>CM028134.1:950125000-955125000 GCA_016271365.2 Neoceratodus forsteri
ATGCCAAATATTTTATAAAGAATTCTGCCCAATAATTGCTTCCTGTAGATTTCATATTTGAGAAAGTAAAAGGTCATTTGGGAAAGAACTATATTTACTGTGTTAACTAATATTTATGCTCTGCATTGACTTCTATTTTATTATATCTTTGGATAAGAGGCATTATTTTTTTTTTGTACCAAATTTAAATCTGGTGAACACTTTCCCTTAATTTGTATCCGTCAACCATTCTAAGTATGATTCTCAGTTATCAAAGTTCTTAAAATAGGGTAGTCATTTATTGAATTTAACTCCATTGAACATTTCCATATCTTTTTAATTTGACTTAAATATTAATTTACTTTTAATGAAACTATTATGAGATTTATGAAAAGTAACAATTTTATATAATTCCCATACCTATTCCCTTTTTAGGGACATTAGCATTTCATGAACCGCATAGGTTCAAGGTTTAATTCCATCTAATTGCATGAGGGTTAGCTGTTCTTTACATGCTAATGTTAGAAGGTTGTTGTTTTATTTTTTCTTTAAAAATATCCAATAAGAGTATATTCTGAATTGTGCAAGGGCATGAATTGTGGGCTGACCTAATTCAACTCTTCAGGTAAAAGTAGGAATTCCTTGTGGGAGTACTAAAATAGCTTTGTAATAACTTGTATTTATTTTGGAGTTCTAATCTGTCAACTGAGTTGAACCCCCACATTTCTGCTGTATATAATGCTTGAGCAAAGAATTTACTGTTAGCAGCTGTTGTGGGTACATCAACAGCATTCCCTCTATTTTATTTGTCGAACCTAATTGTCCCTGCTGCAACTTTATTCATTTTATGTTTTATTACTTCTGAAGGGTCTTTCATTTAAATTTGTTGGGCCTGATTCACAAAGGAGCTATGTTCGATGCAAGCTGTGGCAAACAGCAGCTTGCACCGAAGCCCCATGCACCAGTGACCCTGCACCTGATTCAGGTACAGAAGCGGTCCCAGTGCCTAAGTCCCCACACTTGCAGTAACCCCTCCCATGTGGCATACACAAGGTGCACTGAAGGGGTTGCCACAAGTGCCTAGCATCAATGTTAAGCTGTCCCCCGACCAGATCTACCAGAACTTACTTCACTGGTGCTGAGGTGCCCAGCTGGCTGGGTGCAGAGCCTAAGGAGGACCAGTGTCATCCTTCAGGTTGACACCATTTTCTGTTTTCTGCCCCTTCCGCTTCCCGGCATGAGCATGCGCATGCACATGTGAAGGCACATGCACACCATGTACCCATGCTCTTGTGCTACCCTGGCTCCAATGCTGCCCTCTGACCTCTAGTAAGGGACAGCCAATGAGCAGGATGACAACCCTCCCTTCCCTGGGAGAGGAGACCAGTATGTCATACGCTCATTCCTCTCCCTCCCCTACTGATCCCTGGCAACCCAAGGTCACTTCTGACTCTGGATCAGCAGTGTGGTGTGAGGTGTTTCATCCAGCAACTCAACCCTCAGTGCCATCAGGCCGGCTTTTCCTCCACCACTTCTACAGGTGGTCTGTTTCAGTTATGTACTACTCTTCAGTAAAGCAGTGCTTCCTTGCATCACTCTTAACTCCCCCCAGCTTCCTTACATGCCCTCTCATTCTGGTGCTCTTTTTCAGTTGAAAGAGACTCCCCTCTTGCACCCTGTTCACCCTCGTGAGGTACTTGTAGGTTTCTATTATGTTACCTCTCAATCTCTTCTTTTCCATGGTCGTACAAACTAAAATCCCACAGCCTCTCCTTTTAGGGAGTTTGGTCCAAAGTAGAGAACAACAAAGACTGCTACACCACAGCGAATGTTCCTGGTGTGAAACAAGTCCAAGTTTAAAAAAAAACAACACGCAGTGAAGCTCTCTGAATAGGACTGTCTGTTATTTTGTTTTATTTAATTAAAGCCATTTTTGGTTAGTGAAGTGGTGCTGGTATTTGTTTTTTTTCACTTTTTCTTTTGGTGCAACCCCTGCACCATTTTAGTTACCCTGTTCTGGACTGCTTCCACCCTATTTATGTCCTTTTTGAAGTACAGTCTCAGAACTGGACAGAATACTCCAGGGTGGGTCAGAATAGTGAGCCATACAGTGGCAGCACCACCTCCATCTTTCTGAGTGAGATATTCTGCTTAATAATCTGGTTAATACTCCAGTTACTGAAGCAGGATTAGATGAGTTGCCCTTGTTTGCCTGCTCCATAATTAGTACAAGTATTTATAGAAAGATAGATAGATAGATAGATAGATAGATAGATAGATAGATAGATAGATAGATACATAGACAGATACTTAATTTAAAAATACCTTTCTAAAAACTAAGATTCTTTACATAAACATAATATGACAAATCCATCATAATAATAAATAAGACAATATCACTTAATAACAATACAAAACAATGTGAACAACATAACTTTCAGTCTCCTGCAAAAGCTTGAGAAAATAGCCAGGTCTTACATAGAAACATAGAACACAGAATGTGTCAGCAGATGGGGTCCATGTGGATCATGTAGTTTGCCCATGTATACTACCTCCCCTCCTAAAAACATGCTGCTGTGTTAAGTTTTCCACACTGTCTGTTCCATGAGAACTTGAATTCTCTCACCCTCTTTGACCCCACCACCCACTGGGGGAAGCCATTTCAAGTCTCCACCACCCTTTCTGAAAAGAAGAACTTTTTTTTTGTTCCTGAACCTGTTCCCCTTTAGGCATATGTCATGGCCTCTGGTACGGGTAGTTATTTACCTGTGCCTGTACCTTGTTGATACCCTTCAGGTATTTAAACATCTCTATCATGTTCCTCTATCCCTTCTTTGTTCTAGCGAGTACATGTTGAGCTGTTTTAGCCCTGCATCATATGGCTCATGATGCAGACCTTGCACCATCTTTGTTTCCCTTCTTTGTATAATCTCTAGTCTTTCTATGTCTTTCCTAAGGTGAGATCACCAGAATTGGATACAGTACTCCAAGTGAGACCTCACCAGGGACCTGTACAGTGGTGTAATCACCTCCCTTTTCTACTGATTATGCTCCTCCTTATGCAACCCAAGATGCCGCTGACCTTTTGTTCTGTCTTTTCTCATTGTTTCCTAATCTTTAGGTAGTCTGTGATGATCACCCCAAATTACACTCATGTTTTGTTACTGCCAGCTGTATCCTATTTAGAAAGTAATTTCTCCCTGGGTTACATCGCTCTGTGTGCAGAACCTTACATTTCTTGGCATTAAACTTCAACTGCCAGGTTCCTGACTATTCTTCCAACTTGCTAAGGTCTGACTCCATCTTTTGAGTCTCTTCAGATGAGTCAACCCTATTACAGAGCTTTGTGTTGTCTGAAAATAGGCACAGCTTCCCATTTAGGTCATCAGCTATGTAACTAATTAATACAGTACATTGAAAAGTATTGGTCCCAGCACTAAACCCTATGGAATGACACTTGTAACTCTACCCTCCTCTAATAGTGTGCCATTTACCAATACCTTCTGGATCCTCCCAATGAGGCAGTTTTGGATCCAGTTTACAATTTTCGGCCCAATGCCTGTGTGCTCCAGCTTGATTATTAGTCTCCTGTGCGGAACACACTTGAAAGTCTTGCTGAAGTCTAGGTACACTATGTCTACTGCACCCCCATTGTTTGATATTTTTGTGACCCAATCAAAGTATTTAATTAGGTTAGTCTGGCAGAACTTTCCTGCCAAAAAGCTATGCTGCTTTGAGTCCAGTTGTCCACTATCTTCTAAGAATGTCACCATGCTCTCTGTTAGCAGGGATTTCATCAGCTTCCCTACCACCGAGGTGAGGCTGACTGGGCAATCATTTCTGACTCTTCCCTACTGCCACTTTTGTGCAGGGGTAGTACTGTAGCCCTTTTCCAGTCTTCATGGACCTCTGCACTTTCCAACGATTTGTTGAAGAGCTCTGCCAGTGGAACTGCTTATTCCTCCACAGGCTCCCGTAGTATTCTTGGGTGTATTTCATCTGGCCCTATTGCTTTGTCAACCTTAAATTTCTTGAGTTCCTCCAGGACTCTTTACTCTGTAAAAGGATTTGTGTCAGCTCCCTTGGGGTGGTGTGCCTTCCTGCAGATATATGGTCCTTTGCCTGCTCCTCCTGTGTCAAAACTAAGCAGAAGTATTTGTTCAGAACCTCTGCTTTCTCCCCATCATTTTCTGTTTGCTGGCCCTTGTTCTGAGCTAGTCTAACTAGTTCCCCTTTGCTCTTTCTTGTTTCTCTCACATACCTGTAACAGTTTTTTTCACCATGTTAGACTCCCTTCGCTATTCTGTCCTCTGTTTTAGCTTTTTCAGTCTGAATTGCCTTCCTGGCCTCTTCAATTAATTCCGTGTATACCTTCTTGTAACTGTCCTTTTTGTTTCCTTGTGTCTCCTGAATGCTTTCTTCTTCTCCTTGATTTTGGATACTATATCCTTTGAGAACCACAGTGGCTTCTTTCTCCTTTTGGATTTACTATGAGTCATACTAAGAGTATTAGATGGACAGAAGGCTATTTGCTCATTTATGCTCATCTCCTACAATGTAGGCATAAGTTCCCTCAACCCAAGTTCATTAAATAACTATCAAGTCTAGTCTTAAAATGATCAAAAGAATCAACTTCTACGATGTCCCTAGGAAGGTTATTCCACATAGGGATAATACGCTGTGTAAAAAAATTCCTTCTTAGTTGGCTTTTTGGGTTGGTAAGCCTAAGTTGATATTTATGGCTTCTTAATAAAAAGTCCATTTGGATATGAATCAAACCCAATTCAGAAAATAAGGTTGGGTCCCTTATAATTTTAAACATTAATAACAGATCTCCTCTATATCTCCTCATCTCCAATGAATAAAGGTTTAATGAATTTAATCTGGAGCTATAATCAGTCCCTTGAAATCCCTGAACCATCTTTGTAATTGTCTTCTGAACCCCCTCAACTTTTTTAATGTCCTTAAGTAAGAAAGGGCTCCATAATGGAGAGCAATAGTTAAGAATAGGACGTACATAGGCCTTATATATAGGGATTAAACAAGCCCTGTCCCTAGAGTTCACAGATCTTCTAATACAGCCAATTAATCTATTAGCCTTTTTTGTTAATTCTGTACAATAAGAGCTAAATTTCAAATCACTAGAGACTAATACACCCAAATCCCTTTCATTTTCCACAGACTGTAGCTGCTTTCCTGCTAAAGTATAGCTATAACATGGGTCATTATTTCCCAAATATACAACTACTCTTTTGTCAAGGTTATACACCATACCATTACTATCTGACCATTTCTCCAATTTCAAGAGGTCATTACAAAGATTAGTATATCCATCCTCAGTGCTCACATCTGTAGCGATTTTTGTATCATCAGCAAATTTTACTGTGTGTCCATTTAAGTCCCTATCTATATCTGAGACAAAGATAGAGAACAACAAGGGGCCAGGACAGACCCCTGGGGCACTCCACTAGTCACCTCACCCATACTAGATAGAAAACCTTTAATTTTAACAACTTGTTCTCTATTCATCAAGCATGCATTCACCCATCTTATAATAAAACTGTTTAACTCAAGATTTATCATTTTATTTATAAGAGTTACATGGGGAACGTTATCAAATGCTTTGCAAAGGTCAAAGAATATGATGTCAATTGGTTTTCTATCCTCTAATAATTTGCTAACAGCTTTGTAAAAACAAAGATTTGCAGTAAGACATGATCTTTGAGACTTAAAACCATGCTGTGAATTGTCAACAAAGCATTTTGATTCAAGATCTGAGGAAAGTTTATCTTTAATGATGGATTCCATCACTTTTCCCAAGATACTAGTCAAACTAATTAGTCTATAATTGGCTGTACAACTATGGTTCCCCTTTTTTATATATAGGGACGACAACTGCCTGTCTCTAATCATCAGGTAATTCACCAGTTGTCAAGGATTTGTTAAAAAGCAAATGTAATGGCTCAACCAACCATGATTCAATAGCTCTTAGAACGCTTGGATGGAGTTGATCAGGACCAGAAGCAGTATTTATTTTTATATTTTTTTAATTTATGAAGTATTTCTTCCTTAGTTATATTTAGAACCTCTGTGGAACTTGTATCAAAAACAGATGTAATTTTGTTATTATTATGTGAAAACACAGAGCAAAAGTAATCATTAAATACATTAACCATATCAGATGGTTCTTTGATGATAGTATTAGAAACTTTAATTGCATCAATTGTATTCGAAGTAGATTTTTATTATTAATATAGGAGTAAAAAGATTTCCCCCCATCTTTCATATGAGACAAGCTGAATTCTATTTTCCATTTTTCATTTTTATGATAGATTTGCAGCCTCTTAAAGTCTCCTTGTATTTATTTCTATTACAGTTATTATTATCACATTTAACTACCTTATAAGCTCTTTTCTTTACTGAAATTGCTTCATGAACTTTATTTGTATACCACATTGGAAGTTTTCCTCTTTTATTATACAATGTACGGTTGGGAATATATTTAACGCACAACTCAATGATTTTATTTTTTAAGTTATTCCATAAGCTATTAACTGATTCACCTTTAACATTCCATGTCCAATTATAAAGTTAATTAATAATTGCTCCTAAATTTGCCATTCTAAAGTCTTTGACAATAGTAATACCGGTTTGTTTAAGAAATTTGTTATTGATTGAGAAAGTAATAGTGCTATGGTCACTATTAAACAAGGGATCAGAAATATTCAAATCTAGAATTTTATCTTGAATGTTAGATAAGACAAGGTCCAGTATATTTTTGCCTCTTGTAGGAAAATTCACAGCTTGTTGCAAGCCATTATTGATACAAAAATCTAATAGAGCTTGTTCCTGAATGGTAGGGGCAGAATAATTATTTCAATTTATGCCAGGAGAATTAAAGTCACCGAATAACAATATATCCTTATGCTTACATTTACTTGAGAGATCATCGAGTAACAACTGATGATCATCTAGTTTAATGTCAGGAGGCCTATAGCACATACCCACCAATAAATTGTTATTTTTTATTTCTAATTCAACCCATAGAGTTTCATAGGAGTAATTTAAAGTACTATCTAAATGTCTAAAGCTAATATTATTTTTTATGTAAAATGCCACCCCACCTCCCCTTCTATTTTTTCTATCCTTGTGAACAAGGTTATATCCAGGGATTGATTTATTCCAGGTAGATGACTCATCCCACCAGGTTTCTGAGATAGTAGCAATATCAATGTTTTTATTTACTAGAAAGAGCTCAAGTTCATCTTTTTTATATAATGGAGACTTCTTGCTTTGGTAAGTAACACATTTAGATTTAGTTTAATAAGACTGGTGCACTTGTTACCAATTTTCTCAACAAAAACAGTACCAGTCCCTTTTTGCCCCTTGTCCATCAGTTTTTGGGTGGTCCATTTGCACAATTGATAGCTTGATGGAAAATATTACCCAGAAGTTTAGCACCAAGTTTATTCAAATGGAGACCATCTGGACAATACAAACAATCTTTAGTACAAACAATTTCCCAAGTCATTAAACATTTAAACTTGTTTTCCAAACACCACCTACGGAGCCAGTTATTAAAGGCTTTATTTTTTTGATTTCTACTTTTAGATGCTCTGGGTACTGGTAAGATCTCAGAAATAAAAAAAAAGTCTGCCCCTAAGCTTTTTAAGGTTGCTACTGCTTCCATTATCTCACTAACAATCTCCTCTATTTTGGAATTATTTATATTATTTGTTCCTGCATGTAGGATCACAGTTTTATGTTCTTTAAACTATACTGAGGATGCCTGGCAACATACCTGATATATTTTTATTGTTGCTCCCCTATAGCTACAGCTGGTCACATTTTGTTTATTACCTCTTGTTGAAAAATGATCAGTGTACTTTATAATTGAGTCCCCCAGAATATAGAATTGGTTATTCAAAACATTGTCAATGGTATTTAAATCTTCTGTCAACTCAGGTAAGATTGTATCCTGAGTAGGACTAGGGTACAAAGAATTGATTGACCTATCTTCATTATTTAATTGGTCGTCAATGGGACAAGAAATTGTTTCAACCCTATTACTTGATTTAGAATGGTAACTATCAAGTATAGTCAATGCAGGATCAATAATCGGAATTGGTGGGTTTAATATGACTGTATTACTCTCCATATCTAGAGCATGTGAAATAAGTGGATCGAAACTATTAAAAAGTGGTAAAACAAAATGTTCTGCTTTATGTCCTTTTTTTGTCACTCTTTTACACTGAATTTTATATCATCCCTCATCATTAAGATAACAGGCATCCTTGTCATTTACTCTTTTTCTCTAGCTACCTTCACCTGTTCGTGTGTTATAGCTACAGGGTTTAGGAAAGTTAACATTGCAAGGACTTACTTCAGGAATATTATCTTTTAATTGGCACTATTCCAAGGGAGAATTAGTACTATTGTGATCCAGAAGTAAATCATTTGTATCTGCAGTTTTATCTGTTAGTCCTTTAACCATAGGACAAGAATTATTAGCTAATTTAGCAGTCATTGTTTGCTTTTCAAATTCAAGACACTCAAGTCTTTTATGAAAGTTTGCTAATTCATTCAGTGTGATTTCATGTTCTGAACATTTTGCACATTTGTAAGGCAACTGAGGTAGTGGCACTGTCATTAAACTATACATCTGATAACTAGAACATTTAAGCCCATATCCCCATCCACAGTGGTAGTAATGTCTTCCATTTATCTAGTATAAAGCATATGGTTTAGAACATAATCAACAATCTTCTATAGTATGATGTATATAACCTATGACAATACCTTACTAATAACAAAGCAACTTCGAAGGTTCTAACCCTGCTTATCACGGCTTAACATGCATAACACATGCAGGAACGCATGGGTTTTTGCACTTGTCTTCATGCGCTGGTCCGCACCATGCTCGCTCCGCTCGCACGGAGCTTGTTTAACTCCCCCAGGGACCCGGAAGTCAGAAACAGATCACAAGACCATCGTCAAGATGACTAAGTTGCCTAAATAAATACTATTACTAGTAACTAAGCTGCAAGTTTAGTTAGTGTCTCGCTGAACAGTCAGCAGAATTACCATCACTATATCCCTCGGAGCAGCAATCAGCACTCCACAACACTCGGCAATATGCCAAATAGCAATACAAGAGTTTTAGTTATTAAAAGAGTGAGTAAAAAAAAACAGATTCTTGACAACTGTTATATTATATTATACTGTTGTTCAGCAATGCAGGTTCACCTCTGCCATGTCTGTCTTACACTAGGGTGTCTCACAGCAGGTGGTTGGAGGGAGTGAAACCAGCACTGTGAATGGAGCTCGTTTAAATCCCCAGGGACCCTGAAGTCAGAAACAGATCACAAGACTGTCATCTAGACGACTAGGTTGCCTCAATAAATACTATCACTAGTAACTAGGCTGCAAGTTTACTTAGTGCCTCGCTGAACAGTCAGCAGAATTACCAGCACTATATGCTTCGGAGCAGCAATCAGCACTCCACGGCACTCAGCAATATGCCAAATAGCAATACAAGAGTTTTAGTTATTAAAAGAGCAAGTAAAAACCCCAGATTCTTGACAACTGTTATATTATACTGTCATTCATCAATGCAGGTTCACCTCTGCCACGTCTGTCTCACACAGAGTTTGCTCACTAGCCTGGTGCACTGTGATGTGACTAGTGTAATTGCTTCCTTCAGTCTCCTCCAGTGTTCTTCCATTCCCTCTTCTGGTCAGCAACCCAGATTCTGTTTCAGACAGCTTTTATTTTTTTTTTATTTAGTATATTTTTTCCCCAGCTGCCATCAAGGCTCAGCCCCAGCCAATCTCAGACCCCGGCACACACCAGGACTTACCTCTTGGGCAGATGATACCTCTGGATTGCACCCCATGGCAGAACCAACGTACCTGGCATGAACCTACATGAGATGGAGGAAGGATTCCAGCAGGGGAGTGTACCAGTATTGCCTTCCTGGCTTACCCCCCAGGATAGAGAATGGAGTCAGCTGGCCACAACATAGGCTGTAATGGGTCAATGGTCCAGACTGCCAGGGTGGTGCAACTGGAGCCAGGAAAGCAGGGACCTATAGAGGCAGCAGATGTTTTTTCAGTGCTGTTGTGAATGGGGTGTGGCATGCAATGACACAAGTGATGCAAGGCATCAGTGTCCACCATGTCCCCCAGAAGAAT
This sequence comes from Neoceratodus forsteri, assembly GCA_016271365.2. Lineage (NCBI taxonomy): Eukaryota > Metazoa > Chordata > Ceratodontiformes > Ceratodontidae > Neoceratodus > Neoceratodus forsteri. The sequence continues at coordinate 950,135,173 of CM028134.1, forward strand.
CCAAGCATCGGGCACAATTGAACCCCTGGTATCCACCAGGGGTCCACATGCAACAGTTGCACAACCCTCACCAGGAGAGTAGAGCTGCCATATGGTGGCTTAATCCAGCTACCCTACCCCTGGCTGACCCCCGATAATCCTGATCTGTTACTGAACCTGGGTCGTCAATGTAGCACGAGGTGTGGCATCCAGCATCTCAACCCTCAGCACCACTGGGCTGGCTCAGACAGTTTTTCATTTTGATGAATTCCACTTTTCTGAAGTCCAGGACCTTCTGTTTAGAATGACTGATGTTTTTGGTTATGTTTACTATGAATCATACAGTCCTATGGTCAGTTTACCCCAGATGGGATCCCACCTGTACATTTAGGACTGTGTTATTGTTGGTTAGTACAAGGTCCAGGACTGCTTCCACTCAGGTGAGGATTTCCACCAGTTGCCTTAGGTCTGCTCCTTGGAGTGCCACCAGAAAGGTATTACTCCTTTCCAAAGCAGCCGTGTAGGAGATCTAATCTATATCCAGTGAACTGAAGTATCTAACTAATAGTAGCTCACCCTTGCCTGTCATCTCTTAAATGTTTTCTGGAATTTACTTGTCTTTTTCTAATTCCTGAGATGGGGGTCTGTATATCACTTTTACCTCTATGGGGACTTTGTTTCTGGTTCCAAAAGTAATGCAAAGATCTTCACCTTCACTGTTGGTCCCCTGGATTTCTGTAGCCTTGATTCTTTCTTTTTCACAGATAACTACACCCCCCCCAGCTCCCTTCTGAACAAGCTGTATCCTGGGATGGTGACATCCCAGGTATGTTTCTCATTGAATCATGTTGCTGTCACTGCTATGCAGTCTAGGTCTGATTCTGCCATCATGGCAGTATGGTTTGGCATCTTATTTGCCAGACTGTGGGCGTTGGTGCACATTGCCTTCCAACCCAGGTTTCCTGCCTTGTTTTCAAGTTTATCCTTCTCCCATTGTGTGTCATTTTTACAGTTTTTAAATTCCTCTGGATATCTGAGTTTCTTACCATTTGTGGTGTACCACATACTTTGTCCTGCTGGTGGTTTGCTAGCTAAGGGGGGAGGGTTGACTGTTACCCTGTGTGATGTAATGGGTGTCAGACCCCTTTCCCCATCTGTTAGTTTAAATGACTTGCAAAAATGTTGAACTTTTGCCTCAGCACTCTTTCCCTCTCCTTTGTTAGGTGGAGGTAATCGAATTTAAAGAACTCCCTCTCCCAGAAGGTCTGCCACTCTCCTACAAATTGGTGTCCTTTCTCATGGCACCAGTTTCTAAGTCAGGCATTTATTTCTCTTATTTCTCCTTCACTGATCTTCTGTCTGCTGCCACCCTTCTCCCATACAGGCAGAACCTCAGTAGACCTTAAGTCTACTTTGAAAGATGGTGACAGTAGAAGCAACACAAATACCTGTGGGTAAATCTTCTATAGTAAATGGGCCACCATAGAGAATGTTCTGTCACCAGTTGACTTTAATCTTGATTTTGGAACCATTAACTGTGCAGTACCAGTGGAACGTAACTCCTAGATATCAAGGCGGGTTACAAGAAGCTCACTAAGGTACTGGAGTCCCAATCTATTAAGGGCCTTAAAAGCAAGTAAAATAATTTTAAAGTCGATCTGTCATCTCACGGGAAACCTGTACAGAGAGTGCAGTACTGGAGTGATATGATCACTGCTCCTTACAGATGTAACATGTCTAGCTGCTGTATTCTGCACTAACTGGAGACAGTGGATCTGACCCACTGGAAGGCCCTGATAGACCACATAACAGTAGTTAAGATGTGAGACAACGAAAGTGTGCACTAGTGTTAATAGATCATGTTGGGCAAGGTAAGGATGCAATCCTGCTATATTCTTTAAATGATAGAAGCCAGTCCTGACCACTGCCAACTGCTGAGGTACAACAGTCAGTTCTTGGTCAAGCATGACCCCTAGATTGCAAACTACCTGCCTGGCATGGAGTCTATCTCCCCCAAACCTGGGAAGGTCCAGGCTCTCCAAAATGGAAGACTTAAGATGATCCTATCCCAACAGCAGCAACTCAGTCTTTCTAGGATTAAGTGCCAGCCCACTATTGGCCATTCAGCCATTGATCTTCAATAGAGTGTTCTCCAGCAGCCTCCCTGAGGTGCCTTGTCTGGGTTTAAGCAAAAGATATAGCTGGATATCATTTGCATAGCCATGACTACATCTCCAAGCAGGAGCATAAACACTGCAAACAAAAGAGGAGACAAACTGGAACCCTGAGGAATGCCACAGTTCACGACAGAGGAGCAAGACTGAAGTTTCCCCAAATCACTGACTGATGGTGAGTGCTAAGGAAGGATTGGAACCAGTCAAAGACTATCCCTACGACTCCTACAAACCTCCTCATATGCTCCATGAGCTCCTCATGTTCACCAGTGTCAAACACAGATGACAAATCTAAGAGAACCAGGAAAGAAACCTCCCCATGATCTCTTGCTAGGAGTGAATCATTTAAAACTCTTACAAGGGCTGTCTCAGTGCTATGCCGAGAACAGAAACTAGGTTGGAATGGCTCATAGCTGGAGACTTCCTCCAGATACTCCCTATGCTGCAACACCATTTTCACAATACCTTTACCAAAAAAAGGTAAGTTAGAGGTAGGTTTAAAACTCATGAAGTCGTCTGGATTTAAATTAGCCTTTTTTAGGAGAGGTTAAACTGCAGCTTCTTTCAGGTCAGTAAGACATTTATCCTCCCTCAGAGAAGCATTGATAACGTCATTGAGGGCTATACCAATCACTACCTCTCCAGTCACAACTAGAGAGGTGAGAACAGGATCTAGCACACACTGGCTGGGGCACAGCTCTGATAGAACCTTGCAAATCTCCATCAAATCAGAATGGCAAAACTCATCCCAGATGACCTGACTTTCTGCAGACCACCACTATCAGCCACCACAATTGTGCAAATTCATCATGGAGGAAAACTTGACCTGGATATCTACAATCTTGGCTGTAAAGAAATTCACAAACCCATCTCGCCTCTCCTGATAAATATCCCCCAAATCTTGGGTGTGGGATTTGGGATGGAGAATACCATCCACTAGTCTAGAAAGGGAAGCAGATCTATTTCTGTCAGCTGCAATGATGCCTATGATGAACGTTCTTCTTGTGGTTGTTTTTGCTTCCTGGTATTCCCTATATTGTGCAGCCAGGACAAGACCATTGAAATCCAGACCAGATTTCCTCCACTTGCAGTCTAACCTCTGAACTCTCACTGTAAGAGAATAGAATGCATCTTTAAACTACAGTGCACTCCTCCTCCTCCTCCTAGGTGAGGGACGACAACGGACTGGCACTAGAGCATCAGAAGAAGACAGGATGTTTTTATAAAAACAAAATAAACTGCCTCAGTGACACTTCTATTGGAAGCAATAATAAGATCAGAGATGTCCACAGATTCCCCCAAAAAACTTCAGGATTTGAGTCTACCCCAAATTTTGCTGTGAATCATCTCTGAAGGGGTGGAATGACACTGAGTGGACATCAACTGAAAGGTACTGTACAGCTTAATGATAGTTCAAGACCACAGGGACAATTCAGGGCTGTCAACCATTATTCTGACAGCAAACATAGAGTCCAATGTGTGAACCCCATGTGTGTGGCAGCCCAAATATGCTTAGTAAAATCCAGCTATTTGATCAAATGGAGGAACTCAACAGCTATCCCATTATCCTTGGCATTCACCCAGCATTTGAAGTCCCCATCACCAAAACTTTCAGGGACTCCAAAAGCTGAGCAGACATCAAGTTTGAGAACTCCTCCAAAAATTCCCTACCTCCACCATCTAGGGGTGACATACCAGGAGAATCTTACAATTCAGGCCACCCAGACTTGTCATGGCCAAACACTCGAAAGAACCCTGCTCTTCCACCTGAACTGCCACACCCTTCAGGCTGGATTTATAAATGATGGTCACTCCCCCACCCCAATGCTGCAAACAAGGGTGGTGTATGGCAGAATAACTTGGCATAACCAGCTCAGAAAGAAAAATAACAGCTCTATCCTCCAACCAAGTCTCAATCATATACACCAGGTTGGAGTCAGATGATAAAATTACTTATTATGCTTTCCTTCACTAATCCATTTGTTGATACCTCTCCCTACACATACCAGCATCACCCTGACCCTAACCAGTGCTTAGTCACACTGTCCTGCCACTTTAAAGTCATCAGATATTATAACCCCATGCCCCTTTCCTGCTTACTGACTGATAATCAAGTCCCCTAGGATTCTGTGGCCATTGAATTTTGCACATACCTTCCAACATACTGCAAAATATCTGCAGTGCTGCAGAATTCACTGTATTCACTCTTCTTGGTGATTCTTTATTAATATTTACAGTTTTTCCATAGCACCTGGTTCCCATCCTCTCCTTTTATATTCAAGATCCCTCAATGCTCAGCATGTGATGCTATCAATGACATCACATCATACATTAGCTAAAGATAGGACTGCATTCTGCTCAACTTGTACTACAACCTAATAAAATGTTCAGTCTTTCATGATTACACCAAGACCAGCTTAAACAAATACTTGCCAGTAGCATAGACCTGTTAATTGAATAGCTTATTTTGTACAAATGTATTAGTGCAGTTAAGGTATAGGAATGCTCTCTAAAATGAATAACTGATAAAGTGAATTAATTTGTCTTAAAAAAATAATAATTATGCCCAGAAAAGTGGAATATAATGATGTGTATCCCTGTTAAAAGAACAGACCCGTTAAATTAATAACTGTGCTGTAAACATTCTTGCCAGCTTTATTGATTATATGTTATTATGGGTTAATAGAATTACATAAAAGTTATGAAGAAATTTTATGTGCAGGGCCAGCCGTTGGGCAAGCAGGTGTCATGTCGTGTTCCAGTGCTGACAACTCAGGTTTGCCGATGAGTTCAGGGAACTGGCTGGGCAGCACAGGATCGGGAGGAGGAGTCAGCACTGTCCCACACCACAGCTCTGAGCTTGGGGAGGTATGGCACAGTGTTCTCTTGCATGGATGATACCTTGTGATGGGCCGGCGAACCTTCCCTCACAAGAGGTTCACGTGCAGGTCATGGCCTGATCATGCAACATAGCACAGCAGGAGATGTGGACTGGCATGACAAATTAGGCTTGAAATAGCAGTTTAAATTCATGCTTATTTTATTTAGCACTCTGATCACACCATGAAATGCTCACATCACATTATTTCACTGGTGAAACACTGGTGCTGCTACTGTATAGTGATTCACCTAATAATCACCGTCTGTTTATTTTTATGCTAATATGAAACCAGTGAAAATAGCAAAAATAAAGACAGTGAATATTTCCAGTTATGCAGCATCTCTACTGTTCTGTTTATTCCATTTCCTAAGGGACCTGTACAAATGAGAATAGTTTCACAATCACAAAAGAGGGAAATTATTTTTTTAAAACATTACAGATTGCATCCAGAGAAGGGCGACCAAGATGGTGTAGGGCTTGAAACATAGAAACATAGAAGTTGATGGCAGATAAGGACCACAATGCCCATCAAGTCAGCATCAGAAAACATAAGAGGACAGATTAAAAGACCTCAATATGTATACACTTGAAGAGAGGAGGATATGATAGAGATCTTCAAGTGTCTTAAAGACTTGAACAAAGTGCAGGGGGCTGACATCTTTTGGTACAAAAGTTATACAAGGATGAGGGGGCATGATATGAGATTGGAGGGGGCATGGTAAGGGGAAAGGTGAGGAAGTTTTTCTTTACAGAAAGGTTAATGAATTCTTGGAATAACCTACCTCATGAAGTGGTGGGTGCTAACACAGTGGGGAGATTCAAACATGCATGGGATAGACATAAGGAAACCCTAGATGTGTGGAAGGGAGGCAAAAGCCAATGACCAAGTAGTGTCAGTGGCCGCTGATGCAGGCAGGGAATATGAGCAGAATAGGTGGGCCTAGTGGTTCTTATCTGCCATCAACTACTATGTTATATTATACCTGCACAGTAGTGCAGGTATAGTGAGGGTTGTGAGGCCATGTCTCTGTTAAAGCCAACATTTTGCACTTTAATAACTTTAAAACCATCTGATGGATTTGCCTGCAATTTTGCATGTGCTGTCTGGTACCACAGATCTCTACCTCTGGCAAGTTTCTTTCTGCTGGGTGGTACCGTTGCAGAGCTGTGGAGCACTCAAAAAGTGAAAAACATCAATTTTGGGTTATTTCTTTGCTCAGGGCTACAGCCCAAATGGCTTGGGTTTCTGGTCTGAAATTGTCAGGGTAAATGGGATCTTGGTCACTGATGTGCCATTTGAAGGTTTGGTGAAAAAAATATTAATCTGTTCAAAAGTTATTAAAAATGGAAGTTTCCCATTATAGCCTACTGGAAAAAAATATATGTCCGGCTCAAAAGCACTTTTTACTTTAGCGAAAGCACTTTTTACTGCCGCATGTGGTTTTAGTACTTTCATGCTACTGCCATCTTAATTTCAGTTAGCGATGGGGGAAGAACAATGTCATTTAAAAAATACTTTGCAATGGTAAACAGGAACAGTTGAGTTTACCTAATCAGGGTCCCGGATAAACTGCAGGTCCAAGTTAACCAACATCATACTTCCTCCTACCCCCCACTAGGAATCATAGGAATCATAGGAAAGAATACAAACAATTATGGACTACACAGCCTATTAGCTTGCCCAATCCCATATTTGTTATTTAGAATTTGTAATCCCTATCTCTAAGCTCAACAGTCAATCTAGCTTTGAAAGTATTCATATTAGGACTCTCCACTATTACTACTGATAGATTATTCCAAGATGACACAACCCTTTGGCTCAACCAATGTTTTCTTAATTTCAAATTCCATCTCGACTGAAAAAGTTGTTTATGATGTTTTCTAGAGTTTACACAATCCATATTAAGTTTAATTTCCAACTCCTCCTGCAATAAGGGATCATCCAGGACTTTAAAAAGCATACACATATCACCTCTAAATCTATGATAGAACAATGAATATATGCCCAGAGTTTCCATCCTTTCCCTATAAGATCTATTGGCCAAAGCTTTTATAGCTTTAGTCATTCTTCTCTGAATTCCATCCAGCCTAACAATGTCTTCTCGCTTATATGGAAACCACACCTGAGCACAATACTCCAGGCGGGGTCTGACCAGGGAACTATACAACAGGATCAAGACTTTGGCACCCCTACTAGATATATGCCTAAGCATGCTGTTTAAATTCTGATTTGCCTTTCTTATCTGAGATGAACAGTGTTGACTAAATTTAATGTCAGGGGTAATCGTTATACCCAAATACCTTTCTTGTATGGTTTCATTTAATGTATCCTGACCAATTTTGTAATTCGCTTTACCATTGTTTTTCCCCAAATGCATAATCTTACACTTAGCAGAGTTTAATTCTAATTTATTTAACACAGTCCATGATGCTGTAGTACTAATAGCTGTTTGAAAGGCTAATACATCAGATTAATTATTTACAATAGCTCCTAGTCTGCAATCATCAGCAAATTTAGACAGCCAAACATTGGGGGTTATGTCTTATGAATTATATAGAATTGCCTTATGTGTGTCCCATGCATTTTTTAATTTCTCCATTGTGTTTGACCACACTACTTCCTCTGGAAGGCTGTTTCAAGTGTCCACCACCCTCTCTGTGAAAAATACTTCCTCAAGTTGCCCCTGAGCCATCCCCCCTCAATCTTCAAATTGTGCTTTCTTGTTCTTGTACATCTCCTTTTCTGAAAGATGCTACCCTCTTGGACTTTGTTGATTCCCTTGAGGTACCTGAATGTTTCTATCATGTCCCCCCTCTCCCTCTTTTCCTCAAGGGTATACATATTAAGCTCCATTAGTCTTTCTTCATATGGCTTCTGGTGCAGACCCTGTAGCATTTTAGTTGCCTTCCTCTGTACTGCCTCCATCCTGTCTATGTTCTTGCGGAGACGGGGTCTTCAGAACTACATGCAGTACTCCAGATGGGGTCTTACCAACTGTCTGCACAGAGGGATAACAACTTCCTGTTTTCTACTAGTTATGACTCTCCCTATGCATCCCAATATTCCCCCAGCCCTCCTCACTGCCTTCTTACATTGCTTGCCTACATTTAGGGTACCTAATATGATTACCCCCAGGTCCTGTTCCATTTTTGTTGTTGTTAGTACCTCGCCCCATTGTGTACTCTTCCTCTGGGTTTTTGTTTCCTAGGTGCATTACTTTGCACTTCTTTGCATTGAATCTAAGCTGCCATACTTTTGACCATTGCTCCAACCATGCCAAGTCCCTTCACATCCTTTCCACCCCGCCTTTTGTATAAACCCTGTTGCCCATCATTGTGTCATCTGCAAAGAGGCATTCTTTTCCTTCCATCCCCTATGTAATGTCACCTATAAAGACATTAAAGAGGACCAGCCCCAGCACTGAACACTGCAGTACCCCGCTAGTAACCCCCCTTTCCTCGCAGTAGACTCTGATTACTATTACCCTTTGTGTCCTGTTGTCCAGCCAGTTTTTCACCTAGGTTACCACCCAGGGACCCACTCCCAAGCTGGCTTACTTGTTTATTAATCTTTTGCATGGGACTGTGTCAAATGCCTTGCTAAAGTCTAGATAGGCCACATCCACAGCCCCTCCCTGGTCTCCTACTTTGGCCACCCAGTCAAAGAAATCTATTAGATTTGTCTGACATGACCTCCCCGCTATGAATCCATGCTTCATTGAGTCCTGTGCCCCACTGAACTCTAGGTACTCAACATTTCTTTCTTTCAGAAGTGATTCCATCATTTTCCCTACCACTGAGGTCAAACTAACAGATCTGTAGTTTCCTGCCTCTGCTTTGCTCACACTTTTCTGGAGGGGAATAACATTTGCCTTCCTCCAGTCCTCGGGTACCACACCATCCTCCCATGATTTATTAAAAAGGGTAGTAAGTGGTGTCCCTAGTTCTCCCCTATGTCTTTTAGAATTCTGGGATGAATCCTGTCAAGCCCCATTGCTTTGTCCACATTGAGTTTTAAGAGTTCTTTCAGCACCCTTTCTTCTGTGAAAGGACTGGTATCAACCCCACTATCCAGAGTGCTTCTATTGTTGGTTTAGGTACCTCCCCCTCATCTTCTTTTGTGAACACTGAGAAAAAGTATTCATTCAGAATCTCTGCCTTTTCACTGTCACCCTCTGCCCACCTCCCTTCCCCTTTATTGAGCCTCACAATCCCTCTCTTGTTTGTTTTTTTTTTTCTCTCTCTAATGTACCTATAAAAGGTTATATCCCCCTTTTAAACTAAGTTTGGCTATCTTTTCCTCTGTTTGGGCCTTTTCAATTCTGACTGCCTTCCCTGCTTTCTTCTGCTTTATCTGATACAGTTCCCTGTCCAGCTCCCTCTGACATTCCTTATACTTCCTGAATGCTATCTTCTTCTCCTTAACCTTCCCGCCACCACTTTTGAGAACCATAGTGTTTTTTTCCATTGTTTTGTTTAATTGTTTCACACAAAGGCTTGCTGCCTCTGTGATGGCAGTTTTGATTTTTCCCATTGTTCCTCTACCCCTCCTTCCTGCCCATTTGTTAGTGCATTCCTTATGCATGCTCCTATTTTGCCCAAGTCAGCTCTTCTAAAGTCCAGTACCCTCACTGTTGTATAGCTTGACTCTACAGCTGAGTTTATCATGAACAACACTGTTTGGTTGCTACTTATTCCTAGATGGCTACCCACTTCTAAATCTGAGATCCTCTCTTCATCCCCATTTGAGAGAACCAGGTCTAAGATTGCTCCCTCCTGAGTGGGTTTCAACATCAGCTGTCTGAGGCATGCCCCCTGTAGGGCACCGAAAAGTATCCTGTTCTTGGATGTGGCTGCAGCAAATGTGCTCCAGTTAATATCTGGCATATTCAGGTACCACATCAATAATATCTCCCTGTTTTCTGCCACTCATAGGATGCCTTCTATCATTTCCTTGTTACTTTCCTCACCCTCAGATGGGGGTCTGTAAACAACACCCATGTGGGTTGTGGTGCTATCTCCTGTCTCCAAGGTGACCCACAGTGCCTCCTTTCCTGCCTGTTTACCTTTTACTTCCATTGCTTTCATCCCTTCCCTTATGTAGAGAGCTACTCCTCCTCATCTTTTAACCTCCCTCTCACTCCTGTTGATTGTGTACCCTGTTATATTGACATCCCAGATATGGTTCTCTCTGTACCATGTTTCAGTAACTGCAACAATATCCAGCTATCCCTCTTCCATCAAGGCCACTAATTTAGGAAGCTTGTTATCCAGACTATGGGCATTGGTACTCTTTGCTCTCCATTTTTTTGATGGTCTTTTAGCCTCATCCCTACCCTTACTGCCTTTGAATTTTTCTCCTTTGACCCCTGTCCTGCTTCCCATGGACTCTTCTACCTTGGTGCTTACTTCACTAACTACCATGTTTTTGGGTGGAGGCTGGGAATTCCAGGCTCCTTTTCAGTGCCTGGCTAGTTTAAAAGGTTTCATATGAAGCATTTAAACCTATCACCTAAGACCCTGGTTCTACTCCTGTACAAATGTAGACCATCATGCCAGGTATCTGCCTGTATCCCTCCAGGTGGACCCCCAGTTCCCAATGAAGCCAAAATCCTGTGCTCCGCACAAGTTTGTCAACCACTCATTGAATCCCATGGTGTGGGGTGTCGCAACAGCCATCTTCCTGTTATTAACTTTTTCATATTTTACTATAAATATACATTTCATTGAATTTGTGCTTGTGAAACATGTCAGTTAGCTCAAGGAATCCTGGGACATTAGATTTTTGAAACTGTACTGTTCTCTCTGAGTGGAAGGAAACAGCTAACTTCAAAAGAAACTAATACATGCCTAACAAAACCTGTGTGGAAATCATAAAAGTCATTTTCTCAGAGAGTTGGCGCTTTGAAGTGAAAATATTGCCTTTTTGTGAGGTGACATGAGGGAGAATGCTTCCTAGTAAGCCTATGTCAAAAATCTCACACTGCTGAGAGGTGGTTCTCAGACTGTTTTCCTGAGAGATCGAAGGAATATTGTGACCTGTCATAAAGCATGCTCTGTGGCTCACTAATTAGGAAGTATATATTTTTTAAATTGGAATGTTTAGCAGCGTGAAAGGGCATGTGACTGATCAATTCATTACAGGATTAACAGTGACCTCAGCCAACAGCCAGAGTGGTGACATCACAAGGAGGGTGTGACTTCATCTCTGATGTTGGTGAAGCTTGACTGAATGAACTGACACAGTTAGAACTAGCTAATTCAGTTACAAGGCACTTTGTTTTGTATATGTCCATTTTCTTTCTGACTGTAAGCATTATGTATACATGTTCTATTTCATGTACTGTATTTATTTACTAGTTTTAGTTTTAGTACATTTGGTTTTCCTTAAACTTGCCTAAGACATCTTATTTTGAATGTGAATGGTGGAACAATATTGATAATTCTGACATAACTGTTAAAGTGCTTAGTGTGTCACCATATGCAGCCATGCTACCAAGGATCTGTGTAATAATCCAGCAAGGTAAGAAAAATACCAGCATCTCAACTGAGTCAGCAGGGGGTTGAGAACTAGGTTGGGTGTATGTCTGGTGGGTCAAGTACTACACTACTTTCACCGAACAGAGTGTGTTATTTGGACCTGTTACCTGGGTGTGCTGACTAAAAATGGTTCATAATTGACCCCAGGACTCAAAAAAGGTAGTTGCTCAGACCCAAAACAAACAGGAGAAGTCCCTGTTTGTCCCCTATTCATGAATTGCACTTCAGTGTTGGGCACTGTGGGTGCAGAGGGTCTGACCCTTGGAGTGGGTTTGTGAAATGAAATATCCTAGCCTCACTCATGCCATAGACAGGCAGCACCTTTGAGAAGGTTACTGTGTGTTCTACTTGTCTAAGGCCCCTCCCCAACTCCACAAACTCCTCCTCTACTGCTCTGATCCCATTCCTAGCTAGGTCATTTGTCTCTAGGTGGACAATGACACCCAGCTCTCTCTCCTGTGCAACTGGTTCCATGATCCTGAGAATTCACTTTTTGTCCCTATAAGCCATGGCACAGGGCAGGCACCTTACCTCCTTCTCCCCTCCCTCCATTAGTTCTGCCCCCTTACAATTGAGGCCCCCACTAGGAGCTGTTATCTTCCCCTGTTGGGTCCCATGCCACCCTCCTTTAGGTCTTCCTTTTGGAGGTTCAAAGCATCCTCCTTGGTCTCCATTGTGGATGCCTCCATAGAGGAACCATGCTTTGCCAGAAAGATGTATAAATTGTGGAGAGGTACAACTGGAGGGATGCACCTCTGTTCCACCACCCTCAACCTCCCCAAGCCAACTGTGGTCTAACTGCTCCTATTTGTTGGCAACCTCTAAGGCAGTAGTGGGCATGGTGGTAGCCTTGGTAGGGGAGGAGGTTTCCCTACTCCTTGCCAGTTTGGCCTGGAGATGTGCAACCTCCTCCCTAAGAGCAGAGACATGCCTGCAAATAGGGCAGCATCACAGCCTCCAGAATGTCTCTTGGAAGACTGCTACCCCACAGCCAGTGCATTGCATCACTCTCCACATGTCTCTCACCCTTCCTGTTAATTTATTTTCTTTTTTGTTAGTGTGTAGGTTCATTTACCCCATATGCAGTGTGTTTAAAGGGAATGACTTCCTTTGGGTGGGTTGGGTGAGGGTCAGGGTTGAAGGGGCCCAAGCCCATGCCCTTCTGAAACATTCAGCTACAGCTCTGACCCAACACCCCGGTAAGTACCTTCCTTCCTTTTAGCAAGACAACTTGCACAACAATCTACCAGAAAATATACCCTGCACAAAACTATTTTAAACTCAGAAAAATAAAGCAGTTGAGTCCAATACCTATGATGCAAGCATAGCTTTGTATACAACCTGATAGTCTGGGCTCTGAAGACAATCAGATTAAACCAGTGTCTACCACCTGAGGCAATGTCTGGGTCAAATACACAAGCCATTATCCTTTCTGCAACGGAAAATCCTCAGCCCAGTGAATAATTCACAGTACCAAGAATAGTTTGAGGCAAAATGTCATCAAAATACTAGTCCACAACAAACCAGCTGTCAACAAAAGATAAAAAAATATGCAATATTTAAATCCCTCTGGGTTTAATCTCCTAATTTACAAAGCAGTAATGCAACCCCACCCAAAAAAAAAAATGTGTAAAATTTAAAGTAAGATACACCTCCCTCAGATGTGAGTAAGATTCTGTTTCCCTGCTGATTCCAAGTTCCAAGTTGACTTCAGGTTCAATATTTTGTCTCCTCCCAGCTCCCAGTTGTTTAAAAAGCAGTTTCCACCTCCAAGAAGAAGAGTGGTCTTTCTTTCTGAATCTGCTAAACAATTGTGCCTTATAGTAACCTGATCAGGTCTGGAAGACTCCTTCCAAAAACTATCAGCTGATAATACCTATGATGTAAGCACAGTCTTATATAAAACCTGGTGGTCTGAGTTCTGAAGGTAATCAGATAAAACCAATTTCTACCACTTGAGGCAATGTCTGGGTCAAATACACAGGCCACGGGAGGTGACCAGTTCATGAATATAACTCCAGTGGAATTTTTTCCAAAGTTCATATGGTTACTGAAATATTTGCAAGTTTTGCAGCATAAGAGTTACCTGGAATGACTCTAGGCTTGTCCTATGTCTCTATACTTATGGGTACATGGGCACTCAGGGCCTGTAGGGCCCTGCGCTCCTACATATGGATCCCATTATGCAATAATGGGATTGCAAGGCCCTACATTGTGCAGTAATGGGAGTTCCCACATGGAGATGTGATATCATTAAAATATCTGTACATTTATGTATAGATGGGAGGGCAGGACCCTCCAGGCCTTGTGCTGCCACATGAAAGTCAGAGACAATTACAAAATGTATGCAGGATGGGAGTCCAGGGCCTGGATAACTACATATTAGTAACATTACACTTTCCCAAAAAGAAGGGAAATTTATTGCAAAAAAAACTCCATAAATGCATCAGTTAGCATTGTCATTACAGGGACAAAGGTTTGGAAATTCGATTTTAAGGTACCAACACATCCCCCGTCCCCACCCTCCATACACCAACAGGCTTCAGAGTGTATCTTGTCATCTTTGGGCCTAACTCTCATCCCATTCTCCTATATTGTACCATGTCAGCTTCTTTACAAATGGAATGGGGTGAGAGTTAAGGCTGGTGACCCCAAGGCACACCTCGAGGCCAGTTGGTGTGTGGAGGGTGGGGGTAGGGGATAGGTTGGTAACCTTAGCATTGAATTTCCAAACTTTTGTTGCAGTAATGACAACCCTAACTGATGCATTAGTGAAGTTTCTTGCAATGAATAAATATATAAATGATGCACAGTGGGGACCTCACAAGTGGCATAAGCAGCAAGAGTATAGATAAGTCATTTATCACACAAGGTCCCCTCTGAGTATTTCCTTTATGCAATAAGATAGGACTTTAAGTGACAATTTTTTAGCTTTTTTTAAATATTATTTCTAAAAGTCTCTGGGTTTATTTTTTGAACCAGTGACACTGAGTGTTCCCCCATCCTGATTGCCACAGCCTTTGCCATGGATGTGGTGTCAGGATAATAAGATGACACTGTGATGTAGCAGTTTGTTGATGCCACAGAACTTCTGCAGAAATTTCAAACCACCACCACAGAAGTTCTGCAGAAAATGGTAATCCCACTGCAGCACTTGGTCCCACAGTGCTGCAGAAAAATTGGGGCCTTGTTAACACTATCCCCCTTTCTGTACTCAGTTCCTGGAGTCCTATACCCTTGGTGCATAATGTTGCACTTTTTGGCATTGAACCACAGCTGCCACAATTTAGACTACTCCTCGAGTTTCCTAAGATCACTATAAATTCTTACCACCACCTCCTGATTGTGCATCCTATTAAAGATTTTGGTATCATCTGCAAGAATTCATACCTTCCATTTCATTTGTACTTGGTTTACTTGGTAATGCTAGGCAAAAGGAAGCCACATGGCCAATCTAGATTGCCCCCCCCACGTTTCACATGTGGATTAGCATAGTCCTTTATTTGCTATTAGAAAAATCATCCAATCCCTGTTTAAAGCTAAGGAATGAAGGCTTGTTTACTAATACAGCAGGAAGTCTATTCCATAATGTAGCCACAAGTGTGAGAAAAAGTGTTGTCTTGTATTAGTATTAACCCTTGGGATCAATAGTTGTTTGTCATATGATCTTAAAATCGAAGACCTGTCTTTAAGATGTAAATCATACTGAGGCATTAGATCAGGATTGTTTAAGGCATCGTATAAGAGCAAAAATTCTCCTTTTTTGTGTCTAGTTTCTAGGCTAAGTAAGCCCAAAGAATCCAGTCTGTCTTTGTAACTCATGTGCTCCACGCCTTTAATCATTTGTGTTATTCTTTTCTGGGTTTTCTCCACAAGGTTGATATTATTTTATTTTAGTTAGTTTTTGTTGACCGGGTAAGTGCACTACACAAATCCTGCCTATTTTCAGGCACGACCCGGGGGAAGGGGATACAGATGAATGCCAACTGACCTTGAACCAGATTAAGCTGTTGGTGGTATTTTTAGTGAATGAGGGAAATTTGGCCAGGACACCAGGGAAATTCCCCTACTCTGTCAGAGGGGATTCCTTGTCCAAGATGGAGGATGCACTGCAGTCGGCAGTTGCTGGAGCTGTGGAGACAGGAGACCTGGTCTCGACTCCTGTCTCCGTACCTGAAGAGACCACGACTGTTAACCAGATAGTAATACCTGTATCTTCATTTTCGGAAGATGATTTGCAGGAGGTGCCTATTGTACCCCGGAAGGATCATTGTGATGAGGTTCATTGTACCAAGGTTAGTCAGTTCCAGCTCAGTTGTTCAGGGGGACTGCAAGAGACGCACACTTCCTTCGACCTGGAACCTTTGAATCTGGAAGTGCCTGTACCACACGACTGTTTAGTGGAAGTGGACCGCTATCGTAAGTCCGCTGAGATAAGCCTACAACAGAGTCCACGAAGTGAGCAGCAAGACGGTGTGCCTTTGGTTATGGCGGTTACTTTTTGTCTCTGTCCCTGATGACCTGTCACGAGTCCCTGAGAAGGAGCCTTGTTTACCATCTGCAGACGCTGTTCCTGGTAACTTTTTCACGGTGGAGGACTCAGTAAGTACTCTTTCGGTGGTGAGCCCGCCCTTTGTACCACAGGATGATCAGTTGCCTTCCCAGTCCTCTCCTACTAAGGCAAACCCCACTGTCACCACTGCATGGTCTGTAGACGCAGCGCTAAGGGCGGCAGGATGGGTTCATGACCCCAAGGCGGGTTCCTGGGTATCGGGGCTGTCCCCAATAAGATCCCCTATAACTGTGCAAGACACGATGTTGGAAGGGGGATAACAGATTCCCCAAACTATGAATGACCCTCTGGACCTTCCTGATGAGCTCCGTCTGACCCAGAATCCGGTCCTGGGCCTCAACAAGGCTCCTGCTATACAGACTTTTCCTGGTTCTGACCCTATGGCTGAAGGGACCTTTGCTACTGTTCGACCTCCCTTTCCTCGAACTGGACCAGCAAGGTCCTTCTCTTTCTTGTTTAAATTTCCGGTTCTGGCAGCTAAGCGGCATAATGCTGTTAGGCTTTCTTACAGAGGTGGACTAGCGGACCCTTCTGACCGTGTGTATGTGGCCAGAACACTGTTAAAGGATTCCATGAAGTTTTTCGCCCATAAAATATATGCCCTGATACATGTATCAGGGGAACTAACTTTTGACATTAGTTTTCAGACATCTCGTGGCCTTGACCATTTTTGGTGAAAATATCACACCTTGTGTAACACTGCTCTTTGGACCCCATTTCAGGCTATACCCCTCTCAAAACCTGCTTTCAAGATTGTTACTGTTATGTTTCGCAATGAGGGAGTAGATGTCTATAATATTGTTTATTGGTTAAAACAACGTTGCACTTTACAAGGTCAGCCAGAGGCAATCTTGGACTCTGAAAATATATGGACAGGGGTTGGAAATTTAAGGTTATGTTGAATGTTTCTGAATCTGGACCTGTGCACTTACCAAATTCCTTTTTTAGGTGGATAGAGGAGTTCTGTTTACCCAGGCCAACCTAGCGTGTTACAGATGCGGGGATCCTCACATCTGAGCAGTGCATGCGATAAGATCAAATGTCATAACTGTGGTGAAATGGGTCATATAGGTATGCATTGTCTGAACGACTGTAGGTGTAATCTTTGTGACGAGATGGGTCACACATTTCAGTCATGTTCCTGGGCTGCACATACCAAGGTAACACATGATGGAGGTGTGGATCAGCGTTATGTAATTACTCAAGCCCAGAAAGCTCGCCTTCGCACTACATTGGATGCCACCTCTATTGAGGTGACCCCCCTTCCCCTAAAGCTCTGGCTTTGGAAGCCTCCCGTAATGATGTATCTTTGTCAGTCAACACGGCTCCATCCCCCGGGAAGGTACTGATTTCAGCATGTCCTATGGAGCTAGAGGTTGCGGACAATGTCCAGGGCTTTACTACCATGCCTCCCCCTCGTGAACCTCCCAAAGTAATATATCACAGGTTGTCACGATCTAGTTCTTGCACCCTATTGTCTCCTCTGAAGGCTTGTACTGCACCTTCTATTGCACTATCGAATGCCTTTGAGGTGCTTCAGTCGATATCGGATGATGCAGGTGGCGAATCTGACTCTTCCTCTATCGCTTCTTCCCTCCCTGAAGGTCTTGATGACTCAGAAATACCATTAAGCACGGGCCTTTCACAAAAATGAAAGGCCAAGGTTAGGCTGAAAGGGACAAAGGTAGCAGGAAAGAGAAAACTTGATAGTGCTGGTTACTTTATTAAGTAGCTGCCAATACACCACATGTCACACTGTTAATGTAAATAGTTTGAAACGTGTGGACAAGAGACAGCTTGGTGTTTTCATTTTGAGGCTTTTGCCAATTGGGATATTTCTTTTACAGGATACGGATTCCGACTGTGCAGGAGATCCACCTGGCTCAACGAGATTGGCTTATGGGTCCTTCCTTTTATTCGATAGGCCAAGACTCTTGTTCTGGTCTTGGCATTTTAATTAACATTCCTGAGTTTCGCTTTTAAAACGGTTTGATTTGGCCCTGGTAGAGTTTTTATTTTGGATTTTTGTTAGGCAATGCCCGTATCGGGTGGTAAATGTCTATGCCCCCCAACTGAAATCTGAGCGGATAGCTCTTTGATTTAATTCGCCCTTATTTACATTCTTCTTCCGAATCATATTTTCTGGTGACTTTAACTGTGGCCTTAGTCTTGGATAAGACTTCCTTTGCTACCACAAAGAAACTGTACTGTGATTCACTAGTGCTGGGGATGATTCGCACTGCCCATTTGACCGACTCTTATCTTTCTTTTCACGAACAGCATACTCCCACATTCCAGAAGGGTAGGCTGGCCACACATTGATTTCGCTTTTACCTCTAGTATTTTGAAGTTACTTCGGCTGTAGTGCAGGCTGTAGCCTTTTCTGACCATAAGCTGCTCTCTGTTAGTTTTGGATCTCCTGCCAGTTGTGGAAGGGCCGGTTTCTGGAAATTCAATGTATCCTTATTACAGGTTCCATTATTTCAGCAAACCCTTATGTCATTTATTCAGGCTCGTAAGTCTGTATACCCTATGTATGATGATCCAATTCAGTGGTGGATGGATACTAAACGTTCTTTAACTGGAATGTTGAAATCCTATAGTCGTACAAGAAGCAGGTCTGAATATCTTGTATATTTACAGAACTGGGCTCATTTTCAGTCTTTATTGTCACTAGCACACTTGACGGGACAGGATCTTATGCAGCAAATTCAATTAGTGCGGAAGGACATGTTGGATTTTCAGTCTAAACAGTCACAACAACTGTACCACCAACATAGCTATGCGGTGAAAGGTACTCGGGAAGTGGTTTGCCCGTTTGAATCTAACTATCATCAAATTGCCCATAAAACAATGTCATGTCTTATCAATTCACATGGAGATCTTTGTACTTCTCATTCGGACTTGTGTCAAATTGATACCACTGCATTGTTTTCCCCTCTACCTACTGTGTTTGTGGACCTGAGACAACTGTACGGTGCCCTTGAAATTTCTTCTCCCTCCTTGCAGAGTGTAGAACTTGCATGTCAACCTTTTATGGAACGGGAAATTCGGATAGCTATATCTTCCTTGCCCCTACGTCGGACCCCTGGCCCGGATGGCCTCCCTTCTGCCTTGTATACATTTTTGGGGGAACACCTCCTTCTGGAATTGACTACTGTGTTTGCCTCCCTTCTTGCCTCTGAACATATCCTCTTGGAATTTACTAAAGGCATACTGATTTATGTCTATAAACGGAAAGGTGACATTAAGTCCCTTGATAACTGGTGCCCCCTCTGTATGTTAAACACGGATTTTAAGATATTGACGAAACTTATCACACAACGTTTGCTTGGGTTGGCTGAAACGGTTATTTACCCAGCCCAATCTTGTTCTCTACCTAACAGGAGAATTTCTGATCACTTGATTCTCCTCCGTGAACTATTTTCATATGGTTTATCAGACTCTGTCTCTGGGCTTATTGTTTCAGTAGACCAAAAGGCTGCCTTCGACTCCGTTAGCCATGATTTTCTATGGAACGTATTGCATTTTTTGCACATTCCTGACAAGATGATTCGCTGGATTCAGACACTTTATAAGACGGCGACGGTTGTTCCGCTAATTAATGGTTGGGTGGGCCCAATGATCCCGGTGAAATGGGGAGTCCATCGGGGTTGTCCACTGAGCCCTCTATTATATGTTTTTTTTCTGGATACATTGCTTCGACGTCTTAATGCCCATCCCCAGATTCGTGCCATCTCGTGTTCGGCACTGCGGTCACCGTTCACAGTGATTGCATATGCAGACAATGTGTGTTTCTTAGTAGCTGACGAGGCTTCGGCGCTTGTCTCTCTACAAGAATGTTCCTCTTTTGGTGCATTATCTGGAGCAAGTATAAACTTTAGCAAAAGTATGGGGATTTGGTTGGGTTCATCCTCCTGCTCTTCGGACAATATTGGCCCTTTACGTGTGATAGACAGCCAAATCCGTATACTTTTGGGATGAGAGATTCTGATTCCTTTAATTGGGAAGAGAAACTGAAACAGGGCAGAAGCATGGTGACCTCTTGGAACAAGAGTCAGATTGGGAAGAGAAAACGTGTTTTTTTGATCAAAACTTATCTTCTCCCTTTGTTTTTGTATTTGAGTTATGTTTTCCTTATTCCAAAACAGCTGAAAACGATGGTATTCAGAATATTTTTTCAAGCCCTTTGGGGCAGTCGGTTGAATCCGATCAAGAGGAATATTACTTACTTGCCTACTTTTGAAGGCGGTGTCCAGATGATTAACCCGTTGTTTTTTACTAGCATTTTCCTTTCGTTAACCTACGGCCTTTACTGGTGAACACCCAAAGAGGGTGGGAAGTGTATTTCATTTAATCCTGTAGGTATTGGTTTGCCATCGGGAACATGATTCTTTGGGTGTGCTGTGACAATATGGGGATGTCCCGGTGTACATTAAGCATATGTTTCTTCGTTTAAAACAATGGCAAGTGTCGCCTCAGACTCTTCTTTCAAATTTGCATAAGGATCTGTACAAGACACTTTTGTCCTCTGTTTGTATGGTGTCAGCCCCTTTTTCAAAATGTCTGGACAGCTGTCTACCCTCGCTTCTAGTCCTGTTACGTTGTTCTAGGATCCCTGGCCACGTGTGGGACTTTCATTGGTTATCCTGTCATGAACGAATAAATGTGAAAGCAAACCATAAACATAAACAGTCTCAGGATCGATTTTGCTCTAGACCTCTCTGTATAGCTACCCCGGAGACTATTTCACATTTGTTTTTTGGTTGCTCTTATGTTGCGAATTGGTGGCCCTATTTAGCTGATTCTTGGGATGCTCCTATATTCTCCACAGTAACATATCAAAATATTATGTATGGTGTCTTTTCCTCTTCCTGGTCTCGATGGCACAGTGACACTCTGAACCTTTTATTTCTTGTTATTAAATGGAATATTTGGATTTCAAGATGTATGTTTACCTTACAACAAAAATTGTGTTCTTATTCGGAACTTCAAGGAAAGATATTAGCGGACTTGAAGAAAATATACGACCATGAAAGGACATTGTATTCGGCTCTGTCTCTGTTGGCCTTGTGGATGGCCCTCCCATGGATCACAAATACAGACTCAGCTATAACTTGAAGAACTTAGCCAGCGTTTTTGTTGTTGGGTTTTCATGTATATTACTTATTGGTGTATTTTATGTTGGCTCGTTTGTACAATTTTTGTTTCAATAAAAATGTCCTCTACTCTTTTTGATAAGTGCCATGGGATCTTTAACATCCACCCGAACTACCACCAATCCAGGCAGATCAGACCTCGGTTTAACATCTCATCTGAAAGACGGCACCTCAGAAGTGCAGCACCCCTCTCATGCTGCACTACAGTGTCAGTACTGGGATATAAACCCATGTGCCAAATGTGGGAACTGAACCCACAGCCCTCTGATCTCCCAGCCTCAGAGGTGAGTGTGCTACCTACTGAGCCACTGACACTGCTTCAGTTAGGACTCCAAAAGGGTGAACCAAAGTCAAGATGTAGAACAACATAGGTTTTACAAATAGGTAAAAAACATTGTTTGTTCCTAGAAACAGATGAGCATTTGATTGATCTAAAAATAATTTTTTTTGTTTTCTGGAGACCTGAATACAATGATCTGAAGGGAACATTTTATTGTTTACCATTATACCCTAATCTCTTTCCTTGTATTGTGTATGAAGCTAAATGTTATTCATAAAGTAAATATAATTGGGATTATTCTAGCAAAAATGTAATACACTGCATTTTAGGGGGTTAAACCTTATTTTATTTGAAGTAGCTCAGTCTTTCATAGATTTAAAGTCTTTGGTCAGTGAGATAAATTTTGTTTTTGTGTCAGCATCCCCCCTCCACCCCCGTTACATATCATTGGTGAATTTAAGCAATATATTTGACACATTCTGGTGTATGTCACTCATAAATAAACCAAACAAGTACTGAACCCTTGGGAACTTCACATCCTACAAGGTCAATTTTAGAGATCACATCATTTATTTTTACTTTCTGGGAGCAACCAGATAGCCTCCCAGATATCCAGCTAACAGTGTCCTTACTAAAGCCCATCTGACATAACTTAACAATTAAAAGATCATGGGGTATAGAGTCAAATGCCTTTCCTAGACCCAGTAGGGTCACATCCACTAGTTAACCAGAGTTCAAACGTGCACCCACTTTATTGTAGAAAGCAATCAAGTTACTTGTACATGACAACCCCCTTTTAGCACCATGCTTGGTATTATCTTGTAAACCTAGTGCTTCAGTTTTCATATCAAAGATTATTTTTATTAACCTCTCAATAGCCTTACTACAAAGAGAAGTGAGATGAATATGTCTATATTTAGAGGTAATACTTTTTGTAACCTTTTTATGGAGCAATTTCACTATTGCTTCACTACAGTCTAATGGGACAACTCCACTTTTCAAAGATAAATTAAATAGTAACAAAAAGGGGTATGCCAACTTGTCAGCCAGGTTTCTCAGAAGTCTTGGATGGCCATTATCAGATCCTGGGGAAGTGTTCCCCCTGATACTTTTCAATGTTGGCAAGAGTTCTGCCTGGGAGAAAAGCTGTGTAGTGTCACAATGTACATTGACCACATTTGATGTATGCGTATTAAATAATGAACAATAATATGGATTGAATTGATTTGCCATCTCACTATCATCTATAGTTTTATCATCAAGTATTAAGGGATCTACCTTCTTTGATTATTCTTATTTTTATTTATATAGTATAAAGTGATTTGTTACTATCCTTACTATGGGATAGCCTGAATTCCAAATTGTATTTCTTCTTTTTTATCAAATTCTTCAATAGATTTTGTCAGATTTATATTTATTTAAGGTATTTTCAGAGGGCTTCTTTTTATGTTTTGTGAAGGCTTTTTCTTTATGTTTAATTTCATTTCTTATTTAGTGAATTAGCCGCAAGGGAATTTAACCTTTTTCATTATACTTTATTTTTATGAGTCCTATCTAGCTTCTAATTCTAAGATAGTGTTTTAAATTTTACTTGAACAGATTACAGTATCCAGATTCAAAAACATAGAATCCCAACTTAAGGAATTTAAGGAACTTTTAATAGCATTTATATTAGCTCAGTAGCAATCAAAGAAGGTGCTAGAATCTTTAGGAATCATTTTTCAATTGGAGATACTGCAGGTTATCATCAGTTGGTCGCTAGTACTTAATGGACCCATTATCACTGGATCTGAAATACCATCTTGGATATTAGTCATAACAAGATTGCTCCATTTAATTTTTATTTTTTATTTAGCTTTTGTTAACCAGGTACGTGCACTAGCCATAAAATAACTATTTTCAGGCACGACCCGGGAGAGTACAGACATGCAGAAACCTAACAGGATAACAATTTATAAGTGCTTTACATACAATGAGTTAAAGAGGATACAATATATTGGAACATATAAAGTAAAGCGCTTTATATACAATGAGTTAAAGTGGATACAGTATATCAGAGACATACAGAGTAGACCATTCGTAAGTTCATAGGTGCCTACCTATGCAATGAATAGAGAGGACCTTGGACAATAAATTATCAGGTGACGTATCATATAAACAGAACAAGGTACACAAAAACAGGTACTACAACAGGAAGAAATAACCATTTAGAGCAGGGGTGTCATTAAGGAAAAGGTTGGTAAGTGAGGAAAAGGGAAGCAAGCCATGAAATTAGATTATATGAGTATATGTAAGTGTAAGGGAGATGTCTGTGGTGCAAGATTGTATATGGGCAGGGAAAGGGAGCAGGGACAGGCTGAGGCAGTAAGAGGGTTATCATCTTTTGGATGAGACGTTAAACTGAGGTCCCATCTGCCTGGATTGGTGGTAGTTCAGGTGGATGTTAAAGATCCCATGGCACTTATCGAAAAGAGTAGGGGAAGGTTTTTATTAATAAACAGGACAATAAATCAGAAAAACAGTAATACAATTTATGGAAAATAAGAAAAAAAACATAACAAAGAGAATATCAGCAATACTCAATTCTCTGACAGCATAATGATTCAACCTATTTTGTCTTTCAAAAATGGAACCTCTTTCCACCTCATAAGCCATATATTTTTGGACAAACAGTTGCGTTCAGAATCACATTGTAACAACAAATCATGTTCAACATGTTGAAGAACTTCAAGTGGCGAGTGGTATAACTGTTGTAGAGTAAGACGACATCTGGCATGCCATAAATGAAAATTGAACATAGCGAACAGCAGCCGCACTACACCTGCATCCAACAAAGTAGAATGTAGCAAAAAACCTCCAACAACTTCCAGATATGTAACAGCCCACCAGAAAGGCTGGCTCCAATGGGCAGAAAGGGTCATCCAGAATTCTTGCACAAAGGGGCAGGAAACAAAAAAATGGGACATTGTTCCCTACTGATTAATGCAAGTATCCCTCAGACAAGTACATTGAGTAACCATTTTATGCTTTAAATTCCCCCTAACATTGAGACGCCCATGACAACTAAGCCATAAAACATCCCATAATTTCAGTGGAATCCATTTATCTACCAAACATTTAAAGAGGTTATCAACATGACCATACAGTACATCCTTAAAAATGGGGACTATGGAATGTTCTTTAGATTGTAGGACATCATAAATATATTTGCGCGATTTGCTATACACATGGGCTGGAAGTAACTTCCATCTATTAAGTTTCGATATCACAGGTCTGACATAAATCGGGTAACTAGGAGTGTGTACATTTTTCTGGCTCAAACCTGGGTACTCTGAGGACAATTTAGGTAACCAACCATATGCATAAATCACACATAACACAGAGTGTGGACAATTAAAGTCTAATAAATTCCAATGAAAAAAATACTATAGTAAAAAGTAATCAGATTCACACAATTCAAACCACCCTGTGCAATAGGAAGATACAACACTTCTCTTTTAATGGGATTTAGGCAACTCCCCCAAATAATTTGAAAAAAGACCCAATAAAGTGGCTTCCAAACCAGAAGGAATGGGGTATACCGCACTAAGGTATAAAAATTGAGGGAGAAGTAAAGATTTAGTAATGATAACTCTTTTCTATTTAGTTTGTTGCCAAGACTAGATAATCTGAGTCTGGACCGAACTGCCTCAATTTTAGCTGACCAATTAAGTAACGCAATATCACCTTTACCAAAATCAATACCTAAAATTCAGACCGGGCCCAGTACAACAGGAACGCCTTGCAGCTCCATAACCTCAGGAATGGCAGTATGCAGAGGATAAAAAAAACTCTTAGATTTATTAAGGGAGGAAACTGCAACATCTGAAAAATTAGAAAAATGATGTAACACCTTATCTCCAGAGGTTAAATTAGCAACAAAGATACAGACATCATCAGCATAAGCCAAAATTTTGGCCTCAAGGGTACTAAGAGGGGAAGCAATACCAAGAATCCACACATCTTGGGCAATTGTATGTAAAAGTGGATCCAACCTAAAAACATAAAGCAATGGACTCAGAGGGCAACCTTGTCTCACCCCCCCCAATGAATAGGGATATAGGAACCCAAGTAACCATTTACCAAGGGCATAGTATAAGCATGACTATAAAGTAAAGCAATCCAGGTTATAAAGTGATCAGGAACTCCATAGGTTTCTTAAAACCTGAAACAAATAACTGCGGGACCTGATCAAAGGCCCTTTGTTGATCCATGGACATAAGAAAACCCTTTATAAAATCAACTTTACCAAACTCTATTAGTTCCCGAAGCAAAAGGAGATTATTTATAGATAGATCTACCCGGTACTGAACAGGATTGGTTTAGGGAAATCAAGTGTGGAGCTATGGGCAACAATGTGGTATTCAATATTTTCATTAAAATTTTAAAATTCGTATTAAGGAGACTTAAAGGCTTCCAATTGGAAAGTAAAGTTCTATCACCTTTCTTATATAACAAAATCTGAATTGAAGTACAAAAATGGAAATCGAGAGTGTGACATTGCAAAACCCAATTAAACACTACTGTGAGCACATCACAGACCAAAGGACTACAGGTTTTATAAAATTCTACAGGCAAGCCATCAATATCAGGCGCCGTGTTATTCTGTAAATGGGAAATTTCCCTTTTAACCTTATCAACACTAATCGGAGCAACTAAAGCCTGTAACAGTATATCAGAATAAGGGGCAATGTGGAGAGAGGAAAGGAATTGTTCTATACCAGAGCTATCCACTGGAGATGCAGCATATAAGTCTGAAAAATGCGAGGAGACTGCTTGCAAGATATCCAGAAATGCAGTGTAACTAGTGCCAGCAGTATCCACAACTTCAGTCAGAAGGCAATCAGCAGAATGCCTATGACTACAATCAAAAACATCCCCCAAAGCAGATTTATTAGCAGAACAAACCCTATGTTCATGTAACAGGGAAGTAGCTCTAGTATACTGTGGTGCAGCCTTTTCTTTTTTTACATTCTGTACCTGTGCTGTCAAAGATAAGCCTTGTGAGTGTATAGCTGAATATAATGTTTCCAACTGCATACATAAAGACAAACATCTCTTATATTTAGTCACTGCAGCATATTTAGATGTCCTTCTAGCCAAAGTAGAGATTTCAGATTTAGTGAGTAGCCACCAATCTAACAAATCTTCGGAAAGTCCAGATAGTGACATACGAGCTTTCAACAAATCGTGAACTTGGGCCAAAAACCTGTCATCAAGTAGCAGTAAAGAATTCAGTTTCCAATATCCCTGCCCCAGTTTAGCATGAGGGCCTACCCCTAATGTGGCAGTTACCACATTATGGTCTGAAATCTCCACTGGAATGGTTTGAGCTTTAATCACCCTCAAAGCTGCAGAGACAAAAAGAAAATCAATCCTAGTGGATAAAGCACCCTTAAAAAAAGTATGTCCACCAGTAGGATGACAAACCCTATAAACATCCTGTAAATGACCCTGGACAATAGTGTGATTGAGACAATGTGTATCACAGAAATCCTTATCAGTCCAGGCCCCCCGATCTGATTTATGCACTACACAATTAAAGTCACCAACCCATATGAGAAAGCATGATGTGAACAAAAAAGGCTGCACCTCACAAAAGAGATCCACTCGACCTTTCTTCGTAACTGGTGCATAAATCACAATTAATCTCCAGGTGTAATGTAAATAAGTAAAATCCAATATTAAGGCCCGTCCCATAAGCAGTTCAACCAACCTGGTAACATGAAATCCATCACCCCTAAACAACACCCCAACACCACTACATGTGTCTAATCCTAAGGAAAAAAAAGAAGGACCCCATCACTAAAGCTTTTTGGCCATATTAACCAAAGGAAGGGTATTGAGATGGGTATCCTGAATAAGGCAAATATCACACGCCAAATCACTCAAAAGTTGAAAAGTAATCAGGTGCCTATGAGCATTTTTCACACTGTTTACATTGAGGGTGGCTACAGTGAGATGAAATGCCATGGCCATGAAAGAGAATCAGATAAAGGGTTGAAATAAAAATAAGACAACATCAAGTAACCCTTCCCTTTCTAGTACTTCTCCGGAGTCTCACCCCCGACAGTGAGGGTCGAGTATCCATAGGCAACTCCTTTGATTTATCATTCTCAGAATCAGAGGTTACCATAGGTTGTGAGAAGGTGTCAGAATCAGCTTCCACATTGGAAGACTGAGTGTGACGGGACAGGACCTCAAATTTATTACTTAAGGGAACAGAGCTACCAGGAGAAGATGCTTTAGCCAATTTGGCCCTACCTATAGTCTGTTTTTGAGCCCGTTTCTTTGTCTGAACACAAGGCTCAGGTGGGGACATAATAATAATATCCAGAGGTTTGTCAGGGACAGGTACAGGTTTAGCAGGAACTGGAGAAACAACAGAAAGAGGGGGAGGAGGTGTAGAGGAAGGGTCCTCTACAACCGGTCATGGAATTTCCGGTAAAGGAGGCTCAGAAGAAGGTTCAGATACAGAAACAACTGACTGGGGAGCAGGCATCGTAATATCAGGGCATAAAGGGGGACAAGTGACTACCTTAACATGCGAAGAAAGGGACTTAGCCATAACAATATCCTTTTTCTGGGCATTAAGAAGGGTCACATCCTGATCCAGGCTATCTTCCCTGTTATGGGAAGCCCAAGGACAGGATCTAAAACCATGACCTAGTTCTTCACACAGGTTACACTTTAGTTCAGAATTACAATCTTCACTAGCATGGGCAAAAGATAAACAAAGGGAACATCGTAGTCTATCACAGGCTGCACTGAGATGGGAAGGGGAGCCACATTTAAAACAGGTACGAGGCTGCCCCACATAGAAGCAATGCCCCCGTTCCCTACCTAAAAACAAACTATTAGGTAAGTGTATGGGACCCACATTCATATTTCTAAGTTGCACCCTATAACACCAACCACCAGTCCACAAGTGTTCAGAGTCAAATATAGGCTGTGGCAACCCCAAGACATCACAGCGTTTAGCTAACCAATGCGTAATATCACTAGCTGCTACATTCTCATTTCGAAACAAAATGGTGACAGTTTTAATAGAAGGTCTAGTAAGTGGGATAGCCTGAAATAGTAGCCACAACTCAGTGTATTTAAGAGTACCATACTTTGTCCAGAATAGATCTAATCCTCTAGGACTTTGAAAACTAACGTCATATAAGGAAGAACCTGATACATGAATCAATGCGAATATTTCGTTTGTAAAAAAATGAAAGATCCTTTCAAAAGTGAATTTCCCACATAGACACAGTCTGGAGCTACATCAAGACCCCCAATATATTGAAGGCGGACCGCATTCCGTCATTGGGGGGGGAATTCCAAAATGTATCCCTTCTATGAAATTCTTCCCAAGTAGATTTAGCCTTGTCCCCAGGATCAGGAGAAGGGCCCGGAGGAGGATCAGGGAGCGGGACATCCATATTCATTCTATCACCCCATGCTGGTCCCCAAGAGCTAGGGCCTTCATCACCCGAAGAGGAAGGAGGCAAAGAAGGAACTTTAGCCAGCAGAGTAGTATCCAATGCAGGATGCTGAACATCCTCAGCACGCAAATCCAAATCCGGGCTACCAGGCAAAGGGGGAAGCATGTCTATCAAGGGGGGCTGTTGCCCTCCACAACCAGGTATTGGGCTATGGGCAGAGTCAGGTGTCCAGTGCCCCAAACTGCCTGGTTTCGAACCCGCACTCAGCAGGGAGGCCTGAAAAGAGACAGGTAGTGGGCTAGAACAAGGCAACAGAGTGGGAGGAGGCAAAACAGGCGAGACATTCTACACATTAGGAGGTGAGACACACGGTCTAGGATGCACAGTACTCACAAGTTCACCAGGCAAAGTCGCCGCCAAGTTCAAAGGCGGAGAAGACACTGCTCAATCCAGATTTGTAGGAACCGAAAATTCCAACGGAGCATGGTGCAACACTGGTAGGACCGGTGCTACAGAAGATTGTTGCCAACTCTGCATCTCCAAAGAGCCCGAAGGTACCACATCCGTAATGAAAGCAGGAAGATCATCCACAGCACCTAGTTCTGGCAACAGAGTCTGTGTCCCAGGAGAGGCTGACTCAAAAGGGCTAACTGCATCAACAACAGCAAGTACCTGGTCCTGATGTGCAGCAAGGAGGGACTTCAACCGAAGTTCATCTGCAGGCAAAAAATCTGATGATGCAGAGGCAGACTGAGCAGGTAAAGATTCATCTGGTACATCAAGATCCACAAGCATATCAACAAAATGGTCAGACATCCTCAGTACTTCAGGCTCCAAAGCTGGACCTGCCAGAGTGGAGCTCTGCTCTCCTGCAGGTACACCAGCAGAATGACTGGGTCTCATGAATTAATCCATGGTCCAACAGTGCCCCCACACAGAGTAGGGGAATTTCCCCGGTGTCCTGGTCAAATTTCCCTCATTCACTAAAAATACCACCAACAGCTTAATCTGGCTCAAGGTCAGTGGGCATTCATCTGTATCTCCCTCCCCCGAGTCATGCCTGAAAATAGGCAGGATATGTCTAGTGTACTTACCCGGTCAACAAAAACTAAATAAATAAATATAGAGGTGAGGAAATAGTATTGTAAAGCAAGAGACATCAGTCATTAGGTAGGGTGAAAGCAGGAACAGGTATCAGCAATCAGCAGATTTGAGCGCAATTTTCTCTTAAAGCATGTGTGGGAGCTAGAAAGTCTAATGTCAAGGGGAAGGGAATTCCAAAGCTGTGGAGCTGCATGCTCAAATGCAACAGTTCCTTTCCTAGTACGGCACCTCAGCAAATTCAGAAAGGATTTATCAGCTGATTGTAGACCATGGAGTGTGTCCTGAGGAACAAGCATAGCTGCAAGACACCTAGGGGTTTGATTTCAAATTATCGAGTCAATAAGACAGCCAAGGTAGTATTTCCTACTAGCTAATGGAGAGAGCCAACCAAGATCATTATAAAGTTGACAGTGGTGTTTAAGCCGAGGAGCAGAAGAGGCATAGCGACATATGTTTTTATATGTAATATCCCATCTGAGTAGGTCAGTTTTATGAGGAGCCCCAAAGGTTAGGGTGGAGAGCAGAATCCCCTTTGCAATGGCCATTTTAGCCAATGGTATGAGCATATAACTAGTCTTATATGCAACACCCAGTTTGGAGTTGACAGGTCTACAAACAGACTGTACATGAAGATTAAGATCAAGAGATTGATCTAGCAGGATGCCCAGGTACTTGAAAGAGGTCACACATTTCAGTAATTGACCTTCTAAGTCCTGCACCATCAGTGTAGTTGTGCAAGCCCAGAGCTTTGGGGCTGATCCAAGCAACATGGCTTTAGTTTTGCTAGTATTGACAGACAGTTTGTGGTCGTATAGCCAGTTTGGGATATTGTTAAAGTCAGAGGAAAGGGTTGTGTTGATAGTGTCTATATTAGTAGAACTTATATAGATGACAAGATCATCAGCATATAGAATAGCAGAGCAGGATTTTAGAGCAGCTCCAATGTTATTTATATAAAGAGAGAATAGGAGGGAACCTAGGATGGAGACCTGAGGTACACCAATGTTAATGCTGGTACTGTTCGATAGAGAGGAATTAAATTTCACCACTTGAGTTCTATTTGTCAGGTAGCTTTCATACCAGTCAACAAGAGAGGGGGAGAAATGCAGGTGTCGAAGCAAGGAGAGAAGCAAAGTGTGATCAACAAGGTCAAAAGCCTTTGTGAGGTCAATAAAGAGAGCCCCAGTCAGACTGCCAGTATCCATTTTTGAAACAGTGTCTGTAGAAACATAAAATCTGACGGCAGATAAGGACCGCTTGACCCACCCAGTCTGCCCATTCCCTACCTAATGGATAAGCTGCAGATCCTAGTTAACCAGCAGCCTAATTCTTCCTACCCCCACCCCCTAGAATTGCCTTATGACTGTCCCATGCATGCTTGAATTCCACCACTGTTTTTGACTCCACAACCTCCTCTGGAAGGCCGTTCCATGCATCCACAACCTCTCTGTGAAAAAATACTTCCTTAAATTACCTCTGAGCTGCCCCCCCATCTTCAAATTGTGCCCTCTTGTTCTTGTACACCTCTTTTTTTGAAAGATGCTACCCTCTTGGACTTTATTGATTCCCTTGAGGTACTTGAATGTTTCTATCATGTCCCCCCTCTCCCTCCTTTCCTCGAGGCTATACATATTAAGCTCCTTAAGTCTTTCTTCATATGTCTTCCAGTGCAGACCCTGCACCATTTTAGTTGCCCTCCTCTGGACAGCTTCCATCCTATCTATGTCTTTGCGGAGATTGGGTCTCCAGAACTGCACGCAGTACTCCAGATGGGGTCTGACCAGCTGTCTGTACAGAGGGATGATAACTTCTTGTTTTCTACTGGTGTTGCCTCTCCCTATGCATCCCAGTATCCCCCAGCTCCTTGCTGCCCTCTCACATTGCTTGCCCACCTTTGGGTCATCTGATATGACTACCCCAGGTCCCTTTCCATTTTTGTTGTTGTTAGTATCTCACCCCCATTGTGTACTCTTCCCTGGGTTTTGTTTCCCAGGTGCATTACCTTGCACTTTTAGCACTGAATCTAAGCTGCCATACATTTGACCATTCCTCTAACCTTGTCAAGTCCCTTCTCATCCTTTCCATCCCACTCTTGTGCATCAACTCTTTGCAGATCTTTGTATCATCTGCAAAGAGACATACTTTTCCTTCCAGTCCCTCTGCAATGTCGCTTATAAAGACATTGAAGAGGACCGTCCTAATACTGAATCCCTGTGTACCCCACTAGTAACCCCTTTCTTCAGAGTGGACTCCATTTACTATTACCTCTGTGTCCTATTCTCCAGCCAATTCTTTACCCAGGCTTTCATCTTGGGACCCACTCCCAGGCTGGCTAACTTGTATATTAATCTTTTGTGTGGACTGTGTCAAATTCCTTGCTAAAGTCTAGGTAGACCATGTCCACAGCCCTCCTGATCTACTACTTTGGTCACCCAGCCAAAGAAATCTATCAGATTTGTCTGGCATGACTTTCCCGCTGAGAATCCATGTTGCCTTGGGTCCTGTGCCCCTCTAGCCTCTAGATACTCGACCATTCTTTCCTTCAGAAGTGATTCCATCATTTTCCCTACTACTGGGGTTAAACTAACAGGTCTGTAGTTTCCTGCTTCTGCCTTGCTCCCACTTTTGTGAAGGGGAATCACATCTGCCCTCCTCCAGTCCTCGGGTACCACCCCATCCTCCCATGATTTGTTAAACAGGGTAGTCAGTGGTGTCACTAGTTCTACCCTTAGTTCTTTTAGAATTCTGGGATGAATCCTATCAGGCCCCATTGCTTTGTCCACCTTCAGTTTTAAGAGTTCTTTCAAACCCTTTCTTCTGTAAATGGGCTGGTATCAACTTCTGTATCCAGAGTGTCTCTGCTGTTTGTTTTAGGTACCTCCCCCTCTTCCT
The DNA here is from genome assembly GCA_016271365.2 of Neoceratodus forsteri. Classification (NCBI taxonomy): domain Eukaryota; kingdom Metazoa; phylum Chordata; order Ceratodontiformes; family Ceratodontidae; genus Neoceratodus; species Neoceratodus forsteri. The sequence goes on from CM028134.1 coordinate 950,168,224, forward strand.
TTGTAAATACTGAGCAAAAATATTTGTTTAGTATCTCTGCCTTTTCACAGTCGCCCTCTGCCCACTCTCCCTTCCCTTTATTAAGCCTCACTATCCTTCCCTTGGTCTTCCTTCGCTCCCTGATGTACCTATAAAAGGTTTTATCCCCCTTCTTAACTGAGTTGGCTATCTTTTCCTAGGTTTGGGCCTTTGCTGTTCTGACTGCCTTCCCAGCTTCCTTTTGCTTTAACTGATACAGTTCTCTGTCCTGCTCCTTCTGTGATTCCTTGTACTTCCTGAATGCTTTCTTTTTCTCTTGAACCTTCACTGCTACTTCCTTTGAGAACCATAGTGGTCTCTTATATCATTTCGTTTTGTTTATTTGCTTCACACAAAGGCTTGTTACCTGTCTGTGGTGAATTTAAGCAGTGCAGTCATTGTGCTATGTCCTTTTCTGAAGCCATGTTGGGTATCCAAGAGCAGACTGTGCTTAAGTAGATAGTCAGTTGTCTGAGTTGCGACAATTTTCTCCAGGATTTTGCACAGTACCAAGAGTATGGCAAGTAGTCTGTAGTTCATGACAACTTTAGGATCCCCTTTTTCAAGTACAGATGTGATCCAAGCAGCTTTCCAGAGGTCAGGGACTATTCCACCTGAAAGTGATACCATATAAATTTTGTCCAGCGGTAATGCAATAAGGGGAGCTGCAAGTTTCAAGAGATGGGGTTCCAGGGAATCTGAGCCAGAGCTGGTATGATCAGAGACGGACCTCAGGAGCTTCAGGACTTCCTTTCTAGACACAGCCTTAAAATAGAATGGAGGAGTATAAGGAGGCACAGGGGACAACACTTCCAGCTTATCCAGACAGGTTCCTGATGAGGAGTGAGAGGACAATTCAGTGGGATTGAAGGAAGAGGTATATTGGGAGAGATCAGAGAAATGCAGGTTGAAAGAAGAAGAAGAAGAAGAATCAGTATTTATATAGCACTTTTCATACATCCAAAGCGCTTTACAAGCAATGCTAGACTGGTAGTGAAGTGACTGAATGTGTGGTTGCGGCCATATCGCACATCATCACCCACACACAGCCTGGATAATTGCATGAACCAGTTTATGGGAAGGGGAATGTTGGCCAGGACACTGGGAATGTTCCCTACTCTTTGCGAAGAGTGCCCTGGGTTCTTTTACTTCCACCTGGACACCCACCAGGACAACACCAGGATGGGCAGAAGGGACCTCGGTTTAACGTCTCATCCGAAGGACGGCACACCCCAGCAGTACAGCACCCCCCAATACTGCACTCAGATGCCAGCGATTTTTAGGTGCAACTCCAATCCCGGTGTGGGACGAGAACCCACAACCTTCTGGTCCAGAGGAGGATGTGCTACCAACTGAGCCACGCTGAAAGAATTAGCTATGGTTTGTGAGTCATTGCAATGCACATCATTTATCAGCATATCACCAGGGGTAGTTGACTGTGAGGATCCTAGGAAGAATTTGATGTGTGACCAGAATTTTCTGGAATCATTGGCCGAGTTAATCAGCAGGTCTTTACAGTACTTGCTGTTAGCAGCTCTGACTTGTCTTTTACATGAATTCCGCAGCATACGGTAAGCGTTGAAATCTGTTTTCTGGCCTGATGTTTTGTAGTGCTTCCAGAGTTTATCTCTAAGGGGCAAACTTTTGAGCAACTACAGTATTTGTTTAGCCATCTTGTTTGTTTACCCCTCACTCTCCGGGTGATCTTTGGGGCATGTTTACATTGAACCGTAAGGAATTTAGTGATGAAAAAGTTAAGAGCATCCTGAGAACAGTGTGATAGATAGATCTCTGACCAATCAATTCTGGAGACATCATACAGAAACACTTCTTGGTCTAGGTGAGCAAAGTTTATGAGAGTGATGAGATGTGGTGGAGGAGATGGAGGTGTCCCCAAGGACAGGATGCAGAAAGTAGCAGAGTGGTCACTTAAGGCATCAGCAAGAGTACCAGTGGCTGAGATATGTTCGATCCAGTTTACCAGCACCCAATCCAATAGTGTGCCTAGTGGTGATGAAGACAGACTTCTAGTTGGCACTGTTACCATCTGATGTGGGTTGTAGCTACTGTATGAGTCAGAGATTGAAGAGAACTGAGAGCTGCCCCAAGCCACTTTAAGTTTAGGTCCCCTAAGATGACAACCTCATTATGATTAAAATTCTGAGAGGTATTTTCCAACAGGTACTCTAGACCTGCAATCCCTCCCACTGGGATTTACATTAAGAATATCCAGTAGGTCTCTTTTAAATCAGTGGACCACACCTTGGTGTCCAAAGAAATTCCTGATGCATTAAAATCACCAGATATTATACAATCATCAAGGCTTGAAGCTGAGCTAATTTCTTGTAATAAGGCATTGTTATAATCCCTGTTATAAGACAGGGGCCTATAACAGATGCCCAGTATGCTTTTTGGTCTGTTACTAAATCGTAGTTGTAACCACAGGGATTCTGTTTGTGTTATAGGATTCTGGAGTGGCATTATTTGTGTGCATTTGATTTCATTCTTTACATAGTAGCAAACTCCTCCTCCTCCTCCCTTTCTAACCTCTATATGTCTATGGAAGAGTTTATAACCATCAATATTACATATCCAGGAACTGCTTTCATCCCACCATGTTTTATTCATGACCAAAATGCCCATTTGGAGCGCTGGCATAATAAGTTCAACTTTACGCTTTTTTTCCAAATTCAAGCTCCTAGCATTAACCAATAAAGAAGTGCACACAATGCTGTTTGTACTTGAGTGTGCACCATTTTGGGATAATACTTCTTCCATGTCCCCCTTACCTGTAAGTGTAAAGATTTGGAGATTATCTGTTCACATTTCCTCCTCAGTACATAGCTGCCTCTATGGCTTAGATGAAGGCCATCCCTGCTAAATAAATCCTGATCATGTTCAAATTGTTCCCAGTGAGTAATGCACAATGTAATGGTAACCTTTTACCAGTGTTCACTTTCTCAACCACTCATATATTGTTTTTATTTTGTTTTTCTTGCAGTTGTTTGCCTTGGGAACTGGTCAAAATTTGGAAAAATCTATTTCACTACCTCCACTAATCAGAGTTTCACTGAGTTCGATATACTCTTTTTTATGTCCTCAATACTTGATTTATTTCAATTGATGGTACCAATATGAACAATTACAATGGGGGACTCCCCCACATTTTTAATCTATCCTTAATCATGCATGTAATATCCTTGATTGTTGCCCCCCCAAAACTACTACATGCTCTATGGCGTTTGTCTGGATTGCAAATCAGTTTATCCATATATTCAATTTCTGAATCACTCAGTACCACTGCCTGCCTAGACTGGGAAGATGGATCTGGAACAAACAAGGAAGGGGCTGGATTTGTAGAGTTGTGGCAGTCATTTATTGTAGTTTGTAATAATTCAACTACCTCATTAGTGCAACTATCATCAATCAATACCATTAGTATGGAATTTTGATTTGAGGGTGTGGGTGTGGGCAGGTTTATTTCATGGTTATCCATTAGATTTTCACTAATTGCTATACTTTCCTCTGACACCTCTTGTCAAGTCAAGTCATCTTTATTTATATAAGGCATTTTTCAAAATATCAAAGTGCCGCACATAAAATCTAGGTTACAATAAATATTGAATTAAAACACTAACAAACATTAATTAAACTAAAAGGCATCTACAAAGGCCAACTCAAACAAATAAGTTTTCAGGGCAGTCTTGAAAGTCTCGGTGGACAGGCACTCCCTCACCTGATGAGGTAAAGAGTTCCACAGGGTTGGTGCCATAAAAGCAAAAGATCTTGCCCATGAGCAGGGCCACTGGAAAATTGCACCCGAAATTTTTTTTGCGGAATCCGCAATTTTCACCATTCTCCGCAAAAGCTGACATGTTCTGCAATTTCTTGCAATTTTTGAGTTTTTATATTGAACTGTGTAAAAAGTATTAACATTTTCAATAAAATACTCTCAAATATATTGACACTTTTGCATGCAGACTTGGGTTTGGCCGAAACAATGCAGTGCAAGGTAGAGCAAGGGTTTTATGTGACACTCATTTCTTTTGAATCCTTGTCTTGTTTGGTTTCAAAATCCACTGGCCAAGCATAAGTACACTTAAACACTTAACATTTGTTTTGTGTTGAAGCAGTCTATCAGAAAATCTTTTGTTGCCACACAGACTGAAACAAAAGATGGAAGAAAAGGTACGAATTATCCCATTCACTTAAATGGGGTGCTAACTATGATGCCTTTTTATAAGTGGCAGGGCAAGTTTTTCCTGTGAGCATACTTTCATTCAGACTAATTTTGATTCAAACAACTGTGGGTTTATGATGGCCCTGCCAAGTTTAAACTTGAATAAGCTAGTTGTTAACAGTGATCTCACTCTTAGCAACTACCCTCTAGATGCTCACATGCAAAGACTACAAAGAAAACCTGACAGAAGTCTAAAAACGTGTAAAACACAAAATGTATCTTAACATTTCTCTTTAACTAAACAAAATCATTGCAGCTAGAGTAAAACAAAGGTAAATTACAGGGTACCCTGACTACTGAATGATGCAGTAAAAATATATTGGTATTTTTTTTTTTACATTTTTTGGTAACCACATAAGGCCCACTAAGCACAACTGCCTGTTTTCAAGTACAACCCAGGAGCATACCTCTCAACCTTTCTTCCCTTAAATGTGTGACAAGATGTGTGACAAATGAGCAAAATGTGTGACATATCATCAAACTTGGCACTGCAAGCTCAGAACACTATTGTTGTCAGTGCACTAATGTTAATAATGTTTGCTGTTAACAGAGCATAATAGATAATTATGAATTTCTGCTTTAAAGTCTCAGTGGAAATGTGGAATATCCCTTCTTCATGTGGGGCAGAGGATTTTTGAGGGTTAAAATGATGGCGTGCCTCGTAATGTGTGACAGTTGAGGGGTATGCCCAGGAGCACTGAGGAGGTTAAGTGACTTGGTCAGAATCACAGTATGTAAGTGAAGGTTGTGGGAATCAAACCCAGATCTGCTGGATGTCATCAGCTCATTCACAGTTTGTTACTCTTACCCCTAGATTATACCGCCAGGCCCAATAACACCCAGATTTAATGTTTAAATATGTGATTTCAAAAATAGTGTACAGTACCTACAGTACAAATTATGACCATTAAACACTAACAACATTTTACTAAAACTCAATTATTCACCACTCTATCTGCTTATTTTTTCTTGTACCAAAGTGGGTGAATTGCTGGCAGAGCACTGTAAACAGCTGTTGATTAGGCTTCATTATTCTACAGCCAGAAACAAAAAAAAATTCTTCTGGATTTATTTAATATTGATTTGCTGTGGCTCACTTTATAGAAACTATTTAGAACTGTATGAGGCAGATGTTTTAAAATTTTGAAAGATAGGCAACGCTCACGATAGCTTATCAGTTTAGTATTCTTTTTAAGAACATAAACTTTTCTTTATGTTTTAAACATATTCAGGTGTCAGTGTATTCATTTAGCAAGTTATACTGACTAATATATGCTGTAGAAAACATTAAAAGATTTATTGTGAGGCACTTAGGGTCTACAGCAGAACCCCCGCAATTTACCACAATTTTTGCAAAATGCTCCGCATTTTTGTGTAACCTTTTCCGCAATTTTCCAGTGGCCCTGCCCATGAGGTCTTCACACTGACACTGGGAACCTCTAGCAATCCCTAATCAGTGGAGAGGAGGGAGCGATAGAGATACAGGAGGTCTGGCATAAAATATGATCCCTGTTCATGTAGGGCCTTATCGGTCAGCAAGCCGACCATGAAGAGGATCCTCCACCACACTAGCAGCCAGTGCAGTTCGCAGAGCACAGGCATGACATGGCCTGACCTAACCAGACAAGTCAACTGCTTAGCTGCAGCATTCTACACCAGCTGCAGGCGGCAGATACCCCCCCCCAGAAACTCTAGATAGAGAGCATTACAGTAGTCAAGGCAGGAGGCCACAAAGGCATGGACCAGAACTGGAAGGTCATCAGGCAGAACAAGGTGTTTGACCTGGGCAATATTCCTCAGATGGTAAAATGAGGACTTGACAGAAAAACACCTGTGATTTAAGCATCAGCTCGCCATCAAGACTAACACTCAGGTTCTGCACTAGTTCAGAGGACCACAACTGAGTGACCCCTAGCAATAATCCAGAGGGATGAACAGAAGAGAGCCCACCCACCCTATGACCATAATCCACAACCAACCTCTGTTAAGTGTTCATATCTGTTCTGAGTGTGCACTTCAAAACCTAAGGTTTTATGGCCTTTTTTAAATCACCTTTTATTAACCACAGTATACCACTCCTGAGATTCCAAATCATCACTGTCATCATCGGTCCTATTGCTTTTTCTGTTAGATGCATTGATATTTGACACACCTGATACCATCTCTTCATCCTGATTTTCATCAAGTGATACATGTGAATCATTGTCTCCATTATGTAAGGAAGCCATGGAGAAGTCCTCTTTCCATTCTAAGGACAATTCATGGCATTACATACAGTGGCCATAGCTGGATGTGAGGAATCAATTTTTTGATTGAACTTGTTAATTTGTTGAATTTTTGTAGCCATTTGTTTTTGATTTGTCTCTAAGAGATCCAATTTGTTATAATAGGCTTTAACGTCTTCTGCCAAAATACCATTATTTATACATTTCTCACACACAAAGATTGACATGCTTGGCAATTTATTAAATGTCTCATACATAAAACAACTTGTACATCTAAGGCCAAATTCACCACAAATATTACCAGTAGCTTAAAATCTGATTCAGTTTCAGTTGGCATTCATCTGTATTAACCCTCCCCTGGGACAAGGCTGAAAATAGACAACAAATTGTTAAGTCCTCCTTCCCAGCCAACAAAAATAAAATAAATAAATCAATACAAAAATAAATAAACAAACTTCCCCATCAAGGGTCATGATTTGGTCACCCATGATTTTTTATATGAAATGATTTTATATACTATCAGCCTGTTATGACACCAAGCTGTAGAATATAACACTCAAGGACACAACGTGCAGGATTTTTCCATGACTAAAATACAATTTCTTTGCTCCAGTCCACAATTTACACTAAGGATACATTCCTAAAGGACAAGACCTTACCCAGATTCCTGCAGTCCATACTGGACACAATAGATATGCGCTTAGATGTGCATGTCTCTGCATGCATCTCTACAAGTGACATACATGCACTCACCCACTCAAGCTCACCCCACTCATTCGGGGCATTCAGTTTATAGTGTGCAATGTAGAAGTGCATTCTAGGTCATATGGTAACCTGCCTGAGAAATGGGCACAAATACAGCCTTAAAATACGTATTTAAAATGAAGTGTAGTCTAGTGACTACTTAAAATGAAGCTCAGTGCCTTTGAAGGAAAAGAATAAAATAGCTTCTCAAAGCTGTAGTTCCCTGAGACACTCTCAAGGACTACACTCCCCAGCAGGTATTTCCTGTCTCCAAGCCCAGATACTCTGGTTGATATGAGAAATCCCCCTCCTCACAGCCCACTGCACACAAATATATATCAAGGAATTTTATCAGCTCAGTGTTTGGCCAACACTGTCACACAACTCTTTGTAGTACTACATCTTAATGTCAGCAACTTTTTAAAATGATGCTTGCTAGAGGCATTCAATTTATAGTGCATGATGTGGAAGTGTGTCCCGGGTCACATGGTAACCTGCCTGAGAATGGGCACAAATGCAGCCTTAAAATATGTATTTAAAATGAAGTGTAAACTAATGACTACTTAAAATGAAGCTCAGTGCCTCTGAAGTAAAATAGTAAAATTAGTTCCAAAAGCTGTAGTTCCCTGAGAAACTCTTAAGAACTACACTTCCCAGCAGTTACTTCCTGTCTCCAAGCCCAGATACTCTGGTTGCTATGAGTTCATCTCAAGTGTCAGTAATGAAGACATTGAAGAGTACCGTTCCCTGTATTGAGCTCTGACACACCCTGCTGGTCACTCTTCTGTCCTAGACTGAGTGCTATTTATCATGGTTCCAGCACTGTGGTTTGACAGAAAACTTGTTGAATGCAAGTTCAGTGACAGGCATTATGCCAACAGTTGACAGATAGCCATCACAGAAAGGAGTCTATTTCTCTGGGGGGGCTTTATACCCCCCCATGTGGGAGGGTCTGTCTCCCGCACCCTCCTTATATTATTATAATCAACTCCAAGTTGATCTGGGGAGGGGGGCAAGTCCCAGAGAAGCAGTGCTGGGGTCCTGCAGGTACATTAGAGGGACATGGTTGATTTGTCCCTGTAATGTACCTTTACTGTAAATGTTTCATTGTGGCATCAGCATACCATGTATCACCACCCTTTGTTGCCTATCCATTAGAGAATTTCTAACCCAACTCACTACTTTGGATCCCAACTCAAAGCTTCTGAATCTCCTAGTCAATCTCCTCTGCAGCAGAGAGTCAAAGGACTTGCTAAAGTTCGGAAAGGTCACATCCACTGCCCTCCTGTGATCTATTTCCCTAGACACCTAGTCAAAGAAATCAATTAGGTTCATCTGGAATGTCCTCTTTGCATGAATCCATGCTGCCTTTGGTCTTGCAGACCATTGGATTCTCTACCAACTTTATTTTAACAGTGTATCCATTCATTTCCCAACCACAGAGGTGAGGCTCGCCATCCTATATTTGCTACAATCTTCCCTGCTGACACTCTTATGCTATTATGTAGAGGGACCAAATCTCTTCTCCTCCAGTCCCCTGGAATCATGCCCAGTTTCAGTGAGCTGTTGAATGCCATTAGTGGGCCAGCCACCACCTCCCTGTATACTTTTTATACCATTGGATGCATCCATCAGGTCCCATAATCTCGTCTGCTTTCAGAGCTGCAAGTCCCTTCAGGACTTTCTCTTCTGAAAATCGACTTGAGTCTACTCCCTCTTGTTTCTGCTGCTCCTTTGTGGTCCAACCCTCTCCTTCTACTGTGAAGACTGAGCTGAAGTACCTGTTCAGGATGCCTATTTTTTATTTGTCTTCTTTGGTGCAGTCTCTCGCTGCCACCCTCCTTATCCTAACTATCCCTCCCAATGCTTTTCTCTTTTTGTTTATGTACTTGAAGAAAAATCTTATTCTCATGTGCTACCCTTCTTCTCTCTGTGTCTTTGCCACTGCACTGCCTTACCTGCTTACCTCTGTTTTACCTGGTACACCTCCACGTCTTCCTCCTCCTACATTTCCTTATACCCCTTACTGGCAACATCCATCAAATAGGAAGTTTCTCAGACAGTCTTTCATTTCTTTGAGATCTTTCCTCCTAATGTCCAAGACTGTCTTCCTTGTGTGGTTTGCTTCTTCTCCCTTCTTAATGTCAAACCACTCTTTACAGTGATCACTTGTACCTAGAGGACTGCCCATTGTGATGTCAGCAATGCTGTCCCTATTTGTAAGCACCGGTATCAGCACTGGCCAGTCCCTAGTTGGTTTATTTACTAGCTGCCTGAGGATACCACTTGTAAAAAGTCAAGGATGGAACTGGTCCTTATTGCAGCTGCAGCTTGAAGACTCAGATTCACATCTGGCATACTGAAGTCTCCAAAAAGCTGCACCGCCCCCTTATTTTCCATCCACATCATGCATTTTCCAAGTGTCTTATCCAAATCTTCCCTATGTGCTGGAGGTCTGTATACCACCTCTGTATGGATAGTGGCCCTAGCTCCCAGTGTGCCGACTGCACATCCAAACCCTCATGGCGAAATCCCTCACAGCGACAATCTCGACAGGTTTTGAGATTGTTGCTGTGAGGGACCGGAATGTGATATTTTGCCCTTTTACCGTGTTTCACCCTCCCCGAATCAACTCTGACTCAGAGTTAGATATCTATAAAAGGGGGCATGGGTGGTGCAGTCCCTCACATGGGGGGTTTGTGGGGCACAGCCCCTCAGTAGAAGAGAACACAATTTCTGAGAGATGAAATTTCACCTGTCGACATTGTCGAGCTCGCTATGCCGAACTTCGACAACAGTACTATCGATTCAGCATTGGTAAACCCCATCTTCCATCTCCAGGATAACCCGCTGCACCTCCAGCCCTTCCTTTTTCTCCTTGTACACGTGTATGTCTAGCCTTGATTCCCTTCCTCACATATACTTAGTACAACCCTCCCCCCCATTCCATTTATGTCCTAAACAGAGAAAATCCATTTATGGCCATATCTCAGCCATGACTATTAGTGATCATGACTGTGTTATGTACAAACGAATTAACACTGTCTCAACCCTAAATGAACAAATGCATTCAATAACCATTCACATTAGTCCTTGTATTTATTTGTTAGTTTCCAGACTTTCAAATATTTTCTCTTCTTTGATGTTAGGCTCCAATTAATTTCTTTAGTAACTTTTCAGAACAAAAAAGATCCTTTATCAGACTCTGGAGCAACTTTCTAAGTTAAATAAAAACATAAACATAGATTTAGAATATGTTTTTCGCTATTATAATTTGCAATATAAATTCAAAAAAGTTTCCTGACTCTGTTGTGGCCACCAAATGCAGGCTAGTCTGCTCAATCATTTAGGTCATTAGTTTTTTTTCCAGACTCCTTACACTTATGAACATTGCTCTCCATACCTTACTCCCTACCTGGGTGCCTCCCTTCTTTCTCCCTCCATGCCTGTACTGTTCTCTGAAGCTCCCCTTGACCCCGCAGTTCTCTTGTTATCCCCTCAGTTACCTGTCTCCATTACTCATCTCTTCTTGCTTTCTTTTTTTTATAAATTCTTTATTGTAGTTTTCTTCCATCAATTATAAGACAGACACACACATACCCGGGATAATCCGGGGCTCACACTCCAAAACTGAGCGTGATCACTATGTACAACCTATAACTATGTACATACACAGCTGCATACACTCCTTTAACATCTGGTTCACATCTACATTTATACTTTATTGTCTAGAGCAAACCCTGGCAAAGAGATGTGTTCATACATCAAGTCTGGAACCCTGCATGTCATTTGTAGCAATAAAGCCCTCTTACCCTTATCGGGTCCTCATGATAGTATCCTGCAGCTGCGTCCCAAGGGAGAAGAGAGAGCCTCCCCCACCCCAATCTGACAGACTCTGTGGCATCTAACTGTAGATCCAACATGTAAGATTGTAATCAGGTCTTATAGCATACCGTAAACCATCATAGACTTAATAATCCCCTTTTTGCTAAAACAACATATCCATATCAGCATAATATTGATTACGTACTTTCCGACAGACAGACCTTTGTCTGGTGCACTTTGTATTGCAAAGTGTATACTGCCTCTGAAGTCCTCCACCTTTTATCATAGGTTACTTTTTGTCCATCCCGAAGCATTTGTCTTTTAAGTCTAGTCAACATTAAAAGTAGATCACCCACCCATTGATCATATGTATATGCCAAATCACTTTTCCAGTTCCTTAAGACAAAAGCTTTAATCAGGGATGACATCAAAGCAATACGTCCTTTAATGATCACATTAGGGATGTTTGCCATATCCCCCCAGTACACAAATCTTGGGTGTAATGAATTCTTTAAAATTCATCAAAGGGTCCATATTACGCTTAATGTGCTCCCAAATGGAGGAAACTTTAGAACAATACCATAAAACATGAAGCAAATCCCCTTGGGTTGTATTACACCTAAAACAGAGGTCTGTCTGTCTGAGGCCTCTAGCACATAGTTTGGTAGGGGTATAATATATGTTAGAAGCTATAAAAAACTGCAAGATCCTGTATTTCAGAGTAGGAATATATTTACCATTCCTCCATATTTCTTCCCATTCAGGTCTCTGAGGGTCAAATTCTCCCTCTTTGTCCCAATATAAGATCTTAATAACAGATTCCCCACTTAAAAAATCTAGTAGTAGTCTATAGACCTTAGACAGGGGGTTTCATACACAATTTATCTCCTTAAGAGCACTCCAAGTAAGTGCCTTGTCCTGCATGCTATCCCTCCTCTCCTCCATTTTTCTCATCAAGTTGGTGAGTTGTAATTTCTTAAAGAAATTCAAGTTCTTCAAAGGTCAGGAGGCCACCTATCCCTCTTATAAAGTCTGCCCACTTTAAGGTAAGTAAGCACGGAGCCCAGTGTCTCTTGATTATTTGTTTTCCAATAAGCATATTTGTGTTGCCCCAAAGGGGCTGGTCTCTAGACACTTTTTGAGAGTTCCTCTGGCGGGGGGACAAAATTGTCCATTAGGCCAAAATTGCTTTATATATTGGCGTTCGTGCTCCACCCTCCCCTATCTCCCCTGGGTTAAAAAAGAGTACCGCTTCTGGAGAGAGTCCCATATCCAATAGGGTTTGCTTCTCAACCTGGAGCCAGGTTGGAATATATTCATATTCGGCCACCTGTCTACACCACCAACTCATTAGCCCAAGCTGCCCAGCTACATAATAAACTTGTAGGTCCGGGATTCTAAGGCCACCTTTGTTATGTGGTAACCTTAACACATTATATTTTCTTCTAGGAGGTTTGGTATTCCACAAAAAGTTAGTGATTAGCTTTTGTATTTTAGTAAACCAACATTTGGGGATAATATACTGGGATAAATGTATTGGATACAGGAGCCTAGGCAATAGATTCATTTTAGCCAAGCTCAATTTAGCTGCCCAATTTAAAGGGAGTTTATTCCACCTAGTTAAGTCCATTGTAATTGTGGATATCAGTCCTCCCAAATTTGTTTCAAGGCCTTCGGTCTCATTGGGTGTGATCCAAATGCCAAGATATTTGAGTTTACTAAGGCACCACTTTACTTGAAGTGGTTCAAAGTCAGCTTTGTGAGTAAATGGGGTAAGCGGGAGAAGCTGCGTCTTACTCAGATTCAACTTATAGTTTGAGACCCTAGAAAACCTTTCCACTATGTTCAAAATCCATTTAAAGCTGTCTGCCAGGTCCTGAAGGTGTAGTAGGATATCATCAGCGAATACAGATAGTTTCATTTCTATTCCCCCCAATAACAATCCCTTGTACCTCCGGATCATTTTGAATCGCCCTTAATAAAGGTTCCAGGTATATGCTAAAGAGTATTGGCGAGAGGGGGCATCCCTGTCTAGTGCTGTTCTCTAAGCGAATTTCCTTTGATAAATAGCCATTACATAATACCTTGGCAGTAGGAGCAGCATACAGATTTTTAATACCTGTTATAAAACTTTCTAGAAATCCCATGTGAGCCATGGTGGCAAATAAGAAGTCGTGAGAGACCCTATCAAAGGCCTTCTCAGCATCAAGAGCAATTACCACCATAGTCAGTTTAGAGGTAGAGGCCCTATGTAATATATGATGGAGTTTCCGCGGAGTGCATCATGTGCTCCTCTACCCGGCATAAACCCCAGCTGCTCTTGGTTGATTAAAATAGAGGCGACTCTCAACATTCTATTGGCCAATAGTTTTGTCAACAACTTCAAGTCCTGGTTTATCAGAGCAATTGGCCTATAACTCTCAGGGAGTTCCTTGGGTTTCTCTGGTTTTGGGATGAGTATTATATACGCTTGATAGAGCTGTTTGAGCGGGACCCCATCAAGCATTATATTTGTAAATAAGTCTTTCAATAATGGCAGTATGACTGTAGCATGTGATTTATAGACTTGGGCCGTGAGGCCATCAGGTCCCAGTGATTCTCCCTTTGGAAGTGAATTGATCACCTCTAGTATTTCAGATTCCAAAATGGGTGCCACCAGCCCCTGAGCTTGCTCCTGATCTAGTCTGGAAAGAGCTATATTTTCTAGGAAATCTTGTATCTACCCTTTACTAGCCAAGACCCCTCCTTGATAAATTCCCTCATAGTAGGATGCAAAAGTATCAGCCATTCTCTGGGGTTCTGTTATTATTTCTTCCTGATATTTTATTAGGGGAATTACCCTAGCTGCCTCCCATTCTTTTATTCTATTGGCTAGAAGCCTTCCTGGAGCATCCCCCTGAAGTACATAATTCGCCTGTATCCTTTCCGCCCACCAATCCATTTTGTCATAAAGGATAGTTGCCAACTTCTCTCTAAGCTCCTTGAGCTCTAAGTCCCTTTTCTCTGTAGTGCCCTCAAGAGGCTCCAGGGAGCTTATAGCGATTAAGATAAACTCCTCTCTTACCCTTCTCATATGAGCTCTCCTAGCTATAATCCTCTGGGCTATGCCCGAATATAACACTTTACATGCAGGCCATTTTAGTCGACTATCTGAAAGTGTGGGCAGTTGGGTCTGGATAATTTCCTCCAGTGTTTGTTCTAATTTAGCTAACATATTTTGGTCCAATAATAAGGAATCATCAAACCTCCATCGATACGGTTTCATTGGAATAGATTCTATCCCCCAGTTCAACTGGACGGGAGAATGATCAGATAGAACCCTAGTGTGGGTAACCACTTCCCTTATCCCCTGAATTACCTCTTTGTTAATTAAAAAGAAGTCTATTCTAGAGTGGGTTTTATGTGCCCCGGAGTAAAAAGTCATAGCATGTCCCCCTTTACTGTAAATTGCGATTGGATCAACAAGCGCCGCCACTTCTAGAAGCTTAGTCAAAGCTGTCTGCACCATAGAAGGTGGATGATAACATGGAGTTTTTTGTCAACCCTATTATTGAGACAAAGGTTCCAATCCCCAGCAAGGATCAGAGGGTGTGTTGGAAGCAGAGCTAGATCTACCTCTATTGATGCAAAAAATTCAGGTTTAGGTGGTGTAGGAGCATTGATCGAGGCAATCGTTAATGCTGTTCCCATAATGGAACCGCTGACATAAATCCCTCTGCAGTCTTCTCTAGTTTTAGTTTGCATAACTGTGAATGGCAATCCCGCCCAATCAGGACTGCAACTCCCCCTGAAGCCTTAGCATTTCCATCTCCTAGAACCTGTCCTACCCACTGTTTTTTGGGAAGACCCAGCTCCTCCTTAAGCAAGTGAGTCTCTTGCAGGGCAGCAATCTGGGCTCCCAACTGATTAATGTACTTTAGTATCACCATCCTCTTTCTCTGCCCTCTGAGGCCTTTAACATTCCAGGTGATAATTTTAATGTTAATCATGCAGTTTTCTCATAACCCCCCAGCTTTCAAACCCACAGAGTCTGCCAGAGTGTGAGTAAAGAACTTTGGGCTCTCTCTTCTCCCTTTTCCCATAAACCCACCCCCCATTCAACCCCCGATCCTTAGATCGTCCTCCATTTCCTGCTGGATACATGATTGAGCTATCCAGTGAGCAAGCTGCTGGACCCTCTAGAGTCTTCTTATTACTCATATATCTGATTACCTTCTGATGTGAAGAATAGCTATAGCTTTTCGCTGCTCGCCCCCTATAGTTTGCTTATACACATTAAATGTCGTACTCTAGAACAAGAACCATTCAGCCTACAACTCTAAGAAGTAATATAGCAACCTCTATTAGATCAATGAATCATGTCTCAGCGAGGTCCTAGACTTATACTCTGAATTCTTTAAGTTCCAAGTTAACTTCAAAGGCATAACATAAACCCACTATACCCTTAGGGTACATTGTTCCTAGTCCATAAGTTCTCAGTTCTGAAAAATAGAGAGGGAAGAAAGAGAAAAAAGGGGGTGGCAGGGGGTAGAGGAGGGGAAAGAGGGAAAAATGGGGGGAGGGTCAGTAGGAAAAAAAAAGGGGGTGTAGGGTGGGTAGGGAAGAAAGCAGAAGGGAAGCATTCTCATTCCGTCAGCCTTTTTCCTTTTTGTCTTCCTCCTTCTCAACCTTTTAATCTTCCTCTCTTCTTCTGTTCCTCGTATCTCAATTTCTTCCTCTGAATTTAACTATTAAATTGAATACTGGGTTATTTCCCACTAGTCTATTATGTAACTAAAACCTCTTGGAAAGCCATCCACTCGTAGCATCTTCCTGCCAGTCTTATTCAGGTTTTGGCATGAAACAAGTCAGGGAGTTCCAGTCTCAGTCCCATGGCCACCTCCTTTGCTGTGAGGTATCTTCGATCGCCAGTTTGTAGTTTCACCACCAAGGTGGCAGGATGTTGAATTCTAAACTTTACACCCGCCAAATAAAGCTTTTTCTTAATGTCCCCATATTCCTTTTGTTTCTCTCGAATTATTGGAGTTTGGTCTTGAAACAATAACAGGGGAGCTGTATTCCATTACAAATTTCTAAGGGTCCTGGCCTTGCTCAAAACATATGTCTTTTCCTTAAAATTTAGAAAGCGCACAATAATAACCCTTGGCCTGGCTCCTGGTGGAGGCATCTCTCTAAGAGAGCGGTGAGCTCTTTCCAAGTTGTAGGAGTCACCATATGGTGTGGGGCCTAAAAGTTTCAACAGCATCTCCTGGGTCAATGTAATACAGTCCGCACCTTCAGCTCTTTCTGGAAGTCCCACCAGGATTAGATTGTTCCTTTGGCTTCTGGACTCCTGATCCTCAACCCGATCTTCCAATTTTTTAACTTGCCTATGGAGCGTTATCAATTCCTGCTCCTGAGTGTAAGTTTTATGCTCCTGCGAGGCCACAATCGCTTCTACATCCCCCATTCTTTGGGCCAGGGCTTGAAGGGTGGGTTTAACCGAGGAAAAATCCGCAACTAATCCTCGAAGTAAGAGTTTGATCTCTGCAATGTCCTCTGGTGGTGTTTGCGCTTCCCCTGTAATCTCAGTGTTAGGTTCTGCTTCTCCCGGGACCGGGGATGGGGGTTTCGGGTGTTTCATTGCCGGCGCTCTAGCCTCCAGACCTTCAGGCATTTCGAACTCCATCTCGGGCCTCTCGTCAGTCCTTAAGAGACCCTACAGTAGTGCAGGTGATAGACTAGAGTTTCTCGAGGAGAAGGGGGATTTAGATTGATTTCTTCTTCTGGAGGTAAGAGAGTCTTCTCCAATGTTGTTTTTTCCCCTGCTCGACTGTTGCCACCTAATTTAAATTAATTTAGTGCCAAAGGTAATGCGATAGGGCCTGGGAGTTCCACTCAGCGCTGCCTTCCCCGATCAGCTCATCACGTGATCCCCCTCTTCTTGCTTTCTTGATATATGCCTGCTTATCCTCTGTCTTGTCCCCACCTATGTCTTCTTGCATCCCTGCCCTGGAGGAGCTACATCACTTTCAGCCCAACCTCCTTGTTTCTTCATCATCTAGGAGGCCAATTTTTGCCTCTCTTAGTATTACAGCCTCCCCCCAGCTAGTTTAAATAGTCATCCGTGTAACATGTAAACCTCCTACTAATGACTTTGGTCTCCCTCCTGGAAGGATGCCAACCATCTCCCCTATAGTGGATCATATGCTCTCAGGCTGGCTACCAGTCCCCAGTGTGGCTAAAATATTTCTTCATGTACCATGCCTTTAACCGATTGTTAAAAGCCCTAGAGTGGAGTGCCCTTTCCTCTCCTTGACTGTACACAGGTAACACCATGGCAAGCACCACAAGCATGCTACCTGCTTAAGGTCCCTCCTCAGCACCCTGAAATTACCATGCACTTACCCCATCCTATCCCTTGTCACGTCATTTGTTCCTAGGTGAACAATGACATCTTGCTCTCTCCAGTCTCTTTCTACCTTCCCTCCAAGCTGAAGCACCAAGGTGGTACTTCACCTCAAGCTCTCTTCCACCCCTTGCTACCAAATCTTAATGATAGAATACCATCCATCAGCTGCTTCCTCCTTAGCTGGGGGCCTCTTTCTTCCTCCTTGGGGCCTCCCATCCTGAGGACCACTACATCCTGCCTTCCACTGCTGCAGTTTCCACTTCCTGACTGCTCCATCCTGCCAGTATGGTGAAGAAACTGTGCAGTGGTACAGGCTGAGGGAGTGTATACCCTTCCTGCCACCCCAACACTCCTGGAGACTATCAGTCTCCAACATAGAAAGCTATAGCAAAAAACAAGGACAACAGCACCTAAACCAAGGACTAAAGATTAAAAAACTTTTATTAGTAAAAAAGTGCTCATGTGCTCAAATACTTCACCTGGCTAAAAAACACATAGAATGTCAAGTAACGCCTAGTAAACCTTTACATTTCGCATGTGCAATTGCCATGCTTCATCAGAAAATATTAGCATGAAAAATACAGGTACCTTAAATATAAAATCCCCCATTCAATCAAAATGCAACAACAATTATGATAAAATTAAATGGGGCTGGCAGTATAGTCTAGAGGTTAGAGTAATGAGTTGTGAATGATCTTGGCACATCCAGCAGACCAGACCTTGGTTTGATTCTCACATCCTCCACTTGCATACTGTGCTACTCTGAGCAAGTCACTTAACTGCCCAGTGCTCCCAGGTCTCCCCTGAAAACAGGCACGTGAGCCTAATGGGCCTTACCCGGTTACCAAAGACTAAAATAAATAAATAAAATAAATAAAAACAATTGTGAATATCATGTTTATTGACAAGGCATATCATTAAAGAGACAGAGGCTGCTAATACAAATTCAGCAAAGTGAAATAAATATATATTACTTACACTGACAAAACCAATAATACTGACACATTCCTTATTTAAAAGATGCCAAATCCATATTGCCATTGAGCCCCTTCCTGTTTCTAGTTCTTAGTTCAAAAATCCTGAAGCTTCCCCTGTGACCTTTTTTCATTTTTTATTTTTACTTGCTGTTTATGCTCCCCCTGCCCATGGCACTCCATTCCCTTTGGGAATCGACTATGGCCTTCAAGTCCCTTCCCTCTTACCTGGAGCTCAGAGCAGTCCATCCCCCATGTAACTGTGGTTTGCCCCTCAGGCAGTTGATGAGTGGGGTCTGTACACCCCGAATTCCTGAATTTCATCAGGATGCCATGTTCCTGGACAGGTAGGGGCACTGCAGATTGGGGCCTGGTGCTCCCTGTACCAGGATTGCTGAAGCCATTTTTCCATTTTCTGTGCTGCATTACATGCACCCGGAGTTCAAGGCATGGAGCGCCAATGTCCATCACACAGCTCCCCCTATTAGTGGCTGGGCTTACTGTACCTCAGACCTTCTCCTGGGGTCTGCCAAAAACTGAGCCCTGGTCCCTCCTCCCCCCAGAGAAGGTGAGCGGTCCCTGGAACACTCAAGTCTCCTCCCCGTGGACAACCATCCAGCTCCCCAGGCTCGTTCACGAACCTGGGTCACAAGTGGTAGTGCTACTGCTCCGCAAGAGGGCTGGCCTTTTTCAATTTTTTGATGCTTACTTTTCTGCCTTTGTAGTTGCCAGGAGGAGATCCATCCTGTATCTGCTAGGTTCTGGCACATGCTGGGATCTGACATCATGGGGCTCACACCAAGGGTTTCTTCCCCTTATGCATCCCCCCTCCCTATGTCTCTGAGGTACAGCCAGTTGTGTAATCACCTTGGTACATGACTAGACATGCTCCCACAAGTGACATGAAGAAGTCTACTGGTCCCCATCCCGACTGGCTCCTAATATTATCCCAGGCTACCATGCCCCCTGCCAATGCTATGGGTATGTAGACACTGGGTGCCAAGTTCCCTTCCTCCCTGGAGAAGGTGACTATCTCCTGGATAGCTCAGCCTCCTCTACCCTGGTTGACCCTCAGACATATGGGGCTCACTCTCGAACCCCGGACATCGGTGCCGCAGATAGAAGCACTTACTCTCCACTGGTGGGCTGGCCACCCCTTTGGCCTATTTTCCTATCTAGATTCCCCCCCAGACCAACAGGCACCCTTTTTCAACCCCACAAATGTAGTCTCATAGGTTATATTACAATTTTTTATGACATGTTTTACTATAGCATAAGACATGCCACATTTTTCCAGTGCTCTGATGTGTTCTCCAATTCTATTATGGAACTCCCTAGTTGTCCTGCCAATATAAAAAGAACCACATGAACATTCTGACCTATATATCACCCCCATGGAGCAACAACAAGTGAAGTCTTTACTCTGCTATATTTTTCCAGTGACTAGTTTAATACAGCTTTTAGTATGGCGTGGTGAAGGTCCAGACTGGAGGCTGACAGGCTTAGATTGATGGAACACTATAAGGGCTGTCAATCAGAAATCACCCATTAGAAGGCAGAATTCCTGTCTGGGCAGATTTCTGCTGTGCAGAACCGACCAGCTTAGCTCTTCCAGACTATTGACAGATTGTGCAATACAATCTGTCTCCAACCCGGAGAATCTTTTTCTCAGGCCAAGTGCAAGGAGTTTTGCTTAATTCTTCTCAGATAAAATTGCCAGCATCAGGTCTGGCATCAGTCAGGCTCTCCCTGTGAGGGACTGTGGAGGCCAATGGGAGGTGGTGAACACTCAGTCTGTCTGGATGGACTTCAGCCAGCTGGAATTCACTGACATTGTGAGGATCTTCCAGACTCTGCACCCAGCCAGTTGTAGTTTGGATCTGGGCCCTAGACCCCTATTAATGAGTTGTGTAGATGTTATCTGCCCGATCCAAGCTAAAATTGTCTGGAGTTCCTTGGGGAGGGGTCTCTCCTGATCCCCTTAAGGAGGTGGTTATACAGCTACTCCTAAAAAAATCCTCCTTGGATCCAGACTTTCCAACTACTGGCCTGTCTCTAACCTACTCTTTGTGAGTAAGGTTATTGAGAAGGAGATTGCGCTGCAACTGGATGATCACCTTGTGACCTGCAATGTCTATGATACTCTCCAGTCTGGATTTAGGAAGAGACACAGCACTAAGGTGGCACTTGTAGAAGTATTGAATGACCTCCTAATAGTGAGAGATTGAAAGGCTCATACCGTCTTGGTCCTTAATTGATCTCTCTGCAGCGTTCAACACTGTGGACCATGGGGTGCTTTTGGAGTGCCTGCGGCTTCTTTGTGGACTGTCGGGTACAGTGCTCAAATGGTTTCAATATTTCCAAATGGGCAGGTCTCAGAGGGTGGTCTCTGGAATTTATTCCTCTAACGCCCTTCCCCTGTCCTGTGGGGTGCTGCAAGGCTCCATATTGGCACCCATGTAGTTCGTAGTGTATATGCTGCCATTTGGGGATATCATCAGATGATATGGTTTGAATTTTCACTGTTATGCAGATGATACTCAACTATATATGTGTTTAATAATGTCCCACTGAGATCAAGGACTGGATGAGCACCCGCTGGCTGAGACTGAATCCGGACAAGACCGAATTGTTGGTACTGGATCCGGGTCATCCGGGGTGTGTTTAGGGGATGGGCAGGCATCAGGCTTATGGCTTGATAGCACCCAGCTCACTACCTCAGACCGGGTGCATAACCTGGGAATTTCTTTTGATGACGGCTTGACCCTGAAATCTCAGGTGTCAAATCCTCATTTTACCATCTGAGGACTATCGCCCGGTTGAAATACTTGGTTCCTCCGGATGACCTGCCAACATTGGTCCACATCTTCTTTACCACCCGCCTTGACTACTGCAATGGCTTCTACCTAGGGCTTCTTGGTGTTGATATCCACTGCTTGCAGCTAGTGCAGAATGCAGCAGCCAGGCTTTTGACTAGCACATCTAGGGCCAGTCATATTATGCCTGTGCTGCATGGACTGCACTGGCCGCCTGTTTAGTGGTGGATCACCTTAAAGGTTGGCTTGCTGACCTTCAATGCCCTACTCGAACAGGGACCCAACTTCCTGCAAGATCTCCTGACTCCCTGATGCCCCCCCCGTCTCTCTCATCCACCAACGAGGGATTGCAATAGATTCCCAGGGTTCGTTTAAAATCATCTGGTGCCCGTGCTTTCTCTTTTGTGGCCCATACCCTGTGGAATACTCTACCTCGTCGGTTAAGAGAATGCCTGGCCATTGAAAGATTTCAATCTGAGTTTAAAACATGTCTTTTTAATCTAGCTTTCTAATAAGAATTTTAAGTTTAAACTGATGCATTTGCTAGATTTTAGGGCAGTTTTATAATGTGTTTGTTTTATTTTAACTGTAAAGCACCTTGGTTTTGGAAAGGTGCTATATAAATAAAGATTTACTTACTGTACGTATTCGCAGCTTTTACACTTGCCACAACGGTGTGAACTACTATGGGCAGTATTGACCATAAAGCATTCTCTTTTATACAAACAGGTAAAAGGCTATGGACTACCTTATCCCTGATAGTTGAAGCCCATCTGAAAACCATATGGAGGCCAGTACTACTACAGGACCTAAGTCTGTCATCTGTTAAAAGACTACCCTGATCTTTTGCCAATATTTCTTTCAGCTGATAAGCCCTAATACATTAGTCTATAATGAAACTACATTCCCTAGAATTTCTTTTACCCCTTATGTCTTGTGATTTAGTAGTTAGAGTAATCAATCAGTCCATAATATCAGCTACATCAACTGCTTGACTAATTACACTTTTCTATATCCCCTGTGTCTAAACCTCTCAATTTGTCTATGTTTCTTAGCAATGTAGTCCTCCCCTCTATTACAATTGCACAATGGTCTAATAAACAGTCCCTTCGGAATATTCCTACAGACATATCCTATGTGGCAACTGCTTGCCAATAGTAAACAATTTTTGATCTATAGGTTTAGAAAATAGAGTTGTTTCAGCATTCCCATTCCCAGCCTTACAAATCTCTGCCAGCCCAGTAGTGCTGAGGGTGGAGGCACTGGATGCAACACCTTGCACCTTCCCAGCAACCTGTATCTGGAGATGAGCTCGAGCTGCTGGGTGTTGTCAGGGGAAGGGCTGGGAGAGGATTGTAGGGACTTCTGGGCTGCTCTACGCCCCTGGATTGGAGAGACTAGTCACCTCACTCTCCACTGACATCTAGTAGAGGCTATATTTCAGATCAAGGATGGTCGGGGGGACTGGCAAACATCAGGAGGGCGGAAGGAGCATGTGGTTTCTGGGAATGCATGGGTGCCTCCACATATGCTTGCTCACCTCTGTTTTCCACAGCTAAGGGAGGGATGAGAGAAAACTACAAATATCCTATGTCTCCCCTTGGCCATAAGTGATGGTCCCTGAAGCACTGGAATCCCACTCCTTGTGGATCCCCAAGGGGGGGAGTGGATAGTGGAGTCAGGGGCTAGAGGGAGACCCCATGAAAGTCACAGGTGGCCAAGGGGGCAGACTGCTACAGCATATAAAAAAAGAAGCTATATTAAAAAAATCTTCAACTATAAGAATGCTATGCCATTGTTATTAATTATAGCCTTAAACCACAAATAGGCATTAGTGATTTCAAGACAATGTACAAAAGCTGAAAAAGATTCATCAGACCCATTCCCAATAATCAAAATGTCATCAATAAAATGGAGCCATAAATCCAAATATTTATAAAATGGGTTCATGTTGCCTACACAAACTACCTTCTGTTCCAATTTTCCAACATTCAAATTGGCATAACTGGGAATCATAGTGGCCCCCATGGCTGTACATTTAATTTTCTTAAAATAAACAGTTTTGAAAATGAACATATATGAGGTCAAGACTAGGGGCTAGATTCACAAACCGGCAAAAATACCAGCAGCTGCTAGAACAATACTGCGTAAGTGGATTGCCACTTGTGAATCCACAGGTCATCACAGTTTTCCCACATCTGTGGATATTCACAACAGTGGAGCCGGATTATGACCGACTCCACGATATACAGCAATGTGCAGGAGGTGTTGCCAGAGATATTCCCACAGCTGCAAAGAACTGTTACAGCTGGTGGGACCAGCCATAACATTGGCAGCAAGTGCTGCAGCTATGGATTTCACTCTCCACATCCGCGGGGATCTAAGACCACAACAGGCATTGCAGCATGAGACTTAGTCCCATTTCTTATAATAAATCCAGCCCAAGCTCTGCAAGCTTCACAATATAGTGTGTAAGAACGTTTGGTTGACCATTTCTCAAATCTAAAAAATAAGTCAAATACTCTAAGCCCCCATGATTTGGAACATTAATATATAGAGAATAATGGCTAGGCAGGTGTGTGTTATGTTGTTTTTTTTCACACCCAAGGTAACTGATGAGCCATAAACCTTGAGAGCAAAGCTTGAGAGGTTTATGAGCTCATCACTCACCGAGGTTGTGTAAAAGACATTATTAACACACACCTTCCTAGACTTTATTTTTTATAATTTCTGGTGCATTTTAATGCAGCACCACAAGAGCAGTCAGTCAGTCAGCAGTTGTCTGTTCTCGATCTGACTGACTGACTGACTGACTGACTGACTGACTGCTGAAGCCCCAACCAATGCATGAGTACTGTAGGATCAACCAGATATATTTTTTGTTGTGAAGGCAGGATCAACCACATAAACAAGGAAGAAATTTAATACTTTACTTGTCAGGGGAGTGCAAGGCAGATGTTCATTGTGGGCAATTATAGCATTGAAATGGACCCACCATGTTGCTTTCGATGTATGCCTCACCCGCAGACAAACTAAGAACCAACAAGTTTGTACATTAGGAATAAGTGACAGGAATCACTGGGGAAGTGACATGAGACTTGAAGCAAAGCATCATAATAACTGGTTTCTGGATTATAACTGTGTTTTATAGATGCAGTAAACAATGTATTAAATGGGGTGACCAGTAATTATACAAAGATTCCACATCAAGGAAGACAAAATACCACTCCTCATCCATATCCAGGTTTTCCACCAGGTCAATATCTTGCACTGAAGCTCTTAAATATGAGGGTAAGACCTGTACAACAGGCTGTAGAAAATTATCATCATATTTTGAAATGGGTTCAGTAAGCCAACCATTACCCGATATGATTGGTCGACCTGCAGGATTGACTGGATCTTTATGAAGTTTTGGTAAAACATAAATAGTAAGTACAATAGGGAGAGCTACAGTACATAAAGGGTTTTATATTCTTACTCAGTAAGGTATCCTTAACAAAACCTACACTTAATACAGGATCAATTTTTTGATTAAAGAAACTAGTCAAGGTACCATTTTTTTTTTTTGTTTTTGATAAAACCACTGGTCTGCAAGTTGCTTATTAAATTCTGCAATGTAATCTGAGGTATTCATTATAACTATGGCACCACCTTTGGATGCATTTCTAATAACATTACTGGTGTCTTCAGCTAGCCTATTTAAAGCCTTCAGTTCTCCCTTTGTACAGTTGTGATAATAGCTTGGTCTTGGTCCAGATGGCAAATCTTAAAGGTCCTTTTCACATTTTTTTTATAAAACTAGACACAGTTGAGCTAAGTGGAGGAAAATAAGTTGCATGAGGCCGAACAACTAAAGGTACATAATCACAAAACTAAAAATCGTCTTCAGCACCATAATCTAGTTCAAGTCATGTATTAGAATCACCATGAATGGACTTTTTTCCTTTTTATTCAAAAAGGGCAAGGAAAATATACATATTCCATTAAATATAGCTTACAGTTCATTGCACAAATGTAAATCACATATATAAATAAAAGAAATAATAATTAAATAGTCTGGGAAGGCAAATGTTACAGAAACTTCAGTTATTGGTAAATATCTTTATAAAGTAAGCTGGATATGCCAAAAGGGGTCAGCCATCATTGATTTCATTAGGAAGAGTTTGCAAAGCATTATAGAAAGATGTCCATGTTTGAGTAAATCTATATGTTTGTTTAGAATTAAAATAGAACTCCCTTTCAGTTTGATATATAGCTGTCATAGTGTTTATCCAATTATTAAAGTTATGAGGGTCATTATCTTTCCATTTCATAAGTATTATTTTAAATGTGCTTATAAGGCAGATGTTAATAAGGATTTGATTAGAGGAGTGTATATTTACAGTGGGGACCCTATATCTGAATAGCATCCAGAATGGGTCTATATATAGTTTTCTAGAAGTAGCCTGAGATAGAAATGAGATAATTAAGGTCCATCAAGTGTCCAGTGCAGGGCACAAAATTAGCATATGCTCTAAAGTGCCAATTGTTTGTCGGCATTGGGGACAAGCATTTGAAATGGTGGTATTCATTAAATGTAGCTGATGGGGAGTGCAGTGTGTATGTTGAAGTATACTGAATTGTATTTTGATACATCTGGAAGACTTAAGTGCCCATCCATTTATGTTTATAATTTTCTTCCAAAGGGAGGTAGGAATATTTTGATGAAATGTTGCTTCCCATTTTGATTTTAATTCATGAGATTCGGATGAACTATCAAAAGTCAGTGCTTTATAAATATTAGAAATGATCTTATAAGGTTGTGGTAGCAATAGGATGTTTTCAATAAGTTCTAGTTTCTCATTTTTCCCAAAGCCAAAATATTTTTGAATAAAGTACCTTACTTATAAATAGCCATAGAATTGATTATTGGATAAGTTATATGTAGCCTTGAGGGATTCAAAATCTATAACTTGATCATCCAAAAGCAGTTGTCTGATCTCACTTAGCCTTTTAAAATACCAGTTTTTAATTGTGTGATCAGTGATTGAGGGTAAATAATGGGAGTTTAAATATAGGGGTGAATGTTTAGAACAATATGAGGAAATGATGTTTCCCAAAATCTTATGCCAAATCTGAAGCATGACTTTGGAACAGAAGGAACGGGTATCCAGTTGATGGCTATACTTGCCTGTGTATAAACAGTGCTTTATACTGATGTAGGGAGAGCGGAAAGTTTCCATATCAAAGGAGTAATAATTCTTACTTTGGTTAAACTGCAGCTGCTATATTGGTGGCATAATAATAGTTCTGAAAACAGGGAAATGCAAGGCCTCTTTCTGTGGTTGAGGATAAAAGTGTCCTTGTTTTACCCTGGGTTTCTTGCCCTTCCATAGAAATGCTTTAATTAAGACTTCAAGGCCCTTAAAAAAAGTAATCTTTGATGATGACAGTGACATTCTGGAACACAAATAAACATTTCTGAAGAGTATTCATTTTAATAATTTTGATCCTACCAATGAGTGTTAGGGGAAGATTTTCCCATTGCTTAAACAGCATTTTGGGGTCATGTATTAAGGGGTCCAAGTTTAGGGCCTGTACGTTTTTCACTTCATTGTGAATAGAGATGACCAAATAGAGAATTTCTGAGACCTTTTTGATTTTGGCTTCAGAAGGGAGTTTGAATGGATCAGTGTGGTATTTTGTTTCCATGAATTCTAATGCGTCCCAATTTACCTTGTAGCCAGAGGCTAAACCAAATTGTGAAATAATTTCAAAGATAGGAGTGAAAGAGGAGTTTAAATTATTAACATAGATCAGCGAATCATCTGCGTACAGATTGATATGATGATCCATGTTGTTTATACTTGGGCCATTAATATATGGTGATGTTCTAATTTATACAGCAAATGCAATTGCCAATGCAAAAACAAGTGGGAACAAGTGACAACCTTGATGAATGCTTCTTGTTAGAGGAAGGGGTAAGGAGATGTTTTGATTTGTTTTGATCCTGGCCACCAGGTCAGAATAAAGCACCCCAATCCATCCATTAAAATAAGGGCCAAAACTAAATTTGGGGAGAAAAATTTTAATATATTTCCACTCCAGATGATCAAATGCTTATTTTGGCATCTAATAACAGAAGTGAGATGTATGCGTTTTTATAGTAATCAATAATACTCAGAGTTATCCTTACTTTTGCAGAACGTGATCACCCTTTAATAAAGCCATTGTGGTCATAATGAATTAAATGGGGAAGTATTTTCTCCAACCCGGTGGCCCGTACCTTAGTCAAAATTTTAGCATCTGAATTAATAAGTGAGATGGGGCTATTTGAGCTAAGCAGCAGTGTTTTTTGTTTTTTTGGAAATACATGGATATTGGCTTCTTTGAAAGAAGGAGTGAGTTTTTTGTTAGAAATATATAATCAAATAGTTGCTTAAGATAGGGAGCAAGTATTTCTGAAAAAGCTTTATATAAATCGATAATAAGTCCATCAGGTCCAGGGGCGTTGCCAGAGGGCAAAGCTTTATTGCAGCCTGTATCTCTGTTGTTGTGATTTTAGCTTCTAAGACTGAAAACTGTTGTGGCTCGACAGTGGGAAAAGTAAGTTCTGAGATAAAGTTATGTATATTTTCATTAGTACATGTATGGTCTGAAGAGTACAGTTCATGATAATAATGTTTAAAAGCATTATTCATTTCTATAGGGGAGTTGACAGTTTGGCCCAAATTATCCTGTATTGAAGAAATGAAATGGTTTTGCTGCTGTGCTCTAAGTTGCCAAGATAACATTTGTTAGTTTTGTCATCCAAAATGTAATAATTGCTTTTGGAATATAAAATGTGTCTTTCTGTTTCTTCAGTAAGCAGACTATTCAGTTGCTGTTTACATTAGGCAAATTGCGTAAATATGATGGGATCATTAGTCTGCATATGAGTTTTCCCAATATGAGAAATTTCTGTTTCTAGCTCTTGAATTTTCATGAACCTTTTCTTATTTCTTCTAATCTTAAAGGGCACAACACAGCCCATTAAATATAATTTAAATGTTTCCTTTAAGGTCCCCATATTAGTGTCTCTCATGGAGTTAGTTCTAAAAAGAATTCTATACCTGGTCCCCACTGTTTAATAAAAATGGGATCTTTCATGAACAAGGGATCGAATTTAAATTTAATCGATTGTGATCTGTCTGTATATTGCATACTAAGCAGTGAGGCAGCATTGTCTGAAATAATAATGCTGCCATGACTAGCTTTAACAACTTGATACTGACATGATTTGGAAAGTAGAAAAAAAGTCAATCCAAGAATAAGATGAATGTACAGGAGAATAATAAGTGAAGTGCTGAGACTTAGGATTCAAGACACTCCATATATCTGTTAAGTGGAGATCTTGCATAAATTGTATAACTGTGGAGGCAGTTTATGTTCTACGAACAGGGCCAGTACCTGATTTATCTAAAATGGGATTTAGTACAAGATTAAAAACCCCTCCTATAATGCAAGGGGCAGGAAAAGTGCTGATCTGTAAAAAGATTTTTTGAAAAAGGTAGGGGAGTTTTCATTAGGGCCATATACTGTATAGTCCCTATTGTATATGATTGACATGCAAGTGTAATATGAGCAATAATATAGCGACCTTCCTCATCTACAACTTGTTTATTCATTTGTATATTAAGATATTTCTTAAACAATATGGACACTTATCTAGAATTATTTTTATATGGCCCATTTATGCCCAGTTCCCATCTTTTAGAATGACATTGAAATTCAGAATGAGGTAAATGTGTTTCCTGAATAAGGGCACCATTGACACCTTTTTTATCTAGCCAATTAACAATGTTGCATGCTTTATGATGATCTAACATATATTTGACTTTCCAGCTGGCACAATTAAGTTGATTAGCCATTCCTAAGTAATGTATATAGAGGAGAGAGAGAAAAAAAGAAAGAAAAAGGAAAACAAAAGCAGATAATAAAAAAGACAAATGGCAAAGTGAAGTTTATAAATTGCCAGCATCTTGTGCAAAGTGAAAACATTTGAGCATTCCATAAGTTATTAAATCTACAAAATAGAAATATAACAATTCCCACCACCCCCATCTGCTTACATATACTCCATTAAAAAAATGTTGTTATCGAGTTTATGCAGAAACTCCAAACATGCACTATGTCCATATTTAAATTTAACTTGTAAATTATTTATGACCAAAAGACAAAACCTAGTCTTAAGGTTGCAGGCACCTAATACTCTATACCAGGTAACTTTCCAATTGAAATACTTATAAGATGATGCCCAGCAAAAGATAATCAGAACCCACTTACAAAAAAAGCCAGTACATATCAGGACATAGTATCCCCCCTCCCCCCAAACCATATTCCAGATGGGTGTCATTCATTCCAAGTAGGGCAGAGACAAGGTCCAAGCCCCCCCAAAAAGCATCATTTAAACAAAAAAGAAGAACTACTGTTAATTAAGCAGCGAGTATCTAAAAGTCTGCAATTATGCTGTCCCAGCTTTAACATTCTAAGAGAACTATATTTATTTCTAAATACATTTCTTAATTATAAATCAAGAAGAGGAACCAGAGGTTGAAGGAATATGATCCGGGAATTCAACAGTAGCCAAGGAATATAGATAAGCTGCGGCTTTCTTAGGATCTTTGAATGTTGAGGTTTTTTGCCATGAATGAAAATCCACAACCGAGCCAGGTAAGCAAGTAATGTTTAATTTCCTTCTGCCACAGTAGTTCTCTGACCTGATCAAAAGATCTGCATTGTTGTGTTGTGGCTACAAATAAATAAGGATAAGTTGATACTTTAAAGTTTTCATAAAGAATTCGTGAATTCTAGCAAATTGTAAGATCGCTTCCAGATCCTGAAATCAATGAGGCCACACATATACTCGTCTGGGGTTTCTTTTATTGGGAAGGTCTGACATGCTGGGGTCTCTCCCCCCTTCACCTCTGATGAGCTCTGTCTAATACTATTTTCTTGTCTAGATATTTGGGTTTTAATGCAGTAGTAAGAAATGTTTCAAAAAACTGTAGGGGGTCATTCTTTCCTTCTATCCCTTCAGGAAGGCCAATTAATTCAATGTTTGCTCTTCTGGAGTGGTCCTCTAGGTCATTTATTTTGTGTTGAAGCACAAGTAAAGCCTGATTTTTTTCAGATCATTTTTTAATGAGAGGAGCCATTTTATCTTCCAATGTACTAATGCAATTTTCAGCGTTTGAGACTCTAATGAAAGAATCTCCATTTTCTGCTGAATGTTGTTGAGAACCTTTGAAAAGTCCGACAGTGACATTGTAATAAAGGCAAACCTATTGTGTATCTCATTTTCAAATTTCTGTTTGAAATGCTTTGAATTCATTTAGCGGAAGCTTTCCAGTACCCTGGCCACTCATATTTTCTGATTTATCTGATGCTGTTAAATTAGCCTTTTCTGAGCTCTCCAAAATAGCTTGAGTAATAAAATGTTCCCCTTGTGTCTCACCCCCAGACTTCCCATCTGTCACTGTTGCAGCAACCCCTTCTTGCATTTGTAATACTTTGCTACTCACCAGTTGAGACATAGAGCTGGTACTAACCTTAACAGTTTCAGGATGCTTAGTGTCTGTAGAATATGTAGATCCTGATGGTCACTGATCCACTTCATCTGTGGTGGTGTATTGCAAATCTTCTGATTCCAAGTGGGGCACTGAAAGTTCACAGTTTGCAACAGCAGGGGAAAGTCTAGTATGAAGGATGATGGTTTGCTCGAGAAAATTGTGACAGGAGGAAAAAAAAACATGCATTCAGTTTCTTCTGTTGCGACTGAGTCCATCATCCAGAAACTTCAGAGTACCCAGGAGCCTGATCCTCCGATGCAGCAATAATGCTTACAGAAATTGATTCTCTTCTTTATTTTCTTAGGTTTCACTGCTCTCGCTGCTCTGTAGGTTCCCATGTGGCTTGCAGTGAGGCATTTTTGTGATGATCAGAAAAAGGCATGCTCTATACTAGCCACTAAGAAAGCTTTTTAACTCCACAAATGATAGGGTTTACTGGTGACTGCCAACATGTTACAACTCAGTCAACAGTTTAGTTAAGGTTTTGTGGGGGTGTGAGCACTTGACCCACCACCTGCAAAGATGCTTACGTCACCATGTTGGATTCAACAGCTCCACCCTCAAATCCCCACCACCATAAATGGACTTGAAGGTTATTATCAAAGCAAAGTGGTGCAAATCAGTCACCATATTGAAGTGATTAATGGCAGTTGTAACTGAAAATGTAAATCCCTTGTTTGAAACGGACTCCTCTTCCACAGTAAGAGGTCTAATCAATAAATGAATTACTCATTGACCTCTTCCACAGTTTGTCACCCTCCTTGTCCTCTTTTTTGGAACTATGTTTCCCAAAACCTGGTCTTACATGTAGTGTGTTAGGGTTGGGGTAGTGGTAGCTGTTGATCTTGTGGGGGTGAAGATGGAGAGTGCTCTAAAAAAAAAGTCAGGATTACTATCAGTGTCACTGGGACTGGAGGTTTAGTCCAAAATTGTGACACTTTCATTATTATTTTTCAATATAGATTTTGGAGCTGGATTGCCATTAGTTCTACTAGATCCTACTTCTCTGTCCTGTGGGGTGCCTCAGGGCTCTGTGCTGTCCCCCATGTTGTTTGCAGTGTAACTGCTTCCCCTCGGAGACATTGTAAGACAATATGGACTGGAGTTTCATTGCTATGCCAATGATACCCAGCTCTATCTGTCTTTTGCACCTGACCAGAATAGAGCACTCTCAGTGTTTAACAACTGTCTTGGCGAGATCCAGGGTTGGATGAGGTCTAGCTGGTTGAATTCTGGGAAGACAGAGGTGATGGTTGTGGATCCCGGCCACCAGATTGAGGGGTGGGGAGCAAACCAAACCTCAGGTTTATTCTTGGGGGATGTTGAGCTCCCTACCTCTGAATGGGTTTGTGACCTAGGGGTGATCCTTGATGATTGGCTGACATTGTGTGCGTAGGTGTTGGTGGTTGTTATGGTATCCTTTTACCATCTGAGGAACGTTGCTAGGATCAAGCACCATGTTCTGTCTAGCGACCTGCCCACGCTGATCCATGCCTTTGTGACTCATGTTTGGACTACTGTAACTCCCTTTACTTTGGGCTTCCTGGGGTTGATATCCACCGCTTGCAGCTAGTGCAGAACTCAGCGGCCCAGCTGTTATCAGGGACTTCTCATTCCTCTCATATTAATCCGGTGCTGCGGGATCTGCACTGGCTGCCGGTTCAGTGGCTGATCACCTTTAAAGTCGGTTTACTGACATATAAAGCCCTACACAGTTTGGACCCTGACTACCTGAAAGATCTTCTGGTTCCTTACCTTCCGGAGCGACCACTCTGCTCAGCCATAGAGGGGTTGCTAGAGGGTAGCTTTAAAATCCTCCGGTGCCTGAGCTTTTATGTTCACGGCACCGACCCTATGGAATTCTCTACCCCGTTGGATTAGAGAGTGCATGACAGTGGGGGGTTTTAAACAAGGATTAAAATCCTTTCTATGGAAAAAGGCAATCGGAGATGGTATCGACATGGACTGATGCTGTGTATTTTATTCTTGATTTTAATGTTTTTATGATGTTTTAATATGGTGTTATTTTATTGTAATGTGCCTTGATTTTAGAAAGGTGCAATATAAATAAAGATTATTATTATTTATTATTATTATTAGTTTTAACACTCCAGTTAAAAATTCTCCCCAATTTATAGTCTTTTTCATCTCTAATAAATTTCTTTTGTTCAGATTTTTTTAATTTTGACATCATTATGTGACACCTTTTCCATGAGCTGTTTCTTAAATTTGCTAAATTCCCCCAGATCAGTCAATTTCCTCAATGCATTTTCTTTTAATTCAATTTCTCTTGTGAAAGATTTTCTTACCAGGGTAGCATGCTGCAAAATAAATTAGATGGAGCATACTGCTGACTCATTCTCTGCCCTGTAAGCCAGTAGCTTCAGGATATGCAATCCTCAGGGGACCCTGTTAACTGCCAAATATGCCTCAAACATGATTTTATGCCAGTGCATCTATTGACTCTTAAACACTAAATTGTAAAGTGTTCTAAAGGCAGTCTTAACATTCACTGACCCATATTCTCCAACTCCATCTGTAGTGCATTGGCTAAGCAAAGAATTTCCGCCAGCAGAGTCATTAAAAACAATTTCTGCAGAACAGTATCCAGCATGCCATTGCTCACTGCATTACCACCACCAACAGTGTCCAATACCGTAATTATCATGGGTCAGTACATTAGCTTGCTTCTATATACCTCAAGGTAGCAAAAGACACACCTTCATAAGGACACAGCCATGAATACAATACACAAGCACTAAAGAGCAAAATACATGTTTTTACTACATACTCATAACAGAACCCATGCAGAAGTTACAGTCCTCAAAAGAAGTGGCTAAAAAATGTAAGGGCTAAAAGGGTAGCATTCAGGAGGTATAAAGAGATGGCAAGGCAAGACAGATTTTATTTTTCTAGGTGCCCAATCCCAGAGGATCTGGGCACCATACAATAAAAACACTCTATCAACATAAGATTTTATATTAAATAAAATAATAATAATGAAAAAAAAACAACATACAATAAATATGATCTGTGATAACACAGCACTCTCTAAAACATATAGTCAGAAATGGGAACCAAAGGTGGGACTCCCAGAATGGCTAGTATACCTAGTCCAGGAAGCCTTGACTAAATAGGAGGGCCATGAGGTGGTCTTAAAAACCTCAATCAAAGGGGCTTCCTGAACAGATGGAGGAAGGGAATTCCACAGGATGGGGCCAGTGACACTAACTGCTCTGTCACTGGCACTTTTAAGCCTCATCCTGGGAATCACCAGGAGGCCCCTAGAGGAGGACCAAGGGAGAAGACCAAGACAGCAGGTGTAAGGAGGTCTGACGGACAGCCAGGACCCAACCCATGTAGGGCCTTATAGGTGGGCAAGCCCACATTGAAGAGTATCCTCCACCACACTGCCAGCCAGTGCACTGCATGCAGCACCAGGGTTATGTGACAGATGCAGAGGGAAGGGGATGGGGAGGTGTATCAGAAGAAGCAGAGGGATGCAGGGAAAGCAGCAAGGAGTGCAAAGGTGTAAACATGAGAACGAATAGTCCAAGGGGTAATTAAATGGGGTAATACATTTTTTAGGTACGTACAGTAAGTGAAAAGCGGAGACTAGTGGAGGGATTGGGAGGCTAAGAAGGGTAGTGGGGACTGCGCAGTGGAGGATCATGAAAAAACAGATATCCTGAACAAATACATTTGTTCAGTCTTTACATGGGAAGCAGAAGGGGGATGAGCCACTTAAAAGCTGCAGGAGCACTGGGGAGAAGGTGACAGACACCCAATCATTTTACAGAGGAGACAGCCTGGAGGAGAATCTAAAATTCAAAAGTGGACAAAGTTATGGGTCCAGATGGGGTGCACCCAAGAACATTGAGGAAGCTCAGAGTGGTACCGGCTGCACCTCTGATAACCCTATTCAACAACTCACTGGAAGCAAGAGTGGTTCCAGAGGACTAGAGGAGGACAGATGTAGTCCCACTTCATATAAGCAGTAGCAGGAAGGTGGCTGGCAACTATAGGCCAGTCATTCTGACATCAGTGGTGGGGATATTTATGGATTCACTGCTAAAGGAAACAATTGTGGAGTATCTTGAATACAGTGGGTTACAAGACCCAAGGCAGCATGGATACATGGGGGTGGGGGTCATGTCAGACAAGTTTGAAAGATTTTATTGAGTGAGTGACAGGGAAATAGATCAGGTTGGAGCAGTGGACATGACCTACTTAGATTTATATAAGGTTTTCTACACTGTTCCACATAGGATGCTCATAAAGATGCTGAGCAGCTTAGGGGTGGGTTGTAAGGTGGTAAACCAGGTAAGAAATTGGTTCAGGGACAGGCAACATATGATTGTGGTAAATAGAGTTTACTCTGAGGAAGGGAGGATGACCAGCGGAGTGGCTTAGGGTTCAGTACTGGGACCAATCCTTTTGAATGCCTTTGTAAGTGACATTGCCTATGAACTAGAAGAGATGGTATGTCTCTCTCCAGATGACACCAAAATATGCAATAGGGTGGATATTGCGAGGGGGGGTGGAAAAAATGTGAAGAGACCTAAGAAAATTTGAGGCATGGTCAAGGATATGGCAGTTGTACTTCAATGCAAAAATGTGCACAGTCATGCACTTAGGGATCAGAAACCCAGAGACAAAGTACAAAATGGGGGAAGAGGTATTGGCAGTCACCAAACTGGAAAAACCCTGGCAGTAGTCATATTTGATTGCCTCAAGGTGGCAAGAAGGCAACTGGTAAGGCCAGTGGGATGATGGAGTTCACATGGAAGGGTATTGCCAGCAGAAGGAGGAAGGTTGTGTTGCCACTGTATAGATTGCTGGTGAGACCCCAACTGTATTACTGTTTCCAGTTCTGGAGACCACTTCTCAAGAAGGTCATAAAGTGGAGGCTGCAAAGAGGAAGGCAACTAAAATGGTGCATG
Source organism: Neoceratodus forsteri (assembly GCA_016271365.2). Lineage (NCBI taxonomy): Eukaryota > Metazoa > Chordata > Ceratodontiformes > Ceratodontidae > Neoceratodus > Neoceratodus forsteri. The sequence continues at coordinate 950,203,990 of CM028134.1, forward strand.
GGCAGCATCAGAAGCCTCATGAGAAGAGAATGAAGGACCTAAATATGTACACTCTGGAAGAGAGAAGGGGGCATGATAGAGACCTATAAATATGTCATGAGGGACAATAAGGTACAGGAGAGGAAGATTTTTCAGTGGAACAAAATGCACGAGAACAATGAGACATGCAATGAAGCTGGAAGGGGTACATTTTAAGAGAGATGTGAGGAAGTACTTCTTCACTGAAAGAGTGGTCGATGCATGGAACAGTCTTCTAGTGGAGGCAATGGGTGCAAATGCAGTGGTGGGATTCAAGAGTACATGGAATGGGCACAAGGGAATCTTAGTAGAAAGCAACCTGGGAAGCCAGAGATCAGTTAAGAGTCTGTGATGTCAGTACAGGCAGGGAAAGAAATGGGCAGACTGATTAGACCAAGTGGTCCTTAGTTGCCAATGAATTCTATGTCATGTTTCTATGTACTGAACTGGTGGTCTCTTACCCTCCTCCCCTGCTCTCCTTCACCCCTCAAACTTGTGTAAAAACATTTTTTGTAACAATAGAAACCATCTAAGTGTATTGTTTTCTGCCCCATCTAACATAACTGTACAGCTGAGCATTGTATTTTAAATATTCCTAAAGTTAGACTGTATTCCTGCCAAATGTTGCACTGACTGTAGTGGTGCTTAAAAAGTCTCTTACCTGATCATAAATTCCCAAAAAGTCTTTGTTAGTCATTAATAAAAGCAAGGGAATTTCAGCTGGGTATGTGCATGAAAGATGTTTCAACTTTTTTACATACACCTAATACAGTATATCGGTGCAGCCTCAAAACAGTTACATGGGTGATAAGCATGACAGCCAAATGGCTGTAATCATATTATAACAACTGGAGAGCATATTTTCCCATACAAAACCCTAGTTATAGTTTGCCATTATAACCAGCTGGTTACAATGGTGAACACGCGATGGGTTTCTCTCACTTCATGCATGAACTTGTTGCTTTTTTTCCTTCCATAGGAACACACCTTGTAAACTCTGTAAACCCAACTACAGCTGCCAGAATGGAACTCAGTTTCTATTTTTATAATTGCTGTAGTATAAAACACATGAGGTAGTGTGTAAACATTCTAATTTTACACACACCCTTTGTGTTGGATGCTTGTAGAAACCTCTCAGGCTTCAGTATTGGGGTTTATATAGCATCCAACACCTCTGATGTGTGCAATATTCTCATTATCCACACTATCCCATTTATTATTTCTATGTACTTTAACTTTGTTCCATAACTTTGTGCATTCAGCATTGCAACTGTGATAGTGAGGGAAGACAGCCACAGCAGAGAAACATATTAGGATATTAGACATGAGTTTCAGATCCTTTCAGTTTCCTTGTAGATCCTTTCAGTTTTCTGTGAATTAGAAGTGACTTTTTAAAAATGAACCAACATGTTCAAATCAAGTCTGATATACTTTGCTTGAAATGAACTACAGCTGTTTTGGGTCAGCCAGACATCATCCCATCCAGGCTAGCATTTTACCAGATTAGTTTTTTTTATCTCAGACCTCCTTTAAAGAGACTCATAAATTTCCATACCACTTCCACACACAAACATGATGCCCTGATGACTAAAGATTTCCCCAGTAAAACAAAATTGTTTATTATATAAACTATTACTACTACTCCATAACTTGAGTGGTAAAATGTTGCCCACCAGCTACATGCTTCTGTTGTGCTGCTCATTCTATGCTAATGTATGCTGCTGTCTAATTTCAGACCTTGCAGTATAAATTAGCATAACACACATGAGTGGCAGAAGCATACTGTTGTCTGTGAGATGGTTGCTGGCAGTGTCATACAGCCACAGTTAAAGAGGCATAATAAAATGTCATATGAAGCATTTTGTTGTATTGGTGAAACTTCTTATATTCAGAATATCATGTGCAAGAGAGGAATGACACTTGTGGAGTTTTTAGTTAATAAAAATAACTTGCTGGGTCCTGAATGGGTCCCCTAACACATGAGAGCAGCATTAAGTCATCAATACATGGCACAGTATCATTAATTGCTTGATAGAAAGTATGTGTCAGGTGAAGTTTGTTAAAGCACGATTTGAAATATAAAATCACTCTGTGCAGTGCACTGCATACAAAGTAATGAATAGGAAGAGCTACTTTTAAAAAACAGGGCTACAAGTTCCTTGGACTGCTTGTCACTATGCATCAGAAAATAACCACATTGCTCATATTGAGAAAGAAAAATATAATCCTTTCCTTATCACAGTGTATAATCTTCATGCCCTCATTTCCTACAACAATGACAGTTACTAGCATCAAGGCATAATCAACCAGATATGAAATTGCACAAACAGTAATGAGGCATTCAAGTTTTAAGCCTTGATTATTGTTTAGAAAGCAGGCATAATCTGAATACATGCATTAATCTACAAAATATGCTGTTTACATGAAATAATATTTACTTTCTGTCAAACCATGTCTTTCTTAAGGAACTGTGATTGTATGCATGTAGAACACAACTGAAAGCTCTATGTTCTTAATAACAATGGTATTTCCAACAAGAAAGCTATTATGAACAATTCACAAAAAAGTGTTGAATCCCAGCAAACATCACATAATTTGTGGGATTAAATGTCTCCATCTACCTAAGGATTTTCAGTTTAAGCATGGACACTTAGGTGGTTATCAGCAAAGCTAGTGTAGAGCAGGATTCCTGAATGAAAACTGCAGAATGCCAATATCTATGGAGAGCAACTGTAATACACTATGGTGAAAATTATGCTGCATATCTCCTTCTTGCCGACAAAGATCCAAAGGCTAATTTAAGAAAGATGTCTGAGAAGCCTAGCTCATCTAATAATATCATACATAAATCAATAGCCTTAAAAAATAGGAAAAAAAACTTGTTAGATGTTCTTTTCTTTGTTTGTTCCATGATTTATATTATCATTTGTTGTTCCTCTAGGATTTTTTTAGGTCACGTATGAAGCTTAAATCCAATGTAAACAGGGGCAGGTCTTTTATCTGTTAAGGGAACCATTGATTTGGCTGTGTATCTCAGATCTGTCTTGACTTTTAGTTATAGGATTGTTTAGAGTTTATACAATTTCATTTGTATTTAACTTCTTTTGTACTAAAATATCAAAAGGCTTTGCATATTAAGTAAGGACAAGCAGAACATACAATGATTAAATATTACATTGTAAGTATGCAAGCAATGATACCCAACAAAGTGGGTGGTATTGGGCTATACCAGACTATGCAGGGGCATAATGAGGCATGACGCTACAAGCTGACAGACTTATAGCCCTTGGAATGTCTGCTACTGCCCATACTGCTCACCCTGTTAGGTACTACTGTGCTTAGAAAATGGTCAGCCAGTGAAATAAATTAGACTAACAGAATATTCTTAAATTTTAGAATAATTTAAATTGAATTTATGTAAGTTTTTAATAGTTGAGATGAAAAATAGTTCCTAAAACTAAACCAATAAAATTGAGTTTTACCGCACTTGTTACATGTTCTGAAGAGAAGGTCAACATAAAAACCTGAACCCACTTCTTAGAGTAAGTTATGAAACTGACTCGAGCAAAGACACTGCAATTAGATGGTGTGAAAGAATTTCCCAAACTGGAGGCTATTTCGTTGTTGGTGCTTTCAGGTGGCAGGGATGAACTGCTTTCTGCTGGTTATGGTTTTTCACCCTGCTTTTGTGCATTTGGGGATACATTTTCATTTTGCTGCCTCCTGAGAATAGCACACAAGTTCTTCCTGTTCTTATTGGTTGGAGCTCAATAACTTGCAAGACTCATTTCTGAGCAGTGTCCTGTAATGCTGCTAACTTTCTTGATAGCCAGATCAGCATTGTTAAGTAGATGCACTGCTATGGCTCTAATGCAGTTATTTATATGCTGTCTGTTCAGTACATACTCAATGCTGAGTTTTTCCATATGAGATCCAAGGTTTTTCTTGACCATTGCTTCATTCATAAACCAGCACTTCTGCATGTCGAGGTACTTCTGGTGCTGGCACCGAGGGTGTAAGTTAAAGCTTTAGCATCATTGAATATCTTAGGCAAGTATTTAATAAAGTATTTATTAGGGCCAAGTGGATCTACTGGCTCTGAAAACATGAAAGCCCAGTAGGTATCCCTGTTTGCCTCCATGGGATTCTTATGGTCCTTTGTTTGCACATTATTAGTTGGTATAACATACTGAAAGCCATGTGTATTTGTTTGTATGAGAAAGGAGTTTGGAGTGAGCTGCTGTAACCCCTCCTAACTATGCCTGACCATGTGGATCTATATGTAGAACCACATCTCGCAAGCAAAGCCAGGTATGGTATTGGGAGATAAGACAGAGGATGCTTTTAGTTTGTTTAGGTCAGCAGGGCTTATTGAAGGGTGGTAGGTGGCACAATATTTCTTTTGATTTCTTGTTAACTTTAAAACACATGTTAGCACATTGTTGGATGACAGAACCCTGGGATTGCAGATCAGGCTAGCAATATGACTTATGGCGGGGTTGTTAAGGAGGCAGTAAAGCCCTGCATGTAGAGCACAGTACCAGGAGACAGAGTACTCTTCTCCCATAGTGGTCCTTATCTCCACAAATTGATAGAGAATACTGTTTAGAGTCTCAAAAAAGTATTTGTTCCAGTTTGGGGTGCAATTTGTCTCTGTCACCCAGTCTGTAAACATTTTCAGAGCCCAAATTGTATTTCTTTTGCATTTATTACTTCCCTGTCAGCTTCATTTTTTTTTTAATTAACCTGTGGTGATAGCAGCATACCTTTGGTTCTATTTTTCCTCTTTTCTGTTTTATTTCTTCCACATGTGGTGCTTCTGGCAGGGTTTCATTCTGTTGTTTTATCACATTGTTCAGAGTCTGACAGTCCAGAATTTCAAAGTTTACAGGTAGGAAATCTGACTTTCTGTTTTGTGAGTCAGACAAAAGAAATGACTGCTGGTTACTCAGTAAATTTGCTTTGAATATTATAAAGGTGACACAAGGATGTTGGATGGTAATAGGGCAGTTAGCACAGGGACTTGTCATTTCCTGGCATCTGTTTCCACATAAATCCCTACCTTGGCAGAGTGCTTGGCCAATCAAAGACCTGGACATTACAAGGCCATTTTATAACATACTGTAAATACAAGACTCACAATTGCCATCATAAAATAGAAGGCACCAGAATGTTTACTGCTATAAAATAAATGGTAAGGCATAAACATGCACACTCTGTTGTACCCAGTCAGCATAGGGGGACTGATGATGAAGGGGAAGGAAGGGAAATAACTAAAAAATAGAAAACATTTAAAATAATTTTTTATATTTATTTATTTATTTATTTATTTATTTATTTATTTATTAAGTCTAGGATTACAACATACCTTTGGGCCAAGGCTCTTTTACAAAGGTTCCACACCAGAAAACAGTTACAATACGTTAAGCACAAAACAGTACAATACAAAAAGTTAGTATGACTATTATCTACTGGAGAAAACAGCAACAGAGTGAGATAACATAAGAAAAGATTGATGTTATAAACTAGATAGGGGCAGGGGGGAAGGTGATACAAGGTGGGTAGGGTCACATAAGGGGAGGTGATAGCAGCCGGTGGCCTTGTCGATAGTACTAGGCAGCATAAGGCATCAGAATAAGCCAGATGAGTATGAGGGGGAAGTAAAAAGGGGGGAATGAAATATAGTTAATTTGACAGAATTAAAAAATGGTTATTCTAACCAGGAGGAAAACAAAGAACCTGGATGAGCTGTTGTGAGCTTAAATATGGAGTTCATGTCCTCATTTACTGGGTCAGTGAGCAAGTAGGTTTAAATACTGAATCATAGTTGTAGTAGTAGTAGTAGTAGCAGCAGTAGTACACTTATTTTTCAGGTGCCATGCCCTGGAGGATCAGAGTGCCTTATATAACAAGTAAAAAAAATGTACACAATTTCAGGACTAGTTAGAATATAACATGAAGTGTTTGGCCACAATCTCTCCATGTCTCATAACTGAGACATATGCACCCTCACTGAGTGATATCGGAGGGACTCTGTCTATCAGACTGTAGAAAATCTATTGGGATAAAATGAACACACATAAAATAAATGGAGTGACATTTCACTGGAGGATGAGGGGAGAATAGAGGTCTTTCATGATGCGTGGCAAAGCAGAACAGTTTGTCTTCATTAACTATGCCACTCTCAGTAGACATAATATTGTTTAATATATGGAAGTGCTACACATTCTGGCCTTCACTATGGGTTGGAAGGCCATCATTATGATTTTTTTGCTGAGCAGTTGAGAGGTTTGGTTCTGAGCCCTATGGGGTGCTGTGGGCCCACAGCAGATAAAACTTTTCACAAGCCCTTGATGTGGAGGTTTAGGGGTTGACCCCAGAGAGAAGTATTAAAATTGGCCTGCAGCTTCTCATGAATTAGTAAGTTCCAAAAAAAAATAATTTTTCTGAAACACAAAATGGCTCATAATCAGGGCATCCCTGATATCCCAGGCAGACTAGAGGCAGGCCACCGCCCCTTCAGTTCACAGTCGCTGCCTGTCTGGGCAGATTAGGGGCAGAGCTGGGCACGTGGCCAATGGTGCACAGTGAGGGGAGTTAGATGGCCCTTGGGCTCATCCCTTCTGACCAGCACATGAGTTCGTTCTCTCTCCCCTTCCCTTTCCTCTCGTCATGGCTCTCCCACTGTTGTCCCTGGTACAAGTTGGGCTGCTACCTCATAGCCGCTCCAGCGGCTGCAAGAATGCCATTGCTTGGCCCAGTGGTGGAGGTGGATGGCGTCTTCTCAGGTGCCCTGGGTTCTCAGTGGGGATGCTTGGTATTGCTTGTTCAGGTAGTAGGTGGAGCTGCACCATCCTGCTGTTGGATCTGATGGTGCGGTCGGTCAGGGAGATGGGCGGCGGGTGTGGGGGAAACAACATCTTGGGCATCTTTGTCGACAACCGTAGGGATACAGAGGAGATCTGTTGCTCTCTTTCACGTTATATTCACATATCTGAGCTGGTGCCACATCACATGCCTCCTTCCTGGCTTCTGATTGGGGCAAGAACCAGAGGGGTTTAAACCTGGGCAGTTAGCCTGAACATGGTGGCTTCGCCACTGGATATGGATGGGAGGCCCTTTGGGAGGAATATCTTTGTGGGGCAGCGTGACCTGTCCCTCTCATGAGGTGGACACAGAGGTTAGCCCAGGCCATACCCGGCGTGGTGAGGTTCCATCTCTTTTCCGGGCACCAGTGGAGCAGCTAGAGGCCGGTTAGGGGGATTTCCCAACATGGCAGTGGCCTCGTTGAGCCACCATCTTGTGGGTATCAATGGGAGGAGTTTTAATCAGGCCAGCAACTGCCTTTGCCACTGTTGTACAACTTGGTGAGCTTCTCCAGAATGGCAACAAGCCATGAGGGGGACAGCAGCAGTAGTGGAAAGGCTATTGCTTCTTTTAGTCATATGATCCTGTTTACTCTTAGGTAGGGATAGCCAGATTCCCTGAGGAATTATGTCTTAAGATAGGATAAATTGTTGTCTTCAGGCCTATTTAAGCTAGGCGTGCATGCCTTTGTATGGTGTGGGTTGCATCCATGCTGCCGGGCTGCTAATCCTAAGGGACAAGCTTACCCATGCAGGGAATGACTCGAGTAGTCACCCAGACAAGCTATAAGGTGATGATGGGTATGTTCAACTGGGAAGGCAGTAACCTTTCAGAAGATCTGGCCCCCTTCTTCCCACTGGACACATGTTGAAGATCTGGGCCACAGAGCTTTGCAAGGCTCACCTGCTGTACTGGACAGTGACACAACTGGCTTGACAATGCTATGCTTACATAGAAATTGGTTACTTTCTGGGTAGCAGGCATCAGCACCCCTCCTCCCTCCTTTATAGCCTCCTGATCCATCAGAAAACAGGCTTTTCAGAGGAGAGGTGTGCAGGAGTAGCAGGCGGGTCTCCCCCTTGCTGGTAGAATCCTCTAGGCTGCCCTTCCCTCACAGAGAAGCAGTCAAGTATCATTCCTTACTGCAACAAATAGAATAGTTAGAAACAGTGATCCAGATAAGTTGTATGACTCAGAAGTTACTACTACCTTTGTACACCTGGCAGTATTTTCATCCAAAAGGTAGTACTGTCATCCACTGACTCATCTTATACCCCCCACATCTAAAACAAGTCTTAAGCCCACTGGATGTCTGCAGTCGCTGACTGTCTAATACTGCTGTGGAGTCATACCGCGACCTTAATTTTAAGACTGGCATGTTGCAACAGCCCTTCTAACTAGCCAGTGAGCAACTCCTGAACCCACCCCTACAGGCTCCTGCATAGTGTCATGGTTGTTCAAAAATGGTAGTAAAATACTCCTTTAATCCCCTTATCTGTTCGCTGAGTTAGAAACACTCTGACTGAGCTACAGGGGTGGCAAACCAGTGCAGCTGGCTACAGTGTTATTATTAAAAAAAAAAAAAAGGAAATACAGCAACTGATGCATCAGGGGTTTATCTATTGGGACTTCTGGCTAGTGAGCTCTTCAGGTTGGCTGCGGTACGTAACTGAAGCTGTCTTGGTGATACCAAGCATATGTGAGGCATAAGGTTCAGCCTTCCAACTCACCGCAGTGGGCAAACTTGAGTTCCCCAGACAGAAAGTCCAATATCAGCTTATACTAGAATAAGTTCAGTGCAAGCAGATAAAACAAATGAAATATGTATGGCTGAAAACATATACCGAGAGAGGTCTAAGGCCAGACTGAGGTAAGTGATTTAATCTGCTCGCATTCCCTACAATCATATGCACTTGATGTTGCTATTTGAAACTGGATATGTAAGGAGTTAGCACCTTTACCTTGGAAACTTTGTGTTGAGTATGAGTAAACTGCTATTCTTTTCACATAGCAACACACGGAAAAAGGGCAAGAGACAAGGCAGGGTTTCTAGAAGGACAGACAGGAGCCATGTGAGCCTATAACTTGGTGGTTCATAGCACCAGGATGGTCTTATGGGGGGGACTGTATTTAAATCTGGGCCATTGTGTCTCTGTATCTCCATTTGACTTTATGGCACAAAGCATTGGGTTCTGCCTCTGCACTGCCTTGATCGCCAGCAGAGAGGGGGTCAGAGAATTACCTTCCGGTCTCATGTGCATAAGTCCTGGGCATGATTCCCAGTGGGCACACATTAGTTATAGACAGAGACCCCTCCCTTTTTGGGGAGCTTGCTACAGAGTCCTAGGCTGGGAAGTTACAAGATGACACATGTCTATAGCAAACAGTATCACATGGCATACCAATGACTTTGATATAGACTCAGATGAATATACCTTACGGTTGCTAGCATGTGCCACTTATACATATCTCTGTTAGACATTTAAAAACCAATCAGATATTGTTGAGATACCGGTAATGTAGTTATTTAAAATTTGTTAACCGGAAAAGGCACGCTGAGCCTAGGCTTGTTTCCAGTTGTGACCCGGGGGTAAATATACAGAAAGGAGGTTCAAACTGTAGTACATTCAAAAAAAAAAAAAAAGAAAAGAAAATTACAATACAATAGCAAAAAGGAAAAATGCAGTGCATGACAACAGAAAATGCTACATTCTGCATTCAGCAGGATACATCAGCCAAAAAGAAAACCCCAAACCACAAATCTAGTCTGGCCAGCGGAAAACATCAATCAATCAAAGTCTTTATTTAACCAGGCAATCACCGTTGAGCAAGCTCATTTTCGAGGTGGACTTGGGTTTGTTAACAAGGAACAAGGGGCAATATACATGGGATGCAACACACCAGAAAATAGTAATAATACAAATAAAGTGAGATACAATGATACAGTATATACAAAATATCAGCCGGTAGCATTGACAGTAGTATATGTTTGGAACAGAAGATACAGCTAGTTTTGGGTAGGACACAATTTTTCATAAATGTAAAGAAATATACATATCAGGTGCAATGAACACAAACAAAACCTAATATAAAAAGATATATAGTGATAAGGTATTGAGAATTTTGAGCTGGAACCAGGGTCAAAGAATGTGGAAGGGATAGATATGGGGGTAGAAAAAGGGGAGAGGGAAGAGTCGAATATAGATGTGATCAGTCTTTTAACAGTAGTAATTAGAGTGTGCTTGGACTTATAGGAGTCACTATTTAGGTAGACAGGCACAGGACTCCTTATTATGATGTAGATATAGAGATTTAAAAGCTGCTAGGCTGATGGGATGAGTTAATTTCAAAGTTTTTGCAGCTTGTTCCACAGTTGAGGGAGCTCAAAGCTGATAGCTGCTCTGCCAATGCAAGATTTTGCTTTGTAAACATAAAGGTAGATATATGAGGTACTTCTCAGGGCATACTTCCCCAGAGTGCACAAAGGTAAACAGACAGAGATATACTGGGGCAGTTTATTCGAGATAGCTTTGTATGTCCAAACCACAGCATTTTTTTGCCATCTGTAAGCAAGGGATGACCATCCCACTGCCATGTACAATGCACAGTGGTGGGTTGAGTATGGAAGACCCGTAATAAATCTTATGGCTCTGTGATAAAGTGTATCGAGTTTGGCTAGGGTACCTGCAGGTCCCTGACTATATAGAAAGTCTGCGTAATCCAATAGGGAAAGAAAGGTAGTTTGAACCAGTTTCAGTTTAGCGTCCCTTGTGAGGAGATTATTAATCCTAAAGTACAGACCAAGTCTTTGTCTAATTTTCTTTGCCAGTTCTTCTAAGTGATCTGTGAAAGTAAGTCTATGGTCTAACCAGACCCCCAGGTACTTGAACTTTGGTACGTAGTCCAACTACTCACCTAGAATGGAAGTGATCTGCAAGAGTGTATTATCTGGTATGCCTACCCTCTCCCTAACATTTCCTACTACAAAATGCACAGTTTTGGGACTTGGATCCAGCACAAGTTCATTATCCAAGACTCCTTGTAGTTCTATGCTTAATGTATATTATCTGTAAATGTGCATTTTTACTCTAATAGCAGCTATTTTTACTGTTTGTACTATTGTAACTTGTCTTTCTGTATTATTACTGTAGGACCACAGGTCCACCTTGTAAATGAGCTTGCTCAATGGTGTCCGCCTGGATCAATAAAGATATTGATTGATTGATTGATTGAGTGTACCAGCAATTGCAGGATTTATTGCATTTTGAAGGGGCGAGAGGAACATTGCTTTGTTTTTTTTTGCATTTAAGAGCAGTTTCTGGTTTATAAGCTGATGTTGCAGCAGATTAAATTCATTTTGAAGAACTTTACAGGCCACTTCAGGTGTGGGGCTACTAGCATAGAGTACCGTATCATCTGCGAATAGGTGTATTTGTGCTTCTTTGATGGGGGCATCTACGTTGTTAATATAAATGGTGAAGAGCAAGGGACCAAGAATGGAACCTTGCGGTACACCCCTCAATAGGGGTTTTGGTGGAGAAACTTCCCCTTCTGCCTTTACTTGTTGAAGTCGTCCTGAGAGGTAGTTGGAGAACCATTTAAGGGATAGGGAATCCAAACCAATGTTCCAAAGGGACAACAGAAGCAGTCTGTGATCAACGGTATCGAACGCCTTGCTTAGGTCCAAGAAAACTGTGCAGACAAAGTTTTTTTTTGTCTAATTCAAGCTGCCAGTCATTTGTCACCTGGCTAGAGCAGAGATTGTACTGTGCTGTGCTCTAAAACTGGATTGTAATGGGTTGAGCAATTTTTATGATTCCAGGTACTTCTGGAGTTGGGAGTAGAAACATAGAAACATAGAATTTGACAGCAGATAAGGACCGCTTGGCCCACTAAGTCTGCCCATTTCCCTACCTAATGGATAAGCTGCAGATCCTAGTTAACCAGCAGCCTAATTCTTTCTACCCCCACCCCCTAGAATTGCCTTATGGCTGTCCCATGCATGCTTGACTTCAACCACTGATTTTGACTCCACAACCTCCTCCGGAAGGCCGTTCCATGCATCCACAACCCTCTCTGTGAAAAAATACTTCCTTACATTACCTCTGAGCTGCCCCCCCATCTTCAAATTGTGCCCCCTAGTTCACTATTTTCTCCAGCATCTTTGACAGGATTGGAAGTAGGGAGATTGGCCTGTAGTTATTGAGGTCACAAGGATCTCCTGGCTTGAACAAAGAGAACACAAGCGCATTTTTCCAAATGGGAGTTAGGTCACCCTGGGACAAGGATAAGTTGAAGAGATGAGTATTTGGGACTGCGAGGACACAGTAGCCGAACTTTAAGAAGTACAGGTCAATGAGGTCGGCCCCAGCACATTTCCTAGTGTCCAGCTGAAGGAGAAGATCTTCGACTTCTTTCACAGAAGTAGGCTGCAGTGAGAAGGATGGACTGGGGATGGGTTTTTCTTGTGTATCTAATCTAAGTTGTTGGTGGACGATATATCCTGGAGAGGAGTCAAAGGCTAGCCCTGCAGTGGCAAAATGATTATTGAGAACATCGAGGATAGATGGTCTGTCGGAGATGACAGTATTGTCGATCAATAATTTAGTAGGTAGGGGAATTTATAGTGGTGTGACCTTCCATGTCTTTGATAGTCCTCCAGAATTTGGAGGCATTTCTTGAGGATCTTTCCAGCTGAGAGCGGTAGAAATTAGATTTGGCTTCTCTGACCATTTTGGTGTAGAGGTTCCTCAACCTCTGTAAAGAATTCCAGTCATTTATTAAATTAGTTTTCCTAGCAGTTCTCCAGAGTACATCCCTACTCCACAAAGCATCTTTCAGGGCTTCTGTAAACCACTGACAGGATTTGTTTCTGGCACATACTTTTACTATGGGAGAATACTTGTTGAGAGCCCCTAGCACAATTTCTGAGAAAATAACATAAGCTGTAGTCAGGGACTTGGCTAGATAGAAGTCCTGCCATCACATGGAGTCTCTTAGGTTTGATATACACCCATGGAGATCAAAGTTGCGTATGCACCTTTTAAAGGAGAATTTTGGTACAGTTGTGGATTTAAGAGTGGATCTTACGCACACGATGAAGCAATAGTGGCTAATATCAGAGAAAAAGTCACCAGCATGGGAGAATAAATGGGGTTTGTTAACTAAAATGATATCCAAGAGAGTACTGTTATTAGGGTTGAGCTTGTTAGGATGAGTAGATTTGTTTATTAGCTGTGACAACCCAAGGGAGTCACAGAACATTTTAAGTGGGGTGGATACATGCCAGGTGTCAAGGCAACTTATGTTACAGGGGTCCCCACACTGTCAAGTGTGAAGCAGCTACCAGATGGGCAACTGCAACCAGTGGAGTGGTAAGCAGCAACTTTTCTAAAGGGACAATTAATTGGACCACAGAGGCAAGAAGAGCCAATGGGCTCAGAGCCCCATCTTGGGCATGCTCTGGGCAGTTGAGGCAAGTCAGGGGTTGCCCTTCCCCAACCCCCCGACTGGGACCCCAAGCATGACATATGCACGATTCTGTGAGCAAAACCTGATTTACAGTATGTAAGACAATAAGTACCTGTCAGCAATGCAACACACTGGATTCCTTACACAATCACAATGGGGACTAAGGTGTGGTTTGCGACAGTCAGAAGGGAATCCAGACAAAGTGTCTATCAGAGCTGGCCTACAAATAGCAGATTAGATGGTACCCTTCTTCCCTTACTGGAGTTCCCATACTGGTTACAGTGGGTTACGGCTACCAGGTGATGGTCTAGTCCAAGAGTTCAATTGGAGCTATTTGGCTTCAGGCCCCCCCTTCCTCATCTGCAGGTAAGCACTTGCGATGTTCAAATTGGGGCCGGGCCACCTCCCCTGGTCAAGGCGGGTTAGGGGCACTCCCTATAGTAGGTGGGAGGCAGACAGAGAAATGAATGATCGTTAGTGTTAGTAAACAAATGAATAAATACACATGGGGGGGCTTTGGGACCAACTATGGGTTTTAGGGGCTGTGGAAGCAGTTGTGCCTCACTTTATGTTCATAGGGTTCATCAGCTACTGGGCCTCTGATGGGAGACCAAGGGTGGCCCATATTTGGCAGCATCACCTAGATAGTCTTCAAGAGGAAACATCTGGGAAACTGGGCGGCACCCCCTTCCCTGCAGTAAGGGGATAAGGGTACAGTTTGGGGTTGCAGAAACTGACAAATGGGCCTGGGAGGGCCAGGGTGGCCTCAACAGGTCTAGAATACAACTTTCAGGAGTATATTGGTGAGCAGCAGTGCTGCAAGCGCTAGGGCCATGTTGATTGGTAGCCCATGCATAGTGGGTTGGTCTCTTAGCTGAAAGATGAAGGGTTTATATTGTCCAAGGGCAGTGGACTTCCTTTCTTGGAAGGCCTCTCTCATAAACTAGGGAGCAGCATCTGGGCAGCTGTCAAATGGGTGAGGGGTGCTGCTGGAGGTCAGCAGCATCCTCACGGACTGGATAAGTGACCAGCTCAATCTAGCAAGTTTGTCGAGCATGTTGCCAGCTCTGGAGTAGGCTATAAGGGGCTCCATGGCATGGGCTGAGTTGAGCCAGGCAGCCAGCATGCACCCAACATGCAATGGATCACTGGCTTTGCTAGCTTGAATGTACAGGTTTATGTCCTTCCTGGGTACACCATAAGAGGGGATTTCCTTCCATCCCTTCCCACCAGCTGCAGGGCTTAGGAAAAAGGGGGTCCTAGGGTTATTGGGAAGATTTCACAGACCCTCTAGGTGACCCTGTATTGGACAGCCACAAAGGGGGCAGCTGTGCACCAGGGTCAGAGGGGCTGGGTGCAGGTGCATTACCCTGGGAGTTATAGAGTGTTGCAGGGTGTGCTAGCTGGCACAACGGAAGGTACTGGGATGGCTGTCCCAGCCCCAGGGCTACTGGAGTGAAATGGCAGATAGGCTGAGGTGGGCTTCATGGCACCCTGACAGGCAGGCAGGAGGAACTCCATCAAGCGGTCTGGGAGCAACTGGATAGGTAGGCAGTGGGACACTGTAGCTGCAGCACTCACACTAATTGTTTGTTGTCTCTTACAGGTGCCATGGAAAGTACGAAGAGAAAATGGGACGGGTCCCAACTGAGCAGCAGCAGGGGCGCCAGCTGGATTAAGGAACGGGCCCCTAGCGTACGGCCAGTATGGGGCAACTTCTTGATGGAAAGTCTAGTTCATGGCAGCTCTCAAGTACTGTGGTTCCTCTTTTGAAAGGTTTCAATGGGTCACCCCAGTACAGTGGGTATTCCAACAAGGTTGAGGCATTGGCATGGCGAGCTCCATGCTGTGAGTTGGGAACCTTCTGGCTGGGAGGCTGGTGAGAGGCTTCCCACAGCACTGGAGGAAGGAGAGAATGGTTAAAGAGAAGTAGATGGATAGTGAGGAGTTAGCTGGTAATGGTCTTAGAGGCTAATTGGAGCAGTGACTTGGGGGGTTGGACTGCATCCGTCCTGTGGCGGCTCAGGAGGATCGCAAACCAAGGGTACAAGGGGAAGAAGGAGGAGACGAGTTGAATTCACCTGAAGGGCTTATCATTTCCAGTCAGCATGAGGCAGGGTACTGCAAGATCCAGACCCAGATGGGAGGGGTCGTGGAACAACCTCATCAGGATTATTCCTCAGGCACAGTGGCACCAGACGGGGGGGGGGCTGCAAGGATGCTGGGCCCTATGACCAAACCTGCTCCAGTCAGAGGAATTACAAAGAAACAGACACATAGAATTTGTCGGCAGATAAGGATTGCTTGGCCCACCTAGTCTGCCCATTTGCCTACTTGATGGATAAGCTGCAGATCCTAGTTAACCAACAGCCTACTTCCTCCTCCCCAGAAACAGAACTGCCATATGTCTGTCCCATGCATTCTTGAATTCCCTCACTGTTCTTTACTCCACGACCTCCTCGGAAAGGCTGTTCCATGCATCCACAACCCTCTCCTTGAAAAAATACTTCCTCACGTTACCTCTGAGCCATCCCCCCTTTATCTTCAAATTGTGTCCCATTGTTCTTGCGCATCTCTTTCTCTGAAAGATACTTCCCTCTTGGACTTTGTTGATTCCCTTGAGGTACTTAAAAGTTTCTATCATGTCCCCCCTCTCCCTTCTTTCCTCAAGGGTACACATATTAAGCTCCTTTAGTCTCTTTTTGTATGTCTTCTGGTGCAGACCCTGCACCATTTTGGTTGCCCTCCTCTGGACAGCCCCCACTCTGTTTATGTCTTTGTGAAGATGGGGTCTCCAGAACTGCACACAGTACTCCAGATGGGTTCTCTCCAACTGTCTGTACAGAGGGATAACAACTTCCTGTTTTCTACTGTTGATGCCTCTCCCTATGCATCCCAGTATCCCCCCAGCCCTCCTTGCTGCCTTCTCATATTGAGTGCCCACCTTTAGATCATCTGATATGATTTCCCCCAGGTCCATTTCCATTTTTGTTGTTGTCAGTATCTCACCCCCTATTGTATGCTCTTCCCCAGGGTTTTTGTTTCCCAGGTGCATTACCTTGCACTTCTTTGCATTAAATCTAATCTTTTTTTTTTTTATTATTTGGTTGTTTAACCAGATATAGCACACTAAGCTGAAAGATTTTTTACAGGAGCGACCTGGGAGCACAAGGAGGTTAAGTGACTTGCTCAGGGCCACACAGTATGCTAGTGGAAGCTGTGGGATTCAAACCCAGGTCTAATCTGCCACACATTTGACCATTCCTCCTACCTTGCCAAGTCCCTTCTCATCCTTTCCACTCCATCTTGTGTATCAATACTGTTGCAGATCTTTGTGTCGTCTGCAAAGAGACATCATTTTCCTTTCAGTTCCTCTGCAATGTCACTTATAAAGACATTAAAAAGGACCGGTCCCAGTACTGAACACTGCGGTACCCCGCTAGTAGCCCTCCTATCTTCACTAACATAATAACATACTAAAATGCCAGCAGAATAGGTCTAACGGTCTTTCGAGTCTGCTCGTTTAGTCAGCCCCCACCCTGGGAGCTGACCTTGCTGCCCCCCTCACCTTCTCTGGCTTCTCTCTTCCCAGTTCCGGATATTCTCACTGCATTGGATTTTGCTTCCAGAACCCTTCCCCTGTACCTGTCCCACCCCCTCTTGAACCTCTCCACCATCTCTGCCTCCACCAGCCCCCTAGGCAGCTCATTCCATGACTCACCACCCTCTCAGTGAAGTAGCACCTCCTCCTTTCTCCCCTGAATCTTCCCCCCTCCAGCTTCCACCCATGCCCTCTAGTGGCCCCCCTCCTCCTTCCTTCGAAGTACCCTGACTGTTCCTCCCCTATTTACCCCCTTCATGTACCTGAAGACCTCTCTCATGTCCCCCGGTCCTTCTCTTCCAATGTGTACATATTAGCTCTTCGAGCCTCCCTCATAGGTCCTGTCCCCAAGGCCCAAATCATTTTGGTTGCCCTCCTCTGGACCCTCTCCAGGAGTTTAATGTCCCTCTTTAAGTATGGCCTCCAAAACTGCTCACAGTACTCGAGGTGCGGCCTCACCAAGCAGTTATACAGAGGGAGTATCACTTCCCTCCTTCTGGAGGTGATCCCCCTAGTGATGCATCCTAGCATCCTGTTGGCCTTTGCTGCTGCCCTCCTACAAGTCTCTGAGTTGTTCATCTTGACATCCACCACCACCCCCAGGTCCCTCTCAGCCATCGAGACCTGTAGCATTCCCCCCCCCCAGGGTGTACACTTGGCCCTGGTTTCTGGCCCTCAGGTGCAGTACCTTGCATTAACCTGCATTGAACCTCAGCTTCCACTTTCTAGACCATCTTTCCAGGGCCTCAGGTCCCCTTGGGCCACCATCCCTCCTCCCCATCCACCGCCGCCCCAGTTTTGAGTCATCCGCAAAGAGACTCATCTCACTCCTGATACCTGTCCTTATGTCAGAGACGTAGGTGTTGAACAGGAGGGGCCCAAAGACTGATCCCTGTGGGACCCCACTAATGACCCTCCTTGGGAATGAGACTATTCCGCCAACTACCACCCTCTGGGTCCAATCCTGGAGCCAATTGCCTATCAATCTGATTATCTGGTTCCCCACCCATTGTGGACTCTGTTTACTATTACCCTTTGTGTCCTGTTGTCCAGCCAATTTTTTATCCAGGCTACCACCTTGGGACCCACTCCAAGGCTGCCTAACTTGCATATTAATCTTTTGTGTGGGACTGTATCAAATACCTTGCTAAAATCTAGGTAGGCCATGTACACAGTCCCTCCCTTGTCTACTACTTTGGTCATCCAGTCAAATAAATCTATTAGATTCATCTGACATGACCTTCCCACTGTGAATCCATTCTGATATGGGTTCTGTGCCCCACTGGCCTCTAGGTACTCAACAATTCTTTCCTTCAGAAGTGATTCCATCATTTTCTCTACCACTGAGGTCAAACTAACTGGTCTGTAGTTTTCTGCCTCTGCTCTACTCCCACTTTTGTGAAGAGGAATCACATCTGCCCTTCTCCAGTCCTTAAGTACCACCCCATCTTCCCATGATTTCTTAAAGAGAGTTGTGAGTGGTGTCACTAGTTCTACCCTTAGTTCTTTTAGAATTCTTGGGTGAATTCCATCAGGCTCCATTGCTTTATCCACCTTCAGTTTTACTGGTTCTTTCAGAACCCTTTCTTCTGTTAATGGACTGGTATTGACCCCTCCCCCCCATCCAGAGTGTTTCTCTTGTTTGGTTTAGGTACCTCCCCCTCCTCTTCCTTTGTGAATACTGAGCAGAAATATTCATTCAGTATCCCTGCTTTTTCACTGTCACCCTCTGCCCACATTCCCTCCCCTTTATTAAGCCTCAGTATCCCTTCCTTGGTCTTTCTTCACTCTCTAATGTACCTATAAAAAGTCTTATCCCCCCTTTATAACAGAGTTGGCTATTCTTTCCTCCGTTTGGGCCTTTGCTATTCTGACTGCCTTCCCTGCCTCTTTCTGCTTTAACTGATTAAGTTCTCTGTCCTGCTCCTTCTGTGTTTCCTTATATTTCCTGAATGCTGCCCTTTTCTCCTCAACTTTCCTGCCACCTCTTTTGAGAACCATAGTGTTTTTTTCCTTTACTGTGTTTTGTTGATTTGCTTAGCACAAAGGCTTGCTGCCTCTGTGATGGCTGTTTTAATTACTCCCCATTGTTCCTCCACCCCTCCTTCTTGCCTGTTTGCTAGTGCTTTTTTGAGGCACTCTCTCATTTTCTCAAAGTCAGCCCTCCTAAAGTCCAGTACTCTTGCTTTTGTATGGCTTGACTCTATGGCTGTGTTTATCGTAAACCACACTGTTTGGTGGTTGCTTGTAACCAGATGACTACCCACTTCTAAATCCGAGATTCTTTCTCCATTCCCATTTGAGAGTACCAGGTCTAAGATTACTCCCTCCTGAGTGGGATCCAATGCTAGCTGTCTGAGACATGCCCCTTGTAAGGCATCAAGAATGACCCTGCTCTTGAATATGCCTGCAGCAAAAGTGCTCCAGTTATCATCTGGCATATTCAGGTTTTCCATCAACAATAGCTCCCCTTTTTCTGCCATCCTAAGGATGCCTTCTATCATTTCCTTGTCCATTCCCTCCCCCTGAGATGGGGGTCTGTATATAACCCCTGTGCGGATTGTGGTGCCATTTCCTGTCTCCAGGGTGACCCAGAGTACCTCATCTGCTCCCTATTCACGCTTTAGTTCTGTTGCTTTGATCCCTTCCCTTACATAGAGAGCTACTCATCTCATCCTCCTCCTCTTTTACCCTCCCTGTCCCTCCTGTAGATTGCGTACCTGGTATGTTGACATCCCAGTCATGGTCCTCTGTGTACCATGGTTCTGTAACTGCCACAATATTGAGGCATCCCTCTTCCATCAAGGCCACTAGTTCGGGGAGCTTGTTACACAGACTATGGTCATTGGTACTCATCACCCTCCATTTTTTGATGGCCTTACCTCTTTTAGCCCCATCCCTGTCCTTACTGCCTTTGCCTTTTTCTGCATTTACCTCTGTCCTGCTCCCTAATGACTTCCCTACCTTGGTGTTTACCACACTATTTACCGTGTTTTGTTGGGGAGGCTGGGATTTCCCAGTTGTTTTTCAGTGCCTCCCCCCTTGGCTAGTTTAAATGCTTGCCAATGAAGCATTTAAATCTATCACCTAGGATCCTGGTTCCCCCCTTGGACAGATGCAGCTCATCACGCCAGTAAAGGCCTGCATCCCTCCAGGTGGCTCCCCAGTCCCCAGTGAAGCCAAAACCCTGAGCTCCACACCAGTTTTTCAACCATTCTTTGAATTCCATATGGTGGAGTACCCTAGCATCACCCTTGCCATAGACAGGCAGTGCTTCCAAGAAGGTTACCACATGCGCTACTTGTCTAAGGCCCCTCCCCAACTCTACAAACTCCTCTTGCACTGCTCTGATCCCATTCCCAGCCAGGTCATTTGTCCCTAGATGGACAATGACATCCAGCTCCCTCCCTCGTGCAGCTGCTTCCACGATCCTGAGGATTCGCTTCCCGTCCCTCAAAGCCATGGTGCCAGGCAGGCATCTTACCTCCCTCTCCCCTTCCTCCCCCACTTTGACCACCCTAATGATTGAGTCCCCCACCGGGAGTTGTTTCCTTCCCCTGTGGGGTCCCATGCCCCCTTCTGTGGATCTCCTTTTTGGAGGTTCCCAGCATCCTCCTTGGTCTACACTGCAGGTGCCTCTATAAAGGAACCACTATCCACCAAAACAGTGTATGAATTGTGGAGAGGTACAGCTGCAGGGATGCACCTCTGTTTCACCACGCTCTCCATCCCTGAGCCCTCCTTGGTCCACCCGCGCCTCTTTCTTGGCAACCTCTGAGGTAGCGGTGGTGACCCTGGTGGTTTCTGGGTGGAGGAGGAGGTTTCATGAATCTTAGCTAGGTCAGCCTGGAGATGGGCAACCTCCTCCCTCAGACAAGAGGGGTGCCTGAAAATAGGGCAGCATCGCAGACTCTAGAATGTCTCCCAGAACACTGTTGCACCACAGCCATTGCACTGCACCACTTTCATCATGTTTTATTTTGTGTCCCCTCTCCTGTTGCTCTGTATACTTACTCTCTGCTCTCCTGCAACTCACCTTCCTGTTCTGGGGCAGCAAGTTCCTGTATTCTTCAGTAGTCTCCTTCTTCTTGCTCAGAGTCAGACCTCCAGCAGCTGTGGGGGTGGGAGAAAGAGCTGCTTTTTTCCTTCAGGGTTGACAAAACTAATGTTTCTTTATGATCCTTCCCTTCCTACTGCCAAACAGAAAGTTCCTATTGTCAGTCAAATCCAGTGGCTATAAAAGTAGAACTGGCTTAGGGTGGGATAGAGGGCAATTAGTAAGAAAAACTGTAGCTTTTTTAGTCAGCTGCTTTCTGCTGTAACAGCAAAATTTCTGTCTTCCAAAAGCTAGCAGCAGGAAATTGTAATTGGAGTCACCTGCTTTTCTACTGCCTAAGCCACACCCCCAATTAACTTCTCTCCCCCTACTGATTTAGCAAACTAAGTTGATACAGTACCCTTCCCCAACACAGACACACACACTGACTTTCCTTTTTTTACCCTAAATGAGACCCCCTCTATTTCTAAAAAACTGTTTGCTTAATCCCAATAGGCACAGACTCCTGCTGAGATAGAAGTGTTAAATTAGTGAGAAAAACTGTAGCTTTTTTAGTCAGCTGCTTTCTGCTCTAAAAACAAGATTTCTGTCTTCCAAAAGCTAACAGCAAGAAGTTGTAATTGGATTCACCTGCTTTTCTACTGCCTGAGCCACACTCCAATTAACTTCTCTCCCCTCCTACTGATTTAGCAAACTTAGTTGATACAGTACCCTTCCCCAACACAGAAACACACACTGACTTTCCTTTTTTTTAACCATAAATGAGACCTCCTCTACTTCTAATAAACTATCTGTTTGCTTAATCCCAACAGGCACTGACTCCTGCTGACATAGAAGTGTTAAATTAGTAAGAAAAACTGTAGCTTTTTTAGAACAGATGCTTTCTGCTCTAAAAGCAAGATTTCTGTCTTCCAAAAGCTAACAGTGCTAAATTCTGACTCAGGAGGTACATTAGTCATCAGGCCCGCACTTAGGTGTCCCAAGAATTGGGGCGAGAGTGTGGTATGTCCTGTATGAAGGCTGAGTATCCTCCTGGCATCACACGCTGCTCCTAATAAGTGGTGATTTATTTCAATAAATGCATGGCTGTGGCCATTTCCTCCAAGACCTGTGCTGTGTGGTTATTTCAGGGGAAGGGAAAAGTGGAGGGCTACCAGACAATAAAGAAGCTGCAAGACATCATAGCAGCTGGCCAATTGCCTGGAGCCCTCCCTCCCTGGACCAGGAAGAAATGTTGGGGACTTCTCCAGGGGGTGTAGGGATGTCATGGCAACATCATGAGGGGAGGTCCCACAAGGCTGCCTGGAGGCAGGGGCATTCAGTGGTAGGAGGAGAAACAAGGGTCAAGTGAGCTGAGGGTCAGCAGCTCTCCCTTCTTTCACCTCTGTTTGTCAAACTCCCACCTGCCCACCCTCATAAAAGCAGGGTGAGGGGCCCAGGAGACAGGGCCCCCCTTTGACCCATTATGGGTGACTGCATTTGGGGTCGGGGAGTGAGTTTTCACAATTTTCCCATTAACAGGGTTTTTCTGGGGTTTTTTTGCCTCCTCCAAAGAGTTGTAAAACTTAGTGAGTGACTACATAATTGATAATTAAAGAAATAGTTTATGAAAATGGAAGATAGGTGCTAAGGTAGAGTATCTGTTAATCTAGATGATGAAGCATGATATAACTGTCATAGCCAAGTGTGTCAGCTCAGGAGGATTGCAGACCAAGGGTACAAGGGGAAGAAGGAGGAGATAAGTTGAATTCACCTGAAGGCCTCATCACTTACAGTCGACATGAGGCAGTGGACTGTAAGACCTGGACCCAGATGGGAAGGGTCATGAAACCTCATCTGGATTATTCCTCAGGCACATCGGCACCAGGGGGGATGGCCACAAGGGTGATGGGCCCTATGACCTGACCAGCTCCAGTCAGAGGAGTTCCAAATCAGGAGTTACATTAGTTATCAGGCCCGCACTAAGGTCACCCAAGAATTGGGGGCGAGAGTGTGGTAAACCTGCATGTAGGCTGCGTATCCTCCCAGCAGTGCACACTGCTCTTAATAAGTGGTGATTTATTTCAATAAATGCATGGCTTCAGCCATTTCCTCCAAGACCTGTTTTGTGTAATTATTTCAGGGGAACAGAAAAGTGGAGGGCTACCAGACAGTAACTGATTTTGTTTTGTTTGTTTGCAATCTTGTACATACATGAAGTATTAGGCCAAAAGAGAGAGAGACAGACAAACAGAGATACAGAGAGACAGAGAGAGCTAGAAAGAGATGCACACTACAGATAAAAGTACACTATGCCTTTAGGTTGAACATGACAGTCTCCTGTCAGCTATTGATGTTGCTAGTAAGGCATTGATCTCTGGGAAGAACTTTGCTGCCATCATCGAGCTCAGCAGCACCCACGGTAAAATGTTAAGAAGACTTAGATTCATAGATACATAGACATTGATGACAGATAACAGCCTACTGACCCATTCAGTCAATCCAGACTGATATGTAATACACATTTGAAAACACACACACACACACACATTTTTGATGCTCATTTTATTTTGGGCATAATCAGAGGTTAGTTGAAATGCTTACAAGATCAAGACATCACATCGGATGTTTGAAAACAGTTGTTGCTGCAGGTATACAGTAATGTAAATTACTCAAGTGTAAGCAGTATTTCCTAGTTTTTAATACACAGAATCTAGAAATGCTACATAACCTTTACACAAGTGGCTCCTCCAGTTGGAGAATTATTTAGATGTCCTAAACATTGCAGATAAGCAGAGGTCTAGTGCTGCACTATGCTGGTCCCAAAGTGTATGTCATTTCTAAAAACATTACTGAAAGTACTACATCAACATATGAATTATGCAAGGTTACAGTAGCAGAATGTATTAACCTAAAGTTGAATGATAAGCATTACAGATTTAGGTCTCACATAGCTAAGTGAAGGAAAATGTGATATAAATGACAATGCAAACAAGAGGCGCTATCCACTATGCCAACGTGCCTTGTAAGCCTGGTGCACTGGCATAGTTACTACTGAATGCCATGGAGTGGAGTCCCACAGACTCCACGCAGCATTCACTACTGGAGGCACATGACACTTATGCACCCAACTCCCCGGCCAAATGGACAGCTATGATCCAGTGGCATGTCGAGGGTGTGCCCACACTCTGCACTGTTCACAAAGGTGCAGAGTGCTGGGTGTGGGGTGACACACCTTATGCCTGGTAATCCCCAGCTGTAAGTGTTGCACGCCCCCCTAGGATGCTCCCGCCACTGTGGTGAATGAAACAGGGTGCAGAAGACCCCCAACACATGCTGACCCAGGTCCATGGAGGCCATCTGGAGGACTGGGGGTAGCCTATTGGGCATCTACCACCTTTGTGCTGGAGGGCACACAATGCACCAGTTGCCAGCATCCATGCCTGTAGTCCCAAGGGATCCACTAGTGGACCAGGTTCAGACATCCTATTGGATACATGCCTAGTCAGCATAACACCCCTCTGCGCACCTGCATGCCGGGGTTGTGGCTGAGGACAGGTGGCCACCTTTTGTGAATATCAGTATGGGTGCACCTGTCCGCGAGTGCACAGCTGTGCAAGTGGGGTACAAGATATTGTCACATACCTATGCCTGCTTAGTGCATATCACCCAAGTTGCATTATATTGTACATACCTGTAATTTTCATGACATATGGCAACACTAGCTAGTGTGCAATGCAATACTTTTTAGTATTACTGCAAAATGTTGCAGCAGCCACTTCTAAGAGTGGGGTTATTCTAGATGCCCTACAGGGGGCATGCCTTAGACAACTAGTATTGGAACCCACTGGAGAAGGAGCAATGTTAGACCTGGTTCTCTCAAATGGAGATGAAGAGAGGATCACAGATGTAGAAGTGGGTAGCCATCTGGGAACTAGTGACCATCGAACAGTATAGTTCACAATAAACACAGCAATAGAGTCAAACCACACAAAGGCAAAAGTACTGGACTTCAGGAGGGCTGACTTTGCCAAAATGGGTGAGTGCCTAAGAATGCACTAGCAAAAGGGAGGAAGGAGGGTGGAAGAACAATAGGAATAATAAAAACTGCCATCACAGAGGTAACAAGCCTTTGTGTGAGCAAATAAACAAAACAAATGATGTAAGAAATCACTATGGTTCTCAAAGGAGGTGGCAGTGAAGGTTCAAGAGAAAAAGAAAGCATTCAGAAAGTACAAGGAATCACAGAAGGAGCAGGACAGAGAATTGTATCAGTTAAAGCAAAAGGAAGCTGGCAAGGCAGTCAGAACAGCAAAGGCCCGAACCAAGGAAAAGGTAGTTAAGAAGGGGGATAAAACCTTTTTTAGGTACATCAGGGAGCGAAGGAAGACCAAGGGAGGGATAGTGAGGCTTAATAAAGGGAAGGGGGTTGGCAGAGGGTGACAGTGAAAAGGCAGAGATACTAAACAAATATTTTTGCTCAGTATTTACAAATGAAGAGGGGAAGGTACCTAAAACAAACAATAGAAACACTCTAGATACAGAAGTTGATACCAGCCCATTTACAGAAGAAAGGGTTCTGAAAGAACTCTTAAAACTGAAGGTGAACAAAGCAATGGGGCCTGATGGGATTCATCCCGGAATTCTGAAAGAACTAAGTGTAGAACTAGTGACATCACTGACTACCCTCTTTAACAAATCATGGGAAGATGGGGTGGTACTTAAGGACTGGAGAAGGGCAGATGTGATTCCCCTTCACAAAAGTGGGAGCAGGGCTGAAGCAGGAAACTACAGACCTGTTAGTTTAACCTCAGTGATAGGGAAAATGATGGAATCACTTCTGAAGGAAAGAATAGTCGAGTACCTAGAGGCCAGAGGGGCAGAGGATCCAAGGCAGCATGGATTCACAGCAGGAAGGTCATGCCAGATGACTCTAATAGATTTCTTTGACTGGGTGACCAAAGTAGTAGATCAGGGAAGGGCTGTGGACATGACTACCTAGACTTTAGCAAAGCATTTGACTCAGTCCCACACAAAAGATTAATATACAAGTTAGCCAGCCTGAGAGTGGGTCCCAAGATGATAGCCTGGGTAAAGAATTGGCTGGAAAATAGGACACAGAGGGTAATAGTAAATGGAGTCCACTCTGAAGAAAGGGATGTTACTAGCGGGGTACCGCAGGGTTCAGTATTAGGACTGGTCCTTTTCAATGCCTTTATAAGCGACATTGCAGAGGGACTGGAAGGAAAAGTATGTCTCTTTGCAGATGACACAAAGATCTGCAGCAGAGTCGATGCACAAGGTGGGGTGGAAAGGATGAGAAGGGACTTGGCAAGGTTAGAAGAATGCTCAAATGTATGGCAGCTTAGATTCACTGCTAAGAAGTGCAAGGTCATGCACCTGGGAAACAAAAACCCAGGGGAAGACTACACAATGGGGGGTGAGATACTATCAACATCAAAAATGGAAAGAGACCTGGGGGGTAGTCATACCAGATGACTTAAATGTGGGCAAGCAATGTGAGAGGGCAGTAAGGAGGGCTGGGGGGATACTGGGATGCATAGGGAGAGGCATCACCAGTAGAAAACAGGAAGCTGTTATCCCTCTGTACAGACAGCTGGTGAGACCCCATCTGGAGTACTGTGTGCAGTTCTGGAGACCCAATCTCTGCAAGGACATAGACAAGATGGAAGCTGTCTAGAGGAGGACAACTAAAATGGTGAGGGTCTGCACCGAAGACATATGAAGAGAGACTAAAGGAGCTAATATGTATAGCCTCGAGGAAAGGAGGAGAGAGGCGGGGCATGATAGAAACTTTCAAGTACCTCAAGGGAATCAACAAAGTCCAAGAGGGTAGCATCTTTCAAAAAGAGGGGTGCAAGAACAAGGGGGCACAATTTGAAGATGTGGGGGGCAGCTCAGAGGTAATGTAAGGAAGTATTTTTTCACAGAGAGGGTTGTGGATGCATGGAACCGGAGGAGGTTGTGGAGTCAAAAACAGTGGTTGAATTCAAGCATGCATGGGACAGTCATGAGGCATTTCTTGGGGGCGGGGGTAGAAAGAAGTAGGCTGCTGGTTAACTAGGCTCTGCAGCTTATCCATTAGGTAGGGGAATGGGCAGACTGGGTGGGCCAAGCGGTCCTTATCTGCCATCAAATTCTATGTTTCTATGTTTCTACGAATAGTGTAATTCAATGGCAATGTAGCCCTTTTCTCTTGCAGTATTTTGCACCATGTCATTTATTGCAAGGTACTGTGTTGCATCCTGGCTCCACTGTAGTTGCTGATCTAATCTCAAATAATTATTTCCTGTAAATCTATCCAGCTGTGATAATGGGATGTGTGATCTCATTTGGGCTTGGCTGATTCATTACACATGGTTAGATGTTTTGATCTGCTGTATCAGAAGACTATGCCAAGGATATGGTGCTTAACATGTAAAGAATGCAGCTATGCAGCTAAGTTCAGAATACAAGATCATGAAATCACAAACATTATCCTAAGATACAGACAGATGCCATAAATGCAGAATTTGTTCACCAAGATAGACGTCCAGAACTGTCAAGATTTTGCAACAACTGGCGAAGCAGACCACTTTGCTGCAGTGTGTCATTCTATTGTAAAGCGAGACAGTGTGCAGCAGTTTCTTTTTAAAGTCTAGTCACAATGATAGACCATGTCAAGGATTGTTTTTGGGTCTGCAATGGTAGCCAGAGATAACTCCTAGAAAAAATCTAGATATATCCAGATATAGCATTAGAAATTCCTTTGAAATGAGTGGGATTGAAATGAGCTGGACATTTCTAATGTATATCTAAAGATATCTAGATACGGTGTAATGGAACTGATCTTTGTTTACCACTGTAGATACAGAGATGGATATGTTAAATATGCTTTGAATAAGTCATATAATGAAGAAGAGGATGATTACATTTTTACAGTACACTATTCACAATGTACTAGTAGCCCTAGATTGGCATTGCATGTAAGTGATTCTGAAGTTGATTTTATTATTCACCCAGGCACTTTCATGGCCATTTTTGATGCACGTCAGTTTGAGAAACTGGAAGGTTAGTCTTTTCCTAACCACTACAAATGTGAAGATTCACATATATGGGGCAAGGAGTAATGTGCCACTACAGGGTTCATTGCAGGCACCAATTTCAGAAAATGGTAATACTACAGTTATCACATTTCATGCAACCAGAGATGCAAGAGAATATTTATTGGGATCAGACACAGCCTGTCAGTTAGGCCTAATTAATACTATGGCTAAGGTAACTTCTTACAAATCTTAGACAGTAACTCATGACCATACAGAGTTTGCCTCAAAACTTCTTGAGTTGTCCCATCTGCAGGCACCTTTCTGGGCTGAGGGAGGAGGAGGTTTCTCAACTCCAGGCTGAGTTGGCCAGGATTTGGGGGACCTCCTGTCCCACCCAGGGACCATCAGGGCCACTGCCATTGTCTTAGCGGTTGGCAAGAAAGAGGAGTGGTTGGACCACAATGGGCTCAGGGAGGGTGAGGGTGGGGGAACAGAGTTACATCTCTCTAATTGTACCTCTTCACAATTCATATGCCATTCTGGCAAAGAGTGGTTCCTCTATGGAGGCATCCACAGTGGAGACCAAGGAGTATGCTGGGAACCTCCAAAAAGGAGACCCACAGGAGGGTGACATGGAACCCCACAGGGGAAGGAAACAACTCTGGTGGGGACTCCATTGTTAGGAGGGTAGAACTGGGGGAGGAAGGGGAGAGGGAGGGAGGGAGGTAAGGTGCCTGCCAGGAGCCATGGCTTGGAGGGACAGGGAGCTAAACTTCAGGATCATGGGAGCAGCTGCATGAGGGAGGGAGCTGGCTGTCCTTATCCACCTAGGGACAAATGACCTGGCTGGGAAAGGAATCAGAGCAGTGCAGGAAGACTTTGTGGAGTAGGGGAAGGGCCTTAGACAAGTAGCACGCTAGGTAACCTTCTCGGAGGTGCTGCCTGTCTATGGCATGGGTGAGGCTAGGGTGCTCCACACCATAGGATTTAAGCAATGGTTGAAAAACTGATGCAGAGCTCATGGGTTTGGCTTCACAGGGGACTGGGGGTCCACCTGGAGTGATGCAGGCCTATACTGGCACGATGGTCTCCATCTGTCCAGGAGGGGAACCAGGATCCTAGGTGATAGGTTTAAATGCTTGATTGGCAAGCATTTAAACTAGCCAAGATGTGAGGCACTGGAAAGGAGTAGGGAAGTCCTAGCCCCCCCCAAAAAAAAATATCAGGGTAGTAAGTGAGGTAAACACCAAGATAGAGACTTTGATAGGGAGAAGAGCAGCTGTAAATGGAGAAAACAACAAAGGCAATAAGGACAGGGATGGGGAAAAAAGGGGTAAGGCCATCAAGAAATGGAGGGTAATGAGTACCAGTGCCTCTACTCTGGGCAACAAGCCCCCTGAACTGGTGGCCTTGATGGAAGAGGGATGCCTGGATATTGTGACAGTCACAGAAACATGGTACACAGAGAACCATGACTGGGATGTTAACATACCAGGGTACACAACCTACAGGAGAGACAGGGAGGATAGAAGAGGGGAGGAG
Source organism: Neoceratodus forsteri (assembly GCA_016271365.2). Lineage (NCBI taxonomy): Eukaryota > Metazoa > Chordata > Ceratodontiformes > Ceratodontidae > Neoceratodus > Neoceratodus forsteri. The sequence continues at coordinate 950,233,571 of CM028134.1, forward strand.
TAGCTCTCTATGTAAGGGAACAGCTAAAAGCAACAGAACAAAAGAGTAAACGGGGAGGAGAGGAGGCACTGTGGGCACCTTAGAGACTGGAAATCACACCACAATCCACATAGGGATTGTATACAGACCCCCATCCCAGGGGGAAGGAATGGACAAGGATATGAAAGAATGCATCCTTAAAATGGCAGAGAAAGGGGATATACTGTTAATGGGGGACCTGAATATGCCAGATGTTAACTGGACCACCTTTGCTGCAGCCACATCCAAGAGCAGGGCCATTCTCAATGCTCTAGAGGGGGCATGCCTCAGACAGCTAGTGTTGGAACTCACCTAGGAGGGAGCAATCTTAGACCTTGTACTCTCAAATGGGAACAGTGAGAGGATCTCAGATCTAGAAGTAGGTAGCCATTTGGGAACAAGTGACTACCAAACAGTGTGGTTCATGATAAACTCAGCTACAGAGTCAAGCCATACAAATGTGAGGGTACTGGACTTCAGGAGGGCTGACTTTGGCAAGATGGGAGAATGTCTTAGAAAAGCACTAGCAAACAGGCAAGAAGGAGGGCGAAGCAGCAATGAGGAAATATCAGAACTGCCATCACAGAGGCAACAAGCCTTTGTGTGAAGCAAATAAACAAATCAAAATGAAAGAAAAGCCACTATGGTTCTCAAAAGAGGTGGTGGGGGAAGGTTAGACAGAAAAAGTTAGCATTTAGGAAGTATAAGGAAACACAGAAGGAGCAGGACAGAGAACTGTGCCAGTTAAGGCAGAAGGAAGTAGGGAAGACAGTCAGAATAGCAAAGGTCCAAACTGAGGATAACATAGCCACTTCAGTTAAGAAGGGGGATAAAACCTTTTACAGGTACATTAGGGAGAGTAGAAAGACAAAGGGAGAGATAGTGAGGCTAAATAGAATGGACGGTGGGTTGGCAGAGAGGGACAGTGAAAAAGCAGGGATACTGAATGAATTCTTCAGCTCAGTATTCACAAAAGAGGAGGAGGGGGAGGTACCTAATACAATTAACAGAGGCACTCTGGATAGGGTGGTCGATCCCAATCCTTTCACAGAAGAAAGGGTTCTGAAATAACTCCTAAAACTGAAGGTGGACAAAGCAATGGGGCCTGACAGGATTCACCCCAGAATTCTAAAAGAATTAAGGGGAGAACTAGTGACACCACTGATTACCCTTTTTAAAAAATCATGGGAGGATGGTGTGGTACTTGAGGACTGGAGGAGGGTGGATGTGATTCCCCTTTACAAAAATGGGAGCAAGAAAAAGGCAGAGAACTACAGACCTGTCAATTTGACCTCTGTGATAGGAAAAGTGATGGAATCACTTCTGAAGGAAAGAATTGTTGAGTACCTAGAGGCCAGTGGGGCACAGGACCCAAGGCAGCATGGGTTCACAGTGGGAAGGTCATGTCAGATGAATCTAATCAATTTCTTTGACTGGGTGACCAAAGTAGTAGACATGGGAGGGGCTGTGGACATAGTCTACCTAGACTTTAGCAAGGCATTTGACACAGTCCCACACAAAAGATTAATAAAAAAATTAGCCAGCCTTGGAGTGGGTCCCAGGGTGCTAGCCTGGGTAAAACATTGGCTGGACAACAGGACACAGAAGGTAATAGTAAACAGAGTCCACTCTGAAGAAAGGGGTGTTACTAGTGGGATACCACAGGGTTCAGTACTGGGTCCAGCCCTTTTTAATGTCTTTATAAATGACATTGCACAGGGACTGGAAGAGAAAGTATGCCTCTTTGCAGATGACACACAGATCTGCAACAGGGTTGATACACAAGGAGGTATGGAAAGGATGAGAAGGGACTTGGCAAGGTGGAAGGAATGGTCAGAAGTATGGCAGATTGGATTCATTGCAAAGACGTGCAAAATAATGCACCTGGGAAACAAAAACCCAGGGGAAAAGTACACAATGGAGGGGGGAAGAGTAACAACAACAAAAATGGAAAGGAACCTTAGGGTAATCATATCAGATGACCTTAAGGTTGGCAAGCAATGTGAGAAGGGAGTAGGAAGGGCTGGGGGGATATTTGGATATATAGGGAGAGGCATCAGCAGCAGAAAACAGGAAGTTTTTATCTCTCTGCACAGACAGTTGGTGAGACCCCATCTGGAGTACTGAGTCCAGTTCTGGAGACCCCATCTCCACAAGGACATAGACAGAATGGAGGCAATCCAGAAGAGGGGAACTAAAATGGTGCAGGGTCTGCAAGAGAAGCCATATGAGGAGAGACTAAAGGAGCTTAATATGTATACCCTTGAGGAAAGGAGGGAGAGGGGGGACATGATAGAAACTTTTAAGTACCTCAGTGGAATCCACAAAGTCCAAGAGGGTAGCATCTTTCAGAAAAAGAGATGTGTAAGAACAGGGGGACACAGTTTGAAGATAGAGGGGGGATGGCTCAGGGGCAATGTGAGGAAATATTTTTTCACAGAGATGGTGGTGTACATATGGAACAGCCTTCCTGAGAAGGTTGTGGGATATAAAACTGTGGGAGAGTTCAAGAATGCATGGGACATACATAAGGCAATTCTTGTGGGGGGCTAGAAGAAATAGGCTGTTAGTTAACTAGGATCTGCAGCTTATCCAGTAGGTAGGGAAATGGGCAGACTAGGTTGGCCAAGCGGTCCTTATCTGCTGTCAAAGCCTATGTTTCTATGCTTATATGTAACTACTTCATTTCATAGAAAGGTTTTATGGGAGATCTGTAAATCTACAGTACATACCGATTCTTCTGTGCCTCCTATAGTACAAGAAAAATATGTGAAAGAAATATTTGGACAGCTTGAAGCACAAGACATAACTGTAAAAGTGACAGAATCCCTACTTGAGTTTCACCAATTATAGTCATGCCTAAGTCAAACACTGATGGATAGATTCATATCTGTGTGGACAGTAGATGGTGAAATCAGGTGATAGTGTCCCACAACTCCATCCATTTATGACATCTTAAATCTGATAAAAGAAACAACTATGTTTTTGTAGTGGGATTAAAATAGACAGTACCATCAACTTTAACAGGATGAAGCTTCAAGATATGTAACATTTTCCACAATGTAGGCTCAAGAAGATACAACAGACCACCTTTGCACATATGTTCATAGACCAAAACACAGTATTAAACTGGTTATTTAAGTAGTAACCAATGCCTTAAATTTCTGTGATAACATTTATGCATTTTCAAACTATGACGCTGGCCCAGTGTCACAGAAAGCTGAAGTGCTTGTGCCTCAGCTGATGCCACACTGGCAACCCAGGCCTGGTCACAAATGCTGGTTCCTTGGGTAAGCCATGGTGGAAGAGAATTAGTTGTCTTCACAGTGCTCTCCTCTCCCGGGGGAGGTAGTCTCTCACCATTCATGCCTGCTGCCGATGTGGAGGGGTGTGATGGGCAGGCAGAGCACCATAGCATGGTGATTCATCAGTGGTCAGCGCATATCAGTGTGTGCCTCCATGCACTTATAAGATTGCATCATTGCATGCCTCCTGACCAGGAGAGGAAAGGCAGAAAATAGTGACTATGACCAGGAAGTCCCACTTTTGTTTTAAACAAGCACTCAAACTTATATAAATCTCAGTCTGAAAACTGAGCCATGATACCGGGCATGCATGTCAGCATCAAGCACTGATGCACATTCTCAGTATCACAGCTCAACTTTAAGACAATGATTTACATAAGTTAGAACTCTTATTTAAAAACAATACTTTACTGAGTTCAGCTTGCTTTCTGTTATTAGAAACAGGTTTTAGCTGAACTCAGTTAAAACAATCAGTTGATAAACCTTCCTGTATTTCAGCACCATTCAGTAACGTTAGGGTGCTTTGGTATCGGGCGTTGAAAATACGAGTGAAATGACAGGATTTCGTTTTTCAATAAAATTAATAGAAACAGGTATTATTTGGGGAATTCATTGCTGGCATGTATACTGAATCACAAAATAGACTGCTGCAGGGAGTGCAGGCACTTTTGGGACTACCTGCAAAAAAATAAGTAAAAGGCTGACAGTTTCCCGATAAATAGTGAAACGGGTTATTTATTGAAAGACGGTTCTTCTTTTGATGGATATAGCTTTTCTTTAGAGGGAATTTGTTTGGATTCTGTGAATATCCACTCCATTAAACAGCACAGGCCAAAGACTGCTAAGGAAGCAAAAATCTTACTTTGATATTGCATTTGACACTCCTGAGGTTAACAAGGCAGCATACTCTAGTGGTTAGAGCAGAAGCTTAGAAACCAGAACATCATGGGCTTCGTTCTCAAAAGCCGTAGAATGCCGCAAACCCCAGGTGCACCAAACATACCATGCATGGGGCTTGTGGCATTTCCTGGCTGGTAGTTGAGATTCTGAGTCCCATGTACCACTAGCCCAAAGTTAGACCAGCTTTCTCTGGTCTAACTTTGCAGACGTTTTTCAGGGTTTGTGCAAAATATCTGGCACAAGCTCCCCTACAAAGGGTAAAGAGTTGCTAATGCATGCAACCTTTTAGAATTGGGTGCAAGGTGCGCCAATGTATCTGGTGTTGCACAGGGTTTGACACCTGGCTTGTGCAAGCCCAGTGTCAACCTTTGAGAATTAAGCCTCACAGGTTCAAGCCACAACAAAGCCAAATGTGTAGTGTATGACCGTGGACATCACTTAGCCTTTCAGTGATCCCATTCAACCATCAGCAGAAATGAGTCGAAACTTGATCCACTGGAAACAAGTTGTTGCTTCTCAGTTGAGCTATTCTAGGTAAAGAAATTATACAAAAAATATTCATATACTGTAAGATTATTTCAGTATAAATGCACCTTTACAGGCACTGACCAGACTATGTGTTGAGTTAATCTAGACACAAAACTGTCAGAAGGCCTTTCAGGACATAAGATCTGAACTACATGACACAGTGTAATATATTGATCCCAAAATTCACACACTTTATTAGGGGTGCTAATATAATATGTTTATATGCCATTCTGGCACAATATTGAAGAATGGAGATTCCATAACATTTTACATATAAGAATAACATTTATACAGAAGAGATGTACTCACATGCCAAAAAAAGGCTCTGATTGCTGTCTGGGACTGTGAACATATCTAGTTGTTTGATTTTGGGGCCCCTTTTATGACTGTGCTTGACCATCAGCCATTAATCTCTTTGTCTTGGGAATGTGATGTACATGTATTGAGATATGAGGATTTATAGCTGCAAGGGTATGACACCTTTATTTTACATAGGCCTGAAAAGAATGACAGCCTAGCTGATTAAATTTCAAGCCATCCTGTACTAATGACTATAGTTTTCCGATCCATTAGCAGAAAGGTATGTCCAGTTCCTTGCATATAGTATCATACAATTAAACAAAACAAAAAAATACAAGAAAACACAAAAAAAATAGTAACTTTGGGAATCTGTGAAGAACGTGTGAGAAATGTTTAAAGAAGCCTGCAGAGAGGATCCTGTAATTTTCATTGTGACAAACTGTCTGAAATCTGATCAATGGTTTGTGAAAGTGGAAGTGCATAAGCATGAAGGGCAAATAGCAGGTATGTTTTAATATGCCATGAGACATAGCTTTCTTTGTAAAAAATAGTGAAATTCCTGTCAATGTAGCATAAGAATTCTTTTAACTGCTTGTCTGAAATGTTCACAGTTCACAGCATAAAGTATGCAAAGAAGATAACTTTACCAGGCAGGCCACAAAATAGCAGGTGAGTAGTGTTATAGAGTGTTTCAGGCTTACTGCAGACGGGGGCAGGATTTTCAAAGCTTTCAGAAGGTGAAAAACCTTCCCTAAGTCCCTAAAACTTCCTCAGCTATGGAAAAAAAAGGGGAGTTTGCTCAAGTGCTATTCACAAAACCCTCCACAGCTGCGGGAAAAAACACTATGGACTGTGGAAAAAAGTGCAGCTGTGGAAGTCCCTCAGGACAAAAAGATGTGAGATAAGTAAGGCACAGCCCCTGAAAAGCTATTCACAGCCAGTTTTTTTCCGCAGCTGAGGAAAGAATGTTACACACAGTGGAATGAGGTGTAACTCTTCCTCAGCACACTGCAGTAGTACCCCTGCAATTGGAATCAATTAAGCTGGAGGTGTACCACAAGGTAATAGCATCTCAGACGTATAGCAGTGGCAGATGCTACAGCACTGAAAGCACACATTGCCATGACATGGCAACAGGCAACAACCACTAGATCCAGTGTCGCCCATGACAGAGCCCCACATGCAGCAGAGCCTGACCAGCCAGCAGTGAGTGCTACCCCCACAGACCACAGGAACACCCCAGGGAGGGACAACCAGCAGGAACAGTCAGCCACTGTGGTACCATGGTATCACTGGTACCTGTGGTGCTGCAGTGGTCCCAGTTGAAGGACTAGTTGCAGGTCTCTTTATGTGTGCTGCCAGCTTCATACTATGGCAGCAGTGTTAAAGTCTGCTGCTTCAGCTGCATAGATTTACTATTCCTGTGTCTCCTCAGCCATTTCCACAGCTCCGGATCCGCAGCACTTGCAGGATTCCCGCAGCTGCTGCAATTCCGATGCCGCAGGACTTTTTGTGGAAATCCCTCAGCTGCGGGATTTTCTTTAAGAATATCACACAACTGCATTTCTGCAGTGCTGCAGGCTTTTTTCCCACAGCTATGGAATTTTTGCTGTTTTTTGAGAATCCTGCCCTGGGTCCTTTGTTTTAAAAGGATTCTCTGTGCCACCCCCCCCCCATCTTTCTCTCTCTCTCTCTATCTGTCTCTGTCTCAGAAGTGTTACAGAGTGTTTCGAGCTTACTGCAGACAGGGTCCTTTGTTTTAAAAGGATTCTCAGTGCCACCTCCCATCTTTCTCTATCTTTCTGTCTCTAAGAGAATTTCTAGTGCCTCTCCAGCCCCCCCCCCCAAGGTCTGTTCAGACTGAACCCATCTGACTTGTAAACCTACATGGCTCTCTTTTAAACCCCACCCTCTGGCTAATGTAACCTACTGATTGGTCAGTTGTGTATCCGTGCTTATTAACACATGAATGGTATGATACTTGTTCACTTTTAAAGGAGAATATCATTACACAAGAAAAATATTTATTTATTTGTAATGTTTGAGCAGGAAAAGCACACTGACCTATAACAGTCTGTTTCAAGGTGTGTCCTTGGGATGGGTTACTTGGACCTGTTGTTTGGATGGGGACATGTTAGCCAAAACACTGGGGAAAGTTCCCTACTCTACTGTAGGGGGACATGCTGTCATTTTGGCATGCTGCCAAAATGGCGACCATCAGTGCAATGGAGGAGTGGATGGAAGACAGGGGGGCAGAGGAGCGGATCTCCTCCTTTGCCTTGATTAGCATAGAGACCACAACAACTGTTTATGAAGTAATGGATATTGAGATGGATGCTGGTTTAGGTGATATAGAAAGAGAGAAGCTGCCGAATGCCAGAATGGAGATGCAAGAGCTGGTGAACATTGACCGGGAGCTCGCAAACTCGAAAATGGGTGGAGAGCCAGATGCCAATAAAGCATGATAAGATATGATAGCTTTAGACTCACCTCAAATGATTTAAGAGAAACTTTTATAGGAAGAGCAGTAGTATCTGCAAAAAATACAGCTTTTAAAGAATTAGCTCTTACTGATGCAACAGCAAACTATAGCGAGAACAGAGGATGAAACTGTCAACCATGCCCAGCTGCTTGTCAATGACACAGCAGCAGCATCAAAGGTGCCACTTGACATTGGGCTGGCAAGGCCATAAACACAGTATCCTATGGAAGAGCCCAGTACAGTAGCTGAACAAAGGCAGACCGCAACAGGAACTTTACAGGATGAGGCGACAAGGGAAGATACATCTGAAGACCGAGATGTATCAAAAATGGCACCTACAAGCCCATCGAGGCACAGCCTAAGACAAACTTGATCTCTGACTCTTTTTCATTCAAATGAAGATGGATGGTCCATGGAAAAAGCTCTCCAGGATGCAGGTTGATAGAACATTTCAGGACATTGGGTGTCAGGCTCACCACCTATTCAAATGCCAGGAGTTAAGGATCTCTGTATACAAGGTACTGATAACCTTTTTAATTTACATAAACATTCAGTTAATAAATGGCAAATGTAAACCCTATTAGTAAGGGTGAGATGCCAGAGTTACCACCTGAATTACAATAACTCAGAATCCCATATTTTGTTTACATTCTGAACAACAAATCTTACAAGTCCTAATGAGGATGGCTTCAGTACAAAAGAAATTGAACTACCAGATTCCTCTTTGGGAACAGAAACTAATGACATGCCTCATACTTCTTCTACACCTATGCAGAATGCTTTTAAATAAATACCACACCAGGGGCCCTCTAGGCCATATGCATAATTTTTTCACAGCCATGTTTTATTGGCAGAATGCCTTAATGCTGTCTGTTTGCATTATATGTGAGGAACAGAAGACCCTTTATTGCATTTATTTATTGTATTTATTGTATTTATTGCAAAAGTACTTTTGAAGGAATCTATGAAGTTTTTTGCTAACAAAATCTACGCACTCATACACGTCAGGAGAAATGAATTTTGATGTTAGTTTTAAAACTATGAATAGTTTGGAACTATTCTGGGTAAAATATAATGCTCTCAAGAAATCACTCCTATGGGCCACTTACACTGCAATCCCCCCTTACCAAATCAGACCAGAAAAATATTACAGTTTTATTTAGAAATGAGGGAGTTAGTGTGAATGACTTAGTTTATTAGTTAAAACAGATGTGTATTGTACTTGGGGAACCAGATGCCATTTTTGACTCTGAGCACATATGGACAGGGGGATGGAAGGTAAAGGTGTTGTTACAAACTAACAGACACTGGAGTACACTTGCTCAATAGTTTATTTTTAGGCAGGGATAGGAGGGTACTGTTTTACCTGGGGCAACCAAAGGCATGCTACAAATGCTGATCACCCACACATCTGAGTAGTATCTGTGATAAGGTATGGTGTTTCCTGTGCAACAACATTGTCCATATTAATATACAATGTGATCAGGCAGGAAATTGCCATTTTGGGAAGTGACAGGCCATACCTTTTCAAACTGTCACTGGGCTGCTCATAATATACCAGAACAGGCTGATGCTGCCGAGCCATTACTATATGTAACTCTGGTGCAAAGGACAAACATTTTAAAGAGAAAACAGCCTGCCTTAAGTAGTACAACTGACACAGTGCAAGAGTCTGGCAGCATTGTTCCACTACTGTTTCAATACCATCGACAGTAGTAGCTCCCCCCTGACCTTTAGTCACCTGATAAGTTGCCAGAAACCACTGACAAGCTACCTGAAACTACTGACTTAGAAAACAGTTCAGATATTAGAGTGACAGATGTAGCTCCAGCTCCCATGGAACAGGAGGTAAGTGGGCCTTTAGATTTGGAAGTTCAAAACAGGGACTCAGAAAGTTCTTGTAACATCATGTCCCCACCCTCAAACCCTATCCCAGCACGTAGAGTGATGAGAACTAGAAAACAACAGACAGGCGGCCTTCCCAACCCCAAACTGCCAAAAACAGATGACATTCATTTTCAGAATATATTTGATGCGCTACAAAGTCCTTCTGAAGAATAAAATGTGTCTGATACTTCTTTGACTTCCTCTCATCCAGCACTAACTACAAACTCAGACGTCAGAAAGCACTTAGGCCCTCAGAAGAGGAAAGCTAATGAAAAATGTAAACATATTGAAGGGTCTAGCAGGATAGGGAAGCCTAGGTGATCACAGCACCCATGACTGAATGCCCCCAACTTTAAGGATTTGCTCTTTGAATGTGAACAGTATCAAACGACTTGATAAAAGGAATGCTGTGTTTTCTTATCTTACACACTGTCATAATGGGTTTTGTTTCTTACAAGATGTAAGATTTCACTACATACAAGAAACCACAAATGCACATACAGCATGGTTACTTGGACCTTCCTTTTGGTCCTTTGGCCATGAAACTTGTTCAGGGGTAGAAATATTTTTTAATGTTCCTGATCTAGTAGTTGTTAAACTTATTGATCTGATACCAGGAAGGGTTTTGATTTTAGACACAAAAATACAAAATACATTAATAAGCTTCATCAATCTATACCCCCCTCAAAGTAAAGCAGAGAGAACTGAGGTATTGAAATTAATACAACTGTATCTATTTTCTCCTCATCTGGCAGTTTTTGGTGGTGATTTTAATTGTATTCTGTCTTTACAAGACAAGAGCCAGCATACCAAACTAAAACAAATTTTTTTTGCAATTCCATTTTTTTAAATACACAACTCACAACTTCCAGATAGAAGGATATGTATTGCACTCATACACAACTACATACACCAAACATTCGAAAACGGAATTTAGCAACCTGTATTGATTTCCGTTTTATGTCTACACACATCCAAATTGCACAGGCCTCTGTTGTTCCAGTTGAATTTACAAACCAAAATATTTAGAGCCTCTATTAGATAGAATACTTCTCTAAATAAAGGCCCTACATGTGGAAATTTAATTCCTCACATTTTGAAAATGAATAGTCACATCTATTGAGCAATATATCATGGATAGAAAATATGTTTTAATTGTATATGAGGACCCAATAGTTTGGTGGCAAGATACCAAAAAGGAGTTAATTAAATTATTAAAATCCTTAAGTGAATCTTTTCAGAATGCTGACTATTTAAAGTACATCAACAAAAGACAATTTACAAAAGTTATTACCCTTAACATGTGAGGATAATCAGGATTATTCCAAACAAATTAGTATTCTAAAGAAGGAATTGACTTTGTTTCTTACACAAAAGGTGAAAACCCTTCACCATCAGCAAACAATTTGGCACCCAGGAGAAAAAAGGTACTGTCTGCTCACATGAAAGCTACTCCAATAGAATTAATAAAAAAGTAATGAAAGCCTTACTTGATGATCACAGTAATTTAATAACTACAAATGAAGGTATAATGCAAGCAGTTACTAATTCTTCTAGAATAATGCATGAGACACTTAAAATCTCCTTTACATATTTTGAGACCTTCTTCCAAAGCTTGGCTATTCCAGCTGTACCAAACAGTACCACACAAGTGTTTTGCCAGGGTACTCAGACAGCCAAAATTCATATAGCTATCTCTTCTCTGAAAAAAAGCACAGCACCAGGGTTTGATGGGATTTCTACTGAACTATATAAATTGATAGGCACAAATACGGGTTTGGAACTGGCAGCTGTGTATAATTCCATTTTGCAATCTAATGAAATGCCCTTATATATGAATATGTTTATGCTGATTTATCTTTTTAAGAAAGGCAATAAAAAACACATACAAAACTGGAGACCTATTGTTTTGTTGGACCTTGTTGTCAATAAAAATGCCCCTGCTCTTCAAAGAACCAAACTTTTTAAATATAACACATCAATCTTTAGTTCTTGTAATGTCAATGAATGGAAGAACCTGAGTGCTAGTATATTACATGTGTTATTAGCATGTATAAAATGGGAAATATGGCAATGTAGATGCCAATATGTATTACAAAAAAGGATATTAGTACTGCAATATTAGCAACTATAAGGTAAGGAATTCAGTTTTGTATGTTAGGGAAAAAGAATATGAAGTATTACCTAAGAAACAATTTTAAGTATTTTGGTGACAGGTAAAATGGTTAGATTAAAAGAGCCAGAGGATATATGAAAAGACAGGTTGTGCACACTGATATACGTTAAATAAATAAAAAGAGAGAGGGGACATAATAGTATAGATTTTAGTGTAGCCTGAAATGTACAGATATATGATTAATTTGTACTAATGTTGTGTGATAATCTTTGTTGTTGACTTTTCATAATAAAAATACCCCTACTCATCATTAAACCATTAGCAAAAAACATTAGCAAGAGCTGCTAAAATACTCAGAGCCAGGCGGGAGTCAATAGCACAAGAGAAAATCCTTTGTTCCCAGACCTCTCACTGGTGGAGCATTTGAGACAAAGGGCCCAATTCCAAGAAGTATTGCACAACCTGCTGGCATATGCAAGTTGCACCATACGCCACTATGCCGGGGACCCTGTGCTAGATTTCAGAACAGGCAAGGTCCCCAGCACCTATTCCCTGTGACTTGTGGCACCTCCAGTAGTGCACCAAAGGAAGGGCACACCTACACAGGGTGTTGCAAGCCACGTCAATGTTCTCTGACAGGGCACACACTGTGCATGGTATGGACCCCACAAAGCCCCGCTCCCCCACACCATAGCAATGCCCTGCAGGGCTGGGTAGGGGTGGGGGCAACTGGACCACCATGGGTAGAATGGCATGGCAAGGGTTGTGTACTGCCCTGTGGGGCAATGCTCAGGGATGGGGGTGTGGCGGTGCCAACTGCTCCAAGATGGCTGCCCTGCCAATGGGGGTGGGGTGGGGACCAATGAGGGACCATGGGGGGATGGCTGTAGGGTCACCAGGCATGGTGGTGTAATTCTGGTGTATGTAGGGTATGGTTAGACAAGCTAATAGCTGTTCTAAGTGTACTTAGACCAATGTCTTCCTGGGTCCATCTTGGAATAGCACATCTGCTATTCTGTCGGCTGCACACCCAGAATCGTGCATAACAGCTATCATAAACCCCATTGTGTCATGTCACAGGGGGTTTCTGGCATACCTGCTGGCACAGCCCACTTTTGTTGCAGGCAGCCTGTGACATGTTGCAGGCCACCTTCTGGAATTCTGATCTGCGTAATGCGTGTTGCAAGGTATGACTTGCACCATTGGGTTTGGCACAAGTCACTTTGCAACATGCATAACCCATTCTGGTATAGGGCCCCAGAAGTCAGCTGGGAAAAGAAACCCAGTGTGAAGTTTTGGACTGTGGCTCTGGATCAATGTACAGTAGAGTCTCTGTCAGTTTTACAGTCCTCATAAGAAAGGAGAGGTAAAGAGGAAATAAATGGGAGTCTTTTACACTTACCAACATCCTTGGCAATGTGCAGCAATTCAGTCAGCTTCTGATACAGAAAAGAAACAGAAAAGCTGAGCTTCTGGCCAAGTAAAGCATTTTGTATTAAATCTAGAGTTTGTTACGTACCAGCAACTGTCTTTCACTCTCCACTGAAACAGTAGGACAAGATGGCCAACACTGTGATGATGTCTCCTACAGCAACAGTTGAATGCGTTAAAGACACCTCAGCAGATCACACCAATGAAGGGTCTTCTTCTAACTGTAAGGATGTGCAGGACATTTGCTCATAGGAGCAATTGATTTTCAGGCATAGTGGTGACTGTGAAGGGAGAGGGTGGGGATATGGGATGTAATACCTCAGCAGGGGCCTGCTACTGTGGGAAACATTAACGAAGGGGCTCCTTTTACTAATTATACTGAGCCTATCCAGGAGGGGAAAAATGGAGGGAAGCAGATAACTGGAGATAGGGGTTCTGAAGGCAAAAGCTAGCTTTTTTTTTTTTAGCAGGAACATTCAGTTACAGCTGAGGAGAGAATTTGAATGCAAAACAGTTCCTTTCTCCATTTAGTTCAACAAACCCAGGACCTGGACCTATCAGGTGGGAGGATCCAGGTCCAAGTAATTTGAATTCCCAGAAAGGTCCTGCACCCAGATTATTTTCAGATTTTTTTTCATGCTGCTGAACCTGCAAAACTTCTGAATTCAGTTAGGTTGAAATATTAGGGGGCATGGATAAATTACCTGATAAGGTGTTTCTAGATTGCTCTCTTCTGAAGGATAGCTATATGTCTTCAGCCAAGGAAATCTATATACTGATTCATATAACAGGTGAAACTATATTTAATATTAGCTTTAAAACCGCCAATGGGCTAGAACGTTTTGGACAACAACATCATGAAGTAAAACATTCTGCTCTCTGTGTACAATTTTTTCCCATCCCTTTAACAAAACTAGAGCTTAAGACAGTCACTATCCTTTTTAAAAATGAAGGAGTGTATATCACTGACATTTTGTATTGGCTAACAGTTAACTGTATAGTTCTGGGCACTCACTGAGCCCATAATGACTCAGAAAATATTTAGACTGGAGGGTGGAGGTTAGGCTACAGCAAACTGAACAAGATTTGAGATACCTACCTAATTATTATGGCTGTGGGTGGCACCTATAGCCATCTTGCTGTCTGTAGCTGGAATAATGGAGTATCGTGGAAAACATGTTTGGAGTTTTCAATGGGTATGCTGACCCGATGGCTGTGTTGGTGCACCTCACACAAGGGCACACTGTTTCCTGGTTCTGCACCCCCTTCCTGAATCAACTCCGACTTGGAGTTGATAGTCTGAGTATGGGGGATACAGGGGCCAGAAACCCTGCAGGGGGGGATTGGGGGGTAAAGCTCCCCCATAGAAAAACAGGACCAGAAGACATATGGGATTTATGTCTACCGCAACTTATTTTTGACATAAATCCCGTTGCTGTGATGCCGGTTGACAAAAGTGTTGTCGAATCAGCATCATAGAAACTTTTCAAAGTATCTTTCCACATCTATAAATCACTATGCCAACTGAAATAAAATACTCCCTCCTTTCTGTTTAGAATGTTGGAGACATAATTCCAAGCTACTTATCAGATGGCCATTAGGAAACTGAAACAGCTTGTTAAATATTGGTTGCCTATTCAACTGGAGATTTGTTTACCCTCTTCAAAATGCAATAACTTGCACATTCAAATACTTAGCATTTAAACATGTTCTTGCTACAAGCTTCAGTTGGGCAGATATTGCCTTTCAAGAAAGATTTATACCTCATAAATATCACCCTTTCCCAGCAAATCTAAAAAGATGTAAATTTGTTTAACCTCTTAAGACACTATCTGATAAGTACTGTTTCAGACATATACCAGGTCTTCTGTGGAGTATTCAGGCAAAATATATAGCAATCAGCAGGCATTTTTTATTATGCTTTTTGGGGAAAAAATAAAATATATTGAGCTACAGCAAACACACACGCACACACACACATATACACACTGTATACACCGTCCTCATGGTCACAACATTCAAAATAAATACTGGAATCTAATATGTTATAAAACAATACATAAACTGTTTGTTTATATCAGTGAACACAGTGAAGTTCAGTTTACATTTAGCATGTCATCTTTGGCAACTTCTATTATTAAAACACGTTAAATGTATAGTTTACTAAATTGTCACCTTGGGATAACTCGTGAATGTTGCCTAAATAAGTTTTAAGCCAATCCCTTTATGGGAGGTCAAGACTTGTGCAAAAGGTCAAGCGTTATTTTTTTCATATTTTTTTTACAAATTTCCACAGTAAGAGTGTGCAGAAATGCAAAAGAATGTACAACTAATCTCCTATGCATTTTCAACTCGGCAAGGTCTTCTGTGAAGTATCCAGGCAAAATATACAGCAATCAGCAGGCATTGTTTACTTTGTTTTTTGTGAAAAAATATATTGCGCTACAGCAAACACACACACACACACACACACACACACACTCTGTACACACCATCCTCATTGCCACAACATTCAAAATAAATACTGCAATCTAATATGTTATAAAACAATAAAGAAACTGTTTGAATTAGTGAATACAGTGAAGTTCAGTTAAGATTTAGTATGTCCTCTTTGGCAACTTCTGTTACTAAAACACATTACAGTAAATGTATAGTTTACTAAATCTTGACCTTGGGATAAATCTTAAATGACGCCTAAATAAGTTTTAAGCCACTCCCTTTATGGGAGATCAAGACCTGTGCAAAAGGTCAAATGTTAATTTTTCATATTTTGTTTTACAAATTTCCAAAGTAAAAGTGTGGAGAAATATAAAAGTATGTACAACTAATCTCCTATGCATTTTCAGATCAGAGAGAAGTTCGTATTTGTGTAAATTCAACCCCAAAGTTTATACAGTTTTTGTTCTAAAGTAATTTTATTCTAAATCTTATTGGACTATTGATGAACTGAGCAAGTAAATGTTTAGATAAGACAAATTGAAGACTCCATGACTGGGAGGTCATTAAAATTCCAAAAGGTCAAATTATGAAACCTTAAATGAACTCATTAAGACCATTCTTCTTAGTGTGTAATTTTATTTATTTACTTATTTATTTACGAGATTTACCAGGAAGGCATACTGAGCTAAAAGCTCGATTCCAGATGCGACCTGGGGGATTATTTATGCTGATCAATAAAATGTATTACTACTACTGCCTGAATACAACAGGACAGCTAAACTGAATTTGAATATAGACCTGCAATCATACAACCATTATGATACATATTTTTATTTTTAAGGTCAGAGGAATGGTGCAAGGCAGCCAAAATCAAGGTGAGCTCACTGCTTCCATGCTTCAGTGTGCATGGATCAAACCAAAAAGAACCATAAAAATTCTATCTTCTCAAACAAAAACAATTATATTTTATTATATTTGATTTAACCTGAAAATACAAATAGCAATAAGGAAGTAAAACAATCAAAATCAGATTTTAGCATTCTCCAACCATATATTGAAGCGGAGCCATAATAAATGCTTCTATCTTCTTCAAAGCAATTATATTTTATTTTGATAGTTTTTATATTCTTTATCTAAGTAGACACTAGAAAAAAAGTTTATTGGTGTTTGAAAACAATCAAATGCAACCAGACACATTAGGAAGTGAAAAGAGAGTATAGATTGTGGAGGCTATAAACAAGTCAAGGAGCTTGCTTGACCACTCTAACAGGAGACACTAACCAATATTACTGACATTGGTGGGCACTGGTAGCAGAGGAGGAGCTGGGCAAGTGCTACAAGCAGTCATTGTAGGAGGAGGAGGAGGTGAATGGCAGGCTGCCCATCATAGTCCAGCTCTTGTTTTAAATCCCTGCTGGTGCATGAGTGGCTGTAGTGATCATCTGTGCAGCAGCCCTCCATCTTTAGGGATTAAGGTGATTCAGTTTAGCTGTCCTGTTGTATTCAGGCAGTAGTAGTAATACATTTTATTGATCAGCATAAAGCCATATACAATATAAAAATTTAACACCAGAATACAGCACATAAAATAAAAACATAAAGCATTAACATATCTTACAGATCTCTTAAGCATAATTTAAAGTGTCAGGTTAACAGTTAAAATAGACATATTTAATATGTTGTCAAGAATACTCAATGACACAGATCCATGCTTTTACAAATAGGTTGTTAAAAGGAATTTTGCCAAAAGCGCAACAGATTTTTGTCCATAGCTCTGAACAAGTAGTTCAACAAATCAGAGGATGGAGACTGAGACCACAAAGTAACCCTCCCAGTCATATTTTTCTGGATGATTCATAAAGAGGGCATAAGAGAACAACATGTTTCAGATCATCTGTTAGTTCCAATCCACAATTACAGAATGGTGAAGGGACAATCTTATTTTTATGTCTATACTGTATATGATTAGCTTTATATCATTCAGTCCTAAATCTTGTGTATATCCTCCTTAGTTTAGGGCATGTTAACAGTGAGAGATATATCTCAAAATTGCATGAGGACTTAAGTGTATTATAGTAGTCATGCAATTTGAACATAGAAAGTTGTAAAAGCAAGTGGTTCCTATCCAAATCACCTAGTCTCAATTTAACATCCTGCTTATCTTCTACAAATGGTCTGAGAAAAATGTTATATATTGTAGATGTCCCAACCCAGCTGGCAAAATGGTTTCTTTGATAAGCCGGATACAGGGATGTACAAATTCCAAGCTACCTATCCTAATACTTTCTTCTAAACACATTCTAGGATATCTTTTTTCCAGTAAGGAAAAAAGTTTCAATAAAAATAGAATTTGTTGTAGTTGTATGAGAGAAAGTAAAGAACATTGACCCAATTCCAATGCCAAGATACATTTCGGTGTTCCTTGTGGTAGCATGAGAATATATCTATACAAGTTATTTAATATAACTTGTAGCCTTCCAGTCTCTGCATGACCCCATACCTCAGAGGCATATAGCATACTCGTTTTTTTTTTAACGTTTAACACTCTCATAATTCCTTTTACTGAAGATTTCCCCATTTTATTATTGAAAATCTTCATGGTGTTTCCTGAAGATCTCATATTATTTTGAATAGTATCCAGATGTTTAGTCCAAGATAAGTCATGGGCAAAACAAACTCCTAAGTAATCATATTGCTTTACCCTATCTATGCTTACACCATAAATCTTGATGTTCAAGATGTTATTCCTTTGTTTTCCAAACACTACTCTATTTGTTTTACTGTGATTAATCCTGAGTCTTAACTGAGTACAGAGAGATTCAAACGTCATCAATTTCTTTTTCAAGCCCAGAGCTGAAGTAGAAAGCAAAACCAAATCATCTGCATATGTAAGGCTATCTATCCTGCAGTCACAAACCTTGGGAACATGAAAGTCAGAATCTGTGATTTGATCCAAAATTATATTTATATATATGTTGAATAACATTGGGGCCAGAATAGACCATGCCTAACCCCTACGTTCGTTGGAAATTTTTCAGTTTCATGTCCATGTTGATCATATTGAACACTAGCCCAAGTGTTTTCATGGAGCCTAATGATGGTGTCAAGCAGTGAACTCTCGAGGTTTAACTCTTTGAGTATTGCACAGAGAATTCTCCTGCTGACATCATCAAATGCAGAAGAAAATCCACAAAACAACAATATAGATTGGTTTTCCTGACTTTAGCATATTTCCATATAAGATACTGCAGGACAAAGCAATGTTGAATTGTGGACCTATTCTTCCTGAACCCATTCTGTGACTCATTCAGTATTGAGTTTTCTTCAACCCTTTACAACAGTCTACCCAGGATTATCTTAGAAAAAAACTTTCTGAGATACATTTATCAACCTGAAACAATGGCCCTGTATGTGGCCCTGTATATCTTGGGATTATTTGGGTCTTCTTTTTTAAAAATTGGATATATGATGCTACCTATCCAACTTGAAGAACACAAAATACCCTGTACCAACCCATTAAATAAAAAGAAAAGGAGAGGAAGCCACCAGTTTGAAAATGCTTTATATAGGTCTCCCAATATACCATTGGGGCCTGGTGCTTTATTAGTTTTAAGTGATTGGATGGCCATGAGAACTTCTTCTGTAATGAAAATGTACTTTGGGAAAAACAATTCTTTCTGGGGCATTTGAGAATCAGGCATTTCAAGCTCTATTTGCGAGAAATACAGTTCAGAAAAATATAAATCCAGGTTTCTGGTGTAAAATAAGCTTCAAGTTTGTTTGAATACCTATTATAATCTTGGGACACTATTTTACAAAAGCTGCTGCCATCCCTGTCCAGAGCTGCCTGTCTTAGTGTCTCCCAAAGTCCCCCAGTATATTTTTCCCTTACATTATTAAGGGTTAATTTACACTTTTCTCTCTCTTTCTTCAACAGTTTGAAATCTGCCATTGTTTTAGTTCTTTTTCTCCCATGTAATATTAATGTTGTGAAGAATACTTTTTTAGACCATGAACATTCAGCATTAATCCATGACTTTTTAACTACTTGTTTGCAACAGAATGTTTTCTTTTTATACCATGGTTTAAGTAACCCAAGAATCATTTCCCAATTTTCTACAATATTAATAGATTCATGATGAGTAGCAATAGCATCATGTATATCACAAATTTATCCTGTATTCAGTGTAAGTTCAAAATTATTATGATGTATAGGGCCACAAATAATTCTCTTCTCATTGATAATCTCCAAGTATTCTTCCTTAAACACTTCCTTCCTAGAGATTCTGAACGGACATTTCAAGGTAAGTACTAAAGGGCAATGTGCTGATTCCAATCTATCTTTGATCTCTGATTTTTGAACCAATGAGGATGCCTCCAAGTTAGTCCAAAAGAGATCCGGCGTTGATGTGCTCAGTGTTCCTCTGAAAGTTTAAGCCCCTAACTTGTCTCCCTGAGTTCTTTCATTCAGGAGGCAAAAATTCCTAGATGCAAGGACCTTCAAAAAGGCCCTACCTCTGTGATTGAGCACTAAATCCTGAGACTGCCTTTTATAAGTGATATTTGCATTCATTAAAGGGAGAGAACATATTAAGTCAGTATAAGCATCTTCCAGTAAACCAGAGGGTAATCTGGAGTTGAAATCTTCCATAACAATTATAGAGCAAGCTACATAACTTTTGGAGAAGCCGTCAAGCAATATTTTAAAATATCCAGTGCCTCTGCATGTCTGGGTCTAGGTGGAAAATAAATATTACAGAGAATCATTTTCTCTGTTCCTTTGTTAACTAGCACTGCCAAGATTCCTTCTTTATTAACTGGGATTTTGGTTATCCCAAGATCTAACTGTGTTTTAACAAGAAAAGTAAGTCCCCCTTTAAATCTGCCAAATTGTTTTTCTCTGGTGGGAGAGAGGGTTACAGCCAAGTACCCTGCCACCCTAGGGATGGTATCTTCCTTACACCATGTTTCTTGCATACTAATTATGTCAAAAGTCTCTATAAAACACAGAACCTCAGGATCTGAAATTTTGAGATGTATGCCTTCTACATTCCAGGAAAGGATGGAGAGCGAATCCATCACAGACCCTTCTCCCCTTATATTTGTTAATGTCCTGGAATTAGGCTCTTCAAGCACTTACACACCAAATTCCTGCCCTGACCACCCTTGTCAGGCAGGATCCATAATCTGTAATGGTGAGAAGGTGTTTGAGCTCTCAAAACATTCAAGGTTGATTAACAAACAATCAGTAGCTTGCTCAGTGTCTTGCAATACTGTTACATGTCTCCAGCTGGAATCTGCCATTATTTCAACAGGGTCCAAAATATGGATTCCCAATAAATCCAATTTGCCAGCAAAAGACAGTATCTTACTGGCCAAGTTAGGATTTTTAAAAGTAACATCAATCTGCAATGATAAACCTAAAGCATTGTAAATTTTTATAGAGTCAATCATATTCCCGGAAATATGCATGTCCAGTGCTTTTTCCAGAAAATAAAGGAGATCTCCTCTCAACTTTCTTTTAGAATCTTTTCTCGTAAATTTCCACCCAAACATAGTAATTATTCTCCCAAGCCATAATTTGTTCTGAATTTCTATGTGCTCATTAATAACTCCTAAAATCTTCCTCTGGGGTTCACTGACCAGCTCACACTCCCTAACCATGGGAGGTAACCTGTCTTGTGCTTTTTCTCCTGGACTCCCAAGATGCTCTGGAATAAATTTAGGAACCAGCATAGGAAATGCAATACCCTGGCCCTTTTTGCCCAAGGACAGTGTTTTTCCTAAAATAAAGTGAGCCAAAGATGAGCAATAAAGTAATACAGTACTCCTGTAGTGTGGATCTAATGATCTAAGAACTGTCACCTCTTCTTCTAGATCAGTGTGGCATATTTTAAGGAGACCTAAAATCCAAACAAGTAATGATTCTACTGTTTCATTCTCCAAAACAGGAACATCTTGTACCTCAATCATAAATTCAGTGTTTCCACAGTTCTGTGTGGCCAAAATATTTCCGTATCTGTCACCAAAGATTTGTTAACATATGTGTCTCTCAAAGGAGCATCACTGGTGACCTCAGTCTCCCCCGGTAAGCAGTTAATGACTCAATGCTAACAATTTCCTCACAAGTAATTTCATTGTATTTGCTTTTTGAAAGAAAATTCACATCCTGTAAAAGTGATCATTTTCCAAAATTAGCACACTTACTACACACCTGACCATCTTTTTTCTGTTGAACTGGAAGCCTTTCCAAATTATCATGTACCACTTGTTTATTTCAGTTTTGGTCACTGAGTAAAGACTCACAATTTTTAGTTTTTTTTCACATTAGATCTCCTTTTTGCTTTTGATTGTCTCTGAGTAAATCTGCCATGCTCACTAATATCTAGGTTCTCTGATACTGGAATTTGCGTATAACAATTACATACCTTATTTTTACCAAAAAGAGGGGGAAGCTGAACCTGAATATCCTTGGCTGCCTTAGTTGCCTTATCTGTATTTATTGATTCATCTATAATAATATCTGAAAGTTGGTGTTTATTATTGCCCAAAATTCTATCCAAGAGCACTCTATTATAAATACATCCACTCTAAGATGACTTATCTCATCTTTGAGCATAGTAATATTCTCCAACAACAGTAGAGCAGCTGACTATCTGTTCTTCAAAATTTCTAGAGTTTGCTTAGAAATGGTAGAACTAGACACAACATGCAACTGGTCTATACATTGAGGTTCATCTGTTGTGACACTATTCTCAGGAGGGGAGCCTATCCTCCCATGCGGTATATCTTCCCTCTATTTCCTGAACTTTTTTGTAGTTTACATCCACCTTCTTTAGTCCCTCAATGGTAATGCTCAATTCTTTAATTATAGATTTTAAATCTGGATTTTCACAAGGCTTTATATCTATATCTGCAGCTTGATTTTGAGGACTAGACTGGAGGATGCCTGTCTCAATAAACTGGCCTTTATGCCTATGGATAAGCCTTGGAGCATTCCTCAGGGGTAAAGGAGTCTCCCAAGATGGATAAATAGAAAGAGGAGGAGTCTTAGTGAAAGTCAGGGAAAATCCCAGCTCAGAGCAAGATGGCTTTTCACTATAGGACCTGAATATGTCCCACACATATTGATCGTATGAGATAGATTCAACCAAGTGTGTAGACTCATCTACGCCCAAATCTATACCATTCA
Organism: Neoceratodus forsteri; assembly: GCA_016271365.2. Classification (NCBI taxonomy): domain Eukaryota; kingdom Metazoa; phylum Chordata; order Ceratodontiformes; family Ceratodontidae; genus Neoceratodus; species Neoceratodus forsteri. Next base: position 950,256,169 of record CM028134.1, read on the forward strand.
AATCCCTATGAGGAACTTCAGGAAGATTACCCAGATCAACTAAGTGATCAAGCATTTTGGGCATTTTAACTACAGTCGACAGAGGAGTAGAGCTGTGATTAGGCCCTTCCCTGTCCTTCTGTTAGCCCAAAGATCAGTTATCTTTAGTTGTTTTCTTTTTCCTGAGCCACCTAGGGAAACAGGGCAAAGGGGATTATCATCTCCTTTCTCTGAATAAAAACTTCCTGATGAGATTTTTCCATTTGCTTGTTGTTATTTTTTTTTTTTGCTTACCCTCTCTGTTTTTAATCATACCTTTCTGTGAGGTGGTTTCCTTAAAAACATCCTGTATTTCAGGTATTTCAATTATTGAGTGGGAAACTTCACCTACTACTAGGTTTGATAAATTGCCCTTACCACTTCTAGTAACCACCATCGTAGGAAAAAACAGGGGGTGCACAAAGCACAAAGCAGAACAAGACAGACTAAACAACAATACAACGGTTCAGGATTTTAAGAAAAGATATTAACAACAGTTTTGTAGTGGTACTGTAGCAATAATAGCAATAATACTGGTTTCAGCATTAACCAATTACCAAATATACAAAGACAAGACAGCAAAAACAATCGGCAAACTGACAATAAATATATCAGATACAATAGAATACTTCACCGATTCTTCTCCAGTTCAAGTAACACTGCAAACAGTGAAATAAGTCCAGGTATATGATAAAGTCAGAGAGGTTTGAAAGTCGATAGTAATCCCCCTCATAAACCAGGACCAGTGCTGCAGCTACGGCTGTAACCAGGTATACAAGGCGGCTCTTCTTTTTCCAGACTTCGGTGTAAAAAATCAGGTTCTGGATAGTCCCCTTCTGATTTGTGCACGTAATAAAAGAAGGTCTAGAACTGAAGTTGTTCAAACAATGTAGGCATTGGAGGCCTCATGCATTTGTTTCATCACTGCATTCCATATTCACTAAGAAAAAAACACATCAAATGAAATAGGTCTTGTTAAGGTATAGAAACCCCCCTCCCTCCTTTAACCACAACAGAAACAACAGCAATAAAAAATAAAATACAGAGAATACCGTATTATATTCTTACTTGTATTTGTAAAGCAATCTTTTTAAATAAATCTTAACTTTTCCCAGGTTTTCCTGGGTTTTCTTTCTTTATCACTTCTCAAAAAAGTTAACTGAATAAATGTCTTTAGAAACAAGAGTAACTGTTATTCAGGTCAACTGAGAATAATCATGGTGTTAGCCGAAGAAGCCAATGCAGCTCAACGCTCAGAGCTCTAAATTCAATAAAATCCTTTTAGTAGACTTCAAAATCAAAGCCAGAGGCATAAGGCATAGGAAGCTGTTTCTTAAAAACACACCAAAATGCTGGTGCAGCCAGAGAACCCAGCCTCCTTCAAGAAAGCCCCAATAGTATAGGAAGCCTGAATGAGTGAAGTGCACACAGGGAAGGGTGTAATTCAAATAATGCAACTCCAATTGACACCTAAGTAAGAAAAAAAAGCATTCAAAGTGTGCAAAATGTGTGAATGAGTGAAACACAGGGTGATAACAATGTCAATCAATCAATCAATCAATCAGGCAATGAATCAATCAGTTAATCATCCAAAACCCATTGTCTGCCTACCAGCTGAAATAATTTCAATTTGCAGAACTCGTCAGGATTTGAAGCTTTTAGTAAACTCTGCTAACCATCGTCGCCCGAATTATTAAGGCAATATATGTTAAGTAAAGCAGTATTAAATAATGAAACAATTATCAATGATAAGAAAAAGGTAGTATTTGTCAGAAATTAAATCCCACTCAAAAACCCATTCATAAAACAAATCAAAGCAAAAAAGAACAAAAAAGGAAATACAGTTAAAAGCACAAATAGCTCAGAAAAGACCTAAAAAGATCTAAAAATACATAAGAATAACAATACATCAAATACATCAGATCAAATCTGTCAGATAATAAGTATCTCTCTTAATATCATAGAATACAGGGATATGAGGGAAAAATAATCGTTCCTTATTACAGGAGCTTCAGTAGTTTTCAGTGAGAATTCTTTGACTGAACAGCTGTACGAAGGCTGTAGCCTCTTCTTTGTGACTGGTGAGGGCTCCACCACTGCCTGGACTCCAGGCCACCTGTCACAGAGCCGACATAGGCCGGAGTCGCAGCACTATTACACTGCAGCACAAGTTAGAGTGGTAAGGTGCTAGATTTAAAAAAACCTGAAGTACAGTTTCTTTTCTACCCAAAAAAATCCTTCACTGGTCAGGCAACAGTGGCATACCTGTTTCATGTAGAAAGCAAGCTTATCAGCACCCTGCTACTACTGCCCTCAAAGAGTAGCATTCAGCTGCGACCTCAAACCCAACTCTCATATTCAGGCAGGCTCAAGCTCCATTACAGTAGCAGGTCTGAATGAAGCCCCAGATGCCCAACTCTGCAACTTGTGCAGGACTGACCACTTGAGAGCGAGGGATCCTCAATGCTTGCAGAGGAAGTGGGAAGGGTCACAGTTGCTGTTCATTTGTGTGCCAGGGTAGGCAGGGGGGCTGGCTGGGCTTGGAGGATTGCCTTTAAGTGTAAGCATTGCATGTGTCTGAACTGTTGTGGATTGCATGGGCATAGGCAGGAGGGTGTTCAGGGTATTCACCCCTCCCCAAAATTACCTCCGGAAATTTCAAATCCCTGTATTTTATTTTCTGGTTGACTCAGGCTCAGCTGCTAAAAAACTCCGTGTCTCAGCAGTCTCCATAGTAGTTGGAGCTAGCTGCAACACAAAGTGCATGCATGGGTTCATTGATGGCTAGGGGAGATGGAGACATCATCAACAGAGAGAGCAGGAGAAGCCTGGAGAGACAGAATTGTGAGCATGCTGCTGTGCTGCATTGTTTATATAATGCTGAGCAAGTTGTGGTGTCCTGTTCACTGTCATGGTGGTAGAGTGGGACTGTGTGCTGCTCTTCTCTAGCCTCAGTTGAACTGTGGGAGAACTTGAAGTATGGTCTACAAGACAAAGAACTGACTCATCCAGTGCCAAGCTGCAAGTAATGCACAACACATCTTCTTGACTGTGCTGGATGCTGGCTGGACTGGTGGTGTGGTTCAAAGAGAAGACAGGAGAGGTCGAGGAAAAATCTGCCCAGGCCTAATGGCCTGTAGTCATGTCTTGGGAGGGGAGTGACTGGTAAGGCAAGAAAACAAGAGGATAATCAGCAGAAAAGTGGTGAGTGAAGAAAAGAATAAAGATTGATTTGGAGTGATGTCTCTCATTCAGAGAGGTGATGAGGGGTATTGGCACCATCTCTCATGGCAACCCACTCATTACATCTCAACCCCACCAATTTTCTACTCAACTTGAAGCTTATTATGTGGAGTGGGAACTGGTATGGAAAGGCAGATGCTTGATAGACATCTTTGTCTCCAGCTGTTACAGAGTGCTCCCATAAGCAAAAGTGGAATGGGGTTAGGAGTACTCTCTATATGCAGAGGTGGGACGGTGGTAGTGGAGAAGTGATGCTAATGCGTGGAGGAGTCCCCATGAGTAGGAATAGGATGGATGGGGAGCAATGCTCCCCATGTAGGGGCAGTGAGATGATGGGACTGAGTGCTCCCCATGTAGAGAGCTGATAAGAAGTTGGAGGAAAGCTCCCCATGTGTAGAGGTTGAATGGAGGAGGAGGGGGAGGAGTGCTCCCTATGTGCATTAGGTGGGATGCAGTGGGAGAAGTGTTATCCATGTGGGGGGAGGTGAAATGTAGTGGGAGAAGTTCTGGATGGGTCAGGGTATGAGTGCTCACAATGTATGGAGGTGAGATAGAGGTGGAGCAATGATACCCATGTGTGGAGATGGAATGGATGGAAGAGTGCTTTCCATGTTCAAGTTCAAGTTTGTTGTGAAGGGATAAAATCTGTTGAGCAAGCTCATTTGTAAGGAGGTCCCTTGTAGAAGCAATGATAAAGACAATACATGATGTGATATACGAAAGGTAAGGACACGTAATATAAATTAAAATTAAGCAATTTTCTTTACATTAGTATATACAATATGTATGTTGCATTCAACATGGATTGAGACCAAATATGATTACATAAGGCACTGTGTCCACCATGTGGAAGAGGGCTGGAGAAGGAGAATTGCTCCCCATATGCAAAGGACGCACAGAGGGGGAAGAAGTCTCTCTATGTGCAAATGTGTAATGGAGGGTGAGGAGTGTTCCCCATGTGTGGACGTGGGATCGGGGGGGGAAGTCACTTAAACGCCACCATCCTAGACCCCACTGTAGCCTGTGTGTGAAACTTTTTGGAATAGGCACAGTTTATGATGGGGCAGATGTGCAATCCATATCTATTCTCTTGCTGCTGTAAAGTATTGGGTTGATAGGTGGGGATGCAAGAGGGGAGACCAGTCACTCAGGAACACCCACTGTTTCCTGCCCCTCACCCACCCAGCAGAGTGGGAACAGTTGTGGAGAGGCAGATACAAGATCCACATATTTCCTTCTCAGTACCTCAGAATGGTTTCCATGGATAAAGCACATTAGGTGAGAGATCCTCTGGTTGAAGCAGAGTGTTCTGCAAATGTAGAGGTGTGGCACAGGGTGAGCAAGTGCCAGTCACCTAAAGCCCACTCCAACCTTCATGCTAGCTCTAGAGGAGCAAGGATGGGGATGAAAGGGCAGATGTGCAACTTGACTCTCTATCCCTGCCTGATGTAGGGTGCTACCCTTGTGTGAGAGTAGGATGGGAGGATGGGGCATCATTCTCCCAGAGCCACCTGCTTGGAGCCCACCCAATGCCATTGCCAGCTTTCATGGAAATCGGATGGGTGAAGATGGACAGATGTGTGAACCACATCTGTCATTGGCTCATGCATAGTGTTCCTAAAGTGCAGGCGGTGGAATGGAATGGAAGGAAAAAATGCTTCACATGTGCAGAAATGCAGAAAGATGTGTTGGGTGTGAATGGCCTTGGGCCACCCAGTGCTGATGTGAGCTGAAGGTGTAGGAGGCAGCAACTAGCCAGAGGTTCCCATCTAGTGCCGACCCTGCACTGTGCTAGTCAATGTGAAGGGGCAGATATGAGACCACATATTTGTCTCTGACTCAACTGAGTGCTCCTTTCATGCAGTAGTGGAATAGATGCACCAAGTTTGTTTTACACTGAGTCTCTCCTGGTCTCTCCTCTCTCTCTCTCTCTCTCTCTCTCTCTATCATCCGCTCCCCAACAGTGAAAGGAAAACTCTGCAGCACTGCTCTCTGTCCTGGTGTGTCACTCTTGCTGCCACTTTGTCTGCCTCTCTGTGTGTGCTGTCTGTTTTCACTGAGTTTCAGAAAGACAAACAGAGAGTCAAATCGACAGCAAGGTGCTAGAAGAGTGAGCGGAAATAAAATGGATGGCAACCGAGCTTGGATGCACACTGTACTCCACTTTTCTGTTTGGGGGCAGGGGGTTTGCACCATCTCTGACTGGAACAGAATGGACCTGAACATATATGCTGCACTGGAAGTGGCTCTCACTGTTGCTGTGCCTGTCTCGGGGTGGGGTGGGAGGGGTGGGGAAGTAGACTCTGCTAGGGGACAGGCCACCCACTAAATGAATGTTTGTTCAGATGAAGGTCTGGGAGCCACCGGTAATCATGGTTATGGTCACTACATTACCCCAATTTCACACTGCCATGGTGGTGCTGCAATAGTTATAGCCCAAAAAAGGATAAGTAGGGCTACCCAGTACAGTGAGTGAAAAATGAAAAATATGAGCTAGGTCATATAAAAAGTGTTTTTATTTCATAATGAAAAACTGCTACAGCTCACAAAATGAACGGCATACCACGTGCCCATGCAGACGTGCATTTCACATCACTAACGATGCTTTGTTAGTGGCGTGAAATCTGTATCTCTCACGATAGACACGTGGTCTCATTTTATGAGCTGTAGCGTTTTTCATTATGAAATAAAAATGCTTTTTATATGACCTAGCTCATAGGTTTTTATTTTTCACTCACTATACTGGTGTGTTTGTTGTATATTTGAAACTTAATAACGTGTATTAAATTTAAAAAAAAATAGAGGAGTATTGTCTACTCTCATTGATTTTTGTGTTTTGTCTCCATGGATGCCAGTACAGAAAGTTCATTCTCTTATCATCTATATCATACACACACATTTAAAAATCATTTGATGTTACTTAATTGCACTCAATAAAATTATAAATGGCCACTCAAAAAAACAAGTCAAATTGATTAGCAGGGTAATATTGAAAAAACAAATGATTAAGCCCCATTTGTACTTGAGAACAGAGAGTGTGTGTGTGTGTGTGGGGGATATACAGATCCTACTTTGTTTCCTTATTATTTCTTTTCCAAATATGGGTGTAGTTCGTACCCACATTCAAACCTGTTTTACTAATGGCCCATAATTTCAGTATCCAAAAGGTTTCACTTTTAAGAAGTAAATTGTTGAAATTCCCACCCCTGGGATTTGGGCTCACAGCCACTGTAATCTGAAATGGGCTAAGGCTGACTATGAGCGTTTCCAAGGTTTAAACTAAAAAAAAAAAAAGAAAGAAATTATGCCAAGAATTTATCCTGCTTTTGAAATTAAAAAAGAAATTGTGGCAGGATGTATCCTGCTTTTGAAATTATTGTGTGTGTGTGGGGGGGGGGAGTGCGGCTGAGTAGCAGCAGCGGGGATCACAGTGTAGCTCCTTCAGTCATTTCCTTTGACATTGTCTTCCTTGCACCAGTAATTATAAAAAATAATGCCTGTGCAAGGTCTGTGTTATTGAGGCTTTTTCACACCTCAGGTATGTAAAAAAAATCATCATAACACACATCTGCACAGGCATTATTCTCTATTTATTACATAAACCATGCCACTCACTCATCCCACCAGCATCCACCAGTGTTTCATCCATCAACCACATGGGCTTTCTCAAAGATGCTGGTGGTGTGAGTGAGAGGCATGGTTTATGTAATAAAGCCTTTGTAATTGCAAACCAAACTATGATTTGCCTTTTTTCCACACCAGTGCTTATAAGCCCCTTGCTTTGTGTGATTGGTTTGTGATATCTTTTTTACTGGGCTCCAAGCATGGACTCCCTTTGCTACCTTTGTTCTACATTCCAAAATGTTTCCAGTTACAATTGGTAAGTATGTTAAATACTGAGTATTACAAATACCTCCTATTAAGATTGCAACTAAGAGGCCAGCCCTGAGGCACCTGAGGCTTGAGGCCCTGGACACCACACCTCATGCCACACCAGTGACCCGAGTTCAGGAACAAGATCAGGCCACCGGGGGTTGGCAGGGGAAGGAGAGGATCAAGCATCTGATGACAGCACCCCTCTCCTGGGGATAGGTGGGCACATCATCCCACTCCTTGGCTGTCTCTTTGTGGAGGATGGTGACAGTAGTGGATTCCTGGAAACTCAAAGCATAGCTTCATGATGTGCATGCTTCTTCACACACGTGCGATCACGGCTGCAAGGGGGAAGGACCAGAAAACAGGCTGCAGGCTCCATGATGTCCCCTCTGGTGGCCCGGAGCCACTACCTCAGAACCACCCATATTTGTCCACTCCGAATATGTTCACAGGAGTGGGGGAGGACAGCCCCCTTCCCTCCCACCCTGCCACAGAGAGTAATCCATGGAGAAAATAGGGCTTGGGGTATCTGGGGGGCAGTGACCAGGTGATGGGAGGAGGATGGACCTCCACCTGCAGGCTGAGGAGGATAAACCTGAGACAGAAAAAGACTGCAGCTAAAGGAACTACTTTGTTTTTAAGGTATAAAGGGGAGGATTTTGGTCCATAAATAAATCAACTGAAATTAGAAATGAAGACCTTGCAATATAATAGGGCAGCTTCCTTGCTGCTAGAGCAGAAATTCGGGCCTCAGGGGAAAGCTAGTCAAGTAAAACCTTTTAAAGAATACAAGAATAGGGTTCATAATAGAATTTTTACAGCTTTAGAGGACTCTTCAGGTCAAGTACATACAGACCAGTGAGAAATAATGACTATTCATAGAATCACAGAATCATAGAATCCCGCAGGCAGAAAAAGACCACCTGACCCATCTAGTCTGCCCATAACATGGCCTGCCTACATATTGTACCTAACTTTCTAACTTCCCTTTTTGGGTCTGCAGTACCAACTGTATATTCCTTTTTGGGTAATATAATATTACCCTATTTAACAAAATTGAGCAAGAAAATTTAACAAAGGAAATCATGACAGGAGATGTACACAGTGTTATTAGATCATTAAATATAGCTGTATCTCACCAGATGATGGACTACTGGGTGAGGTGTACAAAATAGTGGCATCCCATCTGCTACCAGCAGCTGCAATATAGCCTATTGGTTAGAGTAATGAACTGTGAATGAGTTTGGTACATGCAGCAGACAGACCCTAGTTTGAGTTCCACAATCTCCACTTGCATATTGTGTGACTCAGAGCAAGTCACTTAACCTTCTTAGTGCTCCTGGGTCACCCATGATAACAGGCACCTGTGCCTAGTGGTCCTTACCTGGTTACCAAAGAATACAATAAAAATAAATAACAGAATTAGTAGCAATTTTCAATGTAATACTCGGACACAATATAAAGGATAAGATGATAGCAAACGGGATTTTCATTTTCCTACATAAAAAAGGGCTGAAAGACAATATACAGATCTGGTGACCAATATGTTTCTTAAATGATGATTGGAAAATGTTGGTTAAAATTATTGGGAAAAGAATAGCCACAGTAGCAAGTTCCATTATTAGTCTACTTCAGTTATGCTCCATGCTAGGAAGACACATTATTGATAGTCTTTGTGTCATCCATGAATTTTTGGAACTATGTAAAATAGAAGGGACAGAAGGTCTCATAATGACAGTTGACCAAGCCAGCCCGTTGGCACTGAGGGCTGAGGTGCGGGACACCTTACCTCATGCTATGCCGGTGACCCATGTTTGGGAATGAGCATGGGCCACCAGGAGATGGCAGCAGAGGAGAAGTATTAAGCATCTGATGGACTGCTCTCCTTCTCTGGGGAAGGGGACCATCAGTAGTCAGTGGCTGACTGGCCCCTAGCGGCTGCTGGGGGGAAACATGATGATGCTGTAGAAAGGGAAGGAGATGGGGCAGACACTTGGAGGAGAGCATGCAGAAGTGTGAGTGCTCTCTCCATGGGCAACATTGCATGCCCCACCTCCACAAAAGGGAGAAAACAGGAAAAAGTCCTGGCAGTATGAAGCTGTCCCCATGGCACTGCCTCTGAGAGGGCACCTCCCTGGCTGGATCTGTTGTGGGTGGGTTGAGATGATCCTCACCACCCTGCCATGAAGGGTAAGTCATGGGAGCTCAAGGGAGGGGGTCTGATCCTTGGGGCATGGTGCTGGGGCAACAGCTAAAAAGCAGTAGAAGCTAGCCAGGGCATGGAAGAAATACTATGATAAAACAAAATAAATAAAAATAATGGCAGTTGACTGGCAGAAGGTGTTCAACAATATATCACATGCATACTAGTTTGAGGTTTTACAAAAATATGGGTTTCCTGTCACCTTTGTGGAGTGGTTAGAAAAACTATATGAAGCAGGCACAGTAGTTCCTATGATTAATGGGAAAAAGGTGAGGCAGTTAGTGTTCTGAAAAAGGAGTATCAGGGTTGCCTTTGGCTCCACTTTTACATATATTTGAATTGGTTCCACTTCTGTGCAAAATCAAACATAACTCTGGAAATTGGAGTATTATATACATCAAAAGGCCCTGTTCCTCAGAAACTGGTTGCTTTTGCAGATGATTTCTGTCTTTTGATTCCTGATGTGGTGTCTGGGGATAGAACTATAGGCTATTTTTAGAAATTCAGTGAGATTTCAAGATCAAAAATAAATATCAATAAAAAGTAATGGTATGCCGGTGGGTCCAGAAACAGGAGTGGTAAGGGAAGTTACTGGTATTATTATGAAATAAAGGGACCTTTATTAGTGTTCAGCATTGCATTTGGTAATGGGAACATGGTTGAGAGTAACTGGCTGGAAAAATTGAACACTGCTGAATCTGAACTGGAAAGATGACAAAATTGGCAATGTCAAAATAACAAGGGTGTTTTTTTTTTTGTGTGTAACTCTTTTACACTTTCCATATATTTGTATCTGAGTGTGGTGTTTTTGCTACCTATAAAATCAGAGGCAGCATTTATAGTATGTTTTTTTTTAATTAATATGGGTAAACCCTCAACAGGCTGAACCCTGTTAAAAGGAATAAAAGCTATTATTTGATGAAAGAAGGAGAGTTATCCATGGTTAACCCTATATTTTTTTCCTTTTCTGTATCTTTGCTTTTAGGAATTTTCAACCTGTCCTTTTACAGAATCAAAAGGATTGGGTGCAATCATTTCAGTACAGATACTTTTTCTTTGAGAAATGAGTTAGCAATTCTCTGAAAACATTTAAAGGGGTTCCTGATCATATGATTCAATATATGTTTTATTACTGAAAGGCAAAACCAAAAAAAATCAAACAGTGGCACTGACAGTGTTCCATGGTACAGAGTCAAAAAAGAATATGTGTCGCTATGTTCAAACTTCTCTTATTTTCAGATAAACCATTATTTGATTGTGATTCAAGAATGTCTGCTCACTGGTTAACTGAACAGTTGAAGGATCCCAGAATACAACAGAAGATGTGGGATGTCCTGTGGTCAGGATGTCATGGAAAAATTAATGTAAGGAATAACCATAAATATAAAGGCCTCAAGGACAGATATTGTCTTAGACAAGGGTGTAATGCCCAAGTAAAAACAGTGGAATATTTATTTTTCAGTGCTCCTATACTGTCACCTTTTAGTATAATTTAGTGAGATCTTGGAAGGAACCACCTTTCACATTGATGAATTATGATACTTTCATTAATGGAGTTATAGATAGGGATTGGGGGAAATTTTATTCTAGTACACAATGGGTGATTCTAGCATATACAGTATTAAGTGATGTATCTGGCAAGTAAGATGCCAGTTTTTCTTGCAGCATCAAGATACACCTCTGTCAGGGTTAATAGAAAAAATCTATAGTGAATGCCTTAATGTTTATGAAAATGATAGGAAAATATTACCTCTGCCTGTTGTTCAGACACTCAGGAATCAATGACTTGGATCCCACCTTGATACAGAGTAAGATTTCATCCCAGGATTCATCTCATTCAATGGTAATAGTCTTTAATTGATTACTATTGATTATTTTTGAACTTTTTTTTTTGCTTAGCCCTGCAGACGTCTTGTGAGAATAGTAGAGGAAATGGAGCTTATCAGGTACTGAAAAGACTTTTAAATAGTGGAGATGAATAGCAATCACTGCGCATTCTCGGCACTATGCAGTCTGTCGATAGAACATGGCAACCAAGATAGCAACCACAGTTTACTAAGCATGCTTGATGACTCGCAAATGCACACTGAATTCTGGCAGCACAAATCTTGCTGTCTTGTTATTCAGCCACACTCCTCTAGTCCCCCATCAAAGAGTTCACATCCTCAGGGGCGAGAGAGAGCAGGTAATGTAGCTGGCAACAATGCGGATCTCAGGATGTCAGAAATACATTTTTGTAAACAAAAAACACAAAATGATATGTAATTTTAAAAACTAAGAAATATGACTGAATAGTGAAGATATATTAATCCTGCTGATGTCAACAGTATTGTTTCTGCTGTGAAACTGGAACTTAATTTTTGTTGTAATTAAAACACTATTTTTCTCAGTCATCTGAGGTGTGTGAACTTGCAAAGAAATGTACGGAAGCACAGCACCTGTAGTGAAGTGATAAGAATGCTAGGAGAAGAGGAAAACATTACCACAGCAAGGTACTGACCATCAGCAATGAGGTGAGTCACACAAATGTGCACCAAAGACACAGAAATTGCACATGCACACTACATCAGCTGCAAGAGGGGCATGCGTACATTGTCATGGTAGTCTTTGACTTTGCCAGCAGTTTTGTTTCCTTTCATTTCTGTGTGTGGAAACAGAAATCAAATATCTGGTGACAGAGGATGCATCCCATGCCTCTTTTCCTGCATGTTGGTTGTGGGATTTTCATCAATGTATATGAGCCCATGGAAGACACTTTCCTGTTGATGGATGCCCTGGAACAAGATGCAGAAGAGCTGGCAGAGCTCAGGTAGGGGAAAGCATAAAAATCCTAATCACTAGAAGAACAACTTCTATAAAGAGGAAATGAACTCAGACTTGCAGCCATGTTTTCACTGCATTGCTCTTCTCTATGGAACAAGAAGGCAGGGTTTTATATGCTAGTGTATATGGAGCTGAGTACTCCACTAGTCTGTATTGCTTAGAAATTTGCCATGTGGCTATTCTTAATTCAAAGTGCTTAGTTTTGGATACCAAAAATCGTTGCTTGTGCTGTAATGAAAATTGCCATTAGTAGCTATTTTCTCTGCTCCTTGTATCTGAAAAACTACAATAGTTTCTAGGGGAGTGCGGAAAAAAAATTCCACCTGTGGAATTTCGTCGAATGTTGGATTTTCGCTACCGCAAAAGTTCAGAAATAATTTCACCAACTTTCACGGAAATTCTGCCTAAAAACTGTAGAAAAAATGTAAGAAATGCTGGTTAATATATTAAACTGCAGGAAAAAAACCTGCAGAAGTAATGCAAGCCGCAGATAATTACATGATATATGGCGAAATACTAAGCAAGAGACTTTATTTCAATATGTCATGTAACAAGTCTGCAATTCATAATTAAATGCTGCAGTACTAGGTGGAAATCCACAGTTATTTGGCAAAATGTTTGGAATTCTGTAAAATTCAATGGCATTTTTGAAATTTCACAGAACTTCTGCAATGCCAGAAGTCCACACTTTTGCCCACCCCGAATAGGTTCAGTGAATCCCGCTTGTTATTATTGCATCCATATTTTCTCCCAATGTTATGTTTAAAGTAGCTGTTTTGTTCATCATTACTAACATAGCTAATCAGGTATGTTTCTGATGGGAAAGGTGTAGTATGCAATATAAACATATACACATACATACATATTGTGAAGCAATATGTTATGCTGCTCCTGTAGAAAATGCTGTTGATGAGTAAGTGACTCACCTGTATTCTATAGGTAAAAAGTCCCATTTGTTGTTTGGGTTTATTTGTGACTATAGTATACAGGCTTACTTATTAAACAGATGCTTACCATTTGGAATGGATTACTTCTAATCAGGAGGTCAAGTAAGATTAGGAAAACATAGCAATTAATGGGAACATCAGTGCACTGATATGTTATACTGGAATATATAAGCATATATATGTGTATATGTATTAGTCAGTGTATGTGCAGTTTAGTAGCTCGGAGTTAGTGCAAAAATTGTAGTCTACATCCCCCCACTATCTAGATCAGTTTCAGCCTTATGCATGTCATTGCTGATTTAAATGGTGCATAGTGTCAGCCCTCCACCCGCCTATGTTTCTCGGAGCCTGAAAAGAAGAAAACAGTCCCTAGATGTCTTTTTTTAATCTGTAACAATGTGTGTAGACAGTGCACTGCTATGTTACACTGGAATATATATGTATATATGTGTGTTTGTGTGTGTGTGTGTGTGTACAGATTAGTCAGTGTATGTATCACAACAATCAGAAAGTGCAGTTAGGTAACTCAGTGATCAGCACAAAAATTGCTAGTTTACCTATTTCTCACTGCCCACAATATAATCATTTTGCAGCCATATTGTCTTTTACTAGAGTTTGTTTCTTTCACATTTGCTTTGGCATTAGAGTTTATGTAAGAACATTTGTTTTTTCCCTTTGGTATGTATGCGAGGTTTGATGCTTATGTATAAATTTAATTTGTTTTCTGTATGATTTGGTTTTGTTTTGTTTTATTTTAGTAAAAAAAAAATCCACTACTCTTCATCAGTAAGTGCCATGAGATCTTTTATTTCCACCTGGACAGTGGCCAAAGGTATGCAGAAGGGACCTTGGTTTAACATCTCACCCAAAGATAGCACATCAACAGAGTAATACTCACCTCGTACTGCACTGCAATGTTATTGGGTATTACCCAAAGTACCTGATGTGGGGCTAGAACCCACAAGCTTCAAATCTTCTGGCCCCAGAGGCAAGTGTGCTACTGTCCTACTGAGCCACAGACATTGATTATAAATATGCCATGTGATTGATACTTTTAGTTCAGTTAATAAATTGTAAAGTGCTAACATATTGTTTACCCACCTCACAGCAACATTTCTCCAGCGAGGTCCCCCACAGTGACTACAGTGCCTAGCCATGGTGGGAGACCCGCTGGAACCTGGCAGTGCCTGTCAGTGGTCCTGAACCCCCCGGATCAGCTCCCACTGGAGTTGAGAATCTTTAAGTGGGGGGTGCAAGGGGTGCAGTGCCCTGCATGGGGGAATTCAGGGAAACCAGGGAAATCCATAGCAAACTGGCAGCCTACTACAGAATGCGGTCGACCTGCCAGTGTTGCTGACAGGGCGTTTGACAGAATTTCTGTCGGACTCCTGTCATGGATCCCTAACATATTATATGCATTTTGTTTTGGGTTTTTTTCATTTTATCAAAGTGAGGGCTTGACCCCAGGCACCACCTTTGTCCAGTCAGTTTCATCCACCTGATACAAAAGGAGTTGCAAGCAGGCTGAATCACCCCTATATACTGTACCTCAGAGGTAAGTACTGTATGAGAACAGAGGTGCAGAATACAGATAGAGTACTGCTTGTTTCAGGATAGTAATGATTTCTTTTCTCTTTCAGGTATCCCCAGTCACAATGAATGTGTGCAAAAGCACAATGTTAATTTTAGTTTACTGTAATGGGTTTATATCTGCACAGTACACCAAGTAAACACAGACATATTGCTGACAATGCCATTTATGAAATGTGAGCAGAGTTTAGCACTTGGAAATAAAGGCTGTTAGCACAGGAGGGTATAAACACATGAAGCAGGAAAATGAACCCTCTTTCTCGTTACAAAGGAAACAATGAAAGCTTTGTGGGAACATTTTTCAACTGAGGGGATTTGAAGTCAAAGAAACACTCCTTTCCCTAATTTGAATGCATCTCTTTTAGCCTTGGTGTAAATCCAACTAGAAATGCTCATCCTTATATGTAAACTTCCATATATGTTTAGGCTTTAGCAATCCTTAAGATTGTTAACACAATGTCTTCTTTGTACTGTAGCTGTTATCTGTGAGAGAGAGAATGCTAACAGCCATTTTCTGGGCAGCAGCAAAATTTCAGAAAAGACCCCATACTTAGATCCAGGAAACCCTGCAGGTTTAAATCCATTTTAAAATCAACAAAGGACTTAAACGAAAAGAGACCTTAGTCTGTAAAGAAGGGAAACTTTGCACTTCAGTGCTTCACTGTCCTCATTCTGCAGTGCCATTGCAAGAGTCCATGAGTGAGGAAGGTATGCTAGGCCACGACTAGTGTTTCAAATGGGCCGATCCCATCTCTTGCTGTGACATCAACATTGACATCATCCACCCCTACATGTCCCCATCAACTAGTACTGTGTCAGAAACACTGGAGCAGGAGGCTACGTCCACAGCAAAAGCCAGCAGGCTATACATTTTACAGAACAAGACACAACCAGAGGTATGATTTTGCAGGCGTATAAGTGGCGCAGCAGCTTGAAGCAAACCTTGGAAGAATTACAAGTGAAAGTGATAGAGATGAAAAAGACTGGTAACAGCATCAGGACAGAGAAATATATAGGGAGATAGGGGGCCTTAACTACCTAGATGGCCACAGTCCACATGTATCAAACAGTCTACGTGTGCCAGACAGGAATTTAACTGCAGCACACTTATAGGAAATATACAAAGATAGCAGAAATAAAGAATACAAATATAAATACTTTGATCCAAGCTCCAGCTCTAACTGAGGTAGTGTTGCACACCCTAGTGTGCACACCACTCTTTAAGGTGGAACTAGTTATAGTCTTAATGATTGGTTGATGTGCTTCACACACAACATAATCTGGCTTTCTCACTCAGGATAAGAATTCAGATTTTATCCCAAGGTCAATGCAAATTTACTAAGTCTGAGGTACAGCTTCTTTTTACTATGCCCTCACATTTTTCTAAATCTTTATGCGGCAATTATCCCTTACCCATAATAGGACAAATAGTCTATGGTGGCTTAGTTCCTACCCTATAGACAATAGAAAATGTAAAGGGCTGCAATAAGTGGTACAAACAAGTTAGTCTACAGTTTTTCTCTTTCATCTGATGTAACCAGCAGAGTGTGTTATGGTCAGTGACAAAAACAATCTCAGTGCCTAACAGGTACCAGCACAAGGCCTCAATTGCCCACTTGACTGCCAGGGACTCCTTTTTGATGATTATGGTATATGCCGATTCTCTTTTTTGGGCAATTTTCCACTAAAAAACAATACTGTATGAGGTATTCTTCTCCTCTGTCACTTAACAAAGCCCCTAAACCAGACTCTGACACATGTGTACCAAGAAAGGCTTTTATGTAAACTTGGACAATAAACAATGCAATATGTATAATCCCCTGTGTTAACAAACTCTTTTTGGAAATGATACTCTGTATCCAATAAATATTCTCTTATTATCAGAGTGGTGGATCACATGATCCTTGATGTAAGTATATAAAGCTCCCTAGGAGTAAGAGAAGTCAGTCAGCTCTGGTTCTGAGAAAAAATTGATGTGAACTGTGAACTCATCTCAGAGTGGGGTTCTGTTAGATTGTCTGGCATGTAATAAGTAGCTTTACCTTTATGCTTATAACTAGAAAACTAGGAGCAGAAACACATTTGCTTTATTAGAAGATATCAAAGACTTTTTAAGAAAGAGATTTTAAAAGAATGTAAAATACCCATACTGTAAGTCTATGTGATATGTGGCCACCATACTGTATGCTCTGTCTGAAAATTGCTCTATATGCAAAAAATAGTTACATTCAATACAATGATGCCTTGTACATTGTATCTTATGTCTCTTGAATAGCCCCATTTCATGGTACCTCCAGCATAGAATGCCTTAGCTAAGCTGCTGCCTGAACTTTAAAAAACAATACATACAATTAAAAAATATATATTGTGTGCAGTGGAAACACCACCACCAAACATTATCTACAGGTTGGCCCCAAATTAAAGCCAGTGCTATACCCACTAGGCAACACTGCTTCTTCACAATGATAAGTTGTAACTGTATCCATACAATGCCTCAACATAAAGTGCAACCTGTGAGCACCAATGAATGGAAACATTTTTTTAAGCAGCCCACTTCACTGCACTGCTCACTAAGCAACCCTTAGCAATTGGGATATGATGATTTAGGATATGTGAAGTGCATACTTGCATATGCCCGTAGGAAACCTTTTATCCAGGTACTGCTCATTTTTCTTCAGCACTCATAGGAAGAACATCAGCTTGGCACATCAAATACAGTACCTACCAGTTGAAATGAAGTTCATCAACTCATGAACTTTGATGAACATACATAAATGTTTTATTAGCATCCATAGAAGATCAACAACTATCTTCAACTCAGTTCATGAGCAAAGTTCACGAGCTCTTCATCAACACAAAATTCATGAAGTTGCTGAACATTTAAAGAACTATGATGAGCCAAGACAAAAAGCATAACTATTTTGCATGTATGAATGCTTTGTTTCCTACTGTAAGAATTATGAAGCCTTGCAAAAATCAGAACTTTGTTCAGTCTAGGAGTAGAAAGTATATGTTCTTCAAGGCAATTAACTATTTAAGCACCCAAAAGGATTAACATTTCAACTCACCGCATTTTAAGAGGGATAGATTTTGCTAATGTAAATAGCAATCAGGCCTTTCTACTTATGAAAGAATGATGATCAGTGATTCCATTTGAATACAGAACAACAAAAGAAAGTAGGCTTAAAAGTAAGTTACTTATACTAACAGATATGGTAACAAAACCCATCAAACTGGAATATGTTGAGTTTGTTAAGAGAACTCAATTGTCATGTTAATAGTTTGCTAAACCAGCTAGGTGTTTAACAGGGCAACCCTTGGTTTGTACCTAGTGCAGAAAGTTTCTGAGATTACAGACTAAACCAGGGTTACCTGATGAATTATATATAATTGCATATCAGGGTATTTCTGGTTACTAAACATATTGCTGGACTTTTCCAATAAAAGTTATCTTTATGAACTTTATTCATTGACATTTGTGAGCACAGGACTGCCATTAAATGTTAATGCACAATTTCTAAACGTTCGTGAACAGTTTGATGCATGCTTGATGAAAGTTCCTGAACTGAACATGAACTGTTCCTTAATAATTCATGAATATTCATGAGCAGTTCATAGTCTTATCAACAGGGCTCCCCCCCTCCCCCCAACATTCAATCCTAGCTACCATCAAACTGATGCTCAGTGTCTCCCATTTCCCAGGATGGGTTGTTGATCAGATCCCAGCCCAGTGTATAAACAGGTGTCAGCAGATGTACATCTGAGGCAGAGGGTACAACATTGGCAATATTAGTCAATTCAGTACTCTTACATTGGTTTTGTACCTGTCAGAATACTATTAACTGCTCACACCATGATCTTTTCCCACAGACCAAATGCCTTCACCACTAATGCTGCTCTATCTGGCAATGTGCATGTTTTAATCCAAGGGCTCACTAACTAAGAAGGCTTTGGTCTTCTTTACTTTTGCCTCTATCTGGACTCATATGATTGTCATCCCATTCCTGTCAATAAGGAGTGGCCAAGGTCATAGTGGTCTTACCATGGAAATTTCTCAAAATCACATTGGAAATAATTAGCCTTGCCCTTTGGCTATCCGGATCATAAAAGCACGCTTCTCCTGATCGGTTTTTGATCACTATAGGTATACAGTTAACAGAAAGTTACTGTGCGGCACTGTTCTATGTGACACCATTGCCATCTAACCTCTTTATAATGCATGAGAAATGTCTGAAGCCATGTCATAGTAAACAGTATTTTCTCATAAACTAATGTGCATGCATAGTGAAACCTTTGTGCTATACTTGCAGTACTTGACTATTGCAAGGCACTTCTACTGTATGCTTGTCTTTCCAATGGAATCATTTGTCAACCTTTGTTAGTTCATAATGGAGCAGAATGTTTATTAACTAGGTGTTGTAAATTTCACCACGTGATATCAGTGCGCTTCATGAGTTGAGCAAATTGCAAGTTACTTCTCAAAAATAGCTTAAGGTGATAATTTTGACATACTGGCTGTTCATAGTTTGAGTTCTGTTTAAATTACTGACCTTTTTATGTCTTATCTCCCTACCGGAAATCTAAGGTCAACAACAGGCAGCCAATGTGTAGTGTTGTGTGTGACGCTTGGCCAGCTGGTTATGATTGTTGTATGATATTTGTAATATAAAAATATAGTAGGTGATTGTCTGACATAAGACAGCCTGTGCTCGTGGGTGACCCCCCCCCCCAGGTTTCAGTGAAGCAGGAACCATTTAATTAACTGACTTACTTCAGAATGGCATTTTATTACCTTTTTATGATATGCTTAGGTTCTTTGAAATGGAAATAAAATGTGATTTTATGAGTCTGCCAGGGGATGAGACTAATAAACTTTACTGACATCTTAAGAGGAAGAACATTTTTTACCAACCTAGTGTTAAAAAGTTGTAAAATCCTTTTAATCTGCCTTGGGAACAGGAAATCACACAAGATCAAAGAGAAAATGTTTAATTAAGGAGTCATATTTAGGAAGTTAAGTTTTTGCTGATGGCACATTATTTAATATATCTCCTGACAGGAAATCATTGTTTGTTTGTTTCTAAAAAGGAGGAGCTAGATGACTCACCAAGGGGGTGGGAAGATGGAGTTGAAATGTATCCTTGTAATTGGGGAATATGACATATTATTTTGGGACTCTAGAAAGACACATGTCTCTGATAAGCACTTAGAGGTAATACATTAGATAGAAAGAATCTAACAGTATGTTGGTAGGAGTTTGTTCTGTAGATTTCTTCTTTGCTTTTCTTTTAAGTGATTGTATGCTTTTTGACATAGTGTTCTGTGTTTACATTTTTTTCATATTTTTATCTTCTTTTAGCAAAATCCTTATTTGAAAGATACTGCTTGGGTGTGTCTGTCAGTTCTTTTTGCATGTGACATATAGAGGGTTAAGACTGACCAAAACTGTTCAAAAGCTTGATGGTGTTACTAAACTGGGAAAAGGTAAGACTATACTTTAGGTCTTTTATAGAGTTTTAAGGGTTCATTTTGGAAGCCTGGCTTGGTGCGCCTGGCAAAAGATTGTACTGCAATCCCCGAAGAGGGTACATATCTGAGCATGTACATTGGGTAAGCTAGCATAAGGTTCACAGTTTGAATCCCCCCTGAACTTGAGACTGAAGGTGATTCAAACCCAAAAGCAGACTTATCTCCATACCTGAAATCCAAGGTCAACAATAGGCAGTCAAGGTGTACTGTTGTGCACATCAAAATGCTTAGACGAGATTACTCTTTTCACTTTTCACACCTAACTATGGAATTCATTACCACTTGAAACTGGATTAGCAGTCACAGTGTAAACAGGACTTGATTTTGATTTACAGTCATGTTTTAATGTACACTGGGGCAGAAGTTTGAGGCATATACTTCTGTTTTTTTAAACTAGCATGGGAGATGATGTGGCTTGGGATATCATCTAGATGAACTCAGGTGAGAGAGACCTAGCTAGCAGTCCCCCAGACATTGGAGGTATTCTGGGCATAGTGGGAAATCCAGTCAGCCCAGGTGGCAGGTTGATCACTAGGAGAATAAATTGTAGCAGGCAGGCTGACAGGAGAAGATGTATAGATGTAGGTACAGTAGGTGATAGGTGGTAGAAAAGGAAATGTATGAGGAACAAGGTAAGTAGGAGAATAGAGTCAGGACCAGGGTTTGAGACACACAGTGGAAGGAAGCAAGGCTGAGGATATAAGGTAAATGACATGGAAAGCCTTTGACGCAATTGTCAGACGTTTGGAAAACAAAATGGAAGTGCTTCAAGCAGGAATGGCAGATGCCCAATTAGATTTAATTGCCATGACTGAGACCTGTACATCCAACAATAATGACTGAGACCCTGTTGTCCTGGACTACACCATCTATAGGAAGAACAGGCAGAAAGGCAAGTAGGAAGGGTGGTCCTGCTTATTAAAAACAGCATACAAGCCGCTGTGGATACATCAATGGATCACAAAAGAGATGAAGTCAGTCTGGGTGCAATGCTCATTGGGGGGATAACTAAGGGTGGATGTTGTGTATAGAATGCAAAGCCAGGGGAGGACAAGGACAGGGCACTAGGACATGAAATTAGGAAATTGTCTGCAAAGGTGGATGTAGTTATGGGAAACCTACATCTACTGGATATAGACTTGGAAATCCTTGTGGTCAAGAGTGCCAGATGCCACGTTCTGTTAGAGGTGCAACATAATTGTGTTCTTTTATGATGAAGCAAGGAATCTACCAGCAAGGAGGATGGTACTTTGTAATGGGGATATAGTTAAGGATGTTGGGGTGAGGGAGCCACTTGGGTCAGTGATCACAATTTAGTGCATTTTTAGGCTGACTTAGAGGTCCATCACAACAACATGAAAATGAAGGTTGCATACTTTAGATGAGAAGAGATGGAATAAATGAGTGTGGTGTTCAGTGAAAGACTAGCAGAGTAAGAAAGGAGAGGAGGTGGAGGCCAATAGGGATACAAAAAAGGCAAAGGTAGCTGAAGCAACTAATACTTGCAGTAGACAGGTATTGTAGGTAAGACTAGGAAGTGTTGAAAACAAATGCAGTTCACCAGAGGGGTTGGGGGTGGTTAGAGAGAAGAGGGCAGCATTCTGGAAGTACATGGGAGAACATACATAATGAGACTAATAGGGGAACATTTTTTAAAAAATCAAGAAGTGGTTGGGTGGAAGTTAACAGTAAGAAAGCAGTTCACTTTTTACAGTGGAAGAAGATGGGTCTGGAATCTTGGCTCTATCAGAGGAGAATGTGCTTAAGAGGCTCAGGTTCTTGAAAGTTACCAAATCACCGTGACCCAATTGCATGCACCCTAGGTGATTAGGGATGTGAGTCAGACACTAGCAGCACGACTGATCTATTTAACTGCTTCCTGGACACTGATCATGCCAGTGGACTAGAGGGTAGATAACGTGGGTCCACTCCATGAGAGTGGGGATAGCGATGACCTGGGAAAATATAGGCCAGAAAGCCTGCCGTTAACAGTAGGGAAGCTGCTGGAAGCCATCATAAGTAAGTAAATGGTAGAGTTATTGGGTTCTTATGGACTACAGGACAAGAGGAAGCATAGGTTCAAGGCTGACAGGTCATGTTAGACTAACCAAATTGACTTTTTTGATTGAGTTGCAAGAACAGTGGATGTGGGCAAACATGGACTTCAGCAAGGCTTTTGAGTCTGTACCATGCAGAAGGCTGGGAAAAAAACTGGAAGACCAAAGAGCAGTGAACAAACTGTCCAGATGGATGGAGAACTGGTTAGGGGAAGAACTGTTGGTAGTAATACACAGGGAATTTTTGGGAGTCAGGGGTTTACCAGTGGCATGCCACAGAGGTCTGTCATGGAACCAATGTTGTTTAAACAGCCTTTATATGTGACATGGGGAATATGAAGCAAGGTCTATCTTTTTGTTGATGACACCAAGATCTTTGGGTGTGTAGACACAGAGGAGGGTTAATGGAAGATAAAAAGGATCTAGAAAGGCTGAAGAAGTTGTCTAAGGCATAGCAACTTAACTTCAATGCTAAGAAATATTAGGTTATGTATACTGATAGGAAACAAAACAAGAACTGACTATGGAATGAGGGATTTAGGGTGGTTGACACTGCCAAGGAAAGGGACCTGTGAGTCATTATAATTGTCAGCAATAAGTCTTGAACCCAAATCAACAAGGCATATGGGAGAGCAAGCAGGACTCTGGGGGATATAAATACAGCATTTACAAGTTGAAGAAAGTAGCTGATACTGTCCCTTTACAGGTCCATGGTGAAATGGTAATTTCAGTACTGTGACTAGTACAGGAGTGCCCACCTGAAGAGAGATATGGATCATTTGGCTAAGGTTCAGAGGAGGGCTACAAAAATGATGCAGAACCAACAAGGGAATACATACAGTATGAAGTGAGGCTGGAGAACATAAATTTGTACTTTCAGGAAGCCGGAAGAGAAATGGGGATATGACTGAGACATACAAGTTTTTTTGGTATCAACAGGGTAGATTGCAGGGATCAATTCACAAGGAATATAAACAGTGTAAGCAGAGGACATGGGTGTCGGCAACTGGTGGTAGTAAAATAGGATACAGGGAAGTAATTTTTCACAGAGAGGGTGGTGGAAGCCTGGAATAGTTTAAGCCACAAGTAGAAGCCAATTCATTGATCAGTTTCAATCATGAATAGGATAGGCACATGGGAAAGTGTGATTGATAGCCAGGAGATGGGGACAGTTGGGCACTGTAAGGGCAAAAGATTCAGTAACTCCAATATGACACTATCTCGGGCACAAAATTAGCTAGGAAGTAGACTGAATAGATTGAGGCTTTGTTTGCAGTCAATCTATATATCTACTGTATGTACTGTGATTTTTTTTTAATGCATTTTGTTATGGAATTTGTAATGCCTTATTCGAAGGATACCTTAAATGAATGACTGAGCAAACCACACCTACTAACAGAGGCACAGAGATGGGAAAACAAGTGTTGAGAA
This sequence comes from Neoceratodus forsteri, assembly GCA_016271365.2. Classification (NCBI taxonomy): domain Eukaryota; kingdom Metazoa; phylum Chordata; order Ceratodontiformes; family Ceratodontidae; genus Neoceratodus; species Neoceratodus forsteri. Next base: position 950,279,886 of record CM028134.1, read on the forward strand.
CTCTCTGCCTGCTCCTGACTAAGCAATTCATTGTATTTTTGAAATACCATTGACTGCCCAAGACTGGAGATCCCATTCAGTATTCTTACTATATGTCTGCAACCAGCCTGAAGTCAGTGACCACTTGGTGTTGTAGCAAGACAAGACTTTTTGGAGGGAGCCCACAGTAAAAAAAAACAAGCAGAGTTCAATGGGGGGGGGGGCATTTCTTTACTTCAGCACCAAATAAGAGTTCAAAGCAGCTTACCTTGGCAGAGCAAATACAAAACAAAACACTTTTTAGCTTGATTCAGCTCTCCGGCTCACAGTAGCCCTGCTCTCACTCTCCCCCTCCCCCCACCCAAAAAAATCTTTCTGCTCTGTCTGGTTTCCTTTTTATGATTCCCAGGCAAGGCTTATTGGAGGCCTTCCCTTGCAGGGATTTCCAAGCTTATATATAGCCAATGCATATGGCCTTCAAAGAGCACCAAACATGTTAATTTCCATAGTCATCTGGAGACCCTTCACTGGTAGCCAATCTGCACTGGAGTTTTACTAAACTTGTTTTAAATGCTTTTCCCTTGGATTTTGAGAAGGAGAAGGGATTGTAAATGATAGCTGGCTGCCTGATCCCTTCAGCTGAGCTGTGGCTTGGATTTGCCCTCAGTGGAACTCAAAAATATAATAACACCTGTTTTAAATTATGCTCTCACTGCAGTCAATGGAACATGCCCCCAAGCTCTAGAAACTTCTTTGTCACAAAATGTAGGAGTGCAAGGGTGTCACTGGGTGACACTGCACTAGATTAGGGCCAGGAAGTGGAAGGAATTGGGTGAACAGCTCTCATTTATGATCCCTTCCCTTTCTCTAAATTGCAAGAACATTTAAAAAAAAAAAGGCTTACAGAAACTCCTGTGCAGGTAAGCTACCAGTGGGGGGCTATAAGAAAGCATTGAAACTGTGATCTTTAATAGATAAAGCAAGAAATCAGCAGGGTTGGGTCCCAATTCACACTTTCCTCTTGCTAATATCCTAGTGGAAAGGGGGTCCTGGGTGAAGGTTGTATAGACTCCTTCACACCTCTGTCACCCCTTCTTCTGATAGCTGGACATAACTGATCTTGGTGACAACTGGGACAAGCCAACTTTCCTTAAAGCCATACATATACAAAACTCTTTAACAATACCCTCCTGGGTTCCTGTTTTACTCACAGAGAGTTTACAGACCAGGCTTGACTAATGAGAACAATGGCTGGTTCCACCTAAAAAGGTTAACCTCTAGCAACCAGAGAAATAGTAACACAAAGAACCTCCACCCTGCGACAAACATCATTGTCTACTTGTTTACCATCTGTAGATTCTTAGTAACATGAGACAGGGTGTTGGCCTGATGTATGTATGGCAAACTCTACAAAGGATCTTATTATAAGTCTATTTATTGAAATCCCATCCTGCATGTTTTCACCTAAAGATTTCTTGCTCTAAAGTATACTCACTCAGATCTACCAAATTGTTGTGGAGTCATTTTCTCCCACCAGCAATCCATATGCCCAGAGCCTCCACATCCCCATGTGCAGTATAGCATGTTTTTGTCTGAATTTATCATTGTAACTGACCCAGGTATACAAGATTAGGTAGGATGCAGACCATCTGCCTTATGAATAATCCTTTCATGTACGAGATGCATAGTATCAACTCTGCTTGTTTGGTCTATTTCTCTAAAACCACTACATTATAATGTGAGAAGCCCATGATGTACACATCAGAGTTTCCCCCATAAGATTTCTCCCATTGCTTCCTCAACCAGAATGAATAAAGCCATGGTAATCTTATCTGCTTTACTGTCCTCCTCTTTCACCCACCTCACTGATTCTTTGTCTAATAGTTTAAGAAGTTTAAAAATTCTCCATTCTAATATGTTTCCTTTTTGACCAAGTTAATGTGTTCCTCACTACCTCCCCATACAGTTCTATTCTCACAAAGGCAAGCATGTGTTAAACTGGCTAAGTCCCTCTTAAACTGCTAACATCTCAGCTAGCAGTGTGCAGCAGGGTACAAATGCAACCAGTTTTCCATAGAGAAAAAGTAAGAAAATAGCCAATTTAGAAAGCAATTTTCACTTCTCGACAATGCCACTGGGGGAGCACTGGACTCTGCTTGTCACTATCCACAAAACCAGTAGCATCCCTCATCAGAAATGTGATTTGAACTTTGTGAATAAACCAAGGGTAGAGAGTGCTAGTTTGGGAATTTGCAAACGTAGCCAGTTGCCTGAGCTGTGCCCTGCTATTGTTGTTCTACTTGTCTGCTGGTTGCACCTCCTTCTTCTATACCCTCACCAGGACATCCTACTCCTTCCTGCTGTGTGAGCTGCGCATTCCCTCTGTTCACAGGCCCTCAGTAGACTGTCTCATTTTTCTCAGGTGCAGTGCTCAGTACCAGCTTCATTTACACTTTCTTAAGATGGTAACTGTTTCTTTCTACCATACGTACAACTTCTGTGTTCTCTTCACCCCACATATTATGTTCCAGAGCTGCTTATCATCTCCACTGCCTTAGTCATTATTGCATCTGGCTTCTACTTCCTCTGTGCATTAGACTTTTTTGTTTTGAGCTTATGGTCATCTTTAATATGCTACCCCCAAAAAAGGTGCTACAGCTCTGCTGTGAAATTTTCATGATAATACTTTGGAACCACTTTAAAAGGTGGAAACTAGTATTTTCTGAACCTGTAAAAACTGAAACATGGGAATTGGAAAAGTGAAGACAAGGGTTTGAGTTCGGGGGGGGTAGGGGGACCCACTATAACAAAAATACACAGGGAGCCCTCATCAGGCAGACTTGATGGACATTATGGCATTCTTTTGCTGGCAGATTTGTATGTTCGTATCTTTGTATGGATGGCTTTTTCACAGTTCAGCTGAGTGCTAGGTGCCTAGGTTTTAGAAACATAGAAACATAGAAGTTGGAGGCAGATAAAAACCACAAGGCCAATCCAATCTGCCCATTTCTTCTACCTTATAAATGTGCCATAGTCCTTTACTATGTCAATGGCCTATTTATTCATATTCATCTGTATTGCTCCCTTATGTCTATCCCATGCCTGTTTGAAGTCCTACACTGTATTCATGTCCACCTCTTCCTGAGGTAGGCCATTCCATGCATCCACCATCAGTTCTGTGAAAAGTACTTCCTCACATTACCCCTTAATCAGCCTCCCTCTAATCACATGCTGTGTCCTCTTGTCCTATTTTTTTTTATATTGAAACATGTTAGACCCTTTCACCTTATTAATGCCCTTAAGATATTTGAATGTTTTGATCATATCACCTCTCTCCCTCCTTTGCTCTGGGGTATACATGTTGAGCTCCATTAATCTGTCCTCATATGTTTTCTGATACAGTCCTTGCACCATTTTGACTGACCTTCTCTGGACTACCTCAACTTTGTTAATGCCCTTGTGCAGGAGCGGCCTCCAGTACTGCACACACTACTCCAGATGGCGCCTAACCAGTGTCTTGTAAAGAGGAATTATTACCTCCCTCTTATGACTTGTGATACCCCTACTAATACACCCCACCATCCCTCTAACCTTACCTACTGCTTTAGTGGTCTGCTTGGATGATTTCATGTCATCTGTGATGATGATGCCCAAGTCTCTTTTTTCCCTTATGATTTCCAGCAACTCCCCTCCCAACCTATAGGTAGCTTCAGGGTTTCTCTTCCCTATGTGCATGATCTTGCACTTCTTTGCATTAAGCCCCAGTTGCCAATCTTTAGACTATTTTACCAGTTTTTCCAGATCTCTTCTCAATCTGCCCACCCAATCTGGATCATCTACTCTGTTGCAGATCTTGGTGTCATCTGCAAACAGGCAAACCATACCCTCCAGTTCATCTGCAATGTCACTGATGAAGATATTGAAGAGTACTGGCTCCAGGACTAATCCCTGAGGTACCCCACTTGTGAATTGCATCTCTTCTGACTGTATATTATTTCCCACTACTCTCTGTTTTCTGCTCGTCAACCAGTTTCCACCCAGTTGACCAACTTCTGACCCACCCTGAGCCTTTCCAGCTTATTAATCAATCTTCTATGTGGAACAGTATCGAAAGCTTTACTGAAGTCAAGGTAGGCAACATCAACTGCACCCCCTTGGTCCACCACTCTGGTTACCAGTCAAAGAAATCTATGAGACTAGTTTGACAGGACCTTCCCATTGTAAACCCATGCTGTCTTGGATCCTGTGCTCCTATGGATTCCAGGCGTTGCACTTTCCTTTCCTTAAGGAATGCCTCCATAATCTTGCCCACTACTGAGGTAAGACTTATTGGTCTGTTGTTCTCTACCTCCTCCCTCCTGACACTCTTGCACAGTGGGATCAAATGAGCCCTTCTTCAGTCTTCTGGGACCTCTGCTGTGCTCAGAGACTCACTAAACAGTTATGCTAAAGGCTCTGTTACTTCTACCTTTAGCTCCTTTAGTGCCCTGGGTGTGTGCCATCATGTCCTATTGCCTTGTCCACCCTGAGCTAAGCGAGCTCTTGTAGAACCCTTTCTTTTGTCAAGGGACTTGTGCACACCTCCCTCCCCCCTGTGTCCATGGTGCTGAACTGTGGGTCCTGCCTTACCTTCTCCTCAGAAAATACTGAGCAGAAGTATATATTTAGCATTGATGCTTTTCCTTGGTCCACCTCCACACACTCCCTCTTATCTCCTTTGATCTTAGCAATACCCACTCTGAACTTTCTCCTTTCACTAACATATTTATAGAAAGCCTTGTCCCTTCTTTTACTGTTCAAGCCAGCATTTGTTTGGCTTGGGCCTTTGGCTACCTTACTGCCTTCCCTGCTTCCCTTAGGGAAGTTTGGCATACCTCCCTATCTTCATCCCACTGCTTTCCCTTATATTTTCTGAAGGCCAACTTTTTAGCTGTGACCTTTTCTTCCACTGTTTTTGACAACCAAAGTGGTTTCCCCTTCTTTTGTGCTTGCCTTTCACCCTAACACAATGGGATGTTGCTTCAAGTATTGTATCTTTAGTGCTTGCCCACTTTGCCTGTACCCCTCACCTGTATTTCTTCTTGCCAGGGCTAGCATGATTCTGTTGTCATCTTATCAAAGTCAGCTCCTCTGAAGTCCCATATTTTTGCCTTGGAATGGGATGATTTAGTTCTAGTGGCCAAATTGAACCATATCATGTGATGGTCACTGGACCCCAGGTGACCTTCTACCTGGAGATCTGTGATCCTTTCCCCTTTAGCCAGTCCTAGATGCAGGATAGCCCTGTCTCTTGTGGGTTGTTGTACCAATTGTCTGAGACCCACCCCCTGCAGGGAATCCACTATGTGCCTAGTTCTGGCTGGTATTGACCAATCCGTATCTGGCATGTTGAAGTCTCCCATTATCAGAACCTCTCCTTTAGTGGTCATGTTTTGTATATCTTCTAACAGTGATGTGTCTTTGTCCTCCCCCTGGTCTGGAGGCCTGTAGACAACCCCAGTTTGTATGGCTGTCACATTTCCTGTTTCCAGAGTGACCCACAGTTTATCTGGTTCCTTACTGTATGTGTATTCTGAATTTCTTTAGGTTTGATATTTTCATTGACATTAAGGGCCACCCCCCCTTTTTTTCACCTCAGTCTCGTCTGAACTGTACATAGCCATGTACTGTAGTCTCCTACATGTGGTTACTGGTGAACCATGTCTCGCTAATAGCTACTATGTCCAGTTTAGCCTCTGTCCTTGTTGCCTCCAGGTCAGGGATCTTGTTTTCCAGAGTGTGGGCATTTGTGTACATGAGTTTCCATTGGCCAAATTTCAGTGCGTTAGTTGGGGGGCGAGGTCCGGCCTTTCCTCTGCACATCGTATGGGGAGCCAGACATTTTTCCTCACCTGGTGATGCAACTGAACTACAAAGATGCCGAACTACTGTTTGATCACTAGCTGAGGGGGGAGGATGCTCTTCCCATTTGATGTATCAGGTGCTGCACCCCTCTCCCCATTTGCTAGTTTAAATATTCTGCAAAGATATCAAACTTTTACCCCAATGCACTGACTCCCACCTTACTCAAATGCAGTCCATCAAATTTAAAGAACTTTCACTCCCCAAACTGTTACCAGTTATGTACAAATTTGTGTCCTTTTTTGCTGGCACCAGCCCTTGAGCCACATGTTTAGCTCCCCTATCTCCCCTTCTCTGACCTTCCACTCATCTGTCCTCCTTTTCCAGGCTGGCAGGACCTCAGAGAAGGAGATGCCAGATGAAATTGATGACAGTTTGTCTCCCAGCCTAGTCAGGTGTTCCTTGGTCTCCATAACTAACCGGCTGGTGAGCTCTTTAGTCCCTATGTGTACCAGGATGTTGATGTTTTCTCCTGATTCCTCCATGATTTTAGCAATGTGGTCAGTGTCTCTCCACACTGATGTACCTTGGAGACATCTGGCTATTACCCCCAGCTGGAGGTATGTATAAACCCCTCTGAATCATGGATTATCCTATGATCAGAAGTTTTCTGGATTTCCTTTTTGACTTTTTTGTATTGATCCCTATTATGGGTGAGTTTTGTAGCCCTAGCTCCTGTGCCACAGTGTCCTTCTCTACAGTGTCCTCTGTCCCTTTGTTTCATTTCAGAGACAGAGGCAGATACCTGTTTGTAGTTTTTATATGGTTTGTGGAGGTGATATACTGTTGAGCATTGAGTGATGGGGCACCCGATTTGCCCCTCCTAACCACCTACCAACCTCCCATACACAGCTACCCTCTGTGGTTGTGGTGCTTCAGTTGTATGTTCAGAAAAAGAGATGTGCAAGAAGAAGGGGGCACAATTTGAAGATAGAGGGGGGATGGCTCAGGAGCAATATAAGGAAGTATTTCTTTCACAGAGAGGGTAGTGGATGCATGGAACGACCTTCCTGAGTGAGGAGGTTGTGGGGTCACAAAACGTGGGGGAATTCAAGAATGCATGGGACAGACATAAAGCAATTCTTGTGGGGGGTAGGAAGAAGTAGGCTTTTGGCTAACTAGGCTCTGCAACTTATACAATAAGTAGAGAAATGGACAGACTGGGTGTGCCAAACAGTGCTTATCTGACATCAAAGTCTATGTTTCTATGTTTCTATGTTTCTATGTTGGGGAAATGGTAGACAGATCTTGTAATACATTTCCTCCTGAATATGCAGTTTGAGGAGAGCAATTTCTGCCCATGCTGTCTGGAGCTGAGCCCTAAGCTCGCCAATGGTCCAGCATGTAGAACAGCATCTTAAATCCTGTATAACTGCCCTTTAGAGAGGTATCTTGCAGTACCTGCAGTTAATATTATCCATTCCAGTTGAGCTACCGAGTTTATAACCTGGTCTGAGTAAATAGTAAGAAAATGAAAGCATACGTTTATTTTTATATTTTTTATATATTTTTTGTTTGTTTATTGTATAACTTTTTATAACAAGCTAAATTAACTGTGTGTCACTGTGTGGATACCCTTCTGATCCTCCCCTTCCTGCTTTGCTACAGGAAATGTCATGACACTGTGAAGCTATTCATGCTACTCTCCAACTTCGATCTAAGCGGCTACATATCATACGTGCTTACAACCCTCCCAGGTGTGGTACCCCAGGCTTAGTTGAACTCCTCTCCCAGACGAGTCTAGCTACTGGATGAAATGAAGTCCTCATTCTTGGGGATCTGAATCTAAACTGGCTATGTTACACCGGCCAAAACCTCCTTACTATTGTACAAGACTATGGTCTCCATCAGTTGATCAAAGACCCTACCAGGATCACGGCCCCACCCTCCCGATCCATTTCCTTACTTGACTGGGCCCTCACAAACCATCTTGACCACATTGTCTCAGCTGGTACCCTTTCTGACTCAATTAGCGACCACTCCCTAATTTTTTGCACCTGGCGTGCAGCCAGACAATCATCTCCCCCTCCGAAATTAATCACCTTTCGTAATATGGCTAACTTTAATCCATCTCAGTTCCTGTACGATCTCTCGCTCATTGACTGGTCACCTATCTTTTCCTCTCTTAATGCTCAATCAGCCTTAGACTACTTCCTTGAAAAATGTATTGGTTCTCAGGACCTACACGCGCCTCGTGTCACTCGCCGAATAAGAGGCACACAAACTAAGTGGCTAACTAAGGATCTCCTAGCTCAGCTTTGAAACAGGGACAAATGCTGGCATTGTTTTAAGGTCTCAGGTCTGCCAGCAGATCTCAGTCACTACAGGGCACTGAGAAACTCCTGTAAAAGAGACATCCGTCTAGCAAAAAGCTTGTTTTGTAAAGAATCACTTGTTAATGCTGGAAGAGACTCGCGTAAATTTTGGTCTGTCATCAAAACTCTCCTTGGCTCTGATAAACCTTCCACCTCCAATGATATTCTGCTGAACGGAGTACACTGTAACAACCCCGTGACTATCGCCAACTCTTTTAACCAATATTTTTTGGACTTGTCACGCTACCTAGACTCCTTCCCCCCTAGCCACCTAGTATCCTCTCCCATGGACAAGGATCAGTTGCTCTTACGTCCCACTTCTCAGGTTCCGGACTGTCACTAAATCTGAAGTCCTAAAGTTACTGCTGACTATCCACAACAAACCAGCCCAGGTGCTGATAGTCTTGAACCTAAGCTACGAAGATTGCTGCCCGCTTATAGCTGCCCCTAACTAAAATTTTAACCTGTCACTATGTCATGGTGTAGTTCCAAATGTTTGGAAGATAGCCAGGATAACACCAATTCTAAAGAAAGGTGATCCTAAAGTAATGGCCAACTACCGACCTATTGCCATTCTCTCGGTGCTCAGTAAAATTCTCGAAAAGCTAGTCGCTAGGCAAACTATTGAATATCTCCATAAACACAACCTCCTCTTGGGATCCCGGCATGGATTTTGCAAAGGTCATAGTACCGCCACTGCTCTTCTGACACTCTAAATAGATATCTACACAGCCATGGACTCTGGTCTCCTGACTGGTACCACTTCATTGATCTCACCAAGGCTTTTGACTTTGTTGACCACACCCTCCTCCTTTCAAAGCTTACCTCCCTGGGTTTCTCAGTGGAATCAGTGAACTGGTTTCGGAGTTATCTATCAAATCGGCAGCAGGCTGTTGCTTTTAACTCTGCCCTATCTGACCTATCGTACATACAAACTGGTGTCCCACAGGGATCCATACTTGGTCCTCTGCTTTTCTTGATCTTCATAAATGACCTCCCTCAACAAGTATCTACTTGCTCTACCTTGCTCTATGCAGGCGACCTTGTACTCTACCATAGTGCTAGTAACATACTGGACTCAACTAACTCCCTATCTAAAGAGTTCCAAAACATTCAATCCTGGATTACTGCAAATCATTTTGTTCTCAATGAAGCGAAAATTCAGGCAATGCTCTTTGGCTCTCCTGCTAAACTAAAAGTAAATCGGAACTACTTCAAAATATCTTGTTCCAACAATTCCCAGTTAGTAAACACCTCATCTTTTAGATACCTTGGCATTCTTCTTGATGATTCCTTGGACTTTGATCTCCACATTACCACAACTTGCAAATCAGTCAATGCAAAGATCGGAGGAGCATACCGCACTAACTATGCCCTTACCCCATCAGCTAGGCTTGCTGTGGCACAAGGCCTTCTTCTCCCATCCTTGGCTTATGGCTCTGTCGTCTATCTAGGTGCTACTAAGACCTCCCTCCATGCATGGGACACTACATATAATAACATCTGCCATTATGCGTCTGCCTCTCCGTGGCTCAAACATCACTGTCTGCTTTATGCGGATCTTGAATGGCCTAGTCCTGTGGCCCATCGCCTCCAAGCTTATGGCACCTTGATTGATGGTACGATATGAGCAGGCCTCCCTAATTCTCTTGCCTTGCTACTACACCCTCAAACCCCTTCCTATGGTCTCCGTTCACTTGACTAGACACCTCTATACATCCCTAGAAGTAGGACCTCAATGGGTACACGAGCTTTCTCCCATTCTGCTCCTAAATACTGGAATACTATCCCTCTAGCTATTCATCGTGCCCCAACGCATACCTGTTTTAAGAAGCTCCACCATCAATATCTACTCACAGCAAGTCCCTGCACCTGCTTCCAGTCACCATACACCATAAACCAATACCCGGCTCTGCCTGCCCTTTCCTTTTTCCACACTACTGGCTACTCTCTCTAATCTATCCTCTCCTACTCTACCCCCTTCCCTCTGCCTCCCCCAGTCACTGCGTTATCTTGGACTTGCCAACTAGCTACTTGCTAAGGATCCACAGGAATCTCCTTACCTTAGTGTCACTTATCTCATTTTTTCTCTATGATCCTGTTATCCATGTCTCCATACAACCTATTTTGCTTGCTCATGTATTATCATAATCGTATTAAGGTTTGAGATGTTTTGTACTCTTCTGGCTAACTATTTATTGTATGGTTTATGTGTGCTGCATCACACTGATGTTTTGTATGTCATTTGTATCCTCCCAGGTCGTACCTGAAAATAGGCATTCCTATGTCTAATGTACCCACCTGGTCAACAAAAGCAAATAAATAAATAAATAAATGACTGTGCTACTCTATAAAAGGAGTCAAAAACACAAATCCAGGCACTCACTACCACAAAAGAACTTAGCCCAGAAGGGAAACATTTAAAAAAAAAGGTTTATTAAATTGCCTGATGCATTTCTGGTCCCACTGGACCCTTTATCACAGGCTAAATGAGGCAGGAAAAACACACACATATATATAACCCTAGAACAGATCACATGACAAATTACATCAATTAAAAAACACCAATAAAATGTGTCTAACAATGAAGTAGTACTACATTCCTCCATGGAATTCAATATATCTAACAGGCAGAACAATAATTACTTCAAAAGTTCAATGGATAAAAATAAACAACAGTACTAATTTAACAATTATACATCAATAGAAAACACATCAGTTTAAACATATCTAATAATAATATCATTAGTACCTAAAAACCACAGGCAAAGGAAAGAAACATAGGAATGGGGGGGTTACAAAAAAGGAAATCCAGCTTCATTTTCTCAATAGACTAACGTCTTTCTTCTAAAAAAGGTTTTAGATTGAAATTACCATTTAAACCTGGACTAGTAGTTACTTTTAGCTGCAAAATCCAAAAGGCTTCTCTTGTAAGAATCAGATTTCTATAATTACCCCCTCTACCCTCTCTAGGTTTCTGAGATACTTTATCAATGGCCATATACTTAAAAAAATGTTTACACTTTTTATTTTTACATGCTAAAATGTGACCTGTCATGGCATATAGTAAATCTTCTCTTACTATAGCCATTGATGCTCACCAACTCTAATCTTAAAACTCCCTTCAGTTTTCCCTACATAAAAGGCATTACACAAGCAGGTTGTCAAATAAATCACCGAAGATCGTCACGCTGAGCTCCAGAGGTAAGTATGGGGAGGGGGGGTGTGGGGAGGCAATGTGTGCAGATGGTGTGCACGGGTTGAAGAATGGGCCTCAGGACTCGACGAGGGACCGTTTTCTGTTTTACAGGGTAAAAAACAAACAAACATTGCAGGACTTTTTTTTCTACAGGGGCATTTGTCACACTGGGGTGGGCTCCCAGTGTGCCACCTGAGTGGTTGTTTTGGGGGGACTGTAGCTGACAGGGGGATTGGGCACCCCTGCCAGCCATACAGAGGTGAGGGTGTCGCATGAGCCAAGGGGGATTGGGCACCCCCTCAGCACACAAGAAACAGGGGCGGTACATTATGCTGACGGGGATTGGGCACCTCCATCGGCAAATTACCTCAGGTGGGAGCATGCCGACAGGGGGATTGGGCACCCCCGTTAGCTTTCACAGGGAGTATAAAAGGTGGCAGCTGTCCCTTGGCTTCTCTGGGAACTGTAGGAAGCTGACAGGGAAGCCACCGCCATGTTGCTTGACCAGAGGAGGCAAGCAGTAATTGGCTGCTGCAATCAGGGACCGCTCCATGGTGCTCCCTGATTGCAGTGGCTAATTTCTTTCAAGGTGGTGGTATGTTTTTTCAACTGCTGTTATAGACAACGTGCTATGCCATTGGCGCCACAGAGCCCAGACTCAAACAGCAGTGGCGCCATTTGCTGCAGCAGGACTGCACCTCTGAAACTCACTTCTCCACTGAAGCTGCCACAATATGTTGTCTGTGCTGCATGCGCAAGACAACATAAAAAATAAAGCAGTAAACTGTAACACCTGTTGGCACAACACAGTAACCAAAACGTGTAGGCACAACCTTGAACAATTTGACAGAAAATATACCCTGGAAAGAAACAATTTGAATCCAAGAAAATAAAGAAGTAATCTGCAAGCACAAATCAGTAACAAACCTGTAGGCACACCCTGTAACAATGTAGCAGAAAGTATACCCTGATTTTGTTAATCTGTCACGAACGTTGATTTCTCACAGCGACCGTACCATTCTGTGCCAGAAGTGGGAAAACACCATTTGGGCAGGATGTGAAAAGTGACAGCTGTACCATTCATAATAGGTGTGAAGAGATGGCAGTGTTGGAAATCTTGAGTGAAAATATGAAAAATGCGCAAATTTACAAGCATATGTAGAATGTATATGTAGAAGCAATTTGAATCATTGAACAGTAAAGCAGTAATATGTAAGCAAAAAACAGTAACAAAACCTGTAAGCACAAAAGAAAATAGTAGCACACACTAAAGCTTCCTATCCAAAAGAAGCCTTAATTTTGCTCCTTGTTCTGATAATGTTGTTCCTTGCTCTGTCCTTGCAAGCAAACTTAGAAGGAAAGAGCTCAGGTGAAGCTAGGTGCCTTTGCCAGCAAACCTAGTCTTCCAAGTAAAGCTGCCAGCAATGTGCATTAGCTGCAGATAAGGTAAATCCAGTGCTGGGATACATGAAATGAGTCTTAATATGCAATGTTAGAAAATGGGCTAAGAAATTCCTGGGCTGTGATTGGCTGATAGCCCTGGCAAGGTGGACATCTGTCAGACAACAGAGACCGGGCATTAAAGGTTCCAGTCCCCACAGACCTCATCACCAATATCAAGCTGCCACTGGAATTTTGAATTTAAAATGCCCACCATTTTTTTGTCTCATTAAGTGAAAGCTGAGACCCAACTCCAGTCTTCCAGCCATTCTCCCAATCTCTCCTACTCCTCTGATTTCTTGCGCCCTAAAAAATATGAAGTTTGAAAAAAGGTAGCTGATCACCAACCTGAACCTGACTGACTACCGTGATGTTTGCCTATCTCTTGTGACTGCGCTCAGCCATGCTGGCCTCCGATCATGCTCAAATTCTTTTAATGCTGATTGTGTCCGTTTTCCCACACTACAAAAATTTGTCTCTTAACAATGCTGTAATGGACACTTCTGATTTAAGAGGAGGAAGAAAAGCACAAGAAAATGGCCACTGTCTATTGAGTATCCCCCCCACACTGCAACACTCTGCCAGCGTTCTCCCAAAGTAATCGATAGGATTGCATTAGACTCTCCAGCTTTAAAAACAAAACAAAACTCACTGAACAGTTTTATATCTTTTTTTCTCCATAGTAATGGCACCATGGATTGGCAGCTTTATCACCTGCTCAATCACTGAAGCAGTTTAAAGTCAGAGTAGTGAAAGAAGTGCCTCGTTTACCTTTCCTTCAGAGGTATGCTTCATTGCTTGCTTGAGTTAGTTTTTAAATGCCACTAAGTACATTTATATTGCAGCTGCCCACTTGATGCCTTCCAATGCCTGCCATCATTGAGTCAGGGTTTTTCTGTGACCCCTGGCTGCTGCCCATTCTGGCAAGTGTGTCCCTGCTACCAGTTTGCTCTTTCCCACTTTTTCATTCTGGGTGCATTTGACTGACAAGCTGGAGTTTTAAAAAAAGCAGACATTCAGGCTATCATGCTTGCCTGACTGCAATTCAACACACAGTGGGGGTGAACGATGCCAGCATACAAAAAAAAGGATCATAGCTTAACAGTCAGTGTGTGTGTGTGTGTGTGTGTAAGAATGGCAACCAGCTACAAGTCAGAACACTGATACAGGTGGAGGAACTATTTTATTACAAAACTTATTGTAAACTAAGTCTTCACTATCATTTTTAAATTAAACTAAATGTTTTATAGTGCCCATTTTCTAACAATAACACCCTCCAGGGTGAGCAGTATTGGGCAATACAGGACCTTCCAGGTGCTATAAGGCCCTCAGACTGCAGTGTCGGGCCTCATTATGCCCCTGGGTAATCAGATATATCCCAATACTGCCCACCCTGTTGGGTATTATTGCTTACATAGTGATGAGATTCTGCCCCTGTAAAGGGCACTGATAACGCCACACTTGGGGTATGGTGTATTGTTCTGCTTATAACAGTACACTTGGAATATTGCAGCAACTGAGATGGTACAGACAACAACAGCTAAAAAGAGAAAGGAGATGAAGAGTGCTAGTTTTATGGACATATAGACAGACTTGGTCTGTTTCCCTAGAAAAAAGAAAGTTGGCAAGGGAACATGATTTCAGCTTTTAACATTTTAAAGGGATTGGATTAGCTGCTTTAGGGAAATGTTGATCTTGTTCAGTACAGTAGAACTGGAAGGCATACTCTGTGGCTAAGTGGTGATATGAACTGGGGTAATGTGAGGAAGTAGTATTCCCACCAAATTGTTAAACCTATTGAACAAGTTTGCAAAGGAAGTTGTGCATGTGAGTATCGAATCTTTTTATCTCAGGTTGGAGATGTTCATCATGGAAAACACCATTTCTGTATACTGTAAATGGCATATAATTCACTTAGTGAAGGGAGGGTCACAAACAGCATGTCTTGTAGCAATGTTAGTATGTCAGGAGGGAAGGGTTGATTACTTGATGTTGAGTTTCCAGAGTTTTCCACCATGGACAGTCTTATTTGTCAGCATTCATACAATTTACTGATAGCACTTTCCATTTAACAATTCCTACAGGTATTTCATAGAAACATAGACAATGACAGCAGGAAAAGATCAATGGTCCAGCTAGTCTGCATGTAGCACCCTAATATACCCCAAGACCTTTTGTGAATACAGGGTTCTTGTCTACACTATCTAGCCCCTTGTTCCCTATCTTACTACTATCCCTTGAGTAACTACTACGACTTTAACTCTGTCTCAACTATGCTTGAAACCATTAATGGTTTTGGTGCCACCACTTCTGCTGACTTAATGTTCCATGGCTCAACCACTCTCTCTCTCTCTCTCTCTCTCTCTAAAGTAGAACTTTCTCACATCCCTCCTGAATAGTGATGGGCAAAGTGGCCCCAATTCGCTCTTCAAAGTGATTCGTGGAGTGAAGGAAAATTCATGGAGTACTCTGCAATGCGAAGCAGAGTACTTCACATTATAATGGGTAATGCGAAGTCCATTGAAAACAATGGCTTCTCATTACTCTGCCTTCCCAAACCACTACTCCACCAATTCTTAAGGTGAAGTACATTGAAAACAATGTACTTTGCCTCACTTCACCTTGTTTTTATGCACCAAAGGTGAATTTTTCAGTGATTCATAGGATTTCAGGTCACATGGGCTCTAGATTGTTCTGCACAGCCTCAATTTGGGGTAGTGTGTGTAGGAAGCTGTAGGAGACATCTGCTCTGAGAGCTTTCTGCGATTCAAACCTTCTAAAAGCTGTTAAAAAAGCCTTTTTGAGTCATTTGTTTTGCTGAAACTTTAGTTCATCGATTATAGGAAACCCTCCTGTGCTCACATCATTGAGCATTTATTGCTTGTGTATGGATTTTGAATGTTACTGTACAACATTCAGTCTGTGTACTGAGAGACAGTGGAAGTGTGCTTTGGGAGAGGGGCATATCTGTGGTGTAGGTAGATTAACTTGGAGAAAAAGACAGTGCTTTCTGTTCTGGTGATATTTTTCTTGTATGACTGTGTTAATGTACACGCAGTAATATTTTCAATATTTCTTGCCATTTTTTTGCTGATTGTTCTGGTGCAATAGTGCATAATTTTAGTTTGTTTAAAATATGTGGTTATATTACTGAAGTTTTCAATTTGCTATGCATTACTTAGTGTGTGTGAGTATGTGTGATGCGTGTCATCAAATCAGACACCTTTTATTGTGCCACATAACAATGACAGCAATGTGAAGCTGCTATCCACTGCAGCTCTGTGATTTTTGCAGTTCTTTGTGGCATCTTTACTGGCACTAGTACTAGTGACTGTTACTGCAGCAGTGCAGTACACTGCCCCCCCCCAATGGCCCGCTCCACCCAGCAAAGGTATTCTCTTCCAGATTTGAATTTCTGATGGTGAGCACTGGTTAGGTGTTGTGCCTTTGTGTCTGCATCTCTTCAGTGCACAGCGCAATCTTAATCTGTCTGTGCATTCGCATCTTTTTAGGGCCCAATCTCCATCTGTAATTTAAGTCACAGTTGTTTCTTTGGCTTCCCTTCTGAGTACTGTACACTGGTGTGGTGCTTAATTCTGCATGAACATTGTACTCATTAATATGCGTTTTTAAGTCAGGACCATCATCACGAGTCACTTATGATACAAATCATGTTCTTCATCATCACGGTCACAAATGCAGTCACAAATCACGATTCACAATCACACTATGAATCACATTAATTTTTTTTCTAGTTACTTGGATGTACTGTAAGCCTGTTTTGTAGTATCTGTCCAGGCTTCACCACACCACCATTGTACTCATTGATATGTGTTTTTAAGTCTGGGAGTTTTAAGCTACAGCTCATTGGGGAAGTACAGCCATAGGCATTCACATTCCCAATATAGTTTCATACTGGCTATCTCACACCATCGACACCGAATCATGTTCTTCATTATCACAGTCACAAATGCAGTCACAAATCATGATTCATGATCACGTCACGAATCACAACATTAATTTTTTTTAATAGTTACTTCGATGTATTGTAAACCTGTTTTGTAGTATCTCTCTGTGCTTCACCACCCCACCATTGTACTCATTAATGTTTGTTTTTAAATCGGGGAATTTTGTGCCACACCTCATCGGGGCCTGGGGAAGTACAGCTGTAGGCATTCACGTTTCTTCATCATCACGGTCACAAATGCAGTCACAAATCATGATTTACGATCACGTCATGAATCACACCATTTATTTTTTTTTAATAGTTACTTGGATGTATTGTAAGTCTGTTTTGTAGTATCTCTCCATTCTTTACCATCCAACCATTGTACTCATTAATGTTTCTTTTTAAGTCGGGGAGTTGGACAGTGTCTGCAGTACATACACAGACTGGAAAGAAGACTGACTGCACACATGCAGTTTAGCACAATATACTTGCACTGCTCAGAATACAAAGTGTCACGTATACAGAAGACAACAAAAAAGAGCATAATTACATACAAGGGTCAGGGATGGTGGAGGAATACATTTTATAACACAGCAAGGAAGTGTGGGGGGCACATGGTATGAGGAAAAAAATAATAATGTGGGATTCCATGGTGATTCAGCAGCAGTTCCAGCATGAACATAATTTGCAACTGATGTCCCTCTATGTGATCCAGTCGCTGCTCCACAGCACTCGATCTCTCATTGTTCTCCTCGACAGCACTCCAGAGAACTGCCAAGTCAGCCTGTGTTACACGCAGTTCTCTGGGGTGCACACGTTCTACGGGCTGACCTGCTGGTGGTGGTGGTGGAGGTTGGGGTGGGGATGCTGGTGAAGCAGCAGGTGCTGCTGTGGCCCTCCTCTTGTTAGGGATGCCGCAATGCACAACTGCACCCTCTGCCACAGAATGGCCAGCAGGTGCAGGCATAGTCCGTTCTGTGGCAGCCTGCCACTCTAACTGCTGGTGATTGAGCATATGGGTGTGCTGGCCCCCAGTCCCCAGGTGAGTCCCCTGGGGGCCATGGCGCACTTCCACCTCACATAGGCGGCAATTGACAACACTGCTGTCCTCCCCTGACACAGTCAACAAACTGCCAAACAATGGAGGTGCAGGGAGGACCAGGCTCAGGCAGGGGATTTCCAGATGAACTGGCAGCTGGCTGGTCATGGTGCTGAACAGGGATGGGATCCACATCTGGTTCTCGGGGGAAGAGGTACATCCTGCTCCAGAGGACCTGGTGCTGGACTTGGTGGTGGTGGTGGTTCAACTGCCTTAGAGTCAGGACAGGAGGTGGTGTTGGTCCTGCTTCCGGGGTGGGGGACACTCACAAGTTTTGAGCAATCCAACAGGAATAGGCACCCATGCCTTCCACACATGTGCACAGTACGACGCTTACCACTACCACGCTCTCCCAGAGCTGCCCCACCCCAGACATTCTCTCACCCTGGTCCATATCTCCTACTGAGCACCCTCAGTCTGAGCAATCGCTACTCACACTGTCACAAAACACACACACAGTCACAGACAAACAACTAACTACTTATAAAGGGAAGAAAATGAAAATTTACAGAAAGAACAAATTAAGTAAAAAAGAGTACAGAAAAGGCAAAGAAAATGTAGCTTTTAAAAAAGCTGTTGGGTCTAAATCAAAGTTTAAATCTCCTCCTTGCTCTGATCTCAAAGTATCAGCAGTCACAAAACACACTACTCTCCCTCCATCTGCACAGGAGAAAATAAAAGTGTCTGCTTTTATGACTAATTTTCTTCCTGCCTAGCTAAAGAGCATGTGACTTACAGTACTGTAAGCCATGTGATGTGTGGGGAGGCTGCCAGATCTGAAACACCAAGTGGATCACTTAGAATCCTAATGAGGAACACGAAGCCCATTAAAAGCAATGACTTCGCCTTACTCCGCATTGCCATTCCACCTTAACATGAAGTGGTAATGACAAGGCAGAGTGAGCACTTTGCATTGCCCACTCCTCTGCAACGCGAAGTGCCCACTTCACGTTCACTTCACTGGTGGAATTTAAATCTGCTGCATCTCTACTCCTGAACCTCCCTCCCACCAGCTTCCACTCATGTCCTTGCCTTCTAGATTCACTACTCCTGTAAAATGGTTCCTCACAGTTCACCTTTTTACATTTCTTTCTGGAACTTTAACATCTCTGCCCTGACTCCAGCCTGTCCTTGTTTTTCCTAAGGTGACTCCAGAACTGGGCATAGTACTCCAGGTGTGGTCTCACCAGTGATCTATAAAGGGGAAGTAATACCTTTTTCCATCTGCTGTCAAAACCCCTCCTGATACACCCCAGCATCCTTTTTGCCTTACTGTAGACCTTATTACACTGGCTAGACTGTTTAAGGGAGTGACTTACTATGATTCCTAGGTCCCTTTCCTCAGAGGTAGTGCTCAGCTTAACCCCTGCTATCCAATAATCTGTTCTGGGGTTCTAGATCCTTATGTGCATTGTCATTTCCCATTATACTGAATGCTGCATAAACCTGGGTAACAGGAGCTGCTTATGATGGACTTTCAGTCTTTTTCCAAATAGCAGTTCCTGTCTTAGTGTGTTCTTACTTAAATTAACCTATCCCTATTACAAAATGCAGTATGATTTAAATGTCCAAAAAATCTTTTTCCAATCTAATGTAAGCTAGCCTAAATATATTTACTGTATAACAAGTTGAACTGAAGTACCATGACATAAATACAAACAAATACTCTTGTCTCCATGTCATGGCTTTCACCTTGCACAAGTCAATAAGGGTATTGATGCTCCCATCAATATGTGGCTTGTTCATGACTTATATGGCTGGTTATTTTTATACTTGATTTCCCAATATGGACTACTAGCATACATCAGAGATTAACTGCCTAATGAAGTGCTGAGTGCAGCTATTGGTACATGACAGTCAAAGTAAATGATTTATGATGGATGGGTGCCCATGACCTATCTTGAGCTAATGTGAATATTGATTGAGGGAGAATGGTATTACTTTTATATATTTTACAGTAGGAATGATTTACACTATAAAAAACTAAGACATATCTCAACTTCATTTTGTAAAATAATGCCTAAAGGTTTGCAATGACAGGTATAGAACTAGCTTCATTCACAGCAATGCAGTATTACTTCTACTGTTAGGGCTGTGTTGCAGTTTTTATACAAAAACAAACTATATTAACAAATATTTTCCAGATATCTTGAGATCTAATATGTAGCAGCTCTATAGTTTGGATTATAAAATTGCCCTTTTTTTGCTGGTTTCTGATTGGGTAGTACCCCTGCTAGAGTGGTACATTAACTTTCAATAGATGCCCAGCAAATAAAAAGTGCCCATCACCACTTCAGTTATGCTTGTGCCCACCCTTCTTGTTCATTGGGGAAAAAACACCCTATTCAAGTTGAAATCGGTGCCATTTTTTCTCTCTCTCTCTTGGTAAGTGACACTGATACCCCCATGGCTCCCTACCTCAGTGCCAGCACACCCTCAACTAGAGAAATGCCCCATTCCCAGTAGGATTCTCCAAAAGCACTAGTCTCTCTTTCTATATTAATACCTAACAGATTTTTGATCCCTGGTTTGCCGTCTCTAAAATACAGCGTGAATGTGACCCCTGCTTTGCTGTCTCTAATATACAGTGTGACTGTGATCCTTGACCCTAAACACAGAATACCACCTTTGCCGACGACATCACAACTCCCACAGTGAAGCCTCCCAAACTGACAACAATGAGCAGGATAACTCACAAGGACACCTGCACACTAAGCTGCTAAATGGTCTGTCAAAACAGTTCTTGTACTTAAAAAAAGTTTCCTTTTTAAATCACTAGTGCTAGCATGTCACGTGTTCAACTCTACTCACAGACAGTAGGACAGCACTGTATCACTCAGTCACCCCAATTCCACTCCCACTCCAACAAATAGTATCCTTTTTTTTAAATACAAAACTCAAGTTCTGTGTAAAACTCCACAAGAGGCAGAAGGGACCTTCACCAGTCACCCTGTCTTCCACAGCAATCAGGCTCAGTTACGCTCCTGCTGCTTCTGACTCCCCCCCCCACACACACACACACAGTCACATTCCTGGTGCTGCCTAAAGCTACCAAAATAGCAGAAAACTTTGTATTTTTTAAAATCACTTTCTTGAAGTGCACAGTAGATCATGCTCTGTCTCAAGTAACTGCGGCTTTGAAACTGCCACTAGACTCATTCTACATTTGAAACTCAATCAAAAAGTAAAAACATACCTCTGTTTACATGGAACTGATCACTGTACGTTCCCCTGCTATGACTCCATGTTCCTAAAAGTAAGAAAAATATATGGTTCTTCACTGTAGTGTGTATGTGTGTGTGTGGGGGGGGGGGGCACAGACAAAGCAACAAGCAAGCAGCAACTCCTGGAGATGATGAAAAGCAAGTAATCAAATAAAGCAGCAGCACCCTTTACTGTTAATTTTACCAAAACAGGGACTGCTTTACCAGAAAAGTAAATTTTAATTATTTTTTCATTTATGTTTTATACTTATATTGTTATTTTTATACGTTTTTCAGAAAATGACACCTATAGTCCATTTCTAAGTGCAATAATACCCTCCAGGGTGGACAGTATAAGCAATACCAGACCTTCTAGGGGCTATAAGGCACTCCACCTGTGGCACTGGACCTCATTACGTCCCTGGGCAGTCCGGTAGTGCCCAATATCACCCACCCTGTCAAGTATTACTGTTTACATAGAAACCTGAAATGATCAAAATAAATTAAAATCTGTTCAGCAGATTTAAAATTACATATACATTAAAAAATACAAATATCCCCAGCATCAGAGACTTTTTTTTGAAGTAGCAGTACTTTATTGCTAATTTAGACAGCTGATATATAGCATAAAATGCATAACTCACAGTTGAACTGTCACTTTGCAAAAAATACTGATACATAATTTAAACAAAAATAGCATGTGAGCACATGTTCAGTAACATATTCTATAGCTTTTTATCAGGTCAACATTTAAAGCATGCATAAGGAAAGCACTGTGTTCTAGCTATTAGAGTGCAAAACTGTGAAACAAGAGATCATAAGTTCAGCAACATAACCTCTATACTTCCTAGAGCAAATAGCAGGACCATTCTGAGCTTCAGTCCTCAAAGCTACAGCATTAGACACATGCAATACTTGAAACCAGTGAAAGAAGATGTTACAACATGTTACACCTCAGAGTGAGTGGTTAGAAATAAACTGTAAAATATGTTAAATGCTTTGAAGTTCTGTTTTGCAATTTTGCAAAAGATGAAGATACAATCTGCAATTCTGCATTCTGAGTCAGTGGTCAAACATTACATGGAGATGCAAAGACATGATGCATAACTTTGCAGTCTGTGACTAAGAAAAGAGAGGTATTTCAGTGTCTAAAGTATGAAGAATATTGAATGATCACTAACTATACATACATATGGAAATGAAGTACAAAAAGCACTGGCCCATAATTTATGCACAAACATAAGTTATAAATATATGGGCCATTTAGAGTGGCTTCTTTTCCTGAGTTCTATGTGTAGAGTACCAGTGCCCTTTAGCCACACACTAGTGAAATACCTGGAATGGGTGAAGGGAACCCACTAAAATGCATAGATAATAGTCAGCAAGGACTTAGTTTCAAGAGGAAAGATTTTTCCACCAAGATGACAGCCATATAATAAAGATCATGATTCTGAGCAGAAGCTTCAATTTAAACCTACCTAATCCATTTAAATCACTTAATAGAAAAGGTCAACCAAACTAATTGTTTTTTGGACTCCAGCCATATAAGGGCCAAAACTTCAATATCTTATGCAGCATCTTGGGTATACAACCTGCATGTGGCAAATCAAATGTTGTATACAGGATGTTGACTGCCTGGGATGTACCTTCCCTTTGAGTCACTCAACTGAGAAAATCAGTCAAGTTCTTTTGACACGACATGCTTCTTCTGAACTCATATTGATTCCTATTTGTAAGCCTGTTAGCTTCCAGGAATTATACTATTCACTCATTTATGATCACCTCTAGTAGTAGTTGGCCAACTATACATGTCAGGCTCATTGGCCTGTATTTTCCAGGAATCTCACTATCACCATTCTTGAGAAGGGTAGCCACATTTGCCACTCAGCAGTCTCTCTGCACATCACTATTTGATAGTGACTCATTAAACAGATCTGCCAATGGTGCTGCTAGGACCTGCCTTATCTCCCACGGCACCCTTGGGTACATCCTCTCTGGACCCTGGAACTTGCTTATCTTTAGGCTTTGCACACCTTTTAGGGTTCTGCCTTCAGGCATACAGCCCACTCAAATGTTTGATTATTGGTAAGTCCCAAATTCAGTCATACAGCCTGGTAGTGGCCCTGTAACTTCCATCCTAAACACAGAATAAAGTATTTAATCAATATGTTTGCTTTCACCTCTCCTTTCCTCCTCAACACTTTCTTATCATTCTTTTATAATTTCTTTGCTACCACTTTTTCGCCATTTTCACCTGATGTGCCTGAAGTAGGTCTTATCATTCCGATGGACCCCATCTACTATTCTTAGCTCTGTGTTTGCATTTGCTTTACTAAGTACAACACAGTGTCACCATTTCCTGCATGACAAAAAGGAATAACTCCCTTTGACATTGTACTGTTTTCCTGCAGTAACTCTGCTGCAGAATGCTGCAAAATTGGCTTTCATCGTGGTGAGCTTCACTGTAGCTGCTTGTTTTTCTCTGTATTTCCCTTTACATTTCCCTATTGACCTAATTTTGCTCCCCATTGTAGACCTGAGAAGCTCTTTGTTTGCAACCTATTGTGTCCTTAACTTCTCTCTTCAATTATATTAGTTTTTCAGGCTTTTTTGTCTTACTGGCAGATTTAATGCACTTATGAACGGCTTTTAATACAGCCCCCTTTTAATGCTGCCCACTTTTTTTCTCCTCCATCTTCTTCATTAATGTTCTCTAGCTGATCTTTGATGAATTGTTTCACTTTTTCAAACTTAATTTTTCTAACATCAGAACCACAGGGATAGAACTCATTCACTGATCACCCAACACAATATCAAACTTCACACTGTTGTAGTCAATCTTTCATGTTGGGCCTTCTAACATGAAATCCTTAATAAGGTTCAGGTTAGATGTTATGAGAGCTAAGATTGCATTCCCCATCATTTATTCCTGCACCTACTGGGAGAGACAACAGTCATGCAAAACCTCAACAAACATCTGACCTTTTTGGTTCCTTGCGGCCTGTATTTCCCATTCACTTTCCTAGAGGTATAAATACCTGTGGCTAAGGTTCTTCCCTGCCATCCTAATGTTTTCCAGCATCTTGTACCTGTTGACCACCTAGTTTGGCAGTCTTTAGTCTAGTGCATCTGTCAAATTCTCCACATTAAAATGCATAGCATGGGCCTTCTAATGTGGAGAACAAATGGCCAGAATGTGTAGGACTTTCTTGTTTTAAAATAATGATGTTTAAGAATATTTGTCGCCATGTTTTTAGTGTTAAGGAAAGTTTCGATCAAGTTAATTTAATTATTTAATTGTTTGCCCAAGAAAGCTCTAACATTATGTGGAACACCTGTACATCTCCATGGAGTAAGGGTACATTTGTGTATAACATAAATAATTCTATGCAAATTGCATAGGAGCTGAGACGTATAGACTACTTCTATCCTGTGACTCCCCCTTTTTCAGCCACCTAGATGCGCAGCAACTCATCTCCCTGTCCTCCTGCGATAGACTCATGCTCCAAGACCATTAAACATTCCCTAACATACACTTCAAGTTCCATTCCCTTGGCATTTGCCTTGTTCTTTCTAAATTTGGCATATATCAGGACATTTAGCCCCCAGTTGTTATTCTGGTGTGCCCATGTTTCTGCTACTGATACTGTGTATTTCAGCTGTGCAGCCATTATCCAATGTATCTCATCTAATTCCATATGCCCCTTGCATCTGTATATGTAACTTTTTACCTGCTTATCCATTCCCTGTGTTCATCCTATTCTCTGTTGTTAAGTGCCTCTTTCTCCAACGTTTACCCTTGCATTTCAACAACTTTGCTTCTGTCCCTTGTGACCCAAGGGAGAGTCATCCTGGGTCCTTTGTGTATCTGTACTGCCTCCTATGCTGTATCACTGCCCTCACTCTAACCAAGTTCAAAACTTGCTAATTGTATCACCTAGGTTCAGCCCTAATGAATCAGTTCCCTCTCTACTCAGATGCACACCATCAGTTGCTATCAGCCAGCTATTGTCCCAAAAGGATGCCCAGCCCAGTGAGTACTGGATCCCCATCTCATCACACCAACCCTTTGGCCTTGTGTTGAGCTTTATTTTTTCTTTTCTGCTCTTTCTTGAATGTGGCACCAGCAGCACCTATAAGAAAGGTACACTACCATCTCTGCAACAGTCCTCATCTTACTACCCCATTTCCTAAATCTGCCTTAACTAGGGTTGTGTGAATACCTTATTCTGAATATCTGGCCAAATATTCTATTTGGGGCCTCCAAATGTTTGGTATTCATATTCATAATTTATGTTCTATTTTAAAAAGGGGAAAAAGCAGTCCTCCCTCTTCCCTGACCCATATACATTAAGCCAATTCAGCTGCCACCCCCACCCTCAGTGGGAACCTCACTCTTCCTTCCTCTCCCTCAGCACACACATTTTAATAAGTTTAATTTTTTTTGTAAAAAAAAAATAGATGAGTGACCAGCATGACCCTCCCACCTCCATGGCAGGCCACTGACATCCAGCACCATGCAGCTCCTTAATAGGCTGTCCCCCCTCTGCACCCTACAATGGCAGCAGTCGAGCATCCAGTTTCATACATGGATAAAAAGGAAGGCGACTGACACGGCCCGTCCTCCTTAATGGCCAGCCACCTTCTTCTGAATGAAAGTGCTCACATGCTCGCATAGTAAAATCTAGTTGATCACATGATCAGCTGGTTTTACTATGCAAGCAAGCACATGAGTGATTTCATTCAGAAGAAGGCAGCAAGCCAGAAGATGGGCTGTGTCTGTCATCTTCTTTCTTATCTCCTGTATGAAATTGGGTGCTGTACTGCTGCCTGTAGGGTGAGGGCAGTGGTAATCTATTAGGAAGCAGCAAGGTGCTGGATGTCAGTGGTCAGCTGTGAAGGTGGGAAGATTGTGCTGGTTGCCCATTGGAGATTTTATTTTTGTCTACAAAAAAAAATAACTTATTAAAATGTTTGTTGGGGGAGGAGGGTGGAATGGGGTTCTATCTGAGGGTGAGGAGACAGCGACTGTATTGGTTTAGAAGATATGAGCCAGGGAAGTGAGGGCTGTTTGTTTTCCTTTTTTTATAGTTAGTATTTCTGGAATAGGGGACGAATAGTGACATTATTCGTTATTTAGATTTGTATGACTAATAGCATCACTATTCATTATTTGTATTTGAAAAACCAATAGTGTATTACATACTAACATACTAAAATGCCAGCAGAATAGGCCTAACGGTCTTTCGTGTCTGCTCGTTTGGTCAGCCCCCACCCTGGAAGCTGACCTTGCTGCCCCCCTCACCTTCTCTGGTTTCTCCCTTCCCAGTTCCAGATATTCTCACTGCACTGGATTTTGCTTTCAGAACCCTTCCCCTGTACCTGTCCCACCCCATATTGAACCCCTCCACCATCTCTACCTCCACCAGCACCCTGGGCTGTGCATTCCATGGCTCCACCACCCTCTCAGTGAAGTAGCACCTCCTCCTCCTCCTTTCTCCCCTGAATCTTCCCCCCTCCAGCTTCCACCCTGCCCTCTAGTTGCCCCATCCTCCTTCCTTCGAAGCACCCTGACTGCTCCTCCCCTATTTACCCCCTTCATGTACCTGAAGACCGCTATCATGTCCCCCCGGTCTCTTCTCTCTTCCAATGTGTACATATTTAGCTCTTCGAGCCTCTCCCCCTAGGTTCTGTCCCCCAAGCCCCAAATCATTTTGGTTGCCCTCCTCTGGATCCTCTCCAGGAGTTTAATGTCCCTCTTTAAGTGTGGCCTCCAAAACTGCATGCAGTACTCGAGGTGTGGCCTCACCAAGCAGTTATACAGAGGGAGTATCACTTCCCTCCTTCTGGAGGTGATCCCCCTAGCGATGCATCCCAGCATCCTGTTGGCCTTGGCTGCTGCCTTCCTACAAGTCTCCAAGTTGTTCATCTTGACATCCACCACCACCCCCAGGTCTCTCTCAGCCATTGAGACTTGTAGCATTCCCCCCCAGGGTGTACACTTGGCCTGGGTTTCTGGCCCCCAGGTGCAGTACCTTGCATTTCCCTGCATTGAACCTCAGCTTCCACTTTCTAGACCATCTTTCCAGAGCCTTCAGGTCCCCCTGTAGGGCCATCTTCCCCTCCTCCCTATTCAGCACTGACCCCAGTTTTAAGTCATCTGCAAAGAGACTCATCTCACTCCTGATACCTGTCATTATGTCAGAGACGTAGGCGTTGAACAGGAGGGGCCCAAGGACTGATCCCTGTTGGACCCCACTAATGACCCTCCTTGGGGATGAGACTATCCTACCAACTATGACCCTCTGGTTCCGGTCCTGGAGCCAATTGTCTATCCATCTGATCATCTGCTTCCCCACCCCCATTTCTCTCAGCTTATCCAACAGGCCCTTGTGAGGAACAGAGTCAAATGCCTTGCTGAAGTCTAGAAAGAGGATGTCCACTGGTATACCCAGGTCCAAGGCACTCGTCACCCAGTCATAGAACTCCACAAGGTTTGTCTGACACGATTTCCCTGGGATGAATCCATGCTGTCTATCGTCCAGGCACCCTGACTTTTCCAGGTCTCCCCCTAGCTTCTCCTTGACAATGCCCTCCATCACCTTGCCCACCATCAATGTCAGGCTGACAGGCCTGTAGTCCCCTGCCACCTCCCTTGATTCCCCCTTGTGGAGAGGCACTATATGCGCAACCTTCCAGTCCTGGGGCACCCATCTTGTCTTCAGAGAGATGGTGAAAAGCTCTGCCAGGGGTTTCGCAAGGACATCCACAAGTTCCTTCAGCACTCTGGGATGTAATTTATCCGGCCCCAGTGCTTTCTCCATCTTAAGGGACCTGAGGGCTTCCCTCACTCTCTCTGCTGTGATTTCCATGTCCACTACCCCTTCTCCCTGCTTAGCCTTCCCCCCTCCTGCCAGTGATGCCTCCCCCTCTCCCCAGACCCGCTGATCGGTAAGGGTCCCCACTCCTCAGTATCACTGTCTCCTCCCATGTATGATGCAGCACCCCCATTTTCCTTGGTGAAAACTGAGGTGAAGTACTCATTCAGTAACTCAGCCTACTCCCCCGGGTCTTGTGCCCATCTCTCCCCTGTTTTAATCCTGCTAATCTGCCCCTTCACCCTTTGTTTTTCCCCAATGTATCTAAAGAACCCCTTGTTCCCTATTTGTGGTATTTGGAAAATAATTTTTCTTACTCACACACCACTACCATTAAACACTTTCGCACTGCTCCTCACCAGGTTGTTGGTACCTAAATGTATCCCAACACCTGATTTACCACCACCTGCTCTAGGTAGCCTCTCCAACTGGGGAATTACCTTTACTGTGATTGCCCCTGAGAGACACAAAGCTGGTTTGTCCTCCTATTTTGAGTTGCACACCATTCTCCCCATCCTTCTAACCTTTGAGGCCTCTATGACTAGGATGTCTTCCTGTTACTGCTGGCTCCACCTGAACCCCCTTTCATGTCAATACTGGATGAAATCATCCATATCTGGGTATCAATCACTGTGTTCTTCTATGTGCAGCCATCCTGGAACGATTCTGCCAATATGATGAGTCTGCTCTGTGTAGTCACCATGGGGATTATCCCAAACCAGATGTGCTTCTCCTACCCTGTCTTCCCTTCCTCACTGCAGTTGACAGTCCCTCCGAAGAGTGAGCATGATGTGCCTGTTGAGGTAGAAGGATTGCTACTCCCGGTGGTCCCCATGCTAAGATGCTTCTTAGGTGCTGTAATTCAGTACTGAGGGAAGTCAACTCTGCTCATAGAAACATGAACCAATGCTGACCTGTTCAATAGCTCACTGGAATCAAGAGTGGTACAGAAGAACAGGAGAATGGTGCATGCAGTGCCCATCCATAAGAGCAGACCATAGGATGGCCTTGGGAACTACAGACTAGTCAGTTTGACCTCAGTCATGTGAAGCTGATAGAGACCATATTTAAGGAAAGGTTAGTAAAACATTTAGAAGAGAATGGTCTCCTGGATGAGTGGTAACATTGGCTTATGAGGGGACGGTGGGTGTGTCAGACAAATGTGACTGAGTTCTTTGACTGGGTCACTAAAATAGTGGACAGGGGCCAAGTGGTGGGTATTTGTTATCTAAACTTCAGCAAATCTTTTGACTCTGTGCCCCAGAAGAAGTTGATCAGGAAGCTGGAGGATATGACAGGTGGTGAGATATTGACTGAATGGGTAGAAAGCTGGCTAAGGGATAGTACCCAAAGTGTGTTGGTGGGAAGTGAGAGTTCCCAGCACTAGGGAAGTTACTAGTGGGTATTACAGGGCTCGGTGCTTGGACCAGTGCTTTCAATGTCTTCATTAGTGATACTGAGGATGATAGCAGTGACCTCAGTGGTAGGGAAAATGATGGAATCACTTCTGAAGGAAAGAATTGTTGAGTACTTAGAGGCCAGTGGGGCACATCATCCAAGGCAGCATGGATTCACAATGGGAAGGTCATGTCAGATGAATCTAATCTATTTCTTTGACTGGGTGACCAAAGTAGTAGACCAGGGAGGGGCTGTGGATATGGTCTACCTAGACTTTAGCAAGGCATTTGACACGGTCCTGCACAAAAGATTAATAAACAAATTAGCCAGCCTGGGAGTGGGTCACAGGGTAGTAGCCTGGGTGAAGCATTGTCTGGACAACAAGATGCAGAGGGTAATAGTAAACGGAGTCCACAGTGAAGTAAGGGGGGTTACTATTGGGGTATCACAGGGTTCAGTACTGGGGTCAGTACTTTTTATTGTCTTTATAAGTGACGTTGCAGAGGGACTGGAAGGAAAGGTATGTCTCTTTGCAGATGACACTAAGATCTGCAACAGGGTTGATACATAAGGTGGGGTGGAAAGGATGAGAAGGGACTTGGCAATGTTGAAGGAATAGTCAAATGTATGGCAGCTTAGATTCAATGCAAAGAAGTGCAAAGTAATGCATCTGGGAAAGAAAAACCCAGGGGAAGAGTACACAGTGGGGGGTGAGATACTGACAACAACAAAAATGGAAAGAGACATGGGGGTAGTCATATCAGATGACCTAAAGGTGGGCAAGCAATGTTAGAAGGCAGTAACGAAGGCTGGGGGGATGCTGGGATGTATAGGGAGAGGCATCATCAGTAGAAAACAAGAAGTTGTTATCCCTCTGTACAGACAGTTTGTGAGACCCCATCTGGAGTACTGCATGCAGTTCTGGAGACCCCATCTCTGCAAAGACATGGACAGGGTGGAGGCTGTCCAGAGGAGGACAACCAAAATGGTGCAGGGACTGCACCAGAAGACATACAAACAGAGACTAAAGGAGCTTAATATGTATACCCTCGAGAAAAGGAGGGAGAGAATGGACATGATAGAAACTTTCAAGTACCTCAAGGGAATCAACAAAGTCCAAGAGGGTAGCATCTTTCAGAAAAAGAGATGTGCAACAACAAGGGGGCACAATTTGAAGATAGTGGGGGGGGACAGCTCCGAGGTAATCTGAGGAAGCATTTTTTCACAGAGAGGGTTGTGGATGCATTGAATAGCCTTCCTGAGGAGGTTGTTGAGTCAAAAACAGAGGGGGAATTCAAGAATGCATGGGACAGACATAAGGCAATTGTAGTGGGGGGTAGGAGGAAGTAGGCTGTTGGTTAACTAGAATTTGCAACTTATACATTAGGTAGGGAAATGGGTAGACTAGGTGGCCAAGCGGTCCTTATCTGCCATCAAATTCTATGTTTCTATGATACTAAAGGCATATTTTTCCTGTTCACAGATAACATTGAGCTCTGTGGGAGGGTAGACACAGCAGAAGGAGTATGGGACCTAAGTGAAGATTTGGTAGAGCTGGAGATGTGGTCCAGGATTTGGCAACTTGGTCTCAATACAGAGAAGTGCAAGGTTATGCACATTGGAATCAAGATCCTGAGAACTGAGTACAGACTGGAAGGGGTCCAGGCATCTGCATGTAAAGAGAAGAAGGACCTTGGGGTGATGATCAGTAGCAACCTGAAGCACTCCATGCAATGTAGGAAGGTAGCAATTAAGACAAATAAAATATTGGGCTGCATTACCAGAGGGACAAGCAGTAGGTGGAAGAGGTGGTACTGCCCTTGTACAGGTCATTAGTGAGGGAACACCTGGAGTAGGTATGTAAGTATAAAGTTTATTGTTTGACCAATAACATACAGTGATCATTACAATCTTAAAACCAGACTTACGACCTATAAAATCTTGCACAATTTTTTATATTGTTAAAAAGACAGAAATGAATTTATCATAGACAATTGCGCTTAATCATGCATTTTCTAACTTGTTGTATAACTACTAAATATCTAGCCACTTTATGAATGATACAGTCATCTTCTATTTTAAAGAGTATGAGTAGGATAGTGTTATCATCAGACTGGTATCTGGATTTAATTAATAGATTGATCCATTTCATTCCTGCCTTACAATACCATGGACCCTTTAGGATCACATGGCTAGGATCCTCTCTTTCTTTTCTATTATAAGAGCAATGAGAGTCCTTTGGGTCAGTTTTTTTTTTAGTTTTTGTTAACTGACTAAGGCCCACTAGGCACAAGTGCCTGTTTTCAGTAGCAACCTGGGAGCACTGTGGTGGTTAAGTGATTTGCTATGAGTCATACAGTATGCCAGTGAAGGTTGTGGGAATCAAACCCAGGTCTTTTGGATATACCAAGCTCATTCACAGCTCATTACTTTAACCTCTAGGCTATACTGCAAGCCCCTGTTGACCCCCTAATCCTTGCCAATAAGGAATTGGAATCAAGGAATTCCATTTTTATGGCAGCATGGTGATGTCACCATGCTGACATATTGCTGTGAGTAGGGTGCTGAGAACTATTTAACAGGACAGTGAGAGTGTGGTCTTCCATTTAGTAATTTGGATGGCTGCATGACTCATATTACTCCGCTGTTCTCTCTATTTACCACAGTGGTGTGTGTGTGTATGTGTATGTGTATGTGTATGTGTATGTGTATGTGAACATGTGAGTGTGTGTGTGTGTATGTGTAAAACCCTGCCTGCAGTATGTAGCACTGTTTCTAGAGCTCCTTAAATAATTGTGCCTGTTAAAAGAGCTTACGGCAGTAATGGCTGTATTTTCTGTTGAAACACATTTATCATTTTCAGGGCATGTAAGAAAAATAGCTATAGAACAGCTAACTTCCATAAACAATGAAAATAATTTTTCTTTTCAATGGCACTTCTTTACCTGCACTCTAGTACTGCATTCTATCATGCAGTAAAACTCCAGTCTTTGCTTCAGCTTGATTTACTGTTACAATATTTTGGCTTTAAAGACTTTGCTCCTATTATGTGCTTATAATTTTTTATTGCTGCATATTTACCTGATTCTATGGTATATTTATTTATTTATTTAAGAGTTTAACCAGGCAGGCATACTGAGCGGAGAACCACTTGTTTCCAGATGCGACCTGGGGGAAATTGGGGTAAAGGGTAACATAGGATGATTATTACATTCTGTACAGGATTTACAATAGTATACAGAATATGCACTCAGAGGGCTGAAGAACAATGACATTGATGGATGGTAGGTTTATACATAATTGTGCATTATGTGTTGATTTCCTGCAAAATGTGTCTTTAAAATGAAGATATTTGTAATAATTATATAGTTAATGAAGTTGTGTGCCTTTTCTGGTGTTTTATTGGTTTTGGCTCCCCCCTGTTCTCAGATTACCGTGCAATACATTTGAGTCTTAACCTTTGATTATCCTGGTCATTAATATTCAGCCTTCTTGTGTGCTTTTAAATACACAGAAGTTGACATTTTATTTTCTTGTCCAGTCCTATAAAGACATTGGCCCAGATATTCAGACTGCGCCAGGCTATGGCGCAAGCCTGGGCGCAGCACAACTTGGCTGCGCAGGGGTGTTGACAGGGTGATATTCAATGGAGCTGTGCCATGGCACAGCATCGCTGAATATCACACCCTGGCCACCCTGCAGTGCACATGGCACAGTGGCACTGCACTAGCACAAGTGGCCAGAGTGGAGCAGAGGGATGCGCTAGTGCAAGTTCCGTTGCGCTAGGCGCAACAACTGCGATATTCAGAAGTGCACATGCAAATGGGGCCATAATGAATGCAAGGCACAAATGGGGCCATTTGCTTGTCATTATGGCCCCATTTTCATGCAGGTGCACCGATCCCCAGTGACTTGCGCCTGGCGCCCTGCCAGGCTGCAGACGTCGGGGACCGACACCCCCCTGCACATCATGGAAAAGTGCTCCAATGCCCAATCGCAGGCATGTGCAGATGTAGTACATGTCCCATATCCCTGGTGGTCCAGTGTACCACTCGCAGCCCGATCATGGGCATATGTTGAATAAAATTAACGTCCTATATCCCTGGTGGTCCAGTGGACTGCTTGCAGACCGATCGTGGGCATATGTTGAATAAAATTAATGTCCTATATCCCTGGTGGTCCAGTGGACTGCTTGCAGCCCAATCATAGGCATATGTTAAATAAAATTAATGTATTACATAGATACATAGATACATAGACAGTGAAGGCAGATAAGGGCCTATGGCCCACCTAGTCTGCCCATTTGAGCTTGTAAGTTCAGTTTGTTTTCCTAGAAGTCTATTTCCCCTTACCCCTGACCTCTAGAATTCCTTTATGTCTATCCCATGCATTCTTAAATCCCGTGATTGTTTCAGCCCCCACCACTTCCTCTGGCAGGGTGTTCACTTGTCCACCACCGTTCTGTGAAGAAATTCTTTCTCATGTTTCCTCTGAATCGTCCCTCCTCAACTTCATCCCATGCCCTCTAGTCCTGAAACATCTTTTCGCTTAAAAATAGTGTTTTCCTGCACCCTGTTCCTCCCTGTAAGATACTTGTATGTCTCTATCATATCCCCTCTCTCCCTCCTCTCCTCCAGGGAGTACATGTTCAGTTCCTTCAACCTGTCTTCATAGGACTTGTGATGCAACCCATGCACCATCTGGTATTATATCCCAGGTGGTCCAGTGGACCACTTGCAGCCCAATCACAGGCATAAGTAAGAAACAGGAGAGGTCCAATATCCCTGATGGTCCAGTGGTACCCCCCTTCCCACCCACCGATTGAGCCCCACCACCCTGCTCCCCCCCGTCAGCGGTGGATGGCAGCACCCCAACTGCCTGCCACCCCACCACCCGCCAGCTGACACTGTACGGTAGGGCAGAATGCCCATTGGTCCACAGTGTGAGTCAATGGGCGTGCAGCCCATATCGTACTACACAGTCCAGATATGTGAATGGATCCATTCACGTATCTGGACTGTGTAGTATGGAATGGGCTGTATGCCCATTGGCTCACAAGCAATGGGCGCAGCAGCCCTACCATATAGTGTCAGTCAGTGGGCAGGGGCGGCAGGCAGCAGGATATTAGAAAAAAACCGCTGACGGAGGCAGCGGAATGGTGGGGCTCATTGGTGGGTGGGGAGGGGTACCGCTGGATCACCAGGGATATTGGACCTCCTGTTTATTACTTATGCCCTGATGGACTGCAAGCGGTCCACTGGACCACCAGGGTTATAGGACATTAATTTATTCAACATATGCCCGTGACCGGGCTGCAAGCAGTCCACTGGACCACCAGGGATATTGGATGATTATATTCTTCCATGTATGCCCACAATCGGGCATGGGGGGTGCCGCCACGATGGTGCAGCCGGAACTCGAGAGGCCACCCACAGGTGGCAGCTGCCGTGTTGCACCCTGCAATACGGCAGCTCACCTGTGGGTGGCCAGCTGTTGCTCCTTTTTTTTTGGCTCACCTGTGTGCAGCACAAGTAGGGGTTGCGCATGCATGGGCTCAGCACATCCCGGGCTGAATATTGGGATGTGCAGAGTATGCATGGGCATGCCCCCTACCTGTGCTGCATACATTACTGATGCACTCCGGCGCATTGGGATTTGTGCCAAGCTCAATCCCCATTTGAATATCGCTCTGGGGCACATCAGTGGGTTGTGCATGGTGCAACACAGCTGCGCCATGCTCAACCCTTCTGAATATCCAGGTCCTTGTGTTTTAGCAGAGTATTTTTTGCAAATTCCTCACCTCTTTCATTTAATTTTCCTGTCCAATGTCCACCTCCACATTTACATTTTTTTATTTCAATTTGATCAAGCTTTACAGCATATAAGGATAGCAAAAGTGGCAGCTCCAGCTTCTGTTAGTTACCAGGGCACTGGCTGGGCACTACAGTTGGAAGCCAGGGCACCTATTGAAAATGGAATGGAAAGCATATGTGCATATTTATGCGTGCCTACTTCTTAGAGTATTTGAACTAATGATGACTGTTATGTTTCTAAAAATTAAAATATTTTTAAATCAAGGATGGAAATGAGAAAGGAAAAGTGTGGTCTACTGGGATTCGAACCTCAGATCTCTGGTATGCCGTGCCAGCACTCTAACCATTAAGCTACAGGGTCACTGGTCAAAGTGTCTGAGGAATTTCCTTACAGCCACACACACACTCCTTTCTCTAGTGTTGCACAATTATGCAACTAGGAACCAATGTTAGAAATACCACTTTCTCTCAGTGCAGTTTAACACCTGCAAGGTATACATATTTTTAAATCAAGGATGGAAATGAGAAAGGAAAAGTGTGGCCAACTGGGATTCGAACCATTGGTTCCTAGTTGCATAATTGTGCAACACTAGAGAAAGGAGTGTGTGTGTGGCTGTAAGGAAATTCCTTAGACATTTTGACCAGTGAACCTGTAGCTTAATGGTTAGAGCGCTGGAATAGCATACCAGAGATCTGAGATTCAAATTCTAGTAGGCCACACTTTTCCTTTCTCATTTCCATCCTTGATTTAAAAATATGTACTGTATACCTTGCAGGGGTTAAACTGCACTGAGAGAAAGTGGTATTTCTAAAAATATAAATTCCATTTTATTTTTTACAAGGGATGGCCTTGCTTCTCCTGTCTTGGGGGTGGGGTTACAGATGGCCCAACTTCTCTTGGCTTGGGATGGATGGCTGTGCTTGTCCTGGCTCAGAGAGTTGGGAATGGCCCTTCCCCCTGCTTTCTCTAGCAGGAGAAGCAGGGCCACATGACCCAGAAGATAGGGACACCCCCCTCAAGCCAAGAGAAACAGGGAGGTAGCCTTCCCCCAAGCCAGAAGAAACAGAGACATCCTCACTTCCCTAAGCCAGGAGAAGCAGTGCCCCCCCCACCAGGAAAGAGGCAGGAGAAGTAAAGCCATTCCCATCACCTGAACAAGAAGAAATGGCCATCCCAACCCTTTCCAGCAGGTATCCACCTACCAAAACGGTCCTCAATGGATTGGCCACCCGCAGTGGCAGGCCAGGAGATAGAGGGCCATGCATTCTCTCTTTTCAGTTTCTCCCCTCCCTACAGTACCGAAACATTTTCAAATAAACCCAGCTACTTACCTTAATGAAAAGGGACAAGCAGTCAGAACCCTGTCTCTCTGGTTCTGCAAGCAGTTTCATTCTTGGCTGTTTTTGCTGCAGGCAGGACTTTTACTTGAGGGTCTGACTCTGTGCTGCAGCTACTCTCTGGGCAGGGTGGCTAGCTGGTGCTGCTCTCTCCCATTACTGACCAGACTGTGCTCTAGTATTTTATGAAAAAAGCTCAACACAGTACAGCTCTTTTAAGGTTAGATATACTGCTGAGTTGGGGGGGTTGGCTTCTGTGCTGCAGCTTGCAAGCAACGGCAATGCGGTTCTGGTTTGGTGGGCACAGTTGGCTGGGTGACTCCTGATTCATGCAGCTAGATAGTCATCAGGAATCAAACCACAGTGCCACTCCCTTCCCCCTATACTGGGTGCCCAATTATGGAGTTGGATGGTAAACTAAAATGAAAGCAAGTAGCCACTTGCTGCTCACCCTGTTGCCACCAAACTTCCCCATTTCTGACATCAAGTGCCTAAACCTAGACAGACAGTAAATGAAAAAAGTAAGCAAACAATGACAGCCAAACCCCAGTGCTACCAACCCTCCATTCTAACACTAGCTGCCCAGCTCCTCAGCCCAACAGTCAATGGAAAAAACTAAGCAGACAACGGGAGCCCATCTCCAGTGATGTTTTAGAAAGAAACGTTAGTTGTTTTCTGCATTAATCTGTTGTAGCATTGCTACCTGCTATTCATTGTACTATTGCACATTTGTGTACTTGCCACTTGTACATCAAATAAAAAGCAATGCTATTCCATAGTCAGCTGTAAAACTTTAACCCACTTAATAGAAAAGCATATGAGAATTCATAGGATGAATACTAAAAACAACAAAAGTGCAGTAGTGCAGTGAATATCAGGGAGCAATGCTATGAAAGGTTAGGGCAAAAACAATGAATATTTCATTCCAGAAGCAGCGTTTTATCAGAGTTACTAACTTAATGCAGAAATGCCTTTATATTCTCTAGCACTAGATCTGAACAGCACATGTATGAACAGCGCTGTCAATAACAGCATCTTCAATATAGCACTAAGCAGAACAGTGGCAGGAACAAATGCCACAAGTAAAGGCAATGCCACTGGTAGTGGTCACAAAGCACACTGACGACTGCTACCAGCCCAAACACTTATTTTAGTGGGGCTCTGCCCCCCACGCCCTGATTAACTAAAATAAACAACTCCAAGTTGGAGTTGGTTAATGGGAGAACAAAAACATTTGGAATGCAAGGATTAGAACACTGATCTCCACCACCATTGTGGCCAAGCAGCTACATGTCTCAGTCCTCTCAGCCACGGGAGCAGCTGATCCACCCTTTTCAATTTCCCAGCCCTTGTCTTCTTCCTACTACTACAGGCAGCAACCTGGGTAGCAGTTACTGCACAGCACTGTTTAATCCCCGTCGCTGTCTGTGGTAAGCCATTCGGACATCCCTGTTTTTTCCTTATGCTATATCTGTTGCACTATTGTACCTGGTTATTATATTATCCACCACCAGTGATGTGTACAAATAAAAAATTTAAAATAAAGCTGGCCCGGTGGCGTTGAGGGTTGAGGCACTGGATGCCACACCTCGTGCCACACCAGTGACCCAGGTTTGGGAGTGGACCTGGGACACTGGTGGGCAGGCTGGGGAGAACAGCTTAAGTGTCCCACGACAGCTCGCCTCCCTGGGGGGGTGGGGGGATAGCTGATGCCCACTGCCCACACCACTTGTGTGTAACCTCAGGCAGAGGCTTGAAGGGAGCACAAGCCCCACTTGGAGGGGACAGATGGCCAGCAGTGCAGTAAATGTCAGTGCATAGTGCCTTGACATCTCTGGCTTTCACTGCATTGGGAGAAAATGAGAAAAACACCTGCCGGCTCTGGGATGACGGGCTTCCTGGGGCATGCCTCCAATTTTCCCCTGCTCACCAGCCACCTCCAGGTCCTGACAAAATGTAGGATTACGGGCATAGAGCCCCACCTCATCCCCACTCTGTAGGAAAACCAAAGCTTCATGAGGGACCAGGAGGTTGGTTCTGGTGAGTGGATGGCAGGAGGATGACCCCTTGGATGCCCCGAAGGAGTCGGGGCTGGCATGCAGTAGGGGGAGAATAAAGTACAATTTAAAAAAATAATAATAATAATTTAAAACAACGCATATGATGCATCCTCAGAATACAAGGAGGCACTTATCAAATTACAACCAGCAATTAAGGTAATGAAAAGTATAATATCAAGCCTGGTATAAACTAACCAAAAAGCATATTTTCACAGTTGGTTAGTGCATGTAATTATAAAAAAAGATTTACATATAAACTACAATATCAGGAAATATAAACTGTATAGTTGTGAATCACTATCCAGAGAGTCTCTCTGTTGATGGTATCAAATTCAGCCGTAAAATCAATAACTG
The DNA here is from genome assembly GCA_016271365.2 of Neoceratodus forsteri. Taxonomy (NCBI): domain Eukaryota; kingdom Metazoa; phylum Chordata; order Ceratodontiformes; family Ceratodontidae; genus Neoceratodus; species Neoceratodus forsteri. The sequence goes on from CM028134.1 coordinate 950,318,812, forward strand.
CTGCGTATAGCTTCTGGAGCCAGATATTTAAAACATTGCACTGAGCACAAACCATTTGAGTAGGGTTTGTGCCCCATTTGCATGGGGCTGCAATATTCAAAAGATCAAACAGTGTAGTGCTAGAACTAAAAGATAATGTATGCGCGGTGCAGAGTGGGGGGCAGGGACATGAATACAAGTACAATGGTATATTCCTTATGATATAGCCCTTAGGCAGCGGGGAACACGAGATGATCTAGGGCTGAAAGTGGACCCCCAGACTGCCAGCATCCTACTCAGCCATCCCCAGCAAGCCAGCAGCCCAGGATTCTGCACTCAGGTATGGCTCCTGTCAGCTAGAAGCCCTGCTGGGCTTGAATTTGATGCCAATACCACTGACTGGCTGCCACACACAGTGCTAAGACTGTGACTGACTCAGCACTCAAGCCTGGCCAGGACAGACTTTTGCCAGCACTTCTTGCTTCCCTGATATCTGTATTTTTTTTTTTTTTTGGCAAAGTGGGATTTCATTTGTTTTAAATACTGTTGTGTGTTTTTTTTTTTTTAGTTTTTGTTGACCAGGTAAGTGCACTAGACAACTCCTGCCTATTTTCAGGCACGACCCGGGGGAGGGGGATACAGATGAATGCCAACTGACCTTGAACCAGATTAAGCTGTTGGAGGTATTTTAAGTGAATGAGGGAAATTTGGCCAGGACACCGGGGAACTTCCCCTGCTCTTTTCGATATAAGTGCCATAGGATCTTTAACATCCACCTGAACTACCACCAATCCAGGCAGATGGGACCTCGGTTTAACGTCTCATCCAAAAGACAGCACCTCAGAAGTGCAGCACCCCTCTCATGCTGCATTACAGTGTCAGTACTGGGATATTAACGCAAGTGCCAGATGTGGGAACTGAACCCACAGCCCTCTGATCTTCCAGCCTCAGAGGCGAGTGTGCTAGCTACTGAGCCACTGACACTGCCATAAATTGTAAAGTGTGCCTACTACTGTTTTAGTGAAAACTCTGTATTGCTCAAAGGGAATCTGCTGTTTTTTTGCTAAACTGCTAGTGTTTTTGTCAGGGGCTACTCTTTTCTCTAACTTCTGGTTCCAGTGGTGAGATTTTGGGCTCTGGTAATTTCAGCCCTTGCTTGAATTCCTACTGCTTATCTCTCTTTCACTCTCCCCCTAGCTGCCCAGCAATTTCCACTGTTTAGATCTACCCCCACCCCCATCCAAGACCTTAGACGCCTCTTGCCTCAGTGATTTTGCATCCTTTGTCTAGCTACTGAATATTCCCCCTGCCCACCGATTTCCACCTAATTTTAACCCTCAGCCTTTCCTCATTTCTTCCCTTAGGCAGCAAGGCACACCTAAAGCTCTAGGGCCAAAAGTGAAGGACCGGACTGCCAGCATCCAACTCAGCCTTCCCCAGCAAGAAAGCAGCCCAGGATTCTGCACTCAGGTATGGCTCCTTTCTGCTAGAAGCCCCTCTGGGCTTGAATTTGACACCAGTACCACTGATTGGCTGCTGCACACAGTGTTAAGACTGTGATTTGCTCAGTGCTCAAGCCCGGTCAGGACAGACATATGCCGGCACTTCTCACTTCCCGCAGCTACTCTGATACCCGTATTTTTTGCCACCCACCCACCATGACCCCGGCCTCTATTAAATACCTGTTAGCCATGCCCACACTCATAACTCCCTCCCACTTACAGTTACAAGCTGCCAGTGGCCTCTTATAGCTGTACTGCTTGTTCATTACTCACCAACTATTGTGGTTAAACTGTACAGTCACACTTTGCCATTCAGAGAGACAGGCTTACCAATTGAAATAAGCTGCAATGCCCCCTATCATGGGGTACCTCTCCTGCTGCTCACTGCTACCTTTCTTGGTGCAGGACCAAATACCTAATTGGACCACTGCCACCCCCCCGAACCACTACTATGTGTCACTTGGCTGACAGACGCACCTATGGCAACTGCCTCCCTTAGATGCGAATGGCATTTCTCTTTGCCTTACCATACAAACACGGTTGATATCATGCCCACTCCTAGCTTAGGGGTATTAACGGTTAGCTACACCCTAATATTCAAACCAGTGTCCAACCACCTCATTCACCTGAAGCTGAGGTGGCGGAAGGTACGAGCCGAATTTAGCATAAACCTTACTGCCAGAAAGGTAATCTTTATGCTTCTGCTCCTCTCTGGTAACATGCATTTGAACCCAGGCCCACCCACTTGAACAGGATCTGGTGTTCATTAGGTTGAAGGCCTGAAAATAGCCTCACTGAACATCTGCATCTTAACTGCAAAATTTGACCAACTCCAGGCATGGATGGCCATCCATGCCCCCGACATCCTCTGCCTAACGGAGACCTGGATGACCAGTAGGATTAAAGATAGTGAAGGTGCTCTCAAAGGCTTTCAAGCATTTAGGATTAATAAAATAGGCAAGAGAGGTGGTGGGTGCCGCATCTATGCCAGGGATTTACTACAATGCTCCATCCTCCTTGTCACCAAAGTGACCGTGGATCATGAGATAATAGCAATAAAAGCATAGACTTGTCAACACAGTAAGGCCCTCATCCTTGTGACAATCTACCTGACCCCCAGAAAAGCCAGAGAAGGCCTTCCTACAATTATGGACATTATTAGCACCCTTCCAAAGAGGACGGAGTGTTTTATTACAGGAGATTTTAATATTAAATGGGATGGCAAGGAGGCAGACCCATTTAGGGATTTGATAGCTACCTCCAACCTGGCAAAACTTATCAACTGCCTCACCGGCAGAACTACAAGACAGGAAACAGTACCCTCCTTGATTGGGTCCTAGCAAGCTCAGCATCTAGGATCTCTGAGCTCAAGGTTCTCCCGGACACACTGAGTAACCACTCCCCAATCTCATTCCTGTGGTCCAATAAATTTACAAATGCTCACCCATTCTAATTGAAAGCAGGATCTTGAGGAAGGGCAAACTTGGTTCCCTCAAATCGGCCCTTGCTCTCCATGACTGGACTCCTATTGACCTGGCACCTACCCTTGATCAGGCCCTCAGATACTTTGTAGATGGTTTTAAGACCATTTGTGGCATCTATGCCCTGCTCATGAAAAGGAAAATTCGGGGTCAGGCACATGACTGGATTGATGGGGAGCTCCTTTCCCTCTTGAAAGAAAGAGACAGCCTCTGGGAGAAGGACAGAAACACAGGAAGCAAACATGAGTATCAGTATTTCAGAACAGCAAGCAACCATTGCACCATACAAGTTCGGCTTTCAAAAGCCAACTACCATAAGGCACAACTTAGCAATGTTTGGGGTGATGGAAAAAGATTCTGGAACAACATCAAATACATCCTTGGGAAGGATGATAAGAAGCACCTTCAGTTGCTCAAGATCAATAACTCCCCCCACTACTGACCCTCTAGTTATAGCAGATGCCTTCAATAAGGCCTTCACCGACCTGACCTCAGTGCTACCACCTGACTATCTTCATCCTGCCTTGAACCATGCCAGCAGCAAATCACCCAAGGGTACTCATCCGGCCTTCTACTTTAAATGGGTGTCAGTGAAGGAGGCCCTAACTATGGTAAAGAAAGTACTAGGCAAGACCAGACTGGGCAGTGATAGGTAGACATGAAACTACTATCCCTCACCTTGGAAGTTCTTATAGTGCCCATAACCATGCTGTTTAATAAGTCCCTGGCCCTTGCTCAATTCCCGGAGGTTTGGAAGCAGGCCCTAGTTATGCCAGTGCATGAAAGTGTCGACAAGTCTTTGGAACCAACTACAGGCTGATCTCGATCCTCTCCCCTCTATCCAAGGCACTGGAAAAGATTGTGGCAGGACAACTCATCTACTACCTCAACAAGTATATTCTGCTATGCCCTAACCAACAGGGTTTCAGACAAAATCATAGTATCACCACTGCTCTGCTGGACTACACGGACTATGCACACAAGGCCCTGGATGAAGGCAAACTGGTGGGGTCTGTTTTCATTCACCTCACCAAAGCCTTCAACACAATTAACTACCCTCTATTACTGATCCATCTGCAAAACATGGGTGTGGCGCCCAACGCCTTATGCTGTTTCCAAAACTACCTGACACAAAGAAGCCAATGTGTCAAAATTGGGCAAACAGTATCCAGCGCTACAGTAGTATCCTTAGGGGTCCCCCAGGGGTCAATACTGGGGCCTCTACTCTTTAGTCTCTTCTTAAATGACCTTCCCTCAGCCTGCAACACTAAACTCATCCTATATGCTGACAATGCTGTTCTCCTGAGCAGCAAAACATCTCATGGTGCCCTCCAAACTGAACTGCAGAACTCCTTTTCTAAACTTGAGGGTTGGTTCTGTAGGCACAAACTGCTACTAAAAAACAAGAAAACCAAGGCTATGCTAATATCCAGCCCCCATAACAAAAACAGGCACCACCCCCTCATCATCTGCAACTCATGCAGTGATCCACTGGAACAAGTGAACTTGTTCAAGTATCTAGGAATCACCCTCGATGATACCCTCACTTTTACGCACCATACTGACTCTCTGGTCAGGGCAGTTAACACCAAGATTGGTGTCCTGTATAGACACAGGAAATACCTAATTCCGGAGGCCCTCTGCCTCTCTGTCTCCAGCTCCATCATACTGTATCAACAATCGACTATGGACTAGTGGTCTATGGGGCAGCAATGGCTACAGAGCTCAAGAGGGTTCAGACTGTGCTCAAGAAAGCTTGCAGGCTCACCCTGGATGCAGATCGCAGCATGCACATTTGTGCCCTGTACGAACACACAAGTTGACTGACATTAAGGAACAGGATAAAGTTCTGAACTTCCCTCTTAAGGAAGGCAGCATAACTGGGTAAAACTCCACCCTGTGTAGGTAATATGTTCTAGATGACCACCTCATTACATGTCATCGGGGGAGGACGAGAGGGACCATGTCTATCCCCTTCCATTGCATATCACTTGGGCAACATGCATTTGTCTACCAGGCCCCCCTGTGGTTGAATTAACTCCCTAGGCACCTCTTGGCCACCAGTCACCTGGCTCAATTCAAAACTGGCCACAAACAGCACCTAAAATCAATATCAGAGTGTACCTACCTCTAAGGCCATCCACACCCTTTTACTTTGCCCCTAGCAAGCTCTTGACAGGCCTTAGGTACTTCCCTCTTTCCCAGCACTTGACTTGCTGCAGCTATCAGTTCTGTCATACACCTTTTGACACCTGCACCCCCCCACCATTCCTACACCCAGCTCAGTGAGTCCCTGCACAGATCCTGTTAATGCAACTTACCTGGCCAAGCCTCCTCACACCTCACCCTTAGTCAAGCACTTCTCCATCGCACTGCTTCCCCTCACCCCCTTTTTCTGCCACTACCATATCATCCTACTTCCCCACCCTATATTTCACCGCATTGCCTACCCTCTCTCTTACACTGCCTACCATTACCCAATCACCAACTTTCCCACCCCCTTTACTATGACAAGGTCCCTTGCTGGTTGCATTTCCCCTTTCCACTGAATCTCTCACCACTGCTTGTTATCTAATTCCCTGATCCAGTACCTAACCTAACCCCTGAAATGTAGGGACAAAACTCTTGACGGAAAAATTATTTTATTTTTATCTTCAAGAATTGATTTTTTTTTAATTATCATTATTATTTTATCTGATTTTATATGGTATTAAGATGGGAAATGTTTACTTTTATTTCTGGTCAAGATTAATGTTGATTAAGTCTTAACAGTAAAATGGAAATAAAGCCATTTAAAATGCAGTCAGCTTCAGAGTTAAAAAAATGGTTTTAAAGAGACTGTTTTAAATTTCAGGGCTCTGTGCTCTAGCTGTAGAACAGAGATAAGATGGGGCCTAACGTACATGTTCCACATTCCCGGGAAGACAATTTTATTAGGATTTATGTGTTTGTACAGGGAAAGTCTTAGATGGAGCTAGGTATCCATGGCTACGATCAAGATAAGAGATGATGTGTCTGGTTGCACCAAGAAAAAAAATGTCTTAAACTTTAAAAATCATATTACCCTGTATAGAAATAAGAAGTTGTATTCATAGTTTAAAGAAGCAATGTACTGCTGCTATGAAAATTGGACAGTTATTGGACAACAGTATGATAAATAAGCTTATCAAGTTTTATAGTTGCAGAATGAAGCATTCAAAAGTTATGAATATAATTTATTTAATATCATTTTCTTATTAGAAAACTAGACAAATCTAGTATCCTGTGATAGCTTACATCTTAGAAAGTCTAGCAAGATGAATATCAAATCTGTAGTTTGTTGCTACAGAAAGAAATACTGTCTAAAAGTTTATAGTGAATTAACTTTTCAGACAGTGATTGATCTCTTTAAGACAAGAACAAAGGCTCTTGTGTGTCTCTACAAAAAGCAATGTTAAGGACTTTAGAAATGGATTTTTCTTACAAATCTTAGATCATTCTGTACAATAGACTGTTAAGATTAAAATTATTATTTTGTTTTGAGAAGTTTTATTAAACTTATGAAGTTATAACCTTAATAGTGTAGTTTAAAAAGTATCCATACTAAAGATATTAGACTTTTTCAAGAATGCTTGGCTTAATGGAAAACACTTGAATATGCAAGTTTAATGTTCAAATTACATTACATAAGACTTTTATTTAAAAAAATAGTTTTAACCCAAAATTAGAGTTGAGAAAAAGGTGCTGTCTTAGCCAGGCATGTCTGTGTGTCACCATTTATCTTCTGAGATGTCCTGCCATTTTGGTGACTCAAACCAATCCAAATCTAGTGATGACATCACCAGAGCAGTTTTCATATTAGCAAACACTGCTGACCACTCCCCAGATCTGAGCTAACTATCAATATAATAAGACCTGTGTTAGTTTAACTAAGAATTTTATGGCTTGTATACTGATGCTAGGCCAAAGAACTTTGGGCCATGCCTGTTTGAAATGCAGGGGTCAGCCTATATAGAGCCAAAGCTCAGTGCTGCTGAAGATATCCAGAGGCAAGAAAGAAATACAAGGACATTTTTTATTGTGTAGGAAGCAAGGTTTGTGTTATTTGCTGAGCATTTTGACAAGTAATGTTGCCTGCTGAAAACCAGACAGACTTACTTTTATGACTCACACAAGCTACACAGCGTGCTGAGCAAAAAGAGGTCTATTGTCCCAAGGTTTTAAAAGCAAATGCACAACATAAAAGGGCCAATAAGCTCCAGTTGTTAAAACAACTTGCTATTCACAAGAAAGTTCTTTGAATCCAGTATTGCTATGGACTGTGCAGATTTAAGCTGTGTTCTATAACTCTAAGAACTGACTTTTAATAAAGTGATGTTCAGCAAAGGTTTAACTTGCAGAGTGTATCCATGCTAAAAGAAGTTCCAGGGTAAAAGTTAGCTGACAAAGAAACCTTTACATCAAAAGCCAGACTCAGCCAGAGTTCTAAGTGGAGAAGAGAAGAACCACTTCTACAACCAGAAATATAAGTATTCTTTTTTAATTACTTTCACTAATTTTAATTAATAGTCTTGGTAATTTAAATTGGCTTATCTGGGAAAGTAAGAGGGAATTTGCTCTTAACTATAGAATCTGGGTATATAGCTTAAAAGCTTTGAACTAAAGAATTTTGCATGATTTGAAACGTTAAAATTGAGTTTTATAAAAGTACAGTACAAACCACTAAGGTAATGACTTTTTGCTAGTTCTCATAGAAAATATATTTTACATGCAATGAAGCTTTTAAACAAGTTTTATACAGAAATAATCTGAGATACTGATCTGATAAGTAAATGTTCTTATGCATGAAGGTTATGTTAAATACTAAGTCTGATGAAAGTAGTGTAACTGTTGCCATTTATTATGCTAAGTATTGCTTATTTCTTTACATTGATTATTTGCTCGAATTTATTAGTTGCTGAATTATCTGAAACAATTTTGTTGATGTTTACAAGATTAGGCTTGATATTTATGCTAATGAGGAATAGTTAGAACAATTGCATAGGTGTAAATAAAATATCTATTTTTCATATAACTATACATGTGGTACACAGTGTTATTTACCATTATACTTGAATCTGGAGAGCATAGGATACTATCACATGTGAATATTTATTATTTTTGGTAATTTATGAAATAATTATTGGGTAAGGCCCGAGGTAAATCCAAGTGCATGATTATAAAAAGTGATATTATAAGCCTTTGTTTTGATAGAATCCACTGCAATCTTTAGTGCATTAACTTGCGTATTATGCTGTATTATGTGTTGCACCTAGGTTATTGAAAATGTTGTAGTACTGAAACTGCATCAGTCACTGTGCTGTAATTCTGTTTTCACCTACTGTTCTTTGTTGTTAACTCTGACATGGAACCTTTGTAAAAGAGCTTGTGCTCAGAGGTCTTTTCCAAATTACTAATAAATAAAAAAAATAAAATATTCAGTGTCTTAGCACTGTGCAACATATGTTAGCATGACACACAGCGAGGTGTAAGTTAATGCCCAGAAAAAGGTAGTCTTTTTTATACTCCAGCTTTATTGAAATATTCAAGTACAAAAACACAACAGTGAACAAGAATCTCAACTATAAACATAGAAAAACACCTGTGCAATGTATTACTGAGACTAAACACAGTGATGTAAACACAAGAGACAGTTAAAAAGTAAAATTAGTAGAGGTCTACTACTAATACAGCAAGAATACTAAAAACAAACTGGACTAAAATAAAATAGAATAAAATAAAATGGTACTCCTATAAACAGGAAAAACTTCCCAAGTTATAATGAGCTAAAACAAAAATAAAATTAAAACCACAACCATGGCAGTATCCATCAGGTCAAAGCAAGGGTCCAAATTATGGATATAAGAGTCAAAGCATAAAGGGTATTGTGAAAACTGCTGAGGGAAAGTAAAACCCAAGTTTTGTGTTTTATTTTTACGAGGAAGGTAAGCTCTCATGCAGAATCCATCGAGTCCATCTGTGCTGAAAGAGGGTGAGTTTCTACTGAAGTGAGAAGGTGATTTTCTCCATTGTATATATAGAAGCAACAACATTGATCCAATCTGACATAGTTGGTATACCCAACAAAAAACATTTTTTGGTGATGGCTTTAAATGCAGCCACTAATAAAATACACCAGAGATATATAGCATCTTTACCTTTTATCTCTGGTGACCTAAAGCACAATAGTAAGAATTCTGGTCCTGGCTATGAGCAGATAAAGGTAGTCTTGTCTGAGAAAACCAAGGATGGGGGCATGGACACAGCAGCAACAGGCAACAAGGCTGCATGCAACAACAGCATCATGGTGCACCTGATGACTGCAGTCATTGAGGAGGCAGAGAGGGAAGAAGGCCACCCTGGGCCACTCTATATGCCAAGCAAGAGATATGCTGCAAACAGAAGGTGCTGGCCATGAGTCCTAGCACTGTACCCTAGCAGTACCCACAATGCCTTCATCTGGCACCATTTCCAACTCTGCCAGGCATTTGAGGGTGACCTCATACCCAGTGGACCCCTTGTCAGTGAGTACATGCAGTACACATCCCCAATCCCCTCATTGGGGGTACACCAACACAATCCAGCACACATATGCTGCACTGAAGGGAGTGAGGGTGTTGAGAGAAAGGAAGGTATTGATAAAGGAGGGAGTGTGTTGAGGGGAGGGTCTACAGGTGCCCAGGATGCACCACATAGTAGGTACTTCCACAAAGCTGGGGTCATCCACACAGTGAACATGCTCCAGTGGTGGGACTGCCTCTGACATCAGTGGGCCTGCATATTGGTATGTATCTGCCCCCACCCCCCAGGTCATACACCACACACCTGTACATGCACTCTATCACACACAGCCAGCCATGTGTGTGTTACTGTGAGAATCCCATGCCAGTGGCACAACTTATGTGTGTCACAGGACAGTATGACAGTGTCTTCCACTACCAGGTCACACCTGCCAGCTGGGCCTATCTATGTGTGGACAGCAGCATTCAATGTAGCCTGTGTAACTGGGTAATAAAATTACCTATCTCAGGTTCTTGTTGGAACTGCACAAAGGAAGAGACAACAGACAAGTGGTGTCCAGATAATAAATATAATTTATTATTGGCAAATAAGAATAATACAGGCTTACAACCAACAGTGAAATCACTAGGAGAATGCATCCAGTTTCCTTACCTACATAGGGTGCAGTCTAGTCTCATCTCAGAGAAAATATGTGCTGCAAAGGGTCTTATACCCTGATAATTACCATGGTACCAGCTAAAGAAGATACATAAAATACATATAATTGGCCAAAACAGGTGGCCAGAGTAACTATCCTAACTAACATTTACATTAACTACTCTGTCTCATGGACCCCTTCCCCTCCCTCTTTAACTTTTTCATAGCATTCCTTTTTTGCTTTTCCTTGTATAGCCTGCTCCCTTGAGTAGGTTTCAGTTGTCTTAAGGTAGCATACCTCTTGTTCACATGCCCCCGACCTCCCTGACCTTGGGGCACTCAACTTACCTTCTGCCTCTCCTCACTCCCATTATCTGGAGTCTGTCCTTAGCCATGGCCCTGGTATCACTATTTTCTGCTATGACACTTATGGGTTCCCCTGCCTACCCTCCTTCCCCCTCTTTAACCTTCACAACTTCCTTCCTTTTCTTATCAGCTTCCTAACTTCCCTTGTTGCCCCTCTCACTCATGTTTGTTCTTCTGCCTTCACCATACCATAGTGTCCAGTCTTGACTATAACCTGTATTTAGCTGCTCATGTGTGTATATAGTACTCATGCACTACCACAGTCATTACCCTGTGTATTTTATTTAGCCCTATGTTAGTTAGTTATTTAAATATTGTGTGATTTTATTGTATTCAATGTGCTGTGTATTTTTCTTGTATACTGTCCAGGTCAATTTTGCAAATGAGCTTCACTCAATGATGTTCACCTGGTTAAATAAAGATTTTGATTTGATTTGATTTTGATTTAACATGAAAAGTTGCTTAGCTAGCAGAAGGTAAGTGAACAATGAGATCTTGTGATGCTTACAAGGTCACTTGCAGTTACAGTTATGCATTAGCACTAAAGATGGCACTGTTGTCTAACTTATGATTATACAATGACATATAATGGAAAACATCTCCGAGTGGTACAATATATTGTGAGAATATAATAAAGCAGTAATATGCATTGCAGAAGTACAGTAGAACTCAGATCCTGACACTTATACTTGTATGATAAGTGCCTGTGCCCTAAGGTTAGTACATATACCTAAATATGTGTTGCTGGCCATGAGGTGGGTGTACAATCAGGGGTGCTGGTCCATGGATAACACCTGACACACAGTTTGCATTGATGTGTCCCTCACAATATGGGCTACCCATGGTACTATAACGTAATATACATACTATAGCAGAAACAATACTGTATGTCCGTGGCATGCAGCACAACCACCCATGCCTGTGGTGCTTGTCTCCTGGGGCACAATAATCTATGCTGCTGTGTACAAATTCAGCCTGTAGCTACTGACTTGTAGTTTCAGTCTGCTATGCTGGTGGTGCTGTGTGCACCCTGAAATGCCCAGGCAATCTACACATGGAAATGCATGAAAAGCAGGCCATAATGACATGCTAATGTGGTTCTTTTCCCTCAGAATGCCTAAGTAGGTTCATTTGCATATGCATTTTGAATATGGCAGTGTTTTGCCTGGGGTAAATGTGTTTGCCATGGGCAAACTTGTCTGATCCTTACTGCAGCTCTACAGTATTTTGCATGCACTGTTGTTTGCAGTTGTTCTGCATCACTTCTTTGCTAGCGCAAACGGTGGCCACATAATTCACCTGTGCCTGACTCCACCTCTATGAGCACTGGGCTGCTGTTGCTGTTTGCACTGCCCAGTTGCTATATTCAGAGCTGTCTTCTTTGCTGTGCTGTCTTTGCACTTCACTCACATAGAAACATAGAAGGTGACAGCTCTGTGTGTGTGTGAGGACTCCCTTGTGTCTGTCCCATGTTGCCTTGAATTCTTCAACTGTCCCCGCCCCACCATCCCCAGGGGCGGGCTATTCCATGCATCCACCACTCTCTCTGTGAAGAAGAGCTTCCTTGTATTGGTGTTGAACCTTCCTCCCTTTAACTTCATATCATGCCCCCTAGTTCTACTGTTCTCTTTCAAGTGGAAAAAGTCCTGTGTTTGCTGTTTCTTTATGTCTGTCATGCATTTGAAGGTCTTTATCATGTCTCCCCTGTCTCTTCTTTGCTCCAGGGAGTACATGGGAGTACATGTTTAATTCACTTAATATTTCCCCCAAGACATTTTTTGCAACCCCTAAACCATTTTTGTTGTCCTTCGTTGCACCGTTTCCAAATGGTCAATGTCCTTTTTGAGGTGTGGCTTCCAAAACTGGATGCAGTATTTCAGGTGTGGCCTGACCTGGGCTGTATACATCAGCAGGACTACTGTACCTCTCTTCTCCTACTTGTGATTCCCCTTCCTAAACATCCCAGCATGCTAGCGGTCTTTAGCGACCCATGTTTGTCCATCTTCATTTGCCTGCTGTATTCAGCAGTGTTTTCCCCTGGGCTATTCCTTTGAATATTGTGTTCTGTTGGCTGTGGGTTAACTTTGTCCACTGGGCAGTGCAACATCTGTCCCCTAGCAAAGTTTTGAATATTGGGCCTCTGGTGTGTAAGGGTCACATACAGTATTTTTCATAAAGATGATGCAAAATAAAACAATTATCTAAGGTGGAGTGTTGCTCCCTAAAACCTGATTGAACATGCAAAAAATCCTCTAAACTTTCACCTCTTAATCTGTCCAGTAAGATTTTGGCAAAAATGTTCCGTTTATATCACTAAGAGTTATGGACCTATAATTTTGCAGGCCAGTTTTATTTCCTTTTGTATGTAAGTGCACTATAACTGAACCTTTCTATGAGGTCCAAATGAAATTTTCAAATATGCATTTATTTAAAAAAAAATTGTCAGTGAGTCAGCTCATTCCGTATTCATGCATAGATAAACATCTGATGGTATCCTACCGTGACCTGGCACATTATTCAGTTTTAAGTTTCTAATAGCTAAAATTACTTCTTGTTTAGTAATATAACTGAAGGAAGCATTATTTGACAGTGAAACTGAAAAAAGAAAACACCAAGGAAGGACATTTCTTGCTCATAGATAATGCCCTAAAGTGATTAACCCATGAGTTAATGGGAATACAGTTGTCTAAAGTTGTTTTTCCTGCACTGTAATCCTTGGCCACAAGGGTCCAAAAGTCCTTCTGATGCTTCTCTTTGATGGCCATGATCATACATAGCCATTATTTCTTGTAATAAGCTGCCTTTTTATTTTTGAGAAACAGCTTGTATTGTTTTCCAGCAGTTTCCGTTTCTGAGCACGTTCTTTATCAGCCCTCGATTTTGTGTAACAAAGTACTTCTCTTAATTTTTTTGTACTTTACATGCTGAGTCAAACCAGCCTTTACTATATGACAAGGTATTTTTATGAGTCCCTTCTGTGTATAAGTCATATCTTATCTCTGTGAAAAATTCCGACAGGTTATCTACAACTTCAAGTGACAATTCTTTTGTTAGTTTCACAATTCAGTCAAATAAAAACATATTCACTTTGGATTTTTTAGTTTCTGGGGCACCAGACCATATCATTTTCTTAGAGTATCTAATTTCCATACTATTTGATGAGCTGTTATCATTAGCTGGGTGCTCATTAGGAATTAGGCAACTACCAGTCAAAATAATCAGAAAGTGATCTCTGTCTGTCCAAGGAGAGACAGTAAGTGTATTCAAAAAATCGAGGGGACTCCTCCATAATGCCAAATCAAGGACAGATGATCCCAATTGACAGAAGAAAGTAGGGGAGTCCAGTATATTATCTTATATATGTACATTTAAAGGGAACAATAAATTTGTTTTCACAAGTTCTATTAGGCAATGCCTATGTTGGTGTATTTTTAAATCAATAGAAGTTCTGTTGCAGTTGACCTCTGAGGGAAATAGCCAGTTCAAAATTGTGTTGTCACAGAATCTGTCATAACATAAGTACTGATTCTTGCATTAATGTCTTCTATCATTATCAAATAAGCATTGGAAAATTCCATCTGGCACTCTTGAATAGAGTCAGCAAGTTTATCTCATATGTTGCTAGAGTGAAATTTTGATTTGGCAAGGGTGATATAGTAGTTAAAAATAATAAGAGAGTAAGTTGGACCCCTAATTCTTACACCCAAGTAACAATCATGCTCCTTAATTTTTTCAACTTCCTCAAAAACTCCCAACTTAATATAAATAAGTAGGCCAGTAACCCTCCTTTCTGATTTGGCTATTGTTATCCCAGGTCCATGAGTGGTAAGGAAGCCATTTAACTCAGGCATTTGACTCAGTCCCACACAAAAGATTAATATACAAGTTAGCCAGCCTGGGAGTGGGTCCCAAGATGATAGCCTGGGTAAAGAATTGGATGGAGAATAGGTAATAGTAAATGGAGTCCACTCTGAAGAAAGGGGGGTTACTAGTGGGGTGCTGCAGGGTTCAGTATTAGGACTGGTCCTCTTCAATGTCTTTATAAGCGACATTGCAGAGGGACTGGAAGGAAAAGTATGTCTCTTTGCAGATGACACAAAGATCTGCAACAGAGTTGATGCACAAGCTGGGGTGGAAAGGATGAGAAGGGACTTGGCAAGGTTAGAGGAATGGTCAAATGTATGGCAGCTTAGATTTAATGCTAAGAAGTACAAGGTAATGCACCTGGGAAACAAAAACCCAGGGGAAGAGTACACAATGGGGGGTGAGATGCTAACAACAAAAAAAATGGAAAGGAACCTGGCGGTAGTCATATCAGATGACTTAAAGGTGGGCAAGCAATGTGAGATGGCAGTAAGGAGGGCTGGGGGGATACTGGGATGCATAGGGAGAGGCATCACCAGTAGAAAACAGGAAGTTGTTATCCCTCTGTACAGACAGCTGGTGAGACCCCATCTGGAGTACTGTGTACAGTTCTGGAGACCCAATCTCCGCAAGGACATAGACAAGATGGAAGCTGTCCAGAGGAGGGCAACTAAAATGGTGCAGGGTCTTCACCAGAAGACATATGAAGAGAGACTAAAGGAGCTTAATATGTATAGCCTCGAGGAAAGGAGGGAGAGGGGGGACATGATAGAAACTTTCAAGTACCTCAAAGGAATCAACAAAGTCCAAGAGGGTAGCATCTTTCAAAAAAAGAGGTGTGCAAGAACAAGGGGACACAATTTGAAGATGGGGGGGATGGCTCAGAGGTAATGTAAGGAAGTATTTTTTTCACAGAGAGGGTTGTGGATGCATGGAACGGCCTTCCAGAGGAGGTTGTGGAGTCAAAAACAGTGGTTGAATTCAAGCATGCATGGGACAGCCATAAGGCAATTCTAGTGGGTGGGGGTAGACAGAAGTAGACTGCTGGTTAACTAGGATCTGCAGCTTA
The DNA here is from genome assembly GCA_016271365.2 of Neoceratodus forsteri. Lineage (NCBI taxonomy): Eukaryota > Metazoa > Chordata > Ceratodontiformes > Ceratodontidae > Neoceratodus > Neoceratodus forsteri. The sequence continues at coordinate 950,334,249 of CM028134.1, forward strand.
TCCATTAGGTAGAGAAATGGGCAGACTGGGTGGGCCAAGCGGTCCTTATCTGCCGTCAAATTCTATGTTTCTATGTTATGTAACTCATTGTTATCTGTCACATCATGCCAGGTTTCTTGCATACACATAAAGAAAAAGTTCTTTAAAAATCTATTCCAGTTCTCATCTTGATATTTTATGTTAAGACCAGTAATATTCCATGACATTAGTGCATTATGAAGGAATGATGAGTCTTCCTGAGATACTATACCAAACATTTGTTGTGCTTCATTAAAATGGAAAGATACTTAATTTTCTTTCTGTAATGGTCATCCATCATACCCAGCTAAAGTAAGATATTTCATTTGTGTGGGAATCTGATGGTATAAATGTGCCTGGTCCATTGATTGTCCAGTCTTGTTACTTTGTAGTGTAGATTTTTCTGTGAGAAAGCTCCTAGTACTAGGGGTGGTTTTTCCCAAAGTCTCTGTGATCACTAGGTCTACTAGGTATAGTTCCATTTTATTCAAGAAGTAGGCCTTTTGTAACACACCATTGGCTATTTCTACATTCTTGAACAATATATCAATTTGGCTATCTCCCCTTAGGCTTTTATGCTTATAGACCTCTAGTATGCCATTTCTCCCAAGTCTAATTTGTAGAATGTCACTGAAAAGATTGCAAATTGTATGCCTTAATTTAAAGTCTGTTTCCATATTAATTTTAGGGTAGCCAAAAAGAGTAAGTGCTGCAGGACTAAACTTTTGTTTTTGCTTTTTCCACCGCAACCTCTACTTCCCTCAAATCCAGTTTAAAATTTAAGTTGTTAAACAACTGACCATTCTTCCATAAGTAATGCATAACTCTTTGCTACATAAGATTTCTACATAATCCACATTATTTATTTCCATGCTCTTACTTGGGTCTTGTTATTCCAGTGATATCATTCTCTTCCACTGAAAAATCCAGCTCCTCCTTTAGGAGCTGCATGATCTTTTGGTGAAGGGAGTGAGTAGCTTCACCTTCCTTCTTCTTAAAACCATAAAATCTCAAGAGTGGAGGAGTCCTATTATTGTTTAATATAGGAAGTGATATATCCTTGGCTGCTTGATGTTCCTGAATCATATTCGGAGACACCGTAACAGGATCACATGGGTTTCCTAATGTACCAGACCACATTTTTGCTTTCTTTTGACATCCATTTTCCAGTATTGCACTATTTAGTGTCTGTGTTTTCATTGGAACTTCACCTGTCTCACCCATATTTTGTTTCTGAACTACCTTCACAATCTCCCTGGTCTTATTTCTTTTGTCCTGTTTCCCTTTTTTATGATTCTTTTTAGTTTTTTTACTGACTTTGCTCACCAGACTTGAAATTACAGCATGCAGTACTGGTGCAAATACCTTAAAAGGGACATAAACCAGCTGAAGACAGTCCACAGGAGGTCAACCAAGATTATCAGGGGCCAACAAGGTTGAATGTATGTGAGGTTGGAGGCCCTGAACAAGTACTCCCTGGAGGAGAGGAAAGAAAAAGGGGGGACATGACTGAGACCTTCAAGTATTTGAAGTGAATAAAATGGATGAAGAAGGAGAGTCTTTTCAAGCTCAGTGAAGACTGGAACATGAGGGGACAGTGTCTCAAGTTGGAGGAAGTGAGGTTTAGGAGGGGGACTAGGAGGCACTTCTTCACATTGAGGGTTGTAGCGGGCTGGAATGGCCTTCCTGAGGCAGTTGTATTGTTCAAAAGAGTGGTCAGCTCCAAGTGATGCTGGGACTGAGATAAGGGAAAATTAAGAGTCAAGGAGCAGATGAGGAGAAGGGCAGGTCAGGGGAGGCAGGGGCACAAGCGGATGATGTGAACTCTGTATAAGAGCAGACTCAAGAGCCCTAATGACATAATTCTGCTGACTTTGTCATATGTTCATATGTTTATATGAACTTCCTGCACACTAACATCCCCCAATATCCCAGAACACCCTCAGAGAAATTGTCTGACCACATCACCTGCAGCTTACCAATTGCCCACCTGGCCTCCTACGTGTGTGTACATGCTGTTTGCATTCAGGCAACAAACCTTTAGAACCATTAAACCTTTCTCCTGCTCCTTTCCAATTTTTTGGTTTTGGTATAATACTGTTTATCCTCAGTAGGAGTGGACAGCTGTCAGCCCCATTCCCAGTTCCCACAACTGATAACTGTCTTCTCCAGGATTTAATGGGCACACACTTTCTCCACAGATTACCATCCCCATGGTGGGGCCAGTAGGGGAAGGCCATAATCCACCACCAGATGTGCTCATCCTTATTGGGTTCTCAACATCCTGGGTGGTGGCACTGCCTGGGGGGAGGAGGACAGAGCAATATTCATGCCCACCTTACCATTTTCCTCTTTTCTCCCTGGCATTCCCTGCTAGAGTGCAAAGTATTGTGTGCTGTGTGAAGGCACACATGTGTTATGTCTTTCCCACAGGCGTCTCCCTTTGGTGTCTTTTATGCCTGCACTGTCACTTGGCCTCCACCTGGTGGAAGTCACCTGCAGAGCAGTGAGCCTCCCCTTCCCAGGAGAAGAGAGCAGTCCAACAGATGCTCAGGCCTCTCTCCCCCCTGCCTACCTCTGGCAACTGATGTTTCCCAATCTGGGTCACCAGTGTGGTTGGGGGTACTGCTACCATTGAGCCACTGGGCCAGCATGTCCTTCATCTTTTTTAAGTTTGTAGTGCTACTGCCAAGCCATTGGTCTGGCATGTCTTTCATCTTTTCTAAGTTTGTAGTGCTACCACCGAGTCACTGGGCCAGCATGTCCTTCATCTTTTCTAAGTTTGTAGTGCTACCACCAAACCACTTGGTAAGCATGTCGTTCAACTTCTGTACATTCCTTTTCTCTGAAGTCCAAACTCTTAAACCATCTTGTTTTGATGAGTGGCACAATTTACACCGCATAAGTTAACTCACTACCACTGTTATGAAGTATCCTTTTTATACATTGAGGTGTCTCAAGACCCAGAAGGGTTTTCATTTAATTTGTGCAGCTGTGTACCTATATAAATTTTGCTCCTCCCAGCCACTGATTGTTTTTTGTACACCCTAGACCAGGTAGACTGGTCTGTCATTTTGTACTCTAGAAGTCCTTTAACAATATTTTGAGGTGTTTAAACCCTACGCTACCCAGATATTACTTCAATATGTTATTCTTTATTGGTTTTCCATTCTTTTCTTTTCTTTTCTTTTCTTTTCTTTTCTTTTCTTTTCTTTCTGCTGTACTTGCAGCCCCCTTTGCTTTCTCAGGCACAATTTCAACTTCCCCTTCACACATTACAAATCTGTCCTTCCACAGATTACACACCACTGACATTTGTTGCAGTAGAGTAAGTTACTTACAAGCTCTGCCTTTGAAATGATCCTACAGCATACATGCTGGCTGCCACTAAGGTCCTCCCATGTGACTGTTAGCACCAAGTCCCTGATTTGAGAGCCCTGCCCCACTTCCCAGGCCACATGTTCTAAAAACAGGTTTTCTCAGTATATTTGCCCTGGCTTCAAGCAATTGGTTTCAGATGGAACTTAATCCCTGGCTATTTTTCACACACACTTGACCAGCTCTCCCCTAATTTTCACTGGACCTTACTTTTAAAAAGAAGAGCCTGGCCACTTAGATTAAATCAGATCCCTTTCCACCCATAAATAAATATACTTTATCTTAGCACCTAAGGAACTGAAAAGGTAGAAACCTTGATTTGCATTATGATTTGTTTTTAAAAAGATAATACAATTCCAAAAAGGATTTATGAAATTTGAGAGATTGCCAGTGTTCAGTACTCCATTCCGCCCCATACTCCCTGTCCACTTGAGAATGTCCCATATTCATATAAAGTCCCTTCACAAGTCTTGAAAAATCCCACATGCATTATTTAGTATTTTTTCATTAGTGTAACTCAACTGACATAACATGGGGTACCAGGACCCACGTAATGTGTAAAGTGATGTTGCAGGTCACTATGTAGCTATGTTTTATGGCCTGAAAGTTATAAACAATGTGCTATGCTTAAAGTGCATTTATAGGGGGAATCTGAGCCCTGAGTGTCAAGGTTCTAAATGTTAGCAATGTGCATTCTATTTTCATGTTTTAGAATGTGAGTTCATGCTTAATGACTGTGTGCCTATGTGCTTTCAATGCACCTGTAATTGCCCATTGATTGGGACAATGTTAATTGCCTGCTAGAGGCACATAAATAGTTGCTCCAGACTGCCCAGATTTGGTTTTTAAAGTACAGTGTTCTAGTCCAAGACACCCATGTGTTTATGTTTTCTGCTTTAGTACCTATTGGTGTGCTTCTTTGGTTGCAACCAGCCAAGGGGGCCAGTGGGACCAGGAATGATGGCAGGGTTCCTAGGTCTGAGTGCACTGACCCCCTCTAGTGTGGGTCTCTGGAGGCTCAGGTCTAACAGGGATCTGATATCGGGGCAGCTGGGGCTTGATAGAGGTCCATTCTCAAGGAGGGCTTCCGGATTCCATCTCTAGCATTGGCCTTTGCTCCTGTAAATGGTGGAAAGGTGTGGGCTGAAATCTTGAGCTGGAGGGGTAGTGTGACCATAAAAGGCCCATGTGGATGGTGGAAGAGCAAGGCAGCTGGCACCGAAGCTCTGAAATCAAGGGGGAAAGGAATGAACCCAATAAGTGTGGCAAGACATTGTTGCTATAACCAAGTTGAGGCACTGAGTCTGATCCCCATGGAGGCATGGGGCTCAAGGTAGGCCACAGAGGTGGCCTATACCTCATGGTACTAATAAGTGTATGTCTATTATCTAAAGGGTGCATCCTTAAAAATGCCCTCCTCCAAAGGTGATGACCACTCTTTATGTGCTAGGCAGTGTTGGGTACACCCAGATCCCAATCCCACTTGTGGCTATTAGAGTACTGTAATGTAATTGCTAGTATCTCTGTATGTCACCTTCATGTAAATGAGGACACGAGTCAATGCAGAAAAAGAAAAGAAATGGGCTAGAGTGAATTGGAGTTGAACTGCAAATATGTTGAAAGTAATTGAATAAGCTTCTGAAAATTAAACTTGCGATTGGCTGGTTTAGGAGCAATGTACAGAAACAGTGATTCTGCCAAATGTGATTATGTCTAATTACAACTGTGGCTTGACTGATGCTGATTTGAACAGGACCAAAAACTGGGAACTGTATCTGCAGACCACCCACTACCTGAAGCTGAATACAATTTCTGTAAATAAATATTTGTAGTTTTGCAAGCAACTGCCTACCTAAAGTGGTGTGTCCTGTATCAAAAGGACTCCTGCATGGGTATAGTGATTAATTTGTAAATGCAACAGTGAATACAACTGAACTTAAGTTATACGTTTGCGTATAGATACATTAAGGCTGATCCCCAAGTTGCCATTCAATGATAGTTAAAGTAAACAATGTAAAGAGAAAGCAAAATCTATTTTTAACAAACAAAGGAGGCTGTGGTTACTCTCTGAAGCCATAGGGACAATGATGATGGCAAAGAACGTGAAGAAGAAGCAAGCCAGAGGCATCACCTACAAACTGCAGGAGAAAGAAATGAGCTAGACTCCTGCAACCTTGCTGTATGGAAGCTATCAAATGGAGAAGGTGACCGGCCCCCCTGATGGGCACAGATAGCCAGGATGGCCAAGAAAAGCTGTAGAGACATGTAGGGACTTATATAACTACACCATGGCTGTCCCCACCTGCATGGATATGGAGCTCTGCAGGTCTAGTCCTGGGAATTATAAAATACATAGAGTTTAGCTGCCAGGGAGACTGTACCATCCCAGTACAGCAAACATGATGGGTTGCCCATGAGTAAATTGGTGCGTTAGGTAAATTTTAAACAGACCAAACCATGTAAACCTTGCACTCAAAATGCCAATGTAAAAGATTAGATCCACAACAGTAAATAGTGAAAGAATGTATAGAAACATAGAAACATAGAATTTGACGGCAGATAAGGAACGCTTGGCCCACCCAGTCTGCCCATTTCCCTGCCTACTGGATAAGCTGCAGATCCTAGTTAACCAGCAGCCTACTTTTTCCTACCCCCATTCCCTAGAATTGCCTTATGACTGTCCCATGCTTGCTTGAATTCCACCACTGTTTTTGACTCCACGACCTCCTGGAAGGCCGTTCCATGCATCCACAACCCTCTCTGAAAAAATACTTCCTTATTCTCTGAGCCGCCCCCCTCTGTCTTCAAATTGTGCCCCTTGTTCTTGCATCTCTTTTTGAAAGATGCTACCCTCTTGGACTTTGTTGATTCCCTTGAGGTACTTGAAAGTTTCTATCATGTCCCCCCTCTCCCTCCTTTCCTCGAGGCTATACATATTAAGCTTCTTTAGTCTCTCTTCATATGTCTCCGGTGCAGACCCTGCACCATTTTAGTTGCCCTCCTCTGGACAGCTTCCATCCTGTCTATGTCTTTGCGAAGACTGGGTCTCCAGAACTGCACGCAGTACTCCAGATGGGATCTGACCAGCTGTCTGTACAGAGGGATAATAACTTCCTGTTTTCTACTGGTGATGCCTCTCCCTATGCATCCCAGTATCCCCCCAGCCCTCATTGCTGCCCTCTCACATTGCTTGCCCACCTTTAGGTCATCTGATATGACTACCCCCAGGTCCCTTTCCATTTTTGTTGTTGTTAGTATCTCACCCCCCATTGTGTACTCTTCCCCTGGGTTTTTGTTTCCCAGGTGCATTACCTTGCACTTCTTAGCATTGAATCTAAGCTGCCATACATTTGACCATTCTTCTAACCTTGCCAAGTCCCTTTTCATCCTTTCCACCCCACCTTGTGCATCAACTCTGTTGCAGATCTTTGTGTCATCTGCAAAGAGACATATTTTTCCTTCAGTCCTCTGCAATGTCGCTTATAAAGACATTGAAGAGGACTAGTCTAACTCTGAACCCTGCGGTGCCCTATAGTAACCCCTTTCATCAGAGTGGACTCCATTTACTACTATTCTCTGTGTCCTATTTTCCAGCCAATTTTTACCCAGGCTGTCATCTTGGGACCCACTCCCAGGCTAGCTAACTTGTATATTAATCTTTGTGTGGACTGTGTCAAATGCCTTGCTAAAGTCTAGGTAGGCCATGTCCACAGCCCCTCCCTGATCTACTACTTTGGTCACCCAGTCAAAGAAATCTATCAGATTTGTCTGGCATGACCTTCCTGCTGTGAATCCATGCTGCCTTGGGTCCTGTGCCCCTCTGGCCTCTAGATACTTGACAATTCTTTCCTTCAGAAGTGATTCCATCATTTTCCCTACCACTGAGGTTAAACTAACAGGTCTGTAGTTTCCTGCTTCTGCCTTGCTCCCACTTTTGTGAAGGGGAATCACATCTGCCCTCCTCCAGTCCTCGGGTACCACCCCATCCTCCCATGATTTGTTAAACAGGGTAGTCAGTGGTGTCACTAATTCTACCCTTAGTTCTTTTAGAATTCTGGGATGAATCCCATCAGGCCCCATTGCTTTGTCCACCTTCAGTTTTAAGAGTTCTTTCAGAACCCTTTCTTCTGTAAATGGGCTGGTATCAACTTCTGTATCCAGTGTGTTTCTACTGTTTGTTCTAGGTACCCCCCCTTCCTTTGTAAATACTGTTGTATTATACTTAATACAACAGATGCTAAGGCGAAACATAGAAAGACAGAATTTGATGGCAGATAAGGACTGCTTTGCCCATCCAGTCTACCCAGGTGATGGGTTTATAGCCAAAAGGTGTAGACCCACAACATACCAAGATATAATTCAACAGCATTTTGTGCCCTCACAGCACTTTGACAAGGGTTAACAGATCAATTAATGTGTGTTCTTTTATATGTGCCTGGAGTGTGATAGCATTGCAACCTCCCATATTCCTTAAGTAACCCCATTCATAAAATTACAAAATACATTATATACAATATAAAAGTACAACTGATTCCTTTCACAGCAAACACATAGATTTACAAGTCCATGGTATATAATGTGGTGAGAAGTCCAAACATATTTCATCTTCAAACTCTTATTGTGGGATTCGAACCTCCATATCATTTCTTTAGCAAGATTTCAGAATGACCTTTTGGCTATAATCCCAGAATCTTAGCATTTGTTGTATTGTCAGTACAATATCTTTTTTTTCTCCGCTGTTTACCGTTGGTTGTTTGATTACTTGCATTGGCATTGTGAGTGCAAGGTTTATATAGCTTGAGCATCCCAATACCTCTAGACACAGGAGTTGCCCCTGAGTTAATAGCCCACCCCATCCTCACCAATGATAATTTGTGTAGGGAAGGCCTTAAGTGAGGGTTGTGTTATATTGAATTATTTATTTATACATTCAGTTTTGTTCACTCTAAACATAGATTTGGTATGCATCTTATTTTCAGCAATTTTTCCAGGGCAGAAATACAAGGCAACAGCAGTAGAGTATTTTCATAGAGTACATACAAATTGTCACTATCAGGAAATATCACAGTCTGCAGAGGCACATGAAGCACAGTGTTTTGCCGGCATGGAATACATGACACATACAATACAACTAGAGTCACTAAAATCATAACAGAATGCAAAACATGCAATTATGTGCACAATAAGACTATAACTTTGCATTGTACTATGCATTACCATTTCATTAACATTTTATTTCTGACATGTACAGTCCCATCTATATGGATAAGTCTAGAAATATCTCAATATGCTAAAATTGTGCAGGAAGCAGGAGAAAACATTGATGTCCTGGTACACAGAGGGACTGAAAATCTCGCCAGCCAGTCAGTTGTGGAGACCAAAGAACACCTGACCAGGCTGGGTGACAAACTGTCATCCATTTTGTCTTGCATCTCCTTCTTTGAGATCCTGCCAGTATGGGACATGGGGGCAGATAGACAGAAGGTCAGCGAAGGGGAGACAGAGGAGCTAAACATGTGGCTTAAGTGCTGGTACCTGGAAAACAGACACAAATTTGTAGGTAACTGACAACAGTTTTGGGAGCGAAAGTTCTTTGAATTCTATGGACTGCATCTGACTAAGGAGGGAGTCAGTACATTGGAGCAGAAGTTTGACATCTTTGCAGAATATTTAAACTAACAAATGGGGAGAGGGGTGCAGCACCCGATACGTTGAATGGGAAGAACACAACACCCCACTCCCCTCAGCTAGTGATCAAACAGGAGTTCAGCATGTCTGTAGTTCATTTGCATCATCAGGTAAGAAAAAAGGTCTGGCTTCTCATATGATGCACAGAGGAAACACCAGACCTCGCTCAACAACTAACACACTGAAATCTGGCCAATAGAAAGTCATGTACACAAATGCTTGCAGTCTGGGAAACAAGATCCCAGATCTGTAGGCAACAATGATAGAGGCTAAACTGGACATAGTAGCCATTAGCGAGACATGGTTCACCAGTAGCCACACTTGGAAGACTTCAGTACCCAGCTATGTGCTGTTCAGAAGAGACCGAGGTTCAAAAATGGGTGGGGGGGATGGAGTGGCCCTTTATGTCGATGAAAATATCAAAGCTACAGAAATTCAGAATACACATAAGGAGCCAGAAGAACTGTGGGTCACCCTGGAAACAGGAAATGGGACTGCCATAATAACTGAGGTTGTCTACAGGCCTCCAGACCAGGGGGAGGACATAGACACATTACTGTTAGAAGATATTCAAAACATGACTGCTAAAGGGGGGGTTCTGATTATGGGAGACTTCAACATGCCAGATACAGATTGGTCAATATCAGCAGGAACATCTGCCAGAACTAGATACATAGTGGATTCCCTGCTGGGGGAGTGCCTCAAACAGCTATTAGAACAGCCCACAAGAGACAGGGCTATCCTAGATCTAGCACTGACTAATGGGGAAAGGATCACAGATCTCCAGATAGAAGGTCACCTGGGGGCCAGTGACCATCGCAAGGTAGGGTTCAATTTGGCCACTAAAACTAAATCATCCCATTCCAAGGCAAAAATATGGGACTTCAGAGGAGCTGACTTTGATAAGATGGCCAACAGAGTTAAGCTAGCCCTGGCAAGAAGAAATACAGGTGAGGGGTACAGGCAAAGTGGGCAAACATTAAGGATGCAATATTTGAAGCATCATCTCATTGTGTTACAGAGAAAAGCAAGAGCAAAAGAAAAAGGAAACCATTTTGGTTCTCAAGAACAGTAGCAGAAAAGGTCAGAACTGAAAGGCTGGCCTTCACAAAATATAAGAAAATGCAGCAGGATGAAGATAGGGAGGCATACCAAACTTCCCTAAGGGAAACAGGGAAGGCAGTAAGGCAGGCAAAGGCCCAAACCGAGGAAACACTAGCACAGACAGTAAAAGAAGGTGACAAGACTTACTATAGCTACATTAGTGAAAGGAGAAAGTCCAGAGAGGGTATTGCTAAGATCAAAAGGGATAAGTGGGAGTGTGAGGAAGAGGACCACAGAAAAGCATCTATCCTAAATAGATACTTCTGCTCAGTATTTACTGAGGAAAAGGCAGGGTAGGGCCCACAGCTCAGCACTATGGACACAGGGGGGAGGGAGGTGTGCACTTGTCCCTTCACAAAAGACAGGGTCCTACAAGAGCTCTCTAAGCTCAGGGTGGACAAGGCAATGGGACCCGATATCATACATCCCAGGGTACTAAAGGAGCTAAGGGTGGAACTAGCAAAGCCATTATCAGAACTGTTTAGTGAGTCTCCGAGCACAGGAGAGGTCCCAGAAGACTGGAGTAGGGCTCATGTGATCCCACTCCACAAGACTGGTAGCAGGGAGGAGGCAGGGAACTACAGACTAGTTAATCTTACATCAGTAGTGGGCAAGATTATGGAGGCACTCCTTAAGAAAGGATAGTGCACCACCTGGAATCCACAAGAGCACAGGATCCATGCCAGCATGGGTTTACAACAGGAAGGTCTTGTTAAACTAATCTCATAGATTTCTTTGACTGGGTAACCAGAGTGGTGGACCAAGGGGGAGCAGTTAATGTTGCACACCTTGACTTCAGCAAAGCTTTTGATACTGTTCTGCATAAAAGATTGATTAATAAGCTGGGTAGACTCAGGCTGCGTCAGCAGTTGATATGAGAAGATATTTGGATAAACTGGCAAAATGGTTGGAAGCATGACAACTGGGGTTTAACACAAAGAAGTGCAAGATAATGCACATAGGAAGAGAAACCCTGAAGCCACCTATAGGCTGGGAGGGGAGTTGCTGGCAATCATAACGGAAGAAAGAGACTTAGGCATCATCATCACAGATGACCTGAAATCATACAAGCAGACCACTAAAGTAGTAGGTAAGGCTAGAGAGATGTTGAGGCGTATTAGTAGGTATACCACAAGTCGTAAGAGGGAGGTAATAATCCCTCTTTACAAGACACTGGTTAGGCCCCATCTGGAGTACTGCATGCAGTACTGGAGGCTGCACCCACACAGGGAAATTAAAAAAACTGGAGGCAGTCCAGAGAAGGGCAACCTTAATGGTGCAGGGACTGCATCAGAAAACATATAAGGACAGATTAACGGAGCTCAATATGTGTACCCTTGAGCAAAGGAGGGACAGAGGTGATATGATTGGAACATTCAAATATCTTAAGGGCATTAACAAGGTGAAAGAGTCTAACATGTTTCAATATAAGAAAAATAGCAGGACAAGAGGACACAGCATGAGATTAGAGGGAGGCTGATTAAGGGCTAATGTGAGGAAGTTCTTTTTCACAGAAATGGTGGTGGATGCATGGTATGGCCTACCTCAGGAAGTGGTAGATGTGAATACAGTGCAGGGCTTCAAACAGGCTTGGTACAGGCATAAGGGAGTTATAAAGATGAGTATGAATAAATAGGCCATTGACAGAGTACAGGCCTACAGTATGGCGCATTCATAAGGTAGAAAAAGTGAGCAGACTGGATGGGCCTTGTGATCCTTATCTGCCATCATCTTCTACGTTTCTATGTTAGAATGAATATAGTATAATTTTGCCCTTTGATAACCTTTTCCAGTTACTCATGTTTGCTGTACAAATCATTTTTGTATTTCCATGCATGATCCCTTCTAGTATATGACTTTATGATCTAGAGTATTTTACATCACATTTAGGACTATTGTCACCACTAAAATTAAGGTAGTGTTCTACAAACATGGAAACAAAGCCAGTTCAGTGTTGATAACATTTGAAATATTTTTTTAACTAAGGAAGGGTAATAATTCCTTCACTTTAGCATCCTAAGTATTCTGACAGTTTTTTTTTTTTCTGACAGCATGATAATGTTAATCATGTTGAAATCTATTGCTAACAGTAAAATTGCTGCCACATTAATTACACAAGCAATTATGGAGCTCCATTTACTTTGTGTGATCCAATCAAAAGTGTTTCTTGCTGGTTTGAAATGCAGTGAAGCTCTGTCTCTCTGTTATTTCTAAGTGTGTCTTTCACTGCCTGCTATTTAGTCTTCAGAGTCCTTACCACAAACAGATCCATCAGAATAAAACACAATTGCTGAGAAGTGTGAGATTTTATGTAAAAAATCTAAAATATCAGTATAAAATATGCTTGGAACAAGAACAACTTCCAGATAAATTTTTTAGGATTTTCTTTTATTGGGGTGGTGGTGGCCAGAGACCAGATAAGGTCTGCTTCACAGAATAAGCATAGGAAAGAGTATCAGACTAGGTGGGCTGAACGACCGTTATTGGACAACAAATTCTATGTTTCTGTGTTTGTAGTTTTGCAGTTTTTTTACCCACGATATTCTAGATAACATGCATCATCGCATTTCCCTTGAGTCCTGTTTTTACCATTTCCTCATTTGTGTGGGTTAGAGCACCTGGGGGTTAAGCAACATACCCAAGGTTATAGGGAGTATTTAGCTCTAGTGGAGGGTTGAACCTGTCATTTACTTATTCTGACACCAGTGCTTCAACCTCTAGACCACAATGCCTCATACAAACCAATATTTTAATGATCCAAAACTTAAAGCAAGTGAAATATAAGACAGACCATGAACAGATAGAGAACTATGGATAGAAAAGCTAAACAATGAATGCGTTTTGCATAGGTTCTTTCATAAATTAAAACTGTAACTTAATGAAGCAAAAAATCCAATGCCTAACACAAGATTGACATTATTTATATAATTTCAGTCATTTAGAAAGAACACTTGATTAATTTGTACTTACTGTATAATAGAGAACAGTGCCTTTTTCTACCTCTGTAATTGTACATTTAATTTTTTTTCCTCTTTTTTATCGATATCTGATTGTGCCGTGTCTCAGCATAAGCTCTGTTTGTCTTCCAAGGTGTGAACACAGAGTTGTTCCTTTAGTTTATGGAAACACAGAAACATAGAAAATAATGGCAGAAAATGGCCGATGGTCCTTCCAGTCTGTCCACAGTAATCTACCAGTCCCTGGCACCTGTTGTTCCTGAAGGGTCTTTGCTTACCTCACTCTCCCTATAGTTCTCCATGCTTCCACTTGCCTGGTCCCTCTAAGTACCTGCTATTCCCTTGGCTCTATCCCAGTTGTGTTTTATACCATTTATGATTTTTGCACCCACAGCCTCTTCCAGAAGACTATTCCATAGCTCAGTTATGCTTTCTGTAAAATACTTCCTTATATTCTTTTTAAACCTTTCCCCCATTAACATTTACTTGTGACACTGTGCCCTAGGTTCTCTGTTCCTGGTAAATATCTGTTCACCATTCACCTTGTTTATTACATTCAGCAATTTGAAGATCTCTGTCATATCCCAGTTTCTGGATGCAACCTTTCTTTTCTCCCCAGAGTCCCTAGAGAGCAGTTACTTTTCCTACTCAACTAATGCTACCATCATGCTTGTTACTTCAAGTGAGGGGGAGGGTAATAACAAGGATGCATGGCTGAGATATAGTGAGTCGCTGGTAGTTGGGTATCAGAGATACCCCACCATGACAGACGAAGTACAACACTTTCTTAAAATGTCTCCCCCCCCAATTACCACTGTGTCTCCCAGGGGCATGAGGGATGGGGGGGTGGAGGGGCATGTATCAGCAGCCTGGGTCCAGAGATTGGGAGCCCTGTGCTTAGCACCTGTCACATCCCCTTCCTGGGGGGCTCGGAGACATAGGGTAGACCAAAGGGTGCAGCTCCATAACTGCCCTGGCCATCCAGAGGTGGACCCCAGCTTATGTAGGGGTGTTCCCAGCCCAAATGTGGGTTACCGTGAGGTGTCCCAGCTACTGGCTTACTATTCCTTAAGATCAACCTGAGTGCCTATGGTATAAGACTAGGCTTGTGCAAGGTTTATTTTTTCCTACAAGTTTGAGAGTTTAACAATGTAGATTCTGTTATGTATTTCTTCTAATTTGTTTAAAGGTAGGGGTTACTGGGGGGGATGGATTACTTTGTGCAGTGATTGCAGTTAAATGGCTTTGCTGTCATTTCCTATGTTATAGTACTGTTGATAACCATGCCTTTGAGATGGAAATGGAGAGCCTTGGATCTTTGCAGAAGTGTGGCTTAATTCTTCCTCATCCCTAGGCTCTCCCGGTTCTGTTATATTGTTAGTTATATTCTTCTTGTTAAGTTGTTTCTGGTTGTATTCAGAGACCATGGCAGAGAATATGCAAATGATGCGCTCATTCACAGGGATCTTCTTGTCCTCCCTGTAAGCAGGACCGCTCCCCAGGAAAGAAGTCACAAATAGTTAGATGCAAGGGTCCCACTGAGATTTTCCATGCATGTTTCCTTGTCTGACAACACATTCCCTATATACTCAGTCTGCTTACTCAGTCCTAGAAAATGGGTGATGTGATACATCACACATGCAATAAGCCTAGACTTAACTCCTCTGTGAAGCATTACTAAGTCTTATCCTACCTAAAAAGACTAAGATCTAGACTAGCCTTTTTGCAAGAGACCAAGCGGTTTGCCGCTGATGCCGCAATTCTCCAGAGAGACTGGGTGGGCCAGATATTACACACGTCCATACCAACCAAATAACATAGCATTGTTATTCTCCCTCATAAGTATCTACAGTGGCAGACACAGTCCTTAGAGCGAATACAGAAAGGATCCAGCACTCTCCAAAGCCATAATCATTATGGTTTTGGAGAGTGCTAGATTCTTTTTGTATTCACTGTCATTTTTACCCAGGAACCTCCATTCCCAGTGCAGACCTCTTTTTTCTAGTTGTTGGCAGTCCTTAAAGTGTTACCCTTGGGGACACTGGATTATGGCCTTGATGGACTTGTTATTAGGGCTCATGCTATTGGTTAACATCTACTCCACCAACACCATTTACAATCAACTTTTTTTACTCCATAGCCTATAAGATCAGTGATGTGACAATTACCTTGGTGCCCATTCTAGCTAGGGGGATTTTAACCTCACCCTCAGACACATCACTGATAGAATCATTTGAGATACAGAACCAACCACTAAAGGAACACAGGCTTTGACTCTCCTTATGAAGGACCAGGGCCCCTTTGATGCATGTCACCTAATTCACCCATGAAACAGGGGCTGCACCTGCCAGCTGGGCCAGTGGCTGACATCCCCTTCCCTCACAAAAGTGGCAGTTGACTCTCTTGTCCTACTATTACTGATCTCTGACCATGCTCTGGTGCAACTCCACCAATTATGGGGTTCCCTGTCCCTCAAATCTGTCTCCTGAAGGTTGGACCCACTCCTCCTGAAGGACACTGGATCCAAAAAGAGACAACCAACTTTTTGGCAGATAACAAAAATGGTTCCATTACTGCTGGCACAATATGGGAGGCCCACAGGCCCATCATTTGAGGAAAGATTATTTGTTATGCACTGTATGTGTAAATGTGAGAAGAAAAACTCACAGAGATGGAAAAAAGTTCTCTATACCAGAGAGGTGGCCTACTGTATAAATTCTCCCCCCACCCCAATTCACACTCGAAGTTGCACAATGAGATTGTTCAGCTCTGAGTGGAGACTAACCCACTGCTATCTCAAAAAGTGGAAATAGCCACTGTTTGACTAAAATATAAATGCTGGGAAGGGATGCAAGTATGGTAAGGGCCTGACATACAGCCTCCACAAACAAAAGTCCAAAAGACATGTAGCAGGGTTACAGGACCATAGCAGACCACTACCACTTCCCCAGAGGAGGTGAACACTACCATGTATCACTTTTATGCCCCCCTGTATGTGTTCCCTCCTGCTTCTGAAGCAATTAAACCATTTCTTACTACACTGTCCCTCCCAAAGATCACAGAACTGAACAAGTGGCCAAGTTGGATGAACCTCTGTTAGAAATTAAAGTCAAGCAGGCTCTCCTTGCTTTCACCTTGAATAAAGCCCCAGATGGCAGCTTCCCAGTGAAGTTTTTTTTAACTCCTTGTCCAATGGTTTCTCCTCTCCTATGCAGAGTCTAACTGGAGAGGTAACCCATGATATGAGCTACTCAAACTGAGTCACTCAATATGAGTGACTCAGTTTGAGTGACTTTTGAAATAGCTAGTGGAAGTAAATAGCTAGTAGGAAGAAGAGCTACTGAAAAAGAAGTCAATGGAGTTAATAGCTAGGGAGAGACAGTATGTGAAGGGTAAAAGGTGTATTTTGGAAGGCTGAATCCAGCTGGCCATCTAGTGTGGTGGATAGGGTTACAGTCCAGGAAGCTGGTGGTTTGGGATTTGAATCTGGTTTTGTACTGTTGCATGGTTTCAGTGTTTGTAATTGATTTTAATTTTTGTCCATGCTGGTTCTCTGAGTTAGTTTCCTCCCCACCCTGAAGTTTCCCCGTCCCACCAATGTTTTCCACCTGCAGACCACTGTCCCCTTAGAGTAACCCCCTCCTGTGTTTTTGTGTCTCCCCCGTGTCCACCCTGCCCTGAAGTTGATTATATTGAGATGGCATGGGCCCCCCGCATAAAAAGTGTCTCAATATCTTTATTTTGCTTTGGCACTGTTTTTGTTCAGTGTATGTTTACCTTGTTGTACTGTAGATTGCCAATATTTGTTTTGGCAATTTGCAGTCACTCATTTGGTAGTTGCTGATGTCTCTTAGCTCTTATTACATGGTACCATCAGGAGGCGGATATCACTGGCTCCCTCTGCAGATGCTGTGTGAAGCCACAGTCACTGTCACAGATCTTCGCAAAAAGGAAAGGACCCTACCATCCAAACAAGCTATCTCCCAACATTACTGAGTAATGCTGCCCAACAAAACCACCCTTCTCAGGTAGGGATTGTCAAGAGGTGTCTGAGCTCAGATCGCATCTGCTCTTTGGTTAATCTCATTGAAGCAGTCAAATCCTACCACACTCCAACTGCAGCTCTAGAAATAGACTTTGAAAAAACTGTTGATTCAGTTGAATGGGAGTATTTAGACCAAGTTCTGGCACTCCTTGTAATAGGGTAATTTTCTAGAATGTGTCTGTTCACTTTACTCTGCTCCCACTGCAAATGTATTGATAAACTCCCTCTTGTCTGGCTCATTCTCCGTTTGCAAATGAACACGTGAAGGGGAAGAAATTTGCAGTATGGTCCTAGCATACTGATCCTGCAAACAGCAGTCCAAGAGACACATAGCAGGGCTCCAGGAATATAGCAGCCTACAAAAATCTTCCCAGAAGAGGTGATTGTTATCATGCATCACTTTTATGCCTCCCCTCCTGCTCCTGAAGTAATTAAATCCTTTTCTTTCACTCTGTCCCTCCCGAAGCTCACAGATCCAAGCATGTGGCCTAGCTGGATGAACCTGTCTCAGAAAATAAGGATCAGCAGGTCCTGCTTGTTCTCACCTCAGACAAAGCCCTTGCAGGAGATGGCTCCCCAGTGGAACTTCTTTTAAATCCTTTGCCTGATGGTTTCTCCTCTACTATGCAGATTCTATCAGGAGGGAGATAGCTATATCGCCCTCCCTGAACATTCAGTGAAGCCTCAATCACAGATCTCCCCTAAAAAGGGAAATACCCCATCATCACAGCCAGCTAGCCCCGAATATCACTGATTAATATCGACAGTAAAATATATGCAAAGACTCTGGCCACCAGACTGGATCTCCTGCTAACCTAATTGATCCACTGCTCTCTTTGGTTAATCGTTTCCAGGTGACCAAATCCAATCCCACTCCAACTGCAGTTCAAGCCTCAGATTTTGAAAAAACCTCTGATTTGGTCAAGTTGGAGTAATTACACCAGGTTTTGGCATACCTGGAGATATGGGACCATTTTACAGCATGGATCTGTTCACTTTTCCTGCTCCATTGACAAACTCCCACTTGTCTGACTCATTCCCTCTTTGCAAAGGAATGAGGCAAGGTTGCCCATTATCACACCTGCTGTTTGTGTTAGCAGTGGAACACCTGGCTGTGTCCATTCAAGAGCATTCACAAATCTAAGGGGAATCAATTGGCCCAGACACCTATACTATCCTGATTTATGCAGATGACGTGTTAGTCCAACCCTTACTACACCTTCTGACACAGTTGACAAGAATGTCATGTTTGAAGTTCAACCAATCAAAGACAGAAGTACTTTCTCTTACCACCGTCTACCAAGTGTCCATTATTGTGCTGCTCGGACTGAAATGGTCCCCCATGGTTATTACTTACTTGGGTATCTTGGTGTCTCCTAAAAGATCCAATATGTGTGAGACCAATCTCCCCCATTGCTGACAGAGCTCTGGGTTGAGTGTGACTAATGGAATTTGTTGCACCAGATAATGGAAGGCAAAATAGATGCCCTGGAGATGTTTGCGGCCCCAAACTTTTTTAATGTCCTCTCCAATTTGTTCCTCACTATACCCCCTAAGTGGTTCACCAAATGCATAAAGTGATGGGGAACTTCAAATGGGAAGAGAAAAATGCTGCAGGTATAGCTGTAACAAACTACTAGTGCATTAGTCTATAGCTGGGTGGGATTTATCCTGGTTCTCTGTATGTATGGGCATTTTGTGCATCACAAACTCTAGTTCTCTGAATGTGTATGGAGATTTTTTTGCATCTCAAACTCAACAGTGATTTCACTCCCACACAGAAGAAAGTCTGCAGTTGGTCTGCATGGAGTGGACTCTAAACAAAGCATTTTCACTGGTACTTTTTTTATACAGTTTTTTTTCACCGTGGGGTGGTGTGGGTCTGCTCTAAACCCCATCCCCACCCCCTGCCACCTGGCACCTACTGCACTGGACCACCATGCCAGAGATTGCATATGGATAGCCCCCTGTAGCAGGACTGGGAAGGAAAGGGCTGTCCTCCCCCACCACCCAGTGACATACATCCAGATGGGGAAAGGTGATAGACAGATGATGTAGTGCAGAAGTAGGTGGGCAGGGCTTCATGTAGCCAATACCAACCTGGTTTCCATTTTCTTTCTGGTTCCTCTGCCACAACAGCACTTCAGGACATGCATGTGGAAGGCACCGGGTCATAACAGTGCACCAGGAAGAGCGCTGCAAGTTCCACACTGTGTAAAGCGCAAGTGGGTTTTGAGTGACCGGGGTTAGAATAGCGTTAGGGAATTGTTGTTGCTGCTGTTTATTCGCTTAATGGGTAAGCACACTGGAAAACTAGTTCCTTTTACAGTTGCGACCCACATAGAAAACATACATATACAATACAAGTATATCAGACCCCAAAAAAATGTCTTCATTACAAAAGAAAATAAATAATCATAAAAAACATTTACAATTAGATTGTAGTTTGAAAAACATCCTTAGTTCATTTGCAAACACTTTAGCAGAATGCAGCTGTCTTATATCACACGGAATTTCATTCCAGATGAATGAAGCAATATAAGCAAAGGCTCTCTGTCCACATTTAGTTCTCATAAAAGGTATTTTGAGAACCAAACCATCTGTCCTATGTCTGGAAAAGTAACCCTCATCATAAGGCCTCAACAGATTACATAGTTTTTGTGGAATTCCAGAATTAACAATTCTATGTGTAAATTTGGCTATGCAATAATGAAAGTTCAACGAAACCAGAAGCCAGCCTATGCCTTTCAAAATTTCGCAAAGTTGGGACAATTTAGGATAGTTCAAAGCAAATTCAGCAATCAATTGTAATAAAGTAGATTTCTTAGAAATTATTGTAGCAGAAGCAATATCAGTTATAATGGCAGCATAATTTACAATAGGAGCTAAACAATGATTGGAAATAGCTAACCTAGTCTCCCTAATAAGAAACAAACAAATTCTATGTAAATGGACCATTCTACAGTGAATTCTGGAGGTTACCCTCATAAAATGAGGTTCATAACTTAAATTAGAATCTAATAAGACCCCAAGATACTGAAATGTATCCACTTGCTCAAACAACGATCCATCAAGGGATTTAACCTGCAGGCAGTGACCCACAGTTCTTAGTCATGCCGTAGTTCCAAAAATAATCACTTGTGTTTTTAATTTACTTAAGACCATTCTACTTGAGATAAGATGAATGAAAGTTGAACATTTCTTTTGTTAGGGAATCACCTAGATCACCAGTAGAAGAGCCGTGCATATATATCACTGCATCATCTGTATAAAGAGGTAAAAAAGCGTTGTTAATTACTTTCACTTGCTGATCAAAAAACAAAGCAAACAAAAGTGGTCCTAGTATGGAGCCTTGAGGGACCCCACACTTTACCCTTGCAGATTCAGAAATGGCACCTCCATATTTAACCCTTTGTGACCGATCACTTAAATAGTCCCCAATCCAGGCTAATAAGGACTGTCCTGCTCCCAAAGACCCCAACCTAGAAATTAACAATTGATGGTTTACTGAATCGAATGCCTTGGTCAAATCCATGACCACGTCCCCAGTCAAACAACCTTTATCCATACCATCCAGGTCCGTGTTGGTGAACTCGACCAAGGCAGTCTCAGTGCTTCTACCTTTATAGAAGCCATGCTGGTTCTGAGACAACAGGCCCAACAAATCTATATATTCAGTCAATTGGTTATAAACTATCTTCTCCTGGACTTTAGCCAGGACAGATAAGATTGAGATTGGTCTATAATTATCAAACTCCAGATGAGAACCAGACTTAAAAATGGGAGTCACCAAGCAATGTTTCCAAATATCAGGTACAAAAACTGTTGAAAAAGACAAATAAAATATTATACTAATTGGGTATGCCAGAACTGAAGCAGCATCTTTCAGTAGGCCAAGACATAAACCATCAGAGCCCGCTGAACTACCCTTTTTAATTTGTCTTAGTAACTTCCCAACCTCTTTAGGAGTAGTAGTCCTTAAATAAAATTTGCGAATGTTAGTAGAATCTATAATAGATCCTTGGTGATTCACATCTTGCTGGTCACTACAGGAATTAACAGGAACAGTAAATCTCATATAAAACTTATTGGCTATTTCAATAGGACAGGTCAACAAATCATCATTCTATTTCATTCAACTCAATTGATTAACATTAGGTTTTATAAGAGTATTAATTGTTTTCCAAAAAGTTCTAGTATTAGATAGACCTGCACATTGTTTTTGTTGAATAAATTCTATTTTAGATTTTTTTATCTGAGCTTTGCATTGATTCCATAGGGCTCTATAAATCTGATAACTAGACACAGAATTTCTGCTTTTATGTTTTCCATGCCTTATCACGATGTCTCAAGAGTTTAATTAAAGATGGTGTTAACCACCCATAATACTTCCCACGAGCCCTTCTTTTAACATAAGGAGCAAGTTGATCCAAAACACGTGTATACTCAGTGAAAAAAAATCTAAAGCAAAATTAACATCAGGAATGGAATATAAATAAGACCAATCTACATTACCCAACTGTAAACAAAATGTATGTAAATCAAACCTAGTAAAAGATCTTAAAGTCCTTATAATTGGCTTAGCTTCCTTCAATCCACCATGATTCCATATGCAAAACACAGGGTGACAGTCGCTTAAGGCATCAGAAATCAAACCACACTTCATCATATTAACAGGCTTATTAGATAAAATCCAATCCAATAATGTGGGATTATTAGATTTATTATTGTGTTGAGTAGGTAAAGTGACCAACTGTTGTAAACCAGACTGAAGCAAAACAGTATTTAATTTAGGGATACCAGGGCCAATCCAATTCAAATTAAAGTCCCCTAAAACTATAAGCTTTCCAAAAGTCCTATTATCTAACTAACCCTGTCACTCCGCAGAGCCCTTCTAGAGGAATTGAGTTGCTGTGTGCTGGGATAGTGATTGAGCCCCTCCTGTGGTGGAGTGGCTAGGGTACCAGCACATGATAGAGCAGGAGACCTAGGACCGTGGTTTGGTTCCCTCCAGGTCTGTTCCTGCTGCAACTTTTTGTATTGATTTTAAAAAAGTAATTTCCCCCCTCCTGATTTTCTCCCCATCCCCGAAGTCCACAACCCCCGGAGTTGGTTATTTTAAGTCCAGGGGGTGTGGGGGCATAGCCCCCCACATAAAAAAAAAGTCCCATTTTTTTCAGTGGGGTTTGCTGTCATAGTAGAGCCACTGTTGTCCTGACCTTGTATGTGTGTGCCACTGATTTCCTTGTGGAATGTATTGCCATGCGATTAGTGTCTGCAGTTAGATGACCCCATGCACATGCTGAAGACTGCATGCTTTGTGCAATTGTGGCCCCTCCCTTCAAGCTGCTTGTGCTTGCACCACCATTGAGCCTCCACCCAGTGGCAATCAAGTACAGAGTCAGCTGGCTACCCATCTCTGGAGAGGAAAGCAGTCCCTGGAATGCTCAATCCTCTTCCAACCCAGCTGACCCCTGGCAACTTATGCTCGCTCCTGAATATGGGTTACTGGCATGGTAGGAGGTAAAGCAATCAATGCCTCAGCCCCCACATCATTAGGCTGGATCCCCTGTACATTTGATTTATGCTGCCACCCCTAGGGTGCTTAAAACACACCCACAATTGTATCATCCATGGGGTACTGGTTTTAACTGCATAAATGGTTGGGCACTGACCACAAACCCTTTCCCAATACACCCCTGTGAGGCAAAACAGAAATTCATCCTGACAAGAGTTCTGACTGGGCATAACCCCTCCAGTCTTTCTAAAACTTTGTTACCAAGTAATCTACTCCCACCACACCCATGGAATGTCTAACCAGACTTTCCAAGTCCTGTTCTGTCCAAATGCCATGGCTCAGTGCTCATTTAAGTTTAGGGCACCCAGCTGAATAAATGACATCCCCTCATTAATCCGTTACCAACCAAAGATTGGCCCCATGTAGTGATAGTATAATATGTTGATTATTGTGACTCCATTTTGTATTATGTGACTCCATTTTGTATTATGTGACTCCATTTTACATGCTGCTTCATTTAATTGGTGTTTTGCTCTTTAGATAGCATCATTATTATGTTTTGCTTCAGACAGTGTATTTTGCTGACTTGAAGGTCGCATACAAGATGTTGTGAGAATCTCTGGCATTGTTTGGCTCATGATGTTCTGGACACCTGGCCAGTGCTTAGGGCATGATGATCTAATGAATGCCAACTATTTATTATGAGAATAAGTGGTGTTTGTCATGCTGAACTCGTGATGTTCTGGGCACCTGGCCAGTGCTTAGGACATGATGGTTTAGCATTTCTAAATACCAGATAAAACATATAAATGTAGCTTTCTCAATGCCTGGTTAGAAACCTCTCCTGCAGGGGTGGGCGCATCGCTGTGGGGCCAGTTCGGTTGAGGAGACTCCTAGCCAGGCTGACAAGGGGCTTCAGCCATTGGAAGAGGGCTTGGATGATGCTTTATTGAATCGGTGATGTATCATGTTTTGCTTAATTGAAGTATATATTAATGCTGATAGTAATATTGCTAATGAATGAATGCTAAAGTGTAATCATTAATGCTGATAGTGACATTGCTGTTACATGAAGTGTAATTATCTTTTGCTTGCAATAAATTGTGCTGATGTGTGAATGCCAAGTGTGATTATTCCTTTGTGACTCTTCGATTAGGCAAGACACCCCATTAAGCACAAACTCTGCCAGCACCTTACTGCTCATTGCAGATGTGACTGTCTCCCCTAAGCAGCTCACCCCCATTGAGACCTTGCCCTTCCTATGTCACTGTACATACCCCCCAACCAGTATGTACTGTATTTCCCCTATGCTCACAACCTATTTGCACTTACATACCTCTCCTCCAATCTGTTAGCCCTCATATCCCTTGTTATTTCCCATCCAACCCCCTTTCTGTTCCACATCTACCCCCACCCCTCACATCAATTTGACCCTGTTCTCTCCACTCCCTGCTTTCTTCCTCTTTTCCCCTTGCCCTTACTACCTCTACCCTTTCTCACCTATCCCGCCATCTCTTCTCCCCACCCCCATCTTTCACACTCTCCCATCTTTCTTGACAAAGTCATCCTCCTGGCTGTTGTAATCCCTAAATTTTCACTTTAGGCTGTTTTCTCAGCCTTTGTTAAATACAGTGCACCCCATTTTGTAATGTCTAACTGCTGTATTATCTGTTTTGTATTTGATCTGATGTGGAATTGTAAATTGTAAACTGTTTTGTCATTGTAAAATGTAAACTGTTTTGTCTTTGATCTGTTGTGGAACCTTTGTAAATGAGCCTCTGGCTCAAAGGTATTTCTATCCAAGATCTTAAAATAAAAAAAAATAAACAAATTTCGCATTCACATACTATTGCTTGTGGAGAAGGCCCAAAAACATGCATTATGGATGTTCTTCTGGGATTGCTGTACAAGTGGCATGATACTGTTCTACTGCTTAGGACAGTAACTGTCTGGCTACAGAAGGATGATAAAAGGAGAGCTGTGTAAACTCTCTGTGGCCAAATCCTCAGTCACGGGGAAAAATGATGATAAAATGAGCCCAAGCAGTCTCTGAAACCACCTTCTGAAAAAATATCATGAGGTGGCTAAGTTGGATAAATCCCTGCTGGCACTGTCTCTTCACATCATCCTTATGCTGTTTTCCAAAAAAGCAACACCAGTTATTGATTCTGTTGACCGTGCTGGTAGTGGTGGTGGTGGTGGTAGTGGTTGTCAGAATATGACAGAAACCAGAAAACACCTACAGTATTTCCAACCCAAAAGACATGTAGATTGTTGTGCCTCCCTCCTTAATCACTAGCATTTTCTCCCTCTGCAGCTACCCCAAGTTCAAGGCCATGCTATTTTAAATCCCTACTCTTCTAATAAAAGAAGCATTTTAGCCTTTGACAAAGTTCTTGCCCACCCACACAAGTGTTCAGATCATGTAGCTCATCAGGGAGATACTTGCACTTGATTTACTACTTAATTTTATGGTTGAAGATTGGGGGTTCTGTCAGCTTCTAAATATTTTGCAACCTGCATTCCACACCCCATCATGTAGACTATTATTTACACAGTGGTGCCAAATACTTTATGAATCATTCCAGAATCAAGACAGAAAACCATTGAACCAAGCTGTTTGGAGGGGTTGAGTTTTACACTGCACATCTAATGTCTGGACCAGTACCTACTCAGTACATGCATACATTCAATTACAGTATACTGGTGTTCACCGACACCAGTAGCATGGCATAACTGCTGGTGCCTGTTCCTCTGCCTGCTTTAGCCTTGGCTAAAGCAGTACCCCAACCTCTTCCGATTGCAAGTGTGCTCTCCTGAGTGTTGCGTTTCTCCTGAATAAACATGCAGCTGTTGGCATTTTTTTTGTCCATATACTGGAGCTTTTTATCCTCTTGTTTACTCCCTTACAGAAATATAGGTGTGCTGTGTACACGCAGAATGCATGGCACATGCTTAATTGTGCAATGTTTGCATGCGGTTCCCATACTCTAAGTGAACATTTGAGAACCAAGTCTAAAATGCAATCAGGTTTGCATTCTGCAAGCTTGACATGTGCGGTAAGATTGTGTGAACATCTTCTAAAAATTACATCAGCTTCGCCTGTTGCACGCTTGACATGAGTGCAGTAGTTAAGCTAGTGTGAATATCATTTAAACATCACATTAGGTTCACAGGCCGCATACTTGCCATGTGTGCAGCAGCTAAGCTGGTGCAAATCTCATGCAAAAAATCACATCAGTTTCTATTTCTCATACTACTGTTAGCACTTAGTTAGTAAATACATTTTTATTTGAATTCCCATAAAAATTAGGTAAATTCATTAATCCTGATCATTTTGCAAGTTGTTTAATGGCTTTTGATTTTTGTCATTAAATCACCATTAATCTGTAAAGTATTGTTTGCTTATTGCATTAAATGCCTAGGACATAGCCAGTCAACATCCCCCATTTCAGATGTACGAAGAGAGGCCTCTGTGTTGTTAAGATTATCCTTTTGTTTTGGACCATGCAAATCCCTTATGCTTATTTAGTGCTACGAATGTGTTTCTTCATGACTGTTTTATCTCACTTACTTTCCCTTTGTCATTCTGTATGGAGCATATACACTATGGCCACGCTCAGCACTCTTTTTCTTTTTTTTTGTTATTACTTTTTACCTGTGGATCTCGGTCTGCTTCTTTTTCACGTCCCAGCATCCGCCCATCTCTGGCCGACGTCCAGCTCTTCCCAGCCCCATTGAAGTCCCCACCACCATCTACCCCCACGGCTTTCCCCCAGCAGCAGGGTGGCAGGGAGCCCCCTTACTTCCCACTGACACAGGATCCAGTATCTGAGCAGAGGTACCCCCAAGGCCAGCCAGCTCCTCAGATGGCCATCAAGCCACCGGGACCGATTGCCATACTTTTCCCTTTTTCTCTGATGTGGGCTGGTGCGTGCAATGATGCCAATGGAAGGGGGTGCACATGCATACTCACGTGCTTCTTTCTGGCATCATGCCCCAAGCTGACCCTTGCCTTACAGTGCCAGCGCACCACCCCCCGGCCTCCGCCAGAGGTCACTGGAGCACCGACTACTGGGAGCACCCCTCCCCCAGAGAGGGACAGCAGGCTATGGATACTCAATCCCTCTCCTCTCCTGCCAATCCCTGGTAACCTGAGTCCATTCCCAAACTCGGGTCACCAGCGTGGAGTGAGGTGTGGCGTCCAGCGCCTCAACCCTCAGTGCCACCTGACTGACCCCATGCTCAGCACTCTTTGTGCTGTGAAGGATCTTGAAGCATGCACCATATCTCACATGTGGTGACTGAAATGAGGGACATAGACACTCAAAATGAGGGACAATGAGGGACACTATCAGACACGATGATCAGGACACATCATTAAACATGGAGATATGGTACCTCAGAACACAGTGGAAATCATTGTATTAGCACCTGGGAATGAATTTCTGCCATTAAGCCAGTGCGCCATTTAGTTAAGACAGAGGGGAGCAGTTGCCCCCCCCCTCCATACTTATGCCTAGGTTGTTCATATGGTGTGACAGTAATGGCTTTAAATTTGGATTTAATCTTTTACACAATAAGTGCCCACCTGGCCTGTGTGTGCTCATGCTGCAGGTACTCTCCAGACTTGACTGTGTCTGTACTGTGTTGTCCACTATCTCCACCTATTAGCACAATTATCATAGTTACACACCTTCAGTGTTTGCTCTGTATATGTATTATCCATTTTGTCTCTGTACTTAGTCACTGTACTTATCATACTCTGTATTTGTCCACATTCAATGTATGACATGGAGCCTTTGTAAATGAGTCCCTGACTCAAATGGTTTTAATTCCAAGACTTTATACAAATAAAAAAAAACAATAAATTAACGGCTACACAATCACATGTGATGTGGATGAGTTCTAGCCAAGAAAGAGCACATGAGTCTTGCAAGTGCAACACTGTCTTTCCAACCACAGAGTAGACAGGCTGAACACTACAGCTTGGAGGAGTCAGTGAGCACTGTACTCTCAATAGCAGTGTTGTGGCAACATATTTTTGTTTTTGTACTCTTAGTTAGTCTCCATCTCCCCTGGTGGCTGAAGGGGCAGAGGGTGAGCTAGAAGCTAACTCAAGACTAGGCTACCTACTTACTCTACTAGACTCACCTTACAAAAAAAAGTGCAGATCCCCATGACAGCAAGCTAGGCTTAGCAGAAGTAGTGACAGCGGTGTGAGTGGCCTTCATAGGCCATGATCAGTGTAGTGTGGCAGCAGCCACAGCAGCAACCAAGCAAGAAGGAAGAAACCCAGATTGAGTGGATTCTTATGCAAGGTGACTTGGCCATGGACCACATTGGGGATCTGTGATAGTCAGTTCTAGCATCCAGCTTCTGGTGAAGGAAAGAGTGGGAGTGGACTAAAAACTGGGCTGGTGGTACACTATGCCAGGCTGCAGGTTCTGGCCATATGGCCAGGTAAGTAAAAGTAAATCATTTATTTTACAGGAGGATTGGGGAAGGAGGAAAGACTGAAATATTGATGTGTTTTTCATGTTTCTTCACCTTTGGGTGGCTTCATGACCCAAAATGGATGGGTATTTAATGGAATGGAGCCAGGGAGAAAATCGGGACAAAGTTATTTTTTTGGGGGGGTGAACTTCAGCCTGGAAAAAAAATTGGTTAGTAACTGGGTGGGTTTAAGCCCAAATCTGATGCACTGCATTGGGGTATATACAGATGAATCCTATACATTTAAATTTGTCCTGATTTGCATATCATGTGTCAGTCAAACCAAATAAGTTGTACCTTTTAAAGATTTTACAGACATTCTAGAGCTGTCCCTTGCATTCACAACAGTTAAATGGTATGGTATGTACACACTATTGGAGCCCCACTATAGTCATGCTTATGCACCCCCCATGAAGCTAACCTCCACATCCACACACTCAGGCACATTATGACAAAGGGCAAAGGAGACTGCAGAGGTGTGCACCATTGAAATGAACGGGGGTATTTTTTCATTACTATTTTATGCATTATTGATGAAGAGTTGGAGATTAATGAAGGCCACCGCTCGACTAACAAGGGTCTTGTTAGTAGAACAGTGGCCTTCATTATTTTCCAACTCATGATCATAATGTATAAAATAATAATAGAAAATAACTCTGTTCATTTCAAGGGGACACACACCAGCACTTTGATCCATGGGCATCATCTCTTAAAGACTCCTTTCTCTGGCTCCCTAGTACTCAAGTAAGAGACTTTTTACTTATATGTATACTTGGTGGGTTGTCTGTAGCAGCATGGCCTTACCCGCTACAGTGTGTGTGCATGTGGGGGGGGGGATGGCCATGTGGGTGGGTGTGTGTCTCAAGTTATTGCTATGTTTGTGTTTGCACCTTAAATTCTGTTTGAGTGTAAGCATTCAAAACTATGGAGAAAAACTAGTAGGAGTACAGGCCAGACAGAAGTAATTAAGTGATTTTGTGGGTAAGTTTGTGTATTGGGGGTTGGGAAACACATATTTCCATTGGTATATGTGTGCTACAGTTCAACTGTGAAAATGAGATGAGAGAGAGAAGAAAACTGAAAAGCATACACTGGCTACAAGCATGCCAAATGTATGCAGATGTATTCAGATAGAGTATGTATTGAAGTACAAGCAAGCCATATGTGTGCAGCCAGTATGGCATAGTGGTTAAAGCCACTGAACTGCAGGCCGGGAGATTTAGAGGCATGAAGACCTGCGTTTAAATCACATCAACTCCCGCTTGTGCATGGTGTGATCCTGAGCAAGTCACTTAACTTCTACATGTGCAGTTATCATGACCATTTGCTTTCTTGCACACATGCCACATGCATGCAGTCTTTCCCAGTTTAGCATAAAAATCATGGTTTCCACACTTGCTTGATGCACGCATGCCATATGCATGCAATCGGTTCCAATTTAACTTTTAAATAATACTTGCAGCACGCGTATCACTTGGGTAATTTTATGTGTGCAGCATGAAAACATTTTATACAATTATTTCTGTAAGGGCTGTATGGTCCATTTCCTTACCAGCACATCCTCCACTCTCCACAGGATGGACCACCTCCAGAGATACACCACAGAGCACCCCCCATGGCAGGCAATGAGGAAGGGACCCCTTCTCCCCACCCCATGTCCACATCCAGACAGAGGCACTGTACCAGTCAGTGGTGCAGAAATTGCAGCAGGCTGCTGTCTTATCCTGTTGTTGGGATGTTTCCCTATTTCCTCCTTTCCCCTAAGCAACCCAGAGCAAATTCACCAAAGTGTGTGTGTATATGTCTCCTCACAAACATGTACCTAAGTTGCTTGAAGAAGAAGAAGAAGAAGAAGCATCTATATAGCTCTTTTCATACACAATGTATGCCAAAGCACTTTACAAGCAATGCTAGACTGGTAGTGAAGTGACTAAATGTGTAGTGGTGGCCATATCGCACATCAACACCCACACAAAGCCTGAACAATTGCATGAACCAGTTTTATGGGAAGGGAATATTAGCCAGGACCCCAGGAATGTCCCCTACTCTTTTGCAAAGAATGCTTTGGGTTCTTTTACTTCCACCTGGACACCCACCAGGACAGCACCAGAATGGGTAAAAGGGACTTCAGTTTAACATCTCATCTGAAAGATGGCACACCCCAACAGTACAGCACCCTCCTAATGCTGCACTCAGGTGCAGGTGTTTTTTGGTATGAGTCCAATCCCAGTGTGATACGAGAACCCATGACCTTCTGGTCCAGAGGCAGATGTGCTACCAACTGAGCTATGCTGACACCTTGAGTGCCCTTGTAAGAAGACTGTCAGCTGTGCTACCACCTGGACTCTACCAGGTGGCAGCAGCTGAGGGGCACATCTAAGCCCCCATCTGAGGGAAGAGATCAGTCCTTCAGATGCTCAGACATCCCCCCACCAGCTGACCCTCTGATGCACCAGGCTCATTCAGTCATGAACTCTGGTCATCGGTGCTGCAAGTGGTAGCACTACTGCTGCACTAGTGGGACAGTCCCTGATGTTAACATTTTTTTTATATAGCTGTTTGCACCCCATAGACACCTACATCTGCCAGCAAGTCTCCTACCATCACCAACCCCGTCTGCCTCTACCTCCACCATCTTGCCAGTGGGGATCTACAAGGAGTAGGGCCCAAGAACGGTGGGTGCCATCACATATGGCCACTGGGAGACATGGTCTTTCTGGTTTTCTTCCTGCCCTCCCCAGAGCAATGGCAAAACATGGCTAGTTGCATGCGTGGTGATGCATGTGCTCCTAGAAACTAAGTGTTCCTTCCACCCTCCCCTATGTTATATCAGTCCTTGACCTGCACTGACACCTGATCTTCCACTGGATGTCAGTCGAGAGCAAAAAACTGTACGGCCCCAATCCAAAAGATAAGATCAGCCCAGTGGGCACTACAGTCATCTCCCAGCCCTCCCATCAGCCAACCCCCCAGTGGCCTAAGCTCGCTACCAAACTTGGGTCATCGGTGTGGCATGAGGTGCTGTTAACATTTTTATGTGTCTGCAACAATTGCTTGAGTCCTGGATTGGAACAACAGGCTTTTGTTTTGGGTCCTTTATTATAATAATACGAGGATCATGCTAAAAGCAGTTTGTTATGGTCAATTCAAATGAATCCACTGCTTTAATTATACTTCTAACCTTGTGGTCATTGGTGCTCTACAGAGCAGTACTGGTGCTTCTTGGAATGTGGGTACTTCATGAGACATCTGTAGCCATTTCTGTTATTATGCCAAGGTGTCCAGAGAGCTACAATATGTTCAGGAGAAGCTTGGTTTACAAAAACATCAGTAAATTCAGAATGTTATCACTTGATGAAACATCACATTTTATATACTGCAGTGCTTGTTGGAATAAAAGTGTGTCATGCATGGGCTATCCATTCTGCAGAACACTGCTGGGTACAGCTGCACCAAAACTGAAGCATAATTGAGAGCATGGTCCAGGTTATGTTTCCTTTTGAGAATTGCACCTGTGACTTAATATGACTTTCCTTTGCCAGGTCATTTCAGTTATCCATCTTCTCATGTCAGCTATGGAGAGTTTCCAGATTTGAAGCACCATGGATTTGTTTCCAAAAATCAAATAGGAAATCATTAAAGATGTTACTAGGGAGTTGAGAGCATTAGTTGCAAGTGTACATGCAAACCTAGCTAAGCCTTTAAAGGAATGCTAAACCCCAGATTCATAAGAACTTGAGAACATAAAAAAAGTGTCAGCAGATGGGGACAATGTAGTCCATCTAGTCTACCCAAGGTTGCTACCCCTCAAGTTATATTTTTTTCCCATGTTGCCCACATTGCCTGTCCCAAGCGAGTTTGAGTTCCCTTACTGTATTCGGTGTCACCACTTCCAGTTGCAGGCTATTCCATGGGCCTATCACTCTTTCAGTGAAAAAGTACTTTCTAGAGTTGCTTTTAAACTTACCTCCCACCAGATGGAAGTTGTGCCGTCTTGTACACACTGCCCTGTTTTCCTGGAAAAGGTTTTCCTTTCGTGTTTTGTGCCATACTGCTCATGATGCCTGCACCATCTCTGTGGCCCTTCTCTGCACCCTTCTCCAGATTCAAATGTGAGGCACTGTGTCTGGCCATGCAGAGTCATAGAGTGACTAAATACTAGCAGTAGTTATGTAGTAAACCTGGAGTAACATGAGGGAAATGGATTTGCTGAGGTCCAAGAGAGTGTGTGTGTGTTGTGGGGTGGTGGTGGGCAGGGAGGCAGCCAGACGGTTCTGAAGCAATTGGTGTGGGTGGCACCAGCAGCCCATGAGACCATGTTACTGGTACAAGCAGTGGATAATTTCTGCTGTCAATCTAGCTGCCTGATGCAGAAAGACAGAGTGAGTGATCAAAAGACAGGGCCATGACACTGTGTCTCAGGTACCCAAAACCTAGCAATATACTTGGTCGCTGCTCATAAGTTCTCTGCTGGATAAGCAGTGACAGAGAATGTATTGGTTGCCATAGTCTGGAAAGCAGATTCTGTTATTTAGATGAACCAATTGTGGACACTGATATTGACCACCTTACCTACTGGAACTCCAAAAAGCATTTATACCCTGCATTATCCCAGCTGGCATGTGAATATTTTGTTTGACCCAACAAGTACAGTATACCTTAGGAAGAGTTATTCAGCAGTGCAGGAGATATTGTTCAGAAACATTGCTCCTGTTTGCAGCCTGAACATGAGCAGCAGCTTTCTATTAACCTGATTATGCATCTGCTTGGTCCTCCTAAGTAAATGTGGGGGAATCATTGTCTAGCAAAGTACTGACACTTTCTGCCAGCTTTTGAAATACCGACTATATTGACTAGTATACTTACTGTAAGTCTTTCTGATCACCGTTCATGATTTAACTGACAAAGATTCTTGAATACTGGTATCAAATGTAGCCGCCTGGTGTAATACATTCCCAAACTCTGGAATGCTCTCCCCTTAACCATTCATTCTGCAACCTCCAAATGTTCTCTGTCCTTGCTGCTCCAAGCCCACACTGCTCCCTCCTGTAACTGCACATAGGCTTGCCATATGCTGCTCCACCTTCTCCTTCTTCCTACCCTTTCCCTATCTGTTCTTCTCCTTACCTGCACAGATCTATAACCCAGGAAAAGAGCTGGGTGTGCATCCCACAATGTCCGACCCTTGTGGGGTTTGTATCCCAGAGGGTCATAGGCCTGCCTCTACCTCTCTCTACCATACTCCTTCCTACTGTTTTTCTTATAACTCCCCCCTTTCCCTTTACCACTCACAGTCTTCTTCTTACCTTCATAGGCCTGCAACCCAGGACACTGGCTGGGTGTGCATCCAGCCATTTCCAATCCTTGTGGGGTTTGCACTCCACAGAGTTGCAGATCTGCCTCCTCCTCTCTCTCTCTCTCTCTCTCTCTCTCTCTCTGTAACTCCTTCTCCCCCCTCATCTCACCTCTGCTCTCATTTCCATCCTCCTAAGCTTCCTATTTTGACTGCCTCTAGTGTCTCCATCCCTGTAAAGTGAATTAGCTAACATCTAAGCTTATGTTTCCAGCGCAATCTCCCCCCAAATGCTCAAAGATTAGAAACCCTGCAAATGCACTGTATCTAATCTTATGTATTTGTATCTAGCTTTATTTTAATTCACTGTGAAGTTGTTTCAGTTGTATTGTAATTTTACCTTCTGTACTTACTCCCTTCACCTGTCCCCCATGATGCATCTAGAAACTGGCTAATTTTCAGTTCAATATGCTTTTCATTGTGAAAATGTTAAATAAATATATGAATAAATACATTTTGGATAACCTTATTGCTTTACGACCACTGCTGTGAAAAAGACAATGATCTTTAAAATAACTGGAAATTTACTTCTCTTTTGTCTGTGTTTTTTTATGTGACTTCTTCTACCCTGTTAGCCAGTTTACAAAACTTATTTATTTTGCATTTTTATGGTAGGTCATGAACGTTTAGGTAAGTCTGCAATCCAGAACATTCCAAGTATGTATTGCGCTGGTCAACTCTGTTTTGCTTTCCTGTCTCCAAAACAGGCATTGTCTTTCATTTACAGTTGGCCTATTCAGACAAAACATTGAACATAAAGAAGAAATGAATACTTTCATTCTCTCCTCTGGAGCTCTGCTTTGCTTTCCTGTCTCCAAAACAAATTCTTTCATATTTAATGTTAGGCCTATTCAGGCTGAACACTGAACAAAAAGCTGAAGTGATTGATCCTTTCCTGTGCTGTACAGTCCAACTCTGTTTTGTTTTCCTGTCTCCAACACAGACATTTTCATTCATATTTAATTTCTTCCTTTGCTGTTCACCTTTTTTTTTTTGCTTCCTTCTGAATCTCTAAAGCAGATCTTTTTTTGTGGTAGGCCTATTAAACCAAACGCTGAAATAAAACATGCCTTATAATGTAATAATACATAAAGTACTTTGCTGTGAACATCAATATACCCTGGATCGGATTCTCCAAAAGGCCCTTAGATCAACACATGGTGCTACAAACAGTAGTCTGCATCAATCTTCAATGTGCCAGGGACCCTGCACCTGATTCTCTAACAGGAGAGATCCTGGTACCAAACTCTTGCAGTCTGCGGCAACCACTGCATTGTGTCAAAGTCAAGGCACAGGGGAGAGGAATGATGCAAGCTGGGGGACAGTCCTACAGCACCTTAAACAGTGCCAGGGACCCACTGACTGTGTCCTGGAGGTTGGCAGAAGATGTCACGGCACAGGGAGGGTGGGTTGGGAGGTAGGGGTGCCATGGGTGGGAAAGGGACAGTGTGGTGCCAGTCGCAGCCACACAGACAATCCAAGAGGGTCGGGCATCACTGTTACAGGTACTGGGGGGTGTAGAGTGGGAGTACAACACATTGGGATATATCTTGTGGAACTAAGACCCATTGTTGAGCTGGCAGATGGGATGCTGCAGGATGCTGTCAGGTGACACTACTAACAAAGTGTCGAATAACGATATGGCAAAGTAATATGTGCCCCACACCAGCAGCCAACCCTCGGTCACCCCACCCAAAGGTTCTCTGCTGGACAGTGGCAAAGCAAGGGCCATTAGACCAGCTCTGGCTGATCTAACACATGTGAACTCTGTGCCCTTTGTGGTGGATTATGGAATCCCATTTAAGGGGATGCTGCAATACTGCCCTGGTGCAAGCCCCCTTCTGTCATGGCACACCAGCGCATTCATCGCGAGGATAGCACAATCCCAGTTGGTGCAGGTGGTCCCCAACTGGTGCAGGTGGTCATGTAGAATTGGGAATGATACATGGTGTGGCACAGTAAGCTCTCGCATAATTTTTCTTTGTCACAAGCACCTTGTGTCATGCCCGATGCTTTGAGAATCAAGCCCCCTGTCTTCAACCTGTAGTAACATTCTTTACCCAAGCTGAGCAAAATCATCTTATTTCTCTGTTTGAGGGTGTTTTTACAAGTTTGCAGCATTTTTTATAAATGTTCTACATTATAGTCGAATTTCCAAATACTTGAATACAGTTGAATACTTGAATAACAGTGTTGCATTTGATGAATATTCAAAGAATGCATAATTTATGCATTTGCACTCCCCTTGTATATGAGATGTCCACACAATGTTAGTAAATAATTGATTTATACAATCATCCCTCAGCAAGTTAGATTTCAGACAGCAGAGTGCACATCCATAGAAGGCGAGAACAAAAAGTTTGTCAGAAAAAAACCCTACCAGCTGGCCCAGTGGTGAATGCAGGTTGCTGGGGGTTGGCTGAGAAGGGAGAAGACTGAGTGTCTGGAAGATTGCTCTCCTCTCCTGGGGATTGAGGCTTGGCATTCCCACTGAATGACTGCCCCCGGATGAAGGCCTGAAGGTAGTGCAGGACTGAGGGTACCATGAAGGGAGGGTGCTGTGGGACTTCTGCAGCATACCTCTGCCTCCACATATGTGCACCGACATGTGCGCCCCAGCAGTGGGGAACAGGAGAAAATGGAAAAAATGGGGGATACTGGCAGGCTACGTGATGACCTGATCAGGGTGGATTGAAGCCCTCAGAAAGAGAGCTGAAGCCTTGCCCTCTGGCCCCCATGGGAGAAAAAGCTAAATATGAAAAAAAAAAAAAGGAAAAAACCCTATCACAATTTTGATCACATGTACTGACAACATCAAAAACAAGCATTTGTCAATGCTGGATGTTGGTTGCTTATATGTGCTGTTTAGGTATTTGGAAGTGAAAGTGCCATGCCTAAGAACTGTCATGTGCCCCGGGTACTTCAGTCTCAAATCTCATCTGTTAGATACTGTATTACTGTAGCAATCCTAAAGCCTCCTTGCCCGTTTTTCACCCCTCAGCTACTATACTTTTTATTCTTGGCTCCCGTATAGTTTCACTTAGCCCAGTTAGAAATCCTATTGCACTCCAAGTATTACTCAGCTCAGTTAGAGAAATAAACAGAACAAATAAATCTGTATTATTACAGCACTCCTAAAGTATGCACTCATTGCTTTGTCTCCACTCCAAAGACCCTGCTGTAATATAGGACCACAGAGGACCATGGATGGGAAGGTGGGCAACTGTAAAGTCCCGGCAGAGCTCCATTGAGCTTGCTCACTCCCCCCCTCTCACTTGCTCATTCTGTTTCTGCTGGTGCTGCAGGCTGCCCTTTTGTACTGGGCTTCTGCTTGCATTGGCGCCTTTTTCTGCCCACAAGGAAATCTGCAGCAGTCCCGACACAGCTCCGTGGAGCTCGCTTACTCCCCCTCTCTCAATTGCTCATTCTGTTTCTCCCGGCGCTGTAGGCTGCCCTTTTGTAGTGGGCTCCTGACTGCACTGGCACCTTATTCTGCCCACAAAGAAATCCGCAGCTGTCCCGACAGAGCTCCATTGAGGTCGCTCAATCCCCCTCTCTCACTCTCTCATTCTGTTTCTCCTGGTGCTGCAGAGTGCCCTTTTGTACTGGGCTCCTGCCTCTGTTGGAGCCTTTTTCTGCCCACAAAGAAATCTGCAGCAGTCCTGACAGAGCTCCTTTGAACTTGCTCACTCCCCCCCCCTCACTTGCTCATTCTGTTTCTGCTGGTGCTGCAGGCTGCCCTTTTGTACTGGGCTACTGCTTGCATTGGCGCCTTTTTCTGCCCACAAAGAAATCTGCAGCAGTCCCAACAGAGCTCAGTTGAACTTGGTCACTCCCCCTCTCTCACTAGCTCGATCATAATTTGTCCCAAACACTGATTTCCAAAAGCGACTGCGCTATTCTGCACCAGAAGCGTGAAAAGACATTTTGGCAAGGATGTGAAAATGACAGCTGTACTGTGTAAAAAAATGCCAGTGTTGAAAATCTGGCATGAAAATATTACTAATTTGTGAAGTTACAAGGGTGCATGGAAATTGTACAACACACGCGTGTAACACAGTCATTTTATGGAGTTTCATCTAAAAACTTTCAACATAGGCATTTTAGGACCTCTGCTCATGAACAGTGTCACTGTGATTTTCTTAATACATCCCAAACACTGATTTCCGAAAGTGACCGCTCTATTCTGTGCCAGAAGTGCAAAAACACATTTCGGCCAGGATGTGAAAAATGACAGCTATGCTGTTCATAAGGAGGTGTGGAAAAATGGCAACGTTGAAAACCTGGAGTGAAAATTACACAAATTTGCAATAGTACAAGCATGCATGGAATCTGCACAACGCACGCCCATAACACATTTATTTTATGGACTTTCGTCACAAAATTTTCAACATAGGCATTTTAGGACCTCTACTCATGAACAGTGTCACTGTAATTTTCGTAATGTGTCCAGAACACTGATTTCCCACAGTGACCGCACTATTCTGTTCCTGAACTACGAAAACACATTTCGGCTAGGATGTGAAAAATGAGAGCTGTACTGTTCGTAAGGAGGTGTGTAAAATGGCAATGTTGAAAATCTGGAGTGAAAATATTGCAAATTGGTGAAGTTACAAGCGTGCATAGCAACTGCGCTACACACGCTTGTAAAACAGTCATTTTTTGGATTTTTCCCACCAAATTTGCGACATAGACTTTTTGGGAACCTACCTCATGAACACTGGCACTGTCATTTCATTAATCAGTCCCAAAAGGTGATTCCGTGCAGTGACTGAAAAATCATCTTTCAGGCCCGAATAATGCCATGGCAGTGGCTGAATTCATGAGGAGGGGACCCAAAATCCCCATGTTGAAAATTTGGTGCCAAAATTCCATAAAATGCCTGAGAAATGCAAAAAAGTTGAAAAAGCCCTATTTATGCCATTATATAGCTTACCAGCATTTCCTCATTTTACAGTCGGCTTTCTAGAGTGCAGACGTGTTCCCGGTCCACCGAAGATCATCACGCCAGACTCCGGAGGTAAGTATGGGGTGAGGGGGGTGTAGGGAGGTAGGGTGTGCAGTGTGTGTGCGCGGGTTGTGGGAGGGGGCAGGAGACTGCGAGGGATTGTTTTCTTTTTTACCGGTTTAAAAAACAAACAAACATTGGGGGATATTTTTTCTTTACAGGGGCATTGGGCATGCTGGGGTAGGCTCCCAGCGTGTCACCTGAATGTTTTAGGGGGCTGTAGCTGACGGGGGATTGGGCACCCCCATCGGCACATATGGAGTGCAGGGGGGAACATTTTGCCGATGGGGAGTGGGCTCCCCTGTCGGCAACCTGAACTAGTGTGGGCACTGAAGCCAATGGGGATTGGGGCCCCTGTCGGCAAACAAACACTGTTGTGGGGGGGCACATGCTGCCGAGGGGGATTGGGCACCCCCTCGGCACTGGGGGCCCATTCATATTGTTTGTGAACATGGCGGCAAGCCACCGCCATGTTTACAAACAATATTACAGTACCAACATTCTACCCAGCAATGATCGGTCACTCCCACATTGCAGCAAAATGGCTGACGTTGCAATGACGAGGCAGCCCCTGATTGCAGTTGCTGAAATGTTTCAAGGTTGTGGCACACTGGCTGAACTAGTATCAGTAGCAGCATGCCACCCTATTGGGGAATGTGGTCCAAGCCTCAAATGGCAGTAGGGGCATTGGCCACAACAGTGCCGCCCCTCCACAACCTGCTTCTGCAGCAAGCTGCTGCAATATGTTTCTTACGCATACGCACAATTAGCATAAAAAGTAGTACACACACAAGCAGGTCATGCATAGTGAACTGCAGGTAGGGAAAATCAGTTGAATGCTATCCTCAACCACACCCATAGAAACTTAAGCCTGGGAACTGAACATCCTGAAAAACCGTCAACACATCTCAGAATAAGGATGACTTTGGCACCTGTAAGCTGCTCAAGGATAACCTTGGGTAAGATTTCATTCTTATGTTCAGCATACAATACACTCTGCAATTGATTAAAGAGATACTTTTCTTATCCTCAGTACATTAGTGGAATCATTTTCTGGGGTACCATGTAATAACAGCACCACCAAACACAGCGCCTAACTAAATAGCAAATACATATTGCCAATGACAATATCAGCGATAGACACCACAGTGCCCTACAATGTCAGTGATAAACACTTAATTTTAACAAAAACATTAGTCAGAATATCATTCTATGTGGGAGGCTATGCTCGTCACACACCCCTTTGGGGGGGTAGCCCTCACGTACACACCCCATTACTAAAATAATCAACTTCAGGGGGGTGACATTAGGGTTCAGAGGAAATCACAGGAGAGACTTACATCATGAAGGGCTACCTGTGTGCAGGGGGATAATGTTTGGGAGGGGGGAACAAAGTCAAGGGGAAACAAGACATGTGCAAAAACAAAAGAAAAAATGTACTCGTAACACAGAAAATCAGTAAAAAAATATAGCACCACTCCAGTCCCAAACCTCAAACTACAAGCTTCACTGACTGTAACCTAACCCACCATGCCAGATGGCCAGCTGGAAGCAACCCTCCCAAATAAACCCTATAATCTTCACACGCTACCTCTGCCTCACTATTCAGAATGTAGCCATCCTATACATTAGCTCTAATTCCCCTCACTATTTATCTATACTCACTGTCTCCAGAATCGCTCAAATTGAGTCGCTCATACTGAGTTGCCCGATTTGAGTGGCCCATATCATGTGTTACCATTTTCTGATGATACATGCAGTCTATGTCATATAAACATTAACCAGGGCCAATTACATGAGATGGTGCAGACATGTGGTGGATATCAATGGGCAGCAGAAGTAGCTGTTGGGCTGTGACAGGCTCTGGGGACTTAGACGTGTGTGCCTACTACAGTGGGGAAGATAGGTTAATTACATAATGTTTCCAGTACGTAGCTTTAAAATCTCATTTTCCATGGCCTAATAAGTATATTGGAGTCCCAAATATGAATTTTAGTCAGATATTCAGTTGGTGGTATTTCCGTACCCACGCAGTAGACTTGAGCTCATAGAATCCAGTTTGGGTGTTTATTCATCATAGGTTCAGGTGGATTAATTTCTTCTCTGCAGGTAATGAGTGGATGTCCTGGACTATCCACTTTATTATCTATTTACTTTCCACACCTTTCACTTAACAAGAAAAAACTAAACCTACTTAGGCATTTTGCTACTCTGATTTAAGCAGGGAGATTTAAAATACCTATTAGCCCTCTCATTGGGCTGCCATTGAGGCTTGTAACAGCTCTAGCAGACACCAAATCCCCCCCACATGCCCTACTATTGTTTTGTTATTTTTTTGGTAACCAAGTAAAGCTTGCTAGGCACAATGCTTGTTTTCAGGGGTGACCCAGGAGCTCTGAGGAGGTTAAGTGACTTGCTCATGATCGCAAACTATTCAAACAGGAGTTGTGGGACTCAAACCCAGGTTTGTTGGATGTACCAATCTCTTCATAGCTCATTATGCTAACCTCTATGCTCTACTGTTATTAGATCACATAATACCCCTATTCCCCCTGTCCAGCTGCCGCAAGTTAATTCAATGTTTGGTTATTTTAAATAATAGGTCCTCAGGGGGCATCAGATGACTGGCTCTGCAGTTCTTAATCCAAAGGGAAGGGCCAAAGCTTCTACCAGCTTATCCAATAAAATAATAAGAAAAGAAAACTGAATTATTTAAATAGAATTTTCAAACTGTATGATTTCTATTTTATATAGTGTCCTTTCCTAAGAGCTTGGAGTGCTTGACTTTAACTCCTGCCTGTTAACGTCAGTTAATTTAACTTTCATTATACTGATGTTTCACACAAGATGCAGTAAATCTTTCTTCAAAATAAATATATTGTGCAGCTATTCATGTAGATATAATTCACTGATATAGCTTATTCCAGACTGATCAAAAAAAAAATCCATCAGAACAGAGTGCCCTCCTTACTCATGTGCCCTGAAATTACAAATAGCGTGTTGTATCCATACTGCATACTGTACATCATTTAAAGGATTTTCCTGTTTCTGCTGCAGAAACGTCCCAGAGAACATCTGAGAAATTGCCCTCTCCAACTTAATGCATCCATGCCCTCTTGTATACAAAACTGCTTCTCACTTAATAGCTTATTGATTCTCCAAAAAAGAAGGATGAAAGTGTGGAGGAGATGGGCACATTCGTTTCCAGAAACATAATGCATTGAAAACTCTGCAGGGTATGAGACTGTGTGGGTAGTAAAATAAGTGCCTTGGCATTGTCCCATGAGGATAAAGGAATTTTGTTGAATATGGAAGGTTCCTAATGTATACTTTAGATATCTTCAGAAGTTTACTTGTTTTTGCATTACTGTGAAGAGCTGTACGCTTGTACCAGCAGCAGGGGCTGCTCCATGTTAAATATCCAACTACTGTCAGTTGAATATACTGTATAAGTGAATTGCTACTGGCCAAGTTCTAATCCTCTATGGATATGAAGTGACATTTCACTACTGTCAAAATTAAAGGATGTTAGAAATTCATCACAACAATTAAACATCATTTTAAAAGCCTCTGAGCAATGGCCAGGTAAAAGGATTTAGCAAGTATAGTGCCTCAGAATATCTCTTGCATGCATTTTAACATAATGACTATGTTAATTACTTATAGAAGGTGTTACTGTCATGTTGGATTAGTGTTCATTAATCCAATCAGTAATACTCATGGTTGGAAAATAAACCACAAGCTAATTGATTTAGTCCTCAGGTTGGTTTCACCTCTAGCATGGACATTTCTGGCATATTTTTGCAGGATTATTTTCAGGGAGCTGATATAGTAAATGATTAGCATTCAAGATAAATAAGAAATATGCCTTGGTGCCGCTTAAGACTGAAGTAATAAAGCAAGTAGCATGGACATGCTTCTAGCTGTAATGGAGTGGATTGTTTAGCAGAAATGAATCCAGTTGAAGGAGCTGGACTAAACTATCTGCTGGCAAATCTTTTTAGTATTATACTGAACTTAATTTAAACTACGGTGTTAGCTGTTGATACAAATGTATTTGCTTTGCAAAACTCATTGATTTTTGTGAAAATTCAGTTGCACTCAGCTAATCTGAGAAACCTTGATGAGTTATCTGTTGGAATAATGTATGTCTTTTCAAGGTAGTTACAAGAGCACTGGGTAAATAGCCTTGCAAACTGGAAAACAAAGACTGCTCTACAAATTTGGGACCATATAGTAGACATATGCACAACATTTGTTTGAGAGCCAGCACATACTGAGGCAATGTAGGCTTGTAGAGTACCATCTTGCGAAACACAGTTCAAACCCCACTAGATCCAAATACCCACTGCATGACCTTGGTAAAGTCATTTAACCTTTCTGTGCTCTACTGCGCCCAGCTGCAGAAATGGTAGAAGTAGCAGGCAGTAGAATCAGGATCCCACTGGAAATGAGATGGTGCATCTCTGCTGGGCTATCCAGGCTAAATTAGTTGTAAATAAAAAAAAAAAACGTGACTTCCTTTCATCTGTCTAAGCATTCTTCTACATCCCATTGAACGCTGCCATATGGTTCCTACTATGGATGTTGTGTAGTTTTGTTTCTTCATGGGTGATGCATCTGCAATGTGGCCCACTTTTCACTTTGACTGCTGTAGCTTTATACACTTTATGTACTTTGCAAAAAAAGTTGCAGTGTGAATCTTCAAAAAAATGTGAACTTCACAGATGGGCAGTGTTCTTTATTTCCATGAACTATGCACTTTCTGCTTTTTTTCTGCAAAGTACCTGCTTTGAGGAAAGAAAACTCTATAACTGGTAAAGAAAATGAATGGCCTACCAGTGTTTTTTTTCCTGTGCCTTTCCTCTATCTCCACTATCTGTGAACCTTGCATCATGACTAGTTTTGATGTCAGACTGGG
This sequence comes from Neoceratodus forsteri, assembly GCA_016271365.2. Lineage (NCBI taxonomy): Eukaryota > Metazoa > Chordata > Ceratodontiformes > Ceratodontidae > Neoceratodus > Neoceratodus forsteri. The sequence goes on from CM028134.1 coordinate 950,377,735, forward strand.
AGGACAGAGTCCCCCTGTTGGTTGCACACAGTGGACATGATGCCTCCATGATGTACATTAAAGGATCAGGCTGCCCCAAAACATGTGCCCTTCTAGGACCATGGAATTTCCTTTCTGACTGGCTCCATTCTTTCTGGGTTACCAGAGACAGCTGTGCAATAGCATGAAAAACCCTCCCCCAACACAGTTGGTAGTTATGGTATACTTAATGCTATTTTGTCAGAATTGACTGGCTCCTAAGAGTCAGGACTTGGGTCATGAACCAGTGGGCATGAAAAACAGCTGTGCAGCCACTACACTACTGACTGTTGTTTATTATAATTCATATACAAATTATATTTTATTTATTTATGTATTTGTTTTTTGTTTGTTTTAGAAATTATGATTTAGAACAGTCACCTAATGGTCTTTGTCCCTGGTTCAGTGGGGCAGCGGATGACACTTGTAATGCCTCTCACTGAGTGCTACTGAAACTGCATGTGACAAAGCATCCTTTAAATGTTCAGTTCACTGCAGCAGCTGTGTGTCTGCCAGTTGTTCTGTCCTCACCCCTACCATCCTTCAGTTACTGGCTTCCTTGTTCTTACTGCCCTACTACAGCTGCTCCTCAAAAATCCTGCCCACCTGAAATCCTGTTCACTTCTGTTCCTGTTGAATTCTGCTAGTGGCTTTTCCACTTCCTGTCTCTGGCATGTTGCCGTTCCTCTTTGCTGTTATGACCCCTACTTCCTGGCCTCCATTGTGCATGTGTTCTGTCTGCTCTCGTTTGCTTATTTTGCTTTTCTCTTCCTTCTCAGCTACCAATGGCCCATGTATCACTTTCCATCTACCTACTCAGGCATGTGCCCTTCTTATCATTCCCCCATCCTACCCAGACCGTGCCTGCTCATTATCCTCTTTACCTGGCATTTCTACTTCTCCCTACTCATTGTCTGTTCAGTCATTCCACTCCTGCCCCATAAGGACAATTTTCTATTCTGATGGGGAATTTAGCTCTGGTGGTTGACATTCTTGCTCTGCTCTCCTGAAGTCCACATCTTGAGGGATGGGATATTACCAGGTGTGGGTCCTTTCAGCAGCCATACAGATCAACTCAACAACACATCTCTGTATCCTCATGCCCTGGGACCCCTTTACCTATGGACATCAATTTAGTGTCATGTAATAGTAACGTATTAATCCATTTGCTTTTTAAGATGGGTGCCTCTATGCCCCCAAGGGTTCCTTTGGTCATACAGATCAACTTCATGGCAATCCTCTACACAGTCCTTCCTGTTTCTGTCTATGATCCACCTGATCCCACTATTTGTCCCTTTTTTTAGTCCTTCTCTCATTAATAGTCTTAGGTTAGACCTCCATATGGACCTGAAGTCAAGCAAACTGTAAGCTTCCAGAAGTCACTACTCTCCTCGCACCCATGCTTTAAGGGTGGGGTCCACTTCATTGGGGAGGAGCTCAACTAGTTGTGCAGCTTTACTCAGCAGTACTTCACAGCATTATTCCATTAAGATTATAGAGCAAAAACCTTACAATCCAAAATGTTCCCCTGAACTGGTTTCCAAAACCACCAGTGATCAGAACCTTCACAATAGTAACTCATGCCAAAATAAATGGTGCCAAAGCCTTTGTTCCCCGGAGGTTTCTCCAAAAGGACTCCCCCCCCAGTCCAGTCTTCATTGCTGAAGGTCGTTTATATAGGTTATAGATGATCCACTACAAGGAGTGTGGTCATGCTCTGATAATGCTGGTTTGGTGTGCATCGTGATGCAAGAGGAAACAGGTCAAGTGTATTCAACTACCCAAGACATGCATATATCCTAACATGACTACACACCCTGTAGTGGATAATCTATCTTATAAAATGGCTAGAAATGTTATTTGGGGGGCCAAAAGTATTTTTTGTTTAGCAACAGTTTGAGTTTTATTTTGGTGATCTGGTTGATCTTGCCATGAATTGTATAGCTTAAAAGTGAGAACTTTTTAGCTAGATCCTGGTGTTTGTTAAAAAATAAATAATGCCAGAACTACCTTTACTGGGTACACCAAACTCCAGGGTGCTTAGCTTAGTGAGTGGAGTCTTTTACCTGTATTCTATGTATGAGAACAGCAGGATTTTGCTGAGTTCTGCAGCTGCAGCTGGGGTCTTGCTACGAGCTGCAGTGAGAGGAATGAGCCACCGGTCCCCCGTTCAGTTGTTTCATCTCTCTCTCTTTCTATCTATCTCCCTCTGTCTGTCAGTCCATCTGTCTGTCTGTCTGTCTGTCAGTCCATCCATCTATCTATCTATCTATCTATCTATCTATCTATCTATCTATCTATCTGTCTGTCTATTTGTTTCTTTTGTTAATCAGACTGGGGTGCCCAACCCCAGTACTGCTTCATTCTCCCCCTCCCTTCCCAGTTTCCCACCCACCTTTCCCAATCGTAATGTTTATTTTTATTTTAATAAATATATGTAAGCAGACTAGGGTACCCATCCCCAGTACTGCTTCTCTGGAGCTCCCTCCCCTTCAGGTAACACAACCCCATTTCAGTACAGTGCTTTGACACCGGGGTGCCCAATGCCAATGTCAGACCTTAATATGAAATAAATAAAACCTTCTGTCAGTGATGTTTTTAACCTGCAAAAAAAAAAATGTCCTTTGCCATTCTGATCTGGACACCCCGACAACCCAGTCAGCACCCACCATCTCACACCCCCCAGACACTCCCACAAACCCTCACAGACTTGAACATGACTCATGGGGCAACTCTCTGATCAAAGACATGTCTTGCTGTTGGAACCAGTGGCTGCAGTATGAGAATGTAAGATAAGTGCGGTTCAAAGTATTTCAATGGGGTTTTCAATGTTGGTGCATAACTTTGCCATTTTCACATATTTGGGGCCCAAACTTTCAACTTGGCCTTTTGAGGATTATGCAAATCAGACACAAAAAGCATTTTCATGGCTACTTGGTAAAATCACCTTTTAGACAGGATTTGAAAATTTGCACTGCCTTTGTTCATGAGGTGTGGTCAAAAGAAGGCTATGTTGAAAATTGGGGTCAACATATTTAAAAATTGCAAAGTTATTATGATACATTGACATTTTGCAACACACACTCATGATGTTGTTAATTTTAAATATTCTGACCCCAAATGTTCAACATAGCCATTTTTTTAAATCACCTCATGAGCATGACAACTGACATTTCCCAAATCCTGGCCAAAATGTGTTTCTGCACCATTGGTATGGAATGATGTTTTTACTGTGTGAAATCACCTTTTAGACAGGTTTTGAAAATGTTGCCCACCTCTGTTCATAAGGTGGGGTCATAAGAAGACTACCGTATGTTGACAATTTGGGGTAAGAATTTCACAAAACAATAATGTTATGAGTGTACATTGAGATTTTGTAATGCACACTCATAACTTTATCAGTTCTAAATATTTTGATCCCAAATTTTCAACATGACCATTTCTTCACATCAATTCATGAACATGACAACTGTGATTTGTTTTAATACCTCACTGAAATGTGTCTTTGCCCTTGTGCCACGGATGTTTTCGGGCAACATTTGAACATTTTCACTTACTGGGTTCTTGAGGCGGGTTTGTATCAAGGCTATGTTGAAAATTTGGTGTCAAAATATTTAAAAAAAAACACAGTTATTTTGACATTAAACATTTTATTATTATTTCACACAGGACGCACCAAACAAAAGTATAATGTTGAGAGATTACAAAAAAAAAACACAGTTATGAAGGTACATTGAAATTGTCCTATGCACATTCATAGCTTCGATAATTTTTGTCATCTGGCACTGCACAGGAGGGTAGGGTCAGCAGGGCCCTGCACTTCAATAGGCAGATAGAGTCTTCTCTTGGTGCAAGGCCTAGATGGCTGTGCACATCTGCATCTGTTCACGCAGGTCCCAAAGGATATGATTCTGCTATCTCAAAAAGAAAATAAATTCTTTGCAAAAACATTGTTAATGCATCAGTTAAGGCAACTTAACACCACATCAGTAGGGAAATGAGGTGTTTGGGTTTCCCTAACTCCCGAGCACAACTCCCAATCAGGAAAAGGAAAAAAAAATTGGGTTTTGGGCCTCCATAATCTTGGTGAATGAGTGGTGGGTGAGCATTTGGGTGAGCATTTGGGTTGGCAACACTAATGCTCACCCCTCCCCCAGTCCATAGCCTCCAACCCAAAGCAAAAGGTGCAGATCCAAGCCACTGCCTTATAGTGATACATTCTTGAAAGGTAGAGAGATTTGTCTCATCACATGTTGCCAGCACAATTTGTTATAGCTTTCTTCATGCAGGACACACAGTAGTTCATGTGTGATGTTTATTGCTCACAGAATGGGGTGAGCATTAGCGTTGACAACCCCATGGAGGCCCCACCACTGATTTTCCAAGGCTCCTGGAAACCCCAAAACCCTAATTTTTTTTTTCCTTTTGCTCCTTTGAGAGTAAGAGTGAGGAGTTAGGGCTGGAAACTCTAATGCCACATGTCCCTACTTTTGTGGAATAAAGTTGCCTAACTGGTGCATTAAAGAAGCTTTTTGCAAATAATATGTACAGTATATACAGTATTATAGTGGCATGGTAGCACCACTATAGCTAGGGTTGAGTAGACTGTTTAATGTTAAACCCCTAACTTTGCCCTTCAATAGCTTTGCCTCAATTCAATGGAGCTACACAACATTTTGCATGCTCATTCTGTGCGGCAAGGTCCCTTGATGTGCCAAGACTTTCTCCATTAGGGTGTGCAAATTTTGAGATCTGTATAGAGAAAAAAGTGACAAACAAAATGGGCGTTGGCTGTTTATTGTCAGTGACTGGTGCCCAGACAATGTGGAATTTGTTTCTAAAATTTCCAGCATAGATAAGGCTTGCCACAGAATGGTGTCATTCATTGGTTTGGTGAAACAATATTAATCTGTTCAAGAGTTATAAGGATTTGAAATTTCATTTCTGAACATGCTTAGTACAGTCTTTTGGATAACTGTTTTGTCCAAAAAAAAAATTGAATGTGGCCATATGAAAGAGGATTATTTTTCATGATGGATGAAATCTATTTCAAGAGAAAAATTCTTCTTTTGTATGGCAGCCATCTTGTTTCTGTTATTTAAAAAAAAAACATTTCCTGAAAACCCAAAAAAATGATATGGTGCAGAGAGACCACCACACGCATCTTGATAAATGAAACCCATTGGCTGGCTTCTGTAGTTAGGTCTTAGAAAAATGACCTTGAAATGCATATTTTAAAATGTTTTAAAAATCCTGTTTCATGAGATGATCCTAATCCTTTGTATGGCCTCATGAAAGAGGAACAGGGTCATGAGAAATATTAGGTTCAAGTGAAAGAAGAAGTTGGACTTAGTTTTTCTCTCATTCTTCTTTCATATGAATGAATCCTGTTGCATGAAATCAGAACAATCTCACAAAACAGGATTGGTTCATATGAAAAAAGAAGTTGGACTTATTTTTTTTGTCACATTCTTCTTTCATATGAACAAGTCCTGTTTCAAGAGATCAGCACAGTCTGAAGAAACATGATTCCTTCAAATGAAAGAAAAGTTGGACTTATTTTTTTTTTCACATTTGAGCATTAAGAAGGTATAACTTCATGTAGAGTTGGAATTAAGGGACAATCTATAAATCAAAAGAATGGTCTATATGAGTAATAAAAGAATAACATATGTATATTGTCCAAAAAATTTCTGAGTAAATATAAATAAAGAACATAAACATTTAAAAATTGAAATTCCCAAAGGATAACATTGCAAGTTGAACAAGCTGTGACTCCATCAGTCGTTCAGATTAAGGGACATGCTATATATCAAAGGAAAGGTCTCAGTGAATACCAACATACAGTAGTTTATCCCTAAGAAATATCAATTGGAAATTGATATATACGAAATATAAAACTTAAAAGCTGGAAATTCCCATTGAATAATAAAGCAAGTTAAAGAAGACATAACTCCTTTAATATCTGGAGTTAAGTGACAATACATATAAAAAAGTGTCAATGAGGACTAGAAGAGTAATAATTCATACCCACTCACAAATTCATGGGTTATGCACAGCATCCCAATATTACCTCCCAAGTGACCATAGGATAACATTGCAAGTTTGCCAGCACATAAATCCATCACTGTCTGCAGTTAAGACACAAATGGTTTGATACCTTTTATTGGACCAACATAAATGTAACAAAAGAAAACAGTGCTTAAGCTTTTGTACCAACCCAGTCCTTTCTCAGAAGCTTAACTACTATGGCAGCTAACTATTTTGGTGTGTCTGCAGTTAAGGGATTTTATATATATCAAAGTAGATGTCTCAATGTGTCATGCAAGATTGATACTTGATGGCCACAGACAAATTCAAGTGTTGTTTTGTTTTCCAAGTGGTCATAGGATAACATTGTATGTTTAGCAAGCCATAAATGTGTCACTGTTTAGAATATAGGACAAGCTATATATCAAATGAAAGGTCTTCATAGGCACTACAAGAGTAACAGTTGACATTATCTATGAAATTCATTGGCATATGACCAGTATGTGAACATTATCTCCCAAGTGCTCATAGAATTACACTGTAAGTTTAGAAAGCTATATCTCTGCCAGTGTTTGGAGTTAAGGAACAAGCTATATGTCAAAGTAAAAGTCTGTATGGGTATTAAAACCATAATGCTTACTACACTCCCACAAATTCATGGGTTGTGCCTAGCACAGTAAGATTATGCCCCAAATGCCCATAAGAGAACATTGCAAAGTTAGCAAGCAATAATACTGTAATTCTTTGGAGTTACGTGACTTCAGCATTTGTATATTACAAGAAAGGTCTAAATGAATACGATAAGACTACACCTAAATATCCAGGTACATATTTGTGGCTTGTGTTCAGTACTCAAAAAATAGTTCCCAACTGTCCATAGCATAACACTGGAGTTTAGGAAGGCATAACTGTGTCACTGAGTGGAGTTATGGGACTATCTATGTATCAAAACAGAGGTCTAAATGAGTGGTACTATATTAACAGTTAACAGGGTAGAAATGAAGATATGAAAAAGCAGCTTTGATTATAAAAATCATATTTTTATATAATCTTTTAAAAATAATTAAAGACATTTAAGGTAAGAAATAACATTTATATACATATAAAAAAATCACATTCTCTTAAATAAAAGTTGTATTTGTTTTTATTATATATATATATATATATATATATATATATATATATATATATATATCTGTAGTAGTTAATATCTTTATTGAAAAAATTAAAATATTAAAAAACTTGCAATACAAATGTAGCAGATAATCCTGGCATGAGTATATCTATCGAAAGCAAAAAGGTTGCAGTTATCACAGTCAAACAATTACAATTGTAGGTAATATAACAATGAATCAAGCACACAAATTCCAAACAGTATACATTTAGACAATTCATCCACAGTGATTATATATATCCACCATCAGTGTATGATACAGTAGTTCCTGGAGTAGGATTACAACAGTCGGAATATGGACTGTACTGTTTCCTGTTCTGTGATTCACCTACTCATAACTGGTATCCATGCACCACCATAATATAGCCATATCACGGGGAAGGGGACGGGATCTTCCATCAGGAAACATTCTTAGTGGGCCAGTGGTACCAAAGGATGTAATTAACACAAGTGGGATTCAGAACAGTGTGATCGGAGGAAGCCTTGTTCACCTATCACTCACTGGTATTGGGTGGCAGGATTCTAGACCTGTTGATAAAACATGACACAGAAAGGCAGATGTCACAGAAGAAAGTTTATTCCCAAAACATGTAGAAAACAGTGTACCTGCTGGGTGTCTGGAAACCACTGAACGCCATGATGTCATCATGCAAATTCAGAGAACAACAGACTTACATGAGTTATTATACTAAGAGATAAGAAAGTGTTTTACTAAGTAACGGACTCACGCAAAAATCAGAAGAACAAAATACAGCAATTCTATTGGTGGAAACTGGTGGTAACTCGCACCTAAAATAGTTAGGTTTTGCACATACACACTGATGAGCATTATGCTGATTATGGCTGCTTTTGGGTAACAATAGAATGATTCATAGAATATGCTGATTATTGCATCATGACAGAAAGCTGTAGGTGGTGCACAAACACCATAAAATAATTATGCTCGATAACAGTTCCTAAGCACATCATAGCAAGTAAGAGTAACTAACAATATCCCTCATGCTGCAGTAGTGTGTGTATAAGTCTGCATGAGAGTCTATAGGGCATGTAGGTCTACATATGCCCCCTTTGTTTCCTGATAAAAAGGCAGCACCAAAGAGATAGCACTGTTGGGCTAAAGTTTAGCTGAGTGGGTGGCATAAAGAATGTGCAATTGTGCACGGTGCTGTTGGAGAGTGTGACATAAGCAGCATAAAGTAATAAGGGAAAATAATGTAAAAAAATTGGAATAATAAAAAACCTTTAAATTTCAGTTCTAACCAAGTATTGGATAATGCATTACTTAAATCACTGTCATGAAATAAGTAATTGAGAGAATTTCCAAGTTTGGTAATATTATTGCTAATATGAATGAGATGTGTATCCTTCCTTTCTAGCAAGGATCTAAGATTCAGGGTGAATGGATCAATATGAACATTAAATACTGGTAAATATTGTTCTATAGCATTGACATAGTCATGGTCACTATTTACATAATCATGTCTTGGGGTGGGAATGGGATGATAACCATATGGCCAATAATACCGTGCTTGTGAGATACAAAACAGAATTTAGGCATTCCAACACCACAGGTAAGTGGTCCATAGGAGAAGGTCTCATAGTTAGTCACAACACAGTATTGTCTATCGCTGTTGTAAGTAACGTAAACTTGAAGAAGATGCCATTTCATGAGTTGGACTGGACAGGTACTGGAGGCATTCATCATCTGGCTGTTGAGGTGTTGTATGACTTCTCGTGAGGCATAAGTGACTTTTTTGCTTCCGAAGAAGTAATATGACATTGGCAGTGTCATTGTCAAAGATGTCATTATCAAATGTATATGACCAGTCTATAGAGTTTGGTAAGTAACCAAAGACAGGCTTAGTTACATCAAAGACATCACATCTGCACAAGTAGTGGTGACCCCTTTTAGTACAACAGTCAGTACGTGGGGCTAACCAGGCATCCAGATGAGGATGAAACATAAGTAAAGAAGGAAAGTTGATCAATTCTTCATAGATGCTGCCCTGTAGATGACCCATGGAGTGGACTTTAGCCAGGTTGTCGAAGACAGAAGAATCCTTGTCACAGATCAGCAGAGAAACAGCGAAAGTGACATGTCTCTCAGAGGGCATGAGGTCAAAACACCTCATGAAACAACAGCACGGTCGAATACCACACATAAATAACAGTGAAAGGAAAAACAAATGTGGACAACAATAGCACTTGGAAAAAACAGCGAGCACAACCAGCAATGCAATATAAAAAAGAAAAACTAACTTTTTGAGAGGGGCTACGCCCCCACCTGAGCCTCACCAAACTAAAATAGCTACCTCTAAAAAGGAGGCACTCAGGGACAGAGAGAAACCTTGGGGGGGGGAGAACTGTTCAGGAATGGACTGGGAAATACAGAATGAAAACAAACAGTTAAAAAAAAGGACACACAACAAGTGTTCTAAGACTGGGAATCAGCTGCTGCTTTTCCACTTTCCAATGCCTGTGGCTCTACTCACTGAGCCATGGCAGCCCCCCAGCAGAGCCTTTATCCTCTGCTAACAGCTCTTCTGTACCATGCTATTTGTGCCATGCAGTTCTAGCTACAGGGATAACACTAAACTGTACCTGTGCTATAGCATCCCTGTAGCTCTTTTTTACTACACTGTTTTTACAGCATGTTTTTTGCTGTGCTATTCTTGCCACACCATACTGACCCGATGCCCTCTAGGAGTACATTGACCCGTGACATGACAGGGTCCTTGATTGGGGTGTGGAATAACATAACCCAAATTCCTAGCTGTGGCCAAAGAAAAGGGCACAGTCCTGGCCATGCACTTGCTAGTAAATGTCAGGGTTTTGCAATATTGGTAGTACCATTTAGCCATATGTCTATCCTGGATTAAAACTGGAATCCGCCCTGACTCCAGATCCAGGACAAGATTGGTGAAAAGGTTACCGCAAAACTACAATAAGCTGAAAAATGATCTCACTGACTATTTGTTGCTCTTTAGCTTCTTTATTGTAATAAAATATCAATTCATTGATTTTGTTTAGGGTCTAATTAAACAAACATGCAATATTGTGCAAGTTATACACCGTGAATCTTTCCTCCTTGGACAAACCCATAATATAGTGTTGCATGAGCTGTATGACTTCTTGACCAAATTTACTACTAAAAAATATTAAAATAACATACCCGTAACAGTGCCTGTTACATCTGAAAATCCCAAACTCTGCTAGGGCATTTGGACCTAAACACTCCTCTGTGTTCAGTAATGTGTTGCCTAGCTACAGGGTTGTGTGCATGTGCCTGATACACAGTAATGAGGTCTAGTACCATAACAGCATGAAATTTAGAAACATTAGTGTTTGTACAGTGACTGAATTTGGTCATAATCCAGTGTGTCAAATTCAAAACAACAGGAACATAAATTAACTGAACATTGTTAATGAAAGTCCCTGGAATGGAAGTGGCTGCCAGGCTGATTGATGATCCTGGCTTCATTTGTGGGCATTGTAAGGGTTCCCCTGATGAAGCTGCTGTAGCCCCTGACTGAGGCTCCACCAAATTCACTGAGGCGGCAGCTGGAAAGCCAACCAGACCGCCCCACCTCGCTCGCCCACAAGACCTTCACTGATATCAGGTGCTGGTCCAGCCCCTGACTGGTGCACCACCAAATTCTCTGAGGCGATAGTAGGAAAGCAAGCCAGGTCACCCCACCTCATTCACCAGCAAGACCATCACTGACATTAGGTGCTGGTCCAGCTTCTGACCAGAGCTCTGCTGAATTCTCCAAGGTGGCGGTGGGAAAGCCAACCACGCTGCCCCACTTCGCTTGCCCACAAGACCTTCATTGATATCAGGTTCTAGTCCAGCTCCTGACTGGGGCTCTGCTGAATTCTCTGAGGTGGCAGTGGGAAGCCAGTAAGGTTGCCCCACCTCGCTTGCCCACAAGTTCTTCACTGATATCAGGTACACTGCTCAAGATTCACCGGGACTCCGAAAACAGAATCTGAGTGGCTCTGCCTTCCAGTCTGACAAACTATTGGCTACAGCACTTCACGTCTTTGATTTTGATTGGTCCATTCTCTTGAAGCAGAATTTCTGCTCTTGGAGACTTGCCCTAAGCACCGCTAATATTTCCGACTATTTCTACTCTGTATATTTTGTTCTTTTCAGTTACAGTATGGGGAATTCTGTTATTTTAAACCAGTAATTGGAATGAGAATCTGCCTTGAATTTGAATCAGTTAGCCCCGAGGGATAAGCAAATGTACTGTGCTGCATCTAGGTAGCTGGGCTGTGGAAATGTGCACAGCTTCTAGTTAATTATGTTAGATCAATGTACAGAATGTCTAGCTAATTGTGTTAGATCCTCAGGGGAACTGCCTTGTTGTCAATTTAAACTGGATTAGGAAGTGTACTTTAAGAATGTAGCTAGCTGAGCCTCTGGGAGGAAACTACTGGGGATTTTACTAGACTGTGTTACTTACTTGTATCTGCAGCTTCTAAGCCCTCTCTGATGCTCTCCCAAACAGCATTGTTTTCCCTTCTAGGCTGAGTTCCCCCATTCTCCCTCTCCTTAGCCTGGTCTAAATGATCATCTCCCCTACTCTACTGAGTCTCCCCCCTTGCTCTCCTCACCAGTTTTCATCTATTTTAGCTGAGCTCTCCTATCGCTTGCTTCACATGTTTATTTTTCCTTCCCCCCTCCTATTTCTTTGCCTTCTCAGCCCTCCCCATCCTTTTCCTCTTACTATCCTCAACTTCAGTCAAGAAGGTGTTGACGCCAGTCTACCCCCTCCCTTCTGTTAACTGCTCTCTTTTGTTTTGCTGCCCCACCCCTTCCCGATTTAGCTCCAATTCCACCGCCTTTGCTATGCCTTTCTCACTAATGCTTCCCTCTTTACTATTCCTCTCCAGGTGCTGGTCTAGCCTCTGACTGGGATTCTACCAAATTCTTCAAGGCAGTGGCATCTGGAAAGCTAGCCAGGCTACCCCACCTTGTTTGCCCATAAGACCTTCACTGATATCAGTTACACTGCTCAGGATTCAGTAGGACTCAGAATGAATGTTGATTGGCTCTGCCTTCCAGTCTGACCTGTTATTGGTTGCAGCAATTCATGGTTTTGCCTTTGATTGGTCCATTCTCTGGAAGCAGAATTTCTGCTTTTGGTGGCTTGCCCTAAGCGCCGCTAATATTTCTGACTATTTCTGCTCTCTATATTTTGTCTCTCCCACCTGCCCTCCCTGACTCCAGCCTCTATTAAATGCACCTTGGACACTCCTGTTTTACCCTCCCTCACTGATCATTGACCCAGATATAGACAGCTCCTAAGATTAAAGATGTACTCAACCGAATTACTTCTTGCTTCCTTTAAGCACCAATTTCTCTCTTACATTTCCTTATCAGTCCACCTCTAAGTGTCTCTCCTTCATTTAGGCTTTCACAAAACTTGCTGTTACTGGCAGCTGCTACTGGCACCCACTACTCACAACACTTTAATTCTGCCAGCGCCACTGCCCTACTCCATTTTATTGTGTTGTAAACTCAGACTTATTTAGCTCCCCCGTTCACATACAATATGCTTATCCTTCTATTGCCACTTCTCCTCCTTCTCATTATTCTTTCAATTTTATCTACTCCAGCTCCACTTGCTCCTCAATCTAAAAACCTTTCTCACCTCCCCCCCACTCTTTTAGCCCCTACCTTTATTCTTGCCATAACACCTACATCTTCCCTAATACTCTGGACTCACTTCACTTACCTTCCCCTTGCTACGCTATTCTCAGTACCTAGTCACCTTACTTTCCTTTGCCTCCTTATCATCATCTCACCTAGCCTCCACCCCCAAATACTTCTCATATACTTAAATGAAACCTGTTTAAATGCTAAAATAACTGATCTATCCATTGATATACCAGGCTAATCTATAATCAGGCAGGATAGGACTGGCACGGGAGGCAGAGTAGCCATATATATCCTGTCCTCACTTCAATTCATAACCATTCTTTCAACCTCCTTACCCTCTGCCTATGAAGCACTTGCAGTAAATATTACCTTGCCGTTCACATCCCCTATATTCATAGCCAGGGTCTACTGTCACCCTGGTTCCAAAACATCTGACAAAACAGATCTCATTACCTCTATAACTTCCCTTTCCCATACAGACAAACTATACATCTTGGGTGATGTAAACCTAAACTGGCTGGCTCCAACAACATCCAAGACATAAAATGATATCACAGCCCTCAATCTCTCCCAACTCATCCTGGAACCCACCCGCCTAAACCATAAAACCCTTAATCACTCTCTGATAGACTGTATTCTCCCATCCCACCCCCCACTGAGTCATTAAATCAGGCATACTCCCGGATGCCCTTAGTGATCATCACCCTATCTTCGTCATCAGGAAGGTCCATAGACCAAAACTGCCACACAAAATCCTGAAGCTCCACTCTTTCACCACCAGATATAATCCTGCAGATGTGATCTTTCAGCTCCATATATCTTAACCCCCTTCTCAAAGAGCTGGCCAGCTCCAATTGGTCCCCTTTTGCCTCTGCCCCTTCTATTGACCAAGCCCTTGCTTACTTCAAAGATAAATTTCTAGCTACCTGGAACTGTCATGCTCCATTTAAATGCACTAGAGTTCATGGCAACCACCATCTCTGAGTCACCCCCATGTTTCTGGCCTGTCTCAGGGAGCATGATAAAGCTTGGAGGAAGCATAAGGCTTCCCAGCTTCCATCAGACTATGCTAGGTATCGTATGTTAATAAATGCCTGTACAAAAGCCATCAAACTAGCCAAATCTGAATATTTTAAATCATCTTTTCTCAAAAATATCAACTTCTCCTCCAAATTTGGGAAAGTGGTCCATGCCCTACCCCCCTTCACATCTGCCGCCCCACTGCTTAAAATAAACAACACATTGGTCTCTGAACTATGCTCAGTGGCTCAAGAGTTTAACTTCTATTACACCTTCTGTGCCACAGCCCTTCTAAAGTCCATCCCCACAAACCTTCCCCCTCCTCATCCTCCCATATCCAGCACTCAACTCCTCCATGCCCACCCTTCCTTCTCCTTTTCTGTGTCTCCCCAGAGGAAACACTAACAGCACTTCTCTCTCTTAATCCTTCCAAAGGTATCTCACTGGAAGACCTTGACCCTTAACTCATCTACCTTTCAGCTTCTACTATAGCCTACCCTCTCTCTTAAATACTAAACCTCTCCTTTTTGTCCTCATCAGTCCCTTCACCCTGGAAACATGCAGTTATCCTCTCTCTCCAAAAGGGTGGTGACCCCTCCTCCCCTGCTAACTTTTGTCCAAACTCCCTCCTCTCCTCCCTTGCCAAGCTCCAAGAACACCTGGTCCTCTCACAACTAACCTCCTTTCTCACTGACTCTTCCTTTTTCACCCCGTTCCAGTCTGGCTTACAGAAGAACCACTCCACCACCACCTCCCTTCTCAGGCTCACTGACTCCATCCTCATCAAGATGGACAATGGCCTCATTACCTCTGTCATCTTTGTCAACCTTGCCAATGCTTTTGACACAGTCTCCCATTCTCTGCTTCTTGACTCCCTTACAGCTGCTGATTTGTCTACTCCTGCCCATAACTGGTTTAGAGATTACCTCTCAGGCAGAACACAATCAGTCAAGATCAAGGATGCAATCTCTCCCCCCCATTTCCACAGAAGTCCCATAGGGCTATGTGCTTGGCCCCATTCTCTTCTCCATCTTCCTTTACAACTTGCCCTCAGTATGCTCCCCCTCCTCCTCTACCCATATCTATACCAACAACACCATCTTGTTCTACTCTGGTTAATGCCCTTCTGATGTAGCAACCACCCTTCAGCATGAATTCTACCAGATTCAGCTATGGTTTGCCTCACATCAACTATTACTAAATGCCAAAAAGACTGTTTCCATGACTTTTGGCACTAGACAGAGACTCTCTAGGCTCCACCCCTTTCCTTCCTTCCATACCCCTGATGGGACAATCCTAGAGGAGACATCCTCATTCAGATACCTTGGGGTCTGCTTTAACAACATCTCAACTTCTCTGGCCACATTGATGCCATCCTGCAAAAACTGCACCCCAAGCTTAGTGTCTTATATAGGAACTGTAATTGCATCCCTCCTATGGCACATTGTGAACTAGTCCAGAAGATCATCCTCCCCATTTTTGACTACTGTAATGTGGTCTATAGTACTGCTCCCAAATCCTCCCTAACCAGACTGGACACTCTCTTTAACTGTTCTACCACTTTGCCTTTGACGCTTCTTCATGCACACATCACTGTGACCTCTACCATGCCCTGTCCTTTCCCTTGCTTGCCAACAAGTGCCTCATTCATTGTGCCAAATTCACTTCTAAATTCAGGCTAGGAGAACTTCATCCCTACCTCTCATGCTCACTCTCTTGTCCCTCTCCCCCTCCCACTGCCTCAGATCCACTGACACTAGCACTTTGTTGGTCCTCCGACCAATCACTATCACTGGCCAGTCAGGCTTCACCCATCGTTTCCTGAAAATCTGGAACTCCCTCCCCCCCAAATATGGCAATCTTCCTCCTCCTCCTCCTACTCCCTAGCCCCTGTTTTACATAACTTTCTCTCATCTAGCTGCTTCTGCTTTAATCCTCCTTAACTGCCCTCCTATGAACCTGCTCCTCTCCATGCCACTCATCCCCAATTAAACCTCTCTCCCCACTCATAACCTACTCCCCAGCATGCTCACCTCTCATTTCACTGCTTACCCCCTTACATCTACCCTTGTCCTTCTACTACCCTCCTCAAATCCTCTATTTCCAACTTGCCCTTTCTTAGTCTTGCCCCCTGGCAGGGTCTCAGCATCCTGGAGAGTGTCTAGCACAGGGAAAGCCTCTTCCTCCCCTCCCCCTTCCCATATATTCTTTCCACCCAACTTGTTCTCACCTATTTCTGCCCTCTGGCAGAGTTCTCAGCATCCTGAAGAGGCCTAGATTTAGGCAAAGCTTCTTCCTTCCCTCCTCTTCCTTCCTTTACCCACCCCCCCATTCTCTCTATCCAACTTGTTCTTGCCTAGTTCTGCCCCCTGGCAGGGTTCTCAGCATCCTGGAGGGGGCCAGCACTGGGTAAGCCTCTTCCTTCCTTCCCTCCCTCCCACCGCCCCTTCCCTCTGTCCTTTCTACCCAACATGACCTTGCCTGTTTCTACTCTCTGGCAGGGTTATCAGCATCCTGAAGAGGCCTAGTTTTAGGCTAGCTTTTTCCTTCCCTTCTCTGCTTTCTTTCACCTATCCCCTCTAGCCTATCTACCCAACTTGACCTTGCCTAATTTCTGCCCTCTGGCAGGGTTCTCCACATCCTGGAGAGGCCTTAAATTAAGGAAATCTCTTCCTGCCCTCCTCTATCACTGTTATCCACCCACCCAATCTACACCCACCTGACTATTTATAATTCCCCTGCCCTTTCCACTGCCCTACTCTCTCTTTCCCCACATATTCAAATACATCACCTTGTTCAGTCAATGACAGGGTTCTCCGCTTACCAGAGGGGCCAGCTCTAGGCATGACTCGACCTTCCCTTCCCAGTCCCTTCCCCCACCTCTCTCCTGACCCTCCTCTCTACCCCTCCACACTTAAAAAAGGAACTAGTTTACTTGAGCTAATGATTTTGCACATTTTGTTCTGTCTGGGCTGCTTCCAGCCTGCACTAGCCCAGTGCTAACTTGCCCCCCACAACTGTTTTTTGTTTCACTTGTTCTGGTGCTGCTTTCCCCATATTGTAGCCTCTCCTCCCCCCGCTGCCTTACCATGCCTACCCCTTGTCCCTCTTGCTTTGTCCCCCACTGCACTTCATTCAGTCAATAATTGCTAAATCTTCTGTCTCTTAATTGTAACCCAGTCCTGTAAGGAGTGGGCTACATGGCTGCATTAAAATAAAGTACTATCAGGCATGCAAATTGTAATTGTATGTATATTCCACAGGCATGTTATATTTAACTGTATGTCATCTAATTGTATGTTTATTTTCTCAGCCATGCTAAATGTAAACTGTACATTAATTTAACCTCCAATTGTACCCCCCCAGGTCACACCGGGAGATGAGCAACTTGTTGCTCATTGTGCCTTCCTGACGAAACATTGCAATAAATAAATAAAAGAAATAAAAGAGCAGCTATTGCAATGGATTGAGTCAGACAATCATAGTGCATGGTGGTATTAGGAAACTGGCCACAAAGGTCTGGTCCCAACAGTGCTCTGACATTATATGATCCTCTAATGGCATTGGGTGGCTTGGAGTATTCACAAAGTTCCATTGGAGCAGTTATGGGTGTTGGAACAACCTTGAAAACTCCCTTTTGAAAGGTGGGCCACTGGTAGGCCCTGTTGAGTAGAGTTGCGAGTTCTTCATTCCATTTAAACAATTGAGTCATCTGGGGAGATGACCATGGCATTAAGACAGGCATCTCTTCCTTCATTCACAGTCACTTGTGAAGATGGAAGACGAATGACCATGCCCCCATTTAAGGATGTGGAGATGAGTTTTTGTGGATGTGGTTGATGATTCTAGATGATGAAGGAGTATCTGGAGGTTTTTCGGGGGGAACATTCAATATACTTACTAGGGCATTCAGCAACATGCAGATTCTGATTGATAGCATTCTGAAAGTCAAAACACAGAAAGGCAACCCTAGAGAATCCCCTTCCCCTTTGTGCAGTTTCAGCTGATTTGTATTGTACCACTCGTCCATAGGTCTCTTACTGTCCATTGGACATAATTAGTAGATGGCAGGCCTCAATTTATTGATGTATCATAGGGGGCCAGCCCACTTTCTTGTCAGAGGGTGATCTGGCATGGCAAATTTCAGTACCATGATCTGGTTACCTACCTGCCAATTGACCTCTTTGACAGAAACATAGAAAGTGATGGCAGAAGGGGACCATATTGTCCATCTAGTCTGTCCACACATTCTTGTCAAAGTACATGTTGGACTGCTTCTGGGCCTTGCCCAGATTGTGAGGAACAAAAAGATGAGTTTGGACTAGACTGTCCTTCATCTGTGTGACACAAGTGTTTGCCCACACCCTGTCCATTGTTGGGGTGTTCAGGTCTATCCACAAGTGTTATGGCAATCTCATTTGCTGGCCTGTCATCACCTTGAAGGATGTGCACTTGATTGCTATTGTGGTGGTGGCCCTGAATGCCATTAGGAGCAAGGGAAACAGAGAGTCCCAGTTCTTAGCATTTTCATTTGCAGACTTGCAGAGCATCAACCTGATCTGCCTGTAAGTCCTCTCTATCTGTTCAGAAAACTAAGGATGGTAAGCTACAGTATGTGAAATCTTTGGCTGACCCTCAATAATTCCAAACATTCCTGAAGCAATGCCCCTGTAAAACTCATTTCTTTGTCAGAGTCCACCTTGAGTGGTAGTTCCTAGCTGGTGAATACTTATTCTATTAGAATATTGGAAGTGACTTTTGCCATAGTCATTCTACAAGGGAAAGCCTCCACCAATTTTTAGAAGAGGCCAGTTATTACCAAGGCATACTTGTTGTTCCTAATGGTGCTAGGTGGAGGTCCCAAAAAATTATTCTGTATTGCATTCCATAGGCTGGATTGCCTCTGTGAAAATGATGCAATTGTCCACATAGTGCTGGACCTCAGTTGTTTGGCCAGGCCACCACCCTTCAGTTGTTAATCTCTGTAGAGTCTTATCTACACCTTGGTGTCCACCTGTGAGTGTATCATGGACCTGATGAATGAATTCCATCTGGAGTTCCTTGAGTATCACCCACAATTTGTCCTCTCCTGTATGGTATAGGACAAGCTTTTGGTCTGGGGAGTGCCGGGGATTTTCAGAACATTTCCTGAAGGGATTAGTATGAGACATTTCCTTCTCTTTTTTCATTAGAGAGGTATTTATTCACCTCTTTTATCTCAGGATCTGCCATTTGTACTGTAGCCAGATCCAATGGGACTACTTTGGTATTTTTGTGGGCTGCCACTGTGTGAGTCTCAGTTTGGGGTTGCATGATCCATATCCCCCCTCCCGAACACCATCCTTGGCCAAGGTGTCTGCTCGATAATTGCACTTGTGGTATAGTTTAGTCTTTGAGTGTGCCTTGCCTTTATGTATGTAAAGTCAGAAAATGAAGTATTCAGCTAGGCTGACAATGTACTTAAACAGATCACTGTATTTACCAGGGGTACCTAGTGAAGAGGCATAGTTGTAGGTCTTCCAGACGGGAAGAAATTCTGTAAGGGAGTTGCACATACAAGATGAATCAGAGAAAATGATAGTGTCCTCCTCCTCCTCCTTCTTATTATGGATGATCTCCAAGGCACAGGCAACTTCTGCCAGTTGTGCATACTGTGAGGATTAAATGGCACATTGTCTGGACATCTCTAGGGTGTCCCCTGCCAACAGAGGACCAGGACCCCAAATCCTGCTACATGCTCTCTTCTTTGATAAGAAGAAGAGCCATCTGTGAAGAACTGTTGAAGTGCAGGATCTGCTAGGGTGTGCTTAGTGGGGGGTAAAAAGGGGCCAGGTTCTGACAAGGAGGGTGGCTCGAGGCCACACTCATGAGAATCTCTTTGGTAAAGGAGCTTATGTGCCAGGATTAATGGCATCTTTGCTGGAAGCACAGTGATGTCTCTTTCTTGAAGGAGGAGGGACCAATGAGTAAGCCTCATATTGGAGACATTACCATCTATTATTTAGTCTGTTAATAGAAAAGTGGTGGGGTGTGGTTTGTGTGCAGTACAATGGGAGAAAAACCCACAATGTAGGTGGAGTGTTTGACAGCCCAAAAGGTGGCTAGAAGATTCCACTCACGGACAGTACTTTTGTACCACTGGGGACAGCACTTGGGAGGCATAAGCGATAGGCCTTAGAGTACCATTCACCTTTTGTGCCAGTACTGCAGACATGGCGGCATCAGATTTAGCTGTCTCTAGATGGAATGGCAATTCTGGGTTAGGATTAACTAAAGCTGGGGCTGAGGCCAGAGCTCATTTCAGACAATAACAACAGCTATATGTTCTGGTTCCCACTGCCATGGGATGTCCTTCTTCAGCAGTTCATACAGGGGCATGTAGGCCTACACTGGCTACTGGTTCAAGACAGGCTACACTCCAGCAGGGAATGACAGTTCATTTCTGGATACGTTGATGTGTCCACCATAGCAACCATAGCATGACCTACAAAACTAAAGGGTGACCCTATTAGCACCACTTGTTTCCCTGCTTATATCCTTAAGGGCCACAGACCAACTCCCATGGATCCCAGTGAAAAAAAAAAACATGATAGAGCCTGAACTGCTAAATCCCAGAAATAACCACCCTCCAGACCCAATAACAAATAAAACATAGTTAATGTGCAAATAGCCCAAAAAAATAAAATAGCTCACAGTCTGCCTGGTGAGGTAATTGTTAAGAGTCCACAAGAGCAATTCGCCTGACAGTGCAATCAGCTTGATGAGAGAGAAGAGCTCAGAGCCAATACAAAGAGTTCAGCCAGTAGATTCAGTGTTTTTTTTTTTCTCCCCAGGTTGCTTTTTCTGTGCAGGTTTGCTATCAGACCCTGAAGAACTGCCTGCTGGTAGTGAGGTGGAAGCTGCAACTCAACCCAAGACATGGCTGGCGGGCATGACAGCAGTAGGAAGGCAGTTACAGGAGACAGCAGGGGAAAATCTTCCAGCAGGAAAGGAGACTGGGATCATAGTACAGTGAATTTGTTACAGAGCAAGTCATCAGAAGAGGGGCAAGATTCCATACTGTGGCTGTAGCTACAGACATGAGTGAACTTAGAAACTTGGTCCTTCAATTTCTTGATCCTGCATTTATGCTGATCTTTCAGGTGAGAATTCTGGTTTGGGCTCCGATGCACCACCTTCCAATCATCTTCTGCATGGTGTTGCATGGGGGCCGTGTTCTCCATGTCAGGAGAAGTCTCAGAAGTGTTCATTTGCACCAGTACAGGGGGTCATCGAGCCATAAGAACTTCATATTCAGTAGCCCCATGCATCTCAATAAACTGCTCCACTGCCTCCTCTGCATCAAACTCTTCTGTAACTCCATTAACTTTAACTCTGAGGTTGGTGGGGTAGTGCAGGCTATAGTCAACCCCTAGACTAGAGAGGCACTTCTTCACCATGGTGTATACCCTGCATTCTCTAGAGAGCTCTTCAGAAAAATCTTGAAATACCCGGATATGGTGTCCCTGCCATCTAATGTGTCCTTTTTCTCTTGCCAGCCTCAGAATTCTGATTCAGTATAAGTGAGCAAGAATGGACTGAGGACAATCCTTCTTGTTGGGTTTTGGTGACAAAAAGCAGTGCACACACTCTGGCTCTATTGGCACAGCCCTCCTGTGAGTTAAGTAACATAGGAAGGACCAGTTGAAGAAAAGCAGAGATGTCCTGTCCCTCCACTCCTTCAGAAGAAAACAATAAAGCAAAGATTATTTCTCTAGCTCCAATTCCCTTGGTCTTTCACCATGTCCCAAAGATACCAGATGAGGTGATCCTGTTCATGGAGGTGTTCATCCATAAAGGTGAGTTTTTCCTCAGACTATTGCTATCAGAATTCATTGGCAGCCATTTGAGTCTTCAAAGCAGAACTGTCCCATTTGGTTTGAACACATGCATCCTGAATTTCTATCATTTCTGACAAGAGGTGAGCAAACATCAACTCCACTTTTGCTAGGTCAGAGTTTGCTCTATCTGGGGCCAATGCCATTATAGTCAGTGATCATCTCATAATGAGAGGGCTAAGTGGCAGAGGTTCAAATGGATCAGCAACTGAGAAGAACCCTAGGAACATTTTAAAAAAATCAAGTGTTAGAGAGGATTCGGCTAATTCTGTCGAGCTCCGCTTTGAGGCAACCAAAGATGCGTTTTTGGAAGTGGATTATGGAGGATTTATAACGCGGTAGCCAAAGGCTACCTAACTAGGCAGCCATCTTCTTCAGTGTCCAAGCTGTGCCCTTTGCATTAGTTTGGTATTAAGTTTTGCTTTAATGAAAATATTTTTTTCTAATATTGTTTTTCATACTAACCAAAAAATATATAATTTGTAAAAAAAAAGCGATTTGTATTTTATTTGTTGTATTATTTTTTAAAAGAAAAAAATCTGTTAATTAACACAGGTATTATTATTTCTGGGTGTTGCTGATGAAGAGACACCTACCATCTGACACCATGATGAGAGGGGTGACAGTCACTTCCTGAGGGAGCTCACAAGTGGAAGCTGCTGTTCACTGGAAATGTTCAGCACAAAAGGGCAAATCAGGAGGTTCACACTGTTCCTCATCTCCAATGAACTTGGGGTGGCTGTGGTGGAGGATCTTGTGAGTTCTGACAAGGGACCTTTACACAAACAGTGAAGGCCTTGTTTTCTTGCTGCTGCAATAGGTAATTAGTCTCATGCATTTGCTCTTCCACCTCCTGCACTAAGATTTGTGTGCTCTCCTGAGCAGCAATAAGGTCCTCAAAACTCTGCAGCAGCTTGGCAATGTTGCAACTAAGGACTGTGTTGCTGCTCTGGAGAGCACAATGGACCTCCCTCATAGGTCTGGTGCTCAAGTCTCTCATGACAGTACATGGTGCCGGGCATTTCTTTCTGGTTGTCCAATACCATTGTGAGAGACTTAACCAGACTCCTATAGCCCTCACTAATTGTAATGGTAAGGTGACAGATCTACTTACTCCTTCCAGTTGCTGCTTGACATACTACAACACAAAAGAAAAGACAGAAAATAAGTATATCTTGTATATTGCCCTGCATACATTGTAACAACTATCTTTACTTCTTGCATATACATGCATTGCAGAAATCATATCAGATATCCCCAAGGTGGTAAGGCAATGCAACAAAGCAGAAGGCAGGGCCAGCAGGATGCTGGAGTGCATAGGGAGGGATATCACCAGGGGAGTGACAGCAGTAATATTACCACTGTATTGATCTTTGGTGAGACTCCATCTGGAGAATTGTGTATAGTTCCAAAGATCACATCTCAGGAGAGGTGTAGAGAGAGAGTAGAGGCTGTCCAGAGAAAGGCAACTGAAGAGATGCAGTAACTGCATAATAAGTCCTATGAGGAGAGACTTTGGGAGCTCAATATGAACACTCTGAAAGAGAGAAAGCAGAGGGTGGACATGATTAAAACCTGTGAATAACTCATGGGGAGGTGAATAAGATACAGGAGCGGAGTATTTTTCAGAAGAGAAGGTGTACAACAGCAGTGGGGCATGCAATGAAGCTGGAAGGGATAAAATTTTGGTGGGATGTAAGGAACTACTTCTTCACTGAAAGAGGCTTGGGTCTCTGGAACAGTCTTCCAGCAGTGGTGGTGGGAGAAACAACAGTTGCAGACTTCGAGCATGCATAGAAAATGCAAAACTAAATTGTAGTAGGAAAGTAAGGTATCGGTAGTAACTGGAGATTGGGTAGGATCTGCAGTGGCAGTAAAGCATGTATGTGTGTATATATATATATATATACATATATATATATATATATATATATATATATATATATATATATGGCAAAAACTCCAGGGTTGTTCCACAGTGAAAAAAGCGAGGAAATTCAGGATTCAGGGTTAGGGTTGAAAGCCCCCCTTGAACCCCCAGCCCACTCCCCCAACCAGCATCAGGGTGCACATTGTGGTCATTGGCCCTAACTCTTACCCCATCACATGTGTAAAGAAGCAGAGGTATAGGAGAATGGGGTGAGAGTTAGAACTGACGACCCCAACGCAGGTGGGCTGGGGGGTCCAAGGGGGGCTTTTAACCCTAACCCCAAATTTCCTCACTTTTTTCACTGTGGAACAACCCTAACTGATGCATTAAATTGAGTTTTATACCTCTAATTTCACTTCTTTTTGAGAATGAGGATGATAAATAGTGAATGGAATGCAGTGGCGGGAGCGCGGGGCCATTTGAGCCTAGCGCTCCCACCATGTGATGTCTTGTTACATAGTAACCGGACCTGCAAAGCAAATGCAAGCAGCAACAGTAACGCACATGGCAAAAGCAAACATAAATGGTAAAGCAAGCGTTAATAGAAACGCAAGCATAAAGTGACGCCGAAGCAAACAGTTACGTAAATGGAGACATCAAACAGAAGTATATACAGAACGCAACTGGTAACACTCACATTCATGGTACCGCAATTGTAAATGCAAATGGTAACAGTAACAGCACCAATAATGCCAAAGTAAACAGAAATGCAAGCGTATACGAAAATGCAAACCGTAACACACACACTCATGGAACCACAACTGTAAACGCAAATGGTTACGGTAACAGCAACAATAAAGCCAACAGAAACAGAAACACAAGCGTGTATGGAAATGCAAACTGTTACATGCAAGGTCATGGTACCACAATTGTAAATGTAAATGGTAACAGTAACAGCAACAATAAAACCAACAGAAACAGAAATGCAAGCGCGTATGAAAACACAAACCGTAAAGAGCATGGGCATGGTATCACAATTGCAAAAGCAAATGGTAATGGTAACAGAAGCAATAACGTGAAACAAAACAGAAACGCAAATGCAAACTGTAATGCACACAGTGGCGTAGACAGGAACGGTGATGCGAATGGTAACAGAAGCGCAACTGGAAATGCTAACTGACACAGTAACGAAAGGGCACACCCTTCTTTCCCCCAAAAACTGCATTGGAAAAAACACATTGAAAACGAAGAATGTATGCATTATAATTGACTTTGGAGCAGAAAATTACGACTTAGAATACTAAATTGCTTATATCTCAGGAACCATGTGACGTAAAAACACAAATTAAAATTTTGTATATTATTACTTTCTTAGCTAGTTTTGTGCTTAGTCCTCATTTGGGGGGCTAAGCATTTTTTTGGGCAAAAAGTCTGTATCTCGCTCCATTTCCGAAATATGGGCCCTGAAAGATGCAATGGACGCCAAAATGTTATTCTATGGCAAAAAGCATAAACTTATGAGTGCCGTCACTTTGCTGCCCTGTAATATTATTTCACCAAACCATGAAAAGGCACATCTGTGGGATGTTGGCTTTCTTCCCTACAAATTTCAGCCCAAACTACCAAACCATTATTTTGCAGCACTGCAGCAAAGAATTCCTGTAATGCGGCAAATGCTGTAATGTTATCCTATGGGAAAAAAATGTCAACTTTGTAGTGCCATAGACTACCAGGTATGATATCAACTCAATATTTCTTTCATTATGCTGGGGGGGCCGCTAGACTACCAGGGATATAAGATTCACATAGTATAAGACAATACAGCTTGGGGGCCACTACACTACCAGGGCATTACTTCATTCATATATTTTATTGGAGGGGCCACTAGACTACCAGGGCACTACTTCATTCATATATTTTATTGGGGGGCCACTAGACTACCAGGGATGTAAATATTTTATTGGGGGGCACTAGACTACCAGGGATCATTATTACATTGTTTTGGGCATGCAGATGGGGCACAACGAAGCCCCCTAAGCAAAACCAACCTTTATTTCACAGTCTAGGGCACCCCTTGGTTGAGCAAATGAATTTTTAAATCTGTCCATATCGTCCCTCGTCATGGATGCACGGTCAGCGATCAAAAATTTTCACGATCAAAGAATTTGCAGGCTTGCGATCAAAGAAATTGCACGATCACGATCAAAGAATAAAAAATGAGGAAACACGATTTTTTGATGGATTTAAAGCAAACCAACACCATGGTTCAATAGAACGGACCCTCCTGAGCAAAACCCACTCACATTTGTGTCCTAGCCCACCCCGAGCCAAGATATTTGTGTTTTTAGGTCGCAATGCAAGATCATGATCAAAGATTCTCTCGATCAAAGAATTTGTTGGCTCACAATCAAAGATCTTTAGCGGGCCGCAAACGAAAAATTTAAAAGCTAAAGACTCTATTTGTGGACTGATTTGGATGGAATCAAAGCCATAGCTCGATAGATTGGGGTCCCCTGAGTAAACCCATCGAAGTTTTACTTCAGAAGTGACCACTGAGCCAAGATATTTGTGTTTGTGAAATCGGAAAACTGAAAACAAGATTGCGGACCTTACTGTCAAAGAATTTTTGAAATTCCTCAGGATGAAAGATTCTTGAACCACGAGGCTGCAAATTCTTTGACCACCAGGTGGGACGAGATGGCCAGAACCCCGATTCTTTGATTTCAAGATATACATATAAATTTTCCCATTGACTTTTAATGGGAACTTAAAAGTGCCATACCTTTTGAATGCCTTAATAGTTTTTCACCAAACAAAAAGCAGCATGTTCAGCCACCAAACTCTTTCAAACAAGCCATCTCATAGAGCAGCACGCCACAATGGCTGTGCAGGACCACATTAAGAATGTTAAAAGTTGCCTCCAAAAATTGATAATTTTGCATTTTCAGCGCTTTTGTACATGAAGACTGGCACTACAACAGCAACACAATTTGGCAGATCAAGAGACCTAGTGCACCTCAACATGTGTACCAAATTTCAGGCAAATCCATTGAATGGGTCCAAAGTTATTAACATCCAAACTTTGACTTTAGTATGTAACTGGCCGATCAACCCTAACTATAGTGGCATGACTGTGCCACTATGATATATGTGTGTATATATATATATAGATATATATAGATATATATCTATATATATGTATATATAGGCATGTTTACAGTACTTGAGAGAACAGAAGTCCTACAATGCACCACAATCTAAATGTGCTAACAATTCATAAATTGTTGCAATTTCTTCCTTTTGTTGTTGTAATGTTACCAAAGAGACAGTATCCACAAAATCTCTTTCTGATGAGTCTTCATTGTTTAGTGGCAGCTCCTGAAACAGCAAAAGTCTGCCATAAAATGCTCTCTATTTTGTGACATAGCTGAAAGTCACTTTATAAAGTACATAATTTGTCTATTACAATAATGTCCCCAGCTCTACTTACAGGCTTAATTAATGCAGAGTACATCACTTATTTTATACCACTGCACTAGAAAAAATTTAAGTGGACCCATCACTTGTTTTTTCATACCTTTTAAGCCCCCATAACATGCAGCACAGATGGTGTCCATCATGTTCTGTCCACACACATGGTATAATTCACTATATTTGCAAATGGTTATTGTTTGTAACAGTTGCTTACTGTTTTTCTTCATTTTCTTCCATCAGACAATTACTTTAGGTGGAGGAATTGCAAGGAATGAGTATTTGCTTCCCAAAATGTTGCTGCCTGTGTGGTATCCTATAGTGATGAAAGTTATCTGGGGTTCAGTGAGTGGGCTTCTAGTCCCCAAAACCAGAAGTGTACATTATGTCCTGGTTAGATTGTTTGGCACTGCTGTAAAGCTGGGGCACCATGGACATACAGCTCTTCTGCAGCTTATTAATCAGGAAGAGTTTATGGTGTCCATGACTGTGCTTCATGTTTGAACATTAGAGAAAAAGTAAAGGCTACCGTTGGGGGTGCAGATTATGTTAAAATGCAAATGTAGGGACTTATATCAACTATCATCTGAAATGGATTTAATTAAACCACATTTAGGCAGTAATCTATTGTTTGGTCAGTAACTGCAGCTGTGGAAACAAAAAAGGCATCAAAGTAAACCAAACTGTTTGTATTCACATGTGCTGCATTTTAGCAGCACATGCTATTTCGTAAAAAAAAATAATGGGGAATGTAAATCTATTTTATGGGAATTATCACAGAAAGACACATTAAATATTTCAGGTTGGGTTCTGTAATGTGTTGTTATTTTTTCAGTAAGAAGGTTATCATTATGGGACACTTGTTGTACTGTTTGTGCATTACTAAGACACCATAATGGTGGTATACTTTGTATGGCATGTTATTTCTGAGAATACAGTTTCATGTTACTGGTTAATTTCATACTTTATAGCCCTCCTGGAAATAAAGTACCAAAACCATAAAATAGACAAGCAAATAGTCCTTATTTCTAAGGAAAATATAAGTTTATGTTTCTTTTGTTTGTTCTTAAATAAGATGCATGCTTGACCCAGTGACCATCTGAGAGGATTAAATTAAGCAAAACATTTTCTTACCCAGGACATTATTTGCTCATCAGTTTATATAACTTTTTTGTGTTTCTGATGTTTCTCTTAACATTTATGCTTGTTTGATGATTTCTGTGATTGTTAATTACACAGGCACCATAGTGGTGGTGTCCTTCACAATTAACAAAATTCTGGGTAATGTTATTGCTTTCATTTGCTTTTTCATATCTGTTGTCCCTAAATGCCAGTTGAAGTTTAAAAGAGTTATGTAAAATCTTCTCTTTCAAGTTGAAGTTTTGATTATTTTAAATAATTTGCTAGTGGAGACATGTGATTTTCTGTAAGTGTTTGGTGTCTCATGTGGTGCATGTTAAGCACAGTATAGGTTTTTGGGGGAAATACTGATGCAAAAAATGTTTTCTTTGCCTAGGATTTTGACCACTGTGTCTGCCACAGAGTCTTCCTGACTTACATTATTTTTTTGGGGGGGTGCATTTATGGTGTTTCTTTTCAATTTTAAGCATGTTTGACTGTTTCAGTAATGTTCATTGTAAAGACCCCATAGCAGAAGTGTCCTTTGTAATGAACATTATTCTAGACAATTTTACCTCTTTTTGGGCTTTGTTTTGCATCAGTATGCCTCAAATACTAGCAGACTCAATAGACCAAATTACCTTCTTCTGCTGGCTGATTCCTATGTTCATATGTTTGCATGATACAGAGATGAGATTCAATCCATGTAAAGCAGCAGAGATTATATAGCAATAGAATATTTTTCATGTACATCATATTTATACATTTCTTGTAGGTTTTTTGTTTGTATGCCATAGTTATGAGATGTGCCTAATTAATTACATTCAGCATTTTACGGTTTAATATTGTGACATTATTATACTGGTGTCCATGTTACACACGTTATGTGCCAGTGTGCCAGAAAAAAGTTGTATAAAAATAAAATATCCTTATTATTTGGGAGATTAACTGGTGTCTATCTTAAGCACATATTGGTGCACAGTTGTACAGCATAGGTGGTCCAGGAAATCAAATAAGATGTAAGACATAACTAAATTATAACATGTTTGGGTTAGTGATATAATGTTATCTAAAGATGGATGGTTCAGTGATGCCCCACAGATGTGGATTAAAAACAAATGATGAAATGTTGCATACTTCAGTACCTAAATAGAAGGTATAGGCATTGTGTTATCAAATAAACGTTATTGTTAAAAATAGAAAATATGACATCATGGACACCATGTTACCCACATTATATTTTCCATATGATAACTTATAGTTGCAATTTTAAAAACATACTAATGGTGAACTATCTGTATATTTGGGATCATATAACTATTGTGTGTAATCACTGAAAACAAAGCATACTCAAGAGCATTGAGCAGAGTTTTTTAGGGGTCACAAATGTCACACTTGCTCTCTCCAGTATTGTGTGTGTGTATATATATATATATAATTTTTTTTCTCTCACAGGTTATCAAGTTCTACTTTGGTTGTGCACATTTCAGCTTGCTGCTGACTGTTGCTCTGTGAAAACTGTCAAGCCATGAAAGGTAAGTATTTCTTCATTATGATTATCCAAAACTTTTTCTTCAACATTTGAATCATTGGATGACCTAGGAATAACCTCAACAGCAATGGAAACATTGGATTGTGACTGTGAGTCATCGTAAGGATTAGAATCAGGTTCTACTACTGTGGGGACAGGGATAGGGAGTGTGATATCAACTACACTCTGACTCACGTCAGTGTGTAGTTGATATCAACTACACTCTGACTCACGTCTTTAGACTCCACAATATTTTTAAATCATCCAAGCAGACCTCTAAAGCAGTAGGTAAGGCTAGGGGGTGTTAGGGTGTATTAGTAGGGGTATCACAAGTCATAAGAGGGAGGTAATAATCCCTCTTTACAATCACTGGTTAGGCCCCATCTGGAGTACTGCGTGCAGTATTGGAGGCCACACCTTCACAAGGACATTAACCAAATTGAGGCAGTCCAGAGAAGGGCAACCAAAATGGTGCAGAGACTGCATCAGAAGACATATGAGGACAGATTAACAGAGCTCAATATGTATACCCTTGAGCAAAGGAGGGAGAGAGGTGATATGATCAAGGCATTCAAACACCTTAAGGGCATTAACAAGGTGAAAGAGTCTAACATGTTTAAATATAAGAAAAATAGCAGGACAAGAGGACACAGCATGAGATTAGAGGGGGGCCGATTAAGGGGGAATGTGAGGAAATTATTTTCACAGAAAGGGTGGTGGATGCATGGAATGGCTTACCACAAGAAGTGGTGGCTATGAATACAGTGCAGGGCTTCAAACAGGCATGGGACAGGCATAAGGGAGCAATACAAATGACTATGAATAGATAGGCCACTGACAGAGCAAAGGCTGATGGCACATTTATAAGGTAGAAAAAGAAATGGGCAGACTGGATGGGCCTTGCGGTCCTTATCTGCCATCAACTTCTATGTTTCTATGTTTCTATAAGACACTGTAATTGCACATGCAAGCATATACCAAATTCTATTCTATTTCATTATTCCAAACTAATCCTGAAAATGCTTGCAGCATTGTGGGGCCCCACCACATGAGCAGCTCAGTGTCTTGAAAGCTATTTCACTCCAAGGGTGTTCTTATTGTTAAAGCAGGCATGGGATCACACAACAGGAATAACACCAATTTATAGAGGTCAACAAAAACAGACTGGATCAGAACTTTCAATTGTAGGAACATTTTATTATGTTATAGCCACACACAGAGAGCACTTATAGCCACACATAGAGCATTGCATTTACCTGGTGCTTCAGACATAAATACGGTTCTTCATTAGGGGGCCCACTGATGGAGAACATAACTGAGTTTATGTCTGAAGCGTTAAGTAACAATTGGAGATTCTATCTAGTCTGGATTTTTTTACCTCTACAAATTGTTGTTACTTTTGGACTGAAGTTGTGTGCCTGTTGTTGCTCTTGATTTGTTGAAGTGGCTCAAGTACAACATCAGCTGCAGCAGCATCTTTGAGTAGTTTTCACTCAAACTCATTGCACTGAAGCAGACACGTTAGCTCTGACCAGTGTTTGCTTTCAATATGACTTCTCCTATCCTGGTATATCCACGCACTGGGTGACACAATTTACACCTTATTAGGCTGTTAACTTTTAAGTCAGACACTGATCAAAAGTAATAGTATAAAAAAATGAAAATATCAATATCAAAGTAATAAATAAATCTCAAAGAAGCCTTTGAAAAAGTAATTCTTTCTGAAAAGTGTCAGGCATTACAAGTATGTCATGGTTGTGAGCACTGAATAAATGGCTTGGTTATAACCCTGCAGAGCAGCTTTCTTTATTTTCTTAGATGGTGAGTGCCTGATTGTTATTGTCTTCATAAAAAAAATTAAAAACAATAACAAATGTAAAAAAGTAAAATAAAATAAAAAAGTTTAAAAAAAATGAAGGGCCGGCCTGCCGGCACATCAATCAGACTTGGAGCAATACAGAAGGTAAGGTTGAGAAGCAGTAGATACATCACTATATACAACATAAAGCATCTTTTGCCCAGGAATGTGTCCAGAAGAGAGGAGTGCTATGTTAGGTCATGGTGGTTTTGGGCAACCACATGCCGAAGAGAGTTTGAGATGGTTCCACAGGGAGGAATGAAGGTAGCCCTGTGAGGGGGTGGCATGGACCTGGGCAGGTAAGGCGTTCCACAGTCTGGGGGCACATGCAGCAAAATCCCTACCTTCCATTTGAGTCCATATAGTGGCTACCTTAAGAGTGGCAGGCCCCTGAGACCTGAGATGATAGGATGAGGGGGTGGCAGAGACAAGGAATTTCACCAGCCTTGGGGGGGGTGCCGGTGCCAAGGATCTTTCCCATGAAGCACCCTAGGACAAAGTCGATGTGATTTGAAGGAGAGAGCCAGTTTAGTTTGCTGTAGAGGTCATAGTGGTGGGTGAGATGGGGGGCTGCCAGGGCAACGTGGCAGACATTGTTGTAGGCAGTAGACCACCTAGAGAGATAGGCTTTGGTGGATCGGGCAAACAGAAGGAGTCCATAACACAGCGAAGGGAGGAGCACACCTCAGGCAAGAGTAATATGTGTGGCCGGAGTAAGATTGCTTTTAGCTCTGTAGGGCAGACCCAGTTTACAGTTGACAGTCTTGCATGTATTCTGGATATGGTGGCCGAGGTCAAGCTGTGGGCCCAGCGTCACCCCTAGGTATTTGATGTTGTCAGTGGCAGGGATCGGGACACCGTCGGTACCATAGACACAGAAAGGCAGAGGGGAGGCCTTATCTTGGCCAGAGACCCAAAGAGCATGGCCTGGGTTTTTTTTAGATTAAGAACCAGCTTGTGGGATGAGATCCATGACTGAATGTTCCCAGGTCCTCACTGAGATGGCGATTGATGACCCCCATCTCCAGGGAGTGAGTCAGAATGACCAGGTCATCTACATAGAGGATTGGCTTATAGTGGACAGCGGCTGCGGAGATATTTTTTACAAAAATTGAGAAGATCAGGGGCTCCAGGACAGAGCCCTGGGGGACACCCGCCGTTATAGGAACAGGGCCCGAGAGCTCCTTGCCATATTTAACCAGTTGCATTCTACCATGTAGATAATTGGAGAACTAACTGAGCACAGCAGATGATAGGCCAAGGGATCTGAACTCAGTGGAGAGCAAGGCATGATCAACCAGATCGAAGGCCTTGGAGAGATCTATAAAGATGGCCCCGGAGAGTTTGCCTTGGTCCATAGCCGCCCTGATCCATGAAGAGACAGTGACAAGGGCAGAGGATGTGCTGTGCTCTTTCCTGAAACCGTGCTGCACAGGAGACAGTAGGTCATGTGATTGCAAGTACTCTGAGAGTTGCCCTGCCACAACTTTCTCAAGAAGTTTGCTGACCGCTGATAAAATGGATATCAGGCGGTAGTTCTCTATTAGTGTGGGGTTCCCCTGTTTGAGGATCAGGACCACCATGGTGACCTTCCATATGTCTGGAATAACACCAGAAGACAGGGATAAATTGAAGATATGTGCCACCAATGGGGAAAGCCAAGGGGCACCAAGACTGAGGAACTTCGGTTCCAAGCCATCATGGCCAGCACTCGAGAAGGGGGAGAGTCCCGAGAGTAGTCTCTGCACCTCTTGCACCATCACAACCCTGAAATGAAAGAGTGGACAGGATGGTGATGGTGCTGGGGCATGATCACCGTTGTCACCTCCACCGGGGGGGGGGGAATGATGAGGTGTAAGCGGACAAATCAGAAAAATGCAGGTTAAAAAATTTGAGATGGTTACTGAGTTATTGCAGCTAGCACCATCAATAGTCATATCAGAGGTCTCAGCACTCTGGGAACCACTAACTATGTTTTTGATGCTTCTCCAGAACCTCCTAGGGTCCCTGACCTAGTTCAGTAGTGCAGTTTTGCAAAACTCACTTTTAGCAGCCCTTATGTTCTTCTTGCACTCATTTCTAAGTTTCCTGTACTTCTGAAAAATAGCCTGATCCACCGTGGCCTTAAAATTGGCCCAGCACTTATCTCTATGCTTCAGGAGGGCTAGGAGGCTGCCATGTAACCATTTTGTGGCCAATCCCCTGACCCTCCATCTGATGAGCGGGGCATGCTTATCCTGCAGGGCCCTAAAAGAGATGAGGAAGTGACTGACAGCAGATGATGAGTCCTGAGCATTCCATACTGCTGACCAGTCAGTGTGCTGGATATCATCATGGAAGGAGCAAGGATCAAACCTGGAGTAGTCTCTGACCTGAATGATTTTATGCAGAATTTTCAGGGATGGGATCTTCCACACACAGTACACGAGGGAGTGATCAGAGATCGAGTTGGGAAGGATGCCCGACAAACTGATACTTTGTGGCCTGTTTGTCAGGATCCAGTCCAGAAGAGAGCTTGCCCGACCACTAGGTGAGTACCTGGTAGGATCCTTGATAAGCTGCACCAGTGACAGACCTGCAAGCAGTGGCTCAAATGCTTTGATGTTACTACCCAGCCAGTTAAGGTTGAGATCACCGAGGAAGATTAGTTCGTTATGCCGGGTCACAGCGCCAACAGTGTTGAGAAGGATGGACAGTCCCTCTAGGCCTCCCTTGGGAGGATTGTAAGTAAATATGACAGGTATCTTTTTGGACATCCTCAACAGCAGTACTGTGTGCAATGATTCACAGGGGGACAGCACTGGCTGTTGTCCGGGTAGAACCGAGAGGTTGAGGTGGCTCCTGTAATAGACCAGGATGCCTCCCCCTCTTTTTCCCAGGTCGATCAAGCCTGATGAGGTCATACCCAGAGAGGGCGCTCACAGAATTTGGTATGGTTGGTTTAAGCCAAGTTTCTGTTATGCCAAGGATGTTTGGGCTGAGGTGAGTGACCCAGATGTGAGGTTCCGTCAAATTAGGCAGAAGACTATGGATATTGAGATGAGCTATTTTTAGTCCTTTGACAGCCAACCAGCCCATCACAGGAGGGTGGTTTAACATGGTGGTCCAGGGTTTAGCTCGATGTCACCCACTAGCACTAGGGTAACCAGTAGCAGCCAAAGGAGGTGCCTTAAGGGAGGGGAGCCATCCTTGGCCGTTGACTTCAGCCATAACGTCTGACTATACGGGCAGGGCTCAAAAAGCACCTCAGGAGAAGACTGCGGAGAACCCAGGGAGAGAGTCTGCCTACTGCTAGAAGGTTGGAGAAGATGATGTCAGTCTCCACCAGCTGGGTACAGGTACCCTAGGATTCTCCCACCACAGGAACACCAGCTCCTGTAAACCAGGTGATGCTAAGGACAGTGAGGGTCCCGAAGGTGACTGCGCACATGAGCAACAGGGATGACACAATCTTTGATAGACGCTCAGGGTACCCCATGTCAATGCCAGGGTCGATATCAGGGAGTGACAGAAAAAAATTGCTATCCACTGGGTCCCAAGTGGCCACCAGTGGGGCCTCCCAAAAATGGAGAAAGAGCAGGATGCAGCTGGTTTTCAAGCGGCTACTGTCCACACTTACACAAGTTTATGTGCCCGCTCAGTACAAGTGACAATTGAATATGTACAGCACATAACACAGTGCAGGTAGGTTACGAGGCAGCACAGTAACTAGTATTAATTAGGCTGGCAATTGGACAGTAGACAATATTAGTTAAGCTGGCAATCAGACAAATTGCATATACTGTGCACCCAACCAAGTAAGAGCTGGGTGCAGCTGGTTGTCCAGCAGCTACCGTCCACAATTGCTCAAGCTCATGAGCCCACTCTAATGCAAATGACAGAAGACTATGCTATGCTAGTATCACTGGACAGGTGGGTTGCAGGGCAGAGCAGTAGATAGAATTAATTCAGCTGGCAAAGCTGCTAGTAGGCAATATTAATTATGCTGGGAAACAGACAAATTCAAGGCAGTGCAGTGGGTAGTATTGATTAGGCTGTCATCCTACACGTAGACCATATAAAATTAGGCTGGCAAGCAAACAAATCATATAAACAGTGCACCCTTCCTAGAAAAGTGACAAATTTAATGCTGGGAATCAGACAAATTCAAGGTACTGCAGTGGATAGTATTAATTTGGCAGTCATCCCACACATAGACCATATTAAGTTGTTTGACCAGGAGTAGCACACTAAGCTGAAAGCTTTTTTACAGGAGTGACCTGGGAGCACAGGGAAGTTAAGTGACTTACTCAGGGTCACACAGTATGCAAGTGGAAGCTGTGGGATTCAAACCCAGGTCTGGTCTGCTGGATGTCACCAGATTTACAACTCAGAGCCTTAAACCACTGCACTATACTGCCTCTGAGTTAAGCTGGCAGGCAGACAAATCAAGTAAACAGTGCACCCTTCTGAGAAAAGTGAACACACAGCAACCGACTGAAAAGCCGGTAGATATGCCGTATGGCAGGCAGGATTAATTATGCAGGCAATCAGACATTTACAAAGTCAAATCGCCCCTGAAGTATATTCCCATGCACTATCAGCCAGAGCGATAGCCACTGCAAGGGAGCCCTTGGGTGAAACTGATGAGCTATGTTCCCTCCTTATGTCAGCTCCAATTGGTCCTGGTCAGCTGAAGGGAGTGGCTACCAGGCATTTAAGGGGAGGAGGGAACGCGTGGGTGGGCTGAAAATCAAGTAGAGTTTAAGCTGCTTCTTGTGCAGCTGCCGCCCAGCCCCTCCAAGGTCCTTTTCAGCTACAGCTGCTGTTTTCCCGTCAATTCCTTGGCTTGTCATCGGGGGAGGTCCACCCGGTTTCCCAGCGCCTCAACCCCGAGGTACTTCGAACTTAAGCAGTGCAGGGAGCAAGAGCCGTCTGCTCCCCCGATGAGAATACTGTCCAAAGATGAGGATGTCGGGACAGCCTTTAAACCTAGGCTGCCCTAGCATCACAGTTTCTGTGGCTAATTGGCGCTGCTGCCTCTTTCAAATGGCAGTTTGGCGACAAAGCTGTCACAAGGCTTGAGCTCTGTTTGGAGAGAAAGGGCTAGCAAGTAAGAGTCTCAAGCAAAGGTTCAGTTTAAGCTGCTTCTTGTGCAGCTGCTGCCCAGCCCCTCCAAGGTCCTTTTCAGCTACAGCTGCTGCTTTTCCATCGATTCCTTGGCTTGTCATCAGGGGAGGTCCGCTCGGTTTCCTGGCGCCTCAACCCCGAGGTACTTTGAACTTAAGCGGTGCAGGGGGCAAGAGCCGCCCGCTCCCCGGTGAGAATACTATAATTAAATATTACCTTATACTGAAAATAATCTGTGGGTGAATGCAGACAAGACCAGACAGGTCCCAGATAAGAACTTCGATTTACCAAATTCTCAATTATCTGATCCAAACGGATGTCTCTCAAGCAGTTTGGATAATCGAGGTTCTACTGTAATACTATCTACTCATGTTGAGCAGAAAACATATTTCTCTGTTTTGGGGTGTTTTTCTCATGTCTACAGCATTTTTAATAAATGTACTATAGTATAGTCGAATACCAGTATAGTTGAATACTTGAATACAGTCCAGTACCCACATACCATGGGTGTATTCATTGAACCTTCAATGAATACACAATTTATGTATTTGCACAGCCCTACAGGAGAGCATATGAAGGTATCAAAACTGTTTCCTATCACAGCAGTAAAAGACCATACTTAAAATTCAGACTGGAAATGATTTGGCTGATGTAATGCTAATGGTCTTACTGGCCATAATTTATACATCGCAGACTGATTAATTTTACAAACAAGGGTCTGTTTGTCATCAGAACATCTCTGTTACCTGGACATGCAGCCAAAACAGTGAGTGATTTGATACAATCAGTTTTAAGAGTATGTGAGCACGCAAATTATCCCAAAACCAGACTATATTTAAGCAAACCCATTTGACTGGATAAGGACCCTTAAAACTGGATTAGCTGGTCTAAAACCAGACAGGTGGCAACCCTATGACAATCTTATAACTGCCTAATTTAGTAAGCCAACTAAAACATTATTACTGAAACAACACAACTAAAATGATGCATAAGACACATTCTCAAAAAGTAGGTTTTATATTTTACAAATGGTCATGCTATATTGTAGCACGTTTAATAATTTTCAATTGTCACATGTACATACAGAATAATATTATTCAAAAATCAAAGTAATCCTTCTCCAGAGACCTCATATGATATCATTACATAAATAAATCGTTACATATTATCAGATATAATACTCATTTATTATCTAAAGAAATATATTAACTTCAGCGTGTCAAATAACTTTTTTTTTTTCAATTGTTTAACCAGGAGTAGCACACTAAGCTGAAAGCTTGTTTACAGGTGCAACCTGGGAGCACAAGGAAGTTAAGTGATTTGCTCAGGGTCACACAGTATGCAAGTGGGGCTGTGGGATTCAAACTCAGGTCTCCAGATTTGTAGCTCAGAGCTTTAAACCACTGTGCTATACTGCCTCCTGAAACTGATAAGTTATTGCTTAGTAAAACACATTCATTCAACAGCCAAATGAAATAAAACTGAAAGGGGGAGTAAATCACAGTAATTCTTTAGAAAACCTCAAGATATCAACATCAGAAGTGATATAGGCCTACTACATACTTGCCAGGGGTATTAATAATTATAGAACATATTTCCATTGAGTGACACCTACTTCTATCTCTTGTCTAAAACAGCCCATTAACTTTTATGAGGTAAAGTTTCTCAGAACATTGTCCACCATCTAACTTTTTTGAAGTTATCTTTGTCACAGGAGTTCCATTTTTCAAGAATCAACCTCTTTCTCACCCTAGGTCCTAGTGCACATATTTTAGTGGGGCCTTATTAAGGTTAATGTTACTTTAATTAAGATACACATGTTGGGCGTAAATGGGAGTTTGGTTTTTAAATGTTTCTCTCATTCTAAAATAATTTGTTTCCATTAATATTTACCCTTAGAGAACTGCCATAGAATGTGTCTAAGACTGCCTATTTTAAAACATTGATGCCAACAGAACATTGTCACAAAGTCATTTATAAGGTAAATGTTAGATGGTGTTAAGTAGGCCCAAAGAATAATTTCTATCTGCATATTTTGTTTTTCACGTACAGTAGGTACTGGATATTTTTTTACTGCATTCAAGCTAAGCAAGTTCTAATAATGTTGAGAAATATAAAAATTAATGTTCATTCCATTTAATATAGAAACATGAAAACATAGAAGCTGGGGGCAGATAAGGGCTACATGGCCCATCCAGTCTACCCTTGTTTGTTGCATTGCTTACACTGTTGACCTCTCCAGGTCTACAGAACTTTGTCTGCCACCCCCTTTTATATCCTTTATGACTCCCTTGTTCTTATCCCAGGCTTTTTTGAAACCCACCACTATTTTCATCCCCACATCTACTGCTGGAAGACTATTCCAGGCAACCACCACCCTTTCTGTGAAGAAGAACTTCCTCACATCTCTCCTAAACCTATCCCCTCCAGCTTCATATCATGGCCCTTGTTCTAGAGTACTCTTTCCTCTGATACATGCCTCCCACTTGTACCTTATTCACCCCCATGATGTATTTAAAGATCTAAATTATATACCACTCTCCCTCCTCTCCTCCAGGCTGTACATGTTTAATTCCTTTAGCCTCTTCTCATAGGATATTTGATGTAGACCCTGTACCACCTTGGTAGTCCTCTTTTGGATGACTTTCATCCTGTCTATGTCCTTCCTGAGATGTGGTCTCCAAAACTGGAAATAGTACTTGAGGTAGGGTCTTCCTAAAGACCTCTATTGTGGCAACACCACTTTCTTCTGCCTCCTGGTAATACCCCTAC
This sequence comes from Neoceratodus forsteri, assembly GCA_016271365.2. Classification (NCBI taxonomy): domain Eukaryota; kingdom Metazoa; phylum Chordata; order Ceratodontiformes; family Ceratodontidae; genus Neoceratodus; species Neoceratodus forsteri. The sequence continues at coordinate 950,417,252 of CM028134.1, forward strand.
CTATACATCCCAGCATCCCACTAGCTCTCACGATTGCTTTGTTGCATTGTCTGGCCACCTTCAGGTCATCCAATATGATTACCCCTAGCTCTCTTTCCTGCTTGTTTACTACTAGTATCTCTCCACCATTTTTTTCTGCACACCAGGGTTTATGTGACCCAAGTGCATTATTTTGCACCTTTTTGCATTAAACCTTAACTGCTGATCTTTTGACCACTCCCCCAGTCATTTTAAGTCTCTCTCCAGCCTTTGCACCCCCCTCTGGAATGTTCACCCTGTTGCAGATCTTGGTGTCAACTGTAAAGTGGCAGACCTTCCCTTCCAGTTCCTCTGCTATGTTGCTAATGAAGACATTAAAGAGTACTTGGCCCCAGTATTGACCCCTGTGGTACCCTGCTGGTCACTCTCCCCTCTTCAGAGTGAACGCCATTTACTACCACCCTCTGCCTCTTATCTCTTAACCAGTTTTTTACCCAGGTTACCACCTTATTGCCCACCGCATGCTACCCAGCTTATTTACCAACCTCCTATGTGGAATGGTGTCAAAAGCATTGCTGAAGTCCAATTTGACCATGTCCATCACCCTCCCATGATCCATCACCCTTGTTACCCAGTAAAACTATCAGATTTGTTTGGCATGATCTCCCCTCTGTAAAGCCATACTGCAGTCCATTGGATTCCAGGTGTTCCACAATTCTTTCCTTTAATACTGTTTCTATGAATTTCCCTGTTAAAGATGCCAGGCTGAAAAGTCTGTCATTTCCTAACTCCTCCATATGCTACCATATTTGTGAAGTCAGACTACGTCTACCAGATACTGAATCTCATGGGTCATCCTTCCATTTCCATTTCTAATTTCACATCAGAGTAAATAAAGGAGTGCTTAACTATTGAGCTATTGACAGTGAACCACAGCTTGCTGGCTGTCCATATAACAGGAAAGATATTTGCTAACTACATGCATGTTGATCGCCATGCTTTCACTCTGTATTGTTATAACCTCTACCTAACTGTTCTTTGTTGATTGCCATGCCTTGACTCCATATTGCTATTGCCTGTACCTTGCAATTCTTCTGGGTCGCACCTGAAAATAAGCACTTGACTGTCTAGTGTGCTTGCCAGGTAAACAAAAACAAAATAAATACATTTTTGAAGCTGCCATTTCAAGTGGGCTCTGTATTGCTCTGCAAAGCTGAGGGAAACTGTTTCATAGAATCAGCTGCATGGCCCTTTTATAGCTGCCCTGGAGGGTAAAGAAATGCAGCCAGAGTCACTGCATTGCCAAGCTTCTGTGACTCACCAGCAAAGAGAAATAACTGAACCGCCAGCTACAGTAATTGTAATTCCAATTATTAATTCTGACAACCCCCTAGGATAGGGATTACATTGACATCTGAAATGAACAGCTTGCTGTCAATCAGCACAAGACTCTGCTGTGCTGTAATCCCACATTCAAGGCGGAAGGAATCCACTCAAACATCCAGAAAAATCTCTTATCAGACTCCCAACACAGCCACTGGTATCCCAAATGGCTGGAAAGATTAGTGCATGGAAGCCACTCTAGGAAGACAGGCTGTTCTTATTCCTTTTATTCAAGAAATGTCATTGATGAGAGCACCCCATTTACCTAGCTAGCTTTTGGGGACTTTACATAATAATCTGTTCTAAGTATATTGGTATGTATTCTGAAATTGGATTGTTGTTATTATGTTGTCTGTTTTAATGTATTTTTATTAATAAATTTGAACAGCTCTTTGATTCTTGAATTGCGTTATAGAAATAAAGATTGTTATTATTATTATTACACACCTGTGGCCCCTGGAAAGACAGGACACCATGAGAGATGCATTGCTCGGGGTCATGGGTATACATCTGTGATGATCCCTAGCATTAATAAAGTCAGGCTGAATGCCACTGGCATCCAGACATGCCTTTTGATATGTTTCTCAACGGTAAACCTTAAATCTATTGTAATCTGCAATTTGCACCCAAAATACTTAATGGCCCTCTCCAGAGTTTTACAAGTGTTGTACTGCAATAACACACAACCTGTAGCTACAAGGAAACCAAATACATCCACTCCAGCAGCACTTCAGTGCCAGAAGGGATCCATTGTATCACCCTATGTATCCTACCTAGAAAGGCCAGCTTTTTAAAGTGCTCATATGTCAGTCACTATTAAACAACATCAGCTGCAAGAAAGGCAATGTGTACCAGGCATATGATCAATTATATTGAGGTGAAACACTTATAGATAACCTTCAATATAACAACAATAACTGTAGGCATTGGATGGGCAGCCCTTGGGAATGATGGCACTAGGCACTGTAGACACTGACCTCAGCCTCTTATTTCAGGGTGGTACATGGCACTAATGCCCTGTATATAAGCACAAAAAAGAAGAAAGGCACTTGAAATATGCTAATTATTAAATTAACACCTTTGTAATATGCAGATATGCACAGTGACTCTGTAACCTAACATTCACCACATGAATGTTGTCAAAAAAACCAATCGTTGAACAAAAATGGCATCAGCTGTGTGGTTCAAGAGTCTGTCAGAAACTTACATAGCTCTTGGAAGTGTTCCATTTCTCTATTCTAATTTATGTCCTCAAAATAATAGTGATCATTGTAGGAAATGAAGAGTCAGTCCTTGCAATTATAGCACTAGCCACCGTAGATAGTGACGGCAGCCTCTGACCTTTGTCTAAAGTGCCGGATGCTATTATTCCCTTGTACACCAACTGATGCCTCCTCTTTTCACTATAATGTACAGAGACATGGTAAGTTACAGAACTCTAGTAACAATCCTTAAAGGGCTTCATATAATAGCTTTGTAAATGTGGTCTAGCCATGTATGATATCCTCCCGTCCCCTTCACCCCAGGGTATGAGATGCTGGTACTGCACTTACTACATCCTCTCCAACACACATACACACACACACACACACACATATATATCCTATCTGGATGCATATCCTGTCTGGACAAGCATCCAGCTCCAAGCACCAAATCCATTAGAAACTACAGGACCAAAAGGAAAACCCAATCACCACCAACACATGTTTGAAGTAAAGAAACCTTGCCTGATGTCAAAGCAGCATGTAGACAATTAGTAGAATCACAGTGAACAAAGACATTAAACTGGAGGAAAATAATCTCTTTTAGGATGCATAGCATTAGGGGTGCATGCGTAACGCCAACCAGGATGGACGCCTAAGGTTGTAGTTCTGTGGTGCCATGTTGTAATTTGTTTTATTTATCCATTTTTTCACCAGCTATAGCCATAACTCTAGCACAAAGTCTTTGTTCTGAGCTTCCTGATATTGCACATAACTGTGTTTCTTTTAGAGGGAGCCTGATTCACTTTGTTCCAGCTGACTGCGTCATATCTGCGTGGCTGCCAACCATGGAGAATGTCGAACCGTGGGGTCACAGTAAATCCAGTGTGGATCTATTAGACATACAAGGTACTCAGATCTTTGCTTGCTGTAGTCCCCAGCATTCAGGATGTGGTTACATTGCTGGACAATAGAATGAAGAGGGTAGAAATGAGGGGCTGTGTGAAAACCTTTTTCCGAACCGTCAGCCGAATATTCATTATTCAATGGCGATATATTTGGTATTCATTATTTGTTGTGGAAAAGGGGGGTTGATTAAAAATGTAAAAAAAAGAGCTTCCCCCCTCTGGGTCAACATTAAAATAAATCTTCATGATCCCCACGATCCCTGTTGTTTAGTGGCCCCACCTACCCCCGCTGATCGCTGGCCCAATATGAAGATTTCCCCCCCACCAAGATTCACCCCCCATTCCCTGTCTAGAATTTTAATTAGAAATAAATATAAATGTCCCTGCAGTCTAGTGGTTCCACCTCCCTGGCTAATTGCCAGACCAATATGAAGAATGACCCCCTCCCCCGCCAAGATTCTCACTCTGTCTCCCATTATCCACTTGTGCCACTGTCCACATAATCATTTAATAAAAAAACAAAAAATGACTTCTTTATTATTTTGCCTTCCAGGGATGCAAATACTGGCATTGTTTAGGGGGGGGCAAGAAAATAACACCTCGGTTAAACCATGGCTGAATATTGAATGCTACCTGACTAGCAGTTCAAATCTTTCTTTACTTTCCTTATTATACACTTCTCCTGACAAGCTACCATCTTCATTCATGCATTCGCCAATTGGTTGGATGGTGAAAGCTCATGCACAGCTATGTCATTTCTACAACATAAGTGGAAAAAAGGATATGTGACAATGCTTTATTAATAATTTGAATGTGTCAATAGGCCATAAAGTGGTATCTCCAAATTCCTGGAAAAATCTCAATATCACGGCACTGTCAGACCTATTTAAAGATGATAGGTTTTTAACCCTAGCTGAAGGCAGACAATCCTTTCACCTCCCAACTTTTCTTATTTTCAAATATATGCAGATAAAACATTGTGTGTCCTCAGTCCTTGGAGTATCTCATTGGTCTTATGATGCATTCAGGTTCTTCATGGATTTTGCAGTCCATATTACCCAATGTCGTCCAGTCTCACATTTATACCAGATGTTGTTCGCAAGAGTCGGACTAGATCATCCATCGACAGCCTTCTATTGGAAGCATGTAACCGACCTCCCATATGGCCCAAGTGTATGGAGATCCATATGGGCAGATATTTATAAACATCTAAAACAAGATGCATTGAGACTTATAAGGTTTAACATACTACATGATCTGTTTTATATCCCTCTTAGACTTTACCATATGGGTAAATGACAAAATCCCAAATGTCATAGATGCCATTTGGAAGAGGGCTCATTACTCCACATGGTTTGGACATGTCCTAAAGTGCAGTTATTCTGGCAGCAAATAAAGTTAGCCTTAGACCCTATCCATGGAAATACTAATTGCTTCACTTTTGACATCTGTGTGGTTAGTCACTTTAATGACATTAAGGTTTCAGCCTATAAAAGGTACATGGCATTAACCTCAGCCATTTCACTACTTCTCATAATGAGATATTGGCTCACAGACTCCCTTCCAAAGATAAGAGAATGGTATCAAGAAATGTGTGCTGCACTAAATGCAGAAAAAGCTATAGTGTAGCAACACTATACTCTGTCAGCTTTCAGAGATAGATGGGAACCACTCTTACAGTTTTTGTATGGGAGGTAAAAAGGAGTCATAATATTTAATGCTGTGTCTAAATTGTCTTTCTCTTAAAAGCTCCCTATTAGTTAATGGTTGGACACGTCTCAATGTTACCAGCAGACATTTCATCCACATTGCCCTGATTGAAATTGTACATATAGTTTAAAGAAAAGGCCTTTAGTGTGAAGCTGGGGTGGGGATGGGTGGAGAGTGCAGTATGGGAGATGTGGGGTGGGTTGGCAGGGTACAGCCAGATATTCTACCAGATATTCTAGAACATCATGTAACTGGGGAGGGGGTGGGATTATAACCATTTGTGCATAATGACAGATTCAACGTGACTTGTTATGTTTTGTATTGATAAAACTTTTCAATAAAGTTTATTAAATTGCAAAAAAAATTTTCCCAGCTGTCTAGTGGACACAACTACCCGCTTCTCCCCTATCCAGGACTTCACGTCATTGTTACAGTTTCTCATCATCTTCCATGGTTAGCAGCCCGACTGAGTGGGTTTTAATGAATGAGTGCATGCTTGACTGTATAAGCACAAGCTCATTCATTGAAATCACTCAGTCTAACTACTGGCTGTGGAGGTGAGTGAAGGGCTATGCTGGTGGCCCTCTGGGGTTCTGAATGGGAGGGAGAGGGGTAGCGGTCACTGCCAGACAGGTTGGGTGATCTACTAGACACCAGGGAAAGTATTTTTTTTTTCATTAAACGATTGTGTGAATGGCAGCACTAGTGTACGACAGGTGACAGGGTATGAATCATGGTGGGGGAGAGGGGGCATTCTTCATATTTGGCCAGCGATCAACCAGAGGGGTGGGTTCACTAGACACCTGGAACTTTTATAATATTTATTTTTAATTAAAATTCTGGACAGGGAATGGGGAAGTGAATCTCAGTGGAGGGAGATTCTTCATATTGGGCTAGCGATCGGCTAGGGGACAGGGACCACTAGATACCAGGGACTGTGGGGATCATAAAAAACTTATTTTAATGTTGGCCAGGAGGGGGGAGACACTTTAAAAACATGTTTAAACAACCCCCTGGCTGAATAATGAATACCACTCAAATAGTGAGCGATTCGGTATTCAGTTCTGAATATTCTGACAGCCCATTATTGGTGGTATTTAGAAAATAATATTCGGTCAGTGCATAGCCCTAGTAGAAATGAGAATTGCAGCCAGAGAGGGATTTACTTTGAGGGTGGAATTGGACTGTGCCCAACAGGCCGACAGGATTGCACAGCTTGAAAGGAAAGTTCAACTATTGGAGGTGAAGCTTGACAATTTGGAAAACAAAAATTGTTGGCACAATCTAAGGCTAGTAGGTGTTCTGGAGGGCTCAGAAGGCAATAATATGTGTTCTTTTCTACAACTATTCCTGCCACGGTTACTAAATTATCATTGGGACTATCGGCTGAAGTTTGAGCAGGCCCACTGCTCCTTGTCTGCGAAACCTGCATGGGGAATCTGTCTCCACCCCATTATGGCGTACTTCTTCTGCTTTTTAATGAAAGAGCAAATACTGCATTTGGCAAGAGAGAGAGAGGTGGCCTCTAAAATGGAATGCGCACTCTGTCTATATTTTTCAGGATGTTTCACGAGAAGTGGCAGCATGCAGAGAGGTCTTCACCCCTGTTCAGAAGGTAATACTGTAGTAAAATATAGCATTCAATATATAATGCAGTACCCTGCAGTACTACATGTTATGTGGGAGGGCCGATGGATCAAATTTGAGACTTGGCAGGAAGCACAATTTGTTGACAGTATTAAAAAGTTGTCAAAAATAACTTCCTATGGATCAAGACCTGCTTTGGTGGCTGAGTGACCAGAGTCAACAACTATACCTCCTGCTGCCACTGCATCCTCAGCCTCCATCATAGTTGCTAATAAACCTGTGCAAATGGGACCTGACTGAGCCTTCTCAGTTGGGAATGTAGGGGATCCACATACAGCTAAGCCAAAATGACACTGTGATGGAAGGAAGTAGAATGGGGTGCAGCGATCATTGTTTCCCAACTCGAAGGTCCCCTCAGCTATGAAGTCTTCTTTGACCTCCTCTCCAACTTCTTTTCCCTCTGTACCCTCTGATTGCCTTCAGACACCAGATCCTAAGCATCCATTTTTATCTCCTATGCAGATATCTGGAGACCCCTTGTCTTCAGGGATGTACTGAGAAGACTTTTCTGAAGAGGACTTCCTGGCATCAGTCACTGCTGAAGGCTCCAAAAAACAACAGCTGATGGCATCTACTTTGGGGCCAGGATCTCAAAAAATTAACTTTGTTACTGGCAATAGAGAATCTACCTCTGGCCTGGATAATAGTTTAGAGACTACAGTGGGGGTAGTCAGCACTTGATGAATGTGCCATGTTTACATTGTTTGTCTCTATACCTTAGCGAGATTGCTAACAAGTCTTTTCTCAGCTAGATGTTTTTGGGTCAGGGCTACACCCCAACAATGAGGTAGCTTCTGGACACCTGGTTTATTATGGGAGGGGGTGGAGAGGAGGCAAGTGGTGTTAATGAGGGGGTTTGGCTAGCTGCCCCTTGGTTTATAGCATTTTTTTCACTTTGGAAGAGTTGGTGACCTCCTGACAATGATGGATTAGGGATTGTTTTTGCATAGTGGGCCACCTTTCGTAATGTAGCTTTCCTTTTTTTTCAAGTGGGATACATTGTTTAGTCTCCCACCTCCCCACTTTTCCTTTCTTAACTAAGTGGGGACTCAATGGGGCTTGGGCTACAGTGGCAATGGCATGGTGTGGGTACTCAGACAGCCTTTCTATGGTGATAGCCATGAGTCAAGGTAGCTCGACTTCTGTGCCTGCTGAGGAGGGGTAGGGCATGGACACTGTTGTAGTGTCAGCCCTGCATGCCCTCTGTCTTCAGCAATGTTATGTTTATTATTGGGGTATCTCTACTTTTCATTGTTGGAAGGGATTTTCACTTCCATGTGGGCTGAGGTTGGGGATGTTGCTGATTTTTGTTCATCTATGTTTCTTTATCAGGGGTCTTCATGCTGTTTGCCTGCAGAAAGATTTATATTATCTGATAACAACTGTTTTTGTTTGGTTCTGTACCTATGGGGTTTGTTTGTTTTTGAAACAGAGAATCTGGGAATATTTAATGGAAAGGGTCATGGGGTGGAATTGGTATTGGTATATAGTATTTTATACAGTTTATAGGGTAGGTATATTAGTGACACCACCAAACGCTGAGCAATTTTATAACTGTGATATTCTGTCTTTTCAATATGGCCTCACAGTTTTTTGCAGTATTTTGTTTTGTTGGGACATGAAATTGGAGAATTGAAATTAATAAGCTGGAATGTGCAAGGAATGAATCACCCCATAAAAAGAAAGAAAATGTATACTACCTTTTTAAACTCTATCAACAGTGATATTGTTCTATTACAAGAAACACACCTGGTTAAACAGGAAGGAAAGAATCCAGTCAGAGGATGGGTGGGGCAAGCTTTCTCAATCACCTGTGCGGTTAAAAAAAGAGGGGTCTGTATTTTGATTCATAGGGGATGTCTTGTACAGGTACTTTATTCTAGGTCAGATGAGGAGGGAAGGTGATTAATGCTCAGGGCCAAGATTTATGGTATAGACCTTTTATTGGTATATATTTATTTATATATTTAGAATATATATTGGAATTACAAACCTTTGAGTCAGAGACTCCTTTACAAAGTTAGGGTAAAGACATAATAACATTGCATGTGCGGTACAGAGCACAGAGAAAACAAGATAATGTTAATACAATAAACAGTGATGATAACAAATAAAGTCATAACAAATGAAGTCAGCATATACACAATATGGGAGTTCAATATTATTAGAGCAGGATAAGATATCCATTGTTAGATGGCAAGGTTAAGAGGATGAGAGAAAGAGGTGAAGGCAGGAATCAGGGCAATAGTTAAAGGTCTGATGAGGGGAGCGAGGAAGGGGTGTAGAAAAGAAGAGCATGGGGCTAGTAACAGTCAGAGGCGCTGGAGAACAGGAGGTGTTCCCTAATGTTGATTTTAAAGGAGCCAAGTTTGGAGTCAGTGGTTATTACCCCAGGCAATGTGTTCATCCAGAGAGGGGCCCTGTAGGAGAAAGATCTCTGACCCATGGATGTTCTATGGTAAGGAACCAGGAAGGAAGGTTTGGAGACATTACAGGTGGTTTTCACCATGGGCGCTGGTTGGAGGAGGTTATACAGACCTGGAGGGGCTAATCCACTGGCTATTTTTCTGGCAAGAAGACATGTCTGTTATTTAAGTCTACAGTCAAGACTGAGCCAGTTGGCTTGTGCCCCAAGCAGTGATTCTCCAGATTTTTTCTGGACATTATTACAAGGTGTCTCTGCTTGATTGGGAGACAAAACTATTGTGGTAATGGGGGGATTTTAACTTAGTTCTTGACTTGCTCTTAGATAGATTCCCTTGAGAAAAGGGTCCTTACTCTCATAATAAGTCAAGAGAGGCCTTGCAACATATTTGTAAGGAATTTGGGTAACAAAATTCCTGGAGGTGTCTCCATCTGGAAGCCCTGGGTTATACTTTTAGATCCTATAGATTTAGGACCCGTAGTCATCTCTATTATTTTTTGTGTAGTTTGGTTGCTATAGGGGATGTCATAGTCTCAGATATCCTCCCTGTCATTCTGTTAGATCATTCTCCTGTTAGTATGGTTTGGACCCCGAAGGATGTGACACAAAAGACTTCTCGATGGAGGTTAAACCCCACATTTTTAAATATGGATGAACTTTTAACTTGGATGCATGGGGAGATTATGTTTTATTTCTAAACTAACAGTGCACCAGATATTTAAATGTTTATGTTACAGGAGACCTTTAAGGTTTTTGTAAGGGGCTGAGTCATGTCCTTCATGTCTTGATATAATAAGCTGTGTAAACAGGAGATGGAATCTCTTTCCCAAAAGATTAAGGGGTTGGAAGAGGAAATTTACAACCTTCCTCTATTCACTGGGCTCCTAGATAGATGAAGTGTTGGCTCTCAAATATAAATTGAACACTATCTATGTTCAGCAAGCAACAAGATCATTGTTCTTTATGAAACAGCTGTATTGGGAGTCCAGTGAGAGAGCTGGAAAGTTAATCACTTTTAGGTTAAAAAAGAAGGCGATGGAGACTATAATAGCTTTTTTGAAGGATTGGAGTGGGCAATTGATTTCAGACCCAGTGCAGATGGCCAGACTTTTTCAAGAGTATTATTTTGCTTTATATACATCTATGGTAACTCCTCCAACTGTGGATTATGACTCTTTTTTTCAACCCTTCTCCTTGCCCCAGGTATCTCAAGATATAGTCCAAATCTTAAATCAGGAAATGACAGTGCAGTGAATCATGGAGTTGATTTTCTCACTATCATCAGGAAAGGTCCCAGGCCCGGATGGTCTGAGAACAGAGTTTTGTAAGGCATCATGAATTGTTTTTAAGTACACAAGAATCTGGTACTCTACCCCCTTCCATGAAAGAGGCTCTTATAGTTGTCCAGTAAAAGCCCCACAAAGACCCCACAGTATCTTCCAATTTTAGACATGTATCTTTGTTCAACTGTGACTATAAGATTTTTGCTAAGATCCTTGCAGGTTGGCTAGAAGGGGTTATTGCACAGATTATATATAAACCCACAGTTGGATTTGTGCAGGGCAGGCAGGGCAGTGATAACATTAGGGCTGTATTATCCTATGCCTGCTCAGTCTGATGGCAATAATCATCCATTTAGACCTGCTGGACACCTCATTGCAATCTCACCAGCAGAACACAATCGAAAGCAATCCACACTATGTCCCTGGGTTTTCTACTGAAATTTTAACTGCCACAATCAATGCCTCCAGTACAGTACGTCAGGTTGGCTTACTGGGCACCTTCAGGGGTGGCCAATTGCAAGCCCCAATGCTTCTTATTCCCCCCCTGATAATTCTACCTAGCCTAAAGGTGCTGCATTAACAATGCAGCACAAGCTCAAATTCATGTCAATCAAACAAACTAAGCTATAAACAGCTAAAAGCTTGCCTACTAAGACATCCTAATGCTTCTACTACTGTCAGGCAATGTGCACCTTAACCCTGGACCGGTAACATCTCCCTCTTCCACATGCTTAAAAAAGTATGGGTCAATTACTCTGGCATCTGTCAACATCTGCAGTCTTCTAAGTAAGCTTGATAGCATCCAAGTCTGGGTTACGCAACACAACCCAGATGTCATCTCCATAGTGTTGAAATGTGGCTTTCACCCAAGATCACTGACATGGCTATCGCCTTAACTGGATACTCCGTATTTAGACAGGACAGGCTAACGAAAAGAGGTGGTGGCTGTGCCATCTACCTTAAAGATACACTCATGGGGCATGTCCTAATGATGTCCAGCCTAGGTGGCTCCACTCAGGCTCTTGCCATCAAAGTACTACTTGGGGCACATAACAAAGCCTTAACTATACTATTTTTGTATCTGCTGACAAAGGAACAAGCAGCTGGATTTAACAGCATATTGGAGTACACCCAAAGTCTGCACCATAATTCTGAAACTATAATAATGGGCGACTTCAATCTCAATTGGCTCTCCCCAACATAGGTTCCTTTAAGGATGCTGTTGCAGTGTTTCACCTAACCTAGCTTGTTTCCTCACCCATCAGAACAAACTACATGATGGGGACAAATACCCTTTTGACTGGATACTTTCCAATGACCCGAAATGTATCTCTAATGTGACTGTGCCCCCTGATACTTTAAGTGGCCACTCCCCCATTATCTGCAATTGGACTAAAAAATTCAATAAGCCTCCCCCAAAGACAATCTTCTGTAGGGTATTAAAACTAGAACACCTTGAGCCCCATAAAACAGCACCTACAAACCCTGGATTGGTCACTTCTTGACACCACCAATGATATTGACTTAGCCCTGGCTCACTTCATAAAACACTTTAATGCTGCATGTGATATCCATGCCCCCTTAAGAAAGATAAAAGTCATGGAAACCTTCAACCCTTGGATAACATTAGAACTTATTAACCACATGAAGCATAGAGACCCTATCTGGCATCATTCTAGAGCCTCTGGTAGGCAAGCAGATGTACAGGATTACAAAAGAGCCAGGAATGAATGCCCCCAGGCAATCCACTTTGAAAAAAGGAAATACTATAGGGATGGGTTCGCTAACTCCTGAGAGGACAGCAACAACTTTTAGACTAACCTAAAACAGGTCACTGTGACAGACCCCAAGGCAGTGCCTACTATACTCAACATTAATGTAACCCCGACGCTTGGCCCACGTGACCATAGCTAATACCTTCAATAAAACCTTTACGGATGTGAGTAGCGTCCTCCTGTCTGACTTCTTTGAGGATTCCATACAAAATAGTACTCTAGATACAGAAGTTTTGCACCCCCCCCCCAATTCTGCTTTAGAGAGGTCCCACTGCATGTGGCTAGAAAATACATAAGCAAGGTACTAGGGAAATCAGGGCATAGAGGGGATTCATTAGACCTCAAACTACTTGCCCTCACTGTGGAGGAGACACTGGCCCCCCCTTACTAAGATTTTTAACCTATTTCTAAGGCTGGCACAATTTCCCCATATATGGAAATCAGCTGTATTAACTCCTGTGCATAAAAGTGGAGACCAGGCCCAACATACCAAATATAGATCTATCTCCATCCTCCCCCCATTATCTAAAGCACTTTAGTGCATAGTTGCTGACCAACTGGTGGACTATCTGCAAAAAATATAAGATCCAATGCCTGCAGCAACATGGGTTCAGAAAAGGGCATAGCATTACCACAGCACTGTTGGAATTCACAGGTTTCATCCATAAATCATTGGACCAAGGTAATTTAGTGGGTGCAGCTTTCATTGACCTAACAAAGGCCTTTGATACTGTTAACCACGCTGTACTACTCCAGAAACTGTTCTGCATTGGCCTCTCCAGGGACACAACAGACTGGTTCAAAAGTTACTTAGAGGACTGCTCCCAACAGGTGAAGACAGATGACATCATCTCTGAATGACAGCCCACTTGCTCTGAAGTGCCCCAGGGGTCTAATCTGGGACCCCACCTTTTTAGCCTTTTTTTGAACAACCTCCCTTGCTCCTGTCCTCAACAGATCCTCCTGCATGTGGACAACGCTGTTATCTACACTAGTAGCCATGACTTTAAACACCTGGAACATCACCTACAGCTCAGTTCTGAGAAAGTGGAGGAGTGGTTTAGTTGTAACAAACTGGTGCTCAGTTACAAAAAGACTAAAGTCATGCTTTTCAACAGCTTGCGCAACAAGCACGAATCCCAAAATCTCACCATCAGAAACCGGAGTGGCATCCCTCTTGAACAGAAGCACTTCAAATATCTTGGCGTAATTGTGGATAACTCTGTGTCGTATGCACAGCACATCGAGTACATAGCCAAAGTCATCAACACAAGGACTGGATAACTACACAGGCATAAACACAGCCTGGTGCCCAAGGCCCTAAAACTAGCAATTTACAACTCTATTGTCACCATACTTAATTACAGGCTGGTCGTCTATGGGTTAGCCACAACCACGTCTCTACTTAGGACATCCGTGGCACTCAATAAAGTTTGCAGACTCTTCACTGGAGCAGACAGCCTCATGCACACCTGTGATCTGTATGCACAAACTGGTTGGCTTCAGCTAATTGGAAGGATTCAATACCCAACATACCTGATACTTAAACAAATCTCTTCTGTGGTTCACACCTCCTGGAGCTGAAAAACTACTAAGCACCTTCTGCAGCTCACAGCACACTTGTAGCTCTGGAAATCAATCTTTCTCTGTACCCAGATGCCGTACAACCCAAGGACTGTGATCTTTTGCCTATAAGGAACCCCTTTGATACAATGACCTGCACAGTGATGTCACGTCCATACCAAAATTGGGCCCGTTCAAATGTATGCTTCGTCAGCACCTCACTGTGAACAGTAACTGACTGCTTCACCTAACTGACACCTCTGCTCCATGATGTGCCATCCCAGCACTTTCACTCTACCCCTACTTTAAGCCTTATCCCACCCCTTTCTCATTCTTCACCCTGGCTCTCACCTATCTTGCACACCCGCTCTTCTGTGCTAACTCCCTCACACCCTCCACCTGCTCTTTTCTCTTTTCCACCCTACCAGTACCTAGCACTCCAGATTAGTATCCCAGTGGTATTGACAAGGCCTTCTTGGCTGCATCCCTCCTGTGTTCACCTGTTATAACCCTCTACTGTTTCTCCTGTTAACTGGTTTTGCAGAATTCTTGTTGCAATGTCTAGTCATTTTATTAGAGTGCTACTACCTGTAAATACTACCTGTTGCTCAACTTTGTATGTATATTGCCCTTCTCCACTGACATGGAACCTTTGCAAAAGAGCTGTTTTTGCTCAGAGGTATTGTCATTCTGAGAATTTAATAACAAATAAGTAAATAAACAAATAAGTATTAGACCTGATGCAGGTTGCGTGAGGAGGCCCTAACTCAGCAGCCTTTGTGGCAATAGATGCTGAGAAAGCATTTGGTTCGATCATGTGGAATTATTTATTTTATTTCCTGTCAAGATTTGGTATAGGACCTAACTTTTAAGGTCATTTCACAGTCTGTACTCTGCTTCCAGGGCCAGGATCTTAGTTAACATGGTTTTATCTGAATCCTTTACCTTGACTCAGGACACATGGCAGGGTTGTCCTTTAAGCCCATTATTATATCTGATGGCCATTGAGCCCTTGAATGTGGCTCTGTAGCATCACCCATGAATATCTGAGATTACAGTAGGAGAGAAGGCTTTTTCTACATTACTATACACAGATGATTTATTGTTAGCAATTACAAAGGTAGAATCCTCCCTGCCCTGTGTTTTGGGAGGTACTGGATTTCTTGTTTGCAGGAGAAATATATCCTCCCCAAAGAGGACTTTTGGAGGTACTTAAAACTGAGACATGCCTTGAATCCTGGTTATGTTAGAGGGGTCACCCTGATTCATACTGATTTAACCCTTAATGTAAAATGGTGGCTGTCTTCCCCTTAAGGTCATATTAGTTAGATTTATAAAAGTATTCTGAAACATTTTAACCCTGACTGGAGACCTCACAGAATGAAGTGAATAGAAGAGTTGCATGAGGGTACTGAGGCACAGGCATGGAATGCCTATTGGAGAGATGCCTACCAACTTCTCTAGGATCCTAACTTATAGTTGATACAGAAGAAGATCTTGGGGAGATGGTATAGGACACCAGACAAATTATATACTGCGGGACTTTTGGACTCTAATGTTTGCTGCAGGTGTTGGGAGGCATTGGGGTCCTTTGGTTATATTCTATGGATGTGTGGTCAAGTTAGGGATAAGTGGGACTCTTTTATTGTCCTTTTAGAAGATGTGCTAGATCTCAGTTTACATCGCACACCCCGTTGGTGGATCCTTGGGAATTTCTCCTTTTTAGACAAAGCCACTTTTCACTTTAGGGAGTTTCTCTATGCAGCCACCCTAGAAGTCACAAGGTTGATATTACATAATTGGCATACAGTACCATGATTCTCCCTTAGGTTACCCAATGGGTCAGGCCACTCTCAATAACTGCTTCATATTTGCAGATGTTGCATTGGAAAAAGAAATCTAGTGCCCAGTTCTTTTGAGTTTGGGACCCTTGATTATGGTTCATCAGGGAGAAGGGAAGACCCCAGGCACCATGGATTCACTGGTGGGTTTGGGCATGCCAGATGAAACTAATTAATTTCTTTAACTGCCAGACCAGGGAAATAGATTGGGGAAGGCATAGGATGTGGCCTATCTAAACTTTAGCAAGGTGTTCAACACTGTGCCACATAGGAGACTGATAAAGATACTGAGCAGACTGGGGGTGGGATCCAAAGTGATGATCAGGGACAGAAACACTGGTGGCAGTGATGCGTGTGCGGCATGGTAGGGAGGGCCTTGACTGACATGTTGCATGTGCAAGTCTCCACATGCACTCTTAATTATGTCACTGCATGTCAGTAGCCCAGGGAGAAAACTAGGCGCAAAACACCCAGAAGTAGATTGATGCACCAGCCCACTGCAGGCCTGGCACCTCCTACCAAGACACGGCTCCACATCTGGATGGAGTCACGGGGGTTGGGGACTTTGTATGGAATTAAGGGAGCCAGTAAGTCTTGGGGATGGTGACAAGTGGGCTGGATGGGCGAGGACTGGGAGTTGAAGAGGGCTGAGGGACACTGAGGGGAAAAATACCAATGTAGAGAAATGCAGCAATCAGCAGAAATTCCCCTAGGTCAAACAGACTAGGCCAAACAGAAGAGATGCAGTATAACACAGTGGTTTAAGGCTCCGAGCTGCAAATCTGGAGACCTGGGTTTGAATTCCACAGCCCCCACTTGCATATTGTGTAACCCTGAGCAAGTCACTTAACTTCCCTGTGCTCCCAGGTTGCACCTGTAAACAAGCTTTCAGCTTAGTGTGTCTCACCTGGTTAAACAACTGGAAGAAAAAAAAAAGACTATTGTCTCACGGACATTCAAAGCCAGCTGTGCAGTCATTCTGGATACAGCCTGCATTTGTTGTTGCTGTTTAATAGGTTTATTAGCAGGAACTGGCCAACTGTCCAAAGTTCTTATTCAATGGCTTCCTAAGACACAAGTTACAATAATTTGTAACTGAAACACTTCAGCAGTGTGGCAGTCCTTTGTGTAGAGGTGCTGACATTACTCATTGCTTCCCACAGAGCAACGTGTTAATATGTGATTTGCCAAAATAATCATACTCCTGAATAGAGCCATTTGATAATGACCTGTCATATATTTGTGTAAAGAATACTGGAGACAAAGTATCATGTTCATGCTTAACAGGGGTGATCAGAAGTCCAAACAATGCTCTGTAAAGAAAGATGATTTGGTTATTTTTTTTTTGTCATTCATTCCTCTTAGTCTATTTGGGTTACCTTTTATAAATAAAACTTTCAAATTACATCATTTCTCTAGCCTCATTTCGTTCACCAGGAGCTTTGAGTCTAAGATACACACTATAAATCAGTCTGCAGACTCTGTTAGAATATATTCCATCCAGTTCCCCATTCTGCATTTATCCAATTTGAACATTTGTTCATATTTGAATTATTCCAGCAGGCACTGTTCACAAACAGTAATTGTTGAAAGCTGTTGTCAGTGTAACCCTAAACTATATCAGTATTGGCTTTCTGCTGATTTGACTAATTTTCAGAGCCGGGGTTAATGAATAACTTCTGCTTTTGGGAATGAAAAACAGAGAGTTTACTGTCATGCTGTAATAAACTTGAGAAAGCTTGTCAGGAGTCCATGTTCTTGTAAATTAATTTGTTTCTAAATTGTACATTCTTTTTCTTCTGTATTCTAAATTGTATTCTTACTGACTAGTGACAAGGGCACATAAATGCCAGTCAGGGCTTAAAGGGCAAAGCTTGTTAGCTTACAACAGAAAACTCTAATATGCAGAGCCATTCTTTTCCAGTTGAATTTGCACACATCAAAGACAGACTAAGAATGGGTAAATAGTTCTGACTGATATCTAAAGATATGGTTGGGATGCAAAAAAAAAGAGCCTGTATAGGTTCACCTGTGAATTTTTTACTCATTGAATTAAAGTGCTTCTGATTACTACAGTAGTTGCTCTGCTGCCTAAAAATAAATGTAAATGTGGCTAGATTTCTGATTTTAGTTAAATTTTTATCAGCTTCTGCAGAGACTATGGACATGCAAAAATGTATATCATGTAGCAAGTGAAATAACACGTTATTTTGCTTTGCATATAATTTGTAATGACAAAACCATTTTTTGATGAATACTGTACAATTTCTTATAAAGTTCAGCTTTATATCATTGAAATAGGGAATTAGAACACTACAGGTGGAGGGCTTTTAGGTGTGTATCATTCCTTTCATTTACATAATGCTGCCCTGATGTCTGTGGAGTATTGTACCCTTCGCCCGACCCCACATACCAAAAGACACTCTCCCCGCCTTCTGTCACTGAACCAGAGACCCCGATGATGATGCATAAAATATTCCCCCACCTGCAGCAACCCAAAAAGATTTGTTTTAAGATACTTAGCGGCTGTCAATCCCTTAGTGCACAGCGCCTCCAAACTGTTCAGTGTTCAATAACGGAAAGGGCATGAATGAATGGTGATGTATTTGCCTATAGTAAGACCTGATTGGCTGAGTCTCAGCCAATCATGTTTTACTGCAGACAAAAACCTGTCACCATTCATTTATGCCCATACTGATCTTACTGTTTGTCTCCCTACCCACCATGCAGATCTCCGGGTACTCAGCCCTACACTCCATCCCTCACTTTCTGTGCAATAAGCAGTAAACAGTCATAGCAGTAAAGAAAAAAGAAATATTATTTCTCCTTCCCCAACAGATGTCCTTGTTGAACTTGTTTGTGTCTCTGTGTGAATGACAGTGCAAGTTCTTGTCCTTGAGCTCCTCTCTCTCTGGTGGTTCATGTGAGCCACAATGTCCAGCCTGAGTATTGCTATCTGTGACGGTACCCACTGACCTGCCCCATGGATCTCCTAGTATCCATGCTGCTTCAGTGTGCCCTACACCCCATCACACAATACAAGGAGTGAGAGTACTGAGAAGTGAGGCAGCATTTCCTGCACAGCTGTAGCTGAACCCTGGTGGTGGGGAGAGAGAGTGAGACTCTAGCTGCAGGGACAGACACTAGGAAGGAGATGCAGAGGCCCTCCCCAAAAGAGAGCGCAGGATCGAAAGAGGTGGTGAGTGGCATCCTGGTCTGGGACAAAGTGGAGAGAGAGGCCCCAAACAGTGACAGCAACATGCTAAGATGTGGTGAGTAAGCAAAATAAGAGTGATCGCCAGGTGACAGGCTATAACTATTGCAGCACCACCTTGGCAATGTGAAATTGGGGGTAGTGCAATGCAGTGACCATAATCACGATGACCAGTGGCTCACAGACTTGCACCTGAACAAATATGCATTTCAATGGGTAGCCCATTTCCAGCAGTGTCAACTCCTTTCCCCTCCACCCCCATCCCCGGAGACAGACACAGCAACAGTGAGAGCCACTTCCAGTGTGGCATATATGTGCATATCCAATGCATCCCAGTCAGAGACAGTGTCAACCCTCCTCCTCCAAAACAGACCAGTGGAGTACAGTGTGCGCCCGAGCTCGGTTGCCTTCCATTTTATTACCATTCACTCTTCTAATACCTTGCTATAGATTTGACTCTCTGTTTGTCTTTCTGAAGCCCAGTGCAAGTGGACAGCACATACAGAGAGGCAGAGAAAATGGCAGCAACAGTGGTATGACCTGGACAGACAGCAGTGCTGCAGAATTTTCCTTTCACTATGGGGGAGCTGACATCATATATTTATATATATATTATATATATATATATATATATATATATATATATATATATATATGGAGAGAGAGAGAGAGAGAGAGAGACCAGGAGAAACACAGTGTAAAACAAACTTGGTTCATCAATTCCACCACTGTACAAGAGGAGCACCCAGACAGAGTCAGAGACAAATATGTGGTCACATATCTGCCACTTCACATAGACTAGCACAGTGTATGGTGGGCACTGGATGGGCACCCCGGAGCAGTTGCTGCTCTTACATTTCACATCAGCACATATGGAACAATCTGCAGCAGTCAGAGACTGATGTAGGTTACTCATCTTCTCCTCCACACCCATCCCACTCCACATAGGTTGGCAAAGTGACAAGATGACCTCCAGATGGACAGTACAAGGCAAATTGTGGGCTGTGGCCTGGCAACAGTTGGTGATTGATGCCCCCTCCACAACCACCCCACAACTGCACATTAGCTGCCTCAGCCACAGATAGAAATGTGAGTTGCACATTTGCCACACCACACCTGGCTCTATCTAGCCTGGTGGGCTCCAGGTAGGTGGAAATGGGGTTGTGATCCAGATCCAGTGGGTGGCTGAGGTCATTGGCACCCAATACACCATTTCCCATTTCTGCACATGTGAAGCATTTTCTCTTTCCATTCCACCTCCTGCATGGGCAGATCCTGCCAGACAAACCTTGTAGAGTACTATGACTGGGTGATGCGGGAACTGGACAAGGGCCATACAGTAGATGTCCTATATTTGGACTTCAGCAAGGCCTTTGATTCAGTGCTGCATGGGAAGTTGGGGGGAAGGACTGGAATATGTAGGGGCAGGACCAAAAATGGTGAAATGGATCACAAACTTGCTAAAGAGGAGGAAGCAAAAGGTGGTGGTGGTGGGGGAACCTCTCAGTGATTAATCCTGTACAAGTAGCAGAGTTGGGGGGGGTCAAGGGTGCCAGTCGGGCCTGTTGCTGTAATGGAGCTTGAGCCTGCCCGAATACAACAGGACAGCTAGACTGAGTTCCCTTAATCCCAACAGATGGAGGGCTATTGCACAGATGATTGCTACTGCCACTCACACACCACTGGGGATTTAAAACAAGAAATGGACTTTTGCAGGTAGCCTGCCATCTACCTCTTCCTCCTCCTCCTCCTCCTCCTCCTCCTACACTGAGTTCTTGCAGCACTTGCACAGCTCCTACTTTGCTACCAGTGTCCACCAATGATCAGTAGTGGTGGTGGGTGGCCCCCACTGGAGTGATCAAGTGAGCTCCTTGACTTGCTAATAACCCCCACAACCAATACTCTCTTCTTTTTTTACCTTGTATTTATGCCCCTAACTACTTCCTCTCTCCACTCTCTCAGACATCCTCTAACTGCAATTGCTAGTCTTGCTGCAGTCTGCCCCAGAGTACCTATGGTTCCACTAGCCTAGGTACCCAGATAACCCCCTGGGTGGGGTGAGGAGGGATCCCCCATGCTTACCTCCCCAGAACCAGCATACTGAGTCATGGATCCTGTACAGTGGGGTCTGCCGCTACGAGCCTGAGACGTCCAGGGAGGTGTCATCGCCTAGGAGAGACCGAGGGTTTTTTCCTTGTTCTCCCTAGATGTCAGCATGCAATGAGGGCCAATGAGCTAGGAGGCATGCTGAGGCATGTCTCTTGCTCCGCCCCTGCTGACATCTGCCCGATACACTTGCTGCTACTCTGACTACTGCTCCTACCACCCGGGCTCCCCCAGATGGTGGTATTGCAGCAGGAGCATGCAGAAGACCCCCTTGAGAAGGAGAGCAGCCACTGGGTGCTCCATCCTTCTCCTCTCCAGCTGACCCCCAGTGCCCCAGGTTCATTCCCGAACCCAGGTCACTGGCGTGGCACGAGATGTGGTGTCCAGCTCCTCAACCCTAAGCACCACTAAGCCAAACCAATACTCTCTTCTGACTTTCTTCTGCATCTGGTTGCATTTGCTTGTTTCCAAACACCCAAAAAACCTTTTTCTAGTGTCTACTTTGATACAGAATATTAAATATATTGAAATAAAATGTAATTGCTTTGAAGACGATAGAAACCGTTATGTATGGTTGGAGAACACTGAAATCTCTTCGTGATTGTTTTGCTTCCTTGTTGCTATTTTGTATTTTCAGGATAAATCAAACATAATAAATTATTTTTGTTTTTGAGAAGATGGAAGCTTTTATTATGGCTCTTTTTGGTTTGAACTGTGCACACTGAAATGCTGAAGCAGTCAGATCACTACAATTTCAGCAACCTTGCACCATCCTTCTGATTCTAAAAATATGTATCACAATGGAGGCAGTACAGAGTAGTGGTTTAAGGGTCTGAGCTGGATACCTGGGTTTGAATCCCACAGCCCCCCCACTTGCATACTGTGTGACCCTGAGCAAGTCACTTAACTTCCTTGTGCTCCCAGGTCACACATGTAAACAAGTGTTGGCTTAGTGTGTCTCTCCTGGTAAAACAAACAAACAAACAAAAACAATGATTGAATAATTGTAGGTCTATATTCATAACAAGTGTACCTTTTTGTCACTATCCTTTCAAATGTCTTTAATTCATTATAATTACACTGTGACAGGGAGCTCCTGCCATTCTTGAAGACCGAGGACCGACCTTTTCTTAAATCTGTTGCAACAGTTCTTCTATTTCTTAGCCTAATCTACCTTTACAATTTCTAGTCCATAAGGTTGGCCACCTATGAGCACTCCTTCCCTTTCTTGACTATGCTATATTGTCCTCTTTAATTTTCCTTTTCCCTCTAAGGTCCTTGAACAGGAAGGTTATTGTGGTGACCTCCGAGCATAGGTAAAACAATAGGTTGTGTTTATCGTTGTTGAATTTAGTATGTAATAGCACTACTATGTCATAAAATACCTTGAAGTATATATACCTTATGTTTATGAAACCTGTAAATGTTGATAATACCATAGCACTAGGTGTTTTTGATAAAGGTAAAAAGTACTAGGTGACTGTATATTATAGAAATTAAGTTAATTGTGCTATTTAAAATGCATGTAAATTGCTGTAAGTTGAACAAGTCTGAAATATCATGGTGATTTACATATATTTAATTTTATTTTATTTTATTTATTTATTTATTTATTTATTTTGAAAGTCGGATTTACAACCTTTGAGTCAAGGACTCATTTACAAAGACACCTCATCGCAGGGAGGGTAGACATGGTTACAGTGTGAGATACAACAGTGGTAACATACAGGAGCAATACAGATAACAAAAATAACACAATGTAACAGTGGTTTATGGGCTAAAGTTACATGCAGTAAATAGCAATTGTATGAAAAAAAAGAAAGGGGGGAACAGTCCAACGGACATTGTCAAGGATATCCCATGATGCTTTGCATTATGGAAGTATGTGTGATGTTGTGTTTCTTTGAAACTTGGCTTATTGACAATGCCCTTTGGGGTAACTCATGTTTCAGTGCTTCTGCACTGAGGTTCTTTGTTTTTATCTTGCTTTTTTTTTTATTTGATCCCCCACTACCCAAGCAAACAGGGCCCACATAGGGGTGGAGGCTGAATCTCAGCTGCTAAGTTAGATCAGAGATCAGTATCAGCAGGTGCTGGCTAAGTGCAGAGAAAGGACATACATAGTCTGTTGCTGCAAACTGATGTACTGAAGAAGTGATATGCCATTGCTTAAGGTAATCATCTGCATTTTGAATAAACATCACACAGAGTTTGTGTGTTGAAGTTGAAGTTTGGTGTCCGGTCCATCTGTTATCCCACAACCCCTCCATAGACTCTCTAAGAAGAATGATCTTAATGAGTTCATGTACTATTTCATAATTTGACCTTTTGCAATTTTAATGACCTCCCAATCCTGGAGTTATCAATGTGTTTTATTTAAACATTGCTTTGCTCAGTTCATCAATGGCCCAGTAAGATTTAGAATAAAATAACTTTAGAACAAAACTGTGTAAACTTTGAGTTTGTTTTGCACAAATATTACGTTCTCTCCAAGTTGAAAATGGATAGGAGATTAGTTGTACATACTTTTGCATTTTTCCACACTTTTACTTCAGAAGTTTGTAAAAAATAAAATATCAAAAAAAATAACACTCAACAGTCCAATAAGATTTAGAATAAAATAGCATTAGATCAAAACTGTATAAACTTTGGGTTTGATTTTGCACAAATATTAATTTCTCACAGAGTTAAACATGTGCAGGAGATTAGTTGTCCATACCTTTGTATTACTTCACTCTTTCCCTTTGGAAATTTGTAAAAAAAATATTAAAAAATAACACTTGACCTTTTGCACTTTTTGTTTCTTCATATTAAGAAATAAAAATGTCATTGAAGTGCTGTACATTGCTTGAATAACATAAGATCTGCAGTTAAATTAGGCATGACAAGAGATAAACCCTATGTTCTTGTCGCAGCATAGTGGTTTCAGAAATCAGGCTGTCAGAAATGCAATAGGAGTTATGCCAAACAAAGGTGAATATCTCTAAAAGTATAGGAGTTACTCAAACCCCATCAATATGAAAGTTGTTCAGGACAAAAAATACCTTTCAAATAAGCCTATTGATTAAGCGTACTAATTATAATTTTGAAACTATGGTCATCTGATTACCTGAATTGTAATTTTTCATCACAACATTCACCTTTCAGATGGCTATATTTAAAAAAATCTAATGAATTTAGATTAGTGACTACTCTAATTTGAAAGGTCATTTTGTCTTGAACAACTTTTATTTTGGTTGTAAATTGGTAGCTTGTATACTTTCCAAGATATTTACATTTGTTTGGCATGACTCCTACTGTGTTCACTCAGAGAGAAAAAAATAAGGTTGTTTGGAAGACTATATTTTACAAAATATAAAAAAATCTCAGATTAGTGATTATCTTCTTGTGAAAGGTCTTTTTGCCCTGAACAACTTTCACACTGTTATTTGTGCACCTTGAATAGTTAGATATTTAGATTTGTTTGGAAGGTGTGCACATTTGTTCTCAGAGAAAAGCAGCTTGGAGATCTTTGTCCATTATTCTAAAAAGAAAGAAGAGAGTATGTTTTAAAGGGTACCTAAACAAGTAGTTTTTAAAACTACAAACTCCAAAATCTGGCTTCATAGTGAGGTAAAGTAAAGGCTGCTGTTTACATTTATGCTAAAACTGCATTTATTTAAATAACATAAATGCAGTTTCATAGCTTTTGAAAAATGTAAACATCAGCTTTTCACTTTCAAAAAAAAAACAGCCTTGGTTTCTCACTAAGATATCTGCCAAGTGTGCTAAGTGATGAATCATGATGACATCATCGGAGCCAGAGACAGAGATCTACATATATTTCTATAGTACTAACTAGTCCCTCTTTCCCTCTTTATTTTGAATTGTTGTACCAGAATGATCAACATCATGTATTACCTTGTGGATTATTTTGATCAGTACACATGTTAGGCTATGATTTTTTTCATTTTGTTTACTTTAACTCATGGAAAATGTTTTGCAATCCAGCTGACTTTTTCTTTGGCAAACTGCATTACAGTACAACACTTCAAATACCTGATGATCTAGTGGTTATATGATGCACTGAAGTGTGTTTTTTGTTAACCAGGAGAGACACACTAAGCTGAAAGCTTGTTTACAGGAGTTGCCTCAGAGCACAAGGAAGTTTAGTGACTTGCTCGGGGTCACACAGCTAAGTACCAGTCTTGCTCAGTTCCCAAAGCTCATGCTCTCTTGTTAATCCACAAATGAGGCTTTCCTTTTCCATGTGAACACCCTGCACCTAGCCTGCCTTCTGTTGAACACCCCACCATCCATACTCTGTCCTTAGTACTGCCTGGGGCTGCATATGAGCTTGCAGTGTCATGAAGAGTATTATCACACCTCAGATTGTAATCTTGTAACTCAAAGAGTTGTGCACACCTATACCGATATGCATCATCATCTGGCACTGTTAAAAAATGCCTCGCAAATCACTCTCCAGTCCACATTCTTAATGTTTTACTTCTGCTCCCACAGTAAACATTGAGTGGATAACCACCCTTCTGCACAGTGAAGGTAGTATGCACAGTTCCCTGTTGTGTTTTTTTTCCCACCTCATTAACCAACAACTAGGTCTTCCTGGAGGGCCAAGCAGTAAGTATCATGACTCACCAGAAAAACTGCTGTACATGCCCTCATAAGGGCTGCACTTACAATGGTTAACAATATTATTAGCAGGAGAGGCATACTAATACCTTGAGCGAATCCACCTGGCTTCCATTGTCAGTCTACTCCTTTACCTGTGATCTGCATAACCCCACAGGACAGTTCTCAGCACTACTTCTCCAGCACTTTTCTGTGCTCTACTCCACAATGCGAGTTTGCTGGCTACCACCCTTCCAAATCTTGAATGAGCTTACAAAACTCTCTCAATACTGTCCTAAAAAACATCAACACCCCCCCCCAACCGAGGGTAATCTCCCTACACTGAATTCAAGTAACAGTTTAGGTGCAGCCCTGCGGGCTACTCTCATCCATAGTCAGGTAGTGATCACGATGCTGGCAGCCCCACATTTTAAATCTCACAGTGATCTGCTCAGCATAGTCCTTCATGTCTTCAGCTAACCTGAATATAGCTATACCCTACTGGAATGGCCTCTTCAGTCCCTCTCTAGCAATCATTCTTCTCACCTGCTCCCCACACCAAAAACTGGTGAGTTCACTACCCTTCCGCATCATGAATGTGGTTAGTACAGTCTCCTGTGTTATATTTACATATTAATAACAAACATGATCTTCTGAGAAGTCAGGCTGATAGCAGCATGGCACAAGTGGAAAAATAGGCTTTCTTACCAATATAACATCTAGGCCACCTATGATTAAGCATTATTAAATGACGTGCATAATGATGTGCACACCCATCATTTAATAGTGCCTAATCAAAGGTAGCCTAGATCTTTTAAGGATAGGAAATCCCATCATTCCCCTTGTTCCTTGCTGCTATGAGCCTGACTTAATGGAAAGATATGTTTATATTTGATATTTCAAAATAAAACTGGGACTGTAATACTTGTATTCATGATGCAAAAGGGTGATGAGCTCACCAGTTTTCGGTGTGAGGAGGAATAGTGAAGAATGAATACCAGAGGGGAACTTAGAAGGCCACTGTTGCAAGGTACTGCTATATTCAGGGAAGAGGGAAGACACAAGGAGAGAAATATGAGCAGATTACTGTGAGAAATAAGATGTGGGGCTGCCAGCACCTTGATCACTACCTGATCCCGTTGTCCTGGCCAACATTCCCCTTCTCATAAAACCAGTTCATGCAATATTAATGTATGAAATGGCTGCCACTACACGTTCAGTCACTTCACTACCAGACTAGTATTTGCTTGTAAAGCACTTTGGGATACAATGTGTATGAAAACCATTATATAAATGCTGATTCTTATTATTACTATTATTTCCCATGGAAAAAGAAGGTAAGACAAGAATATATTTGAGTTTCGAGAAAGTAAGAACTCTAACATTGGACTGCAGAAGAACTTTGCTACAAAAAAGTGGTGGCTCTAGGGGGTGGTGAAGGGTGTGGCTGCAACCCCCCCACATAGTAACGTACGTGTTGCTGCTGCTGCTGCATTTCACTTTGTTGAAGAAGTCTGATTTATTGATTGTACAATTGCTTACATTCAAACTATGGATTACATTTGTAGGTTCTGTGAAAAACGTACTAGAGAAGAATAATAGCAGAAATTATAAAGGTTTAATAAAAATGTTAAAAAGTGCATATTAAGCATGCACACCACCCCAGCACCTGGATTCACGATAACCACTAGACCACCAGGTTATTCAAGATTTGTACTGCCTGTGGTTTGCCAGAGAGAAAGTTGGTTGGATTAAAACACATTCTTAGCATGTTAAGGTAAACAAAATGAACAGAACCATAGCCTAACATGTGCATTATACAATATAATGCACATGGTTTTGACCATTTGGGTGAAACAATTCTGTAAAAAGGGAAAAAAGAACTAGTTAGCACTATAGAGAGCCATATATATATCTGACTTTGGATCCAATGATGTCACCACATAACACATTTTGGCGGCAATTTGAGGAAGTAGGAATGACTGTTTTTTTGAAATTTAAGGCTGATTTTACACTTTTCAAATGCTCTGGAACCACATTTTGGTAAATTATATAAATGTAGTTTTAGCATTAATGAATACAGCAGCCTTTCCTTTAGTCACCTTCAGAGTCAGATTTTTGAATAGTTTATTGTCAAAATGTTGTTTTGGTGTCCTTTAACTGCCATAGGAATTTGCAGCATTATGGAAGGATACACTGAAAGCTACTAAAAATGTGTTCCACAGAATCTCCTCTTCAAGCTAAAGTGATATGACTGAAGGCTCTGCCCACAGCCATAAAAAGGAGTATCTGAATACCTCAATAGAAATAAAATAATAAGGGATTATGTATTACAAGGCTGTAATAACATTGAGAGGTTCTAGGGACATGTGAACCTTGAAAGCGAAACATAAGAGGTTCCAACTTGTCCACAAATCCTTAAGATGGTACTTTAGCTAAGTAATCATAGCCCCCTAGTTGTTATTTTTGTTACTATGATGTAGTTACACGGTAACTACAGTGTAGTTAACTGACACTTAAAATAAAGCATAACCATTTAATAATGTGAAGCCAGTTCAGGTTCTTTAAACTTAGCTCCTATGTGGCCTTCATCTGGTGGCCCCTCAATGCCTCCCACTGCACTGCCCACCCCCAAACCTGCATATAAAGCCTTGAAGGGCATTTTAATAAACAGCCATGGAAGCGGCTACACTGAATGGTGGTGTCATTCTGAGCCATTTTAAAATCTGTACTTTTATCAGCTGTGGTAACAGCTGTTTTTTACTGTTCATGAGGCTACACTGAACGACCGCTCATGGGCACTGTGGAGAGTTAGGCATGGTGCGAAGTAAGCAGTATTGTCATGGCAGTTTTCTGGGAAATCCATCATTAGCATTATGGGATCTTGTAATACTATCAAAGAACATTGAACGGTAGTATTTCTAGATCTCGTAATACTATCAGTGGATTTCTTTGATAGTATTGTAGGAAACTTATTGTATACTTTTCAGTAATATTATTAGCACTATCCATATATTATGAAATGTTACCATCATAAAAGTGCATTAAACTCACCTGAACTGGTAGTATCAGCAGTATTGAACTATGCTACCATGCAGTGGACTTTTTTTTTTTTAATGCAAGCTTAACCTTTCTCCTAAGGCCTGTAGAATATACAGTAGGATACTCTGGAGAGACAATGCACTCAGACTCCAGGTGACAAAGCGGACCCTCCAACAGCGGGGCAGCATTGGACATAGGTGACATGTGTGACCAGACATGGTCAGCTAGGGCCTGTCTTGAGGAGTGGTGCTAGAGACAGCCCTTTATCTTTAGGGAGGTGATTGGGGACAGGGTCCCTGGCACAGCTGGGTATCACTGCAGCCCTGGAGGGATGCAACTTGCATTGCTCCAAAGACATATTTTGGAATCAGGCCCCAGGTGTCTTGTGGCTTAGTGACCTCACTACAGCACTGTGTGATCCACTGTTTTACTATGTGAGCAAGCATGATAGAGCTTTCATTCATAAGAATGCAGCCAGCCATCCTGGAGGATGCATTGTGTTGGTCACCTTCTTGAGGCTGATAATCTCAAGACTGATCTGATCAAATGGTAAGATCATAGCACAGTGATATTCTTGTTTGGAGCACCCCCCCTCCAAAAGTCCACCCCCTGTGGAGATGATCCACCACTGCCCTTTAAGGGGAAATGACCCCAACATAACTTCAGGTGGTGATGGACCTATCGGGTGTGATGGCTGCTTGGGATGCAGGACCAAGAAAAGCGGTAATGACCTATAATAGGGATGTTGCCTTCTATAATGATTTTCTAGCACCTGTTTGTGTATAACTCAGGTATTCTCGCTTGAGATCCCCATAGTTTAATGGGGAGCTCACGGAGGATTGGGGCACTGCTGTTGAAGTTCCTGGGCTGAGGGGGGACAGGTTGATTTTGTAAACTCTTTGGAATAAGTATCAAAGGACAATCTCCCATAAGAAGGCAGAATTCTTGTCCGTGGAGATTGCCACAGTGAAGAACAGATTGGCCCAGCTCTTCTGAACTTAATTTTTTTTTTGTTGTTAAAAGTTTTTTATTTTTAGCTAAAGAGATTCACAGGCAGATTACACTTATATATGAGTGGGCTTTGCTGGAGGCAGTCAGCCTGCATCAAAAATTAGGTAACCTTATTATTATATGCCAATATCATTGTGTTACTCTGGAGCAGGTCCTATCCTCTCAAGCTTCCAACATCTGCCTTCTTACAAGGGAAAACAGGGAGCTCATCCCCAACTGTAAGTGCTGCTAGTGAAATCAATACAAACAACTGAAAATGTAAATCATTAAGGACAAGAGAAAAAGTATGTACCTTGAAACATGGTGGTGAATCTGGGAGACCAGATCTAGATGACTCTCAGGGATGCATGAGAGAGAAACTTCTAGGAACAGGTTCCATAAGGGTTCCTGTGCTTGACATAGAAAAAGGAAAGAAAACAGAACACACAAAGTATCATGAAGGAGAATATGTTACTGTGACCATTTACCTAGCTTCCAGCAATATGCTACCAAACTAGAGGTGCCCATGCACTTAGATCCAGGCCCTGTATCATATGCAGGTATTCAGGGGTAGGCGGCAGTGGGTTGTGATGTCCAGGAGGGGTTGTATTGCCTCAGCCAATCCCTGCTCGTGGTTACAACAATAGTAGAAATGGATCCCATAACTCAGTGTACTGTGACAGAGTACTGGCAATGACATGTGTCATCCTTGCCAAGGTGGCCTGTTGGGCTAGGGTGTTTAGGAGCGCTTAGGCTGTAGGAACATCAGTTATCCTCCGCTCACAGGGGATCAGGCGTTTGGCTAACATATTAAGGATGACCATCCAATGTTGCTCCTTCCTGGTGGGAACTGCCTGGTGCTCATACAAGCCCAGCAGGAGAACATCGGGGTGGGCATGAGGGTTTTTTGGATAATCTGAGTGCCAAGGGCACAGACCTGCTGCCATGTGGGCCTGATTAGAAGGCGTGCCCAGAGGATATGTAATAGGTCCCCTTTCTGTAAGTGACACCTCCAACAGAGGTCATCTGGGAGTAGCTTCACCTTATATAG
Source organism: Neoceratodus forsteri (assembly GCA_016271365.2). Classification (NCBI taxonomy): domain Eukaryota; kingdom Metazoa; phylum Chordata; order Ceratodontiformes; family Ceratodontidae; genus Neoceratodus; species Neoceratodus forsteri. The sequence continues at coordinate 950,447,979 of CM028134.1, forward strand.
AACTGCTATAGTTTTGTACCAGGACTGCATAATTTTATTCTGGATTAATACACTTCGAGGGTCTGGGTACGCACTATGCACCAGTTTCCAACCCATTGCCCAGGCCTTATCTGTGATTCGAGGACCAAGGGCTTTTTCCCATTTAGCTTTAGAGGCCTGTGATTGAGAGGGGATTTGGGTTTGAAGAGCTGCATAAATTACACTAGAGCGGCCCCTGGTTAGTGAGAGCCAGCCTGAAACAGGGGAGCCTTTCTGTGGCATCATAGCACGCAGAGCGATATATTGTTTAGCGGAGCACCTGATTTGGAGATATTTCCAGCGGGCAGCTGATGGAAGTACAAAGTGTTACCTTAAGGCCTGGAAAGAGTCCACTTTGTGAGTACCAGGGAGACATAGGCCAGACAGGGATCTAATACCAGCCTTATCCCAGTCTGGCCACGATACTGGGCTTGGTCCTATCTTAATGTGTGGATTCCCCCAAAGAGGGGGTATAGTTTAGTGGGGCAGGGTCTGTTCCCAGTTTCCTATGTGTTTTGTTCCAATATTCTATGGATGGGGAAATTGTGGGGTGTTGTTTTAAGGACCTGAGAGGAGGATAATAAAGACGTACAGGTAGATTTTGTACCCCACTAGTTGCCAGCTCCATGTCCCTCCACTCTGGCGTGTCTCCATCTGTGGCATCAAGCCATTTCAAAGTTTGTGTCACCTGGATAGCTCATTTATAACCTTCAAAGCAGGGGAGGTTCCATCCCCCTTCCTGCCAAAGCACCATGAGTTTTTCTGCCATATCTTGTTTTTTTCCCTTCCCATATATAATGCCCCAGTATACTATCTATCTTATCATATCAGATATTGGGAAGGTGTATGGGGATGTCAGAAATAATGTACATGAGTTTGGGGACCGTAATCATCTTGATGGCAGCAATCTTCCCTGCCAATGTGAGCCTGAGGGGTGACTATCTTTCTAGCCCTAGATGGATGCAGGCTAGCAATGGTTTGAGATTGGCATCCCATATTTTGGATAGCTGTGGGATGATCTGGATTCCATGGTAAGTTATGCCTTTAGTTTCCCACCCTAGATTGTGAGAGGTGGCCTTCTGGGGAAAACAGTGGTCATTGAGGGGGAGGACGTCTGTCTTACTTTGGTTCAGGCATAGGCCAGAGTATAATGTAAAGTCAGAAAGTATGATCAGGATGGGGGGGGATAATGACTTTTTGATATCCACCAGAGAAAGTAGGAGATCATCCTCATACATGAGGGTTGTGTATTCCATGTTCCCTATTGTCAGTCCCTTGATCTCAGATGACTGCCTTAGAGCCACTGACAGTGACTCCATGGCGAGAACAAAAAGCAGGGGGGGGATAGAGTGGGCACACCTGACGAGTACCCCTGCCCAAAGGTATGGGGGGGGGAGAGCCGAGTGTTCATCAGAATCTTAGCAGTTGGTTGGCCATATATGGCATCCACCAACACCTGAAAACTAGGACCAAAACCCATAGTGATGAGGACCAAGCGGACAAAATCCCCCTCCAGGGAACTGAATGCTTTTTTGAAATCCACGGCCATCAGCTTAGAGGGCGTGGGAATTGATTCGGTCATGTACATCAGATTGATGAGACAGCGGAGGTGATCTGAGCTGAATCTACCCCTAACAAAGCCAACTTGGGAAGGATGGATGAGTTGTGGCAGGAGGGGTTTCAGCCAGGTGGCCAGCAATTTGACAAGGACCTTACTGTCAGCATTCAGCAGCGATATTGGTCAGTAGCTGGAGGCCTTTAGTGGGTCCTTGCACTTTTTAGGGAATACAGTGACTGTTGCTTGCCAGAAGGATGGAGAAAGGGAGCCACTGCTCAAGGCATCTGTATACACCTGGCTCAGCAGAGGAAAGATCTCAGAGCTTACCATTTGCCACATCTCTGTTGGAAATCCATCCCCTCCAGGAGCTTTACCCGTCTTGAGTGACAGGATAGTGGATGCCACCTCTTCAGATGTGATGGGGGCATCAAGAGCAGCAGACTGCTGGGCAGTTAGCTTGGGAAGACTCAGACCTTGCAGAAAGGGGGCAGCACCCTCAGGATTTGGGGGCCTAGATGGAGTATACAGCTGGGCATAAAATTCAGCCATTATGGCATTGATTTTTTTCAGATGTGGAGTGTGTTTGGCCTTTAATGTTTGCCAGGGCAGCAATGTGGTATTCGTCCTGTTGCTTCCTCATGAAGTATGTTAAGATCTTTCCCCTGTTTTCCCTGGCCTTGCAATATTTATGCTTTAGCCGGAGTATTGATATCTTCACTTTCCTGGACACCAGCTCATTGATCTGTAGCCGGATACCTGTTACTTTGAGTCCCAGGTGGGAATGGAGATGAGGAGATGGGGAGGCTTTTAAAAGGTCTTCTGCTTCTTTGAGTGCAAATTCCAGATCAGCCAAATGTGGCTCCCTTTCTTTCCATCAATTATGCACAAAGCCCATTATCGCACCTTGGAGGATGGCCTTAAAAGCCTCCCATGTGTTGCTGGCTGAGGTTTCTACAGTGGGATTCTCTTTGAGAAAGGTGTAGACTTCATTTCAAAGCCAGGGTGCAAAGTCTGGGTCCCTCAGAAGAAGGGGGTCCAACCTCCATGAAGGGGAGTGATGGAAAGGTGGACCGTGGGTAAAGGTGAGCTGGACTAGAGCATGGTCCGAAATGATAATCAGATATATGCAGGTGCCCGCTACTTCCTTTGTGATATCCAGAGAGGTCAGCCGAAAGTCTTTTTGGCTGAATGAGTCATGCACTGGAGAGGGGTATGTGTAGTCCCGGTCCCTTGGATGAAAGTCCCTCCATACACCAGTGAGGGCCAATTCCTGCATGATAAGCACCAAAGTGGCTGCTCCTCTAGAATGGAGCTCCACATTATTAGGGCTCCAATCTTCAAAGGGGTCAAGCATTAAATTAAAGTCCCCACCTAGTAACACAGGGAGGCCAATTCCCCTATTTTGTGGGCCTGGGTGAGAAGCATATCAGGGTAGTCTTGATTGGAGCCATATACACTTCCCAGCAGCAGGGTGCCCTCTATGGTGTCCATCTGAGCCAGTACCCATCTACCTTCTTTATCCTTTGTAGTTTTCTGAACAACCCACTGTAATTTCTTAGGAACTAGAAGTGCTATCCCCTGTTTCCTAGTGGAGGCTGAAGCACTGACCACCTGCCACACCCAATCCATTTTCAGCCTACCGCAATCCCCCTTGGTGAGCTTGGTGAGTTTCATTTCTTACAGGAAGGTCAGGTCCACCCGCAACCTCTTCAGGTGTAACAGCAGTTGTCTTCTCTTCTCTTCATGGAGGTATTAAGCCCACGAACATTCCAGGAGGATGCAGTAATATCACCCATTAGGCTTATGAGAAGGAGGTAAAGTTACACGGAGTAATATTAATACCCTTAAAGGTTGGAAGGGGGGTCTGGCATTCCAGGCAAGCCTAAGACACACCGAGTGCAATGGAGAGCTGGAGCTGGCAGCTTTCCCAAATCCCTCGGTATTGTAGCACCTGTCAGGTAGCATTTGGTGCTGGTAATCCTTACGGAAGCACAGTAACATTGATAATTTGTCACCAATAACACACACCAAAAATAACTTCACATATATACAAAAGCCAAAAGGCATTTATTTAAAATTTTCAGAGGCATACTTTTGGTCTCAGCAGACGCTGGAGACCTTCCTCTAAGACCTGAGCTTAGAGAAGAGAACATGCTGTGATAGGAAGTAACCTAGGGGAGGTGCTTTCCACCTCCGTGTGAGGGCCTTGTGGTATGACTGAAATCTAGGTGAGTTGTGGTGGGGGGTTGGCCCTGAGAATCAGAAACAGATTGTAGGGAAGAGTAGAGACAAATATCATGGAGGGGGATGTCTGTTTCACAGATTAAACACTGAGCCAGCATATACCCCTTAAGGCACTGGTTGTGGTACCTCTGAGATCCGGCAGGGCCAGAACATCCCCTCATGGGAGAGGAAGGGATGGGGATAATCCAGGCTGATCAGGGGGAGAAGTCTTGGGTAGACCATGTGCGAAATACACATCGAGTGAGCAGATGGAAATATAGGCCTTCTCAGCTTCATGATGGGCACCGGTTGCCTGTGAGCACTACAGGCTCCTCGCACACACACATCCTGCACTCCTCCCCATGGAACCAGTATAGGGCTTACATATCCCAAGTAAGGTTTAAATGGGGCTGGGGGGGATCTGGTGGTTACGAGTACAAGCCCTCACAAGAGGCTAGCCAGCTGCAAGCACCTCTAGGCCTAGATGGGGTATATAGGTGTTCTGAGCCCCTTGCAGCATGGGAACCCCCCCTCCTTAACATAAAAAATCCCCTACAACATTAGGGCCCCCCCTCTGGATGAATGTTCTCAAAAGTGACATCACCGGCCGGCCCGGTGGAGCTGAGGGTTGAGGCACTGGACGCCACACCTCGCGCCACACTGGCGACCCGGGTTCGGGAACAAGTCAGGGTCATTGGGGGTCAGCAGGGAGGGTGGAGGGTCAAGCATCCCTAGGACTGCTCTCCTTCCCTGGGAGGGGGGAATCCACCAGCTTATGCACTGGTGACCTCTAGAGGAGGCCGGAGGCACTGCAGCGCTCGGCCACAAGATGCTTGGGATTGGAGATGCTGCAGACTTCTTTTTGGGGAATGCAAGGAGAGTGCACCTGCTGAGCTGGATGTCATTGTAAGTCTGAGCTCCAGGTCTCTCAAGAAAAACAGAGGAAAACAATGGCGTCATGGATAAGCGATGGCACCAGTACCCCATGCCCTTCACTGGGCCATCCACAACTGGCCTTCCAGGTCCTCCACCTCGGGCCCTACCCTGAAGCTGGAATCTGAATATAACAGCACCCAAGAAGAGGAGGGTGACCCACCCTGGGATGGTTAGATCAGGGGTGCTGGCTGCAGGGAGGGGGGGAGAGAGGAGGTTCAATTCGGGGGGGGGCTTCTGTCGGGCAGGATAAGGACTTTGATGCCTGAGAGAGTTCCATGGGGCCACGACCTGAGGGAAACAAAGTTGAAAAAAAAAGTGACATCACCTCTGAAACTAAGCTGGGACCATTCAAAGTCAAGCTTCGGTCACTACTCTCTACAGCTAGCACCTGCAACTGTCTCCCTTAACCCGGTTTTCCCAAACCTCAACCTTAGCACTCAACCTCTTTCATAGTAACTTAGCACTCTTGTCTCTTACCCCTCTCCCTGCATCCCCCTACCTACTGTCCACCCTTCCTCCCCCTCCCCATGATCCACTTCTCCTCATGTCCTCCACTCCCACCCCCTCTCTTACTCTTTTCAGCCCACCCTCCCACATCCCTTCCTACACCCTGTGCCCTGTTTGTCTTGACAAAGTCTTCAGATTTCAGTGGAGATCTCCTGTCCAAAGCAGTGAAGGTTTTGTGGGGAGTGCGGTGTTGCAGCACTTGATTCTGCAGTATCCCAGGCCAGTTTCTAGTAAGGAAGTCCATAACAGCCTTGAGGGAAGCGAGGGAGCAGGGGACCCCATTGTGCTCCACCTGCATCATGGCCGTATAGGGTAGGGAAAAGGAGAGGTCTATCTAGTGCATGATATGGCAGGCCTTGGTATAAGCCAATCACTGATTGGAAAGGTCTTTTGAGTAGTCTGGATAAATATTTTTTTGGTGTGAGCTCCATTTTAGGTTCCCTCAGCTCTCTGGATTTGGCCAAGATGCACTGCTTGTCCCGGTAGTCAAAAAAATGAGCTATTATTGGTCTAGGCCTCTCAGAGCCTTGAGGCATTGGAGCAAGGATGCGGTGGGCTCTTTCCACTTGCACTGGGTGGTAAGGATTAAGTTGCAGTATGTCTGCAAGGGCCCTTTGGAGGAAATCTGTAGATCGGCCTTCGGCTTTCTCTGTGAATCCTAGGAACCGAAGATTATTTCTTCTCTCCTGGTTCTTGAGATTGCCTATTTTGAGCTTGAGTCTAGTAATGGTGGCCTGCTGCTCCTGGAGGATAGCTTTGTGCTCATGTAGCATAGTTTTGTTAGCCATGATAGGGGTTTTGCTGTGGAATAAGAGGGCTTCCATGCCCTGTAGGACCTGGGCGGAGTGATTAGTTGCAACCTGTGCCATTTGTGATAGCAATTGCCCGAACATCTGTTCCACTGAAGCTGGATCCCATGCAGCTGGAGGAGTAGGCTGCTCCATCTTCCCTCATGCAGTAGGCCCACCTGCATCTGGTAAGGCAAACACGATGCAGACACGGAAATTGGCGAGATTATTTAAAAGTTTTTATATCTCTGCGCTCCCTGTGGCCATGCGCACAACTCGGTCGAGGTTTTGAGTTGAAATATTGAAAATTAATTCTGATTTAGCAGGATTTAGCCCTCATAGGTGTAGAGCAATATTGTCAGACTACCATCAGCTTCTGTGCCCCTAGTGGCAGTCACCTCTTCTGAATTTTAGACAGGATATTTCATCCGGCCTGTCTGCAGCCAGTTAAACTGTTGTTGACTGCTAGATGTGAAGAGTTTGCGTATTCTTCGCTGACAAGTTGTCCTCTATCAGGAGGGAGGGTATCACACTGTCGGGGGGGTTGCAGTGGGTGTGTGGTGAACTGGCGATGGGTATGAGGTTAACAGACCCAGGCCCGACATATCTCTTGGTGGGCTGTGTGGAGTCTGTTGGGCCAGTGTTCACTGAGATTATCTGGTGTTCCCTCCTAAATGGGGTACTTCCCAGTGACCCAAAAGAGGCACTTCTGAAACCACTTTGGAAGAAACCATCATTGGACCCAGATTAGCTAGCAAACTACAGACCTGATTCTAACCCCACCTTTCTCAGGAAGGTTACTGAGAAAGTGGTGGCCATGCAGCTCAAGGTACAGCTCATTGCCTTGACATCTATGAGCCACTCCATTCTGGATTCAGGTCCAGACACAGTATGGAGACTACACTAGTCAGGGTGTAAAATGATCACATCAGGGCAAGAGATAGAGGTGAACAGTCAATTCTTGCTCTTCTTGACCTCTCTTGGCACTCAACATTGTGGCTCTTGGGGTGTTGTTGGATCACCTTGAAGAACTCTGTGGACTTGCTGGTAACATCATAATCTGGTTTGAGTCCTTTCTTACAGGGAGGATGCAATAGGTGATTATGGAAATCTACTTCTCCTTCCCAAAGTTCTTGCCCTGTGGAGTTCCTAAAGACTCGATCCTCTCACCCTTGTTATTTGCAGTGTATATGCTAACTGTAAGGACATCATTAGATGTTACAGTGTGGGTTTTCATTGCTATACAGATGATATCCAACAGAATGTGCCCTTTGTACCAGGGACAAAGGCTGCAGTCTCTGTATTAAAATCTTGTCTGTCTGAGGTCTAAGACTGGATGTCCTCCAGCTGGCTAATGCTTAACTCAGACAAGATGCAGGTACTGGTGGTCAAGACTGGTTATCAGCAGGGAGTTGGGATGGCAGGAGAGGTAACTGGTCTTGTGCTTGGTTCATTTTCCATCTCCACCTCCTCTAAGGTAAAAAGTCTGTGCAATGTACTGGATATCAAACTGACACTGGCGACTCAGGTTTCATCCATTGTCCAAAATGGTTGATACAGTCCTACGAATATCACCCAGATCAGACCTTTCACCCACCAGATGACTTGCCCTCACTGGTACATGCTGTTGTGACATTCAGACTTGATTATTTCAATGTCCTATACATTGGGCTGAATGGAAGGACCCTATGTCACCTGCAGTTAATACAGAACACTGCAGCCAGCTTGCTGAAGGGCTTCTCTACAATCTGCCTCATGACCCTGGTCCTGTGCAATCTGCATTGGCTGCTGTTGAGGTGGTGGATCTTCTTCAACTTGCTTGCTTGCTGACCTACCTGACCTATAAGGCCATACATGAGCTGGGCCCTAGCTACCTGTGTGGCATTCTGACTCCTCACCAGAACACCTGTCCTCTTGATTCCTTTGAGACAGGCCTACTAGTGGTTCTCAGGGCTCAGATGAAGTCATCTGGCAATGGGGCCTTTGAGGTTGCTGGCCTGACCCTGTGGAGCTCACTCCCAAGGTCTTTGAGAGAGTCCCACCCACTGCAAGCCTTTAAGAAGGGTAGGAAAACACAATTTCCACTGGCCCACTGGTACAGTTGGTGTGGTCATGCTGGCAGGTTTGGCCAGCACACTAGGGACCGCCGAATAGGGCCCTGCACATAGTGCAACTACAAACCCAGGTTAGCCCACTTAACATTTGAATATGAGACCCTGATAATTTTCAAATGTCTGAGAAAATGTGTGCATTGTGTTATAGTGTACACTTTTGTTTTTAATTCATTATATCTTGGTACTAGTAAAAGATTTAGTATTTTCAGGTTAAGGAGAACATGTTACATGAACATGTAGGAGGCAGTATGGCGCAGTGGTTTAAGGCTCTGAGCTGTAAATCTGGAGACCTGTGTTTAAATCCCACAGTCCCTACTTGCATACTGTGTGACCCTGAGCAAGTCACTTAACTTCCTCATGCTCCCAGGTTGCACCTGCAAACAAGCTTTCAGCTTAGTGTGTCTCACCTGGTAAAATAATTGGTTAAAAAAATAAATTTTACAGTTTTTTAGTTTCCTGGTCTTTTACAGTTCATTATATATGTGCACTTCTCTTTAAGGAATTGGAGATTAAGTATTCCTTTCATGGTTATGTTTAGTTTAATATAAAATAAATATAAAATTGCATTCCTTCCTTTTGCAAAAATCTTCTGTTATTGTTTTGTAGCTATTCCAGACCCCCATCTGAAGAAAATCCCCCATTGTGATGGAACATAGCATCACATTTGCTTTATTCTTTATTTAAACAAAAATAAAATAGGTCACCAAGGCACAACATTTGGGCTGGGTGAACCTGAAAGGTCTGCATGTGCCCACATTCACAAAACTTAGCACTTTATTCTCAAAACTCTGCTTTTGCAAATGTAGAATAGGCAAACTTTTTGGCCCGCATCCAACAACAGCCATAATATAATGCACCTATCACAAGCCCAATCCTGTGAGGCTGGAATTCCTTGGGCTACGGTGAATCCCCTTGTGATCAGGATCAGGGATACCCCACCTCTGTCCTTTTAGTATGCTCACTGTTTTTTTTTTTCCTCAATTGTTTAACCAGGAGTAGCACACTAAGCTGAAAGCTTGTTTACAGGTGCGACCTGGGAGCACAGGGAAGTTAAGTGACTTGCTCAGGGTCACACAGTATGCAAGTGAGGGCTGTGTGATTCAATCCCAGGTCTCCAGATTTGCAGCTCAGAGCCTTAGACCTCTGCACTATACTGCTCACTGTTTCACAAGTGAATATATGCCAGAGGAACCCAAGGCTCCCTCTCTCCATGCAAGGGGGTGCAACTACAGTCTTGTGTCTGTGTTCCTGGGATAGAACTCTCTCAGCCACTGCACAATGAACCAGAAAGCCAAAGGTGTGTATAGGCCTTTGGGAGATGCCCTATAGCACCCTATATGTGTCTTTCCCCAGAAATGCACAGACCTGTTCAAATCCTCACAGATCCCTCCTGAAACTCCTCATTTTCTCCCCCCTCCTTGCATCCACAGAGTCCCTAATGATACCTTATTTGATAGTGTCAAGCCCTTAGCATTCAGACAGGCATACTATAGTTTGAACAAACTCTTCCCAACACACGCACAAAGACACTGGCAGAATTATCTTAAAAGTAAGCCACATGCTTTACTAATTAACTAATAAATGCAGTAAATAACTTAAAGACAGATAATTTTAGATGTTGGTTACAGGATATGGAAAATAAAATGGAAATATACAAAAAAAAAAATAAACTGAAAATTCTAGTTTGAGAGTTCTACCTGAAGTCCTCAGTTGCTGAATTTGAAGTGCAAAGTATTGTTAAAAGTAATAGCTGAAGTCTTGGCTCTTGTGCTCCAGGAGAATGTCTCAAACAACTAAATTGTCTCCTCTCTCTAAGCAGACAGGGTCCCAAATGCGTCTTTCACACAAAAATCAGACAGACAAAAGGTCACAAGCAAAAGCAGTGATTAAGTCTTATACTCCTGTTTTATGGGTTTCTCAAAGGGCAGATCCAGTGGACAGTGGACAGTGGCTTGCCCTTCAAGTGGCTAATATCTCATCTCAATAGGAATGCAACCAACAAGCTTTTAATATTTTATTACCAAAAAAAATGCTTATTTCTGGCAGGGAACACCGGGCATAGAGGCAAACCAGTTTCAGCCTGAATTCCAGGTGCAGATCCAGCCTTGCCTCTCCCAAATGACTGTAATTAAGCTACAATCAGTACAGTCATTTACTTAAAATGCTAGTCCATTTAACTGTAACTAGATTAGCTCAGGGTAGACTTGCAGAGACAAAAGGAAATCCTACGAAATGGCAGCACTAGGTGCTGAGGGCTATTCAGACACAAATGTATGCCTGGTCTTCCAGCCCTGCTGAATCAGCCCGTTTTGTTTCCTTTTAAATGGTTTAATCAAACTCTAGTCCCTGAATAGTAGCAAATAGTTTCTCTGCCCAGTAACAAGGGATTACATCAATTTAGGGCCCATGGCTTTTGTTTTGTACCCATGGTCCCTTGCAAATTACACTGGGCCACCATGGACATCTCTGATGCATTTCTCACATAAAATAACATAACAAATGATTAGGACAATGAGGTTTGGCCATATCTCAGCACAGCACCAACCCCTCCTTCCCTCCTAGTTATATTTTGCACTTTTCATATATGTACTTTCAAAATTTCCTATACAGTGGCATCCACAAAAATCAAGTGCAGTATCACAGTTTTTGCTGAGATATCTTGCAGGATACTGTAAGAACTAAATGGAATCTAGTGAAAAGGATCGGGGCGGGGGGAGAGTCCACCACGCTAGTTATACGAAGTACCAGTTCTGTAAGCAGTAGTGATAGAAAATGAGCAATACAAGAACAAGTGCAGGAAGTCATTGCGGTGGGACAGGAGCTATGCCTGAATGATGGACTGGGGCCATGCACATGCTAGTCCAGCCAAACAAAACATGGTCCATTAGTCTCCAGAATCTAACTGGTTCTACAACTACAGCAAGTAGCAGTTTCTCAACAGTCATGGACATCCAGTACATTTAAGGATCAAACCAACTTGAGCAAATTTGAAGCACACAGGCTTCCCACTGTTTCTCCTTGGAGTACTTGGAGTTCCCCTAACTGTGGGGTTACTGGAGAAACATCCCAACTTGTAAAGATAAGCCACTCCAATCATCTTGTTTCGGTAACACAACATCAGCTGCCAGTGGCATCAGTAACACCACAGCCACCTTTGTGCTAGAGGCATGGACAATTGTTTGTTCCCTTGAGGCACCATATCATATCCTCATAAACCCTCAGCCCACATATCAGACAGCAGTAGCATTATCAAGCCCAGTTCTGATGCTTTGCCATTGTGTGCAGAAGGTGACAGTGCATGTGTGCTTGCATTGATACTAAAGTTATTTTGTAACCTGAAAAAGTGGAATTGTTTATTTATTTATTTATTTATTTAAGAGATTAACCAGGAAGGCATACTGAGCAGAGTACCGCTCGATTCCAGATGTGCCCTGGGGGGGTGGGTTACAAATGGTACAGTAATGCAGAGGAGAAAACGTACACATAAGTATGTGTGGTACAAAACAATAGATGAGACAGTCATAATATGATTTGAAGGTACATTTTCAATAACATTTCAATAAACATTTGGTGCTGACAGCATCACAACATACCGAAAATGGAGAAAACCAGACTGGTGTTAACAGCTGGTAGTTAGGTTGTGAGTAATTCAATGGGGGAAACAGGAGCAATTGGTAGAGAAGTGTGTTTTAAGAAGGGCATTCCGGTGTGTAGTAATTGTGGCGTGTCTAATATCGGCTGTCAGGGAGTTCCATATTTTGGGCAACCTGAAGCTGAAGGCAGCCTGGCCAGACCAGGTGGATCTGTGCGGGATATGCAGGAGCCGAGAGTCTAAGTTCCTGAGAGCGTAGACCGGTGGGGGGAGGGCAGTTAGGGAGGACGATAGGTAGGATGGGAGTGTCTGCGACCAGAACTTAGCAGTGGTTCTGGCACAGTGTAGCAATCGCCGATTATGTAGACAGGGGAGGTCCAAGGACTGGTAGAGGTCGCAGTGATGAGTATTTGGAGGACGGTCCAAGGAGAACTGGCAGAAGGAGTTGAAGAGGGGATCAAGCCTAGATAAGGAAGTTTGGGGGGCAGCACCGTAGACAACATCACCATAATCCATAATCGGGAGGATAATTTTTTGGACTATTTCTAGTCTGGTTGGTAGAGGGATGCAGTTTTTGTTCCGGTATAGAGCTCCCAGCATGGGATGCAGTTTTTTTTGTAAGGCATCTATATGCGCAGAAAAGTCAAGGTACTGATCTAACCAGACACCAAGATATCTATATGAAGTGCATGCCTCTAGTGGGGAGCTATCCAGAGTGTAGAATGTGGGGGGGGGCAGGAAGGCGGGTTAGTTTGGCCCGAGAGCCGAAGGTGAGGGAGACTGTTTTTTTTGAGTTTAGGAATAGTTGATTTGAGAGGAACCAACGTTGGATGGAGTCGAAGTCCTTCTGTAGATAGGCTGTCATGGCATTTGGGGATGGGCCAGAGGCAAACAGTACCGTGTCGTCGGCGTACATATGGATAGCAGTATGTGGGCAGGCAACAGGCAGGTCGTTGAAAAAGACAGAGAACAGCAGAGGGCTTGAGGGTTAGTGTGAGGTATAACAACCACAACAATTTTGTAAATGCAAGCCAGTAGCATGACCACCAAAGCAGCTTATAGTTCAGGAGAGTATAAGTGAGTATAGGGAAATGGAGATGTCAGAGAAGGAGGGAGAGAGTGTGAGGTAATAGTATAGGAAAAATAAGCAGAAACTCACAAGGACAAGGTGGCAAGAGAGCAGGGGAAAGCTAAGGAGCCTTGTGAGACAGAGATGGAGAGCAATGTGGAAGGGGAAGAAGAAATCAAAGAGGAGGAGGAGAAGCAGAGGGAAAAAGCTGGAGAGAAAGAAGTCCATGCAGGAGAGGAAGAGGATGATAAAGCACAGATTTTGAAAGTCTACCATCAGTTACATCAACACATTCTGATGATGGCTGTGATATACAGGTGTGGAGGCCATCGTGGGAATCCACTAAGAGCATGTTGCGATCTGTGTGAAAGTGTTCTGGCTGATCACCTTAAACATTTATTTATTTAACCAGGTATAGCACACTAAGCTGAAAGCTTTTTTACAGAAGCGACCTGGGAGCACAAGGAGGTTAAGTGACTTGCTCAGGGTCACACAGTATGCAAGTGGAAGCTGTGGGATTCAAACCCAGGTCTGGTCTGCTGGATGTCACCAAATTTGCAGCTCAGAGCCTTAGACCAATGCGCTATACTGCCTCAACATGATCATGGCATCTTCCTAACCATCTCATTGATTCACAATCCCAGCTTACGGCATATAGGCCAGCAGCAGCAGTGACAACTGGCATGAGAGTTGGTAAAAGATAGTTAGTTCAAGTAGTGCAGCAGTCAACAGATGCATCCCAAGGTACTGGTGCTATTTCAGATGCACCACTCTACTGAAGCCCAAATGCTTCGTTCTATAGTGCTTTACATTTTTCCATCATGTTCTCCCATGTTTGTACAAGTTAATACACATGCAAATGTTGACATAGAAGCATAGAAACTTAGAAGCAGATGGCAGATAAGGACCGCAAGGCCCATCTAGTTTGCCCATTTCTTTTTCTACCTTATAAATGTGCCATCGGCCTTTGCTCTGTCAATGGCCTATCTATTCATACTCATCTGTTATGCCTATCCCATGCCTATTTGAAGTCCTGCACTGTGTTCATATCCACCACTTCCTGAGATAGGCCATTCCATGCATCCACCACCCTTTCTGTGAAAAAGAACTTCCTCACATTACCCCTTAATCGGCCTCCTTCTAATTTCATGCTGTATTCTCTTGTTCTGCTATTTTTCTTATATTGAAATGTTAGACTTTTTCACCTTGTTAAAGCCCTTAAGGAGTTTGAATGTTTCGATCATTTCACCCGTCTCCCTCCTTTGCTCTGGTGTATACATATTGAGCTCCATTAATCTGTCCTCATATGTTTTCTGATGCAGTCCCTACACCATTTTGGTTGTCCTTCTCTGGACTGCCTCAGTTTGGTTAATGTCCTTGTGAAGGTGTTGCCTTCAGTACTGCACATAGTACTCCAGATCGGGCCTAACCAGTGTCTTGTAAAGAGGGATTATTACCTCTCTCTTCTGACTTGTGATACCCCTACTAATGCACCCTAACATCCCCCTAGCCTTACCTACTGCTTTAGTGGTCTGCTTGGATGATTTCAGGTAATCGGAGATGATGATGCCCAAGTCTCTTTCTTCCTTTGTGAATGCCAGCAACTACACTCCCAGTCTATAGGTGGCTTCAGGGTTTCTCTTCCCTATATGCATAATCTTGCACTTCTTTGCATTAAACTCCAGTTGCCACTCTTCTGACCATTTTGCTAGTTTATCCAGATCTCTTCTCATTCTGCCCACCCCATCTGGATCATCTACTCTGTTGCAGATCTTGGTGTGATCTGCAAACAGACAAACCTTACCCTCCAGTCCATCTGCAATGTCACTAATGAAGATATTGAAGAGGATTGGCCCCAGAACTGATCCCTGAGGTACCCCACTTGTGACTTGCATCTCTTCTGACTGTATACTGTTTACCACCACTCTCTGTTTTCTGCCCATCAACCAGTTTGCCACCCAGTTGACTAACTTCTGACCCACCCTGAACTTACCCAGCTTATTAATCAATCTTCTATGTGGAACAGTATCCAAAGCTTTGCTGAAGTCAAGGTAGGTGACATCCCCTTTGGTCCACCACTCTGGTTACCCAGTCAAAGAAATCAATGAGATTAGTTTGACAGGACCTTCCTTTTGTAAATCTTGTGCTCTTATGGATTCCAGGTGTTGCACTATCCTTTCCTTAAGGAGTGCCTCCATAATCTTGCCCACTACTGAGGTAAGACTGACTGATCTGTAGTTCCCTGCTTCCTCCCTGCTACCACTCTTGTGGAGCGGGATCAAATGAGCCCCTCTCCAGTATTCTGGGTCCTCTACTGTGCTCAGAGACTCACTAAACAGTTCTGATAATGGCTCTGCTAGTTCCACCCTTAGATCCTTTAGTACCCTTGGATGTATGCAATCAGGTCCTATTGCCTTATAAACCCTGAGGTTATCGAGCTCTTGCAGGCCCTTTCTTTTGTGAAGGGACTAGTGCTCACCTCCCTCCCTCTGTGTCCATGGTGCTGAGCTGTGGGCCCTGCCCTATCTTCTCTTCAGTAAATACTGAGCAGAAGTATCTATTTAGGATAGATGCTTTTACATAATCCTCCTCCTCACATGCCCCCTTATCTCTTTTGATCTTAACAATATCCCTTCTGGACTTTTTCCTTTCACTAATGTATCTATAGAAAGTCTTGTCACCTTCTTTTATTGTCTATGCTAGTGTTTCCTCCATTTGGACCTTTGCCTGCCTTACTGCATTTCCTGTTTCCCTTAGGGAAGTTTGGTATGCCTCTCTATCTTCATCCCGCTGCATTCCCTTATATTTCCTGAAGCCCAGCCTTTTAGCTCTGACCTTTTCTGCTACTGTTTTTGAAAACCAAAGTGGTTTCCTTCTTCTTTTGCACTTCCTTTTCTCTCTAACACAATGGGATGTTGCTTCAAGTATTGCATCCTTAATGCTTGCCCAATTTGCCTGTACCCCCTCATCTGTATTTCTTTTTGCCAGGGGTAGCTTAACTCTGTTCGCCATCTTATGAAAGTCAGCTCCTCTGAAGTCCCATATTTTTGCCTTGGAATGGGATGATTTAGTTGTAGTGGCCAAACTGAACCATACCATGTGATGGTCACTGGCCCCCAGGTGACCTTCTACCTGGAGATCTGTGATCCTTTCCCTGTTAGTCAGTACTAGATCTAGGATAGCCCTATCTCTTGTGGGTTGTTGTACCAGTTGTTTGAGGCCCTACCCCAGCAGGGAATCTACCATGTGTCTAGTTCTGGCAGATGTTCCTGCTGGTATTGACCAATCTGTATCTGGCATGTTGAAGTCTCCCATTATCAGAACCTCCCCTTTAGCTGTCATGGTTTATATATCTTCTAACAGTAATGTGTCTATGTCCTCCCCCTGGTCTGAGGGCCTGTAGACAACTCCAGTTGTTTCCAGGTGACCCACAGTTCTTCTGGCTCCTTCATACAGGGCCACTCCACCCCCACCCCTTTGCAACTCGGTCTCTTCTGAACAATACATAGCCAGGTACTGAAGTCTCCCAAGTATCGTTACAGGTAACCCACATCTCGCTAATTGCTACTATGTACAGTTTAGCCTCTGTCATTATTGCCTGCAGGTCTGGGATCTTGTTTCCCAGACTGTGAGCATTTGTGTACATGATTTTCCATTGGCCAGATTTGGGTGTGTAAGTTGATGGGTGAGGTCTGCCGTTTCCCCTGTGCGTTGCATGGAGAGCTGGACCTTTTTCCTTACCTGGTGATGCAGATGAACTGCAAACATGTTGAACTCCTGTTTGACCACTAGCTGAGGGGGGAGGGGTGTTCTTCCCATTCGACGTATGGAGTGCTGCGCCCCCTTCCCATTTGCTAGTTTAAATGTTCTGCAAAGATGTCAAACTTCTGCCCCAATGCACTGACTCCCTCCTTAGTCAGATGCAGTCCATCAAATTTAAAGAACTTTCGCTCCCAAAACTGTTGCCAGATCCCTATAAATTTGTGTCCTTTTTCCTTGCACCATCCCTTGAGCCACATGTTTAGCTCCCCTATCTCCCCTTTTCTGACCTTCTGTCCATCTTCCCATCTCTCCCAGACTGGCAGGATCTCAGAGAAGGAGATGCCGGACAAAATGGATGATAGTTTGTCACCCAGCCTGGTCAGGTGTTCCTTAGTCTCCACAACTGCCCGACTGGTGAGATCATTAGTCCCTATGTGTACCAGGACATCAATGTTTTCCCCTGCTTCCTGAACAATTTTAGGAAGCAGGAGAAACCATTGATGTCCTGGTACACACTGACACTATGGAAGGAAGCAGAGAGGGTTTTTGTTTTGTGGATTTCACTAGTGATGTCTAAAGCAGTAAGACAAAGTCTCAGTGCCAACTGGTTTCTGTCCTCCTAAAGCAGCACTACCACTATTCCTGCCCCACCTCTACCACCTCCACCAGCCACTACAGGAGTTATATTGAAGCAGACAGACTCACAGAGGCACACCACTACAGAAACTGCTTTACTTAATAAGTCAGTCATGGAGCAGAAGCACAGAGAGAAAAAATTCAGTCACTCATCAAGTCACTGCTGGAAATCCAGATATGCCCTCACAATATGCAGGAGGGACTGTAAATGATAGACCATGGAACTAACATGCTGAACACAATGAATGATGGGGATTTCTGCCATGCAACTTGTTTTAAACATGCACTAAATCTGATGGTGATTCATGTGCTCGACAAACATGCACAGATAAATCAATCGTATGCTGCTTATAAAGTGCTATTGTGTGCATAGCAGATTTGTCCACTATAAGCAGTGTCCAGGATATCCATAAACATATTTTTCAGTGACCTTACTTGGTCCTGCATGCAGCATAGCCCTCCCTTTAAACCAGAACATAGTCCTCCCACTCAAAACACAATTTGCATTTGGCTTTTTGAGTCCCACTGCCATACCCACACCAACACCTAGTCTGAGCACACCTTCTTATCTTGATTCTGCCATTTGGTTCTGCCTTCAGCAAGAGTTAGCTGCAATCTTTGTCAGTCTCGCTCCCTCTCCACCAAGAACACACACAAGCAGTGGGTTTGATAGGTAAAAATGCTTTCTTGAAAGAACTAGCCACAAGCTGCATCAGCACCAGTCTCTCTTTCTAAACTGAGAACCTCAAGAATACTAGCAATTTGTGGGTTTGAGAGAAAAGCTGCATTTCTGCAGACAATGCTGCAAGCTGTGTTAGTGCAGCAGATTTGTTTGTGCAGAAGACTGAATCAGTACCAGTCTCTCTTGAAATCAAGAACACCCGCAAACAGAAGGTTAGAGAGAGAGAGATGTTGCATTTCAGTAGAGAATGCTTTAAGCAGCAGGTTTGAAAGAGAAGCTGCTTTCTGAAAAGAATGCTTCAAGCTGTGTCAAAACCACATCTTTCTCTTGCTTTCTCTTCACTGGAAAAGAATTGATAGAGAACTGCAGACAGGTATTTGTGTAGAAAGTTCCAGAAGGCTGAAAGATTTGAAGATAGGGAACTGCTAATGGGGATTTATGTAGAAGGTTTAAACACCCATAAGCAGTGGGTTTGAGAGACAAACTGCTAACTTGAAAAAATTATTTGTAAGCAACATCAGCATCAATCTCCCTCTCTCTCTCTCTATCTTCACTGGAGCATTTTGGATAGAGACCTACAGACAGATGAGGATTTGTGTAAAAGCTTAAATGGTTACCTTTTTCTGTTTACAGGGAACTACAGTTAGTTCATAGGTGGGTTAGGTGTATCAGGGAAGCCCATTAACACCTCCACAGCTCCAGTCAGATAGTATCAGAAAGTGACAGGGAGGCAACCTGATTGCTGATGTGGATCTGTTAAAGGGCTTCAAGCATCTGGTATTGTAGTTCCCCCTAATCCGCTATAGCCAACAGATTTGTAATGGTGCCCTTTAGGATTTGGCATCCAGGATTTGTCCATTGTAAACAGCTGTCTGGCTTAAGCGTGGACAGTATAAGTGGTGCATACAATACTTGTCACTGTAGTTGACATCACTAGATACCGTATGCCAATAATTTTCCCAAATGTGCTGAGCGCCTCTACCATTACCAGCAGAAATATAATGCTTTACAGCTTTACTTAGTTAAAGACATTGCAACAAGGTGGAGCTTCATCTCTTACAGGGTGTTGAGACTGGTGGAAGAGAAAGTTTTGTTCATGGTTATGGAATACAGTGATGTGGCCTGTGGGGTAATCTGTCCCAGATGCAGTGATGTGTACAGCAAGATGTTGTTCCACTCTGTGACCATAAGAAATGGCCTTCAAAGATGTCAATGCTTAATCATCATTTCTTGGTATGGTCCACACATGCCTTTATTTAAAATCTTCCACAGCAACATAATAAATCAAAGCTTTTTCTGGTGGTCATTTAGGCAATGGTATTAGTGGCAGTGGTGAAAATTACAGTGATGATGACGATGGTAGAGGAGGTGGAGGTGACACCTCTAGTTCATCTGAATTATCTCAGCAACACCACAAGCCAGATGTAAATACTCATTAAGGAGGTGGCAGAGATGATCTAGCAAAATTTGAAGAAGTGCATCTCCCCCATATGCATTGACCATATCAAGTAGAAACTGTTGCATACAATACACTTCAAATGGAGCAACACAGACAATAAGAAAAAACAACCAAGATTCCCCCTCATCTTGCTCACACTGCTACTACTCCTCAGTTGATTTTGAATGCTTCCTGTTCCTGGCATCAGCCTGACAATATGGAAAATGACTCAGATAGTGTTGCTCTGGAGACAAGAATGGGAATTTCAAATATTTTTGACACTGACAATGGGTGATACACAGGCATTGTGAACTAACTAATAAACATTTCATCAGAGTGCATGATGGTGACTTATCTAACAGGGTCATTGTCTAGCCAAAGCAATGAGTCCAACAAATTGTGGCAAGACAGGAAATTGATCTGATCTTTACTGGCTAAATTGGCTTTGTATTTTCTTAGACATCCTCCAACGTTGATCAAGTGGGAAAGATGTTTCAGCACAACTGCTAATATTGCCTTGCCCCATCACTCTAAGCTAGATTCTGAAAATATTAAATTCTTAGCCTTTCTCAAATTCACTTTACTATGGATCAACTTCAGTTACAGATTTGATTTTTTTGTTTCAAAATCCAGGTAGAAGGTGAATACTGAGTGGGAGGCACTACTGCCAGATAATTTCACAGTCACTTGATAACAAAAGGAATGCACTAACCCCTGCAGGAGGAAAAAATAAAGCACAGCACTACTCTAGTCGATGAAGCTGCTTTTTTATGTGCCATCTCACAGCAGCAACAAATGCAATACAATCAAGAAAGGCAGTGCCTCCACACTGCCCGCTCACATTTCACACTTCCGATCGGACTTCAGAGAATACAACACAATACAACACAAGTGATGTTGCCTGATTTTATACACAAGTTAATTAAACAATTACAGCAATACACTTTGCGTGCACATTATGTGTCACACCCAACACCACTTCAGTGCAAGTACAATCCAGTTTCAAAGTCCATGTGTATCCTCAGTGATCCCTTTTAGATCTCATGCTTTCTTCATAATTCATATTCGGTTCCAGGCCACCTGTGTGGAAAGAAAACACCAAGAGGTGAGTATAAAAACCTTATATCTGTTTTTGTACTACTTTAGAATGTGAGGGTTCAAGGCACATTAAGGCAGTTCTAAACATGTATGCACAAACATGTTCATCAGTGGGGGAGGTGGAGATTTTTTGTTATCTTCATTTCACTAACAGAAGGTCTTAGTTCAAACTTGTCATTTAGATCAGGGTACTTAAGAGCCTCCAGCCTGTAAATCCATTCTTGTTTGTTTTGCTTTAGGATGGTTTCAAGGTCACCACCTCTCACATTTTGGGTACACTTTCAATACCTGTAGCACTAACCTTGTGATCATTCTTAGGAGTAGAATTTTGTATGTACATTCCAATGGCATATTCAATTTTCAAATGCTGATTGCCAATAGATGTTCATCTAATCTTAATCCTAATCTCCTTTTCATATACCCCACATAAAATCTACCACAAGAACAGGTTTGCATTTATACCACTGCCTCAGTATTGCAGTTAATTTGATCTTTAACCTTTTCCATTCTACATGTTTGTGGGTTCAGAAAGCTTTCTTGTTTGTCCATTACTGTAAGTGACATGCACTACAGAAGCCACATGAGTTTGAACCCCATTTTGGTACTATGGGATTTGTGTTGGGTTTCGACTGGTAGCAGTGTAACAACCCCTGGTGAAGGTCTGTTCCTCTCCTGTAAAATATTCTTAAAGATTTCTCAAAAAGTTATTTCAGTTGTGGCAACCCCTGAATATTTTCAGGTTTTCTCTCACAATATTGACAACTTCTTTTGTACTACCACCATAGATAGTTACAAATGTAAAGGAATGCACAGTCTTATAATTTTTCTTTTTTTCTAGCAGACAACAATGCTTCCCTAGGCATTGTTCCTGACTGAGGAATAGCTCTTTCAATGTCAGCCTCATCATACTCCCGCTCTCTCTCAGCCTTTCTGTTAGTTCCCTAGTTCTCTTACAGTACAATTCTTCAGTGCCACAGTTTCTTTTTAAATGCATAAACTGTCCCTTTGGAAAATGTTTCACTGCCTGGCAGGGATGGCAGGTACTAGCTAGTAAAAAGCTGCTGCTGTCAGTGGTTTTTTTGACATACTGTATAGCAGATACAGTTTGCTTTCCATTTAATTTTGCTATATTCGCTATTCACACTTCCATCACGAAATTAAACGGAATGCAAAATAAACATGATATACAGTATGTGCTTTGTGAACTGTGCACTAAAGTAGCACTCTCTCACAAAGAAGTTAACAGCTACTCACAGCTACTTAATCACCTCCTCTGACATTCATTCATGCAGCTATTTACAGCTACTTGCAGCCTACTCACACATCGCATCAATGCTAGCTGACAACAGTTTAAAGTAGGTGACAGTTTTTATTTAAAGTGCATAATGAATCATAACTAAGTAACCAAATCCCCCCCAAAAAAACAACACCATGGTACCGGTGTTTTAGCAGTTAAAATGTCCAGTCTGTTCACTGTGTCTCAATCAGTCTTGTTCAGTCCTCTTCTCCTCATCTCCTAAACCAAAACCAAAAAAAATAAAAATAAGCAGGTCGTGCGGCACTGAATAGAATCTTTAAAAGAATCCAAAGCTTGCCAAAATCCACACACTATGTCATCTTGCCTGGTAGCCAACATGTTGATACTGGCTTCCGTCCATCTGGCGTGATGCTCTTTTAAAGTTAGCTGCTTCAAATCAATCTTGAAGTCATGGATACCAGTAGAAATCTTTTCAGACACTAACCCAGTGTACCGCTGCATGATACTGTCTTTTAAAAGATTTTTAAAGTTCTTATTTACTGACACATCCAGGGGCTGCACGGAGTCCATATAGGATGCAAGGATGTACACTGGGATAATGGAACACTTTTCCAATTTCTCAAGTATGTTAGTTGTACTATGAGCTCTGTATATCTCCAATATCAATTGATATTTTTGCTCCTCAGGAAGTCCCAGTCTAATTTTCATGCTCTCAAAATGTGGCAGCAAAACATGATCAATAAATTTGATCACTGTGTGCTCATTGGCCCAATGGTTTTCAGACTGGTTGATGTGCCATACAGGTGGGAACTTGTAGGATGGGGTACACACCAAGGTCCTGCCCTTGTAGATTACCTGTGGTGGTAGCATGTCACCTGATAGTGTGCAAGCCAAGACAACAAACACCTGGTATTTGTCACTGAGGCCCGTCAACGATACCTGGTGAGACCTGGTTGCCTCCATGGTTCACTGTGACACTGGGGCCATGTTAGCACCCATTTCATCTAAGTTGACTACCAGCTCAGGTGGGATGAGCTCCCAGGCACAAGCTTTAGCTATATGGTTTAAAAAAATAACCTTTAAGTTGGGCAAGTTGATAGGGACATTTCTAGCAACCTTGGTCCCTTTCCTTTTACTGAACCCCATGCAATTTAAAAAAAAAACACACCCATTTTGTGGTCAGCTGCAGATGACCACTGTTCTCACACAACAACTGAGGGGAGTTCACTTTACAACACCAACGGCGATGGCGTGTATCACCTTGGCATTAACTACCGCACCCTCTGTGTGCATTGAGCGAATGTTTTTTTATTGCTCCTCAAAATCATTTGACAGGTGTGTGGCCTGCCTCAGCACTTTCGGTGAAGTAAGGGCAACAGGTTGGTGGGTCAGTTGCTTTATTAAAAGCTGCCAGGTAGTCTGCTTTAAACTTGCAGACAGTGCTTTCATTAATCACAGTGCACGATTGTGAAATGTGGAAGCTTCAGTTGCCATCACACCATTCTCAACTGCATACTAGCCGAGTTTAAACTGCAGATCAGGAGTGTAGTGACCAATGTTCCATCACATTGTTTTTGGATTGTTCACACCAGAAAGTGGAAATGTGATGAATTCCTCTTTGTGAAACAATCTTCCTTCTTGATTGCTACTCAGAATTTTGATTTTAAACTTGAACAACTAAATCAACAGATTAGGGATTTCATTTATATCCCTACAGATATTAATTTAATCCCAGAACCAAAGTCATGGTTTGACTCTGATTGTAGGAAAGAAAAGGGGAAACATAGGAAATTAATTAAGAGGATTAAAAAAAAACTCTAGGGAAAATCATAATATACTAAATAAGGCCAGAAAGCAGTATAATAGATTTCTACAAAATAAGAGACAGGAGTTTTTATATAGAAACTGGGATGTGATGTATAACATTATTATCACAAAAGAATCAAAAGCTTTCTTGAGAATGGTGGCTCTGGGAGCAAATCTATTTCAGCCTTCACTGGCAGTGTATGTACTGAAGGAAGAATGGGTGAAGCATTTTGAGGAAATTTTCTTTAAAGTTCCAACACTGACATCAGCAGTCTTTGAAACTAAGGAAACTGATAGGTTAACAGTACCCATGATTGTTTTTACAACCGTTGAAATAGAAATAGTGATATCAACATTAAAAAACAAGAAATCCCCTGGTTTAGAATTTATCCCCCCTGAAGTTTATAAAGGACATAAAGATTTCTAGGTTTCAATCCTAACTCTTTTTTTTAATGTGTGTGTCTCTCAGAATTATGTCCCAGTTTCATGGAAACAGAATATAATTGTCCCAATTCATAAAAAAGGTTAAGTTTATCTCTCACTAATTTCAGACCCATTAGTCTTTTGGATACAAATTCTAAGATTTTTTCCAGATTACTGCTGAATAGATTAATAAAGTGGGCAGATTCTTCTAATCAAATTTCTATATTTCAAGCAGGATTTAGGGAAGGTTTTTCAGCAATTGATAATGTTTTTTGTTTATATAACCTTTCTGAAAAATATTTTTTTTTTGAGGGGGACTAAATTATTTGCACTTTTTATTGATTTTTCATCAGCTTTTGATTCGATAAACAGACACATATTGTGGTATTCTTTTGGGGCAAAGGGGGTTACTTCCTCATTATTTAAGTTAATAAAACATTTGTATTCAGACACCTTGACAGCAATAAGATTTGACAATAAAGGTTCATTAACTTCTTTTTTCCCCACAAATAGAGGGGTGAAACATGGATGTTTATTAGCCTCAATATTGTTCAAACCTTACATAAACTCATTATGTGAATATCCAGAAAATGATTCTTTGTATTCCCCTAAAATATATAAATTATTGGTCTACTCGCTAGCATATGCTGACTACTTGGTGATTTTTTCATTAACTAAAATAGGTATGTAAAAAAAATGTATTGTTTTGTTCAGAAATGTAATACCCTTGAATTAAAATTAAATATTAATAAGACAAAGGTGGAGGTCTTTGGGAAAAATCTTAGAAATTCTAGTAAGTCTATATTTCTGATGGGTCATGTAAAGATTGAGGCTATAAAGAAATATTGTTATATAGGGATAAAATTGGTTTCTTCAACATTGTGGGCAAATCATATTAAAGAACAGATTATAAAAGGTAAATGAATAGCAAAAGTCTTTATAAAGTTTTATTATAAATATGGGGGACATAGCATCATCCCTGCATTAAAAGCAGGGGAGGCTAAAATCAGCCCTCTGCTGTTACATGGAGCAGAAATCTGGGGATAGGTGAAAGCTGAAGAACTAGGAAAAACCCCGTCTCTTTTTTATAAAGCGCTTCTCAAAATGCCCTCCTCAACTTCAAATGCTATGGTGAGGGCTGAATTGGGAAGGTTCCCAATTGGGTTTTTAAGGGAATTATCCCACATTTCATACTGGTTAAAAATAGTGAACAATAATAAAAATATTATCCCTAAGAAATGTCTATTAGAAAAGATTAGATGGCACCAAGAGGGCCTGTCCTCACCATGGCTTACTGTATTAAAAAATAGTCTGGAGAATATTAATCTGCTTCATCTTTGGAAAGATAATAAAAATATATCTTAATCTCAACCCACTATAGGAGAAGGATTAAAGACAAATTGATTCATGTGTGGAAAACTCAGGACATGAAAATTATTAGAGAACAAAAATGTGCCCAGTGGCTGAAAAACAAACAAAACTGACCATTCATTAGAGACTTACTTAAAATTACCACTGAATCCAGATCAGAGGAAATTAATCACATGGGGCTAGGTTTGAAATTATTAATTCAAGATATACCTACTTTAATAAAATAAAGAAGAGTCCTGAATTGGAAGAAGCATGCCCTTGTAACAAAGGTCATGCTGAAACATTAGAGTATATAATACTGCTTTGTCCATTATTCAATAAAATAAGGAAACTTTACTTACAAAGCTGCCTAGAAGTTTATGCAAGTCCCAACTATGATGTGTTTTTTTATATTGATGTACCCTCAAACTCTCATAGAGGCAAAACAAATCTCCCAATTTCTTGCATTAGTAGTTAAAGCTAAAAAAATAGGATCTGGAAAAATATAGAAGCTTAGAAAAGAAAGAAAAGGGAAGGGAAAGTAACAGATATTTGGAATGTTCTGATTGGAAAGTATTTATGCTAGGATTATGATATTAAGAAATGCAATCCTGAAACTACTGGGGTTAATCTATTTTAGATATGGCATAGTTATTATGGCATTTTTAAACCTTAATTGTGATGTATTATTTCGGACTATTAGTAATGAAAAATGCTGCTCTTGTATGTATTAATGTATTGACATGTATGTAATTGATGTGCTGTATGTCTTCTTTCTATTGAAATAATCATACGGTTTGTATCATCATGAGTGATCAAATAAACTGAACTGAACTGAACTCCAGAAAGTTGATCACTGACTGACCGGCTGTCACCTTAAATTTAAAGTTTGGATTTGTGCTTTCCAAGTACAATACAAACTCTGTTAAATCATGCCTTGAGCCTTTCCACACTAGAAATACATCATCAGTACAAAACATTTGTAAACATCAGTATTACTGAAAAACTGGTTAACTGTTTCATTATACATGTATTTCTCTTCCCATTCCTCCAAATACAGATTTGCTAGACACGGTGCTAATGTGGCCTCCATTGCTATTCCCTTTACTTGTTTATATATTTTCCCTTCAAACATGAAAATATTGTTTTGCAATACCATCTCACTAAGTCCTAAGATCATATTGCTCTTTGGTTGGGACAAAGCTGTGTACTCCAGCAGGTAGTGTTCAATTGCTTCTGGCCCCACTTCCCGTGGTATGTTAGTGATTAATGAGTCTACATCCAATGCTACTAGCTGCCATTGAGATTCTGTTTGCATTTCTTCTAAAACAGACAGGATGTGGCTAGTGTCTCTTATGTTGCTCTTCATTTTGAGTACAGTACTATGGGGCAAATGATGATATCAAATTCAGGTTCAAAATCCTTCTACTGTTTTAGTTATAAGTGAGCATAAAAAGGTCTTAATTTTGGTCAACTTTACATTTTAGACCCCTTAAAATATGTGCTGCCAGTAAACCAATTCTCAGAAGAATTTCAGGATCCAGAGATCTTGGCATCAGCTCTGCATCTGATAAAGTTCAAATAAGTTGCTTGAACAGGGGCAGAGTTATTAAGGTGCACAGATCAGGGTTTAACAATAAAGTGCTTACTCAACCCTAATATACAGGCATGACCCCGCCCGTATAATTTTCTGTGTGCCAATAAATCATAAAACTGAATACGTAAACTGATATATTATTATTTTGAGTGGGGTATGACTAGCCTCACTTAATTCTAAGAGGGCGAACTCTGTGTTGCATAAATCCTAATGTTGTGTACGCACCTGGGTTTTTTAATGATTTCTGGCCAGATTTGTGGAGATAACAGCAGTTTACTGTTCATCTTTTTTTCTGCAATTCAAAATGTGCAATACAAGTCTCTGTTCACAATATGTATTGCTAGCCTGCGTTAATTTCTATATTTGTTCAGTAGGTGATGCTATGAAATTTCTAGGTCCCTATGTGTTTCTTGTATTACTTTAATGTTTTTTTTGAGAGATTATAAATTTTTTTCCAGTGCACTATGAATCAGGATGCATTTCATAGATGTTTTCCATGTTAGGTCTTGCTAGTTATCAACACTGAAGGATGTGGTAGCTTAGGTCTTTTGGTGAGGGTGTTTGGATTTCACTTTCATGCTCTGTATGTGTGGCTGTGATACTCACTGTAGCCACGGTACAGAGAAGCTGAAGCTGCAAGTTATAGACATTTGGCCTGTCCAGTGATGCTCTTGGCTGTTCTCTAGGCCTATCCGGTGACACGTTTATTGTCCATTCTCAGTCTTACTCCATCCATTCTGTTTTGTGGTGCTTCAATGTGCTTCTACTTCCTAATCTGACTTTTTTATGTGCCTTTTGTATGTTATGTTTAATGCTGATTACCTCAGTCTGAGTAATGGGTTTACCAGAGTTAGTGCTTAGTCTGGAGAAAAATATAAATTGCACTCAAAATGAGTCAATATCACAATAAGAGTGCTGCTTGCAGTGATTTATTGGAAAGCCATACACACAGAAATTCCATCCTCACCTCTGTTCTCTACAATAACCTTGGTATTCTAGCACCAGAAAAAACCCATGAGCTCAGATGGACCTCAATATTATACAAATGTCATTACTGAACCTAATCCACCTATCACAGCAGCCTTCCACAATTTCTTAACTCATGGTACAGTATATGTCAAGATCTCAAAATAAGGGCCTATTCCACATACGAAGAACCCACTGGCCCTTTGGATCTAAAGCCTTTGCAACAGCTGCAACAGCCACCTGAGAGACCCTCACTACCAGAATCAAAAAAGAACCAGCAATTAGTGCCTTTAGGATTGCCATGTTCAGCAATCAGAGTATCCCTTGCAGCTGCCCTATCCCCCCACTCCAAACTGCACCTGCTCCCTAACCATCCAGTCATTATTTCTTCTTTAGATAAGCTGTAAGTCACTTAAAATGTAAATATGTTTTTGTTGCATTGCATCAGGTGTTACCATACAGAACATAATAATTCATTCATACAGTATATTAAATGATACTGAAGAGAGTTGACCACTGTTCCAAGGGACTGTTTTTTTAGGTACAGCTGCAGTAAAAGAAATGGAGAGATATACACATATATTTAGTGATATCTCTAAAAAATATTTTCTCTGATGTCATTACTGTGGTACAACAGGATGGCAGGAATTTCTCTTGAGATACCACAACAATTTCAGGAAATATCTGTCCATGTCTATTGCTGCAACTGTATGCTGACATATTCTTTAACTTTCAGGGCCTGTGGGAAGAAGGGAGGTTGGGTTCTAGAGGGTGTACATTGGTGGGTTGTCACATGAAGTAGTAAGTCGGGGTGCTTAATGGGGAAGGGGGTTTCTAGATTTGGTATGGGTGGGGGAAGGATTTTATCACAGTGGGCAATATAGTTAATTTTAAGGAACTTCACTGGGACTGCAGAGTGAAAGAAGGAGGTGGATGCTAGAGGATGGTAATGTGAGGGAAAATGAGTTTTACATACTTGGGAGGTGGACAGTGTGGGGGTTGGCTGCACAGTGGATGGAGGCAGGTAAATCTTAAAAAAAAAACGTGTTTTTTTTAAAAATAGCAGTTCTTTGTCAGTGAAGTGCTACTTCAACCAGTAAGAAATATTTGTATTGGTACCTGCAGCTCTTTTTCCAAAGTAAAGTTTCTTGACTTTGCACAATTAAGGCAACAGATGGGATAAACAGAAAGAAAAGAACCAGATAGTGGTTGAAGAAATAAAGAGTGATTTATAGAGGGATTTTATGTCAAAATTAATGGTTTATTTAAAAATAGAGTACAACCAACATTTGGACTTTTTAATATATACTATACATACTGTATTTAGTCACAAAGGCTGTGATTCTCCAATGGGTGGGTTTCCCACATGAAAAGCACGTAACCCACCTGCGCAGCTCCACACCCACGGATGAGTGTGTGGTGGCTGGCAGATTGGTGGACGTGGGCGGGCAGCTAATGGGACTCAAACCCCGCATGGTGCAAGTGTTCCAGAGATCAGTGACCTGCATCCTTGTAGGAACACTGGGCTAGTGCCCAGGCAGCCACCCCCAGCCCACCCTTGTCCATGAGGCTAGATCAGCATGGTGCTGGGGCCAGCAATGCAGTGCCATGACCAGTGGTTGTACTGTATGGGGATTGCAAAGTCTATGCCAGGTACTCCCCCCACATGCAGCATTTAGCCCTGGAATGGTGTACAGTGCTGTTGTGGAAGGGCACCATGCTGGGCACACCCCCTTGAATGCCTCAGTGTCACCCCTTGCACAGAGCCACTGTGGCAGCTGTGGGATTCAGCATGCAGTGCATTAGTGTGCCACTCTTGACTGCTGCAGGGGGTCCAGTGCATGGTAGTCCCATGTAGGGTTGCTTACGTGCCCCAGTTCTATGGTGCGTAGGCAGTCCACGGGTTTGAGAATTGTGGCCAATACCAGTAAAAATGCACAAAATAAATTATTGTTTTTTTTTTTATTCCTTGAAAACAGAAAGAAAATTTTTGCATATCCATATCAGCTGCATAGCAGAAGAGGGGAGCAAGGCAGCCTGTGGTCTTTGGATCCAGTCATTGAGATTAACAGCATCCCCTGCTTAGAGATTGTTTTTGAAAAAGCTGAAGTTAGGTTGGTGTGGCTGCCATGGTTAGGTGTTATGGGTAGGATCACATAGCCGGTGAGATATGGCTTGTTTATGGCTGTTTATTAGGGAAGGAGATTACTAGCACTACAGATTATTTCCCAGTGCTGGATCCATCATTTCCTGAGGAAATGGCATTGTATGTCTTCACTGAAAATAGGCTTCCTTACACCTGACTGATCTTTAGCAATTTGGTTGCACCATACATGGGATCCCAGCCAGCTGTTTCACTGTAGTTTGAAATTCATGGTATACTGGTTTCAGAGATCATCTCCCACTGCTGAACTGAATTTTGAAGGGGGGAAGGGTTGTATAGTGTCAGAATGAGTAGGTATTACATGTGTATACCACCACTGGGGATAGGCTTACAGTGGCACAGTGCCTGTGTGTGGGTGGGAGGGGGTATTTTAAAGCATTTAAGATATAAACTCAGTGCCATTTGAATGTGTTTGTTGCCAGCACTGAGCATGGACTACCAATTACAGAACAATCAATTGCATTTTGGGTGGAGTTTATTGATTACACATTTTTTTTTTTAATTTATATGAAAATGGTGGTGAGGTACGATTTTATAGTGGGTGGGTGGTGTGGAATGAGTGCTACGAAGGAGGAGTACAGATTGATGGGATCATTTAGTTGCCTTTGTGTATGAGGCAGGGGGGGGATAACGATGCTACCAAGGTGCCAAAAGGGAATTCAAGTAAATATTTTCATTTAAAAAGTATTACATTTTATAACAAAAAATTACAGTGTGTTAAAATAATATTTGGGCTTACACAAAAAGATCAGAAAGTGTGGACATTTGAAGTGTGGATTCTGTAGTAAATAACCAGAAACACTTGTGTCCTCCTTTTACAGGGCTATAGGAACATACTAACACGCAAACATACAAAGAAGCCAGCAGAAGAAGACCATTTGGTCTATCTAGTGTGCTCACATTGCAGGGACAACAGCTTGAGATACTGCCCCTGCCCCCCATGCCTCCCAGCCTTTCCATCCTCCTATGATCCTTACCTTCCCCTATGCCTATCCCAGCCTCTCTTAAAGCCACCCACCATTTTTAACAAGATCACCTTTTCTGGCAGTGCATTCCAACTGTCCACCACCCTCTCTGTGAAGAAGTACTTCCTGATCTTCCTCCTAAATTTCCCCCTCCAGCTTAAGACTGTGCCTTCTCATGTTATGGTTGCCACTTAGCTTAAAAAGATCCTCCTTATCCACATTTTATATCCCTTTCAAGTACTTGAAGGTCTAAGTCATGTCCCCCTTCTCTGTCCAGTCCTCCATGGAGTACATGTTCAGTGCCCTCAACCTCTCCTCAAATGTTTTATCTTGCTGACCCACTAACATCTTTGTAGCCCTCTTCTGGACCTTCTCGAGCAGGTTAATGTCTTTTATAATAATAATAATAATAATAACAAATTTTATTTTTAAAGTGCCTTTCAGATTTTCAAGGTACTGTACAAAACACATAATATAGATCAAACATTATAATTCAGTATAAAACACAGATAAAACTACAGTTTCATCAACAACTTGAACACAATCAGTACTATAAGAAAGCAATTTGATAGAGATGAGTTTTTAAACCCCTTTTAAATTCCTCCATGGAGGTGCACTGCCGTAACCGATGGGGTAGAGAATTCCAAAGAATGGGAGCAGCATAAGAAAAGGCTCTGCAACCAAACAAATTTAGACTCACTCTTGGAATGTCTAGTAACCCCTCATTGGCTGAGCAGAGTGATCAGCCAGGGCAGTAGAAGACTAGAAGATCTTTCAGATAGGCTGGACCCTGGTCATGTAGGGCTTTGAAAGTCAATAAACAGACTTTAAAGGTGAACTGCCACCGAACAGGAAGCTAGTGCAGTTCACGCAGCACGGGGGTAATATTACAAGACCTGCTTGCCCCAGCCAGTCCGGGCTGCCGCATTCTGCACTAGCTGAAGGCAGTGGATTTCAACCCCAGAAAGCCCAAAATACAGGGAGTTGCAATAGTCCATATGTGAGGACATGAAGGCGTGGTCCAGCATAGGTAACATGTCAGACGGAACAAGGTGCTTCACTCTAGCGATATTCCTAAGGTGGTAAAAGGAAGTCTTGACAACTGCTGACACCTGTGACTGTAGTGTCAGCCTGTCATCCAAGATAACCTCTAGGTTACGCACCCATTCAGAGGTCAGTAGTGACACACCCCCAAGAAAAATTCCTGAGGGTGCACCAACAGGTGACCCCTCTATCCAATAGCCCAGATCTACTACCAAAACCTCTTTTTGGGGCATGGGCACCAGTACTGAATTACAGAAGGATTTCACAGTTAGTTGGGTTATACACAATTTAATAAAACAAGCCAACCTGCAGATTTTAGCAGAAAAGGCAGTTTGTTTTATCAAACTGAAGGGAGTTTCAAACTGAATGCATCAAGAGGCTACCCACTACTAGTTTGAAAAAAAGAAATGCAGCAAGACTGTTAGACTATTAGATGGTCAGTGTCAAAAGTTTGCATCCCCATAAAAAAGCATGCAAAAATGGCAAACATTATGCAAATCAGAAATGCATCAATTGCTTACTGCTAATTGTGAGCTTTTGTCACAAAATCTATGCTTTATTTGAAAACTGCAGCAGGGCTGCTCGGACCCAGTGAAGTAGATAAAGTTGCAGGTACATCATGCAGTCAAATCCACTTTGTCCAGTGTGAAATTCCTCGATAACTTTAGATTTCTGGATTTTGTGTGCTTTATCCATGCTCTCTAACATTTTGTTATCATACGGTTCTGAACAATGGCATATGCCTTTCAGTGTTGTGCAACTCCATTAGCAAAATACTCTAAAATAATAGGATGTAGTGTTTGGTAATTATTTTATGTAATAGGCTGCTATGTTGGTATTGACAGATATTATCATGTCCTAAGTGAATGAACTGTACATACCACTGGACAGCTGCATCTTTTTGTTAGAAACATATAGTTAGAAATATATATATATATATATATGTTATGGTAGCACGGTAGTGCTACCATAGTTAGGCTTGAGGAGCCCTTTTAAGGTTAAAGGGTCAAATTTTGCACCTTAATAACTTTGCCACTGTTTAAGGGATTTGCCTTAAAATATGGAATGCATGATCAAGAACCATACATCTTGGGATCTGCCAACTTTTGTGCCATTTGGATATATGGTTGCGGAGTTATTTAGCATGATCTGAGCATACATTTACACTTTCTGGTGAATTCTTTGCTCGTTCCTACAGGTCACATGGTTTGTACAACCAGTCCAAAAACTTTAGGGAATGTGCGGCCAGGGTTCCCGATGTGCCTTTTGAAGATTTCATGAAAAAATATTAAACGGTTCAAAAGTAATTCCAAAAACAAGATCCCATTATAAGTCAATGGGAAAAGTTAACAAAAAGTTCGAAAGTGTCGCAAATGCAGTTTTTACTTTGGCAAATATCCCTTTTACTTTTGCAAATCCACCATTTTTTTTTTTCAGTTGGTGATCAGAAAAATGATTTCCATTTAAATTTGGGACCCTCTAGGGACACAATTATTTTTGTGTTTACCTAGTCGGACCCTGAGGATGTTAGGCATGTCTTTATTTTGAGGTTAAAACACCCTAGAAATATGTTTTTCAAATTTCTTGAAAAAGTAGTGTCGCAAAGTAGTGTCACACTTACGAAAGTGTCACAAATTTTTGTGAAAGCTTTTGTAAATCATGACACTACTTTTCCAGGCTATGGCAAAATGACAGCAATTCTTTGCCAACCTGCTGCAAAAGAACAGTTTGGTCTTTTGGGACGAAATTTGGAGGGAACCCAGCCAACATCTCACAGATGTGTCTTTCAGTGTTTAGGTGAAAAAAATATTACAGGATGGCAAAGTTACGGCACTCCAAAGTTGACGCTTTTCCCCATAGGATAACATTACGGCATCCGCCTCATTACAGGAATCCTTTGTGCCCTGCTGTAAAATAATGGTTTGGTCTTTTGGGCTGAAATTTGGAAGGAAGAAGGCCAAAATCCCACTGATGTGCCTTTTGGTGGTTTGTTGAAAAAACATTACAGGGCGGCACAGTGATGGCACTTTGCATTAATGCTTTTTCCCATTGGATAACATTATGGCGTACGTCGTGCATTTCAGGGCCCGTATCTCGGAAATGGTGCGAGATACAGACTTTTCATTGAAAAAGTGCTTAGCCCCCCAGGTGGGGGATAAATACAAAACTAGCCAGGAAAGTCATAATTCATATCAAATGTACATTTTTTTTTCTATGTTCTTCGGTTCCTGAGATATAAGCAATTTAGTATTCCAAGTCCTCATTTTCTGCTCCAAGGCCCATTGTTATATATACATTCTTTGTTTTCACTGTGTTTTCCAATGCAATTTTTGGGGAAAAGAAGGGTGTGCCCTTTCGTTACTGTGCCAGTTAACGTTTCCAGTTGCGTTTCCATTACCGTTTGTGGCACCGTTACCGTCTACACCACTGTGTGCATTACGGTTGCTTTTTCACTTGTGCTTGTGTTTGCATTTGAGTTTCTGTGTCATTTGGTGTTATTGTTGCTCTAACCATTACCAGTTTCATTTGCAATTGTGGTACCGTCCACGTGCATTACGGATTGTGTTTCTGTATGCGCTTGCATTTTTGTTTCGTTTCTGTTTCCTTTGGCTTTATTGTTGCTGTTACTGTTACCATTTGCTTTTACAATTGCAGTACCATGACTGTGTGAATAAATATTTGCATTTCTGTACTCGCTTGCATTTGCATTTCTCTTTCTTTTGGAGTTATTGTTGCTGTTACCATTACCATTTGCATTAACAACTGTGGTTCCGTGAACATGCACATTACGGTTTGCGTTTCCATACGGGCCTCCATTTCCATTTCCAGTTCTATTTCCTTTGGAATTATTCTTCATGCTAACGTTACCATTTGAATTTACTATTGCGGTACCATGGCTGTGCGCATTACAGTTTGCGTTTACATGTGCGCTTGTGTTTGCATTTCCGTTTCTGTTCCCTTTCGCGTTCTTTTTGCTGTGACACTTAACATTTCCATTTAAAATACCACTGCCATCACTGTTCGCATTAGCAGTTGTGTTTTTGTACATGCTTCAATGTCCGTTTGCATCACTGTTCTCTTAGGCATCACTTTGAGCTTGCGTTTCTATTAACGTTTCCTTTACTAGTTACGTTTCTGTTACCATGTGCACCACTGTTGCACTTCTGTTTGTGTTGCTGTTCCTGTTACTATGTCACAAGACATCATATGGCAGGAGCACGGGGCCCATAGGGCCCCGTGCTCCCGCCACTCCATTACTTTCACTATTTATCATCATCATTCTCAAAAAGAAGGGAAATTAGAGGCAAAAAACTCTGTTTAATGCATCAGTTAGGGTTGTTCCACAGTGACAAAAGTGAGGAAATTTGGTGTAAGGGTTGAAAACCCTAACTCTGCATTCAACCCCCCCAATCCCCCAGCACCACACACACACACACACACACACACACAGACACACACACATACACACATGCAAGTAGGGGTGAGGACCAAGGCAACATGACCAATCTCAGACAACCAGCAGCAGGCATGCAGTCATGCTCTGATATACACACAGCCATCTGTGGCTGTCCACTCAGGATGCAGTACCTGGTCGGGGGGGCATTGCCTGTCTGAGGCCATGCAAATCCTAACTGTGCTAATTTGAGTGTCTTTGCAATCAATGAGGTGTACCATTGATGTCCATACCCTCAGGTTTGCTGTGGGTCTCCACTCAGGATGCAGTACCTGGTCTCAGGGTTTGGGGGGAATTGCCTGGCATTGTCTGGCTGAGGCCATGCAACTCATAACTGTGCTAACTGGAGTGTACCTGTAGTCAGGAAGATGTACTATTGATGTCAATGGCCTTTGTTTTCCTGTGCCTGTCCACTCAGGATGCAGTAAGAGCTCTCCAGGGTGCAGTGCCTGCCTGAGACCGTGCAACTCCTAAGTGTGCTAACTTCTGTACAGCTGCAATGATGGAGTTGCACTGTTGATGTCCATTGGCTTATTTTTGCTGTGGATCTCCAGTCAGTATGCAGTACCTGGTCTGGGGGGGTGGGGCATTGCCTGGCAGAGGTCCTCCAATTCCTAAGTGTGCTAACTTGTGTGTACCTGCAATCAGGGAGATATACCATAGATGTCCATGGGCTTAATGTTGTTGTGGCTCTCCACTCAGTATGCAGTGCCTGGTCTGGGGGGGTTAGCCATTGCCTGGCGGAGGTCCTCCAATTCCTAACTGTGTTAACTTGTGTGTACCTTTAGTGAGGAAGACATACCATACATGTCCATGTCATTACTGTTGCTGTGGGTCTCCACTCATGGTGCAGTACATGGTGTGCCGGGGCAAAGGCATTGCTAGCTAAGGCCATGCAAGTCCTAAGTGTGGTAACTTGTGTGCACCTGCAATCAGGGATATCTACCATTGGTGTACGTGGCCCCAGTTTTGCTGTGGATCTCCACTGAGCATGTAGTACCTGGTCTGGGGTGGTGGGGATGTCTTGTATTACATTTAGACAGTTGTATTTTATTTCTGTCAGCTGCTGCTGGTTGTCTGTGATTGGTCATGTTGCCTTGGTCCCCCCCAACTTGCATGTGTGTGTGTGTCTCTGTGTGTGTGGTGCTGGGTGGTGAATACAGAGTTAGGGTTTTCAACCCTAACACCGAATGTCCTCACTTTTGTCACTGTGGAACAACCCTAACTGATGCATTAAACTGAGTTTTTTGCCTCTAATATGTGTGGGTGTATATATATATATATATTTTTTTTTTTGATTGCCAACAGAGGTATTTACATGGAATTTTAGCCTGTGTATGCATCAAAAGCCTAAGAAGATTTGCCCACTGCCTCTAGGATTCATTATTCTGGGTAGTTACACTAAGACTGATAAGTGTCCATCGCAAATATAGTATACATAGTAGCCCTCAAAGCACTTTTGTTAATGAAATACTGACAGCTTTCAAGGTTTATATAGTATACTTTCTATAAGAGTTATTGGGACAGTTGTCAAAGCTGAAAGAATACTACTGTAATTGCTGCATACAAAATTAACTGTCGTAACTGTGTATTTTTCTCCAAGTATATGGAGAGAAACAGTGCTACTGCAGTACAGCAGCTCAACATTATATGTATGAATACTGGTGGATGGAGCGTGTCCAGGTTTTTAAATCACTCAGTTTTATCACTCTGCCTAACCAATTGTAAAGCAATTTAACTGAATTCATTACATTATCCTATAATTAACAAGACACATTGATAAATAAGGCAATTAATGCAGGTTTTAAAAACAATGTGTGCTGCATCAGTGGGAAAGCAGAAGACTTAACAAGATGAGGCAAACACAGATGCACTCCAATGGGTTGATTTTGATCAACATGTGAAAGCAGCTTCATAAAAATTAGCTTGTCCTGCTTTTTCCACAATTTCTTGAAAAGGTTTACTGATATATGTTGAATACAAATTTTCTCCATTCAGTTTATTATTTCTATTACCTTGTTTAGTTTATGCAAGTAAATATACTTGATTTATTAAATTGTTTTATCCACAATTGTCTCTCTCCTGACTTTATACTATTTTTAGTAATCAACGTTTTCATTAAATTCTAGATTTTCCATGAACATATGAACAAACAGTGTAGACATTTTCAGACAACAGTTTACAGAGTGTAACAGATACTATATCAACATGTTGTCTGATTCTAGCTGGAGTATAATCATTCTTTAATATACAACATTAAAAGTGCTTGCCTAGATATAACTGGTATACTGGTTAGCATCTGTATGCTTTAGTTTCCTAGAACCACATTTGAAACAAAATCTACTGTCATTGCACTAATTACCTTCACTTGGTGATGGTAAGGGAAGAAGAAGGGGGAACCTACTCCCTTACTATGGATAGGGTTTTGGGGCTGGGGGGATTAGTTGCACCTACATTATTTGTATTCAGGTGCTAGGGGTGTTGCCCCTCTATGTTCCTCCCCTTGTCAAGGGTTCTCAGGTATTGTGGGAGACACTGCCCTTCCAGTACTTTGCAGTGTTTTGACTGCAGGTAGCCTCCCCATATTTGTGTGTAGGTTTCGATTTTTTTCCTTGTTACTAACTGGACTCTTTCAAAGCTGGCAGATTTACCTAACTCTATCAAATACTCTTCTATTGTTGAGGAGAGTCTTGCACCCTCCAGTGCCCGAGGATAAGTCCCTTGGCACTGATGAGGGCACCTAATAGCCATCTTTTGTGATATTTGCTTGACGTCCGTTTAGGATGCCAATTCTCATCAGTGTCCACCTCTAACATCACAAGTCTAAGTGTGAGCATGAGGTCCGTTGATCCGAGTTCCCCACAAGTAGTCTGGACTGAGTCCTAGTATTTTTATAGCTTGGATAGGTCCAGAGGATATGAGTGAGGTACCCTGCTTGTTCCCCATACTTCCAGCAATTGTCTGAATTGATTAGACCCAATTTGTGCAGCTGCACTGAAGTCCTGTACCATCTTTGAAGGATTTTTTGCCGAGAGATTTTTTTTTTAATTTTCACTCCAGTTGCTAGTGACTTCCACCACCAGTCTCAATCTTGTGGAAAGATTGAACATCCTAGCTCCTGTGACAATTGCTGTAGAACTTTTATAGAGGGGTCAGATTCTTGTTGAAGAAGACTTTTATAGATGAGGACAGATTTTTGCATGTGGGTTCTGGAGCTAGAACAAAACAGCCTAAGCATGCTGGCTGTTGAACCCTTTACTTGAAGCCTAAAATAGGGTGCAGGACATCATGAAAAAAATCAGTTAAAAAGCACACAGGGCTGGGGTGCTAAGATAAAAAAGCAACAATGAAAACAAAACAATCCAGCACTCACCACCCAAAGCAGGAAGACACTGCTCTCAGGAATATTAGTACCAAAAATATTTATTAATGTGCCACAATGGAATAAAATAACACCTTGATGCATTTCAGATGCAGACATAATCTTTTTACAAAATGCAGTAACAATAGTTTGAAAGGTCACCTCATATACACTAAATAGTGATGTCATAAGGGTATGCCACCCAACATTACAAAAAAAAAAAACAGTTTACAAGTGGAACAAAGTGAATAGTGTTAAAACACAACAAACATAAATATATGCATACATATTTATTTTTGGGCACTAATATTCCTGAGAGCAGTGTCTTCCTACTTTGGGTGGTGAGTGCTGGATTGTTTTGTGTTCAAGGGTGCAGGACATACCTTAGATGAAGGAATCACCAAAGGTGGTGTTGTAGTATACACAATTGTTCTTTTAGCTGCTGAAAGGACTTATATGTGCTGCTGGTGGTGTCTATCAGATGGGTTAAAGAGTTTACTTCTCTCCCCTGCTAGTCCTTCCAATGTACAGGCTTGTTACCTCTATCTCTATCTCTATCTCTATCTCTATGTCTATCTTTATTCTACTGTTCCCCCACAGAGGGAGAAGAGGTGATTTTCCAGGCATCCATTAGGTGCACTTGGCTGCGCAGCGCCATTTCAAGTGGGAATGTGTCAAGGGGTGTGTTTGAATGCATTGGGGATGCTATCAAAGCAGATGGTGAGAATAAAAGGTTTCCCTAAGAGGGCTTCCTTGCATTGCACCCACCCCAGGGTCAGGGTTAGTACTTGCTGTGCAGGAAGTCATTATTTGATGTAAGGCCTGGACTGTTATTTTCAGGGTAAAGTCTAGAATATAACTGCTGCCAATGGATAATTCTTGAATCAGCTTCTTTTAACTGAGGTGCCTGTGTCCTGCTTTCCAAAAGACAGTTAGCATGCTTTTTGGAGATCCTATAATAGCTGGGGATCAAGTCGAATGGGAATGTTATATAGCATGTATTGAATTTTTGTGGAGGCCGTGATTTTGATGGTGTGGGCTCTCCCTTCATGTGAATGGTGCAAGAATGTTCATCTTGCCAGGTATATTCTTAAGGTCTCTCTCAGCAGAGCTATGTTGCATTTCCCCATGTTAGAGCGACTCCGTGTGGTGTTGTGCCCATGAGTTTGACGTGACCCTGGACCTCTGTCAGATTTTAGGGGTATCCTGACAAACAAGTCACTGACTTATGAGAGGTGAGTAGGGTGGATTTGGCCACATTGATCTTTAGCCTGACAAGGCCCCATGTTTCTCTATGAGGGATAGGAGTGAGCAGATGGACTCCTGTGGGCTGGAGGCCAGAGCTCTGTGTTACTTCCTAAGTTGAACAACTTTAATATGGAGGTGTTGATGAATTGCCTGTAGAAGAGTTCCAGGGTTAGGATGAAGAAAATCAGGGGGACACCCATGTAAGGTCCCTCTGGCCATGGAGAAGGTAAGAGATAAGAAGTCTTTTGTTACCACTGAGGCTGAAACTTTTGTATACAAGGTGGAGATCTAATTGATAAGCATGGGTCCAAAGCCAAAGTAGCGCAGCACCTGGAACAGGAAGCCCCATTTCACCTGATTAAATGCCTTTTCAGTGACTAATAAAACTAATTGCAGGCAAGATAGGGTAGGAAGATCTCTAGATCAGGTCAAGAGGCATCTTGTGTTGTCTGCCCCTTTGGACCCAGTATGAAACTCATTTGATCATTGCCAATGAGGTGTGGAGTAACCGCTTCATACTCTCAGCCATAATTTTTGCAAAGATCTTGCAATCCACCAAGGTCAATGAGACTGGTTGGTAGCTCACACATTTTGGGGATTTTTCCCTGGCTAAGGGACGAGGGAGATTTATGTGGTGTGCATAGAGGGGAGCAGTGTGCCAACTTTGCAGGCTTCTTGTAATGCATTGGTCAATGGTGCCATCTGGACCAATTTAAACTTTACATAAAATTCTGCAGGTAGTGCATCACTATATGACAATGTCCTTTTCAGCATGCTTGCTATGGCAGAGGTTAACTCAGCATTGGTGAAGGGTGAGGCCAAGGTTCCTTCTTGATCTGGGGTGAGGCACAGGATGGCAAGTTTATTCAGAAAGGAGACCATTTCCTCCTCAGAGAGATTGACTTCAAATGCATAAATGGCCTGTTAGAAGCTCAGGAATGCTTTGTTAATGTCCTTTTCTCCTCTCAGGAGAGTCCCTTTTGCAGTGGTGATGCTATGGAACATGGACATCTCCTGTCTCTTTTTTAGCTGGTAAACCAGCAGCCTGTCTGGATTTTTACTGGCTTCCCAAAAGGCATGACATAGCTAGAAGAGTACATATTCTGCTTTTTGATGAAGTATCATACTTGCCTTGAACTGTGTGCCCACGATTTGGGGCAGGAGCTCCCAATCTGTGCCTACATTGGCCCACAATTTGACCTCCAGTTCTTTTGGATTAGCATCCTCTTCTTAGAGCTGTTCGTCTCTAGCCTCTTTCATTCTGGAGAAATGGGCTATGCACTACCCTCTAGTGTAGGCCTTAAGTACATCCCAATTAACTGCTGTGGAAGTGTGGGAGTGTTTATTGTTGGTCAGGAATTCTGCAATATTGTCTGATAGCTGGTCACAGAAAGTTACATATTTGATGTGCAGAACCTCAGTTTTCCACTTGTGGGGGCCAGCTGGTCTGGAAGCCACCATGAAAAGATCACTGGGCTGTAGCTGAATATTACTGCGGTTTCAATACTCTATTCCACCACATCTGGTATCCACTGCTGCGGCAGGAGTTACATGTCTAGGCATGACAAAGTGCTATGCAGCAAGGAGAAAAAGGATGGTCTTTCCCTTTGGGGTGTATTAATCTCCAGACATCCACAGTGTCTGTTCCAAAGCCAAGATTTTGAATGGTGGTTGACACAAGGGATGATGCACCTGTGTGTGCCTTGCTCCTGTACAAAAATTCATCTAACACCATGTTCATGCCCCTCACCATCAAAAACTACCCCTTACCTATTTCTGCCAGTTTCTGTGTCAGTGCAGTGAAAAAGGATACACTTGATTGGTTTGGGCCATAGGTGCAGCAAAGTGTGATGTCTGTGCTATGCCGTTGACCTGTCACTATTATGTATCTACCCTCAGGGTCAGCATGTGTTGCTAAGCACACAAGTTTCGGCACTCAGCAAAGAACTGAAAAAAAGTCACAATGAATTTTTACAAGGAAATGAGGAGCTTATTTCTAAGTGATGACAAGGGATCTCAACTCCAGTTCTTAAACAAGCAATTGGTCTGCATCAGGCAGCCTCCTGATGAAGGCCATTTGCTGGTTAAAGTGTTGGGAACTGTGATTCATTCTCCTAAATTAGAAATAAACCCCTAATATGCTAGTTAAAATTTAGTATGTCCTTTTCCAATTCTTTGCTAAGTGCAAAAACTTGTATTCTTCATATCAGAAGTACAAGCTGATGGCCCTTTCTGTACTACCTCCTAACTAGTGTGACTTGCTGCTTCTCTTTGTACTACTCAGTATGTGCAGCTATAGCTTTGAAAATCCACATCCTTATGGACCAGAATGGCTACCCCCTGCCCTTTGTGTTGTATGCACTGCTAAATACTTGTGCTACCCCACCCCTCTTTAAGTTTTGCCACTTTAAGGTTGAAGAGATGAGTCTCTTGGAGAAATTCTATACTTGAGCAAATTCTCCTAAGGTGATGTATTATTTGTCTCTGTTTAATGGAGGAGATGACTTTATACTACTTTTCAATTGATTAATAATTTATCTGATGACTGTCAAGGCTTCTGGATATGTAAACCAGGCAGGCCTGTTGATGGAGCATTACAGCTACTGCTTGTGGTGCTGACAATCAGGGTTCAGAAGCAAACCCAGAGCACCAAAGGGCCAGCCGATGGAAGGCAGACCGAGCATCCTTTGAACACTCTCCACCTCCAGGCAGAAGATGAGTGAAATGCCACCGGTGCCATGCTGCTGCCTGGGTGCCCATGGTTGGCAGCTGAGCACTGAAAACCAGGAGCAGGAGGGATGATGTCAGTGTGGATGGGGCATGTGGATGCATAAACGCCTGTTGTGCCACTGACATCACTTGGAGACAAAAGCAGAAAAGGCCACAAGCCCCCAGCCCATAGGATGGAGCTGTCTCTAAAAGCAGGCCCGGCACGTGCCTATTGAGCCTACCAACCCACAACCAAACTAGAGCTAGGGTTAATAGTGGGATTCTGGGGGCTCTACCATGGGTGGGGGAGCCACAGGGCACTGCAAGGGTCTGGTCTGGTATGTCCCAGGGGCAGTGGAGTGACAAGGCTAGGAGAAAGGCAGCAGAAGGGGCAGACTAGGTGATAAGGGGGCATAAAGCAGAATACGTAAAAAAAAAAAGACAAAT
The DNA here is from genome assembly GCA_016271365.2 of Neoceratodus forsteri. NCBI lineage: Eukaryota > Metazoa > Chordata > Ceratodontiformes > Ceratodontidae > Neoceratodus > Neoceratodus forsteri. Next base: position 950,491,192 of record CM028134.1, read on the forward strand.
GTATGCCAATTATAATACATTTTGCTATGAAGAGGAAGTACTAGGATCAGGAAAATGCAACATCAGGACTTGATGCATACTATTGACAGTGGTCTAGTAGTAGACACACTTTTTGTTAAATGGCACATTCTGTAGAAAGTGACCTGAGAATACAACATTTAGATAGTAATGTATTTCAAAATATTTTAAAGTCAGGTATGACACTTGATGCAGGACATACTTTAAAGGAAGACATACATACTGTAATGCTGAAAAAACATAAATTGTTGGTCTTATAATACCCAGAAAATGCTTTTACTTGTTAAGCAAGAACATTTTTTTCTTTAATTGATAATATTATGCTTAAAAAAATGTTTTAACACACATTATTAGATTATCAACAACTTTATGTTTGTGCAGAACACAAGAATTATTGTAATACCTTCAGGGTTTTTAATGAAAAGTGCCTCCACACAGTGGTCCCTACTGTTAAAAGGACACTGTACATCATATTGTGCAACTTGTTCATGATATATATCACAATAAGCATCATTTTGAGTGATTAGGCTTATAATTAGTAATTAAAATTTCATTTTTTAGTTATATTTGGGGCCTTTGGTTGTGGAGGGAGGGAACTTTTTCATTTTTCATTTTTTATACTTGTTAACAAGATGAGCAAAATGCCCATTTTCACAAGTGACACGTTTACATAAAAGGCATATTGACAAACAGGACATACTCAAGAAAACAAGACAGAATATAAATACTACAAATATACACACAACAATACATTTCTATTGCAAACAGGTACAATCAGTAATATAATCTAGCAATTGAACAAGCTTATAATGTATATAATGTTATGTTTTTGACACTTATTTGTAATTTGTATGTGCTTACACAGGACGACTTTGTAAATAGGTTTTTTGACCTAAAGTCTTGAAAATCCTGTATAAAAATAAATATTTTTACTACTACTATTTATACTTAACTGAGTGGGTTGAACGGGGCTGCAGTGAGTTGGGGAGGGGGTCCTAGTTTTCTGAGTTTTTTTTATTATATTTGGGGCTTGAGGTTGGGAAGGGAGGGATCTTGTTAGAGTGAATAGTGCAAGTGGGATGGGCTAGGTCCCAGTTTGCTGGAATTTTTTTTTATTATTACAGCATACATGGGGCTTGTGGTTGGGGAAGGAGAGAACTTGATAGGTTGAATGGGGCTGCAGTCGAACAGCTGGATGGGTCCCAGTTTACTGGGAGTTTTTTTTATGTTCTGGGAGCTTTTGGTTGGTGAGGGAGCTGGGCAGGTTGAATGAGGCAGCAGTGGGACACAGAGATAGGTCCCAGTTTGCCAAGAGTTATGTTTTAATACATTCAGGTCTTATCATTGGAGAGGGAGCTGGGTGGGTTGAATTGGACACAGTGGGATGGGGGATATGTCCCTGTTTGCTGAGATTTTTGTTTTATTATATTCAGCACTTGTGTTTAGGGAAGGAGAAATCTGGGTGGGCTGAATGAGGTTGCAGTGAGGCTGCAGTGAGATGGGAATGGGGACAAGTGTCCTGTATTTTTGTATTATATTTAGGGTTTGTACTTGTGGACAGAAGCAGCTGGGTGGCTGAATGGGTCTGCAAGGGGGGGCACAGTGGAATGGGGGATGATTCAGGTTGCTGGGATTTTGTTTTGTTATATTAATGGCTTATAGTTGGAGAGGGAGCAGAGTGGGTTGAATGAGCTGCAGAGGGATGAGGGATGGGTCCCATTTAACTGTGATTTTTCTTTTGTTATACAATGGCAAAAAAGAATGCTGGCCTCTGATTGGACAGGCTGGAGCTAGGCCCAGAATGTTATCCCAACATAACATCCAGTGTCAAGTCACAGCACACTTATGACCTCATGGAAAGTTAAAAAAGATTATCCACAGCATCCCGCCCTACTAGCAGCTTCACTGGTCCCCACCACGCTTGAAATCAGTGCTTCCCACCCCACTCACAGTCGGCACTCCCCACCCACCATGAACACACTGAGCGTGTGTATTATTTTTATCTCCTGGTAACATGTAAAACACAAAACTGTACCGGGATAACAGCAAACAAAATGCTGTGATTCGGGACCAAGCGAGTGAGCATGAAAGTGAGTCAGCACGCAGCAGTCATCACAAATGCTTGCTCAGTGTTCAGCATGCTTTCTTTTATTTTTTTCTAATATAGAAACTCAGCAGTGCTAAAAAACATTCTCACTTCCACCACCCTACCTCCTTTTGTTTCTGTGATATCCTGAGAGCAGCTGCGGTAGGCAGCAATGACAAGCAAGTTTCAACACTGGCCGCTGTAAATGCAGTCCTCCCACTAAGATAATCTCCCAGTACAAATACAGCATCTAACTGTACCAGGAGAACCAGGACACAGTGGGGGAAGGGGGGAGACACCAACCAAAGAAAGAAAAACACATATGGGACAGGCAAGAGATACAAAACAAAAATTCACCAACTGCCCAGAAAGCTCCACCTACAGGATAAACACAAGAAAGGAACTTCTTTTTATATAAATATACTTCCACTCACAAAAATCAAGTTAAAAAGTATTTTAAAAATACTTATTTTATTTTTTTTGTATTTAAAGATTAGCCATTGTATAATAGGAATAATGCACTCCAGGAAGGGTGTTATGCTGGGTTAACATCCCTTCTCAGTTGTTGGATGACCTCGGCCTGCAGCCTCGGGACCAACCACCTGAGGCAGGACGTTATCCCAGCATAGCACCCACCCTTTTCTGCATTATTCCTTTATTATATCAGGGTCTGGTGGTTGGAGGGGGAGCTGGGTGGGGTTAATGAGGCCACTGTGGGATGGGGATAGATCCTAGTTTGCTGGTAATTTTTTTTTTATTATTATATTTTAGCTTTATGGTTGGGAAGGGAGGGAGCTGGGTGGGTTAAATGGGGTCAGAGTAGGACATGAGCTGGGTCCCAGATTGCTGGGATTTATTTTTAATTATATTTAAGGCTTAAGGTTGGGAGTGAGGGAGATAGGCAGGTTCAATTAGATTGCAGTGGGACAGGGGATAGGTTTCAGAGTGCTGGGATTTTTTTAAGTATTTTAAGGGCTTGTGTTTGTGGTGGGAGAGAGCTGGGCAGGTTTATAAAGGGTTAAAATGGGACCAGAAGATGGTTCCCAGTTTGCTGAGATCTTGTTTTTTATTTGCTGGTCCCCTACTATGTTGAGACAATACTGCTGACCCTGCTTTCCCCTGCAGAGTATCACAACATGAACAATTGGTCAGCAGTTTGTCAGAGTACTGGCAGCCTGTGCACCACAGCAGTCCCTGTAGCTGAGCTACCAGGGACTGGGTTGCATTTTATTTAAGTTTAAGAAGCTCTCTGAACTGTTTTTCAAATAAATTCTCAGACAGGGCCTGCTCCGAGGAGTGGTTTGGAGAGATCTGCCAAGGAGGAGATTTTAATCATATTTTCTTGGCTGGGGTAAGAATATTTGCTCGGAGCTCTATTTCGGGAGGAAGGGAACTAAGGGATATTGTCAGTACATGTTTGCCACCTGCTAGTCTTCTTCCAAAACGCTACTGCAGATTGTGAGTCTCTGTGCCATATCATGAGGAATATTCCCACTAAATGATAAGTGCCCGATAATGTCCTTCATCCTGCTTGGTGGCACTATTGCATTTTAATTTAAAATATTTTCTTCATGTTTATGTAACAACTGCCTCCCTACAGTACAGGCCAGGACTGTTACTAGTTTTTCAGGGTAATTTTTGTGTGAGAAATGGTTTCTTAGTCACTTTTTTGAACTCCCACAAAGGTTCTCTTAGTCACAAAATGGTGTGATGGGGAAGGATTAGTAGCTTCTAATAGTGAGCCAAATTCAGTTACATTCCTTTTCTCAGATATTTTTATTTTACCCAACATTTTGCTCTCATTAAAGCTTTTTCAAGGAGATTTACTTCAATATCTAAAATACAGAAACATTGCTGCTTGATTTTGTGTATACTTGTACATAAATCAAACATCAAACCATCAATATTTATGTATAATATATCAAAGTTTTCCACTTGTTGTGCTTAGCTTCTTTATTAGTTATCTGTATCTTTTCTATGGCTGTAGGGGTGGAGTTCCACAGATATATTGCCATTATTTGGAAAGAGCACTGTGGAAGCATATCACTGCATAGCACTCTGGAGTGCTTCCACAGTGCTCAGGCACAATTCCAGATGGTTGTATTTACATGGCCCTTCCCATCCACAGCCTGCATAACCCCCCCCCCCCCACATCGGGCACTACTTTGTTTCTACAACTGCAGAAGTTATGGTTGCCATGCAATAAGATGGCCACCAATGCTAACTATGCATGCATATGTATTGCGAATGTGCAGTCTTCTCATAGTGGCCATCTTGAATACAGTATGATTGGGTGCCACGGCAAGAGCTCATCCACGGTCTTGCTGCTCTACGCAGCCGTATTGTTTTTCTTTAGCTTTGTTTATGCTGCAAATTATAAAAGGAAAAAATCCTATATAACTTAATTTTGTACATTCTGTGTCAATATTTGTTTATAAAAAATAAATCACCATCACCTGAAGTGCTATTACATTAACATAAGCTAAACAAGCTTTCACCTTACTAACCCAATGTTGTGTGAGTACCTGTATGCATGGGAGTTTTCAAATTCTGTTAGGAGCTTAACAAGGGACTCAGCATCCATTCTATATAGAATTTATCATACAGAATAAAAAGGTCTGTTAAAAACTAACTCCCAAAACTCAGTCGCTTGTACAACATGGGTAGCAGAATGTATTTTCCAGGAGAACCCTCATTGAAGAATTGATTAAAAAGCTCATGTATCTCAATGTATCGTTGTTAAAAAAAATGCAATAAAGTATATTGAATTAAAAAAAGAATTGATTAAAAAGATGGTTACCTGAGTATCCAACAAGGAGTTTCTTTCTGTGTAAACCTATTTCCATGCAAAGAGGACACTGACCACAACTTGCTCCCTCTTAAGCCCACAGTTGTCTTAATTTCTAGTGATTTGTGACACCATGCAGACATCCATGCCCCCTTGCCAGTAGCGTGGTCAGTTGCTATGCAATCAACAACAAACACAGATCCAAAAATCAATGACTATGAGTTTACTCTGCAGACATGATAGCACATAAGTATTGTGAATCAGGGTATCCAGTGCTTTTTACTTTGTTGAAGTCTGGCATAACTCACTTTTGGTTATTTGACCATACTGAGATGTAAAAATCATTGTTAGTTGTCACATAACAAGGTGTTATCATTCCAGCAATGTTAAGGGTAAGGCATATGGATGTTATACTAACAAGGATGGGTTGGAGGGATTTGGAGAAGTGTTAATTGGGCCACTTTTAAACACTAGATTTTTTACATCCAAATTTATGATTCACCATGTGCAAAAAATGCACGGAGGTATTATGTGTATATATATATATATATATATATATATATATATATATAAATATATGCATTTAATTATCTAGCTTGGTGAATGCCATGCATGTGTTGATAACATGAAGCCTATAAGACTGTGAACTCTTTCTAAGCATGTTTTAATGCATCTCCATAGACGTTTGCTAATATGTATACCCAGATGAATTAATATATAATGCAGCATGTAACGTATTACACTTCAACATTATACAGCATAGTGGAATTCCCTTTGCATATGTTGGCAAGCTAACAGTGCTCCATCCCCACTTGTCAAATCACCCCACTCTCTCACTCACCAGTCAACAACATACTGTCCAGTTGGTTTCAATGTTCATATCAATATTTGAATTAAGGATGTTTAAATTAAAGATCTACTTAATCTCCGACTGGTCTAATTATTTAATATAAACTCCTCCTCTTGGGGGTGGTACTACAGTTTCTAGTCCCCAAAACCTGAGCACTGCCATAGTATGCCCTGCTGTCCTAAAGTGTTGTGCCACTTGAGATTTTTGTTTATTCCTACATATATGCCCCTTATAGTCTTATATACAAATTGTTAGGGCTCTACTCATTTTTCCAACAGGTAAAGGCCACAGGGACACTGCGGAACATAAATAACACCCTGTGTGGTGCAGTCAATGTGTTGTTGGATTGTAAGCCACTGGTCTGTATGTGAATGCCTAAAGGTGATTTTCTTGTTAGCATGTCCACATGATAAGAACCGGCCACACTGAACCATGGCCAGCTGCAGAGGACCTAGTAGAAGTGGCCCCATATCTGATTCTGGTATCTTAAACTGTGATTTAACTATTCAATTTTTAGCATTCTGTACTCTTTAGACAGTAGCTGTGGGTATATTTTAAAGGCTGGGCATATTGGCGTTACCCACTCCAGCCAGATGCCAGTTGGTGGGCGAAGTGGCCCCAATTAGCTCCGCGAAGTGATCCACGGAGTGAAGGCGAATTCGCAGAGTGCTCCATACGCCGCGAGTATTCGTTGCAAATGGGTAACGCGAAGTCCATTGAAAACAATGTCTTTGCATTACTTCACCTTCCCAAACCACTACTCCACCAATTCTTAAGGCGAAGTATATTGCAAACAATGTACTTCACCTTACTTCACCTTGTTTTTAAGCTCCAAAGGCGAATTTTACAGTGTTTCATGGGATTTCAGGTCACATGGGCTCTAGATTGTTCTGCACAGCCTCAGTTTGGGGTAGTATGTGTAGGAAGCTGTAGGAGACAATCTGCTCTGAGCGCTTTCTGCAATTCAAACCTTCAAAAAGCTGTTAAAAAAGCCTTTTTGAGTAATTTCATTTGCTGAAACTTTAGTTCATCGATATAGGAAACCCTCCTGCGCTCATATCATCAAGCGTTTATTGTTTGTGTATGGATTTTGAATGTTAATGTACAACATTCAGTCAGTGTACTGAGAGACAGTGGAAGTGTGCTTTGGGGAAGGGTGTGTCTGTGGTATAGGTAGATTAACTTGGAGAAAAAGACAGTGATTTCTCTTTTGGTGATATTTTTCTTGTTTAACTGTGTTAATGTACACATAGTAATATTTTCAATATTTCTTGCCATTTTGTTGCTGATTGTTGTGGTGCAGCAGTGCATAATTTTAGTTTGTTTAAAATACGTGGTTATATTACTGAAGTTTTCGATTTGCTATGCTTTACTTAATGTGTGTGTGTGAGTATGTGTGTGATGCGTGTCATCACATCAGACACCTTTTATTGTGCCACATAATAATTTCAGCAATGAAAAGCTGCTATCCACTGCAGCTGTGTGATTTTTGTACTTCTTTGTGGTATCTTTACTGGTACTGGTACTAGTACTTGTGACTGTTACTGCAGCAGTACAGTACACTGCCCCCCCACGTGGCCCACCCCAACTGGTAAAGGTATTCTTTTCCAGATTTGAATTTCTGATGGTGAGCACTAGTTAGATGTTGTGCCTTTGCGTCTGCATCTCTTCAGTGCACAGTGCAATCTTAATCTGTCTCTGCATTTGCATCTCTTTAGAGCCCAATCTCCATCTGTAACTTAAATCACAGTTGTTTCTTTGGCTTCCCTTCAGAGTACTGGACAGGTGTAGTGCTTAATTCTGCATGAACATTGTACTCATTAATATGTGTTTTAAGTCAGGACCATCATCACGAGTCACTCGTGATACAAATCATGCTCTTCATCATCACAGTCACAAATGCAGTTACAAATCACGATTCACAATCATTCACGTTACGAATCACATTAAATTTTTTTCTAGTTACTTGGATGTATTGTAAGCCTGTTTTGTAGTATCTCTCCAGGCTTCACCACCCCACCATTGTAGTCACTGATACGTGTTTTTAAGTCTGGGAGTTTTAAGCTACAGCTCATCAGGGAAGTACAGCCGTAGGCGGTATGCATTCACGTTTCTTCATCATCACGGTCACAAATGCAGTCACAAATCATGATTTACGATCAAGTCATGAATCACAACATAAATTTTTTTTAATAGTTACTTGGATGTATTGTAAGCCTGCTGGTCACAGTGCTGAACAGGGATGGGATCCACACCTGGGCCAGGGAGAACAGGCACATCCTGCTCCAGAGGACCTGGTGCTGGACTTGGTGGTGGTGGTGGTGGTTCAACTGCCTCAGAGTCAGGACAGGAGGTGGTGCTGGTCCTGCTTTGGGGGGAGGGACTCACAAGTTTTGAGTGGTCCAACAGGAATGGGCACCCATGCCCTCTACACATGCACATGGTACAATGCTTACCACTACCATGCTCTCCCAAAGCTGCCCCATCCCAGACATTCCCTCATCCTGGTCCATCTCTCCTACTGAGCTCCCTCAGTCCGAGCAATCACTACTCACACTGTCACACAACACACACACAGTCACACAGACAAAAAACAAACTACTTATAAAGGTAATAAAAATAAAATTTACAGAAAGAACAAATTAAGTAAAAAAGAGTACAGAAAAGACAAAATAATGTAGCTTTTAAAAAAGCTGTTGGGTCTAAATCAAAGTTTAATTCTCCTCCTCGTGCTGATCTAAAAGTATCAGCAGTCACAAAACACACTATTCTCTCTCTGTCTGCACAGGAGAAAGTAATAGTGTCTGCTCGTATGACTCACTTTCTTCCTGCCTAGCTGAAGAGCATGTGACTTATGAACTGTAAGCCATGTGATGTGTGGGGGGGGGCTGCCAAATCTGAAACACCAAGTGGATCACTTAGAATCCTAATGAGGAACGCGAAGTCCATTAAAACAATGACTTTGCCATACTTGCGTTGCCATTCCATATGCTTGCATGAGTGGTAATGACAAGCGAAGTGAAGCACTTTTCGTTGCCCACTCCGCGTAGTGGAGTAGCAACACAAAGGGCCACTTTGCGTTCACTTTGCTGGCGAATTTTAAATTTGCTGCATCTCTAATGCCAGTGCTTATTAATAATACAGTACCTCATATTTCTTTGAAAATGTGGTTATATTTGGTCACAGACAAGCACTTTGTCCATATGTCTGAGATGGTTGCCTAGATTCTGAGTTGATCCCTGCTCAAGTTTTGCATCCTAATGTCTGCTTTCCTCAATGCCCTCACATTATGTCTCCATTCTTTGAACCATGTGAGCATACCTTGCTTACAAAACTCTTGGGGGTCCCCACAGTTGCGTTTAACATGTGTACACTGTAAGTAGGGAATACCATTAAGTAATCTTGGTTCATAAAAACTAGAACCATGTAGTAATGTGTTTCTATCCATACTTTTTCAAAACAACATTGTATTCAGTTCCCATGTTGCTTTGTTATTTTGAGGTACAAGTATGACACTTCTGTGTCAGCATGGGGCCATAATGTTGCAAGACATTTTGCCGCATGCAAAAAGCAAGCTGCCAATAAAGTGCACTTTCTTGCATATGGCATGTCTTTTTTTTGCGAGGGCTGTGTCTCCTGAACCCCCCCAATAAGGATTCTCAACTCCAGTGGGAGGGGGGGGGTTAACAGTGAAATCACACAAAGTGTGAAATATAAAAATAATTACTTGTGTCTGGGACCAGGAATTGAACCTGGTCCCAAACATTTTGTCTGCATTCCCTGCCTCATCTCATAGAGCCACAGCAGCTGCTTAGTAGAGACCCATCCCAGCAGAGTTCTTATCCTGTGGCTGGGATGTGAGAAGGTGCAATACCGCTCACAGAAGCATTTGCAATATTGCACCCTCTTGTTCACATTTACAGTGCTATTTCGGTTTAGCGCTCATTAAGCGTATGACATATTGACCCAATAGGTTCTGTGTCACTGTACTGTATCACAAATGAAACATTGTGGTCTCCAGTATTCAAAAATTCTGAAAATGTTCCCATTTGGGATACTGTTCCATGCCATATGTAGTCTGTATCATTTAAATACTAAAGCCATAGTTCAACATACAAATGATATGGATTGCCATTGGCACTGAGGATACGTTTATTTACTCCAAAAAATAATTCATAAAAGAGCTGGCATATGCTGGGACCATGGTACTGCCCATGGCAGTGCCCCTGATCTGTTCAAAAAAGTTACCCTGAAATTCCAAATAATTTCTAGCAAGTATCATTTCTGTCAGTTATTGTAAAAGTCTAGTCTTTGGTCTGCTGCCCTTACTTCTCATGTCCAGCACTTTACCCTTGATTTGAATAGGTGGCTAATGAGGTATGGAAGAGTACACATCAGAAATGTCAACTGTGACTAGTATAGAACTTTCAGATTTGCTGCAACTGGATAGAACCCTTAATTGGTGCAACATGTTTGTCGTATTTTCTACATATGCAGACATACTATCCACTAGAGGATTCAGATGACAGTTGATGTACTGAGAAATTGCTTCAAGAATACATAGATACATAGACAGTGTCGGCAGATAAGGGCCTATGACCCACCCAGTCTGCCCATTTGAGCTTGTAAGTTCAGTTTGTTTTCCTAGAAGTCTGTTTCCCCTTACCCCTAACCTCTAGAATTCCTTTATGTCTATCCCATGCATTCTTAAATTCCGTGATTGTTTCAGCCCCCACCACTTCCTCTGGCAGGGTGTTCCACTTGTCCACCACCCGTTCTGTGAAGAAATTCTTTCTCATGTTTCCTCTGAATTGTCCTCCCTCCAACTTCTTCCCATGCCCAATGGGACTGATGTCTGAGATGACAGATCTCCCTGGGGGTCCCATTGTTTTTTGTGCACTTCATGGATGCTGTAAAAAGTCAGTATTCTCGGATGTTCTTTTTCTAAAAGATCACAGTCCCATTATAGTGTATGTTAGAATGTTGTTAACCTTAGGAAATCATAATTTCCTCAGATTGTTATACTATCATTGTGATGTAGGACTGTTAACCTATCGATGCTACATCACATCGATAAGTTAACAAAAGGGATCGCTTTGTGCATGTGCACTACACGACTGGACGGCCTTTCAGAAATGGCCACGGCAGTGAAAGCATGACCTGGAACAGCTGCGGTGGTAACTAAAATGTAAAAAGTGAGGATCCTGATAATTGTTTCCACTAGAAATGCATGACCATGCACTATAAAATATAATATATGGTCATACATCAGTAACCAGTTTGAATAACCGGCTCGACGTTGCCGTGGCGACATAAACCTCTCAAGCTTCACTCTCAAGGTTTACATGGTCGCCAAGGCAACCTCTCGCTGGTTAACAAACCGGTTACCGATGCATGCCCATACATTATCCTCTATACAGTGTATAGTGGAATGCTGTTATGCTTGGAATTCTGTGCCTGGAATATGTTTGTTCTGCTGTACTAGTGACATCATTATGTTGTTCTGCTGCAGTACTGATGTCACTACTGCAGCAGAACCACTTGGAATGCTGGCACATTGTTGCTTTCCTCTAATTCTGTGATAACAGTATTCTAGAACCTCTAGAGACTTCACATGTGAGTTTTATTATGAAAAAGAGAAAAAAAAACACAATGCACTTATTTCAGATCACACTACTCGTATGTCCCCCAGTGAGTTTGGATAATCAAAGTTGTACTGTATACACTACAAGAAATACAGGATGGTCAACTTTATGCACAACCTGTGTGTTCTGTCACCTTAGAGTTCTTATTCCCATGGACCTCTCAAGCTTTGTTCTTGATGTCAGAGGGAATCAGAACCCCTCTGTGGCAGAACACACTGGTTGTGCATAGTTGCCCATCCAGTATTCTCTATAATGTAGAGCTTAAAGCTATGTACTCAGACACTCTCTCTTTGATGACTTGCCTTATATCTGATGTAGGGTACATAGCACACAATAGTTACTATGATCTAGTAAAAGTTTATGGCACATTGTTTCTTTTTTGTCCCTTATCATGGACCGCTATACCTCCACCTTTATCTGCAGGCTTCACTATAATAGTGTCCTTGCTGAAATCCTGAGGCACTTCTCTTTGAAGTTTGAAAAGGTTGTTCTATTTTGGAAAAACACTTCCTCATTCTTCAATGAGTTGCCTAACTTCTTGTTCAAGTAGAGTAAAAAATGTCTCAATGTTGTGACTCCTACCTGGTGGGGGGGCTGAAATTAGATATCACATTAAAAGACCATTTTAACAAGCTTCTAAATTCATGCTGGTATCCTGTTTGCTATACATATTTTTAAGTCTTAATGTCCAACAGAATTTTTAAAGGTCTATCTCTAGTTCAAAGAGGTAAATGGCTGTGTTTGAGCAAAGGATACTCCCAAGCTAAGAACACAGAGTTCTGTCTCTGTAAGTGTTCTATTACTTGGATTGAAAATAGGGATTACTTGGGCTGGGTGGTGGGTTTGCCCCTTCCTCCATCCCTGTGTTCTTGGGGCTTTGTGTTCTCCTCCTTCTTGTCTTCCTGGTGCCCCTACCTCCATCCCCCCATGTCTCTGTCTGCCTCCCTGGAGGTATGGAGTCTGCTCCTGAGCTTGTAACGTTCTTCCTGTTCTGATTCTATAGAGTGAGCTGCTTGCTGTGGTTGTATGCATCTGCCTAAACAAGGCTTCTCTCTCTTTTGCTATTACTGTCTCATGGATATTGTTGTCACTGTGCTGCCATCCGTTTGTTGAAAAAAGTTTTCTTACCCCATACCTTTTATATGTATGCACATGATTGTCTCTATAATCAAAAGTATTATAATAGAATTTTTTAAATTGTTGTTGTTTTATCTTGCCTTCATATTTTGCCAGCTTTTGTTTTATACTGCCAATATTACCCGCAAAATGCTGCTCCTTCTATTTTTAATTTTAAGGCTTCTTCTTCCAGTTTAATGTGTTCCTCAAGATTCTCTCTTTCTGCAATGACCACCTCAAATACAGCATAGCTAAAATCACAGCTGTAAAGAAGCAGAGTTTTGCAGCTGATGCTGCACTCCTGAGGTGCCATCTTTCACATGGAACGTTAAACTGAGGTATTGTCTGCCTATTCCGTTGGGTGTTCAGGTGGACATTAAATGTCCTATGGCATTTCTCATACAGAGTAGGGGAATTTCCAAGTGTCATGGCCAAATTTCCCCTATTCATTAAAAATACTACCAACAGCCTGATCTGGTTCCATTTCTGTTGGGTTCCATCTGCAGCTCCTCCTCCTCCCTACCATCTCATGAAGGAGATGAAAACAGGCAGAATTGCCTAGACTCCTTTTCCCAGTCAACAAAACCAAAATAAATAAATAAAAGAGAGCTCTGCTTACCTAGGATTTCTGGCAGGTGAAACTATTTTTCTTCTAGGCTGACTAGTATTTTGTTAATGACAATATTAAGTATTTAGTATTAAGTATTAAGTCACTCAATATGGGTAAGGAGGCTGCCAGTACAAGGACAAAGGTGCTGGACTTCAGGTGGGCAGACTTTTGCAGGATGAGGGACATGCTAGCAGAGCACCTAGCCAGCATGGACCCACACATGGATGCTAACCAGAAATGGGAAATTATCAATCTTAGCCTTGCAGAGGCCACTGTCTTATGTAGCAATATTCAAAGTAAAAACCCTTGAACGATGTCAACCGCATCGCTATAAGCAATTTTTAAAATTGGGCATCATATCTGTCTTGCTTGACCAGTTCCCATTTTCTCCAAATTTCTCCACTTGTTGCTTACTCTCAGTCAGCCTCTGGTTCTCTACAGACAAACACCGTGCCAGTGCTGTCCTCATTAATCCAGTGGTCAAGCTACCCCCACAGCTGTGAGTTGTGTTCTTCATCCATGTACAGCTGTGGGCTAAACAACACTCTTTTTCACAGTAGTAGAATTTTACAGAAGAAATACTTATAAAAATAATTCAGCTGTAAATGCTGACATAGCTAACTTATTCTTTATAGATAAATATGTGCTTTATACCATCATTTAGCTGGATCTCCTGTCACTCAGTCTCAGTCATGTCAGCAATGACAGTAAGTGTTTCAGGTCTCCCAAGCCTGTAGCACCTGCATATTACAGTTGAGTAGGTAGTTCAATGTTAAACTCAAATTTTTGTGCGTGAATAGCTCAGACTTCCTTGGACTGATTTGCCTGCAATTTGGAATGTGCAGACTCAGTGCCAGGATTACTGCTGCTAAAAATTTGGTAACAATCTGTTTAGTAACTGAAAAGTTCTAGAGAGTTAAAAAAAACATTAACAAATTAAACCTATTTCTTGTTTAGTGATAACACAAAAAAATGATTGGGATTTGAAATCTGTAGCTTTTAGGTTTATTAGAGATCCACCAAAGATGATTCTTTGACAGTTAGCTTTTCTGAGAACTGTAGTTTTTGAATTACTATATTACAAGTACAGAAAAGGACATTCTAATGCTTACAGAACTTTTAGAAAATGGATGCTGCATCAGTTATGTCACCTGAAAAATCAGTGATGTGACAGCATTTTACTGGTTTGGTGCCCACAGTCACATAACTGTGGAGGAGTTGTGGGATAACAGATGGACGAGACACGGAACTTCAGGTTCAACCCACAATCTCTGTGTGATGTTTATTCAAAATACAGGAAATAAGCTTCTGAAAAGCCATATTTCTTCTTCAGAGCATCAGTTTGCAGTCACAGACTATGTATGTCCTTTCTCTGCACTTAGCCAGCACTTGCTGACTCTGATCTCTGATCTAACCACTTTTCAGTGAAAACCCTTCATCTCTATGTGGGCCCCATTTGCTTGGGTAGTGGGAGCTCAAAAAGAAAAAAAAAAGCTAAAAATGAAGAACCTTAGTGCAGAAACACTGAAACACGAGTTACCCCAAAGGGCACTGGCAACAAATCAAGTTTCAAAGAAACACAACATCACACAGACTTCCACAATACAAAGCATCATGGGACATATGCAAATCAACATGACATTTCAGATTGTCTCAGTTTACAGCAATGTACATGGATTTTAAGTAGCACAACTAACTTAATTTTATAATACAGTGAACTAGTACTTTTTACCTTTATCAAAAACACCTCATGCCCTGGTATTTTCAACATTGACAGGTTTCATAAACACAAAGTATATACAACAAGGTATTTTATGAATTAGTAGTGCTATTACATACTAAATCTAACAATGAGGAACACAGCTTGTTGTTTTATATCAGCTCGGAGGTCACAACAATAGCCTCCCTGTACGGGGACCTGAGATGGAAAAGGAAAATTAAATAGGACACTATAGCATAGTCAAGAAAGGGAAGGGGTGCCCATAGGTGGCCAACCTTATGAACGAGAAATTGTAAAGGATAGATTAGGCTAAGAAATAGAAGAACTGTTGCAACAGATTTAAGAAAAGGACAGTCCTCAAGAGTGGTAGGAGCTCCCTATCACAGTAACCAGTAAAGAAAAAAAAAAAAAGAAAGATAGTTACCTCATGAAAACCAAAAAAGTTATGGTCATTCTTTCTTATACTTTTGTGGTTGACTTTTAAGGGAGTAAGATTATTCCTTTCTAGTTATGTGGTTTCAAAGAACTTTATTTCCTCCAAAAACATAATTTTGCTCTTTTGAAGTCAGTGACAAAACCTATGCCTGTTTTGTCGCTTGTGTTCCAGATCTCACATTGCACGGTCTTGGTTATGTGACGGCAATACTGTATATCATGGGCTCGATTTTCAAACAGCCCTTACAACAATGCAAGTTGCATCGATCTATGGCTGCAGCAAACTCCTGGTGCACCTGGGACTCTGCACCCACTTTTAGAAAACCAGGGTCCAGGTGCCAAAATCCCTGGGTTTGCCAAAAGCTGACAGCTGTGCCAAACAGTTGGTGCACCAGTGGGAAATGTCACAGCAATCCAGCCCCCCTGCCTAGTGCAACACTAGAGGGGGGAGATGGTGTGATGGTGGTGACTGTGCTGGAAAGGAGCAGGTCAAGGCAGAAGAGGCATGGGAAGTGGCATGGGGCAGTCGGAGAAACTGCTGGGCATTGAAGAGAGTGCTGTGGCACCCGGTGGGGTGCGTTTGCTTTTGTATGTGTTTTAGTATTGTCTATCAACTCCTATGTGAGTTCTGCAAAGGACTGTACCTATGAATTATACTGTATGGGGGGTGTCCAGGGACAGAACAGGGCATGGCACCACTTAGGCACAGACCTGCTAGCTGCACATTCTATCCCAGGACCCCTCCCCCATACAGTACAATTCATTGGTACAGTCGTTTGCAGTACCCTAATAAGTATTGATGGGCAATATGGACATACGTATAAAAGCATATGCACCCCACCGTGTGCCAGAGCACTCCCAGTAATGCCCAGCAGTATCCCCGACTCCCCATGTGCCACTTACCATGGTTCTTCTGCCCCTGGCAGCCCAGTGTCAGACCACCTCCCACTAGCACATGCCACTTAGACTACTTCCTTGCTGGTCTAAGTGGTGGCCCTTGGTGCGTCCATGGCGGGGTTTACAAAATCACAAAAAATGGGGATGTTGCATCCCCTCTGTTATGCAAGCCCCCTTATGACCTGGCATGCAGGATTGTTTGATGTAACCATGATGCAAGGGGGCTTCGGTGCAACTTTGTCAGGATTTGTCACAGGCTGTATTTGAAAATTGTGATTGCCGCAAGTTGTGATGCAAGTCACCGCTTGCATCAAAATCTTTTGATGCAAGTCCCTTGTGTAATTCTAAACGTTTTGAATATTGAGCCCTGTGTATCCAGAAAAATCCTTATACTT
The DNA here is from genome assembly GCA_016271365.2 of Neoceratodus forsteri. Taxonomy (NCBI): domain Eukaryota; kingdom Metazoa; phylum Chordata; order Ceratodontiformes; family Ceratodontidae; genus Neoceratodus; species Neoceratodus forsteri. The sequence goes on from CM028134.1 coordinate 950,507,752, forward strand.
TTACTGGCAGCAGATCCCTAATTTTTAACAGTGGTCTCTTCCTTCAGTCTGAAGAAAACGACAAGTAGCAGTGTGGCCCACTATGCACATTCAAAGAATATCTGCTTCATAAGCAGCAGGGTCAACATAATAAAGCTCATTGTCAATGTTTCAGAGCACTCCAATCACCACTTCTTAATGATATCAATATGCCTATAATATAATTAAAAAGAGAATAACGGATAGGACACTGGGCATTACCAGTGAGTAATACCATCGAGAGGTTCTGGACACACAGGAACCTTGAGAGCGAAGTTTGAGAGGTTCTTGTGTCCAGAACCTCAAGATGATAGGTCACTGGTAATGCCTAGTGGCTTATCTGTTATTTTTTTTAATATATGGATACACTTTTTTATTTTTTTGTCACTTAAGGACTGTGTTAGGCCTGGCCCAGCACCGCACTGTATAGCAATCCAATTCATTTTCTCCGGCCTGCCTAGCCACTCGCTCGCTCACTCAGTCACTCACTTCACTCACAGCACTGGCAGTCCTACCTTTTCTTGCTTTGGGGGGAGCAGGAAATGCAGAATCAACCAGATATCTCCATTTAAAAAAAATAAATAAAACGGGGAACGTTTTTTGAGGTAACTACTCTTGCTAAGCGAGAGACTGGCTGCCATGTTTTTTAAACTGTTCTGCCCACCCACACAGGGAAAGTGGCCAATGAGGAGGCACGCTTAGGACGTGGGGGCAGAAGGTATATTTTTGGGCACTTGCAACGATACTATTATCACCATAAAAGTATAGTATTAAAAGTGATTCACAGTACTATTAAAAGTGATTGACAGAACTATTATCACTTAACCTTTGAGGGTACTGCCGGATTATTTTTTGTATGCTTTACAGACCTATTAAATTGAAGATCCATATATTAAAATACAATTAAAATGTGCCTTTACCAGTAGTAGGTTGTTAATTTAAATTGTTATTTATTAAAACCTATTTCTCTCTCTTCAAGTTCTATTGTTTTACTTTGGCTCCTTTAAGAACCAAGCAATCAGTTATTTATGTTTAAGTACCTACCACATTGCAAAACAGATCTCCACCAAAGAGGTGTACACATTCATTCACAATTGCCCATTTCATCACAGTGAGGAACATCACCGTTATTCATTATCCACATTTATACAAACCACTCACTATACAGTATTCACACAATTGCAGCCTTACTTTATTTATTTATTTAGTTTTTGTTTACCGGATAAGTGCACTGGCCATAGCAATGACCATTTTCAGGCATGGCATGGGAGGATACAGTACAAAGACAGAGGGCACACAAAGCAAAACAAATTATTGCATAATTGAACTATATAATACAGAGCAAGTAATAAACATGGTAGACAATAGATTACAGAGCAAATAGCTATCGACAAGGTAGATACAAGTATCATTGTAAAACATATACTAGAACAGAGTATGCAAATGCATTTTTGATAACCAGGGCTAATAACATATTGTCTGAATTGTAAAAAACAAGGTAAGATATCCGCCTATGGAATAAGGGAGTTGGGACTTGGATCGCTTCTCAGGTACTTCTGCCGAGCTTTTTCTGGAAGCCAGCATGGTAGGGTGATCATGATCGGTGCGGCGCTGACTCAGGGGGACAGTGAGTGGTCCACCCGCTCACCATCTTCGTTCTGATTGGTGCACCCTTCCCATAGACTTTTACAGCATTCCCTGCACTGACTCTGTGCTGCTGTTAAGTTCTGAACTGAATTTTGTCTTTAAATCTCAACTGCCAGTGCTGACTATGTGACTATGTTAAGGCTAATAAGTTTTGTACTGTGTTTCCATAGTATAGCCCTTTGCATAACTTTAGCTTGATTACTGCATATAGTGTTAGAAGTGTCAAGGTAGGCTGTGTTTCACCCACCTGTATTATTGATTTGATGCTATTGTAACTGTTCCCTCTATTTTTCTTATTTCTCCTTCCCTACTACTGGCACTCACCATATACACCCCCACCCTTCTGCACTAATTTACTTGCTCTGCTTATGGCTGCTGCTTTCCTCTCTTCCCAAGACAGCCCCTCCATCTAGCTTCCATTTGTCCTGTCCTATTCTGCCATTTACCTTTGTCCTATCTACCCTGCCTCTCTAATCATTTTCTTTGTCCCTCCACCATCACCCCCAACCCCGCTGACGATCTGCCGCCAGCTTCCCTGCCCCTGAATTCCTGTCCTGCCCGTATACTTATTTGGCTCTTTTTATTCTCTTTTAGGGTTTGCACCTCAGCGGTACGCTGGATACAAGGCAGCCAGCAACAGCCGCTCCTATGGCCGCCGCCTGACACCACTCAGCAGCCCTTGCTGGAATAAGAGCCTCGGGACTTGGATCGCTTCTCAGGTACTTCTGCCAAGCTTTTTCTGGGAGCCAGCATGCTAAGGTGATCACGATTGGTGCGACGCTGACTCAGGAGGACAGTGATTGGTCTGCTCGCTCGCCATCTTCATTCCAATTGGTGCACACTCCACATAGACTTTTACAGCATTTCCTGCCCTGACTCTGTGCTGCTGCTAAGTTCTGAACTGAATTTTTCTCCTGCCCCCACCACCCCCTCCCAGGCCTCCTTTAAATACAGTTATGCTCCACCTTCCCTAGCTCTTTTGTTGCACCATTGGCTTATTCTTGTCTGCTGCCACTCAGACATTGGTAGCTGAGTGGAGCCAATAAGCCTGATCCTTGTGCAAGCACCATCACAGCATTTAGCCACCAATCTGATTTTGTTTTTTCCTTTCTCCCCTTCTGATCAAAATCTCACTTTGGGCTTAGAGATCATCAGTAGGTGGGTCTGTTACATGCACAGAAAAAGCACCATACCATTACTAATTTACAGACCTCACTCCTTGGCATCATGGCTTGCCTCACTGCTTTACTATTGTTCCCTAGTATACAGCATGCCTTACAATATAGTACACCATGAAGTATCACAATATAATCCAGCCCTGGAATGCACTGTCTCAATGCCCTATGTTGCAACGGCCCACTGTACAACCATTGTTTCATCAACCTCCCCCATTCTGGCCTATACCCTCAGTTATGCCCCCCTCCCCTTACTACTGCCTTCACCTATGACTATATGAGCACTCACAATAATCACTTTAAAATGTCACTTTAGCGGTACTCTCTCCTGTATCACACATCATGGGCGGTCCCAAAGGAAAAAAGCAGTCTCCATCCTTAAAAACTCCTAAAAGAAAATGCTATTACTGCTCCTTCTCTGCTCAGGTAATGTGGAGCTAAACCCGGCCCCCCACCCCCCGCAACTTACCTCGCCTACAGATTTTGCAGAGGCCTCAGGACTTAAGATGATGTTAGTCAATATTCTAAGCCTGACCAAAAAAATTGAACAGTTGCAAGCATGGGCTGCTCATACCAACCCGGACCTTATCATTATTATGGAGTCTTGGCTAAAAAAGGCTGAGACTAACCAACAAATCTCCCTCCAGGGATACAAACAATTTAGGGTGGACAGGGCTTCTAGAGGTGGGGGTGTCGTCGTCTATGCCAAATCCAAGAACTCAGTCACTAACATCTACTGCAGATCTTTAGCCAAGGAATTCGAGATTGTCTCAATGAAGCTTCATCTTCCCTCTTCAAAATGCATTACTGTCATAGGTGGTTATAGGCCTCCGTCTGGAGGCGATGAAGTCCTTAATATACTGAAATCCCTATTCTCAGATGTAAAAACAGAAACAATATTTCTAGGGGATCTCAATATGGATTGGCTAACCCCAAAATCTCACTGCCTTAAATCCCTCTGCGATGAGCTAGGCCTAGTGCAATTAATCAACGAACCTACAAGGAACGATGTCCTAAACACTACCAACAGCTCTATTTTAGATGTGATGTTAACCACTCACCCGCATGAAATTTCACATTCAGCTGTGTTCCATAATGATATGAGCGATCACAGGATTGTTGTTTGCATAAGATCTCATATTAAGGCCCAAACACAGCCTATCTTTATAACAAAACGGTCTTTTCACAAGTTCGTTGCAGCAAACTTCCTTTCTGACCTGGGCAGGATCAGTTGGCAAGACCTTTACTTAGCCAAAGATGTCAACGAGGCAGTCTCCATCCTTAATGTAAACCTTACTAGTTTGGTAAATAAGCATGCCCCCTTCATCAAAGTTAGAGTTCGAAACAACTCTCACCCCTGGTTCACCCCAGACCTTAAGGTAGCTCTCACAACCCGGGACAAGCTCTAGGCGAAAGCAAGACATACCAAGAAACCTTCAGATTGGCAGGCTTTATGAACAGCCAGGAATACCTGCATGAAAAGCATTCATTCTGCCAAAGTTAACTTCTACATCTCTACCCTTGAACAAGCGCAAGGAAACCCATACAAAATATGGAGGACACTTAAATCTATAGAAGGGCGGCCTACTGCCCCTTCCATTCCAGCAAAGATAGTCGCAAATGGCAGGGTAGTGGAAAATAAATCCTTAATCCTTGAAGAACTTAACTCCCACTTTGTCACAGCTGGATTAGCTTTTGACTCTTCACATTATGCTGGTACTGTGACAAGCCAACCAAGTCCCTCTTCAATATCTAGCACCGCATCTTGCCCATTTCAACTGCTTAAGCTAAACTTTAAAGAAGTAGAAGATTCTCTCCTTAACTTAGATATCAAAAAAAGTGCAGAGGACGATGGCCTAGAACCCTTCTTCCTAAGGTTAGGATATGCCCATCTCGCTGCCCCCATTCATCATATCTTCAATCTCTCCATTACATCTGCTACTGTGCCATCCTGTTGGAAATCCGCACATATCCTCCCCCTGTTCAAATCTGGTGACCCTTGCGATGTAAATAACTACAGGCCTATCTCCATCTTGCCTATCCTCTCTAAATTTTTTGGAAAACTGATCCACAATCAATTAAAACCTCACTTGGAAACTTTTTCTCTCATTAACCCAGCTCAATCTGGTTTCCAGACAAATCTCTGCTTTAGCGAAAGTAACCAACGACTGAGTCTCTGCTATAGATGCTAAGAAGATAACTAGAGCAGTCTTCTTGGATCTTAGTAAAGACTTTGATACTGTTGAACACAACCTGCTAGTCAGTTGTCTCACTAATTTGAGTGCCACGTACCAAACTACCCAGTGGGTCTCGAGTTACCTAACAGGGAGATCCCAAAAAGTAAAAGCAGATGGCTTTTTCTCTGCCTCTTCACCAGTTGTCAGAGAAGTCTCCCAAGGCTCCATTCTAGGCCCTATCTTGTTTTCATTATATATTAATGACCATGATTCCAATATATTAACGTTCAATCTGCATTTCTTTGTGGATGACACTGTGCTATATACCTCTGGCTCAACGTTATCCAAAGTTAAGGGGTTGCTTCAAGCGGACTTTGCCCAACTTGAACATAATCTAATAAAGGCAAAGCTTCTGCTTAATGCAAAGAAAACCAAAGCTATAATATTCTCTCATTGTACCACCGCAGGTATCTCCCATACTCCACCTAAAGCCTTTATTGTTACCACATTAAACAAACCATTGGAAGTCATCTCCAAATTCAAATATCTCGGTATCTGGATCGACAACAAGCTCTCTTTCAATGACCATATCGAGGACTTATCCAGAAGACTCAAAGTAAGACTAGGTTTCTTCTTTAGAAATAGGCCCCCTTCCCCCTCGAGACTCGAAATAGGCTAGTTCAGGCTACTTTTCTTCCCATTCTTGACTATGGCGATGTAATTTACTCCTCCACTACTCTAGCAACCCTAAGTAAACTGGACATCCTTTACCACTGTGCATTACAGTTTATTACCAACTCCCCTTACCGTTCACACCACTGTGACCTATACGCAGCTGTTGGCTGGACATCTCTCACCACTAGATGCTTGCTCCATGCTGGTCTTTGGACCCTTAAGCTGCTCCTGCACAAATTACCGAGTTACCTATCGTCTCTCATTTGTATTTCTCATAGTGTGTACTCTCTCGGGAAATCTGACTTCATTCTGCTGGACATACCTAGGACACGGACCTCCTTTGGTAAATGTGCTATTGTGCATGCCCTTCCCTCTATTTGGAACCAACTCCAAACCGTGCTGAAACTAACTAGCACAGATTCAATTAACTTCTACAAAGTGCTAAGTGCAGCTAAGATAAAAGATATCAGCAACTGTTATTAAGCCCCTTCTCATCCCTATGTGTGCCATACACATTTAAGTGTAAGACCTTTATTGCACTTATGCATGCTAATTACTTATTGCTTACACTATCATTTAACCAAGACACTATTACATTCTCCTGCTTCTGACTTTCTAGCTGTTACAACTACTGCAAGCATCCCACTCCTGCTCCCCTTCCTCGTCCGATTCTTGGCTCTGTCTACGTATAAATTACTCCTATCACTCTTCCAAGCCTTGAATACCTTGTTTACCCTATATTCCCTGCTGCTGCTCAATTTACTAAATTATACATATTGCAAACACCAGTTACCATGCCTTGTACTGTTAACATGCTACCTTGAAGTGTTCTCACTATGTACCATTTGTCTTTTCACCATCTATTGTCATCCGATGTTGTATCCTTTTACGTAATATCCTGCTTGTACTAAGTGTTCACATGAATAAATGTTATACTATTGTTCTATCAAGTATTTTTATTTATGTACTGTATGTTCTTTATCAGTGTACATGTCTCAGGACCTCCTTGTGAATGAGCTTGCTCAATGGAGTTTTCCTGCAATAAACCTGAACTTGAACTTGAAGATAGTAGTACTATGGTACTCATAAGGAATTATATAGGGTGGTGAAAGATGGAAAGGGAGATAGAAGTGCGAAGCCAGAGTAGAGGTATAGGAATAGGCAGGTGAAAGGGAAGGAAAAATGGGAACATGCTATACTATTGAAGTGCACAATAGAAGTGGCAGGAGAGGAGAGAAGAGACTAGGAAGGAGGAAAGGGCTGGGCGGGTTGAAGCAGATGCATCTGTAGGAAGTAGCAAGATGGTTAAGTAACCTTTTCTTAAAGGAGATGTGGGTTGAGGATTGGAGTAGGGCTGGTGGGAGGGAGTTCCAGAATAGGGGGGCATGACAGGCAAAAGCCATAGCACCTTTGGAGGAATTATGTCTGTGGAAGAAGACAGGTGCATTTTCAGCAGACATCAAACCATAGTGAGGTGTCAGATTAAGGAAGAGACCTGCCAGGGGTTTGGGTATTTGTAATCGAACAATATTGTCAATGATGGAGCTACAAGCATAAAGCCTTAGCTCTGCAGGAGGAAGCCATCCCAGATCAGAATAAAGGAGAAAGTGGTGTTTCAGTCTATGAGAGGAGGATGCATATTGACAGATGTTGTATATGACATCCCATTTTAGGAGGCTAGATTTGGACACAGAGGTATAGGTGGCAACACCATAAGTGAGTGAGGAAAGGAGTATGCCATGGGCAATGGCAAGCCTAGCTGAGGGGGTAAGCATATAGCTGGTTTGGTAGGCTATCCTAAGTTTAGCGTTGACAAGCTTGCAGGTCTGTTGGATGTGTAGATCAAAGTTTAGTGAAGGATCTAGTGCGATGTCCAGCTATTTAAATGAGTTCACCACCCCCGGAGTTAAACAGTTGGAGGAGGAAACTTTAAATTTAGGAGAGTTTAAGTTTGGTGTTAGAACCAAATAGCAAAGATTGTTTTTTTTTTTTTCCTTAGTTGTTTAACCAGGAGTAACATACTAAGCTGAAAGCTTTTACAGTGAGACCTGGGAGCACAGGGAAGTTAAGTGACTTGCTCAGGGTCACATAGTATGCAAGTGGAAGCTGTGGGATTCAAACCCAGGTCTGGTCTGCTGGATATCACCAGATTTGCAGCTCAGAGCCTTAAACCACTGTGCTATACTGCCTCCCATTGGTTTTTGGACTAATTTAGAACCAAGTTTGTGACTAGATAGCCATTGTTGGATTTCAGTGTTGTTAGTTTTACATACTGGCCTAAGCAATTGGAAATCCCTATTAATTGGCAGCTATGTTATGTAAACTATAAAAAAGCTTTTGATGATATCACATTACAGCAATTTCTCATAACACATTTAGTGCAGTTATCAGTTCCAGTTTCATTCTTTTCAATTTTATGATGGCTGTTAAGGAAATTAGTAATATTTCAATTATTACAATATTTCAGCAGCGATATATGGTTGCTTTAAAACATAAAAATTACAAGGTTTATGTTTGTTATACACATGATCCTAAGTGGATCCCATGTGCTTAATTACTACAGAGTCCCTACACTGATGCTGCACACTTTTCCAAAGCACCCTACATGTACAAATTGTGGGAACTGTGCAGAGTAAATAATGACTCAGGTCCTATTTTGTGCAGAGCCCAAGGTTTCCTGCATGTCCTGCTTTATGCAGGGATAGAAGTAACTTAAGACTCAACTCCTGTTTCTCTTAGGGGTCCTATGACTTCTGCTTTGCATAGAGCTTGAGGGGACTTGCATAAAGCAAGTTAGTACTCCACTCTTGTGTCACAAGAGGCACTAAAGGCCCTGCATGAAGCAAGCTACTGTATAGCTCTACTTTCGCAAAAAGTAAAGACATTAATAAAATCAATCAATAAATAAATAAACAAATAAACAAATGTGTCTCTGTATCTGCCTCCAACTCACTCCCTCATGAACTAAGGAGAATTAGCTCTGGGGGCTACTGACTGATCTCCTGCTTCATGCAGAGATGACAGAAGTAAGTGAAAAAAGTTATGAATGACATGCGTAAAAAAAACAAAACTTTACGACTGATGTGCTGTTTCATGCATGGCCCACAAAGTCCTGTATGAAGGAATTTATAATTGATTCTCTTTGCCCTATGTCAACAAGCGGAGCTGAGGGTCACAGCTCTATCCCTTTAGCTTAAATTAATATAATTAATATTCCCAGGAAATTGGTTATTAAGCCTCCAAACGTTGTCCTTGTTTAGTATGGGGGTGAAATTAACTTGTATATGGGTAGGGTGGTGGTCAGACACAACTTTGGCCAAATAATGACAAGCTAGTACCCCAGGGAGATAATGCATTCCAAGCAAGAAGTAATCCAACATCAAAAAGGAATTATGTGGGAGGGAGTGGAATGAGTATTCCCTACAGTTTGGATTTAGAATTCTCCAAGGATCAACGAGGCCCAGGGAATCCATCAATTCACAAAGTGCCAACTGTCCCAGCAATAAGGCCTGCCGGACCTTATGAGACCTATCGAGAATGTCACATAATACAGTATTCCAATCCCCCCAAAGGAGAATCAGCAGGGAGGTCCAGGAGACTAGAAAGGACATTAAAGAAGTGAAAAAGGATGGGTCATCAATAGTGGGACCATATATGGAGCCCAGTATCATTTCCAAGTGACCGAGTAATATCCAGATGAGAATGTAACGGCCGTGAGGGTCTGTCACTTCTTGGAGTAGATGGAAGGGGACTCTTTGGGATATAAAAATGAGAACCACCTTCTTACATGAGTCAGAGCCTGCACTGAAGACTTGCTGTACCCAAGATCTCCTGAAAAGGAGAACTTGGGATGGGGGTAGGTGGGTCTCCTGTAGAAAGGGCACGTCAGCTTGAAGTTTGTGCAGATGAAGTAAAATTTTTGCCCTTTTTGTAGGTTATTGGGTACCTTTTATATTCCGGGTGCAAAAATGATACCCCACCATGATCAAAATACCAGTCTGGGGCGATAACAAGGCCATCAATATGTAGGGGTATATAAAAAAGGAACCAGTTAACTGGAAAAAATCAAACCTGCAGTGAATATCCCTGACACCCATCCACCCACCAACCCCACTCCCTGAATCAACAACTGTATCAAGAGAAACCTCACAGCCCCCCCGCCTCTTCCCAGAAAAGACCTAAAAAAAAACAGATTTTCCAAACTCTGCACCAGTTAGAAAACCACAATTTTGACCTGGTAATGAAGTGAGGACTGCTGAGTAATGTAGAACGTTCATATAAACTGAGTCTAAAACTACTAAGTCTCAAAATGACCCCAAACAAATTAGCAGTCCCCCCTCCCCAAATAATGGGTCATGACTTCCACCGAATAGATAGCGAATACCTGCAACCATCCCCTCGTCCAACATGTAAATCTAATAACAACTCATAATTAACAGTAAACACACAAATGCTGAACCATAAGGGTGAACTTAATCAAACATTGATGAAGCTTAAACATGTTTAGTGAACAGATCTAATATATAGATTGTGCCCCCAAAGATGAATAAACAACAGGGGATTGTCAATAACCAGAACCATAGAACATCAAACTGGATTCAGTCACTAGGTACAGAATTTCAAAGATCCAGTGCTGTAAACGTGGGAAGGAGGACTCCTGGAGTTGTATCCATCAGGATTTGTCATAGGAACAGGTACGGGCTGAACTTGTAAACATTAGGAACTGTGGACAAAACACCCTTTAAAATGGCCCATGGAGGACTGAGTTATCCTGTAGATCTGAAACCTGGCAGTATCAGTCAAGCTTGAATAAGTCTGGGAGCAGGCGCTGGAGGTCCTTGGCAAATCAATCGCTGGATTCATAGGCGTGCCACTGATCCTGAATCTTCACCTGTAACTTGACAGGATATAGCATCTGAAATTGGATACCTGCAGGGATAAGGTTAGTTACAGTCGGATGGAAAAAGGTTCTCTTTTGTCGTACAGAAGCAGGTAAATCCTGGGTGATTCTTAATTTATTTCCCTATCAGGAAAGCGATTGTATATCCCTCAGTTTGCCCAAAATGTGCTGCTTAAGCTCAGCAGCTTGAGTATGAAAGGCCATGGTGGTGATCCAAGAGATGGTTTAGGGCGTAAGGTCCTGTATACTCGCTCCACTATGTAAGTGGTGCCGCTAAGTGATGGACCTACCAGTTTCTCAAGGAGGCGTTTATTGAAAGTCACTGGAGTTGAGCCCTCTGCCTCCTTCGGGAGCCCAAGAATGACTAGATTGTTTCGGTGACTCCATCCATCCAGATCCATGAGTTTAAGTTCTGTCTTGTATAAATGCTGACAGAGGGTGGCGAGTTCAGTGTCTGTTTTGGTGCACCATGATTCCAGAGATGTCGTTTGAGCTTCAATGTTTCCAACTCTCCGAGAAGTAACCACAAGGTCCCCTCTTAGGAAGCCAATTCTGTGGTAAGCAGAGTCAAAGCATCTTTTACGGGTTGCAGTTTGAGAAGAAACTGCTCCTCAGTCAAAGAAGATGCAACCAATTTAGCAGTAGAAGACTGTCCAGCTTTAATAGGCTGGTTCTTGGCTTTTTTGGAGGCCTTGTCAGGGGTTGTGGGAGGTATGTGGCGTGGGAACTCCTGTCTCATTTCTGCTTCCATGGTGCAGAAAAAACAGCTGAAGCAGCACAGTTGCAGTAGCCTGGAGTTGCAGGGATGTACTAATTTGCAGGTATGATCAGAGAAATTATTTTACTCCCGGAAGATCTGTGATTTTGTAATTGACAAGAGGGAGAGGTGCGGGAGAGCTGATTCTTTCAGCTAGGCAACATGTGACTCTTTAATGTGGAGATTCTGAGATGCAGATAGTGAATAAACATGCAAATTCTCTGTTTTGTGCTGTTTTTTATATCTTCACCTTATACCCTGATGGTTTGGAATTTTGGTCTGAAATTTGTTGTGCCTTTTACGTTTTTGGTAAAATTATATATCCATTCCAAAGTGATTAAATTTTATAATTTCAGTTTCTGAGCATACTCAGTACACTCTTTTGGATAGTTCCCAGGAATGAAAAAAGAATTTGGTCCGAACAAAAAGGGATCCTTTTTCATTAGAGTCTAATTATTTTCCATGAGGGAAAAATCCTGTTTGATTTGCCATCATCTTGTTTTCCATTTTTCTAAAAAACAAAAATAAAAACAATTTACAAAACCCAAAAAAATTACATCTTGCAGAGAGACCAAAACATGTCTATTGCTGATTGGGACTCTGTTGTATTCTGCATTTACCAACTGGAGAATTGACCAAAGAAATGTTTTTTTTATTGTTCTTACATCCTTTTTCATGATTTGCTTCTTTTTTGCTGTGTCAGCAAATTCATTCAGATGATGCAAGATGAGTTTGTTCACTGATGACAGCAAAATGGTGATGGTGGTTGAGAATGAGGAGGAGAGAATGTCACTCCAGGATGATTTAAAGATACTGGACAGTTGGACCCAAAAGTGGCAGCTGGGGTTCAGTGCACACAAATTCTGTGTGCTGCACCTGGGAGGAAGGAACCTAAGGTTCACATACCACTGGGGGGGGTGCAGCTGTCTGTCACACAGGAGACAAAGAACCTGGGTGTGCTGGTGGATGAAAAGGGGAACGATTCAGAACAGTGCAGAAAAGCGGCGGTGAATGCTAATAAGATGCTGGGTTGCATAGCTAGGGGTATTAAATCTGGGGGGGGGGGGTATTTTGCCACTGTATAATGCACTGGTGAGGCCAGACCTGAAGTATTTTGTTCAGTTCTGGAGACCCTAGATTATGACGGCTGTGGCACTCCTAGGAAGAGTCCTGAAAAGGACAACCAAAATGGTTCAGGGAATGGGGGGTGATGTATGAAGACAGGCTCAGAAAACTGAACATGTACACATTGGAGGACAGAAGAGACAGGGGGGACATAATAGAGACTTTAAAATACCTGAAGGGGTTCAATAAGGGGAACATTGATGAGCTTTTCCAACTAAAGGAAGGGGGAATCACAAGAGGCCATAGTTTAAAGCTCTCGGGCAGGCTTCAGAGGGGAGACAAGAAGGTATGTCTTTCACCGAGAGGATTGTGGCATCCTGGAATGCATTGCTACAGAGTTAGTGACACTGGAAACAGTAGAAGTGTTCACGAAAGGTTGGGGTAGGCATAGAGGCATGGTTTTGGTAGGGGGTAGGGAAAGCATCACTATGGACTATGCACAAACAGTGAACTGTATCAGGTAGGCACGAGAGACCTATGGGTCTAATCTGCCTGCAACAATGTATGTATGTTTGTTTGTAAAACACATCACCTGATAGAGAAAAAAAGATTCTGGGCTTAAGTTTTTCCAGCTTTTTCTATATCAACTTTTTCATTCAAATAAAAAAGGATCCATTTACATGGTAAATTATTATGACTTAATTTTTTTCCCATTATTTTTTTCATTTGAAGGGATCCTTTTTCATTTGATATTTTTATTCAAACAAAAAAGGATCCCTTCACACAGAAAATGATTTCAGACTTAGTTGTCTTCCATTTCATTTTTGTTTGAAGGAATCCTTTTTCATTTCCTTTTTTCATTTGATAACGGAAAATGATTCCTTCAAATTAAAAAAAGGATTTTGTAAGCTGTCCCTGACATTTGTTTATGTTCCCTGGTGTCTAGTGGCACCACCTACTGTCCAGTTGCAGTCCCCATACTTGTATAGCTGTTCCCTGGTGTCTAGTGTTGCTCCCCACCCTCTTTTCACCATTATTGTAATTTTCAAAAATTTCCCTGATGAATAGTGGCCCTCCCACCATCCGGTTGCCATCCCCTTATTTTTAATATGCTGCCCTGGTGTCTTTTGGTGCACCTACCCTCTGATTGCCATTCCTGTAATGCTTTCATTTTGCCTTGGTATCCAGTGGAACCCCAGCCCCCTACCATCAAACACCATGCCTGTAATTATTAACAATTTCCCTGGCATATAGGGGTACCCACCACCTCTGATTGCTGTCCCAGTAATTATTACATATTATCTTGGTGTATAGTGGCACCTCCATCCTCCGATACCTGTCCCCATACTTGTGGGGAATTTCTCCTGGTATCTAGTGGCACCCCCCCACTATCCAATTGCTGTCTCCATACTTATTAAAGGTTTCCCTGGTGTCTATTGGCACCCCATCCTCCAATCGCCATCTGACTTGATTTTATTTAAGTTAACCTGGTGTCTAGTAGCACCCCCCTTCAATGGCTGTCTGTGACTGCAATAAAGAAAATAGTCCCTCAATGTTTTTTTTCTGTAAGAAAGAAAATGGTACTTCACTGATTGCAATTCCCTTCCCACACCTCCCACTCAACACTCACCATCCCACACTTTCCCAGTCCCCCCATATACCCTCACTCACCCAAATAGGTCCCTTTGTGAAGATCCACTCTGCTATGGGAAACACGTCTTGCTGATAGAACTACTGACTGTAATATGAGAAAGTAAGGTAAGTGCAGTTCAATGTATTTTAATGGGGTTTTCAACTTTTTGCCATTTTTGCATATTTTAACACCAAATTTTCAACACACCCTTTTTGAGACCCTGCCTCATGAACAATGGCAGTGAAATTATGCAAATCTGGCCCAAAAGGTGATTTTGTGGTCACTTTGAAAAATCACCTGTTGGGCGGGATTTGAACATTTTTAACACAGTTGTTCATGAGGCGGGGTCATGAGAACTGTATGTTGAAAATCTGAGGTCAAAATATGTTAAAATGGCAAAGTTATTTTATTTGCATTTAGTTTTTGTTGACCGGGTAAGTGCACTAGACAAATCCTGCCTATTTTCAGGCACGACCCAGGGGAGGGGGCTACAGATGAATTCCAACTGACCTTGTACTAGATTAAGCTATTGGTGGTATTTTTAGTGAGTGAGGGAAATTTGGCCAGGACACCGGGGAAATTCCCCTACACATGCACATTAGTTGACATTTTGCTACAGTCACTCATAAATTTCATAATTTTAAATATTTTTCACCCCAAATTCTCTACCTAGTCATTTCTTTACACCACCTCAAGAACATAACAGCTGTAATTTTTCAAATCTTGTCCAGAATGTCTTTTCATGCCTCTGGTACAGAATGATGTTGTGGTGGCACAGAATGATGTTTTGGCAGGGATTTGGACATGTTTAGTACCAAGTTCATGAGGTGGGGTAATAAGAAGGCTGTGCTGATAAATTGGTTGCTGTTGTCCTATAAATGGAACCACAGGGCCAGGAGGGCCCTGCACTTCCACATCAACATACATACTGTATATGCATGTATGGAGGGATGGGAGCACAGGGCCCCACAGGCAAATAAGGATACAATTGCACTATCTGAAAAAGTAAGGATGAATCATAGTACAGGGCACTCCCATGCCCTGTGGTCCCACCGGCAAATGAGGATTTGATTATAGTATCTTAAAAAGTAAGGATATTGTTTACGAAAAAACCTACATTAATGCAACATTTAGGGTTCAGGCTAAAGCAACACAAGTAGGGAAATGTGACTTTAGGGTTTCCAACCCTAAAACCCACTACAGCTCTAAAACAGATCAAGGGTGCAGTCTTCCTTGGCATTGTTAACCCTAAAGCTCCCCCCATTCTGTACACTCCAGAAATACACACACCTAACTGAATGATCTTTAGGGTTGACAATGCCAAGAAAGACTGCACTCCTTATTTGTTTTATGGGTTGGGGTGGGATTTAAGCATTGGAATCCTTAAAGTCACATTTCTCTACTTTTGCCACTTTAGCCTGAACCCTAAATGTTGCATTAATAAGGTTTTTTGTGAATAATATATGTTATATATAAAATATATGGTTTTACATGATCTAATGAGGTAATAAACAATGAGCCTGACGATTGTATAGTATTATATTTCACTAATTAGACATACCAGATTAATTTTGCATGTATAAATCTCTTCTTATGTTTGTTTTATAAAATTTATTTGGTAGTTAAAACACATTTTTTTACTTTTTTAGAGATTTTAAAAATGTTCCAGTACTGCAGAAATATATTCTTTAATGACTTTAGAAAGACCAGAGCCATCACTGCAATGGTTGCAGCTCACTGTGTAGCAGGCAGCATCAGTCAGTCATATTGCTTGCAGATCATGTGATTTTTTGAGGCAGTGGAATATAACTGTCATGACTGAGTGTGTGTGTGTGCTTTGATTTCTTGATTTCTTAGTTGTTGTGCTTGTGAATATGTTTGGAAGTACAATTCTGCAGGTAAATGTCTTGCTGAACTCAAAATATGTTTTGTGTTAAAGTACATTCATTTCACCAACTCTGAAGATATAGTTCTTTATATGCTGCCAGTTTTAAACGTTTTGCTTTTATACTGTAGGACATTTGTACATGAGGAAAATATTTTGGAGCCTCCAATGATTGTAAGTTAATGTTTTGACATTTACTTATGGAAGGTTTATCTTAGAATATTGTTGTTTCAGCTATACTTGTGGGGAGTGAACCAACACTCTTGAGAAAGACATTTTTTATAAAGGTCTGTTGTTTTTCATTTGTGTTTTTGTGGAGGTTAACCCAAACTTTTGAGAAGACTTTTTTATGAAAACTGGCTGCTTTTCTGCTGTGACTGTGGACCTAAACGGCTGAGAAAGCAGTTTTTACAGTTGTAGTAATTTACATGGTCAGATATGTCATGACATTTCTGTGATATCTCAACAACAATTCACTAACTGCTTGCACTACCCTTGCAAGGCCAAAAGAGAGAATTTCTTTGAAAATATCACACACTATCTGACCATGTCAATTGCCACAACCATATAACAGTCTGCAGCTTTTCCTTTACTGTATTCTGAAGGCAGTGGGCCAAATGGTTTAGTAACCTTCTTTTATGAAAATATGATTTTGAGATTGAGGAAAGGTTTTAAAAAAAGTTGTCAGAGGTCACATGATCATTGGAGGGAAATGGCTTCCTAAACATACAGCTTTGTGCTGTCCCCCCTATCTATCCTACTCCATCTGGCACTCCTAACATTGGAGGACCATTTCTTCCTATCAGCCTGGAGAGATTATATGCTTTAAACCAGCTGAGGTTCATTCTGGTGACAATACATACTTGCAAAAATGGGAAAAATACATCTCCAAATCACCTCCCTCACCAGACGTACCTGAATCCAAAATGGCCATGAACACAGACCGCTCCACCAAGACTCCTGATTTGGTATGGCAGGCCAATTTGATTGAGCAGATTACAGCTTCTGTGGAGGTAATACAGATCACAGTGGTCAATACTCAAACCAGCCTAGCTAGCTTAACAGATTGGGTCAGTACAGTTGAATCCTCAGTTACAGAGGTTGTTCAAACTACTGCTGCACAAGATCAGTGTCTGCAGGCAGCTGAAACCCAGCTAGCATGGCTGACCACCAAGTTAGAAGACCTAGAAGGCGGGGGAAGAAGAAAAAATTTACATATTATCGAACTTCATGAGGGTTTTAAAGTCAGAGATCCAGAGCGCTGTTTACAAGAAAATCTGTCCCACTGGCTGAATCTTAACACCAGTGAAGATGATTTTGAAATTTAAAGGGCTCTTCAAATCTGATGTGCCCAACTACTTGCGCCACTACAAAACCCAGGCCCTTTATATTCAAACTCCTTAGGTTTCAAGATAAGAGGCTGATTCTGATTAAAGACGTGCATGTGGCAGGAACATTTGTTACATTTTATCCTGTTTACCCACAAGGGATATTGGCTCATAGACAGGCCTTTGCTAGGGTAAAACAAGGCCTCAGAAATCAGAGCATCACATATGCCTTGTTGTACCCAGGTACATTACTTATCACATTGGACAGCCAGCCTATCAAAATCCAATCTCCTGAAGAGGCTGACAGATACCAGCAGTTGTATCTGGGACCTCCTAGATCACAGGCTTTTCTCCCTGGCTCGAACCTAGTAGCTCCAAAACAGATGGACAGCTACTCCCTGACAACATAAGCTCACCCAGATACACTGCCCTGAACCAAGAAATACTAAAGATCAGCAGAGGTACTGTACCGAACTGATTTTTGCCACCATGCCGTGACAACAATAACTTTTTTCTGTCATTATGACTTTCAGAGACAACCCTATTCTGTTGGGTTGCCGTCTCAATTGCCAATCCTTGTCTCTCTCCTGTGGAACTTCCAGTGAGCTCCTAGAGCCCCGCCCCCCTTTCATGGAGGCAGACATCGAGGGATACAGAATCAAGGTGGCTTGTTTGCCTTCTCCTGCCCCAGCTGAAAATATGCATTTTCTCCCTTCTGCCCCAGTAGACTTTATGACACGGGTCTCTTTTCATTACTGACATGTTACTATAGAGAAGCCTGATTTCCCCCTTCTGACACTCCTGGCATGGAATAGAAGGGGCTCACTCCCATGGTAACCCACCCTGAATGCTGAGAAAATTTTCCCCTAGGAGAATAACTCTCGTTGGTAGTCACCTCCCTGTGATCCTCTCCTTATTACCTTTCCTCTTCTCTACTGCCAGCTAACATTTTGTCTTGCCTATCATCCCTATGAGGCAGTTCCTTTACCAATAGACAATCTGTGACATGGGTGTAATGCTGGCATGAATGAGGAGATCCCCCTGGTCTCAGTTGGAAACTCACTGCAGGTGCAATCCATTTGCCTGCCATTAGTGAGTACTGCCTGAGATTGAATCTGGCTGCCAAACATCGAGGGACACAGAAACTGGGCATGGAACTGACAACCATATTATGACCCAAGACCAATTTTATGTCTCCTTGCTGTATTAAGTGAAAGTGGTACTGGATTGTTTTCCACATATAAAAACTAGAATTAGTCAGTGTTCCTACTGTTCCTAAGGGCTCTTTAAAATGGGAAAGTTTGCTGCTTCACTAGTCCCCATATATTGCAACCTTACCTCATTTCCTTTTTCAGTGGCTGGGGATCATTCTAGCCTGTACTATAGCAGCTACAGCAGCCTTAATAACATGGACAATGAAATAATTTACTGTTTTTCTCTATGCATGGTATACTTTTTGTTTCAGCCTGGATCTACATGAAAGATGCCAGAGTTTCAGTTTTATTACAGGGGTTATGTTCTTTTTTCAACATTTTCACCTGTTCTGTCTGTCCCTTTTACCAGTAGCATAGGGTAACACAGTTTGACTTCTGAAAATGTGCATCTTTTGATCCAGTTTCAGTCAAAACCTATGCAACAACTAGGAAAACCTGAACCAGATAATACTAGTCCTTTAGCTTGGCCTTTCATTTTGTAGTCTGGAATTGTTTCTAAACTTGTTATGGCTAGATAAAACTCTATTGAGACATTGTTACGGACACGGTTTTTGAGCCAATTTTCAGCTGTCTGTACACGTCATGTTAATCTTCCTATTGTCTAGGCAAGAGTAAGGGATATTTTTGCCAATATGGTATTCTGGGGACTATTTTCTCCATAAATGCTTTGATTTTTCACTTCCATCCCTCTACTCACCTCCTTCCCCTTTTTATTATTCTTATTATGTCTCCTTCATACTGAGCTGTCCATGTCTTTTCTACAGGGAGCCTTAATATTCGATCTCCATATTTTATTCTATTTTATTTGTCCCCCACCCATGCCTTAGTGGCTAGTGCCACCTCTTGGAAAGTAAGTAAACTCTCATGCACCTCCCCATCGTCTCACTCCATTAAACAAACCATTATTCTATTTATTATGATCCTCCCTTCTCATCTTCAACTGCTGTGGGAGTTCAGTGGTAGTAGGAGGCACTTTTCCTTTCTAGTCTACCCAGAACCCGTGAGGGTGCTGGCTTCACAGCCTTCCAATTTATTCCATTAGGGAACAGACCAGTGTGCTTCCACTGGGAGTGGGACTCCTCAGAGTTTTCAAGTTTGTTTTATTTTACTTCTTTATTGTTAGTGTATTGTTTATAACCACTTTCCCCAACTTTCTAAGTGGGGACGGAGGGGGGGGGGTGCCGCATCTATTCCTGCTACTGAATAAATCTTGTTGGCTATAAAAATGCTTTGTTACCCATGCACCTCCATATTTTAGTGTGCTTAGGACTCCTTTATAGTCTCTGTAGGGATTGGAATTGGAGGATGGGGGGTTTAGGGAGTTGGGGGGAGACATTGGGGTAGCCTCTGTTCAAATACTTAACTTACCGTTAAGTGATGCTTCTAATTTACCTCTGTGTATTGCTATAACCAATCTACTCTATGTACCTTGATATTGCTGCTATCTTTCTATGATGTACTGCTTGTATTGGTTGTCCGTGATGATTTTTATTAGGTGATTATAAACTTATTGTCATGTGATGCTTTTGCCTCTACCTATTTGTTACAACCAGTCTACTCTATGTACCATGATATACCTGTTGTGTTTCTATAAGGTATCCCTGTACTGATTGTCTGTGATGTTTAGTACTTTGTATAAGGGACTTCCCTGTGAATGAGTCTGCTGAATGGAAGCTATCCCCTACACAATAAACTGAACTTAACTGAACAAATTGTATACGACTTTCCTCTCACAGTGACATCAGTCATTTAAAAGTTGTCTTATTAGGGGTCACGTGATGGCAGCCTAAAGCGAAAGTCGCACTTGCCCGGAGCTCCCCGATCGACCACCCAATTTCTTCATCTTTCGGCGCTTTCTCTGTGAAATAACTGCTGCATCCTAGCGATCGCTAAGTCCGACAACGCGACTGCTCTTTTTCGGATTTTGGCGATGGAAACGTACGTGAAAAAGTCCAGCCCGAAACATTTGCCTCCTCAGACGCCCGGAGAAATCACAGGCCGCAAAGAGGGCCAAGCAACAGGCTGCTAGCCTGTCCCAGCTCCCCATAGTCGACTCCCCACTCACGGAAGCTAAGTTTTTGGAAATAATGAAACCTCTCCAAGCCTCCATTACTATGCTATCTGGGGATATTCAGGATATTAAGCAAGCTATGGATTCGTTATCTAGGAGGATTGGGGATGCTGAGAGTAACATCTCCTCGATGGTTAGCAGGCAAAATGGAGCAGATACAGAGATTGTTCTGGTAAAAGAAGAATTAATAAACTAGAAGACAAGTTAGAAGATTTGGAGTGGCGCAGCAGAAGGAACAATCTGGTGGTCATAGGCATTCCAGAAAGAAAGGAAGGTAATGCTCCAGTTACTTTCATGCAAAAATTTTGCCTTAAAATTGCGGGTTCTCCTCCCGGAGGGGGAGATTATATAATAGAAAGGGCACATCAATCTCTACGCCCTTCCCCTGTTCAGGGTCAACCCCCCAGACCTTTGATTCTTCATTTTCTTAATTATCTGGATAAACAACACGTCCTGGATAAAGTTAAAGGGATGAAGGAGCTTTTGTGGGAGGGCAAGAGAATCCAAATTGTCCAGGATCTGCCCTATTCAGTAAGAATCAGAAGACAAGAACTGCATCCATTAGTCTCTAAGCTCATTGCTGCGTCGAAGCCTTTTAAGGTGAAATACCCGGCCACTCTAATGGTTTCTCATGAGGGGAAATGGCTATCATTCGAGTCTCAGCAGCAGGCCCAACAAGCTACAGCGGATACTACCAGACCTGTTCAAGTGAACTTTCGACTTACTCATCTGTCTGAGTGGGACTCTCATCCATTTAATTATGAAGGATTTATGACGGCGGAAATATTTGACATTTCATAAGAAAAAGGAAAAACTTAATGTTTTTTTTTTTTGATTCAGTCTCGCTTATTGGGACATGAGATGCACAGGTTCTTAACTAGCAAGATTCATGCTGATTTCTTGGGGATGCATCTTGCTGGTTGCTTACCCTGTGCAGCTGAAGTAACATTATAGAAGTTCCAGGAAGAAGATCGAGGGTTTATGCCCCCCCCCCCAATTCCCTTGGCCTTTTTTTTTTTTTTTGGACTATGGGGCATATATTGGTTTTCTATTGGTCTAATGTGGGATAGTATCTCAGTGGGCAGGCTAGGTGGGCTCCGGGTGGGGAATTGGGTGATAATTAGCTATAGGTTGTTTTTGGATGTATATCATGTGGCAGTATAGTGTTAGGCATGCAGTTGTTTGGGAACTGGGGTTATGTATAAATAAGGGCAGGAGGGTTTCAGAAATTTTATTATAAGGGGTGGGGAGGGAGGTTGGGGCGGACTAGCTAGAGGGAGGGGGGGGGAATTTTCAGGGTTTTGTATATACGAATAGGGGGAGGTCTTTGGTTTGTTTGGGTGCTCGCATTATTCTACTTGGGGCCGACAGTGTAATACCCCATGCGACTTCTCAGAGGTTTCCGTCTTATTCTATTTACCAGGTATATGGCATTACCATATAAAATTGTCAGTTGGAACATAAAAGGAGCCAAGGATAGGGTTAAGAGGCAGGTAGTCCTAAAACATCTTTCACACTTAGGGACACAAATTGCTTTCCTTCAGGAAACCCATCTAAAGAGAGTTGACCTTCATTATTTTAAAAGATTGTGGGTAGCTCAAGTTTTTGGTGCCGGTGCGTCATCTAGGAGAGCTGGGGTGGCCATCCTAATTGCAAGAGGGGTGCCCTTCAAATTGGTACAGGAATGCTGGGACCCAGAAGGGCGTTTTGTATTTGTGAAAGCAACATTAGCATCTCAAACTGTGGTCTTAGGCTCGATTTATGGTCCCAATTGTGAATCTCCTTCATTTTTCAGGGACCTTCCCCTTAAAATGGGCCTAGAGGCACATAATATCACCATTCTTGGGGGAGACTGGAACTTGGTACTCCAAAATGATTTAGATAGATCTCACAACAGACATAGAGGCCTTTCCCCATCCCAAAGGGCCCTGAAAGATTTTATCAACAAATTAGCCTTAGTTGACATATGGCGTCTATTGTTCCCAGAAAGGAGGCAATATTCGTTTTTCTCCCCAGTCCATCATACTTATTCGAGAATAGATTACTTTCTAATTAGCTCATCTATGGTTCCCAACATCTCCCATGCTGAGATTTCGGCAAGGGTGATTTCAGACCACACTCCGGTGTGTGTAAAATACATGCCTTTCCCGGAAATGCGTAGATCTACACAATGGAGGTTAAATACCCAAATTATAAAAGAAGAAAGTTCCCTAAGGAGCATTAGGGAGCTTATCGTACATTTTATGACTGACAACAATGACTCCATAAATCAAAAAGACCTAATATGGGCTGCCTTAAAATGCTTACTAAGAGGGGAGTTGATTAAGATGGCGTCCAGGAAGAAACAGGAGCAGGGAGATAGGCTGAGAACAATCTTATTGGCTATCCAATTAAAGGAGAATACTCTATCCATAGCTCACCTGAATCAGAGTGGGTTAAGTTGCATCAGTTGCAGGCCCAGTATTCGGATATAATTTTTCAACAATCAGAACTTGCCCTTACTCGAACCAAGATACAGTATTTGGACCTAGGTGAAAAGGCGAGCAAACTCCTTGCTTGGCGAGTAAAACAAATGGACTCAGCTCAATATATAGTGGGAGTTCGGGCAGGTCAAGGGGACCAGATTCATACTGACCCAAGAGAAATCTCAAAGTTATTTGGAGAGTACTTCCAGAAATTATATGCACATGAACCTGATTTGGGATCCTCCGATCCTGAAATTTCGGAATACCTAAGTGAAGCGAACTTGCCAAAATTATCAGATGCCGACTCTAAAATCTTAGAAGCTCCAATCGCTCTTGCTGAGATACATCAAGTTATCCAGCAGTTGCCCCCAGACAAATCCCCAGGCCCCAATGGTTTCCCGAGTAATTTTTACAAGGCTTTTCTCCCAGAGATTTCACCAGTTCTACTAGACACTTTTAGGTACTGGTACAGTTATGGTATTTCTGATCCGCTCTTCCTGGAGGCCACAATTTCCCTAATTTTGAAACCGGGTAAAGACCCAACCAGTTTGGATAGTTATCGGCTAATATCTCTGCTTAACACCGATATTAAAATACTCGCAAAAATTTTAGCTAATAGACTAGCGAGTCATAGACCAACTAGTATGTAGGAACAAGTAGGCTTCATGAAGGAGACTATCTCACGATCACATGAGAAACTTATGTATCTTATTGCAGTAGCAAAAGAGTCTAAATCCCTCTGGCGCTCCTATCACTCGATGCTGAAAAGGCCTTTGATGGGGTTTCATGGCCCGCTCTGTTGCCACTCTCCTCGACTTCGGCATACCCACAACTTTAACTTGGATCAGATTATTATACTCATGTCCATCAGCCAGGGTGAAATGTAATGGATTCCTGTCACGGTCTTTAAGTTGGAGGCGGGGCACTAGGCAGGGCTGCCGTTGTCCTTTATTATTCAACTTGTATTTAGAGCCATTACTGCGTGGGATTATAAAGAATTCGGCTATCAAAGGTATACAAATAGGGATTCTAGTTATGTTTGTTCTGCATATGGATGATGTGCTTTTACATATAGAAAATCCAGAGTCTTGATCCCAGCTATACTTAAGGAGATTAATAGTTTCTCCGTAGTATCTTCATACAAATTAAACTGCGCTAAATCTAAAGTTTTCCCGTTAAATTATTTTTTGAGAAAAGCAGATGTGCAGGGTCTAGGTGTCGCATGGGAGACCAAATTTGTTACATTTCTTGGTATAAATATTAAGACGAGTTTTATCCAGATGATCAGGGATAATTTGGGCTCCATTGTGCGAGAGATCTTGGATGATCTTAAGAGATGGGGCACAGTCTCCTTATCCCTGTGGGGTAGGTTGAATCTTACAAAGATGATGGCTCTTCCTAGGCTTCTTTACCCGCTTGATATGCTAGGAGCCTTTTTGCCAAAGAGTTGGTTTATTAAATTGCAGAAGGTATTTAATTCCTTTTTATGGCAAGGTAAAACAACCCATCGCTCTTATCGTAAACTTTCAGCTCCCAAACTTAAAGGTGGCCTAGCAGCCCCCTCTCTTTTTATCTATTATTTGGCCCAGCATGTAGGAAAACTGGCTTTCTGGGATCGGGATCAGACTAGTGTTACTTATACACCTCTCTGGTTGGACATTGAACAGGTCCTTGCGAAGAGGGCCAAATGGTCCTTATCTGTGCTCCTTTATATCCCTCTGGCCAGTCTTCCCATGCCGCTCAAAAATAACCCTATAGGATGGTCTGTCAGGGCATTTCATCAGTTGCAAAGTTATTTAGGGGTTCAGCGGTGGTTATCTGGCTCTCAACCCATTGTTGACAATCCACAAATTAAAATCGGTGGCTCCCCTATCCCGATGGCCTTCTGGCCTCAGGTAAGATAAGTTAACGGTCGCTGATTTTTGGGATCAGGGCAGGCCGTATACATTTGAAGTCTTGAAAGAAAATTGGAGTTTCTGGACCTTGATTTTTACAAATGGTTGCAGCTTAGAAAGCCCTAACTCAGGTCTTCTCCCGAATTATAAAGAGGTTAAGGGAGGTAAGACATACACACTCTTTTAGGACTCTTGCAGCTCGCGCACATGATAGGGGTTTGCAGTCTCCTCCAAGAATGGGATCACACACTACCTTCTGGAATCTGCTACTATTGGGTCCAGGCATTGGATATCAGCACCTCCCCGAATGCCTGGAGGATGCTTTGGTCTACAGTGTATAGATTCATTAAGCAAGGCAGGCTAAGAGTGATGCAGTTTAAAACAATGCATCATTTGTATTTGACTCCTACCCATCTCTTCAGAAGGGGAGTACTTAACTCACCGCTCTGTGGGAAATGTAAAAAGGAAGATGGAACTCTTTACCACCTTTTATGGTTGTGCCCTCAGGTTCAAAACTTTTGGAAATCCATAGGTTCCCTGCTCAGCCCTATCCTTGGCTCTTACAGAATGGATACCCCCGAGATCTGTTTATTGAGTGCCTTCCCGGCGACCACTCCCAAAGCCTGGAGAGCACGTATCAGTCTGACCGCTGCAGTAACGAAGTTGCTAATTCTCAGGTACTGGGCATCAGACAAGGTTCCAACATTGGTGGAGTGGCACAGGGAATGTACCTTAGCTATACAACTTGAAAAACACATTGCAGGCACAA
The DNA here is from genome assembly GCA_016271365.2 of Neoceratodus forsteri. Classification (NCBI taxonomy): domain Eukaryota; kingdom Metazoa; phylum Chordata; order Ceratodontiformes; family Ceratodontidae; genus Neoceratodus; species Neoceratodus forsteri. The sequence goes on from CM028134.1 coordinate 950,533,426, forward strand.
GGGGTAAAAGAGAGTCTTTTGTAAAGTTATGGGGTTGTTGGAGCATTTCCTCTTCTCTTGGACTCCGTTTAACTAAAACTTTTTGGCTTATTATGCTAGCACCTTCTAATGGTTAGTTAGCTACATCTGACCTCTTACACGTGAATGTAGAGGGTTAGTGGGGGGTGGTGGGAGGGTATATAGTTCTTAAGTCATTTATTGTAGACTGTTGTTACTCCCGGGGAAAGTGTTTGATTTCAACTCTTCTTTAAAATGGCATTAAGATGTTGTTGCTTTCTCTGTAATCCCTATGTAATTATACGTGAACAATTGTGTTTGTTGAGAAAATTAATAAAACTTTTAATCATAAAAAAGTTGTCTTATTGAATGCCAGGAGTCTCAACTCTCCTAAGAAAAGTAGAAAGGTTTTATAGTCCCTTAAGGATATGAACTGTGGCATGCCCTCCTGCAGGAAATACACCTGACTCCACACTTTTAGGTCTGATATGAGTAGATCAATACTACCACAATGCATACTTGACCTGACTATGGGGAGTGGTGAGCCTGTGTAGGAATGGCTTACAGTTAAGCATCTCACAGGAGTTTAAAGAGGAGGAAAGTCACTTCCTTCTCCTCTTGGGTAATTATCAGGACCTTCCATTGGTGGTGGGTAGTATATATGACCCAAGTTCTTCTGATGTAGACTTTTATCAGTCCCTCATTTTTGACATACCTGAAGCTGCTACATCTATCCTACCTGGAAGGGATCTTAACTTGGTCTTGGATACTGCATTGGACAGAACTGATCCAAGCACTAGTTGTGAGCCCACTTTGTCTATGCAAGCGACTGGCCTATTGCGAGATAATGGCCTCTTGTATGCCTGGCATACTCTACAGCCTGTAGATGTTGATTTTACTCCACCTCTCAAATCTCATACAGTTGAATAGATGTGATTTTAGCATCCTCTTGATCTGATCTCATGGACGTGGGAAGTATCTCAGGAAAATATACTTATCTGTGATCATGCCCTGATCATTCTCTCTCTAGCATGGGGGTTACTCTCCAGTAGCCATAACAAATGGAGCCTTAACACCTCCTTTTACCAACAGGATTTGGCTGTACAATGGCTCTGACAAGCTATTCTGGATTATTACCACTTTAACGACACCCCTGAAAGTTATCAGACTACCCAATGAGAAGTGCACAAAGCTGTGTTCTGGGGCCGACTGATTGCCTACACCTCAGCTGTTAAGAAATGACATGATGCGACCCTTTGCACCATGGAGCAGGAGCTCAAAACATTAGAAATTGCCTCTGCTCAAGATCCTACCAAGGACCCCCACAACAGAGAGAAAATTAAGCAGCTGAAGTCTGATATAGGGGGTATACTACAATATCAAACTGACTATGAATTATATAGGTTGAAACAAAGGTACTGGGATACTGGAGAACAACCTGTGAAACTAATAGCAGCTAAACTTTGGGCTCAAGCAATGGAAAAGTACATCCTATCATTCATGATTCTCGGGGGGGGTACATTGTCTGCCCCTTCAAACATTAATCATGCCTTCTAAGACTTTTACTCTTCCTTATATTCCTCAGAGGGCAACCCTACACCAGATCAATATTCTGCCTTTTATTCTAATTTCCAGCTGCCACAGGTACCAACCCAGTATATTTCCTCCCTTACCTCTCTCAGTCAGCCCCAGAGGGTTAACCAAGCCATTCAGAGAATGGCAAAAGGGAAATCACCAAGTCCTAATGGCTTTCCCACCAAATTTTACTATGCTTTCAGTGACTTATTTTCCCCAAAGTGAGCCCTCTCTTCAATGAAGCCTGGGAGCAGGGGGCTCTCCCACCTCCCTTCCTACAATTCATTATTATTCTTATCCCCCAAAAAAGGAAGGGCCAGTGTAATCTGTTCACAATTCCATCCAATCTCTTTACTAAATGTGGACACAAAAATCTTTGCCAAAATACTGGCTGAGCGAATGGAGCCTATTATGCCTTTCCTCATTCATTCAGACCAGAGTGGTTTTGTACCTTGCAGATTAGGCTCAGACAGTATCCTTTGGACACTAGATCTTATCTGGGGGGATGGTACCCTATCCTACCTAGAGACAGTGAACTTAAATTCCACTGGGGAAGTGCTCACGAAGTAGGCACTTTGTGTTATCATTTTGCTACATGGAGTGACCCATAGAAAAGGCTCACTTCACCTTGTGATTATTACTTCACTTTGTCATTCTGCCTTAACGTGAATTAAGGCAAAGTGACAACAATATTGGCAGCCCCACACACACGCAGTCACCAGAATTAATGTGCATTCTGAAGTGCTACTGTCTTCTGTCCAGAAAACTCCCCAGTGCTGACAAAGTGAAATGAGAGCACAACAAGAAATGCAAAGCCTCCTGGAATTAATGGCACACTCAGTCATGCATGCAGTGGTCACACACAGTAACCAGAATGAATGTGCATCCCCAAAATGCTACTGTCTTGTGTCCAGAAAATTTCCCAATGCTGACAAAGTGAAATGAGAACATAACAAGAAACGCAAAGTCTCTCAAAATTAATGGTGCACTGCAAGCACACAGACAGATTAAGATTGCACTGCACACTCAAGAGATGCATACGAAAAGGCACAACACCTAACCAATGCTCACAACAATTCACAAATCCAAATCTGAAAAAGAACACCTTTTACAAGTTGGGAGATTAGTACACAACAGTAACAATCCACTACCATTAAAGATACCACAAAACAGTATAAAAAATTCATGCTGGTGCAGTGGATAGCAGGTTCACACTGCTGCAATTACTCTGTGGCACAAAAAAAGGTGTCTGATTTAATGGCACTCATTGCACACACACTCACGCACTGAGTGTGTGTACATTAACACAGTTTGTAAGAAAAATATAACCAAAACAGAAAGTCTGCCCTTTTCTCCCAGTAACTCTACCTACACCACAAATACACCCCTCCACCAAAGCACACTTCACAGTACACAGACGCACTGTTCTAAATTAACATTCTAAATCCACACACAGACAATAAATACTCGATAATATGAATATGGAAGGGTTTCCTGCAATTGATTTACTAAATTTTGAGCAAACAAAATGACTCAAAAAGGCATCATTTTTAACAGTTTTTAGAGGTTTTGAATTGCGGAGTTCTGAGAGCAAACTGTCTCCAGCTACCAGTACACACACACACTACCCAGGCCAGAACTGAGAATGTGCAGAACAATCTAGAGCCCATGTGACTAGCAATCCCATGAAACACTGCAGAATTTCATTTGGAGCTCAACTACAAGGTGAAGTGAGGCGAAGTACATTGATTTCAATGTACTTCACCTTAAAATTGGTGGAGAAGTGGTCTGGGGAAGGCGGAAAAAGGCAAAGTCATTGGTTTCAATGGACTTCATGTTCCTCATTATGACACAAAGTACTCCGCTTCACATTGTGGAGTACTCCGCAGATTCCACGTTACTCCATGAATCACTTCACAAAGTGAATTGGGGCCACTTCACCCACCACTACTTACAGTACTGTAACTCACATGCTATACAGGAAGAAATGTGACTGCCTATGGCTGTACTTCCCCGATGAGCTGAGCCTGTATAATAAAACTCCCCAATTTAAAACTCTTATTAATGAGTACAGTGGTGGTGATTGAGTGAAGCCTGGAGAGATACTACAAAACAAGCTTACAATACATGCAAATAACTAGTAAAAAAATGTATTTTGTGATTCTTGACATGACCGTGAATCGTGATTTGTGACTGCAATTGTGACTGCGATGATGAAGAACGTGATTCGGTGTGAGATAACAAATATGAAACTGTATGGGAATATGAATGCCTAGAACTGTACTTCCCCAATGAGCTGTAGCACAAAACTCCCCAATTTAAAAACTCTTATTAATGAGTACAGTGGAGGGGTGGTGAAGCCTGGAGAGATACTACAAAACAGGATTACAATACATCCAGGTAACTAGTAAAAAAATGTATTTTATGATTTGTGACATAATCGTAAATCATGATTTGTGACTGAGTTTGTGACCGTGATGATGAAGAATGTAATTCGGTGTGAGATAACCAATATGAAAATGTATGGGAACTCAAATGCCTATGGCTGTACTTCCCTGATGAACTGTAACACAAAACTCCCCAATTTAAAAAAACTCTTATTAATGAGTACAGTGGTGGAGTGGTGAAGTCTGGTGAGATACTTCAAAACAGGATTACAATACATCCAAGTAACTAGTAAAAAATTAATTTTGTGATTCATGACGTGATCGTGAATCGTGACTGCATTGTGATCTTCATGATGAAGAACATGATTTGTATCGTGAGTGACTTGTAATCAAGACCCTGACTTAAAAATGCTTATTAATGAGTACAATGTTCATGCAGAGATATGCACCACACCAGTCCAGTACTCTGAAGGGAAGCCAACAACTGTGACTTAAGTTACTGATGGAGATTGGGACCTAAAGAGATGCAAATGCACAGACAGATTAAGATTGTGCTGCACCCTGAAGAGATGCAGATGTAAAGGCACAACACCTAACCAGTGCTCACCATCAGAAATTCAAATCTGTAAAAGAATACCATTGCCGATTGAGGCGGGCTGAAGGGGGGGGCAGTGTACTGCAGTAACAGTCACTATAGTACTAGTATCAGTAAAGATACCACAAAGAAGTATGAAAATCATGCAGCTGCAGTGGATAGCAGGTTCACATTGCTGCATTTACTATGTGGCACAATAAAAGGTATCTGATTTGATGATACACATCACACACACACACACACACACACACACACACACACAACTAAATAATGAGTAGCAAACTGAAAACGTCAGTAATATAACCACATATTTTAAACAAACTAAAATTATGCACTGCAGCACCACAAAAATCTACAAAAAAATTTCAAGAATTATTGAAAATATTACTGTGTGTACAATAACACAGTTATACAAGAAAAATATCACCAAAACAGAAAGAACTGTCTTTATCTCCAAGTTAATCTACCTGCACCACAGATACGCCCCCTCCCAAAGCACACTTCCAGTGTATGTCAGTACGCAGACTGAATGTTGTACATTAACAGTCAAAATCCACACACAAACAATAAACGCTTCATGATATGAGCACAGGAGGGTTTCCTGCAATCGATGAACTAAAGTTTGAGAAAAAAAAATACTTAAAAAGGCTTTTTTAACAGCTTTTAGGTTTGAATTGCAGCGAGCTCTCACAGCAGATGGTCTCCTACAGCTTCCTACACACACTACCCTGAACTGAGGCTGTGCAGAACAATGTAGGACCCATGTGACCTGAAATCCCATGAATCACTGCAAAATCCATCTTTGGAGCTTAAAATAAGGTGAAGTGAGGCGAAGTGCATTGTTTTCGATGTACTTCGCATTAATTTTTATGGAGTAGTGGTTTGGGGAAGGTGGAATAATGCAAAGTCATTGTTTTCAATTGACTTTGCGTTACTTCCTATGACACGAAGTACTCCACTTTGCACTGCAGAGCAGTCCGTAAATCCGCCTTCACTCTGCAAATTGCTGTGCGTAGCAAACTGAGGCCAGTTCACCCACCACTAATCCTATCTTGTTACAACCCTGTCTTTAGATGCAGAGAAAGCATTTGACAGGGTGGAATAGGACTACCTCTTCGACAATTTGGATAAACTTGGCTTCTCACCGGCTTTTATTTCCCTAGTATGCCTCTTATACACCTCACCATCAGCCGCAGTTTAAACTGGTTCTGTACTGTCCTAATATTTTCTGATCCATAGAGAAACTAGGCAGGGTTGCCCCGTGTCCTTCTTCCTATTCTTATTGGCAGTAGAATCCATGGCCTCAAAAATCAAAGCCAAACCTCATTTATTGGGCATTGTAGTGAGGAACCTCCCACATAAGATATCTTTCTTTGTGGATGATGTGACGCTGTTCTTGACCAACCCCTCTATTTCTCTACCAACCTTACAGGATATTCTGGAAGCCTACTCTTTGCTATTGGGCTGCAATCCTAACAGTTCAAAGTCTCAATTACTCCCTCCAAATGGCTCTGTACAGTTGATTTGCTTTCAGTCTATCCCCACCAGTGGTCCCCTGATGCAGTAATATGCTTGGGTATTGCATTACAAACTTCCATCGTGGCTACAACAGTAGCCAACACACAAAAATTGTTAGTCACTTTGGATATGGATTTACAATGGTGGAAAAGCCACATTCTTTCTTTCTGGGGCAGAATTAAGGCCCTGAAACTAATTGCACTCCCTAAGCTGTAATACATTTTAAATGATCTCCCTGTTTCTTTGCCAGGAGACTTTTTTCAAGAGACTATCGGCCAAGGTATCCTTTATTTGGGCAGGTAAACCACCAAAAATAAGCCTCAAGACCATGCAGAAGCACTGGAAAAATGGAGGATTTGGGCTACCAGACTTGAAACTTTTCCATGACCTTACCCTGATGTGTCAAACAGTATTCAGCTATGCTCAGCTATGCCCTATACCTGACCAATCCTACTGTGATTTGGGTCCCAGTGGATTTAGCACAGGGTCAGTTACCAATACCTCCTGCCCTTATCTTCCAATGCTGGTCCATCCACACTACCATCTCCACACTACACTAGACACACATGGACAAAATATAGTAGAAAAATAGGCTGGGACCTCAGACAGCTCCCACAAGACCGTTATGGTGAAATCCAGCTCATACCATTGATGGCCATCCTAATCATTGGACATATTGGGAAGCCAGGGGCATTGTCCAATTAAAGGATTTGTATGATCCACACTCTGGCTGCCTTTATTAATTTGAAGTTCTTCAGACCAAATATTGACTGCCCCACTCCCACTTTTGGTAATATCTACAAATCTGGGACCTTCTCAAACATAAAATAACAAAACGCCTTACTCTCCTTCAACCCCTGGAGCTTGATCAGTGGATCAATTCACTTCAAGGGGGCTCAAAACTTAACAGCCAAACTTAAACAGCGCTATCAATGCAGTCTCCCCCATCCCCCTTCTACAGGCTCCAAGGCTAAATGGGATCTTGAATTGGGTATTTCTCTCTCCCCCCGGAGCAGGCAGAAGTTTGGCCAAATGCTGATGTGGCATCACGTGAACAGCAGGCCAGATCCCTGCAGTATAAACTTCTTCACAGAGCATACAGAACTCCTGCTTGGCTCTATAGGGTAGGCCTCCTGGATCATAGTGATTGCTGGAGATGCTCTTCTGCCCAGGCAATGCTTACTCATATTCTTTGGATGTGTCCCAGTTTTTGACCAGTAATGGACCAGTATATGGTTTACTTGCATTAAAGTACTTCCAGACTTAGGAATCCAAGGCCCACAACAAGCATTGCTTGGCATGCCACAGTTCACATCTACTTTATCTGGATCCCAAATGATATGGGCTTTATGAAACTTTGGCAGCTGTTAAGAGGGTACTGTTATACCACTAGAGGGATCCTGAGCCTCGGTCACATGAGGAATGGTTTAATCTCCAGTCAATAACAGCCTGCTATGAGGGAACTGCACATCTTATAATTGACAAACTGACTACTTGAAAATTTGGGCCCCCTTCCAGGATGCTTTCCCAATGGTTTCTTTTTTAAACCACTCTAGCAGTCTCAACCAACCCTTGTGTTGGACAATAGGATCCTCTGTTGGTAGTGTACTACCCACTGCTTGGACTTCTTTTTATTAAGCTGAAAATCTTTGTATCTTTCTGATGGACTGTTGACCTCATTGCCAGGCTGTCACCCCCTTTTACCTCCCTATACAGATGGACGATCCTTTGTCTTCCCACTAATTATCCCCCTCTCTCTCTCCTCACCCCCTTCTCATACATTTATGATTACATATGCCAATAATAAACTTGGCCCTACCCCATACTTGTATACTTCCTTCTTCGGTAGCGCCAATGAAGCATAGATTTGGATATATACCTATATATACTTTTCCTTCCCTAGTCTGCTCATGGGATATCAGTACTCAGTAGCTATTTTCCTGTTCCACTTATACCCCCGACAAGTATTAGGCTTTTCATAGCCAGGGGATATAAATATGGGGTACTATGTTTTTTATGTGTTTGAATTTGATGCTCTTTCATTGAAAGTATTGTATGCTTATGCATAACTGTTCTAACCAAGTTTTCCTCCCTTAACTGAGTATATAACTTACCTAGTACAAGTCATTATTTAAAACTACTCTACAATACCTTTGTACATGTCTCAGTTCATATTGACTGTTCTATGTCTTTCTTTTTTTCTCCATGATTTATTTAAGTGGATTATGGACTATTTTGTGTTATGCATATTTACAGCTTGTGACTGTGATGAACCTTTGCTTACCCCCCCCCCCACTAGGACAGCTGTGAAGTAGGGGTAGGGTAGCATATGTCTTGTACATATCTCTATAACTTATAATAACCTTCCTGTTTTTCTGTTTTCTATAAGTAAGATTTTGCAATATGCTATTATACAACAGGCCTCAGCCAAATTGATTATTGTAAGTATCTGTTATATGAAAAATGCAATAAACATTTTTATGGCAGCAAAAAAGTTGTCAGTTAAGCAATAAGGCATGACATGGTGTACATTGTGCAGAGATAATGGCATGCCTTGTGTGGCTTCCATCACCTGAGAAGTGCCTTTATCCCAGCACAATGCCACCCTGGAGTGTCGAACTGTGATTATGAAATGGGGCCCTTATTGTGAATAAATAAGATATAATTTGTAAAAGAAAAGTTAAAAAGTTAAAATAAAGTGAATAGAAAATAACCCCTTTTAACAGTTGTACTTATAGACTAGTAGGTGGTACTGATTTCTAATTAAGAGAATGTATGAGGATGGCAGCATGAATACCTTTATTGTGTGTTTTTTTTTTTTTCAAATTACTTGGCACTGTCAGGAGAGGAGATAATGGAACAAGATAGCCATCTTGTCAGTGTATTTGAAAAGCAAAATCAAAGATGAGTAAGTTAGTACTATTCCACCCAATGGAGTGAGGAAAAGTAATTAAGCTCCTTTACACAGTTTCAGCTCGTTTGCATGTAACCATTTGTCAGTCAATTTATTGTTATGCAGTAGTCTAACCTGATAGACTGCCAGACTGAGCTTGTTGACAATAAGGTATGGGCCTTCCCACTTATTGGAGATGGAATGGGTGGGATGTGCAAATCGGAGTACCATTACCTGATCTCCAACCTGCCAATCCACTTCTTGTGTGTGTTTGTCAAACTGTATTTTAGATTGTTGCTGGGCCTTGCCCATGCAGTTGGCAGCACACAAGTGTGTGTGTATGAGGTCTTTCCTGAGTTTTTCCACATATTGGTCTACAGACACATGGTCTGCACTGGGGGTGTGCAGATCAAATGACAGGTGTTCAGGTAATCTCATCTGTCTTCCAGTCATCACCTCAAAGGGTGTGAGCTGGGTAGTGGCTGAGGGTGTACCCCTAATTGCCATAAGGAGTAATGGTAGTAGGGAATCCCAAGTTTTGGGATTATCCTCAATGAATTTGGAAAGCATTTGCTTAATCCATCTGTTGGCTCTTTCTACTTGACCTGAGGATTGGGGGTGGTAAGGTATGTAGAACTTCTGTTGAACTCCAAGGAGTTCAAGGGATTCTTTCATCAACTCACCTGGAAAACTGGTTCCTTTGTTAGAGTCTACCTTGAGAGGTAGGCCCTCCTGGAGAAAATCTGTTCCACCAGGATTTTGGCAGTGGTTTTAGCAGTACATGTCTTAGTGGGGAAAGCTTCAACCCACTTACAGAAGAGATCAGTTACCACAAGAGCATACTTGTTGTTTCTGCTGTTGTTGGTCAGGAGCCAATAAAATCAATCTATATGGCATGCCAAGGGCCAGAATGTCATTGTGGTAAGAGTTTGGCATTTCATTTGGTACAGATGGGGTTGTTTTGCACACAAATGAGACAATTGTCTATGTACTGTTTAACATCTTTGGTGACACCAGGCCACCAGGCGGTGGTCTTAAGCCTTTGGAGGGTGTTTTCCACTCCCTGGTATCCAGCAGTGGGTGTGTCAGGCACTTGGTGCAAGAATTTAGACCTGAGGTGTCTGGGAACCACCCACAACTTGGTGGTGGAATCCTCTGGTTGGTACCAGAAGAGATTGTCATCTGGTGACAAGTGTAACTTACCTTCATGCCTCCGGTAGGGGTTGTGTGTGGGAAGTTTCTCTTCGGTACACTTGTCAAGGAATCTGAACACTTCTTTGAGTTCAGTATCAACATATTCAGCTGCTGAGAGGTCTGGGGGGGAAAAGGGTTCAGGTTTCTTCCTGAGTGCTGCAATTTGTATGGCTGCATTGGCCTCTGGATGGTCCATCATCCAGGTGCCCCCCCCTTGGGCCCCTTCCTTGGCAAGGGTGTCTGCTGTGTCATTGAAGGCATGATAGGGGTCATGGAGAGAATGAGCTTTGACTTTATGTACATAGAGTTTGTATGCAAATTTTTGTACCAGTGAATGTATGTATATTATAAATTCCTTGCACTTCACTGATCCGTCATCAGAGGAGAGGAAGGAGTTTTTCTGCCAGAAAGGAAGAAATTCTGTAAGAGAACAACAAACCCACTTAGAGTCTTTAAAAATGATAGTATCCTTAGTCCCATGCTGGATGAACTTGAGGGTACAGGCCACCAATGCCATCTCTACATACTGCGATGATGCTACACTGCAGCGCTTAGATATTTTACCAGTGTTCCCATAAGGGTAAATCACTAGAATGCCCATCCCTGTGATTTGTTCTCCCTGATAGTAGGATGCTGAACCATCAGTAAAGATGCAACACAAAGAGGTGTTGTCAATTATTTGTGCCCTGGCAGAGAGGAAAGGACCTAGATCTGGAAGATCTGGTGACTGCAGTGTACAGTCATGGGGTTCTCCTGGAAAAGGAGTCAATGAGCCAGCATAGATGGAATTTTTGTTGGGTGCACCTGTATGTCTTTATCCTGGAGAAGAAGTGACCAGTGTGTCAGCCTGGTGTTAGAGACTGACCCATCCTTCACTCTGTCTGACAGCAGAAAGTTGGGGTATGATTGGTGTTGATGATCAGTGGAGAGTACCCAATGATATGCGGGAAGTGCTTGACAGCCCAGTAGGTGGCCAGATGGTTCCTTTCACAAAGGCTGTACTTCTGTTCCACTGGGGTCAAGAACTGTGATACATATGCAGTGGGGCTCAGGGTACCATGAACCTTCTGGGCCAACAGTGCTGACAAGGCAATGTCAGAGGTGACACATTCCAGATGGAATGGTACTGCTGGATTGGGGTTGAAGAGATCTGGGGCGGAGGCTAGGGCCTGCTTCAGTGACATCACAGCCTGGGTGTGTATAGGGCCCCAAGTCCATGGGATGTCCTTTTTCATTAAGTCATACAGAGGAGCAGCGTTCTGAGCAAAATCACAAATAAAATCTCTCGAATAATTTACCGTACCTAGAAACCTTTGAAGAGTTGCTACCCTGGTAGGCAATGGCAAGTTTGCAATCCCTGTATCTTATTTCAGGTGGGGCTCAGACCTTAGTCAGTTATTTTCAGACCCAGAAAAAGTTCCTCTTTCTGACATAGTTGTGCTTTTGCTGGATTGCATTTTAGGCCTGCTCTCTGGCTGAGAGTTAGTAGTTCATCCAAGAGATCCAGATGTTGTTCCTGTGTGGCTGTTGCCAGCATCAGGTCATCCACATATTGCAAGAGACATTGGGGAGTAGAGAAACTCTCGAGGGTGTCCATCATGTGCAGATGGAACAGGGATGGGCTATTATGGAATCCTTGCAACAAGCAAGTCCATGTGTTCTGTCTTCCTTCAAAGGTGAATGCAAACTTATATTGACTCTTAAGGGCCAATGGTAATGACCAAAAACCATTGGAAATGTCCAGGGCACTGAACCATTTCAGGTCAGGGGTCAAGAGTCGTAGCACGTTGAGTGCTGATGCCACAGTTGGGGAACAACTGGGGGTGACCTGATTCAGTTTCCTGTAGTCAATAGTAAGTCTCCAGGCACCAGTGGTTTTTTTCACGGGCCACACTGGGGAGTTAGCAGTAGAAACACAAGTTCTGATTACTCCTTGCTTGAGGAGTGACTTAATTGTTTCTCTAAGAGAAGGCAAGGCCTCAGTTGGAAAAGGATACTGTCTTTGCTTCTCGTGTGCTGGGCCTGGCACTTCGATGACAGTGTGCATTCTGCCACAGTCATGTTTGTTAATTGCAAGTGCCTCCAAATGCCATTGCCAAATGGGGAGTAGCTTTGGGAAAAGCTCATGACCTTTGAACAAATCTATGACATCATACTCCTTGCCATTGGCAGAGATTGTCGCCATAACGTGTGAATCAGGGATCAAAATGGTATGGTATTGACCCTGAATCTGTATCAGTAGCATGTTGGCTAGATCCACCACACAGCCGTGTGGTGCAAAGAAGGTAATTCCGATGATACTAGGATGATCATGCATTACCATCAGTTGGAAAGTGTGTGAGGCCTTTAGATGGCCTAGCTCTACCGGTAGGGGTAGAGAACAGTATGCAGGTAACCTAGTACCATCAACTCCTGACATGTTGGTCCTCCATCCGGTGGACCAAGGGGATGTGTCTGGATGTTCATCATGTAATACAGATACAGCTGCACCTATATCTAACAAGACTACTAGTAGGCAGCCCCCGACCTCGGCCTCGGTGCAGAACCTTCCATTTGTATCCAAGACCAGCTTGTTTATAATCTGGACTGGAGCCTATAATTGTCAATCTGTACTACTGGAAGCATGGAGGGAGATTGGGCCTGACTCCTGTGAATCACTTCACCATGCTTCACCGATGCTATATAGGGAGGAGCTTCTGGGTTCATGCCTGTATGGGCCTGAAGGTCTACACTTCCAGTATCCCCATGACCTGTTGGGGTCTGGGTCACCAGTTGTACCACCACAAGGGCCTGTGCGGGAACAGCATCTGCTACACAGTGCACTTGTCTCAAGAGTTCTCGGAATTTCTGATTCTTTTCAGCTATTTCCCTATCTGAAGGGTCAGTTCTTTGCTGTTGTGGTTTACCCTTACCCTTATGCTTTTTATTCTTATGCTAATTTCAGTTCCCACCCCATTTGTTGTTGTTGTTGTGGTTGTTGTTGGTGTTGGGTCTGTTGGGGGTGTTGTTTATCAGTTGGAGGGGCCTGTTGATGTTGGGCCTATTGGTGTTGGGCCTGCCCTTCCACAGTGTAGTGCATCATGGCCTCTGAAGCAGGCTCCATGGCTGCTACTTTCTTGGAACCGGAGCCCAGATCACGGCTATAGAGTTAGTAAACTCTCGGTTTTCCGAAGGATGTCAGCAAACCTATCTGTATTGGGGGTAGGTGGTTGGCTTTATTTTTTCTCGTACTGCAGGAATCATGTTCTTAAGGAACAGGGTCTTATACTCAATAAGATCTACATCCGCTGCTTCTTGTGCCAGGTGCTTTCCTGCTCGGTAGGCCATACAAAGTCTCTGGTGGTAAGTCACTGGACTTTCCTTTGCATTCTGTTTTACAGGGTATGCAAGTATCACTCCTACCACACCTGGACTGTGAGCAGAAATGAGCTCAGCTGCAACCTCATCAAAGGTGGCATTTTCATTCTGACAGATGTCATGGGGGAGTTTGGCCCACAAACTAGGATCGATGGTTTGGTGTAGTATTTGGACCTTTTCTTAGGAAGAGGTATATTGCTTATTGTAGTTTCAATCATTGTTTTTATCTCTTGCCTATTTTCCACATTCATAACGGCTATTGGTGGTGCTGTCAGGGCCAGGCCTGAACTTGCTCCCCCCCATCATTGAGGCCACCATGTTGGCGTCTCCCATGATGGGCATCATGACGTCGATGATGTATGACATGGTGAGGGTGAAATGGGGGCCCACCATGTTGTGGATGGCTGGGTGGGTTTTCTGGGCCATAGTATGGGTGTGACTGGGTGTTGTACCGACAGATGTCATCTGATACCTCCCCTTCAGATGACGTGTGTAAAGCAGGGGCTACACCTCCCACCGCTTTAACATGTCCAACCAGAACATCCTGCTGATGGTGTGGTTTCTCCATCATGGTTTTCCATTTAGCATGATTCACAGTTGCAACATCCATATCAACCTCATCTTGCATTTGCTTCTGCAACACTCTATACATGGCGCTCAGTTTGAGATTGTACCTAGTAGCCACTTCTAAGTCATTACGTACCTGCTTCATCTCATCCTGTAGCTCTCCCATCTTCTCACTCAACTGAGCATTTGCAGCACTTAGCAAATCATTCATATGCAATGCCTGTCCCTAATCCTGTCTCAAACTTTCACACTCCTGCTTCAACATACAATGTTCCTGTTCTCCAGCTTGAGCTGAATGATGCAAAAGTGAATCCTATTCATTCTGCAGAGTTTGGAATTCAGACTCCAAGTTCTGCTGCAGTCTAACACATTCCATTTCCTGCAAACCCATCTGTTGCTTAAGAGATGAAATTTGCAGATCAAGGGTTCGAAACCTCACTTCAGAGGCTTGCAGAGCAGCATAGAAAGCCGCAACCATCAACACTTTAGCCTGATGCTTTTTGGTTGATTGTCTCACCTCTGTGTACTGGGTTGAAATCCCCAGTATAGGGTTTTTGGATTGACTTGTATCCCGAGCTAAGTCAGCCCATCCTCCATGATAGGTAAGGAAGTTCGAGACATCGATTCTCAGTTCTGTGCAGATATTTGATATGGTGGCCATTGAGTGGGAGGGAACAAAAAATCAAACTGTGAAAAAGGCGCAGTGCTATGTATCGATCCACAGCAGGAGCACTTTGAACACAGTTGGGCTACTGTAAAAGTTGTAGGCTTACAAATCAAAGCTGTAATGGAGTGAGTCAAGTCGGCATCAACCACACTAGAAGGGATGACAGCCAGACATTGTAAGTGACTACAAACTGGTTTTAAAATGGGAGAGGTGATATGGGAATGTACACCTACTGTCCTCATGGGAAAGGGAAAAGTTATAGCAACAAGTGAATACTTACAAACACCAAATATCGCCTGCATGCAGTTGCCAATTGTCAGGAGGTCTAAACCTCACTTTCAGGTTCTTGGCAATATTGGGAATGCAAGTAATCACAGACACATTGCATAAGAGTAATAAACTTGTTTATTACTAACAAAAAGGATACAATCACAGTTGCCCTAAGCAGTTCTTACCAATATGAACCAGGAGCCAGTGCTAAGCATTCATATACCCAAGGCACCTAGAATTCTTGTCTCAGAGAATTTGTGCAGAATCACACCCATCACAGAGAACTTCATGTAAAAGGCAGAATGCACTCTTCTTGGTGATTTTTTTTAATATTTCTGTTTATCCATAGAATCTGGTTCCCTTCCCCTCTTTTTATATCCAAAACCTCCCTATATGTTCAGAATGTGATGTTATCATTGCTATAACATCATACATTAGCTAATGAAATGGCTGCATTCTGCAACAGAAATGAACAGTCACTTGTCTACCACAGTTCCCACTGCCAGAGATGGTGGCACAGCACATCATGCATGGTGATATTTGCTCAACCTGCACTACAGCCCAATACTATTTTCAGTCTTACATTGTTGCACTAGGGCCAACTTAAACAAAACCTTGTCAATAGCACAGACCTGTTCAGTCCATACCTCACTTTGTACAAACCTATTTGTGCCTTTAAAGTATAGAGATGCTATCTGAAATGAATAACTGGTAAAATGAATTCAACTGTCTAAATTTTTAAGAAAAATAAAGTAATTATGCCCAGAAAAGTGAAATATAATAATGTGTAGACCTGTTGAAAGAATAGACCTATTAAATAATTGCACTGTACGCATTTTTGCCAGGGTTATTGATTACATATTGTCATTGGTTGATAGAATCACCTAAAAGTTATTGAGAAATGTTGTGTGCAGGGACAGCTATTGGGCCAGAGTGTAGCGTGCTGTGTTTCCATGCCAGAAACTCAGGTTCCGAGATTAGCTCTGGGAGCTGACTGGGCAGCACAAGGATTGGTGGAACACATCACTGCTCGGAACCTGTGAAGGTATGGTGCAGTGTTCTGTCACATGGTGGACACATTGTGATGGGCTGGAGAGCTGTATCTCACAATTGGTTCACATGCATGTCATGGCCTGATGGTGACATGAAAAATGAGTTTTGCAATAACTCCTCTAATCCATTTCCAATGGGACCTGTATGAATGAGGATGCAAGTTCATGGAAATTAATACATATATATATATATACATATTAATACATATATATATACTCACACACACACACACACACACACACACACACACACACACACACATACAGTATCTCTGTCTCTCTCACCACACACACACACACACATATTTGTATGTATGTTACAGATTGCATATAAATATATAAGTGATACACAGTGGGAACCTCATGAGTGGTTTAGAAAGCACATACAAATATATAAATGATAGACAGTGGAAACCTCATTAGTGGGATAGATAGCATGCATATAGAAATACCTTGTTTATCACATAAGATCCCCTCTGCATATGTCATTTATGCAACAGGCTAGGACCTTAAGGGAGAGACATTTGTTTTGCTTTTTTAGGCATAAAATTATTATAATAACTGGGTAGCGTTTTTTCTCATAGGGAAAGGCGTTTGTAATTTGCGTTATAAAGTGTTTTCTTGACAAACATACATAACCCCCATGAAAATCCAGCAAGAACCATCTCCCTGGCGGACAGTCACACAGTGCACCAGTTAAGTAAACAATCCATCTCAGGGACTGACCTCAGCAAGCGTAACCGCAGCTTTGCACTTGTCATAGCCATCACTGTATCGCAAATAACTGAAATAAGTAAAAAAAAAAAAATGTCACATAGATTCTTTTGCTCTTTCCCCCCTCCCTCTGCAGAAGACGTCATACTAGTTCCTGACCAATCGGAACAACCTAGCAACCACACCATACTTCCTGGAAAATGGACCGATTAAATACAACTTTTGTTAATGAATGTTACTATAATCTTGTTTATTAGTGTATTAAACAGTATTCTGTTCAGTTCTATAACAATCTGCCTATATTTCTGTACAATAAAAATTCAACTAAACAAAGTAAGCTTCACAATGATCATTCTCATCTCCATACAATCTGCAGCATTTATCACAATTGATCCAGAGAAAAAACGCTACCCACTAATTATATAAAATAAAGTATGGTGTTGGTGTGTGTAAACGTGAAGTTTACACACACCCTCGGGGTTAGATGCTTTTGATAAACCCCTCAAGCTTCGCTCTTGGGGTTTATAAAGCATCTAACCCCTCAGGTGTGTGTAAACTTCATGTTACACACACCAACCCATACTTTATTCTCTATTTTATAACTCTGTTATTTTTTGAACTAGTGTTACTGTGATTTCCACCATCCTGATTGCTATAACCACTGCCATGAAAGTGAAGTCAGGATGACAAGCTGATACTGTGATGTGATAGTTTGTTAGTGCCGCAGAACTTTCGCATAAATTACAAACCACCGCCGCAGAAGTTCTGCGGCAAATGGTAGCCTTGCCGCAGAACTTGGTCCCACTGTGCCGCAGAAAAATAGGGGCCCTGCCTATACCTAGAGATTTCTTTGTGTCTCTTGAGATCTCTGAGGTACAAGACTAGTGTATCACGTTATATACCTATGATAATTACTATGGTTGCTGTAAGATAGAAACATTTCTAGTTACAGAGATGAGCCCTATTGGCTAAATTAGAGGAGGCTCCACGGTCCAAGATAACATTATACAATTTTGTAATAATCATCTGTTTGTGAACAAAAGAGTTCTTATACAGAGTCTTACATAACTCAGTGTAGTAGTACCAAAAGGTGGCAATGCTGACTTAAATATCATAATTATTCTAAGGACACATGTGTCTTGGCATCTTACAAGTAAGAAATACACAGGAAATACATAGAAGAATACAGTATATGTATTAGCGAGCAAAGTGTATACAACAATATGCATACATATCCTGACATCTACTCTTGTACGGTAGATGCCGTTAGCCCTATATGTTAGTATAACATATGCCTAAGCACTAGCTGTCTATGGTGTACCTCTGAGGGTACCAATTAGGGTGCAGGGACCTTGTGTAACAGCACTATTAGCCTTTTTTTGGGAATAGCTTTTAACTTGAGGTCTGCTTGATGTGCAGGATATGGGATGACATTAAAGAATGCAGAAACTGTATTGAGCTGATCCTAGTACCAAGAACAGGCATCATTATTTTAAACTAGAGTCAATGTCAGTAGTGAGAATATGAGCCATGATGGAGCCATTAGTTTTAGCCGTAGTGGGTGGCTCCAGTAAGAGACCGTTACTTAAAAAAAAAGCTGTTTCAAAGTGCCACCCAGTCATTGCATGATTCATATGTTTTACATTTGTCAGTTTTTAATGGCTACCCCAAAAGCCAGAAGCCAGGATGAGCAAGTGGGCAGTTGGCAGTAATGGAATTGATTTACTAGAGGCTGAAAAGGAGTAAAAAGGATTCAACTTCATTCTGTGCTGCTGTGCTTGGATACAGCATGGGGTTCTGGGATCTCCAGCCAATCAGGTTAGTACATTTTCATGACCTGTTACTTAGTTGGTGGTAACATCACTGATTGGATAATTTTGTGTGGTGATGATGGCATATTTTTTAGTATGGTGTTACAGATTGACAGTAGTCCAATTTTCAACTTTCCTATGACAAAATAACTACAACCATGTATTAGATGTGTATATCACATAAAGATCCTGGATCTACATGTGTCCTTCTACATTGTCTAGTTGTAGTCATCATTTAAGCAATTCCTTTAATTCATAACATCCAATATCTGTATCCAATACACTTCATAATTTAATTACTGTCTTTCCCAGTCACCATTCAGTTTTGGTCTCTATACTTTTTCCTGTCCTTCATATCTAACAGATGAGACACTGTGTCTATATTCAGAATGATGAGAAACATCTGATGAAGCTGTGCTTTTTTTTTCTCATCCAGCTGTACTGTTCTGCAATCCTAGTAATAAGAGCTCTGCTTGTTTTTCCCACATAAAGCTTGTTTCAAGGGCATTAGAGCTGAAAATATGCAATTCCTTTGTCTAAAGCACTTACCCGGTAACCAAAAACTAAATAACTAAACTAAATAAATAAATATATGTGATGTGTTAGCAGAAAATGTTTTGAAATATGTTACATTTTTCAGCATAGTGTGGATGTCTGAAACATTGTTTTCATTAAATGACCACATTGTGCACAGCTACCATTGGGAGCTAGCAAAAGTCAAAGGTCCCAATAGTTTTTTTGTAAAAATGTTTGATTTTCATCAAATTGTAGACTATGCCAATTATTGTGTATTATTTAATGAATATCTTGAGAACATTCAGAGAGTTAGTAGAAAAAGGCAATCTTTATCCTTCTTTGTTTATTTTGATTTTTGTTTCTTTTTTTTTTTTTTGCTTTCAGTAAGTCTGTCTGGATTTAGCTTTCTTAATGGTTCTTTATAGATCTTTTGTTCAGTAACCTTGTTCCATGAATTGAGCTTTTAATTCCTGAGTCTGCCTATTCAAGGATATTTGGTTACTGTAGTTCATTTTCTCTTTCAAACATTAATAAAAAGGGATGCTACAACTGTGACTTGGATCATGGTTAAAGTAACTGTGATTATGAAAGAGGGCATTCCTGTCCATAGGCTTTCTGTTTAGGTCTGTGTTTAGTTTTAGTTATTTCTAATTATCAGCATTTCTAGCAATGAAATCCTATTTGTTTTGATCTCAAGGTTAACTTGTAGGTACTGTATGCAGTAAGGTGGTACACATGATTTAAAAATTGTTAGAATGTTTCAGGGTTCCCCTCCTGAGGAAAAGAATATCATACCATTTCTAAACTTCTACTTAACTGTAGAAATGGTTGAAAAATGTTGTTAATACAAATTTATCTTCATATAGTACCAAACAGGTTAGTGTATGTAGGTGTCATAACTCTGTGTATTACTGGTGCTTTAGTGTGTACAAAAAATAATTTCTGATTAAAAAATGTGAATCACAGTGTCTGTTAATATTCTTAATAAATATCACAAGAGGGTGGATATCAGGTTTATTGGCCCATTTTTGTATGACAGAACATCAGTTCCTTCATTTTGTGGGGTATTCTTAATGCCAAGGTTTGCCTGGATTAACCTTAGACTTCCAGTTTGTTTATTTATTTTTTAATTTTTGTAAATGTTCGGTTCAGTTAAGTACATCTGAGGTATGGTACAGTATATCTGCTGTATATATTTGTAGGTGGAAATACAGTATGTCATGAAAAGTTTGCATACATGGAGAGGGGTTAAAAAAATGTATATATGTCAGAAACTATGACAATCCCAAAGGATTGGGTATGCAGTAGGTTTGTGGATCCTGGTAATAGTGTAGAATGCTGGTGTCCAAAGCTGTTCTTTACTTAACAGAGTGTGTTCTGATTCTTTGATCCAAAGGAATCAGATGTCTGTACCAAAAGTTTTTTGTATTAGTCTCTGTATATATTTTGTGGGATCTCGCAATATAAACAATGCAAATTATTCCATGTATCTGTTGGATGAGCTTGAGGCAGAGTGGTCTAATGGTAAGAGCACTGTCCTGGGAACAGGAAATTTCAACTTCAAACCTCACCAGAGCCAAACAGAATGTGATCTTCAATAAAATGCTTAACTTCTCAGTGTTCCAGTCTTCCCAACTGAAGAATTGGAGAGAAGCTGGACCCACTGAAAATGAGAGGTTGCATTTCAGTTGGGCTATCCTCGGTAAAACAATGCTTATAATAACAAAATACCTTGCATAATCCAGCACAATATATAGAATAGTGTATGGCTTCGCATGCACAACACAACTTTATTTCCATCAAGGGAATGTAATGACATCATGGAGACCTTGAGAGCAAAGCTTGAGAGGTCTCCCTGATGTCATCACATGCCCAAGATGGAAACACAGCCTTAGCCGTGTATGGGCACCCATACGCTGTTTTATATGGGGTATTTTATTTTTGTAATACTTATATCACAATCAGTGTCTCTACCTTTGTTTGTTGCTCCCACTGGCTCTGACACCTCACAGCTAGTCCAAGTGCATCTGTCCAGAGTGTGTTCTGTCACTCCCACTCATCTGTGGCTAAAGTGCTAATTTTTTTAATGAAAAAAAAATAAGGCAGATCAGTTTGGTGACACAGAGTTGTCTATAGCTGTCCATGTCAAACTGACTCAGTGCACCACTCAGCGCTCACTAACTGGTCTGGCCATTTTACCCCCGAGTTTTCTTCTTTGAGCCATTTCTTCAGCCAGTGAGGTGGTCACTCAAGGATGAAATGTTGTTATGGAATCATTCTGATGTTAGAACAATATCACAATAACTTTTCCTGACCTTTAAACTGTTCCATGACAAGAACATTATGTGTCTGGAAATCTGTACACAATAGAGGATAACCATACATTATTATTCTATTATCCATTGAGCTAATGATTATACAGCTAACTGAACCCAAACTTTGAGAGATCAAATTCTCCCAGTGTCAAATTGTAACAATATTTGGGGTTCCCTGCTTGTTTCTTTCATCTTATTTATTTATTTAGTTTTTGTTGACCAGGTAAGTGCACTAGACAAATCCTGCCTATTTTCAGGCATGACCTGGGAAGGGGATACAGATGAATGCCAACTGAACTTGAACCAGATTAAGCTGTTGGTGGTATTTTTAGTGAATGAGGGAAATTTGGCCAGGACACTGGGAAATTCCTCTACTGCTTTGCTGGTGGTAGGGGGCACTGTTTGCAGTCTGTCTAGGGTTGCTCAGTGTGCTTCATTCAGGTGATGGAGGAGGTTGCTGTTTTGACCTCGTCTGAGCACTGTATGGACTCTCAGGATGCTGCAGAGATTCTCGGTCAGGATAGCATGCTTGAACAACTGAGTATTATGATGCTTCAGACTGAGTTTCAGTCTGCAAAGGAGAATTCTGGTTTGGAACCAGGTTTGGAGAATGCTGGTGTTCTTTCGGTGACACCGAATGCTTCATTGGAACCATTGTTGCAGCAGTCGGCTGCGGGTAGGGAGGAGACGAGAAGCACATCTTTGGATTATGCTGAGGGAGAGGAGAGCAGGGAACTTCCGGGTTTATGATCCAATGACTCTCAGGAGGCAGAGGCTTTGAATGATCCTGCAGCTGAAAGTGCTACACAGACAGTGCAGTGGCAGTTTGGGTTACCATGGTCTCGAAACACTTTTCCTGCTACGGACTGGTCGGCGGAGGATGCTCTGTGTGACTCTGGATGGCTGTGCACTGCAGCAGGACAATGGATCCCTGATCTGGAGTGGAAAGACTTTCCTACAGATACTCCGGTTTCTACTAAGCATGCCAACACTGTTTCTAAACTGAGCTCAGGTATGGACTTCCATGAGGGTTCTGGGGAAAATGTAATAGCTGCCCAGCATTTAGATGAGCGTTCCTCTGCCTTGTTTAGGCCGAGTATGTTCTCAAAGACAGTTGATGATTTTTCTTGTCAACAGGCAGTTGTTAATTCAGATAAATCAGAGACAGGGGCAAGTCACCACAAACCTAGGGTGCCAATGTCTGAATTGTTTAAAAACAAATTAGAACAAGTCCCAAGACGGAATGCGGTTAGATTGTGTTATAGAGGAGGGGTTGAAAGAACACCCTGAGAGATATTATATTGCTAATAGCTTATTGAAGGGTTCTATGAATTTCCTACCAGCAGATATTTTTGCATTGATTCATATCTCTCTTTTCTTTTTTTAGCACTCTACAGGTTGACATTATTCTCCTTCAGGAAACTAGATTATCTTCTCTTGCTGAAATTGATCAGGCAAAGAAGCGATGGATCTGGGGGCCTTCTTTTTGGACATTTGGTCCTGATTTGACTGATGGGATTGGGATTTTGTTTACCTCCACCTTCTTTAGAATATCTAAACTGGTTGATATTAGTCCTGGTCGTGCTTTACTTTTGGATTTTTGTCGTCAAGATTTTGACTTTCGTCTTATTAACATTTATGCTCCACAAATTAAGACTGCTCAGATTAAATTATTTGAAGACTTTAAACCTTTTCTTTATACCAGAAGGCATATAATTTGGGGGGGGGGGGATTTTAATTGTGACATTGATTCAAAATTTATATGCGAAATTCAAAAGAAAATGTACTGTGATTCACTGGCTTTACAACAGATGGTTAAAGATGCAGGCCTTTCTGATGTGTATGGGGCTTTGCATACTAAAGGGGGTGCTACTTATTAGAGGTATATTTTTTCTACTCGTATAGATTAAATTTTTGTTTCTAAATATTTGATGCCCTTTTTTGCTTCAGTCAGGCCGACAGAATTTTCAGATCATCAGATTTTGATTTGTCATTTGAGTTTAGTTGGGGTGCCTACTAAGGTATTTTCATCCTGTCCCAGATGGTGACTGAATGTGTCTCTTTTAGAAGCTGGGGATTGTGTAGAAGGTTTAGAAGTATTATTTGCAGCCCGATATTCCACGATTTGCTTTTATGAGAATTTATTTGAATGGTGGAAGGATACTAAATTCGAGATTCAGTCCTTTTTGCTTACTAAGGGGGAGACAGAAAGCTAATTCTCAATATTTAATATATTTAAAACATCAGAATCAGCTGGATAAGTTGATGTTATTTCCTCCTAGAGATAAAATACTGTTTCAATAGCAAATTTCCGAAATTAAAAAACAAATGTCCATTTATCAATATGACAGGGCAAAATCTTTGGACATGGAGTTTAGATATGGGTTACAGTCACAGCCCGCCTCTGATCCTTACAAGGCCTGTAAACAGTGCCTGGATAAAACACTGATGACTGGGTTATTGTCCCCTATGGGTAAAGTTGTAACCACTGATTTAGAGATGTTAACTGTGGTACAGAGTTTTGTCTCTGATCTTTTTAGTGAGGATTCCGGACCTATTGAAGCTTTGCCAGCTGAATTTATGGCCCTCTTCCCCATCATAGATGACACACTTCGAAAAATTTTAGTGAAGCCTATTTCTTCCCTGGAAGTGGAAGGAGTGATAAAAGCCTTAAATACTAAAATTTCGCCTGGTTTGGATGGTATGCCAAATGAGTTTTATAAAAAATTTCTCCCTTTTATGAGTTTTTTTTTGCCACTTGTGTTTAACTTTATGTTAACTTCTGATTCAGGATTCTCAGATTTTAGCATCTCTTTATTGAAATTCATTCATAAGAAGGGTGATTCCTCTTTATTGACAAATTGGAGACCTATTAGCCTCCTTAATAGCGATTATAAGATTCTTTCTAAAATTCTCACAAACAGATTGGTATTGGTTTCAGATTTTCTTATTCATCCAGCACAAACTTGTGTTATTCCTAAATGCAAGATTCAGCGTAATCTCTATCTTTTAAGAGAGTTATTTGAGCATAGTAATATTGGGAAGGGTTCTGGCTTTGAAGTTGCACTGGATCAGGTCAAAGCTTTTGACAGAGTTAGACATCATTATTTGTTTGATTTATTACTTCATTATGGTATTCCATGTCCATTTGTGAAATGGATTGCTATGCTCTACTCTGATTCTAAAGTACTCCCGCTGGTGAATGGTTTATTGGGGTCCGAGATTCAGTTTGTTAAAGGGGTTCGACAGGGATGTCCATTAAGTCCTTTATTACATACGTATGTTTTAGATCCAGTAATTCGATATATTCAAGGGAATCATTGTATTTTAGGAATTGCCCCAGATATTTCTCTACCTTCAGAGAAAATCACTGCATATGCAGATGATGTTACCTTATTAGTAAAAGACGAGACTTCCCTTCAAAATGCTTTACACTGCTTCACTAAATGGGGACGTTATTCTGGAGCACAGATAAATAAGGCTAAGAGTTTTATTTTCTCTTTACATTCTGATCAGGTGGGTCACTCTGACATTATGGGTATCCCCTTTGTCTCTACGCCTCGGAAAATTCTGGGGGTATGGTTTGGTCCAGGTGACCTGGCTACTTTTAATTGGGAACAACAATTGAGTATAGGTGAAGGTAAAGTTAATTTATGGAAGCAATGGAAATTTGGAAAGAAAAAACGTATTTTTATTATTAAAAAATTTCTGTTACCTGTTTTTTTATATTTAAGTTATCTTTATCCACCTCCGGTTAATTTAGAAACACAGCTCTATAGTATTTTCTTTCAAATGGTATGGGGCAATAGACTAAATCCAGTACGAAGAGAGATTACTTATTTGCCTGTGAAACTGGGTGGATTAGCCATGATTAATCCAATTGTGTTCTATCATTCCATTTTTTTGTTTAATTCTTTTAGTTATTTATGGGGGACAATTACTTTATCTTGGCAAGTTTGGTCACACTTTGTTTGGGCTCGATTTTTTCAAAAGTGGAATGTCTTGCCCCCTAAGATCTTGCTTCAGGATCATTTACCAGTTTATGGGATTTCCACTTTGAAAAAATGCCATCAATGGAAATTGTTGTTTCACAATTTAATTTTACATTCCAGAAAATCCTTTTATACATATATAGTTTCTGAAGTACAGGGTATTGTATTGCTTTTCCTAGAATGTGTTCTGACTAGAATGACCTTTTCCCTCCACATATTAACTGACTTTAGGCTTCCTGCCTTCGTGTGGGATATAGTATGGATGTCAGCTCAGGGTAGGCTAGGGATATGTAGAAACCTTAAATATAAACCTTTAACAGACAGATTTTGTCCGAGACTTTTATGTATTAATGAAGTGGAGAGTTTATCACACTTTTTCATTAATTGTTCTTTTATTAAATGTTTTTGGAATGATGCTGCTATTCATTGGTGTATGCCCTTACTTTCAAATATTACTTATAGTACTTTAATTTTAGGGGATTACTCTGGGGCTTGGAATATTTATCATCCTAGTACTTTAAATGTCTTTTTTTGCTTTTCTTCAGTTTTATTTATGGCAAGCTCGTTGTCAATTTATATTTCAACAACAACTTGTATTACATTCCACTATAATGTCCCAGGTTGAGGATGGATTGCTGACTGTTAAATGCAAAGATAGGCAGAGATTTTCCAATATTAAGTTTTGCTCCCTTTGGAATCATTTCTTTTTATGAATATTTAATTGTATGATACCCACTGTTTGATCTTCTGTTGAATATAAGAAGCATTGTTATTAATATTTTGTTTGTATGAAATATGTTCTGATTTATGGTGATGTTATGTTTTTTTGTTTAATAAACTTCCCCTACTGTTTGTCAGTAGGGGGAGCTGCTGGCCATATCTTTATGGCCACTCAGCAGGAGCTAGTGGAAGGTATGGACGTCTCTGAGGCAAGGGAGAGGGCCTCCTCCCCTGTGCTTGAAAACCAAGAGGCTCCTATGGAATTAAGCAGATGTGATGATAATTCAGCATTCATGCTATCTGAGAAGGAAGGACCAGGATGTTTTTCAACCCTGAATATTCCAGAGAACAATGTTCAACAGGCCTTGTGGGTCAAGCAACAGATAAGTGAAACTTTTCATTCTAAACAAGATATAAGTCCCTTGTTTTCTTTGGAGCAACCTAATCAGGATTGAGAAAAGATAGTTACCATAACTGAAGTTTTCGGAGTAGCAGATGCCGGCTCCTCTGACAGCTCTGTCAATTCCTGTGACACAGATGCATCAAAGGATGGCACAGCCCTGGATTCAGTGCATCTGCCCTGTCATACGTTCCCTGGAACCTTGACTGAAAAATGGGAAGAAATGGCTGGCAGTAAAATCACTCGAAGCAGCGAGTGCCAAAAGCCATTCCCTTTTCAAAAAATGGATTTTGAAGAGATTACATCAGGAGCTCATGGAATTTCCACCGATAAACCTGCTTTAAGTGCTGTGGAGTCTAGCTCAACCCAGGTACCTAATCATAATGAGACAAGTCAAGGGAAAGACAGGCAAGCTAAACTTTTTACCATTGGTTTTCATTCAGGTGGTAACACTGAAACAAGGGCACAGGGTGGTGTTAGACGTACATCACAAAGTGAAATTGTGTTCCAAATTGACCCTTTAAATCAATCCCAAATGACTAGTTTTGCCTTTCCAACTAAAGATCAGACTGTCAAGATATCTTCTGAAGTTTTAAAACCAAAAGAGTGGCTTTGGTATCAGCAAATTGAAATATAAATACAGACTCCCCTTTATGAAAGGAAGAAAAACATTTCAATGGCATTTTTGATACAGTACAACCCCCCACTACTTCTGATCTTATTCATAAAGCTTTTTTTCTCCCTCCTAAAGTAAAGGACAAAACAGAAATTTGGTCACAAGATACAGCCCTGACAGAGTCAGGATGGAAAAGGGGCCCCACAGGAATATCGATCCCAGATCCGGATTGGTCTTCTTCCACTCCTCTTTTTCCATACTCCATTGAGTGGACCCCTGCCATTACAGGCCTTACCAGTCGGCCTACACCTATCCCCTCTAAACTGGAGGTTGATTCTAGTAAAGACCTCGTACCACATGATCCAGCCCTGAAAAAGATAAGCCACCTAAAGAAAAGGATCCTAGTGAGGTTCCTGAGGTCCCCCCACAACCTAGAGCTCTTCTTTCTGAACTTTTCTCCCAAAAATGTAAAGAAGCAGCACCTCAGAGGAATGCAGTGAGAATACGGTACAAGGGGGGCTTGGATGTGAGACCAGACCAGGTGTATGTGGGAAAACATCTCCTTAAGGAATTTTTATAATTTTCACCAAAAGATGTTTTTGCTTTCATCAACATTTCTGGGGAAGGTAATTACGATATCAGTTTTAGATCCCCTTTTTTGTTAGATCTTTTCTGGCAGCGATATAACCAACTCAAATGTTCCCCTCTGTGGTGTCCCTTTATAGTCACCCCACTAACACAGTCTCTAATTAAATTTGTGACCGTGATGTTCAGAAATGAAGGGCTTCACATGGAGGATATCACTTTTTGGATTTCCCAGAATTGTGAAGCCCTGAGTGCCCCAGAAGCAGTGCTAGATTCAGAGCTATTTTGGACTGGTAGTTGGAAGTACACGGTTAAACTGAGGCAATCTGACAATGAGATTGACCACATTCCAAATTCATTTACTTTGGGGAGAGCTGGGGGGTGTGCTTTTACACAGGGCAGCCCCGAGCCTGTTACAAATGTGGGGCTTGGACACATTTCTCTACTCATATGATACATCCCAGTGTGAGATCTGTGGGGAAATAGGACATGGTAGTTTTCAATGTGCTAATATGCTGAAATGTGACTTATGCGATGAATCTGGGCAAGGATATAGGGATTGTCCTTGGGCACCCAAAAATAAAGCCTCAGTCATTAGCCCTGATCTATTGATACAAAAAGCTGAATATGAGGCCTTTTCTAAGAATCAAGAAATGAGATCTGACTCCCCCCCCCCCGATAGAGAAACAACAAAGTAAAAAGATTTTGCACCAGACACAGGCTTTTCTCAAAAACAAGAGACGGAGACAGGAACCCCAGATATTTTTGATACAACTGATTTCCCCCCTGTGTGTTATCAAGAGGTAGAGCATCTGAAATCCCAAAGCTCTATACCGAAGGAAAAAAGGGTAACTATGAGTTCAACCTCCCCAACTCCCGAGGACCCCCTATCTTTGAAATAGATTGTTCCTATGCCATTCTAGATACAATGGGAGGTGATTCAGATTTGGATGTAGGAATCACAGGTCTCTCACAGTCTTCTAGTAGTAAAACTTCCCAAGCTGATTACAAAGGGAAAAAAAAGAAAATAAGGAAAAAAGGCCCCTAAATAAATACCTCTGGCTAAACTAAACATTGGGTCTTTAAATTGTAGCAGTTTATTGAATAAACTGAAGAGGAGTGCTCTTTTTCAGTCTCTCTATCAGGCAAACCTAGACATTTGTCCTAACTCTCACCCCATTCTCCTATACCTCTGCTTCTTCACACATCTGATGGGGTGAGAGTTAGGGCCAGCAACCCCAATGTGCACCCCAGTGCTGGCTGGGGTGAGGGCTGGTAGGTTCAAGGGGGGTTTTCAACCCTGACACTGAATTTCCTCGCTTTTGTCACTGTGGAACACCCTAATGCATTAAATGGAATTTTTTTGCCTCTAATACATATATATATATATATATATATATATATATATATATATATAAAGCACATAGTAAAACAGTGAATATTGATGCAGTATGTACAAGTCAATTATAGATACTATAAGTAAGCAATAAAACATGATGGGGTGTGCATTAGACAGTTCTAATGCATGGTAAAGAGGCATAGTGAGGCATGAGGCTACAGGCCAAATACGTTCAGTCCCCTAACCATGCATTAGAACTGTCTAATACGCATCCCCATAGTGGCATATTGTGCTTATAAAATGAGTCTAAGTATTCTACATGGGGTTTCTAGTTTTAGCCACGCATTAGACACTTCTAATGCATGGCTAACAACTAATCAGATTGCTTGAAATCCTTTGCCCATTTTATAATCCTAGTCAATAAACCCCTAATCATGTTATTCACCATTTCCAGACCTGCTCCCGCCCAACTGCATTGTGAGTAGAGAAGTGCCTGCTGGAGGCATAGACGAGCCACAAGAACCATTGCCCTGACGCAAACCAAGGCCCCAGGAAACAGTAAGATCCTGATGTAAACTAGGTGTCCTTTGCCATGTCTTGATGCAAACAAAGGCCACTGCAGTCCTAAAACAACCCAAATATTGCCCCAAGGTCCTCCAGTTCCTTGATGCAGATTGAGGCAGAAAGCTGCCCAGGCAACGACCTGCATGAAATCCCATAGTAATCCTTATGGCTGCCTTTATTCCCAACCAGACCCACATTCTCCTGCAGCCAGAGAAGCCACTTGCCAACCTTCAGCTCTAGTGTAGGAAGATTGGAAGATTCGCTACCCCCTGAGATGCAGCTTCAATGAATCACTGATACTCAATAAAAGCAAGTCCATCCTCTTTTCTGATAGGTTAACCCCTTTGTGCCAGTTTAATCCAGGACAGTCCGTGGTGATGTCTGGGTGGTGTAATGCCAGGTTCCTGCTGCTTCAAAGGCCACCTTTTTCATTATATATGAATCAATATACATACATCATCACAAAATTCCAAACCTGCCATCTTCCTGTGAGTAAAGTGCCTGTTTGGGGTGTAGAGGTGCCACCAGCACCACTGTCACACTGTGAATCAGTGCCCTAGGAAATGGCAAGACCCTGATGTGAACCAGTAATTCTTTACCATGCTTTGACATAGACTGGGGTCTTTGCTGCCCAGAAGCAACCCAAATGTTACAACATGGTCCTTCAGTGCCACAATGCAGACTGAAGACAAAAAAATGCCTGGGCCACAACTTGAATGTTTCCTTTGATAATCCTGTAAAGGCTGACTCTATTCCCATCCAGGCATACATTCTCCCTCTCCCAGACAAGCCATTAGCCAACCTCCAGCTCTAGCACTGAAAGGTTGGCTTCCCCCCGATGCACTACTCAACTCCAATGCATCTTTGATGCCAAATAAAAACAAGTCCATACCCACATGCAATAGGTGAACTCCACTGAGCCAATATAATTCCATACAGTCTGTGTTGATGTCCTTATGTTGTAGTGCCAGGCCCTCTGCTGCATCAAAATTGACCTTAACCTTCCTATTAAAGAGCAACTGACACCACTTCTACTACATTGCAGAATTAGAATAAACATATCCCCCAGTATATATCATACCAAAAACTAGATTTCTGTATTACTTCATTTTAAAGTTATGAGCTATTTTGTAACCCTGATTGCACTACCTGCTCAAAAAAAGCCTGTGTCAGTGAAGAGCTGCTACTAATGTCATCTCCGGAACTGAAAGTTTAGTACCCCCTGTCAGCAAGCTTATAGGACCTATGTCTCCAAACTTCTAATGATCATGTGCAATGGTTTCACAAGTAAAATAGGCAGCACCATTCAATAAACATTGCTTTAAAAACTATTTGTGTTTCAGGTGTTGCAACAAAGCTGACATTTTTTTTGGGTGTGCCTTTTTATTGAGACCCTTTTTTCCTGGGTTGGTGGATGCTGGGCCATAGTATACTGTTGTGAGGTCTGCAGAGTGAATACATTTCTGATGTGACACAAGGCTGAGATCATTCACATCTATCATTTGACTGAGGCAATTTCTAAGGATGGCACTTTAAAAAAAATATGCCATCTCCTTGTCAATGGGAGTGGGAGAAGTAATGATGTTTTGAAACCTTACTAGGAATGTCTAATTTAGTCAGCCCAATATGTTCTCCCTCTTAGGCTATTTTTGACCTACATTCAGGCTGATCTATGTTCAACTCTAAATTAAAATGATCATTTTACCAGAGCTAACATTTCCACCCCTAGTAGGAATTGACACATATAAGGTCCCTATTAAAACTTATTGTAAAGCAGACACTGACAAGCAGCAGTGAAGTTACCAACAGTACAATGCTAGCAGCACTGCAACTTCATATCAGGCACAGTAGAGTAACACTCCAAATGGCATCAGCAGCCTGGAGGCATGCTGACTCAGCAGCCAGCAACCCTGGAGCCACTGAATGTAAGTCAAAACAGCCTGAAAGGGAGAACACATTTGGCTGGCTAAATCAGACACTCCTACTAAGGTTTAAAAACAGCATTATCTCTCCCACCCCCATCGACAAGGAGATGGAATAATTGTTTTATGGTGCCATCCTTAGAAATTACCTCAACTGAATGGTAGGTGTGAATGATCTCAGCCTTTCATCACATCAGATACAGTACTTATTCAGTTTGTAAACCTCACAACAGTGTCCTATGACCCAGCATCCAGCAACCCTGGAAAAAAGGTCCACAACGAAAAGGCACCTCACAAAATATTGTCAGCTTTGTTACAAAGCCTGAAACACACATAGTTTTTAAAGCAATGTTTATTGAAAGGTGCTGCCTGTTTTGCTTGTGAAAACCATTGCACATTATCTTTAAAACTTTGGAGAAACATGTCATATAAGCTTGCTGACAGGACGTACTAGACTGAGTTCCTGAGATGACATCAGCAGCAGCTCTTCACTGAAACAGGCTTTTTTGAACAGGCACAGCAGTGAAATCAGAGTTACAAAATAGCTCATAACTTTAAAATGAAGTAACATAGAAATATAGTTTTTGGTATGAGATTAACTGGGGGTATGCTTATTTTAATTTGGCAGTGTAGCACTTTTAGCCAGAGTGGTGTCAATTGCTCTTTTTTGTTTGTTTGTTTGTTTTAGCACCCTGGGAGCCTGGCAGGTGGCTCCGGTCCCTCCCTTGGAGGGACTTGGTCTCTGGATTTCCATTCCCCACCTGACTTCCCTGTAAACCCCCATGGGTTTCCCCCTTGACAGGGCCAAGGTGAATGGGCACTGGCTTTCCCCAACCCTGGAGTGAAATTCAGATGCTCAGAGAAACTGAGACATGCATAATAGAGCCCTCACGGTGCCTACCAGCTCCATTTTCCACCACTTTTCTCTGCCCCTCCCCTGCAATGGTGTACGTCAGTTGCATGCCTCCCGACTTGCATCTTTTCTGGCCACCACCAGAGGGAGAGCATTGAGCGAGATGGCAATACTTCCCTCCCTGAGAGAGGAGTGGAGAGCAGTCCTCTGGATGTTCAATCCTCTCTCTCTCTCTCTCCCCCCTGATGACCCCTTGTGGCCAAGGCTCATTCACGAACCAGGGTCATCGTCGTGGTGTGAGGTGTAGCTTCCAGTACCTCAACCCTCAGCACCACCAGGCTGGCCTGTCAGTTACTCTTTAAAGCACTTCCTGGCCTGATCCATCACTTCCTTACAACTCAATTGGTGCTAAACCCTTTTTCGAATCACCTCCAATGATACCAGCACCATCCATAGCAACCTTTTCTTTATCTGGCACAGATTGTCCAACTCTTGAAGTCATAACCTCTCCAGGGATTCATTGCCAGATCACTCCTTCAGTGGTGCACAAGTATCATATCTGCTGCTGACTTCTAACTGTTTTGCACAAAGTGAGCTGAAGAGCTAGAACCGTTCCGTGTTCCAGATCCCTCAAACATTCAACCATTGCCAAAATTGGTTTAATATTCAGCTGTCTCTACTAGGGTTTGCTGCTGCCCTGACCTTTGTCCAGTGCATGAGGGAGTGCTTACTGATCCAGGTAACCTGCAGCTTTGTGCCAAGGGAACAAAAATGTCTGACGTTAGTCATTGGTGTAGTTGCCTGCCATCCAGTTTGTACATTTCTTAATGCCTTCTTCCTAAAACCATTACTTTTTGCACTCCCATCCCTGCAGCAACCACCTTAAAAGCTACCCCAATCCTGAAGGAATGCAACCTACCCTGTGCTGGGTCCTCACCCAAGAAAGCAGTGTCCTTCTTAACCACTGCTGGCACCTGATACAGTGTCAATGGCTTCCTATACCCAATGGAGGAAGAAGGAGCTCAAAGAACATGGCCTAATACCTAGACATTTTTCCATACCGTGCATATGGTTGAGGGGGGACATCCTTGATGATCAGCTTTCTTCAGCCCACCCCAGTTTGATCCATCTTGGAGCTGCTTAAATTGATAGCTAAGCCATCTACACATACTCCAATGTTGCCTAAAGTCAGTGCCCTATTCAAAGGCAACAAACTGCATCATTCTTTTTTCCAGCTCTCCTACCAAAAATGTGCTACAGAATACCTGCAGGACAGTTGCTTGAAATAGATAGACCTCAGATGCTGAGCAGCACACACTGATGAGACACTGGATCATGTCTGATATCAGCTGAGCAGAGATGGGCAAGTGATTATCAGGTGCACTTCCCCAATTTTGGGCACAGTTTTGCATGATTTTGTTCCCCACCATAGCACGCCAGGGTCTGCAAAACCTTTTAGCTTGCTCATAAATGCTATTTCCCAGAGGTGTGCCAGGCCAGTGGCATGGGCTACCACTTCCTCCTCCATCTAAACTATATGGCAGGTCACATTTTCCCCTCACTATTGGCCACCTTACCTGAAGGCTGCACCTCCCAATAAAATTATAAAATACTGTCATGGATACATCAATGGCTTTTACTATGTTGGACAACCAGGCCTATTTTTAGAGAGTACTGACTCTTACCGCCCAATAGCCCACATGAGGGGTTGCACTGTTGTCCTTTCTGCTTGTGTGAACTGTTAGCTCTCAAACCTGGATAGCTGTAAATGAGAAAGGGTACTGTATCAGGAATGTTATTTTTGTTTCCTTCAATATGTCTAGCCTTGAGGAAAAACTCCAAGTAGTGTAGAATCAGTATATGGGCCAACCTGGTTACCCATTCAAACATGGCAGACAGTTTGTTCATGACCTCTACCAATACCCTGTTCTCAGAACAGAATTTTCCATTTGTTCCTAAGGACTGCATCAAATTCAAGAGAAAAGCAATTGTGGAGGATAGCTCCAGGAAGGGAATATCCTTACTCAGGCCCTGATGAGCCATTGGTCAGCCACACATCTACCATTCAGATAAGCATCATACCTGATGGTTTGTACTGCATCAGTTGACAGCTGCATTTTATGTTGCTGTATGCATTCCACCTGCAACAAAAGTCACCCATTTAGTATCTCACCTACCACGCCCCTATCCTCTGGATGCAAACCGATTTGAGGAAGGTGCTCAGTTACTCAGTGGCAGAGCATGCTATGAAGCAACCCATGGACATGGCCATGTAATAGTAATGCCCCCTCCAGATTAAAACACCAGCAAATCCCAATCCCCTGGGTGGATGCGAGGAAGGTGAAATACAGACTCTGTGTCACTTTTACCCATCCATATCCCTCGTCCTTTGTCCCATATCATTTTAAAGGCTTTATTTGAAGTAGGATATACCACTGACCTGCACTCTTCTGGAATAAACTCATTCACTGACAAAGCTTTCAGGTTGGATAGGTGGTGAATCAGGTGAAAGGACCCTGAGGTACCATGCCCTATAGTGACTCCTATAGATTCCACAGTGGAGGATGGGAGAAAGGGACCACCATATACCTGCCACATCCTTATTGATCTTTTTCCTATACGCTTCAGGATTATCCCATATTGGCATAATGTTTTCTGTCTCTCTTGTCAATCTCTGGCTCAAGTACCACAGTTTAAATCCCTGTGTAAAATCATCATACTTGTCTGCTACCCTGTCTGCATACCTATCTAACTGTACAGTACCTTCATGGGTTCAAGTCTTACTGATGTTTGAGACAGGATGAAGTGGCTGATCCCCCCCACCCCTTACTTGGCCATACCAGGTTCTCTCGGTTTCCTTTTTGTTCTAAAACAACTAATTCCCTCCTGCTGCCCACATCCATACAGGCCCCCACTGAATAAGAACCCCTCCCCCCCACACACACACACACTTGGCACACACATGATTAAACTTGCACTTAACTCTAACACAAGCCCTTTATTGTATTTCTAGTAAGCATTTTTTGTACCTTGGGCTGAAGACTGCAGACTGCCTCTGTGGTAGCCATCCCCTGCAAACTGGTGCTAAGTAATTGTTTCCAGCCAATAGTCTCGGTGAATAATATCCCCACCTCACATCCCTGTGGCTGGCCATGCATTGCTTAAATTTCTTATCATATGTGAGCCAGTCTGTACCCTCCATTATGTCTTTTGGGCATTTTGTGTGTTTTGTGTAAGTCAGCATGGGGTTAACCTTGTGAGGTTGTTTCTCAAGCACTACAGAAATATACTGTATACACCTTATAATCCAAACATAAGTGTGTTTTGGCCTCCCTTGGGAGATCCCAGGCTTCTTCCCCAAGAGAAGCAGTGCTGCAGCACGGTCCAATTTTCTCCTCATCTGCCTATTTTTTTAAGGATTCTATATCTAACAGAATAAACAATTCCACAGATTTATCTGGTGGGAGCAATGCTAACTTTCCCATCCTACAGTCCTGCATCCCCAGGGGTTGACTCTAAGCATGAAACAAATTGACTCAGCTGCCCCAAAGAGAGCCCTCCAGATCTGTCTGATAAAGTGGACCACCAGTACTCTCTGCCAGACCAGAAACTCCTGAAACAGGTCCTGCTGTACTGCAGGGGTTCCTGCCTGTCTCCTTCTCTGGAGCCCCTATTACCCCACTAAGGGCTTTAAGAAGGCCCTGAAAATGCATTTATAGCTAAAAGCTTACCCAAACTGACTATTTTAGTTTTATATTTATTCTATTCTGATTATTGTGTATTTTATTGCTTTTGTATGTTCTTTTTGTTCAGCACCTTGACATTTGAA
This sequence comes from Neoceratodus forsteri, assembly GCA_016271365.2. Lineage (NCBI taxonomy): Eukaryota > Metazoa > Chordata > Ceratodontiformes > Ceratodontidae > Neoceratodus > Neoceratodus forsteri. Next base: position 950,569,674 of record CM028134.1, read on the forward strand.
AGGCACTTTATAAATAAAGATATTATTAAGCATAAATCAATATTACACGAGACCAAGAGTCTTATCTTATCACAATGCCTCTGAAAAAACCTGGCTGGGAACATGCACCTAATTCTCCTTTTGGTTTGCTGCATTTTCTTTTGAGTCACCTTCTTTGGCTTCTTTTGCTGTGGTGGCTGTGGAGGCTCCTGTGGTGTTAGTTCTGCTGATCTCAGCTGGTTGGTTTCTTCAGCCATGAGCCTCAGCTGCTAAATCATGTCTGCCTCCTCAGAGAGTGCTAGCTCTGACTGTACAGTTCTTATACTGGCTTCCTCTTCTCTGCTGTTTTTCTCTCTTTTTTTGTCATTTTCATCCATATTTGTGAAATACAGATGAAGAAAATGCTATGGGTCTTTACTGCTGCAGCAGCTTTTCCAGATCTCTTGCAGATGGCTCTGCTGGAGTTTTTATCTCCTTCTTGGAATTTCACACATTGAGGAGTATTTGTTCTTCTTGCTGGAAACTTCTCCAATGTCTTGCTGTAACAGCTGTTGCTGTGAAACAGGGCTTCCTTCCGTGGTACAGCAGCTTTTATTGGAGGAAAACTCCTCCCCAAACTTGGAGTGAGCATTTCCTCCTGGTTATATTCCTCAGCTTCATGACTTGTCAGCCCCAGTGATTAACAGCAGCTGAGTGAAAGTTAAGCCCAAACCCTTCTGGCCAATGCAGTGTCAAGGGGAGTATGTGACATAAGACACTGAGCCCCCTGCAGTACCAAAACCATCCCAGAGTGCCCCTGGAACACCACCCCAGAGTGCCCCTGGAACACCATCCCACAGTGCCCCTGGAAAGAAGGAATGGCTAAGCCATTTGGCACCAACATGCTTCCCATTGGAAGCTTGGCATGTGCCCATCCCTTATCCCTCTCCCTCTCTCTCTTTCCAGCAAAACTTGGTCTAGTGAAAACCTCCTTAGCTGGGTAGGGCTGCTTTCAGCTGCTCAATGGAGGAGGTGAGGGCCAATTGTAAACAACAAAGGGGTAGTATTGGATAGAAACATAGAAAGAGATGGCAGATAAGGGCCACCAGGCCCACTGAGTCTGCCCATATTTCCCTACCTATTTTTAATATCACAGATCTCATTCAGTCCACAGTTCCTCCTCTGTCCTTTTTGTAATGTCCCTTTCTGTTTATCTGTACTCTTTTGAATCCCACTACTGTCTTAGTCTCACTACCCTCACAGGGAGACTGTTACACTTGCCCACTACCCTTTCCATGAAGAAGTACTTCTCCAAGTTACTCCTGAGCCTACCCCCCCAGCTTCATATCATGATCTATAGTTGAGGCACTCTGTTTCTTCTGGAAATGGCTACAACCCTGCACCTTGTTAATGCCTTTCAGGCATTTGAAAGTTCTATCATGTCCCCAGTTCCTCTTCTCTCCTCCAGTGTATACATCCTGAGGTCCCTCCGCCTCTCCTCATATGCCATCTGATGCAGCCCTTATACCATCTTTGTAGCACTCCTCTATACTCCCTCCATTCAGTCTATGTCCTTCTTAAGATATGGCCTCCAAAACTGTACACAGTATTCCAGATGTGGCCTCACCAATTGCCTATAAAGTGGCATCAACACCTCTCTCTTTCTGTTAGTGATACCCCTCCCTATGCAACTGAGTATCCTGTTGGCTTTTCCTGCTGCCACCTCATACTGCCTGGACCTCTTTAAATTGTGAGTCATGATCACGCCTAAGTCCATTTCCTGATTCGTGGTTGCCAGGACCTGTCCTCCCACTGTCAATTCCACATGTGGATTTATGTGATCCATATGCATGATTTTACATTTATTGGCATTGAACCTTAGTTGCCAAACCTCTGACCATTCCTCAAGCCTGGCTAGGTCCCTTCTCATTTTCTCCACCCTCTCATGATTGTCTACTCTACTGCAGATTTTGGTATCATCTGCACAGTGACACACTTTCCCCTCCAGACCTTCTGAAATATCCCCTGTGAAGATACTAAATAGAACTGTCCCCAGCATCAAACCCTATGGAACTCCGCTACATACCTACCTTTCCCTTGATTGTGCCCCATTTACAACCACTACCTGCATCTTTCTATTGAACCAGTTTCTGATACAGTTTACCACCCTAGATCCCATCCCCAGTCTGCCTAGTCTGTTTAGGAGCCTTTTATGTGGAACAATGTTGAAGGCCTTGCTAAAGTCAAGGTAGGCCATATCCACTGCCTCTCCCTGTTCCAGCTCCCTAGATACCCAGTCAAAAAAATCTATCAGATTTGTATGACAAGATCAACCTGCTGTAAAGCCACGCTGCCTTGGATCCTGTGCCCTGTTTTCCTCCAGATATGTCACAATCCTTTCTCTTAGGAATGACTCCATCAACATACCAGCCACTAAAGTTAGACTGTGTCCTCCATGCTCCCACTATTGTGGATAGGGACAACAATCACCCTTTTCCAGTCTTCAGGGATCTCTCCTATTTCCAGTGATTTACTAAACAGTGTAGCCAGTGGTACTACCTGTTCCCTCCCAAGTTCTTCAGTATTCTGGGGTGTATCCCATCAGGCCCCACTGCTTAGTCTGCCTTCAACCTTGATAGTTCTTTGAGGATCCTCTTCTCCATTAATGGACTGCTGTCCACTCCTCCTCCTCCTCCTCCTGTGTTGCCCCTAGCAACTAATTGTGGTCCCTCGCCTTGGTGAAGACTTGATCAGAAGTATGTATTCATGATTTCTGTCTTTTCTGCATCTTCTTCAGCACAACCCCCTTCATCCCATTTTAGCCCTACTACCCCCTTCCCTTGGTTTTTCTCTTCTCACTATGTATCTATAAAAAGTTGTATGCACTCTTTTTGCATGCTTTGCTATTCCCTCCTCAGTTTGTGCCTTTGCTCTTCTGATTTCCTTCCCAGCCTCTCTCTGTTTTTTCCTGGTACAAACTCCTATCCTTCTCACACTGGGTACTCTTGTACCTCCTAAAGGCTATCCATTTTCTCTTACATTTTCAGCTACTTCCCTTGAGAACCATAATGGTCTTTTCCTCCCCTCTCCTGGTGCCTTCCTTTCCAGGAGGAGAGATGGGGAGGCTGCTGACAATGTGGCATGTGGCATGAGTGGCAGCTTGCTGTGCAACACTGTGCCACTCTAATTTGCAAGTTCTCTTTTCAAGATGTTCTATTTTTTTAATTAGGCTTTTGTCATTCCATATCAAATTTTCCTTTGTTGAAAAAAAATTGAGGGATTTGTTCAGCATCTGAGTATAGATATTTATAAGTCTCTGCATGGATTATTGTGGTTCCTTTTAGTTTCAAAAAAGTACTTATTATGATGAAGAGGGATAATTAGGTCATGACTAACTAGAAAATAAATCTCCATTTGTCCTTTCTCTTATGCTGCAGTGTTCAGTGATTTCAGTTGTACTTCAGGATGGTCCTTCTGGGTAAAAGTGTGAGCCAGCATTTTGTATTAACAACAGAATCTATGGGGTTCCCAGGGGACAAATGTTTCTCTGTGCAGAAAATAACAATGAGGCTGATGCTGGTTCTCTTGGAGGCTTAGAAATTCAAAAACTTAACAAACTAGAAAACCATTATTACTCGCCCATTGAAAGGTCAAACATGATACATTTTATTTATAGTATTTTCTGGCCATTGAATAATATTTGCTTATGTTTCATGGCACTATAACTACTTTTCAAAGCTGGTATTTCTTAAGTAAGACATTATTAAAATGTAAAGTTTATACATATATTTTATTAGTCTCCATACAATCTTTATACTCCTTTTGTAGCTGTGTGTAACTCAGTTTATATCCACTTATGAAATGCACTCTAAATTTCATGTAAACATGCAAAATAATACTGATATTATGCAATAATATAGGGTAAGTTCAAGAACCCCCCCCCCCAATGCAGGTTTTACATTAATATTTATTTTATTATACAGAAGTTATGCAATTGCTCCTTCAACATTCAAAGAACTAGTATTAAAGACTGAAGGCTGTCATCAAGACACAAGTAAGGAAGCATAGGAAAACTAGCAGTTGTAAAATTCGCAACAAGTGATTTATTAATAACAGTAAAATAAAAAAAAAATAAAAATGGTTCAGTATAGCTATTTACAAAGGCAGTATAAACAGAGAAAGTCCATCTGGGTTTCCTCTCAATTTCTAATCTCAGTCTTTGTGTTTCTCTCTTGCAAGACATTGCAGGCCTGTCTTTATAAGTCTTTGCAACCCCTGCTCGTTAAGAAAACAGAATGCTTCTCACATAGTGTTCTTGTAAGTTTCAACAAGTGTAGCAAAATGAACATTGTGACCCAGAACTGACCTCTTGTGTACAGTTTCTCAGAGAGTTTGCAAACAGGTTAACCCCTTGAGTTCCAAACAGCTTTTTGCAATCATTTCAACGGTATAACTATATACATTTCAGTAGTAAGACTATATACAGTACATTTCTAAACAAAGGGATCCCAGTATCAGTTACATTTGCACATAATGATTCACATATATTTTTTAAACCAGCATATATGCAAGGGGGGGAGACAGAACAGCAAGAGAAGGTAGAGAGAGACAGCGAGAGGCAGAGAATTGCAAGACCGTCTGGATGATCAAGTCCTAGGTCTCATGAGAAAATTTGGTTCAACAACCAGACAAAGAAGAGGCAGAAAAGGAGAGAATAGAACAGACCCTTGCATTTAAACTTTCCCCATAACAACTAGGACAGGGCCCTATTCAACCCTGTCACAAACGCATGCATCATAAATCATAAAGTAGGTACTGTGTATCTCAGTCTTACAAGAATGTTTACTGACTGTTACAAGAAGTTTCTTTTTATATATGGTTGTATTATTTTTACATGTTTATAGAATGTGAGGAAGAGCAATTAAATTTAGAAGGAAACAGTAGCAAAAGACATTTGGCTGTGATGAGATCAAATATTAAGCAAGACATCAAGAAGAAAACTTGAGCCCAGTTAAACATGAGGACAGTTGTTACCTAGACAGCCCAGAAAGGATAGTGTACAGTATATGAGATAATGGTTATAATGAAGTCAAGGAGGGTTAAAGGCAGGAGCAGATTGGGGTGTAGAGACATCTGAGGTAGGAGGAAAAGTGGTGGATGTCAGGTAGAAAGGAGTTCTAATGGGAGGGAAGTCTTACCGAAAAGGAAGATTAGCCAGCAGAAGTGTTGCAATAAAAAAACTAAGTGTGTGTGAGTACAATGAGTGAATTTAATAGGAAGAGCTAGGGTAAGTGTACAGTGGGTCAGTAAGGAAGCAAAAGAATGAAGCAATCCAGAATCTTGAAATAAAAGTGGCACAGTCAGAGAGGGACTGAGAATCAAAATAGTGGATATAGAGGTTTTGTTACAGGGTGCCATGATGAGGGAGTGGAGGAGGAGGAGTCAGTAGCAAAGCAACAGAAGGAGTGGGTAAGAAGATACAGCTTGGTCAGGATGGTCTTAGGTGCATCAACTAAACCTTAACCTCTTAGTCAGAAATCAGTAAAATCATCCTAAGGGTGTTCTCATGTCTGACCAGGATATGAAAGCAGCTCCAGTACAAGGCACCAAGCTTTGGATGGAGGCTTTTATTTATGACACTGATGTGGGTGGAGAAATTCAGGTTTCAATCAACAAAACATCTTGATTACTTTTTAAGTAAAGCTCCATTCAGGCCTTTACAGGTACAGAAGTGACTGAATTTGGTAATGTGATGTGAGGAACCTAAAGACATGGAGAAGGAGAAGACAGGGTGAGGTGGTTTGAACATAACCAATGTTGGTCACAATTGAATTCACACTGTAGTGACATTTCCAGCTCAGGGACTGATGCTTCAGAGGCAAACAGGACTGTGTCATCAACATGCTGTACATATGAATGTTTGTTTGAGACACAGGAAGGAGGGAATTGCTAAAGTACAGAGTGAGGAGGATGAGACCCCAGATGTAACCATGGGGCACCCAAGAGGTGATGGAAAACGTGGGATAAGGCATTGCCAACCTGGACCGACTGATGTTGGCAAGTGGTGTAGAAGCAGAACAATTTCTTACATAGGGTCAAACATTCCACTGCACTCTGCTTTCCCAGAATGGTGGAGTGAGCCACCATATCAAGGGCCTTAACTAAGCTAATGAATATGGCAGTGGTAACCTGCCCATGGTCCATCCTCTTCAGAGTTTATTCAGTGACACAAATGAGGAAGGAAACAGTGAAGCGGGCCTTCTGAAAGTCAGACTGGATAGGGGAAAGGAGGGAGAAGAGCTTATAAAGTGCCAGTTTATCCAGCAGTTTAGCCAAAACAGGCAGAAATGAGATGGGGTGGAAGCTGTCATCAGAAGAGTAATTACTGTCCACCCGTCTTTTGTAACAAGAGAACTTTATCTAGTTTTTGGGTATGGGAACAAACCTAAGTTGAAAACAGAAACTAAGGAGTGTGGTGGGGTGTGATAGCAGGAGTAGAGAGTTGAAGGAGTTTAGGGTCCAATGTGTCAAGACTGCGACTCTTTAAAGGGGTAACAGAGAAGAGTGCAGAGTGGACACAACCAAGGTGAAGGAGAAAGAATGAGAAAAAAGAGTGGATTTATGAAAGGAGATCACAGACAGGAGAAGCAGTAACCACACAGGTGGTCAAACAATGGATGAAGTCAGCTGCTAATTCAAAGGGAGATGAAAGGTATGAGAGAGCCATAACGTTTAAGGACTGGGGGAGTGTGACTGGCTGAAAAGTATCAAAAAGGGAGTGGACAACCTACCAAATTTTGAGGGGACTTAATATTGCTCTGCTGGTAGAAGGAAAATAGGCAATCTTCTCCACTAATGTTATTTGAGCTGAAATTATGGCGTTCTTTGCATCTCCACAGGTCCTTACCAAAGGGAAACAGAGTCTGCAGTTAACCAGGGGATGTGATTGCAGTGCATCTGATCTTGTTTGGTAACATTGCTAATCCCAGGTTGAGGAGAAGCTGGACTGGAAAAAGGAAAGGGCATTATTGATATAAGATGATAAGGTGAGAGGTACCCAGTCAGTAGCCTGGAGCTCATCTAGGAGAGAGAACAGGTTGAGGGATGTGAGGGATCTGACCCACATGTAATTTGGGGTGGTTCTGGGTTAATAATTTTACAGATGCAGTAAGCCACATGATGGTACCTAAAGGAGTCCCAGAGGATGCTAGAAGCACATATAAAGTGAGAATGAGAGGGGAGAACTCAGTCAATGAGGGAATAGTTGGTGAAGTAAGGTTTTAGATCAAGAGCTTAGTGTGATCCTTGACGGCAGTCTGACACTTGAAGCTCAGGTGTCAGCTGTCGTCCAAAGAAGTTTCTATCACTTGAGAAATATTGCCAGGATCAAACCCCTTGTTACACATGATGACCTGCCCACTCTGGTGCATGCCTTGATGACCTCTGGGCTTGACTACTGTAGTGCTCTATACTTTGGGGGTCTCTGGAGGTACCCTCTGCTGACTGTAGCTGGTTCAGAATGCTGCCACTAGGTTGCTGCCTGGCCTTTTGAGGTCTAGTCATGTGACCCCAGTGTTCCATTCTTTGCACCAGTTGCTTTTCAAGTGAGGGTCATCTTCAAGGTGAATCTTCTCACCTACAATGCCCTACATGGGCTAGGCCTTGACTACCTGGCTGAGCTCCTAACACTCTGCACCTTGGTCTGCTCCCTCTGCTCCTCGACTAGGGACCTCCCTGAGGTTCCCAGAACCAGGCTCTGAACTTCCAGTGACAGGGCTTTCAGTGTCACTGATCCAGTCCTGTGGAATGCTTTGCCTCCTTCTTTTAGGGAGGCCCCATCTGTCGAGGCTTTCAAAAGTGGTCTCAGGGTCCATCTTTTTGCCCTGGCCTTCTCAAGTGAAGTAGTCTGACCATTGTTATTTTATTATGCTGCTGATTTGATTTTATAGAAACATAGAAACATAGACTTTGATGACAGATAAGGACCACTTGGCTCACCCAGTCTGCCCATTTTCCTACCTACTAGATAAGCTGCAGATTCTAGTTAACCAACAGCCTACTTCCTGCAACCCCCTACTATAATTGCCTTATGTCTGTCCCATGCATGTTTGAATTCCCCACTGTTTTAGAACCAATGACCTCCTCAGGAAGGGGGTTCCATGTATCCACCACTCTCTCCGTGAAAAAAATTTCCTCACATTACCCCTCAGCCGTCCCCCCTCTATCTTTAAATCGTGCCCCCTTGTTCTTACACATCTTTTTTTCTGAAAGATGCTACCCTCCTGGACTTTGTTGATTCCCTTGAGGTACTTGAAAGTTTCTATCATGTTCCCCCTGTCCCTCCTTTCATCAAGCGTATACATATTAAGCTCTCTCAGTCTCTCTTCATATGGTTTCTGATGTAGACCCTGCACCATTTTCATTGCCCTCCTCTGGACTGCTTCCATCCTGTCTATGTCCTTGCATAGATGAGGTCTCCAAAACTGCACACAGTACTCCAGATGGGGTCTCACCAACTGTCTGTATACAAGGATAACCACTTCCCTTTTTCTACTTGTGATGCCCCTTCCTATGCATCCCAATATCCCCCTGGCTCTTCTTACCGACTTTTCACATTGCTTACCCACCTTTAGGTTATCTGATATGACTACTCCCAGGTCCTTTTCCATTTTTGTTGTTGTTAGTACCTCCCCTGCTATTGTGTACTCTTCTCCTGGGTTTCTGTTTCCCAATGTGCATTACTTTGCACTTCTTTGCATTGAATCTAAGTTGCCATATGTCTGACCATTCCTCCAACCTTGCCAAGTCCCTTCTCATCCTTTCTACCCCCCCTTGTGTATCAACTCTGTTACAGATCTTGGTGTCATCTGCAAAGAGGCATACCTTTCCCTCCAGACCCTCTGCAATGTAACCTATAAAGATGTTAAAGGGGACTGGACCCAGTACTGAGCCCTGAGGTACTTCACTAGTAACCCCTCTTTCTTTGGAATGTGTTTCATTCACTGTTACCTTCTGTGCCCTGTTGTGCAGCCAGTTTGCTACCCAGGCTACCACCCTGGGACCCACTCCCAGGCTGGCTAACTTGATTATTAATCTTTTGTGCGGGACTGTGTCAAATGCCTTGCTAAAGTCTAGGTAGACCATATCCACAGCCCCTCCCTGGTCTATTACTTTGGTCACCCAGTCAAAGAAATCAACTAGATTCATCTGACATGGCCTTCCTGGTGTAAATCCATGCTGCTTTGGGCCCTGTGCCCCGCTGGCCTCTAGGTACTCAAGAATTATTTCTTTCAGAAGTGATTCTATCATTTTCCCTACTACTGAGGTCAAACTTACAGGTCTGTAATTTCCTGCTTCTGCCTTGCTCCCACTTTTGTGAAGGAGAATCACATCTGCCCTCCTCCAGTCCTCAGGTACCACCCCATCCTGCCATGATTTGTTAAAAAGCATGGTCAGTGGTGTCACTAGGTCCTCCCTTAGTTCTTTTAGGATTCTGGGGTGAATCCCATCAGACCCCATTGCTTTCTCTATCTTGAGTTTTAGGAGTTCTTTCAGGATACTATTTCTTCTGTGAATGGAGTGGTGTCAACCCCCCTTCCCAGAGTGCTTCTATTGTCTGGTTTAGGTAACTCCTCCTCATCTTCTTTTGTGAATACTGAGCAAAAGTATTCATTCGGTATTTCTGCCTTTTCACTGTCTCCCTCTGCCCACCTCCCCTCTCCTTTATTAATCTTCACCATCCCTCCCTTAACCTTTCTATGCTCCCTAATGTACCTATAAAAGGTTTTATCCCCCTTCTTAACTGAGTTGGCTATTTTTTCCTCTGTTTGGGCCTTTGCTATTCTGACTGCATTCCCCACTTCTTTCTGCTTTAATTGATACAGTTCCCTATCATGCTCCTTCTGTGATTCCTTATACTTTTTGAATGCAGCCTTTTTCTCCTTAACCTTCCCTGCCACCTCTTTTGAGAACCATAGTGGTTTTTTATTCTGCTTTGTTTTCTTTGTTTCACACAAAGACTTGTTGCCTCTATGATGGCAGTTCTGATTTTTCTCCATTGTTCTTCCACCCTCCTTTTTGGCAATTTGCTAGTGCATTCTTCAGGTATTCACCCATTTTGCCAAAGTCAGCCCTTCTAAAGTCCAGTATCCTTGTTTTTATATAGCTATCTCTATGGTTGTGCTCATTGTGAAGCACACTGTGCAGTGGTCGCATGTCCCTAGATGTCTACTGACTTCTAAATTTGTGATCCTCTCTCCATTTGAGAGTACCATGTCTAGTATTGCTCCCTCCCAAGTGGGTTCCAACACTAGCTGTCTAAGGCCTGCCCCCTGCAGGACATCGAGAATGACTCTGCTCTTGGATGTGGCTGCAGTACATGCCATCCAGTTAACATCTGGCATATTCAGATCCCCCATCAACAGAATCTCTCCTTTTTCAGCCATTTTGAGAATGTCCTCTATCATTTTCTTGTCCATTTCCTCTCCTTCAGACAGGGGTCTGTATACAACCTCTGTGCGGACTGTGATGTCATTCCCTGTCTCCAAGGTGATCCAGAGTGCCTCTTGTCCTCCCCCTTTACTTTTTAGTTCTGTAGCTTTGATCCCTTCCCTTATGTATAGAGCAACTCCACCTCTTCTTTTACCTTCCCTGTCCCTTCTGTAGATTGTGTACCCTGGTATGTTGACATCCCAGTCATGGTTCTCTGTGTACCATGTTTCTGTGACTGCCACAATATCCAATTGTTCATCTTCCATCATGGCTACTAGCTCAGGAAGCTTGTATTCATTGCCCTCCATTTAATGTTTGCTTTATCCTTTTTTCCCCATCCCTGCTCTTATTGCCCGTGTCTACTTTTCCATTTACCCCTGTCCTGCCCTGTGTTGAGCTCTGTACCTCAGTGTTTACCTTACTACCTGCCATGTTTTGTGGGGGGAGGCTTGAAATTTCCTGCCTTCTATCAGCACCTCCCCCCTTGGCTAGTTTAAAAGCTTATGGTATATATGTATTTATTGTTATGTGTTATTCTGTTTGTCTCATTTACTCACTTTGCTCTTTGTTTTAATGTGAAGCACCCAGAGATTACAGGATTGGGCTCTGTGCAAATAAAATTTGCCTTGCCTTGCTTTTTGGTATATTGATTTGGTGAAGTGCTGAGAGAGATTAAGTTACTCAGTGGTCTGAGACAGAGTTCTTTTGGGGGTAGAGTCAGTTGTATTAAAATCACCTAAGACAAGAAATTCACAATGAGATAATTAGATAAAGAAGAAAGAGAGAAAGGCAGGGAGGATGTCTGGTTTAGCTCTGAGGGATAGGCAGATGCCTTCAATATTCATAGGAAGAGAGGAGTGGAGCAAGAGTTTACAGACGAACAGTGCATTGGAGGAGACAAAGGCTGCCTAATGAACATCCTTGCAGGAGAGACTATGAAGGATGTTCATCTGGACATCTTCACACTCTTACTATGTTCTTATCTACCGACAGCATCATTTGGTATCCCAATGTCTTCATCTCTGACCTTGGACCAGAACTAGGATTTGGAAATGGCCAGGACATAAGGAAGAATGCACAAGACCAATGGCCTAAGTTGGTCAAACATACAGTAGGTAGTAAACTAATATGGTTGAAGTGGAATATGCTTGAAGAGAGGGAAGAGGGATGAGGGCAACAGGATTAATTTCAATATTGCCAGCTAGCAGAATTAGTAGGGTAATAGTGAGCTTAAGATACTAGGATCTATGATGACAAGAAGGCTTAAACAATGAGAGACAGCATCAGAGGTGCATATGAATGTAAGTGCCACACGGATTCATAGCTGAGGAAATATGAGAACAAAAGACAAGAAGGCTAGGTAGGGAGGGGTGAAGGGGCGAGGAGAAGGGGAGAAATGGAGGTGGGGAGAGAGGGGAAGGAGTTGTAAGTGTGTGGAGTAGGGAGCGTAGAAATAGAAGTGGATGAGGAAGCAGGTAAATGGAAGCAGGCAATGGAGAAAATGTGAGGGGTCTTATGTGCAAAGTATATAGACAAATAGCGCCTGATTTTCAAACAGTAATGCAAGGCTTGCGGCCATGCCCTGTGTCCCAACACAGTTTGAGACAGCTGTGGCCAAGGGTTTGCCACAACTTGCAGTGGATTTTATAACCCAGGACGCAAGTTTTGACAGTACCCTCACTTTACGGCAGCTCACTGGCATAAGCCCCACTATTGGACCTCACAACGGTGGCAAAGGTACGCCAGGGGGGAAATGGCATAACCATGCTGTCACACCACACTGGAGATGTGAAACTGGCAAATCCTTACAATATTGGACTGTGGCATGGGTTTGTCACATGTCAACACTTACATCAGACTGGAGGACGCAAGTCTGGTGCAGCAACCACAGTGGGTCTGAAAATCGGGCCCATAATAAAAAGCTAAATAAACCCCAAGGAAACATGTCTAAGATAAGCAAAACTCTGACCAGCACATAATGGCAACCCAGATGCAATCATGCAACTTTCCTAAGAAGGGTAAGAGCACTGCAGTGATAAACATTAGGGCTGTGCAGCAGTAACGTTTGAAGATCATTAGGCATGACTGTGCCCACCAATTAAAATGTAATTACTGTACAAAAAGCTGCAAATTGGTGTAAAGAACACTTACAAATGACAATTTAAAAAATAAGCAAAAAGCACAAGTAACCCAAATAGGGCTAAGCTCTGGTGACACAAACTTGGAAGTAACTCACAAGATAAAATACGAATGCCACCCAGAAGAGGCAAACTACTGGGAGTCTGGAATATAGGGATACTGTCGTAAAAATGGATGTGCAGCTGAGTGAAAGATTACAATACAAAGACAATCATGGATAAGCAATAAATAGACTAATGATCCTAATGCAGCAGTAAATATTCAAGCAAGACAAGCTATAAGTACAGGACTACTAGTAGAGTAGTAGTAGGTGTTAACTACACAAGTATAGATTAATCAGTACAAAAGCAGTATACTGTGGAACTGTAACACTCAGCAGATTAGACAGACAATACAATGTCAATCCAAATCAAAGCAAAAGCTTGTAAACACTTTAATTTTTTTTTAAGGGCCTCCCAAATGACCTCGCTCATAGAAATCATGAGTCTGACACCCATTCCTTTAAACCATTAATTCTGGTCCATTTGTTGGAGAATTGTCTAAGAGCAGAGTAAGTCCTACTTCCTGTCTCAGTGACCAGTCAATGGGGTGGGTTCAATGACTGGTAACTCCAGCTGCCTTGTGATTCAGTAACAATACTCCATGGTCTCTGGACATCTGGTGAGTATCATGCATGAGCCTCAGATGACTCATGACTCCAGAAGTAAAAGTTCAGTTCATGTCAGAATTACAGAGAAAAGTTACAGTCAATCCTCTATGCTAGCCAGGTGGCACCAAGGGTTGAGGCATCTAGCCTTACCTCATGTCATGCCAGCAACCTGGGTTCAGGAATGAAATGGGACCATTGGGGAGCCATATGGGGGGATTATGGGAGCAGGGCTGAGCCACCTACTGGCACTTCTTTCCCAGGAAGGATGCTGTCCCTCCCGTAGTCTTGTTACCACCAGGTGAAGGTCCAGTGGTGGCGTAGGTGGGCAGTGGGACAGCTAATAGGGTGGGGCATCCCACAGTGCATGGCATGCATGTGTCCACACCAAAGGGTGAGTGGATGATGGGGCAAAAACCGTGAAAAAATAAATAAAAAATAATACAAAAAAAAAATCACTTCTTTTTGGAAAACTCCAACCTCCTGCTCCGGTAGCAAACTGGTAGCTAAATTCCAATGATCAGCAATGCCAGCTTCCTTATACAGTATTAGTGATATTTTGGGGTCTACTAGGCATCTGGTAGGGCTCCTGGGGGAGCTTTAAACAAATCACAACCCTCAAAAGGCAGTGTAGGCACTAGGCAGACAAAAGTTAAGGTGGTGTCTGTAGGAGAGGAGAGAGCAGTTAAAACTGTTCCTTCTCACAAAATCTGAACTCCTTGTCCAGCTGCCAGTCAGTGACCAAGTTCAAATGTTTAGCGCCTAACAATGCCTTGCAGTTGGACAGTGATAACTCCAAACTGGCACAGTAGGCAAACAAATTTCCAACTAAATGTGTGTACATAAAGTGAGATACATACAGCTGGAAGAGGAGTATTATAATCCTATGGAGATTAATGATATGTAAACAAATATTTAAACATGAACGTTTTCTTTTTACCACCAGAAAAAGCAGCCATATTGCCACAAAATGTCAAAAATTATGCACTTAGTGTCCTGTAAACTCTATTAATAACATTTATCAAATGTTTCATGGGTAAATAATGAGGTTCTTTCATTTAATTGCTAACTCGTTTATTCTACAAAGTTGCTAGAATCACATTTTGGGTAGCACAACAATACACATGAATTTAATCAGATGGTTGATGTGCAACATTGTGGCAAACAGCACTGCATTAAACAGATTCTGATTCAGGATCCAGAGTGGCACTCAATATGCCCCGATAGCCACCTGGCTCTGCTGGGTCTTTTCCAGCTGAAAACACTTGAATCAATCTGTTTCTGTTACTTTTACTCTTTTTGCACATGACCACAAGGTGACTTGACTTGCCACCCCTCTTGGTTTGCCACCCTCTTGCATCTCTGATCATAGATTGGACATTTCACTTTTATGTGTGTATGTGTCTTGCCAGAGTACTTCTTATGTATTTCAATAGTGGCATCCTGTCTGCTTTTTTTTTTCTGCTTGCTATTTCTATCTGTATCACTGCATTAACCTGTGTGGATCTTTGCTCATCAATAGCTCTTATTCTTTCTTTTGATAATTTTATAGTTTTACCAGTTTAAATAATGTAGCTTGCTTCTTCCATTAAACTTTATCTTTAATGTGAGTCTCATGTCCCAAATACTGTAAAATTCTGTTCCAAATGACAAAGTTGATAATATTTCTAAATTCCAAGTAGGTGCTAATATTTGCAAACTGGGTTGAAAATTTCAAGCTTCCTGATTTGCTAAGTTTCAAGATCCATATTTTAAATCCCAGCAATGTACAGGTTTGAACAAGAGCAGGTTGTGGGATTTTAAATCTGGGCCAGTCATATACAGAATTTTTGAATCACTTCACTCATCCCTGACTGCACGATAAACATGGCTACCACCTTTACTCACTGATAAACTTTGATAATGCCCGAAAAAAAAAATCTGTTCAATTTAACAAACTAGATAAATAATGAAAACAACTTTTCCTCTCATGATACCCTTCGTACATACACAAACAAACTTAACAAATTAATTAGTATTCCAGTATTCACAGATGTGTCTCTATGGTGACCATAAGAAAGGCCCTTTCTAGACTTACCTGCTTGCCAGGGCAATCTTTTCTGTTTTAGGTGCACTGTTTCTGATAGAACTGAAACCTTGGCTCAATATAAGGCCTTTTTTTGAGTGTGAGGTGGTTAACATTCTGCCAGAGAAATTCTAAGGAGGTTTTAATTCATATCTTCTATAATAAACAAACATTCCATCTACTGAATGTATGGAAAGACAGATGACTGACAAGTGGGGAAGGATTCATTTTTAAATATGTATGTTTAAAAGAGAAAATACCCATTTTTATTTTGAAAAATGTTCAATTTTTTGAAATTGTTTCCCGGTTTACCCATTTTATAAGTGCAATAAGACACTCTGTGACATTGGATTTCTGAGGTTAATGCACTTCTAGTTGGTAAAGACACTTTGCGTGAGTGCCTCATGCTTCATTACTCACATGGGCATGCATTATCCCCTGCCAACCAGTACCCTGTTGAGTCTTATTACTTAGTCATAAACCATGACATATGTATCAAGGCATTCCCTTAGGCTAGGAAGAGGCAAATTTAAAGCAGTTCACTTTGTGAGAAATTCAAAAGTTTCACAAAAAGTTTGAAAAATATTTCTGTTTTCAAACATAATTCAGTGCATTCATAAGGGAATTGAGTGTAAGAGGGTTCCAAAGGTTTCCTTTTAAACATTATGTCAGATGCAATAAAAAATTAAACTGTGTCAATTGCATAATGTTTTAGGGCATAACATGCTGTGTGGCATGGGAATTCTAGTTGTGGGCCAAGGGGTTCCCCTGAGAGGATGAAGTTAGTTTCTTTTCTTAGAATCCTGATGTTTTATCGATTGCATTGCAGCTGAGGAGCAAAATAATTATATTCCTCAGTCACCAGTTGCATTATTGTGCTGCACATCTGCACAACAGTAGGCAGACACATCAACAAATGTGTTACTGGAAAAAACATCTGAGCAACACAGGGCTAACCCATATCCCATTTTGTGCATTGCATGCTGTTACTTGTGGGGTAGGGGAAGGCATTTAAAAAATAGTATGGAATCATTGCCTCGTAGGTAACTTTGCTTCAGATTTGTTAGTTTTCTGCCACCTAAAGTGCCCTGAACTATGGCTCCAGAGTATTGCATAACCAATATCACAAAATGCACCACAATCACTTAGCATGGATCACCTGCCAAATGATTTCCTGCAATTTTCTACTGAATGCTGCATCCCAAAAGAACAATTCTATTGTAATACATTCTATATGCTCAGTATTAATTGCAAAGAGTGACAGCAGTCAAAGATTGCAGTGGCAGATATCCTCAGCAGCAGTTAGCTAGCATGGAGAAACTGAAGTGAGGGAAACAAAAGAAGAGTTTAGGCAGTACTAACAGAACAGTAGCAGACAGGCATCATAGCAACAGTGGCATCAAGAGTAGCCACTGTAAAAATATGACAGCAGAAAAAAGGAGGCAGTGTCCACAGAAGCAGGGATCAAAGTGGCTTCAAAGGAGACTACATCAAAGAGAAGTAGTCAAAGAGCAGTAGTGATTCAGCAGCAATAGCAATCGAGAAGCAAATTGGTATCAGAGGAATAATCTCAGTAGTGACATCACTGCCCTAGCAACTATTGGTACCTTCAAGACCAAACTCCACCAGCTCTTCTGGCCTCAAGCTCCTGTGACTGCTATTGACCAATCCCCTTCGTCCAACTGACTGCCTATTACCCCACCTCCCAGCACTTGCGCCTCCACTGCCCAATTTATGCTCTTATCCTATCCTCCTCGTGACAAGGCTGCCTCTGGCTGCTACATACTAGCCCCCATATCACTTCCCCCCTCTCCTCCCCCCTCCTCTCATGTCCCTCTAGTTTTCACTGTTTCCTTCTTCCACACCTTTCTTGACATCTATGTACCCTCTTTTCATTTGTTCCCATGTAAGAAACCTTTGTAATAACATGTCAAAACCTCCCTTGTTAGTGATTGCTCTATGCGGATATTGTAACTCCAAGACTGTACACCCTGATGTGGAACCTTTGTAAAAGAGTCTCGGTTCAAAGGTATTTTGTAATCCTAAACTTGAATAAATAAAATAAATAAAAATAAAGAGGAGACTGTAACACTGAGAAGTACTTTTAAGAACAGTGATTTATCAGCAGCAGGAGACACTCCTAAGTGAAGACAGATGCAAAAAGAAAATCAATGGCATGAGTATGAAACTTCGACAAGCAGTATCACATTTTTTCATTTCATTTTTTCATTTTTATTTGTTAACTGGGTTAGGGCAACTGGGCCAAGGCCCTTTTTCAGGTCTGACCCAGACAAATAACAGAATTACAAAACAACAATTACAAAAGAACAAATACAATTAATGATTTACATGAAAGAGTAAGAGAGTGTTCCATCTGGGAAACAATTCAAGATGTACTATGAAATCTCTTTGTGCTGCACAGGGTCATTCCACCCTTCAAATAACATAGTAACATAGTACTGTAGTTGATGGCAGATAAGGACCGCTAGGCCCACCTAGTCTGCCCATATTCCCTGCCTGCATCAGCGGCTGCTGACCCTACATAGTCATTGGCTTCTGCCAGTGGTGGCATGATGATAATTTATGGGGTAGGCGTACGAGGTTTGCAGAACTATCGTGAAACCATATGCTCAGAGGTAACTTTGCCTCCTAGGTGTTAGCTTCCTGCCAACTAAAGTTGCCTAGACCATGGTCACAGAGTGTTGAGTAACCGATACTGCAGTGTGCCTCATAATTACTCATCATGCATCATCAGGCAAATGTTTTCCAGTGATGCTCCACTGAATTCTGCAAACCAAGCTGATGTATTAAATATTAGAAATTCTGTACTGCTTACACACAGAACGTGCTGTACTCTATCGCATTGCATTTAGTCAGTAAAATACTGTGAAGCTGTTGAGATGATACTTATGTTTTTGAATTACTTGGGTTCTGATTGACTTTCTTCTTCTGGCACTTTAAACTTGTATTTCTAATGTTCTACATTGCCTCTGAGAAATGTGAACAAACCTACATTCCATGTTGTTACATTAGTTTTGTGTTCTGTCCAGGCAGAACAAGTGGCACTAAAAATTATTTCAGTGATAGTGGATGGGCACTACAAATTCTTTCTGATAGTGAGTAGATGATTGTGGGTGAGCAGGGAAGGTATTAGTAAGCAAGCGCTGTTAACTTAAGCCAGATGTCTTTATTGCTATACACATAAAGAAGGGATCCTCTTCTGATCCAATAGTTGGTTCTACAGATGCAGCGATGTTTAACTTCGGTACCATAGCAGAGGCAAAGTGGCCCACTCTGCCTCAACATATACTGTAGCTATGCAAAGTGCCCACTTAAATGTAGTACTTCTCCACTTTGCATCATAATGACTTCACATTATGATGACTCTGTGTTACTTCACTTTATTTTCTTTTAAAGCCAGAGAGAGTGAAGCATTGTAACGGCTTGTGGATCACATGGTTCACAGTCTGCAGGTCACGTGCTTCAGGCAGGAAGGTAATCATGCAAGAGAGTATAAGAATTTCACTTTCACCTTACCTAGTGTAGTAGAGTAGATAGTAGATACATTTTTTTATACAATGATACCACCAGTAGGGCTATGCATGCCCTTTTCTCAAGGTGCACCAGTTTTACAAAGAAAATAAATAAATAGTGTGGGAGAAACAGCTGTGTTTGAGAGGAGACAGAGAGATAGCAAAAAATATAAAACCCCTGTCTGAACTGGAGCACTTTCTGTGCTAGTGGTCCGATCCCCGAAGAAGGAGGTAGTGGTGCCATGGAAGCACCACCTCTGGTGGCACCTACCAGCACCCATAGAAACATAGAAACATAGTCTTTGATGGCAGATAAGGACCACTTGGCCCACCCAGTCTGCCTGTTTCCCTACCTATTGGATAAGCTGCAGATTCTAGTTAACCAACAGCCTACTTCCTGCAACCCCCCACTATAATTATCTTATGTCTGTCCCATACATGTTTGAATTCCCCCACTGTTTTAGACCCACAACCTCTCCAGGAAGGCAGTTCCATGCATCCACCACTCTCCGTGAAAAAGAATTTCCTCACATTACCCCTGAGCCATCCTCCCCCAACTTTAAATTGTGCCCCCTCGTTCTTACACGTCTCTTTTTCTGAAATATGCTACCCTCCTGGACTTTGTTGATTCCCTTGAGGTACTTAAAAGTTTCTATCATGTCCCCCTGTCCCTCCTTTCATCAAGGGTATAAATATTAAGCTCTCTCAGTCTCTCTTCATATGGTTTCTGATGTAGACTCTGCACCATTTTAGTTGCCCTCCTCTGGACTGCTTCCATCCTGTCTATGTCCTTGAGTAGATGAGGTCTCCAAAACTGCACGCAGTACTCCAGATAGGGTCTCACCAACTGTCTGTATAGAGGGATAACCACTTCCCTTTTTCTACTTGTGATGACCCTCCCTATGCATCCCAATGTCCCCTGGCCTCCTCCTTACTGACTCCTCACATTGTTTACCCACCTTAGGTCATCTGATATGACTACACCCAGATCCCTTCCATTATTGTTGTCGTTAGTACCTCCCCTGCTACTGTGTACTCTTCTCCTGGATTTTTATTTCCCAGGTGCATTACTTTACACTTCTTTGCATTGAATCTAAGTTGCCATATGTCTGACCATTCCTCCAACCTTGCCAAGTCCCTTTCCTCATCCTTTTCTACCCTCCCCTTGTGTATCAACTCTGTTACAGATCTTGTGTCATCTGCAAGAGGCATACCTTTCCTTCCAGACCTCTGCAATGTCACTTATAAAGACGTTAAAGAGGACTGGACCCAGTACTGAGCCCTGAGGTACTCCAATAGTAACCCCCTTCTTCAGAATGTATTCCATTCACTATTACCTTCTGTGTCCTGTTGTGCAGCCAGTTTGTTACTCAGGCTACCACCCTGGGACCCACTCCCAGGCTGGCTAACTTTGATTATTAATCTTCTTGCTGACTGTGTCAAATGCCTTGCTAAAGTCTAGGTAGGCCATATCCACAGCACCTCCCTGGTCTATGACTTTGGTCACTCAGTCAAAGAAATCGATTAGATTCGTCTGACATGACCTTCCTGCTGTGAATCCATGCTGCTTTGGGTCCTGTGCCCCGCTGGCCTCTAGGTACTGAACAATTCTTTCTTTCAGAAGTGATTCCATCATTTTCCCCACCTCTGAGGTTAAACTAACAGGTCTGTAGTTTTCTGCTTCTGCCTTGCTCCCACTTTTGTGAAGAGGAATCACATCTGTCCTCCTCCAGTCCTCAGGTACCACCCCATCTTCCCATGATTTGTTAAAAGGTGGTTAGTGGTGTCACTAGGTCCTCCCTAGCTCTTTAGGATTCTAGGGTGAACCTGTCAGGCTCCCATTGCTTTGTCCACCTTGAGTTTTAGGAGTTCTTTCAGTACTCTTTCTTCTGTAAATGGCCTGGTGTCAACCCCACTATCTAGAGTGCTTCTACTGTTCAGTTTAGGTAACTCCTCCTCTTCCTCTTTTGTGAATATTGAGCAAAAGTATTCGTTCAGTATCTCTGCCTTTTCACTGTCTCCCTCTGCCCACCTCCCCTCTCCTTTATTAATCTTCACTATCCCTCCCTTAACCTTTCTATGCTCCCTAATGTACCTATAAAAGGTTTTATCCCCCTTCTTAACTGAGTTGGCTATCTTTTTCTCAGTTTGAGCCTTTGCTTTTCTGACTGCCTTCCCACTTCTTTCTGCTTTAATTGATACAATTCCCTGTCGTGCTCCTTCTGTGATTCCTTATACTTTTTGAATGCAGCCTTTTTCTCCTTAGCCTTCCCTGACACCTCTTTTGAAAGCCATAGTGGTTTCTTATTCCACTTTGTTTTCTTTAATTGTTTCACACAAAGGCTTGTTGCCTCCAGGATGACAGTTTTGATTTTTCTCCATTGTTCTTCCACCCCTCCTTTCTGGCCATTTGCTAATGCATTTCTCAGGTATTCACCCATTATGCCAAAGTCAGCCCTTCTAAAGTCCAGTATCCTTGTCTTTGTATGGCTTGTCTCTATGGTTGTGTTTATTGTGAAGCATGCTGTGCAGTGGTCGCTTGTTCCCAGATGTCTACTGACTTCTAAGTTTGTGATCCTTTCTCCATTTGAGAGCACCAGGTCTAATATTGCTCCCTCCCGAGTGGGTTCCACCACTAGCTGTCTAAGGCATGCTCCCTCTAGGGCATCGAGAATGACCCTGCTCTTGGATGTGGCTGCAGTCCATGTCGCCCAGTTAATGTCTGGCATATTCAGGTCCCCCATCAACAGTATCTCCCCTTTTTCACCATTTTGAGAATGCCCTCTATCATTTTCTTTTCCATTTCCTCCCCTTGAGACGGGGGTCTGTATACAACCCCTGTGTGGATTGTGATGACATTCCCTGTCTCCAAGGTGACTGAGAGTTCCTCTTGTCCTCCCCCTTTACTTTTTAGTTCCGTAGCGTTGATCCCTTCCCTTATGTAGAGAGCTACTCCACCTCCTCTTTTACCCTCCCTGTCCCTTCTGTAGATTGTGTACCCTGGTATGTTGACATCCCAGTCATGGTTCTCCATGTACCATGTTTCTGTGACTGCCACAATATCCAATTGTTCCTCTTCCATCAGGGCTACTAGCTCTGGAAGCTTGTTTCCCAGACTACGGGCATTGGTACTCCTTGCCCTCCATTTAATGTTGGCATTATCCTTTTTTACCCCATCCCTGCTCTTATTGCCTTTGTTCATCTTTCCATTTACCCCTGTCCTGCCCTCTGTCAAGCTCTGTACCTCAGTGTTTACCCTACTACCTGCCATGTTTTGTGGGGAGAAGCTTGAACTTTCCTGTTTCCTATCAGCACCTCCCCCCTTGGCTAGTTTAAAAGCTTGCCAAGGAAGCCTTTAAACCTGTCACCTAGGAGCGTGTTCCCCTTTCTGGACAGATGCAGACCATCATTCCAGTATAGACCTTCATCTCTCTAGGTGGACCCCCAGTCCCCAATGAAGCTAAAGCCCTGTGTTCTGCACCAGTTTTGCAACCATTCATTAACTGCATGGTGTGCAGTACCCCAGCCTCACTCCTTGCTATAGATCAGCAGCACTTGGAGAAGGTTACCATGCTTGCTACCTCTCTGAGGCCCCTCCCCAACTCCACAAATTCATCCTGCACTGCACTGATCTCATGCCTAGCTAGGTCATTTGTCCCGAGGTGGACAATGATATCTAGTTTCCACTCCTGTGATGCTGCTTCTGCAATCCTGAGGATTTGCTTCCTGTCCCTCCAAGCCATGGCACAAGGCAGGCACCTTACTTCCCTCTCCTCTCCCTTCCCCAGGTCTACATCCCTAACAACTGAGTCCCCTATCAGAAGCTGTTTCTTTCCCCCCACCAGTGCCAACACCTGCCATGGCCCCTGCACTAGCAACTCAGCAGAAAGTGAGAGAGGAGCTGCAGCAGTCACAGCTGCAGCAGCAGGTTTCCTCAACCCAGGCCCCAACTGAGCACTAGCAGCAGCCAGCAACAACATCTGGGCCTCCCCACCTGTGCATGGTCCTCTCTGAAGCTCATTATTGTGGCAGTTCTTCACTACACTGCCTGTGGACACCAGTCTAGTGAAGTGCAATCTGTGTGGTGAGGTGGTGTGCAGTGGCCCCAAGGGAAGTCATCTGGGCACAGGTGGTTAGCACACCCACCTATTCAACCACCACCATGCAGATTGGCAGGCCAAGCTTGCTGAACAGGGCAGGAATGCACTTGCTGGCCCTCCTGGGCAACAGGTGGCAGCACGGCCTCCACCTGCACATGGTGTCAGGTGGGGATGGGCCATGGAGCAAGTGGCTGCTCCACAACCTGCAAGTGATGGTGGCAACCCTGCATGAATACCTGCCATACATGCCAATTTGGGCCTGGTGTGGAGTAAGTTGCACCATGTGAACTACTGGATTGACAATGTGGAGAAGCGGTTGGAGCTCATGGAGGTGCACCAACTCCAAATAATGGGCATGCTTCAACTGCTGCTCTCACATCATAGCATTAATCATTAGTTTTTGTTTGTCCTTATACCTACCACCCTCTCCTTGAAAAAATAATTCTTTACTTTGTCTCTGATCTGTCCCCCCACTGTCTTCAAATTTTGTCCCCTTGTTTGTTCACATCTCTTTTTCTGAAAGATGCTACCCTCTTGTACGTTGTTGATCGCCTTTCGGTACTTGATAGTTTCTAACATGCCCCCCCTTTCCTTGCAGTTATACATATTAAGCTTTAGACTCCACAATATTTGGGAAACCAGTTAACTTGTTGTCATGGGTTGGACTTGGGGCAATACTCATGCCATCAGCAACTCCACTATTACCAGTGGGGACAACAGCATCTCCAACCATGACTGAAGCTACTGATTGCTCTGTGAAAAACATAGTGAGAAAAATCCCTTTACTGGCATCAACTATGCACTTCTGCTGCATACTACCATGACCATGGCCAGTCTTGCCACTGGCAGCAGTGCCATGGCCAGAAGCATCTTTGTATGCACGTCTCTTTGAAGGCATTTTTTGGGATTACACAGAAAATTCACAACAAATTGAGATTTCTGAAATTTGGAGTGGATGGGAAGCCAAAAAACAACAACTGTGGCTTACAGATACAGATTGGGCACTAAACAGATGCAAACGCACAGACACAGATTGTACACTATAAAGAGATGCAACTGCACAGGCATAAAAACACTTTAACCAGTGGTCACACAAATCCAAAACTGGAATAAATTATACCTTTTGGGGGTTGGAGGGTCACTACATTAGCAGTCCACTAGCTAGATAGAAGGAAGCAGTAAAAAAATACTGCAGACGGATAACCGATTCAGAGTGATGTGATTACTGTGTGGCACAATAAAATGCGTCTGACTTGATGGTGTACACACACATTCACACACTACAGGTAATGCGCAGAAAATTTAACAGTGCAGTACACTATGGCCCAGATATTCAAACTGCGCCCAAAATGTGATCAACAGCAGGAGCAAGCACAAGTCAATTACACACATGCTCAACAGACGCAATATTCAAACGTGGAGCAAGTCAAATTGCGCAACCAGCCAATGTCTGAATATCACACAACCTGTGCCATAGCACAACCAGGTAGGGGAAACTGAGCACATATGTCGTGCCATAGCACAACAAGGCCAGCCCAGCTGAGCAGTCGAGATGCACCATAGCGCAAGCAGGGAAGGGCCCACCACCCATGCCACAGACGGGCACAGGAACACAGTGTAGAACTAACAACCCCCCCCACACCCGAAGCACAGCATCACCGGTGGAGGGACGGAAAATCCACTGGCCCATGGGGACAAGTCTACAAAGCACAGCAGGGCCACGGCGCCCCAGCACACCCACTGGCAAGCAAATACTGCCACACAAAGGGGCCGGACAACCCAGGTGTACCACAGCCCCCACTGTGCACAGCACATTTGCTCTGGAACCCCAAGACACCACCCATGAGCAGTGACTGTGACTGGCACTGCCGAACCACCATGCCCCCCCACCTGGCACAATGCAACCGCAGGTACCACAGAACCATACAAGCCAGACCCACCAGGAGCCCACAGTGGAGTGGGCAGCACACAGCCAGACTGGCTGACAGCCACCACCACACCAGGGACACCCCCCCACGCAGACACACACACAGTCCCAGGACCACACCACACCAGATGCCATGCACACCACTGGAACTGAGCACCTATAGCCAGCTGCAAATCAGAGACCACCACAGTATTCATAACAAAATAGATATATATATTCAATTAAAAACAAAAGAAGAACAACAACAGGAACAACAATAACACTATTTACATATATATACAATTCAGGGATGGGGGTACAGGTACAAGGTAGGGGTGGGTGTGGGGTAGGGGTGAAGGACTTGGTAAGGGAAGACAGGGTGTGAGGGAAGGATAAAAGGTGTAGTTGTGGGGCAGCTACTGCCCCCCAGGCTGCAGATCTGCAGGATGGCTCGGACCCCGTGTTCCTCTCCGGCGTCACACACCCCTCTGGTTCATCTCCCTGAGGATGCTGATTGATTCCTGTGAAATCTCCAACAGGTGGTGGATGGTCTGCTCTATCCTGCGCAGGACCCATACACCTAGGGCAAGAGAACTGAATCAATAGCTAGGGCTGTACACAGCCCTGAAGCCCACCCAGTATGCATGGCATACAGCCAAGTGCCCTGCCCCTGTGATGGACTGCACACACTCACAGTGACCGTGCACGGGCCAAGTCCAACCAGGCAGCAACAGCCATGTGTGCCACTACACACACACACACCCATGCCCAGCACAGCACAACCAAGGCAGTACAGTGACATGTATATGTAGTGGGAAGGTAGTGCCACAGCCATGTGCCCAGTGCATGCATGGACCACCAGTGACGACTCACAGACACACGCAGTCACTGGACAGTGCTGACTGTCACATGCCGTGTGCATGGCAGTGTTGTCCTTGGATGGTGGCCATGCCTCATCCCCCATTGCACGCAATAGCATCCATGATGTAATGACACTCACCTCATCCAGCCACTGTTGCTGCTGCGGCAGCTGCTGCAGATGCTGCTTGCTGTTGGGGCCCATACCGCCGCCTCTGCTGGCCACTCCCCTGCAGCACCCCTGTGCGACTCACCCTGGGCCCTCCTCCGCCTCCTCCATGCCTGTGGGAAACAAATGTTGAGAAGCACATTAGTGAGATCCAAATGTGACAGCCCCTGCCTCAATGAGTGTGCCTGCCCACACAGCCAGACCCATGCATCACACACCTGCAAACACTGACACAGCCAACCATGGAACAACCCTCCACCATGCTCTGGCCCCAATACACAGTCATACCCCTGCAGACAATACAGGTGCATAGATGGGTCACCCACCTGGCCTAGGCACAATGCCCCTCCTGGCATGGGACCTGAGGTGTGTCAGCAGTGCCTGTTCCCTCCTGTGCAGGTCACCATAGCGGTGCCTGCACTGCTCTACTGTCCTGCACCACCCTGTGACCTGCTCCAGCGCAGTGGCCACCTGCTGCCACACTTGGGTGCGGGCCAAGTCTAGGGGTTCCCCCCCAAACAGTGGCCCATAGTGAGGCTCAACCATAGCCACTAGGTTGGCCACCTCCAAGCTACTCCACTGGGGAGCTCTCCTGCGTGCCATGTTAGCAACTTGATAGTAGGCAATATGGTGCTCCACAGTGCAGCAACCCCACGTGGAAATGTTGTGCAATACAACCCCGTCTGTCCCTATCACGCTGTTCAGGCAGCACCGTCAGTCCCTATGCAATAGAGCTGCACACATGCCAGATGTACAGCGCCAAGGGGGCAAAGGTCGGGCACAAGGTCATGTCTCTGGAACAAGGCCAGGCACAGCGCCATCGGATGTCTACATGTCCAGCACGAGCGGTCGCCTGCGTGCCAGTGCCACAGTGGACTATTGCACAGTTGTGCCACAGCGCCATGTGGTGACCAGTGCTGTAGCGCCACTGGCACAATGGTGGCTGTGTCATGAATAGCTGACCACGCACAGCACATAATCAGCGTGGCAGATGCCTGTGTAAGGTACCTGAGCATGCACGGTGCAGTGTACTATGATGTCACAGAACTGCGCCATAGGCTCAGCTGGCTCAACTGTATTGCACAAAGCGCAACAGCGCGATATTCAGCCATCATATGTAAATCAGCTGATCAGCCATTCAAAGGCGCAGCAGCGCGATTTGCATCCCATTAAAGTTGCTCCACTCCTAATTTGCATGCATTGAGCTATAAATGTATGACAGTGATCTGCAGTGGCCATATTCAGTTACTGCAGGTGATAGGTGGGTTGCATGCTGTGTGATGTTATGGACTATGGTCATGGGAAAATGCTGTGAACTGCACAGTCACAGGTGTCCACTTCCACCCATACAGACTGTGACATGGCCGAGCAAGGACTGGGTGAGGAGGATGATGGTGGGCAGAAGAGGAGGCCTAACTTCACAAAGGCTGAAACAGAGGCACTCTATGAGGCCTACCTGGATGAGGAGCCACTACTCAATGGACGGCCGGGCACCCCTCAGGCCCATGCTGCTGCATGGGAGGGGGTAGCTCGCACCGTAAACCTGCACGGAAGCCACCAGCACTCCGTGCAGAAATGTAAGAAGAAGGTGGGGACAGACAGGAGACGGGTTAAGGAGAAGGTGGCAGCACTCAGGGTGGCACGCGCTGCCACAGGTGGGGGGCCAGCCAGAGGTGGCGCAGCTGACCCCAGCGGAGGACCATCTTGCTGCATCCATGCAATGCAGTGCCATCGAGGGCATTCCAGGCGGTGGCTTCCAGACAGGTGGAAGACCATCACTGCACGGTATGACATGCTGGGGGGGGGGGAAGGTTGATCCCATGCACTAACATGTTCTCGCTTTCTGTTACAGATCCTGTGCACCTGCAGGGGACAGTGGTGGTGGGCCCGTGCGTGTGGATGTGCAGCCAGAGTTGGAGGAGGGTCCATCCACCTCTGCTGGTAGCCGACGTGCATTGCACCATTGTGCACGCCTGGCTGCCATCTCTAATGTCGGTGAATCAGGTGTGGGGGGTGCCCTTCCTGTGTCCCAGCAGTCCAGCATGCAAGCATGCCAGCACGCTGTGGATGAGGCTGTGGCATGAACCTGCACCATTGATGATGCAATGGCCGCTATGGGCAGTGACACGTGTGTGTCACAGAATGGACACACAGCAGGACAGCCCATGCCCATGGACTTAGAGGGTTCCAACGTGTGTGCCAGCACGTCAGCACAGTCCCAGGTTGTGCCTGTCAGCACCGGTGGGCAGCACCGTGGCTGTGCAGGTCCCTGGCACTGTTGCGACACAGCATTGGAAGGACCGTCCCTTGAGCACAGCAGGTGGAGGAGCAGCAGCGTAGTCACCCACCGGGTCTGGGGTAATAGGTTCAGCGGTTGGCGTAACACCACCCGCTGACTTGCCCATACCTGGTCCCAGGAACAACGCCACCCTCAAGGGGTGTTGAGCATCAGGCCCTTCCATCCCCTGGGGGACAGGTTGCCGATTTGGCAGACGACCCGTTTGACGAGCACACCCACCTGTTGCAGGCATCAGTACAGCAGCAGATGCGGTTGCAACGTTCGTGGAGGCACTGTGTGTGGCTGTGGAGTGGCACAGCAGGGACAATGCAATGATCCTGGCAGAGATGGTCCAAATGCAGATGGATGTGACTGCAGCCATTGACAGGCTGACCCAGGCATTGGTCGCTGTTGTGGCCACATTGGGCACACAGTCAGGTGCCCCTGTACCGCGCACACCACGCAGTACGCTCTCCACTCCACGTTCCTGGCATCATGCGACACCCAGCCTGTCGATGCCGGGTTCTGCTGTGGGCATCCCGAGCACCCCTGGTGCAGGTATGTTCGGCATGCTGCAGACCCCTGTGCGGACAAGGTTGCGCTCACGCAGTGGGACCCCTGGTGGTCCATCGGTGCCACCCCATGTGGCCCATGCTCAGCCTGCCAGAGCGGCTGGGTCACGGCAGGGCCGCCCACGCATCCGTGGTGGCCGTGGCTCAGTGCCACCTGACTGACCTGTCTCCCAGTACGGGCCCTGTCTGGTGCTGCCCTGTATGCAATGTGTGTCTTGCTGGGCAGTGCACCGGTGGGTGCCCTGCCCAACACGCCGACACACTGACCACCTGCACACCCACCCAACTACTGTCCACAGGTGTGTGTGCATGGTGATGCCTGCATTGTACTGTACACCAAGGTGCAAGGGTGCCCAGCATCTGACACATGTAGATGGACAGTACAGGTGGTGGGGGTGGTCTGTGGATCTGTGTGTTTGACATGTCTGTTCCTGCTCTGCTGTGCAACTGCCCCTGTGCACTGTGTGCCTGGTGTGTGTGTGTGTGTGTGTGTGTGTGTGTGTGTGTGTCCATGTAGTGTGTAACTATTCACCCCTCCCTGATGGTGTGTTTGTGCAGCGCCTGTACCCTTCCACTCCCCTTGCCATCATGTACCCCTGGTGTGTTACCCTGTGTGTATGTGGGTTGTGCCTAGACAGTGTTGGTTGCACATGGCCCCATGACTTACCTGTATTGTGCGAAATGCTCCTCTGTGATGGTGTCCCGGTGCAGCTGGGCCTGCCGGATCAGTTGGGGGTCATGCCATCCAAGGGGGGGCTGCTCATCCCCATCATCACCGGCGTCCCCATCGCTGTCCCCCTCCTCGACCTGTACGGCTATCCCACAGTCTTTGGCCATGTTGTGCAGGATACAACAGGCCAGGAATATCCCACAGGCCTTTGAGAGGCTGTACTGTAGGGCACTGCAGGAGGTGTCTAGGCATCGGAAGCGTGCCTTCAGCATCCCAAACACCCGCTCGATGATGTTGCATGTGGCGGCATGTGCCTCATTGAAGCGTTGCTGCGATGGGGTCGTGAGGCGCTGGTAGGGTGTGGAGTGCCAGGGACGGAGGGGTATCCACTGTCACCTGTGTGGAGATAGTGTAGTTAGTGTCATGTTCAGGTCCATATTGTCCCTAGCCCTGTGTGCCACCCCCATGGCACCTGTGGCTTGCCCACCCGCCCCCAACTTGCCGCCCTGCGACGCATACTCACCCACTAGGTGTCCCGTGGGATGCCCCACCTCAAATTGATGACACAGTGCAGACTGGTACCATATGAATGAATCATGTGCTCCGCCAGGGTGTGTGGCACAGACATTGATGATGCGCCCAGTGGCATCACACAGCACCTGGCAGTTGACACTGGAGTACCCTTCCAGTTACGATATGTGGCCCCATCAGGCCAGGTGGCATGTGAATAGCCTGCTGCGTGCAGCTCCATCGCCCCCAGCACGCCAGGCACACGTGCTACCCTGTGGAACTCCTGTATGTTTGTTGTGACGCCTGCAGCGTGCTGGGGAAATGGATGTACTCCGCAGCGTAGGGCAGTGAAAAGCGCTTTAGGAATTGGGTGAGGATGCATGACGGGCCAACTGTGTTATGCCTGTGGTGTCCCCTGTTGGCTCTCTGGAAGGTACCCATGGCGAGCAGCACATGCAGGCTGTTACCTTTGTCTCCACTGACAGAGCGTGGACTGTCGTGAGGGTGCCTGCATCACATCACTGCACAGCTCACAGAGCCGCCTCAGTATTGCCCTGTTCAGGTGGTACGGCCCACAATCTTGACATCCAAATACAGCTCAAGCTGATGTAGGTACAGTACTGCCTGTTGGGGCGTCACCACCGACAGGCCCCCTTCCACGCCACGCCCCCTGCAAGCATGCCTCTCACCCCCCTCACTACAGCTTCCATGTGGAAGGTGGCACTGTCCATCTCCCTGGCTTGTGTCCCCCCCAGCTGTTCTGTTCCCCCTGCTGTCCTGACTGCTACCTCCACTGCACCAGGTACACCCATTGGCCTCCAAACTCTGTGGCCCCACACGCCTTTGGCTGCCACTATTCTGTCCTGCCTACTCCCTGGCCTGCACTGGTTGCTGCTGTGGCCTGCTCCCTGTTGCTGCCTCATGAGCATTCCCTGTCTTTCTTGCACCTCATCCTTGAGCCTTTTTATTTTGGCTCATTTCCGCCGTAGCGCAACTTCCGGCTATTCCACTGTTGCGCATTGCGCAAGCCTTTGAATATCGCATTGCGCTCTTTATGCATGGATCCACCCCCTTCGGTTTTGCATGCCTTCATTTGCATTGCGCTGTTGCTCAGCATGTTTTCAGTGGCACAACTGCATTCCGCTGAATATCGCGGAATGGCGCATTTTCGGACTTGCGCTGGCGTAACCCTGTTGAGCATGGCGCAACCCTTTTGAATATCCGGGCCTATATAAACAAATCTTTTAAACGGAATGAAAATATGCACTGCAACACAACAAACAGAAAATAATTATCAAAAATTACTTCAGGTATTATTGTGTGCACATAAACACACAAATACCGACACAAACTACTAGTACAAAACAGAAAGACTGTCTTTCTCAAGTGAATCTCACTCCACCACAGATACGCCCCTCCCCTGAAGCACACTTAAACTGTGTCTGTCAGTATACTGGCTGAATGTTATAAATTAACATTCAAAATGCACACAAAAACAATCGACACTCAATGATCTAAGCACATAAGTGTTTCCTACAGTCGATGTACTAAATTTGGAACAAAATAATTGGTTCAAAAGTGACTTTTTTAAAGCTTTTTCAATGGTTTGATTCTCAGAGCTCTGACAGCAAACTGTCTCCAGCTTTCTACTACACACACTACACAGAACTGAGGCTGTGCAAGACAATATAAAGCCCATGTGACCTTCCATCCCACAAATCAATGCAAAATTTGCCTCAAATAGCAATAAACCAGGTAAAGCAAAGTGAAGTCCATTAAAGCCAATGGCACTTTGCGTTAAAATTAAGGGGAAGGCTGTAATACAAGGCAAAGAAGCATGAAGTCCATTGGAAGCAATGCACTTCACGTTCAGCTTTAAAGGTGGAGTAATTTACTTCACCTTGTGGAGCACTACGTGAATTGGGGGATAATACACAAAGTGCTCCATGTAGCGAAGTGGGATCTCTTCACCCGCCTCTAGTTGGTTTCGTAAGACAAATGTCAACCATTGCACTAATTGACTGCTCTGAATCAGTATTGTCATCAGATGGTTGCCAATTGGTTATGAGGTCTGAAAGACTATCTACTCATACTATTACCCTGGGTTTCAGGGGCAGGCTGTCTACCTGTTGAATGTTCATGAGAGGTTTGTGGCAGTGATTCATGAGGAGGATCAAAAAAGGGCATGGTAAGGTGTTATTTCATTAGCAACCTTATGCACTCACTATTATGCACATTTTCAGATAACTGATCTATATTTAGGGTGAGAATAAAGGACTGTGGCAAGGGTAATGTCCTTACAAGTCCATGTGTCATCAAATTGCTCAACATTATCTAACACATAAATTTTACTGGCCAGTAGTATCATACTATCTTGTCTTCATTTGACTCACTAAACTGTCTTCAGTTGGACAATTTTAGGACACAGTGAACAAGATTTTCAAAAGGCTGCTAGATTGGCACACATTCCACTGACCCACAGCTGCAGCAAACCCTGAATGCATCAGGGACTCTTCACTCTATTCCAGAAGAATGGGGGTTCCCTGCACCAATGTCACACGAGTTGCTGCAGCTGCAGTGTTGTGACAAACCTTTGGTGCACCAGAGGGGTTTGACAGACGGTCCTGACAAGCCTCCCAGCTCCACCCAACCCAGGTGCAGCCATGTAGTCGGGGTGGAGAAGAAGCCTGCAAGTTCAGGAACTGGGGCAGAGGGACCAGTGGGGGTGTCATAGTGGGTAACGGGGCATAGCATCAGTGGCAGGGTACACAGTGGCACATGGTGGAGGTGCCATGGGTGAAATTTGTAGTAGGGCATCAACATGGTCCACTCTATCCGGTAGGCTGTTTAGCAGGGAAATGTTGCAGTGCCCAGGGGATGTCCCTATCCACTGACTGCACCTTGTATCCTGCAGCCAATGTCACCCACCACATGTCTGGGACTGTGTCAGTTATGGGGCGAGTGCCAGGGCTGTTCCTTCCTGGGGGTCCAGAATAGGGTATATGTGTTCCTACCACGGTGCACCCAGTCCAAGTGATTCTGTCCTACTGGCCATGGCTCCTCCACCAGTTGCCACCTCTGTACCCTGCCACTGCTGCATTCCCTGTCACCCACTATGGCACCCAAACTGGTCCATCTGCCCTGGTTCTATACCTTGCAGGCTCCCCCCACTTGCCTCCCTCCAATCCAGTGGTGCAGGGCCCATAGATCAGCTCATGGCTGGTCTAACCTTATCCCATCATGCAGCCACAGTGGGGTTTCTAAACTCTCAAATAAGGAGATGCTGCAACCCCACCATGGCAATCTGCCACATTGGCACTTCTGCCATATTGGTGGAGCAGGGCAGCTTCAATGCAAGGCATCCTGATTTTGATGCAGCCTACATTTGAAAATTAGGATTGCTGCAAAATTTGGCACAAGGTGCCATTTGCACAAAATCCTTTTGACGTAGGAACCTTGTGCCAAATTTCTGCTTTTTAAAATCAGGCCCAGTATGTGAATTTGTGTGGTCAGATGGATGAAGTTTGATTTTTTTGGCACACTGTCTCTGGAAGTAATCTCAAAGTGCTGCAGTATGGCACAGATATACATATGAGATTCCAATGGAGATAATATAGGTCCACACAATCTGCTATTGCAAGGGCCTTTGTGCAGTCATTGACTTCCACTTAGTGGTCAAGAATCTGCTCCAGCTTATAAACAAGTTCTGGCCAGAGCCGATACAACTGCAGCAGTGACGATTAAAGTCATGGCAAATATCTTGCAAGTATTTTCTTTTTTAAATTAATCTTATCATATTTAATTACTGCTTCCTCCCATTATGTTCAGGTCCCGCTTCCGACCATTGTTTGAACTTATATGGTTATGTCTAGTTGAATATCCAGTACCTGTAGGGCTGTAAACTATAAACTTGGAATAGCCTACAAAACTCATCATACACTCACATACTCTGCCAGAATAGCTATCACCCAAGGCATTCTTCTTCCTGCTCTCACTTATGAATCTATCCCATATGTTGAGGCTACCAAAACTAGTCTTCACAAATGGGACATGACTTATAATATTTGTTGCTTTGCCTTGGCCTCCCATCGCTTCACTCACCACTGTCAGATCTACAGTGGCCTAAACTGACTGCTCCCTGGGGTAAACTGCCAATATTCTCTTGGCACTCTGCTTGACAGCATCATGTGCTCTGGTGTTCCCTCCTCCCTTGCCAAGATGCTGACCCCGCCAAGCCTTCACTATACATTTTGATCTGGTGACCAATCCCTACTGTCTGTCCAGAGATGCAAAATAACAATGTGCACTCAGGCTTTCTCCCATTTTGCCCCTCTTTTCTGGAATGCTTAACCAGTAGCCATCCATCTCTTCACCACTCATAACAGCTTTAAACGGGCTCTGCACAATCATCTTGCTGCATCTAACCCCTGCACTTGCCTTTATCCCCCGTGATACCCTCTGTCTTCTCCTGCTATTTACATCCATTAGCAAATGGCAACTGTTTCTGTTTTTATGCACTTCAGCCCTACTGGCCATACATTACAGCTAATCTGTTACTATTAGCCTGTGATTTTCTTCTCTCCCTCTCTCTCTTCCTCCAACCTCCTAAGCACCCTACTTTCATGTGTGACAAACCTCTAATGTATTTAATATTCTGAATGTCCACAAACTGTTTTGTTTCTGTATTAGTTTTATCTGAATTATGTTAAAGTATTTTTCCTAATAATTTCTTTGTAATCAATTAGTTTTCCTGGCTTACCGTCCTTACCTCGATTTGCAACTGTGGGTTCTCCCAGCATCATGTATTTGTACTGTTTACTGTTATTTGCTTTGTAATTCTTCTGGATCATGTATGAAAATAGGCATTTTTTTGTCCACCACCACCCTTGGTCGTCAGTGAAACTTATAGTGGAGGTCACGTGGGCTGTGAAACCAATCAGCCCACTTTCCCATTGGCAGGCTATACTGTCCTGCCACTAGGGGCATCCCAAACTCCTCCACTTCCTCTAAATAGTTAACTCTTACCAACCCATCCCTGTTGTTTCTTTTCTACCTGATTACACAGTTGCAAGCCCCCTCATCGAGTCTAGCTCACTCCCCCTCACCCAGACCTGTCTGCCTCTCTCAACTTGCCTTTACCAACTAAAACTTCATTTAATGATGCCTCACCAAGCACATGCTTCCTCCCTACCACCTTGGAGTGCCCTAAACCGAGGTGTCCCCCTCTCTGATAGGGGCATACTCCTTTCCATAACCTACTCACTGACCCTTCTCTGTGTGGACAGGCTTATTGACCCATGCCACCCGGAACCAGTAAGCAATCTACACAATGTCTCCCCACACGACTTTCATAGCAGCCACCCTATCTCAAGCATAACTACTTTCATAACGGAGCATGAGATGGTTAAAAAGGGTGTAAGCTACGACGTGCTCTACTACATGAGCAGGATGCGTCGAAGGCACCTCATCCCAACATCCTGCACTACATTGCTCAGGCTATTACTTGAGCTACTACTCCAGTCAGGAGACATTCACCCCAACCCAGGCCCACATAGAGAATTTGGAGAAGTCCCAGATGGAGAGAATTCTTGGTTGGATCTTGGGTGGTCTATTTTTCTGTATATGGAAAAATAGACCACCCAAGATCCAACCAAGAATTCTCTCCATCCGGGACTTCTCCAAATTCTCAGAATTACAATACAATAGCTACCTAAGTAGCCAGGACTGGAACCCTATAAATCTCCTCCCAACTCTTACCTTGGCCTTGCAATTCTTCCAGGACTAACTAACCACAGCTGCCAACCTCTTCACTCCTATGAAGAGACTGAGGGCTAAAGGCAACTGCTACAAGTGGATCTCTCCTTACCTCAAAACCCTAATGACTACTCAGGAAAAAGCCTGGAAAAAGTTTAGGCTTTCCTCCTCACCGGGTGATCTGGCAAAATACAAAGCCGTAAGAAACAAAGCCAAGAGAGCCATAAAACTTGCTAAGAGGGAGTACCTGACACACCTCCAGAAAACAAGCCTTGGCAACCCTAAGCTATTCTGAAATCATATTAATGATTTGATCAAAGGCAGCAAAAAGCCTGAATCCTGCCCCATGGTGATCAATGGACAACTCACAACTGACTACTCTCATATATCGGCTGCCCTTAACAGGCACTTCTCAGATCTCGTGGCCTACAAGACTGGCCAGACTCCCCTGACCTTACCACCAAGCACAGATGAATCACCTCACTTGGCATGACCCTCTTTTCGCCTGAGACTGGCCAAATGCACTGAAGCCCTAACCCTCCACAGGAACCTAAAACCCAAAGGGTCCGGAGGACCGGATGGTATCAACCCTCGGCTACTCAAGTTAAGAGCTACCTCCTTATCCTGGCCCATAACTATGCTCCTCAACAGATCACTGAGGGAAGGAGCAGTCCCAGACCAGTGAAAGCACACCAATGCTGTCCCTATCCATAAAGGGGACTCAGGGAAAACTAAAACAACTATAGGCAATCTCCTTTCTGCACACCAGTGCAAGAAAGGTAGTTCTACAATCAACTCAAAGACTACCTGGAAGCCCATCAGCTCCTGGACCCCTCCCAACATGGATTCAGAACAAACCATGGTACTGACACTGCCCTCATTAACTTCTCTGATGAAGTGCTCAGGGCAATGGACAAAGGGATACCCACTGGTGCAGTCTTCATAGACTTATCCAAGGTGTTTGACCTCGTTGACCACAACTTGATGCTACAGAAGCTGTGAAATGTTGGCCTAGGCAATCATACCCTTAAGTGGTTAGGGAGCTACCTATCAGGCCAGGCACAGAGGGTTACATGGAAAGGGGTCATGTCAGACCTGCTACCCCTAAAACAGGGAGTGCTTCAGGGGTCAATACTTGGCACCCTCCTATTTTCCCTGTTTACCAATAACCTAAGTACATACTGCGGGGAGAGCTCAGTCGTGCAGTATGCTGACAGCACTGTTATCTTCTGGCCCCTATGAGGCGTGGCTTCACTTGGCCATCTCCTCCAAAAGGATCTCACATCCCTTGAAACTTGGCTATGTGAGAACGGAATGGTGCTTAATGCTGACAAGACCAAGGCAATCCTATTCGGGCCAAGATCCCTGAGACTCGACAGGTCCTCATCCCTCAGTTTAACAACCCTCTCTGGCAAAGCCATCAATGTAGTCTCCTCCCTTAAATACTTAGGCCTCACTCTAGATCAGAATCTCACATATAAGGAACATGTGAACCAGGTCACTAGGACCCTGCACCGCAAACTCGGCACCTTGTACCGACTCAGGGACCAGCTCATCCCAGGGGCCAGGCTGTCCATTGCAACTAGTGTCCTCCTACCTAACCTGACCTTTGCGGCTCCAATAATACATGGCATGGCCAAGCAAGAGAAAACCAGGATGCAAACCCTATATAACAAAATTGCTTGCTTCACCACCTCAGACCACCCGAGACGTCACCACTGTGACACTCTTGCCCAGCTCAGATGGCCCACACTTGTTGCTCACCTCCAATACCCTTTGCTAGTCCAAGCCTACAAGCTCCTCAATCCCCATGCTCCGGCTAGTATAGCCGGGACCGTGACCCTCAAACATAACCCAAGGGACTGAAGGACATCAGAAAGAACACTATTAGAAGTCCCTAGGGTAAGGACAAACACTGGTGGCAGAGTCTTTTCCTCCCAAGCACCCTGTCAATGGAATAAGCTCCCCCACCCGGTCCAGACCTCCTCCTCACTCATGAACTTCCGCACCAGGCTCAAGTCCTATATGACGACCTCAAGTGCATGCCACTGCCATGATACATAAGGCTCCTATGGTATTTCCCTCCTCCCCAACACACCTTCTCCTAGCGGAGCCTACCTACTACCTGCCTCAAATTGTCTGTTCCACCTATGGCCACAAGCTACCTCCTAAATACAAAATATGTAAAGTGTATCTATTTGAATCAGTGTCATGATGACAACCATGCCTGCATCCACTGTCCTCCTGTAAATACCCCATGATGTAACAGAAAATGATTTCATAAGCTCTTCTTGTCCTTGTTCTGTATCTTAACTTGTATGTTATCCCGGGTCGCCCCTGAAAAAGGGACCTTCGGGGCTCAGTGGGCCTACCCGGTCACCAAAATTTAATAAATAAATAAAAAATAAATAAATAGTGCACTTACCTGGTAAACAGAAACAAACAAATAAAAGTGGTTGGGGGGGCACTGCCTTGTGCATAACAGGGTGCGGCAGAGGTTATTTTTTTGTGGGGAAGAAATGTCAAGCCCACCCTTGGAATATTTCTCATTGTCCACCGTGAGTGGGATAGATGGGGCTTAGTTTAATGTTGGGGGTCTCACATAAGTCCTCCTCCCTCTTTTCTTCTCTTATTTGTTAAGACAACTGCATGTGAAACTATTTGTTAATTTGCATGTAACAAATGAAAATTATTATATGTTAAATGTTTATGTTAAGATTATAGTAAAGACTTCTGCAACCATTTTGATCCAAGACGTAACAGTGTGTTGAACTGATCTGGGTTGCAGTCTGTGATAAGGAATGGGATGAATATGGCAGTTGCATGGTTCACAGAGAATTGTCAAGCGAGCTACAAACTGACACGTTAGTCAGAAGTCTCAACTACATGTCAGCCCTGCACATTTAAAAAAATTAGTAATCTATTTATCCAGGACAGCCCAGCTGAGATTCAACATCTTGTTTACTGCGGCTTCCTGTTTCTACTCACTTCTGCAGCAGTGTGGCTAGAATCTTTATTAATTTATTCAGGGTCACACAGCAAGTAATAGACTGTATCTGGGTTTGAACAGGTGCTTTCCCCCTTTCAGAGCCAGAATCCTCTCCACTAGACCACACTGGGATTTGGAGAAATATGGACTGCCGGCCAAGGAATGGACCAAAATGGTAAAAACTGGACCGGCTGGTTGGGTCAGACCAGACACAACTTGCGCGCTATGGTTTTTATTGTATGGTCCATCCATTCTGGCTGGTCCAGATTTCACCTAGGTGTAAGACACCACTAGGACCTTGAAATCTGGACTGCCAAACCTGGGATAGGCAAAAACAGCAAAAAGATGGACCAACTGTCCATCCATTTTAATCCAGTAGGGTCCAGCAGTTCTGGTTTCATAAAGTCCCTTGTATTT
Source organism: Neoceratodus forsteri (assembly GCA_016271365.2). Classification (NCBI taxonomy): domain Eukaryota; kingdom Metazoa; phylum Chordata; order Ceratodontiformes; family Ceratodontidae; genus Neoceratodus; species Neoceratodus forsteri. The sequence continues at coordinate 950,608,729 of CM028134.1, forward strand.
GTGAGGATGGAAAACAAACGTGCAGTGGAATATGTATAGCATCAATGCCAGAGGTCAGCTACAGGATGTATACTTAACCCTTATTCAGATACAGCCTCGACCAAAATGGTAAAAAGTGGACCCTACTAGTTGCTCCTGCTCCAGCTGGATCAACCAGTCTGATTTGTACCATTTTGGCCTGGTAAGCATTGTGTTTTCACCCATACCCCTGCCTGCACAGACCATGCTGCTCTTATCCCTGCTGCTAGTATACTTGAAGTCCAGGTTGTATTTTGTGTGCATGCCCAGCTGCTACTGATATCAGCAGCACAACCACAATATCCAATACTTCACATAGTTTACAGTGTGACTTCAAATGATTTTAATACTCTTTAAAGAAGATTTTCAATACATTGGGACATTGGAGAATCTCTCTAAAGTTAGACTCTGTTAGCTTGACAGCCTCATTAGTCCTGGGAACTAAGCAAAGCTTTCCAGTGTTGGCACACCTATGACTTCTTTGCCTGCCAATGACATTATCATCCTGCAAAACTCAACTAAAATGCTGTAGTCTTGAAAATAATTATTCTGATGTCATTGGCAACTCTGAAATATTTTACTTTAAAACAGTAAGCTAAGCATGTTACCCTTCCATTTAAAATCGAAAGCAGTTCAGGTGCATGTTATAGAAACTCAGAAAATAGGCAAGTTAATTATTATGTTCTGACTGGCTGTTATGATTCCAGTGGCATACGTTTATGTGCCGGTACCACTCTGTAAAAGAAAAGGCTTGACCATGTGATCTGGAATTTGGACAAATCACACATTAAATTCATGAGCCACTTCACTCATTACTAATTTCCATTATAGACATGATGGTAACCTTTATTCCTACATAAAGGAAAGGACCTAGGTATCATCATTATTGACTTCCTTAAAGAAACAAACCAATGTAACAAGGCCTTCAGCAAAGCTAATAGGATGTTGTGGTGTATCAGGTGAGGATTTGACAGTAGAAAGCATGTGATACAGTTACCACTGCATACATCACTAGTAAAGCCACTCCTAGAGCGCTGTGCCAAGTTCTGGAGTCCATACCAAAAAAAAAAAAGGACAGGCTTGAAAAGGGCAAGTCAGGGCCACAAGGGCAGATCCTATGAGGATCAGCTAAAGTCCCTGAACATGTATTTACTTGAAACCTCAAAATAAAGGTGGGGTATGATAAAGACATTCACATTCCTGAAATGAATAAACATGGTGGACTGTGGGGAGCTATTTACCAAGAATGGAGAAGACAGGACATGGGTAAGATTTAAAAAGCATGTAAGGAAGTATTATTTTACAAAAACAAAAAGATTGGTTGAGCCATAGAATGGTCTGCCAGCAGAGGTAGTGGGTGCCAAAACCATAAATGACTTCAAACACAGCTGTTATAGAGCCAAGGGGGTAGTGGCTACTCAGAGGAAGTCAGCTTGGAAACATGGATAACAAAAGGAGGAACGGTGTGAGCAAAGGCCCAACAGAGGCAATAGATCCTGGGATATGACAGGGTAATATGAGTAGACTGGTTTGACCATCTGTCTTTTTCTGCCATCATCATACCTCCATTAAATAGAAAAAAACTCCCTTAAAATTAAAAAAGAAATACATAAATTGAATGCTTTTTCTTCTCATGATTCCTTCCTTATACAAAGAAACAAAAAAAATCTAGCACTATTCAGAGTTGTCATTGCTGGTGTTTCTTTGATAACCATAAAAATTCCCCTCATAACCTAACAAGCTAGACACAGTGTAAATGTGGTTTTAGAATTTCTTGTCAGCAACTTCCTTAGTGTGGTAAACAATTATGTATCCTTGGTTCACAAGTATGCTAAGGGACTCCATTCAAAGTGTCTTACCCTGTCCTACATTAGATGATGAAGCAACAGGACCTAGCATAGAGCAAGTATAGAGTCTCTGGTTTGATACAGGATTGCAAGCAGTATTGCACATTGAGAGACACTTGTAAAGCGGCCTCAACGTGTTAAGGTGAAGTTTGCAGTAAAACAACCTGTATGACTGAAAAACGTTTTGGTCACAAGTTAACTGTCTATTCAAGGGAAGAAACAGTGTCCCCTCAGGGGATAGCACTGCCACTAGCAAAACATTTAATTGACCCCACACTGGCTGCTGAAGCCTTTAACAAGTTCTTCACGGACTTGGATAGCTTTAAGTTTACCCTCTGTTGCCCCTCTCAGAGGTCCACCCACTTTGACTTTTCAGCCCCCCATTTAGCCACTCCAAGTTCCTCTTCAAATAAGTCACAAAGAAGGTGGTTCTTCATCTTATATTAGGTATGAAAGATGAAAGATCAGCTGGACAAGATAATCTTGAATCCAGGTTCCTCAGACGTAGTGCCTCAGTCCTTGCTGGACCAATTGCAGCTCTCTGTAATACATCTCTTCTTCAGGGTGACATACCCAGCATCTGCAAAACTGTACATGTTGTCCCAGTGCACGATGGGGTTGGGGGGGGCTCAAGGAACCAATTGAACATTATTGGCCCATGTCACCGCTGTGCACCCTTGCCAAGATACAGGAAAGACTGAGATTTAATCTAAGCAGTACTTTATTATATGTTTGTCTTTTTCATCTTTTAGAGATTGTTTTGTTTTAAAAATTGCCCAACTAAGTGCAATAAGATCTTTCAGGGTGTGGGGTATTGGTGGACACTCACAATTCCAGGGGCTGTAATACTGTCCACCTGCAGCACTGGGCCTCATCCCACCCCTGGTTGTCTGGGTATCTACCAATACCCTACATCCTGTCATGTCTTATTGCTTACACAGAAACCTTAATGCAGATAAAGATTCAAGGTCCATCCTGGTAGCCCAAGATACCTAGCTATACTTCACTGGCCACAAAGGCTACGTCTACTACACACATAGCATAGTTACTCCATGTTCCTCTCTCATCTATGTCTATCAAATCACCTCCTTATCCCTTCTCCTAGATCCCATTTCCTCCCCTGGGGACAGCCAGAAATTATCCCAGCCTTAAATGGAGCTATCAATACAGTCATACATTTCTTTTACATACACATTTTCAAAAGTTATATATTTGTTTTTCTTTTACGACAAACTTTCTACAGTATCAGGATTGTGTGGCCCAAATACAAAAGCACTGCAAAAAAGTGTGTGAATACTCGTCAGTTTCACAAACCTGAAAGAATGCGGTCACTGACATAAACCAGACGCATTTTTAAGTAAGGGCACAGTTCTTTGCAAGCAGTCATACTGGCATTTTCCATTGTTTGCATATCCTACTATGTCTTCTGTTAAAAATAGAAGACGCTAAGCAAGCAATAATACCCAACAGGGTGGGCGGTATTGGGCAATACCAGACCGCCCAGGGGCGTAATGAGGCCTGACGCCGCAGGCGGAGAGCCTTATAGGCCCTGGAAGGTCTGGTATTGCCCATTCCACCCACCCTGGAGGGTATTATTGCGCTTAGAAAATGGGCTTACATTTTTGTTTTACGAATGACGTAATACAAAAAAATGTAAAATATTAGTGAAAATTCAAAGAAATATCAGATTATGTGAAATAGTCCCTTTACTGGTGTACTGGTTTAGTACCACTAGAGGGTGCTGCCATTTGTGAAATACGTTTTGTTTGTTGCAGTGTCACATTTTCAAAGTGGTACCAGGGAAATTGTTTGTTTAACCCCCCCTCCCCCAATCCATGAGTTTGCCATTTGAGTTGTAAATTAATTTTATTTGGGTTGCTAGATTGTGAGCAGTTAGTGAGTGGCTGAGCTGTGGAATCAAAATGCTGCAGTGCTGTCTCGTACGTGATCGGGGAACACAGAAGTCGGGTAGTAGCTAGACAAAAAAGCAGGTACTCTGCATTTTTTTTTTATACAGATTCCTGTTGTGGGGTTCATTTTTGTAGTTTGGTGGTGGAAGAGAGACTGTGTCAAGGTTAGTGTGAGGCAGGCAGTGCTGGTAAGCAGCACAAGCAAGTTTCGATGCTATACGGAAGCACGCGCTGTTATTTCGAAAGCTGCACTGCCAGCAACATGAAGTCGGTAAGGTTGTCGGCTTCGTTTTGCCGTTTTTTTTTTTTTTGTCTTTTTTTTTGGCAGCTATTACTTGAAAGATGGGAAGGGGGGTTCTCTGAAGGGATTTTACTGCCACAAACTCGCTCCCCAACTCTCGGTAACACTAAGTGCGAGGTAAAAATGGTGGCTGATGATGCTGAAAATTCGGGGTGCCCATAAATATTCTCAGTAATGCGGCACCCCGAATTGGTACTTGCTTTAAGCGGGCATCTATCAGAAGTTCATGTAACCCCCCCATAGTGCCCATTGGTCAGTCAGACAGCGCAAAGAATCTTGCCCATTTTCTAACCTGTATTGCCGACTGCCACCCTCCCCTTAAAACAAACAAGCAAACAAAAAATAATACAAAGTCTTAATTGTCCTCCAAAATACAACCAAAAACAAAGTCACCTGCAGCTGGATGCCATGTCACAGTCTTGCAGTAAAAGAGTAAACAAAGGCATCCCTGATGGCAGAGGTTGCATTGGATGCTGAGAGTCATTAGCAGACACAAACTTTACGATACCGTAGATAGTAAATTATTTTTAGGAGGTTTCTTACAATAATAAATTATCAGAACCAAGCTGTTGACATTGAACTTCTAACCTGATCAAATGTACACCCACTAATTATTTTGCTAAAGTGCAATGCACCAAGACAGTTGTTATAGCAGCCACTGTTGCAAGAGGTGGGGCTTCTACTTGGAACTGACGTAAGGTGGGTGCAAGTCAGCACAGAAACAAGATATGGGGAGGGGGGACTGCATTGATGATGATATAAACAGGGCCAATGCCAGGATTTTTACAAGAGGGGTTCTTTTTTCGTAGTCTGTGACTTCTTCAAAAAAGCCAGGTGTCTGGAGGCCGACAGGCCCCCAAAAGCCCAGGTGTTCTAGATGCTCTATGGTACATTTTCTGGCTTATTTTGAAGCTAAATAACTCCTATCTTAGCTCTCCTCTACCCACTTGCTCTAAACGTATGAGTTGTCTGGCTGCAGGGTGAATACATACTTGTATTCTGTACATGAGGCTAGCAAAATATTGATATTGTAGTACAAGTGATATATTTATTGTCTACAGCTGTCACCTGCTGGCTTGACATAGGCCAGGCAATGATTGTAAGCATTTTTATTCCTCAAGTACAGAACACAAGTATTTATTCACCCTGCAGCCAGCCAAATAATAGGGGTCTGGGTGCTGGTAGGCCCTCAAGAGGATTTTGTCAAGTGGTGTTCCTTTTTTTATAGACTGTTACTCTTTAAAACATACCGGGGGTCTGGGGCTGCCTGGCCCTCAGATGCCCATGAGTTCTAGATTCTCTGTGGTGCATTTCCTGATTTATTTTGAAGCTAAATAACTCTTGTCCTAGCTCTACTCCACCCCTTGCTCTAAAATGATAATGTGTCTGGCTGCAGGGTGAATACATGCTATTCTGTATGTGAGTTTAACAAAATGCTGATATTGTAGTATAACTGATACATACATTAACAGCAGCTGTCACCTGCTGCCTTGACATAGCCCAGGCTAATGTCAGCATTTTGCTAACCTCACGTACAGAACTGAAGTATCATTTCACCCTGCAGCCAGCCAGATATTAGGGGTCTGGGGGCTACTGGGCCCAGAGAAGCCCTGAGTTACTGTGGTCCATTTTGTGATTATTTGTAAAGCTCAAGAAGTCATCTGTCAGCTCTCTTCCACTCCTGGCTGTCAGGACAATTACTATCTGTGTAGCTCACAACTGTATACTAATACTTATTATCTAAGGACGGCAAGAGTCAGTGTATTGACCACAATTTTACTAATGCTAATGCAAGCCCTGCTCATTATATTTTTCATTTGACCCTTACTTTTTCTAACCAATGGCTCAATTATTCCATCAAGATAAATGTCTGAAATGAACCCTGAATATGTATCTGGGTAGACTAGCACTGGGATTTTACTGTGACTTGCCCAATGTTACACAATATTTGGCTCTGGATGTTAAATTTGTTTATTTATTTTATTTGAATTTTGGTAACTGCGTAGGCCCACTGAGACCATGCAGTCCCTTTTTCAGTGATGACCCAGGAGACAATTACAGTACAATACAGCTTGACAAATACATGGACTCACTGTGTACAATGAAAATGCGAATGGTTTCAAGGGATATACAAAGACTTCAAGACAGGTACATACGAAGCCTTAAAATTTACATTCCATGGGGATAAATAAGGTTAAAAAATATATACAATTAAATACATTGGAATGTATGTATTTACACAACACATTGTGTAACACAATGTTTTAGCATCAAATGAAATGTATGCCAAGTGACAGAAGGTGCAGAGAAGATAGTGAATTAGCCAATGGTATCCCTGGTTCACAAGCTGGTGTGCTTAAACCATTACTACCTATCTTGCTTAAACAATGACAGACCCCCCATGGCTAGATCACAGGACTGGACACAAAAACTGTAGTAGCCAAGGACAAGTAGTACTTTTGCTTAGTTGCAGAGAAATATCTACACATAATACAGGACAAAAGATTACTTCAGCATCCTAATCCACACACCTGTCTTGACCCATAAAGCAAGGCAGAAAAAGAAATAATCAACACACAACAATAGGCCAGAAATAAAAATACAGCAGACATTTGCTTAGCTGCAGTTGGACTATGAGACTCACTGAACAAAGTTCAGGCAGCCACACAGGGTCTCAAACCTAGATTTACAGGAGCCTGGCAAAATGGAGGAGTTCAGTTTTTATTCCCCTTAGCTTTTGCTGTAGACTGAAATCTGGATGAGCAAAACTTAAGGCAACAACACAAGGATGATGAGCTCTAAAGTTCAGTATATTTGTATAAGGAAGAGGAGTTCACATTCTTATTGTTAGCCCCTTTTGCAGAGATTGCTGGACCATGATCAAAATTTCAGGCAGCCAGGAATTATGAGCTCTCTAGAGCTCAAGAAAATGACATTTTTGAGGAGGCAGCTTAATTTCAGTAAAAATAAGGTTGAAAATTTATTTAAATCACGTGTTACTCAGCTGCGTTTAATTTAGCCCGACACTAGTCTGCTCCCGCCTTACCTTGTGCTCAATGACCAACAGTCCCAGCACTTCTTGTAGATCTGGGCCACATCTAGCAAATTTATTACCTGACTGAGTTTGGGCTGAGCTAAAATATTCATGAGCCTGAATCGGTGCCAACATGCCCACATTGCTTTTACTGGCTGCCAAAACTGTATCCCTCTCCTTGAAGAGTCCTCCACGCTCCATGCTAAGCTGCTGAACTCCTCAAGATTGTGGTGCAGTTTGAAATTCCCCAGCTAGCACACAGCATTATGGGCACACTTATGTGTCTCTCACAGTACTGATTTGCCGGAATGGTCTCTGGGGGAGGTAGTGGCATAAAGATCTGAGCAGCTAGGTGATAGGAATGGACAGGAGGTGACTGGTGGATCGTGGAGGCTCAGGGGAGTCACCGCGCCTTGTCACTGACTCAGAAAGTACCTGACTAGAATAATTGACAGCAGGCAGGTGGGGGAGGGAGTGTGTCAGTTCAGGAAGACTCCCACGTCATGTACACTTTTTAAGCCCCAAAGAACCATCAATGTTTCAAAGAAACTACAAAAAAATAAACTAATAAGAAAAAAAGAGGAGGTTCAAAATGGAGGAGTGTTCGTTCCAACCAGATGAACCACAGTTGGCAACGGGCCTGATAAAAAAGTGTGCACACCAAATTCTGAGGCTTAAAAGATGTTGAAAGTAACAATAAAATTATATTTATATTATTCATTCACTGACACAAGTGTTTAATCATATCATTAGCAGTTTAGGAAAGCCCAACTAAAGTACTATAACTGGTTGCACAAAAGAGTTATGTCCTTGTTTAAGACATGTTTTTGGTCTTACAAAAGCAAGCCAGCTTTAAAAATGTAAGCATGTTGCCAATAATTGTTTTACATTCTGTTGATCTTAATTAGAGACTTCAATTCAAGCTTCCTATATACAAGGCTTTGTTGTTAGTAGGCTTATCCTGCCATAGTTAATTATAGGAAAATTTATTCTATGAAAACATTCTGAATATTGTACATTAAAAATATATATTCTTGAGTGCACAGATTTCTTGTTTTAGGGACTGCTATTTCCCTTAGCTTACCTGTAGGTTACCATGAAGAAAATATTTTACATTTTTTTTTGCCATAAAGATTTTTATCCTTCGCTCAGGGAGGTGGCTGTTCAACACTGTCCCTGTTCCCCATAACCAGCAGCAACCCCACTGCCTCAGAGGCTTGAATTACCCCCTTGATTTCCCCCTACAGTGGAAACAGAGGAGGGCTGGGCTGGGCTGGGCTGGCCTCCCCTGAAGCATAATTCAGATGTGCCCCAGGGAACACGTGGTGGTTTGAGCCAAGGAAAATCAAGTGGGACTTCATCAAGCCAGCCTGATTATCATTTTCTGTTTCTCTTCTCAGCCCCTTGGCCATTGTGGTACACCAATGTGTATGTGTTGCAGCATACACATGATGTGAAATTAATGTCCCTACCCTTTGAAACTTCTCAGAACCTGCATCAGCAATGTGTCTCCACCACAGGGCAGTCAAGTGTTGAGAAGCAGAAGTGATGCTGCCAAATTACAGCTAGACACTATACGTGTTACAGTTTATAATGCTTATCCAACCTCAATGTTTGGACATTGGACGAACCAAATGGTTCAACAGGAAACTTACAAGCAAATAATGATAGCATTCATCACACTGTTTGTCATGCCTGCATTATAAATTATTTAATTTTGTCTTGGTATGTCTGGTGTATTTCTTTAGCATCTATATAGCTTGTTCAGCACATCATACATATATATAGGGCCTCCTGGGAGGTCGGGAATATATATAGGGACCCCACTGCCTTTCAAATATTTTGCCCCATCCCTTTATCTCATATGTAAGTGTCTACTTAGGTAAGACTTTCAAAATCTGGTTGTTCTACACTTCAAAAGTTGGCTGCTGCTGAGAGACTCATGCATTTGTACGCATTTCCTTGTAAGGAGGACATGAATATGCACTACTGTTGTATAAGGGTCCCAGTCATCTACAACCATGTATTCTAGTAACACAGAATTTGATGACAGAAAAAAGACCAGTTGGCCCATCTAGTCTGCCCTGTTGCCCTGCCTATTACTACTACCAGAACCTATTCAGTCAGACATATGAGGAAAGACCAATAGTCAGTTCGCTGACACTTGAAATGTCGATGGCAGAAGCCCAACACAGAAAATCCCGACAGAGGGATTTTGATTTTTTTTTGCATGTTTCATGAGGCTTTGTCCCCTGTAGCCCCCTGGATTTTTATGACAGATTCTGTGGGGGAGGGAATCCCACTGTCAGGATTTTTGGTCACCATTGTTGGGCTTGTGGAGCAGCATTTCCAGTGTCGGCAAACCGACTTTCAGTCTTTTAAAATGATACCATTTAGTCTCAGGCGTCCCTCTCCTTCCTTCTTCTACTTATTATGCCCATGTGCTTATCCTATGCATGCTTAAGGATCCCTACTGGCTTCGCCCTCACCACCTGCTATGGCAGTCTGTCCCAGGCATCCATCACAACTTTCTAAGTAGTCACCTCACATCACTTTTTAACTTACCCTGCTCAAGCTTCTTTGCATGCCCCCCTATACTGGTACTTCTCCTTCTCTGAAAGAGACTCCCCTCCTGCAACTTGTTTACCACTGTGAGGTGCATATGGGTCTCAGTCACGACCCCTCATGCTTTCCTCTCCTCCAGGGAGTACATGCTGAGTTCCTGTAGTCTGTCCCCACATAGTTTCTTGTGAAACACACTCACCATTTTGGCAGCCCTCTTTTGGATTGCTTCCACCCTGTCAATGTCCTTGCAGAGTTGTGGCCTCCAGAACTCTACACAGTAGTCCAGGTGGGGTCTCACTACTGAGCAATACAAGGGTAACACCACCTCATTTCTCTTACTTGAAAACACCATCTTTATGCACCTTAGCATTCCAGCAGTTTTACTAAATACCCTGTTTCACTGCCCCACCACTATGAGATCATGAGATATTACTATACCAATGTCCCTCTCTTACTTAGTGACAGTAAGTACCACCCATCATATGCACAGCCACCTGGTTTCCCTGCACCAAGTGCATAACTTTGCTGTTTTTGGCACTAAAACCCAGCTGCCACACACTAGATCACACCTCTAATTTTCCCAGATCCCACTGCATTCTCTCCATCCCCGCCTGTGTGTTCGCTCTGTTGAAGATTTTTGTGTTATTTGCAAAGAGATACACCTTGCCCTCCAGTTCCTCAGTCATGTCACTTATCAAGACACTGAACACTGAATAGGACAGGACCCAGTACCGATCTTTGTGACACTCCTATGATCACTCTCCCTTCTACCTGAATGACTTTGGTTTACAGGAGCTCCACCCTCTGACTCATATTCTTTAAAGATCCACTGCCACGTTTGAAGCCCTGACCACTATACAGATCGGGACTTCACTCCTTCGATCCCTCCTGCAGGCAATATATAAAATAAAATGTTTAGTTACCTTCCCTCTTCACTTGTAAAATATAATTAAGCCCCCGGTGCAGCCAGCATTTATTAAATATGGTGCTCCTTGCCCAGTCTGATAGCACTCGTATTAACGCAAGATGATGGTGCTGCACTGCACCTACCATAACATTGCCCTTATGTACGGAAATATACTAATCTCCATATACTGGATGCCCATCGGTATTTTTAAAGACTTAGCCTTGCAGGACAACAGTATGGCAGGGGCAGTGGAGCATCATCATCTCGCATTAGTGCGAGTGTGATTGGACCAGGTGACATATTTCAAAATGCTGGCAGCACTGGGAGGTTAACTATATTTTACAAGCGACAAGGTAACTTAAGACTTTATTTTATACAATGCCTGATAAGGAGATTGGAGAAGTGAAGCCCCTATCTGTACAGCTATCGGAGCTTCAAATGTGGCAGTAGATCTCCTTTAACCTGTTTGACACCCAGTTTACCACCTCCTCTCCCTCCCCCTCCCCTAGGTTGCTAAGTTTCTTTATAAAATTGGTCAGCAGCTTTCTTCATCCTGATTGACATAGAAGTACCATTTGCTGTGTTCTTATCAGCACATATTGTGCCAATTGGTACTTATACCAACCAGAATGCAGCACTGAGATCCATGCCTGCCAGAAAATGTTACATTTTCTGGCAGCCATATTAGTACTGCAAAAGCAGTACTTGATCTAACAGGAAAATATTTTCCCAGTTTAGAAATACTCCCAGTTACTGAACTAAATTAATATAGCTGCAATTTTATGTTCCAGACAGTAGTAATTATGATCTGATCTTTCTTCGCATTTCTGTTGAAAACATTCCTTGATGGCTATTTATCCATGGCTGTCCAGCTCCACAGCACACCCAGTCCCACTGGTCTGCATTCTGTGGTCCTCGCTCCATTCCTTACCCACCTCCCTTGTGCCAACCATGACCACAAGCCTCACTTCACAGCTGCCTGATCCATTTCTTGCCCCCTCGCTTCACTGCTGCCTGCTCTGTTTATTGCCCCCTCACTTCACTTCTGCATGCTCCATTTCTTGCCCGTCCCCCACCTCCATTTCTGCCAAGCATGACTGGGAAACATTCTCCTTATCAGCAGATTCTGTCAGTTAAAACACATGCTGCCTTAATAGTGGCTTACGTTTGAAAAAGGCAAGGAGACTAACATGCTAAAAGGGAAAGCCGATCTGTTATGGTGGCTGCAAAGGGACATACTCATTCCCTATAAAGCTGGGTTGTCTTAGTGAAGTTAAAAGGCAGGCTTAAAAAAAAAAAACAAGACATAAAAATAAAACTAAAATTAACATACCAACTGGAGTGTGTGTGTGTGTGTGTGTGTGTGTGTGTTTGTTACAACCAACCTTATAACTATCTGATACCTACATGGTCCCTATTGCTGACAAGCACATTTCAGATACTGTAAAGTAAATTCATAGGGGAACTATTTTTAGCATTTTAGGCATAAAAAACTCTTTTTTTAATTTTGAAATTTATTTTTCAATATATGTGTTATTTGTTTGTTTCTTTTACTTGGGTGACCCATTTTATAAGCAGAATAAAAAACTTTGGGGTGTGGTGTATGGCCTGAGAAGAGCACTTCCCAGTTGCTGAAGGCACTCAATGCACACACCTTGTGCCTCATTACAGACCTGTGTTGTGCTCTTTTCAGGCCATAAGCCACACCTCAGATCTTATTCCTTACTTATTAGCCTCCTGTGTGGCACCATGTCAAAGGCATTACTCAAGTCCATATAGGTTATATCCACTGCCTTCTGATCCATTGCCCTAATCACCCAGTCAAAGAAATCTGTGAGATATGTTTGATATGACCTCCCACTAGTGAAGCCATGCTGCCAGTGTCAAGCAGCCCATTTGTCTCCAGGTACTCACCAGCCTGTCTGTCAGCAGGCCCGCCATTACTTTCCCTGCCACTGATCCTTTGCTGGGGTCTGCTGCCATCCATTTTGGGGCCTCCCCTATGGAGGCCCTTCAAAATATCTCTGACCACTACCATGAATTCTCTGTCTTGGCAGTCCCATCTTGCTAGAGCATCAGTAGAGTTGTGTAGTGTCATCACCAGAGGAAATGTGTTCTCAGCTAGAGATTGGTGAATTCCATAAAATTGGTTTAATGAATTAATTTGTGATTTTCACGAAATTCACAAATTAATCTGCAGATGCGAATTGTGAAGTTCAACCTGCAAAGTGCTGAATTTTGACCATGAATGGCAGAATTTCACCACTCTCGGGTGAAGTCCCACCATTTAGGGGCACAATTCTGCCACTTGCAGGCACAATTCCATCGTTTGCAGGCAAAAGTCCACCGTTCATGGACAAAATTCCACTGAAAAAAACGGTGACGTTAGACAAGCGAATTTGCAGCATTTCAGCAAAACTTGGTGAATTGCTCCATGGAGGTGAATTTTCTAACTTTGCCACAACTTCGCTGGTGAATTTAAACTTCACTGCATCTCTATTCTCAACCAACAACCCCCACCTCCCAGAGCCCATCAGTCCAACCTGCCTACCTCCTTGGCACTGTCTGAGGCATAACAGTAGTGAAGCAGTATCATCTCTCACTTATAATTTTAGGGGACTTTAATTTAAATTGGATTGGCCCTGATGTTTTTAAATTAAACACTGTCTTATTTCAGTCTGGTTTACAACAATTGATCACTTTACCCACTCGACATAATAATAAATCCAATAATCACACGCTATTGGATTGGATTTTATCCAATAAGCCTAGCAATATGACGAAGTATGGTCTGATTTCTGATGCCTTAAGTGACCATCACCCTGTGTTTTGCATATAGAATCATGGTGGATTAAAGAAATCTAATCCAATTATAAGAATTTCGAGATCTTTCACTAGGTTTGATTTACATACTTTCTGTTCACAGTTGGATAACGTAGATTGGTCTTATTTATATTCCATTCCAGATGTTAATTTTGCCTTGGATTTTTTTATCACTGAGTATACACGTGTTTTGGATCAACTTGCTCCTTATGTTAAAAGAAGGGTTTGTGGGAAGTATTATGGGTGGTTGACACCTTCTTTAATTAAACTTATGAGACACTGTGACAAGGCATGGAAAACATATAAAAGTAGAAATTCTGTGTCTAGTTATCAGATTTATAGAGCCCTATGGAATCAATTTAAAGCCCAGATAAAAAAAAACTAAAATATAATTCATTCAACAAAAACAATGTGCAGGTTTATCTAATACTAAAGCTTTTTGGAAAACAATTAATACTCTCATAAAACCCAATGTCAATCAATTGAGTACTATGAAACTGAATGATGATTTGTTGTCCTGTCCTATTGAAATAGCCAATGAGTTTAACAAAAGATTTACTATTCCTGTTAATTTCTGTAGTGACCAGCAAGATGTGAATCACCAAGGATCTATTACTGATTCTACTAACATTCGTAAATTCTATTTAAAGACTACTTCTCATAAAGAGGTTTGGAAGTTACCGAGACAAATCAAAAGGGATAGTTCAGCGGGCTCTGATGGTTTGTGTCCTGGCTTATTGAAAGGTGCTGCTTCAGTTTAACATACCCAATTAGTATTATTTTCAATTTGTCTTTTTCCACAGGTCTTGTACCTAATATTTGGAAACATTCCTTGGTGACTCCCATTTATAAGTCTGGTTCACATCAGGAGTTTGGAAATTGTAGACCAATTTCAATCTTATCTGTCCTGGCTAAAGCCCAGGAGAAGATAGTTTATAATCAATTGACAGAATACATTGATTCATTAGGCCTGCTGTCTCAGAATCAGCATGGCTTCCATAAAGGTAGAAGCACTGAGACTGCCTTGGTTGAGTTCATGAACATGGTCCTGGATGGTATGGATAAAGGTTGTTTGACTGGGGCCATGTTTGTGAACTTGACCAAGGCATTCGATTTGGTAAATCACCAATTGTTAATTTCTAGGTTGGGGTCCTTGGGAGCAGGACAGTCCTTATTGGCTTGGATTAGGGACTATGTAAGTGATCGGTCACAAAGGTTTAAATTTGGAGGTGCTATTTCTGAATCTGCAATGGTAAAGTGTGGGGTTCCCCAGGGCTCCATACTAGGACTACTTTTGTTTTCTTTGTTTTTTGATCAGTAAGTGAAAGTAATCAACAATGCTTTTTTAACTCTTTATGCAGATGATGCAGTAGTATATATGCAGGGCTCCTCCGCTGGTGACTTAAGTGATTCCCTAACAAAAGAATTGTCCAACTTTCAATTGTCCCTTATTTCTAGCAGAATGTTCTTAAATAAATTAAAAACAAAAGTGATAATTTTTGGAACCACAGCAAAATTAAGAACTGTGAGTCACTGCCTCCAGGTTAAATCCTTTGATGGATCGTTGTTTGAGCAAGTGGATACATTTCAGTATCTTGGGGTCTTATTAGATTCTAATTTAAGTTATGAACCTCACTTCATGAGGGTAACCTCCAGAATTATCTGTAGAATGGCCCCTTTATATAGAATTTGTTTGCTTCTTATTAGGGAATCTAGGTTAGCTATTTCTAATCATTGTTTAGCTCCTATTGTAAATTATGCTGCTATCATAACTGATACTGCTTCTGCTACAGTAATTTCTAAAAAAAATATTTTATTACAATTGATTGCTAAATTCACTTTAAACTATCCTAAACTGTCCCATCATTGCAAAATTTTGAAAGAGATAGGTTGGCTTCCAGTTTTGTTGAACTTCCACTATTAATAAATACATGGTGTTGCTTCTGCTTCCATATATCAATACATATAAAAAATGAGCTGACCTATTGGCACAGCTGTAGTGCTACCACTTATAATGCTAGGAACCAGCCTGGGTCATTGGGGGCTTACAGCAGTGAGGAAGACAAAGCATCCTACCAAATGCTCCCCTCCTCCAAGGAGTGAGGGCAGCCAGCTCCACTGCCATACTGCCACCTTAGTTACCACAGGAGGTAATACAGTTGGGAACAGCATCAGATGAGAGGGATGCCACTGTGATGTGCTCCACATACTATGTGTGAGCTTGCACACACTGTGTGTTGGCATCCCATGGGACAAAAAGTGGATGGAAATCTCCTCTTCTGCAGGATAACTGGTTGACCCACTGCTGGCCCTGCACTTCTGATGTAACTCTCATTTGGGTTTGCTCTTTAGCTGGGTATTGAGGGGGAGCCTTTCTGCACCCACCATAGGGAGTAAGTTGTGGGGAAGATGGAGATAAACTACTGTAAGCCCTTGAGAAGCCTGGTGATGGGGCTGGGGTGGGGCCCACAAAGAAGAATGAAGGACTGGCAGCTGGACAATAAAAGATGTACTGCAAATATATATCCAGAAGCAAATAATTAGGTACCCTTTATTGGACCAACATATATATTACAAAAAGAAAACAATGTCTAAGCTGGATCTGGATTTGTTCTTACAAGGACCAATATGGCAACTAATCTATTCCTGTAAATATATATATATATAGACACACACACACATATATATGGTTCTAAACATGAATATCCTGTTATTTTTAGCAACATATTATATTGCCATATATAAACAAGTCTCAACACATGAGAAATGTTGTTAAACTGAGGTCCCATATGCCTGTTCTTGTGGTTGTTTAGGTAGACATTAAAGATCCGATGGCACATCTTGAAAAGAATTGGTGAATTTTCCCAGTGTCCTGGCCAAATTTTCCCCATTCACTAAAAATACTACCAAAACCCTAATCTGGTTTAATCTCAGTTGGTTACCAACTGTATTCTGCCTGTCCCCCGGGTCGCTTCTGAAAAAGGGACTTCTAGTCTCAGTGGGCCTACCCGGTCAACAAAATTCAATAAATAAATAAATTATGTAGTCAGGTTGATGGGGCTCTAAACTATCAAAAAAAAAACTAGCCACTCAAGATGCAATCGGAGTAGAAGAAGCTATTGTATTATGAGTCTGTCATAGGGACATGGGATTTCACACACACAGGCAGACAAAACATTAAGTGCATAAAAAAATGCATAAAAACGTTTAGAGTTTTATTTTTTGTAGAAGATTTAAATAATAAAATAAATCTTTACAGAAATTAAAATACAGTGTTAATGCAGTACACCTACGTAGCCCAGTTATAGCTTTCTTCAGCCATACTGCTTCCTAAAGACTACTCTCTGGTCTTAACTTAGCTTTAAACATAGTCCAGTGTAAAAACACACATACCTTCTGGCTCGCTCACTCACTCGCGCACTCTCTCTCTCTCTCTCTCTCTTTCTCTCTTTCTCTCTTTCTCTCTTTCTCTCTCTCTCTCTCTCTCAGGACAGCTACATACTGGCCCACCTATCAAAATTTCACCCCTGGTGGCCAGTTTATATACTCTGCTACTCATGATATCATTAGTCACGTGGTTAGATACTTAAGCTATTTTTCTTTCTATCTCTAACTTTATAACATCAAGCAAAATGACCCAGGAGCATGAACCATTCTGTATTATCTTTAACATCAAGTAGACATTATGATAACAATAGATATCCAGAGTAAGAAGAAAGAAAAAGTACTGAACTCCTAATTAAGTTCTAATGAGCCTTAGCCCCACCCATTTTCCTGAGAGTAACAGCACTTTGTAGTATAAAGCAGGGCATTAGAGGGTGCAGCCTTCCCTATAGGAATTCTTTCTTACATCTCCTGGCTACAGGTGAGCCTTGCACAGGTGAATGGGTAGGGTGCAGAAAAATGAATGGTGTACAGCAAGACATTTTGTAACACAGTAAAGGAGGTTTTGAATGCTTAAATTAAGTATTACATGTTCAGAAGTATTTGCTCCTTATCCCTGTTGAGAGTACAGCTAATTATATAGCTCTTGTACCTCTTTATTTATTTATATACCAAAGAAACTTAATACTTTTTATTCACAAGCTGCTTTTTTTGCTGCTTCATACTGTAACCCCTTCCCTGGTGCCGTGGTCTGGATAGAGGAGAGGGTTACTACTTTTAACTTGTCAGCTCCTAACAGCTTAACCAAGGTTGAGGGGCCTGGGATCAGATTCTGATGAAAAGAAGGGGGTTATTTCCCAAAGGTTAGGTAAATAGTGTGGTGCCTCCACCCAGAGTTACATTTAAAGAGGGTCAGATGTTGTTTCAGCAGTGCAACCCTCCGGGATCCTATACCTTCCCACCTCCCCTTACAGCCTTCTCACACACATAGCATACCTGAAACCAAACAATCCATTTTCATAACATTTGCAATTAAAGACTCCAGCTAATAATATGCTCACGAGTCAGGTATTGTTCCCAAACAATAAAACTTATTTATTTACATGGGGGAGGGCTAGGAAAAGGAAACTTTAATGGAGTTAACATTTGGATTCAGATTTTTTAAGTTTGAAAACATTCTCCTTTCAGGTAACACATTTTTAGTGCCCACCTTCCACCAGCATTTCCCTTCAATCATTACAGATGTTAACACATAATACCCACTCCTAAACTGGTACCAGTATGACCCAATGAGTCTTATCTGGATACCAGGTTGAAGTTGCAGTCCTATATGACACAGCTGGTTGGCCAGCAGTTGGTGCACTTAAAATTCAGAATAACAACCCCATAATCCCAAAGACCATGCAATTACTTAAATAGCATTTAAAACTCTTTAAAACTTTCCATGCTGTGAGGCATAACTTGAAATTAATAACTATGTACATTTCCCCATGGGCAGGACAATTCCAGCGGTTGCTCACAGTTCTTCAGACAAACTGTGGTGGCATTGAATCTGTAGCTCTGGGGTGGATGGAACTTGCAGAAACCTAAAGACTTGAAAAGCTTGAGACATGATGCAGGCATCTTGCAGCTTGGAACAGAGGCATGATGAAACAGGAATTTTGCAGCTTGGAACAGAGGCATGATGAAACAGGAATTTTGCAGCTTGGAACAGAGGCATGATGAAGCAGGCATTTTGGCAGCTTGGATTGCATGAGATGAAGGATGCTGGTCTTCACCTGTCAAGCCTTTCCAAACTTCACCATGACAGCCTTTGTAAAGATTGTTCACTTGACAGGCCTGTAGGGGTGGGCAAAAGTGTGGATTTCCACCGTTGAGGAAGTTCCATGAAATTTCAAAAATTTCATGGAATTTTCCACTCTTTCGCCTGTGACAGAATTCCAAACTTTAACCAAATAACTGTTGATTTCCACCCTGTACTGCGGCATTTAATTATGAACTGTAGACTTTTTACATGACATGTGGAAAAAAGTCTCTTGCATTACTTCTGCGTTTTTTTTCCTGCAGTTTAATACATAAACCACAGAACTGAACACTGATAGTTATCAGTTCTGCAGAGTTTTTTCCTACAGTTTAATACATTAACCCACATTTCTTAAATTTATTCTGCAGTTTTCAGCAGAATTTCTGTGAAAGTTGGTGAAATGATTTCCAAACTTTCGCAGAAGTGACAATCTGACTTTCGCTGAAATTCCACCAGCTGAATTTTTTTTGCACACGCCTACAGGCCTGTTTCTTCTTTTCTCTGATGGTACCCAGGATGGGGGGGGGGGTGACAGGTAGCTGTAGTCACCTTGCAGGTTCCACTCAATACTGCAGACTCTCATTGCTTTACAGTCAATTGTTACTTTAGTTTAAGAGAAAGTCTGTTGTCACCTCATGTGACAGGAAATGCATTTTCAACCACTTACCAGCATGGCAGCTGTGGCCCATTGCATTCAGCACACAGTCTCTGAGTTCAGTTCTAAAGTCACTTCATGTGACAGGAAAGGCATTTCTGACCACCTATCAGCATGGCAGCTGTGGCCCATTGCATTAAACACACACAGTCTCTGGCTAACAGAAGACACTTTTCTCTTTGACCACCTACCAGCATAGCAGCTGTGGCCCTTTATTTTAACACACACAGTCTCTGGGTAACAGAAGACACTTTGCTCTTCTTTTATCACCGTGCAGGTGCTGATAAACATTAGAAGAACTCAGCGTTCAGGTGCAGCATCAGATTCAGTTTCCATCATACCCGGAAATTAAGGCAGGCTCCTTGGGGCATTCAAACAGCTGTGCAGGCACCCAAAAGACCTTTACCCTTTCACAGAACTCACAGGCATCCGGGAAATTCCTCTCTACCTTCAGGGAACCCCAGCTGATAATCTTGTTTCCGTTTTAAATGATCTCAGACCTCGAAGGCATTTGGGCAATTCCTCTTCCTTCAGGAACCCCAGCTGATAACCTCGATTCTGCTTCAGACACACCTTTGTGCTGGAAACATACTTTCTTCCCCAGCAGTGGGAGACATGCAGACACCTCCTGGGCTTCATGGGTCAGGCAAACCCCCAGGAAGTCCTTTTTTCTCACTCAGGAGCACATAGTAACTGTCAGGCAACTTCCCTGCCTCACACAATTAAATTTCTTTCTTTGAACTGCAGCACCATCTAGGCACTGGAACTCATATTCCACTGCAATTCTTAGACATTTACTTTTCTTTTGCCACCACAGAATCAGGGAGCAAGGAGGCAGGAGCCCCCCTCCCTGAGGAGGGGGCTCCAGTCAACACACTGACTGAATTCAAAGTCTCACATACACTAACTGAATAGAACTGAACTGATTGTTTCTCCTCGTGAGCTTCAGAGAAAGAAAAACAGTCTCTGATTAGTTGAACACAATAATAGGGGAAGCCTGACAGCTGCTGAGAGGTTGATGCCAGCTCTAAGTCACAGAAAAAGCAGTTAATGGGCTTCCTCAATGCCCTATTGGTTCACAGTCATGGTGGCAAAAGCTGGTACCACCTCCTTTTCCCAGGAGCCTTCAAAGCAGCTCCCCAGGAGCCTGGCATTCTAATTGGCTGCTAGTGGTCTCAAAACTGGCAAAACATGGCCCCAGTAAAACATTTCACACAGTGTCCCAAGTTTAGCATAAAAGTACAAGCAAATAGTAGAGCTTTACATATATTTAATAACATGTAGCTGTAGCTGCATTTGTATGAAATGAAGCTGTGTGCGCACTGGATGCAGTGGTGCGCAAGCGGAGCTGCCAGCTCAAACAAATGTAAAACCAAAGGAAGGCATGGCACTTCAGCAGGTCTTCAAATGGGGGTGAAGTGTTGAGGCACTAGGGGTACTGGTTCTTTGCAGAGGCTCCTTTGCTGACAATAAGTTAGCATTTGCTTCTAAACTTTGCTGCATGCGTGCTGTGCTTTCCTTTGGTTTTACATTTGTAGCTGCCTATGTGCCCTTTAAAGTGACTTCAGTTTAATTTCAAACAGGGGCTCCATGTGCCCATCGCTACCTCCATAGCATTATCCCCACAGGTGCAGTGCTCATATTTATTCATGAGTAGTCTCTGCTGCTCCTTAAAGTGACAGGTGCTCATTGTAACCTATAGCACTTAAGAGTGCTTTAAAAACATTTATTTTCTTCCCTCAGATGCCTCCAGACCCCCTTTCACTTTTATTTCAATCAGGGCCAGGGCACACACTAACAGGCTGCTGCTTTAGAACCAGATGGAACAGTTTTTACTTTGAAGCACCACAGTGCTCCAGAGTATGTGAGTGTGTGAGAGGGAGTGGGGGAGGAAGAGCCGACTGCAGCAGCTTGCACAGGACCTGAGCGATGATCGGCGAAACCACTGCAGCATGTGGCTGTACTTTTAAATTATTTTCTTCACTCTGCCAGCTCTCACAGCATGAAGAAGAGCAATGGGGCGCACAGGAGCATTCAGGAGCCACACAGGATCAAGAAGGAATGTAGCATTTAGGTAAGCCCCCAACCATGGGGGGAGGGGGGTGATGGTTACAATACTACACGCTTGCAAACAAAATGAGGTATTTGTGTGTTACCGATGGCTACTATTGCAAGCCATTGGCTCAAAATTTCATTTTGGTCCTTCTTTCAAACACGGGCCAGTTTTCAACATTAAAATAAACAACCTCTATTTATGGAGGAAGTAACTGAAAGAATTAAAACAGCTTCCTCAGGGAGCCTGGTGAGTCTTTTCCACCTCCAAACTGATGCCAGACTGTTAGGAGACTTTTGGTGTCTCCTGGAAGTGGGCACACAGTGTGCAGAGTGCACAGGGTTAGTGACTAGAGAAAGAGAGGGTTTAAACACAGCAACATTGCTGTTTACTAGCAGAACCCTCTATTCTCTGTTCTTTTGCTTGACTTTTTGCCCTTCTGGATTCTGGGCTTCTGAAAACAAATGGCAAGAGAGCCACATGCCTCATATTTTATTATTGCTCCACTTTACTTTTGAGCCCACAGAGAGGACAGGGAACAGCAAGGAAGGGTAGAGAAAGAAAAAGGGGTTGCTGCTCCTGTCCACCCAGTCGCTTTATATAATACTTCATTTTCAGACATATAAGGGGAAATAAGGGGAAACACAAGACAAGCCTCAACTGTATTAATTCTTTGAATCTCCACTTGCCAGCCAGGAGTCCCTTCCTCGACATCTCCTATTTCTAATGAATTATGACAATACCCCTTTAATAATGATTGTTATGCATAACATTTGCATGAATTTTACATTTACAAATAAACACTTGACACTTTATTGCTGCACATGAGCACTTTATTTACTACCACTTCCAAAATTCTGTACAGTACTTTATTTAATTACCCAGCAAATAAGTCTGGCAAGTTAGCCATCTCTGTGCTTTCTTCACTTAAAGCAAGATTATGGGAGGTCAAGGTGTGGGACAGAAGGTGAAAAAGAAATATAGTAAGATGGAAAACGATCTAGAAGGAATAAGTAATAACTGACTTATGTGGCCAACCTATGTCAGTTGTACAAAAGAATATGAAAATTATTGAGGAGCACTGTTGTGCAACAGGTTTAAATAGGGAGAAGAAGAAGAGGATAAACAAGACATCCCTCCTCCTAGGCATGCGGATTGCTAGAACACAGTTCTACCACAGAGTACCTGCTCTTATTGGGGGTTGGTCCTCATGTTCAGGATGTATGCAATTAAAGTAGATCAAAGATTTGTAACAAAACAAGCCTGAGTTTGCTGACACCATTACAATGCATTTCAGTTCTATGATGAAAAGACACAGATTAAACAACCAGCAGCACCAATACATTTTAGAGTAGATAAACAGTCATAACTTGTGGGGTTTTATCTAGAAATAGTATGATGCAAAAATGACAGACAGTGTCCCTTTAAAACAAAGTGAGCAGTCAGTTAATACACGTGTACCAGACATTTTGTTTTGGCCACTTGAACTTTTTAGTGCTAGTCATAGTGGTTATCTGAACAAGAAATTAATGTAGAGTATTATGCTTTTTGGCTTATTTTTTATTTTCTAAGGTTTCCCACAAATGCAGTGAGGTTCACATTAGCAAAATCTACTGGTTTTTGCTCCCCTCACCCCAGTACTCCATTCCTTCAAGCAGCTCAATCGCCACAGGACTGATCTCTTGCTACCAAATGTCACCTCCTGCCTCCCCAGGTGTTCCACTACTACAAGGACCAGGCAGGGTATCTCTGCCAGGGTGCCTCCCTATCTGCCACAAGGGGAGAGGAAGGATGCAGGCTTGGAGCTACAGCAGAGGGATGTCAGTTGTACAATAAGGGGTCAGGTGGTTTGGGGAGGAGGAGCATGATGTTCATCAACCAGCATGCTCGAGTAAGGAGCATCTGTTTCCCGTTGTCTACTCAGGAATGCATGCTGTGTAACCCAAGACAGATCAAGGCAGGCCCAATATTAGTAGTTCTGATTTATCTAAAAAAGCATTTCAATAACTTGACAATGTAACAAATGGTTTGGTAAAACAAATATGAAAAAGCTTAAAGCAGCAGTCTGGCTTCTTGGGGAAGAGGTGTGAAGTTAATTTAAAATAAGTTAATGGGCAGATACAGTTATTGCAACTAACAATTAATATACAAATTTTTTATGAAAAAAAAACAAGTTGCTTATTGCAGCCCAGCACCATCCCTTGCCAGACCTGCCATCAAAACTTTTGTGGCGAAAAAATAGGCCCTGGCCAGAAACAATGCCGTACACCCGACCCCATCCCCCACCCTCTCAACCCCCCCTGCCTGCAGCAAATCAGCTGCATAGGGGGCAAACAAGGAAAATACAACAACTGATGGTACTTGCTTCCATTTTCTGACCACCACTGCTTTAAGGTTCATCTTAAAGCTCAGACCAAGTTATACTAAATCTAGGAGGAAACATTTTTAAAGACTGCTGCAATGTAGCTTCTGAACCAACCATAAGCAGAAACCTTTAAAATACTGTATGAAAACAAAAGGACTGCATATGTGCAGTACTGGAACAACACAACACTCAGGTGTTGCTCTGGGCAGTACACTAATGGGTCAAGAAGTGGTTAATGATTGAGAGCAGAACCACAGGCAGGGCAGGGGTTGTCATTATGCCATCAAACCACCTAAAAGCATCTCTCCAACTGCCAAAATAAGAAGAGGTGCTGACTAACATTAACACTTTTAAGAAATCTGCCACAACACCCACCACACTGCCATTGAGAGGGCCATACCATTCAACAGTGTCAATTTTTTCAGGGTTGACCAAACTGGTACCTTAAAATTATCCTGTCCATCCTGAAATTAGTGTTTTTGTCTTTGAATGACAGGGATTGTGGGACACTTGATGTCAGACACTAATGCGACAGTGTAGCACTCCTTCAGAATTTATTTTACACCACATTACTGAGTAACAACATAAGCTTCCAGAGTTCATATGATTATGTCTGGCATGGTGTCCCTGATGGCTGGTCACATACATTTATCACCAAGTTTGTGACTGAGAAATCTGGTGATGAAAGCCCCCACCAGGCTTGGACTGTGGTGTAGATTCGGGAATTCACAACACACATAGCAGCACAGTGACATTCATCCTCACCCTCTAATGTGTCCAACACTGTCACTTTAGCGTTGCCCCAGATAGGGTCCAAAGCATCCCAGTTCACTCTCTGGATCCACCGTTGCCTTGACCACTGCTCTCAGCCAGGCAGACTGTTCTGATGGAACAGCGCAACCCCTCCCTGTGTCTACGATCTGGACTGACCGGCAGCCGGGTCTTGAGCTGCATATGCAGCAAGGCCGAGGAGGTTGGGAAAGGAGGCTGCTGCTGGCTTGTGTCTATGGTACCGACAGCCTAGTCCTTGGCTGTCCTTTACAGTCAAACCCACTGCCTGCTCAATGGCTGGGCCAGGGGATTCGTGTGACCTCAGCTCCGGGCTTGGGTGCTCCTCCTGGGATGACCCGAACTTTCATCCCCACACAACCCCCACCACAGCTTTTCTCACTACTCATCCTGCTAGCTGATCCAGGCCTCTCCTCCTTGGGGGACACATTCCCCAAACATGCTGTCACCACTCTAGTCTATCACTCTGCCCCCTCCCCCTCCATCACTGGTGCCACCACAATGTCAGTCAATCTCTCTTTCGGTCTCCACCTTGGCTGCACAGGCTGATCAAGTGCACATGCAGGAACCTGCACACAGACACCAAGAAATACTTCCTCAGGACTGTCAGTGGTGGCAGCAGGTGGGCCACAGCATGGAAGATGATGGGACAGATCCCTCCACTGCCCAGCCAGGACATGCGCGGAGGCAGCTGTGGAAGCTGCTCTGGACAAGGGAACTGCTCTCAGCATAGAGACTAGCTCTTTGGCGGTGGTGTATAACCACAGTGTAGTACACTGCCTGAGGATGGGGAGGCAAAAAGGGGGCTGAAGGCTGTGACTTTTGCCTAGGTGCCTAACGTGTGCACCTTGTCATTAGCTGTTGCCCACGTTAGCTGTTGTCCAAATCATGACTGATAATTCCGAAACTCCGAAACAGAAGCATTCCACAGTTGCCAGTTTTTTGAGCTACTGGAAAATGGCTGCAGGCTCTGCCCACACAGGTGTAAAAATGGAGTTCCTGAGAGTGACAACATTCTATGGTGTATTGTCTGCAACTCAGATAATAAGTCAAGTTTCTTTGGCAAATGATTGAAGCGGCCAAAACATTTCCCACAATGCTGACCATAGTACTAACCTGGTTTTAGACTTTGAAAACCTTTGTGCAGCATGAAATGCAAAATATAACTGCTAAGGGCCTTGATGGACTTGATCCCATTGGCTGCCTCCTACAGCCCCCACCTCAAATTCCTTTAGGTTAACCACCTGTCAATCTGGTACCTCAGTTCTTCCACCAGTTTGCCTGAACTATGTGTATTTATTTTATTTATTTATCACTTTGTTTACCAGGCAAGCACACTGGGCCAAGACCTATTTTCAGGAATGACCCAGTATTCCCAATGCAGTACACAGACAGGATGACCAATTGCAGAATCTGGCTAGAATGGCTGCTGTCACTGGGTCCAAACAGTGCCGGTCACAATAGCACATGCAAGGTGCGCGTGACAAAAACAGCACCTTTTTTTTGAGGGGGGGGTTTGCCCCCTGCACCCTCCCACGTGGGGGATCTTCCCCCTCACATCCCCAGGACTTAAAGATTCTCACTCCTGGGGAGAGTGCATCATGGGGTAAGCTGAATTTCTGGGGCCGTGGAATACTGTTTCCACAGTCTCTTGAAAAAAAAACAGGTCCTGAAGCATGCAAAATGATTGGAGACCAGGATTATTACCCTGGTCTTTAATAGCACTGACAGAGCTGCTGTATGCTTCAGCCCCCTATACCATGGGAGCAGCTTGGCCAGCTACTGGATCCCTGTTGCCCTTGTCCTTACTTCAGGACTATGAACAGTGACCAGGGGAGCACTTATAGCAAGCGCTGAAAATCCCTGGTAGCTGTCGGTATGAGCACTTACCAGACGAGTGCCATATAGTGCGGACCTATTCTGGTAGTGCTTATCTAACCAGGAACCCTGACACTGCTGCTGATGCTATGACAAATGAAAAACAGTACCCAGTGGGCAGTGACTGCCATGTAATTTATAATGTGGGCACTTGTCCACATGTTAATGGTAAGACAGGCTATGCAACCCTTAGCCTGTGCAAAACCAGTGCAAAACACTCACTAACCATCTACTCAATTATGTCACACATTTAAGAAAAAATATTTATGAAGTAGCAGACTGTACATGGGCTTTGTATAGGCTAGAAGACGATTAAGAGGGAACAACTGTCTGAACTGGAGCACTGAGCCCTGGAACGTAAGCTGAACTTCAATGTGAAAAAGTTCTCAGTACTGCACTTGGGTAAAAATATTTATGTGCTAAAAGGAAAGGTATTAACAGAAACACCAGAAGAGAAGGATTTGGAAATTACTATAACTAACAATTTAAGCTTCAAAAAACATTGTAACTTGACAGCAAAAAAATGTTTTGGTCTTCTGGACTGCATTAGAAAGCACATTAATAGTAGAGATTAAACAAGCATTTGTCAATGCCGAATGTTGTTGTGCTGGCATTGGCTTTGGTAGTGCAGTGCAGAAAAACATTTTGGGCAGGATGTGAAAAATGACAGCTGTACAGTTCATAAGGAGGTGTAAAAAAATGGCAGTGTTGAAAATGTGCATGCAAATATTGCAAATTTGTGAAGTTACAAGGGTGCGTGGGAAATGCGCAACGCACGGTTGTAACACAGTCATTTTATGGACGTTCAGCACCAAATTTTCAACATAGGCATTTTAGCACCTCTGCTCATGTACAGGTTCACTGTTATTTCCTCAAACTGTCCCAAAAAGTGATTTTGCACAGCGACAGCGCTATTCTGCGCCGGACGTGCGAAAACACATTATGGGCAGGATATTTGAAATGACAGCTGTACTGTTCATCAAGAGTTGTGGAAAAATGCCATTGGTGAAAATCCAGAGTGAAAATATTACAAATGCAAAATGTTACAAGTGTGTGTGCAATCTGCCAATGCACGCTTGTAACACAGTCATTTTATGGAGTATCGTCGCCAAATTTTCAACATAGGCATTTTAGGACCACTGCTCATGAACAGTGTCACTGTCATTTTCATAATCTGGCCCAAACACTGATTTCCCACCTTGACCTTGATATTGTGCGGAAACACATTTTGGCCAGGATGTGAAAAATGACAGCTGTACTGTTCACAAGGAGGTGTACAAAAATGACAATGTTGAAAATCTGGCATGAAAAAATTTTGAATTTGCAAATTTATGAGCCTGCGTAGTAGCTGCACAACACATGCTTGTAAAACAGCCATTTTTTTGATTTTTTCCACCAAATTTGCATCATAGGCTTCTTGAGAGCCCACCTCATGAACAGTGGCACTGTCATCTTATTAATCGACCCAAAAGGTGATTCCGAGTAGTGACTGTGAAATCACCTTTCAGGACCAGTTAACGATATGACAGTGCCATAATTCATGAGGAGGTGTCCCAAAACCCCCATGTTGAAAATTTGGTGTAAAAATTCCAAAAAATGCCTGAGACATGCATTAAAGTTGAAAAACCCCTATTTAATCCATTATACAGCTTACCGGCATTTCCTCAGTTCATGGTTGGCTTTGAAGAGTGCAGACGTGTTCCTGGTCTACTGAAGATCATTGCGCTGGACTTCGGAGGTAAGTATGGGGTGAGGGGGGTGTGGGGAGGCAGGGTGCACAGTGGGTGGGTGCAGGTTGCTGGAAGGGGGGTTGGAAGAGTACAAGGGACCATTTTTGCTTTATAGGTTAAAAAAAATAAAAGACATTGGGGGACTGTTTTCATTTTAATAGGTGCTTTGGCACGCTGGGGTGGGCTTCCAGTGTGCCACCTAAGTGTGTGTGTGTGTGGGTGGGTTCTTTAGCAAATGGGGGATTGGGTACCACCACTGGCAAACAAGGAAAGGGGCTGAAGGAGTCAAGGGATTGGGCACCCTTGGCATGCAAAAAACAGGGGGACACATTATGCAGATGGGGTGGGCTCCCCCATCAGCAAAATTCAAGGGAGGAAGGATACATGCAGCAGGCGGGGTGGGCCCCTGTTGTCAAGAGAAAAACTGTTGGGGGTTCATGATGCCAAGGGGATTGGACACCCCTCGGCAATCAAAAAGGGGCTTACATGATGCCAGCAGGTTGGGAACCCCCATTGGCACACAATAAAGGAGTTGACAGGCAACAGCGGCAGTCACTGCCGCCATGTTGCTCCTGCGTGGGGAGGTGTGTTGTGGTCACACTGGGAGCTTCACTCTCATTGCAGCGGACTGTTTCTGTGATTTCCTCACCTCATTAGCTAGGCAGGGTGTTGGCCACTTCTGCTGGCTGATTGGGGAATGCGGGACACACCTACTGGTGTGTGCCTGCATTCGACCAACAGTGACCACACCTCCAAATCTGCACTACCACAAGATGTTGGCTGCGCAAGCACACCAACATAAAAAGTGATGATGCCTTTGTACACTTCACTGGTGAGATCACATTTGGACTACTGCAGCCACTTTTGAGCACCATATTCCAGGAAAGGGTTTAAAATCTTAGAGGGGGTTCAGAAAAGAGCAACTACGAAGATAGAGGTATGCAGAGCTTGGGATATGAGGAAAGGTTTGAAAGACTTAGACTATACTTACTGGAGTATCACAGGATAAGTGATTTACACCTAGTGTATAGAACTTTTAATAACCATGATTTATGGGACTGTATAGGACTGGAGTTGAGACCTTAAGTATGATACTAAGTCACACCTATTTCAACATAGGAGTGAAATGAACCATACTGAAAAAAAAAAAGAAAAATATGTTTTTCTCAAAGGGTGTGACAGTTTGGAATAGTCTTCCATTAGATGTGGTTGGTAGTCAAAACATGTTCAAGACTAAGTTTGATACTTATTGCAAAAGGGAACAAGCATTTGTCATTGCCGAATTTTGATTGAGCTGGTCCGTTGAGCTCACTCACTGCCCCTGTGTCACTCGCTCATTCTGTTTCTCCCGCTGGTGCAGACTGCTCTTTTGTACTGGGCTCCTGCCTGTGTTGGCATGTTTTTCTGGCCACAAAGAAATCTGCAGCTGTCCCTACAGAGCTCTGTTGAGGTAGATTACTCCCCCTCTCTCACTCGTTCATTCTGTTTCTGCTGGTGCTGCAGGCTGCCCTTTTATAAGGGGCTCCCACCTCTGTTGCCGGCTTCTTCTGCCCACAAAGAAATCTACAGTCCTGACACAGGTCCATTGAGCTAGCTCACTCCCCCTCTCTCGATCATTCCATTTCTGCTGGTGCTGCAGGCCGGCCTTATGTACTGGGCTCCTGCCTGTGTTGCTGCCTTTTTCTGCCCACAAAGCAATGCGCAGCAGTCATGATAGAGGTCTGTTGAGCTCGCTCACTCCCCCTCTCTCACTCACTCATTGTGTTTCTCCCGGTGCTGCTGGATGCCCTTTTGTACTGGGGTTCTGCCTGCATTGGCGCCTTTTTCTGCCCACAAACAACTCTGCAGCAGTCCCGACAGAGCTCCGTTGAGGTCGTTCTCTCCGCCTGTCTCCCTCACTCATTCTGTTTCTCCTGGTGCTGCAGGCTGCTCTTTTGTACTCAGCTTCTGCCTGCATTGGCATGTTTTGCTGCCCACAAAGTAATCTGCAGTTGTCCCGACAGAGCTCCGTTGAGGTGTGTCACTGCCCCTCTCTCACTCACTCATTCTGTTTCTGGTGGCGCTGCAGGCTGCCCTTTTGTACTGGGCTTCTGCCTCTGTTGGTGGCTTTTCCTGTACAAACATAAATCTGCAGCAGTCCTGGCAGAGCTGCATTGAGGTAGCTCACTCCCCCTCTCTCACTCGCTCATTCCGTTTCTGCTGGCGCTGCAGGCTGGCCTGTTGTACTGGGCTCCTGTCTGCGTTGCCGCCTTTTTCTGCCCACAAAGAAATCCACAGCTGTCACAATAGAGCTCAGTTGAACTTTCTCACTCATCCTCTCTCACTCACTCATTGTGTTTCTCCCGGCGCTGCAGGCTGCCCTTTTGTACTGGGCTTCTGCCTGCGTTGGCACCTTTTTCTGCCCACAAAGAAATCTGCAGCTGTCCTGACAGAGCTTTGGTGAGGTAGCTCACTCCACCTGTCTCACTCACTCATTCTGTTTCTCCTGGCGCTGCAGGCTGCCATTTTGCAGTGGTCTCCTGCCTCTGTTGGCACCTTTTTCTGCCCACAAAGAACTCAGCAGCAGTCCTGACAGAGCTCCGTTGAGCTTGCTCACTCCCCCTCTCTCACTCACTCATTCCATTTCTGTCGGTGCTGCAGGCTGCCCTTTGTACTGGGTTCCTGCCTGCATTGCTGCCTTCCACTGGCCACAAAGAAATCTGCAGCAGTCATGATAGAGTTCCATTGAGCTCATTCACTCCCTCCCCCTCCTTCACTCACTCATTCTGTGTCTCCCGCTGCTGCAGGCTGCCCTTTTGTACTGGGTTCCTGCCTGCATTGCCGGCTTTGTCTGCCCACAAAGACATGTACAGCAGTCCCGAGACAGCTCTGTTGAGGTCGCTCACTCCCCCTCTCTCACTCACTCATTCCGTTTCTGCCGGGCCTGCAGGCTGGCCTTTTGTACTGGGCTCTTGCCTACATTGTTGCCTTTTCCTGCCCACTAAGAAATCCGCAGCAGTCACAATAGACCTCAGTTGAGCTTGGTAACTCATACTCTCTCACTCGCTCATTCTGTTTCTCCCAGCGCTGCAGGCTGCCCTTTTGTACTGGGCTCCTGCCTGTGTTGGCACCTTTTTCTGCCCACAAAGAAATCTGCAGCTGTCATGACAGAGCTCCGTTGAGGTCGCTTACTCCCCCTGTCTCACTCGCTCATTCTGTTCTCCTGGTGCTGCAGGCTGCCATTTTGTACTGGGCTTCTGCCTCTGTTGTCATTTTTTTCTGCCCACATAGAAATCTGCAGCAGTCCTGACAGAGCTCCATTGGCCTCACTCACTCCCCCTGTCTCACTCGCTTGTTCCGTTTCTGCCGGCGGTGCAGGCTGCCCTTTTGTACTGGGCTCCTGCCTGTTCTGCTGCCCTTTTCTGCCCACAAAGAGATCTGCAGCAGTCACGATACAGCTCATTTGAGCTCGCTAACTCACTCCCCCTTTCTCACTCATTCATTCTGTTTCTTCTGCCACTGCAGGCTGCCCTTTGGTACTGGGCCCCTGCATGCATTGCTGCCTTTTTCAACCCACAAAGAAATCTGCAGCAGTCCCAACAAAGCTCCATTGAGCTCACTCACTCCCCCTCCCTCACTTGCTCAGTCCGTGTCTCCTGCTGCTGCAGGCTGCCCTTTTGTATTGGGTTCCTGTCTGTGTTGGTGGCTTTTTCTGCCACAAAGACATCTGCAGCAGTCCTGTCACAGTTCCATTGAGCTCACTCATGCCCCCTCTCTCACTCGCCTCGTTCCATTTCTGCCAGTGATGCAGGCTGGCCTTTTGTACTGGGCTCCTGCCTGCATTGCTGCCTTTTCCTGCCCACAAAGAAATCTGCAGCAGTCACAATAGACCTCCATTGAGCTCGCTCCCTCCCCCTCTCTCACTCACTCATTCTGTTTCTCCCCACACTGCAGGCTACCCTTTTGTACTGGGCTCCTGCCTGCATTGGCACCTTCTCCTGCCCACAAAGAAATCTGCAGCTGTCCTGACAGAGCTCCATTGAGGTCGCTGTCTCCCCCTGTCTCACTTGCTCATTCTGTTTCTTCTGGCGCTACAGGCTACCGTTTTGTACTTGGCTCCTGCCTCTGTCAGCATCTTTTTCTGCCCACAAAGAAATCTGCAGCAGTCCCAACAGAGCTCCATTGGCCTCACTCACTCCCTCTGTCTCACTCGCTCATTCTGTTTCTGCTGGCGCTGCAGGCTGCCCTTCTGTACTAGGCTCCTGCCTGCATTGCCACTGTTTCTACCCACAAAGAAATCCACAGCAGTCATGATCCAGCTCCGTTGAGCTCGTTCACTCGCCCTCTGTCACTCCTCGTTCTGTTTCCCCTACCGCTGCAGGCTGCCCTTTTGTACTCAGCCACTGCATGCATTGCTGCCTTTTCCTGCCCACAAAGAAATCCACAGCAGTCCCAACAGAGCTTTGTTGAGCTCACTCACTCCCCCTCCCTCACTTGCTTGTTCTGTGTCTCCTTGCACTACAGGCTGCCTTTTTGTACTGGGCTCCTGCCTGCATTGTCACCTTTTCCTGTCCACAAAGAAATCTGCAGCAGTCCTGACAGAGCTCAGTTGAGGTCAGTCCCCCCAGTCACTCGATGCTGATCTGTCCCAAACACTGATTTCCGACAGCGACTGCAGTATTCTGCACTGAGCGTGGAAACACATTTTGGCCAGGATGTGAAAAATGACAGCTGTACTGTTCATAAGAAGGTGTGAACAAATGCCAGTGTTGAAAATCTGGCACGAAAATATTACTCATTTGCAAACTTACAAGGGTGCGTGGAACCTGCACAACACACATTCATAACACAGTCATTTTATGGAGTTTCATCACATTTTCAACATAGGCATTTTAGCACCTCTGCTCATTAACAGTGTCAGTGTGATTTTCTTAATATGTCCCAAACACTGATTTCCCACCTTGACCTCGCTATTGTGCGCCGGAAGTGCGGAAACACATTTCGGCCAGGATGTGAAAAATGACAGCTGTACTGTTCACAAGGAGGTGTACAAAAATGACAATGTTGAAAATCTGGCGTGAAAAAATTTCGAATTTGCAAATTTAAGAGCCTGCATAGCAGCTGCACAACACATGCTTCGTAAAACAGCTATTTTTTTTTTGATTTTTTCCACCAAATTTGCACACAGGTTTTTGAGAGCCCAATTATGAATAGTGGCACTGTCATCTTATTAATTGACCCAAAAGGTGATTCCGAGTAGTGACTGTGAAATCACCTTTCAGGACCAATTAACGACATGACAGTGCCATAATTCACGAGGAGGCATCCCAAAACCCCCATGTTGAAAATTTGGTGCAAAAATTCCAAAAAATGCCCGAGACATGCATTAAAGTTGAAAAAACCCTATTTAATCCATTATACAGCTTACCGGCATTTCCTCAGTTCGTGGTTGGCTTTGAAGAGTGCAGACGTGTTCCTGGTCCACTGAAGATCATTGCGCTGGACTCCGGAGGTAAGTATGGGGTGAGGGGGTGTGGGGAGGCAGGGTGCACAGTGGGTGGGTGCAGGTTGTTGGAAGGGGGGTTGGAAGAGTACAAGGGACCATTTTTGCTTTATAGGTTAAAAAAAATAACAGACATTGGGGGACTGTTTTCATTTTAATAGGTGCTTTGGCACACTGGGGTGGGTTCCCAGTGTGCCACCTGAGTGCGTGTGTGTGGGTGGGTTCTTTAGCCGATGAGGGATTGGGCACCCCCACTGACAAACAAGGAAAGGGGGGCTGAAGGAGCCGAGGGGGATTGGGCACCTCCTTGGCATGCAAAAAACAGGGGGGGACACATTATGCCGATGGGAAGTGGGCTCCCCCATCAGCAAAATTCAAGGGGAGGGAAGGATACATGCAGACGGGGATTGGGCCCCTGTTGGCAAAGAAAAACTGTTGGGGGGTGAATGATGCCGAGGGGGATTGGGCACCCCCTCGGCAATCAAAAAAAGAGGGGTTACATGATGCCAACGGGGATTGGGAATTGGGAACCCCCATTGGCACACAATAAAGGGGGGGTTGACAGGCAACAGTGGCAGTCACTGCCGCCATGTTGCCTGCACGTAGTGGGAGGCATGTTGTGGTCACACTGCATGAGAGCTTCACTCTCATTGCAGCGGACTGTTTCTGTGATGTCTTCACCTCATTAGCTGAGCAGGGTATCAGCCACTTCTGCTGGCTGATTGGAATACAGGACACCTACTGGTGTGCCTGCATTCGTAACAGTGACAACCTCCAAATCACACCCCTACCACAAGATGTTGACTGCGCCAAGACACCAACATAAAAAGTGATGATGCCTTTGTACACTTCACTGGTGAGATCACATTTGGACTACTGCGGCCACTTTTGAGCACCACATTCTAGGAAAGGGATTAAAATCTTAGAGGGGGTTCAGAAAAGAGCAACTACGAAGATAGAAAATATTACTTATTTGCAAACTTACAAGGGTGCGTGGAACCTGCACAACACACATTCATAACACAGTCATTTTATGGAGTTTCATCACATTTTCAACATATGCATTTTAGCACCTCTGCTCATTAACAGTGTCAGTGTGATTTTCTTAATGTGTCCCGAACACTGATTTCCCACAACGACTGCGCTATTGTGCACTGGAAAAGCGAAAACACATTTCGGCCAGGATGTGAAAAATGACAGCTGTCCTGTTCATAAGGAGGTGTGGCAAAATGGCAATGCTGAAAATCTGAGTGAAAATATTAAGGTTACTTAGTATGCATGGCAACTTAATGCACTTTCTGCACACACCTGGTTTTATGACTACACCAAATCTTCAACATAGGCAGTTTAGGGACCTCTGCTAATGAACAGTGTCACTGTCATTTGCATAATGTGTTCCAAACATGGATTTCTCACAGCAACCATGTTATTCTGCGCTGGAACTGCGAAAAACACATTTCGGCCAGGATGTGAAAAATGACAGCTGTATTGTTCATAAGGAAGTGCAGAACAATGGCAATGTTGAAAATCTGGAGTGAAAATATTATAAATTCGTGAACTTACGAGCGTGCATGCAAACTACACAATGCACACTCGTAACACAGTCATTTTATGAAGTATCGTCACCAATTTTTCAACATAGGCATTTAGGACCTCTGCTCATGAACGATGTCACTGTCATTTTCATAATCTGTTCCAAACACTGATTTCCCACAGCGACCATGCTATTCTGCGCCAGAAGTGCTAAAACACATTTCGGCCAGGGTGTGAAAAATGACAGCTGTACTGTTCATAAGGAGGTGTAAAAAAATGCCAATGTTGAAAATATGGCGAGAAAATATTACAAATTTGCAAAGTTACGAATGTGTGTAGCAACTGCACAATGCACGCTCGCAAAACAGTAATTTTTTGGAATTTTTCCACCAAATTTGCAAGACAGGCTTTTTGAGAGCCCACCTCATGAACACTGGCACTGTTGTTTCATTAATTGTCCCAAAAGGTGATTCTGCGCAGTGACCATGAAATCACCTTTCATGGCTGAATAACACCACAATAGTGATAGAATTCATGAGGAGGGGTCCCAAAAACCACATGTTGAAAATTTGGTGCCAAAATTCCAAAAAATGCCTGAGATATACATCAAAGTTGAAAAAACCCTATTTATTCCATTGTACAGCTTACCAGCATTTCCTCAGTTCACAGTCGGCTTTGAAGAGTGCAGACGTGTTCCCAGTCCACCTAAGATCATCGCGCCAGACTCTGGAGGTAAATATGGGGTGAGCGGGGTGTGGGGAGGCAGGGTGCACAGTGGGTGGGTGCTGGTTGTGGGAGGGGGGCAGGGAGACCGCCAAGGGACCATTTCCTTCTTTACAGGTTAAAAAAATGACATCATGGGACTGTTTTTTAATTTTACTGGGGCATGTGGCACACTGGGGTGGGCTCCCAGTGTGCCAACAGAGTCTTCTGTTTGGGGGCAGCTGTAGCCGATGGGGATTGGCACCCCATTGGCACCTGAAAAAGGGGGCTGAAAGGGTGTTACAGTATGCCGACGGAGTTGGCACCCGTCAGCAGACAACAAAAGGAGGGGGTGACATTATGCCAGCTGGGACTGAGCACCTCTTCATCAGACAACAAAAGTTGGGGGGAGTTACATAATGCCGATGGGGAGTGGGCTCCCCCATCGGCAACATTACGGCACAGAAGCTGATGGGGATTGAGGCCCCCATCGACAAACAAACATGGGGGAGGGGCACATGCTGCCGAGGGGGATTGGGCACCCCTTCCATGGGGGGTGAATATTGTTTGTAAACACGGCGGCAAGCTGCTGCCATGTTCACAAACAATATCAGTGGGTCAAGATCCCGCCCTGCAATGATGGGTCGCTCCCTCATTGCAGCGAATGGCTGACGCTGCAATGACAAGGTGACTCCTGATTGCAGCGGCTAATTTTTTACAAGTTGGTGGCATGCTGGCTGAACTAGTGTCAGCAGCAGCATGCCACGGCATTGGGGGAAGTGGGCCAAGCCTTTACAGGCTGTGGGGGCATTGGCCACAACAGTGCCGCTCCTCCACAACCTGCTTCTGGAGAAAGCTGCCGCAATATGTTTCTTTCTCATGCACGCAATCAACATAAAAATAAATGGATATAACTTTTGAGAAAAAGCAAGCAACTAAGGGCAGATTGCCTAAATCTGCTAGGAAAAAGACATATGAGGCTTACGATGGATTATCTAACCTCTACCAGATCACATGGCAGAATCCCTTGCACTAGCAGTTCTGCCACACACTTTGTCATCTCTACAGCCCATGAATAGCTACAGTGGAATTTGCTAGTTTTCTGAGTAAGCTCTTTTAAAGTCAAGTTCCTTATGGTGTCACATCTGGGTTACTTCAATGTTGATTAGGAATAGAATCACTGTACCCCAGAGTACTGATACTGTCTTGAACCAACATATTCCCAAGTGGGAATGCTGAAATAAAATCTTTATAGTGTCTGATTGACCTTTGGCACCAGAATACTTTATGCTGTTCTCTTGTTTTTTCTCATCAACTTCGCTACCACTACTGGAATCAGAAGAATCAATGACGGCTTCTTCCCCCACATCCCCTTCTTCTTAATGGACTGTGTCCAGACTCATCAATCTCTGTGATATATGCAAGTGGCACTGCAAGGTAGTGGTGCCACATTTGCTGCCACTGCTCCTTCTACATACTTCAATTGCACGCAGAGAGCATTTTACACATAAAAGGTCATGGCTGGAAATTGAAAAGTAGGACCACACTGTTGATGTGTTCTTTACGATTCAATGTGCTTATGCAACTGGATGAGATGAGATGAGATGATGCTTGTGTAACTTGATTTGCTTTGTGGCTTTCCACCTCTCTATCCATGGGATATACCACCCTGTAGGGGTATGACACAAGGAAAACTAGAGGAGGGTTCCCCCCTACAGGTGCCGTGGGAATGAATACATTGGCTAAAGGTAGGTTAGGAAGAAGCCCATGGGTAAGAGAGATGAGCCACTGGAGGAGGAGGGGTG
The DNA here is from genome assembly GCA_016271365.2 of Neoceratodus forsteri. Classification (NCBI taxonomy): domain Eukaryota; kingdom Metazoa; phylum Chordata; order Ceratodontiformes; family Ceratodontidae; genus Neoceratodus; species Neoceratodus forsteri. Next base: position 950,646,314 of record CM028134.1, read on the forward strand.
GATGGTGGGCAATGAAAAATGAATCCTGGGGGGGCCAGGATGTGTGACCTTTTAAGCCTGATGGGGAGTGAAGTTGTTGCTCTGCCCATCAAACTTCTGGTGTAAGCCCTCCCATTCAATCTGCTTACTCAACTGGATGAGATGAGATGATGCCTGTGTAACTTGATTTGCTTAGTGGCTTTCCACCTCTCTATTCATGGGATATACCACCCTGTAGGGGTATGACACAAGGAACCCTAGAGGAGGATCCCCCCCCCCCACAGGTGCCATGGGAATGAACGTGTTGGCTAAAGGGAGGTTGGGAGGAAGACCAAAAAAGAATACCCAAAGATGTGGAGCTTCAAAGAGGCGAGGATGATGAATGAATTCTGAGAAGATGATGAGGGCTGACTTTCTAAGGAGAGACGGGAAAGCCGGGGCCACCATCCGCCTCCATCCAACAGTGGAACCTAATTAACTAACTGAAGAAAGCACTAACTCTAGCTAATATTATGACCATTGGCATGGAGGAGAGGAAAAAACTCTTTTGAGGAGGAAACCTCTGGGGATCTAAGGCCTAGGTTGCCTTTCCTCCAGGCTGGCAACATTTGATTTGAGGAAGTATGTCGGTAAAGAGAATGGTTCATTAATGAGGGATATGAGTAGGGAAGATGATGACGGGATAGGGAAAACTCCAAGAAGCACAGACTAAAGAAGGAACATGAGGCAGCAGGGACCAGAGAAGGGTATGCTCGAGTAGTCAATGGGAGGGAGTAGATCCATGTAGAAGTCAGAGGAGCAAGAGGTATCCAGATGTGCTCACGGGGAAACCGAGGATAATGCAGAATGGCTTGATTGAGTGATGCGAGTGAACAGACACTGAGGCTGATGTGGCATGCTTGATTATGTGATGTAAATGATTAGACCCTGAATGACTAGACCCTGAGGTTGCAGTCGATGAGGTAGCATAGGATTCAATGATAGGAATGCTCGAGTAAGCGAATGCTCAAGTAAGTGATGTAAATAGATAAACCTTGAGGTAAGGATGAGTAAATGAGGACCAGAGTCATGAACCTGATGCATACGGCAGGATGGCCGCAGGTTGATGAGGTGGCATAGGAGTCATGATTGGAATGCCTAAAAGAAGTATCAATTACAGGCCTCGACTGGAAGGAATCCTCAATGGTCGGTACAGAATGTGAATGAGAGGAGACAGGAATGAACTTGAAAATGAACTTGTACGAAGGTAGAATGCTCAATAGAGCGATGCGATTAATTATGCTCCTCAAAAGGAGTTAGACTCCAAGGCCAAGAAATATGTGAATCCTTGATGGCTGGTACAAGATAATAGGCAGGGAATGATGAGTCATAAACCTGCTACATGCTGCAGGAGGACTGCAGGTCGAGGAGGTGGCATATAATTAATGATAGGTATGCCCAAAAGAAATATCGATTGCAGGCCAGATGGAGCCCACTGAGGTATACTGATTGGTCAGCCGAGGCAGATCAATCTAGTGATGGAAATAGTTGAGCAGGTCGGTGTCAGCATTGTGGAGCTGAAAGGGCTAAATGAGCTGGAACAAATCAGCTAGAGGCAGGTAGAGTGATATAATGACATGGTGAAGTCTTGAGTGGAAGGCAGATTGACAGAGCGAGGTGAATAATGACTGGCAACGGTGGCTGCTGAGAGGGAGAAGAATGAGTGCACCCCAAAGCATGCCTGAAATGAGTGTTCCGAGTACTGGATGTCCGAGTCAGATAAGCTAGGGATACCAGCCATGGGCGGTAGTTCGAGGAGGGATAGTAGCCATGAGATGAAGAAGCAGTGGTAGGGCAGAAACCCCCAAAAAGGAAACACCAACAGCAAGCTGGCCGAGGCCAGCAACCCAGGGGCTGCGTATCCTGCAAGGTAAGAGGTGGCCCCAATCTAGTATACCTTGCAAGGTAGGGAAGAAAGTTTAGCTTCATACATGGAGGACCAAGACCATCCATAGGTGAGGGGGTGCCCACTAGGAAAAAGCCTGATGAGCAAGAAACACAATGTGCACAGAGATTCAGAATAACCAGAGAGACTTTAGGAGATATCAGAAGCACTCAAAGGGTCACTGTAACAGGTTGCCAGCTGCAATTAAAACAAGTCTTGGGAATCCTTTACAAAATCCTCCTACCTGCTTCAGTTCGGCGGGACTCAAAGGACAGATCACTGGCTGCCACTCGCAATAGTGATGAAGCCCTGAAGCATTAAGTGTCGGCAACAGCAGCACCAGAGTGTGGAGTCACAGTTACCAGGGAGTTAAATGGTCTCTGTGTGGGCTGATTGCAGGCTGAGCAGCTGAAAATGGCCCAAAGAACACAGACACTGACAAAGATTAATGGAGAGTTTGTGAAACAGCATCCAGCAACTTAAGTCAGGTGGGCAAAGTTTGCCAGAGATTCGTAAATGAATCAAGTGGAAAAGAAACTAAAAGCTCGACAAAGTGAGTGAGGAAGAAGTGAATAGGACAGGATGGGAGAACAAGGAACCAGCTCCAAGGGTGGTGGGAAAAACTGGGCGTGGAAAACCAGAGCACTACGGGAAATACAAAGCAGGAGAGAGGCAAGGACCGACTGCCCCAGGCGACGCTCCGACATCAGGGAGAATGTTCAGGGCAGCATCCCCCGACAAGCAAGGCAGAGGCGATCGAGTTGTGGGAGTAGGGCAATGGGCATGAGGAAGGGGAGACAGGGGAGGGAATGTGGGGAAGAATGAGCCTGTGAAATGAACGGGAGCAGCCAGAGACCAATGAACTGAGAACGGAGCATGAGAAGGTGCAGCCAACCCGGCAGCCAACGTGTCCTCAGGCTGCAACGAAAAATGAATCCTGGCAAGGCCCAGGATGTGTGACCTCTTAAGCCTGTTCCTTGATGCTGCACTGCTTAAGATCATTTGGTCTATTTCAATTTACCTTTGAGGTAGATGACTTAAGTGACTTGTTTGTGCTACTTTGTTTTGGGTGAACTACAACTGAAGATGACCTACTTCTTGCAGGGGAGAGGGAAGGAGGGATATGTAGGAAGATTAATGACTTCAGCTTCATCTGATTTCACAGACTGATCATCTCTGTCTAACGAGTTTTAGAAAATGGGCTTTTTATTGTCTGGGCTCTGACAGGCTGCATCCCATGCCAGGAGAGTGCATTAACTTTCAGTAGATGCCCAGGAAATAAAATGTACCTGCCCTGTCTGCCTCAGTACTGAAGTGGTTTTAGGGGACCACTTTGGATTTCTAATTTAGCTATTGACATTTTCCCATTCATTAGTGGGTGACCCCACCCCCACCAACTCCTACTCCAAATACAAAAATCAAAGCACTGATCAAGTCCCCTGCTCTGCACATAGAATGAAAACATCCCCAAAATACTTCCACTCCTTTTCAAACAGTTTGGCGAGCCACACCCTTTTTTTAAAACTGCACCTTCTAGCAGCACCTCATACATTTCCCATTAAACTGCCCCCCCGCCCCACTGACATCCATTTCACTCCACAACATTAATGAGCACTGCCTGTGAACATCACTATTGGCATTAATTTGCCACCCAGAGGAGTTTTTTCGCCTTCAACAACAACAAAAGAAAGACTTTTACAGTCCAAAACCAGTAGCACTAGTACGTCACGTGTTCATCTTTACTCTGAGCTACTCATGCTGACTGCACTCCCGCTCACCCAAAACAAACACCAGAAAGAGAATATTCTTTTTAAAGCAAATCTGTTACCTTCGATCATGCTACATCTGTGCTCCACCACAGTCTGCTCCAGTCGCTTAGCGTGTCTTCCTTCATATTGTGAACTTGCGACCCTACAAACTAAAGTGATCACTGGCGAGGATCTAACTAGCTGCCAACACCAGTTACTGAAAGAGAGATTCCCTGAAGAGTTTCCAAATGCACTAGCCTCCTGTAGCAATGCCCCCTACTGGCAACTGTGCCTGGCAGAGAAGGCAACTGTGACAGGCAGGGACTACTTAATGATAAAACTTTTTTTTTTATTTTTAACATTTTTTATAGCTATTTTTTTACTACTGTGTAAAACTTTAGGCTGCTACCCATTTTCTGAGTACAATAATACTTTTCATGGTGGGTGGTATGGGCAATACTGGACCTTCTAGGGGCTATAAGGCCCTTCACCTGTGTTGTTGGGCCTCATTACACCCCTAGACAGTCTGATATTGCCCAATGCCACCCACCCTGTCGGGTATTATTTCTTACATGTCTGACAACATACCTCTATCCTCAAACATTCTGGCAGATAAGGACATCAACACAATATTTTATGATGAGGAACCAAGGGAAGTGCCACCAGTATCAGCTTTGAAAAAAACAGAGAAAAGAAAAAAATTTAAGTAGTGAAAATTAGCAACTCTCCCTCATCGCTGAAAAGTTGTCTTGAGATCAAAGTTGATCTTAAGAAAGCCAACGCTAAATAGAATACTGTTAGGCAGTTTCAGTTGTTCAGGACTGGGCAAATAAAAAAACACATAGAAATAAACTGGCAAACTGATTCCATAGGTGTTTTAAACAGTGTCCAGTGACAATTTTACACTGAGTTCTGACATCTTCTCATGAGCAGTACTCCACCTCAGGATATATTTCTCTGCAAGCAGGCATAAGCCACCACTTGAACAGCCCACAGTTCACTAGAAACATTAACATTATTAGCAATTAAATTTTCAAGTAGCTGCTGTGACAGTCAGCCTCATCAGTCCAAGCAGCACCAGCCCCACCGCACACCCCAGGACTTACCCTACCCCCGAACACCCCCAGCTTGTCTCCCAAGGGGTGGGACCCCTCGGACCCCTCCCCCCTACCGACAGAGACTGGTTGCTGGAACTGGAGGGGGAGCCTGATCAGTTGCTGTGGGTCCAAAACATAGGAACAGACATCATCCTGCAGCAGCAGACCTCAGTTTTTCAGTTCTCTCCCCAAGAGGCATGTCATGCAAGGATACTGGGACAGCATGGTGAACATCTGACACACTTCCCATGCTGAACAGTCCCTGATGCCAAATCCCCTAGCTACCACGCAGGGTCACCCACGCACCAGCAACTTCCCCACCCTACATCATGAAGGAGGAGAGCAGTCCATAGGACACTCTATCCTCCTTCTCCTCCAGTCAGCCCTCCAATGACCCAAGCTCATTCCTGAACCCGGGTCATCAGTGTCAGAAGTGGTAGCACTACCGTTGTGCCAGTGGGCTGGCTATAATGTTTTCAGAAGTATCCTGAAACAATTTCATAAACAAAATGAAGAGACAGGCTGCCACCAACCAGCTATAACTTAATCAGACCTAGGGACACTGAGACAGTCCAAGTCCAGCATACTTTCCTCTGACACCACACCTACGCTAGTCTGTTGAGACTGGTTGAAAATCCAGATTCATGTGACCAGGTGCAGTTGGGAAGGGCTGTGATACCTAACACTGTAATCTTTTCTAATAATGAGAGACACAGTGGGTCAAGAATACATGAGCCTCTCACACAATCCTGTGGCCAAAAATCATAAGGATCCCTTGGAAAGAAAAAAGGCTTTGCAGTGGAGCTGCATGTACTCACAGCATGAAAGCTCACTCTGTCCCATGATGGCATTTAAAATAAACATTAGCAAAATTCCTGCAAATGCAATAGCCATGTATCTTCACCCTCACTATCTGCCACAAACTTACTTAGGCTCAGAGGATGTATAGTATGCTAACAATCTTAAGGGAAAGAACTTCCTGAGTGTGCTAATAAAGAAAATTAGCATAGAAGCTGAACTATGCAAAACCTACACAAATGCAGCATTTGTGCTACTTTAATGTAGATTATCTCCAATGCTGGTTTGCAAGCATACAAGATCATGACTATGAAAGTGCATCATTGTGAGTCTAGTCATGCTTCCTACTGGTTTCCAAAAACAACCAACAAGAAAAGGTGGAGAGCCTTTCTAGCAGGCAAAAACCAAAAGCAGGAAACATTGCATGATTTCAGCTACTGAAGCCAGCACTAGTAGATCTTCAGCAGGAATCTCTGACTCCAGCATTTCCCTGCCACCCAGAGGAATCATCAATGTAACCAGCTCAACTTGATTAACTGCACATTTAAGTCTCCTGTCAATTTTATCAATTAAAAAAAGTAATTGGCTACTTTTGCTATTTAGCTTGACCCTAACAATGTTTTGCAACGAGTTAACATCATTTTGTTGCTCAATCCACCCCTCCCAAAAAGGGACTACTTAACCTCCCAGCTGCTTTATGTTATTAATAAATAATGATTGTTGCAAATTTGCACTTTCTGTGTCTTTATTATCTACATGTTAGGCAGTTTCTATGCACAATAAATTCCCTCCAGGGTGGGCAGTATTGGGCAACACTGGACCTTCCTGCGGCTATAAGGACCTTCACCTGTGGTGTCAGGCCTCATTACACCCCTGAGCAGCCCAGTATTGCCCAATACTGCCAACCCTGTTGGATATTATTTCTTATATAGTAAGAGTCTTTTTGTGTCATCAATGTCCTATGTGCCACTGTGCTGACCTGTGTAGTGTCACCTTGAGTTGTTGAAAGGAATTCCTGCTGTTTGTTTACTGTCATTGTGGTCCTCATAACACTTTTTTGCTGGCTCCATCCCTGACAGGTTTACTAGTACTGTTAGATACATTTTTACCCTGTCTTCCACATGCCATCATAGCTGACTTTGCTTTACTTGTACCAATGCTGATATTTGCTCTTGCTTTTACTACTGTCCCCAAAATCTTTAGCCAGCAGACTTCTGTTAGCCTGTTTAGCCTATTATTCACCCTCTGATTTGCTTGTTTTTATTTGATACAGTTCCATACTGTAGTATTATGAGTACAGTATCTGTAGTATTGTGCATGTCCCCTTCTATAATATGCAACCAAATATTTTCCAAATAATATCCTTTCCAAATCACACATTATAAAGACTATGCTGCTTCAGTGTTCATGTTCTAGCTCTGCTTTCCCTTAAGGAAATTCCTTTACTGGTTAAAGGACAGCATGCTTAGCTTTATCTTTAAAAACAAGATCTGACAGAGCCACTTCAACTGTAGATGCATTAACTAGATAAGGGTGTTTCATGGGCATAAACATAAACATGAGTTGCTGTTGCATACACTACCTGAATCAAAGAACGGTACATTGAAAAAGGGCAGATATAAAAATAATGCCACCATCTGAATAGCAGTTACCTATATGTTTCACATTTTATTCTATAGCAATCAGCTCAACAGAACCAGGCCACCATATATAGTACATGCAGGTATTGTACCTTAATTGCAAACACTGTTGAGACAATTATATGTTGTGACAAGGTGGAAGATAAATACAATGCTGAGACATGTTTTTGAAGACATTTGATGTGTTTGATTTTTTTAGAGATCGCTATGGAGTTCACACACATACTTAGTATAATATAAAAGTGCACATACCCAAATGTCAATGTAACTCTTACACATTTCACTACAAGTTGTTCTCTTCAAGGAAGATCTTACTGTACAAGGCCTAAAAATGAGCATTAGGTAAAAGTAAACTGGGGTAGGTTTGTTATTGAGGGTATTGCACAGATTATCTGTTATTGCTGCTCCACCCCAGGCACGCACAATATGAAAATCAACAACCCCTTGATATGAAGCAAGAGGAATTATTTAGTACAAGGACAGAAACAAGTAGGAGACTGAGTAAGTGGGCAGACAAGCATGAGTATGGTAAGTCAAATAACATTTCAAAAAGTCTCACTATTATAATTAATTTTTTACAAATGTGTCTGCACAATTGGCAATGTTTGCAAAAAAATAATAACAATGGGAGTTTTTCCACATATGTCCACAGGTGCCATGCATGCAGGTGAAAGTATTTGAGGCCCAGTTGCACCAGTCTGCCCTGTTCCTGAGTCAGAAGATCATAGCAGAGAGGCATAGGTACTGGGAGTTCCATCGATAGCTGTTGAAGCAGAGAGAACCAAATCTGATGAGGTCAAAGAGGGGCTATTAGAATCGTGTGAGCCCCTTCAGCCTGTAGCTTCAGGAGAACCTCTGAAGCACTGGGAAGGGAGGAAAGGCATGCAAAAACCTCCCTGTCTAGCAAAGAGACAGCACATCTCACCAGAAAACACCAAGCATGAGAACAAGAGAGCAAAAATTGGGTAGTTTTGCATTGGATGGGGAGACAAAGAAGTCTATCTCTGGCTGACCCCACTGGTTGAATAAGCTTTCAACCACCTCTTGATTTAACTCCCAATCATAAGCCCTGACAGTGGTGTTGCTGAGACTGTCTGCAGGATGTTGTTGATGCCCAGCACATGAACACCAGTCAGGTGGAGGTAGTGCTGGACTGCCCAGTACTACACATGCATCACCTCCCAGTGTACAAGGTTCGAGTGAGTGCCTCCCTGTTTGTTCAGGTACCAGACCACAGACATATTGTTAGTCTGAATCAGGAGTGTCCCCGGACATTGAAGAGGCTGAAAGCACTGGAGGGCATACAGTACTGCCCTCATTTCTAACACATTGATGTGTAGAGACACTTCCAGCTGAGACCATGTTCCCTGGGTCTGATGGTCTCCTAGGTGGGCCTCCCAGCCTTGACACAAAGCATCCACTGTAAGGGTCATGGTAGGAGCAGGGGATTGAAAGGGGAACCCCCGTGGAGAGATTGGACAGCTCATGCCACCAAAGAAGATCCTTCATGTGCCCAGACACCAGGACCCTGTGGTCCAGGTTGTCCAGCAGCTGATCCCATTGGATATGAAGAGTAATTTGGGTCACTCACATATGCAGTCTGGCTAGAGGAACTGTAGGGTTCACAGCTGCCATCAACCTGAGAAGATGGAGGATCAACCAGGCTGAGGTCTAGCGTGAGCTGTGCACTAATCTGGCCTGTTCCTGCAGGGTCTCTGCTCTGTTCGATGGGAGGAAGGCCCTGCCCTGGACTGTATCCAGCACTGCCCCAAATGAACTGTAGGTGCTGGGAGGGGAGATGTGGGACTTGGGATAGTTGACAGTTATTCCAAGTCTAGAAAAAAGGTCCAGGGTGAAGGAGAGTGACTCCCTCAGATTGCTCTGTGATGGGGTTGATAGAAGACAATCATCCAGATAGAGGCACAATTTGATCCCTCTGCAGCATAAGGCTGCACCACCACTGCTAGACACTTGGTAAAAAACTGAGATGCTGAGGATAGGCCAAAAAAGAGAGCCTTGAACTGGTAATGTTCCCCCTGGAAGGCAAACCAAAGAAAGTGGCAGTGGGCCTGGAAGTCAGGGATGTGCAGGTATGCATCCTGCATGTCTAGTGCACAAAATCAATGGCTCTTGTGGAACAGGGCTAGAAGTCCCTGGATGGTAATCATGTGGAATCTCTTGTACTCGATGTACAGGTTGAGCATGCTGAGGTTCAAGTTGGGTCTTAGGTTGCCCATCTTTTTGGGCACTAGGAAGAAATGGAAGTAGTACCCTCTTCCTATCTCTGCCAGACCCACTGGCTTTATGGCTGACTTTTGCAGAAGAGCCTGGCTCTTGTCTCCTATCAGAGACAGATGCCTTGGAGGATAATGGGAGAGGCCAGGGGGGTTGTCCAGAGACCTATCTAATAACTCTATGGTGTGACCTCTTGCTATTAACTGAAGGACCCAAGAGTCCATGGTTATGTCCTGCGACTCCAGAATGTGGAGGGAAAATCCCCCCCACTGGTTCCCCTAGAGGATCTGGAGGAGGCAGGGGGATCTCCCACAAGTCAGGAGGCTGAGGGGAAGGAGTTAGCAGACAGTAGGGGTTCCTAATGCTGGATACCAGTATTTGGCCTGGCATTTGGAAGGGGCCTCTTCGGTCCGGCATCTCTATTGCAAAAAAAAGGCTGTTTACCTTTGTATCTGCTTCGGTACATGAAGGGGGGTTATGGATAGATTTACCTCAGTCCTGCAATTCAGTGATAATATCCTTCCTTAGCTTTACCTCTGAATAACACAGAGCCCCTGAAAGGGGCATAGCGAGCCCCACTCTGGCTCAGTGAGCTACCTGCAGCAATGCATAACTTGGCTAGCCAAAGGATCTATAAAGATGAACTAGGGCAGTTCCTTGTCTGTTGCACTTCCTGTGAATTCCAGCCAAGAAAAAATGAACTACCCGGTGTCCTCCAGAACCTCCCCCCTTCCGAGCTAATCCAAGCCACTGGTACATATCGCCCAAGCCTTAGTACTCAAAACACATATATTAGCTACTATAGGCTGCTCCTTTTTCCCGCTACTCTCTACTCTACTCTACTTTGGCTTCTTCACCACACTATACAGTCTCACCACTCCACTCCCTCACACGACAACATTCACACACTCCCCCCTCTCTCTCTATCTCTCTCTCCCCTTTCTCTCTCTATCTCACTATCCCACCCACTCTCCCCAACCTCCACCTTCCCTCCTTTTTCTTGTGCTCTCCTGCCCTCTCTCCCTCTCTCTCTTCCTCTATCCTCTCTCTCTCTTCTTTCCACCTCTCTCCTCTCTTCCCCTATCCTCTGTCTCTCTCTCTCTCTTCTCTCTATCTCTCTCTCTCTCTTTTTCCACTGTCTCTTCCCTCTCTCTCTCTCACCCAAAACCCTCTCCTCACCTCAACCACTATCTCCCCTCAGTCTGTGTCACCTTTCCTCAAACTACCCCTTTCTCTAACCCTTCTGCTCCCGCCTACTAGGCTAACAAGACAATGCCAACTCTGGCAGCACTTTTTAAGACAGGTAGAATGATAAACTGTACCTCAACTATAGTTAAAAGTTAGTGCTTGAATGGCTATGTATTGCACATTTTATCTTCATATGTTTAAAGATTAATTGTTGCTTCTGCTGTACTCCCCTGTCTCTGATTGCAACCCCTCTCTCTGTTAACCTTTGTTCAAAGTATGACATGGAACCTTTGTAAAAGAGTTGTAAACTCAAAGGTTGTAATCCAAACTGGTAAATAAAAAAAACAAAAACAAATAAATAATGGATGGAGGTCTGGATATCTTGTGCCAGGCCAGTAATCCTGGGCAATGAATGCTGCCTAATGCAGACATCAGTGGCTGTGGTGCAAGCAACTGAGTCTACTGTGTCATAAGTGGCCCGGAGGGCATGATAACAGAAGATTTTAGCCATTCTCACTGTCTTGGTAATCTAGGCCTTAAGCTCCTGGTCCTGGATAGCTTCCATCTTTAACTCGAGTAAGGCCAGGGAAGATTTCTGATAGGAAACCATGTGAGACACATAATTAAGGGACCTGAGGGCACAGGTGGAGAAGGAATGGATCTTGCTACCGAAATTGTTCTGCTGCTTAGACTTCTTATCAGGAGGAGACATGCTTAAATGTTAGGCTTAAAGGACCGGTCGTGGGCAGCCGTGATAACAACCGAGTCTGTATTAGGATGGCCAGTAAGGTGTGTAACCCCATCTGGGGGTAGTACACACTGTCTGCCTTTTTTGAAACAGCCAGAATGGAGGAAGGCTGTTGCCAGATAGTGAATGTCAGGTCTTCATGGGGTCCAGTCCAAGGCAGTATGGGCATTGAAGCTGTGTTAGTCATGTCTAGATGCTCTGGAATTCTACTTTGGATCCTGTTCCTGGATAGCCCAGCCACAGGCATTTTGTATAGTTATGAGAAGTTCTGCAAAGGCAGGGTCATCCAGAGTGGACTTTGGGGAATCCTTAGGCTGAGGCTCTATAGGTGCATGCATACCAGGGCTGGAGGACAAGTCAGAGTCAGAGTCTGAAGAGTGCCTGCTGGGGTCTTAACCCTTTTAGAGGAGTGTCCTGGGTTTTATCCCTGACCTGGTGTCTAGAGGAGCCTTCTTCAGAAGGTGGGAATCCATAGGAGAGGCTTATCTAGGGGTCAGAAAGGAGGCGGGAGTAGAGGCCGCCACTGGTTTCCGATGGTCAAGCTCTGAGGCTTGTTGAGTCCTGTCCTCCTGAATCACAGTCTGAAACACTGCCTGGACATTAGCCTGAAGCTGCTGTGGAGGCAGAGGCTGAGGAGGAGGTGGTGGAGAAGAAGGCTGGTATAATGGATAGCCTGGCATCTGATATTGGGGGTATACATGAGCCTGATAGGAGTAGGAAAAGCCAGAAGGAACATAACCTTGATTAGACATAGCCCAGCATCTGGTACCCTGGTACATAATGGAGTTAATGACCAGGCATTGGATACCCCTGTGAAGGGTACATTGGGTATTGGGGGGGCAGATAGCCTGGGACAATGCCCATAGAGCCAGCTGGAGGTGGAACTGAAGGCCTGGCAGGAGGTCCAGAAGGGCCAGGCATCAGCCCCATATGGACATTCAAAGGGGCTGGCAGTGAATCAGACGCAGGAATGTCCGGCACTGGAAGATTCTGTGCCTGGGGGCCTGATGGAAGGCCATCCAGCATTTAAGGAATGGCCAAAGTGCCAGATATACCCTGACCCCATGAAGGATCACATGGTGAAGGGTCACTTGGGGTCAGCATGTGAGTAGAACCTGATGGAAGACCCATAATCATCTGGGGAGCAGGAGTCCAAGATAATGGAACCTGGTTGTCCAAGGGGGCTTGAGTTGAGGAGATCCTGACTGAAGGTCCCAGAAGAGATTAGCAATAGGCCCAGTGGGTGAATCAGGAAGAGACTGACCCGACAAAAGAGGGGGAACATCCAGATTGGTGCCCACCTCTGGTTCTTTATCTTCTGGCAAGCCCAGAGGGTCTGGTTGTGTCAGTGGAAGCGAGGAACCTTCAAAAATCTGTTGCATGTCCAGCAGCTAGCTCAAATCAACTTCAGGGGTATACTGTGACCCCGATGGGACAGCCACAATTTTGTGGTCTCCAGAGGAACTGGGGAGTGACTTATCATGCACAGCAGTGCAGACGTCAGAAGAGCTAACATTCGATGTATTGGCCTGGGCCATGCAGACAACAGTGGAGCTGAAGTCCAGTTTACCAGCTGTGACCGTGTGCTCCTTGGTGGAGCTTGGGAGTGACTTATTGACCTGGTTGCTGGTGATAGACCCTGAAGAAGATATGGGCCTAATGAGCACAATAGGGGTTTTATCATCCAAGAAGAGCCCCAACTGCACCATGAGTAAAGCAGGCAGGGAGGCTGTGGTCTGATCAGCCAGAGTGGTAGGAGACCTGGCAGTAGGGATACTTACCAAAGTGGAGGTCTCCACGGTGTCAATGGTGCCCGATGGTTGGAGCCAAGTGGATGAAGACCTATCCGAGTCTTGGTGCCTCTCTTGTCTTTTTTCTTCTTTTTGGGTTTTGGCATTGAAGAAGAAGATTTTTCCTGCAGATTCTGCAGCTCCTTTTCAATCACAGCTAGGCACTTCTCCAGCAAGTGGGCTTCAAGCTTTTTCTGGTGCCTAATCCGTGTGGTCTGGTTGAAGGATTGGCAGAGTGCACAATTCCTGACCCGGTGTTTGGAGCCTAGGCAGATCATGCAGCAGGAATGCTCATCAGCATGCAGGATCTGGGTGCCACAGGACTTGCTTTTCCTTTTGATGGACCACCCAACTGTTCATGTTCCTGAATTGTACCTCCAACTATATCCCATGCTGTAAATGTCTTACTGTTATTTATTTGCTTCCCCTTTCTTCTGTATATCCCTCAAGATCTCTGTATTAGACGTGTTTATACTGTGTTTTACTATGTAATTATTTGACCGGATGTTCTGTTCTCTTTTTATGCTAAAATGGATGTTTGTGTAAATGGACATTTTTGCTCACATACCTTTCAGTATAAAATAAAGACTGATTGATTAAAAACTGGACTGACAGACCTGAACCACAGCAGTTCTGTAAAAATCTAAACTGGTCATACTGGGTGCAACTTGACAAATACTGCTGGTCCGGTCACTCTGGTTGGACTGTTCAGTCTGACTTTTATGTATCTGGTCCATTCCTGGAAGTGTGTTTTTCAACTCTTCCTTGACATGATTTAAAACAGAACCATCAGAACTAGACCAGATAGGTCAAAGCCAGACCAGGTCATCTGGAATGAGTGGATCAGTAATATTTGCACACGCTGTGGCCAGTCCAGATTTTATAGCTCTGGTCCAGATCTGGTGATATGGTCTTTACCCATACACCACTGTATGTGGCTTAGTGACATAATGTACAGATGGATGCAGAGTATAACCCACTGAAGGTTGAAGTTTCAGAAAACCATTATGCTAAAAATACCAAGCCTCAGTCCCCCACCCCCAAGTCACACTTAGTCCTCTACCAAAGTCATGCTTAAATATTGGTGTCTCTATATCCACACCATTAAGCTTTTAATGCCATCATGCTTCTTCTGCTGCCACGAGCTCGCCATCCATGGAGTCCCATTCTGCTTATGGCAGCACCCCCAAACCATGTAATTTTCCAGGGCTCAGCTCTTTACACCACATCAACTAAATTACTGCTAAACTCATTATTTTTAAACATTTTGTTGATAAATGTTTGTTTTGGTATATCCATGGTCTGAAAAAAATGAATTTGTAAAAGAAACCAAAGCCCACATTTATCAGTTCATTTAATCACAATACTGCATGTCATAAACATGTTAGCTTCTATGTGTAACCCAAGTCAAACAAAAATTAGATACACACATGCCTACCTATTTGCAAGTGAAGCAAATGTGGTTACTATCATTCAGTTGTAAACCTCTATAGTCACAAACTGCAGGTTAAGAACATTCAGTAGAATATAAACAGTAGCCCAGAACTGCCTGCTGGATAAAATGCAATGTGTATTACTTGGAAACAGGTAACACTGGGACTCTTGCTATAGAATGTCCTACAAATGTGCAGAATGACTGCTCTGAGGATGGTGGTGTCCAGTGGCTTAATGAGGTGTTTATATGGGCTTAGGGAAACAGCAGAGTTTATTTGTTATGCAGAAAGCTCCAGGAAGTGTTTAATCCATTCTACTTCCAGCAGCTTTCATGATGTCTGTACTCTCCATTGATAATCTGACACCGAATGACTGCCAGAAGATAATGACTTAACTTTTTTGGGGCTCAATTAACTCCTCAAGCCAGAGGAAAAATAGTGCTCTTCAGTTTCCTATACACATATGTGTAGTAATGAGGCTTCTGCAGAGGAATCTATTTTTAACACTCTATCATGTTGTTTGGTAGCAGAAATGACATCAGTCCTTTTCTGAATGCAAAACACCTGCTGGGCTATGCCCACAGTCATAAAAATGTATTATTGTATTGCTCCCATTATGAATGATCTACATTACTTCAATTTGATATTTTTTTGTATTTATATTTGTCCTACTTTGAATCATTAATCCAATATTTTATACAGACCTGCTGACGATACCAACAGTCTCCCTGTTATTGTGCGCTCTATAATCCTGTAGTGTATGGATTTATGGAAAATAACAGAGGAAAAAGAATCTCTTTAAAAAGTTTCCCCTTGATA
Source organism: Neoceratodus forsteri (assembly GCA_016271365.2). Classification (NCBI taxonomy): domain Eukaryota; kingdom Metazoa; phylum Chordata; order Ceratodontiformes; family Ceratodontidae; genus Neoceratodus; species Neoceratodus forsteri. The sequence continues at coordinate 950,661,713 of CM028134.1, forward strand.
GCACATATCCCTTCTATCTCAGATCAGTTCTTCACTGTCATATTATCATATATCAGTTGCATACAAATATTTATCAAGTAGATACCTGTACTTCCTGCTTTGTTTGTTGCGGATGCAACACCTAGGGGCAGACCAGAAAGTTTGATCTTTTAAGACTTAAACGTGTTACAATTTAACTTGTTCAAATGCTTTAATGATTATAGAAGTTTTAACTCAAGAAATTGGTATTTTCCCACTTACCTGCTTAATTTTCAAAACTTTCTAATGGTTAGCAGATGCTCTGCCACATACCATTGTACTTTTCATATGTGCATGTACTCAGAGTATTTTAAAAGCCATTATAATTGCTTCTTTATCCACAGCTGAATGAGGAGTATCAGCATTTGATATCACCGTGCACAGATGTCCCAAGATGAAGACTTCAGATATCAGTCGCTATGGCAACAGTCAACACACCATTCTTCCAACCCACCAGATAGCACACCCTACAAAAACAGAAATGGAATCTTGGTAAAAAGAAGCCAAAGTAAGTTTTGGCTGCTCCAAATTTGATGTATGTGCTTTGATATACCTGCATGCCAAAATATACAAAAAATGAATGAAATGTTTCATATCCTATAACTTGGTGTGTGAGTCCATCTTATTAAAAACTGCTGGGTTATCCTGTGTTTTATTCTAGCTTGTACCAGTCTCCTACCACTTGTTTCGTCTTGCCAAAAGGGTATCAAGGGCCATGCTGGTCTCCATAACTGCACATAGACTCTATGAAGTGGGCATAAAGACAGTAGAGGCCTTCGATGTAAGCCTATACAGTTGTATGCTTAACAAGTAGAGTGGTAAGGAACCCCATTAAATTAGTACATGTTTGCACAACATACTTATTCATCCCAGCATATGTATCGGTTGTAGGAGGGCAAACTTGATGGACCTAGAGTCACTTTAAATCTTTAATAATTATGCTTCTACAAGGTCACAATGTAGCATGAATGTACTCACAAGTGTTACTTGTTTAAACTTAATCTATTTTGCAAATAGCAACCTTTTCTAAAAATATTTATTGAGAGCTAAGTTGTAAAAATATACTGTACCATCAAAGGAGAGAAACAAATAGAAAGTAAAACAGTTATAATACATATCTCTACATACATTATATTACTTACATTATTATTCATTTAAAATGATATGCTTAATTAAATTATATCATTATATCATTATATCCTTATATCCTTACATCTTTGACAGAAAAGGATTTACAGTGTTAAAGTTAATGTTTTTGTTTTTTCTTATATGACAAACATAATTTGAGAATGATCAGTAATGCCTTTTTGAATAATGCAAGGAATGGGACCCAGACCCTTTCAAATGTCTCTTGGTTATTATTTTGAAAAGATTATAGTTTTTCTATTCTCATAATATCTAACATAAATTAACCCACATTTCATATACAGGAGGAGTGGATTCTTTCCATTTGAGAATGATACACTTTTTTTCCTATTATTCTAACTACTGTGATTAAAGACATTTTATACTTGAAAGACTTGAAAAAGGCATCTGGGATTTCCAGCAATGTATGTAGTGATTAAAACATTAGTCTGCTTCTCAGTGCTTTGGATAAAGTGTTAATTATTGTATTTCTCCAGAAGCTGGTAAGGTATGTGCAAGAATGAATGAGATGTACTGTATGAGGGTTCCTGTGGTATATGTACCTCTTGGGCAAGTTGGTGATATCATGCTGCTCATTTTGTTAAGTCTTGCTGGGGTACAATAAGTTCTATGCCTTGAGCTGAATGTATTTGCTGAAGTTTTGAAGTTTTTACATTTACTGAAGGGAGTTGTATACGATAAGCTCTTGTCATAATTTATCTGATATTTGAAACTTGAAGATTTGAGTCAATTTATGTTACAGTTTGTCTAAATTTGAGCCATTATATGTAGTTAGATATGTATATATTGTTCAGATTGTTTTTGGTTTATCAATTTGCCTTATGAGTATCTCCACAATCAGGTACTTACTTGGAAATATCAGAGATACATTAGTGTGCTGGCTATAATTCCTGATTTGTAAGTATCTAAAAAATGAGATTGCAGGAGATTGTGTTGATTTTTTAATTGTGCAAAGGAAAGAAGTACATTATTTACATACAGATCCTTGATTTCTATGATCCAAACTACTCAATGTATGATTCTGCAATCTAACTACTCAAAATATTTATGAAGCATCCTGAACTTTCTAATCTGCACCTTGCACTTGTAATCTACTAGTGGCACTTGTTTAGATATGTAAGCTGTCCTCTGTATATAACTGTCTACCCATGTCCCAGGTCATATCTGGAAAGGAGCCTCAGCTCAGTATGCTTTTCCCTTTTACCAAATTTTAAATAAATAAAACTATTGTTTAACTGAAGGGTCAGTAATTGATAACAACAAAGTATAATTAGTGTGTATTAGAGAATAAGGGGCTTATGTTGTGGTCAAATTTAATTATATGATGAGCCTTCAGCCAACATTTTACTGTGGTTTTGGTAGCAAAGTTCATATGTAACAGATTTTGATTATAATAGTTTGTGAATAGGAGCTTTCTTAGTAATGAATATGTATGTCTATTTTGTTCAATATAGAAGGATTGTTCTAATTTATTTGATGAGCAGAACCAAGAGCGAATTACAGCTGTTGAAATCTGGTAGTGAGGGATCCCCACACCCACCACCACCTTTTTGGGCAATATAACTTTTACATAAGCTACCGGAGTTTGTCTTTTTTTTTTTCAAATGAAGGCTATGACTGCTTTTTTGAAATTTCAAAAATAATATTTGGTGGGTCCTTCATCCCTTAGATCGGGAGTATACATTTCCCTCCCTAGTTAATAATACCCAATACTACATTGATTAAATTTCGATGAGTCCTGCTTTTATCCCTCTAGTCCATTACTATGAGATTCACAGTCAGATTCTCTCAGATTATGCCCCAGTTTCCCTCTCCCTCTCCCTCTGCCTGCTTCCTTCTACTGAGGCGGATAGATGATGGAGGTTGAAGAACCATCTTCTTACAGATGACTGGTGTCTCACTAGATTCAAGAAAGTTACGGAGGACTATTTTGCTCTCGATTACTCCTCTACCCAGTCAATCACCACTTGCTGGTGTGCTGATGAATGCATTGTATGAGATGAGTTGATTTGACTCTCTACCCTAAGAAAGGAACAGAGAGAGCAGCAACTATGGGACCTCCTATCATCTGTCAGCTGGAAAAGTATATCAGCCCCCATTCTCTGGACTCAGACTGGCTTCAGCTCAATCAGGAGTGGTCTATGTATACGCAGCTGAACAGAGAGCAAGCAGAGCATGCCATTTTCCAAGCCAAGTTAAACTATGAAATGTACAGTGAAAAGGCTAGCCATCTTCTGGCTCTATGAATTAAACAAGGAAAATATGTTGCTTAATTCAAATAAGTTGGTCTCACCACGATGATAGTCTTTTACCTTCTCTAGAGGAATAGCTGTGGAATTTAAATCCATTTACGAGCACCTCTATAGTGAGGACATATCTTCTTCAATTCAGAACTCTTTAACTGAGGAATATCTCCAGCAAACCCACCTCCCCATTTGGAGCCCTCTGTGGCACAAATGCTTACATCCCCAATTACTATTACAGATATGGAACAGCCATTTCTGCTCTTACCCTAGATAAATTCCTGGGACCAGATGGGTTTACCCCTAATTTCTGCATTATACTCAAGTCACAGTTAGCACTCTACGTTGCTGAATTCTATACTTTTTGTTATCAGTTGGGTACCTTTCCTCCTTCCTATTTCATTACCTTAATCCCTAAACCTTGAAAGAACCACTCTGAGGTTGATAACTATTGATTGATTACCCTTCTTAATGTTGATGTCAAAATTGTAGCTCATATTTTGGCTCATCGGCTACATGCTGTTTGGCAGCCCTTGATTGATTGGCAGCAGACAGGCTTCATGCAAGGCCATCAGGTTTCTGATCATATGCAGAAAATTTTTCAGCTGCTTTTGGTGTCCAGTGAGTCTGGCATCCCTTTGGTGCTGGTCTCCCTGGACACCAAAAAAGCTTTTGACCAGATCACCTGGTCTTTTTCTTTTTTGTACTGTGCCAGATTTTGGGCTACCAGATGAGTTTATTAAATGGATTAGATTAATGTAATCATCACCCCTGTGAGTATCTCCTTCAATGGTATACTTTCATATCCTTTCACATTACATAAGGATATGTGCCAAGGGTGCCCATTATCCCCAATTTATTTAATTTATACTTAGAGCCTCTTGCCAAGCATATTTTACAGTACCCAGAAAATTCTGAAATTTCTATAGGCCCCTACTCATTTAAACTGCCCACTTACATGGATGATATCTTGTTACACTTACCTCACCCTTCCCAATCCATCTTGGTGGCTTTACAAGTTCTCACAGACATTGGGACTTTGTTGGGCTACAAATTAAATCTTTCTAACACTATAATTATGACTCTCAATCATGTGACCCATAAATGTGACCTTCTTCCAGATTTATGGAGCTGTTGGTTCCCTACAGATTTTATGTATTTGCATATTAAAATAGTGCTTGGTGTCCATTCTTTAATTGGTCAGAATTCCACCCCCTTATTTCATACTATAAAGGTGTATTTGCTTTGGTGGTAAACTCTTCCTCTTTCTTTATGGGGTGGACCTTCCTTCTTTTTATGAATGTTCTGCCCCCGATATTATATCCCCTTAGCATGCTTGGTGTCCCACTCCCTCCATCATGGTTTTCACAATTTGAAAGATTATTTTCTAAACTTTTGTGAAAGGACAGACAACCTAGTAGTTCTCTCTTTAAACTAACTCTAGCAAAACACCATGGGGACTTCAACTTCCAAACCTATATTGGTATTACCAGGTGGCCTAAGCTACTAAATTTTTGGCATGGAGACTATCGGACATGAGGACTACACCTCATCATATTCACCTTTAAAGGAAAGATATTGAATTGAACTTGTGTCAGATTAATATTATTTCTCCTCAGGCACTGCCACACATATCTTGGTATGAAATACCTTCTCCCTTGCAACATACCCTATAGGTTGATCAGTCAGCATTAACTTGCAGTTATGTCAGTTGCTAAATTACATACCACAAAGATTTGGCTCAACCACTTCATTTAAATCCCAACTTCAAATTTGCCCATCAACCGATTTCCACATCTTTTTTGCTCCAGGTAGACTTAGATCATGTATGTAATCTTTTCCAGGGTGACCATCTTCTAACCTTTGAGGAGTTCTGTATTGTCAATAATCTTCCTCACTCCACAGTATTCCCCTTTCTACAACTTACTCACCTGCTATAAACCCCTCTGGGACTTCACCCATGCCACTTTTCAGATGACTCTGTTTATTGCAAATTGATTAGTTTGGTGACCATGGATCATAATATTTCAGCTCTTTATAAAACATTGAGAGATTGGGTGGGTAATGAGATGCAATTGAAATGTACTTATTGAGAAGAAGAATGTCCTGCTTATGCTGCCTCTCTTGAGACATCTTTTCCATGAGAATATATCTATTGCTATGTAAAATTGGATAACCTATGACTTATGCAGTATAAAATTTTACATAACTCATATGTTACACCGCAAAAGTTGTACAAGTTTGGATAGGCATCTAGCTTCTTGTGCCATTGATGTAATGCCCAGGAGGGTTCTCCACACCATATTTAATAGGATTGCCCAGCTTCTCAATCTTTTTCATCCCAGATCCATCAACATCTTGATCCATTACTGGGCTTACATGATGCTTTATCTCCAGAGCTGTGCCTCCTAGGTATCGGTATTGAGAAATTATTAGACCTCCAGAGGTTTCATATGACTCTAATTGCTGCAGTGGCCAAGTTGATTATTCTACACCACTTGCAGGATTGTCACTCCCCCCTCCTCCATAAGGAATGGCATGCAGAAATGTTAACTTTTCTTTGGATGGAAAAAACTGCGGCCAGTTAGCGACATGCCCTTGCTTTATATCAACACCGATGGGAGAAGTTGCACACTCTTCATTTAATTTCCTGGTGTGTAATGTACTGTACATCAGAATTTAGATTTTCTATTGGACAGCTACAGCTGGATGTTCCACATTTATAGATGTTAGGTTTGTTTTTTATGTAGCTTCATTTTGTTTTATTCTTTGTCTGTCCATATACTGTACTATCATTGCGCTATTAGAACCATGGCAAGGCACGGTATTCTAGATATACATTTTGGTTATGATTTTGTACCCTGTTGGATTTTCTTTGTATTATCTGTTCTTTATTTTTTCTCTTTTCTTGTAGGCATCAAGTGTGTGTTCCCTGAACTGTACTTTATCGTGTTCTTTAATAAAGTATAGTAAGTTAAAAAATAAAATGTTTGCATTAGATGAGGGAGCAACTAGAATAAGGATAACATCTTTGGCAAATATTCATTTTGATACCACTAAGTCTTCCAATTAATGTTAAAGGAAGAAAGGACCGTTTCTTTTAGACTGACTTCAATTTGTGTCAGGATTTGAAGGTAGTTTAAATGATGTAGATTCTGTAATGTTGCTGTTAATTTTGTGCCCAACTATTTAATTGTGCCAGTCTGTTTACAATGACAGTTAATTGCGATCTGAAATTAATATGTTGGATCTAGAGAGGTGATTTCAGTTTTACTTCAGTTAATCTTGTATTGTGAAACTTTACTAAACCTTTCTGATAATGAAATTATTTCTGTTAGTGAAGTTGCTTGATTTGTTAAGTATGTAGTGCATCCACTGTATATAAGCTTATATTATGGCAATTACTCTTAACTGGTATACAAGTAATATGAGAATTTGCTTGAATGGCTATGGCAGATGGTTCAGTCACTAATATGAATATGAGCAGTGATAGTGGGCAACCATGTCAGGTTCCTCTATTTACTGAGAAATACTATGACATTCTGTTTGTCTTTATCTTTGCTGTCAGAGAGTGTATAGTAAATTAATACAATCGGTGAATTATTTTCCCAGATCTGATATTTCTAGTGTATGATATATAAATGCCCATTCCACCCTATCAAAGGCTTTTTTTCCGCATCAATTGCTAGCAAAATTGTATCATGTTGTGTGTTGTTGGTTATTATAGTAATTGTTCTCCTTATGTTGTCTGAGACATTATGACTGTTTATGAATACTTTCTGGTCCTTTTGGATTAATATTGGTACTGTGGTTTCTAATCGAAGTGATAGTATTATGGAAAATATCTTAAGATCTGAGTTTATAAGTGATATCAGCCTATATGAGGAGCATTATTGGGGCTCCTTATCTTTTTTCAGAAAGACTTGTACCAGTGCCTCTTAAATGTGTCTGGAATTGCATGTAGAGCATTAAATCAGTTGAACAAATTAGTCACTATGGACACTAGTTTTTTTTCTTCCATTCAGATTTTTATCTTCCTGCAATGAGTGGACAGCTCCTCAGCCCTGACCCCGCTTTCCAAGCCAGTCCCCAACCATCCATCTGGTTTGTCCCATGAATATGTCTCTCATGGCAGGGCTGAAGGATTAGGGCTGTCCTCTCCCCAGTTCTTGAATCTAGTGCAGACTGAGGTGGTATCTCGGGCAGTGATGCAGGCTTGGGGCAAGCAAACAGGGTTTCATGAAGCCCCCAGATGTCCTTTTTTCTGGTTTTCTCCATGCTTCTTGCTGTAGGGCATCTGCCTATAGCCTAGAGGTTAGACTAACAAGCTGTAAATGAGCTTGGTACATCCAGCAGACCAGACCTTGGTTTGATTCTCACAACTTCCACTTGCATACTATTTGACTCTGAGCAAGTCACTTAACTGGCCAGTGCTCCCAGGTTGCTCCTGAAAACAGGCACTTGTGCCTGATAGGCCTTACCTGGTTACCAAAGACTAAAAAAAATAAAACATGCACACAGAGGCACACACATCTGGCATACACCCAGCATCATCCTATTCTTGCTACTCAGGCTGCACTGCCAGGAGTCCTCTACCTGGTGGCTCTCGTAGGTTGGGCCAGCATGACTCCCCATCCTGTGACAAGAGAACAGTCCCTTTGATGCTCAGTCCTCTCCTGCCCCAGCTGAGCCCCAGTGACATGAGTCCATTTCTTAACCCTGATCACTTACATGGTAGGCAGCAAAATGCTAGTACCTCAGCCTTCACACCACCATGCCATTCCTTGGCACTAGATCATTGCTGAAAATATTATATACTTTAATTATGAAGCTATTTGGGCCTAGCACTTTACCTTTCAGTGAACAATTAACAGCACTCTCTACCTCATATTCAGTAACTAGTTTATCCAATTCTTTTACTCAGTCATCAGAGATTTTAGGAAGTTTTTTATCTTAAAGAAATTCTCTAACTGTCAATGGGTATTGTTCATGTTTGGATTTATATAATTTTTAGTAATATTTCTTAAATTGTTTATGAGGGAGAAAAATAGCTATAAGGACCACATAGTAAGGATTAGGAAGGAGGGGGGTTGGGTAGAAGAGTGGATAAGGCGGAAGCACTAAATGATTACTTCTGCTTGGTATTTACTAAGGAGAAGAGGGGGGGTGACACCCAAGGGGGAGGAATGGCAGAAACAGGGGGGAAGGGGTTACAGATGGGGAAATCATGGAAGGCAGAGTTCAGAAGGGTTTGAAGGCACTGAGGGTGGACAAGGCACCAGGCCCAGATGGCATCCACCCCAGGGTACTGAAGGAGCTGGCAGATGTCCTTGCGGGACCATTGGCAGACCTATTTAATGCCTCATTACACTCGGAGTGTGTACCTCAGGACTGGAGGATGGCTCATGTGATGCCCCTCCACAAGAGTCAGCCCAAGGATGAACTGGGGAACTACAGACCAGTGAGCTTCACATAAATCATGGGTAAGCATATGGAGACTATCCTGAAGGAGAGGCTGGTGGCCCTCCTAGAGGCCAAAGAACTACAAGACAGCAGACAGCATGGCTTCATATGTGGCAGATCCTGCCAAACCATCCTGGTGGAGTTCTATGACTGGGTAACTAGGCAACTGGACAGGGGCCATGAAGTGGATGTCCTGTATCTGGACTTCAGTAATGCATTTGACTCGGTGCCGCATGGAAGGCTGGGAAGAAAGTTAGAAGGCATGGGGGCAAGTGCAAAGCTGGTGAGATGGATAGGGAACTGGCTTCAGGGAAGAAAACAGAGGGTGGTGGTGGGTGGGGAGCGCTCACACCCAAGGGTAGTGATGAGCATTGTTCCACAGGGCTCGGTGTTGGGACAAGTGTTGTTTGAGATATTCATTGCAGACATATCATTGGACATCAAGAGCAAGATCAATCTGTTTGCTGATGATACCAAATTAGGAGCAGTGGTGAATGATCTAGAGGGATGGCAGGGGTTGCAGGATGATCTGGCAAAGCTTGAAACCTGGTCAGACACCTGGCAACTGGGGTTTAATGCCAAAAAGTGCAAGGTGCTGCATTTTGGGATGAAGAACCCAAGGAGGAGTTACCAGCTGGGGGGAGTGCAGCTGGCCCAGACAGAGGAGGAGAAGGATCTGGGGGTGCTCATTACATGGTCAATGAACAACTCAGCACAATGTAGGAAGGCAGCTTCAAAGGCCAACAAAATGCTGGGTTGCATTGCAAGGGGTATATCCTCGAGGAGGGAGGAGGTGATTCTGCCACTGTATAGGTCATTGTTTAGACCGCACCTGGAGTACTGCATGCAGTACTGGCACCCATATCTGAATAGGGACATTAAGTTACTGAAGTGGATGCAGCGCAGGGCAACAAAGATGATCAAGGGGCTGGGGGACTTATCATATGAGAGGAGGCTGAGGAAATTGAACATGTACTCGCTGAAGGAGAGGAGGTACGGGGGAACATGATTGAAACTTTTAAGTACATGAAAGGAATAAACAAGATGGGTACAGAGGGGCTGTTCAAAGTAAGAGAGGGAAGGGACACCAGGGGCCATGATATGAGACTGGAGGGAGGAAGGTTCAGGAGGGAGATGAGAAGACACTTTTTTACAGAGATGTAGTAGCTGGGTGGAATACGTTAGCTGCAGAAGTGGTATCCAGTAGAACAGTGGACTGCTTCAAAAGGGGATGGGACAGGACAAGGGGGAAGGGTCAATGTACGGGAAGGGTAGAAGAGAGGGGTGCTAGCTGCACATTTGATAGACCTCTAGGCCTTTATTTACTGGCAAATTTTGTATGTTCGTATGAATATATTCTGGTTTATAACACATGTTGTTATATTAATCATTTATGCTTCTTATTGATTTGTGTTCCTGATCTTTTTAAGCTGTCACAAAATATGTTTTTGGGGGTTGTCTGCCAAATAATGATAGTTTGAATGGATAGGAAATATTTGTTGTTCTGCATTTCTTTTTATTAATGTTTTATTTTCTATTAGTTTTCAATCAAATATATTACTATTACATGCTAGTCTATGTAATTCCTCTAACTGCTGAATTTACATTACTAACTGTGATATTTGATTATTTAATAGTTTCTTATCTTGGGAAGATGTAGATTGAGAAATACCTCTAGCAGAGAAATGTCTTCTTTTTAATTGTCTTTAAAGAAGTTTCAATTGTAGAAATGAAAGGAAAAGTGTGACTTCTACTGGGATTTGAACCCAGGGACCTTGCCATTCCATAGCATGCTCTTAACCACTTTAGTCATAGGAGCCCCAAGTCATTAAGTTTCCTGAGTTTTTCCTTGAAACACAGGTATTCCTTTCATGGTATTGTCAAACACCAACTAGCCAGACTCTCAAGACTGAAATTACTTCCTATTTCTTTCTCTCCATGAATTTAGTAAGCTACTGCGAGGCAATTTTGAAAATCCAATTGTAGAAATGAAAGGAAAAGTATGACTCCTACCTGGATTCAAACCCACGGACCTTACCATTCCATGGCATGCTCTTAACCACTTGAGACATAGGAGCCCCAAGTCATTAAGCTACCTGAGTTTTCTCTTGCAACACACACATTCCTTTCATGGTGTTGCGAAACAGCAACTAGCCAGTTTCTCAAGACTCAAATTACTTCCTATTTCTTTCTCTCCATGAAGTTAATAAGCCACTGCGAGACAATATTGAAAATCCAATTGTGGTGCTGTGGAGCCTGAGCAATATGGACGTGGGTCTTTAGGGCTCCCAAATCCAGCTTCAAGAATACAATTTATTGAACATTATCGATGGTCAAATTTTGATTAAAACAGAGAAATAATGTTTTGGAAGTTTCGAATAATTAAAATGCTGCATCCTCAGAGAGACAAAGGACAAGGAGAAGGAGCAATTACCAAAAATGTAGCGGGAGCTCCCACCACATGGGCAGCACAGGCCTGAGACCAAGAACAAGCTGAGGAGACTCCAATGGAAACGCTGCAAACCTTAGGGGCTAAATTGAATGTACTAATTAAATCAGTTACCGGTTTGTCAAACAAGTTTGATGCCATTACTCACAGGGTTACAAATGTTGAGACCCAGCTTGATATGATTGCTACCACATCTTTAGAAGCTAAAAAGACAGCAGAAACTGCAATGGGTACAGCAGTCAAGACAATAAAAGAAAATTCTCATCTACGGTCTCGATTAGAAACCTTGGAAAACCAAGCGAGATCCCACAATTTGCACCTCATCGGATTGCTGGAAGGCTGCGAGGAAGATCATCTTCTGATGTTTTTAAGAGACTGGTTTACTCAGAAATTAGGAGAGGAAGTGCTTCTTGAAGTACAGCGCTTCCAAAAAGTTTATTGCATCACTCCGAGGGGTCAACCAGAAAACCCTGAAGCCCCGAGGACCGTAGTGGTGGTCACGGATGGAATGGGCTCAAGAGATCGTTTGTTAGCTCTGGCCAGAGTCAAGAGATCCTTACTGCAGGATGGCCTACAAATCAAGATGTTCCCTGATTTAATTTATGCCACGTGGCAGAGGCATAAGGGCTTCGATCTGGTCCGAGCAATACTGAGAGAGATCGGAATCTTACATGGCCTAATCTTTCCAGCGAGGCTGCATATTGCCCATCAGGGGAAGGTTTTTGTCTTCACAGATGTTACAGATGCCATGAAATGGGCCCAGAGGAACACCCAAGATCGTATTTGTAGGCATCAGGATGATGAATTGGGATCTGAAGTAGACAATCAAACATGAAGTACCTCTATAAGTGTGCTGAGATGAGTCAGGTACTTTTAAGGACAGAGTTTTCCCCGATTGTTCTCTTTTGTTAAAATTCTGTTGCTCTACCTAACAATTTAAAACAAACTGTCTGAAATTTTCTGAGTGTTGGATGTTAGTATTAAATTTTAAATTAATACTAATTGTAGCCTGTTGCTGAACTTAGTACATAAGAGGGTGCTTTTACTGTTCGATGGTTAAAATTTTGTTATGTTTAAAGATTTCTCTGCTTATGCTACTTCGGATACTATTTTGTCTGGGGAAGAGACTGGTTAGCTTGGAGCCTGTAAGACCTACAGAGATCAAGTAAGAGCAACAGTTCTAAGGTGAACACCATTCTGGTGTACTAATTAGAAACTCACATGGTGAATACAAGTATTCGTACCCTCTAGTAGGGTTAGGAACTGGAGACTTTGCGAACAATATAATTTTAAAGTATCACCATGCTGCTCATGAGTTCTGTAACAGCTTTTTGCTATAAAATGTTTTCTTTCTTGTTTAGAATTACTCCCCATTGATGTGTCTTATAACTTTCAATGCACACATTGATTGTATTTAGAGAAGTGGTGCTCTCATGCTTAATAATTTGAATGCTAGATTGATTGTTTAGGAAAATAATTGTATGTTCTTGTGAAAACAACATAAAGTTAAAAAAAAAAAAAAAATCCAATTGTAGAAATGAAAGAAAAAGTGTGACTCCTACCGGGATTCAAACCCAGGGACCTTAAAGAAGTTTGACATTTTTGTTTTAAGTTGGTTTATAAATGCAGTGCCTCTAAGAATAGTTTGCTCAATTTATCATATCTTATTTTGTGAACTACCCGAGTCTAATTCGAACTGTATGATGCAAGGAGAGTGATCTGATATCACAATCCACAACTGACACTGATCAGACTTAAACATGGGCAAAATGGCTGAAAATATGAATTTTTTTTTTTTGCAAAAACATACTTCTTAAGTCTAGCCCCACAATATGCAGTTAATAAAATGACACGTCGGTCCTCTTTGTTGCTTAAAAGGGGCGAGACAGCGCAAAAGTGAGTCATTGCTCCTAACACAGGGGTAGAAAAGAGGGGATAATGTGGAGTAAGAGGAAATCAAAATAGGTAATGAGAAATAGTCAAAAAGAGTGCTAATAACAAACACAAAATAAAGCTGGTGAAGAATATGCAGAGGAAAGCGAATACTTGGTATAATTACATTAAAAACAAATTTGAGCTGCAATATAAACCTGGCCACATGGAATGCTAAACAGCTCAGAAACAGAACTGGAGCTAATAAAATACATAACTGGTTAAATAAAAAATGAACTGTATAATGTTACAAGAAACATGCTTTACAAACAAAAATTTTTATTGGTTTCAGAAAAGATTGGGCAAAGGCATACAGGCACCGTACTCAACAAGCTCAAGATGGGTAGTGATATTTTTTAAAAGAGGTGCAATAAATCCCCAAACTCTGAAAAGTACAATATGTTCAGGTTGAGGTTTATTGTGTGACAAACAAAATTGTCATTACACAACATACAAAATAGCCTTACAGCTCTATACAAATATTAAAAACTAGTACATATAATACATCGTGTGTAAGTCCAACAATCAGCAATTTCCAAGTCATTTTACCCTACACTATTCCACCTTCTCATTGCACTGCATATTTTTAATTTAGTATCCGCTTGCCGTATTGCACATACCCTTATTATTTTCCCTCACAAGTTTTCACCCTACATATTTTACACCTTTTTATCTAGCCAAAAATTCCTTAACCTAGTACTAAGATACTACCTTTCATTTGTAAATGACAAGAGTACCGAAAACCACATTTTATTATAATTAATTTATTATAATATATATTTTTTTCCTTTCTATCATAGAGAGAAATTGGGCTATCTTAATTGAATAATCTCTCTCTGTAGTTTTCAATAAACTATTCATTTGATATCTAAGTTCCACATCCCAGTTTATTAATATATTTCCTAGATACAGATTACATTCCTATTTATACAAGGGGCTCAGTATCAGAATGTGAAGGAGATCATCCTCTCCCATATTACAACTGCATGTACATTCCTTTTGCTTGGCATAAATTCCTCTTATCTTCTGTGAATCAAAGTACTCAAAACAAAATCTTGTCACACATTTCCTCATTTTTGGATCATTCAGAACACTTAAGTACTGTTCCATTTCCAGATTCCTTTTTTTATTCTGTGCCAACCAATTACTAATTTTTGCTTTTCAGCTTCCCTTCATTTCCAATTGGATAAAAATATCTTGGATTCTGTTTTTTATATGTATCTGTATTTCTTTAAATGGTACGATGAGACTTTCAACCAAGCTATCCAGAAGGCCATATGGTCTAACAATATTTTCCAAAGCATACAGTCCTGGACATTTAAAGCTCATGTGCATATAACATGGTTTATTCTAAACAAATTCTAGGCAATCTAGTTTCATTCATCCCATAAACTTTCAAACATTAGACTGCTAACCTCTGCTCTATATAACATCTTGCTGGAAGCTGTCCCAATGCCAGTTTGGTTAGGGATGATGATGCCCCCAGTGGTAAGCCTAATATCCTTTTATAAAACTTATTCATTATTACCTGTAAACCATCAGGGTTGCTCCCTTCCCAAATTTCTGCCCCATACAATATTTGGCTTCTTAGCTTTGCATTCAGGACCCCCTTAAAATCCTTTTACAGACTGGACCCCAAACTTATAAGTGAATCTTTCTAATGTATGGAGAGATTTTTCAACTTGTTATTTACATATTTCCTCTGATTGTTCCATTTTAAACTATAAGAAAAAGTCATTCCCAAGTAACAAAAACTATGAACATTTTCAATAGGATTTCCATCACAACTTAACTTTAGATCTTCCCCTCTTATTATTGTTGTTCTGCTACACCATGAATTTCATTTTTCCATAATTTATTTCTAAAGCTGCTTTTTGCCATCCTAACTGGAATTTATTTATACTTATCGTGATACCCAGCTAGCTCATTGAAATTAGCCCCACATTGTCTGCAAACACGAAATTGGGCAATATCTACCTCCTGTTTTTGGCATGTGGAGCTCTTGACCATAAAGTCCAAACAATATCTTATTTATATAGAGGTTGAACAGGATTGGTGATAATTCACAGCCTTGTCTCAGGCCCATGTTGGTCATAAATTATCCAGTCTTAGCTCCCTCTTTGTTGTATTTCCTGTATATAATATTTTAATTACATTTATCAAGGCTTGTTCCAATCCATATTCTTCTAAAATTTTCCAAAGCTTATCTCTTTTTACTTTGTCAAATGTGGCCATCAAATCTATAAAGACACAATATAGTTTTTGCTTTTTAACATTAATATACTTTGAACTTTAAACTTTATTGGATAACAAATTGAGATAAATTCTCTCTTTTGCAATTGCATCCAACAGTTAACATATATAACATAACAATAAATATGTATACAACACATATGTACAATTACAAATAACATACACTAAAACATCATAAAATGCTTATACTGCTTATATGTAAATACTTATTAATTATGTAGGTTAAAACATAACACTGGTCTACTGTTGAATGGGCCAACATAAAGCCTGCTGGTGCCCCACCAATCACTTTATTTTTTTATTATCCAATTCATGATTCTTTTCTGTAATATTTTTGTAAAAATCTTCAAAGAATTATCTAGCAAACTAATGGGCCTATAGTCCTTGGGGTTACCTTTATCACCTTTTTTTAAAACTAGGAACTATTATATTCTCTTTCCAAGTTGATACTATGTTGCCTGACTTCACTATATAATCACAAAGTTTTTTTTGTAATAATGGGGTCCATAGTTCAATATTGCTTAACATTATATCAACCAGAATACCATCCAGACCTGGGGCTTTATGTCACTTAGCTTCTATAAAGGCATTTATAAGTTCTAATTCTACAATCTCATTTTTTAAAGGAATTCAGGTAGTTTCCTTGCTATCATGCTCCCTGAGTCTTAAATCAGAAAACAGTGTTTTGTGGTAAGCTTCCCATAAATGTGTCTCTATATGGATCTCAATATCCTCATTATAAGTACTACAACCTTTTGCTATGATTCTCCAATATTTTTTGAGGTCTTTTTGCCATACTGCCTTCTCAAACTCCTGACACAATAGCTTTCTATGTTTCTCTCTATTAATAGCCAACAACTTCCTGTATTCTTTTTGGCATTTTGTTAATTTGGCTCTATAAACACCATCTGGTTTCTTTCTTACTATTCTAGCCAATCTATTTATTTATTTTTTCTTACACTTACATTCTTTATCATACCACCTGCTACCCTTTATTTCCTTTAAATATGAGGCCTTTGTTATAAGTTGTGCAAGACATTTCATAATCTCTATAATCTCTCCAAAGTCCTGAATAATATTTTTAGCATCTCTTTTGTCCATAATTTCCATGATATAATCTCACATACCACTTTCTATTGTTAACTGGTTGGATTCTAAGTTATCTACCAACTTCCATCGTATTCCTCTTTTTGTCCTTATTAGGTCACCATTCCTCTCTTCTGTATTATTTATGTCCCATATTTCTACCAAAAGCTCAACTGAACTATGATTACTTTCGGCTCTATCACCCACCCTCAGATTTTTTATCTGAGGTATCAGATTCTTATTTATCCAGCATAGATCAATTATAGAGGCCCCTTTTCCTCCTACATACGTAAATTCCCCTGTATTATCACTTTTAGTCCTACCATTAATTGATATAAAGTTCCTTTCCTCAAGCAAGAGAAAAATTGCCTTGCCTCTACTGGAGGTTTTGCATCCTCCCTGTTCCTTACTCTTAGTAGAGACTTAATATCCATGGCCTCACAAAATTCCCTAGCATCTTCTACCAGTTCTCTACACATACCTACCATGGCATTCCAATCTGCTACAATTATTATCTCTATTTCTGGTATATTATGTATCTATAAATCTAACACATCTTCTAATTTTATTAAGAAATTTCTGTCATTATAGCTAGAATTTATCAGCGCGCAAAGTATACATTAATAATTAATGTTGTAAACCATTTAACTGTAATTTTTATCCCTAACGTATTTTTTTGAATCAATAGGGATTTCCTCTACCTTATCATTTTTGGATATTCTCATCCATATTGCCACCCCCCCCCCACTAATCTTCCATATTTTTCTCTTTCTTAGCATTTTTGACAAAATGTTTTTACCCATTGATGTTATTAGCCTGTGCACTCCATGTCTCCTGAAGACATATGCAATAAAATTGTGTCACGTAGTCAAAAAAAGATGGGTCCACGAGACTATCTTTTATCCCTGCACAGTCCAGGATATACACTATTACCTACATTGGTTCCATTTATCCTTGTTGGATCCCTACTTTAAAGCTTACTGTCCCCATCATATTTCTTATTATATCATTCCTCATTCAAATCTTGCAGGATTTGAAACCTGTTTGCAGTTTGAATTAAATTTATCTATGGGATTGTTTTATAGCTACTCACTTCAGTCACTTGTGTTTTTGCTTCCTCCACTAAATTAATATCTACCTTATCCAAAAATCTTGATTTAATAATAATAATAAATTTTATTTCTAAAGCACCTTTCCAATTTCAAAGCACTGTACAAACATTATAAAACAGAAATAAAACACAGATAAAAACTTCAATCTCAGAATGATACATCACAATCGATGATCTAAAAAGGCAGACTGATACAAGTGAGTTTTTAAATCCCTCTTAAACTCCTCCATGGAGGTGCACAACTGCAACCGACAGAGTAGAGAATTCCAAAGAGTGGGAGCAGCATAAGAGAAAGCTCTACAACCAGATGAATTTAGGCTCACTCTTGGAATCTCTAGCAACCCCTCATCGGCCGAGCGGAGTACTCAGCCCGGGCAGTAAGAAACCAGGAGATCTTTCAGATACGCTGGACCCTGATCATGTAGGGCTTTAAAAGTCAATAAACAGACTTTGAAGGTGATCCGCCACCTAACAGGAAGCCAGTGCAGATCGCGCATCACCGGGGAGAAGTGGCAAGACCTGCTTGTCCCAGTCAAAACCCATGCTGCTGCATTCTGCATTAGCTGGAGGCGACAGATTTCAACCCCAGAAAGCCCAACATACAGGGCGTTGCAGTAGTCCAAGCGTGAGGACACAAAGGCATGGATCAACGGTGGTAACGAGTCAGACGGAAAAAGGTGTTTCACTCTATCGATATTCCTAAGGTGGTAAAAGGAAGTCTTGATGACCGCTGACACTTGTGACTGTAGTGTCAGCCTGTCATCTAACATAACCCCCTAGGTTACGCACCCATTCAGGGGTTGGGAGTGATACACCCCCAAGAAAAATTCCTGAGGGTGCACCAACAGGCAACTTCTCTGTCCGACAACCCAGATCCACAACCAAAACCTCAGTCTTTTCTGAGTTCAACTTCAGCCAACTAGAATCCATCCAATCCTGGATTTCTTTCAGGCAACTGTTAAACACTGAGAGAGCTCCATCCTGGTCAGGGGCAAAAGACAGGTATAGGTGGGTATCATCAGCATAGCAATGAAACCTCAGCTTATACCGTTTTATAATGTCTCCGAGGGGCAGCATATACACCGCAAATAACATGGGAGATAGCACAGAACCCTGAGGCACCCCACACAACAAAGGAATTGGGCCAGAGGAAAAAAATCCCTGACACAACTCTTTGTGATCTCCCAGTGAGGAATGAGGTGAACCATCCAAGGACGGTTCCTGATATTCCACAGATCTGCCTCAGGTGTGCTAACAGCACCACATGATCCACGGTGTCAAAAGCTGAAGAGAGATCAAGAAGAACTAGAATAGAATGTCTCTTCTGGTCTCTCGCCCTCAAGAGATCATTAAGCACCTGAACCAGCGCAGTCTCGGTGCTACGTCTTTTACAAAAAACGGATTGGAAGGGTTCGTATATGTCATGGATGGTTAAATGGTTCTCCAATTTGACCACCACTACTTTCTCAATCATCTTCCCAATGAAGCGTAGGTAAAAGATGGGTCCGTAGTTTGCAAAACAATCTGGGTCCAAGGTAGCTTTCTTCAAGAGCGGTGTCACCACCGCTTCTTTGAGGGAGCTAGGGAACTCACCCGAGTCCAGGGAGCACCAGACTAATTGCACAAGGATTGGACCGATGATGTCACAACAACCCAATATTAGGGAAGTCGGTGCAGGATCCAAACTACAGCTCATAGGGCGCGTACCACAGATAATCCTCATGACATCCACGAAATCAGGTCTGCTGAAGGAACACCACGAAAATTGAGGCACTGTGAACTCACGCTGTTCAACCGCATCCCCCTTAGAAGCTGCAGGACGCAGATTTGCCCTGATATTGGCCACCTTTAGACAGAATTAATTGATAATCTGCCATGCTGTGTAGCCAAACAGACAATTGTCTGTTATCTTCCCTCCTAACTACTTTCTTCACCTTGTTATTCAAATCCTTTATTTTCAGCAAATTCTGCAGCAACTCAACTGTTCTTTTTTAAAAATATTCTTTTTGATTCATTAAAGAAATTGTTTATTCCAAAAACAGATATTATGAAGTCATAATAATTCTTATCTTTTATTTTAATTTTTTTCAAAATATTCAGGAAATAAAGCTTCAATATTGACCACACTCTCCAATTAAAATCCCCAACTTCTTATTTTCCATTTTTGATTTTCAATTTCCTTAAATATATAATATTGGTCAGATATCAAAATAATCAGTTACATGTCCTTTATGGACCTAACCACACTCAAATGTCATAACATTGTAGTGTGATGTTCCTGCCCTTGCATAATTACCTCTAGAAATTGTTTCATGTGTGTCTCCAATTTAACCTCCATCTCTTCTGGAATAATGCCAACATTAAACATTGGCAGTACATAATCTGATTCTAATGTTCTTCTTAGTAGTTTTTCCAACTTAACACTATAGTCAACATTTCCTGTTCTATTTTCTTCCATTACAGGCTTATCTTCTTCCAGTACTATATCCTCCGTATCTTTAACCACCTTTATCCCTTCTTCCTTAGTTGATATATCCATTATACTTATTACACTCCCCTCATTTTCCTTTTTTACATCTCCTCTTTTCTCTTGTTGGTTGAGTTTTCCACTCCTTATAGAGTTTGGTCTTTTGTCATTATTGTTCTTTATTGATGTCATTCCTCTTCTCCTTTGCACATTATGTTTCTCCCCTGAACCCCTTATCTATATTCTTTTCCCCCTCTTTTTCCTACCTATCCTACTCTTTGTTTTCCTCCTTTTCCCTCCCCTTACTAACTTCCTGGTTCACTCCTCCTTCAACACAATCTAATTGGATTTTTGCCTCTTTGACATCCTGTTTTTTCTCTTTCTGTTTATGACTATTCTCATTCATATTCCCTTTTTTCCAAAGTTTTCTCTTACCTTCTTGAATTCAACCTTTCTCCCAGATGTCTGTGTTGTTGGCTTTTAACTCCAATGCTATACTATCCTGTCCTATATTTCTACCAAAAGCTCAATTGAACTATGCTCACTTTTGGCTCTATCACCCACCCTCAGATTTTTTATCTGAGGTATCAGATTCATATTTATCAGGCATAGATCAATTATAGAGGCCCCTTTTCCTCCTACATATGTAAATTCCCTCTTATTATCACTTTTAGTCCTACCATTAATCAATATAAAGTTCCTTTCCTCAAGCAAGAGACAAATTGCTTTGCCTCTACTGGAGGTTTTGCTATCTTTCCTGTTCCTTACTCTAAGTAGAAACTTAATATTCATGGCCTCACAAAATTACCTAGCATCTTCTACCAGTTCCGTACACATACCTACCTGTACCATGATGTTCCAATCTCCTACAATTATTAACCCTATTTCTGGTATATTGTGTATCCATAAATATAACACATCTTCCAATTTTATTAAGAAATTTCTATCATTATATCCAGAATTTATCAGGGCAAAGTATACATTAATAATTAATGTTGTAAACCATTTAGCTGACATTTTTTTTAACATATTTTTTGAATCAATAGGGATTTCCTCGACCTTATCATTTTTGGATATTCTGATCCATATTGACAACCCCATCCCCCCAATCTTCCATATGTTTTCTCTTTTGTAGCATTTTTGACAAAATGTTTATACCCATTGATGTTATTAGCCTGTGCATGGGAAGGTCATGTCAGATGAATCTAATAGATTTCTTTGACTGGGTGACCAAAGTAGTAGACCAGGGAGGGGCTGTGGACATGGCCTACCTAGATTTTAGCAAGACATTTGATACAGTCCTACACAAAAGATTAATATACAAGTTAGCCAGCCTTGGAGTAGGTTCCAAGGTGGTAGCCTGGATAAAAAATTGGCTAGACAACAGGACACAAAGGGTAGTAGTAAACAGAGTCCACAGTGAAGAAAGGAGGGTTACTAGCGGGGTACCGTAGGGTTCAGTACTGGGACCAGTCCTTTTTAATGTCTTTATAAGTGACATTGCAGAGGAACTGGAAGGAAAAGTATGTATCTTTGCAGATGACACAAAGATCTGCAACAGGGTTGATGCACAAGATGGAGTGGAAAGGATGAGAAGGAACTTGGCAAGATTGGAGGAACAGTCAAATGTATAGCAGCTCAGATTCAATACAAAGAAGTGCAAGGTAATGCACGTGGGAAACAAAAACCCAGGGGAAGAGTACACAAAGGGTGGTGAGATACTGACAGTAAAAATGGGAAGGGACCTGGGGGTAATTATATCAGATGACCTAATTGTGGGCAAGCAATGTGAGAAGGCAGTAAGGAAGGCTGGGGGGATACTGGGATGCATAGGGAGAGGCATCAATAGTAGAAAACAGGAAGTTGTTATCCCTCTGTACAGACAGCTGGTGAGACCCCATCTGGAGTACTGTGTGCAGTTCTGGAGACCCCGTCTCTGCAACAACATAGACAGAGTGGAGGCTGTCCAGAGGAGGGCAACCAAAATGGTGCAGGGTCTGCACCAGAAGACATACAAAGAAAGACTAAAGGAGCTTAATATGTATACCCTTGAGGAAAGAAGGGAGAGAGGGGACATGATAGAAACTTGCAAGTACCTCAAGAGAATCAACAAAGTCCAAGAGGGTAGCACCTTTCAGAAAAAGAGATGTGCAAGAACAAGGAGGCACAATTTGAAGATAGAGGGGGGATGGCTCAGAGGTAATGTGAGGAAGTATTTTTTCATGGAGAGGGTTGTGGATGCATGGAACAGCCTCCCTGAGGAGGTCATGTAGTCAAGAACAGTGGGGGAATTCAAGAATGCATGGGACAGACATAAGGCAGTCCTAGTGGGGGGGTAGGAGGAAGTAAGATGTTGGTTAACTAGGATCTGCAGCTTATCTGTTAGGTAGGAAAATGGGCAGACTAGGTGGGCCAAGAGGTTCTTACATGCTGTCAAATTCTATGTTTCTATGTTTCTATGTCTCCTGAAGTCATATGCAATCAAATTTTGTCATGTAGTCCAAAAAAGATGGGCCCACAAGTATCTTTTATCCCTGCACATTCTCATTCATATTCCCTTTTTTTCCTACGTTTTCTCTTACCTTCTGAATTAAACCTTTCTCTCAAGTGTCTGTGTTGTTGGCTTTTAACTCCAATGCTATACTATCCTGTTTCCATTCTTCCTGGGGTGACATAACCAACTCTGATCCTTCCTCAGATTCTGGGTCACTATTGACTGTAGCAGTCTCTCCATCAGTGTCATTATTAACATATTCCAATTTTGCTATTAAATTTGTTTCCTCAACTCCTTCTTTCTCATCTGTAGTCTCATCTTTTCTCTCCTCAACCCTATTCAGTAATTGTAAAATAAAGCTCCTAATCTCTAAGCAAACTCCCTTCATAAAAGACAAGTCCTGCTTGATCATCATCAACTGTTCATATATCATTATATTAGCCCTTAACAGATCTCTAAGTGTGTTAAATACTTCTTTTGTTAGATTATCACAATATATTGAATCCCTTTCTATAGGACTCATCATTTGAGTCTCTTATTCACTCATCATACTAAATCTTAGGTCTGTTCAATCTCGTCATATATCAATATCCATACTTAACTCATCACCCTCATCCACAAATTCCATTTGATGCATACACTGTTTGATCTCCTTTATTTTCTTGTTCTATTCTCTTATTTGCTGCTACAGTTTCCCGTATCTTATCTATTGTCTTACTAACCTCATTATTTACTTCTCTCACAATATCTATATTCTGCATATCCAATTGTGTGGGACTCAGTTCTTTTGTCTTGGATGTAGCTACCCCCCCTATTGTCAACTCTATCTTCTCCATTACTAAGCAAATTATTTATTGTTAGTTGTCTACACTTTTTCCCTTTATGAGGGAATTAAGGGGTAAATGTAACTACTGGGAACCCCTGTCTAATATCCAGCTGAGTTACGGACACGCCAACTCCCTTTCTTACGTCTGTTTCCACCACCTCTTCCACCTTCATTCTTTTGTCTTTATCTTTTTTTTTTATTTTCATTGTGTTTATCTCTATATAGCCTGTCTTTATCCAACTTAGTGTATGTACTCCCAATGGTAGAAAAGGGGATTTCCTTCTAAGGTATTTTTCCACTTCCAGTCTCAAATGGCATTTTAACACTACCCAGGTTACTTTTAAACATCAATTACCACACTATTCCTTGGACAAGCTCTAATCTGAGGGATGACCTAATATCACTCACAGTCTGATACTGCATGTCAGGCCCTTAGTATCCTAGTAGCTACAGTAGTTAATAAGGATATAGGCTTGGTTGGCTAGATTGTTCTTCAATAATCTGATTGAACTAATCGTGCAATTATGCAAAATAAATAAATAAATAAGGCAGTGCAAACTTCTCATCCTAAATAAATTTCTAGTAATTTTAGGCTAATAATTCTATTAATTTTAAGTATATCTAAATGATACAGTAATACAATGATGCAAAATGCTATAAAGGTGCTATAAGCAATATAAATATTATAAATATTCCTCTAAGATTATCATCTTACACCTAATTTCTATTATAGAAATATAGGTAGCCAGAGCAATTGAAATATTCTACTCCTTAAGTGCTCACTTTCTTAATACAATAATATCAGTTCACAATTTAAAACAAAATTTCTTGCTTTGGGAGACTTGAAGAGCAAAGAGCAATTCTCTTGTTTTAGTTCCTCAACAGTTCGCACTTGCTCTCCACTTCAAATACTTGCTGTCCCAAACAATTCGATCAATGGGCATTTTTAAGACTCTCAAAACCCTTTCTGAAGTTAAATCCAAAGCACATTACCAGATTCTTACTGCATTTTCTTAGGGCACTTCTTAAGAAGCTTCTCAAAGTATTCAGTTCAGTTCAGTTTGATTCTGTTTGCTCTGGGTTTATCCACAGGTAATCTCAGGTAATAGTTTGGATACCAGGTGTTCCCCAAATCCCCAGATTTGGCTACTTGTAGCTCTTGTTACCAAGCTTTCACACCACACTAAAAATGAAAGTATAGAACAGAAAGCCATAAAATCAGCTAATATCAGCTTATTCAGTTTATTCAGCTAGTACAATTATTTATAACTACTGTATATAAAGATTCAAACACCCCAACTATAACTAGATAGCTTTATCCCTGCCCCCCCAAAAAACTTTATGAACTGCCTTGTTAAAATGTAAAAAGAAAAAAAAAAGAAAACACTTTACCATATAACCTTTCCTAATAATCATAATATAATCAGGGACCCTGGTTTTCCATTTTTAACGGTAACACCGGTAACAATCACGGAATCCTGCTTGGTTTGCGGATTTTGAATTCTTGTACCGGTGCCTCACGGAAACTGCATGTCACTGCACAGAATCTCTAAGATTTCAGCATTTTTTAAATTTTTTTTTATTTTCTCTTTTTATGTCCCCTTCTCACAGCATCAGTCTCCACTTTTCAGGCTGGGTATCCCTTAGCTTCACCCCCAGGTAATGCTCAGGAGCTCCTGTGGTCCTGCCCTATCCTGCCTGGGTTGTATCCCCACCAGGTGGAAAGGGAGGGACTCCAGGACCCATCCATACTCCCTTAGTGTGTGTCTGGCAGCTCAGTGGATCCCTCATGGAGCCTGGTTATGAAGTCTGGGGCACCTGGATCCCTTCTGCCAGTGGCCAATGTGGGGTGATTGTTCCTGGTTTTCTGATCTCTGTCCCTGAGGGCACTGGCACTAGAGGAGATCCAAGGAGGTAGGTCACATAGAGACATGCCACTGCTCCAGATCCTGGCTAGGGTCCTCCTCTCCTGATCACTCTGCAGCACCATTGCATCACCAACCATGGTCACACAGTTGGTGGTAAAGCAGCAGGACCTGCAGCCCACCCTCCCCGGAGGAGGAGAGCAGTCCCCCAGGTGCTTTATCCTACTCCCCTGGCCAGACCTCCAGAAACCCGAGTTCGCTTCTGACCCTGGGTCACTGGCATTGCAAGCAATAGTGCTACCGCAGTGCCAGCAGGCCGACCCAGATTTCAGCATCTTAAAATGAATGCTGCTGTGCTTTGCATTCTTTTTGCTTTGTTGCATATAGAGTCAGTAAGGAAATCACCCGCACTGCTTTGTTGTAATCAGCTATTCAGTTTAACCACCCATGCCTAGTGGTTAGAGTAACAAGCAGTGAATGAACTGGGTATATCCAGTAGAGTTGGGTTTGATTCCTACAACCTCCACTTGCATACTGTGTGACTCCAAGCAAGTCACCTTAACCTCCTCAGTGCTTCTAGGTCACTCCTGAAAACAGACAGTCCTGCTTAGTGGGCCTTATCTGCTTTACAAAGCATATAAAAAAAATACCAATATATGTTTACTACATCATAGAATAGTAGTCAGGGTACCATGTAATTTATTTGAGTTTTACTTGGGCTGAAATGATTTTGTATAGGTAAAGATAAATGTTCAGATACATTTTATGTGTTTTATAGCTTGTTTTTGATTTTAGTCAGGTGTTTATTGTATTCTTTGCATATAGCATCTAGGTTGTAGATTGCTAAATGCAGGATCACTGTTACCAACTACTTATTCAAGTTTATAACCAGTAGGGCCATCCACAATCCTCAGTTGTTTGAATGAACACTAGTCTGAATTAAAGTATGTTCACAAAGAAGAAACTGCCCTACTACTTATGATAATACTTCACAGTTAGCACCCCATTTAGTGAATTGGATCATTTGCAGCTTTTCTCCCACCTACTGTTTCAGTCTCTGTGACAACAAAAGGTTTTATGATAGACTGCTTTAACAAAAAGCAAATGTTAAGTATTTAAGTGCACTTATGTTTGGCCAGTGAATTTTAAAAGCACAGTCAATGACGTACAGAAGGTAAGACCCTAGGGGCTATATGATGCTGGTGGGTAGAGTAGTGCTCAGTTCACATCTGAACAAAGGCATGAAAACTGGGAGACACCCTTTTCATGGACACCAAGGGAAAAAGCATCCACATGTCTGGTAGATGCATAAATCCATTTGAATGTCCTCCACTAATCACTTGTGGATTTTTTAGGTGAAGACACTTTATTTCAAAGAAGCAAATTCAAGCAGTTTTTTTACCCCTGGCCATTCACTCCTTCAGGCCTGCCAAAGCCCCCTACCATCACTGCTGAGTGCCAATCACCATCCACTGCCCCTTACTGCTGTGCTACCAGGTAACCCAAAGTAACCCTTCATTGAGTGGGCCCCTACCCCTGTGGGAGGCTACCAGAGGAGGAGAATTGCCCTAAAGAGCTTCCAGTGTATCCTGGGCATGGCAGGAGTCAGAATGGACACATGTCTGGGGATTCTGGCTTATGGAGGGACCAACAGCTGTCCTTGATTTGGGTCAGTGGGTGTTTTCCCATTTTCTTGGAGTGTGACAGGTCAAGACAATGTCAAGGCACAAGCCGATGTCTGTCATGCTCCTTCTGCAGTGAGGGCTGACATGTTGTTGTGCCTCTGGCTCACCAGGGCCAGCAAATGCTGAGCCATGAACCCACCCTCCCTCCCAGGAGAAGGTGAGTGGTCATTGGACACTCAAGCCTTCACCCACCAGCTGGCCCTCCAACACCCAAGTCTGTTTCCTAACCCTGGTCAGCAGTGTCACAGGCAGAAATCCAATTCATGCAGTTAAATTATAGATAGGAAAAAACAAAGGTAGTCCACCTTAGCAGTGATGGTTCAGATTAATTCACATCTGAGTTCTAACAAGCAAAGAGACCAAGTCATTTGTAACTTGTACATGTGGGGTGTGGGTGCTGAAGAAAGGGGATCATAGTGCTGTCACTACTGCCATCACCCCAGAGGGATGTGGACTGCATTGTTGCTACTGCCATCACACCCAAGGGTGGGGGCTGTAGTGCTTCTGCCATCACCACTGGTGGATGGGGAATGTAGTACTGCTGCTATTCCACCTGAGGGATGAGGGCCATAATGCTGATACTGCCATCACACCTGAGGAATGGTGAATGTAGTACCATACCTCTCAACCTCCTGCCTCATAGATTAGGGACAAGGCTTAACAAAATCAGGGACAAAGGACCAAATTCAGGGACACGTCTTCAAAATCAGTGATATCCATTCAGGAAGCTGGCAGAATAAGGGGCTTAGTGTAAAATGTATTTTCTAAGGAAGAACAAGTGTGTAACTTTATTGTCTGGCATTATTTTGTGCTTACAATCCCCACTGTTTGGTAAGGGAAACACAATTTTTAGGAGGGACAGAGTAAAATTTTGAGGCAAAATCAGGGACATCCCTGAAAATCAGGGACAGTTGAGAGGTATGCGTAGTACTGCTGCCATCACACCTAAGGGATGGGGGCCACAGTGCTGCTGCTTCTGTCACACCTGAGGGAGAGAGATTGTAGTGCTTTTGCTGCTGCCATCACACCAGAGGGATGTGGGTCATAGTGCTGTTGGTGCTGCCATTGTACTTTAGGGATGGGGCCGTAGTGCTGCTTCCATTACACCTTAGGGATGGGGGCTGTAGTGTTGCTGCTGCCATCACATCTTGTACCTAAAATAACTTTAAATTGGTACAAGGATGGAAGGATATGCAATAGTGGAAATCAAAATTGCTAAAATGCATGTTAGCAGAATTAAAAATTGTTAAATAAAGTACACAAAACCAAACACCGGTAAAAGCGGATTTTGGCTTAGCAGACACCGGTGACAATACCATTTTTTACAATGCGCAAAACAGAATATGCCCTTTCTCAATCCTGGTAAATCAGTGTCCCTGAATATAATATTTATTAAAACACCACTACTTGGTATTTCTAACCAGCGCTTAAAGGTCACAGAAATTTACAAAAGTTATCTAATATGAAATAGCTTACTTACTAGTTCCAGGAAAAAAGAAAAGTTTGTGGTTCCCTGACTTCTTGCTCCTACTTCAGCTTTTTTAAAACAGCTTACCGATTAATTAGCATTATTTATTCCAGGATTTTCAGGATTCGTGGGCCCATAACACATTCTCACAGTTACTTAACCCCTTACAACTATAAGCCCCAGTTTCCACCAAATTTCCACTGGAGGTTCATCAGGGTTCATAAGGGCTTTCCACAGGGTACCTTCTTGCTTCCTTGCCTTTTCCAGTTTTTCCTGGAAAGTCTACACAGGAGCTAGAAAGGCAGAAAAATAATGCAAAGCTAATGAAGAAAAAAACTATTAGCTCGCTACCCCATGCTACTTATTTATTTATTTATTTATTAGCTTTTGTTGACTAGGTAGGTGCATTAGGCAAAACCCTGCCTATTTTCAAGCATGACCCGGGAGAGTACAATGGACAGATTACAATAACAAAACAATGGTGGAGTACAAAAGCAGCAGATAATACAGAACCAGAGCATATCCTCACAGGGATAGTCAGAGAAACAAAACAATACAATGAAGCAGTGACCATCCACACAGGGATGGAGGGAAGCAGGAAAGAAAAACAAGACAGAACAGTCAATACTTACAGTGACAGATAGTAAGCTAGCTAAAGGGAAGTGAGAGGAGTGAGAGGGTTAGGTACAGTCACAGGAGTCAAGTGCATTTAGGTGGGAGAAAAGTGCAGTTTTGAAAGAGGAGTGAGATGGAGAGCATTTAAGGCTGGGAGGTACAGAGTTCCAGAATTTGGGGGCAAAGTGAGAGAAAGCTTGTTCCCCCAATTTTGTGGAACAGTGTGGGAAGTAGAGTGAGGAGGAATTAGTGGCTCTCAGTTGGTGGGAGTGTGACACAGGGGTGAGAATGGCCCCGATGCTGTCAGGGTGAGGGGGTCTTGTCATGGAATCAGTGAAGTATCTCAGCGTGTATAAGCACAGGTTTTTGGGGGACAGCCAGTGTAGGGTGGAGTACAGGAGACAGTGGTGAGTAAGGCAAGGGGCAGACAAGGCAAATCTTCAGATGTTAATGTAGGTGATGTCCCATTTTTGAAGAATACCACCATTAGTGTGGGAAAAGATGGGGAGGGCATACAGGAGCCTAGGAAGCAGGACACTTCTGGCCACTGAGATCCTAGCAGCAGGGGTTAGGGAGTGACGCACCTTGTATGCGGCACCAATCTTAATATTGATGGATCTGCACACCTCCTGTAAATGAGAAGAGAAACCAATAGTGGGATCCAGAGTCACTCCAAGATATTTGAAGGAGTCCACGGACAGGACTACTGACCCATCACAACAGTGCACGCTAAGCTTAGGGGTCCCAGAATGAACTTTTCTAGCAGACCCAAAGAGCACAGCCTGTGTCTTTGGTAAATTGAGGATCAGGGAGTTGGTTTGGAGCCAGGATTGGAGCATTTGGAACATGGATGACAGGCGAACATTAAGGTAGGGTACAGGACAGGCTGCTGAGTAGAGCACCAAATCATCAGCACACATGATGGTGTTGTAGTCAGAGAAGGAAGAGGGACAATCATTAACAAATATGGAAAAGAGCAGGGGTCCAAGAATGGATCCTTGAGGGACACCACATGATATGGGAGCTGGAGAAGAAAGGACTTTATTCAAGTAGACGGATTGAGAACAGTTTGATAGGTAACTGCTAATCCAAGATAAGGTGGAGCTAGTGACACCAAGAGACTGCAGCTTGTGCACAAGCAGAGGGTGATTAACCAGGTCAAAAGCTTTTGTGAGGTCAATGAACACGGCCCCAGTTAGTAGGCTAGAGTCCATGTTAGACTTAACCTCACTAGAAAACAGGGTAAGAACTGTAGTGGTGCTGTGACCAGCCCGGAAGCCATGTTGAACTGGTGACTGAAGATTGAAGTTTAGTAAATGGGCCGAGATCTGACGGTGAGTACGTTTTTCCAATGTCTTGCAGAGGGGAGGTAGAAGCGCAGTGGGGTGATAATTGGATAGAATTTTAGGGTCTCCTTTCTTGAAGTATGACTCTGGCAAATTTCCAGGCCAAAGGCACTATGGAGGTGCTAATGGACAAGTTAAAAAAATGAGTAACTGGAGTGGCTAGAAGTGAGGCGCCAATTCTAAGTAACCTAGGTTCAATAAAATCTAGACCGGCACTGCCATGGGAGGAAATGGCCTGCAATAACCTAAGAATGTCAAGGCATGAGACAGGAGAAAGCACCAGGGCAGGAGGAGTTTGAGAAGTAGCTGAGGGAGAGAGCTGGGGGCCACCGGATCCTGGAGGGGAGATATAGGGAACTTTGTACTCTTAACTTTACAAAATGGTGCCTGCTCAACTGAGAACACCAGCACCTACACCTTTATGTGCAATAGTCACATGACTCTCTCTAAGCAACCCAATACTTGGATTATTCAAGTCCCGGAAGATACTAATTAGAGATAAAAATATTCTTAATTCATATACTTTTTAAAATCCAAAAAAAGAGCCCTTTCTTTAATACTCATATTTCCCCCAGTACCAATACCAGTTCCTATTGTAAGAATGAGCCAGTACAGATGGATACTTTTAAGTATCACAAAACCATTTCCCCACAACTTTGTTGCAGTTTTCCACTTCACCCTTCTTATCTAAAAAACAACATTTCTCATTTTAACTTGACACTCTTTACAATCCTTTTAGTAACATGCAAGCCCTTCTTCTGTTGTCAGAGTATAAGTTAGATATTCAAACACAAAACTGCTCTTGCACATATGCCACAGTAAAATAGCCTCAGCTCCTTCTCAGTAGGATTGTCGAGCAACATAGTGCAACCAGCCACTAAACCCCGCGGGTTCTACTGGTATTCCAGCTCTTCAGCTTCCAGAGCTCCTCCACAGCAAGGACTCTCACTCAGCACTGGGGCCGGCAAACCATGGGCCTAGTCTTCTTCTCCTGCTCAATCAGTCCATTAGCGTTCACATGCACAGACTCGGTCTGGAAAGGTCAGTGAGCTAAAATAATAAATCAATATGACAATAGTAGCATAACTTTTATAAAATATTATAATGCTTCTCACTGACTCCTGCTACAGAAGCTTCTCCTCAGCATATTAGCATCCTGCTTGCTTCCACTCTCAGCTATCGCTGCCCAATTGAAAATGCAACAGGTACAATAGGTAATCAAGGAAGATATATCTTAGTGGAATGCTTATTTTTTTAGGACAGAATGTACCTCTATCATCCATACACAGTCCAAATGAGAATCATCATACATTTTTTAGTGCAGATTTTCTTCAGTTTATCACACACAATTCTCCATACTTGAGAGGCAGTGAATTTGACTCAGCATAAAGAAAGAAAGCTAGAAATACATACACAACTAACTGACATAGAACCTCAACTAACACAATCTCTAACTTCAGATATGACTTAAGATTGATGAACCCTTGGCAGAAACTGTATCCAAATATGAGACAAAAATGATATTTTTCTGCTGTTCACCAAACATACTCCTGAATAGACATTTTCCTTATCTCAGAATCCATCTTATATAAGGTACTGGACTGTAGATACCCTGGTATTACTGCAAACAGTAACCTAATATAAAAATAAAACATTGCACACTTTCCTTGACAGCAAAAATGTAAATGATGCAAATAGTTGAAAATATTAGGACCTTTGATAACAGGTACTTGTCGTCTGATCTCCTCCCCTGGAAATAAAACTCATTCTACTACTGCTGGCTTGAATGGTCGTGGGCAACACTTTATTAAAAGGTGCTATTTTATATTTACATCCCATTTCTTTCTTAATGCAGTTATTACAATTTTCAAACAATACAACAACAGCGTCCGGTATTCTTCCATTCTTTCTTCCTTCCTGGCATCTTCTTCTTGTTGCTTGGCCTTCGGGGTCCAGACACTCTGATCTAGCCCCCCACACCATTACTGGTACCAGGTCCTGTCCTGCCAGAACCTCCATCTCTTTAGGTCTGGACACTATGATTGGACCTATAATCTCTGACCCTTATCCCAACCCCTTTTATCCCACGCCTGGGTGCCTCTTTGTCCCCAGCACATATTGGCTTGCCCACCTGCCCCCTATCTGCCAGCCCCCATGTCCCCCCCTTGCTCCCCTCCCTTTTTCTCCCCTTCTCCCTCCTGCTTCTCCCCTACCTTTTGCTCTCAGCAAGAACCAGGCATTTGCTGCCCACCACCGGCTCTTTCAGACTACCGCACAGCCGACTGCCCTTCTGCAGCACCACAGCCACTCCCTGGCCCTTAGTGTTGCCCTCCCAAGACTGCCCTAGCTGCTCACGCTCTCTGACTGCTGGGCCTACCCCTGTCCTGGCTCCCTTTGCCAGTATCCTTTGCAGCGGGTGGGTGGGAAATCCCCAGCAAAAAGAGGTCTGCTGGAGAGTTACTCCAGCTCTTATACCCCTCAGGTTCCACCCCCAGGCAACCCCAAGCCCCTCCCCCTTGCCAATGGGCAGCTCCCTTACCTTCTGTGTCAGATGAGTCACCAGGTGACCTCATCGTCCTCCCTCCCCCTGCTCCTGGTGACCTCAGTCTACCCATCTTCCTCTTTCCTTGAGAGTGGGGCCATCTGACAATTCTGGCTGCCTGTTATTGGCAATCTTATTTGTCATCTGATCCCCTTCCCTGGAAATAGAACTCACTGTACTACTGCTGGATGCTCGTGGGCAACACTTTATTAAAATGAACTATTTTATATTTACATCCCATTTCTTTCTCAATGTAGTTATTACAATTTTCAAACAATACAACAGTGTCCAATATTCTTCCATCCTTTCTTCCTTCCTGGCATCTTCTTCTTCTTGTTGCTTCACTTTCAGTGTCTGGACACTCTGATCCAACCCCCCCCCACACCATCACTGGTACTAGGTACTGTCCTGCCAGGACATCCACCCCCTTAGGTCAGGACACTATGATCCAACCCTTAATCTCTAACCCTTCCCCCATCCCCCTTTATCCCACACCTGGGTGCTCCTTTGCCCCCAGCATGTGTTGGCCTGCCCACCTTCCCCTTTCTGCTTGCCTCCCATGTCCCCTCCTCTCACTCCCCTCCCTTTCCACTGGTCCATCTCCGCTAGTGATGGAAGATGGGGCTCCCCCCTTGCAGGCTAGTATCTAGGACCTTTCTTATCAATCCCACCTTCCAGGTCTATCATGGGTCTCAGAAAGAGACACATGCCAAATTCAGTCAAGTGCACCACATCTGACCTGTATACCTCTCCCCTCTCAAAGCATATGTCCCTGTGCTGGATGTGCACCCCCCCATTTCAATTACTGCCCTACCCACCTTCCTATTAAGCCTTTTTCTCCCCTTCTTGACTGCTTTTACTTCCATTATCTCTCTCTGTACTCTGTGGGAAGTGATCTCAGACCAGCCAAGAACCATGCCCAGTCACCACCCTTTTACCTTCTCCAAATCTGTTACCATGTGCTGCGCGAACACCCCCCAAGGTGTGCTGCCCAAATCGTTCCCCCTCAGGTGAATGATGAGCAGATCCAGTTTGCTCCACTGCATCCAGAGCTCCTCCAAAAGTGGCATCAGCTGCGCTCATCTCATTCCCCTCAAGCCTTCCCATTGCACCATCATGTGCTGCATGTCCATCCACAGCTGTGTCCCACCACTCCTCAATGCCGCAAACCTTTTGGCTCAGTAGATAAATGAGTGTACCACCAACCAGAATTGTCACTTTTCTCCTACTGGGAAAAAAAAAGACACTAGGGTGAGAAAAATTTGACATGTCACTATCTCACATACTTTTTATAGCAGTTGGACATGCATCTTCCCACCTGCTTCACTTCCGCCTCGGATCCCCTTTGGGCAGCCACTTCCTAAGCCGCCCCTATGCGGAAAGAATGAAGGGCAAACTCCTCTGGGTCTTTGCCGATGAAGGCGAGCACCTTCTTGAGCACCCCTCCAACCAGAATACCCATAACTGGGCTCCCATCACTGTGGCTGAACCACGTCCATCCCCCCGTGACCCACATTCTCACATATTCCTGTAGTTCCTCCAGTGTGCATACGTCGCCTGGCCCCTTTCTGGCCAATATCACTGTGGTGCCCCTGCCTCCCTGGTCTGTCTTTGAATGTGACAATAGAATGACTACCCTCTCCTGTTTGACTGCAGTGTCCCCTGCCTGCAGTTCCTGTCCAGTCTCTGTCCTCATTGGGGCTACCACTTCCCCTATCCTTAAAGCTCCCCTCACAATAACTACAAAAATCATCCTAAATAGCCAAGCCTCTTTCGCTGTGGTGCATACATGTTGCAGGGTACTCATCACTCTCTGCAGCAGCTGTCCCCTGATGGGCCTCATTCTACAGTATTCTCCCTTTCCCTATGCCCTCTCTGCCACCCTTTGACCATCTGCTTCGGGTTCCTCCCCCCCCGTGGCAGCTGGCTAATCCCTGTCTTTACATGCCCAGCTTATGCCTGCTAGGTGCACCCCCATCGTTGTATGGGCCAGGCCTTCCTCCCATTTTTCCACCACATACTGTTGCACCTAGCCCCCCATTACCTGCTCCTCTGTGTCCCATCCTGCCATCACCCAAAAATCCTAAAATGCTGCCCACACTCCCTTGTATGCTTTCAGTGTGTTGGGTGTCCAGGATCTCCGGTATAACCATCTGGCCTTTTCCCTCCAATCTCCCATAGATGGTCCAGAACCCTGGTCTGCTGTATCACTTCATTAGGCACCAGCTCCTGGAACCTGTCCAGCTGTAAACTGGAAAGACTGCCAGCCACATCATTCTGGATCCCTTCAATATGCTGCGCTCTGAATGACACATTTAATTGCAGCCCCAGCAGGACCAATCTATGCATAACCCCTCCCACCAAATCAGTCAGTCCCTCTTGTCAGTTTATCACTTCCACCACCCGTTTATTGTCACCCTGTCCCCCCAAACCACCAAAGCTACCAGGATGGGGAAGATTTTGAGGAAGGTGATGTCCTTCAGCATGCCCGCTGCCTTTCAGGCATCTGGCCATGCCTTGGAAATCCAATACCTCTTGAAACAGGCCCCATACCCTGGGCCCCAGATGCGTCTGTATACAGCTCCAATTCCGTGATGTACTTCCACTCATCCTGCCAGAATGTAATCCCATTATACTACTCCAGGAACTCTTCCCACACCTCTAAATCTTCTATTACCCCTTTTGTAATGTCTACCCAGTGGTGAGGCATTATTGCCTTCCCTATGGCCCTTGCCAGCCTCCTAGTTAAGGCCCTGCCCGGGCTGATGGCCTTGCAGGCGAAATAGAGGTGCCCCAGCAGCTGTTGTACTAATACAAGTAGCACCCTCCTCCTCCCTCTTACTTGTGCTATCAAACTCTTCAGCCGGGCTACCTTGTCCCCGGGCAAGCAGAAGCACACATGCACCATGTCCATGTCAATCCCCAGGAACTCCAACTGTCAGCTCAGTCCTTCTGTTTTCCCATCTGCCAGCGGGATCCCTATGTGTCCACACATCTCCTTGAAGTCTGCCAACATCCACTCAGCCTCTTGGAATACAAAAAGAGAATTGCTTCAATTACTAGAATGGGCTAGAGGTTTGGGACATATCTCTGAAAGTGAACTACAGTTTCTAAGGAATAATAACCTAGTTACACCAATCATTTACATATTACCAAAGGTTCATAAAAACATGGAGAATCCCCTTGAATATCTTATTGTCTCGGGGGTAAATTCTTTAACAGATAATCTAAATCAGTTTATTGATTTTTTCTTAAAATACTGTTTGTCTGATGTTAAATCATACTTAAGAGACACTATGCATGTTCTTAAAAAATATGGTGGCTTTGTTTGGGAATCAGATTTTCACTGGTATGTATAAAAGTTGAATCACTATACACAAGTATATTACATTCAGATGGTATTGCAGCATGTGAACAGTATCTGAGGCAGAATTTGAGGCAGGAGGAAATAACAGTTGATTTTATGCTGGAAGCATTAAAGTTTGTATTAAATCAAAACTTTTTTGAATTCAACAAGGAATATTACCTCCAACTTTAAGGCACAGCTATGGGGGCAGCAATGGCCCCTACATATGTCAATCTCTTCCTGGGTGCATGGGAAAAGAAGGCTATATTTTGGGAAACACAAAATCCATTTTTTGACAAAATTATTTGCTGGAATAGATATATAGATGATATACTGTGTGTATGGAAAGGCATCCAGGAGAAGATTGGCGTATTTGTAGACTGGCTTAATAATCACAATAATGTGAACTTAAAATTCACTTATTGCACTGGTATAGTACCTCTCAAATATATTTTATGGATCTAACCCTTTTTGTTGATAAAAATAATGTAGTACAGTCCAAACATTTTAGGAAGTCTACAGCTACCAACAATATATTAAGGGCTGACAGCTCACATCCAGCAGCACTAGTTAAATCTATCCCCTACGGACAATTTCTGAGATTATGCAAGAATTGTTCAAGAAATGAGGATTTTGAAACTCACGCTGCTGAAATGTTCAGCAGATTTGAATCAAGAGGTTACAGTAGAACTGTTTTGATAAAGGCATTAACAAAAGCACGAAATGTTGATAGGAACCTCATGTTAACCCCTAAGCAGAAAACAAACAGAAACAAGCCAGAAAAGATTTCTGACCATGTGGATTCACCAGACCCCCCCCCCAGCCACTTCTGGACCTGCTATTATTCCTAAACCGCCTCCAGTTAATTTTATCACACAGTATAGCAACAAAGCTGGACAGATAGGGGCTATTGTTAGGAAATATTGGCCAATCTTAATGAATGACCCCTTACTGGTAAAAGAGTTAGGGCCAGCTCCCAGGGTAACATTTTCCAGAGCAGATATCCTCAAGGATAAGCTTGTTCACAGTAGATATCAACCATCACCACCCGTAGGTGACCACTGGCTACCCCCTCCACCTATTGGCATGTACAAGTGTGGCAGGTGTAACATAAGTGATCATTGCAACCAAGGTAAAATCTTTGAAGTACAAGAATATGACTATAAAGTAAAAATCAAATATTTTTTGAATTGTAACAGCACCTACATTGTATATGCATTGTGGTGCCCATGTAATCTATTTTATATAGGAAGAACTATTCGTCCGGTCATTCAAGAGCATTTCTGTGATACTAAGGTGGGTTTTACTCACAAACCTGTTGCAAGACACTTTACTGCAAGCCACAACAGTTGTATTGAGGGTGCTACGTTTATGGCTTTGGGGCAAGCCAGATGTGGCCCTAGGGGTGGTGATAGGTTGAATCTACTCCTTGAAAAGGAAAGTTTTTGGATCTTTACTTTAAAGAGTTTACAACCCAAAGAATTGAATACAGAACGGGATCTTAAACCTTTTCTCAGGAAACAGAATACAAGAAAAAATAGGTGAAAATTGTAAGGTAAGGAGCTCACATGGAAATGTAACTCTATCATCATTTTCATTACTGTATTAACTTTGTTATAGTTTCAAAAAATCTACCTTTCCTTCCCTCCCCCAATAATTTGAATCCATGACTCAAGACCGGTGGATTCCCCCTGAGAATGATGTGGAAGAACAAAGGGTGTGATCACTGCCTTGGCCAATTCTACATTCAAGCATTTATATTTTAAGTTACATTTTAAGCCTAACTAGGTCACGACATGTTAGCAGACATGGGGCCTGATTCCAAGACAGCAGATAGAGCAGTGCGCAAAGTATGCCAATGCAGAAGATACCCCAAAATCTCTACGACATGCGAGCTGCGCCAAATTCCATAACAGCCACTAGATACACCAAGAAATCCCGGAATATGCTTGTTGCAACTAACACCGCTAGTGCATGTCGCTGCCCACAAAAGTGGTGTAACACTATGCATGTCACCAACTCTACGACCATAAAGGTGTGCACCAAGTCACAGGTGTGTCATAGGAGCTATGAGATGGTGGGTAATGGGGGAGAGGTGGCAAGCGTTAGCAAGAAGAGGAAGAGGAACTTCATGTTCAAAGAGACTGATGATCTCTTAGAGGAGCTAGAGGCAAACCTATTATTGTGGAAGGGGACGAGTGACAAGAACAACTCCAGAGCAAGGCGGCATGGGATGAAGTCAAGCAGAAGATCAATGTGGTGACACATGCATGCCGCACCATGCACAACCTGCAGAAGTGATACAGTGACCTCAAGTGCCACACCAAGGCAAAGGAAGCATTCAACAAGAGGCAGACGATGGCCACAGGAGGTGGGCTACAGGACATGTGACCCCTAAGCACACACGTAGAGAGGGTGCTGGCATTTGTAAGCCAGCACAGTGTCCATGGGGACTTGGAGCTGGACACATTCCAGATGGATGCAGGGATGGGTAAGTGGGCATGCAAAGCATAGCAAATGGAACATGTAGATGTAAAGTAATAATGGACAAGAGGGAGTGTGACATGCTGCATGCACAGGCAGTGTGCAGCAGCACAGTGGCAACTGTGAAGGTGGGGCACAGCAATGCACTGTGAAACAGTGTACAGATGGGGGAACAATGTGGGAATGTAGCCTGGCATGGTGCACTGCCACGTGAACAGCAGGCGGTGCAGCCACCAAATGGGCAGGCAGCACTGATGCACTGTATCCCCCCCCACAGGTGCAGCTGCAGCGGACACAGAGGCAGGTAAGGTGACAGCCAGCACTGCCAAGCATGAGGTACACAGAGGCACATGGGCATGGATGGCATTATGCATGCTTGGCATTGACTGTTGTGGTAGCACTAAAGCACTGTTGTGAAGTCCACAGGTAATGAGTCAGAGGACACAGGGAAAGGTAAGCCAATGGCCATCTGTGCCGCCACCCTGTGGGATGGTGCTGCAGGGTAGTGAACAGTGGCAGGCACGGGCATCATGTAATGGTGCAGCAACACTGATCCTCTCACATTCCCCCACAGGTGCAGAGGCAGATGGCAATTTGGCAGGTTAAGACATGGCCAGTGGCAACTCTGGTGTGTAGAAGAGCAATGCAGGGGTGGGACAGTAGTAGGCATGACATTGGACATACCACTGATGTCTCCCCAAAGGCACAGCAGCAGTGGACACAGTGGCAGTAGAAAGTGTGCATGACAACACAAGACAGGCTCTGCAGGACACAGCCAAGACACCAGTGGTGGGGGAGCAGCAAACGGTGGGGGATCAGCCACAAGAGACGATTGGGCTGTACCTCAGTGATTACCTAAGTTGCAGCAGTGTGGGGGGTGACATAGCACAGGACCTGATCCCCGCATCCTACCAGAGTCTGGAGGGGGCCTTGAATGGGACAATGACATCACCTGAGGTGGAGAGGCCATGGACCTCAACTGACTATGCAGGGTTCTGCCACACCCTGGTGACTGCCCACACAGAGCACGAGGAGATGCTGGGCTGCATAAGGCTCAGCATGGATGCCCACCAAGCAGCACAGCAGGAGCAGGTGGCATCACTCATAAGAGTGCTGGAGACTGGACTGCAGAACACTACTAGTGCCATGGAACGTATTGTGGAGGCCATGGCCGCAGCACAGCCAGTGGGCACAGACATGTGGCATCACCCACCTGGCCATAGCTGTTGAGAAGTCAATGGCACAACAGGTGAGGCAGGCCGAGGACATCATTGCCCTGCTGCAGACCATGCAAGAAGACCTGTGCCCATGGGCCACTGCTGGGCATGACACAGCCACACAGGTGGCACCAGAGGAGCAGCTGGCACCAGCCCCACAAATGGTGCCAGGAACAGGTGCAGAGTCCATAGCATCACTGCCAGGGGCAGCGCCAAAGGCAGTGCCTCCAACATCCCCACCACAACCTCCACCAGCACAAACACCACTGTCACCACCAACACCAACACCAATGCCACCCCTACCACCCCCTGCTGCTGTGACACAGCAGGTGGCATCAGTACTGCAACCACCGGCACCAGTGCCACCGTCCAAGCCACAGGCACTGTAGTCCCCTGTGCCACCATCACCCACAGCACTAGGGTGACATCGGCCACCAAAGACAACTGGACATACACCATGGCAGCACAGGCTGCAGGGGTGACAGGCAAGAAGGCAGCAGCAACAACCTCCACCAGGGGCATGGGGCAGAAGGCTCTGGGTACTGGGCACAGGACCAATGGCTCATGGCAGGAGGTGGCACAGGTGGTGGCATGGACAAAGGCCATGGACAGCAGTGCACCCAAGAGAAGTGGCCAAGGAACAGCACCAAAGAGTGTGCCACCTGCACCTGAGAGACACAGCAGTACCCAGAGGACAGTGGTGCAAGTGGCACCCATCAACAGTGGTGGCACAACCATGGTGCAGCGTGTGCAGGGTGGGACATGTGCCACTACACAGTCCACAAAGCAGAAGAGGACAGGGTGCTAGCGACAGGCACAAGACAGACGTGCCCATGGCATCACTGCTGCCAGTGATGAGCTGGGGGCGGGCTACACAGGGGTGGGTATGGGGTGTGTCTAGCAGCTGTATGTGCTGGGTGTGCATGTGCGTGTGTGAGAGTGTGTGTGGGCATGGGTGGGCCACTGTGTGGGGTCATGTATGTGCACTGCACAGGCACTGGGTGATGGTATGTGTGGGGGTTTTCACCTGAACTGTATTGCACTGTGTCACCCATGTATAACCCACCTGTCACGAGTACAACACTCTGCATCATACCTCTGCATGGTGTCAGTCATTATCACTGCCGTGACAGGACATATGTCAGATCGCATACTACACAATGCAGGACACATATGTGGTCACGCAGGTTGCAGATGTGCGCATACTGCATGTGCATTCTGCAGTTGCATAACTGCATCATATGTTGCACATGCCACATTTGTGTGGTAGTCCAGTACACTGCACATGTGAACTGTACGTGAGACATGTGCGAAGACACCATCGGCAAGTGCTAGGCCACAAAACACACTCACCTGACACAGTGGAGATCCTAGCAGTGATGGAAGGAGACTGGGCATTTGTGGAGTGAAAGGCCAGCCTGACATCAGCGCTCACCCTGCACAGCCATCAGACTGGTGAGTACATACCTTTCAACTGCTATGAATTCAGCATACCTCTATGAATTACACACTCATATATACCCTGGCCCTGCAGAGGTGTACAATTGTTCCTCAGGATGGCAAGGCCCTTTCTGGACACACAATCCATCACATCATTGTCCTACACTGATAAAGACAGTCCTTATCACCAACTAGATGTGCTCCATTACCTGTAGATATGTTAATGTGCAGAATATGACAGTGCCTCACATGCTGGCCCTTTGCTATGATATGTGAAGGACAGTGCTATTATGTTGCTGTGAGGTGGAGGGGTATGGGTGGGTACTTGGGCATTGCTCAGCTTGCATATATACTGCACTCTGTGCCCCATGCAGTTGACACTGTACAGTACATGTATGCCACACCAGGTGGGACTCACAATGGCAATCAGTAGGTGCTGTGACAGTGCAGTACATGCACCTCTGGGATGGGTGAGGGGCATTGAGCATTCTGATGTGCTGCACAGTATAAGTGCACCATGTGGTACATGCAGTTGGTACTGCAGCCTCCCATTGGTACTCCCAGGTGTGGCACATGGAACAGCTGGAGATGGGATGGCCTGAGTAGCACCACCAATCATGCAGCACTCACTGATGACACCTGTGCTCACTGTCATGCTTCCATTTCCCCATCCAGGTGCCACACAGCTGTCTGCAGTCCTGCCATCATGGGTGTACTGGGAACATAGTGAAGATAGGTGCCTTGCCCAGGGTGATTGTGCCTTGCCACGTGTACAGCCGCAGCTGGTGATCCTGTCATGTTTATGTTGGAGGTCACGGATTGCCAAGTCGCGCAGAAGGGATGTGAGCCTGAGTGGCCGTGCCCCAAACTACACATCAGAGGAGTCAGTGCAGCTGGTGAACCAGGTACAGCAGTGGCACACCACACTGTTGCCACCTGGCTTTAGGGGCTGCACAACTGTGGAGCTGGAGATGGCATGGCTTGCCATAGAAGATTGCATCAGTGCAGTCCGTGGCATGTTCCGCAGCATGCGTCAGCTACAACACAGGTGGCAGGACCTGGCCAGGTGGGAACCAGAGATATTAACATGCCTGCTCGACATGGCGATGTGGTGGGACCGGGAGATGAGGACCCGCGGTGGCTGCACCAAAGGTGGGTACGATGACATGTTGCATGTCACAATCACTACTCCACAACCCGTGCACGTCCCTGCTGTGGCATACCTGTATGAGAGTGTTCTTCCCCCACAGAGGTGCAGGTCCCAGCCAGCATGGACAGTGGGAGCATCCAGCCCTAGAGCATGGGCATGGCCACTGGGGGCGGGGAACTCATGGCAACAGGAGATCAGGTAGGTGCTGTCACAGCCCATCACACAGCATGCCCACACCAACGTGGCTGCGGGGGGGGGGTTGCATGTGTGCAGTGGCAGGCATCTGCCCTCCACCATGCAGCCTAGGAGTAGCCATGTGCACCTGCAGTGCCTGTGGCCATTGTGCAATGCCAGTGTGCCTGCCACCATGTACCATGTTGCGGATGGTGTGTGTGTGTGTGTGTGTTTGTGTGTGCTCCTGGCAATGCTTGTGGTGTGCACAGTGGCATGCACGCGTGTGTGCCGATCCATACAGTGTTTTCTGCTGTGACCCATTCCCTTCTCCCTTGCAAGTGGTGGGAGCCGCCTTGCCCCATGGCAGTGGACACTGCTGCGGGCAATGGTTGACCTGAAGGTCCGGGATGTGGAGGAATACCACCGTCACACACACTGGCGCATCAGGGTACGCCCAGTACTGCCTACAAAGGATGAGGAGGTGGAGGGAGATGTGATGGCTGAGGAAGACTCCTGTGACAGTGGGATTCAGGGATCCAAGGGGCAGCAAGCATGATGTCCATGGCGGAGCAGGCTGCAGAGGATCCAGGTGCTGCGGATGTGCCTGTGGAAGCCGTGCAGACAGAGAAGTGCCTGGTGGAGGTGGAACATCCTGCAGGGGAGCCAGAGGTGGCAGCGCTGCCTGGAGGGGTGCCGGAGGTGGGGGCACACAGTGCAGCAGTGCAGGGGGTTGGGGCATAGTGCTCTGTGGTTGGGCAGGCTGTGGTGGAGCAGCACCCGGCATGGAGCAGGTGGTAGAAGACATGCCCCAAGATGAACAGTGACCTTGCCCCTCACCTGCAGGTTGGCCATGGCACAGCTGCTGAGGCACCAGGGAGTCAGGTGAGCCTGCAGTTGAACCTGTACTCAGGGCAGTCAGTGCCTGGTGACCAGCACCTGGTGGTGCTCATCTCTGCCATTGTTATGGACGTTGCACACCTGCATGGCTCACTCGGAGCTGTCCTCTCTGCACTGCAGAGGCACTAGTCATGTTGGCACATGGACTGGGACCACGGACAGCTAAGATGTGCACTATCTTGGGGGCCTGGAACATACTGTGTGTCCCTTGGGGTATGGTGGAGCACCTGCCATGTAGCT
Organism: Neoceratodus forsteri; assembly: GCA_016271365.2. NCBI lineage: Eukaryota > Metazoa > Chordata > Ceratodontiformes > Ceratodontidae > Neoceratodus > Neoceratodus forsteri. Next base: position 950,705,670 of record CM028134.1, read on the forward strand.
GTGGGGTAGGGGGGCTTGTGGACTGTGTTTCCTGATGCACAGGGGGGCCACCCATGTGTGGGGTGCCTGTGTTGGGCTGCGTGCCTGGGTGGGTGGCAGTGGTTGCTGAGGGGGCTGCCATCTGTGGGATGGGGGTACATATGGGCCCAGTCTATATCCTACACTGCTGCTGTTTGTACTGGGTACTGGAGGGAATGTTTCCCATTGCTATTGTTGTTATTATTATTGTCATTGTTGTTGTTGTTGCTGTAGATGTTCTTGTTGCTACCTAGTTTTCATTCCATGCTGTTGCATTAAATGCCTTTTACACACCCATGTCTCTGCACATCTGTCTGTGGTCTGCGTGTGCATGTGTGTGTGTGTCTCACTGTGCCCATGCAGGCGTGCATGTGGCAGTGCTGTGCCATCACTTGTGCCTCCCCACCATGTACATGGTTGCTGTGTGCCAGTTGTGCACCTCACAGCCATGGGCATATGGGTGGTCTTGGCTGCATGATGCCCTGTCTGCAGCAGTGCACCATGCCAGGTCCGGGCCACATGCCGCCACACATTGCACATCCAGGCTGTGTGGTGGCCTTGGGCCCATATGGCACCCTTCTGCCTGGGGGTCCAATGCACCCTTCGGGTGGCACCAGTGGCAGAGGCATTGGTGTGTCTCACCGCCATATGTCTACAGGTCTGTGCCACCCGGCGCTGTGTCCCTGTTGTGGTTGCACTATTTACATGTCTCAGTGGCCATGGCAGGGGCATTGTGCCTGGTGTAGCCATTGTCCCAGCATTGTGTTTGTGGCCTCTGTGCACCCTTTGCCTCCAGTGCCACCCGTAACATTGGTACATGCGTTGCTGCCCTTTTCACTCTGTCCTATGTGTACTAGGTACGTTGGCTTGGGTGTCCCACTGTTTGCACTGTGGTCCACCTTCAGGCACTGCTGTTTGTGATATGATGTTGTCAGGCTGGGGAGGGGGGTGTTCTAGTGGCCTGTGCACTGTTTAAGACAGCTTTTGCCTGTTCTAAGTTATGTGGCCTTCATCTGCCATATCTCTGTACGCCATCTATTTTGGAATGGCAGTTTGGTGGTGCTGCTGTGTTATGCCTGTCATAGGCTGCATTACACAGTGGCATATGCATTTTCTGTCATATCTGCATCGTATCTTGTGGTATTCATTGCAGTTACAGGGTGCATGTAGCAATCACTGGTGTAACTTGCAATTTGCTCTGTCAGGCCTGGCTTACTGAGTTTTCACCTGGCTTAACTGTCTTGGAATCAGGCCCATGGACTACTGGATAGTATTTGATTCTTGTCAGTATCTCCAATTTTGAAAAATATATGCACAGCTTCTTTGGTTTAGGCATATTAAATAGCCTTATGTGTAGATAGATTTTCATTAAATATAACAGATAGCATTTAAGTGCATTTCTAGGGCTCAATTTTCATATTCTACTTTTCTTTTTGTATTTAGTTTTGTTTTTATGTAAAAATGGGTTTGAGTATTAAATATGGTCAAGTTCAGTCAAAATGGAACATGGAGATCAAGATGTGAGTAGGAATTGCAGTTAAGTCACCGTAGAGGTGACATGCTTGAAACCCACCAGAGCCACTTAATTTTGAGTTGAGTACAAGTCAAGTATCTTTTCCTTTTTTCTTTTTCACTGTTTTGTGATTTACTAACATACTAAAATGCCAGCAGAATAGGCCTAACGGTCTTTTGAGTCTGCTCGATTGGTCAGCCCCCACCCTGGGTGCTTACCTTGCTGCCCCCCTCGCCTTCTCTGGCTTCTCCCTTCCCAGTTCCAGATAGTCTTGCTGCATTGGATTTTGCATCCAGAACCCTTCCCCTGTACCTGTCCCAGCCCCTCTTGAACCCCTCCACCGTCTCTGCCTTCACCAGCCCCCTAGGCAGTGCATTCCATGGCTCCACCACCCTCTCAGTGAAGTAGCACCTCCTCCTTTCTCCTCTGAATCTTCCCCCCTCCAGCTTCCACCCATGCCCTCTAGTGGCCCCCTCCTCCTTCCTTCGAAGCACCCTGACTGTTCCTCCCCATTTACCCTCTTCATGTACTGAAGACCTCTATCATGTCCCCGGTCCTTCTCTCTTCCAATGTACATATTTAGCTCTTCGAGCCTCTCTCATAGGTTCTGTCCCCCAAGCCCCAAATCATTTTGGTTGCCCTTCTCTGGACCCTCTACAGGAGTTTAATGTCCCTCTTTAAGTGTGGCCTCCAAAACTGCACGCAGTACTCAAGGTGTGGCCTCACCAAGCAGTTAGACAGAGGGAGCATCACTTCCTCCTTCTGGAGGTGATCCCCCTAGCGATGCATCCCAACATCCTGTTGGCCTTGGCTGCTGCCCTCCTCACAAGTCTCTGAGTTGTTCATTTGACTCCACCACCACCCCCAGGTCCCTCTCAGCCATCGAGACTTGTAGCATTTCCCCAGGGTGTACACGTGGCCCGGGTTTCTGGCCCCCAGGTGGAGTACCTTGCATTTCCCTTCATTGAACCTCAGGTTCCACTTTCTAGACCATCTATCCAGAGCCTCCAGATCCCCCTTTAGGGCCACCCTCCCCTCTTCCCCATCCACCACCGCCCCCAGTTTTGAGTCATCCGCAAAGAGACTCATCTCACTCCTGATTCCTGTCCTTATGTCAGAGACATTGGCGTTGAGCAGGAGGGGCCCAAGGACTGATCCCTGTGGGACCCCACTAATGACCCTCTTTGGGGATGAGACTATCCTGCCAACTACGACCCTCTGGGTCCAGTCCTGGAGCCAATTGCCTATCCATCTCATCATCTGGTTCCCCACCCCCATTTCTCCCAGCTTATCCAACTGGCCCATGTGAGGAACAGAGTCAAATGCCTTGCTGAAGTCTAGAAAGAGGACGTCCACTGGTCTACCAAGGTCCAAGGCACTCGTCACCCACTCATAGAACTCCACAAGGTTTGTCTGACACGATTTCCCAGATGAATCCATGCTGTCTATCATCCAGGCACCCTGACTTTCCAGGTCCTCCCCCAGCCTCTCCTTGACAATGCCCTCCATCACCTTGCCCACCACCGATGTCAGGTTGACAGGCCTGTAGTTCTCTGCCACCTCCCTTGTTCCCCCCCTTGTGGATAGGCACTATATGAGCCACTTTCCAGTCCTGGGGCACCCACCCTGTCCTCAGATAGATGGTGAAAAGCTCCGCCAGGGGTTTTGCCAGGACATCTGCAAGTTCCTTCAGCACTCTGGGATGTAATTTATCCAGCCCCGGTGCTTTCTCCATCTTAAGGGAGCTGAGGGCTTACCTCACTCTCTCTGCTGTGATTTCCACTTCCAGTACCTCTTCTTCCTGCTTAGCCCTCCCCCCTCCTGCCAGTGATGCCTCCCCTCTCCCCAGACCGCCCGATCGCAAGGGTCCCTCCTCCTCAGTATCTCTGTCTCCTCTCATGTATGATGCAGCACCCCATTTTCCTTGGTGAAAACTGAGGTGAAGTACTCATTTAGTACCTCAGCTCTGCTCCTGGGTCTTGTGCCCATCTCTCCCTGATTTAATCCTTGCTAATCTGCCCTTCACCCTTCGTTTTTCCCAATGTATCTAAAGAACCCCTTGTTCCTCTCCTGATTTCCCTGGCCAGGTTCTGCTCCTTCCTTGCTTTAGCCACCCTCACCACCCTAGTGGCCCTTCTAGCCATCAGCTCATACTCCCCTCGATCCCTTTCACTCCTTGAGCACTTGAATTGCCTATAGGCTGCCTTCTTTCCCTGCACCACCTCCTGGACCTCCCTGGTCCACCAGCAGGGTTTTTGGGCCCTACCGCATTTTCATCTTACTCTTGCACATGTGCTGGTAGCATCTTGCACCCCTCTCCTGATGATTTCCCACCTACTATCAGCGTCCATGTCTGACCCAATCCCATCCAAATGCTCCTTAAGGATCCTTCCCATTTCCTTAAAATCCATTCCCCTGAAGTCAGTTACCTCCGTCTTTGTGCAGCTTTCCAGCCCTCCTAGGTCCAGGCAGAACAAGACCATGGCATGGTCACTCCCTGCCAAAGGGTCCCTTACCTCCATGCCCCTAATCTGGTCACTGTCTGCCAGAACCACATCCAGTACCCGTGCCTCCCTGGTCGGTTCCCCCACCTGCTGAGTTAGGAACACGTCTTGAAAGACATCCAACAACCTCTGTTCCCTGGTCACAGAAGATGTCATAGTCTCCCAGTCTGTTCCTGGCATGTTTAAGTCCTCCAACACCACCACCGTTCCTCTGCCTAGTCTGCAGTGTCTCCCAACATCTGCCACCAGACTCTCCTCCAGCTCCTCCGCCAGGACAGGGGGGTCTATACACCACTCCTATTTTTACTCTCTTGCCCCCTCTTGTTATCAAGGTGACCCAAATTGCTTCCACGGTTCCCTCCGCCTCCTCTACTCCCCCTATGCCAATGCAGTTTTTGACTATCATTGCTACCCCTCCTCCCCTTCCCTCCCCCCTGTCCTTCCTGAACATAGTGTAACCCTCCAGGTTCAGGTCCCAGTCGTGTCCTGCAGTGGCCCAGGTCTCAGTGACCGCTGCCACATCTACTGCTCCCTCAGTTAGCATCACCTGGAGCTCAGGCATTTTATTTCCCAAGCTCCTGGCATTTAACAGGACTACCTTCCACCCTTTCCCTATACTTCCATTTCCCCTGCTCGTGTTCCCATGGGGATTCCATTTTCCCCTGGTCTGCACTTTACCAGTCGGCCTTTTCCCGAAATCCTCCAGCTCCCCAGGGGGGTGGAGACAGAGTCCCTCCTTTATCGACACCCCCTTGACAGCCTTTTCTCCCATCCCTCCCCCTTCACAAGTTTAAACCCCACTTTTCACCAATGAACCCCTCTATTTTCAACCTGAGGATTCCTCCTCCAAATTGAGATGGAGTCTATCTCAGCACAGCCTCATCCTCCCAGGTCTCCCCAATCCCCATCAACCCATACCCTCTGGCCTCACACCACCCTGAGCCACTGGTTTATCTCCCTAATCTTCCTTTTGTGTTCCCCACTAGCCCTTGGCACCGGCAGGATTTCTGAGGAGGAAACTGTGCATCCTATGTCATGACAGACCCTGGCGAGCTCCCTGAATCTTGCCTGTATCTCTAGCTCGCTATTTCCCTCAATGTCATTTGTACCCAGGTGGGCCAGTATGTCCGGGGAACCCCCAGAATCCTTTGCCAGCTGATATACCTTGTGCTTAGCCCTGTGCACCGTTAGTCCAGGGAAGCATTTTGTTCTAACTGGCCAGGCTTCTCCCTCCCTATCCCATTTGATACCCCTGATCATAGAATCCCCCAATTTAGGCTAGGATTTAGGCACATCTAAATGAGTCTGAAGAGGCATAGAAGGTATAACATCAAAATGAATTTTAAGGAGGCTTTTGATAAATTCCTGTACTATTATAAATATATGTAGAATAAGTATAATGGCATATATATATATATATATAACACGGCTAAATAGGCTTTAATAATAATAAGAGGTTTAAAGATGTGGAAATGATGTACAGTGATTAAGTGTAATCAATAATTATTGAAGTTATTCCTCTCACATTTTGGTTCTTGTTCTTTGGATCATGTATGTTTAAAATCCTGTGTTAAGGATTTTAAAATGCCATTATTACCATTTAAACCTGTATTAAAGTACTAATTTTGGTTAAAAATTATCTGCTAAATGTTAATTTAGTATAAAAAGAATACATTTGTAAATTTGATGCAAATAAGTTCGAATCCCTCCACAGCCACTTCTAAAATTAAGTTGTATTTATAAATTGATACAATAGGGGTCTCCCTATTTAATTCTGATGGCTATTTAAGGAGGGCTAAGAGAGACACACTTTACCACCTAATGAAGACCAGCTGACTGGTCAAAGCACAGAGGAGTGTTTCCTAGAGATGAGAGAGCGGTCGTTTGATTTTGACTGTGGAATTCAAGGTACTTCGTACTCTAAATAAGCCAGTTTTAGAATAGGATTTGAATCGTTGTCTGTGGTCATTGCACACAGGAGTGCAGAGTTTCTGGAGACTGATTTATTAAGCAGGGTTTGGTACCCTTCTCTGCACCCAATTCTCACAGGCTGAGCACATAGACCTTCTTTTTCAATCCCCTCAGCCTCTGCATGACTACCTCCTATCAGTAGGAAGTCATCCAAATAGTGGACCAACCTCCTGTGACCATATTTCCAACTGAATACCCATTGCACCCATGAACTAAATGCCTCAAAAGTGGCACAAGCCACTGAGCAACCCATGGGCATGGCTTTGTCGAAATACAGGCCCCCCTCAAATTGAAAACCCAATAAATTCCAGTCCTTCAGCCTCACTGGTAGCAGCCTGAAGGTGGATTCAGTGTCTGTCTTTGCTAGCCACGCGCCTTGTATTGCTCTTATTAGAACCACCGCATGGTCCAAGGATGCATACGAGACTGCCTGCAGGTCGTCCGGAATCCCCTCATTCACTGATGCCCCTTCTGGGTACGAGATGTGGTGCATGAGCCGGAACTAGCCCTCCTTCTTCTTGGGTACCACAACCAATGAAGACACCTGGTAATGTAGGCATGGAGGTTCATCCAGCGGTCCTTCCACCAGCCCTGCTATGGCCTCCTTCCAAATTTTTGCCTGGACAATGTCCTCCTTCCCTTTTACTGACCCCAAATTCTTCACCCTCATCACCCTGCACTCCCCTTCAAAGCCCAGATGTAACCCCCTCTGAAACCTGCCCATAGGAACTCTGCTTTTGCTGAGTCTGGGTACTCCTGTGTCTAAGCTGCCACCATGCTCCCCGCTATGCTGGTGCAGGCTAAGGGAAAACCCCAGCACCCACTCCCTCCCTGCCCATCAGTTCCACCCATAATTGGAGTTCTAACCCCCTCTGCTGTGTCCTCCCTGCCTCGGCCTGATCCCCCACCCTGAAAGGGTTGTTGTTGGTATTGCCCTCCCTGCTGCCTGCGCCTCTCCCCCCCCCTTGTTTACAGTTCACTACTGGGTGTGGGCCTGCGCAACATGAACAAACATGCTGGAATTTGTAGTTCGCCCACATGCATGAGGCTTTGTTGAAACCCCAGCATGTCTTTGCCGCTCCGGGTGGTGTGCTTTTCTTACCATGTTCCCCCCTAGACCCACCCACTGGACATGATAGTGTTCTCATCCACAGCTCTGAGTGTGTACAGTACCACTTCAGATCACCTTTTGCTGTCATCCACTTTCTAAACACCTCATCACACTTCAACCATCCATAACACAGTTTGGCCTTTACGCATCTCTGATGATTGCCTTATAGGTCAAAAGGGAGATTACCAGCTCTGGCTGTTTCTCCAGGATCAGCAGGCTGTAGATGAGAAAACCCGCTTGCCATGTGTCTATGTTTTTCCCCTTATATTTTGCGTCTTCCTCCTTGTGCCCCACCACTACTAGCGCCACCGACATCTCAGATTTTCCTACCGACTCCTTTTGCTCATATTTCTTGCCAGTGTCCTCATCCACCAAGCCAAAAATATCCACGTATTCCCCTTTCCAAATTTTTTCTTTTAGTGAGGATGGCATGTGGTCACCCAGAGTAAAACCCAGGGGTCCATCGTAAAGTTTCTTCTTCACTGGTGGGTTCTCTGTGGCCCCCCCTCCATTCTTGTTACTGCCCTTAATTGCCTGTAGTGCCTGTTCCAATTTCTCTATCCCATTTTCCCCCATATCTCCTGTCAACGCCTCCAAATACTCCTTCAAGTCCCCCTCATTCATGACATCCACATTGCCCTTACCCCCATTAGGGCCTGGCCCCACAAACTCAAGTGCAGGCTTAGGTGGTGGGGCTGGGGAAGGGCTAGTCCAGGCTCCCCTTGTCCTCTTCCCCCCTCTGCCCCCTCCTGCCGGTCATCCCTCTCATTCCTCTTTCAGGATGCTTCCTCCTCTTCCCCTCTTCAGTTTGTGGCTTCCACCAACTCTGTCATTTTCCTCATTAACTTAGATGCCTCCTCCATTATCTTGGCACTGGAAACAGGGGCCTTCTTTGATGCCATCTTCCTTCTGCCGAATTACTGCAATGGGGGAAAAAAACATTGTGAGTGGAGAAACATTGCCAGCATCTCTCTGCACCACCAGCTTCATTGCCTTTCTCCAAGCCCATAATCTCTTATGTGTCCCCATTTGGCACCCCCGATAGCCTCTCCGCTGGGTGCCCTTCACTTCCTTCTGCCTGCCAGCCACCTCAATGAAGCCACCTGCTCCATGCCTAGCACCCCATCACAACCACCTGTCATGCACTACAGGACTCATTGATCCCCTCAATACCTCCCTGATCTCTGAGGGCGTACAGCAGGGCAGCCCCCGCACTGACCTGTCCCTGTACAGTGCTGGCAGAACTTCCCCATTCAGTGGCACCTCCCAGAGGAAATATCCTGCCCATTCCACTGCCCCACGGTGGCTGCAGATACTGTCCTGCTCTTCCCCTGAACCAAACACCTGGATTCCCCTTGTATCACCATGCTGCTGTTTCCTTCCACTTGCCCCTGTTCCATCCGACTACCCGTTGCCCCATACTGCAAGCATGCCTAGTTGACCATGGACCGCTGGACAGAAGGTCATGGACTATTCAGCCCATCCCTCCAACCGTGTTGCCATGTGACCCAAGGCCCAGCCTCATAGTGCGATGCACGTTCCTGATCAAAAATCTGAGGCATAACCATCTCTGGACTACAACCAAGGCATAACCATCTCTGGATTGCAACCAACAATCCAAGCACTGCCAGGCTCCTCCACACCAACCTCTTAACCACATGGCCCAAGGCCCAGACCGCACAGTACAATCCAACTTTCTGCAATCTTAAAATGCCAGGTACACTACAATGAATAATACCAATAAATCCAGTCATCGCTCCCAGTGGCTTGAAGGCCCCAGGGAGATTCACAGCTTGCCTTACCTTGTTGCCACATGATTGTGCTAAAACTCCTGACAAGAAAATTTCCAGCAAAAAGAGAGCTGCTGGAGGGTTACTCCAGCTCTTATACCCTCTTAGGCTCCACCCCAGGCAACCCCAAGCCCCTCCCCCTGGCCAATGGGCCACTCCCTTCTGTGCCAGATGAGTCACCTAGTGACCTCATCGTCCTCCCTCCTCCTACTCCTGGTGACCTCACTCCTCCCCCTTCTTCCTCTTTCCTTGGGGGTGGGGTCATCTGATAAGTGTGGCTACCTGTTATTGGCAACCTTGTTTATTATGACTATGTGAATACCTTTCTTTCAAATATTTGGTATTCAGCTGCCAAATATTTAGGTATTTAGGCTGGGGGTGCCAGCATGTAGATACGGCAAAACAAAGCTTGAATAAAAACACGCATTTGTCAATGCCGAATGTTAATTGCGTTAGTCTGTTGAGCTCGCTCACTCGCCCTTTCTCACTCACTCGTTCTGTTTCTGCCAGTGCTGCAGGCTTGCCTTTTGTACTGGGCTCCTGCCTGCATTGCCGACTTTTTCTGCCAACAAAGAAATCCACAGCAGTCACGATAGAGCTCCACTGAGCTCGCTCACTCCCCCTGTCTCACTCACTCATTGTGTTTCTCCCAGCGCTGCAGGTTGCCCTTTTGCACTGGGCTCCTGCTTGCGCTGGCACCTTTTTCTGCCCACAAAGAAATCTGCAGCTGTCCTGACAGAGCTCCATTGAGGTCGCTCAGTACCCCTGTCTTACTCACTCATTCTGTTTCTCGTGGCGCTGCAGGCTGCCCTTTTGTACTGGGCTCCTGCCTCTGTTGGCACCTTTATCTGCCCACAAAGAAATCTGCAGCAGTCCTGACAAAGTTCTGTTGAGTTTGCTCACTCCTCTTCTCTCACTCGCTCATTCTGTTTCTGCCGGCGCTGCAGGCTGCCCTTTTCTACTGGGCTCCTGCTGCCTGCATTGCCACCTTCTTCTGCCTACAAAGAAATCTGCAGCAGTTACAATAGAGCTCTGTTGAGCTTGCTCACTCCCCCCCCCCCTCCTCACTCACTCATTCTGGTTTTCCCGCCACTGCAGGCTGCCTTTTTTACTGGGCCCCTGGGTGGATTGCTGCCCTTTTCTGCCCACAAACAAATCTGCAGCAGTCCCAACAGAGCTCCATTGAGCTCACTCACTCCCCTTCCCTCACTCACTCATTCTGTGTCTCCCGCCACTGCACGCTGCCCTTTTGTACTGGGCTCCTGCCTGTGTTGGTGGCTTTTCCTGGCCACAAAGAAATCTGAAGCAGTCTCAACACAGCTCCATTGAGTTCGCTCACTCCCCCTCTTTAACTCACTCATTCCCGTTTCTGCCAGCGCTACAAGCTGGCCTTTTGTACTGGGCTCCTGCCTGCATTGCTGCCTTTTTCTGCCCACAAAGAAATCCACAGCAGTCACAACAGAGCTCCATTGAGCTTGCTCACTACCACTCTGTCACTCACTCGTTCTGTTTCTCTTGGCACTGCAGGCTGCGCTTTTGTACCGGGCTCCTGGCTGCATTGGCATCTTTGTCTGTCCACAAAGAAATCTGCAGCTGTCCCAACAGAGCTCCATTGAGGTCGCTCAGTCTCCCTCTCTCACGCACTCATTCTGTTTGTCCTGGTGCTGCAAGCAGCCCTTTTGTACGGGGCTCCTGCCTGCATTGGCACCTTTTTCTGCCCACAAAGAAATCCACAGCAGTCCTGATTGAGCTCCAGTGAGTTTGCTCACTCCCCCCCCCACTCGCTCTCCCGTTCTGTTTCTCCCATTGCTGCAGGCTGCCCTTTTGTACTGGGCTCTTGTGTTGGGGCCTTTTTCTGCCCACAAACAAATCCGCAGCAGTCCCGACAGAGCTCAGTTGAGCTTGGTCACCCCCCACTCGCCGATCTTAATCTGTCCCAACCATTGATTTCCCACAGCGACCATGCTACAATATTCTCCGGCAGGAGTGCAAAAACATATTTTAGCCAGGATGTGAATAATGACAGCTGTACTGTTCATAAGGAGGTGTGAAAAAATGCCACTGTTGAAAATATGGCTTGAAAAATATTATAAATTGCGAAGTTACAAGGGTGCATGGAAACAGTTCAATACACACTTGTAACACAGTCATTTGATGGGTTATCATCAACAAATTTTCAAAATACAGTAGAACTCCACAGTTATGGACCCCAAACTTACGAACTTACCGGTCAACCAAACCCCTGCCTGCTGCCACCCATGCATTGGCTAATTATTCACTCGGGTACCTCCACAGCAAGGGGAAAACAGAGCAAACAGTGTCTGCAGTGTGGAGAAAGAAAGAAACAGAGAGAGAGAGAGAGACAACATGCTTGAGAGACCACCCTCACAGAGTTTGTCCGTATCCCCAAGTGTTCCTGGTCTTGGTGTCACCCGACAGAAGTGGAGACGGAGACAGACCGACATCACCGTTGGTGAGTGACTGTGTAAGGGCTAGTCAGAAGCACAGTGTTTTGTGTTGTACACCCAAAATGGTGGATTGTAGGCAACAAAACAAGTGACATCTCTCTCTCTCTGAGTATTTCTGTGGCTGAGAGCGTCACATCTTTCTGTACCTGCAGCCGACAGAAGAGTGCAGGAAACTGTGTGTGAGCCATGTCTGTGGTCTGTACTTCGCTGAGAGGGAGGAAGAAAGAGAGTAATCACAGTACGGAAGTAGCTTTCTGTGTGCCTGCACAGTTGAAGTATGTTGGTTCTTTAGAAATAACATTAAAACCCCCTTTTTCTTCTTTTTCTGTCAAGTTTCATTCTTTTTCAGACTTACGGACTTTTCAGAGTTATGAACACCATGCATTCCCATGGTGTCCGTAACTACGAGGTTCTACTTGGCATTTTAGGATCTCTGCTCATGAACAGTATCACTGTTATTTTCTTAATCTGTCCCGAACACTAATTTCCCACAGCGACCATGTTATTCCGTGCCAGAAATGCGAAAACACATTTTGGCCAGGATGTAAACAATGACAGCTTTACTGTTCACAAGGAGGTATGAAAACATAGAAACATAGAAACCTAGACCTTGACGGCAGATAAGGACCATTTGGCCCACCTAGTCTGCCCATTTCCCTACCTATAGAATAAGCTGCAGGTCCTAGTTAACCAACAGCCTATTTCTTCCTACCACCCACAAAAATTGCCTTATGTCTGTCCCATGTATTCTTGAATTCTCCCACAGTTTTAGACCCTACAACCTCTTCAGGAAGGCTGTTCCATGTGTCCACCACCCTCTCTGTGAAAAAATACTTCCTCACATTGCCTCTGAACCATCCCCCCTCTATCTTCAAATTGTGTCCCCTTGTTCTTGCACATCTCTTTGTCTGAAAGATGCTACCCTCTTGGACTTTGTTGATTCCACTGAGGTACTTAAACATTTCTATCATGTCCCTCCTCTCCCTCCTTTCCTCAAGGGTATACATATTAAGCTCCTTTATCCTCTCTTTCGTATGGCTTCTCTTGCAGACTCTGCACCATTTTAGTTGCCTTCCTCTGAACTACCTCCATCCTGTCTATGTCGTTGTGGAGATGGGGTCTCCAGAACTGGATGCAGTACTCCAGATGGGGTCTCACCAACTGTCTGTACAGGGGATAACAACTTCCTGTTTTCTGCTGGTGATGCCTCTCCCTATACATCCCAGTATACCCCCAGCCCTCCCTACTGCCTTCTCACATTGCTTGCCAACCTTAAGGTCATCTGATATGATTACCCCCAGGTCCCTTTCCATTTTTGTTGTTGTTACTACCTCCCCCCATTGTGTAATCTTCCCCTGGGTTTTTGTTTCCCAGGTGCATTACTTTGCACTTCTTTGGATTGAATCCAAGCTGCCATACTTCTGACCATTCCTCCAATGCTGCCAAGTCCCTTCTCATCCTTTCCATGCCTCCTTGTGTATCAACCCTATTGCAGATCTTTGTGTCATCTGCAAAGAGGCATACTTTTCCTTCCAGTTCCTCTCCAATGTCACTTATAAAGACATTAAAAAGGACTGGACCCAGTACTGAACCCTGCAGTACCCCACTAGTAACCCCTTTTTCTTCAGAGTGGACTCCATTTACAATTACCTTCTGTGTCCTGTTATTCAGCCAATGTTTTACCCTGGCTACCACTCTGGAACCCACTCCAAGGCTGGTTAATTTGACTACTAATCTTTTGTGTATGACTGTGTCAAGTGCCTTGCTAAAGTCTAGGTAGGCCATGTCCACAGCCCCTTCCTGGTCTACTACTTTGGTCACCCAGTCAAAGAAATCAATTAGATTCATCTGACATGACCTTCCCACTGTGAACCCATGCTGCCTTGGGTCCTGTGCCCCACTGGCCTCTAGGTACTCAACAATTCTTTCCTTCAGAAGTGATTCCATCACTTTCCCTACCACAGAGGTCAAACTGACAGGTCTGTAGTTTCCTGCCTCTGTCTTGCTCCCACTTTTGTGAAGGGGAATCATATCAGCCTTCTTCCAGTCCTCAGGTACCATGCCATCCTCCCATGATTTGTTATAAAGGGTAGTCAGTGGTGTCACTAGTTCTCTGCTTAATTCTTTTAGAATTCTAGGGTGAATTCCTTCTGGTCCTATTGCTTTGTCCACATTCAGTTTTAGGAGTTCTTTCAGAACCCTTTCTTCTGTGAAAGAACTGGGATTGACCCCCTCTCCAGAGTGCTTCTGTTAATTCGATTAGGCACCTCCCCCACTTCCTCTTTTGTGAATACTGAATAGAAGTATTCATTCAGTATCCCTGCTTTTTCACTGTCACTCTCTGCCCACCCACCATCCATTCAGTATACTGAAAAATGCCAATGTTGAAAATCTGGCATGAGAATATTGTAAATTATTGTAAATTATGAGCGCATGTAGCAACCGTAATAATGCACGTTGAACAGTCATTTTTGATTTTCTTCACTAAATTTAGAACATAGGCTTTTTGAGAGCCCACCTCATGAACACTGGCACTGTTATTTCATTAATCAGTCCCAAAAGGTGATTCTGTGCAGTGACCATGAAATCACCTTTTGGGGCCGATTAATGCCATGACAGTTCCAGAATTCATAAGGAAGGGTCCCAAAAACCCCATGTTGAAGATTTGGTGCCAAAATTCCAAAAAATGACTGAGATATACATTAAAGCTGGAAAAAAGCCATTTATTCCATTATACAGCTTACCGGCATTTCCTCAGTTCGCGGTCAGCTTTGAAGAGTGCGGACATGTTCCCCAGTCAATGAAGATCGTTGCGCCAAGCTCCAGAGGTAAGTAATGGGTGAGGGGGGTGTGGGGAGGCAGAGTGTGCAGTGGGTGGGCGTGGATTCCAGGGGGGGGCAGAGAGACCTCCGAGGGACAGTTTCCTTTTTTACAGGCGAAAAAAAAAAGACATCACGGGACCATTTTTATTTTACAGGGGCATGTGGCATGCGTAACCCTTCTGAATATCCCACCCCATGTGTTCATGAGTATGTACAGGCATATTAGGGCACAAAGTGTATCTAATCAGATAGCAGTATTTGTGGCAGCAATCATGGCCTAATTTATTAGATTGTATATTCAAACAATTTTATTACATTGTGAACCAAAATAAGACAGATACCATACACCACATGGGAAGTTCTGATGATATACAGTATACTGTATCATGCTCTGGAGTATATTACTGTACTAATAAAATAACACACAGGGATTACAATTTGGCTAATCTTGGTAATTACTGTAGTTTTATTCATGATAATATAGCATGTGTTAAACCTGTAGCACTGCATCTAACACTGATGTTACGCTAACCTTTTGGGACTATTTTGATAAATGGGTGTTATGTTTAAAAGAGACCACTCTTTTGCAAACATCTCTAAGTAAATAAAGATAATTACATAACTGAGTAAAGCATTACTTCAGCAAATTAGCTTTTGGAACTCCTGTTACTATATGTTGTATTTTCAAAACTTTCTCTCATTCTGACTCTTTCATACATTTACTTTGATTATTATAGAGAATCACGATATCTTCACAATTTGATTTATTTTTTACCCTTGTTAAAAGCATTTTTCCAGTAAATTTTCTGAATTGCAAAATTGAGGCACATTTTAATTTATGTTTTATTAATGATCTGTACGTAGGTCCTCTTCTTATTTGTTACAGGGGTCATTTACATAAATGAGGATCTTTCACCCTAAGCATCAACCCATCTGAAGCTATTTTCTTTGGTTGTGCAATTGACATATGATCTTACATGTAGAGGAGTATGCCTTCAGTGAGGGAGAAGGATGGGATGAAGTCTAAGACACAAAGATAATGTTTTCATGTAAGTTCCCTGAGTAATAAAGAATGAGGGAGATAAGTATGGTAAAGAAAATAATTATATTCTGAACTGTGTCTGAATACTGTAGTTTGAAACATTTCCGGGAGACTGAAAAATGCTTAAATTATCTATATTAGTGCTTTGGATGACCTTCTTAAAAGCTGGGTGGAACTGCATACCATAAAAATCTATTCTATCATGCACAAATGCTCCTTTGTTCTTTTTCCAGTAGAATACATACACTTATTTTCAATTAAGGCAACAACAAGTCTATATAGATGGAAAATATAATTTGGCATTTCAATCATTGTAAGTAGAATCCTATTTTGAGACAGAAACTGTCAGAATGTTCTTTGCACTGCATTGTTATCTGACAACTCAAAAGCTATAGTATGAAAACCAATAGATTGCTACCTGGCAGACTGCCATGCTTCGTTTGTCTGCAAGGTTTATTGCTATGGTACCAGCTTCTTATTTAGTTTTTAATGCTTAAACTGGACAAAACAATGAAAGTGTTTTGCCATCTCTCTTACACTATACAGTATTTTCCATTAGGTGGAAAAATAAGAATCTGGTTATTAAGTGTCATGTAGCTGATTGATTACATTCTGTTTAATTATAGACATAACTTTAATTATAAATATTATGTTTTCAACATTTTCATCAGAAATTGAATGCAAGCAAAGTATGCACACATTTTATTACATTTTAAAACAAATGCTCAAAATTCTTCAATTCTTCAATGACAAGTAGCTCAACACTATGTACATGGGCTTGATGGTCCACATTCATGTTGCATTTTATAATTTCATTTTTATTGTTTTTACATTCATGTTGCATTAGCATAAAAAGTAAGACAGTAACATAGAAGCATATTATTGTGATGATGGAAGGGACTTTAAGTCCATCTTGCCCATTGCTTTTGTGCAATGGCAGTAACTGTACTTACTTCTAGCAGAGCTCTACATCCAGGAAAAACAGACCGAATGCTTCATGCTGTGTGACCCTCAATGTGCTTATCCCTCAGGAATCTGTCCAGTTCTGTGTTGAAAACATAAACAGTTCTAATTTCCACAGCCTCTCTTGGTAGGCTTCACCACATGATAAACCTTCTGTATGAAGTAATGCTTTTTATTGTTTTTCCCATTATCTGTCCCCAACACACAATATTTGAGGACATGCCCTCTAGTTCTGCTTGTAATCACTTACTCAACCATCTTTGTGTACTCCACCCAGTCAATCTTCTTTATAATCTTGCCCCCTCAACCCTTTTTTTTATATTGCTGTTTATCTCTGGTAGACTCAAGCAGGCTACCTCCATTCTGTCCCTGCCACACCCTCAGTTGGCCACTGCCTCCACTGGTACTCATCTTGATCCAGAAACCCCTATGGAATAATCCCATTATGAGGCCAGGAAGGGAGGACTGTCCTCTCCCCACCTGTAGATACTCCTCCTGTATGTAACTTGGTGGTCTGGGATGTGATGTGAGGCAGGGCGAGTGGAACATCAGGAAGCCTGAGTCTGCTGTTTTCCACCTTTCTTGTTCCCAGGTCCCCTGTCACAGCAGTGTGTGATTGTTTGTGTATGGAGACATGCACATACCACAAAACCATGGTCCCTGACTATGTGCCACTCAGATGATGATGCCACAGGCTCCACCTGAGGGCAGCCAAGGGCCAAGTTGGAATGCTTTTTTACCAAGGGAGTGTAGTGCAGTCCACTGGGTGCTTGATCCACTCCCATGGCCATCCTCCAGTGGTCCAAGCTAATTTGTTGGCTTTGGTCACCTGCATTGCAGGAGGTAATGCAGACAGCATTCCAACTTTCTGCACTGCTGGGCTGGCCTCTGCCTTTTGTTTTCTAGACTAAAGCATATGAATATGTTCAATCTTTCCTTGTAATGCTTTGCCTCTTTAGCCACTAAGAAGTGTGTTTCTTCTGTGCTGAGCCCTTTAGATCCCTTTAACATTCTTTCTGTATAGCAATGACCACAATGGGATGCAAAACCTCCAAATGTGGTCAAACCAAGACCTTGTGCAAGGGGAGGATTATTTCCCTTGACCTACTTCTTACCCCCCTTAATGCCTCTCAGAATTATGTTTGATTTCTTGAGTGTTTGTAGTCCAGAATCTCCTCTATATGCTTTCCCCTCAGAAAATTATGTATGATAAAAAGAAAGCTTAAAAGAAGCAGTGCCAAAATTATGCAGTTTTTTAAATGCACTAGCCTCCTTTAGAAGGCATATGAAAGTACCATCTGACTTCGATACCCATATGTGGGCAGATATGGCACAGGGATAGTACTGGGTTGGATTGTAAAAATCTGTTTTGCATACTTTTTGTGACATTGCACCATTTAAATGAAATTTTACATAATTTCAGGAACTCAGCACAGTTTACAGTACTATATAGCTTTCATGCAAAATGAACTAAATTATGCAGTTTTGCAGATTAAGTTTTATAAAAATGCACACTTGATTTGGTTCCTTTTGCTCACTCTTTGGCATTATTTGCTTAAATTGCATATTGTTAAGAATTTCCATTTCTTAAAATATGAATTTGGGAAAATACTGGTGCTATTTGCTGAAATTACACATTTTTAAGAACTTACATTTTAAAAAATCAGCAGTTAAGTGTAAAATGGGATTATTTGCTGAAATTGCTCATTTTTAAGAACTCACATTTAAAAAAATGCATATGTGTAATTTGGAAAAATGTACTATTATGAAAAAAAGGAAATTAAAACGGTGCTGAATTTTATCATAATTTTATGAAAATTGTGCAAATGCAATATTGATGATTTTGCACAATATCGCAAGACTGTTGGAAATTTTGCTCAGCACTACACAGGGAGCCTCCTGTGTCATGGGGTGTCTTTGCTTGCTGGGAGTTTACTTATATTCAGTTTTCCTACTTGCTCCTTTTTTTGGCTCCATTTCCCTCCTGGCACTGGAGGATCTGCACTCCCCAGGCTGCTCACCGAACCCCATCCCTAGACTTACATTCCTGGACAGAACCACTGGGCGAGTGCCCATCCCCAAGGAACTTGGTCACATAATCCTGGCTTGCCCCCCAGAGAGGGGCCAGAGGAGTGGGACCTGCCCATTGGACCTTAATCTGCAGTGGAGTGACGGCAGAGATGGAGGCCATCATTAGTGGACCGGCATTTGCTGTGCAAGTTTTTCCTGGGGGCAGGGATATGCAATGATGCCAGCATCTGTCCTGCCCTCTCACACGTGATGCCAGCCATGATGGTACCCCTAGCCTCTGCCAGAGGTCCACATAGCACTGGACACTCTTCCCCCTCATCGTGGAGGAGGAGAGCTGTCCTGGGGATGCTCAATACTTCTCCCCCCCCGAACATCTCTCCAACTCCTGAGTCTGTCACCAAGCCCAGGATGTCGGTTCTAGAAGCAGACGCTTTGCTGCTGTGCCAGCATGATTTCCTATTTGCTTCTTTCTTGAGCTTTGAGAATTTTGTTCAAACATCTCCAAGACTCTTAAACCCTGCTGTGTTTTAAGTAAAGAAATGCATGCACTCACAAAGATCCCAACACTCAGCATTTACTGAAAGGATCCACCATAGCTCATTTGCATACTTAATCCAGGATCCAGGGATTCTAAGTCATCTTCAGAGTGTTGATACTGTATGCTATAAAGTCCCATACTCATAGTGTAGCCTTTCAGCACCATTACCGGGCTGTCACAGCCAGGCCATTTCCCCTTCATACCCTCTCCTTAGGATATATGCTACCCTGTCTTATCCCCAGCATCTTCCCTTTAATTGTTTGTATGAATATTTTGATTCTCCTTGCCCCATCCTTACATGCACTTTGTTTGCCGCCATATTCAGACATAGTTGCAAAATCTGTGCACCACACAGTATGCAATGTATCCTTTCCCCATCCACACATCAAAACCAACTACCCCCTTCTTCCCCTCACCCTACTGCACCCCAATCTTCAAGTTAATTCCCCCACCCAACCCACCTCTGGCCCTCATCTACAGTACCTCTTCACCCTAAGCACCCCCAATCAATATTTGTACCTATACTAAGGTTCATACTAAGGAAAGTACAAGAGCGGGAAGGTCGAAGCCCATAATGCTCCTATGCTAATCCAATATATAATAGGAAAGGTCATACCCATTACTTATAAGGCCATCTAGTATGTTTTTGAAAATACTTTTAGTTTCATTAATGACGACATTAAGCGGTAGTCTATTCCATGGACCTACAACTATAATAGTGAAAAAATATTTACGACTTGATCTCAAAAAAGGTTTTCTGACTAACTGTAAAGGATGTCCCCTAATATTGTGATAACAGCTTTTAAATTCTAAACCAAGTTCACACAAAAGATAAGGGTTTTTAATGATGTCATATAATAACATAAGATCACCACTAAGCCGACGTGTGGATAGGGGCATGAGTTTAAGTCTGTCTAGCCTACCCTCATAAGAGACATCATATAGCCGAGAAAACTTTTTAGTAAATTTTCTCTGAACTGTTTCCATTAAAAGGCATTCAGATTTTTTATACAGACACCAAAGCTGGGAAGCATATTCCAAATGTGGTCTGTTGTATGCTCGATATAGTGGTAGCAGCACGTCATGCTTCCTTGATTTGATGTTACGCAAAATAGACCATACAACTTTATTGGATTTGTTAATAAGGCTATGTACGTGTTTATTGTAAGATAAGTTATCTGAGATGATAATGCCCAAATCTCTTTCGTCTGATGTTGTGTCAAGTGGTATGCCATCCTAATAGTAGGGGGTTTGTAAATTACTTGAACCCAAATGCCTGTACCTGTAAAGAAGAAAAGTGCCTTACATTTCTGAGATGTCCTCTCTACATTTCATACTGTGTGGTCAGCTGATTTTACAACTATGTGTGTAGGGCCAAACTTTGCCAGGAAGATGGCAGAAGGGGGGAGTTAATAGCACAGGGTGGCTGAGAAAGGAGAAATATAAAATCTGGGAGGTTGGTGGTGTGGGCACAAGTCAACCAAGTGGATTGGGGTGACATTTAAAAAAAAGGAAAAGCTTTTTTCAATCTTCACAGTATGAAGATATGTATCAATCTATTGAAATCCACCTTCAATAAATCTCTTATGATGGGGAGGCACCTACTGACTGGAAAAAAACAACAGTAATACCAGTCTTCAAGAAGGGCAAAAAATTACAGACTAATCAGTTTCACTGCAGTTCTGGGTAAGATCATGGAATCTATCATCAAGGACAAGTTACAAGATCATACATACATATATATATATATATATGTGTGTGTGTGTGTGTGTGTGTGTATATATATATATATATATATATATATATATATATATATATATATAGATATATATATATATATATTTATATATTTATACCATGGGGTGAGACCAATTCCAGTGAGATAAATGATGTTATTTTCACTGGAGTGAAATAAATCCTGAAGACATCAGCAGAGCTAAAATAAATATAATTTATACCTACTCTGCTGACATCACTCACCTGCATCTGAAAACAGTAAGAAACACCCCTGTAATTTGTTGAGTTCTAAAACAGGCCCTACACTGAAATTAACATAATTAAGATAGATAATGACAGTCAGCTGCAGCACTGCTTCTAAATGTAACAATCTCCAAATCTCTTGTGCTGCATTTCAAAACCCGAGTTTAGTACATTACTGAATCCTGCATTGCCACATATTGACCTACAAAATGAACAACAAATAACCAGTATATTGTAAACATCCAGCTTGTCACAGAACAGAACCTCCCTCAGGCAACCAATTACCAAAACACAGCAGACCCAATCAAAAACACACACACACACACACACACACACACACACACACACACACACACACCCCAACCAACAACAGCTCACTACAGCAACTCATTCATAAAACTTCATTCACACACACACTACCACAGCACCAGCATCATTTAAAGTGACATGAACCTCATAACAACAAACATACCTCTCTCACTGAAATTGGTCTTACCTCTATGGTATAAATAGCACACATGATGGGCAGATCATGGAATATGGAAAATATTCTCGTTCCTGCATCGTGAGCACTGTATATTTCATTCGTGCCTTCAGCACTCGTGAAATATCCAGAGGTCACTCTGCAGGAGTGAGAATATTTTCCATATTCCATTCCTGCCCATCATGTATCCCATATATATATACACACACACAATTTGCATGACCCTTTCTAGCATGATTTTATGTCCAAAAAATCTTCTGTTACACATCTGTTATGTTTCAAGGAGCTGGTTAGTGCTTCCTTAGACTCAGGAATTCCAGTCAATGCAATTCTTGATTTTTTCCAAAGCCTTCAATATCATCTCTCATGGATGCATAATCAATAAGCTAAACAACTTCATGGTAAATCCTAACTTGGTAAAATGAATAAGGCTATGGCTTGGGAACAGGTTTCAAAGGGGCAGACTTATCAACTTTCTTTGAGACTAACATTACTAGTGGAGTCCCCCAAGATTCCATTTTTGGTCCATTTCTGCTTAAACCTGTAATAGAAATGACATGGGGTAGCAATAGTTTTAGATTGTAGATTTGGTACCACACATATTAACACCTTACAGAGTGCTTTAGGTGAACTAAAGCAGTTAGCAAACTCACACAGGCTAGAATTTAATTTAGATAAATTTGTGGTCATGCACTTAGGCAAAAATAACACTCAGGAATCATATCAGCCGGAGGGGCAAACTGTTAAGGGAAGTAACCCAGGAGAGAGATGTGGATATTATCATAAACAATTATCTAAAATTTGACAAACATGGTTTAATTGTCAAACAGAGGGCCAATGGCATTTTGACCAATATTATTAGACACATTACAAGTACTGTAGGGACCATGAGGTAATTGTTCCCTTGTATGTATCTTTGGTCAGACCACATCTTGACTACTGTGCTCAACTATGGGCTCCAGGCACTAAAGCTATGATCAGGACAAGTGAGGGAGTTCAGCATAGAGCAACAAGATCAATATGTAACTTTAAAGTCCTTAACTACAATCGAAAGCTATTTAATTTAGGGATGTTTCTGTTAGAATACCGCAGATTGCGAGGTGATATGTGTATGTTTTTTGTGCATTGACCAATTATGATCTATGTGAGTGTCTGAGAACTAGTCTCAAACCTCTACCATGTAACAGTAGATCACATGTTTATTTTTTTATATGTTTATTTATTTATTTATGTAAGAGTTGCACCAGGAAGGGCACACTGAACAACAAGTTGCTCATCTCATGGTGCATCCTGGGTGGGTGTGGGAGTTGAAAGGCATAGAATAAAATGTAATCAACACAACAGTATACATTGCCAATATATGGGAATTGGAAAACATACACATAAGTCGTAGACAAACAACAAAACAGTATATAGTGCCAATTATGCATAGGGTACATTACCAAGTAGAGGACAAATAACAAGCAGTAACAGGCATCAAGAAATTAAAGTTGGTATGTATATTCCATTGCATCATAGTAAACAGAAGGTCCATAAGTGCAGTAATAGGATAATTATTACAGCCCATACAGATGCATCGTGGTCTGCTCAGTTGCAGTTGCAGTTCACAGATAGGTAATTGTGTACGGCTGAGGAGACAGAGGAAGGGAAAGAAGAAAGGTGAATCAGGGAGGGGAATTACACAGTTTAGGGAAGTGGTATGAGAAGGCTGCTGGCCGACAGTAGTCGTATGGCATAGGACACCTAAAGTACAGGAAACAGAGGACCTAAGTGAATGGGTGGATGGTTGGGGGATTGTTAGGGAAGAGTTGAGATAAGTAGGGAGGGATTCAAACCAGAATTTGGAGTCGAATTTAGCACAGTGCTGCTCCCAAGTCCACCTTAGTCAGACTGGACACACTCTTCCACTCCTTCTGTCGCTTTACTCTTGGCTGTTCCTACTCCACCCACCATTGTGTCCTCTACCAGACCTTGAACCTCTCCTAACTAAATGCCCACAGACAGTCCCACTCCACCAGAATTGTGGCCATATTTTGGACTCAGTCCCTGCCCCCCTACCTTGCCTCTGCCCTAATAACCTCTAACCTCCCAGCATACTCGCTCAGGAACAACAACTCTCTCATCTTGTCCATTCCTTGTATGTATACTGGTGTAGGCTAGGCAGCCTTCAGATACAGCATGCTGGGCTGGCCCAGTGGCGCTGAGGGTTGAGGCGCTGGATGCCACACCTCGCGCCACACTGGTTACCCAGGTTCGGGTATGAGCCTGGTCCGTCAGGGGTCGGCAGGGCAGAGAGAAGATTAAGCATCCAGAGGACTGCTCTCCCCCCTCTCTGGGGAGGGTTTCAGGGCCTGCTCGACTGCCTCGTGGCTCCTGGTGGAGACTGGGGGTACTACAGGCAAGCCTGCCTTATGTAAGAGGGGAAGGAGTGCAGCAGACATCAGCAGGGCAGCTGTGCATGGACGTCATTGCATGTCGCACTCCCTGGGGCAACCAGCAAGGAAAAAAAATCCCTTTCTAGGTTGTGGAGATGACGGGAGCTCTAGGGGCAGGATGCACATCCCAACACCGGCCCACTTCCTTAGGTGATCTCCTGGCCAACCCAGCAAACCAAGCAGGCTCTCTCTAAGTTCAGTTAGGCCACTAGGGGAGAGCGGGCCTAGCCTGAAGGGTGATCTGTGGTGCTAGGGTCTTCCTGGTCAATGGGGGAGTTCACTGAGTATAGGGTTCCGGCAGGGAGTAGCAGTCCTGGTCGTGTGAGCACCCAGGAAGGATGCCAGGCTTAGGGGAGAGTATAAAGAGAGTCAAAAAAAGGAAAAAGATACAGCATGCCTAAACTATGGAACTCACTTCCCGCGAGTATTTAGCTCACCCCTCCCTCCCTACACCTCAATTACCTCTTTCAAACACACTTCTTCTCCACCTGCACATGCAACTAAGCTTGTCATCACAGGAACCATATTGTTATTACTTGCAGTTATTGTCATTTTAGTATTGCTCATTGTACTTGAATGTACTGTGTATTTCTCTACACATACAGTACTAGGCTGTATTCTAGCATGTGCCACCTGATTGCACTGTGTCCTGTATATCAATTGTTCTGTTTCTAGATTTGTAATAATGAGCTGTACTTCTCCAATACCCCTCACCCCCAGAACGCATCTGGAATCGAGCAGTAGTCTGCTCAGCATTCCTTCCTGGTTAAACTCTTAAATAAATAAATAAAACAATGGAGGAGACATCTGTTATCAAGAGATGGTAAAGCCAAAGTGTGGTAAGGCTCACAGTGATGATTGAGGGTAGGAGTGTCGAGTGTGAAGCGGCAGAAGGAGTTAAAAGAGGGTGTCCAATCTGGCTCGGGAGGTCTTAGATATGGCACTGTAGACTACATCGCAGTAGTCAAAGAAGGGGAAGATCATCTTCTAGACAAGCTCACGCCTAGCTGGGAGAGAGAGGCAGTTCCAGTTCCTAAATAGTGCGCTTAACTTGGGGCGCAGCTTTTGAAGGATGCCATCCATGTGACCAGAGAAGGTAAGGTGTTGGTCAAACTAAACCCCCAGATAACTGAAAGAGTACATGTGCTACATCTAAATGGGGAACATTGTTACCCAACCAGGAGAAGCAGACTGGTTTAATCACAGAGTGGTGAAACTTTGGAATTCACTACCACTTCATGTAGTAGGTAGCAAGGATATGAATGACTTTAAGACCAATTTGGATAATTGCTGTATAGGTCATAGAATAAGTGGATATAGTTATTAAATAAGGCAAGCATTATGGACAAATTGTCTTCTCTGCTTTGTATTTAACTATGAGACCTATGAGACCCGATCTATTCCATCCTACCTATCCTCCCTCATCTCACATGTTCCCTCCTCTTCCTACTCCCTCCACCCCAGGAATTCCCACACTTTCTCCATTCCCCAACCTTGCTCATCTACTGACCAAGCTGATTTCACCTACTGCCACCCCTCCTACTGGAATCTGCTCCCTTTCCCCCTCCGCTTTTCCCCCTTACTCTCTGCCTTTAGATATTAACTACTGCAACTCCTTGCACCCTCCTATTCTTGTACATCCCCTTCCTTATCTCATATCCTCTTCCTTGACCATCTTCTATAAACTCTCCTTTGTTTGAGCCTCTTTAGCATAGTTACCACCCCAACATTGCACTACGTAATTTGCTTAACTTATGTCTAGCCACCACATCATTGCTGTATTTATGCTTCTACTTCATTTGCTGCTACCAATGTATTGATTATGCCTATATCTTAATTTTTGATTATAATTTGTACCCATGTTTTGCTACGTAAGATGTTCCACCTTACTTCCCTTCTCCTGGGTTGCACATGGAAATGACACTTGTCTCAGTGTGCCTTTTCTGGTTACCAACTTTTAAGTAAACAAACAAAAAAGCAAATAAATAAATAAGGTTTATTGCCACACTGTATCTCTCTAGTTACCCCTTTCTAGCCCTGTTTTTTTGTGCCTAGTCTAGCATGTTTAGCTTATAGTATATCCATTTTTCTTTCTAGGTTTTGTAGTTGTCTGTGCTAATTACATCCATTAATGCTTCTCACAACTATCTGCACTTGTTCAGCTTAGACAGAAACAACATACTGAGTAAATCTGTTGAAGCTCTCACCTGCCTGTTGTTATTCCAGTGTCTAGTTACTGCCTAGGCCTGCTATCAGGTGACTGCAAGTTTGTGTTTGGACAAAATATTAATTAAACTGTCGGCTATATAACTGAAGGCTATTGCATCTCACCTCCAGTTCACAATGTACCTTAACCTCCTCTATATATGACCCCTCCCCTCTCTTTCTCCTACCCCTACTCCTCCCCACATTCCACCTACCTACCCTTAGTTTCTCTCCCCTCCATCTATTCATTCCTTTTTCTTCACCTTTACCTCCTTCCTTCATATCCACCCTGGTTTTCTCTCTTCCTCCTCCCTTTCCATTGAGCTTCTCTACTGGGCCTTCCTTTCCCCACCTTCCCTCTCTTGTCCCCCCCCCCACTCTAAGAGGTGGAAATCTCACTCCATTCTTTTACTCCTTTTCCTACTCCTTCTCCTGTCTGTTGATATGGTGTCAAAACCTGGACCCTCCACTTCCTCCTTCTCTGTCTCGCCAACTGCTAAATGCCTGAGCATATTTGACCTCAATGCTCAGAGCCTTCTTTCAAAACTCAATCTCCTGTCTGTCTTGAACTCACAACATTCCCAAGCATCCTCTATATCTCGGAGTCCTAGCTTTTTTCTATGATCCTAGACTCTACCCTGTCCCTTCCTATTAGCTTTTCAGTCAGGACAGGGGGAAATGTGAGGGTGGTGTTGCCTCTAGTGATGTGCAAAATTGCTGAATTTCATCACGCAAAATATTTTGTGTAATTTGGCAGTTTCATTAAAATTTTTGCGGAGGCAAATGTGGAATTTTGCCAACAGAGAGCAACATTTCCCTCACGGAGAGTGAAATTTCACCCGCAAAATGGTGAAATTTGCCACTTTTAGCAGTACTGTCTTTGCCTTCAAAATTGGCCCGGCATCATCCCCCAGCCAGGTCTCTGTGATGCAAGCCAGATCAACTGAAGTGATAAAGTCCACCATAACTGAGGTCTTGTTTCTCATCGATGTGGCATTGCACAGCACAGCCCAAAGGGGACTTGTGGAGACTCAAAACAAAAGATCCAGTGCACACACACACACCGTCCCCCAAATTTAAATATCATTATTGTGCTTTCTGCTTCAATGGCTACTTACTTATATTATTCCATATGGGAAGTGGGGGTCTCTTGATCATTTAAATCAGAGCTGTGGTGTGAAATGAAGGCAGTATAGTACAGTGGTTTAAGGCTCTGAGCTGCAAACCTGAGGACCTGGGTTTGAATCCTACAGCTCCCACTTGCATACTGTGTGACCCTGAGCAAGTCATTTAACTTTCTTGTGCTCCCAGATCACACCTGTAAACAAGCTTTCAGCTTAGTGTGGCTCTCCTAGTAAAAAAATAAATAAATAAATGAAGCTCAGCCACCAGTCGGCAAGGTGGACCTCCCATTGGCTGAGGCCATATTCTAAAATGCTAACTGCAAGAGTTGGCTGCCTTTTAAAATACAGTATTATGCACTGCCTGACTGGCTTACTTAAAATAAGGTGCAGGCTCCAGCCAATGTGCTGGCCATTGATGCACTGCCTAACTAGCTCACTTTGAATCAGGTGCAGAACCCAGCCAATATACTGGTGGCCAATGATGAGCCAGCTAATGGAGACAACAATAAATCTCCTCTACAAACAAATGTGTCTGTTCATTAAAAAGGGTTACCAAAGTGTGACATGATGGTCAATTTTTCAAATTACTTCTAGATTAATTTTGCGATGGATTTTAAGATACTATGACCCAACAAAGAAAAATGAAGCTTATTGGAAGATAAATGTTGCACAGATACCCACAATAAAAAAACCTGTACCATGGTGAGTGTAACAAGTGACACCACATACCGTGGTGAATGTAACAAGAGGGATCACACATTTGTTCCAGTTATAAAAATGTTACTAAACATGCCTAATCACTAACATACTACTGCAAAACCTGAAAAAATATATTTACAATAATTATATTTCATTACTGGCAATTGTGATGTTTGACACCACATACCGTGGTGAATGTAACACGTAACACCACGCAGTTGTTTCAGTTACAAAAATTTTAAGAAACATGCCTTATCCCTAACTCAATACGGCAAACCCTGAAAAAAAGCAAATTATATTTACAAAAATTGTATTGCATTACTGGCAATTATGATGCTTGATACCATAGTGAATGTAAAACGTGACACCACACATTTATTTCAATTACAAAAATGCTACTAAACATGCCTAATCCCTAAAAGGATACTAACAAAACCTGAAAAAAAAATATTTACAAATATTGCATTGCATTACTGGCAACTGTGGTGTTTTCATTTTGTGCATTTAGCAAAGACACGGACACCAGTTAATTCCAGCGCCATTTCAGAAGTTCATATTTATTGTTCACAGTCTGCAGTTCACTGGGTAGAAGTTGAAGTGTACCCTGTCCTTCAAAGTTTACCAGACAATATAATATGCACATTGTTTTCTGTAATACTTTAGCATCCTTGCACCGCAGCCATGTGAATTTGCCATCCCCACGCTGATGGAGAAAGTTAAAATGGAATCTTCTCCTGTCATTCACAGTGTTTAGCTGACCAATATAGAAGTTGCTTGAATAGTACATGACATAAAATGTATTCACTTGTATATGTTCTGTAGACTTCACAGTCTTTGAAAAAGCAGATGGTGGAGAGGCTGTGTAAGAACTAAGGTTGTTGTTGCTGCTGTACAATGGTACTGCCGGAGTCTCAGGGACTGCAGACATGTCTTTGTCAGGATGGGCAGGCATGGTAGGAACATCAGGCAATGTGACAGGAGATGTTGCAGTCACATGTGTGTCTGGCATTTCATGGCCGGAATCCAGAACAAAAACAGCAGAAGGTGAGGAGGATAATGACAGTGCAGCTGGAGCATGTGTACTTTGCATGGTATCACCATCTGCAATTGAAGAATATCAAATTTCCCAAGTTTCCACACCTTC
Source organism: Neoceratodus forsteri (assembly GCA_016271365.2). Taxonomy (NCBI): domain Eukaryota; kingdom Metazoa; phylum Chordata; order Ceratodontiformes; family Ceratodontidae; genus Neoceratodus; species Neoceratodus forsteri. The sequence goes on from CM028134.1 coordinate 950,734,512, forward strand.
CATGCTTCCACATTCAAAGAGTTTTCACATGGGCCATCTCCCATTTGGCATGGTCTGCAGAAACGGCTTAGTCCTCTTGTTGTGACCACGCTATCAGCCACAGACTTAATAGTATGGATCTGCTGTGTTCCTGGGATGGTTTTCACTTCAGGTCCTGCTCACCGTTTTATTTGCTGGTCTCCCATCCAAAAAAATGTGCTTAGGAAAATGTTGCATCCTTCAGTGTCAGGCTGTCTTGTTAAGTTATTTTTACAATATTGGAACAGTTCTGCCACATTTGAAATCACCGCCTGACTCTGCATGGCCCTACTTCCAGCACATTTTATCACAGCACTCTATCCATCTGAGGGTCCTTTCCTATGATATGAACAAAAAAGGCCCTTTCAGTCTGAAATCTGTACTGGGTTGGTGAGGATGAGATTAAGCCAAAACCCCACTTTGCTTTGTACTGACTGCCACAGCCATCAATGAAATGCACCAGTCTTTCAATATTAAGTGCACAAATGTTACTTAGATGCTTACTGGCAAGTCCCACAAAATGGTGAACTGCATGGTGGTCATTCTTAAGGTCACTTAATATGCACACAGGTGAGTCGGTGACATTATCTGCTCATTTTAAACACCTGTAATATGCAACACAGGGTGAACTGTGGCCTGTACTTGGTGCCAATGACAGGATTGAATTTTGTCTTCAAATGTACATACTGTATATAATTCTCATCAAAGTCCAACACCATTATAACCCAATCTGTTGGAATTTGTTCTTTGACATTCCAAAATTAGTTCTGTTGCCATGCTGCAACATGCAGGTGTCCCCTGAAAAAAACCTTATATCTTCTGTTAGGAGTTCTGCAAGCTGTGCTACAGTGGTCTCTTTTCTTTGAAGGACTTTTTTTGCCTGTTTTGTTACAGTCCCATTTGGGTCTCTGGTCAAACTAATGTTCTCCATTGGTACTATCTTCCTGTCTCGTTGTCCCGGATTCCTCCCTCTTCCCCCATAAAAGACAGACACCATTATTTGTTGTTGTGCTCAGATTGGCAATTAATTTATTTCAATTCATAATTCCATATTCCATTCCAATTCCTTTATTATCATATTTCCAGCATTTTGTTTATTCCATCCAATATATCAATCTCTGATTATTCTTCCCCCAGGTGAAGACCTGGGTGCCTTCTTCTTCTCCTTTTCCGTTAGGTAACGGTGAAAACCAAGACCGCTTTTCCTTCATCTTCCTTCTCTTCTTGTGTTATTCCTTTTTCCTTCCCCTCCTTCCCTCCTCCCCCCTTTTTCCCCACAGTCCTTAGCCATGTTATCACCTGCCATCCACCTTTGGCAGTCCTTAACCATATCCATACTTGCCATCCACCTTTGGCAGTCCTTAACCATGTTATCACCTGCCATCCACCTTTGACAGTCCTTGACCATATCCTTAGCTGCCATCCACCTTTGGCAGCCCCATTTTTTGTCCAGCCTGGACGTGCTTTCCTCCACACCATCACAGATGCCCATACAGTCCCATCTCGACTGTCCTCCTTACTCATTCCCCTTTGACAGGGTGGGTGGGAGGTATCCAAAACTCCAGCAAAAGAGGCTGAGACTCCCTTGTGCTGTCCCTTAAGTGCCTCCCTATCTCCCTCCCCTTCCTGTTTGTCTGCCCAATGTTCTGCCTCCCTTAGCCCCTCCCCTTCCTCCCCCCTCCCCTTCTGAGCACAACCATTTTAAGCATGGGAGCAGGGGTGCACCAGGACAACCTGGTCTGCCCTCTAAAAGGGGCAAACTCCATTGTGCTGGATTCCCCTCTTCCCCCACAAAAGACAGACACCATTATTTGTTGTTGTGCTCAGATTGGCAATTCATTTATTTCAATTCATAATTCCATATTCCATTCCAATTCCTTTATTATCATATTTCCTACCTTTTGTTTATTCCATCCAATATATCAATCTCTGATTATTCTTACCCCAGGTGAAGACCTGGGTGCCTTCTTCTTCTCCTTTTCCATTAGGTAACGGTGAAAACCGAGACCGCTTTTCCTTCATCTTCCTTCTCTTCTTGTGTTATTCCTTTTTCCTTCCTCCCTCCCTCCTCCCCCTTTTCCCACTAGCCAGTCTCCAGCTTGCGTTGGATGGCTGGCTTCCCCCATTAACTAGGGTAGCCTTCACCCTTACTTCAGGGGAGCTCCTTTTCATTTATATCTGTTATGTTTTTTTTTTTTTATTTATTTTTATTTCCCATTGTTTGTCTGTCTCCTCCATTCTTCTATAAATCCCATCATTTCCGTACTGAACATGTCTATAGCTGCGTCCGACAGGTGTACCCCGTCTGACCTGTAAAATTCATCTACCCATTCTTCTACCCCCTCAGTATTACCTGACCTCCCATCTGCCTTACCAATGTCCCAGCCCTCCTGTTCATCTTCCTCCTGGCCCATTCTACTGCTCTGTGGCTGTGCTGTTGCCTCCACACTCTCCTCGGTATCATATCGGACCAAGCGATGCACACTTGTGACTGCTGTATAGTTCTTAAGTCCTTTTTTATTTGTAAATATGTGTCCACCCAAAGCCTGTTTTCCAGGTCGTTGCCTCCCAAAAGTATAATAATTAGGTCTGGCCTGGGCCGCCATTCTCCGATTTCTGTTAACGTGGGAAGCAGCTGAGCCCACCTCATCCGCTGTATGCCATGCCAAAACAACCTACACCTTCTCACATCTTGGCATAGCTGCTTTCCCCCAGCCTTCTTCTCTGCTCTCTTTCCGGCCCAATAGATGCAGGAATTGCCACAGATCCATATCTCCGTGATCCCCCCTCTACCTATAGGGTGCAAGCAAATCATTAATATACAAGCTCAATATGCCGCTCCCCTGTTCATCCCCTCTTTTCCATGCCCCCATCCCTGTCTGCTCCCATTTTTTGGCCCTCCTAATGCTGCATTCCCACCTGGGTCCAGACCATTATCTTATGTCTAAAATATGTATCCATCTATACCTACATAGCGTCGTGTTTTTTTTTTTTTCTTTTTTTTTTCTGTAGTTATTTCAGTGCTCTAATATATTTTTTTTAACTGGCCTATCGCCAGCGTCCCTTTTCCAATATCGTGTTCACTGTCTCACCTGCCACCGCCCACTGTGAGGCGGTCCCAATCCACAGGGAATGGGAAGAATAATTAGCTGGGTCTTCTCCTAAGAATTGCATGCCCTTCTTCAGTATTGCCGTGACTTGGTAGCCAGTCACCCTTCTCCCATCCCCGTGTACAAATAATTTTCTTGTCCTGTTCCTCTGCGCTGTGGCAAAAACCCACAGCGCCTGTACCAGGCATATTGTGCACTCTGTTTGACTCTTTACCATCACCATGCAACCTTTTCCCCCTTGATCTGTCTTAGACCTCCTAATCCTGATCTGTATCTCAGTCACTCCCCAGGTTATGTCATCCCAGTCTAGCCCCCCTTCCCCGTCCTCCTTCCCATGGCCTACTACCTCACTCACTCTCATGGCACCTGCAAACATTATCACATAGATTGTGTGAAACAGCTGGGCCTCGCTCCATGATCTGCATATTACTGGGAGCACCCCCTTTAGCTTTATAAGCCATTGTTCCCCTATAGGGCTCCTGCTATCTGCTGGTCCTTGTTTTAACCTGCTCCATCCTTGCATCATTCTTCTGATGAGCAACGTCTTTGTCGGGTCCCTCCACCCTTTCAGACTGCAGATAAGCCCAATCCCTGCCAGGTAAACTCCCATCGTGGTGTGGGCTGTGCCTTTTTGCCACTGTTCCACTGTGAACATTCCCAACTGTTCCTCTGTGAGTGGCCTACTTACCTCCATCTGGTGCTCTGCCCTGAATGTTTGAAACACTCGCCAGGCCCCGTCGTAGACCCTCAGAGTCCGAGGCGCCCATGAGCTGCGAAACAACACTTCTGCTCCTTCCTGCCAATGTCCCATATGTTCGTTGGTATGGGTGTTTTTAATTTCCTCCGCTGCTGGTGCCAGCTTCCGAAAATGTTCCAGCTGCAGACGGGAAAGGCTGTCAGCCAGAGTGTTGTGTACCCCTTCTATGTGTTGCGCTCTAAATGACATGTTCAGTTGTAATGCCCTTAAGACTAAACGCCGTAATACCTGCATGACTGTGTCCTATCTGGCTCCCTTGTTGTTCAACACATCTACCACTGCTCTATTGTCACACCAAAAAGTCACTTTCTCATCCCGCAATTCCTCTCCCCAGACTAAAGTACACGTCCATATGGGCATGACCTCAAGCAATGTAATGTCTCTCAGGTTCCCCTCCTGCAACCAAATGGCTGGCTGGGGTTCTTCGAACCATTTACCTCTCATGTACCCCCCCCATGCCTATACCCCCAGCTGCATCTGTGTATAGATCGAGATCTGTGTTGTATAACCATTCCTCTTGCCAGAATGAGCAACCATTGTACTCCCTCAGGAATTCCTCCCAAATTGCAAAATCCTCCTTAACCCCTCGTCAGAAGTCTACCCAGTGATGAGGTCTGGTGACCCCTGCTGTGGCCCTGGCTAACCTCTTTGTGAATGTCCTCCCTGGCTCAATGGCCCTGCAGGCGAAGTTCAAATGCCCCAGCACTTGTTGTACCAGCTTCAGCTGTACCTGTCTCCTGCTGGTGTGCAATTGTATTAATTCTTTCAGCTTATTGACTTTCTTATCCGGTAGTCTAAATACCCTGTTCGGGGTGTCTATCTCAATTCCCAAAAATTCTATAATCCTGCTGGGCCCCTCTGTCTTTTCCGGGGTTAGTGGCACCCCCAATTCCTGACACAACTCCTGGAACTTACCTAGCATCATTTGTGTCTCCCTTCCCCCTTCCGATGAATAGGAAATCATCCAGATAATGTATGAGCCTCCTATAACCTGTTTTTTCTTGAAATATCCACTGCAAGCAAGTGCTGAAGGCCTCAAATGTCACACATGCTGTGGAACAACCCATTGGCATTGCTTTGTCAAAATAGTATCTTCCCCCGCTTTTGAAACCCAATAAATCCCAATCTTCCCTCCTGACTGGAAGCAGTCTGAAAGCAGACTCAATGTCCGTTTTTGCCATCCATGCCTCCTCTGTGGCCCGGATCATCCGTACCGCATCTTCTAGTGTTGCATAAGTCACCCTACTGTGCTCCTCACTGATAAAATCATTTACTGACTCTCCTTCTGGATAGGGCAGGTGGTGAATCACTCTGTATTCCCCTTCCTGTTTCTTGGGTACCAGACCCAATGGTGAGACCCGCATGCTCTGCAATGGGGGGGTTTCAAACGGGCCCTCAACTCTGCCCGCTGCTACTTCCTTCTCTATCTTCTGTCTTAGTACCTCCTCCTTCCCTTTTACTGACCCTAGGTTGCTGGCCTCCATCGCCCGCCTAGGTCCCGTAAACTGTAATGAAAAACCCGAGCTAAAGCCCTGCAAAATCATATTCCGTACTCTTGTGTCTGGATATTTGTCCATGTAACTTGCCCATACCTTATCTTTGATTGGGGTTCTGGCCATCCCAAAACATGCCTTATCTTGTCCCCCGCCCTTCCACTTTTTTCGCTCTATTTCGTCTTGACTGCCCTCTCGTCCTTCATCTGTTCTGTTCCCCCCTATTCGTGTACCCCCTACCCCACCCTCCTCTGCTCCAGGTCTGGCATCTAAAACCTTGACCCTCTCGAAAAAGCTGTTGGCCTGCTCCTTGCCCCCATGCGCCTGCATCCCTTGTCCCCCTGCCGCTCTACATTTGCTTGCTGGGTGGCCTCCCCCGCACCTTGAGCACGCATGCCGAAACCGACATTGAGGCCAGGAACAAAAGGCTCTGTTATAGGTCCAGCAGCATCTCTGGGTTCCAAAACCCTTCGTGCCCCATTCCCCCTCAGGCGTGGACTGCTCTGTGAAGTAATCCATCAATAAATCTATCTGTTTGGTGTCCCACCTCACGTCCCCAAACGTTGCCATTCTCTGCCTAAAGGATTCGTCATAGTATAACCACCCCATCCCGCCCTTTGCCTTCCGAATTATAAGGGAATAGGTAATGAGCGGGATGCCTAACTCCGACCTCTTTTCCATGACAATAGCTGAGAAAGTAGAGAAACCTAGGAACCATCTAACCCAAGTCTTCCCTTTTGTGAACTTATCCTCCTCTTTTCTCCCTAAAAGCACTATAGCCGCTGCCATCTCACTCTTCCCTATGCCTTCAGCTTCTTCATATTTGGCAGCGGCCTCGTGGCTCACCAAGGCGAATATGTCCACATATTCTCCTTTCCAAATTTTTTCTTTCATAGTCAGCGGCACATGCTTACCTATCCTCATTCCAGGGGTGCCTATCTCTCTTGTCCCTTCTCCCTCTATCTCACCTCCCTGTTCCTTTCTTTCTGCCCCTTCTTTCTCCCTCCTGATCTCTGCCAGTGCCACTTCCATCTGCCCTATACCGCCTGCTCCTAAGGCCATTACTATTTGCCCTATATATTCTCTTATACTGTCACCCACTGCGCTGGGTGTATTACCTGTGACCTTGTCCGGGCCTTCTTGCCTGGAGTCTTCTTGCTTGTCCCTGCAGTTGTGGAGGGGGGGTGGGCTGCTGGGTTTTGTGAAGGGAGCAAGCCATTCTGGGCATCTCGGGGTTGAACCAGGGAGATGTCATCCTGATCTGGGTGGGAAACCAGTGACACTGTGACCGTAGGTTGCAGGGGCAATGGATCCGCCAACCTGGCCAGCCCCATTACCACTGGTTGTGCCTTCCCAGTACCACGCGACCCTCTGGCTGGTCATTTTTCCTTGCCACCCTTTCCTGTGGCCGCCTTTCTCTTTCCCCCTGGTCTTCCTGGCTCCTCTCCCTCCACCAGCTCCCACATCCTGTTAGCTTTTTCCACCAAATCCATTATTGCCTTGTAAGCCTCATCTTTTGATGGCCTGCTCTTCTTTGGTGCCATTGTCCTCCTTCTCTTTTCCCTGTGAAAACAACTATGAGAGGAAACACGGTCAAACGTATAACTACCATCCGAAACGTTCTCTTTTTTTTTTTGTACCCCCCTATCCTGTTCCATAGTCTGGCCCACAGTCCAGACCCCATTCACTCTTTTCCAGCTTCTTGCCCCTCTCCGTCACCCGCTCATGACCTCTCCGGGCCCTCCTTCTTTGTTCCTAGCTAGTCCCTACTTGCTGTTCTCTGCTGTCTGCCTCCCCTGCCTGGCTTGACCCAGGTGTCCCACAGTTAGCAGCCCCTACGAAAAGTGAGGGTACTGTTTCCATGTGACCACCTCACGGCGAGTGCCGTCACCCACGAGGTCACGGGTTGCACTCTCTCACCTATTGCCCCAGGCCTCTCCCAGACCCCTTGTTCACCCCTTAGTATGCCTCTCAAAAACTACCCAGGCTGTGAAAACCACCTGAGCCACTAGCCCCAGACCTAGAAAGTGCCTTACCATAACCCCCACATGGCGTGTGGTGTCATGCCACATGCACCCTGTGTCTGGGCCTCTTACTAGCCTTACCCTTCCTACTCAGGCCCCCACCATGGCCACAACACAGCCCCAAGAGCCTTAATTCATGGAAAAAGGGGTTTTACAACCCCCCCACGTAGCGTATGATGTCATGCCGCATGGTTCATACTGCGCTCCTTCCGCCCAGCTTCAGGGCCTCCTTCAGCCCTCTTATTCAGATTGGTAATGAAGGACTTCCACCCAGCACCCCAATAGCCTGAAAACCAAGGCAAGTGCTTTTCTACGCCCCTACATGGCATGTGCCCTACACGCCACGCGGTCTATGCCTTCGGGCTTCTCCCAGGCCTACCATTCAGCCTTCAGGGCCGAGATACCACAAAACAGCCCCCAGAGTACTATAAAATGGGAAAATAGGGGTTTTTATGCTCCTCCATGTGGCGTGTGACATCACGCCATGTGGTCTCGGGTTGTGCTCGCTCTCCCCAGCTTCCAGTCCTCTTCCAGGCCTCCTAAACCTATTTGGCAGACTAAAAGACCACACCAAGCCTCATAGGCAACAACACAATGCCAGTGCTTCCATAAAAACCCTCTCGTGGCATGCGACACTCACGCCATGCGGCCTCTAACATTCAGCCTCCAGGAAACAACATGGCCATACCATCAGCCCTCCCAACGTATTCAAAAGATGAGAATGGGTTTTTTTTAAAAAAACCACGCCACGTGTTACTTCATGCCACGTGGCCCCCAGATCGTGCTCACCCCTCCAGCCCCACGGTCTCTTCCAGGCCTACTGTCCCTGCCAGACAGCCACCAGAAGGGGGAAGCCAAATGCTACCACCATCTATACACCACAGAAAGCTACGTTAATCCCCCATGTGGCGTGTGGTGTCCCCCACGTGGCCCTGCTCCTGCTCTCTCTCCCATGTCCCAGGGCTTTTCAAAACTCTTCCCGGCCAGCAAAAACCAGGCCACCACAGGAACAAGAAAACCCCAGAGCATAGCAAACAAGGAACAGGCTTTTCCACAAGCCCCCCCCACGCGGCGTGTGCCTTGCACCCACGTGGTCTTGGGTCGCTCTCTCCACCAGACTCTGACCCCCCCGCTACTCAATACCCCTTCATTTCTTCAGCTGTATATTGCAACTTATTTAATCTTGCTACTGTATACCTTTTCCCTTTTGATTTATTTTTTTTTTTTTACATCACATCTCGTCCTGTAAATCAATTACTTGTTTCCTTACCTCCCTCTCCTGGTGAAACAAACCTCAAATAAATTGCCAATCCGACGTGCTGCAGTTGATGTAAATCCAAAACTCCAGCAAATGTGGCTGAGGCCCCCTTGTGCTGTCCCTTAAGTACCTCCCTATCTCCCTCCCCTTCCTGTTTGTCTGCCCATTGTTCTGCCTCCCTTAGCCCCTCCCCTTCCTCTCCCCTCCCCTTCTGAGCACAACCATTTTAAGCATGGGAGCAGGGGTGCACCAGGACAACCTGGTCTGCCCTCTAAAAGGGGCAAGCTTCATTGTCGTGTTGCTGCGCAAGTTCCTCTGTTTTTTTTTTGTATTACTGCATTTTTACTGCAGTTTTCACATGTTTTGGCTATGCAATCATTTAAAAGAATTGCTTGCTGAGTGTCCATGGGCACATGGTGATCTCAACAAACAAGCAAAGATGATTCAGGGACTAGGGGTGTACCCTACGTGAGCAGGCTGAGGGAGTTGAACGTGTACTCACTAGAGGAGAGGAGAGATGAGTGGGATATGATTGAAACCTTCAGGTACATGAAGGGAATAAACAAGACTGGCATGGAGGGACTCTTCAAGTTAAGGGGGAGTAGGGACACTCATGGTCATGATCTCAGATTGGAGGGGGAAGGTTCAGGAGGGAAATGAAAAGACACTTTTTTTATGGAGACAGTGGTGTCTGGGTGGAACACATTGCCTGTGGAAGTGGTATCCTGTAGAACAGCAGACTGCTTCAAAAGGGGTGGGATAGGGTAAGAGGGAGAGTCAGGGGAGGGAGGGGCAGCTGCAGTATAAGGGTTGCTTGCTGCACACTCGAGCAGACTCGATAGATCATAAGGCCTTTATCTGTTGGAAAATTCCGTATGTTTGTATGTTCAACAGCCCTGTAGATGTTTGGTATTTTGCATTGTGTAATGTATTTCATATCAGCAAACTGGTTCATAAATCACAGTTTTAGCTTTGCATTAGTATAGTACTCACACAGGCACTGATCCAGTTTTTGCTCCCTGGTGAGTATTTTACTGGTTGGTCTCAGGCTACATAATTTAGTGGATCCTATTGGTGTTTCATGGTTTTGTTGGCAAAACTCCTGGTGAAGACTATTAAGGGTTTTTTCAAGGAATGCTTTTGTTTCCCCAGTGCTTTTTGAAACTTCCTTTTTTTTTTTTTTATTCTTGTAAATCCAAATGAGCAAACTGCCCGTTTTCATTGGAGACAAGTTTAAAACTAAAAAACACACAAAATATTAACAAACAAACATAATACAAACAAAACATTCAATCAATAAAATACAATACATAAAAATACATCATGTTTCCAAAGATAGCCATTGTTTTAACTGTGTCTTAAAACCCTGACAGGAGTTATTATTAACAACTTCTGAAGATTTCATGTGAACCTCAAAAGAACTATTCTGAACAATTTCTAATGGAATTCCATTAAAAAAACTAGGTGCTTTAAATAATAAGGATCTTTGCCCAAAAGTAGTCTTAAAAAAGGGTATTTTAAATTTATAATTGTGCTGGGACCTAGTAAACAACGCATTAACTAATCTAGGAAACATTAAAGAAATAGAATAAGGAAAACAATTACATTTAACTTTAAATAAGAAAATGCCCATTTTATAAAGTACTCGATTTTCAAAAGATAATTAAGATGACTGATTGTACAGATCAGATCAATGGGTTCGAAAGGGTAAATTTAGCCAAAACCTTTGAGCTGAATGGTAAATTACTTTAAGAGGACTCAAAACATTAGTACATGAGATGTATAAATCAGTATGCCATAATCGAGTATGGAGAACAGAAAGCTATGAACTAAGCTTTCTGGATTCAAAGTCAAAAAAGATTTAACTCGATAAAGCATACCCAACCTCTGATGAAGGATTTTCCTAAGATTCTGAATGTGAGGTTCAAAAGAAAAATGTGTATCCAACGTTATACCTAAATATTTAAAAACAGATACATTTTCAATTATGTTTCCTGTCCTATCAGAAATTGGAAGCAAATCTTATGAGGCAGAGGTGTAGCTGAGGCCTTGAAGGAATTTTGGACTTTATGCACTGTGTCTGCAGATGGTGCTGCCTTGTGCTGGTTGCTCCTTGGCTCTCGTTCACTCCATGATGCCCTCATCATCTCCTTCCAGCTGATTTCCAGTGCTGTACTTGCACCACGGAACATTTGGTACTTTTTCAGTACCAAAAAGGATCTTGTAAAACTGTTTTTGAGTTCTTGCTGCTGTTTTCTATTGCATGTCTTTAACTGTGACATCTTCTCCTTTATGACTGATACCAGTTTGTCCTGAAGGTTGGTATGGCAGATAAATCTCAGGTTTTGCTTGGACAGAGCATTCTGTTTGGCTGGTGAGCAGGACAAAATTACTTTTGAAATTGTTGCAGCAAACCATCTTGGTGAGTGTGGCAGTCCTTGTCATGCTCTCTGTACTGCTTTCTGGATTGCACTATTGGATCTCTGGTCTACCATTGGGGTCTCACATGATATATCCAGGGGCTCAGACATGTCCTCCTCAAAAGACACTGGACCATGGCACAGGTAGCTGAGGGTGAGATGGTGCCAGCCTGTTGCTCACTTTCTTTCTCTTGTTTATATAGTTCTTGCCTTTTTTCATTCAGTCATCTGCATTTCTGACTGGACATATTTCTTCATTCATTTTGTTTTCTCTCCCTCCAACATGCTCTTCCTTTACTCCTTTTTGTGCAGCTCCTCTGGTGGTTACCCTTGAACAAGTCTCTGTGCACTCTGCAGCTTGGGCATTTCTCTCTCTGTATCATTGCATTCTTAATCTCGCCTTCTCATTATAGTTTTTCCATTTCTCCTCATTCATTGTATCTTGCTAATCCTGTGATCATGCTTTGCATTTCTGTAAATATCTTCCATGATGTTCTGGTTCATTCTTCAAGTTGTATCGGTACCGCTGACTTCTCTCATTTTCTGACAGGGCACAGGGGAAATATTCAGTGCACCTCTGATCAAATCTGCAATGGCTATACAAAGTCTTCTTCTCATCTCCATTGCTCCAAAAACAAACTGAAATAAAGTCAGATATTTGCTAGGCATTCATATCAACAAATAAAAAGCAGCTTACAGAGATGCTGCACAGGATATAGATGGACTGACACGAGTGATAAGTACACACCAGACAAACAATGGCATGAAGGGGACAAAAGGAGCATTCTCATGCAGACGGATCAAAAGAGACATGTTAAACACTAGACAGACAGAAAGGGGACATGCTAAATATTAGGCATACTGGAGGAGAGACAACTAGCATTCTCATGCAGACAGACTGAAGGAGATTGGCTAAACATTAGATGTACCGAAGGATACGTGCTTAACCTTCTCATGCAGACAGACAGAAGGAGACATGCAAATATTAGACAGATCAATGGAGATACGCTAAACATTAGACAGACTGAATGAGATGTGTTAAACATTAGACAGACCAAAGGAGATGCGCTAAACATGCCACAAGAACCAGAACATTTATTTTTTAAACAGTTATTAGTCACTGAAGAAACAAAACCTGAACAAAATGCAATTTACACAGTCCCATCACAGCAACATTTACCAAACATCACTGCAGATCTCACTCACACCCCTAACGAAAGAAGCTGCATGGTGCTTTAAATCGCATAATGTAGGTGAGCAAACACAGCTGGACAAAGGCAGGAGAACAAACGCATTTACAACAATAAAAAAATATAAACTGCTTGCAAGCCACCAAAACAGGCCAATGCCCCTCCAACTGCATTTGTGTACACCTACATTTACCCTAAAGATGGACAAAAACTATAAATTCCTCTTCTGTGGAATTTTCAAAACAATTCCGAAATTTTGCAGAATTTTCTGAACTTCCGCCATCTGAGAGATCGGAATCTTCCAAATATTTTTGATGGATTTTTGCCCAGTTCCACATAATTTTTACTGAACAGCGGAATAATACACATGAACTGCAGAATACCAGTTCTGAGGAATTTTTTTCCACAGTTTAATGAATTATTCCTCAGTACATTTAATTATTCTACTGTTCAATGATCAGTTCTGTGGACTTTTTTCTCCACAGTTTAATACAATAATCCACAGTTCATACATTTATTTCACTGTTCTAAGTCAGAATTTCCATGAATATTGCAAATTAGATTTCTGCAGTTTCACGGAAGTGAAAATACAACTTTCACGGAAATTCCGCTGGCTGAAGTTTATTTTCACACACCTCTAGTGTGCCCAGACAGTCCCATCACAGCAGCATTGCAGCATTTACCAAACAGCAGCACAAATCTCACCATTACCCCCCCAAAAAAAAAGGAAGCTGCATGGTGCTCAAAATAGCCAAATGTATGTGAACAAACACAGCTGGACAAAGGCAGGAGGGCAAGCACATTTACAACAAAAAAAAAGTCAACTGCTTGCAAGCCACCAAAACAGGCCAGTTCCCCTCCAACAGGGTCTGTGCACACCTACGTTTGCCCAGACAGTCCCATCACAACAGCAGATACCAAACAGCAGCACAGATCTCAGATCCCCTTCCTTACTCACATGCCTCCCTCTCCCATTCTCTCTCCTCTCTCTTCATCTTTATCCCCTATTACCCCACCTGCACTTATATAGCCCTGTGTAACCTAGCACTTAAAAGATGTCTGGATCCTATGCTGCACCCCTGCAGCCTATGCATCACCCCTGTACTGCCCGTACTGTAGCTGTATGCTCTTCTCTACCTAGAATCTTATGCTTTGTCCCTGTACTGCTCTGATTGTATGTATGTATGTACGCATCTCTGATGTAACTGCCAGTACTGTAATGTACCTGTTGTAACTGCCATTAATGTAATGTACCTGTTGTAATTGCCCACTATGTATCCAATTCCTTGAACCTGTTTGGAATTGTCTACGTATATCCACCATCTGTAAATACTTGTAGGTATGTATTCTCAAGCTCTTCTCTTTTCCCATTTCCCCAGGACATACTGTGAGATGAGCATTAAGTTGCTCAGTGTATCCTTCCTGGTGAAACAATTCAATAAATAAATGATCTCACCTCCCCCCAACAAAAGAAGCCTCATGCTGCTCAAACCAGCTTCACTTCAGAGCCAAGAAGACAGTCTCCATGACCTTCATCACAAGGCAGAAACTCTCGTGGCTCACCTCCCCCCTGACTTTCCACACCCTTGATGGGACCTACTGGAGGCCTGCCCTTCTTTCAGGTACCTGGTGGTCTGGCTTGACCAGCACCTAGATTTTTCTGTACACATCAACAAGAGTCATAAAAACTCCACCCTAGATTGGGTGCCCTCTACCCCAACCATGGCTGTATCCCATTGCCGGCTCATCGAGCCATAAAACAGAAAATTATACTGCCAATTTTTGACTATGGTGATGTAGATTACAGTGTCTCCCCTAAGTCCTCCCTGACCAGACTGGACCCCCTTTTTCACTTCTTTTGTCACTTCGCTCTTGACTGTCCCTATTCTACCCACCACTGTTCGCTCTACCAAACACTAGGTCTACCCTTCCTTCAGGCCCGTAGATCTTCACATTGTGCATGTTTCACTGCTAATTATTGGACCCATGCTTTCCCTCCATACCTCTCCTCAGCCCTTACCACCCACCCATTCCCAAGTATACAAGCTCAGGACAAATGACTCTAGATTCCTTTATATTCAACATAGATCCTCATCATCAAGTCAGGCAGCTTTCAGCTACCACATGCCCAAGCTATGGAACTACCTTCCACTGCACATTCGGGACTCCTCCCCCTCCCAGCACCTAAATGGTCTCCTATCTGCACATTTTACCTCCAACTGATCTTGTGCCTAACACATTCACATTGCTGTGACAGCTCCCCCTTCCCCCGTTTACCCTGTTTTTTACTTTGTACAACTCCGAACCCTCCTTACTCAGTTAAGTGATCCCCTACCTCCTTTCTCTGTTTGTACCCTTAGTCATGGCTGTATTGGCTACACTACCTGACCCTGTATCTTTACCTTACCTGGCTCTGCCCCTCAGCTGTCATAACTCTGATTGTAATTGCACTTGTAATCTGTACCATATTATACCCTGTTTAGTTTGTTACCTTACTGTTATATTGCCTGTACCTCCTATACCATATTTTTATGTTGTATGCCTCATGTTGTTGTATTGTACTGTCCCCAGGACACATCTGGAATCGAGCAGTAATACGCTCAGTATGCCTTCCTGGTAAAACTCTTTAATAAATAAATAAAATGGCCAAAATTAGGAGAACAAACACAGCTGGACAAAGGCAGGAGGACAAGCACATTTACAACAAAGAAATGCCAACTGCTCCCAAGCCACCAAAACAGGCCAGTGCCCCTCCAGCTGTGTATGAACACACCTATATTTGCCTAGACAGTCCTATCACAGCAGCAGAAACCAACAGCAGCGTGGATCCCCCCACGACCAAACATAAGAAGACACATGGTGCTCAAAATGGCTGAACGTAGGTGAATAAACACACCTGGACAAAGGCATAAGGGGAATTTAAAAACAATGTAAATGCCTGCAACCCACACATCTAGGTGAATTTTTCACCTACATTTGGCCACACATTCACAGCAGCAAACTAACTCCTTGCAATTTATAGCCCCCAAACCCCACACACCTACACATTCCCAAAGCAAGAAAAGTACCTTTAATGACTGATTCCTGTTTTTTCACAGCAAGATCCACGCTAAGCAGAAATTATTAAAAAAAAAATAATCAAAAACACATCAATTCCCATCCTCTGTTAAGTGATGAACCCCCCTCCCTCAAACACCATGCACTGTGAAGCTGGATTTTCAATTTGAATTTCAAGAGCCATACTAAGCAGAAATTATAAAACAAATCATCAAAAACACATCCCGTTATGTGATGTGACCCCCCCCTTCCCCAAATACCATGCATTGTGAAATGGGATTTTCTGTGTGAATTTTAATCAATCTGTATCCCCCCCCCCCGGAGCAAGCAGCAAGCTTGACTGGCATGATTGAAGTAAGTGTGACACCAGGCACACCCTGTGTTGAGCAAACATGTCAATGAAAGTGCCTGGTGTCACAAAAAAAAAAATGAAACTTCACCCCTAAAATCCCACCTTGCCACAAAGCTTTCTGTGCATAAGGGCATTTGGTGAGATCACACACATAAACCCCCGTTAACAGCGAGCAGAACTTTTTAAATTAATTATTGCACCCCCCAAAGACTGTGGTGATCGTAATTTGGGCCCTACCTGCCGGGCAATGTAACTCTGGAGGAATGCTGTGACTCAATGATGTTCTTCATTATGTAGAGGTTCAGTGAATGGGACTGATTGATGGTGTTTGTGGATTTTTCACTGTAAATTGACTCCACCTGCTCCCACAAACAATTACAATCACTGCCCAATTCCAAATAGGCAGGATCAGTCATTTAAGGTAACTGACGAACATCTGAGCAAGCATGACATGGTGGAAAAGATCGTGCCACATGAAGATTAAAGGGCTCAATGCTTCATTCAAAATGCCAACATATCACTCTGCAGAGCTTGGGGGATCAACAAAAATGTTTGTTTGCAGGGCAGCAGCACCACAGAACATTTGGGAAGGCTTTGGGTGAATGTAACCTGCTGTGACACCAGCAGTTACATTCACAACAGAAATTGCAAGGGGGAATAAATGTAATTTTACCCATCACAAAGGGGGGACTGAAAAAAAATAAAGACACAAATGTATACTGCTATAAAATTAAGTTTAATAACAGCAGGCATCAAAATAAGCAGGTCAAAGAAACGAACACAAGACACACGTGGCTTGCAATGTCACACTTTTGCCTGTGAAATTTATATATCATACAATTCTATGGCCCTATGTTTTATATCTCAGCATATGACCAGCTATAAAATACAATGAAAAAGGCATAACAGAAACTATCAGATTTTTCTGTTTTGCCTGTAGTATCTATGCTGGCCATTGGTGACCCCTTTTCACGAACAGACACATATTCAAAATTAACTGCTCAACCCATGCAGTATCACACACATTAATTTACTTTTCTCATTTGGGTGCACCTCAATGAGAAAAGAAATTTAATGTGAGTGATACTGCATGGGTTGAGCAGCTAATTTTGGATTGATGGAGACTGCAGGCCCACTAGCTATCTGCCCACTCGGTCTGGTGGGAGCCCTGGGGATGGGCACTAAACATGTTGGGCCTCTCTCCTGGCTCTGTTTAGCCTCAGGATGCCTCTTACTCCTGACAACCACAATACTGCTCACCTGTACTGTACCCACAGTGCCCCACTGCCAACCAACACATCCCCAATTAATGCTTGCTTTCTGACAGTGCCTAACCACTGTAGCTGGAACAGGGTGGTTGGCAAAGGGGCGGAGATCAAATATCAAGGATGCTGTGTTGGTAATACAGAGAGGTCTATAGATCCAGCACATCATGCAGAAATTCACTACTAATTAAAATCCTTGCTACAGCCTTAACTGATAGACTAAAACCAAACCAATAACAAAATAAACACTAACCCTAAACATGCAGCCATCATCCACACTTAAACCAAGCTCACACACTATCTTAGCCCATGCACCACCCCAAATAAAAAACCCTAATTAAATTACCCACTCAAATTACCTCACACTCAAAAATACAATCAAAAACAACTCCAATCAATAAATTTCCATACAACCTAAATCCTTACACATACACATGCAAACTACAACACACAACCAGTGTTCAATCCTAACCTAACACTTTTATACCAACCCTCCTAACCACACCTCTTCCCTCCAGCAAACAAATGAACCAAGATAAAATATAAACAAGCTAATTATTAAAAGAAGAATCTTCCAGTGACCTGCAGAGGAGAAAGTCCAAGTAAAGTCTTGCAAAAGTTGCATACAAAGCTCTAAAACTAGAGCAATGTCCAAATCTTCAGAATGCAAACACAGCTGTACTCACACCACTGAGCGATGGAAAACTTCATCACCAGTAAGGAGAGGGAGACTTTTGATAACAGAACCAAATGCTCTCACCACTTAGCTCTGAAAATTAAACCCCCAGGTGGACACCTCTCTTCCACCTATGGAGCACACAGTCACATGTCCATCAGCTAGGATTCAGTTTTTCTTGGTTCAGAAAGGGGCTCTCACCATCCACTCTGCCAGAACAGAAATTTTTGCTATACAGAACAGGGCTCTTACCGTCTACTCCACAGAACAGCAGATCACACACAGTCCCACTAATTAGAGAGTGCTGCTATACTTACATTTAGGAGTCAACTGTTCCAGGGCAGATCAACAGTGGAACCCCAACAGAAGGCCTCTGGCCACCAGAAATCCTTCTTCAGGCACACACAGCCCTTATAGTGCCACCTGGACTGACTACTCAGCCAGCATCAATGACCCGGTGGCACAACAAATCTTCTGGCTGCTCCCACAGCTCCTCTCCAAGTCTCCTCCAATTGCAGCTTACCCATAAGTAGTTGCAGACATGTTACAACTTAGAAGTCACTGCTCCCCTCCAAACCGGAATGGAATGCCTTTTGCAATTGCAAAACACTGTGTGAAAAAAAGGTTCCTCTGCAGTATGATGTAAAGGATTTCTAAAAACAATAAAACTATCTCCAGTTTTAAATCATTAAGCAAACCATATCTATTACTTGATTTCTACACCTCACCACTAAGTTTACTTACAATTTAAAACATGTTAAAAATGGGTCTCTTACTGGATGAAAATCACATCCAGTGAGATAACTACATGGACTCCCCTAAAACTATGTAGTATTTTAGTGCAAAAGAGGACAGAGAGTAATTTTAACAAGTTAAAAAAGGCTCAGTCAGAGACCAGGCAGACGATGACACAGCCTAGCCACCATGTTACTCCTCTATCTCTTACAGCAAGTGTTAAAGAACACTCAGTTGCCTAAAGTGATAGGAAGATGGCAAGTGGGGGTGGAGAAGGGGATGGTGGCCAGCATGAATGGGCAGGCAGTGGTGCAGGGAGGCATGCCAGGTCACGGGCCAGGGTGTGTAAAAAAGAAGAATCATTGGCCCCTGTAGTTCCAAACCTGAATATGCATTCCTAAGTCTATAATAGTTTTCTTCAACAATAATATTTGTCTGCAAAAAAATATTCAGATCCCCATTGTCCTTGTTGTTTGACTTAATTCCTGGAAAAATGTGCAGCTCAGTCACATCATGTGCCACGCAGGACCACCATGAAAAAAATGTAAATATTGTTGGTGGCACAGTGCTCTCTGTTCCTTAGCAGAGAAGCATGTGTTATATGTCATCTGACTATATGGGGTATCTGCCATAGAACACAAGTTAAGAAACTGAAAATGGCAGCCATCTTTAAGGACACCAGTCATTAATTACTACATTAACTGCAACAGCACCTCTGAAAATATCTTGCAAATTAAGCATACATGGTTAGGAGCATGATGATAAAGAAGGTATCATAAATACATATCTTAACAAAGTACAGTATAGCATGATATATGTGGCTGACTAACAAATACTGCTGCTTTCAAGGAAATTAACTCACCATGCCAGCATATACTGCTGGTCTGTGCTGTACTTCAGGTGACTGATTGGATTACTGGCAGTGGCAGGAGCTGTACCAGCAGATGGATAACTGGGACTCATTCCTGGCACTGGGAGGAGCTGTATAGTCATGTGGCTAGCTGGGAGGCCTTTTTGGCACTGGGAGGAGCTGTACAAGCAGGTGGCTAGCTAGGAGGCATTTGTGGCAATGGGATTGGCTGTACAATCATGTGGCTAGCTGGGAGGCCTTTTTGGCACCGGGAGGAGTTGTACAAGCATGTGACTAGCTGGGAGGCATTTTTGTTACTGGAAGGAGCTGTACAAGAAAGCTGGCTGGCTAGGGGGCTTATTGGCACTGACAGGAGTTGTACAAGCAGGCTGGCTGCTATATGAGATGCATTTATATGAATGTAGGGAATCACTGAACAAGTGACAAAAAATGCTGACATGTGAAAAAAATAAATAATACAGGACATGAAACATGATTAAAGTTATAAGGAAGAAGGCAGGGATGTAACAAAAATGTTCTCCTTATGCTCTGCTACCGTCATCATACTCATCAATGGATCAGCCCTCTCAGTCTTCCAGACTAGAGCTGTCCCCACTTGGGAATTACTT
Organism: Neoceratodus forsteri; assembly: GCA_016271365.2. Taxonomy (NCBI): domain Eukaryota; kingdom Metazoa; phylum Chordata; order Ceratodontiformes; family Ceratodontidae; genus Neoceratodus; species Neoceratodus forsteri. Next base: position 950,754,346 of record CM028134.1, read on the forward strand.
TTCCATGAGTGCCACATCTACCTCAATGGAATGCAGTTTGCTGCTAAAACTATGCTGTTCTGCTTCCCCCTCATCACCACCACGGCCATTATCCTGGGGTACAAAAACAGATGTACTTCTCCTAAGTGGAAAAATGTCAGCATGCCAACATTTCTAGGTGATAGGTTTGTATGCCTGCCCTACACAATAGCCCCTACAAACTAAATACCATCTTCACACTTACACTAGATGGTAAACAGGTCAGATATTTCAATCCTATGGATGTCAGTGCTGACCACTCAGTCACCTTGCCACTCCTGTAAACTAGATGCTCCTCCAATATGCTCAGGTGCCTGTTGTCCACCAAAAAAGCCTCAACCATGTGCTGTGCTGCCAGCAATCCTAATAACTCATCCACCTGCTCCTCCATATCCAAAATTCCCATCTGTGACAAGGCATGCCAGATTGTATTTATGGGCAATTGTCCTCCTGAGAGCAGCCCTGGTTTTCCATCCTGCTTAAGGAAGGTGCTAGCAACATCCCATCTGTCATCATTGACATGCTGTGGCTTGCAGAACTGTGCCTGTAACATTAGTGCCCCATGAACCTGTCTTATGAGCTGATCAGTGAGATGTTGCACCTGATCATGCCCACCCTCAACTATGGATGACAGGCCCATTTTATAGCATGGGTCCAGCATTGAGGCAATTCCAAATTCAGGACACTGCAGAATGCTTGAGATGTGGCTATTGCTGTCTAATATCTGAAGCATGTGTTGAAGTAACGCACAGCTTGACCCATCTCCACCCACCTCCAGTCTTGACTGGACATTCAGCAAGGCCTGCCTCAGCACCCTTAGCAGTGGGATGGCCTGATTGACAGATATATTGTTCCCCTCTGACTGTCTGTGTGGCATGCTCAATTGGCCTTAGACTCATGATTAGGCCATCCATGAGTCACCACTGCTCACTTGTCAGACAAACGAATGCTACCGAACTATCATGGCTTGTGTACAACAACAGGCATTCCAAGACTGCTATGTACTGCTCGTACAAGTGCTCTGTCATGTAAAGAGTGGGTTCCATCTCATGACAGCTTCAAGCTCTATATAGTTCTAACTTCTGAGGCAACTTGTTTTGAATCTTCAGCTGCCTAAGCTGGTCATGGGCCTTTCCAGAATGGGCAAAGTGGGGCACAGCTGCAACGGGCCACAGTTAGCATTGCCTTGATTTCTGGATATGAAAGAAACTCCTACACTACAAGATTAAGACAGTGTACCATGCAGGGAACCCTGACAAACTCACCATTGCTGATGAATTTCACCATATTGGAGCCACTGTTTCTTGCTATGAAACCTGCTTTCTGGGACAGTGGGTGCAGCCACTCATTTGTTACAGTTAAGAGCAATTCTAACATTTTATGACCTGTTTGTGACTCTGATACACTCCTTATTGTCAGTGTGGCATGCTGGTGAATATCAGGAATGTTGCTACCAGCACAGTTGGGCTTTGTACAGTTTTTTTTCCAGTCCCAGCAACAAATACTAGACTACTTTGGGTACCTATGCCCAATGGGCTGTAATACTTAGATAAGCACTACCAGCTATCTGGCCACTGGTCCACATATCCATACTTAGGTGAATGTATGGTGATGCAGAATACTGAAGGACATGACTTACTGTCTGTGTCACAGTCCTATATAGCTCCTAAACAGCACAGGTGGAGAAATATGTCCGTGATGAGATCTGCCATTTTGGACAGGCATGTGCCATCAACCTTTGGAACCAGGCATTCTCAACAAAAGAGAATGACAACAGGTTATCTCATTCACTCTACAGGAGCTCTTTGAGTGTTCCACCACGTGCATCTTGTATATTCTTAACACTATATCCTGGGCCTTTCTAAGCAAAATCAAGCAATAATCAGCATGCCACAAAATGTGAATACCTCACGAACAGTAAGTGCTACACACAAAGTACAAGTGGCAGAGTTGTTCAGCATAAAAATACCTTTCCAGTGGTGCTATACAATTAATTATAAGCAATTTATTTTTTCAGTATTAGTTGAAATAGCAACAAAAGTGTTTATTTGCAATAAAAGCACCAACATAAACCATTTTTGGTGGGAAAATATGTAACATATGAACACCAAATTAAGCATCCTTACATTAGATGTAGGTACAAAAGCAATTTTTTACTAATAAGCAATGTTTCTAATATAAAACCTGTATTTTTCTTATTTTATTCAAGGTGCTTAGGTGAGGCATGAGAAACAAATGTCAGCCACACACACCATCCCATAAACAAATATGAATAACTCCTAAAGTATACATGATACACAGCAAGTATCAGTGGCAAAGTTGTTCAGCACAAAGTTACCTTTCTAATGGTGTTGTGCAGTGAATTCTAATCAATTTGGTTTGCAAGTAACACAGGGAAGTAGTGCTGACAAACTAAGAAGTGCCCAGGGCACACAGGAAGTCTTTTTCTGCCAACTGACATCATTGTGGAAAACAAAGGGGATGATTTGGCCACAACCTACAGGCATTTCCAGGAGGTAATGAGTTCATTGCTAACATGTCTGCAGTTACTCCATTAAGTTAACATTAAACAGCAGGATTTGGTGGGTATTTTGTGTGACACTCGTACATGCACTGCAGCGTAGGTTGCAATGTTCAGGGTTTCTCAATGCCTTACAGGGGGCATGCCTCAGACAGCTAGTATTGGAACCCACTTGGGAGAGAGCAGTCTTAGATCTGGTACTCTCAAATGAGAATGAAGAGAGGATCTCAGATTTAGAAGTGGGAAACCATCTGGGAACAAAGTGACAACCAAATAGTATGGTTCACGATAAACACAGCCATAGAGTCAAGTCATAAAAAAGCAAGGGTACTGGACTTTAGGATGGCTGACTTTGGCAAAATGGGAGAGTGCCTCAGAAAAGCACTAGCAAATGGGCAAGAAGGAGGGGTGGAGGAACAATGGGCAAAAATCAAAACTGCCATCACAGAGGCAATAAGCCTTTGTGTTAAGTAAATAAACAAATCAAAATGAATGAAGAAAACCACTATGGTTCTCAAAAGAGATGGTGGGTAAGGTTACTGAGAAAAAGATAGCATTCAGGAAGTATAAGGAAACACAGAAGGAGCAGAACAGAGAACTGCACCAGTTAAAGCAGAAAGAAGCAGGGAAGGCAGTCAGAATAGCAAAGGCCCAAACCAAGGAAAAATAGCCAACTCAGTTAAGAAGAGGGATAAAACCTTTTATAGGTACATTAGGGAGTGAAGAAAGACCAAGGGAAGGATAGTGAGGCTTAATAAAGGGGAAGGGGGAAGAGAGTGACAGTGAAAAGGCAGGAATACTGAACAATACCTCTGCTCAGTATTCCCAAAGAAGAGGAGGGGGAGATACCTAAATCAATCAATTGAAGCACTCTGGATAGGTGGGGTCAATACCAGCCCATTCACAGAAGAAAGGGTCCTGAAAGAACTCCTAAAACTGAAAGTAGACAAGACAATGGGGCCTGATGGGATTCACCCCATAATTCTAAAATAAATAAGGGGAGAACTAGTGACACCATTGACTACCCTTTTTGACAAATCATGGGAGGATGGGGTGGTACCTCAGGGCTAGAGGAGGGTGGATGTGATTCCCCTGCACAAAAGTGGGAGCAAGGCAGAGGCAGGAAACTACAGACCTGTTAGTTTGACCTCAGTGGTATGGAAAATTATGGAATCACTTCTGAAAGAAAGTATTGTTGAGTACCTAGAGGCCAGCATGGCACAGGACCCAAAGCAGCATGGATTCACAGTGGGAAGGTCATGTCAGATGAATCTCATAGATTTCTTTGACTGGTTGCCCAAAGTAGTAGAAAAGGGAGGAGATGTGGACATGTCCTACCTAGACTTTAGCAAGGTATTTGACACAGTCCCACACAAAAGATTAATAAACAATTTAGCCAGCTTTGGAGTGGGTCCCAGGGTGATAGCCTGGGCAAACAATTGTCTGGACAACAGGACACAGAGGGTAATAGTAAACAGAGTCCACTCTAAAGAAAGGGGGGTTACTAGTGGGGTACCATAGAGTTCAGTACTGGGACTTGTCCTTTTTAATGTCTTTATAAGTGACATTGCTGAGGGACTGGAAGGAAAAGTATGCTTCTTTGCAGATGACAAAATGATCTACCACAGGATTGATACACAAGGGGGGCTGGAAAGTATGAGAAGAGACTTGGCAAGGTTGGATGAATGGTCAAAAGTATGGCAACTTAGATTCAACATAAAGAAGTGCAAAGTAATGCACCTGGGAAACAAAATCCCAGGGGAAGAGTACACAATGGAAGGGGGGGTACTAACAACAACAAAAATGGAAAGGGACCTGGGCATAGTCATATCAGATGACCTAAAGGTAGGCAAGCAATGTGAGAAGTCAGTAAGGAAGGCTGGAGGGATACTGGGATGAATAGGGAGAGGCATCACCAGTAGAAAACAAGAGGTTGTTATCCTTCTGTACAGACAGTTGGTGAGACCCCCTCTGGAGTACAATGTGCAGTTCTGGAGACCTCGTCTCCGCAAGGACATAGACAGGATGGAAGCTGTCTAGAGGAGAGCAACTAAAATGGTGCAGGGTCTGAACCAGAAGCCAAATGGAGAAAGACTGAAGGAGCTTAATCATACCCTCAAGGAAAGGAGGGAGAAGAGGTACATGATAGAAACGTTCAAGTACCTCAAGGGAATCAACAAAGTCCAAGAGAGTAGCATATTTCAGAAAAAAAAGATGTGTAATAACAAGGGGCACAATCTGAAGACAGGGGAGGGGGAACGGCTCAGGGGCAACTTGAGGAAGCATTTTTTTCATGGAGAGGGTGGTGGATGCATGGAACAGCCTTCCTGAACAGGTAGTGGGGTAAAAACCGAGGGGGAATTCAAGAATGTATGGAACAAACATAAGGCAATTCTGGTGGTGGGTAGGAGGAAGTAGGCTGTTGGTTGACTATGATCTGCAGCTTATCCAATAGGTAGGGAAACAGGCAGACTGGGTGGGCCAAGTGGTCCTTATCTGCCATCAAAGTCAATGTTTCTATGTTTGGGACTGAAGACACTGCTAGGAGGTCTAAACCTCACTTTTAGGTTTTTGATGATATTGGGAATGCAAGTAATCACAGACACGTTGCATTAGAGTAATAAACAAGTTTATTACTACCAAAAGGATAAATCACAGTTGCCCTAAGCAGTTCTTACCAATACGAACCGGGAGCCAGTGCTAAGTGTTCCCTATACCTCGAGGTTTGTCTGTGTCTCTTTGGGTCTGTCCTGAGGTCTCCGAGGTATAAGTCTTGTGCATTACATTATATACTTATGATAATTACTATGGTTACTGTAAGATAGAAACATTTCTAGTTACAGAGATGAGCCCTATTGGCTAAATTAGAGGTAGCTCCACTGTCCAAGATAACATTATACAATTCTGTAAAGTCATCAGTTTGAGAACAGAAGAGTTCTTATACAGAGTCTTACATAACTCAGTGTAGTAGTACAAATCACCAAAAGGTGGCAGTGCTCTCTTACATATTATAATTATTCCAAGGACACAGGTGCCTTGGCATCTTACAAGTAAGAAATACAGTAAGAAATACACAGAAAATACATAGCAGAATATATGTATTAGCAAGCAAAGTGTATTACAACAATATGCATTTACATCCTGACATCTACTCTTGTACGGTAGATGCCCTTAGCCCTATATGTTAGTATAACATGTCCTTAAGTGCTAGCTGTCTATGGTGTACCTCTGAGGGTACCAATTAGGGTGCAGGAACCTGATGTAACAACACCAAACAGCTGTGTTCTGTGCACTGACATGGATAAGTAGGTCTGGACTCAGGGGGGAGCACAGATGATGATCGAATAAATGACGTGGTTTTTGATGTTTGACCAAAAGGGGTTGATGTGCTTGGCTGACCATGTTGGCTTCTAATACTCACACCACTGCTGCTACACAGACCACCACTGGGAAATCCAACAAAGTCTTCCTCCTCCTCATACCTGTAGTAATCCTCCACTGTTACTTCACTATTCCATCCCTTATCACTATCTATCACACTACTGGGTACCTTGCCGAATGAGGCTGATAAAGAAGGCCCCTGCACCAGTTTCCCTTTGGCGCTGAGTATGGCTTGTCAGGTGCCTGGACTTCAGGTGTGTGTGCTGCCCCTCAGTGTCAGTTTGGCTACCCTTTTCCCATGGCTCACACACAATTAGCAAAGCTGTCTGATAGCCACTGTTTCATCATTTGGATCTAGAATGTAAAAATCCCAAACTAGGGATTTTGCAGCCCTTGATTTGACATGATTTCAGTGTATAGGGTACTGCAACATTATTGGATGACTAGAAATGGGAGGTCTGGGGCAAGATTTCTGATCTGATGCAACCATTCACTCCTCCTACTCTGTTGCTATTACTACTCACTCAACAGACCCAACAGTCTGGAGAACTGGGGGAGGTGTGGGGGCTCTACTAATCACCTTTGTTTTTTCTCTGGTTCCCATAGAAGGTCTATATCATCATCCCCATCCCCACCTATGATGCTAACCTTTGGACATATGTCTGCTTCCTTCTCCTTCTCATCTTCACTTTTGTCACACTGTGTTTTATTCTCTGCATCATCTGATGTCCTAACACTAGGATTTTCTGCAACATCACAGTGTGACTCAGGATCAGGCTCTTCTACAACATTTTTGGGTACACCAACTACCTCTGAGTCCTCAGACTGAACCACATTCCCACTCGATAACTTTTTGGGGGTTGTTTCACTACTGCTCCTGTTGTCTCTGCATGCACTGTCTTCACTGCCTGTGCCAGCAGCACCCACCAGCATTGATGCCACTAATGTGACAGAGAGAAACATAGCCACACTAATGCCTCCACTTGCAGAAACTACTTACTGATGGTTACGATGACCAGCCTTACCATTACTAGCCCCAGATGAACCTTCACCATCACAACTTGGAGTGCAAGGTTTAATAAACAACATATTAAACCTCCATCTATTCCGGCATTGAAAAAGCATTTACTTTCTTTACAAAAGCCCTACAGCTATTTTATATAATTATATTTATTGTATATGTGTGATTTAATTGTATGTTTGTGTTGTGTATTTTTGTATATATATGGTACTGTATTGATTGATAAGGTCACCACTGTGAATGAGCTTATGCTCAATGGTCTTAACCTTAAATAAACAACAAACAAATATGCCATTAGTTTTTTTTTTACTTTTTTCTTGTTCTGGTTTTGACACTCATATATGCATAACAGGGATTATTTAAAGTACTAGGGAACCAAATGCAGTACATGCACCACTTTACAGACAGTAAAATAATTTTTTTTTCCGTTTTTTGGAGGGAGGTTGGCATTAACAAGTGAATACACAAGAGGGACTTGGCCTGAACTAGGGGCACCCAAACAAGGCTGCACTTGCACAAGACTTTACACTGAAACAAATATGCCAGAAATACTTTTTTTCCACTTTAATTTCTTTTTTGGTTTCAACACAGAACAATACTCAAGTGGATTATTGAGACTAGGGCGATATGCACACACACGATAACCACACAACACTTTATACAGGCAGTACACAAAATCACCAGTTGAACAACATCAGGTATATATTCATTGCAAAAAACATTAATGCATCAGTTAGGGTTACAGCAACAAAAGTGGGGAAATAAGTCATTAGGGTTGAGCCCCTAACCTCCCACCCTACCACCCCACCACTCATATTCCACACACCAACAGACTTCAGGGTGAGCCATGGGGTTGTCAGAACCAACTCTCATCCCATTCCATGTGTAAACAAGTTGACATGCTACAGTATAGGAGAACTGGGTGAAATGTAGGCCTGACAGCCCCATGGCACACCCCAACAGCTGTTGGTATGTGGAGGATGGGGTGGGCTGGTAGGGTGGGGGGTTAGGGCTCAACCCTAACATATAATTTCCCACTTTTGTTGCTTTAACCCTAACTGATGCATTAAAAAAGGTTTTTGCAATGAATGTCCTCCTGTGCTCCCACCAAGCTGGCCATTTGGAATGTCCCCCTGTGCTCCCACCAAGCTGCCCATTTGTGTATAACGATATGCACGTGTGGGAGCATGGGCCCTCCAGGCACTGTGTTCCCACTTACACATAACAACGGAGCCATACAGTAGCCCTATAGGGCTGAAAAGGAACCCTTGTAACACTAATTTGCCAATATATCAGTAACCATGCAAGCTATGAAACCAATTCCACTGCAGTTGCAATCATGACTTTGAAACCTCCATGCTGCAGGTAGGGAAAATCCATATCTTGCATTGTTTCCAAGATATAGGGCACCAAAAGTCGCTGTGGGCTCCAAAATTTTATCTTATCAGAAAAATCTCAACTTCAAGATGGCATATGTATGGAACAGATAGAAATATAGAAACATAAAAGTTGAGTGCAGATAAGGACCGCAAGGCCCATCTAGTCTGCCCATTTCTTTTTCTACCTTATGAGTGTGCCATATGCCTTTGCTCCGTCAATGGCCTATCTATTCATACTCATCTGTATTGCACCTTATGCCTATCCCATGCCTGTTTGAAGTCCTGCACTGTATTCATATCCACCACTCCCTGAGGTAGACCATTCCATGCATCCACTACCCTTTCTGTGAAACAGAACTTCCTCACATTACCCCTTAATCAGCATCCCTCTAGTCTCATGCTGTGTCCTCTTGTCCTGCTATTTTTCTTATATTGAAACATGTTAGACTCTTTCACCTTGTTAATGCCCTTAAGGTGTTTGAATGTTTCAATCATATCACCTCTCTCCCTCCTTTGCTGTAGGGTATACATATTGAGTTCAGTTACTCTGTCCTCATATGTTTTCTGATGCAGTCCCTGCACCATTTTGGTTGCCCTTCTCTGGACTGCCTCAAAGATTAACTTTTCTTACACCTAAACAGAATAATTCACATCTCTGGGACATCCCCATCATACCCTGCAAATTTCAAGCCAAAAGACCAAACTGTTTATTTACAGTGCACTGGCAAAGTTTTAAAAATTCTAGTTCATGAGGTGTCAAAATCCCTGTTCGTGAGGTCAGTACCCATTTGCGAGCTGTCAAAATCCCCATTCGCGAGGAATCCTTGTTCGTCAGATTTTGGCCATCTGGTCTGGAAGTCACAAAAGAGGATTTTGTCAGCTTGCAAAAGGGGGGTTGGCTCGTGAAAGGGGATTTTGATAGCTCATGAACAGGGATTTTGTTAGCTTGCGAACGAGGGATTAAAAAACAATCCCCTTTCACAAGCTGACAAAATCTCCTTTCGTGAGGTGCCAAAATCCCAATTCATGAGCCAATCCTCATTCGTGAGAAGATCCATCTGGTCGGGAAATGACGATCAAGGATTTTGTCAGCTCACAAATGGGGATCAGCTTGTGAAAGGGGATTTTGACACCTCGTGAAAGGGGATTTTGTCAGCTCACGAAAGGGGATTCAAAAACCCAGTCCCCTTTTGTGAGCTGACAAAATCCCCATTCATGAGTTGATCCTTGTTCACGAGAGAGGGCCATCTGGTCCCTAAGTCAGGTTCAGGGATTTTGTTGCCTCGCAAAAGGTGATCGGCTTGCGAAAGGGAATTTTTTCACCTCGCAAATGAGGATCGGAAGTCAGTCATGAACAAAACACACAGAAACACAGAAGTTAACAGCAGATAAGGACCGCAAGGCCCATCCAGTCCGCCCATTTTTTCTACTTTCTGAACGTGCCATAGGGCTTTACTCTGTCAATGGCCTATTTATTCATACTCATCTGTATTGCTCCTTTATGCCTATCCCATGCCTGTTTGAAGCCCTGCACTGTATTCATATCCACCACTTCCTGAGGTAGTCCATTCTATGCATCCATCACCCTTTCTGTGAAAAAGAGCTTCTTCACATTACCCTTTAATTGGCCTCCCTCTAATCTCATGCTGTGTCCTCTTGTCCTACTATTTTTCTTATATTGAAACATGTTAGATTCTTTCACCTTGTTAATGCCCTTAAGATGTTTGAATGTTTCGATCATATCACAGCTCTCCCTCCTTTACTCTATGGTATACATATTGAGCTCCATTAATCTGTCCTCAAGTATTTCTGATGCAGTCCCTGCACCATTTTGGTTTTCCTTCTCTGGACTGCCTCAATTTTGTTAATGTCCTTGTGAAGGTGCAGCCTCCAGTATGGCACACAGTACTCCGGATGTGGTCTAACCAGTGTCTTGTAAAGAGGGATTATTACCTCCCTTTTATGTCTTGTGATAACCCTACTAATGCACCCCAACATCCCTGTAACCTTACCTACTGCTTTAGTGGTCTGCTTGGATGATTTCAGGTCATTTGTGATGATGATGCCCAAATCGTTTTCTTCCCTTGTGATTGCCAGCATCTCCCCTCCCAAACTATAGGTAGCTTCAGGGCTTCTTTGACATACGTGAATGATCTTGCACTGCTTTGTGTTAAACTCCAGTTGCCACACTTCAGACCATTTTACCAGTTTTTCCAGATCTCTTCTCATTCTGCCTGCCCCATCTGGATCATCTACTCTGTTGCAGATCTTGGTGTCATCTGCAAACAGGCAAACCTTACCCTCCAGTCCCTCTGCAATGTCACTGAAGAAGATATTGAAGAGGACTGGCCCCAGGACTGATCCCTGAGGTACCCCACTTGTGACTTGCATCTCTTCCAACTGTATACCATTTACCACCACTCTCTGTTTTCTGCCCACCAACCACAATGCCACCCAGTTGATCAACTTCTGACCCACCCTAAGCTTACATACAAACATACAAACATACGAATGTGCCAGCAGAAACAGACCACCAGGTCTATCTAAGTCTGCTCAAGTGTGCAGCCAACATTCCTAGTGCGCAGCTTCCCCACCCCCCTTCCCTTTGTCATCCCACTGCCACCCCACACCTACCCCACCCTCACTCTCCCCTGTTCCCTGTCCCATGCCCTTCTGAAGCTGTTCACAGATTTATATGATACCACCCATTCTGGTAGGGCATTCCATTTTGCTACCACCCTCTCTGTGAAATAGTGTCTCCTCATTTCCTTCCAATATCTTCCCCCTTCTATTCTTAGCCCATGCCCCCTGGCGACCCTCCCCCTCCTTAACTTAAAGACCCCATCTGCCCCATCCTTATTGATTCCCCTCAGACACTAGAATGTCTCTATCATGCCCCCCATCCCTTCTATCCTCCAGGGTGTACATATTTAGGTCTCCCAGCCTGGTGTCATAGTCTCTCCCCTCCATTCCACATATCATCTTTGTTACCCTCCTCTGCTTCCCCTCCAGTAGCCTGATATCACGTTTTAGGGATGGCCTCCAAAACTGCACACAATAAGTGCGGCCTTACCAGCGACCTGTAGAGGGGCAAGATCACCTCTCTTCGCCTGGACGGAACCCCCCTCACTATGCAGTCCAGCATTTTGGTCACTTTTGCAGCCACTCTCCTGCACTGGGCAGTGTTGATCATGGTCCCTGTTATCATTACTCCTAGGTCCTTCTCCTCCTCCTCAGTGATCCCCAGCTTAACCTCCCCCCGGCCAGTATTCCCTCCTTGGTTTCTTCACCCTAAAGTATATAACCTTACACTTCTTTGCATTGAACCCAGGCTGCCACTTCTCTGACCACTCCTCCAGCATGTGTAGGTCCCCCTGCAGCTGCTTCCATCCCTCCTCTCCATCCAACACTGCTCCGATTTTGATGTCGTCAGTGAACAGACTTACCTTGTTCACCACCCCATGTGCAATGTCTGATATGAAGAGCCCAAACAATACTGGCCCCAACACAGAGCCCTGTGGCACCCTACTCATCACTGGCCTTGGAGTTGAGAGCTCCCCTCTCACCACCTTGCTGAAGTCCAAGTAAAGAACATACACCACATGACCATTATCCAGCTCACCTGTCACCCAGTCATAATATTGTATGAAGTTGGTTTGACAAGACTTCCCTGAAATAAACCCATGCTGCCTCACATCCTGGAGGCCATTGTCCTCCAGGTACAACTTCAGTCTTTCCTTTAGTATCGTTTCCATGAGTTTGCACACTTTGGAGGTGAGACTTACCGGATGATAATTACCCTGTTCATACCTTGGCCTGCTCTTGTGTAATGGTACTACATGTGCCATCCTCCAGTCCAGTGGCACACATCCTGACTCCAGTAAGGTGCTGTACAGATCCGTCACTGGCACTGCCAACACCTCCACCATCTCCCTCAGAACCCTGGGGCTCTGGTGCATTGTCTACCTTCAGTGCCCTCAGTTCCTCTAGGACTTTACTTGCTTCAATTCTTCCATCTGTTGCCTCCTGTCCCCCTATCCCCACCCTACCAGCCCATGCTGGTAGTGGACACCCCTCTTCTTCTGTGAACACTGAGCAAAAGTATTCATTCAGTGCTTCTGCCTGCTCTTCCCCCTTTACCATCTACTCCCCACCCCTTTTTGTTCTGACTATTGTCTCCTTGTACTTCCTTTTCTCCCTGATGTATCTGAAAATGTCTCCCCCTCCCCCAAATTAATTCCCTGTGCTAATCTCAGCTCCCTCTGGGCCTTGGCTTCTTTCACTTTTCCAGTCACCTCCCTGGACCATCTTGCATATTCCTCTCTGTTCACTTCCTTCCCCGTCCTCCTAAACCTCTGGCGTGCCACTGGTTTTGCCCTCACCACCTCCATAACCTAGCTGTTCAACCAGCATGATTTTCTTGCTCTGTTCCTCTTACTCTGTGCCTTGGTGCAGACTTTCCCCCATTTAATAATATCCCATTTATTAATCAATCAAGTTTATTAATCTTCTATATGGAACAGTATTGAAAGCTTTGATAAAGTCAAAGTAGGTGACATCAACTGCACCCCCTTGGTCCACCACTCTGGTTATCCAGTTAAAGAAATCTATGAGATTAGTTTGACAGGACCTTCCAGTAGTAAACCCATGCTGTCTTGGATCCTGTGCTCCTATGGATTCCAGGTGTTGCACTATCCTTTCCTATCCTTTCCTTAAGGAGTGCCTCCATAATCTTGCCCACTACTGAGGTAAGACTGACTGGTCCATAGTTCCCTGCCTTCTCCCTTCTGTCACTCTCGTGAAGCAGGATCACATGAGCCCTTCTCCAGTCTTCTGGGACCTGTCCTGTGCTCAGAAACTCACTAAAAAGGTTTGATAATGGCTCTGCTAGTTCCATCCTTAGCTCCTTTAGTACCCTGGGATATATGCTATCAGTTCCCTTTGCCTTGTCCACACTGAGCTTAATGATCTCTTGTAGGTTCCTTTCTTTTATGAAGGGACTTCTGCAAACCTCCCTCCCCCTTGTGTCCATGGTGCAGAGCTGTGGACCCTGCCCTACATTCTCCTCAGTAAATACTGTGCAGAAATATCTATTTAGGATAGATGCTTTTCCTTGGTCCTTCTCCACACACTACCTCTTATCCCTTTTGATCTTAGCAATACTCCCTCTGGACTGTCTCCTTTCACTAATGTATCTATAGAAAGCCCTGTCCCCTTCTTTTACTGTTCATGCTAGTGTTTCCTCAGTTTTGACCTTTGCCTGTCTTACTGCCTTCCCTATTTCCCTTAAGGAAGTTTGGTATGCCTCCCTATTTTCATCCCGCTGCATTGCCTTATATTTCCTGAAGGCCAGCCTTTTGGCTCTGATCTTTTTGCTTCTGGTTTTCAGAAGCAAAGTGGTTTCCTGCTTATTTTGCTCTTGCTTTTCTGCCTAACACAATGGGATGTTGCTACAAGTATTGCATCCTTAATGCTTGCCCACTTTGCCTGTACCCCCTCACCTGCATTTCTTCTTGCCAGGGCTAGCTTAACTCTGTTGGTCGTGTTATCAAAGTCAGCTTCTCTGAAGTCCCATATTTTTGCCATGGATTGGAATAATTTAGTTCTAGTGGCCAAACTAAACCATACTATGTGATGCTCACTGGCCCCCAGGTGACCTTCTACCTAGAGACCTCTGATCCTTTCCCCATTAGTTAGTACTAGATCCAGGATAGCCCTGTCTGTTGTGGGTTGTTGTACCAATTGTTTGAGGCTATCCCCCTGCAGTGAATCCACCATGTGTCTAGTTCTTGTGGATGTCCCTGCTGGTATTGACCAATCTGTATCTGGCATGTTGAAGTCTCCCATTATCAGAACCTCCCCTTTAGCTGTCATGTTTTGTATATTTTCTAACAGTAATGTGTCTATGTCCTCCCCCTGGTCTGGAGGCCTGTAGACAACCCCAGTTCGCATGGCTGTCCCATTTCCTGTTTCCAGGGTGACCCACAGTTCTTCTGGCTCCTTATGTGTATTATTAATTTCTATAGCTTTGAAATTTTCATTGAGAAAAATGACCCCCCCCACACACTTTTTGCACCTTGGTCTCTTCTGAACAGTACATAGCCTGGTACTGAGATTTCCCAAATGTGGTTACTGGTGAACCATGCCTTGCTAATGGCTACTATGTCCAGTTTAGCCTTTGTCATTATTGCCTCCAGGTCTAGGATATTGTTTCCTAGACTGCGGGCGTTTGTGTACATGATTTTCCATTGGCCAGATTTCAGTGCGTTAGTTGTAGTGCAGGGTCTGGCTTTTCCCCTGCACATCGTATGGGCAGTTGGACCTTTTTCCTTACCTGGTGAAGAATTTTAAAATCTGAAATAGCAGTTTTTTTGACCAGAACAAAGGAAACCAAAGGCATGGGTTTGTAGAGAGTGTCACTCTGAACAAGACCCGTGCCTTATTTGTAAAACAGCATTTTATTGGGGTGAAAAAAGCTTTTTCTCATGAACGGGGATTTTATACAGTAAATCCCCTTTCATGAGGTGACAAAATCCTTGATCATGAGCCCAATCCCCTTTCGCAAAACATACATATAAATCTTGGAGTGAACTGAGCATGCTCAGAACCTGAAAATTCAAAATTAAATAACTTTGGAATGGAATCATATTTTTTCACCAAACCAATACTGGATTGTTCTTTGACCAAACCACTTTCTACTCAGAAAATGTCAGACCAAAATACCAAATAGTGTGGCCACAGCATTATGGGAAAATATCAGCAAAAAAATACCAAAAAAGAGAAAAATGCATTTTTCAACGCTTCACTGCATGAAAATTGCAAGTCCAACTAAAATGCAACTTGGCAGATCAAGAGATTTACCATGTGAGATAACGCATTCCAAAACTCTTGCAAATCCATTGAACAGTTGCAAAGTTATTAAAGATTACGTGCAACATTTTTTACATATTTTTTATAAAAGCTTGAAAAGCTGAAATGCAAGTCCGTCTCATGATTAGTGTTTCCTGAAAAGTTCATGCTGTTTGGTTTTGTCATTTTCTTAAATCAGCATTTGTTAACTTGTTCTACAGTGGCTGAAAACTGTGAAGTTATTTCTGTCCTCTTGGTCAAACTTAGAGTGTGATGACATCATTTTGAAGTAGTTTGATCTTTCAGATTCCCAATCAGAGCATTAATTTGTAGAGTTAATGTTTTGCTGAGCTCTTTAAGTTTCTTTAAAACCCAATCTCTGGTTTGTGTTTAGATAGATCAGCCTAAAATATATCATTATCTTCTCATAAAAAACTGATCATGTAAGCATTAATCTACGACAAAGGAGGGCTGTACTAGGGAATTAATCCCTGGTTTGGGGGGGGGGGGTTGGAGGCTGAGTGCCTCCAACCACCAACCAGGCATTAATTCCCTAGCAGATCCCAATTTTGGAGTGGATTAATGCGCTTGTAAATGGCAAGTGCAAGGTGAGTAATGTTACAAGTCAAAGGCACGTGGGAAATAAATGAACAGCAAGTGACAATACTGTTTGATACAATATTGTCTGTCATCCAACAGTCTACTTCTGAATACATGTCAATGTCCAATGGAGCACGTGCACGTTCACAGTTTAATATATATTTGTATTCTGACTGCTGTTTTAATATAGTTTTGAAAGTGATGTTTACCAACAAATTAGACAGACAGATAAAACAAATTATCTTTCTTAATAGACTGTTCTGTTCACTCGTTTCCTTCATTTCCACTTGTGATTTGCATACTGTATGATCTTTAAGGTGCAAAATTTCAGGTTTAACATTAAACGGCTTTCTCAACCCTTTCTATACAGGCACAACTGCGCCACTATAATATATACTTTTTTTGTATTCTTTTTAAGAAAAATAGCAGTTCCTAGCAGCAGGAAAGCAGTACACAACTGGTATTTTGCACTAGGGGTCAGACTCAGATATATGCAAGACACTGTCACCACATACACAAAATCAAGCTACCTCACAGAAACAATTCAGTAAAACAAAAATCTCACTGTTCTGAACAGCTGAACTGTGAATGCACAGCAAACAGGAAAAGAAAATCCAAAACCACTAAGTGCAACAGCACTACATACTAGGCTATAAGGCAAGCCTGTCTTTTGCTGCTTCAGGACTGGAGCTACATAAACTCCCCTCCACTAAAACACACTACTGCACTGTCTACAATATAGAAACTGAAAGTAATAGTTAAAAAAGCAAAATGATCAAAAAATAAATAAATGGTCGATGATCCACAGGCATAACATATAGCACACACAAAATAAAGTGAATCTGGGCAGAAAAGTCTGCACTTTCAGGGGTGTTAAAAGGTTTTTTGGTACACAGTTCTGAGATCACAACTGACTCCAGCTCTCTCCTTCACATACTGCACTGTAGTCAGCCTCTGCATTGAAAAAGATCCCATGTGACCTCATATCCTATGAATCCTGGCTTACTTCACCTTAGGACCATTTTTCATAGGCAAAGTTGCCATTTTCCTGGTAGTATAGTGCCCCTCCACCCCCACATCATGATCCCCGACATCTGTAGTATTAATTTTCCTAATCTTTCCCTTGGTAGTCTAGTGCCCCCCCCCAAACCCTTACATCAAGATTGCCAACACCTGTAGTTCTAATTTTCATAACCTTTCCCTGGTAGTCTACAGTCCCCCTCAACCCCTACATCACAATCACTGACACCCCTAGTATGAATGGTCCTAACCTTTCCCTGGTAGTTTAGTGTCCCCCTCAACCCCTACATCACAATCACTGACACCCCTAGTATGAATGGTCCTAACCTTTCCCTGGTAGTTTAGTGGTCCCCCACACCTCCACCCAGCAGTGCCAACCCCCCGCTTCCCCCCAGCCATCCCAGAATGGAGCCAGTGACTGGCTCTGCCCACTGCTCACCTCTGTGGCCAGCCACTGACTGAGTGCTGAATGAGCATGTACCCCACTGAGTTATGAATGAGCACGCTCATTGATAACATAGTGGTGTATGCACTCATTCAGCACTCAGTTGGTGACTGGCTGTGGAGGTGAGTGGTGCAAAGCCAAGTGCTGGCTCCTTTCTGAGATGGTTGGGGGGCAGGAGTTGGCACTGCCAAGTGGGGGAATGGGGGTGGGGTGCCACTAGACTACCAGGGAAAAGCTAGGACCTTTCATACTAGGGGTGTCAGTGATTGTGATGTAGGGATTGGGGGGATAGTTCCCAAGTGTCACTCATTATGGGGGACATCCATCATGTTACCCTTCTAAAGTGCCCTGTCCCTCAACCATCCCTCATGAAAAGGGTGCTGCACACACAGGGAATGTGTTGTAGATCCATACTTTAAGGCAGACAGTAATAATATTTTAAGCTGCTAAATAATAAAGTGAACTGTATACAAGTAAAGGCAATGGCTCCACAGTGTTCTGACCTTGTATCTGCATGTTTGCTGTTGTGTCTCTCATTATGGGAGTCAGTGTCCCTCATTGCCCCTCAGTCAGCACATCTGTGTCACTCATTGCAGTGCTGTATGGGCAAGTAGTATGCATTGAATGGGCCTGCAAACATCTATTTTCTGCAGCATTCAGCCTGTAATTCCATTCTGACCAACACGGGGTTGCTGTGAGCACACGCTGGCTTGCACTTTCCAGCCTGTATTGCCATTCCAACCAACAGGGGTTGCTGTGAGCTCTATGTGATAGCACTAGGAAAACTACATACCACTTTCCATTCCAAAAGGTGTGCCAACCGAAGGTCGAAACCCCTACGGTGAAAAATCCCCCACAGTGACAATTTTGACAGGTTTCAAAATTGTCGCTGTGGGGGATTTGTGGGTGAAATTTTGCTCTTTTGCCTTGTGTGCCCACCCCTTCAAATCAGCTCCCACTCAGAGTTGATAATTATTTAGAAGGGAAGGTGCAGGGGGTGCAGCCACCAAGAGAAACACCCCAATGTTGGACAGGCAAAATTTTGCCTGTCGACATTGGGGATATTGCTATGCTGAACATCAACAATGATGTTGTATCGGCATAGGTAAACCATTCCAAAACCTTGCAAAGTAAATTTTTTCTCCAGCCATTAAAGAACGTCTGTGAAGTTAATCCCTTCATTTCAAAAGAGTACAGTGATTATTTGGAATGATTGTTTATTCAGCGGAATAACTTGAAATGGTGTCCAGATGGGATTAGTTTTCAGGGTCATGTACCTACTCCAGAACTTTTCTAAAAGAGCAGGGGTACAAAAAACAATGTCAAATGTAAATTCTCATGGAACATGTATAAGGGCACATACATCTGCCGGGGAGAAGCCTAGTCATTTTTTTCTCAGGCATTTACAAACAAAAAACTGATTGTGTGGTGTCTCCATGACCACCAAATATCTGAAACGAATGTCATTTCTCCATTTAACTAGTTCCACTGGTTTGCAGAACAAACTGGCATATGTAGGGCTTTGTTCTTTATCAGCATGTATATTGGGGTCTTGTTCTGCATTTGTCCTCCCCTCACTACCTGGGGGAGGTAATGACTTTTGATTTTGTTCTCCTGCTGTGTCAGGCTGAGCATCAAAAAGAAAAACTTCAGGTACAGACTCGATTGGTGAAAGGAAATCATACCTGCTGTCTCTCCATTTGTTGAACTACTATGGCCAGTATGCTGGACTGGAATCGTTTTCTCAGTGAAGCTGTCTTCAGACTCATTGTGCTCCACCCCTAAGATTGGTACATTAGGATCAGTTATTCAGTTGCCGGTGTGTGTCTGTACCCACCCTGCTCCCAGTAAAGCATGTTCAGGTGACCCTTTTTCCAGTTCAGCTGATGGTGGCTGGGTGGGTTCCTTCTTGGCAGTGCTGTGGTTTGATCCAGGTCACTGGGACTTGCACCAAATACAAAAACATTTGTAGACACTGCACCCTCTGTTCCAGATGAGTTTTCCAGTACTAGTTTACATTTTCTTTCATCCTCTTGCTTTGATTAAGCATCATAACGTTTTTTTTTTTCTATGTTGACCAACTGGTTCTGAAACAATGATTTTTACTGCAGTAAAGTTTTTTTTTCCATTTCATATATGTTCATCACATCAATTGCTTATATCCACATGGGCGGCTTCATATAGCTCCTGAGACCTGTTATCCTGAATATCCATATCAGTGTTTACAGCACCTGTAAGAGCTCTTTCTATGCTTCCTCCATCATCATCCTCCAACTCTGGATTGAGTTCCTCCAATATCTGCACAGGAGTGAGACCCCTGGTGCAGAGTAGGACATTTTTTTATTGAAGTCACATCAAAACATTCCTATTGAACATTTTAGAAACACAATTAAACAATAAAAAGGAAAAAGAAAAACTGGGACAAAAATGGGATTCAAAAAGGAAAACAGTAATAATAACAGTACATATAGCCATATAATTTGAACACTAAGCCCTATAGTTAATTTAACTTATTTCTGTCATAAGTTTGTTTTCCTCTTGTTCCATAGTTTGTTACCCCATATTACATAGCTATATAAAGAATTAACTATCCATATGACTACTAATTATTTATACTTAATAAACATATACCGTCCTTTCCACCATTTCAGTACTTTTACCGATGAATGGAGAGATTTGTCCTTAATGTACACCATGGGCATTGCTTGTTCAGCCAGAATACTATAAGTTTCATAAGGCATTAGTTTCTGTTGGAGGACCCACTGGGATCAAGCCTGCCATAGATAACATTTCAGATGACAAAACAAAACTGTTAAACTACTTAAATCATATCTGCTTAAAAGTTGTGGACAGTATCCTAGAATCAACATTTCTTCAGTTAATTTATTCAACCAATCTAGGTTCCATTTCTTCCCAACATATGTCCTTAACAGTTTTCCATATGAGCAGGAAAACAAAAAATGTTCCATAGATTCTTCTATGGTGTGACAATTGTTATGGGGCAGTTTCTTGCTTCCTGGGCTTTATGTTTTAGGTTACCCCTAATATTCAGTCTACCAGATGCTGAAAGCCATAATATTTCCCTCATATGAACTGGAATACTTTTATTGTTTAACTTTCTCAATACCCCAGTCATATGTGAAGTGGGGCAGTTTTTAAAATCAGGTTCAGTCAGGTAGAGTAGGAACATGATGTGGCTATATAGGTGATACTCATAATGTTGGCATATTTGGGTTTTTGTCAGTTTCCATTTGTATATTCTTTGTAGTGCTGGTCTGATAAACTCTGAAACTATAAGGTAGGGAGAGAGTTTTGGGGGGCATTACTAATCCATAAATGGAAATAAATGGATAGAGTATTTTTACACCATAGGTGCTGTAGCATGTTGGCTAGTATTACACCTATTTTTATAGTTTGAGAAATAAAAAGGGTAAAAAAGAAAGTTAAGGGGCCTGTCATTCCAAGACCTCCTTGGGCTTTCGACAGGTAGTTATATCACCATTTTATAGGGTTTAGTCTACTCCCCCAGACCATTTGGAAAAACAAGCATAGAATCTTGTCTCTAGTTTAGGGGGAGGGAGGAAGATTATAGCAACATATAATACACAGGGGATGATAAATCTCTTAATGATGTGTACTCTTTTTATTTTTGTTAGTTTCCAGCTTTTCCATCATTGTACTTTGTTTTCCACCATTTGTAAAATGGTTTCCCAATTGTGTAATGGTAGGTTCTGGGGTCAAAATAGAATTCCAGGGATATTTAGGGATTCTGGAGTAATCATAATCTTGTGTATCCTTTGTGCTTCTTGGACTGAAGATCCAATAGAAATGTCTCTACATTTCTTTGCATTCAATTTATAATTTGCCACCTCGGAATATTCTGCTACCTGTTTTAAAAGGATAGGGAGTTGAGAAGTATCTGATGGAAAAAAACACAGATGTCATCAGCATAAGCCTGAAGTTTAACTTTATCTTGATTTAAAGGCCCTGACAAACCTTGCCAGTTTAAGGAATTATTTAACTTCCTCAGTAAAGGATCAAGGGAAAAGATATATAGAAGGGGACTCAATGGACAGCCCTGTCTTTCTCCTGTTTCTATCAAAATACTTCTGGAAATATTCCCTTTATTAATTGGGTGGACATTAGCTGATGAATTTAGTAATTGGATCCATTCTATGATCTCCTTTGAGATGCCATAGTGTTGGAGGGTCAGAAAAAGTAAGGGGCGACGTACCCTGTCAAATGCCTTGCATTGATCTAGGGAGATGATATATCCATTTTTTTGTTCAAAAAATATTGTTTTATGATATCTATGATCATCATTAGTGTGTGTTGTATCTTCCTGTCCGGTAAACCACAGAACTGTGTTGAATGTATGAGTTTGTTTGCAATACCCTTTAATCTAATATTTAATACTTGAGATAAAATTTTAAAATCTGAATTTAATACGGTACTAGGTCTTCAATTTGAGATGTTCTCCCTGTCTCTTGATTTAAACTGAAATAATTGAAGTCCTGATTTAAAAAAGGAAGGAACACATTTTGTGCTGAAATATTATGTGTAAACTACTTTGAGTCATAAGGCTAGATCTGTTGCAAAGGTTTTATAAAATTTGGAAGCTAGCCCATCTGGACCTGGGGAAGTTCCTAGTTTCAAATTCTTTATTACTGCTTCAATTTCTGTAGCCTCTACAGGTAAATTAAGGTATTGGAGCTTCTCGACTGGAGCTTGAATGTTTATATCTTTACGATATTGTTGTATGGTTTTGGCCTGGGGTGGGTATGACATGGTATGGGATTGTATTAGTTTTGTTATTTCCTGGTGTAATCCTTCTTCACATGTAATAACATTTCCATTTTCATCTATTAGACACTGGATGGCCATAGTATCTTTCCTAGTTTTGCAAGCCTCAAAAGGGTCTCCTATGGGGGATTTATGGGTTCCATATTGCAATTCTGCCCTCATATTTTTTACTCTATCATATTGTAAGGACTTCATTTCCTGTCTGATTTTCTCAATTTGTGAGCCATAATTTTGCCTATAAGTGGCATCCAAAGTATATAGGTACTATAATTGGATCCTAAGGTTTAGATACCGAAAGAAATTCTCCTTTCCACTGTTTTTCCCAAAATTTTGAAAACAAGCTGCTATATCTTGTTTAGTATCTGCCCACCATTCTCCTAAATCCTCATGCAGGTCACTCACTGAAGCCCTTGCTCATAAAAAGGACAAGATGTTTTCCTTTATGTGAGGGTCGGTTAAGCCGGAAGTGTTTAATCTCCATCTGGTTTTCTTCTTGCTTAAAGAAGGAGGGGACTGAAAGTGAACCTGTAGAATCAAATCATCTGGGAATTCCATGGGCAGGATTTTAAAGTGGGGATCAGGTAGATTGTCTGAAATAAAGATGTGCTCTATAGTTGAGGTTAATTTCCCTCTCTTATATATGTAAGCTGGTCATTGATCCAAAAACCAGGAGCAGTTTATGAAATCAGCCTGTTCAATACATTTCTTAACCACATTTGGGTCAGAATAATTTTTCTTTCCTTCCAAGGCCTTCACTGAGTTAGGAAGGTCACAACTGAAATCACCCTCTAAGATAATGTGAGAAGTGATATATAGATAAGGCTGCAACTGGGAGATTAAATCCATACTTTCTGCCTTGGATTGTGGCCCATATATATTAATGAATCTATATGAACACTGCTTCAGTTTACCATCAATGATAAACAGACGCATGGGAATCAAATCTATGAGCTTTGTCAGAGAAAAGGCAAAAGAGTTAAACACAATCCTTACTCTATCTGCTTTATCTGGTCCAAAGGACCAGAATGAAGGCCCCCAAATCCATTCTGCCTGGAATCTTATAACCTGGTCTATTGAAAACATCCAGGTTTCCTGTAGCAGGCAAATATCTAACCTGTTTACATGGATATATTGAAAAATGTCCTGTCTTTTAACTGTGGGACTTATGCTGCAGCAATTAAGGGACCCTATATGAAGATTAGCCATGGATCAAATTTAGTTTGCAAGCACTTTTTCTTCTTTTTTTGGCCCCTCTGTAGCCCAGGGAGTCTGAATTGTTCCTAGACTTTTGTGTCAGGTTTTTAGTATCCCCTGTATCCATATCTGAGTCCCCCCATGGGGTAGCTAGAGCTGCATAGAGGTTTTCTGATGTTATATCTGGAGGATCTGAAGGTGGGGTGGATTAGAGTTCATGATCAATCATTTCCTGGGTAAGGGTGCCAGCTTGAGTGGGTGGAGGGTATATCATTCCATCATGTGTCCTATCTGGGGTATCACAGTAACAAACTGGGGTAAAGTCCTTCTGACTAAGATGGCTGGCAACTGCAAAGTAAGGGAGTTTCCATAACGCCCTGGTCAAATTCCTGCCATTCACTACAAAATACCTCCAACAGCTTAATTTGGTTCAGTTTCAGCTTGTTTCCATCTGTTCCCCCTGGATGAGTATGAAGATAGGCAGAATAGCCTAGCCTTTATTTCCCAGGCAACACAAAATAAACAAGTACTCACCTTGCAGCCACCAATAGCCCAGTCCCAGTGTTGCAGAAGAATCCACACCCCATTCCAGCACTGGGTGCTGCACCACGGTGTCGGAAGCACTTACTTATAAAAGCAAACCACATTGTGACCACTTTTGCCCAACCAACCATGGTGCTGCAAGAGCCCCACCATTCTGACACTATTTCCCAAACACTTGAAAAAGAAATTCATGTGCACTCAGGAGAACCCTCAGTGCAGGAATCCAGGTGACCAGCCCCTCAGTAAACACAAAACCAAAATCCTGCACTCAAACAAACACAAGGAAAGAATTAAAAGTCTAGTCAGAATTTATTATGGCAAGGTGCACTGGAAGGTGTCCTTCTTTCCCAGTGCTTCGGCCAAACACAAGGCCTTCCTCATATTTAAGTGACACATTTAAATAAACAACCACCAATTTGTGAATATCAATGATTATAAAAAAATATTTTTACACATATTATTGAAAGTAAAGAATAAATAGATAAATGGTGATATAAAATTGACTACTAGTTCCATAAAATGGCTAGCATATCAATTTAGGTCAATTCCTCATACACATTACAGTTATACTTCTTCAATTCATAAATATTAGTGCATCATAATTTAAGATACTAATTACTGATATGATATAGCTATATCAGGTACAACACTTAGGTTTCATGACATTTTTAACAGAAAAGATCTGACTTACAGTCTAGGAGCAAAGTAGAAGGGGGTGTGGTATGAAAGAGAAAGGGTGAGTTATTAAAAAAAGGGGGGGACAAAATTATGTTCCAGAAAGAGAGGAAAAAACAGAAAAAGTCACAGGACAGGATGTAAGTCAACAGCAATAGGTACACTTAGTAGAAGATAGAAAGAGAAGACAGGGGCTGGGGTGAAGACATTTCCTATATCAGACTGTAACATATTAAAGTAGTTCAATCATTATAATACTTTATTTCATTAAACTTGAGAAAAGGTTTCATATTTATAAAAATTTTTTCTCCTTCTATTTAAGGGGAAATGGATTTTCTTCAAGTCCTTTTGTGGCCTCTCAAAGGCTCTGGAAGACCTGGCTTATCCAGTAGTCCCAACCTTCAAAAAAAGGCCTTCTTTCAGATTTTTATATATTAGATATACATATGTATGTATATGCACATATATATGTACCTTCACAAACATATACACACGTATATATAAGGCTTGTATTTTTAACCCTTTGAGAACTGAATATGTGTGAACGTATATAGATTCTGGATGTATATATACGTCCACAGTCTTCTAAGGGTTTTAAATCGACTTATCATAAAATCCAAATGGGAGACAAGCTGCACTTCCAAAGCAAACTTTAGAAGCCCAAAAGGACAAGAGAAAAGAACATTGTGTAATATACAGTATAATAGTTCACATTTTATAAGTATGGTGTGAAGTCAGCTTCGTTATTTAAACCCACAGGCACAACTGTTTTTAAGGTTAAAGTCCACCTTGTTTCTTTTTCTACCAGTATTGGTGTTCTATTTTGTTTAACATTCTGTCTTTTCTCTGGTAAATGTACTGACTATTATAACTTGTATGTCTGTGTCTATATGTTAGATATGGGTAATGAAATGAGATGTTAACATCTTGTAATTATGGCTATGATAGGAATTTTTAGGATTTTGTATGACATTTGTTTATTATGGCCCTGTAATTTATAAATGCCTTGTAACTTGTGCGAATGTGAAACAGGATTACTTTGTAAACAGGTCTTAGGACCTAAAGTACTACCCTGTCTAAAAATAAACATTTTTACTACTACTACTGCTATTTCCACCCCTAGGGTTCCTTTTAACATGTTCCAACACTGTATAGCGTAGACTTTCAGGTTTGCTGTTATGGGCTTCTGCAAAGTGTGTGCTTATAGCATGTAACAGATTACAGTTAATTATAACCCTCACGTGTTCCTGAATTCTTTGTTTTGTTGGTCACATGGTCATCCCAACATAGTATTTCTTACACTCGCACCAACAGACATAGATCTTTCAAGGTCTCCCTCAGAAGGCATCTGACAAGCACTCGCTGCTGCAATTGCACATAATCCCCCACCTGCCCCTTACCCTCACCCCCTAGGCTGGGTCTGCCCTATCTCATTTTGCTGTATATGCCTGGGGTCTCAGGCAACATCTGCTGACTAATGTAATAAAATATCTCTGGTTGCTACCTGATGTGGTACTCATGTACCTATGTTATGACTACTGTGATCTACCTATTTCCAAGCTTGTACCACCAGTGAATGCCTGTAACGCTGGTTGCTTTTTTAATCTGGGCGTTATGTACTGTACTGTTTTGTTTGCAGTGATGTATTGCTCTCTTGATGAGGTGCCTTTGTAAATGAGTCTTTGACTCAAAGTTCTGTAACCCAATGATCTACTAAATAAATAAATAGACTACAAAGGGTGTAGTACAGTAATAAATTCAATAAGATTAAAAACCTCACTGTCTTTTTCCAAAAGACAGCCTTGCTTGACATATTGACATGTGTTGCAGCAGCCACACTTACAGTGGCCCTTTGGTTTTACCCCTAGCCATCTACGTTCAGTTTGTATACTGGCTGTAAAGTGGCTGCTGACAAGTCTATCACCTATGCTTCTCCTTTATGAAGGGTAAAAATAGGTTTATGGAATATTTCTCCCTTTAGTACTGGATCACTTAGTAGGATTGGCCAAAACTTATGGACCAATCCCCCCTACCTGTCCTGCAAGTGCATCAAAGTTTGTGAAGAAGTTGATCACATTTTTATCTTGCTTCATCTCAGTTACACCACTGTCTCTAGTTCCTCTGGTGATCAATATGTCTCTTCTGTCCAATAGCATAACCTTTTCAAAAGTAATTTCCAAAGTTTTATTTTGATACCCTCTTTGTAACAACCTTTCTTTCAGGGCTGTAACCTGATGCAAGAATTCCTCCCCCTCAGAACAATTACATCTCAGTCTTAATATCTCCCCATAAGGAACATATTCTATAAGCTTTTGGGGATGGGCACTATTGGCATGTAAAATAGTATTGCCCACTGACTTCTTTCTATATCCCTTTGTCTTAATTTATTTTGTTTTTGTTGACCGGGTAAGTGCACTAGACAAATTCTGCCTATTTTCAGGCACGACCCAGCGGAAGTAGATACAGATGAATGCCAACTGACTTTGAACCAGATTAAGCTGTTCATGGTATTTTAGTGAATGGGGGGAAATTTAACCAGTGCATCGGGGAAATTCCCCTACTCTCCTGTAGGTGGATGGGCCATCAGTCTGCATGATGGCTACTTTGGGAGAGACGTCAGAGGAGGGGATGTGTGTTTGGTGGGAGGACAGGCCTCTCCTTCCTCTGACTCATTGTCAGAGGCTATACAGACTGGAGGCCTGGAAATGGATACTGAGTTGGAAGAAATATTCCATGAAATGTTTGTGTCTTCTGAGGAGTTGGGATTTAACAGCTACCACCAGATTCAAGGTACAAAATCTGACTTAAATATATCAGATGCTATATGCTCTACATCCCTGAAGGAAACCTCAATGTCGAAATTGAAAAACCCCTTGCAAGAGTCGATCCCTCAGTCCCCTGAGTCTTCAGCTGTGAGATTTGACAGGCCAGAAAAGAAGCCTAACAGCAGGGAGGATGATTCAGTGCATCAGACTGGTGAGAATTGAGAGGGTGAGTCGTATTATTCTGGAGTGGCTGGCAGGAATAGTGCGAGTGACAGCAAGTGCCAAAAGCCATCCTTATCATGTAAAAAATCGGGGCTAATGAGGTTGAAAAACATTTTTTTGTGCAGGAAGAGAGTGTATCACACTCATTCACAACTAAATACTGTCTAGATAAAGAAGCTGGGTTTGTTTTCAAGTTGCCGGTTTCCCGCGAAAAATCAGCTGACAAACTGAATACAGTGACTTATCAGAAAGACGGTTCACTGCAAACAGGAGTTACAGAGTTTACTTTTACTAGTAGAACTGCTACAGCTTCAAGAGATGTTCCATTTGCTAAATGTTGTGAAAATTCCCCTAGCAACTTGAAAAATGGTGCAGGGAAATAGTTTAAAAAAAAAAGACTAAATGTTTCAAGATCAACATGATGAGAAATGGTTGCCACAGAAAGTGCTCCTAGAAGCGGGCTGGGAAAAGACTGTTACAGAGTCCTGGAAGCCTGATCTTCTATGGGATCCCTCGTTTGACTTTCAATCAGGCTCTCTGATTTGGAAACCAAAAATTACGGCCATAGCTTCATCAGAGCCTGTGCATGCTTCCCAGTCATTATCGGATAATCATATAGAAAAGACTGTAATCACTAAT
Source organism: Neoceratodus forsteri (assembly GCA_016271365.2). Taxonomy (NCBI): domain Eukaryota; kingdom Metazoa; phylum Chordata; order Ceratodontiformes; family Ceratodontidae; genus Neoceratodus; species Neoceratodus forsteri. The sequence goes on from CM028134.1 coordinate 950,782,421, forward strand.
AAAAGTGTTGATTGTAGTAAAGTGATAGCAGTTGATTCTGTGTAACCTGCAACTCTGAAACTGGGGATAGTAAATGAAGGAGGAATTGGGTCATTGTTAGATAAAAAGAAACCTCTTATGTCAGAGTTATTTTCTCATGCCAAAAGAGAAGCTGCACCAAGACGAAATGAAGTATGTGTTAGGTACAAAGGGGGTTTAGCTGACAGTCCAGACATACACTATGTAGGCAAATGTTTGATAAAAGATTCACTGCATTTTTCCCCAAGAGATGTATTCGCATTTACTAATATTTCAGGGGAGGATAATTTAGATATCAGTTTTATAACTTCTTATGCTTTGGATTTTTTTGGGGAGCGTTATGGACAAGTCATGTTTTCCCCCACATGGACTCCCTTTTTGGTAATCCCAGTGACAAAACCTTTGATTAAGTATGCAACGGTGATGTTTAGGAATGAGGGAGTCCATGTGGAGGATATTACTTGCTGGCTTACACAAAAATGTTAAGTATTGAGTGAACCAGAACCCATCCTAAACTCTGAACAATTCTGGACAGGGGAGTGGAAATATAAAGTCAAATTACATCAATCTGAATCTGGAGTGGAACATATTCCTAATTCTTTTCTGTTAGGAAGAGACAGGGGAGTAGGTTTTTATGGAAGTCAGCCTAGGGCATGTTATAAGTGTGTGGCAAAAACACATCTGTACAGTGTATGTGATCAACCTAGGTGTGATAATTGTGGGGAGATAGGACGTATAACTATGCAATGTGCAAATCACTCTAGGTGTGATCTTTGCGAGGGGTATGGGCATGTGTTTAAGGAATGCCCCAGGACGGCTAAAAATAAGGCATCATGCATCAGCCCTGATTTGCTGATCCAAAAAGCTCAGGATTCTTCTTCAGAGAAGTCTGAAAAGTCATCTGAGAATACCTCTCTCCCCCAGCAGCTGGTGGTTAAGACTGAGCAACTTCCCCTGAGTACCCACCCTTCTAAACATGATCCTGAGGTTGAGAGCCCCATAATGAAGGATGCTGGACAAATTGTTAAAGGTTAATTAAATGACGGCCAGGTTAACCCTGAGACCTTTGAGCCGGTATGTTACAGAGATTCTGAAACCATAGACAAAAAGTCGGATGACATCTTGACACTATCTCCTTTATCCCCAAGGAGATCATCTAGGAATACTAGAGCTAAAGCTTCTCCTTTCACTGCCAGCATTGGAACCCCAAATTCTTATGCTGCCTAGTTTACTAATTGGGGAAGACTCCGAAATGGACATTGGGGATTCTGATTCCCAAAAATCTGTACAGGAGACCTTAGTAGTATCTGTAGAGGATTATAAAGGGAAAAAAAAAGAAAAAAAGGAAAAATTAATAACGGGTCTTCACTATCAATTTCTGAATGAGGGTGTATAAATGGGGCTCATTGAACACTCATAGGCAAGCCTTGTTCCATTCTCTTCAAGAATCTAACATTTCAGTTTGTTTTTTATAAGAAACCTGGATGTTCACATTACAACAAACTTCTTCATTTAAAAGAGATTGGCTATGAGGACCCTCTTATTGGTCCTTCGGAAGGGATAGCGCTGATGGTGTTGGCATCCTGTTTAACGATTTTCACTTTTTGCTTTATAAATTGACCAATTTAATTCCAGGTAGGGTCTTAATTCTGGATGGGAAATGGAACCTTATGGAGTGTAGATTCATTAATATCTATAATCCTCAAACTAAGGCTGATCGAATTAAGTTTATGAAGGCTATCCAGCCATATTTAGTTACTTCACACAAAATCTTTTGGGGAGGTGATTTTAATTGTAGTTTATTGCCTACAGAAGAATCAAAGGAAAAGATTTATTGCAACTCACATTCTTTAGAATCTATTGTTAAAGTGGCTGGGCTGATTAATTGTTTTCAATATCTGAAATCAGGACCTAATTATACCTTTATGAAGGGTAGATTACATTCAACAATTCATTATTTATTTTTATCACCACAAGTACCAACTGGGGTTTTTCAGACTATTGCAGTACAACATTCGGACCATATGCTTTTACTATATTCTTTTGGTGATTTAATTTCGGTGAGTAAAAAAACTCTTAGATGGAAATTGAACACCTCTATTCTTCAGAATCCGTATGTTAAACATTCAACTACTGCTATCTTAAAAGCTCGATTATCAGTCGCTTTTCTCTATTCTGACTTAGGAGTTTGGTGGATGGAGACTAAAACAAACCTAAGTAATTGGTTTAAAAAATATGGAACCTACCAGAAGAATTCAAAGTTTCTTTCTTATCTAAAATTAAGACGGCAGTTACAACTATTAATTTCAAATGCAAATACTTCAAAAGATGACTATTCTAATCAGATTGAAAATGTTAAAATTGAAATGAGAAAGGTACAATATAATCGAGCAAAAACTTTGCAGGCAGTACTCACAAACCAAACACAAAAATCAAAAATAGGGGATCCTTATGAAATTTGTAAAAATCTGAAGGAATCCACAACAATGGATTATTTAGTTTATAAAGAAAGACGGGTTGTAAAGGAGTGTGATAAGTGCTCCATCATTCAGTCTCATTGTGAATCCTTGTATCCAAAATCTCCAGTATTGGAAATTGATATTAATTCCTATTTACATTCCTTCCCACCTCCAGTTTTATCAAACAATTCATTACAGTTAGTGGATCCTGTTACTGTAACAGAAATTGAGTCTATCATTAAAAATTTAAAAGATGGGATTTCCCCAGGATTAGACGGGCTTCCAAATTTATTCTATACAACATTTACTTCTGAAATAATGGCTTGCTTACTCTTAGTCTTTCAATTTATAATGAGGGACCAGGTTATGCCACCTTCCTTTATGGATGGGCTAATCATACATATTTTAAAATCTGGAGACAAAGGTGACATAAAAAATTGGAGGCCCATAGCAATACTAAATTCTGATTATAAAATCTTTTCGATGCTTTTGAACGGTAGATTAAAAATTTATGCAGAAAGTGTAATTTCACCTTTTCAATATTGTGGGTTACCAAGTAGGCATATTCATTCAGCCCTTATGATTATTAGAGATGTCATTGAGCACCTATCTTTAGACGGAAAAACTGGATATTTGATTTTGACTGACTTTGAAAAGGCTTTTGATAGAGTAGATCATACTTATTTATTTCAGGTTTTACAATACTTTGGAATCCCGCAATTATTTATTAACATAATTAGATCCCTGTATACTTCAGCTAGGGTGTTTCCATTTATTAAAGGTAGGATAACATCAGGGTATGGCTTAAAAATAGGACTGCATCAGGGGTGTTCATTAAGTCCAGTCTTGTATATTTTTTCTTTGGAACCCTTAATTCGCAGCTTGTCATTATTTCCTAAATGGACTGGAAGTAAAGGCATTCAAATTCATTCCCAAATACATATTCAAGCTTATGCTGATGATGTATGTGTATTTTTTCAATAAATATGAACATCTACAATATTTTCTTGAGGAAGTTAAACCATTTTCAATGATTTCAAATACAAAACTTAATATGGATAAAACAAAGGGTCTAATCATAGGAGCAAGTTGTAATTCAGCCTTGCATTACAAAAATATTTATATTTCCTCAGGCCCAATTAGTATATTAGATGTATCTTTTGGTTCACAGAATATTCCTGAGGTCAGTTGGGATCTGGTGCTAAAAAAAGCTGAACTCAAAGTGGCCCATTGGAGGCAATATAAATTAACAAAAGGTAAAAGAATTCAAATTATTAAACAATTCATAATTCCTGGTCTTCAATATATAGCCACACTCTTTCCCCTACCATCCCAGTTTGAGACAAGATTGTATAGTTGTTGTTTTTTTTTTCAAATGTTTTGGGGAAATAGGCTGAATCCTGTCAGGAGATGTTTTACCTATCTAGGTACAAATAGACAGGGTCCGAGTATGATAGATCCTATTGTATTTTTTCACTCCCTTTTTTTTCACAAACAGTAAAACACAAGCTTTTATTTCCTGATAGTAGAGAATGTATTTGGATGAGTACAGTATTACATAGATATTTCCAAGCCTGGCATAATCTAGCCCCTAAACTAAATCCACATATTCATGTCCCTGTGTATTTTAGACCGGCAGTGCAAAAATTATTTAAATGGCAGGTAACTAAACAAATTATAGTTTCTTCTATTGTTAAAGCCTTATATAAAGATATTATGAATCATATTCACCCCGTAGAACCTAGTTTTAAGAATTGCCCAGCAGCACACAACTGCTATATATTGAAGCAGATAAATAATAATAGAATCCCAATTTTTATGTGGGAAACACAGTGGTTGATAATGTATGGCAAACTGAATGTGAGGGGAAATGCCAAATATAAAGCAAAAAGTGAAAGCAACTGTCCCTACCCCGATTGTGTCAACCAAGAGGAAACAATGGAACACTTTTTCTTACATTGTTCTGTTGCAAAACAATTATGGGTCTATGCTGCTAAGAAATGGATGTTTCCTTGGTTAAAATATGTAGATTATGAAATATTGGTTGTATGTAAGTTTCTTCTGAGTTTAAAAGCTTTTAACAAAAGTACTCTTGCTGTTTTTTTTGGCTGTTTACATTTTTACTTATGGCAGATCAGGTGTCAATGGGTTATCTATCAAAAAATAATGTCTAATGAGGGTTATTGTGTCCAAGTTGTTAATGAATTACAGAAAGTCTATATTAAAGATGCCCAATTATATAATTCTCTTAAAGTAGCAACATGGTGGAAAGGATTTTCGCACATTATAAAATACAAATAAATTTTGTATCTTTGGTGGAGGAATCACTCGATTGAAAAGGTGTACATAGCTATAATGTAGCTTATTTTTCTGTTATTTGCCTGTTGATCATTGTGTTGTGAATTATGTGTATCTATCAATAAAAACTCCCCTATTTTTTTCAAGAAGTGCCATGGGATCTTTAACATCCACACCAGAACAGGCAGATGGGACCTCGGTTTAACGTCTCATCCAAAAAACAGCCCCTCAGGAGTGCAGCACCCCCCTCGTGCTGCACTGCAGTGTCAGTATTGGGATATTAATGCGAATGCCTGGTGTGGGGCTAGAACCCACAGCCTTGTGATCTCCTGGCCTCAGAAGCAAGTGTGCTACCTGATGAGCCACTGAGACTGCATTCCCCTTGTTTCCCTATCAATTTAAGGTCTAAGAATGCTATTTGTTCCTGATTAGTATCAAAAGTAAAAGTAATCCCCATTTTATTAGAATTTAAGAATCTCATAAATTCCAATATCCTATGCAAATTTCCCTCCCAAATAACAATCACATAGTCTATAAAGTGGAACCAGCTTACAATATTTTGCAGATGTTTATTTTCTGTGTGATTAAATACCCAAAATTATTCAAGTAATCTCATAGTCCTGTTTACATACAATGGGGCAAATGAAGCCCCCATAGCTGTCCCACATGTTTGTTGAAAAAATTCTTTATTAAACATAAAATAATTGTGGGTAAGTGCAAACTTGACTGCTTGAAGCAGAACATCAGTTGGATTTGCTAGATTTCTTTCTAAAAAATATCTCACTGCTTCCAAACCTACATCGTGTTTTACTGATGTATATAGGCTACATACATCAATTGTTAACCATATTCAATTTTGATCCCAGATTTTATTCTTTAATGTATTCATTAGGTCCATGCTATCACATATGGAGGATGGCAAACTATATACATGTGGCTGCAGGAAGCTGTCTACAAAAATACTCAAATTTTGGGTAACTAAATCAATATCTGTTACAATAGGTCTACAAAGTGGATCTGAGATATTTTTGTGTGTTTTGGGGAGGATGTAAAATGTTGGGGCTACAGGGTGTTCTATCTTCAAAAACTCTCCCTCTTTTTTAGTGATCCATCCACACCTAACTGATAAGTCTATAAAATCATAGAGCTCCCCCTGATATCTCATCGGGTCAGATTTTAGCTTACACTAATTTACATTATCATCTAACAGTTCATAGCATTTTGTTACATACATTTGTTCAGGTACAAACCAAATTCCCCTTATCAGATTTTTTTATTACTACGTTCTGCATAGATTCTAATTCTTTAAGAGCAATAGTTTCTTCTCCATTTAAGTTACTATGGTATCTTTTTGAAGTAGAAAATAATTTCTCTACTCCCTCTACTAACATCCTCTCAAAGGTAGAGACTGCAGGACACATAACCTGTGGACAAAAAATTTTGATTTAGGTTTGAATGTATGTCTATTAAATTCATGCACTGCAGAAGGTACATTCTAGCAAACCATTTCTTCTAGAAGAGCTGTAGCATTCATTTGGTCAAGAACATTTTGTGCCCATCCTTCAGTACCTCCCAAATCTTTATCAGTCCCTTGTAGAGAAACCTCTATGACATCTGCAATGCTAATTAGAGCTGTAATATTCAGGTCTGCGTTCTGTGACCTTTCCTCCATCACTTGACCGCACATACTTAGAGGTTGAAAATCACTTCGATGTTGTTTACCCAAAAAATACTTTAATTTTAACTTGTGAATAAGCTTTAAGATATTCACTCTAAAGTTCTCCAAGTCCGGTTTTTTGAGTAGTGACTAATGTTAAGCCTTTTAACAGAACCCTTTTCTGACAGTCTGATATAATTATGCCAGTATAATTAGTAATATCCTTTATTTCACTCTCTGTGGTTTCATTGAAGCAGCCTTTTTTTTTGCTTACTCCTTTGTCCCCTCCTTGTTTTCCTTTTCTTAAATTTTTGGTTATAACTGGTGGGGGAGCTAGTTCTTCACCCCCTTCTTTTCCCTCTGAAAAAACTCTTGCAACTGATGTGCTAGGTTCAGATTCTGCTTTTGCCCTGAGGTATATTCTCTTGAAAAGTGACCTCTCTTTTGTCTTTACATGTGTCTCTATCTTTATTTTTATTTTTAGCTTGCCAGTTATAATTTCTCCTTTGCCGTGAACTTGATCTGCCTCTGCTTTGTGAGTGGAACTTACGTTCCCAGAAAAAGACTACCTTTCAAAATCTGCTATGTCTCTTGTAAGTTTTGTTTGTTTTTTAGAAATTAGGTCTGTTTCATGTTTAAATTTTTTTTTTATTTTAAGCTTTGTCTAATGAATCAGAGTCGCGCTAACCTTTGGGTTCTGAGAGCTGCGTCTGCAATAGTTTAATTTCAAGGTTAATTTTGGCTCTGATGCAAATGTCCCATTTTATCAAAGCCTTCAGAAATGTATTTGTGCATTCCATTGTAGCTTCACAGATACACAGAAATGTGATGGCAGAGAAAGGCCCATCAGCCCATCTTGTCTGCCCAACACCCTACCCCCTGCTATGCTTCCACCCTCCTTTCCCAACCCCTTAAATCTATCCCAAGCCCTCTTGAACCCTTCCACTGTTCCATCAGCCACCACCTCCTCCAGCAGCTTGTTTCAGGCCCCCTCCACCATCTCTGTTAAAAACTGCCCCCTGACATTACCTCTGTATTGTCCACCTTCCAGTTTGAGGCTATATCCCTCATGTTCGATCCCTTCTTCAATTTGAACAAACTATCACCCTCCACCTTGTTTATTTCCTTCAGGTATTTAAAGGTCTCAATCATGTCCTCGCTTTCCCTCCTAGTCTCCAGAGGGTATAAATGTAGTCTTCTCAGTCTTCCTTCATAGGGTACATCCTGCATCCCTCTTACCATTTGGGTTGCACTTCTCTGTACCCTCTTCATCAGCTCAACATCTTTCTGTAGGTGTCAGTGGCTCAGTAGGTAGCACACTCGCCTCTGAGGCTGGGAGATCAGAGGGCTGTGGGTTCAGTTCCTGCATCTGGCACTTGGGTTAATATCCCAGTACTGATACTGTAGTGCAGCATGAGAGAGGTACTGCACTTCTAAAATGCTGTCTTTCAGATGAGGCAAACTGAGGTCCCATCTGTCTGGATTGGTGGTAGTTCAGGTGGATGTTAAAGATCCCATGGCACTTATCAAAAAGTGTAGGGGACATTTTTATTCAGAATTCAAAAAATAGTAAACTAAAAAGGTGCAATAAAGAAAAAATAAACCAAATCATCCATATTATACATTAAAGGAAAAATCATACAAGGTACAAACATTTTTTTTTTAATAAAAAAAAAACAAATAATTCTGAAACAAATAGAATCCTTAAAAAAAATCACCAAAACCAAAAGAAAAAAAATAGAAACCATTTTCCAGCTGAGAGGTAGATACACTGGTTTTGCCCACTAAAAGAAAAAAGGGAAAACATTAATACAACAGATCAACTTACCCATTCAACATTCTTCCATAATTTTGAGACACCACTTGCCCTAGTGTATGTTTTTAATACTCATAAATGCTATCAAGTTCTTCCTGTATTCTACAAAAAGCATCTTGTTGCAGAATCACTTTACCTTGCAGTAACCTAAGGCATCTTGCCTGCTAAATGGACCACTTTATACAGGCCAAAAGGATATTAACTGTACTTTTTTGTCCATTTTGTCCAGGTGGTTGGAATTTGTAATAAAATTAAAATGTTATAGTTCATTGATAGGATCAATTCCCCCCACAAACCAGACAATAACTTCCAAAAGTCAGAGACATGTATACACTCGAAAAAAAGATGCTGCATAGTCTCCACAGCATCAGCACAAGCACTTTCCCCACACTTTCTATCATCTTGCTGCTTATGCTTCTGGTTGCTTTTCACCTGCAATCTTTGATGCCCACATATCCAAACAAAATCTTGCATTTTAAGGGGAACCCTAGGATCTATCATACTTTTTAAAAGTAAATTTGTTTTGATCGTGGATGAAACCTGAAAAACCGGGTCCTCCCAATAACATTTATCAGGAATACTCTTATAAAATAGTTCTTCTTTTCCTATGCACCACTTCAATTCAATTGCCAAGTTCGTATATAGCGGAAGGCAGTTTGCACATAACTTGGAAGTAACTTATCCATAGGATGCCACTTACTTCTACCCCATGCTTCCAGAAAAGGCTTTCCCCACAACTGCATACAAACTTGCCCCATCCCAGCTGTCTTGAACAACAGGGGGCAAACAGAACTAAAACATAAATTCCCCAAAAAATAAACCAGAGGATGAATCATGTTTAAACCTCCCTCTTTCCTCACCCTGTAAGTCCGAACCCTTTTAACTGGGTTCAATCTACTTCCCCACAAAAAATTAAAAAATAAACCCATAACCTTTGTATGTATCTTATAAGAAAGGGGGAATACATGTGAAACATATAAAAAAATTGGTGCTATATATGCCTTTAATAAAAAAAAAACACTTTTTCTTAGACATCTTCCATGACAACCAAGTCAAAACTTTCAGTTGTGCATTGTCATAAACAGTATTCTAATCACGCTTTTCTGATCCTCAGTTCCAAAAAATAAACCTAAAACTTTAATATCATCTGTAGTCATTAAGATTGGAAAACCCTCTACCTTTCCAATACCCCCGAACACCAAAACAGTAATCTTTCCCATATTAAGTTTGATTCCTGTAACATCATAAACCTCTTGCAACATTTTTAATATTTGAGCACCAGACTCCCCATCTGCTACTGTAAAAATCCAATTGTCCGCATAAGCAGAAATGTTTTGAAAAACATATCCATTATGATTTGTAATAGCTCTAATATCTTCATTCTTTTCAATCAGTCTTAATAAAGTATCCAGACCAAAAACATATAACAGGGAGCTCATTGGACAACCCTGCTTTACCCCATTCTTTAAAAAAATTGGCACCCCTAAACAACCATTAAGTAATGGAATTGCTTGGGCCTCAGTATACAAAACTTTAATAAAATCTAGGAACATTTTAGGAATTCCATAGTGTTGTAAAACTAGCCAAATGTACTCCTGCCTTACTGCATCAAAAGCAGTTTCCTGATCTACTGACATTAAATAACCTGCTAACTTATTTTCTAGACTTTGTTCCACAATCTCCATAACAAAAGTCAGATTTTGAACAATATTCCTGCCCAGTATAGCACAAGTCTGTTCCAGGATGATTAACTTCTGGGCAACTTTTGCCAACTGGGTAGTAATTATTTTTGCCAATATTTTATAGTCCGTTTTTAACAGAGTTAATGGCCCCCAATTTTTTTAGTTTTGGGAGTCTCCCTTTTTATATAAAAAAATCATGGCCCCCATTTTCATAGTCGAAGCAAGCCTATTTTCCTCCCAAATAGCATTATATATTAATTTTAACCATGGAGCCAATTTATCTACAAAGGCCTTATAAAAATCATTTGGCGTACCATCATAACCTGGAGTAGTTTTAGCTGACAGCTGAGAAATAGCTTCCTTAATTTCCAATTCTGTAATAGGCGAGACCAATTTTTTTATCTCTAAATCATTCAAAGAAGGTGTATTTAAGTCAGCAAAAAAAGATTCCTGCTGTCCCTTAGTTTCCTTTTGAAAAGTTGTTACCACATGTTCCACAATAAGCATCAACTCCTGATTTTGCATCTTCAGATTACCCTGTTCATCTTTTAGTGCAGTCATAACCAACCTTTGTACACCCTGCATACTTAAATCATACGGATTGACTTCCTCCCTTGAACCTACAGTTTGATATTTCTGCTGACATGCTACCTTCTTAGTAGTTTCTTGTAAATACTGACACATTTGCTCCTTAAGGCTCTGCAAACACTTTGAGACATTGTTTGATCTATCTGCTGCCTGCGTCAAAACTCACATATATTTTGCTCTAAGCCCTGAATATTTAATGTATTTATCATTAGCCTTCTTTTTCATAAGAGATACACACAAGCTTTGCAAGTCCCATTTTGTATCCTCTCACCAATCTATGAGACTATCATATAGAAAATAAACATCTGCCCTTAATGCAAGTAAATCTTCTATAGTCTTGTATCAAAATATCCTGCACTACCATAAAGTTCATTTTCCAATAACCCCTTCCTGTTACTAACTTCTTTCTGTCCCCTAACAACAGTTTAGCTGCTAAATGATCTGAAGTTTCTAACAGCAACAAAATGGCTTCTTGACAAGTTAAGCACGCTGATGCAAACCAAAAATCTATCCTAGTAGATAGCTTACCCTTATAAAAGGTATGCTTCAGTTCCTGATGTAAGACTTCATAAACATCCTTTAAATTATTCTTCCACAAGACCTCCAACAAAGTGTTGGAATCACTATAAATCTTCTTTGTAGCCCTCCCCTAGTCTCTATGTGAGAGCCCACAATTAAAATCATCTCCCCATATAATTAATTTGGATGTATGCAAATATGGCTCTACTTTTTTAAATAAAATGGACCTGTCTGCCTTAGTCTGGGGGGCATATACATTAATAATCCTAAAAACTTCTTCCTTCAATATTACATCAATAATCATAGCTCTTCCAGGTTGTATATCAAAAACATGTAAAAGTTTAACCGATACCCCAGGAAAAAAGAAAACCTATTCCAGAACACAATTCCTCTCCTATAGACCAACAGGAGACACCCCATCTCCATTCCCTCTGGGCGGCCTGTACTTCTAACAAAGTGCACAGCCTAGTGTCTTGCACCAATATTATTTGTCCATCCTCTGTACTAAGACTTAAAAAGGTGTTCTGCCTTTTCCCATGGGACTTAATACTATTGACATTCATTGTGAGCAATGAAGTAGCAAAAAGCATAACAAACCCAATAAAAGAAAAGACAAAAAATAAATCTAACCTAATCATTTCTTTTTTTCCATTTCCTGATCTTAGGCTTGTCAGGGAGACCTATCTCTGAAGTACCTTCTGCCTGGGAGGAGGCTACTGAGGAAAAATCAGAATTGAACCCATCCTTCTCCACGCCCTGCTCAAATAAGTTTTGGGAGGCAGTATAGCGCAGTGGTTTAAGGCTCTGAACTGCAAATCTGGTGACATCCAGCAGACCAAACCTGGGTTTGAATCCCACAGCTTCCACTTGCATACTGTGTGACTCTGAGCAAGTCTCTTAACTTCCCTGTGCTCCCAGGTTGCTCTCGTAAAGAAGCTTTCAGCTTAGTGTGCTACTCCTGGTTAAACAACTAAAAATAATAGAGCATAAGAATGTTGTACTGCAACCCCTTCTATGTCTTTAGAAGTCACCTGAGAACCTGCTGGAAGCTTACCTGTTTTAGATCTAGTCACTCTCTGGAATACTGCTTCTTGCTGCATGGGGGGGGCATAGAAACTCCTTCCTCCATTGTCTCAACACACTGTTCCACACTAACTATGGTTTTCTTCCCCCTCCCATCTTCTTCTAACTGACAAGCGAGACTTGCTGCACCTTCAGTCTCCTCTGACCTTAAGTCACTCTCTGATTCTTGTACTACCCCATTAACTGACTCCACTAAACTATCTGTTCCTATCTCCTTCTCCTGGTTACCTGACCTATCTACTTTCCTTGGGACCTTTGAGGCAGGGGATTCCTATCAGGAGCAGTATTGAGCAATTCCATCATACTCATTTTTTCCTTCTGAGCTGTGGCAACATAAACATCTTGTTCGGCTCTAATGGCCACATCCACATTGTTATGTGACGCCCAGGAGCAAGTTCGAAATGAGTGCCCCTGTTCATCACATAAATTACAATGCAAAGGCTGTCGACAATGAGCCCCAACATGACCTAACTCTCCACACAAACCACATGTTTGCTTATCACAGACATTACTAAGATGCCCAACATCCCTACATTTAAAACAAGCCCGTGGTTGTCCAGGATAGAAAATCACTCCCCCTATCCTAACCCAGAAAAAAATAATTAGGTAGATGGCTGGTTTGATCATTTTCAAGTTTTAAGACTACTTGATATTTCCATCCTCCAGTCCATAACTGCTCCTCATCCAAAATAGGCTCAGGAAACCCTTTAACAGTGCAATGTTGTTGCAACCAGTAGTAGTAGTAGTAGTAGTAAATAATTTTTTTATTCACAATGAATAAAAGGATACATTCAATTGAGCAGAGCTCATTTTCAATGAAGTTCCATGTCACAAATAAATTAAAATAAGGTTCCACATCAAAAGGACATGACATCAAATCACTAAAACTACATATAATTAACGATAATCACAATACACCCAATAAATAAAAATTAATATAAAAAGACAATCACATTGCACAATAACATACATAAAACACTAACAGTTAATGCACCTAGTAGTAATATGTAATACAGTAATACACCAATTCCTTAATTCACTTTTATTATATCTAGTTCTATTTTTTCTCAATTCTAGGGGAGAATTATTCCATAATCGTATTCCTCAAGCAGGTACAGAAGATCTTCCAATAATCAGATTATATTTAGTTGAAACAAATTGAATTCCATCAGAGGCTCTCAGACATTCCTTTGTTTTCCTAACTTCAAAGAGGTCAGTTACATATTTGGGTACTTCCCCATACCAAACCTTAATCATGAATTGTAACAAGTGTAAGTCTCTTCTCACAGCAGGTTTACGCCAATTTAATTCCTTAAAAAGTGTGCACCTATGGGTTCTATAACCAGTAGGTTATATCTGCAACATTCACCCCTTCATTTCTAAATAACACAGTCATTTTCGTTGTAAGGGGCTTTGTTAAAGTAATTGCCAGGAAAGGCCTCCATTAAGGAGAGAGTTTCAAAAGACGATACTGCTTCCAAAATCTTTCCTGGCCTGCAGGATGCTTAAAGCTGATATCAAAAATGGAGTCTCCTGGAACATGAATTAGGGCATATATTTCATATGCATAATATTTCATACTGTCTTTTAGTAAAGTTCTTCCAACAAAATGTCTATCAGGTACAGTAGAAACATCACCCCTGTATTTCAGCCTTACAGCATTTCTTCTCACTGCAGGCTCTAACAATGGGCCCCTCTCAGATGGAAACAAATGCTCATTTACCTTACCATGCCACACTTTGGGAGGGACTGAGGCCACCGGAGCTAGGGTCGGGTGAACATCAGAATCATGACCTTGTTGCTCTAAGACAGAGTTTTTAATCGGTTCTTCTGTAGAAGAATTGTTATTCTCTGCTTCTTGCTCTCTAATTGTAATAGTGGGTGGGACTCATCCTGCTGCTGTACCAACTTTTTCCCTGAAGATGAGCATCGCCCTGGCGGTATCGAGGAAACTAAATCAGTATCAGGTGGGGGGGGGGTATCGCTGAGACGCCAGAAAAAACAGACTGAGAAGCATGTATAAAACCTGCACCATGCACATTTGCATCCCACCCGGTACCTGCAGGATTTTTAACCCATCCTGCAACTTGCAAAGTCATTTACACCCAATTCCCAGGGCCCTGGACTGTTTGCTGCACATTTTTTCCCTGTAAGGGAGCATCATTAACACGAACCTGCAACTTTCTGCTTTTTCCCACCCCTTCCTTCACAGAGTGCTTTGTACCACCCGACGAGGACCCTATAGTAAAAGTTACCTCTGGCAAGTCTATTGGAGCAGGAGTTCCTGATGCTGGAACAAAGTCTTTGGCCTGCCCATTAAGTACTGCTGCACTCCTCAACATAGTCCCTATACTGACAATGTCAGGTTCTTTATTTCAATCCCCTGTATCTAGTACTGCTTCTGAGCTGGAAGAGGTGCTTACCAGACACTCTGCAGCAGAATCTTCCTTCATGGAGATCACCGAAATTCCTGTGGAGCCCACAACTGCTGCTGCTGTATCCACATCCATTACTTTGTCCTGTCCCTCCAGTTCCTGTGTAACACTATCATTCACCCGGCATTCGAGTGCCTCCTATAAATGCTCCCTTGCTTTTTGATAGGAGTGTTCCGCTGACTCCAACTGTGCTCGTAGCACTTCCGGGGTATCACTGCCTGCAGACTGAGCTACAACTTGCTCTTCCTGGGCTCCCATCTCTGAATTTCCTGAAAAGCCATCTATTGCTGTATTCACAACTGACTCTGCTGTCTCCATACCATCCATATCCGATAAACCTCCTCCATTTTTGGTCTCCATACAAGGCAAGGGGAGCCAAGGAGGGACCAGCTTCTAAGCCGCCCACACGTCCAACTCCCTTGACACTCTAGACGCCATTGAGCAGAAACCAACACTCAGCCACATAGCGCCCTCTGTCCCTCAGAGTAGGGGAATTTCCCCACTGTCCTGGCTAAATTTCCCTCATTCACTAAAAATACCACCAACAGCTTAAACTGGTTCAAGATCAGTTGGCATTCATCTGTATCCCCCTTCCCCAGGTCGTGCCTGAAAATAGTCAGGATTTGTCTAGTGCACTTACCCAGTCAATGAAAACTAAATAAATAAAAGGTGAGGCCTCCAGAACTGTACTTCATACTCCAGATGCGGCTTGACCATGGTTCTGTATAATGGCATTACCACTTCCCTCTTTCTGCTATTAAATCCCCTCACAATGCAGGCCAACATTCCATTTGCCTTTCCCACCACCCTGCTGCACTGACTGCCCACACTGAGGTCTCATGCTACCATAATCCCAAGGTCTCTTTCTGTTTCCTTCTCCTTAATAACCACCTCCCCAAGGGAGTATGGTTCCCTCCCATTTCTCCTCTCCAGGTGCATCACTGAGCACTTTTGTGCATTAAACTTCAGTTTCCAGGTGTCTGACTACCTCTCCAGCCTCTACATGTCCCGCCTCATGGGTTGCACCCCACTAGGTGAATCCACCCTATTGTAGACCTTTGTATCATCTGCGAACAAGCAAACTCATCCCTCCAGACCCTCCACTAGGTTACTAACATAGATGTTAAAGAGTATTGGTCCTAGCACTGACCCTTGTGGCACCCCACTGGTCACCACCCATTCCCTGGAATGTGTCCCATTTACCACCACCATCTGACTCCTTCCCTTCAACCAGTTGTCCACCAACCTGGTGATCCTGTGGTCCACCCATAGTCTGTCCAGATTCTGCACCATTCTGACATGAGGAACGGTGTTGAAAGACTTACTAAAATCCAGATAGGCCATGTCCACCACTCCCCCCTGGTCCACTATCTGTGTCAGCCCATCAAAAAATTCTATCAGGTTAGTCTGACAGGACCTTCCCTTGGTGAAGCTATGCTTTCTGTCATCCTGCATTCTATTCATCTCCAAGTAGTCTATCACCCTGATCTTAAGTAGTGTTTCCATTACCTTCCCCACCACTGAGGTAAGATTAATGGGATGATAGTTTTCAACCTCGTCCTTCCTCCCCCCTTATGTAGTGCGACCACCTCTGCCCTCCTCCACTCCATTAGCACCATCCCTGTGACCAAGGACAAGTTAAATAGCCTAGCCAGGTGTGGAACCAGTTCATCCTTCACCTCCTTGAGAACCCTTCAGTGTATTCCATCAGGCTTCATTTGCTTGTCCACCCTAAGTCTACCCAGCTCTTCCCTTACTCCTTCCATTGTGAATTTTGCCACACCCACCTGTCTGCAGCTGTCTCCCTCCTTCCTTGGCCCCTACCCTCTCTTTCCCCATGAAGACTGAGGCAAAATAGTTATTTAGTGCCTCTGCTTTTCAAAATCCCCTTTCAGTATTGTTCCATTCCCCCCCTTATCCTTCCAGTCCCATGTTGTGCCCTCCTCCTTTCTCCAACTTATCTAAAGAAGGTTTTGTCCCCCCTCCTTGCCTGCTTGGCTATCCTCTCCTCAGTGGCCTCCTTAGCCCTCCTAATCTTTTGCCCTGCTTCCTTTCTTTTTTCCCTGTAGGTTTCTCTATCCTCATCCTTTTGTGTCTTCCTGTACCTCTTGAATGCTCTAGTCTTCACTTTGACCCCCAGTGCCACCTCTCTAGTGAACCATAGAGGTCTTTTCCATCTTCTATTTTTCCTCACCCTTCTTATACATGCGTCCATGGCATTATATACTCCTCTTTTGATTACTGCCCATAATTCCTCCACCCCCTGTACATCCCCTATCCTCAGAATTTTTTCTCTAACTACATTCCTCATTTTCTGAAAGTCAGCCTTCCTGAAGTCCAGTACCTTGGTTCTTGCCCTAACTCTCTCCCTGCCTGCTCTCACCCTGAATTGGACAGCTCTGTGGTCACTGGTGTCAAGCTCTTCCCCCATCTTCACCTCCTCCACACTGTCCCTATTTGTGAGGACCACATCTAACAGGTTTTCACCCCTAGTGGGCTCACTGACCCTTTGCTGTATGAATATGCCCTGCAGATGCCCCTGCTCCTCTCGGACATTGCTGTCTTGGCCTCTCAGTTGATGGCCGGAAGGTTTAAGTCCCCAACTATCACAATTTCCCCTTTCTGTGCCATCCTTGCTACTGATTCTACTAGGTGTCTATCCCCTTCCTTCCCCTGCCTAGGAGGCCTATAGACAACCCCAATGTACAGGTTTTCCCCCTGTCCCCTGTCTAGGATTACTCACATTATCTCTGTTTCCCCTTTCTCTTCCCTTCCCTCCATGGCTCCAATCCCTTCCCTGACATATAATGCCACCCCTCCTCCCCTTCCCTTCCTGATCTTTCCTAAACAAATGATACCCTGGGAGCACTGTCTTCCAGGCATGGTGCTCATTCCACCAAGTCTCACTCACTGCTACAATGTCTAGGTTCTCCTCCATCATGGTGGCCTCTAGTTCTCCCATTCTGTTCTCCAGGCTCCTGGCATTTGCAAGCAAAGCCCTCCAACATGTATCCCCCATCCCGTCCTTCCCTGCTGCTAACTGTTCCCTTGATGATTGTTGGGACATGGAGGGAGGCTGATAGCCTCCCTGCTCTGCCTCCCATAAGGATGGCCCTGAACTTAGCCCCCCTTATTTAGTTTAAATTAAACTCCCTTGCCATGAAGTCTACCAGTTTACTTTTTAGTGCAGCTGCCCCTGAAGAGCTCAGATGCAGCCTGTCTTGGGCATACAGCCCCTCCTCCTCATCCCATGCAGAGCCCCAGTTGCTTATCTAGCCAAACCCCATCTGACTGCACCAACCCTGTAGCCAAATGCTTCCTCCCTCTCCTTTCTAAAACTATCATCGTCCTCATTGTCAAACCCTGTTGATAGTGTTTTATCAATTCTCAGCCCCCTTCATGAAATTTTCAGCTCCAAATAACATCCCAAATTTATTTGGTTATAATAATGATTCAGTTCCTTGATTTTCAAATGTTCAACTTTGCAAACAGTTCCTTGGGTGTAAACCCAGTGGCAGAATAGTTAATAAAAAATTATAATTTAGTGTTACTAAAGCAAAACCCCGGTGCCCCAGAAGATCTGCCCCTCGCCATTCAAACACCCGGTATCAGCTTGACTCAGTTGGCAGCACATCTGCCTCTGGACCAGAAGGTTGTGGATTCTTCTCCCACACTGGGATTGGACTTGCACCTAAAATGCTGGCATCCAAGTGCATTATTGGGGGTACTGTACTGCTGGGGTGTGCTGTCCTTTGGATGAGATGTTAAACTGGGGTCCCTTCTACCCATCATGGTATTGGCCTGGTGGGTGTCCAGGTGGAAGTAAAAGAACAAAGGTCACTCTTTGTAAAGAGTAGAGGATAGTCCCAGTGTCCTGTCCAACATTTTGCTTCTCACAGACTGGTTCAGGCAATTGTCCAGGCTGATTGTGTGGGTGCTGATGTGCGATATGGCTGCCACCACACATTCAGTCACTTTAGTACCAGTCTAGCATTGCTGGTAAAGCACTTTGGGATACACTGTTGTGAAAAATTCTATATAAATGCTGATTCTTCTTCCTAATAACAGTGTTGGAAACAGTGAAAAGAAAACAACTAATTTTCACCAGCCTGGATACTGACTGCAGTACCTCTAAAGTCCCATGCTCCACTCTGACATCAGATGCCTCCTATCAAATATTCTAAGTGAGTTAAAAATGTTTAAAAAAGTAATTTCCCTTCCTTTCTAACTAGCACCACCACCTCCCTCTTGCCCCTTCACATCACTGATAAGTATAAAGTCATTCCCTCAGCTGCCTGCCAACCCATTCTAACTCTCTTGCCCCCCCATGCCACCAATGATTTAAAAAGTAACAGACAGCCACCAGGGCAGTCCTCTTCTCACCATCTTGTCCAGCTGCCATCTGAATTAAAGAACAACTCTTCATAACTTCACATTCATTCAGATAGCAGCCAGCCTGGGAAATGAGAGGACAGCTGCAATGGTCACTATGTTTTTAAAATTATATGGGACATGGGAGGAGGAGGAGGGTTGGGATGGAGTGCTAGTGAGCTAAGGGGAAGCAGGCGTGTGTAGTTGGTGTAATTATTGAGTGTGGTTTGATGAGAGTGAGGGTGAAGGTTAGTCTAAGTCTTAGGACACCTCTCCCACAACATGCCCTATACCAAAGTATCCCAAGAATCCAGAGGTATGTCCTACACCCTACCACATTTCCAAGAATCTCTAGCATCTAGTGGTACCCCACTCTCACACTCTGCCCCATGTACAGCGAATCTTTGGCATCTTGCGTTACCCCACTTCACCCATCCCAAGGTCCCCATTCTGATGTTAGAAATGATGGAGGTCTGATTGTCTCTGCCATGGTTCCAGACAGTGTGCAATCTATTTTAAATTATAGTATTCACTGTTCATAAAAAACAGAAACAGAACAGGTGGTGTGGCTACTATTTTGGCAGGAACATCTTTGGACTGCACTATTTTGTATATCACTGGGCCATTCTTTTTAAGTAATGCCTTTATTATCTTTCATGTAATCACAGGCAAAGCCTGCAAAAGCACAAACAGATTATGGGGTGAGTTGAGGGGAGATGGAGTTGTTGTGATGTGGATGTGCCACTTTAGAAAGATACAGCCTACTAACATAAGATGCTATTCTCACAAAATGTGTTAAAATAGATATCTTTCAACCGTCATGGTAAAAACACATATTGATATGTTTTAATGCATAGCCATTCATATCGATATGCTGTGCCTAATGGCCCCTATGCACAACCCTGTGGAGTGGCTACATGCCATGTATCTTAGGTGCATAGCCACTCTGCACCCAATGCACCCCTCAACCCGGATGCACCAATGGGGGTGCACAGCCCCAACATACCTGATCCCCATGTCCAAGGACTGCACCGCATGAGGGGGGTAGGCTAAGGGTGTGCCAGCACTACGCGCCATGCACAAGGACACACAGTGCTGGCCACAAGGCTGCAGAGAAGGGCACAGGGTATGTTAGGAAGAACCCAGTCCTAAGCCCCCTACATGTCCCATGCACACATCAGGTCTCTACCCGGATGTGGTGGATAGCCCACACAACCACCGGGACCACTGCTGCCATACCCCACTATGGCTGACTGGCACCACATGCCCCAGCACTTGGTGCATGGCCCCTTCCAGGTGCCCACCCAACCATCCAAAAAATGAACTACATAGGTGCACCAACCCAATGATGCTGTCCCCCACTGAACAGCACTGCTAGCCCACCCTCACCACTGGTCCCTCAAGGCATAAGGTGGGGTTCTGTGCCCCCTGGCACCACCAACAGACCCTCCCACTCATCCCTGCACACTGCTATGGTGCTGCATCATGGGAGGGCTGGCAGCTTTGCCCTCCTCTCACCTTCACAGCCTCTGGCTGTTGGTCATCTGTGGTGCACCTTGCCAACATGTACCCCACCATGTAGGGGATCCCTTGAGGGACCCAGTCTGGGCATCCAATTGGAGGCCCAGACAGGTCTGTGACTCCACCACCTGGTTCCCTGCAGAGTCCTGTATGTTGGTGGGGGGCCATGAACAGGTGGTGTCCGGTGTTGAATTCCGCTGATGAGCACTTGTCTGCAGGTGCTGACCTCCACGGGCAGGATACGTGTCTCTGGTGCATAATTCCTGCTCATAAGTGCATAGGGGCCATAGTGCTGACTTCAAGCTTTCATTTAAAAAATGTGAGTTTCTAGCCCCAGTTGTTTCATAGATACTGTATTCTATGTAAATGATAATTTATTTTATACAGGCTAAGATGGGACCCTACGATTTAGCAATGCATTTCTTTTTCAAATCAAAGCTTGCAGTCCACAGTACATATCTAAGCTATATTAGTATACTTTCAATGTACTGAGAAACATTAAAATCTATAAATACAGGTACTGACACATATCAGCATATACTGTATCAGCACATTTTAATCCATATCATCAAAGGTGTATTCACATGACATTGGCAAATAGCAATGGCTTTGACAGCATATTAAAAAAGAAAAATTCAAAGTTAGCCATCTCAAAGAAATTATATTTTATAAGTTTTAACTTTTGAACAGTTATGACTAAAAATTTTATTTTTTCAAATTAATCTGTTTCGTCCCCCGAATTAGTCATCCTTCTCTGCCCAAGCCCACCCCAAAGTGACAACCTGCTTCCCCTAAGAATTACCTCTGCCAGCAATCCCTAATGGATTGCCCCTCAAGGTGGGCCAAGGTATAAGTGGAGGGTTGAGGTCCATCACCCCTTTACTCACATCCAGACAGGCTAGGCAGTCTCGGCCAGTGGTGCGGGTTGGGGGTGAGCCGGGCATCAACCACATGCTCAATTTCTCATTTCTTCCACTACAGTTGGCATCATATAGTGGCACAAGCATGCACACACCACATGACCTGTCACCCACTGTCCCCACGCTGTTGGTGCACCAACTGGCTTGCCATCATGCCTCCATATGGAGGCAGTATGAGAGCGACCTGACTAATCTCCAGTCTCCTGGAGAGGAGAATTATCATTGAACACTTGATCCTCTCCAACCCCAGCTGACACTAGCAGCCTGGATTTCAGGTATGGATGGTTGTGTGGTGTTTGGCACCTCAACTCATTGTGCCACTGGGCTGACATGGAATTTCATGTTTTTTTATATGAAGTCTTGGAGTTAGTAATTCACATCTAAGGTATGTTAATATATTTTTCACCTATCAAAATGCAAGAAATGTATAACTACTTGTATTGATAGAAATCAACAATTGTTGGCACATTTCAATTCATACTTATACAAAGATACTGTTCTTCCAAGGCATACTACCTTAGTTGACAGGTGTTGACCACTCATGTTATGTACTATAGCCCTGAATATCATTCTTCATGAGGCATATTTCAAGTTCAAGTTTTTATGTGTTAAAATTATTGATGGACCCATGGAACAGCCTGCCTCAGGAGCTGGTAGCATTAAAGACAATCAGGGAGTACAAACTTGCGTGGGACAGACATAAAGGACAAGTTAAGATGAAGGTTGCATAGGGAGGGGTTAGTTTCTAGGGCAGAATAGATGGATCACAAGGTCCCCATCTGCTGACACTTTTCTTATGTTCTTATGTTCTTATTAGCTTGTACTGCTTTTTTGGGTAGGTTATTCCAAATGTTATCATTAAGGGATGTGTATAATGCTTCCTGTTGGGCATGGGGTCATAATTTCGCAAGACATTATACTGCATGTATATACCATGCTGCCAATACAGTGTTATACAGTATATGCCATGCAGCATAAGTCTTTTTTTTTGCTGGGGTCTCAGCCCTCAACCCGTTATGGGAAGCTGCACCCCTGAACACCCCCAACTAAATTAACTAACTCTGGGGAAGGGAGGTGCCACTAACATTGCAAAAAAAAATAAAATCACTATGCGTCTGGGACTGGGAATCAAACCCGGTCCCAAATGCATCACCTGGTTCCCTTGCTGCTAGTAGCTCACTCCATTGAGATACGGCAGCTGTTCGGCAGAATCCTGTCCCAGCAGTGATCTTATCCTCTGCCTGGGACAATGAGAGGGTGCAATACCGCACACAGACCAATTTGTGCTATTGCACCCTCTCGCTCTATTACACTGCTCTGTTGCAGTTTCAGGGAAGTGTTGTACGCTACTAAGCATACAACATTTTGACCTGGTAGGTTCCTGTTGTTTCCATTTTTTAAACTGCACACATTAAATCAAACATCATAAAACCCAAGCCATTCACCTGATAAATTTTAAATGATTGTTTCGGATTTACTAAATAATTAATCTGACTCAAGTTAAAATTTAAAGGTCTTTGTAACTAAATGACAACATTTAAATATCTATAACTACTCCTGTGGCTATGACTTTAAGTCTATCAATATATGTATTTATACAGTGCATATCAACCTACAGTATAATGCATCAAGATATGTTAATGTATATTAATGTGTCAAAAGTGTATTTCCATGGCTTAGGTAAAATGCTGACTGGACAGCTCATTAAAAAAATGTTCCTACCTTAGCCAGCCTCAAATAAACAATATTTTGAAAGTTTTAACTTTTGAAATGTTATGGTTAAGAATTTCAGATCTTAAAAATGCAAGCTTGGAGTCAGTGCTACATGGCTAAGGTATGTCAATACATGTTTCATATATCAAAATGTATGAAATGCATTGTTACATGTATTAATAGACATTGACATATAATGACACATTTCAATGCATATTGATACAAGGATACTGTTCTCCCAGGTATACTACATTATTTGAGAAGTGTTGACCCACTTTTGGCATGTAACCCTGAATATTATTGTTCATCAGGGATCTGTCAAGTCCTGCTTTTGATACATGAACTTAATTAGTGTCTGCTACCTCATTGGGTAGGCTATTCCACATGTAACCTTCGAGTAAAGTGTATCAAACCTCCTATTGTTTTTATCATCCCCCTCTGCTTGAGTGTAAGCTCTCTAGTTTCAATTGCACACACTAAAGCAAATAGCATAACACATAAACCGCTCACCTGATGAACTAAAACAATTGTTTCTGCTTCACAGAATAATTAATCTAACTCTTGTTAGATTAAAATGGCTTTGAAATGATTGCATTTAAATATATATAACTGCTTCTTGAGGCTATTCATGTAACTACTGTATGTGTGCATGTCTTCTTTGTTATAGTACAACTGAGCTGAACTAAGTAAATTAGCATTTAAATGAAATAAGGCTCATTTTTCTTTTCTGTTTTAGGTCATTGCATTCACAATTCTGCCAGAAATGTTGCTTGTTTATAACTTTCTAAATCAAAACTTTATTAATACCCTTCTCTGCCCTCCTGCATTGTGGGAAAGGATATCAAAGGCTTTGTTTGCTTTTCCTTTTGACTTTATTTTTCTTGAAGTATTGTAACTTCTACAGAATCCATGAAGCAGAGTTCAACATCTAGAAACTACATCAACATGCTCTATATTGTAGAGAATGCAGCTCAGTCAGGACTTTATTGTATCTAAAGGGCAACTCATCAAGATATATCCTGCAGAAACATGGCACTATAGCTACGTGGCATCCATTGGGATTATACTGCAAAAAAGGAAAAGACTTCTGGACCATGTCTCCATTGCTGCTTCAAATATATATTTGAAATATAATGTTTCCACTCCTGACTTATAAAACATCTATAAAAGAGATGCTGCGAAAGGAAGAAAAACAGGACTAATGGTATTTAGTATTTCAGAACATCTCATGAAGAATCAATTGAGATTGGATTCACTTACATTCCATTTCAACACCATACAAGATTCATAACTTAAATAAACAAGCTTTTTTTACCTTTAAAAAATAAACTGCCACAATACTAGTGCTGGACACAGAAAGATGGAACACCTTAACAGAATAAATTGTATACACATAATTTACCATTTCATACACTCTGCTTGATACAGTTTAGTCAGAATATATAAGAAGTAAGTTGTCTCTTAAAAAAGTATAACATTTCTGTTATTTAGGCACACGTTAGGATCATCATTTTATGAATGTTTTACCCATCGAATGGTTTAGCAATATCTCCATGAATATCATAATATTTAAAATATTTTCTGTGAATTGATTACCTGCTGTAGCAGCACATTCAGGCTATGTTAATATCTTTGTAATTTTAACAAGTTGTTCAGCTTTATGCTTAATATCTTCTGAATTTTTACTATCTTACTGATGTTAAGTTGTACATGATGCAATAGTTGTATTCTTCATAGCATATCATTTGCCATGACAAAATGTTTCCAATACTGTTATCCATTTTTTTGCTTGAAATATATTTTCAGTTCTCAATGTATCCTATTTCGTCTCCCTAAAGATGCCCCTGAAAAATAACCCCTTCTAGTGCCAAATGGTATTATAGTGGCACAGTTCTACCACAATAGTCAGAACTGGGTAGACATTTTGATGATAAATCTGGATTTCTAGCCACTAATTCTGTACCTCATTCATTTCATGATGGAATTTCACAACATTGTTGAGTCTGCATTCTGACACTGGATTTTTAATATGCCAATTTTGAAACAATTTGGTTTACTAAGGTTTTTTTTTTTTTTGCTGTAATACTGTAAAACACATGAAAAATATCCAAATTGACTCATAAAAATAATTCACATGATACTACCTCAGTTATGCGCACAACAACAAGTGACATATAAAATAAACTCTTCCAAGAAATGGAGCAAACACAGAAGCCATTATTGCTTTTTGTTTCTCTTGACAGCAACTGGGAGCCTCTCCCTGCCAGTAGTGTATTGACTGGTGCATCTTTCTCCCTCCTCCAACACAAGGGACTCAGCTGCTGATGTATTTTTTTTTTATTTAGTTATTTTAAAGTCTCACAAGGAAATGCATACTGAGCAGTGAATCCTTGTTTCCAGATGCATCCTGGGGGAAGGAATGAGGATAAACAGAAAAATACAAGTGGCAAGGAGAGATACAATATAATACAAGCATTTGTCAATGCTGAATGTTGATTGCGTTGGTTCGTTGAGCTCGTTCACTGCCCCAGTGTCACTCTCTTGTTCTGTTTCTCCCAGTGCTGCAGGCTTCTGTTTCGTACTTGGCTCCTCCCTGCATTGGCATATTTTTTCTGCCCACAAAGAAATCTGCAGCTGTCCCGACAGAGCTCTGTTGAGATGGGTCACTCCCCCTCTCTCACTTGCTCATTCTGTTTCTGCTGGCGCTGCAGACTGCCCTTTTGTACTGAGCTCCCTCCTCTGTTGGTGGCTTTTTCTGCCCACAAAGAAATCTGCAGCAGTCCTGACACAGGTCCACTGATGTAGCTCACTCCCCCTCTTTCACTTATTCCGTTTCTGCTGGTGCTGCAGGCTGGCCTTTTGTACTGGGATCCTGCCTGCGTTTTTTGCCTTTTTCTGCCCACAAAGCAAACCGCAGCAGTCATGATAAAGGTCTGTTGAGCTCACTCACCCCTCCTCTCTCACCCGCTCATTGTGTTTCTACCGGCGCTGCTGGCTGCCCTTTTGTACTGGGCTTCTGCCTGCATTGGCACCTTTTTCTGCCCACAAAGAAATCTGCTACTGTCCCGACAGAGCTCCATTGAGGTCGTTCTCTCCATCTGTCTCACTCACTCATTCTGTTTCTCCTGGTGCTGCAGGCTGTTCTTTTGTACTGGGCTTCTGCCTGCATTGGCAGCTTTTTCTGCACACAAAGAAATCTGCAGCTGTCCAGACAGAGCTCCGTTGTGGTGGATCACTCCCCCTTTCTCAGTCACTCATTCTGTTTTGCTGGTGCTGCAAGCTGCTCTTTGGTGATGGGCTCCTGACTCTGTTGGCAGCTTTTTCTGCTGACAAAGAAATCAGCAGTCCTGACACAGGTCCGTTGAGGTAGCTCACTCCCCCTCTCTCATTCGCTTGTTCCATTTCTGCTGGTGCTGCATGCTGGCCTTTTGTACTGGGCTTCTACATGCATTGCACCCTTTTTCTGCCCACAAAGAAATCCATAGCAGTCACAATGGAGCTCCATTGAGCTCACTCACTCCCCCTCTCTCACTCACTCTTTGTGTTTCTCCCCGCGCTGTAGGCTGCCCTTTTGTACTGGGCTTCTGCCTGCCTTGGCACCTTTTTCTGCCTTCAAAGAAATCCACAGCTGTCCCAACAGAGCTCTGTTGAGGTCATTCACTCCACCTGTCTCACTCATTCATTCTGTTTCTCCTGGCGCTGCAGGCTGGCATTTTGTAGTGGTCTCCTACCTCTGTTGGCGCCTTTTTCTGCCCACAAAAAAAATCTGCAGCAGTCCCGACAGAGCTCTGTTAAGCTGGCTCACTCCCCCTCTCACGAGCACTCATTTAGTTTCTGTCGGTGCTGCAGGCTACCCTTTTGTACTGGGCTCCTGCTTGCATTGCCGCCTTCTTCTTGCCACAAAGCAATCTGCAGCAGTCAAGATAGAGCTCTGTTGCTCTCACTCACTCACTCCTCCTCTCTCACTCATTCGTTCTGCTTCTCCCACCACTGTAGGCTGCCCTTTTTTACTGGGTTCCTGCCTAGGTTACCGGCTTCGTCTGCCCACAAAGACAGGTGCAGCAGGCCCGACACAGCTCTGTTGAGGTCACTCCCTCCCCTTTTCTCTCACTCGCTCATTCCATTTCTGCCGGTGCTGCAGGCTGGCCTTTTGTACTGGGATCCTGCCTGCATTGCTGCCTTTTTCTGCCCACAAAGAAATCCACAGCAGTCACGATAGACCTCTGTTGAGCTGGCTAACTCCCTCTCTCTCTCTCTCTCACTCACTCGTTCTGTTTCTCCCAGCACTGCAGGCTGCCCTTTTGTACTGGGCTCCTGCCAGCGTTGGCATCTTTTCTTGCCCACAAATAAATCCGCAGCTGTCCCGACAGAGCTCTGTTGAGGTTGCTCACTCCCCCCTCTCACTCACTGATTCTGTTTCTCCTGGTGCTGCAGGCTGCCCTTTTGTACTGGGCTTCTGCCTCTATAGGCATTTTTTCTGCCAACAAAGAAATCTGCAGTAGTCCCAACAGAGCTCCATTGAGGTTGCTCTCTCCCCCCTCTCACTCACTTGTTCTGTTTCTGCCAGCACTGCAGGCTGCCCTTTTGTACTGGGCTCCTGCCTGCATTGAAGCCCTTTTCTGCCCACAACAAAGTCTGTAGCAGTCATGATAGAGCTCCATTGAGCTTGCTCACTCACTCCCCCTCTCTCACTCAATCTGTGTCTGTCGCTGCTGCAGGCTGCCCTTTCGTACTGGGTTCCTGCCTGTGTTGGTGGCTTTTTCTGCCCACAAAGACATCTGCAGCAGTCCCAACACAGCTCTGTTGAGCTCATTCATGCCCCCTCTCTCACTCGCTCATTCTCTTTCTCCCAGCACTGCAGGCTGCCCTTTCGTACTGGGCTCCTGCCTGCATTGGCACCTTTTCCTGCCCACAAAGACATCTGCAGCTGTTCTGACAGATCTCCGTTGAGGTCGCTTACTTCCCCTGTCTCACTCGCTCATTCTGTTTCTCCTGGTGCTGCAGGCTGCCCTTTTGTACTGGGCTCCTGCCTTTGTTGGCATCTTTTCCTGCCCACAAAGAAATCTGTAGCAGTCACAATACACCTCTGTTGAGCTTGCTCACTCTCCCTCTCTCACTCACTCATTCTGTGTCTCCCAGCACTGCAGGCTGCCCTTTTGTACTGGGCTCCTGCCTGCATTGGCACATTTTGCTGCCCACAAAGAAATCTGCAGCTGTTCCGACAGAGCACCATTGAGGTGGGTCACTTCCTCTCTCTCAGTCACTCATTTTGTTTCTGCTGGTGCTGTAGGCTGCCCTTTTGTACTGGGCTCCTGCCTCTGTTGGTGGCTTTTTCTGCCCACAAAGAAATCTGCAGCAGTCCCAACAGAGCTCTGTTGCCCTCACTCACTCCCCCTGTCTCACTCGTTCATTCTGTTTCTGCCGGAGTTGCAGGCTGCCCTTCTGTTCTGGGCTCCTGCCTGCATTGCCACCCTTTTCTGCCCACAAAGAAATCCGCAGCAGTCCTGATGCAACTGCATTGAGATCGCTCACTCCCCCTTTCTCAGTAGCTCATTCTGTTTCTCCCACCACTGCAGGCTGCCCTTTTGTACTCAACCCCTGCACGCATTGCAGCCTTTCCTGCCCACAAAGAAATCTGCAGCAGTCCCAACAGAGCTTCAGTGAGATCATTCACTCCCTCTCCCTCACTTGCTCATCCTGTGTCTCCCGGCGCTGCAGGCTGCCCTTTTGTACTAGGCTCCTGCCTGCGTTGTTGCCTTTTCCTGCCCACAAAGAAATCTGCAGCAGTCCCAACAGAGCTCAGTTGAGCTTGGTCACTCCCCCTCCCAGTCACTCGATCTTAATCTGTCCCAAACACTGATTTCCAACAGCGACTGCGGTATTCTGCGTCAGAAGCATGGAAACACATTTCGGGCCAGGATGTGAAAAATGACAGCTGTACTGTTCATAAGGAGGTGTGAACATATGCCAGTGTTGAAAATCTGTAGTGAAAATATTACTAATTAGCAAACTTACAAGGGTGCATGGAACCTGCACAGCACACGCTCGTAACACAGTCATTTTATGGAGTTTCATCACAAAATTTTCAACATAGGCATTTTAGGACCTCTGCTCGTGAACAGTGCCAGTGTGATTTTCTCAATATATCCGGAACACTGATTTCCCACAGTGACTGCGCTATTGTCCACCGGAAGAGCGAAAACACATTTCGGCCAGGATGTGAAAAATGACAGCTGCACTGTTCATAAGGAAGTGTGGCAAAATGGCAGTGCTGAAAATCTTGAGTGAAAATATTGCAAATTTGCAAAGGTATGAACGTGTGTGGAAACTGCGCAATGCACATTTGTAACACACTCATTTTATGGACTTACATCACCAAATTTTCAGCATAGGCATTTTAGGACCTCTGCTAATGAACAGTGTCACTGTCATTTTCATAATGTGTCCCGAACATGGATTTTCCACAGCAACCATGCTATTCTGCGCCGCAACTGCATAAAAAACATTTCAGCCAGGATGTGAAAAATTACAGCTATACTGTTCATAAGGAGGTGCAGAAGAATGGCAATGTTGAAAATCTGGAGTGAAAATATTATTAATTTGTGAAGTTACGAGCGTGCGTGCAAACTGCACAACGCATGCTCATAACACAGTCATTTTATGGACTATCTTCACCAGATTTTCAACATAGGCATTTTAGGACCTCTGCTCATGAACAGTGCCACTGTAATTTTCTTAATCTGTCCTGAACACTGACTTCCCACAGCAACCGTGCAATTCTGCACCAGAAGTGCGAAAACACATTTCAGCCAGGATGTGGAAAATGACAGCTGTACTTTTCACAAGGAGGTCTGAAAAAATGTCAGTGTTGAAAATCTGGTGTGAAAATATTGCAAATTCGCAAAGCTATGAGCGTGCGTAGCAACTGCGCAATGCATGCTTGTAAAACAGTAATTTTTTGGATTTTTACCACCAAATTTGCAGTATAGGCTTTTTGAGAGCCCACCTCACGAACACTGGCACTGTCATTTCATTAATCAGTCCCAAAGGGATTTTGTGCAGTAACTGCAAAATCCTTTGAGCGAATAACGTCATGGCAAGTGCCCGACCATGAGGAGGGGTCCAAAACCCATGTTGAAAATTTGTTGCCAAAATTCCAAAAAATGCTTGAGATATGCATCAAAGTTGAAAAAACATATTTATTCCATTATACAGCTTACGGCATTTCCTCAGTTCACGGTTGGCTTTGAAAAGTGCAAACATGTTCCCGGTCCACCAAAGATCATCGTGCTGGACACAGGATGTAAGTAGGGGGTGAAGGGGGTGTGGGGAGGCAGGGCGTGCAGTGGGTGGGCACGGATTGTGATGGGGCAGGGAGACCACCAAGGGACCATTTCATTTTTTACAGGTTAAAAAAAAAAAGACATCACTGATCTGTTTTTGATTTTACAGGGGCATGTGGCATGCTGGGGTGGGCTGTCAGCATGCCAATGGAGTCTTTTGGGGGTAGCTGTAGCTGATGGGGATTGGGCACCCCTTCAGCACACAACAAGGGGGTTACAGTATGTTGCGAGGATTAGGCACCCCGGCGAGCACACAACAAAAGTGGGGGTGAAATTATGCCGATGGGGATTGGGCACCCAGTCAGCAGACAACAAAAGCAGGGAGGTTGCACAATGCCGACGGGGAGTGGGCTCCCCCGTTAGCAACATAAACCTTGGGCCACTGAAGCAGATGGGGATCGGGGCCCCCATCAGCAAACAAACACGGTGGGGGGGGGCACATGCTGCCGAGGGGGGATTGGGCACCCCCTAAGCAGGTGGGGGTTAATATTGTTTGTGATCATGGTGGCAAGCCACCGCCATGTTCACAAACAATATCAGTGTTTCAAGGTTCCACCCTGCAATGACGGGTCACTCCCTCATTGCAGCGAATGGCTGATGCTGCAATGACAAGGCAGCCCCTGATTGCAGCGGCTAAATTTTTACAAGTTTGTGGCACACTGGCTGAACTAGTGTCAGCAGCATGCCACTGTATTGGGGGAAGCAGGCCAAGCCTTTAAAGACTGTGGGGGCATTGGCCACAACAGTGCCATGCCTCCACAACCTGCTTCTAGAGAAAGCTGCCGCAATATGTTTCTTGTGCATGTGCGCAATCAACATAAAAAAGGTAAGATGCAATCAGCATCAATCAAGATGACAAAAAAATTGATTAACAGTCATTTTAACAAACAGTAAAAGTGCTAGGGCTGTATTAACAATCAATCGAAAGAGTAACATAGAGTAAGTGCTAACCTGTGAAATGGGCTGATAGGCAAAATATGGAGAGTGTGGGATTTAAGCACATCTGCAAGAAGGGGAGAAATGGTACTTTAGGGTTTATTTATTTATTGAAATTTGCTGACTGCATAAGCCCACTGAGACAACAGGGTCCCTTTTCAGGGGCGACCCAGAATTAATTACATTGAACAGAGACATAATTTGCATACAGGAGACAATACTGTAGCAGAACAGGCAACAGTAATGGTATACAGTTATGTGAGGTTAGTATACAATGCAAAAAACTACAAATCA
Source organism: Neoceratodus forsteri (assembly GCA_016271365.2). Lineage (NCBI taxonomy): Eukaryota > Metazoa > Chordata > Ceratodontiformes > Ceratodontidae > Neoceratodus > Neoceratodus forsteri. The sequence goes on from CM028134.1 coordinate 950,814,074, forward strand.
ATTTATGCAACAAGGCATTTCATAAGCAATAACAGGAAAAAAATAACTTGTGCAAATTCTATCTGCTAGAGTTGGGCACCAACTCGGCAGGATGGGTATTTAGGTTAGGAGCTAATCAGTAGGAGGCTCGGACTAAGAGGTAGACCAAGTAGACAGGTAGATAAACAAAAAATAAGACACTCTGCTTCAAATACAGGTACACTGATTTACCATTAACATGCAGGATTTTAGGGTAGCTTTGAGTGTGTTCAGAGCAGGGCAGTTCATCACCATTGAAGGCAGGCTATTCCAGAGGGCCAGGACAGAGATGGCGAAGGACTTGTCAACAGCACGGTATCTGGACCTAGGGACTTCCATGGCAAAGTGGGTAGCAGACCTACCAAGTACAGAGGTGAGGACCCAAGGGGAGGCAGGGTGATGGATGGACGGGGGGAGGTCCATATCTTTGAGACGCAGTATGAGAATGCTGCCTGGCCTGCTGAGGTGAACCTGGGAGGGGTGTACAAAGTATGGTGGTCAAGGTTTCTATAGCTGTGAGAGGAAGGAGGTTTTAGGGAAATAGAGGAGGAGGAGAGATAAGGGGGAGCAAACAAAACCAGAATTTATCAAAAAAGTGTACATAGTGGATGTGGTGTCTGTCAGCTAGGGAGGGAAGGGAGAGAGAGACTGGCATAGGGTGCAGTGATTTATTTAAAATGACAAGCTGATGGGAGCCCATCCACTATATAGATAGTGCTGGTGTTGCTTCAGGGCCATAATCAAAGCAATCTATATATTTGGTACCATGCCCTATGATTCAGCGGCTTCAGGTATGGCCCACAGCCACAGCCCATATACAAAGCAAGCTACAGGTCTAAGGCTAGACATGATGGAGCACCTGCTTTGCCTATGGCCCTGGCCATATGTAAAGTAATCTACATGTCCTGAACCATGCCTACTAGAGCATCTGCTTTCTGTATGGATTACAGGGCATTGAGGAAAGCAAACTACAGGTCTGGAGCCATATTTGATTATACAGCTGCTTGGTGCATGGTCCACAGGGCAAAACACAGAGCAGGCTACAAGGCAAGTGTCATGCCTGGTGGTGAACCTGATTTGCATACGGCCAACAGGGCCATGTACAAAACATGTTACATGTCCAGGATCATGCTTAATCTGGCTACATAGCGAAAAAAGAAATAAAATTAATGGCAAAACAGTGTTAATAATCAGTTTGGATTTATTATTAATGCAAATGCATACGAAGGATACATGAACTGAATGCCAAGGCACAACCCAGGTTCAATACACATGTTCTGAAGCAATGTATGAGATAGTGTGGCTGTTTCATGAGTGTCAAACAGGACCACTACATTAGCTCTCTACAGTCTGGGGGCATTATACATGAGAGATCAGCAGCAATGTGTGATAATGCAGTTATTTCAGAAGTGGCCTTCAGGGCCATTAATGAAGCTCAGTAGAGGTCACAGGCATAAGCTTGTACTGGTGTATGCAGCTGCTTCACAAGTGGCCTGAAGTACCATTCACAAAGCACACTGAAGGCTCAGGGCAATGTGTGTGATAATGCAGCTGCTTCATGAGTGGCCACAAGACAATTTGCAAAGCCTGCTGTAGGTCAGGGACAATTTCTGTGATGGTGTAGCTGTTTCTTGTGTCTTACAGCATACTGGTTTAGTGTACATCATTGCAATTAATTTCCTTTTTAAGATACATAGGTCTCAACTAATCAGTTTTTACTATAGGCAAAGTTATTCATTCATTCCAATGACTACCACAGAACAGTGGAGCACAGTTTCTTTTTTTGTAGGTACAAATATCAATTTGAGGGAAGTACTTGGGGGAGAGGGAGGTGGTCACAGGGGGTTTGGTGAGGGAATTCTCTTGAAGATCAGGAGTGATTCAGGTGCACAAAACTGGGGGACTTGGATTTGCTGTGTAGGTGATAGGAAGGATTATAGCTGATTTTCACTGTGTGCATCAGGAACATTGCCTGGAGGGGGAGGAAGAAGGGGAGGTTCACAGAAGAAAGTGGTGAGGATGGGGTGATATTAGTAGAGGTGGAAGAAGTGACACAACTTCACTACATGGAGTAATCTGTGAATTTCACCCATTTCAAGGGGCAAAATGTGAAATTTCAACCATGGTATTGCGACCATTGATATTGCATGGTATTGCTGGACCTCAGTCACTACTCCTGTGCCAGTAATTAAATTACCCTGAGCATGACCCTTTCTCTTCTCCGCCACCCCTGCTGCTAGTACCTGAAACCTAGGCTCGCTTAATGTTTGTCAATGACTATACCAACCAAACCCCTTTCCGTTAAATTTTAATTGTAACATTACACTTGCTGTAATTGAAATGATACCTCTGTAGCCAGCTGTATAACCGTATTGTACCTAACCTTGCTGTCCTCTATAATCTGTATCCCTATCCGTGTGCTTCCTGCTAAAAAAAAAGTGTTGTGCTATTTAAATGTTTCCTCCAATGTACTGTAACTAATCCCAGGTCGCCCCTGAAAAAGGGACCTTCGGGGTTCAGAGGGCCTACCCGGTTAACAAAATTAATAAATAAAAATAAAATAAATAAATAATTTCAGCTGTGGAATGGAAAAATTTTGCCTGCAGATGGCCACATTTCACCTTGGTAAGTGGAATTCTGCTTTCCACAAGTGAAATTTCACCTTGGAAGGTGAACTTTCGCCTGCAGAAGGTGGCATTTCACACATGGAAGGTAAAATTATGCCTTGGTGAAATTTTGCAAAATGCAGGAAATTTAACAGATTACTCCATGCAGTAAAATTGGCCACATCACCATGACATCACTGGTGAAATTTAAATTCACTGCATCTCTAGATATAAGTATAAGGATTTGGTTGGTGGGGGTGGCTAAGTACAAAACAATGAGTGGATGGTGACAGGATTTGTTACAAATGGGGTTTTATTATTTGTCAGCCTCTGATATACTGTAGGTATGCTAATAATGTCCCTTTTATCTTCACATATGCACACCACTGCTGCTGCATAAATTATGCTTTCATCACTCACTTCCTTTAATTTCAAGTTTGACTTTCCTTGGGATTAATTTTGCAGAACTGATATTTAGCATGTGCTCTCCCATGTGCTTGTCCTTTTTTTGTGCTCCTCTTCCAATCACCTTCTCCTTTTCATCTCCATAAGACATGCCTCCCTTTTGGGATCGCCATTCCCATGACAGGGAGACTTGGCATAGTTTTGTCAACTGAGTTTGTCAGTCCTAACAGAGTTATTTCATCCTCTTTACCTTTGGATGCCATATATTTAGCCTGTTTTTTTTTCCTCTTTATGACTTTTACTTCACTTTGTTCATTTCTGTGTGTTTTTTGTTGGTTTGCTATCTCTTTGCAGTCTATTTGCTTGAATCGCACATGCTTCACTAATACAACATTTTTTTTACTTTTCCATCACGGGTTTGTGGCATCTTTCTGCATGTTTGTTGTAGGATTAACAGAAAATCACACATTTTATACATCTGATTTGCAGTTGCCACTAACTGGACACTGTGCCTTAAACATGTGCTTTAACCATTTTCAGTACTGCCTTTTACCCTTCCACCAAATGATGTGTCATGATACAGTCTGGAAGTGCTAGAATTTGTGCAGCAGTTTAACAGCTTCTATGAATTTGGTATCTATTTCATAATCAAAACATTACTGTGCTCCTTCCTGTGCTTAATTTTGTATTCTGCTTTTCAGGTGCCACTTATTCCTTTAGCCTGAGAGTGCGATGTTGGTGCTTTGTTTTCTTATACGTTTGCTTCCCCAGCCGACTCTCAAGGACCATAAATGTTCATACATGTTTAAATATTTTAAATTCAGTGCTAAAACTATTGCTCCCCAAAATGTTATGGCCACAGTTGGAAGCCATATTATTTTCTAGTTTGCAGTTAACATTAATGATTTGCCCAAAGAAAGGAGTCTGTGTGTGGGATAGGAGTAGCATGTAACATTACTATTCAGGAAGACCCTACTCCAGGCTGATTCTAGTAAGTACAGTAAAGAGAGCACTTACAGACTATGAGAGGTGGATGGCAGAGATTGCTTATAGAAACTGTACCCTATAGAATACTGCACATGTCCATGGATGTAGTTATCTCCAGCAACCACTTTTTCAAGTATTCATTACTTGCCAAAATTTCAGTTTATGTGACCCAAATTTCAATTACAGCAATGTGAAACCCCTCCTCTTGGTCACATAAGTGGTCACAGTTAAATCCCCCACAAAATTTTTACCCCTAACCAAAAACATGTTTCAGTGGTCACCAAAAGTATGATGGACCAACCACTTGTGTGATCATGAGGAGGCCCAAACAAAGTTACCCACCAAATCTGGGTAACAAAATGCTGACAATTGGTCAAGCTATAGACATCTAAAAAAATTGCTGTGGGGACAATCTAAATCCTTCAAATGTTGCAGTGCACATGCATCTTGCTTGTTCACATTAAATAGGCTACAGTTCTTTATATACTGTACATACTGGGTGACACTAACATTAACTGGCACTCTAACATGTTAGCCAAAACTCGCTCCTTCATAGAGTCACTAAACTTGACACAGCTAATACAAGGAACCTACTTGCCTGAGCAACAAAACTAAAAACCATTCCCTTCTGGACCTAGTCCTCACGTTGCATCATCACAGGGTCAAGGCCCCTGGCCTCCTACCTGTTGCACTAAGTGACCACCATCCCGTATACATGGTGCGCAAAATACACAGGTAAAAAATACCACATAAAATCCTCCTAATTCACACCTACTTCTCCCTTGACACTCTACCTCTTCACTTTGATCTCACCAACACTAACTGGTCACCACTTGCCGACTGCACTTCAATTGACACTGCACTCCAACTGTTCAGCGATAAGTTCCTTCACATTTGGAACCAACTGCCCCACTGCATAAAACCAGAGTCCGAAGAAACCACCTGCAGTGGGTAACTCCTGAGCTCCTGTCCTGTCCTGTCAAAGAGCCCGGGGACACTGCTTGGCTTAAACACAAGGTAACCAACTGTCCCAGGGGCTTCCAATGATACAGGGAGATACAAAACAAGTGTACCAAATCTATTCAGCTGGCCAAAACCGAACACCAAAAAGCTGCCTTCCAAGATAACACAAACAAACTTTCTAAATTCTGGAAAGTTGTCCTGTTCCTCTTTGGCCCTTCCACCAAGTCCCCCACTCCTACCCTTAGGCAAAATCTCTCAGACATCTCAGAACCTATGGCTGTCGCAGAATGGTTTAACTCACATTTCACATCATGCGTCGCAATGCTCCTAACAGTCCCCCCGATGCCCATGCAGCTCTCCAGTTGCCTCCCCTCCTTGGTTGACACTGGCCCACCTGTTCTCCCTGCTTCCCTTTCCTCTACTCATCCAGCTCCCTCTTCTTCTACCCCCTTCTTCTTCACCCACATCTCCCCTGCTGCTGCCTTACAAGCCCTTCAGTCCCTTAACCCTGCCAAAGGCGTCTCTCTAGATGGCGTGGACCCTAAGCTCCTCTCTCTGTCTGCTCCTTCCACTGCCTATCCTATATCCCTCTTGCTAAACCTCTCCTTTGTCTCTTCCACTGTCCCTACAGCTTGGAAACATGCCACAGTTCTACCTCTCCCTAAAGGGGGAGATCCCTCCTCCCCTAGCAACTACTGCCCTATCTCTCTCCTTCCTACTCTGGCTAAGTTCTAGGAACACATAGTACTTGAACAACTCTCCTCCTATCTTACTAACTCCTCCTTTCTCACTCCATTCCAATCTGGCTTTAGAAAACATCACTCCATCACCACTTCCCTGTTAAGGCTGACTGACACTATTGCCACGGGCATGGACAATGGCCTCAAAACCTCAGCTATTTTTATTGACCTGGTAAAGGCCTTCGCTATGGTCTCCCACCCTATACTCCTGTCCTGCCTCAGGTCAGCTGGTCTCTCCCTCAATGCCACTGAATGGTTCAAGTCTTATCTGTCAGGCAGGTCACAATCTGTCCTTATGGCCAATGCCATCTCCCCACCCCTCCCCATTACCACGGGAGTCCCTCAGGGATCGGTACTTGGGCCACTCCTTTTTTCAATCTTCCTCAATGATCTCCCTCAGTTTTGCATATCGACTAACATACACATGTATGCCACTGACACTGTACGTTCACAACTGGCAAATCAGTCCCTGATGTCATCACCAGACTCCAGCTGGAATTCAACAATGTACAACGCCGGCTTAGTGAGCATCACCTCTTCCTAAACTCAAAGAAAACAGTCTCCTTGACTTTTGGTACTAGGCAGAGGTTGGCAAGGCTCCCCTCCTTACCCAATTTTTACACCATCGATGGGACTGTATTAGAAGATACCTCTTCCTTCCACTACCTCAGAGTTTGGCCAGATAGTCACCTAAACTTCTTCGTCCACATCGATGCCATTCTAAAGAAACTCCGGTCTAAGCTAGGGGCCCTCTACCATAACAGAGGTAGTATCCCTCATCCGGCTAGGTGCGAACTGGTTCTTAAAATGATACTGCCAACATTCAACTATTGTGACATAGTTTATGGTGCTGCCCCTCAATCCTCCTTATCCAGGTGGGAACCTCTCTTTAACTCCATCTGCTGGTTTACCTTGGATGCCCCTGCTCTGACCCACTACTGCACTCTCTACTGCTCTCTAAATTTTCCCTCACTTGTTCTACAGGAGAACCTTGCACGCTGCAAAATATACCTCAAAATTCTGGCTAGGTTCGCCCCCCCCCCCCTTACCTCGCCGCCTTCTTATCTTCCCCTCACCCCTGCATATACACCCTCTGATCTGATGACTCTCATTCTCTGAATATACCGTATTGAAACACTATGTCAGGCCAAATGGCATTCTCCCATCACCTACCTAAGCTCTGGAATCAACTACCGACCCAAATCCGCCTCTCATCTTCGACCCATTCCCTCTCTACATCCCTAAAAAACTACTTAGTGATGAACTGCAACTGCATCTAGCCCCTCTGGGCCCCTGTCAAGCTGCTGGTCTATACTTCCTTCTTCCTCCAACTGGGCTAAATATGTCTCCTCTATCCTAACCCCTCTTGCAACCTAGCACTTTCTGCAATCTAGCACTTTCTGTTACCTCTCCTGTACCACCCCCTTCCTGAGTACCTAATTACTGTCCTTCCTGCCAGACTCCCTCTATGTATTCTAGTCTAGAAATGTTAATAACTCTTGAAGATTGTAATCCTGTACTGTCTGTCTACATGCTGTTAAGCTATTACTTGATTTATGTATCCTGCTTGTTTTATGTGCCCCTAGCACTTCTTTTCTTCTCTCCACCTTGGGATTATTCTGCCAGCTCCCTCCTGTTTGTTTAACTACATCTATTTCCACCCGTCACCAACCTTTCCCTTGTTTTTCCCCATCCATAAACCTTTGATTTTTGTTCCCTCACTTACCCTACCTGGTATCCCTCATCTTATTGTAACGTTGTGACCTTTGTTTGAATAATCTCACTTCTTGAAGTAACTTTATATATATATATATATATATATATATATATAGATATATAGATAGATATATATATATATATATATCTATCTATATATCTATATATATATATATATATATATACAGTTATCATCAACCTGGATAGTGTTCACCATATGTACTCCCCAGCCCTTATTTGTTTCTCTGTAACTGTCTATTATTTGCTCATTGTGTGTACACTGCTTATCTGGTAATTTTGCTGTAGTTGTATTTGTCCTACTTGTCCAGAATCATCTTTCAAATGAGCTTGCTCAAGGATGATTTTGCCTGGTTAAATAAAGTTTGATTGATTGATTGTATAAGTTCACACTCCCCTTTCCCTAGGACGTACTGTGAGATGAGTATTTGTTGCTCAGTGTAACTTTCCTGATTAAACATTTCAATAAGTTAATTAATTAATATTCTTCCGGTCTATAAAAGAAAATGTTTTTTTTTTGGGGGGGGGGGTACATGGACACTTCCAGGCTGCCAACATATACCCACTTGCTGTCCACTGCCCAGTAACTCCCTGATCAGACCTTATAGGTCTTATGTAAGCGACTTTGACTGTTTCAGAATACATTCAAGGGTGATCAGGGAACTGGCATTAGAATTGGTTGAACTCCTGGCATGGCTATTCGATAGCTCAGTTCAGTTAAAGGAGGTTTAGTAAGGCTGGAGATCAACAGGCATAGTTCAACTATGGAAGCGTGAGGACAAGGAGCAACTGGATAACCACAGGTCGGTCAGTCTTACCTCTGTTGGGGATAAACTAATGAGGATACTATTCAAGGAGGACACAGTGCACTACCTGGAGGGGAAATGGGCTCCAGGATAGTAAACAACACAGATTTGTGCCAGGGAACTCTTGTTAGATGACCTGATAGTATTTTTTCACTGGGTAACTAGGGCAGTAGATAAGGGACAAGCTGTATGTTTACTCAGCTTTGACTGCAACATGACATTCAACTCACTGTCACACAAAAGGCTGCTGAAGAAGCTAGTGGGTCAAGGTGCAGCAAAAGGCATGGTGAGATTGGTGGGAAGTTGGACAGGGGGAGACGGCAGCGGGTAGTGATAAACAGAGTCAAAGTTGAGGGAAAGGGTCACAAGTGGGGGTTAATGTGGCTCAGTCCTGGTTCCAGTCCCTTTCAATACGTTCATCAGTGATATAGGGGAGGAATTTAGGGCAAGATGTGTGCAGATGACACTAAGCTCAGTAGTAAGGTAGAAAGTGAGGATGGGGTAAGAGTGTTTAAGATGGACCTGCAAAGGTTGAAGTGGTCTAGAGTGTAGCAGTTGACATTCAATGCCAAAAATTGCAAAGTGATGCACATTGGAAACAGGACTCCTAGGACTAATATTGGATGGAAGGGGTTAGGCTGGACACCACTACTGAGGAAAGGTACACTGGAGTCACCATACGTGATTCCCTTAAGCAATCTAGCCAATGTAAATAGGCCTACAGCACGTCAGCAAAGATGTTGGAGTGTATTCGGAGGGGATTTAATAGGAAGAGGAGATATTACTACAGCACTATAAATCACTGGTAAGGCCACACCTGGAGTATTGTTCCCAGATCTGGAGCCCTCACATGGAGATAAACAGGGACAGGTTGGAGGTGGTGCAGTGTAAAGTAACAAAAATGCTTCATGGCCTGTGGGACAGATCCTACAAAGATCCAAGCAGGAAAGGAGTGTGCACAGTTGCCCAGAGTCCGGGTGCAGCATTAGTATGGCCTAGCCCATGACAGGTGAAACAGCAAAACAAGTAATTGCTACTTTAAGGGAAAATTGCACACACCAGAAGTAATGCTGAGGAGTCAAACTGTCGCTCCTCTTGGAATCCAGCCGCCCACAGCCCCCCCCAACAATGTCCCTTGGACAGTTAATTCCTCACATAGAGCATCTTTATCAGCACTCCCACTCTACTTTCCTCCCCCCCTGAAAATCCCCACTTCTCTCCTGCTCCCTGCCCCCCCCACTTAGACTGTCCCTGAGTCACTGCTTAGAGCAATTGCCCACTCATGTACCCCATAACCATATGAAGTTGTTCCACGTTATTCTATATTAGATGAAGTTACTCTATGTCATACCACTGTTATACCTACTCATGTACTTACATTACTGTATGAAACTTCGTTATGCCATACCACTGTTGTACCTACATTATTGTTTGAAACGTTGTTATTATATTCCTCTGTCACTATGTCATGTTCTGTTTATTGTAATCTATATGTGTCTGACGAGAAGCCTTTGGAAATGAGTCCATGACTTAAAGGATTGTAATTCCCAATTTGTACAATAAATAAATAAATAAATAAAATCTATTGCAGATAGTAAATAGTGAGATTCAAATAGCTGATGGCTGGTGCACACAAAGATAACACAGTAGCTCTTCAGGGTCCAAAGAAACCCTAGCATTTCATTAGGTAGAGCTTTGTCAGGAGGCCGGGCTGTTGGACTGTATCTCAAACTTAAATACCTGACCTCATCGTGCTGACCAGATCCCATTCGTTGGACAGTTACAGAAAATAGAAAATGATTGTCAGTGGCTGTGAAAGGAATTGAATAGCAAAACTACTAAGAATGATAACAAAGTAAATAGTGTCACAGCAACTTTTACTGTATATTGATTGATTGATTGAGTAAAAGTTTTATTCATATGAACATATGAACTAGGATATACTCAATTGAGCCAAAGTTCATTTACAATGAGGTCCTAAGCAAACAATTTTAGAATAAATACAAATTCCACACCAAAAAAAAACATATATGTATAAAATTTCACATTACATACATTATATGCAATGAAAAGAACACACATTTAACAAAATGAATTAAAAGTATCACAATAAAATAAAATGTACTACACTAATAACAACATTCCCTAACCTTAATAACCTGCTGTCTGAACCATGCCCTAATATTCTGCAAGGATAGTTTTCCCTTACAAAACATAATATCAGATGGTATCTTATTCCAGGCCATAGGGCCTCTATAAAAAACAGAATGTCTGCCAGTCTTTAACTGATATCAGGGCAAAATAAACTCAGTGGCATGTGAGGCTCTAAAAGAACATAATTTAGTTTGTCATGTAATCCTTGCATTAATGTATGGAGGCAAAATTCCCATCCAGCATCTACACATAAAAGCAAGCAGGAGCTCTGCCTGTATTCAGACAGTCTCATCCAATGAAGTTGATTAAAAAGAATATACTTATGAGTAAATCTATCAGTTTCTAGAATAGATCTGGCTAGTCTACCATAACATACATCTATTTTATCCAAATCAATTTTCTTAGCACTGGCATGAATAAAAGTCCCATAATGTAGAGAGGGCAAAACCATCGAAAACACAACTTTCTACCTAATTCCAGTACCCATACAGTGCCCAACATGATACAAAGCACCTAATTTTCTTCCTACACTAATTGCCACACTATTAATGTGTGCAGCCCAATTTAAAGCTTCATCAAGCCACATTCCCAGATATTTATAGCTTTGGGTTTGCAGGATCAGGGTTCCTTCCAGAGTCTGAATAATGCATAAGTATAATGTGGAATAAAAAAAAATATTAAATTTATTGTTAACACTTATTTATTAAAGATACATAATATATAACAAAAACATTCATTAGTACACAGAAAAAAAAGAATCCGAAATCTGCTGAATGGCAAAAACTAAGAGCTCAATTTTCAAAAGGTTATGTTTGATGCATGGTGCCTGCATCACATGGGTATGATGCAAATGGCACCTTGCGTCAAACTTTGCAGCAATCCTGATTTTCAAATGCAGGCTGCATCAAAATCAGGATGCCTTGTAACCAAGCCACTCAGCACCACCCTTGTGGCAAAACCACCCTTGCAGCAAGTCACAATAGGGATTGCCCCATAGCAGGGCTGCACCATCTCCTTTTTTGGAATTTTGCAAGCTCTGCTGTGGACACAACAGTGGACTCTGTTTAGACCAGCAAGGCAGTAGTCTAAGTGCCTCTGTGCCACTGCAGAACAATGTGGCTATTGTGGGGGACCTGTCAGGAGGGGGCTGGGGGCAGCAGGAGCACAGGGGGGCCATACAGGGCATCAGGGAGATGGTAGAAAAGCAGGATGGTACTGTGGCAAAACCACAATAAATAAGCACTCAAATATGTCAAAAATACATAGATACTCAAAGCATTAGAGTAGTGAAAGACCACAGCACACTACCCCAGCGCTTTGTGTCCACTCTGGGACACTTCATCGGGAGGTGGGGATCTGGTGCTTAAGGTCTTCCTTTTATTTGAAAAAAACCTTAAAGTGGTAAATCACATATTTTTTACATATTTCTTTTATGAGAACTGATTTTAACTCATTTTGTTTTTTAAATTTAACATAGAATATATTTTTGCAGTTCTGTGGCACTGCTATGGGTACCTTTATGGTACCCAGTTATGTGAATTAGTTTTTGGGATGGTGGGAGTAGTTTTACATTTTTTTTGTGTGTATTACCAGCCAACCACCTGCTCCTTCAGGTGGCCAAGCCTCACCACACTGCTACCTCCATTCACAGTCCACTGCTCCTTCAAGTGTTGTCCCCTACTGACTCAATGTATCCCTTCATTGGGGATCCCCCTTGCCTGTGACAGGGACTGGGAAGAGGAGACTGCTGTGTGCACATAGATGCACCTTCAATCCTTGCTGGGCAGTGAGGGTGCAGCTCGGGGGCTTCCCAGCTTCACATCAATGGAGGGCGGACCACCATCATCCACTGGCTTGGGTGGCCATTTTCCTTTGTTCATGGTGTCCCACCCCACTGGATCACATGCCACAGCATCCTGGTGCTTACGCATGCAACATGTAGTCATTCACGCTGCAGTATATGGATCACGTGGTGTTGATAGCATGCCTGAGGCAGATTTGTGGAATATCGGGAATCGTCCTCCGATGGTTCACCTCATTCCTCACTGGGAGATCACAAAGAGTTGTGTCAGGACTTTTTTCATCTGGCCCAACTTCTTTGTTGTGTGGGGTGTCTCAGGGTTCTGTGCTATCTCCCATGTTATTCGCGGTGTATATGCTGCCCCTCAGAGATATTATAAGATGGTATAAGCTGAGGTTTCACTGCTATGCAGATGATGCCCAGCTATACCTGTCTTTCACTCCTGACCAGGATAGAGCTCTCTCGGTGTTTAACAACTGTCTGAAAGAAATCCAGGATTGGATGGATTCTAGTTGGCTGAAGTCGAACTCAGAAAATACAGAGGTTTTGGTAGTGGATCCAGGCTGTCGGATAGAGGGGCCGCCTGTTGGTGCACCCTCAGGAATTTTTCTTGAGGATGTGTCACTTCTGACCTCCGAACAGGTACGTAACCTAGGGGTTATCTTGGATGACAGGCTGACACTACAGTCACAGGTGTCAGCAGTCATCAAGACTTCCTTCTACCATCTTAGGAATATCACTAGAGTGAAGCACCTTGTTCCGTCTGACATGTTACCAACGTTGGTCCACGCCTTTGTGTCCTCCTGTTTGGACTACTGCAACTCCCTGTATTTTGGGCTTTCTGGGGTTGAAATCCGTCACCTTCAGCTAGTGCAGAATGTGGCAGCCAGGGTTTTGACTGGGACAAGCAGGTCTTGTCACATTACCCTGGTGCTGCGCGATCTGCACTGGCTTCCTGTTAGGTGGCGGATCACCTTTAAAGTCTGTTTACTGACTTTCAAAGCCCTACATGATCAGGGTCCAGCCTATCTGAAAGATCTTCTGCCTCTTTACTGCCCTGGCCGATCGCTCCGCTCAGCCGATGAGGGGTTGCTAGAGATTCCAAGAGTGAGTCTAAATTCATCTGGTTGCAGAGCTTTTTCTTATGCTGCTCCCACTCTTTGGAATTCTCTACCCCGTCGGTTATGGCAGTGCACCTCCATGGAGAAATTTAAGAGGGGTTTAAAAACTCATTTTTATCAAACTGCCTTTTTGGAGTATTGACTGTGTTTAAGCTGTTGATGAGACTGTAGTTTTATCTGTGTTTCATATTGAATTATAATGTTTGATTTGTATTACTTGTTTTCTACAGCACCTTGAAAATTTGAAAGGCACTTTAGAAATAAAATTTATTATTATTATTATTATACCATGCTGCAACCAGTAACCAAGAGCCACCAAAAGACAATGTGCTCTTGGCCGTCCCTCCCCAGGAGAAGAACATCCATGAGACACTCTTGGACTCTCCATGCCAGCCTCTGCTCCTGTCTTCCAGGGCTCGGTGTGAACCCAAGTTGCCAGCATACTAGGCTATCCCCTATCACCCGGTACCATGGGGCCAGTTGCAATTTATATTCTTAATGAATGGAATAATCCTTTTTCTCAAAAATCAAATATTGGTACTGGTTTATGGATTATATTGTACATGTATGGAAGGGGGACCTGTCTGAAGTATCTGATGTTTTTGCGATGTCTTCACACGAATTATTGCAACCTCACTGTTACACATAACACTAGTAAGAAAGAGGTTAACTTTTTAGATTTGACACTCTATTCAGCACTTAACAATTTAGATCAAATTAAATGGCATAGGAAAACCACAGGTACTAATGCTTTCTTGAGAGGCGACAGTGCCCGTCCTTCATCCTTAAAGAACTCCGTACCTTATGGTCAGTTCTTGAGGCTACATCGCAATTGTAGCAATCAAGTTGATTGTGATACATAAGCAGAGGAGCTCATGAGTAGGTTTATGCAGACAGGGTGTCAAGAAGTCTGTTGCAGGAAGCAATGGACAATGTCAAGCAGAAAGAAAGGAAGATGTTAATTGCTTAGAGATAATGATATGACTGCTACTAATTTTAATGTTAATGTGGCCACTTGTTCTGCTGAATATAATGATGTAGCAGGAAGGATAGGCAATGTTGCATTCAGGAACGGGCCTACTCTGCATTGTGACACTACTGTGGGAATGGCAACGGGTCCCAAACCCAGATTATCTTTTATAAGGGCTCATAATCTTGGGGACTCGTTGGTACATGGCAGACTAAAAAGCGAACCTAAAATAGGGAAGTGAAGCTGGTTTCCTGATAAACCAAAAGATTTTTTTTTAAATGCACAAAATTCAATATCTATAAATGTGGTAAAATGGTAAGAAATTTCAGCATCCATGGAATGTAGATGTATCTGTGTACATAAGAGATTGTATAATGTATGACACCACCTTTATGGTTTATGGACTTTGGTGCCCGTGTAATTTAGTCTATGTAGGACATACAGTAAGACCGCTGAAGCAAAGGGTGCAAGAACATTTCAGATCCATTATTAGCAACCAATCTGATGCACCCATAGGAGTCCACTTTTCAGAATTCCACCAATCAGATGTTGGGAACCTTAAATTAAATTCATGGGACAGGAACATATGCCACCTCCTAAAAATGGCGGTGATAGACAAAATCTCCTATTAAGGAAAGAACAATTTGGATTTTCATTTTTAGAGCAGTGGAACCTGAAGGACTGAAAGATTATTGGGACTTAAAACCTTTCCTCCTATACCCTCCCCAAACCTTTACACTCTTCCCACCTATTCCTAATTCCATACCCCTTCCCACTTCATTTCTTTTCTTATCCCCTCCTCCTAATCCTTACCTGTTCCTGATCTCTTAAGCCCCTTTCCTTTCTTCTGTTAGATGGCTGGTGTATACCTCATATATAAAGTGATCATATTTTATTCATCATTCACCTTTTTTCTCCTTTTACATTTAACTTGGATTCTCCTATAGTTTGTAGCTTAATTAAGCAAGTGTAAATGCATCTCAGGCATGTTAGCCTTTAAAAACCTAATATAATATATTATTTAATTGGAGCCAGTACTGGGCAGCCTTTAGGAATTAATATTAATATGTATTTAATCTGCTGGTCTTTAATATTACACTAGTTACCTTTTCCATGTTTGCACTAGTCACTTTTTTTGGTATTGACACTGCTACTTTTGGTTGGGGCTTGAAACTAAAATTTCATTAATATGTGTGAGAGGCATGTATATAAGGTGACTTCACTCCTCTGTGGCCATGACCCCTGAGGAAGGGTCTGCTGGGAGCTGGCAATTGTGTGAGTGACTCTGACCTGCTTCTACTCTTGCTTTAATTGTTTGTATTGTAATGTTTATTCAAATAAATAAGCTTTTTGGTACAAAGTACTATGGACTTGCTGCAGCTTCATTTGGAACGGGAATCCAGAACCTAGCACTCCACAGCTGAGCAGCTCTTTATTAAGCAAGTATTGTCAATTTACTTTCCACAGGAGAGCACGGAGTTTTGTTGGCAGGTGTTGCACCAAGCCACACTGCACGACCCTTGCAGCAAAAGAGCCGTTGTGTCAGGTCACAAGGGGGCTTGCGCCATAGCAGGGCTGTACCATCTGCTTTTTGGGAATTTTGCAAGCCCCACAGTAGGTGCAACAGGGGTCTCTGCTTTGACCAGCCTGGAGGTGGTCTAAGGGCCCTGTGCCACTGTGGGATGATGTAGCAATTGAGGGGAACCTGCCAGGAGGGAGCTGGGAGCAGCAGGAGCATGGGGGCTATAGGAGGTGTCGGGAGATGGCAGAATAGCAGGGTGGGATGTGGCACCCTGTGGGGATGTCTTATGCATCACCTGGCAGCTGATAATCTCGTGGTCTGTGCAGGGTTGTCAGGGAATGAAAGTGATCTGGCCACAGGTGGGCACAGCCCTGGCATGTGACCCAGAGATACCACAATCCCCAACCCAGTATGTGGGAGGTAACCTGCCACAATGCAGGAGAGGCTGGGTATCGGGGAACTGTGTGGTGCATGGAGAATGTTCCCCTCCACCACTGGAAGCTCTCAACCTGCAGCCAATGCTGCCTGACTACTGGGTTGGGGATCATAGAACCTCTGGGGCAGGTGCCAGGACTGTGCCCACCTTAGGCCAGGTTACTTTCCTTCCCTGCCAAACCTCCACAGACTACAAGCTGATTGGCTGCCTGGCAATGTATACAGCACACCCATTGGGTGCCACAATACCACCTTGCTATTCTGCTGTCTCCCTGATGCCCCCTACAGCACCCCCCATTCTTCTGCTGCCCCCAGCCACCTCCTGGCATACATAGTCACCCTTCACCTTTGCGACTCCTGTAGTGTTGTGCAGACAGGGGGGCTGGATCCCTGCATCAGTAAGATGTTGTTTAGATCTGTTTAGACCAGGTTTAATTGTGTTACAGCTGTAAGCTATGCCCTGAAACTAATCCCATTTCTGTCTCATAGAAACATAGAAGTTGATGGCAGATAAGGAACTCAAGGCCCATCCAGTCTGCACATTTCTTTTTCTACCTTATGAATGTGCCATAGGCATTTGCTCTGTCAATGGCCTATCTATTCATACTCATCTGTATTTGCCTATCCCTTATGCCTATCCCATGCCTGTTTGAAGCCTTGCACCATATTCATATCCACCACTTTCTGAGGTAGACCGTTTCATGCATCCACCACCCTTTCTGTGAAAAAGAACTTCCTCACATTACTCCTTAATTGGCCTCCCTCTAATCTCATGCTGTGTCCTCTTGTCCTGCTATTTTTCTTATATTGAAACATGTTAGACTCTTTCACCTTGTTAATGCCCTTAAGGTGTTTGAATGTTTCAATCATATCACCTCTCTCTCCCGCCTTTGCTCTAGGGTATACATATTGAGTTTAGTTAATCTGTCCTCATATGTTTTCTGATGCAGTCCCTGTACCATTTTGGTTGTCCTTCTCCGGACTGCCTCAATTTGGTTAATGTCCTTGTGAAGGTGTGGCCTCCAGTACTGCATGCATCACTCCAGATGGGGCCTAACAAATCTTGTAAAGAGGGATCATTACCTCCCTCTTCCGACTTGTGATACCCCTACTAATACACCCCAACATCCCTCTTGCCTTACCTACTGCTTTAGAGGTCTGCTTGGATGATTTCAGGTCATCTGTGATGATGACGCCAAAGTTTATTTCTTCCCTTGTGACTGCCAGCAACTCCTCTCTTAGCCTGTAGGTGGCATCAGGGTTTCTCTTCCCTATGTGAATGATCTTGCACTTCCCTGCGTTAAACCCCAGCTGCCACTCTTCCTACTATTCTGCTAGCTTATTCAGATCTCTTCTTATTCTGCCACACCATCTGGATCATCTACTCTGTCGCAGATCTTGGTGTCATCTGCAAACAGACAAACCTTACCCTCCAGTCCATCTGCAATGTCACTGATGAAGACATTGAAGAGGACTGGCCCCAGGACTGATCTCCGAGGTACCCCACTTGTGACTTGCTTCTCTTCTGACTGTATACCATTTACCACAACTCTCTATTTTCTGCCCGTCAACCAGTTTGCCACTAAGTTGACCAACATCTGACCCACTCCGAGCCTACCCAGCTTATTAATCAATCTTCTATGTGGAACAGTACTGAAAGCTTTGTTGAAGTCAAGGTAGGAAACATCAACTGCTCCCCCATGGTCCACCACTCTGGTTACCCAGTGAAAAAAATCTATGAGATTAGTTTGACAGGACTTTCCTTTTGTAAACCCATGCTGTCTTGGATCCTATGCTCCTATGGATTCCAGATGTTGCACTAGCCTTTCCTTAAGGAGTGTCTCCTTAATCTTGCCCACTACTGAGGTAAGACTGACTGGTCTGTAGTTCCCTGCCTCCTGCCTGCTACCATTCTTGTGGAGTGGGATCACATGAGCTCTTCTCCAGTCTTCTGGGACCTCTCCTCTGCTCAGAGACTCATTAAAAAAGTTCTGATAATGACTCTGCTAGTTCCACCCTTAGCTCCTTTAGTACACTAGAATGTATGCCATCAGGTCCCATTGCCTTGTCCACCCTGAGCTTATTGAGCTCTTGTAGGATCCTTTCTTTTGTGAAGGGACTAGTGCACACCTCCTTCCCCCCTGTGTCCATGGTGCAGAGCTGTGGGCCCTGCCCTACCTTCTCTTCAGTAAATACTGAGCAGAAGTATCTATTTAGGATAGATGCTTTTACATGGTCCTCCTCCTCACACACACCCTTATCCCCTTTGATCTTAGTAATACCCCCTCTGGACTTTCTCCTTTCACTAATGTATCTATAGAAAGTCTTGTCACCTTCTTTTACTGTTCGTGCTAGTGTTTCCTCAGTTTGGGCCTTTGCCTGCCTTACTGCCTTTCCTGTTTCCCTTAGGGAAGTTTGGTATGCCTCCCTATCTTCATCATGTTGTGTTCCCTTATAGTTTCTGAAGGCCAACCTTTTGGCTCTGACCTTTTCTGCTACTGTGTTTGATAACCAAAGTGGTTTCCTTCTTCTTTTGCACTTCCTTTTCTCACTAACACAATGGGATGTTGCTTCAAGTATTGCATCTTTAATGCTTGCCCACTTTGCCTGTACCACCTCACCTGCATTTTTTTTTTGCCTGGGCTAGCTTAACTCTGTTGGCCATCTTTTCAAAGTCAGATCCTCTGAAGTCCCATATGTTTGCCTTGGAATCGGATGATTTTATTCTAGTGGCCAAATTGAACCATACCAAGTGATGGTCACTGACCCCCAGGTGACCTTCTACCTGTAGATCTGTGATCCGTTCCCTGTTAGTCAGTACTAGATCTAGGATAACACTGTCTCTAGTGGGTTTATTGTACCAGTTGTTTGAGGCCCTCCCCCTGCAGGGAATCCACCATGTATCTAGTTCTGGCAGATGTCCCTGGTGGTATTGACCAATCTGTATCTGGCATGCTGAAGTCTCCCATTATCAGAACCTCCCATTTAGCTATCATGTTTTGTATAGCTTCTAACAGTAATGTGTCTATGTCCTCCCCCTGATCTGGAGGCCTGTATACAACCCCAGTTCATATGGCTGTCCCATTACCTTTTTCCAGGGTGACCCACAGTTCTTCTGGCTCCTTATGTGTATTCTGAATTTCTCTAGCTTTGATATTTTCATTGACATACAGGGCCACTCCACCCCCCTTTTGGAACCTCGGTGTCTTCTGAACAGTAAATAGCCAGGTACTGAAGTCTCCCAAGTGTGGTTACTGGTAAACCATGTCTCGCTAATGACTACTGTGTCCAGTTTAGCCTCTGTCATTATTGCCTGCAGATCTGGTATCTTGTTTACCAGACTGCGAGCATTTGTGTACATGATTTTCCATTGGTCAGATTTCGATGTGTTAGTTGTTGGGCGAGGTCTGGCATTTCCCCTGTGCATCGTATGAGGAGCTGGACCTTTTTTTTGCCTGGGGTCTCCCTTTCTCCCTCACCTCAATTCCTCCAGCTGGAATCTCCTCCTGCTGTGAGGTGTCTCAGTCTAGGCCACTGCACCTTTCTTAACTGTCCCTCACTTAATTTCCCTTTCGTTCTTTTTCTCCTTTTATTGGTGCCACTACCCCAGCTTGTTAATTTTCTGCTGTGTGGCGAATAACCTACCCCACTCTAAACCCTCCCTCTCCTACAGCAATATAACCTCTTGCTTTTTCTCTTTTCTCCCCATAGCTTTGCCCCGACATGGGCACTTCTGCTGCTGCAAGCAGCCCAGCAGGTCCCTATCTTCCACCAGCTGCCTCCTCGCTCTACTGCCCGCTGATCACCAGACCGAAGGTAGTTTGCCCTTCAGTTCCCTTCCTCCACTCATCACTGCTCTCTGTATCAGTCCTTAGGCTGGTTCTCTCTGCAGTGCCATTTTGAATATGCTATGGGCTGTCTAGTGGACACCTCTCTCAGAAACTCACATAAGTCCCCGTACTCCTCACTTCTCACTGACAGGGTGTTAACTCGGTGTCTCAGGGTCTCTTCCATTCCCCCCGAGTAATCCCCTGTGTATTTACTGTTGTGGGGAACAAGGCTTATTCTGTCTCTGTTCCCTTCCTCTGGAACAGAATACCACCTGCTATCCGTATGTTGCCGTCTCATCAGTCCTTCAAATCAAAGCTATGAGATTAGCTCATGTCTCAGGCCACCTGCACCTGCTCCCTTAGAAACACTCTTGCCAGAAATCTGCCTTAGGGGCCCAGTGTACCATTTGCCTTACTTCCCAAGTACTGGCTACTACATATACAACTGACACGTTTTTGACTCCGTTGTGAACATGTTGATTGCTATAGTGTAATCTCTTATGCACTTTATTGTAAACCTTGGACTGGCTGAATAATGCCTTGATTTGCTGTAAGTGTATGTCCTAGTTCTCTGCAAGGAGAGAAGCATTGCTTTATTTGTAATGAACTTGTTTTTTTATGTTCTTAACCCCTATTTTTAAGATATGATGTTAATGTATTACTGTTTCTGATGCTACTATACTCACTGTATTATATGTATCTACTGTATTATAACTTGTACCTATTGTCTGTGCCACTGAACGGGCTGGGTTGAAACTGAAAAAGGTCATTTGGATCAGTTTGCTCACCTGGTTGCCAAAAACATAAATAAATAAAGCCCCATAGGTGTGCCAGCTGTCTGGTGCAGGCCTGCATCTGTTGCAACTCCTGGGTCTTTGGTACAGGGACACCCCCTTTTATAAAATTGGGTGTAGCGTCCCTGATGCCCCCAGAGTTTGCTGCAGCCCTAGAGCAAATCAACTTCTTCACATTCCTCTTGCAGGAGCACCCAACGTATGTTTTTGCAAATTTTGACTGTAGTAATCCTTTAAGAACAATTCTAAGTGCATTGAGACTGCTAGACAGCATCTGCCATAATCTGCTTCCATTTGTGCCAGCAGCAGCAGCAGCACGATATCCTTCAGCACCCTGTGTAAAAAAGGCATACAAGCTAAATTAAGCAAAATAGTATAACTAAAGCAGACCTACAATGACACAAAACAAACTAAGACACCCCCCACAAAACAACTAAGCAACACAGCAACACAAATGCTGCACAGGCACCACTTGTCCTGCTCTTCACACTGTAGTGGAGGAAAATGAAAGACACTGAAATCACTGTAAATAAAAATGCATGTTCATGTTAAGCTATGCCAGGTGTGATTTGAAAAGCCCCATATACTTTGAAAAGCATAACTAACAAGAAAGTCCATGCATGTACTCGTAATGTAATCTGATTCATTTCTTATGATCCAATACTCAGCCTTGGGCCTTGAGCTCTGTGCACTCAGCAAGCAGTTGTATTCCTCATATAACAGCCACAGGATTCTTAAATTCTTTAACAAAAACATGGGGCTCTTTCCTTAATAAATGTCTCCATTGTAGCTAAGCTAATGGAGACACTTATGAAGGAAAGGCTGATAAAATATCTGTACGTGGAGGGCCTCCAGCATGGATTCACAGGTGATAGATCCTGCCAGACCAACCTGGTTGAATTCTTTGACAGAGTTGTGGAGATTTTGGACCAGGGCAGGGTGCTGGACATGGCCTACCAGGACTTCAAGAAGGCATTTGACACCGTCCCCCACAGGAGGCTGGTAGGGAAGGTGGGTAGCTTGGGAGTGGGGAGCAAGCTCACAAAATGGATAGAACATTGGTTAGAGGGGAGGACGAAGAGGGTTGTGGTAAAAGGGGTGCATTCATAGGAGGAAAGGGTGATGAGTGGGGTTCCCCAGGGGTCAGTGCTGGGACTCATACTTTCCAACATTTACATTGGGGACATTACGGAGGGTCTACATGGGAAGGTGTGTCTGTTTGCAGATAACATGAAGATCTGTAACAAGGTTGATACAATGGGGGGAAGTATGAGAGAGGATATGGCATGCTTGGAGGAGTGGTCAGAAAGGTGGCTGCTACAATTCAATGTGAGAAAATGCAGAATTATGTACATAGGGCATGAACCCAAAGGGCTATATACTGGCTTGGGGGGAAGAACTGGGGGTAACAGATCAGGAAAGGGACGTGGGGATCACTATCTCAGACAGCCTAAAAGTTCATAGTCAGTGCGACAAGGCAGCAGGGAAAGCACTCAGAATGTTGGCATGCATAGGGAGGGGCTTTACAAGCAGGAGAATAGAGGTGATTATGCCACTATATAAAACCATGGTCAGACCGAAATATAGGATACAATTCTGGAGGCCATACTTACAAGGGGACAAGGACAGGCTGAAGAGTCCAGAGAAGGTCACCCAATATGGTGACGGGGCTGCAAGAAAAGACATACAAAGAAAGACTGGGTGAACTGGGCCTGTACACCCTGGAGGAGAGGAGGGGGAAGGGGAGGGGGGATATGTGTAACCACCCAGTCCTCTGGGTTACTAGAATCCCCTCAGTGTCAGTGCTAGGTAGGGAAAGGCTGCTGGTGCATAACTAGTTAAATGAATTTTTCACCTACTCACTGTCTTGTTTACTTGGCCTCAGCTGAGATAAAAGAGATGAGCTCATTTAGAACTCTCATAGCAGCATAAGCCGCAGCAGCTGTGATGGGGAGGATTTTTGGTTTTAGAATCTTTGGACAGGAGTCAGTTGGAGTGACTTAGTGGAGGGAGTTGGAGTTGCAATTTGAAGTGTGAGAAGAGCCCACTTTCTCGCCCTAGTCTTGGCATTCTCCAGCCTGCCAAGAGATGTGGTAGAAACCGTTGCCAACAGCAGGATCTCCTAATTTTCATCCTCAGAGGGGTGAAATGGACTGCTAGGGAATGGATACTAGGGACAATCCCCCCCCTTTTTGATCCAGGACATTTTGAAGCTGCCTGAAATGTTCTAACAGGGAGTAAGATCTGACTTTGTGCTGCCAAGAGAAGGTACCTGTGGTGTGGTGTTTCGCTGATGAAGAGGGAAATGCACACTTCTTCTGTTCAGACTTTTGAGACTGTTCTCAGTTTAAAGTTGGCTGACAAGTGTGAGGTCCAGATGTATGATTAATTCACATTGTTCAAGATTTTAGTTCTCACACTACCAGTTTAGTGTTCTTAAATGCTGGATGTGAAGGCTCATTCAGTGATGCATTTACACAAGTGTGTTCACGATGTTTAAGGAATAACTCTGAAAGAATGGCTGGGTATGGATTTGGGAGTAATGGATGGGCAGTCCCTATCTGGAGTAACCAGTTTAGTACTACAGGTTCAGTAAGAGTGCCCGGTTACTTTAGATTTAGTGGCCGATTTCTGAAGAGGATTTTACCCTCCTGAAGTGGGATGTGCTAGTTATTAGTCATATGTATGCTCATTTATGGCCAGTGCAACTAGAAGTATTTGATTCCAGTATGCTGTGGTGCCAAGAAATTTGTCGATCGACGGCATAGCGACAGCACAACACTGCTAACTGGTGTTGTGCTGTCGCTTGGGGACCGAGTGTTTTCTGTGGGGGCTTTGCCCCCCCACATCCCCTATGCGGGGGGCTCTTCCTGTCCCACAGCCCCTGAACATTAGATTCCTAACTCCAGCTGGAGTTAGTTAAGGGATGAGGGCAAACACCTCACCGTCAACAGTGTCGGGATAGTGGAGACCATCACAGTGAACTGCCGAAAATGATGCTGTGATGGTCTTCGTGGTATTCCCGATGCTGCACTGCCGATATACCAAAGTATTTCCAGTTGTGGCCAATGCCACTGGAAGAAATGTTAAAGTCCTATGCCATATGGTAATGCAAGGTGAAAGAGTTCTGTCAGTAAATGTGTGTTCAGTGGTGGCCAGTGCCACTAGAAGAAATGTTCATGTTGGGGCCACTGCCACTGAGAGAGCATTTGAAAGTCATATGCCATTTGGGAATGCCAGTGTAAGATGCACAATGTTCTGTGAAATATAGGAATACATAGAGTTTCTGTCAGATTTCAGTCATTTTGTTGTTCTGCAAGTTCCTAGTGCCATGATGTGTGAACCTTGGGGGTCCACTCTTGCTTTAGAAAACATCTTTTGGAATAAAGTCACACTCTAGAACCCCACCATGGTTTGGACAGTTATGTTATGGCTTCCTGTGTTTGTGGATTTACTGGGCACTCCTTCAGAAGTATAGATCAAGCATAGCCCTAGCAAAATCTTCTCTCCTCTGGACCTAATTTTATAAATAACTTATAGGTCATAATTTGCTTTTGTACACCCCCATCCCTTTTGACCTCTAGAAGTAATGAGCCTAGTATACTTTCCCAAAACTTCCTGAAGTAGTATGTGCCCAGTCAAGGGTGCCAGGTGTAGCTAAGTGTGTAAAGTAGCAGGGGGGAGGCGGTGGTTACATATGGTTGAAACATTCAAGTACTTGAAAGGCATAAGCAGGGTGAGGGTTGACAACATCTTCAGATTGAGAGAGAACAAATCCACTAGGGGGCAAGCATTAAAACTGGAGTGGGAACAGATTTAGAGGCAACATTGTGGGAAATTATTTACTGAGAATGTGGTGGGGCCATGGAACAGTCTGCCAGATGGGTGGTGGGGGTTCATTCACTGGACATATTTAAAAGTGCTTGGGATACATACATGGGCCTAACTAACAGTGGGCAGACAGAGAATATAGGGAGGAGGTCTTCTTGGGGGGGGATCTCGGGCAGACCAGATGGGCTATGTGTGGTCTTTTTCTGCCAACAAATGTCTATGTTTCTATGTTTTCAAACAGTGTTCCCCTATTGTTTGCCTGTGGCAAAATGTTTTGAGCCTATAGACTTTATTGCTTGAAGAATTAGGTTGTGAAATGCCAAGGTTTACAAATATTATACCAAAATTGAGATATCAGATCGTATTAACAGATACGACTTTTTCTTACCAATTATACAGCTAGAAGGTTTCAAACACAGGAAAGTCAAATATTATGCTCAAGGTTACACATTAAGCCAATGGCATTGGTGCTATTTTAAGCTGGATTTTTTTTTTTTTCGCAGTTGTTATTGTTTTGTTTTCAACTTATTATTAGTTTTCTGAAATGAACAGTCTTGTATACCTCACAACAATCACTGCGGTGGTTAAAGTGTACTGATTCAGGTAGTTGGAATAAGAAGCAATGAAAATCATAAAACATACAGTAGCCATTAACGAGACATGGCTCACTAGTAACCACAATTGGGAGACTACCGTACCGGCTATGTACTGATCAGAAGAGACCAAGGTGAAAAAAGGGGGGGTGGGGTGGAGTGGCCCTTTATGTCAATGAAAATATCAAAGCTACAGAAATTCAGAACACACATAAGGAGCCAGAAGAACTGTGGGTCACCATGGAAACAGGAAATGGGACAGCCATATAAGAACTGGGGTTGTCTACAGGCCTCCAGACCAGGAGGAGGACATAGACACATTATTGTTAAAAGTTATACAAAACATAACAGCTAAAGGGGAGGTTCTGCTAATGGGAAATTTCACCACGCCAGATACAGATTGGTTAATACCAGCTGGAACATCTGGCAGAACTAGGCACATAGTGGATTGCCTGAAGGTTGAGGGCCTAAAACAATTGGTACAACAACCCACAAGAGACATGGCTATCCTGGATCTAGTACTGACTAATGGGGGAAGGATCACATATCTCCAGGTAGAAGGTCACCTGGGGGCCAGTGACCATCACATGGTATGGTTCAGTTTGACCACTAGAACTAAATCATCCCATTCAAAGGCAAAAAAGGGACTCTAGAGGAGCTGCTTTTGATAAGATGGCCAACAGAGTTAAGCTAGCCCTGGCAAGAAGAAATACATGTGAGGGAGTACTGGCAAAGTGGGCAAGCATTAAGGATACAATACTTGAAGCAACATTTCATTGCGTCAGGGAGAAAGGCAAGAGCAAAAGAAGGAGGAAACCACTTTGGTTCTCAAAACCAGTAGCAGAAAAGATCAGTGTCAAAAGGTTGGCATTCAGGAAATATAAGGGAATGCAGCGGGACGAAGATAGAAACATAGAAACATAGACTTTGACAGCAGGCAAGGATCGCTTGGCCCACCTAGTCTGCCCAATTCCCTACCTACAGGATAAGCTGCAGATCCTAGTTAACCAACAGCCTATTTCTTCCTACCCCCCCCCACACTAATTGCCTTATGTCTGTCCAATATATTCTTGAATTCTCCCACAGTTTTAGACCCCACACCCTCCTCAGGAAGGCTGTTCCATGCGTCCACCACCATCTCTGTGAAAAAATACTTCCTCACATTATCCCTGAGCCATCCCCCCTCTATCTTCAAATTGTGTCACCTTGTTCTTGCACATCTCTTTTTCTGAAAGATGCTACCCTCTTGGACTTTGTTGATTTCACTGAGGTACTTAAAAGTTTCTATCATGTTCCCCCTCTCCCTCCTCTCCTCAAGGGTATACATATTAAGCTCCTTTGGTCTCTCCTCGTATGGCTTCTCTTGCAGACCTTGCACCATTTTAATTGACCTCCACTGGACTGCCTCATTTCTGTCTATGTCCTTGTGGAGATGGGGTCTGCAGAACTGGATGCAGTACTCCAGGTGAGGTCTCACCAACTGTCTGTACAGAGGGATAACAACTTTCTGTTCTCTGCTGGTGATGATTCTCCCTATACATCCCAGTATCTCCCAGCCCTCCCTACTGCCTTCTCACATTGCTTGCTAACCTTAAGGTCATCTGATATGATCAAGGCCCCTACTTTTCTGTGGCGCAGTGAGACCAAGTTCTGCGGCAAGACTACCATTTGCCGCAGAACTTCTACGGCGGTGGTTTGTAATTTCTACGGAAATTCTGCGGCACTAACAAACTACCACATCACAGTGTCAGCTTGTCATCCTGACTTCACTTTAATGGCAGTGGTTATAGAAATCAGGATGAGGGAATCACAGTAACACTAGTTCAAAAAATAACAGACTTATAGAAATATTTTCATGCCTAAAAAAGCAAAACAAATGTCTCTCCCTTAAGGTCCTAGCCTATTGCATAAATGACATATGCAGAGGGGACCTTGTGAGATAAATAAGGTATTTCTATATGCATGCTATCTATCCCACTAATGAGGTCTCCACTGTCTATCACTTATATATTTGTATGTGCTTTCTGCACCACTCATGAGGTTCCCACTGTGTATCACTTATATATTTATATGCAATCAGTAACATACATAAAAATATGTGTGTGTACGTGTGAGTGTGTGTGTGTGTGTGTGTGTGTGTGTACAGTGAGAGAGACAGAGATACTGTATGTATGTGTGTGTGTGTGTATATATATGTGTGTGTATATATATATATATATATATATATTTTTTTTTTTTTTTTATTTCCATGAAATTGCATCTTCATTCATACAGGTCCCATCGGAAATGGAATAAACAGAATAGAGGAATTATTGCAAAACTCATTTTTCATGTCAACCTGCTTCCCCTGACATACTACATAACACCATCAGGCCATGACATGCACGTGAACCGATTGTGAGATACAGCTCTCCAGCTCATCACAATGTGTCCACCGTGTGACAGAACACTGCACCATACCTTCCCAGGCTCCGAGCAGTGATGTGTTCCACCAATCCTTGTGCTGCCCAGCCAACTCCCAGAGCTAATCTCTGAACCTAAGTTGCAGGCACAGAAACACAGCATGCTACCCTCTGGCCCAACAGCTGTCCCTGCACACAACATTGCTCCATAACTTTTAGGCGATTCTATCAACCAGTGACAATACGATAAGTTTGTACAGAGTGAGGTATGGACTTAACAGGTCTGTGCTATTGACAAGGTTTTATTTAAGTTGGTCCTAGTGCAATAATGTAAGACTGAAAATTGTATTAGGCTGTAGTGCAGGTTGAGCAAATATCACCATGCATAATGTGCTGCGACACCGTCTCTGGCAGTGGGAGCTGTGGTAGATAAGTGACTATTCATTTCTGTTGCAGAATGCAGCCATTTCATTAGCTAATGTATGATGTTATAGCAGTGATAACATCACATTCTGACCATATGGGGTTTCTGGATATAAAAAGAGGGGAAGGGAACCAGATTCTATGGATAAACAGAAATATTTATAAAAAAATCACCAAAAAGAGTGAATTCTGTGGCACCACAGAAGTTCTGCGGTAGATTGCAAGTTCTGCACAAAATTCTGCGGCCGCAAAATTCTAGGGGCCTTAGATATGATTACCCCCAGGTCGCTTTCCATTTTTGTTGTTGTTACTACCTCCCTCCCCCCATTGTGCACTCTTCCCCTGGGTGTTTGTTTCCCAGGTGCATTATTTTGCACTTCTTTGCGTTGAATCCAAGCTGCCATACCTTTGACCATTCCTCCAACCTTGCCAAGTCCCTTCTCATCCTTTCTACGCCTCCTTGTGTATCAGCCCTGTTGCAGATCTTTGTATCATCTGCAAAGAGGCATACTTTTCCTTCCAGTCCCTCTGCAATGTCACTTATAAAGACATTAAAAAGGACTGGACCCATAACTGAACCCTGCGGTACTCCACTAGTAACCCCTCTTTCTTCAGAGTGGACTCCATTTACAATTATCTTCTGTGTCCTGTTGTCCAGCCAATGTTTTACCTAGGCTACCACCTTCCTGTCTCTGTCTTGCCCCCACTTTTGTGAAGGGGAAGCACATAAGCCTTCCTCCAGTCCTCAGATACCACACCATCCTCCCATGATTTGTTAAAAAGGGTAGTCAGTAGTGTCTCTAGTTCACCCCTTAATTCTTTTAGAATTCTGGGGCAAATTCCATCAGGCCCCATTGCTTTGTCCACCTTCAGCTTTAGGAGTTCTTTCAGAACCCTTTCTTCTGTGAAAGGAATGGGATCAACCTCCCTATCCAGAGTGCTTCTGTTAATTGGATTAGGCACCTCTCCCTCCTCCTCTTTTGTGAATACTGAGCAGAAGTATTCATCCAGTATTCCAGCTTTTTCACTGTCCTTCTCTGCCCACCCACTGTCCTTTCTATTCAGCCTCACTATCCCTTCCTTTGTTTTTCTATGCTCCCTGATATACCTATAAAATGTTTTATCCCCCTTCATAACTGAGTTGGCTATCTTTTCCTCAGTTTGGGCCTTTGCTATTCTGACTTCCCTCCCTGCTTTCTTCTGCTTGAACTGGTACAGTTCTCTGTCCTGCTCCTTCTGTATTTCCTTATTCTTCCTAAATGCTATCTTTTTCTCCCTAACCTTCCCCATCACCTCTTTTGAGAACCATAGTGACTTTTTCTTTCATTTTGATTTGTTTATTTACTTCACACAAAGGCCTGTTACCTCTGTGACGGCAGTTCTGATATTTCCCCATTATTGCTCCACCCCTCCTTCTAGCCTGTTTGCTAGTGCTTTTCCAAAGCACTCTCCCATCTTGCCAAAGTCATCCCTCCTGAAGTCCAGTACCCTCACTTTTGTATGGCTTGACTCTGTAGCTGAGTTTATCGTGAACCACACTGTTTGGTGGTCACTGGTTCCCAGATGGCTACCCACTTCTAGATCTGAGATCCTCTCACTGTCCACATTTGAGAGTATGAGGTCTAAGATTGCTCCCTCATGAGTGGGTTCCAAAACTAGCTGTCTGAGGCATGCTACCTGTAGGGCATCGAGAATGGCCCTGCTCTTGGATGTGGCTACAGCAAAGGTGTTCCAGTTAACATCTGGCATATTCAGGTCCCCCATCAACAGTATCTCCCCTTTCTCTGCCATCCTAAGGATGCCTTCGATCATATCCTTGTCCATTCTCTCTCCCTGACATGGGAGTCTGTATACAACCCCTGTGCAGATTGTACTGCCATTTCCAATCTCTAAGGTGACCCACAGTGACTCCTCTCCTCCCTGTTTACTCTTTTGTTCCATTACTTTTATCCCTTCCCTTTCATAGAGAGCTACTCATCCCCCTCTTCTACCCTCCCTGTCTCTCCTGTAGATTGTGTACCCTGGTATGTTAACATCCCAGTCATGGTTCTCTGTGTACCATGTTTCTGTGACTGCAACGATATCCAGACATCCCTCTTCCATCAAGGCCACAAGTTCAGGGAGCTTGTTGCCCAGACTATGGGCATTGTTACTCATTACCCTCCATTTCTTGATGGCCTTACCCCTTTTGACCCATCCCTGTCTTTATTGCCTTTGTCATTTTTCTCCATGTACCCTTGCCCTTCTCCCTATCAACATCTCTATATTGGTGTTTACCTCACTTACTACCCTGATTTTTTTTTTTAACATATAATGTTTTATTGAAGTTTTCAGTTTTCCATTTAGTTCACTTCGCACATAGCAGCGTATTCACGGTAAGTTTCAGTTGCTGACACCACACTACAGGATATCTAATGTCACTGCCATTTTACAGAGCTTATCCTAGTTACCAGGTTACAGCCATACTGTGTTTCTATTGTACAAAATCTATGTCTCCATTAACCTTAATAGGAGGCCTGGCCTGTATAAACAATATACTAGTTACTGCAGCCTTTAAATGGATGTAGATAAATACTAGAACATAAGATCCAATAGATCATTATCTTACAGCACAGACCTCTCAATTTAAACATTAGGTGTACACTAGCTATGTGCTTCTAATCAACTTATATCCAACAGACCCACGAAGTAATGCTTAAACTACAGATAGGACTAGGGTTATGAGGGAGACAACAGGCAAACAATATAAGGAGAACACTGACTTAAGCAAAAAGAGGGAAAGAAAAGAGTATTACGGGGTCTACACACCACAGAGGAGAATGCATGGCGTAAAGCATACCATCCTCGACTCACCTTTGCTGTTAAGTAATAGGAGGGTTCTGTAATGGAGGAGAGGGCACTCTGCAAATATGTGAGTGAAGATAGGCATCCTATTTTACATAGTAATTGGTCAATTTGCCTCTAGCTACTGCCGTCAGTCTTTCAAATGTGGCCAGTCTGACCATGGCCATCTGCCATTGAGAAAGTGTGGGGGGCATAGGTTGCCTCCATTTCACTAGCAGTGCTCTCTTCGCTTCCATGATAGCAACCAGGAGCCAGGCCTTATTAGAAGGGGTAAGTGCATTAAGTGAGAACATATCTCCTAATAGCAGGGAGTAGTGTTGCAGAGATAATGGGGTACCCACTATTGTGGAGCAATCCTTCAGGACTAAAGTCCAAAAGATACGAATATTTGGGCACAGCCACAGTATATGATATAGGTGGGCCGGGGAACAGTGGCATCTCCAGCAGCTGTTCTGTGGGATTATCTTATGCCTGTGTAGAACTGCAGGAGTTTTGTACCATCTGAGAAGAATTTTTAATTGAACCAATTGGCTCCTTGAGTCTACATAGGCCGTATGGGCCAGTCTGAGGCATTCCGACCACTGTTGTAGAGATAAATTGTGCTAGATATCTTGCTCCCACGTGGCTTTGCTGGGTAGGGTGACATCGGGCTGGGAGTCTCTGAGTGTTCTATATATAGCATCTACGAGGCCCTTGCCTCTGTTAGGCAGGGAGATGTTGTTCAAACAACTCCAAGGGGACTGAGGAGGCCAGTTTTTGAGTAGCGGGGTCACAGCGCTATGCAGTTGGAGAAATTTCCAGAACTCTTGGTTTGGTAATTTGTATTTAGTTCTAAGCTGCTAGAAGGACATCACCATACGCATATTTGGTATTAGAAGGTCAGCTATCGTCTGCATACCTTTAGAAGCCCAGGAAGCCCAGTGAAGCGGCTTGCAGTCCACTTTTACAAGTGGGTTATTCCAAATCGGGGCATAGCTTAAAGGGGGAGGATAATCAGAACTAGGAACTCCAGTTAGACCCATTGCACGTCTCCACAGAGCACATGAGTTTGCCAAAACTGGCGTAAGTTGGGAGTTAGTTGGCTTCTTATTAGATAACAGAGAGTAAAGGGGAGGTCCCTTCTGCCAACGTAGCTTCCAGCACTGCCCACTGAGGAGGGGGAGCATGATGAGGAGCAAACCACGTCAGGGTCTGGGCCATATTAAAGGCCAGGTGGTATCCCACAAACCAGGAGAGACCGAGCCTTCCCTTACTACCCTGATTTTTTTTCGGGGGGGCTAGGATTTTCCTGCTTCTTTCCAGTGCCTCCCACCTTGGCTAGTTTATATGCTTGCCAATGAAGCATTTAAACCTATCACCTAGGATCCTGGTTCCCCTCCTGGACAGATGCAGACCATCACACCAGTATAGGCCTGCATCACTACAGGTGGACCCCCAGTCCCCAATGAAGCCAAATTCCTGAGCTCTGCACCAGTTTTTCAACCACTGATTGAATCCCATGGTGTGGAGCATCCTAACCTCATCCATGGCATAGACAGGCAGCACTTCCGAGAAGGTTACCATGCATGCTACTTGTCTAAGTCTGCTCCCCAACTCCACAAACTCTTCCTGCACTGCTCTGATCCCTTTCTCAGCCAGGTCATTTGTCCCTAGGGGGACAATGACATCCAGCTCCCTCCTCCATGCAGCTGCTCCAGCGATTCTGAGGATTCACTCCCTGTCCCTCCAAGTCATGGCGCCAGGCAGGCACCTTACCTCCCACTCCCCTTCCTCCCCCAGGTCTACCCGCCTAACAATGGACTCCCCCACCAGGAGTTGTTTCCTTCCAATGTGGGGTCCCATGCAACCCTCCTGTGGGTCTCCTTTGTGGAGGTTCCCAGCATTCTCCTTGGTCTCCACTCCAGGTGCCTCCATAGAGGAACTACACTTTGCCAGAACAGCATATGAATTGTGGAGAGGTACAGCTGGAGGGATGCGCCACTGTTCCACCACCCTCACCCTCCCTGAGCCCACTGTGATAAGGAGGCATACCAAACTTCCCTAAAGGAAGCAGCAAATGCAGTAAGGCAGGCAAAGGCCCAAACCAAGAAAACACTAGCGTGAACAGTAAAAGAAGGGGACAAGACTTCTACAGATACATTAGTGAAAGAAGAAAGTCCAGAGGGGGTATTGCTAAGAACAAAGGGGAAAAGGAGGAGTGTGTGGAGGAGGACCAAGGAAAAGCATCTGTCTTAAATAGATACTTCTGCTCAGTATTTACTGAGGAGAAGTTAGGGCAGGGCCCACAGCTCAGCACCATGGACATGGGGGGATGGAGGTGTGTACAAGTCCCTTCAAAAAATAAAGGGTCCTACAAGAACTCGCTAAGCTCAGGGTAGACAAGGCAATGGGACCCGATGGCATACATCCCAGGGTACTAAAGGAGTTAAGGATGGAACTAGCAGAGCCATTAGCAGAACTGTATAGTGAGTCTCTGAGCATAGAAGAGGTCCCAGAAGACTGGAGAAGGGCTCATGCAATCCCACTCTACAAGAGTGGCAGCAGGGAGGAGGCAGTGAACTACAGAACAGTCAGTCTTACCTCAGTAGTGGACAAGATTATGGAGGTACTCCTTAAGGAAAGGATAGTGCAACACCTGGAATCCATAGAAGCACAAGATCCAAGACAGCATGGGATTACGACAGGAAAGTCCTATCAAACTAATCTCATAGATATCTTTGACTGGGTAACCAGAGTGGTGGACCAAGGGGGAGCAGTTGATGTTGCCTACCTTGACTTCAGCAAAGCTTTCGATACTGTTCCAAATAGAAGATTGATTAATAAGCTAGGTAGGCTCGTGGGGTGGGTCTGGATGGCAAACTGGTTGGCAGGTAGAAAACAGAGAGTGGCGGTAAATGGTATACAGTCAGAAGAGATGCGAGTCACAAGTGGTGTACCTCAGGGTTCAGTCCTGGGGCCAGTCCTCTTCAATATCTTCTTCAGTAACATTACAGATGGACTGGAGAGTAACGTTTGCCAGTTTGCAGATGACACCAAGATTTGCAACAGAGTAAATGATCCAGATGGAGTGGGCAGAATGAGATCTGGAAAAACTGGCAAAATGGTCTGAAGAGTGGCAACTGGGGTTTAACGCAAAGAACTGTAAGATCATACACATAGGGAAGAGAAATCCTGAAGCTACCTATAGGTTGGGAGGGGAGTTGCTGGCAATCACAAGGGAAGAAAGAGACTTGGACATCATCATCATCACAGATCACCTGAAATCATCCAAGCAGACCACTAAAGCAGTAGGTAAGACTAGAGGAATGTTGATGTGTATTAGTAGGGGTATCACAAGTCATAAGAGGGAGGCAATAATCTCTCTTTACAAGACACTGGTTAGGTCCCATCTGGAGTACTGCGTGCAGTACTGGAGACCACATCTGCACAAGGACATTAACAAAATTGAGGCAGTCCAGAGAAGGGCAACAAAAATGGTGCAGGGATTGCATCAGAAAAATATGAGGACAGATTAACGGAGCTCAATATGTATACCCTAGAGCAAAGGAGGGAGAGATGTGATGTGATCGAAACATTCAAATATCTTAAGGGCATTAACAAGGTGAAAGAGTCTTAACATGTTTCAATATAAGAAAAATAGCAGGACAAGAGAACACAGCATGAGATTAGATGGAGGCGGATTAAGGGGTAATGTGAGGAAGTTCTTTTTCACAGAAAGGGTGGTGGATGCATGGAACTGCCTACCTCAGGAAGTGGTGGATATGAATACAGTGCAGGGCTTCAAACAGGCATGGGGTAGGTGTAAGGGAACAATACAGATGAGTATGAATAAATAGGCCATTGACAGAGTAAAAGCCTATGGCACATTCATAAGGTAGAAAAAATGGGCAGACTGAATGGGCCTTGCGGTCCTTATCTGACATCAACTTCTATGTTTCTGTGTCATGTCTTTAGGGAGAAGAATTGGTTTTGTACTTATTGTACTATACTAATACTATGATTATGAGGGTAACCTTCTATTTCAAGTAAGCAATGGGATGAAATGGGACCCTCAGAACCCTGCCTTTAATCTAGTTGTCAGGAGAGTAGTTGTACTTACTTAACATGTAAAGTGGGTCTCTGGAGTTCATCTCTCACCTGGATCCTGCGGCCGTTACTTCAGGGCACCCTGTAGCATCATGCAGCACTTGAGGATGTTCTCCATATCAAGACTTAGGGCCCTCTGAAAGAAAAACGAGAACACAAAGAAACCTTTGTCCTGAAACAGTAGTAAAATTGTTCTACAGCGTAACCTAGCACTGTGACACAGTTCAAGTGATAATGGTAGAGAATTGCCTACCAAGTTGCTCATGGTATTTTCTGCATTGTCTGCTATGGTAAGCTGTCAACTATTATAGTGAGTTCAAGCTTGACCAGGGAGGAGGGAGGAAGGGGGATGCCAGTGTGTCCTGCAGTCAGTCTGTCTATGGAGGGTTGAGTCAGTCTATTCCTGCTGAAGGGCTTGTGTAGGCCATATATGGGGCCCAACATTCCAGAAATTTAGGAAGTGTGTTATGCAGTAAGTGGGAAAGTCTGTTCAGTCTCACCAGGGAGGTAAGTGAAGTCAGGATCTCAGCAATAGTTGGGACTAAGGGTAGTCCTCCACTTGCATAGAATTGCTCATTTGATCTGCAGTGCAAGGAGGACCAACCATCGATACTCCAGGGGTTTGAGGTGACCGTGGTGTGATTTGATACCCAAGAGGAATAATTAGGCTGATAAGGGGATCTGTTGTCGGAGGATCTTAGCCCCTATCCACTGGATCTGACTTCACAACCCCTGGAGTAAGGGGCAATTCCAGAGTATGTGGTATAGATCCCCCCGGGGCAAGACATCTCCAGCAATTGTCATTGTGCAGGATCTGTGCCTGTGTAGCATGGTTGGGGTTCTATACCATGCATGCGATATCTTATTTTGCATTAGATGGCTGCATGTGTCCCTGTACTAGCTGTGTACATAGTTCCAGGCCCTGGACCATTGATTCTCTGAGATGTTACAGCCTATCATTTTCTCCCATCAAGCTCTGGTTTCATCTGACTGATGTGGGAGACCATCCTTCAGTTTGGCATATACTTGGCCCACTAGGCCTTTAGGGTGGGATAGCCAGCTGGCAATCTCATTTGGCAACTGGGAAGTGGAGTAAGTTTTCAGTATGGGGCAGAGTGCATCCCACATCTGGAGGTATCTCCAGAAGTCCTTCTGTTGCAGACCCCACTTTCCTGCAGCATTCTAAAGGTGGCCTCCCTAATTTACAAGTGTTCGAGGAGATCTGTTACTTTGGCAATGCCCATGCTAAGCCAGTGGGGCCAATAGATAGGTTTTCCCTCTGTAGTGATATTCCGGTTGTGCCAGAGGGGTTGACTGATGTTGGGAGTGCAGCTAATCCTATTTGCTTATGCATGCAGGGCCAGCAGCTGGCAAAGGGGTCTATGATGGGGTGTGGGGGGGTATAAGTGGGTATTTTTGTGGTGTAGGAAGGAGGCCTGAACCACTTGGGCTAAAGAGGTCTCCATGTCTACCCACTGTGGGGAGGGGCATGTACATAAGAACATAACAAAAGCATCGGCAGATGGGGACTGTGTGATCCATCTAGTCTGCCCTAGAAACTACTCCCTTTCTGTGCAGCCTTCATCCTAACTAGTCCTTTATTTCTGTCCCATGTGA
Source organism: Neoceratodus forsteri (assembly GCA_016271365.2). Lineage (NCBI taxonomy): Eukaryota > Metazoa > Chordata > Ceratodontiformes > Ceratodontidae > Neoceratodus > Neoceratodus forsteri. Next base: position 950,850,756 of record CM028134.1, read on the forward strand.
GTTTGAACTCCCTGATTGTCTTTGTACCCTATCTTAACCAATACGTGGTCTGTGCTTCCTGGAAGGCCCATTTGTACCCTTTCATCCCGGGTAGACCCCATCCCACCATTGTCCAGTGTGCCCTCAACTTGTTTCTACTGAATCTGGGTTTAGTTTCTTCCCACAAAAAAATCACCCATCAGCCTGTCAATGTCCAGGAGCCATTTCTTGGGTAGTTCCAGAGGAATGTGAGAGAGGAGGTAGAAGAATCTTGGGGCTGTCACCATCTTAATGGCTGCAATTTTCCCTGCCAGAGTGAGGTGGAGCAGTTTCCACCTGTCAAACTCCATTTTGATGTTCTGTATTAGTGGTTGGAAATGTAATTTCCATATATCTTTGAGGTTAGATGTGACTCTAATCCCCAGGTATGTGAGCCCTTGCGGTGCCCAAATAAGTCCAAGGTCCTTCACAGCTCCCTTTTTGCACACTGAGTTAAGTGGCATCACCTCTGTCTTGGACTAGTTGAGACAGAGTCCAGACAGGGTTGCAAAGGTGTCCAGGATCTCTAGAACAGGCGAGAGGGACACCGATGCATTTTCCAAGGGGATAAGAAGGTTGTCAGCATAGATCAGCGTGGAGTATGCTGTCTGACCAATCTGCATCCCCCTTATGGCTGGGTATTGCCAGATTGCTGCTGCGAGGAGCTCAACTGCCAAAAAAAAAATGGGAGAGAGGGGGCATCCCTGGCGTGTCCCCCTTTCCAGTGGGAAGGGGTCCAAAAATGGTCTGTTGGTGATTACTCTGGCCATGGGGTAGTTATAAATTGTCTGGGCAAAGGCTCTGTAGTGTTCACTCACTCCCAGGTGGGTTAGTACTACTTGGAGGTAGTCCCATTCCAGGGAGTCGAATGCTTTTTCAAAGTCTACTACTAATGCAGCTGCCGAAGGTTGAAGGCCTTGGGCTGTGTGTATGAGGTTGAGGAGGAACCTTACATGATCATTGTTGTGCCTTCCTGGGACAAAGCCCACCTGGAAGGGGTGTATCAGTGTGCTAAGGAAGGGACTGAGCTGGCTAGCCAGGACTTTAGCGTAGATCTTGCTGTCTACATTTATCAGTGGTATTGGCCTGTAGCTACCTGTGGCCAGTTTTTTTTTTCCTTCTTTGGGGATGACTATTATGATCGCCTCTCTCATGGTGGGGGGAAGGCTGCCCATGGCACCTGCTTCCTGGTATACCTCTGCCAGGAGGGAGGCCATCTGGTCTACCAGAGCCTGGTAAAAGTCGATTGTGAATCCATCTCCCCAGTTGACTCCCCCGCTTGCAACGCCTGTATGTCTGACCAAACCTCTTCCAGAATGGTGGTGTCCAGCATGTGGGCATCTTGAGGGGTAAGTCTGGGAAGCAATAATTAATCTAGAAAGGTGTGTATGCCACTTGGGGGGATTTTGTGTGTTGAGGTATATAGGGTGGAATAGAACGGCGCCATTATGTGACTGATCCCCTGTGGGAAGGTTACTGTGCAGCCCTGGTTATCTGTAAGGCCTGGAATATGCCTTTCTGCTTGTTGTTTTCTCAGGTGATATGTTAGCATCTTTCCACTCTTATCTACTCCTTCCCAGTAGCTATGTCAAAGCCTAAGGTTGGCTATTTTGGCCTTCTTTGTCAGCAATTGGTTTATCTTCAGCCTAATGCCTAGTACCTTCCTGCCTAAGGTGGAGGGGGCGATGAGGGGAGGCGAGCATCTGGTAGGCAGATTCAGCCTGCACTAACTGTGCCTCCAGGGATGCTAAGCGATGTTCACATTCTCTGCACTTCCTTGAGGTGCATCCCAACACATCTCCCCTAGTGGTGGTTTTGCAGGCCTCCCAGATGTTCAGAGCTGAGGTGTCGGAGACGGGGTTAGTGTCCTGGAATTGTTGCAATCTTTCTCGCACCCAGGGGACAAAATATGGATCTCTTATCGGGGGGGGGTCATCCAGCCCCCAAGTCTGTCTCGGGGGGGGGAGGCCCCACGTAAGGTGAAGGCGCACAGGTGCATGGTCAGATATTTGTCTGGGAAGAATGGTACAGTTAAGCAGTGCTTCAATGACTGCATGGGAGGTCAGCCAGAAATCTATTCTGCTGTGGGAGGCATGGGCCTCAGAGTGAAATGTATAGTCTCTGATCCTGGGATGGATAAGGCGCCATGCATCTGACAATTCGAGGTCCAACATATGTTGGTGAAGTGCTCGGGATCCCCTGTCACGTGTCTCTTTGCTGGTGTCATTCCTGTCAAATTGGGGGACCAGGTTGAGATTGAAGTCACCCCCCATTAGGAGAGGGCAGATAGGTTTGCTGAAAGCCAAATTGCCCCTGAGAGTTTGTGAAAAAAAGAGGTGTTATCAAAGGTTGGAGCATATACATTACACAGAATGATCGGACCGGTAGAGGTTATGTATTTGGCTAGTGTCCATCATCCCTCCGAGTCCGACACTGTAGAGTCGAGAGACCACCGGAACGATTTGTGCGAGAATATCATCACCCCCCTCTTCTTGGTGGGTGCCCCAGTGTGTATTTCCTGTCCCACCCATTCTTTTACCATCCTGGTAGGATCATTCTGTGTTAGTTTGATCTCCTGGAGGAAGACCACCTGAGACTTTAGCCATTTAAGGGGTGAGAGGACCTTTTTTCCTCTTAATCAGGGAATTCAGTCTGCTCACATTCCATGTGTGACAGCTAATCTCACCCATAGTGATCAAAATTCCATATGCTGTGACAGTGTAATGTAATGATAGTATACACGGCTAAAGTGGGATGGCCTTCTCCTCTGCATCCCTGAGTTGATCAATAGATGGTTCTCCCTCCTACTGACACTGCAGTTATAGGACTTCCAGTCCTGAACAGCTGAGTGAGTTCAAAGCATCTGTGGTTGTATTTATTTATTTATTTATTTATTTATTTATTTATTAGAACATCAGTTTAACAACCTTTGAGCCAGAGGCTCATTTACAAAGGGTACCTCGTCACAGTGAGGACAAAACAGTGCAAGAAACAAACATCAAGACAAAAATCTGAGTACATTTAGGAATCAGCCAAAAATACAGGCATATGTCAAACACAGTATACAACAGGCTGACATGTGCGCTTTACAGAGTAGACAATATACAGTAGTTACATGGAGATTGATTCAGTGGGCAGAATAAAGGTAAGGCTGGGTGGAAGACATCAGAAGAGGAGTGTGGGGAAGATAGTAGCAAGTAAAGGTAGAGCTGGACAGAAGGTCAGAGAGCGGCTCAGTGAGCTTTGTCTGACATGACATAACAACCCTGGTTATCTTCAGTAGCCTCACTCAAGAACTCAGCATTTAATAATCCTTTAGAACAACAAACTATATACATTCTAAATATTAACAACAGAAATATACTTCGGGGTATCTGGCCCAGTATGGGGCTTAGGGCAGTTGCCCGACAGCCCACCTGGTTAACTCGGGTGGAGGTACTCAACTGGAGGTAAACTATGGCTACAATAGCCTGTACAATCTTTCTCAGATTGACCTTGTTAGGTTGGGGTGAGTGCCGGTGGACGCAGCTCTGGGCTGCAGGTATCAGGAGGCAGGCATCTGGGTTTGCCTTATGGAGCAACACATATATTGATTTGACTAGGGAGTATGATTGTGGAGGGGAAGGATCAACCCACCTCTAAATATTCTGAACACTTGGACAGGTTGGTGAGGTACCAGGGGGTGGGTGGGGGGATGGAGGAGCGCACCTGGATTACCAGAGTGGGGGGGTCAAGATTCCATCCCTTGGGTGCTTATCCCTCTTGTATCCACCATCAAGCTTGATGGATTTTATTATATGACAGGGAGGACAAGAGAACACAATGGGGGTAAGGGGGTAAGGTGGTGTGAGGTTAGGTATGCTCCCCGCTTGCCAAATATTAGGCCTGGACACATCCTGGTAAGGTAGTGTAGTGAGAGATTCAACTAGGCCTGTCTTCCTCCCCACTACATCAGCAGTGGGCAAGAGGGGGGCATGATGGTGGCTCCCCTTTGGCCTTCGCAGTGAAAATGATACGGGAGCGTTCAGAATAATTGAAATTTTCACCTCTAGGTTATTTAGCATTTATAATACCAATGGATGCAGAAAAGTAGCCTTGTCCCATGTGAGTGAAGGTTGAGGGGGGAAGATGGGCCATGGTGAGTGGCCTGTTCCCATGTACAGCAGGCCCTTTTTAAATCACTTGGGGGGGCGGGTCTAGGCTGCCTATGGATATGTAGCCTGTGCTGGAGATGTCGGCCCCCATTCCCCCAAGCATCTTTCCTACCTACCCCTCAAAACTGTACCCCTCAACACAAGAACCCCCATAACAGGGAGTTAGTACATATCTGACCAAAAGGATGATTCATTCTGAGGGGGGAAGATGCTCCAGCTGATTGGGTGTACCCTGTTCCTGCTGAGGAAGGTGCTGTGTCTGGGACTGTGTGTAGCCTGGATCCCCAGGCTCAAGTACCAGCGATGAGTCCACTGTAGCTGCCCAGTCATGCTCCTGCAGGTTCAGAAGTAAATCCACGGTTGGTGAGAGGGCAAAGTCCATCTCCAAGTCCTAAAGGTGTAAATTTGATAGGGAGAGTTGCTGGAGTGGGGCAAAACAATTCTCGGAAAAATAGAGATTGACTGTCTCTATGTCTCGGGTCAGTTCCCCTTCTTTGAAACATGCTGCTGATGCCACTGACTTCTCCCTGTCAATCTGGTGTGCTCTCCTGGAGTGCCATGCATGCTGGGGCTACTTTCTCTGCTTAGCTGGCTGGTCCCATTGGTCTTCCTGTTCCTTGGGTTGGATAAACGGGTTAAGGGAATCCAGTTGCTCATTCTGGCTGCTCTCCTGCATCCTGTATTCCTGCTTCTGTGGTGACCTGCTCCTTCATCTCAGTGGAGGTGCAGATGGAGTCTTGCTTCCACAGAGCCATGTCCTATTAATAATTGCTGAATTGGAGTTGGGTCCCATTGTGGGTAATCCAGAGGACTGACGGGTGTCTGAGTGAGAAGGAGACTTCTAGCTCATAGAGCTTCTTATGCACATCTCTGTATTCTTTACATTTTTGTGCAAGGTCCCTCGAATAATCCTGAAAGCTAAGGATCCTATTTCCGTGTCATGAAAGGTTGCCCGGTTCATTGGTGCTAGCCTGGGTGGCTTCTTTTTCCATGAAATTAAGTATTCTCATTAGTATGGGCCTAGTCCTCTCCTCCTCATGTGGCCATGGTTGAAGGAATGGTGGGAATGCTCAATTGTTATTTTCATTCCAGGGGGCAGAAGTTCCGTGAGAGCTCTTTTAAGGATGTCAGAGGTGTGATCTTGCTTGTATCCCTCAGGAAAGCCAAGGATCTGTAGGTTGTTCCTATAGGTCCTATTCTCCAAGTCGCCCACTTTTTCTTGAAGGGCCTGGATCTGGTGGTAACCCGTGAGGTGGGCGCATGTGGAAGGGTGCCGTCCATAACGGTGACTCCTTCCTGGTGCAATCCCTCATGGCAATGGGGGGGGGGTGACTGGATGAGGGGTGGGCGAACTGGGTGACAGGATGTAGCTATGTGTAGATGTGAGTAGGGGGGGCAAGCACAGCTCACATGGGCTGGGAGGGGACTGAGGGGCTGTAGGGGGTGGCGCTGCGGTGGATTGCTGAGCTGCATCGTGGTGTCGGGGGTTGGCTAGTGGTTGGGATGGGTGAGGTAGCGGGTTCAGGTTTGGGCGCTGTTACGATTTTTTTGCACCCGACCAGAACCTTTATTTTTTACTGCTTTCACCCCCCTGACATGCACCCCCCTGAAGTTGAGAATTCTTAAGTAGGGGGGTGCAGGGGTGAAGCCCCCCACAAGGGTGTGTGTAGGGGGGGCACAGGCCCCCCACAGAAAGCTGTAAAAAATCTCCTGGTGTCATTGTCCTGTGCGCTGGGGTTGTCAGAGTGCCGAAAATGGTTTTCGGCACTCTGACTGTGCGATAATGGTGATCGCATTTAGGCATTCACCGTTATCACATAGACCCAGATCTGGTGGGCCTGCTCCCACATGGTCACATAGTGACCCTCCAAGGTATGTTCCTGAGTGGCAGTTTTTTGTTCTATCATCCCGCAGCGCCCTTCAATATGGTGGAGAACCAGGGCAGTATTGTTCGAGACCAGCATGAATTTGTCCATGCGCTGCATAATGGTGGCAAACATTTCTTTAACAGAGGGCTCTATGCTCGGCCCAGTAGCGTATGCTATGCTTGCAGAGGCTCAGAAGAGAGAGGCATTCCGAACTGTCCATATGACCACTGTGTTCCCAAAAAAAGGATAGCTGAAGATCAGATACTTAGAGGTACAGTTTACTATGATTTTAGTAGTTACTTGTCCAGATAAAATGCCTGTATTTCAGATTATAATGCCCAGAGCCTCACACCATCTCAGAGTTATGCAGCTATCTTGTTTGGTGCCAGGCCACACACCCCTGCAGATCAGTTATTTGATCACTGGTGACCACAGGTGCACACTGCCCTCCTCTATTAAAGCAAAAATATTTGTTAATTAAAAAAAAAATCATATATTTTAGTAATATTGTATTTCTGGCATTTGGTGACCGGTAGTACTGTAGCCAAGGCTAGCTATTGAGATAGCCATGTAACCACTGGGTAGAGATGTGCAAAAATGTGAAATTCGCTCCACAAATGAATTTGCAGATTTTGCTGAGTGCATTTCTCTAAATTCCTGAAATTCATACAATTTGCAGTCCATGAATTGTGTGCATTTCACTGTGGAGTGTGAAATTTTGCCTGCAAATTTCACAGTTCACATGTGACAAATTTCTGCTGGTCAACCAGAATATTGCGAATTCTGTGAAGCGTGAATTTTTGGTGCTTTGCATGAAATTCACAGACCAAGTTTTACTCTGCAACCTCTCTACCACTGGGATGAATAACCCAGAAGAACTTCCTGTTGGTAAAGAAGTTGCCATCTTACATTCAACCTGTGTGCAGTGTGATCCATTAACAGCATGCATGTGTGTACGCATGTGCACACACACATCCATATATCCATTTTTCTTTTCATTGTAGTTTACTCCTGAAGTAAGCTGTGAGATTTTAAAGTTTTTAAATGTCATGACATCAGTGAAAAAAAAATGTTTGCTGTGGTGAAGTGCTGTTTCACCCATCAGGAAGAAGGGAGTTTTAAAAATTGCTAGTGGTTGCTTTCTTTAAAGAGGTAGTGTAAAGTTGCGCTGGAATGATGTTCCGTCATTATGCTGTATACCGAGGTGACCTGAAAGTGTGTGTTACCGTGCTCCATTTCATGTTCTGTTGCATGACAGAATTTTTGTTGACTGTATTTTAAATCATCCCCACCATGTGCAGTACAAGACACTGCTTGTGATGTGGTGCAAGGTACCACGTCAATCATTTTTGATTGTGCCAGGTGTTTGTGACACATTCGACAAAGTGACAGTTTTGTGCTCAGTGACTGACACTTCCCGGAGAGTGCAAATCATTCTGTAGTGCTGTCTGCCCATAGTCTTGCAAGGCATTTTTTTTCTCTGAGGTTTTGAGTGCAGCTTATGTGAATGGGACAGTTATTTTTTATCATTAGTAATATAATTTAGTTTCTTTGTTTCACATGTATTGAACAGTTCATCCGTGGTAGTTTTCTGCTGTAAAGTGACTGTTCCAGAGGTGTTATTTTGTTGTCTATTTAATTTGAATTCATAATTTTCCTTGTAGGGTTACTCATACTTTGAGATGTGGTTGTTGGTGGGTTGCAAAAAATGCCCAAGACATGTGTGATATATGGTTGTAGCAACACCGCAGGCAACAATGTCTCTTCATTTTTTCCCAGCTGACATCAAAGTAAAGCAGCTGTGGATTGCATTTGTTAATCAGACACGCACCAACTTTACCTGGTCTAAGCACTCAGTGATATGCAGTGTCCACTTCGATCCTTTTGATTTTGAAGAGTTGCCTCTTCTCAAAATTGCACATGGATTTAAAGGCAGCCCTGGGTGAGTTGCTGAAGGAGAGGGAAAGACTGTAGTACTGCTATATGAAACAAAGATGTTGCAGACATAGGGAGTATGGCAGGGTGAAATGTAATAGGTGGTGGACTGTGTGACATTGTTCCTGTTCAGAATGAGTACCAATGGCAGAATGTGTGATATTTCCTTTTATGTATATACTGTATATGTATTTATAAATTTATCACTTCCATCGCATCCTAGTGAGTCTATTCTGTACACCTGTGACAGATGTTATGCCACATTCTCTGATCTTACTTTTGGGGAGATTGATGCCACGAAATGTAGATGGTCTTTGTTCATGGTGGTTGGGGGGTATATTTAGTTGCTGATATGGGACTGCATGCTGTGTTTTCTGTGTGAGAGTGGATCAGTAGATCCGTCTGCAGTGCTTCCAGAGTTGCGAATGACTGTATTGTTGTGGTGCATAGGTTCTGATAATTTTCTACTGATTTCATGATGTAACTTCTGTGGCCATCCAATGTGATGATTTGCTTTTTTTTTTTTTTTTTTTTTTTTTTAGTATTTTGATATGATGCTGGTGAGAGTGTGAGCAATACATGTGCTATGATGGCACTTCAAGTGTGCACAGTGGGTGGGGGGGTGAGGCAAAAGTAAGGGGGTTCAGAAGTAGCACACAGTCACATGTAGCAAAATAAGTGTTGCAATGTGAGTTTGCTGCCCTCGGAGATGCAATGGTATGGATATTGGTGTAACCAGCATTGTTGTGTGTGCTATGTATCAGACACCTTTATGCGTTGCCATATGGATATCATTCAGCAATGGTGCTAGTGGATGTTTGGTGTGATATCGTGTATGGAGATGCATTGTTCAGTATGGATTTCAGTGTGTCCCAAAATGTTGTTCTGCTGCAGTATAGACATCCGTAGTGCAGCAGAACGACTTTTCATTCTGCTGAACTAGGCATGTCATACTGGCATGAGTGTGAGGTTTACCACAGTCATAAAAGTGAGCCATCTGCTGCTTGGTATTTGTAACTACAAATGAGCAACTGGACATCTTCAAAAGCAGCCATTTAACAAGTAAAAAAGTACCAGTAAGTACTGTCATTGTTTCCACATACTGTACCTTTGAATAACAATGTCCGCCGCAGTACAATCCAGGCCACTCTTGAAGTACCAACAATTAATTTTGCTTACATCTCCTTGTTATGGTGCCTGATATTGGAGGGGGGAGCAGCTCGGTAAACAGCAGAACTATACAGTTGGCATGTCAAAATGTGAGTAGTCTCCTCCTTTTTTCTGCTCCAATTCTTAATGTTGTTTTCTCCCCCTCTGCCTAATGTATCTCTCCGTAAGAGTTGTGCTGATGGAGCTACAGGAGATCGGCCGGAGAAGTGCTAATGGCACACTTCCTACCGGAGAGTATTAACCAGTAAACTAATTTTAAACTGGACACTTACTATTCAGTAAATGCTGCCTTAAAAGTTGAAATACTGGTATCAAGTGTTTTTGTTTCTCAAAACAAAATCTGTGCACCATACACTATACAGAAAAGTGTATGGCTCCCAGTGAACAACAACGATCTTCACCATCCTCATAGTTACTGTGGTGACTGTTAGAGCTCTTGAGCTGCGTTCTCAAGGTCTACAGTCACCATAGTAACTACTCAGTTGAAGAATAAACTTGTTGTTTATAGTGAGCCATAATCTATCCTAAATGTAAGAGGCATTGGTTTTGTTGGTATCCCATTTGTATTCTTATCCTTCTGCTAAAACATTTTCACAGTAATTCTGTACCATCCCATTTTTTGTATTTTTGTTTTATCAGTGACAGTTATGCATGTCTATTGCTGTTTTTTGCTGTTTCGAATATTTTTGTATAATTATGTAGAAGTAGTAAGTTATCTGTGTACAACAGATATGGTGCCCGATATTGGAGGGGGAAGGCAGCTCGGTAAACAGCAGAAGTATCCAGTTGGCATGTCCGTGACTGTCAAAATGTGAGTAATCCCCTCCTTTTTTCTGCTCCAATTCTTAATGTTGTTTAATCCCCCTCTGCCTAATGTATCTCTCTGTAAGAGCTGTGCTGATGGAGCTACAGGAGATCGGCTGGAGAAGTGCTAATGGCACACTTCCTACTGGAGAGTATTAGCCAGTAAGCTAATTGATGACATACACCGTGGTTTTATTTCCTCATGTTAAACACAATAGTTTTGTTCTCATGTACATTTGGATTATATAATTTGTGCATTGCACGAGAATTCTATTGTCTCACTACGAAATATTTTGATGAAGGAGTTCCATGTTTTCTTTCACATTTGTGTGTGGGCCCTGACATATGTTCTGCAGCATCAGATATTTCATGTCGTTTTCATGGCAATGATGTACTCTAACCCTTGGGTGGAAATGTAGCAGTTTTGTTTGTGGAATGCAAAGTGTTGGTTATCTTGGCCCTATGTGTACGAGTTGTCTGACTTATCTAGTTTTACTTTGTAATGATGTGTTTTTAATGGGTGCTGTTCTACTTGATACGTAGTACTTTGTGGTTTGAGAGTGCTTATTTGTAATGAAAAGTTTTTGTGAAAGTGCAGTGCTGATTTATGTGTATTCCTGATTATGCTGTACTGTATGGCCCAGATATTCAAAAGGGTTTGCGCATGGCGCAACAGTGTTGCACCATGCGCAACCCACTGATGCGCCTCAGCACGATATTCAAAGGGAAAAGTGCGCGGCACAAATCCCGAGGCGCCAGAGCGCATCAGTAATGTATGCAGGCGCAGGTGGGGGGGCGTGCCCACGCATACTCTGCACAGCCCGATATTCAACCCTGGATGTGCAGAGCCATGCATGCGCTACCCCTACCTGTACCAGCACAAAGTTGATCCAGAAAAAAAGGAGCAACGGATGGCCACCCACAGGTGAGCTGCCACATTGCAGGGCACAACACGGCAGCTGCCACCTGTGGGTGGCCACCCGAACTCCGGCTACACCTGGCGGCGCCCCCTATGCCCGATCGCGGGCATTTGTTAAAAATAGAACTATGTCCAATATCCTTGGTGGTCCAGTGGACCGCTGTCTGCCTGATTGTGGGCATTTGTAATAAAGAAATCTGTCCAATATCCCTGGTGGTCCAGTGGACTGCTGCCCGCCCGATCGCGGGCTAAGTAATAAAATTATATCCCCAAAATCCCTGGAGGTCCAGTGGACCTGCAAGCCCGATCGCGGGCTATGTAAAGAAATAAACCCCATCCAAGTCCCTAGTGGTCAGTATTTTACCCCACCCGCCCACTGATCACCCACGCTCCTCCTCGGTCAGCGGTGGGTGGCAACACCCCGCCTGCTACCCTGCCGCCGACTGACGGGTATCGGTGGGGCTGAAACGCCCATTGGTCGCAGTGTGAGCCAGTAAGTGCGGCTACCGCTATACATTCAGATATGTGAATGGATCATTCACATATCTGGAATGTGAATATGTATGGGCTGCACTCCCAACTCACTCTGTGGACCAATGGGCGTACAGCCCTATCGACACTGTCAGTCAGTGGCGGCGTGGCGGCTGGCGGTGTTGCTGCTGCCGCCGCTGACCGGGGAGCGGGCAGTGAATTCAGTGGGCGGGTGGGTGGGGGTCCACTGGACCAAAAGGATTGGATGGGGCTTATTTCTTTACATAGCCCACGATCGGGCTTGCAGGTCCACTGGACCACCAGGGATTTGGATGGGGTTTATTTCCTTACCTAGCCCACGATCGGGCTTGCAGGTCCACTGGACCACCAGGGATTTGGATGGGGTTTATTTCTTTACCTAGCCCGCGATCGGGCTTGCAGGTCCACTGGACCACCAGGGATTTGGATGGGGTTTATTTCCTTACCTAGCCCACGATTGGGCTTGCAGGTCCACTGGACCACCAGGGATTTGGATGGGGTTTATTTCTTTACCTAGCCCGCGATCGGGCTTGCAGGTCCACTGGACCACCAGGGATTTGGATGGGGTTTATTTCTTTACCTAGCCCACGATCGGGCTTGCAGATCCACTGGATCACCAGGGATTTGGATGGGGTTTATTTCTTCACGTAGCCCGTGATCGAGCTTGCAGGTCCACTGGACCACCGGGGATATGGATGGGGTTTATTTCTTTACCTAGCCCACGATCGAGCTTGCAGGTCCACTGGACCACCGGGGAATTGGATGGGTTTATTTCTTTACATAACCCGCGATCGGGCTTGCAGTTCCACTGGACCACCGGGGATTTGGATGGGGTTTATTTCTTTACCTAGCCCACGATCGAGCTTGCAGGTCCACTGGACCACCAGGGATTTGGATGGAGTTTATTTCTTTACGTAGCCTGCAATCGGACTTGCAGGTCCACTGGACCACCAGGGATTTTGGGGATATAATTTTATTACTTAGCCCACGATTGGCCGGGCAGCGGTCCACTGGACCACCAGGGATATTGGACAGATTAATTTGTTTTATTACAAATGCCCACAATCGGGCAGACAGCGGTCCACTGGACCACCAGAGATATTGGACATAGTTCTATTTTTAACAAATGTCCGCGATCGGGTAGTCTGCGGTCCACTGGACCACCAGGGATATTGGAGGTAGTTCTATTTTTTAATACAAATGCCCGCGATCGGGCTGTGGAGCACATTGCCGGCTGCAGGGGGTGTCGGTCCCCGACGGCTGCTGCCTGGCAGGGTGCCAGGCACAAGTCATCGGGGAATCGGCGCACCTGCATGCAAATGGAGCCATAATGACATGTAAATGGCCCCATTTGCACCTTGCATACATTATGGCCCCATTTGCATGTCAAGTTTTGAATATCGCGGTTGCTGTGCATAGCACAATGGAACTTGTGCTAGCGCATCCTCTTGCTCCACCTGGCCACTTGTGCTGGCGCAGTGCCACTGCGCCATGCACACTGCGGGTAGCCAGGGTGCGATATTCAATGCTGCTGAGCCATGGCGCAGCTCTCTTGAATATCGCCCAGTCCACACCACTGTGCAGCCAAGTTGAGCTGCTCCCAAGCTTGCGCCACAGCCTGGTGCAGTTTAAATATCTGGGCCTATGTTTCTTTAGTATTTAGTTGTTTCTGTCATCTTAGAATTGTCAAGAATGGTTTCCTTTGTTTCCAAAGGTGAATTTCAGGAATCCTCCCCTTCACCCACCCATCCAGACTTTATAGAACCCATATTGTATTTGATAGTTGCACAGGCTGAACAGTTTGTCTCTCCCTATTTGTCAGTTGTCTACTTGTTTTATTGATATGCATGTTTGGCACATGTAGGGTAATTAGTTATGCCACTTGTAATGGTGTAGTTAACTCTCATATTTGTATTTCTTAATATATGTAGTCATTCTCCTTTCCCTTTTAACTAAGTGGATGAAAGAAACTTTTTTTTGTTTGTGTGTGGGTGACTGTTCATGACCAGGTTAATCTGCATTGCCTAATATGCTGATGTTAGCAATGCACTGCACAGTTAGTGGGAATGGTTAGTAAGTCAGTAATCCTCTGTATCTGTGTAATGTTCTGAGATGTGTGTGCCTTTCTTTTTCCTGTTTAGTGATACTTATGAGTTATGTATTGCCGTAGTAGTTGTATTCATGGGACAGTGTACATAGAATATGCTTGCTGTGATGCAGTCATTACTGATGGTACATTAGCAGTAGATCAACCTGTGTCACAGCAATGCAGAGGCTATCATGTTTAGCAGTAGTCTGCATTTTTCACTATTTCTCCCAGCAAAGAAGTTGCACTTTACCAAAGGAGTACTTTTAGTTGGGCACAAAATATCAAGTGCTTCCCTGCAAATGTGCAGTTTCCTGAAAGGGAGTAACATGAAATAGGCATGAGTGCCCAGGCAATACACAAGACAATGCATGAGCATCCACACATGTGCAAGGCTGATCCTCCTGCCTATGTTGTTGTGGCATGTAGTTATCATTTGGGTAATGCTATGTAGGTTTATTGTTGCTATTAATAAATTATCTGTGTTGACCCATGTTAATTTTGTATGCTTGCCTACATATGAATATAAGAAAATACGAATGTGCCAGCTGAAACAGACCTCCTGGTCTATCAACATCTGCTCAAGTGTGCAGCTAGCACCCCTAAGTTGCAGCTGTCCCACCCCTCCCCTTTTTTCTGCCCTCAGCTGTTTTCAGCCTCACCCACCTGTACTCTGCCCTGTTCTCTGTCCCATGCCTTTTAAAGCTACCCTCAGTTTTGCATGATATCACCCTCTCTGGTAGGACATTCCACTTTGATACCACTCTCTCTGTGAAGTAATGCCTCTTCACCTCCATCCTAAATCCTCCCCCCTCTATTCTTAGCCCATGCCCTCTAGTGTCCTTTCCTTTCCTCAGATTAAAACCCCTGTCGGCTCCATCCTTGTTGATTCCCCTCAGATACTTGAAAGTCTTGATTATGTCCCCCCATCCCTATTCTCCTCCAGGGTACATGTATTCAGTTCCCCCAGCCTGTTCTCATAGTCTCTCCCCTCCATTCCCTGTATCATTCTCATTTCCCTCTGCTGCATTCCCTCCAGTAGCTTGATATCCCACCTCAGGTATGGCCTCCATAACTATGCACAGTACTCCAAGTGCAGCCTGACTAGTGACCTGTAGAGGGGCAAGATCACCTCCCTCCACCTGGATGAGAACCCCCTTGCTGTACACCCAAACATCTTGTTGGTCTTCACTGCTGCCTTTCTGCATTGGACAGAATTGTTCATGCTCCCTGTTACCATCACCCCTAGGTCCTTCTCCTCCTCAGTGATCCCCAGCTTCACCCCCCCCCCAACTATTATTCTCTCCTTGGGTTCTTTGCCTTGAAGTGCATAACCTTACACTTCTTCACAATGAACCCCAGCTGCTACCTCTCTGACCACTCCTCCAGTTTGGTTAGGTCCCCCTGCAGTTGCTTCCATCCCCACTCCTCATCCACTACTGTACCTATTTTGGTATCGTCTGTGAACAGCCTTACTCTGCTCACCACTCTATGTGCGATGTCTGAGATGAAAAGCCCAAATAGCACCAGGCACAGTACCGAGCCCTGCAGCACCCTGCTCATCACTGATTTAGGTGTTGCAAATTCCCCCTCCCTACCACCACCTGTAGTAGCCTCACATGCAGCCAGTTTATAATCCAGTTTGACATTTTTGGCCCCACTCCCATATCAGTTAGCTTCCCCCCAAGCTGTCCATGAAGTACTGAATCAAAGGCCTTGCTGAAATCCAAGTAGAGGACAGCCACTGCATGTCCCTTATCCAGCACTCTTGTTACCCAGTTGTAATATTGTATCAGGTTAGTTTGACAGGACCTCCCTGATATGAACCCATGCCACCTCACATACTGGTGGTAATTGTCCTCTAGAAATGACACCAGCCTCTCCTTCAGTATCGTTTCCATAAGCTTACCCACGATGGAAGTGAGACTGACTGGCTGATAATTGCCCAGTTCATTCTTTGGGCTGCTCTTGTGTATCAGCACCACATGGGCCATCCTCCAGTCCTGAGGCACACATCCTGTGTCCAAGGAGATACTGAACAGATCCGCCAGCAGTTCCACCAGCACCTCTGCCATCTCCTCAGCACACTGGGGTGGATACCATCTGGCGCTGGTGCCTTGTCCACTTTAGCACTCAGTCCTCTAATACTCTACTTCTCTCAATCATTCTATCCGTCACCTCTGCCACCCCCACCCTCCCAATCCAAGGTGTTAGTGGTCACCCTTTTCCTGGATGAACATTGAGCAAAAGTATTCATTTAGTGATTCCACTTGTTCTTCTCCCTTTTCCACCCATTCTCTACCCCTCTTTATCCTCACTATGTTATCCCTGCATTTTCTTTTCTCTTGATGTATCTGAAAAAGTACCCCCCTTTAATTCCCTGAACTAACCTTAGCTCCCTTGAGGCCTTAGCCTCCCTCACACTCTTGGTCACATCCTTGGACCATCTTGCATACTTTTCCCTGTCCTCCTCCTTCCCCATCCTTCTGAACCTGTGATACGCAGCTCTCGTTGCCCTCACCCCCTCCATCACCTCGCTGCTCAACCAGCATGGTTTCCTTGCTCTGCTCCTCTTACTCTGTAACTTGGTGCAAGTTTACATCACCTCTGTAATTCCCCTGTTTAGTAATGTCCCATTTCTGATCTGCTTCCATCTCTGACCCTACGCCCTCAAGTTTCAGTATCTCCCACATCCTCCAAAAGTCCACCTTCCTGAAGTCCACTACCTTTGTTAGTGAGCCCCCTGACTCCCTGCTCATTGTGATAGCAAACCACACTGTTTGGTGATCTCTATCAGCTAGTGGGTCCTCCACCCTTATTTCCCTCACTACCTCACCATTCGACAATACCAGATCTAGTGTGTTACTTAGCCTGGTAGGTCCAGTGACCAGCTGTGTCAGGAGTCCCTCCTGGATCATGTCCAGCAGCACCTGCTCCCTAGCACTGGAGGTGACCGGAGTGCTCCAGTCAACCCCCAGCAGACTGAAGTCCCCCACAATGACCATGTTCCCCTTCCTACATACCCTCTTGTTTTGTTCTGCTAACTCCCTGTCCAGCTCCTCTGCCTGGGATGGCTGCCTGTACACCACCCGGAACCTCAGCTTCCTACCCTTGGAGACCAGGAGCTGCATCCAAATGACTTCCATTCTCCTTTCCTCCCACTCTTCCCTTGTACATTTGATCATGTCCCTCATGTAGATTGCCACAACCCCATCCCACGGTCCTTCCTATACAATTTATACCCAGTGATTGCCAGATCCCAGTCCTGGTACTCGGTGGCCCCCATATTTCCGTGATGGCTCCAATATTCACCATCCTCACTGCAAACAGCGCCTGTAACTCAGCTGATTTGTTACCTAAGCTTCTTGCATTCGGTGAGACCACCCTCTATTCTGTCCCTTTCCTTTCCTTTCCATGCTTTTCCTCCCTCCTATTCCCCCCATGCAACTTCCCCAATTCCTTCTCTGCTAGCTTGGGGGGTAAGCTCGTTTGGCTTCTCTCTTCGGGATCCCTGCCAAACAGCTGTCCACTAGTCACCCCCCCACATAGTTTAAATCCACCTTTGTTGCTATATACCCCTCTAACTTCTGCTTTAATACCCCATTCTCCTCCCCACTCAAGTGCAGCCTATCCCTTGCATATAGATGGTTATTGTCCCAGGTTCTGCCCCATCCACCCACTACCCCATACCCCTTGGATTGACAGCACTCCCTTAACCATGTGTTGAACTCCCCAATCCTCCCTTTCCTCACCGTACTTGCACAGGGTACTGGGAGCACCTCTGAGAAGGCCACCGACTCCCCTATCCCCTTGCACAGCATTCTCACACCCTCAAAACTCTCCCTCACTACCTCCATCATCTCCCCCACCAGATCGTTCATCCCCACATGCACCACTATATGCGGTTTCCTCCTACCTCTTTTTGCGCACTTCAGAATTGACTGCCACTCCCTATCTGCTGTTAACTCTGGTATGGACTCCACCCATATGTAACTATGCTGTTCCCCCTTGCTGCCCCATCTGATCCCATTAAGTATGGAATTCCACAATACCAGTACACCCCCTTCTTCATTCTCAGCTGTCATTCCCACCCTTCTACCCAGGTTCCCATTTCTAGAGTCATCCATATTAGAAGCTCTATCATTCGTCTACCGTTCACTCCAGCGGTCCCCCCCCCTTTCAACCCCTGACCTATCCCCTTCCCCATTCACTGCTTGCTCACAATCCCTCATATCCCCCCCATCTGCCCTGGGCTCCTCCCCCATCTCTGCAATGACCCGCTTGCCCCTCTACAAGTATTGCCCCTCTTCCCCTCCTCTTCCCGAGTACCGTCCCTTTTGCAATCTCCTCCTGTTCCCTCTCCTTCCCCCTCCTGGAGCCTGTCCTCCTTCTCTTCCTCCCCCACCAGTGTCGAGAGTACAGCAAACCTATTTCCTGCTCCCTCTGTCCTGCTATGCATTATCTCCTCCCTCCTGACTTGAGTCCCTCCTCTGTTGCTAGGCCCAACGTGTGTCTACCCTCCATCATTAGGTCTCCTGTCCAGTTTGCTCCTGCCTCCTCCCCATACCCATCCCTCAAACCATTGTTCCTCCCATGTGGTGGCTTCATGTTACTCTCTGGTGAATGTCCACCTGTCCTAAAATCCCCCCATCTCCCCTCATCCTCTCCAGCTCTTTACCAGGCCACCTCATCCTCATCTTCAAGCCTCCTCAGCCTGTAATATCTCTGTGTTGTATATCTTAGTATCTGTTGTGACATGTGGCTGTAACACAGATTAGAGATCATGGAATGATATTGTTCCCTTCTGTGGCCATACAGCTTTTTTGTGACCTGCATGGACTGCACAAGTGAGTTTCAGATTGAAAGTGGAACTGTGTTAGGTGCTCAATGCTAGTAGCACTGCACGTTGTTTTAAAATCGGGATGTTCAGGTGAATGCACAAGCAGTGCTATCTCAGTTTTATGCATTCCACTGAATTCTCAATATTTGCTGTTGAGGTCAGTGGGAACCTGAAACCCTGTTGTGGGAGAATGCCATATTTGTGTATGGAGCCCATGCATTTATGCCTGTGAAGTTTCTGTTATAATTTCTGGGGTAGTTCCTCTGTTCAAGTAACATTGTTTTGTTGCTGCAACCAAATAATCACATTTCAGTTCTATGGTTGAGTTGGTTTATTCAGTGGCTGTTGATATGTGATCTCGGCTTGGTGTGAACTACTTCCACGACTATCTGGGTAGTGCACCATAAGAAATTCTATATAAAGCCTCAATGTAGTTATATGTTTCATTTTTTATGTAATTTACTACAGTCACAGATTACAACATTTGAATTGAAAGCTAAAATGTCAGAAGATATAAAAGGTAACACATTACTACACAAAATACAGTGGAAATGAATAGATTCATTAACAGGAAGTCATATATGCCATAAGTTAAATTCACTGTTAAAAATGAGAAATGTGATGCATTGCTTTAAACAAAATGATGAAAGCCTTATCAAGGTTTAATAGTTGCAATGAGATCTGAAAAACAATCAGATATAATGTGGGATATCTTCAAAGGCAGTTGTTGTTGGTTGGCTGCTCTGATATCAGTCAATGAAGAAGTTTCCCTTTTTGCTGACTCTTTGTGATGTGTCAAACTATTTCATGTTGAGGTGTTTTGTGCTCAGTTACATGCTGCCTTTAATGGCACAGTAAACATTGTTAGGTGTGTGAGTATTGATTTGTAAAGGAGTTGAAATGGAATGCCATGCTACTTCTGAAGAAACATTTTGTGACACTGCAGGAGATGCCTAAAGAAGGATGCAGTGCTATGAGTTTTCCAATGTCTGATGAGCCACCAGTGAAGTAAACAAGAAGTTCAGACCTGGAAGTGGGAAGTAGATTAGTAAGTATGAAGCTGTTTGTTATTTCCTGATGCGTGCTATGTTGCACCAGACATTTATTCTGCTGACTACTCATTACTGTGGGGGAAACATTCAATTGTGAGTAGAAACAGATGATGTGGGAGTGTGGAAAAGCCAAAAGGTGATATGTGATGGTTGCCTTGTGACATACCACCACTATATGTAATGTTTCATTCAGGTTCTGTGATTGGATTCACATTGGAAATGATTCTTTAGATGATGGTGTACTGTTGTAGTTGTTGAAATGATAAGTACACTACATTTGGAAATGCCCTATAGAATACATTATGACCGACTGACAAGTCTCTGTATTGTCAACTGCAGTATGCCTTGATTGCAACCGATATATGTCATGCTATGCATGACATTAATTGTAATTTGTGTATAAGGTAGATGATAATTGAAAGAAGACAAGTTATGTGGATGAGCAATGTAAGTAAAGCTACATACAAACATACAAAATTTCCAGCAGATAAAGGCGTATCGGTCTACGTAGTGTGCTCAAGTGTGCAGCACTTCATGTCTTTTAGACTGCATTTGGTACCCGGCCCTTGTCTTCACCCTTCATTGATTTTTGCCCTGGTATCATACATTCCCAATCCCTGCTATTCAATGGTTTGAATTATGCCTCTGAACCTGTCACACCACCTTTTGAAGCTACCCACTATCCTCAGTGCTATCAACTCCTCCAGCAGCATGTTCAACTCTGTCACCACTATTTTTTTGGGGAAAGAGTGCCTCCTCATTTCTCTCCTGAATCAGCCTCCTTCCACCTTCAGACTGTGCCCCCTGATTTACCTACCACCATTAAAAAAAAACATCAATAGCTTACTCTGTTCATATCCTATAGGTACATTAAGGTCTGGACCATATCGCCTCACTCCATTATGTCCTCCAGTGTATACATATTGAGTTCTGTCAGTCAGCCTTCCTACAGTGATGTCAGTGTGTCTATTCCCTTGTCCGTAGTACATTGAGATCCAATTTATTGAGGTTAGCCTGGCTGGTCTATAATTCCTCGATTTGTTCTTGGTCCCACTGTTATGGAGGGTTATCATAGGTGCCACCCTTAAATCCCTGGGTACGCTTCCTGTTTCAAGAGAGGTGTTGAACATATCTATCACCACAGAATAATGAGGATGTCATGGAGGCTAATACTGGCACCAATCTACTTGGTAAGGGGTGAGGTCAGCAGAGATAGTTGTTGTGTGAGTAGCCTGGTGAATGGGTGGAGCTGAGGAGTGCTGTTTGCAGTAATGGTAGTCCAAGTCATCAGATGCCCCCAGTCTCTGTAGCAGATTTCTATTTCAGACAACAATGGTATCAGTGGCTGACCTGCATAATATACAGTAGCTGTGAGAGAGGCATTGTTCAATGGAATGATGATCAGCACATATGTGTACCTGGTTCTATGTTTTACATGATGGAGAAAGTGTGCTAAAAAGGAGGATGGGTGAGTCTCTACATCAAGGAGGGTTAAAAGGATACATAGTGGAGCAAGAAGTGAGGGGAAAGGTGGCTCAATAGTGTACAGGGATGTGGTTCAGAGCACCTTACCTGACACCAAGGCTGTGACCTATGGTTGGGAGCAAATCGAGGTTGCTGTGAGATTTCCCAGAGAAGATAGCATCTGATATGTCATCTAGATGCAAATTAAATGAGAATTTCAGTATGAAGATAAAGTACGAACTACCCAGTTCATGAGTGACTTCAATTATCTTGATATAGGTTTCTACTTCATATTTGATGCCACCCAATTAGGATGAGCCAACCACTTTCCCTACTGAAGACATGCTGTATTGTGACGAAGTTGATTATGCAGAAGATATAGGTGGCAAGACTTCATGTGAACTGCAAACTTGCAATGTTGAATTTATGTGTTTTGCAGAGTATGATGAAGCTGGAGTGCAGACAAAGTTATGTTTACATTACTCCTGAGTGACATTGACTTATCAGAAGATGTTGGTGTCAGTGACAGTGATAATGAATGCCTAGGAAGAAAGTTTGCATCTCTGAATGTTACACATGATCACACCTGCTGTATGTAGCAAGAACTCAGAAAGTGAAAATGTCAAGTATTGGTACTCGGACATCTAATTGTGTTGCATCGAAATGTTAGTTCTTTCGACTGTATGCCATATGACTTGTCCATGTTATAGTTCTTCTGACATGGAAGACATCAGAGTAATGTACATATTTATGTCTTGAGTGGTCATGGCAGTTATCTGATGACTTTCCTGAAGGTAATGCAATTTTCATGATTTGTCTTGAAGTAAATGAAGCCATTTTCTTGCAAATCTATGTGATGTCTAAGTGGCTTATTGCTTTCTACGTGTCCATAAAATCCATTCCTGTTCTGTACCCAAATGGTTTTCAAATGGCTGACTCAAGCCTGAATATTAATACTTTTAAAACTAGATTTGATGAATACATGGGGAAAAGAAATATGATTTCCACCTTTGATTACTAAGATAGTGAGCTCTTCAAAGGGCAAACAGCCTATTGAACTTGTACTACACCTATGAATCTATGAACCTATATATGCCTCCCTGTGATCTGACACTTTGCATTCATGCTAAGCCACAGTATGTTTTCAGTGCTTGATCTCAGTTGCCCTCATAGGCGGATGTATGTGTGTCCTTCTACATTGCTCATCTCATAGGTACATTAGGGAGCAAAGAAAGACTAAGGCAGGGATACTGAGGCTGAATAAAGAGGAAGGTGGTTGGGCCGAGAGCGACAGTGAAAAAGCAGGGATACTGAATGAATACTTCTGCTTAGTATTAACAATGGAAAAGCAAGGGGATACCTAATTCAATCAATAGAAGCACTCTGGATAGGGGGGTGATATTAGTCCTCTCACAGAAGAAAGGGTTCTGAAAGAACTCTTAAAACTGAAGGTGGATAAAGCATGGGGCCTGATGGAATTCACCCCAGAATTCTAAAAGAACTAAGGGAAGAACTAGTAACACTACTGACTACACTTTTTAATAAATCATGGGAGTATGGTGTGGTGCCTGAGGACTGGAGGAGTGCAGATGTGGTTCTCCTTCACAAAAGTGGGAGCAAGACAGAGGCAGTAAACTATAGACCTGTCAGTTTGACCTCAGTGGTAGGGAAAATGATGGAATCACATCTGAAGGAAAGAATTGTTGAGTGCCTAGAGGGCAGTGGGGCATAGGACCCAGGGCAGCATGGATTCACAGCAGGAAAGTCATGTCAGACGAATCTAATTGATTTGTTTGACTGGGTGACCTAATTAGTAGACCAGGGAGGGGCTGTGGACATGGCCTACCTAGACTTTAACAAGGCATTTGACACAGTCCCGAACAAAAGATTAATAAACAAATTAGCCAGTCTGGGAGTGGGTCCCAGGGTGGTAGCCTGGGTAAACACTAGCTGGACAACAGGACACAGCGGGTAATAGTAAATGGAGTTGACAGAGAAGAAAGGGGGGTTACTAGTGGGGTATCTCAGGGTTCAGTACTGGGGCCGGTCCTTTTTAATGTCTTTATAAGTGACAATACAGAGGGACTGGAAGGGGAAGTATGTCTCTTTGCAGATGGCACAAAGATCTGCAACAGGGTTGATACGCAAGGTGGGGTGGAAAGGATGAAAAGGGACTTGGCAAGGTTAAAGGAATGGTCAAATGTATGGCAGCTTTGATTCAGTGCAAAGAAGTGCAAAGTAATACACCTGGGAAACAAAATCCCCAGAGGAAGAGTACACAATGGGGGGTAAGATACTAACAACAATAAAAATGGAAAGGGACCTGAGGGCAATCATATCAGATGACCTAAAGGTGGGCCAGCAATGTGAGGAGGCAGTAAGGAGGGCTGGGGAGATACTGGGATGCATAGAGAGAGGCATCACCAGCAGAAAACAGGAAGTTCTTGGCCCTCTGTACAGACAGTTGGTAAGACGACATCTGGAGTATGGTGTACAGTTCTGGAGACCCCATCTCCGCAAAAACATAGACAGGGTGGAGGATGTCCAGAGGAGGGCAACCAAAATGGTGCAGGGTCTGCACCAGAAGACATATGAAGAAAGGCTAAAGGAGCTTAAGATGTATAGCCTCGAGGAAAGGAGGGAGAGGGGGGACATGATAAAAACTTTTAAATACCTCAAGGGAATCAACAAAGTCCAAGAGGGTAGCATCTTTCAGAAAAAGAGATGTGCAAGAACAAGGGGGCACAATCTGAAGATGGGTGGGGACAGCTCAGAGGTAATGTGAGGAAATATTTCTTCACAGAGAGAGTTGTAGATGCATGGAACAGCCATCCTGAGGAGGTCATAGAGTCAAAAACGCGGGGAATTCAAGAATGCATGGGACAGACATAAGGTAATTCTAGTGGGGGGTAGGAGGAAGTAGGCTGTTGGTTAATTAGGATCTGCAGCTTATCTGTTAGGTAGGGAAATGGGCAGACTAGGTGGACCAAGTGGTCCTTATCTGCCATCAAATTCTATGTTTCTGTGTTTCATTGACTGGATTTGTTCTGTCCCTTGTAGAAATCAAGCATATGCTGTCCCACTCCTGCTTACTGTGGGGAATCTAAGGCATCTATGCTTCAGAAAGATGCAGATCCAACAGTACTACAATGTATAGTGAAGGCCACCAGGATGAAACCCATTTCTGTATCAGTTTTCAGTACTGTGCAACATGCTACAGCAGAGTTACTGTGGAAAGTATTGTAATTTCAATTGCAAGTAGTCACTTTTGTACTGCTGGAAAATGTATAATTAGCTTCATCCTGACTGTGTCACATCTTCCTGCATGACCACAAAAGACTGACTCTCACTGACATTGCATTGTGTGATGCAGTCACTATGCAGAAAGATGCACAAGTGGGTATCATCCAGGCAAACTTCACTGTACATCTGTCATATACAGACCTATAGTACAGTACAGGCCTATGACACATTCATAAGGTAGAAAAAATGAGCAGACTGGATGAGCCTTGCGGTCCTTATCTGCCGTCAGCTTCTGTTTCTGTGTTTCTATACTGTAATTCCTCATCTGCAGAAATGCAGTAATCACTGGAATGTTGTGAATGTCATCCAATGACTCACAGTCCACTTATTGCCCTCATCATGGAAGCCTGTTTATCACCTTGGTTCGCATTGATATGCTTTTTCCAGGTTCAGTGGTGATCCACAGTGTCCCGGCCTTTCCTCTCCTTTCCCTCTTAATTGCTTCAGCAATATATGTAGTAAACACTGGAGGACATAAACGAGTTGGTGTAGCAGTGGTAAAATAGTATGCTTACAAGTCATATTACTGAAGGCAGTACATTTTAATTCCTTTACTATTTTCATTCATACTTGGCTGGGTATGTTATCAACATACAGTAGTAATGCACTCTTAGATCCGTATGTATATTACTATTTGATTTCTCCCTGTCAACCGACTGTTGCGTGTATTCTTCTGAGGTAATGTGCTTCAATTAAATTCTCTATGCAGGTGTTCAGACTTCTATAAGGAAACGTTCAATAGTCTCCCATGTACTGCCATCTATGCTAACTAAGCATTATGAGAAAGACATGACAGATGACAGCAGTGATTCTTCTGATGAAATGGAATTTGTGGATGGTCCTAAAGATTTAGACTACCATCCTGACAGTGACTGTGATGTGGAATTTGACACTAAGTAACTGTACATTGTCACATATTTTTTTTAAATTTCTGTAACATGATACATATGAAGCAGTTCCCTGCCATGCCGTGTGAAACTACATGTAACTGTCTCTGCAGTATTACATTTCAGAGTTTTACATTGTTACCCACTAATAAGGACACTAACAATTATAGTGCTGAGACTTCTAGGTGAATGATTGCGCAAACAATTGTAATGTCAGTCTTCAAAGTACCATTCCACGATATGTAACCTCAGATCATGGCTCTGCCTACACTGTGATATTACTTCTCTTCCTAAGTCTTACAACTTGCAATCTACCACTTATGTTACTGAAGGGAAAACTGTTAGTGTTAGAAAGTGGTGATATAGCAGAGCAGCATCTTTTCTTAACTGTGTTCCTCAAATTGAATACTCAGTTCTGCAAATATATGGTCAGTTTTTTTACAGCATGTGATGTGATGTCTGACTTGACAAAAGTATCAGACTGTCTTTAATTTATTCTGTGAACTTACCACAGTGTGGTATAACACAGGTATATAGTGAAACTGACAGTGGCTCAAAAAAAATTGAAAATGTTTGGGTGTGCTGCACGGATATCGGTGACCACATTTGTTAGCTTTGTGCTGTTCATAAATTTTCAAGGCCTGTCTTCACCAATAGAGCAGCAGTGAATTTACATGCAGCTGCATTGTGATGCTGTAGGTCTAATGCTAGGAGCAGTCTGCGGAAGGCCACATTGTTACTAAGGCACAATATTGATTATTATCTGTATTACAGTGGGCCCAGCACTTCAAATGAGACATGATCATGAAAGGTAATACATCGTGGCTGAATCCTGCTTACTTCAGTTGTTTACATTCTATGTGTATTGCTTCATGCCTCATACAGTGGCTGAGATAACCAAGTTGTATGGCACCATGGTCATTGTCTGTCAAGCTTTCCTAACCTGCAGGTACTGTTTCATACCAGTTATGTAAACTGATCAATGCTCAGATTTTATGTTTCCTTGTCTACACTGTGTTTTGAGAAGAGAATGGCTGAGATTCTGATGAATACATTTTTCAGTTCAGAGTATGCATCAGGAGGGTCTGGTAGGCCATTACATTAAGTGGTCAGTCCATGACTTGTCAGTAAGTCATGTGGAGGAGTACTCACATTCCATTCAGATTGCAGTCACTTTGAACTGTACTGTATCAGGTGTTATACTTTATGTATGTGTTCTGCTTCTGGCAGGTGCAACTCTCCTATAAAGAGTACTATGGATTACTGATGAAATTATATGCTGTACAATATTGTAGTCATCGATGTGGAAATAATTTATTTTCTAAAAATGTTTTCATTGTGCATTCAGTGAAGTATCAGCATATGAGCAAAAGGTGTAGGGGTACCAGGAGAGAGATAAATCAGGGATATCTGGGAGTCACAGTGTGATGCATCACTTCAGTTATGTGGCTGCCTTTCACCTCAGCTGTCATCAAGAGTGGTGTCACAATAAGCTATGAGTAGAAGAGGTTAATGCCCGGCGTATATGTCTTCAATGCTTTGGGGAGGACCTTTTGTTTCAGTTCATGTACTGTGTGTTGTATGTTTTACATCATGCTCCCAGCATCAGAGTTCTGCCGCTATCGCTACTGCTTTACCTACTCCGCAGTGATGACCTGCTGATTTGAAAAGTGACAGTAGCAGTGGCAGCACAACAAGTTCCCTGAACTGGCCCCAATGACTCAGTAAGGAGGTATTTAATCTGGAAAACGGAACCAGTCCAACCTTGTTAGTTACTGTTTCCAAAACACCATGTGCTCAGTCATTGTGTTCTGTTTGATGTAAGCGTGACATCTAAGTGGTATGTACCCTGAGGTGGCCAAAGCAACTTTGTTGAGTATGGTGTCTAAAGTAAATATATAAGGGATTTTAAAAACTTTAATAAAATCTCTTTTCAGCAACAATTAGGGCAAGTAAATTGGGCATGTATAAATCTAATACTGGATGTGGATTTGGCTATAAGAGAGTTTACTAAAATTTTTGTGGAGATTTGTGATAGGAATGCACCATTTAAAAAAACTGAAAGAGCGAGGCCAACACCACCCATGGGTTGATGAGAAAATCAAAAAGCAAATAAGATGGAAGGATAAAATCTGGAAAAAGGCAAATCAAACTTTAAAAATAGAAGACTAGTACCTCTTCAAAGAAATAAGAAATAAGTGTAAGAGCATGATAAAATAGGCTAGAAAGAAGTACTATCAGAATAAAATAAATCAGACACAAAATACTGCCCACTACTGGAAACTCATAAAGCAACTAGAAGGAAATACCAAAAAAGAATCAAATATTTCCTTAAAAGACAAAAAGGGAATGAAACAGTCAACTTACCAGGTAGCCAATAGTTTAAATCACTACTTTTGCCATCTCCCAGATATAAAAACAAACAAATCAGTAGATGATGTCAGCATCATTCAACAAAATGTAAATAAGGAACTAAGTTCTGATAATAAATTGCCTAAATTCTACTTTCGAATCATCTCATCGAATGAAGTATGATATCAAATTAATAAATTAAACTCATAAAAGGCAACAGGGCCAGATTTAGTTGAAATAAAATTCCTAAAATATTGAACTGAACAAATAACCCCAATCCTAACTAGCTGATTCAATGCAAGCTTACAACAAAACATATTTCTGAAACTTTGGAAAAATGCAAAGGTTATCCCAATTTTAAAAGGGGGGAAAAGAAAACTTAACAAACTATCATCCAATAGCATTACTGTCTACCATCTCGAAGGTCTTTGAAAGGCTAGTCTGTACCCAAACATTTGAATACCTTGAAAAGTATAAATTGTTAACAGATAGCCAGGTGGGTTTTAGGACGGGTAGGTTGATGGACACCACCCTGGCAGACTTGGTTGACACAGTTGCAAATGGACTGGAGGCAGGGGAGACTGTCAGTGCAGTGTTCATTGAACTCTAAAGGGCCTTTGACTTGGCTAACTATGCCATCCTGGCACAAAAGCTGGCAATAGTTGGCATGTCTGAATGGGTGCAGACATGGATGCTATCACATCTAACAGAACGCACTCAGCAGGTATGTATTGATGGAATTTTATCAGATGAAGAGGGGATCAATATGGGGGTGCCCCAGGGCTCGATCCTGGGCCGCCTTTTGTTTCATATATATATATATATATATATATATATATATATATATATAGAGATAGATAGATATAAATCCACTCCCACAATTAATTAAAAGTTGTACGATTTATATTTATGCTGATGATATGGCCCTAAAAGGAAGAGCAAAAGACAATGATAGCTTGCAGTGTGTCCTCCAGTCTGACTTTGATATCTTGCAGCAATGGCTTTTACTTTCCAAAATGGGTACTAAGTAAGAAAAAAACCCAGGTAATGTTATTGACTCGATGCAAAATTAATGTACAAAACATCAACCTGGATATATGCAACTTTGAGAAACAAAAATTAGAAGAGGTAACATCCTATAAGTATCTTAGGGTGCAAATAGATCATAAATTAACATTTAAAGAGCATGTGACCAGCGCCATAGGGAAAGTAAATATCAGACTGGGTGTACTCAGAAGAAAAATATCAATACTCCCCAAAGAAATGAGGAAAAGGGCAGCTCAACAGTTGCTATTATCAGTACTAGAATATGGTAGTATTATTTATCAATATGCCACTAAGACTTTATTAAGTAAATTGGACAAAACTTATTATAGAATGGCTAGGTTTGTCCTAAACTGCCACTATACTACCCACCATTGTAGTCTTCTACAACAACTAAATTGGGATTCCCTAAAAATTCAAAGAAAAAAAATGACTAGGATTAAGAGCTTATGTAGAATTTGGTGGTCCCAACTTACAAAAAACTTATAAAATACAAATTTCCAAAAAATATAACCTAAGAGACTTAAAACATAGATGCATCACTATTCCATTTGAGAATAATAAATATAGTAGGATGCAAAAAAGATTTGGTCTATCAAAGATCTGGAATGAGATAGCTCCGGAGATTCGAACTGCAAAAAATATAGGCTGTTTCAAATGAAGTTTAGAGACTATTTGGAAGGAGGAATGCTCCTGTTTTGGCTCAAGTAGATAGTTTTTACATAACCACGTATTGGCTCCTCCCCAAAGCCCCCATCTATTAGTAAACACTGGCTGTAAATAATTGAGTTGTAATGGTGGGTGGGCTGGGAGATGTGGATGGGGATTTGACAGTGATTATATTTAGGCATAACTCTGATTATATGATATGCTAGATATAAAACAAAGTACTGTTTGAAGGAAGGTGAGCGGGACATAATAATTGTGCAAATCCTGTATTCTTACTGCACAGTTGTTTTTTCTTAAATGTGCACCATGGCTAAAAGAAATGTAATTTGTTGGTGGGGGGTAGGGAGGATGAAATAATATGTATCCTATGCCTCTATTTGCACAACTGTTTTTACTTAAAGGTATGTCATGCGTTTGTTGTAACTAAAGTGTGTGCTTCATGTAACCAAATTCTTATACTCAGGACAACTTTGTAAAATAGGGCTTTACAGTCCTAAAAGTTATTCCCTGATAAAAAATTGCAATTTTTATTTATCTATCTATCTATCTATCTATCTATCTATCTATCTATCTATCTATCTATCTATCTGAGTGCTGTAATCAAAAAGGAAGCCATGAATTTGCAGAAATGAAGTCAAGGAAAGAATCATAGTATAACATTTCATGAAAACAGCCAGCCAATCACATAACTGATATAAGCAATTTGATTTTAAGCTTGTTTATCACATTGATCTGCACTTCTGTACTTTGCCATTTGTTAAATCACAGATGGATGACATGACTCGTGAGGCTACTTGACAGCCAAGGGCCATTGTGCAGATCGATGATGTAGTACACAGCTGCTTATCGAGTTCATTGTAGACCACTAAGAGAGTTGTCAGCAGCCCTGGTGGGCCATAGCATGCCTGTTCAACACCTCTCTAGATATGGATTGCTTGCCCACAGATTGAAGAGTGTCACTTGTGGTGCCCATCAATAACAGTTGGCCCAAGAAAGAACCAGGGAACTATAGATCAGTCACCCTAAACTCAACTGTGGGATAGACAGCATAGGACAGTAGTGGTAGGGATAAGGTATCTTATTCCAGGATGGTAACAACTGTGGTCTCACAGGACTCAGTACTGGATGTGAGATTACTGTAGACAGTGGGCTGCCTCAAAATGGGGAGGGAGAGGTACAGAGTGAGGGATCAAACTGTGAAGTGATAGGGGATGGGACTGAAGGATACATCGGCAAAAACAAGTTTGAGGATGCAGCAGGAGGGTGGCAGCTACAGTCTGAAAGACTGAAGTGCTTCACACTTGAGCAGACTAGATAGATCAATAGGCCTGTATCTGCTGGCAGTTTCATATGTTCATATATCCCTGACACTTACACACAGCTGCGATTATTGCATTTGAAGCATACTCTGCAGCAGACTAAAAATATAAACTTTTGCAATCATTCCTTTACTGTACTAGGAAAGCTTACAACTGGAGAAGTCAACATTTTGTCAGTAGGATTGCCAAACTTCAGTCTATGTCTGTTTGCTGCCATTCTGTTTATGGGAGAAGTCCCTTCAAAGATTCTGAAAGTGGTGAAGTTTGCCAACATTGCTACCAACAGTATATCATCTTTCTTTAAACAACAGGAAAAATATCTGCACAATGCAATTTTTTATGTATGGAGATGTGAGCAAGATTTATTACGAAGGGAAATCTCACAAAGGGGTCATCCAATGCTTCTGACTGTTGACACCAGATGTGACAGTCCTAGCTTCAGTGCCAGATACTGCTGTTATTCTATGATGGACATTTAATAGTAGTAAAATTATTCATATTGAGCTTCTGCAGCTCAGTGACATGTTTAGTTCCTTCCATTTAAGGTTAGTAGCTAAATGTAACAATGGGTTTTAAGGGATGAGTAACTCTGTGACAAATTGTGATCAATTGCTCTGTCAGTGCCTTGACATACATCTAATTAGGGTTAATGGTTTATGTTGTCTGCCCAACATGAAACTTAAAGTGAAGTTCCTGCTGCTGTTCCCTCACCATTATGTATAACGTTTTCAAATTTTCCCTCAATCACCTCCATTCTACACAACCCATTCCAAACTGTATATTAAATATGTATTTCCACCAGCCTATTTTGAATCCACCCAGTGATTCCATTCTCAGCAGCTCATCCATGACTGTGCTCACTGCTGTGCAATTATGAAAATGATCAGAGTATGTTCCTGCTTTGGTACACCAGGGTCTGAGGGAGTCACCTCCCTGAATCTCCGCTGAACTACTACATTGCTGGTGTGCAAGTGATTGGGCTTGGACAGTTCAAGGACCATCTGGATCCACTGACAAATTCTACAGATAGGAAGCTTTCTGACATGCTTGTGTCAGGGCTACTAAACATACCTCAGTTTTCTTTTTCTTCACCCTTGGAGACAATAGTACATCAAAGTGTAGCAATGACATTCACTCCCTTTTCCCGCTTGCAACCAAAGGTGCAGCTCCTGCCCTCAATGTCAGTATGGCCACCATGTCTGAACAGTCTGCTGTTGTTGCTGAATGTAAGCATTTCAGTTGCTCCTGTGCCTCCACCATCCTCAACTCCCGTCCTTCTTCTCCCTTTCTGTCTCCACATGTAATCAGCACCCTTACTCTCATCCATATCCTTCAGCCTTACTGTAGAAGGTTCATGGGATTCAGACACGCACACCAGGTTTCAGGAAAATAAATCAGCTTTTATTCAGCAAAAATTTTAACAGAAATTAAACAAACTGTTTCTGACAAAGAAATAAAAGAGAATAAATTCAAGTTTAAACGTCAAACCAAAATAAGATATCTTTAACCACTAGAAAGTGTTAGGGTCTCATTAGGGTCAGCTCCCTGCTGAGCCCTACAGTGAACTGACTAGAAAACAGTACTTTCCTTTCTTTTATAGTGATACACTCACATGTGATGGGGAAGCCCCATCCCTTTTCATTATGTAACACAAAGCATTTTATTAACTGAGCTTTATTTTAATCCCTCATACCCAGAAACATTTCTTCTGCCTAATAATTTTGTTGAGCACCTTTAACCATGTTAATATTCATTTTAACAGTTTTGTTTAACTGAATTAGAGCCTTCCTTCCCTGATCACAGGCTCCTCCCCACCAGTTCTCTGCATAAAATCACTATGATTTCGGCCAGCCGGCTCTTAGAGAATACAGAGAATGGATTGAGGGAGTCCTGTGAATAAGGGACAGAATGCTGCAATTCTCAAACAACAAACAGTTTAATTTTACAAGGTAAATACTCTCTCTTCATAAATAAATCATTTTCTACATTTTCTCTAGCTCCTAGGCAAAAACAAAGTCACAATATCTCGTTTATTTTTCTGTTTCTCCAAACCGAGCAGCTGAGCAGACAGGAGCGCTACACAGCATCTGTTGCAAGCCGCTCGCCTCGCCGCAGAAAACATTTCCTGGTGCCTAATTTATTTTATTGCATTTTATTAAAACATTCTTAGAGAGGTGCTGTTGTAATAATATGTCCAGTGTACTGTGGTTTTGTGCCATTTTGCAACACCAGCAAATCACTTTAAACAGGCTGAGGTTTTTCTGTACCTTCCCTAAGCTCGTCTTCAAACAGGAATACCGCAAGGGAAGAAATGCTCTCAGCCAAAAAAAAATCAGAGCGACACTGTTATATCACACTCAGCACTTTCTCCTCTAAGCTCTGAATCCCTACATGAAGATTTTAAACAAATTCATAAGTGGACTCGCTTACCGCAATGTTCGCACATTCGTACAGGAATAATGTACCTAACGTTAGTGTAGTGCAGTGTGCGCACTATCGAGGAGTACAAAAATTGGGGTTACGATATCCTTCATAGAGATCTAAGAATTTTAAGAGATTAGGGGACAGAGAGAACATTAGATAGGCAGCCTACCTATTTTATGGGGAACAAAGCAAAAGTAGACAGTAAAAGAATATCACTACTGTTGTAACAGACTTCGAAAGCAAACAAAAAAAAGAAAGGTCGCTACTAAGTTATGCAACCTTGTTACATACTCCTCCCCACCTAAGGGGAAAACCCTTCAAAGGGTTTTCATTCAACTTGAATTAAATTCTATAAGCAGGTAGTGAAAAAATCAGATCTCTCAAAGGAGAGATGGAGCTTCAGCCCTCCCACTCTCCGAAACTCCACCTCGGAGTCCCCTTCGCAAAATCAAAACTCATAAATAATAGTTTGGTATCAGAGGCTATTCCCTGATGCCAATTCTTTCATTACCCCGAGGTCTGATGTTACTAGATTATCAGAATCACTTACTTCTGTGCCATACCTGGACATGCAATCAGTATTTTTGTTAGCAGATCCTGATCTGTGTCTAATAATAAACTTGTAAGGCTGTAAAGCCAAATACCATTGCATAATACATGTTTTTTTTCCTTCATAGCCTGAAGCCAGCACGAAGGGTTGTGGTCTGTCCAAACTTCGAAATCTACCCCCAAAGATAAAATGTTAAGGCTTCTATGGCCTATTTTAGGGCCAAGCATTCCTTCTCAATAGTTGAATATTTGGTTTCCCTAGAATGCAACTTCCTACTAATGTAAATAACTGGTTGTTCTTCTCCCTTCACTATCTGAGTTAGCACAGCTCCTATACCTGTATTGGAAGTGTCCGTCTGTACAATAAAAGGCAGATCTATGTCGGGACTCTTTAGGACAGGTGTTGCACACAAATACCCTTTTATAGCACAGAATGCTTTTTCACATTCTGGTGTCCATTTTACTGTGGTGGGGTGATGTTTCTTAGTTTAATCTGTTAAAGGACTGGCTATGGTTGCAAAGTCGGGTACAAAGCATCTGTAATAGCCAGCAAGCCCTAAAATGGCTCTTACATGATGTTTTGTAAGTGAGCGGGGACTATTTGCCACTGAATCCACTTTCTCAATATCAGGATTTATTTGGCCTTCTCCAATCCGAAAGCCTAGGTACTTTACCGCCCTCATAGCAAGAGCACATTTCCCAGGATTTACTGTTAATCCAGCCTGCAAAATGTTTTTTAGAACTTGAGACAAATGTTGAAAGTGGTCTTCCCAATTTTGACTGAACACCACAACATCTTCCAAGTAGGCAGCACTATAGTTCATATGTGTTCTGAGAATATTGTCCATAAATCTTTGAAAAGTGTCTGGTGCCCCATGGAGCCCAAAGGGCATAGTGGTAAATTGAAAATGGCCCAAGGGAGTGATGAAAGCAGTTTTATCTTTAGCTTGTCTATTCAGAGGAATCTGACAGTACCCCTTTGTCAAATCAAGGGTACTGATGTATTTAGCTTTCCCAAGACGGTCTACAATATCATCAATTCGGGGCATAGGATATACATCAAATTTTGAAATAGCATTCAGGTGGCAAAAATCTAAGCATATCCTAATGCCACCTTCTTTCTTACCCACGACTACCATAGGGGAACCCCATTTACTGGTAGATGGTTCTATTACCCCTAATGCCTGCATCTTTTCTATTTCTCTTATAACATCCTCTCTCATTGTCTCAGATAGCCTATAGGGGTTTTGCCTAATGACTGTATCCTGTTTTAAATATATCTGATGCTCCACTCCTTTTGCTTTCCTTGGTTGGCATGAAAATAACCTTGGAAAGGAATTGAGCATCTTGTCTAGTTCTAGCTTTTGCTCCCTCTCAAGGTCGGGATTAATAATTAACATTTCACTTCCTCCTACACCTTCCAGTCTCAGGTAAGCCTGTTCTAATTCAGAGTTAGGTTGTTCAGGGTATATAAATAGGGTAGGGACAGGTTCTCTATCATGCCATTTCTTTAAGAGGTTAACATGATATATTTGTAACCTCTTTCTCCTTTCCGGGATATCTACCTCATAATTGACAGGACCTACTTGTCTTTGTATAATATACGGTCTCTGCCACTTCATAGTCAGTTTGCTTTCTGTGGATGGTAATAGTAGCAACACCTTCTCCCCTGGTTGTAGACTTTTATGTCCTACACCTTGGTCATAATATTTCTTTTGATCTATTTGTTTTCCTAAGTTATACTAATGGGCTAGTGTAATGTATTTGGTAAGTCTTTGTCTTAGTTGGGTAATGTATTTGAGGGTAGGGGTACCTTCAAGCCCCTTTTTGCCCTCCCATTTCTCCTTCATAATATCCAAAGGTCCCCTTGGATTCTTCCCATATAGTAGTTTGAAAGGGAAAAACCCAGTGGACGCTTGTGGAACCTCCCTGTATGCAAACATTAAATATGGCAGACTAATGTCCCAAGATTTCCATTTATCCTGCACATACTTCATGAGCATTTTCTTTAAAGTTTTGTTGAATCTCTCCACCAGCCCGTCAGTTTGGGGATGATATGGAGAGGTGTACAAAGCCCCAAAACCCAAAGACTGATACAGGCATGCTAGTAGACATGATCGATAATTACTGCCTCTGTCAGTAAGGATCTTTCTGGGTACTCCAACTCTACTGAATATTTTTAAGATTTCCTCTGCAATTCTGGGGGCTGTTACTGTTCACAAGGGAATCACTTCCAGATAACGTGTAGTGTAGTTACACACCACAGGAATGAAATGATTGCCTTTGCTACGCTTAGATCAGGGTCCCACAATATCCATTGTTATGTGGTTAACAGGGATATCTACTAATGGAAGGGGTTGTAAGGGTACTTTGTCCTTTCTGGTTATTGTAGCCACTTTCTGACATTCCTGACAACTCTGACAGTAAGTGGCTACCTGTTCATGAGTCCCTGGCCAGAAGTAATGGTATAATAATTGACTCAGGGTTTTGTCCCTCCCTAAATGACCTGCCATAGGGATGTTGTGGGCTGAGGTTATTAATTGCTGTCTATATTGCATAGGCACCACCAGTTGTTCTAGTACACACCCTGTTTTAGGATTCTTACATCCCCTATACAACAGTTGGTCATGTATCACATATCTGGGATACTCTGTCTTGTTATCTGCTTCTACAACCTGTGAAAAACAAGGAGTCAAAGTAGCATCAGTGGTTTGCTCAATCTTAAACATTACATTTACATCATAATTGTCCATAGCAATTGGAGTGTGCTTTTTGCAGTTCCACAACAAGCTTGCCCTTCTTCTGTTCAACTTTGACTTCCTGTCCTTTCCAGGAGTGTTATATATGCCCTGATCAAAAGGGAACATCTGGGGAAATGTTGGTGTCTGCCTGCTTTGTGCCCTGGTGATAACAGCAGTTACTTTAGAGTCCATACCCATTTAGTGTATCAAATGCAGGGTAGTCATGTCCAATTAGCACCGGCACAGGCAGGTTAGGAACTAGTCCGACTTCCATTTTGTGAACTTGCCCTTGAGCACTCAGGGTAGTATGTTGTACAGGATAGGCATGGACATCCCTATGTATGCATGTAACCCTGGTTGTGTCCTTACTGTTTCTTTCAGGTAACAGAGATACTTGTACTAGGGTCTGTTTGCTACCAGAGTCCAAAAGTGCAGGAACCTCTTTCCCATTTAATAGTACCATAGTCATATATTGACCCCAATTGGCAAGGGCGAGATGAGAGTACTCCTTCTTTTTATGTGGGCACTATCTGGTGATATGTCTTTGTCCCTGACATTCGTGACATAAAATGTCAGTATTGTGTCCTTTACCCACCCTAGTAGCTCCCAGAGGTGTCCCTTCATTAGCTCCCCCAGCAACAGGCGAGACCCCAGAACGATTAATATTAGGAATAGGAGCAGTTCTTACCATGGGTGAGGGTCCATGAGCCCAGGAGTGTCCTCTCGCTCTTGAAGGTCTAGCCGTTATGTAGTCCTCTGCTAGGTCAATGGCTTTTTGTGCAGACTCTGGGAAGTGCTCCCTCACCCACATCTAAACATCCTGTGGAAGAATCTTTATGAATTGTTCCAATATGATATCTTCCATCACTTGATCCATGGTCCTGGAGGTGGGTTGTGACCATTTATAACTTAAGTCTTGTAATTGGGTATATGCTTCTTGGGGGGGGCAGCAATGTGATATCTAAAGGTTCTAAACCTTTGTCTGTAGGTCTCAATGCTAATATCGTATCTTTTTAGTATAACTTGGTGAACATAGTCATAATCATTAACATGAGCACTGTCCAAGTGACTATAAGCTAGTTGTGCCTTCCCTGATAAATAAGGGGCTAACCACACCACCCACTGTTCTTTAGGCCAACGACAAGCTTCTGCCACTCATTTAAATGTCATTATATATACCTCAATATCATCTGAATCAGTCAACTTTGACAATTTAATGTCTTTTGGCCCCTCTTGTTCTTTCGGTGTGGGTGGTCTTGATGCACCTAATGTTTGGATGGCTCGTAACGTATCTGTCCAACGGGCTTCATTCTGCAGGTGATACACCTCCCGTTGTCTCTCTAGGTCCATCTGGCATACACACAACCACCTTAACAGGTCGTGTACCTCTTCAGGGGGTCTATCCTCAGGTTCCTCAGTTTCAGAAGCAGTGGAACCTCTTCCAGTCTCTTTTTCCTCTCTCTTTGTCTCCTTACATCTTACATCTGGTAGTCCAGTCAATAAAGGTATCTGAGACACCTCTGTCATCCTGCGGGTCAGGATCCCACCCGGACTGGGTTGACTGGTAACTGGCTGGCTGACAGCTGATGGCTCCAGCATGGTGTACTGTGAATACCAGGTCTGGTATTCTGCCCTCAAGACAGTGTCTCAAAAGGAATCCTACTTCTGGCACCAGTGTAAAAGGTTCGTGGGATTCAGACATGCACACCAGGTTTCAGGAAAATAAATCAGCCTTTATTCAGCAAAAATTTTAACAGAAATTAAATGAACTGTTTCCGACAAAAAAATAAAAGAGGATAAATTCAAGCTTAAACTTCAAACCAAAATAAGATATCTTTAACCACTAGAAAGTACTAGGGTGTCATTAGGGTCAGCTCCCTGCTGAGCCCTACAGTGAACTGACTAGAAAACAGTACTTTCCTTTCTTTTATAGTGATACACTCACATGTGATGGGGAAGCCCCTTCCCTTTTCTTTATGTAACACAAAGTATTTTATTAACTGAGCTTTATTTTAATCTCTCATACCCAGAAACATTTCTTCTGCCTAATAATTCTGTTGAGCACCTTTAACCATGTTATTATACCATGGACCTTGGACAACAACAAATCAGAACGGCTGACTGGCACCTTACCACCATTGTAAATCCTCTGATAATCACCACAAAAGGTGTCAGCCAGCCGCATCTCTTAAAAATCATTCAACCCGGGAAATTCAAACCGGAGATCCACCATGTTGAAACGCTCGCTAAGCAGCGGTCTCCGATTCCCCCTACATCGCAAAGTCGCCATTTTTCCTCTCGCTAAGAAATCACACTAGGGCTCATATATTAAAAAAAAAACATGTAGTAAACTTCAGGAGCAGTGACACGGAGCGTGGAATTGCAGGCACCTGAACAACTTAATCTCACCATTTGCAGCCCACAGAAAGAACTCTGTCCCCAGAAAATCATTGGCTCTCACCTCCACACGATCCACCAGATCCAGTCATTATACATGGGCCAATACCCTCCGGAAGCAGTTTCGATGCATAAAGAAAAACAAAATTAAAAAGCTGCGAATCGACCATTCTCCCCATCGCCAAAATTGACCCGGAAGCAATAAGCTGATTGCTGCCACCCTAAACGCCGCATCACAGTCTGTCAGCACTGAAACAGAGGGAGAGTCTGGTCTTTCTGATTTTTATTAAAAAAATAAATGTAAAAACTGTACAGAGTTCAAAATCAAACTACGGACTATTGTACTTTTCCAGCGCGAGGCACAGGAGAGAAGGTTTTTCTATTTTTTTTTTTACTATGAGTCAAATCACCAAAAGGGACCTTAGAAACACAGCTACATACAATACTGTGATAAAGGCTTTTGCTTGTTATTTTCTAGTTTAGCAACTGTAACTTAACCCAAAACCAATAACCTCGCTGTTATTTTTTTTTTAAATCCTAACTTTGAAAATGGGCTGGAAGACCATACTGTCTTCACTGGCTCTCCCTCTCAGTATACTCTCTTTTTTGTCTGCCAGCTGCTCATCTAGGCTTTAACACCTGTTCTCTTTTGCTGTGGTGCAAAAAAAATAATCATTGTAGCAACCAGAGGTGTCTGTGTGTTTGGGGGAGGGGCAGTGATGTGGGTTTGGGAGGGTTGGTGACAGCCATCTAAAAATATATTCTACCTAGCAACAAGGAACTATTTAAACACACAGTGGAAGTATATTACAGGAAAATCAATAAAAAAAAACTTTTCAAATAAAATCACTTTAATCTTATACTTTTTTTTTTGTAAAAGGCCATTGTATAATCGCAATAAACCACTCGGGGGTGTGGGTTATGGGGGGATTTACCACGGCTGGAGAGGATTTGACCACTCTGCCTGTGGCCTCGTGGCCAAACCACGCCAGCCATGGTAAATCCCCCGATAACCCACACCCCCTTGTGGTTTATTGCTTAAATATTCATTTAAACAGTTTTGTTTAACTGAATTAGAGCCTTTCCTTTCATGATCACAGGCTCCTCCCACCAGTTCTCTGTATAAAATCACTACGATTTCGGCCAGCCAGCTCTTAGAGAATACAGAGCATGGATTGAGGGAGTCCTGTGAGTAAGGGACAGAATGCTGCAATTCTCAAACAACAAACAGTTTAATTTTACAAGGTAAACACTCTCTCTTCATAAATAAATCATTTTCTACATTTTCTCTAGCTCCTACACAAAAACAAAGTCACAATATCTTGTTTATTTTTCTGTTTCTCCAAACTGAGCAGCTGAGCGGACAGGAGTGCTACACAGCATCTGTTGCAAGCCGCTCGCTGCAGAAAACATATTTCCTGGTACCTAATTTATTTTATTGTATTTTAGCAAAACATTCTTAGAGAGGTGCTGTTGTAATAATATGTCCAGTGTACTGTGGTTTTGTGCCGCTTTGCAACACCAACAAATCACTTTAAACAGGTTGATGTTTTTCTGTACCTTTCCGGAGCTTGTCTTCAAACGGGCATACCGCAAGGGAAGGAATGCTCTCTGCCCAAAAAAATCAGAGCGACACTGTTTTATCACACTCAGCACTTTCCCCTCTAAGCTCTGAATCCCTACGTGAAGATTTTTAACAAATTGAGATGAGGACTTGCTTACCGCAACGTTCGGACATTCGTACAGGAATAATGTTCGAACGTTCGTGCAGGCGAGTGTGAGCATTGTCGAGGAGTACAAAAATGGGAGTTACGATAACCTTCATAGACACCTAAGAATTTTAAGAGATTAGGGACAGAGAGAACATTAGATAGGCGGCCTACCTATTTAATGGGGAACAAAGTAAAAGTAGACAGTAAAAGAATATCACTGCTGTTGCAACAGACTTTGGAAGCAAAAAGAAAAAAGAAAGGTCTCTACTAAGTTATGCAACCCTGTTACACTTACCAGCTGTAAACCCTAAAAAGGGCAGTAGTCTAGATGGGCTGGACAGTAAGGTAGTATACCTCTCTGGTTACTGTATG
Source organism: Neoceratodus forsteri (assembly GCA_016271365.2). NCBI lineage: Eukaryota > Metazoa > Chordata > Ceratodontiformes > Ceratodontidae > Neoceratodus > Neoceratodus forsteri. The sequence continues at coordinate 950,891,345 of CM028134.1, forward strand.
ATGACCATAACCCTCTTACATCACCCCTCAACTTGTCTTTTTGTCTGGTTTCAGGTCCTACTTACTGGACATTATCCACTGTCAGTACATTGCATAACTAACATACAAACATATGAAAGTTGCCAGCAGCAAAAGGCCATCCTGGTCTATCTAGGCTGCTTGAGATTACAGCTAGCTCCCTATTCAGCAACTGCCCCCCCCTTCATCCCTCCCTTTATCCTCCACTTTGCCCTGTCCCATCTCTTCTTGAATCATTCCACCGTGTTACATGCCATTACTTCAGCCAATAGTGCTTTTCATTTTTCCACCACCCTCTCCATAAATAAATGCCTCCTCACCTCCCTCCTGAATCTACCCCTTCCAATACCATGTCACTGCCCTTAGTTTCTCTCTCCACCCTCCTCCTGAATAGACCCTCTGTCTCTGTTTTTATGATCCCCTTCATTTATTTGAAGGTCTCAATCAGGCCCCCCCATCCCTCCTCTCCTCCAGTGTGTACATGTTTAACTCTCTTAGTTTAATCTCATATGGTAATTCCCTGATGTCCTGATTCATGTTCATTACCCTACTCTGCACCCCCTGCAGCAGCCTAATGTCCTTTAGTATGTACAGGTGCCAGTGCTGCATACAGTATTCCAGGTGGGGTCTAACCATTGAACTGTAGGATACGCTTTCCTGGAAGGCGTCCAACATTATCTGCTCCCTTCTGTTCTTTGTGGTAGGTGTGTCCCACTCCACTCCTGGCAGGCTGAAGTCCACTACTATCACCATCCCCCACTTTCCACAGTTCCTCCAGATTTGTTCTGCCAGTACCCCGTCCATTCCTTCAGACTGAGAGGGTGGCCTCTACACAACACCCAGTCTTAGTGATCTATTTTTGGGATCCTGTAGTTGCACCCACAGTGCTTCTGTATCTCCCTTGTCTCTCTCCTCCATTATACATTTTAACCCCTACTTTACATACAGCACCCCCCCCCCCTTTCCAATCCTTCCAGTGTAATTTGTACCCCGGAACCATCATGTCCCAGTCATGGATTTGGGTGGCTCTTGTCTCAGTTATAGATGCCAAGTCCACTCCTCCCTCCTCCACGAGAGCATTTAGTTCTGCCCCCTTATTCCCCAGACTTCTACCATTTAGTATTACAACCCTCCAACCCATGTCTCTACCCTCCCACCCTGCCTCTCTCCCCTTGTGTCCTCTCCCTTAATAGTTGCCTTCCTCCTTACCTTGATGTCACGGAGGTAGACACATTTGGTTTCACATCACTAGGCCTTTGAACTCCTCTAATTATCATGCTACCCCCACTCCTTGTTTAAATGCTCATCTTAATGTTAGCAATAATTTAGGTCCGGGCAACTCGCCAACAATCTCCTTTCTGCCTACACCTGGGAAACACCAAAAACATGTTTGCATCATAACTTTCAACTTTGCATGACTTCTACTTCTTTCTCAAGCCTTTCCAGTCTCGATTCCACATATCTCTGTCCAGATCCACCTCCCTCTGCATGCTCACTGATGCCATTCTGATTGATATGGATCAGAGTATGATCACCTCTGGTGACTTCATCCATCTGGCTCAATCCTTTGACACATTAGGCGATGTTAGTTATTTGCATTTTATTACTTTCCATAGAGCTGCTGAACACAGTATACTCCTATTTTGCCCTGTTACTGGAGTAATGTGCACATACATGGTGAATATTTGGAAATACTCACTGTTGGTCCTTTTGAAGCAACACATGCAATCATATTAGACCTTTGCTATACACACATGTATGACATTGATGTAACATACAAGTATGCCTATTGTAAGTAATGTACCAATACTTAAATCATTTAGTTATGATAACAGAGTAATGAGATTGGTGGAAGCTACTACATGGAATTGGAAGGCCTCAAGAAGTGCTTTGCTGACGTTAGTCAATGGGGTGACATAGAGGCTGTGATCACTGATCATCATAGGCAAATAGAGAAATATGTGAAAGACTCATGGTCATCTGCTTTTCGGCATTTCTTTGACATATTGCGCGTTGTAAAAGGCAATCTATTCTCATTATTTTCTAAATTATGTCTCATAGGCAATGTGTCATAATCAGTTGTATGAGTGCATGCCTTTGTACAATTAACAATATATTGCTCTCCTTGTGTAACCCCCTTGTTACCAGGGGTTACTAGAATCCCAGTAAGACCTAGTGGTAGGCAGGGAAGGCAGCTTGTGAAACTCCAGTTAAATGGGTTTCACATTGTCTCACTCTGTCTCAGTCTCAGCTGAGACTGAGAGATGACATCACCATAGAACTGTCGCAGCTACATAAGCCACATCGGAATCTGCAGCACAGGGAGTGAGATAGAACTTTGTGAGTTTTCAAAGTCAGTCTCCTGTTTACTGTCAAGCAGGAAGGAAGTGTCTTTTGTTTACCTTCTGTGGGAGAAGGTCAGTGTCCAGTTTTAAGTGGTGGAGACCGCTGTCCAGGTCTCAGTGCCCCCCTCCCTCTGGGGGGGGGAGTCAAACATCCCTCTGTGGGTTCCAGGGGCAATCCTTTAATTTTCACTACAGAAGAAAGCTGCCTTTTCTACAGTTTCTGTTTTGGTCTGATAACAGTGAAAGAAGTTGTACTTCACCTGTGGGGCACCTGCAATGAAAGGGTGAGTGTTTTGCTCTAATTTGAGAGGGCAAACAATATGTTTCTTCAGTTTGGAAAATGTGAAGAAAGCTGGGATGTGAACTATTATTTGGGAGGCCTATTGTACTAGGACAAACAAATGGAGTAGGTTCAAAATTTAAAGTCTTTATGGATTCAAGTAATGTTGTAGAGGGGGTGCTCCAGGTCATCCACCATTTAATCTACATTTTGAAGTTTTAGTTTTCTGTTTGTCCAGAGAAATGGCCAGGTATGGGCTGTGGGAGCTGGAGGTGGGAACACCCCCCATCTTTAGTAACCAGGTCCACCTCTACAGATTTCTACTTTGATTGCTACTTGCCTCATGCACCTGGCCAGTGATGAGGTAGGTACCCAGACGTGGGTCGCAAATTGGAAAATCTCTCTAGGAGTCGCAGGCTCTAAGTGGTGTGGGGAGCCACAAGTTGGGAAAATAATTCTCCTTGTTTGATGGGAGTCCGAAGGAAGTAAGAAAACAAATCTCTCTAGGAGTCACAGACTCTAAGTGGTGTGGGGAGCCACAACATGGGAAAATAATTCTCCTTGTTTGATGGGAGCCACAACAAGTAAATTGGGTTCATTCTTTAAATGGACCATCAGTCAAGTGGCCAGAGGGGAGCACAGTCGGGCTGTGTATCTAAAGCGACAGTAAGTCCGGCTGTGTGCCTCATGGGTCCAGACCCAGAAAAACAGTAGAATGGATTCATTCTTTAAGTGGACCACCTTGTAGTCTCTAATCTGCATTTACAGTAAATGTAGCTCCCCTAGTGGGTGTCTATGCTTTGTTATGTTCAGCTAGTTATGAATAAAGCCACACTGAAAATCCCAGTCCTGGTTCTGGACATTACAGTTATTGCTTCCTGTAGTCGGATTTACTTGGGTGCCCCTGTGCAGAGTAGCCAAACCTAGGTCCCCTTGTGCCAGGTAACCTCACCCTCTCCGAACCCAGGTCCCCACCAGGTATTGCTGCCAACGCCAACAGCATGCCACCTGTCATTTTAGTAAAAAAGCAGGGGTGAGGGGTTACAAAAATGGAGGCACCACTTTGGATTTGTTCGGGAAGGAATGTGCTTGGGCAAGTGGGCTAGCATTTTGGCTATCTGGCAGTAGGTAGCCCAAAAGCTGAAGCAATTTCCCTGGTGTGTTGCTGTGTGCTGTAAATCTTGTGCTGCTGTTTAAAAAATGCCAACTGTTTACCAAGGAGCTGTAAAACCAGAGTGTGCCCTTGTCCTGCATCAAAAAAGTTTACAGCGTTTTTGTCAGCTTTTAAAATGAATTCTGTGAAGAAAAGTGTGGAAAACTAGGGGTAGCAACAGAGAAATTATGCCCTGGATGTTGGAAATGCTTTCTGTGTGAAGCTAGAGACTGCAGAGTTAATGGCAATGTTACATGGTTGAAATGGGCTCCCGCCGTGGAGTCAGTTGAAAGAAAAAAAAAAAGTACAATTTACAGTTTGAATTTGACTGCTTGACGATCGCCGTGAGAAGAGGAGCCCTCGCGAGGAAGAAGAGGCTCATTTGCATGGCGTTGTGTGGTTGGTCAGTTTGCCATTAGTCCCGCCCCTCAGCCAGCTCTTCTGAGACTGCCTCAGCATTCGAGAGGGAGGCAGAGAGTAGTGCGTGTACTGGCAATGGAGGAGCATCGCGAGGTATTCAAAGCGCTGTAAACATTCAAAAATTTACTTTTTAGTTTAAAATTGGGCTCAACCCGCAAATTGATCGTGGAAATAGTGAATTTAGTGTTGAAAATGACGATTGCAGAGACTGCCCGCCCATTTGTATACAGAGGCCTTCTAAATCTGGCTGCAGGCCGGTTTACCCCATCGCAGCAAGTTGCTACAATAACAGTGAGTAAACAATTCAAAAACTGCTCAATCAGTGATTTTCAGTAATGCCATATAAAATGTGTGTGCAGCAATATAGTCACTTTGCAAGTAACGACTGTGTGATGTCCTGCCAGCAAGTGCAAGTCTATAAAACCATTAAATGTGTGCATGGAAGTAAAATAGCCTCAGTTTAAAGTTTACAGCCACAGATAGACTGTGGGTTGTAGCAAAATGCAACACTAGTAGAAGCAGACAATCCTGTGCTGAACCTGAAGCTTTCAGAGGGACTGTGAATTAAGTAAATGTTACCAGCTTGTGAAAAGTCCAAGGAAAATCCTGTAAATGTGTACAAAGTCAGAACAGAGCAAGTTGTGCAGTTTGAGTGAAAGTTACCAGTAGCTGGTGTAAATCGGGTGAGCAGTGGCTTGACCCAGATTCTAAATGTTGATGCACAGGAGTGCTGCCGCCACCATTACAGGGTGGGGTAGTAAAGTAAACACAGCAGCAGCGGAGCCATTTTAAAGCTACAGAGTGTGTTCATTAAAGTGGGACTTTCAGTTACAGTGAACTTTTGTTTATTTTTCTGCAGTTATGGCCTCAGGACCAGCTCATTACCCGGATCATGCCTGGGTTGCAGTAACAGCAGCAGTAAATAGACTGAGAGATATTGAAAAGTGGTGCTATGTAGGGTAACTGCCTCCTGATGTGGCAATTCCTAATTATCCAGTGCGTGTATGCCAAATATGCTTAAGTGCTGGAAGGGATGTCTTCATGATTCCTCACTGTGCTGGATGCCTTCAAAAATATGGCTTGTATAAAGCGCCTCCAATTCGTTTGGCTCCCACGTGGACAAAAATTCAGGAATCTGCAGTTGGCAGCACACAGCACCAGGCGGAGCCTGTGGAAGAAGGTCCCTCGGGGGAGTGTGGCACAAAGCTAGAGGGTGCAGAATTAGAGACTGAACCTGAAGTTGAAGTTTTGGATGCTGGATCTCAGAAAGAAAGTTTGGATAAAGCATCAATAGACTCCTGGGTGGGGGGGCCTAGCCCAAGTCTCTTAGGTGAAGATGAGATGCGGGAGGCCTTTGAATGGGAGGTGTCGACCTCCGCACCTAGTGATGAATGGATATTTTCGGGGGTGAGAACAACTGCTCACTCCTGGGCTCAGATCCTCAGTGAAGAGGAAGATGAGGGGGAACCTATGTGGCCTTGTGAGAAAGGAACGGGTACACAGCCTCAAGATCTTGCCTCGGAGGAATGTGTTGAAGAAGGTGGTGATGCCACTGCCCTGGCTTTACAAGAGGAAGAAGTCATGGATCCATTTTTAATTTCTTTGAGAATGCGAAGCTGGCAGAACCAGAACTGGCCACCCCCAAGCCAGGCCAGCGGTCTCAGATTGACCAAAGCAAGTAAAGAGGAGAGACTGGTTCGTAGAAAGGCAAATGAAATCTATGGTATGACCTTTCCTACCTTTCCTTGGAGAGTCTGGGAGGAGATTGAGGACTGCAGGAAATCCTGGATCTGGGATGAAGCAATGAAACATGTGCATCCTGGGGCCAACCAGCATGTAAAAAATAGACTGTTCCATGAAAAGTATACGCAGTGGAAGAGAGGCAGAACACTGTTTATGGACAGAGTGAGAATAGTGGACGGAGAGGGACGTGAAATCTCCCACTGTGTGAATTATGTGCGCCCAGATGGGGTAATAATTCAAGCCCCTGACCCCCGGTATCATTGGCCTCAGTGCAAGGACCTCCCAGTAATTAAGCCCGTGCCTACAAAATGGAGAGCCGAGCAGTGGTAGTCAATACTGCCACACTAGACTGTGAAGTGCCCTTATTGATCCGCCAATATGAATAACCAAGGACTCAGGTGCTCCACATTCATCAGTCTACAGTGTACTGTCCTGTTCAGCAACCATCTACTGGCCCACCAGATGACTTCAGATCTAGAGAAGGCACCAGCCCAGCTGTTTCCTGTTCATCACCTGGTAATCGGATGACGTTGGACCAGCTGTTTTTCTTTTTGTTCCTGTTCTAAGGTTCTTTCTCCAGAGATGACATCAGCCCAGCTGTTTCCAGATGTGACCTCCTGTGGTTCCCAGAAGATGTCCGCCCAGCTGTATCAGAAGAAATGCTGCCAGGGAGAGTCTTCGGCTGTGGACCAGGTTTGTGCAGTTCATATACTACAAATGGCTGGTAAGTCCGAAACCCCTTTTCTATCTTTATGACATTGCAGTACACACCCTACACTACAGACTTCAAAAATGTGTGAACTGTCCACAAAGACTCTCCCCTTCGGGACTTTGGCCTTTTAGAACTGTGTTTCACGGGGCTCCAGCCCAGGAGAGACTCTTTATTGGACTAGCCTTCGGGCCTTGTGGTCACTAGTTGGGACTTTTAGGGCACTCCATCTCCCCAAATGTGTATTGTAAATAATGTCATTATTGTACTCTAATGTAAATACTGTTTTTTCTACATTTTTTCTAAAAAATCTTTTTGGGATTGTTCAGTGTTTTTGTATGGTAGGGGTTGTTGTTAGGTAGACTGTGTATGCAGATTAGGAGTGTGTTTTGTCTTTCTTTTTCTTACAGGTGTTCCTGGGAAGACAGAAGAGAAGACAAGAAGAGGAGGAGGGGCTCATCGGAGTTCCTCGTCAGTGCTTTATTGTGTAGAATTTAAAGTACTGTGTTGTTATTGTTATGGTTGTTACTGTATTAACCCTTTTCCTTCCACAGGTGTAGTTGTGGGGGTAGGGTGGAGGCAGTAATTGGTATTTTAATGGTGTAGTTGCAGGTTGCCCAAGGTCGGGGAGGTCCCCGGGTTTTGTTTTTGTTTTGGGATGTTATGTTAGAGGCAGATAGGTTTTCCCTAGAGGGTTAGGGGGGGATAGACAGGCTGTGGTCCTCAGTGGCCATAGGGACTGCAGTACTGATCTATCAGGGCTATGCTCTGGACGGTTCCACCAGAGCCACTAGGTGTCCATAGTAAGTGGATAGAGTAGAGGCTGAGATGTCAGCTACAGGCCTCTAGGCCCTTAGTGTTGCCTGCCTGTGCTTGCACATGGTAGGAGGGGGCCTGATCACCCCCCTTCACAGGTAGCACATAGGGTGGGATGGCCTAAGGCAGGGTGCATAATGACTGGGGACAGTCATTTTCCTGGTCAAGGGCGAGTGTAACCCCTTTGTTACCCGGGGTTACTAGAATCCCAGTAAGACCTAGTGGTAGGCAGGGAAGGCAGCTTGTGAAACTCCAGTTAAATGGGTTTCACACTGCCTCACTCTGTCTCAGTCTCAGCTGAAACTGAGAGATGACATCACCATAGAACTGTCGCAGCTGCATAAGCCACATTGGAATCTGCAGCACAGGGAGTGAGATAGAACTTTGTGAGTTTTCAAAGTCAGTCTCCTGTTTACTGTCAAGCAGGAAGGAAGTGTCTTTTGTTTACCTTCTGTGGGAGAAGGTCAGTGTCCAGTTTTAAGTGGTGGAGACCGCTGTCCAGGTCTCAGTGCCCCCCTCCCTCTGGGGGGGGGGAGTAAAACATCCCTCTGTGGGTTCCAGGGGCAATCCCTTAATTTCCACTACAGAAGAAAGCTGCCTTTCCTACAGTTTCTGTTTTGGCCTGATAACAGTGAAAGAAGTTGTACTTCACCTGTGGGGCACCTGCAATGAAAGGGTGAGTGTTTTGCTCTAATTTGAGAGGGCAAACAATATGTTTCTTCAGTTTGGAAAATGTGAAGAAAGCTGGGATGTGAACTACTATTTGGGAGGCCTATTGTACTAGGACAAACAAATGGAGTAGGTTCAAAATTTAAAGTCTTTATGGATTCAAGTAATGTTGTAGAGGGGGTGCTCCAGGTCATCCACCGTTTAATCTACATTTCGAAGTTTTAGTTTTCTGTTTGTCCAGAGAAATGGCCGGGTATGGGCTGTGGGAGCTGGAGGTGGCAACACCCCCCATCTTTAGTAACCAGGTCCACCTCTACAGATTTCTACTGTGATTGCTACTTGCCTCATGCGCCTGGCCAGTGATGAGGTAGGTACCCAGACGTGGGTTGCAAATTGGAAAATCTCTCTAGGAGTCGCAGACTCTAAGTGGTGTGGGGAGCCACAAGTTGGGAAAATAATTCTCCTTGTTTGATGGGAGTCCGAAGGAAGTAAGAAAACAAATCTCTCTAGGAGTCGCAGACTCTAAGTGGTGTGGGGAGCCACAACATGGGAAAATAATTCTCCTTGTTTGATGGGAGCCACAACAAGTAAATTGGGTTCATTCTTTAAATGGACCGTCAGTCAAGTGGCCAGCAGGGGAGCCGGGCCAGTCGGGCTGTGTATCCAAAGCGCATGCAAGTCCGGGCTGTGTGCCTGGTGGGTCCAGACCCAGAAAACAGTAGAAATAGGTTCATTCTTTAAGTGGACCGCCCTGTAGTCTCTAATCTGCATTTACAGTAAACGTAGCCCCTTGGGGGTCCGTCTATGCTTTGTTATGTTCAGCTAGTTATGAATAAAGACACACTGAAAAATCCCAATCCTGGTTCTGGACATTACAGTTATTGCTTCCTGTAGTCGGATTTACTTGGGTGCCCCTGTGCAGAGTAGCCAAACCTAGGCCCCCTTGTGCCAGGTAACCTCATCCTCCCCAAACCCAGGTCCCCACCAGGTATTGCTGCCAACGCCAACAGCATGCCACCTGTCATTTTAGTAAAAAGGCAGGGGTGAGGGGTTACACTTGTATCAGGTATCACAAAATCTATTGATAAATTGTCTGCCTTTAAGGAGTGTGAGTTTCTGGGGATGTGGAAGCAATCAATTAGCAATCATGTCTATTGGTTAGCCAATTCATCTGCAGGAAATGGAGACATGGAAGGCCTCAAGAAGTGCTTTGCTGAAGTGGGTCAATGGGGTGAGATATAGGCTGTGATCACTGATCATCGTCCTCTGTTGTTTACAGCTGTTACTTCTGTGCGAATTTACCTTGTCTGCTGCTTCTTGTCGCAAAAAAATGTCATTTGATACTATAATATCCTAAGCGTTCAATGTGCGTTGCTTGTATATTCATGCAATCGTGTATCCTTATGCTGCTTTTTGTTTGCTTCTGTTAACTGTTCACTTGATAACCTGCATGTTATCATATCCATGTGTACCCTCCCCCCCCCCCGGTCGCACCGTGAGACGAGCATCTTGTTGCTCAGTGTGCCTTTCCTGGTGAAACAATTGTAATAAATAAATAAATACATGGCTGAAGTGAAATGGACTAGCATATTAAATCATGCTTGAAATGTGCATAGTGGGCATGGAGATCCCTACAATAACTGTAGCCATGGCCCATTGGAGGGTGCTGCTGCTAACTGAAAATGGATAACCCTGGGTTTATATATAATGTTAATATTAGTGTTGATACAGTTGGTTACATATAAAACAGTTTCATAATACCCTTCTTCATAAACCTCTGCAGGAGGACTGACACAGCACTCCTGTCTCTGTCACGGCTGCCTTCCCCACTGAGCTGTCAATGAATGCACGCATTCCTGTACCAGTCATCCCACTGAGGTTTACGAACAGAGTGGGTGTGTGGTGATGTGACATAAAGGTGCCGTGGGAAGCTTCACTTGTCTAACGGTACATTGTGAAGATTCCCCTGAAGAGTAGAGAGTTGAGCCAATGAAAGGGGATGGGGAGGATAAAGGAACACAGAAAGAACACCTTTAGAGAGAACCTGTGAGGAACTGCTTATACAGCTCAGAAAGGTGAAATGACAGACTTATTGTCCATCGAATCCCAGGCATAGCCTTTTAATTAGGATCGGAGGTCAATAGGAACACTTCTGAAACTATGCAACTTACCATTTCAATTGTTGTATTACTGAAACACTGATTACTGTTACTGATAATTTGTAATCATGATCACAGTAACCTGCTTTTACAATAATTTACCTATGCGTTCTAAAGCATCCAAAGTTGCTTCAAAACTAACCAACAATCTTATGAGAAAGGGTCTACTCAAGGACAGAAGGAAACTTTCATCAGCACGGGGTCATAATGTCGCAAGACATTATGCCACATGGCTAAATCAGGCTGCCAATACAGCCCGATTTATGCCATGTGGCATAACTCTTTCTGTGAGGCTCCGCCCCACACCCCCATTAATGAGGATGTGCCCCCCCAGATCCCCCCACTAAAGATTCTCAACTCCGGGTGGTTCCAACTTGGGGAGCACACAAAGTGTTGGAAAAATAAAATGTCTGGACCGGGAATCAAACCCAGTCCCAGACACAGTGCCTGGGTTCCTGCTGCTGTGGCTCTGTCCAGTGAGCTATGGCAGCTGCTTGGTGGAACACACTCCCAACAGAGGTCTTGTCCTCTGCATGGGAGTGTGTGAATGGTGCAATACCGTATACAGCAGTATACATGGTATTGCGCCATTTGCAGTCCTAGACAGCGCTCTTACGGATTAGCTATAATGTCGTATGCTATTAAGCATATGACATTATGACCTGGTAGGACTTTCACCATATGGGCAAACCTCTTCAGTTGAGGTATTTCATTCTGTGATCAATTACTTTGCTCCCAAACTGTATTATTTTATTTGGGAATGAAAAGCCAGGTATTTACTAAGTAGTTAAGTGATTTTCACTTATAGCATGAGAGCTACTGACCATGAACTTACTAATTCTTTCAACTGGGCAAGGAAAAGGACTGTGACCTGACTGACTGAAAGCTGAATCTAGCAATGACAGTAACAGATTAATCATGAATGTCTTATTAGCATTCCATGTGAGTGTGTTTAGTGAAAGGGACCGGTCATCAGTCCCTTTTACATTGCAGTTTTTCCACACTGCTGCTGATATCCCCTCCAACCTGGTTTCATCCAATGGGATGAATAAATACACAGCAGTTGAAGTGGAAGCATAACACCCTACTCTACCTGGTAGTACATGATAAGATACCACTGACCATCCAGGTTTCCTCTAGCGTCTAGTATCCAACATAGCAAGCCATTACCCCTTCCAATGTGGCATTACATTTTCCATACTGATATAGTGTAGATTCATCAAGCATACCTGCACACACAAAATGTCCACACACCCCCATTGGACACCTATAAGTAATGCCTGACATGGGCACATAAGTGGATCCCATCACTGCCATGCGGAAGTTGAATACCGGGGGTCACCCTATGCTGTGAAGTAAACCTGCCCTTTGAGAATAAACAATTTCAGTAAGATGTATTCTGCAGATCAGTGATTAGATGATTCACTGTGTGAAGGCATAACTTCTGAACAGCGGCGTCTGGCCATACTTCATGGTATAATAAAGATGCAGTTTAATTTTAAGTACATAATGGCTACTTCAGCTTCATCAAACCAGAGACAGTTATGCACATTCCTATTGCAGACTTCATTTGGCAGTTCTACACTTCAGTGAAAATTCAGCAAGGGAGCAGTGCAAAAATTGAAAAGGGGAAAATGTCTTTAATGTTGTGCACACAACATTCAAACAGGGAGGACACAAAGTTATGAAAGTCAAATCAGAATACAGTTACGGTAAGATGTAGCATGTCAGATCCCATACATTGATGTACCACCACTGAGTCAGAGAAGGGCAAAAATAAGCAAACAGTACTTGCTCAGCTGCTGCAGTTAGAAAAAAATGTATATGAATAATTTCATTGATGACAGTGTGATATGCGTGGTGCCCCAAGGGTTGGTTCCAAGACCATCCTGTTTAAAGAGAATATGAATTGATTACTTATGTGCTGCTGATTGAAATATCTTAATTTTCTTAACTTATATTCATACCTGTGATGGATCCCTAAGTAACTGTGCCTGTCTTAAAGCTAAAGCTGACAGCTGTGATTTCTATTGTTTTCTTTGTATGGTCAACATTCTGTACAATTCCTTTAATGGAACCAAGTCTTTGGAGTTTTGACTATAAAAGTGAGCATAATAGTACTACTATTTTTCCCTTGGTTCTGAAGCCATGAAGTGACATAGACACAACTCCAAAGTACTGGTTCCATGAAAGGAATTGAACAGAAAGTTGTTCATACCAGGGTTCATGCTTAACATTAATTTACTAGCCCAGGGCATAGGGCAAGCAACTTCTTGATAGAGTGATTTCCACCTGAGTTGCCCGATGGGGCTAGTGAGAAAAAAAATACCCTATCCTTCACATTCCCATAACTGTCCCAACCCATGTCCCCTTAGTTATCAACCATCAAAATTTCAATAGTATGCAAATAAAATTCTTATGAAAGCACACTGCTAATAGTATCTTAGCAATCTCACCATGTGGCTCAAATGCTGTTAATCCATCTCCCTCAAGTGTTATAGCAAAGATCTACTGGGAGCTAGACTTCAGGATCTTCAATGAAACTGTTATGATACTATATGTGGCATGCTTCATTAAAGATTTTATTCACATACAGTACTTTATAAGTTTCGGTGACTTGCTAAGGAAATGTGGGGAGAGAGGATGGTGGAGCTGAAATGGTGTAGATGGGACTTTTTTTTTCTGTTATCTTAATTATGAGAGTCAGATGTTAGCTGGACAAGAAGATGACTGGAGAGTTTATTTCAGTCGCCATCAGTTGCTACTGCAGGGTTGGGATTCTCTGGGTAATTGAGGTTGCCACTTGGTACATGGGAGAACTTATGGGGAAATGAAGAGGAAGGGGGGTTGCCATTGGACAGCATGAATAACCTATGGGGAAGGGGAGAGAGAAGGGTTCCACTTGACACCAAGGACAACTTACTGGAAAAGGAGAAAGAAAATGGTGCCATTGGACAACAGGTACATGTCAATTTTCTGTCTCTCACACAGATTATGTAAACAAGCTCTTCCAAGAGTTGAATACTGTGCTGAAAGTTAAATCTCAAACACAGACATACATTCCACCTCCTCTATGTGGGTATGCCACACGAACAGCAACATTTCAACAGCGCGGTCACCTACAGCGACAACAGTGCCACGTCGCTGTAGGGAACCCGCTGGAACTCGACACTGCACCCCCTTGAATCAGCTCCAACTCAGAGTTGAGAATCCTAAGTGGGGGGTTCGGGGGTCAAAGCCCCCCGAAGAAAACACTTGTTTTCCTACAAAACTGGCAGCCAACTGCAAAATGCGGTCGACCTGCCAATTTCACTGTCTGGTCATTCGACAAATAATTTGCCTATGACCAGTCATGGATCCCTCTATGTGTAGCATATGATTGACCCAAATAATAATACAGTGAAGGAGAACTATTCATGGTACCAGGTGAATTAGGTAAGCATCACTAACAGACATATGTGTAGTAACTGAGATGTTCAGAAACAGCAGTCTAAAATGTCATATTACAAACACTTGTGTAACCCTCCTGCTTTAAACACATACCTATGCAAATACAATTTGGCTAGCAGTATCAGAGGATCCATAGCAATAAAATTTCAACTTCATAAAAACAGCACAGGAAAGTATTTAATTCATATTTCTTTTGTTACAATATCATGGTAACATTAGCCTGAAAGATAGCAAATCCAAAACAATTCATTAAAAAAGTTAGTGTGGCTGTGTAACATGCACTGAACTCATTCTGTGACAGTGATACAGGCTTGTCCTAGGCAGCTGCACAGTCATGACTAATAAACAGCTGTATATAGTTTTCAAACCATATCTAGAATGTTGTAAACATAACAAACCTTTGACATTGTGAACAGCCAAGTAGAACAATGAGTTATCAAAATACAGTAACAAAGTGTAGCACTCAAACTTTCAATTATCAGTAATTACTGTAATACTGCTAAGAAAGCAGTGTAACTGAATATCAACAAACAGTAAATGATTTCTGATGCAGTGATAGTGAATATTTGCATCATTGAAGTGTACACATACGCATGGTATATTCACAGAACTGTAAACCCACAAAGGGAATCCCACAAGGAAGCGTAATGACCCTGAGTGGGGTCGAAGAGTATGTAAGCAATAATACCCGACAGGGTGGGCTTTAGTGGGAAATACTGGACCTCCCAGGTGCACATTGTGGCCTGACGCCCCTGGGTGGTCTGGTATTTCCCAATAAAGCCCACCCTGTCAGGTATTATTGCACCAAGAAAATGGGTTGTGTAAAAAAAAAAGTTAAATAAAAATTGTTAATAAAAAATGAATTTAAAGTTAAGTTTTGTGATAAAATAGTTTCTCCGCCTGCATTATAATGACTTTTTTCAAAGTTAAGGTATGGAGATTTGTTCTAGTGGAGACACTGTAGCTTAAAAAAAAGCTGTTTGTATGCAGTTACAGCTCCTGACCCTCTTTCCCATGCTTAGTTATGCAGCACTTTTTTTTCCACTGTCTAGTTTCTTTTCTTACCCTTTATGTATCTCTCACAACTAAGGGGGCCGTGACATGGCTCAACTTGGGACTGTCTATGATTTTTCACCATACGGTAATTCACTTATTTTTTATGTGGATTTATTTGTATTTTGTTTTGCTGTCCATTAAAACTACTAGGTTGAGAAATGCTTTCCGATTTTGTAAGTGTTCACTGTGGTGAAGCAGAAAGTGCAATATCTCTGGCGCTACTGTGCATGAGAAGACTGGTATTTCCTTAATTTTCCATACCGCAGATGGACTTCTATGTGCGGTTTAGAAAACTAAGGAAATACTGCTGCTCTCATGCTCAGTGGATGTTTTGGTGACAGCGCTCTCTCTCTCTCTCTCTCTCTCTCTGTCTCATTACAGTTGCCACTTTTACAACCAGAGTTATGCATTTAGTACCCCATGCCATTTAATGGCAAAACAGGTTTTTTATTTTTTTTTTTGTTCCTTTGGTCGTGGGAGGAGAATGACTGAGCTGTTATTATTTTGCAGCATCATTAGCGAGCAGAGACAAATGTTGGCTTGCCCGGCTGGACATTCTGGATGACAAGGATTCACACAGCAGTGGGGCACCCTGAGGA
Organism: Neoceratodus forsteri; assembly: GCA_016271365.2. Classification (NCBI taxonomy): domain Eukaryota; kingdom Metazoa; phylum Chordata; order Ceratodontiformes; family Ceratodontidae; genus Neoceratodus; species Neoceratodus forsteri. The sequence continues at coordinate 950,906,762 of CM028134.1, forward strand.
GGCTCCAGTTATACTGCGGGATCAACTGAAAAATACCCTCCAATTGATATTGATATCCTAGCCAATCTGAAAGCGATGGTTCTTGGACCCATTTTCTTATGCATTGTGAATCATTCCTTGACATTATCAATGTGTAAGACATTACAATGGCATATAAAATCAACAATATGTGGCATTTCACAGACAGATGATAGTTCATCATACTGCTGTAATGGTTGATTTCCAACTTCTTACATATTAGACACTTTTGCCTGAGGTCACATCGCTGCTGTCAGAACGTTGGCTATGTTTCCATTTAAGTAGCACTAATGCAGAGGTGGGTAGCGACAACCTACAAATTCGCCATCCCCATGAGCAGGAGGGAAAGTTTCACATACCACATGAGCCACACAAGATGGAATGAGCACCCTTATGTGCCTTCCCAAGAAACCCCAGGTCCATCTTACAAAACAACGGTATGCAACGTGCCTGTATTTTCTGTGAATTGGGCCATCATACAGATTGGCATACTGGTGGCATAAGTCACTCCAAGCTAACTGCAGACTCCATACATCCAGACAAACTGTATAAAATCCAGTGTGTTGAGTGATGCAGGTGGATCCCATCTCATTTAGTAGTGATATTACCACTGTGATTTCTGCACAACTGGTACTTTCTGTCTCATTAACCTTTACTACACACTGAAGACACATGCACCTGTAAAAAAGAACCAAGAAACACGATAAGCGCATCATCCATGCATGCTATGCATTATTAGTAAATTCTGGTTTATGCAGTTAAATAAACCCAGAAAAGAGGTTAGATACCCTTCCCATCTGCCCCCTCTCCAGTCATTGTTTTGCCCTAACCCATTAAAAATTGAAATGTTACAACTCTTGGTTTTCATTACAGGGATTGCATTTACTTGTGGTAGTAGCACATTTCAGAGGTGTGTCAGTGTTGGCCAATGCAGGGAATGCTTTAGTGGGTGTGTCCCTCAGCCACCAATCAGTGATCATGCTGCAGTGACAGCAGTTTCATTGAGTGCCAAAGAGTTGAAATGAATCTGCTGCTGCAATCAGAGACAGGCTCGTCATTGCAGTGGCAGATGACACGCTTCCATTACGTACTTTTTCTGGTGAAACTTTTTAATAAATATGGCAGAGGCCGGCCCTTTGGTGCAGCAATTCGATTTCCGCTTGTGATGCTGGTGACCTGGGTTCCAGAACGGACCCAGAGCTCTGGTGGGCCAGCCTAGGGAGAAGGCGCGAGTGTCAGAAGACTGCTCGTCTTCTCCCAGAGGGAGGGCGGGGATGCAGCCCTGTGCCTACTGACTTCTGGTGGAGGTTGGAAGCATGGCAGCATGCTGGGCTTGATTGATTGGGGGTTGTGGTGGACATCGGTGTGTGCCTAGAGGTCTGTGGCATGCCATGCCCTGGGGAAAAACAGGGAGCAAAAGCAGCTCCCGGGCTGGCCGGATGATGGCTGCAAACCCCCGCCGACACAGGAAGCCCTGTAGTCAGCCATACCCACCTCAGCAGCAACACCCAGGGCCAATTGAAGAGTGTACTGGTCACCCCATGGGTGCCTTCCCCCTTGGAGGAGAGGGACCCATCCAGCGAAGGGTCATGCCGGGTAACCCTGGGATGTTGGCTGCAATTTGAATTGGGGACTGGGGGATAGGGTGTTAGGTTGGGAGCCTAGGAAGCCTAAAGGAGTGGCAAGTCCAGGGGCAGGGGAGCAAAAAATAAATAAATTAAAATCAATAAATAAATATGGCAGCTCCTATCATCCACCTCACAATCCCCAGAAAGCCGACATCGGGGTGCACAATCCCCATGTCGGCATATCCCCCCTACACACATTATGTGGCACACTGTAACATGGTGGCTTCTGCTGCCTGCCAAACACTCACCTCATCCATAATGCTCATGCCATTCCACCCACACCCTGCAGCCAGTGACAGGCATCGAGGTATACCTTGGGGTCTTCAGCCCCAATGTTCACCCCATTTTCCTATATCACATTCATCTCAGCCCTTTTCCTTATGGAATGGCGTGAGTATAAGGCCCAAAGACCCCAAGGCACACCACGACACCTGTCAGTGTCTGCAAGGTAGAGTGAGGTGAAATGGCATGAACGTTATGGCCGACGACCCAAAGGCACACATCCTACACCTGTGAGTTTCTGCAGGGTGGGGGTGGGATTGGTGTCACTTCAATACTTCACTGCCATTCCTATTATGCATCTATATAATTCCTGTACTACCAATGCCAATGCCAGCAAGCCAACATTTGACATTGACAAATGATTGTTTTAATATGGTTCACAGCTACAGCTGGTGGGTCAGGGAACGGCAGATGATGTGGCATACCTTCCTTTCAGGTCAACATTACTGACATACCAGGAGGGCAGAAGAGTACAGTGCTCCTTTTTGGAAATGATAACATGATCTGCAAAAGGGTAGATGCTTTATAGAGGGTAAATATAATGCTGAGAGACCAATGGAAAAGGGGAGAATGGTCCAAATTGTGGAAAGAGATTATCAAGTCTAAGATGTACAAAGTAAGCTGCCTGAGAGGCAGCAACCCAGGACACATCTGCAGAATAGTGTGGGATGGGCTGATAAACAGCCAACATTAGGGAAAGAGATCTGAGTTTTACAATTTCAAACAATTTAACATTGTCTAAACAGAGTAGAAAACCAGGCACAAAAGTCAGTGGATGGCAAATGGTGTATAGTCTGAGGTAACAGCATTAGAGGAAGGGAAGATGATATTCCAATCTATAGAATACCAGTCAGTCATCACCTGGAATACTGTGCTGACACTGGGAGGCCACAATCTCAAACAGTCATAAACAGGGAAGAGACTGTGCAGAGAAGGCTGTCAAACACATTCCATGTCTTCTACAACAAAACATACCAGGAGATAACTAGAGACCTCAATAGATACACACTGGCAGAAAGAAATGAGTGTGATGATATATCATAGGCCTTCAAGTATCCTAAGGGGATATACAGGGTGCATAGACACAACAACTTGCAGTACAAGAGACATTAGAATATAATAGGCATAACATGAGAATGCATTTGGGGAAGGGGTTAGAATGTCAGAAAGTTCTTCCTCACAGAATGTGTGGTAGGCACATGGAACGTTCACCAAAATGAGATGGCAGAAGCCAACTAGTGGAAGAGTTCAAACATACATTACTTCAGAAATACAGTTACCATTATGGTGGAGATGAAAAAGACAGCAACTGACCAACTACAGTCCAAGACTACAACCATGAATGAGGTAAGAGCACTATACAAGGGCATACCAGTCTGTATTTCCTGACAAATTCTATGCTTCCATGTTTGAAGGTTGTCATGCATGCACCTTTGATCAACCACTGACAGGCCATTGATACTAACTAAACTGAAAATCAATAAAGTATATGAAAAAAAAAAAAGATGAACTACTTTGTATGACATAATAAAAGAATATTATGAGCGTACCAGTCAACATTTCCAGTTCTCAATTGTTGTTCTCCATTTTCTGGGTCTGCATGTTTATGTACATCTCCAGATTCAGATCCTGAAGGCTCAAACTGATACGGTGAAATCCCCAAGGTGACAAACGCTGAGTTATGCTGCTCGTCATCCTTCTCCATTACATCTGACAATGATGAGTCACTCTCTTCGAGGTTTTCAGTGTCAGCACTGGAAGTATCCCACTCATCAGAAGAATCCATTTTCCTGAAATGACAATGAAAAGAAACACCATGAACAGAGGTACACTATGCTGAACTTATTATAATCCTACATATGGGTGCAGACTAACTAAAGTTACCTTCAATACATGAAATGAACGTCCTCATCCACTCTACCAACACTGTAGGACTGTTACATTTCTAAATACAGCTATGGTTTTATATTTAGTGATTAACTTCAATATCAAATAGAAAGGCCACTGGCAAACTCATTATCTAAAGGAAAAGTGCTGAATGATAACCTTGATCTCAGAGAATAATAACTAAACAACATTCAATGGCTGATAATACATTCATCTCGTAGAGGTGTGCGGCTAGCTCTTGAACATCACGGACACTCTCTAGCCAGCTACTCTAGGTACGTTCTTGAAAACTTCATTAAGGCCTCTCAACTTCATCACAATTTGTCTTAAATCAGAAGAGAGGAGTTCTGTGATCCATGACCACCAGCAAATCTAAAAACAAACAGGCGAAACTAAAATGTGAACCTGTACCAGCCCAAAAGAATTGCATCAGGGATCAGAGGCACTCTCTAGCTCCCAGGCCTTCCAGGCTGATGACACCACCTCACCAGCTGACTCTAGTATGTTAGATCTACAGTGCTCACTTGCTGGTGTCCCTGCAACACTCGCATAGATGCAGCATGAAATGAAAGCAGGGTTCACAAATATCACCACGCAAATCACCCAACTTCAAAGCATGGTCACCGGCTTGTCTGAAATCTCTGCCACGTATACAATGCAGATCTTAGAGCTGGAACACTGAGTGAGTGACTTGGAGGACTCCTTACAGGTGGTCACAAATGGGAGCAATGAGCTAAAGAAAACCATGGAGAAGCTTGCAGCACAAGTAGATGATCAGGAGACCCACTCAAGGCACTCTAATCTGTGCATGGTTGGTCTTCCAGAGGGGATGAAGGGATGTAATCTGGAATCAGGTCTACATAAGTGGCTTATCAAGCACTTGGAGTTATCAGATAAGGCCGCAAGTTTTGAAATCGAGCAGGCTCACAGGGTGGGCCCTCCACCAAAACTTAGTGAAAAGCCAAGACACTGCCTAATAAAATATCTGAAGTATGTGGATAAAGAAACCATCCTTCATAAAGCCAAAATGAAGGGGCCCATCTGGTATAAAAACAACAAGGTGTACATATTTTAAGACTACAACCAGGACCTTCAATTATAGAGGCATAAACTTAATGTGGTTAAAGCTAGGCTGTACAATCTCGGCTGGTCTTTCGCCTTCATGTACCCAGCTAAGTTGAGAATCGACAAACCTGGACAACCTCCTATTTTTTTTGTCTGTCCAAAATTAGCTGAGAAATGGATGGAGGAGGTAGAGGCAAGGAGGCAACAAGCTCAGGTTTCACCGGCCCGAGGGGAAGTTGAAAATAGATAAGTACACATGACTGTCTTTTATGTTTATGGCCCAAGTTAACCCTAGCCCTAGAACCCTTCACCGGGGCTACTGTTTGCTGAGGGTGACCCACTAATTTGGGGGCACCACAGGGCTATGTTTTCCATAAAAGAAGACCCAATTGGTCTAATGGTGGACCTTTGTTAATTAACGGGCTTGCAAGTCTCCTCTGATATGCCAATATCTCCATGGGAACACCATGCCTCCAGACCATGTCTGGGGATGTGGGTAATGGTGGGGGAGGGAGGGAGGCCTGCAGCCTGTCTACTTGAACACTCGGAGCTTAGCGTACCTCGGACATTTCCTGCCAGGCCTGGATTTTACTTTTTCAATATGTATTGATATTATTGTTTGTCAGGTTAGTACCTACGCATCCCTGCTATTATACCCCAGAATAAGTTTTCACTCTTGGCTCCCATGCTAATTTACAAGACTATATTTATTTCTTCAAGAGGATCACCTTGTAGTTAAACTAAGTCCATCTCATAAATATGTTGCATCTAAAAACATGCACCAATCTGTCTAAGACATATTTGTTACCAGAATTTAAAAAATTGTTTACGATTTTAATTTTGTCAAGAGGGAGGCCAAGACCACCCATGATGCCACCCAACCATTTAGTTCGTTGAGGACCGTAAAGTGAATAGATTAGCAGTATATGTTTAAGGTCATCTTCTAACAATCTCTCATACTTACAAAATGGGGTGATAGTGTCAGGCCTCTTCTGTCTAAAATATGTGTAATAGGCAGAGTAAATTTCCAGCCTAAATTTTATAAGTGTCCTTCTAGCTTTAGGGGTAGTAATCTTTAATAGATATGGTACCAGCCCGTGTCTATGTTTTAGCTGTTTATACCATCAAAATAGTTTTAGTCCTGCCGATTGTTCGAACGTATTTGTTTCATCTATGTCTCAGAGTCTGGTTTTAACCGTGAGGACTATTTCGTTCCAGGGTTTCAAGTGTATGTCCCACAAAGTATGCCCTAACCCATATGGGAAAAGGTGCTTTTTAATTATCCTGAAGATGGGTGAGTAAAACCCCATTGAAGAATATGTTAACTCTTCTTCCAAGCATTTTCTTGGGAGTCTTTCTTCATGCATTAGGAAGAGCTTTAAGACAGATAACATTTTTGGCCACCATTGTACTCCTTGTAATGTATGTCTTATTATTGTTCATATTTGTATAATGTGTATTCCAACGGTTTCATGATTTTCTGTAATTAACTCCGGGTCGCCCCTGAAAAAGGGACCATCTGGTCTCAGTGGGCCTACCCGGTAACCAAAATTCAAATAAATAAATAGAAGTTCTGGTTTTACCCATGAGGCACCAAAGTGGACCCCCTCGACCTTGTCTGCTACATGGTTAATTGCGAGGGGTTAGTGGGATGAGGCATACTCCCTTTTTCGATTGAGCCCCTGCATAAATTCAACTGCTTCTGCAGGCCTTTAAAAGGAGTTCTCCTGGGGCTGGTTGCCCTCTGTCAATAAAGTTTGGTGGCAAACTGACACATCGTTCCCACTGCATGTACTTTTTAGTAATTCCTCTGGTTAGGTTTTATGGAGTTGGGAGCCTAGCAGTTAATCCTATTGTTTCAGTGCCAAACAATGGTTATCATGCCTGAGCTTATATTAACTTTGTTACTGGTTACCAGTTGTTTGTATGGGGAAATATTTCGGCTTCTTTACACCTGAATTGAGGGGGTTACATATGCATAACAATATGGTGTGGGAATTTGGGGAGGGTGGGATTGTTATTTGTTGTTTTAAGTTGGGGGGTAAAGTTAGGTTTGTGTGTGGGGGGGTTGTGGGGAGTCCTGTTCCGTGAAGACGGAAAGTTTTTTCTGAAAGTCTTGCTCAGCGGATAAGTTCCCCTTCACATCCCCAAGGGCTGTGGGGGGTTTGGGGGATAAGATTTCACAATTTCATAAGGGATAAAAAAAGGATGTTGGTGTGCATGGGAGGGAATGTGAACCAATACAGGGATGAGGAAATTGACACATTTCGATGGAGACTATGGGGGTGGGGCGGGACACTGGTTCTTTTGATTAAAAAGAGCAGCTTATATAAATGTCTAGTCTATGCTATACACAATGGAATGTCAATGGATTAAAATCGGTACTTATGTGGAAATAGGTGATGGCTGAAGTTGAAAGATCTAAGTGGCAAATAATCATGTTGCAGGAAACACATATGTCCCAGGGACAAGCTGTGAAGACAGAAGCCTTCATGGGGGGAACATGGATTTCCTCCACTTTTTCTTCTAAAGCAAGGGTCTCTTCAATCTGGTTTCCTCAGTGTTCCCAGGTGTAAGTACTGGAGCAGGTCATTGGCAAAACTGGGAGATACTCCCTAGAAAGAGCAGGGGATTGGCATTTTTTCTATCAGCTCGGTATATGCACCGAATGTAGAAGACCAAGGCTTTTTTCAAAGACTGGCACTAAACATGGAGAAGTGGGTGGATCCCTGGGTGCTGGGGGGAGATAATAACTGCATGTGAGACACCATTTTGGACAGATCCAATACAGCCCCTATGCCCATATCAAAGAATGCAAGGGCCTTGGGAGAACTGGAGTAAGAGTTCCATCTGTTGGACACCTGGAGACATAGATATCCCACAGGTAGAGACTACAGTTTTTTTTTCACATGCCCACCAATCATATGCCCATCTTGACAGGCTCTTGATCAGCTCTTCTCTCCTCCCCTTAGTGGACACTATAAAATACTCCCCTCTCCACATATCGGACCATGCCTCATAAAGTATGAGTTTGGCAACCCCTGGTTCTCCCCCTGTTACCAGGCATTGGAGATTAGACCCCCTTCTTCTGAAAGATCAGGAATATATCACTGCAATGACTAAGCATATCAAGGAATTCCTCTAATATAAAGGGGGAGGTGACACCACCAACTGCTGCAGGTGGGAAGCCCTAAAAGCATTTATCATGGGGGCAAACTATTGCCTTTTTGGTTCATGGCAAAAGGTGTGAGGATCGAGAGCTCACCCTCCTCCATGAAAAAATATAGGCACGCAAGGCAGCCCATAGACTAAAACCCACCGCATCTCTGTACAGAGTAGTGCAGAAACTAAAATGGCATTTTAACACTCTTAGCAATGCCAGGACAGAACGAGCTATTCTACTCTCACAAGCAGGAGCCTACTTCGATGGGGACAGAGGGGGCAAGCTCCTGGCATGGCAATTATGTCACAAGGAGAGAAAAAGTGCAGTGGGCAAATACATGACCAATCTGGCAACCTAGCTCAAGACTCTGTTGCCATTGGTGGAGCCTTCAATGCCTTTTCTGGCACCCTCTATACTTCGGAGGTGGCCCCCACCCTCCAAGAATTTGAGCTTTTTTTTGCCAAAGCACCCATTGGGTGGGTGGAGGAAAAATGTCTCAGGAGCTAGACTCCCCCATAACCATAGCTGATGTCAGCTCAGCACTGAAAACACTCAAGAGAGGGAAGGCCCCAGCCCAGATGGGCTCCCTATAGATTTATTTTTAACTTTTTCCCAAGTCCTACCGGAGCCGCTCTATGATATGCTCATGGAGAGCTTGGATCGGGGTGAACTACCCCCCTCCATGCATTCAGCAATGATCACAGTTCTGCCTAAGCTGGGCAAAGACCCCTCATGGTGCACCTCCTATAGGCCAATCTTTTTACTCACTGCATACTATAAAATACTAGCTAAAACATTGGCCTCTAGACTGGACCCAGTGCTCTCCACCTTAATCCCTCCCAGACCAGGCTAGCTTTGTACAGGGGAGACAGGGGAAACATAGCATTCGCCACACATTAAATGTGATTTACAGATGGGGTAGGACCTCTCAAAAACATGGGGCTGCAGTGTTGGCCCTTGATGCCGAGAAGGCATTTGATTGAGTGGAGTGGGGTTACTCTTCAAAACCTTGGAGACAGTGGGTTTTGGTCCTCACTTCAAATCCTGGATATGGACATTGTATAATAACCCGCTAGTTCAGATCATGGTCACCGGTATGGTGACCTCTCCCTTCTCTCTGAGTCAAGGTGTGAGACAGGGGTGCCCTTTGTCCCCACTGCTGTACATGCTTTCACTTGAACCCCTTGCAGCGGCCCTCAGAAATCATAAGGGAATCCGAGGCTTTGGGGAAGTGCACTCAGAACATAAGGTAGCATTATACACTGATGATCTGCTCTTGTACCTGCAGAATCCAGCTCAGGACCTCCCCTGAGTACACCAGGTAATGAAGGAATATGGGAAGCTTTCAGGGCATAAGGTCAACTGGACTAAGAGTAAGTTACTCCCCATAGGGACAAGTGATAGAGAGCTTTTAATCTCAAATCTGGGCGGGTTGCAAATGGTGAAAAAACTAAAGTATATTGGAGTTACCATAGCTGATAAAATAAGTTCATTATACTCCCTAAACTATAAGCCCCCCTTACTCAAATTGGCAGAACATTGTGTGAGGTGGACAACCTTACCACTGTCCTTACTGGGTTGGGTGGGGGTAGTGAAGATGACTATTCTACCAAAATGTTTGTACCTATACCAATCACTCCCTATTGGGGTACCCAAAACCCATTTTAAACATCTATACAACATATTACACAGGTTCCTTTGGCATGGTAAAAGTGTTAGAATTAAGAGAGCTATTATGCAGTTTCCTTCCAAGATGGGGGGGTCTGAGTTTGCCAAATTTCCTGAGTTACTATTGGACAGCCCAGCAGGCTTTTGTACCAACAGGAGTGGAGCTGTCTTGGCTGAGGTTGGAGGTGGACAATCTGGTAGGTCCACTGAAGACAGATGTTCTAACCATAGCCCTAGCCCCAGTACAGCAGCCTAATATAGCCAGCCCTTTCACTGGGAATCTATTGAAAGTCTGGAAAGATGTTCATGGGCACATAGTGCACCACCTACGACCCTCCCCGTATGCTGGTATAGTGCCAGTCCTGAGAACCAGAGGGCCCTGCTCCATACCACTCCTACAGAGACTCCACATGTGGAGAAGGTGGGGCCTGACCACTGTGTGTCAATTATATGAAGGGGCATATTAAGGAGCTTTGTGTCTATCTGAGAGGAGTAGGGTATCCCCCCCGGATACTTTTTCACATTCCTCACTGTCAGACAGAGGTGTAGAATATCCTTGTCCCCCAGCTATGGCTGGGCCCTCCCTTCTTCCTTTGAAGAAGAGATGTTCAGACCCCATCCAGGCCCCAAACCACTCTCTGTATACTATAATATTATAAAGATGTGCATCCCTAAAACAACCAAAGATATTATAGGTAAATGGAGCCATGATCTTCAAGTTCCACTTGAGTCTAAGTTATGGAAATTGACTAGTCAGTACCTCATGAATTGCTGTCACAGCAACAAACTTAGGCAAATTCAACTGAACTTTATGTATAGAACCTATGTCACCCCCAAGAAGTTACACTCCTTTGATGCACAGAGGTCCAGTGAGTGCCCTAAATGTAAAGTCAATGAGGGTGACTTTCTCCACTTAGCACTGACTTGCCCTAAGGTGATCCCTTTCTAGTACTCGGTACATCAGATAATGAGCAGCGTACTGGGCTACACTCCTTTAAAATCCCCACCGGAACTGCTTCTCGGGGCAGATCCCCAACATCTGAGTGGGGAAACAAGTAATCCTTAATGGTCACTAGCCCTAATTAATGCGAAGAAAATGGTGGCATAGAACTGGATGTCCTCCTCTTCCCTATCTATCTCTCAATGGGCCAATAACCTCAAATTGTGCTTGTCCTTAGAAAGAACCTAATTGTCAGCAAAGGGTAAACAAGAAGCCTTCTTCAAAATCTGGACTCCTATCATCTCAGCAATGGACAGTGGTGACTTCCCACTCTAGGGACTTTATGCCACATTTGCTATTTCTCTTCACCACGAGTGCCTCCCCCTTGCAACCTGAAACTTGAAACTTATGAACTGAAACTTAAACCTTAGCATTGCTATGTCCCTCCACTTCCCCCTCCACTGGGGACAACCACGCTTATTCGGTCAATTGTGTACATATTGTGTCAACAGCCCCTAAATAAGTCTCTGAAACTTTATCTAACAGTGGGTATAATCGGATTTAAGCCATACTCCAGAGCATTCAACTCCTAGGTTATTAACATGAACAAACCATTATTAAACAACTTTTACCCCTGTACTGTTTTAACTTTTATTTTATATAGCAACACTGTATGTTATATGATAGGATGATTGTCATTCCTTCTACGTGCTCTCAACATCCTATCGATAAAATATTTTGAAAAAAAAAAATGCATTCATCTACAATGTAATGCAGCATAACTTCGCACTACAGAGGCTGGAAATGTAAAAACACAATTATATTGACACATTGCCACCTGATGAAAGTTATGCATAATGCCTTTCTCAAACAGTTCAGAGCAGCTTCAGAAACCATGATTCAAAGCACATATGTAACTAAACCTGAATATCTCATACTATCATTATCGGAAAAAATGTGGCATGCATAATTATATAGTGAATCTCTTCATCACGAAACACAATTTTTCAGGAATTTCCAGATCCCTTCAGGATGCTGCAGCAGAGTTACTGTGGAAAACACTGTAAATTCAATGACACTTACTCCATTCTGTCATGCAGGAGACTGTGTCATTCACTTCATCCTGGCAGTGTCATAATCTTCCTATATGACAAAAGTGTTTAATTCCCATTGAAATGACAGTCTACGCCAGTAGCTCTGCAGCAGCATACTCCAGATTGCTGTAACGGAGAGTTTCATCCCAAAGAGCTTCACTGTATATTCAGGCAAGGTTGGTGGCAAGTACGAGAATGGATCCCAGCCATATGCTGTGAAATTACACTACTAAGATTACAGTTTGCTGACTTCTGCTATGAGCATTGTATTTGCATGCCTTTTGCATTTTGTAAGTTTAATGCCTAAAGCTCAAAATGTAGGACTAGCAGGATGAGAAATATTTAAGTAGTGGTAGCTTACTCTGGCTTCACAGATACCACTGTAAAAAGCTCTGCGCTATTACCTAGACATCGTCATTGAGTAGCAAGTAATGGATAACAAATTGCACCAATAGAAATACCATGATGCCAAATTGCTGCCTTGACTTTCTACACGACCTGTTATCGAGTACACTGTCAATCTCACACCCATTTTTATAACATGATATCATACTAACACCTCTGTCAGTAGTCTGTTGGTAGTCTATTCCAAATTTCAAACAACCTTTCCATAACAAAGTATGTCCTTAATCACCCTATTGGTTCACAAACCCCATCCCACATTCCAGCCACATCATTCTATTAAACCATGCTCTTCAGGAGCACCTAGCGCCAGGAACTTGTTGTTACACCTGGTTACGATTTTATCACTTCAGTGATACAACATTCAGCATTTGGGGGCACATAGATATATAGATACATATAAATGCGATGTCAGAAAAGGACAGCAAGGCTCAGGTAATCTGCCCACTTCGTCTAGTTATGTGTGAGGACATGTCTGGCCCACCCCAACCCACCCCACCTTCAACAGTCCCTTGTATCTGTCCCATGCTCTTTTAACCCTCCCACCATTGTTTCTCCAATCAAATCCACAGGAAGCATGTTCCAAGTATTCACCATCTTCTTTTGGAAATAATACTTCCTAATTTTCCCTTGACACCTGTTTCATCAGTTATAGGCAGCCCACTAATACTTCCCTTCTGGTAAACTTATGACTACTGCATTGGTTAACTTTCACCGGCCTACTGACCTAAGTCACTCACTGTCTTCAGTCACAACCAGCAAACAGCTCCACCAAGGAGGCCATGCCATCATGAAACAGCGGACATTTGATTCCAAACCAGCAAAGACACCCTCCTGTCACAAACCTGGCAGAAAGCTACCTGTATTAGACAGCACCATCACAATCACTGCCATCGATACCATGAATTGTCTCCCAAACATAGCTGTCCAGACCCAAAATAAAAAAGTACATACAGTTAGTACTCAATTTCAAAACCTGCTAGGCCGAACCTTACATAGCACATCAATTTCAGGGGGGATCTGAAGTTATAATTTATGTTGTTTTAGTGCTTTCATGGGAGAATTTCTAAATGATAAAAGTTGAAGGAAAAAGACTTTTCCCAAAGTAGTAATGTAGTACCATGGAGCTTCTCAAATAAAGTATGTTTACAACAAACAAGTCACTATCAGGACATCCTCTGTACTGAAGTTTAAGTAGGTTATATAAGCAATACACTATGACAGGGCATGGGTGATGGCAGGATTTACCCACACTGGTGTGGTTTTTCTCATGTGGTGCAGCCGCATGAGGAAACCGTATGAGAAGTGGGTAAATCTTGCCATCATCCATATCCTGTCATGGAATATCGCTACGTTACAATGCAGGAAAGAAAGAGAGTAAAGTTTTCCATTTTTTTTTCTTTTAGTTTAGCACATTCTGGTTACCATGGAAAAAACAAATATAACAACCAGCAGCTATGAAGTTTGGTACCCTGATTAACTGGGACTTCTACCATGGGGTAATGGCATGATTTACACATTGCAAATCATGCTAGCCAGCCAAACAAGAATGAGAATTTTAAGAGCCATCATGAGAACATCACTTCTCTAGTACCCCTTATCCTTAATAGGTGCCCCTCTGTACTGTAACACAGAATACTTCATCAACCACACCACACCCAGCAACCATGACAGCAGATACACAGACCTGATCACATAGTGGATACCTATCCACAATCTCCAACAGGTTGCTTCCTGTAGCCCTCCTAAGTGGTTTGGAGGAATTACCTCCCAACCCCACCCCCTGCAATCACACACCCTTTGTATCTGTTGGACAGTATGCCTGGTGGCCAACTGGCACCCCTTCTCCCACAACCACAACCCACACCACATTCCCACATGGGAACTGACTACCAGCACAACCCTCCACACAGAACCATGGCTGTCTGACCACTGTGATCACATAGTCTTCTTAATGGCAGTGAATGACAGCTCAGAAACATAACTGATTTGATATTCACTTACAGTATGCTCTCAGCAGGACAGTCAACAGCCAGTTGTGGTGCTGTGTGGAGGGCTGTACTCCTGCATACAATGTAGGGGAGGTGGGGGAAGGGGTACATGGTGTGGGGAGTGGGGAAAAAGACTTCACAGGGTAGGGTAAACAGAGTAGGGGTGGTGGAGACTACAGCTTCCAGGATTCTGATCGAACTGTGGACCTCTTCCTTTTGTGAAACATCATTATGTGTTTACATTTGGGTTGTATGTTCAGTGCCCAGAGATGAAACATAGTGTGATGGGTGAGGGGGAGGGGGACAAGTATCTAGGGATGACAGTCAACCTAGTGGCACATTTCAACATCACTTCTCTAGTACCCCTTATCCTTAATAGGTGCCCCTCTGTACTGTAACACAGAATACTTCATCAACCCCATTCCACAGCATCTAGAACAGAGTGTCAACAGACCCCGATGGCAGACCCTCATCACAAGCAATATGTTGCAGAACCTCCAGGTGGTTCAAAGGACAGCAATACCATGTCACAACCCCCTCAATCACCCCTGTAAAGCAGTACAAATATAAGCCTGGAGGCTCAGTAGACACCCGCCCTCACTTCAGCTGCTATCTCACCACTCAGAACCCCCACAACCCAAATGGAAGTTGTCAGCCACAACAACCCTCCACACACTACCATGGCTATCTCCCAATGGTGGTCATACTGACCCCATACAATAAGTAATGACAGTTGGGACATATGACAGCGCTGACATTCTCATACAGTAGAGGGTTCATACAAGCACAGTCGGCAGACAGCCGTGGTGGTGTGCAGAGGGTTGTGTTACAGTAGTTACTGTATACTATGTATGGTTGGGGGAAAAGGGGTGCAGGTTATGGGCACAATAATTTATGGGGTGTAGTACGAGAACAGTACAGCACCAGTGAGTCTGACTATATGGTGATCTTCATCTTAGTCTTGTAGTTTGCTAAGCATTTATGTTGCAGTTGACTGCCTTATGCCAGGAGATGTACCATGGGGGTTGGCACAACACTACCTAGATGCACAAGTTATGGACACATTGCAATATCACTTCAACAGTGCCAGTTATCATCAGCTGGTGCCCCTATGAGCCTTGACACAGCATAGCTCCACAACCCCCCACTCCCACATCACCTAATATAACAAGTCCACAAACCGCTTGCTTCACAAAAGTGGGAGCAAGGCAAAAGCAGAAAACTACAGACTTGTAAGTTTGACCTCAGTGGTAGGGAAAATGATGGAATCACTTCTGAAAGAAAGAATTGTTGAGTACCTAGAGGCCAGCGGGGCACAGGACACAAAGCAGCATGGATTTACAGCAGGAAGGTCATGTCAGACGAATCTAATAGATTTATTTGACTGGATGACCAAAGTAATAGACCAGGGAGGGGCTGTGGATATGGCCTACCTAGACTTTAGCAAGGCATTTGACACAATCCTGCACAAAAGATTGATAATCAAGTTTGCTAGCCTGGGAGTGGGTCCCAGGGTGGTAGCCTGGGTAGCAAACTGGCTATACAACAGGACACAGAAGGTAATAGTGAATAGAACACATTCCGAAGAAAGGGGGGTCACCAGTGGAGTACCTCAGGGCTCAGTACTAGGTCCAGTCCTCTTTAACATCTTTATAGGTGACATTGCAGAGGGTCTGGAGGGAAAGGTATGCCTCTTTGCAGATGACACAAAGATCTGTAACAGAGTTGATACACAAGGGGGGTAGAAAGGATGAGAAGGGACTTGGCAAGGTTGGAGGAATGGTCAGACATATGGCAACTTAGATTCAACGCAAAGAAGTACAAAGTAATGCACCTGGGAAACAAAAACCCAGGAGAAGAGTACATAATAGCAGGGGAGGTACTAACAACAACAAAAATGGAAAGGAACCTGGGGGTAGTCATAGCAGATGATCTAAAGGTGGGTAAGCAATGTGAGAATTCAGTAAGGAGAGCCAGGGGGATACTGGGATGCACAGGAAGGGGCATCACAAGTAGAAAAAGGGAAGTGGTTATCCCTCTGTACAGACAGTTAGTGAGACCCCATCTGGAGTACTGTGTGCAGTATTGGAGAGCTCATCTACGCAAGGACATAGACAGGATGGAAGCAGTCCAGAGGAGGGCTACTAAAATGGTGCAGGGTCTGCATCAGAAACCATATGAAGAGAGACTGAGAGAGCTTAATATGTATACCCTTGATGAAAGGAGGGACAGGGGGGACATGATAGAAATGTTCAAGTACCTCAAGGGAATCAACAAAGTCCAGGAGGGTAGCATCTTTCAGAAAAAGAGATGTGTAAGAACAAGGGGCACAATCTAAAGATAGAGGGGAGACAGGTCAGGGGTAATGTGAGGAAAATTTTTTTCACAGAGAGAGTGGTGGATGCTGGGTCTAAAACAGTGTGGGAATTCAAACATGCATGGGACAGACATAAAGCAATTGTAGTGGGGGGTGGCAGGAAGTAGGCTGTTGGTTAACTAAAATCTGCAGCTTATCCAGTAGGTAGGGAAATGAGCAGACTGGGTGGGTCAAGTGGTCCTTATCTGCCATCAAAGTCTATGTTTCTATGTTTCTAACCACATTAGTGAAGCCTTATCCATCAACCCTTGCAGAAACACCCCAGATGGTATAGAACACAGCCCTCCCCCGCCCCATCCACTGCAATCACCCCTCTGTAGTATGCGGAGAATTCAGCTGGCTGTCTGCTGTCATGAGGGATTGGTGGAGGTGGCACATATTGTAAAAATACTTTACAGAGTTGGGGGGGGGGATGGAGCCCCATATCACCAGGGACTCTAATCAGACTTTGATCTTCCACCTATTGCTAAACTTTCTCAAGCATTTTTACTGCAGTGGTGTGCCCTGTAACAGGAGATGTAACATGGGAGAGTGGGGAGGTGGGGGGCAAGTACAATAAGATGCCAGTTATGTTAAGGCCACTTTGCAAGGCCACCCCACCAGTGCCCCTAAACATGTTCCACACTATGCCATTACACAGTATACTATATCAACCCCCATCCCACAGCACACATGATATCAGGACAATGAAGCAGCAGACCCTTATACTAGATAAGCCATTGATGAATCACCTAGGTGTTTGAAAATGCAGCCATCCCAACCCACACAATCACCTCTGTATACCAGCCCATAAATATGCCCTGTGGCCTAGTAGACCTCTGCCCCCATCAGCTGTAGTATCGCCACCCTGCATCACCACCTTCACCATCCCAAACGAAACTGGGCAGTCAGAACAACTGTCCTTGCACCACCAGGACTGGCTACCAACAGTACTCACATGGACTGCTACTGCAAGTGACTGGCAGCTGGATCACATGACTGATCTGTCACTCACTAACGATGTACATTGGTATAGCACATCGGTAGCCAGTCATAGTTGTGTTCAGAGGGTTTTGAAGGCAGCTGGCAGGAATTAAAGGTTAAGGGGAAAAGGGGAGGTGAGACATAGGGAGACAATACTTCACAAGCTGGGGATGGGGGGGTGGAAAGTAGCCAAATTCAGCTCCAGGGAGAGGTCTTCTTCCTATTGTACAATACAATGCCTTGCTTCTGTGATTGTCAGATTTCTGCCATAACATCTACCATGGGGGGGGGCGCTACAGCGCTACACTACCTATCGGCACATTGCAGCATCATTCCAGCTGTGCAACCTACCATGTGCATTAGTGCAGGTGCCCTTCAGTGCCCAGTCACAAGGTAGATCTGCAACACTCCATTCCACTGCAACAAACACAGCCCATTAGCAGACCCCAATAGCCAGCCCTTCTCCCCATCAAGCCATTGTAGAACCACCACAAAGGTTCATAACACAGCCCTCCCACTCAATCACCCCTGTACATCGGATCCAAAATATGCATAGTGGGCAAGCATATACCCACCCCCCTACCCAGTCAGGTGATCACTCACAACCCCAAACCCCCTGTCCCTCATGGCAGCCGGCAGCCAGCAAAACTCTCAAACCACCTCCATGGCTGGCTGCCAACTGAGTTTGCAGGAACAATGTACTATAGGTAACTGACAGCTCAGTCACATGAATGAGCTGACATTCACAGTACACAGTCTTGCAAACACATTCTGCAGCTAGCCGTGGATGTGTGTGGAGCATTCAGCTGGTTGTCACCTAAGAGTGAGTGTGTGTGTGTGTGTGTGTGTGTGTGTGTGTGTGTGTGTGTGTGTGTGTGTGTGTGAGGGAAGAGTGCTGGGGTAAAACTTCACAGGGTTTTGGAGGGGAGGTGAAGGACAGTGGGCCAATACACCACCAGGAAGTCATATTGGACACAACTCTTGACTTCCTCATGTGATTGCAGCTTGGCAAGCATTTCTGTAACCCCCCCAATGTATAATAACATGCAGAATTCTTCATGGCATATATAGAATAGTGGATGGGTGCCCATCCACAACAAGGCTGTGTTTCCATCAAGGGTGTTGATGACATCAGAGAGACCTCAAGAGCGAAGCTCGAGATGTCTCCGTAATGTCATCAACTCCCTGGGTACATTACTCTTTCTCAAATGCACAACCCAATGGCAACACAACTATTTACTTGTAACAATCATACAGGAGTGTGGTGTGCATATTTATGGAACACATACAAACTGAGGTGAGAAAGAAATATGTGCCTCAGCTGAGTTTGTATGTCAATTGTTTATTCTATGCATGCAAGAGCACAGAAGTTGCAAACATCCATATTTTTGATAGTTTTCATAAAGTTTTGCAAATATTTACAATGTAAACATTTTAACCCCTGTAACTTAAAAAGCTCTTATCTAATTCTGTCCATATTTAGATCATTCTATAAGCATTACAAATAGGTTATCTGTACTAATTTACACACGATAGCTCCAAAGGTGCCTGAGTTATATGCAGATGAATTGTTTTCATGAAATTTCCTGAAAAAAATAAAGTGACACATTTTGAGCACATATAATTTTGAGATGATGCATCATATTGGCATAATATTTGGCACATTGTTAGAACACCTATCATCAAAATTCATGCCAAAGTTAAAATCCCTGACACAATAAATGGTTAAGGTATATGCAGATAAAAATGTTCATGAACTTTTGCACAAACAATGAAATGACATTTAAGCACCTATAATTTTGAAACTATCGATCTAAATTTTGTGATGTTTGTCTTGTTAGTGGCCAGTGACAAACAAAGTATACAGTCCAAATTTCTGAGCTCTACCCTGAACAGCAGCTGAGTTATATCCAAACTACTAAATTTAAAAAATTCTGATGAAATTCCACAAAATTTCAAAGAATTTTGTGCAATTTCATTAACATTCCACAGATTTGGAGTTTTCCCATTCTGCACAGCTCTAGTCATTAAGGGTAAATGTGGCAATAAAAGAAGTTTTAAAAACATAACTGATGATGAATCTAATTATGTCAGAAATATGTTAGTGCTTATATTTATCTATATATTTCTGTACATCTCTCTCTCTCTCTCTCTCTCTCTCTCTCTCTCTATATATATATATATATATATTTATTTTATTTTATTTTATTTAGCTTTTGTTGACGGGAAGTGCACTAGAAAAAATCCTGCCTATTTTCAGGCCGCGACCGGAGGGATATACAGATGAATGCCAACTGACCTTGAACCAGATTAAGCTGTTGGTGGTATTTTTAGTGAATGAGGGAAATTTGGCCAGGACACCAGGGAAATTACCCTACTCTTTTTTCGATAAGTGCCATGGGATCTTTAACATCCACTTGAACTACTACCAATCCAGGCAGATGGGACCTTGGTTTAACGTCTCATCCGAAAGACGGCACTTCAGAAGTGCAGCACCTCTCTCATGCTGCACTACACTGTCAGTACTGGGATATTAACCCAAGTGCCAGGTGTGGGAACTGAATCCACAGCCCTCTGATCGCCCAGCCTCAGAGGCGAGTGTACCTACTAAGCCACTGACACTGCTGACATATATATATATATATATATATATATATATATATATATATATATATATATATATATATATATACATATATATATATATATATATATAATATATATATATATATATCAATAATGTATGGATGGGACATTTTCCCCATATGAACCCATTATTGTGTATTTCCCTATAAACCTTTCCAATGTATTTATTTATTTAGTTTTTGTTGACCAGATAAGTGCACTAGACAAATCCTGCCTATTTTCAGGCATGACCCAGGGGAAGGGGATACAGATGAATTCCAACTGACCTTGAACCAGATTAAGCTGTTCCAAACAATTAAAGCTGCATAACTCCAAATTAAAACTGGATACCTCCACATTGAAACCTGTATGCCGTCATACAAAAACACTCACAGACAAACATTCTTACCACTAAAACAAGCAACTTAATGACCAGTTAAATCAATAAACACATCAATGAACAAACCCGCTTAACCAGTTAAGAAATTTCTGATAATTAGCACACCTAATAAGCCCCCAACAAAAGCACAACCTTATCTAATAAGCTCCCTGACAAAATCACAACCTTATTTAATAAACCTCCTGATAAAAACATAGCTTTCATGTACAAAAGTGGCACTATCCCCATGTTGCTGTATCTGTTTTAATAGTTTTTGTATTTCTGTTTGTTTATCTTGTCTGTATTATATTTTACTGTAATGTGCCTTGGTATTCAAAAGGCACAATATAATTAAAAATATTATTTTATTATTATTATTATTATGTATTGTATAAAACAAACAATAGGTAAGTGCAGTGCATTGGGATATAATTCTATCATCGTGGGGCCCTAATGAGGACATAATGCCACTTGCCCTTCTTGCTTATGGCTTATTGACCTCATTAAGACCCCTTGATGGAATTGTATCCCTATACACCAGACTTACTTATCATTTATTCTCTCTCTATATATATATATACATATATACATACATATATATATATATATATATATATATATAATGACATTGTTTGTTAAGAAGTACTGCTGCTTTAAGAAGATTAATAAGTATTGTCTTGACCTAACAATGGTGCTAAGTTGGTATTATTGTATTTTATTTACTCCACAAAATTTTTTGTACACTATTATGTACATCCGTTTTGTAAGATCTATACATGCAGTACTGAGGAAACAGATACTGTACTGAAAACAAAACATCACAAAATAAGCAAACTAAACAATGACTATTAAAATATATTTTTTTATAATGCATTTTTTTAAGTTTAGTCTTTGTGTTTGATAATGTTACGGTGTTGCTTCCATGGTACTAAACATAAATCATAAGAAGGGTCAAATAGTAAGACTGTCAAGACCTGCAGCTGGCTACTGCACCATATGTTCTTTCTGTTCTTTATACATTCGGGGGGCTTTTTCAGCTGTTATTCACTAAAATAAAAACCCATCATCCATTAATCAAATGGATGACTTGTGAGCTTTCCTTTAATATCCAAGGTTATCAATCCATTAGGAAAAAGGTCATTGTGTTCCACAGGGAAGCAATTTATTTTGAGCATACATAGTATCATCTAAATTTTGACAGGAATAAGAAATGTATCACTGTTAAGCAGAAGTCCTAGGAGATGGGTTATAATACACTATAGTACCAGTAGATAAGTTTCATAATTTCTTCTTCCTCAACTTCTGTTAAAACAGTCAAGGATGTTTAATCCAAATTTCAGCAAAGCTGCAGCATGATGCTCTTCAAAATGCTTTTTTTGGAAAAGGTCATTATTAAATACAGTATAAGCAACCCATTGTCTTTGTGTCTCAGGGAAAAACTCAGATCCTTAATAGATGGATTACACATTATTTGTTGTTATAGTCCCCAATCAAACAATGCTATATGCTTTAGAAACATGAGAGGTGGAGGTGACTGTGCTGGAAATTCCAGAATTAGTAGATGCAGTGGTAGCCAGAGTTATGTCCTTGCTAGAGGCAAATCAGTTTTAGCAGTAAGGGTTTAAAAGGGCTTAACTGGTTTCTTTTCCATTGGCCAGAGTAAAGTAAAAATTATACAGGGCAAGCTGGGCTGATGCTGAGGTAAGGTCGAGGTAAGGCTGTTTGTCGACTTTTTACAGTATGAGCCGCAAATACAGCCTGATTTCCATACACTTTGTGTGGAACCCAACACAAGGGAGGTCAAAAGAAAGGAGGGAATACTGAATAGTTAAATGGTGGGTTCTGCTAGAGGCAAATCTGTCCTAGCAGTCCATTATTTAACTCTCACAGGTCCATGCAACCCACCATATGAGTGTCCCTGAGAAGGAGGACCCTGTGAAGGAGGCGAGTGTCTGTAGGAAAGTCTGCATAGAACTCTACTAATGTAATATCAGCTTGCAGCTCCAACTTGGGTTCAGGACCCTGGTTGGTGGGGAAAATAGTGAGTAGCCAGTAAGGTATGACTAATTCTTTACTTGATAATACATCGTGGTAAAGTATTGTTTCATACTAGGAGAAGAAGGGGTTGCACTCAGAGGTGCAGGACCAGGGTGCTGCTATTGGGGCTTGCCATTCCCCACACACAAGGAACACCAGATCCAAGAATAGCAGCATTCACACAGTGATGATGCACACAGAATCTGCCAGAAGAATCACAGGTAATCTATCATTTCCATAGGTGTGAAAACATTATTTTTGGCTTGTGATGTGGTTTTGTGTCTTATTAGTATTGTTTACAGTTTAAGCCTTACAACACAGATGGGCCTCAGATAGGGTTTTGACTATCTTCTTTAAAACCAAAACACTGTGTTTACACTGCTCTAACAGACAACAGTTGAGCCATACAACAGCTATGGAGTTGTCTCGTTACAGCAAAATTACTGTAGATGAATTACAATACTCTACACAGACATCAACAAAGCCTCAAGCCAGATATGCAGTCTTTTAACTTTAGTAGAAACTTTATTAGAGCCAAGTGTAGCAGCACTCACACAGCAAAACTGCACACAGAACAATTCAAACAATCACAGGTAATCCACAATTACCACAGGTGTGAACATTTTTATTGTTGGTGAAAATTCACAACAAAGGTTAGGAACTCTGTACAGGGTAGGATACTACAGTCCAGACACCCCTGTGCTTTGTTCAACTGGAGCTTCCTTAGGGGACAAGCTGCTGGACAAACCTCACCTCTTTTATACTGAATACTGCATCAACAAATTCTGGTCAGAGCCGATATGGCTGTGGAGAGCTTTTGGGAAGCTTTTACCCATTATTTCTAACGAATTTGCATAATGCAGATCTGTGGAGAGGCAGTTTCAATGTAGTCTTCCTTTTACACATTTTTACAATGTGTTTTCCTAGATTATGCCTGCTGATCGCTATATATTTAGCCTGGATAGTTCACAGAAGAAATGGCACCTTATTATAGCTGCCCACACACACACATGAGACAATGCTTAATCACTTATCGGTGGCTTCAACTTATAGGACACTACCTTATGATTGCTCTCCTGCTTCTTGCAGCAGGGACATACACATGAACCCAGGTCCCCGCCATACCCATACCCATACCCTGCTAAACTCAGCTGGACCCTCCCCAGATTCAACCACTATCACAAACCCTGATGGTGGCCCCCTTCCATGTGGCCTGCATCTCCTGCACTTAACTATAAGAAGCCTATCCCTCAAACTTGACTCCCTCCAAGTATCCATGGCCCACTATGCCCCAGACATCATCATCCTTTCCAAGACATGGCTAAACAAAAATATCTCTGATCCTTCTGTCTAAATCCCAGGTTATGCTATGGCCTGCCAGAACAAGACAACCAGAGACAGCTGTGTGTCCATTTATGTAAATGCTGAATTACACTTCTCCATAGTCTTAGTCAAGTCCAAGAACTACTGCTGTTTCAAGTGGATCTACTCTTCTCACTCCCAATTTTCATCGCCGGTGTATACTGCTGGCTGGGCACACCAGCAACATCTGTCATCGACCTCATCACACAAATCTCCTCCTTAACCTTGACTGGGGAATTATATATTTTGGGGGATTTTAACCACAACTGGCTATCTCAATCTCTCAGCAAAGCCTGTACTGACATTTCAGCAATAAACCTGTCACAATCCATCACCGAGCCTACTCGCCTAAACCTCAAATCTGGGAACCACTTGCTAATAGACTGGGCATTCAACACCCACCACCACTGTGTCATCCAAGCTGGACTGCTCCCTGACTCCCTGAGTGACCACCATATTATTTACCTGGTCAGAAAAATCCACCACCTCAAATCTGCCCCTAAGTTCCTAATCTAACGGTCCTATAAATCCCTCAACTTCGCCCCCTCGCTCGATGACCTAGCCCTCGCAAACTGGAACCCACCCTCTACTGTCTGCTCCATAGACAATGCCCTCCTACACTTCCAAGACACGTTCTTCAATGTCTGGAATACGCATGCCCCACTGCATTGCTCAAGGGTATGCAGTAACCACCTGCCGCGGATCACCCAAGAACTTATAGCCTACCAAAATACCCATGACAAGCCTGGCACGCGCATAAATCTTCTTGTCTCCCACAAGATTTCACCACATACCATGTGCTGCGTATCAAGTGCAACAGAGCAACTCACCTCACTAAAGTAGAATATTTCAACTCCTCCCTCCAGTCAAACTTACATAGCTCATCCAAATTCTGGAAGGTTACCCACTCCCTCGTCTCCCCTCCAGCCACAAATCATACACCACTCCTAAAAGTAAACAACTCACTCCTCTCAGATCCACAGGGTGGTAGCTGCCAAGTACAGCACATATTTTACCTCATGTACCTCAACTCTCCTCTCCTCCCTTCCCCCCACTGCTCCACCCAACCCTACCGCAGGAGCCACAAACTCACAAGGGCCTTGCACCTTCTCCTTCAAAGCTATCACACAAACTGAAGCCCTCGAGACCCTACTAGCTCTAAATCTATTAAAACGTAAATCCCCCAACATGTTGGACACCAAACTCCTCCACCTCTCTGCCCCAGCCATAGTAAGCCCTCTTGCAATTCTCCTAAACCTGTCCTTTGCCACTGCTGTCCCCCTGACCAGGAAACATGCCGTTGTCATTCCCCTCCCTAAAGGGGGTTCCCCCTCCGCCACTTCAAACTACTACCCTATCTCTTCCTCCCAGTCCTTGCTAAACTACAAGAACATCTGATGCTCGCCCAACTTACCTCCTTTCTCTCCAGCTCTAACGTCTTCATGCCATTCCAGTCTGGTTTCAGGAAGGGTCACTCCACTGCATCCTTCTTGATTAGACTCACTGACACCATCCTCTCTGGAATGGATAAAGGGCAGATCTCTTCGGCAATATTCATCGACCTTGCTAATGATTTCAACACTGTCTCGCACCCCTTACTGGTAAAAAGCCTCTCAGAAGCAGGCCTCAGTACCTCAGCCACTAACTGGTTCAATGACTACCTCTCAGGTAGAACACAATTAGTAAGAATTGCAGATGCCACATCCTCCCCCATCCCTGTGACTACTGGCATCCCCAAGGGTCAGTGCACAGCCCCATTCTCTTCTCCATTTTCCTTAACTACCTGCCCCAAATCTGCACAGCTACATCTATACACATGTACGCAGATGACATCGGCCTATTCGCCTCCGGCTCCTCTCCGGAAGAAGTTGCATCCAATCTCCAGTTCGACATCAATAAAGTTAAACTCTGGCTCAGTTTGCACCAGCTCTCTCTCAACACTAAGAAAACTGTCACCATGACTTTTGGCACAAGGCAACAGCTATACAGACTCCCCTCCCTACCCTCCTTCCACATCCAGGACAGGAAAACTCTGGAGAACGTCACTTCCTTCCAGTATCTAGGGGTATGGCTTGACCGTCACTTTACCTTCACCGACCACATTGGTGCAATCATAAAAAAACTGCGTCCCAAGCTCAGTGTCCTGTATAGGAACTGCTCTAGCCTCCCTTTTACCATTAAGTGGGAACTAGTGCAAAATAGGGATGCCAAGATAAACTGGTGTAAAAGTTTATCGTGGTATAAGTAGTCAACGATATCAGAATCATGCCCTTTTATGTCAACCGCGATAACCGCATCATCTGCTATACTGTGATTTTTCCAATATTTTCCAGATTCTCCACTTACCATTTTAAAGTATGGCTAGGTGCTGTAGAAGGATTCTATGATGTGTTCTGCCTACAGCACCTAGTAACATTAATTTTCCCACTGTGGACCAGCCCAGCCAACCAAAATGACTGTCTGCCAAAGCAATTGTGACCAATCCCGTTCTTAGTTGCCTCTCCTCCAGCAAGCAGTTAAATAGGGTGAGGCATCTAAGAAATGCTCTTTTTCTTCAGTAGCTTGCTGAGCGTTCAAGTGCCTGCTTCTTGTGAGAGAGAAATAGGACCATGTTATCTGGGTCTGAGACACCTGGCAGCCCGAACAGCTTAGAGATCAACTTTTTTGGGTATGGTTAAACCACCCAACATGCTAACAGTAAGCCTATCACACTGAATCCATAGTTTGACAGGCTACATTGGGAAGGGAGCTGTTTAATTGTCTTGCTAGTGTGTAGAGGCCACTACTCGGATGAGTCAGCTCGATCACCACCAGGCAGCCCAGTCTCTGAGTAGCAGTACTACTGTCTTCTGTTCTGCCTGAGACTGTAGCCCTGCAAAGTCCAACTCTGACTGACCTCCAGTACAATTTCAGCCTCCCCTTTCTCTGTCTGGTGGAGTAGTGCGGTCGTCGTGTGATGTGACAGACTCAGTTGTCCTGTCGGCTCCTGTCCAAATCGATTAAAATGAAGGAAGAACATTGCACCCTTCCCAAGTTCAAGCTCGGCCACATCGAAGACTTGAGAAAACTTTAGGCAGGACTTCAGGAGACATCGGTCAGCTGCTGCTAGTGATAAGTGTAATCTTCCAAAATTCTGTGTGAAAAGTAGCAAGTTAGCACAAGCAGTGCCAGCAAATGCTTATGCAGCAGTATATATGCAGTGCAAGCCTGTCTGGGAGGTCACTCTTTCTGGGTAACTTAAGTTGGGAGTGACTGGGTTTGGGGGGAGCCCATAAGTTCTCCTGGTAGGAGGAGAGGGAGCCAGAGGGACTGTCTGTGTCTTTGGGGAGGGGACTACACTGGAGTCAGAGCCTGTGGGAAGGTTTTCTGAGGCAACCTTCGGATTATCGAATGGATAGCCAAGGCAAGACTGTAAGTGAGAAGATTGAGAGAGACTGAGCAGCACTGTCTGTCCATAATTTCAAGTCTGTGCATGATGTGAGTGACATCAGATGGTAGCCAAGCCACGTAGCTAGCCACTAGATCATGGCAGGAAGAGTGTGGTATGCTGGTGGTGACCCTGTAGTTTAATGTTTGTGCGGGTGGGGGCATTAGTGGTCTGGAAGATTTGGAAGGGCCTGGTCTGCTCTGGAGTCTGGACTGTAGGACTGTTCTGTTTACTAGGACTGTGGCAGCAGTGTACACTGTGCAAGCAAATGCAAGCAAGTGGCAGTAGTAGTAGTTTGATGAGGCAGTCTGTGTCCTCCTGTCACTCTCAGCAGCTTGTAGTTTGTAAATTGTAATTGTATGTAAACTTTCTGTGTGGGGTAAGGTTATTATTTTTATTATTGTGCCACCACCATGGGCCAAGCAGGACAAACTGCAGTGCCTTTTGTGGGGTAGTGTGGGGATACTGAGTCACTGTGTGTATGTGCTGTTGTGTTCCTTGTAAAATAAACATAATGATTTTGCTGTACCTTCTGAAATTTTGAGGTGGCACTGCTTGTAAGGGGTAGTCAGTCTTTAGTTCCTGTAGACTTGTCTGGGGCCCTTCCTTCAAACTGAATTGAAAGAATCCCTCTCCTCTTGTCATGATGAAACTGAAACATCTCTCTGGCGCTTTCAATTTTGCAGGCAAGTAGTAGTAGGAAGACATTATTACTCACTACCATACCATCACACCACCACCAATACGAGCCTAAGAGGTTTGGCAAACTTGACCATCGTCTCTCTTCGAGTCGAGTAGTAAGTTATTTATTGTTTTATTGTTCAGCTTATGTTTGGATGTAGCATTGTTGCATACTTTGTTTGCACTGTATGAATTTCATCTGAGGACAGTCAGACCATCACCAGACACACATACTGAACATCTGGTGGTTCTTCAACTTCATGCATTGGATGCCTCCCACCTCTGTGAGGTTAGGTATGGCACATGGCAACTGAGAGGGCAAGTGCACCTTGGCATCTCCCTCTTACAGTCCCACCCCCACAGCATCAACATGGCCAAGTCACCACACTCTGCGGGATATGGGTGTTGTTTTTATATTTTTAAATTCTGTTGTTAATTATAAAAATGATTTTCATATAAAACAGGCTTTCTCTAGTCAATCCAGCCTTCTGACCGTGGTGGGATCTGAACCTAAAATGTAGGGGAATTAACCCCAGAAAGTGACTTGAAGTTCCCACCACTAATGAGAGCTGGATCGATGGTTGGA
Source organism: Neoceratodus forsteri (assembly GCA_016271365.2). Taxonomy (NCBI): domain Eukaryota; kingdom Metazoa; phylum Chordata; order Ceratodontiformes; family Ceratodontidae; genus Neoceratodus; species Neoceratodus forsteri. Next base: position 950,935,337 of record CM028134.1, read on the forward strand.
CTACAGTAGCATTTGTTTTATAGGGTTTGCAAAGCATTGTCATTATGTTTTAATTGATTGATTAATTAACACCTGAGTGCTGCCTGTAAAGGTAAAACAGAGACATGTTATTTAGCTTTAGGCCAGGCCTCCTAAGGAAGGGGTAGCTTTGCCATGAAGCTCAGAGGCAACTCTGCTTGAGGTGTAATCAGCCTTAATATTGTGCATTGTGCACTTTATATTTTCTTTTCAATATGCAGAAAGTGTAAGAAGATGAAAACATTTTTTTACTCTTTTATAAAAAATTCTTTCACTGAATTTTTGAAGTTTGAGTGCTGGATTTCTTTTGTAAAAACACCCTGCTGGAGTGCTGACTGTGCTGACATGGGGAGGGAGGTGTTCATGTGGGAAAGAATAAGTGGTCCTTTAGTGTGCGGTACTGGCACCTGGCTGGCTCACACATTCATCATACCCCGGTCATCTGGCAGTTGATACCACGGAGGCATCACTTGACTTGGCTATAAGGGTGCCAGTATGGGAGCACTGAAGCTGGGTCGGGGTCAGAGCTCATCCTCCCTTTTGCCGACGAACCCCATAGGCAACAGCAAGCCAAGGCTACCTCTCTCAGGATAACACTCTTGGTTGATGTCTGGGAATGGATATAAAAAGGGAATAAAAATCCCCAGCAGAGTAGGTGGTGGGCAGATGAAGCCTCCCTCCTTTCCCATCCATACCCACCCCACCTGATACAGGAGGGTATCTTTGACTAACTCTGTCCTCTCAGGATCCGACAGTGACACCTTGCTGTCTCCTCCTCATGGGTTCTGAGTCTGAGTGTCAAGTGTCAATTGCAGTATGTTTCTCCCTGTTTGAGGGGCACCGGATGAGGTGAGGTGTCCTCTTGCTCATGGTTGATAATGATATATAAGTCATTGTGGGTAACCATGGGGTTACAGAGTTGGGGGTACTTGGAATTGTCGAGCAAAGCCTGGTGTTGGGCTGCATCATCAGGGAACATCATGGTGTGGTGGGTCGAGGGCATGGGAAGGGAAGGTAGAAGGCAGTCTGCCTTGGTAGCTGGGGCTAGCAATAGGAAAATGGGGAGAGAACAGAGTAAAAAAAAAGCATTACAAAAAAGCTGTGCCTTCCTTCAAAAAACTTATTTGGAAGGTCGTAGAGCAAATGCTAGTGTGTTGGGATTGTGATTGTGAATCTGTGATGTATCATCTGAAGATTTGGAGGAGGACATCATTCATCACATGGTGTTGGCTTGATGCCTGGATGTCTTGACCAGTTAGAGGAACTTCAGAAGGAGGTCCTACCATCCCAGACATCAGATGAGATGCAAATGAGGTGAAAAACCAAAAAAAAGTATAATCATGATGAAAACAATTGTAGTCAGACTCAGACAGACTACTCCTACACTCCAGCCCCCCCAGCCTGTGCCACACCCAACCCAAGTCAAGATCACATTTTTTGAAATATAAAGTAATGAAAAACACATTTTATTTTTGAAGGAACTGGAAGCAGGAGTTTCATAAAGTTCAGTCAGTCCAATTCATCTTTGACGCTGAAAGCCTGCATCACTCCCATTTTCTGTAGTAATGTAAGTAAGTATTAGTCAACTTCTTTTCAAATGGTATTAAAGTGTGTAACTTTTTTTATGTGCTCCCTTCTTACCCCTCCACTCCATCGGTCCACCTATAAAGGACCCACGGTCATCCCTCACCGATCACCATCCTACTGACCCCCACCAAACACACATCCATCAATGCATCCCCCCACCTTCTCCTTTGTCAGGTGGGCCTCCCTTTCCACCCTCCGGAGAAGTGCCCATGCCCACTGCCCTTGGCACAAACAAATAGTCTGTCAGTGTGATCTGCGGTGGCACTATTGGGTCACTCAGCACAGTGCTTCCTCAGGCTACAGTGGGTATGGTGGTGGCATACCATGGACTGGTGGCTGATATCATGTCTGACAGACCAAGTACATTTTTCTTGTGAGCATGATGTGGTGACACACTGCCACTTAATGTCAAGGTGTATGAAGTCCATGATGCTTTTTCCATCTGACGTGGCATGATATGTTGCCGACGCCGTGCTCTCGGCCTTCGCCAGGGGCTAGCAGACCCTCCCAGACAAAGGCAAGTGGTCATTGGATGCTTGAGTCATCTGCTGTTGGCTGGCCTCCAAAAACCGAGTCCATTCCCAAACCCAGGTTGTCTGCGTGATGCAGGCATTGACCCAACCGCTGCGCTAGTGGACCGTGTTTGTAACTGTTTTGAATTATGTGATGGTTGTCAGTGACTGTCACTGAGTCAGGTGGTCATTTGCAGACAGTGCCACAGTGCCGGCCACCACTGCCAGGACAAACAATCTTGAGGTTAACTGGATGGACACAGTGGTGATGATGGTGAACTGGTAGTGCTGTGTGTGTGTATAGTGTACCGATAACCTGGGTAACGTACTGTACCCACCATGATATGCATGCATCTGTTCTCCATTGATAGGACATCTTGTGGAGTGGGGGACTGGGGAGGGGTGCGGGCAGTTTTGGCAGCTGGCAAGTTATGTGAATTATGGTCTCTAAAAATGCTGCAATGTGATTGGGTGTTAGCATTCATAGTTATCATAAGTATTTCAAGCCTTACATAAACTTTCTCAAATTTCAAAGTATTTCCCAAGAAATTATAAAAATCATTCCCTGTGCAGATGTCATATGCTGCAGCTTCAGAGCTGGCAGCTGCCTGTAATTTGTTTTGTAGTAGCCCTCCCTATGTCATAATGGATGGGCTCATTATAATTTGGCTACCTGGCTGTGTCTGCACTGCGCTGTTCACTTTCATTCTGTTATTACTTCATTCTGCTGTGTGAGCCCTGCTGCCACAAGCTGATCAGTCTATCCATTCTGATGCTACTGCCATGCTTTGTGTAGCCATTATATGGATAGTGTGTGTGTGTGTGTGTGTGTGTGTGTGTGTGTGGTGGGGGGGCTTCATATAGATCATGTGTCTATGTCATCCAGGCTGTCTTTCAAAGTAAAATTTTTGTATTTTAGAAAGCCATTCTAGTAATTGGAAGGAACAAATCAGATTCATCATGGCCTCTGCTTAGTTAGCAAGCTCTTCCAAATCCTGACCACACTATCTGTATAATGACTTCACAAAATGTGCTAGTGTCAGGGATGGACTGATCTGATGGACAGATCATGGCAGGGCGGACAGGTGAATAAAATGCTACCATGATGGAAATGACAGGGAACAGAAGCCTCAGATCCAGGTAGCCCAATTAGAAGCCCATCCATTTCGATATGGAGAGAGGGGGCTAGTGCTACTAAGACCAAAATATGTGCAGAACTGGGGCATGTGACTTCTGCACAAGGAAGGGTTTGTCTTGCATTTTTGTGATAGTGAGGGAACAGTGAACATCCTCCAGGCCAATAGGTCACTTGTTCACATTGGTGGCAAGGCACATCAGTTCTTCTGTCAGCATTACAATACTCTAGCGTAGCACTGCTGATTGTGTGTAATGAAACATTTTCTGATTGAGGCAGCATTATGAAAATTAGTAAAACTGGAAGGAGCAACACTTTTATTAGGAATCACCCTTTACTTAGGATAACACTGGAAAAGTACAGTTGTCTCACTTTTGTTTTTGACATACATGAGGGAACTCAACTGAATCAGCTTAAGTAGTGTATGTGGCAGACTGACAGTGCACTGTGCAATTTTTCATTTTCACAGTGACACTTGCTAAAATGCAGCAGCATCATTCATTTCGAAAGAATCATAGGAGTTGCAAGGCTCCAGTCCTGAATGCAACTAATTTAATATAAATGAATGCCAGGGAGGGAGACCCCTTTCTTTATCTGATTATCTGTGGTTCACAACTTTACATTTTGCAGAAAGTCCCTCCATTAACATCTTTCTCCACTCCTTGTTCCTCCATGATAAGCCAGAGCAGGGCAGACAGGCTGTAGGGTCAATGAGATTGGTTATGCCCATCTGATTTAGTTGACTGCTTGGTTCATTCAGATTCAAAGAGACAGGCAAATGCCTATATCAGTGACACTGGTACAGAGACTGTCTTACTCTGCACACAGTGCAAAGCACACACTGGTTAACATTAGTGATGTCATATCTATGGCATAACACAGCTGTGAAAATGTGCTTTATTTTAGTAAATAAGGGGGCCAGCGCTCCCCAGGTCTGCTGCAATGCTACATACATAGATAGATATATAAATATGAAATTAGGATTGTATCTTCCCAGTCCTTTAAGGATGCGGGTTCTGGGAGGAGATGTGACAGGGCTGGGGCAAATCTGGGATATACCTTTTTTAGGTGCTTTAAAAGGTATTAAAGGACTTCACTCTCACTGTGTTTACTTGTGGGTAATATAGAGAATAATGGATGGGTAGGTAGTTATAACAAAGATTTTACACCCCCCCCCCCCGAGGGGTGGGATGGCACTTAAACCCCAAGAGTGAAGCTCAAGGGGTTTATTAAGGCATCCCACCTGAAGGGGGTGTGTAAAATCCAAGTTTTACACACCACCTACCCATCCTTTATTTTGTATATATGCTGGAGATCGTTTTTTCACCACAGCAATTACACAAAATAAATGTATCTGTCTACAGAGTTGAGACGCTGACTGTTGGAAACCCCAGGCTTAAACGCAGTATGTAGCTGTCTGTAAATGGAAGCAATGTTTAGGTTTTTTTCTTTTTAACTCCCATGATGAAGGTTTGCAGTGCCCAGAGATATTTTTTCTTTAAAATAAAAAAATTATAGCTGATTACTTCTGTGTTATGTTTTCCACCCATAGTATCTCCAAGTATAGGAACTTTTTATTTATGTTGTCTACATCCTGCACTGTAATGCTATTGCAAACAAATAAATTAACAAAACATCTACTTCATTTTTGCTGACAAGCAGGAAACTGCTGCTAACCACCATTCAAGCAAGGTCATCTTCCATCTTCAATCCACTGCGAATGCGAAGAAAGCCCCTTCCTGAATCCTTCCATGGTCTCATCAGAATCAAGCAGCGACTGAAGAAGAACCAGACATGTTACCCCAGATGCCGGTCTGAAAAATTGGATGCTACCTTCAGCTAAGTGACTGATTAAAGAAAAGAGTCTATATTCTGGCTGTTTGTTTACATGTTAATTGTTGCTGGGGGATGGATAATCTTTCTGTTCACTGATGTACATATTTAAATAGATGAATATAGTGACTGCCTGCTGAGTGACACGCTGAAATCCCTATATAACATTCATGTATTTATGGTACTGTTTGTGACTGCTTTGGAGGTTTCTGGCAAGTTTCAATGTGTTAAGCAGATGTTTTATATTTAGTAATAAATAGCAAGTAAGCTCGTTTTACATGTATCTATCAAGTAAACTATATAGCACACTGACTGCACAGTGTACTGCTGGTCTTGACATAGCAAGTGGCAGTTTGTGTAATTTAAGCTGAAGGTAAGCAACCAAGTGTAAAGTCCAAGTAGAGCTTCAGTTTATTTCTACAGGTTTCTACATCGACTAGCGACTACCTACCAGTAGTCTACCAAAACTATTCTTGTTACAAACACAACACAAAGTTGTAGTTACAGATTTGCATTTGGTCTTTTGACATTGCTTTCCAAGTTCTTCTCTTATTATTCAGAATTATTTCAATGAAACTAGTACTCATCATTGCACTGTTAAGTGCATCTCTTCACACCAGTGCACAACTGATGTACTTCTCATATTAAGCTTAAGATAGGCATCAAATTAATTCTCCTCTCCTCCTCTTTGGTGTAAAATTGCAAACTGAGTCCTCCTGATCCATGCACTGTCGCATCTTAGTGTTATTGAAGTTTGTTTCATGTTTATAGCTTCAATTTAAGTCTTATCAGACCAATCTAATTGGCAGCAGTCATCTCGCTCCATACTGACCCTCATTAATCTGGTCTGCCAGCTTCTGAGTAAGTTGGCAACAATGGCGTCATCCATTGACAATAAGATACATCACAAGGAAAAGATGATGAAGTAGTATTGTAGTTGGAAAAAGTCATGGAAGCAGGCAAATCAACAGAAATAACACCTCCTGAGCACCTCCACAGTCAACTTCTTCCTCAGTCAGATTCCATATGTAGTACTCCTCCCAATTTAAAGAGAAAACATCATAGCCAGCAACAAGCTAAAGATACATTGCCATGTGCAATTCCTAAAGAAGATTCAGTTGCTACATGCAATGGCACATCACAATCCAAAAATGATAGCCAGAATGACATGGCAATTTTACTATACCCACCAACAAAGAAGGTCAAATCATTCACGTGGATGTATTATGGGTATGCAAAAAAAAGATGGAATAGTTCAGGAAGATGGGAGGCCAATTTGTAGAACTTGCAGAGTCCACATTTCTGTAAAGGGTGGTAATACATTCAATATGTTTACCCACCTCAGGGATCATCATCCTGCTTACATTCTGAGGCCGGCCTGACAAATAAGATGGTAAAGAAAGATACAGCAGTGTGCTCTAATGATATTTATACGTAATGCTGTGTTATTTACCTAACAATTGTTATAGGGTTTTCTTTAAAGTGCATTTGTCACATCACATTTTTATATTAAGAATCAACTTATTACTTACTTACTGGATACCTGTCCCAAACAAGGTTGCAAAAGTTATCCTGCCCGTAATGTTTGTAATACTCATTGCAGCGCCTGGCCCTGTAAGTAGTTATCCATTTTAGATCATATTTTCCTCCCAAAGCACCAACCAGCAGTGGTCACATTGATTTGCTTTCTCATGCAATTGAATCCGCATACACGTGATGACACCCTACAAGGGAGAGCACTGTGGCATATTCTCACTGAAGTGAATGTGGCTTGATCGGTGTTGAATGGTACAACACAACACATGGCCAATCTGTTGTTAATGAAGGACATGGCTGTACTAACTAGGCCCATGTTAACTGAGTGAACCACTTCATTAATCTCAGACTGGATCAGCCACATTCACTTCAATTGGAATTGTCTGCGCATTCTTAATTGCATGATAAAGTAAATAAATGCTCACTGCTGGCTGTTTTTTTAGTTCAAAAATGTGATCTAAAATTTCTAGATTCAGGCAGTGTATTAAAATATTACAAATGGGTCATACTCAGGATGATTTCCACCAGTGTTGCATAGCAGTGTGTTGATTTGATTACTGTAGAAATAATGTGACAGAATCACTTTCAATAAAATGTTGTGGTATGGATCACACAATCTCTAATATGTGTGTTTGTGTTGGGGATGTTATCTCAGTTATCAGGTCATACTATAGTCACTTCCCCCTTGGTGAAGCATGAAGAACACAGAACATGTGCAGCATACAACTGTTGACGCCCATGCCCTAATCTGACAGATCGCATGGTTCATGAATGATGGCCTGTTGTCTTTTTTTTTTGCCATATATACTTTCTGGCTTTTCTGTTTTGTTCCCCAGCCACGGTGTACACATGCTTGTATGTACGTGGAGGCGTGGATCCATTTCTGATCCTCTCCCCCCCAAAGCTGGCAGCCCGATGGCCTGAGATCATTCCCAAACACCGGTCGCCAGCATAGTGCGAAGTTAGGTGCCAATACCTCAGCCCTCTGTGCTGCTGGACTTGCTCATCCCATCTTAAGTTAATGGTTGAACTTGCTTCCTCCAATACTGTGTATCTGAACCCAAGTGCTTGTGAGTGAGACTCTTTCTTCCACCACTGTGCACTAATGATGATTGAGATGCCTCTGCACAGAACAGTAAGATAAGATCTTATTGTAAACATAACAGAGTAGATATACAAGAGGATCTCTTGCCCTTTACAGAGTTTTTAATGGTCAGTACAGTGCCTGTATAATTAGCCATTGGACTATTTGAGTTGAGATAATATTTTCACTCCAAAAACAGCAGCCAGCACATTCATTTACTTTGTCATGGACATATGGAATACATCCCCGAGCTATGACGTCATGCAAGGGAGAGCGCGGGGCGTATTCTCATTGAATTGGATGTGGCTTGCTTGAAGTTCCATGGTACAACATGAAATGGACCATCTGAAACTGAGATTCATGAAGAGCACTGCTTGACTAAGTAGCCCCTTGTTATTTGAGCAATCACCTTCATTAATTTTACAAAATCCAAGCAATCTCTGCACTCATGTGCCAAATATGTTGCAAAACAGACACCAACCTTCTTTTTCTTTCCACAAAGCTGTGAATTTTTATTGTATGATGTCAGGATTCACAGGTAAATCTTGCTGCTCCAAAAATTCCAAATTACAGCCATTGTAAGTGCATCCAACAAACACTGTTACCCAGCACTTCGACCACATGTGTGGTCTTCCTAAGGGGATGATTAGTGCTATGCAGTGTTTCCTTTTATAGCCACTCTACCATTTAATTAACTACCCCTATTGGTTAATTGACAGAAAAACGTTTTCCATGAAAAGTGGCTCTGGTGGAATCTGAACCTTAAATCTCAAAAGTCAGTTTTAGTGGATTTTATAGTTTTTTAACCTTCTTTATCATGTAAACAACCTTTCTTTAGTTTAATATCAAGTACAAAAAACTAATTGAAATGATTTATCCACAATTTCTAACTCTATGTAAATCATCATGTTTTTAAGTGGCTCTGGTGGGATCCGTACCTAAAATTTCAAAATTCATTTTTATTGAATTTTTTGGTTTTTAAACATTCTCTAACAATCAATCAAGCATTTTTTATCTAAATATCAAATACAAAAGATAATTATAAGCCATTTTTTTATATAATATCAACTCTATACAAATGTACACAATTTACATAGAAATTAATACAAAAATTGATTCAAAAAACTATTTTTCTAGAAACACATTATTGAAGCTCATTCATAAGGCAGTTTAGCATATATTTTTCTTTAGATAACGAAAGATTAAACAAATATATAGCAATCAGCATACTGGGAGGTGTGAACAATCTTGCTTATAGTTCAAAACATAATCATTTTTTGTTTTTTGTTCATACGGTGACCTGGATTCTCCAAGTTTAGTGATCACACCATATCTCTTTTTACTTCCATTCTTATTAGGTGGATCCACCATCGAGGGATTCCAGTGCATGAAATAAAAAACAAGAGGAGAAAAGTAACATTAATGGAATAAGTATTATGTTGACAGCATTTACATTTTTACTTTTTTACACTTTTACTTTTTTAAGAATGGTTTTAAAACCCATTCTTTGTTCAAACCATACGGCTGTATACTATTTAAGGTGAAAATCCAAAAACTTTCTCTTTGCAAAAGTTTGTTTAATCTAACCCCAACATGTGGGTTGCTCTGAATCTGTTCAATAGCCATGAATTTGGTTCCATCTGGTCTACTGATATGAAATTCCACATAATGGCTAACCAATGGCCTACCATAAGCTTCTGTTCTAATATTTCTAATGTGCTCTTGTATTCGCTGCTTCACAGGTCGAATGGTTCTTCCAATATACAGTAACCCACAGGGACACCATAGTGAATACACAACATATGTACTGTTGCAGTTAAGAAAGGAACGTATTTCAACTTTCCCATTGTAACTCTCTATTTCCAATAATTGTTCTGGCAACAGTAATTACAAATGTTGCACCTAACACATTTGTACATGCCAATAGGTGGAGGGGGAAGCCACAGTCTGTGCTCAGATACAGTAGGCGAAATGTATCTACTTCTTACCAGTTTATCTTTTAGATTCTCAGCTTTTGAAAAGGTGATTATTGGATTTTCACCTAATTCTTCAGATAAAATTGGATCATTTAGAAGCACTGGCCAGAATTTTTTCACAATAGCTCCAATCTGACCAGCTTGATTGCTGTATTGTGTCACAAATGTGACAGGAATGCTTGCTTTATTCTCTACAATCTTTTTATTTTTGGTATAAGCAAATTATCCCTACACTGTGACCTGGCCTTTTCTTTTGCACTCAACAAAATCTCCTTTTTATAGCCTCTTGTTTCAAATATTTTTATTATTTCATCTGCTTGTTTTTCAAAATCTTCATTTTTTGAACAATTTCTTCTGATCCTTAAAAATTGACCATATGGAATGGAATTTACTAAAGACCTAGGATGAGAGCTATCAGCTCTAAGTAAACTGTTAGTCTCCGTTTCCTTCCTGTAAGTTTTAGTCTGAATGTTGTTGTTATTATCTTTAAACAAGGTTATATCTAGGAAGTTAATTTCCTTTCTGTTATAGCAAAAAGTAAACTTTAAATTTTTGTTGTTATTTACATTCAACCAATTCATGAAGAGTCCAATTTCTTCTTTGGGACCCTGCCATACACAGAGCATATCATCAATAAAATGGTCCCATCTTTTGATGTTTCTTAAATATGGATTTTTAGTTTCTTCAAAAACAAAAGTTTGTTCCCAATGGCCCAGAAAAAGATTTGCAGAGCTTTGTGCCATTGCTGCCCCCATAGCAGTTCCTTCTAACTGTATATAGAAATCACCATTAAATTCAAAGTAATTATGTTTTAAAATAAAATCAAGTGCTATTAATATGAATTCAATGGGAAAACTTTGATATTTTAGATTGTTTTTCAAAAAGTATGAGCATGCTTCAATTCCATCTTCATGCTTTATACTAGTATAAAGTGACTCTACATCAATGCACAACCAGTCATTTTCTAGCTCCCATTCAACATTTGATATTTTTTCCAGGATGTCCATAGTGTCTCTAAGATAGGATTTAATGTCCTCAAGACATTTTTTAATGAAAAAATCAATAAATTGATTTAAATTGTCCATTAGAGATCCCATCCCTGATACAATAGGATGTCCAGGTAGATTTTGGGAATCTTTGTGAATTTTTGGAAGGGTGTAAAGTGTGGGCAGGATAGGTGTGTCATTGAAAATATATTTAATTTCATCTTCTCCTATTTGGCCTATTTGTTTACCCCATTCTAAAAGTCTTAAAAGTTCAATTTTGAACACATTAATCGGATCGTTGGGTAATTTTCCATATACTGTAGCATTATTAATAATATTCATAACACTATTTTAATAATCTTTGTTGTCCATTATGACAATATTTCCCCCTTTGTCTGCCTGTTTAATGACAACTGGATATTCAGACAGTTCTTTTAATGCTTTTCTTTCAAGTGTTGTCAAATTATCTCTTGTTTGGTCTTTATTTTTAATTATTAAATCAACTTCTCTTAATACCACAGACTCATAATTTCTAATGACAGGGTTATTACTGTTAGGACAGAATTGGGATGGGGTTTTAAAACAGCTTTGTATTTCTAAATGAATATTGTCTCCTTCTATAATGTTTTCAGAGTTACCTGCTGATATTAACAAACTTTCCAAAGCAAAAACATCACTTTCAACATCATTTTCTGCAATATTTTCTATATCAGCAGTTGAATTTTCTAAATCTAATAATAGGTTGATCATTACAGAGTCAACTTCTTTATGCATTCCATTATTATGTACCCCATCCCCTTGCCTTTGCTCTGTTAACACATCAAATCCCATTGCTACTATTTTCTGCTTTGCGTGATATTCCCTAAATCTGATTTTTCTAAAAAATGTAAACAAATCCAACTGTGTTTTAAAGTGATCAGAGTCTCTAGATGGAGCAAAATTAAGTCCCTTCTGTAGCAATTTTGTTTGTATATCAGTCAGTTTTACCTGAGAAATATTGATTACTGCTAGGGTTTCTTGTTGTTGCTCCTTAATTCTTGATTTTGACCTTCCTTTCCTGCCTCTCCTTGTTTTGCATTTTTTTAAAACCTTTTTCTTATTCTTTGTAGCACTAGAGTCCTGTGAACAGGCGCTGTCATGTTTCTTGGTTTCCAAATTCACCACTACTTTGCTTCCTGCTTGTTTTCTTGCATAAACTTGATTCTTCATTGATAATGATGTTTTTCTTCTTTTTTGATACAGAGCACCCTCTACTAAAGGAACGTGAGGATCTTGGCCAAGATAGTATGTGTCCCAAGCTGTAATCAGTAGTGTCTCTTTCCAATTTGGTTTGCTTTTTGATAATTAAGTCCTCTTCATGCTTTATTAGTTTTAATTTTAACTTCTCAGCAAAAGTTTTAAATCCTGGTTTAGAGGTTAATTTGTTAATGTCTTTCCTGATATTCTCCAGCTCTTCCCTTACATTTTTATATTTGTCATTATCCTCTGCAATTATCAGCGCCAAGAAAGTACATGAGCAATTAGCAGCTACTTGTTCCCATTCTTCTTTTCTTGTAAAATTTTCAAGACCACAAGAAGGTAATTTATTCAAATGCAAGCCCCTTGGTATTTGAGACCTCTCCAGATATGTTTCCAAAGTTATTATATCGTAAGTAAGATTAAGTTCTGAAATGCTTAATTTTTCCAGTTGATTGAATAATTTTCTCAAATCAAAGATTTCAGTCTGCTCACCTGTTGTCCCAGGTGTAGATGCAGAATTAGATTGTCCTTCAATACTGCCAAGATTGCCTTTAGCCCGAAGCTTCCTCGTAGCCAAATCTTCTAATTCACAAATGCTTTCAGACTCTATTTCAGTATCAGTCTCTGATCCACTTTCAACATTATTCCGATCAAAACTTGTTTCTTGAGACATTCCAAAGCTTTCCTCCAAGAGTATAACACACTTGAGGCTCAAAGCTTGACTGAATGTGAATTTGAAAAAAAATTTGGCTACCAATTGGATGCACTTAATACTTCACATTAGTTTACAAACTCAGGAGCTTTAAAAAACTTTTCAGCACTGGTTTGAAGAACGTTTGTTGAAACGAACTCGGCTACACCATCACAAAAGCAATTATGTAGTCCAGACCACTCCTCAGACGTGTGCACAAAAAACCTAGGTGCAGAGTGTGGGGTTGCTAGCCCCATCCAATAATTAACAAAATCCAAGCAATCTCTGCACTCATGTGCCAAAAAATGTTGCAAAACGGACACCAACCTTCTTTTTCTTTCCACAAAGCTGTGAATTTTTATTGTATGATGTCAGGATTCACAGGTAAATCTTGCTGCTCAAAATCCAAATTACAGCCATTGTAAGTGCATCCAACAAACTCTGTTACCCAGTGCTTCGACCACATGTGTGGTCTTCCTAAGGGGATGATTAGTGCTATGCAGTATTTCCTTTTATAGCCACTCTACCATTTAATTAACTACCCCTATTGGTTAATTGACAGAAAAACCTTTTCCATGAAAAGTGGCTCTGGTGGAATCTGAACCTTAAATCTCAAAAGTCAGTTTTAGTGGATTTTATAGTTTTTTAGGCAAGGGGGTGGGGTACATAATAATGGAATGCATAAAGAAGTTGACCCTGTAATGATCAATCTATTATTAGATTTAGAAAATTCAACTGCTGATATAGGAAATATTGCAGAAAATGATGTTGAAAGTGATGTTTTTGCTTTGGAAAGTTTGTTAATATCAGCAGGTAACTCTGAAAACATTATAGAAGGAGACAATATTAATTTAGAAAGACAAAACTGTTTTAAAACCCCATCCCAATTCTGTCCTTACAGTAATAACCCTGTCATTAGAAATTATGAGTCTGTGGTATTAAGAGAAGTTGATTTAATAATTAAAAATAAAGACCAAACAAGAGATAATTTGACAACACTAGAAAGAAAAGCGTTAAAAGAATTGTCTGAATATCCAGTTGTCATTAAACAGGCAGACAAAGGGGGAAATATTGTCATAATGGACAACAAAGATTATGAAAATAGCGTTATGAATATTATTAATAACGCTACAGTATATAGAAAATTACCCAACGATCCGACTAATGTGTTCAAAATTTAACTTTTAAGAAAACAAACAGGCCAAGTAGGAGAAGATGAAATTAAATATATTTTCAATGACACACCTATCCTGCCCACACTTTACACCCTTCCAAAAATTCACAAAGACTCCCAAAATCCACCTGGATGTCCTATTGTATCAGGGATGGGATCTCTAATGGACAAATTAAATCAATTTATTGATTTTTTCCTTAAAAAATTTCTTGAGGACATTAAATCCTATCTTAGAGACACTATGGACATCCTGGAAAAAATATCAAATCTTGAATGGGAGCCGGAAAATTATTGGTTGTGCATTGATGTAGAGTCACTTTATACTGGTATAAAGCATGAAGATGGAATTGAAGCATGCTCATACTTTTTGAAAACAATCTAAAATATCAAAGTTTTCCCATTGAATTCATATTAACAGCACTTGATTTTGTTTTAAAACATAATTACTTTGAATTTAATGGTGATTGCTATTTACAGTTAGAAGGAACTGCTATGGGGGCAACAATGGCCCCAAGCTATGCAAATCTTTTTCTGGGCCATTGGGAACAAACTTTTGTTTTTGAAGAAACTAAAAATCCATATTTAAGAAACATCAAAAAATGGGACCATTTTATTGATGATATACTCTGTGTATGGCAGGGTCCCGAAGAAGAAATTGGACTCTTCATGAATTGGTTGAATGTAAATAACAACAAAAATTTAAAGTTTACGTTTTGCTATAACAGAAAGGAAATTAACTTCCTAGATATAACCTTGTTTAAAGATAATGACAACAACATTCAGACTAAAACTTACAGGAAGGAAACGGAGACTAACAGTTTACTTAGAGCTGATAGCTCTCATCCTAGGTCTTTAGTAAATTCCATTCCATATGGTCAATTTTTAAGGATCAGAAGAAATTGTTCAAAAAATGAAGATTTTGAAAAACAAGCAGATGAAATAATAAAAATATTTGAAACAAGAGGCTATAAAAGGAGATTTTGTTGAGTGCAAAAGAAAAGGCCAGGTCACAGTGTAGGGATAATTTGCTTATACCAAAAATTAAAAAGATTGTAGAGAATAAAGCAAGCATTCCTGTCACATTTGTGACACAATACAGCAATCAAGCTGGTCAGATTGGAGCTATTGTGAAAAAATTCTGGCCAATGCTTCTAAATGATCCAATTTTATCTGAGGAATTAGGTGAAAATCCAATAATCACCTTTTCAAAAGCTGAGAATCTAAAAGATAAACTGGTAAAAAGTAGATACATTTCACCTACTGTATCTGAGCACAGACTGTGGCTTCCCCCTCCACCTATTGGCATGTACAAATGTGGTAGGTGCAACATTTGTAATTACTGTTGCCAGGAAAAAATTATTGGAAATAGAGAGTACAATGGGAAAGTTGAAATACGTTCCTTTCTTAACTGCAACAGTACATATGTTGTGTATTTACTATGGTGTCCCTGTGGGTTACTGTATATTGGAAGAACCATTCGACCTGTGAAGCAGCGAATACAAGAGCACATTAGAAATATTAGAACAGAAGCTTATGGTACGCCATTGGTTAGCCATTATGTGGAATTTCATAACAGTAGACCAGATGGAACCAAATTCATGGCTATTGAACAGATTCAGAGCAACCCACGTGGTGGGGATAGATTAAACAAACTTTTGCAAAGGGAAAGTTTTTGGATTTTCACCTTAAATAGTATACAGCCGTATGGTTTGAACAAAGAATGGGATTTAAAACCATTCTTAAAAAAGTAAAAGAGTAAAAAAGTAAAAATGTGAAGGCTATCAACATAATACTTCTTCCATTAATGTTACTTTTCTCCTCTTGTTTTTTAGTTCATGCGTTGGAATCCCTCAATGGTGGATCCACCTAATAAGAATGGAAGTAAAAAGAGATATGGTGTGATCACTAAACTTGGAGAATCCAGGTCACAGTATGAACAAAAAACCAAAAATGATTATGTTTTGAACTATAAGCAAGACGGTTCACACCTCCCAGTATGCTGATTGCTATATATTTTGTTTAATCTTTCATTATCTAAAGAAAAAGATATGCTAAACTGCCTTATGAATGAGCTTCAATAATGTGTTTCTAGAAAAATAGTTTTTTGAATCAAATTTTGTATTAATTTCTATGTAAATTGTGTACATTTGTATAGAGTTGATATTATATAAAAATGGCTCATAATTATCTTCTGTATTTGATATTTAGATAAAAAATGCTTGATTGATTGTTAGAAAGGTTTAAAAACAAAAAATTCAATAAAATGAATTTTGAAATTTTAAGTCGGATCCATCAAAGCCACTTAAAACATGATGATTTACATAGAGTTAGAAATTGTGGATAAATCATTTAAATTAGTTTTTTGTACTTGATATTCAACTAAAGAAAGGTTGTTTAAGTGATAAAGAAGGTTAAAAAACTATAAAATCCACTAAAACTGACTTTTGAGATTTAAGGTTCAGATTCCACCAGAGCCACTTTTCATGGAAAAAGTTTTTCTGTCAAATAACCAAAAGGGGTAGTTAATTAAATGGTACAGTGGCTATAAAAGGAAACACTGCATAGCACTAATCATCCCCTTAGGAAGACCACACATGTGGTCGAAGCACTGGGTAACAGTGTTTGTTGGATGCACTTACAATGGCTGTAATTTGGAATTTTTGGAGCAGCAAGATTTACCTGTGAATCCTGACATCATACAATAAAAATTCACAGCTTTGTGGAAAGAAAAAGAAGGTTGGTGTCTGTTTTGCAACATTTTTGGCACATGAGTGCAGAGATTGCTTGGATTTTGTTCATTATTGGATGGGGCTAGCAACCCCACACACTGCACCTAGGTTTTTTGTGCACACGTCTGAGGAGTGGTCTGGACTACCTTCATTAATTTTAGACTGGCCATTTTATGTTACATAGCACACAAAATCTAGCTACATTAACTTCAATGGGGATAGCCCCCATGTTCTTCCTTGCAGGACATCATAGTGCAGGGGATTAATCATGCATGATGAGTAATTTAAAGAATATGCACAGCTGCACGCACCACTGGTTGGTGTTCTTAGGGCATTCAATTCTGGTGTTTGTATAGAGAGAAAAAGAAAAATTGGACGAATAGCGTGATGACTCATCACACAATAGAGGTTGACTGTGGAGGTCACGATGGAGGGAATGGTTATGGCAGTAAGCCATATGATGCCCACTCTCATATGACTTTACAGGCTCAGCAGCAGCAGCAGCAGTAGCAGTGGACATGGCACACAAGTCCATGCAAGACTTGGCACCATTGCAGTGCATACATATTTTCAGTCTAGTTTGCATTCTTCAGGAAGCTCTTCTTCTGTGTACATGGGTAGCCTGCCTTTCCTCCAGGGTCCAGTTTTGGTGTGTGCTTATGGGACCTTTTTTGGTATGTCCTGTTCACTACCTAGTGGCAAACAATATACAAATATACTCCTTCAAACATACTGTCAACAATTCTGTTGTAGCAGCAAACCACCATGTTAGCAACATTAACTGAAAAACTATTATATCAGTAAAGAAAGTAATGTCAGTCAAACAAACAGAAACATCTCATTAGGCTCAGTCAGCACTCCCCAGACCAGATATAATGTGAATAAGCTGATCATTGGCACACAATGAACAGCTTAAAATTTCCAAAACACATGAATAGAGTAGCACTCCTCTAGTACAGAAGTGTGGAGCACAGAAGCAAGCACCAAAATGGATATGACCCGGACCAACACAGACCCACATTTTGAGGCTTAGAACAGCTATGTATGACTGTTACCTAGCACAAGCACTGCCAGCAGCATTTGTGCTAGCTTGTATGAAGTTCGTCAGGATGAGGTGCTGATGAACCTTGTACAAGCTAAGTGCAGATGCTGCTGGTGCCAGGAAACGGTCATTCCTAGCTGTTGGAAGCCTCTGTGGATCTGTGTTGGTTGGGGTTGTATCCATTTTGGTGCTGCTAGCCATTTCCAGAATTCTACAAACTGTGTTACTGGAAAAATCCTTTCATCTTCTGTGCTCCACACTTCTGGATTGCAGTGCTACTCTCTCTTCAGGTGTTTCAAATTGAATGGATTCCATGTAAGCCAAGCCATGGCTGGCCTTTATCCAAATTAATGTTTCAGCACCCAGCAGCACTGTGGTTGCCCTGCATACCCACAACACCTTCTATTTGTCATGGCTCTACATGGACAATAGTCCACCCAGTCTAATTTGGCATGGACTTTCATGATGACCAGTGGCCAGTGCCACCTGTGTTAATTTTATGCCTGGCCTTCATCCAATAGTGTGTTTCAGCTTCAGTCTCAACATGGTCTCTGACTGGCCTGCCCACCCAGGCTCACACACCTCCACACCACCCTCAACTTGTACTGGTTCTTCACGGACTACGGTCCGGTCCCCCAGGCTAATCTGGCATTTCATGATGGCCACCTGTATTAAGTTTATGGCTGACCTTCATCCAATACTGTGTTTCAGCTCCAGTCCCAACAACAGAGTCTCTGTCTGGCCTGCTCACCGAGGCCCACACACCATACCACAATCAACTTGTACTGCTACTCCCCAGACTACGGTCTGGTCTCCCAGGCTAAACTGGCATTTCATGATGGCCACCTGTCTTAAGTTTATGGCTGGCCTTAATCCATTACTGTGTTTCATCTCCAGTCTCAACATGGTCTCTGCCTGGCCTGTCGACCCGAGCCCACACACCTCCATAGCACCCTCAACTTGTACCAGTTCTTTACGGACTATGGTCCGGTCCCCCAGGCTAATCTGGCATTTCATGATGGCCACCTGCATTAAGTTTATGGCTGGCCTTCATCCAATACCATGTTTCAGCTCCAGTCCCAACAACATGGTCTCTGTCGGGCCTGGCCACCCGGGCCCACACACCACACCACCCTCAACTTGTACTGGTTCTCCATGGACTATGGTCTGGTCCCCCAAGCTAATTTGGCATTTCATGGTGGCCACCTGTATTAAGTTTATGGTTGGCCTTCATCCAATACTGTGTTTCAGCTCCAGTCCCAACAACACGGTCTCTGTCCGTCCTGCCCACCAAGGCCCACACAATGCACCACAAACAACTTGTACTTGTTCTCCATAGACTGCAGTCCTGTTCCCCAGGCTAATCTGGCATTTCATGATGGTCACCTGTATTAAGTTTATGGCTGGCCTTCATCCAATACTGTGTTTCAACTCTGGTCCCAACATGGTCTCTGTCTGGCCTGCCCACCAGGGCCCACACACCACACCACCATCAACTTGTACTGGTTCTCCACAGACTACGGTCCAGTTCCCCAGGCTAATTTGGCATTTCATGATGGCCACCTGTATTAACTTTATGGCTGGCCTTCATCCAATACTGTGTTTCAGCTCCAGTCCCAACATGATCTCTGCCTGGCCTGCCCACCCAGGCCCATATACCTCCACCTCACTCTCAGCTTGTACTGGCTCTCCACAGACTATGGTCTGGTCCCCCAGGCTAATCTGGCATTTCATGATGGCCACCTGTATTAAGTTTATGACTGGCTTTCATCCAATATTGTGTTTAACTTTTGGCTCCTAACAGCATTCTTGCTGCATGGTCCATCATTCCCATGCCACTGTGTCATATTTCTAATAGCGCATGAGTCCACAAGCCTTTGGGGTGTTACACCTCCTGTCCTGGATACATGTAAAAAGTACTGGGTGGGGAGTGCTACTTGGGTTGCATTTACTTACTCAACCCTCCTGTGCGGTAAATCAAACTGTACAAGTGTGTGGTGTGGTGTACTATCTGACTGAACATAACATAAGTCACTCACTCACCACATAGGGACTGGGGCACAAAAAAGCACATGATGAAACATGAAAGTACACAAGAATGATGCCTTAATTAAAAAGGAAAAGTATGAAGAATAAGATAGACGTGTGTTCATTTTTTCCAATGTGGGTATTGTAATTTATTAATTTAGATTCATGGTGTTATAGGTAAAAGTGAAATTTAATTGTAATTACTTCATTTCAGAGTCAGACTCAGAGTCAGTGTCAGAAAGGCAGTAAAGGCAAGGCATCATCCTTATTGGTACTGTGCTCATCAAATCAAGAAAGAAAAAAATGTAGTATGCAGCAATCAATTTTGATGGCATTAGAAAGGGGAAGGAAATTTGAACCAGCTTCACAACAGGCACAGGACTTAAACTCAGCTGTAGCATATTTTATTGCGAAGGACATGCAGCCATTCCAAATTGTAGATAGGCTCAGTTTCCATAATCTAGTAGAGAAACGAAATCCCAGATATTCAATGCCTGATAGGTCAAATTTCTCTGCTAAAGAAATCCCCAGAATGTACAATTTGGTGAGAAAACAGGTGAAGGATTCATTTGCTGGTGCACGGTGGTTTACAGTTGTAGCAAACTGATTTGTGGACAAGCAGTGGAGGAAGTGGTGAGCCTTACATGACTCTAACTGTACATTATGTAACAAAGGAATGGGAGCTGAAGACAAACTGCCTAGAGAATCTGTTTCTTTCAGATGACCATACAGCAGATAATATTGTGGAATCCTTTCAGGAACTTCTTGAGGAATAATAATAATAGCTTTATTTAATAGACTGCCTTTCATAATATCAAGGGGCTTCACAAATTCACAAATAACTCCATAAAATGTAATTAAAATGACAAAAAATCAGGGAATGCCTTACTCCACAGGAATGTTTTCAGTGCCTGCTTAGAGCTCCCCACAGTCCTGCACTCATGAAGCTGATGGGGCAGAGAATTCCAGATGGTAGGGGCAACAAACATAAAAGCACGAGCCCCAGATGAATTCAAACTAACCCTCGGAATCTCCAGCAACCCCTCATCAGTCGAGCGGAGCTGTCGCACAGGGGTGTAAGGAGTCAGAAGCTCTTTCAAGTAGTCAGGACCAAGTCCATGTAGGGCTTTGTAGATTAACAAACCTACCTTAAAGGTACTAAAATGGGCACTAAAGACTGAAAATATGTCTGCTATTACTATAGACAATGGAAGCAATGTTAAAAAGGCATTCAGAGATGTGATGAAAGTCAACTGGTTGCATTGCTTTGGCAACAATCTCAATTTGGCAATTGGAAAAGCATTAAAGATCAATAAAGTTGAGAGTGCACTTGGAGCATGTCGGCATCTGGTGCAAGGGTTCACTCGCAGCTGGAAGAAAAAGAGACAGTTAAAGAAAAAACAAGCAGAACTAAATGTGCCACAACATTCTCTTGTTCGTGACATAGTTACAAGATGGGGTTCCACATATGAAATGGTGGCCAGGTTTATAAAGCAGCAGCAGGCTGTGTGTACAGTGTTGGTTTCAGACCGAAATACATGGCATTTGATGCCAAAGGACTCGGATGTAGATGTGCTTGAGGACATCAATGAAATATTGGGCCCTTTGAATACATTCACTGACTCTTTAGCAGCAGATCAATATGTGACAATGTCGGCACTGAAACCGTTTCTGCATTACCTAAAATCAGAAGTCCTAAGTCCAAAGGCAACAGATGGACCACTGGGAAAGCAAATGAGGAAATCTATATATGATGACTTTTTCACAAAGTATGAGGAATTTGATCAAATTGAATGCACACTCGAAATTGCATGTTTTACTGATCCAAGATTCAAAGCTAATTTTACAGAGGATGCCAATTTGGTTATATCCATGGTAGTACAAGAAGCTGTCATCTTTGGTATTGTGCCAGAACCAACACAACACACAGTCTGCTGCTGCCTGAGTGTAGAGGTATAACATGGTCAAATACTGCTGCTGCTGCTGCTGCTGCTATGTTGCCTGCAAAGTCTGCTTCCATGGATGATGATGATGATGATGACCATATGTCAAATGACAATGAACATGTGACTGAAGACTCTTTGTGCCCCTTCTCTGGTGGTATTACAAGCAATGTGCATCATTAAAATCAGCACAGCACAGATTGTCAGAAAGTTCTTTATGCCCTGGGATTTCCAGGTTATTAAAACGCATCACTGAAACACGAAGAATTCAGGTTGAAGGATCAAGAGAAGAAGAAATTCCACTAGAGTAAAGTGAGAAATGTGATAACTTATTACATGGCCCTGTTGTATCTGAATACAGATTTGGATCCTCTTCTGTGGTGGAAAGGCCATGAAGCAGAACTACCATTTTTAGCAAACATTGCTCGCAAAATGTTATGCATTCCAGCAACAACTGTGCCATCAGAATGGGTATTTATTGCTAGTGGTCTGGTCCTAACACCAATGAAGTCTAGACTAACACCAGAGCATGTAAACATGCTTGTGTTTCTGAACAAAAATTTACAGTGATTTTTTAAGATGCGAAGGCACTTCGTGTACCACCTTCAAAGAGAATACCACCAGTGGAGGGGGACAAAGGGTGTGGATGGAGTCATCTTCACTCAAAATCAAAATGATCCCTGCAGCTTATCTCATGACTTTTCTCTGCCCTTATTTCTCTTTCTCTATATCTTTCTCCCCCACTCTCTTTTTCTCCCCCTACCCTAACTTCCTTTTATCTGTCAGTTGACCCTTGATCTTTCTTTTTCTTTATCTATCTTCTTTCTCCCCATCTTCCCTCTAGCACTTTAGCCCCTAGCCCTCTTCTTACTCCCTTTCCCCTTATCTCTGAACTCTTCCTTCTCTCTCCTGTTTTTTCTACTCTGTCCATTCCCAACACTTCCCCCTAGGTTTCTACTCCTTATATCTACACTGTTACTTTCTAATCTGAGTATTTTGTATTATATGGCCCTAAGCTGCATTTTAATTACTGTTATGTTATTCACTACATGTATTGTTTATTTGTCTGTACATTTGCTTCAGGACCTCCTTGTGAATGAGCTTGCTCAAAGGAGTTTTCCTGCAATAAACTTGAACTTGAACCCACTTTCAGATTCCATGATACAAGATGACTATCAAGAAGAATAACTTGAGGAGGAGAAGGAGGGCTTCACTCATTCATAAACCTACTTATATTAATTGCACACAGATCATCGCAGTCTTAAGTTAATAACAAACAACACATCACACAACACTTGACAAAAATAACATCTTTATTGCATTTTGAAATATTTCTGCATTGACTACAAGTTCTAACGTGAAAATCTATTTCACATTCAACATGAATGGCAAGTACTGATGCTAGGGTCTTCTCATTATTTTTACTACTAAGATGCTAGCAGCAGTATACATTACTTAACTACAGTCACAAAACACAGAGAAGACTACTTGTTCATAGCTGGTACATCCATCTCTTTGATGGAAGGCAGATGAAACTATTTCTTAATGTCTCTATTATGAACTGATAATAAAGAAAGTGTCAGCCAGTCAGATCAGATGAGTAGACGTGGCTCCAAGATAGTCTGACACTGATTATTCCTTTCCTTTGTGTTTGTGTGTGTGTAGTCCTCTTTACCCCAGCCATGACTTCTTTGAACTCTTTATTTAACTCTTTATTCTTCCTGTTGTCTTGAATTGATTCAAAACTCATCTGCTAAGCTTAATTCAAGTCCCTTTAGTCAATGGCACCATATCAGTGTTAATTCTGGAAGGAATACAGCAATGAATTGATGTTAGGCTCTCAAGTAAATGTTGCATGGTGCTGTAAGGAAACAAGGGAAGAAACATTGCCTTTCATTATATGCTGTACCTGTGTCACAATCCCTGATCCAGTTTAAAAGGACACATTCATGTACAGTGGCAGACAGTTTGAAAGCCTATGAAAAGTTATTTTAACTGAGGTATATTGGCCATACCTGTAGCTGGATGAAGTCTAAAGATATAGATGATGGAGTCTGTGCAATATAAATACTACATTGGGAGCCATTCATAGAACCTGTGATGTCAGTGGTGATCAAGTAGTGCTTAACTCAACATACTTAGGCACTACTTGATCATCACTGACATCACAAGGTTCTGAGAATGGCTTCAGTGTAGTATTTATATTGCATAGACTCCATCATCTATATCTCTGAACTTCATCCAGCTAATGGGTTGAGTATACACACAATAATTCAGACAAATAAGCTTTTCAAGGACTTTCTGTGTCTGCCAGTGCCACTGTACATGAATGTGTACCTTTAATATACAGTTCAGCTGCTGTTTAATTATGTTAAGTTGAGTAACTTTAGGTTATGTAACTCCGGTAAAATGGCTGTATTTGTAAATTAATGTAGTCAACTCAGTCAGTTCAGCTTTACATTGTTTACGTGATGTAATGTAATAATTCTTATTCTTATTGTTCAATGTTTCAATTCTTAATTGTCCTTCCTTTTGGAATGGACATTGATTTTGCCATTCACTTCCTAGAGTTCATACATATTGCATTCGATTTTAACACCTTGCTTCAAGTCATGTGTGCCATACCTACTACAATAGCATACAAATTCTGTGTAAATCTCCAGGTTACTGTGACTTTCCTGGTTAAAACTTACTATCAGCTAAAGATTCCAGTAGTAAGGGGCATCATGAGGACTATCATCAACAAAGGCACACAGACTAGTTAGTTACTTAGTAGTCAGTTTTACTTTAATGATACCATTATCAGTTCCAAAAAAAATAGTACAAAGATTACATAAATGTGAGTTTATCCATGGTCATACGTGTTCAACCTTTGCAGCTTTTAGAAGGAACAGATTATAATTAGCCAGTGATGCTGTAGCCATAACTTACTATTTTACTTATTTAGTCAGTCATAGCCCACTAATCTCCCAGTCCCACACATGGACATTTTGTGAAATCTCTTGAGGACTCCCAGTGCAGAGTGGGGGGTGGGGCAGAGACTGGTTCATTCAGTTGTATATTAGAGGATCAGCATCATTTTGGGGTATCTGTCAGTCGGCAGGTTATACCATGTGAACTTCACCACTGATGAAGTGATACACATGGAAAAGATCTTTATTTCTTAAACTGCTGACTTTTTAGGCACACAGTCCACGTCATCGTCCACACTTCTGATGATTCAGAAAATCTCAAAACACAATGGTCTGAAAGGCAAAATTGGCTTTTCATGGCTACCTATCTTATGTTTATGACTGTCCTTCATCCAATATTGTATTTTTCAGCTCTCAATTGCATGTCAATTCATTTGTCCTCCCTGCCCACAGCCCACCCACACCACATCATATATTTGTCATGGTTTCCCAATAGACAACTTTCTGCCCTGCTAATTTGGCTTTTTATGATGACCAACTGCCTTAAGCTTATGGTTCGCTGTCCCGTACTGTGTGATTTTCACCTACAAAATTCACTGTCTCTCCGCCCTGACCACCAACAGCCTATCATTTGATCTGTCATGATACACTCCACAGACAAGTTTACCCTGTGATTTAACATTTCATGACAGCCATGGGCCACCTGTCTCCAATATTGTGTTTTTTGGCTCTCTCAATTCCATTGTCAAGTCACTTGTCCTCTCTGCCCACCCACACCCCATTATATGTTTGCCATGGTTCTCCACAGAAAACCTTCTGCAAGGCTTATTTGTCTTTTTATGATGGCCACCTGTCTTAAGCTTATGGCTGGCATCCCTTCATCCCATATTGTTTTTCACCTCCAAAATGCGCTCAAATCGTATCCATTGTCTATCTTACCTGACCATGCCAACGACACATCATATGATATATCATGGTTCTCTCTCCTCAGGCAACAGTCTGCCTGGTGAATTTAGCTTTTTATGATGGCCGCCTGTCTTATGTTTACAGTTGTCCTTCATCCAATATTTGTTTTTCTGCCTCTCAAATGCACTGTCCAGAGTCCACTGTCCATCCTTACCTCCCTCCACAGTAAACACACCATCATAAATTTGTCATGGCATCATTGGTCTGTCTCTTCTAAATACAATACACAGTTTGATATTGGGAACATTTATTTATTTTTTATCAATTTATGTATTTTTATTTTAAAATAAAATAAAAAAAAATTGTCATGGCATCATTGGTCTGTCTCTTCAAAATAAAATACACCATTTGATTCTGGGAAAATACATTTTCAAATTATGCTCTCTAGTGTAACAGAATACATGGTGCTCCGCACTGCACTTTCCCTAATACAACAGTACAGATATCACAAAATGCCTCAGTGTGCTGGTAGCAGAACAGCCTTTCATGAAGTTGAAAGGGATCATACACAGCCAGCTAGGACCTAAATGGTGCATTACAATCCATTTCCTTCTAAAGTGATGGCATTACTGAACAGTTACGTTCAGTGGGGCTGTGGGGTTGTGCCTGTATTAAGATTTACTGCAGGAGGACAGGACAACCAAGCAATATCTGAGATTACTATTAACTTGTAAACAAGCTATTAAATTAAGCAATAGTGCATGAGAGAGTGTGGGTTGTGCTAGGATAACCTCACCCCGGGTGGTTGGGCATGAGGCCACAGGCCGAGTGCGTCCAACATCCTAGAAGTGAGGTTATCCCAGCACAACCCACACCCTGGAGTGCATTATTGCTATTATACAATAGTTCATTCATAGAACAAGCAAGAAAAGATGGGAAAAATATACTTAAAGTAATTTTTTTGTTCTGTTTTTGAATGGGTAGGCATACTTTATAAAAGAATAGTGCAGATTTCTTTCAGCCAGTAGGTGGAGCTGTTGCATTGTTTTGTGTGGCTCTGCACTTCACGTGCCAACTTTTGTTTCTGCTAGCAGACTTTGTAAGTAATCTGCCCTTTCCCCTTGTGTTTTTTTTCTCCCAGTTTTGTTTTTCTGAGTTTGAGTTTGTGTGTGTATTTCTTTACTTTGCTGCTGCATCGCATCGGAATTGGAGAATGCCACTGCTGTATCCCTGCCCCCTGCCCCATGCTCTGATGAACAGACTGCCCGCTGTCACTGCTTTGAGAATAGAGGTAGAAAGAATATTTTTGAGTTTTTTATGTTACAGTGGAACCCTCTTATAACGGACACATTTGTGCAAGCAGGTTTTGTCCTTTATAAGGAGTGTCCACTATATCCCAAAGTCTAAAAATGTAACAGTCCTCTATCACAGCTCACACACAAGAGTTAAATTCAGAACATCTCCCATCCTTTGCCAATCAAGGGCATGGGGAGCTGCTATTTGTAGCTAATTGGGAACTAAAGAGTACACAAAAATGGAAAGATTTTGCTGTACAGCACCTGTGCTGATTGGGGGATCAGGGGGATGAGCAGTAAATGTGACCAGATGACAGGTAGCAGGTAGTTTTCAGCATGTAACAGGGGCACATAGGAGCTCATAGTGTCGGCTACACAAGGGTTGCAGAGTATGATATAAATGTGATTTTTAACATTACAAACATAGCTTTTGGCTTTTGGCAAGGCAGATCTGCCTGTTATAGGCAGATGTCTGCTATAAGGGTGTCTGTTATAAGTGGGTTCCACTGTATAGGGGAAAAAAGGAAACTGCAGTTAGGTAAAGAGCGAGCATTGTAGAAGGAGCTGCTCACTGACTCTTTAAACATGCACTTGCTCAGTGGCATGTTCACATGGTCCTGTTTTCTTAGAGGGATCATGCTGTTGTGATATTAAAAAAAAAATAGTAATGACAGAGACTATGGCATTCTGAAGAGGATTTTTTTAGAGATTGCTGAATCTGGCCCTGTTTGGATCAGTGAGTCTGGTTGTCAGGTGGGAAGCACCAAAGCAATTGCAGGTGGAGAAGTGGAGGAAATTTGCAGTTTGAATTTTCAAGTGTTTTTTTAAGTGGTGCACTGATTATTTTTTCGGTCCTGTGGTCATCATCCAGCCTGATCTTCATACAGTGAGGCTGTGCTGAGATAACCTTACTGGTGAAGGAGGGCAGTGACCAATGAGATTACATCATTCTTTCTTGCCATTGTATAATAGAGAATAATGGATAGGCATGTGTGTGTTATGGATTTTTTTGCACACCTGAGGTGTGTGTAATGATAATGACCCATAAACCTCGAGAGCAAAGCTTGAGAGATTTATGTGGTCATTGCACACCAAAGGTGTGTAAAAAATTAATAAATAAATATATCCATTAATATACACTTGCCTATTCTTATTTTTTTTTTATCATGTAATATTTTATTAAATTTTCAATTTTGCCAAACTGCTTATGAGGTACAGAGTAACAAACCTGTTGGTTGGTTCAACCCAGGCATATAAAAGTAATAACACCATATAAAACATTCAGTTACAACAAAACAAGTCTTATTGTTCAGTTACACCAATTCCAAAACATTTAAGAAAACTCAGAAAGGTCAACCGGCTCAGCTCTATATTAGGGAGGATCAATCAGGTTCTCTTAGGTAATGTGTGCCAGGTAGCTTATTGTACTGGTATTTAGGTTACCATAGGGACAGAGAAAACTAAATAAGGAAAGTATGAGACATAGACCAGGATAGTAAAGAGCCAGTCAGAGGCTACAAGGGAGAGACATCCTCTACTATTTCAGACTCAAATCAGGCCAGCAAAGGGGGGGAGGTTCTGCAGTGGAGAAGGTGCTACCCTGCAAATGTGAGAATGCAGCTAGACATCCCATTTCAAGTAATAGTCAGCAAGCTTACCTTTGGTTACTGCTGTAAGCCACATGAAAATGGCCACTTTGGCCATAGCTGCCCGCCATTGTGGAAGTGTGGGAGGGTGGCCTGCCACCACTTAACCAGGATAGCTCTTTTCACTTCCATAATTGCCAGGAGAACCCATGCCTTACTGGGAGAGGGGAAGGGGCTCAGCAAGGAGGTGTCCCCCAACACAAGGAGATAGTGTTGAAGGGATATTGGTTTGCCTATTAAGGCAGAGCAGTCATTCAAAACTTTGGCCCAAAAAGTGTGAATGGTTGGGCATGTCCATAGAATGTGAAATAGATGAGTGGGGAGGATTGACATCTCCAGCAGTTATCTTGTGGCATTATCTTAAGATTATAAAAAACTGTGGGGGTTCTGTACCATCTGAGGAGGATTTTAATTTGGATTAACTGACTCTTTGAGTCCTCATAGGCTGTATGGGCCCATCTGAGGCACTCCGACCACTGCTGTTGGGACAAGGGATGGGGAACGTCATGTTCCCTTGTGAATTTACTGGAAGCAATGACATCCAGCTGGGCATCCCTAAGAGTTTTATAGAGGGTGCCTATCCAGCCCCTATGCTTGTTGGGGTGTTGGAGGTTTTCCAGGCAACTCTAAATTTTCTGAGTTGGTCAGAATTTAAGGAGAGGGGTTAGGGCACTCCTTAGCTAAAGAAATTTCCAAAAATCTTGTGAGGGCAGCCCATATTTTTTTCTGATCTGTTCGAACAACATTAATGTCAGGGTAATGGGGAGGAGAAGATCACCCACCACTCTAATATGCCTGGAGGCCCATGCGGACCAATTAAGCAGTTTGTGGTCTACCTTGATAAGCGGGTTGTGCCAGATCTGAGCATAACATAGAGGTGGGAGGTAGTTTGTGCTGGGGACCCCAGCTAGTGCCATTGCTCGACACCAGGAATTGCATGTTTCTATCATAAGGGGGTTAGATGAGGTCCAGAGGGTTTCTTGCTAGATAGCAAGGAGAAGAGAGGGATGTTCTTTGACAGGGAGGTTTCTGACTCTACCCACTGGGGAGGAGGTGTGGAAAGAGGGGCAAACTAGGCTACAGCTTGGGCCATTCAAAAGGCCAACTGATAGCCCATAAATCAGGGGAGACCGAGGCCCCCTCTAGTCCAATGGGCTCGAAGCTTTGTACGCCCCCATCTAGGGACTCTACCCTCCCATAGCAACAGTGCAGCTAGCCTGTCTAGGGCCTGAAATGTCTTTTGAGAGAGAGGGAAGGATGGGAAGGTTATTGAGCATGTATGAGACCCTGGAGAAAATAAACATTTTCACAGCTTCTACATTTCCTTTCAAGGTTAGGTGCAGCTTTCTTCATCATTGCACATCGTCTACAAGGGATGCCAGAAGAGGGGAGAAATTAGCAGCTTCCAAATCTTTCCAGGCCATCATAATAAGGATGCCCAGATATGGGAAGCCTTGTGGAGCCCAGGCAATATCGGTTCCTGTGAGACAGTGCCCATTACATTGTCTATTCAGGGGAGAAAGCATAGTTTCTTTTGATTTACTGTTAGCCCTGACAATGAGGCAAATTCTTGCAGGATTAACAAGATAGTGGGGAGAGAAGACTGCGGATTGGAGAGAGTGAGCAGCATATCATCTGCATAGGCATTAACTAAGTAAGATGATTTTCCCAACGGAATCCCGGTGATACTTGGGGTATGGGTGAACTTTCTGACCAGAGGGTCTAAAGCAATAAGGAAGAGGAGGGGAGAAAGAGGACAGCCCTTCCTGGTACCCCTATGCAAGGCAAAAGGGAGGGAAATATCCCTGTTGGTAAGAATCTTGGCTGTGGGTAAATTATACAAAGCGGATACCCAGGAGCAAAAGGAGGGTCCAAAACCATACAGTCAGAGAACCTGGTGGAGGTAAGCCCATTCCAGGGAGTCAAATGCCTTAGCAAAATTGACTGCTAGGGCAGCCATAGGTGTTTCAGATTGTAGTGCCAACCAATTAAGTTTTAGAATGAGACGTAGATTATCAGCACTAGATTTCCGCTTTGAAAACCCTGTATGCAAGGAGTGAACCTGATTCGAGAGGACTGGGAACAATCTAGATGCCAAAACATCAGCCAGTAACTTGGTGTCTACTGGGAGAAGTGATATGGGCCTGTAGTTTGAACACATCAAGCTCTCCGAGGACTTTTTAGGGATTAGTGTGATGAGGGCTTCGCGCATAGTGGGGGGGGGGGATATACCATTACTCTGTGCCTCCTGAAGAGCACTCAGGAGAGGAGTGGTAATCTCGTCTTGCAATAGATGGCATAACTCAACTAACATCCTGTCAGACCCTGGGGCTTTACCTTTAGACATTTGAGATAGGGCTAAGCAAAGTTTGTCTTGACTGATTGGGGTATCCAGGGAATGGTCTTGCTCCTCTGAGAGTCGAGGAAGTTGCACCCCTTGGGAAAAAGCTGCAGCTGCTGGGCAAGCTCATCCTCTGATAGAAGATTCTGGGACTGATAAATTTCTTGGTAGTAATATTTCATACCCTCATTAATAGTCTTAGGCGACGTTGCAACCTTACCCAGTTTGTTTTTGAGGGCAAGAACTCTGGAGGAGGCTTGCTGTTTCCACAAGGCATATGCTAACAGTTTCCCCCCTTTATCTTCTCCCTCACATGACCTATGCTTAGCCCTAGTTAACTGCCACTCTGCTTTTCTGTTTAACAATACATTAATTTTATATTTTAGGCCTGTGATGTCAGCCAAAAGAGGGGAGTTAAGTGGGTTGGAGGTAGACAACTTAAACCGTTTTTCCAAGTGGGTAAGCTCATCCTGCATCTCTCTTATTTGTCACACACTTTCCTTGTTTTTGGCCACTGAGAAAGAGATAATTCACCCTCGAAGAATGGCCTTAAAAGCTTCCCAGACTGTGGTCACACAAGTTTCCCCGGGGGTATTGATACAGAAATATGAGTGGGCCTCCTTCTTCAGATAGTCTCGAAACATTGCGTCCTGCAACAATAGCGGATTGCATCTCCACCTTGTAGAGGGTGAACTTTGCCCCGGAGGAAGAAATGTAATTGTTACTGGGGCATGGTCTCATACAAGTATGCTACCAATGGTAGGAGAGCCTACCCTAGGCATAGCCACATAATTAGCTAGCCAGAAGTCAAGACTGCTATGTGTCCTATGGACACTAGAAAAGAAGGTATAGTCCTGTCCTTTCGGATGGGTGAGCTTCCACGGGTCACCTAACCCCCATTGTGACATTAGAGTATTTAAAGTATCTAGGACGTTCGGATGGGATTAGGGTATGGGGATGGACTTATCCATGAAGATGTCCTGTACCAAGTTATGGTCTCCTCCTAGCAAAATTGGGATATCAATCTCAGCAGTGGAGAGGTCAGTGAAGGCCTGACTCAGGTCCAAATAGACTTCCCCTACATCACTGTTGTAACCATACATATTGGCTATTATGATCTTGCCTCCATGGTACAATAGTTTAGCCACTATCCACCTCCCTTGCGAATCCTGACATTGGGCCTCAACTGGCCAGGGTCCTGATTTTCATAGCAGTATGGCAACACCTCTGGATTTCATGGAGACACAACTAGCCAACACAGTCTCTACCCAATGCTTTTTTAACCATTGCACCATGCGACTGGTAAGGTGTGTCTCCTGGAATAGGGCTACGTCTGCACCCATGGAATTCAGAAACTGCAAACCTCTGGTGCATTTTGCCCAGTGATTCAGCCCCTGCACATTCCAGGAGACACAATCCCAGCCGTGTGGTGCAGCAGGAGTCAAAACCATTGCAGCCTACCACTGGGCATTTAGTAGAGAATGAGGTACTCACCCAATCAGCAGTAGCAGAAGAGGCAGAAAAAGAGGAGGGAGAAAGGGTCCCCGGCTAGGAGCCTGTGCCAGGATATAAGCAGAAGATAGCCTCAAAAGGTAGATGCTGTGTAAGAAGAAAGATGACAGTGTCTAGTGATCTTGCCTTTAGCTGAGAGAGATCCTGAATAGACCAAAGAAAGCACACAAATGATGTAGCAATAGGTACTACAAATTTAACAATATGTAGATACGTAATAACAAGCAGAGTTAAAATCCCTAATCAAAAACAACAGTAACTCAGTTATTGGTGATGGGTTATGCATGTGAGAAGGGACAGAATAGCCCTTAAGCCACACTGCTTCAGACACCAAAAGAAAAAGCGTGAGAGGGAGAGGTCACACCAGATGAATGTAATCTTCCCAGCCTGACTCCATGTACCTGGACATGAGAGCTACCCCAAGAGAGTCTGGATATGCCGGAGACCGTGCCCTCCCTGGACCACGGGGGGAAGTGGGGGGCACAGCCAGCCAGCAGTGAGCAGGCTGGGATTGCCTGCTTGAGAAAGAAAAAGGGAGTGGGGATGCCTGTCAAACCACTCAGGACATACCCAGCCACCAATTGCACTGAGGCACAGTAACGTGTCAGGAAGTTAGGAAGATTATTTCAGGGGTCACTAATAAAAACATGCAGAGCAGGATGCCCTTTAAAGGGAGGGGCTCAACCTGCAACGTATTGGCACCTGGTTCGCTGTAGGTCCTGGGTATCATTTAGAAATAGAAGCCCATTCCATGCGCTAGAGCTGCATAATTGTGGCACCCTACAGGTGGACAGATAAAAAACATACCTGACCTCTGCAGTGGAGGGAGATGAGGGAGAGGAACACAAGGTGTGGAGGGGTACCGGGCAGGTCACAGCTATGCACCCGACTGCCTGGGAGACAGACTAGCAGCCTGAACATCCCTAGAAAATAAGGCAGAGGAGTAATTTGAATGACAAGAATTCACAGGTAATGCTCCTTTCAAGGGTAGAGCGAGAGGGGGGCTGGGTAAATCCACTTGCCCGATCCATTGGTCTAAAGGGGGGGGGCCCAGGCTAAACAAAATGCCAACAATGGAGTATGTAATAAACAGCTTATTTATCCTGCTCCTTCCTGGCTTCCCCATTTTCGCATAGTGAGTCCATCTTGTCTGGGTTACAAGGCATAGTCAGGGCTTCTGCAAAAGTTTTTAGTCCAGGTTTCAGTAGGCCAGCACTTGCAGAAGATTCACCTTCACTCTCTTCCTTTTTCCATTGCCCAGTCCAGAGGGGCTGGGTCATCTGAGGGAACCGCAGGTGGGTCCTCAGGGCAGGCCAGCTGTTGTCCTTGATCTGATGACATCAGGTCGGCCTTGAGGAGCTTTGCGGGTGGGGACAGGGAGGCTTTTTCCCACACTGTAGCATGAGGGCTTCTTGAGCGTTGCCACTGCCTCGCTGGGAGGGAGTGGTCAACTGAGTGCATCGGCTTGGGCTGTTGACTGGTAACAGATGTATTTTGGATTAATTGAGCCAATGAGTGCCCAGCCCTATGGTAGATGGAGCCCAGAGCCACCTATGTGTGGGAAAAACTTTATGAGGTGGCCATTCTGGCTGCAGTTCTTGTCCCCTGGGGCAGCATTTCCTTTCTTGCTGGTTCCTTGCTCTGTTCGGCCCCTTGGCTCGCAGAGGTGTCTGGGAGATGTAGTTCCTAGCAGCAGATTCAGCCAATGGCTCCAAATCCAGGCCTCAGCATCTCAGAGAGATTCTGCAAGAAAGGATTGGCCATTTTTAGATACCTGCTGTGTAGAGAGGGCCTTGAAGTGATACTGTATTGAATTCACATTTAAGAACTTCTTCAGAGGGTTATAGGCTTTATGTTTGGCCGCAACCTCCTGTGAAAAATCCCTGTAAAAAGATATAATGTTCCCTTTCCAAGTTATCTCCCCCAAGTCCCTCGTAGCCCTCATAGAAACATAGAAACATAGAATGTGACAGCAGATAAAGACTGCTTGGCCCACCTAGTCTGCCCATTTTCCTACCTAACAGATAAGGTGCAGATCCTAGTTAACCAACAGCTTACTTCCTCCTACCCCCCACTAGAACTGCCTTATGTCAGTCCCATGCATTCTTGAATTCCTCTACTGTTCTTGACTCCAGGACCTCCTCAGGGAGGCTGTTCCATGCATCCACAACCTTCTCTGTGAAAAAATACTTCCTCACATTTTCTCTGAGCCGTCCCCCCTCTATCTTCAAATTGTGCTCCCTTGTTCTTGCACATCTCTTTTTCTGAAAGATGCTACCCTCTTGGACTTTGTTGATTCCCTTGAGGTACTTGAAAGTTTCTATCATGTCCCCTCTCTCCCTTCTTTCCTCTAGGGTATACATATTAAGCTCCTTTAGCCTTTCTTCATATGTCTTCTGGTGCAGACCCTTCACCATTTTGGTTGCCCTCCTTTGGACAGCCTCCACTCTGTCTATGTCAGTAGCCGTTCTTTGACTGAGAGGCATAGCAGACATGCGATTATAGTCCGAGTGCCTTTAGAGTTATTTGGATTGCCAGAGATTCGATGTGCTCGCTCAACCCCCACTGGCTTCTTCCAATGTTCCCCTAATAGCTGAGGGATCCATTCATTTAGGAACTTTTCAATGTTTGGGCCCTCCATCCCTTCTGGCACACCAAGGATCCGAATGTTATTACTCCTGCTACAGTTTTCTTGTTCCTCTGCTCTATGTCATAGTCGGGCCAGTTTATCCTCATGCTCCTTAAGTTTATGCAGCACATTTAAGTGTTGGTCCTCCAATTCTTCTACTCACTGCTCTAGAACATTGTATTGGTCCTCGAGTCTACAGACATCGGCAATGTTGCCTGCCAGGGATGCACCGATCGTATCTACTCTGGATAGCAGAGTTTCAAGCAGCTTGGTAACGTGCCCAACAGCATCCCCCATATGCACTTGTTCAGGAGGTCCAGGGAGCACTCGGGCAGTGGCTCCCTCTTTTATCGCTGCTTATCAGATCCATCTCCATGGAGTACCCAGCAATGTGCAGATAGAAAATAGTGATGAGAAAGCTGCCGTCTGAAGCTGCTAGGATTTCGATTGCCTATTCTCAATCAGCATCTGGTTTAGAGTTTTGAGTGGGGGGAGTGGAGGAGGAGAGCACTGCTGCTTAAATCAGGAATGGTGCTGTTACGTGCCTTAGGGACCATGCTCGAGGCTATTATGGCCTAACAAGACGGGCAGGTCTGATATCCGCGCAGTACAGCAAGCACAACAAAAGTGTGGCTATCCCCGAAGAACTTCCCGAAGTGGTGACGGGTGGGGTAGGATAAAGTCATACAAATAAAGAAGCCTTCAGTCCAGCATAGTTGTGTTTAACTCTTAGTTATTCACCGGGCTGGGGCAGAGCGAGCAGTTCAAGCTGCCATCATCTCCGGGTCCAAGCCACCTTATTCTTTCTTTTTTTATAATTGCTGGTGCATGGCTTTCATTAAATTTCAGCTTCCCTGCTGAATGTAATGCGACCAAGCAGTGTTCAGTCTTCTAAACAATAGTGTACAAACTAAAGGGAAAGAGCACTTTTTTAGCTTCCTGGGAAAGAAGCTGCACAGTGGAGAGCGAGGAGAGCTATAGCAACACTCGCTAACACTTGAGACAAGTGTTCTGAAGCCACCGAGTCACTTGCTCTCCTCACGCTACACTCGGTGGCTTCTTTCCCAGGAAACTAAAAATGTAAGCTGAAAGAACAAAGCTGACATGTTTTTTTATACTGAACAGTGATCTTTCTCTACAATTTGTACGATATTGTTTAGAAGACCGAACACCACTTGGTCACCTCACTCTACAGTCAGTGGGAAAAGTGCAGGAAAACTAAAGTTGTTTGGAATGCTGCAATAACCAGATTTCAGGTTATTATGGTATTTGAAGACATTCCTAATCAGGTTGATAAATAGGGCCACCATTAATTATAATGTGATTTTTCGCATTTTAAAAATGAATGTTACAATGATGTTTTTAGTTTGTAAAAGTGTATAACACATGTATGTCTTTGTAATGTGATTGTGCACAGCACTGGAAGGTTTTTACATAAAGGCAAAAGCAATTTTATAAATAGCAGAATTATAACTAAATAAAACATAGAAACATGGAAACATAGACTTTGACGGCAGATAAGGACCGCTTGACCCACCTAGTCTGCTCATTTCCCTACCTAGAAGATAAGCTGCAGATCCAATTTAACATACTAACATACTATTTGCCAGCAGATTAGGCCTTACGGTCTATCTAGTCTGCTCGAACCTCAGATTCCTAGTTGGGTGCCGAGACCCTCCCCACCCTTGTGTTCCAGAAACCCCTATCATCCATCCCCACCCCCCTGGGACAGGCCATCATCTGATACATCCGCTTTCGGTGTCTGTTCCACCCTCTCTTGAAGCCCTCCACTGTGGATCTCTGAACCAGCTCGCCAGGCAGTGCATTCCAAGGGTCCATCACCCTCTCAGTGAAAAACCTCCTCCTCTTTTCCCCCCTCACCCTTCCACCTTCCAACTTCAAACCATGCCCTCTGGTGATACCTCCCTGCTTTAGTCTAAAGATCCCTCCATGTTTACCCTATTTATTCCCTTGAGGTACTTGAAGACCTCAATCATGTCCCCCTGTCTCTCCTCTGCTCCAATAGAAACAGGCAGAGCTCCTCAAGTCTGTCCTCATCGTCAAATCCCTAGCCCTCATATCATCTTAGTTGCCCTCCTCTGACCCTCTCCAGGAGCTGTGTCCCTCTTCAAGTGGTCTCCAGTACTGTACACAGTACTCAAGGTGTGGTCTAACCAGTCCATTGTACAGCGGCAGAATCACTTCCTTGCTCCTAGAGGTAATCTCCCTTACGATGCATCCCAACATCCTGTTTGCCTTGCTAGCCTCTCTCCTGCACTGCTCAGAGTTATTCATACATGCATTCACCATGACCCCTAGGTCTTTTTCTCCTATTGAGGCCTCCAGCGCCTCCCCTCCCAGGGTGTACCTGTGTTTAGGGTTTCCCCACCCAAGATGCAACACCTTGCACTTAGTGATATTGAAATTTTATTTTCATGTGTGAGCCCAGCTTTCCAGGGTGTCCAGGTCCCCTTGCAGGGCCAACCTCCCCTCTTCTCTCTCAACTACTGCTCCCATCTTGGAGTCATCAGCGAAGAGACTCATTTCACACCCTATACCCTCCCTGATGTCCGATATGTATGCATTAAACAGGATCGGACCCAGGACTGAGCCCTGCGGTACCCCACTACCAACCTCTCTAGGGTTGCGAGAGCTCCCCACAGACCACTACTCTCTGGATGCGTCCAGCTAGCCAGTTTTCAATCCATCTGACCATCAAAGAGCCTACTCCTAACCCCATCAGTTTCTCCACCAGACCATTGAGGGGGACAGAGTCAAACGCCTTGCTGAAGTCCAAGAATAATACATCCACAGGCTTACCCCTGTCCAGTTCTGATGTTACCCATTCGTAGAACTCCACAAGATTGGTTTGACATGATCTACCTGGCCCAAACCCATGTTGCCGACTATCCAGACCTCCACCTCCTCCAAGTACACCCCAATCATTCCTTTAGTATACTCTCCAATAATTTTCCCACCACCGAGGTCAAACTGATGGGTCTATAGTTACCTGGTACTTCCCTCGACCCCCCTTTATGGATTGGCACCACATGTGCCTCTCGCCAACCCTAGGTACCCTCTCTGTCTCAAGTGACCTGTTGAAGAGCTCCGCCAGAGGTGCAGCCAGTATGTCCGCTAATTCCCATAGTACTCTCGGATGAATGCCATTCTGCCCAGGAGATTTGTCTTTCCTTAGGGCCTTGAGGGCTAACCACACCCTTTTGGTGGAGATAGCATCATCCGTCCCCTCCATCTTACTGGCCTTTTTAACCTTATCCAGATGCGACACCCCTGGGGTACCTCTCCCTCCCTCTTGCTCCATTTCTGTTGCTCCCTGATCCCACTCTGCCACTTTTATCCCATAATGCCTTGCTTTGTAGATATCCATCCCCCCAGTGAACACAGAGGCAAAGTACTCGTTAAATACCTCTGCCTGGTCCCTCGCCTCTTCCACCCACCCTCCTTCTAATCTCAATCTGCTGAGATGGCCCGTAGTTTTTCTCCACTCCCCAATACCGAAGAACCCTTTTTCCCTCCATAACTTCTGTGCCAGCCGCTGTTTTTACTGGACTTTGCTCCCCTCACCATCCGGGTGACTTTTCTAGATGCAAGATGGTACATTTCCTTATCCCTATTCCCTCTTGTTGTTTTATATTTTTTGTAGGCCGTCTTCTTTTCTCTGACCGCTACCTGTACCTCACTGGACCACCAGCATGGTTTATGTGACCTTGCTCCCTTACGGTTCAACTTAGCGCAGATCCTGACTGCCTAACCAACAGCCTATTTCTTCCTACCCCCCACAAAAATTGCCTTATGTCTGTCCCATGCATTCTTGAATTCTCCCACAGTTTTTGACCCCACAACCTCCTCAGGAAGGCTGTTCCCTGTGTCCACCACCCTCTCTGTGAAAAAATACTTCCTTACATTGCCCTTGAACCGTCCCCCCTCTATCTTCAAATTGTTGTCCCCTTGTTCTTGCACATCTCTTTTTCTCAAAGATGCTACCCTCTTGGACTTTGTTGATTCCACTGAGGTACTTAAACATTTCTATCATGCCCCCCCCCTCCACTCTTGCCTCAAGGGTATACATATTAAGCTCCTTTAGTCTCTTCTCATATGGCTTCTCTTGCAGACCCTGCACCATTTTAGTTGCCCTCCTCTGAACTGCTTCCATCCTGGCTATGTCCTTGTGGAGATGGGGTCTCCAGAACTGGATGCAGTACTCCAGATGGGGTCTTACCAACTGTCTGTACAGGGGGATAACAACTTCCTGTTTTCTGCTGGTGATGCCTCTCCCTATACATCCCAATATCCCCCCAGCCCTCCCTACCACCTTCTCACATTGCTTGCCAAACTTAAGGTCATCTGATATTATTATCCCCAGGTCCCTTTCCATTTTTGTTGTTGTTACTGCCTCCCCCCACCCACTGTGTAATCTTTCCCTGTTTTTTTGTTTCCCAGGTGCATTATTTTGCACTTCTTTGCACTGAATCCAAGCTACTGTACTTCTGACCATTCCTCCAACTTGCCAAGTCCCTTCTCATCCTTTCCACGCCTCCTTGTGTATCAACCCTGTTGCAGATCTTTGTGTCATCTGCAAAGAGACATATTTTTCCTCCCAGTCCCTCTGCAACGTCACTTGTAAAGACATTAAAAAGGACTAGTAGCCCCTCTTTCTTCAGAGTGGATCCCATCTACAATTACCTTCTGTGTCCTGTTGTTCAGCCAATGTTTTACAAAGGCTACCACCCTGGGACCAACTCCCAGGCTGGTTAATTTGACTATTAATCTTTTGTGTGGGACTGTGTCAAATGCCTTGGTAAAGTCAAGGTAGGCCATGCCACAGTCCCTCCCTGGTCTACTACTTTGGTCACCCAGTCAAAGAAATAAATTAGATTCTTCCTTCAGAAGTGATTCCATCACTTTCCGTACCACAGAGGTCAAACTGACAGGTCTGTAGCTTCCTACCTCTGTCTTGGTCCCACTTTTGTGAAGAAAAATCACATCTGCCTTCCTCCAGTCCTCAGGTACCACACCATCCCCCCATGATTTGTTAAAAAGGGTAGTCTGTGATGTCACTAGTTCTCTGCTTCATTCTTTTAGAATTCTGGGGTGAATTCCATCTGGCCCCAATTGCTTTGTCCACCTTCAGTTTAAGGAGTTCTTTCAGAACCCTTTCTTCTGTGAAAGGACTGGGATCAACCCCCCCTCTCCCGAGTGCTTCTGTTAATTGTATTAGGCACCTCCCCATCTCATCTTTTGCAAATACTGAACAGAAGGATTCATTTAGTATCCCTGCTTTTTCACTGTCCCTCTCTGCCCACCCACCGTCCATTCTATTCAGCCTCACTATCCTTTTGTCTTTCTACTCCCTGATATACCTATAAAAGGTTTTATCCCCCTTCTTAACCGAGTTGGCTGTCTTTTCCTCAGTTTGGGCCTTTGCTATTCTGGCTACTCTCCCTGCTTCCTTCTGCCTTAACTGGTACAGTTCTCTGTCCTGCTCCTTTTGTGTTTCCTTATACTTCCTAAATGCTACCTTTTTCTCCCTAACCTTCACCGACACCTCTTTTGAGAACCATAGTGGCTTTTTCTTTTTTTTTGATTTGTTTATCTGCTTCACACAAAGGCTTGTTGCCTCTGTGATGGCAGTTTTGATATTTCCCCATTGTTGCTCCACCCCTCCTTCTAGCCTGTTTGCTAGTGCTTTTCTAAGGCACTCTCCCATCTTGCCAAAGTCAGCCCTCCTGAAGTCCAGAACCCTCACTTTTGTATGGCTTGACTCCTGTAGCTGAGTTTATCGTGAACCACACTGTTTGGTGGTCACTTGTTCCCAAATGGCTCCCCATTTCTAGATCTGAGATCCTGTCACTGTCCCCATTTGAGAGTATGAGGTCTAAGATTGCTCTCTCACAAGTAGGTTCCAAAACTAGCTGTCTGAGGCATGCCACCTGAAGGGCATCGAGAATGGCCCTGCTTTTGGATGTGGCTGCAGCAAAGCTGCTCCAGTTAACATCAGCCATAATAAGGTCCTCCATCAACAGTATCTCCCCACTCTCTGCCATCCTAAGTATGCCTTCTATTATATCCTTGTTCATTCCCTCTCCCTGACATAGGGGTCTGTATACAACCCCTGTGCAGATTGTGGTGCCATTTCCAGTCTCTAAGGTGACCCACAGTGCCTCCTCTCCTCCCTGTTTACTTTTTGTTCAGTTGCTTTCATCCCTTCCCTTACATAGAGTTACTCTGCTCCCTCTTCTCCCCTCCCTGTCACTCCTGTAGGTTGTGTACCTTGGTATGTCAACATCCCAGTCATGGTTCTCTGTGTACCATGTTTCTGTGACTGCACGATATCCAGGCATCCCTCTTCCATCAAGGCCACCAGTTCAGGGAGCTTGTTGCCCAGACTATGGACATTGGTACTCATTACCCTCCATTTCTTGATGGCCTTACCCCTTTTTGCCCCATCCCTGTCCTTATTGTGTTTGTCACTTTCTCCATTTACCCCTGTGCTTCTCCCTATTGCATCTCTATGTTGGTATCTACTTCACTTAGTACCCTGATTTTTTTTGGGGGGGCTAGGATTTCTCTGTTGCTCTCCAGTGCCTCCCCCCCCTTGGCTAGTTTAAATGCTTGTCAATGAAGCATTTAAACCTATCACCTAGGATCCTGGTTCCCCTCCTGGACAGATGCAGACCATCACACCAGTATAGGCCTGCATCCCTCCAGGTGGACCACCAGTCCCCAGTGAAGCCAAATCCCTGAGCTCTGCACCAGCTTTCCAACCACTGATTGAATCCCATGGTGTGGAGCAACCTAGCCTCACCCATGCCATAGACAGGCAGCACCTCCGTGAAGGATACTGTGTGTGCTATTTGTCTAAGGCCCCTCCCCCATCTCCACAAATGCTTCTTGCACTGTTCTGTTCCCTTTCTTAGCCAGATCATTTGTCCCTAAGTGGATAATGATATCCAGCTCCCTCCCCTGTGCAGCTGCTCCTGCAATCCTGAGGATTCACTCCCTGTCCCTCCAAGCCATGGCACCAGGCAGGCACCTTACTTCCCTCTCCCCTTCCTCCCCCAGTTCTACCTTCCTAACAATGGAGTTCCCCACCAGGAGTTGTTTCCTTCCTCTGTGGGGTCCCATGCCACACTCCTGTGGGTCTCCTTTGTGGAGGTTTATTTATTTATTTATTTTTTGAAATTGTTTCACCAGGTCCTGTTCCCAGCATCTTCCTTGGTTTCCACTGTGAGTGCCTCCATAGAGGAACCACACTTTTCCAGAACAGCATAGAAATTGTGGAGAGGTACAACTGGAGGGATGTGCCTCTGTTCCACCACCATCACCCTCCCTGAGCCCACTGTGGTCCAACTGCTCCTCTTTCTTGGCAACCTCTGAAGCAACAGCAGTGACCCTGGTGGTCCCTGGGTT
Organism: Neoceratodus forsteri; assembly: GCA_016271365.2. Taxonomy (NCBI): domain Eukaryota; kingdom Metazoa; phylum Chordata; order Ceratodontiformes; family Ceratodontidae; genus Neoceratodus; species Neoceratodus forsteri. The sequence goes on from CM028134.1 coordinate 950,977,522, forward strand.
GGGAGAGGAGGTCCCACAAATCCTGGCCAACTTAGCCTGGAGATGAGCAACCCTCCTCCCTCAGCCCAGAGAGGTGCCTACAGATGGGACAACACCGCATCCTCCAGAATGTCTCCAAGAAGACTGCTGCTCCACAGCCACTGCACTGCACCACTCCCATCATGTCTTAATTCTGGCCTTCTAACTGTTGTTTGGAATACTTACTCCTTCCTCTGTTTGCTTTTTTTTTGTTTGTTTGTTTTTTTCTCCCTATTTACTTACTTACTACCTCTGTGTCCTTTTAGCTCCTGATTTTCTTGTTCTAAGACAAGAAGTTCCTATATTTCTCAGTAGTCTCCTTACTTGCTCAGAGTCAGATTTCCAGCAGCTGGGGGGGGGGAACGGAGGGCTACTCTTGCCCTTCCAGGATGGTGAGTCTTTGGTGGTTCTGTGATCACTCACTTCCTGCTCCCAAACAGGAAGTTTCTGTTGTCAGTCAAATCCTGTGCCTATAAAGTAGAACCGCTTTGGGTGGGGGGTGGAGGGAGGGAAGGAGGCAATATAGTCCTAGTAGAGAAGTTTAGTTATACCAGCAGCTCCTTCCTTCTGGTGCTCTGCCTGTTCTCTGGTGGAAGCTATATAAGGCAGTGTTTAAATCTGGTTTTAACCTGGCTCATTCTAGCTAAGCCACTCCCCCTACTTTGCAAATCATTTTACGCTTAGTTAATTTCACAGATAACAATTCCCTTCAGACACCTGTGACAAGTACCAACATAACTACACAGATAACACAGATAACAGATACACAGATAACAATTCACTTCAACTAACTCTGACAAACACACTTACTTTTTTTATTTAATTATAAAAGTTACACTCTCCTTGTATTATTTCAGCACATCTGCTTCTATATAATTCAGATAAATACATAACATAGAATGGAATAAGCAAAATATGTAAATTATGTGCACAAAGGTGAATTTAAATAATGTTTCTAACTTTGTTGCAAAAGTTGGTAAATTATTGCAATAACAAGGTTAGCACGATAATTTATTCAAGGTTATCGTACAGTCGCAATTTCAGTATCATGGCACCCCTAGTGCAAAAGATGATCCTTCCTTCCGTAGACTACTGTGACATAGTCTACAGCACCGTTCGTACAGTAAATCCACCTTATCAAAACTAGACATCTTTTTCAGTGCCTTCTGCTGTTTCGCTCTCGATGCTCCCTCCAACTCCCACCACTGTGACCTACACCGATCCCTCACCTTCCCATCCCTCGAAAATTCACTGCATACTACACTGCTCCAAATTTGTCTCAAAATTCTGGCTTGATGCCCTTCCCTCCTACCTCTCCTCCTTACTGTTGTCGGCCCCCACCCCCCCATGCCCTCAGGTCACTTGACACCTGACTACTTCATATCCACAGATAACAGACCTCTGCTGGCCAAACAGCCTTCTCTCACCACTTCCTGAAACTCTGGAATGATCTCCCCCTCAAATTCACCACTCCTCCTCCACCTACTCCCTATCAACCATGCTGGCAATTACCTCATGGTAAACTGTGCCTGCTTTTGATAACTCTGATGACCCCCCCCCCACCAAATCCCCAACTGCCTGACCAGCAGCACCTCCATATGCTTTGAAGCTGGCTTATATTGCCAACCATGGCGCTTACTCATCTACTGTTGATCTTCTCTGTCTTGCCTAGATTCAGCTGCCAAGTGTTAATCCACCTCAGAATCATCTGTACTCTATGTATGTATGTATGTATATCTGTACGTATGCCTCTAGGATATGCTTTTCCTGCTTGTGACAGGGAAATAAAAGGTTCTGGAGACCTCTGTATCTCTCTCTCTCTCCTTTGAGACTGTTGTAACAGCACCTATATTCTTTTTCACTCATCTATTCTAATTTTCTCCCTTTCCTCTGTCTACAGGCAGGCCACCTGTATGACATTCTCATTCTTTCCCTTTGTTTTCCCTGGTCTCCAGATGCCTATGTCCCTCTGTATTGTCTCTTATTTAGAAAAGCTCCTGCACGATCGCACGGACAGTCAGCAGCACGAACGTGCGAATGTTTACCTCGCGAATGTGCGAAGAGGTGTGTGCGAGCACATCAAAGAAAATGAAATAAAACACACTTTCAGTAAAGTGTAGCTGATTTGTAAGCTACTCTCTGTGTTTAGAGGGTACCTATACATTGATGAAGTAGTCCAGGGGATGAATTAAGAAGCACTAGCTGCAGCTGTTGTGGCAAGATTGGAAGTACTTTTTGCAATGCTGTACAGCAAAGCTGTGACTGAAAAGTGTTTGCACAGTATGTTTTGTTTTATCTTTATTTACTAGGAGAGTTCAGTCAGCATGTACATCTGTAACCCTTCTGGTTGCAAGGAAACATAAGTGGTGCAGAGTTTACTGTTCCCAAAATCTGCTACAGTCTATTATATTTTCCCTTACTTTCAAATAATTATGTTTAAAATGTTGGAAAAGCTTGATATATATTCTAGGCACATGTATTATCTAAACAAGCATGCTTGAAAGATGTATATAATATCACAGTTAGGCAATTGCTGTTAGTATATTGGTATATTGTTTTACCTTCTGGAGTCATTTGGGGAGTGTCCTTGCAGCTCAGCACTCTACACTGTCTCTACCTCCTATAGTGCCGGCTGGCCCTTCTCCTCTGACTTAAATAGGTAGAAGACATGTAGGAGTGGACTGAGTAGCATGTCCCTCCCCATCTTATTTCTGCATTCAGGCTATAAAATACAACAACTTTAAGTAGTTATTGTGAGTACAGATTTCTGTGTGGTGTTAACATTCAAAATGTTTCTGTTCTTTCTAGTTAGGTTTCAAACAGAAATTAATGGTGGAGCCTATCTACATCACATGACCCCTACCTGCTATATAAAGAACTGTCAGACCTAGAGTCAATAGAGTGCTAGACTTCAGCAGTCCAGACCCTAGTCCTTACTAGTGGTCGATTTATTATTTGTTGGAAAAGAAGATAACTGATTTGATTTGTTTTCTTTTATTCCCTCTTATATTGTTTGGTCTTTCAGTTCACTTCTTTATATTAGAATCTGGCCTTTTTGTTTATTTTTGCCGAATAAAAGCTGTTTATGTTCTACGGATAATGGTGCCTGCCTCCCTCCACACCCACAGCCTACTACACTGCTCCATGTAGTTGACTGTTAACAAATGTGTAACCAAATGTAAACTTATTGCACTATATACCTGTTTTATGTTATTTCTTGATAACCTGTGTGTTATCCTCCCTTTGTAACCCTTCCCCCAGGTTGCAGCGGTAGATGAGCATCTTTTTGCTCAGTGTGCCCTTCCTGGTGAAACAATTCAATAAATAAATAAATAAAATTTTCAGTGAGGCTCTAAACCTACACAATACTATGCTGCATTGTGTAGAATCAGAATGCGCTGAAAACAATATTTTACATCTGGAAGGAGATATTAAGTGCCGGACTGATGCACGAGCAGAAAGATGCGTTGCACAAAGATGGTGCACTGATCGGCACTGATACAATATTCAACGAGAATACACCACCAGTACAGGGTGTGCATACAGTAAAGCCCACCAGGAGGAAGCACAGCACTGCAGAATTCTGCAGTAGAGTTACTGCAGCAAACAATGCAATTTCAATGGGAATTAATCCCTTAGGTCACGCAGTAAGGCTGTGACAATGTGCTTCATCCTGGCAGGCTTCATTGTACCTGTTGAAAATGTGACCCTGGATGGGAGTCACAGTGCAGGTGGCCGCCAAGTCAGGTGCATCCTGGGCAACCCTGACTGAATACCTTCCAGGGGGGAATGTGTGGCACATATGTATGTGCTGCAGCCCCCATGGGTGATATTCAGCCTAGGAATGCAAATGAACTAATTGAGCATGCAGGGTGCAAAGGGGCCTTATGCATACTCATTACAGCCCATTTGCATGTTGGCACAGCGATAAAAGCACCAGAGCAGCTCTCACCCACAAGTCCTAACCCCTATGGCTCCCATGTGGGACCAGCCCTGAAGTCTCTGTTGATAAAGTGGTACCCCCCCACCCATTTCACCAGCCCATATTGTACTGGAGTCCAGGCACTATTGGTTCTATACCATAGGGACCACAATGCCATCCCTGATTGCACCTGAATGCACCTACAGTCCATGTCCATATTGTAGTGGCCTCTGCTCCCCCTAAATGATGCACAGACACCCCCCTTCCTGCCCCAACCCATCCCATTGTGATGACTGGCTCTGTGATGGGATCATACCACTGTATTGGTGGGTGGTGGAGCACTCTCAGTAGGATGCTGGAATGTGTTATACATAGGCACAAGCTGTGTGTGGGTGATAATTCCCAGTGGCCATACACCTCAGGCACTCGCATGTGGATCCATCATCCCGGTGCCATTGCACTGCTCAGTACGGGTGATAGCCAATGCTGTACCCACTCACACAGGTCCTAAAATAGGCATGTTACAGCTGACCTCCCATTTGTTTGTACAACTGGGGAACTGCGGATGAACTATCCATAGCCTAAACCATACACTGCAAATGGCATTGCAGGATACCACACCCCATGGCACCCGGGATACCTCAGCAGTCCAGAGGGTGGTATGTTACACAGTGTAACGGGGCAGAGTGTGGACTTACAGAGGTGTATGACAGCAGGAAGATATGACAAGGCATGAACTGGAGGTATGTACATTCCCTCTTACGTTTTGTCAGGGATGTACTCATGGCTGCACACACTGGTGGGCCCACAGCTTGTGTGGTGCCTCAATGCACAGTACAGCCAGTTGGGTCATTCCAGAGTGCAGGTCCCCAGCCTGGGTTCAGTGCAATCAATGGCTGGCCATGGTAGGGTGTAGAAGGCAGAGCCAGTCTTTGCAACAAGTCTGGTAATTGGGGGAGTGAGTGAGGGTCTGAGGGTGTCTGCATACAGGGGTGGTGGGGTTGGGGGTCCTCTAACCTATGTATATGGACCATGGTTTCCTCTGGCGCAATCAGGTCTGGGGGGGCCCTACACTATGGAGCTCTTCAGGGATGGAGCTGGATAGATTGGGGATGGAAAGGGGGTATCTCTACTCCACCAGGGCTTCTAGGCTGCTGTGCACCTGGGTGCACATTCACAGCCCATCTGTGGGTGGGTGGCTGGCAGGGTTAGTCCACTATTCATGGCCTAACTGTGGGCTGGGGTGCTGTGGACTGTAAGGGGCACATTCCCATTGAATATGTCACAGCACAGCATATGCATAGGAATGCCCCCTAGACTTGCATGGCATATCATTTGTGTGTGCCTTGGCCCATTCCCTTGTGGACAGAACATCCTGCACATTTGAATATCATGTGGCACATCTCCCTTTTCTGTTGGGATACACTGTACATCTTCTTTGAATATAGGGGCCCTGGAATAGGTACCCTGAATAAGTACATTATAAAAATGGTAAAATCATGGCCCCATTGAAAATAAGATATTGCGTCTAATCTGGGACAGCCTGAGTAAATACAGTGAAAAAATTTGTAAATGAAGATCCCTATGACAATGAGATGCAGCATCTCCCCTACCCTATCCAGGATATAAAATATAGGATAAGAAACATTCAGTGCTCCCAGATCCAAATAACCATGATTTCCCTGTAAGAAGCCTTAATTCTTCCTGTGTTTTCCCTGCAGTGGCAGAATCAAATCCCTGTTTAAATCCCTGTAGATTTTTTCATAAGCCACTGGTTCCTTATTTACGACTTTGTTCTTAAGTTATTACATCAGCAGCCTTTTATCAGGAAAAGAACTCTAATTTGCTGTTCATTATTAGTATTATATGTCAGGATGACCTTGGAATGATATGGATTTACATGGTATGCATAAGGCACAATGGAGGACTATATGAAATTAACAAATATCACACTCATGATTTCATGAACTATACTCAAAATTAGTAATCACAAGTCATACAATCTTTCAAAACATACAAGTAATGCCTGTAAACAAATGTATTGCAAACAGAGACATACGTGTATATATATATATATATATATATACACATATATACACACACACACATACACACACACACAGAAAAAAATGCTATTTTTGCATCTTATAGTTGTTAGTTTTCCAGAGAAATTCTCATAGACTTTTTTTTCTGTCCACCTGATGGAATCTTGAGTGAGTTAAGTAAATGTTATTTTCTTCAAGGCCCTGATCCAGCAACTCAGTAAGTGCACACTCAGTAAATCATATTCTAAAATGACAAAAAACAGTCCTCTGTTTCCAGTTGTTTGATCAGGAATTTTATAAATGGTATAGTTATATACCAGTATCTTGCAAGTTCCCCAGGAAGATCTCTGACATTTCAGGAATAGTATTAAGCCTACACAAAACCTCCCCAAAAATATAAATAAATAATAATATAGAAAATCATAGTGGGAACTTACAAGCTCAAATGGGCAGATTGGGTGGGCAATAGGCCCTTATCTGCAGACAGTGTCTATGTATCTATGTATCTAAATAATAATTTTCCTCCTAATAAATTGCATGATCTCTTTCATTCTCAAAAATAGCACATCAAGTCAACATGTTCTCCATCTTGGCATGAAATAAGATCTTGGCTTGTAAACAGTGCTGAAATGCTTAAAATTTGTTGTAATTAATTGAAAAACATCTACATGTTTGTCATGTACAGTATTGTGTCGTTTGATACAGGTTGTATATTGTATTTGCTATGTTTGTATTTATGTACATATTTTGTGTAACTAATTGTTTATTTTATGCATTGGAACCCCTTTGAAAATGAGTATTGGCTCAATTGGGCTATCCTTTTCTGAATTTTCAGAATAAAATATTTACTACTACTACTACATGTTGTGAGAGATCAAAGCAAGTTAACACATACCCTGGCTACATTATTATCAGACCTCGAATTTATTTATAGAAATTATACACGATTGCATTCATAATACTGTATATGAAAATATTACTGTTCAGACCTTCTTACTGTTTAGATTGCTTATTCCAAACACAAACAATACATTTATGTTCCACAGTCTAGAGTTGGAGGTCCAAAACGTAAGAAAAGCTTGGCAGAAGACTCCAGGAGAAAGGACTGCTGTGTGACTGAACTTCTCTGCTGGGACTAAAGTAGAAGAACTTTTGTATTTAGACCTTTAATTTAGGGTAAAAAAACTAACATACAAAACAAAACAAAAAAAAGTGTGTGTTTGGGTTAACTGAACTGAATGGGTAACTGAAAAGTCATCTAGGTGTAAATCTCAGGTGACTGAAAGGACTTAACTGTTGTGAGGTTTAAATTACTTGTAGAAAGATCTGGTAAGTAGGGAGAGTGGATTAGCTAGAAAGAAGCTACATTTAAAGACTGCCTTAGAAAGATTGTGCTAATAGCTTGGCAGAAGGCTCCAGGAGAAAGGACTGCAGTGTGACTGAACTTCTCTGCTGGGACTAAAGTAGAAGAACTTTTGTATTTAGACCTTTAATTTAGGGTAAAAACTAACATAGAAAACAAAACAAAAAAGTGTGTGTTTGGGTTAACTGAACTGAATGGAAACTGAAAAGTCATCTAGGTGTAAATCAGGTGACTGAAAGGACTTAACTGTTGTGAGGTTTAAATTACTTGTAGAAAGATCTGGTAAGTAGGGGAGTGGCTTAGCTAGAAAGAAGCTACATTTAAAGACTGCCTTAGAAAGATTCTGCTAATAGCTTGGCAGAAGACTCCAGGAGAAAGGACTGCTGTGCGACTGAACTTCTCTACTGGGACTATATTGCCCTCCTTCCTTCCCTCCACCCCCCCACCCAAAGCTAGTTCTATTTTTATAGGCACAGGATTTGACTGACAACAGGAACTTCCTGTTTAGGGGCAGGAAGTGAGTGATCACAGAACCACCAAGGACCCACCATCCTAGAAGGGCAAGAGTAGCTCTCCAGCCCCCTCTAGCTGCTGGAGGTCTGCCTCTGAACAAGTAAGCGGTCTACTGAGAAATATAGGATATTCTTGTCTCAGAACAGGACAATCAGGAGCTTAAAGGGCACACAGGCAGAAAGTAAGGAGAGAAAAACAGAGGAAAGAGTAAGGATTGCAAAACAGTTAAGGGGCCAGAAATAAGACATGATTGAGTGGTGCAGTGCAGTGGCTGTGGAGTAGCAGTCTTCCGGGAGATGTTCTGGAGGATGCAGTGTTGTCCCATCTGCAGGCACCTCTCTGGGCTGAGGGAGGTTGCTCATCTCCAGGCTGAGTTGGCCAGGATTTGTGGGACCTCCTCTTCCATTCAGGGACCACCAGTGCCACTGCCCGTTGCCTCAGAGGTTGCCAAGAAAGAGGAGGTTGGACCACAGTGGGCCCAGGAGGGTGGGGTGGTGGAACAGCGGCACATCCCTCCAGTTGTACCTCTCCACATTCCTATGCCATTCTGGCAAAGTGTGGTTCCTCCATGGAGGCACCCACAGTGGAGACCCAAGGAGGATGTTGGGAACTCCACAAAGGAGACCCACAGGAGGGTGGCAGGGACCCTGCAGGGGAAGGAAACAACTCCTGGTGGGGGACTCCATTGTTAGGAAGGCAGAACTGGGCAAGGAAGGGAGAGGAGGTAGGTGCCTGCCTGGCGCCATGGCTTGAGGAACAGGAGCGAATCCTCAGGATTGCCGGAGCAGCTGAACAGGGGAGGGAGCTGGATGTCATTATCCACTTAGGGACAAATGACCTGGCTAAGAAAGGGATTAGAGAAGTGCAGGAAGAGTTTGTGGAATTGGGGAGGGGCCTTAGTCAAGTAGCACGCACGGTAACCTTCTCCGAGGTGCTACCCATCTATGGCATAGTAGGAGAGGCTAGGCTGTTCCGTACCATGGGATTCAATCAGTGGTTGAAAAACGGGTGTTGAGCTCAGGGATTTGGCTTCATTGGGGACTGGGGGTCCACCTGGAGTGATGCAATCCTATACTGGCATGATGGGCTGCATCTGTCTGGGAGGGAACCAGGATCCTAGGTGATAGGTTTAAATGCTTCATTGGCAAGCTTTAAACTAGCCAAGGGGGAGGCACTGAAAAGAGCAGAAAAATCCAGCCTCCCAAACAATCACGATAGTAAGTGGCAAACACCAACATGGAGGTGCGATAGGGAGAAGGGCAGGGTAAATGGAGACAGTGACAAAGGCAAGAAGGACAGGGATGGGGCAAAAGGGGTAAGGCCATCAGAAATGGAGGGTAATGAGTACCAATACCCGTAGTCTGGGCAACAAGCTCCCTGAGCTGGTGGCCTTAATGGAAGAGGGATGCCTGACATCGTAAGTAGTCACAGAAACATGGTACACAGAGAACCATGACTGGGATGTTAACATACCAGGGTACATAACCTGGCAGGACAGACCAGCAGGGAGAAGAGGGGAGGAGTAGCTCTATGTAAAGGAAGGAATAAAAGCAACTGAACAAAAGAGTAAACAGGGAGGAGAGGAGGCACTGTGGGTCACCTGGAGACTGGAAAGGCACCTACAATCTACAGGGGTTGTGTACAGACCCCATGTCAGGGGAAGGAAATGGACAAGGATATGATGGAAGGCATTCTTAGAATGGCAGAGAAAGGGGAGATACTGTTGATGGAGATCTGAATATGCCAGATGTTAACTGGAGCACATTTGCTGCAGTGACATCCAAGAGCAGGGCTATTCTTGACACCCTACAGGTGGCAGGCATTAGACAGCTAGTTTCGAACCCACTCGTGAGGGAGCAATCTTAGACCTCGTACTCTCAAATGGGGGCAGTGAGAGGATCTCAGATCTAGAAGTGGGTTGCTATCTGGGGACAAGTGACCATCAAACAAGGTGGTCTACATTAAACTAGCTACAGAGTCAAGCTACACAAAAGTGAGGGTACTGGACTTTAGGAGGGCTGACTTTGGCAAGATGGGAGAGTGCCTCAGAAAAGCACTAGCAAACAGGCTAGAAGGAGGTGTGGAGCAACAATGGGGAATTATCAAAACTGCCATCACAGAGGCAACAAGCCTTTGTGTGAAGCAAATAAACAAATCAAAAATAAAAGAAAAGCCACTATGGTTCTCAAGAAAGGTGGCTGGAAAGTCAGGAAGAAAAGATAGCATTCCAGAAGTATAATGAAACACAGAAGGAGCAGGACAGAGAGCTGTACCAGTTAAGGCAGAAAGAAGCAGGGAGGAAGTCAGAATAGCAAAGGCCCAAACTGAGGAAAAGATAGCCAACTCAGTTAAAAGGGGATAAAACTTTATAGGTACATCAAGCTGTGAGAAAGACAAAGGGGAGGATAGTGAGGCTGAATAGAATAAACGGTGGTGTAAGAGGGGACAGTGAAAAGCAGGAATACTGAACAAATATTTCTGCTCAGTATTCACAAAAGAGGAGGGGAAGTGCCTAATCCAATTAACAGAAGCACTTTGATAGGGGGTCGATCCCAGTCCTTTCACAGAAGAAAGGGTTCTGCAAGAATCCTAAAACTGAAGGTGGACAAAGCAATGGGTCCTGATGGAATTCATCCCAGAATTCTAAAAGAATTAAGGAAGAAACTAGTGAAACCACTGGCTACTCTTTTAATAAATCATGGGAGGATGGTGTGGTATCCGAGGACTGGAGGAAGGATGTGATTTCCTTCAAAAGTGGGACCAAGACAGAGGCAGGAAACTACAGACCTGTCAGTCTGACCTCTGTGGTAGGGAAAGTGATGGAGTCACTTCGAAGGAAAGCATAGTTGAGTACCTAGAGGGCAGTGGAGCACAGGATCCAAGGCAGCATGGGTTCACAGTGGAAGGTCATGTCAGACGAATCTAATAGATTTCTTTGACTGGGTGACCAAAGTAGTAGACCAGGGAGGGCTGTGACATGGCCTACCTAGACTTTAGCAAGGCATTTGACACAGTCCCACACAAAAGATTAATAGTCAAATTAACCAGCCTGGGAGTGGGTCCCAGGGTGGTAGCCTGGGTAAACATTGGCTGGACAACAGGACACAGAAGGTAATTGTAAATGGAGTCCACTCTGAAGAAAGGGCGGTTACTAGTGGGTACTGCAGGGTTCAGTATTGGGTCCAGTCCTTTTAATGTCTTCATCAGTGGCATTGCAGAGGGACTGAAGGAAAAGTATGCCTTTTGCAGATGACACAAAGATCTGCAACAGGGTTGATACACAAGGAGGCGTGGAAAGGATGAAAAGGGACTTGGCAAGGTTGGAGGAATGGTCTGACATATGGCAGCTAGGATTCAATGCAAAAAGTGTAAATAATGCACCTGGGAAACAAGAACCCAGGGAAAGAATACACAATGGCGGGAGGTAGTAACAACAACAAAACAGGAAAGGGACCTGGGGGTAATCATATCAGATGACCTTAAGGTTAGCAAGCAATGTGAGAAGGCAGTAGGGAGGGCCGGGGTATACTGGATGTATAGGGAGAGGCATCAGCAGCAGAAAACAGGAAGTTGTTATCCCTCTGTACAGACAGTTGGTGAGACCCCATCTGGAATACTGTGTCCAGTTCTGGAGACCCCATCTCTGCAAGGACATAGACAGGATAGAGGCAGCCAGAGGAGGGCAACTAAAATGGTGCAGGGTCTGCAAGAGAAGCCGTATGAGGAGAGACTAAAGGCTAATATGTATACCCTTGAGGAAAGAAGGAGAGGGGATGATAGAAAACTTTCAAGTACCTCAATGGAATCAACAAAGTCCAAGAGGGTAGCATCTTTCAGAAAAGAGACTTGCAAGAACAAGGGACACAATTTAAAGATAGAAGAGGGCAGTTCAGGGGCAATGTGAGGAAGTATTATTTCACAGAGAGGGTAGTGGATGCATGGAACAGCCTTCCTGAGGAAGTTGATGGAGTCTAAAACGTGGAGAATTCTAAGAATGCATGGACAGGATATATGTGCAATTCTTGTGGGGGGCAGGAAGATATAGGCTGTTGGTTAAATAGGATCTGTGGCCTATCCTGTAGGTAGGGAAATGGGCAGACTAGATGGGCCTAGTGGTCCTTATCTGCCGTCAAAGTCTATGTTTCTACGAAAAACTCAACTGTTGCCCCCCCCCCCACAAATTTCTTTCTCAGTTGATTTCACTAACTTTTTATAACTCTATATGAGAACATAAGGAATTAGATATGGATGAATTTCTCACTCATGAATTGTCAGCAGTTAATTCATTAGATGAGTTCTCCCTTGCCAGGAATTTGACTGTTTCTCCACCCCTCTCCCAAACAAAACACACACACACACACACTTGCTATAAGAGATCTCAGTAACTCGTATCTGTTATGTTCAGGAAGCAGCAGCCCTTGCTGTCAAAAAGAAATTGATATATTTAGTCTGGGTAGTTCACTGAGGGGTTGGCATTTTACCAGACAGGTCTTGAGAGGTTAAAAAAAACAGTGTAAATCTTTATAAAATTGCTGGGAAAGGATAACATTTCTGAGGTATGAATCTTTCTTGAAAGATAGTCATGCCCAACTGAAGTTAGTAGCAAACCATGTTTAAATGCTAGGCATTTAAATGTCCAAGTTATTGCATTTTGAAGGGCTAAACAAATCTCCAGTTGAATAGGCAACCAATATTTAACAAGCTGTTTCAGTTTCCTAATTGCCGTCTAATAATCAGCTTTGAGTTATGTCTCCAACATTTTAAACAGAAAGAAGGGATTTTTTTATTTTAGTTGTCATAGTGATTTGTAGATGTGGAAGGATACATTGAAAAGTCCAAAAAATGTGTTCCACTCCATTTTCAAGCTACAGATAGCAAGATGGCTGTAGGCTCCATCCACAGTTATAAAAATGGGCCAATCAGTGTTGACTCAAATACAGAAAGAATTCTTAAAAGTGCAGGACTGCATATGTATGATCAGGAGTGAGGTGGACACCAATATCAGTGATGTGTCAAAATAATATTTATAGTAAATAAGTAAACACAAAACATATTGCAAAATTAACCTGAAGATCTGGATGCCTTTTTTTCTTATTTTATTTCCTTGCCGCACATCATATGGAATCCAGTAGCATGCAGATTCCATTCCAAAAGTGGAGATCTCAGTGATGTCTCTGATCCTATCATTGGTTCCCTCTTTTTCTTTCTCTTTAACCAGGCCATGGGGACAGTGTGGTAATGTATATAACCATTTATCTGTACTGTAAAATGTTCCTATTTGACCTGTTAGTTGCAGATATGCTGTATATTTTTGAAGCCATTTTCTAGTTATATTTGTGATGTGAAATATGAATTGTAGGTTTGCAACTCTTGGAATCCTGCAACAACATGAATACCATTTCATAATATGTTTTGTAAGTATTAATTTAACGTATATATTTTTTGACAAAACACTTGTATTGTATCCGCCTCACCCCTGATCATGCAGAATGAGTTCTGCACTTTAAAGAATTATTTCTGTAATTTAGCCACTGCATTCTGATTTTTCCATTTTTGATGCAGTGTTCAGTATAAAAGTGATGAGGTTTCCACCCTCTTTTTTAATTTATACTTAGAACCCTTACTTCATAGACTTCACATGTCCCCAGCGGTCACTGGCATTCTGGTTGGGCCGGGATACCTTCCTGATGTCAGTTTATGCTGATGATATTTTGCTTCATCTTACACATCCGGTCACCTCTCTCCCAACTGCCCTTTAGATCATTGAGGAGTTTGGGGCTGTTTCCAACTATAAACTCAACCTTAGTAAAACTCAAGTTTTACCCCTTACCTTGATGGTTAGTAAACAGCATGTGGTGTCTCTGGATATGACCTGGTCCCCTCGGTCACTTAAATATTTGGGATTTTACTTGGATAAAGACTCCTTTTTTATGAGTAAACTTAATCCAGAGGATCGGGTACAATGGGTTCAACAGGACCTGCACCACTGGCAAGCTCTCCCCTTGACTCTTTTGGAGCTGTATTTCAATTATTAAAATGAATACCCTACCCCAGGTGCTCTATCCTCTCCATATGTTGAATTTATGGCTTTCACTGAAGTGGTTCAAGAAGGTGCATCAGATAATCACTAAGTTTATCTGGCAAAATAAAGCCCCTAGGAGGGCATACAAGAAATTGGTAGCACCAAACTCCCCCACTTCTTGTTTTATCATTTCTCTAGCCGTTTTAGTAAGCTACTCCAGTGGTTTCTCCCTTCATCTTTGGACTCCCCCTTCTGGTTATAGACCTCTTTGGCTTGACCTAGAAATATGACTGTTACAACAAAATGGCCTATCTTCATCCTTTTCTACCTTATCTCCCATGGTGTAGCTTACCGCCTGGAGTGAAGATTCTGTTATAAGCATTTCTCTGTGGGTATATTCCTATTTCTGTACCTTGCTAAAATCTCCAGTCTCTCAAGATATTTCCTAGCCCATTCTCCAAAACCCAAATTTTAAAATTGGAGGACATGCCCTTAAAGTGAATTGGCTTCCCCGGCTAGATACACTAAGGGTTTGGGACCTGTTCGATGATGGGGTTTTAAGATCCTCTGCAAGTATATTAATGCAGCTTTGCCTAGACTGTAAAAACATTTTTAAGGTTTTTCAGCTGAGTCATGTACTGATCCAATGGTTTGCTTGAGGATCATGAACCACAGATTTATCAAGGTTCCTTTTTTCTCTCTTTCCCCAGGCCTTGCAGAAACATGCAGTCTCCTCTCTTTATGCAGTATTATTCTCCTGATTTGCCCTGGAAATTAATGGAACCTCCTCTTTCTGGGACACGTTGTTTTCCATCTCCCCCCCCCCCAACAGTGGCTAGGTATCTGGAAGGGTACCTACCATTACATAGCCCAAGACAGATTAAGGCTTACCCAATTTAATATACTAAATCATCTTTTTTATACCCCACAGAAGTTGGCTCATATGGGGCGACTGCAATCATCCAGCTGCACTAAGTATGACCAGGATGAGGGCTCCCTATTACATATTCTTAGGGCTTGTCCCAAAGTGGTCCCTCTTTGGAAGTTAATTGAGGATAGAGCTGATCCCTTATTGGGCCTGCAGGGGTTATTCCAGCTGGAGATATGTATTCTTGTGGATATGGCCTCCATTCCAGTCTTAGAATGTAGATATTTTATGTCCCTAATTTCCCTTTCCCTGAAGAAGGTGGTCCTCTGACATTGGTTGGATCAATCCTTGATTTTCTACAATGAGTGGTTGCAAGAGTTGCTGTACAATCTTCGGGTGGAGCACATGATTGCCTGTCAACACCATAATCCTCAGGGCTTTGACAAGAAATGGGGGAAATTGTATACACTTTATACAGTGGGTACTCTGAATGTATAGTTTTATTGATAAGGCTGTTTGGACGGCTAAGATATGTATAACCTAAAGTGGATTTGACTGGATACTGTTGTCCATCCATTGTATTGGCATCTTCTTATAGGGTTATTAGTACATTTGGGCTCGGGTGGGTGGGTAGGGGAGGGTAGGGGTGGCCTGCATGCCTCCTGGGAGGGGCATCCTGACACCGGATGTTGATTCATGTACCTGTTCACTGAAAGTGGAATTCTTATAATCAATAAAGTTTATTAAATTTAAAAAAATAAAAGTGATGAGGTTTTCTAGCAGATTGTCCCCTAAGAAAATGCCAGTTGAGCGAAGCACAGAGACATCTGGACTGTGGTCCCACATGGTTCCATATGAAAACAGCGAGTGCAAAAGGGCAAAGATGAAAACAGTGAAGGGAAAACAGCACAGCCACATAGGGTGAGTGGCTAACAACAGTGATCACTGAAATGGTGACATAAGTGCCACAGTAACATTTTACGGGAGTCTTCGCCCCTGCACCTCCCTTACTAAATATAACCAGCTCCAGAGGGACCCAACTCAGGGTGGGGGGAAAAAGCCATAAGCTGCTGTTTCAGTGATCACTGTTTTTTACCACTTGCCCTATGTGGCCATGCTGTTTTCCATTGCTATTTTTGTCCTCACCCTTTTTGCGCTCACCGCCTTGACGGGATATGGTCCCACACCCTATACACAGTTCCTGCACATTGTTGGGTATTTTCACCAGCAATAAATGTTATCACACCTGTGGAAATTGTGGATTACCTGTGATTCCTTGGCTGGTTTTGTGTGCATTTTCACTGCATGAGTGCTTCCTTTTCTAGGGGCCACCTAGCGATTCCCAGGACGAAGTTAAAAACGGCAGGCGACAGAGCTTTTATTTTCACTGGCCCCGTCCTATGGAATTCGCTTCCACTGTCTATAAGGGAGGCCCCTTCAGTTGAAGTATTTAAGGCCCGCCTCAAGGCCTTCCTGTTTATGCAGGCATTCCCTGATTTTGCTGTGTAACATTCTTTACCTGACCGTTATGTAGACTGTTCCTGACCTTTGTTTTTCCATTTATTTGTAATTCATATGATTTATTAGTTTGATATTTGTGATTCTTTTATTATGTTGTATTATTATACTGTAATTGATGCTGAGTTTTACTATTGTACAGCTCCCAGAGCCTCTGGGATTGGGCGTCTTTTAAATAAACATTGCCTTGCCTTGCCTTGCCTACACTTAGCTCTGGTAAAATAAGGTTTCTACTGAAGGAAGCAGACTCCCTATCTGAGGTGAGGCTTGGTTTATATCTGTGTAGGTTATAAAAATTCACCTACTATGTTGCTATAACTACCAAAATCCACTGCTGATGTAGCGCCGCATTGCTCTTTGTTAGAGCAGTACAAACTGTTTTCTTTTTACGGAAGATAGACAAAACTATATCCGTGGTACATCTATGTAGTAAGGCTTAAACTGTAAATAATACTAGTAAGACAGAAAACCACATCACACATAGTCATGCAGGTGGGACACTGCTGGGGAGAATGGGTGGAGTGTGGAGGCTGTGGGGTAGTCATTACCAGAAGGTGCACTAGGTATATGAACAGTGTCTCAGTTTAGGGGAACAGGACCGGTGAACAACCATGGAAACTACATGCTCCATAGCCACATAGTGCCATGCAACCACACAGGAGCATGTGGGCTGTAGCTGGAAAGGAGGAAAGGGCAGGGGGGATGGGAAACCAGTGGTGCAAGCTCTGCCTACCTCTAACAAGTGCATGCCTTTGTTGGAGGAGGCCCCCATGGTTGAGGAGGGACTAGCACACCAGGAGCCATACAATAGGAATTAGCCAGGGAAGGGTGGGAGCCCCAGAGGGTGAAGAGAATGGTCATGGTACTGAGAAACTCCACATTAGGGGTAAAAGGGAAATAGTGACTTTCACACCAGAAGTTGAAAGTGAAGTCCGCTGTTTCCCTGGAATGGCTTTACCACACCGGTTCAACAGCTCTAATGTCGACTGGCATTACAGCTACAGGAATCTTGTCGACTGCAAATTGCAGTCGACATGATTCCTTGCAGACTCCCGGTCCTGTTTCTCTATAAGGGGGCTTCCCCCCCGAACCCCCCATGCGGGGGTCTCTGCCCCCACACCCCCTGACTACAGGATTCTTAACTCCGGTCAGAGTTAACTCAGGGTGGGGGTGCAGGACCGGGAGACAGCATGCCCCTGTCTTGAGCACACCAATACAGTGACCTGTCGGCAAAGTGTCGATTTTGCTGACAGGAGCGTGGTTCCGAGGTTGGTGTCGCCATTTAGGGGGCATACTCCCTGAAGCAACAGTAGATAGTCTTTGGAAAAAACTATTGAAACTCACTGGGAAGGAAGGGGAGGCAGATTTGATAGTGCTTGTAGACACAAACAATCTGATGAGGACAGGGTATTGAAAGTAAAAAAGAAAGCTTCTGTACTCTAGGTAGGTTTCAAACTGTCACAGCATGAGCAGTGACCTTCCCCAAGGTTTTACCACAACCATGCTACAGTCACAGGTAGCAGGCCAGTTTATGGCTAAAGAACTAGTGTAGGGGGGAGGGTTTTCAGTTCTTAGGAAATTTCTGCCATACTTGGTGGGGTTGGAGGTTGTGTTCACAAGAGTTTGTCCTGCACCCCCATTGGAAGAGCACTAGGGGTTGGGGCATAGGTTCCCACAACACTTAAGAACATCTTTAAACTTGGAAAAGAGGGAGACAGCA
The DNA here is from genome assembly GCA_016271365.2 of Neoceratodus forsteri. Taxonomy (NCBI): domain Eukaryota; kingdom Metazoa; phylum Chordata; order Ceratodontiformes; family Ceratodontidae; genus Neoceratodus; species Neoceratodus forsteri. Next base: position 950,995,511 of record CM028134.1, read on the forward strand.
CAGCTGAGGACAGGCACATCCTAGAAGTGGAGGACAGGGACATAAAAATGGGGAATCCTGACAATACAGAAGAAAGAGGAAGCATGGATGTTAATAAGTGCTAATACAAGGAGTCTGGAGACCAAGACCTCTGACCTTCAGGCAATGGTGGCTGAAGCATAACTGCCCATAGTGTGCTGAAAGGGAAAACACGCTACTTGGTGGTATGTGGTGCTGTTGCCCTGATAGTGCAGCACTTCTGTATAAGAACAATGAAAGAAGGGCAGTGCACTCAAGGTGTAGTGAACAAATCTTTATTCCGGTATGTCAATAGGTGTTCCTAAGTAGTGTCAGAGAGTGCCAAAAGCACACAAGGGCACAGAACAAGGAAACCGTGGCCAATCAAACTCCCCAGCATTTCATGTTGCTCTGACACTTCAACAGGGAGCAGAGTTTGTCTGACTGCTTTCCAGTTTTAGAGTGCATATTTAAAGGGCTAGTGCCTTTCATGCAGTTGAGTGACCAAAACATCATTATTAAAATTGTTTGGTTTGCATATGTTATGGGCCTTTAAAAATGAAAAACAACAAGACAGTAAAAGTGAAAGATGAGAACAAAAAGAGATAAAGTGCTGTCTTGTAAGATGAGACATGTAAATACAAAGCAGAAACGTAAAAGAAACAAACACAAAGGATAAGTTCAGTTGAATATATTGTGAATCCAAGGGAGCCCTATATTAAAAATAATAATAATAATATCTTTATTTATATAGTGCCTTTCAGCTATCAAGGCATTGTACAGCAAGAATAAATAATACAGTAAAATCACAGTAAAAATAAGTACTGAGCTAAAATCAATTTATAAAAGCTTGGCTGCATAAGTGGGTCTTTAGGGCCTTCTTAAAGCCCTCCACAATCGTGCACTCCCCTAACTGATGGGGTAGAGAATTCCACAGGATGGGACAGCATACATAAATACACGGGCCCCCGATGTCTTCAAGGATACTCTGGGAATCTCCAGCAACCCATTGTCAGCTAAGCTGAACGGTCGCCCAGGGCAGTAGGGGGACAGGAGCTCTTTCAGATAGTCCGGGCTCTGTCTGTGTAGGGCTTTATAGGTCAGAAGCCCAACTGTGAAGGTGAGCCACCCCTGAATAGGCAGCCAGTGCAGTTCATGCAGCACCAGTGTGATGTGACATACCCGGGGAGTCCCCGTCAACAACCAGGACACAGCGTTCTGCACTAGCTGCAAGCTGCGGCTATCAACCCCCTAAAGCTCTAGGTACAGGGAGATGCAGTAATCAAGGCACAAGGTCACAAAAGCAAGGATCAGGGTAGGGAGATCACCAGATGGAACTAGGTGCTTGATCCTGGCAATGTTCCTTAGATGGTAAAAAGAGGACTTGACGACTGCTGACACCTGAGATCGCAGTATCAGCCCATCATCAAGAATCATCGCCAGGTCTCGCACCCATTCAGAGGAAAGAAGCTGGGTGCCTCCCAGACAAAGTCTGGAAGGCTGACCAGCCCCCAACCTCTCTGTCTGATGACCTGGATCCACAACCATCACCTCAGTCTTTCCTGAGTTCAGCTTCAACCAGCTAGAATTCATCCAATCCTGGATTTTAGTGAGGTAGTTAAGTACCAAATGTGCACTATCCTGGTTGGGTGCAAAAGACAGGTAGAGCTGGGTATTGTCAGCATAGCAGTGAAGCCTCAGCCCATACCATCTTACAATGTCTCCAAGGGGCAGCATATACACCATGAACAGCATGGGGGACACGACTGAGCCCTGGGGAACCCACATGATAGAGAGAATGGGTCAGAAGAAAAAATCCCCGACACCACCCTCTGAGTTCTGCCAGTGAAGAAGAACTTAAACCACCTGAGAACTGTACCAGACAGGCCACAGATGAACCTCAGGTGCTCGAGGAGCACACCATGGTCCACGGTGTCAAAAGCTGAACAGAGATCAAGAAGAACTAAGATAGAATGGTGCTTCCGATCTCTGGCCATCGAGAGATCATTGAGCACCCGAACCAGAGCAGTTTCAGTACTATGCCTCCTGCGAAAACCGGATTGGAAAGGTTCATAAATGTTGTGGATGGTCAAATGGTTCTCCAGTTGTAGCACCACAACATTCTCCGTCACCTTCCCAACAAAGGGAAAGTTAGAGATTGGTCTGCAGCTCACAAGGCAGCCTGTGTCCAGAGCAGCTTTTTAAAGGAGAAGTGTCACCACCGCATCCTTCAGGGAGCTAGGAAACTCACCAGACTCAAGGGAGCACCAGACTATCCTTGCAAGGACTGGGCCAATGCTGTCATAATAACCCTTAATCAGAGAAGTTGGACCTGGATCCAAACTACAGCATGTAGGGTGCATACCCTGGACAATCTGCACAACATCCCCGTACTCCAGCTGGTCGAAGGAACTTCAGACAAAATGAGGAGGAGTGATCATACACCAATCACTAGCTGCTCCCATAGAGTGTGCCAGTTGGATCTCTGCCCTGATGCTGGCCACCTTATCCGCAATGAACCAAGCAAGCTCATCACACTCAATCTGTGAAAATGCTCTTCAAAACTGGAGAGAGGCTGGGTTGCACAGCCTATCCACAGTTCGATAGAGCTGAGCCCATCGGTTCTGAGCAGCAACAATCTCCCCAGACAGGAACTCTGCTTTCTTATTGGTGATTGCTGATTGAAAGACTTGGTAATGTTTCATCAATCTAAGGTGGTCAGCCACCAGGGCAGATTTCTGCTAACAACACTCTAAGCTTCGTCCACATCACCGCAACTCCCTCAAAGTCCCATCAAACCATGGAGACTGAGGGCGAAGGGAGACAGGACGAACTCAGACAGGAGTGAAAGAGTCCAGGGTCATAGTAACAGCCTTATTATAAGTATGTACCAGGCTCTCTGGACTCCCACTTACCTCCTGAATTATTGATAGGTCAAGTACCGCTGCTAGACCATCAGGGCTCACTAAAGGGCAGTATCTGACCATCTCCACAGGGGCAGATCTATGGGGGGGCAAAAACTGAACCCCACAGTGTGGTGATCAAACCATCTGACTGGTTCCACCACCAAGTCAGAGGTTTTGATCCCCAGGAGGAAAACCAAGTCAAGGGAGTGACCGTGCTTATGGATAGCAAAGGCAACAACCTGTGTAAAGCTCAGTGATATCATCAACTGGAGGAAGTGTTGTCCAAATCGCAAGCCTTCATCATCAATCCAGGCGTTAAAGTCACCCAGGACCATCAGGCTGGATAACTCAAATGCCATGTCGACCATGAAGTCCGCTACTTCCTGAAGGAATCGCTTCTCATCCTTGGGTGGATGATAGATGATAGCGATCCTACAACCTACACCTGCTACCATGGTGCACTCGAATGAGTTGGTCTCCTCAACTGGCACATTTGTGATGTCCAGTTCAGTCTTAAAACAGATCGCTACCACCACTCCCTCGCGGTCTGATCTCGAGCGGTGTATCACCGAGTACCCAGCCAGCACTGCAGCCTCCAAAATGGGGCTAGCATTCTTGTCCAGCCAGGTCTCGGTGATGCAAGCCAGATCAGCAGTCCTGACAAGATCTGCAGTTATTGCAGTCTTGTTTTTAATGGGGATATACAGTACTATATTGTTCACCACTCCCTTGAGTTCCTTCTCCCTCATTAGTTTGCTTTAGCTGGAATGTATTTACAAAACTTTTTGGGTGGTATTTATTATTAATTGATGTACTCTACGTAAACATTGCCTGCTCAACCTGTCCATCCATAACAGTGCCCATGGCAGCACCGGAAGGAAGGGGCATCCAGGTAAGTACCCTGAGTTGTGTGTCGCACCTTGGATTGCATGTGTACACAAATAGTGACTGGAGAGGTGGTGCTGCTGTGGCCATAGCCCTACCATTTTAACAGGTGTTCAGGGCCTGGCCCTTTCCATTGTACTTATAGCTATATATAACACTGGTGGAGTGTGTCTTGACACCGCTGCCATGTGCTGCCCAGAGGGTTAACTGCACAGCACCGTTTATGTGGCACAATGGGTGTCAGTGGTGCCAGGGACAGGGACGCCCATAGTTTTGTGGCAAGGGATGGGCAGGCATCCTGTCCTGCTGGGTCATGGCACAGTGGGCAGATGCTACCAGTGTAAATTACATGCATGGCCTTGGGGGGTACAAGGTATAGAGTGACTCTGTCAGTGGGTGTGGGGAGATACAACAGTATTGTACTACTGTTCAGGGTGGCTCTATGGGTGTTGGTGACCCCATGAAGGTAGGATGACATTGTCCCCAAACATCCGTTGCCCACCACTGTGTAGACCCCTCCACCACCCATCTAGACTATGCTGCATGTTTCTGTGGCCAGTGACAGATATCTCTGTGTAGGTTGCCATGCATGATGCATGCCTGTGTGGTATCACCTCAGAAGCTGTGAAGGGAAACACTCATCCTGCACATATGTCATTGGCCCACCAGTGTCACTATGGGGTGCCATAGCCTGTGCAGTCTACTGCAGTGTACCAATGTGCTGCCAGCATGCCACTCTGTGTCTGTTTATTATGCAAAGACATGCTCACAAGCACCCTGTGCCACCTGAGATGCCTTGAGGGGTGATGGTAGTACACACAGCTCCAACTGTGCTCCCCCTCCTCACAGTTGGTCAGGTCTCTACTACCATGTGCTCTGGATTGTGTATGCATGGCTGTCAGCAGGTAGTTACAGGACCCCACCATGTTTAGCCATGTACATTGTACAGCTGCCTTGGTAGTCCACCTGTGCTGGTGCCATATCCTGTGCCATATAGATTGTGTGGCATGCCTCAGTGGATCAATGGTATCCTGCAATTGTGGCATGTGCCAGTGGATGGTAGGGTTATCAGTGGATGTGACAGGTAGGGTACCATATGTGAGTGACTTTGTTGTGCAGCTGCAGAGATGATTAATTGCTACAGTGATGACTAGGATATGATGATTCTACTGTACATGGATGGGGCCAGCCAATCAGTCACAATGGTGCTGTGCAGGGCACATGAGCTGCACAAGAAATGTATTGGGGGACACATTAATTTCCAGTTTAGGGTACAGGGGACCCGCCTGGACAGTGAATACTGGTGCCCACCTGGGAAATCAATAGTGGAGGGCCCAGGGTGACACTAATATCAGCATTCCATGTCAATATAATATAGTACTTCTGTGTTTGCATCTTACATTTACCTACAGTATCCCAAGCACCCATTTAAGTAGAAGACAGATGACACATACAGAGAGTGGCATGGTTTAGAAGATGGCCAGGTATCCAACAGAGTGGGGGCCCACCTGGACATTTCCAGTATCCTGGTAGCCCAGTCAGACTTTGGTTACACTCTACATATGGTTGCCCCTTCATCCGCCAGGACAATGAACACCTCCAGGCCGCACTGCATCATACACTGTTATGGTGACTGGAGCACAGTGTGTCATGCATCCTCCCATATACACCACTTCTGCAGTCATGTGTTACCATGCATGCTGCAAACAGTACAGCCTGGTGGTCCCAGCCATGTACAGCTGTGTGCACCATTTGTATATGCCTGAGCCCCTCCACTGCTGAAATCCAGGTAGGCACCTTGATGTCTTTGTCTTGCATGCCAGGGTTGGCCAGTGTGCTGGATACTAGTCAGTGACCGTGGGGTGGGTGGGTGCACCTCCTTGCTACTCTGGACATGACATGGCCTGTCTAAATCTGGGTTGGTGCTGCTTTTGCATGTTCTGCCTTCATACCTCTGGTATGCCCACCAATGGCATATGTCCATTCCATGGCAGGACATGCTCTGGTGCTGCACGACACAGTAATTGCATGAGCACTGCTCCACTGTGTTGATCCATGGTGCTGTTACTGGTATGCCACAACCAGACAATTGAGAATGTCAGCCACCCATCATCCATGTGTGGCATAGTGGAGCATGTGTTGGCTGGTTGTACCTTTTTCTGTGTACAGCAGGCAACACCTGCATTTCCTATCCTGACTGCACTGTTGGCTGAGTTCACTGCCTTTCTGTCCATAAGTGCCCGGAAGAGTGAGGAGGGATGACTTGCTGCATAGGATCAACCGCTTGCAGCGGCTTCTGATCTGCTGGGTGATGGATACCATAGAGGCTGTGCGGGACATGGCCTTGGCCCACTGGCAGCAACAGCCACCACCACCACCAGCAGCAGAGCAGGGGTCCCATGAGGAGGTGGCTGCATCAGTGGCGTTTCAGTTGTCCCCATGGATTTTCGCCCCACCACCCTTTATGGACAGTTGCCCAGTTGTTTTTTTCACCACCTCCTGATCTATTTATTGTTGATTTTTTGTTCAGTTTGTACAGCTTCTTGCCATTTTGTTGTATTAAAGTTTATTTTTGAAACTAAAGCAGCTGTGTTGCATGCCTGTCATTGGTTCCCTCTTCACCCATCCACAACTGCCCCCAGTCTACAGCTCCATACCTGTCCCTCTGGTCAGGCTGTACCACATCTTACTCCCTTTGTAGGCCTCGCTATCCTTAATGCTATATTCAGAGCTGTGCTGCTGCAGTGTACTGTATACTCACCTGTTGTTTGTGTAGTGCGCAATAGTGGTAGCTCATCAAGATAGTGACTCTGGAATGGTGAGGAGTGAAAACAGCACTGAAATGCACCACAACCACTTATAAGTGACTGATGGTTCCCCCCTTCCCAAGTTGTGTCCCCCCTGCTCGTCGGTCAGCTCACCCATGGTTGGTTCCTCTGAGTCCACGTCCACAAATTCCTCGAAGACAGCAGCCTCTCGAGAAAAATGCTGATCATCATCCACTCATTGCTAGATGGGGTGTAAGTCACAAGCAAAAGCTTTAAGTCCTTTGGAAAACATCTAGGATGCTTGCCTGTGATGAGCAGCTTTCTCTTCTCAGCGCCAGACTGATTTGAACAGTAAAGGACACCGATCCTGTCCTTTGCTTTTCCCCCCCGTCAGCTCTGTCTGCTTTAACGCATGGCCATGGTCAGAGTAACCCCAATAAAAGAGCCCAGTTTCATCCACATTAAAAACATCACACAGACAAAACCCTTGCAGGATTCCTGGGAGCACATTGATTAGCCAGGTCTGAGCGGCAGCTGAATCCACATCTTGATTCTCCTCATGCTCTCTTTCAAACACAATTTGGTGTCTCAATTTCCATCTTGAGAGCCATCCATCAGTTGCATCAAAGCTGGCATGAGACATTTTCACTGCAGGTTTGGCTGCCTTTATTTTAAGCATAGGCCCTTACACTTTAAAAGTTAAAAAGTAAAAAAATTCCTAGTTTGTGAGGTAGCAAAATCCCCGACTGTGAGGTCAATCCCAATTCACCAGCTTTCAAAATTGCCATCCATGAGAAATCTTTGACAGTCAGATTTTGGCCATCTGGTCACGAAGTGACAGTCAAGGATTTTGCTACCTCATGAAAGGGGATTGCAGGCAGATGAGGATTTTGTCAGCTCACGGACTGGGATTTTGTCAGCTCATAAAAGGGGATTCAAAAACCCAATCTCCTTTTGCGAGCTGACAAAATCCCAGTCCGCCAGCCGATCCCCTTTCATGAAGCAACAAAATTATTGACTGTGAGTAAATCCTCGTTCGCAAGAAGGGCCATCTGATCATAAAGTGATGGTCAAGGATTTTGCTACCTTATGAAAAGAGATCAGCTGGCGAACTAGGATTTTGTCAGCTTGCGAAGGGGGATTGGAAGTGAGTTGCGGACTAAGAATTTAAAAATTTGAAATGACTGTTTTGTGGACAAAATGAAGCAAACCAAAGGTTTAGGTTTATAGAGGCCATCACCCTGAACAAAACCTATGCCTTACTGCAACATGAAGTCACCCATGGAAAAATCAGCAACATTTTGTTTGGGGGGAAAAAATGAAAACAAGATGGCGGCTCTCAGATGAGGAATTTTTTCTGATGGACTGGGATATTTTTATTTCCCCTTTCGTGAGCTGATAAAATCCTTGACTATAAGACCAATCCCCTTTTGCAAAACATACATATACATCTTGGAGTGAACTGAGCATGCTCAGAACCCAAAAATTAAAAATTAAATAACTTTGGAAAGGATTAATATTTTTTTTGCCAAACCATCACTGGATAGTTCCTTAACCCAAACTCTTTCTATACTCCAAATTTCAGACCAAAACACCAAACGGTGTGGTTGCAAGAAAGATGGGCACAAAAATGTGTCAAAAGTGGCAAAAAATGTGTTTTTCAGCACTTTGCTGTGCAAAGACTGTAAATCCAACTGAAACACAACTTGGCAAAGCAAGAGATCTACCATACAAGACCACGTATTCCAAATTTTGTGCAAATCTGTTGAATGGTTGTAAATTATTAATGTGCAAAATTTGGGGTTTAACATTAAAGTGCCTGCTCAGCCCTAACTATAGTGGCACTACCATGCCACTATAATATATTTATATATATATATACTATATATATATACACACATATATATTATAGCGGCACGGTAGTGCCACTATAGTTAGGGTTGAGGAGCCATTTACATGTTAAACCCAAAATTTTGCACATTAATAACTTAATAACTTTGCAACTGTTTGATGGATTTGCCTGAAAGTTGGAATACATGATCAAGACCCATACACCTTGGGATCTACCAAGTTTTGTACTGGTCGCATATACGGCTGCGGAGTTATTAAGCATGATCTGCGCGCACATTTACGCTTTTCTGGAATTTTACTGGTGTCTCTACAGGTCGCATGGTTTGCACAACCAGTCCAAAATCTTCAGGGAACGTGCAGCCAGGGTCCCCAATGTGCCTTTTGAAGATTTTGTGAAAAAATATTAAATGGTTCAAAAGTTATTCAAAAAACAAGTTCCCATTATAAGTCAAAGGGAAAGTAAGCAAAAAGTTCGACAGTGTCGCAAATGCAGTTTTTACTTTCGCAAATGGCCCTTTACTGTCACAATCCACCATTTTGTTTTCAGTTAGTGATCAGAAAAATGCTTGCCATTTAAAATTGGGACCTCTAGCAACCTAATTATTTTTGTATTCACCTAGTCAGACCCTGAGGATGCTAGCCATGTCTTTATTTTGGGGTAAACACCCAGAAATATGTTTTCCAATTTCTGGAAAAGTACTTTCACAAAATACTGTCACATATTCATGACACTGTTGAATGAATTTTAGTAAAGCTTTCAAACTTCGACAGTACTTTTCTAGGCTGTGGGAAATGACAGCAATTTTTTGGCACCCTGCTGCAAAAGAACGGTTTGGTGTTTTGGCCTGAAATTTGGAGGGAATGCAGCTGACATCTCACAGATGTGCCTTTCAGTGTTTTGTTGAAAACATATTACACGGCACTCCAAAGTTGACGCTTTTTCCCATAGGATAACATTATGGCTTCTGACGCATTACAGGAATCTTTGGCGCCCTGCTGCAAAATAACGGTTTGGTCTTTTGGGCTGAAATTTAGAGGGAACACAGCCAACATCCCACACATGTGCCTTTTTGTGGTTTGGTGAAAAAATGTTACAGGGAGCCAAAGTTATGGCACTCTGAACTTCTCTTTTTTTCCCATAGGATAACATTACGGCATTCACCGTGCCATTCAGGCCCATATCTCGGAAACGGTTTGAGATATGGACTTTTTGTCAGAAAAATGTTTAGTCCCCTAGTAGGGGCTAAGTAGAAATCTAGCCAGGAAAGTCATAAATCGTATGACTTTAAAAAAAATTTTCTACGTCGTACGGTTCCTGAGATATAAGTAATTTAGTATTCCAACTCCTCATTTTCTGCTCCGAGAACCGTTATTATCCATACATTCTTTGTACTCACTGTCTTTCTCTATGCAGCTTTTGGTGAAAACCAGTCTGTGCGCTTACATTACTGTTACCGTTAATGTTTCCGCTTGCGGTTCTATTCCCGTTTCACTTAACGTTCATGTCTACGCCACCATGTGCGTTACCCTTTGCGTTTTCATTTGCGCTTGCTTTTGCGTTGTTTTTAATATTTCTGTCTACACTACTGTTTCTCTTTCTGTTTTGCTTTGCATCACCATGTGCATTACCATTTGCGTTTGCAGGCACAATGTTACTATGTGACAAGACATCCCACCGGCAAATTACATTCACTATTTCTCGTTATCATTCTCAAAAAGAAGGGAAATTAGAGGCAAAAAACTCTGTTTAATGCATTAGTTAGGGTTGTTCCACACTGACAAAAGTGAGGAAATATGGTGTTATGGTTGAAGGCCCCCCTTGGACCCCCCACCCACACCCCAACCGGCATCAGGGTGCGCATTAGGGTTGTTGGTCCTAACTCTCACACCATTCTCCTACACATCTGCTTCTTTACACATGTGATGGGGTGAGAGTTATGGCTGACAACCCTAATGCGCACCCTGATGCCAGTTAGGGGTTTGAGCGGGGAATCAAGGAGGGCTTTCAACTAACACTGAATTTCTCATTTTGTGTGGGAACAACCTAACTAATGCATTAAACTGAGTTTTTTTGCCTCATATATATATATATATATCTTATAGTGGTGAGGTTGCACCACTATAGTTAGGGTTCAACGGTCAGTTACATACTAAAGTCAAAGGTTTGGGCATTAATAACTTTGGACCCATTCAACGGATTTGCTTGAAATTTGGTATGCGCGGTGAGGCATGATAGATCTCTTGATTTGCTAAATTGTGTTTTGGTCAAACTTATGGTCTTTGCATATGAAAGCACAGAAAAATGCAAAATTAATCATTTTTGGAGGCACCTTTTGGGATTCTGGATGTGGTCCTGCACGGCCGTTGTATGGCATTCCACCCTGCAAGATGACTCATTTGAAAGAGCTTTGGTGGCCAAATATGCCGCTTTTTGTTTGTTGAAAAAATATTGAGGCATTCAAAAGTTATGCCACTTTTAAGTTCCCATTATAAGTCAATGGGAAAATGTATATGTATATCTTGTGAACAAAGAATGGGGTTCTGGCTATCTGGTCCTGCCTGGCGGTCAAAGAATTTGCAGCCTCTCAGTTCAATAATCTTTGTCCCTGAGGATTTTAGAAATTCTTTGAGGTCTGCCATTTTGTTTTCAGTTTTTCAATTGGAAAAACACAAATATCTCGGCTCAGGGGTCACTTCTGAAGTAAAACTTGGATGGGTTTTACTCAGGGGACCCTAATCTGTCGAGCCATGGCTTTGGTTTTATTCAAATTGGTCCAAATATAGAGTTTTGAGCTTCTAAAGTCTTTGTTTGTGGCTCACTAACAATCTTTGATCGCGAGATTCTTTGATCGCAGTCGTGCATCACGAGCGAGGGATGAGATGGGCAGATTTTTTAATTGTTTTTTGTTGCCATGGGGTGCCCTAGAAAATTATATATGGGTGTTTTTTTGCTCAGGGGGCTACATTCTGCCCAATCTGAATAAAAAAAAAATGGTAATATATGTTTTTTTTATTCAAATGAGGCAGAACAAAGCCCCCTGAGCAAAACCCACCCTCATATTACTTTCTACCTTCAAAAATCAATTTTAAATTCTGGCCATCTCATCCCTTGCTCTTTGTTCATGATCGAGCAATTTCTTTGATCACGAGTCTGCAAATTCTTTGATCATGAGATTCTTTGATCGTGATCATGCATCACGAGTGAGGGACAAGATGGGCAGATAAAAAAATCTATTTTCTCAGCTCAGGGTTGTCCTAGGAAAACAAACGAGGGTGGGATTTACTCAGGGGGCTTCGTTCTGACAAACCATGGCAGTGGTTTACTGTAATTACATCAATTTTTGGATTTATAACATTTTATATTCTTTGTTTGTAAGCCTGCAAATTCTTTGATTGTGAGATTCTTTGATTGCCACCTTTGATCACGAGAGAGGGACAAGATGGCCAGAATTTTTATGATGGAATAGATAGGGAAATTTTGCCAATGTTTAACATTGAATATCTCGGAAACAGCTTGGTCTTTTTACTTGAAATTTGGAGGGTGTTTACGTCATGTCCTGTAGTTGTGAATTGTGTTGTTTATGTGTTGGAGAAAATGTTTTTTGCGGAGATATTGCGTGATGCACTTTACATGTTGAGGACAGTGTTTTGTTTGCGGTGGTGGCTTGAAATTGATAGGATTCCTAGCCTTAGGGTCATGGATGTAGTTTTCAGTCATTGTGTAAGTTAAATGTCAACAGGTGAGGAACTGTACAACTCTGACGATTGAAGATGTCAAACTTTGACATGTTATATCTCAGAAATGGTTTGGTCATTTCACTTGAAATTTGGAGGGTGCTGATGGCATGTCCTGTAGCTGTGGACTGCGGTGCTTATGTGTCGGATAATATATTATTTCGGAGATATTGCGTGTTGCAGTTTACGTTTTGTGGACAGCATTTTCTATTATTCTACTACATTAACATTTGTTTGTTGGCTGGCCTTGCTATTGTCAATGTACGTTTTAGTCATTAGGTGTGTAATGTGGCCCAACACTTAGAAGTTGGTGGGAGTGCGGGGCCCTTTGCTCAACTTTCTACTTTTCTATTCTTTTTTAAAAAGTAAGGAAATTCTATGCAAAAAACTTTGTTAATGCATCAGCTATGGTTCTTCTACAGTGAAAAAAGTGAGGAAATTTGAATTAGGTTTCCCACCCCTTGCACCCCACCCAGCCCACCCCACCTACAGTCATCGGGATGTGCATTGGGGTCACTGGCCTAACTTTCACCCTATTCTCCTACACTGCACCACCTCAGCTTGTTTACACTTGTGGTGGGGTGAGAGTTAGGGTCAATGACCCCAGTGCACACCCCAATGCCTGTTGGTGGGGGTGGGCTGGGTGTGGGGTGTAAGGGGTGGGAATCCTAAAATTGAATTTCCTCACTTTTTGCACTGTAGAAGAACCCTAACTGATGCATTAATGAAGTTTTTTGCCTAGACTATATATATATATATATATATATATATATATATATATATACACACACACACAGTATCTATATATATATAGTAAGGGTTTACCTCCCACAAGACAGGGTTCGAGGACGCGAGTTCACTGTAAGTGGTTGTGTTGTGTTTCCATGCTGTTTTCACTCCTCACCATTCCAGAGTGGCTATCTTGACATGGAACCATGCAATAGCCTGTCATTTGCATGGAGTGCAATTCCTCATCATTCACACAGCATGCAATCTAGCTTACATTTAGAGCATTTAGTACTAGTGCAATGCCTCTGAATATGACAGGATAAGGGACTAGCATAGCCAAACTTTATGCTAGTGTGCACTTTTGAATATCTGGCCCCAGATGTTTACTTCTGATAAAGAGATGACTGAAAAATGTATTGTATTTTGTTGTGTTAATAATTACTTTCTACTTAATTTTCCAGGCACAGTGGTGCCAGCCAGGAAGTATCCCAGTGTCTTGCATTACTGCATGACTAAAATGCATTAACTGCCATTGAAATTGATTCATTTACTGCAATAACTCAACTGTGTTGCATTGCATCCTGGCCCTCACCACAGGATTTGTCTAGGTCAAGCAAGCAGGATTGAATGGTTCATTTTTAAAGCTTTTCATTTCATCAAACTACACATAGTTATAAGAAAGCACACAAATCATCCCAGGTCATTAATGCTATAATTAGAAAGGACACTGTCTGTTTTACTACAGAATAGCTCACTCAGTTATGCCTTAGGTGTTTACCAAACTGTGAATGTAGCATTTAATAGTGCTCACTGGTTAAGGATAGAAACTTAGGGGATGTAGTCTGTCATCAACCAAGATGGCTGCTTAGCCATAGAGAGCAATGATACTCCTAGTGCTAGCTCTAGCAATCCATTATCTAGCTTCTTTTTAGTGGGCCAAAAACTGTGAGCACAGCTTACCTGGATCCTCTGCTACCCACCAGTACCCATATTGTTTCCATAGTCTGCAGTTTCGGCAGTTGGTTCTCAAGGGCTTTCTTGATGAGCAGGAGTAGTGTACTATGCAGCATGCCTGGCCTTTCTTACTCCTCCTACTTTGTACTTCCCCTTTCCCAATATGCTCATCATGGAAGCTGCTCAGCTTGGTCCTGGTGACCTGCAAAGCATTACTGGGATGTTAGAAAGAATCATACAGGATAACACTGCCCTGAAAGCTACCTCTGCTCAATCTGTTGCTGAGCTCTGGAAACTATCAGGGAGGGTGGCTGGCTTTGAGGCCTGACTGTAGGCCATGGAGCAGTAAGAGGAGTTTGTCCATGCTACACTCAGAGGCCAAATGGCTCAAATAAACTACCTATTAAATAAAGTGTATGATTTAGAAAATAGAACCTGAAGAAGCAACATTCATTTTGTCAGCTTCCTGGAGGAGGTAGAGGGCCCTGACTTGATTAGTTTTCTTCAGTGAACTATTCCCCAAATCCAGCATGTCCTGGACTGCCCACCCATCAAAATTGAGAGGGCTCATTGTGCTCCTGCCCCCAACCCCCAGCTGAAACCAGACCTTGACCCATCCTGGCAAAACTCCTCAGGTATCCTGTAAAAGAAAATATTCTACATTTATTCAGAATGTGGGGTCTGCTTCAAGGACATCGGTTAACTTATATAAAGATTTTTCAGCAAAGCTGACACAGAAAAGAAGGCCTTCACCCCTGCTATGAAGCAGCTTGCTTCAGTGGGCATAACATTTTCCCAAATAAACCCAGCCTCCCTACAGATTATCCACAATGGAGTCCCTCATAACTGTTCTACACCAAGGTTGCAGAGACTCAATCTCTGACTTGCAACCAGATGTTGTTGGTGCCATTGGTTCTCTCAGTGTGCATCAGAGGGTCCCTTCCTTCTGAACACACATGGAGACTACTGAGAAATATAGAATCTTCTTGTCTCAGAACATGAAGATCAGGAGCTTAAAGGGTACAAAGGTAAATAGGGAGAAAAAAATTAATAAATAAACAGAGGAAAGAGTAAACATTCCAAACAACAGTGAAGTAGCCAGAAATATGACATGATGGGAGTGGTGCAGTGCAGTGACTGTGGAGCAGCAGTCTTCCGGGAGACATTCTGGAGAATGCAGTGTTGTCCCATCTGCAGGTACCTCTCTGGGCTGAAGGAGGAGGTTGCTCATCTCCAAGCTGAGTTCACCAGGATTAGTGGGACCTCCTCTCCCATCCAGGGACCACCAGGACCACTGCCATTGCCTCAGAGATTGCCAAGAAAGAGGAGCAGTCGGACCACAGTGGGCTCAGGGAGGGTGAGGGTGGTGGAACAGAGGCACATCCCTCCAATTGTGCCTCTCCACAATTCATATGCCATTCTGTCAAAGTGCGGTTCCTCTATGAAGGCACCCACAGTGGAGACCAAGGAGGATGCTGGGAACCTCCACAAAGGAGACCCACAGGAGGGTGGCATGGGACTCCAGAGGGGAAGGAAACAACTCCTGGTGGGTGACTCCATTGTTAGGAAGGTTGAATTGGGAAGGAAGGAAGGGGAGAGGGATGTAAAGTGCCTGCCTGGTGCCATGGCTTGGAGGGACAGGGAGCGAATCCTCAGGATTGCCAGAGCAGCTGCACAGGGGAGGGAGCTGGATGTCATTGTCCACTTAGGGACAAATGACCAGGCTAAGAAAGGTATCAGAGCAGTGCAGGAAGAGTTTGTGGAGTTGGGGAGGGGGCTTAGACAAGTAACACGAATGGTTACCTTCTCAGAGGTGCTGCTTGTCTATGGCATAGGTGAGGCTAGGGTTCTCCACACCATGAGATTCAATCAGGGGTTGAAAACCTGGTGCAGAGCTCAGGGATGTGGCTTCATTGGGGACTGGGGGTCTACCTGGAGTGATACAGGCCTATACTGGCATGATGGTCTGCATCTGTCCAGGAGGGATACCAGGATCCTAGGTGATAGGTTTAAATGCTTCATTGGCAAGCATTTAAACTAGCCAAGGGGGGAGGCACTGGAAAGGAGCAGGGAAATCCTGGGGTCCCCCCAAAAAATCAGTGTTGTAAGTGAGATAAACAGCAAGATAGAGATGTTGATATGGAAAAGGGCAGGGGTAAATGGAGAACGTGACAAAGGCAATAAGGACAGGGATGGGGCAAAAAGGGGTAAGGCCATCAGGAAATGGAGGGTAATGAGTACTAATGCCCATAGTCGGGGCAACAAGTTCCCTGAAGTGGTGGCCTTGATGGAAGAGGGATGCCTGGATATTGTAGCAGTCACAGAAACATGGTGCACAGAGAACCATGACTGGGATGTTATCATACCAGGGTACACAACCTACAGGAGAGACAGGGAGGGGAGAAGAGGGGGAGGAATAGCTCTCTATGTAAGGGAAGGGATAAAAGCAATGGAATAAATGAGTAAACAAGGAGGAGAGGAGGCACTATGGGTCACCTTAGAGTCTGGAAATGGCATCACAATCCGCACAGGGGTTGTATACAGACCCCCATGTCAGGGGTAGGGAAAGGACAAGGATACAATAGAAGGCATTCTTAGGATGGCAGAGAAAGGGGAGATACTGTTGATGGGAGACCTGAATATGCCAGATGTTAACTGGAGCAAATTTGCTGCAGCCACATCCAAGAGCAGGGCCATTCTCAATGCTCTACAGGTGGCATGCCTCAGACAGCTAGTTTTGTAATCCACTCATGGGGGAACACTCTTATACCTCATACTCTCAAATGGGGACAGTGAGAGGATCTCAGATCTAGAAAAGAGTAGCCATCTGGGAACAAGTGACCACTAAACAGTGTGGTTCATGATAAGCTCAGCTACAGAGTCAAGCGATACAAAAGTGAGGGTACTGGACTTTAGGAGGGCTGACTTTGGCAAGATGGGAGAGTGCCTTAGAAAACCACTAGCAAACAGGCTAGAAGGAGGGGTGGAACAACAATGAGGAAACATCAAAACTGCCATCACAGAGGCAATAAGCCTTTGTGTGAAGCAAATAAACAAATCAAAACAAAAGAAAAAGCCACTATGGTTCTCAAAAGAGGTGGCAGGGAAGGTTAGGGAGAATAAGATAGCATTCAGGAAGTATAAGGAAACAGAAGGAGCAGGACAGAGAAACTGTACCAGTTAAGGTAGAAGGAAGCAGGGAGGGAAGTCAGAATAGCAAAGGCACAAACTGAGGAAAAGATAGCCAACTCGGTTAAGCAGAGGGATAAAACCTTTTAAAAGTACATCAGGGAGTGTAGAAAGACAAAGGGAGAGATTATGAGGCTGAATAGAATGGATGGTGGGAGGGCAGAGTGGGACAGTGAAAAAGCAGGGATACTGACTGAATATTTCTGCTCAGTATTCACAAAAGAGGAGGAGGGAGAAGTGCCTAATCCAATTAACAGAAGCACTCTGGATAGGGGTGTCAATCCCAGTCCTTTCACAGAAGAAAGGGTTCTGAAAGAACTCCTAAAACTGAAAGTGGACAAAGCAATGGGGCCTGATGGAATTCACCCCAAAATTCTAAATGAATTAAGGGGAGAACTAGTGAAACCTCTGACTACCCTTTTTAACAAATCATGGGAGGATGGTGTGGTACCTGAGGGACTGGAGGAAGGTGAATGTGATTCCCTCACAAATGTGGGACCAAGACAGAGGCAGGAAACTACAGACCTGTCAGCTTGACCTCTGGTAGGGAAAGTGATGAAATCACTCTGAAGGAAAGAATTGTTGAGTACCTAGAGGCCAGTGGGGTACAGGACCCAAGGCAGCATGGGTTCACAGTGGGAAGGTCATGTCAGATGAATCTAATTGATTTCTTTGACTGGGTGACCAAAGTAGTAGACCAGGGAGGGGCTGTGGACATGGCCTACCTAGACTTTGGCAAGGCATTTGATACAGTCCCACACAAAAGATTACTAGTCAAATTAACCAGCCTGAGAGTGGGTCCCAGGGTGGTAGCCTGGGTAAAACATTGGTTGGACAACAGGACACAGAAGGTAATTGAAAATGGAGTCCACTCTGAAGAAAGAAGGGTTACTAGTGGGGTACCACAGGGTTCAGTTCTGGGTCCAGTGCTTTTTAATGTCTTTATAAGTGACATTGCAGAGGGACTGGAAGGAAAAGTATGCCTCTTTGCAGATGACACAAAGATCTGCAGCAGAGTTGATACACAAGGAGGCATGGAAAGGATGAGAAGGGACTTGAGAAGGTTGGAGTAATGGTCAGAAGTGTGGCAGCTTGCAAAGAATTGCAAAATAATGCACCTGGGAAACAAAACCCGGGAAGATTACACAATGGGGGGGTAGTAACAATAACAAAAATGGAAAGGGACCTGGGGGTAATCACATCAGATGACCTAAAGGTTAGCAAGCAATGTGAGAAGGTAGTAGGGAGGGCTGGGAGGATACTGGGATGTATAGGGAGAGGCATCACCAGCAGAAAACAGGAAGTTGTTTTCCCTCTATGCAGACAGTTGGTGAGACCCCATCTTGAGTACTGCATCCAGTTCTGGAGACCCCATCTCCACAAGGACATAGGCAGGATATAGGCAGTCCAGAGGAGGGCAACTAAAATGGTGCAGGGTCTACAAGAGAAGCCATACGAGGAGAGACTAAAGGAGCTTAATATGTATACCCTTGAGGAACGGAGGGAGAGGGGGAACATGCTAGAAACTTTTGCATACCTCAGTGGAATAAACAAAGTCCAAGAAGGTAGCATTTTTCAGAAAAAGAGATGTGCAAGAACAAGGGGACACAATTTGAAAATGGGGGGGCGGTTTAGGGGAAATGTGAGGAAGTATTTTTTCACAGAGAGGGTGGTGGACACATGGAACAGCCTTCCTGAGGAGGTTGTGGGGTCTAAAACTGTGGGAGAATTCAAGAATGCATGGGACATACATAAGGCAATTTTTGTGGGGGGTAGGAAGAAATAGGCTGTTGGCTAACTAGGATATGCAGCTTATCCAGTAGGCAGGGAACTTGGCAGACTAGGTGGGCCAAACAGTTCTATCTGCCATCAAAGTCTATGTTTCTATGTTTCTATACTGCGGCTCCAAACCCATCTGCACAGCCCCAACCACAGCTTTGTTCTAAGCAACTGGGAGAGCACAACTTATGACCATTTCGCCAAAGTGAGAGTGAACTTTGGGGACATTCAGCATGATGTATGAACTACTCCAAAGTGGGTAGATCCTGGTTGTGTGCTGAAACAGATCAGTTATGTAGGAGGGAAGCTTTAGCAGAAGGACTTTGTAGAGCCAAAAGAGCGAGTGTGTGAGGTGTCTTGTTGTTAAAGAGCTCTAGCCCAAGGAGACGTAAAGGTTGCAATGATGAGTGCAACGATGGGCATTAGTTATGAAACATAACACTCTGTGGTAAAGCTTGTCCATCTGATGTAACAGGGAACCTGAGCAACAGCCATAAATCACATCAGCATAGATATGGAGGGGCATGAAGGTGGTCTGAACTAATCTTAGCCTTGCTTCCGAGGTGAAAAGAGACTTGTTCCTGTACAGGAAGCTGATCCTTTGACTCAGTTTTTTAGCAAGGGAAGCAATATGTTCAGTGAATGTTAAATGGTGATCTAATTCACAGCCAAGGTACTTACATTTGTTTAAGACTTTGAGGTTATCACCAAGAAGGGTCTTGATGGGAGGCAGAGAGGGGGAGTGCATTTTGGGGTGCTGTCTGATGGTTGGAGTAGATGAACATGACTTTTGTTTTTTTGGTGTTCAGAAGTTTGGACTCTGCAAGGCTGAGCTGGAGAAGATTGAATTCAGTCTGAAGCTCCTTGTGGGCTTCAGCCACTGAGGGTTTTGAGGTATATAGAACTGTGTCATCAGCAAATACACGTATATTTGCTTTGCTGATGCTGGCCCCAATGGAACTGCTGTATAATATGAACAGAAAAGGTCCAAGAGGCCCAAGGATGGAGCCTTGTGGAACACCTCTCGTGGGGAGGTAGCCATCTGCTTTTATCTGTTGCAGCCTTCCAGAGAGGTAGCTTGTGAACCACCAGTGCTGGACCAGCTATGCCATGTCAGATCAGTGTATCAAGGAGTACAGCATGGTCGACAGTATAGAAAGCTTTGCTAAGGTTAAGGAAAACATCCCCGGTGACCTGTTTCTGGTCCATGTCTAGGGGCCAGTCATTTATGACAGTGGCTAAGGCCGAGGTGGTATTGTGAGTGGGTCTAAAGATGGATTGGGCTGGATTTATTAAGTTGGTCCTATCAAGACAGTCTCTTATTTGGGTGTTTACTAGCTTCTCTAGTAGTTTAGAAAGGTGATAGAGTGGTAATTGTTTAGATCCATGGGGTCACCAGATTTGAATAGAGGAGTACCTGAGCAATTTTCCAGAGCTCTGGGACTCTACTAGAACTAATGTATAAGTTAAATAGGTATAGGATGGGTGCTGTTAGGTACTAGAATCCGCTTTAAGGAAATAGGGTCCTAGGCTGTCAGCGCGGCACCTTTGTTCACATCAAGGTGGAGCAAGAGTTCCTCTATCTGTTTAAATTGGAATGGGGATAAAGGTGAAGGTATTGTCGGTCGGTAGTAGGGATGGTTTAGGTAGGCTGGAAATGAGGGTGGCCAATTTGGATGTATCGAAGGCAAGACCCGCTGTAGAGAAATGGTCGTTGAAACTATTTAGAATGTCAGATTTGTCAGATAGAGTCAATTCTTTGTAGGAGATTTTGCCATGTAGCGAGGATGAGGGTTTGTTCCTTACTACAGAGTTAATGATTCTCCAGAATTTGCTGGCGTTACCCTTAGCAACTTCAAAAGTGGATAAATAATAATTAGCTTTAGCAGCCCTGATGAGTTTGGTGCATTCGTTCCAGCGTGTCCTGAAGGCCACCCAGTCTGATCGAAGTTTGGTCCGCCTAGCTGTAGACCAAAGTCGTTCCCTTGAATTTCGAGAAGACAGGAGTGCTTTAGGATTCTGCATTATGTCATTGGGGCATGACTGTTGATGATATTGCTTAAGATGTCATTCAAAAGGGAGGCCAATTTATCAATGTCTGTGGCTAGATAGAATTCTATCCAGTTTATGTTTCTGAGGTCAGCGAGGTAAAGAGATAAGTTGAATTTACGGTAACTCCTTTTCCAAGTGAACCTGCTCGATAGCTTGGAAGTTTTCAGGCCTCTAATGTAGGCCACAGCACAGTGATCACTGATGTCATTATGAAATACTGCTGTGTGGGTGATCTTGTAGGGCTGATTTGTGAAGATAAAGTTGAGTAGTGACTCACCGGTGGAGGACTTGGGGTTGGGATGAGTGATTTCTGATATCAGTTGGGTGAAACCTGCATCGTCACAAAGATCTTTAAGTTGAGAGCTTTTATTACTGGAAGTTAGCCAATCAAGGTTTAAGTTTCGAAGTATAATGATTTCATTCTGTCTTGAATCTGTTAGTTGACTCAGGTAGCTTAGAAGTTCCAGTCCCCCTGAGGGTGGCCTGTAGCACCCTATGACTGTTAATATCTCACTAGGAGAGATAGTAAGATATAATGCCAAGGACTCAGATTCCTTGACTGCATTAGCAGGGATGATTTTGGACACAGTGAATTTGTGCTTTATGTAAATGGCTACACTTTCTCCTCCAGTTATCCTGTCACTACGGAACAGATTATAGAAAGGGAGCAATAGCACCCTGTCAGGAGTCGAGCATTTCAGCCATGTTTCAGTTAGTACTAAGACATCTGGGTCCAAATGGGAGACACATGCTTGGACGATGTCTAACTTTTTTAACAGGCTACATACATGTAGATGTAAGCACTTCAGTCCTTTAGTGGCAGCGAAGTCAGTGGGTGAGGATACTGCCTGACTTAGGCCTGGGTTTATTTTGACGTTATCAGCACAAATTAATAGCAAGAAGATGAGGTTCTTTATCCATCTACACAATGACTTGAACTTGGCAGGGTGGGCATGCCTGTATAAGGTGTATGAGCAGGATGTGCATATGACAGATTAGTGGAGGAAGTAAGGGCATGATGCATAAAAAGCAGCGTATTTCACAGAGATTGGAAGCAGGAGATGGTAAGTGTCACTGCTAGGCAGATTGTCAAAGAGTCCCAGAGCAGGTTATTGTGTGGGTAGAAAGTTGTTGGGAACAGGATGACATGGGTGGAAAGTCACCTGAAATTACAGCAACATCCACTGGAGTGAAGGAGAGTCTTGTGTGCAATAGGATGGAGCAGAGGGAGATGGTTGTAAATGAGGAGGGGATGGAGCAAAGGAAGAATAGCCAGAGGAAGGCAGGCATTATGGACTATTAGGTGGGTTTAGATGGAATCACTTGGTGGTACTAAGCTTGAGACCCTTAATTGTGGGGAGGTGACTTGGACAGTGGCAAGTAATCTGCAGGGTAGGCAGATGTAGAGGAGTGGAGAAATGAGCAACAGAGAAGGTGGAGGCAGGGACAGGCAGTGAGCAAGTAGTCTGCTAGTGGGCAGGCATAGGAGGAACACAGGATGGTGTGTCAGAAACCAGGAAAGGAGATAGTCTAGGTACAGCAAGAATAATAGGTGGAGTAAAGGGCTCTTTTAAGAGGTGATGCAGAGAGCACCAATGGCAAAAGGTATTAGCTGGAGGAAGGGAGAGTGAAAAGTGTATTTAAAGAGTGCTGGGGCAGGTGGGCAGGTGGGAGTAAAATCAGGCTTAAAGATTAACTGAAAGATTAACATAGAAATCAGGAGAAGGGCACTGTAAGCATTTACATATTTAATATAAAAACACTTCAGCAGTTTAGAGCAGTAATCAGCTTAAACATATATATATATATATTATAATAATTTTTACTTTCATCTTTTTGGTGGATATGGGCATTTTCAAATGGCATCCAAGAAGAAAGTGGGGAAGAAAGAGAGTGCCGCAGAGAAGCTGGCCAAACAGGCGACAGCCCTTATGGGCAAGTGCAGTCCATGTTGGAGAAGACCTTCAAGGTGGAGGACGAGGAGCTTGGAACAAAGATGGGGAAGGAGTCAGAGACAAAGGAGGGAAAGGCAGAGCAGGGAACAGTCAGAGGAAGCCAGCTGGGGATGAGATGGCAGTGCTAGAGGGTAAGGATAATGTTGATTAGATGCTGGATGCCAGGGCTGGATGGCAGTCTGAAGGACTATCTGGTGGGTTTAATAGCAGATACGCGGGATAAAGCACTCCAGGAAATGGAAAGGCATTAGCAGAGTTGAAAGGTAAAGGGACCCAAGGCCAAGGGGCAGGGTTATCAGGAAGTGATGGAAAAGGGGCACAGGCGGGTGGTTTCCCATGGATAACATTGGGGGACTACATGCCACAGGTGATAAAAGAGAAGATATGGAAGAGGGAGACCATTGATATGTTCATGCTGGTCTATAAGGAGGCCATGAAAAAGTATGCAGAGAGGGGGTCAATAGGGAGGTCAGAGATAGTGATGGCACTTGCTCTGGTGGGTAAGACCACAGAGGAAAGGGGTTGTAAGGACAAGATGTTCAACAATTGGTTGGCAGGGTTTACAAATTTCAGTGCTATTCTTTTGCAGAAGCAGCCAGAGCTGGTGATCCCATTGCTGACCTACTTGGCCACAATTGGAGATGATGCATACAATGTAAAGGGTGTGTATGGGTGGTTAACATACGATGAGCAGTTTCATCAGGGCATGGTAGATCACAGGGACATCTGATGGGATGCCTAGAATGCAGACTTCTGGGTGCGAATGCTCATGGGTGAGGGTTCAGGGTCATTTGAAGGGGCGAGAGGAGCCAGCAACAACTGTGAAGACATTCTGGGGTTTCAACAAGGTGACTTGCAGTTGTGCAAACTGCACATTTAAGCATATTTGCACTAAATGCATAGGATCTCATCCAGTTTCCAGATGTAAAAGCAAGGGAGAGAGGTTGGGGTTTTAGCCATATGCTGAGCAGCCATTTCATGGAAACTCATGGGGGGCAAGGGGGAAGGAGGGGCACAGGGTGGTAGAGGGAGAGGATACAGGGGTAGGAGATGTTTGGGGCAGGGGTAAGTAGTTAAAGATGTCGTGAGTGGGGGGAGGAGACAGGGTGGCAGGGGTACTAGCGGGCACGCACACCTATCTGGAGTGACATTCTTTGGGAATGGATGGAGGGTTACTAGGATAGTTCAGCAAGGGGAAGGCTCAGGGAAGGTTTCATAAAGGCCTTCAATTTGCAGTATGTAAGATCAAGGGTGGCCAGGTTGGTGAATTATTTTGGGTCCACTAAGGGGAAGGAGTGGTTGGTAAAACAAAAGACAGTCAAGGAGATAGCAGCAGGGAGAGTTGGGGGCATTTTGCGACACCGCCATGGTGGGAACTAAAGGTTTCTTCTCTGGGCCTAGTGCCCAAGAAGAAACCATGAGAATACAGGCTTATGCACCATCTATCCTACCCTGAAGGGGGCTCGGTGAATGATGACATTCCCGAGTGGACAGGGTGGTGTCTTACACCATGCTGGATCAAGCCATTGAGCTGATCAGAGCAGTGGATGGGGCATGTCTGTCAAAGACAGATATCGAGCCCACCTTTCACTTGTTACCAGTAAGAGAGGAGGACTGGGATCTGCTGGGGTTTCAATTCAAGGGGAAGTATTATTTCGATAAGACTATGCCCATGGGCTGCTTAGTGTCATGTGTGGCCTTTGAGGCATTCAGCACATGGCTGCAATGAGTATTTGGGGAGAGATGAGGATACAAGAGAGAAGTGCATTATTTGGATGATGTTTTACTGGTGGGCGGAGGGCGGGACAGGTGAGATGCTGGAGGAGTTCCAGAGTATGTGCGGACCCTAGGGGTACATTGGTGATGGAAAGAGTGGAAGGGGCTGTAACAAAGCTTTGAGTTTCTGTGGATAGAGGTAGATGCAGAGGCAGGGGTGTTCCAGCTCCCATGGGACAAGACTGATAGATTAAATGAATTATTGTTTTTTGTAAGAGCTAGGAGGTGGGAGCAGCTATCAGTGATACAGCAGCTGCTCGGACATTTGAATTTTGCATGCAGAGCAGTGGCCGGGGGAGGGTTTTCACTCATTGGCTTGTCAGGGCTACAGGCCAGGTGAAGCTCCCAACCATTGGGTTGACATTACAAAAGGGGTGAGACAGGATCTGGAGGTGTGGGAGCAGATTCTGGATGAGCATAATTGGGTGACATGCTAGCAGGAGGTGTGGACGTACAACACAGATTTGGAGTTGCACACTGATGCAGCTGGAGCCTCAAGGATGGGGGCATACTTTAAGGGAGAATGGATATGCGAGGCATGCCGGAGCAGATGGGAGAGGGAAGGGCTAGTTAAGGATATTACTTTCCTGGAGTTATTTCCCATTTGGGTGTCAGTGATTGTGTGTGGGGAGCAGTTTTGGAACAAACAAATAATATTTTGGCGTGGCAACATGGCGGTGGTGGAGATCTTGAACCAGCAGCGGGGTTCCACAGAGATGGTGACCAGGACAGTGCTAGTGTTAGCAGGGTTGGGACTGAATCTATCGTTCATGGCCAAACACATTGCAGGCATCCATAACGAGGTAGCTGACAGCTTTCTCACTTTCAGTTATGTAGGTTCAGGGAGGTGGCACCTACCGCGGTGGCTAGGAGGATGGTGGTCACCCCCTTACTATGGGAGATTGGATGGGGAAAGCCAGTATACTGTACTGGTGCTCCTGATTCATGGACACATTAAGGTCATTCAAGGGGGCATAGAATATGTTCCAGGAGTTTCAACTGCAGTTGGGGAATGAGGTAGGTGACCAGGTCACAGAACACCAGGTTATTAAGTTCATGGTATGTAAGTGGGATGAGGGGTTGGACCACTGCAATATTGGCATGAATTTGGCTGGTATTGGGGTGGTCTGTGAGGCAAAGGGATGGTGGGCCCACTCTAGGACACTGGCAGTTAGAAGAATGATGCAAGGGTGGCAGAGGGTAAAGGGGAAAACCTCAGATAGCAGACGTCTGATCAAGAGCAGGCCATTCAGGAGGTTGTTGGACAGCTTAAGGTGTATTTGCAGCTTGGCATACAAGGAGAGGCTATTCAGATCACTATTTTTGGTCATGCAGCAGCAGGCAATCAGTGTTAGTGAGGTTGTAGCGGGCAGCCAGAGACATAAGCTGGATGGTTTGTGGGGTGAGGATATTCATTGGGATAAGCTGCGGGCACTGGTTAACCTGAGAAGGTCAAAAACAGACAAGGCTGGAATGGGGGCTAGGATTAGGTTACCCTGCAGTACTGATTGAGACATCTGTGTGGTAAGGGCCTTGGGTGAATTTTGGGAGGTCAGGCTAGTGTCTGGGAGCCCCTTTTTTGTTCATGGGAACGGGGTGGTGGTGTCGGTCTACCAGGTCTTGGCTGTGATCAAGAATTGCATGGCATTTTTTGGGGAAGATGCCAGTGGATTTTCTTCTCACTCATTCCACATTAGGGCTGCATCAGAGGCAGCTGAGCTGGGGGTCTCAGAGGAGGGCATCAAGGAGAAGAGGAGATGGAAATCATCCTGTTACAAGAAACATGCAAGGGAATAGCAGTTAGAAACATAGAAACAGAATTTGATGGCCGATAAGGAAAGCTTTGCCCACCTAGTCTGCCATTTCCCAACCTAATGGATAAGCTGCAGATCCTAGTTAACCAACATCTAACATCCTACTTCCTCCTACCCTCCACTTGAATTGCCTTATGTCTGTCCCATGCATTCTTGAATTCCTCCACTGTTTTTGACTCCACGACCTGCTCAGGAAGGCTGTTCCATGCATCCACAACCTTCTCTCTGAAAAAAATATTTCCTCACATTACCTCTGATCCATCCCCCTAGTTTATGGTACTCTTTTCTTTTGTTCCATGTGCGGGGCACAGAAGGATGGTCAAGATTATGGGGCATTCCTTCATTTTCTGGGCTCAAAAGAGAGCTGCAAGCATGCCAGGTGGAGACAGATGCAGAGAGCAGCAGATTCCATCTGGCTGCACTGGAAAGGTACTCAGGCATGCGATGGGTGCAGTTATTGGCAGTTTTGAAGGACCAAAGATCAGAGTCTCAAGACCAGATTTTTAATCATACATTGGGGGTGATTTTGGGAAGGGCTGTGGGTTGATTTATTGTTAGAAATACAAAGGAACATAGGTATTGCAAAAACTGTGGCCTGGGATCAAGGTAGCATGGTCGGAGATCATTCCCAGATGGGTGTGGAGGCAAGAAAGGGAAGCCAAAGGGCTTGATCTAACAAGGAAGAGGTTGAAAAAATGATAGCAACTTTTACCGGGGCCACTAGAGGAATTTATATAGAGAATGCCATTACGTATGATAGTCAAGGGGATTACAGACAAGATGTGATACACCTCTCTGAGGTGGGTACCACATTGTTCATGAACAGGTTTGATGAGGTTATTGAGGAATGGGAACTGGAGAGCAGAAGTGGGGGGGAAGCACACCTTCCAATGCAGATCTGGAGTTGTTTTACTGGAAATAAGGTGAAATGGGGGGGTAAAAGGATTGGTGGCCACTAGCAGCAGGCCTGGCTGGGTCAATACCCGGTCAGGTTGAGCACCTCCTGAAGATATTCCAGCAGGACTGAGAGAAACAGAGTTGGGCTTCGGGTGTGACACCTGAGCCCCAAGAAAGAACAGAGGCTGATGGATTTGGGAAGGCATCATGGCACCAGGTTACACACTCGGGCCCGAGAAGACAAATATCGGAGGAAAAAGATATTTGGATGGAAGGTAAAGTTGGGTTGCAAATGTTATAATGTAAGTATTTTGAAATATGGTTGTGGAAAGTAAAACCAGTTTTGGATGTAAATGGTTATATGCAAATAAAATTTGCCAGTCTAGCAGCCAAAAATGCCTTGTGTTTGATTTTCATTCCAGGTTAGGATATCCCATTGACAAAACTAAATTGGTATCTACAGGGAAGATTTTTGAATATTTGACAAAAGGAACAACAGAAACTCATTTTTATGAGGCAGTCATATTTTTTTTCTTCTAGTAGATGTTGAATGTTTTAATATTTCTCAATGAAAAGCATAACAGCCTCAGATGGTGTTTAGTACTCAGTAAGAGTATTATGAGTGTGTCCACCTGTAATATCATTCATAGTGCCACACTTCAAGAATATTTTAAAACTACTGGCATATTTCTGTAAGAGGTAAAGATCCACTACCGACCAGTGAATATTTTAAAAAACCACGGACATTGATTAGAGAACGGGTGGGTTCACTAGCCAGCAGGGTTTAATTTTTGAAACAACAGACCTGACTTCAGGAGAGTGGATGGACCACTGCATTTATACTGTATTTGTTCTGTACATGGAGGATCATGGATTGATTCACCACAAGTGCTGCTGTCTCAGTATCCTTGTCCAATACGGACAGGTCAGCACACAGAGCTTTCCTTAGAATACAAAAATTATAATAAAGATGCATATTTAGTGTTCTTTATAGAGATGCAGTGAATTTAAAATTCGCCGTGAGTGAACTCGAGTGGGCACTGGCGTTGCTCCGCTATACTCGGAGTGGGCAGTAAGTCTTACTTCTCGCTTCATGTCATTACCACTTCGCGTTAAGGCAGAATGGCAATGGCGTAAGGTGAAGTCAGTGTTTTTAATGGACTTTGTGTTCCTCATTAGGATTCTAAGTGATCCACTTGGTGTTTCAGATTTGGCAGCCTCCCCACACATCACATGGCTTACAGTACTGTAAGTCACATGCTCTTTAGCTAGGCAGAAAGAAAGTGAGTCATAAAAGCAGACACTTTTATTTTCTCCTGTGCAGATGGAGGGAGAGGAGTGTGTTTTGTGACTGCTGATATTTTTAGATCAGAGCAAGGAGGAGATTTAAACTTTGATTTAGACCCAACAGCTGTATTAAAGGCTACATTTTTTTTGTCTTTTCTGTACTCTTTTTTACTTAATTTGTTCTTTCTGTAAATTTTATTTTTCTTACCTTTATAAGTAGTTAGTTATTCGTCTGTGTGTGTGTGACTGTGTGTGTGCGTGTTGTGAGACAGTGTGAGTAGTGATTGTTTGGACTGAGAGATGGACCAGGGTGAGGGAATGTCTGAGACGGGGCTGCATTGGGAGAGCGTGGTAGTGGTAAGCATCATACCATGTGCATGTGTGGAGGGCATGGGCGCCCATTCCTGTTGGACCACTCAAAACTTGTGAGTGCCCCCCCCCGAAGCAGGACCAGCACTGCCTCCTGTCCTGACTCTGAGGCAGTTGAACCACCACCACCAAGTCCAGCACCAGGTCCTCTGGGGCAGGATGTGCCTGTTCCCCTGGGCCCAGGTGTGGATCCCATCCCTGTTCAGCACCATGACCAGCAGGCTTACAATACATCCAAGTAACTATTAAAAAATGTGTGTTGTGATCTCATGATGTGATCAGAAATTGTGATTTGTGACTGCATTTGTGGCCATGATGATGAAGAAACATGAATGCCTATGGCTGTACTTCTCCCGGCCCTGATGAGCTGTAGCTTAAAACTCCCAGACTTAAAAACACATATCAATGAGTACAATGGTGGGGTGGTGAAGCCTGGAGAGATACTACAAAACAGGCTTACAATACATCCAAGTAAGTAGAAAAAAAATTAATGTAATTTGTAACGTGAATGATCATGAATCATGATTTATGACTGCATTTGTGACCATGATGATGAAGAAACATGAATGCTTAACACGTACGGCTGTACTTCCCTGAAGAGCTGTAGCTTAAAACTCCCAGACTTAAAAACACGTATCAATGAGTACAATGGTGGGGTGGTGAAGCCTGGAGAGATACTACAAAACAGGCTTACGATACATCCAAGTAACTAGAAAAAAAATTAATGTGATTCATAATGTGAATGATCGTGAATCGTGATTTGTGACTGTGATGATGAAGAACGTGATTTGTATTATGAGTGACTCGTGATGATGGTCCTGACTTAAAAATGCATATTAATGAGTACAACGTTCATGCAGAATTAAGCACCACACCTGTCCAGTACTCTGAAGGGAAGCCAAAGAAACAACTGTGACTTAAGTTACAGATGGAGATTGGGCCCTAAAGAGTTGCAAATGCACAGACAGGTTAAGATTGTGCTGTGCACTGAAGAGATGCAGACACAAAGGCACAGCACCTAATCAGTGCTTACCATCAGAAATTCAAATCTGGAAAAGAATACCTTTACCAGTTGGGGCGGGCCGTACGGGGGTCAGTATAGTGTACTGCTGCAGTAACAGTCACTAGTACTAGTACCAGTACCAGTAAAGATACCACAAAGAAGTACAAAAATCACACAGCTGCAGTGGATAGCAGCTTCACATTGCTGAAATTATTATGTGGCACAATAAAAGGTGTCTGATTTGATGACACACGTCACACACATACTCAAACACACACTAAGTAATGCATAGCAAATTGAAAACTTCAGTAATATAACCACATATTTTAAACAAACTAAAATTATGCACTGCTGCACCACAACAATCAGTAAACAAATGGCAAGAAATATTGAAAATATTACTGTGTGTACATTACCACAGTTAAACAAGAAAAATATCACCAAAACAGAAAGCACTGTCTTTTTCTCCAAGTTAATCTACCTACACCACAGATACAGCCCTCCCCCAAAGCACACTTCCACTGTCTCTCAGTGCACAGACTGAATGTTGTACATTAACATTCAAAATCCACACACAAACAATAAACGCTCAATCATATGAGCACAGGAGGGTTTCCTATAATCGATGAACTAAAGTTTCAGCAAAAAAAAATTACTCAAAAAGGCTTTTTTTAACAGCTTTTTGAAGGTTTGAATTGCAGAGAGCTCTCAGAGCAGATCGTCTCCTACAGCTTCCTACACACACTACCCCAAACTGAGGCTGTGCAGAACAATCTAGAGCCCATGTCAGCTGAAATCCCATGAAACACTGCAAAATTCACCTTTGGAGCTTAAAAACAAGGCGAAGTAAGGTGAAGTACATTGTTTTCAATACACTTTGCCTTATGAATTGGTGGAGTAGTGGTTTGGGAAGGCGTAGTAACGTGAAGTCATTGTTTTCAATGGACTTTGCTACCTATTTCAGGTAATGCGTAAGTACTCTGCTTCACGCTGCAGAGCATTCCACGAATTCACCTTCACTCCATGGATCACTCATGGAGCGACTAGCTACTTCACCCACCACTAGTCCTTTACAGTGCAGTTTACCTCTGAAGCACATTCAAAGGTCCCTCTTCTTTGTTCCTATATGCTGTTCCCATTTACAGTTCTGTAGGTAGTGTAACAGCAAACAGATTTACTCTTTTGCATGAAAGTTGACCCTCTTTGGGCTCAGTGCCACTTATGCTTTAAAATCATTCTGATTTCAACAGTAGCCAGAACAAACCTGTTATAAGCCAGGTACTATGGAATCTGAAAGTGGACACTGCATAGAAAGTTATGCTTCACAGTACTTGATCCCTCGGGGGCGGCGGGGTTGTATGAAGTCCACAATATTCCTTAAGAGTCTGAATCTTTAACTTAGGGAGTTTTGTTGCTGAAATTATACTTAGACTGTGATTACAGTTGCTTCTTCTAAAATTAGACTAAAATGTCAATGAATGAATGAGTGTGTTCTTGTATGAGCACATGCTCATTCAATCACAACACAGTCTGGCAACCAGCAGTGGTGGAGAGATGTGGGCTTTTCCAGTCACCCAAAATGCAGTAGGAATGTGGTGGTGGGCGCTGGGGGGGGGTCCTGCTGGATTGGATGGGTTGTGGTGTACACTAGCCACCAGGTAATATTGTGGCTTTTAAGACTACTGGCATATTTTTGTAAGGGTCCAATAGCCACCCTGGATTAATTTTTTAAAAGCTCTGAAATGAGTTAGGAAGGGGTAAGGGTCCACTACTCACCAGTGAATAGTTTCAAAAAACAACTGGCATGGGCTTGAAAAGGGGTGTGTCCACTAGCCAACAGGGTTTAATTTTTGCAATAGACCTGAGTTCAGGAAAGTGGCTGGACCACTAGTCATTGGTGAATAAATATTAAAATTAAGGGCATGTGTTCCGGTGCGGGGAGAGACCACTAGCAACCATGGAATAGTTTTTATTTATTTATTGAATTTTGTTGACCTAGTAAGCCCACTGGGCCAAGAAGTCCCTTTTTCAGGGGCGACCCAGTGGAGAGGGATACAGATGGTAAGGAATTGAAATTGAACCAGATTAAGCTGTTGGTGGTATTTTTAGTAAATGGGAGAAATTTGGCCAGGACACCGGGGAAATTCCCCTACTCTGTCAGTGGGGGTGCTGCCACTATGGAGGAAGGTGTGCTGGAGGATCATTCTGCTGGTGCACCTGTGGGTGAGAAGGTCTCCCAGCCCACAGGTCCAGCTCAGGAGACCATGTCAGAGAATATGGAAGTATTGAACTCAGAATCTGCAAATATTGTCCAAACTGCTGACTCCCCGGTAAAGAAACAAGCATTACATGGACAGTTCGATTCTGATGAAAGCTGGCTAAGTAATATACTGTTACAGAATAAGGAGTTGCACAGTGCTGCTACAAAAAATGCAAAACTGGATACCGCAATGCCTGATACCGCTATTGTACAGACCTCAGAGGTTTCTGTTGAATTTTTGCAAGAAGCTGCTAAAATAATTATGGAGCAAGGTTCAGCAGAGTGTGCTGCAGTTCAAGGCGGTATGACTCAGTCAAGCAAAATTGTCACTACATCCACATTCCAGACATCTGAGTCAGCTTTGGTGAACATTTGACAGTCAAAACGGCTAACTCCCTTGACAGGAGAAATGAGTTCAACTCTGTTTGCACCTGCCATGATTTATGTGAGTAAAACAACTATAATTTCAGACCGAT
Source organism: Neoceratodus forsteri (assembly GCA_016271365.2). NCBI lineage: Eukaryota > Metazoa > Chordata > Ceratodontiformes > Ceratodontidae > Neoceratodus > Neoceratodus forsteri. Next base: position 951,028,193 of record CM028134.1, read on the forward strand.
TACCTTGTGATACAGTTCCCTCGCTGGGTTAAGAAAAGGAAGAGAGGTAGAGCCTTCAGAACAGCCTGCTTGTGGGTTCTCCCTGACATCTTTAGAATGCTCCCTGCTTGCTGTAGGTTGGAAGCGGGGAACTTCCGGAATTTAGATCCCTGATCTGGACCATAGGTTGATCCCAGGGGACTCTTCTACTACGAGTATGGAGATGCCTGAGAATAAAATTTCTTCTTCAGTTGCCCATTCATTAAGGTCAGACGATACTTCTGCTGACAAAATGTGATTATGCCCATCTGTTTCTCATACTAAACATGTTCTAGAGTCCTCTGCTTCAGAGGAAGAAGCAGTATCATCTGTTCATTAGGCAGAATCAGGAGACAAGGATCAAGGGACTCTTAGAGCCGCTTCAACCTTTCAAGAGCGTGCAAAAACTACTTGGGAGTCTTTTTGAAGGAAAGACCCCTTTACAGGATCCCCCCCCTGCAGAGATGCAATGCGGTTTGCCTGAAATACCTTGGAGGGTTGGAGGTGGCTCCCGATCGTCTTTATATTGGTCACAATTTATTGAAGGGGTCATTTGTTTTTTTTTCAACAGAAATACGTGCCTTGATTCATGCCTCAAGCTCTGTCTTATACGATATAAGTTTTACTTCCCCACAGGGTCTTGACCGATTTTGGACAAAATATGATGCTTTCACGTACACTGAACTATGGTTGCCATTTAAAGCAATACATCTGACTAAACCTTCTATAAAGAATGTTACAGTGTTATTTTGTAATGAATCTGTTTCAATCCATGATCTTGTCTATTGATTACAAAAACGGTGTGATGTGTTGGGGAGCCCCAGACCAATTTTTGATGAGGAATGTATTTGGAATGGGGGATGGGTTACAGGTCTGTTTAAGACACAATAACTCTAGGCCCGTACATCTCCCTAACAGTCTATTTTTGGGTAATGAGAGGGGTCACTGTTTCTATCCTGGCCAACCAAGAACTTGCTTTAAGTGCGGAGCCTACACTCATTTGGGTTCCGCATGTGATAGAATAAAATGTAACTTATGTTTAGCATTTGGCCACCATAGTTCTAACTGCACAGAGGACCTGCATTGCAATTTATGTGATGATGTTGGGCATGCTTATAGAGCCTGTCCATGGGCTACACATAATAGAAAGGATCATGTTAGTCAAGATTTTATATTACAAGAAGCTCAGAAGAAAGAAATACTAAAAAAAGGAAATAGACCCCAAGTCAGGCTCCACTGGGGCCTGCAAATCCCCCATCTCCACCCACACCTCCTTCGGGCCCCTCTACAGCCAATACTCAAACTGAGAATGTAGAAGTAGTTCCTACCCTTCTTATAGTTTCTCCTCCAGCTATTGTCCCTGTATCATCATCTCCAGTCACCCAACCATTTACGGAGGCCAAGGAGATTGAAGTTCAAATGCCCCCCTTCCCCAATGGTTAAGAGTAGTGCCAAAAAGAGAGGTGTGAAGCAAACTAGGCCTAGGTCTAAAGTTGCGAAGGCAAGTACTCCAGGGGATGAAGGGATTATTTTATCAAATAAATTTGATATTCTCAGACCCTCTATAGTAAACTCTGAACAAGGAGGGGATTCAGAGGCGTCTTCTCTGGCTCCTTTCTCCTCTGAATCAGAGGGAGAATGGATTGCGGAGGGAACCAAAAGGGAACAGACCTCCAGGACTCATACTAGTATTTTTAGAAGCACTAGATTATGGAAACCACATTAAAGCATCGTGCATCAAGTACTGTCTGCCTCTCCCTGTTTAGGGGTAGCAACTATTAACTTGAATAACATTAGGAATGCTAAACGTGGGTTACTAACATTGTCAGTTTTGAAGGATTTGAATTGTGACATATGTCTATTACAAAATACTAGACTAAACAGACTTTCTTTAGTTCATTCTGCCCAACAATTATGGTGTTGGGGCCCCTTGGTTTCTTCATTTGGCACAGGGGTATGTGAGGGAGTAGGCATTTTGTTTAAGGTCAGTGGGTTTAGGGTGTCACAGTTAGTAGATATTTTAGAAGGTAGAGCACTGCTCTTAGAGTTTACCTTTAAAGGGTTTGGGTGGAGACTAATTAATATTTATGCCGCTCTTGCAAAAAAAGAGTGTATTGATCTGTATCAAAAGGTTAGTCCTTATTTATTTTCTACCAAAATAGTGATATGGGGGGAGATTTTAACTGTATAACTGATAGACATGATAGGGGTGCAGCAACAAAAAAAATGTTTTGTGACTCTATCGTGACATACTTATTCACCAGAGTGGTTTGCAGGACTCCTTCAGGAAGGTACACAAGGATGGGGTCATACTTACTTCCAGGGTGCACTTTCTACTAAAATTGACTTTATATTTACAAAACGAAATGTTAGTATGTCTCAAGCTACAACTATTCCTCTTGAAACCTCAGACCATGCAATCCTCCATATTATAGTAGGAGATGAATGAGGACAGGGGTATTGGAAATTGAACACTGTACTTTTAAACGAACAAACAGTAAAACTTAAAATTATTGAATATCTCAAAGCACGTATGTCTGTAGCATGTTTGGTAAGGGATCTTAGTATGTGGTGGGATGAAAATAAGAGGGGTTTAAGAACAGTATTTCAAACATATTCTTCTAAAGTTAAGTTAAGTCACTATAAAGAATATCTTAAACACCGACTTCACCTTAGTAAACTATATTCTACTATTAATATTCAGCATATTGGATTTACATCACAGATCCTTAATTTTAAAAAAATGATATGGTAAAATTACAATATTCTAGGGCTCCGGCTATGCTCAATGAGCATAGAATTTGTTCTCCAGGGAAAACAGGGTTTGGAGAGGCATTTAAAGGCTGCTCACGCAAGGCCTCTGAGAGATTTATGGATTCTGTTAAACAGAGGGGCGGTACTAGTGTATCAAATGGACCAGAATATTACAGACTGTAACTTATTATTTATCAGAAATGTATAGGACAACACAATGTATCACAAGTAACAACCTTTTTTTCAGCTATTCAGGATCCAAATATACCGAGTGATTTTTTAAGAAACCTTACTATGCCTATCTCTAAGGCAGAAGTTGGGAAGGACATTAAACATCTTAAACAATCAACAGCCCCGGGTATTGATGGCCTTTCTTTGGAATTTTATGTGGAATTTACTGAAATTCTACAGACTATATTAATGACAATATTTAATACAGTTTTGGATACATTGCAAGTAGATATGCATTTCTGTATAGCAATACAGATCCTGATTCATAAGGGGATAGGTCAATTCTAGATAATTGGAGATCTCCGAGTCTATTAAATACTGATTATAAAATGTTATTGAAAATTTTACATAATCGCTTACTTAATATTGCTTCACTGCTTATTATTTCAACCCAATCATGTTCAGTCTTGGGGCGTTCAATCATGCAAAATTTATTATTACTTCGGGAAATTATAGAAAGGGGCAAAAGTGGCCGATCACAGGGATTTGTTATGTCCCTAGACCAGGAAAAAGCCTTCGACCGAGTACCAATTCATCTCCCTAATATTAAAATATTATGGTATTCCCACTAGTTTTGTGAACTGGATCTCGTTGCTATATAAAATTGCTAGGGCACTACCATTAGTCAATGTTCATTTTGGTACTTATATTGATATATCTAGGGGGGTTAGACAAGGATCTCTGCTTAGTCATCTTCTTTATATATTATGCATAGTCCCACTGCTTTGTTTTATACAACAAGATTCACGAATAATTGGGATCCCAATGCCAGAGGGTGATATGGCAATTAAGGCGAATGCATATGCAGATGATCTATGTATTCTTGTAACTGATTATACTTCAGGTATTTAAGCTCTTTCTTGTATTGAAATGTTCTCCAAATTATCAGGAGCCTGTCTGAATATAGGGAAAAGCATTATTTACCCATGAAATGTATTAAGTGTTTCTCCTACGTCTTGGAAAGGTATCTGGGTGTCTTCTAACCCATTTCAGTATTTAGGCATTTGGTTTGGAAGGGAGGATAATAGAGTGTATAATTGGAAAAAGAAAATAGAATTTGCAAAAACTAAGGTGGGCATGTGGAAAACCTGGAATCAGACAAAAAAGAAAAAGGTGGCAGTAATTAAAATCTTTTTTTCCCAATATTTATCTTTCTCAGTTCTGTCTACCCCTTACCTCAGTCTTTAGAAACATCACTACAGGGATTAGTGTTTCAGATATTATGAGGAAGCCGCTTGAATCCTATTAAGCGGGAAATAATTTATTTACCAGTTGCAAAAGGAGGTTTAAATTTGATTAATCCGGTACTGTTGTTTTATTGTAATTTTTTACATGTGAATATGGTTGACCTGAAAAAACCTAAGTTTAGCAGTATGGTCTATATTTGCTAGTGAGTGATTACAGCCCCTTTACAAAATCTGGGAGACACAAGGTGTATTGGAAGCTCAGGTCAAAACAGGCTGTGTTTTATTCAGACCTGTACTTAGTAAACTGAAAACCTGGAAAGTACAATTTGATATTTTATCCAGATTTCCCACTAAAACACTTTACATCATGATTCATAACTCTATAATTTCACCATCCATTTATTTTCAACAGATAGACCTCAACTATAATAATCTTATATTGGACACCCTTAAGGACCTCTGTATCCCACCAAGAATATGGGATATTAATTGATTAAGTGCACATGGTCATTTGTTTGTAAAAGGTAATGCAAAGCATAAAAGAATGGAGGAATGTATGTGCCCCAGGATATCTTGTATTGCACAAGTGGAATCATTGTTTAATTTTTTTTATTGACTGTCCATATATTAAAGCTATATGGGATGTGATAGCTACTAGTTGGAACAATTCATACTGCAAGGAAATATCATATGTTGAAATAATAGGAGGCTTTAGTTTTCAAAATCTGGGTATGCATAAAGGAAAGTTAAGAATTATTTTTGCATTTATAAAGTTTGTTTTATGGCAGACAAGGTGTAAGTTTGTTTTGCAGCAACTGTATCAGGAACCCGAACAAACTGTTATCATTGTGGAAAATGAACTCTTGAAACAATGTATGCTTGAAAAACAACATATGTCCTTAGACTTTTGGGTCCTACGTTGGACAGAGGTACAATTCCTCAAGGACAAAGTAGGATAGATTTAATGTGATTTTTTTCTTTTTTGTATGTATGATTTTTTTTTTGTTTCGGCTTTCTAATATGGAACTATTTTCCTTTTGACTATAATGTATAGTTTTTTTCTTAATAAAAATTTCCCCAACTCTTTTTCAATAAGTGCCATGCAATCTTTAACATCCACCTGAACTACCACCAGTCCAGGCAGGTGGGACCTCGGTTTAATGTCTCATCCAAAAGACAGCACCTCAGAAGTGCAGCACCCCCCTCATGCTGCACTACAGTGTCAGAATTGGGATATTAACCCAAGTGCCAGATGTGGGAACTGAACCCACAGCCCTCTGATCTCCCGGCCTCAGAGGCGAGTGTGCTACCTACTGAGCCACTGACGCTGACTTACTCATTTTATATCTGGTAGCAATCGTATGTGTTTGTTGGGTGGGGAATGAATAGATAAAACACTGCCAAAAAAAAGACCAAAATGAATAACTATATGCCACTGCACACATAGCTTTCCTTAGAATAAAAAAAATAAATAAATAAAGTTGCATATTCAGTACTTTCTGGTTCAGGTATGGTGTGTTTCTAAATAGGAGAATTAGTAAACAGTCATCTAGAGGTCCCTGCTCTATCATGAAACCATGCCCCCAGATTTAATATTTATTCCCTGATAGCTAGTGGTCCCACTACTCACCAGAACATATGCTTCAAGTTCTCATGTTTATTCCCTATTGGCTAGGGGACACTCCCCCATCCAGAACCTATGCCTGTATTTTTACAAATCAAACCATGAAGCTAGTGGATCAATCGCTTTTTCAGTTTATGCCTGTGGTTTGCCAACAACTGTGTCACTTAAGCTTTTGTGCAATAGAGGACAATGCTGGTGGAGCAGAAAACTGACCATTGGTCATGTTTAGAACTGCAAATTGCATATCATACACCCTGTTTACTGCCTATAACATGGTGTGCATGCTTTTGTGATACATACTGTACTATGAAAGACTAGCTGTGTCAGACCTTTCTGTCATTCTAGTTGCCTAATGCATTTCTAAAAGCAGCATTCATCTAGGGTTGTCGCTTAACCTATTAAAGGTTAAGCAATACATATCTCCCTTTTCTGCACTGTTAATGGAGAATATTAAAATAAATGCTCAAAGCTACATAGTTGAAACATTTACATAGTTTCAGCTTGACTGGGAAATGTTAATGAAAGGTCTTGTATTTTGATAAATGACGTAATGAAGAAAGAATTCTAAATTGGTATCTACAGGAATGATTTTTGAATATTTGACAAAATGAACAACAGAAACTAATTTTTATGAGAAAGTCAAGTTTTATTTTTCTAGTAGATGTTGCATGTTTTAATATTTCTCAATGAAAAGCTTAACAGCCACTATGGGTTATTAGGCTCAATAAGAGTGTTACGAGTGTGTGCACATGTAATATCATTCATAGTGCCACACTTCAATGATATTATAAAACTATGGGCATAATTTTGTAAGGGGTAAGGGTCCACTACCCACCAGTGAATAATTTTAAAAACCATGGGCATTGACTAGAGAATGGGTGGGTCCACTAGCCAACAGGGTTTAATTTTTAAAACAACAGACTTAAGTTCGGGAGAGTGGGTGGACCACTGCAGGTACATTTGTTCTGTACATGGAGGATTGTGGATCATATTTTATTTCTTCTAGTAGATGTTGCATATTTTAATATTTCTTGATGAAAAGCATACTAGCCGCCATGAGCGTTTAGGCTCAAACATACAAATATCAGTTCTGAGCCATAGAAACATAGACTTTGATGAGAGATAAGGACCACTTGGCCCACCCAGTCTGCCCATTTCCCTACCTACTGAATAAGCTGCAGATCCTAGTTATCCGACAGCCTACTTCCTCTTACCCCCTCTAGAATTGCCTTATGTCTGTCCCATTTATTCCTGAATTCCTCAACTGTTTTTGACCCCATGACCCCCTCATGAAGGCCATTCCATGTGTTCACCATCCTCTCAATGAAAAAATACTTCTTCATGTAGCAGCTGAACCATCCCCCTCTATCTTCAAATTGTGCCCCCTTGTTATTGCACATCTTTTTTTCTGAAATATGCTACCCTCTTGGACTTTGTTGATTCCCCTGAGGTACTTGAAAGTTTCTATCATGTCTCCTCTCTCCCTCCTTTCCTCGAGGGTATTCATATTAAGCTCCTTTAGTCTCTCTTCAAATGGCTTCTGGTGCAGACCCTGCACCATTTTAGTTGCCCTTCTCTGGACTGCCTCCATCCTGTCTATGTTCTTGTGGAGATGGGGTCTCCAGAACTGCACACAGTACTCCAGATGGGGTATCATCAACTGTTTGTACAGAGGGATAAAAACTTCTTGTTTTCTACTGGTGATTTTTCTCCCTATGCATCCCAGTATCCCTCCAGTCCTCCTTACTGCTTTCTCACATTGCTTGCCTACCTTTAGATCATCTGATATGACAAACCCAGGTCCCTTTCCATTTTTGTTGTTGTTAGTACCCCCCCATTATGTACTAATCCCCTGGGTTTTTGTTTCCCAGGTGTATTACTTTGTACTTCTTTACATTAAATCTAAGCTACATAGAAACATAGAAACATTAAAGTTGATGGCAGATGAGGACCTCAAGGCCCATCCAGTCTGCCCATTTCTTTTTCCACCTTATAAATGTGCCATCAGCCTTTGCTCTGTCAATGGCCTATCTATTCATACTCATCTGTATTGCTCCCTTATGCCTATCCCATGCCTATTTGAAGCCCTGCACTGTATTCATATCCACCACTTCCTGAGGTAGGCCGTTCCATGCATCCAGCAACCTTTCTGTGAAAAAGAACTTCCTCACATTACCCCTTAATCTGCCTCCCTCTAATCTCATGCTGTGTCATCTTGTCCTGCTATTTCTCTTATATTGAAACACGTTAGACTTTTTCACCTTGTTAATGCCCTTAAGGTGTTTGAATGTTTTGATCATATCACACCTCTCCCTACTTTGCTCTAGGGTATACATATTGAGCTCCATTAATCTGTCCTCATATGTTTTCTGATGCAGTCCCTGCACCATTTTGGTTGCCCTTCTCTGGACTGCCTCAATTTGGTTAATGTCCTTTCGAAGGTGTGGCCTCCAGTACTGTATGCAGTACTCCAGATGGGGCCTAACCAGTGTCTTGTAAAGAGGAATTATTACCTCCCTCTACTGGCTTGTGATACCCCTACTATTACACCCTAACACCCCCTTGCCTTACCTTACTTACTGCTTTTGTGGTCTGCTTGAATGTTTTCTAGTCATCGGTGATGATGATGCCCAAGTCTCTTTCTTCCCTTGTGACTGTCAGCAACTCCCCTCCCAGCCCATAGGTGGTTTCAGGGTTTCTCTTCCCTATGTGCATGATCTTGAGCTTATTTTCATTAAACCCCAGTTGCCACTCTTCTGATCATTTTGACAGTTTGTCCAGAATCTCTTCTCATTCTGCCCACCCTATCTGGATCATCTACTCTGTTTCAGATCTTGGTGTCATCTGCAAACAGACAAACCTTACTCTCCAGTCCATCTGCAATGTCACTGATGAAGATATTGAAGAGAACTGGCCCCAGGACTGATCCCTTAGGTACCCCACTTGTGACTTGCCATACTTTTGACCATTCCTCCAACCTTGCCATATCCCTTCTCATCCTTTCCATTCCCCCTTGTGTATCAACCCTGTTGCAGATATTTGTGTTGTCTGCAAGGAGGCATACATTTGCTTCCAGTCCCTCTGCAATATCACCTATAAAGACATTAAAGAGGACTGGTCCCAGTACTGAATTCTGCTGTACCCCACTAGTAACTCCCCTTTCTTCAGAGTGGACTCCGTTTACTATTACCCTTTGTGTCCTGTTGTCCAGCCAATTATTTACAGAGGTTATCACCCTGGGACTCACTCCCAGGCTGGCTAACTTGTTTATGAATCTTTTGTTTAGGACTGTGTCAAATGCCTTGCTAAAGTCTAGGTAGATAGAACATGTCAACAATCCCTCTCTGGTCTACTACTTTGGTCACCCAGTCAAAAACATCTATTTGATTCATCTGACATAACCTTCCTGCTGTGAATCCATGCTGCCTTGGGTCCTGTGCCCTGCTGGCCTCTAGGTACTCGATAATTCTTTCTTTCAGAATCGATTCCATCATTTTCCCTACCACTGAGGTCAAACTAACAGGTCTGTAGTTTCCTGCTTCTGCCTTGCTCCCACTTTTGTGAAGGAGAATCACATCCACCCTCCTCCAGTCCTCAGGTACCACACCATACTGCCATGATTTGTTAAAAAGGGTAGTCAGTGGTGTCACTAGTTCTCCCCTTAGTTCTTTTAGACTTCTGGGGTGAATTCAAGTCAGGCCCCATTGTCTTGTCCCCCTTCAGTTTTAGTTCTTCCAGAACCCTTTCTTCTGTAAATTGACTTGTATCGACCTTCCCCACCCCCATCCAGAGTGCTTCTATTGTTTGGTTTAGATACACCCCCTCCTCTTCTTTTGTGAATATTGAGCAGAAGTATTAATTCTGCATCCCTGCTTTTTCACTATAACCCTCTGCCCACCCCTTCCCATTATTAAGCCTCAATATCCCTCCCTCAGTCTTCCTTCACTCCCTAATGTACCTATAAGTTGTTTTATCACCCTTTTTAACTGAGCTGGCTGTCTTTTCCTCTGTTTGGGCATTCGCTATTCTGACTGCCTTCCCTGCTTCCATCTGCTTTAACTGGTAGAGTTCTCTGTCCTGATCCTTCTGTGTTTTCTTATGCTTCCTGAATGCTATATTTTTCTCCCTAACCTTCCTTCCCCCCTCTTTTGAGAACCATAGTTGTTTTTTCCTTCATTTAGTTTTGTATATTTGCTTCACACAAAGGCTTGTTGCCTCTGTGATGGCAGTTTTGAATTTTCCCCATTGTTCCTCCACCCCTCCTTCTTGCCCATTTGCTAATGCTTTTCTGAGATACTCTCCCATTTTGCCAAGGTCAGCCTTCCTAAAGTCCAGTACCCACATGTATCCAGTGCTTCAGTGATAACACATTGTGGAGTCAGGTGGCCAATCCAGCTCAGATCTCTGTTTTACAATGTATAGATACAGTATATTGTAAAGGTGCTGTGCTCAGTTTTTGGGGAAGAAGATAGTTCTAGGTTGCTCTTATATCTCCCCTCCCCCCAACAACTGAACTACAAGCAGGACCTGGGAGGGTTTAAAAGAAAGCTATTGTTCATCATGTCCGTCATAGAGGGGCTCAGGCTCAATGTGGGTAATATGATGGGAAGAGATACAGAACTACCAAAGGAGTTAAGCCCCTGGGATGCACAAATTAAACAAAGAAGGCAAATTAGGGAGCACCGATGCCGTCTGCAGGCATGTGTGTTGTGACAGGCTCACTGGTGTCTCAGTATTAAACATTTCTAAGAAAAGCTAACAGTGCTCCTTTAATTGAATGAAAAAAATAATATTTGGTTACTAGCATCTGCTCTCCTTTCATTTTTGTTTTCTTGTGTACTGTCTGGGAATCATTAAAACTGTATCTAAAAGGATGAATTATTTCTTTCACTAAATTTAACAAAGGGAGATCCAGCCCAGTGGTGCAGAGGGTTGAGGTGCTGAATGTAACACCTTGCACCACGCTGGTGACCCATGTTCTGGAGTGGACTCAGATCATTGGGGGTTGGTGGAAGAGGGGAGGATTGAGCATCCAGAGGACTGCTCTCCTATCCTGTGGTGGGTATCAAGGGACACACTGCTTTGCAGTGGCCCCCGGTACAGACAGGGGGCACCACTGAAGTGTGCCATTTACAATGGAGTGAGGTGATGGTAGACGTCAGCTGGTGGTCCACCCTCAGCACAGATGTCAATGCATGTCTGCACCTCAAGGGATGTAAAAAACACTAAGGTGGAAAACTCCAGTGCTCTGGGAGGTGATGGTGGGGCTTGAGTGACTGAAGCCCACATGCTCAGTGCCGGCCCTGATCCCAACTTGACTTTCCACAGTCCTGCCTTCCCCATTCTGAGTCATGGGAAGTGGGGAACCAGCACCCAATTCCTTGGTCAGGGGATGGGCATGGCAGTCGGTAGAGGCAATGCCAAGAGAGCCCCTGCAGGAGAGATGCCTAGAGTGCTGGTGACTAGAGTGAAACAAAGATGAAAAAAAATTAACAAAAGGAGAAGCATAGTTCATTTAAATTATTAGAAGAACAACTGCTCAGAGCAAAGGCTAAATATAGTGCATCAGATTTGGCAGAAGATTTTCTTTTTTTTTCAGCTATGCCAGTATGGCATACTACCTGTCCCAATCTACGGTACTTTATGGACTGCGGAGACACCTGCTGTCAAAGCAGTAATTAGCAGGCAAATGTACATGGAAACAGCACCACCAGGTGCATTTCAGCAGTCAGCAATTAAATGACAATTAAATTAATGTAGTGAAAAGCACTGCATACTGCTTACCGCTACCGCTTCTACCTCATCATACTGGGGTACCAGGAAACATTTCATAACGGACCGTAGACTGTATTACATCCATAGATTAATACTATTCTACAATCCATACAGCTGTGCAACAGTTATTGGACAGAATGTGGCCCACTTTAGGAAGTAATGATTTTCTTTAGCTACACCTGATTGTGATAGCATAAATGACCCTGTATATTCACTGCATAGAAACCCTGATGAATTAAATGCTGATGAATTTTTAGAGCATATAGCCAGTTTCATTAAACAGCAAGACAGAAGTGTATGCTAATGAGACTTAATGCTGGTAGTCACAATTGTACAAAATATGCATGGGGTATTCATACATATTTCAGAAGCATTTTATCTAGCCAAATTATCAAACAGAAGGCAAGATATCTAGTCAGTATTGTGACTCAAAACAATGATTATGCTTTGTTGGTAGCTTAATTGTTTTGCTAAAAAGCAATTAGTTGATCAACAGATATTAGCATGAGCTTGACATTTACAGAACAGGGTGGACTTATCAGAACACACGGTCATAGATTTGAGTCACATAGACCTATCTGAGACAGAAATAAATGTAACCATCTTTGTTTACTTTATGAACAAAGCCAGTGCATGGCAGACTTTCATGAGTTCTCCTTATGAGTGGATAAACTCTGTTTTCATTCTGTTAAATGAAAACCATTATTATGGTATTAAACATCTCAAATGATTTTTAGGGGGCAAGAAATGTTTGTGAGCATTGCCACACTCTTTTTGCACACAATGGTTCACACACTTGCCTAACATGTGCCATGCATGCAAATCATTTGTCTGAAGTGAAGTAACAAAGTGAGGTGCTAAATTGCCCTGATTGTAATAAATACTGCAGCTTCACTGCCTGTTACATACAGCATAAATTGGCTTACCCCAATTGTCATTTATTTAATTAATGCAAATCATGTGAAAAACCTCAGGGGTATGCCATCTTTGTTTTCATCCACAGTACCACAACTGTCATGAAGCTGTGACCCCTTTTAGACCCTACTTACACTATAGTTAGTCATTAAAGTCACCACTGTATTCAGACAGATATATAGTTTATGATCTTGAATGCATGCAAGATATCAGCATAGGTGACTCCAGACATATTCTAAATGATATCTATGCCATTGAAAGATGTCATAAGTGGAAATTCAAATTCACTGACTGTGTTGCACAATTTGTAAAATCATTTATCCAAGAAAGGATATCAGGAGTACATCTTTGTAGCACATAATGGAAAGGGGTATGCTAGCCACTTCACCTTAAACCATCTTGTGAAAGAGAAAATAGAAGTAGGGTTACTGACTCAGGGAATTAAATTGATGTTGAACTGTAACAAGGTTAACTATCTGTTTTATTGATTCATTAAACTTCCTTCCTATGTGTCTTGCAGTAGTGCCACAGGCCATGGGTTTTGAGGGTGTAAAGGAGTTATTTCCACACATTTTTATCAAACCAGAAGATCAGAATTATGTAGGGCCTATGCCTGACCCTAATGAGTATAGTGTAGACTATATGATGGCTGGTGAAAAAAAAACTGTTTTTGGAATGGTATGAATTACATAAAAAATATATATTTGGTTTAAAGGAATTACACCACTACTGCAAGTCAGATGTGGAGATTCAAAAAGCCTGTGAAATGTTTCAAGACAGCATACAGATGTTTCAAAACAGTGCAGAGGAGATCAGACAAATTGTCTTCTTTCAGTATATCACTATATCATCAATATTCATGTCCATGTTTCATTTGTAATGTTTAAAACAAATACCATAAGTATTATACCCACTGATAACTATCACTGCCAGTGCAAATGTTACTCCACACCTGCCTTACAGTGGCTCATGTACCTAAGTAAACAAGAAAACATTTCCATACAGCATGCTTTGAAAGGTGAGGCAGTCCAAGTAGACCAATATTTTCTTGATGGTTAGACTGTTATAGATGGTCTCCCCACATCATTTGAGTTTTAAGGATTTTTTGTCATAGTTGCAAGGTGTGTTGCAATGAAGACCAGTTTAAAACAATGCTTAGCACAACCAACAGACACTTATATTACCTAATCATTAAGAAATACATCTATCTCAAACATGAAAGGGGTGTGAAGGTTAGATATATATGGGAGCACAAATGAAAGCAGCTAGTATGAAAGAATACATAGTTACAGGCTTTTTGAAAGTAACCCACTTTTCAAAGCTGATAGACCCCCATGGATCACTTTATGGATGGTGCACAAATGCTCTGCATTTATTACCACATACAGCCTGGTAAAAAATCTATTATTATAATTGTACCTTTTGTATCCCTATGCAAACAAGACTAAGACATACCCCATAAAACATCCAGTGGTTATATAAGACAATTTCAAGGACCTCAGACATTAGTTTTGGTCTTATAAAAACTAACGTATATCTACCTCACAGTCTGTTTTTGCCCGTTCTTCCCAGCATCATAAGAGAAAAAGTAATGTTTACACTGTGTAGCAGATGTAATGAGACAGTTGAACAGTCACAGCCATGTACTCATTCAGATGATCAACAATCTCTGGAGGATACATCATTTTCTGAAGTGCTAAATCTAGCTTTAGAGAAGTGTCATAAGATGAATAATATGTATGAAGTCTGGCACTACCAAGAGAAGTCAGACAATCTTTTTACAGACTATATTCAATTGCACCAAAAGGGGAAACAGGAGGCATAAGGGTGTCCAAATCAGTGAACTTTGGAAGTAGAACATAAAAAGATACGCTCAACTAGTACAATATTCTGAGGAAGGCATTGTTTAATAGGTGGAAAATATAGCATACAACTTGCACAAAGACAGATTTTAAAGCTGTTTTTCTTAATGCATTGTGGAGAAAATTTGGCCACCATCTCAATTTGATGAACACCACCACTGTCAAGGATTCTGAAGAACTCTTTCAGTATTTTTTCACAGATTGCTACCACATATCTGGCCTGCATTTCATAATGATGATATAGCCTCAATACACTGAACATATGCTGAAAACCACTACGCTAATGCTAGCAACATTAATGTTGTTATTGCAGCCTTTAACACAGCCTATGCCAGAGTTAAACTGTATAGTTTACTTTAACACCAGCAGGAGGGTTGTTTATACCATGACACAGACTCTGTCATATTTGTTACCAGATCAGGTGACTGGGATCTACTACTGGATGACTATTTGGGTGATCTGTACAGTGAAAGACCATCTAGAGGACACATTGTGGAGTTTGTGTCTGGTGGTCCTAAAACCTATGGCAACAAACTGACCAGTGGTATAATTTGTATGAGTACTAAAGACATAACACTACATGTAACAGTGAAAAGGTTAATTAACAGCTGTCTCAAATCATTAGTAAAGCATTATGCCAAGGATGGCAGTGCTAGTTAATATGCTGGGTTACAATCAATCACTTCACGGCTGCAAAGAATTGTGTGAAACAAAAATAGCATCACTACTGAAAACAAGCAAGAAAAGAAAACCTTTAAGGTCATCTACAACATGAGGGTGTTGACTGAAGAAGTTTAAACATCGCCTTATGACTTCTGATATTGGTATGGATATAAGAGTAAAGCACCCTTTTTCCTATATTTTCACAGGACCATCAAACTCTGGGAAAAGTTATTTTATTGAACATTTGCTGGATGTGGGTTTCAATGCTTTTACCAAATTTTTGAAATTTTTATCTGGTGTCACAGTTGTTAGCAACCATTGTATTTAGAATTATGTGGTAAATTTCCTCAGTTGAAATTTATAGTGGGTATTTCTAGCATTATACAAGATGATGAACAATTACCACCCATAACCGTAGATGTTTTAATTATTGAACACTTAATGGAAGCAGCATCTGAAAATTGGGAAACTGAAAACGTTCTCACTCAATATGCATATTATAAAACCTTAGTATAATGTATATAATACAAAATGTGTGTGTCTAGGGTAAAAGAAAGCCATATCATAAATATAAATATAAATGCAAATGATATGGTATTATTTAAAATCAAATCCAGAGGTAAGCTGCAGGTCAGTTCACTGGTCCATCAGATGTATCCTGGAAAGACCACAGATTTGAAGAGGCCTTTGACGATGCAAACCACAAGGCCTATAATTATCTTTTGGTGGATTTAAAATTTGCTCATTGTTGATTTTAGTTCTTTTATACTTCTTATTTCACTTGGGAAACAGTTCTGCTTATCTTGAGTTTTTTTTTAAGCCATTAACTTTCTAGGGCAGGAACTGTGTTTTGTCTAGCCCTGTAGCTTGGGGGGGTGCTAATTGTCTTGCCTGGCCCCTCAGCAGAGCTACTAACTGCTACCTGGAGGTGGGGCTGAGTCAGAGTGGTATAGCTGCTTACCTATTGGATTCTCATAAGGGGCCAGAAGAAGAAGGAAGTAGTTCATTTCAGGGAAGTGACTGTTGATTTTTGCAGATTTTATTGCTGTTGTTATTGTTTCTTTTGCAGCTTATTGTTGCCTTCAGTTGGTACCAGGTTGCTTTCTGAATTCATTTATAAAGTTACCTGTTTAGGGGATTTGTAGGTGCAGCTGAGTGTTTCCATGGGGGTTTGCTGGTGTGGTTGATTGCCTCTGGTGGTCAGGAGGGGGTCACCCCCCACCCACCTCTAGCACATCACTTCCTTATATCATTAATCTGCAACATCATACAGTACCAGCTGACTGCATACACACACTGTTAGCCATCTTATTTCAATACACGACATAGGCACACACCACACCCTGATATAAATCTGCATTCCTTGATACATTATACCACTAAAGAGAATTGACAGTACAAATACTTATAGCTGGACACTGGACATGGTATAGAAGAAAAGAGCAGCAGAGGGTACAGGGCAATAAGGGGCAGTTAGGGCAAGGATTGTAGAAGAAAGGTGATGGGTGTGATGCTTTGCAGCAGATGTGGGGCAGCAATGTTCAGAAAGATATTCTGGACACTGCAGTGCTGCCCTATCTGCAGACACCTCTCTGTGTTGAGGAGGAGGTAGCTGAACTCCGAGCAGAGTTGGCGAGGATACAGGTGACCTTCTCCCCATGCAGACCATCATGTCTGCTGTCTCAGAGGTTGTCAAGAAGGAGGGAAGGATGGACTATGGTGGGCTCAGCGAGGGTGTGCGAGGCAGCACAAAGGCATATCACCCAGCCGGTGGCACTTCACAACTTGTATGCCACCCTGGCAGAGCACATAGATTGTGCAGCATTTCTGGAAGTGAACACCATGGGGGTTGAGGAGGTCATCCAGGATGGAACCCCAAGGGCAGATACAAGGAGAACACACAGTAGGAGGAAGCAAATCATAGTTGGGGACTCCATTGTCCAGAGGATTGAGCTGGGGTCAGGTAGCACTCGTGAGAGGGAGGTAATTTGCCTACCTGGAGGCACAGTTCAGAAGGAGGGCATGCAAATCCTTAGGATTGCAAGGGTGGTAGCAAGGAGAGGGGAGCTGGATGTAATTATTTACTTGGGGACTAATGACCTAGCTAGAGAGGTAGATGTAGGAAGAGTACAGGAAGTGTTCAGGGAGCAGGGTAGGAGTCTTGGGCATGTAGCATACTCTGTCACCTTCTCGGAGGTGCTACCTGTCCATTGCAAGGGATGGACCTTCACATTGTTGAATTCAACAAATGGCTGAAGAAATGGTGAGGAGAGGTGGGATATGGCTTCATTGGGGACTGGAACCTCACCTGGAGGGATGAAGGACTATATTCTCCAGATGGCTTATATCTATCCAGGGAAGGCAAAGGTATCCTGTCTGAGAAGTTTAAGTGCATCCTTAGTGATCATTTAAACTTGCCAAGGAGGGGAGGTATAGACAGTCAAAGGGGTTATTATAGCCACACCCCACAGGACATAACTGAAAGCAGTGAGGACCCAATAACTAGCATCATATCTAACCGTAAAACTACCATGGTTACAATGGGGGAGAGAACGAAGGGTACATCACTAATGTGGCATAGGGCAAAGACCAATAAACAAGGAACATTAAGTGGGTACACAGAGTGGAAGATTATGTGCACAAAATCCCACAGCCTGGGAAACAAAATCCCAGACCTAACGGCACTGATAGCAGACACAAACCTGGACATTGAGGCTATTATGAGGACATGGTATGCAGGAAACCATGACTGAGATGCAGCCATACCAGGGTATACATGTTTTAGAAAGGATATGGAAGGGAAGAGGGGAGGAGCATTTACTATGTATGTAAAGGAAGGGATTAAATCTACGGGGGCTCAGGGATCCAGGGAAGAATCAGAGGCATTGTGGGTCACTCTGGAGTTGGGGAACAAAACAACCATCCGTGCTGGAGTAGTTTACTGGCCTCCCACACAGGGGTAGGATATTGATCTAGTATTAGTGGAAGCCATCCATAATATGGCAGCCAAAGGGGAAGTAGTACTAATGGGTGACTTCAACATGCCAGATGCAGATTGGAATACTCAGATTGCAAGTACATCAAGGAGCAGGGACCTCATGTCTGCCATGTATGGGGCAAACCTAAGGCAGCTGGTGGTTGAGCCCTCCAGGGAGGTGGCTGTACTGGACTTAGTACTGACAAATAGGAACAGAATCATGGATGCTGAGGTGGGCAGTCCCTTGGTACCAGTGACCACAGAACTGTGTGGTTTAGAGTCAACACTTTGGCAGAAGAAAGCCATTCGAAGATTAAGATCCTAGATTTCTGTAAGGTCAACTTCATGGAGATCGGGGAACAGCTTAAAATTGCCCTGGCAGCAGAAGATGGGGGGGTAGAAGAACAGTGGCTTAGGCTCAAGAGATCCATAACAGGAGTGACAAGTCAATGTATCAGATTGCTTAGCAAAGCAAAAGAAAGAAGCAGCCACTGTGGTTCCCTAAGTCAGTAGCCGAGAAAGTGTGAGAAAAAAGGAAGGCATTCAAGAAATACAAAGAGACACAGAAAGAAGAAGACAGACTGAAATATCTGGAGAAGCAGAGAGAAGCTGGGAAAGCTGTCAGCGGACCTAAGGCAAGAACAGAGGAAGGAATAGCACAAGCTATTAAGAAGGGGAACTAGACATTCTTCCATTATATTAGTGAGAAGAAGAAGACCAGAAATGGCATTGTTAGGAAAAAGAAGGGATAGGGTGGGTTGGTGGAGGATGAACTTGAAAAAGCTGAAATAATGAACAAATATTTTTGCTCATTATTCACTAAGGAAGAGGCAGGGGAGGAGACAAGACTCACAAGGAAAGATGTACGGGGGGGGGGAGAGGTGGACACCAGCCCTTTTAGGGTGGATAGAGTCTTGGAGGAACTAGGAAAATAAAAAAACAGACAAGGCAATGGGGCCAGACGGGATTCACCGTAGAGTGTTGAAGGAACTCAGGAAAGCCGTAGTAGGTCTGCTGACAACCCTCTTCAACCAGTTACTAGAGATAGGGGAGGTACCTGAGGACTGGAGGAGGGCAGAGGTGGTCCCTCTGCACAAGACTGGAAGTAGGGAGTAGGCAGGCAATTACAGACCTGTAAGCCTGTCCTCAGTGGTGGGAAAGCTGATGGAGTCCCTGCTTAAGGAGAGGGTAGTTAAGTTCCTGAAGTCAAGCGATGCAAAAGACCCAAGGCAGCATGGATTTACTGAGGGTAGGGCCTGTCAGACTATTCTTATCAATTTCTTTTACTGGGTGACCAGTGTGTTGGATCAGGAAGGGGCAGTGGATATGGCCTACCTGGATTTCAGTAAGGCCTTTGACACCTTTCCTCACAGAAGGTTGCTTAACAAATTGGGGAATCTGGGTGTGGGATCTAAAATGGTAAAATGGGTTGGAAACTGGCTAAAAGGCAGGACCTAGAGGGTGGTAGTAAATGGCATAAAATCAGAAGAGTGGGAGGTGACTAGCGGTGTTCTACAGTGATCGGTGCTGGGTCCAGTTTTATTCAATGTGTTACAATGCTATCTCACAGTTGTACACCAGGGTGAAAAAGATGTAGCAAACTTGTAACTGTTGCTGACACCACATGAGCTAATGCAACCACTGGATAACAGGCACTGCTACCTGGCACTAACAACATTTACAATTATATACTGTATTACAATATGTTTCTGTACATGCCAGAAAACACACAGTACTATTCTTAACAAACCGAAGTCTGCTGGTGTTACAGACTGGAATGAATGTGGTGAATTTATATATCATGGTTTACCCACTGAAGGGTCTCAAATGTATAGAAACATAGAATTTGACAAAAGATAAGGTTTGCTTGCCCGCTCAGTCTACTGTTTCTTTCCTATCTACATTATTACTGCAGACCGTACTTGATCTACAGCTCTTTCTCCCTCCCACTTCCTTTCCCTTATGATTCCCCTGTGCCTATCTCATGCATTCTTGAACCCCATCACTGTCTTCACCACCACCATCTCTACTAAAAGGTTGCTTCAGGAATCCACCACTCTTTCTAAGAAGAGATACTTCCTAACATCGCTCCTGAATCTACCCCCTCCAGCTTCATAGCATGTCCAGTTGTCCTTGAGTACCTTTTCTTCTGAAAAATACTTCCCTCCTGTGCCTCATTTACCCCTTTGAAATATTTAAAGATCTCTATTATATCCCCCCTCTCTCTCATCTCTTCCAGGGTTTACATACTGAGGTCCTTTAGGCTCTCTTTGTAGGGCTTTTGATGCAGAACCTGCACCATTTTAGTTGCCTTCCTCTGAACAGACTCCACTCTGTCTATGTCCTTCTGGAGATGTGGTCTCCAGAATGGGACACAGTACTCTACGTGGGGTCTTACCAGAGATCTATGCAGATGTAACACCACCTCACTCTTTCTGCTTGTGATACCCCCAATGGACTCCAGTATCCCATTAGCTCTTGCAACTGCCTTGTCCCACTGCCTGGGCACCTACAGGTCATCTGATATGATTACCCCCAGGTCTCTTTCCTGCTTGGTTGTCAACACCACTCCACTCATTTTGTACTCTGACCCTGGATTTCTGTGCCCTAAGTGCATTATTGTGCAGTTTTTCGCATTGAAATCCAGCTGCCATACACTTGACCACTCCTTTAGACTTATCAAGTCTCTGGTCTTCCTTTGCTCTCCCACTGGAGTGTCCATTCTATTGAAGATTTTGGTGTTATCTGCAAAGAGGCAGACCTTCCCTTCTAGCTACTCTGCAATGTCACTTATAAAGACATAATAATAATAATAATCTTTATTTATAAAGCGCCATTCAACTGCCAATGTGCTGAACAAGACAAACAAGTAAAACAATAATATCAATAGATCAATAAAATGCCCAATAAACAGAGTAGCTTCATAAATAAAAAAGGTTAATGAGGGTATGCTTTATGCCCAATGTGTGTTTTAACATTAACAAGAACCTGTCCCAGCATTAATCCTTGAGGCACCCCAGTGATCACCCTTCTTTCTTCAAGGTGTGCTCCCTTTACCACCACCTTCTGTTGCCTATCCCCTAAGCAATTTCCTACCCAGTTTACCACCTTTGGAGCCATTCCTAAGCTACCCAGTCTATGTACTAGTCTCCTATGTAGAATGGTGTCAAGAGCCCTACTGAAATCTAGGTAGGCCAAGTCCATCACTCCAACCTGATCTTTTTTTTTTAATTTAGTTATTATACTTTATTCCTCCACTGCAAGCTGCCCAGTACCTCTGCCCAGTCATGGATCTCTGATTTCCACTTCCAGACTGGCCGTGACCCTCCAATACTTACCCTTAGGGCAGGGTTGTGGAACCATACCTCCACAGTGCCGTAGATGATGGGATAGGTCAGAGATCTGGCCTGGAAGCTAATTGAAGCTGAGGCGGGCTTCATCTAGTGTGGCAAGCAGCAGCGATTTTTCCCCAATGTGCGAGGGCGGGGATGTGCAATGATGTTCAACACCCCCCAAGCTACTGGACATTGACGCAATTGGTACAACCAGCCTCTGCTAGGTATACGTATTATGCCAATCATTGTAGCACCCCACCTCCATGGAGAAGAGCAGTCATCGGATGCTCAATCCTTCTCCCCCGGCCGGCCCTTCGATGACCGGAGTCCGTTTCTGAATCCAGATCATCAGCATGGCAGGTAGGCACCCTGCCCCTGCACCAGTGGGCTGGCTCACTCCACCCTGGTCTAACTCCTTTGTCACCCAGTCAAAGAAATCTATAAGATTCATTTGACATGATGTCCCCCTCTGTGAAACCATGCTGCCTTGGGTCTTGTAACCCACTGGATCCAGGATATTCCACAGTTAATTCCTTCAGCAGTGATTCTCATTAATTTTCCCAACAATGATGTCAGTCTGACTGGCCTATAATTGTCAGCCTCTTCCCACTACCACTTTTGTGTAGTGGGACTACATTCATCATCCTCCAGTCCTCCACAATCATTCCTGTACCCAATGAGCTGTTAAACAGGACTGTTACAGGTGTAGCCAATATTTTACTGAAATCCCTCAGTACCCTTTGATGCAACCCATCTGGTCCCATTACTTTGTCCACCTTCAGGTTAATGAGTCTCTTCAGCACTCTATCTTCCAAAGAAGAAATAGTGCTCACCTGCCTCGTTCCAAAGCTTCTATTACTTTTTCATGGCCCCTCCCCT
Source organism: Neoceratodus forsteri (assembly GCA_016271365.2). Classification (NCBI taxonomy): domain Eukaryota; kingdom Metazoa; phylum Chordata; order Ceratodontiformes; family Ceratodontidae; genus Neoceratodus; species Neoceratodus forsteri. The sequence goes on from CM028134.1 coordinate 951,050,413, forward strand.
TCTCCTTCCTCTGTGAACAATGAACAAAAGTATTTATTCAGGATGTCTGCTTTTTCCTTGCCCCCACTGCACAATCACCCTTCCCTTTTTCACCTTACAATCCTACCCCTTGTATAAGTCAGGGCTGTTAATTCAAAAAGACACACATCTGATGCTAAAACACCTGAGGGGGGAGGGATAATTTTATTATTGCTTTAGTAGAAATCAGTGCTCCTAAATCAGTGGTGACTAACATCTAAACCAAGTCTTTGATTCAGAGTGCCAAGAACAAGCTGCCAGAGATTCTCACAGGTGTTTCTGCAGCACCAGTACCTGAAACCACACACCACCAGCTGTGGCAAAAATAAAGAAAATCCCTTTTAAAAAACCATCATAATTTTTTTTATGTTGATGCTTTCTCCCCCTGGCCCCCCGGTTGGCTCCTCTTACCTGGCATCCTCCTGGAATCTCTATCAGCCATCCATCCTTCACCATCCTCCACCTTCAGGCCATCACTGAGCTACCCCCATGGCTTACCCCCCCATGGCGGGGTGGTGGGGATCCCTCAAACTGCCCACCAAGAATGGATCCAGTATGATGATGCCCTCTGCAGGTGGTGCATTCCCAATGGATGGCCATCAACCCACACAACCAAGGTCACCAAATTCCATTTTTCTGTTGGCAGGTGGAGTGTGCAGTGCTGTCAGGGGGGCATGCCTTGCATGCATCCACTGCAGCATGCTTCACTGGCTGCTCTGCCTCAGTGCTTCATTGTACAGGGCCAGGCATGCCAACACCTAGCCTCCACTAGGTGTCAGGCAATTGCTGCCCTTTGTTGCCCCCCCTCCCAAGAAGAGGAGAGCTGTCCTCTGGATAGTCGATCCTCTCCCATCCTGGCTGGCCCCCGACCACCCACTCGCACTGCGAACATGGGTCGTCGGCATAGCAGGAGGTAATGCATCGCTGACTCACTCTTCTATGGCACTGGGCTGACAAAAAAACAGCATAGCTGGTGGTGTAATGCCTTGGCTATATCCTACACATTTTTGTTACTTTTGTGCTTTTGTAAATTTTTAATAATTCATATGTGTGTTAGCTTTGATTTTGCTGTCATATTGTAAAAAATAAATAAACATTCTGATGCAGTGCACAAATGGCCATGTTTTATTTTCTCCTTACAGTGATCACCTTTAATAATTATATACCATAAAATTAAACTACATTGTTAGCTATAGCATTCAGAATGCCTTATTTCTGTATCTAACAGCAGTAATAGCTCTGCTTGTAATATAGCATGAAATTATTGAATGTGGGCTAAAACAAAAAGAAGACTTCAACCTTTCAACAATTTTCAATTGACTGACAAATGAACAAACTTTTGGAGTACTCATTAATAAATTATCAGATTGCACCCTAACCACATCACTAAAGGCTACACCACTGCATTATTGGTGTAGGAAAAATATACATTGATGATCACAGATCAGAGATGTTTTATCTTGAACTTGTTCAGGTTTAAACAGTTTTTTTCTCACATCTTTTTTTTGGAGAAACTTGGCAACTGATGTTGGAAAAAATGTGAAGTTTGGAGGAAAGCCATAAGAGTGAAAAATTCACAAGTGGCATGGTCAGGTAGATAAATACCTAACCAGTGTTTACCAGGCATAGACAGTAGATGTGTATTCATTACTAAAGTGGATGTCACACAAGTAAGTCTCTCTGAAGGTAGTTGATCACTTACAAAAAGTAAAAAAACTAAATAAATAATTAAAAAAAACTGTTCCTGGTAAAAGGGTCTTCCTGGAGAAAGGTGTCCAGTTGTTGAACATTCATATTTAAGTCAAACTCGATGTTTCTTCTTTAATTAATTTCCACTACATTATCAAAACCTGCATATATCACTATAGTCACTGTAGATGATAGTGGGTCAGCAAATTGTATTTCACCTCTCTGATTGCCTGAGTGGACTAATGAATAATAGTCACTACAGTTTTGTTTAGAGTTTAGGTCAAAAGCAAATACTGTGTACCCCTGACAAAAACTTAGTCTATCAGCAGTGGGCTAACTTTCATATGTTTTCCACTAACATGAACCAGATTAATGCATTCTCTGACAGCATTACCAGTTGTAAAGTTAAGTTACAGTGGATTAGTAGGAACTTGTTCACCATCCGCATAGAGGGCTGTAAAGTTAATGTTAAAATGTTTAAAATTGAAAGGGGTTTTATTGTACATACCAGTGAAAACATCATTATGGGGCCAGATGGGGTGCACCCCAGGGTCCTTAAAGAACTAAGAGAGGTGGTGGCTGAACCTCTGGCTATCCTGTTTAGCCAATCACTGGAAACAGGGGAGGTACCCAAAGACTGGAGGACAGCAGATGTAGTCCCCTATACAAAAGCGGAACAAAGAGGAAGCAGGGAACTACAGACCAGTCAGCCTCACCTCAGTAGTGGGAAAGATCATGGAAGCACTACTGAAGGAGAGATTGGTGGAACATCTGGTTGTCAATGGACTACAGGACCCAAGGTAGCATGGTTTCACCAGGGAGGTCATGTCAGACCAACCTCATTGAATTTTTGACTGGGTGACTAGGGAGGTGGATCAGGAGGGCAGTGGACATGGCCTATCTGGACTTCAGCAAGGCCTTTGACACTGTGCCACATAGAAGACTACTACACAAACTAGGGAATATGGGTGTGGGCAGGACAGTAGTGTGGTGGGTAGGTAACTGGCTGGGTTGCAGGACACAGAGGGTGGTGGTAAATGGCTATCACTCCACAGAGGAAGAGTGACCAGTGGGGTACCCAGGGATCAGTGCTGGGACGGTCCTATTCAACATCTTCATCAGTGACATTGCGCAGGACCTAGAAGGCAGAATTTCACTGTTTGCTGATGACACAAAGCTCTGTAACAGAGTAGACACACCAGAGGGTGTAGACAGAATGAGAAGGGACCTGCAGAAACTTGAAGAATGGTCAGGGGTTTGGCAGTTGACATTCAATGCAAAGAAGTGCAAGATAATGCATATGGGGCACAAAAACCCTGGCACAATATATCAATTGGGGGGTGAGGATATAGTATGCACCAAACAGGAAAGGGATCTTGGGGTTATCATCTCTGATGACCTCAAGGTAGGGAAACAGTGTGACAAGGCAGCAGGTAAAGCAAATAGGATGCTGGGATGTATAGGCAGGGCATCACCAGCAGGAAAAGGAGGTCATAATTCCGCTATACAAGACACTAGTGAGGCCCCACCTGGAGTACAGTGTACAGTTCTGGAGACCATACCTACGTAAGGACATGACAGGGTAGAGAAGGTTCAGAGGAGGGCAACAAAGATGGTGCATGGATTGCATCACAAGTCCCATGAAGACAGGTTGAAGGAACTGAACATGTACTCCCTGGAGGAGAGGAGGGAGAGAGGGGATATGATAGAGACATACAAGTATCTGACAGGGAGGAACAGGGTGCAGGAATACACTATTTTTAAGTGAAAAAGATGTACCAGGCCTAGAGGGCATGGGATGAAGTTGGAGGGAGGATGATTCAGAGGAAACATGAGGAAGAATTTCTTCACAGAACGGGTGGCGAACAAGTGGAACACCCTGCCAGAGGAAGTGGTGGGGGCTGAAACAATCACAGGATTTAAGAATGCATGGGATAGACATAAAGGAATTCTGGAGGTCAGGGGTAAGGGGCAACAGACTTCTAGGAAAACATAAACTGAACTTACAAGCTCAAATGGGCAGACTGGGTGGACCATAGGCCCTTATATGCTGACACTGTCTATGTATCTATGTATCTATGTATTATCTACAAAGACTGTCACCAATAATTTTGGTATCTGTCCCAGAAACAGTTTGTTTCGGTAACAGATTCAGCTCCCTCCAGCTATACTGAACACTTTCATGCTAACACAATTAATTGTTTGTTTGTTTGTTTATTTGCTTAACAGGTAAACCATACTGGAATTAATTCCATTTACAGATGTGACCCACAGATAACAAAAAGACATACAAAACATAACAACTTTTAATATATATGACAAAATTTGTCAGCATTAACACATTTAAAAAAGATGAATTAAAACATATACATTTAGATAAAGTGCCAAAGTATTCAAATGCCACCTTTGAAAAAGCCGCAGCAAAAATTGCCTTTCTAATATCGAAAGGAATCTTATTCCAATTATTAGGGGCAAAATACCCAAAAGCCCATTGCCCAATTACTGTTTTCTTTAAAGGCACTTTCAAAGACTTATTATCAGCCCTGTATCTAGTATGTAAGACAGTATTATAAAACAATAAATTTCTGGCCAAAGATTCAGGAATACCAGATGTAAGAATTCTAAATGTAAACTTGGCCAGCACATATCTAAAATCCTGCTGGACAGTCAACCATTCCATCCTCTTTAAAATCTCGCAATGATGGGTGGATTTAGGAACAGAGAGTGCAAATGTACCAATTAATTGTGATAATGCTGATTTTCTTGCAACAATACTAGCAGAAGCATTATCTGTAAGCACAGTGGCATAGTTAATTAACAACAGGGATCAAACATTGCTTGGCAATCAACATCTTTGAGTCATCAGTTAAGTAAGAGCATAATCTATATAACAATGTCACTTTTGAGTGGAACTTACTAGGTGCCTTATAAAAATGTAGTTGATGACTTATTGTGGGATTCAATAATACTCCCAAATATTTGAAACTCTCCACATTTTCAAAATATGTCCCAACAACAGAATTAACCAATAAATCCTGGTTCACACCCTTAAGCCTTACATTTGTTCCAAACATTATTGTCTTTGTTTTCACCTTATTTAAAACTAACCTATTGGCTGATAGTTACAGTTGCATGTTACCCATCTCTTTAGTTAATATCTGGTTTAAATCAGAAACTGTAGCACTTTGACAATAAATCACTGCATCGTCTGCATACAGTGTGAGGCAAGCATTCTCTAAGACTCCAGAAATGTTATCAAAGAAAAGAGGAAACAAATCAGGTCCTGTTATGGAGCCCTGTGGTACTCCATACCTTACAGAAGCAGTCTCTGATACAACACCACCATATTTAACCTTTTCAAATGCACCACCTAAATAATTTTCAAACCAGTTCAGTGTAGATTGTCCTATACCAAGTGACTCAAGCCTTTTAATTAAGATACCATGGTCTACAAGATCAAATGCCTTGGTCAAGTCCATGAATGCAGTGCTGGCAAAGCAATCTCTCTCTCTCCATGCACTCCAGAACCGCACTCGTGAACTCGACCAAGGCAGTCTCCATCCCATGTCCCCTTCTAATCCCATGTTGACAATGTGTGAGTAACCCACATTCATCAATATAGTCAATAAGTTGATTTTAGACTATTTTTTTCCTGGACTTTAGCCAAAGCAGATAATATAGAAATGGGCCTGTATTTCCCAAAATCACTAAATGAACCAGATTTATGAACCAAAACGATCGAAGATAGCTTCCAAATATCTGGCACCTGGCCCAAACAAAAAGATAAATTAAAAGTAATACTAATAGGATAAGTCAATACTTCAGAGGCATCCTTTAAAATATAAGGGACCAGGCCATCAGACCATCAGAAGTTTCTCACTTGATGGGTTTTAACAATTTACAAACTTTAGCTGATGTTGTTATTCTCAAATAAAACCTTCTAGACCTCTTAGAATCATTAATACAATTATCAGAGGAAATGTCATCCACCTTAATTCTCTATATGCTGTATCTAAATCAACAAACCTTTTATTAAACTAATTTGCAATGTCCAAAGGACAAGTTATTAGACCATTATCATATCTTACTGATATATCCACACTTTCAGTGTGTTTAAGGAGATTATTAACTGTTTGCCAACATTTTCTATTGTCTACAAATCCATCAATTTGTTTCTGTTTCAGATAGTTACTTTTTGCAATTTTAATATGAGTTTTGCATTGGTTCCTTAAGCAACTATAACTCTGATAATTGTATTCAGTCTTGTTATGTTTATATTTTTTCCCACACCCTATCTAGTTTCTTCATTAATTTCATTAGAGGTGGAGTAAGCCAGTTAGAACATTTCCCATTAATCCACCTTGTCACGAATGGGGCACACTGATCCAATACATTAGTAAATTCTGAAATAAAAGAAATCTAGAGCACAGTTAATATCTGGGATCAAGTGGAAGTAAGACCAGTCAATATTAGCCAGTTTAGAATATATATCTATATACTGTATATATATATATATATATTTTATTTATTTCGATTAGGATTAATACCTTTGAGTCAAGAGACTCATTTTCAAAGGTTCCAAGTCATGGACAAACAGCAAATTCAAGTACGATACAATACAATAAGTACAAATTAAGAATAACAGTGACAGAGAAAGCATGGTATGCATCATGAAAATCATTAAAATGGCACATGAGGTACAGGACTTGCTAGTTTCAGGTACATCTTAATAATAGGAGTATATTACATCACATCATGTTTTTGCAGGGTCAGGATGAACTTGGGATAGTGGGACATGTCAAATAATAGATCTGTATTAAGCTATGGGGATGAAGAGGGAAAAGGTAAGCAGCCAGATTGGCATTGTCAAGGTAGATAGAGATGGTTTGGGGAAGGAGTAGAGGGTAAAGGTGGTGGAGGCAGGTTGTATGTCAAAAAAGGGGGGAGTGGGGAAGGGAGGATGTGATAAGGTGGGGGATAAGGCAGGATGATTATGCCAAATTATTTTCTTGCACAGTTACAGGTGGTTGCATTTTTAATGTGGGACCATAGCCCTCTATTGAACAGACATAGAAACATAGAAAGGTAGACTTTGATGGCAGGTAAGGACCACTTGGCCCACCTAGTCTGCCCATTTCCCTACCTAGAGGATAAGCTGCAGATCCTATTTAACCAACAGCCTATTTCTTCCTACCCCCCACAAAAATTGCCTTATGTCTGTCCCATGCATTCTTGAATTCTCCCACAGTTTTAGACCCCACAACCTCCTCAGGAAGGCTGTTCCATGCATCCGCCACCCTCTCTGTGAAAAAATACTTCCTCACATTGCCCCTGAGCCGTCCCCCCTCTATCTTCAGATTGTGTCCCCTTGTTCTTGCACATCTCTTTTTCTGAAAGATGCTACCCTCTTGGACTTTGTTGATTCCACTGAGGTACTTAAACATTTCTATCATGTCCCCCCTCTCCCTCCTTTCCTCAAGGGTATACATATTAAGCTCCTTTAGACTCTCCTTGTATGGCTTCTCTTGCAGACCCTGCACCATTTTAGTTGCCCTCCTTTGAACTGCCTCCATCCTGTCTATGTCCTTGTGGAGATGGGGTCTCCAGAACTGGATGCAGTACTCCAGATGGGGTCTCACCAACTGTCTGTACAGGGGATAACAACTTCCTGTTTTCTGCTGGTGATACTTCTCCCTATACATCCCAGTATCCCCCCAGCCCTCCCTACTGCCTTCTGACAATGCTTGCCAACCTTAAGGTCATCTGATATGATTACCCCCAGGTCCCTTTCCATTTTTGTTGTTGCTACTACCTCCCCCCATTGTGTAATCTTTCCCTGGATTTTTGTTTCCCAGGTGCATTACTTTGCACTTCTTTGCATTGAATCCAAGCTGCCATATTTCAGACCATTCCTTCAACCTTGCCAAGTCCCTTCTCATCCTTTTCATGCCTTCTTGTGTATCAACCCTGTTGCAGATCTTTGTGCCATCAGCAAAGAGGCATACTTTTCCTTCCAGTCTCTCTGCAATGTCACTTATAAAGACATTAAAAAGGACTGGACCCAGTACTGAACCCTGCGGTACCCCACTAGTAACCCCCCTTTCTTCAGAGTGGACTCCATTTACAATTACCTTCTGTGTCCTGTTGTCCAGCCAATGTTTTACCCAGACTACCACCCTGGGACCCACTCCCAGGCTGGTTGATTTGACTATTAATCTTTTGTGTGGGACTGCGTCAAATGCCTTGCTAAAGTCTAGGTAGACCATGTCCACAGCCCCTACCTGGTCAACTACTTTGGTCACCCAGTCAAAGAAATCTATTAGATTCATCTGACATGACCTTCCCACCATGAACCCATGCTACCCTGAGTCCTGTGCCCCACTGGTCTCTAGGTACTCAACAATTCTTTCCTTCAGAAGTGATTCCATCACTTTCCTACCACAGAGGTCAAACTGATAGGTCTGTAGTTTTCTGCCTCTGTCTTGGTCCCACTTTTGTGAAGGGGAATCACATCCGCCTTCTTCCAGTCCTCAGGTACCGCACCATCCTCCCATGATTTGTTAAACAGGGTAGTCAGGTGTCACTAGTTTTCTGCTTAATTCTTTTAGAATTCTGGGTGAATTCCATCTGACCCCATTGCTTTGTCCACCTTCAGTTTTAGGAGTTCTTTCAGAACCTTTCTTCTGTGAAAGGACTGGGATCGACCCCCTATCCAGAGTGTTTCTGTTAATTGGATTTGGCACCTCCCCACTTCCTCTTTTGTGAATACTGAACAAGTATTCATTCAGTATCTCTGCTTTTCACTGTCACTCTCCCCCCACCATCCATTCTATTCAGCCTCACTATCCTCCCTTTGTCTTTCTACGCTCCCTGATATACCTATAAAAGGTTTTATCCCCCTTCTTAACTGAGTTAGCTATCTTTTCCTCAGTTTGTGCCTTTGCTATTCTGACAACCCTCCCTGCTTTCTTCTGCCTTAATTGGTACAGTTCTCTGTCCTGCTCCTTCTGTGTTTTCTTATACTTCCTAAATGCTATCTTTTTCTCCCTAATCTTCACTGCCACCTCTTTTGAGAACCATAGTGGCTTTTTCTTTTGTTTTGATTTGTTTATTTGCTTCACACAAAGGCTTGCTGCCTCTGTGATGGCAGTTTTGATATTTGCCCATTGTTGCTCCACCCCTCCTTCTAGCCTGTTTGCTAGTGCTTTTCTAAGGCACTCTCCCATCTTGCCAAAGTCAGCCCTCCTGAAGTCCAGAACCCTCACTTTTGTATGGCTTGACTCTGTAGCTGAGTTTATCATGAACAACACTGTTTGGTGGTCACTTGTTCCCAAATGGCTACCCACTTCTAGATCTGAGATCCTCTTACTGTCCCCATTTGAGAGTATGAGGTCTAAGATTGCTCCCTCACGAGTAGGTTCCAAAACTAGCTGTCTGAGGCATGCCACCTGAAGGGCATAAAGAATGGCCCTGCTTTTGGATGTGGCTGCCGCAAAGGTGCTCAAGTTAACATCTGGCATATTAAGGTCTCCCATCAACAGTATCTCCCCTTTCTCTGCCATCTTAAGTATGCCTTCTATCATATCTTTGTCCATTCCCTCCCCCTGACATGGGGGGGTCTATCTACAACTCCTGTGAGGATTGTGGTGCTATTTCCAGTCTGTAAGGTGACCCACAGTGCCTCCTCTCCTCCCTGTTTACTCTTTTGTTTGGTTGCTTTTATCCCTTCCCTTACATAGAGAGCTACTCCCCCTCCTCTTCTGCCCTCCCTGTCTCTCCTGTAGGTTGTATACCCTGGTATATTAACATCCCAGACATGGTTCTCTGTGTACCATGTTGCTGTGAGTGCTATGATATCCAGGCATCCCTCTTCCATCAAAGCCACCAGTTCAGGGAGCTTGTTGCCCAGACTATGGACATTGGTACTCATTACTATCCATTTCTTGATGGCCTTACCCTTTTTTGCCCCATCCATGTCCTTATTGCATTTGTCACTTTCTCCATTTACCCCTGTTCTTCTATCCTATCGACATCTCTATATTGGTGTCTACCTCACTTATTACCCTGATATTTTGGGGGGGCTAAGATTTCCCTGCTCCTTTCCAGTGCCTCCCCCCTTGGCTAGTTTAAATGCTTGTCAATGAAGTATTTAAACCTATCACCTAGGATCCTGGTTCCCCTCCTGGACAGGTACAGACCGTCATGCCAGTATAGGCCTGCATCCCTCCAGGTGGACCCCAGTCCCCAATGAAGCCAAATCCCTGAGCTCTGCACCAGCTTTTCAACCACTGATTGAATCCCATGGTGTGGAACACCCTAGCCTCACCCATGCCATAGACAGGCAGCACCTCCGAGAAGACTCACCTTAGTATTTACTGTCAGCATGTCGGGTAGCTCATTAAACCATTTGGGACCCTTAAAAGTAATGGATATTTTGGGCCAGTGATGTGCGCTTGAAAGGGACTTGTAGACCTCCTTTTGTTGCATTTCTTGTTTGTTTAGTGTGCATAGCCTTCTTGAACAGACTGCTTATGGATTCAGGCAAGAGGTCTAGTTGCTCTTTTTTCACAATCATGCATGTTTGGTATTGGGCTCTTTGGTATAGCAGGAGCCAGCCTGTCTCAGTGTAGAGCGCACAGGTGTGGGTCCAACAGTCAGAGTTTAATACAGAATTTAATATACAATAAAATACACCCAAATCAAAATTTGAAAAATTTCTGGAAATATGTATAATAGGATTGTTTTTTTTAAAACTTCCATGTTTCCACAAACAGAAAGTAGGATGGTGGTCACTCAATGAATCTGAAGCCAAATCACAATTTAAAATATGATTGGAATTATGGGTAAGTAACCAATCTAACACTGTGTGTTTTTTGGGTTTGTTATTCAGTCTAGTAGGGAGTGTGATCCATTGCTATAATCTAGTTGGTAATAAGACAAGATCCCTTAAAATGTAATTATGTCAGATCCATGCCAATTAGAATTAAAATCCCCTAAAGCTAAATATTTACCAAACATTTTTATATTCTGTTTATCAACAAATTCCTCTAGACCATTTTTGTTCTCTTTTGGGGGGATATAAATACAACTCACTGTCAACTTCTTCACAGAACCAAAAAGAAGCTGAACTGTGAGGAGTTCACAGCGATTTAATACATCCAAAGTTATGTTCTTCCCTTCTACAACAAATTAACTTTTTGCTTAAAACATTACTCCCTCTCCCCTTCTTTTACTATGGTCTTTTCTGAAACTCTTATACCCAGCTATATTAATTTCAGATTTTAATATAATGGGTTTTAACCATGTTACACTTGATGCAAGAATATCAGGATGGTATAACAATACCCAGGCCTCAACCTCCTGAAACTTGGACATCAAGCTTTGCACATTCTACAAGAAGATTAAACTCATGTTCTTCTCACACCCACATAACTCCCACTATGAGTTATGTGCCCCCCTGTCCTAACTGCCAGCAGGGCTCCCCTCGAACAAGTGGACTTCTTCAAATACTTGGGCACCACCCTCTACCCAGCCCTAAATTTCCACCAACACATCCATCTTTTGTCCACCACCCTTAATGTCTGCATCAGCATACTATAGCGGTTCAAGCACTGCCTCACTCCAGATGCCCTCCAACTCGCAGTCTCTTCCTCAGTTCTCTCCCTCCTAGATTACGGAATACTTATATGCAGCACTGTGGCTCCATCAGCCCTTTCCAGGCTCCATCTCTCCATAAACAAAGCCTGTTGCCTCATCCTGGGCTGTGACCATCTCACCCACACCTGATCCCTCTATAGTTCTACAAACTGGCTTAACCTTGACAACAGGATCAAATTCCACACCTGCCTTATGGCCAAAAAGACCTCCCTTGGACTCTCCCCCCTGGGTCTGTTCTCAATAATACACACAGCTCCGACTCGTAAAACCACTTGCAGCTCTGGTAAGCAGCTCCTTACGATTCCCCACTGCCGTACCTCCCAATTTCAAAGATCCTTCTGCTGCAAAGACCTATTCTGGAATGAATGCCCTACCTAACTCACTCACAAATGAAAATAGAATTGGCCCATTCAAATCTCATCTCAGGGCCCACCTCCAGTCCTCAAACCCCTGTCATTGTCACTAATTCCCTCCCTGACCCCTCCTCACTCCATAACTATGGCCTCTGGCCTACTCCCCCACCCCTTGGGTTCACTCAACATGAACTATAACTTTATGACCTCTATATTTAAAATCTTTATATTGTATTCTGTTCAAACAATGTACTAAGCTAATAATGCAGACTTTTAGCTTTGCTGTATTTGCTACTGTAACTAGTTATTTGTCTTCTTCACTGATACGTAAAAATGTTGTATTGTCCTCCTTTGTGACGTGGAACCTTTGTAAATGAGTTCTTGACTCAAAGGTACTTTTCAAAACATAAATAAATAAACATAAAAAATGGATAATCCTCAGTCCAGTATTATGTAGCTGAAAGAATTCACTACCAGCAAGGCCATTAATAATGGGGCCCAGATTACATTCCACATCCCCAGATAACACAATTAACAAGCAATATAACCAGGCTCAGACATCAAATTGATTTAGGTACCACCTTCTCCTACTTTTGCCAACATTATAACCCACATTATAAATTACACTTTTATACAATGCCCCCACAGTATTACAATATCCCAAAGAATGGTTGTAAACAATGTCCAGAGATTTCATATTCAGATAAGCCCTCCTTTCAACATTATCCATTGCACTGATCTTAGCAAATATCCCATCTATGGCCAAACAACAGGCAATCAACATGGCCCCTACTAACAATCCCCTATGGGCCATTATAACTCAAATCTATGACTAACACCACCCAATAAAATAAAGTTTAGCCTGTGAGACAAAAGAGTAATGTTACGTCAGAGAACTCTGTTTGCTCTATCCACCTTCAATCTAATTCCAGTTAAGAAAACACACAGTCTCTTCACATGCTAACAGCAAATAGAGTACTTTGTATTAGCAGCCTGTAAACCCTGAGCATTAGCAGTATGTACAACTGGCCATTTATTTTACCCTTTTTACATAAATACTATAGGTGAAAGTTTAATTTGCACAGTTGCAACCATTGACATCATCAGATATTTCCAGATATTTAGCAATATTTCTAAAGACAATCTCTCTGGTGGTCGTAACAAGGTACTGCAGGCAGGCAGGAATTTCTCTGGAGATATCACAGAAATTTCAGAAAATATCTGACCATGGCAAAGGCTGCAACTCTAGTTTATAATCTTCAGCTGCATTACAACTAAGTAAACAAAATTCATTCTTGTTATGCACAAGTTTAATTGTAACATCTACTCTGTTCAAGAGCAGTTTTTCCTAAAAGTAAAGGGCTGCATAAATTGGTATAAGCAGTTCTACAGAACAACTCTGTGCTGTAAAAGTTGTGCACTTTTTAAAACCCTCACTGGGTCCATTAAAATCTGTGTTCTTATGCTGTCCTGGTGAGTTCTTATAAAATAATATGGTAATAATTTTGTAGACCAGATATCATCACTGTAGTAAAGCAGTGACTCAATGATTGCCCTACAGGGGTAGCAGTTATTACTCTGGCTAATTAAATGGTCAATCACCACTATATCCAGCTGGCTAAATATGGTTGCTAGAAGGTTTTTAATTAAACTTTCTCTTGCCACATCATCAATGGCATGATGATCCTCCTTAGTGAACTTGCACAACATTTACAACAAAAAAACAAGGTGCTGAGTCAGTGTGTGGTCTGAAAACAAAACAAAATGGTAATATTTAATGCATGCAGAAAATAGAAAATAGAGATTGAATTGACATTTTGACCATATGTCTTCTTCAGGAATTATCTAAAAGAGAAACAATCAAAACCTAACTTTGCTTTTTTTCTCTTTTAGATAATTTCTGAAGAAGACCTATGATTGAAACATCAATTCTGACTCTATTTTCTATTTTCAGTGTATATTTAACATTACCAGTTTGTTTTATTTTTAGACCACTGGCTGACACAGCAAATTGTTTTTTTTTTTATTTCTACATTTTGTCTGCAAGAAGAGGTGTCTAGTTAGAAGAATGAGCTAAAAGTCGTACTCTGCAATAGACGCACTGCAGATCAACTTGACAAACTTTGCTATTTTCTCTTTTAGATAATTCCTGAAGAAGACTTATGATTGAAACATTAATTCTAACACTATTTTCTATTTTCAGCATGCTTTTAATGTTATTAAATGTATAACATGGTACTGTTTCGATCAATGTAGTCTTCACCCTTACCTGACACATAAAACTCCAGTGGTGGATTATCACTTATAACTGACAAGAGTGAGATTTCAACAGGAAGGTTTTTCTCTATACTACTTTGGGTTGGTGGCAACATGAAGAGGTCTAATTTTGACTTTTTCCATTCTTGAGACATACAAGTATAGAAGGTTTTCTCCCCCTGCACATACGTGTCACAACTGTTCTTTTCTTTTGAACATGCAGCCTTTTCTCCTCAATCTCTCCTCAGCATTTGACACAGTGGACCATGTTGTGTTACTTGACCATCTCAGGGAGTACTGTGGACTTTCTGGCACTATCATCTGCTGGTTTGAGTAATACCTCATGAACATGAGGCAATGGGTAGTGATAGGGAATTTCTCCTCCTCCTCGAGCCTCCTGTCTTGCAGAGTACCCCAATGATTCTGTCTTGTCACTGATGTTGTTTGCTGTGTACATGCTGCCCCCTGGGTGAGCACATAAGGAAACACAATGTGGGTTTTCATTGCTATGCAGATGATACCCAGTTGTATCTTTCCTTTGCCCCGGGACATCTGATGCTGTTGAAGTGCTAAATAGCTGCCTTGCCAAGATTAATGCCAGGATGGCCTCTAGCTGGTTGTGACTGAACCCTGATAAGATGGAGGTACTGGTTATGGAGTCAAACTATAAGCATGGTAGGACTGCCTCTGGTGTGGCAACTGGTCTTTTCCTAGGGCCTACACCATTGATGGCTTCCTCTAGGGTGCACTATCTGTATGTGTTCCTCGATGATGGACTGACATTTATTAAATTTCAGGTGTCATCAATTATCCAAAGTAGTTTTTTACCATCTGAAGAATATCACCAGGACCAAACCCCTAGTTCTGCCTGAGGACCTTCCTACCTTGGTACATGCCTTTGTGATGTCCAGACTTGATTACTGTAATGCGTTCTACTTCGGGGTCTCTGGATGGACCTTCTGCCAGCTGCAGTTGGTGCAAAACACTGCCACCAGGTTGCTGACAGGACTCTCTAAGTTCAGTCATGTTCCCACAGTGTGGGACACATTGCATTGGCTACCTGTCAGGTGGAGGATTCTCTTCAAAATGAGCTTGCTGGCCTTTAAGGCTCTGAATGGACTAAGCACTGGCTATCTGTCTGACCTCCTTATACCTGCTGCTCCTATCTGTTCCCTCCATTCCTCCATTAGAAGCCTCCTTGCGATTCTCAGGATGAGGTTAGAAACTGTCATCAACAGGGTGTTTAGTGTCACCAGTCCTTTCCTGTGGAATTCACTTCCACCAGCTGTTAGGGAGGCCCCTTCAGTTGAGGTTTTTAAGAGCTGCTTAAAGATCTATCTGGTTGCACAGTCTTTCCCAGATATACAGCTGTGAAGAACTTTTTTGATATATCTGTAATGCTTGCATCTTGCACTTTATCTACTGATTTTATTATATTTAATACTTTTTAGTTTTAGTTTTGTATTCCTGTCTGTCTTATCTTTAGAAATGTCTGTATTTGTAAGGTGCCCAGAGCCTCTGAGATTGGGCACCTAAGAAATAAAAGTTACCTTGCCTTGCCTTTAAATAATCCTTTCATGGGTCACTGGAATGGCTGTTCTCCTTTTCTTACTGGCTTTCTTGTAAACAACGATTCCTGCCCCATTTTGTGGCTGTTCAGGATAAGGCATTGAGAAAGAACAACTAGCATTCTCACCTACATCTTTTACACTATTTTTAGCAGCTAACTTAAGATTGTGTTTCACTGTTTGAAAACCTTTTTGTAATAGTGGCACAGCTTTTCTAAATAAACCTCTAAATATGCTACCTATGCTGGCACCATACATAACAGTGGCACAATGAAAACCATATAAGTTATGATCTGAGTGTGGTTTGTTATATGCTACATAAAGTTTTGGATGACTATGCAACTTCAGTGACATTGTGGGCTTTTTGAAGGTTCCTATAACTGGCCAGAAATGAAGCTTCACAATTGTCTTGCCAACTGAGAATAATAAATTTTTGCCTTGATCATTCTTTATAACAATAGCCATAGTGGGAAACTGTTATTTGCTGATTGGTATATAATCTGCTTTATCATAGTGGATGGTTATGATGGCATTATTCTTAACAGATATTACCACACAATGGAATAGTGGCACATGGCTATCTACAACTCTTTGGTGTTCACTAATGTCTGTATACACAAACAGTGTATGAAAACTACCACTGATGCCAGCAAAATATGGTACTGTGCATGACTGTACTTGTGATATACCATATGTTACCCCATAAATACAAGACAGATTATGGCAAGCAATGAATTAACTGCCACTAATGTTGTGGAATTTTATTTTCCATTCCCAGTTGTCATATTCTAAAAACATTTCTAGCTGTGCCATTTCCAGTTTCTCAGTGATGGCTGCTGTGACGTCTTCAACATTGTGATAACTGCTGGTAACTGATAACAGTAATTGGAAAGGCTTTTGCCTAGAGTTCAGTGGCCAAGCAGCCATCCACTCCCACTTCCTGAGCTATATAGGCAGTTCCTCTCAGCCTCATTGTGAAGCATTTTTTCTTTGCAGCTGGAGGCTCTGTTGGTCAGTCCTCTGAGCTGGCTGGGGCCTGCTCCCCCCGCCTGCTCTTTCTGTGTGTCTCTGCTGGACTTAGGTGTTTGTTTTCCTGCTTCTGGTTTGTATCTTTCCTCTGGCTGTGTGCTTCCTTCTGTTTTTTGTGTCTTGTTTTTGTTTTTGGGTGTTGTTCCCTGTTTTCTGTGTTGCTGTGTTTTGGTTTAGTCTTTTGGGGCTTTGTTTCTCAGCTCCTAGCATACTGCTACTTCAGAGCTTATACTGCTGCTTTCAGTTACTTACAACTGCAGCCACTGCTACTGTTTACTCCAATTACTATTGTACCCAGTGCTTGTGTTTTTACACAGTTGCACACCACTCTTAAACTACTTCCATGCTACTGCAGTCATTACCTGTGTGTTTCAGCTCAACCATAGCTACTCCATGTTGCAAACTCAATTGTTTTCACCTGACACCAGTTCACTCTGACCCTAGCTATGCTGATCAATCATGCTATCATTCTACTTGCAGCTTCATTGCACTGCCTGCCTACACCTGCTTTCAGAGCATTGTCTCCATGTTTTATTGCAGTTACAACTCTGAGATCAGCCAACTAAGCTCCTGCTGAGGCTGTTAATATAGCTTTATTTATTAAATCCTGTCTTGCTGCCAAAAATCCTCAGAGTATTTGTCACCTTGATTTGGCTATTCATGTTTGGCTGGCTTGCCCACAATTCAGTGTTGTTTCATTGCTATATGTTATGCAGACCTCCGTGCAGGTCCACCTATCACTACTACTGTTTATTGACCTATGTACAGGTCCATGCTTGTTTACACTATCATTGTTCTTTGCTTATGCAGATCATTGCTTCATGCCTACTGCCATCCCCTTGGCTTCAGCCTCTGGGATTCTACTGCAGTCAATTTTGCTTTTGACCTTGCAAGGTCTCAGCACTCAATCGTCATTACGATCTCAGCACGCTATGCTCATTCAGCTCATCAGCATTTCAGCTCAATCATTTTCTGGGGCATGCCAGCCATGCTATTCTGATGCAGGGTACCTGCAGGTGATGGTCTCAATCTGCATTTTGTCTGCATCTCGAGCGTGTCCAACTTGGGGTGGGATCCTTCTCATCTGGCCCATAGCTGGGAATGTCCTTGCCCCAGGCTTGGCTTTAGCTGCCTGCTATGTGACAGCAGCTCCTGGTGTAGAATTTAAGACTAGTAGTGAGGGGGTGGAAAAAGTTACCTCCTTTGGCTCTAGTGTTCCACTATAACAGTTAGCCATTGACTTTAGTGGTTTCCCTAGCAAGGCACCTTCACCACATTCTCCCTAAGACTGCCTCTGGTTCACTTGGTCTGATTTTAGTGTGGGTAGGCCAGGTGAGTGCCTCAGCAGTCATTGCTGTCCTCCTGCACCATGGCTGCATGTATTGTTGCAGAGTTTTCTTGCAGCCTTCCACGGCGTTCCCGCTAGAGGGTTTGAGTGAGAGCCTTCCTCCAAATTGGAATATTTTCCACCTCCCTTTAATTGGATTTTTCAAATTGCAGCTGCAGAGTCATCACTAAATAAACTATCCCAAGCCTGGAGACAAGGCGACCTAGGCCTTGGATCCCCAGAGATTTCCTCCTCATAGGGTTTTTTTTCTCTCCTCCATTTACTCAGGTCATAACACTCAGTTAGCATAGTAGTTTCCCCTAATTACTTTAGGTAGGTTCCACTGTTGGATGGAGGTGGAGGATGTCCTGTCATTCCCTCTCTCCTTAGGGAATCCCCTAATCTCAATGCAAACCATCAGTATCATGCTACGCACACCTGGGCATTTCATTATGTTATGAAACTGAGCATCTCATTACATTATCAAACTGCCTATGCTTCTCTACTACTATGTTACAATTACTGCTCCTATGTCACAATTATTGCTTGCTGATATGCTTCGTGTTGCCTCCTTCTTTGGGCTGTGATTGTACTACATTTATTTTGGGGATTCCTAAGGTACCTTTTAGCCATGGGAATCATCCTGTGGCGCCTCTAGGGATGGAACCCTCTCAGAGGGCTCCATGCCTTTTGTACCCCTATAGGGTGGTAATTTTTCTGGAATAGAGATTGCAAATGGCCAAAACCAAACTAACACAGTTGCACAAGCATAACACTATATTGACTGCATAGAACAGTGAATTGGAAAGACTTTTGCCTGGAGTTCAGTGGCCAAGAAGCCAGCCACTCCCACTTCCTGAGCTATATAAGCAGTTCCTCTCAGCCTCATTGTGAAGCATTTTTTCTTTGCCCCACCATCCTCCCCTCCTCCTCCAGTGGCAGAACTTCTCTCTTTAAGGGATTCCTAAAGTACCTCTAGCCACAGGAAATGTCCCGTGGCAGCTTTTGGTGTGGAAATCTCTCTGAGGGTTTCTTGCCTGTCGTACCCTTACAGGGTGGTAATTCCTCTGGAATATAGAATGTGAATGGCCAAAACCAAACTAACACAGTTGCACAAGCATAACAGTATACTGGCTATGTAGGACAGTGAATAATGACTTAGAAGTTTCACCTATTTGAAATTCTCCATCTTGTGGTGTAATATTGTTCCATGTCCTCTTGTATTGAATTTCTGACAAGCAATCTTCCCACAACACAACTAAGCTGATAGGTTTTGCAAGTTTTGCAGCATATTCTAAAACTGTGAAATTCAAAAGGTAAGTGCTCCAAAGACCAGAGAAACCAGTATTGCCAACAAATTGTTGATTTATTTTTCCACCAATGTGAAAGCCCCTCTCGCCTCAGCTATTTGCCTTCAAGGGGGCATTAACCATTCCAAAACTGTTTTTCAGGAACATTTCAAATGATGCATTGCTGGGCAAATGTAACAGAAAGTCCATTCTCAGCCATTTGTTTTACCATTAAGTTCTTCCAGTAACTGATGTCATGCAAAACATGGCAACATTCTTATAACTAGAAATCTCTTAGTTGTTTGGATTCTATCCAGCTGTTACATTGTGATGGCTAGCCTAGCCATTTCACTAAAAATGTTTTTCTTTCCTTGCCTTTTCTGTGACACTATTTTCTCTGCCCTGTATACATAGTTTGCAGAGTCTTCGACTCTTACCATTTCTTGCCCATAAAAAGTACCTCTTATTTCTTCACCATAATAATCTTTTTAATTTGTGCACCAGTGTTGGTTTAGGTATACATTGAGAATTAATAAATATCTCACCTGTAAAGTTTTGCTCATAACATTTGTCAGCTGTTTTCTTAACTCTAGAAACCTACACATGATCACCCTCATGAAATTTAAAAGGCTTTTTCACTTTTAGTTCAAAATCACTATATAGAATTTTTAAGAAATCTAAAGGACTGGTGGTTGTCACATGAAAGGTGACTAATTTTGGTGGACCTGTGATAACTCTGATTATAGGTCATAATTAAATACTGTAGTACATATATGTATCTATAGGTGTTAAACGCTGTACAATATCTCCACATTTTTGTTTTCAATGTACGATTAAATCTTTCCATAACACAAGCCTTATCATTGTTTACTGTCATAAAAATGGTGCACATTTTCTTCTTTTTAAAAATAGCTTAAGTTTAGCATTAAGAAATGTGGTTCCTTCATCTGTTTGTAATTTTTCAGACTTGCACCCTCTCTGATTATCATTTTGAAAGCCTCTGTCACTTCTCTTCTAAATTTATGTTTTAAAATTCAAACCATACATATTTTGACAGGACATCAATAACTGTTAGAATAAACCAGAATCTGCTATTGTCTTTGGAAAGACTAACCTCATCTACCAAATGAGCTTGCCATTGTGCATCAATGTCGTGAACAACCATTCTTTTTCTATAATATCCTTTCCTTGCAGGCTTGTGCATAGTATAGGCCTCTTGTAAAGACAACCATTGTATACTAGTACTTGCATGTGAGTAATCCTTTTCCTTTTTTTTTTAAACAGATCTGTGTAGTCTTTGAAACTCTTCTAAGCTACTGGATGAATAAGCATCATAGTAAGTTTTTTTCAATGATTTCTTGTCCACGACCCCTGTTTAGTAACACGACAGGGAAACATGCATTTTTTTCAAATCTGAAACTTTTATTATGACAGACCACACATTGTATACATGCACTATATAACAACAGAAAAGATGTGTTAGTCATTGTGCTAAACTGACATTATACCATAGTATAAACATTACAAGAACATACAGGTCTAGTTTTGCTGTGTAAGAACATTTGATGTAAATGCAGTCACATTGCTAACAATGTGCTTTTTGACATGTTAAACTATAACAGCAAACACTGACAATGTAGGTCACAGCTGCCATCACATGACCATGATAAACCACACCCAATTTGTCAAATATTGGTGGTAGCACATTTTGAACAATTTCTAACAAACTTATTGTATAACTCCTCCAGAGTCCACAAGTTCCCAGGTCCTGAATACATCCTCTACCCTAAAGGTAAGCAGCGAGGCAAGCAGAGAAGCAGATCACAGTGCGAACGTTGCTATACAACTCAGCAAATTGTAAGACAAGGCCACAAAATGGGGCTGATAAAATTTGGCATCCAGAGTACTATAGGCTATAGACTAAAAGCTACAGTTTCAACATACAATAACGGAGACTTGACAAGACTTAACAGAAAATATCTAGCACTAGTGTTAGTATTTAATGTCTACCTGATACCAAAACACAGATATGGCTAGTCTTTCTCACAACAGTTTCCTGACTATACCAGTTAAAAAGTACTAACTCACAAACAAAACTGACAAATATCACATAAAAAATTAGCAAAAATTAACAAAAAAACAAGCTGCTACTGAGTTGCTAGTGACAGTTGGCCCAGTACAGCCACCATCTTGTGAGTATCAATGTCAAAAAGGTCCATTTATGCACATGGTCATGTTCATTATATCAAATCAGTATGAGTCTTTTTAATGACTTTCATGGAAATCTGTATAAATTGAAGCTCACAGTTTATGGGGTTGCATACAGTTTGAGCAGCATAGTCTGGAATGTGTATAACTATCAAAGTCTGTAAAAGATATTCCATTTTCTATTTTTCAAAGGTTCTTAGGTGTTTTTCCTGAAAGTTACTCCTCTTAACAGCTGTCACCAAGCAACACCATGTTCCTCATCAGAACTCCCAATAACATACAAGTACATGTAATGAGGCACATGGCTTCCTTTTTTCAGTGTGTTTTAAAATAACTTTTTATGGCTTGTTGATGAAATGGCTTCTTCAATAGCCTTCTACAGTGCTAGGCTCAACTGTTCATACAGTTTGTCAAGCCCTTTAACAACACATGGCAGCTCTTTAAATTCTAACAAAGTGTAGTTTATAGCTTGTATTGTATCAAAGTAGGATGCTGTGCAACTTACTGTAATGTCCATGCTGTTGACTTGACTAGTAGCTTGATCCATCATGGGCACAACCTCTCAAATATTTTGGGAAAAATAAACTCCTAGTACCCCTCCTCCTGGTTGTATATACAGTTATGTCTTATTTGTGAGTGATGGTCAATTATACAATCCTCACATTATATTTTCAAGTCCTGAGTCATCAAGTCTCACTATAGCCATATTAGAATATCACTTATCAAGTCCAACATGATTGTCTTTTCAGATGGCATTTGATTTGCTGTCATGGCCACATCAGACTTTTAATTAGAGCATTTATCAGTGTCTGGTACATCTGTTTCATTCCACAGTTCATCCTTATTAACACAATCAAGGTTATCACATAAACTGAATATCATAAATTGTTTGATCAATTCAGACATTCCAGAATCCATCAATTTGATCCCCTATAGTGTGGCAATAGCAGGCACTGTATTATAAAATTGTCTAGGTTTATCAATTTTGTTGCTTTCCTCAGGTCCTCTACACACACAGGAGCAAAACATAAATCAGATAGACTATGGATGCTCAAAGGTTGTTGTTTTAGTAACATGTAGTCTGCTTTTGCTTCCTCTGACATGTCCTGGCAAGCCCAGACAAGTCAACCTTTTCCCCAGCCATAGCTGCATCATAACCTGGGAACTGATAATGGCATGGGATGGGGGGCCTACATCATATCCAGCATTCCCAAAACTGCAAGCGTGGGGATGTTACATCAATTTCTGCAGTCAAACATTAATAACATTTTGACAGTTAATATACACCTATACTACTCACAACCTTCATTTGCATACTGTGTGATCATGAGCAAGTCACTTTACCATCCCCAGTGCTCACAGGTTGCCCCTTAAAACAGATATGGTGGGTGCCTCATGGATCTTTACTGGTTACAAAAAAATAAATAAACAAACAAATAAGTCAATAAATACTGTAGTTAGAAGTTCAGGGAAAAATTCAAGGAATAATTTTTTCTGTGACACTAATCGAAACACAAACAGAATTTATGTTTAGCCTGAAGGAAGTTGTCATACAGAACTTCAAAGTGGGTTTAAAGTCTCCCACCAGGAATCTCTCTTGGGAACCCAATAATACAAAAGTGTGTTTTGCAACCAAAGCATTTTAAGTCCTTTCAACTGTGCAGCTTGTAGATATTGACTCAGAAGTTATAGCTTGAAAGGCTGACTATAATGATTGCTGAAGTAATTCACCCTTACACTGTTCCTCCTCTCCCTGCACATTCTTCACTTGCACAATCAAAAGAAGCTGAACCATTCTGGTTGTGTTGCTAGCTAAATTGTTTAATCAAGAGGACTCACCAGATAAATGTTTATCACCCAATAGTTCTCATGGAATGCAGTTAGAAACATGTCACTGGAGTTACTTGTTTCTTCTGAGACCTTTGTTTGTGCACCTCAAGACACTGCTGCAGCATATGGGGTGAACCCCCTAGTGGAGTTACATATGATGCTGAAACCAATGCAGAGACCTGCATCAACTACAGCCTCCACATGGTTTCTTTTCCAATAATTATGATATTAAAAGGTTTTTATGCCAGTTGGCAACTGAAGTCATGTGAATATTTGTATATTCTGATTTTTGAAAGCCATCCTCTACAGTTAAGGTGAGCTTAATGATCAGTTTAAGCAGGATCTAGAATAAAGTTCATGAAATGGCTAATAATTCTATACTCTAGGCCTTCTGCCAGGCTTTATATCAATGGTATCATTCTATCTACTACTGAGTTGAATTCTGGCACGAGGCAAGGCTACCCTCTCTCCCCAGTACTTTTAATTTTTATCTAGAACCCCTCCTTTACTTTCTTAATCATAATCCTAACATTAAAGGCATAAAGATTGATTCATAAGTTCTAACTCTTTTAACTTATGCTGATGATGTACTTTTCCAATACCAAAATATCTCAATCTCAGCTATTTTGTCTACCATCCAAAAATTTAGTCATATCTCTAATTATAAAATAAATACCACTAAGACAATTGTCATGTCCTTCAATAACAAAGTTACTAAGGATGAGATACTTACATTTGGTTTTACTTTGTCCTCCGGGCATTTGAAATACTTAGGGATGTCTCTCTCTCACAAGATAATAAGCAGATGTTACACTTAAACTTAAATAATCTGTTATCATCCATTAAAATAGACTTTGAAAGATGGAAGAAATTACCCCTGTCAAGTTTAGGTAGAATAAGTATAGTTAAAATGAATGTTTTCCCCAGGATTTTCTATCCCTTAAATTCTTTAAATATTTTTCTACCAATTTCTTGGTTCAAAAAACATCAATCTATGATTGGGAATTTTATATGGCTCAGCAAACCTTCAAGAATAGCATTTGAAAAACGTACCCTTAATAAAAATCAAGGAGGATTTAAATTACCTAACTTCTTTCTGTACTATCTGGTTAGCAACATAAACAAACTCTTTAGGTGGCCCCTCCCAAACAACATTCCTGTCACTTACCATCCTAACTGGCTAGATATCAAAAATGAAATGTTACATAAGTTTAAACATTTGTTTTGAATCCACATGTTACATGATGTTTAAATCTCTCCCTAACAAACTTAAGAAAACAGTTATGGGGACTTCTTACAAGATTTTAGACCAGTGGTTTAACTATTTTGATGAGCTCGCTCTATACTTTGCAACTAAAGTGGCCGACATCAGGATGAACCTGGGTCCGGTAACCTCTATGGGTGATGCTCTTGGACAGCATGAGATGACAGTGCCTCATTTCTCCTGGAGTTCCGTTCGATGACCTGAGTTCATGGACATTATGAGGATCATCCATTCTATGCATCCCACAAGTTGTGGTTTGGATCCCAGTCCGACTCCCCTCATTTTGGGTTGTTTTGATATCATCGGTCCGGTCCTGGCACAAATAGTCTGGTGCTCCTTGGAATTAGGCGAGTTTCCCTGCTCCTTGAAAGAGGCAGTGGTGACTCCTCTCTTGAAGAAAGCTTCCTTGGACCCGGACTGTTTTTCTAATTATCGGCCTATCTCTAACCTCCCCTTTATTGGGAAGGTTATTGAGAAGGTCGTAGCGGTTCAATTGGATGACCATTTAACCATCCATAATGTCTATGAATCCTTCCAGTCGGGCTTCCGGAAAAGACCTAGCACCGAGACTGCGCTGGTTCGGGTGTTAAATGATCTTCTGATGGTGAGGGATCAGAAGAGATGCTCCATTCTTGTTCTTCTTGATCTCTCTGCAGCCTTTGACACAGTGGACCACATGGTGTTGTTAGCTCACCTGGGGCAAATCTGTGGAATGTCTGGAACCATTTTGCAATGGTTCACGTCATTCCTTACTGGGAGATTGCAGAGAGTTGTGTCGGGGAATTTTTCCTCTGACCCAATTCCTTTGTTGTGTGGAGTGCCCCAGGGATCCGTGCTGTCATCCATGTTGTTTGCAGTGTATATGCTGCCCCTCGGAGGTATCATTAGATGATATGGGCTGAGGTTTCACTGCTATGCTGATGATACCCAGCTCTATCTGTCTTTTGCACCCAACCAGGATGGAGCTCTCTCGGTGTTTAACAACTGTCTGGGGGAGATCCAAGACTGGATGGATTCTAGTTGGCTAAAGTTGAACTCGGAGAAAACAGAAGTGCTGGTAGTGGACCCAGGTGGTCGGATGGTGAGGCCGGGTATTGGTGCTCCATCTGGAATTGTCCTTGGTGGAGTATCTCTGCCAATCCTCAGAACAGGTGAGTAGCCTTGGGTTTATTCTTGACGAAGCTGACTCTTAAAGCTCAGGTGTCAGCCGTTGTCAAGATTTCCTTTATCATCTTAGGAATATTGCCAGGGTTAGGCATCTTGTTCCGTCTGACTTCCTGCCTACTTTGGTTCACGCTTTTGTATCCTCACGCTTGGACTACTGCAACACCCTGTACTTTGGGCTTTCTGGGGTTGAAATCCATCACCTACAGCTGGTGCAGAACACTGCAGCCCGGGTTTTGACTGGGACAAGCCGGTCCTGTCATATCACTCCCGTACTGCGCGAACTGCACTGGCTTCCTGTGCGGTGGCGGATCACCTTCAAAGTAATTTTACTGACTTTTAAAGCCCTTCATGATCAGGGTCCAGCCTATCTGAAAGACCTCCTGGTTTCTTACCGCCCTGACCGATTACTCCGCTCGGCTGACATGGGGTTGTTAGAGATCCCAAGAGTGAGTTTAAAATCTTCTGGCAGCAGAGCATTTTCGCATGCTGCACCCACTCTTTGGAACTCTCTACCATGTCGGTTACGGCAGTGCACCTCCGTGGAACTTTTCAAGAGGGATTTGAAAATTTATTTGTGGAATATGGCTTTTTTAGATAATTAAGTTATTTATAAATGCTTGGATTTTATTATTAATACTCTGTTTCGTTGTATGTTGATTTTATGTACATGTTCTGTTTTTATGTAGTGTTTTGAACTGTTTTTAAAATTGTTCAGCACCTTGATACACTGAAAGGTGCTATATAAATAAAATTATTATTATTATTATTATTATTTTCAGATTTCATTAGCAAGGTATACTGGTCAACCTTTTCTATACAATGGTAACTTTAAACTGATCAATAAGCCTTTAGATAAATCTTGGGTTCCTATAATAAAGTCTTGCTCAGTTAATAACCTTTTAAATGACGGTTCTCTAATGGCTTTTGAATATTTAAGAATGAAGATAAAGCTCAATAAAGGGTATTATTATAAATGTTTTGCATTAAAAATTATCCTTACATCTCATTTTGGGCCTATGCCTTGGTTTGAAGACCATGGATCATTACTGGAAAACATTCTGGCAATACTTAAAAAATGTTATCCTATTTCTGGACTATACCAGTTTTTTTTTTTTTATCTAGACCTCCTGTATCTGTACCAATAATACCGAAACTTTGGACAGATAAACAAGAATACTCAATTTCAGACTGGCCCCGGTCTGGAATGACTTATATGAATATATTTTAAATGATACACTAAAACTATTATAATTTAAAACTTTACATAATTCATATGATACTCCTTTAAAATTGTTTGGTTTTGGCCTACTGTCTTCTATGGCTTGTGTTAGATGCGGATCAGGAGTAGGCTCTCTTGATCATATATTTTGGGATTGCCCTCTGGTCACAGCCTTTTGGTCAGAAATTAAAATCAAAATAGATAGTAGACTAGGACTGGATGAATATTTTACTCCACAGATTTGTATTACAGGAGATTTGACTAGTATCCCTTCTCCCATAACGAAACAAAATATTTGTATGATAGCTTTAACAGCTAAAAGGTTATACTTAAACATTGGACAGATCATTAAACTCTTTCCTTGTTGGAATGGAGAAATGAGGTTGTCCTTAATTTAAGAATTGAAACATTTGTAGTAAGTACGAAACATAAACTAGAAGGCTCTGCCTTTAAATGGAGTAAATTACTCTATAAGAGAATATATTCACTGCCCTTAAATTTCACTGTTGTGTCTGCTCTGACATTTTCATGGCAATTTAATTTAGCCAAAGTGCAAGGGCAAGCTAACTTGTCAATTGCAGTATATATTTTCACTGTCATATCATTTTCACTGGATTTTCAAAATAGTGAATATAGCTCAAATTTTATTCCAGGGTAAATAATGTCTTATACAGTATATGACCTGATTCTCAATCCCCAAATGTTCTAGTTCCTTAAATTTGGTTTGAATCTTCATTTATGTAGAAAAATATATTTATTCTACTAATAGTTGAGGTTTTACTCTTAAGTCACACTTGCTTTAATTTACTTATCCTTATGTGATCTCAGTAGATGTTTTGTTCTGTTATATTTAGATGCTGTTTTTTGGGTTGATAAGATGGCTAGGGGGAGGTACTAATGTTTAGGGTTTAGCTTTTGCAATGTGCTATCTGTAATAGATAATGATGCTGTTGTTTGATTATGATATAATGTATTTTTTAATTCATTCAATTGCACCTTTACAGTCTGTAATTGTTTTATGATCTAAAAATTAATAAAGATTATAAAATTTAAAAAAAATGAATAGAGCTCATGAAACCATCTTGGTGCTTGCTAGTGCCTCCGTCAGGAAGAGCATCATTTTATTATTTAAACAAGCATTGACAAATGCCATTCATGTTTGCTTGCTTGCATTTGCTGTGTAGTTGAAGCTGCCAGACCTATTCTTTGGAATGTCTTGCCTAGGAGACTGAGAAAGGCTCCTTATGTGGAGGCATTTAAAAGGGGGCTAAAACTTATCTATTTAACTAGTCCCTTGGGACTAGTGATTATTTTGTTTCCTGTCTGTTAGCTACTCTTAACAGAAATTATAGTATTTTGTCTTTTTTAAATCTTATTATTATCTAATTTACTAATTACTGATATGTTTGAAACTGTCTGTTATGTACAGTATGTATGGCGCATTGAGTCTTCACAGAAGGGCGCCTTATAAATAATGTTACTATTACTACTACTATAGTACTACTAGTTGTTGGCATAGAGAGCACAGCAGTTAAAATGAACAAAGAAATAACACACATTTTAATAGTGAAATTGTCAGGACTGAAATTCAAAGATTCACACATAATGTTATTTTTCAAACAATAAAGGTGCACCCTAGAATCCCCTAAAGATGTATTCAATGAATTCAAAACCACAGTAAAATCAAGAAGAAACACAAAAGATGATACACACACTAAGGCGAGGATTAGAAGATTTAATTAAGCCTTATACAGAAGAGTTAAAGTATAATATTGTGGTGAACCCCCTAGGTATTACATATGAAAGGCTTCATCAGCCAGTAGAAAAGCCTTTCATAGGCAATGCCAAAGGGCGTTTACAATGCTGCTGCACTTTAGCATGTTTGCACAAGCTTAGTTAAAGCTTTTGATCCTGACTTTAGTGTGTGTGTGTGTTAGCTTTTGTTGTTTTGCTTTTACTGAGTCACACATAACATTTGTTTTCTTTGACTGTGACCTCAAATTTTCAAGACAGCATTTTTATTACCCTGGTAAATGAACATGGCAGGTGTTATTTATGAAATCCTACCTTAAACATGATTTTACAGAATGACCACAAAAATAGAAGTGTGAGGGAGACCTGAAAATAACACCTGTCATGTTCATGAGATCAATTAAAAATACAAACTATACTGAAAATTGTGATCCAAAATGTAAAACAAAGGAACTTTATCGGTAAATATTGAAAGATTTCCACATTTTTCATAACTTTATGTTTTGAGATTTTGACCCCAAATTTTCAACACAGGCTTTTTACTATCCCACCTATGAACAGTGCAGGTATCATTTATGAAATTCTGCTTAAAACATCATTTTGTAGCACGACCATGATGAAAACACACTTTGGGTGAGATTTGGAAAATGGCAGCTTTCAAATTCATACGGTGGGATAAAAAAATGGTGATGCAAAACATTTGGGGTAAACATCTTCAAAAATTATGAAGTTATGTATACATTAGTAGTTTGTAGAATTTTCAAATTCTGGCAGAAAGTAATTTCACAGAATGTTTGAAATTCCACTAAAACTCCACCAAATTTTGTTAGAAGTGGAATGGCAGAATTCTGCAACAGAAAACTGTGGAATAGGTTTTCCATTGTATTTTCATGGAACTATGTTCTGTGGATCTCAATGTTTTCTATGGAATTGGTTGCAGAATGACTTTCTGCAGAAAAATGCTGATCCACATTATATAACCCTGCAGAGCACAGCAGGTGGGATTCCACAGTACTAGCAAAATTCTGGCAGAAATTCAGCTGTCAGAATGATCATTCAGTGCTAAGCCTGCCAGCAGAATTCTGCATTCTGCATAGCATTAGTATGCATGTTGAAAAATGTTATAGTCTTATTACTCCATTTTATGAGCAATACAGGGATAATTTTTAAAATCATGTCTAAAATGGGGTTTGCAGAATGACTGTGAAAATTTGTTTCCAAAGGGATGTTAAAAAAATGACAAAATTATGAGTAATAGGTTTATAGGTGATGTACAAGTTCAGTAGGCTGTGATGCAATTTATTGAACTCACCACCCATGTATCTCATGGATGTAAGTCATATTTTTATCTCCCATGTATGTATCTAATCTGTGTTTAAAAATCATTTAGTTATTACTATCAACAACATGTTGAGGGAGTTTATTCCACATTGTAATCATCCATTGGGAAATGAATCTACTCCTTTTGGTTGTTATGTTTTTACCACCTATAATTTTTAAAATATTACTTATTGTTGATTTTAAACCTTCATACCCTATGAGTCCTATTGTTTCCCTTATATACTCATCTTTTACTACTTTGTATGTCAGGCATAGGTCTTCTCTAATCTGCCTATATTGAGCTGAGAATAATTGTAGTTCAGTTAGTCTATTGGTATAACTGTGGTGCTGGAGTAGTTTGATCTATTTTGTTGTTTTTCTCTGCACACCCGCCATTAATTATTTGCCTCTTATAGTGTGTGGTGCACTGAACTGGGAATAATACTCCAAGTGGGGGTGAACCGTTCTGGTATAAAGTGGTACAATTAACTTGGAGTTTCTACTTTTAATGTTACTGAGTATTGATGCAATGATTTTTTGACATCTTTTGACCACTACAGAGTAGTTTCTATCAAAACACAGGCTATCAGAAATTATCACTCCCAAATATTTCTCCTCAACTGTAGTTTGCAAAATAATATTGTTTAATTTATAGTTAATTTGAGGGTTATTTTCCCTTTTCACTTGTCTTCATTAAATTTCATTTTGTTTACAGTTGCCCAATGAGATAATTGATCAAGTTGTCTTTGTAACTGCCTTCCATCTGCTGCAGTCCTTACAAGTCCCCCAATCTTGCAATCATCTGTGTACTTGCATATCCATGCATTGCCAGCTACTGCCATAGTGGACACCAAAATGTTAAATAGGATGGGACCCAACACTGATCCCTGGGGTACACCACTTGTCACCTTTCCCCATTCAGATAGATGCCCCTTTATAGAGACTCCCTGTTGCCAATATTCCAATAATGACTGTACCCAACTGATAGCATTGGGATGTAATTTAATTCTCGTTAATTCTTGTAGTAGTATTCTTTGTGAAACTTTGTCAAAAGCCTTGGAGAAGTCTAAAAACAGGACATCAGTTGGTATACCCTTATCTAATGTGGCACTAACCAGCTCAAAAAATTTCATAAGATTAGTTAGACATGATCTACCAGAGATGAAGCTGTTTTGAGAGGAGTCAACTAACTCTGTATTGTTAATATGCTCCATTATATATGTTTATAGGATACTCTCCATAATTGTACCTATTACAGAGGTGAGACTTATAGATCAATAGGTTTTTGGATAATTTTTATTTTCTCCCTTGTGTATAAAAAAACACATTAAAAATAAATAACTGGATTTACCTCGTTTTCAGTCAGTTCATGGTCAGGCACAGTAGAGAGATGATCTTTGCTAATCACAGATAGGATTACTAAATGGGACACTAATAAGATAAATAAAGGATTGGGATGGGATGGTGGGTGCTGAAAGGGGTGTGGGAGTGGGAATGTGATGACAGGAGCTTGAAGATCTCACTGAACAGTTTTCCTTGTTTCAGATTTAACAAAGAAAAAATGAAAATGATGAAAGATGGCTTTCTTTTTTTATAAGGATCTGACACAGGGTATTGGGATCCCCAGTGTCTTTGTGTTGTTTGGTAGCACAAGGGGTTGGGATCCCAGTGTCATATACTGTGGTGGTGGTGGAGTGTTACTAGCCAGTACTGGGGTATGGGTTCCCCAGTGACAGAATGTGAGCAGAGGGGTGTTCTTTGGCAGACTTTAGGATGGGCACTCCAGTGTCACAGACTGTTGGAGGGTGTTCTGAGCCTGCACCATGGGTTAGGCACTTCAGTGTTGCATACTGTGGCAGGGGCTTTTATTAGCTGGCACTAGTGGTTGGGCACCCAAGTGTTTGAGTGTTTGGGTGTGTGGTGGTGTGCTTTGGCAGCACTGGTGGTTGGTTTTAGAAGATTTGGGGATGTACTAGCCAGAACTGGGGGTTTATCAACCCAGTGTCAGAGTTTGACAGGGGGTATTGTTTAAGTATGTTTGGTTTATGTTGGGTTTGCACAATGTTGGGGGATGTTCATCACAGCATGTCTTAGTATGTCCCAGTCTCCACAGGAAGTCCTGTGGAACTGCTGTCAATTACAGCTTTTCTGGGGGGAAGCTTCCAGTGCCATCAGCTGTGGCATGTTGGAGGGGAACCAAAGGAGCTTCAGCTGATCATGACTTGGGACTTGGGAGGCTGATAGAGGAGCTGCAGCTAAAAACTGTAAAAGTGCAGTACAAAGTAAATACCTGCTGTTATGCTGTCATGGCTGGCTGCATACAGGAATAAGCGTGGGTGTTGTGCAACATCTCTGCTATTGCCTTCTGGCAGAGAAACAAAGCACTGAACAGCATCACATACAGTGGCAGTAATGACAAAGTTGTCTTCTGTAGCAGTATATCTTAAAGAACTATACTTCATGTAGAGGTGTGCGAAGTCTGCGAAATTCACTCTGCGAGTTAATTCATGAATTTCATGGTATTCCCGGAGCTATTTTGTGAAATTCACCACCGTGAACTTTGTGGATTTTCCATGGAGCACAAAATTTTGTTGCAAATTTCGCACTCCGCCTGTGAAATTCATGCTGCACTTTAAAAAAAGATGAATTTCATCCAAAATTTCACTGGTGAAGATTAACTTCTCAGCACCACTAACTTCATTATAATTAGATTAGATTACCATTGGAGACAATAAAGTTGTTGCAGCATGATTACATCACTTACTGCAGCATTGCAAGGTGATGGAAATTTTTTTGTGTGATCACCTCTGTACTGCATGTGGAATAAACAACACAGGAGATGTTGCTAGTATGAACTACAAGCTGCAAAAGACGACACCCTTCCAGGTACTTAAAAGCTAAAAGGAGGAGAAAGGCACAGCACAGCCATAACTTAGGTAGAGATAGAGGATTCTGAAGCTGTGATAGGTAAAGGGCAGCCAAGCCCCTCAAAGCCCTCTCAGAGCTCAGACTGATTGCAATCTTGTTTGCTAGTCTTTGGAAAGCAAATATAAAAATAAACCGAAGGTTTGTTGTTGGTCTCAGGGAAATGAATAACAAAATGACTTATCAATTACACTGTTGATGTTGTCACCAGCATAGCAGTTGAGAGACAAGTTGTTTACAAGTAGATATTGTTAATAGAATGAATTGGGAGTTCTATGTCACATGAAATAATTTGTTATTCAATATTCAATACTTCAGTAAGAACAACATCTAGAAATCATTACAGGTGAATGCAGACATACATATCCAAATTTAAAATCTATGTATTGTGGTATCCAGTGAACAAGGCACCCAAAATTGGGTGCCTACAAAAATAGTGACTCAATTACAGTGCCTGTGTTCATGGCTACCTAGCAGTGGGGCGAACATAAATTGGGGTGGGTGAAATGCAGTGAAGGGAAGAAGTAGGTATTCGTGCTTGAGGGGAGCAGCAGGGGAGGAATGGTATGTGGAAGGGGGTGTCATGGGCAGCTGCTGAGCTGTACCACTAGACTTGGTGGGGAGGGTGGTCAGCTGGGAGGCGAAGGGTGCAGGTCCGGTGCAGCGTTTTTTTTTTTCTGCCAGCAGATGGCTCTACATTTACTTAAGTTTCTCACACCCCTGACATGCACCCTTCTGGAGTTGAGAATCCATATGTATGGAGGAGTGGGGGGTGAAAAATAAGACCCTTAGGACTCGAGTGCCATTTTTGTCCATGCTGTGAGTGTGCATCACCAAAATTCATTTTCGGTGATGTACACTCGCTATAATAGCAATCGCTATTCTGCACTCATCGTTATGACATGGAACCATGTATTGTAATATCCACACTCTCTTAGCACCACCAGCAGTGTACAAACAAATTAACTATTTATGCATCCTGGCTTCCATATTCAAAAGTCCCCTGCATACATTGTGCAAGTTCCTGCGCTGTGCATCTAAGATGTGCCAACCCAAACAAATGAGATATTCAGAAGATGCACCATGAGATGCACTCTTGCATATCTGGCTGAATATCCTGAAGATGCACAATCGCACAGTGGGAGATGCGTGGCACAACAGGTGACCTGAGCCCTCTGCAGAGCATGGGGAAATGCTTGATGCAAAGCCACTTGCGCTGTGTGCAAAGTTGTAATATTCAGCTGGGATATGCAAATGACCTCATTGCACATTCCAAGCCCATCTCCTACATTTGCATCTCATTACTGGAATGTATTCAGGCCATTTGCATACCCAGGGCATGCTCAGTTCCAACTTTGCAGGGTGCCTCACCACTCCAGAAAGGTGAACAGGAGGAACTGCCACCTAGCAGGCAGGTGTGATGGAATGTTTGTGTGGGAAGGTGGACTTCATTGGCCTGGGTACAGTGCTACACCCATAGCCATGTACAGGGTCAGACAGGGGCACAGGGGGCCTATCTGGACAGTGGCCACAGGTGCCACCTGGACATGCAACAGAGATGGGAACAGGGTGACACAGGCTGCTCAGGCTACCACATGCATGTGATGCACCAGCTCCATTTACTGCACATAGTCACCTACAGAGCTTCACACACCCCAGTATGGGAGGTACCTGGTAGGCGCTGCAAGGGATGGCAGTGTGCACACAGTGACAGGGTACCCAGGTGTTGGGTCCCACCTGTGTGAACCCATGAGGTGCCACCATGAGTGCATGCCACCACAGGGTTGCACCCTGCAGGGCACATGGGTGCTGGCCATGGCCACTGGTACATGTGCTGCAGCGCAGCTGTCTGCTCTGCTGGTGCACCCAGGGGTCACAAGACAGCACTGGCATGTGGCTGCTGGGTGTCTACATCCAGGGTGCAGTGTGTTGTGCTGCTCCCTGGATGGTGCTGGTGGTGACATGGCACCTGTGGCTCAGGGTTCATCCTTTCTGGCATGACTGCTGTGTGTGGGTGCCTGGAGCATGTCTTGGTGAACCTCCAAGGGCTGTCTTCAGATGGCTTGTCTGCAGTTTTGTGGCCTGCCTGTGGATAGCTGGCTATTTAGGCATGCTTTTTCCATGCCTAACTTTGGGTGTCTCATCTCTGAGATGAGCAGCAGATGCGCCCCACATTTTAGCTGAATATAGGAATGTGCAGCACATTCATGGGAACGCCCCCTCTACATGTGCCGCATACATTATAGATGTGCAATTGCACATCCAGAGATACGCAATGCATTTCTTCCTTTTGAATATCATGGTTCCTCTCATTTTCTGAGATGCACGGCGCATCTTCAATTTGCACTGCACATCTCATTTGAAAATGTGAGCCTCTATATAGTGTGAATAAGGCAATCTCTTGTTTAGAGAACATATACTATGCCTTTATTAAAAATTGCATATTGAAACAGAAACATAGGTGATGTTATACTTTTTTAGACCAAATAGTAATTATCAGTAGGTCAAAAAAGTTATTAAATCAGATCATTTCCAAAAATGTGTGTACAAGGATAAACATGCCTACAGACAGGCTACTGCATCACAAACATGCTGTACAACAATTTAGTAAAAAAAAAAAATAATCACAAAACTTTCTGGCCTTTGAGTTTATTGCATAAACTCATTTGGTAGAGGTAGGGTTTAGAGATGTACCAGGAAATAAATAACACATAGGAAATCATAAACACTGCTTTTATTTAACATTATTGTTGATTACAAATTTTCAGGCTGTCATAATGTACACATTTGTTCTTTACCTATTAACTAGTTAAAGCTTCAGCTTCAAATGTTGAGTAGCATGGGAAGTAATAAACCATTGTTTTATATTCTGCACCATGAATTCAGGTTTTGAATATTGCATATATATTATCCTAAATGAATGTACTTCATATCAGAAGAAATTTCATTTGGTTATTTCATTTGTAGCTGCCAATTTCCCTGCATATTTTTTACACACATGCCTACAGTTAACGATGCAACAAATGGCACAGAATTGTTTTTCCTAGTGTGAACCTAAATTATAGTAATTCAAATATATAATGTGCGTTTATCATTTCAAAGCAACTTTCAATTTGATACATTAGAAGACACCACAGGATAGTTTGCATTGTATGAAATAATAGGTTTTGTGCCATATTGAATTTTTGTGACGTTAGATCCGTTTTTTATATAATATTTTTATTGAAATGTATCATATCAACTTACAGTATTTACAGTACATGACAAGCACAGTAAGACATAGGATATCAATCTTGGATGACAAACATAATTATGAAACTATAAATGATATCACATACTGTAGACAAGACACAGAAGGAGTAAAAAAATGTAGTACGCCCCTTTAATTAATGTATCACATTAGCATGCCTGGAAAATCACTACACTAAAAAACTAAATAATTAAAATGGTAGACCACAATAGTATAAAAAGAACAAACAGCATCATTAGTCTCTATTTTAATAAAGAGTTTCAACAGTAGGTGCTGCCTGGCTATTTCATTAACTATACTGAGTGTTACCCTGATTTTGAGCCTTCACAGAATACACTCCTATAAAATGAATGCCTCAGTCGCTGGCAGAGAGCCAATAAATTTGTCCAAGCTCCTCATGAACAGCTCCTCTCTCCCTTTCAGGACATCTGACAACCATTCTAGAGTTAGTGCCTGTAGGGCTAATGTCTTCCATTGCCCAAGTGTGGGTGTCACAAAGGACACCCATGTGTTCTGAATATATTGCCTCGCCAGGGGTGATACCCTCATTCATCTAGAGTATGGTGCCCACCTTGCCTCCCCAATGTCCTCCAAATAAAAGTGATAGTGGGGTGCACAACACCAATCTACCTAGTATTGTTTTAACCTCCTGTAGTATAGATGCTCAGTATGGTTTAGGCATTGTGCACTCCTTAAAATAGAAACATAGAAACATAGACTTTGACAGCAGATAAGGACCGCTAGGCCCATCTGGTCTGCCGATTTCCCTACCTACAGGATAGGCCGCAGATCCTAGTTAACCAACAGCCTATTTCTTCCTACCCCCCCCCCACAAGAATTGCCTTATGTCTGTCCCATGCATTCTTGAATTCTCCCACAGTTTTAGACCCCACAACCTCCTCAGGAAGGCTGTTCCATGCATCCACTACCCTCTCTGTGAAATAATACTTCCTCACATTGCCCCTGAACCACCCTCCTTCTATCTTTAAATTGTGTCCCCTTGTTCTTGCAAGTCTCTTTTCTGAAAGATGCTACCCTCTTGGACTTTGTTGATTCCATTGAGGTACTTAAAAGTTTCTATCATGTCCCCCTCTCCCTTCTTTCCTCAAGGGTATACATATTAAGCTCCTTTAGTCTCTCCTCATACGGCTTCTCTTGCAGACCCTGCACCATTTTAGTTGCCCTCCTCTGGACTGCCTCTATCCTGTCTATGTCCTTGCGGAGATGGGGTCTCCAGAACTGGACACAGTACTCCAGATGGGGTCTCACCGACTGTCTGTACAGAGGGATAACAACTTCCTGTTTTCTGCTGATGATGCCTCTCCCTATACATCCCAGTATACCCCCAGCCCTCCCTACTGCCTTCTCACATTGCTTGCTAACCTTAAGGTCATCTGATATGTTACCCCCAGGTCCCTTTCCATTTTTGTTGTTGTTACTACCTCCCACCCATTGTGTATTCTTCCCCTGGGTTCTTGTTTCCCAGGTGCATTATTTTGCACTTCTTTGCATTGAATCCTAGCTGCCATACTTCTGACCATTCCTCCAACCTTGCCAAATCCCTTTATCCTTTCCACACCTCCTTGTGTATCAACTCTGTTGCAGATCTTTGTGTCATCTGCAAAAGGCATACTTTTCCTTCCAGTCCCTCTGCAATGTCACTGATGAAGACATTAAAAAGGACTGGACCCAATACTGAACCCTGCGGTACCCCACTAGTAACCCCCTTTCTTCAGAGTGGACTCCATTTACAATTACCTTCTGTGTCCTGTTGTCCGCCAATGTTTTACCCAGGCTACCACCCTGGGACCCACTCCCAGGCTGGTTAATTTGACTATTAATCTTTTGTGTGGGACTGTGTCAAATGCCTTGCTAAAGTCTAGGTAGGCCATGTCCACAGCCCCTCCCTGGTCTACTACTTTGGTCACCCAGTCAAAGAAATCTATTAGATCTGCCTGACATGACCTTCCGCTGTGAACCCATGCTGCCTCGGTCCTGTGCTCCACTGGCCTCTAGGTACTTGACTATTCTTTCCTTCAGAAGTGACTCCATCACTTTCCCTACCACAGAGGTCAGACTGACAGGTCTGTAGTTTCCTGCCTCTGTCTTGGACCCACTTTTGTGAAGGGGAATCACATCTGCCTTTCTCCAGTCCTCGGGTACCACACCATCCTCCCATGATTTATTAAAAAGAGTAGCCAGTGGTTTCACTAGTTCCTCCCGTAATTCTTTTAGAATTCTGGGGTGAATTCCATCAGGACCCATTGCTTTGTCCACCTTCAGTTTTAGGAGTTCTTGCAGAACCCTTTCTTCTGTGAAAGGACTGGGATCGACCCCCCTATCAAGAGTGCTTCTGTTAATTGGATTAGGCACTTCCCCCTCCTCTTTCATGAATACTGAGCAGAAATATTCGTTCAGTATTCCTGCTTTTTCACTGTCCCCCTCTGCCCACCCACCGTTCATTCTATTCAGCCTCACTATCCCTCCCTTTGTCTTTCTACGCTCACTGATGTACCTATAAAAGGTTTTATCACCCTTCTTAGCTGAGTTGGCTATCTTTTCCTCAGTTTGGGCCTTTGCTATTCTGACTTCCCTCCCTGCTTTCTTCTGCCTTAACTGGTACAGCTCTCTGTCCTGCTCCTTCTGTGTTTCCTTATACTTCTGTAATGCTATCTTTTTCTTCCTGACTTTCACAGCCACCTCTTTTGAGAACCATAGTGGCTTTTTTTTTCGTTTTGATTTGCATGTATGCACCCAAAGCTGTATTGCACCTCCCACAAATGAGGAGAATCATGGGATTAAATTTATGCACTATACTAGAAGGGAAGTATAATCAATGGATACATTTATACTGTAATTCTTTATGTTTGTTGCATACATAAGGAGCCCCATATGTTATCTAAGTACTTTGCCCCCGTTCTCATCAGTTATGGGTAGTCCCATATCCCTTTCCCAGAGGCTCTTTTACCTTTTCCGAGAGGTCTGGTAGTTCACCCCTGTCCTGCCTGACTAAGTTTGTGGTAATTCCTTTGGGTGAGATGTGTGCTCTCAGCATTGTTTGTTCACTGGGGTGTAACAGAGAAGCTTCAAGGGGATCCCTACACGACCAACTACCAGAGGCCCTAATCTGCAACTATGTATAATAATGTACAGCCAATAATTCTAGTCTGTCCCTTAATTCTGAAAATGTGCATATACCATCATGAATAAATACATCCCCCATGCACCTTATGCCCTTTTTCTCCCATTTCTTAATCCTTCTGTCTCCTAAAATGGGCAGAAAGTCTGGGTTACCAAATACTGGCACTAGTATTGTGTTGTCAGTTTTGCCTTCCACCTCTGCCACAGTTCCCACCAAGCATCCAGGGTATGTACTACTAGGTGATTATACCTGCCCACTGCCCTGTAGGCCAATTTGCTGTTAGGGTGTAAATACATAGAAAGCCTACAGTGGATTCCTATATCTTCCAGGTCCACCTAATTCACCTCCTCCCCTTCATAGACCCAGTCTTAGACATACCTTTGTTATGTGGCCAGAGAATATCCATGCACGTCTGGGAATCCCAGTCCTGATCCACTCCACTTTTGAGCTACTGAAGGCTCATTCTTGGCTTCTTATTTTGTCATATTTATACTGAAAGTCCTTTCTTCAACCTTTTGTGATCTGATTTAGTGAGTCCCGCTGGCAGCATCTGCATAGCATATACAATTCTTGGTATGCCATTCATCTTCAACAGAATTTTATAGTCCAGCAAAGAGAGGTAGTGCACTCTACCTGTTCAGTTCTGCCAGAATTGTATTAAATAAGGGTTTATTATTTAGTCCTTAGCCCCCTTATATCCCTGCCCACCTCCACTCTTAGGTACATCAAGGCTGACCCAACCATTTAAAGGCGCCATTGTGCCCATAGTCTTTTGGGAGGGGGGAAGGACCTAAGCTCATCATTTCTGATTTTTGTAAATTCAGGCAATACCCTGAGAAACTGGCAAACTGCTTGATCACTTGTAGCAGCATGGTCATTGATTACTGTGGGTCTGTTGTATATAGCAGTAGATTGTCTGCATATAATATGAATTTATGCTGCTTTCTCTGATAACTTTGTACTCCCTTAATCCCTGCAATGTCCTGTATTTTAATTGACAATGTCTCTATCGCCAAGGCAAACAGTAATGAGGAGAGTGGGCACACCTGCCTCGTGTCCTATCTAATCGAGATTAGTCTGATAATCCTCCATTAACCAAGATCCAAACTTTGGGCTCTGTGAATTGTCATTTCACATTATGTTCTCTTCCCCAGGCCAGATTTACCCAGCAACTTGAACCGATACTCCAGTTTAATGTGATGAAATGCTTTCTTGGCCTCCATTGACAGCACACATGCTGTATCCAGGCATCAAAGCCGCCAATGAATAACATTTAGTAAGCTATGCATGTTGTGCTAGGACAACCACCCCTGCACAAACTCCATTTAATCTACAGTAGGTGCACAACTCAGTGGAGTATCTTTGCAAGACATCCCTCTAACATTTTGGCCAGAATTTTCAGATCTCAATTCAGCAGTGAGATCGGGGCAGCACAATAGTCTCTCCAGTGCCTCTTTCCCTAGTTTGTGAAGTACACATATGGAGGCCATGTAGCATAAGGCAAGATGTATCCCCTTCCTTTTCTCCTCTTCCAACATTTCCTGTAAAGAATTCATCAGCTTTCCCACCAATTCTTTATAATATTTGGCTGTGAAGCTATCTGGTCCTTCCAATTAGCTTTTTTTGAGGGAGCTAATAGCCCTCCCCACCTCTGTAGCTGTAATCAGGGCCCCCAGCATTTATCTCTGCTCCTCTGTTATTTCACAGACTGCCAGACCCTTCAGAAACTTATCTTCCTCCACTTCTGGATCAGAACATTCAGCGCTATATAAGCTGAGATAAAAGATCTGAAAGAGACATTTAATGACCTCAGGCATTGTGGCCACCTGCCCTCCCAGACCCTTTAAAGATGTAACTGTGGCAGAGGTTCTCCCTTTAGTCACCCATGCTAATAGTGGCCCAGCTCATTACCCCACTAAACAGGTGCTGTTGTGCAAAGAACAGTGCCATCCTATCCTCCCCAGTGTATAACAAGTTCAATAATTCTTTTGGGGCTGTCAGCTCTCCTAATGACCCATCTGCTCCTCCTTTTACCATCCTGTTCACTTGATCTTTAAATTTTCCTTCTAGCTCTTGCTTTTTCTCCCTCTTCTTCTTCTTGTTAGCTGCCACACAATTTATTATCATTCACCTCAGGTAAACTTTCCCTGCCTCCCACCGGACTGCCTTGGAGGGAGCCGTCGCAGCAATGACAGCCATATACAGTCCCACCTTACCTTTATGGCATTGCCAGAAGTCCTTGCTGTCTAAAAGGTAGGACAAGAAATGCCACTCTGTGTTTTCCCTAGAGTTCTCCTAGCAGCCACACTCAGGATCAACATAGCATGGTCCATAGACATTCTGCATTAACTCATAATATTCTCTAGAAAATAGATACAATACAGCCTAGTGCAAGTATTGCGGGGGTTGGAGAAAAATGTATACTCACATGGCCCTGGGTTTGTGGTGCATCAAGCATCGACCAAGGCTAGGTCTGCCAATCCTTTGGACCATAATGCCAATGCCCCCTCATGTCTGTCACCCCCCCTCCCAAATGATCCTGTGCTGGTTCTACCACACAATAAAAGTCCTCTGCTATAATTAGGTTTTGGTAATTGCTTTTCTTGCAGAATATCCAACAAATAGTGATAGAACTAGGTGTCGAATACAGAAGGGGCATTCATACTGCCATATGCAATTAATTTACCTTATAATTCTCAACACACAAACACATATCTACTCTCTCTTGGGTACATGATCATTCTAGTTACCTTTAGGGAGATGTTTATGTGTATGAGGATTGCTATACCATGTTTATTT
The DNA here is from genome assembly GCA_016271365.2 of Neoceratodus forsteri. Taxonomy (NCBI): domain Eukaryota; kingdom Metazoa; phylum Chordata; order Ceratodontiformes; family Ceratodontidae; genus Neoceratodus; species Neoceratodus forsteri. The sequence continues at coordinate 951,092,475 of CM028134.1, forward strand.
CAGTAGTATGAGACTGTGTAGTACTTCGCCACCCAGTCCTCTACCAATTTGCAGCGTTGCCAGTCCTACAGATGGGTCTACTGCAGCAGCCCCACCTGTGCCTCTTTCTGCCTTAAGGTGGTTGGAATCTTTTTTTTTTTTTTCATTTTATGGGTGAGGAATAGCCTTGTATGTTCCAAGAAATTACAAGTTATTCTGTTAAGAGGGGTACTCTACCTGTACTACCCTCTAGTGGTCTTATGAACATATGAAGCAGCCAGCAGAAGAAGGACATTTGGTCTAACTAGCCCGCTTGTATTGTAGGGTCCACAGCTTGAGCTACTGTCCCTACCCCAGTCATTTCCCCACTCTCTCTCCTGTCTTCCAGAGAGTACATGTTCAGTGCCCTCAACCTCTCCTCATATGCCTTACCCTGCTGACCCGTTATCATATTTGAAGCCCTCCTCTGGACCTTCTCCAGCAGGTTAATGTCCTTTTTGAGGAATACTGAACTCCATACTCTAGATGAGACTTTACCAGGGACCTGTACAAGGGCAGTATAACCTCCTCTGTCCTAAAACTGCTCCCCCTTGATATGCATCCCAGTATCTTGTTTGCCTTTGCTGCTGCTTTCTTGCACTGCGTACAGTGTTTCAGGTACCTAGTGATCATCACTCCTTAGGTCTTTCTCCTCCTCTGATGCAGATATTCGTATTCCTCCCAGGTAGTACTCTGTCCTGGGATTCTTCACTCCAATATGCATAACTTTGCATTTCTTGGAATTGAAGCCAAGCTGCCAGATTCTGGACCACCTCCCCATATTTTTTCAGATCATCTTGTAGGTCCTGTATCCCTTCAGCTGTGTCCACTCTCCACAGAGCTTGGTGTCATCTTCAAATAGGCACGTTTTTCCCTTAATGCCATCCTCAATGTCATTGATGAAGACACTGAACAACACCGGCCCCAGCACCAAGCCCTGCAGGACCCCATTGGTTACCTTTCTGGTGCCAGATAACTCTCCTTCCAAACCACCGTCTGGGTTCTGTCTCTCAACCTGTTTTCCACCCATTTGGCCATCTTTTCCCCAACCCCAAGATCCATCAACTTCCTGATTAACCTTTTATGGGGCACAGAGTCAAAGGCTTTGCTGAAATCAAGATAGAGGATATCTACTGCATGGCCCCTGTCTACTGTGTTAGTGACACAATCAAAGAAGACAATCAGATTCATTTGACATGATCTCCCTCCCATGAACCCATGCATCCTTGCATCCTGGAGACCATGGTCCTCTAGATATTCCACAAACCTTTCCTTTAGCATGGTCTCCATGAGCTTGCCCACAATGGTGGTCAGACAGACTAGTCTGTAATTCCCAGGGTCCTCCTTGGGACTACTTTTGTGGATGGGCACTATATGTGCTGTTCTCCAGGCCTGTGGTACCATGCCTGCCTCTAGTGAACTATTAAATAGGTCTGCCAGTGTCCTTGCCAGCTCCACAGCCAGTTCCTTTAGTACCCTTGGATGTACTCTGTCTGGGCCTGGTGATTTGTCCACTTTTAATGCCAGCAGCCCCTCCCTCACTCTATCCTTCTCTATCACTACATCTGTGTTTCCCTCCTCCCCTGCTCCTCTTTTCCCTCCTGAAGGCACTGGTCCATTTTTCTCTCTTTGGTGAAGACAGAATAGAAGTATTCATTTAGTATCTCTGCTTTTCCCCCATTATCCTCCACCCACTCCACCCCTTTCTTAAGCCTAACAATCCCTTTCTTCTTGTCCTTTTTCTCACTTATATAGCAAAAGAAAGCCTTCTCCCCCTTCTTAATTTATTCAGCTATCTTCAGCTCCTTCTGTACCTTTGTTCACTGGACTTCCTTACTTGCTTCAGTAGCCAACCTTAGGTAATTTTCCCTATTCACCTCTCTCTTGGTCTTCTAATTGACTGCATGATGAGGACCAAAACATTATGTGTGCAGCTCTTTCCCTACCTGTGGCCACACATCTTTTGGCCCCAACACTGTACAGAGCTTTGTATATAGCATGGTGCAAAACAAAACCATAAAAGAATCATAAACATGACAGCAAACAAAGAGATGAACAAAACCTTAAAGTCTGTAGTAACCATCTGGTGGCTCCCTATCTCAGCACCAACCAATGTCAGACTCTGGCTCATCTTGATGCTGTGCTGCTGCTAATTGCTCCATGGCACCCTGCATCAGCAGGTGGAAATGAGCAGCTCCTCTCCCACTGAGCAAGGGTTTCCTATCCCCATCATTTTGTCCCTAAACTACAGTATCTCCTGCACAGTCCTTTTGTAAACTAACAAAAACTGTAAAGCTAACAATTTTAGTTGTAACCCAATCAACATGCCCCTTCCAAAAAAAAGCTCCTGGAAGGTAGCCCAGTTAATATTCCCAGTCGGGGGTCACTACTTTACTGCAGGACACTCCTCAAGGATCTAGAGACTGGGTGCCCATTGCCGTCACTGCAAATCTAGCCATCACTAGCAACCTCAGTCAAAGCATTATTGTAGCCGCCCCCCATCCTAACACATTCCTTTGTACCCCTTCAGAGCCCAACTTCATTTAGTAGCACATCAATAAATCTGAAAGGAGTCAAGACAAAAACATGGTTGCAGCCTGTAACCTGCACTGTTCATATAGTCTCATACATTTACAGTTACTGGCTGCAGTTCATAATCTGTTCCCATGCCACAGACCTGCATCTTGTTTCCAAGTGAGGGATTGCTGGGAGAGCCACAGTCTCAAAATACACCTCTGGGGGGTCCTCCACACAACATCACCACATATTGCAAGTACTTAATGTGAGCTGCAGATCAAAAAAGAAACATGTTTATCTTCCATAACATTCAGCACCAGATCTCCCAAATGTCCAATAGTCCCACATTGAGTGTCCCTTCAAGCCTGGTGCTGGGATAAGGTTGAGGGGTTGGAGGGCAAGCCACCAGTCATGGTTCTGGAACATGCTCCTAATCAGTAAAGCAGTACATTTGTGTGAAATTTCCAGGTCTTTATGAAATGCATCTGTGTTTCTTCTCTCATTCTTTCAGAAAGCCATTCACCTTCTACCTCATAGAAGGAATGAGTTGAACTTCAAAGCTGATCCACACCACTGCTGGGTAGTAGAAGGCAAACTCAATCTGCTTCTCCCTGAGTGCATCCAGGGCTAGGGCAAAAGCATGTCATCTCTTCTGTAGCCTGAGAGAAAAGTCCTGGTAAATACAAAGTTTGCTTCCTTCATGGATCAATTCCTTTCTGGCTCTGTAGTCAGCGAGAACCACTTGCTTGTCCCCAAAATAATGATGCTGCAAAATCACTTGCTGAGGCAGTTCCTCCTGATGTGGTTTTGGATTCAGAGCACAATGGGCTATCTAGCCTACTTTCAGTTGTAGGTCAAAAACAGCCTGACAGGGAGAACACATTGGGCTGGCTAAATTAGAAACTCATAGTAAGGTTTCAAAACAGCATCGCCTCTCCCACCCCCATTGACAAGGAGATGGAATAATTGTTTTAAAGTGCCATCCTTATAAATCACCTCATTTGAATGACAGCAGTGAATGATCTCATCCTTTCACACATCAGGAACTTATTCAGTTTGCAAACCTCTCAACAATGTACTATGACCCAGCATCCAGCAACCCTGGAAAAAAGGTCTACAACAAAAAGGCACCCCACAAAAAATTGTCAGCTTTGTTGCACAACCTGAAACACACATAGTTTTTTAAAGCAATGTTTATTGAATGGTGCTGCCTTTTTCACTTGTGAAAACCATTGCACATGATCTTTACAACTTTGGAGAAACATGTCATAAAAGTTTGCTGACAGAGAATACTAGACTGATTTCATGAGATGACATCATCAGCAGCTTTTCACTGAAACAAACTTTTTTGAACAGGTAGTGAAATCAGGGTTACAAAATAGCTCATAACTTTAAAATGAGGTAATGTAGAAATCGAGTTTTTGGTATGAGATTTACTGGGGTATACATATTTTAATTCTGCAATGTATGACTAGAATGGTGTCATTTGTTCTTTAAATAGATCACACAATCAAAAACTGGCTAAATACCATCAAATGAAATAGAATACATATTTATTTATTTTATTTGAATTTTGATTACTGTGTAGGCCCACTGAGACAATTACAGCCTCTTTTTCAGAGTCGACATGGGTAAGGCAACAAACACAAGTATAGAGCATTTACTTTAGATTCAGGAAGAATCAGATTACAGGAGATGTATACTATATGCAAAAGTTAGGTTACAAGAAAATAATAAAAAATAACTACTTATTTACAATATAGACATTGTATAACTATACAAATATATTGTACTATCGGCAGACATTGATAGCAGGTATAAATGCTCAAATCAATATACAGACATTATACATGACTAGTAATGCAAGTGAAAAGTAATTATGCATTGTGTTAAACACCTTATTTTAATGAACCCGGAGCACAGGACATAGTTCTAAATAAAGACCACATTTTTGTTCTAAAATGACACTAACAAAGTCTTGAGAACAGATGCTATACTATTCTCAAATAGCACTTTAGGCAAACTAAAACCATCTTCTTGAGAAGAGTTTTGATGAAATTTTGAATTCTGTTAACTATGCAGATGTTATTCTTGAATATTTATAGAAACAGAATCTCATTTCTTTCCAGTAATTCAGTGTCTGGTAAGTCATTGTTTGCTGTCCAAACTATAGAAATGACTGTTTCTAGTATAAAACAGGAACACAGCACCAGTAAAGAATTATCCTTAAGACTTCCTCGTTCCTAGGATTCCCAATTTCAAGATTTATCAATGCAGCAGTGTCCAACTGAAAATAGCAATGGTCTATATTAAGAACAAGGCTACAGCAGTAAAATGGAAACTGCAGACAAAAACACAAGCCTAGGCTAGAGGCCTCTAACAAAAAGGAAACCCCAATAAAATGGGAAACTGCCCAAACATACACAAGGACATCCAGTAAATGTATATCCAAAAGCATCACTGACACAAGGGAGAGTTAAATAAAGTGCAAATATTGGCGTAGTTCAAGAAAAATTATTAGTAAGGAATGAAATTCCCTTTCAGCTTCATCTGCTACAATCTGAATTGTGGGGAGGGTTGTTGGTGATACATGAGGTCTAAATGACTTTCCTGTCAAACACCACATCAACAGAGAGAAACACATGAAGCGGGCAATGACTTAATAAAATTTAATGAGACACCCAGGTCACTGTCCTACAGAAATGTAAACTTGAAACTTCAGTCCTTTCTGGTCAGGAGACATCAAAGGCTCTTACAGAGGAAGCCTTGACAAAATAGATAATAGGGAACCCCTTGATTATATTTTCTGTGATATCTGTTTTGTAGAACTGTATTATCCCTATTCCTTTCATGAACAATTTTACTATGTCATTGAATGGCAGGATTACAGCAGTGTCCATGCCAGGGTTGGGCTTAGTTTCACATTTTTTATGCTGTTATTTCATATCTGGAAAACTTAAAGTTCCACAGTCAAGCTCAGAAGACAGACTGGGATGAAATTGCATAGTAGTTGAATGAGCAGCTGTGGGCTGTGTGGTGCAGCATGATATTAAAGTATAATATAGTGGTAGACAGGAGACAAGCTATTATCACAGTGCATTCTGTGGCATCAGCATGTCTCCTGAGTAATGCTATCTTCACGGATAGTTACAGTTGCACAAAGTACTTGTACTTGGAGTTGTCATAGCATGGACAGAACCTTTATCTATACTTTTTCCCTGTTCCTCCTGTTCTTTTTTTCATGTTTTCTACACAAACGATGGCACACAACTTTCCTTACACAGTCACTGACACTGCTGGGATCTGAGTCAAGTTGACACACATACACTGCACAGGGTGGACCTCACAGGTGCTGCCTGTCTACTATGCAGACTGCCAAACAGAAGACAGCAGGCTATATAGACAGATAGATTGGAATGAGTAGTAAATGGCTGGTCAGTGGATGGACTACTAAAATAAAATACTTTCAATTGATGAGTGAAGTAAAAATAAAAAAAAATGTGCTTGCACAAGAAGCACATGGTGCCCTAAACAGTCACACAGATGGCCGTGAGATGTGCCATGAGCTGACCCATATGATATATGCCCCCTAAACTGGTGGGCCTTGTGGTTGTTGCCTGCTTATACTATATGCAAGGCCCCAAGAATTCTGTGGCTGCAGGATTTTGCATAGAACTTGCAACCTACCACAAATATCTGCAGTGCCAAGAATTCACTGTTATTGCTGATTCTTTATTAAGATCTTCAGTTTTTCAATAGCACCTGGTTCCCTCCCCCTCTGTTTATATCCCAAACTACTCTATGCTCAGCATGTGATGTTATCAAGACATCATATCATACATTAGCTAATAACAGGTCCAAAAGAACACTTCGAACGATAGTTTTTGGCCCTTGCTACACCTCAAGAGTTGGCTAGCCTCCACACAAACACAAATTCCAAAGTGGTGGTGGGCACACTGAGGAATAATGTTAACATGAAATAAAAGAATGTCCACGTGGAAGTTTCCTTTTGTGAAAATGTACTTATCTTCTTCTCATGCTGCGTAGTAGTAGTACAGAATCAAATGGACAACAAATGCCCCTAGCGCCTCGACTGTCATGAGTCTTCAAAGGAGGTGCTGCTAAGGGGGAACATTTGAACATTTAAATGGTATCTGATGAATATTAATCACTTCTAATGACATCATAAAGCATCAATATTAATTCTTATTCTAATGCTGATACTCCAAAATGGTAAATCTACATACTTCATACAGTTTATTTCAATCAGAATACAGCTACAGAAAGCATTATAACACTTAAACAAATAAATAGGTAAAGAATGAATGAAGTCATCAGATCCTGGAATGATTGATATTGGACCAGCCAATCAAAATCTCCAAATAATTTTATTTTATTCCGGGTAGGAAGGAGTCCCAGGACTACAATATGACAACACGTCATAAGCTCCTACAAAGTGAAAATAAACATAAAGATGAGTTAAAAGAAAGGTACCTATGCAAATTCACTAATTTATATTCAAATTCATAATGGGCATAAGGGCTTTGCATTGTTTTACATTTTTATTTTAATATTTATACTCATTAGAATTTCCTAAACTTAATGAAAAAAGCACCAAGTAATTATTTTTCTTACTCTTTCTCCTGTTAAGAAAAGAAGGGAAGTGGGGGGGGGGGGGAATTTTTCTCATATTCTAATATTCAGATGGTATTTCTTTCATTTCTTTTTTAAGAATGGTTTTATATCCCATTTCTCATTTAGTCCCCTCGGTTTGACACTTTTATCTTTAAATATCCACATGTTTTCTTATTGTAGTTAAATATTTGAATGGTCCCCACCCAGGGCAGGTGGCAGTACCCATTCAATGCCCATAAAACTCAGATCTTCTGGAGAAGAGTTGTGACATAGGGTAAAATGTGTTCCTACTGGGGTGTCCTGTTGGTTATTCATTATTGCTCTGACATGTTCCTGGATATGTTGCTTAAGTGGACAAACTGGTATTCAAATGCATATGAGATTACATGTGCACCAGAGGACATACACAACATGAGAGGTATTGCATGTTATCAGATATTTAATGTTGACCTCTAGTCCATCTATTCCTGGATGTCAAAATATTTTTTCTGGGTAAGCAAACTTACAGATATTGCACCTCTTGCAGCAGAAAAAAACCTTTTGTTTTTTTGGTAACCACATCCTTTCACTGCTAGTGTCACTTCTCTTCAAGCAACTATGAACCAGCCTATCTTTTAAGTTACAGGCCCTGTTAAAGGTAACCCTAGGCTTATTTCCAACTGCTTCTCCTTCCTCTTCATGCCCTAGTACAATTGATCAGTTCTTGCAAATAATATTACCAATTTGGCCTGCAAGTTCATTATATTCTGTGATGAAAGTACAACGGATGGCCATATCTGAGGTCAGCTGTTTATTTACAAAAAGGTATTTTCTGTCCATCTTCCTTACCCTTTCCCTTGAATTTTCTAACATACCACAATCATACACTTGTTTATGGAACCTTTGCATAAGTTCTTCAGCTTGTACCTCAAAATTAGTATCCTTGCTACACTTTCTTCTAATACGGATAAGCTGGCTATAAGGAATTGATTTTTTCAAGTTTGGAGGGTGGACACTTGCTGAGTGCAGCACTGAGTTAGTTGCTGTTTCCTTTCTATATGTTTTTGTTCTAAAGGAAAAATCCTCATTTGTTTCCTGATGAATAGTTAAATGTATATCCAGAAAATCCAATTCCACTGGATCATTTTTAAAAATTAATTTATAATTTAAACCATTCTCATTTAACCAGTCCATGAAATTTTGTACCTCTGTTTGTTCCCCTTTCCAAATACATGTCACATCATCAATAAAATGGTACCATTTGACAATGTGGTTATAAAAAGGGTTAATATTCTCATTTAAGACTACGGTTCTTTCCCAATTACCAAGAAACAGGTTTGCATAACTCGGTGCCATAGAGGCACCCATAGCACTTCCATATTTCTATTCATAAAACATACCTTCAAATTCAAAGAAGTTGTCCCAGATATTCAAAAGGGTTGCGCATGGTGCAACCCACTGATGTACCCCAGCATGATATTCAAAAGGGAAAAGTGCGCGGCACAAATCCCGATGGGCCGGAGCGCATCAGTAATGTATGCAGGCACAGGTGGGGGGGCATGACCATGCATAACCTGCACAGCCCGATATTCAGCCTGGGATGTGCAGAGCCATGCATGCACAACCCCTACCTGCGCCAGCACAAAGTTATGCCAAGAAAAAAGGAACAACTGATGGCCACCCACAGGTGAGCTGCCACATTGCAGGGTGCAACACGGCAGCTGCACCTGTGGATGGCCACTCCAGTTCCAGCTGCATCTGGCGGCACTTCCCCATGGGCAGTTATGGACATTTGTACAAAAAAGATTAATGTCCTATATCCCTGGTGGTCCAGTGGACCGCAATCTGCCAGATCGTGGGCATCTGTAAAAAAAGAAAAATCTGTCCTATATCCCTGGTGGTCCAGTGGACCGTTATCTGCTTGATCATTGGCATCTGTAAAAAAAAACTAATTGCAATTTCCCTGGTGGTCTAGTGGCACCCCCCCAACCCACTGAGCCCCACTGCCCTGCTTTTCCCTAGTCAGCTGGCGGGCAGCATCACCCCACCTGCCTACTGCCCCGCCGCTCACCAACTGACACCTCGGTAGGGCTGCATGCCCATTGGTTCACAGCATGAGCCAATGGATGTGCAGACCACTCCGTACTATATCCAGATATGTGAATGATTCATTCACATATCTAGAATGTGCAGAACGGTAAGGGCTGCACACCCATTGGCTCATGCTGTGAACCAATGGGCATGCATTCCTACCGAGGTGTCAGTCGGTGGGCGGCGGGGCGGCAGGTGGGTGGGATGCTGCCACCCACTGGCTGACCGGGGGGAGCGGGGCAGTGGAGCTCAGTGGGCAGGTGGAGGGGTACCACTAGACCACCAGGGATATTGGAATTAGTTTATTTTTTACAAATGCCCACGATCGGGCAGATGGCGGTCCACTGGAGCACCAGGGATATAGGACGGATTATTCTTTTTTTTACAGATGCCCGCAATTTGGCAGATAGTGGTCCACTGGACCACCAGGGATATAGGACAGATTATCCTTTTTTTACAGATGCCCGCGATCGGACAGATAGCGGTCCACTGGACCACCAGGGATATAGGATGGATTATCCTTTTTTTGCAGATGCCCGTGATCAGGCAGATAGGGGTCCACTGGACCACCAAGGATATAAGACGGATTATTCTTTTTTTACAGATGCCAGCGATCGGGCAGATAGCAGTCCACTGGACCACCAGGGATATAGGGTAAAATAGTTTTTTGTTTACTACAAATGCCCACAATAGGGCTACAGGGGGAATCGGTCCCTGACAGCTGCTGCCTAGCAGGGTGCCAGGTGCAGGTCGTCGGGGATCAGCGCACCTGCATACAAATGGAGCCATAATGACATGCAAATGGCCCCATATGCACCTTGCATACATTATGGCGCCATTTGCATGTCAACTTTTGAATATCGTGGTTGCTGTGCATGGCACAATGGAACTTGCACTAGTGCATCCCCATGCTCCACTATGGCCACTTGCGCTGATGCAGTGCCACTGTGCCATGCACACTGGGGGTGGCCAGGATGTGATATTCAATGCTGCTGAGCCATGGCGCAGCTCCATTGAATATCACCCAGTCCACACCCCTGCACAGCCAAGTTGAGCTGCACCCAAGCTTGCGCCACAGCCTGGTGCAGTTTGAATATCTGGCCGTTATGTTTTAAAATAAAATCTAAAGAGTCCAAAATGAATTTTACTGGTACATTATCTACCTCCAGGTATTTTTACAAACACTGTTTTGTTGCATATAACCCATCCTCATGGTGGACAGACGTGTACAGAGATTCAACATCTATACCTAACCAGCTATATTCCTTCTCCCATTTAACATTGTCTAATTTTTCTGAAAAATCAGTGGTGTCGCTAATATGTGACTCCAAATTGATAACAAGTGGCTGCAAAAAAAGTCTACAAATTTTCAAAGATTTTGCATAATAAAACCAAGGGTACTGAGGCAATTCATCTTCCTGATGTGGAATCCATATTTTTGTGCACCTTCGGGAAAATGTAGAATCCTGGTGCTATAGGATATTCTTTCCAAAGGTATCTATATTCCCCCTCCATGATGTCACCTTTTTTAACTGCATCCATTAATAACAAATTCAATTCTTTTATGTTCTGAGCTGTGGGGTTGCAGGGTCATTTTTATAGTTCTCCACATTATTCAGCTGTTCCATCACTATTTCCCTATATTTCTCTTTCTCTAAAACAACAATATCCCCCCCTTTGTCAGCTGGTTTTATCACCACTGATTCATCCTGTGACATTTTTAAGGCTTCCCTTTCTTGTTTTGTTAAACTGTAACTATGAGGGCCAGCCCATTAGTGCAGGGGCAGGGTGCCAACCTGCAGAGCCGGTGACCCAGGTTCAGGAATGGATCTGGGACATCGGAGGGCTGGCCGGGGAGAAGGATTTTAGCATCCAGTGACTGCTCACCTTTTCTGGGAGGAGGGTGGGGTGAGTGATCAGTGCACTACAGACACCTAGTGGAGTCTAGGTGCACCATACGCACCGACACCAACAAATTTTGGGGGCCGGGCAGACACTGGACATCATTGCATGTCCCTGCCCCCATGTACAGGGGAAATAATCCACCACCTACTGTACTGCCTAGATGAAGCCAATCCCTCCACTTCAGTTAGCTCCCAGGGCTGGCTCCTGTCCTATCCCATCAATTGCAGCATGAAGGGAGGTGCCACAACCCCACCCTGGGGGGCAAGCCTGGGGGTATCAGGGAATGCCACAGCTACACTGGGAGTGGAAGCAGAGGGGCCTGTGACCTGGCAGAGGTAACGATGGCAGGGTTGGTGACAAAAAGTACAATAAATAAAAAAAATAAAACAATTGTATCTATGGGGGTAATGTTGTTCTTTAACAAAGCAAATACTTGTTTGGTAACAGTTTTTTCATAGGTACAAATTGATGCATTATATGTTTTGGGACAAAATTCTGAATGTGGGCTGAATAACATTTTCTGCATTTTTTTCAAATCTTGATTATTGCCCAAAAGTCCATTGTCCCGGATTCCCCCCTTTTCCCTCACAAAAAGACAGAGACCATTGTTTGTTGTTGTGCTCAGATTGGCAATTACTTTATTTATATTTCATAATTCCATGTTCCGGTTTATCATCTTTTATTCTTATATCTCTCTCACAATTTCATTTATTTTCATCCATATAGCAATCTCTGATCATCCCTCTTTCTTCCTCTTTTTGCTCCCCCCAGGTGAAAACCTGGATGCCTTCTTCTTCTTCTCCTTTCTGTTAGGTAACAGTGAAAACCAAGACCACTTTTCTCCTTCAGCTTCTTCCTCTTTTAGTCTTATTCCTTTTTCTTCCCCCTTCCCCCCCTTTTTCAACTTTCCTTTGTCATCCACTTTTGGCAGTTCAAATAACCATATTGTTTCCCACCATCCACCTTTGGCAGTCCAATAGTCGTCCTACCAGACACATCTGTCATCCACCTTTGACAGACCTACCATACAGTCCCTTATTGACTGTCTTCCCCTCTTGCTCTGTGTTGTAGGGTGGGTGGGATCAAAACTCCAGCAAAAATAGCTGAACCACTTCTGTGCTGTCCCTTATGTACCTCCACTTGCCCCTCCCCTTCCTGTTACTTGCCCATTGTTCTATCCCCTGGCCCTCCCTTCCCTTCCCCCCCCTTCTGAGCACACCATCTTGATGGAAAGGGAAGAGGTGCACCAGGACAACCTGGTCTGCCCCTAAAGGGCAAACTCCATTGTCCCAGATTCCATCCTTTTCCCTCACAAAAAGACAGAGACCATTGTTTGTTGTGCTCAGATTGGCAATTAATTTTTTTTATATATCATAATTCCATGTTCCATTTTATCATCTTTTATTCTTATATCTCTCACAATTTCATTTATTTTCATCCATATATCAATCTCTGATCATCCCTCTTTCTTCCTCTTTTTGCTCCCCCCAGGTGAAAACCTGGGTATCTTCTTCTTCTTCTTTCTGCTAGGTAACGGTGAAAATCAAAACCACTTTTCTCCTTCAGCTTCTTCCTCTTTTCATTTTATTCCTTTTTCTTCCCCCTTCCTCCCCTTTTCCCCACTAGCCAGTCTCCAGCTTGCTTTGGATGACTGGCTTTCCCCTCACTTAGTGTAGTGTTCCCCCATACCTCGGGGAACCCACTTTCCAGTCCTTCTCTTTCCCCTTTTTTTATCCTTTTTTTGCATGCCTTCTCCATGCTTCTATAAAACCAATCATTTCTGTATTGAACATATCTATGGCTAGATCTGACAGGTGCATGCCATCTGACCTGTAGAAATCTTCTACCCACTCTTCCACACCCCGTAGTATTACTTGTCCTCCCATTTTTCTTACCAGTGTCCCTACACTTCTGTTCATCTTTCTCCTGGCCCTATCCACAGCTCTATGGCTGTGCTCATGTCTCCAAACCCTCCTTGGTATCATATCTGACCAGGCAAGGCGTGCCTCAGGCCACCTCAGCTACATTGTCTCTAAGTCCCTACTTAGCCCCCTAACTGGAAGTAGCAAAGGAGAGATTCTCCCTGGAATTGGCCACTTTGGGACTTATTTGGGGAAAACAGCTACAAAAAAGGGGGAGGGTTCTGTTACAAGGAACGAGTGATGCTCTGTCGTACCTGCAGACCAGGGGGCTCTCTTCCAATTAAATTCCTGGCATCCCAACCTCTGAAAATCTCCCAATGATTCAGAGTAAGAGCCTCCCAACACTACAGGGCATAAAACATCCTGTTCCCATCACCTAACACCAGTTCCACTCCACCATTAATTTTAAAGGCCCCCGTGGAGTCCTTAGTCAACCAGCTTCTTAAACAATCAGGTTTTTTCACAAAATAACACAGCTTTTTAACTGAATGGCCCTTCCCTTGGCCCAACGCATTTTGCAACAAGCCTCTCCCATTTAAACCCATTCACCTCGCGATTTGAAAGCCAGAGAAGACAAACACAATAAAACTTTAAAACTCTGCTTTCAACTAACTAACATCAAATTTTACTTGAAGCAGCAGTGGAAGCCTATTAATAAAGCTTCCTAGCCAATCTGTGTTTAAACAGAAAATCTCATGAAGAATCTTCACCCACTGCTACCAACAAACCATCTCCACCAAATTCCATTAAAAAATGACGTCAAGCATTATATATAAATATAAGTTTTTTAACATGTCGTAGCTGTTAGCTTCTTACCTGCTGTATCCTGTTTGCACAAACCTTCCAAAAAAATCCACCAATCGGATGTGCTGCAGTTTCGTATGGATCAAAACTCCAGCAAAAGTGGCTTAACCACTTCTGTGCTGTCCCTTATGTATCTCCACTTGCCCCTACCCTTCCTGTTACTTGCCCATTGTTCTATTCCCTGGCCCTCCCTTTCCTTCCCCCCTTCCCTTCTGAGCACACCATCTTGATGGAAAGGGAAGGGGCGCACCAGGACAACCTGGTCTGTCCCTTAAAGGGCAAACTCCATTATCTTTGGTTATAAAAGTCTGTGCCACATCCATTTCTTCATTCAGTTCTCTTAATAAATTTTCTAATGCAATCAAATCCTTGTCCATGTCAAATGTTTCAGGCTCCCTGGTGTGATTCGAAGTTGATAGCAATAATTCCCTCTCATTTTCTTTTGTTGTAGTGGGGGTGAATTCTTCACTTCTATCTCTATCAGTACTCAGTCCAACCATCTCATTGATCATTATATCTAAATCCGAATCATCTGGTGGATGTAATATTTCACTTACAGGTCGACACATTTCTGTTTCTATCAAAAGTTTCAAAGTTATCCGGATATATTTCTCTGGAAAAATGCAATTTTAAATGGAATTTCCTAAAGAATTTGCTTAAATCTACAAATATCTGGGAATCATTGATGGCAGGTGTTGGAATAAACATCAGGCCTTGCTTTAAAACTGCTTCTTGGTGATGGTTTAAAGGTAAATTAGATAGGTTTGATACCTGTAGGTGATATCCTTCTTCTTGTCTCTTAAAATTCTTTCTGTGCCTGTGCTTGTTCTTGCCTCCGCATTTGCTCCTTCTTGTCTTTTTCCTTTTTCTTTTCCTGTTGGTAGTGGATGTTTCTGAAAATTGTCTTTGGCTGTATTTTGTTCTCCCTCCCTTTGTAGGTCTTCTCTTCTAATTCTGCCACCTTGTGGTTTTCCTTTTACAAATCTTACTTCTGATTGAGATCTCCCCCTGCTCTGTGACTTGAGTCTATTCCAGTTTAAAATGTATGTCACCTCTTTGGTAGTCAGCTTTGTCTCTATTTAGTTTTGTAATCTTCCTTTTAATAACTTCTCTCTCATGTGACTTGATCTTCACATTTAGCTGTGTGTTAAAGTCTAAATAGTCCACACTATTTTTAAAGTTGACTACTGTGGTTTTTGCTACTTCCAGTTCTGTTATAAGTTCTGCTTGCTTATTTAGATCATCCTTTATTAGTAGATTAATGAAAATCTTTGAGCACTCAGCTGCAGCTTTCAGCCACTTCTCCTTATATTGAAATTCCTCTAGTTCACAGGAGAGAACAATTGACAGTCTTAACCCCCGGGTGCCTAATTTCTGTCCAAGTACTTCTCTAAGGTGCTAATGTTATAAGCAATTTCAATTTCCTTTATCCGTAACCTTTCCAACTTCAAAAAAGCAGATCTTATATTTTAATTAATTTTTATATTCTCAGTACCCGTATCCACGTTGAATTTGTCTCGTAACTTCCTCTGTCTCTCATCAAATGAATCCTGTTCTATGTGTTCTCATTCAAATTCAGTGTTTTCTGTTAAGTCATTCCCAGTTTCAGTTTCTGTGTAGCTCATTCTGCTGCTGTGAACTTTCTCCAAAAACAGCACAAATGCTGAATTCCTGATACTGGATGACTCTTAATATCCTCACAGACTGGAATGTCTCCCCCTGTGATGACTGTGTTCGGCCGTGTTAGAGGTCAACAAACAAGTCCAAAAGAGCACTGTGAGTTGCAGTTTTCAGCCCATGCTGCACCTCCAGGGGAGGCTAGCTTCCACACAAATACAAATTCCAAATTGGTGCTGCACACACTGGGGAATAATGCTATCATGAAATAAAAGGATGTCCACACGGAAGTTTCCTTTGTGAAAATTTACTTATCTTCTTCTCATTCTGCGTAGTAGTAGTAGTACAGAATCAAACGGACAACAAATGCCCCTAGCACCTCGACTCTCATGAGTCTTCAAAGGGGATGCTGCTAAGGGGGAACACTTGGACATTTAAATGGTATCTGATGAATATTAATCACTTCTAGTGACACCATAAAGCATTATTATTAATTCCTATTTTTGTATTCAGGGCTGTATTCTGACACAGAACTGAATAGCCGTTTATTATGTGTGATGCACCTGTGCACCAGAGTGAAAAGGATTTTGGGATGTGGGGGGCGTCACTGCCAAGCCCATTACAGTTCAAAATAGCAAGGGCTTGGTGGTATACATCAATGACAAGCAGTGTGGCTGTAACATCACTTGCTGTTTTGCTGGGAGGATACTTCTTTTACTTCAAAGAACTTAGACGATCTATCAGAGATGGCTTGGTACTTTGATTTACATGAAGCCAGTCAGCAAGCAGCTGGGTGGCTTTCCATGTCAGAAGCCTGTCATTCTATGATTCCTATGAAAAAAGAAAACCGTTCATTGATGTCTGTTGCAGTGACACTTTAACTGCCTCCCAGCCAAACCCATGTTATTATAATGGGATAGGGGGTGCCCAATCCTTCCTGCCAGCTGCTACCCCCACCCTGCCCATTTATGTTATGCAGCACCGGGAGCCCATCCCCAGTGCTGCCAAATATAACAGTGATGCTCCAGGGTGCCAAATTCCCCAGTGTTGCTACCTATAATAGAGAAAAACATCCCTCGTTGTTTATTTATTGTTTATTTTTTTAAACCTGAAAATAAGAAAACCATCTATTGTTGTCAGGTTCCAGTCTCTGCTGTAACTGCCTTCCCCCAGCCCAACCCACATTATTATTATGGCACAGGGTGCCCAATCTCCCAAGCCAGCTGACCCTCCCTACCATGCCCCTTTTTGTAATGCAGCACCAGGAAGCCCACCCCCGGTGTTGCCAGATATAACAGGGACACTGGGGGGTGCCCAATCCCCCAGTGTTGCTACCTGCAATAGAGAAAACCATCCCTTGTCATTTTTTTTAATTTTGTAAACCTGAAAAAAAGAAAAACATTCATCGATGTTTGCTCTGCCATTATTCCCCCCACCTGACTCTCTTGCTCAGAGCCCACCGCACCACCTCACCCCACCCAAGCCCTTACTTACCCATGGGGGGGTCCAACGCTATAATCCCCTCGGGACTGCAGAAACATTTTCATTCTTCAACACTGGACCACAAAATAAAATCAGATATGCGGTTCAATTTATTTCAAAGGGGGTTTGAAATTAGTGTCATAACTTGGCCATTCTTGAATATTTTGGCCCCAAATCTTCTGCATGCCTTTTTTGGGACCTTGCCTCTTGAATAATGTGGGAGAAGTAAGACAACTCTGTCTCAAAAGATGATTTGCAGTTGCTGCATGAAATCACATTTTGAGCAGAAGTAGAAATGTTCTGCACCATTATTCATGAGGTGGGGTCATAAGAAGGCTATGTTGAAAATTTAGCATGAAAATATTAAAAGAATAACAATGTTATGAGCCTACTTTGAAGATTGCAAATGTAGTCTCATAACTTTGTCAATGTTCAATATTTTGACCCCAGATATTCAACATACCTATTTGTTCACAGCAGCACATGGATGTGATAGCTGTCATTTTTCAAATCCTGGCCAAAATGTGTTACACATCCCAAAAGATTATTTCTGCAGTCGCTGCATGAAATCATCTTTTGGGTCGGAGTTGAGAATTTTTTCTGCACTTATTCATGAGGTAGATTCATAAGAAGGCTAGATTTAAAATGGGGAAAATTTTAAATATCAAAGTTATGAGCCTATATCGAAATTTCTGAATGCAGTCTTGTAACTTTGGTAATTTTCAATATTTTGACCCCAAACTTTCAACATAGCCATTTCTTCATAGCTCCTCATGAATGTGATAGCTGTTATTTTTCAACCCTGCCCAAAATGTGTTTTCGTACGTGTGGAGCAGAATAAAGTTTTGGTGGTGCAGAATGACATTTTGGCTGGGATTTGAAAATCTTCACCACCGGGTTCATTAGGTGGGGTAATAAGATGGCTATGCTGAAAATGTGATGTACAAATGCAGTAAAATGCCTAGGTTATTACTGAATTTTACACTGTTTCAGCATTCACTCACAACTTTACTAATTTTCAATATTTTGACTCCAAACTTTCAATATAGCAATTTTTCCACATCACCTAATAAACACAACATGTGTCACTTTAAAAGTCCTGGATGAGATGTGTTTCACACCTCTGGTGAGAAATAACATTTCAGCCAATATACTATAAATAGTACATGTCATGTTTAAAAGGTGAATCCTAAAACAAGTCTCTTCAAACTTTGGGGTCAAAACATTAAACATAAAAATATTAGCAAGCATCACACATTTGACATTGATAAATGCTTGTCTGTCACTGCTCCCACTCCATGAGGAAGTGGCACAGCACATCAGGTACTGTGATGTTTGCTCAACCTATACCTGTACCTGTGCCTAATAAAATTTTCAGTCTTAAGTCATTACACTGGGGCTGATTTAAATAAATACTTGAAAAATAGCAAAGACCTGTTAACTGAATACCTTACTTTATACAGATTTCTTTGTGCCTTTAAGGTATAGGGAAGCCCTGTGAAATGAATAACTGGTAAACTGAATTAACCTGTCTTTTTTTGTAGTTAATTTGTTTAGTGAGTTATTTTCCATTTATAAGGTACAGTACATTACATAACATACTATGATTATATGTACATATTTGTAAATATAGTAGTATAAATAAAGTAGCATGTTAACACCTTATACATCCATGGCATCTTGTGCTAAATAGTCTATTTGACAGGTATGTGAAAATATGTAAGGTGTTACAATTAATGAAGTAAGATGCCTGTACTGTTTAAAAAAAAAAGAAGAAAAAAGCTAAAGAGAAAAAAAGAAAAAGTAAGAAAAATATGGCATGAAATATTATAAGATTCAGATTCATTTAATCATATAATCATATAACCACTTATAGGAGTTGCATAGAAGGATATATATATCAGGCAATACATGCAGGATAATACCAAGAAGGAGGGTCTGGTAAGGTAACTTCACTATTTCTGAAGGAAGTTCAAATAGTCTTGCCAACATAAATAAAACTCATTGAGTCGGCCTTGTATCAGATGTGATATCCTTTCCAAAGAGGCAATATGGGTTAGGCTGTTTGGAATATCTGTCACAGTAGGTATTGATTAAGATTTCCACTGCATTAGTATCAGCCTTTTTACCTGCATAAATAGAATGCATAGCCATTTATGCTGATAGTTTGTTAATTTTGTGTTTTTGTCTATAACATTAAGTAAACAAAATTTGGGTTCAAATGGAATATGGTGGCCAATAATTTTAGATGCTATATTAAAGATAGATTGCCTTAATTTATATATTGGTTTGCATGACCATAGTATGTGCAGAAGGTCTCCATTCACTGAATTGCATTGCCAGCAATTGTTGTTAGATATTAATCCCAACGTATGTAAGTGAGAAGGAGTTCTATACCATAAATATAGTATTTTGTACTGTATCAGTCTACTGCATACATCTCTAAAGGTGTTATGACAGAATTTCCAACATTCATCCCATTGGGAGTCAGATATGTTTTCTTTTAACACCGCATTCCATTTGTTTCTGGACATGATCGATTGATTTGGTAATGCGTCTCTAATTAGTTTATAGATTTTACTGACCAACCCAGAGGAGGTATTAGTCCACGAATTACTGTATAGAGAGTTTATGATTGGTCTAGTAATTTGTTGTGTAACCTGAAGAGTAGCAGAGCGGATTTGCAAGTGTTTCCAGAATTCGTTTTTGGAGAAATGCCATTTTGCCTGTAAATTACCAAAATAATCTAGTGACTTGCCTTTAACGTCAAGGATATCTTTCAAAAAGAATATATTCTTTAGTTTCCAGGAATTACAATATATGGGTTTGTTCTCCAGTGTAATTTTTGGATTTCCCCATAAGGGTGTAAAAGTTATAGGGGTAGGGTCTGTTTTAAGCCATTTATGCAATCTAAACCAATAATGGGTAGATGTTTTGATTGTGGGGTGATTATTTATTTTAGAATTAGATAA
This sequence comes from Neoceratodus forsteri, assembly GCA_016271365.2. NCBI lineage: Eukaryota > Metazoa > Chordata > Ceratodontiformes > Ceratodontidae > Neoceratodus > Neoceratodus forsteri. Next base: position 951,112,417 of record CM028134.1, read on the forward strand.
AGAATATATAAAGCTATTGGGTATTTGTCCGGAAGATAGGGTAGCTTCCATATCAAGCCATAATGGCGAGTTATAGTTAGGTTTAGAAAACCATTTAATAGTTTGCGCTGCTCTAAATGCCCATAAGTAGGCCAAGAACCAAGGTAAACCAAAACCGCCTTTAGACCAATGAGAATGTAATTTGACATGGTTAAACCTAGGTACCTGGCCTTCCCATAAAAAATCTTCTATTATTTTATCAATTTTTTGAAGTAAGCGGGGGGAGATTTTAAGTGGGATACAAGAAAATAGATAAAGAATTTTAGGAGTAATACTCATTTTTATAGCAGCAATTTTACCAGGGAGAGAGAGATTTAAGTTTCTCCATTTATTTATGTTTGTTTTGATATCCATTAGTAAGGGCTGGAGATTGAATTCCCATATTTTATTGAGGTCAGGAATGATTTTTATCCCTATATAGGTGATACCCTGTGAAGCCCACCGAAATCCTAGTAGATTGTTTATGGAAGGGTTGCAGCTTTTATTTAGAGTTAAAATCTCTGTTTTTTGGTAATTAACTTTTAAACCGGAGAGTTTAGAGAACAGGTTAAGTGTTTGAGTAAGTGATTGTGCAGATAAATCAAGATTTTCAAGCAGGATAATCATATCATCTGCATATGTTAAGGATGTGTAAGACGTACGCCCTATGGGTATTCCTATGATATCTTTATGTTGTCTTAAAAGAGCTGCAAGAGCTTCAAGAGCTAAGATAAAGAGAGATGGAGAAAGTGGGCAGCCTTGCCTGGTTCCCCTTTCAAGTTTGAAAGACTTGGACAACATAGAATCGATGAGAACCCTCGCTTGTGGGTTTGTATAAAGAAGTTTAATCCAAGAGCAAAAAAGATTGCTAAAACCAAAGCGAGTCAGTACCATATAAAGAAACTTCCAGTCTAAAGAATCAAAAGCTTTTTCGAAGTCTACGGCTATGGCTGCAGCAGGGGAATTAAGAGATTGGGCCTTATGCATTAGATTAATTAAAGAACGGAGATGATCAGAGCCCATCCTACCTTTCACAAAACCTACTTGCAATCTGTGAATTAACTTAGAAATATGTGGTTCTATATGATTAGCTAAAATTTTGGCAAATATTTTACCGTCTGTATTGAGTAACGAAATGGGGCGATAATTCTCTGGAAGAGTGTTATCCTTGTCTTTTTTTGGAAGAACAGTGATGATTGCTTCGGTCATAGCATGGGGTAATTTACCTTTCTTAGAAGACTCTTGAAATACATTACATAGTAAGGGGCATAATTTATCTGCTAAGAGTTTATAGAAGTCCACTGGGTAACCGTCCCCACCTGGAGATTTACCAGATTTAAGTGAAAAGAGTGCCTTCTTTACTTCTTCTACAGTAAAGGGTGTATCCAATGAACATATTACATCTTGAGGAAGTTGGGGGAGCATTAATCTGTCTAGAAAAGAGGTAATATCTAGGCTTGATGCTGAAGAGACTGAAGTATATAACCTTTTTATAATAGGAAGTCATAATCTCATTAATTGAAGATTCTTTGGTTTGAATTCCATCTACCTGATCTTTTAATGCTGCAATATGGCATTCCATTTGTTGCATTCTGAGTCTATAAGCAAGCATTTTACTTCCTTTTTCCCCTCCTTCCCAATACTTATGCTTTATTCTTAACAAAGCAATTTCTGTCTTATGAGCAATTATCTCGTTAATTTGCATGCGTAATTTCAAAATTTCATAATGTAAAGGAGATGAAGTGTTGGGGTGAGGGTTAGCCAAATATAATTTTTGGTTTTCTTTAAGTAAATTTTCAAGGTTTTTAATCTTTTGTTCCCTAGATTTCCTCCTATGCGCTGCAAAACTAATTATTTTGCCCCTTAAGGTAACTTTAAGTGCTTCCCATGTAGTTCCCATAGAGGTATCACTTGGATCATTATGAACAATGAATTCTTCAAGTTGTGTTTTAATCCAGGGTAGAAATTCTGGATCTTTAAGTAATAAGGGGTCTAGTCTTCAGGGGAGAGATTTTGAAGGAAGGGAGCCCCACGTAAGTGAAAGCTTGACCCGGGTGTGATCGGATATAATTAAAGGAAGAATATTAACTTCAATATATTCGCTGTAACATTAAGGGAGGTTAACCAATAGTCTATTCTACTATAGGATTGGTGACGAGGGGAATAAAAAGTGTAATCTTTGTCTCTGGGATGTAAAACCCTCCATATATCTGATAAACCCAGATCTTTCATTAGCTGTGATACCAAATTTAGGCTTTTAGGGTGACTTTCACAGAAGCTGTTACTTCTGTCCATGTATGGATCCAAAGTAAAGTTAATATCTCCTCCAATCAATAAAGGCGAATTAGCCAGATTTAGTGAAATTAACTGATTGATCAGCTCTTTAAAAAATTGAGGGTCATCAACATTAGGCGCATACATATTAACTATTGATAATGGACCTGTAGGAGTATCAAAGGTTATAATGAGCCACCTACCATCCGAGTCTTTCAAAAAATTAGAAGGTTTCCAATTCAGATTTTTATGAATTAATATAGCTACACCTCTTTTTTTAGTAGAGGTGGAGGCTGCAAAAACCTGACCAACCCATTCACGTTTCAATTTAGAGTTGTCTGCATCCAAGAGTTTAGTTTCTTGCAATAGTGCAATCTGTATTTTATGTTTTCTAAGATTATTAAGAATTTGTTTACGTTTACTTGGAGTATTTAGTCCCTTGACATTCCAAGTGCATATTGATAGGTTAGTCATCGTACATTAGTATCCATTGTATATTGTATATTACATAGTAAGTCAAGGGACTCATATATCCAAGTAAGTATGATAACGGTTTGCAGATCATCTCTCTATATATATATATATATATATACAATGTGAGAAAACTGTTGGCAAGACATTGTAAGACCAGCCACTTAAAAGAGTATATAAAATCAGCCTGATTACCTTCCTGCATGCCTTCCATGCAACTCCTTACTAACAATATAACTATACTATTAGTAAACAGCCAAACTATATAGTAACAGTACACTAAAGTCATCTAAGATGAACAAAGGAGAGAAGGTCGGTCCAACCAGAAAAAAATACTAAACAAGAAGGGACCAAGACCACTCCTGTGTTCTCTAGGACGTAGCTTATCTAATAAGAACTGGGATAGTAAAAGAAAAATAAGCAGACTAGAGTACTATCCACTTCACCTTGTTAATAAGTTGACTAATAAGTCAAATATAACAGTATTAGATCTTGTTCTAGATTAAAATAGAATAGAATCCCTAAACGAAAATGAGGGATTCAATAGTGAATTTTCACTTACTAGGTGTAAATCTAATTGAGTTTTATCAACATTATCACCTCTAACATCATTTTCTCTGTAATAGGAGTCTAAAGTAAATTCCAGATTGATAATACAGCCAGATTAGAAAAGAAGGAAAAAAAAAAAAAAGTATTTAAATTATTTGGCCAAAGTATAGTCGAAATTCCCATTGTTTAAACTAATACCCTAGGGTATTAGCGTGGAGTATCATCTCATCATAAGTGTATCCTGTTACATGTAAGTGTAGCTAGTAACTGTATGCCTGACATAATATGTTTCACACATGTATATGTCATCGTCTTACATAAAGCTTTACAAGGATCTTACAATGAGTATGTGACCTTAATGCAAATGCAACAAGCTAAAATTGAGCTAACGAATATGATGGGCCACTTAACCTTTTGTCAGCTAATAGCATATATTGTGTCTATCAATTCACCTAGGCAGATAACTTCAGGCATAGTTATTCTGAAAAAGAAGAAAAAAAAACACACATATATCTATCATCTCTACTGTTTCGTCAGTATGAAGGCCTTTTTTATATTTGTCCTTACAGGGCATATTCTTTTTATAAAAATCACATAGCATTAACCCTACTAGACCTACTTAGAACTTTACTTATGAATTTTGGGGTTAGGGTATACTAAGAAAGCCCAATATTTTACACTAATGAACTTGAGTTGTTAACAAGAGTTTACATCATATCCTAAGTGTATCTTATCACATATAGGTGTGACTAGTAATCATGTACAACATTATTCGAGTCTGTTACATATATTCACTGTTTTACACAGAACTTACAATGCTCTTATAACATATAGGTTGCCCAAATGTGGAAATGGCAAGATAGTATTGAATTAATATACACCTCAGGCCACTCAGACAGCTGTCAGCTATAACACCTACAGAGACTACCAATATAGCTTAACATGTAGACTCAGTAATAATTATTAAAAACTAATAGAAAACATATAGCTGTTATCTTTGATGTTTCACTGGTGTGGAGGTCCCTTTGTACTTGTCCTTTCCATGATGCTTTTTTTTAGGGGGTTCATTTATGTTAGAAGGAGAATTATCTATGTTGCTATTCCAGGAAGGCTCCATGAGGTTATTGTCCCTGTCTGATCCCAGTAACATGTTACTCTTTTCGGTCAGGTTTTCGAGCGAAGTATGTAAGTCTTGCAATAATGCATATTTATTATGTACTGGAACATTAGGAATAGCAGGAGTATTAGAAGTAGATTTGGAAGTAGTGCTGCACATTTTTTCTGGGCTACAACACCGTGTTCTCAAGTGATCCCTGCCAGTTGCCATCCGTTCTTGCACATGATCAGACCGTCTTCTCCCAGTCGCCTCAGGGGAGTCAGCCGAAAGCAGCGCCCTCTCCTCGGGCAGCACGCCAGAGACCGCACCGGAGCCATCTTCACTCGGGAGTGCAGTTGCAGCCAGAGTCCCTTCAACCACCGAATCCACCTGGTGAGTTTTATATTGGGTTTCCAAAAATGATAGCAAGGATTCCGGGGTATGGAAGTCCTTTTTACGAATTACTAATGTAAACCTCATAACTGCAGGGTATCTGAGGGAGAAGCGGAGCCCTGCCTGGTGCATAATTGTCTTGCTGAAGTAAAAGCCCTCCTTTTATAGATAGCTCCTTTGAGAAGTCACGGTAAATATATATTCTGTATTCTTGCCAGATAAGTTGACCCATGTTTCTTGATTTCTGTAAAATGAGTTCGACACATGCATAATTAAGGAATTTGGCAATTATTGGTCTAGGCCTTTGCTGCATGGAGGGCTTAGGGCCTAGTGATCTGTGAGCTCGTTCTATGATTAAATCAGCATCGGCTTGCAGTTTAAGTATTTGCGGCAACACATGAGACAAGAACGCCGTGGTGTTGTTAGCTTCCACTCCTTCTGGGAATCCAAAAATCTGAAGATTATTTCTATGATTTCTATTTTCCAAATCTTCTAGTTTTGATCGTAGCTCTTTAATTGTCTGGTCTTGGGATCTGATGGTAGTTTTAAGTTCCTGTATTGAGTCCTCATTAGTACGAATTTTGTTCCCTGTGAAGGCAAGCTGAGAATCAATAGATTTCATAGTTTGTGAGTTATTTTGTGTAGTGATTTTTAAATCGTTCATATCCATCGATAACTTAGTAAACATTGCTTCTATTTTCTCCAGGGAAGGTAACTGTAGCGCCGAGTTAGCCATTTTGATGGTCTGTGGTAGGCCTTCCAATTTTGTAGATAAACCAGATCCATAGTGCTTACAAAGAACAAAAAAAAAACTTTAAAAATCTGCTGTAGAGTTGCTGTTGTATTTATTTACATTAGTAAGATCTCTCAACTGACTTAGATGTCTGAAGATGATGTTAGATAGTGTTAGTAAGTGGGAGCTCAGAAGTCAGACGACCATCTTGCTCGGTGCCAGGCCACGCCCCCCTGTCGAATTAACCTGTCTGTAAAAAAAAAATAAAAGTATTATGCCCAGAAAGGTGGAATGTAGTGATATGTAGATCTGTTGAAAGATCAGACTTATTAAATTAATAATTGTGCTGTTCACATTTTTGCCAGGGTACTTGATTACATGTTATTGTAACCCCCCGATGAATGGGGGTCACTAAAAAGCCTTCTTTGGGTGAGCCTAAATGCTCTCTGCCAGGCTGGTGTCCTGTATTTCAACCGATTTAAAAAAATAATTGAGTGAGAGTGCCTAATGCCTCCATGTACTGTCACTTTAAGAGCTGTCAAACTACAGTATAATTACTTTGAAATGGGGGGTCTGTGTGTTTCCCTACTCAAGCCCCACCTGGGACACTGAGCAAATTGCTCCATTTCTGCAGTTGCTATATGCGCAGAGAGAGCCCTTTCAGAAGATGTAATCGTTTGCTTGTAACCTATTAAAGTAATAATGAAAATGCAGTTTGTTCTAACCTGCTTGCTTGTAGCCAGGACTGTGCAGAGTCGCTCCCTCATGTTGGTTCTGAACTGCTGAATTGAACCAATCAGTGTGGGGATCCTTTAAAATGGAGCCTGCTCTGGGCGAATCAGAACTTGGACTCTCCTCTGGAGCCAGCCACAATGGGACTGTATGGCAGATGCCTCTGGGAATTGTAGTTTGGACTTCAGCGCCTTTTTTGCACCAACAGGGGGATTCTGATTGTGAGTGACAGCCAAACCAGCCAGCTGAACTGGGAGGAACTCAAAGGAAATGCCTGGCTCTGTCTACTGGAAAGATCAGATCAGTTTGGGCTGTGAAGAAACAGGGATCTGTGTGCTTCTTCAGTGTGTAGTTTTAGCATGGGAATCATGTGTAAGGCCCTAAGTTTCAGTCAGCAGCTTGTGCCAGCACCTGTTCAGACTGAATCTGACCTGTGAAGAGAATCAAGGAGATCTGAAGAGCAGAAACCAGGCTCACCCTGTAGAAAACTGGAGAAATTGCTGAATCGCGCTCGGTCTGTCAGGAACCGAATCTGCTGTGTGTTCTCCCTGGTATTGTGCAGCAATTGTGATCGGGATCAAGAAGCAGCCTGCCTGGTATAGTACTTTCCTTTTACATATAAATGTGTGTAGTGCTTATGGGAAATCGCATTTCAAATCCCCTGTACAGTGAATAGAGTGCATGAAGCTGGAAGTAAATCCCAGCTTAATCCAGACTACATCCATTTGCTCTAAACTGCAGTGGGGTCCAGTTACAAGGACCTTGTCCACATGGTCTGCTCCTCCTAGCAATCCAGGACAATCTGCCTTCCATCCAGTTCCCAGCATTGAGTTCTGAGTACAAATCAGGGTAGCTCCCTGCCATCTGTTTGTCGAATTGCAAGTGTGCCATCTAATTGTTGCTTTTTTCATTTCTTCATGAACTGAGCCCTCCAGCTCTGGATTACAATTGGGTATTGTGCAAGTGTTTTTCCATCACAGGGCCCCAACCAGCTGCACCGATCCTGGCTAGCACTCCCGCATCCTGGGTACCCAGTGAAAGTGACAATTTGGGACTCTGAATATGCGCACAGTACTGTGTTTATTAATGTGTTTAACCTAATTAACTTGCTTTCCTCCTTGCTTGTTACAGCTCCTTAAATAAATCAGATCTGTTTGTTTCAGCAAAGTTACCCTGACTGAGGTATTCGTTTATGTTAAAGTATTGTACTGTGGCTTTTGTACTGTATCATCTTGTTTTACAGGGGGTCCCCAGAGTCCAGTCGACAGAGCCAGTCCTGGGGGTAAGTGTATATTGTGAAGGTATTTCTGATGCACTGTGTGGGCCACTAGTGGGAAGACAGGGGGGTTACAGTGTCCCAGAGGGCTGTGACCAAGTTAGTTTAACTACTGCAAACCCTGACCTCTGGGTGGAGGCATCCGCCATTGGACCTAGGCCCCTCAACCTGTTAGTAGTTAAGCAGGCAGGGGTAGTAGCCTTTGGGATAGGGCCACCTAGGGGTTACATTATTATGGATTGATAAAATTATCTAAACGTTATGAAGAAACATTGTGTGCAGGGCCAGCTTTTGGGCCAGTGGATATGTTTGGTTTTATGTGGTAACAGCGAGTCTTTAACTGTGCCAATCACATAGAGCAAGAACAAAAACTCCCAACGTCAAAACAGTGAACCACATTATAGTGAATGTCACAAATAGCGACGGTTGCTTACTACATCAAAAATGGCAAATTAATCAAGTTTTTTTATGTGGGGGACTACACCCCCCACACCCCCCCCCCAAAAAATTAGAATTACTAACTCCAAGGAGAACAGACATAGAGAAAAAAATAAAAGCCCCAGGAGAAAAGTATTTCCCTATACCAGGACCCGAACCCAACACCACAGGCTTTAGGGGTGGTGGCTCAAGCCACTAAACCAAACAGCTAGCTCAGCAGGGCATGGCCAAACTACTTCCAATGTAGTCTTTCAGTGAGTGTAGGGAGTGTAGTTCAGTACTACACTTGCTATAACTACTTCTCAGTCTTTTCTGACAGCCGCTCTATATTACAAGTGGTATTATTGAGTCGCTCATATTAAGCTGCTTAATAATACTCGCTCATATCGCTGTACACTGATATGTTCCTGTGCCGGTGATTCAAACTCAGTGGCAAGCTTTGGGAGTTGGCGAGGCAGCACAAGGGTGGGGAGCAGCACTGCTCCACATCACCGCTCAGAGCATGGGAAGGTATGACACAGTGTTCTGTGACACTGGTGATGCTCTGCGGATGGCTAGGGAGCCTTCCCACACAAGGGGTTCATGTCCATGTCATGGTCTGACAGGGCAAAGTAGTGCATTTGGAGAAGTGGTCTGGCATGAAAAATGAGACTTGAAATATCTTCTCTATTCTGTTTATCACATTACCAAAGGGATCTGTACGAATGAAGATACAATTTTATGATCACAAAAAGGGAAATTTATTTGCAAAAAACTGTTACAGACTGCATACAAATATATACGTGATATGCAATGTGGACCTCATGCGTGCTGTAAATAGCAGAAGTGTAGATAAATCATTTATCACACAAGGTTCCCTCTGCATATTTCATTTATGCAATAGGATGGGAGCCTGAGTTTTTTTAGTTTTTTTAAAAAAGCATTATTTCTAAAAGTCTGTGGGTTTATTTTTTGAACTAGTGGTACTGTGCATTCCTCCATACCACTTGCCATAACCATTGACATGGATGTAGTGTCAGGATGACAAGTTGATGCTGTGACATAGCAGTTCATTGGTGCCATAGAACTTCTGGCTGGCTGTGGTGGAGAGCAGAGTGCTGTGCCAGTCATTGGCTTGGAGTCAGCATGGGGGACAGTGGGTTGGTGGGGCACTGCACAACCTGCCAGGAAAGGGGGAGTAGACATCCATTAGACACCAGGGATTAGCTTTTATGTTTTATACAGGGGGATCAGGGATAGAGACTAGGTCCACTAGATGCCAGACAATGGTTGAACATTCATATACCAGGGATCATGAATAGGGAGGGGGGTCCTCTAGACCACAGGGAATGGTTGAACTTTAATATACAGAGTATCAGGATGGGAGGGTGGGACTACTGGACACAAGGGAATACATATTTCAATGGCGGGCATGGGTATGGGGGGGTAGGACCACTGGACACAAGGGTAAGATTTATTTTTGACATCAGGCCAGAATTAGTAGGGGGGACCACTAGAACCATGGAAAGCTGAAGTGGGGGAGGATCACTTGCACCAGGGAAAGGTGTTTTATTCACACATCGGGCCAGCGATCAGCAGGGGGGACCACTAGCACCGGGAAAAAAAAACTGTTTTCTTCATACTTTGGGCCGGTGATCAGCAGGCAGGACCACTGGACAGCAGGGAAAGCTGTATATTCATACATCAAGCTGACAATTGATGGGGGGGCACTAGCACCAGGGAAGGCTGTTTTTTTTTCAGACATCTAGCTGGCAATCACTGAAGGGGGACCACTAGCACCAAGGATAGCTCTCTGGGACTGGACAAGTGGGGGAGTGGTGTCGTGCTAAAATGGCGCAGTGGTTTAAGGCTCTAAGCTGCTATCTGGAGACCTGGGTTTGAATCCCACAGCCCCCACTTGCATGCTGTGTGATCCTAAGCAAGTCACTTAAATTCTTTGTGCTCCCATGTTGCACCTGTAAACAAGATTTCAGCTTAGTGTGTCTCACCTGGTTAAATAATTAGAAAAAAAAAATTGCTGGGCTACCCATGCAAATGAGCCCATAATGGGCATGCAAATGACCCCTTACCACCTTGCATGCCCAATGAGCTCATTTACATGTGTCCATTTGAATATCAGACATTTAGCATGGGCACAAGCAATTGTGGCACTCTGTTTTTGAGGGCCATGTCTGCCCAGCGCTAAGTTGCTTACTGCTGGGCCACCATGGCCCTATATTCAGTTGAATAATTCTGGTATACAATTCCACTGAATATAACATTTTTGGACACGGGCAACCGCAAGGTTCAGTGCTAATGTTTGCACTGCCCTTTGCTCCTTTTTGAATATTGGGACACTGAGGGAGATTATGTGGATTTCACTAGTGATTATTTGGACCAGTAGGGAAAATCCATGCCTTTCTGAGTTCCACTGGCTATTGAGTTGCTGCCAATTCAAATGCTGCTAGCACTATGTCAGTACCACCACCAGAACCACCTGCAGGAACAGTTAAGTAGCAAGCCTCAAATTGCAACAGTAAATAGGGAAAGTCACTTAATTAATGTCACTGCAATCAGTAAGACTGGGGAGAGACAGAGGGAGAAAAACTTCATATGGCTCCCTTTGATCACTATTATGCACTATGATATTCAAAATTTCAATGTTAGAATCTTAGTTATGGATAGTGACAGTGACATGTTAATGATTATAAATGATGGTGACTTTTGTCATGTACTTTGTTTGCACACATGCTAAATCTGGTAGTGAGTATAGCTGTGTGAAGTTTATTATAACACAGGCAACGGCTTACCCATGGTGCTGAGAAGTTCAAAAGAACTTTGTATAGTGCACTACCCTTCACTGGCAAAATGGCCTGCCAGTGCTGCATTCCTGTCATCTCACACACTCCTCTGCATGTTGCCCAGATACTTTAAAAAAAGAGTTGGGTTTTCTCTTGGAAGCATACACTTTTGTCAGTACATCCCCCTTACTAATCTGACCATTAATCCCACAAAGTACCCTCCTGACCCTAAATTTGGAGGGGATGATAGTCCACACATAAGCAGACTAACACAGTCATTCCCTTCCCATAGTGCACCCTTTCCTATTTGTTAACTACACTAATTGACTTATTTTAGTGAGTGCATAACCAGAAAAGAGGGGTAGTGGAATGATCTGCATCATTTATGGAACCATAAGACTGGTAAATTTACTGTTGGTTGAACCAGGCATCCTCTCTATTCAAATATTAATAATAATAATAATAATATTCTTTATTTTTAATGTGCCTTTCAAATTTCAAGGCGCAATACAAGTTAAAAAAGTTTAAAACAGTGGTATACCATAGTAATAAATTATAATACTATGCAATTAAAAACTATTTTCCACTTCACCGTATGCCATGCTCCATAAATACGTCTTAAATGCCTGTTTAAATCCCCCCCCCCCATGGTCATGCACTCCCTTATCCAATGGGGTAGAAAGTTCCAGAGGTTAGAGCCACTTACATAAATGCCTGTGCCCCAGAAGATTTTAAAGAAACCCTCAGAATCTCCAGCAACCCCTCGTCAGCCATGCAGAGCAGATGCACAGGGCTGTAAGGAACCAAAAGCTCTTTCAGGTAGTCAGGGCCCAGACCGTGTAGGGCTTTATATGTCAGTAAACCAACTTTGAAGGAGATCCGCCACTGAAAAGGCAGCTAGTGCAGTTCTTGCACTATATTGTACTATGGGAGGAATGGCTGACAGGGTGGTCACATTTGTTTTCAATCAGAACAAGACCATGAAGGATTCTTGATTTATTGCCATGATACTGGTGCTTGCCAGCTACATGATGTATGAGACTTACATTGAATTGTCCAAGAGCAGCAGAACTATCTAACCCCAGATGGTGGCTTAAAAGGAGAGAAGGTCATAAAATATTGCTCTCATTTACTGTATTTTAGTGACAGGATCCACAATTAGTGTTTTAGGAAAGGGACTGTAACAGAAATTGAAATTGCTCAATGTAGTAAAATACAGTAATCTGAACAAGATGGATTACAGCACTGTGTGCTTAAAGAGGTAGCAGCCACTTGTCTAACAATGAAAAGCCATGGGTATACCATTAGAACAGCAATTGAATCTTGTCACCACGATTAGAGCGCAACAACAACGGCAACAATGACAGGAGCAATCCGGATTTTAGATTGCCCCTCAGTCATGCCACCCTTTGTGCCAACACAATTTCTGCCCCCTCCTGGGCATGCCCACCCTGGAGGAGTTTTATTTAGATTTTGGGGGTGCAGAGGCAAAGCCCCCCTCAAAAGCTGACTGTTTCCCAAGAGGCGCTTTGGCACTATAACTCATGGGAGACATAATGCCTGGCACTGTAATGCCAGGCAGTATGTTGCCTGAGCCATAATTGGCAACATGTTATTGCACCTCCATGGGTGAACCAAAGCGGTGTGTAGTTGATAGGGTGGGCAAAACTGCAATTTTTCACCCTGCAAAACTTCCAAGGAAATCAAGAAACTTTCGTGAAAGATTCTGAACCTCCACCTGTGGCGGAGCCGAAAACATCTGCCAAAGTTATGGGTGAAATTTCACCCAATATAAAAAAAAACCCTAGTGGCTATTGGCCTGTCCCCACCCACCCCACAGGCACACATTAAATCCCTGGTGGCTAGCAGTCCCCCCCACTGGATTACCCGCTGGCTGCCTGACTTAAAAAAAATTCCTTATAAATAGCATCCCCCTGCCCGAAAGTGCCCACAGAACCCAAGTGGTCCCTTCCCTTCACCCCTTCACCCTAAGTGTATAGTGATAGTAGCCCCCCCCCTTGTCTTTCCATAGTCTGTAGTTAAAAAAAAAATTCCTTGGTGGTCTACTGGCTTCCCCAATAGCCCCTCCCCTCCCAATCCCCAGTCCCATATATTTCGCTGAATCCCTGGTGGTCTAATGCCGCCCACCACCCCCACGCTAGCAGGAGTCCAACCACCCTTCTGCCACACCCATAGTAAAAGCTGCAGTGGCAGACTGGAACACCCCTCCTCTCCTCCATGACCAGCCTGCCCACTGAGCTTTAATGAATGAGTGTGTTCATGTACAGGAAAGCACTCATTCATAAAAGCTTAGTGGGTGGGCCAGACATGTAGGAAAGGAGGGATGTTCCAGTCCACTCCCTGTAGGGTTTACTATGGGGGGTGGGGCAGAAGTGGTTGGACTCCTGAGGTGAGGGTGAGTACACTAGACCACCAGGGAGATGAATCGGGAAATATGATGGGATTAAGATCAGGAAAGGGAGGACTATAGCCTATTGAGGGCCACTGAACCACCAGGATTACAACTCTGAGATGAACATGGGGAGGGTACTATCACTATGTGGGCTGAAGGGGTGAGTGGAGGACAATTAACCACCAGGGCATAAGGGGCATTTAGGCTGTGTGGGCACTGTCGGTTGGGGGGGCACTACTTATAAGGATTTTTTTTTTAATCGGCAGCCAGCAAGTGAACCAGTGGAGGAGAAGGACCGCTAGCCACCAGGGATTTAATGTGTACCTGTGGAGTGGATGGGGGGAGGGACCACTAGCCATCAGGGATTATAGGATTGGAATTTGGTATTAAAAACAGACTTAATAGGGAAGATGGAGTTTCTGCGAAAGTTTGGAAATTGATTTCCGAACTTCCACGGAAGAAAAAGTCTAACTTTTGCTTCATTTCCACTGGTGAAATGTTTTTTTCGCACACCCCTAGTACAGTACTTGGTGCTCTTCCTGCTCTCTCCCAGTTTTTGTAAAATGTCTACTCTGACTCGTCATTATTTGTGGAATAATCCTCTGAGATAGACTCATCAGAACTATCTCAGTGCAAATTCTCAAATGAAAGGAGAAGAAAAGGTGAAAGAGAAAGAAAGAAGATAAAATTGCTCAGCATTTCATTCTGGATCAGGTAAAGCTTAATAAATGGAAGACAACAGGGCTCATTGATAAGTTTCTGAGTGCTGTAGTCTTAGTTAGTGCCAGGGTTGCAATATTGCATGCCAACGTGGACATTACTTGTCTTGATCCCACAAAAAAGATAGCCAAACTTCAGCAGGAAATAATGGCTACAACTGTAAATAATTAGGTGTCATGTCTCCTTTAAATAGTGCAGGCAATGATGAGTTAGAACTTACTGTAGGCTGCTTAAGTTACTGGCACCATATCCTACCCATCCCATTACCTAGATACAGTTTGTATAACTATAATAACTGGCCATCAATTTTTTCCTAAGATTCGACGAGTTGATATTCGCCGTAATAATCCATGAGTTATTACAGCAATCACGCGCTGTGTCTATCAAAACACAACGCTTCCTGATTGGCTCTCATTCTCTGTGTGGGCAGGTTCGACAGTTCCACAAACATGTTGGCTCTGTGTCATCGTTAGTGAGGAGCCATTACAACAACCTTCCTCCCACATTCCATGAGCATTATTTTTATGTTGTCTTGTGTGGGCAGCACAAGCAACATTTTGTGGCAGCTTGCTGGAGTAGCAGGTTGTGGAGGTGCAGCAGTGCTTTTGCCAATGGCACCACTGCTTTCTTGTGCTGGTCTCTGTGGCATCAATGAATGAGCATGCTGTTTATGACATCAGTTGAGAAGTGTGGCACCAACTTGAAAGAATTCCACCACCACAATGAGGGAGATGAGGGAGCACCCCCTCATTGCAGGGCGTGCCTTGCCTGCTGAAACATTACAATAAACACGGAGGTGGCTGCCGCCATCCACCTCTCATAGTTCCTAGAAAGCTGACATTGGGGGTGCCCAATCCCCCTGTCGGCATGCCCCCTTCCCAGTTCATTTGCTGATGGGAGAGTCCGATCCCCATCGGCCTAATGTTCCCCCTTGTCTTATTTGTCTACTGAGGGGGGTTCCCAATCCCCCTCTGCAACATGCTCCCTCAAACACAGACATGCTTTCTTTGCCAATGGGGGGGCCAGTCCCCATCAGCTTTGGTCTCCTGTCCACAAAAAACACAGGTGGCACACTAGAAGCCCACCCCAGTGTGCCCAATGCAAACCTGTAAAAAGAAAATGTCTTGTGACATCCTTTTTTTCCCCTGCAACACAGAAAACAGTCCCTCATGGTCATGATGCCCCCTTCCCCAACTCACACCCACCCTCTGTGCACCCCAACCCCTGCACCCCCCTCATCCCATACTTACCTCCAGAGCTCAGTTCAATGATCTTCGGTGGAGCGGGAGACGTCTGAACTCTTCAAATGCCAACCGCGAACTGAAGAAAATCATGGTAAGCTGTATCATGGAGTTTGTCCTTTAAGGGCAGACCAAGTTGTCCCGGTGCACCCCTACCCTCTACCTGAAGATGGTGTGCTCAGAAGGAGAGGGGAGTAGGGAAGGGGAGGGGCAATGAGGCAGAACAATAGGCAAGGAACAGAAAGGGGAAGGGTTAATGGAGGTACATAAGGGGCAGCACAGGGGTAGCTCAGCCACATTTGCTGAAGTTTTGTTCCCTCCACCCACCCTTAAAAATATTGAATATGAGGGAAAGCAGTCAAAGGGACTGCACACTTGGTCTGTCAGAGGTGGAGGACAGAGTTGTCCGGTTGGATGAGGTACGGACTGCCAAAGGTGGATAGCAGAGAAAAATGGGGGGAAAAAGGGGGGGAGGGGAGATGGGGAAGAAAAAGGGAATAAGAGAAAAAGAAGAAGTGGCTGAAGGAAGAAAAAGTGGTCTCAGTTCTCACTGTTACCTAACAGGAAAAGAGAAGAAGGTGCCCAAGTTTTCACCTGGGAGAGCAAGAAGTGGAAAAAAGATGGATGACCAGAGAATGATACATGGATGCAATAAAATGCAGTGGTGAAAAATATAATAATAAATGATGATAAGATAAAATGGAATTATGATATATAATAAATTGAATGCCAATCTGAGCACAGCAACATACAATGGTCTTTGCCTTTTGTGAGGGAAAAGGGGGAATTGGGGATAATGGCATCAATACGAAGGTTTCAACTTCAGTGGATAACTTGGCCAGTTTTCCGACTTTTGGCTCCAAATTTTAATCATGGAGTTCTTGGGACCCCACCTCATGAACTCAGTCACTGCCATTTAATTATTTGGTCCGGAAAGGTGATTTCGCGGTCACTGCACGGAATCACCTTTTGGGACTGATTAATGAAATGACAGTGTCACTGTTCATGGGGTGGGCTCCCAGAAAGCCTATGTTGACAATTTGGTGAAAAAATTCCAAAAAATAACTGTGTTATGAGTGTGCATTGTGCAGTTTCCATGTACTCTCATAACTTTGAGAATTTTTAATATTTTTCACTCCAGATTTTCAACATTGCCATTTTTTCACACCTTCTTATGAACCATATAGCTGTCAATTTTCACATCCTGCCTGAAATGTGTTTTCGCACATCTGGCTCACAATGGTGCAGTCGCTGTGGGAAATCAATGTTTGGGATAGATTAAGAAAATCACAGTGACACTGTTCATGAGCAGAGGTCCCACAATGCCTATGTTGAAAATTTGGTAAAAAAATTCCATAAAATGACTGTGTTATGTGTGTACATTGTGCAGTTTCCATGCACGCTCGTAACTTCGAGAATTTTTAATATTTTTACCCAGATTTTCAACATTGCCATTTCTTCACACCTCCTTATGAATGGTACAGCTGCCATTTTTCACATCCTGCCTGAAATGTGTTTTCGCACATCTGGTGCAGAATGGCGCAGTAGCTGTGGGAAATCAACGTTTGGGACAGATTAACAAAGTCACAGTGCCACTGCTCATGAATGGAGGTCCCAAATGCTTTCATGAGGTGAGGTCACAAAAAGCCCATGTTGAAAATTTGGAGGGCAAATACCAACAAACACCAAGGGCATTAGGGTTTATAACCATAACGTCCCACCCTGTAGAGACTGACAGGCATCAGGGTTGTGACTTTGGATTGTCGGCTATAATGCTCACACCATTCCACTCCCACTCCCACCCCCACCCTGCAGCCAGTGACAGGCATCAAGGTGTGTCTTGGACTCTTCGGTCCCAAAGTTCACCACATTCTCCTATACTGCACCCATCTCAATGTATTTTCTTATGGAATGGGGTGAGCGTAAGGCCCGATGACCCCAAGGCACACTGCGACACTTGTCAGAGTCTACAGGGTACGGTGAGGTGAAATGGCATCAGTGTTATGACCAACGACTCAAAGGTGCACCTCAGTGCCTGTCAATCTCTGCAGGGTGGGGCGGGGTTGGTGTCAGTTCAATACTTCACTGCCATTCCTATTATGCATCTCTCTAACTCCTGCACTACAAATGCCAATGCCAGCAAGACAACATTCAGCATTGACAAATGCTTGTTTATAAATTTGGCTGATTCTGCTTTCAAATGTAAAAATGAAAAATATCTATCTGGTTGATCCTGCTCTTCGACTGCTTCAGGTGATAGATGCTGCCACAGAGCATGAACTCACAGACCGGATGAATCCATATGGTTCTATGTGATAATGGTGATCACCAAATGGTGAATGCCATTAGGGCGAGTGTACATCATTTAAAATAATAACGGCAATGTGCACTCATGGTGACAAGGATCTTCTTGTTACAGCACCCCCTCCACAAGGAGCTTCGCAACCCGCACCCTCCTAACTAAAGATTCTCAGCTCCAAGGGGTGCATGTCGGGGGGGACTTGTAAAAAAATGTTGAAAGCTGCTGCAATGCAAAACACTATCGAGCTCTCCAGAACCAAACCCAGCACTCGCGCCACCACAACCGGCCACCCTCACCACTATGCCACATGGCCAGCTCGGCAGCCTTCTGCTGCACTGCTTCCCATGTACCTTCCCTTCCCTTCCATCCCTCAAAGTGTGGTTCAGTCACCTACCTTTTCACCCGTCGCTACCCTATCAGGATAGCCCACAACACAGGAGCTAAGACTGAATCACTGTTATTGCAGTCGCTCGATCTCAGTCACTATTTTCACTGGATTACAATCCATACAGCGCTAAGTAAGCATGATCCCGATTTCACACTGCAAACATAGGAAAATAAAGTAAAACAAAAACATTTAAAAATGCTGAGCACAAGCAGAGAGGGGGAAGTGTGAGTGCAGTGTGTGTGTGTGTGTGTGTGTGTGTGTGTGTGTGTGTGTGTGTGCATGTGTGCTTGTGTGTGTGTCAGGGTCTCAGGAATCAGGCTGGAAGAAAATTGATGGCCAGTATATTGTATAAAATAAAAGAAGGGAAAGTGTCCATATGAGAATTTACTGGACACCCTCAGAGTTTATGTAGCATCCCACACCTCGGTTGTCCATTAAATTCTCATATCACACACTTCCCCATCCTTTATTCTATATATCTCTAGTCTCTAGAAAAGTTCTTGATGTTTGAAAACTTGTTAAGATAATATATGTGTTCAACAAAGGATACCTCAAGACTATTGATATTTATTGCCTCTTCAGTTGATATATTTTTAATATCTGAAATATGGTTAAATACATCTATTTCTAGTTCAGAGGTCAATATCATTAGTTAAAGCCTTTTTTAGGCATGATCAACTTCCTTGTGGAAGAGGAGCAGCAATGTATTTAAACATTCATTTATTTGCTTACTTTGTTTTGTCTAAAATTGTTCCTAAGCAATTAGGGCATCATTTGGATTCATGTTTTTAACAACAGCCTACAAAATGTAACACTCGAAGAATGCACTGGCAGATTGCTGAATGTGATGTCTATAATGCTTCATAAAAGTGTGAATGGAGGACCATGCTGCTACCGTGCATAATTCCATAACAGAGACCTCTGCCCTTTCTGCCCTTCAAGCTACAAGTGAAATGGATTCTTATTAATGCTGGTGGCTTGCTCTATTTCACCAAGTATGCTTTCATGATGCAGTCTATATTACAGAGGGGATATTAGGGTAATTGAGAGAGTGAAACATAGTGCTACAAGATGATACTGAGATTAAGAACCATGACATATGAGGGAAGACTGGAGAGGCAAAAGGTATTTACATTTTTTTTTTTTATTTAGTTGTTTAACCAGGTATAGCACACATTGGAGGACAGAAGAGAAAGAAGAAGAGAAAGAAGGAATATGCTACAGTTTTATAAAACAATAAAGGACCGGGGATTAATGCTTGATATGAACACACCATGAACTCCAGGATCGGGCTCCTCTACCGACACAAAGATTGCCTACCAGAATCTGCATTAAAACTAGCCATTACCTCATCGGTGTTGTCACTGGCCAACTACGGACTTCCTATTTACGCAACGGCTGATCCCACCTCCTTATCTAAGGTCCAGACCTCTATTAACAAAGCCTGTAGGCTCCTTACCGGTGCTAACAGCAGAACTCACACCTGTCTGCTATACTCTGCCGCCAACATACTTACTCTTGAGGAAAGACTGAAATATCATACCTGCCTGCTGGCCAAAAAATCCATGTCAGGGCTTTGCCCACTAGGGGTATCTGCACCACTGCAGCTGGCTGTCCGGCCCCTGCCAACCCATAACTCCATTGCAGCCACCTTCATAGTTCCCAGGGCTAGGACCTCTCGATGCCAAAGATCCTTTCATCATAAAGCCCCCCCTTGGTTTAACTCCCTTCCCGAGGCTAT
This sequence comes from Neoceratodus forsteri, assembly GCA_016271365.2. Classification (NCBI taxonomy): domain Eukaryota; kingdom Metazoa; phylum Chordata; order Ceratodontiformes; family Ceratodontidae; genus Neoceratodus; species Neoceratodus forsteri. The sequence continues at coordinate 951,131,982 of CM028134.1, forward strand.
CACTAAGATTCCTGGGATTGGTTGGTTCAAAACCGTCCTCCGACAACACATTATTGACAGTCGATGTTGTAAATGTCAATAGTTGACCAAAACCCTGCCCATATAGCCCTGTGCCCTTTGGATCCCTTAGATGACTGGATACTCACTGTAACAATGATGTTATATATTGATGTATAATATGCTATTTAATTGATGCGTGTATCTCAACATATGCATGTACCTGTACAATTGCTGCCTGTAACTCCACGTGTGTACGTATCTCACCTGTATGTAATCCCTGTCCTAGAACCTCACTTATTGTTGTCTCCCCCCCCAATGACGAGGTACCTTTGTAAACGAGTCGCTGACTCAAAGGTTGTAAATCTGATTACTTCAATAAATAAATAAAAACACAAATACAAGATAAAGAATCAAACATGAGATCTCATAACGGCAAGTCATATTTGAAAACACATAAGAAAATATCAAAAGTTACTCTTATTATTCAGGGGGCAGGCAGAATATGGAACACCCTACAAAGGGAGATAACAGAAGCTAACACTTTAATGCTTTTAAAAGAAATCTGGATGCATGCTTGCTTGACAAGAAAGATAAAATGTGGCCCTACTAGTTGGGAGATGGGTATGATGGGCTGCATTCCCTTTTTCTGTCTTAATTATCAGAATAGCACTCAGTATAGAAGCTGACCCATCTAGCCCATGTAACGTTAGATGCTTTCTGACCTTTCCTTGCTCCCCCAATAAGGTCAAATGCACCTTCTAGCTTCCTAAACTTCTCAGTTCTCTTTAAATGTTTCTACTGCTATGTGTAAATCAGGTTCAAATAATTTCTTCTCCTTTGGGTTTGCAGGTTTTGGACAAAAAAGGGAAGGCACAACTCCTGCATCACAAAACAATGCATTGGAAACCTTAGGAATTAAAGTAGGCACTGTGTGCAAGGCTATTCCATCCTTACAGTATGTATTACAAGATAAGACTCCATACATGACAGTTTGAAGCTCACCAATTCCAATGGCTGAACAAATTGCAGTCAGGAAACAAACCTTATAAGAAAGGATATCAAGAGGCACCAATGATAAAGGTTTAAAAGGTGGCTTACAAAGATCTTATAGGTTCAAATTCCATGGCAGTATAGATGATTGTAATGAGGGCAATGAACAACTAACTGCCCTAAGAAAACAAATGAAATACTGTACATGGTGGTTCCTAATGAGAAGCCTATCACAGGGACCAGGACAGCTCTGATAACATACACTCGACCTCATAAGGTGATTAAAGCCAATCTCTTGTCTACTTCAGATTGATGGAAATCTAAGATCTGTGGAACCACTGCCCTTGTGTACTTAATTCCTTGGGCTATGACCAATTTCAAGAAAATATTCAATACCCTTTAATAAGCTGCCAAAGTGAAAACTTTCTCAAGGATATCATGGTATCCACAACCTTTACTAAGAATCTTTGCTTCAGGAATCTTCTTTTCAGGAGCCATGCTTTTAGTTGCATTGTTTCTGGATTTGACTATATAATAGGACCTTATCCTAACAGATCCCATCTGGAAGGAAGACAGAATGGAATTTGAAGTGCCACATTTACTAGTTTCAAATGCCTTAGCCTTCTTGGCACCTCAGGCAGTCAGATAGGAATTTCCTGTTGATCACTTTACTTTTTGCAGTATCCTAGGAAGTAATGGAAGTGATGTAAACAGGAATGCCCTGCTGAAGTCCCATTGCTGGGACAAGACATCCAATGTTTCAGCCCATGGACACCAATACCATCTGAAACATCTTGGGATCTGGGCATTTTTCTTAAATGCAAAACGGTCAGTTTGAGGCCATCTAAATCTTCTGAACAAGAGAATGAACACCTCCAGTTCAACAACTACTTTCCTTGGTGAACTCTTTTGATGCTTAGCCAAGCTGTCAGTACATTTAGGTCTACTGCTAGAAGAAGGACTGTTATCATTAGCAGACTCCTTTGTATGAAGCGGAGCACTTTGTTTACTTCTTTGAGCATGCTTTCCCTTCTTGTGTCCCCTTGATTATTAAAGTACACAACGGTCTCTTCATTGTTCGAGTATCACTACATACTACCACATCTAGCGTTAGAAGAGTGTTAACGCTAGAAACATGACCCACATATCCAGGCCAGTATCTATATACTCTGCTCCTTTGGACTACAGGTTCCATGTACTGGAATTTGGTTGAGTATTGCTCCTCAGCCCGAAAGACTGGCATCCATGGTGAGGATCATCTCTTGAGATGAGACTAAAGGTGTTTCCTGGAGGAGAATTTCGGGATACTCTCACCATGACAGGGCTGATTGTATTGACTCCAGTAGCCAGATTAAAACATGGAAATTCTCTGATATCAGATACCATACTGATAGCCACCTGTTGTTTTGTCCAATATACAGCCATGTCAACAATATTAACACCCACAGTATTAACTCTGTTGCTGTCATCATTAGGCCTAACACAATGAAGAATATTGTGGTGTAGTCACCTCTATTTGGATTAGGTGGTTCAAAGTTTTACTCACTGCCTGTCATTTAACCAGATTTTGAAATACCAGCGAATGAAAAAAACAGTCTTTTGAGGGCACTATGTAGAACTCCATGGCAGAGCCTAGCAAGATGATCTCCAGAGCCCAAGAATCTGTTGTGATTGAGGCACATCTCTGGTAGCATTTTTGAAGTCATCCATCAAGTGGTTAGGGGCAGAGATGAACCTGCATATCTTCATTGCAAACATCTGCCTCTCCTGCCTGCATCTCCATTGTGTCTGTAAGCAGAGAAGCCTCTGTTGTGACTGAACTTTAATCCACAATAGGCTACTCTTCTTCTCTGGTTGCAAACATTTTAAAAGGAATGAAAACTGCTCCTTGCCTGGAGGGAATGACTGAAGCCACATTCACTTGAAGATTGATTTGCCTTCTTCTGCTGCCTGGACAGTCAGCAGTCTTTTAATATCTTGGATATCCTTCGAGACACCATCCAGTTTAGGGCCAAAGAGTATATCGCTCAAAAAAGGTGTAAGTTACAACTTTGTCAAAGAAGCCTTATTTGCAGATGAGTGGTGGACCCATACTCCTTGCATAGCTGGCACTATAGCAGAGGCTGTGTGAGCTGTTGACGAACGTACAAACATACGAAAATTGCCAGCAGAATAAGGCCTTAGTGGTTTATTAAGTCTGTTCAATTGTACAGCTCAGTCTATTTTACTGGAGCTGTCCTCTCCCCTCTTGCCTCCAAGATCACCCCCCTTTTACCCGTTCCCCTCCTCCCACCCATTGCCACTCTCATTTTTACCCTGTCCCACCCCCATTAAAACTTCCCACTGTTTCCAAAGAAACCACCTCCTCAGGCAAGTCATTCCACTTTGACACCACCCTTTCCAAGAAAATGTGCCTCCTTATTTCTTTTTTAAATCTACCACCCACAAGTTTCAGACTGTGGCCCTTTGTGATCCCTCCATTTTTCAATAGAAAATGCCCTCCGTTCCAACCCTGTTTATATGCTTTAGATACCTGAATGTTTCTATCATATCCCCTTTCCCATCTGTCCTCCAAGGAATACATATTAGACTCCTTTAACCTCTCATCATATGGTTTGCCTTCCATGCCCTGGATAGTCTGAGTTGCCCTATGCTGGACCCCCTCAAGTAGCTTTATGTCCTTCTTCAAATAAGGGCACCAGAACTGCACACAGTACTCCAAGTGCGGTCTAACCAATGACCTGTACAAGGGCAGAATGATGTCCTTTCTCCTGGAGGTAATTCCCCTGGAGATGCATCCCAGCATTTTATTTGCTTTGGCTGCTGCTTTACAACACTGCACAGAATGTTTCATGTCACCCCTGATTAACAGCCTTACATCCTTTTCCTCATTTGAGTTGGGCACCTGTACCCCCTCCAGACAGTTGGTGGCCCCTGGGTTCCTAGCTCCCAGGTGCATGATCTTGCACTTCTTGGCATTAAACCCAAACCACCAGATTCCAGACCATTACTCAAGTCTGGCCAGATCCTTCCTGAGTTCCTGTCTCACCTCCTCTATATCCACCCTCCCACAGATTTTAGTATCATCTGCAAAAAGACAGACCTTACTTTTGACCTCTACTGCTATGTCACCAATAAAGATGTTGAATAATACTGGACCAAGCACTGATCCCTGCAGTACCCTGCTGGTTACAGGTCTAGGCTTGGATAGTTCACCCCTTACTGTCACTTTCTGTTTTCTTTCCTGCAGCAAGCTCCTGACCCACCCCAGCAGCTTAACCCTGACTCTTAGATTACTTAGTTTTCTAAGCAACCTACCATGTGGCACAGAATTGAAGGCCTTACTGAAGTCCAGGTATAGTACATCTACTGCCTTGTCTTTGTCTAATGACCTTGTGACCCAGTCAAAAAGATCTATCATGTTTGTTTGGCAGGATCTGCAAATGACAAACCCACGCTGCCTATTGTCCTGTACAAGTTGTCCACAGTTCCATCACCAAAGAAGAATGAAACCACTGATATCAGTTGTAGAACATTTCCTACTGGAAAATCATTCATCAAGCACCTTGCCAGAGACAACAACCAAGCACATACTGCTCTGGAAATAATGAAAAATGCCTGTATTATTCTCAGTTTTCCTACATGAGTTTGGCTGGGGCACGGTTTTTCTGTGTCGGGGGCAAGTTTTGGTGAGGCAGTGCTGCAAGGGCAGTTTCATCTGTCATTGTCCTGGTGAAGGAGAGCTGATGGGCAGTTGGGGGGGGAGGCTGAGTTTGCAGTCCAGTAGAGGAGCTACATGGGTAAAAGGGGTGTTTGTTGTGGTGAGGTAGGTAATGAGGGAGAATTCATCTGAATACACCAAGAGGTGCTGTTTTGTAGGCAGGCAGCAGCTAGATTGAGGCCTCTGGCCTGAGAAGCAAGAGGACGGTGCCGAGTGATGTGGTGGAGGCCCGTTGGTAAGGGCCTGATCCACAGGGTGCGGGTACTGTAGCGGCTGTGAGCAATTGGGTGTTACTTGGAGTGAGAGCCACAGGATGCTGATGGGACTAATGGCACAATGCGCCTACACCTGTGTCATGGTGGCTGTCAGCCCAATATGAAACGAGCAAGCCACAACTGGGAGCCAAGGCACGGTAGACCCAGCATGGTTTGGGGGTCGGGGATCAAATAGGGCCTATACAAAAAGAAGAGGATGAAAGGTTAATAAAAATGGAGACAGGAATATGACTGGGGCAGGAGAATGGTGTGGGGAAAGACCGTCAGTCCACTGTTTGGCCACTACTTGCATTAAGCTGCAGGGGATACGTGGCTTTCAGTGGTGTGTCTGCTAGATTGGTGGGCCGGGGGGCAGGGGAGGGGAATGGTAGGTTCAGCAAGGTGGCTTAGCAGTCTGATCACTGCCCTCAATGGACTGGGGACCACGTTTCAAATCCCAGTGGAATCAAGGCAAACAGAGGTGACTGTGGAGGGCGGGTTTCCATTTGGGGGGTGAAATACAAAACAAATGACAAAAAAATAAATAAAATAATGAAAGGGAAGTAGTGAGGGCAAAAAGAGACCAGCCAGGCCTGAGTGGGATGTGGTACACTTGGTTCTGGTCCAGGATCAGACCTGAGAGGAGCCAGGAGAGGAGCACAAAGCAGGGGGTATAACCTGACCTAGTGATGGTTGGGAAGGCCATGCAAACTTTTTGGAGGCATGGGGGGATCGGGGCCATGTAACCCGGCTGGCAGGTTGTCCGCAAGGCCTAGCCATTTAGTAATTGGTAGCACGGTTTAGATGCAGGGCATAAGATGAAGGTGATTCATGAGTGGGAGTGATGGCAGGAACCAGATGTGGCCGGCAGTAGTGAGGGACTACGGGCACCAGTAATGACACTAGTGAGGTCTGGCAGGGGAGATGGTCAGGTGGCCGGGTGAAAAGGGGGCCTGGGCAGGCTATGGGATGTAAATCAGGAGGGGGATTGTTGGGCCCAGTCATTAACAATGGGGTTAGGTGGGCCACTTGCGGTAAGGGGCTGGAGGGGATGCCAATGGCTCCCAGAAGGGAGCACGGGACATGGGGAAATTGGGCATAAATGGAGGAGGCCCAGAAAGGGTGCCCAAGATTTTCACCACTGTTGCTTCTATGTATTCTCCAACAGGGAAGATGGCACTGAAGAAAGCTCTGGTTTCCAGTATGAAGCTGAGGGAGGAGGCATCCAAACTAATGGAAAAAATTATGGAACTCATCGAGACGGCCCAACAAAGGGAGGAGGAGGAAGAGGCTACAAGGAAGAGGAAGGAGCAGAAAAAGCAGGTGGACAGGGGTAGAGGCAGGAAGAGACCATGTGGAGCGGTAGCCTGCCCCTCATCCCTCCCTCCGCAGGAGTCTGCACCAGTGCTATCTGGCCCAGGCCAGACCAGGGGTAAGGGAAATGCAGATTTGGGAAAAGAATGTGACCTAAAGGAGTACCTGGAAGGCCTACTGGGGGATATGGGTGAGAAGGGTCTGGAGAAGATGAAGAAGGTGCTGCAGGCAAGAAAACAGGGAGGCAAGGAGGAGCGGGGACTATCGAGGGGGGAAGGAAGCTGTATGATGGGCCACCGGGGTTTCACCCTGGGAGACCACGTTCCCTCCTCCATTAAGGAGAAGGTTTGGAAGGGGGAGTATGTGGATATTTTTGGGCTGGTGGATGAGGATACAGCTAAGAAGTATGAGCAAAAGGAGTCAGTAGGGAGATCAAAAATGTTGGTGGTGCTGGCAGAAGTGGGGCATAAGGTTGAGGAAGCCAGATATACAAGGAAAAACATAGACACGTGGCAGTCGGGGTTCTTGATATGCGACACGCTAGTGCTAGAGAAACAGCTAGAGTTGGCAATTCCCCTTCTGATGTATAAGGCCATCATTCGGAATGTATACAAGGCAAAACTGGGATATGGGAGGCATTTAGGAAGCAGATGGCGGAAAAGGTGACTTCAGGTGGGACTGCACTCACTCAGAGCTGTGGGTGCGAACTTTGTCAAGTCCAGCATGTGGGCCCAAGGGGGAGCATACCAAGAAGAGTGAGCCTGCCCTGGCGACTAAGACCTGTTGGGGTTTCAACATAGCCTCGTGCTCCTGGGCAAATTGTAAATTCCGGCATGTGTGCTCACAGTGCTCAGGTGCACATCAGGCAATGAGCTGCCAGACAGGGTGGGACCAGGGCATGCAGCAAGCGGTTCAAGGCCAGGACTAGTCCTTTCAGGGGGAATGAGGGGGCAGTGGGAGGGGCAGGGGAGGCCATGGCAGGGGAGGATACAATTCCAACTACAGATGGAATTGAGGGTGAGCGTGGGGAGAGTTACTGGAGTTTTTCCAGGCGAGAACCCCGATAGTAATGAAGGTGGTCGAGGCCTGGACTCAGGGATATCTGGACACAGTTAAATCCATTTCTCTGCACTGGGGTTTTAGACAGGGGTTCCCACTAGGTTTTGAGGGAATAAGGAGAGCAATGAGAGCACAGAATTTAGGATCAGTGAAGAGAAAGGAGTAAATAGTCTGGGCAAAGATCAGGAAGGAGGTGCAGGCCAGGAGGGTGGATGGTTCTTTCACTGAGCCCCCCTACCCCACCTTCCAGATATCTCCTTTAAGGGTGGTACCAAAGAAGCAGGAGGAGAAGTTCTGGCTCATCCACCACCTGTCTTACCTAGAGGGGACCTCAGTGAATGAAGGGATCCTGGACAACCTGAGGGTGGTGTCCTACACATCCCTGGACCAGGCAGTGTTGATGATCAGGGCAGTCAGGGGGGCATGGCTGACGAAGACGGACATTGAGTCCATTCTTCGGCTTTTGCAAGTGAGACTCTAAGATTGGGATCTCCTAGGTTTCCAGTTCGAGGGATGGCTGTATATTGACAAAGCCACGCCCATGGGTTGTTCGCTGGCATGTGCAACGTTTGAAGCTTTCAGTTCCTGTTTTCAGTGGGTTTTTGGGTGGCGATATGGACACAGACAAGTGGCCCACTACTTGGATGATTTCTTGATCATTGGGGGTGAAAGAGCATGTTAGCCAATTTTAAGGAAATGTGTGGAATCATAGGTGTCCCACTGACAGAGGGCCCGGTGCACAAACTGGAATTCCTAGGAATAGAGGTCGATATGGTGCAAGAATGTTGCCACCTCCTGGGGGACAAGGTGGCTCAACTTAGAGGCCTACTGGAGCAGGTAAGCGGGAGGAGGAGGATGCTGCTGGTACTGGTTCAGCAACTACTGGGGCACCTTAATTTTGCCCGTAAGATCATAAGCCCAGGCAGAGCTTTCACTGGGTGGTTGGCAAGGGCATCAGAGAAGGCGAAGATGCTGCACCACTGGGTAGACATCACAAGATGGGTGTGGGAGGATTTGGGAGTATGGAGGGAGTTCCTGGAGAATTATAATGGGGTCACATTCTGGCAAAAGGCTTGGGTCTATAACACGGACCTCAAGCTGTACACAAATGCTTCAGGGGCCCTGGGGATGGGGGCATATTTTAGAGAGGAATGGATCTCGGAGGTCTGGCCAAGCACCAGGGGGGAGGCAGGTTTGCTAAAGGACATCATGTTCCTGGAGATATTTCCCATATTCGTAGCTATGAAAGTGTGGGAAGATAGGATGAGAGGGAAACGCATACTTTTTTTGGTGTGACAATAAAGGGGTGGTGGAAGGCATAAATCGACAAGCGGGGGTTACAGACATGAGGCAACTGGTTTTGTTGGGGCTGCAGTTGAACCTGTCATTTAAAGCACAGCACATTGAAGGCATTCAGAACAACATTGCTGACAGTCTTTCCAGCTTGTAGTTAAACAGGTTCCGGGAATTGGCTCCACAAGCAGCAGTACACAGGACCAAGGTTCCAGACCAGCTGTGAGAAATTTAAAGGGAAAAGCCAGATGACCGTACCAGAACTCCTGTGCAGCCAACATGCTAAAAGCATATGAAGGGGCATGGGGAGCTTTCAGGAGTTCCGGGCCAATGAAGGGCTGGAGACAGCTGAGTCGGTCTTGGAGGATCAAGTGAAACAGTATATGATCAAGCGATGGGGAGAGCGGATGGTCAACACTACCATGGGGGCCCAGCTGGCAGGGATAGTTTGGGTCTGTAAGGACAGGGGATAGCCAGACACCACCACAGTCAGGGCAGTGAGATGGATGCTCCTGGGCTGGCAGAGAAGCCACGGGAAGAGGAGGGACAAGAGGAGGCCCATAGCAGGGCAACTGCTTAAGAGGGTGTGTCAGAGGCCCTTCGGTGTATATATATATATATATATATATATATACACATCAGCAAAGGAGGCGTGTCTGTTTCAGGCTATTTTTGCAGTGTTGGCGAAAGGGGCCTTTAGGATCAGCGAGGTAGTGGCCCCAAGGAAGTCAGATTGGAAAGGTGGACTACAGGTAGGGGAGGTCAGTTTTGGATGAGACACGGTGGTGATGTGGTTGGTCAGGTTGAACACCAGTCAGCTGGGGAAGAGGATGGATGTGGTGCTGCAATAGCAGGCACTAAGGGAAGTGTGTGTTGTTAAGGAATTGGAGGAGCACGGAAGAATGCAGGGAGAGGTGGGGTGCCTGGTTCTGACACAGGGACGGGAGCTCAGTAACAGGTTTCCATTTGGGGGGTCCTTAAAAAGGCACTAAGGTTTGTCTGGGAGGAACCAGATGACTTTGCCCTCCACTCATTCTGGATTGGGGTGTCTTCAGAGGCCATGAGGTGGGTCAGAAGAAGAGGTGAAGCAGGTGGGACGGTGGAGGTCTAGCTGCTACAAAAATATGTAAGATACTGATGATAATGGTTATCCTGTTTTTTTCCCTTTACCCAGCAGGAGGAATGCAGAGGCACATCTGGATTGTGGGGCACTCCTTTATTTATTGGACTGAGAAGTTTTCAGTAACCAAGACTGGTGGGATGCAGCTGCAGACAGAGCTGGAACAAGCAAAAGTTCATTAGAAGGGGATACAGGCATGAAATGGGCAAAGTTGTTGCCAATGTTAGAGGAGCTCAGGATCCAGTGGAGCAGATCAGACAGGTTAATCATAAACTTGGGGGCAAGTGATTTGGTGGAGACCCCATGAGGGGCATCGGTGCAAGCTATATCGGCAGATCTATAGAGAGTAAAGGGGTGGTGATCGGCTGGTCTGAAGTCACCTCCCAGAAGGTGCGGAAGCAGGTCAGAGAGGTCACGTCAGTGGAAAAGGGGAGGAAGTGGCTTAACAGAAAGGTGGCCAGAGTGGTGATTGAAATGGTGGGTGTGCATATACAGCATAGAAACATAGACTTTGACGGCAGATAAGGACCACTTGGCCCACCCAGTCTGCCCATTTCCCTACCTATTGGATAAGCTGCAGATTCTAGTTAACCAACAGCCTACTTCCTGCAACCCCCCACTATAATTGCCTTATGTCTGTCCCATGCATGTTTGAATTCCCCCACTGTTTTAGACCCCACAACCTCTCCAGAAAGGTGGTTCCATGCATCCACCACTCTTCCGTGAAAAGAATTTCCTCACATTACCCCTGAGCCGTCCCCCCTCTAACTTTAAATTGTCCCCCCTTGTTCTTACACATCTCTTTTTCTGAAAGATGCTACCCTCCTGGACTTTGTTGATTCCCTTGAGGTAGTTAAAAGTTTCTATCATGTCCCCCCTGTCCCACCTTTCATCAAGGGTATACATATTAAGCTCTCGCAGTCTCTTTTCACATGGTTTCTGATGTAGACCCTGCACCATTTTAGTTGCCCTCCTCTGGACTGCTTCCATCCTATGTCCTTGCATAGATGAGGTCTCCAAAACTGCACGCAGTTTTCCAGATGAGGTCTCACCATCTGTCTGTACAGAGGGATAACCACTTCCCTTTTTCTACTTCTGATGCCCCTCCCTATGCATCCCAGTATCCCCCTGGCTCTCCTTACTGACTTCTCACATTGCTTACCCACCTTTAGGTCATCTGATATGACTACACCCAGATCCCTTTCCATTATTGTTGCTTTTAGTACCTCTCCTACTATTGTGTACTCTTCTCCTTGATAGGGGTATGTCCTTCAAAGCTCCTGAAGTGAATAGATCAGATGTGATCAGCCTATTGGATTCCAGCATGTGCTTGTTCCTGTGCCCCTTTATAGATCTGGTGAGTGGAATAGAGAGGAAAGATCCCAGGTACTAGCCTGCAAGGGGGGAGTCCCATTTTCCAATGGCAGGCTAGAGATGGGTCAGTGGAAGGAAAGAGAGGGGCAGCAAGAGAGGGAAGAGGGGGGTAGGCAGTGGGGGAGGGCAGGGCAGCATGAGCTGTGGTCAAATGGCATCTAGGCATGGAGTTAAAAGGGGGAGGGGGAAGGGATATACTAGGGGTCGGATCATATTGTCCATGCCTAAGAGGGAGGAGGTCCTGGTAAGTTTGGTACCTGGTACTGGTGATGATATGGGGGGGTCGGATTTGGTGTCCAGACCCTGAAGGAAAGAAGCAGAAGAAGAGGAGAACCAAGAAGGAAGATCAAAGAGATATGAAGGAATGGATTATTAAGAATGTATTTTGAGATGAAACAATGAAATGTGAATTTGATAGAGGAAATGTAAATATTAAATTGGTGTCTTTAATAAATTGTTGCCAACAAGCATCCAAGATAGCAGGTGTGGAGAGTTTTCATTGCTAGAAGGGATCTGATGACAAATATGGTTGCCACTAGGAGGCAACCTGAATTGTCAAAAGGCCCTAATGGGAATGAGCAGGGAATGGTGGGGGGGGAGAAGGGGGGGTTAGGGGCAGAGCTTGGCAAGGTCACACAAGAAGCATACAGGTGTCATTTGATGCAGGTACATGGGCAAGTTTTGATTCGTAAGGGGAGGGGCCAAACTGGGGTCCTGATTTGGGATCCTGAAGGGGTTTAAAAGGCAGTGCAACCTTCAGGATGACCTCTTTTGCTGGGAATGTTATCCCACCCACCCTCTCTAGACTATCAGGTGTGGGGGAGTGAAGGAGGTGGGGCATGGAATGGTTGGGGCCACAGCAGTGTGGCCAGGTCAAGATACGCAGTGGGCCCTGGCAGAGGGTGAGGGGGCTGCAGAGAAGCAGCAGTGATGAAGGCTGATGGAGCCAGGTAGGGCAGCAAGTGTCCTGTACAAGGAGAGGCAAGGAAGGGGAGGCAGAGGGGGGAGCAAGAGAGAGAAGAGAGGGGGAAGGCAGAAGGGAGGAGGGGAGAAGGGCAGCATGGGCTATGGTTAAATGGCACCTAGACGTGGAATTAGAAGGGGGAGGGGGAAGGGATAGACTAGGGATTGGATCTTAGAGTCCGGACCTAGGAGGGCAGAGGTCCTGGTAGGTTTGGTATCTGGTACTGATGATGTTATGGGGGATCGGATTTGGTGTCTGGACCCTGAAGGAAAGAAGCAGAAGAAGAAAAGGACCAAGAAGGAAGATCAAAGAGATATGGAATATTGAGAATGTATTTTAAGATGACACAATGAAACGTCACCCTTCATGAATCTCTTGCCCTCTTGGGAAAATCTGCAGATGTTACAGTTTTTACAGGTGTGGAAACCTATGAGGGTGGGGAGGCAACCAAATTTTAGCCACTTGGAGAGATAATGGTTTAGTATCTGCAGAATGACTCAGTGTGAGTAAATCCCAATACTTTTGCCTTTTTGGAAGGACACTGTAGGCTTACTCTGTATGTTTGCCTCAAATATGGGGTCTACTTTCAAAATAGGCCAGAATTTATGACCTAATCCCCCAACTTGTCCTGCCAGTGGGTTAAATTCTGTAGAATACAATATTAACTTTTTAGAGGTAATATTGTTATTGATATTGTTCAGACAGACAGACCCTCAATTAAAATTCCCAATTTAATATATACACATAACCAAGAACCCTTAGTAAATGAGTACAAAAACATTCTAAACACATATATTTACACCACATCAAAGTCTCATCCTATCAAAAGTTCAATATTTAAAATCACTAAATAATTGTGGTAGTGGCCAGGGATGATGTGGGGGCCCCTCCTGAGTGGAAGCACCAACAAAAGTGGAAGAGGACCCCAGAGAAGGACAAATCAGCTGCTGATTATGGACTCAATTGTCAGGGGGAATAGAAAAGGGGGTGGAGAGGTCAGGTGCCTATCTAGTGCTGTGGCATGAAGGGATAGAAAGTGCATCCTATGGATCGCTAGGGCAGTAGTAAGGGACGGGGAGCTGGATGTCATTCTCCACCTAGGGACAAATGACCTGGCTAGGGATGGGGCAGGAACAGTGCAGGGGGAGTTTAGGGAGCTGGGAAGAAGTCTTACACAGGTAACACAGTATGTACTGTAGCTTTTGCAGTGGTGCTGCCTTTCTACAATGGGGGAAGGAGAGAGAGCTCCACACCAAGACCTTCAACTCATGGTTTAAAGAATGGTGCAAAGAGGAGGAAAACAGCTACATTGGAGACTGAGGGCCCACCTGGGAGAAACAAAAGCTTATGCAGAGCTGATGGGCTGCATCCATCCAAGAAGGAAACCACAGTTCTCAGTGGACAATTTAAACATTACTTCAATGAGTGGGGTGGTGGAACAAAAAGGGAAGGCAGAAACTGCCACCCAACCAGCTGAGATAGGGTACAGGGAGATTCTGAGGGGTGAGAGTTCTCCACAGTGCAAGTTAATCAAGGAAGAATGAGGCTGTCAAAGGAGGAAAGGGATAAAGAAGCAGTCAGAAGAGAGAAGAAGGGATAAAAAAAGGAAAAAGACGGAAGTGACAAGCAAAAAGATAGCAAAGATAGCAAAATCTGGAAGGCCATGTGTGCTAATGCTAGAAATCTGGGAAATAAGATCCCAGACCTAGAGGCCATCATGGTGGAAGCTGACCTGGCTGTGCCCATTAATGAGTCATGGTGCACTGACGTCCATGACTGGGATATTGTCATACCAGGCTATATGATGTTCAGAAGAGACAGGGTAAGAAGGAAGAAGGAGGAGTGATGCTTTATGTGAATGAAAGCATAAAAGCAACAGAAATATAGGGAATTTTGGGGGGGGGGCAGAGGTAAGTAAGTAAGTAAAAGTTTATTAATAAAGCACCCAAGGGCCGATTCCAAGATGAATGGTGTAACTTGCATGTAGTTGCGATTTACACTATTCACACCTATGCCAGGGACCCTACACCACATTCCAGGAGTGGCAGGGTCCCGGCAATGTGACATGTGGGGCATGCCAGGCATAGGCTACCGCCACATGCCTGGTATATGCAACCCACATGTCGCAACTTGCGGCCAGTGACAGGGGGCCCTCCAGAAGCCCCCCCATCCCGGACCACCTCAGCACACACCAGGTGGCATGGGGAGCAGGACAGATTGCACAGACACTCAGGGGGGGCACACCAGACATGGATCCCCAAGGGTCACAGATGATTGGGGGGTTGGGGGGCAGGGGTGTGCTTGAGGGGACTTGGGAGGCAGTACGGCGCCATTGCTGCAGAGCTGCGTGGTGGCATCTGACGGTGCCAGCTGTCGGATACCACTTAGGACAGCTCCGAGCAGTCATAATTTTGGTACACCAATGTGTCTCTCAGAATCACAACTGCTGGTTATGACAGCCACTCTGCTAGAATTGCACTAGGTTGCTGTCATAACCCGCAGTTGCACCAGGCATTGTAGGCTGCAGCATAATGGGTGGTGTACCCCGTGGTTGTCACAGCCTGCATCCGCCATGATGCAAGTCACAACTTGTAATCCCAATGGGCGTAACGCATGGCGTAAGTCTCAGGATACACCATTGAGTTTGGCGAATCCTGCCTTATGCTGGCATAGCCTATCTTGGAATCGGGCCCCCATCCTTGATGCTGTGGAGCTTGTAAAGGGTACAAACAATAGCAGTAAAATAAAGAACAATAACTTGTTTAAAACACATAAAGAACAGTAGAATTAAAACAACACAATACAGAGGTTAGGGAACTAAACTGAGAGGAACCACTATGTTCAAAAAGCCTCCATAAATAAATGTGTCTTCAGGACCTGCTTAAAAGCCTCCAACGAGGGATCTTGGAAGTAAATTCCATGGGGCTGGTCCTGCTACTGCAAACGAGCGACTTCCCAATGTTTTCAGCCAGGTCCTGGAAATTACAAGGAGGCTGTCTTCGGAGAAGTGGAAGTTGTGGGGAGTCAGGAGGTTATTCAGGTAGCCAGGACCTGGTGCTGTTGTGGCCTGTGGCTGTGGCACTGGTGTGGTACTCATTTGCCATGGGTCACCCCTGAGTCAAGAGGTGGAGCCACTATGCAGACAGGTGTGATCTACAGGGCTCTGGCACAGGGAGCAATTACATAAGGATATGTTAGAAGCAATTTCCAAATGGCTAAAAATGGGGAAGTGTTACTGGTGGTGGACTGGATTGGAGTCTCCCTGCTGCAGCTTAAGCTAGAAGCATGAACGTCCTGGACTCTCTGCAGGGGGCATTTCTCAGGCAATTAGTCAGTGAACTCAGTTGTGATGGAACAATACTGGACCTGGTACTTACTAACAAGGACAGTGTTGCAGATATTAAGGTGGGAAGCCATCTGGGGACCAGCGATCATCGTACAGGGTTGTTCAACATAAGAACAACTGTGGAATCAAAGCACACAATGACAAGAGCTCTGGACTTCACAAGGCCTGATTTTATAAAGATGGACAAATCCCTCAGGAATGACCAGGCAGGGGGAGATGCGGATGCGGGGTGGAGGAAGAGTGGGCCAGACTGCAAGGGGGTATACTGAAGGCAACAAACCTCTGTGTCAAGCAACTAAACAACAGTAAAAGAAAGAGGAGGCAGCTCTGGTTATCAAAAGAAGTAGCAGAAAAAGTAAAGGCCGAAAGAGTAGCATTCAGAAGGTCTAAGGAGACCCAGAGAGAGGATAGGGAAGTGTATCAGGGAAAACAAAGAGGCAAGCAAAGCAGTAATGACCGCAAAGGCACAAACTGAGGAAAGAGTAGCCCAGGGAGTATCAAAAGGGACAAGACATGTTTTTAGGTATGTTAACAAAAAAGTAAAATAAAGGGAGAGGTTGTATGGTTTAAGATGGAGGAGGGCGACAGTGTGGAGGGGAATCAAGAAAAGGCAAACAACTTGATCAAATACATCTGCTCAGTGATCACATTGAAGGGGAAGGTGAGAGACCAAGAAAAGGCACCATGATCTTTGTTGGGAGGGAAATGGTCACTAGTCTGTTTTCTGAGGAGAGGGTCCAGAAAGCACTTGCTAACCTGATGGTGGACAAAGCTATGGGGCCAGACAGGGTACATCCAAGGGTGCTGAGGTAGTTCAGGGAGGTACTAGCTGCATCTCTGACAGACCTATTAATCAGATCACTACAGACCTGCAGTGTCTCTGAGGACTGGAGAAGGGCAGATGTAGTCCCACATCACGAAAGTGGTAGCAAGGAAGAGGCAGGAAATTATGGGCCTGTCAGCCTGACATTGGTGGTGAGTAAGTTAGTGAAACTCTACTTAAGGAAAGGATTATGGAATATCTTGTATTCAACAGATTAAAGAATCCAGGACAGCATGGTTTCACAGGGGGAAGGCCATGCCTAACAAATCTGATATATATCTTTGACTGTGTGACCAAGGAGTTGGATCAGGGAGGAGCTGTGAACATGGCTTACCAGAATTTCAAGAAGGCTTTGAATACCATTCCACATAGAAGACTGGTAAGCAAGTTGGGTAACTTGAGAGTTGGCAATAAGGTGGTAACCGGGGTAAGAAACTGGTTAAGGGATAGGAAATGGAGGATAGTGGTAAATGGAGATTGCTCCAAGGAAGGGATGGTGACGAGCAGGGTACCCCAAGGATCAGTGCTGGGACCAGTACTCTTCAATGTCTTTATAAGTGACATAGCAGAGGAACTGGAAGTGGAGGTCTGCCTTTTTGCAGATGACACCAAGATCTGCAGCAGATTCTGGGGGTGGAGGATGAGCAGGAATCCAAAAAGACTTGAAGAGTGGCAAGGGTATGAAAGCTGAGTTTTAATGCAAAAAAGTGCCAAATAATGCACTTGGGCCATATATACCCAGGAGCAGAGTACAAAATGGTCAGAGTGACACTGACAAAGACTAAGCAGGAAATATACCTTTGGGTAATCGTATCATATAACTTAAAGGTGGCCAAACAGTGTGACAAGGCAGTCAGAAGGGCTACTGGGATGCTGGAGTGCATAGGAAGGGATATCGCCAGCAGGAAGAGAGAAGTGGTGCTGCCCCAATATAGATAGCTGGTAAGACCTCACCTTGAGCACTGTGTCCCATTTTACAGACCACATCTCATGAAGGACATAGACAGATCGGAGGCGATTCGAGGAGAGCTATCCAAATGGTGCAGAGTCTGTATCAAAAGCCCTATGAGGTGAGGCTAAAAGAGCTAAATATGTACACCCTGGAGGAAAGGAGGGAGAAGGGGAATATGATAGAGACCTTTAAATACCTCATGGAGGTTCATAAGGTACAGAAAGGGATATTTTTTTCAGGGAAAAGGGTGCTCTAGAGTAAGGAGGCATGCTATGAAGCTGTAGAGGGGTAAATTCAGGAGGAATGTGATGAAGTACTTCTTCTCAGAGTGGCGGATATTTGGAACAGCTTTCCAGAGGAGGTAGTGGGGGCAAAAACAGGGTGGGGGTTCCAAAAAGCCTGGGGAGTAGAGACTGCACCATAGACCAAGGAGGGTTGCAGCAAAGAAATGAAGGTTAAATAAAAAATGGGCAGACTGGGTGGGCCCAGTAGCCCTTGTCTGCCATCACATTCTATGTTTCAATGTATGTACCATGCCTTACTCAATTTTTCTAATGTATGCAGATACTGTTCTACAGAGCCTAGCCTCTAACCACGAAGGATGAGTATATTGTTGCATCCTTCCAACTATGCATAATACAAAACACAGCAAATAAAAAACAAATACCCTAGGGAAGAGTGCAGCTGATATGTCGCACCATGCATGACACAACACATAATCTCTATTTGACAATGTTTGAAGTAATAATAGATTTTTCATTACAGGTGGCACAGAGGAGAACAGAGGTATATATTGGACATCAGGGAGGGTATACGGTGTGAAATTAGTCTCTTCACTGACGACTCCAAGATGGGAGCAGTAGTTGAGAGGGAAGAGGGAAGGTTGGCCCTGCAAGGGGACCTGGACACCCTGGAAAGGTGGAATTTAAATATCATGGAAATTAAATATCAATATCACCAAGTGCAAGGTGTTACATCTTGGGCAGGGAAACCCTAAACACAGGTAAACCCTGGGAGAGGAGGTGCTGGAGGCCTCAACAGGGGAAAAAGACCTAGGGGTCATGGTGGATGCATGTATGAATAACTCTGAGCAGTGCAGGAGAGTGGCTAGCAAAGCAAACAGGATGTTGGGATTCATCATAAGGCGGATCACCTCTAGGATCAGGGAAGTGATTCTGCCGCTGTACAATGGACTGGTTAGACCACACCTTGAGTACTGTGTACAGCACTGGACACCACACTTGAAGAGGGACATACAGATCCTGGAGAGGGTACAGAGGAGGGCAACTAAGATGATAAGAGGACTAGGGGATTTGATGTATGAGGACAGACTTGAGGAGCTCTGCCTGTTTTCATTGGAGGAGAGGAGAGACGGGGGGACATGATTGAGGTCTTCAAGTACCTCAAGGGAATAAATAGGGTAAACATGGAGGAGATCTTTAGACTAAAGAAGGGAGGTATCATCAGAGGGCATGGTTTGAAGTTGGAAGGTGGAAGGGTGAGGGAGGGAAGAGGAGAAGGCTTTTCGCTGAGAGGGTGGTGGATCCTTGGAATGCGCTGCCTGGCGAGCTGGTTCAGAGATCCACAGTGGAGGGCTTCAAGATAGGGTGGGACAGACACAGAAAGTGGATGTATCAGATGATGGCCTGGCCCAGGGGGTGGGGATGGATGATAGGGGTTTCTGGAACACAAGAGGGGGGGAGGGCCTCAGTACCCAACTAGGGATCTGAGGTTCGAGCAGACTCGATAAGACCATAAGGCCTAATCTGCTGGCAATTAGTATGCTAGTATATATCTTGGCATACCAGTATTGGCAGACTCATAACAAAATTCACAACTGGTGAGGACACTGTTCCAAGCATCACTGAGGACTCAGAGAGTAGAGATGTTGGGAAGTTTTAATTCGTGGGTGAAGTTAAGGCAAATTCACCTCCTTGAATAACTGTGTGGATTTTTTCTATATAATATGAAATTTACCTGTGGCAACTTCACCTGTAACTTCACCTTTGGGGTACAGCAATGCAAAGCTGGGTTAAAATGAGGTTACTGATACAAAAATGTCTGAAGATCAACGGTCCCCCGTCCCCCAACTCCACAGCAGCCAAATGACCCTGGGCAAACCCCCCCCCAATGTGATACCACCACCACACGCTGCATCCACTTATCAATCTTAATCAGAAGCATTTCTAATATTTTCTGAGCCATGCTGATCCATTTATACTCTTCTTTGCCCACATGGCATGCTGGCAAGTACCTGGAGTATCACTACCACTGCAGTTGAGCTTATTACAACTTCCCCCTGGCCAGTGTCAGATACTACCCCAGGTAATTGTGCCCAATATGCTGTAATTCCCACATATGAGCTACCAGCTGTTTGGCCACTGGTCCACATATCCATACTGAGATGTGTAAATTGGGATGCTGAAAACAGCAGGGCATGTATTACAGTGTGTGACACAGTCCCATAAAGTTCAGGTATGGCATGGGTGGAGAAGTATGTTTGTGAGGGAATCTGAATTTGAGATGGGCATGCACCATCAAGCATCTAAATCCCACATTCTTCACAAAAAAGAATAGCAGTCAATCAATTGCCAGCATTTCAGTAGTTGCTGCATTCACTTCCTAAGCAATAGCATGACTGTGTGGGTTATTTGGTATAATGCTCAAAAACATGCTATGCAGTATAGAAAGGAGCTTTCTTCAGTGTAGACTGTAGCTGAACTACCAAACAGATGGGCTCAGCATAGTAGCATAGCCAGTCAGGTACCATTTGATTCATGGGGGATTCACAGATGCCACTCAAAAGAAAGCAGTGATTTGGGGTATTTTTTATCACTTAAAGTTTATTAATATTTGTGGAAAACAAACAGACATATAGCTGCATTCCACACATTAGTATAACACAGTCACCTGTTAACTTTATAGCCTCCCTAGCAGGCAAAATCATTCTGTTGGTACAAGAGACCAGATATAACTTTTTGCCAAGCTCAACACTCTCATTTGAGGATGGGGACCTATTTTCCAGATCAGGCTCAGTGCCATCACCATCGCCAGCGGTCATGGGGACACCAGCAGCCTCTTCTTCAACTACTGTCCCTAAGTCATATATTTTGCTACCTCTTGGACTAATTCTCTTGTCACCACTCCTCTAGCTTCCACAAGGATGGATTCCACAGATATGTGGCAGAGAATAATTTGGCAGCAGTATTGCCACTGACACTTCCACAAACTACTCCTTTGCTGCAACTACTACCTGCCCCGGAGCCTATGGATGAAGTTGCTGCAGAGGTAGGTTACTCTAGGTGCAACAACCTTTTGCCTCAGAGAACCTATGTACCTCTTGGCTGCCTCACTGACAGCTCTCCCTTTACACAAACATCTCATTCCAATCATTTTATATATGTATTTACATTTTAATATAGCTAGGAAAAAAATAAACACTACAGTAAAACTAAATACAACTAACAGCAGCAGCAGACAACATCTCACCAGAGGGATTAGTTTTTTTTTGTTTTTTTTGGTATTTTTTTAACATGACAGGGATTAACAAGACACAGATGACCAGGATAATTCAAAACAAGTTACTTTAAATATTACTGTCACTTCAAGAACTAAACAAAACAGCAACAGTCCATATAGAAACATAATGCAAATAATTCACTTAACCATATAAAACTGTACTACAGATATAAAATAACAAATCACAGACCACAGACAAAAAAATTGTTCAGAAGAAAGACTGCGGGAAACAAGTCAGACTAATGCTCACAGGGCGCCTTACTTGCCAACCGAAAAAACTCCCCTTCCCCACAGAGCACTACTTCACTGGACAAAGATAACACCACTATTTTCAACTTAATAAAACTGCAAAACTATGACCAAACAATTGTACTCTAGAAGAACAAAGGTATTTTTTGTAAGAAATTTGATTCAAAATACTCTACTTTCAGAGTAGTTTTAAAGGATGTTTGCTCAGACAAGCAGCACCAGAATTCTCTCCAACTCTCTTCATAAGACTGCATTGAATGTGTGGCATACAGCTCAATTAGTACCATATGACCTCCAGTCCCATAGTACATTGCAGACTTTGCCTAGGAGCCCAACTTCACCCACTTCATCCAACCACACTGGCGAAGATACCAAATTCACCATTAAGGAAGTTAGCCCTATACTGCAAATTGTGACTTTGCAGGGCAGATTAACGTCCCAAATTGCAATGAATTCATGAATTATTTATTTATTTATTTTTTATGTATTTGTGTCTAGGATTACAAAGTACCTTTGAGCCAAGGCTCTTTTACAAAGGTTCCATGTCATGCTGGTTACAGGTAACAGACACTAAAACATAAAACAGTTACAGGTACATGGTTTTAGACAGTAACTTTGTTGACAAAATCAGACTGAGTGATAAGTAACTCAAGAAACAATAGGAGGAAGAGGGCAAGAAGGGCAGAGGGCTGAGGGTAGGGGAAGGCATAGGTGTAGAGGGTCAGGGTGAGGCAGCCAAGGGGCCTTGTCAGGACAGACACAGGGCAAGTACATTAGAAGTTGCATTGGACAGGTAAGTGCAAGAAGAGGGCAGAAACTGACACCTATAAGGTCAGAAGCAGCATAGGGAATGAAGATGTTATGGGGTGCAAGCACAGGTTGATGTGCCAGTTATGGAGTGGCGGACTTTTTTTGAATGCCCAAGCGTTGCTGTGGATGAGGTGTCACTAGAGAGCTCATTCAGCCAACTCGGAGCCCTGTATGCAAATGACCTTTGGCCTTGGGACATACGGCAGCGGGGGATTTGAAGGATTTTGGGCTTAGAGCTCCTGGTGTTGCGGTTGGTGATCTTGGGTTTGAGGAGGGTGCTGACTCCTGGTGGTGCCTTTCCCATCATGATTTTCTTAGCATGATGCAGGTTTGGTATTTGATTCGGTTGTTCAGTTGCAGCCAGCCGAAGTCCAGGAACTGCTTCATGGAGAGGGGGGACGGTGAGAACTTGGCGAAGTGCTCGATGTGTTTGGGCACGCTGCTGGCCAGTGCAGCATTCCTCATGAGATAGTGGACAAACTTCAGTTCGGTGGTACCGGTGTCTACTCTAAGGGCTCAGATCGTTACCAATTCCACTCACAGCTCGCTGCTCAGACCTCTGAGCCCAGCAAATGAGGCAAAGTGAAGTTAGTCTGCTTCACACACCTCTAACAGAGAGTGACACCACACTACCAGCCACATAGAACTTAACACAAATCCTCATACATGACAGTACTTAGCTACACCAACTAGAGACACAGGATAACATGGAGAAAGTCTGCCATACTGTACATTTATTCTGTGTAGTGCAACAGTGGATAGCACAACCAAGAAATACATCTAAGGGTAACTGGACATTATAAAATGTGCAAAAGAAGCCTTATGATCTCTTTGGTCAATAGCTATCCAGACCTGGGTGGTAATTGACCATTAATTGCATGGGTCTGGAAAGTGCTGTGCAAGTCTTGAAACTACAATACTTCAGAATTCTCAATAACAGTGACATTTGGGAAGAACAAAAAAAAGTTAATCTAACAACATGAGTGACTTACCTGTCAGCCAGAAACATGTAAAATCCAGCTAAGAGTTTATAGTAGGTCAGCACCACTGTCAGGGTAAAAAAACAACATAAATGACCCTACCAGACCTCCTGAAAGTGCAAAGATTTATTGAACCCCAGTGACAGCACTTGTACAGGTAGTTTATGACACATCAGGACTAATTTCCAAAGGCTGAAGCAGGATTTCTGACAAGCCCATTGTCAACATGGTTGTTTGATGCTGCTGTGCCCAAAGTTAGTACATTGGGCGCAGTTGCTACAGTTTCCACAATTTATGGCAGCTTGCACCAAATACTTGGCACATACGCTGCAAAAAGGGTCCCCCAAATGGCACAAGTTAGACCAGGAGGGAGCTGGTCTAACTTGCGGCATGTGGTGCAAATGATGGAGAATCACAATCAGCATCATAGGAATGCCATAAGCCCCCTGCGATGTATGTTTGGCACACCAGGCACTTGCAGCATCTGCAAGTCTTTTTAAAACTGGCCCATCATCTTAAATGAAACAGTTGCCACTCAGATGTCTTGAATTCTGTTGGAAAGGAGGGGTAACAAAACCTTTTCAAAGCAGTATTCAATTGCCTTTACAATTCAGTGCTATAGCCATCTAGGGAGAAAGTGATTCGCAAGAAAAGTTCACACTTTTTAATTTATTTATTTATTTAAATCATTGGTAACCAGGTAGGTGTGCTGATCCACGGGACCATTTTCAGGCATAACTTGGGCCGCAACATGTGGCACAAAGTTAAAATATACAGAGGAAAAAATATATTCGGCATCTTACAATCATTGACAAAATGGACAGGGACACTGGTTTACTGCATATGCGGTGACACGGATGGAAAAGCGGAAATGTCATTGGCTGGCGGAAAACGGCACCATGTGTCTGGGGATGAGGAGTTGGTGGCTGTGTGCTGAGGGTGGGCTGGGGGCGTTGGTTGCTGCCTTTGTTTTGTGGGGCAGGGGACTGTCTTTAGGGATGGTTATCTTTAGGGGTGGTTATCTCTGCCTGTGTGTGTATATGTGTGTGTGTGTGTGTGTGTGTGTGTGTGTGTGTGTGTGTGTGTGTGTGTGTGTGTGTGTGTGTGTGTGTGTGTGTGGAGGGGGGTAGCTGGCTGACTGTGTCATTTGAGAACTGGATGCTTGGATGTGGGGCTCACCGACCACCATGCTGGTGCAGGGGATTGGCTCTGTTGGCCTGACTTACCTTGACATCTGCTGTCACAGGAAAACTACTGCCTTTCTAAGGGCCTGCCAAGTTTTTTGTTTTTTTTTTGGGGGGGGTAACCCTGTTGCTGCTTGAATGGGAAAATGCAAGGGAGGGAAGATGGGGGAGGGGTGTATGTACATGAGCTGAAATGCTTAATTAAAAAAAAAGTAACGTTTTTGGTATCTTGTTTTTTTTTTGTGTGTGAGGAGAGAGGCTTGCTGGCCAGTTTCAGCTGGGGGGTGTGTATCTTGGTGGCCATCTTAGGTTTTATCTTTAACAAACTGCTCAGTGGGGTTGAGAGAGGGGCCGTGCAGATCCATCTGGATAGAGAGAGAGGCTGTGCAGGTCCGTCTGGGAGGAGAGGGGAAATGCAGGTTCATCTGGGTGGGCAGAGTGGCTGTGGGGGTTGGGGAGGCTGAGTTGCCATGATGATGGTGGAGTTGGGTGGTGAAAGTGGCTATTCTGGTGGGCTGGGATGGGGAAAGTGGCCTTGCTGGTCAATGGGGGTGTGGAGAGGGGCTGTGCAGGTCTGTCTGGGTGGGGAGAGGGCCTGTGATGGTCCGGGGTGGGCAGAGTGCCCGTGGGTTTGGTGTGGGGAGAGTGGCCATGCTGGTGGGGTGGAGTGGGGAGTGTCCTTCTCTTTAGTCTGGTTCTGGTGTGGTGCTGTGCTGATCTGCCCTGCCAGCTTTGTGCTGCTAACCTGCCCTTTCTGCTTCTTTATGCTGCTGACTGGACCTGCCATAGTCTGGTACGTTTGTATTTATTTATTTTTAATTTTATTTTGTTACTCATGCTGCTGTTTGAATGGGAAAGCATGGGAGGGAGGATGGGGAAGGGGGCAGGGAATGAGCTGGCATGCTTAATTATAAAAAATAATAGTAATATTTTCAAAATCTGGCCTCTTGTGATGGAGGAGGGAGGGGTAGATGGACAATGGCCCAGAACCATTTTTTACCACATGTATGCCAGTCTGCTATGTCCATGCCATGCTCCAGTGGTTGGTTGTTGATGGTTGATGGAGGGACGGGCTGGGCAGACTGGTACACATGCTGAACAAAATGGCCCTGGCATCTGGTGATGGAGGAGGGAGGGGTGGATGGATAGAGTGGCACAGAACCATTTTTTCCCACATGTATGTTGATGGTCAGTGGAGGGACGAACTTGGCCGACTGGTACACATGCGTGAAAAAAATGGTTCTGGCCTCTGGTGATGGAGGAGGGAGGGAGGGGTGGGTGGACGGGCATACTGGCACAGAACCATTTTTCCATCATCTGTGTTTATGCAGCAATTTCATATTATTGTGTGGTTCAACAAGATGTTTTGTGGTCTGGCCTGTGACCCAGCCAGTCTTCCCTGGGGCAGAGGGAAGGTACGTTGTTTGGTGGTCTTGGAGTGGTTTGCTGGGCATGTGTCTTCTTAATTGTAAAATGTATTATTTCATTTACTGTGTTGTACGTCTGGGACCTGCTTCACCCTGTCTCTATCCTGAATGTAAATGTGATTTAAAAAAAAAAAAACGTTACTTTTGGGTGGTCTGTGTTTGTGTCTGTGTGTAGAAGAATAGAGACACACACTAGAACAAAAAAAACGTTATTAAACCACATCACTCAATCATGTTTCATCTGTGCCCTTCAAAACTGTCGGATGAGACAATTTTGAAGTAGTTGGTGGTGAAGGGAGCATTTGCAGCAACCTGGGCTGCTGTAACCAGGCCCACCACCCACTGTCACAGGTGATGCTAATACAAATCACCAACCAAGTACTTACCTTTCAGGCTGGGTCCTGCGTGGCTGTGCATGGGTATCTGGAGGTGTCGTTCCCTCAGACTTCCTGTGGTGTATGTTCTCTTAGGTGGTGTGGTGGGACCGCCTTGTTGCCAGTGCAGTCCATGTTTGCTTGGGTTGGGGAACTACAAAGATGACGAGTTTTTTTTTTTTACTTTCTTTATTCACTGGGACCTAGGGCATCTCTCCAGGGTACCACTCGACTTTTCTGTCTCTAATCCCTGCCTGAAACCTCCTCTGCTGGGCTCCTACATTACTGACTCCACTTGGCTTCATGGCTTGACAAGGCCCTCTGATCACCCCCCACTGGGCCATCTGTGATTAGAGGGACAGCCGTTGAAGCCAGTAGAACTGAGTCCCAGGGAAGCAGGTCCGGCGTTGGGGTGTGGGCAGGTCTCTAGGCCCCCTTCACCTCCTGTAGGTCACCAGGGTTTTTTCTGCACAGTGTCCCCCTGGAGCAGAGACGTGCAATGCCAGCACTGCATTTATGTGCAGCCTGGCTGCCACCACTCCACTCCTGATGTAGCGTCAAGCTCTGCTGTCTGTAGGGCCCATGGTCTCCAGGTGGAGCACTATGGAGCAGACATACCCCAGAACCCACCCCAGGAGGGGAGAGCAGTCCTCCAGGTGCTCAATTCCTTTCTTCCCTTGCTGACCCTCCGATGTCCCAAGTCTTTTCTGAGCTGGGCATGGTGCTAGGTGTGGCATCCAGTGCCTCAACCCTCGGCGCCACCAGGTCGGCCATGACAATTGAGTTCTTAAGAGGAGAACTACCAGCAGAGGTGAAGCCATAACTGCTGTACAGATTGAAGCTTCACCTCTTTGGTCCCCTCTGTAGGCACTAGATTAAATAAACAATCTTTGTACCTGACACTCAAATTGGTAAATTCTCCAGTGCATGCTGCATTTTAATTTTGGCACTCGTGAGCATCATGAACTGTTGACACGACCATGTCCCTTCCTCAATAGTGCTCTTATGCATGGAGATTGAAGTTTATATCTCCAGTGCCCTTTTATAAATCCCATGGGTCTGCCTATTGAGGAAGAGGCATGGAAGCATCATCAACTTGCAGTGCTGTGAGCAAAAGCGCATCATGTCCAACTGCACCGTAAATTAAAATGCCGGGCACTCTGGACTACTGATCAGGCATAAAGATTAATTTATTTATGTTGACTGCAGGGGGGGGATAGGAGAGATGAAGCCCCGATCTGTACAGTGGCCGTGGCTTCACCTCTGCCAGTAGAATTCCTTTCATGAGTTTGAGCATACTAAACAAATATTTTTGCTCAGTATTTACAAATGAAGAGGGGGAGGTACCTAAAACAAACAATAGAAACACTCTGGATACAGAAGTTGATACCAGCCCATTTACAGAAGAAAGGGTTCTGAAAGAACTCTTAAAACTGAAGGTGGACAAAGCAATGGGGCCTGATGGGATTCATCCCAGAATTCTAAAAGAACTAAGGGTAGAACTAGTGACACCACTGACTACCCTCTTTAACAAATCATGGGAGGATGGGGTGGTACCTGAGGACTGGAGGAGGACAGATGTGATTCCCCTTCACAAAAAGTGGGAGCAGGGCAGAAGCAGGGAAACTACAGACCTGTTAGTTTAACCTCAGTGATAGGGAAAATGGTGGAATCACTTCTGAAGGAAAGAATTGTTGAGTACCTAGAGGCCAGAGGGGCACAGGACCCAAGGCAGCATGGATTCATAGCAGGAAGGTCATGCCAGATGAATCTAATAGATTTCTTTGACTGGGTGACCAAAGTTGTAGATCAGGCAGGGTCTGTGGACATGGCCTACCTAGGCCATAGCAAGGCATTTGACTCAGTTCCACACAAAAGATTAATATACAAGTTAGCCAGCCTGGGAGTGGGTCCCAAGATGATAGCCTGGGTAAAGAATTGGCTGGAGAATAGGACACAGAGGGTAATAGTAAATGGAGTCCACTCTGAAGAAAGGGGAGTTACTAGTGGGGTATAGCAGGGTTCAGTATTAGGACCGGTCCTCTTCAATGTCTTTATAAGCGACATTGCAGAGGGACTGGAAGGAAAAGTATGTGTCTTTGCAGATGACACAAAGATCTGCAACAGAGTTGATGCACAAGGTGGGGTGGAAAGGATGAGAAGGAACTTGGCAAGGTTAGAGAAATGGTCAAATGTATGGCAGCTTAGATGCAATGCTAAGAAGTGCAAGGTAATGCACCTGGGAAACAAAACCCAGGGAAGATTACACAATGGGGGTGAGATACTAACAACAACAAAATGGAAAGGGACCTGGGGGTAATCATACAGATGACTTAAAGTGGGCAAGCAATGTGAGAGGGCAGTAAGGAGGGCTGGGGGATACTGGGATGCATAGGGAGGCATCACTAGTAGAAAACAGGAAGTTGCTATCCCTCTGTACAGACAGCTGGTGAGACCCCATCTGGAGTACTGTGTGCAGTTCTGGAGACCCAATCTCCACAAGGACATAGACAAGATGGAAGCTGTCCAGAGGAGGCAACTAAAATGGTGCAGGGTCTGCACCAGAAGACATATGGAGAGACTAAAGGAGCTTAATATGTATAGCCTCAAGGAAAGGAGGAGAGGGGGGACATGATAGAAACTTTCAAGTACCTCAAGGGAATCAACAAAGTCCAAGAGGATAGCATCTTTCAAAAAAGGTGTGCAAGAACAAGGGGCACAATTTGAAGATAGATGGGGGTGGCTCAGAGGTAATGTAAGGTATTTTTTCACAGAGAGGGTTGTGGATGCATGGAACGGCCTTCCGGAGGAGTTTGTGAAGTCAAAAACAGTGGTTGAATTCAAGCATGCATAGGACAGTCATAAGGCAATTCTAGGGGGTTGGGGTAGAAAGAAGTAGGCTGATGGTTAACTAGGATCTGCAGCTTATCCATTAGGTAGGGAAATGGGCAGACTGGGTGGGCCAAGCGGTCCTTATCTGCCGTCAAATTCTATGTTTCTATGACATGAAAACTAAGAGGCTACATTTTCATGAAGACCAAGTCAGAAAGTGCCCAATTTACTGTGGGTGTAATTCTGAACTGGTTTATTACTTGGGAGAGATTGTGTATCACTCCATTAGCATCCTCAATCACTTGCAGATTTTTTTAATTGGATGCACTTTGTTTACAAGTAAACCAATTCAAGCAGCTTAAATGTTAGCTAGGGACTGAACCGATGGAGTCCACCTTGGCTTCTGGTGGTTCGGCTTAATTCATGTCTGAGCTCTGACAGACAAGCTTTGGTACATGGCATTGTTGGATGAGTACTGTCATGATGCCTCTGAGGCCATCACACCTGAGGGGTGGGGGTTGGGGTTCAGTGCTGCACCGCCTGCTGTCACACCTGAGAGGTGGGGCTTCAGTGCTTCACTGCCTGCCATCACACCTGAGGGATGGGGACTTCAGTGTTGCACCTGTTGCTGTCACACCTGAGGGGTGGGGGCTTCAGTGTTGCACCTGCTGCCGTCACACCTGAGGGGTTGGGGCTGCAGTGGTGCACCTGCTGCTGTCCCACCTGAGGGGTGGGGGCTTCAGTGTTGCACCTGCTGCCATCATACCTGAGGGATGGGGGCTTCAGTGCTGCACCGCCTGCCATCACACCTTAGGGGTGGGCGCTTCAGTTGGGGGCTTTGGTGTTGTACCTGCTACCGTCATGCCTGAGGGGTGAGGTTTTCAAGCTGCAGTGATGCACCTGCTGCCATCACACCTGAAAGGTGGGGCTGCAGTGATGCACCTGCTGCCATCACACTTGAAGGGGTGAGAGCTGCACCTGCTGCCATCACCATTGCACCTGAGGGATTGGAGCTGCTGTGCTGCTGCTGTCAAACTTTCAGGATTGAGGGAATACTGCTGTTGCTATCTTGCCTGGAGTTGGAAGTTGAAGTCACTGCACAG
Organism: Neoceratodus forsteri; assembly: GCA_016271365.2. Taxonomy (NCBI): domain Eukaryota; kingdom Metazoa; phylum Chordata; order Ceratodontiformes; family Ceratodontidae; genus Neoceratodus; species Neoceratodus forsteri. The sequence goes on from CM028134.1 coordinate 951,161,670, forward strand.
TGCTTTCAAGGATGTGTGTCTGAGGGATGGGGGGATGCAGTGCTGCTGCTTCTGTCGCACCGGAGGGAGGGGAAACAATAGTGCTGTTGCTGCTGCCTTCTCACACCTAAGGGATAGGGGCAGCATTGCTGTTGCTACTATCGCACCTGAGGGATGGGGGCTGTAGTGCTGCTGCTGCCGTCACATCCTGAACCTAAAATAACTTTTAATTGGTACTAGGATGGATGGATTTACAATAGTGGATGTCAAAATTGCTACAATGCATGTTAATGCAGTTAAAAATTGTTAAATAAAGTGTACAAAACCAAACACCGGTAAAAACGGATTTTGGCTTGGCAGACACAGGTGACAATACCAGTTTTTACAATGTGCAAAATGGAATTTGCCCTTTCTCAATCACGGTAAACCAGTGTCCCTGAAAATGGACAAAGGTACGATTCAGTTTACATCAAAAATCACATAGTAGACAGTAGCAGCCTATTACATAATTACCCATTGTCAGTTCAAAACAAAGGATAAGTAATGCATTTACAGAATATACAGCAGTGGTAAAACAAACTAGACTAGAGAATACAAGATACAGTATTAGGGTAGGGAGAAGCAGGGGCATTGTAGAAGGGGTGACATAATGAGGAATAAACATGCTAGCTGACAGGGCAGGCATGGGGGGGTGCTAGTGCAGTGGGCTGCTGGTATTGTAACGTGCTTCAGAGCTGACTGCATGATTGAGCAAACCCTTACCCCAAAATTCCCAAATCATGTGTTTGAGAAAACTGTGTATACTGTATTATGTTGAACTAGTATTGCCTTGGAGAGGGAGGTTGCTACAGCAATAGTACTGCGGCTGCTGGGGCACGAAGTTCCACGAGTGTTATTTCAGGAACTACAAGTGGAGAATTTGGGAGCAGTTTTTTAAGCACAGATGATGCTACATTTTAGGACACCAGTTTAAAAGCCTATAGACTGACTCTTAAGAATCGTTAGTCCTATTAAGGACATTTGATTTTAGCAGGGGAGCTTCTGATGCTAATTACTGTAGGCAGCCTTTAAAGCTTACCCACTAGTGAAGCGGACGTGATGCGTGCAAACCCAAGTGCATGCACCTCAGCATGTCTGATGGTGTCAGATGGAGCAGATCAGCAGCAGGCCAGGAAACTCTTCTTCAATAGTTTTTTAAACAGTGTATGTTCAAGGATGTATGAGTGGATAATATGCAATTCTCATAGGATGAGAAAAATGGAGAACCAACCCCTGACTTTGTGTGTAATAGGTGTGTTTATACTAAGGCCATAGAAAAGGAGGTGAAGATATTGAAAGAAAGGCTTAAAATACAGATGGGAATAAATAAAGTGGAACAGCTTGTTCTGAGTACAAATTTATTAATCCAAGCTAAATCACCAGACCTGATGGTCTTCACCCTAAATTTCTTAAGGAAACAGCAGAAATAATAGCAGAACTACTTACGATGATCTTTCAGAAATCTTTGGAAGAAGGAAGGACTTTCAAGGATTGGAGAAAAGAGATAGAGCTGATTTTAAGAATTATGGGCCTGTTAACCTGACATCCTCCATTGGGAAAGTCCTGGTGGCATTAGTAAAGGCTGAAATAGAAAAGTTCCTAAATGTCAATGGTCTGAGGGATCACCATAATGTGGGTTTGCCAAAAATAGAAGCTACCTGACAAATTTCTTATGCTTCTTTGTACCTATTAGTAAAGCTCTAGAAAATAACTTCCAAGTTGATGTTTTATATTTGGATTTTTCAAAAGCATTCAATTCAGTATCCCATCTTAAATTGATAAACACAATACAAGAAGCAGGTTTAAATAAATTATTAATGAAATGGGTATGTTCTTGGTTGAATAACAGAAGGTGGAGAGTGTGTATTAGAGGTCACTACTCATTCTGGAGCATGGTTACTAGTGGTGTTCCCCAGGGTTCTGTGCTGGGACCAGTACTGTTTAACATCTTCATGTCATCTATGAAATGTACAAATAAGGCGTGGCTTTGCAAGTTTGCAGATGATGCCAACATGAGAGCTATAGTTAATAGTATTGAGTATACTGTAGTATGATGTTTCAAAAAGAAATAAATAACTTAGCAGATTGGGCAGAACATACACAGTTGAGATTTAATATTGATAAGTGTAAGATCATGCATTGTGGTACCAGGAATGTAAGAGTTAAATATTATTTACTGGGAAAGGAGATAATGACCACTGAAATAAAGACTTTTTTGACTCTAATAGATTTTATTTTGAAGTGCAAATCAAGAGTGTAATTAGTAAAGGGAATAAGATTCTGGGTTGCATAAGTAGATATTTCAGGGGTAGGCAGAGGGAGGTGGTGGTGCCTTTGTGTTCCTTGATGGTGAGGCCGTATATGGAGTATTGTGTCTAATTATGGTCTCCATATAGGAAGGGGGATATGGAGAGACTGGAGGTGGTCCAGAGGAGGGCAACATGACTGGCAGTGGACATCAGACATAGGACATATGAGGAGAGGTTGAGGGACTTGGGTTTGTACTCACTGGAATATAGAAGGATTAGAGGTGATCTGTGCCTTGTATATAGGGCATATAACAGTGGAGATTTGTGGGAATGCATCAGATTAGAAAAAAGGGAACAAATAAGGGTAACTAGGACTAATGACCTATTATTGAAAGGAGAGCACTACAAAATAAATAAGAGAGGATTTTTGGACAATCAGATGGTGCTCTCCTTGTGGAATAGTCTCCCAATGGATGTAGGGCATAGTCCAGATATGGCATAATTTAAGTAAAACTTGGATGTATTCTTACTTAATCGGGGAATGGTAAAATATGTTTAAAGATAATCAGATCACTATGGCTAACGCTATTGGACCTGTAAAATCTCATGATCCTATCATTCCTCTCAACATACCCTTATACCAGTCAGGTGAAGGTAGTCACAAAAACTAACATATCTACATCAGTGATGTGTTCTGCAGAGCTCACATGCAAGCCAATTAGACCTCTTTAATTTGGCAGACCTAGTTGTATGGTGTGAGAACTGATTTACCAATGATGATTTATTTATTCTTAATTTAAAGATATATTTAGTCTTGCTTATTTTTTTTATTCTTGTGCCATTTTATAAACACAATAGCAAACATCAGGGCTTGGGTATTTACCACAGCCCCCACCCCCCAACCCTATCCCATGGTTGAAGGTCACTTGGCCAGTGCTCGTCCCTCCAGCTCATGGAGTTGGGGGTGTAGTAATTACCCAATAACCACACACCCTTTTGTGAGTTATTGCTTGCATAACCTGATGTCAGGCAGGAAATGTGTTTCTGCTGCCAAGACAGCAAAACCAATATTGTGAAGTACTGTATTAAGATTGAGGAAGGAGTGAGTCAAGGGTAGTAACACTTCCATTGTTTAAAGAACAATGGAGAGATTGACAGTCTCCAGCACAAGGCCCTCAAGATCGTTGGCAGCCTAGGGGGAAATCATTGGGAAAACAGTTGTAATACTTAGGAGGAACTCATTTATGCAAATGCTGGTGGACTACAAAATACTTTTCTGAGACATTATCCAGGTAGTGTACATTGACGTACAAAGACCTGCAAAACACAGTCTGCAGCAAAATAGTATATATTATTTCCAAGTACAATTTGTGGATGATCTAAACATGAATATTCAGCTATTTTTTCCTTGAATGTATTATACACCAAGTAAAATTTAGTAAATAACAAGAGTGAATGCTTGATCATGTGCATTTATAATTATTTCAATGTTTGTAAGTTCAACTTCTATCAAAATCACACTATAACTACTCCAGTGAGAATTCAGTGTTTATTTCATTTATGTCCACTATGCTGTGTCATCACAATATTCAAAAAGTCACTACTGTGTCATCATTTGTAAAAAAAATTAAAATAAATTAAATGCAAGACATTTATTTATTCATGAAACACAGTACATACAACCAGTTTAATTGGTTTTTCAAAGAAAGATGCTTATTCAGGAGCTGGAGTGATGTGGCCAGACTGGGTTATTGCTTTAACAAGCAGCGCGATACACTTAATACACGTGATCAGTTTTAAGAGGCATCCACAAATTAGTGTGCGAGAGTTCATAACATTTCTGGTTATTCCCAAATTGTGTGGGGAGATATACACAATAGTTTCACTGTAGATGTGAACACCTTTATAGTATAGTTAAGTAATTAGTTTAATTTGTATTAGTTGAAATGAATGTAACTTAAGTGGCAAAAAAGGAAAGATTTTGTTTGGTGTCAATATTGAAAGGGGTTTCCATTTTTTCCATTTTTATGTTTGCTTGCACGCATGTGCAAGAAACATATTACCATCATCCGGGTTTTCATAGGTGTGGCACCCGTCTTCCAATGCAGTCAGTGTGTTTGTAGGAGTGGCCACAGTTCGTCAATGAATGCTGCAGCTGTCATGACAGCAGTTGAAAGTGCAGTGCCGTACAGTTCAAAGGCAGAGCTACGCTTCAGTGAGCAGCGAGTAGCTACTGCGTGTGCATGCACTCCCCCCCACACACGCATGCATATTGCATGCTAATGCGCACCCTCCACGCATGCACTGTATGGCCGATGGGGGTGCCCAGTCCTCCGTCGGCTCTGCTGCACTCCCCCCAACAGAGTTCCAGGTGCCACGCTGGGAGCCCACTCCAGTGTGGCAACAGTCTGTATGGCTGATGGGAGTGCCCAATCCCCCGTTGGCTCCAATGTTTCTCCCCCCCAAGAGACAACCGGGTGCTACGCTGGGAGCCCACCCCAGCATGGTAACAGTCCACGTGGCTGACGGGGGTGCCCAATCCCCCATTGGCTCCACTGCCCCCCAAACAGCCTTCCAGCTGCCATGCTGGGAGCCCACCCCAGTGTGGCACAAGTCCCACGTCATCCAGAAAAAAAAATCCTGCAAGAAAAACCTTCCCTCATGACTGTCCTGGCCCCACTCCCCCACCGCACCCACCTCTGCGTATCCACCTCCCCACCCCCTCACCCCATACCTCTGCAGGCTTGGGCGACAATCTTGAGTGGACCAGGAACAAGTCTGCACTCTTCAAAGCCGACCGCGAACTGAGGAAATGCCGGTAAGCTGTATAATGTAATAAATAGGGTTTTTTCAACTTTAATGAATATCTTAGGCATTTTGGGGAATTTTTTCACCTCATTTTCAACATGGGGTATTTGGGACCTCACCTCATGAATTCTGTCACTGTCATTTTGTTAATCGGCCCCAAAAGGTGATTTCACAGTCACTGCGTAGAACCACCTTCCAGGACCGATTTATGAGATGACAGTGTCTCAGTTCATGAGGTAGGCCCCCAAAAACCCTATGTTGAAAATTTGGTGAAAAAAATTCCCAAAAATTATTGTTTTATGAGCATGCCTTGTGCTGTTCTTACGCACGCTTGTAAGTTCGTGAATTTTCAATATTTTCACTCCAGATTTTCAACATTGCCATTTTACCACACCTCCTTCTGAGCAGTACAGCTGTCATTTTTCACATCACCCAAAACATGTTTCCGCGCATGTAGCACACAATGGCGCAATCAGTGTGCAAAATCAATGTTCGGGACAGATTAAGAAAATCACAGTGACACTGTTCATGAGCAGAGGTGTTAAAATGGCTATGTCAAAAATTTGGTGAAAAAATTCCCCAAAATGACTGTGTTACGAGCGACCATTGCGCAGTTTCCACACACCCTTGTAAGTTAATGGATTTCTAATATTTTCAGTCCAGATTTTCACCACTGGCATTTTTCCACACTTCCTTATGAACAGTACAGCTGTCATTTTTCATACCATGGCCAAAATGTGTTTTCGCACTTTCAACGCAGAAATGCGTGGTCACTGTAGGAAATCACTGTTTGGGACAGATTAAGAAAATCACAGTGACACTGTTCATGAGTGGAGGTTCCAAAATGCCTATGTTGACAAACTGCTGTAAAAAATTCCCAAACTAATTGCATTATGGGTATGCATTGCGCAGTTTCTACCCACGCTCATGACTTCAGTTTTTTTATATTTTCACTGCAGATTTTCAACATTGCCATTTTTTACACCTCCCCATGAACAGTACAGCTGTCATTTTTCACATCCTGTTCAAAATGTGTTTTCGCACCAGTGGTGCCAAATGACGTAGTCGCTGTACAAAATCAGCTTTCTGCTAACAAACTGATATTGCCATTGTTCATGAGGTGGGGGTCACAAAAAACCCATGTTTAAAATTTGGAGTGAAAATACTAATGAATGCCTGGGACGTTAGGGTTTCCAACCATAACGCCCCACCCTGTAGAGACTGACAGGCATGAGGAGTGTGACTTGGGATTGTCGCCTATAACACTCCTGCCACTCCTGCTATTCCACCCCCACCCACACCCTACAGCCAGTGACAGGCATCGAGGTGTGCCTTGGACTATTTGGCCCCAAAGTTCACCCCATTCTCCTATGCTGCACCCATCTCACTGTATTTCTTATGGAATGGGGTGAGCATAAGGCCCAAAGACTCCAAGGCACACTGTGACACTTGTTGGTGTCTGCAGGGTAGGGTGTGGAGAAATAGCATGGCCATTATGCCTGATGACCCAAAGGCACACCCCAGTGCCTGTCAGTCTCTGCAGGGTGGTGGTGGGGTTGGCTTCAGTTCAATACTTCACTGTCATTCCTGTTATGTATCTCTCTAACTCTTACACTACCAATGCCAATGCCAGCAAGCAAACATTCGGCATTGACAAACGCTTGATTTCTACAGTTCATTACCAAGTATATAACTAGATAGGAAAAGTGTTTTGTGTTTTTTTTTTATAAATTTGATATTTAAGGACCCAAAAGACAAGGTAGCAAGTGATGCATACAATTTGCACATATCCTAGCCCATTGCTCAGCTCCCTATGTCTGTCTGCATTGGACAGCATCTGCTGCCCCTGCCTGCTGCTGCCTGCATGTATGGTACTTTGTATGGGGCAGGGGACTTCCTGTAGGTTGAGCTGTGTAGAACACTGGGCACCCAATCTAATGCCTGGGGCAGCACACCCCATTTCAGATAAAGTGGGGGATCATGGGACATAATATTTCTCCAAGAACTGACTTATCACTATAGGGGTCACTGATTGTGGTGTACATCAATCCAACTGCATCAAAATGACCCACAGAGGACTAGGAGCAGGTGGAGAAGAGGCCAACTAGGCCCCCAGTAAATGTCCATGGATGGGCAGAGAGGGCACATAGATGCAATAGCAGGGTTTTGCCCTGCAAAGTCTGTGCCCACTCTGCTGGCCCTATACAAAGAGGAGAGTCTGTCCTGAATCAGGCACTTGCACTCCCCACTCATATGCCCAGTCTGACCCGGTCACATATGTAAGAGCACCAGTGTCATGGGATTGGATGCAGTGGGGGCATGCATCCAGGGCTGTACACATGTGGAGGTGACCGCATGTGTAGAACAGGACCTCTGCACACCACAAGCTCATGCAGGCACAATTGCACAGGTGTGATTGGGCAGTCAAGTCACTTCTCACCATATTTATTTAAGCAAGCTTGTCTGACAGCAGACCAGCTTTCTTTTTAGGTGTCTGTGTTACAATATGTGGTATAATGTTGAGGCAGTATGCTTTTAAAGTATTAAGCCTTGCCCATTTTCAAAACAGAATTGCACTATTTTGTTGCTTGGCTGAATATGTATAGTTGAATCTTCAGTACTAGTACGTAATTAAGATGTCTCACTAATTCCTTAATGAACAATGAGTAATATTTTCTAACAGCAGTGTCTCATAAATATTTAAAATGTCACAAGGTCAAACTCTAAGGCATAGCTGTCAGTGCCATGATTAATTGTACTCAACTGCAGTATCTTTTCTAATAATATGCATGCTCACATTACCTAAAAGTTTTACATACCACAGCATTTATATCCTGCCTGTAAGTCCTGTTTTAGAGTTTCAGTGAGATCTAATGTGTGGCAGTAGCATTGATTCTCAATTTTCTATCACTTGATATCCCCTCGGAGCCCTGTGTCAGCACATCCTGGTTTCCCTTAAAGGGATTGAACTGCAGTTTTCAGCATGTCTCCACTGCTCAAATACCATAGGAGTCCTATTATCTATGAAAGTTCCCAGTATTCATTTAAATTTTCTCAGTAAGAGGCAAGCAGTGTTTTTATACAGGGGTATGTGGACTGGCAACTTGCCAGATTTTTATTTATTTCTTTGTTTATTTTTAATTTTACAGGAAATCAGACATGATCAAGTGTTTTAAGTCTGCAAAAAATGATTCTTTGTAAGGGTATACATTTTATTGCCATTTAGCAGTTATTTTATTGCATTCCAGATCACTGAAAATGACTAAATTAAACACAACTATGGCTTCAGTATTAAAAAGGCATTCCCATGTGCCAGACATTGTAGTCGATAAAATAACCATGCTCAGTTCTCATATTGAATTCTCCAACCTGAAATTCTTCGAGGAAATGTACAGTACACTGATGTTATATGCAGATATGACAGAAAGCAAACAAAGCAAAATAAACAGCTTGTTTTGTTACAGAAGACTTTACTCCACCTCTTGTTGATCATATGATATTTGTCATAATATATACGTATTACTTCATTTTCTGATACATGTGTGAAGTTTGCAGACATAGAACACCATGTACCCGATACCACATAAGTTGTTACAAGTATAAACAACATATTCATTATATGTACCGTACATAAATACTTGCTACAGTATGCATGCAACAGGGAGGCAGTATACAGGGAGGCAGTGTACAGGGAGGCATTTTAGTCACATGGTTAGATCAGTAGCTAGGAACTATTTCTTTTATATGGATTGTCTATGTACCATATGCAAAAGTACCAAAATGTGATTATACAGTGGCACGAAAGAATCCTGGCTTCTGATTGGTCAGTTGACCACCACAGCAGCGATGTTATCCTGGCATAACATCCCAGTTGATTTGTAGCTTTATCATTATCATTTGTAGCTCTATCATTGTTTGCTTCTTCCCTTAAGAAACAAAAATATTTTTAAACACTAACAAAAATATTCTTTAAAATATATATTTTTTTTAATTCTGTATAAAACAACAAGCTATTGTATAACAGAAATAATGCCCTCCAGGGTGGGTGTTATGCTGGGATGACATTTTTTATTTTATTTTAGCTTTTGTTGACCGGGTAAGTGCACTAGACAAATCCTGCCTATTTTCAGGCATGACCCGGGGAGGGGGATACAGATGAATGCCAACTGATCTTGAACCAGATTAAGCTGTTGATGGTATTTTTAGTGAATGAGGGAAATTTGGTCAGGACACCGGGGAAATTCCCCTACTCTTTTCGATAAGTGCCATGGGATCTTTAACATCCACCTGAACTACCACCAATCCAGGCAGATGGGACCTCGGTTTAACGTCTCATCCGAAGACGGCACCTCAGAAATGCAGCACCCCTCACATGCTGCATTACAGTGTCAGTACTGGGATATTAACCCAAGTGCCAGATGTGGGAACTGAACCCACAGCCCTCTGATCTCCTGGCCTCAGAGGCGAGTGTGCTACCTACTGAGCCACTGACATCCCTTCTCAGGTGTTGGACGCCCTCAACCAGTAGCCTTGGGCCCAACCACCCAAGGCGGAATGTTATCTCAGCATAACACCCTCCCTGTCGGGCATTAATCCTTTATTTTGTTATACTGTTCTGTATTTTAACATATGTACTATTATGTACCTGATTGAGAAATGACCTTGTGCAGGATGGCCCTGAAAATGGGCATGCACCCAATAGTCTAATCTTGTTAAAACATAAATAAAATTAATTAATGTATTCATTCAACCAGGAGATCACAGGTGTAAACCCTCCTAGAGCCACAATACTCATGGTGTGACCTGGGCAGGTCATTTTGCCACTCGGCTCCAATCCACCCAGCTGCAGAAAAGGGTAAATGCAGGGCACCACTGGAAACAAGATTCTGTATCTCAGCAGAGTTATCCTGGGTATAGCCACTATGAAAACAGTGTTTGCACAGCAAAAGAATGACCATTTATTATGCTGCCAGTTAGGATGTACAGGACACATATTGGGTAAAAAAGTCTGGAGGCTTCACTAATCATGATTTTGCCTTCACTGTTTTGTAGTTACAGTAAGGGACTATGTGAGTGAGTAGACAGAAGTACATACTCTTTTATTAAGTTTTTTGGGCTGTTGCTGTGAAACAGGTGTCTGATTGTAGGAGAAGCTGAAGCAGGCATAAAGGAGACAGGGCATTTTAGCCCCACACCTGCTAGCATCCCATCATTTGGTAGCCCATCTTATGAGTGTCACAGAGTAGGAATGTGGCATCTGACTAAGGCGGGTCTGCATCACCATTGTAAGAGTATGGCATCTGTCTTAAGGGTGTCTTCAGTGTCACAGAGTAAGAATGTGGCATCTGTTTAAGGGATATCTTCAACCACCAGCAGAGACACTTCAGGGCTGCTGGGGACTCTGCTGGTGCAGAATATGGTAAGCCACAGGTGGTGACCAAAACAGTTTCAGAATCATAGATCTCAGAGACAGCAAAACTGCATTTGAGTGTGTATACTTACAGCCCTGAAACTACACTAATTTGTAGCCATAATCAACTACTTCTGTATGGTGGAGTTATAAAGGAAGCATATCCAACCACTTATCTAGGGTGTGTTTATAAGGGAGGCATCCAAAGGCTTATCAGGTAGGTAATCATGTAAAGCAGTACCATATGCTAAACTCTCTATATTGGGTAGGCCAGTGCTGATCTAATCTAAAGAGTAATAGGCAGGTTGATGGAGGAAGAGTAGTACCAGCAGTTATTCTGTATAAGGAGACAGTTGACAGCATAGGGCATAGACAGTGGTCCGGCAGTCAGCTGCAGAGATTGCAGATACTCATCACTAAGGTTACACGCTGGAGGAGGGGGCATTATCCCATATTAAGGATATTTGGGGAGCTCCATACTCAACTAATTGCAGCAAGAGAGGAGATATCGCAGCAGTGACACCACCTGGGCTGATGCCCACACTCCACACCACACACCTTGAGGCCCATTGGCCTGGGAGGCTGGAGGGTAGTGGTGAAGGGGGAGGAGCAAGAGGCAGTCACATGGCAGCTGACCAAACCCATGGAATCCTGACATCCAATCATTTTGCACCCCTGAAGTAGGCATAGCTGCCTGACTTCATTGGGGGGACTCTGAGTCAATATGGAAGAAAGGGAAGGCTTACATGGTGGCACCTGGGGGTGACAGTAGGAGGAAGTGAGCAAGGGGTATCTTAGTCTTAGCAGACTCATTGAATACAGGGCAAAAGAAGGTGGTGTGCAGAAGGGGAAAGGAAAGGGGAGTGGTTAGATGTCTTCCTAGAGCAACAGCCATCCAAGAACTGAACAGGATGGGGAGGATGGTAGTGGGGGAGCTGGGGATGATGGTACTCTTGTGCACTAAGATCTAGTGAACCAGCCTTTAGAAACAGTGAAATAGAACTTTCAAAGGCTAGGAGACAGGCAGAAGGCACACTCGACTTTCCTTGGCTTTTCTGAGGACCTCCATATGTGGGATACGGGGAATTGAAATGACTGAGTGAGAAAGGCTGAGATAGAGGAGTTTAATTGGTGGTTGAAGGAATGGTGCCTGGAGAAGGGGTATTGCTTTTTACAGAATTTGGGGGGGGGGCAGAAGGCCCTACAATGTTGACAGTCTTCACCTAACAAGAGCAGGGAGCTGTGTGCTGGGGCAGAAGTTTGACGACTACATTGGTGGATAGTTAAATTGACTGATGGGGAGTCTGAGGCTAGGGTTACCACTGAGAAGGGTCAGAATATGAGGAACCTAGCTAGGACTACCCCTGAACTAGGGTTAGAAGGACTGAGGTAGCAACAAGCCTGAGTACCTAAAAGAACAGAATGAAGGGAATTACGGGGTGTTTACTAAGGCTGCAAAAAATGGGAAAACAAGAAATTAAGGAGGCTAGGAAAAAAAGAAGGGGAAGTCATGTAAAAAAAAATCAAAAGGGATGTGGGCACAAGGGGGAAGGTGGTCTGCTTTAATGCCAGCAGCTTTTGAAACACAATTTATGAGCTCTGGGTGAAGGTAGTAGGCAATGGGCCGGACTTCATAGCTATTACAGAAATGTGGGCAACAGAAAGCAATGACTGGGACCTAATGGTTTCAGGTTACACCACATGTCAGCATGATAGTGGAAAGGTAAAGGAGGAGGGATAGTCCTCTATGTCAGGGAAAGGAGTCAAGGCAGTGTAGGATGGATTCATCAGGGGAGGGAACAGGGTAAGGTAATCACTGTAGGTTCAGCTTATGAAGGCATCAGGTAAGAAATTGCACAAGGCAATGTCTACAGATCACTAGAGCATGGAAATAACAGTAATAATTAACTAGGGGAGATACCCCTTCCTATACTCCCCAGCATCCCACTAGCCCTCCTGACTGCCTTATCACACTTCCTGTGGCCAGGCAGTATGATAAGGCAGTCAAGAGAGCTAGTGGGATGCTAGGGTGCATAGGGAGGGTTATCACCAGAAGGAATAGGGAGATGGTGTTGCTTCTATATAGATAGCTTATGAGACCCCACCTTGAGTACTATGTCCAGTTCTGGAAACCATATCTCAGAAAAGACAGAAGCAGGGTGGAGGTGGTCCAGAAGAGGGCTACCAGAATGGTGCAGGTTCTGCATCAAAATCCCTATGAGGAGAGGCTAAATGAGCTCAAAATGTGCATCCTGGAGGAGAGAAGGGAGAGGGGGGATATGGCAGAGACCTTTAAATACATCACAGTGGTTAATAAGGTTCAGGGGTTACTTTTCAGAGAAACAGGTGCTCTAGAACAAAGGCACATGACATGAAGCCGGAGGAGAGATGTGAGGAAGTGCTTCTTCTCAGAAAGGGTGGTGGATTCAAGGAGCAGCCTTCCAGCAGAAGTAGTGCAGGCAACGACAATGATGGGGTTTAAAAATGCCTGGGATAGGCACAAAGGAATCATAGGGGTGGAGGGGTAGTGCATAGATCAAGTAAGGGGTGCAGCAAAAATGAAGGTAAAAAAAATGGGAAGACTGGGTGGTCCAAGCGACCTTTATCTGCCAAAAGATTCTACATTTCCAGGGGAAGAAATAGAGAAGGAATCAGCAAAAGGGAGGTTGTAGTAGTGGGGATCTCAACCTGCCAGACATTGGCTGGGAAATTCCTGCAGCTAAGATCACCAGAAGCCAGGCTCTGCTAGATGCATTGCAGTACTACATATTGGTGAAGCTGGTCAAGGAACCCACAAGGCAGTCTGCCATTCTCAACTTGGTGCTCACTAACTTGGAAAGAGTAGGCAAAGTGTGAGTTGAGGAAACACTGGCTCCAACAATCATAACATCATATGGTTTGAGCTGGATCTTGGTACCAGTAAACCCTCATCAAATGTTACAGTTCTGAATTTCAGAATGGCAGACTTCAACCATATAAGACAATTAGTACAGGAGATGTTAAATGGAGTAGAGAGTATCAGGGTAGTAGAGGAAAGATGGAAAGAAATTAAAGGGGTCATTTTTTCAGGCAACAAAGACATTCATGAAAACAGTTACCAAGAGAAACAGGTACAAGACACCAGTATGATTCTCTGAAACAGTCAAGTAGGAAGTGAGGGCCACAAAAAAGGCAATAGAACACACAGTTGCAGTAGCCTGCAAATTAAAGATGTGCACATAAGAGGGGCTAGCAATGTATATAAAAATAAGTCTCAATAAACAGAGTAATCTCACTTCACAAATCCTTGCTACTGCCGGGATCCATGTCACACAACAAGTGATGTGTGATGGCAGTAACATGGTCCGTTAAGAAGCTGATTGAAGATAACATCTAACATGGAGTAATTTCAGCTTCATTGGAAGCCACACAGCATGGGAAGCCACATAACAAATCGATATGGATTGGTGGGACTACAGTTGTGGATTTATTCCTGTTCATTGAGACCAGGATCCGCACTGCTAATGAAAATGTGAGACCACACGTTTGTTGTTTTTAACTGGATGTGGTATGTAATAAAGATTCTTGTTTATTGTCTACAGTCAGTGGGCATTGACGTTTATCATTAGAACTGTTGGTTACAAACCTAAGAGTGCTGACCACCTCTGGTATTTTGCCCTGTGCAAGCCCATTAGTTATATGGCCAAAAAAAGGCCTTTGTCAGGTATAACTAGAAGCAGGGGGATGAAGAACGGGGTGAACACCAAGCAAGAACTAGGCAGGACAAGAGGGAAGTCAGGGATGCAAAAGCAGACACAGAACTGCATACTGATGAGGGGTTCAAAGGCAGGGAAAACCCGTTTTACAGGTATATAAGGCAAAAAAGAAAGAAAGACTGGTGATAGAATTGTTAGGCTAAGAGAGAGAGAGTGAAGCAGGATAACAGAAGATGACAAGCAGATAGCAGCCATTCTGAATGACTGCTTCTGCTCACTATTCATAAGAGACAGCAGCAATCCTTTGCCAGAGAGAGGCATGATGGCTGCTGAAATGTGGCATCCCATAAATGGGACAGCAGGTATTTAGAAGTGAAAAGGTCAGAAAAGTGCTAGCACCATTAAGATAGATAAGGCCCTGGGACCAGACGAGATACATCCAAGGCTGCTCAGGGAAGTGGTATTGGAATTAGACAAACCCCAAGTAATGCTATTCAATAGCTCAAGTCACACATGGGTGGTTCCAAAAGACTGGAGGGTAGCGAACATAGTTCTGCTACACAAGGGTGAGGACAAAGAGCAGCTGGGAAACTACAGACCTATCAGCCTTACCTCTATTTTGGGTAAACTGATGGAGACACTAGTCAAAGAGGACCTAGTGGACTACCTGGAGAAAAAATAGACTTCAACATAGTTAACAGCATAGGATCATGGCAGGGAGGTCTGGTTAGACCAACCTGATAGTAATTCTTTAAGTATTTCAATTTTATTATTTTTTTCCAAAACAAAAAACAGAGACAATGACATCAAATACTATAACATATACATACTATGCGAACATACAAGCATACAAAGAAGCCAGCAGAAGTAGGCTATTTGGTCTATCTAGTCTGCTTGTATTGCAAGGTCCACAGCTTGAGCTACTGTCCATGCCCCCTCTCCCCCTATCCTCTCTACCCATGAGCCTTACCTTTCCCCTATTCTTATCCCAGCCATTGTTGAAGTGACCCACTGTCTTCAGCAAGACCACCTCTTCTGGCAGTGCATGCCAAGTGTCCTCCACACTCTCTTTGAAGAAGTGCTTTCTGACCTTCCTCCTATCCCCCCAGCTGAAGAATGGGCCCCTTCATATTATGGTTGCCACTCAGCTTAAAGAGACCCTCCTTATCCACCTTATTTATCCCTTTCAAGTACTTGAAGGTCCCAATCATGTCCCCTCTTTCTCTCCTTTCCTTCATAGAGTACATGTTCAGTACTCTCAACCTCTCCTCATATGCCTTACCCTGCTGACCCACTATCATCTTTGTAACCCTTTTCTGGACCTTGTCCATCAGGTTAATGTCCTTTTTGAGGTGTGGGCACCAGCACTGAACTCTATATTCTAGGTGTAGCTTCACCAGTGATCTGTACAAGGATGGTATTGTGATGGACATGTGACCAGAGTAATGTATTACTTAAGCAATAAGGTACGACAGGGTGTGTGTTATTGTGTAATAGCGTCACTGCTGGGGTGCGTTGAAGCACGAGGCGAAAAGCCGAGTGCTTCCACCATCCCAGGAGTGACGTTATTACACAATAACACACACCATGGAGTGCCTTATTGCTATTATACAATGGTTCATCATTATACAAAATAAAAAAAATGTAAAAAATATTTTTAGTAGATGTTTAGTGAGTTTCTTAAGAGAAGAGAAAAAAGATAAAGCTGCTCTATGATGGCAGCAAGCAAAGCTAATGCTAAATCAATGACAGTGATGTTATACTGCAATATCATCAATGTCTCAGGCACACACTGACCAATCAGAATCCAGGATTCTTTCTTGCCATTGTATAATTTCTTTTGTTAATGTATTTTGTAATGTAACTATGCTTCTGTCATAGCTTCTGCTATTTGCTAAGGGGACACAAAAATATGGTTTACAGGGTCACATGTTCAGACAAGTCTTAAGGGAAATACTGGGAATTGATGAAATAATCCAGGGTGCACATTCTGGCAGATGAGAAGGTGCAACTTCGAACACCTCAGGCACCCTTGAAGCCAGAGATTCTGTAAGGCAGATGGGAGAGTGCCAGGCTGAATGGCTCAGCTAGCTAAAAGTAAATATTGAAGGTTCCCCAGTTGCCTTTTACACATAGTATGCCATTGCCAGATGCTGAAGCTACAATTTGTTTTGCAAAAAAAAAAAATCTGTCATAGTAATTTTTTTTGTGTTTTATCAGCATTTTGTCCTTCAGTTTTCTGTGTGTGGCCACCCCCCCAAAATGATGTCATACCAGGGAGCTGTCAATGTTTTACATATAGCAACGATGGATTCTGGGTGATTTACAACACTGACTTAAATGTGCCTTACTCAGAAGTACAGTCCTGTATGTTGGTAGTGGTGATCACTAATATGTAAATGTACACAGCAAGGCACTGTGGATAAAATAAGAAATGTTTTTCCAGTTTCCTTACTGTGAGATGCTGTCCCATATTCCTGTAGTGGTGTCAACAATATAAGCTTTCATATGTTTATTTTTACAACAATACATTGTGTATACCATATCTAGCTGCAAGACTTCTTTACTGAGGGGCATAGTCTCCTATTTCTGCAGTGAGCACAGAAATATAATACCCTGTATTCTGATTTACATGGGGAATCATCGTGGATACAGTACATAGCTGATTTGCCTATCTAAAACTAAAAATTGACAGTGTCCCTTTAATAATTTTGTTTCCCTGATATGATATCACAGTTGGCTGTGGGTTATGCAAATGAAGCAGAACACCAAAGTATTTTTTTTTTCATGGAAAACAACACTATTTGGCAGTTTGAATGGTAGGAGACTGATTCACAACACCTACAGTTTACTACTCCCATTTGTTATCGGAACCTTCGATATTTACTTTAAAAAGCAAAAAGCATAGGGCTACACACCTAGACTATCGTCAAGACAGAATCATAAAGTGGACAGAGCACATTTGTGTGAATGAGGTCATCCTCCATTCACCCACCCATCTGGAGGTGGGCAGGGGTAGACGGTCACTTAAAGTAGAGAAATTACTTCCCACAATCAGAGAAAGAATACAACAGAGAAGTGAGATTAATTTCTCTCTCTTAGGCTGGAACATCGGACAATGCCAGAGTCCCTGCCATACTAAGACTAGCTGACTGTGATGATAGCGCAGTGAGGGACAGTGCTTCTGTCGCTAAGGCAGGTGAAGGATCTTAGGTAAAGATAGTTCAGAATTTTGCTGTACACCAACTTTCTTTTAACTTGCTTTATTTTCTGTTTCTTAGTAAATGTGCAATCCTTTTGTCTTCTTGTAAATACATCCTGTTGTAAATACTTGTAATATTTAAGTAAAGATTCTATTTTTATAAAATTAGTGACTGCTTGTTTTATTTAAAAGGGTGATTTTACTATTTCTGCTGGACTCAGTTTGCAGTCCGTCTCCGAAGGGGCAGTCCACCCACAGTTATTGTGTTGACCTTCCTGACCTTCGGTAAGGAGGTGGTAAAAACAACTTTCTTGGTTCCTTTTGGTAAAAACCATGTGGTGGCAGTGAGCTGGAAATCCCTGGTGAGAGGGATTTCCTTTACATTGGTGGCAGAGTCGTGGGATCTGTGTGGCAACTGCTACCAGTGCAGTGCAGGGCAGCATACAGTGTGCTTTCTTGTGAGGCAGGAACTCTGAGAGAGAGACAGCACATTGGGATGGAGTGCCAGCAGAAATATACCTTTTAACAGTCATGAAACAGGATTTCAAAAGGTTGCATTGTTTACTACTGTTTTATTTTATTTCTAGACAGTTTAATGCAGCGTAGTTAGAGAATATGAGCTCCTCAAGCTATATAAAATTTCATCTACAGCAGCTTCATGAGCTGTGTGCAGCAAGGGGGATTGTCCATCAGGGCATGACAAAGAATGCATTTATGGAAGCCCTGTTGGTGCATTATCAGCTGCAAGAGGGGCAGATGATCTCAAATGGGCATGGCCCAATACCTGATCAGCAGACGGTCACTGAGGACAGTGATCCAGGAAGAGAGACTGATGTCACAGTGACTAAGCAAGGGGGCACCTTGTGGCACAAGCTGAGGGAGTTGTGCAGCCCAGTCAACCTCAGTTTGACATTCTGAAGGCTGAGCCTTCACTGAAGGATGCCGAACTGCAGAGGGAAAAATTGGAGGCTGAAATGGAGAGAGCAGGACTGGAGGGAAAGGAAAGGGAGAAGTTTCACCAGCATGAGATCCTGATGCAAGAGGAAGGGGAAAAGATTTTCCAGCATGAGATCTTGATGCAAGAAGGAAGACAGAAGGATTGAGCACAGCGAGAGAGAGAGAGAGAGAGAGAGAGAATAAGCAGAGCATGAATAAGAATGACAGCATGAGATCGAGTTGGTGAAACTGCACCAGCAAACTCATGGCAAACTGTAAGAAATGGCAAAGGGGATTCAACCCATGGAGCCATAATGAATTCTAAAATGTTCCCACAGTACTGAGAAGGAGTTGATCTAGATTAGTTTTTTAAATCATTTGAAAGAGTTTGCGGGCAATTTAAATGAAACAAGGCTTATTGGATGATCCACCTGACCCCATTGTTTACCTGCCGTGCGATGCATGCATTTGTTCAAATGGATGATAATGACTGCATGGAGTATGATAAAGTTAAAAGAATGTTATTAAAATGTTTTGAGCTAACTCCTGAGGACTATAGATGGAAATTTAGAGTTAAGAAAAGGCCCAGGAGACAGCTATGTAGAACTGCATGTCCAAATGTGTGCTTATTTAGACAATTGGATACATGGAGCTAAGGCAAGTACTGTAGAGCAAATTAAAGATTTAATTTTAAGGGAATAGTTTCTTAAAATTGTCCCTGATGACCTGCACCTATGGCTGCTGGACCAGGCATGCAGCTCTGCAAAGGAGGCAACAGAAAGTGCTGATTTTTATGTGCCCAACAGACCACATTGGCAGTCTAAAAACTATGGGTGTGGGGCAGCACATGGTTTTAAGGGGACCCAGGGATGGCAGCCTAAAGGAAGCCAGCTTGCATCCAAGCCCAGAACAGAATCCACAGGTTCAAAGGGGAACTAGGAGCCAGGGACAAAGGAATGCTGGATTTGCCAGAAAGTGGGGTATCTGTCCTATGACTGCCCCAAAGACAAGCATAAAGGGCAAGAGCCTGAGGGAAGGGGTGACCAAGACAGTACATCACAATTGGTAAACTGTGCTCACAGTGTAGTACCACCAAGCTCCACCAAGCATATGCATCCTATTCTAGTAAATGAGACAGTAACACAGGGATTAAGGGACACTGGTGCCTCCATCTCCATGATAAGGCAGGATCTGATCCAGGCAGAGCAGATTCTGCCAGGGCAGTTCTCCAAGATTCAGAGAGTCATGGGTCCAGTGGTTCATGTGCTGATAACTTGGGTCTTCCTGAGCTGGGATGATGGCCATGGGGTACAGGAGGTGGGAGTTGTACCTGATCTCCCTGTGGATGTGATCATGGGGAATGATTTTGATCACATGAGATAACCTAATTTGTGTTACTACCCATAGTCAGGTAAGAGGGCAACCTTCTGAGAGGGAGGAGGGGGTGACACAGCCTGTGCAGGCCCATCCCTCAGCAGCCAAGGAAGTGGCTCATGTGGGTGAAGGACTAGCTAGAAGTAACATCCCTGAGCCCCAGTTACAAGCAGAGGTGGTTTCCACCAGGGGCAGCATTCCTTCTGAAGGTGAAGTAGGGAGGGTCAGACAGGAGGAGCTTGGTAGGGCACAATGAGCTGATCCTACCTTCCTGAAACTGATAGAGATAGTAGATAGTGCTGTGGTAGCCTCTCAAGGAAGTAAAAAGTCAGTTTATTGGGAAAATGGACTGCTGTACAGGGAGTGTATACCACAGAGGGAGCTAGAGGGAAAGGTACTCAAGCAACTGGTAGTCCCTCAGGACTACAGAAATCAGTCTCTTGCCCTGGCCCATGATATTCCTTTTTCAGACCACCTGGGTATTAACCGCACAAAAAAGTGGCTTGCCAATAATTTCTTTTGGCCAAGCATGTACACAGACATGGCAGATTGCTATTGGATATGTCCATAGTGCCAGTGGGTTGGAAAGGTTGGGGTCATGATGAAGACAGCTTTGGTGCCCCTGCCTATCATTGATGAATCTTTTAAGAGGGTAGCCAAGGACATAGTGGGGCCCCTAAGTACCCCAAGTCGCATGGGCAAATAATACATACTGGACTCTTTTATGTAAGATATGGGTACCCACTGAAAATGAGCTTCAGCTAAATTGGGTTATCCTTTTCTGTAAATTTTTCAAAAAAAAACTTTACTACTACATACATACTGGTTGTGATGGATTACGCAATCAGGTACCCCGAGGCAGAGGTTGTGTCCTCCATTGAGGCAGAAAAGGTAATTGATGAACTCCTGGTGCTTTTTAGCTGAGTAGGATTTCTCCAGGAGATTTTGTCAGACAAGGGGACAAATTTCATGTCATCCTTTATGATCAGTTTGTGGGAGAAATGCGGGGTGAAATAGCTCCGTGCTTTACCCTATCACCCTGATACAAATGGCCTGGTTGAACGGTTCAGTGGGTCATTTAAAACTATGCTGAGGGCATTTGCTGACCAGCACTAAAGGAAGTGGGACAAAATATTTGCCCAACCTCCTTTTTGCATACAGGGAAGTCCCACAGGAGTCCACAGGGTTCTCACCCTTTGAGATCTTGTTTGGTGACAGGGTGAAGGGGCCCCTGGATTTAGTCAAGAATAAATGAGAAGGTAACCATGCCTCCCAAGGGGACTCTGTTGTGGAGTATGTCCTAACTTTTAGTGCCAGGCTTGAGGAGCTCATGGGGTTTTCCCAGGAGCACTTAACCACTGCACAAGAGCAACACAAAGCCTGGTATGACTATGGGGCCAGAGCCCAAGAGTACAACATAGAAAAGCAAATGATGGTACTTGTCCCAGTCCAGCACAATAAACTGCAGGCAGCATGGGAGGGTCCATTCTCCATAATCAGGAAGCAGAGTGATGTTAACTACATAGTAGAGCTGTCTTACAGCAGGAGCAGGCAGAAGATACAGTATAACATGTGAACATGATGAAGCCCTACTATGACAGGGAGGAAATGATCCTCGCCATGTGCAGAGCACCAGAGGATGGGAATGATGCTGAACCCCTGGTGGACCTCTTTGGGGAAGCCTGGGAGGGATCCTCAATGATTACCCTCACCCTTTTGGGGCAGCTGACACCAGCCTAGGCAGAGGAGGAGAAGAAGGGGGTGCTGCGTGAATTTGAGGACATGTTCAAGGGGAATCCTTGGTACACCACAATGGTGGAACACCACATGGACACTGGGACCCAAGTTCTGCTAAGGCAGTCCCCCTACAGGGTACACAAGGGGGTTGAGAAGACCATGCTTGAGGAACTCAGGGGGATGTTAGCCTTGTAGCAATCCAGGAGCCCAGTAGCCCCTGAGGTTCACCTGTGGTTCTGATCCCCAAGAAGGATGATGCCACAAAATTCTATGTCAGCTACTGGAAGCTCAACAGCTGTGTGGCGTCTGATGCCTACCCAATGCCCAGAATGGATGAGACCTTGGAACAACTGGGAGGAGCTCAGTTCTTGACCATTATAGACCTGATGAAGGGCTACTGGCAGGTGACGTTAACCCCTTCAGCCAGGGAGAGGTCTGCTTTTGTCACCCCATATGGCTTATTCAAATTCAGAGTAATGTCATTTAGGATGAAGAATGCACCTGCAATCTTTCAGAGGCTTGTGGATCACATCCGGGCTGGGGCAGATGAATGTGCCCTGGATTACATGGATGACATCACCATTTACAGCCCGACATGGGAGGATCATGTCAAGCGTGAGAGGGAGGTGTTCTACAGACTGAAGGCTGAACGGCTGACAGTTAAGGCATAAAAATGCCAAGTAGACATGGCTGAAGTATCCTACTTTGGGCAATGGGTAGGAAGTGGATGCATCCACCCAGAGCCAGCAAAGGTTGAAGCCATCCAGGCCTGGCCAACCCCTGCCACAAAAAAACAGGTAAGGGCATTTCTGGGAACAGCTGGTTACTACAGGATGTTTGTCCCTCACTACAGTGATGTGGCCAGACCCCTGACAGACCTAACAAAAAAGAGAATGCTTGAAAATGTATCTGGACAGAGGACTGTGAGTCAGCCTTCCAACAATTGAAGGAGGCATTGTGTGGGTCATCCATGCTTGCTAGCCCCAGTTATGACTTAAAATTTGTACTACACATGGATGCCTCAGACCATGGACTGGGTGCTGTCCTGAGCAAGGTTACATGGCAGAGAGAGGAGCACCCCATAGTGTACCTGAGCCAGAGCCTTCTGCCCAGGGAAGAGTAATACAGTATGTCACAGTGGAGAAGGAATGTCTGGGGGTATTGTGGGCCCTTCAGAAGCTGCAGCCATATCTGTATGGGAGGGAGTTCACTGTGTTGACAGATCACAATCCCTTGCCATGGCTCCATAGGGCTAATGATCAAAACACAAAGTTATTGTATTGGATTTTGGTACTACAGTCATATAATATGATCATTCAGCACCAAAGTGGGGCACCAAATGCCAGTGCAGATGGACTGTCAAGGCAGGGGTGAGTGCATGACATGTCCCTTTAGGCACTCCCTAGGCCCTATCTGAATGGCAGTGTCTCATGGGAGTTGCCCAAAAGAGACATGCCTTCATTTCCCCACGGGGGGGAGAGAGAGATGTAATGGACATGTGACCAGAGTAACGTATTAATATCTTTTGTTACTGTATTTTGTAATGTAAGTATAGTATGCTTCTGTCATTGCTTCTGCTATTTGCAAAGGGGACACAAAAAATATGGCTTACAGGGTCACATGTCCAGACTAGTCTTAAGGGGAAATACTGAGAACTGATGAGCTAATCCCGGGTGCACATCCTGGCAGATGTGAAGGTGCAACTTTGAACACCTCAGACATCCTTGAAGCCAGAGATTCTGTAAGGCAGATGGGATACTGCCAGGCTGAATGCCTCAACCAGCTTAAAAGGCAAGCAGCATGGGGCTACACACCTAGACTATCTTCAAGGCAGAATCATTAAGTAGACAGAGCACATTTGTGTGAATGAGGTCATCCCTCCATACACACACCCATCTGGGGGTGAGCAGAGGTAGCCTGTCACTGTAAGTAGAGAAGTCATCTCCCACGATAAGAGAAAGAATATAACAGAGAAATGATAATAATTTCTCTCTCTTAGGCTGGAACATTGGAAAATGCATAGAGTTTGTTTTGCAGAGAAGGCTGGTAAATTAGCTGGAGAGCCTAGGGGTGGGTCAGAGAGTAATTAGGTGAGTACAGAACTGGCTGCTGGGAAGGCATCAGACAGTCATGGTAAATGGGGTTCATTCTCGGGAATGGGCAGTGATCAATAGGGTGTCTCAGGGGTCGGTGCTGGGACCCTTACTTTTCAACATCTATATTGGGGACGTTGCAGTGGGCTTGGAGAGTAGGGTGTCCCTTTTCATGGATGATATGAAGGTCTGCAATAGGGTGAACTCACAAGGTGGTGTGGAGACCATGAGGTGGGACCTGGGGAACCTGGAGGAGTGGTCAGAAACCTGGCAGCCGAAATTTAATGTGAAAAAGTGTGCGGTGCTGCACCTGGGGCAGAAAAACATAAAAGTTACTTACTTCCTTGGGGGAGAGGAAATCAAGGAAACAGAGCAGGAAAGGGACCTAAGGATTATTATATCAAGGAAACTTAAGGTAGGGAAACAGTGTAGCAAGACAGTGAGGAAGTCAAATGGTATGCTGGCCTACATTGCTTGGGGCTTTACCAGCAGAAGGAGGGAGGTGCTACTACCACTGTACAGAACTATGGTAAGGCTGCACCTGGAATACGGGATGCAGTTCTGGAGGCTGCACCTACCGAGGAATATTGAGGTGATGGAGAGAGTCCAGAGGAGGGCAACAAAGATGGTGCGAGGGATGCGAGGGAAGCCATACGAGCAGAGGTAGAGGGAGCCGAATCTTTACCCACTGGAGATTAGGAGGGAGAGGGGGACATGATAGAGACTTTTAAGTACTGGAAGGGGTTAAATAAGGTGAAGGAGGAGACCTTGTTCAAAAAGAAAGTGGAGACAAACACAAGAGGACATAGCCTTAAATTAGAAAGGGGGAGGGATAGAGAAGCAATGTCAGGGGGCAGTTTTTCATGGAAAGGGTGGTGGAGGCCTGGAACAGACTGCCTGAGGAGGTGGTGGGATCTGAAATGACAGAATGATTCAAAAGAGCTTGGGACAGACACATGGGGTTGGGAGGGGAGAAAGCCCAGTCACAGTATAATGGGGCAGGGGGATGGGGGGGTGTAAAGGGCAGATGAGATGGGCTGGTATGGTCCTTTTCTGCCATCTAATATCTGTGTAATCTGCGTATATAATGACAGAGCCCCTGCCATACTAAGACTAGCTGACTAGTAACATAGCACAGTAAGGGACAGTGCTTCTGTAGCTAGGGCAGGTGAAGGATTTTAGATAAGGATAGCTCAGAATTTTGCTGTACACCAACTATCTGCTAACTTACTTTATTTTCTGTTTCTTAATGTGCAACCCTTTTGTTTTGTATATACATCCTGTTGAAAATATGTGTAGTATTTTAGTAAATATTCTATTTTTATAGAATCAGTGACTGCTTGCTTTATTTAAAAGGGTAATTTTACTATTTCTGCTGGACTCTGTTTGCAGTCCATCTCAGAAGGGGCAATCTACCCACAGTTAGTGTGTTAACCTTCATGACCTTGAGAAAGGAGGAGGTAAAAACAGGTTCCTTGGTTCCTGTTGGTAAAAACCTTGTGGTGGCAGTGAGCAGGAAATCCCTGGTCAGAGGGATTTCCATTACAAGTATAACCTCCTCTCGCCTACTACTGATTCCCCTAGCTATGCATCCCAGCATCTTGTTTGCCCTTGCTGCTGCTCTCTTGTACTGTGTGGAGTGCTTCAGGTTACTAATGATCATTGCTCCCAGGTCTTTCTGCTCCTCTAATGCAGATACCTGGACTCCACCCAGGTAGGACTCTATCCTGGAATTCTTGGCTCTGATGTGCATAATGTTGCATTTTTTGGCATTGAAGCCAAGCTGCCAGATCCTGGACCTCCTCCCCAGCTTTTTCAGATAATCCTGTAGGTCTTGTATCCCTTCAGCTGTCTCCACTCTACTGTAGAGCTTGGTGTTGTCCATGAATATACATATTTTGCCCTTAATACCATCCCCAATGTCACTGATGAAGACATTGAGCAACACTAGCACTAGCACCGAGCCCCACAGGACCCCACTGGTGACCTCTCTAGTGCCACGTAACTCTCCCCCCACAACCACCCTCTGGGTTCTGTCCCTCAGCCAGTTTTCCACCCATCTGGATACCTTATCCCTAACCCCAAGATTTGCCAACTTCATGATCAACCTTTTGTGGGGCACAGAGTCAAATGCCTTGCTGAAATCCAGATAGAGGATGTTTACTCCTTGGACCCTGTCTACTGTCTTAGTGACTCAGTCAAAGAAGTCAATCAATCAATCAAAAGTTTTATTGTTTAGTTAGATAGCCATCACAAATCAAAGGTTGTTTTACATGGATAGTCACACTATGCAATCATAAATAGTATTTAAAAACATTCAAAATTCCCTTAATACAAACAATTTATTTCATTACATATATTATTGCATATTGCCAATTACTGTACTTCATCGTTTTAAAGCTGCAGGTTCAATTACAAAATTTGGGTTTACCCTGTGGTTTTAATTTGAGGGTGGCTAATAAATTAGGGCAGCTATAAATGCAAACTTACAGAAGTTGCACATCTATCAGTCCAAAATGAGTAAAACCTCCTCTTGAAGTCTGCCTACCAGCGCTGGGGCATGGTGCTCGACTGCAATGACCTGGGTTTGGGAACAGACCCAGGAATGTCAGCAGGCCGGTGGGGGGAGAAGGACTGAGCATCATAGGGACTGCTGTACTTCTCTGGGAGGGAGGGGGTAGGGTTCCTGGTTCAATGGGGATCCCTAGCGGAGGCTGGGGATACTCTAACATCAGTGTCAGTACGTATGGGTGCAGGGTGGATGCGGGACATCATTGCACATCCCCACCCCGGGGGTTAAAAAATCTAAGAATGCAGCCACTGCTAATGAAGCCCACTCACTCACCCGGCTCCACCTTCCATGGCACTTATGAGACCCGACCTATCCTGACATCCACTATGGCCAGTACATGATTCCGCACCCCTCCTTGGGGGGTAAGCGAAGGAGGCAATGCTGGTGGGTTCTCCTACAGGCACCTTCTCCCGTCCATGCAGAAATTCTGCTGGTGTGGTGGCTCTGCCCTTGGGGGCAAACCAGGGGGTATCGGGGACCAGTGATTAAGGTAAGTCCCCGGGAGCTAGGGAAGTAAGCTAGGTTGGGCAGAGGCTGAGGTCTAGGCGGGGCGTACAAAAAGATAAAAAAAAATAAATGACCTCCTCTTGAGCTGCCGATGACCAGGAGAAAGGGCGACTGAGACAGAGGAGCCTGGTAGCAAATTGAGATGCTGTGCATGCTGAGTATTTATTTCAGTAAGCAGCAAGCCATCCATGAGGAGGTAAATCAATCAGCCAAGCTAGCCCGGGTGAATATTAGTACTATAAGACATTGGGGGTGAGCACCCCGTACTATAAGTAGAAATGGCAAGTTGTAGTTTCAAAAAACATAAAGTCCCTCTGCAGAGCTGCCAATAACCAAAAGAGTGATGACAGGTAAAGAAATCACCAGAAGTAGACTGAAGAGCTGTACCGGTAGCTGTACATCTACTGTGGTTAGACTTGTTTACTTAATTCCTGTCAGGCATCTAAGAGAAAGAAAAAAGAGCTAAACTAGTTATGATCCAGGAGGTTCAGGGATCTCAATATTGTGGCTGCGGAGCTCCTGCACAGCTTCTCTACCCTATCTGTGTCTATGCTGGGGGGGGTGGGGGTTGAGGGACTGAGTGCTGTAAAAGTACTGATAGCTGAGAACTAGTGCTGCCAACTGTAGTATCAGGCTTATAAACAAGGGCAGCTTTAAAAATGAAATCTGAAAATAAGTGCGGCTTTAATTTGAGCAGCTGATAAATGAGAGTGGCTAACAAATTATAAAATACAGTATTTATAAGCTGTAATCCTTCAGTACTTATCTATGCATTACTCTATTTTTAACTTTACTGATTGACAGAAAAAAAATTGCTATTCTTTCTATGGTCCATGAGTCTCCTGTATGAAGCAATATATTTGTTAAAGTATTTTTTCAACTTGATATACATAGTTCAAAATGGATCCTAACCAGTACAACCTCTCCCTTTTTTTTTCAGTTATCATTATACAGTACTTTTGCTCTGGCCCATAGGACTCTCTCAGACAGGACATTTGGCACTGACTCTGTAACCACTCACCTGAGACCTCCACACCTCATCTCTGCCCTGGGTCATTCCTCCTCCTCTGCATCCCCTACTCATCATCCCCCTGGCTTTGAACCCACCAAGGTGGGGCCACCAACTCCTGACTGGCACTCTATCTAGAATCTAGAGTGTGGTCGGAGTGCAGGGAAGAACCAGAGGCCGACTTGGCAGGTCCAGCATGTGTATGTTGGGTCCTCCATTGCTCCTGTCATCACCTTCCAAAGTGCCAGGGTGTTTTCCATTTTCTTGGTCCCAGAGGTGCTGATGTGCAATGATGTCCAGCGCACGATGGGTGTGCTCCCGCACTCACCCGCAGGGTGTCTGCTGTCACCTCCCTACCCCTCAGTAGGTCTCCACACTGTGATGCCTCCAGTATCCACTGGGGTCCACTAGAGCGGCGTATGACACAACATAGAAACATAGAAACATAGAATTTGATGGCAGATAAGGACCACTTGGCCCACGTAGTCTGCCCATGTTCCTACCTAACAGATAAGCTGCAGATCCTAGTTAACCAACAGCTTACTTCCTCCTATCCCCCACTAGAACTGCCTTATGTCTGCCCCATGCATTCTTGAATTTCCCCACTGTTCTTGACTCCACAACCTCCTTAGAGAGGCTGTTCCATGCATCCACAACCCTTTCTGTGAAAAAATACTTCCTCACATTACCTCTGAGCCATCCCCCCTCTATCTTCAAATTGTGCCCCCTTGTTCTTGCACATCTCTTTTTCTGAAAGATGCTACCCTCTTGGACTTTGTTGATTCCCTTGAGGTACTTGAAAGTTTCTATCATGTCCCCTCTCTCCCTTCTTTCCTCAAGGGTATACATATGAAGCTCCTTTAGTCTTTCTCATGTCTTCTGGTGCAGACCCTGCACCATTTTAGTTGCCCTCCTCTGGACAGCTTCCATCTTGTCTATGTCCTTGTGGAGACTGGGTCTCCAGAACTGCACACAGTACTCCAGATGGGGTCTCACCAGCTGTCTGTACAGAGGGATAACAACTTCCTGTTTTCTACTATTGATGCCTCTTCCTATGCATCCCAGTATCCCCCCAGCCTTCCTTACTGCCTTCTCACATTGCTTTCCACAATCCTCCCTCCCTCCCCAGATGAGGAGAGTAGTCTTACAGATGCTCGATCCTCTCCTTTCCCTGCCAATCCTAGATGACCTGAGCTCATTCCTGAACCCAGGTCACCGGCATTGCTTGAGGTGTGGTGTCCATTGTCTCATCCCTGACCACCAGCAGGCCAGCTACAGTACAACCTCTCCTTAGTGTAACATGTACAAATCCATAGAACATGCATCAAATCGTCATTTACTCCAGCTGAACGGTCACAATTCCCTGATATTACAGCGGTTTTATTGAATCTATGCTGTAATATGTTACTTGGAAACTGTTCAAAGTTACTGTGTATCTAATAAATATAGTTCTTAAGTTTGCTTCTGTTAAGATATCCAAATAGGGCTTATACTCTAAAACAGTTATTTTTAGCAAATCATTTAGAGTGCTGGGATTCAGCTATGGCTTTTAAATCCTCACAGTTCCAATTATTAATCATCTTATTTATCTGTTTTTCATTCTGTAAACTTAGTGTAATTCCTTTGTCTTCTGCTTTCTTCAAATTCGATATCTTATATCTGTTCAGCAAGGAAGTCAGAACAGAAAACCAGTATTCACCTCTACTGTATAGCCTAGAGTATACCATAACTCTTTTTCTCTTAAACACTGCTTGACTAATCTATTGTTTGGCAGATTAAGTCATTCTCACCCAGAAGTTCAATTTTCCAACTTCAATTGTGGCCTTAATGTCAGGGAGTCCAAACTGCGCCCCCAAATATGGGGCTGGACAAGAGTGACCTACCCTCATTGTATTCCTTAGAGCTTTAAACAAAGGTGACATCAGTTCATTCATATTTTTATACTCCCAGAACTCTGCGTAATGCTGTAGCTGCGCATCAAATTTTGCTTTTATTACTTGTAATAGTGGTCTAATAGTTGATCCCCCATACTTCAGATTAAATCTTTTTAATTCTTCAACTATTTTTTTTTTTTTTCCATTGTCAGATCGGCATGGGTGTTCAAACGGCAGTTGGCATGGAATGCAATCCCCAAATATATGTAACTGGGAACAACTTCTACCTTATCTTCTCGTAGGCACCAAGTACCTGCCATGTTCTTATTCCCAAGAATAACAATTTTAGTTTTCTTGAGATTGATCTTTAGATGCAGTTCTGCTGATTTTGTACATATGAAATCTAGCTTCATCTGTAAACCCATCTTGGATGATAATAACAGGGCAATATCATCTGCGTTTTCCAGCAGAGGGCAAAACGAGGTTTTTATCTTAAGAGAATCTGATACAATAAATTCACATTCTTTAAGCATCTTATCTATGTATAAAGAGAAATGTAGTGGTGCTAAAACCCACCCCGATGGACAACTTTCGTTAATTTTAAAAGATGATGAATTACCTTTGGTACCCAATCTTATTTTAGCACAAGTATCGTGATAAAACCTTGCTATTATTGAGACTAAGTTTCTGTCTATTCCCCGATCTATTAATTTTATCCATAGTGTATTCCACTTCACGGCATCAGGGGGCCAGCATTAAGGTGCCGAGTCACTACAGTGCCGGAATTTGAGTTTGCTGCCCCCTTTCCAAGGTCCGCACAGCCTCCTGCAAAAAGAGAGGTTGGCAACAAAGACATTTGGCACTGTAGTGACTCAGCACCCTAACGCTGGTGCCATGCAAGGGTAGAACCAGCGTATTCCTGGAGATAGAATTGAAAGCTGATGAGTAGTCAAAAAATACTGCAGAATGTTTTTGTCCTTACAATACAGCATATTTCTCAATAAGATATTTTAATACCTAGATGTGATCAACAGTAGAATAATTAGTTCTAAATCCTGCTTGAAAATTAGAAATACCCCCTGTAATATCTTTTGTTTTTGGCTTACTTTTTTCTCCCCGGTCCCCTGGGCAGCTCCCATCATCCTGGCATCCTTTGATCTGGCCGCTGTCCATCCCACACCCATCTTCCAACTTGGGCCATCACCTTGCTACCCCCATGGCTTACCCCTCATGGTGGGGTGGTGAGGAGCCCTCTAATTTACCCACCAGGACCAGATCCAGAACAGGTGATGCCCTCTGGAGATGGTGCCTTGTGTTGGACAGCCATCAAACCACTTGACCTGGGCTGCCATTTTCCAAGTTTCATTCAGTGGTGGAGCATGCAGTGATGACAGTGGGTGTACCATGCATGCGTCCACATGCAGCATGCCCACCGGCTGCTCCACCTCCATGCCCCACTGTACTGGGCCAGGTGTGCCAACACCTAGCCTCCACTAGGTGTCAGGCAAATGCTGGCCACTGTTCCCCACCCTTCTCAGGAGAGGAAAGCTGTCCTTTGGATGTTCAATCCTCTCCCACCCCAGCCAGCCCCTGATGACCCACTCACATGTGAACACAGGTCAATGGCGTGGCAGGAAGTAAGGCATCACTGCCTCAGCCCTCCATGCACAGGGCCGCCCCCTTCCCGTAATATCTACCTTAGTCTTCAATCTTTCTAACATAGTTTTAGAAAATATTTTCAAACTAACATTGAGAAGACTTATGGGCCAGTACATGGCCGGTTCAGTCAAGCTACCTTTTTTATGTACCAATATTATATTTGCTCCCTGCTATGTATAGAGGAAGCAATTTGAACTAATGCATTTGTTTTAAAAAACAGTTTACAACTTACACCAATAAGCTGGTGGGTATAAATAAACTTCAGACTGTATTCCATCCAGTCCAGCAGCTTTATGCTTTTTCAGGGTATAAATAGCAAGATAAACTTCATCCATAGTAATAAGATGATCATTAGTCCTGGTGACCACAGTCTCCAATGACAATCCTTTCTCCATGGGGGTCATTAAAAATTTCAGAGAAACATTTCACCCATTTTTGCTCCAAGATATATGTATCTGTTACTGACTTGTACTTACCAGTTCCTTTTACGACTAATGTGCACAGTTTTTTGGTGTTATTAGTTGTAACTGCTCCTAACATTACTTTCCATTGGTTAGAGTAAAAATAAGACTTCTTTTCCTTGAGAACCATTTTATAATTTTTCTCTAGTGAGGTTAAGATCCCTTAGTACTTGTCTGCTTTGATGTGTTTCATATGATTTATATAACTTTATAATATACGATTTAAGTTGTTTACATTCCTGATCAAACCAGCCAGTAGATACATAAATTTTAAGGGCCTTTGAGGGCATTCTAATGTATGTTTTACCTCCTCATAGAGGTCATTAATAGCTCTTGTTATCTAAATTATGTTTATCCCTACAAGCTCTCTAATATCTAATCAGAGAAAAGAGTTCAATATTAGGGGAATGATTTCATTCTCTGAATTATGGTACCATATAATCTTTTTTGATGCCCTGATTGCAGAGAAATTCACCAGATCAATACTTGGGGTCATCCCTTGTTCTATTATGTAACCATATTCTAAAATTATAGGACATGTCCACTCTCAGGCCTTAGCTGGACCCGTATACTATTCCAAGCTTCTATAGGACCTGACCAAAGTGCTTGGTCTACAACAGAGGCACCTCTCAGTGATAAGAAGTCAATCAGATTCATTTGACGCAATCCACCTCCCATGAACCCATGATGCCTCGCATCCTGGAGACCATGCTCCTCTAGATATTCTACCAACCTTTCCTTAAGTATGGTCTCCTTGAGCTTGCACACAATTGAGGTCAGACTTACTGGTCTGTAATACCTT
Organism: Neoceratodus forsteri; assembly: GCA_016271365.2. NCBI lineage: Eukaryota > Metazoa > Chordata > Ceratodontiformes > Ceratodontidae > Neoceratodus > Neoceratodus forsteri. The sequence goes on from CM028134.1 coordinate 951,194,076, forward strand.
GGGTCATCCTTGGGACCGCTTTTGTGGAGGGGCACCGAATGTGTTCTTCTCCAGTCCTGCTGTACCGTGCCTGACTTCAGTGAACTATTAAAAAGGCCTGCCAGTTCCTCAGTCAGTTCCCTTAGTACTCTTGGATGTTCTGTGTCCAGGCCTGGTGATTTGTCCACCTTCAACGGTAGCAGCCACTCCCTCACTCTATCTTCCTCTATTACTACATCTATTTTCCCCTTCCCCCCTGCTCCTCTCCTCCCTCCTGAAGGCACTGGTCTGACAGTATGGTAGATATAGTCCAGAGGAGGTTTGATGAACTAGGAAGACCAGTAACATTCTTGGAGATATTTCCAGTGCTCAGGGCAAGCACAGCAAGAAAGCAGAGAATAAAGGATTTTAACAAATGGCTAAGAACTTGGTGTCATGCTAAAGGGTATGGGCTGGTGGGAGGGTGGGGAGGGACCTGGGAGGACAGTAGTCTCTCTGCCAAGGACAGACTACACTTGAGTGAGGAAGGAAAGAAAGTGTTGAAACAGAGGATGGAGGAGTACATAGAGGAAGCTAGAAATTTAAACTAGGAGTGGGGGGTAGCAAGTCGGTAAGGGACATGCAGAAACCACAGGTTGGGAAGCTATATAAGCTTACCCCCATAACAGTGACAAAGAACAAAGGGCAAGTACTAATGGCAATGCTAGTAAAGGAGGGCAGAAGGGGGAAGGGATGGAAGGTAGTCACCCTAAATGCTAGGAGACTTGGGAAGAAAACTGTAGTGCTACATACTCTCATGGCAGAGGGGGAGGTGAACATTGCAGTCACCATTGAAACTTGGGCCACCCAATACAGTGACTGGGACTTGTCAATACCAGGATATAGGATATTTTGTAGGGATAGAGTGATTGGGAAGGGGGGGTGGCACCATATGTGATGGAAGGACTGAAGTGTGTATGGGAGGAAGGGGAGGAGGGTAGTATGGAGTTACTATTGATGCAAATCCAGGATTCTAAGAATAGGAGTCTCAGGATGGAAGTGGTTTGCAGGCCATGCTTTCAGACAGAGGAGTTAGACAGGGAACTAGCGGGACAGATCAGGAGGACCTGCGAGAAGCATAGTGTGGTGATTGTGGGGGCTGCAACATGCCAGAAGTGGATTGGAATACCCCAACAACCAGGAATAGAAGGCAACAGATACTGCTGGATGCCTTCCAGGACAGCTTCCTGATGCAAATGATCAGTGAACCAATCAGGTTTGGGAATACCCTTGACCTCATGCTGGCAAATGGGGAGTTTGTGAGGGAACTTAGGGTTGAAGAACCTTTGGTGAGGAGTGACCAGCACTCAGTATGGTTTACATAAGATATGATGATGATGATGATGATAAAAAGTTTATTTTTATACAGGATACAAACTGTTGGGTCAAAACCCTTTTACAACAATGTCCTGTGAATACATACATTCATTTCAAACAAACATTGGACTCACTTTAAACATACACTGCACAACATAACCCCTTGCTCTTACTAATATACAATCACACTATTCCACATATACATTAAAAATATAATTTCCACTAGCCCCAAGAGGCAAAATCTAACTAAAACAAGTACACGTTTTTAATAAATAACTTTTCAGGGCTCTTTTTAAACTGTATATGGCCCTGAACTATTTTTAACTCTCCAGGCAATTTATTCCAGTGTGCTGCAAGATGGTTCTGTAGGGTGGTATCCCCAATTTTACTCCTGAACCTCACATTAGGTATATATAATTCTGAGGACCTTAGGGAAATGGCTAACACTCGTGGGGGTGCTAATAAAACATGCTGTTTTAGTAAATGCCTATTATGAACTAAATTATGACACCAAGTCAACCAATGATATAGGCGCTTTAAAGCTGGATTTAACCAACCTAGTCTTTCATAAATTATACAATGATGAGTTCCAAATTTTGCTTTAGTCATAAACCTACCTAACCTATAATAGGTCTGATTTATTTTATTTAGATAGACCTGGGGAGAATTCATATAAACACTAGACCCACATTCTAGAACAGGTATTAACAGTTGATTAAACAACCTTTCCCTTGTTTTAACTGAGAGGCATCCAGATACCCTTCTTAGGGCTCCTAATCTTTGATTGATCTTGCTAACTTGATTACAACTATGTTTAGAGTATTTCAGTCATGAGTCTACTACCACCCATAAATATCTGTATGACTCCACATTTGCAAGTTGGGTACCGTCGTTCAATTTTAATTGTGTATGAGAAATACCAGACCCTGCCACTCCCATAGAAAAAATCATATATTGAGTTTTCTTAACACTAATTTGCAGAGCAGAGTTAGCAAACCACTCCTCCATAAGTGTTAGGTCTCTCTGAAGCTGCTTTCCCAGCTGATCATAGCTATCAGCCGATGACACGAGTACAGTGTCATCGGCTTATAGCCGGATCACACGTTTGGAAATTATTGACACTATATCATTAACATATATGTTAAATAGTAGAGGACCCAGGATTGAACCCTGGGGTACCCGTCTTCGAACATCTACTAAATCTGAGACTACTGTACCCACAGAGACACACTGAAATCTATCAGCTAGATAAGATTTAAACCAATGCAATGGTTCTCCCAAAACACCCACTTTACATAATCTCTCCAGCAACTTATAATGGTCCACCAAGTTGAAAGCTTTACTCAGGTTCACGAACACTGCACCAGTCCTCAATCCTGAATCTAAAGAAGTGGCAACAAGGTTATTGAAGTCAATTAGTGCGGTGTTCATGGACCTTCCTTCTCTAAAGCCATGCTGACAGTTGGTCAATAATCTATATAGTTCTAGATAACAATTCAACTGCTCATGAACTAGTTTTTCCAAAACTTTAGATAGAATAGACAGGAGGGCTGTAAGCCTATAATTTGATGGAATTTGTTTGTCCCATCCCTTATATACTGGAATTACCCTCCCCAGTTTCCATAGGTCTGGAAAAACAGCAGAACATAGGCTCCAGTTAAATAAATGTGTCACCATGGGAGCCAGCAAATCTGCTCCTATTTTCAGAAATGGGTAAGGAAGGAATGGAATCTGGCACAAGGGGGCTGGGCCTCAGGAGGGACAACTTCAGGAGGATGAGGGGAAGTGGTAAAAGGGTACCTGACCAGAATTCAACTTGGTATGGGTACTAACTAGAGGTGGGAGCTCATAAAGCTGGGGATAATGGAGGCAACCAAAACCTGCAGCAAGGCCCAGAGCAAGAAGGCTAGGGCAAAGAAACCTTGCTGGGTGAGCAAGGAGGTCATGGAAAAGGTGAGGAGGAAAAGAGCTGCCTTTAGGAGGTACAAAAAACAGGGTGATGTAGGACAGGGAAGAGTACCTGAAGGAATCTAAGGAGGTGACAAAGGCAGTAAGGGCAGTCAAGGCATCTAAGGAGCTCAAGCTGGTGCAGGGCATTAAGAAGGGGGAACAGGACTTCTTCAGGTACATCAGGGAGAAAAGGAACTATAAGGACCTTATAGTAAGGTTTGGGAAGGAGGGACATTGGGTGGAAGCACGGGGTGATAAGGCAAAAGCACTGAACGATTACTTCTGCTCAGTATTTACTAAGGAGAAGGGGGTGGTACTCAAGGGGGGAGGGAGAGCAGAAACAGAGGTGGAGGGGTGATGGATGGGGAAATCATGAAGGACAGGGTTCTGGAGGGTTTGAGGGCACTGAGGGTGGACAAAGCACCAGGCCCAACTGGCATCAACCCCAGGGTACTGAAGGAGCTGTCAGAGGTCCTAACAGGACCTTTGGCAGACCTATTTAATGCCTCACTATACTAAGGTTGTGTACCTCAGGATTGGAGGATGGGTCATGTGGTGTCCCTCCACAAGAGCAGCCCCAAGGATGAACTGGGCAACTACAGACCAGTAAGCCTCACATCCATCATGGGTAAGCTGATGGAGACTATCTTGAAGGAGTGGCTGATGGCCCTCCTGGAGGCCAAAGGACTGCAGAACAGAAGACAGCATGGCTTTTTAAGTGGAAGATCCTGCCAAACCAACCTGGTGGTGTTCTATGACTGAGTAACTAGGCAATTGGATGAGGGCCATGCAGTGGATGTCCTGTACCTGGAGTTCAGTAAGGCATTTGACTCGGTGCTGCATGGGAGGGTGGAAAGTAAGTTAGAAGGCACAGGAGTGGGTGCAAAACTGGTGAGATGGGTAGGGAACTGGCTTCAGGGAAGGCAACAGAGGGTGGTGGTGGCTGGAGAGCTCTCATCCTCAAGGGAAGTGATGAGCAGTGTTCAGCTGGGCTTGGTGTTGGGACCAGTGCTGTTTGGGTTATTCATTGCAGACATATCATTGAGCATCATGAGCAAGACCAGTTTGTTTGCTGATGACACCAAGATGGGAGTGGTGGTGGACAACCTAGGGGGATGGCAGGGGTTGTAGGGTGATCTGAAAAAGTTGAAAAACTGGTTGGACACCTAGCAACTGGGGTTCAATGCCAAAAAGTGCAAGGTGTTGCATTTTGGGGTGAAAAACCCAAAGAGGAGGAGTTACCAGCTGGAGGAACTGCAGTTAGCCAAGACAGAGGAGGAGAAGGATCTGCAGGTGCTCATTACAGGGTTAATGAACAACTCGGCGCAATGTAGGAAGGCAGCTGCAAAGGTCAACAAAATGCTGGATTTCATTGCAAGGGGTATATCCTTGAGATGGGGGGAGGTGATTCTGCCACTGTATTGATCATTAGTTATACAGTGCATGCAGTACTAGTGCCAGTATCTGAAGAGGAACATTAAGTTACTGGAGGGAGTGCAGTGCAGGGCGACACAGATGATCAAGGGCTGGGGACCTACCATATGAGAGGAGGCTGAGGGAGTTGAACATGTACTCACTGGAGGAGAGGAGGGATGGGGAGATATCATTGAAATCTTCAAGGACATGAAAGAAATAAACAAGACAGGTACAGAGGGGCTGTTCAAAGTAAGGGATGGGAAGGGAGGGACATCTAGGGCTATGATATGAGACTGGAGGGAGGAAAGTTCAGGAAGGAGATGAGGAGACACTATTTTATGGAGAGGGTGGAAGCTGATTATAATGCATTACCAGCAGGAGTGATATCAAGTAGAACAGGGTACTACTTCAAAAGGGCTGGAACGGGGTAAGGGGGAGGGTCAAGGGAGGGAAAGGGTTGGAGGGAGAGACTGCTGCAGAATAAGGGGTGCTAGCTGCACTTTTGAGCTGACTTGATAGACCACCAGGCCTTTTTCTGCTGGCAAATTTCATATGTTTGTACATTCTTCCTTCTCCATCTTGAAGATTGACCAGAAGTACTCATTTAGTATCTCTACTTTTCTCCATTATCCTCCACCCACTCCACCCCTTCCTTAAGCCTAACAATCCTGTCCTTCTTGTCCCTTTTCTCACTTATATAGTGAAAGAAGGCCTTCTCCGCCTTCTTAATTCCTTCAGCTATCTGCAACTACTTCTGTGCTTTAGCTCACCAGACTTCCTTACTTGCCTCACTAGCCAACCTTAAGTAATTTACCCTCTCCACCTCTCTCTCAGTTTTCCTGAATTTTCTATAGGCTAACCTCTTTTCCTTTACTGCCTAGACAACCCCAGAACTGAACCAGCTGGGTGCTTTGGCCTTTGTGTTCTTCCCCCTGAGCCAAATGCACTCTTGGCAACCAGTATTTCTTCCTTAATGATGAACCACCTTTGGTCCACCCCCATATCTGCTCTGATGCCTGCCAGGTGGCTTTTTAGCACATGGCCCATCTTCCTGAAGTCCACACTCCTAAAATCCAATATTTTGGTCTTAGGATGCTTTCCCTGTTCATATCCAACTGGAACCATACTGTTCAATGGTCACTCCTGTTACACGAGGTCCCTGCACCCTAATTGGTACCCTCAAAGGTACACCGTAGACAGCTAGCACTTAAGTTCATATTATACTAACATATAGGGCTAAGGGCATCTACCGTACAAGAGTAGATGTCGGGATATAAATGCATATTGTTGTAATACACTTTGCTTGCTAATACATATACTCTGCTATGTATTTTCTGTGTATTTCTTACTTGTAAGATGCCAAGACACCTGTATCCTTGGAATAATTATAATATGTAAGATGGCATTGCCACCTTTTGGAGATTTGTACTACTACACTGAGTTATGTAAGACTCTGTTTAAGAACTTTCTTGTTTAGAAACTGATAACTTTACAGAATTGTATAATGTCATCTTGGACCGTGGAGCCACCTCTAATTTAGCCAATAGGGCTCATCTCTGTAACTAAAAATGTTTATATCTTACAGTAACCATAGTAATTATCATATGTATATAATGTAATACACTAGTCTTATACCTCGGAGACCTCAAGAGAGACCCCAAGAGACACTGAGAAACCTCAAGGTATAGGGAACGCTTAGCACTGGCTCCCGGTTCATATTGGTAAGAACTGCTTAGGGCAACTGTGATTTATGCTTTTGGTAGTAATAAACTTGTTTATTACTCTAATGCAATGTGTCTGTGATTACTTGCATTCCCAATATCGTCAAGAACCTGAAAGTGAGGTTTAGACCTCCTAACAAATTGGCGACCATGTGCAGGCAATATTTGGTGTTTGTAAGTTTTCACTTGTTGCTAAAATTTCTTCCCTTTCCCACAGGGACAGTAGGTGTGCATTCCCGTATCACCTCTCCTATTTTAAAACCAGTTTGTAGTAACTTGCAAAGTCTGGCTGTCTTTTCAGGTGTGGTCAATGCCGTCTCGACTCACTCCCTAGAAGCTTTGAATTGCAAGCCTACGACTTATACAGTAGCCCAGCTGTGTATTAAGTGCTCCTGCTGTGGATCGATATGCAGCTCGGTGCCTTTTTCACAGTTTGATTTTTCGTTCCCTCCCACAGAATGGCCACCGTATCAAATATCTGTGCAGAACTGAGGCTCGATGTCTCAAACTTCCTTGCCTCCCATGGAGGATGGGCTGACTTCCCGCAGGACACAAGTCAATCCAAAAACCCTATACTGGGGTTTTCAACCCAGTACACTGAGACGAGACAATCAGCCAATAAGCGACAAGCTAAAGGGTTGATGGTCGTGGCTCTCTATGCTGCTCTGGAAGCCTCCGAAATGAAGTTTCGAACCCTTGATCTGAAAATCTCATCTCTTAAGCAACAGATGGGTTTGCAGGAAACCGAATGTATCAGACTGCAGCAGAACTTGGAGTCCGAACTCCAAACTCTGCAGAATGAAAAGGATTCACTATTGCATCATTCAGCTCAAGCTGGAGAACAGGAACTGTGTATGTTGATGCAGGACTGTGAAAGTTTGAGACAGGATAAGGGACAGGCATTGCAAATGAATGTTTTGCTAAGTGCTGCAAATGCTCAGTTGAGTGAGGAAATGGGTAAGCTGCAGGATGAGATAAACCAGGTATGTAATGATTTAGAAGTGTCTATTAGTGACAATCACAAATTGACTGCCACATATAGAGTGTTGCAAAAGCAAAAGCAAGATGAGGTTGATATGGATGTTGCAAGTGTGAGTCATACTGAATGTAGAACCAAAATAGCGAAACTGCACCATCAGTGGGAGGTTCTGGCTGGACATGTTAAGGCAATGGGAGGCGTAGCCCCTGCCTTACATACGTTATCTGAAGGGTAGTTATCAGGTGATGACATTTCACAATACAATGCCCAGTCACACCCCTACTATGGCCCAGAGACCCTACCCAGCCATCCACAACATGGAGGTCCCCAGTCCACCCTCACCATGTCATACGTCATCTATGTTGTGACGCCCATCATGGGAGATGCCAACATGGAGGCCCCCATGATGGGGTGAGCAGGCCCAGACCTGGTCCTGTTGGCACCACCAATAGCTGGTATTAATGTGGAAGACAGGCATGAGAAAGAAACCATGACTGAAACTGCGATAGGCAATGTACCCCTTCCTGAGAGGAGTAAACAGGCCATTAAAACCCAGATTAGGCAGCTTCTGCAAGAGGCTGGCACTCAGGAAGGTATTGTCCGCACTGCGCCAAGGCTGCAGCTCGGACCACCCTGGATGGTGCTCGAGACAATCTACCTCTGCCTGATCGACCCAGTAATTCCCTACAAATGGCCTACTCTGTTCAGCAAATAGCTGATAGCATCGGTCGGATGAACCCGTCCGACAACCTCAGTTGTCACTTAGAAAAGGTGCATTCTAAATGGAAGATGCTTAGCCTCGCTGCAGAATATCTGGTCCAAATACTACGGCAGACCATCGATCCTGGTTTGTGGGCCAAACTCCCCGATGCCATCCGCCAGGATGGGAACGCCACCTTTGATGAAGTTGTAGCTGAGCTCATTTCTGCTCACAGCCCAGGTGTAGTAGGAGTGATGCTTGCATACCCTGTAAAACAGAATGCAGAGGAAAGTCCAGCGACTTACCATCAGAGACTTTGGATGGCCTACCGAGCAGGAAAGCACTTGGCACAAGAAGCTGCAAATGTAGATCTTATTGAATATAAGACCCTGGTCCTTAGGAACATGGTTCCAGCAGTACGAGAAAAGGTAGAGCCTACCACCTACCCCAATATGGATAGGTTTGCCGACATCCTTCGGAAAACTGAGAGAGTATACCAACTTTATATCCGTGATCTGGGCTCCGGTTCCAAGAAGGTAGCTGCCATGGAGCCTACTCCAGAGGCCACAACACACTACACAGTGAAGGGCAGGCCCAACACCAACTGGCCCAACATCAGCAAGCCTCTCCAGCTGATAACCAACACCCCCAACAGGCCCATCAACAACAACCACAACAGCAGCAACAATGAGGTGGGAACCGGAATTGGCATAAGTATACAAAGCATAAGGGTAAAGGTAAACCACAACAGCAAAGAATAGGCCCTTCATATAGGAAGATAGCTGAAGAAAATCAGAAATTCTTAGAGCTCCTGGGACAAGTGCACTCTGTAGCGGATGCTGTTTCTGCACAGGCCCTTGTGGCAGTACAACCGGGCCGCCCAGACCCTAACTGGTCATGGGGACACTGGTGGTACAGGTGGTATGGGCCCTCAGGCCCATACAGGCCTGAACCCAGAAGCTCCTCCCTATATGGAGACAGTAAACCAATGACAGTGGTGACAATGACTGTCAACATACATAAAGCACAGCAAGACTGCAATTACTATACATAGTAACTCAGTCATGCTATCTGCTCATATAAATAATCCATAAATGCAGTACAGGTATCTAATACACAGGTGTGATCATAAAAGTCTAGTGTGGTTGCTCATACACTGCTTTATGAGTTCAAATATTACAGAACAAAAGACAGTTCAAGATTCATAATGTGTAGAGTCAACGATTGACAGTTTCTGATTGTCAGATTTCTGAGAATGTCTGAAAATGATTATCAAGAGAAAAAGTCATTTGTTCCGTGCAGTACAACCTATTAACAAAGGTGACTCAGTATTGAAGGGTAGGTATGTCCTCCTGAAGCCATAGTCTGGCTTCAGGAAGTTACCAAAAATATTTATCCTGGATTCACATTCCCCTAGGAGATACAATCAATAAAATAAAGCTGACCAAAAGGGGATGCATATTTTTTTTTTAATTGCCGTAGGTGGGATTCAGTCTCTCTCCAATACTGAATGAGCTGTGGGCAAGATCAAAATATTTGTATGTGTCGACTCTTGTCTCTCCACATTTCCTACAGCATGAACCTCAGCATTTCCCTATGTGAAACACCTTTACCAACAGAGTTTGGAAATGTTGGTTCTGTGATGCCCTGAGTCAGGAACCCATTATGAAGTCCTTCCAGGATCACCTGAGTCCTACCTCATGTTGTGGATGATATGCTTCTCCTCTCTCTTGGCAGGTGTGACTGTTCCTGAATTATTTCCTCACTACCTGCCCCTCCTCCCCTCTCCTGGCAAGGTCTGTCCTGGACTGCCTATTACCCCAAATGGGGCTCTGTATTCAGTAAGGTCTGCCTGACCCTTTGTGGTCTGAGTTGGCGGGGTTTGCATTACTTCTCTAGTTGCTTAACTTTGGATTGTTCTCATATATACACCCTGCTGTTATCTTTGCTTGACTGTACATTTGCATTTTACTGTTTACTGTACCTTTGCATTTGACTATTTACTGTACACTGTTTTCCTATTTTTGTATCATTTCTCTTATTGCTGAGGTAGAGCCTTTGTAAAGGAGTCTCTGACTCAAAGGGTTGTAATTCTGATAAATTCAATAAATAAATAAATACCATGAATGGTACTTTCATTAAAATTCTCTCCAAAAGGGAGCTGAAGTGATATTGACAGATAGGAGACTTCATATTACATAGGTTACATAGATAGTTTCAAGCTTTAACAGACTTTTGTCCATAGTGCTTGCCAGTATTTTTTCTTATAACAGTAACGTTTTGTTTGTACAGTAACTGTCTAACCTTATTTTAAAAATTTCTATTTTATCACTTGCCACCACTTCTACAGGCAGCCTATTCCATAGGTGAACCACCCTCTGGATAAACCAGCATTTTCTCTTTTGAGACCTTTCAGTATTTCAGGTTAATGTCTTCAGAGAGGATACAGGTCCACCTTTCGAGTATTACACTGGAATTTGTTTTTTGTCAAAGGCTTCAGGCCTTTATGAAACTTACGTATCAAGTGGCCCCATCTTTCACTCTGTATGGCAGAGATTAATATATGACTCACTAAGTCCATGGTGGTAGGAATTTTAGCTCTATCCCTGTTCTGCATTTATGCTCACAGCTGTAGGTACTTGAAATGTTCTCTGTTAGCGTGACCAAAGAGGTGAACCTCATTTTCATCCAGAAATGTAAATATGTGTCCCTAGCCCACTTGGGTATGCTGTCGGAACATCGAACTACCCGACAGTCAAACCAACACATCAGCAACAGCATGTTCAACATCCACAGTGTCGAAAGGGTTGTCGGAGCGATGTCCAGGTGGTGGTTGCTCTCTCCCAAAATCCTCCTCCCTGGAGTTGGTAATATATAATTCGGGGGGGGGGTGCAGAGCCCTCTGCATGGGGGGTGAGTGGGATGATGACCCCCCGCAAACTTTAAATGACTCTTGTGCTGTAGTAGTCCATCGGCACTTTGCCGTGGTGATGTGATCACCATTGGCAAAGTGGTTTCATTGTAAAGTCTTTCAACAACTTTGTTGTTGATGCAACTTGGTGGAAATGCCCACTTGCCTCCATCTACAGAAAGTGTGATCTATAATTATGGGAGCAAAATTAGAATCAAAGAATAAATGTTAATATAGAAATTGTGGGAGTTGAAATCCTGGGGGAAGTCTCCAACCTCTCCCAAAATTCTGATGTGCATGCCATGGCCGACATGAAATTCTGCAGTAGTGGAACTTCCAATGGGGAGGAAAATAAATGTCTGAGGATACCATGCAAGTGATTTAAATGAAATTCAATTTGTTTCCATAAAGAGGAGTAAGATTGGGATAACCAGTAATAAATAATATGTAAATGTGATGCCTCTGCATATAGCTTCAAATCTAAGAGATTAAGACCACCCTTATCACTCAGGAGCTGCAGGATAGTAAACTTGACCCTAGGGGGTTTCCATTCTAGATAAACCTATAACTTAATTTGTTCCAGGACCTAAAATAATATGGGTTAGGGAATATTGGTAGAGTCTGAAGAAAAAAGTACAGCTGACGAAGCAAAATATTCATGTAGACTGTGTCCAGCAGGGCAAATAATCCCTGAGGGAGCAGCATCCCTTGATCAAAAATCTGCTGTAATTTTTTCCTAGTAATGAGCTCTAAATTAAGCAACTCCAAGAGGTTACATTTTTGGGGAGAATTACTCCTAAATATTTCATGGTCATTTTATTCCATTTAAATGCAAAAATGTTTCTAAGTTCCTCACAATGATTATAATTAAATTGAAGGAGCTCTGTTTTAGGAATATTTAATTTAAAGCCCAAAACAGAACAAAATGTTTGTAGTTCCTTAACCAATTTCAGAAAGCATTGCTCTGGGGACAACAGTTAACAACTGTCACCAGCATATAAAGTTAACTTGAATGCCCTACCCCCAATTGGGATGCCCTCTATTTTATCATTATGGTGGATAGCCTCTGCCAGAGGCTCTATATAAAGAGAAAATAACAACAGGGATAACTGGCACAACTAATGAGTCTCCCATGTTAGGTGAATTGTATGTGATCCATGCTTGTGGAGCTTTATACAAGTTCTGCAGCATAATAATAATGGGAGCAGGAAAATCAAACTTCAGCAGGGTGTCCCATAGAAAAGGCAAGGACACCCTGTTGAATGATTTATCTGAGTCCAAGCTGATGACTACTGTGGGGATACTTTTATTAATTAATTAATTGATTAATTAATTTAGATCTAGGATTACAATACCTTTGAGCTAAGAGCTCTTTTACAAAGGTTCCATATTGTATTATGACAATACATACAATAAGAGTGGAGAACAGCACTAGATAATGAACATTTACAGAAACATCAAGTAAAAGGTCAGTAATGATGCATAGGTTACAAAGCATTCTCATATAATTTAGGAAGGAAAATTGTTAAGGATTTTAAAACAGAGAATGTTACTAATTGTATGTTATTAGTACTTTATATGTATAATCCAACTTCCTTCTTAGCCTTCTACAGCAATATAATGGGCCATCAATGATGAGGGAAGACCAGTTCAGGACAGAAATGGCTACAATATACCATCAAACCAGATGTAACTCATCTGGAATCTCCTTTTGGGACCTCTCCATTCTCATTAAACTCATTTCCAGGTTGTGCCTGAAAATAGTCACTTCTCTGTCTAGTGCACCCACCCGGTTAACAACAACTAAATAAATAAATGAATAAATGCACAACAGATCATCAGTGTTAAGCCAAAGAGTGGAACCAAGTTGCACTTTAAGGTCTTAAAGTCAGACTTCTGAGATCAGAACACAGAATTACTTTGACACCTACAACATTAACAGGCTATGTCCTGTGGATCCAAATAAGCACACCTGAGTGGTTAGTGGAACCTGAGAACTTAAGGAGTACCACCAGGGTATCACACAGCTCATGCTCCTCCATACCCCTGTTAATGTCTCCTCAGCAGGTATTTCCATCCAACCAATCTGCACCTATCATAATGTTACAGTAGGTCATTTTATCCTACATACATAGATCTGTAAATCGACACAAACCAACAGATTACTTCTTATCCCGAACTCCCCCAGCTTCCACCTATATCCATCTACAGAAATATGAGGATAATAAGAAAAGCAAGAGTTCCCCATTAGACAAAATAAGTCCCCCCATAATGACTGCAATGGGCACCTTAAGTACCTCAGTAAGGCCTCCCATCCTGCCAGCAACCATGATTAGCCGTCATCAGCCTCAAAAGAAGCGAATATACCAATAGATTAAATCATTAAGTCATAGCAGATGTTCTTGTAAAAGTAATGAATTGGTGCTCCTGCTAATCTTGTATTTTAATAAAGTGTATGAGATTTTACTTAATAATACATAACTCACCTAGATACAAGACACAATATACAGCCCCATTTAAAATTGTATTCTTTAGAATGTGCCAATGAACATCGGAGCCAATTGATTACATTCAATTAATAAAATAGATAGCCCTTTGCAGCTCAAAGGTCCAGTTTCAATTTGCAGGTGACCAACACGTACTAAAATTATATTTTTTAAACCACATGCAATTTCAACACACATGGAAGTTAACTTTAGTGTCCTATATTGTACTCCAGCATTCAATGTCCATATCATATGATTGTGGCTTTTCTAACAGCTCAGTACTGAGGAAATTGCCTCTGCCACTTTTAATTATAGCTGTATTTTAAATGAGTCTGCCAGTGCCAGACATCAAGAAAAGTTACATGCTCCAATCATTCTTTGTTATCTAGACTACGTTTTTTTTTTTACAGTTTTTACAAAAACCCTCCAGTAAACAGTCTTCATATGACATCACTCTAATTAACTCCAGGGGAGTAATGCACTTAATATCAAGAGCATTTATGTGGTAGAAAACAGATTGCAGAGACAAACGACTTCAGCTCCAAAAAAAAAAAAAAGAAGTTTTACAAGGTAACACACAACCTTGACTTAAAAGCTAACTGTTAGCAAGGTAATCAATTTCAACAGAGAAAAAAATTGTAAAGCCATAAATAAAGGAAGTAAGATATCAGTAGGCATCCACAGGTAAACTCAATAAATAAAACAAGACATTCCCAAAGCCAGTTCCTTAAGCTCATTTACAGAACTCATTGTTTGGTCGACAAATAGGGAAATAAAGTGAAATTATACCTCATGGAGGAAATGACCCTTTCTCTGGTGTTGTTAAGGAAGCATCTTGAATAAAATGTATGTATGGACAGCATGCATAAATCAGCAATCTAGGCTCCCTATTACAACCCATGAGCCCCTACATTGAATTCTTTGCCTTTTGCAAGCTGCAAGTCTTCCCTCTAATCACTTCCCTCAGAGTTGAGTCATATCTGCCATGCACACCTAGGAAGGAGAGAAAACAGAAAATGCTCCACTGAATGTAATAAACGTTAACACTTTCAAAAAGAACCAGTACACTCTAGGCAAAGGTGGCATACCTTTTCCAGGATACAACCAGGTGTTCCAGCACATATTGTGCTCCTGTATAACTCAGCATCTTACAAGATAATGCCAACTTGTAGCATCTCCTCACAAAACTGTAGGATGGTATCCTCTCATCGGCTCCATTCCATGGCTCCAGTAATCTGATGCTCCATCCTGCCTTATTCAGGTCCAGCACAGACCCACTCTTCTTAATAGTTTGACTGAGATTGAACCTCAAAGTTCATTGCTCCATCTTGTGCAACCAACAAAAAAATAACGTATCCACTCGTTAGATATAAACGGGTGCTGAGTTCACTATTGCAGGTCTGCTACTCAAATAACATTAGTTTCATTCACAAAGTTAAGAACAAAATTAAAGGAAGGTTAAAATCTAAAAACAGGAGCAATCGTTCGGTGTGGTGTGGAGCAGAGCAGCAGCGCGGCCATCTTGCTGCTCTGCCCCCCCCCCGGAACGTGATATAAAACTGCTGCTCTGCAGTCATCTCATAAAAGACTGTTGCTTCCACCTCTTCTTTCTCTAAACCTGCAGGAAAAATGAATTAATCTCTGCCACCTTGCAGTCTAAGCATTCTAGCACTACATGTACTATGTCATCCAAATTCCCTATTCATGGGGCAAGCACAGGCCCTCAGAGGATAAGGTTACATCTTGCTGGATCTAATGCTGACAAACAGGAATACCATTGCTGACATCACAGTGGGGGACCACCTGGGGACCAGTGATGGTACAGTTTAACATAAAAACAGGGCCAGAATCACACCACATGAGGACAAGTGTCCAGGACTTCAGGAGGGCTGATTTACAAAAAATTGGATAATGCTTCAGGGATGCCTTGGCAGAGATTGGGAAACTAGGGGAGGTAGAAAAATAGTGGGCTACAATAAGAGAGGGAATTGAAAAAGATACTAAGATTTGTGTCAAGCAGGTCAGCAAGGGCAAGAAAAAAAGAGATTGCTATGGTTCTCTGTAGAGGTAGCAGAAAAAGTAAGAGCAAAAACTAGCCTTCAGGAAATACAAAAGAACACAGAAGGAGGAGGATAGGGAGAGTTAGGAGGAACAAAGGGAGGCTGGAAAGGCAGTTAGGTGTGCAAAAGTGAAACATAGTAAACTATAGCCAAATCAATAAAAAAGAGGGCTAAGACATTTTAGATACATTAGTGAAAAGAGGAAGTTCAAGGGAGGGATAGGAAGACAGAAAGGGGAAGGGGGTTGCTGCAGAGGAGGACCACCAAAAAACAAACATATTGAATAAATATTTCTGTTTAGTATTCACAGAAGAGGGGGTAGGAAAAGGGCCTTTATTACAAGGCAAGGGCATAAAGGGTGGGAGGGGGACATAACCCTTTCGCAGTGAAGAGAGTGCTAAGGGAGTTGTCAGAATTAAAGGTAGACAAGGCAGTAGACCCAAACACGATGCACCCCAGGTTGCTGAGGGAGCTCAGGGAGGAGCTGGCTGCACCTCTGACAGCCCTATTCAACAATTTCACTAGAAACGGGGGAGGTACCATGGGACTAGAGGAGATAAGATATAGTCCCACTCTACAAAAGTGGAAATAAAGAGGAGGAGGGAAATTTCAGACCAGTCAGCCTGACTTCGGTAGTGGGCAAAGTAATGGAATCACTGCTGAAGAAAAAGATTGAAGACAGCCTTGTTACCAGTGGTCTACAGGATCTGAGGCAACATGGATTCACTGTGGGGAGGTCCTGCTAGACAAACCTGATCAAGTTTTTTGACAGGCTAACAAAAGAAGTGGACCAGGGAGGGGCGCCAGCCATGGTCTATCTGGATTTCAGCAGGGCCTTGATTACCATTCCACATAGAAGGCTGGTAAACAAACTGAGTAGCCTATGAGTACATCCTAAAATAGTAAAATGAGTGGAGAGTTGGCTTAGTGGTAGGAGCCAAAGAGTGGTGGGGTACACTCTTGGGAATGCAAGGTGACAAGCAGGATGCTGCAGGGGTCAGTATTATGCCCAGTTCTCTTCAATGAGTTTATTAATGACATTACAGAGGGACTGGAGGGGACGGTGTGATTATTCCCAGATGACACAAAAATTTGCAACAGAGTAGACACACCAGGCAGAGTTGAAAAAATGAAGGAGGATCTAGAGAAGTTAGAAGATTGGTCACAAAAACCTGGGGGCAACATACCAACTCAGGGGAAAGTATTAGCAGTCACAAAACAGGGAAAAAAGCTGGTAGTTATCATTTCTGATGACCTGAAGGGAACTAAAAAGTAAGATAGAGGAGTGGGAAAGGCTAGCAGAATGCTCAGATGCTTGGTGGGAGGTATCACAAGCAGAAAAAGGGAGGTAATAATACTCCTGTGTAGATTGCTGGTGAGACCTCACCTCGAGTACTGAGTATAATTCTGGAGGCCACATCTCTGAAGAGACACAGATAGAGTGCAGGCGGTGCAAAGGATGGCAACCAAAATGGAGAACAGCAAGATGAAGGAGCTGCTGTTAGAACTTTACTACTCTACTGGACTAAATAACTAGAACTCTACTACTGGTAACTTCAATTTAGGGTAAAACAAACAAAAAAAAACAACAACAAAAAGAGTTAGTGTGTTTGTCTAAGTTGGGTGAAGGAATTATCTGTGCAGTTAGCTATGTGAAGAAAGAAACTGTGAATTAGGGGAGTGGCTTAGGCAGAAGGAAGCCAGGTGTTTGCATTTAAAAACTGACCTAGATAGCTTCTGGCAAAGAACAGCAAGAGGAAGGAGCTGCTGTTAGAATTTTACTGGGACTGTATTGCCCTCCATCCATCCCCTCCACCCCTCACCCTTAGCCGGTTCTACTTTTATAGACACAAGATTTAACTGACAACAAGAACTTCCTCTTTGGGAGCAGGAGGGGAGTGATCACAGAGGCACTAAAGACTCACCATCATAGAAGAAAAAGAATTGCTCTCCAATCCCGCTAGCTACTGGAGTTCTGACTCTGAGCAAGTAAGGAGACTACTAAGGAATACAAGAACTTCATGTCCCATAACAGGAAGATCAAGAGCTTTAAAGAATGGAGACAGTAGTAAAGTAGGGAGGAAAAAAACAAGTGTATAAAAAAAAAATACACAGACGGAGGAAAGAGTAAGTATACAAAACAACAGTTAAGGGGCCACAAATAGGACATGATGGGAGTGGTGCAGTGCAGTGGCTGTGGAGCAGCTGTCTTCTGGAAGACATTCTGGAGGATGCGGTGTTGTCCTATCTGCAGGCACCTCTCTGGGCTGAGGGAGGAGGTTGCTCATCTCCAGGCTGATTTGGCAAGGATTCAGGGGACCTCCTTTCCCACCTAGGTACCACCAGGGCCACCACTGCTGCCTCAGAGGTTGCCAAGAAAGAGAAGCAGTAGGACCACAGTGGGCTCAGGGAGGGTGAGGGTGGTAGAACTGAGGCACATCCCTCCAGATGTACCTCATCACAATTTATATGCCATTCTGGTAGAGTGTGGTTCCTCTATTGAGGCACCCACAGTGGAGGCCAAGGAGGATGCTGAGAACATCCACAGAGGAGCCCTACAGAAGAGTGCCATGGGACTCCACAGGGGAAAGAAACAACTCCTGATGGGGGGACTCCATTGTAAAAATGGTAGAATTGGGGTAGGGAGGGGAGAGGGATGTAAGGTTCCTGCCAAGTAGCTGCATGGGGGAGGGAGCTGGATTTCATTGTACACCTAGGGACAAATTTCCTGGCTGGGAAAGGGAACAGATCAGTGCAGAAGGAGTTTGTGGAGTTGGGGAGGGGCCTTAGATAAGTATCACGCACAGTAACCTTCTCGGAGGTGCTACCTGTCGATAGCATGGGAGATGCTAGGGTGCTCCACACCATTGGATTCAATCCGTGGTTGGAAAACTGCTGCAGAACTCAAGGTTTTTGCTTCATTGGGAACTTGGGGTCCACCTGGAGGGATGCAGGCCTATACTGATGTGATGGTCTGCATCTGTCCAGGAGGGGAACCATGATCCTAGGTGAAAGGTTTAAATGATTCATTGGCAAGCATTTAAACTAGTCAAAGGGGAAGGCACTGAAAATGAGAAGGGAAATCCTAGCCCCTCCCCCCAAAAGTCAGGTTAGTTAGTGAGGTAAACACCAAGATAGAGAAGTTGATAGGGAGAAGGGCAGGGGTAAATGGAGAAAAAGACAAAGGCAGTAAGGACAGGGATGGGGCAAAACAGGGTAAGGCTATAAAAAAATGGAGAGTAATGAGTACCAATGCCCGTAGTTTAGGTAACAAGCTCCCTGCACTGGTGGCCTTGATGGAACAGAGATGCCTGGATATCGTGGCAGTCAGAGAAACATGGTACACAGAAAACCATGACTGGGATGTTGACATACCAGGGTGCACAATCTACAGGAGAGACAGGGAGGGTAGAAGAGGAGGAGGAGGAGTAGCTCTCTATGAAAGGGAAGGGATCAAAGCAACTGAACTAAAGGGTAAACAAGGAAGAGAGAAGGCACTGTTGGTCACCTTGGAGACTGGAAATGGCACCACAGTCCACACAGAGGTTGCATACAGACCCCCATCTCCGGGGGAAGAAATGGACAAGAAAATGATAGAAGGCATTCCTAGGATGGCAGAGAAAGGGGTGATATTACTGATGGGGGATCTGACTATGCCAGATGTTAACTGGAGCACCTTTGCTGCAACCACATCCAAAAGCAGGGCCATTCTCGATGCTCTAAAGGGAGCATGCCTCAGACAGCTAGTGTTGGAACCCACTCAGGAGGGAGCAATCTTAGACCTGGTACTCTCAAATGGGAACAGAGAGAGGATCTCGGATCTAGAAGTGGGTAGCCATCTGGGAACAAGTGACCAGCAAACAGTGTGGTTCACAATAAACTCAGCTGTAGAGTCAAGCCACACAAAAGTGAAGGTATTGGACTTCAGGAGGACTGATTTTGTCAAAATAGGAGACTGCCTCAGAAAAGCACTAGCAAACAGGCAAGAAGAAGGGATAGCAACAATGGGGAAACATCAGAACTGCCATCACACAGGCAACAAGCCTTTGTGTGATGCAAATAAACAAATCAAAATGAAAGAAAAAAACACTATGGTTCTTAAAAGAGGTGGCGGGGAAGATTAGGGAGAGAAAGATAGCATTCAGGAAGTATAAGGAAACACAGAAGGAGCAGGACAGAGAACTGTACCAATTAAAGCAGAAGGAAGCGGGGAAGGGAGTCAGAATAGCAAAGGCCCAAACCGAGGAAAAGATAGCCAACTCGGTTAAGAAGGGAGATAAAACCTTTTATAGGTACATTAGTGTGTGAAGCAAGACAAAAGGAGGGATACTGAGGCTGAATAAAGAGAAGGGTGGGTGGGCAGAGAAGGACAATGAAAAAGCAGGGGTACTGAATGAATACTTCTGCTCAGTATTCACAAAAGAAGAGGGAGGGGAGGTACCTAATCCAGTCAATAGAAGCACGTGGGATAGGGGGATTGATATCAGTCATTTCACAGAAAAAAGGGTTCTGAAAGAACTCCTGAAACTGAAGATAGACAAAGCAATGGGGCTTGATGGGAGTTACCCCAAGAATTCTAAAAGAACTTAGGGGAGAACTAGTAACACCACTGACTACTCTTTTTAACAAATCATGGGAGGATGGAGTGGTACCAGAGGACTGGAGGAGGGCAGATGTGATTCTGCTTCACAAAAGTGGGAGCAAGACAGAGGCTGGAAACTACAGACCTGTCAGTTTGACTTCAGCGGTAAGGAAAATGATGGAATCACTTCGGAAGGAAAGATTTGTTGAGTACCTAGAGTCCAGTGGGGCACAGGACCCAAGGCAGCATGGATTCACAGCAGAAAGGTCATGTCAGATGAATCTAATTGATTTCCTTAACTTGGTGACCAAAGTAGTAGACAAGGGAGGGGCTGTGGACATGGCATACCTAGAGTTTAGCAAGACATTTGACACAGTCCAACAAAAAAAAGAGTAATAAACAAATTAGCCAGCCTGGGAGTGGGTCCCAGGGTAGTAGCCTGGGTAAAACATTGGCTGGACAACAGGATGCAGAGGGTAATAGTAAATGAGGTCCACAGTGAAGAAAGTGGGGTTACTAGTGGGGTACCACAGGGTTCAGTACTGGGTCTGGTCCTTGTTAATGTCTTTATAAGTGACATTGCAGAGGGACTGGAAGCAAATGTATGTCTCTTTGCCGATGGCACAAAGATCTGCAACATGGTTGGTACATAAGGTGAGGTGAAATTGATAAGAAGGGACTTGACAAGGTTGGAGGAATTGTCAAATGTATGGCAGCTTAGATTCAACGCAAAGAAGTGCAAAGTAATGTACCTTGAAAACAAAAACCCAGAGGAAGAGTACACAATGGGAGTGAGATACTGACAACAACAAGAAGCATTTGTCAATGCCGAATGTTGATTGCGTTGGTCCGTTGAGTTCGCTCATCACCCCTCGGTCACTCACTCATTCTGTTTCTCCCGGTGTTGCAGGCTGCTGTTTTGTGCTGGCTCCTGCCTGCGTTGGCACCTTTATCTGCCCACAAAGAAATCTGCAGCTGCCCCGACAGAGCTCCATTGAGGTGGCTCACTCCCCCTCTCTCACTCACTCATTCTGTTTCTCCTGGCGCTGCAGGCTGCCCTTTTGTACTGGGCTCCTGCCTCTGTTGGTGGCTTTTTCTGCCCACAAAGAAATCTACAGCAGTCCTGACACAGGTCTGTTGAGCTTACTCACTCCCCCTTTCTCACTCACTTGTTCTGTTTCTGTTGGCGCT
The DNA here is from genome assembly GCA_016271365.2 of Neoceratodus forsteri. Classification (NCBI taxonomy): domain Eukaryota; kingdom Metazoa; phylum Chordata; order Ceratodontiformes; family Ceratodontidae; genus Neoceratodus; species Neoceratodus forsteri. The sequence continues at coordinate 951,215,407 of CM028134.1, forward strand.
GCAGACTGGCCTTTTGCACTGGGCTCCTGCCTACGTTGCCACCTTTTTATGCTCACAAAGAAATCCATAGCAGTCACCATAGAGCTCTGTTGAGCTTGCTCACTCCCCTTCTCTCACTCACTTATTGTGTTTTTGCCGGCGCTGCAGGCTGCCCTTTTGTACTGGGCCCCTGCGTGCATTGCTGCCTTTTTATGCCCACAAAGAAATGTGCAGCAGTCGCAACAGAGCTCTATTGAGCTCACTTACTCCCCCTCCCTCACTCGCTCGTTCTGTGTCTCCCGGTGCTGCTGGCTGCCCTTTTGTACTGGGCTCCTGGCTGTATTGGTGCCTTTTTCTGCCCACAAATAAATCTTCAGCAGTCCCAAGAGAGCTCAGTTGAGCTTGGTCACCTCTCCCCTCGCCGATCCTAATCTGTCCCAAACACTGATTTGAAGCAGCTTATCATGGCATATTCCGCGCCAGAAGTGCGAAAACACATTTTGCCAGGATTTGAAAAATGACAGCTGTACTGTTCAAAAGGAGGTGTGAAAAAATGTCAGTGTTGAAAATATGGCGTGATAATATTACTAATTTGCAAAGTTACAGGGGTGCGTGGAAACTTCACAATGCACACTCGTAACACAGTCATTTTATGGAGTTTCATCACAACATTTTCAACATAGGCATTTTAGGACCTCTGCTCATGAACAGTGTCACTGTCATTTTCATAATGTGTCCCGAACATAGATTTCCCACAGCAACTGTGCTATTGTGCGCCGGAAGAGCGAAAACACATTTTGGCCAGGATGTGAAAAATGACAGCCATACTGTTCATACGGAGGTGCAGAACAATGGCAATGTTGAAAATCTGGAGTGAAAATATTGTAAATTTATGAAGTTACGAGTGTGCATAGCAACTGCGAAACGCACGCTCGTAAAACAGTAATTTCTTGGATTTTTTTCTGCCAAATTTGCAACATAGACTTTTTGAGAGCACACCTCATGAACACTGGCACTGTCGTTTCTGTAATCTGTCCCGAAAGGTGATTTCACGCAGTGACCGCAAAATCACTTTTCGGGACCAATTAATGCCATGACAGTGCATGAATTCATGAGGAGGGGTCCCAAAAATCCCATGTTGAAAATTTGGTGTCAAAATTCCCAAAAATGCCTGAGATATGCATCAAAGTTGAAAAAACTCTATTTATGCCTTCATACAGCTTACCAGCATTTCTTCAGTTCACGGTCGGCTTTGAAGAGTGCAAATGTTTTCCTGGTCCACCGAAGATTGTCACGCCAGACTCCACAGGTATGTATGGGGTGAGGGGGTCTGGGGAGGCAGGTTGTACAGAGGGTGGGCGCAGGTTGCGGGAAGGGGCAGAGAGACTGTGAGGGACTGTTTTCTTTTTTGTACAGGTTAAAAAACAAAAAAATTGTAGGACATTTTTTTTTCTTTACAGGGGCATGTTGCATGCTGGGGTGGGCTCCCAGCATGTCAAGGGAGTGTTTTTGGGGGGACAGCAGTAGCTGATTGGGGATTGGGCACCCCCATCGGCACAAAAGGGGGTTACATGAGCCGATGGGGATTGGGCACCCCCTCGGCACAAATCTGGTGTTTTTTTTTGGGGGGGGACATTATGTTGAAGGGGAGTGGGCTCCCCCATCAGCAAATCAAACTGGGAGGGGACATAAGCCAATGGGGAGTGGGCTTCCCCTGCAACTTAAACTTAGACAGGACTGAAGCCAACAGGGATTGGGGCCTCTGTTGGCAAGCAAAAACTATTATGGGGGACGCAGGCTGCCGAGGGGACTGGGCACCCCCATGGCAGTGGGGGTTAATTAATATTGTTTGTGAACATGGTGGCAAGCCTCCACCATGTTCAGAAACAATATTACATTTGCCAATGTTCTGCCCAGCAATGACAGATCGCTCCCTCATTGCAGCGGAATGGCTGACGCTGCAATGATGAGGCTGGCCCTGATTGCAGTGGATGAAACATTTCAAGGTGGTGGCACCCTGGCTGAACTAGTGTCAGCAGCAGCATGCCACATTATTGGGGAAAGCGGGCCAAGACTTTAAAGGCTGTGGGGGCACTGGCCACAACAGTGCCACGCCTCCACAACCTGCTTCTGGCAAGCTGCCATAATATGTTTCTTGTGCATGCGTGCAATCAACATAAAAATGGAAAGGGATCTGGGGTAGTTTTATCAGATGACCTAAAGGTGAGCAAGCAATGTGAGAAGGCAATAAGGAGGGCTTGGGTGATACTGGGATGCACAAAAAGCAGCATCACCAGTAGAAAAAAGGAAGTTGTTATCTCTCTGTACAGACAGTTAGTGAGACCCCATCTGGAGCACTGTGTGCAGTTCTGGAGACCCCATCTCTGCAAAGACATAGACAGGGTGGAGGCTGTCCAGAGGAGGGCAACCAAAATGGTGCTGGGTCTGTACCAGAAGAAATATGCATAGAGACTAAAGGAGCTTAATATGTGTACCCTTGAGGAAAGGGGGGCATGTTAGAAATGTTCAAGTACCTCAAGGGAATCAACAAAGTCCAAGAGGGTAGCATCTTTCAGAAAAAGAGATGTGCAAGAACAAGGGGACACAATTTGAAGTAAAAGGGGGGACAGCTCAGAGGTAATGTGAGGAATTATTTTTTTCATGGAAAGGAATGTGGATGCAAGGAACAGCCTTTCTGAGGAGATGGTGGAGTTAAAAACAATGTGAGAATTCAAGAATGTATGGGACAGACATAAGGCAATCCTTGTGGGGGGTAGGATCTGCCATTTATCCACTAGGTAGGGAAAGGGGCAGACTTCTGTAGATGGACTAAGTGGCCCTTATCTGCCATCAAATTCTATATTTCTATTTCTATGGTGCAGGACCTGCATAAGAAGCCATACAAAGAAAGATTTAAGTACTTAAATATGTATCATAGAATCATAGAAACTGTCAGCTAAAAAGGACCCAACGGCCCATCCAGTCTGCCCTTCTCCCCCCCATAAGAAGACCCTACTCCTCATTACTAGCCTGCCGCCTGCCTGTGAGGACTTTCAGGTTGCCTGATATAGTGATCCCCAGGTCTCTTTCCTGTTCAGTTACCTCCAGCTCCTCCCACCAAACTGGCACTTCACCTTTGGATTACATTTCCCTATGCGCATAATTTTGCACTTTTTATAGTAAACTGCAGCTGCCATCTTACTGACCACTCCTCCAGCGTAGCCAAATCCTACCTCATATTCTCCATCCCCCCTTCTGCCGGATCAACCCTATTGCTGTATATCTTCATGTCATCCTCAAACAGACACACTTTCCACTGCAGATCCTCCGTGATGTCCCCAGTGTATATGTTGAAGAGTATGGGTCCCATCACAGACCCCTGGGGAACCCCACTCAGCACCCTCTCTTCCTTTGAGTGAATGAATGAATGAATGAATGTGTGAATGAATGAATGAATACTTTATTTTTAAAAAGCGCCTTTCCAAAACCAAGGTGCTTTTACAACAAATCAATACATAAAATTAAAACAAAATCCTAAAATCAATCAATAAACATATTTAAAAATCTGGATGTGCCAGAATAAACAAATATGTCTTCAGGGCTGACTTAACATTTTGGACAGTCAGGCAATCTCTCACCCGATGAGGTAGAGAATTCCACAGGGTTGGGGCCATAAAACTAAATGATCTTGCCCCAAGTGTCTTTAAACGAACCCTGGGAATCTCTAGCAATCCCTCATCGGTGGATTGGAGCCAACGGGAAGGACAGTGGGGACGAAGAAGATCTTGCAGGTAACTGGGTTCCTGATCGTGTACAGCCTTATAGGTCAGAAGACCGACCTTGAAGGTAATCCACCACTGTATCGGCAGCAAGTGCAGTCCACGGAGGACAGGCGTTATATGACTGGTCCTTGACGTACCAGTCAAAAGCCTGGCCGACGCATTCTGCACTAGCTGCAAGTGGCGGATATCTACCCCAGGTAGCCCTAGGTAAAAGGCGTTGCAGCAGTCCAAATGGGAGGTAACGAAGGCGTGGACCAATGTTGGAAGGTCATCAGCAGGAACCAGATGCTTCACTCGGGCTATATTCCTCAGATGGTAAAAGGAAGTTTTGGCAACGGCTGACACCTGATGTTTAAGGGTCAGACAGTCATCAAATATAACACACAAATTCCGCACCCGGTCTGAGGTCGCCATATGGGTCCCCTCAAGCCAAAGACCTGAAGATGACCCAGTCAGCAAACCCGCCCCTGGTGACCTGGGTCCACAACCAACACCTCAGTTTTTTCCGGGTTTAACCCCAACCAGCTCACAGTCATCCAGTCCTGAATCTCGGTGGGACAGTTATTAAAGACCGAGACAGCATCACCCTGGTCGGGCATGAAGGACATGTACAGCTGAGTATCATCTGCATAGCAGTGAAAACTCAAGCTGTACCACCTAATAATCGCTCCCAGCAGCAGCATATATACCGTAAATAACATGGGTGCCAAAATAGAGCCCGGTGGCACCCCAGAGGATAGGGGGAGTGATGGCAAGGAAAAAATCCCAGACACCACCGTCTGAGTCCTACCCTCGAAGAATGATCGAAACCAGCTGAGGACTGAACCAGATAGTCCACAGATAAACCGCAGGCACTCCAAAAGCACTCCATGGTCAACGGTATCAAATGCCTCAGAGAGATCAAGAAGGACCAAGATGGAATGAGTCTTTCGATCTCTCGCTATTAGGAGGTCATTTAGTACTTGAACAAGGGCTGTCTCGGTACTGTGTCTCTTTCTAAATCCGAACTGGAGAGAATCATAGACATTGTGGCTGGTCAAATGAGCGTCCATCTGCAACGCGACCGCCTTCTCAATAACCTTACCCACAAAAGGCAGGTTAGAGACAGGCCTGTAGTTAGCCAGACAGTCCGGGTCCAAGGAGGGCTTTTTAAGAAGGGGCCTGATCGCGGCTTCCTTCAAGGGGTCAGGAAAGATCACCTTCTCCAATGACAACCAGACTATCTTGGCAAGGATTGGGCCGATTTTATCCACACATCCTACTAAGAGGCGGGTCTAGCCCGGGTCCAAATTACAGCTGATCGGTCGCAGCGATTGGATGATCATCACTATGTCGTTGATTGTGAGCCGGCCAAAGTCAAACCACACAAACTGGGTGTCTGACATCTCTTGCCGACCACCACAACTCCTGTTTGAGAGAGTTATAAGGAGATCAGACCTGATTGTGCCAACCTTATCCACAAAGAATAGAGCAAACTCCTCACACTGTTCCTGTGAAAACACTCTCTCATGTTGAAGACAGAGTGGATTGCACAGTCTGTCCACGGTCTGAAAGAGCTGGGCTGGTCAATTCTGTGCAGCAGCAATTTCCCTGGACAGGAATTCTACCTTCTTACAGGTAATTGCTGATTGATAAACATGATAATGGTCCATCAAACTAAGCCTGTCACATTCCAGACCCGACCTCTGCCAACATCTCTCAAGCCTTCTTCCCACTCTCCTCAACTCCCTCAAAGTCTCATCAAACCAAGGAGACTTGGGGCAAAGGGTGAGGGGTTGAACACTTACAGGAGCAATGGAATCCAGGGTCCCTATTACTGCCTTATTATAGGCAAGAACCAGGTTCCCAGGATCCATGCATTCACTCGGCAGACTCGATAGATCCAGCACCGCCATTAGGCCCTCCGGGGTAACACCCCTCAAAGGGCGGTACTGGACCATTTCCATGGGAGCCAACTTACCGGGGGGGGGGGCCAAGAAACTGAACCCAATGGTGTGATGGTCAGACCATCCGACTGGCTCCACCACCAAGTCGGATATCTCCTTCCCCAGGAGGAATACCTAGTCCAATGAATGACCATCTATATGGGTAGAGGAGGAAATAACCTGTGTGTGAAGCCCAACAGATTCATCAGCTGGAGAAAGTCTCGACCGAACTGCAAGAGTTCATCGTCGACCCAGGCATTGAAATAACCCAGAATCAGCCATCTGGAGGATCCCAATGTCATATTGACAATGAAGTCTGCAACTTCCCACAGGAAAACATTCCCATTACCTGGTGGATGGTAAATGAGAAGAATCCTGTACCCCACACCCTCACCCAAGATACATTCAAAGGAATTGGTAATTCCTACTGTTACCTCCATCAGGTTCAGTTCCGTTCTAAAACAGATTGCCACCCCCCCACCGTCCCTACGATCCAGTCTCGGATGGTGTATCACCGAGTACCTGACTGGTACAGCTGAAGCCAAAACAGGGCCAGCATTATCATCCAGCCAGGTCTCAGAGATGCATGCCAGGTCCGAAGATCTGACAAGATCAGCTATTATAGCAGTCTTGTTTTTAATGGACCTGGCATTACATAACACCATCCGAGTTGGATGGGTTGCCAGTGAAGACCGAGCCACTTGCCTGCTGCAGGCAGAGCCCTTGGGTATGGGAATCAGGCAGGGAGGACCCCTCTCCTGAACCCATTTCGCCCAAGGGCGTCTTCTCATCCTCACTATCCCAATCCGTTCGCTCCTTTCCATTCCCCCTCTAGGCCCTGCCTCCACCTTCCTCCTCCTCACAATCCCCAGAGCCCTACACCATCTATATACCTCTGTGGATAATGGGGGACAACTAAAAGGGTGGAGGTCCTTAAGCCGGGAGGGGGAATAATGCCTGACCATCTGAATAACTCCCCGACACATCATCACACAAAAATACACACACTGAATTCAGACCAACAGCACAACACCATACACCCAACCACTCAGCTCTCAATCATACACCGTACACCAAACAAACACAAAATAAATAAAACAGAACAAATTATAAGTTACAACATAGGTATAAGGGGAAATTTACCACAGTTCTCTCCAAAAACAGTTTATGACTTCTAGGAGCTCTCACCTCACCAGAAACAAAAATCCCCCCAACAAACTCTTACTTCAGCAGTACAATTCAGGATATAATATATCAATCAAATAATCTTTAAAAGAAAGCAAAAACACTTTCAATATCCACAATATGTCCTTAAACTGTCTGTAAGAGAAAAACATTCACACTGTCCACCAGGCAGAGAATAAAAATATGTCCTTTAAACTGTGTGAAAAAAAAAAGAAACTGTCCATCAGGCAAGAGAATAGAGAAAACATTCTTACAGACTAGGCTGTGGGGATCTCAACAGCTCACTTTCTGATATCAATTTTCACCTAATTCAAAGGTTGATGGGCCTCCAACTCAGACGCTGCTTCTTTGTTCCAGTTCTTAACTTTCCAATCTTCTCCCAATACCAAACAGCATACCATCCCCTGAGAGGAACACTAACAGGGATCTAAGTGTATTAGATCTGGGTGAGGGACAAGCTCTTCGGCTCCCCCCTCCAAGACCCACAAGGCTCCTGAACCAGCTACTCATCCTCCGACAACAGCGGGTCCAGTCTTCACACCAAATCCCACCAGTAGCACCCCCCGGGTGCAAGTTCAGGGTAACAAAGTCGGAAAAGTCAGCGATCTTCTCAACTGCTAGAGAAGATGAAAGGCGAACCACTCAACCAGCTCACCAGAGTCAAGCGGCAAGAATAACAGGAGTGGCTCCAATAGTCAACAAGACTCCACCAAAGCCCATCAGCCCAGTCCCAGCACAATGCCTCCACTTTGTTGCCAAAACCACAGTTTTGTATTAGTCCAACAATCGGCAATCGAAAAGCCACGGCTCCTCTTCCCACTCTCAGAGGGTACCAACTCTTAATTATCGGTCTCCTTGTCCTCAAGCCCAATTCAGCTCTTTCCAATTCCAAATCATAAACAGATCATAGATAGAGCACGGATGACAATAGAAATGTCCAGTATTCCAGTTTTCCCATGTATAGAAAACTGACACAGTTCTCAAATATGGACCAGAGCAATAGAAGAGCGATCAACTAAAAATGAACTGAACTTACGACTAAAAATGAAATAAACAACAAGCAGGAATAAACTAAATCAAAACCACAATTCTAATCTTGCTCCCAACGACTAGCTCAGCATGGCCGCCATCATGGTACCCCATTCACTTCAACCCTCTGTGTCCTCCCATACAACCAGTGTTCTAACCAGCTTGTGAGCTTGATCCCTACTCCTAAGCTATGTACCTTGCCTATCAGCCTTCTGTGGGGGACGGTGTCAAATGCCTTCCTGAAGTCCAGGTAGGCCACATTCACTGCCCCCCGATCCCAAATCTCCATCACTCTGTCAAAGAATTCAATCAGGTTGGTCTGGCAAGACCTGCCACCTGTGAATCCATGTTGGTTGTCATTTAGGAAGCCCTCACCCTCTGGATATTTTATCAGCCTTTCCTTAATAAGCACCTCCATTTGTTTTCCAACCATGGAGGTTAAGCTAACTGGGCAGTAGTTTCCTGGCTCCTCCCTTCCTCCCTTCCTCCCCCCTTATTTAGGGGTACTACCTCGGTCCTCTTCCAGTCCCCAGGAACCCTTCCCTTGTGTAGTGACAGGTTAAATAACCTTTTGAGTGGTGCTGTTAATTCCTGCCTTAATTCTTTGAGTATCCTCAAGTGAATCCCGTTCAGACCCATCGCCTTGTCCAATCCGTAGCTCCTCTAATTCTTCCAGTACCCTAGCCTCCATGAAGGGACTTCAGTCCATCTCCTTACCCATTCTTCCCCTTCGTTACAACCTTGGCCCATTCCCATCATCCACCGTGAAGACCGATGTGAAGTAGCTATTCAGGACCTCTGCTTTTTTATATGTCTCCTTCCACCACCACCCCCTTGAGCTTCATAATCCCATGCTTCCCCTTGCTACTGTCACTCACGTATCTAAAAAACCTCTTGTCCCCTCTTTTTGCCTCCCTTGCTATATGCTCTTCTGTTTCAGCTTTTGCCCATCTGATCACCTTCCCTGCTTCCCATAGTTTTTCCTTAAATACCTCCCTGTCTGCCTCCCTCTGCGATGCTTTATATACCTTGAACACCTTCCTTTTCTCCCTAACTGCACTCTTTTATTTCAGTTATGAACCAAAGTGGTTTCTTCCCCCTGCTTTTTTTGTTGCTAACCATCCTAACGCACAGTTATGTCACCCTCAGCATTCCTCTCTTTATTTGCCCCCAGAGCTCTTCCACATCTTCCAAGTCTTCCTTTCCCTCTAGTTCCTACTAAACCATTGCTCTCATTATCCTAAAGTCTGCCTTTCTAAAGTCTAACACTCTAATGTTGGAACTGCTGTTATCCTGACCTTTTCTGATTCTAAAGTTTACTGTGCTATGGTCACTATCACCCAGATTTTCCCCAACCTCCATTCCTTGACACTATCCCCATCTATCATAACCAGGTCGAATATGGCACTCCTCCTAGTTGGTTCCATAACCAGTTGACTGATGAACACTTTTTGCAAGGCTTCCAGCAACTCCCTACTTATTTATGTGGATGCTGTCGGGATGTCCCAAGCCATGTCCGGTAGATTTAGATCTCCCACCACTACGACTTTTCTCTTGCTGGCCATCTCCCGTATCTCCCTTGCCACCTGCCTGTCTATTTCTCCACCTGATTTGGTGGTCTGTAGACCACTCCTAACTTCACTCCCTGTTTTGCTTAAGGTGACCCATAGGGTCTCTGCTGGCCCTTCCCTTCCCCCGCACATCATCGACCTAATCCCAGCTTTTACATTAAGGGCAACCCCCCCCCTTTTTCATGTCATGTCCCTCCTGTAGAGTATGTACCCAGATATTTCAACCTCCCAACTCTGGTTTTCAGTCCACCAGGTCTCCCTAACTGCACTTAGGCCCAGGTTATCCTGCGCCACCACCACCAGTAGATCTCCCATCTTACTTCCTAGACTCCTAGTGTTCATTAACAAGCCCCTCCACCAGCCCTGTTTCTCTCCCTTCCACCCACTTTTGGCTTCTCTTGCCCCCAACTGTGGGGGAGAGTGAGTTAGGTCAGATCCTCCTGCCATTTCCACTGGGCTACACTTAGCTACGCCCTCCCCCTCTCCTAGATTAAAGCCCTCCCTAGTATTTATCTATGTATCCCTGCAGTTTCCCCCTCAAAATCCTAGCCCCCTCATCATTTATATGCAATCTGTCCATTGCATACAAATGCTGGTCCACCCATGTGTCCCCCCAATCTTCTATACATTCGTAGCTCTCCCTCCTACACCACTGCCTTAGCCAGTGGTTAAAGTCTTTGATTCTCAATTGTTTAACTATACTGGTGCAGTGTGCTAGTAGAACTTCTGAAAAAGCTATGGAATCCACCATTTCTTTGCATCCTCTAGCTAGTTCCATAAATCTCTTCTGCACCTCCCCCAGCTCCTCCCCAGGCAGGTTGTTAGTACCTAGGTGGAGAACCAGGTTAGGTTCCCCCCAATCAGTCTAATGCACTGCTTAATTTTTGGGAGTGCCCTGCTTACCTCCATCCCTGGCTCACAAAAAAATGACCTCCCCTTGAAGGCTACTCCATTTCTTAGCCAGTGGCTCCCTTTAATAATAGAGTCCCCATACAGTATTACCAATTTTTCCTGCGCTAACCCTAAGGGTGCCTCCACCTCCCTTATCTGGCTTTCTCCCACATTCCTCTTGACCTCCCCCCAGTCACCCTCTGCCTCCACCCCTACTATCCTTTTGTCCACCTGCCCCTCCGGATGGTCCCTGGTCTTTCCCCTTCCCCCGTGCCTCCTCCAGCCTCCTCCTATTCCATACCTGTTACTCTTTATCCTTGTCCCCCGTACCCCATTTTCTCCCTGGATGTCTGTGCCTTGTGCCCAACTCTGTTCCTCCCTTAGGACCTCCCCTCCCTGGATACCTGTGCCTCATTTCCCTCTCTGTTCCCCCAGAAGATAGAAGGGAACAGAGGATTTTAATAGAGACATTCAAATACCTCACAGGAATAAACAAGGTACAGGAACGGAACACTTTCCAAAGGAAAAGATGCTCAAGGACAAGGAGTCACAATATTAAGCTGGGGTTGGGGGTGGAGAGGCCTAGAGGAAATATAAGGAAGTACTTCTTCATGGAGAGGGTGGTGGACACTTGGAACAGCCTCCCAGCAGATGTGGTGGGGGCTAGAACAGACACAGGATTTAAGAATGTATGGGATATACACAAGGAAATCTTAGAAGCAAGCGAGGGGTGTAAGCTGGAGTCCAAATAGTGTCTCTGGTGGCACTATAGGCATTGAATTTAGGGTGAATTGGCTCAGCCTAGTGGTCCTTATCTGTAGACAACTTCTACGTTACTATGTTTTCTTTCTCTCTTCTGTTTGCTTTTGTTTTTATGCCTTGAATTTGCTGTTGTGTTTTATGGATTTATAGGTCTAGTCCCCTGTCCCCTCTCTCCATGGCTGCTGCAGCATCCCAAGTATAGCCATTAGCTCTTTAAGTTTAGCTTCACTCTCTCTTTGGCCCGTTTGGACAAGTAAGAAATTAATTTAGCCCGGAGGACTGCTTTAAGGAGTTCCAAAGTCCTGACTCTCCAACATCCCCCATATCATTGCTGAGTACAAATTGTTCCACCTTTTCTTAGACTATTTTCTAGAAAGATTACTCTTGGAGCAGGGACAAATTCAATAGCCATGTGGTTTGCTTCTAATGTTTACTGAAGTAAAACCTAAGAATATGTGAAGAATGGTTTGAAAAAAGCCTGGGGACTGTATACATATCTCAAACTTAGACTAAATTCTCCAAAGTCATAAAAAAGTAATCCAATGTGGTGTGACTAGAGTGCCACCCTGAGTAATATGTGTATGACCAACCCTTAGGAAAGACCAAATGTCAATAATGCCCAAATTACTCAGGGTAGTTTTAAAATAATTTCTAGCTGGCAAGAGCCTAAATCTGTAATGGTAAGTGACATTCAACCTCAGATTCAGGATTAAATTAATATCCCCCATGAACAACTGCCCCTGCATCAAAGAGAAAACCTTTTTTTAAAAAGGGCTGCATCACCTTTTTATCCACCTGGGGTGGCAAACAGGCATTCACCAATGTTTCATAAAACAAAACCACTATAATTCAAAGACTTTGCCTGTAGTTCGGTGACCAAGCAGCCAGCCACTCCCACTTCCTGAGCTATATATGCAGTTCCTCTCAGCCTCACTGTGAAGCATTTTGTCTTTGCAGCTGAAGGCTCTGCCAGTTTGTTCCCTGAGCTGGTCGGGCTTTCCTGGTTGGAGCCCCCCCCCATCCCCACCCCTTGCTTGTCTCTGCAGGGCTTCTGTGTTTGTTTTCTTGCTTTGGTTTGTATTTTGCCTTCGGCTGTGTATGCTTCCTTCCTTTTTTTGGGGTGGGGAGGCTTTTCTGGGCTCCTAGCATAATGCTACTCAGAGCTTATAATGCTAGCTTTCAGTTACTCAACTATAGCTGGTCCATGTGGCATATTTTATTGCTCTCACCTGATTTGGATTACGTGAACCTAGCTATATAGCTTACTCATGCTTGTTCTACTTACTTCAGTACTGCAATCTCACTGCATCGCCTGTCTGACAATGCTTAAAAGCTATATGCCTCCTTTATTTGCACTTACAACTCAGTGTACTCATTTATTTACTACTGCTGTAAGGCCTATTTGCTTCCTGCTGCTGCATTGTTTACACCCATTCCTATTGTACCTTGTTTACTCTGAGGTTAGCTTAAGCTCCTGCAGAGGCTATTAAATTAGCTTTTATATCTACATGTGGTCCTCGGCCTTTCATCGTTTCCTTGTTTGTCCTACAGCGGGGAATGGGAGGTGTTTGGGGGGTCGTGGCCTATGTGGCTAATAAATTCTGTTCTACATCCTGTCTTCGCCGACGAAAATACTCAGTTTGTCACCTTGATTTGGCTATTCATGTCTGTCTGGCTTGCCCCTAACTGAGTGCTGTTTAATTGCTATACAGTTGTTATGCAGGTTCACTTATTTCTACTACTGCTTACTGACCTATCAGGTCCACACTTGCTTATGCAACTGTTGCTCTTTGCTTATGCAGACCATTACTTCATGCCTAGTGCCATCCCCTTGGCTTCGGCATGGGATTCTACTGCTCTCAATCTGCATTCAACCTTGCAAGATCTCAGCACTCAATGCTCATTATGATCACAGCATGCTGTGCTCATTCAGCTCACCAGCTTTACAGCTCTCAATCAATTCTGGGGCATGCCAGCCATTCTAATCTGGTGCAGGTTTCTGCAGCCGACTGTCTCGCTCTGCATTTAGTCCACATCATCGAGCGTGTCCAGCTTGGGGCAGGATCCTTCTCACCTGGCCCATAGCTGGGAATGTCCTCACCCCAGGCTTGGCTTTAGCTGCCTGCTACTTGACAGCAGCTCCTGGTGTAGAATTTAAGACTAGCAGTGAAGGATGGTTACGACGATCTCCTTTGGCTCTAGTCTTCCACTATAACAGTTGGCCATTGACTTTAGTGGTTTCCCTAGCAAGGCACCTTCACCGCATTCTCCCCACAACTGCCTCTGGTTCTTCTGGTTTGATTTAGGATGGGTAGGCCAGGTGAGTGACTCAGCAGTTGTTGCTCTCCTCCTGTACCTTGGGTGCTCGTAGTATTGCAGAATTTTCTTGCTACCTTCCACGACATTCCCGCTAGAGGGTTTGAGTGAGAGCCTTCCTCCAAACTTGAATATTTTCCACCTCCCTTTAATTGGGTTTTCCAAATTGCAGCTGCAGAGCTGTCACTAAATACATTTTCCCAAGCCTGGAAGGAAGGCGACCTAGGCCTTGGATCCCCAGTGATTTCCTCCTCAAAGGGTTTTTTTCTCTCCTCCATTGCCTCAGGTCATAACACTTAGTTAGCATAGTTTCCTTAGGTAGGTTCTGTTGTTGGATGGAGATGGAGGATGTCCTGCCATTCCTTCTCTCCTTAGGGGATCCCCTTCTCTCAATGCAAGCCATCACTATTCTTCTCTACTACTATTTTGTAGTTAATACTTCTACGTCACTGTTACGGCTTGCTCATACGCATGATGTTGCCTTCTGTTGGGGATGATACTACATTTCTTTTGGGGATTCCTAAGGTACCTTTAGCCACAGGAACCGTCCTGTGGCACCTCTAGGGGTGGAACCCTCTCCGAGAGTTCCTTGCTTAAGTCACAAGAACTAGCTTGTATGGCTAACTGGGCCAGTAACTTTGTGCTTCCTAAACAGTAAGTGTGTACCTGTACACATTACTATAGGAGTCAGCTGACAATGACCATGAGGAGGGAAAATGCCTGCCAGTTTGCCCTTCAATTAGGGAAATAACAGTAAGCAAGCCCTCCAAACAGGTATACCCTATTAGTAATGTAAGGGTCCCTGAGCATCCAACTACAGCTTTATCTCACCCACTCCACTTAAACCCACAGAGTTTTTGCACAAACATAAATAAATAAAAAGCAGGGGGAAAAGGAGGCCAGGATAGCCTAAGGCTACTTTCCAGTTGATATTTCTGACCTGGGGGATAATAGTAAAGTAAAAGGCCAACCAGAAAACATTATTCAGGCTAGTATGATCTAGAGAAACAGTAATAATATCACTGTATGAATCCCTCCATGTTGATAAGTTAATGGGGGACCTCAGTACTCAATTAAAGACACAAACAGTTTTAAAACAGCACAATTAGGTTCAAGTATCCAAAAAGTAAGAAAGCAGGATCTTCACCACTGATCTTGGAATCCTGGTGGCCTGCGAGACACAGTTTTTGGTTGAGTAGAGCAGGGGGTCAGGCCATGGGTGACTGCCGCCCCCCCCAAGCTACCCAGCACCACCTAATAAAATGCAAAAGGCCATTAAATCAAAGAGCTATGCTCTCCCAGTTGAAGATAAGAACTAAAAAAAAAAGTCAGTGTAGGGGAGGTGGACTTTACCACCGCTGCTGAAATATATAATAGTGGCCCTGCCACAGAACACATTCCAGAGGCAAAAGACATGCACATATAGGCACAAAAAATCATGGTAAGGGCTAGCACAGCATGGTATATAACTCTAATGGAATGGCAGGATAGAAAGCAGATCTCTGAGCAGTCCGAACCAGGCAAGCCCACTATGAGACTTCTGGGCTGGTGGCTCCAGCGAGTATATGGCTAAAGTACAACTTCCACAAGAACCTTGTCTAGATGCTGCTAGAATGAATCATAGATGCCAGTTGCACAACCATGCCAGAAAACTGCTGTAGTGCACAGACCACACTGTCAGGGCCAATGTCAATGAGTGCCCCCTTCCCCCAGCAAGAGAAGCAGTGCTAAACTGAGAGAAGCATAAGTGGCTCAGACCTAGAGTGGTCTAGCCCCACCCCATCATACTCACCTAGACCCCCCCACAGACCCCACCTGATATAGTGTGATCTTCTAGCTATTGATAACTGTACAGTAAGAAAGAATGTGAAAGTGGTTCTCAAATTCAGATGATAGCTAAAGAGAGAAGTTCACATGATGTCCACTGATTAGCTGGTTTTTGGAACTGTTTCAAAAGATCCCTAGTTTCTGAAGTGTGTCTTGGGAATGTTTTGCCCTCTGTACTTCATCTTCTAGCTGTAAGTCTAAGTCTTCTGGGGGTGTCAGGGTGGCATTATTTATATAGTTATTTGAAAATTAGTAACTGGGAAAGGCACACTGAACCAAAGCACATTTCCTGGTGTGGCCCTGGAGAAGGGTTACAGGAGTAAACAGTGAAACAGTACACTATATTACATGATGCAGATAAAGAACAGCAGGCACTAAACAGCAAGAACTTGATTGTCAATTTTGTTAGATAAGAGGGCAGGTTAATGAAAAATGTTGAAACCAGGCTGTTTCAGGAGATCTGGAGCATAGATTTTTCAGATATTTTCAGAGATTTGTAGGATCTGTGAATTAGCTATCCTTACCATCCAGCAGCTTGTGCATTCACCTCATGGTTAGTAATATTTTAATTAGTACTTGTCAGAAACTATTGCCTGCTGCTCTGCCTTGTAAGGCAGTAGCATGAACTATGTTAAATCACGTGGTGCTGTTTGGGTTAATCACAGTGGAACTTCACAATCCAAGATATATTAGTATACAGTACAACATGTTAATAATAGCTTATGTTGACTTCTGCTCTATTTATTTTAAGTTTTTTTGATATATTTGTATGAAAGATGCTACAGTATATAAATGGAATTATACTGTAGGTTTTTTTGCTATGTTAAGTTTGCTGTTTCTGCGACAGTGTGGTTCCCCTTGTTACAGTAGGCAGTAACCATAACATAGTCATTTAAGATTGGAAGAGACTCAGATCCATCGAGTCTGCCTCCTGTTTCATCAGCAGGTATGAACAGTATGATGTACCAACATGCAGTAACTTAAAATGGTTCCCTAAGCACTCTACAACCCAGGGTTTCCAGTGTTTTTTTTTTTTTGGTAAGCAGAAATGCGTCAATGATTACCTTGAAGCCTGTAATGACTTCATGTCCACTGTCTTAGCTGGTAGACTTTTACATTCAGTAGATTTTTCACCCTCAGGGAGAAAAAAGTTTCCTAACATTACCTGTGAATTTACCACCTTGTGCTTCTGGGTGTGTTTCCCTGCCTACTTAAGGACACCAAACATTGTTGTCTGTTTAATATTGTCCATAATCCTTAGTATGGGAAAAACAGATCTTATTCCATATCAGCTTCCTATTCTCCAATATGATCTTGTTAAGGGTCACCAGTCTCTCCTTACAGTTTTTGTCTTCAATAACCCTTATCATTTTAGTGGCCGTTTGTTGACCCTCTCTACTGCCTTAATGTCATTTTCATGTTGAGACCAAAACTGCAAGTACCACTTGAAGTGGGGACACACCAGGGCATTAAAAAGAGGTGGGATAATGTTCTCTGCCCTGTTGATCACCTGCTTCTTGATGTGCCCATGTTTTTCTATCTTTGGAAATTATAAATAGCTTTTTTTCATATGCTGATGTATTCCTTTTAGTTATTTGAAAATTGTGATCACGTCTTCCCTGAGTCTACTGTTTTCCAATGAAACAGCCCTATTTCTGTCAACCAGTCATCATTGCTCATTTGAAGGCATTCTTATCAAGGAAGTATCACACTCTAGTGAACATATGCAATGAACAAAAACACATACAATAATAAACAATTGCATTTTTCAAGACCTCAAGCACCTTTGTCACCACTCATTAACCTCTGGATGGTTTTAATCATGTCATTGCTCAGATATTTGGACCAGGACTTTTCATTATACTCAAGATGGTGTCTGAGCAAGGATCTTTCCAAAAGCATTTAAATTTGTTTTGATTCTACTTATACATTTTCTCTTGATCAGTGTTTAATTTTGTCTTTCTCACTAGCTGTCACCTTAAACTAATGATCCCATTTTAATGTACTGCTGATCAATATATCCAGATCATTTTCCTGCTAACTTAAATGGAGGCAGTACAGCACTGTGGTTTAGGGCTCTGAGCTGCAAACTTGGAGACCTGTGTTTGAATCCCATAGTCCCCACTTGCATACTGTGTGACTCTGAGCAAGCCACTTAACTTCCTTGTGCTCTCAAGTGGCACCTGGAAACAAGTATCAACTTAGTGTGCCTTTCCTAGTTAAAAAATGTCCCCTATCCAAATCCTTCTTTTCAATGTGCATGACTGCAATTTGTTCTATGATGAAGTTCACCTGCAGTTGCATTTCCCACTTTCTCATCTTGTCCAGGATTTTGTATTCCCATTTATCTCCTCCTTTAAAGCAAATACTGTTCCCATTTTTGCTGGCATTAGCAACTTGAAAACACATAGAAAAAGTGAACTATAGAATTTACTGGCAGAAAAGGTCTGTTTGCCCAGCACAATCTGCCCAAATGTTCCCTGACTATTCTGCCTCTGAAGGCCCAATTTGATCTCTGGCAACCCTCCTGCCTCACTGCCATTATTCTAATTCATGCTTATGGGTGTTGATGGAGGACTCCAGATCCATATCATTCAGTATACTGTAACACTATACAGATAAGTACTGTGGGTCAGTTGTTGCATGCACTGTGCTGCGTTACTGGGATATCAGTAGTAATTGTAAAGAAACAAACATGCTATTCAGATAAAATAAAATATGGGGAGTGATGGTGGAGACCACCAATCTTAACAAAAACAGCTGAAATCTTGTTTTTGGTTAGATGTGGAGCTCCACCCCCAACCCCCCATATACATATGTATTTTAACTTTATAAATTGTGTCCCTCATCCCAAACACCAAAATATGACATAGCACTATGCTAGCAGGCTGGCAGCATAGCCTAAATGTTAGAGGAATGAGGTATGAACAAGCTTGGTGCATCCAGCAGACCAGATCTGAGTTTGATTCTCACAACCTCCACTTGCATACTGTGTGGCTCTGAGCAAGTCACTTAACCACTGAGTGCTCCCAGGTCACCCGTGAAAACAGGCACTTGTGCCTAGTGGGCCTTACCGGGTTATCAAAGAATAAAAAATAAGAAATAAAAATAAATAAATAAAAATAATAATAAAAAATCATAGTATGACATTCACATAATGCCTATGGTAGGCACTGTAGTCCTCCACTAATGCACCCTTAAGTTTATCCCATGCATGCTTGAAGCCTCCCAACTCTTCTAGCCACTTCCACTAGCAGTCTGTTTCAGGCATCTACCAGCCTTTTAGTGAAGAAGCATTTTCTCTCATCTCTTCTGAACTTCCCTCCTCCAGCTTCATGGTACGTTCACTTGTCCTTATGTTCTTTCTCATTTGAAAGAGGCACTACACCTGTACCCTGCTCACCCCTGTGAGATACTTTTAGGTCTGTATGAAGTCCTCTCTCTCTCTCTCTCTCTTCCAAAGTGTGCATGCTAAGATCCCTCAGTCTCTCCTCATAGGGCTTCTCATGCAAAACCTGTACCATTTCAATTGCCCTACTCTGGATCTCCTCTACCCTGCCTAGGTCCTCACTTAGGTGTGGTTTCCAAAACTGGACACAGTACTCAAAGCAGGGATCACACAGTGATCAATATATATTGGCAACACCATCTCCCTTGTCCTGATATAAATGCCCCCACCCTATGCACTGCATCATCCCACTAGTACTGGCCACTGCCTTGTCACACTGCTCTACCACCTTGAGGTCCTCAGATATGAGCTCCCTAAGGTTACTGGGATGCATTAAGAAAAATATCACTAGCAGAGACAAGGAGGTGGCGATGGCAATTTATAGGGTGTTGGTGAGATCACACTTAGAGTAAAATAAACAGTTCTGATCACAACATGATAAAACTTATATCTAGGAACTGGAAGAGGTTCAAAGGAGGGCAACAAAAATTATCAAGAGCCATATATATACGACTTTTGAGGAAATAGTTCAATCCATACCTCTCAACCTCCTGCCTCGTAAATCAGGGACAAGGCTTAAAAAAATCAGGGACAAAGGACCAAAATCAGGGACACATTTTCAAAATTGGTGTTATCCTCTCAGAAAGCTGGTAGAATAAAGAGCTTAGTGTAAAATGCATTTTCTAATGAAGAACAAGTCTGTAACTTTAATGTTTTAACATTATTTTTTGCTTACAACCCCCACTGTTTGGTCACAAAAACACAATTTTTAGGAGGGACAGAGCAAAATTTTGAGGCAGAATCAGGGACGTCCCTGAAAATCAGGGACAGTTGAGAGGTATGGTTCAATCCTTGGGTCTGCTCAGACTTGAAATGAGGAGATTAAGGGGGGATTTGATAGTGAAGTATGATGCCACTAGGAATTATGGCATAAGAAGGTGTCTACACTTGGAATTTGAAAAGCCAAAATTTCATATATGAGGGCACAGGTTTCAATTAAATGGGAATTATTTTAGAACAGAAAAACATGGGCATGGTTCATATAGATGGTAGGGCTTTATCTTCTTGGAATGGTGTGCCTGGAGTGGTAGTAGACAGTATAAATCTAAATATCTTCAAGAAAAACCTAGATAGATATCTACTGGTGGATGGAATAGAAGGACACTGCCATCAAATAAACAGCAGACAAGATCAATGGGAAGTCTCCTCTTGTATAAATCACCTATGTTCCTATGTTCCTATGTCCCTTTCCTGTCTAGTGACTGTACCCCATCCTATATCCAGCCCCAGGGTTCCTATGCTATAGTTGCATGATTTTGCACATTTTGTTATCAAACCCCAGTATCATGGTTTTAACCACTGCTCAAGTTTCCCAAGATCCCTGCACATTTTCTCCACATTTTGGGTGTCCACACTGTTGTAGATTTTGGTGTCTTCTGCAAAAAGGCATACTTTTCCTTATAGTTCTTCTACAATGTCCCCTGTGAAGACATTGAAGAGAATTAGTCCAAGCGCCATATCCTGTGGTACCAGGTGGTCACTCATCCATCCTTAGAGGGGGTGCCATTAACCACCACCCACTGTCACCCATCTATTAACCAGTTCCTAACCCAATTCACCACTTTGGATACCACGCTTAAGCTGGTCAACTCTGTATCAGCCTCCTGTGTGACACAGTGTTGAAAACCATCCTACAATCCAAATAGACAATATCCACTGCCCTCCCCTGATTGATTTCCCTGGTCACTCAGTCAAAGAAATCTATCAGATTTGTTTGTCAAGACCTTTACACTGCAAATCTGTTCTGCCTGTGGTATTGCAGCTCAATGGATTTAAGTTGCTCTACCAGTCATCCATTTACTAGTGTTTCCATTAATTTCCTCATTACTGGAGTAAGACTGATTGGCCTATAGTTGATAGCCTCCTCCATGCTGCTGTTCCTATGTAGAGGGAACCACATCAGCCCATCTTCAGTCCTCTAGAACCATGCCTGTAGTAATGAGCTGTTGCACAAGGCCATTAGTGGAGCAGCTAACATCTCCCTGACTTCCTTCAGAATCCTGGGGTATATCCCATCTGGTCCCATAGCCTTGTCATCTTTAGGGCTGCAAGTCCTTTCAGGACTCTTTCCTCAAGAAAAATGACTTGTGTCCACCCCCTTCCCATTCCTGCTTCTTCCTGGTGGTATGTTCCCTCCTCCCTCTATTGAGAAGACTGAGCAAAAGTGTTTGTTTAGTATGTCAGCTTTTTCTTGATCCCCTTCTTCAATTATTGATGTCCATGTCTAGATTGCACAGAAATATATTAAACAATGTTAGTTAGAGGAAAAGCCTCTGTAGGTCACATGACTCCATGTGGACAGATTTCCTTTTATTGCAATTAAGAAAATGGCATGTAAGATTTCTGACTTCTGGATAGTAAGTGAACATTCTAAACAGTGGTGTCATCTCAATGCAAAACCACACTTCAAAGAAGTTCCTGGCCATTAGCTTTTTCACCCTCCAAAAAAATCAGTGATGCTTGCCAACCACAGTCTTCCATCATAAATATGGCTGCCACTTTTAATGTCTAAAAACCTTCAACTAGACTTTACAAAAAAATTGCCTTAAATTAAAAAAAAAAACAACGGTTATAGAATTTTAAAACCACATAAGTCCTCAGGCCCGGATCAACTTACCCCTAGGTTAATTAGAGAACTAGGTGACATTATTGTATACCCTCTGGTAAGGATCCTGAATAGCTCTTTTAAGATGGGTGAGATACTATGTGATTGGAGGCATGCTCTGGTCGTGCCACTACATAAGAAGGGGAACAGAACAGATACATCCAGCTATAGGCCAGTTAGCCTAACTTCAGTTATTTATAAAATGGCTTAAAGTTTCCTCAAAACCAAACTTAAGGAAAATATGTCAGTCGTAGGCCTTGTGGACAAGGAACAACATAGGTATAAAAAACAGAGTGGGTGTACCACAAATCACTTGTGTTTTTATGAAAAAATAAAAAAAGTAATTAATGATAATGTTCCCATAGACATTATTTACTCAGATTTTCATAAGGCTTTCGATAATGTCCCACATTACAATCTGTTTGATAAAATGGGTACTTTGGGAATTGATAGTAGAATTATAACTTGGACTAATAACTGGCTGAATGAAATATATCAGAGACTTAGAGTGGTGGAGGAATACTCAAAGCCTATTTGGGTTACCAGTGGGGTACCGCAGGGGTCGGTGCTGGTTCCTGTCTTGTTTACTTTATATATTAGTGATGTACAAAATTTTTTTTAAAATACTGTTATGAAATTTGCAGATGATATTAAACTGGAAGGACCAGTTAATACTTCGAGTCAGCATCAGGATATGGTTAATGACTGCAAAATAATTGAAGATTGGGGAAATAGAAACAAAATGCCTTTCAGTGTTCTGAAATATAACAGCATGCTTCTTGGAAAAAACAATGCTTTGCAGATGTATGCACTAAATGGGGAAATCCTGACTATGGTGACTCATGAAAAAGACAGTGGCATTATAGTTGACAATAAACTGGAGTTTAAAAAACACAGAAATCAGGCTTTTTCAAGAGCAAATTTTATGATCAGGTATATTAAAAGAAGTTTTATCAATAAATCTACAAACTGCTTGTTGCCTTTATATAAAATTCACATTAGACCCATTCTGGATCATGGGTCTCAGCTGTGGTATCCATACAAGTTGGGAGATATAGCTAGGGTTGAGAAAGTACAAAGAAGATTTACTAAGCACTTTGGCTCTATGAAATCACTAAGCAATGAAGAAAGATTAAACAAGGCAGGATTATTCACATTGGAGCAGAGAAGAACTAGGGGTGGCCTACTAGTGTTGTTTAAAATGATGGGAGATCAGGAATTAAGTAGGGAAATGAACATCAAACTTTGGGACAAGCCACTCAGCCTCAGAGGTCACAAAAAGCAAATTAGAATGGATACAGCAAAGAAAATATAGTGATTATTTCTCATTTTTAAATAGGACAGGAAGGATCTGGAATTTACTTCCAGAGGAAATTGTGGACTGTAGGAACGCTGACAGCATTAAAGTAGGAATAGATAACTGGCTAATTATGAACAGGACAAAGTGGACCCACTAATGGGGGAAGCAGTAGTATGGGCTTTATAGCCTCCTTTCACTCTAAACCCAGTATGAATATTCAGTATGGAAGTATTATTTTCCTTCATATTCTTTGTCTTATACACACACACACACACACACACACACACACACACACACATGATATAAAATGAAGTACTGCAGTACTTTTTTATTTTTATTTCTGGCATTTCTTTGCTGATTGTGAAAAATCCCCTCTTATCATTATATGGTTACCAGGGAAATATCTGCTTTATAACCTGCTAGAGGTAAAACAGAAGTGAATTTTCATCCGAGGCCTTCTGTTGTGGGATTACGGTGAATAACATTCTGCCAGTAGACTTTAGCAGAGATTTGAATTATTGTATTCCATCTACAGTAAACATTCTGTTAAAGGTAGTAACAATGAAAAAGAAACACTTTGGGGAAAAGGGAAGAAATCTAAAGAAGGAGGTGGAAAGGTGAGAAAACATAAATGGGGATGGGTTGGGAAAAATAGAGGTTTAACTCCTTTTCACTTGGGTGGCCATTCTGTATTAGGTTAAGCAATAGAAGATTCAGACTTCATACAGAGTTATTGGAAGTTAAGAGCTAATTGAAAAAATAAATTTTTTAGTGCATAATATGTGAAACTTAGATGGCATGGTAATGCTGTGATGTGCTAAGACTATTTTGTTAGGGAGGATGAAAGTTTTTAAAGAAAATCATTAGTAAGTGTTTAACATGATTGTATGTTTGTGCAGTTTTTACTACTTCCACACAAAATAAAATCTTGGACCCACTTTATAATCACAATAAGACACTGCAAGGTGTGCTTTGGGATGAGATAAGAAGAAGAAGAAAAATCAGCAGTTATATAGTGGTTTTCATGCACAGTGTATACCAAAGTGCTTTACAAGCATTGCTAGACTGACAGTGAAGTGACTGAATGTGTAGTGGTGGCCATATTGCACATCAACACCCAGGACAATTGCATGAACTGGTTTATGGAAAGGGGAATGTTGGACAGGACACTGGAAATGTCCCCCACTCTTTGCGAAGAGTGCCCTGGGTTCTTTTACTTCCACCTGGACACCCGAAAGGACAGCACAGGGATAGGTAGAAAGGACCTCGGTTTAATGTCTCATCTGAAGGATGGCACATCTCAGCAGTACAGCACCCACCTAATACTGCACTCGGATGCCAGCATTTTAGGTTCAAGTCCAATCCCGGTGTTGGATGAGAACCCATGACCTTCTGATCCAGATGCGGATGTGCCACCAACTGAGCCCCACTGAGGCAGTTAATGGCAGTTCTCACATGGCTGAAGGCACTTGGCGATGCCTCGTGTCTCACAATAAACCTGAGATGTGCCATTATCCCACCACAGTGCACACCCTATCATATCTTATTGCTTAAATATCTGTTTCCTATCCTGCAGCCAGAATTACCCATTGTATTACCTGACAACCTACACTAAAACTTTCACTTGGTGAATGAGCCTTTGGAATGGAACAGTATAGAAATATTAAGACATAGAGCTAAATTTTTAACGTATCCCATCAAAACCACATCAGAAAAATGGCACAGATAAAAAACACACTGATGTTACAGCATGCAGTTTCAGAGTTGGTTTATTTATCTTTGTGCATTTTTTGACTGTGCCCATTTTCTGGTGTCCATGCAGCATGTGTTTTACCCAGACCATTCTTCCTATGCATTTTTGACCCGGGCCCAATTTTTTAAAGTTAGAGAATGATGCAAAGTGCTTGCACCAGAAAAGAAAGACACAAGAAGCATGTTACCTCAAAACTTACATCAATTCCAATTTTCTAACACTGTTTGCATCAAAAGGAGAACTGCCTGTGCCATAGTGACTTGCATCAGGTTTGCATCAAAAAAATGGGTGCACCATGTCGCAATGTGGCTTGCATCAACAACATGTTGTACCATCCCTTTTTATTCATTTTCTAAGATAGAAACTGTTGACACTGTATCAAAGATGAATGCCACTGTTAGACCAACCACAGCTGGTCTAACTGACACTAGAGTATATATGCAGGTCCCCAGTAGGTGGGCAGTCTTGACTATGGTACTTTGCATGGCATTCTGCTGCAACAGTCCTGCATTGTACACATTGTAATTCTTGCTACCAGATGCCATTCATCCACTGTAGTTGTTAACTCAGCTTGCATCATTTTTTCACTCCATGCATCCTATTATTGACTCAATGTGCATCGTGTTTGCTCCATCTCACTCATACATCATATTTTTAATTCAGGTAGCACCATTTTTGCTGCATCACACTCATGCATCATATTTTTGACTCAGCTTGCACCATTTTTGCTGCATCACACTCATGCATCATATTTTTGACTCAGCTTGCATCATTTTTGCCGCATCACATTCATGCATCATATTTTTGACTCAGCTTGCACCATTTTTGATCCGTCACATTCATACATTATATTTTTGTCTCAGCTTACATCATTTGTGTTCCATCTCCGTCATGCAATATATTTCTACTCAACTTGAGTCATTTTTGGTCCATCGCACTCATGCATAGTATTTTTTGACTCAACTTGCACCATTTTTGCTCCATTGCCATCAATCATACATCACATTGTTGACTCAGCTTGCATCATTCTCACCCTATGTGTTATATTTTTGCAACAGCGGTTCTGTTGTTTCATTAGGGGGGCTTTGCAATAGAGAAACATTTCTTGCAAAATATGGTGCACAGTGATTGTCATACCTGGATTTGATGCAAGGTGGTTGTTTGATGCACTTTGAGTCAGTCTAAGGGCCCTTTGAGGTCTAAGGGCACTTTGAAAATCCAGTCCATGAAAACTAATGGAAGATAAGGGCCACTAGTCCCACTCAGTCTGCCATACTATTCATTTTATTTTAAATCTTCATCTTTACTGTCGACCCACTTGATCTATGGTGCTGTCTCTTCCCCCCTTCCTTACCAGCACAATTCCTTTGTGCGACTCCCTATGCATTTATTGAACACTGCCACTGTTTTTGCTTCCACTACCTCAACTGGAAGGCTGTATCATAAATCCACCACTCTTTCTGTGAAAAAGTATTGCCTCAAATCTCTACTGAACCTTCCTCCATCCAACTGCATAGCATGTCTCCTTGTTCTAGAATACCCTTTTTTCTGAAAAATACTCCCCTCCTGTAACTTATTAACCCCTGTGTGGTATTTAAAGGTCTCTAGCATATCCCTTCTCTTTCTTCTATCCTCCAGCATGTACATATTGAGCTCCTTTAGCCTCTATTCATAGAGCTTATGGTGCAGATCTGCACCATTTTAGTTGCCCTCCTCTGGACCTCTTCCACTCTATTTGTTTCCTTCCTGAGATGTGGCCTCCAGAACTGAACACATTACTCAAGGTGGGATCTTACCAGTAATCTATACAGGGGCAACACCACCTTCCTTTTCTGCTGGTGATACTCCTTCCTATGCATCATAGCATCCCACTAGCCCTACTGACTGCCTTGTCACATTTCCTCACCACCTTTAGGTCATCTGTATGATTACCTCTAGATCACTTTCCTACTTGGTCATTGTAAGTATCACTTCACCCATTTTGTAATACACCCACAATTTCTATGGTCTTTGTGCAATATTTTGCACTTTTTCACATTTTGAAATTCAGGTCACAAAAAGAAATATTTTTTTTTTAAACTCAAGTTTGTTCAAAAGAGATAGACTAAATACAATGGATGAACCAAATAATTAAGCACTAACAATTGATCCAATACAAGTACATAAGATACATTTTTATAATATTGTGAGTACTATAAAAATACAAAAATATATAGAGCCATACATTTAATGCTGTATTGTTCAATTCAAGGTCCACTAACCCATTAAATGCCACAAAAGCATGACATATATTAGCTAAACAATTACTACAAAAAATTTAAAATGAGATAAAAAGACATTTCTGGGTGATTTTTTTTCCAAAAATGAACTGCAGAATCCACCTAACGCGGGCCGATGAGTATGAGAGGTTTAATATTAAACAGCCTGCTCAACCCTTAACTATACTGGTGCAACCGCTTAACTATAATATAGTGTGTGTGTGTGTGTATACAGTATATATATATATATATATATATATATATATATATATATATATATATATATATATATATATATAATACACACACACACCACATATGAATACATTTATTTACAAAAAGTATATTCACTGAAAAAAGCTACGGTAATGCACAAGTTAGGGGTTTTGAATCATTATAATTAAGAACACCCAATGTTAGTTTTTTTAACCCTAACTCTGCCAACTCCCTCCCCATCCATCACCGTGTGAACTCCATTGAATTGAACTTCAAAGCACAATCTAGATCCTAATCCCAAAGGGCCCTGCACACACTATAGCAATTAGGATTTGGGTCCTGTTTCTCACAGGACCTGGCTTCCCTCCTTTTGTTATTTATTGTATTCATTTGAAAATTAGTGACTGGGAGAGGCACACTGAGCTAAGTTTCAGGTCTAAATGTGACCTGAGGAAGGGAAGGGAAGGAAGGGAAGGAAGGGAAGGGAAGGGAAGGAAGGGAAGGGAAGGGATGAAACAGTTACCAAGAAAATAAAACCAGTCTGATAAAGAAGTTACATGAACAATGACATTAAGTGCATCGTTCAAGTGCAGTACAGGCAGTCATACCAAATATTGCAACAGGGTGCCCAGTAAATACCATACAAGGTTAAAAAATAACTGTGCAAATTAGGTAAATTCAAAAGTGCAATGATACTCAGAGGACAAGATGCTGAACCAGAGATGAGACGTGTGGTCAGGAAAGGTAAGGAATGATTCAGAAATAGGGTTAACAGGAACAAAGGGGAGGAGTTGCATTTTAGTTGCCAACTAATGGAGGAGACAGAGAAAGAGAGAGAGAGAGAGAGAGAGAGAGAGAGAGAGATGAATGGAGAAGGGTAGCTGATTCCAGAGGAAGTGGAGATGGTATGAGAAAGCACATTTTCCAACTGAGGAGTGAGGGTGGAGAATTGAGAATGTGCATAGGTCCCTGGACTGCAAGGAGTACAAGGAGGAGCAGATGGGGGAGATGCAATGGACTAAGTAGGAGGGGAGGGCCCAAAACCATTATTTAGAGACATTGGGAATAATTCCAAAATGCATTAGAGTAGTTGTTTTGCTATGTATTTCCTTACTTTTTCAAAAAGTAGAGTTGTAACTTGTTTTACATAGGATCATTTGGGTCCTGTATTGATGAAGAAACTGAGTCTTAACTTGCTTCACTCAGGGCTGTTTGTGTCTAGGCAAAGAAGGACATGCAGGGCCCTTTGGGCAAAGCAGGAGCTGACTCCTAACTTCAACAGGACCTGACTAATAACTTATTTCATGCAAGGACCATTTGATTAGTGATCTTGATTGTGTTTTGACTTTCAGCTTTATGTAATTCATGGGATGGTGTATGAGGGTAAGAGCAGTTAGGATTCCAAAAAAATTCTATTATTTGATTTTTTTCAGTTTGATGATTTGAAACCCTGACCTGTGTATTATCATTGTTTTTTCCAGTGAATTTTCTGCCTTTTTTTTTCAGATAGCCATGGTACCTTTGTGCATGTATTGTGCAAGGCCCAGTGGGCCAAGTGTGGGCCAAGTTGCCAGACCACTTTAAAACCACATAAAAGTCCCTTTGTAAATCCAAACCATAATGTGGTTTTGGGGCAGATTATCAAGGTGCCACTTATGCAGTTGTGTGGACTTGTCCATCCTGCAAATTTGTGGTCGAACTGGCAATTAATAGCCAAGTTATGGAAAAAACAAAGAGAAAAGCCTTAAGTACAGTGCACTGTTGGACTTAGGTTTTTCCCTTCTTGCAAGTAGGGGAGCACATCATGGGACACTGTAGAATTGCCATCCAGGAACATAGAGGAGCTGCAATGAGAGACCAGATGTGGTGTGGATGCTGGTGGGGGTAGGAGGGTTGTGTGGGTGCCAGAAGGTTGGTGGAGGATTATATCATACGTTGGTTAGCAGAGAGGGATGTAGTAAAGGTGGTGGATTGGG
Organism: Neoceratodus forsteri; assembly: GCA_016271365.2. Taxonomy (NCBI): domain Eukaryota; kingdom Metazoa; phylum Chordata; order Ceratodontiformes; family Ceratodontidae; genus Neoceratodus; species Neoceratodus forsteri. The sequence goes on from CM028134.1 coordinate 951,244,290, forward strand.
AACCCACTGCTGGTTCATAAAACATGTGAGATCAGCAGTTAAGAGAGAGGGATTGCCAGCAGCAGGGTTGAAAATCCACTGCCAGTGTAAAACACCTAATCAGGCAGCAGGAAGAGAAGGGGGTACCAGTGCTGGCAAAATGTTATTGAATTGGGCCATTAGAAGGAAGAGGATAACTGACTGTAGGTTTGAGCACCTTCCTCCTGTGTAAAACACCTAATTGGGCAGCTAGGAGGAAGAGGCACTGACAGTGGGATTGGATGTCTGCCACCACTAAACATTTTATTGAATTGGGCAATCTGGAGGAAGAGGGGAAACTGCAATGTGGTTGAGCACCTACCACCATTGCAGAAACATTAAATTGTTGGGATCAGGTGGGAGGGGGGACCAATGGCAACAAGGAGAACCTGCTGTGAATAATGTTTTTTAATAGCTTGATTGGCAGGAGAAAGAATATGAATGAGTGTTAGGTGGGTGGTTGTTTCTCAAACTGTTGATATGAGATGTTTTGGATCATGTTAACAGTTTTAGCAGTAAAAACATACTATTGTTGTGAGAAACGTCTTACCACCTACCAGTGGAGATGGTCAAAACAACAAAAGTATGGGGATTCAAAAGTGCATGGGATAAACATAAAGGTACCCTGCTGTGCAGCAGAGTTGGGGGGACAGCAGTCCAGATAAGGGTAGGGATTGAAAAAAAAGAAGTAGGGAAATGGACAGACTAGGCGGACTGGTTGGTCCTTATCTGCCATCATATTCTATGTTTCTGTGATTAGAACATTGAAAAAACATTCTGCGTGTGTGTGACAATGTGTCTTATTACTTAAATCATTAAAAAATACTAAGCATTTGCCAGGGAACCACCTATCCCAGGCACCTCCTTGCATCAAACTTGTAAAAAATTTAAGTATTTTTGGTCAGCCATTTTTGAGTTACAGTTGAGCAGAGAACAGGTCTTAATTTATACATATTTTTGTTTTTTCAACCTTTTAGGACTTGTAAGCCTCTGAACTGAATGTTACAAAATTCTAAGTATCAACAGATCTGGAGCCCTAGAATGCAAATCCCAAATTGTAGGGTATTCTATCCATGGACGGCTGTGTTATTAAGGTTAAAAAAAATGGGTTCAACCCTAACACCCACCACTTCCTCATTCTCTACTCTGATGACCCAAGCTAAGTTACAGGTTTGGGCCATGCCCCCGTGACTTTCTTCTTCAAGCTACACCTCTGGGGCTTGTGGGTTCCTTATATGGTAGGTGTCTTGTTTGATATATGATCCTACTCCAAGAACTAGACTCATCAGGAATGGCCCAGACCTATAGCTTTTTAAAGAAGCAGACCCATATTGCATGGCCCCATCTCTGTAGTCAATAAGTAAAGCAGCACATCCATACAACACAGCTTTGAAGCTGTAGCTTGCATCATGGGAGTGATATATAGGCCTCCCTCACAAGGTGCAGAAGAAAAGAAAGCACTGATGGAAAGCATACTAAAAATGACCAATAAAGGAGATGTCGTACTGATGGGAGACTTCAACCTCCCAGACATAGACTGGAATTCCTGCCTAACATCCACAGCTAAAAGCAGTAATTTCCTAGAAACCATGAGAGGGGCTGGACTAATTTAGCTCATCATGGCCCCCACTACAGAAAACACAATCCTGGATCTGGTGTTCACAAACAGCAGCCAGGTCAAGGAGGTAGAAGTGGGGTGCCATCTACGGTCGAGTGGCCACAAATCTGTCTGGCTCAAGGTCAACATGGTCTAGGAATCAATCCACTCTATGACTAGAGTCTTAGACTTCAGAAGAACATACTTTGATCAGATGAGAATATGCTTTAGGGATATCATCAAGAAAAAGGCAAAAGGAGAGGTGGAGGAATGTTGGACACGCATAAGGGAGGCACTAGCGAAAGTAACTGAAAAATGTTCCAGACTGGTCAGTAAGGCGAGGAAAACAAGCATTTGTCAGTGCCGAATGTTTGCTTGCTGGCATTGGGATTGGTAGTGTAGGAGTTAGACAGCTGCATAATAGGAATGGCAGTGAAGTATTGAACTGAAGCCAACCCCGCCACCACCCTGCAGATATGGACAGGCATTGGGGTGTGCCTTTGGGTCATCAGGCATAATGGCCACACCATTTCACCACACCCCGCCCTGCAGACACTGACAAGTGTCACGGTGTGCCTTGGGATCTTTGGCCCTTATGCACACCCCATTCCATTAGGAAGTACGGTGAGATGGGTGCGGTATAGGAGAATGAGGTGAACTTTGGGGCTGAGGAGTCCAAGGCATACCTCGATGCCTCTCAGTGACTGCAGGGTGTGGAATGGTATGAGCATCACAGGCAAGAATCCCAAGTCACACCCCTGATGCCTGTCATTCTCTGTAGGGTCGGTCGTTATAGTTGAAAAGCCTAATACCTCATGCATTCGTTGGTATTTTCACTCCAAATTTTCAACATGTTTGTTTTGTGACTCCATCTCATGAACAGGGGGAATATCAGTTTGTTAGCCTAAAGCTGCTTATGCACAGGGACTACGGCATTTAGCACCACAGGTGCAAAAATATTCCGAACAGGATGTAAAAAATGACAACTGTACTCTTTCATGGGAAGGTGTAAAAAATGGCTATGTTGCAAATGTGTAGTAAAAATATAAAAAAAAATGGTGAAGTCACGAGCGTACATAGAAACTGTGCAACGCACACCCGTAATATAATTAGGTTGGGGATTTCTTACAGCAGATTGTCAACTCAGGCATTTTGGTGCCTCCGATCATGAACAGTGTTACTGTGATTTTTTCTTTATCTGTGCGAACAATGATTTCCCACAAGCGACCATGCATCTCTGCTCTGAAAGTGTGAAAACACATCGGCCATGTTGTGAAAAATAGCAGCTGTACTGCTCATAAGGAAGTGTGGAAAAATGCCACTGGTGAAAATCTGGACTGAAAATATTACAAAGTCATGAACTAAGGGTGCGTGGAAACTGTGCAATGCTCACTCGTAACACAGTCATTTATGGACTTTTGTCACCAAATTTTCAACATAGCCATTTTAAGACCTCTGCTCATGAACAGTGTAACTGTGATTTTCTTAATCTGTCCTAAACATTGCTTTTCGCACACCAACAGCACCATTGTATGCGTGTGTGGAAAACATTTGGATGACATATGAAAAATTGCAGCTGTACTGTTCATAAGGAAGTTTAATAAAATGGACATGTTGAAAATCTGAGTGAAAATATTAAATTTGCAAACTTACGAGCATGCATAGGAACTGTCAGCATAGCGCTTCGTAAAAGTCATTTTTAGAATTTTTCACCAAATTCTCAACATAGCCATTTTAAGACCTCTGCTCGTGAACAGTGTCACTGTGATTTTCTTAATTTATTCTGTGCATTGATTTGCCTTTTGACTAAGCCATTTAATATGCGCTACATGAAGTAGGCTTTGGTACAGGTGAGATGTGAAAAATGACAGCTGTACTGCTCATAAGAAGGTGTGGTACAATGGCAATGTTGAAAATCTGGAGTGAAAATATTGAAAATTTGCGATCTTACGAGCGTGCGTAGGAACTGTACAACGCACGCTCATAAAACAGTCATTTTTTGAAATTTTTTCACCAGATTCTCAACATAGCCATTTTAAGACCTCTGCTCATGAACAGTGTCACTGTGATTTTCTTAATTTGTCCCGTACATTGACCTCGCACACCAACTGCGCCATTGTGCGCTACATGGGTGGAAACACATTTTGGGTGAGATGTGAAAAATGACAGCTGTACTGCTCACAAGAAGGTGTGGTAAAATGGCAATGTTGAAAATCTGGAGTGAAAATATTGAAAATTCGCGAACTTACAAGCCTGCGTAGGAACTGCACAATGCTGCGCTAAATAAAACTGTCATTTTGGGAATTTTGGCACCAAATTTTCAACATGGGGTTTTGACACCCTTCTCATGATTGATGTCACTGTCATGGTGTTATTCAGGTCTGAAGGGTGATTTCACAGTCACTGCACAGTCATTAGCGAAATCACCCGCCCGGGCGAGCGCTTTTACCATGACATGTTTATCAATATCGAGAAGGGTCTAAACACCCATGTTGGTAATTAGTCAAAATAAAAAATACTGAGATATGCAATAAGTTGAAACCCCTATCTGAGCCCATTATACAGCTTACCGGCATTTCCTCAGTTCGCGGTCGCCTTTGAAGATTGCAGACTTGTTCCGGTCCACGAAGATCGTCGCGCCGAGGTCGGGTAAGTATGGTGAGGGGGGAGTGGGAGGCTGGGTGCGCAGTGGGTGGGTGCGGGTTGTGGGAGGGTGGGAGTCTCACCGTGGGACCGTTTTTCTTCACAGGTGAAAAAAAAAAAGGACGGCGATGGGACGTTGCTACTGGGGTGGGCTCCCAGCATGCACAAGGATGTTGGGGCGGCCGTTCAGCCGGCGGGGATTGGGCACCCCGTCGGCCTCTGATGCTTGCCACGCTGGGGTGGGCTCCCAGCGTGGCACTCCTACTGGGGGAAGGACAGGTGCAGCCGATGGGGATTGTGCACCCCGTCGGCTATGATTAGTTGCCATGCTGGGGTGGGCACCAGCGTGGCATTTGTAATCATTTGGGGGAAGGCGGAGAGAGCAGCACAGCCAACGGGATTGGGCACCCAGTCGGCTATACAGTGTGTGCGTGCGGGCGCGCGCGCCTGCGGGCGTCAGTGGGGGGCTGCACATGAGCAGCCTTATCTTATCGCTGCTCACTCAAGCGTAGCTCCCCTTTCAACTGTATGCCACTGCATTTTGGAAGTGTCATAGACAGCTCCAAAATGCATTGGCTTACAGGGGCCGCGCCTGCCAGCATACTGACTGAATAGGAGAAGGAGGTGACACACCTCAGAAATCTCCGATGATGGCACTATGTTTCTTTCACATGCGTGCAAGCAAACATAAAAATGGAATACACTATGGTTCACAAAAGAATTAGTAGTTGCAGTGAGAGAAAAGATGCTAGCATTCAGAAAATACAAGGGCTGAAATACAGACAAAGACAGGGAGGCATTCAAGAGCAGCTTGAAGGAGGCAAGGAAGTGATCAGAGCAGCAAAGGCACAAACTGAGAAGATAGTGCAGGGGAAAAAGGAGGGAAAAAGACCTACTTTAGGTAATTAAGTGACAAAAGGAAAAACAAGAGAGGTATTGTCAGGCTCATAAGCAAGGATTAGAGGAGGGTAGAAGATGAAAGCAAAAAAGATGTCCTAAATGACTTTCTTTGCTCTGTTTTTTCAAAGGAAGAGCCTAGAAATGGACCCAACCTAAAGGGGGATAAAAATCACGAAAAGTGGGTAGACACAAGCCTTTTCACATTAGAGAGGGTAAGGACAGAATTGTTAGGCTTGTTACACAAAAACAAACACTCTCTTATGCAAGAAGTACTAAAATTAGCAGTAACTACAGTAGTTTTGTGTTGACTGTAAATGACTATGGACTAGTGCTATACAGTGCTACAACCAACACAGCTCTCAAGTGGGTAAAAACTACCCTCAATAAGGCCTGTAGGTTTGTTCTGGGTGCTCACTGCCTAACACACACTTGCAAGCTTTATGCACACTCCACTTGGCTAAACCTGGAGTGCTGTATACAGTGCCAGGTATGCCTACTGGCAAAGAAATCCATCTTTCAATTAAAACCCCTGAGTTGGCAGAATTTCCTCAGCTTGGCCAACAAAACTATGCATACCAGAGGAGCAAACACCCAGCCTCTTAATGTAACTTTCCGGTGGACGTCCCAAGGGCAATGGCCCTTTGTGTACCTTGTGGCCTACTGGATAAATACACTCAGTGACAACTTTCTGTCAGAAACTATACTAGGTTCATTTAAATTTAAGCTGTCTGCCCATCTCGCAACACATAGTAGTTGCAACTGTAACTACTAACTGTACCAGCTTGGCCTGAAAACCATGTTCTACCTTTGCACTTACTGTTTCACACTTTACTCCTCCCCCCAGCTACCAACTGAAATTCACCCTCAACTCAACACCTACCCCACCTCACTTCCTTCCTCACCTCACTCCACCTCCAAGGACCATACCAGCACATGGTCTCATTCCCCCCATCAACTTCAGTACATAGCCATTGAAACTGCAACCGGCCTCTCATCTCTATCCATTCGAATGTCCTCTGTGCTATTCCTTGTAATCCTCCTAGCCCCACAGGGATAATCCATTTCTTCATCTGTGAATGTCCACTCTGCTCAGCTAACAGCCATAACTACACCTGCACTGCATGTACTGCACTTAGACAAAAACTGTTTTCAAACATGTTTGCTAAACCTCTTCGAAAAAGTTTAACTAAGACTTCCTAGATACTGTATGTATGGTTATGTCTTGTATTGTGTTTCTGTTTTTCCTCATTAGATGTGGAACCTTTGTAAATTAGCTTCTAGCTCAAAGGTATGTAAATCCAAGATCGAATAATTAAATCAATAAATAAATAAACTGAAGGTAGATAAAGCCATGGGTCCAGACGGAGTCCACCCATGTATACTGAGGAACTTAATGATTAATTGGATGCACCTCTAGCGAATCTATTTTGCAGATCCCTGAAAGAAGAAACAGTCCCCAATGCTGGAAAAGGGCAGTAGTGATCCCCATACATAAGAGTGGTAACAGGGAGGATGCAGGAAACTACCACCCAGTCAGTCTCACCTTGGTGGGGGGAAAGATGATGGAATCGCTGCTCAAGGAAGAATAATAGCATTTCTGGAGGAAGATGGTCAGCAGGATGGCAAGCAGCATGGCTTCACAGTGGGAAGATTTTGTCAGACAAATTGATCGAGTTTTTTAACTCAGTTACTAAAGTTGTGGACCAGGGGGTAGCCATGGATGTTATCTACCCCGACTTTAGCAAAGCCTTTGATTCAGTCCCACACAGAAGGCTGCTGAATAAGATCAAGCATAAAGTCATAGGGTGGGAAGTGGTATCATGGTGAGTGAGTAACTGGCTTGAATGGAGAACTTAAACGGTGATGGTAAATGGGGCAGCATCAACGGGTAGGGAGGTAACCAGAGGTGTGCCACATGGGTCTGTCCTGGGACCATTGCTCTTCAATGTTTTCATCAGAGACATCACAGAGGAGCTAAGTGGCAGGTGTGTCTGTTTGCAGATGACATGAAGCTCTGCAACATGGTGGACACTGCACAGGGGGTGGAGCAAATTCGAAGTTACCCACTGAAGCTGGAAAAATGGTCCAATATGTGGCAGTTAAATTCAACACAAAAAAGTGCAAAGTTATGCATCTGTTCAGCAGCAACCCAGGGACAGACTACTATCTGGGAAGGTGGAAACTAGCACCCTCCCGGCAAGAGTGGGATCTAGGAGTTATCATTTCAGATGATTTAAAAGTAGGTAGTTAATGCGAAAAAGCAGCACAAAAGGCCAGCAGAATGCTAGGATGCATAGAAAGGGGCATCACAAGTAGTAGGAGGGAGGTGATCTTGCCACTGTACAGGTCCCTGGTAAGGCCCCACATTGAGTACTGCATCAAGTTCTGGAGGCCTTATCTCAGGAAGGACATAGATAGATTTGAGACAGTGAAGAGGAGGGCAACTAAAATGACACAAGGTCTCCATGAACTGCCATATGAAAGCAGGACAGACGAACTCAACATGTAATCCCTGGAGCAGCACAGAGACTGGGGACATGATTGAGACATTCAAGTATCTGAAGGGTATAAACAGAGCCCCCACCCAAGACCTCTTTCTGGTCAATAGCTCCACAAGGACAAGAGATCATGATATGAAATTAAAAGGGGAAAGATTATGGGGCAACATGGCAAGTTTTCCTTAATGGAAAGGGTGGTTGATATATGGAGAGGCCTACCTGCCGAGGTCATTGACTCCAAAACAGTAAGGGAATTCAAACTAGCTTGGGATAAACACAAGGGGGTTGTAGCTAAGAAATTCTAAGTAAGGGGTATGTCTCAGGGCAGACAATCTTTGGTCTCCATCTGCCATCACTTTTCATGTTTCTGTGTTTCTACAAGGGCCTATGTGCCCTTCCTCAATATCAAACCTATGAAGCATGGCACCAGACCTGCAACTTACTTCACATAGGGAATTATGGTATCTACCTGAAGCAGGAGACACAGAGGGCATGGTACCAGACATGTAATCTGTTTCACTTTGGGCACTGCTGCCCAACATGAAGCAGCAGACTTGTAGGGTAAAACTCCAGACCTGTAGCTTGTTTTGTACAGTGTTCTGTGGATCCTACATGACATGGCAGACTTTTTGTGCACAGTCCTTGACCTGTAACATGACGCAGTTCAAAGTTTTAATTCAATGATTTATATGTCTGTTTTTACAATATAAAATTAAAGTTAAAAGCAAATATAATTCACATAAATGCAAAACATTAATAACTTATAAAAATAAAAAATATCCCAAGACAATAAAAATAAGTAAATATGAAGTGATATTGGTAAAATGGTAATAACTATTGTAGAAGGCAACTGGATTGTGCAAGACTCCTTAGAAAATTTAAGACTGCATAATGAAACAGGAATAGTTCCTTATCTCACGGGTTTAGGCATGAGTACCTACACCCCACCCCGGGATACGGTGTCATAATCTCTTAAAGCAATAATGCCATTAGAGGGCATATTAATGCCCAACAAAGGTAATGTCATGCCATTATCCCTCTGTACAACATCAATGCTGAGCAGGACACTTTACAATCTTATATTCTCTGTTAAGAGACTTATGGAAATTCAACTGATTTTTTTATAATGTCCATATTTGCAGAGTTTATCTGTCTTCCTCCAAGTTGTTCACTATTTAGGCAAGTCCTCTGCATAGTTTCTGACAGAAATATTTCTCTTTGGGAAAAGGACCTTGGACAGATGAAAAGGATATAGGGAAGACCTTCCCTGTGGCCCAAGCCTCAGTCACAGACAGGATAAATTCCCAACTATTTCCAGTATCTTTTATCAAATGATTACTGTTATGTAGTTCAAAACAAAAATGAGTGAATAGTTTTCTGTCAGCAGGTGATATAAACATGTCTAAGTATGGTTCTCTGGTACCTGAAGTAGTAGACCAGTAGAGCACACCCTGGGACTTGTAACTTGGTCTTAGGTCATGAGAATAGGGGATGGGGAAGGCATTAGGGTGGAAAATTCTAACATCACATTGTCATACCTTTGTAGCTTTGTAACCTTAATATACAAATTAATATTGTTTTATTTGGAATGAATGTCCTTACTTTTTGATGGAGTATAGTACCAGACATACAACTTACTTTGTGTAGGGCCAACAAGGTCCTGATTGAAGTAGTAGGTTTGTGCCCTGTGCAATGTAACAGAATAGAGCACGCTTTGTGCAGGGCCCTGCACAAAGCAAAAATGAGTCATATACTTTGCTTCCTGCAGGGTAGCAGATGAGGCATACATTTCTTTTTGAATGGCCCGGCAGATGAATCATAAACACTGGGGAATCTGAAAGAGCCACAGCTTGGCAACAGCTGCTCTGTGACAAAAATCAGGAACTGTTCAAAAGAAGTCACAGCACTCTTCACACATCAGTGATAAAGCAGAAACCAATTACTTCACAAAACTAGGTTTATTATTGAACTCCTTCCACCACAGCAGTGTCAAAGCCCATTCAGGCTCAACTCAGAGTACAGCAGCAAACTTCTAATGTTTTATCAAATAGTTGTCTTTTACGAAGATAGTGCCATCCAGTGCTCATTCAACTTATATAGCCCTAAGGGGAGTGGTTCTGTTCACATGTATTTAATTAAAGTGCAATTAGTACTAAACAAATGACCTTTGGGGTAACCATTGCCTCAGAGTTTGCACACAGAGGTTCTTTGTCTTTTATATAGTTTTTTGTTTTAATGGGATTCACCACAACATAACCCAGGCAGACCGTCTTAGGGTAGCTGGTTCATTAAACTGGGGTGTCAAACAGATGAGGCATACAGATGAGTCTCGGTAGGATGAAACATGTGACTATGTCATCTGTTAGCATCCTTTGCAAACTGTGTGAGAGGCCTTTCGGCACCATGCAATTCTGCTTAAGTTGAACCAGCATGATATTCTGTGGTGATTTGCATATGTAGCCCATGATGCTTTGCATTGTGTGGGCATGTGTGATTTTGTATTTCCTTGAAACTTGGCTTCCCAGACAAATGCCCTTTGGGATAACCATTGCCTCAGTGTTTGCACACAGAGATTCTTTATCATTTAAAGTGTACAAATATGTATCAAATACATGCTAATAAATATGTACACCCTTATTTAATACAGAATAAAAACTAGACACACTTGAAATGTCCCCATCTGTCTAAGTCCTCTTTAAAGTATTTGCAACTCATACATGCTTAGGTAGAGCTCTAGTGTGTGCCAAATGACTTTGAAAAACAATTCCTTTTAGCCAGGCTTTGACACTGTTCTGGTTGAAGGAGTTTGATAATAAACATACTTTGGTGAAGTACTTGGTTTCTGCTTTATCTTTGATGCGTGAGGAGTGCAGTGACTTTTTTTGAAAATAAACACTGGGTCCAACAGGTATACCATGTACAGTGTGACCATGATTGAGCACTTACAAAAAAGGGTGACTCAATCACTGCGCCTGTGTACAGGGCTACCTGACAGGGTAGTGAGCAGATAAAGGGTGGTCGAGATAGAGTGAATGGATGTACTCGTGCATACACACAAGGGGTGGGGAAGGGGAGGGAAGGTTTGTGGGAGGGGTGTGGTGGGCAGCTGCTGAGCTGGACCGCTAGTAAGGTGGGGTGGGTATTCACTTGGGAAGTATAGGGTTTGGGACCAGCTCTGCCCTTTTTTTTTTGTCGGCGGGTGGCTTTGTATATTTACTTCTAGTCTTTGGATAATGACCGAATCCAGGAATGGTGGTGCCCCGTCAAAATTAGAAAGTAAAGTTAGCGTGGGTGACCAGCATTTTGGAGATATGTTAGGCAAGCATTTTTTGGGTCCATATTAAGAATTGCCCTTGCATGCTCACCTATGCGGGTCTTAAATGGCCTTTATGTTTTCCCAAAGTAGAATTTCCCGCATTTACATTCTGCCATATATATGACACCAAGTGTGCTGCATGTAGTGGACCCCCTAACCTTTACTTCCTTATTGGTAGCTGGATTTTTAAAACTTTTGGTGGTTCTTACCATGGGACAATACTTACATTTCCACATTTATTGCACACCCCCATACGTTCTGTAGGCCAGTTTCTAGGCCTTTCTGGTGTAGGCTGTACAGAGTGCACAACAATGTCTTTGATATTTTTTCCCCTTCTGTACACCATTCTGCTGTAACAAGTTGTGTACCGGCCCTGAGCTAGGCCAGTTTTAAGTTTTTAATGTTGAACTTTGGACTTTACTCCATTGAATGTATTCACATTGCATTCTAAGAACATTGCATGTGTGAGTTAATGATTGACTCTGTCCTGTATTGATGTTTTTTGCACTTTAAATTAAAGTTGAAGCACTTTTTGAAGGAATCCTTTGGTTTCCATATTGGTTCTTATAGGAGCAACACAGTAGCATGCCTTTAGGTGTGTGCCGGTCACCCATGCTAACTTAGCTTTGTATTTTTCCAAGTTGTTCACACACAACCCAACATGCACCCCCTGGAGTTCAGAATCCATTAGTAGTGGGGTGTGGGGGTGAAGCCCCATGGGGGATGAGAGGGGCTCAGTTCCCTGCTTTAAAAAAAACACCCATAGGTCTCGGGTGCCCTCTTCATCCTCACCATGAGTGTGCATTGACAAAATTCATTTTCGGTTCTGTGCACTCATCGTTATGACATGGAACCAGCACACCAGGTCAGTAGCTTGCTTTGCACAGGGACCTGTGGGTCTTATGTGAAACAGCAGGCCCATTGGTAGAATTATAGACCTATATATTGGTTCATTCAGTGGCGAAGTAGAACAATTATCTGGCACAGTGCTACGCTGGTAGGATGATGTTGGGGGGGGGGGCTATGAGTCCTTTGTGAATTGATAGACCCATCTGGTGTATGTCAAAGTTACTTCTTGGTTGGTGTTGAGGGTGTTTATAAATAGTCTAGCCCAAAAATATGGGTTTTAAATGTTTAAAAATGTTACAGCTTTGTTTAAACTCTAAACCTCTCTTCTTCTCCTTCTTAAAGTATGAACAATAACATTATTGGAATGGAGCAATAATTAATTGTGAATTGTCGCCATGAGTTCAACTACAGTAGATAAGGAACTGAAACTTTGACATTAGGGAATCAAGTGAAATAAAAGCCACAAACTTCCCTGAGTGTCTTAGACACTCTTAAATTATAATTGATTTCTTAGTATGTTACAGCAGTTACTATGGTGTAGGTGTACAATGCTCCACCATATACATTATTGCTAAAAAGCAATCTACTTCTGAAATAATAATTTTAGTCTTTTGTAGGAAGGACAAAAACATTACTCCATAGGGATAGAGTTTGAATTCAAAAGGTAGAATGCACAATTTTCTCTCACTTGAGAACAATATTTTTTCAGTTGACTTCAAAAACTAACTGAGTCTAATGATAGACATAAAAAGAAGAGCAGAGTCTGGCTAGGTCTCGAGGGTTTTTGAAATGAATAAGGGGACACAGTAAAAAGCTAGAGATTGGGAAACAATCAATAGATAATGCCTGCAATCACCATTTCCTTTATCATTCTATACTTCACAATGAATGCAAATCAATACCAGCTGCTTGCATTTCATGAATACAGTCACAGAGTTATAAAAAGAATATCTAAAAACAGAAAGCATTTGTTCAGTCTGCATAATATACATCATACAGTAAGTGAGAAAAAAGTGTGAAACAATTTCTTCATCTTTGTAAACTACAGTATATAAGAATACTTCCCCTTATCTCCTCAGAGCCCAAAAGAACAATGCATTACTTATTCACTGTTTATAAAACTGTACTTCTTGAACAACAAGGGTACATAAACTGCTGTTTGTCTCCATCCTTCCACCATTGCAGTCTTACTGTAGATCTCAATCTTGTCTAACTGTTGTAGTCCCAAATGTTAATAAAACTTCTTTTGGAAAAATGACCCTTAACTATTTTGTTCCATGGTCCCGGAATGAACAACAAACCAAATTAAAGGTTTAAGCATCAACGTATTAATTGAGAAAAAACTACTGTGAATCAAGAACTCTAATTAACCATTAACAAACAGATGCTATGATATACAGTACACACAGTACTATTATATGTTTGATTGCAATACTGTCTCATTTCATCCCTTTATATGGAGCAGTCAGGGATGAACATCTTGGGCACAGAGTACCTTAAAACCTTAACTTATCATGTTAATTTGTTACTAATTTTTTCACAAATACAGATTGGATTCTGACACAGCGTGGCACAATTCAGATGCACTTGAGATATTGGTGACAAGACTGATAGACGACAAAAAAAATGGTCTAGTGCAAGGGTCGATCTTAACATTGTCTTACTAGCCCAAACCCTGGTGCAAATTGACCAGGACCAGTCCAGCTCTCTACTTGTCCGTCTTGACTAGTGCAGATTTTCATGGCTGTTAATGAAGTTAAAAAAATCTCTACTTTAGCAGGCACTAGTCCTCATGCTAATCTCTCTTAATGTTCCAGATTGCCTGGTGAGATTAACAGCTCATTAAGAGCTGCAATTATCTGCAAGTTCAAGAAGGGGGGGGGCCACAAAAGACTCAATGTGAGTCATTATCACTCCACTGTTAGGACTTTCAGCTAGTGTCCAAGGTGTGATCAAGGGTAGAGTGCTGGGAAGTCACTAGCTTCCAGTTTTCTGAATGTGTCTCTGATTAAAGATTTGTCCCATATTATTAAGACCAGCACCGCTCATTGCTGTGCCAAATTTAAGGTCACGATGGACCAGGCCATATTTCAGCACTATAGGAGGCTCAGGAACGAGTGTAAGAAAGCAATCAGGGCTGCCAAAAGTGAATTCTGCAAAGTGGCACTGCTGAACCCAGCTAAAGACCCTAGGACTTTCTGGAGGAACATAAAGAACATAGTAAGTGGTTCCCCCAATGATGAGGTGGCTGACATTCTCATCGATGATACTAGTTGTAACAATCCACTTGCTATAACCAATGCATTTAACTAACACTTCTCTGACCTGTCTGCCTTCACCTCCCTATTCTCCTCCAGTGGTTGTAATAGTTGTGTCCATGACTCCGCTCCACAACTGGCTCCCATCTCCTGCCCATTATTCTATTTCAAGGCTGTGACAGCACAAGAGATGCAGAGATTGCTCTCTGGTCTCTCCCCCTTCTCCAGTGCTGGCCACGATGGTATGGAACCTACATTTCTCTGTCTTGGTGCCTCTCTAATTGCCTCTCTGGTGGCTCATATCTTCAACTTATCCCTAGCTTCTGGGGTCATCCCTGATATATGGAAGGTGGCTAGGGTTGTCCCCATTCTCAAACATGGCAACCCTAAGATTCTTGACAACTACCGATTGATAGCCATATTGTCTGCTATCAGTAAACTTCTTGAGAAAGTTGTGGCTGGACAACTCATGAAGTATATTCAGTCTCATGAGCTATTGTCTCCTGAGCAGCATGGCTTTTGTAAAGGGCACAGTACATCCTCTGCCATTGTCATTCTCACATCTGGGATCAGAGCTGCCATGCACCAAGGTAAACTCTCTAGTGCCATCTTCATCAATCTATCCAAAGCCTTTGATCTAGTTGACCATGCTCTACTCTGCTCTCAGCTTAGGTCCTTTGGTTTGCCACCCCCTGTACTCAGTTGGTTCACCAACTACCTACAGGGCAGGCAGCAGCTGTTCAAATACAGTAAGGTGCTCTCAGACACCACTTCTGTGTCCTCAGGTGTTCCCCAAGGTTCATTCCTGGGGGTCCTGCTCTTTTCCATCTTTGCCAACAATCTACCCGCTACCTCTTCCTACTGTAGATCCAGTCTATATGCTGATGACCTGGTCATCCTCACTTATTCTCGGGACATTGGGGTCATAAACCACCAGCTGAACGAGGATGTTATGAGTGTCCAATCCTGGATAACGTCCCACAAGCTGGTCCTCAACCTCAAAAAAAAAACAGGCCATGCTCTTTGGGTCCCTGGCCAAGATAAAAGCCTCCCCTGACCCTTTGTGTATCACTGGTCTTGACGAGACTCCTGTCCTCATCACCAACTCCATCAAATTCCTTGGGGTGACACTTGACCCTCACCTCAACCTTGGACTCCTTATCCAGAATGTATGCAGAACCGTTAACTGCAAACTGGGTCTGACCTATCGAGCAAAGAGCAATCTCACTTATGCTGCTTGCCTTCGCTGGCTAGTGGCATGTTTCTCCCATCCCTCTGCTATGGGCTCCTCCTGTTTGCTCATACCTCCAAAGCCTACCTCTCTAGGTGGACCGTCGTCTACAACAACATTTGCCATTTTGCCCTTGCTGCCCCTCGTCTCACCCACCACTGTGACCTGTATAGTAAGCTTAATTGGCTCTCCCCACCCAAATACTTAAATTTTGTCCTGGGCTGTTTCAAGGGCAAGGTCCTTGGTACTGGCACCCCCTTCCCTTGATTGGTGGAGCTCCTCGTGCTGGCTTCCTCCTCCTCATACTCCCTCAGATCCCTGGGCCCTGCTATTCTTAGGATTCCTGCTACTCGCACTCAAATGGGGGACAGAGATTTTGCCTCATGCACCCCAACACTGTGGAACTCCCTACCTGCCCAGGTCCACTCCTCCCCCTCCCCCTCCCATGCATGCCTCTGAACCTCCCTCTGGAATCATTTGAAGCTCTCCTCAGCATGTGGTTGTCCTAAACCTCCATAATCTCACTTTGCCCCCTGCACTGAACATACTTTGTAAAGTATAGCCTGCCTGCATGGTTTTTGTCCTGCACACAATGTATACACCCTATGTATTAGGTATTGCTCTGACTGTGCCCCCACTTTTTGGGGTCCTATACTGTATATAATTTGTATATAATGCAATGCTCACAGCCTTGGTGACTTGATATATATGCTCAGACCATTTGTGTGTACCTACTGACTATGTGATGCTTCTGTTTTCCCTGACTGTGTAACTGCCTAAAGTGTATCATGTTGACCTATGTCATATTTCTTTGTACTCTCCCATGTTGTACCTGAAAATAGGCAATGTCTTGTCTAGTGTACTTCCTGGTTAAGAAAAGCTAAATAAATAATAAATAAATTTCCTTACATTTTGAGTGTCTGTATCCACTGTTTCAGTGACAAAATGCAAGGAGGTATACAGGATCAGCCCAGCAGGTGGTGGGTTTCATCCAAGCTTCACCATAACTTCCCTCTCCCCTTCAAATCTCTTAACTCTGTTCTTTCCCTGGACACCACTGCAGACCAGACTCTGAAATGACCATCCACAGACCCACAGTTGCCCTTACTGGCAAGTGTAGGGGATCCCCAGTTCTTCTAAATGGACCATGCCAGCCAGCACCATCCTTACAGTCCCGTCCTTATCCCACCCAGCATGTCCTTTCATCCTAAAAACAAAGCTTTGGATCATGTATGGTAGAAAAATGAACCTTAATAAAACACATACTTTGAAGGCTTAAAATAGGCATTCCTGAGGTACATAGATCATCCTATATAGAAATACAGATAGTATAGCATTATGCCTGTGTTCTGTTTCCCCTGGGCTGATGAAATAAAAATGTCATAGTTTTCTATTTCTCAAGCCCCTTAGGTTTGTGTATCCCCCACACAAAGAAATCTTAGACATGCTCCTGGCACACTTGAGACTGTACAAATCTTCCAGAAGTGCATGTCTCCAGTTGACTATAGGGTGGCGGCTGACAGTGTCTTTCTCTGCCTGACTCTGATCATTGCCCTGTGGGTGGTGGTGACAGTGTGGTGAGGTACATTGTGATTTCTGCTATTGTGTGTGCAGAGCTAGGACTGCTTATTCAAACATTTGCTGTTGTGATGTCCTCTGGCTTGGTGGTGGTGGTGGTGGGAGGCAGAAAGAGAAGAGAGGAGGCCATGATACAAAACAATTGGGGGGGTCTTACTATGTGTGATGGCATTGCAGTATTTTTTTCTGCTGGGGAGCTGGAAGCAATGTGGAAGCAGGATAAATGTGAAATAATCAGAGTATTTCTTGACTTGCATTGTTTCTTGTATAAGTGATCAAAATTTACCATTATAATTAAGGACTGGTGCAACCATCTGCGGACTAGTGCAATTTTGAATCAACTTGCCCTGCTGGCTAGTGCAGAAAAAAAGGTTAAGGTTGACCCCTGGTCTAGTGTTTTAATGCAAGTGCTGCAGGTTGCACACTGAAAATAACACATGCATCAAATATTTGATGCTTTCATCATTTATCAGCTATAAATTGTACAGTATTGTAAAGGCAGCATACTGTCTGAAAATCACATACAGTCATTTTGGCTCATTTACAAAGATGCAACTGCAGCAATACAACTGTCACAAGTGCTGAAACCAGAGTGTTGAAAATCTGTGCCCAAAGTTATTGAGAAAACCCTTTATTTGTGAAATTATTTCCCCTGTTTACAAATTTACTGATCATACAGTATAGCACCATGGATCTGTTAGTATCTCTGTTAGCATCTCTATTCATTTACATGTACAGTGTCATTCTGCTGAGTGCATTTGCTATGTGGTGTGGCTGAGTGCCCATGATTACAGGAATAATCACAAGAAATATGTTTACCTCTTGTACATCTCCATTGGCCTCTTCTGCTCATGACCCTATGCCCAATCACCCACCTCTAGCACTTACCCCAACCAAGTACCTGCCACATTGGTTGTGTGCTATTGGTTGGTAGTGCATAACACTTGGTTCTGCCTGCAGCATCCTGACAATAGAGGTTTTTACCTTCCGTTTCTCCCCAAGTCAGAGCTGGTGGAGCGCAATGGCATGCATGGACAGTGGGAAGATGATGCATGCCTCTGAGCCTGCTGCTGGCATACAGTTCTGGTGACTGCTTCTGCACTACCCAGCATCTGCTAGGTAGCAGCAAAGCAGTGATACATGCTGCCCCACTTCCCAAAGAAGGGGACCAGTCACTGCACTTGCAATCATCCTTTCCTTGGCCAGCTTCCAAGAGAGCGCGATCCATTTCTGAAACATGGCTGCTATCTTGACATAGGGTGCCTTAGCCCACCACCCCACTGGGACAATATGTTTAGTATTTTTAAGTGGTGTTTAAATACAAAAAAAATCAAGTGCAGAAGAGCACAAACTTGCAAAGCATGTTCACAGTAGGAACAGAACTGAGAAGGTGCAGATATGTGGTTTAAAATCTTTCAATAGAACTGACAAGTTGCTGCAATTTCATGTAAAACATTTTGCACAGTACTGAGAATGTGCTGCCATTTCATTTAGAGTAAGGATTTGAATCCTGGAATCCTGTTGAATAAGTCAATGAGCAAAGAGATCAGCACAAACATTTTATTCACATTTGCAATTATGTGCAATACGTAACAGGAGATTAACATTAAGTAGCCTACCAACTGGGTCCAATAAGAAGAAGAAGAAACATATTACAGCACTTTAATGGCAATCATGTTACATGAGTTTTTATGCAAGAAACATATGACTTTTAGTGACATTACTTATGTGGGAGTAGCAGCTCTGTTGAGCTCTGACCCAAATTAACCTTAAACTGTTAATGGTATAAACTTATATTTTGACTTTCTTCAGAAAAGCTGCACATCTCTTTGAAGGGCAACCAAGAAAAGCAATGGCATAAAAATAACTTACTAACATTGCTCTTGGCAGTCCATACCACAATGTTCTGTCTGCTTCAGGGACCACAGTGAAAGCAGGCCCACCTTACATGCTTGCAGATAACCAGACTGCAGGTTGGAGTTTTATGACAAGGAGGACATTACCATCAACTCAAAACTTTTTTCAAGGAACTTCAGAAGTGTGGGACTACTTTAAGCCACAAAGAAAAGAAAATGGGTGACACAAAAAAAAATAAATTGCATCAGGCTGAGAACAAAATGGCAAACTTGGAGCAGTGCCTAGTTCGAACATCAGCCCTGGTGGACTACCACAGTGAAACACTTGTGGTGTCAGCCAGGATGCAAAGCAATATTGTAGCACACTGCAGTACATCTACTACAGAAAACAAGGCAATCTCTTTTTATGTTGATTGCGCGCATGCGCAAGAACCACACTGCGTCAGCTTTCTCCACAAGCAGGTTTTGGAGGCGTGGCACTGTTGTGCCCAATGCCCTCACAGCCTGAAAAGGCTCGTTCCCTGTCCCCCAATGCCATGGCACGCTGCTGTTGACACTAGTTCATCCAGCGTCCCACAACATTCTAAAAAATCAGCCACTGCAATCAGGGGCTGCCTCGTCAGTGCAGCGTCAGCCATCCTCTACAATGAGGGAGCAACCCGTCATTGCAGGGTGGGATGTAGGATGTCTGATATTGTTTGTGAACATAGCGGTGGCCTGCAGCCATATTCACAAACAATATCTACCTCCCCATGTTTATTTGCCGACAGGGGCCACTCCCATCGGCTACTATAACCCCGTTTATTGTCTGCCGGCCAGGGGTGCCTAATCCCCATCGGCAGAAAGAATCCCATTCTGTTGTTTGCCAGCGGGTGCCCAATCCCGTCCGGCGAAGCGTATCCCCCTTTTGTTGTTTGCCGATGGGGTGCTCAGTCCCGTCAGCAGAAACATACCCCTTCTGTTGTTTGCCAGCGGGGTGCCCAATCCCCTTCCGACTACAGCTGCCCTGAAAGCAAGACTCCGGTAAAGCACGACATCCCCTCCTGTAAAGGTAAAAGCGGTCCCACATCATTTTTTTTTTACCTGAAAAAGAAAAGGTCCCACATATTCTCCGGGGCCCCCTCCCACAACCTGCACCCACCTGCTGCGCATCCTGCCTCCCACACCCCACTCCATACTTACCTACAGAGCTCGGCGCAACAATCTTCTGTGGACCGAGAATACGTGTGTGCTCTTCAAAGCTGACCGCAAACTGAGGAAATGCTGGTAAGCTGTATAATGTAATGAATAGGTTTTTTTCAACTTTAGTGCATATCTCGGGCATTTTGGGGAATTTTTCCACCAAATTTTCAACATGGGGTTTTTGGGACCCCTCTTCATGAATTTTTGAACTGTCATGGCATTAATCAGCCCCAAAAGGTGATTTTGTGATCCCTGTGCAGAATCACCCTTCGGGGCTGATTAACAAAAACGACAGTGCCAGTGCTCATGAGGTGGGCTCTCTAAAAGCCTATGTTGCAAATTTGGTAGAAAAAATCCAAAAAATGACTGTTTTACAAGCATGCATTGTGCAGTTGCTGCATACGCTTGTAACTTCGCAAATTTACAATATTTTCACACCAGATTTTCAACATTGGCATTTTGTCACACCTCCTTGTGAGCAGTATAGCTGTCATTGTTGACATCCTGGCCAAAATGTGTTTTTCGCACTTCCGGCACAGAATAGCATGGTCGCTGTGGGAAATCAGGGTTCAGAACAGATTAAGAAAATGACAGTGACACTGTTCATGAGTAGAGGTCCTAAAATGCCTATGTTGAAAATTTGGTAATGATATTCCGTAAAATGACTGTGTTACGAGCGTGTGTTGAGCAGTTGGCAACCACACTCGTAGCTTCATGAATTTATAATATTTTCACTCCAGATTTTCAACATTGCCATTTTCCAAGACCTACTTATGAATAGTGCAGCTGTCATTTTTCCCATCCTGGCCAAAATGTGTTTTCGCACTTCTGGCACAGAATAGAGCGGTTGCTGTGGGAAATCACTGTTCTGGACAGATTAAGAAAATGACAATGATACTGTTCATGAGCAGAGGTCCTAAAATGCCTATGTTGAAAATTTGGTGATGATAGCCCATCAATTGACTGTGTTACAAGTGTGCATTGCGCACTTTCCACGCATCCTTGTAACCGCCAGATTTGTGATATTGTCACACAGATTTTCAACAGTGCCATTTTCCACACCTCTTTATAAGCAGTACAGCTGTCATTTTCACATCCTGGGCGAAATGTGTTTTCTACAGTTCAGCGCAGAATAACGTGGTCACTGTGGGAAGTCAGTGTTTGGGACAGATTAAGAAAATGACAGTGGTACTGTTCATGAGCAGAAGTCCTAAAATCCCTATGTTGAAAATTTGGTGACAGAACTCCATAACATGACTGTGTTACAAGCGTGAATTGAACTGTTTCCATGCACCCTTGTAACTTCGCAAATTTGTAATACTGTCACGCCACATTTTCAACAGTGGTATTTTTTCACAACTCCCTATGAACACTACAGCTGTCATTTTTCACATCCTGGCTAAAACATGTTTTTGCACTCCTGCTGGACAATAGCACGGTCACTCTGGGAAAGCTGTGTTTGGGACAGATTAAGATCGACCGAGTGACGGGGGGAGTGACCGAGCTCAACTGAGCTCTGTCGGGACTGCTACAGATTTGTTTGTGGACAGGCAAAGGCCCCAACACAAGAACCCAGTACAAAAGGGCAGCCTGCAGCACTGGGAGAAACAGAACAAGTGATTGAGAGGGAGTGAGCAAACTCACTGAAGCACTGTCAGGACTGCTGCGGATTTCTTTGTGGGCAGAAAAAGGCATCAATACAGGCAGGGGCCCAGTACAAAAAGGCCAGCCTGCAGAGGTGGGAGAAACAGTATGAGCAAGTGAGACAAGGGGACTTAGTGAGCTCAATGGAGCTCTATCAGGACTGCTGGGATTTCTTTGTGGGCAGAAAAAGGTGCCAATGCAGGCAGGAGCCCCATACAAAAGGGCAGCTTGCAGCACCAGGACAAACAGAATGAGCAATGAGAGAGGGAGACTGAGCGACCTCAATGGAGCTCTGTCAGGACAGCTGTGGATTTCTTTGTGGACAGACAAAGGTGCCAACACAGCCAGGAGCCCCATACAAAAGCACAGTCTGCGGCGCCAAGAGAAACAGAACAAGCGAGTGACAGAGCGGTAGTGAGCGACCTCAACAGAGCTCTAGTGGGACTGCTGCAGATTTCTTTGTGGGCAGAAAATGTGGCAATGCAGGCAGGAGCCCAGTACAAAAGGCCATTTAGCACCGCCTGCAGAAACAGAATGTGAGAGTGACAGAGGGGGAGTGAGAGAGCTCAGTGGAGCTGTGTCGGGACTGCTTCAGATTTCTTTCTGGCCAGAAAAAGCCACCAGTGCAGGCAGGAGCCCAGTACAAAAGGGCAGCCTGCAGTGCTAGGAGACACAGAACAAGCGAGTGAGGGAAGGGGAGTCAGTGAGCTTAACTGGACTCTGTTGGGACTGCTGCAGATTTGTTTGTGGGCAGAAAAAAGCAGCAATGCATGCATGGGCCCAGTACAAAAGGGCAGCCTGCAGTGGCAGGAAAACCAGAATGAGTGAGTGAGTGAGCTCAACTGAGCTGCATTGTAACTGCTGCAAATTTTTTTGTGGGCATAAGAAGGCAGCAATGCAGGCAGGAGCCCAGTAGAAAAGGGCAGCCTGCAGCGCCGGCAGAACAGAATGAGTGAGTGAGACAGGGGGAGTGAGCAACCACAACGGAGCTCTGTCGGGACAGCTGTGTATTTCTTTGTGGGTAGAAAAAGCCACCAATACAGGCAGAAGCCCAGTATAAAAGGGCAGCCTGCAGTGCCAGGAGAACCAGACTGAGTGAGTGAGACAGGGGGAGTGAGCCACCTCAATGGAGCTCTGTCAGGACAGCTACGGATTTCTTCCTCAGCAGAACAAGGTGTCAATGCAGGCAAAATAGCAGAGTCAAAAGAAGAAGTGAGGAGCTCAAAGATTTGGCATAGCAACAATTGCAAGTCTGAGACCCAGCCATAAAAGTAAAGTACGGAGGCCAAAACTCACTGAAAACTGCAGGGCACTGTGCAGTGCTCATGAAGCAATGTAGATCTGCTGATAATAATGAACAGAGCATCCATTCTTCATATGGATGATTTTTCGGTTAGGATTGTGGACAGCTTTTTTTCTTTGCAGGTGTTGCAGAATTGGTGCCGGGCACTGCAGACTCTCCTTACTGAATAGTGCGAACTTTCTGAAATCTGTTGGTAACTTCATTGGGAACTAACCCCCTTTCACTTTTTGTGCCTTATATGCTTTTCCTTGAGGTGCACAACATGCCAGATACACAATTGGGTGTACCGATGCAAGGGCAAAATCCCATCGGTGAAATCCACCACAGCGACATTTTCGACAAGTTTCGAAAATGTGCTGTGGAAGGACTCCGCTAGTGAAATATTGCCCTTTCTCTGTATTTCCACCCCTTCATATTAACTCCGACTCAGAATTAACAATCTTTAGAAAAGGGGGTTGTGAAACACAGCCCTCGATAGAAAAACAGACCAATGTCTAACAGGCAAAATTTCCCTATGGGCATCTAGGATGTCTCTATATGAACGTTGACAAAAATGTTGTCACATCGGCGCCAGTAAGCAAATTGCCAGTTCCCAGATATTGGGAGATTGGCCATTATTTTACTTTTACTACTCAGAGACGCATTTCCAGAGCTGTTTTCAATTATGATAGGACGATACTTTTATTTTTACAATATATTGGCTCCATTCGACTGAGACTTTCATTTAACTATTTTTCATTTACAGTGTTTTTTTCTGTCATAGAACAGTTCACTATCATGTTTTCTTCATAAGGTATTGTTGTAATGGAGAACTGTAGGTGGAGCATTCGTGCACATTTTCTATGGATGTGGTATGGTGAATCCCATAATTTTGCCCTTGACTACAACAATAGTGGCTGCCATGCCATTTTCTCCTCTCTTGTCTGTCTCTAATGGCCAAGCCAGTATAAAAGGGAATACAGTGTACACTAATATATTCAATGTAGATCTGTTTAAAAATGGGGCACTCACAGTCCAGGTAAATGCACACTCATTCATTCAAGTGCTCAGTCAGGCTGCTAGCCATGGAGGTGAGTGGACGGCTGTGCTGGTGGCCCAATTGGGATACTGGGGGGCAGGGTGGGTGCTAGCTCATGATGACAGGATGGAGGGGGGGTCCACTAGACACCAAGGAGTGTAGATTTTATTTTATTTTTTTAAGAAAAGGAAATGAGGGGGCCAGGGTAACTGGGGGGAGCATTATTCAGTTATGGCCAGTGATCAGCAGGGGGGGACCACTAGTCACCAAGGAGTATAATTTGAGCCTTGAGCAGCCATGGAGGGGACCACTAGACACCAGGGAGTGTGGGTTTAATTTTTTTATATTACAAAAGGACATGAGGGGGTCAGGGTAACTGGAGGGGGCCTTTATTGAATTACGGCCAGTAATCGGCGGTGGGGGAGATCTACAGGGAGAAATCTGAAAACTATAAATGTTGCCAGTGAGTGGCTAAATTTCACCCATTTGTGCCATTTTGCCACTTTATAGGTGAACTTTTGCTCGCTCTCGGGGTGCAATTTTGCATTTCATCCTGTGAAATTTTTTGTGCAATGCGTGAATTATGAGAACTATTTCACTGGGTGAAATTTTCTAATTTTGCACAACTCTATGCATGACCAGGCAGGAATTATGTGCAAGAGGTGTGTATTCCACCCACATAGCTCCACAGCCCCAGACAGTTGTAGGGTGTGTGGTATTCACAATCACAAGCACCCATAGGGTACCTATCCACGGCCCCCCTGCAGGACTCAGTAGGGTGGCTCGGGGCAGAGTTGTTGACCCAGGTAGGCATCCAATCAGATGCCCACCATGGGTCCCATAGTTGATCCCTTGCATGGTATAGCATGGGTCCGTGAATACCAACTGCAGGCACCCAGACCCTGTTCAAAGTGTTCCCCTATGGCCGAGCCCATGGTGCACAGTGCCTACCAAGTGCATGGACAGACCCCCAGCTGTATGCACTGGCCCCATCCAATGTGCTGCCTGTCTTGACCACACATCAGTGGCCCGTCCCCAATACAGTTGCCCCCCAGACAGAATGAACTCCAGCCTGGCACAGCATGATGTGGCAGGCAACCACCACCGACAGCAGTTAGCTCCTACCAGTCCCAGCAACATGTAACCCAACCCCCCTAGCAGCAGATGCATGGCCCTGGTAGGCATGACAGTGGTGCCCCCCATCCTGGCATGAGTAGGCAACCCCCCCACTCACACCACATCTGCCCTATTCCTGGCAGTGGCCAACCCAATGAACCACACAACCTTGACCTGTCTCCGACCACATGCCATTGTCCCACCCCCCAACCTCAATCCCAGCACCCTGCTGGCACATAGGTGGATGGAATCTTTCCACCCCCAATGCACCAAGAACATCACCTCCCAACCTCCGAACCTGGCTGTCGGTGACTTGGCTGTGGATAGTCAGCAGCTCATCCCTCATCACACCTCCATGACTGCATCAATCCAAGTGTTGCTACGATCACAACACCTATTTATAGGGGTGCACTCCCAGCATCACTTGGTCAGCCAACAGCCATGGAGATGTGAGGAGGGATGTGCCACTGGCCATCTACAGCCACGTCACTGACAGCCAGGTATGGGGTCAGGAGGGTGGAGTCGTTGGTGCTACGAGGGTGGGTGATTGCCACTTGCCACCAATGTATCTGGATGGGTGCCTGGATTGGATGTTGGGAAACAGATGCCCTGGGCAGCACTGTGTGTGTCTGCTGTTAGAGGGGTTCAGGTATGGCACCAGGATTGGGGGTGCCATGTTGTTGGGGTGGGTTGTTATGACTAGGGCATACAGGGGCTGTGCTGACATGCTGGGGGGAATGTCATATAAGGGGTGGGGCAGTCCTCTGTCTGGGGGAGACTGGCACATATGGGGATGGGGAAGCCATGTGTGGGGAGGGGGTGTGTTCATTGCAGGCAGGGACTGTGCAGCTGGGTGCACATCATCAGTGTGTATCTGCACCACCCCCAGGGCTCATGTAGATACAGGCACTGCCCGATCAGCTGCCCCAGCCTACTCAATCCACCTAGTGGTCTGGGGTGGCACAGATACTCACTTCCTGATGCTGCCATGACCAGCTGGTGTATTTCATGGGGGCATGCAGCTGGTTGAAGCAGGGTCCTCTCTGGCTAAACAGGTGCCCTCCGATGGGCAGCACAACATATCTTATTGCATGGCATGTAGTGCAGCACCACCCCCAGAATGCCTTTCTCCTGCCCCCGGCATGTTGCTGTCCATGCAGCCAGGGGATTGGGTGCATAGGGGTTGCATGACCCTTTGGTGCATCCATTTGGGGGATGCAATGCGTGCCGAGTGGCTATGTGCTGCCGATACAAGGTGCATAGGCACTCCACACATTTGTGCATAGGCTGCTATGATCCAATTATCATTCTCCTTCACCCAAAGCACATAGAAGATGCAGAAATGATAGAAAAATTTCTGGCCTCAGTTGTAAGGTAAAAATGAAAAGGAAAAGATCTAGAAAAAACACTCATCAAGGGCAACGAATCCCTTCATAACAGATTACATTGGTGCTTCCTTCTATTTTTGTACAGTCATATAGAAATATGGAAATTATAACCTAAGTAAAATTATTTATTTTTTTCTATTTCTGTCTCTTATAATTGAGAACTTGTACCTTAAAGTATAATTGTTTAAATGTTTTTAATCTTGTTGTAATAACCATAATGTTTATCCATTGTGGTTGATCAATAAACTTGATTCATTCATTCACATAGCTCAGAGTTGTTGGAGGGATGGGCTATGCATATGCAACTATATATTCCCAGCCCAGCTGAGGTACAGTATGTGTGGGACTCATCTGATTTCCTGAAAGGTTACAGGAGATAAGCATACTGCAGGCTATCATCAGTTTATATTTTTGACGTTAAATGATAACGTGTTAATAACTTACAGCTTCTAGATTTGAATAATGTGATATATGTTAGCACTTTCCCCGTCAATCTATATTTGGCAATATGGAGACTTGCAAAACTCCTACTCAAGATTATGGTTGCATTTGTGAACATGAAACATGTCTATGATACGCTTATATACATTACTTACCATTTTGTGTCATTCTGACTTCATTAAATACAGAGTTTTAAAAAAAGCAAGACGCATACAGCAAAATATATGTTTTTGAGCTTTGAAGAGCATGTTAGGAATCATGAGTAGGGGTGTGAGGATAGTTCTTATTAAAATCAGACCCCCCCCGATCCAGCTCTCACTCCAGAACACGGGTAAATAAGGACTCAGCTGTATGAGTCTGGTTCCAAGTCCATATTTATTTCTTTTACCTTTATTTCACACTTTTGGGCAAGGAAAGGCACACTGAGCTGAAACTTATTTTCAGGTACATCCTGGGAGCACTAGGAAGCTAAGTGACTTGCTCATAGTCACACAGTATACTGTACAATGGTGGCTGTAGAATTCAAACCCATATTTCCATTTTTTTTCCAGGAGTCCTTTAATGAGAGCACAAAAAATTGCAGCCATGATTAAGGAATCAGGAACTGAAGGCTTACCTTATCATTCTGTCCACCTCCTGCCACCAATGTTGGTATGAGTGATTCAAGGGTGCAGCAGTCCTGCATTTCCACATTTCCATCTGTGAATGCATTCTGTTTCATAAGCAGCCAGAGCAATTCTACACTGGGGGAGGAGTTGAAGCTGAGGTGGTAGAACAGACATGAAGAAGGAGGCAGTCTGTTAACCATGATGCAGGGCTGAGCGCCATTTGAAAAAAAGTTGTTTTTAAACAGGTAAACCTAGGATACTTCCCCAAGAGAAGAAGGCCCTTTAAATCTATGACTTAGGCACTGGCAGTACGTTAACCCTGAGGTCCTTAATGCAGGTCAGCTTTTCATGGTTCACTTTCACTAATCACTTT
The DNA here is from genome assembly GCA_016271365.2 of Neoceratodus forsteri. NCBI lineage: Eukaryota > Metazoa > Chordata > Ceratodontiformes > Ceratodontidae > Neoceratodus > Neoceratodus forsteri. The sequence continues at coordinate 951,272,107 of CM028134.1, forward strand.
GGCAATGGCTAGAACTGCTTTGTGACTCAAATAATGTGACTGATTGGCAGCAACAAGTGGTGCAGTGGCTGGCACAACTGATTTCTTAGGTCAAGGTTAGTGACAATCAGTGTAGATCGCATTGGTGGTAATACATGTTAGGGGTTGATGGACTTTTCCATGACAAATTGCCCCCCCCCCCTTGGATTCAGGACTCATTCATGGACTTGGATCAATAGGGACTTCCAGATCATGAGTCAGCTGCGGTTTTCACTTTCAGTACTGTTTTATGCATTTTGCTGCTGCATTCCCTCTCACACTCCTCATGAATAATTTATGTGGTTGGATAGGTGGAGGAGGGAACTGGCGTAGGGCACCTGATGTGACTCTTTTGCTGCTGTGTCTGGCCATGCATGGGCGGTCTTGTTACTGAGGCAACCAAAATGGTGCAGAGTCTGCACCAGAAGACATATGAAGAAAGGCTAAAGGAGCTTAAGATATATAGCCTCGAGGAAAGGGGGGGGACATGATAGAAATTTTTAAATACCTCAGTGGAATCAACAAAGTCCAAGGGGGTAGCATCTTTCATAAAAAGAGATGTGCAAGAAAAGGGGGCACAATTTGAAGATAGAGGGAGGGACAGCTCAGAAGCAATGTGAGGAAGTATTTCTTCACAGAGGTGGTTGCAGATCCATGGAACAGCCTTCCTGAGGAGGTCGTAGAGTCAAAAACAGTGGGGGAATTCAAGAATGCATGGGATAGACATAAGGCAGTCTAGTGGTGGGTAGGAGGAAGTAGGCTGTTGGTTAACTAAGATCTGCAGCTTATCCATTAGGCAGGGAAATGAGCAGACTAGGTGGACAAAGCGGTCCTCATCTGCCATCAGATTCTATATACTGTAGAGGATAGTGTGTTCTATACCTTTAAATTTTACTGTTTCATCCTCTCCAACATTTTCATGGCAGTTTAATTTTGCTGAAGTGCAACAGCAAGCTAACTTGTTAATTGTAGTATATATTTTCACTGTTATATCATTTTCACTGGATTTTCAAAACACTGAATATAGCGAACATTTTGTTTCAACTAAAAATACATCCTCTACACTAGCTTGGTCTGTAGTATCACAAATCATGTAAGCCATTCATCTCTGTCTGCATTTCTCAGGGAATCTTCATGTAATCTGGCTCAACATACTGGCCTGCCTTCTGGAGATCAGTTGAGAGATAGGCAGTGAGAGATAATGAGAGACTGAGAGAGAGCAAGATCAAGGGAAAGTGGGATTTTAAACATTTTAAAGAAAAATTGTGACTGAGAGAGAGGGAGGGAGGCAGTGGAATCAAAAAATATATACGAGAGAATAGACAGACAATGCAAGACTAGAGATACAGATTGATCAGGACAGAAACAGAAAGAGAGAGAGAGAGCAATCTCAGGTGAGAGACACTGTAAAGCAGCACTGGACTTCTGACTGCCTGTTTCAGATGAGTGATCAGCACTACTTAGTTACCGTACAAAGAAATGATAGTCCAGCAGAAGGAAAACAAATAAGCTGCAGAGAGAGAAAGGCTAAAAGAAAGAAATGGGGAACAGTGTAAAGAGGAAAAGAGATTTCTCGAAGTATACATACTGAAAAACATTCAGCAGCAGCAGCAGCACAGAGAGGGAAAGCGAGAAGGTGGAATACACCGGAAGAACTGAGAAAGAGATCAGTGAGAGGAATCAGAGTGTATTACGTGCTGCTGTGCTGGGCCCAGTCAGGTGTGTCTTGAGAAGCCACAAAAGAACTACTGCATGCTGTTGACTGTCCTACATGTGTCATTGTTGCCCCAACTCCCTTTCACATTAGCAGTTCTACTTTATTTTTCATACAAATAAGTATTTAAAGTATTCCCTTTGCCTCACTGTGTTGAATACTACAAAGAATTTACACCCTGTTATAATTTTAACACATCTACTGAAATATTTCGAAAAATCAGAACTAATCAGGACTAATCAGAACTCCCTTGTGTTTCAGTTCTTATTTAATAAGGGACAGAACTTCTTTGAGTTCTCCCTGATCTAATCATGAGCATCATAAAACTGAATAATTAATTACAAAGACAACAGTTTCAAATGCTGACTGTCTTAAGGATTTTGATACAGCATTGCATTTTTTTATGTGGTACACATACAGTACAGTGGTGCTCAGTGTCATGTTTCTTCTAGTCTAGTTATGTTGTGACACCAGTGTCATGATGTTCTTAGGGATAACTAGACTAGAGAAGAAGCAAAGTCTTTACTTACTGGTGAAGTTGGCCCAAATCCAGGAAATTTGCAATTTATGAAGCTTCACAAATTTTTCTTGTGGATGCACAGACTTCACCAGTCAATTTTTTTGTTTTGTTTATTTTTAAGCAAAAAGCTCTACAACTGCATACAATCCCCTCCACCACCCAATGTGGTGTAATTCACCCCTCCCACCTCTCCAGATACTTTTAAATTGAATAATTCCCCCCTTATATTGCCCTTGTAGCACCTTTCTCCCCCATCTGGCAAATTAATATTAAAGTCTAGAAACAATTGCTATAACCCTTCCCCCTTCCAGGCACCAAACATATTCCCCTCCTTCCCCCACCCAACCAGACCATAGTTTGCAAAAGGACCCCTACCCTTCCCCCTCTTGCCCCACCACTCACTTAATTCCACCAGTACACAGAAAAAAATTGTTTACAGTAACCCTGTAATAAGAAAACAGCCCCCCAGTTCAAAGTGTATGCTCTGATCAGTGTCCATCTTAATAATGGCACTATTCAATTTAAAGATATTTGAGGAGGTGGAATTACGCCAGTGGGTGCGGGGAAGGATTTTATGTAAAAAAAAAAAAGAGCCCAGTTTGCCTATTTTCTTCCTGCGAATAGCATAAAGTTCCATGGCACAAATAGGCAAATTGCCTAATTTGCCTGTGAATTGGCAATTTTCGTAGTCTTGTCATGTGAATTTGGGTGATTTGCTGTGCAAATAAATACTTGAATTGCAGTCCTCATTGAAACAAATTTTGCCAGAATTTACAAATTGTTTTGCATAGTGAATTTTGGCAACTTCACACACTGCCAGATGAGCCATAATCATAGGAAACACATTGCAATTAGCAGTAATGGCTCTGTCTATTGTCTGTTTAAGGCCAAAGGTGCTGATTGGCATGGCTAGTCAAAAAGGAACATGACACTGAACACCACTGTAGAAGTTACTTAGTATTGATAGAAAAATGCACGGTTTACGTTAAAGTTCTTGAGGTTCTGATACATTTTTTTTATTTTGTTGTTAAAGATAAAAATACAGGATGAAGAGGTTGACTATGGTGTATTTAAGTGCACTCGCTACTAATTCACCGAGTCATACCCTTGCCCCAGTAAAATGGTTTACCGATTCAGTTTGAAATATGCTGAGTAGGTTGTAGGCAACAGGATGATGAACCTCATTTAAAGGCCATGCTGTTGCCGGGGTATGCTGTAGCTGTAGCTGCAGCTTGGTGCTGTTGTCAGTGCCTGATATTGATTTGGTGCAGGCAGAGGATGGTACAAAGGTGTACTTGCTTATTTTTAAAGGCAGGTGTGGAGAATGTGTAGAAGGTGTGCTTCTGACTGTCATATGATTGACTTGCATAGTGTTGCAAACAAAATTCTGATCTGTAGCCTGAGACTGCAATTATTTGATGGCACTCAACACCACCGTCACAGAATATCAGGCAACACGCAGCAGTTTGTGTATTTTCTAAATAGCCCTACTTTTTTGTGATCCTTTATCATTATGCTTCTAATATATCTTTATCCTAGAGGCAGCTTGCCATACTTTTATTATTATTTTATTTTTATTTCACTAGGAGGTGGGCTGGTTAAAACCTCATTTTAGCTACATTGGCATTCAACAACAACAAAAAACACATGGTAAAGTATATCTGTGTAAATATATGACAGTACCAAGCACATTTCAGACACACAATATGCATTACATTTACAGCACATTTGAGTTAACTACTTCACCTCCTTCATTCCTATACTAATGTGGGACAGAGAGCCCTCTCCGTCATGGCCCCAAACCTCTGAAATAGCCTTCCTGCCTTGCTACTCTCCATTGGCTCATCATCTGCCTTTAGAAGAATCTGGATAAGCTTTCTGCTCTCGTCACCTGCCTGTAGATGCCCCCCAGCCTCTGTAGACTGACCCCTCTGTTTTTTTGTCAGGATTCCCTGGCCCAGGGTCGGAATCTGCTCCATACTCTACCAGTTCCAAGGAAGCTGCCTTGAATCAATTCGGGGATGGTGCAGCTGAGAGGGTAACCAGCCCCACACAGGCAAGATCCAAATCAGCAGCACTCGTACAACCGATCTCACGGAATCAAAATGAAGTTTTCAAATAACATTTGTTAAGGACGAAGTGACCCATAAGCCTTAAGGTATGTATTACAGGATCTTTGAATTTGTAACCTAATTTGTTGCTTCCTGATGTGCTGTGTACTATATATGCAAACTGCTCTTGTCTTGTACGTTTTTTCCACTGTAAGCACCACCTTGATGGCCCAGGTCATGCCTGAAAATGATCTCTGGGATCAGTGTACTTACCTGGTTAACAAATGAATAAATAAATAAAAATAAATAAAAGTTCTTTTTCCTGCTTGATTAGCAGTTTATTATTGCAGCTGAAAGCGTACAAACTATTCAGAATGTTTCTCAGAGAGATGTAGGATATAGCTTGTAACTGGACAGTTCTGTGTCACAGGTTGAGCATACAAGTTCTGGTGTGCCATTAAGTAGCCCTTGGTCTTTCTTAGTTTGTAAGGATCTGTCCGTGTGCCACTTCTTACACCAGTTTAGTTAAGCTAAAGCAGTTTAACTGTGCTTGTGACGGTTAATGCCTACACTGCTGCCCTGGTAGAATAGATTTTAAAAAACCATTGTTGAGACCACTCAGGTGCTAGTCTTTACAACACAATATTTTTTTTTATTTTTCATTAAAGATTTTTTTTTTTTTTTGCTGTGTGATTTTTCAGTACTTGTGAAAGGTGCTGTATTGACAGCACTGGACCTGAAGTCATCTGCTTATCCATATGACAGGTACAGCACTGGTGATCCCAGTGCAAGCTTCCCCACCCTGCCCCACCAATGTACTTCAACCCTGCCATGGAAAGACCACCACATAACTGAGAGGATAGTTCAGACTCCATGCCAGTTCAGTCCTTGGCCTCACATGTATGACTGCCAACTAGGGTGTCAGTTAGTGCCAATTGTGTTGGTGGTCTTTATGATGTGAACACCTGCCCCCTGAGAACCGGATTCAGACCACCACAACTCATTTCACAAAGGCCATGGAACAGCCCTCAGTTGATAATAGCTTTCAAGCCATGATTGACCTGTGCTGGATTTGAACCAGCAACCTACAGTTGAAAGGCTCCATAACCTGCTACCTTTCCACTGAGTCATCTTCTTCTCCCAGTACAATGGTATTAGCTGTAAAACCATACTACCTGCAGTTGGAAGGCACATGCAAAGTTTTGTTCTTTGCTTGTTCTCCACTGACCATAATACTTAAACAAGAAGCACAAACACAGAATAACTGGACCTGAGGTCCCAAATTGCTTTACTTACAATTTGGTAGCTGGTTCAGAAGCTCTGCACCAGCTACTCCTGTTTAATATGCTCCTCTTTACAGTCTAGTTTCCTGGCAGTGAAGGGAGAGTGCTAACGGGATATGGAGCCCTTTCAATTAAAAAAAAACTGCTTAGATCTTACCCACACTGGTCCTGCTCCTGCTGTTCTCCTCACTGACACTGTGTAGCAGCTCCTTCTGATGAGGGCATAGGCGATTTGATAGCCAAGCCTTAAATAAATAATACAGATGCCACTAATTATGTGGTCCTGTCTTTTTGAATGTCTAGCGTTAGGCTCCCTTCTTCTTTAGATAAACTTTCCATGTGTTTCCCATCACCATTCCTAGGCTTATGTCAATTTGAGTGGGGAAGGGTGGAGTTTGGCCATTGGACCCTTCTGCAAAAGGGAAAAAACAGAGACTTGAGAGGTGTGATCCAAACCAGCACCAGTACTGCCACAACAGAAGCAAACAGGAAGAACAGAAGGAAGCACTCGACCACTGTATAACATATGCAAGCAAATATATTTTACTAATTACAGACTGTATCAGGATCTAATAAATTAAACAAAACCTAACACAGAAACTTGGACTGAACCCAGTGCTTCTAGGTTAAAGCTACCTCTTCATTCTTAACTTTTATTCATACTGCATATCCTGACCAACAGAGAAGACCATGCTTTGGCTGTTTTATTTCTTTTGTGGTGTTGGGGAGGTGTATTGGCACAAGTGCCAAGGTCATGCATGAGTGGCTGTTGTACTGTTTTAAAATATTGAATACTTTTAATTTCAGCTGAACCTGTTGTGACCCAGTGAGCACTTTTGGGTCACGCCACTCTTAAATTGTTGCCCTGCCACAAGCAGGGCATGTATATCGGCGCTCGTGGAGGCACGCTTGGAGACACACGCAGAAACACATGTGTCTCAGCGTGCATGTTAGGAGTGTGCAGAGTGTAGAGTGGCTGTCCATTAAAATACTGCAGTCAAGGTAAGGGCTTCTTGCCTGCCTAAATAGTGATGCAAGTACTACTGTATAAGACCTTCAAGTGACTTAAGCTGGTTTCATCTACTACATAAAAATCTTGTTGCAGTGTATCTTGTGGGGGTGTTTGTGTTTAGTTAATCCAAATGGCTGCTGTTACATAGAAACATAGAAACATAGAATTTGATGGCAGATAAGGACCGCTTGGCCCACCCAGTCTGCCCATTTCCCTACCTGATGGATAAGCTGCAGATCCTAGTTAACCAGCAGCCTACTTCTTCCTACCCCCACCCCCTACAATGGCCTTATGACTGTCCCATGCATGCTTGAATTCCATCACTGTTTTTGACTCCACAACCTCCTCTGGAAGGCTGTTCCATACATCCACAACCCTCTCTGTGAAAAAATACTTCCTTAAATTACCTCTGAGCCATTCCCTATAATAACTATTTGCTTAGGCCACTTTAAATTACCCATACCATCTTATAAGTTAATACAGTAACTCTTATCCTTAAAAGTGAAACTTGACTGCAGGAATTATCTATTATTGTTACATAAGCACTACTATGGCACAGTCTATTACAACACTTGATGACGAGTTTGGACTCAGATTTGAAACTTGTCAAAAGTATGAAATTAGGCTCCAATCAGGCAGGAAAGAGGTCTTTAAATGCATTAAATGTTTGCAAAATGAGGACATGATTAAAGAAATTGCCATGTTAGATGCTAGATTAAAGGCACTAGAAGCAAGCCAAGTAGAACTACATAAAAGGAGTATTGAACTTAACAAGACTTGTAAGGCACCAATAAATTTGTTTGAACATTACAATAATGGGGTGGTCCAGAATTCTACAACTGCAGGGAGTTCTGTCCTTTCTCAACTTGTGCCCTTAACTTTAACAAACCCTCTACCCCTCCAACCTGCTATCACACATCATCACTCTACAAAAAAAAGGACTAAAGAGGAAGATGTGGGAAACTCCAGTGAGGACTGGCACCTGGTACAAGCCTCTAAAACTATTAGAAAGGGAAGGAGAGCTGATGCCTTTTCTTTAATTATGCAAAATAGATTTGACCCTCCATGCCAGGAATCCCAGATGATAACTGAGGGAAAATCACTACCACTACCACCAGATGTACAACTCACTAAGCCAGGGGATAATGAAAACTTTGAAATATTGCAAATGCCTTCAGAATCCCAGAGTACCAGTTGTGAAATATTAAAAACTCCTAGGTCTGCCCTGGGAGTCTGTAGTGCCATAAGTAATATCAGGGAAAATGTGAATCATAATGCTATAATTGTCAATACTTCTTCAAATACAAGAAAAATAAATTGGTTGAAATGGGCTGTAATATTGCCATCTTAGAGATATTACCTGCTTCAGTAGCTTCTGAATATATTCATTCTAAAACTAAACACATTAATGAATGGTTGCAGAAATGGTGCCTAAGGCAAACAATAACTTGCATAACTCGCTGGGAAGAATTTGAAAACCATAATGAAGTATTCTGCTGGGATTAACTGCATCCCAGTAGGAGGGGCAGTGCCCTCCTTGGCAAGAAAATACTGAGTACAATTAATTATTATTTAAACTAGAAACCAAGGTAGAAAAGTCTGCCTTGGCAACTTCTATAGAAGTAGTTGCCCTTGATAATAACAATAAAGCCATAAGAGATAAACAATCCACTGACATGCTAAGTCCAACTTTACACTATTGTTAGTCAATGCTCGCAGATTGCATAAAAAATGGAGGGCTTCAACAAAGCTTATTCAATTATGTTGTGGATGTATGTGGTATAACTGAAATATGGCACACTGATGATGAGTGGTGCAAGGATATACTGAGTTACACCAGCATTTCCAAACACTGAAAAAACAAAAGAGGAGGTGATACTGCTTCATACTGTGTTGAGTATCTCTTTGCAAATGAGATTCAAAACAAAGATAGTTCAGATAGTGACAATGAGCTTATATGGGCCAAAAACAGAACTAAATATGGCTAGTTGATGGCTTGGGATATAAATGACCTAACTTAGACTCTGAACAAAGCAACAGTTTTCTGGTGGAACTAGACAGCATGGAGATTAAAGATGACTATGTACTCATGGGGGACTTTAGTTTCCCTGATATCAACTGGGAAACCGTGGAAGGAATTACTTCCCTTGAAAGGAAATTTATTGATATAATTATTCAAAGTGACTTGTTTCAGAGAACAAATGAAGCCACTAGAGGCAAAAAGATATTGTATTTGATTTTTACTAACTCCAAACAATGTACTGAAGGCCCTAAACTCCTTTTGCCTCTTGACGACAGTGACCATAACATGGTCCTTCTTAATATCAAAGCTACACTAAATAAGCAACTAAGTGGTAAATCAAAATATTGGGACCTTTATAAGGCTAATTACTATGAAATTAGAAAATATTTACAGGAATTGGCGTGATGAATTACAAAACATGAACATGGCTCAAATCTTGAATTAGCTAGATAGTAAAATCCAGCACTGTATCAAGCACTGGGTCCCCGAACACACAAAGTATAACAATGACAAAAGGATTCCACCTTGGTGGAACCACTCTGTTAAAAAGAGTATAAACAACAACAAAAAAGAAAACTGCACTCTAAACTCAAGAAGAAACCATCACAGATGGGTACAAAAATGCAGTTCAAAAAACTAAGCAATTGATTACCTTGCCAAATGAAAAACAGAATTATAACTTGCAACTTCAGTAGCAGATAATATGAAGCAATTTTATAATTATGTTGCCAGTTTGCATGGCAAGAAAACAGGAGTATGACCCTTGCTGGTAAATAATGAGACAGTCACTAATGAAACTGCTGTGGAAAATTAACTAAATAAATATTTTTTAAGTGTGCTTAAAGTCAAAGAAAGTTTATATCAGATAAATGTTGATAAAAACAACAAACTGCTACCCTTCACAGCAGCTGAGGTTGTTGATATTATTCTACATATAAAATGGAATGCTGCACCAGGATCCAATGATATTGCACTTATATTCCTCAGGGAATTATTGCTTGAGTTATTTGGTCCATTAGCTGTCCTATTTAACGCTTCACTAACAGAAGGCAAGATAATAAAATAATGGAAGACTGCAACTATAACCCTCATATACAAGGAGGAAACAGAAGTGAAGTTCAGAGCTTTAGATCAATCAGTCTGACTCCTGTAATAGGTAAAGTCCTAGAAAAAAATGATCCAGTTACATATAACTGCACATTTGTTCAAAAATGGGCACCTTCATGCCACACAACATGGGTTTGTTTCTGGCAGGTCCTGTCTTACAAACCAACTTCAATTTTTTGAACCTGTTAGCTAAGTTTTGGACAAGGATTTACTGACTGACATAGTTTTTCTTGACTATGCTAAAGCATTTGATATCATGTCACATAAGGTGACAGTGACAGTTGAACACCTTATAAAAATAGACCTACATCCTAATATCATCAATTGTGCTATTTCATGGCTGAATAACAGGCACCAGTGTGTGGCAATTAGAGGGTATGTTTTATCCATGGGTACAGTGACAAGTGGAGTATCTCAGGGTTCAGTTCTAGGCCCCAACCTCTTTAATATTGTGGTAGGATCCATGCAGACACTGGGCAATGCATAGCTTAGTAAATATGCCGATGATTGTAAAATGGGAGAGATTATTAATAACCTGCTATCAGCTCAAGAATTTCAATTGGCACTACTACTACACTTAGAGACGTGGGCTATAGAGAATAAAATGCACTTTAATGCTAACAAATGTAGGGTGATGCATTTGGGTAACAGCAACTTGTGTCACCAATACCATCTAAACAACTCAGTCCTAAAAACCACAACCAGTGAAAAGGACTTAAGCATAATAGTTTCACACAACCTGTCTTTCGATGAACATACTAGGAACACAGTTAGGAAGTACAAGTCATTTTTGGGTGTATCCTCAGGAACATTCAAAGTAGAGAACCAGAGGTGTTACTTTCACTTTACACTAGCCTTGTTAGACCTCATATGGAGTACTGTGCACCTTTCTGTTCACCCCAAATCATAGGTGGACAAAAGTCAATGGAAGGTATAGAACAGAAATTTACAAAGAAGGTCAGAAATTGGAGGGACCTGCTATACTGAAAGACTACAAAATCTTAAATTGTACTCTACGAACTATAGGCACTTAAGGGGGTGATCTATATTTGACCTATACAGCCATACATGATGACTTTTTTTGAAACTATTGGCATGGTTAAACAAATAAATATTAGCAATACTAGATCACATAAATTTAAAACAAAAGTTGATACCAATAGGACTAACAAGCTTATCTTCTGGTTCACACAGAGAACAGTTAATGTCTGGAATAGCCTGCCTGCTGAAATCATTGACAGCAATACTACAACCCAAATTTAAGAATGGGCTGGATAAATAGATGGGTTTTCATAAATTTTCCTTCCACCAGTATTACAATGGCATGTTCTTAATAGGCTTTGCCTCAAAACTCATAACCATTCTATGATTCTACTATGGCTTTAAATGCATTAACAAGTTAAGGGTGCTTCATGGGCTTAAACATAAACATGAATTGCCATTGCATACACTAACTGGATCAAAGTACAGTACATTGAGAAAGGGAAGATATAAAAATAATGCTGCTGTCTATATTACAGTTACTTATATGGTTCACATTTTCTTCTATGCACAGTTATAGCAATCAACTCAACAGAACCGGGCCATCATATACATGAAGGTACTGTACCTTAACTGGAAACACTATATGATGTGACAAGGTGGAAGATAAACACAGTGCTGAGACATGTTTAGGGTGAAAAAAACATGGCATATCAATAAATTAAATAAATGGCTGAGGAAGTGGTGTGTTAGACAAAACATCACGTGCATTACTCACTGGGAAAACTTTGTGGACAGAAATTCTTTGTTTTGCTTGGATGGCCTACACCTCTGTAGGAGGGGCAGTGCATTACTTTGTAAAGCATTCCAGAAAGCTAGAAATACTCATTTAAACTAGGATGCAAGGGAGTGAGGAGGAATGTGGCTTCCTTTCTAATTATGGGCACTAAATCTACAAAAATAAGCCAATGCTATGTACTAATGTTAAATGCAAGAAGCCTGAATAATAATAAAATGTAAGAACTCAAAATTAGATTGCTGATATATAACTATGGTATAATTGTTGTGACAGAGATCTGGTGGGATCATTCTAAAGCCTGGCATAAAGGACTACATAACTACAAGCTTTATCAAAAAATCAGAGAAGGAAGAAATGGTGGGGGAGTTTGTCTCTTTGTACATAAAGACTTACCTTTGTTTGAAATAAATAGTAATAAGAACACTGAAAGCATCTGGGTTCAAATCAATATAAGGGGCCAATCAAAACTGATGGTAGAGAATTGTTATAGATCACCTTCTGCAGAATCTGTTTACACTTACACATTGATTAAGGAAATTATTGAAATGTCCTTAAAAGGAGATGTTCTCATATTAGGGGATTTCAACCTACTGAAAATTGATTGGTTAACAATGCAAGGAAGCAATGAACTAGAAAACTTCTTTGTAAGAGAAATACTTAGCCATGGCCTGGAACAATTAGTCATAAGTCCTACTAGAGGTAGTAATGTCCTTGACCTGGTCCTAACTAACATTGAGGAAAATATCAAAGATTTAGAAATAACACCCCCCTTGTGTAATAGTGACCATACAGTGATACAGTGCATTTTGAAATTATTTTGAAAAGCACTGTTTACAAAAGTTACATTGTCAATAAGAACTATTATAAAGTGAACTTTGCTGAAATTAATAAATATTTACAACAAACTGATTGGCCAACTTGTTTTAAAAACCTCACCAATGATCAAGCTTGGTTAAAATTAAAAGAAACACTTTTCTAGTAAAAAAAATAATTTTTTCCAGATTTAAAAATATATATATTTATATATAACAAAAAAGGCAATGTCCCCATTTGGTTTACTAACTCAATTAAAAACTTATCAAAGTGAAAAAAAAATATTTAACAAACTCAAGAAAAATATTTGTGGAGAAAATATCAAACTTTATAAAACTGCATAATCAAAATTAAAAAAAATCAATATTACTAGCAAAAAAAGGGCTGAATTCAAGATAGCATATTCAAGCGATAATAAGAAAGCTCTATACTCCTACATAAATGGTAAGACAGGAACACTAGTTCATGAGGATAAATAAATAGAAGCAGACATGGAATCAGCAGATCACTTCAACTCATACTTCTGCTCCATCCTTTCTAAAAAAAAATAGCTCTTAACCTATATGAGTCATCTGGAGAAAATACAAATAATATTTATTACATCTCTGCATAAGAAGTCTTAAATGTTCCAGGTACATTAAAAAACAATCATCAGAAAATGTAGTGTGGGATGCAGGAACTTTCCACAAACTCCACAAAGCAAAAACTTCTTGTTTAAAACTTTCTTGATATTTTTTCAGCATTGTCCTGACATTTCTTACATAATCTTGTGCTTTTTCAAAGGGCATCTGTATTTTCTGAAATAAATTTATAAAAATATGCATATTACAATCAGGGAATCAAGTCATTTTTAACAATTTCATGTAAATGAAATATTTCCAACTGCATTTCTTTTACATTAGTAACATAGTATGTCCGTGTATTTATACTTCTTTTATCTTATTTTTCTCTATGCTTAAAAATAAAGATTTACTTTTATTCACCTGTTAAAAAAATGGCATGGTGTTCATAGACTTAATTTATCTATTCAAGCTTGTTCCAAACATTGAAATGAACTGTGAAAGAATTTATCTTTTACCTTTATGTTTTACAAGTAGCCTGCTCCTGTGCATTACAAAATGCTGAAGCATTTACAATGTTTGTCTCTGTAATAGAAAAACCTTCCTAGTATTGTTCATAGAATCATAGAATGATTAGAAATTATATGAAGGGTTTTCTGTTACTCAAACAAACATTGTAAATGCTTCAGCATTGAGGTTCTGGCTCCACTTCAGGCCTATGTGTGTGTCTTTGTTTGTATGCCAGTTAAGCTTCAAAGAATGTCGAATTCATGTATTCCATGTTACCATTCTATGTGTGTGGAGGTGGGGTGGAGCATGTGACACTTGGACAGCTGGTTCTGATTAATCTATGCTTTTTGTAATATAAAAAGGTGGTATTGAGTGTCTCTCATGAGACATGCTGTTTCAGCTAAAAGATAAAAGCCAGGAGATAAATACAGGCTAAAAGAGACCTAAATTAAAGATCTCTTGTTTATCTAGCTTAACTGTAGCTGCCAGCTGCTAGGCTAGAAATCATAAACTTTTATGACATTTAGAAAAAGAATACAGGTTATGTCCCTGTGATGCGAAGTCATAAAAGGTCCTTTGATGTCCTTGAGAGAGGATGCTGCTCATGGAGGAAAGAAAGGACTCGGAAATTTATAGACTTAATTGGGAAGTTATATGGGGAAACAAGTTTTTTCTGCTGATGTCACCTATTAATTTACCTCCTGACACAAGACATCCTGATTGTATAATTTTTAATAAACAGAGGAGGAGTTGGGTGACATCATGGAGAAGGCAGGGTCACAACAATGTTTTAATTATGCTGTAACAGACCTTTACAGACACACATGTTTGGACTCTACAGCACTATAACAAGATAAGAATACATTAGGTAGACAGGTCTAAGTGTATTATTGGTAGGAATTTGCACTTTTTAAACCTTATTGTTTTAAAAGATTGTATGTTTTGTGATATATGGTTTTGTGCTTTACATTTTACATTTTTATCTATTTTAAGTAAACCTCTATGTTTAGAGACTACCTGGTGTGCCTTTAAAATTCTTTCTTTGACAAGGGAAGCATATATGGTTAAAGCTGATGCTGTACAAAGCTTACTGGTTTTACCAAACTCGGAAAAGGTAAGAGTTTATTCTGAGGTCTTTCATAGAGTTTTTAAGGGTTCATTTTGTACACCTGGTTAGGTGACCATGGGTGAAAGATATCGGGCCCCCCAAAGAGCAGAATTATCTGAACCTGTACATTGGGTACTCTAGCAAGAGGTTCACAGTTTGAATCCCTCCAGAACTTGAGATCAAAGTTTGATTCAAACCCACAAAACAGACAGGATGGTTACCCAGTTCTTTTAACTGTTCACAATACTATACTAGAAGGTTGGCACTGTAGGAGCAGAGGGCCTGACCTGCTGAGTGGGACTGTGAAAGATTATCTGACACCCGATATGCTGTTCACCATGTGGGTGTCTGTGTCCTTGTCTCCAAATCGTGATTTGCTAAGGGGGTTAGTCCTGATGTAAAACACAAGGTTCTTGGCTAGTGGTCCCTGGTAATCCAATAAAGCCACCTGACACCAAATGTCATTTTAAATCAGTTGCAATTTATTAATACCAAATAAGCCCTAACAATTTTACCTCTAACATGATCAAATCTAAACAGCTGATGGCTTTTTACCACCAGGGCTACAGCATTTCAGAGACACATGAAACCATACATCTCTGGATCCTCCGAGCAATCTATGGATAGTCTCAGACTGCAGATTGTCTGAGACTGCGTCTTCTCGAAGGGGCGCTGGACATAACCATAGGTTCCATCTTTATGTGTAGCAAGCGTAGAAAAAAATGCAAGGCTGGAATTTCCCCAAAACTACCTAAGCAGTTTTAAACACATACAATAGGTCATTTAACAAATCATAAGACTTGGGTTCAAAAATACACTGGCCATTAGATACCTCAGTCATAAGATATGTTTTGACACTTTGCCGAGACATTCGGTCATTCTTAAATGGAAAAACAAAGTAATCAGGGATTTTTTATTTATCAAAAATACTTACTTCAGGATACAGAAAACATGCAAGGGGATGTGACTGTTTTAAAAATACTTGGTTTACAGATAAAAAAACAGACAGTGACCAAATTGAGGAACTCAATCTTCAAGGCCAGCTGTGGCTACTAGCAGCTGCATGCTTATCTTAGCTGTAACCTTTTAGAAAAACATTGAATTGGGAAATTCCAAGTTAGACTCATTTTCTTCATTTTATAAAATCTTAACAATTAACCCTTTTAAAGTCTTACACACACATACACATTAAGTGACATGGAGGTATTTAGCCACTTGTAGCCTTTTGCTACTAGATACACCAATCCCAAATGTTGGCATCATTTAGTCATCTACTAGCCATCTTCACTTATTACTAGCCCTTTGCAGCCTCTACACTAGCTATTTTACACCTTTCTATCTCCTCAACCTTTTGGTTAGCCAATTATATACTGTTGATAAAAGTTTTGTCACTGGTCACTAAAACCTTGGTCACTGGTCACTAAAATTTGGCCATTGGCCACTTTCAACACTGGCCTGGTGCTAAACAATGGGACAAAGTCTGCTAAAACCTCCCTTACTTCCTGGATCTTGTCTGGGGTCAGCTGGGGAGACAATTTAACTGCCTCCACAGAGGACTCCCGCTTACTTTCTTCCAGCAAGTCCAGAAGGGGGGTCTCCTTCATCCGTCCCCTCCCCAGGACTACACACTGTAAACACCATGTCAGCCCTATTTGCATATGGCTTCATCATGTTGACATGGTACATCCTTTCTGCCTGTCTTCAGTCAGGTAACTCTACAATATAGTTCACGTCATTTACCTTCCTAGCCACTTTGTACAGTCCTGCCCACTCAGCCTGCAGCTTGTCTTTCCAGACCAGAATAAGGACCCTGACTTCCTAACCCACCATGTACAAGCAAGATCTGGCTCTGTGATCATACCACGCTCTTTGTTCTGTTGGGTAGCTGCCAGGTTGCTCTAGGCTGTCCCCATAAGCTCCTTCAGCCTTTCCCTAAACCTAAAGACATAATCCACAATGGGAGTTCCCTGAGTAGTGTGCTTGCCTTCCCAGTCCTCCCAGATCAAGTCTAGGGGCCCATGTACCTGGTGTCCATATAAGAGTTCAAAGGAGGAAAATCCTGTTGACTCTTGGGGCACCTTCCTGTATGCAAACAACAGGTGGGGGAAGGTATTTCTCCCAGTATCTCCCATGCTGTTCAGCAAACGCCTGGAGCATTGACTTCAGGGTACTATTGAATCTTTCCACAAGCCCATTGGCTTGTGGGTGATATGGTATCATGCATCTCTGCACCACCCCACACTTCTCCCATAAACATTTCATCAGGTCCGATATGAAGGAACCCCCTTGATAGGTGACAACCTCCTGTGGAAACCCAACACGGGAGAAAATCCCAAGTAAGGCATCTGCCACTTTGTCTGTCCTCAGTGAGGGTAGGGCAACTGCCTGCATGTACCGGGTGGCATAATCTACCACAGTCAGGATGAATATCTTCCCTGAGGAGCTGGGGGTATTTAAAGGCCCCACAATATCCATTCCCCATCCTCTGGAATGGCTCCTCCACTATGGGCAATGGAATCAGGGCAGCTTGGGTTTTCTTGACTGACTTCCCTATTTCTTGGCACCAGTGACAAGACCTGCAATACTCCTTCACCTGCTGAGTGAAGTTAAACCAATATAAATTCTGGGCCAACCGCTGCATAGTGTGCATGATTCCCAGATGAACAGACAAGATAATATCATGTGCAGTCTTGAGCAACTGCTCACGATACCCCAGTAGAATGACAAGCTGCCTGCCTAGCACCCCTCCCTCTGTCTGCACAACCTGAGTATACATAAGTCCAGTTTCCCAGTAAACCTTATGTCTGCTGTCACCTTCCTGTGCTCCATCAGAGTCTGCCCAAGCCCTCAGCTTCTCTAGACTAGGGTCACTTCTCTGAGCACCTGCAAACCCCTCACACATTCTCAAGGCATGGGACAGGTCCCCTTCAGTCACTAAACTAAAGTCCCTAGCACTAGCATCAGGGCACTCAGGATCTCTGTCAATCCCAACCCTCTGACAATGAGTCACCCCTCTCTCTTCAGAGTAACCCTCTGTAGCTGTGTGGTTACTTGCTACTGGGGAAATTTCTACCCCCTTTTCATTAATCTCCATATCAGGAGACACAGGCTGGGGAACCAGCCTCCCAGTGGTTTCCACAATGGTTCTGTGGGGTTCAGGGAACTACAGTGTTCCCTTGCTGCTTGACTGCAGGTAACTGCACACACCATCCCTTGTTTGATATTGTTGCCCAGGATCACATCCACTGCTAAGGTTTGGGCTACAGCCACCTGTTGCACAGTTCCCCTTGTTTCACCCCAGTCTAGGAGAACACTAGCTAGGAGCAATGTTTTCTCTTCACCAGTAAAGTCCTGTACAGTGACATATTTATTGGGTATAAGCTGACCCAGCTCTACTAGATCCCCCTTTACCAAGGTCAAGGATGCCCCTGTGTCCCTTAACCCTTGCATCTGTACACCATTCACCATGACTGGGTGCATTTGTTCCCTCATGTTCACTGGCATACTTCCAGGGACACACAAACAACCCACTTCCTTCCTAGCACCACCTTGCATATTATTGCTCATCCATTTGGGACACTGTCTGGCAATATGCCCAGTTTCTTTACACAACCAACATTCATTTCTTTTCTCAGAGAAATCTTTTCTTTGAAACCTGGGGCTAACTGATTTTGGTGGAGGCAGTGAGGGTTTTAGCTGCCCTGAAGGTGCGCTTTTCCCCTTCTGTGGTGCCACACCCACCCCATTCACTCTCAGAGCAGGTCTGCTCTTGGCATAGTGGTCCAAGAGTTCAGCAGCCTCTTGCACTGTTTTGGGATCTCAGTCCTCCAGCCAGGTTTTCAGCTCTGCTGGGCATGCCCAGAAAAAGTGTTCTAACAAAATCACATTTTCAATTTTATCAACAGAGTTTGCTTCAATTCCTTCCCACCAATGTTTTAAAAACTGACATTGTTTCATGGCTAGCTCCTCATAGCTCATGTCAGGGCTTCTCCTGAGCTTACAGAATTTAGCTTTGTATGATTCAGCAGTTAATTCAAATTTCTTTAACAGTGCAGCTTTAAGTTTGCTGTAATCATCACTGTCCTCATTGTCCATTTGACCCAACGCATCCCGAGCTTTCCTGGTAAGAAGTGTGGATAGCTAGAAGCTCCTTGACTCCCTAAGAATTTTAGCCTGAATACAAACTTTTTCCAAGGAATTTAAAAAGGCATCCATATCCTCCCCCTCTTTAAATTTGGTTATCAATTTGAATTCAATCTGTAACCCAGTCCTGTAGTCCCAGTTAAACCCAAGCCACTTACCTGCTCTTGTGCTGCTGGTTGGAGTCGTAGCTTCTCCATTTCATGTTGCCTCTGGTGCTCATGCTCCTCACGGTCAGCATCTCTCTGTTCTTGCTCTGCCTCCCGGCATTCTCACTCTGCCTCATGGTCCACCTCCCACTGTTCATGGTCCTTCTCTCTCTGGAACTCCAGCTCCATTCTGCACAAATCAGTTTGCAGCCTGAGTACTTCTGGATCCAGGATACTGGTGACCATCCCCTGTTGATGTGGTCCTTCACTGACAGTGGCCCTGTTACCCTCCTCATTGGATCTGGACACTGCACTGGCCACTAGCCCTGCCATACTCAAGGTTTGGTCCTTTTCAGTCACTCTCTATGACTTGATGCTCTGGGTATCTGCTACCATCAGGGCATCCATGAGGTTCTGTTTGGTGGCTTTCACCTCTAATGGGACTCTTCTGTCCCCGCACAGCTGCTTGAAGTAGTCTACAGTGTGCCTGCTGAAGTTAGAAGCCATCTTCTTCCCTAATTTTGGCTACTTTGACTTGCACTTTAGAAAATAATAAAATGGGTAGGAACGTGACTGTAGGCCAAGTGATATAGTTCTGTCTCCATTTTAAAAATAAATCACTGCCTTTTTCTTTCTTTGCAAGTGAGCTGACGGTCTCAAGCTGACACACTGAACAATAAAAGCTTGTAATACCAACATTATGCACACTGCTGCCAACCAATCTGTCACAACCCTACTCAGCAGGTCAGACCCTCTGCTCCCACAGTGCCAACCTCCAAGCATAGTATTGTAAACAGTTAACAGAACAGGGTAACCCTCCTGTCTGTTTTGTGGGTTCGAATCAAACTTTGGTCTCAAGTTCTGGAGGGATTCAAACTGTGAACCTCTTGCTAACGTACCCTATGTACAGGCTCAGATAATTCTGCTCTTCAGGGGGCCAGATATCTTTCACCTATGGTCACCTAAACAGGTGTACAAAATGAACCCTTAAAAACTCTATGAAAGACCTCAGAATAAACTCTTACCTTTTCTGAGTTTGGTAAAACCAGTAAGCTTTGTACAGTGTCAGCTTTAACCATATATGCTTCCCTTGTCAAAGAAAGAATTTTAAAGGCACACTAGGTAGTCTCTAAAAATACAGGTTTACTTAAAACAGATAAACATGTAAAATGTAAAACACAGAACCATATATCACAAAACATACAAAACAATAAGGTTTAAAAAGTGCAAATTCCTACCAATAATACACTTAGACCTGTCTACCTAATGTATTCTTATCTTCATATAGTGCTGTAGATGTTTCTTTTTTCAGAGTCCAAACGTGTGTCTGTAAAGGTCTATTACAGCATAATTAAAACACTGTCTTGACCCTGCCTTCTCCATGATGCCACCCAGCTCCTCCTCTGTTTATTAAAAATTATGCCATCAGGATGTCTTGTGTCAGGAATAAATTAATATGTGACATCAGCAGAAAAAACTTGTTTCCCCATATGACTTCCCAATTAAGTCTGTAATTTTCCAAGTCCTTTCTTTCATCCATGAGCAGCATCCTCTCTTAAGGACATCAAAGGACCTTTTATGACTTTACACCACAGTGACATAACCTGTATTCTTTTTCTAAACGTCATGAAAGTTTATGATTTCTAGCCTAGCAGCTGGCAGCCACAATTAAGATAGATGAACAGGAGATCTTTAATTTAGGTGTCTTCTAGCCTGTAATTATCTCCTGGCATTTATCTTTCAGCTGAAACAGCATGTCTCATGAGAGACACTTAATACCACATTTTTATATTACAAAAAGCATAGATTAATTAGAACCCGCTGTCCAAGCATCACAGAGTATTCTACTGCTGGAATAATGCAGAGCTTTGAATTCTTCTATTCCAGACAGATGACTGACAGGCAAATAACATCTGTGGAAGGAATATTTTACATTATTTAGCAACATGTTAGTATTTTTTTGTTACTTTATAAACTTTTAGAATGTGCTTTTTTCAAAGTTGCCTATGGGCCCATTTTATATAAGCAATAATACATGGCTGTGTGTTGGTAGTACTGAGAAACCTTCAAACCCAGAGGCTGAAGGCATTTGACCTGCATTGTCATGCCTAACTACGCCTCTTGGTGTGTGGGTATCTCAGTACTAGCAGCACCCAGCCATGTCTTATTGCTTATGTGAGCCCCTTCTGCTTGTAACTTCAGGAGAATCCTCTGAAGCACTGGGAAGGGAGGAAAAATGTACAAGAACCTTCCTGTCCAGCAAAGAGACAGTGCATCTAGCCAGAAAACACCATGCCTGGGAACGAGCGAGCAAATATTGGTTAGTTTTACGTTGGATGGGGAGATGAAGAGTTCTATTTCTGGTTGACCCCACAGGTCAAATAAGCTTTTGATCACCTCTTCATTTAACTCCCACTCATGAGCCCTGACAGTGGTGCAGCTGAGATTGTCTGCCAGGACGTTGCTTACATCTGACACATGGACAGCAGTCAGGTGGAGGTCATGCTGGACTGTCCAGTACGATACATGCATTGACTCCCAGCATAGAGGGTACGAGCAAGTGTCTCTCTTTTTGTTCAGGTACTAGACCACAGACATATTGTCCGTCTGAACCAGGAATGTTCTCAGACATAGAAGAGGCTGGAAGGCCTGGAGGGTATACAGCACTGCCCTCATTTCTAACACATTGATGTGTAGAGACGCTTCCAGATGAGACCATGTTCCTTGGGTCTGATGGTCTCCTAGGTGGGCTCCCCAGTCTGGACATGAAGCATCTATTTTAAGGGTCATGGTAGGAGCAAGGGGTTTTAAGGGAACCTCTGTGGAGAGATTGGACAACTCCTGCCAGCAAAGAAGATTCTTCTTCATGTACCCAGGCACTAGGGCCCTGTGGTTCAGGTTGCCCTTTTACCTGTGACCTGTTAGCTAGTTTAGGTTGTCCAGAAGCTGATCCCATTGGACAAGAAGAGTCCATTGGGTCACCCTCATATGTAGTCTGACAAGAAGAACTATAGGGATCATAGTTGCCATCATCCTGAGAAGAGGGAGGATCGCCCAGGCTGTGAATCAGCATGAGTTGACCACTAATCTGGCCTGTTCCTGCAGGGTCTCCTCTCTTTCAAGTGGGAGGAAGGCCCTGCCCTGGATCATATCCAGCACTGCCTCAAATCAATTGTAGGTGCTGGGGGGGAGGAGAGACTTGGGATAGTTGACTGTTATTCCAAGTCTGGAAAAGAGGTCCAGGGTGAAGGAAAGGGAGTCTCTCAGACTACTCTGTGATGGTGCTGACAGAAGCCAGTCATTCAGATACAGGCACAATTAGATCCCTCTGTGGCATAGGGCAACAGCCACCATTGCTAGGCATTTCTTAAAAACCTGAGGTGCTGAGGATAGGCCAAAAGGGAGAGCTTTGAACTGGTAATTTTCTCCCTAGAAAGAAAACCAGAGAAAGTGGTGGTGGGCCTGGAAGACAGGGATGTGCAGGTAAGCATCCTCCATGTCCAGCACACAAAGTCAATGGCCCTTGTGGAGCAGGGGTAGAAGTGCCTGGATGGTGAACATGCAGAACCTCTTCTACTTGACGTACAGGTTGAGCATGCTAAGGTTCAAAATAAGTCTTAGATCACCCATTTTTTGGGCACTAGGAAGAAATAGAAGTAGTACCCTCTTCCTATCTGTGCTGGACCCATGGGTTCTACAGCTGGATTTTGTATAACAGCCTGGATCTCATCCCTTATCAGAGACAGGTGCCTTGGAGGATAATGGGAGAGGCCTCTGGGGTTATCCAGAGGCCTGTCTAGGAACTCTATGGTGTGACCTCTTGCTATTAACTGAGGAACACAAGTGTCTGTTGTTATGTCCCGTGACCCCTTAAGGTGGAAGGCAAATCCCCCCATTCTCCTGGAGGATCTGGAGGAGGGAGGTGAGGTCCTTCATGAGTCAGGAAGGCTAAGAAGAGGGAGCTGGCAGCTCCTCCAGGGAGCTTTAGGGACTTGGCAGCCAGAGTATGGGTTCCTGATGCTAGATACTGGCATTTGGCAGGGCATTTGGCAGGGTCCTCTTTGGTCTGGCATGTCTGTTGCTGACAAAAAGGCTGCTTGACTTTGTAACCCCCTTAGTACATGAAGCAGGCATCATGGATGGATTTACCATGGTCCTGCAATTCAATGATAATATTCTTGTCATCACCTCTGAATAACATGGATCCCCTGAAAGGGGCATCCATGATGGAGGTCTGGATGTCTTGTGCCAGGCCAGCAATCCTAAGTCAGAAAACTTGCCTAATGCAGACAGCAGTGGCTGTGGTGTGAGCAACTGAGTTTACTGTGTCATAAGTTGACAGAAGGGCATGCCAACAGGACATTTTGGCCATTCTCACTGTCTTGGCAATCATGGCCTTAAGCTTCTGGGCTCGGATAGCTTCCAGCTTAAATTCAAGTTAGGCCAGGGAAGATTTCTGATAGGAAACCACATGAAACCGAAAATATCAGGATCCAGCACAGCCAACCTCAGGTAAAACAAAAAATATTAACTAAGAGAGTAGCTTTCTACCAGTATAGGCCCATATACAATCAGAAAAACAATTGGTAGAAACAGAGCCCACTCACCCAGATAGTAATTAAGTTTTTATTGTTTTATTATATTTCCTTTCATATTAATTTTTCTCAATGGAATATATAATGTATCTTATAAATCATACATTTAGTATAAGGTATCCTTCTTCAGTGAACATCACTGTATCTACATCAAAACATGATTAAACATTTGCAAAAAAATCTTAATGGTCTGTTACATCCAAACATATTATAAGTCAGCATAATACATAAGAAATTACACCCACCACTTGAAGTCTGATAATAACCTGTTGTTGCCAGGTACAAATTTTCTCTGAATATCAACAACCTATGAGATCAGAATAAACCACTGTTACTTATGTCCACTTGAATATTTCTCCAAAATCATTTTGGACAGATATTTTACACTAACTGTGATTATATTCTCACTTCATTTTAAACAGTTCTTTAAAAATGCTCAAGTTCTCCACAAATGTTATATCACATGTTCAAAATACCTTATACTGAGGTGAACACTGGAGTTCCAATTGTTTTTTTAATAGGAAACCATATCTGCCACATAGTTAAGGGACCTGAGGGTACAAGAGGAGGAGGAGGAGGAGGAATGGATCTTGCAACCAAAATTGCTTAAATGTTGAAGTTTAGAGGACTGGTCATGAGCAGCCATGATAACAACCGAGTCTGCATTAGGATGGCCAGTAAGGTGTGTGACCCTATTTGGGGGGTGGTACATACTGTCTGCCTTTTTTGAAACAGCCGGAATGGAGGAAGGTTGTTGCCGGGTAGTGGATGTCAGGTCTTCATGGGGTCCAGCCCAAGGCAGTATGAGCATAGGAGCTGTACCAGTCATGTCTAGATGCTCCCCAAGCCTTTTCCACTTTGGATCCTGTTCCTGGATAGCCCAGCCACAGACATTTTGTATAGTTATGAGGAGTTCTGCAAAGAAAGGTTTCTCCAGAGGAGACTTCAGAGCCCCCTTAGGCTGAGGCTCTATAGGTGTATGTATTCCAGAGCTGGAGGACGCGTTGGAGTCAGAGTCCAAAGAGTTTCTGTTGGGGGTCTGAACCTTTTTTAGAGGAGTTACCTTGGTTTTATCCCTGACCTGTTGACTAAAGGAGCCTTCTCTGGAAAGGTGGGAATACACAGGAGAGGCTGATCTAGGGGTTGGAAAGGAGGAGGGAGTAGAGGCCACCACTGGTTCTGAAACACTGCATGGATATCAGCCTGAGGCTGCTTTGGAGGCAGAGGCTGAGAAGGAGGTGGAGGAGAAGACTGGTATAATGGATAGCCCGGCATCTCATATTGAGGGTATGTATGAGCCTGATAGGAGTAGGGAAAGGCAGAAAAAAGGCAAGCAGAAAAATACAGCACTGCTTGGGATACTTTCTCAAAAAAGAGCTGTATTGATTAAAATCAAATGAATTGCGCCATACACACATGAAGGTAGAGCCGAATGCCAACACACTCTCTACCGGTTTTGCTCATTGCAGGAGTGTCATCAGGAGGTGACACCAATTGCTAGTAAGAGCCATAAGTACATAATTGTTTAAAGTGACAGTGCTATTAATAGTAACAAAGACATTTGTGATGAACAATGATAAATAAGCATTTCAGTCTGTGCAATTATATAAAGTGCTACATGTTCTGTTTGCTAAAAAAAAAACTATAATAAATAATCACCACATCAGTGCCTAGTGAATTTGAACCAGTAACACATAAAAGCTCACAACCTTCTGTGTGAGAGAACCTTTTCTATTGTTACACTGTCTAAAACACTTCTTCTACATCTATGTGGATGCCCTAATAAACATTGTACAACTTTCATTCAATAAAGCTCTTTTTTGAGAAGTATCCTGAGCAGTGCTGTATTTTGCTGCTTGCCTTATGATTGGATGGATTCGTGCACACTCTGTGTGTGGTTGGAGCTGTCTTGCTTTTTTTCAAAGTCAGAAGGAGCATACCCTTGACTAAACATAGCCCAGCATCTGGTACCCCAGTACATAATGGGGTTGATAACCAGACATTGGATACCCCGGTGAAGGGTACATTGGGTACTGTGGGGGAAGATAGCTCAGAACATTGCCCATGTGTCCAGCCAGAGGTGGAGCTGAAGGACTGGTAGGAGGTGGGGCCAAAGGCCCAGCAGGAGGTCCCAAAGGACCAGGCGTTGGCCTCATAGGTACATTCGAAGGGGCTGGCACCGGATTAGGCACAGGAATGTCTGGCACCAGAAGATTCTGCACCTGGTGGCCTGGCAGAAGGCCATCCAGCATTTGAGAAATGGCAGTAGTGGCAGACATACCCTGACCCGGCGAAGGGTCACCTGGTGAAGGATCACTCGGCATTGGGGTGTGAGTAGAACCCAACGGAAGACCCACCGTCATCTGGGGAGATGGAGTCCAAGATGGAGGAACCTGGCTCCAAGGGTGCTTGGGTTGATGCGGTCCTGATGGAAGGTCCCCAGAGGGATTAACAATAGGCCCACTGGGTGAACCAGGAACAGACTGATTCGCTGAAGGAAGGGGAACCTCCAGATCAGTGCCCACTTCTGGATCTTGCTCTTCAGGCATACCTGGAGGGTCTTGTTGGGTCAGTGGGAGCGAGGAACCTTCTAAAGACTTGCGTGTCTGGCAGCTGGCTCAATTCTATGTCGGGGTTATCCTGTGACCCTGATGGGAGAGCCTCAGTTGTGCGGTCTCCAGAGGAACTGGGGAACAACTTATCAGCCGTGGCTGTGCAGACATCAGAAGAGCTAACATCCGACTTACTGGCCTGGGCCATGCAGACAACAGCAGAGCTGGAGTCCAGCTTATTGGCTGTGACTTTATGCTCCTCGGTGGGGCCGGGGAGTGACCTATCGACCTGGCTGCTGGTGATAGACCTCGAAGAAGATATGGACCAAAGGAGCACAATAGGGGTTCTATTGTCCAAGAAGAGCCCCGTCTGCACCATGAGCAAAGCAGGCAGAGAGGTTGTGGTCTGATCCATCGGAGTGGTAGAAGACCTGGCAGTAGGCATACTCACCAAAGTGGAGGCCCCTCCATTGTCAGTGGTGCCTGATGGTCACCGCCAAGTGGATTGAGACCTATCCCAGTCTAGGTGCCTCTCTTTATCCTTTTGGCATTGGAGAAGAAGATTTTTCCCACAGATTCTGCAGCTCCTATTCCATCAAAGCTAGGTGCTCCACCAGCAAGTGGACTTTGAACTTTTTCTGGTGCCTCATCCATGCGGCCTGGTTAAAGGATTGGCAGGCCACACCGTCCTTGACCTGGTGTTTGGGGTCTAGGCAAATCATGCAGCGGAAATGCTTGATGCTCGTCCTCATGCAGGATCAGGATGCCACAGGACTTGCACTTCTTCTTTTTGACACATCATCCAACTGTTCATGTTCCTGAATTGTACCTCCAACTATATCCCATGTTGTAAATGTGTCACTGTTATTTATTCGCTTCCCCATTCTTCTGTATATCCCTCAAGATCTCTGTATTAGACGTGTTTATGTTAGACTTGTTTATATCGTATTTTACTATATAATTGTTTGACCTGATGGTCTGTTCTCTTTTTATGCTTAACTGGACATTTGTGTAAATTGACATTTTTGCTCACATACCTTCCAATATAAAATACAGCGCAGTTGTTTAAGGCTCTGAGCTGCAAATCTGGAGACCTGGGTTTGAATCCCACAGCCCCCACATGCATACTGTGTGACCCTGAGCAAGTCACTTAACTTCCCTGTGCTCCCAGGTTGCACCTGTAAACAAGCTTTCAGCTTAGTGTGTCTCATCTGGTTAAACAATTGGGGGGGAAATAAAGATTGATTGATTACAAACTGGACTGACAAACCTGAACCACAACAGTTGTGTAAAAATCCAAACTGGCCATACTGGATGAAACTTATACAAATACTGCTGGTCCGGTCACTCTGGCTGCACTGTTCAGTCCGACTTTAACATATCTGGTCTTCTCCTTGATGTCTGTTTTTCAACCCTTCCTTGGCATGGTTGAAAACGGAACCATCAGGACCAGACCAGATAGGTAAAAGCCAGACCAGATCATCTGGAGTGAGTAGATCAGCAATATTTGCACAAGCTGTGCCCAGTCCAGATTTTACAGCTCTGGTTCAGGTTTGGTGATCTGGTTTTTACCCATACCCCACTGCATGTTGCTTAGTGACATAGTGTACAGATGCATGCAGAGTCTAACCCAGTGAAGACTGAAGTTTCAGAAAACCATTATGCTAAAAATACCAAGACTCACTCAATTCCTGATTATTCCCCACCCCCAAGTCATACTTAGCCCTCTACCAAAATCATGCTCAAATATTGGTGCCTCTATAGCAAAACAATTATGCTTTTAATGCCATCATGCCTCTTCTGCTGCCATGAGCTCCCCCATCCCTGAAGTCCCATTCTGCTTGTGGCCTCCCCCCCCCACCCAGGTAATTTTCCAGGGAGCAGCTCTTCACACCACATCAATTAAATTATTGCTAAACCACTTATTTTTAAACATTTTGTTGAGAAATTGTTGTTTTAGTATATCTATGGTCAGGAAAAATAAATTTGTAAGAGAAACCAAAGCCCCCATTTATCAGTTCACTTAATCACAATATAGCATGTTATGAACTGATCAGATTCTATGTGTAGCCTAAGTCAAACAAAAATTAGATACACACACATGCCTACCTATTTGCAAGTGAATCAAATGTGGGGACTATTATTCACTTGTAAACATCTATAGTCACAAATTGCAGGTTAAAAGCATTCAGTAAATCTGGGCTGGTGGTGCTGAGGGTTGAGGTGCTGGACGCCACACCTCATGTCACGCCGACGACCCGGGTTCAATGAAGGACTCGGGTAGCTGGGGGTCAGCAGGGGAGGGAGAGGATGGAGCATCCGAAGGGCAGCTCTTTTCTCCCTGGGGTTGGATCCAGGGATGCCTAGTGTCCTGGCATCCCCTGATGGAGATTAGGGGAACTACTGGCTCTCTGGCCAATGTATGAGAGAATGTAAAATATGATAACAGTGTATCAGGGCAGCGGAAGACAGAGTAAAGAGCAACAATGGCAATCACATTAGTGACATTGTCAATAAGTGCTGGTGGTGTCAGAAGAGTGCTAGAAGAGGTGTGAGGAGGAGAGGGAGAAAGGTGACGGGGAGAGTGGGTGGGAGACAGTAGGTAAGAGTACCATCAGAAGCTGAAATGTGTTGACATTAGTTGGGCAAGGGGCATTGGAAAACTAGATAGAGCTGGGGAGTGGGAGTGGTGTGGTGAGGGTAAGGGGATGGGATATAAAGTGGTCTGAGGGAGGCAGTGAAGGGGATATAGACTAGGGAGGAGGAGAGTGATCATGAAGGAAAATATTGTAGGTTAGGCAGAGTTAATGGTAGCAGGGAGAGGCAGAGGGTGAGATGCTTTATGAATGGAGGGAGTGATGTGACAGCCTAGGGGGTACAGTCACAGCAGCTAAGTTTGGTGAGGTACTGTCATAGTTTGAGTTTGTAGGGGCCAAGCTTGTGCTTCGCAGAAACCTCAGGAGGGAGTCCATTAAGCCAGTAACGTGCTCTAAAACTGAAAGTGTGCTGAGTCTGAGAGGTCTGGCAGAAAGGGAAAAGGTATGACTATTTGTTAACACTATGTGTGCAATGCCAGTTTGAGGTGAGCATCAGAAAAGTCCATGAGGTTGTGGGAGTGAGGCTAAAGCAAATTTTTTTCATGAAAAGGCAGGTTTGGTAGGAGATTCTACCCCTGAGATGGAGCCAGTTAGTCTGTTTATAAAGCTTCCACGTGAAGGTTACTTTCCCAGCACTTGATTCAAGCTGACAGCAATTATTCAGTGCACTCTTAATTCTTTCTTGAGTGGATTCAGTAGCAGACCCATAGATAACTAACCCATAGTCTGTTAGACAGAACTGAACTGGTTACAGCTATCCGCAAGGCCTCGGGGGTCAGGCAGTGACGATGGCGGTAAAGGATCCCTACCCTAGAGTTTACAGCCTTGGAGATTAGGTTGACATGAAGGTTATATGAAAGTGAACTGTCAAGAGTAACCCCAATGTATTTGAAGTCCTGAACTTGCTTGAGTGGATAGTTTTGTTTGTTCAAGATAGTCAGGCTAACTGTTCTGTGTTTGCTGTGCGATCTTGAGAACAACATAGTCTTTTTTTTTTTTTATAATTCATCAGCTATTTATGTTGATCAAACCAAGCCTCTGCTGAACTAAAATTGGTCTGCAGGTCACAAGAGAGTGAGAGTGGATCAGTATGTGACAAGAAGAGGACAGCATTGTTAGCATAAAGGATCATATTATTGTTTCAGGCTTTTGGGAGGTTATTGATAAAGAGGCTAAAGAGTAGTGGTCCAAGGATGGACCATTGAGGAACCCTGGTCAGCACAGCAAGGCTGTAGGAGAGTGTCACTAATTTTAACTTGTTGGGATCTGGGATTCAAGATGACAGCCATGCTGGGTCTGCCTTTGTTTGTAGTGTGACTAAGTTCTTTTTAACTTGTGTCCTTTTTGTTTTTATTTTATTTTTTATTGCAACAGTTTAAGTATAGTTAGGGCACGAATTGAGGAAAATTAGTGTGGAACGTGAAGCAAGTATGTTTTGATTTGTTTCGGTTCGTTTTAATGCATTTGCTGTATTCTTTTGGGGAACTGGATGCCAAAGATTAGTATTTTGCTACAAAACATTTTTCACACTTAGACATCATAAATGCTTGGGACTGTGGTTAGTTTAGCCAGTTTGGGTATATCCCATGGAGAATTTATGGAGGAATCCCCTGGAGTTTTTTTGGAGTTTCCGGAGTGCTCATTTGTATGCAATCCATACTGGACTAGGTGCTGTTGCGGCACCAAGCTTGGCTTTGGTGGTCGTGACCTGTGGCCTTAGTGTGGTTGGAAGATCTACCGGGTCAGCTGCTGGTGGTTAGCTTGGAGAAGGACCTATGTCACCAGACTGACATCTGTAGTGCTCCAAGAAGGACTGGTTCCACCCTTGTGGTGAATTGGGTGAGTTTGTTTAACCCTCCTTGAGGGTGGGTGCCTGACCTGAACTGTTTCCCCGTGGGGGTCGGTTGATGCCAGCTGAAGGGTGGGCATTTGTCCGACTGACCTGGAGCCTATGGAGGGCCATCTGACTAATGTCGGACGCGCATCGGTGACCACGATTTGGGGGGACAGTTGGGCTGGGTTCCTGCTTTGAGGCTGAGTGGACCATCTTGCTGAATGTGAAAATTGTGCCAAGATCTGATTTTCTCAGTGTCAGCTGGTTGAGGATTCTTTTTGAACCAATGGACTCGACTATGGGGCTTCAGGTTGCCCTTGCTTAGAGATCATCTCAGAATTACATCTGTGGAATCCATGAGTGGTACAGTACTGTACTGGCTGAAATTTAATTAATGAGGCAGTGAGAGGGCCTCAGTCTGTGTTTAATTTACATTTAAAAAACAGTCTGTGAAAGTGAGAGTGCTATGGAAATGGACAAACTGTGAGGGTGGTGGTGAGAGTTTCACCCTCTAATATTTGAACTTATGGTGAAGCTTTTTTGCATGCTTCTTTTATTACAACTGTGTGATACTCACTGGAATCACTTTGGACAGTAAATTGGTCTAAATCAGGACTAGATATTATTTATCAGAGGACTTTAACTGCTGCTAGTTGTTATTAGTTTGTTAATAATAATGTTAGTGTTTGGTGAGCGTGTGTGTGTGTGTGTGTGTGTGTGTGTGTGTGTGGTGTGGTTGGGGAATTCTGTTGTGGGTTGGAGGTTGAGGGGTGTTACTGTGAGGGTTGTATTTAAGTTGTTGGATTTATTTGGGGGTATTGGGTGGTTGTGGGTGAATTTGAGGACTTGGTTATTTTAGTATGGGACTACCTGAGAATATGTTTGGGACAGAAAACCTTAAGGTGCAGCTACTCAGGGGCTACCTTCATGACCTCCATCCCTTTGAGCTTCCAGTGCTCCCAACAGAAGCCTATAGGAGGTTTAGGGCCTTGGGGATAGTGCCGGGGGGGGTGTGTGTGTCTGGAAGGGGTGGAACCCAAGTGGCTACCGGGGTGTCTGGAATTCGGGTGGTGAAGTCAAGGAGACACCCTGGGGTGAAATGGGAACTTGAGAGAGGGTTGCCATGCTTAGTTCCCATACTCAAGGGTTCCACCTTAGAGTGTGGGCAGATGATAAGGCTGGATGCCTCACCTCATCCTACTCAGGTTGTGTTATGCAATGCCAGGTGAATTAGAAGCAAGACTGCCATAATGGTGGACCTGATATCCTTGGTCCACCTGACTTGCATTATGGAGATCTGGCTGGATCAAAATGCCACTCCTATTTTGGAAGCAACAGTGCTGGTCGGGTTCTCCATGATACACACCCCGAGGGAGGATCGCAGGGGCAGGGGGGTGGCCAATTGTTTTAAATATAGCCAGAACCTCACATTACTAACTGTAAGTCTTACATGATCCTTTGAGTGTGTGGCCACCTGGGGAGGCATTGATGTGAGCTTCGTGGTTCTCCTGCTCTATGTTCCCGGGAATAGATGGAGACTTCTTGAGGGAGCTTGAAGAGCTCATCACCAGCCTGGTGTTGGAGTCCCCCAGGTGATTGATTCTGGGGAACTACAATGCTTGGGTCGATGGTGAGCTCTCAAAATTTGGGAACAATCTCCTCAGGAGCATGGAGGCTCTGGGCCTGACATAAAATGCAACTTTGGCAATGCACTCAGGCGGCACACACTGGATTTAGTTTGTTCTGTAGGTCTAAATATCACTGACCTCAGTGTTGATTTGGTGGTTTAGTTGGATCAGAGCACCTTGGGGTTCACGTTTAGGGCCCCCCCTCAGATGGTCCTGCCACTGTGGAGATGGTCCGATACTGCCCGTTAAGAGGAGTTTCCCATATGGGACTATTGGCAGTTCTGGACCTATCGGTTGTTGGGCACCTTGCACCACTGGGGTAGAGGAGGCAGTGGCAGCCTCTAATGGGGCTGCTTTTGTGGCCTTTGATTCAATCGCACCCATTCGTGTCCACCCCTTAGCTACTCGCAAGAGACCTCCTTGGTATGATGATGATCTCCATAGTTTAAAGAATAAGGGGCAGAGGTTAGAGAGGTACTGGAAGAGATCTGGCCTGGTGGAGGACAAATTGGTCCTAAGGTCACATTATGTTGACTATCATGGAGCAATCTCCCAAAAGAAGATGGAATTTCTGTCTAGGGAGATTGCTACAGTGAGGAGCAGACCAGCTCAGTTCCTCTACACGGTAGACAGGCTTTTACAACCTGCCTGTCTCCATGTTGGGGGAGCAAGTTCTAGCACTAGGTGCAAGGAGTTGGCTCTGTTCTTCACCAACAAGGTGTCCTCTATCAGGGCTGAGGTCTCTTCGAGTATCTCTCGAAAGGAATACAGTTTCCGTCCTGATCTGTGCTGAAACACTCTTCCTTTCTGGGATGAGTTTGAGCTGGTTGGGGTGGAGGAGGTGGAGGGTATTATCTCATAGCTGCCGCCTACACAGTGTGATCTGGACCCAGGTCCAACCTGCCTTTTGGTTGGATACTTGGACTTGATTGTACCTGTGGTGCTGAAGTCGTCTGAGAATCCTTGAGGAGTGGTGTCTTTCCATTGTCCTTGAAAGAGGCTTTGGTTAACCCCTCTTGAAGAAACCCTCTTTCCACCCAGACTGCCTCAGCAGCTACAGGCCTGTCTCGAACCTCCCGTTTTTAAGGCATGTCATAGAAAAGGTGGTGACCGTGCAGCTTGAAAGGCATCTCACCCTGTACCTACAAGCCTTTCCAGTCTGGGTTCCGGGCAGGGCATAGTATGGAGACTGCTCTGGTAAGGCTACTTAATGATCTCATGATGATGGGGGACAGGAGAGGTCATACTATTTTGGTTCTCCTGGACCTCTCTGAAGCGTTTGACATGGACCATGAGGTGCCGCTTGACCACCTGCAATTCTGGTGTGGCCTGTCCAGTAATGTCATCAACTGGTTTAGGTCATACCCAACAGACAGAGTGCAGAGAGTAACAATGGGGCTTGTCTCATCTAACCAAAACCTCTGAGCTGTGGGGTTCCACATGGTTCTGCCTTGTCACCCTTATTGTTCATGTTGTACATGCTGCCATTGGGGGACATTATCAGGCAGTACGGCTGGGTTTTCACTGCTATGCAGATGATACCCATCTGTATTTGTCCTGTGCACCCAATATTCAGGTGTCAGACTCCGCATTTAACAGCTGCCTTGAGGAAATCCAGTTGAGGATGACTCACAACTGACTTAGGCTTTACCCAGACAAGACTAAGGTACTGGTGGTGGATTGGGGTCATCCTGGTGGAGGGGAGGTGGAGGGTTATCTCCCAGCCTGGTGTTGGGGGGTGTTCCCCTTGTCCCTTCTAGACAGGTGAAAGATTTGGGTGTGATCCTACATGACGGCCTGACACTTGATGCTCAGGTGTCGGCCGTGGTCAAAAGTGGATTTTAATATCTTAGGAACATCACCCAAATCCGAGTCCTGATCTCTCCTGAGGGCCTGACCACACTGCTGCATGCTTTTGTCACTTCCAGGCTGGACTACTGTAATGCCCTGTACCATGGGTTATCTGGAGGCAACCTCTGCAGGCTGCAGCTGGTGCAGAATGTGGCAGTGAGACTATTTACTGGGGTAAAGAGATGTGAGCATATTACCCCATCCGCTGCGGACTGCACTGGCTGCCAGCCAGGTGAAGGATTGTCTTCAAGATAGGACTCCTAAGACCCTGCATGAAAGGGGTCCTGTCTATTTGCAAGATCTCCTTTTTCCTTGCTGTCTGGCCCGGGTACTCCGTTCTGCCAAGGGAGGCCTCCTTGGGATTCCCAGGGTTAGGCTACAGCATTCAGGGGATACAGCATTTGCGGTGACTGTGCTTACACTGTGGAACTCCTTACCTGATTATCTGAAGGGGGTTCCCACAGTAGAAGCCTTTAAAAAGGGATTAAAAACATATCTGTTCCAATAGGCTTGTATTGATTGATTGATTCCGTAGTATAGATAGAATGATGTCTGTAGTTATAATGATTTTATTATATATGTGTGATTGTGGTATGCTTTCAAATAATTGTTTTGTTGTATTACTGTTTTTATTGTTCAGTGCCTAGAGTCTCAGGAATTGGGAGCTTTGTAAATAAAATATTTATGTATCTATCTATCTATCTATCTATCTATCTATCTATCTATCTATCTATCTATCTATCTATCTATCTGTCTACCCTCTAGGTAGCTACTGAACCAGCTAGTAACCTCATTTGAGAAGCTCATGGTTGGAAGGGAGGAAGTGCAAAAGGAGCTGGTGATTAATGGTGCTGAAGGCCTTAGTGAACCATGGACCACGGGATGCTGCTCAAGCTCCTGGGGGTCATCTGTGGCCTGGTGGGTTCAGTCCTCAGATGGTTTCAATCTTTCCTCACTGGCAGATCCCAGAGGATGGTGTCGAGGATATTTTTCTCGGACCCATTCTCTTTGCCATGTGGGGTCCCCTAGGGCTCAGTGCTGTCCCCAATGTAGTTCACGGTGTATATGCCGCCCCTCGGAGACATTGTGAGATGGTATGGGCTGAGGCTTCACTGTTATGCAGATGATACCTGGCTCTGCCTGTCCTTTGTACCTGACCAGGATAGTGTGGTCTCAGTCTTTAACAGCTGCCTTGTAGAAATCCAGGACTGGATGAAATCTAGCTGGTTGAAATTGAATTCCAAGAAGACTGAGGTGTTGGTGGTGGATCCATGTCACCGGATAGAGGGGTCGGTGGCAGGGCTGTCCTCTGGGCTTTGGCTTGGAGGTGTCCAGCTGCCTTCCTCTAAATGGGTGCAAAACTTGGGGGTGATTCTTGATGATGGGCTGACATTGCATTTGCATGTCTCGGCAGTAGTCAAGTCCTCATTTTATCACCTGAGCAAAATCGCCAGGATAAAGCACCTTGTTCTGCTCGACGACCTTCCAGTGTTGATCCATGCCTTTGTGACCTTGCGCCTGGACTACTGTAACTCCCTTTAGCTAGGGTGTCCGGGGGTTGATATCCTCTGCTTGCAGCTGGTGCAGAACGCTGCAGCTGAGCTGTTGATGGGGACTCCTCATTTGAGCAACATCACTCCTGTGTTGCGCCATTTGCACTGGCTGCCTGTACAGTGGTGAATCATCTTCATGGTCTGGCTTCTGACCTGTAAGTCCCTGAATGGACAGGGTCGAACTATCTGCAAGAGCTCCTGAATCCTTACTGTCCCG
The DNA here is from genome assembly GCA_016271365.2 of Neoceratodus forsteri. Lineage (NCBI taxonomy): Eukaryota > Metazoa > Chordata > Ceratodontiformes > Ceratodontidae > Neoceratodus > Neoceratodus forsteri. The sequence goes on from CM028134.1 coordinate 951,307,722, forward strand.
GTCAACCTCTCCACTCAGCTAATGAGGGGTTGTTAGAGATTCCCAGGGTACGGTTGAAATCCTCTGGATCCTGTGCTTTTATGCATGCAGCCTCTACCCTGTGGACTTCTCTACTTCAGCAGATTCAAGAGTGCAGGATCATGGAGAGCTTCAAGATGGCCTTTAAAACTTACTTATTTTATCTTTCCTATGGAGACTGCTCACAGTAATTCTGTTTGTTCGTTTTATGTAATTATTGGAATTTCAGATGTTTTATTATTTGTTTTAGTAGTTTTTATTCTGTACAGCACTTTGGTTATAGAATTGTGCTTTATAAATAAAGATTATTATTATTATTAGTCAGCTCAATGTAAATTACACCAAGTATGCGGCCAGTATCCAAGGCCTTATTAATGTGATCAGTGTATTCAAGAAGGGCAGTGGTTGTGCTGTGAGCTTTTCTAAAGCCATGCTGCTGTGGACACTAGATATTATATTTATCTAGGTTTTCTGACAACTGTTTTGAAACAATGCGCTTGAGCACTTTAGAAAGCAGGGGAAGGATTGATATAGGGTGGTAGCTGGAGTGTTGTGACTTGTCACAACTTTTGTGAACAAATGTGACAATGGCAGCTTTCCAGAACTGGGAAACTGCCTAAGGGAGAGCGATAAGTTCAAGAGTTTAGAAAGAGGTATCAAAATGACCTCAAGTGAGAGGCTAAGAAGTTTTAAATCCAAGGAGTCGCTGCTAAACCTAGTTTTTCTAGTAACTTCTGAAGATATTTTCTGTATTTTCTTGAGCGAGACTCTCCTAAAATAGAAGGGTGGGTATTGAGGGATTTCATTGTATTGCCTGGTAGGGTGGATTCACTGAAAAAGTCAGGTGGGAGTACACCGCTAAGATCCGTGAAGGCAACGTTGAAGGTGTCTGCTATTAGTTTAGGGTCTTGTATGGCAGAGCCATTAACTTCAATCATAGATGGAGATATTTTATTGGGTTTGCCCGTAAGATCTTGTACGTCATCCCAAAAATTTCAGCTATTGCCCCAGGAGTTTGTGAGTTCATTCTTGTAGTGTTCTTGTTTGGCCCTACAAATCTCCAGAGTACACAGGTTTCTTCCTGCCTTGTAATGTTGCACGTCATCCTCGCAGCCAGTCTCAAGAGCGTGGTGCCAGAGATTGTCCCTTTCTTTCAACATACTTATTAGGGCTGGGGTGATCCAAGGGTTCGAGGATCCCCTTAGTTTTCTTTTCTTAAGTGAGGCAAACTTGTCACATGCTGCATTAAATTGTGTGACTAAGTAGTTTAGTGCCTGATCAATTTTGTTGGAAGTTTCTCCCCTGCGATTTGTGTTTTCAGTGATTATTCTGAGATCCAGGTGAGAGAGAAAAGATTCCACATGGTCCTAATCTCAATGGCAGTTAAAAAATTGGTACTCAGACATTGGATGGACCAAGCCCCTATTTCATCCACAGAGTGGCTGCATGAAATGTCTTTTGCGCTTTGTGTTGAACATTTAATAGCACAGGTGAATCACCGCCAATCCTCCTTTAATAGTAAATGGGGAAAATTATATGCCCTCTACCTGAATTGATAATGGTACATGAGCTGGGTCACGAGCCTCTCTCTCCCTCATTATTTCCTCTCTTTCTGTCTCTTCATGTCCTTTCGAAAGAACTGTATATTCCCCCACTGGGCCACCTCTTTTCTTATTAGTTACTTTTCACTTTCTTCCTTTTATACGTTAGTATGGCCTTGTGTGATGATATCTGTGTACACCACAGCATAGGTGTGGGGGGGGAGAGGGGATGATTAAATTGTTTAAATTATTTATTTTGGGATTTATACTTTTTGGATTGTTGGTCTCTCTGCTTTCATTTCTTCCCTTTTCATTATTAGCTCCTGTGTTATCCCATTATGTTGTTTATTTTCTGTTTGGCTATATTGTATTATGGTGTTATAAGCAATAAAGTATATTAAATAAAAAAAATAAAAATTTGTTGGAAGTGTCTAAGGGGGACCAGTTAGTCTGAGCCAGGAAATCTTAAAGTTGTTTGTGCATCCCTTTTTCAGGATGCGCTGGTAAGCGATTTTAGCCTGTGGTTGGGGTGTCCTGTTGGACCATTGGCATATCACTGGTGAGTGATCACTCATCGAATCAGGGAGGACTGTGGTGTTAGTGATTTCACTTGGGTGGGTTGTGAGGATCAGGTCCAAGAGGGAGCTATTGCTGGGTCTGCCATTGATCCTCGTGGGGGTGAGTACCATCTAAATGATGTCAATGGCCACAAGAGCATCCTAATAAGGGTCAGCTTCAGGGCCAAGCCAGTTTATGTTGCAATAACCAAGTTCTGATGTCTCTCTATGGTGGGGGAGGTTGTCAAGGTAGTCGATGATCATTTGAACGCCAAATATCTTGTCATGTAGGGGGATATAGACAGATATTACAGTGAGAGGTTTTCCATGCTGGCCAAGGATTATTTTGACTGCTAGTACTTGAGAGTTGTTGACAGGGGGTGCGAGTGAGAGGACTTGGCCCTTCAGGGTATCTTTCAAATAGATAGCACATCCCCCCTCCTCTTTTACAGATATAATCTTGCCTAAAAAGGACATAATCTGTGAGGGAGATGGCATTGTCGGGAATCTTTGGGAAGAGCCAGGTTTCAATAAGAGATAAAACATCAGATTTATTAACCTGTTTCATTCCAGTGTTCTCAAATAGTGATAAAGCAGCACTGGACACATTTGGCATGAACACAGAATCTGTTTTAAAGAGTTTTTTCTTTCTTTCTTGTGTTAATGAGCAACCATGCACAGTACCAGTTCCAGAATGTGGCTCTATGCTGACATCTACTGGGCTATTACAGATTGTTCAGATTCTACTTCACATATCGAAAAGTCAGCTACATCTGTACTTACAAAGCTAGAATTTCCTGGTGTTGCTTCAATTATTGTTCCTATCACAATCTCATTAACATTGAGGTCTTTGTCCTCCCACAAATCGGACTGTGACTCCATGAATCCAATACTGGCACCCATTATTGAACCTGGGATCCCTCTGTTAAAAAAGTGCTTCAGTTTAATTTTCTGAAAAAGTTTGAAAAGGTCCACGTGTACCTAGAAACAGTTTAGCAGTGTGGTTAAGACTCCAACTGCTGTTTTTTTTTCTGAGAGATGTTGATACAGGGGGTGAGAAAGAGTTGAAGTAGGGGGTACTGCAATAGAGAGGCGTGGCTTGCTTGGCTGCAGTCTAGCAGGGTAGGTTTGACAGTCCAGGAATGTGTTGTCTTTAATGGTGCCATGCCCTGTGGTGTGACTCTATGCAGAGTGCTAGGGATATATATGGTAAGGTGTGAGGGGTGCTATAACAGGTAGGTAGCTTAGGAAAAGAAAGAGGGGGAGAGGAGCCAGGATGTTATTGGTCAACATATCTAGCTGGAGCTGTTGGAGGAGGGAGTAACAGGTGTGATGTGTAAATGGGGGGGGGGGGGGTGACCAGGAAAGAGACAGTAAAGTTTTAACTGGAGAGGTTAAGTTAACCCAAAAGGCATGGTGAATTGAGACAGCTTCTGTGGCATAGTGGTTAGGGTCATTGCCTTTAGAGAAGAGGGTCAGAGATTCGATTCCCAGGTTGGGCTAGGAGAAGAATCCTAGGGAGAAAGCAAGAATACAGAGGAAAAATGTAGGTGAGAATAGGTAAAAATTGAATATGTGGAATCAGAACTATGCAGCAGTAGGGATAAAGAGGAGTATACAGCAGTTACACCTAGTGGACAGACAATATTAAATTCAAATGAGAAATTTGGTAGATCATTTCTAGTCAGACAGTCATGTGACCTATCACGGGACATGCTACAATTGTAACAGTCACATGACTAACTATAAATTATAAGGCGGACCAGGGTGGGTGAACGGAACAGTCATGTGACATGATACATCTATAAATCAGAGGGTGGGGCAGTTGTCATGGAGTGGCGATGAGCTAACATGGGAGCAGAAACAGCAGCTCTTCCAAGGATTGGATGTAGTTTTCAGTATCCACCTTACAACTGACACAAGCTGCTTTAGAAAATCACGTTTGACACAAGTGGTGATGCAAGTCACCACTTGCATCAGACTCTTTTGATGAAAGTCCCATGCGTCCATCTAGCACTTTTGAAATTTGGGCCCAAGAAATGTTTCAATGTTTCAATATGGTCATTACATTCTGGTCCAGTGCACATTCTTTCCTGATGGCTCTTATGCTTGTTGTTACCTCATACACATAAGGTAGGTGACCATGGCAACAAAGCTAGAGTATATCCCACAATTTCTGGATAACTCAGTTATCCATTAGCAGACTGGTTACCAAGTGTACTTTCGTGGGGTGACAATTTTTCATCTCTGGAGTTGGAGTGACAAGAGCCTCAATCACTAAATTGTAAAGCTGGGTTCTGGATTTGGTTATTAATAAGTCTTTTGAAACTTTCCACAAATACATTTTTTTAAAGCTAGACAGCATAATCTGATATTTCCATCCTATAGATCACTTCTGGAACAGTAGCGTTCTGTTTGAACAAAAAGAGTGTAACCCTGACCATAACCATGCCTACCATGGTGCCAAATGATCAGTAAGAATTGCTTTTATAGTAGAATAAAAAAAAGAGTGTGAAGGAAAACTATTGGGTTAAACATGTTTAGAACACTGATTTCAAGGAAGATAAATCACTTCTCTTTTGAATGGGTTCAAGCCACTTCCCATAGCAGTTGAAAGAATACTCTATAAATTCTTGTTTCCATATTAATTGGAAGTGGAAACACATGGCCAGTGTACAACAGTAATGTGAACTAAAACTGTTTGATGAGGAGTACCCTTACCTGTTTTGAGAGTGTCTAGGCTTTCCATAAGTTTACTTTACCCATATGCAGATTCAATTTACGAGACCCATTTAAAGCAGCTGAGTCTCCACTTACAAACCATACTCCCAACATTTTTAAAGGGGCAGACGTGAGTGCAATATTAGCAGTGCTATCATTATTATCCAGTGTCATTTCTAATTTAACCCAACCAGTTTTGGATAAATTTGTTTTAGAAGCTGAAATTTTTAAAAAGGAATTAAATACCTCAACAGCTAAACTGTTGGAAGTTAAATTATTTATAAAAAGGCAGACATCATCCACGTAGGCCATTATTTTGACATGGTGACCAGATGATGGGGATGAGAGGCATGTATTTCTTGAATCAGATATAATTAATTTTAATATTATTCAAATTAAAAGCATATGAATTGACCAAAGGGATAACCCTGTCATACCTCCACTTTCACCTAGATTATTGGCCCAAATGACCATTAATTAATGGTTGAATCATTGATGTTTAATACAAATAGTTAATCCATGTAACAAATACCGAGGGTATGCTGTGATGTGACAGAATGTGAAATAATTAGTCACAAGGGTCCCTGCTGAAAGCCTTTTCTTGATTCAATGACAAAAATGGGGGCTTTTCTGGTGCACTGCCCAACATTACCCTTCTGATAAAACCAGTTCATGCAATTGTCCAAGGCTGTTTGTGGGTGTTGATGTGCAAAATGGCTGCCACTATATATTAACTGCACTTCACTACTGGTCTCTCATTGCTTGTAAAGTGCTTTCAGATGCAATTTGCATGAAAAACAGTATATTATTCTCCTTATTCAAGGGGATTTAAAAAAGATGTGTGACTCCAACTGAAAAAAAAACTAAGAACAAGAAGAGAGAGAGAGAGAGACAGATAAACAAAGGTAATATTGGTGACAATTTCATCCCTCAGGCTGGCCATTCCCACAAGGAATCTTAGATCGGCTGATCAGACCTTACTATCCATCCCCTTTTGTCGAACTAAAAAGGGCATGGGCTCCTTCCATCATGCTGCCCCCCCCACCAATGGAACCTACTACCTCAGGATCTAAGGGATGTCTCCACTCATGTGACTTTTAAGAGCAAACTCAGGACTTTCCTCACTACTATGGACAAATGTGTTTGCTTTGACCCTACCTGATCCACTGCATTTGTTCTGTTTCCTCATTGCTAGCACTTTTGCCTGTCCAAATGGTGTTCTATACTGTGCCTTGTAATTAATGTTTTATTTTGTGCCTTGTTATTAATGTTGCCTTAACCTGTTTGTTTATAAGCCTAATGTTAGCTGTTGACAATTGTAAGTCGTTATTCTACTCCATGACATTCTTATCTTCACTTCACAGCCTCTCCTCACTTAACCCCACTGCTGCTCTCTTCCCACCCTTCTTCTGTTATATCCTCTTCCCCCCTTTTGCCACTCCCCACCAAACTCACCTTTACCTGTTCCTACCTCATCCATGCCCCTCTTTAGTCCCCACCCTCCTGGCTGTGCTTAGTCACCTCTCTCCACCTACTACCACCTACTCCCACCGTCTACCGACCGCCCCTTCCCTGCCCTGCCATCTCTCGGTTCCACTGGCTCGGCTTGACTTTGACACTTTTGCCGCTATTGCCGTAACTCCTCTGCCTCTATCCCCCTCTCACTGGCATCCTCACTCTCGCCCTGCTGTCTATCCATTCCACCAGCCCGGCTGTACTTTCCTACCTCCTACCGCTGTTGCCGTCTACTGCCGCTCCCCCCACCACCCTCTCTTCGCCTGCCGTCTTTCGCTCCATAGGTCTGGCCGCAGGCTGGTACCTCACCCCTGTTGCCGTGATTCGACGGCACCTCCTTTCCACTTAATCTCTCCCTCCCATCTTTTTGCCAGTTTTCCTTCCTTGTGTCTTTTCTACTGATGCCTATCCTCTTATTTTCTGCCTTCTACTATTCACATTTTGAGTACGTTCCATGATCAAGTGCTAAAGTATATTTTGTTTACTAATGTATGTTACATTGCCATATGTACTTCTCTCTGCATTTATTGTACTCGTTGTCTTAATAATCTGGCTGTACTATTTGTTGTGTTGTAATTGTACCTCCCGGGTCGTGCCTGAAAACAGTCACTTGCTGGCTAGTGCACTTACCCGGTTAACAAAAACTAAATAAATAAATGAATAAATTTGAACTGGGTAGTATTTTCAACACCTTTCTCTAGTTTTTGAGATGATTAAGAAATCAATATTTTAAAACTGGAAAATGTTAAATGCAATTGAAAAAGGTAGGCACCGTTTTTCGATTTCACCTTTGGTTGTAGCTAAAAGTAGCACAACATGAAAGCACAGACTGGTTCATTCAAAGCTGGAGTAAACAGAAATGATCAGCACAGGATTCTGTTCTGGATTAACACCCATAGTTAATTTTTCATGTGGGTCATACTCTCAGTGTTTCCATACAGAACATGCAAAGGATCACATGTATGATTACAGATGTGGTGAATATGATGAAATGTCTACTGATTAAATTTATATTTGGAAGATGAAAAGACAGCAATGAAATAGTATATTGGTGCATAACTCAGCCATCAAGTGAAAGATGACAATTGACCTTAAATGTAGCAAGACATTTTGTAATTGAAAACCATCAAATCAGTTCTCTTATTTTTTTTCTGACTAGACAGAATAGATATTCTTAGGAGGGGAGGCACCTAGGACTTCCTCATGCTCCCTGGAGAGGTGTTTTGGATAGGAAGGTTTGGACACTGAAACCCCAGTGTGGAATCAATAAAGAAATTTACTGAGCTGCCATAATTTAAAATCACATGTACAGACTGTTGATATTTACATGTATGTTTCTACATTTTTATGTTGTCATTTGACTGTTTCAGACATAGTACAGAATTTAGGGAATAACACATTGTTTCTTTGCTGTATATGCAGATGTCAACATTTGACTTCCTCAGTCTTAGGGGTAGTCCCTAGGGCCTGCAGGGCAGTGGCTGTGATCTCTTTACACAACAGTGAAAGGAAAGATTAATGGAGAACTATAGATCAGTCAACTTGATTTCTATAGTTAGAAATATTTTGGATTCTTTATTATTAGGAAGAACTGGTGAACTTCCTGGATGGAAATAGGTTACAGGACCCCAGACAACATGAGCTCATGAGGGGAAGAACTTACTAGACAAATCTAGTAAACTTCTTTGACTGAGTGACCAGAGCAGCACACAGGGACAGGCAGTAGCTGTGGTATACATAGATTTCTGAATGACCTTTGTCTCAGTCACCCACAGGAGGTTGGTCAAAAAGATAAGGGATTTAAGGGTGGTACAGATTGATAACTTGAGTGGAGAACTGGATTAGGAGAACACAAAAATTAATGGGGAGTTTTCAGAGGTAAGGGAAGTAACAAGCTGAGTACCTTGGGGGTTGATGTTGGACCAGGTTTATTTGTGACATAGGAAAAGGCATCAAGGACAAAAGCTGTCTCCTTACAGATGACTCAAAGATCTGTGCAACACTGGATACAGAGAAAGGGTTAAGAGAATTGAGGGACAATCTTGGCAGGTTGGAGAACTGATCAAAGATCTGGCATCTGGACTTCAGTGCTAAAAAATGTAAAGAAATGAGCACTGGAACAAGGAGCACAAATGTGCAATGTGAAATGGACAGAGTGGAGCTGGAAACACCATGGAGGAAAAGGATCTAGGAGTATTGATATCAGAGAGCCTAAAAACAACTGCACATTGTAATAACACTGTGGGCAGGGCAAACAGGATGCTGAGTTGCATAGGAGGGGGATATGCAGTAGAAATTGGGAGGTGATCCTCCCATTGTACAAGTCACTGGTGTGACCACACTAGGAATACTGCACAAGGTACTGAAGTCCACATCTGAGGAGAGAATGCAATAAGGTAGAAGCAGTACAACACAGGACAACCAAGATGGTCCATTAACTAGGGGACAGCACATATGAGAAGGGCCTGTAGAACTTTAATATTTGCACCCTTGGGAAAAGGACTGATGATATGATCAAGACATTCATGTACCTGAATGGAATAAATAGAATGTATGCCAAGGAACATTTCTCCTTGAGCTGAAATACAGGGAAGAGAGGAATCTGATTTAAACTCATGGAGGGAGCTTCAAAAGGAATGTCCTTAAGCACTTTTCACAGAAAGAGTGGTAGAGAACTAAAACTAGCTGTTGGAGGAAGCAGTACAAGCCAAATCAGTGAGAAACTTCAAGCAAGGATGGGACAGGCATGTAGGATTAATTAGAAAAGGGGCAGAAACAAAAAAAGGGGGGTAGGGGCACTAGAGCTAGGGAACAGTTATGACTGGATGGGTTGATAGGCCTTTTTCTGTCATCGTTGTCTATGTAACTATATAGCCTGACCTCCCATTTTTTAAACTGGAATTTGATTTGTATATGTGTTGGATATGACAAGCAAAATATGCATAACTGACTACAAGGGGCTCCTGTCCAATGTAGATTGAGAAAATGCTTTGGTACTACCCTAAGAAGAAAGAAGCACACCAATACCTTTGCATATAAATGGTGGTAGACACGCTCCTGGCTCTTGGGAACTGTCACTGCTAGAGCTGGTCTTTCACTGAATTTTCATGAAATTTTGGAAGTTTCACAAAATTTTCTGAACTTCTGCCATTGGCAAGATCAGAATCTTATGAATGTGTTTGGCATATTTTCACCCTGTTCTATGGAATTTTTTGGATGAACTGCAGAATAATACACATTAACTGTGGGATGACAGTTCTGAGGAATTTATTACACAGTTTAATGAATTATTTCACATTACATGTAATTATTCCACAGTTCAGTGAATAGTTCTGTGGAATTTCTTTAAGCAGTTAAATACGTTAATCCACAATGCATACATTAAAGGAAAACTACACCCAAAACTTGAAAAAATATATGTTGTGCAGAGTGTTTTAATTTGTATGTGAAGTTCTAGTGTTTCCTTCCCTCTGACTGGTATTAGGAGTTTTTCCCAAATTAGCCTGCCCCAGCTTTATGCTAGTTTTCATTCCCCTAGAATGTTTCATACCTGATAGCGTAATTGTATTTCTTGTTCCCACAGTGCATCTTGTCTCATGGACTGTGATGTAAGAGAGACCCAACATTCAGCACACACATGCCAAACAAACTAAATATCTTGAAGCTTTACAAGCTGCACAAAAATTACCAGCAGCAAAGTTTTTCAGGACAGTAAAACCTTTAGGATGAGGGTGGTCACCAAGCTGAATTCTACAGATTTTAAAATTCAGCCATCTCTATTGTTGTGAACTGATTGTAATGCAATGCTTTCTGCTGGATTTATGGGCTCTGCTACATCACCATCACTTGAAACAAGATGCATTGTAGGACAAAGCAAAGAAATGCAATAAAACTATTTGATATGGAGATCTCCAGGGGTCGTAAAATTACCCTAAAGCTAGCAGGCTAATTTAGGAAAAACTCCTAATACCAGTCAGAGGGAAGGAAACACTAAAACTTCACATACAAATTAAAACACTCTGCACAGCATATATTTTTTCAAGTTTTGGGTGTAATTTTCCTTTAATTCTGCAGTTCAGTGACTCACTGAACTGTGGAATGAATGTATAAATTGCAGATTAATGTATTAAACTGTGGAAAAAAGTCTGAAGAACTGACCACTGACAGTGTTCAGTTCTGTGGATTTTTTTTCTATAGTTTAATAAAATAATCCACAATTCATACATTTTTTCTACTGCTCTAAAGCCTAATTTCTGTGAAAGTTGCTAAATTGATTTCCAAACTTTTGCAGAAGCGAAAATCCAATTTTCATGGCATTTCCACTGGCAGAAGTTTTTTTCTTGCACAGTTCTAGTAAGGGCATAGTGTGCTCACAAGCACCTCAATAAATACCACAGTATTCACATACCACATGCTAAGGGTTCTGTGCTAGTGCAAGTGAGGATATTGTCATTATACTGTGATAACTGGAAGATTTGTTGAGTGCTACATTATGAATTATGATTGAAATAAATGCACCACTATTAAAGGTGTGCAGTAATGTAAGATGAATGGTTCACCTATTATTGAAAATATGCAATACTAAAGTTGCTGAACCTTTGTTTAAATTCTAGTAACACATCCCTTGATTAAGCTTTCTTATAACATGGGTTGCTGAAAGTTGCTAAAAACATCAGCTCCCATTGGTTACTGTCTCGGCGTGGTCATTGATTATTCCTCAATATACCCATAGTTGCTATAAAAGGGTGGCAAGCAGTATCAGTGGGCAGAGCAGATCTAATTATGTTCCTCAGTTCCAAAAAGTGAACAGCAGCCATTTGTAATTGTGGGCAAGTGAGAGATCCATATCAGCTGCTATTCTCCATAATAGCACTGGAGCTCTAACCACCATCCTGCCCCGTGGACCTCTGTGCTCTGAGCAAACAGTAAACCAAGACTGCACTTGAGTGAAGTGCTGTGTGATAGTGTTACACAGCAGACAGGACTGGCAGACAACTCATGCGGGTGTTGGCAAAAGGAAAAAGATAGGAAGTCCCCCACCCATGAGTTTACTGCCCTCCATTTATGTGTATGGTCTTCCATCCCATTTCATCCCCAGTGTTTCTGTGTGGGTGCGGTTTAATAAGAGACAGACAGCCCCCCCCCCCCATGGCAGTATTCAGTTATTAGATATGGACTGCATGGATTTACCCTCACCTGTGGTGGGTGATATGTGGTGGTCTTATCTGCAGGCACAGGAGGAAGTGTCAGACAGCCCCATTCACTGAGCCGTGCTCTGCTCCTGGGAGGCGGCAGTGTTGTGTCTCTTACAGTAGGTCCTTCTCCCCAGGCAGTGTTCCTTGCTGGCTGTGTGTGAGCAGTTGTGTGAACATTTCTGCATGTGTGGTGCTGTGGTCATATCAGTACAGTTAGTGCATGATGCCAGCAATGAGTAAAGAGAGTGAGGAGACCCCCAAGCTGTGGAGTGCATGTGGGAAATGAGAAACACAGTGACAGAGAACCAGAGATGGAGAAACAGACACACACACAGAAAGTTCTGCAATCTTGTAGAGCAGGTGGAACTGTCCATTTTCATGTTCGGAGTTGGGGTTGGCAAGTTACAAGTTATGTGCACTTCACTTCTGATGTTGGGACAGTTGCGGGGGGGATGCATTGTGTTCTGCTGTGTTTCTGTCTCTCGCTGTGCCTCTCTCCACACCACAGTGCTGCTGTTGTAACTTTCATTTGGTAGGAGAGAGGGGGAATCTGTGTCACAACAGTAGGAACAGTTGAGCTACAGACACACAGCGAGAGAGAGGCACAGTGAGAATTTTGCTCTGCCTGTCTCGAAGTCACTGTCAGTTCCTGCCCATTTACTGTATTTATGTATCCGATGCCTCTGTATGGTGGTCTGTGTCACTGAATGAGAAAGAGTCAGGGACACGGGGACCTGGGAGTAGTTGAGAAGAGAGCAAGACAGCAGACGACAACATAATGGAATCTCTCTCACTCTTTCTGTTGCACATGCAGTGTCTGTCTCTGTCTGAGTTGAGGGACTACATGAAATGTGGTAGGCAATGTAGCTTACAACATTATACAGAAAAAATGTCACATGTGATCTGAGGACTGTATGTGTATAAAAACAATACAGCGTGCATAATTTACTAGGGACTATTTTGCAAGATGGCAGGATATACTGCCTGTCTTGCTCTTTAAACATGAAAAAACACCTTTCAGGAAGTTTTTTTTGTTGTTTGAAGATTATCCACATTATAAGTGCAATAACCCACTCCAAGGTGTGCAGTTATTGGGGATTAATCAACAGCCCAGGCCCTGTGAGGACACTTAGCCTGCGGCCTTGTGCCTCACAATGCACTTGGGATGTTGATTAATCCCCAATGACTGCACACCGTGTTGTGAGTTATTGTTTACAAAATAAATATGAAATATTGAGAATGTTATTCTGTTGGTGGCCAATTATTTGTGATAAAATAAATATGAAAAACATTTTAAAACTGCTGCTGCTGCTGTGGGAGTCTTTCTCAATTACACTGATGGGTATAATATAGGTATTAACAGACTTGTCAGTGTGAGGCAGCAGGAAAAACACAATAAATGTATTGTTTAACTATCAATAATATCAATTATTAGTGAATCAACATTTTTAAACCAGCTTTCAAAAGTTATACACTATTCATTAGGTAAGTGTGAAGTGTAAGTTGATAATCTTTCCAAACTTCCATTCACAGAAACAATTGCTGGAATTCATTAAACTAATAACCGGTCATGTTCAAATTACAGAAGGACAATTTAGAGCATTGTCAATAATCTGTATCATTCCTTGCCCCTCTGCTGTAGCACAACTGATCAAACACCCACTATGACATTTCACCCCATCAATGTCAGCTGTTGGATTTTGTGTTATGAATTCCACAATGAAAACTAAGTTTGCTTAACTAGTTAACAATCAGATTCACAGACATTTATACCACTGGGAAAATGTGATAACCTTGGAAAGTTCTAAACTATTAAATGTTGTTTCATCAATAATGGTGACAGATGTATTGAAATCAGTCATTAAGATAATCATACTGAGTCCGGCATAAGAGTCCTTTGAATAAAGACTAGTGATAGATGTGAAAAACACATATTCTTCATCACTGAAAGTGAAGCCTTGTTTATAGTTTCTTTCTTGCTTTTCTCTTCAGTGTTTTATTTTCAACTAGAGAGATACTTTTTAGACATTGTGAGAAGCAGCACATTTGTGCCAAAATTGCTTTATTTATCATACCCTCATCAGCCTTCAACTGTAGATAGGCAGATGTTCTGTGACCTATCACCTCCACAAAGGTAATAGCACTTAGACTTTGATTTTGGATTCTGAATTTGAGTAGTGAATGCTTGTTTTTATACAGTACATGTAAAAACTATATTCTGCAGTAGCTGCTGGCATCAGGCAGCATTGTTTTGCTGGAATCTCTGGATTTTCTATCAGTGTTACAGACAAGAGAGTAAAAGCAAGAACCCCCAATAGTGCCCTGGGAACACCATAAATTAAAGACCACCTAATTTTCTAGTTTTTATTTGTTAATTCTCTAAAGTGTTTTGTATCCAATGACAACTTTACATTATTTGACTAGCAACCCATTAAGTTCACATCATTTTTATGAGTGCCCCAGAGAGGCAGCATTACAAAAACAATATTCACAAAAAATTATTAAAAAAATTAAGCAGCGCCGTAATTCCTCAGAAGTACTGTAATTGCATAACCCTGCAGAGAAACATACACAGTTTGTTTGAACTTGGCAAGAGAATGAACAGTATCAAGTATTTGGCAGAGCTCGATAGAGTATTTCATATATAGAGTGCCACGTAGAAAAGATGTTATTTTAACAGGATTGTTTGGCTCATAACTTTGGAATCAGTATAATACTGATGTCCGGTCATTGTAGAAATGTGTCAATTATGAACAAAGTTTGCAACAGCATACCATAAAAGCAAAATGGCTAATGTACATCTGGGGCCAGATATTCCAAAAATTGCCCTCGGGCTAAATAGCACTGCCCTGTGGGCAAAATATCCCACATCCAGTTACACTCAATAGTCAAAGGAATAGCCCGGGGACAAAAACTGCTGAATATAGCAGGCAAACGAAAGTGTGTAAAAATAGCTGAGTGCTGTATGTATGTTTGCATGCTATGTAAAGATAGCCCAGCAAAGAGACAGCTATGAGTATAGCAACTGGTCAGTGCAAACATCAATAGCAGCCCAGTGCACACAGAGGTGATGTCAGGCAAAGGGGAACCACGTGGCCACTGGGGGTGCCAGAACAGAAGGGATGCAGGAAATGTGAAAGCATGAGCAGAGAGCATTTTGAAACCCCAAAATAGCAACAGACACACCAAAGGCAACGTGAATACACATGTAAGCAAAAAAGTAGCACCACTATTTGGATGTGTACTGTGGAAAAATAGTGGAGATGGGAGTGTGGGGAAGGGTCCCACACAAGTACCCCTGCCTGGAGTGCTAGTACATCCCAAACTGATGCCAACCATGCACAGGGGGGAGGAGACAAGTAACCCTGACATGGAGCATGGAATAGCACACCAAATGTAACACAGCACACAAAATGAAACACAGCACGAGGACACAGGGATGAAAAGCAGCCATGCCAACAAGGACAAAGCCACAGATGGGTCCACAGACTGATGTCACCCAGTCATGTAACGCAGGTGGGGAGCTGCCCAAGGAACAGGGACCATTCCAGGACAATGGACAGCCACAACCCAGATGGTGGCTGACACACACAGACAATGTGCTGGGGACACACAGAGAACAGAACATTCCTGGCAGCAGGACAAAACACCCACCATGCCCAGAACACTGTACAGGTAGATGCACAGCCACTACCACAGCAAGGACAGCAGTGGTGACCCCATGGTACAGGACAGGTGTGGATGTCACCCACTGGGGGGCTTAGGTGGGCAGCAGGGGAAACACTGCAAACCAAAGAATAATAGTCCCAAACCACCAAAGAAGAAGCATGACACAGGAGCATAACATTCAAAACCAGTTTAAATTATTATTATTAATATAAACTGTAAAAATAAACTATGTACAGCAACATTCAAATATGGATAAAAGAACAATGTGGGGAGTGAAAACTGGAAAGATCGAGCATGGAACAGTGTTTTTGTACAGACCACAGCCCAACTGCTGGATGTAGGTGTCTGGAGATGTCTTTAAGGAGCAGCACTTGTCTCTCCCTGAGACGCACAAGTTGTGCCTGCCCCTTCACGATCATCCTTTGTTGTTGGGCAATTCTCCGGAGAAGATTGTCCCTGGCTTCATTTTCCTCAGGGTGCCGCGCCCACATAGATGTCCTACTGCCATCTATGGGAAGAAAGATGTCAACGTAAGTACAGGTTGCAGATACTGTGGAGAGATACAGACAAGGCCCCTAGAATTTTGCGGCCGCAGAATTTTGTGCAGAACTTGCAATCCACCCCAGAACTTCTGCAGTGCCGCAGAATTCACTCTTCTTGTTGATTTTTTATCAATATTTCTGTTTTTCCATAGAATCTGGCTCCCTTCCCCTCTTTTTATATCCAAACCCCCCTATATGCTCAGAATGTGATGTTATCATTGCTATAACATCATACATTAGCTAATGAAATGGCTGCAATCTGCAACAGAAATGAACAGTCACTTATATACCACAGCTCCCACTGCCAGAGGCGGTGGCACAGCACATCAGGTATGGTGATATTTGCTCAACCTGCGCTACAGCCTAATACAATTTTCAGTCTTACATTATTGCACTAGGGCCAACTTAAACAAAACCTTGTCAATAGCACAGACCTGTTAAGTCCATACTTCACTTTGTACGGACCTATTTGTGCCTTTAAGGTACAGAGATGCCATCTGAAATGAATAACTGGTAAAATGAATTTAACTGGCATTTTTAAGAAAAATAAAGTAATTATGTCCAGAAAAGTGGAATATAATAATGTATAGACCTGTTGAAAGAATAGACCTGTTAAATAAATAATTGTACTGTACGCATTTTTGCCAGGGTTGTTGATTACATATTGTCATTGGTTGATATAATCACGTAAAAGTTATGGAGAAATGTTGTGTGCAGGGGCAGCTGTTGGGCCTGAGGGTAGCATGCTGTGTTTCCATGCTGGCAGCTCAGGTTCAGAGATTAGCTCTGGGAGCTGGCTGGACAGCACAAGGATTGATGGAACACATCATTGCTCGGAGCCTGGGAAGGTATGGTGCAGTGTTCTGTCATATGGTGGACACATTGTGCTGATCTGGAGAGCTCTATCTCACAATCGGTTCACATGCATGTCATGGCCTGATGGTGTTACGCAGTGTGTCAGGAAAAGCAGGTTGATATCAAAAATGAGTTTTGCAATAACTCATCTATTCCATTTCTAATGGGACCTGCATGAATGAGGATGCAAATTAATGGAAATTAAAAAAAATATACATATATACACACACGCATATACAGTATCTCTGTCTCTCTCACCACACACACACACACACACACACACACACACACACACACACACACACACACACACACACACATTTGTATGTATGTTATAGAGTGCATATACATATATAAGTGATACACAGTGGGAATCTCATGAGTGGTGTAGAAAGCACATTCAAATATATAAGTGATAGACAGTGGGAACCCCATTAGTGGGATAGATAGCATGCATACAGAAATACCTTATTTATCACATAAGATCCCTTCTGCATATTTCATTTATTTAACAGGCCAGGATCTCAAGGGAGAGACATTTGTTTTGCTTTTTAGGCATAAAATTATTTTTATAAGTCTGTTATTTTTTGAACTAGTGTTACTGTGCTTTCCACCATCCTGATTGCTATAACTACTGCCATGAAAGTGAAGTCAGGATGACAAGCTGTCACTGTGATGTGGCAGTTTGTTAGTGCCACAGAACTTCCGAAGAAATTACAAATCACTGCTGCAGAAGTTCTGTGGTAAATGGTAGTCTTGCCGCAGAACTTGGTCCAACTGTGCCGCAGAAAAGTAGAGGCCCTGGATATAGATGCTGAAAAGTGGACTGCAGAGAAGGACTTGCCTGGCCCAACAGCCCGCCCATGCACCCTACATTATTACACCTGCAGAACCCACCCCACCACCAGCACACACCAGTCCCTGAACACTGTGTTACCCCAAGCCAATCCCAGTCAAAACAGACTGTTGGGACCGTGTGTGCTACTACCACTGTTGCTGGTGCAACCACCCTCCATCGGCTCCCCTTGTTTAACTAGCAGGGCTGCTCCACTCACCACATGGAGCCCAAGAGAAGGATGGGGGTGTACACAAACAGTTTATAGTACATTTCCTTCTGAGCCTGCCATACACAGACAGGCAAACCAAGTGTGGCAACTACCTGGCTCACACCTGGTGGAACTATTTACCATGGCCATCAACCTAGGCCCCTGGCAGAAATAGTTTGCTCACCTTTATGCTAGGTTTGCATTTCTGGTCAGGGGCACCCAAGTAAATCCAGACACAGTGGAAGCAATAACAGTACTGTCCAAACCAGGCTGAGATTCTAGAGTGTGGCTTTTATTCATATACACAGAGAATAATCACAAATCAAAGATGGACCACCACAGGGCTACTCCTACTGGTAATGCAGATTACTGAGGTACAGAGAACACACACAGCAAACCCTCAGGTTCTGACTTGAACAGCGAACACTCTGGTTCTGAATTACACAGCAAACTCTCTGGTTCAGAATTAGGAGATTGGCACACACGTCCAGTTACTGGTACACTTTCCTTGACTAGGCACACTTGGCCAGTACTAGGAGACTTTCCCATATTTCATAAGGACTTACTGGTGGCACCCTTGACCACCAAAGAGCACATACAGGCTCACAGAAAATAAAACCCACGTCTGGGTAACTATTTCCATCAGGCACTGGCCAAATGCACTGAATGAAAATTGAACTGGTGCCCAAATTGAACCCAGAGAGGGAAACTGGTTACTCCAGATGGGGTGTCTCTCACCTTTTGCTTCCAAGTTTATACTCGGCCATTCATCTGGTTAATAACACCCTCACAGAAAACTTGCAGGTGCTATCTTGAAATTTTTTTCACACTTAACATACTACCTGACTAAAATCTCTGTACTTGGACAGTCTCTTTCTCTAGACTCCATAGTAGGCAGACACTTTTAAAACAGAAAATAGTCTTGCTGACAGGGTCCCTTTGTCATAGAAAATTCACCACAAGGAATGCAGTTGCCCCTCCTAGCCTGAGCGTCAAAGTACTCACAGTTTCTGAAGTTGTCACAGGCAGCTTTACTAGACAGACTGGGTGAGGGGATTGCCCCTGAACCCTGAAGATCATCCCCATCCCTCCTGGGATGGGGCAAAGGAAAACCCACTCAGAACGGTTTCCACCACTTCAATCTCTGTCTTCTATATTCTTCTTCTAGGGTGAGAACAAATTACCAAAAACCAGTGGTAAGTCTCTGTCAGAGCTAAAACTGAGGGGCTGCTGAGGGTGCAGCCTTCTCCTGGAACTCCACTCTACAGACTCATGAACATTCCAAAGCTGTCTCCCTTGCAGCTAGACAAGTGTGGCTTATGCAGCCATGAGAGTTCTAAGATTACATCATCACTCCAGCTCAGTTGAGACTGAAAAACAGAGTGTGCCACTGTGAAATCCATTTACCTGGCATTTCACAAGCTGCCTATCCCTGCCTGGCACTGGTTCTAACTGGGATTCTAGTAACCCCTCGGAACAAGTAGGTTACACAGGGATACAGCACCAGCCATCAACAACCCTGTCAGTGAATAAGTACTGCTGCTAACCCCCCGAGGTAACTCCCCACCAGCCTAATAGCATGACCACATAGTCCGGAGCAACAATATTTCTGTAAAATGCTGGCTGCGGCACAGAACCAAGCCTATAAGGTATTGGAAAGGCATTCTCATATCAGCCACCACCTCCAGTCCACATGGCACACATCATGAAGGCCTGTTATCCCAAATAACAGGGCTGTGAAGCAGATCCAACACCAGTGCAGTCTCCCTTCCCTGGACCACCACCACACTGTCCATGATCAACTGAAGATGTGTGCACCAGAACCATATACAGTATCCTAGGTGAGGACACACCATTGAGCTACACAGGGTCAGTTTCACCCCCTCAGGCAGCCAGTGAACCACCATGCACCCTTGCAACCCACCAGCCCTTCCCACTGCCCAGTAACATTGTTTGGCCCCTCAAGGTCAGCACATAAGACAACCCCCAGATATCCACCCCACTTGGTGGTTACCACTACCACTCCCCTACTGTGTACACCTCCCCCGGAGTTCAGTGGCCCAAGTGCATGATGGTGCATGCCTAAGTCAGAAAGTCTTGCCGTCACAACCTACACCACTCCCTAACCTGTCGTAGAGCTGTAGTCAAGTGTCCCACCCATCCTGCAGTGTTCAACCCATTGGTGATCCATGCGACAGCTACAAACAGGCATACCACCCCAACCAGTTGCACTGCAATATTGCAGATGATTGCATTAATATGGACCGTTAACTGTACTGATCTCTGTGGCACTCCACTGATCAAAACCTTCTCACTGAAGTGAAGCACAGTGTCTGCCACCCTCTGTCGCATAACCCACTACCAATCAGAACCACAGCTCACTACCCCAAGACCCCAGGCTGCACAGCTTGTATACTGGTATCCAACATGGAATGGTGTCAAAGGCCTAATCACATCCTGCGACCCACCATGACCTAATTCCCAGATCACCCAGTTGATGGAATCTATTAGATATGTTTGACATACTCCCAACCCCCCGTGAATTCATGACACCCTGTGGCTTGTCAGCCACTCAATCGAGGATAATCCATGATCTGCCTATCATTAGTGGAAACAGGAATGCCCTACCACTGAAGCCAGACTGACCTACCTGTACATGGCAGCCACATACCTGCAAACCTAAGCTGATGTGGACGTACAACTACTCTCTGCAAGTCATTTAGACCCACACCATCCTCCAGTGACTAGCTGGGCAGGACTGTCAGCAGTACAGCCAGCACATCCTGGAGCACCACCTATGTCCCATATGGAGACACCCACAACAAGTACAAGTACACAGGTTCCACCGAACGCTGCCCTCAGCATGGTACATGCAAGAGATTCATGGCACAGCAACACTGAAGATTGTGTAATATACAAGACACACAGTCAGACAGTGGCAGGTATTACCAATGCCTCAAGACACAGCATAGTGGATGCAAGATGGGCAGATTGGAGCAAAGATGCTGAAAGCAAGACATACATTGTGAATGGGGCATGACCAGGCTAGCCACAGCTGACAAATCGGTGGCCACAGTGTGCAGCATAGCCCCGACATGTTGGCTCACCAGAACAGCACAGTGCATGTGACCAGTATGTATGCATGACATGGATGGAGCCCACACGCCCACACCACAGTGAGCACACAGTGCTTGAATAATCCAGGGCTAGGCCTTTGGCACAGCATGCAAATGATGCATATTGCAGGCATACACAAAACTAAAGGAAACATACAACACACCCACCCAGCACGACAACAGTCATGATGACCTCAATATGCCCACCATACAATGTGTACAAAGCAAATATATCCATTGAACATGTATGGGAGAACACCGCAAACCCCAGGAAGAGATAATCACAAAATTTGGTATAATACAACAGTACAATGGTAGCAGGTAAACTATATGCTGCATACAAGGAAAACACAGTGGGACAACATTGCCACATACACAACCCAGGGGCAGTGAATGTATATGCCCATGGGGGACCATAGACCAGCCAGTGGTGACCTGTGTGTAAAGTGCAAGGTGATGGACATGTCCAAGGCAGAAAATCACTGCCACATATGTGAGACAGGTCCACTAAGTGCCAAGCATCCAACCTCCCGAGGTGCAGATGTGGGACAGCAGGACAACATCAACAAGGATGGTGTGGACCCACATAGGGGAGTGCTAAGTGCAGAATAACTGCACAGCATGTGCCAGGCCGGCTCAGCACACCATGACACAGAAATGCATGTCTGAGAGGCACTCACATGCCATCACACACTGATCAACAGGCTATGTGGCCAGTGGACACATTGGCCAAGTGCACCATGCAACAGGCTGCAGTATGGATGTGTGTCTCAGGGTAGGCAGCACAGCAGCATGTCCAGAAAAACCAGTAGGTGATTGCATGGGATGCAGATGCTGACACAGCAACATACAGTACTCGCAGAACATGGGACAGCGATCACATGCCACAGTCACAAAGACAGCCCAATGTGTCCCAGGAGCTTGCTACAATTATACAGCACACACTGTGTGTGCTATGCACCAGTGCTAGACATGGACAATCAAATACAGAATCGAAAACAGGTGAACATACCACACGACACACATGTCTAAACATTGAGGGTCAACAGACATCACCTATGGAAGACAGAGGTACCACAACATGTGCAACTGCAACACGAGGTAATGGTGCACGTGACAGAAGAGATGCTGGACAGATCAGAGGTGTGGCAAGGTCAGCACAAGGAGGAACATGAGGTCAGTGTGTACAGCATCTAACACAGTGAGCAACACAAGGCAGGTAGTACTGTGTCCACCCCAGCCATGAAATTTTGTCCAGCAGTGAGCACAGTGGTGACCCTGTGTTTGCCAGTATCACACAGCGAGTGCACAATCCCCTCATAGGGGCATGTTGAAGGCCCTAGAGAGAAATCAGTGGGTACTGCACACTTCTTTCATGGCATCCAGCATGGAACAATACTCCACTGATTAAGGTACACCCACAGGCCATCAGGAATGCATGGGCAATAGGATGTATGGATCATTAGAACACATATGCATCCATGCCATGAAGGACAAACTAATGACCTGTAATAGGAGGATAGTGCAGCAATGTACAGGTCATGGCAGGATAATGAACAGCAAATGGGATACCCATGGAAAAAACACCACAGGCATGGGCAAAATCTGTCATGGAGCAACAGTGCGCACTGCACAGTGGTGGGACCAGCACATGTCAGGACACATGTCCAGGTACTGCTCTATCCGTTACGATGCCATGGCTCAGAGATACTCACCACAGTCATGTGTTACTGGGACAGGTGTCTTGCCACAGTGAAAATGCATGTCTGTTGGCAACGATGAGGTGTGAAGGGGTACCATACATGACTCACCTAGATAGGAATGTAAAGTGTAACATGTAATCCACAAAGGAGCATGCTCAAGTGATACTGCCCTCCATACATCACCTTCCATCCTGTCCCGTGAGCCCTGTGCCACAGGCCTGTACTGGTGATCCTGCTGGCCCCATCACTGTTGTTCCCTGGCATTGTGGTCTGCACAGTGATGGGAATAAAACAGCATCAGTATCCTTATTAACAACACTACCCTTCCCCAATTAGCTGAGCCAGTGACTCTGTGGGCCAACCGTCAAACACAAGAATGTGTCTCTCCCCACCCACCAATGATTATAGAGGACACATGAGCGATGTCAGTAGAAAGTACCACATAGGTTCATATACTGCATTCCTAAGCCGATTAATCTCATATTAAAAAGCAATGTACAGACAACATAGGGAAACAAGGTTAGACAGATGTATACATCCATAACTGATTCACGTCAACTGACACCTGATGCATTGTTTCCACTGACAGTTTAGGCCCAACGCACATCATCTCTGCTCCTTCATGTGCCACCCCATGCTCCGTCAAAACCCAGCCATGACCATGTGACATTGTCATTATACTACATGTAGGGGTCACATAGATGGGGTAGTATGTTAAATGTTGCTGTACAATTTTGGTAGAGAGGGGATACGACAGCACAGTTGTGGATGGCTGAAGCCCATACAGACCTTACTACTACAGTGCCCATGAATGTAACTAATGGGCCTGTCTGTCACCTGCCCACTGGAACCTGCAGAGGCCCAATGGCTATCAGACTGTGGAGCACATGGACATGCCACAGTGAGCCCCTAGAACATAACTGTCAGCTAGCCATCACATACAGACAAATCTGGTTCCATGTCATAATAGTGATCATAAAACAGCGATCACTGTTATGGTGAGTGTATATCGCTGAAAAGCAAATCGGTGACATACACTTCAAGGCAACCCGACATCTGGAATATTAAAAAGTGTTTTATGGGGTTGGGGGGGCTGCCCCAGCACCCCTCTGAATTA
This sequence comes from Neoceratodus forsteri, assembly GCA_016271365.2. Taxonomy (NCBI): domain Eukaryota; kingdom Metazoa; phylum Chordata; order Ceratodontiformes; family Ceratodontidae; genus Neoceratodus; species Neoceratodus forsteri. Next base: position 951,331,317 of record CM028134.1, read on the forward strand.
AGATTCTCAACGCCAGGGGGGTACATGTCGGGGAGGGGGCAAAATCCAGATTTTGCAAAAAATTATGTCTCACAGCTGCAGGACGCAGCAAAATTTACTCGCTCCTGGTCCCATGCCCGAACCCAGTACCTGCTGTTCCAGATCTAGCCACCGACACCACAACATCACACAGCTAGCTCGGCAGCAGCAGGTACACCAGTCCCTTAAAACCCCTTCCCTGTCACTCCCCTACACCTCACTATTCCCCCCTTTCGGTCACCCTTCCCCAAGGTCGCTTTCCCGTATGATCACTAGTTTGCGGGGTAGCCCAGAATAATACCACTGAAAATGAGTCGCTATTTTTGTAGTCATTCATTTTTGGTCACTATTATCACTGGATACCACAAAGTTTAGGCCAACTCAGGAGGCTGTGAACATGAATGACATATTGGTCATCAACAGGCCTGTCATTGTCACACAGTATCCACCATATCCACTTGCAGGGACAATACATGGCCAACATGCTACTATCACAGGCAGCAATGTGGCTGAAACATACACACACAACTGGACAGTGTGTTCCTTATAGACTGGGCCACAACCAATCTGATCCATGTACAGAGGTGTAGCTAGACAGTTCCGTGTTGTACACACTCCATCCAACTGCAAACCCTATGTAACAAACATGTACACAGGTTTTCCCAGTGCTGCCCTCCCAATAACAATACACTCACATTTATGTTAGATGATGCATCTTTCCTATACATATGTACTACACATATCTATATCCTACACAAGCATTGTTGTTCCATACAAAGAAACTAGTGTACTCAGTGTCATCTAATCACATAACTCTGCAAAAGAATGACAATGTTTTCAAAAATTCATATGAGTTTTGACATTGTCCTACAAAAATAATACCCATATGTGTAGAATGAGTATGACTGCCTACACCCTTGGACATGCACATGGACAGTAGGCGATACATAGGGCCACTAACCTGGCGCAGGCACAGTGCCATCACGCAACATGTTCCTGAGATGTTCCAGCCTCTGCTACTCTCTCCTGAGCAGGTCAACATAGGAGTGCTGACATTGCTCACTGGTGCAGGCGATGCCAGTCCTTGCAGTGAGGCACTGCCCAACCATTGCCCACATCTCATGCCTGGGCCTATAGCTTTCACCCACCTCTCCAAAGAGCTGGCGCTCCCTGGCTATCACCAGCTCCACCAAATATTCCAGTTCCACTTCCTCCGAATGCTAGCCCTTCTGCACAACTACTCTAACCCTTCTGCTGCTGGCCTTCCAACTTTGGAATGAGTAATCACATCTCATCTGCACTACTACTACTATAATTGTAGATCTGTGTCCACGCCTCGAGGTTGGATGCGATTACCTTTGCTCTGTACAATGTATCAACAGTGCCATGAAAATGATGTTTGCCCAGTGCTAGTAAGGAATGGCCTGCAGTACACATGCGAGACGTGCTCAGGAACTGCACAGCAACGATGTCACTGCACATGCACTGCTATAGCAGTGCTGTAACATAAACTGCCAGTGCAAAATTTCAGAGTAGCACTGTAGCACAAACACGTTTGCCCAGTGCAAAATTCTGCAATATTCAAAACAGATATGCAAATGAGCCAACTTAGGCAGTCGGAGGGCAAACAAACAAATTAGTATGTCATAATGGCCTGATTTGCATGCCTTACCAAGTGTAAATTGCCTGGACTTTTTAAGGGGGACCACAGCACCACCTGCACAGCACACTGGATCTGCAAACAAGTAGCTGCAGGCTGATTTGTAAATAATAGGCCAGGGAATGTCATCCCAGGAAACAAGCACCCCATGCACAGGTAGGTGTTCTGCATGCCTTAAACATATAGAGGTTTCTGCTACAGTGTGCATACTATACCACACAATATGTAGATAAGTATTGTGAGAGAAACATAGTTACAGATTGTGTCCCAGGTGCCATTGAATGCTTCTGCCCATGAGACTCCAGGCCCAGCAGCCACGGGTGTACTAACGGTGTGCAACAGTTTCATACTGTCCTGTTAGTACTGTACACAGTGCCATTGGCATGGGATTCTCACAGTAGGCCACACATGGCTGGCCATGTGTGATGGGGTGCTTGTAGAGGTAAGAAGTATGTGGTCGGGGGGGGGGTGTGAGACATTCCTGACCAATAGAATTTCCAGGCTCAGTGTCGTCAGGGTCTGTCCCTGTTACTGCATCACATGGACATTTACCCTGTGCTGTGCTGTGCAACAGCCACGGAATTGGGATTAACCAGATCAACCACACCACAGGTCAGTACAACCCATGCGTGTTGCCTCCTCACCCGTGAGTGTAGCTTCAGGCCACATGGCTTGTTGCCATCTTCCCCATGCATGTTGCTGCTAGTTTGTACAGTATGTGTCGCATATACACCAGCAGCTGTCTGCCGCTCAATGACTCCCATGCGTGTGCCATTGTTGGTCCTTTACAGGCTGTGGGGAGGACATTTCAGATATCTTCATCCCTGGAACATGTAACTTAATGTTGCTGCTATGTTGTGCCCAATCAGGCTAGCACACACACACACACACACACACACACACACACACACACACACACACACACACACACAGACTACTCACACAACAGGCACTAACCACTGTCCCATATCCCTCTCCCAACAGGTGCCCCGGGTGGATGGATCAGGGTCTGGAATTTCAAATTCTTAAAAGAGGAACCAAAGACCCTGGCTGATGCCTACAAGGCCAGGGAGACACAGATCTCCCACTACAGGATCACAGATCCATGCTCTGTGTAACCTGAGGGGAGATAGCCACAGAGGTCAAAACCATCAGTGGCTGGGGTCGTTCCCTGCAGGCGGTGCAAAAGCACTTTAGTGACCTCTGGTGCCATGCTAAAGAGAATATAGTGCCATGCACTGCATGCCACCAGTGGTGGACCATGGCCATTGGTGGTTGCAAGACCTGTTGACCCTGTGGAGCCAGTGGTAACCTCCACCCCACAGAGAGTGGCTGTAGAAGGTGTCCCTCATGGTGGCTTTGAGACCCAGGTGGCATCTTACCAGACATTTAAGTACATGGCTGTGTACCAGCCTGGGGTGTATGATTATACATGCAGAGACATTAGTGTTGTGGCACACTGCAGCCCTGGCCATTGCACACATGTTGTTTGTATTGGGAAGGCTAATGTGCTTTATGGCACTGGCTGCTGTAGTGTTTACTGCATTAATTGTGCAATGTCATGTGCCACAGACAACCAGTCTTGTACTTCTCTGCACACAGATACCCTGGTGTGTGCCTGTGTATGTAGAGTGTGTGTCGCAGCTACCAAGGAGATTGCACATGTGCTGTTGCATGCTGACATGAGTGCTGTGTGTGTCACTGCATGCATGAATGTCGCTTGCACTGTGGGTGGCAGTGTGCACATGTGTGGCGTTTGTTGGATACACTGGTGTTGGGTACAGTTATGCCCATACAGGCCAACATCCCCCCATAGCTGTGTAGCCACTTTATGTGTGTGGGTGTTTAAGCTTTAGTTACCTGTTGTATGATGGCACTGGGCAACATAGACTGGACTGGTGGGGTGTGCATGTTCCATCAATGGAACATGCCCACTGTACACTGTGCGGCACACTGACAGTGTTATCCTCTGTCTACAGTGCAGGATGGTGACACCATGGAAGTGATGGATGAGGAGGAGCCTGGCCCTTCCACTCTAGGCAGCCAACATCAGGTGGGGGACGAGGAGGAGATATTGGATGCGCTATTGGCAGAACTGTAAGACAGCGGGGAAGACATCTACGTTTCCCTGGAGCATTGCCTAGCTGTCATCACTTACTTGGGATGGTTCTTACCATCTTACGTGTCCCATGACCCCCCCTATCTAGCCAGAGGAGGATGCACAGGGGCCATCACAGTTGCCTCACAGTTAGCCTCCGGGGTCACAGTGATGTCTGTGATGGCAAGGTCCCTTGCGGCTACAGCCACCTCTATCACAGCCACCACCACCACCCCATCCTCCAATACCACCACACAGGTGTGGCCTCCACATCCTCCATCTCTCACACAACCCACTGCACACAACTGGTGTTTGTGGGTGGCCAACATCATCCACCACCATCCCTATCCTGCCATGTGCATGTCTCGACATCTGCAGATGCCCTGCCAACTCGACCATCCACTCAGGGTGTGGTGCACGTACAACCCGGCATGTGCCCATGCCTATAGGCATGTACTGTCCCAGATGACAGTGTCCACCAGAGACAGGCTTCAATGGAGTCATGGTAGCTGCTTTAGTCTGCCATAGACTCCCAGTCCATGGCACAATGGGTGCTTGCCCTTTTCTGGAGCGAAATTCATGAGGAACTGGTCCGCCTCCACGAGACCCTGCATGTGTGGAGGAATGTGAGGCAAAGTTCCTGGACACTCTCCACCACATGTTTGGGGACCTTACTGGGGCAGTGAGGGAGCTCACTGTCACATTAAGAGAGGTTGGGCTGGCTGAATGGCAATGCAGCCATTCCAGTATACTCCAGCATGCAGGGGCTGTCCCCTGGCATATATTGAAAGAGCTTCTGGTCCCCTATCGCCCAAAGTGACAGCTCCGTTCAACCAAAGAGGGGTTGCTAGAGATCCTGAGGGTGTCTTTGAAATCTTCCAGGGCCCGTGCTTTTATTTATGTCACCCCAACCCTCTGGAATTCTCTACCCCATTGGCTTCAGGACTGCACGACAGTGGGAGGCTTTAAACAAGCATTAAAAACTTTTTTATGGTCCCAGGCTTTTAATGGTATTTAGTGAATTGAACCCTGTTGATTATTGTTTTGTTTTATACTGTATTTATTGTTTCTATTATTCTTATGTCAATCGTTTTGTAAAGCGCCTTGATGTTTTGAAAGGCGCTTTTGAGAAATAAAATTATTATTATTATTATTATTGACCACATGGAGTTGCAGGTCAGGGGTCAGCCAGCACATCTACAACTCCATTGTCCATGGGCACTCCCCAGACCCCTAAGCGAGACCTGGATAGAGCATTGTCCAGCAAGAGGCAAGGGAGCAGATGTTCTCAGGATGATTCTGTCCCCACGGACATCACCCTACCCCTCCCCAGTCGTCATGACCACTCCTACATGGCCTCTTGGCCAATCATCCACACGGACTCGTGAAGGGAGGAGGCCTTGATGTTGGAGGCCACATCATGGAACAGCAAGAAATCAATGTACACAGATATATGTTCCAAAACAGCAAAATATTTTTATTTGGACATTCAACAAAGTTTCGCTGGTGCTTCGAGGGCACAATTCCTCCTCATCAGGGGGTGGAGTCACATAGCTACAAACACACTTCAGTACCATGAGTGAACGATGACCATCTACCACCTTTTTAAACATTAATGGTACTATTATAAATAATCCTGTAAAGATAAGTGAGGCATTTCTAAACAAGTTTACTGATTATTCAAAATACACACAGATTTAGGGAACATTGTTTAACCAGAAGTAGCACTAAGTCTTGTTTCCAGATGCGACCTGGGAGCACAAGGAAGTTCAGTGATTTGCTCAGGATCACACAGTATGCATGTAGGCGGCTGTGGGATTCAAACCCAGGTCTCCAGATCTGAGTGAACAGTGACATGTTTCAAAAAAGTAGAAAGTGGCCAATTGGAGTTGTGCTTCCTTAAAAAACATGTAAAGACACAGCATAGTACAAAAGTTATTGGTTCATATATTAGCACCAAATAAATATTGGACTAAAATATATTCTCTCTCTCTCTCTCTCTTCTCTGTTTTTTTGTGGCACACTGCACTTCTATAGTTACATAAATTTTGGAATATTCTAAATAAATAATGGTGTGCTTTCCTATATGGCAGATCCACTTCTCCTTTTATTCAATATGTTGAAATTAACAGGTGTGCCACATAGTAATTCTAGCTTTTCTCTGGGGAAAAAGCTCTGTCTGAATTGGGTTCATGCAATGTCTTAAAAATATTTTACTTACTAAAACACCTCCCAGGTTTATATCCTTCAGGAAATTTATTAATGTGCTGGGAACTGCCCTGACAGAAGACTTAGTACAAACTGATTGGAGTTACCTTGATGCCATCCCTACAATAGATGAAGCTGTTGACTATTTCAGTATTACCTTGCTCAAACTGCAAAATAAGTATTTCCCTAGGGTAACTAGAAGGGTTAGGGGGACTAAAAAATAAATGGCTCACTATTGAATTGGTTGTACTGTTGAAACAATGTGACAAGGCCTGGAACTTATTTAAGAGTTCGGGCAACCCGGCTGTTTTACTTGAATATCACCTTTTAAGAAATTATTGCAAATTAAAAATAAAAAAATGTGAGATCTGAACAACCCTAGAATGTTTTGGACTGCAATCAGATCCATAAGCGATTTTGATGTGAGATCATCTAACACCTTTTTATGCTGGCTTGCCGCAGGCACAAGCTAACATGTAGGGAGAGTGCAGATTTGGGGGCACGGCCGCTGTTGGGCGAATGCAGGGCACGCATCAGTAGGTGCATCCCTCATTCCCCAATCAGCCTGCATGCCGGCGCCACACCATGCATACATAATGGGGCGAGCACATCTCAGCAAAGGTCTGCTGCAACCGAAAAGCTCATTACACGCAGCGATCTCTTTGCTTGGCGTGCTCACCGCCATTATGAGCATGGTCGCAGCCGCTTACAGCTGTCAACATCGGGGTGCCCAATCCCCTGTCGGTAACCCACAGCTGTTTTACTGTGCCGAAGGGAGCCCAATCACCGCATCATACCCCCAATGTGGAATGCCGAGGGGTGCCCAATCCCCTCAATGGCGGCCCCCCACTGTCTTTGTATGCGATGGGGAGCTCACTGCGCCCGTCGGCATCCTCTCCCCAAATGGTTGAATGCTGAGGTGCCCAATCCCAACTCGCCCCCACCGCTTTCTTTGTTTGCCGGCAGGGTGCCCAATCCCCGTTGGCATTATTCCCCCACCCGTGTTGTGAGCGATGAGAGTGCCCAATCCCCGTCAGCTACTGACACCCCAAAAAAACAGTTAGGTGGCATGCTGGGGCCCACCCCAGCGTGCCAAATGCCCTGCAACACAAAACTGTCCACGATGGTTTCTTTTTTCCTGTAAAACTAAAACCGTCCCTCGTAGTCTCGATGCCCCTCCCCACCCACACCCACCCTCGCACCCTGCCTCCCTCACCCCCCTACCCATACTTACCTCAGTCGGCCTTGACCATCTTCAGTGGACCGAAACGTCTGCATTCTTCAAAGCCGACCGCGAACTGAGGAAATGCCGGTAAGCTGTATAATGGAGTGAATAGGGTTTTCAACTTTGCTGCATATCTCAGGCATTTCTTGGAATTTTGGCACCAAATTTTCAACATGAGGGTTTTGGGCCCCTCCTCATGAATTCTATCACTGTCATGGCATTAATGGCCTCGAGGTGGTCGCGGTCACTGCGCGAAATCACCTTAGAATGATTAACGAAATGACAGTGGCAGTGTTCATGAGGTGGCCTCTTAAAAAGCCTATGTTCCAAATTTGGTGGAAAAAATCCAACAAATGCCTGTTTTATGAGCGTGCATTGCGCATTTGTTACGCAGGCTCATAACTTTGCACATTCACAATATTTTAACGATGGATTTTCAGCATTGTCATTTTTGTACACCTCCTTGTGAACAGTACAGCTGTCATTTTCCACATCCTGCCTGAAATGTGTTTCCACACTTCCGGGGCACAATAGTGCAGTCACTGTGGGAAGTCAGTGTTTGGGCCAGATTATGAAAATGACAGTGACACAGTTAATGAGCAGAGGACCTAAAATGCCTATGTTGAAAATTTGGTAGTGATACTCCATAAAATGACTGTATTCTGGCGTGGAATTAAGCAGATTACCTGCATGCGCATTACCATCGTGCATTTGTGATATTTTCAGTCTGGATTTTCACCATTGCTATTTTTCCACACCTCTTGATGAACAGTACAGCCATCATTTCACATGTCCTGCCCAAAATGTGTTTTCGCACTTCCGGCGCAGAATAGCCTGATCGCTGTGCGAAATCACTTCTTGGGACACTTTGAGGAAATAACAGTGACACTGTACATGAGCAGAGGTGCTAAAATGCCTATGTTGAAAATTTGGTGCTGAGCGCCCATAAAATGGCAGTGTTGCAAGCGTGCATTGCATATTTCCCACGCACCCTAGTAGCTTCGCAAATTTGGTATATTTACATGCCACATTTTCAACACTGCCATTTTTTCACACCTCCTTATGAACTGTACAGCTGTCATTTTTCACAAGTTTGTTGATTACTCAAAATATACACAGAGATATAGGGAACATTGTTTAACCAGAAGTAGCACACTAGGCCGAAGCTTGTTTCCAGATGTGACCTGGGAACACAAAGAATTTCAGTGACTTGCTCAGGATCACACAGTTTATATTTAGGCAACTGTGGGATTCAAATCCAGGTCTCCAGATCTGCAGCTCAAAGCCTTAACCCACTGAGCTATACTGCCTCCAAAAGATTTAGTGTGTAGAGAATATTGTTTAATAAAATGGTTTAATCAAATTACAAAAGACACTTTTTTCATTAGTGATTCAACCAGTAACACATTGAGGCCATTTTTTTATTTTCACATAGCTAAACCTAAGCAAGTTTTGAAATTGTTAAAAAATACTATCGTACATAAGGGTTCTGGAGGAGATGGTCTCGAGCCACAGTTCCTAAAGTTAGTCACTGAGTACATTTAAGTTCCCCTGACTAAGATTTTTTATTTATCTTTAATCACTGTTCAGTTTCCTTCCCAGTGGAAGCAAACCATAGTCATACCTATTTTCAAAGGTGGGCAATGGCACATTAGGGACAACTATCGCCCAATATCAATTTTGCCTACCTTGGGGAAGTTGTTTGAAATAAATAGCCAATGCCCAATTGACATAATATCTGGGTTCCCACAGTCTCCCAAGCAGCATGGTTTTCAGAAAAATCATGGTACAGGTACGGCCTTGGCAGCGTTCATAGACTGCATCAGTAGAGCAATGGATAAAAACGTGCTCACTGGTGCAGTATTCGTGGACCTGTCAAAAGTCTTTGACTTGGTTGACCACCAGCTGCTGCTCAGGAGACTGGGGAGCATTGGATTAGCTGATTCCCTTTTAGAATGGGTCACAAGCTATTTGTCCCAACATTGTCTGAGTTTAAACAATGAGGGTGTTTTGTCTTAGGTTGCTCTGATGGAACAGGGTATTCCTCAGGGCTTGATACTGGGGCCATTGCTGTTTGCATTGTTTATAGACACTTTGCAATTTGTTCTTTCCAATATGCATATTTTAATGCATGCAGATGATATAATACTGTATTTTTAATTTTTTTATTTAGTTAGTTTTTGTTGACCGGGTAAGTGCACTAGACAAATCCTACCTATTTTCAGGCACGACCCGGGGGAGGGGGATACAGATGAATGCCAACTGACCTTGAACCAGATTAAGCTGTTGGTGGTATTTTTAGTGAATGAGGGAAATTTGGCCAGGACACCGGGGAAATTCACCTACTCTTTTCGATAAGTGCCATGGGATCTTTAACATCCACCTGAACTACCACCAATCCAGGCAGATGGGACCTCGGTTTAATGTCTTATCCGAAAGACGGCACCTCAGAAGTGCAGCACCCCTCTCATGCTGCACTACAGTGTCAGTACTGGGCTATTAACACAAGTGCCAGATGTAAGAACTGAACCCACAGCCCTCTGGTCTCCCAGCATCAGAGGCGAGTGTGCTACATACTGTGCCACTGACACTGTTGTATGACAGCTCTCCCTCAGCGGATGACCTAAATAGGACTTTGGATATGAACTTCTCTACTTTTGATGATTGGTTATTAAAATCTAGACTCTTAATTAACAGTAAGAATGCCAAATGTATGATTTTTGGTTCCAGACCAAAAATTGCTAAAATACATTTTGGTAATTTCTAATAAATCAGGGGAGCAAGTAGAACAAGTCGATTGTTTTAGATACTTAGGAACAACTTTGGATCTGAACCTAACTTTCATATTACACATAAAATCAATTTGTCAACAGGCTAATAATAAACTTGGTGTTTTGTTTAAATTACAAAATCTGCTGACCCTGCTTGCCAGGATTGCTCCTGGCAAAAGTGTTCTTTCACCAATCTTGAACTATAATTCCTTTTTGTTCATGAAACTTACTAAAGCAAACTTATCCTTGTTAAATACTACGTTTAATGCAATCTATAGGTTTCTGCTAAGGTTACCATACATAACTCACCATTGCACTTTATATGAATTATTAGGATGGCTGCCACCCAAGCTTAGCTACAAATATAACTTGAATTGTTTAATTTACAAGACACTTTGTCTAAAAATTAATTCTCCCCTTTTTAAATTACTTGAACAAAAAAAAGTTCAATTCTTAAGATCCAATAGTATTACCTTTTTATTGGCTCTGAGAGTCCCAAGTAACACTGGTGAATGTGCTATTACAGTGTGTGCCACAAGCATCTGGAATTCCTTGCTTAATTATTTGTATGAATGTGTTAGTCATGATACTTTTAAACAACAGCTTATTAAATATTATTGTGCTCAGCTTAGCTGTACTTGTTTTGTATAATTCTATTGACGTTTGTCTTATTTGTATGATCTTAAATTTATTGTAACATCTCTTGGCTATTTAAACAAGCCCCGGGTCATGTATACAAATTGGGCTTGGCTCATTATATTTACCTGGTTAACAAAAGTTTAAATAAATAAAAAAATAAAATAAAATATATGTAGCCAATTGGCCTTAAAAGATTAATACTCTGGATCTGACATTTCATTGAACCTTCTCTGAATTTATTGGATAGTTTATCCTGCTTGAATGCATTAGATATTTTAGTCCAGTATCTATTTGGTGCTAATGTATGAACCAATGTCTTTTGTACTATGATGTGATTTTAAATGGTTTTCATAATTGCACAACACCAATTGGCCACTTTCCTACTTTTTTGAAACATGTCCCTGTTTACTCATGGTATTTGAGTGTGTATGTAACTATGCGATGCCACCCCCATGATAAAGAGGGATTGGGTCCTCGAAGCTCTGGGGAAACTTTGTTGAATGTCCGAATAAAACTCTTTTGTTGTTTAGGAGCATATTTCTGTATGAGTTGCTTCTTTGTTGTTTCATGAAGTTACCTGCCTGTTTGGGTTGTGGATCCACCGGATGACCATACATCACACTGGTTTTGTGTGAAAATGTAGGAGGCCACAACTGTCTTTCACAGTGGTCATGTGCACCCTTCCCATGCCCCCCTTTTACATTCTAGAAATTCCCTCCACCCCTATCCCCATCACACCACTTTTACAAACTGTTTTATATTGTCTGTTGTGGGGTTTCACTTTACATTGGCTGTAACTATTTTGTCATTAAGAATTGAACCCATATATGGTGTCCATTTGTTTAGCACTCACCTGCTTATCTCTTTCAGGGCTCTGATGATGTTGCCTCGATGTTCCTGTGACCAACTGGCCATGCAGGGGTCATTCCTATCGAGTTGCTCCAGTATCCCATGCACCTCTTGCTCCATGTCACTGTCAATATATTCCTTATGCACCGGGAGGCCTATTCCATGGCTGAGTGCTATGCTGTATGACATACAATACACTAGAAATATGCTACATGCCCTTTGAGGGGTGTACTGTAGGGCACCACCTGAATGATACAGACAATGGACTCTAATTTAAAGCATGCCAAAGACACACTCAATGATGTAACTTGTGGTGGTGTGTGCCGCATTGTATCTATCCTCAGCCACATTTGATGGATGGAGGACTGGTGTTAGGAGCCAGGACTGCAATGGATAGGCACTGTCCCCTGTAAGATACATATATAGATGTTAGCACAAGTTCACCATGTAGCTGACCCCATACACGTGGCAGCCCCTACACTGTGGTGCATCCTATGCACCTGTCCCCCCTCCTCTCCCACCTTCCCTTCTGTCACGGAGTGATGTGTGTGCTGTGGTTTGGCACTGTACCCCCCTATGGGAGGATGGGAGGGGTGCACTGCAAGGTGTCCATTGGGTATTAGGCCACCTTCAAATGCCTGATAGATTTGGGACTGATGCCAGATAAAGGTGTAGTGGGCACTGCCGGTGTACCATGCCAGGACATTGCTGATGTGCCTAGTTGCATCGCACACTATCTGGCAGTTGATGGAGTGGTACCCCTTCCTATTGAGGTAGTCATCCACCCCATTATCATGGGATGCCCAAATGGCAACATGGATGCAGTCAATGACACCAAGTACTGAAGGTAGGTGCGCGACCCAATAGGATTACTGCAATGTTTCTCTGCACTCTGTTGCCATGCTGGGGAATGCAATGAATTTGCCAGCATGTGGCAGTGGGGCATATAGAAACTGGATCAGGAGTTGTGATGTATCTGACTGTGAAACACCAATGGCATCTCCAACAGGAGTCTGGAAGGTTCTGGTGGCTAAGAAGCACATCTTAGCTGTCATTTATTGCTCAACTGTCATGGCATGGCTGCTCTGGGTGTCACTATGCAGCTGCTTATGCAGGAGCTCACACAGTTGCCTCACCATGGCCCTACTGAGATGACTCTGGCCCACTAGATGGTCATCTGTGATACTCTCAAAGCAGACTCATGACCAGTGCCATCTGTTTGCAGCATATCTCCTCTGTGGCCTATGGAGTGGCCTAGTTTGGCCTTTTGCCCTTTCTTCCTCCTCAATAACTTGTGCCATCAGGTGCACCAGAATGCTGTTCCACACAGCCATGTTGTCTGTTGCTGCAATGTCCCCACCCATCTGTAGGGTTTGCCTGGACTTAAGATCACCTTTTTATAGGTGGTATCTTACACTGCCTTATGTTTCACACAGACGCACATTGCACAGTACAAGTGCATTGAATATACTGTTGCACCTATATTCATGTCCACACCCCTCACTTTGCACCTTGCATACATTATCTTTTATCACTGACCCTGGTGCTAAATGGCCTTTTGAATATTGCAACCCCATGCAAATGGTGCTCAAACCAGACACAAACTGTTTGCCCTTGGGGCAAGGTTTTGAATATCTGGCCCCTGGTGTCTTTAATCTTGAGCAAGCAATTTTATAAATTTTATAGCACATAACAGTGTGGTTTAAAATCTGCATCAACTGCAAGTCTAGAAAATACCTTAAGAAAGATATGTTGTATGTTTAGTCATACATTACATTGTAGTTGTGAAATGCATATTTCCGGTATAATATATTGTAAAGCTAGAAATATCAATTGTGCTATCAACCTAAGAGACTTAAGAGATGTGAACATTTACTTTATATACTGAAAAACCCTGCTGAGACATAATGTTGGTAGACAGATTCATTAAAGAATATTGATGCAAGACATCAACCAAGACAGCTTCCTGAGGTCAATTGATTGAGGACATCACAGATTGCTTGAGACAGAAATCAGGAGACAGAAAATGGCTGAAGGAAAACAAAGATAAAAACAATTAGTATGGAAGAAGGAGGTAGTTTCCTGGTACATGATGTCTTCTAATGCTGTACTAAGACTGAGCCTTTGTCAAATTTGAATTAAGTGAAAGTGCCAAAATTCAGCACTTCCAGCATCATTTTGGGTCTGTTCATGTTATGGGGCACTTTAGGTCACTTTGACTGTTTGGCAAATTGATAAGAAAGGAAAGGAAATGAAATTGTCTAACTAGGAAAGATAGACTAAGCTGGAGCTTGTTTCCAGGTATGACCTGGGAGCACAAGGAAGTTAAGTGACTTGCTTAAGGTTACACAGTATGCAAGTGTGGGCTGATGAGATTCAAACCAAGGTCTTCAAGTTTGCAGCTCACCACTATGCTATACTGCCTCCTAGCCCTTTCAGGTTGGCCAGGCTAATGCTGTGACCACTCTTGAGCCCCCCCCCACCTCCCCATACTTTTGTAAAAAAAAAAATAGCTTCTAGCATGCTGCCAGACAAGTATCTTCTAGCACTGAGCCAGCCAAGTAGGAAACAGCAGTTGTTTTATAAAAAATAGTCTGGAGAACTGGGGGAAGTGGTAGAGGGCAGGAAGTGACTGGGTGGGGGAAGGGTGGTGGAGGAGTACCACATGCCCCTATTTGTAGTGTGCAAGACACAGAAATTTATCAGTGAGTCTTTGTATTGAAAGTTTTGAAACAAATAGAACAAACACAACAGATGAAAGCAAACATAAAATAGAATACTGGTGACATACCTAGATCAATGATACAACCCCCCAACAAAACATATCCAACCAAAGGTTAGGTGGCTGTATGTGAGTACAGTAAATAAAAGATTAAGTCGACAAGATGCAATTCATTTTAAGGAGAGCATGTAAGTACCTATGAAGTCTTACTCTAATGGAGGTAAGAGAAGGGTATCCTGATAGAAATCATTAATACTATATGCAATCACACAGTATTACAGTATGTCAATAGGCTGATGTAAGATAAGGCCCCCGAGTCTCTTGGATGGCATGTGGAGTACTGGCATTCCTATGGGAAAGCCATTCTAGTGCAGAGAGCTGCACAATCACATGGAGCCATTATACTGTGGTAGGGATTTCAGGGGACCTCCATTTACATAATAAGAGCCTTTGAGCAGATACAATGACAGACACCAACCATTGGGTGCTGGGAGAATGTTTGGGCAGGTTGTAAAGAGAGAACCCCAGCAGGAGAAATGGAGCATCAAGGGAAACAGTAGAGCCCATAATGTCTTTACAAACTTGTTTCACACCTGCCCAGCAATCTTGTATTGTAAGTGAAAGCCATAAGATATGTGTTGGGTTGGCACAAGCTCATGGCTTCTCCATCGCCTGTCCTCTGACATCAGTCCTGGTCTTTTGAGAACACTCTGAATCTGGTAATACCTAGGTAAGATTTTGTTATGAATTAGGCAGATCCTTCCATCTCTGCAAGCCTTGTGGGTGCCTGAATGGCATATAGACCATGCCTCCTCAGAGACAGAGATATTGAGCTCTGTTACCCAGGAGTGTTTATAGGCTACTGACTTGTCCCATTAGGCTTTATTGAGGGATTTATATTAACAACTAATGCTACCTTTATTGAGGCTGGTACTATTTAAAATGACGGATACAGGTTCATTGCTTCTAGCCCTCACTTCAAAGTTAGTTTAGGCCTCGCCAGGCTTAATATTTGGAGGTACTGTATCTTCAGATGCACTGCTTAGGCAGGTCTTATTGTAGTTGAAGGTTGCTACAGGTGTCAACATGTTTACCATCTGGTATGTATAAATCCTCCACCCTGAATAATCCCATTCTTTTACTGACATTTCCATGGGGGGAGCCCTGTAAGCAAAGGTCACCATTGCCATAGAAGAGGACTAACTGAAAAGGGGTAGGACCTGTACCCAGGCATTTGTGCAGATAATATCTAGATTAACTTGAGACAGATATTGTGGGGTGATCATTGAGATGTTAGGGATCCCATTAAACAGGCAAATAGAAGTTAGGGGTATCTCTGTTGTGCTCTGATCAATTTTAAGCCACTGTGAGTCAAAGGTGGCTGGAGCAAACCATCGCAGAGTTTAGGAAGCAATATATGCCCTGTGGCATCTCTGAAACCATGGTAGCCCCCACCATCCGCAGTCCAGCAGCTTCATATCTTGGCCCTGCTGCATTTGTGTTGTTTGCTGTCCCTCAGAAAGCATCCTTTAAATATGTCAGTCTTGGAGAACCATGTATTGGCTATTTTCATAGGCAGGTGAGATGCATGTGGGTGAACATTGGGACCAGCACAATTTTTAAGGTTTCCAATTTAAAAGTAAGGGAGAGATTCCAAAGCCTCCACAGGTCTTGCTCACTTTTGGCTGCCTCCTTTAAAGGAGTTAGATTTAGGCCCACCATTTTTTTGTATGGAGCTATGAATATTGAGGCCTAAATAGTCCATTCCTTCTTTGGCCCATCTCAGTCACCATTCAATGAATGCATCAGTCTTACAGCTCAGATTTAAGGAGAGGACCATGTCTTAGTCTGATTTACTTGTAGGCTCGAGATGCCAGTAAATTGTCTTAAAAGTCCCAGTAGGGGTTCAGGGAACCAGAGGTGTTTGATTGCAAGGTCAATGGGTCATCTGTGTGTAACAGGGTCCTGCATTCACAATCAATACCCGGAATTCTCCAAATACTAGGATGGTTCCATATGGCAATGGCCAAGGACTTGATTGCCATTTCAAAAACCAAAGGGAAGAGGCAGTCCCCCGTTGTGCAGTGGGAAGGCTTGGGAGTACATACAACTGATCACTACACATGCCAATGGTAAGCTGCTTTGGGTTTTAACCCATTTAAGGAAAACAGGATCCACCCTCATCTGTTCCAAACTACACAGAAGGTACTCCCATTCCACAGAAGCAAAGGCCTTTTTAAAATCAATTGCCAAGACAACTGATGGGTAGAAGGCCATTTGTGCAACATAAATGAGATTAATTAGCAATCTCAGGTGGCTTGAGCTCTGATGACCTTTCACAAAGCCCACCTGGACTGCATAGATAAGGTCCTGTAAGACCAGTTCAAGATGTGTAGCTAAGATTTTTGACAGTATTTATGTGGAGGAAAGGAAATACTCCTTCTTAGGGTAAATCATTGGGTCCAAATGGCCTTATGGCTCTTGACACATATCCTTCTATTATTCTAGGATTCTATTTTGGCATCTGCATTAATGAGGGTGATAAGCCGATAGCTCCCCAGAGGGGTTGATGTCTTTACCTTTTTTGTAAGCATGGTTACAACAGCTTTACACATACAGTAGTAGGAGGCATGTAAACTGAGTTCAGGGATGCCTGTAAATGATGTAGGAGAGTGGGCTGATTTCCCCACCAGTCAACTGAAAATAGTCAATTGGGAAACCCTCTCTCCAGGTGTTTTGCCCTTGGTAAGGGAGCGAATAGCCTGTGTTACTTTCTACAGTGATATGGGTGCATTCAACTGCTGGAAATATTCAGGACAGTTTTGGAATACAGAGTGTGTTGAGAAAGTTGGCAATGGTCTCTGTCTTCAGAGGGTTAGGCAAGGCATATAAGTCTTGACATGTTTTGTGGTTTGTAGAAGGAGGGGGTAGAAGGAGGGTGGTAGAGGACCCCATAGGAGGAGGAAGCAACTTATGGTGAAGGACTCAATTGTAAGGGGGATATATTTGGAAATAGAAAAGGGGGGAGATGTAGGTAAGGTGTCTACCTGCTGCCACTGCCCAGAGGGATGGGAAGGTCACTACGGCAGCAGGACAGGAAGGAGAGGTGGATGTCATTGTCCACCTTGGGAATAATGACCTGGCTAGTGATGGGACTAGGATAGTGCATGGGGTGTTTAGGGAGTGGGGGAGGAGTCTTAGACAGATAGCTCACTCACTCACTTTCGCTGAGGTGCTGCCTGTCCATGACAGGGGATAGGATGGGGATCTCCACACCAGGAGTTTCAACTGATGGCTGAAGGAATGGTGCGGAGAAGAAGGGTTTGGCTACATTGGGAGGAAATGGGCCGATACTGGGGTGATGGCCTGCATCCATCAGGGAGGGGAACTGCAGGCCTCAGTAGATGGTTTAAATGTTACTTCAATGAACATTCAACATAGCAAAGGGGGTGGTGGAAGGAATCAGGGAATCAGAAAGTGCCCCTCAAAGGCTGAAGTAGATATTAAAAAAGAACCCAAGGAGAGATGAATTCACCAGGGTGCAAATTAATAAAGGAAGCATGTGGATAGAGATAAAGGATGAAGGAATAGGGACATTAAAAAGAGAGGTGCGAAGGAGGGAGGACAAAAAGGAAAAAAGGAGCCCAACAAGCTGAGTAGAAACAAAATCTGGAAGTCCATGTGTGCAAATGCTAGCAGTCCAGGAAATAAGATTCTGGTCCCAGAGACCATCATGGCAGAGGCTGATCTGGATATTGGGGCCATTATCAACTCATGAAGCACTGAAAACCATGACTGGGACATGGCCATACTGAGCTATACTCTGTTCAAGAAGACCAGGTGGGAAGGAAAGGCAGGAGTGTGCTGCTTTATGTGAAGGAAATCATAAAAGCCATAGAGATACAGGGAATACAGGGCAGGCAGAGGTACTGGGGTTCACCCTGGGGATGAGGACTGGAGAGATCTACAGACATCCAGCACAGGGGGAAGAATTAGATAAGATACTTGTGTAAGTCATTAGCAAGATGGAAGAAAAGGGGAAGGTGCTGCTTGTGGGAAACTTCAACCTACCAGATATGGATTGGAACCTCCCAGCAGTAGCTCAGCTAAAAGGGATATACTGGACTCTCTGCTGGGGGTGTTCCTCATGGAACTAGTCAGTGAACTCGCTCATGGTTGGGCAATACTGGACCTAGTACTCATTAACAGGAAAAGTGTTGCAGATGTAAAGATGGAAGTCCACTTGAGGACCAGTGATCACTGTACAGTGTTGTTCAATATAAGGACAGCTGTAGAATCAAACAACACAAGGGTGAGGGTCCTGAATTTCATAAGGGCAGATTTTAAAAAGATGTGTGAATGCCTTAGGGATGATCTAGAAGGGGGGGGGGATGACCTGGATGGGGTGAAGGAACAGTGGGCAAAGATTAAAGGGAGCACATTAAAGGCAACAAATGTTTGTGTCAAACAAGTGAGCAAAAGTAAGAGGAAAAATAGACCATAATGGTTCTCAAAAGAGGTGGCTAGAAAGGTAAAATCTAAAAGTGTAGCATTCAGAAGATATAAAGAGATGCAGATGGGGGTGTAGGATAAGAAGGTGCATTGGGGAAGTAGAGGGAATAGGCCATATGCTGAACTGAGGCATGTTCCTAGAAAATTTGTTTTGTTCCAGCAACAGGGGCATTACCTACACTCTGCAGATTTATATAGTCAATAACCAGACAGACCTTGTGTTAAAAGTTGTCTGCAATTGTGGCACCAGTCAGGGCTGCCTCCTTTCTCCATTTTTATTTAATTTGTATATAGATCCTTTAGCTAGAGTTCTTAAATTAGACTAAGCAATATGGGGTATCCACTTGGAGCATCTTGAATGTAAGCTATCCCTTTTTGCCGATGATTTACTTATTCATATATCGAATAGTAGACAATCTCTCCCTCATGTCCTACAAATTATTTCCCACTTTAGTTTGTTTTCAGGTTATAAGCTCAATAGAAATAAAACTATAGTTTATCTGTTATCTCCTCTCCTATCGAAGGATTGGAGTCTCTGTATGATTTTACAGTGGGAAAGTGATTACTTGGTCTGTCTTGGTATTAAGATATCCAGTGACTTTACTAATCTCAAAGACCTCAATTTAGCCCCACTATTAAAAACTACTAAAGAAGACTTGGCGAGATGGAATAAGCTACCATTATCCTTTTGGGGCTGGGTTAATACCCTTAAAATGTCAATTTTGGCCAGATTTTTTTAACCCCTATGCAATCTTAATATTTATCTTCTGAAGTCCTTCTTTATGTCCCTTTGTAGGCTCTGCTCTGATTTTCTTTGGAAAGGCAACGCTCCACGTCGGGCGTATGCTAAGCTTACTCATTCCAAGGTGTTGGGGGGGCTCCAATTACCTGATTTTTATGTTTATTATCTGGCTATTCATGCTAATAGATTTCTGCACTGGCTGTCCACTACAGTTTCTATAATGAGTTCCCCTCCTTGGCTGGTTTTAGATTAGTTGCAAGCGAATTCCCCCCTGGGCTGGAATATGAAGGCCTTACAACAACTTTGTTCCCTACTTCAGAAATCTAACTTAAAAGATCTAAGGCAACCTCTATTGAATAATCCAGATTTGCAAATAGGCAAGCACCCAATTCAAACCTTTCCAGGCAATTGCTCTATTAAACTATATTTAGCAAGCTTTGTTTCGGACGAGTCCCTTCTATCTATTCCAGAAATGGTTTTAAAGTTTGGAGTGGCTCATAAGGGTTGTTTTCGATTGTACCAAATATGTCAATGTATCTATCATTTTTTGGGGAAACCTCCATGGTCTGAGGGGGCTGGAGCCATGCTAGATAACTTGTGGGAAGTATCCAAGGGCCAGAAAGCAACAGTTAAGTTATATAAATCAATCTCGACCCATGTCACGTCTAAGCTCACTCCCATAGCTTATTACTGCAAAAACAATTACAATAAAGGCTTTCCAGTTAAAACATGGGAAAGGATTTGGACTGACATTTATTCCCTGATTAAACAAGACTGTTTAAGAAATATTCAGCTTAATATTTTGCTTAATCTATATTATACACCCGCCAAGTTATTTCGGATTAAAAAACTACCTTCAGCTGAATGTGGGGATTGTGGGTGTGAATTTGCTACCTTACACCACAAACTATGGGCTTGTCCAAAAATTGTTAAACTATGGAACTCGGTCAAGCAGTGGGTGACACCATATCTTAACATTGCGGCTTTTCTTAATGAGGACACATGCCTCTTAGGTATGTACTCACTGATCCCTACCTTTTCTCAAAAGGCACAACTAGCCATGGTTGCTATGGTTACTAAATTGCTAATACTTCAGCATTGGAAAAATAACTGGGAACCCTCATTTAAGGAACGGTGGGCCAAGTTTCTCAATGCTCTAAATGCAGAGAGATGTGTAGCCCAGTTTTTCCATACTAGCGAGAAGTTTCATAATTGCTGGGGTGGCTTCCTGTTAAACCTTAGATGCAAATTTGGTTATTAATGCTAAGATTAACTGTTTATTTTTTCTTCTCTCCCATTGGTCCCCCTATAGGAGGCCTCTGGGGCAAAGTTCCTTTCAATTGATAAACTTTATTCCCCAGGATAGGTTAAGTGTCCTGACATATCTTTGTTATCGGTTTTTATTTTCTATCCCCTTCCCTATGGTATGTTTAATACTCCCTTGGTAATATTTCTTATGACAGGCCTTCCCTCCCTCCCTCTTTACAGTATAGTTTTTTGTTCAGTTAATGAAGCTGGATTTGTTCCTGTGCTTTTGTCCTTTCTTCTTTGTAAATGTATTCTAGAATTTTTTGGAACAGAGCTATAAGTGGCCATAACACTGTTTGTTATCTCTAGTAGGGGACAGTAGGGTGACTGCTGCGGGTTGGGTGGGGAGGGGGTGGGTTTGTGTTGTTTTAGGTATTTTTCTTTTATTCTAGGTCTTTTATGTAATTTTGCTTTTGCTGTATAATTACTAGGTATTATCCACTTATGGCAAGTGTTGGATTATGTTTATGTTGAGTAAAAATAAAGTTAATTGCGAAAAAAAAAGTTGTCTGCAAGAAACCCTGCAGTTTTCTGTCATGGCACATTGAAACTTACCTGGCTGTCAACCAATTTTGACACCATACTGATGAATGGTTCTTGTCCGTAACTCCATTAGTATTTGCTCTGTAAAGGCCTACATTGGCTAAAAATGATTGAAATGTATATGGGACTACATTAAAGGCAAGACTGAATGGATTGGGGAATTCAGAAGTCATATGCAAGAAAAAATATTGCAAATGATAGAAAATATGGGTGAAAATTCTTTTACTTCAAAGATTTAATGTCAATAAAATGTGCTAAAGAACTAAAAATTCTTGCCCTACTGGGATGTTTTATGCATCAACATTTTCTACAATCATCAGTCTAACAGATAATGTGGAATAAATTGCCATATCTATATTTTGGTAGTAACTATAGGTCAAGGTATTACCCCATACCCATTATCTGTTTTTCTCAGCAATATATGCCTTTCACTATAGGCTGAAGTATTTTACCATTTACCCTCAAGACAAGTGTTTGTACACCAGTCTAACTACATGAAATGATAAATGTAATACATGTGATGCATTTTTCTGTGTAAATACCTAAAATATTACTATTTTCCTTGACAACCAGCATATTTTCCTCAGCAACAGCACTGACAAAAGTAAAACACAAACGTTTTTACTGGAATCCCCTTGTAAATGAGATTTATTTCTCCACTAATGATAAGTGACAGCTTATCTGGATTGGTATGAGTTGACGTAATTATTGATATAAATCTAGATTTTATTTTCTTATTCGAATCCAGTGTTCGTTTTGAATCATATGTCTTGCTGTTGACACTGTAGTGCTTATTACTTGAGGAAAATACATTTTTATTTTCCAGTCTGAAAATTGTGGCATCCTGCTCATCAAAGTCACTCTCATCGGACACGTCATCATTGTGAGTGACAGGTTCTGCAGCTTTTCTGTTAATGCTCTAACATTTCTGACATTTACACAGCACATGACCCTGTTGCAACCTTTAGAAGAGAGCTGTGAGTGGTAGGAGTGGAAGGACGTCCATTGCTACGTGCTCCTGAGTCTGTGGAGAAGCCTCAGGAAACAAGGTTCCACTGCTTGTTTTATTTTACAACAGGTATGATACCACTGCCTAACACAGTGTAACCTTTCCATTAAATCTTTTTTTGCATGTACACCCAGGCTGGTTTGTTTACCCTCCTGTCTTTGTTTGCCCCTAGGAGGATAGCCACAGTGGTGGTCTGCTAGCTGGAGCTTGGGGCTTAACAGAGAACCTAGTAGGATGGCGAAAGGAGGGCCGTGGAAGGTCTTTGCTAAGTGAAGGTTTTTCATGAATTGTGAATATACAAACTGCCTATAAAGGAATGTATTCCAATGTATATACTTTAGAAATGCAGTGTTTACCTTCTAATATATCTTGGCCCAGATATTCAAAAGGGTTGCACCATGCACAACAGGGATGTGCCAGAGCAAGTCCAAAAATGTGCCATTGTGTGATATTCAGCGGGAGGCAGCTGCTCCCCCCAAATTGCAATTCGCAAGAATGCAATGATAATGAATGCATGCACAACTGAAGTGGGGGGAGGACCATGAATAAATGGTGCAGTGCGATATTCAACAGCATGTGCCATGCGCAATAGGGGAGCAAACGGAAGTTGCGTGATAGCGGAAATGATCCAAAATAAAAAGGAACAAGAGAGAGGTGCAAGAATGCTACAGGGAAATAAGATTTGGGAGTGAGGTGACAGCAATCAGGCAGACAGTAGCAGTGAGCAGGACAGGGCAGGAGCAGGACAGAGCACACCTGGATACTATCAGGAACACGAAAGGAGTGGGGAGCCAGTGCCACTGTGCAGGAGGAAAAGGGAAGTGCCACAGTGGACTGAGGGCACTGACAGTGGGCAGGACATCCAAATCTGGGAGGTGTTCCTGGTGCAGGGGGAGTAGCAGAAAGGACAGCGGGGGGAAGAATACAGCTGCCAGGGGGGGGTAACACAAGCCCGGGACATGGCCAGTGCCACCATTCAGATGGAGGCAGTAATGAGGGGTGTGAGAAGGCAGGCAGCAGGGGGGCACAGCTGTGGAATGGCCCGTCGGCGGTATGTCCCCAACAGGAAGTACCGAGCCCGCACCAGCTTCGAGTTGTACAGTGACATCAAGATAGTGGGCCAGTACCGCCTGAACCAGGCAATCCTGAGGTGGCTCTTTGAGCTGTGCAGTGACAAGATGCAGGCACCCACATGATGGAGCCATGCTCTGTCAGTGGAGACAAAGGTGACAGATGTCATGTGCCTGCTCACCATGGGTACCTTCCAGAGAATAACAGGGGACACAACAGGCATAATCCAGTCGGCTGCATCATGCCGACTCACACAATTCCTCAGCGCATTGCTGCCACATGCTGTGGAGTACATCCATTTCCCCAGCACACAGGCAGAATGCACAGCACACATACAAGAGTTCCAAAGGGTAGCACGTATGCCTGGCATGCTCGGGGCCATTGACTGCACCCATGTGGCCATCCGCACGCCACCTGGCCCGGAAGGTGCAGCATACATAAATCAGAAGGGATATCAAGCATCAACTGCCAGGTGTTGTGCGATGCTAGGGGGTGCATAACCAATGTCTGTGCCACGCACCCTGGGCGAGCACATGATGCCTTCATCTGGCACCAGTCTGCACTGTACCACAGGTTCGAGAGTGGGGACCTCCCCCACTGGCCACCTAGTGGGTGAGTATGTAAATCACGCAGAAGGACATGGATCTTGGGAGGGGCATAGTCAGAGATGACATGGGTACTGGCCTAGATAGCCCATGGCAGGGCGATGCTGATCACCAAACTAATGTCCACCCTCAACAATCAGGTGACAGTGAATACCCACTCCGTCCCTGGCTGGTCACACCATACCGGTGGCCCGCGACCCTATCGCAGCAACAGTACAATGAGGCACATGCCACCACACGCAACGTCATAGAGTGGGTGCTCGGGATGCTGAAGGCCCATTTCCATTGCCTGGACACATCTGGCTGTGCCCTACAGTACAGCCCCTCAAAGGCCTGTGGGCTATTCCTGGCCTGTTGCATCCTGCACAACATGGCCAATGACTGTGGGATAGTTGTAGAGGTCGAAGAGGGGGACAGCGATGGGGCCGATGAGGACGCTGGTGCAGATGGTAATGGGCAGCCCCACCTTGGCCGAAGGGACCCTCGACTGATCCAGATGGCACAGCTGCACCGGGACACCATCACAGAGGAGCACTTCAACCAACCCAGGTAAGTCATGGGGCCATGTGCAACCACCAATGGCAAGTACACAACCCAAAAACATGCATGGACAAACCCCAGGGGAGCATGTCATAAAGGGAATTGGCTGAACATGGAACCACACACACCATCAGGGATGGGAAAGGCCTAACACAGCACGTGGTCACACACACACACATACACACCCCCTACAAGACATGCACAAAGGGTAGGAGGCACGCCGACCCCAACCTCCACCCCTAGCCACGCACATGTCCACAGACCACCACTCCCAGTGCCTGTCAATGTGTGTGTCTCAGACGCTGGGCACCATTGCACAGTGGTGGACAGCGCAATGCAGGCATCATCATGCACACGCCACAGTGGCCAGCAGCCGGAAGGGTGTGCACATGGAATGTGTGTGTGAGTGTGCAGGGCCAGGTACCCCACCCATGCTTTGCAAGTTGAACAACACGCTGCACATAGGGCAGTGTCAGACAGTAGCCATGGTGGGAGACAGGTCAGTCATGCATCACAGTGCCACGGCCACCACGAATGCATGGGTGGCTCCGCTGAGACCTGCCAGCAGTGACAGGCTGACCAATGGTCTTATGGGGTGGCACTGATGGTACCCCAGGGGTTCCGCTGTGGGAATGCAACTGTTCTCAAGCAGGGGTCTGCAGCTCACCGAACATGCCTGCGCCAGGCGTGCTCGGGATGCCAACAGCTGAACCTGGTGTCAACAAGGAGGGTGTCACATGACGTTGGGAATGGGGGTGGACATTGCACTGCGTGGTGTCTGTGACACATGGGCAAATAACTGTGTGCCCATTGTGGCCATGACAGCTGTGAATGCCTGTGTCCGCCTGTCAATGGCAGTGGTCACATCCTTCCGCAGCCGGTCCATCCCTGCCAGGAGCAGACCGGTGTCCCTGCTGCTCTGCTTCTCTGCCTGGTGCAGGACTGCACTGAGTGCATCCATCGCTATCACAAGTCACAACTGCGGATCCACTGAATCATGGAGTATGCGGGTGTGCTCATCTAAGAGGTCATCCACCTGATCGGCATGCTGTCCCTCATGGTGTTTGTGGCCATGATGGGCAGCACCCCTTGAGGTTGGGCGCTGCACACCAGGGCCATGCCTGGGCATGTCCACAAGTGGTGCACTGACGCCACCCCTGACACTGTCCCCCCATCACCATTGGCCAACTGCTGACACTGCCTGTCCAGCCACCGCTCTCCAGGGCTCAACGGTGCCACCACAGCCCCACTGTCCTGGACACTCACACCATTGCTGCCCCACTGGTGCAGACAGGCACAGGTTGGGACTGTGATGTCATGCAGGCCTCCATGGTGGCACCACCCACGGCTATGCCCATGCTGTAACCTGCTGTGCAGCCATCCTGTGGCCCACAGGTATCACTGTCCATGATGTGAGCTCCATCATCATCAGTGACAGATCCAGCACCAGTCCGAGTCTCAGCATGCTGGCATCAATGGATGCTGTCACGCTGGGACACGGGCAGGGTCTCCTCCGCACCTGTTCCACCAACATCAGTCCTGACAGCCAGGCGGGCCCACTGTTTTCCTGACCCTCAGACACCTGTGGAGGTGGATGGGCCCTCCTCTGTGTCCAGGGTATCGCCCTCAGTGCACGAGTTCACCACCGCTGACCCATGTAGACGCTCAGGAGCTGTAAGTGAACACAGTAGCATTAATGTATCTGCCCTACCCTGTGGCATCCCCCCCCACAGTGACAGATCAGGACCTACCATGCAGTGATGTTCTACCACCCGTCTGGAAGCCACCACCTGGAACACCCTTGATGGCACAACTCCGCATGCTGCAAGCAACTCGCTCTTCCTGTGGCATCAGGCATTGCACGGCCGGCTTTCCCCCACCAGTCATAGCTCATGCTGCCCTGATGGCAGCCACCTTATCCTTAATCCTCCTCCTGTCTGTCCCCACCTTCTTCTTGCACTGCTGCATGGACCGCTGGTGGCTGCCATGCTGGTTGACAGCATGCATCACCTCTCCCCATGCAGCAGCATGGGCCTGTGGTGTTCCCCGCTGTCCACTGAGCAGTGGTTCCTGGTCAAGGTAGGCCTCAAACAGGGCATCTGTTTCTGCCTTGGTAAAGTTTGGCCTCCTCTTTCTCCCACATCTCTGTTCCTCCTCCTCCACCTCACGTTCGCTCATCATCGATCCTGTGGGAATGACAGGTGTTACCTCTGACTGTGCAGTCCCATGCATCTCCCACACACCACAGTCCACACTCCCAAACAGCATGCAACTCACCACAATAGACTGCAATACCAGACTATGGCCTCTGCAGCCCAATGTCAGCATTTATATAGGCATAGCGCATGCAAATGAGGCAGGCTCAATTTTAAGTGGATGCTAATGCAGTATCTGCGCCATTGAATCACTGATGAGCTGATTTGCATATGCCAGCTGAATATCACGCTGTTGTGCCTTGCGCAATTGTGTTGAACATGCTCAGGCAAGGGTGAAGTTCTGTGACGTGCACATTGGACAGCGAACGGCGCATGCCCAGGGTGCTGACGCCGATGCCTGCCGCGCTGCTGACGTGCTGTGCATGGGAAGCAGTGCAGAGCATGCCACCATTGTGCCAGTGGTGGTACTGAGCTGTTCACATGTATGGCACTCTTGCACTGGGGCACCGTAGGAGCCGTGGAGCCACAGCATGGTAGGCTACTACAGGGCATCTCACACAGGCACCCAATCGCGCTACATGCAGGGAGTCCCAATCTCACTGTGGTGGTCCTTGTGCGAGAGACCCTTGACCCTGTGCCTGACCTCTGCCCCCTAGGCACCATGCGTCCACATGGGTGCACCACTATCACGCTGTTTGGTGACAGCACGATGGGAAATGGCAGCACTGTACCACGCAGCATCTGCATGTGGCGGACCGCTCTAACGAGCGCCATTTTGACTCTGACCAGCTTCTGCGATGGCAAGACGGAGGACTGCTGTTTGGAGCCAGGTGGAGCTGGCCAATTTGGTGGCCATAGTGGAGCCCCATGCTGGGGCACTTTTTCGAAATGCACCCCTGGACAGGGCCAGGAGTGCTGTATGGGAGGAGGTGGTGGTGGCGCTGGAGGAGGCCACAGGAATCTAGCACACAGCTGAGCAGTGTCGCCACAGATACGGGGGCCTCCAGAACAGGGACCTGGACATTCTTGCCTGCCTGTGGGCAAGTGCCAGGAGAGGCGCAGTGCCACGACCAGGTAGGTGCCCCATCCATACACTGGTTGCGTCAGTACTGGTATCGTGGTGGGCATGTTTCCACCACATGGGGGGTGGGCCTTCCAGTGTGGGCAGTGGTGTTGTGGTGTTGGTGGTGTTGGTGGTGGAGGTGGTGTTGGGAGGTAGTGGCATGGCTGGGCTATGCAGGATCGCACACACCTGGGGGGTTGGGGGCCTTTGATACTGGATTGTACTGATATTCCCCTCTCCATGTTTGCATCCTAGGCCCTGAAGAGTGGTGCCGAGCCCGAGACGACCGACACTGAGCATGGGTAGGGGAGCTGATTAACAGCCACAGGCAGCCAGTTGCGGAGGAGTACAGCGCCCCGATCAGGCAAATGATGGTGAGTGCCTTTCTTCCAGGATATTCTGTACATGCTGTGTTGCAGGGCAGGTGGTGGAGCATGGCCACCATCCATTGACACCACTGACATGCATGCCACACAGTACAGTCAGCACTGTCCAGTGGCACTGCATGTGTGGGTGTGCATCGCTGGTGGTCCATGCATGCACCGGGTACATGGCTATACCACTGCCTTCACACCGCATAGCCATGTCACTGTACAGCCACAGTGGTGCTGTGTGGGACTTGGACAGTGGGTGTGTGCAGTGGTCCGCATGGCTGTGTGCACCTGGGTGGGCAGGTCTTGTGGACACGATCACTGTGGGTGGTCGCACAACATCACAGAGGCATGTCACATGGCCGTATGCCATGCACAGTGGGTGGGCTGCAGGGGGCTGTGCATTCACACCTATTGACTCTGCTCCCTTGTCCTAGGTGGACGGTGGATGCTGCACATCAAGAGGGCACTGCAGAAGCTTCTGCAGGTGGCCAGGGCCTCCCTGGAAATTTTACAGAGGATGGAGCAGTTAGGAGTCCGCAGGAGGCATGGCGGGAGGCGCCACCAGAGCGTGGAGCGGGGCTCCCACTGAATTTCATGCACCCCAGGATTTCACCTACCCCCCTGAACCCACCCTAACACCCCTCCTTCCCTCTACCATTTGTTCACCCCTGACCCTTACACACCCCACCTGGTTTGTGGCCCTCACCCCCAACATTTTTGTACATATTTGTAAATAGTTGTTTTCTATCTTTTAATATACATTTGTTTTGTTATGCCTACTGTGGTGGTCTCTGATTTGCAGTGGGCTACATGTGCTCATCTGCAGTGGTGTGCAAGGTGTCAGGGGTGGTGCAGTCATAGGTGTGTGTGTGTGTCCATAGGGGAAGTGACTATGATGTGGGCGTAGCTATCAGTTACTGTCTGTGGTTTGTGTGTTGTTCCCTGTGCACTGGATGACTGTGTGCAGTGGTCCACATTGCATGCACTGTGTCCATGGTGCACCTGTCAGACCATCCATGGCCTGTGCAGCTGACACCCTTACATGTCTGTGACCTGCATGGTCCACTGGCATGTCAGTGGTGGCTGTCCATGCCAGACAGCCACTGTACCCAGCACAATGCCGGGTTGCCTCCTGTCACTGGTGTGGTGCATGTCTGCCTCAGGTGGCACTGTGGCCTCCGCTGTTGTTGTCCCACCTCCACGCTGTCGCTTGTGTCTGTTGCAGGGGATGTGCTCCACTGTCTGTCACTTGTGCTCTGGGCGCATGCTGGTGGCGTACAACTTCATGGTGCCTGCGCAGGGTGGCTGGCACTCCTGTGCCATGGAGGGGTGCTGGCCGTGTGTACACAGTTTCCGTGGCCACACACCAGGGGCTTGGTTGACCCGCTACTGTGTCCCTGTGTTGGTGTGCCCTTGGGTATGGGTGGGTGTTTGTCAATGCACTGTATTGCATCCTGTGTGGTGCATGCTTCCATGCAGCTCTGTGGGTGTCTGTGCTGGCTGTCATGGCCAGTGCTGGGTCAGGGTGTGTCCTTGGGAGGGTGTGCAGGGTGCTGTACCACTGGTGGTGGGGTCCGGGGCATGCCCTGTCATGTGTGGGGTACCTCGTGTGCCGACACATGGTCAGTCTCTCAGCTGTAGCTCGGGGGGGATGTGTGTGGTGGCACTGTGTATGCAGTCATTGCATCGCTGTCTGCTGCCACCCACTGAAGAGTGCTCATGGTGGGGCTGTCTTGCATGGTTCTGTGGTGCACAGGTTTGCATTGTCACAGTGGGGGTTGTGGCATGCCTGGGGTGTCCTGCACCGGTGGGCGCTGCTCCTGGGCAGGGTGTCTGGGGATCACAGTGCAGGGTGTACTCTGCATTGGTGGGATGGTGCGGCACGGGGTGGCCAGACCTCCTTGTGTGCCAGTCACAGCTTGCCAGGGGGTATGCTGGGGCACCATGCCCCGGCTGTGTTTTTGTTGCTGGTATCCATAGGCCAGTGGTTATTCCAGCTCTCCCCCAGTTGTGCAGTGCATGGGGTGTGGGGGACGATGTCTGCTCTGCTGTGTGCTCCTCTGCCTATCTCTAGCATGGGTGGTCGGCCCATGCATCCTATCCCTGCACATCCCTGGTTGTTCTGTTGCGCTGCTGCCCTGCTCCACTGAGCATCCCTGGTTGTGCTATTGTGCATCTGAACTGCACCACTGCACATCCCTGGTTGTGCTATGGCACAGTTAGCACGATATTCAGTCATGTGCCACAGGCGCATCTTGACCTGCGCAGTGTTTGAATATCATGCGTATTGTGCATGGGCGCAGTGGACTTGTGCTTGCTCCTGCTGTTGCGCACTTTTATGGTGCAGTTTGAATATCTTGGCCCTTGTGTAGTAAGACCTGGTGCAGTAAGATTGTGTGACCCGTTATTTTTTTGAAACTGTTTTTAGATTTTTATTTACTTGAGAGCACCTGTTTTAGTTTATTCTATCTAGTTTTCTGTATTTCACTTCTATTACTCATTTTAAGCTTATCTTTCATATTAAATTTATTTTTACTTGTCCGGCCCATCACATGGTAATTTCTGTCAAATGCGCATGCCTGAGGTTGGCGTTTGGATCTTGCTGGTTGCCATCTCTGAGTGCCTGCACCACTGACGTCATAGGCAAACAAGCCTATTCTCCTCTTCCTGCTCAGCAAAAGAAGATTTTGGCTTGCATAGCTGAATTAGCCAGAAAGATAAGTCAACCATTTTTGCAGATGAACTCTATCTCTTTTAATCACTTTAGCAGTCTTCAGTCTTTGAGATTGATTTGCACAGCGCATCACCGGTGTGGGAGACTTTAAGCACAGAGATTTAGGCATGGAGATTTGGTAGGCATTTCTAGTAGCATTCGAGGCATCTTTTGAGCAGACTTTTTATCTGCAGAGAGTAAGTTTGGTATTGCTCTATGCTTACGTTAAGGTCTCACAGTAATAATTTATTCCTCTCTTATATTTAGGACACTAATAGGTCAATATTTTTTACACATGACCCTGTAATTTTTTTTTGCTCTGCTAGGTCAGCTTAAGTCTTTTAAATCTGATAGACCGGATAATTACTCGCAGCTTAAGTTTTTACTGTCCAGTGACCTGATTTATATATGTGTGTATCACAGGTATCAAAACACTGCAACACTGATTAGTACTGGGAATAATATTGGGAAAATTTCATCCTTTACAAATTTTTTCTTTTTTCCCTTTCTCTTTCACCGTAGTGCATTCCATTGAGAGAAGGCCTTGGACTACTATATTATTACAATATAGAACTTGATGGTCGAGATCTCCAACAAAGCCATTGCAGCAGCTTCTCCAGTGATAATTTTATTACTTTTTTGAGGAGGACTTTTGGAGCAGCTGTGTACCTGTTAACAACACTGGGCCCTATGCACTATTGGAGCAGAATGGCTATGTGTACATATCTGGGGTGCACAGCCACTCTGCATCCTAAGCACCCCCTGTGAGGGATGTACTAGAGGGGTGCGCAGGACCAACACACTGATCCTCCTGAGTACATGGACTGCACCATGCTGGGATGGGCTGTGGGTGTGCCAGCACTACACGCCATGCACAAAGGTGCATAGAGCTGGCCATGGGTGTGCAGATGAGGTGCAGGCTACCCCAAGGGGAACCCTGCCATAAGCCCCCTGTGCTCCCCCTGCAACCATCAGGACTCCACCAGGACAGGGCAGATAGCCCACTCATGTCAGTTTGAGGCCTCTTGCAGGCACCCCCCACCCCACACACCCCCACACAGGAGCACCAGACAAAGGATGCTGCCTCTCCACACCCCAAAGGCACTACTGGACCACCATAGTCACCAGCTCCCATTGCTTTGGGTGAAATCTCTAGTCATGAGGTACAGCCTCCCACACCACCTATAGATCCCCTCCCCATACCTGCACACTGCTCTGATACCACATCAGAGGAATGGCATCTTTGCTCTCCTCTCACCACCACAACCACCAGCTGTTGGTCATCCATGAGGCGTGCTTCCAACATGTGCCCCACTATGGAAGGAATCCACTGAGTGACCCAGACCAGGCATCCGATTGATGCCCAGCCAGGTCAGCATCTGCCCCCAGCCACCCCACAGAGTCCTGTGTACTGAGGGGGCAGGGCCATGGACAGGTGGGACACAGTGGTGAATACCACCATCATGCACCTGTCTGCAGGTGTGGCCCTATGTGGGTGGGATATGCGCCTCTGGTGCTTACGTCCAGCCCATTCATTCATGGGGCCCACTATAAGTTACACATCTGTGGTAACACTTTTTTACATAACTTTTTGGATTATGGAACTATTGATATATGTGTCACTGGACCTTTTAGCCTCTAACTTAAATTGCATACTTGAGTGCATCTGGCTCTGCTTTTGGGTCTACAGCTCTATGCACCGCTGAAAGTCCAGATTATAAGAAGTCCTCTTCTCTCTTCTCATAAACACATTAAGAGATGTGAAACTGGTCATACGTTGTTGGATAAGAAGTCTATATTAAGAACTTACACAGGACTTTTTAATCTGAGGGTTGTTCATAATTATATTTATAGGAATTCTGCTTATTCCTGGTATTTATAATTGTCTAACTCTATAAGCACTTTATATTTAATATTAGTTTGGTAGCAGCATGATTATTCTATAGGCTCCATAGGCTTATTACAATAAAGTTTGTATTGGCTGAATATGTTTTATACTAGAAGGCAAGCAGAGGAGATGGGATGGGAGAGGAGGTAACTAACCCCTCTAATGAACCACTTAGCATTTTGACCCTGCAAAGCAAGACACATAATACTCTCAATAATACAAATGACATTGCTCCATCTCAGCAGGTCAAACGTAGTCATAATAAACTAGATTTAGAGGCATTTGGGCTATACTTGATGCCTATCTCTCCATGTCTAGAGAAAAGAGGAGACAAAAATGGTAATTAAAAAATCACAACTGAAAGCAGATAAGGTAAAAACCCAGAAAAAAGCTAAGAAATCTAAATCTGTGAGCTCAATACAGATAAAGGGTAACAGCTAAGTAAAACAAAACAATCTAAGATCAATGACCATTTGATCCACTTATATCTGCTTTCATCCTTCATCTTATCAGTGTCAGCAGCTCAGTAGGTAGCAAACTCACCTCTGAGGCTGGGAGATCAGAGAGCTGTGGGTTCAGTTCCCACATCTGGCACATGGGTTATTATCCCAGTACTGACACTGTGGTGCAGCATGAGAGGGGTGCTGCACTTCTGAGGTGCCGTCTTTCAGATGTGACATTAAACTGAGGTCCCATCTGCCTGGATTGGTGATAGTTTAGGTGGATGTTAAAGATCCCATGGCACTTATCGAAAAAAGTAGGGGAAATTTTTATTAAAATAACATCATGAAAAATACAAGAAATACAAATGAAACAATGAAAATTAATTACAAATCTGAAATCAAGGGAAAACATACAAATCTTCACAAGCAATATTAGTTACAAATTATAGCCCCGCACCTAGCCTTAAATATAAAGAAAACCTGCTTTCATACCCCTTGTTTCCACTTTTAGAAAATAATCCCCAAATCCCCCCCATCAACACTCTTAATCTATTTATATTTAATAAACAATGTAAACCCTTTCCACCAATTAGTCACCTTTCATGCTGTTCCGAATTGTAAATCTTTTAAGTACACCTTCTCCATAGCCCCTTTAATCAGCAAACTGATTGTCTCATAAGACATCACCTTTTGATAAAGGACCCATTGGCATCTAGCCTGCCATAAATAGAATTTTAAACAACAGCAACAAATCTGTAAGGTTTCTATATCATAACTGGCCCCAAGCTGAGGAAAATAACCTAAATTCAAGATAGCATAGTTCAGATGTAGCAACCATTTCATATGCCATTTTAAAGCCAGGAACCTCCAAAGGGAACTAGCATAGTAACAATGAAAGAAAAAGTGCTGTACTGTTTCTTCCTGATTTATACAGCCAGGAAAAGGACATACCCTTTCCTCTTTAACCTTGTGTTTAACATTTCCCCGTACCCCAATCTTCCCGTATACAGTCAACCATAAAAATTCCCACATATAGCGTGACAATCTTGGATTATTTAGCTGAGAAAGCACCCCTGGTATTAGAGTAGTAAGACAATTTTTTAAAGCTGGCACTGAAGGATATAAAAAAACGACATAACTATATCATATAATTTAGGCCCTGTATTCACTTTAATAATTTGTTGAGAAAGACCCCATTTGTAGAGTTTCTTTACTACCGGTTTAAAAAATAGTGGGACCTGCAAAAATTGTGATAGTTTTTTTTTGGGGGGGAGTATGCCAAACCGAAAAATAATGATTAAGAACACATTGTAATAGAAAACTATACCGAGATGCTGATGGCAATAATCCCACCTTAACATTTTGAGAAATAAATAAAGTAATAAAAAATGTGATCAGATCCACCATTCCTAGTCTCCCTTTATTTTTTCCAAATAGATATATTGCCTTTTTATGGGATTAAGCCAATTGCCCCAAAGCATCTGAAAGAATAGACAGTATAATCTGGTTTCAAATTTTTGAGGGGGTGGAAATATCAGTGCTGTGTATAAAAATTTAGAAATTAAAAACTGCCTAATTACCTGCACCCTTTTAAGTTTAGCCAATCTCCAGTGTTTCCAAACCTGCACTTTAGTATTGGCAGAGGAGAAGGCATGTTCCCAATTTAGTGTCGGAAGGTTCTGAGGCCCAAAGAATAATCCCAAAATCTTAATTGGAGCTGAAGAAATATGAAATCCCTGAATGGAAATCTCGGCAGGATAGTTAACCCCAATAAATATACCCTGACTTTTTGTTTTATTAATTTTTGAATTAGAAACATGAGAGTACGAAACCAAAAAATTCAAAAAGATAGAAATTTGAGTATAATTGGAGAAAAAAACACAAATGTCATCTGCATAGGCTTGTAAATATAATTCATCCAAACCAGGGGATCCCAATACCCCTTTCCACTGTGGATAATGTGTTAATGATTGTATTAATGTATTTATTGTAAATAAATATAATAGTGGACTTAATGGACACCCCTGACGAACCCCTGTAGCTATGTGAAAGCCTTCTGTAATGCAGTTATGAATAACTGGATGAATAATTGCAGTATCATAAAGTGTTTTTATCCAGTGGACAAAGGAAGATGGAACCCCATAATGTTGCAAGGTTAGGAACAAAAAAGGATGATATACCCAATAGAAAGCTTTCATTTGGTCTAGGGCAAGAATGCATCCTGACTGCTTATGTGATGAAAGATACTCAATTAAATCTCTAATAATCATAAGGGCCTGCTGTATCTTTTTTCCCCGGAGCCCACAATATTGGGATGGAGATATAACCATGTTTGCAAAGTTCCTAAGTCATGAATTTAAAAGGCCAGTCAATAATTTATAATCTGAGTTAAGAAGTGTAATAGGTCTCCAATTTTCCAGGTTCTCTCTATCCCCTGATTTAAATAAAAAAATCAACAAACCTTCTGACAACCAAAGGAGGAACGCAAGGGTTGAGAGGAAAAAATTAAATACCAAAGCCAAACATTTTGAAACTTCAGAAGGGAATGTTTTGTATAATTCTGATGTTATTCCGTCAATTCCTGGGGAAATCCCATTGTTTTGGGATTTTATTGCAACCTCAACTTCTGCAGCTGTCATTGGAGTAAATAGACTAAACATGTCAAACTTAGTTTTAGGAAGATGAATCATTTTAAAAAAAGTTCAATCTCCTCTACACTAGGAGGCTCCACTGGTTATGTAATTCCAAAAATTGTCTGATCGTGGCATGAATCCTAGTTATATCCTGAACCTGACACCCATCCTGTGTTAATAAAGAGGGCATTGTAATTTTAGATTTATATTGTTTAAAGGCCTCATGGGGATCCCCATAAGTTTGCTTCGGAGTACCTTCTTGAAAAAGCACTTTCATAGTATTAGCCCTGTTGTATTGTACCTCCTGTAGTTGTTGTTTTATGTTTGCTATTTGGGAGGAATAATGAAATTTAGAGGTGTTTGCCATTGTAAATAAATAATACAGCTGCTGACGTAGTTTTAAATAATGCAGAAATTTTAAATTTTCACTAGCTCTTCGAAGGTTTAAAAACAGTTTTTTTAAGTCCTCTTTTGACTCCCTCCACCAGTCACCTAAATCTTCATAAAGAATAGCGACTGAGAGCCGTGCATAGATCAATGCTTTTATAGCCTTTAACACAATTGGACTTCTTAACAGAGGAGAACTCAATTTCCA
This sequence comes from Neoceratodus forsteri, assembly GCA_016271365.2. Lineage (NCBI taxonomy): Eukaryota > Metazoa > Chordata > Ceratodontiformes > Ceratodontidae > Neoceratodus > Neoceratodus forsteri. The sequence goes on from CM028134.1 coordinate 951,367,702, forward strand.
CCTTGGTTTTTGGGGAGATATGACTGTATTGGATAAGAAACTACATTGAAGGAGTAAATCATCCAAGAAAGCCATAGGATATGTATAAAATTTACACGGGATAAGGTTTTTTGACAAGAAGATATAATCAATTGCAGAAGTAAGGATGTTTTTTATAGGTAAATTTTGGACCCCCTTGTTGAAACTGTTTACTATCTACCAGGCCAGATGTGTCCAATAGTTGAAATAAAGCATTGTAATCACAATAATCTTTTTTCCTTTATCTGTAAGTCCACCTTTTGCTTTCTGTAACCCACAGTTAAAGTCACCACATAAAAAAATGTGAAAATAAGTAATTAAAAAGGGTCGAATCATTGAAAAAAGAGCGACCCTCTCTGTCTTTATCGGAGAACAATAAACATTGATGAAGCGACAAACCATGGAGTTCCATTTTCCATCCAAAATCATTAGTCTTCCTGGAATTAAATCAATAATTTTTGTAAGAGAAAAATTATATGAATTAAAAAGAAAACCTATACCATCAGCAGTCTGTTGACCGAAAGACCAGTAGGAAGGGTCCCAACACCATTCCCTTTGAAAAAACCTGGCTTGATCCAGTGTAAATGTCCACGTTTCTTGAATAAGACATATATCAGTAGAGGAACTATGAATATAGTCATAAACAGTCTGACGCTTACTTGGATTCAATAAGCTATGGACATTTAAGGAACCGATTATAAATCCCATTTAGTAGAAAAAGAAGGTCAACCATCCTTTTTCCTTTGTTTTTTCCTTTTTCCTCTCTACCCCTCCTGTGAGTGAAAAGGGGAAGGGGGACTATCCTGAAGTGCCTGTGACTCAGGTTCACCACAATCCATGTCAGTATCCCCCCACTGAGTGGATAAAACAGTGAAGGGATTACTGGATTCAATCTCCACCTGTGGGGGGGGTTAGGTTCCTTGAAGACCTCCGATCTACAACTACTGAAGAAGGAACCGGAGGGTCTGGGGCCTGATTCTCCTGCTGTGAAGTATAACACATGGGGAAAGAAGAAGAGGGAGGGGAAGGGAGGATAGGGGAGGGTCAGAAGGACCGGGAAGAGGCTGGTCTTTTGACTGTCCCATAGTCTGGGATGAGTCCATATGTGGGTTAGCTACATCCACAGAGGTAGCAGCAGCTGTCTGAGGAGAACTATCTGCTAGGTCCTGAGCTTTCTGGATAAGGAGGTCAGGGCTACCACTGCAAGCTTTATTTTTTGCTGCCCATACACATTCTGAGAAGACATGCCCAGTGTCTTCACATAAGTCACATTTGGTAAGATTGGCACATTGAAAAGCAATGTGACCTATTTCCCCACAATTATCACAGTGGGGCCTGTCGCAAGAACTGGACAAGTGAGTACAAGACCCACATTTATAACAGGCCCTAGGCTGCTCAGCATAAAAACAAACCCCCCTATCTCTCCCTAAGAGGAAAGAGTTGGGAATGTGTTCTATACCACTATCTGTTTGTCAAAGTTTCACCTTAAGCCACCAACCTCCAGTCCAGAACTGCTCAGAGTCGAGAATGGCTTCGGGGGAACTTAAAACTTCACTTTTTTGGGACAACCAATAGGCAATATCGTCCACATGAACCCCCTCATTTCTAAACATAATCGTTACATATTTAACCAAAGGTTTAGATAAGGGAATAACAAGAAAGGGGGTCCATATGTGAGAAAATTTTAGCTGGTTGTATCTCTCCCAAAATAAATCTAAAGCATAGGCAGAACGAAAACTAATGTTGAAGTTATCTTCACCTGAAATGTTAATAAAAGCAAAGACTTCTCTAGGTGAAAATTGCAGAGAGTCTTTTAATAGCCTTTTCCCCACATAGTGTCTATCCGGCCTCACCTCCAACCCCCTTTTATAATGCAGTCTGACTGCATTTCTACGAGGTGCAGCTTCCTTCTTAATTTTAGAAAATAAGTCAGACATTAATGGTTTCTCTAAATCAGATTTTTTTTTTGTGAAAGAGTAGAAATATATTCAGTTCCAGAAATTATAGCAGAATCAGAAAGTTCAGTGGTCACAGGAGCAATGGTCTGGGAGGCCACAGCAGAGGGCCTTACAGAGGGTAAAGCGTCTGAACAAGCAACAGTTGACAAAGTTGACAAAGTTTCAGGAGATGATTGAGGTTTCCAAGCTGGCTCATTTTGGGAAAAGTTCAATTTTGGGTCCCAACCAGGCGTGGGATGCCAGGTACCCTTTTTCAAGGTCCACCCTGCTTCACTGAGAGCTTTTTTGTGGGGACCATAACTCTGCAGCCTGGGGTTGTGAAGGAGGATCAAGTGGTAGTGACCCTGAGGAAAGTTCTGAAGGCCCTTGAGGTGTGGAGGTATTTAAAGTAACACTGGTACCCAAATTACATTTAGGAAACAAAAGAGCAGCACGTTTGTCTTTATTTTCATCCCCCGTCTTATCCTGAGGTAATTGTTGTCGTGTTGAGAAAAAAAATTCAGAAACCCCGTCTTGATTTAGGGGGGTAGTTTGAAATACACAGGGGGTAGCAGAATTAGGGCTGTCAGCTGAAGAAACAGGTAATGAGCTGCGGAACACAAACCCTGCAGCTTTTGTAAGCGTGATACAGCAAGGCTCAGGATCGGGAGCTTTCACTCGCTAAGGTAGTGTTATCCGGGTCTTTAGGGTGCGCAGGATCAGTGGGCAGCAAGTTTAAGCCAAGTTGCTGTTCTTGTAACTGCTGTGAGGGCTCTAGGCACAGAATCGTTGTAGATTCTATACTGCCAGCCGACACGGGATTAGAATGTAAAGAAATGACAGCATTTAAACTTTGTGCAGACTCACCATGCAGGTCAGAATCAGTAAGCTCTCCACATAGCTTAGCGTCACAGCTAATGACAGCCTGTGTGGAAGTACTGACAAGCGTTGCTGAGGAATGCATTACACACAGCTGTTGCTGGAGTCTGTCTTGTTCTTTAGCCAAAGCGGCAAGCTGAAGCCTAAGCTGTTCCTGCAGAGCTGCTTGATTAGGAGTCACAGTGAGCACGGCATCACTTATCGGTTGAATAACAGGTGGAACCATATCCATTGTAGGTGCTGGTAATTCTGTATCCTGCAACATTTTATCGGTACATACGGCATTATTTTCTGTTAAAGCTGTAGAATCCAAGGTAGAGCACGACAGCCACTCCCCTTCTCTCAGAACGTCCATCTTCTTTCGCAAACCAGACAAAAGTGACCAGACCACAGTCACTCAGGCCCCCTACTGCCAGCAATGCAATAGGGGAATTTCCCGGTGTCCTGCCCAAATTTCCCTCATTCACTAAAAATACCACCAACAGCTTAATCTGGTTCAAGGTCAATTGGCATTCATCTGTATCCCCCCTTCCCCGGTTCGTACCTGAAAATAGACTGAATTTGTCTAGTGCACATATCCGGTCAACAAAAAGTAAATACAAATAAAATAAATAAATAAAAAATCTATCCCAAGGTGATACTCTAAACTGCTCAGAATATGAGAATAGTACATCCAATCTAACCCATAAAAATATTAGATTCTCAGCTGGACAAACCAATCAAGCTGATCAGCATTTAAGTGCTTTGAAAACTGCCATTAGCATAAAGGATAGCAATACATCTATGCCTACTAGGCTAAATGGAGAAATTGAGCCTGACCTCAACTACAATTGTGAGGTGATCAGGACACCTATTACAATAGAGGCTTCAGGAACTCTGGTATATGTCACATCTATTGATGTTTCAGACTCCCTTGAATTCTTTCCAGATTATTTCTGTGAATCAAATCCCAAATCAGCTTGGCAATATGATCTAAAAAATATAGCCAGTGAACTACAAGAGACTATAAATGGCCTCAAGCAGTTTACTACTCCTGGAAAAGCACAAGCCGAGTCTTCTGCTAGGCAGTTTTTAAGTGACTCAGTTGCAACCTATCCTTTTGGTCTGAGTGAGGACTTAAAAAAGTTTGTTTGTGACCCTTATGCTGCTCACGTAATGATCATTGATAATTTGGTAAACTTAAAATATGAGAAAGATACAATCAAGGAGAACATAGTTGTCTATGGTTCTCTACTGGATGACTTAGTACAAAAACTCAATATATTAGTTCCCCCAAGAGGACTCTCCTTCAATTATAATGGAGAATTCCCCTCAAACTTGTCCTGATTTCCCTACTGTTGTTATTCCTAATAACCCTACTCAGAAGTCTGCTCAGAAACATCAAAGGAAAAAATCTGGAAAGAACAAGAATAAGAAAACAAAAAAAAAATCAGTCAAAAATAAAACATCAAATAGTAGCATAGCAGATTTTGTTAGTATACAGCAGCATGACTTTGCACATACTGCTTTAAAATATCCTATCAGTCAAATAGCAGATGCTGAACAAGACATATTTCCTACTGAGCATATTAATGGTCATTTGACTTACTCTCAATTAACTACAACTGTATCTAATAAAACTGAAGACGTTACATATCCCTGCCTTCAAATAGGGGTCCCACTTATAGAAAACATAGCGGTCCAACTGAACAAATTTGAGACTAATGTGAATTTGCTCAGAAATGATTGGAATGCTTGGAGTAAAAATATCGAAACAAACAAATGCATTGCAAGTAGGGAGGGTTTACGTCATCCAAATGCATCTGCTAAGGTAATGCAAAATTCACTGGAAACTGCTATAATGAAAAAATTGAGAGATAATTCAGATTTTGCTATACTTTGTCTATGTGGCTATACTTATGCTCAGGATATGGCTTTTAATATGCTAAGGGATAAGATTGTGCACCTAGTAAGAGCAGTTACTAGGGTTGATATTGTAAACTCTGCTGTGGCGCAAATATGGAGGGATAAGGATGTGGATGGAATAGATGTCCTGTTTATTTTCTGTTCTGCTCCCCCCCCCCATTGCCAATCAGATCTGGCTTAATAGTGAGGCCTTAAAAAGATTGGATGCACACTAGATTATGTTAACAGGAAGTTTGTTAATAATTGTAGAACAGTACTTATAGAGCAACCAACACAACTAAGTATTCAAGGTCTAAAAGTTTCTCCTAATGAAACCTCAGGGAAATTGAAAGTTATTTTGATTAATCTCTTCACCTATGCCCTGAGGATACCAGACAGAGATTTTGGAATCATTAAGGTGTATAGGTGGAAGAATGACACAAATGCTGGGAGTGTAGATATTTTAATATGGAAACAGGTACTGGCAGATATTATTTTGAGTAAAGCCTCATTATTGGATAAGGTTGGTGCTCATATGTTGGACAGCTCTATTTTCACTGAGTCAGGACAAAAGAAACAAATAGCACTGCTGCTTTAGAGAAAAGGGTTAAAAATATATTACTTTTATATGGATTGGGTGGAACTAAAAATGAGAACAGCTTTAAATTGAAAACTACAGTTCTTGATCTTTTGGAACAACTTTTTTTTTTTTCTTGGGGTTCAGATTGATTAAAAATGGGAGATAAATTGTTCTGATATTTATACACATCAGATTATCTTTTGCCCATTTAGTGTTATATTCATCATTACCCCCTACTGTACTCTAGCCTAAGTAAATGATCCAGGCTTTTAAATTAAATACATTCTTTACTTATATTATTCTTTATTACATAAAGACCTTTTACATTTAATTTAAATCCCAGTGGCTATAATGTCTAAGAAGGGTTGCCAGATCTTTTCAAATTTATCCTCTTGTTTCTCACTAATAAATTGGATCCTTTCTAGGTTTATAGCACCCACCATATAATTTAACCATGTTTTAAATGTCAGTGGTATAGCATCTTTCCATTTTGTTAATATACATTTATTCGCAATTGTCATTGCTATAGAAATAAATGTTTGTTGATTTTGAACATTCCTTGTACCTTGTCCCTCTAAACTGAACATTGTAAACAGGATTTTAAAATGTATTTTTTCATTTATCACTCTCTCAATAGTATTATATATTTTTGACCAGAAATTAGTTAGATAGGGACAACTATGAATCAAGTGAATCAGTGTGCCTGTTGTTGTAATGCATCTTGGGCATTTTTTATTTATTTCTGCATTCATTTTATGCATTTTGAATGGTGTTAAATAAGTTCTATGTGCAATATTATACTGGATTTGTCTTAGGTCAGTGGATTTAATATCCCTAAATGTTGAAGCTAAGATCTCATTCCATAACTCATTACATTTTTCATCTGAAAACTCTTTTCCCATTTCCTCTTGCCATTTATGTTTTAGTTTTACCAGCTCTTTTATAGTGGGCATAAACAAAGAATTATACAAAATTGAGATCAGTTTTTTTTTTTTTTATTTTCCTTCTGTTCCTCTAACTTATTTAATATTGGTGTGGAACTTAATCTTAGTTCCCAATTAATTTTTATTATATAATGTTTGATTTGTATGTATTTAAAATAATGTGTCATGGGAAGAGACTTTTTTTGTCTCAGTGCATCAAATGACAGGAACACTTCCAGCTCAAATAGTTGAGCCATTTCTGTTAATCCATATGTAATCCATGATTTTGTAACCATATCATTCATAGTTGGGTTATATTTCTGATTATTATATAATAGTGTGCATTTCGTAATGCCTATATCAGTTTTTATTGCTCTATGTAGTTGTATCCAACATTTAGGGGTGGTGCTCAATGTAATTGGAAGGGACTTTAACTTATATTTATCCATCTCTTGTCCAGAAAAAAGGAAGTTCATTAAAGTAGGGAACTTAATTATTGATTTTTCCATTAGAACCAAATTTAAATTCTCTGGTCATTTAACCAGTTCCATATTATAGTAATGTGAGAAACCAAGTAATATTTGTAGAAGTCAGGTAACACCACTCCCCGTACTACAGGGAGCATTAGTTTATTATACGCTATTCTTGGGTTTTTATTTAGCCATATAAAGTTATAAATATTCTTTTTTAAAGATTTGAAGAATGTCATTGGGACTTCTATTGGTATAGCTTGGAAAGTATACAGCACTTTGGGTAAAATCTGCCTTTTAATCAGATTTACTCTACCTATTAAAGTATATGGTGTGATCGCAAATTCTCTCACTGTAAGTATTACCTGAGCAACCACTCCCGTCGTCACGGGGCCAAAACCACACCACTGGGTTTTGTCTTAACGTCGCTTTATTTGATCAAACACACATGCATGTGGGACTTCTACAATGGAGAAGTTCTCCAATTACAATTTACAGCAGCTTTTTATAAGCTAGATTTTGCACTTCTTATCTTGAAAATACCAACATTTCAGTATAAGCCAATCATAAAACAGCATAACAAGTTTTCAGCAATGTAAAAAACACATTGATATGCATGAGGTACTTTTCCACTTGCTTATTTCATTTCTTTCCCATTACTGCTTGATACATATGCCTGGGTCAAGCTGACCTGAGAGAGACAATGAGTTTCACTCACACCATAACAACGTACAGCTTGCCTTCAATGCCACTACATGCTGTTATTATTATATTTTGCCCAGGCATGCTCCTATCTCTATATTTTGTCCAAGCCCGTTAGTCAGGCTGGTACAACCAGTTCTGCTCAGTTTTATCTATCTTTCTGTTTTTTACAAATGTACTTCAAGTAACCTCAGTACAAATTCTATAACCCTTAAAAAGAAAACATGAACTCAGAAATGTCTACTACATTCATTATGACTTTGTTACAGCATGGCTTTCAAAGCAAGCATAGCTTCAAGGCATTTAATAGCAATATAGCTTTAGGATATATAAAATTCCTCACACTCTCCCCTTTTGATACTATGTATCAACTAACCGATCCTTTTTACTTTTCTTGCTTTATATTTTGGTCACAATCTGGCTCGTTTTGTAATGGAAAACACCCCTCAGTTTAATGGGGTCCTTTTGTTCGGGTTGTAGCAAGGGGGCAGGTGGGTGGCGATCCCGTGGTACACCATTGTGTTGCACAGGCATTGTAGGAGAAGTTTGATTAGGACAGTCAGTAGCCAGGTGCCAATATGACCACTTACAAGTACTGTCACCCAATGGAGAAGAGTAGCACCCCAGTCACCAACTAACGCTGTAAGCCATGACCATGGGTCCCATATTTATGTGTGATAAGCTTAGAAAAAATCAAGGCTGGAATTTGTGCATATCTTGCCACGACCTCATTTATGCTTTTAGCTATTTTTTTTTCATTGTATAGAATTTTACAATTAACCCTTTTAAAGTCTTACTACACATATTAAGTGACATAGTGGTATTTTCCACTTGCAGCCTTTTGCTACTAGATATACTAATTTACATGTTGGCATCATTTAGTCATTTACTAACCATTTTTACCTTTTACTAGCCCTTCAGCAATTTACACTAGCCATTTTACACCTTTTTATTTCCTCAGTTTTATGGTTAGCCAACTACACATTGTTGATAAAAGTTTGGTCACTGATTACTGAAACCTTGGCCACTGACCACTGTTAATAATTTCCACCCTGAAGATAGGAGGCACCTGAGGGACTCGAACATTCACAAAAATTGAACATAAATGTAAAGATATTAGTTAATAACTGAAGGTTACAAAAAAACTAAACATTTCTACTTTTAGACTGTTAGACTAGGTGAATAGGTATATGATTTAAAACTGGTTGCCAGCATACAGATAGTCAAGGCATTTATAAAAAGCATCCTGTTCTGGAGTTGGTACAGGGGTACTTACAGACGGAACACAAATCGTGAGTTTGTAAAACATAATACAGAATTGAGGGATGTCAACACCACAATTGAAATATGTGAAAAAATGCTAACATGTGACACCACATATAACAAAACATAACAATTTTGTTGATGAAAAAGAGTTCATGGAATTCACTTTGAGAGTGAATAAGGTAGATGCTACCTTGTGTTGAGGTGTGCACCCTTGGAGCTTGATTGAAGAATCTATTGATAATGTCTCTTGACAGATAAGTCCTTATAAAACATAACAGTCCATGAAATGAACAGTTCATAAGTTCATATAAGTATTCACAGGTTGATGTAGTTACAGTACAGATGAAATGTCATTTGCAGAATGGTGGTAACCCCACAAGGCATATGGGGCAATGCAGACAGTAATTTAAAACAAAACACCAGCATAGTAGAAAAGTCAGTGTTCATTTTGTTGGCTGGCTGCTGGATGGCTGATTAGTAGACACACTGGCCAGGGTGCATTGAGTCCTTTTAATGGGTAGCCACACACACACACTGGCATGGCATTTGTTTTGTTGTAGTTGATTACACCCGGCATAAAGATTAACAGTCCATAAAAGGTAACAATTGACAATAAACCATTAAGAACACAGTCCATAACAGAGCAATAGGGTTGTAGAAAGTACCAGCCATGTTTGGAACAAGCGGCAGTGAAGAAAATGGATGTATTGCTTGAAGGTCAATTGAAGCAGAATCTTTTGCTGGAGTTAGGGAGTGCCCCTTCCCAGACTTAACTTCATAGTAAGCAGAAACAATAAGCTTGATTGCAGAGTCTGAACGACTGGACCTTCTTCAGTTGATTTAAAGTTCTACAAATAGGTGTAATTTCGCTGAAAACATTACACTTGCAGAGGTTACTGCTGTTGAATGTGGAGATCTTATGTGTGCCACACCGTGGAAACCTGCAAACTTGCAAAGTGTGTTAGACACTGAATTAAAAAACACATAAATAACAATCTTTTAAACCATTAACTTCTTGTTTTGTAAAGAGTGGTGTGACAGAGCCTAAATTCTGACAATTAGAAAAATAAAAAATAAAAATTGGACATTAACCGCACACCTGGGGGTGCAGGCCGAGGTTCAATTATACCATTTGACCATCTGTAAATCATGACAATGTTATGGTTATCTCCTGCTTTTAAATCACAGAAGCAGTTATGACAGTGATGAACATTATTTCCCTGTCTGTTGCAAGCAGGCCTGACTGAGACCTGAGTTATAAAATCTTGTAATGTTACAATACTTAGATACATAGATACATAGACAGTGTCGGCAGATAAGGGCCTATGGCCCACCCAGTCTGCCCATTTGAGCTTGTAAGTTCAGTTTGTTTTCCTAGAAGTCTGTTTCCCCTTACCCTGACTTCTAGAATTCCTTTATGTCTATCCCATGCATTCCTAAATCTGACTGTTTCAGCCCCCACCACTTCCTCGGCAGGGTGCTCCACCAGTCCACCACCCGTTCCGTGAAGAAATTCCTCTCACGTTTCCTCTGAATCGTCCTCCTCCAACTTCATCCCATGCCCTCTAGTCCTGGAACATCTTTTTCGCTTAAAAATAGTGTTTTCCTGCACTCTGTTTCTCCCTGTAAGATACTTGTATGTCTCTTATCATATCCTCTCTCTCCTCCTCTCCTCCAGGGAGTACATGTTCAGTTCCTTCAACTTGTCTTCATAGGTTTGTGATGCAATCCATTTCTGCACCATTCTCACCCTTGTACTCCTTCAGACCCATTACCCCCTCTTCCTCAGTAAAGACTGAGCAAAATACCTGTTCAATATGTCAGCTTTACTGTTGTCATCCTCACGCGACTCCCATCCTCCCCTTCAGTTCACTATCCCTCCCTTTGTCTTTTTTACTTATGTACCTGTAAAGGTTTGTCCCCTTTAACCACTGATTTTGCAATGTGTTCTTCTGTCTGAGCTTTGGCTCCCTTACTGACTTCCCTGCCTCCTTTGTTTCTCCTGGTACTTCTCCCTATCCCCTTCTGCCTGTGTCTTTTGTATTGCCTGAATGCTATCTTTTGGCTTTACTTTCTTTGCTACCTCTTTGGAAAACCATAATGGTCTCCTCTTCCTTTTCCTCTTGCTAACCTGCTTAATGCAGTTACGCTTCAAACATATTGTTCATAACAATATGCCTTTTACCTAATGCAATTAGTGGGACAATACATATGTTGTTGGCCTATGCCAATTTAATAACAGTGCCTATTGCACCTGTGACAAGTGAAAAGATCTACCTTCTTTACCCTGTATAGTGAAATACTCCAAAGTACTGAGTGGGGTAAGGCTTGAAGCATAGGTTTGGAGTACAATCTAAATTCTGCATATTATAATTGTTAAAATTTAAAATGACAAAACTTGCATAGAGTACAGTCATTCTTTCGGGGTACCTGTGAGTAATAAGACAAACAGCATTAATTTTACTTTTGGTTTTGCTTTGGAACATATTGTAGGGGTGGGTCAGCAATGCTGGTCCCAGTATTTAGGTTTGTTATGAGCATTAAAAGCGTTATACATGTGGAGCACTTTTCTGAATACACACATGATACAGTGTAGCAAGATGTATATCAAAACATTATAACATAAACATGAAACATAAGCATGTTTGTAATAGAACAATTTCAGTATTGAGCATAATGCATAATGCATAAAATACATTTTAAACAACACATATAGACTGTAAACTTAGCTTAGGAGTCCAGAATGTTAGAGTACTGTGAATTTACTGGTTGAAAAAATGCATTCATTGCTGTAAGGCAATGACAAAGTTGTTTGCATTTTTTAACAGAATAAGAAAGCTGAAAAGACAATCAAAAGAATGAATATGTGTGGACATACATACACAACTTTACCCTCCAGCGTAACTGATTACTTGCTGAGGGCAGAAGCCCTTGTACCAATAATAGGTGTGAGATTTAACTGTCTGCACTAGAAAAAACAGAAGGGCTTGGGCTGGGTTATGCTGTTAAAATACCTTGGGTCTTTTTTAAAACCTGTAAATAAGAAACAATTATTGGCAAATATACATTTTCTTTATTTACCCCTTTGGGGAACAGTGATGTACCTTGCAACCTTTGTGGGTACTACACTGGAAGGGATAGAGGAAGGGTAGCTACCCCTCCCCAAACTCCTACTGGTGGAAGAGACAGCTCAAGTGAAAGAGACAGCTCGAATACTGTAGCAATAAAAGGTTAGCTGTGGATGGTGACATGATCCCACCTACTACACTTTAAATTATAACAAGATAATATTACAATTAGTTTAGTAAGTTTCATACCTTATTATAAAGATGGAGAACTTCTTTTTCTCTAGAAGAAAGAGAAGAAACACAGACAAACAACAAAAACAAACACACACCAGTTTAAAAATAAAACAAGATTATTTTCATAGGATAAAAGAAGCCAAGCGTCCCTGGGTTTCCTTATCCTAAGCATGACAAAATGTCAGCTGAGTTTATAAAAAATCCAGATTGATGGTAATACCGTACGTACGTATCTCTTAGAATGCATTTCAAAAGACAAAAAATGATTACACATGGTCACATAAAAACAAAAGCCATTGCTTTTAACTGTAGATGGTAAACTCTCAAAAACAGCTGTAATAGTCCTTTTTCAAGCGTACTATATATATATAATAAAAATATGGGGAGATGATGAATAATTCTCCCCTTTCAGCCTGGAGTATTGCCTGTGTTGGCTGCAAGTCAGAAGCAGTGAGATGAGAAGAAAAGTTTGTTCCTCTTCATAGAATATAGTTTTGCAATAAAAGTCAAATTACATGGTTCACTCTTGGTGTGCTTTCATGAAACATATACATTTTGTGATAAAGTTGTGCTTTAGGTATGGAATACACATCAAGTTTGAACTGGTAGTAACATAAAATGTTGAAACACAAGAAGGTCAAATAACGTGCAAAAGGTCACAGTGTACATGCAAGGGTCATTCAAACCCAGTTATTTATTTTTTTAGTGTCCTTGAACACTACTGATATTAAATATCTTTACAATAAAACTGCTGGCCAAGACAGTACACACACATACACATACACAAAAAGAAATACTTAACACAAAATAAGACTGACATTGTTTCACACCAATTTGCTGAGGTAATGCCCATAGTTTCATTAGAAAACTGTCGTGTTTTAGATATATGTGCTGCCTCCCTGTCTTGTAACACTGACAATTTTTAAATCAACACATTTATACATATCGCCATGCCAAATCTTTCCAGAACAAAACACTTTTAAACACATTTAACTCCGTTAAAATGCAGCAGCATATCATCTGTAAGTGAACACATCTTGTATAACATGGTTACACCTTTTGGCACATAGCCAAAATATGGCACCCTGCCATTTTGCAAAAGTTTCTGGTTATAACTAGAAGTATGATAAAGCCATTTATAGCTGTTAACACATTACATTTCACCTAGCAGTGGCTTGGCACATTGCTTGCAAACTACAAATCTTTCTGCACATTACGATCTATAATGACGTCATAACTCTTCACCATCAACACTACCTGCTCCAATCCAACAACTACAAACAAAAGTTCTTCACTGACCCTATCTAGGCAGCACAAATGTTCCATTAAAAATAAAGCCAATTAAAACAGTCAGCTATGAGGCAAAGAAACTTCTTCTTTTTTTTTACTGTAACATGTTGTGCACTGAAGGCAGTCAATCCTATCTCGCAACCTTGACAACAGAACATAATTACAGAACACAGATATAAGCTAGAAAATATGCACGAGAAAGACAGAGCATTACCTTGTTTAGTATATGTATTACAGAAATAAAACAGACAGACATAAAACAACTTTGAATAAAAAATTCAGACTTACCCGGTGCCAAGGTATTTTTCTTCTTCTTTTCCGATACACTAGTCTGAGTAAGAAAACTGACTGCAGGACCGTCATGATAATTTCCAAACACTGCAGCTATTAACCCTTTCAAAGGTTTTCTTTTGGCCATTTAGAAACCTGCCAAACCAAGTCTTTTCAGAGCTCTGGTTTGCAGTTTAAAACAAAACAAAAAAAATCTCTAACAGTACTAGGTTGAGATCCATCTGGTAGGGTCCCCAGTACTTGGGTTTGGGATCAAATGTTTTAGCCTCTATAGGAGGCAGGGAACTGAAATTGATACAGAAAAACTTGAAACTACACAGATAGGCAACATGGAAGATTTTCAAATCATCCGTCTGTAATCACCTACTGTGCATACATCCACAGTGGTTTATTTTTCTTCTCTAGATGTTGCTTATCTAACTTTACTTAATCAGCCGCTGTTTTCTCCTAAAAGCAGCCTGAACTGTGAAAGCCATCATTGGCTCTAACAGTATATACTTGCAACAAGCACAAATTACAAGTACAAAGGGCAGTGCAGTTGCCCTTGTAATTTATTTAGTCAAACTTGTCAAACATACATTTGCGGTCCAGATAATATTAACTCTGGACCCAGCTATTCTTTTCCCTTGTTTCCCATATTATCTAGGCCTGTCCTTTATAGTGCACACTGCTCAAGGTATTCTTGTACTTACAGTGATGATAGTGTCGCCAGCCTAGGGCCACATCCTGATGGGGTTCCACAAAAATGTCCTTCTTTTTGTCCAAGGGAAACAACCCGATCATGAGGTGACACGGACCGAAGAACTCATCCTGCTGACTACACCAAAACTGTGATCGTAAATTCTCTCACTGTAAGTATTACCTGAGCAACCACTCCCGTCGTCATGGGGCAAAAACCACACCACTGGGTTTTGTCTTAACGTCGCTTTATTTGATCAAACACACATGCATGTAGGACTTCTACAATGGAGAAGTTCTCCAATTACAATTTACAGCAGCTTTTTATAAGCTAGATTTTGCACTTCTTATCTTGAAAAATACCAACATTTCAGTATAAGCCAATCATAAAACAGCATAACAAGTTTTCAGCAATGTAAAAACACATTGATATACATGAGGTACTTTTCCACTTGCTTATTTCATTTCTTTCCATTACTGCTTGATACATATGCCTGGGTCAAGCTGACCTGAGAAGAGACAATGAGTTTCACTCACACCATAACAAAGTACAGCTTGCCTTCAATGCCACTACGTGCTGTTATTATTATATTTGCCCAGGCATGCTCCTATCTCTATATTTTGTCCAAGCCGTTAGTCAGGCTGGTACAACCAGTTCTGCTCAGTTTTATCTATCTTTCTGTTTTTTACAAATGTACTTCAAGTAACCTCAGTACAAATTCTATAACCCTTAAAAAGAAAACATGAACTCAGAAATGTCTACTACATTCATTATGACTTTGTTACAGCATGGCTTTCAAAGCAAGCATAGCTTCAAGGCATTTAATAGCAAATATAGCTTTAGGATATATAAAAATTCCCTCACAATGGTAAGCTCTTCCATTTCTCAAGATCTATTTTTATTGTTTGTAACAGTGATTCGTAATTTATTATTGTTAGATTTTTTTAATTTTCTGGTTATTTTGATTCCTAAATATTTAAACTCCTCAACTTCTCTACAGTATTTTTTGGTTTTAACATCTTTCCCAGACTCTAACATTTTTAAGATTGAAGTGTTTTCATAATTAATTTTAAAACCTGATTCTTTACCAAAATATTCTGTGATCCTTATGAACTCCATTATTAATTCTTGATCGTTATCCAAATACAGTAACGCATCATCAGCATATAAACTAATTTTATGGTATGTGTTACTATATCTAATTCCTTTAATGTTCTCATTCTGTCTAATAGAGTCTGCCCATGGCTCTATACACAAAACAAAAATCAGGGGAGAAATGGGGCATCCCTGACAAGTTCCATGAGATAAGCTAAATGTAGTAGAGAGTGAATTATTAATTTTCATTTGGGCTGTTGAGTAACTATATATTGTTTTTATCCAGGTGATAACATTTTCACCAAATTTCATTTTATTAAAAATTTGTACAATATAGTCCCATTCCACACAATTAAATGCTTTTTCTGCATCAACCGATACAATTATATAGTCACTGTTATCTCTATTTTCCAATAGGTTTGTAGTACGTTTAGTATTTTCCATTGTTTTTCTGAATTTTATTAAAACATTTTGATCTTGATTTATTATACCTAGTAGAAAGTTTTCTAATATCCTAGCCAAAACTTTTGTGAAAATCTTATAGTCTGAATTTAATAATGACAGTGGTGTATATGACCTGCACAGGTCCAAATTCTTTCCTTGTTTTAACATAAGAATTATTATTGCCTCATGAAAAGATTTTGGAATTTGTTCCATTTCCTTGATTTTGTTAAACATCTCAACAATAATAGGAATTAATAACTCTTTAAAGTTTTTTATATAATTCTTGATGTAGACCATCTGGTCCAGGAGATTTGCCTAATTTTATTTCTTCTATTGCTATATCTACTTCTGTGTACGTAAATGGCCGGTCTAATCCTATTTTAATTTCAACAGATATCTGCTTTAATTTTGTTGTTTCTAAGATGCTACCCTGATTTTCCATTCTTTCCTGTGCGGTATATAATGTTTTATAATATTCAACAGATATATTCGTTATATCTAACAGGTGTTTCCTCAGGACTCCCTTGTCATCTCTTATTTGAGTAATATTATTCCATTCTTGATCTTTCTTAACTTGCCAAGCCATTAGTTTCAACAGTTTCCCTGCATTTATGTAATAATTTGCTCTTGTTCTTGTTATTTGATTCTCTGCTTTTTCCATAATCATTTTGTTGTGTAAGTCTCTTTTTATTAATAATTGACTGTATATAGATGTATCCTGAGTTGAGGCGTGAATTCATTCCAATAAGTTGATTTCCTTTTCTACCATCATGTATTGCAATTTCCATTTTTTTCTTTTACCTTCTAAATCTTGTAATAAACCCCTCAACCAAACTTTAAAGGAATCCCATATCACTGTTATATCTATATTTTGTTCTCTGTTTCTTTTGAAAAATAATTTTATTTCCTTTGTTATTACTTCCTTATTACTTACGTCTTTAAGCAGCTGTAAGTTCATTTTCCACTATGGCGTGAACTTTATTTGGCAAGGTAATTGTAATTCCAACCAGCAGGGGGAATGGTCTGATACAGTTATTCCTGGGTATTCCACTTTTTTAGCCATAAAAAGTATAGTTTCTGAAATTAAGAAGTAATCTATTCTTGAACATCAAAAATGACATTTGGAATAATAAGAATATTGTTTATTTTGACATTTCAATTTAAACCATGGATATACCAAATTCAGATCCTCCATAAAGTTTTTTATGACTTTTATCGATGTTTTAATTTTTCCTCAATACCTATGGTTCTATCTGATTTATTCTGTACTAAATTAAAGTCCCCCCTATAACATACGGTGAGTTATAACTTGACAATTGCAAAAAGAAATCTGTAAAAAAAGATGGATTATTGTAATAAGGTCCATAGATAGTTGCTAGAGAGAACATTTGGTTGTCCATTTTTATTTCAGAGATTACATATCTTCCATTCTGATCTCTGGAATCTTTCTCTATATAGGGCTGAGTGTTTTCTCTATAAAAGAACATAGCAGTCCCTCTAGCCTGTGAAGTGTATGGTGAGTGTAGTCCCCTTCCCCATTTTTTCTGAAACCAACCAAAGTCTACTTCTAAAAAATGTGTTTCTTGTATCAGGAAACAATTAATGTATTTGTTATTTATATAGTTTATTATTTTAACCAGTTTTGTTCTATTTCTCAGCCCTTCGACATTCCATGTTAATATGTTTAATGTGACCATTTTAATTTCCTATAATCATTTTTAGCCTGGATCATTCCCTTCCATTTATTATTATCAATTTGTTTTCCTTTTACTCCATTATTGTTTTCCATTTTCATGACTTTTTCCCCTCTCTTTATCTCTCCCTTTTTTTCTAATTATGTTCTTTCCTATCTTGATTTCCCTATAAAATCCTATCCATCCCCATGTTACCCTCCTGGGGAACCTTATTTGCCCCATCCCACCCTTGTACTGCAGAGATGCATTATATGGCATCCCTTGCACTTTGTTGACATGGTTGTATAGACTTTCTATTACATCCATAAGCAATTGCCACTTGCGCAAACCTTTCTTACTCCATTCTTTCAATCCCAACTTTTATAACTTAGTTCAGGTTTTTATTTTCTTTCTTTGTCCCCACCAAGAATGCGTATGAAAAGTGAGATACCTTCCACTCCTTGCTCCCCTTCTCACCCACAATGATGAATGGAAGAGAGAGAGAAAGAAAAAATGTTTTTCCTTTCCTTCTCACTCCCCTCCCTCTTCTTCCTCCTTTCTCCCACTTTCCCTCTCTCCTCTTCTCCTCTCCCCTCACCTTCTCTTTTACTCTATTGTAGATCTTGACTTGCTTTAGGCCCGATCTGCCACTCCTTATGCTCTCCTCATTATGTTCCTCAAAAAAATTTCTACTGATGGAGCAGGGGTGACTGGTTTCCACCCTCTCTTTTTCCCTTCCTCTCCTTTCGTATAAATGTGTTTAGCCTTCTGCCTCTTTTTCTCCATCTTGTCTCTTTTTTGTATTTTCCATGCTCAAATGTTCCCTTCGCCATAGATGGAATCTCAGACTATATTTCATCCATCTATGCCTTTCCTTCTCCTTCTCTGTCCTCTTTTTAACTCTTATTTTCATATGGATGGGATCTTCTGGAGTATGCTGATTGGTTTGTTGCTTCCCCATAGCATTTTTCATAGGCCTCTTCTGCTTCTTCTACATCATCAAAAAACAAAATGTTTCCATTTACTACAAATTGCAACTTTGCCAGGTGCTGAATCGAGAATCGTATGCCTTTGTCATATAATTTCTTTTTTAATGAATTGAATAATTTCCATTTATTCAATGTGTCTGTTGATAGATCTGGATATGCATTGAATTTAACTTCTTCAAATTTTAAACCCCTTCCAATCCTTGCCTCCTGCAAAATAAGTTCTCTGTCTTGAAATTTATGTTGTTTTATTAATACAGAGCATGGGTAGACATTAATACCATTGTTAAATCTGGGGTCAACCCTGTGGGCCCTATCTAAAACTATTTTCTGATCATGGAATTTCTTCCCGACAGCTTCTGTTAGCATTTTTTCAAAGAATAATATAGGATCGCCAGTGCCTTTGACCCCCTCAGGGACATTCTTCAATCTAATATTTCCCCTCCTAGATCTGTCTTCCAAATCTGCTATTTTTGCTGTTAAAATTTTTATTTGGGTATCATGCTGCATTTGTATTTTTAATAGAGGGCCCTTAATGTCTTCCACCCGAGATACACGTTGCTCTAATTCTTTTGTTTGCATAGATAAAGATGCCATTTGTTCTGTTAGTTTACACATTGTGTCTGAGATGCCTTTAATCAATTGCCCAAGATCTCACATAGCATTTAGCATGTCTTGCCTTTGTGCTGCTACTGCCTGAACTATTCCTAAATTGTCTGTATTACCTCCCATGTTATGTTCATTAGGAATTGAGGCAGTGTTCCAAACTTGTAGCATCTTCACTTTAAGTGAGTCTATTGCCTCTCTGTAGGTGTTGTTTTTTCTTGAATTTCTGGAGCTTCCTGTATTACCGAATCTTCTGGTGAAATATTTGCCTGTAACATGACTATTTCCTGTTCTGTATCAGTTGACTTGTTCTCTGTTTGCAAGTCACTTAGTATTTTTTCACTTACTTCCATGTTATCAAACTGTTGTTGCTTTTTTTTTGCAAAATTGTGTTATTTTACCAGTTAATTTAAGGTTAGAGTTTGTTTCTTTATCGTGCTTTATGGGAGTTTCTGGTAATGGTGATAAAGGGGGTTCACTTACCCAGTCAACACTGTTCTTTTCTGGATTCAAATTGACATTGAAATGCTTACCAGTGTGTTCAAAACCATCCATCACTTCTGTGTTTCTCTTATTTTTTTCTTGTTTTTTACCTCTGTGATTTCTTGTGATTTCTTTTACACTTCTCACTGATTTCAACTTTCCAACTTCTTCAGACACTTGCAAGTCTTCCCCCACATATAATCCTATCCCACTTTTCAAAAATGGGATTGTGAAAACTTCTTGGCCTATTACTTTGGTATTACATTGTTTTATTTAATTATAGAGCCGACATTAAAGTGCTCACGATGCTAGACCAAGGGGGAGATACCAAAAGGTTGCACCACTCGTAACCATAAACATATGGTTTAAACTTTTACTTTACTTTCCCATATGCAATTTGTCTGGAGAACATTCTGCTGGTTTTATGACTGAAATGCCTCGGAAACATATCTGGACACATAAAAAAGTATTTTGCAAAGTTAAGTTAGCTACAGTGTGGCAGCATTATGCTTTTCTGTGACCGCGTCCTCCAGCGTGACTTGCTTCAGCTCCTCTCAACAGGGACTGATGTCATTCTCCCTCATCATGAACCTTGAAAATTGCTGGAACAACTTCTTAACATCTCTATAGAAAATGAGGATTCTATCTCTGTCAACAGACAGGAACTTGACCCTGATTGTGATCTAGTCTATATTAAGGTTAGCTTTTTGAGCTTTTCCAAAAATATTTTAGACAATGTAGGCTTATTGGATGCAACTGGACTTCATATAATCCCATCAGATCCTAGTTACTGTCACACTATTATGACCACTAATGGTACTAGGACTGAAGGACTACAGATTGCAAGTAGCCAACAGGTAGGGAATTCTAGCCCACCAATACATAATGTCCAACCACCAATAGGTTTGATGTCTTAGCTCCCAAGAGGACTAACTAGCAGAATCGTATATTCCTGACTAAGATAATGATTACATGAAATTGACCCTTGTTTCTTGGAACATTTCAGATTTAATTAATACATTTGCAGATAGGGAATGGATGGATTTTATCACCAAATTCAGCACAATATGCCTTCAAGAAATCTGGCACACTAAGGAAACTGATGTAAAACTTAATCAATATAGTACTTTTCATGTACCAGGGGTTAAAGTTGCTAAAAGAGGAAGAATAGCTAGGGTCTTAGTTACTTGGGTTAAGACTGGCAAAGGCACCTCATCTGACCTATTATATAGAAATAATAATTTTCATGTCTTTCTCATTCAAACAAACAAAAAAATAAGAAATTCTGTTTAATCAATGCATATGTTCCCGTGAACAATTCCAAGTTTTTTGACCCCACTATTTTGGAGCAAGTAGATGAGTCTGTACAAAAAAGCTGGTCTATTACTACCCATGAAGAAATCTTACTATGTGGGGATTTCAATGCAAGAATAGGGTTATTTGATGGATATGCAGATAATGATTTTCATAATTGGTGTCATACAGAAGCTTTTAATTTCCCCAGAGTCTCAAGGGATGCCAGAGTAAACAAAATGGGCTCCAAGTTAATAGAATTACTTTTAATACACTACTTGGCTCCTATTAATGGTAGATTACAGGGGGATAGTCAGGGAATTTTACTCACTATTCTTCAAAGAGGACCATCTACAATAGACTATATTTTCTGGAATGGGGATATAACTTTCTGGGAAACTATTGTAGTATCTACAAAGGCTGAAAGTGATCATTTTCTCTTAATATTGAAATTGATAGACTTAATAATTCCATACCTGCACCCACCCCTTTTCCTTCCATGACTGGAGATACAGAATAGTGAGATCAGGTGGCATGAAACCTCTGCAGGGTTGGTTGGAGATCTAATACAGAATACTACTGCCATGATTCTTAAAGATAGCTCTGATTTTGTATTGGTCCACAATGGCATACAAATGTGCCTTGAGAAAATAAGATCTATTTTAACAACTGCAAACACTCAAAGAGGTAGCACAATCAGTAAACATACTTGATTTAATGCTGAGTGCAATAAGGCCAAAAAAGAATTTAATCACAAAATCAGGGTGGCTAAATTTCAGAAACAACATAACACATATAGAGAGTTAAATAAAACTAGGGGAAAATATAAACAGTTTTTAATAAAGAAGCAAAAAGAGTTTCAACAAAAACAATGGGATAATATGTTAAATATTATTAATAGGAAAGATCACGAATCCTATTGGCCACTTGTGGCTAAGGGAACAAATAATTTAAAATTCGAAATTGATTCCCATATTTCTCTTGATACATGGATAACTTATTATTCTAAAAAAGGTTTTTGCTTTGGACCAAGGATGCCATATGACATATTAACTATTAATATGGTGCAGTTTTGTCCATTTACAAGAACTGAAGTTTACTTCACAATTGCATCTTTAAAACAAAAAAAGGTCCTGACTCAATACCTGCAGTGGTATATTTAACATCCCCATCATTATGCACCACACTACTTACAATATATTTTAATCTCTGCTGTAATAGGTTAGCCTTCCCTTCCTCATGGAAAGGTGCAATAATAATATCAATACACAAGAAGGGGAATAAAGCCGACCCAACCATGTATAGGCCCACTTCACTTCTCAATAATTTGGTCAAAATCTTTGCAAAATTAATTCTTAACAGACTTATTGAACAGCTTGCTATACTAGGGGGTTTATCAGAATCACAGGCAGATATTCATCCTGGTTACTGTACAACAGACAACTGTTTTAGAATCAGGCACCTTTTTGAAAAATATGTAACTGTATGGAACAAAAAAAAATGTATGCTGCTTTCATTGACTTCAGCTCAGCTTTTGACACTATTTCTCATAACTTGTTATGGAGCCTTATGAAGGAAAAGGGATTTTCGCATGAAATTATAGCTATTATAAGAGAATTATGTGCAAATACATGGATGCAAATTAGGTTGGATGCTACTGGTCAGCTTTCTTCTACTTTTCTAACTAACACTGGTGTTCAGCAAGGCTGTGTCCTTGCCCCTTTGCTTTTTTGCATTTATACTAGCAAACTATAGCTGGAATCGGAATGCTCTCAGACCAATTCTCCTAAAATCATGGGTAGGCATTTTGCTGTTCTAGCATATGCTGATGACCTGGTATTGTTGTCTTGAAGTCAGTCTGGATTGCAATCCAAATTAAACATTTTAGACTGTTATGCAACTAAATACAATTTAAAGGTCAATGAACATAAGAGTCAGGTTTTAACCCCTGGTACAAAGGCAAGTAAGAAAACTTGGAAGCTAGAAAACAACAGACTAAAGTCTGCAAAAAATTATACTTATCTGGGTGTACAACCTTTAAATAATGGTAAATAGACCAAATACATACAATCTTCACTGTGAAGGTTGTGTGAGAAGCTGAGGATTCGGTGACCTTCTCAGAGGTGCTCCCAGTGCCCTGCATGAGTATGGCAAGGAAGGGGAGGATCAGAGAGTTCAGCACACTGCTGAGGGAATGAAGCCAATCCAAGGCATACAGGATAGTGGGTGGATGGGGGGAAGCTGGGACAATTATGACCTATGCATAGGGGATAGGCTGCAATTGAGTGGGGAGGAAAAGGAGTAGTAAAGAAGGGGATTGATGGGTACATAGCAAACAAAGGTGGGTTTAGACTAGGAGCAGAGGGGTAATGAGTGGACTGCTGGTAGGCAGGGATCCCAGGGAGGAGAGCCAGATGAGCTTATCCCCAAGTTAATAGGGAGGAGGTCAGGATAGGGACATGAGGGGAGGAGGGGGGGAGGCCAGGGATGGTTAAGGGAGGAGACAGGATGGAGGGAGGTCATGCTGAATGCAAGGAGTCTAGGTAATAAGTCAGCTGAGTTGCAGGTTGTCCTTGTAGTGGGGCATTGACATTACAGCCATCTTGGAAATGTGGGCCACCCACTACCAGGACTGGGATATATTGATACCGAGGTATAGAATATTCGGGAAGGATAAGGCTAAGGGGAAAAGGGGGCATGGCAATGTATGTATGGGAAGAGATAAGGTGTATAAGGGAGGAGGAGGAGGATGGCAGAACAGAGGCCCTATGGATGCAGTTCCAGGACTGGAGGGGTAGTATGCTAAGAATGGGGGTAGTATACAGACCACCAGCACAAGGGGCTGACCTGGATAGACAGCTAGCTGAGCAAATCAGAAGGGTATATAGGAAAGGGAACACTGTGGTGTTGGGGGACTTCAACCTATCGTGGTGGAATGGACCACTCCAACTACCATGAGTGCAAGGGAGCAGGTACTACTAGAAGCTTTTCGGGCCACTTCCTGGTACAGTTGGTATATGAACCAACTGGGTTGGAGAATATGCTGGTCCTGGTACTTTAAAATGGGGAGGCAGTAAGGGATCTGGGGGGGAAGGACCCATGGCTGGGAGTGACCACCACTCAGTGTGATTCACACTTAATATGGGTAGAGAAATAGGGGTACAGGAACAAGTGTGATTGAATTTAAAGGGGCAGACTTTAGAAGGATGGGGGAATATTGGGAAGGTATCTGGCAGAAATTCAACCAGACATGAATGTTAGTCAGAAATGGGAGTTTATTAAAAAAGGGCTGACAGAGGCCACTGGGACTTGTACAAGGACACTGAATAAGAAGGGGAAATAAAAGAAGCCCAGTTGGTTGAATCATGAGGTTTGGGAGAGAGTGAGGGCCAAAAAATGAGATTTTGGAAACTCGAGGAATTGGGAGGGGGGACGACAAGGACAAGTATGCAAAGAAGTCCAGTAAGGTCACCAGATTAGTCAGAGCAGCCAAGACTTCAAGAGAGCTGAGACTGGCACAGGGTATCAAGGTAGATGAAAAAGACTTCTTCAGATACATTGGAGAAAGAAGGAAGAACAGAGACCAGATTGTAATGATTAAGAAGGAAGAAGGATGGGTGAAAAAGGGGGTGGATCAGGCAGAGGCATTAAATTAGTACTTCTGCTCTGTAGTCATGAGGGAGAAAGGTGGGCAGATATCTCAAGGCAGGGGTGGAGTGGGATGGGAGAGGGGTGACTGACATAAGGATTACAGAAGACAGGGTTCTGGAAGGACTAAAGGCACTAAGGGCGGACAAGACACCGGGACTAGACAGCATTCACCCTAGGGTACTCAGGGAGCTAGCAGAGATTCTGGCAGGGCCACTGACTGACCTGTTCAGTACCTCCCTGGACACAGGATGCATGCCACAAGACTGCAGAATGGCCCATGTGGTGCCCATTCACAAAAGTGGCCCTGGGAAGAACCAGGAAACTACAAATCAGTGAGTCTCACTTCAGTTGTGGGGAAGCTCATGGAGGCAATCCTAAAGGAGCGGCTCGTAGCCTTTCTGGAGGAAAATGGTCTCCTGGATGGACATCAGCATGGATTTGTCTCAGGTAGAACCTGCCAGAAGAATCTAATTCAGTACTATGACTGGGTGACCAGGAAGCTGGATGGGGGACATGAAGTGGATGTCCTGTATTTGGACTTCAGCAAGGCATTTGATTCCAGGCTGCATGGGAAGCTGGGGGAAAGCTGGAGTACATAGGGGTGGGAACAAAGATGATCAAATGGATTGTCAACTGGTTTGATGGTAGGCAGCAGAGTGTGGTGGTGGTGAGGGGACTCTCAACTCTGAGGGAGGTGACAAGCAGGGTGTCACAGGGATCAGTACTGGGACCAGTGCTGTTTGGGATATTTATAGTGGATATCTCATATGGGATATGGAGTAGGATCAGTCTGTTCCCAGATGATACAAAGATAGGTGCTGTGGTGGATGACACCGAAGGGTGGAAGGGGTTACAAGAGGACCTGGCAAAACTACAAAAGTGGGCAGAAACATGGCAGGTGGGGTTCCATGCCAAGAAGTGCAAGGTACTGCACTTTGGAGCTAGGAACCAGGGGATGAGCTATCAACTGGAAGGGGATGCAGCTCAAAAACATTGAGGAGGAAAAGGATCTGGGGTGATCATATCGGGCAGCATGAACAACTCAGCCCAGTGCAGAAAGGCATCAGTGAAAGACAACAGGATGCTAGGGTGTATAGCAAGAGGAATCTTCTCCAGAAATAGGGGAGGTGATCCTTCCTCTATACAGGTCTCTGGTCAGGCCTCACTTGGAATACTGCTTGCAGTACTAGCACCAGTTCCTAAAGAAGGATATAAAATTGTTGGAGGGGGTGCAACAGAGGGTGACTAAAATGATTCAGGGATTCGAGGGGAAGTCCGACGAGGAGAGATTGGGTGAGCTGAACATGTACTCCCTGGAGGAGAGGAGGGATTGAGGGGATATGATTGAAACCTTTAAATATCTCAAGCGGATAAACAAGGTTAATACAGAAGGGATTTTCCAGATTAGAAGGGGGAGGGATATGAGAGGGCATCAGCTAAGACTGGAGGGGGATAGATTCAGGAGGGGAAATCATGAGACATTATTTCACAGAACAGGTGGTGAATAAGTGGAATACTCTGCCCGATGAGGTGGTTGCTTGTTGTACTGTGGGTAGCTTTAAGAGGGGGTAGGATAGGATAAGGGGAGGGTTATGATGAGGGAGGGTGGGGGTGGGGCAGCTGTGAGATGAGGGGCTAGCTGCACAATCAAGCAGACTCGATAGACTGCAAGGCCTACTTCTGCTGGCGTGTTCGTATGTTCATATGTTCAAACAGGCTACTACCTCACTTAATGTTTTTAATAAGAAATTTGGAGGAAACACTATTAGACCTTTTATAACAGCAATAAAGGCAAACTATAATGCTCAGGCACTTTATAATGAGGACATTTGGGATTCACATAATATGGATAGGCTTGAGGTAGCACTGAACAAATTACTTAGATCTGGTATGGGACCGAATAATTCTATGCCAAGCTCTTGAATTAGAATTGAACTTGGGCTACCTAGCATTAGGGCATACTTTTCTGCTAGAAAAATCAACTACTGGATTAAAATACTTCAACACAAACATAACAGATTATCCTATCTATGTCTAAGGGAGAAATACACATGGCTTGATCTGGGTCAGCTGCAATCAGAGTGGCTTGCCATAATATTTAGATTACTTCAGGACATGGGTCTTGAATATTTAAAAAGTTATGACAACAGAGGCTTTTCAATTAGCTTGAAATATCAAGTTTATGTCACATGTAGAATAACTGAACATTTCTGGATTAAAGATCTGGAGCATAACTCAAGACTGAACATCTCACCATGGTTACAGTCTAATGATAACTTTCATTACTATAGCTATTATTTATATATCCTTACTGATTCTAACAAAAGAGTTCAATATACTAAGTAAAAACTGGAGCTATTCCCAAGGAACATCTTGGATGCCAGATACAATAAAGATCTAACAACTCAGGCCAGATACTGTTCCTGTACTTCCCCTTTTCCCTGAAAATTTAAACAATGTTATATCTGTATGCCCCTGATATAATGTTCCAAGAAACAAATGGCTAATACCAGTATGTAATACTATTCAAACTTTGGATCAGAATCTTTCATTGAGAATATTATTCACTACAAATGATAAAATTATATTAAGGACAGTCACCCATTATCTAGAAAATATTTCCAGAATTCATCTCAGATTTAAAGGTGCTACAAGATAAGTTTGTGTAGAAACCTGAAATGTATAATATTGACATACGACTCATGCACTTTGGTTGACTTCTGTTCTATGCAATAATGAGTAAAAAAAACAAAGACAAGGCGCTGCGTCAGCATGTGGTCTAAAAGCAAAACAAAATGGTTTTATTAAATGCACGCTGAAAATAGAAAATAGAGTTAATATGAGAGTTAATAATGAGGCTTGCTTTTATATTATTGTACCTGCTGTCTCCTGCCTTTAAACAATGTATTTAAGCCTACTTATAACTGATTGAAATGTGTATTTATCTTTATCATGTACTTATTTATTTATGATGAACTTGTATTCTGTCACTTATGCTTTTACCTACTGCACTTTATAAGCATTTATGCTTTATGTACTTTATGTACCCTTCTCTTATTGGCTCTTGACTCTACCCTTCCTGAGCTATCTCTTTTTTAATACAAGAACTGCTACTTCTGCTGAGCTTACCAGTACCAACTGTTTATTTATTTAGTTTTTGTTGCCCGGGTAAGTGCACTAGACAAATCCTGCCTATTTTCAGGCACGACCCAGGGGAGGGGGATACAGATGAATGCCAGCTGACCTTGAACCAGATTAAGCTGTTGGTGGTATTTTTAGTGAATGAGGGAAATTTGGCCAGGACGCCGGGGAAATTCCCCTACTCTGCTGGTAGGGGGAGCCTTGGCTACTGGCTGCTGCGTGGCCAGTATGCAGGAGTCTTTGGAGGAGATGGACATCAGGAGTGCAGGGGAGCGGGCCTCCTCTCCTGTGCTTCAAGCTTCTGGGGCTGTGGAGGAGGAATGTGTTGTGGCTGAGGTCGCTACAGTGAAGATTATTGAAACCATGGAGCAGGTCATCGGAACTCTTGCTGGGCGGCAAGAAGTGGCTGGTTTACTGCAAGAAAGTGACCTGCAATCGGCTTTATTACTAAAGCGTTCTGCTTTAGTACAGGAAATGTTGCGGATTGATACGGAGCTTGCAGCGCTCCCGCAGGCATCTTTGGAGATTCCTTGTGTTGGGGCCGTGAGGTCTGTTAAGCCCCCTGCTGATGCAGCAGGTTCTGCATCATTTTCGAGTGCTCCTGCAGCGTTGGATGTTTGTTGTGGGGCTGGCAGTTTACCGAGTGCTCCCTCGGTGTGCCCACAGACCCCGCGTGGTTCTACTGATCTCCCTTTGGGGCAAGCAAGCAAAAATATGTGGTCAGCCTCCTGGAAGTCAGCTGGAGATGTCAGGCCCTGTGCAATCGGATTCTGAGGTATTTCTTTTTCCCACTATTAAATCACCGGGCTGGAGTAAAAGAAAAGGGACTTTGGTGCCTGTGGGGCATTCTTCTGTGAAGGGACTTCTTACTACATCCAGGGATTGTGGCCAGGGGGGCTTCCTGGTCCCCTGAGAAAGCCTTAAAGAATGCTGGTTGGGAACAGGAAGATGGTGGTACTTGGACACCGGACTCCCAGGATCCCTCTTATTTAGCAATGCTGCAAAAGGCAGCAGCTTCTGTGGCCACCGACACTGACTTGAACGCCAACGATCCCCAGGGTGTTGTTTCTGAAGGTGGTTTGACTAAGGGAAGTATATTGGGTGTACTACCTACTATGTTACAGACTCATACTGATTTGGGGGAGGTTTCTACCATTTCAGATGCTATTATTGATGATCAAAGCATAGCTCTTTCTCCTGTTCCTGCTATTACTGTGCCCCTTGAGCCTGAGGTTCTTCTCAGGATGGGGCCGGCCCCCTCTATTGCTAGATGCTGTAGAGGAGGATCCTGTTTGGCCAGTTGGTTTTAAACTAGCTGATTTATTCTCAACTAAGGGAGAACTGGCACCTAGATGTAATGCTGTCCAGTTGTTATATAAGGGAGAGCTTGTGAAACCCCCTAATAGGATTTATGTGGCTAAAACTTTACTTAAAGGCTTGATGAAATTTTTCTCCTCTGAGATTTTTGCCCTTATTAGTCTGGGAAATCATGATTATGATATTAGTTTTAAACAGGTTTCCAGCCTGGATAGGTTTTGGGCACAGTATGCAGCCTGTCAGGCCTCTCCTACTTGGTCCCCCTTTCAAGCTATTCCTTTGACTAAGCCCGCTGTTAGGAATATTACTATCATGTTTAAAAACAAAGGAGTTAATGTGGAGGATATTTTATTTTGGTTGAAACAACGGTGTGAGGTGCTCAACAAACCTAACCCCACATTAGATAGTGAGCAAATCTGGGATGAGGGATGGAGAGTTAGAGTAAAATTGTATTCTACCAATGCTGGGCCTAGTCATTTACCCAGTTTTTTTCATCTGGGGAAAGATAAAGGTCTCATTTTTTATGTGGGACAGCCTAAATCTTGTTTTAAATGTGGTTCCCATGTTCACTTTAGTTCGGCCTGCAATACAGTGAAATGTAGTCATTGTTTTGAATTTGGACATAATTCTAGTGCATGTCTGAATCTTTTTAAATGTAACCTTTGTGAACGTACGGGACATGCCTATGGCTGCTGCCCCTGGGCATCGCATAATAGGGAGGAGTGTCCTTCGCATGAAGGTTTAATTTCTATGGCTCAGCAAGTGCAGGCTAAACTTGTTGCAGCCAGGGACTTGAAAATTAGTTTACTTTCTTCTGCACCTGAGGGATTAGCTAAGGAGCCTGAGGTGGTTGTTGTCCAGAACACTTTGGTCTGCCCTCCTCCTTTGCTCTAAGCTCAGCCTTCTGTTATAGTTTCACCCCCTGTCCCTGTGATTCATGTCATGGAAGAAGGGTCGGTTGTGGTTGTTAGTGAAATTCCCCCCCCCCCAGCAGTCTACTCCTGGTTTAGAGGCATCTGGTTTTATTCAAATCCCACATAAATGGACTAGAAAACGTTTGGCCGTGGCTGGTCGGGGTAAGGAGGCCGGAGTCCGTACGTACTTGGCAGTCTGGTAATAAATTTTCAGTATTGGCGACAGACCTATCTGATAGCGACTCGGGGGGGGGGAGATATGGATACCTCTTCTATCCGATCTAATACAGATACTGAGTGTGGTGGGGAATTGGATCCTATTGCTAAATGGACTCGTCAAAGTCTTAGGAGTAAGTCACCCATAGGCACTTAAATGGCTTCTTTATCTGTTTGTTCTTTAAATGTCAACAACATTAAAAGTCATAGAAAGCTTGTGGGTGTGTTATTAACTATGCAGGACTTTAGATGTGATATTGTTTGTCTAGTGGATACTAGATTAAAATCACATCAAGAACTGCAACAAGCTTCCCGGGCATGGACCCTTGGTCCGTCATTTTGGTCATCAGGCGCTGATAAGTGTGATGGTATTGGGATCTTATTTTCTAACCTTGCTTTTCATGTTTCCAGGTTGGTAGATATTCAACCGGGTAGAGCATTACTATTGGGTTTTACTGATTCCTTGGAGAGATTTAGGATAATTGTTGTTTATGCTCCCCAGACCAAAGCACAGCGGGTGTCCCTTTTCCATTTGGTTAGGCCCTTTTTGCATACCTCCAGGTTACTCTTGTGGGTGGGTGATTTTAATTGTGGTTTGCACCAAAGGGATAGGGGGTTACAAACCCCAAAATTATTTTGTGATTCTATTGCATTGAAGGACGTTATCACCACTGCCCAACTGGTAGATGCTTATAGGTTTTGTCATAAGTCTGGGGGATTTACCTTTTTTAAGGGACCTTTGAAGACTCGTATTGATTTTGCGTACTTGTCTAAAGTTTTGCAGATTATTTCTTGTCAGACGGTGGGTGTGGAGTTTTCAGATCATGCGGCCCTTAGAGTGTCCTTTTCGTGAAACAAAACTCCATGGTGTAAGAAAAACAGATGAGGCTTAACGACTCCCTTTTGGAGGATCCTCACCTTCTGAAATTATGGAGGAGGGAATGGGCTGCTAGGCTCTCGGTAGCTGACCTCTATGAGGACACTTGTGAGTGGTGGGAAGATTCTAAATTAAGATGGAGGCAGGTTTTTCAGGGAAAAGCTGCTGCAAATCAGACTGCTCAATGCTTATAATATTTAGCATTACGGCAACAGTTGCAACATTTGATCTCTTTATCTGATACTACGAAGCATGACTATAGTAATCAAATTGCTGTGGTTTGTACACAAATGAAAACCTTGCAATATGATCGGGCTAGTTCTTTGGGACAGGAGGCTAGATTTGGGACTTGGGTGACCAAAGGAGGGTTGGACCCGTTTAAGGCCTGTAAAGGACGAGTGGAGTCAAAATTTATTCAGACTTTACAGTCTCCCTTCGGCGAATTGGTTACAGATCCAGAGGCTTTGGTTCAGGTTGTGGAACAAAATGTTCTTGCCATGTTATGTAGTATACCGGTTTGTGAGTCTGCAGATTCCTTTTTGGACTCCCTGCATCTCCCTTTGCTCTCTTCTGATGAGCAAGGTATGTTATCTGCAGATATTGTAGCCTCTGAGGTGACTCAGGCCATAGGTAGTTTAAATTCAAACTCAGCACCAGGATCAGATGGCCTTACTGCCCATTGTTATAAAACCTTTATGGAAGATCTAGTTCCAGCTTTAACTTTGTTATTCAATGAAATGTTAACTACAGCCTCTTTTACAAAGTCTATGAAGGAAGCCATTTTGGTCTTAATTTTTAAAAAAGGGGATATGGCTAATTTGAACAATTAGAGACCACTGAGTTTACTGAATGTGGATTATAAAATCCTGGCTAAAATTCTATTAGCCAGATTACTTAAAATTGCTGATCGTCTCAGTCCAGCTCAGACTTGTGGCGTTCCTGGTAGATGCCAACATGATAATTTGGTTTTGTTGAGGGAATTATTTGCCCTTGGTGAAAGGGGGACAGTTACTGGCTGGATCTTGGGGTTGGACCAAGAGGAGGACTTCGATAGGGTCTCCCAGGGCTTCTTATTCTCAGTGTTGTGGGCCTTTGGGATTCCTGTCAAGTTTCTTCATTGGCTTAGGGCTATCTACGATGGGGCCACCATCATTCCTAATGTGAATGGTTGGTTGGGGAAGCCTGTGATGATGGTACGGGGGGTCCAGCAAGGGTGCCCTTAAGTCCTATTCTATACAATTATTGTATAGATATTTCGATTAGGGCAATTTCTCTTTGTCCTCAAATTTAGGGGTTGGGGGTTCCTCCATCTGATCCCCATCAAAATTTTGGCTTATGCTGTTGACTTGGTTTTTACTGTGGACATCCTTATGGAGGAGGCAGCTGTGGTACAGGTCCTCCAAATGTATTCCTCAGTTTCGGGATCCTGTATTAATTTTATGAAAAGTGTTGGGGTACCCATTGGTCACCTCATTCTTCCACAGACTGGTACTTATGCGGGGATTCCAATTTCTATAGCTCCTTTCAAATGTTTGGGTATTTTTTTTTGGGAACTGGTGATATGCAATCTCATAATTGTTAGATTGCTTTAGGGAGGGCTGAAGGTCTTCTTTCGGGATGGAAACAGTACCAGATTGGTAAGAAAAAAAAGGGTTGTTTTGCTTAAAACGTTGGTGATTCCTATTTTTTTGTATCTTTGTTATGTGTTTCCCCCACCTCTGGCCTTTTTTACCAGACTATATGGGATTTTTTTCCAAGGGTTTTGGGGGTCCCGATTAAACCCAGTGAAGTGTAGTATAACTTATAGACTATTAAAGGAGGGTGGGGTTGGCATGATCCACCCTGTTGCTTTTTTTTATAGTTTGTTTTTTAATTATAATTTTGGGACAGCATTGAAACCAGGGGAGGTGGTTTGGAAACCTTTTTTGCTGAAATAGTTATTGCCCTGCCTTCCAACCTGGGAACTGAGGAAAAAGGGTTGGGTGTTTTGTTTTTCAGAAGTTCCCCCGTATGGGAAGGAAGCTCTTAAGGTGGCATTGTCCTGGATTTTTTCCCCCACAGGATTTCTGTGTTCTATCTCGTCCTATGCTTTATGACAAGGTTTGGAGGAGGGAGGCGGAGGAAGAGGTGGCTTTCCCCTTTTGTCCCCCAAATCATTTTGATTGGATTCTCCAGCAACTTAGCAATCCCCGTTTGCCCCCTTATGTTTGGGATATGGTATGGTTGGGTAATTTTGGAAGGCTAAGTGTCAAAGGTAACCATAAGCACAAAGCATTGGATGCTCGATATTGCCCCCGAGATCTTTGTCAGGGTATTTTAGAAACTCAACAGCATCTCTTTTTAGAATGCCCTTTTGCTCTTGCTTTTTGGACTTTGTTAGCAGGCTTGTGGTCTGAACCTTTGAAACAACATTTATCTTATGAACAGCTTATGTTTTGTACACATGTTGCTTTACGTCAAAAATATCATACAGACACTCTATATATTGTTTTTGCTTTGATTCGATATTATTTATGGCAGGCCAGATGCATGTTGGTTTTGCATCAGAAAGTGATTTCTTTACAAGAAGTGACTGAGAATATTAGAACTGCTATTCGTTTAGTTAAATTGCATGATTTTAAGGTTCTGGCAGGGCCACAGTTTCTTCGTTTATGGCACAATTGTGATCTTTTTTCTATTGATTAATTGTTACTATTTTTATTTTGATTATTTTTTCATGTTCTTTTTTGTTAATCATTCTGTTTATTGATGTTTTTGCCTTAGTTTTCAATGTATAGGATATTGTTTCTTTTGTAATGAAGTCCAAACTTTTTCAATAAAATTCCCCTACTCTTTTTGATAAGTGCCATGGGATCTTCAACATCCACCTGAACTACCACCAATCCAGGCAGATGGGACCTCGGTTTAACATCTCATCCAAAAGACGGCACCTCAGAAGTGCATCACCACTCTCATGCTGCACTGCAGTGCCAGTACTGGGATATTAACCCAAATGCTAAATGTGGGAACTGAAACCACAGACCTCTGATCTCCTGGTCTCAGAGGCGAGTGTGCTACCTACTGAGCCACTGACACTGTTTAGTGGAACAGGATTGTTAATTTTTCTAGCTTGTTGATTTTTACTGCTTAGAATAGTTAATAACTGCAGTTTGTAGATGTTACCTGCATGGAGTATTTAGACTGTTTGCATTCTTCATCCACTAATCAACTATAGACACCTGCATTCTTTTTCCCCTGTCCTACTCCACAAATCCTGTCTGTCTCTAAAGTGTGAAGCACATTCTGAGTATTTAACACTGCCTGCTAATTCTATGGTTGTTATTTCCAACACCATGGAGCTCTGCAGAAAAAAAAAGCAAAATTAGGCAATTAAGTCCCTGCTATTTAATGGAACCACCAGCTGCTCCCCCCCCCCATGCAGAGCCCAAGCGGGTGACCAGCACAGCCTGCCACTCTCTACCATGGCTGGCCACCAGACTGTCCTGGAATGAATGAGCTCATACTTGTAGGGTTAGAGGTACAACAAACAAATGGTTAACACCAGATTTATTTAAGCAAATGAAAGAGAGAAAGTCTGCTTGGAGGTGTTATAAAAGGCAAAAGACAGATCTGAATTTTAATAATTATTGGCATCTGCATAGTTTATGTAAGGCTAAAATTAGACTGTGCAAGTCAGAGTTTTATTTAAAGAAACAGCAGAATAATTTGCACAATGCTAAGCAATTTTGGTCTGCAATTAAGGAGTTGACTGCCCCAAAGGTTGGTGCTGCACCAAATCAGATGAATGTTGATGGGAATCTTATGTCTGATCCATTTACTATCACTGAAGCTTTTTTGACTAAATTTACTGATTTTTCTACTTGTGTTAAATATTCTTCTTCTTCGCATTCCCAGGACCATGTATGTTGTAAGGTGAATTTATTTTCTTTTTATTTCTGGCAAGTTAGGCCTAGTGAGGTCTTGAAATTATTAAAACAATTGCCTGTAAATAAAAGTAGTGGACCAGGTGAACTTGAAGTAAGATTATTGAGACTTGTAGCTGAGCATATATATGTCCCCTTAACTAACATTTTTAATTCAGCCATGATTGAGGGTAAATTTCCATCTTCTTGGAAAAATACAATAATAAAACCTGTGTACAAGGATGGATCAGTAAATGAGCTGGATGGTTACCATCCTATCTCTCTCT
Organism: Neoceratodus forsteri; assembly: GCA_016271365.2. Classification (NCBI taxonomy): domain Eukaryota; kingdom Metazoa; phylum Chordata; order Ceratodontiformes; family Ceratodontidae; genus Neoceratodus; species Neoceratodus forsteri. The sequence continues at coordinate 951,402,808 of CM028134.1, forward strand.
CTTGCCTATCTTGGGAAAATTGCTTGAAAAAATTGTGACTTATCAAATGGTGGAGTTCCTGGACTCCGCAGGCCTCAGACCCCTGGTGCAGCATGGCTTCCATAAACATCATGGTACAGGTACAGCTTTGCCAGATTCACAGACTATGTTGGTAGAGCATTGGATGGTGGCAAGCTTGTTGGAGCTGTGTTTGTGGATCTGTCCAGGGCCTTAGACTTGGTAGACCATTGCTTGCTGCTCTGGGGGTTGGAAGACCTCGGAGTCAGGGACTCCCCATTGAAATGGTTTAATAGTTATTTAACTGAGTATCCATTACAAGTTAGTTATCAGGGAGTTCAATCTGGGAGTAAAATGATGAAGATTGAGGTACCCCAGGGTTCCATCCTGGGGCCCCTACTTTTTTCTGTATTTATAGATAATCTTCCAGATTATTTGGTATCGACTGAGGTTTTGATGTACGTGGACATTATTTTTTATACTGGTTCACCATTAGAGGATGAAGTAAAATTAAATCTGACTTCTAGTTTCCAATCATTGGATATGTGGTTACACTCTCATTGTCTTCTTTTAAATACAAAGACAACAAAGAGTATGCTTTTTGGATCAAAGTACAAGTTGAATAGATGTAATCCTTTAGAGATTGTAAATTATGAAGGTGTTGTTTTGGAGCAGGTTTTTCAATTTAGGTATTTGGGACTCATTTTGGGATCCCTATTTATCTTATTCATTACACATTAAAACCATCTGCACAAATATTAGTCAAAGGTTGGGGGCTTTGTTAAAGCTGTGTGACTTATTGTCCAGGGAGTCCAGATTTGCAATAAGTCAAAGTGTGTTGTTGTCAATTCTGAACCATAATGCATTTTTATTTGTGAATTTGGCTAAGTTTGATGTTTCATTGTTGACAACAACATTTCATACTATACGTAGGTTTGCATTAAAGTTGTAACATAGTTTATGGTCCCAGGTCGCATTTGAAAAAGGGCCTTGGCTTATATTGTTTACCCAGTAAACAAAAGTTTAAATTAAAAAAATAAATATGTGCTCATGCATTCCAGGACAGTCAGGTGGCCAGCTGTGGTGAAGAGCTGTGGGCTGTTCTGAAAGCCTGCTCAGGGTGGGAGGGTGGGATGGTGGTGCACTACCTGATGGGGTGGGGGGTCCAGTAGACACCAGTGATTTAATTGCCTAATTTTATTTTTTCTGCAGAGTTCCATGATGTTAAAACTTGTGACCATAGAATTAGCGGGCAGTGCTAAATACTCAGAATGTGCTTCATACTTGTTTAATATATTTTCATTTCAGGCATTGTTTCTGTACCTTCAGCCCCAAATGTACTTCTTTTTAAAAAAAAAAAACTATTCTCAAATAAATGCTACCCTCCACTTGCTGTGCCAGCCTACTTGCAGAATGAGCCATACACAGAATGAATAGCAAACAATGAACATAATTACAATTCCCTCTTCTGCACTAAATTCCATACACTTGATGGACCAATGTCCCACTAAATGAGCTAAATAAAAAAATAAATATTATTTTACACTTTGTGGCCAGTGATCAGTGAGCTCGGGGGGGGGGGGTACTAGACACTAGTGCTGATTTAAGTAAATACACTCTTAGACACCAGGGATTTGATGGATTAGCCATTTGCTAACTTCTCCTTGCTTTGGGTATTTTTTAAGTGCAGTTTTCACTTAAAAAACACAAAAGCAAGTTACAAATGGCAAACTGTCACTTAAAGGAACAACTTCATGAATTGATCTGCAGAGGTGAATTTTTTCAAATTTGCTGAAAATTGGTTGGCGAAGTAAAACTTCACTGCATCTCTATCCAGGTGGTTGGCCCTGGGTGACTTCAATGCTTGGATCAATCAATCAATCAATCAATCAATCTATCAATCAATTAATCAATCAATCTTTATTTTACCGGGTGGAACACCATTGAGCAAGCTTATTTCCAAGGTGGGCCTGGTCGGTCATACAGAAAAGCCAACAGATAAATAATACATATACAGGTACAACATAGCTACTTCTATTATAGAGCAGCAAAACTGAAAGAACAAATAATGTATAAAAAGCTAAATCATGAGAAGGATAATCAAGCAGGATATATAATATTCACATATGTAATGTCAGTAATGACCATGACATTTCTATACCATGACAGATTGAAGAGCAGTAAAGGTAGAGGAAAACCTAGGAAAGGCAGAAAGTAGAAGACGGGAAAGGATAGCTATAAAGAGAGCAATGAGGTGGTAAGGGTTGATTACAGGAGGTCAGAACCAGGTAGGGCACATCAGAAGTAACACATACAATGTTCGGATCAATGAGAAACTATCGCAGTTTGGACGAGACTTCCTCCAGACAATGAATTCACTGGGCCTCTCACAAGCATTTGCTACTGCGGCTCACAGTCACAGGCATGCCTTGGACTTAGGGAGTCCATGTTGTGTAGCTGTGAACTGCGGTGCAGGGCTGGTGCTGATGATGGACAGCCAGGCTAAAAGTTAAATGAAGATCCAAAAGTCTGCACTCACAGCAAAGAAAACTTCACAAGGTATCTCAGTGAATTAAACATTTATTAGCTTGTGGCAGGAGCTAGTTCCCCAGTGCTTTGGCACTAAGCCTTCATCAGAAGGCCTGGCTTGAGACCAGTGAAACACCAACATAAATACATATAGTGTGATAACATCACAATCGATCACCCAACCATAGGGTTACATTTTAATTTTTGAAAAACAAACAAAAAATATACATGAATTACTACAGCATGACAGTCAGGGTAAATTGTTCATTTTAAAAATGTTAGGCAGTCAGACAATACATTTTAAACCTTTTAAATTTTTTAAACCCTGCTGAGCATTTTGAGAGCCTATAAAGTAGAAGAAAAGAAAGGAAGAAATGAGAAAAAATGAATAAAAGTTATGCCTTGTGATCACCCTACTGACAATTTGCAAGGATTCCTGTACTTTCAACTGGGGATGCACCCCACTGTCAAGGAATGTAAAGTGGGGTGACTCCAGATGCACCTGGAAGATAGAAAAAGACAAGAAAAGAAATAAGATACTCAGATTACACAGTTGTAAAAGTTTACACACTATTATTCATTTTTATTTTATTTATTTATTTACTTATTGGATCTTGGATTACATATACCTTTGAGCTAGGAGCCCTTTTACAAAGGTTACACATTGGAGATTAATACAGTAAGCAGAGAAAAACAGGATCTTGACACTGGAAACATTACAGTGCAATGATAATAGACAAAGTAAACAAGTTACAGACATAATGTAAGGTATTTAAGAAATTAGTCAAAAGCCCCATATCGATATTAACAATCTTGAGAGTCAGCCTAGAAGGCCTTGTCCAAGAGGAGGTGAATAGAGGAAGTTTGGGAAAGTCAGATGTGGAGTGGTTGGGGGCAAGATAGGGGGTAAACATGGAAGGGTAGGGGGTTTGACGGGTAGGTGGAATTAGAATAAGGGGTATGGCTGAGAGGAAGATGAGGAGAAGGGTGATCTAGAGGCAGGCAGGTTCAAACTGTTAAGTGCTGTGGAAGAACTGCATGGGATAAACAATATATGACAGCTTAGGGAAAGCAGTCACAACCATTAACTGCTCTGAGGTGTTGGTGAAGCTTATATTTGAATGGGCCCAGCTTTGATTCTGTAAGGATGTCACCATGCAGGTAGTTGAGCCAGTTGGCAGCTCAGTAGGCGAACGGCCTTTGACATTGAACAGTGCAGCACTGAGGGGCCTTGAAGGGCCGACTAACTGAACCTCTAGTGCAGTGAGGATTTCTGGATAGGCTCTAGTTGGTTCTATACACCCCGGGATGTTAGCCCTAGGCTTGTTTTTTAGCTAGTAAGTAGGTCTGATACTTGTTCCTGCCTTTCAGGTGTAGCCAACCCGTCTGTGTATAGAGATCACAGATATGGATGAGTCATAACTGCTAATTGTTGTTAACATTTTACATTATAGAAATGCAAGGCCTATTCAGAACAGATTACAGAAGCAAAGACAGAAGTACTCAAGTTTAAATCCAATGCTACTTTCAAAGAACCAGTCCTCCAACTGCAGAAGAAACTTACCAGGTATGAAAATGAATTAATAATTAAAAAGAAAAAAAAGTTACTCAGAGATCAGGAGGTCTATAAAAACGGGCATCTACTAGATGTGGGGAGGAAACACAACAGAAGTAGAAGCAGACAGAGTGTGCTGTCAAAGTGCTAGCAATACAGAGGACCTTTTTTTAGACAAGGAAACTGTATAAAACACACAAGAGAGGGGGAAAAGTGAAGAAGAAGACAACAACAAGTGAGGGTCCTCAGGGAAAAAAACAACCGTGAAGAGTTGCAAGTGTTTAATCTTTTTAAAATGTAGTTAACTAAGAACCAGCTGCGTGTCTTAAAAAAAGGCCTCTCATATATACCAACCCCAATCTCAATCCATTGCAAGTAAATGTGTGTGTATATATATATATATATATATTAGAGGCAAAACTTGTTTAATGCATTGTTAGTTGTTCAGTGACAAGTGAGAAGTCACAGTTAGGGTTGAAAACCCCCGCCCTCACCTTCAATCCAGAGTTTAGGGAGATTGGGATCGTGCAGCCCCAACTCTCACCCCATGACATGTGTAAAGCAGCAGAAGTATAGGAGAATGGGTGAGAGTTAGGACCCCATCCCAATGCGCGCACCCCAATGCCGGTTAGGGGTATGCGGTGTCCAAGGGGGTTTTCAACCCTAACAGCAAATTTCCTCACTTTTGTCGCTGTGGAACAACCCTAACTAATGCATTAAACGGAGTTTTTTGCCTCTAATTTCCCTTCTTTTTGAGAATGATAACGAGAAATAGTGAATGTAATGCAGCGGCGGGGGGCCTCGCGCTCCTGCCACATGATGTGTTGTGGTGTTGTGGCATACTAACAGGGACAGCAACACAAACAGAAATGCTAACAGTGGCACACATGGTAACACAAGCACGAATGAGAACAGAAAGGGTAACGCACATGGTGGCGCAGGGACGGGAATGGTCTGCCACGGATGTGTTGTCACATAGTAACATGGTGCCTGCAAACAGAAATGTCAATGGGCATGGTGATGTAAAGTGAAACAGAAAGATAAACAGTACTGTAGACAGAAATGGCAAAAAATAACAGAAACGCAAGCGCAAATGAAAACGTAAAGGATAACGCACATGGTGGCGCAGACCAGGTGAAAATGAAAATGCCACACAACCAGTCTGTAGCAAGAACTACTTAAAAGTAAAAAAGACTTTGTTCAAATCCAGCTCCACATTTAGCCCTAACATCTTTAACCCAGTGATTTCAGCCTTCAAGAAAGTGGTTACTAATCAGGTACAGGAGATCCTCCATACAGCACACAAACCATAGGGTAATAATCTTACTAAAGTAGAAAGAAATGCTTTACAAGAATTGTCTGCAAATACTAATATTTTAGTGAAACTAGCAGACAAACAGGGAATATAGTGGTTCTAGATCGGGAACACTATAAAGACATAGTAAAGTCATTACTGGGAGAAAATAATAACTACAGAGAACTGCACAGTAATCCAACAAGTACCTTTAGAGCTGATCTTAATGACTTATTCCAGGAAGCAGTCATGCAGGGGTGGATTACTGAAAATGAATATGGGTTTATATGTGAAGAAGTTCCAATAAAACCATGTTTTTATATTATCCCTAAAATTCATGAAAAGATGGGGAAAAAAGAGGAAGACTGGTAGTTTTCTGGTGTTTATTCATCAAACTAAAACCTGAGTGAGTTCATTGATTTTTTTCTTGCAGCAATGTGTAGAGGATCTTGGTTCATATGTTAAGGACACACTGGATGTCCTGAGAAAATTTTAAGATTTTGAATGGTATGAAGGCATGCAGTGGCTCAGCACTGATGTTGAAGCCCTCTAATATTACATAGGTGAGGTAGTGAGGCTTGTAAATATTTTTTAGAGAATCATCCAGATAAAGATCAGTTCCCTCTTGAGTTTATCTTGTTAGCCCTACAATTTATACTTAAACACAGCTATTTTGAATTTAAGGGTACCTACTACCTCCCACTGTGTGAAACTGCAATTGTGGCCTCTATGACCCCCTCTTATGCTAATTTATTTTTGGGGATGTGGGAGGAGATGCTCATCTTTAATAAAGAGAAGAATCCCTTTCTGTCAAAAAGCTATAACTGGTATCACTTTATAGATGACATTGTTTGTGTTTGACAAGGGGACAACAGGGATATTGAGCTTTTTATGGCATGGCTAAATCAAAATAACCTTAACCTATGGTTTACTTTCACATAGGGAAAATAATACATCAGTATTTTTGGATCTCACTCTCAGCAGTCAGGCTGGGATAGGTAAAAATGTTAAAAGTAAATGCTTCAGGAAATAGACGGCTACAAATTCTTTACTATGGGCTGATAATGCCCACCATGCTTTATTAAAGAATTCAGTACCAATATAACCAGTTCTTCAGGCTTAGAAGACATTGCACAGAAGGTTCAGATTTCTTTTAACAATCTAAGGACTCAGGGTACAGATCTTTAGCAAAGGGGGTACTGTAGAGAATTATTAGAGGAATCCAAATATACAGCTTTTTTAAGGATGGGGAGGTATTACTTAGAGATAAAGGGAAAGGAACAAGAAGCAAAGGTCCCATAACATTTGTCACAGAGTATATCAATTGGTCTAGCGGGATAGGGAACATTATCCATAGAAATTGGAGCATTCTTTTAAGTGATCCCACACAGCATCTGACAGACTTAGAGTCACCTTTAGTAGGCATCTCAACCTGAGGGACAAACTAGTACACAGTAGATTACCAGAAGTTATGAAACCAACTACTAATACCAACTGGCTTCCAAAAAAACCCATGGGCAGTTATAGGTGCAAAAGACATAATGCCTGCCAGTACTGCAACACTGGCAAAACATTTATACATCCTAATAAACCTGGGTTTAACTTAGAGGTCAGAAATTGTATCACGTGTGATACTGTATTTGTTGTTTGCATCCTATGGTGCCCTTGCAATTCTTTAGAAATAGGATGCACTACAGGTACCCTCAAAACTAGTATTCAGGAGTATATAACCTGTTGGTTAACATTTTCTTAGACACCATGGGCCAGATATTCAAAACTTTGCCCTGGGGCTAAATTAGCACTGCCCAGAGGGCAAACTTTGCTCGGAGCACAAAGCAAGCCATATTGAAAAGGAAATAGCCCAGTGCTAATCCTGCTGAATATAGCAGTCTAAGGAAGTGGGCAAACCAGTCTGGGAGTGCAGGGGAAAAATAGCCCGAGAATAAGACAGCACTGAATATAGCAACAGGGAAGTGCAAACTGCAACTGCAGCTCATTAGACTCTGTAGCAAGCCAGTGTTGCAGGTGGAGAACATTGTGTTTGATTGCACAGATATGTCTCACATCTACTGCAAACACACCTCTCAACCTTCTGCCTCATAAATCATGGACAAGGCTTAAAAAAACAGGGACAAAGGCTTAAAATCAGGGGCACGTCTTAAAAATTGGTGATATCCACTCAGGAAGCTGGAAGAATAAGTGGTGTAGTGTAAAATGCATTTTCTAAGGAACAACACGTCTGTAACATTAATGTGTGACAAAATCAGGGACAGTTGAGAGGTATGGCTGCAAACAACAATGTAAGCCACACACTGCAGAACTGTGCTATCCTGAAGTAAGGTTTGCCCTGGGCTAACCTGATTGCACAGTGCTAACACATTAGCCCAGTGCAAACTGGTTAGCCCAGGGCAAATGGAGAGCTGCAGCTGACAGGGGATTGGGCACCCCCATCAGCCACACAGTGTGCTGAGGCGGGATTGGGCACCCCCCTTGGCACACAAGGTGGGTGCCGGGGAGTACAGGAGGGGGAGGACATTAGCAGAGGGAGGAAGAGGGAGGACTTTGATCCTGAGCTGTGCATGACAGCAGTTCGGCTGACGTGTATGCTAGTTGTATACATGCTACCACCACTGATTGCAGTGGACCTTTTCTTAGATGTGAAGACCAACACAGCCGAACTGCTGTCATACACAGCTCAGCATGTACTGGTCCCCTAAGGTCACACCTGCTACACTGAGCACTGCATTGGGGAGGATTGTCACACACCTCCAAAAGACATACTGTTGCAAGATGTTCCTTGCGCATGCACGCAAGCAAACATAAAAATTTTTAAGACTACATACTACGTCTGTTACTTTTATTTATTTTTCTTGAAAGTTTTATTACTTTGTATTTACTCTGCCTTGTACAATATTCAAAAGACTTGATATATCTACACAGTAGTTTTACTAGCTTTATTAATTTATGCTGTACAGGAACAATAAAATCTATTTTTGATTTTGAAAGCAGCACAAGGGATGTCACAAAGATTGGAACTGTCTGATTTTGAAAGCAGCACAAGGGAAGTCACAGAGTTTGGAACTGTTTGATTTTGAAAGCAGCACAAGGGAAGTCACAGAGTTTGGAACTGTCTGATTTTGAAAGCAGCACAAGGAAAACGGAGTTTGGAACTGTCTGATTTTGAAAGCAGCACAATGGAAGTCACAGAGTTTGGAACTGTCTGATTTTAAAGCAGCACAAGGGAAGTCACAGAGTTTGGAACTGTCTGATTTTGAAAGCAGCATAAGGGAAGTCACAGAGTTTGGAACTGTTTGATTTTGAAAGCAGCACAAGGGAAGTCACAGAGTTTGGAACTGTCTAATTTTGAAAGCAGCACAAGGGAAATCATAGAGTTTGGAACTCAGTGCTTTGGCTTCTCAGAAGGAACTAGAAGGGGGACAGAATCAGATCTACAGTACAATAGCTTATTGTTGTTTTACATTGTTTCTTGTGGATTCTACTTGCTAGAAGGTTATTTATTTTCTTTCTTACTACTAAGGGGCTAGCAGGGTATTGTTTGGGGCTGTTGGAATTTTGAAACCTGTTTTGGTAGCTATAAGTGGGCTCATTTGTTTGATTCACTGTGTGGCAGGCTGCATTTAGGCTTGCTGATCCAACCAATCAGCAACTTCACTACTCCCTGATAGCCAACTACCAATATTCTCTCATAATGGGGAGTTTACTTCTGATACTCCTTTCACTGTCAGCCATGGGGTTCCACAAAGAAGATGTCCCTGTCACACAAACTAGGGTGATCCATCCGCCCAGTCTCTCTGAACCATCCCCTTTGGGTGATGCTCAAACCCTCACATATGCTCTACCATTGCTGCATCGACTACAGTGTTGTGATCACCATAAAAAGACACATACCACCACATATGTATTTCAACCAAGGCTCCACTGCTGGATATACAGATCCCCCCTAAGCCTAACCACCAAACTGCTACTTGGTGTCTCGACACAATCTCTTAAACCCACAGGGAGCACCCCAAAAGAGTGGCAACAGAATAAAAGAAAGAGGACCAAAGACAGCCCCCTCTTCCTATCACTGGCAGCCCTCACGAAACTCCTGCTCTTTCTATTACTCTGTATTGATAACGTGGAAATCAACCCTGGACCCCATGAATGTATCACCTCTCCATCAGACCTAACCTCAATTAAAGGCCTCAGTTTCCTGCATATTAATGTATGCAGTCTGCTGAAAAAACTCACACTGATACAAACCTGGGTTGCCCATACCTTGCCAGACTTTCTTGTGGTATCTGAGACATGGCTCAAACCCACCACAGCAGACAGGGATGTTAACCTACCTAACTACCAGCTATTCAGAGCTGATCGCCTAACAAGGGGAGGTGGAGTAGCCATATATGCAAAATCTGGTATAGCTGTATCCTGTATTGCTGCAACATCTATGCCCAAGGAGTTTGAATGCCTATCCCTAAAAGTCTCTCTCCCCAATACAGCAGCTTTTCAGCTAGTTGGTTGCTACAGACCCCGCTGAACACAAGCTCTTATCCCATCTGGGGAACCTGCTCTGAACCAGCACTGAAGAAGTCATTATTCTAGGTGACCTGAATTTCAACTGGCTTACCCAGGAAGCTGCATCTCTGGTATCATTCTGTGATACATATGGGTTCACACAGCTAATTAATGAACCAACAAGAATTAATGCAAGGAATAGTAATAACAGCACACTACTTGATATCATGCTTGTGAATAAACCACATCTATTCACACACGCTGGAGTGCTTCTCTGTGATATAAGTGATCACTGCCCCATTGCAGGGGTAAGATCCACCAGCATAACAACAAGCTCTGCAAAACTCCTCATGAGGAGATCCAAGAAAAACATCAATATTGAAGGATATTTGCATGATCTAGCTTACTCTCCACACTGGCAAGAGTTTTATCTTGCCCATTCTGTTGAAAAAGCTCAGCAGGTGCTAAATAACATTATAATAAATGCCCTTAACACCCATGCCTCAATCTCTAGTATCCGAATAAAAAACAAATCCTGTCATTGGTTTACAGCTGACCTCAAAGCTGCACTGCTGGAGAGAGACAAACTCTGGAAAATGGCAAGAAAAACCAAGAATGCAAATGACTGGATGAGCTTTAGGAAAGCCAGGAATAGATGCACCAAGAAAGTTAGGGATGCAAAGGCTGCCTTCTACTTAGCCGAACTCAACTCTTCCTACCATAATCCTGCTAGGTTTTGGGGCACCATCAAGGATATGGTGGGGCAGGCCGCTAACACCCCGCTTCCAACTCAATTACACAACAGTTATGGCCCTATCACTGGCAAAATGGAAATTCTGAACGCCTTCAATAACCACTTCGCAACGGCTGGCCTTGCCTTTGACACCTCTCCAGCTAATCTGCTGAGGGAACAATTAAGCTCCCATTACACTGGTGATCAGAGAGTTGACTCTTCCTTCAGCTTCAAATCTATACTGTTGAAACAAGTAGAGGATCTATTATGGCAGCTGGATACCAAAAAAAGCGCAGGGGCAGACTCTCTGGACCCCTACTTTCCAAAGATTGCATGCCATGTACTTGCAGTCCCCCTAACACACCTCTTTAACCTATCCCTAAACTCTGGCTCTATTCCCACACTGTGGAAGACAGCCCAAGTGGTTCCCCTTCTAAAATCAGGGGACCCTATGGATCTTAATAATTACAGGCCCATTTCCATTCTACCAGTGCTATCCAAGATGCTGTAGAAATTAGTGAGTAATCAGTTAAGGGAGTATCTTGACAATGCTAACCTCCTAAACCCAGCTCAAACTGGATTCAGGGCCAAGCATAGCACTATAACTGCACTAGACAAGGTCACAAATGACTGGCAATCCGATTAGATAAAAAGAATAATGTCTGTGCAGTATTCCTGGACCTGAGCAAAGCATTCGATACTGCGGACCATGAGCTACCACTTTCATCCCTGTACTCCATTGGCCTAGATCCATCCTCCCTTAAGTGGTTCAGATGCTATCTCACCGGTAGGTCACAGCAGGTAAAAGCTGAAGGTGACCTATCCCCATTAAAACCACTGTCAAGAGGAGTCCCCAAGGTTCTATTCTGGGTCCTATCCTTTTGCCATTTATATAAATAACATTGATTCAACCATTACTAATTCCTCTGTACACCTCTTTGCTGATGACACTGCTCTGTATGTCAGCAACCCTTCGCCTGCAGCTGCTCGTGAAATCCTACAAACAGAATTCTCCTTGCTACAATATCAGCTACTCGAGAAAAAGCTTCTGTTAAATGCAAAGAAAACTAAAGCAATGATGTTCACAAATCAAAGCTTCACCAGCACATCCTCTCCAATCATTCTCCCCCAGCTATGCACTATACTTGGAGAAAATCTGGAGTATGTAGAAAACTTCAAATACCTAGGGGTGTGGATTGACAACAGACTTGACTTCACTCGTCATTTAGAAGAACTGTTAAAAAGGCTTCGCCAAAGGCTTAGCCTTCTCTATAGATTAAAACCCTTCCTAAACAGAGACTCAAAGATGAGGTTAGTCCAGACCATTTTTCTATCAGTTGTTGACTATGCAGACTTCCTTTATAGTCACTGCCCCATCTCCTACCATCACAAGTTGGATACCTTATATCATAGAGCAATAAAGTTCATTACAGATCTGCCATCTAATACTCATCATTGCTCTCTTTATGCTGCAGTTAGGTGGGTTTCCTTCACCTCAGAAGGAACAGAAATGCAGCATTATGGATTTACAGAGCGTTGTCAAAAAAACTTCCAAACTATATCCTGGACTGCTTCATCCAGACCTCTCCTAGCTCCTATGCCCTAAGAAGCAACAACATCATACTGCTCAAATTGCCCAAATACAACACCAGGCTAGGGAGGGCAGCAATCATCTATTCTCTAGCTATAGCATGGAACACCCTACAAAAATCCCTAAAACTGTCCAATATCATTCCATTTGCATCCTTTAAACAGCATTGTACAGTCTTCTTCAAAGAGAAATGCAATTGCTACCACTAGAGCTAGCATTGTCATCTCACAAATCTCCCTTCCAAACCATATATGGCATATTCCTTTCAGACAGACACCCCATCTTATGGCACCCAGTAATACCTTCACCATCCTAGTATTACATTATGTTGAGTGTCTGCCATGCCCCCCCACTGGGATATGTATATACTGTACATATTGTAAATATTAGCTTAACGTTCCTGTAACCATTTTTTATCATGTGAATTTACTGTACATCACTGGGTTTATAAATGTTATTTTCCCCCTGTTTGTATAACTGTCTTATATAAGTGTATGATGTATCTGTTGTGTATCAACTATTGAACCTTGACCTTATCAGGTCCATCTTGTAAATGAGCCTTGCTCAATGATGTTCACCTGAATAAATAAAGATTTGATGATGATTTGATGATGATGATGATGATGATGTCATTTTGAGGTCACTTCATGCCATGTTCATTTACAGGTTTTAAGGATCTTTATATGCAGAAGGCTGGGAAGGAAAGTTTGAGCCATTTTTCATTGTTTTGCATGATCCATGAGCAAGGGGGAAGTAGAAATGAAAAATAACTGATATTTCAGCCTATTGTTGTGACAGGTTGGTGGCATGTACTTTGGGATAATCTGAATTAAAATACTCACTGAAGCAATATTAATATTATTTTGATACTGGTATGAATTTTAGGTTTTGTTTAATGAACAGTGCATACTCCTTGAATGAGTATACAAATAGATGAAAAGCTTTCACTGCATAGGCATAATTCTTAACATCTTTTGATTTGCATTACACCTGCAGTCTAACTATTTAACTGTAGAATTGCTGTTCTGCTGAGGAAGAAAGAAGAAAGAAAAGAAATTCTGCCAATAATTGTTCCTGATTGTCTCCTCTTTTATCTTATTACCAGAAACTGAAGACTAGAGAGACCACTTTCAGTAGTAGTTGATTGAGAAAATTATCTTGACCTCTTCTACTATAGAGGTCTGATAGTGCTTTGGGTGTAACCCTTTGTTTGCACAATACTTATCTGTTCAGAACCTCCACATGTTAATGCTGTCATGCATACTATGTTAGTTCTCTATATTGTTTTTCCAGTTTCTACCATTATAGAGCAAGGCAGAAAAGGAGTATCTACTGAATGATATAAACTGTTCCAAACTATGCCTGTTTTTTCCAGGTCCTGTAATCAGTTCCTGATGATGTGTACTTCCTGTTGAAAAGTTATGTACTGTGTGTCTTTATTCTCTGTATGCAAAAAAAAAATTGAAAAATCAATAAAAACCTTTTTAGAAAAAAGTTTAAACTTTGCTGGCGAAGTGACCTTAATGCCCTCATGAAGTTTTGAGAAGTTTCCAATGGCCTCAACAACTTCAACTTCACCAAAGCTGCAAAGTTTTCACCATGAAGTTGATGTTTCTTCCACAAGGTGACTATTTCACGAACAAATTCTGATCAATTTCCATAAGAAAATGACCACTTTGCTGGGCAAAACTTTGCAAATTTGGTGAATTCTCACACTGACAATTTCCTGGAATTCACAAATTAATTTTTGAAGTGAATTTTGACCACATTGCCCACACCTATGTTTACTATGAAGCTGAGTACAGCTCACAGTGGTGGGTTTTTGCATGCAAATAATTCATAAAATAAATAGCTCTGTAGTAAAGTTCATCTTGTTTAGTCAGTTATGAGATGGGACAGTGCAAGTAAATTAAACCTCCAGGCCCAGATATTCAAAAGGGTTGCGCCAGCGCAAGTCTGAAAATGCCCCATTCTGCGATATTCAGCGGGAGGCAGTTGCGCCTCCCCCAAATCACGCTGAGCAATAGTGCAATGATAATGAATGTATGCACAACTGAAGGGGGAGGAACCATGCATAAATGGCGCAGTGCGATATTCAACAACGTGCCATGCGCAATAGGGGAGCGATAGCAGAAATGAGCCAAAATAAAAAGGAACAAGGAAGAGGCACAAGAATGCTACAGGGAAGGCACATGTTGCTGAACTATAGCCAGCCACAAAGGCAACACACACACACAGGGCAGGACAGAGAAAGGGCACCTGGAACCCATAGGCTCAGGGAAGGTGTGGGGATCCACAGCCACAGTGCAGAAGGGGGAAGTGCCACACAGCAATGAGGCCAGCACAGTTAGGTGTTCCCGGTGCAGGGGAAGTAGCAGCCAGGACAGCAGGTGGAACACAGAAACAGCTGCCGGGGGGGTGAACACAAGCCAGGGACATGGCCAGTGCCACCATCCAGATAGAAGCAGTAATGAGGGGGGGTGAGAAGACAGGCAGCAGGGGGGCGCGGCCGTGGAAGGGCCCATCTGCGGTATGCCCCCAACAGGCAGTACCAAGCCCACACCAGCTTTGGGCTGTACAGTGATACTGAAATCGTGGGCAGGTACTGCCCGAATCGGGCAATTCTGAGGTGGCTCTGTGAGCTGTGCAGTGATGTGATGCAGGCACCCACACGACGGAGCCATGCTCTGTCAGTGGAGACTAAAGTGACAGCTTGCATGTGCTTGCTCACCACGGGTACCTTCCAGAGACCAACAGGGGACACCACAGGCATAACCCAGTCAGCTGCATCATGCCACCTCACCCAATTCCTCAGTGCACTGCTGCCACATGCTGTGGAGTACATCCATTTCCCCAGCATACCAGCAGAGTGCACAGCAAACATACAGGAGTTTCACAGGGTAGCACGTATGCCTGGCATGCTAGGAGCAATAGACTGCACCCATGTGGCCATCCACACACCACCTGGCCCTGAGGGGGCTGCATATGTTAATCGTAAGGGCTATGCTAGCATCAACTGCCAGGTGGTGTGCGATGCCAGAAGGTGCATAATCAATGTCTGTGCCATGCACCCTGGGGGAGCACATGATGCCTTCATCTGGCACCAATCAGCACTGTGCCACAGATTCGAGAGTGGGGACATCCCCACTGGCCACTTAGTGGGTGAGTATGCAAACCACATGGACAAACTTAGGGCTTGGGAGGGGCATGGTCAGAGGTGACATGGGTAGTGGCCTACATGGCCCGGGGTAGGGTGATGCTGATCACCAAACTAACCTCCACCCTCTGCACACAGGTGACAGTGGATACCCACTCCGTCCCTGGCTGCTCACACCATACCGGCGGCCCGCGACCCCATTGCAGCAACACTACAATGAAGCACATGCCACCACACATAATGTCATTGAGCAGGTGTTCGGTATGCTGAAGGCACGTTTCCATTGCCTGGACACCTCTGGCGGTGCCCTACAGTACAGACCCTCAAAGGCCTGCAGGCTATTCCTGGCCTGTTGCATCCTGCACAACATGGCCAAAGAATGTGGGATAGCTGTACAGGTCAAAGAGGGGGACAGCGATGGGGATGATGAGGATGCCGGTGACAATGGTGATTGGCAGCCCCCCCAGGTGACGAGACCCCGACTGCTCCGGCTGGCACAGCTGCACCAGGACACCATCACAGAGGAGCACTTCAGCCAACCCAGGTAAGTCATGGGGCCATGTGAAACCACCAGTGGCAAAGGCACAACCCACAAACACGCATGGGCACACACCAGGGGTGCATGCCATCAAGAGAAGTGGCCAGGCATGGAACCACACACACTGCCAGGGATGAGTGAGGTCTAACATGGCACACAGACAGACACACACACACACACACAACTCACCAGACATGCACAAAGGGTAGGAGGCATGCTGACCCAGACACACATGTCCGCAGACCACCACGCCCACTGCTTGTCATTGTGCATGTGTCAGACGCTGGGCACCATTGCACATTGGTGTACAGCACAATGCAGGCATCATCATGCACACACAACTGTGGACAGCAGCCAGGAGGGTGTGCAGATGGACTGTGTGTGTGTGCGTGCAGAGCCAGGTACCCACCAGTGCATTGCCCGCTGAATGACACAATGCACACAGGGCAGCATCAGACAGTAGCTGCACTGGGAGACAGGTCAGTCAAGTGCCACAGTGCCCTGGCTGCCACAGATGCATGGGCGGCCCTGCCGGGACCCGCCAGCAGTTACAGGCTGACCACTAGCCTCATGGGGTGGCACTGATGGTCCCCCAGGGGTTCCACTGTGTGAACGCGACTGTGCTTGTACAGGGGTCTGCAGCACACCGAACATGCCTGTGCCAGACATGCTCGGGATGCCCACGGCTGAACCCGGTGTCGACAAGGATGGTGTCATATGAGGCCAGGAATGGGGGTGGACATTGCACTGTACGGTGTCTGCGATGCATGGGAAAATAACTGTGTACCCCCTGTGGCCATGGCAGCTGTGATTGTCTGTGTCAGCCTGTCAATGGTCACATCCTCCTGCATTCATTCCATCCCTGACAGGAGCAGAGCGGTTTCTCTGCTGAGACGCTCCTCTGCCTGGTGCAGAGCCACACTGAATGCATCCACCGCCATCACAAGCCACATCTGCTGATTGACTGATGCTTGCAGTATGCAGGTGTGCTCATCCAAGAGGTCATCTGCCTGATCGGAATTCTGTCCCTCGGGATGTTCACGGTCCTGATGCTCATCACCCCTTGAGGGTAGGCACTGCACACCAGGGCCAGGCCTGGGCATGTCCACAGGCAGTGCACTGATGCCACCCCATGACACTGTACCCCCAAGCCCATTGGCTGATTGCTGATGCTGCCCCTCTGGCTGTCACTTCCCAGGGCTCAATGGTGCCGCTGCAGTGGCCACAACAGTCCTACTGTCCTGAACACACACCAGTGCTGCCCCACCAGTGCTGACAGGCACAGGCTGGTACTGTGATGACATGCAGGTCTCCAAGGCGGCACCACCCACAGCCATGGCCACGATGTTACCTGCTGTGTGGCCATCCTGTGGCACACACATGTCACTGCCCATGACGTTAGTGACATCATCATCGGTGACAGACCCGGCACCAGCTGGAGTCCCGGCATGCTGGAATCCATGGACGCTGGCAAGCTGGGACACGGGCAGGGCCTCCTCCGCACCTGCTCCACCAACATCAGTCTGGATGTCAAGGCGGGCCCACTGTCACCCTGAGCCGCGTATTCCTGTGGAGGTGGATGGGCCCTCCTCCATCTCCATCTGACCGGCCTCAGTGGAGAAGCCCACCACCGCTGACCCATGCAGATGCTCAGGAGCTGTAAGGGAAAACAAAGTCTAGTTACTGCATGTGACCTCCCTTGCGCCCCCAATAGACAGACCATGAACTACCATGCAGTGACGGGCTACCACCCATCTGGAATCCACCACCCGGAACACCCTCAATGGCACAATGCTGCATTCTGCCAGCAACCCTCTCCTCCTGTGGGGTCAGGAGTAGCACCTCTGGCTGTCCCCCACCTGTCTCAGACTGTGCTGCCCTGATGGCAGCCACCTTCTCTTTAATCCTCCACCTGTCTGTGTCCATCTTCTTCTTGCACTCCTGCATGGAGCGCTGGTGGCTGTAATGCAGGTTTACAGCACATGCCACCTCCTCCCATGCAGCAGCATGGGCCTATGGTGTTCCCTGGCATCCGCTGAGAAGCAGCTCCTGGTCTAGGTAGGCCTCGACCAGGGCATCCATCTCGGCCTTCATGAAATTTGGCCTCCTCCTCCTCCCACGACTCTGTTCCTCTTCCTCCACAACTCACTCGGTCATGATTCAGCCTGTGAGAATGACAGGTGTTACCTGTGACTGTGCAGTCCCATGCATGTCCCCAAATCCACAGTCCACACTCCCAAACAGCATGCAACTCACCAATAGACTGCAGTAACCGACTATGGCCAGGGCAGCCCAATGTCGCACTTTTATAGCACAACCCATGCAAATGAGGTGAGGCGCATCTTTAAGTGGATGCAAATGCAGTGACTGCACCATTGAATGGCTGATTAGCTGATTTGCATATGCCAGCTGAATATTGTGCTGTTGCGCTTTGCGCAATTGTGTTGAACGTGCTGAGCCAAGGGTGCAGTTCTGTGACATGCGCAGTATACACCTAACTGCGCATTCCTGGGTTGATGATGCAGGCACGTGCTGCGCTGCTGATGTGCTGTGCATGGGAGGCAATGCATGGCATGGCCACCATTGTGCCAGTGGTGCTACAGCACTGTCCACCTATATGGCACTGTGGCACTGGTGCATTGTAGGCCCACTCAGGCAACAGTGCGATAGGCCACTACAGGAGGTGGCACACAGGCACCCAATCGCACTAGAAGCATTGGCTTCCAGTTGCACTGTGGCTGTCCATGCGCCAGAGACCCTTGACCCTGTGCCGGATCTTTGCCCCCTAGGCGCCATGTGTCAGGCATGGGTGCACCACTATCACGCTGTTCGGTGACAGAACGATAGGAAATGGCAGTGCTGTACCACGCAGCATCTGCACGTGGCAGAACCGTGCTGCAGAGTGCCATTTTGACTTAACTGAGCAGCAGAGATGGCGTGGAGGAGAGCTGTGCAGTGGAGCCAGGTGGAGCTGGCAAACCTGGTTGCCATTGTGGAGCCACATGTTGGCCCACTATTTGGGGAGGTACCCCTGGTCAGGGCCAGGAGTCAGGTGTGGCAAGAGGTGGCCAATGCCCTGGAGGAGGCCACCAGTATGAGGCAGACAGCAGAGCAGTGCAGCCACCGATATGGTGACCTGAGGTGGAGGGACCTGAACCTGCTTGCCAGCCTGCAAGCATGTGCCAGGAGGGGCATGGTGCCACGGCTAGGTAGGTGCAACATCCATACACTTTTATCTTCCATACGGGTATCACGGTTGCATGTGTCCGGCACATGGGGGGGGCTGTCCGGTGTTGGCCATGGTGGTGTTATCAGGGTGTGGGGTGAGTGGGTCTGGCTGTATGGGATTGCACACACATGGGGTGGGGGGACTTTGCTACAGGATTGTACTGATGTTCCTGTCTCCATGTTTGCACCTTAGACCCAGAGGAGCGCAGGCTGGTGAGGGAGAGGAGGCGCCACCAGGAGGACCATCAGACCGGGAGGGGCGATGGTCCGCAGAGGTGCAGGGACCAGCCTGATGATGGTGAGTGCCTTACATCCATGATTACTATTGCATGCTATGTAACAGGGCGGGCAGTGGGGCATGGCCACCATCCATTGACACTGCTGCCATGCATGCAACTTGTTACAGTCAGCACTGTCCAGTGGCACTGCATGTCTGGGAGTGCGTCAATGGTGGTCCATGCGTGCACCGGGCACATGGCTGTGCCACTGCCTTCACACCGCATAGCCAAGTCACTGTACGGTCACGGTGGTGCTGTTCAGGACATGGGCAATGGGTGTGTGCAGTGGTCCTCATGGCCATGGCTGCCTGGGTAGGCAGGTCTTTTGGACACGGTCACTGTGGGTGGTCGCACACCATCACAGGGGCATGGCACGTGGCTGTATGCCATGCACAATGGGTTTTCTGCAGAGGACTGGACAGTCACACGTATTGACTCTGCTCCCTTGTCCTAGGTGGACAATGCTGGATGGCCCTGGAACAGGCCATACAAGAAATACTGCAGCTGGCACAGGTGTCCATGGCAGCACTAGAGAGGTTGGAGCGACATGGGGTCCGGAGGAGGAGAACCCAGAGGCACCACAGGATTGCAGAGCAGGGCAGGGAGTAGGCCCTCCATGACCCCCTGACACCCATACCCCCTGGACCCACCCTCACACCCCTTCTTCCCTCTCCCATTTGTACACCCCTGCCCCATGCCCACCCCACCTGGTTTGTGGCCCTTCCTCCCACCCTTGTATGTATTTGTAAATATGTTTCATAGTTGTTATATTTTAATAAATACATTTTGTTATAACAGCTGTGGTGGTCTCTGATCTGCAGCGGGCTACAGGTGTTCAGCTGCAGTGGTGTACATGGCGTCAGGGGTGGTGCATGCATGGGCGTGTGTGTGTGTGTGTGTGTGTGTGTGTGTGTGTGTGCAGAGGTGAACCGTCTATAGTGTGGGCAGGGGGATCAGTCACTGTCTGTGGTTTGTGTGTTGTACTCTGTGCACTGGATGCCTGTGTGCAGTGGTCCATGGGGCCTGCACTGTGTGCATGGCACTCCTGTCAGACCATCCATGGCCTGTGCAGCTGCCACCCTTGCATGTCTGTGATATGCACGGTCTTCTGGCATGTCAGTGGTGGCTGCTGTGGCCAGTGCTGGGATGGGATGTGTCCTTGGGAGGGTGTGCAGGGTGCTGCACTGCTGGAGGTGGGGTCTGGGGCATGCCCTGTCGCATGTGGGGTACCTCATGTGCTGACACATGGTCGGTCTCTCAGCTGTACCTCGGGGGGGGACGTGAAGGGCGGCACTGTGTATGCATCTGTTGCATCACTGTCTGCTGCCGCCTACTGCAGGGTGTCCATGGTGGGGCTGCTTTGCATGGCTCCATGGTGTACAGGGTTGCATTGTCACAGTGGGGGTGGTGGTATGCATGGGGTGTCCTGCACTGTTGGGTGCTAGTCCTGGGCAGGGTGTATGGGGATCATGGTGCAGGGTGTGCTCTGCATATGTGGGATGGTGTGGTATGGGGTGGTCGGCCATCCTTGTGTGCCGGTCACAGCTTGCCGGAGGTGTGATGGGGCACCATGGCCCGGCTATGGGTGGTTGCTGGGGTCCATGGGCCAGTGGTTATTCCAGTCCTCCCCCCAGTTGTGCAGTGCATGGGGTGTGGAAGGACGATGTCTGTTCTGCTGTGTGTTCCTCTGCCCATCTGTGGCATGGGTGGTGGGCCCCTGAATCCCTGGTTGTGCTGTTGCATTGCTGCCCTGCTGCTGGGGTGTGTCCCTGGTTACGCTATGGCGCATCTGGACTGCTCAGCTGAACATCCCTTGTTGTGCTATGGCGCATCAGATACGCTCAGCTTCACCTCCCTAGTTGCTCTATGGCGCAGGTGGTATGATATTCAGTTATGGCCATAGGCACGTCTTGGCCTGCGCAGTTTTTGAATATCACGCTTCTCGCGCGTGGGCGCAGTGGACTTGCGCTTGCTCCTGCTGCTGCGCACTTTTTGGGCGCAGTTTGAATATCTGGGCCCTAGAATCTAACAGGAGCATAAATGTGGCTAATATAATCTCTCCATGCCATCATCAAAAAACAATTTTTATCACAGAAAAAGAAGACTAGACTCCATTTCATGTTTTACATAATTGTTTCATGTGATTACAGAAAGTAAGCAAATTGTGGATCCAGATACTTAAATATGTAAATGATGCACATATCCAGATTTTCAGTTTCATTTTTCTGATGCTCATTTTAGTGGTTAGAGTGATGGTTTTTTCAATAATGCAGCATGGTTAATTAACATCACCTCTTTCAAAATCACTATTTAGCTCACCTTGCTCAAAGAAAGCCTAACTCATGCATGCACAAGTTTGCTGGCAGTTAAGCACAATCTTTGCTTCATGAATGCACTGAGCATTTTGGCAGCAGATCTAGTCTGGCTTCTGATTGGGGCACTTCAAATTCCTTTTTTTTTTTGCAAAAGCTATACAAGAAGTTATAGATGAGGTAGATCAGAGCAATATATGCCATCAGTAGCATGCAGATGGCAGCAGGCACTTTGTTCATACAGCAACATAAATTCATATATAAACTATTAACTAGTAACTATTTACTCTTTAAAGGGCATGTAGCTCCTTACTTGTGCCCTGGATGTATCATGTCAGTGCTGCCATAATAAATATACATTTGATGTCTCCTGCATGTCCTCATGTGTTCATCAGCTGATCACCAATAGTGTTCCTCTTCTTTTCAAATGTGGAAGTGTGGAAGACTCCAGTGTTTTTTTTTCTGTACATGCTGCACCACGAAGCCCAACATTCAATGATGTCAAATGACTCACTTCACAAGCATGCTTGCTTCACTTGGCATGCTGTTCTACCTCCCAATGCATACTTGCAATTTCAGAATCAGCAGATTCATCCCCTGCCCAGTACTAAATCTCTTCTGACAGAACAGGAAACAGCGAACATGAACAGCAGACTCAGTTCCGATATGAATTATTGGTGTAAATAGTATTGCCTCCTGCTATCTTCACATCTGACATTAAAAAGGCAAACAGGTCAGTTACTGAGTTATTAGGGCAAAGATCAGCTAGGTGTTAATAATGGATTGCGTAGTTAGATGAATTATTAAAGCTACACTCTAGGGTTGTCAGAACCCTCTGAAGTTCTGGGTTCTAGTTCTAGTCTAGAACTTTTGAAAAAGTTCTAGGGTTCTAATCTTTTTTAGAACTTTTTAGAACTCGAACCCTATTTTTTTATTGTGCTGCCAGTAACGAAGATAGTAATAAAATACATGTAAAGGAAAAATTGTTCAATATAAGGGGGAGAGAAATTATCATGTGTGACATTGATAGGAATACAACTAGGTTTATCTATGGTTTCTTCTGTTTGCTAAAGCCAGCAACTTAATACGTAACAGGTCCACCCACCCATATGTTAAAAGTTTTCCTGCTGCAGCTGCATCATAGTTCCTTAGTGAAAGAAAGAGGCACATTAGCCATTTATGTACTCAGTTATATATACTCATCGTCATGAATTAGGAGAAAAAATAACTATTACCTAATTTCAGCTATTTGCTGCTTTCTGTTTTAAATGAGTGAATCAAAAGTTGCTATGTTTAAAAGAATGCTTTTATAACAAAGTCAAGCCAAGTACTACAGCAGCAGCATGTGGAACTGTTGCAAAACATATTATGACATAACATAGTCAGTCAAGACATTTGAATAAAAAAAATATGCCAGTCATTGTTGCTGGCAAAATGCATGCAATTTTCTAAGGTAATGCATACATATACCAACATTTTTGTTGGCAAATTGAAGTAATACATACAAAAAATTCTAAGATGATGCATTTTTGCAGCTGATACTTCAATAAAATCTGTATTTCAGTCACATAAATAAAAAAAGTGGTTTCCTCACCACATACTAAGGAACATTTAATATAGCTGCAGCAGTTGGCATGTGATGTTTAAGGGACAGCATCTGTCAACCCCATTATGTATCAAATTATCACTACTTGTAAAGCAAAAACACTTTATGATAAGTCACATTCTGTGAAAACTGCTGATGCAGATTTTCTTTTATTTCTGATTCCTTTATTCTTTTTTTAAAGGGGACAGGACAATTGTGCTAGGTGGCAGCAGTTTGCAATGTATTTAATAAGAATATATATTATGTGTACAGTAGGTTCGGTCTGTCATCATTTTTTTCCTCACCATCCCCAGCTGATCACGAATCTGTAAATGAAAGAACTAAACAACACCCACCTTTCACCCCATCACCCATTCCACTTTTCTTCCACCACCTCATCTGTGCAGTAGCACCCATGCCACCCTTACACCCATGTTAAAACCAACCCACAACCCTCACCCATGTACTAGCATCCATTTTTCATTTATGGCTAATATTTCTGTAATTGAAAAATAATAAACAGCTACCAATTAGAACTCATTGTTTTGTCCTCTTTAAAATTGAAAATAGACCGTCTCCTGTCCCAGCCCATACTGATGCACCACAAAGTCACAGAAGGTAAATCCAAAATATATGTTTGCACTTTAACTATAAATAATATGATACAGAAAGGGTTGACGTGACAGTGTCCCTTTTATGCCAAATTTGGGCCTGTTCCCACTGATGTTAAAATTGCCCTGTATATAAAACTTGTTGACTTTAGATTAGACCCTAGCTACAAAGCAGTTTGCCATGAAATGGTGAAAGTTTTGGAGGGTACATAGTCCAAGGTAGTAGATAGAGAAAGGAGAGAGATGACAACCAAAGTCATCACAGTCTGTAAAAGTTTCGTTTTTGGTGCAGAGAGACTCCATCCCACATAGTATTTACCAGCCACCACCATCTGAGTTGTCATCACCATCAACATCCACAACATCAATCACTTCAGGATCAGTTTGTATACTCTTGTAGGGATACAAAAATCTTGACTTATTAACTTTAATAAAAGTTAACGTGTACATTTTCTGGCAGCAACCTATTTCTGGTGTCTGTCACAGTATTGCCAGCTGTACTAAACATGTTCTGAAGAGACACTTGTTGCAGGACAACCAAGATATTTACAGGCTTCATTATACAGCTCTGTCCAAATTGACTTTTTTGATCTCCAGTATTCAAAAGGGCATGCATCAATAGGAATAGGCAGTTCTTGCAGGTAACTGTCTACCATGATGGACAGAGACCGCTCAGAAGAGGAATCAGCAGAAGCTGGTATGGCAGCAATTTGGGAAAGGTTTTGCCACAGATTTAGCTTGCTACTAAGGGTTGAAGAAGTGGCAGTTGTGGAACACTACTGTTAATGTTTGGTGACTTTTCCAGTTCTGTATCGCTTAGGAAATGAACCTACATGTTGTGGTGATGACAACCTGAGGGTACTGAGCGTGTCTGTGTTTGACTCCTGTGAGTGCTGCAGCTCATCTAGCAACATACATTTGTACTGCTCTATAGCATCTGTTTTTGGAAGATGTATAGCCTTGAACCTGGGATCTAAGAGAGTTGCAAGGATGTAGTATTTTGATTTCGTCATTGCAACTAATTTGTCATTGGTTTTGAAGCGCTTGCTCATTCTCTTTACGAGATTCCCATGATACAGGCGACATGTTGTCTGCGCTTCAGATCTGTCTTTTTCTATTTGTAGATTTAGAACACTGAGATGATGTGAAATGAGCATTATGAGTGGGATAACCTGACTCACAGATGCGCCTTCAGAAGACATGTCCCTTGTAGCTGTCTCAAAAGGAGCTAGGATACAGCACACTGTCTCCATTAATTTCCACTGCAGCACAGACAGCATAATGCCATCTCCAAAAATGTAACTGGAGCAGTACTCATGTACAGCTTGCTTTTGCGCCAAGAGGTGCTGCAACATATAAAGCGTTGAGTTCCAAAGAGTGGAAACATTTTGAATCAGCTTTTGCTGGGACAGCTTGTATTTTTGCAGTTCGGACAATGTCCGTATAGCCTTGGTTGAATGTGAAAAGTGAGTCACAATTTTTTTGCAAACAGCAATCATACCATCCACTTGTGTTTCGTTGCTGAGAAATCCCGTGACAATTAAGTGTAAGCAATGTGCAAAGCAAGAAGCATGCAGAAATCCTCCATCCTGTACTGCTTTTAAGATGTTGGCTCCATTGTCACTTACTATGAAGCCACATTTTAGACCATGAGAATAAACCCATTCGTCAAGGAGGTCATTTAGTTCCTCCAAGATGTTTGCAGCAGTATGACTTTGCCCAAACTTCTTTATATGCAGCAGCACCATCTTTTGGGGTGTCTTTGTTTTTGAAGAAGCACAAGAAAACGTGACCCAATGAGTGGTAAGGGACATGTAATCTATGTTTTGAGTGCTGGTCCACATATCTGTTGTGACATGAATAACCCCACCCTCCGCAGTTTTAAGTGCAAGCATCACTGTTGCTTTTAAAGCCTGATAAATGTTTGGTATTTCAACATAGGAAAAATACCTTCGATGAGGAGCATTGTAACGAGGCTCTGCTAATGTCATGAGCTCCCTAAAATCCTCGTGATCTACCAAAGAGTATGGGAGAAGGGCTCCAGCTAACAGTTCACCAATTCGGTGATTAAGATGAAGGGTCTTTGGATGATTTCTAGTAAAGGTATTCTTCCTTTCAAATGCCTGAGACAGTGTTAGCTGTTTGCAACATGCCCCTGCTGGTTTATTATACACTGTGCTTCGATGGGCAGATGGACGCAGAGATGGTGGACTAGGACTTATACATTCAGTGCCATCACTGGATGTGCAACTGGTACTAATGGTGCTGGCATTGGTGGTAACAGTGATCCTAGGGCTGGCAGTGGTTCTGCCCACATCAAGTTCAGACAAATCAGTATCCATTTCAGATTCCTGACCCTTCTCACGTGCGGTCTGGAAGATGGAGGACATGGGTTTTGGATTATCAAGCAAAACCGAATGCTTTTTCAGATGGCGTTTAAGAGCTGTAGTGCCAAGGCATGACACAACTTTACCACGGCTTACACTCTGTTTACACAGGGAACAAATTGCTCTGCATGGATCAGTTTTACTGACAGAGAAATAATTCCACACCTCAGATGTGACAGATTTTGTTCGAGTGCTAGGAAGATAGCTAAAGACTGTTTGTGTCTTTCACCTGTCCTAACAGAACCTGGGACATGCTCCTTGGTTCTAGAAGAGTGGGCAGAAGACTCTGATGGATTTTCATTGTGGCCAACACAGAAGTGGTGGATTCAATGGATATGTCCTTTTCATTACCAACAGTGCTGGATGTATTTGCAAGTGCACTCTGATTCATTGTCAGCAGACTTGCTCATTTCACTTTGTTGAGGAAGTAATGATTTGTCGCGAGACACAACAGTGTCGGACTGAGACAAAGAGCTACTGTCTGAGTCAGAGAGGGACTCACTGTCACTTGCATTATTGCTGCTAGTCACAGAGATCTTAACAACATGAATGGCATACCTTATGGTGCCTCTCCGTGTGACCCCAGCAGCTGTACAGGTTTTCTTAAAAGGTCCCCCATTACCACACTTCACTGTTGCTCTTTTGCTGCTTGTTGAATTTTTATCACGTGAAACATTTTGGTTATTTCTGCTAGCACCAGGATTACCACTACCACCAACACCTGCTCCAACACCAGCACTAGATGCTTCATCTATGTTGGTGTCAGCCATAACAGACAGTAAGTACCAGTACTACCAGTATACTGCAGTGAACACACTCACACCCAAACAATTCCTGTGTAACAAAGCAATGTGATCTGTGATCGCTGGCTACAACTCCAAAATTTTATTTTGGTTGTGTGACACTGTGATACCATGGACTGAAAGTAATTGAAGAATATGACAGTTTGCAACTAAAGGATCCCAGGTTCAAGGCTTACAGAATGATTGGGCTGCTGGGCATAGGCATACACATAGCAATCAAGGGGTGCACAGCAGCAGGGTGATGGGCTGACCACAGGAGACGGAGTCACATACGCAACCCAGGGAATGAGAATTATATTTCTATGTTTCTGTCATGTAAGGTTAATGCCACCACATAACTGGCCACTGGGCTTCTCTCTGTAACACACACTGGGTAGGGTACAGTGCAGTCAAAGGGCACACAGCAGCAGCGTGATGGGCTGACCACAGGAGACGGAGTCACATACATAACCAACAACTCAGGGAATGAGAATTATATTTCTATGTTTCTGTCATGTAAGGTTAATGCCACCACACAACTAGCCACTGGGCTTCTCTCTGTAACACACACACTGGGTAGGGTACAGTGCAGTCAAGGGGCACACAGCACCAGGGTGATGGGCTGACCACAGAAGATGGAGTCACATACACAACCCAGGGAATGAGAATTATATTTCTATGCTTCTGTCATGTAAGGTTAATGCCACCACACAACTGGCCACTGGACTTCTCTCTGTAACACACACTGGGTAGGATACAGTGCAGTCAAGGGGCACACACTGGGCTATTCTCTGTGACACAAACACACTACACTGGGAAGGGTACAGATTTATTTGCCTTTTTTGCCCCCTTGTATGCTTGTTGCTGGCAGCTGCGAGGGTCAGTGTGCTCCACTGACTGAGCAGTGCTGCAGTTTAAAATAATCACATTTCACAAAGGTTCTTCACTTCTTCTTCTTTTTTTTTATTCTCTCTCTGAGTCCTCCTGAGTCCTCCTCCTGATACTGATTGATCTCGGTCTCGATCCCTCCCTATTCCCCAGTCCCTTCCCAATTCTTGATTAATCCCTCCACCTGTCCTGAACCTCCCCCTAGTCCTAATCCCACCCGATTTTGAGCCTTTTTTCAGCCTTTCTCTCGTTCTCGGTCTCACAGGAAAATGGATGATGGAAATTTAGTGGCCAATATTTGACAAGACTAGTGGTACGCTAACCGCTAACGCTAGTAGTACAGTTTAGCTAGGCTGCTGCTGCCTCCGCTCCGATCCTCAGCAAATGGCGCTCCTCCTCGCAGCACATCTGCCTAAATACCCCCACAGATCCAGCAGTTGGCGCTGGCTTAGACCCCACGTGACCCGTACATCATGATGCAACTTACGCAGATCACAAACAGACAACGCCTGATATTCATGGTGATTCAACCCTTTGCAAACCTTTAGTGTTCGACTTCTAAGTTAGAACTTGAACACCAGGGTTCGAGGAGGGTTCGAATCTTTGAAGAACTAGTTCTGACAACCCTTCTACACTCGCCAAATGTGATTCCCACCCTGTACTATGAGCATTCACATGAAGCAGAAACTGTAGATTTTTTTAATGTCACCATTTATTTTACATTCTTGAGATGCAGCCTCTCACATTTTAAACATGTAGTGCCAACGAAAAACAACTGCCAGAATGCAAAGCAAATAGTGTCTTAAGTTAAAAAAAAAAATAAACTTTTCAACAATTTCTACTTTAATGGGTATGTTTCCAGAACAGGGTGGGAATCACATTTGGCAAGTGCAGCTTTAATAAGTCCTAAGAAAGCAAGCAATATATTATTAGCACCTAAATGATTTTTGCCCCAAATAACTCAGTATTTTCCTTTTGTTTTGTTTCTGTAGACGCGAAGATGGCGGCCAGCAGCACTATTGACACTGACTATCCTGTTAGTAGAGTCTACTGTTCACATTTGCCGCTTCCTGTTCAGACAAAAGCGAGGGAGTGTTGGGCAGGTAGATGGGGGGAGGTAAGAGCTGATCTTGCTTTGACACATTAATCAACACACCGAATGAAACAGGCATGCACATGAAGCCTGAATCATTTCTGTAATTGACATCACTGATACTCAGGCTTCACAGTGAAGCATGAATGAAAAAAAAAAATTGCTGAGTCTTCCATTTAAAAAAAAAAACACCAGGAATGCCATAAGAAGGCAGCAGCTGTCCAGCCAGGTCTTGCAGAGGTCTGAGGCACTGGGCACCTTACTTCGTGCCATGCTGGTGACCCTGGTCCAGGACCAAGCCTGGGTCATCAGGGAGCTGGCTGAGGGGGGAAGGAAGGAGCAGGATTGAGCAGCCATAATGGCAGCTCTTCTCTCCTGGGAAGGATGGAGTTCTGACAGGCAGCGTAGGCATCCAGGGGTGGCAGACTAGCAGGGAAGGTGCCTCAGTGCTGCAGTGTACACTGGGCGTGGGGAGGGTGAAAATGGGAATAAAAAGACAGGCCATAAAACATAAATAAAATAAATACACAGCAGCTGAACAAAGGAAACACACACAAGGCCATGCAGTAAGCACCAAATATTTGTTATGCAGCACTGCCATGATAAGTCAAGAGCGCAGTTATGTTGATACATGTTCAAGAGCAATGTAAATGCATAGCAGTAGACCCAAAAGCACAAGACAGGTATCAAGCATGAAGAATTATGGGTAACACAAGAAAACCTTAAAATTTGCATTTTCATGACTTGTGATTAGATGAGAACTTCAAAAAAAAAAGTGGGTAGCATTATGGAAGATATTTGTTATTGTGAAGTGATTCTATGTCATAATAGTGATGATCACAAAACAGCGATTGTGATTATCGGGAGTGTATATCACTGAAAAGCAAATCGGTGATATACACTTTAAGGTGACCTGATTTCCAAATGTAAAAAAAAAGTGTTTTCCCCCCTGCACCCCCAAAATTAGGATTCTCATCTCCGGGGGGGGTGGGTGCATGTCAGGGAGGGGGCAAAATCCAGATCTCGGGGAAAAATTAAGTGCTGCGGCAAAATGTAACCTGTTCCCGGTCTTCAGCCCAGTTCCTGTTCTGCCAAAGCTAGTCTCACACACCAACACACCACATGACTAGCTTGGCAGCAGCAGGTACACCAGTTCCTGAAAACATAGAAATATAGAATTTGCCGGCAGATAAGGACCGCTTGCCCAACCCAGTCTGCCCATTTCCCTACCTAATGGATAAGCTGCAGATCCTAGTTAACCAACAGCCTACTTTCTCTTACCCACAACTCCTAGAATTGCCTAATGTCTGTCCCATGCAGTCTTGAATTCCCTCACTGTTTTCAACTCCACAACCTCCTCAGGAAGGCCATTCCATGCATCCAAAATCCTCTTCATGAAAAAATACTTCCTCACCTTACCTCTGAGCCGTACCCCCTCTATCTTCAAATTGTGCCCCCTTGTTTTTGCACACTTCTTTTTCTGAAAGATGCTACCCTCTTGAACTTTGTTGATTCCCTTGAGGTACTTGAACGTTTCTATCATGTCCCCCCCTCCCTCTTTTCCTCAAGGGTATACATATTTTGCTCCTTAAGTCTCTCCTCATATCTCTTCTGGTACAGATCCTGCACCATTTTAGTTGCCCTTCTCTGGACTGCCTCCATCCTGTCTACATCCTTTCAGAGATTGGGTCTTCAGAACTGCACGCAGTACTCCAGATGGGGTCTCACCAGCTGTCTGTACAGAGGGATAACAACTTCTTGTTTTTCATTCCAGTCACTCTGCAATGTCACTTATAAAGACATTGAAGAGGACCGGTCCTAGTACTGAACCATGTGGTGCCCTACTAGTAATCCCCTTTTCTTCAGAGTGGACTCCATTTACTATTACCCTGTGTGTCCTGTTCTGCAGCCAGTTTTCTACCCAGGCTACCATCCCGGGACCCACTCCAAGGCTGGCTAACTTGTATATTAATCTTTTGTGTGGGACTGTGTAAAATACCTTGCTAAAGTCTAGGTAGGCCATGTCCACAGTCCCTCCCTGATCTACTACTGTGGTCACCCAGTGAAAGAAATCTATTAGATTCATCTGACATGACCTTCCCTCTGTGAATCCATGCTGCCTTGGGTTCTGTGGCCCTCAGACCTCTAGGTACTCAATAATTCTTTCCTTCAGAAGTGATTTCACCATTTTCCCTATCACTGAGGTCTAACAGGTCTATAGTTTCCTGCCTTTGCCCTGCTCCCACTTTTGTGAAGTGGAATAACATCTGCCCTCCTCCAGTCCTCCGGTACCACCCCATCCTCCCATGATTTGTTAAAGAGGATAGACAGTGGTGTCACTAGTTCTACCCTTAGTTCTTTTAGAATTCTGAGATGAATCTCATCAGGCCCTATTGCTTTGTCCATCTTCAGTTTTAAGAGTTCTTTCAGAACTCTTTCTTCTGTGAATGGGCTGGTATCAAACCCCCCATCCAGAGTGTTTCTATTGTTTTGTTTATGTATCCCCCCTCTTTATTTGTGAATTCTGAGCAAAAATATTTATTTAGTATCTCTGCCTTTTCACAGCCACCCTCTGCCCAGCCCCCCTCCAATTTATTAAGCTTTACTATCCTTCCCTCCCTTGGTCTTCATTTGCTCCCTGATGTACCTATAAAAGGTGTTATCCCCCTTCTTAACTGAGTTGGCTATCATTTCCTCAGTTTGGGTCTTTGCTGTTCTGACTGCCTTCCCTGCTTCCTTCTGCATTAACTGATGCAGTTCTCTGTCCTGCTCCTTCTGTGATTCCTTGTACTTCCTGAATGCTATCTTTTTCTCCCTAAACTTCCCTGCCACCTTCTTTGAGAAACTTAGTGTTTTTTTTTACATCATTTTGTTTTGTTTATTTGCTTCTCACAAAGGCTTGTTGCCTCAGTGATGGCAGTTTTCATTATTCTCTATTGGTCTTCCACCCTTCCTTCCTGCCCATTTGCTAGTGCATTTCTTAGGAACTCACCCATTTTGGCAAAGTCAGCCCTCTTAAAGTCCAGGACCTTTGCCTTTGTATGGCTTGACTCTACTGCTGTGTTTATCATGAATTATACTATTCGATGGGTGCTAGTTTCCAGATGGCTACCCACTTCTAAACCTGTGATCCTCTCTCCATCTCTATTTGAGAGTACCAGGTCTAAGATTGCTCCCTCCTGAGTGGGTTCCAATACTAAATGTCTAAGGCATGCACATTGCAGGGCATCTTGAATGACCGCACTCTTTGATGTGGCTACAGCAAATGCACTCCAGTTAACACCTACCATATTCAGATCCCCATCAACAATATCTCCCCTTTTTCTGCATTTCTAAGGATACCTTCTATCATTTCCTTGTCCATTTCCTCCCACTGAGATGAGAGTCTGCATGCAACCCATATGCCGATTGTGGTGCAATTGCCTGTGTCCAAGTTGACCCACAGTGCTTCCTCTCCTCCCCATTTACCCTTTTGTTCTGTTACTTTGATTTCTTCCTTTATCTAAATAGCTACGCCTCCTCCTCTTTTACCCTCCCTGTCCCTCCTGTAGATAGTGTACCCTGGTATGTTTACATCCCAGTCATGGTTCTGTGTGTACCATGTTTCTATGACTGCCACGATATCCAGATGTTCCTCTTCCATCAAGGTCACTAGTTCAGGAAGCTTGTGACCCAGACTACGGGCACTGATATTCATTACTCTCCATTTTTTGAAGGCTTTACCTCTTGTAGCCTCATCTCTGCCCTTACAGACTTTGCTTTCTCCATTTACCCCAGTCCTGCTCCCTACTGACCTTTCTACCTTGGTCTTTACCTCATTTAGTAGCCAGTTTTGAAAGGAAAGGCTGGGAATTCCCTGCTGCTTATCAGTGCCTCCCCCTTTTGGCTAGTGGAAAAGCCAACCCCTGCCCTGTCTCTCCCCCTCACTATTCCTCCCTTCTGTTCACCCTTTCCACTGGTTGCTATCCCATACTCTTGCTATTTTGCAGGGTAGCTCAGAATAATTGTGCACAAAATGAGTCTCTATATTTCTAGTTGCTCTTTTTGGTTCGCTCTTATCATGTGATACCTCTGAAGTTATGATGGATGGAGGAGCGGTGTGCCTCCAAAAGCCATCTGACAGTGCAGACTAATACCAACATGTCCATATACTTTGCATGTGAATGCAACAGCAACAAAAAAAATAAAATAAATAAATAAATAAATAAATGAAATAAATAAGCTCCTAAATGATCTGGACCATAATCTTTTTTTGTTTTGTTTCCAAACTGTCAAGAAGATCTAACACTCAATCAGTTCAATGCTCTTATAATTTGTCTATTTTTCTTAAAGTCAGTACTCTACACATACAGTATGCCTCTAAGTGGAAGGGGCTGGCATTGGGGCTTGACCAATATTGAACAGTTTGCATTCTTATTTTCAAAGTTACTAAGGGGTTGATGAGGGTCATTAGGGTGCAGAGGTTACTCGCCTCAAAAGAATAGTAACAGAAAAGTTTAATTAAGAAAATGGGTT
Organism: Neoceratodus forsteri; assembly: GCA_016271365.2. Taxonomy (NCBI): domain Eukaryota; kingdom Metazoa; phylum Chordata; order Ceratodontiformes; family Ceratodontidae; genus Neoceratodus; species Neoceratodus forsteri. The sequence continues at coordinate 951,436,399 of CM028134.1, forward strand.
ACCATTTAGGTAGCTACAGTAACTATCATACTGCATCTAGAAGCATATAAAGGGATAAGATACATTGCATTCCGTGCCCCATAATATTCCATGGTGTGAGAGCAGACATCCAAATCCCTGCATACAGTGGATCTACTTTAACTAGATAATTAGAAGGCTTTAGCCTGAGGTTCAATGGAGGGGGGGAATAGCTCCTCCCACATCACCTTCTTAAACCTCAGGCTTCTGCTCACTCAGCTTTGAGTGTTTCAAAAGTGGCTGTGTGGCTGGTTGGCTGCGGGCTTCCTCCTCCATTTTAATTTTGCTTCTGCCCCCTCCCTGTTTGTTTGCTTTGCTTCTTACTTTTTTGTTGGATTCCTGCTTCACCGTCTCCCCTCCCATGTGTTCCTTCCCCTTGTTGTGCTCTCCCTTATTTGTTTGTTTGTCTCCCCACCCCATCCTGTACCTTCGCTTTCCTTCTGTCTTCCCTGTCCTTCTTTGGACTCTTCTTCTGTTCTGCTGGCCACCACATCACCACCATATGCCCTGCTGGATTGCCTCCACTGTTGTTTGGTTGTTCCAGTTCACCCACTGATGCTGCTTCAGGCTGGTTCATCCACCCAGATAATCTCTCCACTAACTGTGGCTTCTTGTGGCCTGGCCTCTGTTCCAGTGCCACCCCTTACCTGTGCCTCCACCCTGTGCTCTCCTTAGCTGGGATTCACTGTGGCTGCACCACCCTTTCTGGCTATCTACCCTGGACTGCATACCATCCACCACTTCTGCCTATTGAACTGCACTGTGGAACTCACTGGTTTTTTGCATACTCGTCGCACTCTGCATTTTACCTGACTGTGGGGCTCCATGCTACAGGTACTTCCTCCCAGCCACCAAACTGTGCTTCCATCGCCTGGCTTAACTCGTGCTTCCAATCCGCACTGTTCAAGTTGTTTATGCCAATATTAGGGGAGTCAGCTTGGAACTGGCCTTCTTCATCCCTGCTGCTGCATTTATCCTTCTTCATATTCAGATGGCTTTATCTCCTTTCATTGGTTGCAGCTGTGGGTTCATTTTATTTTTGGGCTATGCAGACACGACAATTTCATTATGATATGCTGCTACTCTGGAACATACTGTTCATCTACAAACTTCTATAACCATTGCTGACAGCCAAACAGTCAAAATCAGAGAGTCCTCGAACCTTTCAAAGCTCTCCGCTGGTTGTCCATGACAGCACGCCATGCCTATGCAATCATTGCTGACTTGCAGAACGCGATGTGAACATATTCCAGGGTGCATCAAGCACATCCCTTCCAATCTGGGACTGTCTTGAGGTCTGCTAGTCCATTTCTATTTCCTTGTTTCAGCATCCTGCTAATGCAGGGGTCCACCATCCACCTCACCACACCCCATGTGGGGGCATCACTCATTTCTCCTACGTATTCCATTTAATACTAGTGACTCCTTGTGATCTCATCCTCCTTTCATTGCACTATGTGCTACTACTGTGATGACAGATCATGGGGGGGCAGGCCTTCCTTATCTCCGACATCCATGATGGCAGACCATGTGGGTCCGCCATCCATCATATACTTGCCACACGAAGAGGCATCTACTCATTGCTAAAGCCCCTTTAATTACTGTAGATGGAGTCTTTTGGGATCTCATCCTCATTCCCTTGGTTTATGCACTATACCATGATGGCGGACCACAGGGGGTCCCTCCATCCTTAGCTCACTCAAGTGCAATACTATGGCGATGGTGGACCACATGGTGTCCTGCCATCCCAAACATACTTACCATCCCAAACATACACTACTCCATACTATGATATTGGCAAACCACATGAGATCCGGCCATCTCAGCCAAACAGGACTTCAGGGGGGTCCACTACCCTAAGCGAACATGCTGCATAAGGGGACCTTACTCCTATAAGATGGTGCCTCTGACACAATGTGTCTTTTCCCTGCAATTCAGCCACTTCTTTGGATTCTCCTACTCCCATACCTGCTATTTCAGCTTTCAACAATCAACATCCAGCGTTTGACTGGAGTCCTAATCTACCTACGTAGAGGTCCTGGTAGTGCCATTTAGGGCTCCACAGCAGACTCTCCTCTCTAACTTTAATCAAGGCCTTTTCACCATTCTGCTCCATGGGATTTGTTTTTTACTCCACGTGATGCACAGACTCTATCCCTGCCATTACACGATATGTACTCCCCTTTTTACTAGTTGCCAGCAACCTCATTGAATTCTCCTTCAAAGATCCTTCTGCAGCATCCTTCATCTAACCAGCCTAGATGGAGGCCGCTATACTGCCAACCTAACTCTTGAAGGTCCCGCTAACCTACGTGGAGGCCTAGCTCAGCTTATTTGCTCTACTCCTCCTCAGGCAGACCTCTGTGTGTGTTCTGCCAGTCCAGCCAGCCTACATGATGGCCTGGCTCGACTCACTCACTTCTACTCCTCTCCAGGCAGACCTATGTGGGGGTTCTTCCAGTCCAGCTAGCCTATGTGGAGGCCTAGTTTGACTCACTCACTTCCACTCCTCCTCAGGTATACCTCCAGGGGTCCTGCCACTCCAACTAGCCCATGTGGGGGCCTAGCTTGCTACTCAATCACTTTATGAACTGACCCCAGTGGACCTCAATCTGGTTCTGCTGGTGTACTGACCTGAGATCATCATAAACATAACAAATCAAGTGCAACCCTCAAATAATGCAATCCTATGGTCATGGTGGACCCAAGTGGGGGTCCCACCATCCCAGAGCAGACCGCTCCTGTACATTCAATAACTTCCTTCTTACCCCTCAGGAGGGTTTCAGCATCCACCTTTTTGTATCGATGGCCTCCAAGAAATTTCATTCAACTCATCCAGTCATCCTGCTCAGGATTCTCCAGTTCTGCTCAGCCTCTGTGGAAACCTTGGAAAGCTCACATTTTGTCCACACTTACTACAGTGACTGCAGACCCGTGAGGTCCAACATCCCAACCAACCATGCCCTCGAGAGGGTATCTAATCATTGCTCACAACTTATTTCTAACTGTTACAGGCAGGATTGCTTGTGATCTTGTCCTCCTTACATTGGACTAGGCGCTACTAATGCAATGGTGGACCATGGGGGTCCTGCCATCCTTAACTCAGACAGTGCCATACTATAGCAATGGTTGAGCATGTGGGGTCCTGCCATCCCAAACATACATGCCCCATGTTGGGGCTCTACTCATAGCTCAAACGTATTTTCAAGTCATTGTAGGCAGACTCACGTGGGGATCTCTCCCTCCTTACCTTGGACTATTAAACACTAAGTGATTGTGGACCACGTAGGGTTCTGCTGTTCTAATCACACATGCTCCATGAAGGGGCCTTACTAGTAGTCCATGTCATTACATACAGATTCATGCAAGAGTCTCGTCCTCCTTACCTTGGACTATTTGTGATACACTGATGGCAAACCTGCAGGAGTGTCCCCCATCTTAACACATATGCCCACAACAGGGCATTAGTTACTGCGCAAATGTATTCCTCTGTCATCTCCAGGTAGATTCAAGTGGGGGTTTCACCCCCTACCTTGGAGATTATTGTACTGTGGCAATTGTGGACCCATGTGGGGATCTTGCCATCCTGAATCCATGATGCCCACTAGGAGCATATCTCATTACTCAAACATATTTCCATCATCATTAAAGCAGACCCACATGAGAGTCTCACCTTCCTTAGTGACCACTTGAGACCTACTCAATCACTTGAGCATTCAAACTCTGCATTCTCCGGACCTACATGGGGTCCATGCTCCAGTTAGCCCATGTCAGGGCCTACCCTACTTCATTAATTTATTCACTTCTTCTACTGCATCCACCACCCTTCTGTTCCAGTTCCAACTTAAGTTTCTATGCCGGACATCTCCATAGAGTATACCTCAATTCCTTGGACATCTTAGGACAATTCTCCTTCTGACAAGGTACTTGATCATACACTAAATCTTTAATGGATTACAACAGCTCCATGCAAGCCTTCCAAATTGCATAGTCTCCTACCTCATCGTCGTTCCCAGCTGGGCAACACTACCCACCATTTCATTCTATGATTTCTACGACCCTCAAACCTTGCAATGTGGCACTCACTCCTCAGCTATGCTGCCTATATATGCACCCTTTCCATCTGCTTCATGCACAGCTACCTCAGTCACGGATTAACCTTTGTCTCTCATCACAGCATCATCCAAGCTGAATCTCTTCATCTGTGGAACTATCATCTTCAGCGTTGACTTCATGCTCATCATCAATCTTGGAAACAGAACTCTTTGACCAGCAAAAGAGTGAATCTTTGTTCATTATCATAACAAACTCAGCCCACAGTTAGGATTATTCACCTCTTACTATGCCCAGAGGACAGGCAGGTCAATAGCCATGGATCCTCGGAGGTTTCCCCAAAGGGTTTTTTTCCTCTCCTGCATGCTACTGGTCACACTCTCCGGAGTTGCAGGAGATAATCACTATGCTAACTCTCTTTTTTGGGGCTTAAATCTTGCACCTATCCAGTATCCTACAAAGGGTAGGATATAGAGAAACACCAAAGTTCAAGTCATAAACATCAAACATGTACCATCCAGCTCATAAGTATACACAAGCACTGAGCTTTGTACCACACATTAAATGAACGCTAATTAGGATCCCACGGTCTAGTCCAGTTTCCTGTAAAGATACCCCAGCATTATCCTTTTCACTCCTCTGGCCTTCAGACTTTCTCCACTACATTAAATAACATTTAGAAATTCAGCAAGGAACCAAGAACAAAGGGATTCACCAATAATTTTGAAGTCTCCTTTGACTGGTTAGTTCTGAAGATAGAACATATCGCTCTGCCTTTTCAGTATTGATTTCGTCAAATCAACAAACCAAAAGTGTATCAAGGTTAAGTGCACTTCTGCTCCTTTGTTGCATGTACAAAGCCTTCACCATAATTCAAAAATATAATTAAGCTACAGTACTTTAAATAGACTATGGAATAAAAGTTTTTATATGTTCAATGATAAAAAATTTAGCTTTTTAGTATTGCAAAGTTCCTTGGAATGCTGTTATTCTACAGCCACATATTTTTCTGAATAATCTGCACCATGCTTCAGAATGTATATAGTGATTCAGAATGCATTGCTCATGGTGAATTTTCATTCAAATACACCATTTTTCCATAGTACCAGGCTTCCATCCCCCACTGGTTTATTCTGAAGCCTCCCCACTATGTTGTCATCATTGAAATCACATCATATTTTAGCTAATGGCATTATTTCATTCTGCCCCAGAAATGAATAAACCATGTCTCAGGCTTCAAAAAATGCTGTTGCTGAAAACTAGGACTCCTACTGCAGGAATCAGGACTAAGTGCCATAGAGAACTAGGGACCTTGAGCATGGTGAATGCAATCCATGTCTCCATTATCTGAAACTGCTTTTGCCTTCTGACCTAAATATAAAAAAAGTATAAAAGAATAGACTTAAATATCTGTCTGTCTATGTCTATCTCTGTCTGTCTATCCATCTGTCTGTCAGTCAGTATATCTATCTATCTATCTATCTATCTATCTATCTATCTATCTATCTATCGGGAGATGAAGACCTATAGAGGCAGCTGGAGTTGAGCGGGAAGTACTTTCTCTGTGCTGTGCTGTGCTGTTTGTTTTCTTTTGGTATTGCAGTAGTATTTACTGAGAGGGCAATATGTGCTGTGTGATCTAAATGGCAACTGCAAAACAAATGATCTTGTCTTGGCATGGGAGGAGGGGGAAGCTGACTGAGGGAGGGAGAGGGTGGGACTACACAGGAGGGGGTGATCACATGACTCAGATCAACCACTAGCAGGGCTAGAATCCACTTATGTTACAACGGGGGTCAAGCATCCTCGAAATATGAGCGACCCTGTTGCTTGAGTGCCATGAAGCAGGAGTGTAGCATCTCAAATATCATCTGCAGGGCATCAGCAGGCAGCAGGCCATGCTGGGGAGGGGAGAGTAGGACAAAGGGGAGAGGAGTCTTTAAAGGGAATGCTGACAAGATATCTCTCAGAAATATGTCATATGGGAGGGAGACCAAAAGGATAGAGGGGGTCCAAGGGAGTGGGCCAGTGAGCAGGCATGAGGAGGGAGGGAGGGTATTTGTGGCAGTCAAGAGGGATGGGTGGTAAGTTGTAATGGATACAGGGGAACCATATTCTTGTGAATTGCATGGACGGCAGGGGTGTTTATGGTGTGTAGGCAATTGACACAATTTAGGGAGGAGCTTGGATGGCTGAGTAGGGAGCTGGGTTAATGGGGGGGCAGGGGTTGGGGGAATACCAAGGAAAAGGAGGACCTGAGGAGGCCATCACCAGAGGTTGTGGCAGGCAAAAGAAAGGACAGACAAGTAGTAGTAGTAAAATGTTTATTCATAAATCACTTATGAATCAGGATAATCTCCACTGAGTAAAACTCATTTCAATGAGGTCCATAAATTGCACACAACAATATTATACAACACTTATAAATAAAATTCATAATACAACACCAATGAAAAATATCATATTACAAACATAATAAAAATATACAAGCATAATATAACTCATGACTTGTACTTAAGTTACAATAAATTCTTAATCTTCAGGGGCTGTACAGCAATATCTAAAATCCCCCTTAGTATCGCTTATCCAGTTTTATTCCTCTCCAGGATTTATATTTCTCCATAGCTCGTAAGGTGGGAGGCAGACTATTCCAAATCAGAAAACCCCTGTGAAATATTGATTGTCTACCAATTTCCATATCACATCTAGGAATTACTATATCTAAAGAACCCACAGATCTAAGTGAATTTATTTTATCCGAGGGAACCAAATTATCCATAACATAATCAGGCAGCTTACCAAATAATCCCCTATGAATAAAGGCCAAAAGATGTTCTTGGCTACATTCATGCAGGTTCAGCCTCCCAAATTGTTTAAATAAAAAGCACTTATGAATCAGGTGGGGGGCATCCAATATAAATCAGGCCAGTCTACCATATCACACATCCAAATTAGCAAGGTCTTTCTTCAATCTACCCAAGTACAAAATATCCCCACAGTTGAACAAAGGTAAAATCATATAGTCTATAACCTGCTTCCTTGCATCTGGGCTCATACAGGCTTTTACCCTATATAAGGCACCCTGCCTTTTTCCTACATTTGAAATCAGGGTGTTAATATGGATGTCCCAACATAGGGAATCATCCAGCCAAAGACCCAGATATTTATAGGATTGCACCTGCTGGATCAGGGATCCCCCAAACATGACCAGATCTAATGGCAGGACCCCAGATTCCCGACCAGACCCATGAAATAAGATGGACTGCATCTTCTTCACATTCAGTACCAATTTGCTACTGTCCAAAAAGGCCTGCAGTTTGTCAAATACTCCCTGCAACCTAGTTCGTACAACAGTTATGGCACTATCAGCAGTGCAAATTACAATATAATCTGCATACAGAAGAAAAGAAATGGAAGGTTCGGAAAAATGCACTCCATTAACATAGATATTGAATAATAAGGGGCCCAAAATGGATCCCTGGGGGACTCTCAACCCAACATGGAGCAATCCTGGAGTCCATGATCCCAATGAGATCATCTGGGATCTACCTCTTAAATATGAGGGCAGCCATTTGCAAGGCAATCCATCCAGGCCAAGGGATGCTGCCCTGGACAGGAGGATGCCATGGTCCAAGGAATCAAATGCCTTGGACAAATCAACAAATAATGCACCTACTGGCATCCTCCTGCCCAGGGCTGCCTGAACATCCCCCACCACTTTCACCAAAGCTGTAGTTGTTCCATGACAACTTTGGAAGCCTGTCTGCATGTTGTTAAGGAGGTTTTGAGAATCAAGATATTTTTTTTATTTGTGCTGCTACCAGTCTTTCAAATATTTTTGAAAACTGGGGCAACAACGGGATTGGGCGATAGTTGTCCAAATCTGTTTTCTTTCCCCCTTTGAAAATAAGTATAATCTTAGCTCATTTCCAAGCAATGGGGTAGTCTCCTGAGATTAATGATAGGTTATAAATATATGTCAGGGGATAGGCAATGACATGGGCAGCATACCTTAATAATCTAGACGGAATATTATCCAAGCCAACCAATTTGGAAATATACTCAGCAGTTTCCTAACTACAGACTGAACTATTATTTCTACAAATGAGAATTGTTTGACTGAACCTGGATCTACCCCCCCCCCCACACACACACACCATTTTAACTCTCCTTTCAGATTAATTGGGAATTTTCCTAACCCTGAACTTGCAAAATATGTATTAAACTCTTCAGCTATCCTTTAAGATGCAGGAATTAACTCATCCTTTATATTAAATATATTCACTATATAATTTCCCTGACCCTTCACTAAAGTATTTACTATTTTCCAAAAATCCTTAGAATGTTGTGTATGATTACTGTTCAGTATATGGCTATAGTGTATCTGTTTTGCAGTCCTGACCTGCTTAATATATAGGTTACAAAGTTTCCTATAATGAACCCAGTCTTGTATTTCCTCACTCTTTTTAGCTCACTGCCATGTCTTATCTCTGCACAGTTTTTGCTTCCTAAGATCATTTGAGTACCATAAAGCATTATTTTGCTTCAAGACCCTAGATCTGAGAGGAGCGTGTCTATTACAAACCATCATAAATTCACTTAGGAAATATTCCCAGACATCATCTACCTTAGGGATTAATTGTAAACAGTCCTAATTTATTTCACTCACATCTAACATAAAATTATATAATCAAAATACTTGTAACTACACCAGTGAACAAATTTACTACCTTCCTTCCCCAGAGGTTGAGTCCTGGAACAAAAAACACAAATTGATGATTGGAGATGGAGTCAGGTATAACACCACGCTCCAACACATTGCCTATTACATTCATAAAATTTAAGTCCAGTATTTTAGAGGAGGCTGGGTTATACATATTGATTCTCGTTGGTGGGGGAACAAGAGGGGCAGTCAATCAGGAGCAGCTGGGGGCAGGCAGCAATTACTAGGGGGTGGTCAAGCACCAGAGGAAGATAAGATCAGGGGCAGGGCAGGGGTATAAGTCACATAGAGGGTGGAAGGAATAGATCAGAGAAGAGAGAATGACAATAGGAACAGATTCTCCATTTTAGCTAGCCTGGAGGAGCCGAAAGGGGCAGGGAGGGAATCTGTAGAGAATAGAAGGGCAGAGGGCACTACAAAGGGAACAGGACACAATAGTGACATGGAAGGCAAAAGAGGTAGCCCAGGTGGCAGCAGATGCAATGCAGGGCAGAAGGAAGGTTGCAAAGCAGCAGGTACGAGAGGTGGGAGGGAGGGGCAGGTAAAGAACAGACAGGGGTGCAGTAGGCAGCCCTGGAAAAGATAGCACAGGAGGGAGGTGGGGAAACATGGAAAAGGAAGAGAACAGATCAGTGGGGACACAGAGAGCCAGTTGCAAGGAGGAGAAGGCAGGCACAGAAAGGGAGCGGTAGAGCAGAAGAGAAAGGGTACAAGAGTAGAATCAGGTAGTCATGGCACAGGTGCTATTGGGAAAAGGATGCGACAATGAAAAGGGGTCATACATGGCTCAGGGAAGGCACAGCGGTACATAGGCAGGGAAGGAGGGAGCAATCATGACAGGGGGCAGAGGATTAGCAGGCTGCAGGAGAGTGAAAAGGATAAAGAAGGTAAGGTTATTATTATTCTGGGACTCGATACTTAAGGGTGTAAGATGTGGGGGAAGGTGCACCAGAAAAAGCAGTATTTGGGTGCAGTGCATGCCAGGCATGACAGCGGATAGAGTGGGATAGCATATCAGCAGATGTGTGAGGAAGGTAGGGGGGAAAAAACTTATATTGTGGTACACTTTGACACAAATTACTTAGCTGGTAGAAGGATAGAAGAGGTGCAGGACAATTTCAGGGACCTGGGGAAACTATGCAGTATGGTGGGAAGGTCGGTAGCTTTCTCAGAAATCCTACTAGTGCCAAGAGCGAGTACAGCCAGGAAGCAGAGAATCACTGAATTCAATAGATCACTGAAGGAATGGAGTGGGTCCATGAGGTATGGATTGGGGGGGGGGGGTGGCAACAAGTGGGACAACACAGACCTGCATGCAGAGGATAGGTTGCACCTTTGTAAGGCTCACAGGTACTGAAGCATAAGTTGGGGGAGTTTATCAGAGAGGATTATAATTTAAACTAAGTAAGGGGAGGCCGATGAGGTGGGAATTCACCAAGAGAGGGGTTCCTTTGAACCTCCACCCACAGCAAGACAGGGGACAAATTCAAATAGGAGGAGAAATAGAGGGGAAGGTAAAGGCACAGAGTGCAGTAGATTAAAATGGAGTGTGGTATCACTGAATGCATGGAACCTGATTAACAAGATGGCAGAGCTGCAGGCATTGATGGTAAAAGGGGAGGTGGGCATAGCAGCCATCACTGAGACAAGGGCAACTTAATACCATGACTGGAACCTAGCCATCCTAGGTTTCAAGCTGTACTAGAGGGATAGGAAAAACGGGAAAGAGAAAGGGGTGCCCATCTATGTTAGGGAAGGGATAAGGGGTAATATGGAGGAGGGGGAGGATGGCAGGGCAGAGGCCATATGGATGTAACTATACAACCCGAGGGGTAGCAAGGTTAGACTGGGGTAGTTTATTGGCCTCCAACACAGAATGAGAAGATTGATAGGGAGCTGGGGGAGCAACTAATGAGGTTTAGCAGCAAAGGGAGCACTGTGGTGGTGGGGGACTTTAATCTACTATGGGTGAATTGGAGCATTCCTGCTACCTCATGTGCCAGGGAGCAGATCCTCCTGAAAGCCTTCCAGGACAGCTTCCTGACACAGAAGGTAGCAGAACCAGCTAGCGAGGTGAACATCCTGGACCTGGAGCTGGAGGATGGGGAGCAAATCAGGTATGTCGGAGTCAAGGAACCCCTGGTGGGAAGTGACCACTGCACAGTGTTGTTCTCAATCAATCTAGGTAAGAATGTAGCCACTACAAGTACTAAGGTCCTAGATTTCAAAAAGGGCAGATTTTGGCAGGATGAGTAGTATACTGGAAGGGCACATAACTAGCATCCGCCCGAACATGGACACCAAACAAAAATGGGTATCATCAAGAGGGACCTGGCTGAGGCCACTAGCACATGTGTCTAGAGACAGAGCAAGAAATCCAGGACTGGATGAACAAGGAGGTAGGGGAGAGGGTGAGGGAAAATAGAGCTGCATTTAAAATCTACAAAAGATCCAACAGGGAAGAGGACAGCGAGGAATATGTGAGGAAATCCAGGGATGTGAGTAGAACAGTAAGGGCAGCCAGAGAACTGAAGCTGGCCCAGAGGATCACAGAAGGTGAAAAGGATTTCTTCACGTATATAAGGGAGAAGATAAAGAGTAAGGATCAGATTATTAGGATCAAGAATGGCAGTGGGTGGGCAGAAAAGGGGGCAGAGCAGGCAGAAGTAATCAGCGAGTACTTCTGTTTGATATTCACCAAGGAGAAGGATGGGCCTGTACCTAAGAGGAAGGGTAGGTGGAGGTAGGGGGGAGGAGATCACAGATGGGGAAATCTCAGAGGGAAGGGAGTTGGAGGGCCTTAAGTCCCTGAGGGTTGATAAAGCACCTGGACCTGACAGACATCATCTTAGAGTACAGAAAGAGTTGGCAGTAATCCTGGCAGGACCATTGGTGGACCTGTTCAACACCTCTTTGGAAATGGAATGAGTACCCAGGGATTGCGGGGCAGCACATGTGGTGCCCCTCCATATAAGTGGGCCCAAGGATGAACCAGGGAGCTATAGACCAGTCAGCCCAGCCTCGACTGTGGGAAAGCTAATGAAGACTATCCTAAATGAAAAGCTGGTAAAATTGCTGGAGGATAATGATCTCCAGGATGGCAGACAGCATGGATTTGTCTCTGGCAGATCCTGCCAGATGAACCTGGTGGGCTTTTTCAATTGGGTGACACAGACACTGGACAAAGGCCATGCAGTAGACGTCCTATACCTGGACTACAGAAAGGCCTTTGATTCAGTGTTGCATGGCAGACTGACTAGCAAACTGAGCAACCTGAGAGCAGGGAGGAAACTGGTTAGGTGGGTCAGGAGCTGGTTGCAGGATAGACAGCAGAAGGTAGTAGTGGGAGGGTGAGGTATCTGAGCCCAGAGCAGTAAAAAGTGGGGTCCCACAGGGCTCGGTGCTGTGACCAGTGATGTTTAACGTTTCCATTGCCAACATCGCAGAAGGGATGAAAAGTAAGATGTGTCTCATTGCTGATGACACCAAAATTTGTGCAGAGGTTGATGGAAGGGAAGGTGGTACAGTACTCCAGGAGGATTTGACAAAACTGAAGGACTGGTCTAACACATGGCAACTTCATTTCAATGCCAAGAAGTGCAAAGTCGTGCACTTAGGAGCCAGGAACCCTGGAAATAGATACTGGTTGGGGTGAGTGCAGTTATCCAAGTCAAAAGAGGAGATGGATCTGGGTGTACTAGTGACAGGGGAAATGAACCATTCAGCCCAGTGCAGGAAGGCAACAGCAAAGGCCAGCAGAATGCTAGAGTGCATTGCAAGGAGAATTACCTCTAGAACAGGGGAAGTCATCTTGCCCCATACAGGTCCCTGGCGAGGCTGCACTTGGAGTACTGCATGCAATACTGGAGCCCCTAGTTGAAAATGGACATCAAGCTATTGGGGGTTGGGGGGTACAGTGGCAGGCAAGGAAAATGATCCTGGGATTGGGAGATAAAATCAGCAGCAGAAAAAAGTCAGCACAGAGCATCCAGATTAATACTTCTCTTTAAGGAAAAAAGTTTTAAAACACCTACAATCATACTGGTTCCCAAGCGTGAAACAGAGAGTGCAAATAGTGCAAAGAAGCAGGGCAAGCTGAGCAAAACACACAGTGACCCAACTGGTTTCACCTGAGAGCTTTCTCAGGACTCACTGTTAACAGCAAGGCACAGCCCTTAAGTACCTTAATCTCTTAAAGAGACATAGTGCAATTATGGTGTTTATCCATCTCTTAAAGTGCAACATCGCTATTATTAAAACACATAAAACAGTAAATACTTGTGCTGTAAGCCCATTTACTGGGTAGGTACCCATTTTCTATACAGTTTTATCCAAAATAGTGCCGTTTATCCTTTTTTTCTGTTAATATTTATATATAGTCAAGGATTACTATTTAATGATTATTTATAAAATGCATTTCTCTTTTAGCTAACCATATATATATTATATATAATATGTACAATGACTGATTTAAATAAGGAGCCAGTACTGATGAACTGGTATACCATACTATGGTAAATTATGATGAACTGCATTTGGATAAATGTAAACTTACTTTTAAATTCTGCCCTGCATATAATAACAGTGACTTAGTGTTTGAAAGAACATGTGAAGAGGAATTCAGAAACATTGTTAGTCAGGATGCAAAGGGTAAAATGTATGATAATCTCAGTAAGTCAGAACGGGAAACTTTGAAAGACCTAGAAAGGGACGAAACTATTACCATCAAAAGCTGACAAGGGAGGGGCAGTGGTCTTAATGGAAACTGAAAAGTATGTAGAAGTATGTATGAGACAACTTACAAACAGGCTTTTACTGTAAGCCAAATGGTGACAAAACTCAGACTTTCAAAAGGCAGGTAGATTTTATTACTAGATAAAGCTCTAACAGAGGGTGTAATAATGGGAGATGAGTTTGGATATCTCTAAGTTGAAAACTCTGTAAGAGCTTTTATTCTATACACTACCAAAAGTCCATAAAAATATGGCCAACTCCCCAGGGCACCCCATAGTGGCAGGTACAGGTAACCTTATGGAACCCATCTCTCAATATGTGGATGCGCACATTAACTTAATAGCACAGAGAATACCCTCTTACTTAAGAGACACCACAGAGGTACTCAATTTAATAGAAGATCTACAGTTAGAACACCATTGGTTGTTAGTAACCCTTGATATAGAAGTGCCCTACACCCATATCCCCCATGAGAGAGGGATAGAAGCATTGCACTACTGGTTGGAGAATAACACTGTCTATGACAGGCACCTGATAGAATTTTTATGTGAGTGTACCAGGTTGGTTCTGACTTCAGACTTGTTCCTCTTCAAAGGTAAATTTTTCCTACAGTTAAAAGGCATAGCTATAGGAGCTACATTTGCTCCCAGTTATGCCAATTTGTACATGGGTACTGGGAAAAACAAAACATCTATAGCCCGAAGACCAACATTTACTATCATGAGTTGGACCTCTGTAGGTGATATATAGATGACATACTTATTGTATATAGAGAGACATGGAGAGGCAGCAGGCAGGAACTGGCAGATTTTGTCTCACATTTGGAGAGCACCATCTCGAACCTCAAGTTCACAATAACTGCGGACCAAAGAGAGGTAAACTACTTAGATCAGGATGGAACAATCAAAACTAATATGTTCAGGAAAACATCAGACAGAAATACAATACTGCATGCAACAAGCTTCCACCCGCAACATCTGATATGGAATATCCCAAAATCCCAGTACATAAGAGTAACACATAACTGTAGTGGCGTAAGAGAATACCAGTAACAGAGGGATCAAATGAGCGAGAAGGTCAGGGAAAGAGGGTACATTTCTCATATTCTGGATCAGGCAGCAGAAGAAGTTGAAACAGTCAGTAGAAAAAGCCAGCTAATTGTAAAAACCAAAGAACAGGGGGGAGAACAACCTCTGAGTTTTATCACTAGATATGGCAGATGGGCAGGAAAAATCAGAAAAGTGATCCAAAAGAACTGGAACAGTATACGCAGTGTCCCAGTTCTATGCAAGTGCTGCCCAAACCCACCATGCTTCACATACAAAAGGGCCCCTAACCTGGCAGACAAACTGACACATAGCCTGCAGACAGTGGGAACCAACACCAATAAAACATGGCTACCCACAGGGGCATGGCTTGGCCTCCGAGAAGATGACAGCCTAAAAGGAGAACTCCTGCCTTGAATGTGCCCATCCGTGCTTAATTGCCGTGATGCCATGGAGTTCTGACCAAAAAAAATGACTTTATGAGAGGGTGACAATCTTACCTTCTGAGCAGTGTATGCTTAAAGCAGATTTCAGGATGAGTTGTATCGACATTTGGCGCCGTGTGTTCGAGACTTGGCAGATTTCTGGGAGGCCGAGCAGGCCCTAACTGCAACCCCAGCCATACTACACACTGCAGTAGAGATTAGAGATGGTAGCTGAGCACTGCGGAAAAGACAAGCAGGAAGATGATTCCCTCAGGGACAGCCCGTTTTTCCCCCCATCTAGCAAAGATGAGTTCTTCAGCTACTATCACTTTACCAAATGCATCACCCTCATGCTCCGACAAGCCTCCCGCTGTGGAAGAATCCTTATAGCATATCACTCACCTGTTGGAGGCCTTAATTCTAGGGTGGACGGGCTAGGTTTATCCCTTACAAACACAGCTATAGAGGTGAAACAACTTCAGGACAAGGTCAATGTTCTGGAGCAAAAAGCAGAAACCTGCGAGGATCATCAGTCTCAAATTTGGCAAAAGCTGAGACAACATGAAGAGTGCCTTGAAGCACTATGGAGTAGGGCAGAAGACCACAAAAATAGGAATTTCCACCATAATTTGTGAATTATTGGTCTGCCTGAGGGAGTGGAGGGTCAGGCTATGGAGAAATTCCTAAACCATAACATCCCTATAATACTGGGGGAAAGATGGCAGGACCCCATTGAAGTTGAAAGGGCCCACAGAATGGCCGCCCGATACTACAAGCAATCTGAGCATCCCTGACCTATCGTGGCTTATTTGCTTCACTACTCAACTAAAGATAGGATTCTAAGGGGGGCTAGGGACATTGGAGAGTTGCAATGGCAAGAAATGCCAATACAAATCTACAGAGACTTTACACAAGAAACGGCAGCAAAGAAAAGAGCATTTGGCCCTATCAAACGGTTTTTATACTAAAATGACTTTCGTTTTAGGTTCAAGAACCTTACCAGACTTTGTGTCAGTAAAGGAGGGCATGAAATTGTTGTGGATCACCCTGAGGAGCTGGAACATAGGATGGCTCGGATCTGGCCTGGTTTACACTTTCAAACTACAATACCCAGAAAGCTCTGGGAGCCCCATGCGACTATGCCTCCCCCTAAGAACCTTTCTGCTGGATGACACATGCCTGGGGGCATGATAACAACTGGACCAGTGCAACCATCTAACAATCCCCCTGTTAGAAGAGGCAGTAATTAAATGCAGAAATCAATCACCGAACAAATGACCCAGACTAGCTCTCTGCCACAAAGATCAGACACTTCTTTTTCTAATTCTAGACACTGAGCAAGAAGTGAACCCCTGCATTTGCCCTGTAAAGACCCTCCTGCAAAAATATCATGTGGGGACTCACCTATTCCAGCTGAACCCAGACACTTGGATGCCTCTTTTAGCTCAGCAATGGAGACAGGGGCTACAGGGGATTGGGTGGATTTTCCAGATAGCACACTAATGGAAGCGGTAGTGGCTCCATCAAGAGTGAAGCCTGGTCTCTTATCATACATGGCAGCTGCTGCAAAGGTCTCTTCTGATCCTGGGACTGTCCCTCGGGAACCACTCGAGTTAGCCAAAGGACCGAACACTTGAACCCTTGAATTGGCTGATAGTATCAGAGGAATATGGACTAACACTGTGTCTTGGGATATTTGTTAAGTACTCATACCTCCTCTTTCTCCTTCCATCCCTCTCTCTCTTTTAAAACTCAGAAGAGAGGATAGTTCCCCCCAACTCACATTAAGGCTGAAAGACTGCCCTACTGTTGCAGTGGATTATTAATGGTGTTGCTACCTTCTTTTTTTTCCCCCCTTAACATGTACAGAATATGGCTGTATGGGTATAGCAATAATCAGAGGATGGATGTCCCCAATTCCCCTACTCCCCCCTCCGTTCCCCATATGTTTCATCTGTGGATCTGTTTATCGTTGATGGGTTGTATACACACACACCCCTCCCCCCTCCCTTCACGGAGTCGGAGTGACCAACCATGGATGTTCACTCGGCATGGACTAACTCTGCTTCAGTGACAACACCCATTACGCGACCTCGTACTGAGTGCTGGAGCGAGCATAGTTGTAGGGTGTTATTACAACCCTCTTTTGCAGTGATCTCCGCGCTCATACATAAGACACACCTTGGTGTCCAGTTTTTGGGATACTAATTTGTTTATTAGCAAGTCAGTTGACTGTAGTTTCGTTATTGTTATAACTGCTTAAACTGTTTTGTTTTTCTTTTTTCTCTTATCACAGCAGTACATTACGATGTCAGGGTCAAGGTTTTGCCTGTTCCTGGTGATGCTTCCACCCCTTTTTTTATTCTATTTCCTGGTTGGATTGTGCTGTTTTGGGCAGGGTATAATATTACGGCACTAAATTCTGCCACAGAGCTCCTCCCCCCTCTACGCCTCACAGTAAGTAATCTTTCTTCTCTTTCACTGAGGGCGAAAACTATGTCGAACACTTCCTCATCCCAGGCCTATAGATGGGTATCATGGAATGTTAAGGGGCTCAACCACCCAATCAAAAGAACAAAGGTTCTGCAGCATTTAATGTCCTTGAAAGTAGAAGTAGCTCTACTTCCGGGAATGCATCTCCTGGCTAAAGCTAATATTTGGCTGAAGAAAGCATGGGTTGGAGAGATGGTGACGAGTTACACCCTATGAAATCCAAGGGGGCAGCCATTTTGCTTCGCTGGACCTCTGCCTGGAAGATTGATGGTGTAAAGAAGGATAACCTAGGCAGGTGGATAGTTACATGACTAACCTCTCCAGAGGGAGCCCTGATCTTGGGCAATATATATGCCCCCAACAGTGAGCACACTGATTTCTTCCCTGCAGTAAGTCAGGCAATCTCAGAGTTACAAGTAGATGGTTCTCCCCCTTCCCATCATGTTGGGAGGTGATTTTAATCTAGTGGAGGACCATACCTCTCAACTGTACCACATTACGAGGAACGTTCCTCATTTTACTTCACAAAAGCTCCCTGTTCCACATTGTAAGGACTTGTTCCACATTCAGTATTAACATTTTAAAGTAAAAATCTGTAGTAAATGTTGCAAAAAATATATTACTCAATTAATAACAGACTTTCTAAACATAAATGCAAACATTTTAACAGTGTTCTGAGCCTCCTAGGTAAAGATTTGATTAAGTGTTCCACATTTTGCTCATTTGTTCCACATTTTGAGAGGTAATGTTCCACATTTGGGAGACAAAAGGTTGAGAGGTAGGTGGAGGATATATTTTTAGATAAGTCTGCATCCACCACTTATTACACCCCTAAGGCAAGACACTCCCTTACTGAGTTGCAAGAAGAATGGGCCCTGGCAGATGCCTGGCGCAGGGAGCACCCCACTGATAGAGACTATACTTTCTTTTCCACCCCACACCAAACTCACAGTCGTAAAGATTTCTGGCTGGTGAATGATCTAGCTGGGAGAGGCATCACTGGCACTGGGATAGGCTTGATAATAATATTGGACCACTCTACAGGTGGCTCTCATATCTCCCTCCCAAGCAACCTATCCAAACAGTCCGGTGGCGCTGTAACCCACTACTGTTCAAGGACCCGGATTGTAAGAGAATGCTTTCACTTGCCACGAAAGAGTATTTATCACTAAATTCAGACTGTGGAGTATCTCCTAGCATGGTTTGTGACGTCTTTAAGGCGGTTCTGTGAGGACGTATCATTGCCTTTTCAGCAAACCGAGATAGGGCACGGAAGGCTAAGCTTACATCCATGCAAGTAGAATTAGCTGGGTTAGAACAGTCTTTCAAGGCTGCCCCAAAAGCAAACGTGGATAAAGATTTATATCGCAGAATACTTACTCTAAAATACCAGATTAACGTGATACTACAGTAAAAAGCTAAGTGGCTTCTCCTTCGAACTAAACAGGAGTTTTGGGCTAATGATGAAAGAAGAGGAAAGCTCTTGGCCTATCGCCTAGGGAAACAGCAGGCAGTCACGAGGATATATTCTCTCTGTACTTCCTCGGGTTCAATAGCTTCTACCCCAAATAGGTGAATCATACCATGCGGTCATTCTATGAATCCCTGTACAAATCTCATTCCACGATTAACTCCACAGAGATGGGCCAGAAACTATTGAGTTTCTGTCACCAAATGCACCTCCCATCCCTGTCATCTGAGCAAGTGGGTCAATTGGAGGCTCCGGTATCCTGTGAGGAAATACGGCTGGCGTTAGCAAAAATGGCACATGGGAAAGCTCCTGGACCGGATGGTATATCTGTCAAGCTATACCAGGCATTAGGCTCAGACATCTTTCTCCCACTTCAACAAGCCCTCCAGGACACACACAATAAGACTACTTTCCCACCAACCATGAGGAACGCCCTTATCACTCTCCTACCTAAAAAGTCATCTGATCCCTTAGACTGTGCATATTTTAGGCCAATATCTCTATTGCCAGTCGACATTAAGATTCTAGCAAAGGTGCTTGCCACTAGACTGTGTGCGGTGCTTCCCTCTATCATTCACCCGGCACAGGCTGGCTTTATGAGGGGAAAGACAGCGGCTGATAATGCACGCCTATTACTCAGACTTAAGTGGCTTGCATCTAAGTCTACCTACCCTATGGCAACCATGGCAATAGACTTTGCTAAGGCATTTGACTCTATTGAGTGGGTATACTTGCATGAAACCTTAAAGGTGTTCGGTTTTGGGCCATATTTCCAACATTGGATACACACTGTATACGCCTCACCCATGGCTTGTATCCTCACAAACAGTGATATTTCCCTCCCTTTTTCTTTGTAAAGAGGCACCAGGCAAGGTTGCCCGCTCTATCCTCTCCTGTTCTTGATTGCCTTGGATCCACTAATATGGGTTATTGCTTCAGATCCATTGATACAAGGCATTGAAAGTACAGGGCACGTCTATGTGGCTATGGCATATGCAGATGACCTTTTACTGACTCTAACTAATCTTCGGCAAGCAATTCATGAGGTAATTCTACTTTTGGAGGAGTTTGCCACACTCTCGGGTCTCAGGATCAATCAACAAAAGACCATTCTGGCACCATTAAACTACCTTTGCACAAAGGAGTGTATGCAGGGCACTAACCTTTCGTTGGCTGACCATAGTTTTCACTACCTAGGAATACAAATCCCTTTTAAACAGGCAGCCCTCGAAATGGCTAACTTTTTTCCACTGTGCACACAGCTGGCTGTGGAAGTAGAGAGGTGGCAAAAACTCAAACTATCCCTCCCAGACAGGGTAGCTACAATTCATATGTTGTTTCTACCATGGGTCTTATCTCTTTTAAACAACTTACCCATCCCTCTATCTAAAAAACTTTTCCAATCCCTAGAAAAGCTAGCATCTAATTTTATCTGGGACTCCAAACCACCAAGATGGAGTAGGCAAAAAATAAGGGTGCATTGGACTAAAGGGGGCCTTAAAGTACCCTGGTTTTATGAATATCACTTAGCATGTATGGCAGCCCATCCCACTAGGTGGTTTGCGGCAAAAAACAGGGCAACCCCTCTTTTGGTTCATTTGGAATCGGCCTTGGTAAGCCCCTCTATACTATATAATATACTAGTGGCCCACTCAAAAACAGACACACAACTCCCCCCAATAATATCTTATACCGCCAAAGCCTGGAGGCTTTTATGCGTTAAATCCCACATGCCAAAGCAGGAATGGTTTCCTCCACTGCAGCTTGCCCCAATATGGCATAACAATCTCTTTCAGATTGAAGGTACGAGGGTGAACTGGCCACAATGGCAGCAAAAAGGTATACAAACAGTTCAGGACTTGGTTATCTGCGGGATGAAGCATCTGCTTTCTTCTGAACATCTACGGAATAAATATGCCCTACGGAATAAGGATTTTTGGCATTATCTGCAAATTCGCAGTGCCTTCACACCCTTGCTTACCAAAAATATAGATAGCACACTGTGGCAATGGCTCACAGACCCCCACTGGCTAGACATTCAAAAGGGCCTTATGGGTCATTTTTATAGTACGTGGAGGGACTTGCAATCTAACCCCATGCACAACTGTAGAATACAATGGGAATCACTGTTGGAGGTATCAATCTCTGAGGAACAATGGCTGTCCTACTGTAAAAACATCCATTGCTCTTACAGAGATTCCAATAGCCATTTCATACAATTAAAAATACTACTGTTATGGTATCGCACCTGGGCAATGCTGCATAAGAGGGGTCTACTGGTCCATAGCCATTGCTGATGTTGCTCACAGCCGGATGCTCATATTGCACATATACTCTGGTCCTGCCCCCTCCTAGTGTCATTCTGGGATATGGTGGTTACTGACCTGTTGCAAGTGATAGGTGCCAAGATTACTCTGACTGTCTCCCTGGTCCTTTTGGGAGACACAAGCCAGCTTGAACTCCTACCTAAATCCCTGCAGCATTGGTCCCTCTCCTCTATATTGGAAGCCAAATGCCTCTTGCTCATGCACTGGAGACAACCTCTAATACCTAGAAGGAATATGTGGCATGTGGCTATAGCTCGCCTCTCTTTGTTTGAAAAGCTTTCCACCTTGCAATGGTCAAACATGTGGCTATTTTCCACTAAATGGATACCCTACCTCCAATCTGATTTCCTGCAAATTCCATAACAGATGGGAAACCCTCCTTGAACACCTTTACCCATGCAGCTGGTTAATAGGAAGTGCGGATACTCTCTCCCCCTACCTTTCTTGGCCTAGTTAGTTTTAGCTGGAATGAAGCTGAAGAAAGAAGTGGAAGCATTGACAGTATTATGTTTGATAAGTTAGGTGGTAAAGACGTTAATTCATGGATAGTTTTCTTTATTACTAATTTGTGGATAGAGATTAGTGCACAGATATATGGAACAGATATGTACATATAACTCATCACAATGGTAGTATATATCTTTGACCTGGATATGTTGTCACATCATTTTACAACACTGTGAAGAGTATTATTGTATGACAAAGAAAATACTTCATAAAACTTTATACGATAAAAAAAAATGGCTACCCACATTGCCAGCAGTGAGCCACATCTGTGACAAATGTAAGTACTGTACAGTAATAGAAAAAACTGCCATTTTGCCAGTGCTAGTGCCACAAAAAACTTTGAAATAAGGAAATTTATAAATTGGGACTCCACCAACGTAGTATATCTAGCCACCTGCAATTGTGGAGCATTCTACATGGGCAAGACCACAAGACTATTAAAACAGAGGATGGGGAACATGAAAGGGCAATAATCCATAAGGACATGTCAAATGCACTTGCTACACATACACAACAGAACCCTGATACACATAAGTTTAAATATTGTGGCATGGAAAAAATTGTTATAGGCAAAAGAGGTGGTAACTAGAGAAGCAGCGAAGTTTAACTTTGCCAGCATAGCAGAGGTGAAGTGGCCCACTCCATCTCAACATATAGCCATGCAAACTGCCCTTTGAAATGCAGTACTATGCCACTTCATGTCACAATGACTTCGCGTTAGGATGACTTCACTTCATTTTCTTTTAAAGGCAGAGTGAGTGAACATTATAACAGCCCACAGATCACATGGTTCATAGTCTGTAGGTCACATGCTTCAGGCAGGAAGTTAATCATGCAAGAGAGTGAAAGACTTTGACTTTCGCCTTGCCTAGTGTGGGAGAAAGCTGTGTTTGAGAGAAGACAGAGAGATAGCAAAAAATATAAACCCCGCTTCTGAACCAGAACACCATCTGGGCTAGTGGTACCCTCCCTGAAGCAGGAGGTGGTGGTGCCATGGAAGCACCACCTCCAGTGGCACCTACCAGTGCCTCCCCCCTACAGTGCCACCACCTACCATGGTCCCTGCACCAGCAGCTCAGCAGAAAGTGAGGGAGGAGCCACAGCCACCATAGCAGCAGCAGGTTTCCCAACCCCCAGCCCCAATTGAGCATCAGCAGCAGTCAGCAACAACATCTGGGCCCACTCTGCCTATGCCTGGTCCTCCCGCAGCTCATTAGTGTAGGAGTTCTTCACTACGCTGGCTGCTGACACCACTGTAGTGAAGTGCAATCAGTGTGGTTAGGTGGTGTGCCATGGCCCCAAGGGAAGTCATCTTGGCACAGGTGGTCAGTGCACCCACTTATACAACCAACAGTGTGCAGATTGGCAGGCCATGCTTGCTGAGTAGGGCAGGAATGCACTTGCTGGCTCTGCTGGAAAACAGGTGGCAGCACGGCCTCCACCTGCATGTGGTGTCAAGCAGGGATGGAACATAGAGCAAGTGGCTGCTCCACAACCTGCATGTGATGGTGGCAGCCCTGTATGAATACTTGCCACACATGCTGATTTGGGCCTGATGTGGAGTGAGTTGGGCCATGTGAACTACTGCATTGACAATGTAGAGCAACGGTTGGAGCACATGGAGTTGCATCAACTCCAAATATATGGGCATGCTTCAAATGCTGCTCTCTCACCATACCGTTGATAATTAGTTTTTGTTTGTCTTTGCACCCACCACCCTCTCCATGAAAAAATAGTTCCTAACATTGCCCCTGATTTGTTTCCCCTCTATCTTCAAATGTTTCCCTCTTGTTCATGCACACCTCTTTTTCTAAAAGATGCTACCCTCTTGTACGTTGTTGATTCCCTTTTGATACTTGATAGTTTCTACCATGCCCCCTCCTTTCCTTGCAGTCATACATATTAAACTTTAGACTCCACAATATTTGGGAAACCGGTTAACAATTTGCCATGGGTTGAACTTGGAAATACACAAAGGGAAAAATATCTGTGCTCAACAAATAAAAGGGGGTGCTCAACTTTACACAGCCTCAGGCAGAATTGCTGCAATATTATGACATCATCTTTAAATATGTTGGCGAACTCACAGATAAGGTGAGCTAACAGGTCTAAATAATTTTAACTTATAAACACACACACTAAAACCATGTATATTTAAGCTTGATTTTTTACATTTTATTTTTGGCTTACAAATAATGTACAGTTGTTAAAAATATATAAATTATTTTCTTTTCAAACAGATCAACGCTATACAATGCATAAATACAACTCAGCATTTATCTTAAAGTGCACCAGTGCTTTCTAAGTTGTTTTTAGCATGACTGTGAATAAAGTTTAACAGATCTGGTCTAACACCATAGTCTGCCAGCTGCCCCAACAAAGAACCCCAGCACTTTGGCTTCCACCTTCTTCAGGGGGTGTGGTTAGACTTAATACCCCTGTGCTTATATACACTTCAGTGCACATGTTAAATAAGTAAATAAATAAAATTTCCATTGTTCTCATGCTCACCATCAGTAAGTAGTAATAAGCCCTTACATTCCTATAAAATTCCTGCTGAACATTCATCAAGGTTACGTAAACACATTACCATTCGAATTGAATATTGGTTGAAAATGTTCAAGTATCCTAACGACACAATTCCATATTGATAAAATATTGTTAATCATTCACACACCAGTAAACAAATTCTAAAGCAATCCTATCTTTCTCTTATAAGGAACAATCACAAAACAGGAAAATGAAGGGGGGGGGGGAGAAAAGGAAGGTACTGCGCTTAAAATGCATTTAAAATTTCCAGTCAGAAGAACATTTCTGCCATCAATGAATTTAACATCATAGTATCATATACTTCTTTGTAGTTAACAGGTAGATCTAGTTATTAACAGTTCCATTCAGAATCGATTTTCATAAGCCTTTATGTTGAATTAAATTATATAATATTCTGATTAACTGTAAATTCCATTTTTCACCATAACACAATATAAAGTGCAAAAAAATGCATTCTAAACATATGACTATTCATAACAGATAAAGTCCATTAATCTGACACCTTTTTCCCAGTGATCATTATGTCCTTCCAAGATCTTGCATTCATCTTCATTTCCCAGATGTCCTCATCTTCTTTAGTTGTTCATTCTTTAATGGTTTAACCTTCTTTTTAGTCTTGCCATATTCGAAGGCCATACTACACAAATCCTCCAATGTACTATAAAATAAACACAACAAGACCTTATATAGAATCACATTTCTTTCCTTCCATTTTGTATTTATTCAAAACTTTACAACATACTTAAATATAGTCACACATTCTCAGAACCATTTCAAGGGTGTTATCTGTGATAACATACTGACAGCGAGTGTTTCTTTTTACAAATATGGTTTCAGATCAAGAACATCAGATTAAGTGGCTGCCCCACTACCTGCTGGTGACAGTGGCAAACCTGCAAGAATACCTGCCGCACATGCTAATTTGGTCCTGATGTGGAGTGAGTTGAACCATGTGAACTACTGGATTGACAATGTAGAGCAATGGTTGGAGTGCATGGAGGTGCACCAGCCCCAAATAACGGGCATGCTTCAGTTGCTGCTCTCATACCATAACATTGGTCATTAGTTTTTGTTTGTCTTTTCACCCAACACCCTGTCTGTGAAAAAATAATTCCTGAAATTGCCCCTGATCCGTCCCCCCCGTCTTCAAATTTGTCCCCCTTATTCATACACATCTCTTTTTCTGAAAGATGCTACCGTGTTGTACATTGTTGATTCCCTTTTTGTATTTGATAGTTTCTATCATGCCCCATCCTTTCCTTACGGTTATATATATTAAGCTTTAGAGTTCACAAAATTTTGGAAACTGGTTAACTTGTCATCACGGGTCGAATTTTGGACAATACTCATGCCATCAGCAACTTCACTACCACCAGCGGTGACAACAGCATCTCCAACCATGATTGAAGCAACTGATTGCACTGTGAAAAATATAGTCAGAGAAATTCTTTACTGGCATCAGCTATGCACTTCTGCTGCATACTACCATGCCCATGGCCATGCTTGCCACTGGCAGCAGTACCATGACCAGAAGCATCTTTGCATGCACATCTCTTTGCAGGTATTTTGGTGGATTACACAAAAAATTCACAACAAATTGAGATTTCTGAAATTTGGGGTGGATGGGAAGCCAAAAAACAACTGTGGCTTACAGATGCAGATTGAGCACTAAACAGATGCAAATGCACAGATGCAGATTGCACACTATAAAGAGATGCAGCTGCACAAGCACAAAAACACCCTAGCTATTGGTCACACAAATCCAAAACTGGAAAAATAAATTACACCTATTGTGGGTTGGTGGGGGGGTCACTGCAGTAGCAGTCCACTAGCTAGACAGAAGGAAGCAGTAAAAAATACCACAGAAGGATAACCGATTCAGAGTGTGGCGATTACTGTGTGGCACAATAACATGTGTCTGACTTGATGGCACACACACACACACACACACACACACACACACACACACACGCACACACACACACACACACTCTCACACACTACAAGTAATGCACAGAAAATTTAACAGTGCAGTACACTAACACTATTTAAACAAATCTTTTAAACAGAAAGAAAATATGCACTGCACCACAACAAACAGAAAATAATTATCAAACATTACTTCAAGTAGTACTGTGTGTACATAAACACACAAATACTAACACAAACAACTATTACAAAACAGTTAGAAAGACTGCCTTTCTCAATGTGGGTAGAAAAGTGTGGCAATGCAGGCAGGTGGCCAGTACAAAAGGGCAACTTGGAGTGCTAGCAGAAACGGGATGAGTGAGTGAGAGAGGGGGAGTGAGTGAGGTCAATGGAGCTCTGTTGGGACTGTTGCAGATTTCTTTGTGGGCAGAAAAAGGTGCCAACAGATGCAGGAGTCCAGTACAAAAGGGCAGCCTGCAGCGTCAAGAGAAACAGAATGAGCTAGTGAGAGAGGGGGAGTGAGTGGTGTGTTCAACGGAGCTCTGTTGGGACTGCTGCAGATTTCTTTGTGGGCAGAAAAAGGCAGCAATGCACCCAGGGGCCCAGTACAAAAGGGCAGCCTGCAGCAGCAGGAGAAACAGAACGAATGAGTGAGAGAGGGGGAGTGAGTGAGAGAGCTCAATGGAGCTCTATCATGACTGCTGCAAATGTCTTTGTGGGCAGAAGAAGGTGGCAATGCAGGCAGGAGCCCAGTACAAAAGGGCAGCCCACAGTGCCAGCAGAAACAGAATGAGCGAGTGAGAGGGGGGAGTGAGCAACTCAACAGAGCTCTGTCAGGACTGCTGCAGATTTATTTGTGGGCAGAAAAAGATGCCAACAGAGGCAGGAGCCCACTACAAAAGGGCAGCCTGCAGCGTCAGTAGAAACAGAATGAGCGAGTGAGACGGGGGAGTGAGTGACCTCAACGGAGCTCTGTCGGGACAGCTGCAGATTTCTTTGTGGGCAGAAAAAGGTGCCAACACAGCCAGAAGCCCAGTACAAAAGGGAAGCCTGCAGCGCCAGCAGAAATGGAATGAGGCACTGAGCGAGGGGGAGTGAGTGAGGTCAACTGAGCTCTGTTGGGACTGCTGCAGATTTCTTTGTGGGCAGAAAAAGGTGCCAACAGAGGCAGGAGCCCCATACAAAAGGGCAGCCTGCTGTGCCAGAAGAAAGATAGTAAGCGAGTGAGACAGGGGGAGTGAGCAACTTCAACGGAGCTCTGTCAGGACAGCTGCGGATTTCTTTTTGGGCAGAAAAAGGTGCCAATGCAGATAGGAGCCCAGTGCAAAAGGGCAGCCTGCAGCGCTGGGAGAAACAGAACAAGCGAATGAAAGAGAAGTGAGCGAGCTCAATGGAGGTCTATCATGACTGCTGCGGGTTTCTTTGTGGGCAGGAAAAGGCAGCAATGCAGGCAGGAGCTCAGTACAAAAGACCTACCTGTAGCACCGGCAGAAAGAGAACAAGCGAGTGAGAGGGGGCATGAGCGACCTCGACAGAGCTGTGTCAGGATTGCTGCAGATTTCTTTGTGGGCAGAAAAATCCACCAACTCAGGCTGGAGCCCAGTACAAAAGGGAAGCCTGCAGCAGCAGAAGACACAGAACCAGCGAGTGAAGGAGGGGAGTGAGTGAGCTCAATGGAGCTCTGTTGGGACTGCTGCAGATTTCTTTGTGGGCAAAAAAAGGCAGCAATGCACGCAGGGGCCCAGTACAAAAGGGCAGCCTGCAGTGGTGGGAGAAACAGAATGAACGAGTGAGAGAGGGGAGGGAGTGAGTGAGCTCAATGGAGCTCTATTGTGAATGCTGCTGATTTCTTTGTGGGCACAAAAAGGCGGCAATGCAGGCAGGAGCCCCGTACAAAAGGCCAGCCTGCAGTGCCGGCAGAAACGGAATGAGTGAGTGAGAGAGGGGGAGTGAGCAAACTCAACGGACCTGTGTCGGGACTGCTGCAGATTTCTTTGTGGGCAGAAAAAGCCGACAACAGAGGCAGGAGCCCAGTACAAAAGGGCAGCCTGCAGCACCAGGAGAAACAGAATGAGTGAGTGAGACAGGGGGAGTGAGCCACCTCAACAGAGCTCTGTTGGGACAGCTGCAGATTTCTTTGTGGGCAGAAAATCATGCCAATGCAGGCAGGAGCCCAGTACAAAAGAGCAGCCTGCAGCACTGGGAGAAACAGAATGAGTGAGTGACAGAGGGTCAGTGAGCGAGCTCAACGGACCAATGCAATCAACATTCGACATTGACAAATGCTTGTTTATGCTTGTAAACCAGATGAGCAAATTGCCCGTTTTCACAGGTGACAAGTTTTACATTTAACATATAACAATAGACAAACTCTAACTTACAACATCACTGAGTGTATTGTACAAGTACATAAATTTTTTGTTAGAAGCCATTGTATAACACTAATTTTAAAACACCAGAGGGTATTACATTCAGTGATCTCAGAGGGGATGGAATTAAAAAAGTGGGTGCCCTGAACAAAAGGGATCTCAGCCCAAATGCACTTCTGAGGCTTGGTAATTTAGAAGTGAATCTGGACTGAGATCAAGTACCAAAAGTATTAGGTAACCTAGGAATAATTCACTTATTGAGGAAGGATAATGCCCTTTCATTACTTTGTATAGTAAAACACCTATTTTATACAACATCCTATTTTTAAATGAGAGTGAAATAGATTGTTCAAACAAAATACAACGGTGAGTACGGTTGGGGAGGTTTAGCCAAAATCTGAGGGCAGAATTGTACATATGAACATACGAATGTGCCAGCAGAAACAGACCAACTGGTCTATCTAAGTCTGCTCAAGTGTGCAGCTATTCCTACTAGTTTGCAGCTGCCCCACCCTCTTCCCTTTGTCATCCATTGCCACCCCCCACCCTCACTCTCCCTGTTCCTGTCCGTGCCCTTTAAAGCTGTTCACAGATTTACATGATCCTACCAATTCTGGTAGTGCATTCCATTTTGCAACCACCCTCTCCATGAAACAGTGTCTCCTCATTTCCCTCCTAAATCTTCCCCTCTCTATTCTTAGCCTGTGCTCCCTGGTGTCTCTCCCCCTCCTTAGCTTAAAGACTCCATCTGCCCCATCCTTATTGATTCCCCTCAGTTACTCGAATGTCTTTATCATGTCCCCCCATCCCTTCTGTCCTCCAGGGTGTACATATTCAGGTCTTCCGGACTGCTCTCATAGTCTCGCCCCTCCATTCCACATATCATCTTTGTTGCCTTCCTCTGCACCCCCTCCAGTAACCTGATATTGGGCCTTAGGTATGGCCTCCAAAACTGCATACAATGCTCTAAGTGTGACCTTACCAGTGACCTGAAGAGGGGCAAGATCACCTCTCTTCGCCTGGACAAAAATTCTCTCACTATGCACCCCAGCATTTTGTTCGCTTTTGCAACTGCTCTCCTGCACTGGGCAGTGTAGTTCATGGTCCCTGTTATCATTATCCCTAGGTGCTTCTCCTCTTCAGTGATCCCCAGCTTAACTCCCCCCAACCAGTATTTTCTCATTGGGTTCTTCGCTCAGAAGTGCATAACCTTACATTGAACTTTGCGTTGAACCCCAGTTGCCACCTCTCTAACCACTCCTATAGCTTGCTTAAGTCCCCTGCAGCTGTTTCCATCCCTCCCCTCCATCCACCACTGCTCTGATTCTGATGTCATCAGCAAACAGAGTTACCTTGCTCAGCACCCTGTGTGCAATCTCTGATATGAAGAGCCCAAATAATACTGGTCCCAGCACAAGCCCTGTGGCACCCCACTTGTCACCAGCTTGGAGTTGACAGCTCTCCTCCCACCACCACCTGTTGCAGCCTCCCACTTAGCCAACTTGTAATCCAGTTCATCATTTTTGCACCTACCCCTACACCAGTTAGCTTCCCCTCAAGCCACCCATTAGGCACTGAATCGAAGGCCTTGTCGAAATCCAAGTAAAGAACATCCACCGCATGACCCTTATCCAGCTCATCTGTCACCCAGTCATAATATTGTATCAGGTTGGTTTGACACGATTTCCCCAAAATTAACCCATGCTGCCTGACATCCTGGAGGCCATTGTCCTCCAGGTACGACACCAGTCTTTTCTTTAGTATCGTTTCCATGAGTTTTCACACTATGGCGGTGAGACTTACCTGACGATAATTACCCGGTTCATCTCTTGGTCTGCTTTTGTGTAATGGTAGTACATGTGCCATCCTCTAGTCCAATGAAACACATTCCGACTCCAGTGAGGTGCTATACAGATCTGCCAGTGGCTCTGCCAACACCTCCGTCATCTCCCTCAACATCCTGGGGTGGATACCATTCGGCCCTGGTGCTTTGTCTACCTTCAGTGCCCTCAGTCCCTCTAGGACTCTACCTCCCTCAATTCTTCCATCTGTCACCTCCTCTCACCCTGTCCCCACCTCCCAGCCCATGGTGGTAGTGGTACCCCCTTTTCTTCCGTGAACACTGAGCAAAAGTATTCCTTCAGTGCTTTTGCCTGTTCTTCCCCATTTTCTGTCCACTCCCCACCCTTTTTATCCTCATTTCTGTCTCCTTGCATTTCTCCCTGATGCGTCTGTAAAGGTCCCCCCCCCCCTTAATTCCCTGTGCTAATCTCAGCTCCCTTTGGGCCTTGGCTTCTCTCACTTTTCTGGTCACCTCCCTGGACTATCTTGCATACTCCTCCCTGTCCACTTCCTTTTCCGTCCTCTTATACTTCTGGTGCACCTCTTGTTTTGCCCTCACCATCTCCACTACCTCACTGTCAAATCTACATGATTTTCTTGCTCTGCTCCCCTTTCTTTGTGTCTTGGTGCAGACTTCTGTTGCCTCTGTAAACCCCAGTTTAATAATATCTCATTTCTGCTCCATGTCCGTCTCCTGACTTATGCCCTCCAGTTTCCCTTTTAGTACTTTCTGCATCCTCTCAAAGTCCACCCCCCTGAAGTTTACTATGCGGGTAACTGATTTTTTTTGCTTCCTGCACATCATGATATTAAACCACACCGTTTGGTGATTGCTGTTGAGCAGTGGGTTCTCCTCCTTTTTTTCCCTTACTGCCTCCCCATTCAACAATATCAGATCTAAAGTGTTCTTTAGCCTAGTAGGTAGACTAACCAACTGTGTCAGGAGACCCATCTGGGTCGTGTTCAGGACCACTTGCCCCCTAGCACTGGAGGTGACTGGAATGCTCCAGTCAACCCCCAGCAAGTTGAAATCCCCCATGATGATTACCTTCCCTTTTCTACATACCTTTCTGATTTGTCCCACTAAATCCCTGTCAAGCTCCTCAGACTGGAACAGTGGTCTGTATACCACCCCAAACCTCAGTTCCCTGCAGCTTGAGTCTAGGAGCTGTAGCCAGATTGCCTCTGTTCTCCTGTCTTACCCCTCGTCCCTTGTTCATTTGATCCCATCCCTCACATAGACTGCCACCCCACCCCTCTCCCCTCCTTAAGGTCCTTCCTTTATAATTTGTATCCTGGGATTGCCAGATCCCTGCCATGGTGTTCAGTTGCCCATGTTTCTGTGACAGCTGAAATATCCACCCTCCACACTGCTAAGAGTGCTTGTAGCTCAGCTGATTTGTTGCCTAAGCTTCTTGCATTCAGCGAGACCACCCTCCATTCTGCACCCTTCCCTTCACTGCCCTCCATCTCCTCCATTTTACTCCCTCCCTTTTCGGCCACCATGAGTCCTTCCCTGCTAGCCTGGGGGGTAGGCTGTGACTCTATTCTATCAGATCCCTGCCTACTTGCTGTCCACTTGCCACCCCCCATCTAATTTAAATCCACCTTTGTCACAATATACCTCCCCAGTCTTTGCTTTAATACCTACTCCCCCTTCCCACTCAGGTGCAGTCTATCCCTTGCAAACAGATTGTTATTATCCCAGGTACTGGCCCAGCTGCCCACAACCCCATACCCCTTAGTTTGACACCATTCTACCAACCATGTGCTCAACTCCCTAATCCTTTCCTTTCTCATTGTGTTTGCACAGGGTACTGGGAGCACCTTGGAAAAGGTCACAGACTCCTCAGTCTCCTCACACAACCTTCCCACTTCCTCAGACCTCTCCTTTGTTATCGCCACCATTTCCCCCACTAGGTCATTTGTCCCCACATGTACCACAATGTGTGGTTTCCTTCTACCCCTCCTTATGCACCTTAGGATTGCCTGTCCTACCTTGTCTGCCTTTAATCCTAGTATGGACTTCACCCATATCAGACTGTGCCTCTCCTCCTTGCTGCCCCATCTGATCCCCTTGAGTATGGAGTCCCCCAACACCAGTATTCCCCCCCTTCTCTTTCCTTGTGCCCATCGCCACTCTTCCACCCAGGTTCTCATTCCTAGGTCCACTCAAGATGGTGCTTTTACCATTTGCCCCAGTGTCTCCCCCAACCCCTCTCAATTGAGACCCCTCCCCTCCTCCTGTTTGACTGTCAACCTCTCTCTCCCTCCTCACCTCTCCGAGTATTATCCCCTCCCCCTGCCACACCATGCTCAATCTCTCCACTAGTAATGCCCCACACTCCCTCCTCTTTGTGAGTACTATCCCTTATGCAATCTCCTCCTGCATCCTCTTCCCTATGTGTTGTTAGTACAGCAAACTTGTTCCCTACCCTCTTTGACTTACTATGTGTTTTCTCCTCCCTCCTGCCTACTACTGCTTCTCTTTTTCTATGTCCTGCTAAAGTCCACCCTTCATCAGCTGGCTTCCCCACTAGTTTGCCCCTCCCCCCCTGACCCCTCTCTTGACCCACTGTCCCTTCTCTGTGGTGCCCCACAATACTCTCAGATGTCAGCCCTCCTACTGATGCAACCCTCCCCTCACCCCTCAAACTCCCCAGCTCCCTGCCAAGCCACTGAATCTCTTCCTCAAGCCTCCTTAGCCTGTGGCATATTGGGCACCCTCCCAGCCTTCGCAGTATGCTCATCCACATTGCTGCCTCACAACCATTGCACCTCACAATCCTATCCATTGTCCACACTACCTATACAGAACCCTGGAGACCCTGTAGGAAACCTGGAGACAGTTGAATATGTTATGGTATGCCGACCTGATGGCTACACAGACACAGGGGCACACTGTCTCCCGGTCCTGCACCCCCTCCCTGAATCAATTCTATGGGAGGTGTGAGGGGGCAGAGCCCCCCACATGGGGGTTCGGGGGTGAAGCCTTCCCAATAGAAAAACAGGACTGGGAGACATACAGGTTTTATGAGTACTGCAACTTGCAGTCAACATAAATCACACCGCTGAGATGCCAGTTGACACAAGCGTTGTCAAACCGGCATCGTAGAACCATAGGTTACTTCAGGAAGATGTATAAATTATTAGTCCATAGTCCAGAATTCTAAACAAGAAACTATGCATAAGTAGTTTTCTAGAATCAACAGTGAGAAAGGGCTTAATTCGATACAATATACACAATCTTTGCTGAAATAATTTTCTTAAATATTGAATATGTGGTTCAAAAGTAAGCCTACTGTCCTACAGAATTCATAAGTACCCGAAGACCTCAACGTATTCTATTCTATTATGTTACCTTTGTTATCCAAGATGGGAGGAAGTTCATTTGAATCATGTTTTCTACGTGAAAACAACATCACTTTCATTTTCTTTGAATTAAGGACCATATGGTTGGATAATAACCAAGCTTGAAAGGAGACAAAATCAGTTTGAAGCTTATAAAGAGCTATGTTGGGATAAGGGGCCAAACTATAAATAATGTCATTGCCAACATAAAGAGTCATACTTGTCTCCATGCAATACTAGGAGCAGAATCCATGTTTAAAGAAAATACTGGTGTGCCCAGGATTGATCCCCGAGGCATACCGCACTGAATTAATTTAGAAGAAGAAATGGAGTTCCCAATTGCGGTTCTGTGATGCCTATTTGACACATAGTCAATGAACCATCTAGTAACTCTCTCGGAGAAATTAAATCTCAAAAGAATCACAAGTAACAAAAAATGTTCAACTAAACTGAAGGCCTTGGCGAGGTCCATGAACTTAGTTGCACCAGAGTGTCTTTTATTAGAGGAAGCCTGGATGCTGCTGTTGAACTCCATCAAGACTGTCTCAGTGTTATGTTTTAATTTGAGACCATGTTGAAAACCATTTAACAAATAATTTTTTTCAAGATAATCTACAGTTTGGTTCATGATAATTTTTTCTAAGATTTTCGAGATGGGTGAAAGAAGTGATATAGGTCAATAATTTGATACGAGAGAAGGATCACCATTCTTGAATACAGGTTTAGTTGTTGCAAGCTTCCAGGTACTAGGAAAGGTACTATGACAAAGGGAGAAATTGAAAATCTGTGACAGAGGATTTGCAAAATGATTTATACCAAGTTTAGTCATTCTAGAATCTACCCTATCATGACCAAGAAAGGGCCTGGGATTTTGTTTAAGTACATATTTTTTACTAGATCAGGTGTAATTTGTTTAAAATAAAATTTTGAGATAGAGGAATTCAATTCTTCATTAACTATAGGGTCAATGTGAGAATTTACAAAAGTTCTATATGTTTCAAGGTTCCCAAAATACAGATTAAAAACATCAGAGACAAGGGTCGGAGCACTGATGTTTTGCCCATTGTTCAAAATAGACATGGTGGGATTTTGTTTTTCTCTTCCTAATAATCTATTAAGGGCATGCCATAATTTTTTTTTTTTTTTTGAGTCATGCCATAATTTTATTTTTTTGAGTCTCAATGGGAATTCTTCTGCTCTGTATAGCAATATTAAACTTTATCTTTCTATGTGTCTTATATTCTTGAAGGGAGTCTGGATCCTGCCTAGCCCTACAGTAAGTCAAACTTTTATATCATAGAAACATAGACTTTGACAGCAGATAAGAACCGCTTGGCCACCTAGTTTGCTCATTTTCCTACCTAGAGGATAAGCTGCAGATGCTATTTAACCAACAGCCTATTTCTTTCTACCCCCCACACAAATTGCCTTATGTCTGTCCCATGCATTCTTGAATTCTCCCACAGTTTTAGACCCCACAACCTCCTCAGGAAGGCTGTTCCATGCATCCACTACCCTCTCTGTGAAAAAATACTTCTCATTAGGTGAAGCAGGTCCCCAGTCACCCATCTTTGTTTGTTAGCTCTGATTCTTATTTTTCTAAGAGGGGAGATCTTATTGAAAATGATGTTATACACAGAGCAGAAGTCCCAGATAGAGTGTGTATGGGTAAGGGAGTACAAAAGGGGACCAATCAATTTCTCTACAGGCTACATTTACCATCTCAGGGGTTAACCTGCTCAGACTCCTAAATTCAATGTCATTTGGGGGCCCTCAGGGAAGCTTAACTGATCTTTCACAAAAAATGGGGTGGTGGTCACTCATTATATCAGGCATGACTCCAGAATTAACAATTCTACCTGCATGTGTGACCAAAATCCAGTCAAGAATTGTTCCTATACCTGATTTATAGTTGGGTCTAGTAACTTCTCCTATCAATTGACTGACACCTAAGCTGGGAAGAATATCTAAAGCACCATTTTTGCAACTAAAGTCCCAATTACAATTAACATCACCTAAAAGAATTAATTCCTCTGTTATTGGGAGATCCATTCCACACAGTTGTAATTAATTCTAGACATTGAGAGATTTTCCCTGAGGATATATAAATCGAGCTAGTAGTTAAATGCTTATTCTGTCCCAGTAAGAGATCCACTGATATCAAATCACAACCGGTTATCACGGGGGGGGGGGGTGATAATGGTAAAATGAAACTTCTGATGAACATATCTCATAGCCCCCACCCCCCTTCCTAATCTATCTTGTCTAGTGTCACTGTATCCTGGTAAAGAAATTTCAGAGTCAATGATTCTCTCATTGAGCCAGGTCTCCGAAAGAGTAATAGTATCAAAACAGCGTTGTTCAGACCAGTCTACAAATTGTATCTATTTTGCTAAAAGGCTCTGAACATTCAACTGGACAGTTGCAATAATGAAGAGGTGGCACTATAATGGTTATTAGCTAAGGTTTGATAAGACTCATCCTCGAGGCCTGGGCTGGGGTTGGGGTGGATGGATCCAGACATAAGCAGGAGCAGGACTAACATCCTTCAAAATCTAGTTCTAGTCTCAAACTGTCTTTCCCTTTTAGTGAATGTCTTAAAAGACTTAATACTAAATTGAGAAGTTTGAACAATTAACCCACAATAGAGTTTTGTGAAATGAACCACTGAGAGCCAAGTTAAACAGTTGTAATCAGAATAACCTTCCATAGATGCATTAGATGCCGTACTTGTAGAGCTAACGTGAGGGAAATATATGGGGAATTGATAATTAACCTCTTGACCAAGGCTAGAATCTACAGGGATGGTTACAGAATAGAAAATATAAAATAATATAGTGACCAACTTCATTTTACTTTCCATAATTAATTATTTATGAAGCAAAAGATTACTAAAAATGCAATTTTAATAATATGAAATTTAACAAAACGTATTACCAAACTGGTGAGAAGACTAACCTCAGTTTGTTCAAAGTGTATTTTTTCTAAGGACTGGTGCTCGCACCATTCACTTTCGTTTGCGTGTCGCTTGCACTAGCAAGTGGTATGGGCTTTTGTAATGAGTAAGCCCACCCCCCTAACAACATGCTCAGCTGTTGGTTCCCCTGAATCCCATACACACTGAGCCAAATTAGTTAAATTGCAGTCCAGGTAGCAAAACACTTCACCAGATGACTGGTGACAGTTTATAGGCAAGATGAAAGCAGCCAGCAAAAGTCCCAATGATCTAAGGCACAGGCAGGCTCCATTGTATTGAGAAGAAATGAGTGGCGTTCCTGGAGTGAAATGGGTGGTGTGGGCTTTTGTAATGAGCAAGTCTGACCCCCTAACAATGCGCTCAGCTGTTGCTTCCCCGAACTCCCTACACACATTGGTACGGTAACTTACAGTCATGGAGTATGCAGGGGGTAATATTTGCCTACACTACAGTGAGGTGATATCCTGCCTGACTCAGAAGAAGCCACCATTTGAATATCATGAATTACGAGAGAGAGAGAGACACACACACACAAAATGGCAGACTTGGTATTTTCTTTGATTAGTTACACATGGTATACCAGTTCATCAATACTGGCTCATTATTTAAATCAGTTGTTTGTACATATTGGGTAGGATATTCAGAGCGGATGCACCATGCGTAACAGGGATGTGCTAGCGTAAGTGCGGAAATGTGCCATTGTATGATTTTCAGTGGGAGTCAGCTGTGCAGCACAATAAGCAATGTGCCAGAGTGCAACAGTAATGAATGTGTGCACAACCGCAGGGGGCAGAACCATGAATAACATGCACAGTGCGATATTCAACAGCATGCGACTTGCGCAATAGCAGAGCAAGTAGAAGTTGTGTGACAGCGGAAATGAGCCAAATTAAAAGGGAGCAAGAGAGGGGAGGAAGAACGTGCCACAGGAAAGCCACAGGTGGAAGTGTGGAGACAGAGTGCCAGGGAGGAAAGACAGGAAGCAGAGCGCAGGAGTGGCCAAGAATAGGACAGGGCCCACCAGAAGTGTGCCAGAGTGAGGGTAGGAGTGGGTGTGCCTGTGCCAGTGTGCAAAAAAGGGCATGAGAGTGCCACAGTGGACTGAGGGCAGTGGCAAGGGGCAGGTCAGCCACAGGCAAACAGCTGGAGGTGAACCTGGTGCAGGGGAAGCACCAGCAACAGACAGCGGGGGAAACAGGAGAACAGCCGCCTGGGGTGGGAACACCAGCCAGGGACATGGTCAGTGCCACCTTCCTGATGGAGGCAGTAATGAGGGGTGTGAGAAGGCAGGCAGCAGGGAGGCACGGCCGTGGAAGGGCCCATCAGCAGTATGCCCAGAACAGGCAGTACCGAGCCCACACCAGCTTCAAACAGTACTCTGTCACAGAGATAGTGGGCCGGTACCACCTGAACTGGATGATTCTGAGGCAGATCTGTGAACTGTGCAGTGAAGAGATGCAGGCACCCACACGATGAAGCCATGTGCTGTCAGTGTAGACAAAGGTGACAGCAGTCATGTGCCTGCTTGCCACGGGCAACTTCCAGAGACCAACTGGGGACACGACAGGCATAACCCAGTCTGCCGCATCACGCCTACTCACACAATTCCTCAGCGCACGTCTGCCACATGCTGTGGAGTACATCTGTTTCCCCAGCACACAGGCAGAATGCACAGCACACATACAGGAGTTCCACAGGTAGCACGGTTGCCTGGCGTGCCCGGGGCCATTGACTGCACCCATGTAGGCATCTGCATGCCACCTGGCCCAGAGGGTGTGGCATACATAAACCGCAAGGGCTACCCACGCATAAACTGTCAGGTGGTGTGCAATGCCAGGGGGTGCATAACCCATGTCTGTGCCATGTACCCTGGGAGAGCACACGATGCCTTCATCTGGCACCAGTCTGCACTGTGCCACAGGTTTGAGAGTGGGGACATCCCCACCGGCCATCTAGTAGGTGAGTATGCATATCACGCAGGATGACATGAGCAGACGTGGAGGGGATGCATAGTCCGAGGTGCCATGGGCACTGGCCATGATGGCCCATGGCATAGCGACGCAGACCACCATGCTAATGTCTCCCCTCTACACACAGGTGACAGTGGTTACCCGCTACAGCCCTGGCTGCTCACACCATACTGGTGCCCCACCAACCCCATCGCAGCTATGGTACAATGAGGCACGCGCCACAACATGGAATGTCATCGAGCATGTGTTCGGGCTGCTGAAGGCATGATTCCAGTGCCTGGACACATCAGGCGGTGCCCTACAGTACAGCCCCTCAAAAGCCTGTGGGCTATTCCTGGCCTGCTGTATCCTGCACAACATGGCCACCGACTGTGGGTTTGTTGTAGAGGTCAAAGAGGAGGACAGCGGTGGGGACAATGAGGATGCCGGTCCAGCTGGGGTAGGGCAGCCAGCCCCTGGGTGACAAGACCCCCGTCTGTTCCGGATGGCACAGCAGCACCGGGACACCATAGCAGAGGAGCACTTCGGAGAACACAGGTAGGTCACGGGGCCATGTGCAACCACCAAGGGCAAGGGCACAGCCCACAGACAGGCAGGGCTGGACATCAGGGGCGGATGGCAGTAATGGACTGGGTCTGAGTGGGGGACCGCACACTGCGGCAGGGATGGGCACGGCTGAACACGACACATGCACACACACCACAACACATGCCCAAAGGGCAAACGGCACGCCCACCCCAACAGCCACCCCCACATCCTCATGGCACCACACATGGCCATGCCCAGTGGCTGACACTGTGTGTGCCTCAGACACTGGGCACCATTGCACAGTGACAGACAGTGCTACACAGGCATCATCATGCACACGCCACAGTGGCCAGCAGCTGGAAGGGTGTGCACATGGACCGTGTGTGTGCAGGACTGGGTACCCCACCCATGCATTGCACAATGCACACCACAGTGCACACAGGGCAGCAGCAGACAGTGACCACAGTGGGAGACAGGTCAGTTATGCGGCACAGTACCACAGCCACCACGGATGCATGGGCAGCCCCGCTGAGACCTGCCAGCCATGCCAGGCTGACCAGTGACCTCATGGGGTGGCACCGATGGGCCCCCAGGGGTGACGCTGCATGAATGCGACCGTGTTCATGCAGGGGTCTGCAGCCCACTGAACATGCCCACGTTAGGAGTGCTCAGTATGCCCACAGCCAAACCCGGTGTCAACATAGCAGGTGTCACACGACGTCAGGAACCGGGGGTTGACATGACACTGTGCGGTGTCTGAGGTGGCTGGGAAACAGACTGGGTGGCCAGTGTAGCCATGACAGTTGTCATTGCAGTGGTCTACCTGTCAATGGCAGTGGTCACATCCGCCCACTGCCAGGCCAACTCTGCCAGGAGCAAGCCATGGTCCCTGCTGCACCACTCATCTTCCTGGCGCAGAACCACACTGAGTGCATCCACCACCGTCACGAGCTGCATCTGCTGGTCAACTGAGGCCTGGAGAAGACAGCTGTGGTCATCCAAGGGGTCGTCTGCTGGTCCAGCATGCTGTCCCTCATGTTGTTCCTGGCCCTGCTGGCAGCACCCCATGACATTGGGTGCTGCACACCAGAGCCATGCTGGGGCATGTCCACATGCGGTACACTGCCACAGCCCCCCTGACACTGTCCCCCATTGCCATTGGCCAACTGCTGGCGCTGCCCCTCCAGCTGCCAATCACCAGGGTCTACCGGCGCCACCGCAGCAGCTGCAACAGCCCCACCACCCTGGACGCACACCAGTGCTGCCCCACTGGGACATACAGACACAGGCTGGGACTGGTTGTTATGCAGGCAGCCATGGCAGCATCACCCGTGGTATCGCCTGTGCAGTTGCCTGCTGTGGGACCATCCTGTGTCCCACAAGTATCACTGTCTGGGACATATGGCCCAACATCATCGGTGCTGGATCTGGCCACAATCAGTGGCCCAGCACACTGTACACCAGGGGTGATGTCACACTGGGACACAGGCAGGGCCTCATCTGCACCCGCACCACCCACATCAGTCCGGACAGACGTACAGGTATGCACTTGGCCAGTACCCTCGGACACCTGTGGAGGTGGATGGTGGATCATCCATGTCCAGGACCTCCCCCTCAGTGGACACACCCACTGATGCTGCCCCACGTAGACACTCAGGAGCTGTGTAGGAACACAGTAACGTTAGTGGCTACGCCTTGCCCGGTGGCATGCCCTCCACCACCCACACACTGTCAGCACAGGACCTACCATGCAGTGATGGGCTGCCACCCATCTAGAAGCCACCACCAGGAATGCTACTGATGGCACTACGCCGCATGCTGCTGGCCACCCGCTCCTTCTGTGGCATCAGACGGGGTACATCTGGCTAGCCCCCACTGGTGGCAGCACATGCCGCCCTGATGGCAGCTACCTTTTCCTTGATCCGCCTCCAGTCTGTGCCCACCTTCTTCTTGCACTCCTGCATGGACCGCTGGTGGCTGCCTTGCTGGTTCACAGCACTTGCCACCTCACCCCACGCCAAAGCACGGGCCAGTGGCGTTCCTCCCTGTCCGCTAAGCAATGGTTCCCTGTCCAGATATGCCTCGAACAGGGCATCAGATTCAGCCCTGGTGAAGTTGACCTTCCTCCTTCCCCCCTTCCCTGTTCTTCCTCTTCCTTATGCTTGGTCATACTCGCACCTATGGGAGTGACAGGTTTTATCTTGGATTGTGCAGTCCCATACATCCTTCGCAAACCACAGTCCCCACATCCCAGCAGCTGCAACCTACCACAAGGGACTGCAATACCGATCCATGGCCTCTGCAGCTCCAGGTCGCATTTATATAGCACAAAGCATGCAAATGAGGGCAGGCGCAACTGTAAGTGGATGCTAATGCAGTGGATGTGCCGTTGAATGGCTAATGAGCTGATTTGCATAACCTGGCTGAATATCACACTGTTTCGCCTTGCGCAATGTTGGTGAGCATGCTCAGGCTATGGCGCACCACTGTGACAAGCACAATCAGCACCGCACGGTGCGTGCCCGGGGTGCTGACACTGACGCGTGAGGCACAGCTGATGTGCTGTGCACAGGAGGCAGTGCAGAGCATGGCCACCACTGTGCTTGTGGTGCTAGTGCACTGTATACCCATGGGGCACTCGTGCCATGGTGCGCTGTGCGTGCCTTGGCGCTACAGCGTGGTAGGCCACTGCAGGGCGTCCCACATATGCACCCTACTGTACTACATGCAGGTCATCCCAATAGCACTATGGCACTCCGTGCATGGACAGACCCTTGACCCTGCAGTCGACTTTTGCCCCCTAGGCACCATGCATCCACATGGCTGCACCCCTATTGTGCAGTCCAGTGACAGCATGATAGGGACTGGCAGCACAGTACTGTGCTACCTCAGCACGTGGGGTACGTGTGCTACAGTGTGCCATTTTGATGCCGTTTGAGACAGCACCATGCCTAGGACCAGAGCACCAGTCTGGAGTGCCATAGAATTGGCAAAGCTGGTGGCCTTGGTGGAGCCACATGCTGGTGCCCTCTTTGGGCAGGAACCCCTCCAGAGGCCATGGACTGCGGTGTGGCAGGAGGACACAGAGGGCCTGGAGGAGGTAACAGAGAACAGCAGGTCTGCGGATCAGTGCCACCACTGCTATGACAACCTCCAGCAGTGGGACTCTGACTGCCTGGGGTGACTGCAGGCACACGCCCAGGAGGGTGCCATGCCACGGCAAGGTAGGTGCCCCATCCAATCATTGGTAGTGTCTGTCTGTCCAGGTATCACGGTGTGCATCAGGCCATGCTGCAGGAGGGTGGTGGCCATCCTGTGGGGGTGCGGCATGGCTGGGCCATGCGGGCACGCATACAGCGAGGGGGGGCTGTTACTGACCTGTACTGATGTTTCCCTCCCTATGTTTGTACCCTAGGCCTGGAGGATCACCGTAGGGCCCATTTGGCCAGAGGACAGGGACAGCAGGCTGGAGTGGGAGTCATGGCCTTGCAGCCGGGGCACGTCGGTGGTGCCATGGGTCAGTAGCACCCTGCCGTGTTTCCCCTTACATCTGTGTATGGTGGGTTGCAGGGGTGGTGGTAGGGCATAGCCACCCACACTTGGCCCCACCGCTGTGCATATCACACAGTGCACTCAGCACTGTCCTGTGGCACTGCATGTGTGGGTGGGTGTCACGGGTGGGCTAGGCGTGCACTGGGTCCATGGCTGTGCCACTGCCTGTCAGTTTGTCCTTGACCAATGCAGCTGTGCCCCTTGCATGTCTGTGGTACACACGTTCTGCTGGCATGTCATTGGTGGCTGTCCATGCCAGCCACACTCTAGGCATGGCACCATGGTGGCTTGTGTCCTGTCACTAGAGTGGTGCACATCTGCCTTGGGTGACACTGTGGGCTATGCTGTTGTTGTCCCCCATCCATGCTGTTGCTGGTATCTGTTGTGGTGTCTGTGTTCTACTGTCTTTCACATGTGCTCCGGCCACATGCTGGCGGCAGATGGCTTTATGGTGCATCAGATGGCTATTTCACCTATGCCATGGTGGGGTGCAGGCCGTGGGTACACGGCATCAGTGGACACACACCAGCAGCATCTGTTGCCCTGCTTTTGTGGCCCTATGTCGGGGTACCCTTGGGACAGGGTGGGGGTTTGTCCATGCCCTGTGTCACATCCTGTGTGGTGCATGCCTCCATGCACCACAGTGGGTGGCTGTGCTGTCTGTCGGGGCCAGTGCTGGGACAGGATGTGTGCATGGGTGGGTGTGCAGGGTGTTGTCTTGCTACTGGTGGTGTCCAGGGCAGGCCTTGTCACATGCGGGGTCCCTCAGGTACTGACGCAGGGTCGACCTCCCCGCTGTGCCATGGGAAGGCCATGCAGGGGGGGCATTGCATATGCAGTTGTTGCATCAATGGCTGGTGTCACCCACTGCAGGGTGCTCACAGTGGGGCTGCCTTGCATGGCTCCATGGTGCACAGGGTTGCATTGTCATGGTGTTGGTGGTGGCATGCGTTTGGTACCATGCACTGTTGGGCGCTGCTTCTGGGCTGGGTGTCTGGGGATCGTGGTACAGGGTGTGCTCTGCATTGGTAGGGTGGTACTGGGGGGGGCCGTCCCTCCTTGTTTTGCGGTCACTGCTTACCTGGTGGGTGTGCTGGGGCACCATGCCCTGGCTGTTGATTCGGTGCTGGTGTTCATAGGCTGGTGGTCCATTCAGCTCACCTCAGGTTGTGCAGTTCATGGGGTGCCTGGGTGGGGGTGGGTCTATCTGGCCTGCTGTGTACTCCTTCACCCATGGCTTCCATGGGTGGTGCACCCCTGCATCCCGTCCCTGCACATCACTAGTTGTGCTACTGCGCATCGGCTCTGCTCCACTGCGCATCACTGGTTGTGCTACTGTGCATGGGTCTTGCTCCACTGCACATCTCTAGTTGTGCCATGGTGCAGTTGGCATGATATTCAGCTGTGTTGCGCAAGCACACATTGGCCTGCACTTTGTTTGAATATCGCGCGTGTTATGCAGGGGTGCACTTCACTTGCGCCTGCTCCTACTATTGTGCATTTTTTTGGCGCAGTCTGAATATCCGACCTATTGTATATAATAGATATATGGTTAGCTAATAGAAAAATGCATTTTATAAATAATCATTAAAGCAACAGTGCAATGTAAAAAAACATCTGCACTTTTTCAACAGTGTAGTCACTGTACTCTACTGAGCATTTACCTGGTACTTTTTCCTGCCGGCATTGTA
Organism: Neoceratodus forsteri; assembly: GCA_016271365.2. Taxonomy (NCBI): domain Eukaryota; kingdom Metazoa; phylum Chordata; order Ceratodontiformes; family Ceratodontidae; genus Neoceratodus; species Neoceratodus forsteri. Next base: position 951,480,955 of record CM028134.1, read on the forward strand.
CTATCATCCTGTAATTTGCTCAGTTATCCATTATTTTTGTTTACATTTCTGCCACCAGCCATGTTGAACTGGAAACCCCTCTGCTGCCAACTGCACATGTGTATGACTCACAGTACTACACAGGGACACCGGGAATGTTCAGTACAAGGACTCACTGCAGTAACCTAAAGATGTGATGTAACGTAAAGTGGGAGCACTTCTGAAATTTAGACAGCCACCATATTTATTGTAGTGTCACAACAATTGAAATAAATTTTAAATACCTAAAAAACTAAAGATCGCTAGAAAACATTTGCAGATATTGAAACCTCATCTATGGCTGCATGTTTACAACCCCAAAAAAGAATTTTGATAATCATTTCCTGATTATGTTGCACTGTTGCTTTAAATAGTAGTCCTGGACTATATATAAATATCAACAGAAAAAAAGGATAAACTGCACTGCTTTCGATGTAAATGTATAGAAAGTAGGTACCTACCCAGTAACTGGGTTTGCAACACAAGCATTAACTGTCTTATGTTTTTTAATAATAGCGATGTTGCACTTTAAGAGATGGATAAGCACCATAATGGCACTATGTCTCTTTAAGACATTAAGGTAATTAATGACTGCACCCTGCTGTTAACAGTGAATCTTGAGAAATCTCTTGGGTGCAACTTGTTGGGTCAATCTGGGCTTTGCTTAGCTTGCCCTGCTTCTTTGCACTATTCTCACTCTCTGTTTCACAGCTTGGGAACCTATAATATTGTAAGTGTTTTAAAACATTTTTCATTAAAAAGAAGTTTTAATTTGGATGCTCTGTGCTGACATTTTTCTGCTGCTGGTTTAAACTATTTACAGCCAAGAACGAGCAGTTGAGTGCAGCAACGGTTTCTGCTGCTGATTGGGAGATAAACCTTATGAGGAGTGAATGGAAGAGCTCAATATGTATTCCATGGAGTATAGAAGGAAGAGGGGATATGATTGAGAATTTCAAGTACCTGAAGGGTATGAACAGAGGAAGTACCAGCAAGGGAAACCATTGGGCACAGTCCGAAGTTGGACGGAGGCAGATTCAGGAGGGAAATGAGGAGGCACTATTTCGCTGAAGTGGTGGTAGGATGGAACATTTTGCCAGAGGAGGTGCTATCACTGCGGACTGTGGGCAGCTTCAAAAGAGGGTAGGACAAGTTCAGAGGGAGGATTCAAACTGTGGGGGGAGCAGGAGGTGGGAGTGAATGATAAACGGCCAAAATCAAAGGGGGGAAGGCAAAGGGTGGGGGAGAGCTATCTGAAAGACTGAAGTGCTGCACACTCAGGCAGACTAGATAGACTAATAGGCCTGTATCTGCTGGCAAGTCCGTGTGTTTGTATCTATCTGTTTGTCTACCTGTCTACCGTCTATCTACCGTCTGTCTGTCTATCTATCTCTCTATCTATCTGTCTATTGTTGTGCTTTGTATGCAGTTTTTACACTACTCTTCTCACTTTCCTCATTTTCTTCTAAAAACGTTCTTCCTACAGTATACATAATTTATATTCTGGCATCATATCTTTCAACACCTATATATTGCACTTAACATATTTAAAAGAGAGCAAAAAATGACAGTTTCCTGTGAAGGTACACAAACATTGCAATAGGTTTAAGTACTTTAAAAAGGTCAGCCGTAAACCCAGACTAGTGTTTCCTTCAGTACTTCTCATTTTGTGCTGTGATTCCTTCCCCTTGAGATGAAACCTATATTTAATAACTTGCTGTAAATTGAGGTTATGAGTTCTACAGCAGGTACACATCTTTCTATCAAATATTTGATCCTTACACTTTTTCCTTGTTTTCTAGCTGGGCAAAATTTTACAGAACAAAAAAAACTAGACGTCATTCCAAAATCAACACTTTTATGACCTTAAGAAGAAAGTTTTTTTTAACCTTTCATATAGAAAGGCATTTCAGCGACTTCACACAAATCTGACCAATAGCCAATTCCTCATTAAAAGTACAGTCATAATTCTTGCACTGCCAGCAGGTCATATTAATATGATAATGCAGGCACACGGGTAGGAATATTGGACATGCCAGTGAAAACAAGCATTTGCCAATGCCGAACATGTTTACTTTCATGCTGTTACAAGTAAGGACAACAGTATCTTGTGGGTACATGCAGATGTTTCTTACTCCTGGTAGCCACTGTCTAGTGCTCCACTGGGCTATGAGGTATAGGCCTTTATATTCAGAGCTAGGCATGTATGTTGTGCTGACATGAGTACTGCATGGAAATTAGATACAGCCAGCTGGGGAGCAATATTGAGAAAAGTTGTGTGCTCCGACAAGAGTGTGATATCTATGTGGCTGTGTCTATGAGGTAGTGCCTATGCACTGTGCAGACACAGCTCCTGACTGAATATGGGTCACAGGAATCCAATGAAGAAAGTGTGGTCTAAATCAGAAAGTACCAGGGCTAGTGGGACCCATATTCAGCTCTAACATGCTAAAAAACCTATTGGGCATGCAAGATGCTACAGGCCATTTGCATGCCCATTATGGGCTCATTAACATTTGAATAAGGCCTCCCCCCTTGAACACGTATCCTGCACTGGCACAGCAATCTGCAACTAGAGCAGCTAAATCATCACCTGTACCCATGGCAGCTATGCTTTCCCCATACCTAGGGCTCCAGTGCCCATGCCTGTACCCAGGGCAGTGTTGCTCTCATCTGGACAAAGGCCACAAGCAAATTTACCTATATCTAGAGCAGCAGCACCGCCACCTGCACCTACAGCAGTGGCATGGGTCACGTACACCTAGAGCAGCAACATGGCCACATGAACCAAGGACAGCTATACCTCACCCACATCTGTGGCAGCTATGCCTTGTCCACACCCAGAGGAGCTACACTCTTACTTGTACACAGAGCAGTAATGCCCTCAGCTGCACCTAGAGCAGCAAAACCCAGAGAAGTGAAAACTCATCTGCACCAAAAGTAGCAATGCACTAACCTGCTCCCAAAACAGAGTGCCAACCAGTGCTATCCTTACTTGCACCTACAGCAGCAAAAGTCAGAGAAATAAAAACTCAGTTGCACCCAAAGCAGTGATGCAGTTTCCTGTGCCTAGAGCAGCAACCCACTCACCTGTGTTCAAAGTAGTGATGCACTTACTTGTGTCAGAACAATGATAATCTCACTTGCACCAAAGGCAGGTATACCCTCACGTGCACCCAGAGCATTGCCACACATGTCTGCAACCAGAACTGGGACACATGTGCCTGCACCATGAGCTACAATATATGCATCTGTACCCAGAGCTGCAACCTATGTACCTGCACCCAGAACCGTGACACACACGCCTGCACCCGAAGAGGCAGCATATGCACCAGTGTTCAGAGCAGCAACACATGTGCTTGGGCCCAGATCAGTAATGCACACACCTGTGCCCATAGCAGTGATGGTCTTACCTCTGTCCAGAGCATTAATGTAGTCACCTGCTCTGATCAACAACATACTCACATTTATCTAGTGCAGAAGTGCACTAATCTGCATCGTGAGCAGCAATTCACTTGTCTGTACCTAGAGCCATGATGTCCACCATCATTCTCAGCTGGGACATCCTTATCCTCACACAGCGCCATGTCACCCAACCTTCACCCAGAACAGTGATGCACTCAGCTGCAATCAGATTGGCAATGCACTTGCCTACACCCATTGAAGGGACACCCTAACCTGCACACAGAGCACTGACGCACTTGCCTGTACCCAGAGTGATGATGTACTTGCGTGTATCTAGTGCTATGATGCATTCGTATGCCTCAGAACATGATGCACCTGTCTGTACCAAAGGTGGTGAAACACATGCCTTTAGCTGGGGATAATGTCCTTGCCTGTACCAAAGCTGCCATGGCCTCACCTTGGATGCTGTCACTTATACACAGGCAGTGACACATTTGTCTGTAACAAGAGCAGTGATGAATACAGCTGTACCCAGAGTTGCAATACACCAACCTCCACCCAAAGTGGTAATTCTCTTACCTGCTCCCAGAGTGCGGATGCACTTGCCAACACCCAGAGTCATGACCCACTTACTAGCAACCACAGTGGTGATGCACTGACCAGCACCCACAGCAGTGAGGCACTCACCAGTACTCACCAGTGTAATGAGATAGTACTCTGCTCGCAGAACAGTAAAGTATTTGCCCCCATCTGGAGGGAAGATAACCTACTCAGCACACAAAGGTGACAGATTTTCCCTTATCCAGAGTGGCAATGTACTCATCTACCCCAAGAATGTGATACACTTGCCTTTACCAAGAGTAGTGAAGCACTTGCCTGTAGAAAGTGGTGATGTTTTTGCCTTTTTCAAGAATGGCAATGCCCTCGCCTGTACCCAGAGCATCAACACCCTCAACTGTACCAAAATATGGGATGTTTAAACCCAAAGTAAGAACATATTTGCCTGTAACAAGAGCAGCAATGCAATCACCTGAGCCCAGGGCAGTGATTCACACATCTGTACCCAGGCAGTGATGCACTGATGAGAAACCATGTCACCCTACCTTCATTTTAACTTGCTACAGGCTCTGTGTAGGCATTATGCTGTATAAGCTCTAGTAAGACCAACATGGTCTTATTGGTTTCTATTATTGAGTGTAAAAATGTAGCATATTGTATTATGGCTCAAATCAACCACTATACACTAATATCCTAGAGTCCAAGTCTGTGTGTGTGAGCAGATTATGGGATTGATATGGTTGAACATTTACTAGTCTCTAAACAGGTTGCACTAATCCATCTGTGATGATCAGCTGACATGAAAATGTTGTAATACTCACCTATCCTATAAAATGGTAGGCATGTCTCCATTTCAGAGAGAAGGGTTGCAACACTTACTGATCTATGGATGAACCCCACCCATGTCTATGAGGGTGGGAACTGATGATGGAGAAATGGTATTTAAATTCACCTACCCCTGAAACAGGCATCATACTGCCTCTCAGGGCAGCCTTTCAGGGTGGGTAACATGCACATGCCCTAAAACAAATACACCTACTGTTCTCAGTGTGAAGGGGGGAAGGGGATGACATGCACCTGTCCCGAAGAAATACACCCACTGTCTCTTACAGTGACGCAGATGGGAGGGCAGAGACTTGCAACTGTCCTTGAAATAAATGCACCCACTGTCTCTGAATGTGAAATGTGGGTGGGGAAATCTACACCTGTCCTTGTGACAAATGCACACACTGTCTCTCAGGGCGAAGCAGTGTTGGGGGATGAAAAAGCCCCTGCCCCTCAGATAAATGCACCTTGTCTCTCAAGATAAAGCTGTGGAGAGATGAGGGTGGGTAACGGCCACCTGATCCTGAAACAAATACACCCTACCAATTCTCAGGGTGAAGCCACAAGAGGGGTGAAACAAGCACCTGTCCTTGAAACAAACGAATCGACTGTCTCTCAGGGTAAAGCCACGGGGGGGGGGGTGACAAACATCTGTCCCTGAAGCTGATGCACCCTGTCTCTCAATGTGAAGCTGTGGGGGGGGGGCATATAACATTTACCTGTTTCTGAAAGAAATGGACTACACTGTCTTTCAGGGCAAGGCAATGTTTTTCAAAGCTGGGAGTGGGGCACTCACCAAAAAGAGGGTACCTCACACTCTTTGAAAGGCATTTTCCTGGTGGGCTGGCTCTTTTCTTTTTTCCCCATCTGTAGCTGCATAGTTGTTCAGCGAGATCTTGCCACTATCATCTCTCCCTCACATTCCTCCCCTTCATCTGTCTCCCATGTGGAGTCCCATCATCACTCATGATAGTCCTCCATGCCATCAGCTCCCAGCTGATTATACACACTTATGGACATGGTGGATGAGACAGGCCCTCCCATGGACATGGTATAAATGATGCACTCTCCCTCCCTCCACAGGCACAGTCAAAATGAGGCAATTATGTCATTTAAATGGTAGCTGTCAGTTTCTGTGGCTGCAGTCCCCATGGACACAGCTGGAACAGTAGGCAGACAGACTGCCCCATGGACATGGTGAAAATGATGTCATAGTCATGGGCACTCTCATTGCGGAGTCCGGCAATGGTGTGCTCTGGTTCATGTTACCCACTAGATTATCACTTAGGGGTGTGTGGACCTAGTATGCACTCTATTGAGACATTATATTTAGCACTTAAACATTACAGAAAGTCCCCAGAATTCAGAATTGACAGTTTTAAGATGTCTCTTATGTACTTGGAAGAATTCCTTGCTAGCCTTTTCTGGCTTCATGCACAAAGGCACACTGGCACACAACTACACACATATTACTGAGCCACATGAGAACCAGACTTTCATCACCCACGCATCATTCACTATTGACTCAAGAAATTACTGATTAATGTGAACTGGGAAGGCAGGATTAAAGGTAGCAAAGCAGCATGAAGCGGCAGAATAATAAGATCTGGGCAGGCAATTAGTGTGAACTGGTTGAGATCAGAGGGGGTAGAGCATCAGAAAGCGCAAATTAATTAATCTGAACCGAGTAGGTGGGCAGGATCAGAAAGAGCCGAGCCACAGGGAACAATGGCCTCCCATATCCTATTGGGAGACACCAGAAAGAGATTGGCGAAAGGGGGATCAATCTGAGAATTTTGGCAAACTACCAAGTAATAACATGGCATTTTTTGCACCAAACTAAGAAACAACCTGGTAGAAAAGGAGCTAACTCACCAAATTCATTACATTAATTTTATTGTAACTGTCAGTTTCTTATTTTCTTGTTTTTATTTAATAACCAAGGCACAGTATCAATCTGTGTGCCCCTAGGCACAACAACAGCACAAACGTTTCAGAATTATTCTTTCATAAGTGTATAATACTGTCCTGTTGCAAAAATATATATATAAAAATAAAAATAAACATGATTTGATTATTCTTAAGTAGCCTGGATCATAAATAAATATTAAGCAGCTCAAGGAGCTCACCTTAAAAGGTTTGGCTATCTCCATCATGATATGTGCACTCTAAATAAATCATCATACCTCTCAACCTCTCAGCATTAAAAATCGTAGCACTGGCCTACAAAAATCACAGCAAATAGCCAGAATGTGGAGCACTTTTTTGTTTTAAGGAATGAAATGTCGACAAATAGTGGGCCCCATATAGTTAGTGATAACAAATGTTTCTCTCAACTTATTTCAAAGATTTAATAGTTTGTGTGACCAGAAATAGCTCTAACATTATTAAGAACATCAGTAAACCTGTGCGGAGCAAGGGTAAATTTAAGTGTGAAAATCATAGCGCTATGCAAAATTCATAGCAGTTAAGAGGTATGCAAATCACAATCCCCATCTGGAATAGTACAAAACAGCTCAAATCAATCAATGAATGTAATATTCATACTTCATAAAAATAATTCAAGTATGCTACACTTACAATGTAAACAACAGTCTGCACAAACCTTATTAAACACGTTTCAAATAGGTTCACTGTGAACAAAAAAACAGAAAAATGTCAGAGTTAAAAGATCAACTATTGTAACTTTACTTTCAAAAGTATTCTAAAGCACACAGCTTTAACCAGCATTACTTTACTTTAAAGTATTCTAAAACACACAGCTTTGACCAGTACTACTTTGCTATACAGTTAACATAAGCCTAACCTTTTTTCATTTTTTTCTGAACATTGTGAGTAAAAGAACTTGTATCTAAACAGTTTTCCAACTAAATATCATCACAAAAAAGAACACACTGTATTCTTTTTAAATCCCAACTTTCAATTAACTCTCAAACAAGCGTTTACGTCGCTTTAAAATTTTTTGAAACACACGGCTTCAACCAGTGCTACTTCACTAAACAGTTCACAAAAAGCTGACATTAGTTTTTTCATGTGCATTGTGCATAGAAAACATGCATCCTAACAGTTTACTGATTAAATAGCATCACAAAGAAAATATATGTGTATTCATTTTTAAATCCCATTTTACAATACATTTTCAAACCATGACACCCCATGCAGCTCTGCTCAGGCACAGTTCACATACCTGCTTCAATTTCAGAAGTCACACACAATGGTTTAATGTTGTAAATATAAACCATACACAGTACTTATACAGTACTTTGTTCTACAAAATCCCGGAGCTAGTTCAATTTACTCCAATATTGTGGGTACTCATATTTAACTTTTCAAGCATTCCTTGTTCTCCAAACCTCCACTAAAAGGGCAAGAGGCTGGGGAGGGCATCTGATGCAGATTTTAAATGGTCAAAGCATTTTTGCTTCCTGGAGAGTCAGATGTTCCGGTTTGTTGCTGTGGGTCACATACTAATTGCCAGCAGATTAGGCCTTATGGTCTATCGAGTCTGCTCGAACCTCAGATCCCTAGTAGGGTACCAAGGCCCTCCCCCCCTTTGTTCCAGAAACCCCTATCATCCATCCCCACCCCCCTGGGCCAGGCCATCATTTGACACACCCACTTTCTGTGTCTGTCCCACCCTCTCTTGAAGCCCTCCACTGTGGATCTCCAAACCAGCTCACCAGGCAGCACGTTCTAAGGATCCACCACCCTCTCAGTGAAAAACTTCCTCCTCTTTTCCCCCCTCACCCTTCCACCTTCCAGCTTCAAACCATGCCCTCTGGTGATACCTCCCTGTTTTAGTCTAAAGATCCCCTCCGTGTTAACCCCATTTATTCCCTTGAGGTACTTGAAGACCTCAATCATGTCCCCCCTGTCTCTCCTCTCCTCCAGTGAAAACAGGCAGAGCTCTTCAAGTCTGTCCTCATACATCAAATCCCCTAGCCCTCATATCATCTTAGTTGCCCTCCTCTGTACCCTCTCCAGGAGCTGTATGTCCATCTTCAAGTGTGGTCTCCAGTACTGTACACAGTACTCAAGGTGTGGTCTAACCAGTCCATTGTACAGCGGCAGAATCACTTCCCTGCTCCTAGAGGTGATCTCCCTTACGATGCATCCCAACATCCTGTTTGCTTTGCTAGCTGCTTTCCTGCACTGCTCAGAGTTATTCATACATGCATCCACCATGACCCATGGGTCTTTTTCCCCTGTTGAGGCCTCTAGTGCCTCCCCTCCCAGGGTGTACCTGTGTTTAGGGTTTCCCCACCCAAGATGTAACACCTTGCACTTGATGTTGAAATTTAATTTCCATGTGTGAGCCTAGCTTTCCAGGGTGTCCAGGTCCCCTTGCAGGGCCAGCCTCCCCTCTTCCACCTCAACTACTGCTCCCATCTTGGAGTCATCAGTGAAGAGACTCATTTCACACCCTATACCCTTCCTGATGTCCGATATGTATGCATTAAACAGGATCGGACACAGGAACGAGCCCTGCGATACCCCATTACCGACCTCTCTAGGGTTCAAGAGCTCCCCACTGACCACTAATCTCTGAGTGCACCAGCTAGCCAGTTTTCAAGTCCATCTAATCATCAAAGGGCCTACTCTCAATCCTGTCAGTTTCTCCACCAGACCACTGTGAGGGACAGACTCAAATGCCTTGCTGAAGTCCAAGAATAATACATCCACAGGCTTTCCCCTGTCCAGTTCTGATGTTACACATTCGTAGAACTCCACAAGATTGGTTTGACATGATCTACCTTGCACAAACCCATGTTGCCGACTATACAGACCTCCCACCTCCTCCAAGTACACCCTCAATTGTTTCTTTAGTATACTCTCCATTAATTTTCCCTCCACCAAGGTCAAACTGATGGGTCAATAGTTATCTGGTACTTCCCTCGACCCCCCCTTTATGGATTGGCACCATATGTGCCTCTCGCCAATCCCTAGGTACCCTCCCTGTCTCAAGTGACCTGTTGAAGAGCTCCGCCAGGGGTGTAGCCAGTATGTCTGCCAATTCCCATAGTACTCTCTGATGAATGCTATCCAGACCAGTATATTTATCTTTCTTTAGAGCCTTAAGGGCTAACTACACTTTTTCGGTGGAGATAGCACCATCCATCCCCTCCACCTTACTGGCCTTATCCTGATGTGACACCCCTGGGGTGCCTCTCCCTCCCTCTTGCTCCATTTCTGTTGCTCCCCATATCCCACTCACTACTGCTTCTATCCCCATTGTGCCTTGCTTTGTAGATATCCCATCCCCCTCCCTAATGAACACAGAGGCGAAGTACTCATTTAATACCTCTGCCTGGTCCCTTACTTCTTCCACCCACCCTCCTACTGATCTCAATCTGCCGAGATGGCCCTTAATTTTTCTCCGCTCCCAATGTACCAGAAGAACCCCTTTTCCCCTCCCCGTATCCCCTGTGCCAGCCACTGCTCTTTACTGGACTTTGCCCCCCCCCCCCGCACCATACGGGTGATTTTTCTAGATGCAAGATGGTACATTTCCTTTTTCCTATCCCCTCTCATTGTTTTATATTTTTTATAGGCAGCCTTCTTTTCTCTGACCACCACCTGAACCTCACTGGACCACCAGCATGGTTTATGTGACTTTGCTCCCTTACGCTTCACCTTAACGTAGGTCCTAACTGCCTCATGAAGTCCTCGTTTTATGACCTTCCATCTCTTTTCCACAGTTGTCATTGTTGAAATCTCCTTCAAGTGATCCTTGAGAATATTTCCCATTCTCACAAAGTCTGCCCCCATGAAGTCCACTGCCAGTGTTCTAGATCTCTCTCCCCTCCTTATTTGAAACCCGACAGTATTGTGGTCGCTCCCAGTCAGGCGATCCTCTACAACCAGGTCCTTTATTAGATCCTTATCCACCAGAACCACGTCCAGAACGTGCCCCTCTCTTGTTGGCTCCATCACGTGCTGTGTTAGGAACACATCCTGGAAGCTGTCCAGCAGTCTCTGCTCCTTGACCACCTTAGAGGACATGCTTCCCCAGTTTGTACCTGGCATATTACAGTCCCCCATCAACACCACTCCCTCCCTTTTTGGTCAAAACTGGGCAATGATGTTGTCCAGCAAGCCATCCTCCAGAACATCACCCATCCCAGGGGGCCTATATGCTACACCCAGCTTGACCTTAGTAAGTAAGTAAGTAAAAATTATTTAAAAAATGCTTTTCCAGAGATCAAAGCACTTTACAAAGAATAAACAAAATAATACAATATTAACAGTGTAAAATCATAGGCCATAAGCTTTTGTAAATAAAAAAGTTTTCAACTCCGTTTTAAAACCCGATGGTCAGGCAGCTTCCGATCCGATGAGGTAGAGAATTCCAGAGGGCCGGAGCTGCATATGAAAATGCATAAGCTCCAGATGTTTTCGAACAAACCCTGGGAATCTCTAGCAATCCCTCATCGGTGGATCAGAGTGAATGAGAGGGGAAGTAGGGAGTAAGGAGATCTTTCAGATACTGCGGTCCCTGTTTGTGTAAGGCTTTATAGGTCAGTAACCCGACCTTGAAGGTGATTCGCCATTGTACCGGCAGTCAGTGCAACCCATGAAAAACAGGTATAATATGACTATTCCTAGATGTTCCAGTCAAAAGCCTGGCTGCTGCATTCTGCACTAGCTGCAGGCGATGAATTTCAACCCCCAGTAGCCCCAGGTAAAGGGAATTGCCGTAGTCAAGGTGAGTGGTCACAAAGGTGTGGACCAGAGTAGAAAGGTCAGCCGGAGGAACCAGGTTTTTTACCTGGGTGATATTCCTCAGGTGGAAAAAAGAGGACTTAACAACGGTTGACATCTGTGATTTCAGAGTCAAACCGCTGTCAAAAATAATGCCCAGGTTCAGCACCTAGCCAGAGGTCAAGAGCTGAGCATCACAAAGCCAAAGGCCTGATGGTACTTTAGCCCTAAGACCCACCTCAAAGCTACCTGGGTCCACAACCAACACCTCGGTCTTATCCGGGTTTAACCTCAGTCAGCTGGTGCTCATCCAGTCATTGATTTCGGCTAGACAGCTGTTAAGCAGAAAGAGATTGCATCATCCTGACTGGGAGTAAAGGACAAATACAGCTGGTATCATCTGCATAGCAGTGAAAACCCAGACTGTAATGCCTAATAATATCTCCTAATAGCAACATGTAGACTGTGAACAACATGGGCGCCAAGATGGAGCCCTTCGGTACCCCACAGGACAGAAAGATGGTATCAGAGGAGTAAATCCCCATAGTTATCCTCTGAGTCCGCCCTGTGAGGAAAGATTGAAACCAGTGTAAGACTGTACCAGACAGTCCACAAAGAAAGTGCAGGCACTCCAACAGCACACCATGATCCACAGTATCAAATGCTGCAGAGAGATCAAGAAGGACTAGAATAGTACAAGCCTTTCGATCTCTCGCAATTAGGAGATCATTTAAAACCTGGACAAGGGCAGTCTCAGTGCTATGTATTTTCCTAAACCCAGACTGGAGAGCTTCATAGATGTTGTGATTCATATGATGGTCATCCAACTGCATTGCAACCACCTTCTCAATAACCTTACCCACAAAGGGCAGGTTAGTGATAGGTCTGTAGTTAGCTGGGACGTCTGGATTCAGTGAAGATTTTTTAAGGAGTGGTTGAACGACAGCCTCCTTTGAGGGGGTGGGGAAAACCCCTTGCTCCAAAGATTTCCAGGCAATTTCAGCAAGGATCAGGCAGATAGTGTCTACACAACTTAATAACAGTGGTGTAGGGCCTGGATCCAAACTACAACTGGTTGGTCATACAGTCTGGATAATCCTCAGAACATCCGTGAATGCCGGCTTACTAAAGTCAGACTAGGAGATACAAGGGATTGCTTCCTCTTGCCGACCATCACAACTCCCTAAAGAGAGTGCAGGACGGATGCCCAATCTGATGCTGGCAATCTTATCTGTGAAGAAATGAGCAAGCTCATCACACTTCATCTGTGAAAAATCTCTTCCAGACTGCAGACAGAGTGGATTGCACAAATTGTCGACAGTCTGAAAGAGTTTGGCTGGTCAATTCTCCGCAGCAGCAATCTCCCTGGACAGGAATTCTGCCTTCTTATGGGTGATTGCTGATTGACAGACCCTAAAATGGTCCATCAATCTAAGTCTGTCAGGATCCAGGCCGGACATTCGCCAAGCTCTCGCTAACCTTCATCCTGCTCTCCCCAGCTCTTTCAAAGAATCATCAAACCATGAAGATCGTGGGCACTGAGTGAGTGGATGAACATGAACAGGTGCTTTTTGATCCAGGTCATCACCCACAGCCTTATTATAGGCAAGTACGAGATCCCCAGGATCCATGCACTCACTCAAAATACCCGATAGGTCCAAAATCGCCAAAAGGCCTTCTGGGGTAACTCCCCTTAAAGGGCGATATTATGCCATCTCCATAGGAGCAGGCCTATTTAGGGGTGTCCTGAAGCTAAATCTTACGGTCTGTTCACACATTTGGTTCCACCCCCAAATGTGTGACCTCCAACTCCAGTAGGAACACTAGGTCCAATGAATGACCCCTACATGGGTAGCAGAGGTAACCACCTGTGTAAGGCCCAACATTGTCATCAGTTGGAGGAGATTTTTTTCACAAGGTGAGAATTCATTGTCGACCCAAGCATTGAAGTCACCCAGTATTAACCACCTGGACAACTCCAGTGCTATGTCGACAATGAAGTCTGCAAACTCCTTCAGGAATTCACCATCACCAGGTGGTCGGTAGATGAGGGTAATCCTGAACCCTGCACCTGTTCCCAGGATACACTCAAAGGATCTAGTGACACCCACTGGTACATCCACAAGACCCAGATCTGTTCTAAAAAAGATGGCTACACCCCCGCCCCTACGATCCAACCTCGGGCGGTGTATATCACTGAGACCCTGGATGGAGCAGCAGAAGCCAAAATAGGGCCTGCATTCTCATCCAACCGGGTCTCGGTGATGCATGCCAGGTCAGATGTTACAACAAAATCTGCTATAATAGTGGTCTTGTTTTTAATTGACCTGGCATTACATAACACCGCCCGGGTTGGATGGGTTTTCGAGGAGGAGCGCAGTACCAGTCCACAGTTTGTGGAACCCTTGGGGAATCAGGCAGGGAAAACCCCTCTACTCAATCCATTTCGCCCCAAGGAGTCTCCTAGTCCCCACTACCTCAATCGATCGCCCCCTTTCCATTCTCCCACTTTGCCCAGACCATACACCCCTGGAACACCTTCTCGCTATCCCCAATGATTGACATTTCTTATAAACTTCAGGCGCCAAAGAGGAACAGTAAAAAGGACAAAGGTCACGGTGCAAAGTGGGAGAATAGGTCCTGACTGTCTTAATGCCTTACCAGCACGTTTCAGTAAACAATAATTTATCTAAGAAAATCCAAATAAACAACTCAACAATCTCAGTAAACAAACTGAACGCAATAAATTATTATAAAACATAAGTCACATCCCATAGAATCCTGAAGTGGCTATAAGGCTCAAATTTTGATGTTGAAAGTCTTGAAAAGGATTGAGGCCTCTCATCTCCCCAATCCAATAATTACATTCAGATTTTACTCTCACTAAAATCTATAGCATCTAATAAACAAGACAGCTTAATGAGTTTACAACCCTTCAGGCATTAATGACAAATACAGTAAGGGTTCGCATGGGAAAAAAAATAGCTGCCAACTAATGGGGAAACTTTTACCCCCACTGGGAACAGGACTACGGACCCAGAAAGGGGCCACTCACCAGTGGACCCCACTACCAGTCCTTGGAGGCACCGCTTCTCCGTGCCCACCCTCCGGTAGACCGGGATCAATACCACCCATCCCAAGCCCAGCAAGGATAAAAACAAACAAACAATCTCCACCGAGAGCAGATCTACAGCCCACAGAAAGGGACCACTCACCAGTGGACCCCACTAGCAAGCCTGGGAGGCACTGTTCCCCCAGCCCACCCTACGATAGGCCAGGACCAATACCACCAATCCTAAACCCAGCAAGGACAGTAAACAAACACCACCACCCCAGCAGCTTACCCTGCAATAAACCCCTTAATTTCATTAAAATGTTCTAGTTTATATCAGTCAAGCAATTCAGTTCAACAAGTTAGCAATCTAAGCACTAGTCCTATTCAAATCTTCATTCCAATATAAATCCAGCCATAATTCATATATTACTCATGGACCAAAAACACCTTTATTAGTCCAATTAAAATTCAGCAGCTCCAATAATAAAGTCAGAAATAATCCAACCCAATTCGACTCAGTTCTTCAGCTCTTAGTCAGAAAACAAATTGTTTCAGCAGTTCGAAAATGCAACAGAATATGAATCAACACACTCTCTGTGTAGTCACAGTCACAGCATCACAACTCCAAATGCTCCAATTTTCTTCCCAAACCAAAAGGTTTAGCTTATTCACAGCTTGTCCACAGTTCCTACATGATCCTTCGAGCAGGAGGAACAAAACTACTACTGAGCCGAACGTTTACTCCACCTTCGACTCAGGCAGTCGCTCCGTTCAAATCAGAGCCCAAAAATACATATGACAGCACATATCCTCTCTATCGATCCAAAATGAGACAAAAGGCCAAACAGTCATTTAGTCATTTAGAGATATGCTGCAATGGGCTACAGCAAGCGTCAACAAGGGCTGTTTAAAAATACACTGCAGTCATTTAGAAATACGTTAAAATATGCTGAAATGGGCTGAAATGGGAAGCAGCAGGTGTCAGCAAGGGCCGTTTTCAGAAAATGCTACAGCGGACTATAGCAAGTATCAGCAAGAAGTCAAACAACAACACCACTTAAACTGAAGTACTGTAAATAAACTAATAAAACAAGTTGAAATACAAATAAATAAATAAACAGTAAAGCTTATGGCTTATGACAGAGCTTATGATAAGAGCTCACAGTGGCTGACCCAGCGTGGCTGCCATCTTGCTTAGCATTGAAATGTAGGTGTTATGGAAGATGCTCTAGCATGTTCGTAAGGTGACCCATGAGGCCTCCATGTTTCCCTCTGCCTCTTCTACCCTAGCAATTTCTATGTCATTTCTAATGAACATAGCCACTCCACCCCCTCTGCCCTCCTTTCTGTCCTTCCTAAGCATAGTGTACCCCTGCACGTTTAGGTCCCAGTTATGGTTTCTGTTGGCCCACGTTTCTGTGACCACCACCACATCCACCCCCCCAAAACAGCATGGCCTGGAGCTCTGGCAACTTGTTTCCCAAGCTCCTGGCATTCTAACACCACCACCCCACCCCTTATCCCTGATCCCTTTTGTCGAACCCCACCCAGGTTCCTTATACTTCCATCCTTCCTCTGCTCCTCCTGAAACCTTCTCCCCCAGTCTGTTTCCTCCCTCCTCCGCCCGGGTTTGAAGGCTACTCCCCTCATCTGGAGGAGAGGGCTTCTGGTCAACCCCTCCCTAATCCCTTCCCACTCACAAGTTTAAACCCCACCTTTCTTGAATGTAGCCAGCCACTCCCTGTTTAAGAACTTCCTTCCCTAACGGGGCAAGATGAAGCCTGTCCTTGGCATACAGTCCCTTATCCTCCCAAACTCCTTTCCAGTTCACTAACACCCCGACCCACTTTCTTTACCCCACTTCCTGAGCCAGTCATTAACCTCTGTGACCTTCATTTTGTTCTCCACTGAGGCCTTTGGTACCGGCAATATCTCTGAAAAGAAAATGTTGCATCCATTATCCCGACAGACTCTGGCAAGTTCTTGGAACCTTGCTTGGATTTCTGTAATGCCATTTCCCTCTAGATCATTGATGCCCAAATGCACCAGGAAATCCGGTTTCCCTCCACAATCCCTAACCAGTTTGTATACCATGAACTTTGCTCTGTGCACCGTCAGCCTAGAGATACTCACTACCTTCACCTGGCTATGGCATCCACCCCTTGTCCCTCCCAAAGGATACCCCTAATCATCGAGTCTCCAAATAACAGAAACTTAACACTGCCATCATCCTTATGGTTACCTCCACTATGTGCTGTCAACCTCCATTCCTCCCTTTATTTGTGATCTCAATTCCATGGGAGTCTTCCCGCCTTATTAGAGACCCTTTTGTCACCCTCCCCTTTCTGCCTCCCTTGTTATTTTGCCCACTTAACTCAGACCCCTCTGAATAGGTGTCCCCTTTAACCATCTCTTATCTGAATCATTTATCCTGGACCTGATGTTTTCCCCTTCCCCCACAAAGACATGCTCCCCTCTTGCAATAGTACCCATACCTCCAGAGGCCCTCTGTGGGTCCCCTTTACCTAGGGCCCATCCTTGGTACAGACCCTCCTGAAGGGGGACCCTCCCCCGCCTCCTTGTCTCCCAGTTTGTCTCCAGTCATGCTCTCCTCCCTCATGTCTGCAATATGTTGCATCTCCCCCATCTGCTTAACATTTACGCTTCCCCTTCTCTCTCTGGGACTATTTCTATCCTTTCCATTGCTGGTCTGTGATGCCCAATGGGTATCCAACTCCCTCCCCTGGCCTCTGTATCAGTTTCCTCATTTTCACCAACCCATTCCTCTCCCTCTAGGTTGCTTAGTAGCTCAAATTTATTGTAACACCCTATGCCACCCTCCATCAAGTAACCTGAGTTTCTCTCGACTGCCCCTCTTCCTCCCCTCTTGCCCTGTTCTCCTTAGGAGCTTCCTTCTCACAGTCTGCTTTTTTAGGCTTCCCCACAACAGTCCCACTCTCCTCACTATCTGCTCTTCTAGGCTTCCCCACAACAGCCCCTCCAGACTCTTCCCCCTCCACTCTCTTTATATTCAGAATGTTTACCCCATAAGTTTTCCCCTTAGTGTCAACATCCCTATCAAAGGGTCCTCTGTCCTTAATATCCCCCTCCTGCTTACTGTAACATAACGTCCTGTAACTTCTGAGCATTGCCCCAGCCTCCCTTCAGCACCACCCTTCTGCTGCCCATATCCACATCCCTTATCCTTGGACAACCCCCCCAACTTACTCCTTAACCAATATACTTCACTCCTGATATGAGACAGCTGTCTACAGAGTGGGCAGTCTCCCTCTCTCCAGGCCCAGTTGAGAATTATTGCCACCCCACAGCATGTGCAGTCTACAACCCTTCTGAAGATGCCTGCCATGGTAGAATGCAGCCACCCTGTTAGTCCCTCTCTGTTCATAATGGCATACACCCCTTTTCTCAGTCCTTTCTCCCTGGAATACAGTCTCTCTCTCTATACTGACTGCAGTTTTTTATGAACCCAATTTCAACCCCAAAAATAATGTTCCCAAGTCTCACAAACACATACAGTCCAGTGTGTGTCCAGTCCCGCTAACAGTGTGTGTATGCAGACATCAGGTACCGTATGATGTCACTGACCCATCAGTTCCTGTTGCTTCAAATTTCAGTCACAAACAGAAATGCACAGCCCTTCAATCCCAACCCCCAGTGGCTTTTCAGAGTTTTAAGAAAGCCTACAAAACTGGGTGGGTGTGAGGGCTCTACCACCACCAGGAAAACATCACATTTAAATTTCACTCTAATTATCACTGCCAAACAAGTGTTCTCACAACCAGCACACAAGCCCCAATAGTTACAATATCACAGCCCAAGTAATAGTTCTAACTCAAAGTAGTAATTTTTAACACACAGAACTAATTTCAAGTACAAAACTATTCAAATATTTCAGTTAAAACAGAAGATAAACTAAACCTCTTTCCTGAACATCCTCCTACTTCTCTTCCCAGGTGGACAATGAAAGACAAGATGATTCTTGTAACTACCTTCCCCCTAGCACCAGGCAAACATCACATTTAAATGTTACTCTAATTATCACTGCCAAACAAGTGTTCCCACAACCAGCACACAAACTCCAATCCTACCTCTCAAGCTTCCCTCATTATGAGGGACACCCCTTATTTTGCCCTTTAAAATTGCTCTGTCCCTCACCTGTCCCTCATGGAAAAGGTGCTACCCACACAGCGAATGTGCTGTAAATTCAGATTTTAAAGCAGAAACACTTAATATTCTAAAATATTAAATCCAAGTAGTAATTTTTAACACACAAAACTAATTTCAAGTACAAAGCTGTTCAAATATTTCAGTTAAAACAGAAGATAAACCAAACCACTTTCCTGAACAACCTCCTACTTCTGTTCCCAGGTGGACAAAGCATGACCCATAGCTCCAGCCTTCCACGCCCGATCTGTAATCAGCAGCATTTGATGTAAACCATTAAAGGCACCATAACCAAGTGTCTCAGAACAAAGTATAATAACATTCAAACATTTATCTGTTGCTTCAAAAAAAAACAATCTTCTCTTCTTCTATTACTTCTAAAAAGGTTTTTCTTAACAGTTCAAAACATTTCAAACACATAATTTCAGGACATGTGTAGATTCCAACCCCCACAGAAAGTCCAACATTTATATTACATCATAAACAAAGGTTTCTTTATATTATTTAAATATGTTAGTCCCAAGTAATATCGGGGGGGGGGGGATGTTGGTTACCAGAGAGAGAGAGACAAACTCTCCAAAATCATGGAAACTAACCTATCATATTTCCAAAAGATCATTAACCTAGTCATGCATATGTGACCTTTCTCATGCTGGCTTGACCTCCCATTAACTGGGATGTTCCATTAAAACACATTCTTTATAGAACAGTAATTTCACAGTCTAATCCTTTATACCCACTCTACTATCTCAAAGTGAAAAAGAAAACAAACAGCAAGGAAATCTCACAAATCAATATCTAAACAAGTCTATAAACAAAATATTACTAATTAGTAATGGCAAAAAATAGAGGGACTATAGTATACGTTGCCAATCTATTGCATCATTCAACCTTTCTAGGATTAGTGACTTCAAACTTGTCAATAAAATATGCTTCCCTTGAAAGAATATAAGTTCCATAGTCTACTCCTCTAATGTTAGGAACGACATGTTCAATTCCAAAAATTCTCAAGTTAGGTAACTGATGGCCAGCCTCAACAAAATGTCTTGTAACTGGAGACATAATATCCTTCTTTCTGATGTCTGACTTGAGCTCACCAATTCAGATTTTTAAAGCTCTTTCAGTTTTACCCACATACAATAAATCACAAGGGCATTTTGAACAGTAAATCACACCCTCCATCGATCAGTTAATAAACTGTTTAATGGTAATGTCCTCATCCCTAGCTGTATTTCTGAATTTCTTTATTCTGTAGGTATTATTAAAATGGGCACAATGTCCACAAGGAAAGTTACTAGCTATATCCATGGCTGACCTGAATTGTTGTTGCCTCACCTCAGGTGTCTTATGCAACATTATAGATAAGATGTTACCTAATGTCTTATTTCTTTTGGCAACTACTAATGCTGGATTAGAGAACACCTTCTCTCCACTTGAGGTGGATTTCAATACATTCCAGTGTTTAGAAACTGTGTATCTAATTTGCCAAATACGTCATTTTATGTAGTAGCTAGAATAATACTTTTATCTATTTAATTTTCTTGTTGCTCTTGTTCCATTACCATAAATAATTCACTTCTATCTCTAGTCGGTGTTTTGGTTTTAGTCACTTGTAGTGTAGAGTCACTATACCCTCTTTTCTTGAACCGTGGCTCCATATCCTGTTGTACCCTTAAGTATTCATTCTCAGATGTGCACTTGCATTTAGCCCTAACAAACTGCCCATATGGCATAGATCGCTCTGGATGAAAACTATGAGCTTTAAAAGAAAATTCTGATCTGCAGGTTTTCTATAAACCTTTGTTGCAAATTTGTTCTCATTCTTGTATTTCCAAAGGTCCAAAAATGGCACTTCTTGTGAACTTGCAGTCATTCAAAAAAAATAATCTGTCCAAGTGTTTAAATATGTATCAAATCCTTTAAGTACTTCTTCACTACAAGTCCAAATGCAATATATATCATCAATAAAACAATGAAAAATTCTGATATGATTCACAAATTTATTATTATCTGAGAAAATAATTTCTCTTCAAATGCACTCATAAAAATGTTTGCGTAAGAGGGTGCCATGCTGGAACCCATGGCTGTACCCCAAATATGAAGAAAAATATCTTTCTCAAACTTAAAGAAATTCTGATTCAAACCTATCTGTGCCATTTTAATTAACAAACTGTTAGGTGGTAGCTCATCTTCTCTTTCTTTCTCTAAAAGTTGTTGTAAAGTTCCACAACCTTCTTGATGCGGAATGGAGGTATAGAGATTTTTAAGATCCCATGTAACTAGAGATGCAGTGAATTTAAATTCCACCAGCGAAGTGAACGTGAAGTGGGATCTTTGCGTTGCTTACTTCACTACACAGAGTGGGCATTTGAGTGCTCACTCCACTCTTGTCATTATCCGTGAAGGCAGACGACAATGCAAGTAAGGCGAAGTCATTGTTTTTAATGGACTTTGTGTTCCTCATTATGATTCTAAGTGACCCACTTGGTATTGCAGATTTGGCAACCACCCCACACATCACATGACTTACAGTACTATAGGTCACATGCTCTTTAGCTAGGCAGGAAGAAAGTGAGTCATACAAGCAGACACTTTTACTTTCTCCTGTGTAGATGGAGAGAGAGTAGTGTGTTGTGTGACTGCTGATACTTTGAGATCAGAGAGAGAAAGAGATTTAAACTTTGATGTAGACCCAACAGCTTTTTTAAAAGCTATATTTCTTTGTCTTTTCTGTACTCTTTTTTACTTAATTTGCTCTTTCTGTAAATTTCATTTTTCTTACAGGCTTAAAATACATCCAAGTAACTATTAAAAAAAAATAATGTTGTGATTCGTGATGTGATTGTAAATTGTGATTTGTGACTGCATTTGTGACCGTGATGATGACGAAATGTGAATGCCTATGGCTGTACATCCCCAGGCCCCCCCCCCGCTGAGGTGTGACACAAAACTCCCCAACTTAAAAACACTCATTAATGAGTACAATTGTGGAGTGGTGAAGCATGGAGAGATACTACAAAACAGGCTTAAAATACATCCAAGTAACTATTAAAAAAAATTAATGTTGTGATTTGTGACGTGATTGTAAATTGTGATTTGTGACTGCATTTGTGACCGTCCATGATGATGAAGAATGTGATTTGTATCACGAATCACTCGTGATAATGGTCCTGACTTAAAAACACATATTAATGAGTACAATGTTCATGCAGAATTATGCACCACACCTGTCCAGTACTCTGAAGGGAAGTCAAAGAAACAACTGTGACTTAAGTTAGAGATGGAGATTGGGCCCTAAAGAGATGCAAATGCACAGACAGATTAAGATTGTGCTGTGCACTGAAGAGATGCAGATGCAAAGGCATAACACCTAACCAGTGCTCACCATCAGAAATTCAAACATCTGGAAAAGAATTCCTTTGCCAGTTGGGGCGGGCAGTGGGGGGGGGGTAGTGTGCTGCACTGCTGCAGTAACAGTCACTAGTGCTAGTACTAATAAAGATAACACAAAGAAGTACAAACATTACACAGCTGCAGTGGATAGCATAGCAGGTTCATGTTGCTGAAATTAAGTGGCACAATAAAAGGTGTCTGATTTGATGACACGCGTCACGCACATACTCACATACACACACACACACACACACACACACACACACACTAAGTAATGCATAGCAAATTTAAAACTTCAGTAATATAACTACATATTTTAAACAAACTAAAATTATGCACTGCTGCACCAGAACAATCAGCAAAAAAATGGCAAGAATTATTGAAAATATTACTGTGTGTACATTAACACAGTTATAAAAGAAAAATATCACCAAAACAGAAGCTCTGTCTTTTTCTCCAAGTTAATCTACCTACACCACAGAAACGCCCCTTCCCAAAGCACACTTCCACTGTCTCTCAGTACACAGACTGAATATTGTACATTAACATTCAAAATCCACACACAAACAATAAACGCTAGATGACATAAGCACAGGAGGGTTTCCTATAATCGATGAACTAAAGTTTCAGCAAAACAAATGACCCCAAAAGACTTTTTTAACAGATTTTAGAAGGTTTGACTCACAGATCTCTCAGAGCAGATTGTCTCCTACAGTTTCATACACACATTACCCCAAACTGAGGCTGTGCAGAACAATCCAGAGCCCATGTGACCTGAAATCCCATTAATCACTGCAAAATTCACCTTTGGAGCTTAAAAACAAGCCAAAGTAAGGTGGAGTACATTGTTTTCAAAGTATTTCACCTTAAGAATTGGTGGAGTAGTGGTTTGGGAAGGCGGAGTAATGTGAAATCATTATTTTCAATGGACTTCATGTTACCCATTATATCGTAGAAGTCCTGTTTGCACAGTGAGCACCCGGTGAAACCCACCCTTCAGTCCATGATCACTGCGCAGAGCGAAATAGGGCCATTTCACCCACCACTACATGTAACCAAAATATATTGTGCAATGTCCAAGTCTGTCTCATTCTCATTCTCAACAAGTTTTATAATATCTGCTGATTCTTTTATGTATGTTCTACTTTTTTCTGCAAATGGTCTTATATGGTAATCTATATACACAGAAAATGGTTCAAGCAGTGAATTAATGCCTGACTGTATAGGTCTGCCCGGTGGTTTCTGTAGATTCTTATGTATTTTGGGCAAAATGTAGAACATTGGAACTGAAGGGGTATTCCTAAATAATGCTATTTTCTCCCACTCAGTTATCCATTCATTTTCAAAAGCTAGTCATGGTAATGATTTCACCAGATTCTTGATTTGCTTAGTTGGATCCCTCTCCAATTTGACATAATTTATTTGATCCTGTAATAAGTTTAAACACATTGATTTGTAATATTCATAGTATATCACTACTTCACCCCCATCCTTATCTGCTTTTTTCATAATAATGCTTACATCATTTTCTAAATTACATAATGCTCCATATTGGGCTGTTACTAAATTACATTTTGACCATCTGTCTAAATCACATTCTTCTTTAAGTAAGGATGTTATGTCTCTATTTACCAAAGAGATGTAAGTCTCAATATTGTGAGGTATTATCTGAGGTACAAATTTAGATTTTAAATTCAACTCTTTACTGAGTTCTACTTTCTTAGTTTGTATCTGCCTGTTTGTCATATGAACTTCTTCTTGTGTGTCAAAAAAGTGTCTTAGTTTCAGCTTCCTATGAAATCTGTTTAGATAAGTTCAAACTCATTCACTCGACCATGCAGACAAAAAGATAATTCTTTAAATTATACTTCACATTCTGAGTCTGCTGAAACTCATTTTGAGATATTATAAATCAATTTACTATGTGTGTCTGTGATCTCAACACTTTTTTCTCTGTTGCGCCTCCTTGGGGTCTTTTGTCTTTTCCACTTCTTCTTTCTGTTTCTATAGTTCCTTCTGCATCTTCTATATCCAATGGGCCTGAAGTAGGTTCTATAATGCCTGATCTGGGCTGGTCCCTGCTGGTATATTGGTAACCACGTCTTCCCCTGTATCAATACGGTCATCTGCCTATGGTACCCACTTCCCCGAAAAAATTCCCAGTTTTCTCCCACCTCTAAAACCTTGTGCTCCAGCATCTGTAGCATTGCCTGATGACTGACCTGAGGACTGATAATCTAAATTGTATTGAAAAGGTTAACAAATCTGTCAATTTTCTTATATGAATACACTTTATTATCTCTATAATCATTAAGGTCATGTTTAAATTTCCTTAATTTTACAGCTCTTAATTCTTCCTCGAATTCATTCAAGTATGCAGTTACCTTGTCTAAATATTGTTTATATTCCTCAATATTGTATTTCTTTTTGAGTTCTGCATCACTGGAATGAATATCAGGATCCATTCTTGCCAGTTCTTTCATTATAGATTGTACAATAAGTAACATGAAATCACGTGAACATCGATTTCTAACCCCATCCCATTTTATATCCAGTTCCTGATCAATGTAGCCTAAATTGGCTTCAATAAAAATTCTAAAGCCTCTAGGAATGCGTTTTTAACATAGAAACATAGAAGCATAGAATTTGACTGCAGATAAGGACCGCTTGGCCCACCTAGTCTGCCCATTTTCCTACCTAACAGATAAGCTTCAGATCCTAGTTAACCAACAGCTTACTTCCTCCTACCCCCCACTAGGACTGCCTTATGCCTGTCCCATGCATTCTTGAATTCCCCCACTGTTCTTGACTTCACAACCTCCTCAGGGAGGCTGTTCCATGCATCCACAACCTCTCTGTGAAAAAATACTTCCTCACATTACCTCTGAGACGTCCCCCCTCTATCTTCAAATTGTGCCCCCTTGTTCTTGCACATCTCTTTTTCTGAAATATGCTACACTCTTGGACTTTGCTGAGTCCCTTGAGGTACTTGAAAGTTTCTATCATGTCACCTCTCTCCCTTCTTTCCTCAAGGGTATACATATTAAGCTCCTTTAGTCTTTCTTCATATGTCTTCTGGTGCAGACCCTGCACCATTTTGGTTGCCCTCCTCTGGACAGCCTCCACTCTATCTATGTCTTTGCAGAGATGGGGTCTCCAGAACTGCACACAGTACTCCAGACGGGGTCTCATCAACTGTCTGTACAGAGGGAGAACAACTTCCAGTTTTCTACTACTGATGCCTCTTCCTATGCATCCCAGTATCCCTCCAGCCTTCCTTACTGCCTTCTCACATTGCCTGCCCGCCTTTAGGTCATCTGATATAATTACCCCCAGGTCCCTTTCCATTTTTACTGTTGTCAGTATCTCACCCCCCATTGTGTACGCTTCCCCTGGGTTTTGTTTCCCATGTGCATTACCTTGCACTTCTTTGCATTGAATCTGAGCTGCCATACATTTGACCATTCCTCCAATCTTGCCAAGTCCCTTCTCATCATTTCCACTCCATCTTGTGTATCAACCCTGTTGCTGATCTTTGTGTCATCTGCAAAGAGACATACTTTTCCTTCCAGTTCCTCTGCAACCTGCAACATCACTTATGAAGACATTAAAAAGGACCAGTCCCAGTACTGAACCCTGTGGTGCCCCGCTAGTAACCCTCCTTTCTTCACTGTGTACTCCATTTACTACTACTCTTTGTGTCCTGTTGTCTAGCCAATTTTTTATCCGGGCTACCACCTTGGGACCCACTCCAAGGCTGACTAACTTGTGTATTAATCTTTTGTGTGGGACTGTATCAAATGCCTTGCTAAAATCTAGGTAGGCCATGTCCACAGACCCTCCCTGGTCTACTACTTTGGTCACCCAGTCAAAGAAATCTATTTGATTCATCTGACATGACGTTCCCATCGTGAATCCATGCTGCCTTGGGTCCTGTGCCCCACTGACCTCTAGGTACTCAACAATTCTTTCCTTCAGAAGTGATTCCATCATTTTCCCTACCACTGAGGTCAAACTAACTGGTCTGTAGTTTCCTGCCTCTGTCCTGCTCCCATTTTTGTGAAGAGGAATCACATCTGCTGTTTTTGCTTTAAGTACTGCTATAGGGTAAGAGCATGCCACTCTAGCTTAACTTGTTTCTGTCTCATGTATTCACAATTATTAGTAACAGATCTAACTAGGGTTGTCCCCCCAAAATTCTTTATTTGATTTAAAGCCTTCTATAATTCTTTGTTCCTCATGGTCATTAATTGTCAGTGGTAATGACCAATTATCAGTTAGTCTATCAAGTTCATTAAAATCAATCATTCTTCTCTCTTCTAGTGTTCATCAGATGTAATGAACAAATAGGTCCAGAACGAAACTGCACACAGTCCCAGTGTTAAATCCCTGATAGTCCAAATCCTTAAAAAAGGCACACTTCAAGTTCCTAAGCTGATGGTACTGTTCTCCGATTCAGTGGTCCCCTGGATAAAGCATATGCCAAATGCCCATGAAACATCAAAGAGAAGAGGTTCCAGTACAGCAACCTCGGTACAAAAAAATAAAATTATGAGTGAGTAGCTCACTACCAGAAGGCAACTAACATACTAAGAAACAACCTGGTAGAAAAGGAGTTAACTCACCAAATTCAGTATAATAATTGTATTGTAACTGTCAGTTTCTTCAATCAGTCAAAAATCAATCAAAAGCTTTATTTATCCAGGTGAACATCATTGAGCAGAGCTCTTTTACAAGATGGACCTGGTTAGAACATGGTTGGGTAACATCCATCATAAAAAACATATAAATACATGTAAATAAGTATATAAAGACAAACACAATGGTGCAGTAAAAGGGGAGTCAAATGATAAAAGGAAGACAAGGCAAGCCATAACAGAGGTGGATTCAAATACAAGGGGGCAGGTCCGCCATTGAACCATGCAACTGTATATAAACCATGTTCTCTGTATAAAAGTACCAGTTAGTTCATTTACCAGGGGCAGTCACTAGTACTAGCCATGAAAATGGCTTGAAGAACCACCAACTAATGGCAGAAGGGGTACCAGGAGGGGTATGTAATATGCAAGCGAAGGATAAACATTGTGAGAAATGAAGTCCCAAGGATAGGTTGGTAGAACTGATGCGGCAGTGGCGGCCTATGAGGAGAGGGAAAGGGGGAGTTAGGACTTTTATAGTATGATTGCATGTAGATTGTGGATGAGTACAGTATAGAGTTGTGAAAAGAAGGCTGGAGAAAGTGGGACAATAGACCAGTATCAAAGGGAGGACAGAGGCATCAAGGTGTTACATGAAAGCATGATGACAGACCAGGGCCAAGGAGGAGACAAGCACTAGAAGTAATTAGTTCATGGTTAAATGGTACAGTTTAGCATGATGACAATTCATTATTTTCTTTTTTTAATTCATAACCAAGGAACAGTATCAATTTGTGTGCTCTAGGCACATCAACAGCACAAACATTTCAGAATTATTCCTTCATCAGTGCATAATACTGTACTGTTACAAATATATATATATATATATATATATATATATATATATATATATATATATATATATAAACATGATTAGATTATTCTTAAGTTGCTTGGATCATAAATAAATATTCAGCAGCTCAAGGGGCTCACCTTAAAAGATTTGACCATCTCCAACATGGTATATACACTCTAAATAAGTCACAGTCCCCATCTGGAAAAGTACAAAATAGCTCAAATCAATCAATGAATGCAATATTCATACTTCAGAAAATGTATTCAAGTATGCTACACTTGCAATGTACAGTAGTAGCCACAGACATTGCCAGCTTTTTCCAGATATTTCGTGAAATTTCTGAAGAGTTTCTCTCTGCTGCCCGAACTGTTTAAATGCAGAAAGTATGAGATATTTCTGGAAATTTCACAGAAATTTCAGGAAATAGCTGGCAGTGTCTGTGGCTGCTACTGTAAACAACAGTCTGCACAAACCTTCTTATTAAACAAGTTTCAAATAGGTTCACTGTGAGCAAAAAAAAAAGAGAAATGTCAGCGTTAAAAGATCAACCATTGCAATTTTACTCTCAAAAGTATTCTAAAGCACACAGCTTTAACCAGCGTTACTTCAAAGTATTCTAAAACACACAGCTTTGAACAGTACTGCTTTGCTATGCAGTTAACATAAGGCGAAACTCAGACTTTTTCATTTTTTCTGTATATTGTGAGTAAAAAAACTTGTATCTAAACAGTTTTCAAACTAAATAGCTTCACAAAAAAGAAAACGCTGTGCATTATTTTTAAATCCCAACTTTCAATTAACTCTCAAACCAATATTTACTTCACTTTAAAATATTTTGATGAACACAGCTTCAACCAGTGCTACTTTGCTAAACAGTTCACAAAACATTTGTTTTTTCATGTGCATTGTGCATAGAAAACATGCATATAAACAGTTTACTGATTAAAATCATCACAAAGAAAAGAAATAACAGTGTATCTTTTTTTTAAATCCCAGCATATAATACATTTTCAAACTGTGACACCCCATGCAGCTTTGTTCAGCCACAGTTCACATACCTGCTTCAATTTCAGAAGTCACATAAAATGGTTTAATATTCTAAAAAAGAAACCATACACAGTACTTATACTTTGTTCTACACAATCCCAGAGCTATTTCAATTTACTCCAATATTGTGGGTATTCACATTTAACTTTTCAAGCATTCCATGTTCTCCCAATCTCCATTAAAAATGCAAGAGACTGGGAAAGGCATCTGATGCAGGTTTTAAATGCTCAAAGCATTTTTGCTTCTTGGGGAGTTCGGCATTCTGGCCTGTTGCTGTGGGTCACATGACCCATAGCTCAAACCTTCCATGCCTGATCTGCAATCAGCAGCATTTGATTTCAACCATTAAAGGCACCATAACCAAGTGTCTCCAGAACAAAGTAAAGTAACATTCAAATATTGATCTGTTGCTTCAAAAAAGGCAATCTTCTCTACTTCTATTTTTTCTAAAAAGTGTTTTTAACAGTTCAAAACATTTAAAACACATTATTTCAGGACATGTGTGGATTCCAACCCCCACAGAAAAAACAACATTTATATTACATCATAAACTAAAGTTTCTTTATATTATTAAAGTATGTTAGCCCCACATAATATTGGGGGGAAATGTTGGTCACCAGAGAGAGACAAACTCTCCAAAATCAGGGTAACTAACCTATCATGTTTCCAAAAGATCATTAACCTAGTCATGCATATGTGACCTTTCCCAATCTGGTTTGACCTCCCATTAACTGGGATGTTCTATTAAAATGCATTCTTTATAGAACAGTAATTTCATGGTCTATTCCTTTATACCCACTCTACTATCTCAAAGTGAAAAAGAAAACAAACAGCAAGGAAATCTCACAAATCAATATCTAAACAAGTCTATAAACAAAATATTACTAATTAGTAATGGCAAAAAATAGAGGGACTATAGTATACGTTGCCAATCTATTGCATCATTCAACCTTTCTAGGATTAGTGACTTCAAACCTGTCAATAAAATATGCTTCCCTTGAAAGAATATAAGTTCCATAGTCTACTCCTCTAATGTTAGGAATGACATGTTCAATTCCAAAAATTCTCAAGTTAGGTAACTGATGGCCAGCCTCAACAAAATGTCTTGTAACTGGAGACATAATATCCTTCTTTCTGATGTCTGACTTGAGCTCACCAATTCAGATTTTTAAAGCTCTTTCAGTTTTACCCATATACCATAAATCACAATGGCATTTTAAACAGTAAATCACGCATACCGTTGAACAGTTGATAAACTGTTTAACGGTAATGTCCTCCTTTCTACCTATATTTCTGAATTTCTTTATTCTGTTGGTATTATTACAGTGGACAAAATGTCCACAAGAAAAGTTACCAACTATATCCATGGCTGACCTGAAATGTTGTGGCCTCACCTCAGGTGTCTTATGCAACATTTTAGATAAGATGTTACCTAATGTCTTATTTCTTTTGGCAACTTTGTGTTAACCCCTTTCAATACAATTTAGATTCTGAGCCCTCAAGTCAGTCATCAGGCAATGATATAAATGCTGGAGCTGACGAAAAGTCTGTATCTCAAAGCGAAGCGAGGCACGGCAAATGCCGTAATGTTAGCCTATGGGAAACATCGTCAAATTTAGAGTGCCATAACTTTGCAGCCCTCTTATATTTTCTCACTGAACTAACAAAAGGCACATCTGTGGCATCTTGGATTTCTTCCCCCCAAATTTCAGTCGAAAAGACCAAACTATTCTTTTGCAGCAGGGTGGCAAAAGTTTCCTATTGTTTTTGGCTTAGTGTCGCAAAGTAGTGTCATGATTTATAACACTTTCGCAAAAATAATCATGAAAGTGTTGCAAGTGCGACACTACTTTGTGACACCACTGTTTACCAAAATTTTACAAACATATTTCTGGGGTGTTTAACCCCCAGAAAAAGACATGGCTAGCATCCTCAGGGCTTGACTAGGTGAACACAAATAGAATTGTATCCGTAAAGGGTCCCAAATTTAAATGCCAAGCATTTCTGTGACCACCAACTGAAAACAAGATGGTGGATTTGTGACATTACAGGGGTCATTTGAGACACTAAAAACTGCATTTACAACACTGTCAAGCTTTTTATCCTTTCCCTTTGACTATAATGGCACATTTGTTTTTTGAATAACTTTTGAACCGTTTAATATTTTTTCACAAAATCTTTGAAAGGCACATCTGGGACCTTGGCTGCATGTTCCCTGAAGGTTTTGGACCAGTCATGCAGACTGTGCAACCTGTAGGCATGAGCAAAGACTGCGTTAAAATGAGTAATTACCACATGTTCCCACGCTATGTAGCTCCACAACCGTATATCTGACTGTTAGGAAACATGGCCAATCCAGAGATCTATGGCACCGCTCTGTGCATGCCTGGAGCACAAGGTTTTAGACATGGGAGAAAACAAGGAAGTGTTTTTGAGGGCGGGGGTACCATGGGCATATGACCTTACCTACACAGGGGAAGATGTGGTTACCAGTTTACCAGCAGGGACCAACCCAGATCAGGCATTATAGAACCTACTGTAGGCCCATCAGATATAGAAGAGCAATGAAAAAAGGTAAAGCACCCACCAAAATGCAACACAGTCTCAGCAGCATTAAAGGATCATAAAATTTATTTAAAACATGAGTGCGACTCACATGGAATCAAACCTTGACAAAATAAAGTGCACACAGTTATGTTTCACTCAACTGCTGTTGAGCTTCATCAGACAAATCCACAGCACATCATTGGCTCATTTTAACACTGACTTAATTCATACCTAAACCAATCACAGTGCAAATATGATTATATCTGAGCTGTCACATGTTCCATTCAATTGTGATTTCATGTTTATCAAGAAGGAATTAATTAAATGATCTATTGACATGCTCTGTATTCAATACGACAATTAGAAAAAACATTTCCAACAATAAATGCATTAAAAATATTTCCAACTTGATCCGAACCATGGTCAGGTACATACTTATACAAAAAGCTTGCAATAGAAAGCACTTAGAAAAGGCAGGAATATTTAACAAGTGAATGAAATCATTAGCAATATCTAAAGATACACAAAGGCTGTTAAAGCCATGAACCCACACTGAAACCCACACAGTTTTTAATAGTTAGTAGGTATATTACACAGAACCTCTACATTCAAACAGCTACATTAGATACTGTAGTAGGCTCCATAGGGGTTTCACACACCTACAGTATGAGATGAAAACATGCAAAGTTAGAACAGAAAATAACTTTCTAAAAGGATACCTACCATCACATAGTAGATGGTCCGGACCTGCCATGGAACAACATTTCCGAGATGGATGAGAAAGTGCCACCTGTGAAGAAACAAGAGATATTATTTAGCATGACTTGGTATGGCCACTGTGTCACTGTTCACCTGTGAAAGGAAAAGATAAGATTAAAAATAATGGACAAGCCAGCTCCATGGTGTCAGGTGATAGGAGATCACAAGGCATGCTAGTGACCTGGGTTCATGCCCGAGCCCAGGATGACAGGAGTGGAGGCCAGAAGGAAGGGCTCAAGAGCATTCTTTGGACACTCTCCTCACAGGGGGAGGGTTTTGGAGTGCATCGACTTGTAGCGTCTCCTTGCGGATGGACTCAGCCTTGCGCTTTGCAGTGTGGGTGACCACACACCACCAGCACAAGCAGCATGGACACCACAGCATGCCTCCTAGCATGACAGGGCAACAGAACATGGAAAATGGCCACCCATGCCAGCAGGATGATGGTGGCTTGCTTCCCCTGGCCATGAAGCCAGGGAGCTCCCGAGTCAACACTATGCCCACTAAGAAGCAAGGGGGTGCTGGGAAGGCACCTTAATCTCTCCTCCTGGATGCCACCACAGGTAGGAGGGTCCCCTCAATGAAGGGATAGACCAGGAGAGTTGGCAGTGGGGGAGAGGAATGGCAGAACGAGGGAACAATGGAGGGTGAGGACTTGGCCACCGGAAGGGGTTGGAAGAAGGGGCATAAATAACAGTAAGCCAAAAATAAAAAAAGGTATACACAAGAAACAATCAAGCCCCACACTTACCATCAGATTATTGATG
The DNA here is from genome assembly GCA_016271365.2 of Neoceratodus forsteri. Taxonomy (NCBI): domain Eukaryota; kingdom Metazoa; phylum Chordata; order Ceratodontiformes; family Ceratodontidae; genus Neoceratodus; species Neoceratodus forsteri. The sequence goes on from CM028134.1 coordinate 951,513,709, forward strand.
GCAATGCTGCTACTAGCACAATGGTGCCACAGCAAATGGTGCTGTCAGAACACTCAGTGGCTTGTGTGTGCTGTCTAAAGCGAAAGGAAGACAAAAGCAAAGTACAAACACATTTAAAGCAGCAGTGTGTGTTCCTGAATTTATAGTTTTCTTCATTTTGTCTGCCAAAAATGTTAGGATCCCCATTTTATTTGTCATTTTATTTCATTCCAGAGACAATGTACAGGTCAGTCCTGTGTGCTGCGCATGCCATGAAGAAAATTAAATATCATGGCATAGTGGTATCTATTCTGTACCACAGCAGAAACATGTGTCAATACCATCCTAATATTCGGGGTATCATCTGTAGAACACTTTTTTAAAAACTGTGAATGGTGGCCTATCTTTTATGAGTCATTAATTACATTAACTGTAAAGCACTTTTGACACTATCTGTGCAAAGTAAGAATAAACGGAGCAAGATGATAAATTAAGATGTCAGCAATACATTTTTTTTAAACGTATAGGATAACAGTTTTGACTAACAAATACTGATGATTTAAATGAAATGAACTTACCATGTCAGCATTCACTACAGGTCTTTGTTGTAGCTGGTACTGGGTCAAAATAGCTCAAGGAAAACAGCACTGCAAAAACTGCTGTATGAAAACTGCTAAAAGATTTACAGCGACAGGGGTATAAAAGCAGTTGGGAATTACCGCTACCCCTGTTGCTGTCTGCTGTAAGGAGGAAAGGGTAAAGTAACCATGTGATCTGGTGTCTGGCAGAGTCACTCCAGTGGTGGAGTGGCTAAGGCACCAGCACATGGCATGATCGGAGACCTGGGACCATGGTTTGGTCACAACCAGGTCTCTTCATTTTTTTTTTTGGTTTGGCTTTTTTTTTTCGGAAAAGTGAATTGTTCCTCCTCCTGACTTTCTCCCCATCCATGGAGTCCACACCCCCTTGGAGTTAATTATATTTATTCAGAGGTGGGGGTGGGGGGGATGAAGCACACCTGAAAAAAACAGGAAGTCCCACTGAAGACTATGGTGCGCACTGTATTTGTCAGTTTGGTGTTTTTCACTGACTTTTCTGCAGACACGATTTTACTGGTGACATTGATTGCCACGCTATTTCTGTTGTGCTGTTTTGACCCTGTGCCACTGTAGTTTAGGTGTCTGGTGGGATTATTGGCAGCACTGGCAGGATGGCTAAAAGCAGGTTGGCTGGCTGTTGGACTTACTGACACAGACAGGATGGCATTGCCTAAAAGCAGGCTACCTGGCTGGTGGGTTTAGTGGCAGTGGTGGCACTGTCAGGATGGCTAAAAGGAGGCTGGTACACTGCACAGATGTATTTATATGAATGTACTGAAGGGATGCACAACTTGCTGAAAATGTCGGCATAAAAAAAAAATTCAATAACAGCGGAAAGGATTAAATTTATAAGGAGGCAGGAAGTGATCTAAAAACATTTGTTTTTCTTTATTCTCTGCTACTGTCATCACCCTCACCAAGGAAGCAGCTCTCACAGTCTTCCAGACTGGAGTTGTCCCACTTCAGAATTTTTTTTCCATGAGTGCCTCATCCACCTCAGTGGAATGCAGTTTGCTGCTACCACCATGCTGTCCTGCTTCCTTCTCATCAACATCACCACCATCATGTAGTACAAACACAGATGTGCTTGTCTCAGTTGTAATGTGCTCTTCATTCATTTTAATAAATATTAGCATGCCAGCATTTCTGGGAGATAGATTTGTATGACTGTCATACACAATGGCCCCAACTGACCTAAATACCCTCTCCATGCTTACGCTAGAGGATGGACAACTCAGATATTTCATTGCTATGGAGGTCAGTGCTGGCCATTCAGTCCCCTTGCTACTCCAGTACAGCAGTGGATCTTCCAAATATGCCTCCACTATGTGCTCTGCTACCTGAAATCCTACCAACTCATCAGCCAGTTACTCATTTTTCTCCACATCTGCAATTCCCACCTGAGACAAAGCATCCCAAAGTGGATTTATGGTTATTCTTCTGTGAACAGCTGTTTTTCAAACTCACAAACTTTTTTAGGGTTCTTGCAATGCTCCTGTAATCCCTACCTGCACCACCTGCAACCCCAGCACCAGAAGAACCTACTAGCATTGACGCCACAGATTTGGTGGAGAAAAATGTAGCCACAATAATGTCTCCTCTTGCATCAATGACTCCTTGTTGGTTAGTACTGTGAGCACTACCAGTCCCTAATGAACCTGTGTCATCACAACTGCGAGTGATTACAGTACCATTCGGAACCAGGGCAGCTAAGCTCTTCTTGGCAGTAGTGCCAGAAACTCCTTAAGCAGAGCGTCTCTTTATGGGCATTTTCTTACATGTGTAGAGTTTCAAAACACAGGACTAAGGGGATAGGAGGGACATGCAACACGGATCCATGATAGGTGTTCGTCAAAATGTTTATCGAATGCCCTGACAGCAAAACCGGCAGATCGACCGCATTTTGCATTCTGCTGCGTTTCCAGTGGCACTAAGTGTTTTCTTTGGGGGGCTTCACTTTTCAAACCTCCCCACCCCCACTTAGGATTATCAACCTCAAGTTAGGGCTGATTTTGGGGGTGGAGGGACCCTGACGGACAGTGTCAAGTTCCTGCTGGTTCCCTATAGCGGCATGGCACTGTAGTCGCTATAAGGGACCTCTCTATCGAAAAGTCACTGTTGGTTGCGTATACCATGCAACACCGCACAACACTTCACAAGACTTTACACAGAAACAACTACACCCAAGTTGTTTTCCTTGTTTTTTCTTTTTAGTTAAACAGTACACAACAAAGTTTATTTAAGGGACTAGGAACCCATACGCGACTACACAACACTTACAAACACTATACACAGAGAGTAAATAACAACAACACTAGAAATATTTTTTTTTCCTTTTTGGGAGGTTGGAAGGGTTAGCAAAACAAAATACACAACAGGGATTTAAGAGACTAAGGGCACCTAAACAGGACCACTTAACACTTTATAAATAATCAGAAACAACTACAAAATGTTTTTTTTTCCTTTTTTCTTTTCACAAAATAATATACAATAGGGATTATTTAAGGGAATGAGGGACCCACACAAGACTACACAACACTTTAAATGGAAAGTATGTAAATGAAAACACCACCACCAGAAATGTGTGTGTGTGTGTGTGTGTGTGTATATATATATATATATATATATATATATATATATATATACAGGTATATATATATATATATATATTTTTTTTTAAGTAAAACAGTACACAACAGGGATTTCGGATGAGGGGTCAGAGTTGGGGACACCTGCAAGATGCTATAGGTACATGAACTAAAGCTAACTTCTATCAAGCAAAAGAAATTAAATCAATTTAGTTAAACTATAGTGACAAAAATTATTCAATAAAACAAACTTCACGGCTCTAAAGAAGTAAAGTAACAATCCATGTAAAACAGGAAAAAAATTTCCAAAAACATAAGTAGAATAGCACTACACCCTGCCTAGGCTAATTTTATTTTTATTTATTTTATTTAGTTTTTGTTGACCGGGTAAGTGCACTAGACAAATCCTGCCTATTTTCATGCACAACCCGGGGGAGGGGGATACAGATGAATGCCAACTGACCATGAACCAGATTAAGCTGTTGGTGGTATTTTTTTTTAGTGAATGAGGGAAATTTGGCCAGGACACTGGGGAAATTCCCGTTCTCTTTTCGATAAGTGCCATGGGATCTTTAATATCCACCTGAACTACCACCAATCCAGGCAGATGGGACCTCGGTTTAATGTCTCATCTGAAAGGCAATAATAAGGAAATCCTGACTTTTCGTTTTGGGAACTGCAGGTACCCTTCCCTCCCCAAACCTACACTGCACTGTCTGCAATAGAGGAACTGAAACTACTACTTTAAACTAGGTGAATCACAAAAAAAAACAATAACTACTTGGTGGTCTACAGGCACAAGGCATAATACACACTTAATAGAGTGAGTTTAGACAGAAAACTCCATGTTTAAAGTTGTTTTAGACAGTCTTTTAGCACACAGTTCCAGAGCACAACTAACTCCAACTTTCTCTTCCTCACACTGCACTGAATTCAGCCTACACATGGAAAAAAACCCATGTGACTTCCTGTCCCATAAATCCTTGCTAACTCCACCTTAGTACCACAATTTATAGGCAAAGTTATGTGAAGTTGCCATTTTTTTCACTCTACACAGATTTCTACTTTAACATAAAGCAGAAATTCACCTTGCAGAGTAAATCTGTGTATTTCAAAATATTTGTGAAATTCTCCAAAAAGCAAATTTTTCCAACCTCACCCGCCACTGTTCCTATAATATAGAGATTATGTCACACCTGCAATCATATTCCAATCCACACACCATGGTATTCTACTGAAGTGAGTTTCCATTTTTGAAATAAAATTTGAAAAAAAAAATGCTTAATGATCAAATGAACAGGTTTTTCAATATTTTAGTTGTAAAAGCTTGAATTCTCACTAATGTAAGTCCCTGTGTCATGATTAGTGTTTTGTGAAAATGTCATGCAGTTTGATTTGGTGGTTTTCCTTAAATCAGCATCTGTTGATGTGTGCAACAGTAACTGAAAACAGTGAAGATTCTTCTGTCCCTATCACTGATGCCTGCAGAGTGATGACATCATTTTGGTCTAGCCTGCTGCTTCAGCAGTTAAGTCGCTTGTTGGCTAAAGAAGCGGCTGTACTTCCTAGTCAGAGCAGTCTACAGAGCTAATTCTTTTCACTCCAAGATTGCTACTAACCCATCTGGTTTGTGGTTAGATAGAATAACTAAAAATCTATCATTCTGTTCTCATAAAAAGTTTATAATTTGAGTTTCAGTGCTGAACTGAAGTGGTACGAATGTTTGTGAGACATCATCTTGTCTGTATCACAGCTGTCAGATCTTTCTTATCAAAACTCTGCATTTTGTTTTGGCTATAGAAACACAGAAACATAGATTTTGACGGCAGATAAGGACTGCTTGGCCCATCTAGTCTGCCCATTTCCCAACCTACAGGATAGGCCGCAGATCCTAGTTAACCAACAGCCTATTTCTTCCTACCACCCACAAGAATTGCCTTATGTCTGTCCCATGCATTCTTGAATTCTCCCACAGTTTTAGACCCCACAACCTCCTCAGGAAGGCTGTTCCATGCATCCACTACCCTCTCTGTGAAATAATACTTCCTCACATTGCCCCTGAACCGCCCTCCTTCTATCTTTAAATTGTGTCCCCTTGTTCTTGCAAGTCTCTTTTTCTAAAAGATGCAACCCTCTTGGACTTTGTTGATTCCACTGAGGTACTTAAAAGTTTCTATCATGTCCCCCCCTCTCCCTTCTTTCCTCAAGGGTATACATATTAAGCCCCTTTAGTCTCTCCTCATACAGCTTCTCTTGTAGACCCTGCACCATTTTAGTTGCCCTTCTCCAGATTACCTCTATCCTGTCTATGTCCTTGCAGAGATGGGGTCTCCAGAACTGGACACAGTACTCCAGATGGGATCTCACCAACTGTCTGTACAGAGGGATAACAACTTCCTGTTTTCTGCTGCTGATGCCTCTCCCTATACATCCCAGTATATCCCCAGCCCTCCCTACTGCCTTCTCACATTGCTTGCTAACCTTAAGGTCATCTGATATGATTACCCCAGGTCCCTTTCCTTTTTTGTTGTTGTTACTACCTCCCCACCCATTGTGTATTCTTCCCCTGGGTTCTTGTTTCCCAGGTGCATTATTTTGCACTTCTTTGCATTGAATCCTAGCTGCCATACTTCTGACCATTCCTCCAACCTTGCCAAGTCCCTTTTCATCCTTTCCATGCCTCCTTGTGTATCAACCCTGTTGTAGATCTTTGTGTCATCTGCAAAAAGGCATACTTTTCCTTCCAGTCCCTCTGCAATGTCACTGATGAAGACATTAAAAAGGACTGGACCAAATACTGAACCCTGTGGTACCTCACTAGTAACCCCTCTTTCTTCAGAATGGACTCCATTCACAATTACCTTCTGTGTCCTGTTCTGCAGCCAATGTTTTACCCAGGCTACCACCCTGGGACCCACTCCCAGGCTGGTTAATTTGACTATTAATCTTTTGTGTGGGACTGTGTCAAATGCCTTGCTAAAGTCTAGGTAGGCCATGTCCACAGCCCCTCCCTGGTCTACTACTTTGGTCACCCAGTCAAAGAAATCTATTAGATTCATGTGACATGACCTTCCCGCTGTGAACCCATGCTGCCTTGGGTCCTGTGCTCCACTGGCCTCTAGATACTTAACTATTCTTTTCTTCAGAAGTGACTCCATCACTTTCCCTACCACAGAGGTCAGACTGACAGGTCTGTAGTTTCCTGCCTCTGTCTTGGTCCCACTTTTGTGAAGGGGAATCACATCCGCCTTCTTCCAGTCCTTGGGTACCACACCATCCTCCCATGATTTATTAAAAAGAGTAGCCAGTGGTTTCACTAGTTCCTCCCTTAATTCTTTTAGAATTCTGCGGTGAATTCCATCAGGACCCATTGCTTTGTCCACCTTCAGTTTTAGGAGTTCTTGCAGAACCCTTTCTTCTGTGAAAGGACTGGGATTGACACCCCTATCAAGAGTGCTTCTGTTAATTGGATTAGGCACTTCCCCCTCCACTTTTGTGAATACTGAGCAGAAATATTCATTCAGTATCTCTGCTTTTTCACTGTCCCCCTCTGCCCACCCACCGTTCATTCTATTCAGCCTCACTATCCCTCCCTTTGTCTTTCTACGCTCGCTGATGTACCTATAAAAGGTTTTATCCCCCTTCTTAACTGAGTTGGCTATCGTTTCCTCAGTTTGGGCCTTGCTATTCTGACTTCCCTCCCTGCTTCCTTCTGCCTTAACTGGTACAGCTCTCTGTCCTGCTCCTTCTGTGTTTCCTTATACTTCCGAATGCTATCTTTTCTTCCTGACTTTCACAGCCACCTCTTTGAGAACCATAGTGGCTTTTTCTTTCATTTGATTTGTTTATTTGCTTCACACAAGGCTTGTTGCCTCTGTGATGGCAGTTTTGATGATTCCCCATTGTTGCTCCACACCTCCTTCTAGCCTGTTTGCTAGTGCTTTTCTGAGGCACTCTCCCATCTTGCCAAAGTCAGCCCTCCTAAAGTCCAGTACCCTCACTTTTGTATGGCTTGACTCTGTAGCTGAGTTCAACGTGAACCACACTGTTTGATAGTCACTTGTCCCCAGATGGCAACCCACTTCTAGATCTGAGATAGTCTCACTGTCCCTGTTTGAGAGTACAAGGTCTAAGATTGCTCCCTCATGAGTGGGTTCTGAAACTAGCTGTCTAATGCCTGCCACCTGTAGGGCATCAAGAATGGCCCTGCTCTTGGATGTGGCTGCAGCAAATGTGCTCCATTTAACATCTGGCATATTCAGGTCTCCCATCAACAGTATCCCCCCTTTCTCTGCCATTCTAAGAATGCCTTCTATCATATCCTTGTCCATTCCCTCCCCCTGACATGGGGGCTGTACACAACCCCTGTGCAGATTGTGGTGCCCTTTCCAGTCTCCAAGGTGACCCACAATTCCTCCTCTCCTCCCTGTTTACTCTTTTGTTCAGTTGCTTTTATTCCTTCCTTTACATTAAGAGCTACTACTCCCCCCCTCTTCTCCCCTGCCTGTCTCTCCTGTAGGTTATGTACCCTGGTATGTTAACATCTCAGTCATGGTTTTCTGTGTACCATGTTTCTGTGACTGCTACGATATCCAGGCATCCCTCTTCCATCAAGGCCACCAGCTCAGGGAGCTTGTTGCCCAGACTACAGGCACTGGTACTCATTACCCTCCATTTCCTGATGGTCTTACTCCCTTTTGCCCCATTCCTGTCCTTCTTGCCTTTGTCACTTTCTCCATTTACCCCTGCCCTTCTCCCTATCAACACCTCTATGTTGGTGTTTGCCGGACTTACTACCTTGATTATTTGGGGGGGCTAGGATTTCCTTGCTCCTTTCCAGTGCCTCCCCCCTTTGGCTAGTTTAAAAGCTTGCCAATGAAGCATTTAAACCTATCACCTTGGATCCTGGTTCCCCTCCCTGGACAGATGCAGCCCATCATGCCAGTATAGGTTTGCATCACTCCAGGTGGACCCCCAATCCCCAATGAAGCCAAATCCCTGAGCTCCACACCAGTTTTTCAACCACTGATTGAATTTCATGGTGTGGAACACCCTAATCTCTCCTATGCCATAGATGGGCAGCACCTCCGAGAAGGTTACCGTGCTTGCTACTTGACTAAGGCCCCTCCTCAATTCCACAAACTCCTCCTGCACTTCTCTAATCCCTTTCTTAGCCAGGTCATTTGTCCCTAGGTGGACAATGACATCTAGCTCCCTCCCCTGTGCAGCTGCTCCAGCAATCCTGAGGATTCGCTCCTTGTCCCTCCAAGCCATGGCACCAGGCAGGCACCTTACCTCCTCTCCCTTCCTCTCCCAGTTCTACCTTTCCTAACAATGGAGTCCCCACCAGAGTTGTTTCCTTCCCTGCAGGGTCCCCTGCCCCTCCTGTGGGTCTCCTTTGTGAAGGTTCCCAGCATCATCCTTGGTCTCCACTGTGGGTGCCTCCATAGAGGAACCACACTTTGCCAGAATGACATAGGAAGTGTGGAGAGGTACAACTGGAGGGATGCACCTCTGTTCCACCACCCTCACCCTCCCTGAGCCCACTGTGGTCCAACCACTCCTCTTTCTTGGCAACCTCTGATGCAACGGCAGTGGCATTGGTGGTCCCTGGATGGAAGAGGAGGTCCCACAAATCCTGGCCAACTCAGCCTGGAGATGAGCAACCTCCTCCCTCAGCCCAGAGAGGTGCCTGCAGATGGGGCAACACCGCATCCTCCAGAACGTCTCCCGGAAGACTGCTGCTCCACAGCCACTGCACTGCACCACTCCAATCATGTCTTATTTCTGGCCCCTTAACTGTTTGCAATCCTTACTTTTTCCTCTGTTTTTTTTCTCTCTCTCCTTACTTTCTGCCTGTGTGCCCTTTAAGCTCCTAATTGCCCTGTTCTGAGACAAGAATATCCTATATTTCTCAGTAGACCACTTACTTGCTCAAAGGCAGACCTCCAGCAGCTAGAGGGGGCCAGAGAGCTACTCTTGCCCTTCTAGAATGGTGGGTCTTTGGTGGTTCTGTGATCACTTGTATCCTGCTCCCAAACAGGAAGTTCCTGTTGTCAGTCAAATCCTGTGCCTATAAAGGTAGAACTAGCTTTGGGTGGGGGGATGGAGGGGGGAAGGAGGGCAATATAGTCCCCGAAGAGAAGTCCAGTCACACAGCAGTAGTTTCTCCTGGTGTTTTCTGCCAAGCTATTAGCAGAATCTTTCTAAGGCAGTCTTTAAACGTAGCTTCCTTCTAGCTAAGCCACTCCCCCTACTTACTAGATCTTTCTACAAGTAATTTAAACCTCACAGCAGTTAAGTCCTTTCAATCACCTGAGATTTACACCTAGATACCTGTTCAGAAACCCATTCAGATCAGTTAACCCAGACAAACACACACTTTTTTGTTTTGTATGTTAGTTTTTTACCCTAAATTAAAGGTCCAAGTACAAAAGTTCTTCTACATTAGTCCCAGCAAAGAAGTCCAGTCACACAGCAGTCCTTTCTCCTGGTGTCTTCTGCCAAGCTATTAGCAGAATCTTTCTAAGGCCGTCTTTAAATGTAGCTTCCTTCTAGCTAAGCCACTCCCCCTACTTACTAGATCTTTCTACAAGTAATTTAAACCTCACATCAGTTAAGTCCTTTCAATCACCTGAGATTTACCTATTTAACACAGGGTTGTTTAATAGATATAAAATAAATCTAGATTTTGTTAATTCATAGAAGTATTATGTCTTTGATGTAGCCTCCATAAATAGGTTCATGAGAGAACAATTTTATTTTTATGTCACATTGACAAACAGGTGTCTGCCACACACTGCTATTTCAGGAACATGTACTGTATGAACTCAAAATTCAGTTCTTTGAGGGTTTATGTGTAAAAATACATCATGTATGTGTACAACTAGAAATACTATACAGCATCCTGATGACCCTGTCTCCTGTCCAACAGTTGAGGCAGCAACACCTCTGCTGCCCACTTTCCCTGCCCCACAAGTCCCCTGTCCCCATTTGAGGCTGCTGCATCCCACTGCCTATTGTCTTCTCTGCACATTCAGAACTGCTGCACCCTTGTGCCTCCTACGAAACAGTTGAGGCTGCTGCACCCTGCTACCCTCTTTCCCTCACCCCCACAGTCAGGGTCAATGCACCCTACTGCCCCCTGTTCCTGTCTTATCAATTGGGGCTGCTGTGCTCTGCTAAGCCCTAGAGTCCCAAGTCCTATGCTTTCACATTTGGGGCTGCTGCACCATGCTGCATCAGGCCACAAAAGGTGGGGCTTTTGATGCACCCTGCTACCCACTTCCATAGCCCCTAATGGGCAAGGCCAAAGCACCACATTCACCTCATCTCACTTTCAGGGCTGCTGTACCCTGATGTCCCACAGTGTCCTGCCCCACAGTAAAAGTTTCTGCACCATGCTGTCCTCTGTCCCCTGCCACCACTGTGCCCAGCTGCACCATACAGTCTCTTGCCTCCACAGTTAGGTTTGTTGCACCATACTGCTCCCTGTTAACAGAGTCAGATCCTTTAGTACATTGCCCAAACTTCTCAAATGAAAAAACAAATAATACTTTCATCTTGTGTTAAACGTGGTGAACAGAAGGTAGCAAGGTGCAGCAGTCCTAACTGTTTGGGCAGGAGACAGGGGAGGCATCAGGGTACAGCAGTTCAAACTGTGGGACAGGGTGCAGCAGACACACCTGTTTGGGATAAGGGACATGGGCAGCAGTGTGTAGCAAAGGATCTAACTCTTGTGGCAGGGGCAGAAGGCAGAAACTGCCCAGCTGTGGTGTCAGGGGACAGGGTGCAGCACATACCCTGCCTTATGTTATGGCAAGTGGCAGCATGGTGTAGCAGCCCTAACTGAGGAGGCATGGGGCTCTAGGGCACAGAAGGCCACAGTAACCTTGACTGTGTAGACAGGCGCAGGGTGCAGCAGCCTTGGATGTGGTAGAAGAGACAGAGGATAGCATGCTTCAGAAGCCTTGACTGTGTGGCAGGACACAGGGGGGCATCAGGGTACAGTGGCCCTGACTGTGGGACAGGGTGCATGTGGTGCAACAGCCTTGCCCAGTTGGGGCAATGGAAGTGGGTAGCAGGTGCAGCAAATACCCATCTTCTGGTAGCCTGGGGCCATATGGTGTAGCAGCCCCAACTGTGCAGGCATAGGAACTGGGACTCTAGGGCTCAGCAGAGCACAGCAGCCCCAATTGTTGAGATAGGAACATGGGGCAATAGTTAGAGGACCATGAAATTCTTTTTATTTTTTATATTTTTTATTTTTATTTTTGTGGAATTTCTTATTTCTTTTTATTCATGAAAAAGGTAGTTTTATTTCTTGTTATCACATTTACTTTCATAAACTACCTCAAAATGATCTTATGCAAACTAGAAATTACATTCCTAGTATACTATATTGTATTAAGCAGTATTGTGCTATGGACTTGAAAGGTTTCATGAATGAAACAATTCCACTGTCGCTTCCTTGTGGACTGTCTTTGTGGTAACAACAGAGACTAAACAGTAACTGCTGCAAGCATTTAATGTCCCCCCCCCACCACAAAGCAATTTTTTTCACTTTATTCATGTGTTTGTTTTCATTTTATTCTTTTCACATGTTGATTTGTTTTGTTAATTCTTTTTAAACCTTGAATTTATTGTTATTTCTTTTTATACCTTGAGTTTCTTGTTATTTCTTTTTATACCTTGAATTCTTGTTCCTTATTGTTATTTCTTATTTAAGAAAAACATGGGTCTCTAGTAATAGGGTGCATTGGCCCTGACTGTGGAGGTGGGGGACAGAGGGATCAGGGTGCAGCAGCCTCAACTCTTTGTGCAGGAGACAGAAGGGTGCAGCAGCCCTGACTATGTGGAGAAGACAGTGGGCAACAGTGTGCAGCAACCTCAAATGGGGACAGGATACAGGGGGCTTGTGGGTCAGGGGAAAGGGGGCAGCAGAGTTCTGCTCTCTCAACTGTTGGGCAGGAGACAGTGTCATCAGGATGCCATATAGTATTTTTAGTTATACACATACATGATGTATTTTCACAAAGAAACCCTCAAATAACTGAATGATGTGAGTTCATACAGTACGTTCCTGAAACAGCAGAGTGTGGCAGACACCTGTTTGTCAATCTAGCATAAAAACTAAATTGTTCTCACATGAACCTATTTATGGAAGCTACACCAAAGACACACTACTTCTATGAAATAATATTTAGATTTAGTCTAGCTTCATTAAACAACCCTGTGTTATATAGCCAGAAAACAATGCATAGTTTTAATGAGAAAGAACTGACAGCTCTGACACAGACAAGGTGATTTCTCACAAGCATTCATATCACTTCAGTTCAGCACTGGAACTCAAATGATCAACCTTTTATGAGAACAGAAGGATAGATTTTAACTAATCTATCTAAACACAAGCCAGATGGGTTACTAACAAACTTGTAGTGAAAACAATGAGTTCTACATACTGCTCTGACTGTGAAGAGCAACAGCTTCTTCAGTTAATCAGGTACTCGACTGCAGAAGCAGCAGGCTAGACCAAAATTATGTCATCGCTCTGTAGGCCTCATTGATAGGGACATAAACATCTTCACTGTTTTCATTTACTGTAGAACACATTAACAGATGCTGATTTAAAACAAAACACAAAACCAAACAGCATGACATTTTCAGGAAACACTTATCATGACACAGGGACTTGAAATAATGTAAATTCAAGCTTTTAATTAAAATATGGAAAACAACGGTTCTATTTGATCATTAAATATTAATGGTAAATAAAAAAAAGTACTATTCCTATGTTTGATACTTTTGTTACAGCCTGCATATTCAATTACCCACTCTGAATATACATTAACAAGTCTCCTGTCATTTTTTTTATTAAAATGTCAGTTTTGTGGGGGATCACGTGATGCCTTCCCTGTAGACAGATGCTTGTATCCTCGCTCCCACCTCAAGGCTACTTATTCTACATAAAATCTAAATTTCTACACTCACTAACCAGCCTACATTGAGATTAACATCTGCTAATAGCTTCAGGATATATCCGGTGCTACAGTTATCCAAAGAAACTGAAAAATACCAGAAGAATGGAGGCCAAAATGAAACAGGCCCTTCCTGCACGTACACTGCCTGCAACAACAGACAAACAGTCTAAGTGGCCCAAGACACAAAACATTGCTTCTGGCAAGACCTCACAGCCTCCGATCACTGCTACACCACTATCAGAGGACAAGTTTCTGGCAGAATTAGCCCCGTTAAAAACTGCATTCCTGGACTTTGCCTCAGACTTAAAATCTATCAAGGCTGAATTAAAAGGCACTGACCGGGCTCTCACTGACGTCCCTTGAAAAATGGCAATCCCAGGTTGAGCCTGACATCTCTACAATTCGACAAAAACTCAGCAAGGTGGATCTCAAATTGGAAGATCTGGAAGGCTGAAACAGGTGTAATAACCTTGTCATTTTCGGCCTTCCAGAAGAAGCTGAGGGGCACTCTCCAGTTGTTTTTGCGCAGAAGTTGTTACAAAAGATCGCTGACCCTCCACCTCACTTTGCCTCTTACATCGTTGAAAGTGCCCACAGATCCCTAAGAGCTAGGCCACCTCCTGGATCTAAGCCTAGGCTATTTATTCTATGCCTCTTAAGTTACATTGACTGCCAGCATATCCTGTCTACAGTTAAAGATTTACAAGCAATCTAGTGGGAAGATGCAAATCTCAGAATTTCTCAAGACCTCCCAGTAGCCACACGTCTGAAAAGCACCAAATACCACCCCAGCATCACTAAATTGATTGCTGCTGGCATTAAATTTTGAATACCGTACCCAGCAAGACTATCAGTATTACATGAAGGCCTCTGGAAGTCCTTCGATAATGCTGATCATGCTGCCCAAGACCTCACAGTTCTGTTTCCTGACCTATTTAGTCAGCACTGATCCTACCTCTCTAAATGGTTTGGTGTCTTTATTACAATAATAGCCTTTTTGGTCTACTTGGGTTGTGCTCCCTATATGAGCTGAAACTGCCACCTTGTTATAACCTAAAGGTTTTTCTTACTTGGCTTGTTGTTGGTATCTTCCCTCTTGGCTTACCCCTCAAGCTGGAGATAATTAAACTGCCATTTCTGTTAGCACTTCTGGATGTCCTCTAGGCTCCTTTTCCCTGGGAGCTAACTTTGCATACTTTCATCAGGCTCCTGACTCTCTGAACTTTTGACCGGTCCCTGGACGCTACCCAGTTCAAAAGGTTCAGCCGAAATCCTAGGTGCTCCAATTGTAGCCCTTTTTCTGATCCCAATCACCCATCTACATGAGTACACGGCTAGATGACCTGCTCGAATGTAGGCATGTTTACAGGCTTGCTGCATAACTATATGAACTCCTGCAGCTCCGTACAATGACTGTCGGAAAATCTTTCCTCAGCTAGGATTATACACTCGTTAAGCAACCAAAAGGCTATTATTGTAATAAACTGTAATAAATCCATCCTGGGACCCCTAATCTTCTCACTCTACTTTAACACCCTGCCCAGTGCATGCACTGGGAAAATTCTGCTGTATGCAGATGACGCCGGCATCTTTGCCACCCACCGTAACCCTACCTCCCTCCAGGACTCCCTGCAACTTTCCTTTAATGATGCCGAAACCTGGTTTAAAGAGCACAGACTGGTCATAAATCTCAGAAAAACAAAAACAATGCTCTTTGTCCACCCCCAAAACAAAGCCAGCAACTTTCCACTCCATATCATCCCCTGCTCCAAACAGCCACTAGAGCAAGTCCACTCCTACAAGTACCTTGGGGTCACCTTTGACTTAACCCTCACCTACCACACCCACATTGATGCACTTGCCTCAGCTACCAATGTGTGGCTAGGTATCTTATATCGCTACAAAAACTGTCTCCCCCCTGCTGCCCTCCGGCTTGTGGTAACATCCTCCATATTATCCCTGGTTGACTATGGACTACTGGTCTACGGTGCTGCCGACACAACTGCCCTTAATAAAATTCACCTCATCCTAAATAAGGCATGCAGGCTAATTGCTGGGGCTCCTAGGCTCACACATTCGTGCCAGCTATGTGATATGGCAACACTGCTGAACCTAGACGAATGACTGCAATATCAAACTTGCCTAATAGCAAAAAAAACTTTTCTAGGGCTATCCCCGCCCAGGCTGCCAGCCTCCCCTCCACCTAGCCCAACCCTTGGTCTGTACGTGGACCTCCTCCAAGGCCACTTTTCTGGTACCAAGATCTAGGACCTCCCATGGACAGAGGTCATTCTGCCATAGATCCCCATCCTGGTACAACTCGCTCCCTCTTCTCATCTCAGATGCCCCCACGATTTCCAAATTCAAATCTGCACTCAGAAGTGAACTATTCAACACATGTAGTTGCACCTGTCTATAATCTGAGGCGCAACACTCGGTGCTCTGACAATGCCCGCTGGGCAGCATCCTTACCACACCTCTTTACATCCTGCACCTTCTCTGTTTGTACTGCCATTATTCCTGTTGCTTGCCCTTTCTCCGTGCAAGTATGTACCACTTCTGATTAAACTGCTATTACTCTGTTGCCTGCTCTTACTGTCGTACTAGTATGCGCCATTGTAAACAAACTGGCTTCTCTGTATAACTGTCTTTATCACATGTGCTTACTATCTACGTAACCCATACCCCGGAACCTATAATGCTTGTATATGTATTTGTCATGTTCATTATCACATGTGCCTGTAAACTATGTAACCTATATCCTGGAACCGAGAATGCTTGTACTTGTATTTGTCCTCTATGTGATGAGGTACCTTTAGAAATGAGCCTCTGGCTCAAAGGTTGTAAACCGATGTGCAAATAAATAAATAAACAGAGTTTGTTTTATCATTAACCGAGCAATGTTTAATAATTTTAATTAGGAATGTTTATTTTGGCTTGAGTTTTACTTTTTTCACTAACACATAAATCGGATATGCTGTTGCCTGAACCATGTGCGTATATGGCTCATGCTGCTGAATTAGTTTTCACTAACATTACTACTAGTTCTTTCAGTAATTTGAATTATTGACCTTAGCCCTAACAGTTCAAGGTGCTTCTTAATTTCTCCTGGCATACCTAAAATTATGGCAGTAGTATCACAGGATGGCCTTACTATGTTTTGCTAATTACAGCTATTCTTTTTTTTTATTTTCTCCTCCCAAGTTCATGCTTGTCTTTTCTAATATTATATTCTTTTTGGCCAGGATATATCACCGATAAGAACTTTACTTAAGGGCTCCTTTATATGCCACTAGAACATATGGGTTTAGTTGCTTTAATTCAGACAGCCTATCACTAATTAGTGTTTAATTGTTGATTATATGTGATAGTATCATTTTAGTATTACTCTAATAGTAAAATTATAGTTCATTGACCGTGAGTAGGCACTGAGTTTAACTAATGTACTGGTTCTTTGAATGTTAACTGTTGACTGTTAATCCAACATTTAATCACTGGCTTTGGGTGGGGGGGGGAGAGCATGACTGTCTAGTGTTGGGGAAGCAGTCATGAATAAGACATTGGGGTTTGAGCCTCCTACACTATTATCCCAGTTTAGGAATTTTCTCACCTTAGTTTTTAAATGTGTGTTGTGGAGTTCAGGGTTGTGTCTTCAAAGTTTTGTCTACACGGACATAAGTATCTTGTGTCAGGGGTGGGGAGGTAGGGAAACAATAAAGGGGATGTCTGCCACTGGGAGGGGGTCAGTTACTGTTAATTTAGATATCCAGGACTGGTTGTTTCTTGATAACTCACACTTTACTCTCCTATACCCTACTAATCTTTATGGCAGTCCTTAAATACTGTTCTTGGAATGTAGAAGGGGATCAGACTCCAGCCAAGTGAATCAAAATTCTACTCCACCTCAAAAGTTTGCAAATCGACGTAGCTTTTTTGCAAGAAACACATATTTTGGCCAATTAAATTCATTATTTATGTAGAAACTGGGTGGGTCAAGTGTTTGGTTCTGGTATCAATTCCTGTAGAAGAGGTGTAGCTATCCTTATATCCCAGAGAATTCCATTTTGCCTTATACAACAAATTGCTGACCCAGGAGGTAGATTTGTTATTCTTATGGCCCTTCTGGGCCATTCTAAATTGGTATTAGGATCCATTTATGGACCTAACAACGAGGAACCAGAATTTTTTGCTAGCCTTATGACCACTCTTGCCCCTGGGACTATGTTCCCAATAATACTGGGTGGGGATTGGAACCAGGTATTATCTAACAAACTAGATGGAACTGGTCAGGTCAGGCAAAAATTATCACCAGGACAAAAAGTCCTACATGAGTTAATGCACTCCCTTGGCCTCACAGACCCTTGGAGGCTCATGTACCCAGAGAGTAAAGAGTTTTCATTTCACTCCCTTCCTCATCAGTCTTTCTCCTGTATAGACTATTTCCTTATGACAGTTGACCACCTTCTGGTTGTTTCCCTGGCCTATTACTCTTCTAAGGTCATCTCAGACCATCATATTGCCCATCTTCACTTGGATCTCTCTCCCAATATACATGGAGATAGAATCTGGAAATTGAACAACTAACTTTTGAAATCTGAAAAACAAATACAACTCCTTCAAACTTTCATTTCTAATTTTATGGAACTCAATGCCCCATCCATGCCTAAAAAAGATTTTCTGTGGGGATCCCTTAAGTGTGCACTGAGAAGCGAACTAATTCCCCTAGCGACAAAGTGTAAGAAGCAGAGATCTGCAGCTCTCTCTTCAATCTTGGTCCAGATAGAAGATCAGAAGAGACATCTCCTTCCCTCCACCCCAATAGTGGGAAAAAGTGGAATCTCTCTGCACCCAATATAACCAATTATTAGTCGAAAAGGCTGAATTCCTCATGCTCCGTTCTAAAATATCCTATTTTGTCCACGGGGAAAGGGCGGGGAAATGCCTAGCCCTTCGTCTTTGTGCTCAAATTGCTGATAAAATAGTCACCTCTATTTAGTTGACTTTGGGTAACCTTCTCCCCTCTCCCCCAGATATTGTTAAGGCATTCCAAGACTATTATCGACAACTATATTCAGCCTCTGCACTCCCCCTCTTGCCCCAACAACTTGATAATTTCATCCAAGACATCAATCTTCCAGTGTAATCAGACTCTCAGATAAATATCCTAAAAGCTCCTATTACTTTAACAGAAGTTTGTGATGCCATAGACTCCCTCTCCAGGGACAAATCACCTGGCCCAGATGGATTCACAACAAACTTTTATCAAATACTTAAAGAGACGATTGCCCCTATCCTTCTAGACAAATTCAATTACATCTTTAAGAAAAGCATATCTGATACTTCCCTGACCCAGGCCATTATAATTGTTCTTCTTAAACCTGGCAAAGACCCTCTCCTTATTCCCAACTATAGACCAGTTTCCCTAATCAACGTGGATCTCAAGATTCTTGCTAAAATTCTCTCCTCCAGACTAGGTCACGTATAGGAATCTCTCATTAGTATAGAACAGTTCGGGTTTGTTAAAGGAAGACTTTCATCTGACCACCTCAGGAAAGTAGCATACCTCTCTTCTGTGTCCAGGAACCTATCTGTGCCTGCTGCTCTTATTTCCCTGGACACAGAAAAAGCCTTTGATAGGGTCTCTTGGGATTATCTCTTCACATTACTACCTAGGTATCATATCCCGATGGAATTCATACAATGGGTCAAAATTCTGTACACTTCTCCAACAGCCCAAATTCAATGTAATGGTGTTCTCTCTACCTCCTTCACTTTATCTCAGGGTACTCACCAAGGCTGTCCTCTCTCCCCTTTCCTCTTCAATCTGTATCTAGAACCCCTTATCAGGAAAATTAAAAACTCGGTACTCCTATCTGGGATACCAATAGGTAAAACGGAGTACAAAATCTCTGCTTTTGCAGATGATATACTACTGCATATCTCTAACCCTACCCAATCTCTTCCTGCTGCCTTTCAAATCATATCCCAGTTTGAGGTAATCTCGAACTATAAGTTAAACATGGGGAAAACGGAAGTCCTTCCCCTTAATAAATATACATTGAGGACCGATATTGAGCATCTGGACCTACACTGGAACACAGATAAATTAAAATATCTAGGGATTCTCCTTCACCCCTCCCCTGTATAATGAAAAACTCAATTTAGATGTTCTAGTTAATACATTAACAGATGATTTTAAACTCTGGTCAAAATTACCTCTCTCTGTGTGGGGACGAATGAGTATAATAAAAATGAATGTATTACCCTGTGTTTTATACCCCTAAAAATGTTCAGTTGGGCTCTCCCATTATCATGGTTTTCAAAAATACATAGAATTATTAGCACCTTTATGTGGCAGAGGAAAAAGTTAAATGGAATTATCTTAAGCTTAAGTGCCAAAAAAACTGATGGTGGTCTTCAAGCCCCTGATTTTTACATAAATTATTTAGCTATTCACTTGGCTACAATTAGATACTGGTTGCAACCCTCAGAGGTTATTCTAGACTCCGCTTATTGTTCCTCCTGGGTCAGAATCAAACAAGCTCTCTGGAAAAAGGCGTCGATCCCAAGGCCCTCCCTTTCATTATCAGAAAGAGCCTTTCTAAATCCCTGCAGGATACACCATTAAACTCTCTGCTTCATATACAGCATCAACTAAACACCTTCCTCAAAACAGATGCATATAGAGATATTGCCCAACCCTTGATTTCAAATCCTAATCTTTTAATTGTGGGCAAGGTAATTAAACCTCACCTTTTCTGGCCAGACATGGGTGTTGAAAGAGTGGGCTAGTTGGTTCAGGAACAAAAATTGCTCTCCTTTAATGAGGCCCATTACCTTTTTAACTGGTCTACTACTTAAGTTTTCAAATACTTTCAGATATCCCACCTGTTGATACATCACTTTGGTTCAGGGGTTTGGAACAGCTCTTTTATGTCTATCTTGCTCCCATATATCAGCTCCATTCCCACATCTCATATAATATCCTACTCATACAAATTCCTTTTAACCAAAGTTGCTACTTTAGAAGGTCAGAGGTTCTATTGGTGGGATAGTATCTTACCACTGACTTCTCCTTCTAGGATTTGGTCTAATATTTGGAATCACTTATATAAGTATATTAAATGGGACAGATATAGACTCATGCAATTTCATATCAATCATAATCTATATTACACACCGTTTAAACTCCATCAAATGGGGGTACTGCCTTCTAACCACTGCCCTAAATGTCAGCAACCACCTGCTGATTTATTTCATATGTTATGGTCCTGTGACAAAATTAGTCCCTTCTGGCACAGTATTCAAAATTGTCTCGGCCCATTACTCACACTGTCTGATCATTTCAACCCAGAAATTTGTATCTTGGGTGATTATGCACAGCTACAAGGGTGCCAACAGAGAGCTCACATGGCCTTAATCTCGGCTTGTGCTAAGAAAGTAATATTAAGGCATTGGTTGGAATTGACTACCCCCACCTATGTGGAATGGTTTAAGGAAATCATGTTTGCTTTACAAGCAGAGCTCATCATTACATTAGCTACTAACAGAATGGGCAAATACAAACAAAGATGGGAACCACTGTATACTCTTATATCAATACAGTAGATTCTTATCACTTATACTTTTTTCTTCCATGACGGTTACACCCCCCGGGTGTAAACCCCAAACCCGTCTTTCATTACTGCATTCTTTTACAACCATCCTTAATTAACAGCAAGTGACAGACTGGGGTGAGTGGGGAGGAAGGGCTGGGTGGTGGGTGGGATGCAGACAACTATACTATAGGTTTTCCTATACTGTAATTCATCACTGAATGCTATATATTTATGCATTTGTATTCTACCAGTTGAACTTTGTCACAGCATAATCTTGTTGTCTGTATTGGTTGTTGTTATTTTTTTAAAAACAATAAAGCTTATTAAATAAAAAAGATATATCAGTTTCGTGTCCCCACACATACACTAAATGAAACTGGTCCTTCTTCTCTTTTTAGTGATGGCTGGGTGACATGCTATGCTTCAGGATGACACGAGAATGAGAAACTCAAAGAAAGCATCATTTGTTAAGGGTCTATGCAGCTTAATTCTTCCTTGTAGCTCCATAATATGCTATTGCTTTACATTTGATTATATGTGTATACTGTAGTTGAACTGAAAAAAAACATGAAAATCATGATCTTGATAGTGTAGTCTTGCAGACACCCATGATTTTCAGCCCTCTGCCTGCCACACATTTTGAGCACTACTGCATAGTAAACTCTCAATTTTTTTTTTGAAATTGTAATTTTATTGATTTTTCCTTTTTTATATTCCAACCCTTTATACATCTAAATTAACATATATGACAGTTAATAAATCAGGAACATACTCTCAAAATTTTATTAAATCATAATGGCAGTGTAGTGTCCCACAGTGTACATAACAAGTCTGGTTGAAGGTTAAAGCAACCCTGAAATAATACAGCTCCGGTCTCATCACTGCAAGCGGAACATAAATACATACATCTAATAAACAATGAACTTTAGACAGACATACACAAACAAAACTTTATACTTGCTAAAACAACAACACTACAACAGTCCCCCCAGGTCACTTCCCTCACCACTCACCCCTAGCAGCAGCATTCTCCTGGTACAATTAATTTCAGGTGAAGTCTAAGGCAATAGAAAAGTTCCATGGCTGACAGTTAAAATAAGGATCTAGCTATCACCGTGTGGAGGTCATGGGATGGATCTAGCATCCCAGGGAGTCTCTGGTGAATAACTCTATGATGGAAACTCCCTCTTGAGTACTAAGGAACTCTAAGTAGGGTAGCCATTTTGCTTTGTGCAGTTCCTGCTGAAAGTGCAGGTTAACAGCTATTTGTTCCACACCCCTGATCTGCTTACAGTCTGCCAACCAAAGATCTTTTGTGGGGGGTTTGTCAGTCAGCCACAACTTAGTTATGGCTTTGTGGGCTGCTGCAATCAAGATAGGGAACACGTAATGAGCTTTATGGCCCTTCAACCCTGGTGGGGGCTTTCCCAATATCAAGTAGTGGGGATTCTCAGGCACCTGAACCTGCAAAATAGATGTCATACTTTGGGCTTCTAAACTCCAGAAACTTCTCAGCTTTGGGAGACCCCCGAAAATATGCTTGTGGGTCCCCTTTTGGCCGTAGTTTATTTATTTTATTTTATTTTATTTAAACAGCAGTTTGGAAAACCTTTGAGCCATAGGCTCATTTACAAAGGTACCTTGTCTTCAATAGTTCTCCGAGGTCAATCCCCCAAAGTGTTTTGTAATTACTGGGGTTCTGAAATACCTCGTCAAAGGTCTGCCAATGGAATTCCCTCCAAAAAGGGGAGGTGGTGGTCCTCTGTGCCAGTTTCCAGGACATGTCCCAATTTATTTCATTTTCTGTCAAGTTTAATTCCCTTTCTCACCCCTGTTGAATGGGTACCCTGTGCTGATTCAGATTCCCTCTGCACATCTTATAGGTTATTGAGACTAGGTGGGATTTTGATACTGAACCCCTAGCAACGTTAAGAAGAAATTCAACTACCTGAGGGTTGGAGTGTGAGGACTGGTGGGTTCCCTTGAACTTGGTGTGTAAAAAATGTCTTAATTGCAGGTAGGTGTAGAAGTCTGCCTGTGGTAATTTAAATTCATGCCTCAATTGAGTATAACTTTTCAGTATATCTTTTTCATACAATTGAGAGAAGAATTTTAGGCCTAGCCCTGCCCACCTTCTAAAAGTTGGGTTCTCTCTTCCCGAAATAAAATCTAGAGATTTAACTGTCTGCTTATATAATTATATCACCCCCTGAAGCTTTAGATCTTTCAATGTCAGGTGCCATACTTTCACCGTATTTTTAAACCAAGGCATGGGAAGAGCCCCCTGCAGCCTTATGGTCTATTTACTGAATAGGACAGGGTCCTGTTTATCAGGTTGGGATGCCTCCATCTCCATAGTTGCCCAGCTAGGTCTATTTAAGGTATTGCTGTAGATTGCCAGGTGTTGCAGCTGTACTGCCTTACAATAGCCTTTTAGGTCTGGCATTCCCAATCCACCCTTGCCTTTATCCAGTTTCAGTAAGGCCCATTTCAACTTGGCCTTATTACCAGCACATATAAACCTCTGAAGTATTTTGTAGCTCCTATCCCAGAATTCCTTTGGTGGACTTAGGGGGATGGAATCAAACTGAAATAGCATTCTGGGCAGAATATTAATCCTGACTGTCTCTACTCTGCCAGAGATGGTGAGTGATAACACCACCCATCTCTCACAGTCTTTCCTTATGTCTTCAAGCAGCCTCAAATGGTTGATCTTGTATAGTTTGATTAAATCTAGGGGGATCTGGATGCCCAGATATCTAAAATTCCCCACCACCCATTTCAACTTGGTTAGTGACCTCACCTGCAGAGGGATGATCCCTCCTATTGCCTTGATCTCAGATTTGGTCTCATTTATCTTGAAATTGGAGACACTTTCATACTTTTCCAATAGGGCCATGGCATTTTGGGAGAGAATACTCCAGATCTCCTAAGTAAAGGAGGGTGTCATCGACTTAGATTGAGATCCAGTTATCCACCGAGCCTATTTCTATACCTTTTATAATGGGGGATGAGCAAAATGTCTCCGCCAAGGGCTCCACACTCGGTACAAAAAGGAATGGAGAGAGTGGACACCCTTGTCTGGTTCCTCTCCTGATGGTAAAGGGCCTAGAAAGTGTTCCGTTGACTCTCACCTGGGCCTGAGGGCTAGTGTAGATCATGTCTATCCAGGCTCTAAATTTGGGGCCAAAATTGAATTTCTCCATGACTGCTGTTAAAAATGACCATTCCAAGCAGTTCAATGCTTTCTCGGCATCCAAAGTGACTATGACCGCTGGTGTCCCCGAGGGCCCTAAGTCAGTGTCATTATGGTGAACGGTCTTTTGACATTATCATGGAGTTGTCTCCCTGGCATGAAACCTGGCTGATCGGGATGGACCAGCTGGGTGACTACTGCCTGGAAATGGTTGGCTATCAATTTGGCAAAAATCTTAACATCCACATTTTAAAGTGATATGGGTCAATAATTACTGCCCAGTGTCTCATCTTTGCCTGGCTAAGGTATTACAGATATTAAGGCTCTGACCCATGTATCTGGGGTTTTCTGAAGCTCACATGCTGAGTTGCAAACCTGGAGCAGGATTGGGGACAGCTCTGCCTGGAATTTTTGATAGTATTCACTTATAAAACCATCTGGGCCTGGTGACTTATTATGTTTTAAAGTTGTTATGACCAATGCCAACTCCTCCTGGGTGAAAGGATGGCCTAACACTTGTTCCTGCAGGGAAGAGAGACTGGGGAGCTTCAGGGCAGCCAGAAACTCCTTTATCTTCTGTTCCTGATCTGTAGGTGCTTCTGAAGAGTAAAGGGTTTCGTAGAACCTCTGAAAACACCTCACTATCTCCTGAGGCATGGTTTCCAGTTTTCCAGAAGTACTGGGATTTTTAATTGCTAGAACATGTCTATCTGCTATCTGTTTACAAAATCTGAAGACCAGTAACCTTCCTACCCTATTGCCTCCCTCGTAGTATTTTTGGGCCACAAACTGGAGAGCATTCTCTGTCTGGACTGTAAAAATGTTTTGCAGTGACTCCCTTGCTTTTTTAAGTTCCTCTTGACCCTCCTGCCATTCCCCTCTTTTATGTTTTGTTTCAAGTTTGTTAATTTGTTGTTCTAGGGTGTTTTGTTGTTGTTTTACTGCTTTCTTCCTGTGCGCCGCAAATACAATGGCCTCTCCTCTCACCACTGCCTTCATACCATCCCACAAATATTTTATTTTGGAAGTCGTCCCAGCATTTTCAGTGAAATAGTTGGTTAGGGCCTCTTTTATTTTAGATATGAAAGCTGGGTCCTTTAGAAGCCCCACATTCAAGTGCCACACCGATTGCTTATTCACCAGTCCCAGGTCTATATGGTCTGACAAGCAAACTGGATAGATCTTTTGGTCAGCAACTGTATGCAGCCAAGATTTCTGCATATA
The DNA here is from genome assembly GCA_016271365.2 of Neoceratodus forsteri. Classification (NCBI taxonomy): domain Eukaryota; kingdom Metazoa; phylum Chordata; order Ceratodontiformes; family Ceratodontidae; genus Neoceratodus; species Neoceratodus forsteri. The sequence goes on from CM028134.1 coordinate 951,538,873, forward strand.
AAATCTATCAATGAGAGAATAGGTGTCTTGGGGGTGAGAATAAAATGTGTGGTCTGTGTTGGTGGGGAATTTCTCCCTCCACATGTTCAACAATCCTGCTTCCTTCCTTAAGTGGGTCAGAACCTTTGGAGAAGTTTCCTCAACTGTCTGTCTCCTGTGGGAGCGGTCATGTTGGGCACTTTCTATGCAATTCCAGTTGCCTCCTATGATTATCTGACCCTCTCCCAGGGAGACTATATACCCCAATACTTGTCAGAAAAACTGTGGGACACAAGGGGTGGGGGCATAGACATTGACCACATGAATGATCCAGCCTGCTATGTTTCCAGAAATGGCAGCTATCCATCCCTGGGCATCTGCAAATGACTTAAGCTTTTTAAAACCAAGGCCTTTTCTAATTAAAATAGCCACTCCAGTCTTTTTAGCTGTAGGATGAGAGGAAGCCACCATGTCTCCCACCCACGAGAGTTGCAGCTTGGAGTGCTCGGGGGGAGAGATGTGTCTCCTGCAGTAGGCCTATGTCACATTGTGACCAGGCTAAATCCCTTAAAACTGCATATCACTTAGTGGGAATATTAAGTCCCTTCACATTTAGGGACTGCATTTTTAGTGACCTCATTTAATCCTTAGTCAAATGGCTTACTTTCTCCGGGTGGCCAAGAAAGCCCGCCCATGTCTCACAATTGAATTCTGCCCTTCACTCCAGGTTTCCTAGCTTCTGCTTTTATAAACTCTAAATTATTAAACTGCACTTCTGCCATTTTTTGATGCTGCATCCCAGTTTCCCCTGAACTCTCAATTTTTTTATTCCTCTTACCTAGATGTAGTCAAATTATTATGTACTTTTGGGACGCGCCCTTGCCCTGCATGTAAAAAGATTGCTTTGTTTAGCAAACACTCCTCCCTCCCAAAATGAAATCAGAAGTATGAGCTTGGCTGAGAAGGTTGGAAAAATTCCCCACTGCTTGCACATTCTGAAACTCAGCAATTTTAGCCTGCCAGAGATTATTGGCAGTCCTCTCATGCCCCATTACTCAAATGTCATGGAGTCTGATACCTTTACTTTGGCATTCAGTTTTGAGTGCTGGGGTGTTTGTGCTTGCCTGCAGGCAAAAAGATTTCACTGCTGTGGTCTGAGCTGCGGTGTTATACCACATGTAAAAAAGGAATTGATTCTTTCAGTTCTGCATATTAGATGCATTTCCCTCATTATCAAATTCAGGTTATCAGAGTCTGTGACATCCATGTACTGGGGCATGACAGGATGCCAATAATCTCTGGCAGGCATAAATTGCAAGCAGCAGGGGATTTTTCCATACTTAGCAGTCAAGCTCAGCCTTCCTATTTCATTTGGGTGGGGGTGTTGGTTTGTTAAACAAGGCAATCTTTTACCTGCAGTCAAGGGCAAGTGCCAAAAAATGAATGTGGTAATACTGTGACCTGACTGCATCTAGGTAACAGAAATAAAAAAAGTGAAATGACCCTGGTTCAGGAATGGACCAGGGTCGCTGGAGGGCTGGCCGGGAGGAGAAAGCTTGAGTGTCCACCAACCGCTCACTTTCTCCTGGGGGGAGGGTGGTATGCTGCCTCACTGCATGTTGACTCCTGGCGGAGGCTGGGAGCACAGCAGCAGCATGGGAGACAGAAATTTTAAGGAGGTGTTGTGAACATTGGTGCTAGCCTAAATGTCAGTGGCACACCATGCTCTGGGGCAAGAAACAGGAAAAACGAGTGGCTCCCCTGCCGGCTAGATGATGGCTGCCATTTTCTGTTGTGGCCAAGGAGCCCTGGCCCTCATTCCCCCATCTCAGCAGCTCTCAGGAGGGCTGAATGGAATGTGCTGGTTGCCCCCTGGTGCCTTCCCCCTTGGAGGAGAGGGACCCATCCGACGTAGGGTTACACCCGGACTACCCCTCCTGAGACGGCTGCAATATGAGATGAGGAGGGCAGGGTGTAGAAAGGTTCCAGCAGGACCTAGGCTGGCCCAAAGGATACTCGAGCTCACAGCCAAAGGAGGAAAAAAAAAGTGAAAGATTGATATTCAGTAGCCCTTCAAAATGGGTGGTGGGCAGAAGGTTGAAAAATCATCGGTGTCTGCAATGCTACACAATCAAGACCATGGTTTTCTTTTTTTTTCCCTTTCAACTATATACACATATATAATCAAATATAAAGGAAAGTGCAATAGCAAATTATGGGGCTACAAGGAAGAATCAAACTGGATGCACCCTTAACAAACTAACACTTTCAGTGAGTATTTTTGTTCTTGCAACTGCCTTGGGCATAAAATGGCACTCCTTCAGTGATGCAATAAGTTGAGTGAAATTGAGTGGCTGATGCTGAAAAGTGAAGTATGACAAATTTCATTTAGAAAAACATTCAAAGGCATGAAATTACTTTAAAAAAAGACAGAAGACTTGCATATATAAGTTCAGAGTGGAGATTTTAATACAAAGAATGTTATAAAAGTACCAAACATAAGAACATATTTTTGCATTTGCCTTTCATCTTTCAGTCCCTGCTCAGATTTGTGCCACTTATCCTTTGACTCTAAGCAAACACACGTTCAGTGTGCCACTGAACTGCAGGTAAGTGCACTGCAGTTCCTATGATGTACAGGCTATGTCACACCTGCAAAATAAGTGACTGGGGATCTAATCCCAGTGGGCAATATCCCTTCAGAAACTGTTATTCTGAGATACATTTACTTCTGATGTCATTCACAGTTCCACTCCACACTACCATCAATTGCTACTCTACTGATTTTCCATTTTGCAAAACAGAATGAAAAAAGTGCTTAAGTCACTACCAGGATTCAAACAGCTGTATTTCTACTTGAATTTAAACTACTGATTCTCCGCCTGTTAAGTGAACATACATTCAGTGTACCACTTAGCTGCAGGTAAATGAGTCACACTTCCTATGGTGTAGATAGAGGTTATGTCACAACCTGTAAAACAAGTGACTAGGGATTTAATCCCAGCATGTGATATACCTTCACAAATTGTTGTTCTTAGCTACAGTTTCTTCTCTTATAATTTACTGTTTCACTTCATAGTACCATTAATCACTATTTAACTGATTTTCTATCTAATAAACAAAAACAATTGATAAAAGTGTTTAAGTCCCCACCAGGATTTGAACTACTGATTTTTTGCCTGTTAAGTAAATTGGCATTCAGTGTGCCACAGAGCTACAAGTATGTGAGCTGCAATTCCTTTGGTGGAGAGGTTATATCACAACCTGCAAAACAGGTGACTCAAACTGTATTCAAACCTAGAGAAGTCTCAACTGGGACAAATTTATTTGACTACAACATAGTGTAAAACTAAGTTCTGTTATTTGGAAGTCTGCTATTTAGCTCTGCTGAAACCCTTCACTACATCAGCAATCACATGTAACAATGTTTCTCGTACAACAAAAGTCGTAATGAGAATCAAAAATGTGCAGTATGGGGATCAAACCCAGGTCTGCAGATGTCTGAAACTCTACACCTTGGACCTAAAGCCCTATCACTGACATCATCAGTGACACTATGCAGCAGATCACTCCCACCAAATGTAACCTTAAACTTGACTGAAATGCAGAAAAGAGTATGCATGACTTAAATAAGTGCCAGCAGCTATGCTGTTGGCACCTAAAAAGGTAGACTGCACTGAGTTGTTCAGACAGTATGCGAACACAGGCACAAGAGGGAACTCAATTATTTTAGTGTGGGTGTTTTCAGGAAGGACGTCAGGAAAAACTTTTTCAGAGACAGAGAGTGGTGGACAGATGGAAGTCATCTATGCTACTTCAACAGAAAGTGTTAAACATGGGTGGGACAAATAGAGTTAAGGCTGATTGGATGCAATGCAGTGTCTCAAATTTAATGAATTATAAAAGGGATTAACTGCCACTGAAATAACCTTTTTTCTTGCAGCAACCCTGCTGCAAAATAATGCAGTGTTCTGTTCATTTTGGCAATCTGCACTCTATATAGGACACATAATTGTAGGAAGGGATGAACAGGCAGTATGAAGGAATGGGTGAGCACTAGGGCCATCACTTGAAACTGTAGGTAGGTCTAGGAAGTCTGGATTGGCCATTGGAAATTTTGCTGTTATCAGCTTTATATTTCTTTGCTTATTGACAGAGAGCTATTGTAAATCCCATCACATAATAACAGAAAATAAATTCCAATGAAACACCTCATAAAATAAACAATAAATCGTTACACTGTAATTTTTTTCAGAGAAGCTTACTTTAAATATCTAAGAGTCACAGAATACCAGACCTTCTGGAGGTAAGTTTTACTATTTAATTATTAAAGTTTTTAACCTGTTAACATTCATGTTGGGATATAAATCATTCCATTGAATTGAAAACTACTGCAGTAGATAATTGCAGCTCAGAACACCTAGGAACAGAGCGAGAAGTACACAAACTTGACTGAGAAGCACACACTGATGCTCAGCTGCCTCTCCAGACTCAGAAAATTCCCAAGAACTTGGAGTGGATTATAAGGCTTTTATTGACAAATGCTATAAATCTCACCATAGTGTGACATGAAAAATAGGTCTATTTCAAGTCATTGTTGTTGTATGTAAGCAATAAGACATGAAGGAGTGTGTATTAATCAGATATTATCACATGCACAGGGGCGTAGTGAGGAATGAGGCTGCAAGCCGAGTGCTTTTATCCCCTGGAAGTGTGGTCATATCTGTTCTATGCACACCCCCTTGGTGTCTTATTAGGCTTATATAATGGGCTACTCTTTTTTTAAACTGTTTAGTGTTACAACAATGTAGTTTATATATGGAAACAAAACTATTATTATCAGAATTTCTGACAAAATAGTCCTTCTGCTGGATATAATACGATGTCATTAGCAGCTCATTGGTGCCTTTGTCCACAAGGACCCCTTAACAACACACACACACAGACACACATATGCTCACACACACACATGCACACATACACACACACACACACACACACACACACATATGCCGCGCGTGTAAAACTGTGCTTCTTTTAGCTTGGTTACTTTTTTAAAGGATGCACATTTGGTCCAAGACACACACAGAAATGAGCAGCCTACCCTTGCTGTTAAGGAGTCAGTGCCTTTTTGAGTGAGCAGAAGTACTTGATTATCACAGGCACTTCTGCAACCTAACCAAGTAAGCAACAGTAGAAATATACATATATATATATATATATATATATATATATACTCAATGAATTGATTGTTAGTATTTTGAAGCATGGAGGAGGGAAACAGAGAACAGATGGTGGGGGTGAAAGTTCTGACCACAGTACAAGTTAGTTTGGAGCTGAAAAGATGAAAGGCTTGAAGTGATACTGGCACTTGAGTAACTCTGATCAGCTGGTATATAAAAATACAGAAAGTGCCATTTTTTTCATTAAAAACTGTGGGGGTGGGAGCATTTCTGATCAGGGAGCTAGTGGGCTACAGGACCACCACCTGAAGTGACAGATCAGAAGAACAGTAACTGTTAGATGAGACAACAACAAGAAACGTTACATTATTTTCTTTACATTTCAATTGATTTATTGGTGTTTCAATACAGAAGCAACATTTTAGAAATCCATGGTTATGGCTGACAGTTTGCCCCAATGTTCCTTTTGCTAATGGAGAAAAAAATGGCCATATTTTAAGTAAGGAATAAGACACAATGAGGTGTGGTTTATGAGCTGATAAGAACATGCTCCAGGTGAGTGATGAGGCACAAGGCGCTTGCGCCGAATGCCTTTAGCACCTGGGAAGTGCTCTTATCAGCCCATAAACTACACTTTGGAGTGTCTTATTCTGCTTATAAAATGGGTCCCCCCCCTTGAAAACCATCCCCTTGAAAATATTAAATTATTAAAAGAAGTCTAATAAACATAAAGTTTAAAACCTAGGCTAATTGAGGTGGAGACATAAAAAAATAGTCACTGCATTTGTGATACACACCTTATAGCTATTAAAGGGATTTCATCTCTGTGTCTGTCTCCCCCACCTCCTGAGAGTGATTGTGTCTATGTCTGTGTCTACCCCCCCACACACATACACATACACATACACATACACATACACATACACACTCTCCTGTTTTTCTCTCCACACACAGACTCTATTTATTTTCCAATTTCTTCATATTTGTTTTTGGCAGTTTTACCAGCATTTTCCCCCAAACACAGTTTTTCCCTCTACACACACAGTCTTTTTTTTTTTTCTTACCATATAGTATATATTTGTTTTAAGCTTTAGTGAGGTGCCTGATACTGACAGCCACTGTAGCTGACCAGGACTGTCATCAGGACATCTGCTCGAAAAAGCACCAGTGCTACACTGTCTGGAGTAACGGCAAGTGCTGGAGCTGCTATTGATTAGAAGTGAGCATATTCATCTGCAGCCACCGAGGTAAGCTTTTTGTGCTTTGCACTTTTATCTACTGTGCTGTAGTAGAAGCAAACAGGTAAACAGATCCTCTCGGTTTCCTGGTTTGCAACGCTCACTCCTTATTTCATTTTTCAAAGTCTCACAGCTTGTCGGTATGGAATAATGATAACGGGGGGAAATCTGTAGACAGCGGAGAATATGGACCGCAAAAAAGGAGCGGAAAATGATGATTGGAAAAGTGAAGCTGTAAGAAAAAAAACAAGCAAGAAAGAAAGAAAACTTGATGAGGTACACTGTGATTTTACACTAGTTTAAAGTTGTGCTGGGTAGACTTTTGACAGCATGAGGCAAGTGAGCTGCAGGACTAGTGAGTGGTTGGGTGACTGACAATTAAGAGGAACGGACACTGTACTGGCAGTTTAATGAGAGACCAGTAGCAAGTATTGATCCCTCAGTGTGCTGGGTTGTGCCTGGCAAAGGTAGTGCCGACTGTCAGCTTATGGCTGCCTAAGGACACATCAAAATGTGCCTTTCAGTCAATCAGAAATCTGGATGTTTTCTACCCATTTTATAAACATCAGTGCTTCTAGTGCTCCCTCTCCCTGCCACAAACACCACCCCTATTTTACATAAGTGTTTTAGCATTTCTGTAAGTCAGTCGTTAGCGCTTTAGCCTAATGTTGGAACTTCTTGCACCCCCAACCCCTGCTGATGGTCTGCCGCCAGCTACCTGCCCCTTGTGTCTGAGCTCTCAATAAATTGTGTCTCCTCTTCCTCCTCCCCAGGGGACCCGCGCCTGAAGTGGCATGCGGCAATTCTATACAGTGGGTTCACCACCCATTCCTACGGCCGCCGCCCGACTCTTCAAGTGACTCTTGGCCGCCCTTGTGGTCCTCCAGACTGGATCCCTACCCCAGGTACTACCGCCATCTCAATTTGGAGCTCAAGTCACTGATTGGTGCGGTGTTATACACAGGCAGGTCCTGATTGGCCGGACTGCTCCTCTAGCCACAGCTAATTGGAGCGCCTTTTTGCCTTTAAATCCTGCTATCTTTTCAGCTTTCTAAATCTGCACCGGTTGTAATTTTCTTCCCACCTCCCCACTCCTTCCCAAGCCTCCTTTAAATACACCTTTGCTCCACCCTCCCCCTTTCCATTGGCCCGTCTTGACCATCTCACTCTGTCAACCCCAGCCTAGCTTTTTTTTTCCTTTTTCCTCTTCTCATTGAACTATCACCTCACTACCTTTCTCTCTCCTTCACTACCCTCACTCTCCACCTGAATTCAACTACTGGTCTCTCCTGTTGGCTTACAGCCCAGCCCAAGCTATTACTACTCCCTCTCCCTAACTGCTGCATACACCATCCTTGCTGTTTCTACCCACTCTCAGCCCTCTTTCACTACCTCTCCCATCTTTCCTTGCTCCAGTCTGGACATGTGTCCCCTCCCCTACCTAGTCCTTACCCTCCTCTCCCTCCTTTCCCTTCTTCCACTTTTCTCTCGTCCGGGTCCATGCCACCCCCGCCCCTTACCCACAGTCTACCTTGCCACTATCAGCTGCACCCTGGGTACACTCCACCATTTGCACAGTCCTACACATGGGCCCCCACTTGCCAATACCTGGCTGCTTCATAACAGCACCATGGTTGGTCTCTATGCCATCCTATCCCTACTGTACCACATTGCATATCATCAGGGCTGCCATATGGAATCCACCCACTGCCCATACAATAAAAAGAAACACAAGTCTACATTGCTGAACCTATGCCTCTGCTCATTGAAGCTTCTCCTACTTCTCCTACTGATATCTGGAAACGTCCACCCGAACCCTGGCCCTAGCTGTTCCAGCCCCTTGAAAAAGGCAAAAACTCTTACAATTGCAACCCTTAAAATCTGCAGCCTACTACCAAAGCTTGATGCACTACAAGTCTTCACCAGGCAACATAATCTGGACATCCTTGCACTTGTCAAAACATGGCTGACACCTAAAGTCCTGGATCTGGCAATCACCCTGCAGGGCTACAATATTTTCAGACTGGACCATATCTCCAAAAGGGGGATGCAGCTGCACTATCTACATTAAGAATACTCTCTTGGGACACCCTATGTCAACTCCTGTGCCTGTCTCTTCTGCCCAGCTCCTATCCATAAAAATCCTACTCAGTCCCAATCAAAAAGCCCTCACCATCGTCTCTGTTTATATTCCACCTCAGAAACAAGATCTTGGCATCAAAGAAGTCCTTAACTTCATCGGCTCACAACCCCCTGGCTCTGAACACATCCTTCTTGGTGACTTCAATATTAACTGGCTCACATCTGATGTCTGCACTCATAAGGATGCCATTGCAGCTGCCAGCCTTTCACAATTGATTACTTCACCTACTAGGATTAATTACAAAATGGGCACCAGCACCCTGCTGGACTGGGTTCTCACCAATCACCCTTCCAGGATCACCAGTCCCTCCGTTCTCCCAGACTCTGTCAGTGACCACTCCCCGATTTTATGTGAATGGTCTAATAAATTTCAAAAACCACCCCCCTTAATTATAACCAGCATAGTCCTACCACATGGGATACTTACCCATCTCAAACAGCACCTATCCCTTCAAGACTGGATGCCCATTTACAATGCGTTGGATATTAACATAGCCCTCGATTACTTCATTACCACCTTGAACAAGGCCTGTGACCTCTTTGCTCCCGCTAAAAAATGGAAAGCAAAAGCCCTCTGTAACCCTTGGATAACTGCAGAGCTCCTCTCACAGCAGAAATTTAGGGACCATCTATGGGCAGTGGCTAAAGCCACAGGCAAACAATCTGATATCCAAAAATACAAACATGCCCATAATGCCTGCACCAAATCCATTTGTCTCACAAAAAGTTTATATTATAAGGACATCCTCACCAACACCTGGGGAAAAGGCCATGCTTTCTGCGACAATATCAAGGACATCACTGGGAAACAATCAAAGTCCCCTCCAGTAATGCTAATTTTAGATGGGTTCCCTACCCTTGATCCGGTGATCATTGCTAACACCTTCAACATGGCTTTTACCGACGTCAGCTCTGTTCTTCCACCTGATTTCTTCCTGGTTAATGACACCCCCTCAAGCACTCCCTGCGCTTCATCTAACCAGCCATGCTTCTACTTCATGGAGATTAAGATGAGTGAAGTTTGCCGCCACATCGCCTCAGCCACCTCTAAATCTAGAACCAGCAGTGACACCCTAGACCATAAGCTGCTATCATTTTCACTTGATGAGGTCCTTTGTCCGCTCACTAAAATTCTTAGCCTCTCCCTCAACAGCAGTACATTCCCAGAAATTTGGAAAACTGCCACAGTGACCTCTGTCCACCAAAATGGGGATAAGACCGGCCACTTAAACTATTGCTCGATCTCCATATTGCCACCACTCTCCAAGGCCCTTGAGCGTATTGTTGCAGACTAGCTCACTGACTACTTGGACAAATACAACATTTTGTGCACTCAACAGCATGGTTTTAGAAAACAGCATAGTACCACCACTTCCCTACTTGAATTTACTGGCAAAGTGCATAGCTCCCTAGATAAAGGTCTTCTCACTGGGGCTGTCTTCATCGACCTATCAAAGGCATTTGACACTGTCCATCATCAGCTACTCTTTGACCAGATACTCATTGCCGGCCTTGCACCTTACTCAGCCCTCTGGTTCAGAAGCTACCTTAAAAACCGCTCTCAAAGAGCAAAAATTGCCAATGCTCTGTCACATACCTTGCCTGTATGCTCTGGAGTCCCCCAAGGGTCCATACTTGGCCCACTCCTTTTCTGCCTGTTTTTAAACTCCCTACCCCAATCCAGCTTGGAACAAATCATCCTGTACTCGGATGATGCTGTTGTCTTTTCCATGCATCAGGACCCTGCACCACTCCAACTCAGCCTACAGCTTGGATTCAGTGCAGTTGAAACTTGGTTCCCCAATCATAAACTGGTCCTTAATCACAGGAAAACCAAGTCCCTGCTATTCTGTAGTTCTCATAACCATCACAGGCATCACCCCCTTGCCATCTCCACCAAACAGGGATCTGTCCTTGAACAAGTATCCTCCTTCAAATATGTAGGGATTTTGCTCAACCCCAAGCTCTCCGACTCTGCTCACATCGACAGCATGGCCAAAGCTGCCAATACACACCTTGGATTGCTCTACAAGCACAGGCAACATCTCACCCCAGAGGCCCTGAAGATTGCCATCCAGAGCTCGGTGGTATCAATTATTGATTATGGCCTCATTATCTATGGCTCTGCCTCGACATCCACCCTTCATCATATAACAATTGCCCTAAGCAAAGCTTGCCGACTCACACCTGGTGCCCACCGCCTCACCCGCACCTGTGCCCTCTATGCACAAGCTGGATGGCTCCAACTCTCCAACCAGATAAAGTATCTCACTTGTGCTATGGTGAGAAAAATCAACCTTGGCCTAACACCTCCTGGTGTTTCTGCCCTTACTACATCAAAACACTAACCAGCGGAACACCAGGAGTTCAATAACCCAGAATCTACAAGTCCCTTGCCATCGTACTACTCAGGGCTAACGCTCTTTCACCTACAGGGCTCCTCTATGGCTGAATGGTCTCAGCTACACCATCACCTCAGCAGCCACACTACGTCTGTTTAAAACCAGGCTCCTGTCCCATCTCACTGCCTCTAGCTCCTGTGACTGCCTCACCTAGCTCATGACCTACACAGCTCTCGCCTATTGCTAAGCCCCTGACCCCCTTCCAGTCTCCTTCCCCAGACTCCTGAGGTGACAACTTAAAACCCAGGTCTTCTTACTGCCTCCTTAGTGTCTCCATGCCCCTTTTGCCGCATTTATTCCTCCCCTCACCCTGCCCCCTCTTCTCCTCTGTCTGTCCTTTCTACTTTTCACGACAAATGCCTCTGGCTGCATCTACCCTCTCTCCCTTTCTCCTCTCTTCACACAGACAATAGCACTGCAGCACAAAAATTGCTTTACTGTTAATTCAATGTTGTTTCCTTGTTGCATGTTTATCCCTGATGTGGAACCTTTTGATCTGCTTGTCATCTATGGCACTGCCACTACCACTGCATTCAGAAGGATTACTACCACCCAAAACAAGGCCTGTCGACTCATCACTGGGGCCGAATGGCTCACATACACCTGTGACCTCTACTCACAAGCTAACTGGCTTCAACTTGCTAATAGAATTCAGTACCAACCCTGCATGGTTGCTAAGAAAATACAGTTGGGAACTGCCCCTCCTGGGGTCTGTTCACTCCTTCAAACGAAAACCAGCTCCAGAATTACTAGGGGATCAAAGCCACAACTTTTCATATCCTTGCTGCCGCGCCATTGGCCAGCATTCATTCGCCTACAGGGCACCCACTTGGTTTAATGGTCTTGCCAATGATACTATCAATACCACTGGGCTAGGAGTCTTCAAATCCAGGCTCAAACCTCCCTGGTCGCTTCCAGCATCTGCGACTGTCATGCATAATGTCTATGCAACACCGCCTCCGCTACCACTCTCCTATATCTAGCTCCTTACATAATGCACTTGCCCTAGTTTAGCTCTGCCCATCCGCTCTCCTGCCCTGACATGCCACCTTCACTAGCTGCCTACGCGCCCCTCCTCCATATCATATCTACTCCCCACACCTCTCCTCTCCTCTCTTCTCATTTCTTACCTCTACTTTGCCCTTCTACTTCTTTCTACCACCCTTCCCCTCTTGTCCTCTTCTTTTCCACTTTACCCTCTCCCTGTCTGTTCAAAATCAATTTGTTATCCTTTACCCTTATTTGTGTACCAGTTTTGTCTATTGTTATGTGATACCAATTGTCTTGACGTGGAACCTTTGTAAAAGAGCCTTGGGCTCAAAGGTAATTGTAATCTTAGATTTTAAATAAATAAATAAAGAAAGAAAGAAGAACCTTGTCTCAAAGGTACTTGTAATCCTAGACTTAATAAATAAAAAAAAAAAATCAGTGTTCTATGAGAACACTGATTTTTTGTTTTAATGCTGTGGTTATTTTTTTTCTAAACTTATTTTTACCTGTGCATTGAACGGATTTGATGCACAGGTAAAAAAAAAATCAGATCCCATGATTTACTCTTCCCTTTTTATAAATTTTCAGTAATACACTCCACAGTGTGTTAAATCGTGGGATATTAGTACTTTTCAAGTACATGAGTCACTCAGCCTATGGCTTCCTGACTCACAATGCACTCAGGTTGTGATGATATCTGATGGCATAGCATATCCTGTCATGTATTATTGCTTAGTTATGCAATAATTAAAATAAATCCAGGTTGGCTGAGAAACCAAACAGGATTTTGCACTGACAAAAAAGTTTACTGCCTACCCATGTATAAACAATATGACTGCCATGAGCTTACTTTGTTGTTCTCTTCACTGCAACTCATCAGATTATCATTATTTCATTCATACCTTATCCTATTGATACAACACCAGCTGCCCTACCTATTCATATCAAAAATTCATCAAAACAGTCACTCCATTGAAATTATGCAGCCATACCAACCACTCATACCACAACTTGGAATATCACAGCAACACTTACTACTGTCATTCACTGTACCATTCCTCACTAACTCAGACTATAAACAGGTTTCACAAAATACAACCTTCTGACTTCTCACCTGGGGCTTACACATCTCCACAATGGCTTCCCACACAGCCTTAAGTGACTACACTTCACTTTCCTTCACTCATCTCTCCTCAGACAGCCCCAAACAATACCAGGCATCTCTTCTTGAGCCCACATTTTTCCACAGTGCTTCTGACACAGCACCACCTACTGGCATTAAAAAAAAATTATTTAAATGAAACTTTGCTCATAAAAAAATGTCACACTATCACTTAAAGAAGATCTGCGCTGAACCTGAAAGTTATTTTCCCAGTAAAAGGTGTTTGTAAATGTTGATTCAAATTCTGCTATTGTTGCAGCTATAATGGCTTACTAGCAACCTTAGTAAGTGTGTCTGATTTATGCTCAGTGCTAAGTACACTTCTAGAACTGTTTGATGCAGTCTATGTCCCTCTCAACCACAGACTTCTATAATAGAACATGGGTGCATTGTGCTAACAATGGAAGATCCAAGCTAGGGATGTAAAGTACATCATACAGTTCTAAGATAGTACTATATATGTGTAAATTAGAAACACCCACTAGAATAACCAAAAAAGCCCCTAGAGATTGAATGCAACAGAATTGGAACCACTATTTAAAAATCAGCTTCTGTAGGGAAAAATAATATACAGATTTATTGCAGTTCTCCTTTGAAATAAATCTTAACCCTTGATGTGCCACAGACTGCTACATCTGTTCAGATTTCCTATATGTTCTGTCAGCAGTTTAAGGGTTAAAATATTTTTGTAAAACAGCAATAGGGCATGATATGGTAGTTTGTCACCTCTTTCATGCATGTGGTACTCATCCCATGGACTCGTATCTCACAGTGCACCTGACTGTGGCAGTATCCTTTGATATACCATGAACTGGATTTATTACTCCTTAAGTATGTAATTCCAATAAAGTGACTTGCTACAGAATACTTTAAAAATAAACTGCACAGGCTATACCACATTTTACAATTGGATTGGCTACACAAATGTTCACATTTAAATTATGTTTAACTTGGTATGGTTAATTTTATACCACCATTAAAATACACTGACATTTCATTCACTATGCTTGCTACATAGAGCAAAAGATTTGAAAATGGAATGAATTATCTCAAAAATGTGGGATTACATTAGAGTATGTTGTAAAATTTTATAAAATGAGTATGAGAAATGCCTCTCCTAGACTGGCGGCACAGGATGGCATCCATACTGTACTTTTATGTCAGTACTACCAATGGGTAACACAAGTTCTGCTTTCAGCTTTGGGACTATACCCAACATATCTCTGTGTTAGTTCAAAAGTTTTGTCCTTACACTACCAGCCATTTTTCTAACTAAGAAAAGGAATGCTAGAATTCATACTTGCAAGCACTGACACTTAGAGGCACCCAGAAAAAAACAGTATCAATTCTTTCTAGTTTAATTTTCTCCTCTTCCTGTATCTTCATTTGTTTCTGTAAATGTATGCTTTTGCTGCTATCAGGTCTCTTGTCAGCATGCCCTCCCACTTACTCCCTCCCTCTGTTGTTTCACCTTCCCTCACTTTGGCTTAATATTTAAAATGTAAAAAAATCGCAGAACCAAACCCCACTGTTGAATTAGCAGTTTACATCATAAACCAGCTCTTCATTGCAGTGCACATTTGCCACACTGCTAGCATTTTAAAAATCGGCTTCCTGCTGCAGTATGAACTGTGTCCTTGCTAAAAATTTATTCTACAGTGAGAACTGGAACAAAGACAAGAAAGTCACCATAGGCTGGCCCGGTGGTGCTGAGGGTTGAGGCGCTGGACGCCACACCTCGAGCCACGCCAGCGACCCGTGTTCGGGAACGGGCACGGGTTGCCGGGGGTCGGCGGGGCGGAGATGGATCGAATGTCCGGAGGACTGCTCTCCATCTCCGGGGTTGGGGGATTTGGTCGGTCAGTGCTTGTCTGACCCCTAGCGGAGGCTGGGGATTGACAGCACACTTAACCCGCCAAGACAAGGAGAGAGGAGCTGGGCAGTAGCAGATGCTTGACTATTGCATGCATGGGGCGTCGTGCACTCAGTCACTGGCGTCATTGCCGCAATTCCGTCGGGAGGAAAAACAAGAAAATGGGTGCCCGGCAGCATGACATCGTTCCCTGGTCCTGGCATGGATCTGTTGTGGTGGGTCGAGTCGCTCCTCACCACCCTGCCGCGAAGGGTAAGTCGCGGGGTGCAGAAGGGAGGGAGTCTCATGTCCAGGGGATGGCACGGGGGAACGACGGAGTGCGGGGGGGGGGTTGTAGCCGGAGCTCCGAGGAGAAAATAACACCCAAAAAAAAAAAAAAAAGAAAGTCACCATAAATCTAGTTCCTACTTGCCAGGTACCTAATCAATGACTTCTGAAATTTCTGTCTAGTCTTTAAGAATTGTAACAAGAAAAGGAACAACAGATTTATTTATTTTTATTTATTTAAAATTTGTTGACTGGGAAAGGCACACTAAACAGAAGCTCATTTCCAGGTGCAATCCGGGGACAGGTGGTACAAATTCAACAAAGGGATGACAAAACAATCCAGCTACAGTATAATATAGAATATAAAATATACAGTATAGTACAGGATAAATACATCAATAAGCATTGTACAATGAGCAGATCAGTTTAGATGATTGAAAACCATTATAGAGTATTGTACAGGAGTATTGTACTGGAGATTCGAAAAGCAGAGTGAGACAAGTGCAACAATCATGTGATCACAAGTTATTCAGGAGATGAAAATGAGGGAGGAGGACAGTAGCATGGTTGTATATTAGGGCAGTGGACAGCAACAAGATGTGGTGGAGTGTGGCCTGAGGAGGCGATTAAGGGCAGAAAAAGAGGGGTGAGATGAATTTGAGGGGAGAGGTTATTCTGGATGGAAGGGAGTCTATAGGATAACGCTTGTTTCCCAGCCAAGGTGTGTGCTCGTGGGAGAGCAAAGGAGTGAGGACAATTTGAGCATGAATTGAAGGGGGAAGGAGCAGCAGGATTTTATAGAGAGAAGAGGTAGGAAGAAAGAGTTCCAAATCAGTATTTGGAGAAGAATGTGGAGTAGTGGGATGAGCGTCTTTGTGACAGGGATTGGAGGGATAGGGAAGAGTAGAGGTCACAGTGATGTGTTGGGGGGAATTTGAGGTGAAACGGTTGAAGGCGTTGAAGAGAACATCTAGTTTGGCAAGAGAGGTGGCTGGAGCTGCACTGAAGACATAGATACATAGACAGTGTCGGCAGATAAGGGCCTATTGCCCACCCAGTCTGCCCATTTGAGCTTGTAAGTTCAGTTTATGTTTTCCTAGAAGTCTGTTGCCCTTTACCCCTGACCTCCAGAATTCCTTTATGTCTATCCCATGCATTCTTAAATCCCGTGATTGTTTCAGCCCCCACCACTTCCTCTGGCAGGGTGTTCCACTTGTCCACCACCCGTTCTGTGAAGAAATTCTTCCTCATGTTTCCTCTGAATCGTCCTCCTCTTCAACTTCATCCCATGCCTCTAGTCCTGGAACATCTTTTGCTTAAAAATAGTGTATTCCTGCACCCTGTTCCTCCCTGTAAGATACTTGTATGTCTCTATCATATCCCCTCTCTCCCTCCTCTCCTCCAGGGAGCACATGTTCAGTTCCTTCAACCTGTCTTCATAGAACTTGTGATGCAATCCATGCACATCTTTGTTGCCCTCCTCTGAACCTTCTCTACCCTGTCTATGTCCTTATGTAGGTATGGTCTCCAGAACTGTACACTGTACTCCAGGTGGGGCCTCACTAGTGTCTTGTATAGCGGAATTATGACCTCCCTTTTCCTGCTGGTGATGCCCCTGCCTATACATCCCAGCATCCTATTTGTTTTACCTGCTGCCTTGTCACACTGTTTCCCTACCTTGAGGTCATCAGAGATGATAACCCCAAGATGCCTTTCCTGCTTGGAGCATGCTATATCCTCACCACCGAACTGATATATTGTGCCAGGGTTTTTGTGCTGCATATGCATTGTCTTGCACTTCTTTGCATTGAATTTCAACTGCCAAACCCCTGACCATTCTTCAAGTTTCTGCAGGTCCCTTCTCAACCTCTGCATAGTCAAAAACTGGGAGTATCCATTGGACCAGCAGGTCATGTTTGACTGGAATTGAAAGACTATCTTTATGATGGTAGAGTAGAGCCAGTTTGGGATGTAATTTGAAGTGAAGGGCCTTGAACTAGGAGGGGAAGTCAAGTGAGGAATCAAGCCATACTCCTAGGTATTTGTAGGCAGGGACATCATCAAGAGGATTGCTGGTTGGAGTAGAGAAGGTGGGGACAGTGGAGAGTCTTGCAAGTGTCTGTTTGGAGCCAAAAGACATAGCTGCAGTCTTTTTGATATTTATTTGTAGGCAGTTGTCATTGAACCAGTTAGATACTGCAGTAAAGTCATGTTGGAGTGGGATTTGGACAGCTGGGGTAGATGGGCCAGAGAGGAATAGGATGGTGTTGTCCACGAACATATGAATCTTAGCATGGGTGCATACAAAGGGGAGGTCATTTATAAACAGGGAAAAGAAAACAGGTCCAAGGATTGAGCCCTGGGGGACACCTGCAATGATGGGGAGGGAGGTAGACAGGACATTGCTGATTTTAATAGACTGGGATTGGCCAGTTAAGTAGGAGCTAAACCCAAAGACAGTTGCTGGGGAAAGGCTGGTGGTGCTTAGTTTGTAGAGACGTGGGTGAGAGATGGACTCAGAGGCCTTTGCCATGTCAAAGAAAATAGCAGAGGTGATCATCATCCCATCACAAGGGTGAGGTAGTACTGGTTGGAGACTTCAATATTCCAGATGTGGACTGGAGCATCCCAGCAGCAGCATCAACTAGGAGCAGATTTATCCTGGATTCCCTTCAGGGTGCCTTCATCAAGCAACTGGTCATGGAACCAACTCGGCAGAAGGTAATACTGGACCTTGTGCTCACAAACAGGGACAGTGTGATGGGGGTAAGAGTGGGGTAGCACCTGGGGAACAGTGACCACCAGTCACTGTGGTTTGAAATCACAGAAAGAGCAGAACCTAACCACACAAAAACACGATCCTGGATTTTAGGGGGCAAACTTTGGGAAAATGGGGAGATACTTGAAAGAGGCATTAAGGGAATGGGGCAGGAATCAGGGTTGAGGAACAGTGGTAAGTATTAAAATGGGATTACAAGAGCAACAGAATTATGTATTAAGCAGGTTAGCAAGAGGAAAAGGAAGAGGAGACCATAATGGTTTTCCAAAGAGGTAGCAAAGAAAGTGAAAGCCAAAAGATTGCATTCATGCAATACAAAAAGACACAGGCAGAAGGGATAGGAGAAGTACCAGGAGAAGCAAAGGGAGGCAGGGAGGTCAGTAAGGAAGCCAAAGCTCAGACAGAAGAACACATTGCAAAATCAGTGGGTAGAGGGGACAAAACCTTTATAGGGTACATAATTGAAAAAAGAAAGGCAAAGGAGGATAGTGAGACTGAAGGGGAGGATGGGGCTGTGTGGAGGATGACAACAGTAAAGCTGACATATTGAACAGGTATTTCTGCTCAGTCTTTACTAAGGAAGAGGAGGGTAATGGATCTGAATGGAGTACAAGGGTGAGAATGGTGCAGAAATGGACACAAGTCCTTTACAAGAAAGGGTCCTGAAGGAACTGGAAGTAATAAGAGTTGATAAAGCAATGGGCCAGATGGGGTGCACCCGGGTCCTTAAAGAACTAAGAGAGGTGGTGGCTGAACTTTGCTATCCTGTTTAGCCGATCACTAGAAACAGGGAGGTACCCAAAGACTGAGGATAGCAGATGTAGTCCCCTTATACAAAAGTGGGAACAAAGAGGAAGCGGGGAACTACAGACCAGTCAGCCTCACCTCGGTAGTGGGGAAGATCATGGAAGCACTACTGAAGGAGAGATTGGTGGAACATCTGGTTGTCAATTGACTACAAGACCCAAGACAGCATGGTTTCACCAAGGGAAGGTCATGTCAGACCAACCTCATTGAATTTTTTGACTGGGTGACTAGGGAGGTGGATCAGGGGAGGGCAGTGGACATGGCCTATCTGGACTTCAGCAAGGCCTTTGACACTGTGCCATAGAAGACTATTACACAAACTGGGGAATATGGTGTGGGCAGGACAGTAGTGCGGTGGGTAGGTAACTGGCTGGGCAGCAGGTTACAGAGGGTGGTGGTAAATGGCTGTCACTCCACAGAGGAAGAGTGACCAGTGGGTACCACAGGATCAGTGCTGGGACCGGTACTATCAATATCTTCATCAGTGACATTGCACAGGACCTAGAAGGCAGAATTTCACTGTTCGCTGATGACACAAAGCTCTGTAACAGAGTAGACACACCAGAGGGTGTAGACAGAATGAGAAGGACCTGCAGAAACTTGAAGAATGGTCAGGGGTTTGGCAGTTGAAATTCAATGCAAGGAAGTGTAAGATAATGCATATGGGGCACAAAAACCCTGGCACAATATATCAGTTGGGGGGTGAGGATATAGCATGCACCAAGCAGGAAAGGGATCTTGGAGTTATCATCTCTGATGACCTCAAGGCAGGGAAACAGTGTGACAAGGCAGCAGGTAAAGCAAATAGGATGCTGGGATGCATAGGCAGGGGCATCACCAGCAGGAAAAGGAGGTCATAATTCCACTATACAAGACACTAGTGAGGCCGCACCTGGAGTACACTGTGAGTTCTGGAGACCTTACCTACGTAAGGACATAGACAGGTAGAGAAGGTTCAGAGGAGGGCAACAAAGATGGTGCATGGATTGCATCACAAGTCCTATGAGGACAGGTTGAAGGCACTGAACATGTACTCCTGGAGGAGAGGAGGAGAGATGGGATATGATAGAGACATACATGTATCTTACAGGGAGGAACAGGGTGCAGGAATGCACTATTTTAAGCAAAAAGATGTTCCAGGACAAGAGGCATGGGATGAAGTTGGAGGAGGACAATTCAGAGGAAACGTGAGGAAGAATTTCTTCACAGAACGGGTGGTGGACAAGTGGAACACCCTGCCAGAGGAAGTGGTGGGGGCTGAAACAATCACGGGATTTAAGAATGCATGGGATAGACATAAAGGAATTCTGGAGGTCAGGGGTAAGGGGCAACAGACTTCCTGGAAAACATAAACTGAACTTACAAACTTAAATGGGCAGACTGGGTGGGCCATAGGCCCTTATCTGCTGACACTGTCTATGTATCTATGTATCTATGTATCACCCTTGATCCATTGCAGATGGCATCTGTAAGGTAAAGAAGGGAGGAGGTGGTTGAGTGGAGTTTCCTAAAACCTGTCCGGATATGGGAGAGAGTGTTGGAAGCAAACAGAAAGTCATTTAGCCTAGAAAGGACAAGTGATTCCTGGATCTTGGCAAGTGAGGGGAGAAATGATATGGCATGGTAGTTACCAGGTATCATTGGATCACCCCCTTTATGGAGGGGTATGGCCATGGCCAACTTCCAGGCTGAAGATACAGTAGAGGAGGAGAGGTATAGGTTGAGGAGATAGGTTAGAGGGATCAACACTGAGGGTGCAGAGACTTTGAGAAGTCTAGGGTGTAAGCCATCAGGGCTTGATTTGGAGGACTTCAGGGAGCCAAGCGCTCTAAGGACTTCTGCTTGGGATACCAGAGACAGTTGATAGTCAGAGGGCTGTATGTGTGGAGGGGGAGGGACAGGATGGGGAGGAGGTCTTGCAGAAAGGCACAGGTTGTAAATAACTTGTCAAGGGCACTTGCTACAGAGATAGGGTTGGAAGCTTGGGAACCAGCCATGCAGAGAGTGGATGGAGCTGGTTCAGAGGAGGGTTGCAGGAGTGAATGGAGATTGTTCCAGAAGGAGGCAGAGAGTTGTTGGAAGGGTGCAGATGGGTTTTGAAATTATCAGATTTAGCCTGCTGAATATGCTTAGTACAGCTATTTTGGAGGGTTCAGTAGTTCTGCAGGTTAGTTGGGTCACATGAGGATCTGAAGCATCACCAAGCAAGGTCACAGGTTTTGCAGGTGGATAGGATTTCCAGAGAGATCCAGGGATTGTGATGACATGTTACTCTGACTGATTTCAGTGGAGCATGGGCATTGCAGACTTTTAGGAAGATGGTTGTGAACTGGGTGAGAGCAGCATCAACAGAAAGAGTAGAGAGGACCGGTGACCAGTTAGCCATGGACAGGTCCAGGAGTAACTTATTTGAGTCAAGTGATTTGAGAGGTGGATATAGGATATATTTGGGGGGGAAGGGGTTGGTGGAGGTCATATCTTTCTGACACAGAAGGTGGAGCAGTGATTGCTGAGCAAATTGGGCAATACACCTGCAGAGGTGATGCGGTGATGGTGGGATGATAATACCCAGTCAAGCAGGGTATGGTAGTGGGAGCGATGGTTGAATTGAGTTAGTTCACTGATCATCTGGGTTAAGTTTAGAGCTTCAGTCAGGATGCTTGCATTTTGAGATGTGGGGGAGAGCCAGTCCAGATTGAAGTCATCAAGCATGATTAATTCACCTGGAGAAGCAAGGGTGGTAATGGAAGTAACACAGGAGACAAGGAAGGAGGGAGGGAGTTTGGGGGAGGCATACAAACCCCCGACAAATAGTGATGTTAAGGATAAGAAGGTGAGCATTGCCAGGAGGAGTTCGTGAGATTGCTGGACAGCTTCACGGTTGGTGACAGTACAAGAAATGGAGTTGCTGGAGTAAATAGCAACTCCTCCTTCCCATTTACCATGGTCTTGCCAGTGGAGGTTAAATTCATGGAGGGCAAACCGATTGTCAGGGATACTTGCTGACAGCCACAATTCTGTGATGAATAGTACTGTATGTCAGAGGAGTGTTGAGTGATCCAGACTTTAACATCATCAAGTTTGGGAAGGAGGTTATGGGCATTAATATGGAAGAACTTCAAACCCTTTGGGAGGTCCTGCAGAGAAGAGGGGTAGGAGGACCAGTGATTGGCTTGACATCCCCAGTTAGGAGCAGGAGAAAGACTAGAAGGTGGTAGTGTAAGGAATGTCTTTATGGCTTTAGATGATAACTTCAGAGAGGGAGACATTTGGAGGTGGCTAGGGGCAGGAGACGTTGAATGGCTTCAAACTTTAAGAGGGAGGTGTTGAGTAACCCAGGCTGAATTCTCAGTGTGTGGTAATGGAAAAGGGAGAATGGGAGGAGAAGGGGTGCAAATAAGGAGAAGTTACATTGGCAACACTGGGGGCAAGATATGGGAAGTATGGCACTACGGTGGGGAGGGCGGAACTGGGGGAGACAGGAAGAAAGAAAAGGAAGGTTAAGAGGAGGATAAGGAGAGTATGTGGGGAGGCCATGAATTGCTGAGGAGTGGAGAAAACAGGCAACAGTAGCCTCTAGTGGCCGAACAATGTAAGATATATTAAGGGATCTGAGCTATGAAGGCAGACTCAGAGAGTTGGATATTTACTCTCTGGAGTACAGGAGGTTTAGGAGGGATATGTGTTTCTTCTATAGTTCCTTCCTAAATTACAATCTTTGAGGAGTCTCAGGGTTAAGCTTAAAAGGTAACAACTTAACAACCAGATCTCATGACATGCAATTAAGAGGCCAAATTTGTAGAACTAAGAAAAGGGCCAAATTTTTTAGTCAGAAAGTGAAGTATGTGGAATTGTCTTCCACTAGAGGTAGTTAGAAGCAATAGTATTACTAAATTTAAAACCAGTTTGGACAATTACTGTTTTATGAATTCAATAAAAGGTTATACCCTTTGAGAAATGGGTGAGCTGCACAATGGGCACATGCCAATCTCAGCTCAAAACATCTGTATGATCTCTATGATGCAGGGGAGAAACTAGAGACAGGATAAAAGAAGGGGAAGGGATGGGGCTAAGGTGCAGGTAAAACACACTAGGTACTAAGGCCCAGATATTCAAACTGCGCCAGGCTGTGGTGCAAGCTTGGGCATAGCTCAACTTGGCCACGCAGGGGTGTGGACTGGGCGATATTCAACGGAGCTGTGCCATGACTCAGCAGCTTTGAATATCACACTCTGGTCACTTCCAGTGTGCATGGTGCAGTGGCACTGTGCCAGCGCAAGTGGCCAGAGTGGAGCATGGAGATGCGCTAGTGTAAGATCCATTGCGCCATGCACAGCACCAGCGATATTCAAAAGTTGACATGCAAATGGGGCCATAATGTATGCAAGGCGCACATGGGGCCATTTGCATGTCATTATGACACCATTTGCATGCAGGTGCACCGATCCCTGAGACTTGCACCTGGCACCCTGCCAGGCAGCAGTCATCGGGGACTGATGCCTCCTGCAGCCCGATAGCAGGCATCAGTAAAAAAAGACAACCCCAAGTCCTATGTCCCTGGTGGTCCAGTGGACCACTATCTGCCTAATCACAGGCATCAGCAAGGGAGACAACCCAAGTCCTATATCCCTGGTGGTCCAGTGGAACTATCTCTCCGATCAGCGGGCATCAGTAAAAAAAATAATTCAATATCTGGTAGCTAGTGGTACCCCCACCCGCCCTGAGCCCCTACCGCTCCTCCTGGTCAGCGGTGGGGCAGCACCACGCCTGCCACCCTGCAGCCTGACGCTGACACCTCAGTGGGGCTGCATGCCCGATGGTTCACGAGTGTGAGCCAATGGGTGGCAACTCTACCGTACTACACATTTCAGATATGGAATGATTCATTCACATATCTGGAATGTATATTATGTAGGGCTGCACACCCATTGGCTCATGCTGCAGAACAATGGGTGCAGCCTGCTGGTGTCAGTCGGGCGGCACAGGCGGCAGGGTGAGTGCAGTGCGCCCGTAGCTAACAGGGAAGGCGGTGGTGGCTCAGCGGCGGATGGAGACCACTGAGACCACCAGGATAGTGAGTAATCACTTACTGATACCCACGATCGGGCAGATAGTAGTCACTGGACCACAAGATATAGGACTTGAGGTTTCTTTTACAGATGCCCACGATTGAGCAGATGGTGGTCCACTGGACCACGAATACAGGCTAGGCTTATCTTTACAGATGCCCACATCCGGCATGGGGGGTGCTGCCAGGTGCAGCCAGAACTCTGGTGGCCACCACAGGTGGCAGCTGCCATGTTGTGCCCTGCAACGCGGCAGCTACCTGTGGGTGGCCATCAGTTGTTCCTTTTTGGTGTAACTTTGTGCTGGCACAGGTAGGGGTTGCCCAATGCATGGCTCTGCACATCCGGGGCTGAATATCAGGCTGTGCTGGTTATGCATGGGCACGCCCCCACCTGTGTCTGCGTACGTACTGATCGCTCCGGCGCACGGGTTTGTGCCGTGCACTTTTCCCTTTTGGATATCACGCCGGGGCGCATCAGTGGGTTGCGCATGGTGCAACACTGTTGCGCCATGTACAACCCTTTTGAATATCTGGGCCTCAATGTAATAAGCTAGGTGGCCTACTGGATAGAGTGCAGGCATACAAATGGGCAGACCAAACACAAGCAAGGGTTCCAGTTACACAGGGGGGAGATGGGCAGAGGAGAAGAATAGGAGAGCTGCATGTTAAAGGGGGTGGGGAAACAGAGATCAGGTAAGTGGAGGGATGGGGTACCAAAATTTCTGTTTAGAATGGGGAGGTTACAAGGGAGAGCACAGCAATCCCTACTGGCTAAACAATATAGGCTGCTAAAGGGGATGTAGGGAGATAGAGGAAATCTGATTGAACACATGACCTAGTCACCTGACCAGTATTACCTATAAAAGAAATACCCACCCAGGGTAGGAGGGGCAGCCATCATGGTAAGGGCAGTGGGTTAACCCTGGAATGGTGCTGCACTGTACCTGGAGAGTTGCTGCACACATCATCCACTGCAGGGAGGGGAGAGATCTAGTCTGGGAAGTGAGAAAGTAACAGCCTGTTGATAAAGATGAGAGGGTGACTATAGTCTAGGTGCAAACAAAGGCTGGGGTCATGGTGGGAATGGGACAAGGGGGTTGGGGAGGGGTAATGTCACCTGCAGTCTGGCTGAGAAGGAAACCCTGAATGGAGTCATAACCCTGTAGAGAGTACTGAGCATTGAACAATAACTTGCTGAGAAGAAACTGGGGGGGCTTCACTGAAAAAAAAAGACCAGCAGTACCTATCATGCAGCTGCCACCTATGTTCCAAAAAGCAGCACACTAGATCATCACTCCCTAGTAGCACCACTCTTCAGAGGAAGTATTTCACATTACTTTTAAAGGTATTTTATTACTTTTAAAAAACTACAGCATCAAAAATGGCAGTTTCTTATGCAATTTATTTCTGTTAGAAAAAGCTATTTTCTTACAAATTCATGATTTTCATGGAACTCATTCTGCTAAAATGAATGAGACAATTCTGACCATCCCTAACTGTAAATGTTTGAATTGTAATTACTCCCATGCTACTTATTCTTGTTATATTGCATTGCAATGTATTGATCAGATTTCCCCTTTTATTTTATAACCCCCCGTCACACTAGGAAATGTGCTTCAGTTCTATGTACCATCGTAACTAAAACCTATAAATAAATATATAGTACACTTCCGTTGAGCACTGTATAAGTAATGCTTGATTTAATATAAAGACAAGCAAACTACCAATAAACAAAGAAATTCATTACAAAGATTTGATAATGATACAATAACGTATCGCATTTGAAATGCATACTGAATATAATAGTTCACTATGGGCAACAGAATATGATTTTCTTGTGTATCATAAGTAGGATGCTTGTTACTGTAATTTAGTCTGAATCACTAGGGAATGCAAATGTTATGCCCACTCTCTATGTCCCTGTTTCAGGGACTACCAATCTTTTAAAGTACCATAAAGGCACAGGAACCCTACTGAAGAGGATTGCACCCCTAGAGGGATGAGATGCCCTTAGGTTAAAGT
This sequence comes from Neoceratodus forsteri, assembly GCA_016271365.2. Lineage (NCBI taxonomy): Eukaryota > Metazoa > Chordata > Ceratodontiformes > Ceratodontidae > Neoceratodus > Neoceratodus forsteri. The sequence continues at coordinate 951,564,785 of CM028134.1, forward strand.
TACCTAGGGGGTGATGCAATGATGCACAAAAGAAAGGAAAAGAAATCACCAAAGGAAGAGGTGGAGTAGAGGAGGAAGGTGAAACAAGGAAAACACATGTCCAAATGACTCATGAGGCATGTACGATTTATGGTGCTTGGTGAGTGACCTTGCATATGTTGCCCAGTGACCCACAGAATCCCAAGCACTCTTTGCAATTTACTTGGCCAGCAGATGACTGAATATAATATTCATAAGTAACGCAGGTAGGAAGATGGATACACAGTAGGACTGGTATTGTAGATTAATCTGAGTGCTCGCGCAAAACAAATGTGGTATTCACTTTTTCTCTTTGTCAGTGTTCGATGGACAGCCTCCTTTGTGGGGCACTGTGAAGGCATAGGAAATCCCGTCAGGAGGGTTCATCCAGAGGTGTTGTAGGGATGTGGTGGTTCCCTTAGGCAAAAGTTACCTTAGGGAAGATGTCTTAAATTGAAGAAGTCGCTTATTAACACAAACAGAACCACACATCCTGAACGGATGATGGAATGTGGTCTGGAGAAAACATAAATAGTATTGGGGCTACATACTAATGAAATGAGCAACCATCTAAGCCTAACTCTAGGCAGGATTTATATAGGCTACAATATTGAGACCTTTGGTATGGTGGAGAGGAAAATGTCCTTTGTGTGAGAAACCTCTAAGGATCCAGAGTCTTAGGTTGCCATCCATTCAGGTATATTATTTTATTTATTATTGTTATTATTCTTATGACTCCAAAGGAGGATGCCAAACCTCAAGCAATGTGTTTCATTATACAAAGGGATACATATTTTTGTCCCAATACTACTCCCACCCTTGTTAAGGACACAGAGGTCTTGGCCCTGCAATCAAAGGAGTTTCTGCACATGAGGCTTCCACCCTTGGGGGGTGCACATAGGACTTATCCCAAATGCCAGAGGAATGTCAGTGTTGCAAAATGACCTCAAAGAGGAGAAGGCATAGACAGAACAGCTGTTTCAGTTATTGTTGCCTAGTTTATCTTCACCGAAGTACAAGGCTTATAAGTCACATCAGTGAAGTCTAACCTTTGAGTGATAAGGCCCAAAGGTTGCCGAATATCCTTGAAGACAGGAAGGTTTTGGAGTGTGTGACTAATAGTCATTAGGGTGGGTGCCTGTTAATAAGTGGGGCAAATTCACAGAAGTTGGGGTGAGTGATCAACAGTATAAAATAATATTATGGTATGCAGTGGGTACAGTCCATTATAAGACAGCACTGTATTAGTATTGAGTACCTAGAATAGGAGATGGATGACCAAAATAGAAGTCTGATAGGATTACAAAAATGGAAGGAGAAACAGTGGACAAAGTCCCAAAAAGTTCTGAATGGTAGACACAACCAATGTAGTAGATGACAAAGGCTCTAGGGCAGCACAGATGACCAAGACAAGGCAGAAGCCAGCCACCTGCATGGCAGGCAGAGAGACAACCACCAGGGAGGAGAGCAAGCAAGAACTGGAAGCAGCTGAAGTGCAGCACCATGAAGAACCATACCTGGGACACTTAGCATGATGAGACATGCAGCAGGTGAACAGAGGAAAAGAAAGAAGGTGAATGGGAAAGGATCCACAGAACAGTTAGATTGTCACTGAGGGCAGCAGTCACATCAAGAAAGCTGCATAGAGTAAGGCAGGCACTAGACAAACACAAGTCAATAAAGAAGGTCATGTTTACAAAGAGGCACAGAAAAAAAGCCTAATATCCAATCCAAGTGGCCCAGACATACTTATGATTAGATGTGATGGCCATAGTGTTCTCACCTCAGTTTTTGTTGGAGCACCTGGGCCTGGCTCATGGCTCATGAAGACCAGTGCATAGCATGGGGTCACATAGTAAAACACCTGACCCAGGTATGTCCTTCCCCAGGAACTGGCGTAGAATTCCACCCAAGCCATGCAGTCACACTCAAGGCGCCACTGACTGTCCATGCAGCTCTTCACACATTCTGAACAGAAGAAAGCAGAACTCTACCCTACATCTGGTTGCTCCCATTTATGCCCTTATAAGGAGCATGTCACTGCTTTGTGCCACTTCAAACTGGAGGGACATAGGGCATGACCAACTTAACATTCAAATAAGGGACTGGATCACAGCATGCTAAGGTTCCCCATGTGTATTACTGCCTAGTGAGCACGGCACACTTAAGGTAGCGATACTTTAATTCAGTTAATGTGATGCAAACTGTAAACTAAGTTAAAAGTACCTTTGTAATCCTAATTTTAAAGTCAAATGTGTCTGAGGTTTATGTTCAAACAAAACCCAAAATGTACACTAATATAGTGTGTGAAATGAATACTTATGAAAGGGGAAGATGAATTGCTTATGAATGCACTTGAACGTTACTGGAGCTTTTTATATCAAACCTAAGCTCTACTTTCCCAAAGAAGATTTTTCTTGTTAAATAAAACCTTTTGAGCTTGTCTGGTTACTCATTTAAAATCACTTTGAAGTCAACTCCTTAATTACAGCTTGCCACAAAACATTCAGCGCATTCATTAGGTTCAATCATGATACAACTGCTCATTTTGAAATATCAAAGCAAAGAAATGCATAAAACTTAAAAGGGAAAACTCACAATCTAGTAAAGAATGAACCTTTAAAATGACATGACAAAGTCATTTATTTTCTGCCATTTACATTAGGCTGCATAGAAATGGAAAAATCTGAAATTTAAACCTGTATTGTATGAGTGATATTGTAGTTTCAGGTAAATGTAAGTCATCAGTCAAAAAACAAAGCTAAACTCTGAGTAATAACACCTACACAATGATTGATATCTTATATTAATGTGAGCTTTGAAAAATGCAATTTTGTTCATAGGCAAGTCACTTTGTCACATTTTTCAAGCCACATAAAGATGGAAATCACACCTTATGTTAGAACATTACGGTATACTATTTGATTCATAGTTATAATTAAAACCAAATTCATAGGGGATAGGTTTCTACTCCCCCAGCCTTTTCAAACTATGGGATAGTTACCCGTGCTTGTAAGGCAGTATAAAGATATAACTTTGATACAGTAAGACAAAAACAGAAAGTTGTTTTGTTTTGTAAAAGCATAATTTGTCCTTATACTGTGATGCCTTTGGAAACAGATAGACTCATGAAAGCATTGTTTCAACTCTGAGTGTGTTAAGTGTTAAAATAATTATTCTTTTCTGATGTTCAGTCTTTCCATAGTTTAAGGATGGGACAAAAATACACAGCAGGATTTTCTCAATGTAAATTACCTAGAAAGGAGAATTTTGCCAGCTCTAAATACAGCTGATAAAACAATATTTTCACAGGCATCAGAAAAATAACAGAATATTGAACTAGATTCTGTTATTAACTTTTTCCATTGTTTTGAACTGAGCAACAAAGTGACAAGGAGTTCAGCATGTTACCAGTGTCAATGAGAGAAAAACAGTTTCTGAGTTAGTAGTACTGTACAAATTGTCAGAAGTAATTCACTGAACAGACCAACACCCTAATGGTGGAAGTGACACTCTTATAAAGTCATGCTAGAGAGCTTTTAAATTATACATTTTTATGTTTTTGGTTTATAAATACTGTACATATTAAACTTAGTCATTCATAGCATCAATCTTGATTAAGGAAAAGCCAGGGAACTCCACCATTCCATTTACTGGACTGCTACTCATTAGTAGGAATGGAAGGACCTTCACTGGCACAAACTGAAACCCAAAAAGCTTGTACAAGGTTGTTGTTTTCAAACATAGTAATACAGTATTGTTATGACAGACAGGACTTAGGGTCCATCTTGTCTACCTCTCCTGCAACATGGCAGTGACAATACCAAAACTGAGTATGAGCATACATTGAGGCTTAATAGCCAGAATTGTGTATCTAATTATGCTTTGTGACCCTCATTATCTTTCTCCAACAGGGCTCTGTTTCATCCTGTTTTGAAAGCCTGAACACTGCTAGTTTCCGTAACCTCTCTGGGTTGGCTATTCCACATGTTATCTGAAGTGCAATTTGAGAAAGGACTTACTCACCTGGCAATTTTCTCATGCCACAGGAACAGCAGATGTTTTCTGAAAATAGAAAAGGTTGTGTTGTGTAAGCAATAATACCCGATAGGGTGGGTTGCATTGTGCTATACTGGAGTGCCCAGGGGCATAATATGGGCTGACACTGCAGGCAGAGGGCCTTATAGCCCCTGGAAGGTCCATTATAGCACAATACCACCCACCCTAGTTGGTATTATTGTGCTGAGAAAATGAACGAAAGTATTATGTATGTTTGAAGGAAAATAAAAAAAGTTTCATGTTCAAATGAGAAACAATTGTATTATTCTGTTTAAAAAAGATTATATAATAATAATAATTCGCCTGTATCACAGTGTTCTGTAGTTTTGCTATTTTGTGTTGGCTGTCATGGTTACCCTACATACACACATACACACAAACACACACACTTTTCTCTCCCCTTGTTTTTTGTATGTTCGTGTACTATGCTACGGAGCATGCAGTCAAATAATTTGTTTCTCCCCATTTTTATGTTTGCTTGCACGCATGTGCAAGAAACATAGTGCCATCATTGGAGTTTTCAGAGGTGTGTCAGCCCTCTTCCAATTCAGTCAGTGTGTTTGCAGGCGCGGCCGCAGTTCTCCAATGCCTGCTGGAGCTGTCTATGACAGCTCCAAAATCAATGGCATACAGTTGAAAGGGGAGCCACGCTTCAGTGAGCAGCAATCAGATATCGCCTGCTCATGCGTGCTCCCCTACACACACACACACACACACACACACACACACACACACACACACATATGCTGCTGCCCCCAACACACACACTGTATAGCCGGCGGGGTGCCCAATCCCTATCAGCTGTGCTAAAGCCCCGAAACACAGATTTCATATGTCATGCTGGTGCCCACCCCAGCATGGCTACACATCGTATAGCTGACGGGGTGCCCTATCCCCTGTCAGCTCCACTGTGTCTCCCCCGAGTACAGGGTGCCACGCTGGGAGCCCACCCCTGCATGGCAACAGATGCCATGGCTGACGAGGGTACCCAATCCCCCATTGGTTCCACGCCCCCCAGCCATCCTTCTGCCATGCTGGGAGACCACCCCAGTGTGGCAAACATCCCACGTCATCGTAATAAAAAAAAAACCCTGAAAATCGAAAACAGTCCCTTGGTGTGTATGCCCCCACCCACGACCACCCACTGCGCACCCTGCCTCCCCACAACCCCCTCACCCCATACTTACCTCCAGAGCTTGGCGCGATGATTTTCGGCGGACTGGGAACACATCTGCACTCTTCAAAGCCGACCGCGAACTAAGGAAGTGCCGGTAAGCTGTATAATTGGATAGATAGGATTTTTTCAACTTTATTGCATATCTCAGGCATTTTTTTGTAATTTTTACACCAAATTTTCAACATGGGGTTTTTGGGATCCCTTCTCATGAATGCTGTCACTGTCATGGCGTTACTCGGGCCCGAAGGGTGATTTCGCAGCCACTGTGTGAAATTACCTTTCTGGAATGATTAATGAAATGACACTGCCAGTGGTCATAAGGTGGGTTCTCAAAAAGCCTATTTTGAAAATTTGATGGAAAAATTCCTAAAAATGACTGTTTTACGAGCGTGCGTTGCGCAGTTCCTACACACGCTCTCAAGTTTGCGAAATTTCAATATTTTCACTCCAGATTTTCAACATTGCCATTTTACCACACCTCCTTATGAGCAGTACAGCTGTAATTCTTCACATCTAGCCCAAAACGTGTTTCCGCCCATGTAGTGCACAATGGTGTAGTCGGTGTGCGAAATCAATGCATGGGACACATTAAGAAAATCACAGTGAAATTGTTCATTAGCAGAGGTCTTAAAATGACAATGTTGAAAATTTGGTGAAAAAATTCCTAAAACTGACTGTTTTACGAGCGTGCATTGCAGAGTTCCTACGCACGCTCTCAAGTTTGCGAATTTCAATATTTTCACTCCAGATTTTCAACATTGCCATTTTACCACACCTCCTTATGAGCAGTACAGTTGTCATTTTTCACATCTCACCCACAACGTGTTTCTGCCCATGTAGCGCACAATGGCGCAGTCAGTGTGCGAAATCAATGTATGGGACACGTTAAGAAAATCACAGTGACACTGGTAATGAGCAGAGGTGTTAAAATGGCTATGTTGAAAATTTGGTGAAAAAATTCCCAAAAATGACTGTTTTAGGAGCGCACGTTGCGCAGTTCCTACGCACGCTGGCAAGTTCGCAAATTTGTAATATTTGCACACCAGAATTTCAACAGTGCCATTTTACCACACTTCCTTATGAGCAATACAGCTACCATTTTTCACATCTTGCCCAAAATGTGTTTCCGCACATGTAGCGCACAATGATACAGTCGGTGTGCAAAAACAATGTTTGGGACAGATTAAGAAAATCACAGTGACACTGGTCATGAGCAGAGGTCTTAAAATGGCTATGTTGAAAATTTGGTGACAAAACTCCATAAATGACTGTGTCAGTGAGCATTGCGCAGTTTCCATGCACCCTTGTAAGTTCATGAATTTGTAATATTTTCAGTCCAGTTTCACCAGTGGCATTTTCACACCTCCTTATGAACAGTACAGCTGTCATTTTCCACAACATGGCGAAATGTGTTTTCACACTTTCAGCACAGAAATGCGTGGTTGCTGTGGGAAATCATTGTTCGGGACAGATACAGAAAACACACTGACACTATTCATGATTGAGGTCCCAAAATGCCTGTGTTAACAATCTGCTGTAAAAAAAATCCCCAAACTAGTTACATTACGGGTGTGCATTGCACAGTTTCTATGCACGCTCATGACTTCACCAGTTTTTTTAAGATTTTCACAGCAGATTTTCAACATTGCCATTTTTTACACCTCCCATGAACAGTACCACTGTCATTTTTCACATCCTGTTCGGAATGTGTTTTTGCACCTGTGGTGCCAAATGCCATAGTCACTGTGCAAAAGCAGTTTTCGGCTAACAAACTGATATTGCCACTGTTCATGAGGTGGGGGTCACAAAAAACATGTTGAAAATTTGGTGAAAATACCAACGAATGCCTGAGGCATTAGGGTTTCCGACCACAACGCCCCACCCTGTAGAGAATGACAGGCATCAGGGATGCGACTTGGGATTCTTGCCTATCATGCTCATACCATGCCACCCCCACCCACACCCTGCAGCCAGTGAGAGGCATCAAGGTGTGCCTCGGACTCTTCGGGCCCAAACTTCACCCCATTCTCCTATAATACACCCATCTCACCGTATTTCCTGATGGAATGGGGTACGCATAAGAGCCAAAGACCCCAAGGCACATCGTGACACTTACCAGTATCTGCAGGGTAGGGTGTGGTGAAATGGCGTGGTCGTTATGCCTGACGACCCAGAGACACACCCCAATGCCTGTCACTCTCTGCAGGGTGGTGGTGGGGTTGGCTTCAGTTCAATACTTCTCTGCCATTCCTATTATGCAGCTCTGTAACTTCTACACTACCAATGCCAATGCCAGCAAGCAAACATTCAGCATTGACAAATGCTTGTTTATTTAGCCATCTGCTGTGCTATGGAACTTGCAGCTATTATGGAAACCGTCTCCTCCTGAGTGCTCAGATGACATGTCTCCCTGTAGGTAGTACAGTATGGAGAGGCGTGAAGAGGCGGCCGTCTGCTAGGTGTATTTTTTTTTAAATTTTAATATGAGCTACTGGCACGAGCAGGAGTGCTCACATCAGACTTCATTCACTCTGCCAACTTAAAATTAATCTGTACCTTGGAAAAGTCTTTTCCAGTTGATCACTGGCTGTGATGATGATGTCCCGCTAGGCACCACCGCTAATGTCCTGATCACACACAGGACACAGAAACTATCACCAGCTGTGTGCTCAGATGACATGTCTCTGTAGGAAGCACAGTTGGAGAGCCGGGAAGAGGCGACAAACTGCAAAGTGCAATTTTATTTCTTTTTTAATTTTAATATGAAGTTGAGTGGTTCTGTTAATTTTCCTGAAGTATGCAGTATGTCCTGTGTGAGAGTGGCAGTGCCTAGCTGGACATTATCATCACAGCCAGTGATCAACAGTAGAGATGCTCGTGCTATACTGCAATTTTCTGCCTTCTGTTTACTTGAAGCCTATCTGAACGATGGCTTAATTGCTGTTTCTTTATTTCTTTTTGAAATGTGTAGCTGTGTTTATTAACACTGATTGAAGGCAAATGGAGGTGAGGGGAACTTGGTCAGCCTCCAACAACACCCTCTCAACCACAATGCCAGTCCACTCTGGGGTTCCCCAGGTCTCCATCCTCGGCCCTCTATTGTTCAGCATCTACCTAAACACCTTGCCCAATTCCTGCTCCAGTAACCTACTACTCTATGCGGACGACACGGTACTTTCTGCCTCACACCCAGATCCTACAGCATTTCAGTCCTCCCTTCAACACGCATTTAACCAGATTGAAAACTGGCTCATAGACCAAAGACTTGTGGTCAATGTAAAAAAGACAAAGATTATACTCTTTGCCCATTGACAGAATAAGGCCAAGAATGCGCAGCTAACAATCCTCTCCCACTCTCTCCTTCCTCTAGAACAGGTCCATACATAAAAATACTTGGGCCTTACATTTGATTCCAGCCTCTCCTTCCATTCACACATCGACACTCTATCATCAGTCATAAATGTCCGTATAGGCCTATTGTATCGGCACAAGGATTGCCTACCTCTGGAAGCCCTTAATCTGGCTGTCACCTCCACAGTCCTCTCCCTAGTCGATTATGGGCTCACTATCTACTCGGCTGCTGACCACATAGCCCTTAAAAAAATCCACCTTTCCATAAACAAAGCATGCAGACTCCTCACTGGGGCAGACAAGTGAACCCATACCTGTACCCTATATGCCCTGACAAATCTCTTTACCCTGGGTGAAAGGCTATTTTATCAAATATGCCACCTCACAAAGAAAATACACCTGGGGCTTGCCCCCTTGGGGGTTTCTGCCTCTCTCCTATTCTCCCATGCCTCGGTGAACACCCACACTGCTAACCAACAGGTGTGGTCCATCCTGAGGGTTAGAACCTCCTTAGCTCAAAGGTCATTCCCACACAGGGCCCCAGCCTGGTACAATGAACTCCCTTCTGACGTCTCCTCCATCTCCAAATTAGGACCTTTCAAGTCAGCCCTCAAAGAGCACATTCTCGCTTCACGGCGCTGCCAATGTACCAGCTAGTGCTGGGTCATCTATCTATCATCTTATGGGACCACCCCGCCACTGAGCTCCTACTGTAGGGCTACCAAACATTACCTATTCACAATGCCTCCTTTGGCTGCAGTCACAAGGCATCTGTCTAATTCTCTACTTCGCTGTAAATATCAAACCTGTTACTCCCTCCCTCTATCAGCAAACTTATTGTTCTCTTGAAAACTGTAAAATACAGCTCTCGGTAACACGTTCAGTGCAATGTATGGCTGATCTTGATTCTGCAATACTGTACAACTAAAAGAACTGTAACCTTTAGATGCCATTCTATGTCTATATGTATTAAGTGTTTATGTTTGTTTTTCTGATGCAGAGCCTTTATAAATGAATCCTTGACTCAAAGGTTGTAATCCTAAAGTCTGTTAAACAAATAAATAAACTTGCTGGTCAAGTCTCTTGCTAAGTGAGGAAATAAATGGTGGATGGTTAGTTTCAAAATTTAGGGTGGCCCAATATACCCCAAGTAATGGGGCACCCCCAGAATTGGAACTAGTTTTTTACCAGGGTCTATTTTCAGATAGACTAGGGCTCTGGGAAAGGGAACTGGCCAATCAAAAGCCAGGATCTGAGATGCTCATTTTCTAATTTTTAATGGATCCACTAGTATTAGAAATGTAGAAACATAGACAATGACAACAGAACAGTATGTGGTTTTTCTTGAAGGATGGAGGGAGCCTAATTTTCAAACTTAATGGACAGAATTAAATAGAAGCTTGTAACTACCATGACAAAGATTTAGATTATGGGCCAGATATTCAGAAATGTGCCAAAGGCTGGCACAAGTCCGACACAGCGCAACCTTGATGCGCCATGGTGCAATGACTGCAATATTCAAAGTGTGCGCACGTCAAAATGCACCAGTGCAACACATCTGAATATCACATGGACGCACCATGGTGCAACCAGACATGCATGGCGGCGCAACCAGACCTGCCCCATAGTGCACCCAGAGATGCATCTGGGTGCAACTAGACATGCACCATGGTGCACAAAGACAAGCCCCAGGCAATGGTGGGAGCACAGAAGCTGTGGAAAGGCCTGGGCCACAGCAGAGGATGACACCCACGGACAGTGCTAGGGATGCACAGTGGCAGCCACAGGTGGCCAACACCAACAGGGCACACACAAGCACCCAGACACCTGAACAGTGGAACACAGCCATTGCACAAAGCAGGCAACAAGTGGCACCAGTGGCCAACAGAGGGTCAACAGAAGAGCCCCCCTCCACATGCCATGCTCCCATCCACCCAGACCCCAGCAAGCCACACCCAGGACCATGCAGTCAAGGATACACAGGCCACAAAGCCCGGACAGCCACCCCAAGAGCACCCCAAGGTACAGCCACCAACCAAGGGATAGGACACCACAATGCAAGCCCTGCACACCGACACATGCACAACACACAGACACACACCACACACCACTGCAGCATGACTCCTCATGCCAGCTGCAAAGCAGACACAGACACAGGCAAGTAAGGCAAAATAGACTTGTAATAAGAATAAAACAATGTACAGTAACAAGGAGGTGTGAAAGGGTAGAAGAGCATGGGAAGGGGACAGGGAATAGGGACTGTACAATGGAATGTGGGACCGGAGGGTGAGGTATGGTGGTGGAAACAGGGGAACAAGGAATAGGGCTAGCTTGACCCACGGCCAGTTGCCCCCAGCTGATGCAGTTGCCTCTGGAGTGCCAGGACCTGCCTCTGTACCTGGAAGACAGAATCCATGGTTGTTGAGGTCACCAGTATGATTTGCCAAAGAAGCCTACATTAGAGTGGCAGCCGAGATGCTCTACTGAGACCTAGGACAAAGGACAGAACAGGTGATCAGTGCAACTTCCCAAGGAACACAGCCCAACCAGAGCACTGACCGAGCAGGGGGAACAAACCCCCTGGAGGGCCCTAACAGGCCACCCACAGGGTTGTGAGCCAATGCCTGCTGGCAAAGGAGGCACACCACAGCAGTGTTCAGTGAGTGTCCATGCCGCACAGTGGCTATCCGACTGCAACCTGGCAGTCACATGGCATAGTGCCACTCCTGCACTGCAACATCAGTGGTGGCCATGCACACACCCACCCCACCAGCAGCAGGTACACATGACCCATGGACGTGCCACAGTGGTGGGCACCAATCACAGTGCCACACAGACAGCTGCCATGGCACAGGCTGCCATGCCACACACCCACTCCCCTGCTACCCCCTACTGATGGTGATCAGAACTATGGAAGTGTCTACCTGCCTCTGTGGACCCACAGGCAGTGGTGCCGCAGCTCCTCCACCTCCAACACCACCTCCTCGTCCTCCTCCGCCATGACCACCTCCAACACCCTGGGCTGCTGCGGCCTGGTGACCCACCAGTGCTGCCTGACACCTGTCCTCAGGCCCTGGGAATGGAACAAAAACAGACACACATCAGTAGCCAAGCAAAGCAGCTGCCCACCACCCCCATCCCTCTGCACAGGGCCAGCCCCCGCCTGACACGGCCCACAGGCAGAGCAATGCAAGTGGTGGAGGATGATGCCACAGCACACTGTGCATGATGGTAGCACACCACCCTGCAGGACATGCCAGGCAGCATAGCCGACATCACAGAACAGCACCATGACACATATGCATGGTAGGCCTACTCACCTGGCTGTGGAACAGCCCCATGTTGGGGGCACCTCCATCTGCTGGAGGTGCTCAGGGTCCCTCCGCTGCAGGTCCCTGAATCGGTGGTGACACTGCTTGCCACTCCAGCACACCCATGTCCACTGTGACAGCATGGCAGCGATCGCCTGCCCCCCACCACCCTGGGCTGTTGCAGTGGTGCCTGCCCAAACAGCTGGGGTGTGTATGGCAGTATGCATGCCATGAGATTCACCAGCTCAACCTGGCTCCAGTTCACTGCCCAATCATGGCATGGCTGCTGCAGTGCCATCCTCGGTCAGTGTGAACTGTGGTTCAAAATGACAGCATGAAGCGCACGTGGAATGTGCATGCACCCGATGCGCGGGCCAAGAAGCAATGCCCTGTGATATGCTATCATGCAGGCACGGAGATGCACAGACTGGGTGTGACCTAACAGGGTCACTGGTATGGGGTCACCCAGGGGCAGAGGTCACCGCAGGGGTCAGGCACCAACCAGGGCATGGTGTGCACATGCGCAATAGCAGGCATGGCACGCAGTGTGCCATGGGCCCCTTCTGCACACAGTGCGCACTGTGTGCAACAGGTAGCAGCACATTGACATGCGCATGCACACTGCGATCCTGCGCAGTGCGCATGCATGCAAAGTGCACCATGAGTTGCTCCAGAGCAATCCCATTGCACAAGGTGCAATACTGCGATATTCAGCTGCTACGTGCTAATGAGCTCATCAGCCAATGCATGGCACACTGTGGACATTAGCATGTCATTAACATTGCACACCTGCTCATTTGCATGTTTTACGCTATAAAAGTGCGGTGGATTGGCACAGGCCACGGACCAGCACCGCAACCTTCTGAGGTAAGTTGCATATGCTGCTGGGCCCAGCCAGCACAACAGGGGGACTGTGCATGCTACTGCTGCCAGTTACACATGTCCATGTCCACAGGTAGCACAATTCTGGAACGCGCTGAGGAACAGGAGCGTAGTACTGCAGGCAAGCACAGGCCCAACTTCACCAAGGCAGAGGCTGATTCCCTGTTCGAGGCATACCTGGACAGGAAGCCACTGCTGAATGGTGCCACAGGCACACCACAGGCCAGGGCTGCAACCTGGGTGGGGGTGGCAGCGAATGTGAACCAGCAGGGCAGCCACCAGCAGTTGGTGCAGGAGTGCTGGAAGAAGGTGGGCACAATAAACACCACATTAGGGAAAAGGTGGTGGCCAGGCATGCAGCCAGGATAGCTATTGGAGTGGGGCCAGCTGCTGTGGTGCAACTCACACCACAGGAGGAGCTGGTGGCGGCCACCATACGACGTAGCATGGGTGAGGGTCTGCCGGGTGGTGAGTTCCAGACTTGAGGAAGCCCATCACTGCATGGTACGTATCATGGACACACACAGCAGGCAATGGGCTTGGGGGGGGGGCTGGGGGCCACGCATCACTGACACATTTGTTTTCTCTTTCAGCACCAGCATGCCAGCATGCAGTGGAAGGGGTCCCAGCAGCAGCTGTGGAGGTAGGCCCAGCCATGGAGGGCCAGCCATCCACCTCCATGGGCATCCAGGGGCCTGATCAGCTGTAGCACTCCACCGCTGTCCAGCTGGATGTCCTGGCCATGGTGTTGGATGAAGCCCTGGCTGTGTTCCAGCAGGATGTCAGCCATGGTGTCCTCTGCACAGATACACAGATCGGGGCGGGATCCAACACCGATGATGACATGATCATCATCCTAGATAGCAGTGGTGGTGGTGTCGTGGGGGAGACACCCATACCAAGTACCACCTTGAGCAACATGCCCAGTGGCCTGCCAGTGGTGGGACAGCTGCCTGCTGCTACTGCAGATGCTGCAGTGTGCACCACCAAGGCAGTGCCATGTGATGGTGGTGGTGCGGACACGCAGCTGCTGGGCTGCGTAAAGGGGCTGGAGGGGCAGCAGTGGCAGGGGACAGGGGGCAGCAGGATGCAGTGTCCATCACCGGGGCACCTGACAGGGATCAACACCATGTGGACCCCACTGTGCAGCATCCACCTGAGCGGGGGGCTGTGGAGCATGGTCGTACACCACCAGTGGGTTGGTGTCCTGCCCTGCTTCCCATTGGCAGAGCACACCCAATTACGATGGGCTTCCATGGAGCAACAGGTGCTGCTGGTAGCTGGGGTGCATGCACTGTGCACAGAGGTGCACCAGGTGGCAGAGCAGCATGAGAGGGGCACTGCACAGCTCCTGGAGTGTATTCAGCGCTTGCGGGAGGACATGACCGCATCCCAGGATAGCATTGCCAATGCAATCAGGGATGGCCTTGCACCACTGGCAGCCGCCGTGCATGGCTGGCCACCTCACACACTGCGTAGTGTACTGTCCACCCCACAGACCTGGCGTTGTGTGATACCCTCCTGTCGATGCTGGGATCTGCTGTTGTTGTCCAAGGAACACCGTGGCTGGCTTGTTTGGGTGCCTACATGTGCTGCGTGGACCCGGTCATGGATCCCACAGTTCCCAGCCTGGGGCTGTGTGAGACACCCCCATGGCTGATGTGCAGTCTGTGGCTGCCAATCAGCCATGGTGCGGCCACCCCATGGCCAGGACCATAGTTCTGCACGGCAGACCTGAGGTGCCTGCGGCCCTGCCTGCAGTCTGCGGCCACTGCCCTGTGCATGCAGGATGTGTGTGTGTGTGTGTGCATGCCACAGGTGTGGCACCCAAGTGTTGCACCACTCACTGCCCATGTTGGCGCCTGCCTGGCCACTGGCCCATGTGGCGTGGGCATGATGAGAGCAGATCAGTGCCTCTTGCACCTGTGCACTGGTGCGCTGCATCTGATCCCCACCTCCTGCCAGTGCCTGGACACATATGTGTGTGTGTCTGTGTGTGTGTGTTGCCAGTCCACCCCATGGACCTGGCGTTGTGCGATACCCTCCCTGTCGATGCTGGGATCTGCTGTTGGTGTCCCAGGCACACCTGTGGCAGGCCTGTTTGGGTGCCTACACACACCTGTGTGGACCCAGTCATGGTCCCACAGTTCAACCCCTGGGGGGGCTGTTGCAGATAGTTTGCTGCTGTGTGTGGCTGTGTGGCACTGTCAGCCCAACCCCTGCACCACGCCACTGTGTGTGCATGTCCACTGCCATGCATGTCCCTGCCTGTGTGCTGTCTCTGTGTGTGTGGCCAGTGTGTGGGAGTGGAGTAAACTACCTGCCTGCACCAAAGTGCTCCTATGTGATGGTGTCTCTGTGCTGGCATGCCATGCGTTGGAGCTGGGGGTACCTTCACCAGGGGGGGCTGCCCACCTCCCTCCAGCCCATTGCCCTCATCGTCCCCACTACTGTCTCCCTCCTCAGCCTCAACAGCTATCCCACGGCCAATAGCCATGTTGTGCATTATGCAACAGGCCAGGAATAGGCCACAGGCTTTCGAGGGGTTGTACTGTAGGGCACCTCTAGATCTGTCTAGGCAATGGAAATGTGCCTTCAGCATCCCAAACACACGCTCAATGATGTTCCACATTCTGGCGTGTGCCTCATTATACTGTTCTTTGGCTGGGGATGACAGGCGCCAGTAGAGGTTGAGCATCCATGGCCTGAGTGGATATCCACTGTCACCTGTGTGGAGATTGACATGGTTAGCCCTGTCTCCTCTGTAGCTGTGCCCCTTGCACATCCCCAGTGCACTAACCACAGCATCCACCCTGCCCTTCCCATCCCATGCTCTGCATGGATGGCCCATCCCATACTCACCCACTAGGTGGTCTGTGGGGATATCTCCATGCTCAAACCTGTGGTAGAGTGCACTGCTGTGCCAGATGAATGCATCATGTGCACTCCCAGGGTGTGTGGCACAGACATTGGTGATGCACCCCTGGGCATCGCACACCACTTGGCAGTTGACACTGGAGACTCCCTTCCTGTTGATGTATGCCACACCCTCAAGGCCAGGTGGCATGCAGATGCCCACTTGGGTGCAGTCAATGGCCCCAAGCATGCCAGGCATGCATGCTACTCAGTGGAAGTCATGCATTGTTGTTGTACGCTCTGCCTGTGTGCTGGGGAAATGGATATATTCTGAAGCATGTGGCAGCAGGGCATTGAGGAATTGTGTGAGGATCTGGGACATGGCCAACTGGGTTATGCCTGTTGTGTCCCCTGTTGGTCTCTGGAAAGTGCCTGTGGTGAGCAGGCACATGACCACTGTTACCTTCATCTCGACTGCCAGAGCATGGCTCGGTCTGGTGGGTGCCTGCATCTCCTCACTGCACAGCTCACAGAGCTGCCTCAGAATGTCCCAGTTCAGATGATACCAGCCCACAATCTCCATATCGCTGTACTTCTTGATGGTGGTGTGGGCACGGTACCTCCTGTTCTGGGCATACCGCCGATGGGCCCTTCCATGGCCACATCGCTGTTCCTCCTCCCTCCTCACACCCCTCATTACGGCCTTCATCTGAAAGGGTGCACTGGCCATGGCCCTTGCTGTCCTGTCTCCCCCTGGGCAGTTGGCTGCTGTGTGCTCTCTGCCACCCCGGCACAGTGCATGGTGCCTTGCCTGTCACCCCCTCTCACTCGCTCTGCCCCTAGCACACTCTCCACTGCCACCTTAGTCCCACATCCCTGTGGCTGCCTGTGCAGGTCACCTTTTTTTTCAGTTAAATGTTTTATTACTTTCATTGTAATATACATAAATAAAGCCACAAACATAATTTGCAAGGCCACAATTCTGAACATACAGGTATCAATACAGTGTGTCCACTCCAAACATATGGCTCACATATCTGAAACTTGAACGTAAGAATCTCTCTAGTATGTATCAGCATATTGGCGCAATGGAAGTTTTGTAACAAGTGTAAAAAAAAAATCACCATGGGGCCTGTATCTCTTATGTAAACAAAGAGCCGACTGTGAGAGAGAGAGAGATGCATAATGGCATCTACCTTAGTAATCCCAGCCAGTCACAACCATAGTGAGGTATCACCACTGAAATGTCAAGGCCTCATGAAACACGGTAGACATACCTTTTCATGGTCATTTTCAAGACAACACCTGGAAGGAATGGCACCACAGAGTAAACAAAGTCATATAGATATATTAAGCTACTACTTCTGTGCAGCCATGCTACTATGTTAGTGGAACATGGGGACACAGTAGATATATAAGAAAGAAGGAGGTCCCAAATTTGCTTCATTTGAGTATATAACAAAACAACATCACAGTAAAACAATCACAGACACTCCTTAATTAATTAGTACTACCCACAGAGCAAAACAGTACAACGTTGTGGGTAAACTATGTACAGATACTATCAGTTCAGAAGGAGCCTAATAAAGCATAATCACTGATAACACTATCGTTATAGCAGAGGGGTCACTTACGTACAGCAAACAGTCAGTTAGGATCATCAGAGAGTTCAAAAGGAAATATAGAAATTAATTCAACCAATACCAGCTCTGGCTGACAGATATGCCATGAAGGGGGCCCAACAGAGAAAGAAGGAACCCATCTTCTCATTAAGTATGTGTGAGCATCTATCCATTTCATATATGGATGGAAGTGTTGATATAATGTCATTGATACAGGGCACAATGGTACTTTTCCAATTCTGCAGAACTGCCCGCTTCACTTGCATGCTAAACAGCATTAGCCATCTAAATTCCTGATGGTTAAGATGTGGAGCTTCAGATGTCAAACAAAGCAGCAGGAGTGCTGCATTAACTGGGATTGGACAACATAGAATCAGGTTGGCCTCATGTGCAACCTTCTCCCATAGACCATAAATCCGAGGCAATGCCACAGAACATGGTACAAGTCCCCCCCAGGTTGGAGACATCTCCAACATGCATCATATATGAGAACTTTAATTTTCTTAAGCACCATTGGTGTCCTATACCACAAGTGCAATATTTTATTATGTATGAGCCTGCTGCGAGTGTCTTTGTGTATCTTATATCCAACTTTCCAGCACTGCTTCTATTGCATCTTGGAGATTTGTATTTGAAGGGCCTTTTCCCATTTAGATTCAGATGCTATGTTAGAGGAAGGCAGAGTGCCTCTCACTAATGCAAAAATTGTGGCAGCAACCTTATTAGATAGGAGGAGCCAACCCTGCAGATGAGAAGTAAGGTCTGTAAGTGCATTTCCCTGTTACAAAAGGGGCTTAAGAGTGTCATGAATTTGTAAGTATTTCCAAAAGTCTGATTTAACCAGGTTCCATCTAAGTTGCAAGTTCTGATAGAATCTATCAACAAGGAGTTAAGCACCAATAAATCCTAATAAATAAAATCCTTTTCTCCTGCCATAGATGCCAAGCCACCACTTTGCCCCCAATGGTAAGGCTAGGATTACCCCATAAGGGTGGGTAAAGAAGTGGAAGGGCAGGGAGTTTTAGTTTTCTGTGTAGAAGCCTCCAATATCCAATTGAGGCTCCTATAGTGGGATGAGATAGAGACTCATAAGAAGGGGAGAACCAGAGGAAAGAGGCTGCTACAGGGGTGTTGCAGCGAATCTGCTCAAGTAATAGCCACTGAGGAGATTCAGTATTGTGTGGGTGGAACCATTTCAAAGTTTGGGCACATTGAAAAGCCAGTTTATAGCCTTCGATCCATGGGAGGCCCCAACCCCCTCTGTGCCAGTGGGCCCTGAGCTGGTTTCTACTAAAGCGAGGCCTGTCGTTGCCCCAAAGGAAGGAGCCAATCATCACATCTATTTTTTGAAGCCGGTGAGATGGGAGAACAGGGGAATATATGAGAGCAAATAAAATATTTTAGGGGCAAGGGTCATCTTATAGGCCGCTATCTTGCCAGCCATAGTCAAATGAAGCCGGTTCATACGATCTAGCTCAATTTTACATTTATTCAGCAAGGGGCCAAGGTTGTTATCCCACCACTTTGCAAGATTTGCCCCAACTTTAATACCCAGGTATGTGATAGCATGTTGTGACCATTTTATACCATTACGAGCCATGATGTGGGGTTGACACTGAAAGTTAAGGGGGAGTATTTCTGTTTTAGATTGATTAACTTTTAGTCCCGAAATAATAGAGAAGTGGTCTAGAAGTGCTAAGAGTGGGGTATGGCTTCCTTAGCGTCCCCCAGTGTTACTCGTAAATCATCATCATATACTGTACCAAAGTGGAAAATTGTGCCTGCCCCAGATCAATGCCTTTTATACAGCGATTCTGTCTTATTGCAGCTGCCAGAGGTTTGATTGCAAGGACAAACAGAAGAGGGGAGAGGTGGCAACCTTGCCTTGTGCCTCTCTGGAGTTGGAAGGGTTCAGACAGTACGGAATTAGTGAGGACCTTAGCTAGGGGGGATGTGCATATGGCAGAAAGAGCTGCTCTGCAGTGAGGCCCAAAGCCCAAGTGTTGTAAAACTTTCTGCAGATAGTCCAATTCTATGGAGTCAAAGGCCTTTTCGAAGTCGATGGCCAAGGCAGCTGTGGGTGATGTTTTCTGACTAGCCACATGAATGAGATTAATAAGTGTTCTAATGTGGTCAGCACTATATCTGCCTTTTACAAAACCTACCTGAGAGGGATGTATGAAGGAGGGTAGGATAGGGGTCCATCTATTAACTAGCACTCTGGCATAGACCTTACTATCTGAATTTATCAGGGAAATAGGGTGATAGCTAGCTGCCTCCTCGGGAGGTTTATCTTTTTTTGGAAGAACTGTGATAATTGCCTCCCTGAGGGTAGGGGGCAATATACCCTTTGCTTCGGTCTCCTTAAATACCTAACACAACAATGGGGAAGTCACAGAGGCCATCATCTGGAGAAAGTCTACAGAATGCCCATCACTTCCGGAGGATTTCCCCTTCTTTAGAGCCCTCAGGGCAGTAACTACCTCCTCTTGTGTCAGAGGTTCTTCTGGAACAGCACTCTGAGCTGGGGATAGCTTAGGAAGATTAATACTTTGTAAGAATGCTTGAGTATTTTGACAGGGCTTTGCTCTGGATGACATATATAGTTGGGAATAGAATGCTGTAATGATATCATTCACTTCCTGAGGTTTGGTTTTCACTATCCCTGAGACTAGATCTTTCAGCCCCCTATATATCTAGTCCCTTGTTGTCTCCGCAATTGGTAGGCAAAAATGTTCCCACTTTCCCCCCAATAAGAGTGCTGAATCCTAATGAGAGCCAGATCCGCTTTTCTGGATAAAAGCTAATTTATCCTAGTTCTTATAGTGAGGACCCGTCGCCCCCACATAGACTGAGAAGATGGGTGTGATTGAGCCTTTAGAGTTTGTTCAGCAGCAAGCAAGTCTCTTTCAAGTTGAGTCAGTTCCCCTTCTCTAGTTTTCCTCCTGTGGGAGGCATACCCTATGATCTTACCCCACATTGTCACTTCGTAAGTTTCCCAGGTATTTTGGGCAGAGGTGTCATCTATAGAGTTCTCCTGAAGAAAGTTTATGGTCCCAGATTTGGCCCATTTTACAAATTTAGGGTCACATAGAAGAAGTGGTTCCAATCTCCAGGTAGATGACCGTGGTGCAGAAAGGCCCCAAGATACAATCAGTTGTACTGGAGCATGATCTGAGATGATCATGGGAAGAATAGCAGATTTTAAGACCTGGTGTGTAAGGGTTTGGGAAATAAGCCAAAAGTCCAGCCTACTATATGAGCCATGTACCTCGGAGTGATAGGTATAGTCCAGGACTGTAGGGTGCACTAAGCGCCATATGTCCACCAGCTGGTATTCAGAGCTAAGGTGAAGGGCCGCCAGTACTCCTCGAGTATGTGTTTCCTTACCCTGATCACTTCTGTCCAACACAGGGACTAAGGTGAGATTAAAATCTCCCCCAAATATAATAGGTGTATCATTCTCTACCAATGGCTCTAATTTGGTTTTTAAATCAAGAAAGAAGGAGGGATCATCCATATTTGGTGCAAAGATATTTACTACTAGTAGGTGACCATTTGGGGTATCCATAAAGGCTATTACCCATCTTCCCTGGGGGTCTGCCTTACTTTTGAAAACTGACCATAGCAGTGATTTATGCAGCAGGATTGCCACACCTGTTTTTTTCGTGGCAGCACAGGAATGTAGTTCTATACCCACCCAGTCTCTAATTAAGTATTTATGATCCTGCTTGGTAAGTTTTGTTTCTTGCAAGAAGGCGACTTGGGTTTTTAGTCTTTTTTAAATGAGTAAACACCTGTTTCCTTTTGGAAGGGGAATTTTATCCACGTACGTTCCAGGTTATAAAAGAGATATCATCCATTAGGTAGTTTATAAAAAAAAATTTTGAGGGTAGGGGTAAGATCCACTAACCAGAGAGGTTCTGACAAGATTGACACAACTTGCTGACCTGGTTTGCTGCGGAGTGTGTAGATGTCCAAAATTACCAGTGATAAACCTCACTTATATATCCGAGAAGGTTATCTGCAAATTCTGAACACTGACTAGCAATAACATTTGAATCATAAAAAAAAAGAACACAAACAATTTATAGACATTGCGCTACCTTGAGCAGAGGTGTATGAGGGTATCCCAGGCAGAGGAGCCATATTCCTCACAGGCCAAACCACTCCACCTGTATTGGGGTGGTGAGACTATAAACAAAGATGGAGTGCACAGCCCAATGTAAGCGCTCTCACCCTGGGGGTTCCTTGTGAAGGGATATAAGTGGAATACTATTAGATAAACACACACACTATTACCATAGCAGTGGGCTTGTCTATTGACAGTACATGAGTGATTCTGTAGAACCTATGTTTCTCTGGCAACACCGAATGAGGTTAAGTATTGTGCATCACAGTATGTAATATACATACTTTCCCTCTAATTTCAAAAGAATGAAGGATATCAATTCTGAGTAATGCTTAATACCCATTGCATTATGTCATTTAGAGGGGAGTATCAGCGCTGCAGAGAAAACCTATATTTATGCACTGCCGTAACACATCACGCTAAACGGTGGCACTCTCTAGTGTACATCCCTGGAGGTTATATTCTCCAGGACAATTCCCTAGAGAGAAGAAAAATGAGCTTAAGCATCCCGGTTCTCCCCCCCAACCAGTTTTAGTTCCTGACATCCTTACGCCTAGAAACAGCAAAGACGTTATCGTCAGTAAATACTTGCATCCCAGAGTCTTACACTAAGACACATGGCTGTGGCATGTAGGATGAGGGGGTAATTAACGCAGCAATTATCACCAAGTTAAGAAGGGATATACCAAAAACAGGAGCTATTCCCCTGCCCTGACCCATGCCAAGTCATGCATATCAAATATAAAAATACGGGCACTTATCTATGACTGATCCTGTGCTTCCAGTGCCTGCATTATTTCAGTGTCTGAGGGAGACTGGTGATGCGACTGCGAGACATCATATATTTCGGAACCAGTGACTGCTACAGTAGTTGTCCGTGGATTCGGGAGGGAGACGCTGTGTGAGAGTTCAGCAGGAGCATTTTCTTGAGGTGGGATTTCAGTCCTGGTGGCCTCCTGGACCATCTTGGTTAAGTGTTGTGAGCAATGCAAATCTGTTAGGTGAGAAGAAATTGGAGTCATAGTCTGTAGAGGGAATCAAAGGTCCGGTGTTGGGGATGGTGTGCAAGTCACCTTGTCCCTCTCAGGTTCTGTCTCCCTTGCACATCTTGATCTTTTCCCTCCACCATCCTGTCCCCCTCCCTCTCATTCCCTTGTCCCTGGTGCAAGTTCTGTCCATGTGCTTGCACCCTGTCTTTATAGGATCAAGTCTGCTTGGTGCATCTGGGACTTGCTTTGCATTTGCGCCATGGGTCAGTGGTTGAATATTGCACCACACTGCATATTCATGGGCACACCCCCTGGCCTTGCGCATGCACTCATTCGGGTTGCGCATTGGAGCACTGTGACTTGTGCTGCACAATGTCTCCTGCTGAATATCGCTCCTTGGTGCATTTCCACACTTGTGCCAGCGCAACTCAGTTGCGCCATGCATAACTGCTTTGAACATCCCACCGTATGTATATATATCTGAATGGAATTACACCCCCTCAACTTACATTAGAGTAGTGATTATTTCAATGTTTTCAAAATAATATCGCTATGATTTCATGTTTTCTTTTCATTTACTAATATAAAAATAAATATCACAGAATTGAAAACTGATTTGTCATATGCTTATCTGTAGCATACTTTTAAAATCCAGAAAATAAAGTTGTTAAAAAACATGACTAATCCCTATCAATACAATGTTCGTTTGTTTATACATGGTAATACAGTATATATCAATAAATAATTTAAGTTTCAAAAGTATAATTGGTATACAATATTTTTTTATTACTCTACTATTTCATGTTGATTTATCATTGTATATGCTATCACCATATATTGATAAGTTTTTTTATATTGATATATAAGGTTGAAACAGTTTCCATGTATCTATATGCAGTATATGGCTCTGCCTGCAAAAAATGTATATATATGCTTAGTGCACTTAGTCAGTGAACAATAATAAATATATTAAAAAAACTGAGAAACAGTAGTTTAAAAAAATTGAACTACACTTTCAAATATTTTTTAAACTTTGATTACTCTTCAGCATATTTCATGAAGAACAGCACCATTTTAAGCGGGTTCAGTGTCAAGTCAGTGCCATCTGCAACAGCTCACATGGAACTTTGGATGGTGATTTTACCTGGATTTCTCTAAAAGGTTCTCAAGTTTAATGTCAAATTCATTTTGAGAGGATTTTCCCTAATGAATTCTATTGAAAACATTAGAAAATTTGTCCCTGTGGAATTGTATTCATTATTTTATATGGACTAACTCAGTGGACTCAGAGTACACTTTCCACACACAACCTCAGAAACCACATAAATTAATGATTACAACTCAACATTTTCAAATACCTTTAACAGAATTCTTTAGGGAAAATCCTCCTGAAAGTAATTCTGTATTGAAGTTTAGAACTTTTAAGAGAAATCCAGGTAGAATTGCTGAAGTGTCTAAGGCCATGAGAGATCATCTAAAGGGCCTGAGATGTGCGTGGTCCGATCCTGAATATCAGGACAGAGGCCAGTATGAAAAGATCTGGAGACCTGTGAGATGGACCCCTTAGGGCAGTGTTATCACATAGTCGGGCCATTCAGCTGGAGGAAGATTGGTCTTGAGTTAAGTCCCAGATTGCCTCTACTGTATATCTCACAAATACTGCCAAAGGTTGATCAGACCAGAGGTATATTGACTGTAAAGTCTAGACAGGCTTGGTGTGATACCTTTTTAATCTTGCATACCTTCTTTTTATACAGCACCTTTTAATAGATACTTAGAAACTTTATTTATAAAAGTGCCCATTTCCTGGGACTCTAGGTGCTGAACAATTCATACATTATAATTATAAAAACACAAAATCATGCAAATTACATAAACGTTTCACTCTCCCATCTAACAACCCATACTCATACTTGCTCTTTCAAGCTTTGCCTGCAAAAGTCTCAATAGAGAATAAACATTTTCTATAGAACTTAACTGTCAGACACAACAGGAGAATCCAATGGCATTATGCATGTTTAGATCTAATAGGGTGGGGAAAGGTTTTATTGGCAAAAAATAAAATGGAACACTGAAGGTGCAAACAGCCTAATCTACACACAGTGAGTGGTCAGAGGACCATAATATGTAAATAGGGGTACATACTTTTCAAGTATCTAAAATCAGTCCCATGATGGTTATACACCAGAGTGAGCACTTCCTCTAATTTAATTGCAGCAAACTAGTAGTATCAATTGGAGCTGACTTGGTGTATTTTTCAGGGTCATGAACCACAGTGGGTTCTAGAGTATTCTACAACTGTTAACTGCTCTCTGAGTAAAATAATGCTTTCTTCTGGTTCCCCTTTTCTGCCCACCCCGTTTAACTACATGGTATGGCTTCTAGTTCTACTTTCACTTACCAACTCAGTCATCTATGTATACACTTTGTCTGTCCTCTATGCATTTAGAAAACATAATCATGTCCCCTCTCAACCTTTTCCTTTCTAAGCTGAATAATTTGAATATTTCCAATCACCCCATATACTGTAGCTCTTGCCTCCAAAGCCACTCAGTTTATTGACTCTGAACTGGACCCTCAAACATCTCCCAGTGTCCTTTCTGAACCAGATGCAGTGCTTCAGATGTTGTCAAACCAAACCCCTGTACAGTGGTAGGATCACCTCCCTTTGACCTGTTCCTTATTCCCCTCCTAATGCATTTGTCTTCTTGCCTGCAGCAGCACATTGCTTGTCTGGCTTCAGTGTACTGTTTATAGTTTCCCATAGATCCTTTGCTCAGTTGTGCTTTCCACTGCATTGATGTGTGAAGTGTCATCCAGTCTTTGCAACAATGTAAAGAAATCTTCATGTTGGGAAAACAGCATGAAAGGGGAGGGGTCCTGAATACGTTGAGTGGACGGGGTGAAGAAAATTTATTATAATGGACCATGAGGGGATGAGGGTGGACATTTGGGTGCTTAGTGGGTTGTAGAAATGGGGCAACTTTTTTCAGTACTGGGATCACGAAGGGAGAAGGAGAGAGAACTAATGCTATGAGGGAGGGGAGGAAAGGATTTGTTTAAACTCTTTTTTTTTTTTTACAGGTATTTGACTTCTGGGTCCCCTGCAAACTTAACAATGGGCCCTGTGAGCTAACTAAAGTAAAATATTACCAGCAAAGACACGTTGCCATGCTTTGTGTTGATTTTTGGAAAAGTTAGCAAATTTCCAGATATTTGGTGACATTTTCAAAGGTGAATAGCCAAAAGTCTCCACTTCAACACATAAAAACATAAAATTTGATGGCTGATAAGGACTGCTTGGCCCACCGAGTCTGCCCATTTGTCCCTCCCTATACTCTTACCACAGATCCAACTTGATCTCTGGCTCCCCCCCTTGCTTAACATAGAACCACAGAATTTGATGGCAGATAAGGACTGCTAAACCCATCTAATCTGCCCATTTTTCCTACGCAATGCTTAAACTGCTTTCCCAGCTAAGATTCCCTTGTGCCTATCCCATGCATGCTTCAGGCCCGCCATTGTTTCATCCCCACACCTATACTGGAAGACTGTTCCAGGCATCCACCACTCTTTCAGTGAAGAAGTACTTACTCATATCTTTCCTAACTTTTCTCCCTTCCAGCTTTATTGCATATCCCCTTGTTCTTGTACATGATTCCCTCTGAAAAATACTCCCGTCTTGTACCTTAGTCAACCCCGTGAAGTATTTATAGATTTCTATCATGCCCCTTCTCCCTCTTCTCATCCAGGATGTACATACTGAGGTCTTTCAGTCTTTCCTTTTAGGACTTCTGATGCAGGGCCTGTACTATTTGAGTTACCATCTACTGAACATTAAATAAATATATAAAACAAAAACTGAGATACACTGGTTTAGAAAATATAAATACACTTTCAAACATTGTTTAAATGTTGATTACTCTTCAGCATATTTCACGAAGAACAGTAACATGTTTAATCAAATTATAAAAAAAAAATTATCTGAGGATCAGTGGCAGGATTTTTAGTACAGTAAATTAATAAAAAGGGAACTAGGAGAGCTTTGGTAGCAGACAAGTAGTGGAATTGCAGTATAATGTGGGGAGTGGTGCAATGCAGTGGCTGTGGGGCAGCCATATTCAGGCAGACCTTCTGGACACTGAGGTGCTGCCCTATCTGCATGCGTCTCTCTGGACTGCAGGATGAGGTAGCCAGACTCAGAGCGGAAGTAAACTGGGTCAGGAGTACTATCGCCCCTATCCAGGGACCACCCAGTCCAATGCAACTGCCTCAAAGGATGCCGAGAACGAGGAGCACTTGGATGACAGTGGGCTCAAGGAGGATTCGAGCAGTCAGGCAGAGGCACATCCCAGATCCCATTCCACTCAAGAACTCATATGCCACACTGGCAAATGAGGACAACCAAATAGAGGTACCCAGAGAAGTGGAAGGAAAGGATGTGGAGGTTAGCCAAGGAGGTAACCTCAGCTGGGAAAGCAGTGGACCCCAGAGGAGGAGGAAGCGAATCCTGGTGGGGACTCCATCATAAGAGGGATCCAGCTAGGAACACAGGAGGGGAGGACAGGGAGGTGAGTACCTACCAGGTGCGCAGCATGGAGGGATGGAAGGAAGATCCTGGGGATCACTGGGAAGGCAAGACGGGAGGGTGAGCTGGATGTCATTATCCACCTAGGTACTAATGACCTGGCAAATGGGGAGCCAAAGGAAGTTCAGGAAGAGTTTAGGAAACTGGGGAGGGGTCTCAAGCAAGTAGCTACTTCTGTCACTTTCTCAGAAGTACTACCTGTGAGAGGCAAGGGAGATCATAGGAGTGCATGCACCAGGAACTTTAACTCATGGTTGAAGAACTGGTGCTGTGAGGAAGGGTTTGGATTCATTGGTGACTGGGGACCCACCTGGAGGGATGGAGGTTTGTTCAAGCCTGACGGCCTGCATCCATCCTGGAGGGGAATCCAAGCACTCAATGATAAGTTTAAATGCTACATTGACAAGCATTTAAACTAGCAAAGGGGGGTGGCAGGTCAGCAAGGAGGGTATCTACTTGCTCACCCCCCACAGCTAGCAGTGGAACCAGTGAACCAGAGGAGTGGCTATCTCTGCAAAGCAGCGTGCAAAAGATGGAGATTAGTGCCCAAGAGGTGGATAAGCAGAAAAGGGGCAAAATTCAGCAGAAGGGCAGACAGCAAGAAGAACCAGGGATAAATGACAACCAAGGAAGGGGCTGGAGTAGAACAGTGAAACAGTCTAGGGAGGTCAAATCATGGAAAGCCATGTGTGCAAATGACAGGAGCCTTAGCAACAAGATGGAAGATCTGGAGGCTGTCATGGTATAGTCAGACCTGGACATTGTGGCCATCACTGAAACCTGGTGTAATGATAACCACGACTGGGAGATGGCCATACCTGGCTACAACATATTCAGAATAGACAGAGCAGACAGGAAGGGAGGAGGAGTGGCACTGTATGTGAAAAATGACATAAGGGCCACAGAGATCCAGGAGGAACAAAATGGGGGAGAGATACTGTGGGTTAAGCTGGAAAGGAAAATGGGGACAGCCATCCGCACAGGTGTGGTCTATAGACCACCAGCCCAGGAGGAAGAAACAGATAGGGAGCTGATGTTAGCCATCCAAAGGATGGCAGACAAGGGTGAGGTAGTACTGGTTGGAGACTTCAATATTCCAGACGTGGACTGGAGCATCCCAGCAGCAGCATCAACTAGGAGCAGATTTATCCTGGACTCCCTTCAGGGTGCCTTCCTCAAGCAACTGGTCATGGAACCAACTCGGCAGAAGGCAATACTGGACCTTGTGCTCACAAACAGGGACAGTGTGAAGGGGGTAACAGTGGGGGAGCACCTGGAAAACAGTGACCACCAGTCATTGTGGTTTGAAATCACAGAAAGAGCAGAACCAAACCACACAAAAACACGTATCTTGGATTTAAGGGGGCAGACTTTGGGAAAATGGGGAGATACTTGAAAGAGGCATTAAGGGGAATGGGACAGGAATCAGGGGTTGAGGAACAGTGGGCAGTATTTAAAATGGGGATTACAAGAACAACAGAAGTATGCATTAAGCAGGTTAGCAAGAGGAAAAGGAAGAGGAGACCATTATGGTTTTCCAAAGAGGTAGCAAAGAAAGTGAAAGCCAAAAAGATTGCATTCAGGAAATACAAAAAGACACAGGCAGAAGGGGATAGGGAGAAGTACCAGGAGAAGCAAAGGGAGGCAGGGAGGTCAGTAAGGGAAGCCAAAGCTCAGACAGCAGAACACATTGCAAAATCAGTGGGTAGAGGGGACAAAACCTTTTACAGGTACATAAGTGAAAAAAGAAAGACAAAGGGAGGGATAGTGAGACTGAAGGGGGAGGATGGAGGCTGTGTGGAGGATGACAACAGCAAAGCTGACATATTGAACAGGTATTTCTGCTCAGTCTTTACTGAGGAAGAGGAGGGTAATGGGTCTGAAGGGAGTACAAGGGGTGAGAATGGTGCAGAAATGGACACAAGTCCCTTTACACGAGAAAGGGTACTGAAGGAACTGGAAGTAATAAGAGTTGATAAAGTAATGGGATCAGATGGGGTGCACCCCATGGTCCTTAAAGAACTAAGAGAGGTGGTGGCTGAACCTCTGGCTATCCTGTTTAGCCGATCACTGGAAACAGGGGAGGTACCCAAAAACTGGAGGACAGCAGATGTAGTCCCCTTATACAAAAGTGGGAACAAAGAGGAGGCAGGGAACTACAAACCAGTCAGCCTCACCTCGGTAGTGGGGAAGATCATGGAAGCACTATTGAAGGAGAGATTGGTGGAACATCTGGTTGTCAATGGACTACAGGACCCAAGGCAGCATGGTTTCACCAGGGGGAGGTCATGTCAGACCAACCTCGTTGAATTTTTTGACTGGGTGACTAAGGAGGTGGATCAGGGAGGGCAGTGGACATGGCCTATCTGGACTTCAGCAAGGCCTTTGACACTGTGCCACATAGAAGACTATTACACAAACTGGCGAATATGGGTGTGGGCAGGACAGTAGTGTGGTGGGTAGGTAACTGGCTGGGTGGCAGGACACAGAGGGTGGTGGTAAATGGCTGTCACTCCACAGAGGAAGAGTGACCAGTGGGTACCACAGGGATCAGTGCTGGGACCGGTCCTATTCAACATCTTCATCAGTGACATTGCAGGGACCTAGAAGGCAGAATTTCACTGTTTGCTGATGACACAAAGCTCTGTAACAGAGTAGACACACCAGAGGTTGTAGACAGAATGAGAAGCGACCTGCAGAAACTTGAAGAATGGTCAGGGTTTGGCAGTTGAAATTCAATGCAAAGAAGTGCAAGATAATGCATATGGGGCACAAAACCCTGGCACAATATATCAGTTGGGGGTGAGGATATAGCATGTACCAAGCAGGAAAGGGATCTTGGGGTTGTCATCTCTGATGACCTCAAGGTAGAAACAGTGTGACAAGGCAGCAGGTAAAGCAAATAGGATGCTGGGATGTATAGGCAGGGGCATCACCAGCAGGAAAAGGGAGGTCATAATTCCACTATACAAGACACTAGTGAGGCCCCACCTGGAGTACAGTGTACAGTTCTGGAGACCATACCTACGTAAGGACATAGACAGGGTAGAGAAGGTTCAGAGGAGGGCAACAAAGATGGTGCATGGATTGCATCACAAGTCCTATGAAGACAGGTTGAAGGAACTGAACATGTACTCCCTGGAGGAGAGGAGGGAGAGAGGGGATATGATAGAGACATACAAGTATCTTACAGGGAGGAACAGGGTGCAGGAAAACACTATTTTTAAGTGAAAAAGATGTTCCAGGACTAGAGGACATAGGATGAAGTTGGAGGGAGGACGATTCAGAGGAAACATGAGGAAGAATTTCTTCACAGAATGGGTGGTGGACAAGTGGAACACCCTGCCAGAGGAAGTAGTGGGGGCTGAAACAATCACAGGATTTAAGAATGCATGGGATAGACATAAAGGAATTCTGGAGGTCAGGGGTAAGGGGCAACAGACTTCTAGGAAAACAAACTGAACTTACAAGCTCAAATGGGCAGACTGGGTGGGCCATAGGTCCTTATCTGCTGACACTGTCTATGTATCTATGTATCTATGTAGTCCATTCCATGTGAAGTCAGCACCATCTGCAACAGCTAAAATGGAACTTTGGACGGTGATTTTATCTGGATTTCTCTAAAAGGTTCTAAAGTTTACTGTCAAATTCATTTTAAGAGGATTTCCCTAATGAAATCTTTTGAAAACTTTGGAAAATTCATCCCTGTATTGTGTGCATTATTTTATGTGAACTAACTCAGAATTTGATGGCAGATAAGGACCACTGGGCACATCTAGTCTGCTCATTTTGCCTACCCAGTGCTTAAATAGTTTTCCCAACTAAGATTCCCTTGTGCCTATCCCCATGCATGCTTCAGGCCCACCATTGTTTTATCCCCACCACCATCTCTGCTGGAAGACTGTTCCTGGCATCTACCACTCTTTCTGTGAAGAAATACTTCCTCATATCTCTCCTAAATTATTTCCCTTCCAGCTTCATTTCATGTCCCCTTGTTCTTGTGAATGCTTTCCTCTGAAAAATACTCCCTTCCTGTACCTTATTCAACCCCATGAGGTATTTGTAGATCTCTATCATACTCCCTCTCCCTCCTCTCTTCCAGGATGTACATATTGAGGCCCTTCAGCCTGCCCATTTGTCCCTCCCTATACTCTTACCACAGATCCTACTTGATCTCTGGCTCTCCCCGCTTGCTTAACATAGAACCACAGAATTTGATGGCACTGCAGTATTTGAGTTGCTGTCTTCTGGACAGCCTACACCCTGCCTATGACCTTCCTGAGAGGTGGCCTCTAAAACTGGACACAGTACACCAGACAGGGTCTCACCAGTGATCTGTAGAGTGGCAACACCACCTCTCTCCTTCTCCTAGTGCTACACTTCCCTATGCACCCCTGCATCCCGCTGGCCCTACCTACTGTCTTTTGACACTGTCTCGCCACCTTAAGGTCATTGGATATGATTACTCCCAGGTCCCTTTCCTGTATGGTAACTGTCAATACCTCTTCTCCCATTTTGTACTCTGCCTTTGGGTTTCTGTGCCCTAGGTGCATGAGTTTACACTTTTTCACATTGAAACACAGCTGCCAAGCTCTTGACCAAGGCCCCTAGAATTCTGCGGCCGTAGTATTTTGCACAGAACTTGTGACTTACCACAGAACTTCTGCAGTGCCGCATAATTTGCTGTTCTTGGTGATTCTTTATTAATATTTCTGTTTATCCAAAGAACCTGGTTCCCTTCCCCACTTTTTATATCCAAAACCCCTCTATGCTCAGCATGTGATGTTATCAATGCTATAACATGAACCTTTAGCTAATGAAATGTCTGCATTCTGCCACAGAAATGAATAGTCACTTATCTACCACAGCTCCCACTGCCAGAGGTGGTGGCACGGCACATCAGGCACTATATTTGCTCAACCTGCACTACAGCCTAATACAATTTTCAGTCTTACATTAGTTCATTAGGGCCAACTTAAACAAAACCTTAACAATATCATAGACCTGTTAAGTCCATACCTTACTTTGTGCAAACGTAATTTTTGCCTTTAAGTAATTGGGATGCCATCTGAAATGAATAACTGGTAAAATGAATTAACATGTCATTTTTAAGAAAAATAAAGTAATTATGCCCAGAAATGTGGAATATAATAATGTGTAGACCTGTTGAAAGAAAAGGCCTGTTAAATAAATATCTGCGCTGTACACATTTTTGCCACAGTTATTGATTACATATTGTCACTGATTGATAGATTCACCTAAAAGTTATGGAGAAATGTTGTGTGCATAGCAAGCTGTTGGGCAAGAGTGTAGCATGATGTGTTCCGGTGCTGGCAATCCAGGTTCAGAGATAAGCTTTGGGAGCTGGCTGGGCAGCACAAGGATTGGAGGAACACATCACTGCTCTGAGGTTGGGAAGGTATGGCACAGCTTACTGTCACACGGGGGACACATTGTGATGGGCTGAAGAGCTTTATCTCACAATGGGTTCACATGCATGTCATGGCCTGATGGTCCTATATAGTGTGTCAGGGGAAGCAGGTTGGCATGAAAAATGAGTTTTGCAGTATCTCCTCTATTCTGTTTATTCCATTTCCAAAGGGATCTGTACGAATGAGGATACAATTTCTTGGGAATTAAATATATCTCTATCTATCTATCTATCTATCTATCTATCTATCTATCTATCTATCTATTTACACACACACACACAAACACACATATGGCACAGCTTACTGTCACACGGGGGACACATTGTGATGGGCTGAAGAGCTTTATCTCACAATGGGTTCACATGCATGTCATGGCCTGATGGTCCTATGTAGTGTGTCAGGGGAAGCAGGTTGGCATGAAAAATGAGTTTTGCAGTATCTCCCCTATTCTGTTTATTCCATTTCCAAAGGGATCTGTACGAATGAGGATACAATTTCTTGGGAATTAAATATATCTCTATCTATCTATCTATCTATCTATCTATCTATCTATCTATCTATCTATCTTACACACACACACACACACACACACACAACACATATAGCATCTCTCTGTCTCACTATATATACATACAAACACACACATATGTACATGTATGTTACAGATTGCATATAAATATATAAGTGATACACAGTGGGGACTTCATGAGTGGTGTAGACAGCATATATAAATATATAAGTGATACACAGTGGGAACTTCATGAATGTTATAGACAGCATGAGTATAGAAATACTTTATTTATCACATAAGGTCCCCTCTGCAAATTTCATTTATGCAATAGGCTAGGACCTTAAGGGATAGATATTTTTTTTTGTCTTTTTAGGCATAAAAGTATTTCTATAGGTCTGATATGTTTTGAACTAGTGTTACTGTGCTTGCTTCCATCCTGATTGCTATAACCATTGCCGTGGAAGTGAAATCAGGATGACAAGCTGACACTGTGATGTGGTAGTTTGCTAGTGCCGCAGAAATTCTGCAGAAATTACAAATCACTGCCGCAGAAGTTCTGTGGCAAATGATAATCTTGCTGCAGAACTTTGTCCCAATGTGCCACAAAAGAAGCCAGAACCCAGAAGGGGAAGGGTCCAGATTCATTTCAGTGCTTTGCAGTAACTGCTCACTGCTATTTTTGTTTAAAACTTAGATTGTGGGCTTTTAGTGACACTGTTATTGCTTTACTGTCTTTACTTAGAATTGTTTTTGGGCTGTTGAAAATTTAAAACCTAGTTTGGTGCACTTGTAGTGGTGGTGTATTCCTTTGCTGCCTTTAATTGCTGCAAATTTAGTCTTGGCTTGTCTTGCTTGCCGTGTAGTTTGCATGAGGGGTGTTAATTGTCTGACCTCTGACCTCAGCTACGTGATGACTAAAGGTGGGGCTTAGTCAGAGTTGAGATAGCAAGTGATTTTTGTTTTCTCAGAAGAAGCCAGAACCCAGAAGGGGAAGGATCCAGATTCATTTCAGTGCTTTGCAGTAACTACTCACTGCTATTTTTGTTTTAAGCTTAGATTGTGGGCTTTTAGTGACACTGTTTGTTTATTTATTTATTTATTTAAATTTTGGGAACCAAGTAGGCCCACTGGAACCTTGCTGCCCCTTTTTCAGGGGCGACCCGGGACTGTTATTTCTTTGCTGTCTTTAATTAGAATTCTTTTTGGGTTATTGAAAATTTGAAACCTAGTTTGGTGTGCTTGTAGTGGTGGTGTATTCCTTTGCAGTCTTTAATTGCTGCAAATGTTTGCACCCCTCCCCTGGCCCCCACGCTTAATTATATGCCCTGTTAAATCTGATTGCCAGGAAGCTAAGCACAGAGAATAGTAGGGGTTGTGGAGTAGGAGGGGCTTAAGGGGGAAGAAGCCCATCCTCAGCATGACAAGTGTTTTGACTCATTTTTTATTTTGTTTTATTTCTTTATTTTTTTCCTTCTTTAAAGAAAAGTCTCTGAGGGTCAGTGACAGGATTTTTAGGACAGTAAATTAATAAAAAGGAAACCAGGAAAGCTTAAGTAACAAACAAGTACTGGAATAGCAATATAAGTGCAGTATAATGGGTGGTCTCTGACTAGGGGTGATTGTACTCCTGACCCAGTTTGCTTCTGCTCTGAGTCTGTCCACCTAGGAACAGAAGTAGGAGGTTGTTTAGGAAAGTGGTTTGGTTTATATTCTGTTTTAACTGAAATATTTGAGTAGTTTTATACTTGAAATTAGTTCTGTGTGTTAAAAATTACTACCTTGAGTTAGAACTGTTACTTGGCCTGTGATATTGTAACTATTGGGGCTTGAGGGAACACTTGTTTGTCAGTGATAATTAGAGTGAAATTTAATGTGATGTTTGCCTTGTGTTTCTTAAATACTGAAAAGCCACTTGGGGTTGGGATTGAAGGGCTGTGCATTTCTGTTTGTGACTGAAATTTGAAGCAACAGGAACTGGTGGGCCTGTGACATCATACGGTATCTGATGTCAGCATACACACACTGTTAGCAGGACTGGACACACACTGGACTATATGTGTTTGTGAGACTTGGGAACATTATTGGTGGAGTTGAAATAGGGTTTGTAAACAACTGCAGTCAGTGTGTGTGTATATATATATATTATATATATATACAGAGAGAGAGAGAGCGAGAGAGACAGTATTCCATGGGGAAGGGACTGAAAAATGGGTGTGTGCCATTATGAACAGACAGGGACAAACAGGGTGGCCACATGCCACCATGGCAGACATCTTCGGAAGGATTGTAGGCTGCACAGCCTATGGGGTGGCAATAATTCTCAATTGGGCCTGGAGAGAGGGAGAGTGCCCACTTTGTAGACAGTTATCTCATATCAGAAGTGAAGTATATTGGTTAAGGAGCAAGCTGGGGGAGTTGGGGGGTGTGTCCAAGGATAAGGGGTGTGGAAATGGGTGGAAGAAGGGTGGGGCTGAGGGGAGACCGGAGTAATGCTCAGAAATTACAGGACATTATGCTACATCAAGCAGGAGTGGGGATATTAGGGACAGAGGACCCTTAGTTAGGGATGTTGATGCTAAGAGGAAAGCTTACAGGGTAAACATTCTGAATATAAAGAGAGTGGAGGGAAAGAGTCAGGAGGGGCTGTTGTGGGGAAGCCTAGAAGAGCAGACAGCGAGAAGGGAGGGGCTGTTATGGGGAGGCCTAAAAGAGCAGACTGTGGGAAGGGAGATCCTAAAGAGAACAGGGCAAGAGGGGAGGAAGAGGGG
The DNA here is from genome assembly GCA_016271365.2 of Neoceratodus forsteri. Lineage (NCBI taxonomy): Eukaryota > Metazoa > Chordata > Ceratodontiformes > Ceratodontidae > Neoceratodus > Neoceratodus forsteri. Next base: position 951,600,481 of record CM028134.1, read on the forward strand.
CAGTTTAGAAGGGCAGTCAGGGGAAACTCAGGTTACTTGATGGAGGCTGGAATAGAGTGTTACAATAAATTTGAGCTACTAAGCAATCTATAGAGGGAGTAAGGGGTTGGTGGAAATGAAGAAACTGATACAGAGGCCGGGGGGAAGGAGTCTGATACCCATAGGGCATCACAGACCGGCAATGGAAAGGATAGAAATAGTCCTAGAGGGAGAAGGGGAAATGTAAATGTTAAGCAGATGGGAGAGATGCAACATATTACAGACATGAGGGAGGACAGCATGACTGGGGAGAAACTGGGAGACAAGGAGGTGGGGGATGGGCCCCCTTCAGGAGAGGGGTCTGTACCAAGGATGGGGCCCTAGGTAAAGGGGACCCACAGAGGGCCTCTGGAGGCAGGGGTACTATTACAAGGAAGGAGGATGGTGGTGTGGGGGAAGGTGAAACTATCAGGGCCAGGATAAATAGTTGTGATAAGAGAGGGTAAAAGGGGACACCTATTCAGGGGGGTCTCAGTTAAGTGGGCAAAATAACAAGGGAGGCAGAAAGAGGAGGGTGCCAAGGGGGTCTCTAATAAGGCGGGAAAATGTCCATGGAATTGAGATCACAAATAAAGGGGGGCATGGGAGGTTGACAGCGCATAGTGGAGGTAACCATAAGGATGATGGTGGTGTTAAGGTTCTGTTATTGGGAGACTCAATGATTAGGGGTATCCATTGGGAGGGACGTGGAGGTGGATGACATAGCCAGGTGAAGGTAGTGAGCATCTCTGGTCTGGTGCACAGAGAAAGTTCATGGTGTACGAACTGGTTGGGGATTGGAGAAACGGTTCCTGGTGCATTTGAAACTAGATCTGAGGGAAAACAGCATTTTGGAAATCTAAGCAAGGTTCCGAGAACTTGCCAGAGTTTGTCGGTATAATGGATGCAACATTTCCTTTTCAGAGATATTGCCAGTACCAAAGGCCTCAGTGGAGAAAAAAAATGAAGATCACAGAGTTTAATGACTGGCTCAGGAAGTGGGGTGAAGAAAGTGGGTCAGGGGTGTTAGGGAACTGGAATGGAGTTTGGGAGGATAAGGGATTATATGCCAAGGACAGGCTTCATCTTGGCCCATTAGGGAAGGACATCCTTAAACAGGGGGTGGCTGACTACATTCAAGGAAAGTGGAGGTTAAACTTGTGAGGGGTGGGAGGGATAATGGAGGGGCTGACCAGAAGCCCTCTCCTCCAGATGAGGGGAGTAGCCTTCAAACCCAAGGGGGGAGGGGGAAACAGACTGGGGGAGGAGGTTTCAGGAGGAGCAGAGGGTGGATGGAAGTATAAGGAACCTGGGTGGGGTTTGACAAAGGGGATCAGGGATAAGGGGTGGGGGATGGGGTTAGTAAATGCCAGGAACTTGGGAAACAAGTTGCCAGAGTTCCAGGCCATGCTGTTCGGGGGCTGGATGTGGTGGCGGTCACGGAAGCGTGGGTCAACAAAACCATGACTGGGACCTAAATGTGTGGGGTACACTATGCTTAGGAAGGATAGGAAGGAGGGCAGAGGGGGTGGAGTGGCTATGTTCATTAGAGATGACATAGAAATTGCTAGGGTAGAAGAGGTAGAGGGAAATGTGGAGGCCTTATGGGTCACCTTACGAACCCCGGCAGGAGATAAGGTCAAGCTGGGTGTAGTATTTAGGCCCCTCAGGATGGGTGATGTTCTGGAGGATGGTTTGCTGGACAACATCATTGCCCAGTGTGGACCAAAAGGGGAAGGAGTGGTGTTGATGGGGGACCTTAATATGCCAGGTACCAACTGGGGAACCATGTCCTCTAAGGTGGCCAAGGAGCAGAGGCTGCTGGATAGGTTCCAGGATGTGTTCTTAACACAGCTTGTGATGGAGTCCAGAAGAGAGGGGCATGTCCTGGACATGGTTCTGGTGGATGGGGATCTAGTAAGGAACCTGGTTGTAGAGGATCCCCTGACTGGGAGTGACCACAATACTGTCTGGTTTCAAAAAAGAATGAGGAGTGGGGGGAGAGATCTAAGACACTGGCAGTGGACTTCAGGGGGCAGACTTTGTGGGCATGGGAAATACTCTCAGGGATCACTTGAAGGGGATTACAACAATGACAAATGTGGAAAAGAGATGGGAGGTCATAAAACAGAGACTTCATGAGGCAGTCAGGACCTGCGCTAAGGTGAGGCGTAAGGGAGCAAGGTCACATAAACCATGCTGGTGGTCCAGTGAGGGTCAGGTAGCAGTCAGAGAAAAGAAGGCTGCCTACAAAAAATATGAAACAACAAGAGGGGATAGGGAAAAGGAAATGTACCATCTTGCATCTAGAAAAGTCCAGTAAAGAGCAGTGGCTGGCACAGAGGATATGGGGAGGGGAAAAGGTGTTCTTCCAGTACATTGGGGAGTGGAGAAAAACTAAAGGCCATCTCGGTAGGTTGAGATCAGAAGGTAGAAGAGGCGAGGGACCAGGCAGAGGTATTAAACTAGTACTTCGCTTCTGTGTTCACTAGGGAGTGGGATAGGACATCTACAAAGCAAGGTACGATGGGGATAGAAGTGGTAGTGAGTGGGATCAGGGGAGCAGCAGAAATGGAGCTAGAGGGAGGGAGAGGTACCCCAGAGGTGTCACATAAGGATAAAAAGGCCAGTAAGGTGGAGGGGACTGATGATGCTATCTCCACCGAAAGGGTGTGGTTAGCACTTAAGGGCCTAAAGAAAGATAAATCTCCTAGGCTGGATGGCATTCATCTGAGAGTACTATGGGAATTGGCAGACACACTGGCTGCACCTCTGGCGGAGCTCTTCAACAGGTTGCTTGAGACAGGGAGGGCAGCTAGGGATTGGCGAGAGGCACATGTGGTGCCAATCCATAAAGGGGGGGTTGAGGGAAGTACCAGTTAACTATAGACCCATCAGTTTGACCTCAGTGGTGAAAAAATTAATAGAAAGTATACTAAAGTAATGATTGGGGTGTACTTGGAGGAGGTGGGAGGTCTGGATAGTCAGCAACATGGGTTTGTGCCAGGTAGATCATGTCAAACCAATCTTGTGAAGTTCTACAAATGGGTAACATCAGAACCGGACAGGGGAAAGCCTGTGGATGCATTATTCTTGGACTTCAGCAAGGCGTTCGAGTCTGTCCCTCACAATGGTCTGGTGAAGAAACTGATGGGGTTGGTAGTAAGCACTTTGATGGTCAGATGGATTGAAAACTGGCTAGCTGGATGCACTCAGAGAGTAGTGGTCGGTGAGGAGCTCTTGATCCCTAGATAGGTCGGTAGTGGGGTACCGCAGGGCTCGGTCCTGGGTCCAATCCTGTTTAATGCATACATTTCAGACATGAGGGAGGGTATAGGATGTGAAATGAGTCTCTTTGCTGATGACTCCAAGATGGGAGCAGTAGTTGAGGGGGAAGAGGGGAGGTTGGCCCTGCAAGGGGACCTGGACACCCTGGAAAGCTGGGCTCACACATGGAAATTAAATTTCAATATCACCAAGTGTAAGGTGTTACATCTTGGGTGGGGAAACCCAAAACACAGGTACACCCTGGGAGGGGAGGCGCTGGAGGCCTCAACAGTGAAAAAAGATCTAGGGGTCATGGTGGATGCGTGTATGAATAACTCCGAGCAGTACAGAAGAGTGGCTAGCAAAGCAAACAGGTTGTTGGAATGCATCATAAGGGGGATCACCTCTAGGAGCAGGGAAGTGATTCTGCCACTGTACAATGGATTGTTTAGATGACACCTTGAGTACTGTGTACAGTACTGGAGACCACACTTGAAGAGTGACATACAGCTCCTGGACAGGGTACAGAGGAGGGCAACTAAGATGATACGAGGACTAGGGGATTTGACATACGAGGACAGACTTGAGGAGCTCTGTCTGCTTTCATTGGAGGAGAGAAGAGACAGGGGGACATGACGAAGGTCTTCAAGTACCTCAAGGGAATAAATAGGGTAAACACAGAGGGGATCTTTAGACTAAAGAAGGGCAGTATCACCAGAGGGCATGGTTTGAAGTTGGAAGGTGGAAGTTTGAGGGGGGGAGGAGGAGGAGGTTTTTCACTGAGCGGGTGATGGATCCTTGGAATGTGCCGCCTGGCGAGCTGGTTCAGAGATCCACAGTGGAGGGCTTCAAGAGATGGTGGGACAGACACAGAAAGCGGATGTATCAGATGATGGCCTGGCCCGGGGGGGTGGATGATAGGGGTTTCTGGAACACAAGGGTGGGAGGGCCTCGGTACCCAACTAGGGATCTGTGGTTCGAGCAGACTCGATAGACCATAAGGCCTAATCTGCTGGCAATTAGTATAATGTGGGGAGTGGTGCAATGCAGTGGCTGCAGAGCAGCCATATTCAGGCACACCTTCTGGATGCTGAGGTGCTGCCCTATCTGCATGCATCTCTCTGGACTGTGGGATGAGGTAGCCAGACTCAGAGTGGAAGTAAACTGGGTCAAGAATACAATCACCTCTATCCAGAGACCACGCAGTTCAACGCCACTGCCTCAAAAGATGCCGAGAACAGGAGGACTTGGATGACAGTGGGCTCGGGGAGGGTTACGGAAGTCAGGCAGAGGCACATCCCAAATCCTATTCCACTCCAGAACTCATATGCCACACTGGCAAACTGGGACAACCAAATAGAGGTACCCAGAGAAGTGGAAGGGAAGGATGTGGAGGTTAGCCAAGGAGGTGACCTCAGTGGGGAGAACAGTGGACCCCAGAGGAGGAGAAAGTGAATCCTGGTGAGGGACTCCATCATAAGAGGTATCCAGCTGGGAACACAGGACGGGCAGGACAGGGAGGGGAGGTGAGGTGCCTACCAGATGCCATGGCATGGAGGGATGGGAGGAAGATCCTGGGGATTGCCAAGAAGGCAAGATGTGAGGGTGAGCTGGATGTCATTATCCACCTAAGTACTAATCACCTGGCAAGTGGGGAGCCAAAGGAAGTTCAGGAAGAGTTTAGGAAATTGGAAGGGGTCTCAAGCAAGTAGCTACTTCTGTCACCTTTTCAGAAGTACTACCTGTGAGAAGCATGGGAGAGCATAGGGGTGCATCCACCAGGAACTTTAACTTATGGTTAAAGAACTGGTGCTGTGAGGAAGGGTTTGGATTTATTGGTGACTGGGGACCCACCTGGAGGGGTGGAGGCTTGTTCATGCCTGACAGCCTGCATCCATCCTGGCGGGGAGTCCATGCACTCAATGATAAGTTTAAATGCTACATGGACAAGCATTTAAACTAGCCAAAGGGGGTGGCAGGTCAGCAAAGAGGGTACCTAATTGCCCACCCCCCACAGCTAGCAGTGGAACCAGTGAACAGGAGGAGTGGATATCACTGCAAGGCAGTGTGAAAAAAATGGAGATAAGTGCCCAAGAGGTGGATAGGCAGAAAAGAGGCAAGATTCAATAGAAGGGCAGGCAGCAAGGAGAACCAGGGATAAAGGACAACCAGAGAATAGGCTGGAGTAGAACAGCTAAACAGTCTAGGGAGTGCAAATCGTGGAAAGCCATGTGTGCCAATGCCAGGAGCCTTAGCAAGAAGATGGATGATCTGGAGGCTGTCATGGTGCAGTCAGACCTGGACATTGTGGCCATCAGAAAAACTTGGTGTAATGATAACCAAGACTGGGAGATGGCCATACCTGGCAACAACATATTCAGAAGAGACAGGGCAGGTAGGAAGGGAGGGAAGAGAAGTGGCACTTTATGTGAAAGATGACATAAAAGCCATAGAGATCCAGGAGGAACAAAATGGGGGAGAGATACTGTGGGTTAAGCTGGAAAGAAAAATGGTTCCAGCCATCTGCACACGTGTGGTTTATAGACCACCAGCCCAGGAGGAAGAAACAGATAGGGAGCTGATGCTATCCAGCTAAAGGATGGCAGACATGGGTCAGGTAGTGCTGGTTGGAGACCTCAATATTCCAGACGTGGACTGGAGCATCAAAGCAGCAGCATCAACCAAGAGCAGATTTATTCTGGACTCCTGTCAAAGTGCCTTTCCCAATCAACTGGTCATGGAACCAACTCAGCAGAAGGCTATACTGGACCTTGTGCTCACAAACCAGGACAGTGTGATGGGGATGACAGTGGGGGGGGGGCACCTGGGGAACAGTGACCACCAGTAATTGTGGTTTGAAATCACAGAAGGAGCAGAACCAAACCACACAAAAACATGTATCCTGGATTTTATGGGTGCAGACTTTGGGAAAATGGGGAGATGCTTGAAACAGGCATTAAGGGGAATGGGGTGGGAGTCAGGGGTTGAGGAACCATGTGCAGTAGAGCAACAGAATTATGCATTAAATAGGTTAGCAAGGGGAAAAGGAAGAGGAGACCATTATGGTTTTCCAAGGAGGTAGCAGAGAAAGTGAAAGCCAAAAAGATTGCATTCAGGCAATACAAAAAGACACAGGCAGAAGACAAAAACAGTGGTGGAATTCAAGCATGCATGGGACAGTCATAAGGCAATTCTAGGGGATGGGGGTAGGAAGAAGTAGGCTGCTGGTTAACTAGGATCTGCAGCTTATCCAGTAGGCAGGGAAATAGGCAGACTGGGTGGGCTAAGCGGTCCTTATCTGCTGTCAAATTCTATGTTTCTATGTTTCTATGATAGGGAGAAGTACCAGGAGAAGCAAAGGGAGGCAGGCAGGTCAGTAAGGGAAGCCAAAGCTCAGACAGAAGAGGACATTGCAAAATCTATGAGTAGAGGAAACAAAACTTTTTACAGGTACATAAGTAAAAAAAAAAAAGCAAAGGGAGGAATAGTGAGACTGAAGAGGGAGGATGGGGCCCACGTGGAGGATGACAACAGTAAAGCTGACAAATTGAACAGGTATTTCTGCTCAGTCTTTATTGAGGACGAGGATGGTAATGGGTCTGAAGGGAGTACAAGGGGTGGGAATGATGCAGAAATGGACTCAAGTCCTTTTACATGATAAAGGGTCTTGAAGGAACTGGAAGGAATGAGTTGATAAAGCAATGGGGTCAGATGAGGTGCACCCCATGGTCCTTAAAGAACTAAGAGAGATGGTGGCTGAACCTCTGGAAATCCTGTTTAGCCAATCAATGGAAACAGGGGAGGTACCAAAAGACTGGAGGTCAGCAGATGTAGTCCCCTTATACAAAAGTGGGAACAAAGAGGAAGCAGGAAACTACAGACCAGTCAGCCTCACCTCGGTTGTGGGAAAGATCATGGAAACACATTGTTCACTTGGGAGCTTAAGCAGCAGACAGGGAGGAAAGAGAGCTGGAGTTATAATCTGTTTTAACTGAAATATTTGAATAGTTTGTAAGTGAAATTAGTTTTATGTGGTAAAAATTATTACCTTGAATTAGAATTGTTACATTGTAATTTGGTGGCTTGGGGATAGTTGTCTAGCAGGGATATTTAGAGGAAATTTAAAAGTGTTGTTTGCCTGGTGTTTGGGGAAGGGACATTAGCTGCAATTACCTTGTCTCTAAACAGGAATTAACTTGGCTTTCATTGTTCACTTGGGAGCTTAAGCAGGCAGGCAGGAGGAAAGAGAGCTGGAGTTATAATCTGTTTTAACTGAAATATTTGAATAGTTTGTAAGTGAAATTAGTTTTATGTGGTAAAAATTATTACCTTGAATTAGAATTGTTACATTGTAATTTGGTGGCTTGGGGATAGTTGTCTAGCAGGGATATTTAGAGGAAATTTAAAAGTGTTGTTTGCCTGGTGTTTGGGGGGAAAGGACATTAGCTGCAATTACCTTGTCTCTAAACAGGAATTAACTTGGCTTTCATTGTTCACTTGGGAGCTTAAGCAGCAGGCAGGCAGGGAGGAAAGAGAGCTGGAGCTATAATCTGTTTTAACTGAAATATTTGAATAGTTTGTAAGTGAAATTAGTTTTATGTGGTAAAAATTATTACCTTGAATTAGAATTGTTACATTGTAATTTGGTGGCTTGGGGATAGTTGTCTAGCAGGGATATTTAGAGGGAAATTTAAAAGTGTTGTTTGCCTGGTGTTTGGTAAAACCCTCCACCCACCCTGTTTTGTATGCCTTCTGAAATTCGAAGCAACAGGAGCTGGTGGGCCTGTGACATCTTATGGTACCTGATGTCTGCCCATACACTGTTAGTGTGACGAACACACACTGGACTGTATGTGTTTGTGAGACTTGGGAACGATATTGGTGGGGCTGAAATTGGGTTTGTAAATAACTACAGTCAGTATAGAGAAACTGCACTTCAGGGAAAGGGACTGAGAAAGAGGTGTGCTATTATAAACAGAGGGGATAATCAGGGTGGCCATATTCCACCATGGCAGGCATCTTCGGAAGGGTTGTAGGCTGCACAGGCTGTGGGATGGCAATAATTCTAAATTGGGCCTGGAGAGGAGGCTGCCCACTCTGTGAGACAGCTATCTTGTATCAGGAGTGAGGTATATTGGTTAAGGAGTAAGCTGTGGGAGCTGGGGTGTCCAAGGATAAGGGTGTGGATATGGGCAGCAGAAGGGTGGGGCTGAGGGAGGCTGGGGCAACGCTCTGAAATTACAGGACGTTATGTTACAGCAAGCAGGAGGGGGGACACTAGGGACGGAGGACCCTTATATAGGGAAGTTGATGCTAAGGGGAAAGCGTACGGGGTGAACATTCTGAATACAAAGAGACTGGAAAAAGAGTCAGGAAGGGCTGTTGTGCAGAAGCCTAAAACAGCAGACTGTGGGAAGGGAGATCCTAAGGTGAATAGTGCAAGAGAGGAAGAAGAGGGTCAGTTTAGAGATGCAGTCAGGGGAAACTCGGGTTACTTGATGGAGGCTGACATAGACTGTCACAATAAATTTGAGCTACTAAGCAACCTAGAGGGGGAGGAAGGGGTTGGTGGAAATGAGGAAACTTATACAGAGGCCGGGGGGAGGGAGTTGGATACCCATAGGGCATCACAGACCAGCTATGGAAAGGATAGACATAGTCCCAGAGGGAGAAGGGGAAACATATATGTTAAGCAAATGGGGGAGATGCAACATATTCCAGACATGAGGGAGAGAGCATGATTGGAGAGAAACTGGGAGACAAGGAGGTGGGAGAAGCCCCTTCAGCTGGGAGGTCAGTACCAAGGATGGGGCCCTAGCTAAAGGGACCCACAGAGAGCCTCTGGAAGTAGGGGTACTATTACAAGGGGAGGATGGTGGTGTGGGGGAAGGGGAAACCATCAGGGCTAGGATAAATGGTTCAGATATGAGAGGGTTAAAGGGGACACCTATTCAGAGGGGGTTTGAGTTAAGTGGGAAAAACAGCAAGGAAGGCAGAATTGGGAGGGTGACAAGGGGGTCTCTAATAAGGCAGGAAGACTCCCATGAAATTCAGATCATGAATAAAGGGGGGAAGGGGGCTGAGAGGGCATAGTGGAGGTAACCATAAGGATGATGGAGGTGTTACGGTTCTGTTACTGGGAGACTCGATGATTGGGGGTATCCATTGGGAGGGACAGGGGGGTGGATGCCATAGCCAGGTGAAGGTAGTGAGTATCTCTGGGCTGACAGTGCACAGAGCAAAGTTCATGGTGTATGAAATGGTTAGGGATTGTGGAGGGAAACCGGATTTCCTGGTGCATTTGGGAACTAATGATCTAGATGGAAATAGCATTTTGGAAATCCAAGCAAGGTTCCAAGAACTTGCCAGAGTCTGTCGGGATAATGGATGCAACATTTCCTTTTCAGAGATATTGCCAGTACCAAAGGCCTCAGTGGACAAAAAAAAGAAGCTTACAGAGGTTAATGACTGGCTCAGGAAGTGGGGTGAAGAGAATGGGTTGGGGGTGTTAGGGAACTGGAATGGAGTTTGGGAGGATAAGGGACATATGCCAAGGACAGGTTTCATCTTGCCCCATTAGGGAAGGAAGTCCTTAAACAGGGGATGGCTGACTACATACAAGAAGGTGGGGTTTAAACTTGTAAGGGGAAGGGATGAGGAGGGACTGACAGAAGCCCTCTCCTCCAGATGAGGAGTAGCCGTCAAGCCCAAGAGGGGAGGGGAAACAGACTGGAGGTGGAGGTTTCAGGAGGAGCAGGGGAGGATGGAAGTATAAGGAATCTGGGTGGGGTTCGAGAAGAGGATCAGGAAAAGGGTAGGGTTGGTGTTAGTAAATGCCAGGGCTTGGGAAACAAGTTGCCAAGTTCCAGGCCATGCTGTTCGGGAGGTGGATGTGGCGGGCGGTCACGAGACTGGGCCAACAAAACCATGACTGGGACCTAAATGTACAGGGTACACTATGCTTAGGAAGGATAGAAAGGAGGTCAGAGGGGTGGAGTGGCTATGTTCATTAGAGATGATATATAGAAATTACTATGGTAGAAGAGGCAGAGACTTGGAGGCCTTATGGGTCACCTGCGATCCCCAGCAGGAGATAAGGTCAAGCTGGGAGTAGCATATAGGCCCCGGATGAGTGATGTTCTAGAGGATGGTTTGCTGGACAACATCATTGCCCAGTGTGGTCCAAAAGGGAAGGAGTGGTGTTGATGGGGACCTTAATATGCCAGGTACAAACTGGGAACCATGTCCTCTAGGGTGGCCAAGGAGCAGAGGCTGCTAGATGGCTTCCAGGATGTGTTCTTAACACAGCATGTGATGGAGCCCACAAGGGAGGGCATGTCCTGGATGTGGTTCTGGCAGATGGGGATCTGGTAAGGGACATAGTTGTACAGGACCTCTGACTGGGAGTGACCACAATACTGTCTGGTTTCAAATAAGCATGGGAATTGGGGTGAGATCTAGGACACTGGCAGTGGACTTCAGGGGGGCAGACTTTATGGGCATGGGAAATATTCTCAAGGATCACTTGAAGGGGATTACCTCAACGACAAGTGTGGAAAGGAGATGGGAGGTCATAAAACGGGGACTTCATGAGGCAGTCAGGATCTGCGCTAAGTTGAAACGTAAGGGAGCAAGGTCACGTAAGCCATGCTGGTGGTCCAGTGAGGTACAGGTAGCAGTCAGAGAAAAGAAGGCGGCCTACAAAAAATATAAAACAACAAGAGGATAGGGATAAGGAAATGTACCAGCTTGCATCTAGAAAAGTCACCCGTATGGTGAGGAGCAAAGTCCAGTAAGAGCAGCGGCTGGCACAGGGATACAGGGAGGGAAAAGGGTTCTTCCGGTACATTGGGAGCGGAGAAAACTAAGAGCCATCTCAGCAGATTGAGATCAGAAGGAGGGTGGGTGGAAGAGGCGAGGACCAGGCAGAGGTATTTAACGAGTACTTTGCCTCTGTGTTCTTCAGGGGGGATGGGATATCTACAAAGCAAGGCATGAGAGGGATAGAAGCGGCAGGGGAGTGGGATCAGAGCAACAGAAATGGAGCAAGAGGGAGGAAAGGTACCCCAGGGTGTCACATCTGGATAAGGATAAAAGACCAGTAAGGGGAGGGACGGATGATGCTATCTCCACCAAAGGGTGTGGTTAGCCCTCAAGGCCCTAAAGAAAACAAATCTCCAGGGCCGGATGGCATTCATCCCAGAGTACTATGGGAATTGGCGGACATACTGGCTGCACCCCTGGCGGAGCTTTTCAGCAGGTCACTTGAAACAGGGAGGTACCTAGTGATTGGCGAGAGGCACATGTGGTACCAATCCATAAAGGGGGTCGAGGAAGTACCAGGTAACTATAGACCCATCAGTTTGACCTCGGTGGTGGGAAATTAATGGAGAGTATACTAAAGGAACGATTGGGGTGTACTTGGAGGAGGTGGAGGTCTGGATAGTCGGCAACATGGGTTTGTGCCAGGTAGATCATGTCAAACCAACCTTGTGGAGTTCTATGAATGGGTAACATCAGAACTGGACAGGGTAAGCCTGTGGATGTATTATTCTTGGACTTCAGCAAGGCGTTTGACTCTGTCCCCACAATGGTCTGGTGGAGAAACTGATGGGGTTAGGAGTAGGCCCTTTGATGGTCAGATGGATTGAAAACTGGCTAGCTGGACGCACTCAGAGAGTAGTGGTCTGGGAGCTCTCAAACCCTAGAGAGGTTGGTAGTGGGGTACCACAGGGCTCGGTCCTGGGTCCGATCCTGTTTAATGCATACATATCGGACATCAGGAGGGTATAGGGTGAAATGAGTCTCTTCACGGATGACTCCAAGATGGGAGCAGTAGTTGAGGGAGAAGAGGGAGGTGGCCTGCAAGGGACCTGGACACCCTGAAAGCTGGGCTCACACATGGAAATTAATTAATATTACCAAGTGCAAGGTGTTGCATCTTGGTCGGGAAACCCCTAAACACAGGTACACCCTGGGAGAGGAGGCGCTGGAGGCCTCGATAGGGAAAAAGACCTAGGGTCATGGTGGATACATGTATGAATAACTCTGAGCAGTGCAGGAGAGCAGCTAGCAAGGCAAACAGGATGTTGGGATGCATTGTAAGGGGGATCACCTCTAGGAGCAAGGAAGTGATTCTGCCTCTGTACAATGGACTGGTTAGACCACACCTTGAGTACTGTGTACAGTACTGGAGACCACATTTGAAGAGGGACATACAGCTCCTGGAGAGGGTACAGAGGAGGGCAACAAAGATGATACGAGGGCTAGGGGATTTGACTTATGAGGACAGACTTGAGGAGCTCTGCCTGTTTTCATTGGAGGAGGAGGAGGCAGGGGACATGATTGAGGTCTTCAAGTACCTCAGGGAATAAATAGGAGTAAACATGGAGGGGATCTTTAGGCTAAAGCAGGAGGTATCACCAGAGGGCATGGTTTGAAGTTGGAAGGTGGAAGGGTGAGGGGAAAAGGAGGAGGTTTTTCACCGAGAGGTGGTGGACCCTTGGAATGCACTGCCTGGTGAGCTGGTTCAGAGATCCACAGTGGAGGGCTTCAAGAGAGGTGGGACAGACACAGAAAGTGGATGTATCAGATGATGGCCTGTCCCGAGGGGGTGGGGATGGATGATAGGGGTTTCTAGAGAACAAGGGATGGGAGGGTCTCGGCACCCAATTAACGATCTAGGTTCGAGCAGACTCGATAGACCGTAAGGCCTAATCTGCTGGCAAATAGTATGTTAGTATGTTAAACACTATTGAAGGAGAGATTAGTGGAAAAACTGGTTGTCAATGGACTACAGAACCCAAGGCAGCATGGTTTCACCAGGGGAAGGTCATGTCAGACCAACCTCGTTGAATTTTTCGAATGGGTGACTAGGGAGGTGGATCAGGGGAAGGCAGTGGACATGGCCTATCTGGACTTCCGCAAGGCTTTGACACTGTGCCACATAGAAGGCTATTACACAAACTGGGTAATATGGGTGTGGGCAGGACAGTAATGTGGTGGGTAGGTAACCAGCTGGGCGGCAGGACACAGAGTATGGTGGCAAATGGCTGTCACTCCACAGAGGGAAGTGTGACCAGTGGGGGTACCACAGAGATCAGTGCTGGGACCGGTCCTATTCAACATCTTCATCAGTGACATTACGTAGGATCTAAAGAAGGCAGAATTTCCCTGTTTACTGATGACACAAACCTCTGTAACAGAATGGACACACCAGAGGGTGTAGACAGAATGAGAAGGGACCTACAGAAGCTTGAAGAATGGTCAGGGGTTTGGCAGTTGAAATTCAATGCAAAAAAAGTGTAAGATAATGCATATGGGGCACAAAAACACTGGCACAATATATCAGTTGGGGGGTGAGGATATAGCATGCACCAAGTAGGAAAGGGATGTTGGGGTTATCATCTCTGATGACCTTAAGGTATGGAAACAGTGCAACAAGGCAGCAGATAAAGCAAATAGGATGCTGGGATGCATAGGTAGGGGCCTTACCAGCAGGAAAAGGGGAGGTCATAATTCCAATATACAAGACACTAGTGAGGTCCCACCTGGAGTACAGTGTACAATTCTGGAGAACTTACCTAAGTAAGGACATAGACAGGGTAGAGAAGGTTCAGAGGAGGGCAAAAAAGATGGTACAGGGATTGCATCACAAGTCCTATGAGGACAGGTTGAAGGACTTGTATATGTACTCCCTGGAGGAGAGGAGGGAGAGAGGGGATATGATAGAGACATTCAAGTATCTTACAGGGAGGAACAGGGTGCAGGAATACACTATTTTAAAGTGAAAAAGATGTTCCAGGACTAGAAGGCATGGGATGAAGTTGGAGGGAGGACGATTCAGAGGAAATGTGAGGAAGAATTTCTTCACAGAATGGGTGGTGGACTAGTGGAACACCCTGCCAGAGGAAGTGGTGGGGGCTGAAACAATCACAGGATTTAAGAATGCACGGCATTGTTACACGAGGTCCCTGCACCCTAATTGGTACCCTCAGAGGTACACTGTAGACAGCTAGCACTTAGGTATATGTTATACTAACATATAGGGCTAAAGGCATCTACCATACAAGAGTACAGTAGATGTCAGGATATGAATGCATACTGTTGTAATACACTTTGCTTGCTAATACATATATTCTTCTATGTATTTTCTGAGTATTTCTTACTTGTAAGATGCCAAGACACCTGTGTCCTTGGAATAATTATGATATATAAGTCGGCATTGCCACCTTCTGGTGATTTGTACTACTACACTGAGTTATGTAAGACTCTGTATAAGAACTCTTTTGTTCATAAACTGATGACTATACAGAATTGTATAATGTTATCTTGGACCGTGGAGCCACCTCTAATTTAGACAATAGGGCTCATCTCTGTAAATAGAAATGTTTCTATCTTACAGCAACCATAGTAATTATCATAGGTACATAATGTAATACACTAGTCTTGTACCTCGGAGATCCCAGGAGACACAGAGAAACCTCGAGGTATAGGGAACGCTTAGCACTGGCTTCCGGGTTCATATTGGTAAGAACTGCTTAGGGCAACTGTGATTTATCCTTTTGGTAGTAATAAACTTGTTTATTACTCTTATGCAACATGTCTGTGATTACTTGCACTCCCAATATTGTCAAGAACCTGAAAGTGAGGTTTAGACCTCCTGACAAATTGGCGACCGTGTGCAGGCGATATTTGGTGTTTGTAAGTTTTCACTTGTTGCTAGAACTTTTCTCCCCTTTCCCACGAGGACAGTAGGTGTACATTCCCATATCACCTCTCCCGTTTTAAACCAGTTTGTAGTCACTTACAAAGTCGGGCTGTCATCCGTTCGGGTGTGGTTGATGCTGACTCGACTCACTCCATTACAGCTTTGATTTGTAAGTCTACAACTTTTACAGTCGCCCAGTTGTGTATAAAGTGCTCCTGCTGTGGATCAATACACGGCACGGCGCCTTTTTCACAGTTTAATTTTTCATTCCCTCCCACAGAATTGCCACCATATCAAATATCTGCACAGAACTGAGACTATGGTCTGACTTCACGCGGGACGCAAGTCAATCCGAAAACCCTATACTGGGGATTTCAACCCAGTACAAGGAGACGAGAGAATCAGCCAATAAGCGTCAAGCTAAAGGCTTGATGGTCGCGGCTCTCTATGCTGCTCTGGTGCCTCCAAAGAGAGGTTTCGAACCCTTGATCTGCAAATTTCATCTCTTTAAGCAACAGATGGGTTTGCAGGAAACAGAATGTGTTAGACTGCAGCAGAACTTGGAGTCTGAACTCCGAACTCTGCAGAATGAAAAGGATTCACTTTTGCATCATTCAGCCCAAGCTGGAGAACAGGAACTTTGTATGTTGAAGCAGGAGTGTGAAAGTTTGAGACAGGATAAGGGACAGGCATTGCAAATGAATGATTTACTAAGTGCTGCAAATGCTCAGTTGAGTGAGGAGATGGGAAAGCTACAGGACGAGATAAACCTGGTACGTAATGACTTAGAAGTGGCTACTAGGGACAATCACAAACTGAGCACCACATACAGAGTGTTGCAAAAGCAAAAGCAAGATGAGGTTGATGTGGATGTTGCAACTGTGAGTCATGCTGAATGTTAAACCAAGATGGCAAAACTGTGCCATCAGCAGGAGGTTCTGGTTGGGCATGTTAAGGCAATGGGAGGTGTAGCTCCGCCTTACATACATCATCTGAAGCAGAGTTGTCAGATGATGACATCTCAATACAAGGCCCAGTCAAGTCCCTACTATGGCCCAAAGACCCCACCCAGCCATCCACAACATGGCGGGTCCCCACTACACCCTCACCATGTCATACGTCATCGACGTCGTGATGCCCATCATGGGAGACGCCAACATGGTGGCCCCCATGATGGGGGGGAGCAGAACCAGGCCTGGTCCCGACGGCACCACCGATAGCCGTTATTAATGTGGAAGATAGACAAGAGATAGAGACTCTGATTGAAACTGCTATAGGCAATGTACCTCTTCCTGAGAGAAGTAAACGGGCCATTAAAAACCAGATTAGGCAGCTTCTGCAGGAGGCTGGCACTCAGGAGGGTTTTGTCCACACTGTGGCTGAGGCTGCAGCTCGGGCCACCCTAGACGGTGCCCGAGATAATCTACCTCTGCCTGATTGACCCAGTAATTCCCTACAAATGGCTTACTCTGTTCAGCAAATAGCTGATAGCATCGGTCGGATGAATCTGTCTGATAACCTCAGCTGTCACTTAGAAAAGGTGCGTTCTAAATGCGAGATGCTTAGCCTCGCTGCAGAATACCAGGTCCAAATACTACATCAAACCATAGATCCTAGTTTGTGGGCCAAACTCCCTGAAGTCATCCGCCAGGATTGGAACGCCACCTTTGATGAGGTTGCAGCTGAGCTCATTTCTGCTCACAGCCCAGGTGTAGTAGGAGTGATGCTTGCATACCCTGTAAAACAGAATGCAAAGCAATGTCCAGCAACTTATCACCAGAGACTTTGGATGGCCTACTGAGCAGGAAAACACTTGGCACAAGAAGCTGCATATATAGATCTTATTGAATATAAGACCCTGTTCCTTAGGAACATGATTCCAGCAGTACGAGAAAAGGTAGAACCAACCACCTACCCCAATATGGATAGGTTTGCCGACATCCTTCAGAAAACTGAAAGAGTTTACCAACTCTATATCCGTGATCTGGACTCCGGTTCCAAGAAGGTAGCCACCATGGAGCCTGCTTCAGAGGCCACGACTCACTACACTGTGGAAGGGCAGACCCAACACCAACAGGCCCAACATCAGCAGGCCCCTTCAGCTGATAACCCCCCCAACAAACACATCAACAACAACCGCAACAGCAACAGCAATGAGGTGGGAACCGGAATTGGCATAAGTATAAAAAGCATAAGGATAAAGGTAAACCATAACAAAGAACAGGCCCTTCATATAGGGAGATAGCCGAAGAGAATCGGAAATTCTGAGAGCTCCTGGGACAAGTGCGCTCTGTAGTGGATGCTGTTTCCGCACAGGCCCTTGTGGCAGTACAACCGGTGACCCAGACCCCAACGGGCCATGCGGATACTGGTGGTGCAGGCCTTCAGGCTCATACAGGCCTGAACCCAGAAGCTCCTCCCTATATAGCATCAGTGCAGCATAGTGAGGTGATTCACAAGAGTCAGGCCCAACTTCTCCCTGCTCCCAGCAGTACAGATTGACAATTACAGGCCCCAGTCCAAATTGTAAACAAGCTAGTCTTGGATACAAACGGAAGGCCCTGCACCGAGGCCGAGGTCGGGGGCCGCCTACTAGTAGTCCTGCTAGATACAGGTGCAGCTGTATCTGTGCTACATGATGAACATCCAGACACATCCCCTTGGTCCACCGGATGGAGGACCAACATGTAGGGAGTTGATGGTACTAGGCTACCTACATACCGTTCTCTACCCCTACTGGTAGAATTAGCCCATCTCAGGGCCTCACACTCTTTCCAACTAATGGTAATGCATGATCCTCCCAGTATCATAGGAATTGACTTCCTCATGCCACACAGCTGTGTGGTGGACCTACTGTAGCTAACATGCTACTGATACAGATTCAGGGTCAATACCACACCATTTTGATTCCTGATTCACACGTTGTGGCAACAATCTCTGCTAATGACAAGGAGTATGACGCCATAGAATTGTTCAAAACTCATGAACTTTTCCCAAAGCTTCTCCCCATTTTGCAACAACATTTGGAGGTGCTTGCAATTAACAAACATGACTGTGGCAGAATGCACACTGTCATCGAAGTGCCAGGCCCAGCACATGAGAGGCAAAGGCAATATCCTTTCCCAACTGAGGCCTTGCCTTCTCATAGAGAAACAATCAAGTATCTCCTCAAGCAAGGAGTAATCAGAATTTGTGTTTCCACTGCCAACTCCCTAGTGTGGACTGTGAAAAAACCCACAGGTGCCTGGAGACTTACTATTGACTACATTAAACTGAATCAGGTCACCCCCAGTTGTTCCCCAACTGTGGCTTTAGCACCAATGTGCTACAACTCTTGAACCCTGACCTGAAATGGTTCAGTGCCCTGGACATTTCCAATGGTTTTTGGTCATTACCATTGGCCCTTAAGAGTCAATATAACTTTGCCTTCACCTTTGAAGGAAGACAGTACACGTGGACTTGCTTGCTGCAAGGATTCCATAATAGCCCGTCCCTGTTCCATCTGCACATGATGGACACACTCGAGAGTTTCTCTACTCCACAATGTCTCTTGCAATACGTGGATGACCTGTTGCTGGCAACAGCCACACAGGAATAGCATTTGGATCTCTTGGACGAACTACTGACTCTCATCCAGAGAGCAGGCTTGAAATGCAATCCAGCAAAAGCACAACTATGTCAGAAAGAAGTACTCTTTCTAGGTCTAAAAATAACTGACCATGGTAGAAGCCCTACCTGAAAGAAGGTACAGGGATTACAGGACTTGCCATTGCCCACAAGCGTGGCAACTCTTCGAAGGTTTCTAGGTATGGTGAATTATTCGAGAGATTTTATTTGTGATTTTGCACAGAAAGCTGCTCCTCTGTATGAGTTACTCAAAAAAGACATCCCATGGACTTGCAGCCCCATACACACCCAGGCTGTGATGTCACAGAAGCAGGCCTTGGCCTTCGCCCCAGCTCTGGTCAACCCCAATACAGCACTACCATTCCATCTGGAATGCACCAGCTCTGACATTGCCATGTCAGCAGTGCTGGCCCAGAAGGTTCATGGCACCCTGAGACCCATTGCATATGCATCACAGCTCTTGACCCCAGTGGAACAGAAGTACGGCCTTTGTGAAAGGAACCTTCTGGCTATCTGCTGGGCTGTCAAGCACTTCCTGTATATCATTGGGTACTCTCCACTGATCATCAACACCAACCACACCCCAACTACCTTTCTGCTCTCAGACAGAGTGAAGGATGGGTCAGTCTCTAACTCCAGACTGACACACTGGGCACTTCTTCTCCAGGATAGAGACATACAGGTACAAACAACAAAAATTCCATCTATGCTGGCTCATGGACTCCTTTTCCAGTGAGAATCCCATGACTGTACACTACAGTCATCTGATCTTCCATATCCAGGTCCTTTCCTCCCTGCCACACCACAAATACTTGATAACACCTCTTTGTGTCACATCTTTACTGATGGTTCAGCATCCTACTATCAGAGAGAACAATTTGCAGGGATGAGAATTCTAGTGATTTACCCTTATGGGAACACTGTCAAAATATCTAAGCGCTGTAGTGTAGCATCATCGCAATATTCAGAGATGGCAGCGGTGGCCTGTGCCCTCGAGTTCATCCAGCATGGGGCCGAGGATACTATCATCTTTACAGACTCTAACTGGGTTTGTTGTTCTCTTACAGAATTTCTTCCTTTCTGGTAGAAGAACTCCTTCTTCTCCTCTGATGGCAACCCAGTGAAGTAAAAGGAATTGGTAATATAAATACATTCACTGGCACAGAAATTTGCACACAAACTCTATGTACATAAAGTCAAAGCTCATTCTCTCCATGACCCTTATCATGCCTTCAATGACACAGCAGACACCCTTGCCAAGGAAGGGGCCTGAGGGGGGACACCTGAATGATGGACCATCCAGAGGCCAATGCAGCCATTCAGATTGCAGCACTCAGGAAGAAACCTGGACCCTTCTCCCCCCGGACCTCTTAGCAGCCCAACATATTGATACTGAACTCAAAGAAGGGTTCAGATTCCTTGACAACAGAACTGAAGAGAAACTTCCCACACACAACCCCTACCAGAGGCATGAAGGTAAGTTACACTTGTCACCAGATGACAAGCTCATCTGGTACCAACCAGATGATTCCACCACCAAGTTGTGGGTGGTCCCCAGACACCTGAGATCCGAATTCTTGCACCAAGTGCATGATACTCCCACTGGTGGACACCAGAGAGTGGAAAATACCCTCCAAAGGCTTAAGACCACTGCCTGGTGGCCTGGTGTCACCAAAGATGTCAAACAGTACATAGACAACTGTCTCATTTCCGTGCAAAACAACCCCATCCCTACCAAATGAAATGCCAAACTCCTACCACAATGACACTCTGGCCTTGGCATGCCATACAGATTGATTTTATTGGCCGTCTGACCAACACCAGCAGAAATAATAAGTATGCTCTTGTGGTAACTGGTCTCTTCTCCAAGTGGATTGAAGCTTTCCCCACTAAGACATGCACAGCGAAGACCACTGCAAAAATCCTGGTAGAACAGATTTTCTCCAGGTGAGGCCTACCTCTCAAACTAGACTCTGACAAAGGAACCAGTTTTACAGGTGAGTTGATGAAAGAATCACTTGAACTCCTTGGAGTTCAACAGAAGTTCCACATACCTTACCATCCCCAATCCTCAGGTCAAGTAGAAAGAGCCAACAGACGGATTAAGCAAATGCTTTCCAAACTCATTGAGGACAATCCCAAAATCTGGGATTACCTACTGCCGTTACTCCTTATGGCAATTAGGGCACACCCTCAGCCACTACTCAGCTTACACTCTTTGAGGTGAGGACTGGAAGACAGATGAGATTACCTGAACACCTGTTGTTTGACCTGCACACTCCCACTGCAGACCATGCGTCTGTAGACCAATATGTGGAAAAACTCAGAAAAGACCTCATACATGCACACTTGTATGCTGCCAACTACATGGGCAAGGCCCAGCAACAATCCAAAATACAGTTTGACAAACACACACAAGAAGTGGATTGGCAGGTTGGAGGTCAAATGGTACTCCGATTTGCACATCCCACCCACTCCTTCTCCAACAAGTGGGAAGGTCCATACCCCACTGTCAACAAGCACAGTCCAGCAGTCTATCAGGTTAGACTCCTGCATAACAACAAGTTGACTGACAAATGGTTACATGCAAACCAACTGAAACTGTATAAAGGAGCTTGACTTCTTTTCCTCACCCCCATTGGGTGGAATAGTCTCCCTGTGGCCAAACTCTCCAAAGGAACTTTCCAGGGTTGGCCCAATGCTAACTTATACCCAAATGGTTCTCTGTCCTAGTTACAAACTGCCTTAAGACATTCCGGTTTGTACAACATTACTGCCTTAATTGATCCTTCATACTGTAATTCTTTGTTTAAGGATTCTGCTTGAAAATGTTGTGCTATACACCACATGGCTTCCTCAGCCATGTACTTCTCTGTGTTACCACCCACTGATAGACAGCTTTTGGAATGTCCAAAGCATACCCCTGGTCCCCGTAGTGGTCTAACAGCCACTGCCCTCCCAGGTTCATTGATTATGGACTTACAGTTTATGCATATACCTGTTTTGTTTAATCTTACTTACTGGAATATGAAAGAATTTGGTATGTGTCACAATACTAACACTTCAGCATTTCATAGTTCATTATTTCTTGATAGTTTAGCTGCATTTCAGATTCGTACTCAAGACCCTATTGCCAGGGTCCATTCTACTGAACATAGAGGCAACTTCAGGAGAAAACCCACTCCTGATGATCTAACTCATAGACGTAAGACACGTGAAGTTGACAGTTCTGATGTCACAGGTGCAACAGGTACTGTCACAGGCCTCTTTGGTACAGCTATGTCTATTTGGAATAAAGCAGACATTGCTGCTATCAAAGCTCATTCTGTCAAGTTCTCCATTGTTCTGGTTAACAATGTACTACCCCCATTATTGCATGGTGTGGATGGCCTTAGTCAGGAAGAAAGATACACTGTATACAACATGCACGACAATGCTAAGGCATTCACTGATTCAAGAGATAAGATCAACGCACTCATACAACAAAACAATAAAGAAGTAGATAAACAATACATTGCTAGAGAAATCCTTTGCTCTGCCTATGTCTCATACATCATCACCACCATCAAAAATCTCTTCCGTGATCTAGAATCTGGAAGAATCCCTGATATCATACATGACAGACGCATTTCCAAATGGTATTGTCCATGATGTAAAACCCCTGGCTGTATTGCTATGTGTATGCAACAAGCTTTAACCATTCCTCTCTCTACAGCTAGGAACTTGGGGTTTGCAACCAGACACCCTAATACTGGTCTTTTTTTTGCTACTAAGAAATGTTCTGTGACAGATGCCATGTTTGTTTCTTTTACTGTCACTTTACCATGTTTTGATCCCACTACAGCTTAGTTCGACAAGCGTGCACTGGTCCACTCAGTCGGGCATTTGGACGAAGATATCTACAGAGAATGCCTGGATCTGCTGCCTCTACTAGTTTTCTATCCTTTCCTGGATGCCTGGGTGGCTCTGCACACGGACTGCTGTGCGAAGAAGCAATACATTTACTTGGGCCGATGATACGTATTTGATGTTATTCAACTTGTTTGTGGTTATTCTCCAGATAGTATTGATTGGACTTTCACCATGGATGATGACATCACCAAGAACGGCATGGATTCCTTGGATTCGACTTTGGCTCTGGATAAGCTCTACCAATCATATCGTGAGGAGGTTGATTGCCTGTCAACACGGATTTTGAAGATGGCCTACACCTGCCCTGTCCAGTTGCAAATGTGGAGACTCCCTACTGTTCACTGTCAGTATAATTCTGATGGGGAGTACTGTGGGGCAACTAACTTTAAAAGCTATACTTATGGATCTGTGACATGTGTTATTGAGTACCCCAATTTCTGTTTTGTCCCCCACCAGAAGACTGTCATTGGACATACCGTCATAACCCCCGTCCCCCTCCTAGATGCAGACATCATTGATGGTAACCAGAATGATCTGCTCACACTATCTGAATACATAACATATTTTAATATACACAGTAGACCCACTGACACTTACATTAAAATCACTTTTAGACAGGAAAGACACACACCTCATCCACATCAGCAATAATATGACCAAGGCCAATGAAGCTATCCTTTCACTAATTAATGATGGTGACATGAATGACACATTGACTAACACCTGGTTAGAGATTACCTTTAAATGATTTGTTATTATACAAGCATTTTTAATCTTTATTTTGATTATTATGCTTTGCTGCCTATGGTGCACACTGCGCCAACACCATGAGCAGCTCAAGTTTCTTTACAAAGCTTGCGCGTCGGGTTTGTAAACGACCACTGCTCTCTGGCCTTTCCCTAGATTTGCCTGTGTTGCCCTTGGAGGAACCCTTGCACCCTAATTGGTACACTGAGATGTACACCATAGACAGCTAGCACTTAGGTATATGTTATACTAACATATAGGGCTAAGGGCATCTACCGTACAAGAGTAGATGTCAGGATATGAATGCATACTGTTGTAATACAGTTTGCTTGCTAATACATATATTCTTCTATGTATTTTTTGTGTGTTTCTTACTTGTAATATGCCAAGGCACCTGAGTCCTTGGAATAATTATGATATATAAGTCGGCATTGCCACCTTTTGGTGATTTGTACTACTACACTGAGTTACGTAAGACTCTGTATAAGAACTCTTTTGTTCATAAACTGATGACTATACAGAATTGTATAATGTTATCTAGGACTGTGGAGCCACCACAAATTTAGCCAATAGGGCTCATCTCTGTAACTAGAAATGTTTCTATCTGACAATAACCATAGTAATTATCATAGGTATATAATGTAATATACTAGTCTTGTACCTCGGAGATCCCAGGAGACACAGAGAAATGTCGAGGTATGGGGAATGCTTAGCACTGGCTCCCGGTTCGTATTGGTAAGAACTGCTTAGGGCAACTGTGATTTCTCCTTTTGGTAGTAATAAAATTGTTTATTACTCTTATGCAACGAACGTGTCTGTGATTACTTGCATTCCCAATATTGCCAAGAACCTGATAGTGAGGTTTAGACCTCCTGACAGCATAGATATAAAGGAATTCTGGAGGTCAAAGGTGAGGGCCAACAGACTTCTAGGAAAACATAAAGCAAACTTACAAGCTCAAATGGGCAGACTGGGTGGGCCATAGGGCCTTATCTGCTGACACTGTCTATGTATCTATGTGTGTAGAAAAGTAGGGGCTTTGCTCATGACCATTTCTCAATTTTATTCTAATCTCTACACATTCTTTTCAGCCCATCTGGAGTGTCTACCCTAGTGCAGATTCTGGTGTCATCCGCAAAGAGGCATAACATCTCTTCCAACTCATCTGCAATGTCACTTATAAAGAAATTAAAGAGGACTGGTCCTAGTACTGAGCCCTGAGGAACCACTGTAGTCACCCTCGCTTCCCTGGAGTGAACTTGTTTTACCACGATCTGTTTAGAGTGGCACCCAACACAAGGTCTCATAGACTAAAAATAAAAACTGGGATGAACAAGACAATAAAAAGAAACAGGTTTGTAACTCAGAGGGTACCGCCTATCAGGAACTCCCTCCCACTAGATGTGGTAGTAAGCAAAAATCTAGAACAGTGCAAAATCAATCTTGATTGACATATAAGCAACAGAAAATATCTTACCTGCCATTAACCTAGTGGCAGCGAGTTCTAAATGGGTTTACCCTTGAACTCATAGATACCTATGAACCTGTGAAGCACCACCCTCTGCCACCTATCCATTAATCAATTTCTTATCCAGCATCCCACTATACTACCACCCCTAAGCTACCCAGTTCCCCTATGTGATAGGGTGTTGAATGCCTTATTAAAATCTAAGCAGGTCACATGCACTGCTCTGCCCTGATTAGAATACATGTTGTCGGGTGATGTTTTTCTCTATAACATTCTAGTTCACTGTTGCACTACACAGGGTGTATATGATAGCAGATTGTATGCATTTGCATGTGAAGTATGATACATGCATGCAAATTACCCTTTTTTAATTACCATTTTTTACCCTTTTATAAAATGGGCAAGAATGTTTTAGCTATCTAATTTGCCAGAAGACAAGTACAAGAGTGTAGTTTCTGATCTTAATTACATTCCTTTATTCTGATACTTGTTTGGTTTGAGCACCAGATTAAGCTACAATATTAATATATCTCAAATGGAACTAGGTTTCTGTCTTGTGCACTATTTAATACACAAAACAATATAAAAAAAAAATAATGAAATATCTTAAAGTAGAAGTTGAGTTATAAGTGCAGTGAGATAGTTCCATGATGCACAGTTATGGTCAATCACACCTTCTTTTGGTGTGTTTTAAGGCATTCAGTGCATGTACATCGTGGATAGAGATTTTGAGAATTTTCTGTCCGCCTGTTGGTGCAAATCCACAGCAGATGCATCAACTTCACCATGTGATTCTTTTTTTTTTAACAAAAATCCTTGGAACCTAATTAAACTTCCCCCAGCAACCATGCTGTAAATCTACTTCTCCCCCATCCCAAAATAATATATTTTCATTGATACACCCTCCCACTCCCTGCTGGCACCCTCCTCCCTTCCCCCATGCTCTGGCAAATTTTAGGCTGCAGACTGAGATTCAGATAAAAATGTAATCCATACGGTTGGCCCGGTGGCACTGAGGGTTAAGGCGCTGGATGCCACACCTTGCTCCATGACGATGACCCAGGTTCAGGAATGAGCCCGGGCCGTCAGGGGTCAGCAGGGGAAGAGAGGGATTGAGCACCTAGCGGCAGCTCTCCCTCTCTGGGGAGGGCTACCAGTCTGTCCTGCTGCTATATCGCCACCTCCTGGGTGAACCTGGGAATGGTGATGCGGGTCGGGACACACAGAGGGAGGGGCAGTGCTAACCGAGAGCCCTGGGAGGAGCAGCGTGTGCACGTGCCTCCTCATTGACTCTCCCAGTGTGCTGGCAACTGCAGGGCATAGGGCAGAACAGGAGAAAATGGAGCCCGTCACTCCTAGGTGATGACTTCTCCGATGCCAGTCCATGTCACCAGGCGCTCACCAGGGCAGACTCCAATGTGAATCGCCAGCTCGGCCGTTATTAGAGGGAGGATCGGGCAGTTCCTTCCCTTCCCCACCCGGGGGGGTGTACCGGGATACCTAAGGAATCATTGAGATGGCGACCACTCTAGGAGCAGACTCCTGGGGGTACCATGGAGATGTGTGGAAGATGAATTGACGGTGTCTGAAAGAATGGAAGGACGGTGCGGTAAGGAGGAATAAAGAGATAAGGTTAAAAAAAAAAAATGTCATCCATACCTTCCCTACACCCACACAAAAAAACATACTCCTCCCATCTCTCCCTACCCAAGATGAACCAACTAAGTCACCAAGAGCCATCATGTCAAGCACCCTCAGTCCCATCCTGCACCCAACCCCTACTTGGTCCTCACTGCCCTCCTTTGCCCAACAGCCCCTAAAAATTAACCTGTAATAAACAAGACTGTCCTCTGTTGCAGAGTATCTGCTCTGTTCAGTATCCATCTAGTATAACAGCACAAATAAATGAATGCTGATATTTTTGCTTCTAGTAAAACCTGGCTGGCTGAATATTTAACCAAGCTGGTTTTACTATGAGCAAAGACACCACCATTCATTTGCACAGTTATGAGGTAAATGCTTAACAAATCAGACGCTCTGCACTGGAGGACCATTTTTTTTCATTGCAGGTTGATTTTTTTGGTTACGGTGGGGGGAGGAGGGTGGTAGGGACTAGTCCAGACTGAAATTTCTAATACCGTACTAAATCACAGATTTCACATTTGTGCAATTTTCATGACATTGTGTCAAAATCCAGCATAGTTTTGCTTCTCTTTTTCTGAAATTGCACATTCTTCCCCATATTGAGCATTTTTTTTAAATGTGAGTGATTAACAATGCATAATTTCAACAAATAACACTTGTTTTCCCCCAAATTACACATTTTAAAAAATGGGAATGCTTTAAAATGTACAATGTAAAAAAGGCTGGGCATTGGGCTAGCAGCATAGCCTAGAAGTTAGTGGAACAAGGTGTGAACGAGCTTGGTACATCCTTTGGTACATCCAGCAGCCCAGACCTGAGTTTGATTCTCATAACCTCCACTTGCATACTGTGTGACTCTGAGCAAGTCACTTAACAGCCCAGTGCTCCCAGGTCACCCCTGAAAACAGGCTCTTGTGCCTAGTGGGCCTTACCCGGTTACCAAAGACTAAAATAAAAAAATAAATAAATAAATAAATAAACTTTCGAAAATGTGCATTTTAATAAACCTTAAGCTGAAAGACTGCAGAATGTTACTTATTATGAGCAAGAAGCTACACAGTACTGTATACTGTCCTCTGTTTACAAAATTGTGTGAAATCACATGAAAGTGGTGAGATTTCATGAAATGTTTGCAAAACTAATTTTTGCATTTCACCAAACACTAGTGGAAATCAGAGCGGTGTCAGGTGGGTAGTGTAGGTGCTTGATACAATGACTCTTGGTGACTTACTTGTTTGAACATTGGTGGGGGGTTTGAAGTATGCTTCATGCGTGGGTGGGGGTAAGGTAGGGATTTTGTTTTGATCTTATGCTCTATCTACTCTGCAGTCAGAAAGTCACCACACTGGATGGGGAAGAGGGATCCAGTGGGTTGTGCGATGGGGTACCAATGATATATTGTTTTGGGGTAGGCAGTGGGTGCAGCTTGCAATTCACCTTGGGATTCATCTGTAAATTGGCCATTGGCACTGATTTGTCCAATTTTCCTGGCAAGTCCCAAAATGAATTACAGTCATCAGCTTTGTGAATTTGTCAAAATTCACAGAATTGTTTGTGTACTGAATTTTGGCAGCTTCACACACCACTACTTGTGATACTTAAGGCATGTGATAATTGACCAATAATTACACATCCTGGCATACAGGGCCTCCTTACAGTGAGCTACTCTCTCTCATCCTCTCCTCAGCCCCATGTCTCCTACCTCTGCATATTCTTCCCATCTCCCACTTCCCATCCCTCTGCACTGGTACAATCACATAATTCCAACAACTATAATAAATTCACTCATGCCTACCCCTGTGCAGTCTCAGGTCCAATATGTAAATATTGTCTATTTCTACTAAAATGTTTAAAATTTCCTTTTTGGTTTATAATTGCTGATTATGTTGTCCTATACCTTCTCCCTTGATTGTTATTCAATTGTTTATTGTCCTGTCCCCAGCCTGTCTTGTGTTCGCTGGTACTGCTGTAATCTTTGTGTCTTATAATGTCTTATTGTTTAAATGTCCAGGTCCATCCTGAAAATGAGCTTGCTCAATGATGTACTCCTGGTTAAATAAAGATTTGACTGATTTGATTGACTGATTGATTGACTTGATACAGTAGCTGATTGACTACTTACTTCCAAGCAATAGATTGTCATATAAGGTGAGGTCCTTTTTACTTCAGCAATACTGTATATTTTAGATAGTGACATGGTATAAAGGAGTTTTTTTCAGAACTAGTACCGCCCCTTGCTTAAATTCTAAAAGGAACCTGTACACAAGACAATCCTCAAAAATGGTTGGTGGAATCAGCAGTGACAGTTTATAACCCACTATATGAAGATTGCAAAGTATCTACTATTTGAAACTATTCATATATTGTGAAAATAAACATTCTGGCATATATTTTTATTATCTGCCAAAAATGTGGATCTAATATATTTTTGAATATCTAAAACAGTGTTTTCAGGTAACTTTCCATTTTCTCTGTATTTTGCAGTGTCCCTATTTCATTTTTAGATAAAGAATGAAATGCAAAAAGGTTTGAAAATTGGCTTCTTAGGGCCAGCAGTATTGTTTAACACTCCAATGTGAGCATCCCCAGTTCAGGAATGAGCCTGGATCTCTGGTGAACTGGCGGCCATGGTTGGAAACTGAGGAAGGGTACTGTCATGATCTGAAGGTATAGCAACCTCTGTCATGGGTAACTGAGGGTTCACCTTCCTATTGCAGTGGAAGGCTGGGTTCCATGATGTCCTCACCGGTATTGTGTGTTGCTGTAAAAAATTCCCTTAGCTCTTCAGAATGATGACTGCCCATTCTCTTGTGCCCCATGCCAGGAACCCATGGCTGGGACATCACTAGGGCCTGATAGGGAAGGAGAACCAACAGTTGGAGGAGAAAAATCTAATTAAAAAGGTAGGAAATATACAAATACTGTACTGTACTGTAATGATGCAATGTCTCAGATGTGCTACAGTGCTACCCATATACAGTAAAATCTAGACTTGGCTTTTTTGCTACAAAAAAAGCAAGCCACAACACAAGCTTTTGCTGTAACCACTGGTGAATACTGCCATGAGTTATGTTATACAACAATGTCCTACAAGAACATTTTTATTGATCTTTACTTTATAACAACATCCAGAAAATAATTTATAGTCCACCTGATTCCAAAACATGAGAAAAGGCTTATAAAAAGACTGGGAAGCATAACCCCTCTGGGCAAGTCTATAACCATTTTCTAACACAAGAGTATGGTGTGCGTATTTGTTGAACTGATACAAACAGAAGAAAAATAACTGCCTTAGTTGGGACTTGAATTCAGGTCACCCAGAATACCGTTCCACTTGCGTTACCAGCTGTGCCCCCAAGGCAAGTGGAAACTGAGACATCCCAAGGCACAACCTAGTGCTACAGAGATAATTACATTTTCAATCACAAGAGTGTAGTGTGCATATTTATGGAACTCATACAAATAAAAGACAGCAGAAAATAAGTGCCTTAGCTTGGACTTGAACCCAAGCTTTACAGAATACTGTTATGGTTGCACTACTGGCTGCGCCACCAAGGCAACTGGAAACTGGGATGTCCAGAGGCACCTTACTCTTTCTCTAATACACAGCCTGGTGCTGTGCAGAGAATTACATTTTCAATCTCAAGAGTGTGGTGTGCATATTTATGGAGTCTATAACCAACCCCACATAAATCATTTTTTGGAGGGGGAGATCAGGTGAGTATAAACTGTACTTTGAAGTTCTTTGTGTACAACCAGCTTTCAAAATCCCCACATGTGCTATTTGCTAGTGAAGAAAATTGGGTCTGGTCAAACATTCAGGTCATTTGGGTTTGGCAGTGCTCAGAAATAAACCTCAGAATCGGATTTCACTGTCAAAACTGGAAAAGTCCCCAAGCAAAAATTATAGTTCTCCTCCATGAAAGACGTGCTGCAGAATTTGAAAAAAGTATAGTTGGCAATTTTTGTGTGTGTCACTGATGTGGGCAGGCTGACAAGCAACCAGCAAGAGGTGGGGGTGAGATGAGACTGACAGCAGAGCAGCAGCCAGGAAGGAATGCTGTACCTGAGGGTGGGTCGGTCTATGCTCCTCCTGGTTACCCCTTAGTGCATGTGTGCACTGTATGATCAAGGCACAGAGATAACTCAAGTGCTCCCAACTTATGAGCTGACATGGACACTCTCACATGTCACTCCCAGTCCTCCTCTGCAGTGTTTGCTTCCACACTCAGGCGCCGACAGGGGAGTAATGTGACTGCACAAGGGGGAAGTCCAGTCAAACTGCTTGTCTCTTTGCCCACTCTGACTCTGCTTCTGTTGGGTGTACCATGATTGGTCCTTGCACAATGATGTTGTTTGGGTTTACGAACCCTTCACATCATTCCAGCAGGGTCAGAGGTGAGAAGCATGGCAGGCAGCCACTTGTGTGTCTTTGAGACAGCGGCACAGTGTCATCATGTGGCAAACATTGTAGCATTTAGGAGGTGACTAGGAGAGACAGGTTGGTTCCCTTGGTGTTTTTTAGGGCAGGAAAGATTAGAGAAAACTTGACAAGTTAAAATACAAAAGCACAGCAGACAGCAGAACAATATGTACAGTTAATTTTTTTTGAATCTATATGGTTGTTGGATAGAGCAACAAAAAAAAAACAGGACAACAAAGAAGCAGTTGTTTAAGGTGGTTGGGAGGGAAGGGGCAGGCAAGGGCTGCCTCTGATCCCCAAGAGTCAAATATATTAAAAATATATTTAAATAAAAAACCTTTTATTTTGCTGAGGAGCACACTACATAGGGGAGAAGGATGAGGGAGGTCACCAGTGGGATCCCACAGGGGAGCAGGTTTGGGTGGGATAAAACAGGGGAAGAGGAAGGTTCTGCCCCTGGGTAGGCTCTGGTGTCCTCCATAACCAACCACAGTATGCATTTGCCACAGGCTGTTTCAGTCTCAGCACTACAGAAGCACAGTTCAATCAATCTACTGATTGCTAACTATTTTCATTTTCTCAAGCTCTCTTGACATCAATATCATCATCAGCACTGCCACAGGAGCAGGGTTGGGGGGGATGGAACAAGTTCAAGTTCAAGTTTATTGCAGGAAAACTCCATTGAGCAAGCTCATTCACAAGGAGGTCCTGTGACATAAACACTTAGGCCCAGATATTCAAACTGCGCCAGTCTGAGGCGCAAGCCCCTGCGCTGCTCAAAATAGTTGCGCAGGGGTGTGGCTGGGGTGATATTCAAAGGAGTTGCGCTGGTGAGCAACTCCTTTGATCATCACCCCGAGCCACAGCACTGCACGATGGCGCATGGAACCAAGCTACCGCAAGTTGCCAGAGTTGAGCATTAAACTTGCGTGGTATGCCAAGTACCATTGCCATGCGCAAATTCCGATATCAAAAGGTGACATGCAAATGGGGCCATAATTTATGCAAAGAGCGCAGGGGCCATTTGCATCTGTTGTAGCCCCATTTGCCTTCAATACGCTCAAGATGCGCGATCCTGAGGACTTGCTCCTGGCCACCTGCCAGGCAGCAGCCGTCGGGGACCGGCGCACAATGCAACCGATCGCGGGCATCACAGTTACATGACACCCCCACACTCTCCCACAGCCCGATCGCGGGCAGAACACGCACATGCCCCTCCCCACATCACCCACAGCCCGATCGCGGGCAGAACAACTTCATGCCCCCCACACATCTCCCACAGCCCGATCATGGCAGAACTGCATCACATGTCCCCCACACATCTCCCAGGCCAGTCGCGGGCCAGAACCATCCCTTCACCCCCACACACATCTCCCGTGGTGGGGGGGACATGTCGTTCTGCCCGCGATCGATGAGGGAGATGTGAGGGGACCATGTACTGTACTGCCAGCGATCGGGCTGGTGGAAACACAGGGACCGAGTTGGGGCCAGCCAGGTGGCAGCTGCTGTGTTATGCCCTGCAATGCAGCAGCTCACCTGTGGGTGGCCCTCAACTTAAGCTTTTTTTGGCTCAAGCATGCGGGCGCAGGTTGGGGTGCGCATGCACAACTCTGCGCAACCCGACTGAATATCGGGTTGCGCAGGTTATGCATGGATCCTCCCCCTCCTGTTGAGCATGCATTCATTTGCATTGCTCTCTTGCGCAACCTGTTGCCAGTGGCGTAACTGCCTCCTGCTGAATATCGCAGAATGGCGCATTTTGGACTTGCGCATGGCGCAACCCTGTTGCGCATGGCGCAACCCTTTTGAATATCTGGGCCACAAAGTACAAACACAAATAGGTAACAACAGTATAAACATGAAATGCACGTTACATGATACAGGCTGGATATACATACAAGGGTACCACATAGGGTGACCGCAGGTGGTAAACATTGATATGAGACAGGGAAGCGACTTACAGGTTGCATACTGATAAATGAAACATGATGACTGGTGTGTGCAATACATATACAGTATCTTGGCAGCTAGAACAAACAACAGTCTACAACTGATATGGGGAGGAGTGATTTGATAGAGTAGCAGTGGAGCATAAGCAAAGATAAAGCCAGGAGTAGAAGGAAGGAAAGAAGTTAATATGACAAATCAATTATACCTTACCGGTGGATAAATATTGCACACATGGGGAAGGAAGAGACTTAATGATAGTTACAGGTGTCTTTTATTTTGGCTGAACTTAGCGATTTGTAGAAGTTTATTGAAACTGTGCTAGATAGTTTCAATCACGGTTTGTAATTGGTTCCAAATGGAGGGAAGGGCATATGCAATAGCACGTTTACCAAACGAAGTCCGCATCCTTGGTATGTCAAGCATAATAAAGTCAGATTTTCTTAATGAGTATGCACTATGTGAGATACTAGTAAGGGAAGAGAGATAGCTTGGCAATTTCTGCAGAAGCAGTTTAAGAGTCCATAGCCCAGCATGGAGCAGGCGTCTAGTAGTAAGGGATGTCCAACCAACAGCTGCATATAAGTCACAGTGGTGAAAACATTAAGGGGAGTTGGTAATGAACCGTAATGCACAGTGATAAAGGATGTCCAGTTTACTTAGATTTGCAAGAGTGGTAGAGGAATAGATTACATCGCCATAGTCCAGTAGGGGGAGAAAAGTGGCCTGTACAAGCTTGTTTCGAGTTTCAAGGGGGAAAAGGGTCCTATTTCTGTAGAAGAAACCTAACCTTGCTTTTAACCTTGTAGAGACATCTTCGACATGGTCACTGAAAGATAATTTATTGTCGATCCAGATACCTAGATATTTAAATTTGGTTACAACTTCCAGAGGCTCGTTTAGCGTGGTGACAATGAAGTCTTGGGCAAGGGTATTGGGGGGGTCTGTGACAGCACTGTGGGAGAATATCATCGCTTTAGTCTTCTTAGCATTGAGCAGAAGCTTTGCCTTTATTAGATTATGCTCAAGTTGTGCTGAAGTCTGCTTGAAGCACTCCTTGACTTCAGATAACGATGAGCCAGAAGTATACAACACAGTATCATCTGCAAAAGTGCAGATTGGACGAGATATGTTAGCATCTAAGTCATTAATGTACAGAGAAAACAAGATAGGGCCTAAGATGGATCCGGGGACTCCTCTTGTAACTGGCAAGGCAGCAGAAAAAACCTCCGCCTTTACTTTTGGAATCTTCCAGTTAGGTAGCTAGAGAACCACTTGGTGGTATGGTATGTGGCACCCAACTTTGCAAGGCAATTGACTAATAGTTTGTGATCAACAGTATCAAAAGCTTTGCTGAGGTCCAAAAAGACTGCACCAGTTACCTTCTTAGCATCTATAGCAGAGATCCAATCATTGGTTACTTTGCTAGTGCAGTGATTGTGCTATGATTAGCCTGGAAGCCAGATTGAGCTGGGTTAATGAGAGAGAAGGTTTCCAAGTGAGATTTTAACTGAATATGGATCAGTTTTTCGAGAACTTTAGAAAGGATAGGCAATATGGAGATAGGCCTATAGTTGTTTACATCGCATGGGTCACCAGATTTAAATAGAGGGAGGATATGTGCTGATTTCCAGCAGGACGGCACAGTAGCAGATGTAATGGAAAGATTGAAGATGTGGAGAATTGGGGCAGTGAGATGGGCGTAGCCTGACCTTAGGAAAAAGGGTTCCAAGCCATTGTCCCCTGCACTTTTTTTGGTGTCTAAGTTAAGAAGAGAATCTTCTACTTCTTTATAAGTTATCTCGCGCAGTTGGAAGGGACTGGGTGCAGGACTAGATGTGGCGGGAGGGGTATGCTGGCTCACTGCAGCACCAGCATAAGGTGACGAGTCAAAAGCTAATCCAGCTGTGGCAAAGTGGGAGTTAAGTTCCTCCAGGATTAATGACTTGTTTTCCGCAATCTTGCCACCTGCAACTATCTTAGTTGGGACAGAGGGGGCCATGGGCCGTCCTTCTATAGTTTGATAGTCTTCCATATTTTATGAGGGTTACCTTTAGCTTGTTCTAGAGTAGAAATATAATAGTTAGCTTCAGCAGAGCGAAGTTTTTTCACACAGTTATTCCTGGCTGTTCTAAAAGCCTGCCAATCCGAAGATTCTTTGGAATGTCTAGCTTTAGCCCAGAGCTTATCTCGAGCTATAAGGACTGCCTTGAGATCCGAGGTGAACCAGGGGTTGGAATTGTTCCGTACCCTTACTTTGATGAAAGGGGCATGCTTATTTATTATTGTAGTGAGTTTGTCATTAAGGATGCAAGCTGCCTTGTTGACATCTTTGGCTAGGTAAAGATCTTGGCATCTGATCATGCTCAGGTCAGATAGGAAGTTTACTGCACTGAATTTGCGAAAGGATCTTTTTGTTATAAAGATGGGTTGCGGCCGGGCCTTAATTTGAGATCTTATGCAAGCAACAATTCCATGATCGCTCATGTCATTGTGAAACACTGCCAAATGAGATATTTTGTGTGGATAGGTGGTTAGTACCACATCTAGAATGGAACTGTTGGCAGTATTTAGAGTGTTGTTCCTAGTAGGTTCACTGACTAATTGCCCAAGACCTAGCTCGTCACAAAGGGATTTGAGGCCGTGTGATTTCGGTGACAGCCAGTCCATATTTAGGTCTCCTAGAAATATTGTTTCAGTTTTTGCATCTACGAACATGGATTTTAAAAGATTAAGGACTTCATCACCACCAGACGGGGGTCTATAGCCACCTAGGATAGTGATACATTCCGAGGAGGGGAGATGAAGGCTCAGCGAAACTAACTCAAATTCCTTGGCTAGAGATTTGCAACTAATATTGGTGACCAAGTACTTAGATTTGTGTGGATAACCACACCCCGCCTAGACTCTCTATCTGCTCTAAATAAATTGTAGCCCGCAGTGATATTTGTTGATCAGTGTTCGTCTTTTTAACTACGACTCAGTAATTATGATAAGGTCTGGTTAATGTGTACAACCCAGGCTTGCAGCTATACAAGTTTTTAGGCAGGCTTAAAATGTTGACCATCATCAGTTTGAGACCTGTGGCCTCAACAAAATCGATAAGCGAGGTAAGTTGGGGGGGTGGCAGGGTTGAGCTCCACATTTCCTGAGCAGAGAAGAAGCAGAAGTATAACTTTCTTTTAGGAGCTTATAAGAATGGACACTGCTTTTTTATTTCTTCGAAGCAACCCATATCGTGCTGCGCAAGAGGTGGCACCACTGTAATGACAGTTGATCATGATCAAAGTAAGTGCTTGGGTAGACATAGGTGAGGACAGTAGCAAGGTTGTGTAGGCTAACCAGGGGGAATAGGCTAAAAGGGGAGAGGAGAATGACACAGTGTCTGCACGGTAGACTGTTATAACATTAGGAATTGATAAGGTACATTGGAGAACTGAATTGCATTGAGGTACTTCGAATTGCACTGTATTGCTGAAAACTCTGCACCTTAGGAGCAATAAAAACACAATAAGGAGAGCCATGGTCCCAGATTGAGTGGTCTCGTGATTTGTATTAGTGCAATATTTTCTAGGCAAGTAATTTGCCCACCTAACTGTGGAGGAGGAAGGTGTTTAACCAACTCTGAGCATCTTTGTATGGTACCCTACCCCACTCTTTGTGAAGGTTCTGCTTACAGTTATTGTTCCTTGATTTTTATGTATTTTATGCATTTATGCAATATAACTTCAAATATCTCGCCATTACCTTTGATGACATGCTCACCTTTTCAAACCACATTGACTCTGTCATCAAGACTGCACATATAAAACTTGGTGTACTTTATCATCACAGACATTCAATGACACAGGATGCACTCAAACTAGCCACCAGTAGCTCAATATTGTGTACCATTGACAGTGGGTTACCTTTATATGGGGTGGACACAAAAACTGCTCTTAGCGGGATCAACACACTCCTCAATAAGGTCTGTCATCTTACTTTGGGGGTCACTCTCGACACCCACACCTGCTCACTGTACACTGACTCTGGATGGCTCCCACTCCATCTTAGAGGGCAAAACCAAACCTGCTTACTTCGGAAAAAAGTACTACTTAGATTGACATCCCCTGCACTGGGCAGACACTTTAAGCTGGCCATCCCAACAAAATCTACCTGTAGTGCAGTCACTGACAAGATGGTGATTCCCTTCAAAAGGATGAAACATGCCCAGAACTCCATCCTGTATCAAGGTCCAAAATGGTACAATGAACTACCTGCTGTCCTCACTGATACTACCAAGGTTATTACCTTCAAAGCTGGGCTCAGATCTCTCCTTGACTCTAAAATGACTAGTACTTGCCTGTGCTAATGTGATAGTATCTCACCCCAGTGTTTCATTTACCTACCCCCCCCCCACATCTTTCAGCTATATACCACTTTTTTTCTTAACCCACTCCCCTACCCCCAATTACCTGATGATGGCCTCACTTGGTTGAAAGCTCCACCTCTCTTCCACCTCAGACAATGCCACCTGCCTACGCTAATGTGATAGTACCTCACCCCCAGTCTTCCATTTACCTACCCCCTCTACATCTTTCTGCTATATGCCACTTTTTTCTTAACCCTCTTCTCTGCCCCAGTTACCTGACAATGGCCTCACTTGGTTGAAAGTTCCACCTCTCTCCCACCTCAGACGATGGCACCTTCAGCTGATCCCCCCAACCCCCTCTTATCTAATCAGTCTATCTGTTAATATTTATTCATCTGATGTGCATAAGTTCAGATTTTTACTATTACTGCCTGTGTATATGCTTCAATGTGTTATCTTTTTTTTTTCTCTGTAATCCTTGTATTTATGTAATGTTTGTTCAACACTGACATGGAACTTTTGAAAATTAGTCCTTGACTCAAAGGTTTTAATCCCAAACTTAAATTAAAAAAAATACATTATAATTGTACATGAGAAGCCATTTAAAATCAGAAATATTTTGCCCTTCAAAACTGTACAATTAATTTAATTTAGGGCCAAATTGAGTCAATTTAGTTTTTGCCTGGCTCGGCTCAGAATTGGGCTTTTGAGCTAAATTTGTCTACTTGCATAGCCCTACTATTAAAAAATGGCACAGACTGTGAGGCTGAGCTAGTTAAACTGCTTTTTGCAACCCATCAGCAGTATGAGAAATGAAAAGGACTTAAGGGAAACATTACTAAGGTGTGTAAATGATGTACATGGGTGTGGGCTGAATCCACTTACAATACATTAAAGAAGCCCCCCCAGAACATTTTCCAATATTTTCTATTTGCAAAACTTATGACAGGCCAGTATCTGTGCTGAGGTGGACAAAAGCCACAGCTTTCATGTCATAGCACTATGGTCTTGTATCCTGCCCATGTCTACTTCTTCTTACCCCTGCCCTAACACATTTTTGAACCACCAAGCTGCATTGCTACTTTGGTTTTTCTGCCAATAATATCACTAGCCCTTCTGTGCTAAAACTATCTATTTGCTAGTTTGTGTTTTCAGGCTGCAGGCTCCCTAGTCTCTTCTTGACTCTAGATATCTACGTGACGTGCCCTTTCACTTCAGAACATCCCTTGAGTCAGGTTATTACTTTAATGGTTCACCAACATTATTCCCAGCCCAGCATTCTTGATAATATATTCCAAATGTCACAAATGTGCAAAACCATGTGTGTGTGTTGGATGTCTTACTCATTTTTATTATTTGAGGAAATGTTTTCATCTCAGTTTTTCTTTTATCTGATTCTATATTCCAGACTTATCTCCTGATAACAATTTTGTCTCTGTAAGAGCTCATACTGTATGTGTGAGTGTGGTGACTTTCTGAATAATTTTCAGTTCAACAGATTAAGGTTTATAACATAAGCATTAATGTTTATGTTTTTATGCACATTAAAAATACCTCCCTTCTCTTTGCCAACAGCTTACTTTGAATGCAACATAACTTAAATGTCTTAGTTTATCTCTTAAATGAGTATGATTTGTACATCAGATTACTCCTTATACCTACTGAGTGGTACTCCCTCCAAGCTGGAAGTGAGATGACTAACAAAGCTGAGTAAGCCTGCTAGTTCAATATATCTGTGCAGTCCCTTCCCCAATTTTTTTTGGCGGGGGGATACTGGTGAATTCCTGCACTTTCATTTAGAGAGTGCACAGCAGGTCATGTAGACTGGGGGAGAGCATAAATGGCCCTTGGCATGAAGTGGGAATTGGGTTAGTTTTTTTTAGTTTCAGAGAGAAACCCTGCAGAGAAGTAGGAGTTCTCCTTTGGAGGCTCCCACAGTCCCATCAGTGCTGAATGTCAAATTCACCAGCCAGAGAAGTGGTGGACACTATTTCAAGAGGGAGATCCCCGGGGGGAGAGGGGTCTTGTACCAGAGCATAATACAGAAAGAAAGCAGACAGACAATGGAAAAGCCCAGGGGGGTCTATAGAGGCTCCAGGAGGGATGGAATGTATGGATATGTGGGGAAAAACAGCCATTAAAGATGAGGTAAGTGATTACAAGCTTAACTCAGTAAGAAGTCTTAAGCATAGTGGGGTAAGGGTAATCCTGTATCTAATGAGTGAGAAAGACCACAAATGTGTGAAGAAAATTAGTGGGGCAATGGTAGTCCTGCATAAAAGGGGCAAGAGGATCCTATGATATAAGAAGTCTGCAGTTTGTGTGAAAGTTACTATAGAAAATCATAATGTTTACCTTTCTTTACTATAAAACAAGCTGGTCTACAGAGCACTGCTAGATGACGACCTGTGGTCCCAGCTAGGATTTGAGCTAAGGATTCAGATATATGTAACCAGGGCACATCCACTTCAAATAAAAAGCTCCACCTATCGCACAGAAAAAGGAAGTACTGGTTTAGTATTAGGGTTACTAAAATATGGAACAAACTTCCAGTTGAAGTAGTAGCTAGTCAGACAATTACAGATTTCAAGGCACATCTAGATGAATACCTGATAAAAGCTGTTATTACAGGCTACTGTTAATACATGGCAAGCTGTTATGGACATTTAGTCTTAATGGCTTTGTATCTACCTATGAGACCTATTTTTCCAGTCATGACTGTAGTGCTACAGTAACCTACACAGGGTAGAAAGTCAGCTGGTCTTGCTTAGTTTCCCATGACTTCATAATGGACTTGAATACATGGGATGGAGAAACAAACATGCAACAACTACACAAAATGTTAGTTGTAATGAAGTATTGCAGCAGCCCATATAGAGCAAACTGTCAACAGTTCCCAACACATAATTAACTTTGATGTACATACTAGACAGTTGGGCATGCAGTATGAAAATGCATTTTCTTGACATACCAGCAAAGTGGCAGCAGTGTACAGGGCACACGACTACTTGTTGAACAAAATATGTTTGTGCTTCATAATGGAATTAAGCAAAGTACAGAAGCAGGCATGCAAAATAACACATAATTTAAGAGTTGTTAGAATAGTGCTGTAACAGTCTGTACCTGTTAGGTTGCCTCTGGTTCCAGAGGTTATTTCCATTCTCCACACGTTATGGTGACAAAATGAATGCAGAAACAGGCTCACAGTAAACCAAAGGCTTGAGATTAGAAACATTTGGAGCTGCCATCTGTAACTGGGGAGAGTGGATTGTCCAAGTGATCCTTATCTACTGATTAAGTCTGTGTTTCTATGTTTCTATTAGATAGTTACAGAAAAATTTAAACCACTTTTTGGGTAACATAAATGTCCCGACTAGAATCTCAGGAGACATTGGCTGAATTTGTAAAGTTTAAATTGGGATGGGGTCCAATTCAACTAATTATGGACGTGTGGGCATCTGGTGATATCCCTCTAAGTGCTGCTTTTTTGCTCTGGGGTCCCATCCCTGTATAACCTCTGATACCTTTGGGTTACCAGTAATGAAGTGTCTGGGTCTCCAGACTAGAGATGTAGCAAAATTAAATTCCACTGGTGAAGTGAACACGAAGTGGCCACTTCATGTTGTCCTAGCACTACACCATGTGACCATTGCAAAATGCTCACTTCGCTATGTTGTTATGACTTTGCATTGTCATTCCACCTTAACGCGAAGTAAGGCAAAGTGACAACAATATAGGCAGCCCCCCACACATCACATAGCTTACAGTACTGTAAGTCACGTGCTTTAGCCAGGCAGGAAGGAAATGAGTCATACAAGCAGATACTTTTAATTTCTCCTGTGCTGAGTAACAGGGAGGAGGCATTTTGTGTAGGAGAGGAGAGGAGAGGATTGTTGTTGTTCTTAAATGTGATCATACCCAAAAGCTTTTTTAAATGCTAATTGCTTAGGGGTTTTTTTTTTTACTATTTTGGCAATTCATTTTGTCTTGTGGTGCCTGATTTCTTTGTTTTATAAGTTTTGTTTCATGTGTGTGCTTGTGTGTGTGAGACTGTGTGTGTGCCTGTGTTGTGTGAGTGAGTGTTCTGTCTTGTGTAATGTGTGTGAAGTCATTGGCGACAGTGTTGATAGTTGGAGAAGGGAAGAGGGAATTTTTTGAAATGGAGCAGGGACAGGATGTGGACCATCCAAGTCAGGACTCAGAGGGAATGCATGGGACTCTACCTGGGGTAACAGAGCAGAGTGGCAGTATTGCTGGCAGGAGGGGAGTAGTGTGCATGTGTGGGGGGTTTGGCCAGGTGGTGTTAGATTGTTCTAGTCTTTGGTCCTCTCCCCCTCTCTGGAAACAGCAGCACCAGCACGTCCACCAAGTCCACCACCACCACCACCAGTGCCAGCTGCAGGAGCTCCAGCAACACTGCCTCCACAGCCACAGGTCGAGCCCCATGGTGACCATGCTGCCGGCACTGCATCTGTCCCTCCTGTGGCTGGTCCCCCCCCCACAGCTCCCCAGTTTGGCAGTTTTTCAACTGTGTTGGGGGGGACAGCAGCCTTGTGGTATGTATACTTTGTGGGGGAGAGGTGCACCATGGCCCCCAAGGGACACATCTGGGGACTGGGGGACAGCGCACCCATATGTTGAACTACCATAAGATGGAGTGGCAGGCAGCCACAGAACAGGCCAGGCCTCCACCTGCTGGCCCTTCTGTGGCAGTGGCAGAGGCTGCTGCTGTTGTGCATCACTGCAGCTGGAGGAGGGCCACAGCAGCAGCTGCTCCACCACTGCCACCAGCACCATCCTCACCACCATCTTTACCTGGTGTACCACCACCAGTGGACCCCACAATGCCTGCAACTCAGGCAGACATAGCACTTTTGTGGGCTGCGGTGAAAGTAAACAATGAGAGGGTGGGTGCTGTCCAGAAGCAGTTGGAGCAGATAGAGCGACACCAGTTATAGATTGTGTCAATGCTCCATCTGCTGCTGGACCAGCAGGAGATCCCGCATTAGCTTTTTTTTTTTTGCAGCATACCTCCCCCTCGCCACCATCACTGTAGTGTTTTGTCTTTTGTCTAATAACAGAAAGAGGGAAGGCCACAGTAGTAATTTAAATATATACATACACAAACATACATGCTCCTTATTGCCCTGTTACTATAATCTGGTGCCTCAGTAATGTTTACTTTCTGTTGTGGAGTGGTTGTGGAAAAGCAAGACTGAGCAGTGCAAGTATAATGTGCTAAATTGCATGTGTGCAGTCAGTGTCGTTTCCTGTGTGTGTGTGTGATGTCAGACATTGTCCAGCTTCTTGCAAACATATATATGCTGACTTGTTGCAGTGTTTATGGTATAAAGAATAGAAAAAAGAATATATAATGTATATGTTATTGTCACCATTATCATCAGCAGACTAAGTGACATGATATTTTTTCCGAGGTGTCTGGCCAGAGTGCACCTTAGTCACATACTGCACACATGACTTTTAGGAGAGCATGTGTTTTTTGTGCTATTATCTCAGCAAAGTCAAAGTCATGTGTGCACTGTGAGTGACTGAGGTGCACAGTGGCCCGAGACCTCTGAAAAAATGTCATATCGCTTACTCTGCTGGTGCTGATGGTACAAATAAAATATATGTCATATATTTCTTATCTTTATTCTTTAGATACTGCAAAATGTCACACTATATATATGTTTGCACAAAGCTGGACAATGTTTGCACACACAGGAAAGAAGACAGATGGCACACATATAGTTTAGCACAGCGCACTTGTACTGCTCACAGTCCTGCAATGACAAACACTTCATGAGTCCCGACACAAAGTAAACAATACTGAGGCTCCAGAAATATTTCTTTTTTGAAATAGTCATTAAAGCAGCAGTGCAACAATCTGGTGAAAATTTTGACTTATACTTTTTATGCTATTTCACATTGCCACTTAACTTACCTCCTGACTTGTATTACATGATACCATTTTTTCCAGTATTTGAGTCTGCTTTAGTACTTTTTTCATGTCTGAAATAATAAAAGGAGCGCTCCTTTTAATGCGGTGCAGACCAGGTCTTCATCAGTATTTTCAGCTGTTTTTGTTCATCAGTTGTTAATATATCACTTCTGTTGTGAGTAAAATTAACAATTATGCAGGAAGTGCTTTCTGACCTCACAGAACAATATTTGTTCAAAAACAGCTGCAAATACTGATGAAAAACTGGTCTGAGACACAGTAAAAGGAGTAATCCTTTTATTTTTTCAGACATAAGAAAAAGTACTAAAGCAGACATAAAATGTAAAAACAAGGGTATCACACAAGTCAGGAGGTAAGTGGCTGGCAATCTA
Organism: Neoceratodus forsteri; assembly: GCA_016271365.2. NCBI lineage: Eukaryota > Metazoa > Chordata > Ceratodontiformes > Ceratodontidae > Neoceratodus > Neoceratodus forsteri. The sequence continues at coordinate 951,643,928 of CM028134.1, forward strand.
AAATAGCATGAAGAAATGTAGGTCAAAATGTTCACCAGATTGTTGCACTGCTGCTTTAATTTATAACTTTAATTATGATATTATGTGCTCACAGCATGCAAAATGCAACTCTTTTGTGTCCAGAGAATTCCCAAGTGCTGAATAAGTGAAACGGGAGTGGCTCACTACATGCAAAGTCCCCCAGAATGTATTGTGCAGTCACTCATTTGCACAGTAGTCACACAGAGTTCCCAGACATTTTCTGCATTCCCAGAATGCAACGGTCTTGTGTCCAGAAAATTTACTAGTGCTGAATAAGTGAAACGGGAGCGGTTCACCACATGCAAAGTCCCCCAGAATGCATTGTGCATTCACTCATGTGCGCAGTAGTCACACAGAGTTCCCAGAATTTTTCTGCATTCCCAAAATGCAACTGTCTTGTGGCCAGAAAATTAGCAACTGTGATGATGATGTCATGATGTACAGTGTCTTGCCAAACCGTGTGAAGGAGGGATAACATAACATAAATCCATTCTTTGTTCCATCAGAAATGATGACTGTGTGAGAACTGTTGCTTGTCCAAACTGTGCTGTGATTCCTGCGAATGTGATGTGATCACCTAAACCAGATGGAGGGGGCCCAATGTGTGTACACTTATAGTAGCCTTGGTGAGTTGAGATATATATATATATATATATATTTTTTTTTTAGGTGGGGGTTGACATATATCTACATGTACTCGTTGTATTGTTTTGTATCACAGGTCGCATACTGTTGGTGTGCACATACCAGTGTTTGATGAGAAATGTTGGTGTTGAAATTGGAAATGGAATACTCTCACGCCAATGAAGGTAAGTATTTTTTTTGGGGGGGGAAGCATATTTGCAAGTAGGTCTCATTAATGGTTTATTATTTGATTACTACTTCTCAGATTTCATCTGCATCCTTCTCCAGTCCGGTAATGATGGTCATGGTCATTATTGATTCAAACGACTTCTGCTTGTTGCATGTCTGCCCCAGCCCACGGGGGCATAATGTTGAAGACGTTCTTTGGATAAGGCAGCTATGACACCACAAAGCAAATGAAGTTTCCTAAAAAAAGAAATGAAGGACTTATTACAACTTGATTGCAGCAGTAAGACATTGGGCTGGAATTTCAAAGACCCGGCTCAAACTGTAACATAGGCAACTTGCACCAAGTGCGGTGTGCCCGGGACCCAGCACCCAAATTTCTATTTCTCAGGGTCCCAGCGCCTAAGTCCTGCAGCTTGCGGCAAAGGGGGTGCTGCACCTGATGTATGGCACACCCACCTGGAATGCAGCAAAGGCCACGGGGAGTCTGCAGTACCCATGGACAGGGGCTGACAACTGGGCTGTGCCCCCCCAACACCACCGCACCAACGGCACCAGCGCCACAACATTCCCTGGTACCCTGGTGAGCTAGTGCACCCCTATCCATCTCAGCACTCCCACCCCCCTCCCATACCCGATCTGGCAACCAGCACAGCCCTCCACATGCCACCCAGCTGGCCACCACATGGGCTGTCTGTGCACATACTTTATACAGTACATGCTCCGATGGCTCATTCGGTGGCAGTGGTGGTGGCATGTGGAGGGCTGTGCCGGTCACCAGATTGGGGTATGGGAGGGGTGGGAGTGCTTAGAAGGGTGGGGGTTGGCAGGATACATGGACGTGGGTGTCAGGGACCATGATGGAGGTGAGGGGGGACCACTGGACCACCAGGGATCGCCACCAGGGACTGATCAGGGTGGGCCACATGGTGGCACTTACAGGATGACCCCCCAGGAGCTGTCTAAGTCCCCTTAGACCAGCTCCTCACTCCTCACTGGTCTAAGGGTACTTGGCACTTCATTCCAGTGGGGGTCTTTCAAATTCCGGATCCTAGGGCTGCAGCAGTCTGGGTCTGCCGAAAGCCCCAGTGCCATGCTGCAGCCACTTTCGTGGTGCAAGAATGGCGCTAGCACACTTTGGTGCAGGCAGCCTGCTGTGTGAAGCAGGCTGCCTTTCAAATTACCACTTGGTGCAGCCCTTGGAGCAAGGTGCCCTTGTGTCAGACCCGTTTGACGCAAGCACCTTGCATCAATCTAAGGCCTTTGAAATTCCGGACCATTATGTTTCAGCCGTAGCTGTTCCACTACTGGTATCTGGATTAACACAGATAGCAAGCTGTCCCACTGCAATCATCAGATCACAATTTAATTTAGTACCAGGCTGTGTAACAAATACACTGTGTCAGTGTCCCTGCATCTCAAATCAAGTTACATTTTAAAACCACATCTTGTCAAGTAAAAGTAGTATGACCTGAGTCCAACTTTTTCAACTCTGTCATGGCTGCACAGCTGCAAATTTGGAATACAGTGCATGATATGTTGCAGAAATATTTTTTGTGATGTACATGTTACCTAGTTTATGAATCATCAGTCGGATTTTTGCACTCATAAAAAAAAGGAAAATATTAAATAAAATTGATATACTTACCAGTATGGATTGGAAATGGATATCCCATAGGCTCCTGTAGACAGCAATGCTGCTGTACTAGTGACGCAGACCTTCAGCGAAGGAGAGTCATTTGTTGTTAACCTGTAAAAAAACAAAATAAGTTGACCATATGTGTTTGACCATTGCAGCTCAGAAAAGCAACAGAAAACAAAACATACAGCTAAAGGAAGTTGAACAGTATGAAAAACATTAGTACACATACTCACTTTATAGTTTTAATAGTAAGAAGCCTTGTGCTTGTGGCTCATGGATTTGGTCTCCTGTTTGCCTGCCTTTGCCTTGGCATGGTCAAGACATGTAAAGGAAAACATTGTCACAATGCTGGTGGCGGGTGGTGGTGGTCATAGTTGAGGCAAATGATGACATTCCCTCTCACATCTTCCTGCATCTGGTGGTGATGGCAGTGGTTAACAGCAGTCTTATGGTGGTGGTAGTCCAGGAGGATACATGGTCACATTCCCTATGGTGGCAGTGGTGAACAGTGGTCTTATGGAGGTGGTAGTTCAGGGGACACATGGTCACATTCCATATGGTGGCAGTGGCAAACAGCGGTCTTATGGCAGTGGTAGTCCAGGGGGACACACGGTCACATTCCCTATGGTGGCAGTGGCGAACAGCAGTCTTATGGTGGTGGTAGTCCAGGGTGACACATGGTCACATTCCCTATGGTGGCAGTGGTTAACAGCGGTCTTATGGTGGTGGTAGTCCAGGGGGACACAGAGTCACATACCCTATGGTGGCAGTGGTGAACAGGTAACAGTGGTCTTATGGTGGTGGTAGTCCAGGGGCTAGGACATACTGTGGTCTGTTATAAATGTGACATGGCATATGAAATTTGAGTCACTATGAGTGGGGCACTGATTTAACTTCATGAAAAAGAAAACATGTATCATACAAGAAATGTGACAGCCTTTTAACCACTTAAGTTAAAACCTGCCAACATTAGCCTCATCATCATTCATCATCATCCTGATAAAAAAAAAAAGTTGCCCTCGCAGTCTTCTATGTCTGAATTCTGACCACTGGGAAATTCTTTCTCCATTGTGTTGTCACCTACATCAATAGTAGGCCATTTCATGCTTCCACTGCCACCAGGATGGCCCCTTTCTACAACATCAGAAAAACCATGACAATGCCGGTGTATGAATACTGAGGTTGCAGTTTGAGCGGGTGTGTGCCTCTCATTTATTATTATGAATGTCAGCAAACTGACATTTGCAGAAGAGAGGTTTGTATGACGATCCTGAGCTATTGCACCTGCTGAGCCGAATACCCTCTCAACACTCACACTGGAGAGTGGGCATGTCAGGTACTTCAGTATCTCAGCGGTCAGCTCTAGCCATTCACTGACCTTTCCACTCCAGTATAAAAGGGGATCATCAGTGATTGACAGATACCAGTTTTCAGACAAATATGACTCAACCATTCACTGTGCTGCTCTAAGTCCAGTGGTTGATGCATCATGCACTTCTATGGAATCATTTATGTCACAAATCCACACTTGGGACAAAGCTTCCCAAAGTGGGTTAATGCCAACTGCTTTTGATGACAGACCACCTGGAACTGCAGTCCCCTTCCCCTTACAGGATATGCATAATACTACTCCTCCAGGTTCACCTTCAGCCTGACTATGCTGCTGAGGTTTACTGACCCTGGCATGTGACTTCTGTGCCCCATGAACCAAGTGCACCAGTTGCCTACTGGCAGTTTTTACTTGTTCAGGCCCACCCTCCAGTACTAAGGCAGTTCCATGTTTGTATCATGGGTCCAGCATTGTTGCTATTGCAAAGTTGTCACTACGTTGAATGCTCAAGATGTGACAATTCTGGTCAAATAATGTCAGCATGTGTTTCAGCAACACACTGCTAGCACTGTCTCCAGCAACATCAAGGATATGCTGTACATTCACCAATGTCTGCTTCAGCACCCGCAGCAGTGGAATTGATTGCCTATGTGGCATGTTCAAAAGACTCAAGATTTTTATTACAGAGTCCATGAAGCGTCACTGTTCAGTCATCATAGACATGGAACTGTCACGACTAGTGTGCATGACAAGATATTCTGAGATGGCTTTGTTCTGTTCATACTACCTCTCTGCCATGTATAAAGTGGAGTTCCACCAGGTGACAACTTTCAGCTTCAAGCAGTGCTGAGGGAGGCTGTTTCGCATCTGCAACTGCCGAAGTTGGTCACAAGCCTTTGCAGAGCATGAAAAGTGAGAACAGATACAGTGTGCAACTGTCAGCATTTCTTTTATATCAGGGTGCTGCAGAAACTCCTGCACCACAAGATTTAAACAGTGGGCCATGCATGGAACCCGAAAAAAGCCACCATTTGTGATGCACTTCACCACATTTGACCCATTGTCACTTGTTATGAACCCAACTCTCAAGGACAGGGGGTCCAGCCACTTGTCAGTTTCGGTCAGTATCAGGTCCAACATGTTTTCACCAGTGTATGAACAGGTCACATTGTGCATAGCAATCGTTGCATGCTGTCGAATTCCTGGAAGGTTGCTACCACGACACTCCACCTTACTACACTGATTATTCACACTACCAACAGCACAATCAACCCCAGGCACCTGCACCCAGTGTGCAGTTATACACAAATATGAACTCCCTGCTGTTTTGCCACTAGCCCACATATCCATACTTAAATGGATGAATGGAGAGGAGGAATGTTGAAGGGCATGTCTTACGAGTTGGACACAGTACGGTACAACTCGGGGATAGCACAGGTCGAAAATTATGTCCTGGATGGGACTTTCCATTTTGGACAGGTATGTGCAGCAAACCACTGGAACCCAGAATTCTCCACAAGGGAGAAGGGCAAAAGATCAATTGCCAGCATTTCAGCTACAGCAGCATTAAGTTCACGTGGCACTGTATGATTGTGTGGGTACTTCAGCTTATGCGCAAAAACACTCTATAACGTGGGCTGACATGGGGTGTGATGACAAATGGTTCTGCTCTGCGAAGTGCAGGGGGTGGACTATGGACATGCAATGAAGACAGTTGCACAGGTGATGACAAACCCAGAAATGCAGTTATTTTCCCAGATTTACCCACAGGAGTTGATGTACTACTTGCAGTAGACATACTGCATTGACCACCACCACCACCACCACCAAAACTGCTACTCTCACCACCACTGGACAAGATTTCAAAATCATTCCATTTCTCCACCTCATCATGCCTGTAGTAATCTTCTGCTCTTATTTCAGCACTACTGCATACATTTAATTTTCTACTTGATGTTACAATCATGGAAGGGGATAACATACTCGTTATGGTTGATGGCAAGGGTGAACGCCCCACTGTGGTACAGGTGTTAGCTGCCATCTTGTGCTGGATCCACAGAGCCATGTACCTGTTCTTAAGATGTGTATGATGTCCCCCTGTGCCCAGATGGCTCCCCTTTTTTACCTCAACTCACACACACCTGGCAAACCTGGCAGATTGCAACTGACTCATCATTTGCATCTTGCACAAAAAAATCCCAAACAAGGGACCGTGATGCTCTAGTTTTCCCCATGCCCTAGTTTTCCCTTTGTCCCTGATGCTGCTTATTGGACTCCATTTTTTTAAGGCATGAAGTGGAGGGTGTGCTACATGATTTTTCAGGCAGGACACACTTAGACTGCAACCGACCACCACTACTACGTATCATTATCACTGGGTCATCATCATCAACTGAAACTGGTAAATCACAGCTTTTTATGGGGGGGGGGTAATGCAAACAGATCCAGACACAGCCACCTCGAATTTCTTTTCTCCGGCTCCCAGCAGGGGTCACTGACATCATCATCATATTCATTAACATTATCCACATCTTCTGCTTGGATGCTGGCATGTGGACTGCATGTTGCAACTACAGCAACATCATCATCATCAGATTCATCAGCATCAGCACCACCATCACTCGGAATTTTTTCACCACACTGTGAATCACTGCATGGCAAATGCATGACCCCTGAACCATGGTGGAAGAAATGTCACATTGTGTGCTATCATTGACATGATGATCAGAATCTTCATGTTCAGTTACTGGGATGTTACTGGAGAGTATGACATCATCTACACTGTCAATCACTGGCACTGCTTCACACTCCACTATATTTTTGGACACGGTAAACTGGTCAGAAGTGGAACTTGAGGCAGCAATACTCATATCACCACCAGCAACTGCACTGACACCACCAGCTGGGAAAACATCATCTCCTCCAACTGTGAATGCAGCTACTGACTGCATTATAAAAAACATTGAAGGAGAAATACCTTTCCTCACATCAGCAATGCACTTCTGCGACTGCTTACTACCACGCCCACAGACAATCTTACCACTAGCAGCAGTGCCATGGTGAGAAACAGCTTTGCCTGCATGTCTCTTTGTGGGCATTTTGGGGGATCAACAAGAATATTCTAAACAAATTTGGATTTTGGAACATTCACTCTGGGTGGGGGCTGGGGGGTATGCTGGATATGAAGCCAAAAAACAACTGTGGCTTCAACAAAAGATACAGATGTAAATTCACAACAAGTTTAACAACACCTTAACTAACCAGTGGTGCTCTCAAGTCACAAACAATCCAATCTGGAAAAGAATACCATTTGCCAGTTGGGGGGTGGCACTGACTGCAGATTACAGCAGTGCAAAACCAAGAAAAGATACCACAATGGCAGTACAAAATCATGCAGGTGCAGTGAATAGCAGGTTCACACTGCTGCACCTGCAATTACACTGTGGCACAATAACAGGTGTATTATTTGATGTCACGCACCACACACATACACTCACACACACAAACACACACACAATTTGTTAACAAGTAATGCATAGCCAATTGAAATCCTCAGTAATATACAACGTATTTTAAACAACCTGAAATTATGCACTGCTGCACCAGGTCCATAACACATACAACCAGCAAAAAAATGTCAAGAATTACTGAAAATTTTACTGTTTGTACATTAACACAGTCAGTTATACAAGAAAAATATAACCAAAAAACAAATAACTCCCTATTTCTCCAACTTAAGTCTATGTACACCACAGATACACCCCCCCTAAAGCACACTTCCACTGTTTCTCAGTACACAGACTGAATGTTGTACATTAACGTTCAAAATCCACACACAAACAATAAACGCTCAATGATATGGGCACAGGAGGGTTTCCTACAATCGATGAACTAAAGTTTCAGCAAACAAAATGGCTCAAAAAAGGCTTTTTTAACATCTTTTAGTTTGAATAGCAGAGAGCTCTCAGACCAGACTGTCTCTAACAGCTTCCTACATACACTACCCAAACTGAGGCTGTGCAGAACAATCTAGAGCCCATGTGGCCTGAAATCCCATGAATCACTGCAAAATTCACATTTGGAGCTTAAAATAAGGCAACGTGAGGTGAAGTACATTGTTTTCAATGTACTTTGCATTAAAATTTGTGGAGTAGTGATTTGGGGAAGGCAGAGTAACGTGAAGTCATTGCTTTCAATGGACTTCACCTTACCTCTTATGACGTGAAGTACTGCGCTTTGCACTGAGGAGCACTTTACAAATCCAACTTCACTCCACAAATCACTCTGCGGAGCGAATTGAGGCCACTTCACCCCCCACTACTCCAGACCTTACAGGGTTAATTACAGAAGCTCCTTGGGCTCCCTTGTAGGAAGACCAGGGTATTGAAGTTGGGGGACATGACCAGTTGCCTTGACCTGGAGGATTCATGGCAGTTAGAAGCCAGTTGGCATGATGGTAGCCAGCAGCCAACAGCTCCCTCAATGCCAGAGCTGATTCCATAATTTCTAAAGGATGGAGAGTCCCCAGGTTTTCTTTATTTTAAAGGCAGCAACTTACAGCAAGATACTGCTGGGGCACATCCCTGTAAAACATTTAGAGGTTCTAGTAGAATAAGAAACTTCAGTGGTATGTGGAAGATAGATGCCACCTCCAGAGCAGCCCTATATTCTCCATCTGTGGGTCCTCCCTAAGTAAAGGATTATTCCTTTGTCAAATTGCTCAGTATGGAGCTATAAAAGTCATAATTCATGTACCCAGTTGTTACTGAGAACTGAAGAGAGCAGGAACAAAGACACAGATTGTACCATGTTGACTACTGTAATAATCCTGTGAATATATGCCATAACACTGAATAACCAAAGATCTATCACCTGGTGGTTTCAAAAAACATAAGAACTTTTAGAACAACTCACTCCTGGTGGTGGAGCGAGGGGTACATCCTTTTGGAAAATGAAATGGGGCTCGGATAGCCCTCAATTATCTGTCTTTGACATCCCGCCTGAAGGCTGAAAGTGAATGAACTGTGTACTGTCTGTATAAAGCTGTGGTCAGAACTACAACAGCTGCTAAAGTGACAGTATTGCTATTATGTGACAATGAATGCATTAAAAAATAATTAAAAAGCAAAACACTAAATTAAATTGAATATAGTTTGTGTAGACACAGTCAACCTGTGAGTCTGTGATGAGGCAGTACAGCATTCTGATTAAGATCACTGAGCTGCAAACCTGGAGGATTGGGTCCAAGTCCTACAGCCAATACTTGCATACTGTGTGACCATCAGCAAGTCACTTAACTTCCCTGTGCTCCCAGGACACACCTGGAAACATGCATTGGCTTAGTGTGTATTTCCTGGCCAAAAACTGTAACAAATAACAAACAAATTCTCTTTGCACATTCTGTACTGAAGAACTAAGGTGCTACTCATGAAAGTTATAAATATTCTCTTGCTTCAAGAAGACATATGTATTAATGTTTTTTTTTTTATTATTCTTTTGGTAACTAGGTAAGCCCTACTAGGCACAAGTGCCTGTTTTCAGGGAGGACCCAGGAGCACTGGGGTGGTTATGTGACTTGCTCAAGTCATACAGTACACACGTGGAGGTTGTGGGAATCAAACTCAAGTCTGCTGTATGTAACACGCTCATTCACAGCTCATTACTCTAACATGTAGGCTATACTGGGATCCCATATTGCATAGTGCTAGAAACAATTCCGGTCCTACTAGATTTAAAAAAATGTTACTTCTTTTACAAACATTTTGCATAATAATAACCAAATAGTAAGTAAGTAAAGTTTTATTTCTGAAGCACCCATTCCTGGAGGATCTGGACACTCTACAATATAAAATATATCACAAACTGAACATAACAGACATAGACGGTGTAACATAAAATTACAAATCATCACTGGATTATAATGACTAGAAAGAAATAGATTGATGATAATAACATCTATATTAAATTATTATTTGCAGATAGCCAGCAAGTCATAGTAAATCGAATGCCTCCTTAAAGAGATGGGACTTCAGACCCCTCATAAAGGCTTCCAATGAGGAGCATCCCTCAAGGACCTTGGAACCAAGTTCTACAGGGTCAGGCCAGCTACCTTCCAGACCCTGTTGCCAGATAACTTCAACTGAGCCCTGTGAAGCACTACGAGGCCTATCTGAGAAGAACAAAGAGGGCGGAGGTCTGGTGAGGAGTCAGGAGATCACATATGTTATCTGGTATTTTAAAACAAATTCTTTGAATTAACAATGACTTCAATCAACACACTGCACACACCAATGTTGTGTTGGGAAGCTAATCCAGAAGATGCTCTCACAGCCAGCAGCATGAGTTTATTTATTTATGTCTTTGATAACCGGGTGAGCAAACTGATCCAGAGGACTGTTTTCAGTTGCAACCTGGACCACCAGGGTGGCAAACACAACAAACATCAATACAAACAGAAATACAATTAGAACAAAACAGCACTGCTGAATACACTTGGTATGAGGTCAAATTACACAGTACAAATGTTTCAGAGAAATCACTAAATACTGGTATAGTGACATACATTAAGTGGCTATGCAATATAAAAGGCTTAACATGGTGATTATGGTAAAATATTACATGCAATGTACATACAGTAACTGGGGAGCCAAGGAAATAAATACAGTTAAAATGAAGGTTCAGTCTATCACTAGGAGTGATATAGGCACAAGTCATAGGCAGAAATGCAACATAAGTTAAGTTGCAGAACCTGCTAACAGTTCAGAATAAAATTGGTAGTCGTATCCAGATTGAACAGAGGAGCAGAAGTGCAAGAGGGTGGGGAACTTGTGGTACAGTGAGGGCACAAATAGCTGCTATGCCAGGATACAGCCCTGGTACCACCTGGGGAACAGCTGCAGGTACAAGCAGCCTCACTGAGATGCCACACCCTTAAGATTGCCTTGAAGGACTGATGAGAGGGGATGATCTGATGGGTAAAGGAAGTCTATTCCAGAGGGAAGGGCAGATACAGAGAAAGCTTTACTACCCATGGCAGTAGTAGTGTGAGGGACTTCCAGTGGTGGAACACAAGAGGCCCAGAGACTCTGAGAGACCACTCTGACAGTGAGTAGGGAGGAGTAGATGGACAGCTGATGGTTCCTGAGTGCACTGTCAATGAGGCTATCCATAGCAAAGTCAAAACAACCCTGCAGAGAGAGCCACCATAGGGACTGGCATAGCAAGCAGTGGTGGGTGGTAAAAGGGGCTTGAAGGACAAAGCGGCAGATGGAGTTGAATGTGGCATGTAAGCGGGTCCATAGGGAAGAGGACACAGTAGAATATATAGGGGAGCAGTAGTCAGGGAGGTGCAGCAGGTTTCCTTGAGCAATAGCTAGGTGAGCTTCAGGGCACATAAACTGATTTTGGAGGTAGGCAACACCTAATTTTTGGTGGATTTTCATCACACTGTTACTTATGTGTTCATTGAAAGTAAGAGAGGGGTCTAGGGTAACACCTAAATATTTAAAGGCAGAGACCGTTTTGAGTGGAGGGCCAGCAGGGCTAGCGATCAAGAGTGGGTTTTTTGACCTGGCTGCCTTTGTGAGGAATGACTTAGGCCTTTGTCTTTTTCTCATTAATGAGAAGTTTTCTGGAGAGGAACCAGCTCTGTGCAGTTCCAAAGTCTGCTGTGAGGGTAGTGGAAAAGAACTCTATGGAATTATTGCTGTGATATATGACTAGGTCATCTGCATGGAGGATTCCTTACAAGTGATGCTTTTAGCAAGGAGGTCATTAATAAACAGAAAAATGTAGAGGCCCCAGTATTGAGCCCTGAGGTACACTGGTATGAGTTGGCAGTTGAGCAGAGGAATTTTTACCAATCAAGACAGACTGGGACCTGCCTGAGAGGTAACTACAGAACCATGTGGCTGTATCTGTTGAGCAGCCAAAGTTTAGCAGGGCGGAGTAGAGGAGATGGTGGTCTATGAGGTCGAAAGCCTTCCACAGATCCACAAACACTGCTTCTGTGGCCCTGCTCTTGTTCATATTTCTAAGGATATGGTTCAAGAAAAGTACCAAGTCAGAGGAGGTAATATGGTGTTTGCGGAAGTCATGCTGGAGAGGACACAGGAGGTGGTATTTTTCTAGATGATCGGATAGTTAGTGGTGAATGATTTTCACAAGTAATTTACTCAGGTGAGGAAGTAGGGAGGTGGGCCTATAATTTTCCAGAGCGAGGAGATCCCCAGCCTTGAATATAGGTATGACATGAGCGTGCTTCCAAGAGTCAGAAACTGTTGCAGATAAAAGGGTATGGTTGAAAATGTAGGTTAGGGCTTTACAATAACTGGGGAGAGCAGTTTCAGGAAGGTGGGGTATAGCCCATCACTACCTGGGCTACCTCGGGTAGGAAGTGTCTATAAGAGTTTCACAGTAGTTTTTACGCCAATGACCCTAAAGTAAAATGGAGGAGCACGTCCAGTACTAGGGGAGGACTGGGAGCATTTAGGTTTTCTGTACAGGTCAGAGGGAGACTGAGTAGGGAGCTCGCTAAGATAGGGAGAGAGGTCTGTAAACATTCTGTTGAAAGTGTCCGCAATGCACCAGGTTTAGTGATGGGACCTGAGCTTGAGTTTAGTTGTGTTTTCTGCTTGTTAGACTTAGGATTTAGGAAGGACCCTATTGAGGCATAGAAACTGCGTGGGTTACCAAGCGTGTCTTTTTGCAAGTTGGTATTGTATTTGTGCTTTAGCAACTAAACAGCCTACTTGCAGGAATTGCGCAGTTGTCTGTATGTGTTCCAGAGCTGGGGGGAGGGAGATGACTTACAGGCTTTCCAAGTTTTGTCCCTGATTTTCATCTGGGCCAGTAGTTCCTTGGATAGCTAGCGGGTGCTGCTACCACTGACCCTTCTTGTGGTGATTGTGAAATGTCCTGAAGTTTCCGTAGGATGTCGGTGAAGTATGTGATCACAGTTGAGACATCCCTGCATGAGTAGAGTACAGACCAGTTTATAGTCCTGGAATCGGTAAGGATGGAGTCAAGGTCCTGGTGGTGAAACTTTCTGAAAGACAGGACTTTTTGGGGAGGCTGGATTGATTTGTTGGTTAGGACAATGTAAGTAGGGGTTTGGTCACTGATGGAGTCGGACATTGTGCCTGCCTGTAGGACCAGGTCCACTCAATTTGTGATTATCCAGTCTAAGGTGCTATGGTTGTCTGAGCACATGTTATATCTTGTGGTAGAAGAGACGACTTATGCTAAATGGTGTGTTTTTCGGAGATGTGCATACTCAGGTATAGGGGTATCAGTCCAGTTGAGGTTGATATCCCCTAGTAAGATTGTGTCTCTGGAAGGGGAGGTGCCAGCAAGGCCATCCAGGAAACTGAATAGGCCCTGGACACCTGCAGTGGGGGGGTTGTAGCAGTAGCCTAGGTGATGTTTTTTTGTGGCCTCCAGAAAAATCTCAGCAACAAGCCATTCACAAGTGGCAGTGGGGGAAGAGCAAGCGATTATGGTGGCTGAGATATGGTCTAGCACATACAGTGCTACGCCTCCACTCCTCTTTCTTCCTGGTCTGTCTAATCACAGTGTGGAGTAACCAGGGACTTGATATGAGATATTGATGAGATGTGGCTTCAGCCAGGTCTCTGAGAAGCCCAGGATGTGCAGCTTATATTGGGTCACCCATGTCTCAAGCTCAGAGAACTTAGATGGGAGGCTACATATATTTAGGAGTGCAATCCTGAGGCCCAAGTGACCAGCCCCGATAACATTTGTATGGTCAATGTGTGTGTTAGGGGATCCGAGGTTGCTTTCCACATCACCGGTGAGGAGAAGGAGTGAGAGAAGGGGACAGAAAAGGGAGATCTAACGGGGAGACTGGAATGTGAGGGAGTGGAAAAAAAGTCCAAGCAACCGAAGTTCGAGGTTTGATAGTAAGGACAGCATGGCAGAGCCCATAGGGGATGACTCATGCCAAGCTGTGCTGGGAGAGGGGTTGGTTGGTTTAGATTATTTGTTAAAGGATTGTAGGCCGATTTGATCAGCGGCCAAGATGGCAGTAGAGAAGTCAGTCATCAGTAGCCCAGTCAAGGACCCTAGGGTAAGGAGGATTATGTGAGTAATTATTTTCCAAGTGGCTACTTAGAGGTGGGCAAAGAATGAGGTGCAAATATTAAGTTACACTGGAGTGGGGAGAAAAATTAACTTCAAGTGCCAGAATAGGTGCTTGCTGCTTTAAGAGGCATCAGTAGTAATTTGTACTGGGCATGAAAAACGGTGACTGAGGGGTTCTGCACTGCTAGCATATTCCAAATTTTATGGAGAAGGTGCATGGCCTCCCTCATCTCTTGCAGCTCTAAACTGGGCTGGCAGTACGATATGTGGATATCGCAGGGTTGGAGAGCAGACATGTATACACAGTAATGCACACAGACACAGTAATGTAGAAATGGTAACAAAAACACTTACACAGTAATACACAGCTAGATACAGGAACACATAGACTATTGCCACACACACACACACACACACACACACACAGACGTAATGCATTCACATTACCATGTACTTTCAATGACATACAGACACACTAATACATACAGTGATATGATAATGTACCCAGTGACATGCAAGAACACAAACACACACACACACACACACACACACACACACACACACACAAACACACACACACACACACAGTAATGCACACAGAATAGCACACACCATGCATATTAATTCACACACATGGACCAAGCGCACACAGCTGAACTAATACAAATTTACTGACACAGACATGCTTGCATTTGCACTTCCAAATGCTCACACTCTGACATGCTAAATAGAGCCATTTTTATACACATTATGTGACATGTAAACCCTGAAGCACACAAACACATCAACATGACTATCCACACACACACACATGCATACACTAAATACATTCAGCTCTTCCCCTCACCCTATGCACACATTACCTTATACTACGCTATAAGCTCCATCTGGGGCCTCTTTCTGTACCTGAAGTTCAGAATCAACTGACAAGGAATAAGTCTCCGTAGAGTTCTGGAGGGACCATGGCTATCTTCAGCATACTATAATTCCATATAAAGTTTTATTTATACTATATAAAGTTTGTGTTGTTCCATATTCACAGAAGAGGGGGAAGGAGAGGAACCACAGATAGATGCCAGAGGAACCACTGGGAGGGAGGCAGATAAAAGTCCATTTAAGGAGGACAGAGTCCTAAATGAACTCGCTAATCTGAAGGTAGATGTGGCAATGAGGCCAGTTGCAAAACATCTAAGAGTATTGAAAGAACTCAGGGAAGTTTGGCAGCACCACTGACAGCCTTGTTCAACAGATCACTGGAAACAGGTGAGGTACCAAAGGACTGGAGGAGGGTGAATGTAGTTCCTCTACACAACAGTTGAAGCAGGGAGGAGGCTGGCAGTTACAGACCAGTTAACCTGACCTCAGTGGTGGGGAAACTAATGGAATTGCTACTAAAAGAAAGGCTTGTGATATATTGAATCCAGTGGAGCACAGAATCTGAGGCAGCATGGATTCAGAGTGGAAAACCTTGTCAAACAAATCTGATAGATTTCTCTCACTGGGTACTAGGGAGATGGCTTTGGGGGTGGGGCGGCAGTGGACATGGCCTACCTGGATTTCAGCAAGGCCTTCAACACCATCCCACATAGGAGGCTTGTAAACAAGCTGGGCAGCCTGGGAGTGGGTCCCAGGGTGGTAGACTGGGTAAAAAATTGGCTGAGTGATAGGACTAAGAGGCTAATGGTGAATGGAGTTGAATACAAAGAGAGGGGGTGATCAACAGGGTCACATGGGGATCAGTGCTTGGATCAGTCCTTTTTAATGTTTCATAAGTGACATTGCAGAAGTACTATCTTTGAAGATGACACAAAGATCTGCAATAGAGTTGACACTCCAGGAGGGGTAGATAAAATGAAAAGGGACCAAAGCAAGGTTGAGGAGTGGTCATGGGTTGGGCAGCTAAGATTCAATGCAAAGAAGTGCAAGATCATGCACTTGAGGCACAGAAATAAATGGGAGGAGTACATGATGGGGGTTACTGACAACCATCAAACAGAAAAGTGACCTGGAGTAATCATCTGATGACCTAAAGGTTGCCAAGCAATGTGAGAAGGCTGTGAGGAGAGCCAGTGGAATGGTATGGTTCATAGGGAGAGGTATCACCTGCTGAAGGAAGGAGGTAGTAATGCCACTGTACAGAACATTGGTGAGACGTTATCTATAGTACTGTGTCCAATTGTGGAGGCCACATTTCTGGAAGGACATAGACAGAGTAGAGGCAGTTCAGAGAAGGGCAAAGAAAATGGTGCAGGGGCTGCAGCAAAAGTCATATGATGGGCAACTAGAGGATTTCAGTATGTATTCCCTGGAAGAATGGAGAGAGAGAGTGGGAATATGATAGCCTTTCAAATATCTCAAGGGTATAAATAAGGTACAAGAGGGTAGCATCTTTCAGAAAAAAAGGTGTTCAAGAACAAGGGGTCATGATATAAGAATAGAAGAGGGCAGACTTGGGTAATGTGAGAAAGTATTTTGTCATGGAAAGGGTGGTGGATTCGTGGAATAGCCTCCCCGAGGAGGTTGTGGGGGCAAATATTGTAAGGGAATTCAAATATGCATGGGACAAATGTAAAGGAACTTTTATTGATAGGAAAGAGAGGGTAAGCCACAGATCATTTGGGATCTGAGGTATATAACACTGTTAGGGAAAATGGGCAGACTAGGTGGGCCAAGAGGTCCTTATCTGCCATCAGTTCTATGTTTCTATGTCTGTTTGTATTCCACTAGGTATCTCCTGAAAGCCAAAGCTGTAGAGTGATGCCGAAGCTGTGGCTACTGTATTTTTTTTTTATAGCAGCTGGGGAACTTGAATGAAACTGCCACTTGCGAGCATCTTAAAAGAACCATTTAAGACCAGTGATGAATGCCACCACTTCTGGCCATGTTGAAAGACTTGATGTGACCATGAATGTAATTGCCTGTGGTTATTTTAAAAAGCCTGATCAGTGTCACTGATGAATGATGCAGCATTGTGACAATTTTGGGAGGCCTGAACATGGTCACTGACAAACACTCATGGCCATCTCAAGAGCTTCAACTGAACCTTGATGAGTGATGCCACCCACAACCATCTCACTAAGTCTGGTTGAGGCCACTTTGGAATGCAACCACTTGCAGCCATCTCAGAAGGCTTCATAATGGCTACTGATAAATGCCCCAGCTTGTAGCCATTACATGATGCTAGGGCCAATGACTGTCACTAGCCCACCATCCACTAAGCCAATAAGAATCAATCAATTAGGAGAGAAGCAAGGAAACCTCAGCACTCATCAGCCAAATAAATAAGGCCACTGAGACACTTAGAATGTGTTGTGCAAGCTTTAGTGGTCCTTTTATTTAGTGAGGACAGAAAACAAGTAAACCTGTCACCAGAGCACAAACTCCCAGCATTTCACTCTCTAGAGCTTTTTCAAGTGAATGGTGCCCCCTTCAGTTCTTGTTAACTTTTATATAGCCATCAGTCATGTTCAAAAGGAAATTTTAAGTGACAGCATAGTAAAGTGAAGAATGAAGGAAACAACAGCACAAATTTTAAAATGGCAGTGCAATACATAAACACATATTAATGATTGCCCTTGTATTGCTAATCAAGAAAAATGTATAACATGCATCATATTTGCCAAAGACTAACAAGCTGCCAAAAACTCAAGGGTACTCTGCCTTTATAGGTTCCCAGTAGAGGGATCCACGACAGGAGTCTGACAAAAATTTTGTCCACCGCCCTCTCAGCGACACCGGCACGTTGACTGCATTCTGCATTCGGCTGCTGGTTCGCTATTTGTATAACTATTTTCTTTGGGGAGCTTCGCCCCCCACACCCGCCCACTTAAACATTCTCAACTCCAGTCAGAGCTGATTGGGGGGATGCAAGACCCCTGACAGACAACGCCAGGTTCCAGTGAGTCTTCCACCGCGGCTAGGTGATGTATTCGCTGTGGGGGACCTCGCTGGTGAAATGTCGCTGTGGGGGGGATAACCGCCAGTAAAGGGTGCTTTCTCTTACACAATGGATACAGGGCTTACCACAGTTATTTAAAGAAGCCCCACCAATCAAGACAGTTTAACAAGGCATGTGAAGGGTCCTTACATAGGACAAATACATATCAAGTAGACAGACAAGAGATACAGAGCAGAAGGAAAAAGGAAGAGAGTCACAAAGGAAAAAAACCTTCTTGTTTTTACTTTTTATCCACATTTTAAGTCCATGGAGGAGCATGAACATCATAAACTGCCACTGGTGATGATCATCCTTTCAGACTGCACACATACAGGGACTTGGGCACTGCCCCACATGTTGGACCATAGGAGAATTAAAAGCTGACCTCAGGAAGACCTGGGACCACATATTCCACCTTCAAAACTTACTACTTAGCAACAAACCCTCAGACTCTCTCTGCCATATCATCTCCAACAAGAACAGATCCCACTCCTGCAGAGAAAGCCTAATTCAGGGGAGTGATAGATGATAAGAAAGGGAAAAGGAAAACAGCACAGGTCCAAATAGCAGCCCCCCACCAAAGGGAGCACCTATCAAAATTGCTAACAGATTTATGCCTTTAGCTAATGTGATGGTCAAAGATAACAATACAGGACCAGGAAATCACCAGTTAAGTCATCCAAATGGAAGTGGTGGTGTAACAAAGGTGCCAGACACCAGGAGAAACAAGAAATTACTCATTATAGGGGATTCAATGATCAGAGGAGTGGAATCCCAACCAAGTCAGGACACCGGTACAAAGTGGTGGTCAGGTGCCTACCCAGGGCTTCTGCAAAAGGGATATTGACTATATATATATATATATATATATATATATATATATATATATACATATCTATATATTATGGTAGCAGTAGTACTACCATAGTTAGGGTTGAGGAGCCATTTCTATGTTAAACCCCAAAACTTTGCACCTTAATAACTTTGCAATCGTGTGACGGATTTGCCTGAAATTTGGAATGCACAATCAAAAACCATAGGCCTTGGGACCTGCCAAGTTTTGTACTTGTTGGATATACAGCTGCGGAGTTATTAAGCGTGATCTGTGCGCACATTTATGCTTTTTCTGGAATTCTATGGTCGTGCCTACAGGTCGTACAGTTTGCGCGACCAGCCCAAAATCTTCAGGGAACGTATGGCCAGGGTCCCCGATGTGCCTTTTGAAGATTTCGTGAAAAAATATTAAACGGTTCAAAAGTTATTCAAAAAACAATTTCCCATTATAAGTCAATGGGAAAAGTTAACAAAAAGTTTGACAGTGTCGCAAATGCATTTTTACTTTCACAAATGGGCCTGTTACTTTCACAAATTGGCCATTTTGTTTTCAGTTGGTGATCAGAGAAATGGTTGGCATTTAAATTTGGGACCCTCTAGCAACCTAATTCTTTTTGTATTCACCTAGTCGGACCCTGAGGATGCTTGCCATGTCTTTATTTTGTGGTAAAACACCCCAGAAATATGTTTTTCAAATTTCTGGAAAAAGTACTTTCACAAATTACTTTTGTGCTCACGAAAGTGTCAAACTTTTTTGTGAATGCTTTCACAAATTGCGACAGTAGTTTTCCATCTGTGGGAAAGTGACAGCGATTCTTTGGCACTGCGCTGCAAAAGAACCGTTGGGAGTTTTGGGCTGAAATTTGGAGGGAACGGAGCTGACATCTCACAGATGTGCCTTTCAGTGTTGCATTGAAAAAATATTGCACGGCGGAAAAGTTACGGCACTCCAAAGTTGACGGTTTTTCCCATAGGATAACATTACGGCGCCCGACGCATTACAGAAATCCTTTGGCACCCTGCTGCAAAATAACGGTTTGGTCTTTTTTCCTGAAATTTGAACGGAAGACAGCCAACAGCCCACAGATGTGCCTTTTAGTGGTTTGGTGAAAAAACATTACAGGGAGGCAAAGTAATGGTGCTCCGAACTTTTCTTTTTTTCCCATAGGATAACATTACGGCGTTCACCAAGCCTTTCAGGGCCCGTATCTCAGAAATGGTGCGAGATATGGACTTTTCATTGGAAAAAATCTTGGGGCTAAGTACCAAATTAGCCAGGACAGTTGTAAATAATATGACTTTTAAATTTTTTTTCTACATCGTATGGTTCCTGAGATATAACGTATTTAGTATTCCAAGTTCTCATTTTCTGCGCCTATACTCATTATTATGCATACATTATTTGTACTCACTGTCTTTCTTTATGCATATTTTGGGGAAAACCAGCCTATGGGCTTACATTACTGTTACTGTTGCCCTTTCCGCTTGCGGTTCCGTACCGTTTCACTTACCGTTGACGTCTGCGCCACCATGTGCGTTATCCTTTGCGTTTTCATTTGCGCTTGCGTTTCTGTTATTTTTTGCCATTTCTGTCTACAGTACTGTTTATCTTTCTGCTTCACTTTATGTCACCATGCCCATTGACATTTCTGTTTGCAGGCACCATGTTACTATGTGACAACACATCACGTGGCAGACCGTTCCCGTCTACGTCACCATGTGCGTTACCCTTTCTGTTCTCATTCATGCTTGTGTTACCATGTGCACCACTGTTAGCATTTCTGTTTGCGTTTCTGTCCCTGTTAGTATGGCACAAGACATCATGTGGCGGGAGCGCGAGGCCTGAAGGGCCCCGCACTCCTGCCGCTGCATGACATTCACTATTACTCGTTATCATTCTCAAAAAGAAGGGAGATTAGAAGCAAAAAACTCTGTTTAATGCATTAGTTAGGGTTGTTCCACAGCGACAAAAGTGAAGAAATTCGCTGTTAGGGTTGAAAACCCTGGACACCCACCCACCCCCAACCAGCATTGGGGTGTGCATTGGGATCGTGGGTCCTAACTCTCACCCCATTCTCCTATACTTCTGCTGCTTTACACATGTCATGGGGTGAGAGTTAGGGCTGACGATCCCAATGCACACCCCAATGCCAGTTGGGGGGGTGGGGGGGGTCCAAGGGGGGTTTACAACCCTAACAGCGAATTTCCTCACTTTTGTCGCTGTGGAACAACCCTAACTAATGCATTAAACAGAGTTTATATATATATATATACACACACACACACACACACACGATACTTCAAAAGGAAGGAGTGTGCACAGGAGTTTTCTTCCATCTAGGATCAATAGGTCTTGTGGATCAATCAGTAGAGGAGACTAAATCGCAGCTAACACGCTTAGGTGACAAACTGGCCTCCCACTCGTCCATCATTGCCCTCTCTGTTTGGAAGAGAGGAGCTGTTATGCAAAAAATATGCAAAAATGAGATAGAGGAGCTAACCACATGGCTTCAGGATTGGTGCCTGGAGAAGGGCCACCTTTTTATTGGAAACTGGAGAGACTTCTGGGACAGGGAGCTCTTCAGGCATGATGGATTGCATCTAACTAAGGAAGGTGTAAGAGCACTAGGACAAAAATTCAACATCATCTTGGATCATTTAAACTAGGTGCAGGGGAGAGGGCGGCAGCAACACATGGCCCTGTTGCCTCTCCCCCAAAACGCAGACTATTCTGCGACAATAATACTAAACAAAAGGACCATCCACTAAAAGGCAAATTGAATGATACTGTAAAAAAGGGTTCAAAGAAAAGTCATGACCTAAAAACAGGGTTAGTATGGTTTGGAAAGCCATGTATACCAATGTATGGAGTCTCACAAATTAGATAGCTGACCTTACTGCTATCAGTTTAGTTTTATTGTTAACAAATTAAAATTGTCATTACAATTAGTACACAAAAAATAGATATAAAAATTATTAAAGGGATACAACCATCTTTTTTACAAAGCATATTCTAAAATTCATTTAAAAATGTACACAGATATAGTCCGTATAAAGTAAACAGACTAAATTATATCATTATACACATTACTCTCAATTAATATTTTTTTAAGCATCTCTTAATTTAACGTTGTCCCAGATTCTGTTTATCAGTAACAGTATGTAAATGCTTCCTCGCTGTGGCACTACCCAATCTTATTATTTTATCCAGTAGATTTGTGTTATAGTTTTTTAACAAATAATTAACTTGATAGCAGGGTTCCATGTTCAGATTTGCAATGATGTCTCCCAGGAACAATTTCCTCTCATATTTATACAAAGGACATAGTAAAAGTAAATCTGTTGGATTGTCTTCCCCCAAGTTACAAGCACATGAGTTTAAATTGGTCGTTCCATAGGACTTCCTCAGCTTTTGACTATCCACGTAGCCAAATCTAAATTTAGTATAAGATTTCCTTTTTTGGGGATTTTGTATTTTATTAAGGTATTGTTCCATTCCAAATTCTCGTTTCATATTTTTTTAGCCAACTAATAACTTAATTTACAGCTTTTTGCTAGGCTCATTTCCTTTTGGACATGTATGTCCTGAATTCTAAGTTTGAACTATTCTTTTATGTCTTTTAATGGTATCCTGCAGCTTTCAGTTAGACAATCCAGCAGTCCATACGTTTTAATTATTTTCTCAAGTGTGTGTATACTTGGGTAAACAAATCCAGCTTGATTATAAGACAGTTTCCTCCAAACATATTCTTTGTAATCTATCACTATACATATTATATAATTTAAGCCAATATAAAGAAAGTCTCTGTTCAATGTTACATGTAAATGACAATTGCCCTAGTTACAGCCTAGTCAGTCTAGATGCTGCTACATTTGGTATCCTCGGTAACTTTTTATACAATTTATTCATGATAGTTTCTAATATATCAGTTTTATCTTGCTCCCATATTTCTGCCTCATATAAGGTCTGGCTCCTAATTTTTGCATTTAGAGCTCTGAGTGAACCTTTTACCAATTGTCCCCCGTATTTATGTGCAAACCTCTCTATTGATGGGGTGAATCTTTTCACCTTTTGTGTCACAGTTTTTATATGCACATGACACTTTAAATTGTATGTAAACAGGGGGCGTGGCTTGGACCCAGAGAAGATGGCCGCCTAAAATTTTCTCTCTGCCCCAGCCTGACAGGAAAACTGGTCAAAATGTCCTAAATGCTGGACTGATTTTACCTGAGCTACCCCACATACCCTCCTCTGCCTCTGTCAACACCATCGAGATGTAATTCAGGTGAGCCACGCTCTTAGTCAGCACCTGACGGGCCAATGATACTCTGAAGCTGACGTGCAGTAGTAGGCCATATAGGCCCAAGCTTGGTACACCAGTGCTGTCGTACTTCTTCTCCCCCCCCCTTTTAGCGGGATCGAAGCTGCAGCGGTTCTGATCTCTCCCCATCTCCTCCCGAAGAGATCACCGGAGCAAGTCCGATGAGGAGCCCAGTGCTGGTGGGGTTTAACTGCTGCTCCCCACTAAAGGAGAAGATGCTGAATTTGCTAGTTGCGGGTTGCAGGAAGGATTGGCAGGCTCAGAGCCCGTGAGTTGCAGTATGAGAGGTCCACTGGCCTGGCATGTTACCGAGGACTACGTCTACCAGATGCCTCTGGGAGCCCAGGAATCATATGCCTCTGGGAACTATAAGAAAAGGAGGTGCTGCACCAGGGGACAGGAATTTGGGCCGGACGGGTTCTCCAAACAAGAAGTCCCCCAGTCGTAAACAGCTATGGGCTCCACATCCCTTGGGGGACAAGATGAATAAGGCTGGGCCTGATATTTCCACTGACCAGGAGGTGCCAACTAATAAATCACACAACAATTCTCTGGGAGACACTGCTAATCCGCTGCCAGCCAGGTAAAGGCAGCACTCCAGAAGTCCCCGCTCCTCGATGTTAAAGGGCGCAACAGAGTTGCCTCCTGCTAAACAACCTAGAGCCACTACCTCAACCTGGAACATAACTAATCAGAAGGATCAACCACAGGAAGAGGCTGCTGTACCCTTAGGGGATCCGACTCCACTGGACTGGGCATCTGAAATGGAAGTCTATGAGGAAGAAGTCGCAGCAGCAGCTGATGGCTTGTTAAAACTGGGCTTGAAGACTTTTGCAGAGGCCATTGCCTTGGGTGCTAGCCCCACTGGTTCTGGACAAATTTGTAATTTGGGGGATGCCATGATGTGCTCCGATATTTAGAGCATCCCAGTTTTGCTGGAGGTTGCTTTCATATGAGCAAAATTCCCCCTGTGGCCTTTAACATATGAGGCATTGGAAACACTGTACCATGAGCAGTTCTCTGCCTGGGCAAAATATGCTATTCTGGCTATCTGCCTCTTACTTGGGCCGCAGATTTCTCCTCCCCCCTCAGTAGGCAAAAAGGGTTAACCGCAAGGGCCCCCCCTCTTTCTATCCCCTTCCTCCTTCCCTTCCACCACCCTCGCTTCCCCCCTTCCCCTGATGGAACGGCACATTACAGAAGCATATGAGTTTATTGCCCAGGAATTCCTTTTAGCAAATATAGAGATATATGGGGGTAGACCACTATATTACAGTAAGAGCAGGTTTGATAAGATACAAGTGATAGCTCACTATTTCTAGGAATTAGATCCTACAAGGGAGGGCATCAGTATGTACTAGTATGTGTTAAGAGCTTGTTCAATGGCAAGTGGCTGACAGAGGCCTCCCCTCCCCCTTCCCTTCCCTCCCTATCCCCCACCTATTCCCTACCTGGGTGACTTAAGGTTACCTGATACGCCTAGACTCTCCAGCTTTGGTGTTATGGAGTCAGGATGGGTCAGGTTATCATCTAGTGGGTGTAACTATTCCCATTGCTCTCTTGTGGTGCCTGAAGCAGTGTGGCTTATAGGGGTCTTTTACCTCTACTCACACGTTCACCTCGACACCACCAATGTAGTCAGGTTTAGGAATCCAAGATAAATACTACTGTTATAATATACTGACTTTGATAACTATTTGTTCTTTACTGTAATCATTAAGATAGATAACTCTGTTTTGTCTCTATTCTTATTCTGTCTAGGTATTTACCTGACTTAGACAAGACCATACGCTGCTGTCTATTTTACTCCTTACTAGTTCTCTCGACTGGAGTCTCTCTCTTTATGCCCTGCGGTCACAGGTTACCCTATTTTATTTTTTGCTGCCATGTGTATACCTAGGCCCTCCTGCAGGGTGAGTACTTTCTATATTTCTACTAGTAGCTGAGGGGGTACCACTATGGCAGCGACCGCAGCGGGTCCTCGGGGGTGGAGGTGCATCTCCTGGAATGTCAGAGGACTCAGTCACCCGGCAAAGCGCACTAAGGTGTTACAATTCTTAAATTCTATGGGGACGGATGTGGCCCTGCTCCAGGAGATGCACCTCACCAGCTGGACGGTCCAATGGCTGAAGGAGTTATGGGTAGGTACAGTCCTGTCTAGCTGCGCAACTACAAAATCAAGGGGGTTGTCATTCTCCTCCGGTACCTCTGGCCCGTGGTCAGTTGAAACCCAGCATCAGGACACTCATGGGAAATGGTTAGAGGCCAGGTTGTCCTACCCAGGTGCCAAAGTTATAATAGCTAATGTTTATGGTCCTAATACAGATTCTGAGGACCTATATTCCGAATTGAACCAAGCTTTAATAGACCTGTCAGAAGAGAAAGCAGAGATTCCTATACTACTAGCGGGGTGATCACAATTTGGTACTAGATGTTTTCATAGACAAATCCATTCCCACACCGCAATCTCATCCCAAAGTATTAGCCACCTTGAATACACTGAAGTCGGTGTGGGCTCTAGGAGACCCATGGAGAAACAGTCATCCGCAAGGGCACGACTATACCTTCTACTCCAATGTGCACGGTACCCATAGCAGACTAGAATTTTGGTTAGTCAATCATGTTGCAATGCCAGGTGTAAGCAATGTGACCATAGGGAACAGTTTGATATCTGATCATGCCCCTGTTGCAATCACTTTTTCCCCACCAGGGCAAAGCCCCTCATCTACTAGATGGATATGCAATCCCCTCCTGTTACAAGATGCAACCTTCCGGGAGTACATAAAGGAGGAAACACGTCAGTATTTTGCCTTGAATACCCCCGGAGAGATGAGAGTGACTAAGGTATGGGAAGCCTTTAAGGCTGTCCTAAGGGGGAAAGTTATCTCTTATGCAGCTGCTAAAAACAAGTAGCGTGCGAAGCATCTTCGGGACCTACAGGATCAGCTAGCAAAACTGGAAAAACAATTTAAAGTTTCCCCTCAGAATCCATTAAATTCTCCACTTTTGGCCCCTATCACAGAACTAAAATACCAGATCAATGTGCTGTTAAATAGAAAAGCGGAATGGCAGCTGACCCGGGTGAAACATAGGGTATGGGAAGGTGGGGACAAAGGAGTGAAGTTACTTGCCTACTATTTACGGAAGCAGCAGACTTCCTCTAGAATTTTGGCACTTAGAAACAAGAAGGGAGAACTACTCATGGCCCCAATGGGCATCAATGTAGAGATGCAGAATTTTTATTGGGAGCTCTATCAATCCCAGAATATACTCTCAGATGATGAGCTCTCCCTCCGTTTAAGCAATATGTGCCGGGGACCATGCTTCCTTCACTTTCAGAGGTTCAGCAGCGTAAGTTAGATGCCCCACTCACGTCAGAAGAACTTCGAGAAGCACTATCCCAGATGGCGAAGGGTAAGGCACCTGGGTAGGATGAGGTATCAGTAGAACTGTACCAGTTACTACAAGATCACATCACTGGTCCGCTTCTACAAGCACTGCAGGAAGCCCAAAAAGATACCTTGCTCCCTCCGACAATGCGCAAAGCATTAATAACCCTTATCCCAAAAAAATCGTCTGATGTCCTTCTCTGTGCAAATTTTTGGCCTATTTCACTCCTCCCCATGGACACCAAACTACAAGCCAGAATTCTAGCGAATAGATTAGTTTGATTCTGCCCACCTTAATCCATCCGTCGCAAACAGATTTTTTAAAGGGGAAATCGAGTGCAGACAATTTGCGTCTTGTTTTGAACATTAAGTGGTTGGCACTGCAATCTAAAACTCTTATGGCTGCCTTGGCAATAGACTTCACCAAGGTATTTGACTCCCTAGAATGGGGGTTCCTTCATAAAGTTCTTACGCTGTATGGTTTTGGATCAGACTTTTGTTCATGGGTCTCTACATTATACCATTCTCCTACAGCTAGAGTTGTCACTAATAAAGATACACCCCCCCTTTCCATTACAAAGAGGCACCAGGCAGGGCTGCCCCATTTCCCCTCTTCTTTTTCTCATTGCTTTGGATACCCTAATTAGGAAACTTATTAACTCCCCTAATATAACAGGTATCTCTATAAAAGGGTTAATGTATCTGGGTAATGCCTATGCGGACAACATGCTCCTTATACTCTCTAATCCCCAATCTTCCATTACCCCCACTCTTAACAGTGCTACAGGAGTTTGCTTGTCTCTCAGGCTAACAGTAAATCAGAAGAAAACCATCTTGTCCCCCCTAAACGGAGCCTGTACCAAATCCTGTCTTACCGGCACTGATATAACTTGGGGCCCACAAGGTTTCCCCTATCTAGGGGTCTTTATTATCATGGCTTGGAAAGATCTGGAGTCCGCAAATTTTTCCCCCCACTGGCTTCTTTAATGGCGGAGGTCCAGCGATGAAAACGGCTTTGGCTCACCCTCAAAGGTAAGGTAGAAGCCATTAGAATATTTCTGTTCTATAGAGTGTCGTATCTACTGAATAATCTTCCCATTACTCTTCCCTCAAAACTATTTAAGACCCTAGATAATTTAGTCACTTCTTTTCTATGGGAGGGAAAAGCCCCAAGGTGGGGACGGTCGAAACTTCCTGTATATTGGACTAAAGGTGGACTGGGTCTTCCTTGGTTTGAGGGATATCACCTGGCTTACAGAATGGCCCAAGCTGCAGCTTGGTTTACCCGTCATCATGCCTCCCCTCCACAGTGGGTACCTTTAGAGGCTTCCTTGTCAGTGGACACTCCCCTCTTTTCTCTGCTGTCTGGCGTAAAGCAGGTGGCAAGTGGACTTACTCCAATTATGCAGGAAACATATAGAGTGTGGTGGAGGGTGATGGCAATTACTGGGGTCCTGAAATCAGAATACCCTCCCCCGCTTAAATATGCCTCTTTATTGAACAACCGTCTTATCACGGTTGACCATAAACTGCTATCTTGGCCCCATTGGGCATCAAATGTTAGGGGATCTACTACTCCCAAACTCCTATGTGCTAATGTCCTTTGAACAGATTCAGGATAGATTTGGGTTAGGACCCTCAGACATTTGGAGATTTTTGCAGTTGAGGAGTGCTCTCTCTTCTCTTCTCAAAGTTCCTTCTTCACAAAACTGCTGGGACTGTCTGAGAGTTCTTCATCTACCCAGAAAGGGCCAGGGGTTAGTGAGTACTCTCTATAAGACAATTAGAGATGCCCAACTAGATACCACTCTCGCTAGTAGGGCCGCCTGGGAAAAGGACCTCCTCCACCCCGTATCCCCACAACAATTGTTGCTATGTATCAGAGCAGCTCACACAGCCTACGAAGACTGTAAGTCAATTAAAACAATTGAAAATTCTTTTAAGGTGGTATGAAACCCCAGCAGTACTGCATAATCTGAAGATCTTACCGCAGGACCAGTGTTGGTGATGCCACTCCTCCCATGCCCACCTACCATATGTTCTCTTGACCTGCCCGATCTTTCAAAATTTCTGGACTCTAGTCCTAGGGGACTGCTCCAGGGTAGTTGGTAAGCCAATCCAGATTCAAAATCACTTACTGGGAGATACCTCAACACTAAATCCACTTCCCCCCTAGTGCAGCATGGATCCTAGTGGCTTTGATGGAAGCTAAGAGGGCTGTTCTGGTACGCTGGAGACAACCTACACCCCCAATGGTTTTACAGTGGTGTTCCGCCATGGCTAGGCTGGCTAACTTCGAGAGGCTTTCAGCGGTGGCCAAGGGCCGACTTGATAGCTACTACAAGAAATGGGGAGCTTATTTACATTCCCACATTTGTTCAGTTGCACCCCCACCGTTCCAAAACCCCCCTCAATATAATTGACAGCATAGTCTGTTTATAGTATACTAGGCAACTGCAGTTGTATGGTCTTGTCACCACCCCTATTTTACAGTATTCTATATATTTGGACCCTTACGGCCCTCTCTGTTCTGTCTGCTAATTTGTTGGACAGATTCATCTTAGTCTACATAGGGCATTATTGTGTAGCTACTACTTTGAAGATGTTTATATTATTGGATGGCAGGTGATAGTGTTTGGAACCCTGATACTAGACTAGAGCAATTTGCTGGATTAAGTAGAAGGATTATGGCAACTGGTCTCCTTACTGTGTGAGAACCATTTCATGAAGCTTGAAGGAGCTTATACTTTGTATTTTGCTCTAGGAGATGCCTGCTTAAAGAATATTATCTGCAGCACATATTTGTAGATAATCCTTTATGTCCTGAGAACAGCTATGTGTGTACTGGGCATGTATGACTATGTTGTACACATGGTGTATGAAGGCCGTTCTTACGGCTCATGTTACTTGATAAACTTAATAAAATCTTACATGATAAAAAAAAATAGTATGTAAGCACAATCTCTAAGTAGTAAACTGTTTTAACATAGTTGATTTTGTGTTTATTGCACATCAAGGTGCAAATTTTCCCCAAATTAACTAAGTAACTATTAAAGATCATATATTTTGTTTTTTTCAAAATTTAACTCCAGAGAGGCCATATTGCACTCTTCATGGAATTTATTTAAGATTCTCTTAATTCTTAAGTAACTTGTTGAGATCAAAACAACATAATCGATGTATGCCACTTAGGGGCACTGCCTGGAGCCCAAATTGGACATGTGCAGATCGGGGTCGCACAACTCGTCTAATACTTTGTTCAAGAATAAATTGAACAATATCAGGAATAAAACACAGCCCTGTCTTAGGCCGATGTTAGAGGCAAATTGTGTGGCATTATCTCCTTCTTTATTATATCTCACTGAGGTATAAATACCTCTGTATTATCTTCAACATGTTAAGTAGTGCTGGATCTAGTTCATAGTTATCTTGAGTTTCCCATAGTTTTTCCCTTTTAACCCTGTCGATTGTTGCTTTCAAGTCTATGAACACACAAAACAACTTTTGTTTTTTTTTATATAAATATATTTATGTATAAGATGAAATGGTACGAAACACTGATCGATTGTTTAGTGCTCAGGCATAAAGCCTGCTTGTGCTTCATTGAGGATACTCGATCTTTTTATCCATGCCATTATTCTTCTATGTAAGATTTTCATAAATAATTTCTCGGACATGTCCAATAGACTTAACAGTCTGTAATTATTAGGCTTTACCTTGTCTCTTTTCTTATATATGGGTATGATAATATTTTCCTTCCAGATCAGAGGTAATTTCCTGGACTGGATTATGTTGCTAAATAAAGACTTTAGAGCTGGAATCCATGCCTTTGGTTCATCTATTATGATATTCAAGGGGATACCATTGGGGCCAAGGGCCTTGTGTCTTTTTGCTGTTATGATAGCTATATTTATTTCCTCTTCTGTTATCATTTCCTTGATGGGCATCTAAATAGATTTAGGATAATTATCTTCTTTTATCTCTGGGTCATAAAAAGGTATCTAAAGTGAGAAGTTACCGGGGTCAATATAGTCCTTAATTGTTTCAGGGCAATTCTCCCAGCCATTAGCCACCATGCACCAACACTTTTTACTCTCCATTGCCCAAACTGCCTTTTCAAATTCAGCCCACATTACCACTCTGTATTTTTTTTTTTAGTTTTCATTAACTTTTTATAATTTTTCCTAAGTTTATTAAGCCTTCGTTTATTAGCCCTAGTAGGTGACCTTTGTGTATTTCTAGAGCATTTATCAATCTCCTTTTTATGCATTTTACACTCACTATCATACCATTTACTCCCCCTCTTTACCTTGCTAATGGATACCTTGAGAATTATCGAAGAGATATTTTTCATGACTCGTTCAAAAGTCTCTATACACTGATCAGCTGCTTTATTATGTATTATAGTAATGATTTTGTCCTTAGTTCCACATTTGTTTAGTAGCTGGATTGATTTATAGTTCTCTAGTAGATCCCATTTTACTCCTTTTTATACCCTTATGATATCTTGTATATCTTTGTATTACTTATCAGTGGGCAAAGTTCTATTTAAATCTCCAGTGTACTGTTTTCACTTTCTGATCTTGTCCCTATATGTAAATCTAATAACAATGAGATTATATTTCCCAATATCCAGCATTGATCTATTATTGATGCTCCTCTTATTCCTATATAAATATAGGACCCTTGTGGATCTCCCTTTGTTCGCCCATTAATAAGAAGGAAATAATTGTCTTCCAAATCTCTTACCAATTGTTTACCTCTATCACATTCCTTTTTATCTTTAGACTTTCTTTCCATGATAAGAGAGTGTGGTCCCTTGACTACAATATGCAATCCCTGTTTTGCTTGAGGGTGCCAGGCTGTACCCTACCCTGACATCGATATTGCCCGCTATAATAATTCCACATGCAGGTTCCCTTTGAATATAATCTGCTAAATTCACAAGCTTCCTCTGATCACCCCTATCTACATATCTGGATCCCATAGGAGGAAACTATACATTAATAATGATAAAAGTCTGCTTTTTAGAAATCATTTGAATCACCAAAATATGATCAGTCAGTCTGAATCTAATTTTGTGCTACTTTATCACCTATTCTACACCATATTATAAGTCTGCCTGACACTCTGCCATGTTTGTTTGTACTTCTAACCTCTTTATGAAACGTTTTATATTCATGTATATTAATTTATTTTTTGTTCCATGTTTCTTGTAAACAGATACAGTTAAATTGTTTTAAATAGTTCATAAAAGATGGATCTGTCACTCTTTCTCTTATTCCAGACACATTCCACAATAGCATGTTTTACTTCTGTGTGCTTAGGGGTCTTTGAATGTTTTTACAGTTTTCTTCTATTTGTCAATTGTCATTATTTTCTTGCAAAATGTGATATCTATTTGATGTCTGTATTATGTTTAGCCACTGAGTATTATTTAGGTCTTTCTGTTTCCTTATGACAGTTTCTGCCTCTCCATGCATATTAATGTGTATCTTGTCCAATATTTCAATTTTTGATAAGATATAATGATAGTACATTTCATTCCTGGTCCAGATAGTTACCTGACCATCAACTTCCCATCTTTTTACTTTTTTCATCAATTTATATAGCTCCTTGTACTTTGGTAGATTTTGTAATAAGTCTACCACTTTCATCCATTGATTATACTTAGTCTTAATTAGGAAATTACTAATTCTGTAAATAGAAATGGGAAGATCACTCCCTATATTGTATTGTTGCTTAGTGTCTTCATCATATTTTGGGAATAGAATTCTGATGTTCACTACACTCTCCATCTCAAAATGTAAATCTCTCATTTTTTTCCTTTTGGTTCTCGATTGCTTTGAGGAAGTAATACTGATCTGATAATAATAAAATCAGTTCCACATTTCTCAATGGTCTTAATACACTTAATTTAGTCAACAAATTATCATATTTTTTGTTCCCTTGAAGGATGGACCCTAATAATTGTTTTAAGTGTAAATTCAGTTTTAGCTCTGTTTTATCTGGCATAATAGGAACTTTAAACATAGATAACACAAAATAATTTTCCAAAGTTCCTTTTAGGATTTTTCTAAGATTGTTTACCTGCTCTTTTTCCTCCTTCTTTCCCTCTTCCATTCCTTCAGGTCCTTCACTTTTTTTATTATTTCTCTCTGTTGTGTCTATATCCATGTTTGGATCTTTGCATTTTGTTTTTGTTTTTTATTACTTTTAATAGTACCTCTTTTTTTACTCCGATTTCCTATTTTCTTATTAGCTGTTTTCACCTTACCTTTGTTTATTCCATTTCCTAATTTTTGGAGGTACTTATTATTAGATTTCCTTTTACTCATTGTAAACATCTTTGTTTTCTTAAATTCTGGGTAAACTTTTTCTTACCTTAGGGCTTTCCCATTTTATTAATGCTATTTTTAATATTATCATTATTTATTACATCCCTATTTTCTATGATCATGTTCTGCTCCTTTACTATCTGCTCTGTACTCGTCTCTAATTCCTTTCCTGTAATAACCATTTCCTTCTCTTTAGGTTGTAGGTATAGATTTTTGGTGTTTTTGTTAGTCCTTTGTACTTTAATTTTCTTTGGGGCATCACTTTTCCAAGCTTTCTTTACAACTGTCCTTCATTCTTGTTCTACCCCTTTCTCTTATATTTCTGGGGTTTTGGCTCTTAGTTCCTCCATTATGCTGTCTTGGAATTCATGTCCCATTGGGAATATTACTAATTCTGAGTCCATTTCTGTGCTTTTTTCAGTTCCTATAGCTGTTGAATGGGATATATCAGTCATATTAATAAAGGCCTCATCCAAACTCAACATTGTTTCACCCTCATCTATGATTACTACATCTGTGTCTTCTCTCGTATGACTTGCCACTACTCCCTGTTCCAAGCCTGCTATATCCCTCAGGTGCAACCTATCAAAAATCAGATCTATCTTTTTTTTTATTTTCAATACATACTCCTTTAATAAATGATAGGTCCTGTTTGGTCAATAGCAATTGTTCATATATCATTGTGTTGGCCAGCAAGGAATCCCTTCATGCATTAGTACAATCTCTCATGAGAGTTTTCAGTGGGAGAGTCATCAACTCTGTGGGGCTCATACATTGTATACTATCTTCTACTGGCCAAGTAGACTCTTTTGATCCTCTTCAATTTCTTCAATTAACTCTGACCTTTCCTCTTGACCATAATAAACTTCAGGAAAAAAACAGAAGCAATTTAGCCCTCCTGTTTAAGCTCTTTAATTTCCCTAATTTTTTGTTTTAGCCTGTTGTTAGTCTGAATTGTTTCTTTTATACTTTCTACTGTTCTACTTACTTCCCTATTCACCAATTCAAATAAACCTGTATCTTGTAAAACATACATATTTCCCTTTAATTCTACAGGGGCTGGATTGCTATGTCCAATGTTATTTGTTAAATTAAATTCTTTCTTATCTCTCAATTGTTTTCTAACTTGATTACTCTAATATTTTTTCAACATATCCCAAATTAGGGGTTGGATCATTGTTGGTCTTAGATTTATTTTATTTGCACTCCAATGCTCTATCATAGAATTTATTTTTTCTCCATTAATCCTTTTGGGAGAGACTGCTGGCATTTTTATCTCCTTCCTCTTATTGTCTGCAGTCTCCCCCTTAAGGTTTCCCTCTTTACTCATTAAATTGCTGAAAAAGTTCATTAATGAGCCTGTGATTCCTTTGCCCTTCTTTGGATCCTTGTTACTCTTTTTGGTGATTCCTAAACTTTTTAATTTGCCTTGGTTACTTTTAGCCATATCTTTACTCTCAGAATAAGGCTTACCACTTCTCGTTTCTACTGGCATAATTAATCTCACTTCCTCTGTGCCTTTATGCAGATTGTGAATCACCAGTTAGACTCCAGTAACACTTATTCACAATATTGATCACACAAAACTCACAAGCTAAAATGAGAAAGTAGAAATAGAATCTGAAAGGACTAACATTTCCACAAGAATACTACTAGTGTACTCTAATTCAATATCAGGTATCTGTCTAATTAATTACAATTCAAGCAGTGCAGATATTACTTGCAGAGTCAATATAGTAGCTCATGCAAGTATGTGTTAAATATTAACAGGGTAATGTCCTTCAGTTAATTTCAGCACATGGTACTCCCCATGTGCATCTAAACCCTTGAAGCGATTCTTACTTCCAAGTCCTTAGAAGAGAAAACTCCTTATAAATAGTCTTCTGTTTTAGACCTAAATTACACAAGTAAAATACGTCATGTCCAAAAATATCCTTCTCTCCCACAACAATTTCTGTGCTGTGTTTGTCACTAAATGTCCTTCTCCTTTAATTGGTGTGGCTGTGATTAGAGTTCTCTGTTTAAGCTTAAGGTTTGGGGTTTCCAAAATGTAAAACACTCTCTCCTCAGTCTCCTCCACATGAATTTCACTCCTCTTTCTTTTTCTTACTTCAATTTCTGGCTTCACTAAAAAGGAACATAAAATATACAGAGCTAATAGGATGACTGATAGGGATCAGTACCTTAACATTAACCTTAGCTTTAACCAGCTGTTGGCATCACAGTATCACAATAGCACATTAACATCTAAAGGTGTAAATAATTTCCCAATGTGTATGCTCTCCTAGCAGCTTGTTTGTTTTTTCTCCCTTTTTCCTTGTTAAATATTTTACTATAATACAGCTTAATATAGCTTGCCTAGTTTGAAAGTTTTGTAATGAGGCAAGAAGTATTAAGACAATAAGCATTGAACAATAAGCAATGATAATTATTGAAAAGGAGTCAAACTTACTTCTTCTACAGATAGTTTAACTAATCCTCAGTGTTACTTGGAAAGAGCAGCTTTGAGAAACAGCAATGGTGAGAGTTTGAAATTTTACTCTACACCGTCCTTGCACTCTTTTTAATTCACAGAACAAATGTCAAAATGATAACATGCGTTACTCGAGGACCTGAAACTTGATCAAATTAGAGCTAAGAAAAAAATGCATAAAGAGCCGTTCCTCAGTAGTCAATGTGTAAGGTGCTGATCGAAATCTAGCTAGTTGCTAGAAGCTAACTCACACCTCACCCTCCATGGGTACTCTTTCCATTGTGATTGTAATTGTGATAGCAGATTGCCCAGACACTGTAGCCTGTGCATTAAATGCTTGGGGTCATGTGGTTGAGAAAACCAATGGGTATTCCCAAATTACTTCCTGTTATTCACTGATTCCTTTTACTTATTTCTAGGTTTTTATAAAGCCAAAAACAGAGTAAAACAACTAGATTTTGTCCTGAGTTTTTATGAATGTCACTATCTTCTTCAAATGATAAGGCAGCTGGGCAGTAATGCAATGAGGCAGTCAAGCTGTTCGTTACTAGATCAATATCAATACAATCTTTGCTCCTGCTTTACCTGCCTTGCCTCGGGGAATTTTCCCGAAGCTGAATAGTACTGAAGCTGTTTCACACACAAAAGCTTCTAACAACACATTAGTGACAATAAACAGCACAAACAGCACAAGAATGACACAAGAATAGCACAAAAAAATAAATAAATATTTAAGTATATTACTATAAAATCTGTGTAATCATAAACCAAACCTCTGAACAGTCATTTTCCATAAAATCTTTAAAAAACTGATGTACTAGCTTCAGTGCAAATAGCAATTAGCAATATAATTACAACATGCAATGTCCACGGCACAAGCCATTCAATTCAATTCAGTTTCAAGATAGGGAATAAGGTAAAGATGAGCAAGGATGCCACGAAACAAGGACAATAGGCTCCCGCAGGTTTTACTGGATCTTTCTCTCTCTCAAAGAAGGGGGATCTTTCCACCACTAAAGACTCCACTTCCAGGGGGTGATGACCAGAGGCCTGTCCGACTTGTTTGCTTTCTTTGAGCCTTGTTCATTTCCTCAAGGCAGCAGGCACCAAAGTTAGTCCAGAAAGGCAGGCAATTAAAAAATTCTTATGTGGCAATGGTGCCATACCTGTTATAAAACAAAATAAAGTGTTTGCTGACTCCTGCTGCAGCCGCTCCTCCTCAGCAGTTCAGCGATGTGTCTGCACCTCTCTCTCTCACCCTTTGGACATATTGAACCTCACTGCTTTCACTGCAGAGGAAGATCTAGACTGGGTTGTCATCAATGAAACTTGGTACAATGAAAACTATGACTGGGAAATGATGATTTTGGGTTTCAGCATCTTTTTCAGAGGGACAGGAAAGGGAAACAATGTGGGGGTGACAATGTATGTGAGAGAGGGAATAAACACTACAATGATCCAAAATGCTCAGACTGAATCTGAAGCACTTTGGGTTACATATGAGGCTGATAATGGTGCAGTGGCTCGGGTAGGAGTCATTTACAGACCCCAGGCACAGGGTGTGGAAGGTGACAAAGAGACCATCCAAACTATACACAGGATGACTGACAAGGGGGAGGTGATAGTGATGAGTGACTTCAATTCCCCTGACATAAATTGGAGTACCTACACAGCAGCAGCATTATCAGGAAGAAAAGGCTTCCTAGGAGCTCTGCATGGATCAGGCCTTAAGGGAGTTTGTGAGAGACCCTACAAGGGGGAAGTTGTCATTGACCTGGTACTCACCAATGGTGAAAATATCTCAGAAGTAGGGGTAGAGAGCTACCTGGGGTCCAGCTGCCACTGCAAGTTGTGGTTCCAGGTAAAGATGTCAGTGGAAACTAGGCATTCAAAAACAAAAGTACTGGACTTTAGA
The DNA here is from genome assembly GCA_016271365.2 of Neoceratodus forsteri. NCBI lineage: Eukaryota > Metazoa > Chordata > Ceratodontiformes > Ceratodontidae > Neoceratodus > Neoceratodus forsteri. Next base: position 951,681,040 of record CM028134.1, read on the forward strand.
AGAGTAGACTTTGCTAAAATGAAGAAATGTCTAGAAAATAACCTATTAAATAAAACAAAAGACGATGGCGTTCAAGAGTACTAGGCACATCTAAAGAGAGCTATAACAGAAGCCTCAAATCAGTGTCTAAGACTGGTGAGTAAAGCAAAGAAGAGAAGAAAACATCTCTGGTTTTCAAGGAAGGTGGCCACCAGGGTTAGGGGAAAATGAACTTCTTTCAAGATATATAAGGAAACTGGATGTGATGAAGATAGAAACACATACAAGAAGAAACTGAGGGAAGTAAAGTAAGACAATTAGGGAAGCAAAGGCATCAACTGAAGAAAAGATAGCTAGGGAGGTCAAAAGGGAGACAAGACCTTCTTTAGATATGTCAGGGAAAAGAGAAGGGGGGGTTATAGTCAGAATCACAAGAGATGAAGTAGTGCATGCGGAGGATGACAAAGACTAAGCATAGATCCTCAAAAGATACTTCTGATCCATTTTTTCCAAGGAAAATGACAGTTGCAGACCCACCCTGAGTGACAGTTGTACCATCAAATTTGAAGTGAATTCAAGACCATTCACAAGGGAAAGAGTCCTTGAAGAACTAGGGAAACTGAAGATGGACAAGGCCATGGGCCCAGATGAAATTCAACCTAGGATTCTTCAGGAGCTGAGAGAGGAGCTTGCAGCACCAATGGCTGAACTATTTAACTTATCACTTGAACTAGGCAAGGTTCTGAGGGATTGGAGAAAGTCCAATGTTGTCCACTCGACAAAAATTGGAATAGGGAAATACTGGGCAAGTATTGTCCAGTCAGCCTCACCTTGATTATGGGAAAACAATGGAAGCCTTACTCAAGGAAAGAATTCTAACCTCCTTGGAGGACAGTGGTAACTTGGACCCAAAACAGCACCGTTTTATCACAGGAAAATCATGGCAGACAAATCTAATACATTTCTTCAACTGGGTAACCAAAACTGTGGCTCAAGACTATGCTGTAGACATGGTATATCTGGACTTCAGCAAAGCCTTTGACTCTGTTCCACACAGAAGGCTGCTAAACATGCTTGACAACATGGGAGTAGGACAGAAAGTGGTAAAGTAGATAAGGAGCTTGCTGAGTGGGAGGACCCAGAGGGTGCTGGTAAATGGCACCTTTTCAGAGAAAAGAGAGGTGACTAGTGGTGTGCCACAGGGTTTGGTATTGGGACCCATCCTCTTTAATGTCTTCATTAGGGACATATTTGAAGGCTTGGAGGGCAGGGTGAGGCTGTTTGCTGATCGCACAAAGATATGCAATAGGCTCGACATCCCTGGCAGGGCAGACAAGATGAGGGCAGATCTCAGGAAGTTGGAATTGGTCGAAAACATGGCAGCTGCAATTCAACACAAAAAAGTATAAGGTCATGAACCTGGGGAGGAATACCACATAGGGGGCATGAAACTAGAGGCCACAAAGCAAGAATGAGATCTGGGGGTGAATATAACAGATGACCTCAAAAAGACCAAGCAGTGTGAGAAGGCTACATGGAAGGCAAATAATATGCTGGGATGCATAGGAAGGGGAATTGCCAGTAGAAAAAGGGAAGTCATAATACCATTCTATAGATCACTGGTGAGACTACACATGGAATATTGGGTACAGTTCTGGTGACCACATCTTAGAAAGAACGTAGATAGGTTGGAGATGGTGCAGAGGAGGGCTACTAAGATGGTACAGAGACTGCATCTGAAATCATATGAAGAAAAGTTTGAGGGATCTCAACATGTACTCCTTGGAACAATGGAGGGAGAGGGCAGACATGACTGAAACCTTCAAATACATGAAGGGAATAAATAAAGTACATGTTTAGGATATATTTCAGGTCAAGAGTTCTACTAGAACAAGAGGTCATAATATAAAGCTGGGGAGGTAAGTTCAGGAGCAACACACATAAGTTCTTCTTCGTGGAAAGGGTGGTCAACGCATGGAACAACCTCCCCCAAGGAGTGGTGGAGGTGAAAGAAGTTGGGGCTTTCAAGAAATCTTGGGATAATTACAAAGGCATCATAACACTGAGTAGCAGTTAAAGAACTACTGGTGCAATAATGAAAACTTTAATAAACATGATGGGGGCAGCAAGGTCAGCACCCAGGGTGGGGGCTGACCAAACGAGCAGACATGAAAGACCGTTAGGCCTATTCTGCTGGCATTTTAGTATGTTAGTATGATAATTAGGTACAATTCTATTTGCATTCCATTTATATTCCTTATACATCTCTTCCGCATTATTTATTACTATGGAAACTTGCATGAATATGTGACTTTTATCCCTTAGAGTTCCTTTAGAGTCTGTCTGCCTCTATGGCTGATTCCTTACTTCAAGTCATAATCCTCTATTGTGACATCACAATCTGTTGCCATGGTAGTTACTATGATGTCACAAGCAGTGCATTATGACCTCAGGTAGGGGAAAAAACAACAGGAATACATCAACTCTTCAGGAGCAAAGATCCTATTTTCCTGCATGTGACCTCAATAATAAGTAATGGGGAGGAGAAATACAGACCTAATGTAATAAAAACAAGCTAAACTATATCTAAATATGTTTTGTTAAAATTCTCCTGAAGGCGTCAGCTGCTCTTTAAGGGAGGGGTGGTGGGGACATGGGCAGACTAGATGCATCGTACAATCCCCTTCTGCCATCACATTCTGTATTCCTGTGTTTCTATGGCTATTCCCTTTATATATGTGTGTGTGTATATATATATATGTATATATACAGCACAATACATTTATAATTAGTTACAGTTGTGGCTTTTATAGCTGAACAAAAAAACAAGCTGGTAAACCCGAGAAAGGTTCAGAAGAACTGAAAGTCAAAGTGTCTGAAAAAGAGAAAAAAAATCAAAATCAGAAATACAATGCAACTGAAAATCAATTTCAAGGCAGGTCTAAAAATTGAGACATGATTTACTCAAATGGGGTATCAATTCTATATGGTCATTAGTTCCTGGCCACCTAAAGAGATCTAGCTTGAAAATCCAAAAGGATTCTTTTCATGCTAGTGCCTTTTCCCTGTCACCCTCTCTAGGTCAAAGCTTAACATGTTCTATACCTGTAAAAAGAACCCTATGTCTATCCTTTTTGTTGCTTTGTGTACATGCAATGCAATGGCATAACTCAAGTTTTCCCCATTGATGGCCCTGATATGCTCACTAGCCCTTTCCTTTAATTTTCTTGTTGTTCTTTCCACAATGAATACATCACTTATGCAAGTGGCCAGATACACTACATGGGTAGTATCACAGGTAATGAAGTCACATATGGCTATGCTACATTACAAGTCACATTAAACTGTTCCACCAAAGAGTTGGTTTAGCATTGTTTTTTACAGTTGGCAATGCACTGGCAACTCATATTGCATTGCTTTTCAATACTTAACCAGCTCAAGAGCAATGTTTGTAAAATGTTTTTGCAACTCATTTGGAATGCATCTACAGTCCAATCACAGTGCAATGCAAAACTTAGTTTTTACTTTTAAGAAACAGTTTATGCAGGGCTTTGTGCTGTATCCAGCAGCACTTATGCAACTCAATCAGAAATGCTACTGCTACTCACTGAAGGAACAGTTTAATGTGACTTGTACTGTACTACCATTGGTGAGGTTCTTGAAAATGAGCAGTCATTGATGGGAACTGCAATACTTGCAGTGTTACACTTCTTATTGGCTGCAGGAAGAGGTGGAAAATGTTTTGGCCTCTCAGTCAGATGGACTGAGTGGATCAACATGTCATAAAGGTTATTGGCCCTGCAGGAAACCATCCTTGTGGGGGGGGAGGGTGCTGGCTATCTCTACTAACTTTGGCTCAACTGCCAATACACACCATTTTTTTCCCTATAATCTGCTTGACTTTCAATGATTGTTTTGAAAATGTAGGGATGAAGTTCATTTTGTTATCTTAGTTCTTGTTATCTGTCCCTGTAGGATACAGTAAGGATGTCCGGTCCAAAGCATCAGATATTTCTCTTGCTTCCTGAATCACTGTTGTGGAGTACCCTCTGTTCTCAACCCTTTGTTGCAGGACTTTGACCTGTTGTTGATAAATCTGCTCACTAATACACATTCTGCATGCAAGAAGGAACTGGCTGCAGGGACATTATTTATAGTGTGGCAGGGGTGACAATTGCTGGCTAAAAGCATGGTACCAATCTACGGCCTTCCTAAAAATAGTGGTTGCAACATTTCCATCATTTTGCTTAGTTATCAAAAGATGCTAAAAAAGGCTATTTCTTTGTTATCCACAGTCACTGTGAATCTTAGGTTACTTCTGTTATTGTGTAAACAAATCAGTCCGCACTGTTTGGTGCCTTTCGGGCTATTGTTTAACATGACCCATGATCACACAAAATGGCAAAATAATTTGTCTTACGTGTTTGCTCAAAGAATGAGGTGAGCTACTGTTCTGATAATTTGGTTGACTGTCAGAAGGATCCTTTTCTGGCTTTGCTTCTTTCCCTCTCCTATTTGCTACACTTATGGCTGTTGCATTGAATCATTATGGAGCTGTAAATAAAGCAGCATTCTTTTTAAGGTTTCTAGTGGGTTTTTTTTTTAACATTTGATGGTGATCAACACTACTTAATGTTTATTTTAATTTCTGTTGATTGGGAAAGGAGAGCTAAGCAATACTGCTAATCTTCAGCCTCATCTGTGGGGGGGGGTTAAAATGCAAGCCAACTGAAACTGAATCAGATTAAGTTGTTGATGGTATTTAACTGAATGGGGACGTTAACCAGATCACTGGGATCCTACCTCTAAATATGGACTAGCTTTGTTTGAACTAGTAGACAGTGCATACACAAATGTTTGGATGACTGGAGAAGAAGTTACCTTCTTAAAATTGAAATTCACCGTGATTCTAGCCATTTATGCACTCCCAAAAATCATACCTCATGAGGCCCATTATCTCTGGCATGGGATCAATCACACAAAATTTAAGCAAATTCATTCACTTTTTTTTTTTCAACAATATGTGACAGAAGTGGACTAACATCATACAAGAGATACACAGCATTTATTTGAAAAAAAGATTAACATATTCACCTGGAGGGAGGAATAGTATTGGCTAGCTATTGATGTAACCAACCTGCATACGTATATGGCACAATGAAGGCATTGAAGCAGCAACCTATTTTCTAAATAAGCCATCCTGTGGTGATTGAGTCCCCATCACCTTTATCATACAGGAATTAGAATGTGAGCCTGAGCATAATTAGTTCACATTTAGAGGTTCATTTTTGCAGGCACAAGTGTTGTGCAGCTATTGGGGAATCTATGGCCTCCTCTTATGTCAACTTATTCATTGGCAGATGGGAATATATATACATGTATAATGGCACAGAATATATATCTCAATAAAATGATGCATTGGAGACACTTTACTGATAATGTAATTTGTATTTGGAAAGATAATAAGAAGACATACACAACTTCATTGTGTACCTTAATGACATGAGCTCCAGCCTCACATTCACTTAGGAACGCAACAAGAACACAATCGCCTTTCTAGAAGTGATTTTAAAAGGAATGCCAGAATAAACAGTAACCACGCTGGGGTACAGAAGACAAATGGCAGCAAACACTATACTACAAGCTGATAGTGCCCATCCACATAAACTTGTGAACTATATCCCCTGTAGCCAATTCATTAAGCTATGGAGAAATTGTCCAATCCCACAGATTTTGAATCCCGGGCATCAGAAATGTTCAGAAAATTCAGTAAGATGAGATATGAGCAAACTCACCTAGAATAGTCTTTAGAAAAGACACAGAACATGAATAGACATAGGTTACTTACACCCAGAAGTAGAAATACAGACAACATCATTACTTTTTCCACTGAATGCAATGGTATATCTGGCAGGGTGGTAAACATTATCCACAATCATTGGCGCATACTACTCACTAACACTATACTTAAAAATTCAGTAAGCAACAATCCATGAGTCCTCTTTAGAAAAGCTACCAACCTGGATCACATGCTTACATCCTGTCATTTCATCCCTACCAGAAAAACAAATCCTTGAAACTGGCTCCAGCCTAAACCTGTAGGGTTACATAAATATGGCAACTACAACATTTGCAGATATGGTCAAGAATGCAGCACATACACAGCTCTCATGAATCTTAGAAAGGTAGAAATCAGGCAATTCACAACTTGTGTCACAACGTTTGTTATTTAAATAGCCTGGTGCCCCCACATGAAACAGTATGTAGGAAGCATCATCCATCCCCTCAAAACTCATCTCCAGTAGCATGTGACAGCTATTATAAATAGTAGTGGTAGGAGTGCTCTGGGTACTCATTTTGCCGTAGTATACAACTCAGACCCCAGTGTATTAAAATTCACTGCATTAGAACATGTGGCTCCAGTAAGAATGGGCGGGGACAGAGTCACAAAATTATTACAGAGAAAAATCACAATGAATAGTATATTTGAATACTCCCACACCTTTAGGACTTAATGAAGATGTAGATTTTTCACCTTTCCTGAAAACTTGAATAATATATTGTTCGGGTTTTGATTCAAAACCTAGATTCTGCACTTTGAAACATTTGCTTGGTATCATGGCTCACTATGTATGTGATAATATGTGTCAATGCTTTTGTCCTTGTCTCTGTCATTAGTGCTTGTTTCTTGTTTTTTAGTAGATTATGCTGTGACTCCAGAGGGACCTTACTGCACCACAAATCTGTGGGTAGCACACTTATACAGTGTTTTGATGTTGGGTTTCATATCGTCAGCAACTTGGTTCTGTATGAATTATGCCAATTTACATTCCTTGTGTCTGAGTCTCCAAGTTCCTATGAATTGGGTCAGGACATTTTTAACCCTTTGGCTGTTGACAGAATTAGAACATACAGGAATTTTGGACTGATATATCAGTCCATGTCCCTGAAAGGGTTAAATAATACTTTGACTTGTATAACTGTCCCCTTTGAGTCTCACACCATTTTCATCTCAGATCATATTCTGTATCTCTAGCACAATACCCCCCACTAGCCTTTTCACTTTTCAAGAATTTATGCACTACACTTTCCATTCTTTTAATTTCTTTCTCATTACTAAATAATGAATTATGACACTGCGTCAAACTTCATAACTTATACATTGTATGGTATCAATGAGTTTTAACAATGGAAACTTATTTGAGGTCACTGTGCCTTTAAACTGACTCAGCTTAAAAGTGTACCTGTTTCAGGAGCAGACATGCCTGCTGATGAAGGCCAGCATTGGTCGAAGTGCCCAGGCTCAGGCTGTCCTCCTGGTATCCTTCACTGCCTACAGTCTGTTAATACATTTCTAATCTGTTACATTTTTGGTTCTGCTGGCATGTTATTTAGAGTGCAGCTCATGTGTTCCCTAGCTTGATGTTTGGGCTGGCTGTCTTTAACTGCACCCCCAGCTGTATCTTGTGACATGCTGCAAGGAGCTTCCCCCCGTGTCTCTGTCTGAAACACAGAACAATACAATTTGCCAGCAGATAAGGACTGCTTGGTCCACTTATTCTGCCCATTTTCCCTACCTACAACATCACTGCAGTGGTCTGCTGTAATTTCAGATGAGTGTTGTGTTTCCCCATGTCGATTTGTGGCCTTTGTTTTTTTTAACCAACACATTTAGTCTTTTTTGCTCTCTAATGTGCACCTTCCCCAAGTCCAGCTCCCACATGTTCCACCTTCTCCTTTTCTTTCTCCCTAGAACTGCTGCTGCTATCTTTGTTATTGGACATATAATCATGATCTATATCTCTGTCCCCATGCTCCAACAAATCACTTTGATCCTCCGCCTCTGCCTGTATCACTAATGACACACTCCTTTCTTTTACATTTTTTCTACAATTGCTCATATTGCAAACCTTGCAGTACCACTGCAGGTGATTCCTACTATGTGTGATACTTTACAGATTGTTTGACTACTGTCATCTTCTTCTACACATGTAGTGTCCACTAGGCTAGAGCGTCTATGACCAATCCCACTCCACTTTGTTTTTTTCCTTTGATATTACTTGAGAATCCCACGCCACAATCTCCTTACCTCGTTGTTGCTCCATTCCCAAATTCTTGCTACAGCACTCAGCCACTTGGGTGAAGATTCGTTAATGTAGTTTTCTTATGTTATTTATTTTCTTTTATTTTTTTTACTTTTTTATGAGATGCCATCAAGGACTACCCTTGTCCAGGCACTGACTAACTGCAAGTTGGCACACACTTGCTGCCCACTACAGATATCACACTGTAACAGCGCAGCTCAGAATGACATATACACACAGACTGATTTAGGACTCAGGAGGAGGAAGAACTGCAGCAACTTGGGAGAATGTGAAGACTGACACACACACACAAAACAAACTGACTTTATATTAAATTTGTTTTTTTGGATGCCACCAAGGACTACTGGTGGTCAGACACTAACTGTCTGCCAGCTGGCATACACTTACTGACCACTGCTCAGATCACACTGCAACAGCACAGCTCAGGATCTCACACACACACGCACACACACACACTCTGCTTCAGGATGCAGGAAGAAGAAAGAACCACAGCAATTTGGGGACTGTGAAAACTGCCACAAGAAAAGAAATTGGGAGGCCACAATAGGTGAATACTTTTTTAAATGAATTTCTCTTATGTTATTTTTTTTAATTTATGTTTTACTTTTTTATGGGATGCCACCATGGTGCCAACAAGCAATGGTCAGGAATTAGCATGCTGGCAGCTGAAACACACACTTGCTGCCCTCTGCCCACTGCCCAGATCACACTGCAACAGCAAAGCTCATGAAAACACACACAGGCTGCTTCAGTACTCAGGAGGAGGAGGAGGAAGGAACTGCAGCAACTTGAAGAAATGTGAAGACTACCCCTGAAAAAAACTTTGAAGGACTTAAAGTATAAGAAGAGAATTCAAAATGGCCTTATTTGTAGATGACCTCTTATTATGTGAGACAACATGGCACTGCCATGAACTGCATAGCAGATACCCTTCAAGCCTATAGGAGATTGTTGGAACACATTTGAATTGGGGGAAGGGAACTCCTGTATGTAGGAGAGAAAAAGGAGGACCTGCCCCTGGACCCATGAATAGCAATCCAGGAGACAAATTAAAATACTTCAGTGTGTTATATATATATATATATATATATATATATATATATATATATTTATCTATCTATCTATCTAGCCCCAGAACCTTATCTAGACTATATGAATTTAACTTGCCACCCTTAATAACAAAATGTAAAAGGACCTGGAGAGGTGAGTCCACCTTCTCTTGATCCTCATTGGGAGAGTTAATAATTTAAAATATATATTTTCCCCAGATTGTTATATGTATTACATGTGATACCAATGAAAATGCCACAGAAGATTTTTCATAAGGATAATGGTACATTACATAACTTTTTGTGGAGGGGCAACCCAGCAAGAATAAGGGCTTCCACCTTACATACATCACTAGAGTAGGGGGCTGGCCCTGCCACACCTTCAGCATTACTTTTGGCCTGCATAGCTAACTGGACTTTTTGGAGAAAGAGGAAGTAGACATTTGGGTTCCTTAGAGGTTCCTTGACAAAGGGGAAATAGGTGGCACCTGTCTTGTGAGCTCCCTCTTTATTCATTTATTTATTCATTACAATTTGGGTTTACAACCTTTGAGTCTGAGACTCATTTACAAAGGGGGGCAGACATCAAGACAGTTATTACAGTACAGATTAAAACAGAGGATGACATTACAAGTGCAGTAAAAGGAACATTTAATATAGATACACTTAGGTTACATAATGTAGTAGTTTGTCTGTTACTTAGGTTACATAATGTTACAAAATTGTGAGTTACGCTCATGGATATGGATATATCGCTTGAGTCCAAGCTGTGCACAACAAATGAAACAAATGCTATATACCCCATGACAAGGGTACTGATGTGAGCATAGCAACAAGTACATAAATCTATAGATCTCCCTGGGAGTATCTCTCCACTGATGGCCCTCACTGAGGTGCTCAGGGCCAGAGAAGGTACACAGTCTTTGTCCATCAGGGCCTGCTCAAATGGAACAAGGCAGGGCTATGAGTGTGTGAGATTTATATGAAAGACAGACCATTATCACTTTGGCAGAGCTTAAAAGAAGGTACAGTGTGCCCACTGATACATTCTTGTATGCATACTCGGGAAGGGCACTGGTGACTGGAAGTTGAGCCACTGTTCACTCAGTCACCAGTGGAGAATATCTTCATGACCCCCTCAGCCAGACTCCAAACCACTGTCTACTTACTATAGGTTAATATGTGGGGGGCATCCCCTAAACACAGGATTATGGAAGGGTGTAGGGGCAGGAACTGTGTGTTAACATGACCCTTGACTTATGGAAGCACATACTTCAGCATGTACAGTAGCAGCTGCAGACACTGCCAGCTATTTCCCGGAATTTCTGTGATATTTCCAGATATATCTAATGTTTTTTCTGTTTCTACAGTAAAGGGCAGCAGAGAGAAACTCTTTAGAAATTTCATGAAATATCTGGAAATAGCTGGCAATGTTTGTGGCTACTACTGTAGCTGGATGAGACCAGTGTAATTGACTGCAACAAATATAGGTGAACATTCTGTACAGGGTCTACTTTCCCCTGTGAGAAAATGCACAAATTGAAACCATACTTGAGTGATCTGTGCCACAAATGCAGGATTGAGGTGGACACATTTGGGCACATGATTGCATAGTACCCCCAAATACTTGTATTCTGGGGGGAGGTCCTTAAAACCATGGAAAAATGGTTGGGGTACTGCCTTCTAGCTAGTCCCCTTGAGTGGATTTTGGGAGCTATAACTGGTGATGGGGTGGGAAAGTGATTCACTCTGGGCATCTAGCCTTAGTTAATGCCAGGAGAATGATATCCCAAAACTGGGGACAAGTACTGACCCCTGTGATAGCCCACTGGCAAGCAAACGTGACTGAATATATGAAACTGGAAAGGGTACAGATGGGGGAAAATGGAGAACATGAGAATATTGAAGCAATGTGACAACACCTAGTCCTAGCACTGTAGAAAGGCATCATATTAGCTTGAGGTCACATGTAAATGGGAATGATTTACAACCTCTGTGCTACCTTTTGGGTGTTGGACTAGTAAACCATAGATGTGACCTAGAGCATAAGGCAAATTCCAGTAGCAATAAATCTTGCTAAACGTATGTATTGTAGACCATGTATTGAAAGTCTGTTTCCCTGATCACTGTTTATAATTGAAACCACTGCTCTAGTACTGTTAATACATGAAACATATATGTAAGAGGAATGTTTCGGGCTTCTTTATGCACTGCTCAAAACATGAAAATAAAGTTTACAGGAAAAAATGACATTATTTTAATTTTGTATGGGATGCCACAAAAGTGCCAGTGCACTGGTTTGGCATGCTGCCAGCTGAAGCACACTTACGGACCACTGCCCAGATCACATGGCAACAGCAAGTTCAGGACAACACACACACACACACACACACACTTGCTGTTTCAGGACTCAGAAGCAAGATGAAACTGTTGCAGATTGTGGGACTGTAAAGAGTTTGAAGACTGGCATGAGAAGAAAAAATAAATGTTTTATAAATATTTCTATGGGATGCCACCATGGTGCCAATTACCAGTGGCTGTATACTGGTCTGGCATTCTGCTAGCTGGCACATGTTTTGTGCCCACTGCCCTGATCACACTGCAACAGTACAGCTCAGTACAACGCACAGACACACAGGCTGCTTCAGGACTCCAGAAGAGCAAGGAATGGCAGCAAGTTCAGCAACTTGGGGGAATGTGAAGACTGACATAAGAAAAAAATGAAAATGTGTTTTAATTTTTTTTATGGGTTGTCACCAGTGAACCAACTAACAGTGACCAGGCACTGGTCCAGCATGCTGCCAGCTTGCACACATTTTGTCTGCCCACTACCCAGATCATACAGCAAAAGCACAGATCAGGACAACACACACACACACCCCCTCAGGATGCTTCAGGACATAGGAGGAGGAGAATAAACTGCTGCAGCTTGTGGGAATGTAAAGAATTTGAAGACTGGCACAAGAAGAAAAATGTATTTATTTTATATTTTTTATGGGATGCCACCAAGGTTCCTAATACCAGTGACCAGGCACTGTTAGGCTGCCAGCTGGCACACCTGTTCTGCACACTAGAAGTAACTCCAAAAAAATCACTTGCCTCCTGGCAGATGACACAAAAATATGCAATTTGGGTAGCTACTCTAGAGGGGGTTGAGAGAATGAATAGGTACCTGAGAAAACTCAAAGAATGGTCAAAGGTATGGCAGCTAGGTTCCAATGCAATAAAACCTTGCAAAATCATGCACCTAGGACACAAACCCCAGGGATTGTGTATGAAATGGGGGGTCAGGTATTGATGGTGACAAAGCAGGAAAGAGATCTTGAGATTACCATATCTTATGACCTGAAGGTGACAGGGCAGTCCAGCAAGGTAGTAGGCAGGGCCGGCCAGTGGGATGCTGGGGTGCATAGGGATGGAAATGACCAGCAGAAGGAGTGAGGTGGTGTTGCCACTGTAACGATCTTACATGAGACCTCACCTGGAGTACTGAATCCAGTTCTGGAGACAACATCTTAGGATGGACATAGGCAGGGTAGAGGCTGTCCAGAGGAGGACAACTAAAATGGTGCAGAGGGTGCATCAAAATTCCTATGAGGAGACACTGAGGGATCTCAAAATGTACACTCTGGAAGGGGGCACATGATAGACACCTATAAGTACCTCATCAAGGGGTGAACAAGGTACAGGAGGGGAGTATTTTTCAGAAAAGAAGGTGCACCAGGACAAGAGGGCATGGAATGGAAGCTGGAAGGGGGCAGTTTAGTAGGGATGTGAGGAAGTACATCTTAAATGAAAAAGTGGTGGATGCTAAGAATAGTCTACCAGAGGAGGTGGTGGGAGTAAAAACAGTCCTGGGCTTCAAGCATGCATGGGATAGGCACAATGGAATCTTAGCAGAAAAGCATGGTGGGGAGTAGTTAGAGATCATGTAGGTTCTGTGGTCACAGTATAGGCAGGGGCAAACTGGGCAGACTAAGTGGGCCATTCGGTCCTTATCTGCTGACAAATTATATGTTTCAGTGTTTCTATGTCTCAGGCTTTAGGCAGGGACTTCAGTTAGATTATCGATATCCCTGTTAAATACTAGTTCTGCAATGACAAAATTGTGTACTGCACTGCCGATAAGATTCAGATAAGGCAGAGAGCCACAAGCAGACTACCACCTTATGCCCCATCTATCCACTGCCCAAGCACACTCTTCCAGAGTCCATTTCCTCCTCTCTTAGTTCCTGCTCAGGGGATATTTTATGGTAACCCTAAACTCAATATCCTGAGTCTCAGGCTACTGAGTTTGCCGTACCAAAATACATACTCCTAAATCAATCAGATGAGCAGCAATACAATGACAGGCACCTGATTGGCAAATACAAAAATACATTATTGGGGGCTTAACCCCCCAAACCCCTGATGTGGAGATCTCCGCCCCCACACACCCCCCAACTAAAATAACAAACTCTGATGGGGGGCGAACCTCGGAGTTAAACAAAATTAGTTATGGCGGGGTAATAAAATAAATGGATGCAGCATGGACCAGAACCCGGGATTCCAAGGGCATGCTGACTGAGCTGCTAGTGGTTTAGCCCTCAACACCACCGGTGCTGCTTGGCCAGCTTCCAGATCCAACCAACATTTGTAGATCATCAGCAGGGGTAAGGTAGCAACCCGTCACATCCGCTACCTTACCCCTGTAAATGTCCATCGGGTCTACTATTGCCAGGATTATCACTATTGGGACACTGCACCTGTCGGGCAATACCACACGGGCAGGTCAGCATCAGGATAGTGAGTCTTAGCAGAACATAAGGATACCCTTTCAGGCATGTCCCTACTCCCAGAGGCCTTCTGCTTTGCAAAGACTGCTCCACCTGACTCTTTTTACATACTTTTTTTTTTCCTTTTTCTCCTAAATATCCTGCATTCACCAGTCCTGCTTTTTTAAGGATTACAGGTTGAACGTCTGAAGGCTGTTTGTCTCTTTTGATGAATTGTATAGCTATCTAACTAGCATTTGAATCAGAGTCCTGCTTGAGCTACCTAACCGTCCAATGATGAGCATGCAAGTGTGCTTTCACACTGGCTCATGCCTTTGAGTTGAATCTAGCACTAAAATGAGGCTGTGACTCACACTATGCTTAGTTAACTGTTTCAGGTGCAATCTGTGATTCATAGCCTGACTGGTTCACATGGTCTGTACCATTTGGAAAAAGGCAAACCAGTAAAAGGAAACATCCACCTATTTGCTGGAAAAGTTTACCACAGTCTGAAGGAATCAAACACCCAAAATTCAAGGTGTTTAATTCTTTTGTAGAACTGATCTTGCAATTGTACAAATAATGGGCCCTATGCACTATGCCAACACACTGCGTAAACCAGGCATGTTGGCATAGCTTAGTCAGAATGTCATGGAGCGATGTTCATGTGGCATTTATGACTGGGGCGCACAGCTGTCACATGCCACGTGAAAGTAATGTGCCATGGGTGGGAAGGGGCATGCTGGAGGCATGCCAGCAGTATGCACCATTCACCTTGGTGGGTAGTGCTGTACACTGGGGCATGTAGGGGGCTGGCTGGTATGCCAGGGAAAGTTCTGCCATAAGTGCCCCTATGCGCCCAGCCCCGCGTACACCAAACAGCTGAATGGGCCTGCAAGCAGCTGGCAGTACCTATGCACACAGCATGGGTTGACCCTGACCACACCCCTTCTGGCAGATACCCACACACACACAATGGAGCTACCCCACCCCTCCAATTATGAACCCCCGCCACACACCACGGCTGCAGTGCCTGCTCAAGCAGCCCATAGCCCGAAAGTGCCAGCATGGCACCTGGTGTGGAACAGCCAATACCCTTCCCCGGTACTGACAACCCCCAACCCATACCTGTGGTCATAGTTCTGTGAGCTGGATGGCAAGCAGCACAGCCCTCTGCTCACCTTCACAGCCACTGGCCATCTGACCTATGCAGGGGTGCACAGTCAATGTGAGCCCGCATATGGTAGATGGCTGGCAGCCATGGAGGTATGCAGAGTGCTGTGCCACTGGCTGTTTAGCTCACAGAACTATGACCCCAGTATGGGGTGGGGGTCATAAGGGGGGCACCATGGAACACCTCCATAGGGTCGGGGGTATGGAGTTTTGTGGTCGCCTACATGGGACAGCAGGTGCACCTGTGTGTGGTGTGTGAGTGGGGGGGTGCCTTGCTGCACAGGTGCTGGAGTTGCCATGGGCTGGTGAGGGTGGGGTGGGTGGCTCCCATGCTCCAGGGACATTGCCAGGGATCCAGAGCCCTATGGGGCATTGCCACGTGGGTCCGGGTGTCTGCAGATGCAAATCACACACCTGGGCCAGTGCCAAGTTGTGCATGTGATCCACTGGGGACCCAGGGTGGGCATCTGATTGGATGCCCGGCTGGGTCTACTACGCCTCACCCGGCTGCCCTGCACAGACTTGTGCACCATGGGGGGTGGGGCCATGTACAGCTGGTGGCCAGTAGTGAATACCGGCTGGTGCGCACCTGTCCAGAGGTGCTGAGCTACACAGATGGGTTACGTGCCTCCGGGTTGTAATACTGTACCTGTACATTTGTGCATAAGGCTCATTGAGTGTAACCTCCACCAGCTAGATACATGGCATAGAACAAACATTAACTAGTATTTAAATTTGAAAAAGTCTTACCTTTTGCATTGTGTACTCTAAAACTGCCCATTGTCTTCATTAGTATTCTTTTGTTTTACTGGTATCAAATTTGAACTGTTCTTTTATCTAGTTTGCATACATTAATTTGTAATTTTTGACAAAGAAAGTTATACTGATCTGTAATATTTCATTGCCAGATGTGTCCTGTGAAATAGGTTACAAGGACCTGTTTTGTTGCTGGGAATGTTATTTGTTGATGTATGTATGTATGTATGGATGGATGGATGTATTCATTATTTATTTATTTACTGTTGTTTTTCTTTACCTTGTAGGTGCACTAGATAGTACAACATCTATTTTCAGGCATGGCCCAGGAGAGTATAAATGGAATAATAACAGTTATACATAATGCAGAAATGAAGGCAATAGTTACAAATAAGCATATGACAAGGATACAGTAATAGGTAACAAATAATACTGACAAGTCATAACCAGCAAAGAACATCAAAGTAAGGCATAAGCAATGGTTACTACAACAGTAGGGGATATACACAGTGAAGGCACGCAAACTTGTTTCAACTCTATAATACAATTATACATAAACTGTAACAGATTCCCAATGTGTATAAACAAGCATCAGGTGTAATTACTGATAGAACTTAATACTTTTTTAACTCCCTTTTAAAATGTACAAGGGACTGAGACTGCCTAAGGGTCACAGGAATGGAGTTCAAGAATTTAGGAGAGAAAAAAAAAAAGAAGAGGTATGCTCCACCATGTTTGTTGAGCACTTGGAGACTGACAGAAGAGCTGGAAAGGTAGGTCACTTTGACCATAAGACTAGAGAAACTTCCCCTACTCGACAGCAGGGGAGATTCTGGCCATTTTCCAAAAGTGGCCACCACTCTGGAGACAAGGATGGACATTCGGTAGCAGGGGAGCTAGCCTCTTCTCCTGCTCTAACCACACAGGAGGCAGTTGAAAATGCAATGGCTTTGGGTGATTTTCTGGCAGATGACAGTTCAGGAATGCAGCACACTGCTGCAGAGGAATGTGCTTTGTTCAACGATGCTGTGGCATCCACTTTAGGCAGTTCAGCGTCTCCTCACTCAGAGCAAGTGTTATTGGATTCTGAAGCAGCAATTTTACAGAAGCTGTGTGCCGAAGAGGAATGCTTTTTAGAACGTAAGAAGGAACTGCAAAATCAATTATCCTTTTTGCAGACAGACAGGCTGGGAACCAGTGCCATGGTTGTTACCATAAACACTTTGACAGCGCCAGCAGCAGTTCTGGCAGACCACTCACCTGACACTCAGTTGTCATCTCAACATCAAAACAGCTGTCATACAGAGCTGGCAGAGACCACCCCAGAAAATTCTGCAAAGGTCAGTACTGCTTCTGAAAAGATTGGCTCTAATATTGCTGTTACGCCTCAGGGGCCTGCTAGGAATGGTACATCGAGCTGTAAGAGGTTTGGCCTACAGCTGCCCCCGCTACCTACAGAGCAACCTACTGTTGCGAACACAGTTGCACCACAATTAATGAATGACATTGATATGATTCTACAACCAATTCAGGGGGTTACTTGTACGGAAAATATTTGTGATGATGCGCAAACACCAGGACATAATATCCCGATAATACGAAACACTACAATAGGTGAAGGAAACTGGTCCCCAAATCATGCTTTAGAGGATGTGAGCTGGTTGCAAGGTCCTAATGGTAAATGTAATCCAGACCCTTCAGATCCTGAGTTAGAATGTTATCAAAGGGACTCAGGGACTGCTTCTTCACCCAGGACAGTTTCACAAATTGAACCGGTCCTGCATCAGCCACCTCAAGCAGTGTTTCCCATTGACGATGCAGGTGCAGATTTTAGAAGATCACACCATTGGGGATGGGACACAATTACAGAGTACCCCTCCTATGCCCTCTACTTCTACAGCCTCCCCACAATGGCTAGGACCAGCTCTTAATGTGCTACAAGACTCCTCCGAAAGGTGGCAGTATAGCACAGTGGTTTAAGGCTCTGAGCTGCAAATCTGGAGACCTGGGTTGGAATCCCGCAGCCCCCACTTGCATAATGTGTGACCCATAGCAAGTCACTTAACTTCCTTCTGCTCCCAGGTCACACCTGTAAACAAGATTTCAGCTTAGCATGTCTCTCCTGGTAAAAAAAGAGCCTAGTTGGATCCAATATTTCAGATTGCCAACCTATTTTCCAATAAAGGAGAACCAGCACCGAGAAGGAATGCGGTGCGCCTTATATATAAAGGAGGCCTTGAAGAGCCACTGGATAGATTGTATATCACACGGACACTGTTGAAATTTTCTATGAAATGTTTTTCAGATGAACTCTTTGCTCTTATTCATGTGAGGAATTTGAATTATGATATTAGTTTTATGGCAGTATCTGGATTGGATAGATTCTGGACACAGTATCATTCTTTAAAGAACTCCCCCTTATAGGTACCTTTTTTTTGCAGTCCCTCTAACTAAACCCCTAGTTAAGAATATTACTGTTTTGTTCAGCAATGAGGGGGTCAACGTTCAGGACATTATGTTTTGGCTTCACCAAAGATGTGAAATTTTAGATAGACCTTTGCTGATTTTGGACAGTGAACAGATCTGGAACGGGGTGGAGGATCAAGGTAAAG
The DNA here is from genome assembly GCA_016271365.2 of Neoceratodus forsteri. Classification (NCBI taxonomy): domain Eukaryota; kingdom Metazoa; phylum Chordata; order Ceratodontiformes; family Ceratodontidae; genus Neoceratodus; species Neoceratodus forsteri. Next base: position 951,699,468 of record CM028134.1, read on the forward strand.
CTGTATAATATGAACACTGGGCCTGTACAGCTCCAACATAGCTTCTTTTTGGGCAAAGATAGGGGTATTTGTTTCAAACAGGTCAGCCTAAGGCTTGCTTCAAATGCGGGGCCCGTACTCATCTAAGCATCGCTTGTGACACCCCTCGGTGTAATAACTGCCTTGACTATGGTCATGTCTCTGCAGATTGCCTAAATCTGTTTAAGTGCAACTTTTGTGAGAAGACAGGGCATGCTTATGGGAGGTACTCATGGTCCTCACATAATTGGAAAGATTGCCCTTCTCATGCTGGGCTCATAGACAAGGCACAGGCCCTGCAAGCCAAAAGGGTGGCTGAACAGGCAGAGCAACATCCAGGGGGAAAAGAATTAGAAATCACAGATCCCCCTTCAGTAACTGTCGAGGGACCCATAGCAGAGCAGACCATGGAACCTCAGGTTGTGAACAGGGTGGGATTCTGGCAATAGTAACCACAGTTGAATCTCCTACTGCCCAGGGTAGGGAAGCTCAGATACAGGAGCCCATGGTGGATGTAACTGAAAGTATGCCTCCTCCCCCTCCCCCCAAATACCACTACCCCTTTTACAGTTGTAAGCTCTAAGAAACAATCTAGGCAAAATAAAGCAATGATTGAACAGCCTAGTCATGGGCAGAAAGGGAAAGGGAAAGGTGGAAGGAAGATCTCCCGTAAGGCAGGGAATAAACTTGCTACTTTACCTCAGGACAAACAGAGGGGTGACTCAGATGAGGAAGGCTCAGAGTCCTCCTCTGTGGCTTCCTCCATTTCTGATCTTACTTCAGATCCAAAGGAGGGAGATGGATCAAATTCCATTGCTAAATGCACCAGGAGAAGATGGTCTTCTCAAACCCCTTGATTGTTACATATGTTTCTCTTTTGTAGGCTTTGAATAGCTCTCCCTTTTTGACCTTCTGTCTTCTCTATCAATAGTTTCCCTGAATTTAAATGGGATTAAAACACAGCAGAGAAGGCTATTGGCCATCCACTTATTGGCAGCCCATGTAGGGGACATTTATTTCCTTCAAGACACGAGATAAAAACTGGGTACTGAACTAAAACAAGCAGCTAGTCTCTGGACTAAAGGAGCCTCCTTTTGGTCAGTGGGGGAGGACCCCGTGACAGGGTGGGAATACTATTTACCAATTCTGCTATCAAAGAATCTAGATTGGCGGATCTTTGTCCTAGGAGAGACTTATTATTGGATATCAGCTACTCAGGGGAGTGTATTAGGTTAATTACGATACATGCACCACAATCTAAAGCTCTACGAGTTTCAGTGTTTGAGGACATACAACCTTTTTTGCACACCTCTAGATTGATTGTGTGGGCTGGGGATTATAATTGTGGATTACAGCACTCTGATAGAGGATTACAAACCTTGAAAATGTTTTGCGATTCTGTAGCTTTAAAATCTATTATTGATGCTGCAAATCTGACAGACTCATATAGGGTCATTTATCCTGAAGTGGGGAATACTTATTTTAGAGGCCACTTCTCTACCAGAACTTTGGAGGCAGTTTAGTGCAGTGGTTTAAGGCTCTGAGCTGCAAATCTGGTGACATCCAGCAGCCCAGACCTGGGTTTGAATCCCACAGCTTCTACTTGCAGACTGTGTGACCCTGAGCAAGTCACTTAACTTCCCTGTGCTCCCAGGTTGCACCTGTAAAAAAGCTTTCAGCTTAGTGTGCTAGTCCTGGTTAAACAACTAACAAAAAAAAATAATTGATTTATTTTTTTGTCTCCTAGTCTGCACATTCTGGACAGCAAGGTGGAGGTATGGGAATTTGCAGACCATAAGTCTATTAGGATAACTTTTACCTGGGCAAATTCCCCATGTAGCAAAAAAAATGGATGGCATTTAAATGCATCCATGTTGACGCAGCAAGCAGTCATAGAAGCTTGGAAAAGAGACTGGGTTACAAGATTATCTGTGATATATCAGCAACAGCACGGCTTCATATCTCAGTAGGTCTCAAAAACAGTCATACGATGTTCAGAATATAGGCAAAAAAATACATTTTATTGCACAAAATCGCCAGACCACAGATACAGACGTGTCCCTCCCCCCAAAAAACAGCCAAACGTTTTTGCGCTAACTCTTGCGCTTTCTTAAGGCTAATCTCTGTGGTAGGTCTCTATGAGGATTTGGGACCATGGTGGGATGAATCAAAAGATTCTTGGAAACAGCTGTTTCAGAAACTTTCTTTTGATTCCTCTAATACTGAATATTTGCAGTATTGTAAGTTAAGGACACACTTACAAAAACTTATTTCCCTCACAGAAAGCACCAGACGGGACTATGGAACTCAAATTTCTGTTATAAAGAAGGAAATGTCAGATTTGAAGTATAATCGAGCCAGATCCTTAGATCAGAAATGCAGATTTGGGGTGCAGTCTCAAACGGGTGAAGTAGATCCATTTAGAGACTATAAAAAATGGATAGAGCAAAGGATTTTGACAAAGTCTCAACTGATGGTGTTAAGTTGGACTCCTCCCCACAATGTATCCTACATACAGTGGAAGACTATATAGCTGACATGTCTGGGATAGAAACCAATGTTCCCGATGATCTGGGGTACTTGAGCTCATTGAGTATTCCTCAGGTGGACCCGGGGGGAGGGGTGGCATGCTTGTTCAAGACATCACCCTAGATGAAGTAACACATGCTGTTTCTGTGCAAAAAAATGATACTGCACTAGGCACGGATGGACTGGGAGCAGAATTTTATAAAATGTTCAAGGAAGAACTGGACCCATTCTTGGTAATCTTATATAACAATCTATTATGGCAGGGTACCCTGACCACATAAATGTATAAGGCCTCTTTAATTTTACTTTATAAGAAAGGGCTAAAGGCAAATTTGGTAAACTGGAGACCTCTGTCACTCCTTAATATGGATTTTAAAATTCTTAGTAAAATTCTGCTAAACAGGTTTACAACTTTGGCTGATTTCCTGATTAGCCTGGCTCAAACTTGTGCGATATCAGGTAGGCATCAGCAAGACAACCTTATTATGCTTACAGAACTGTCTCAGAAAGGTTGTAATAGACTGGCAAATGTATGAGTACTATGTTTAGATCAGGAAAAGTCATTTGATAGCATCTCACATACTTACCTATTTAATGTCCTACAGGCCTTTGGCTTTCCAGAGCAACTGATTGATTGGATCAGGAGCCTATATAGACAGGTGGTCCTGATCCCTAATGTAAATGGATGGACAAGTAAATAAATTCAGGTTAAGAAAGGGGTACGAAAAAGATGCTCATTAAGCCCCATGTTATACTGTATGCATTATATGCATTTTGCATCGATATAATGCTTAGACATATTGAGCATAATAATCGGATCACTGGGATATCCCTGAGGTCAGAACAACATATGATTACGGTGTTAGCATACGCAGATGATGTTACCTTGGTTCTGGACCCAGCTACCAATGAGCAGGTGGTAGAAGAGTGCCTGTCCCGATATGCTCAAGTATCTGGGTCTTGGATTAATTCTCTCAAGAGTAAAGGGGTTCCCCTAGGAGACATTGCTTTACTGGATCCCCCACAATTCACAGGTATTAAATTAAGTACTGACGATGTCACGATTCTAGGGATCGAATTTGGGGTAGCTGATACCTTGACACAGAACTGGAAGGTTGCCATTCAGAAAGCTAATATACAGGTGAGTTTCTGGAAAGGACAGGAAATTGCTAAAATGAAAAGAGTATTCTTAATCAAATCCCTGCTCGTCCCCATTTTTGTATGTTAGTTATATTTTCCCAACCCCTCAATCTCTGATCACAACAATATACAACATATTTTTTCAGGCATTTTGGGGCAGCTGCTTAAACCCCATTAAAAGGAGTTTTACTTATAGAAGTATCATGGAAGGTGGAGTTAACATGCTAGATCCTGTGGCCTTTTTTTATAGCATTTTTTTATGCTATAATATAGGTCTTGTTTTGAAACCAGGAGGGAAGGTGTGGAAACCTTTGGTTTTATCCTGGCTGACCCCATGTTTAGAACACTGGAAAAACAAAAAAAACACAGATTTCTTAATAGGGCTCCCCGGCCTCTGGGATATGGCCTGGATAGCTTAAAGAAGCTCATTAAATGGAACATTTTGATCCCTCAGATTCAGACTTTGGACGGTAAAACAGTTTACCAGATTATCCTGGATTTTGATTGACAGGAAGAGGTAGTGTTCCCCTTATGTCCTACTCTCCAAATGCCCTGGGTGTTGTAGCAATAAACAACCCTATACTTCCATTATGTGTGTGGGGTTTGGTTTGGCTGGGGAACTGTGGCAGACTGAGCATGAAAGGGAACCATAAGCACAAACAGTTTACAGACAGATTCTGTCCAAGGGTGGAATGCGCTCAGGTTGTAAAAACTCAAACACACCTCTTTCTTGAGTGTGAATATGCACAGAGTTTCTGGACCTTTTTAGCACTACATTGGGATGAACCACTTTTTAACACTCTAGATTATGAAATGTTGGTTAACTAGGATCTGCGGCCTATCCTGTAGGTAGGGAAATGGGCAAACTAGATGGGCCAAGCGGTCGTTATCTGCCGTCAAAGTCTATGTTTCTATGTTATCTGCCGTCAAAATCCATTCTATGGGATTGTGGGAGGTGGTTGGGGGAATATGATAGGGACAATATGTATGTGATATTTGCCATTATTCAATATTTCATATGGCAGTCGAGGTGTTTCTGGGTTACACAACAGAGAGATGTGTCCTATCTAGACATTTATAAGAATATTGTGACATCTCTACAAATCATTGCTAACAAGGATAACAGGATATTGTCTTTGGTCCATTATAATAAATTATGGGTACTTTGTGACACCTGGTTGTTGGCTTAAGTTAATTGCAATGTGTGGATAGATTGCAGAGGATAGGGGATGGGGCATTTGTTTTGCTCATTGATATTACTGGTTCGATTTGTTGAACATTGTGGTGTTGTTTTCCTTTTTTTGACTAATTGTTTTTTTTTCTTGCTTTTTCATGTGTGTTTTATTTTGTACTGCTGTGGATTTTCTGAATTTTGTTGTAATGTAGTCCTGTTCTCAAATAAAAATCCCCCTACTGTTCCTAAAGGGGAGCTGCTGTCGGTAAGATGTTGGAATTCAGCAATGGACAGGAGGCAGGACTGACTTATTGTTTTCAATATCAGAATGCTAAATGATGGAGCAGTTTAAGAAAGTGGCAGAAAAAACCTGCAAATGTTAGCAAACTAGAAATCTTTTAGAATCTTCAAGCAGAGAAGATTTGTGTACAGCAGAAGAGAAATTGGCGTCAGTAATGTTAAAAAGAAAGGAGTGTTTACTGGCCTCAATGGCAGAAAAAGAGGAATGGCAAAAAAAACATCCTGCTGAGGATGGGGCAGAACAAGCCAACATCTCCCAGAACAAGCTTCCAGAGAGAGAGAGAGAGAGAGAGAGAAACAGCTCATGGTGAAGCAAATGCTCAAGGACCAACAGACATCTCGGTGGAGTCCATGAGTAGCAGAGCTGCCACTGACATGTCTGACAAGATATCAGAATCAGCTGAAGCCAATGATGTGGAGTCATGATATGAGATGCCAATTTCAGAACCTGTGGGAAAGATCACACTGCTGGCAAAGTACAAAACATCAATGTTACAAGTGGAGACCTTTGTACAACACAATACTGGTTTGCCTCTTTTTCTGGACATTATTTGGGAGCAAACATAGCTGAGAAAAAAAAAGAATCACATTACAGATGGAATGGGGTTAGTGCAACCTGGACCACTGCTAGGACTGAAGCACTTCTGAAGAATGGCTGCTCAAAAAAAATAATGTTGAAAAAGATAGTGTCTGCTCAATATAAAAAGTATTAAATGGAGCAGGGTGGGAAAAGAATTCTTATGGAAAATGGCAGCCAGCAGTGAAATACAAAGACATTGGACAGAAGGATTTAGATAGAAGGGTGTTGCACTTGTTCCCACACCCTTACTGGATACCCACTGTGCACCGCTGACAATATATATTATGCTATGCTATGTTATGAATGATTATTACTAACATATAGGGCATTGGTACTTACTGTACACCATACTGAAGGAAAGGTTGGTGGAATATCTAGAGGAGCATGGTCTCCAGGGTAAGAGGCAGCATGGGTTCAAAGGGGGGAGATTGTGTCAAAAAAATCTGATTGACTTCTTTGAGTGTGACACTAACATAGTAGACAGGGGCCACATGGCAGATATCCTCTATCTTGATTTCAGTGAGGTCTTTGACTCTGTGCCCCACAAAAGGTTGATCAGGAAATTGGTGGATCTTGGGGTTGGGGAAAAGATGGCCAGATGGGTGAAAAACTGGTTAAGGAACAGAACCCAGAGGGTGGTTGTAGGGGGAGAGTTATCTGGCACCATACAGGTATCCAGTGGGATCCCACAGGGCTCTGTGCTGGGGCCAGTGTTGTTCAATGTCTTCATCAATGACACTGGGGATGTCATTAAGGGCAAAATGTGCCTATTCATGGATGACATCAAGCTCTGTGGGAGAGTGGACACAGCTGAAGGGATACAGGACCTACAGGAAGATCTGGAAAAGATGGGGAGGTGGTCTAGGATTTGGCAGCTTGGCTTCAATGCAAAGAAATGCAAAGTTATGTATATTGGAGCCAAGAATCCTGGGACAGAGTAGTACCTGGGTGGAGTCCGAGTATCTGTATCAGAGGAGGAGAAGGACCTGGGAGTGATGATCACTAGTGACCTGAAGCACTCTACACAGTGCAAGAAAGCAGCAGCAAAGGCAAACAAGATGCTGGGTTGCATATCTATGGGGATCAGTAGCAGGAGCGAGGTTATACTGCCTTTGTACAGGTCACTGATAAGACCGCATCTAGAGTATGGAGTTCAGTACTGGTGCACACACCTCAAAAAGGACATTTACCTGCTGGAGAAAGTCCGGAGGAGGGCTACAAAGGTGATAACTGGTCAGCAGGGTAAGGCATACCAAGACAGGCTGAGGGCACTGAACCTGTACTCCCTGGAAGACAAAAGAGAGAGAGAGAAAGGGGACATGATTGAGACCTTCAAGTACTTGAAAAGGATAAATAAGGCTGATAAGGAGAGTCTCTTTAAGCTGAGCGGCAACCATACCATGAGGGGGCACAGTCTTAAGCTGGGAGAAAAAGGCAGTCTTTCTGTTTTGGTTATATTTTTCTTGTATAACTGTTAATGTACACACAGCAATATTTTAAATAATTCTTGACTTTTTTTTTACTGATTGTTGTGGTGCAGCAGTGTATAATTTCAGTTTGTTTAAAACATTTGGTTATATTACTAAAGGTTTTATTGTCTATGCATTACTTGCAGTCTGTGTAAGTGTGTGCGCGATGCATGCCATTAAATCAGACACCTTTTATTGTGCCACAGAGTAATTGCAGCAGTGTGAACCTGCTATGTACTGCACCTGCATTAACTTTTTATACTGCTTTGTGGTATCTTTATTGGTAGTGGACTGTTGCTGCCATGCACTACCCCCCTCCAACTGGCAAAATGTTTTCTTTTCCAGAGTTGGATTTGTGACTTGTGAGCACTGGTTAGGTGTTGTTATGCCTTTGCATGTGTATCTCTTGAGTGCACAGTGCAATCTTTAAGCAGCAGTACTATGAAAAAAAAATTGCACTTTTTTGACAGTTTATTCCCTGCTAATCATATACCTAGTGATCTTTCTCACCAGCTTTGTACTATCGCAGAGTAATTTGCTCAGTTTTTCTCTGCTCTTGTTTACATTTCTGCCATTAAGCATGTTGCACTGGAACACCCTCTGCTGCCAACTGCACATGTTTATGACTTGCAGGGACATCAAGAATGGTCAGCAGAGGGTCCCTCTGCTGTTGTCAAAAAATGTGATGCGACCTGAAGAAAAAGCACAGCTGAAATTAGTCAGCCGCCATATTTGTTGTAGCTCTACAACACTTCAAATAAATTGCAAATATCTAAAAAACTAAAGACGACTGGAAAAAAAACATTTACAGGTATGGAAACTGGAACTTTGGCCGCATGCTTACAGCCAAAAAACAGAATTTTGATAGGTCACTTCCTGATTTCGTAGTACTGCTGCTATAATCTGTCTGTGCATTTACAGTACACCATTAATTCTGTGAGACTGCATTTTTTGTTACCCTCTCATTTCACTGTGTCAGCGCTGGGGAATTTTCTGGACATAAGACAGTAGCATATTGGGGATGCAAATTAATTCTGACGACTATATGTGACCACTGCACATATGACTGAGTACACCATTAATTCTGGGAGACTTTGCATTTCTTGTTATGCTCTCATTTCACATTGTTAGCACTGGGGAGTTTTCTGGACACAAGACAGTAGCATTTTGGGGATGCACATTAATTCTGGTGACTGTGTGTGACCACAGCGCACATGACTGAGTGCCCTATTAATTCTGGGAGACTTCTCATTTCTTGTTACACTCTCATTTCACTTCATCAGCACTGGGGAATTTTATGGACACAAGAGAGTAGCATTTTGGGGATGCACATTAATTCTGGTGGCTGTGTGTGACTATTGCATGCATGATGTCTGAGTGCACCATTAATTTTGGGAGACTTTGCATTTCTTGTGCTCTCATTTCACTTCATCACCATCAGCACTGGGGAGTTTTCTAGACACAAGGCATGAGCATTTTGGGGATGCACATTAATTCTGGTCACTGTGTATGAATGGCTGCCAATATTATTGTCAATTCACCTTACTTCATGTTAAGGTGGAATGACAACGCAAAATAATAATTACAAGGCAAAGTGAGCCTTTTGCATTGGCCACTCCACATAGCAGAGTGACAATGTGAAGTGCACTCTTTTCGGGCACTTCGCTGGTGAAATTTAAATTTGCTGCAACTCTACTGCCAAGTTGTTTTTATATTTGGAAGGGACAGGGGTCAGTGTTTTTAAGTAGGGCAACCTGAAACATGCTGTAAATGTGGGTCTTTAGATCACCTAGTACTGTGTGGATAAAATAAGATGTATTTTTTGTTTACAGTTTGGGCATATTTGTATCAATTGCCCATATGACCTTAGGTGTAATTTATGAGAAGAACCAGCACATTATTTTAGAACTTGCAAATGGGCCACACGTAATAGAGAAGACAGGCCAAATCAAGAAGACATATTGAAAACTGTACAGAATGATTAAATTACTCAGAGAAAAAAAACTAGCAGAAAAAAAAAATTCCAGACCCACTAACTCAAAACAAAATGAGAACTCATCAAGATGTGAATTCTTCATGCCAAATGAGGAGGTGCAGTCTAAAAATGGAATAATTACTCAAGGGAATAATGAGAACCAAACTACAGTCCATACTGATGGGGGCAGGCAAGGGACTACACAAGTAGAACAGAATCAGCTTGAACAAACAGCAAATGACCCTAATGGATGGGAAATTATGCCAGTCCCAGATCTTACAAAATTTACTGGAAAAAGAGGACTAAAAAGAAACTCATCAGACCCAATAATGATAAGAATGGATATCTGAGACTCAAATATTCAATTAACAAATACATTTGATGTACTATTATCAGATCTAGAGGACTCAAATATTACTTTGGACTGAGAATATTCCTCAAAAAGATCATCTCAACAATTGTTATCTTTTGGCACAGATGAAGACACAAATAAATTAAGTGCTAAAAGCAAAAAGAAGAAACAAAAATCTGGTATTAAAACCAGAAGTGAAAGGCAATTGCCAAACAGAATGTGATGCAAGTAGTATTACGATGTGCACATCACTATCATTTCTTATATGAATCATTATTTTGAATGCCAAATTGCCACAGTTAATGTTAATAATATTAACCCTCCCAGTGGCATGGGCCGCTTTAAGCAGCCCATGGTATGTTTCTTAAATGGCGGGCTGATTATTTTAAATCCCATTAATCTTGATAAACAAATAATGGTTTATTAGTAACTAGACACCTTCCCCTATCTGCTGTTAAAAGTTTACCTCTGTAGCTTAATGTATGGTAAAGTACTGACAATTTAAAAATTAGCAAAAATTGTTATTTTTTTTGCTCTGCAGAATGCTCACTCAGAGCACCTGAAACAGCACCTTTGTGATGCTTGGAATGATTCTCAGCTCAGAACAGAGAAATCCACTCTGAGCTCAGAGACATGCTTTCTCTCTAATAAGGAGAGACATTTTACTTTACTTTTATGTGTACTGTGAGGTATAGGAATAAAAATAGCTTGTGTACTGTTTATTTTAATTTGATATAAAACAAAACACATCATTGTGTTTTCCAATTGATGTATCATTTCATACCTGAGCTTTCTCTGTGCTAAACACAGCAGTTTTTTCTAGCTTGTGGGACCTAAAGCTCTGCCAGTTTCTCACTTGAGTTTTGATACAAAATTACAATTTCAAATCTGCTCAGCACCAGAAGCAGCTCAGCCTCTTTCACAGTTACATTTTGATACAAAATAACAATTTTAGATCAGCCCAGCACCTGTGCGGTAGCACATACTTTTTACTGTGCTGTTGATAAGTGGACCAAAGGATTTACTTGGCAATGAGGAACTTTTTGAAAGCAAGTGCACTAAAACTAATGTAGTGTTTTTGTGTGTGACTGTATTAGAACTTCAAAGCAAGGTTCTTGTCATGATTGATAAGTCATATTTCATTTCCCCATTATTTATTTATTTATTTGCTGTTTTGCTTATTCATTCTTTATGAAGGGGCTTGAAATTCAGTGTCTAGGCATGGTTGGTCACTTTTGTTTTGCTAATGATCATCATCTTCTAGCAAGAAATTGATCTGATTTTTTTTTGTTTTGAATGGTAAGAAGAAGAGACTGAGTTTTATTTTGTTTATGTTATCAATTTTTTTTCTGTCATTTAGCAAAGCTGTTGTATTTGCTACCCCCCCCATTTCCTGTTTGCATTTCTTGATGCTGACTGTTGTGTAAATGAGAGGTGAAGGAAGGAGTGAAGACTAAGCTACCCATTGTACTTCTTTTCATGTAAACATGAATGCTTTATTGAGGATATCAAGCTGTATTTGTTCTTCATTATGATGGTTTTCTTTAGGGGTACTGTTTTGAAAGGCTGAAAAAACAACTGAGGATGTCATGCCCAGGCAGTTACAGTAAGTGCCTTCATGGCTATTTGCATATAACATGCATTTGATTGCGGTACAGTATAAATAAACAATTGTTTCCCCTGTTTGTGCTTGACTGTTGCATGATTGCAGCTTTTGGACCATGCACAATTGAAAGGCTCAGCACAAACCTTTGTGCCTCAGTTTGTGCCTTTTTGTCAATCCTGCCCCAGGGCTTTTACTGATTTTAAAGTGCAAACCTGTTTTTCCTAGGATCTTTCTGCCCAGAACTCTGGAACCAACAGAACTGGGCCTAAAAACAGAAGTCCCTAGAACTTGGAAAGTTTTAAGATTTAGTACCAACAAGCACCTCCACTACAAAAATGGTTTGAAGGGGTTTAAATGCAAACTGTACATTAATTTTATTTACTAAAAATGTGGTCACCAGTGTAGGCACAGTAAGCCTGGACTGGTTTACAGGTGCATCCGTGGGTGGGTGGGGTGGGGGTGTCAGAGCAATCCTTCAAGGGGTACAACAGGGAGTGAAACAGTAATAACAAAGTAATAGAAGTAGTAATGTTCAATAATCACCGCCTAGTCCTGAACCTAAAGAAAACTAAGTCCATGCTATTTTCTCATCGGCAAAACAATGCCAGAGACTTCCCCCTCCACATCACCACCAGCATGCCCCTCCCTCTGGAGCAGGTTACATCCTATAAGTACCTGGGCATCACCTTTGACTCTGGCCTTACTTTCCACGCCCACCTTAAAGCTCTGGCGTCTGCAATGAACTCCAGGGTCGGCTCTTCTCTACCGCCACAAAGACTGTCTCCCTGAACCCGCCTTTAAAACTAGCCATCACCCTCATCGGCATATTACTACCGACTATGGTCTCCTGTTCACGCTGCTGCTGATGCCTCTGCCTTATCCAAAGTCCAGACCTCTATAAATAAAGCATGTAGGCTCCTTACCGGTGCCCACAGCAGAACCCACACCTGTTTGCTATACTCCATACAAAAATACTCACACTTGAGGAAAGACTGATTTATCATACCTGCCTACTGGCAAAAAATCCTTGTCAGGTCTCCCCTCCTAGGGGTCTCTGGACCTCTGCTGCAGGCTGCTGGTCCCTACCAACCCGATGCCGTCCCGCAGCCACCTTCAACGTTCCCAGAGCGAGGACCTCTTGCTACCAAAGATCTTTCCATCACCGAGCCCCATCCTGGTTTAACTCCCTTCCTGAAACTATCTCCAAGATCCCTGGCATTGGCCGCTTCAAAATTGCCCTTCGCCAACATATTATAGACAGCCGAGGTTGTAAATGCTTGTAGCTGCCCCACGCCGCTCCCTACGGCCTCTAATGCCGGTCCCTACTAACCTTTCAACCCCCTCGCCCATCGGTCTTACATATCTACATATCAGCTTGGACATGCTAATTATGAATAATGTATCTACTATTGCTTTACCAATGTTGGTACCTACTAATTTGTAACTTGCTGTCAAATTGAGTCTCCTGTTGTCGTACCAATGTCGGTACCTTCCACAAGTTGAATCCAGTGCAGCCTCGCTGTCTGCTCTCTCCAAGTGTATATTTTTTATGTAACTAACCTGTTCCGTCATTTTCCCTGTCCTAACCTCACACTTTTGTTGTCTCCCCCCCTTTTTTGACGAGGTACCTTTGTAAACGAGTCTTTGACTCAAAGGTTGTAAATCTGATCTCTACAATAAATAAAAAATAAAAAATAAAATAATGTAAACTTATACTGTAAAATCATACAAGTAAGGAATTTCGAAGAAGTACAAAAACAATGGTTATGGTGTAAGTAAGCATGTGATCAGGAATGTCATGCCAAGAACATGTCTAGAAATGCGGCGCACGTTACCCTTGGGCCTAAACGCAAAAGCTTACCATAGGCCACAGGGGAAAATCGGGGGGGGGGGCAACCACATTAGAGAGGCCAATGGAGCAGGATGAGGGTGGCTCCAGAGCAGGGTCCCCCCAGGCTACAAGGGCTGGGGTCATCTTTGGGAGGCTGGTAGGGTATACTGGTTGTGGGTCATCCATGGTACAGGATATACAGTAGTCTGAAAAATGGGGGATGCGTGGTATGTAGGCAAATTGCACAGCTAAGGGAGGAGGTGGGATTGCTGAGGTGGACACTAAGATGGGAAAGGGAGAGGAGTAGCAGAGAGGACAGGAGGGGTCCCACAGAAGGAGCTATTGCAGCTAGGGGGGGCTAGGTGCAGTTAAAAGGTGGGCACAGGAAGGAAGGAAAAGATGGGATGGGGTAAGGAGGAAAATAGAGGAGCATGAAAGTAAGGAAGGGATGTAGGGGAAGGCTCCAGAGGGGACACAGGAATCCCAAATAGTAGCAGAAAAGGGAACAAGAGTAACCGGGGGGATGGCAGGTTATAAAGTATAAGAGTCCAAAGCCTGCACAGGGGACAAGGGAGAAGAGAGCAATGGGAGGACCATCCACCAGAGAGATATACAGGCAGTGGGCCTAGAACAAAAAAATAGATTTGCCCCACTAGAGGCACAAAATATGAGGGAAGAGCAGGAAAATGGAGTTGAAACAACACACAGGGGAAATGAAGGCTCAGAAAAATTGGAAAAGGGGGATGCCCAATCAGGTAAGAACAACAGGCAAGCCCAAAAGGAGGTGGGGCAGTGTGCTCGGGTCCAGAGGTGCGAAAGCTGGATGGGGCAGGGAAGGGTGAGGGCCCTCAGGAAAAATCAGTCAGGGCACAGGCAGGGGCAGAAAGACACTGAGGAGAAAAGTTCACAGATAGAGAGGCAGAGGTGGGAAGCCTGGCAGAAAGCTCCTGTGGGGGGTCACAAAGCTGGGGGGGTGCAGAGTGAAGACAGTACTTTAGGAGGTGACATGGACAAAGTGGGTATTGAAAATAGGGTAGTAAATAGGATACAGGGGGTTGGGGTTGGATGGAAGGGAGATGTCACCAGAAGGAAATGGAGAGCAGGGTTCTACTGGTGGGGAACTCTATAATAAAATTAATCGGGTGGGGGCAGGGGGAACAAAAGCACATTGTGGGTGGATTGTCTGCCTGGCATGATGGCAGCTAAGGTCATTCACTATATCCCATCAAGGGGGGCAGCAACAGGATGAGAAAATGCACCTGCTGTTCTACCTAGGAATGAATGACCTGGTGAGAAATCGCCTGATGGAGGTACAGGCAAGTTTCAGAGCTCTTGCTAGATATTGTAGGGGATCAAATTAGTGACTTTTTTCAGAGGTACTACCATTACCAAGGGTAAGCACTGATAGACAGATGAGGATAAGGGAGTTCAATGAGTGGCTGGTAGGGTGGGGTGAGAAAATGGGGTATGGGTTAACAGGTTGACTGGGGCTCTATGTAGGGGGACAAGAGCTTGTTTGTACCAGGCAGACTGCACCTGAATATGGAGGGGGTGGCAGTACTAAAAAGCAAACTAGAACAATTAATAGTGGATACCTACAATTTAAACTAGGTTGGGGGGAATCTGCTCCACAAGGAAGAAAGCCTGGGGTGCTACAAGCCCCCCAGGATAGCACTACATTGTTGGGCAAGAGGGAGACAGGTGAAGGAGGAACAATGAGGAAGGCTGGAAGAAGGGATTAGCAGCAAACGCCAGAAGTTTGGGAAATAAGAGTGTGAACCTGGAGGCCATCATGAGGGATGAGGGACGAGATCTAGTTGCAATGAGTAAGACTTGGTGAACAGAGCATCACACCTGGGAAACACCCATTGCAGGATACAGACTGCTCAGAAGGGACAGGGAGGGCGGGGGTTGCCTTATACATTAGGGAAATCATTAATGTAACTGAAGGGCAGGAGGAGGAGGAGAGGGGAGACTGAGCTGCTGTGGAAACACTAGTTAGGAAGAGGGATGAATCCCTGTGGCTGGGGGTGGTATACAGGCCTCCTGCACAAGGGGAGGAGGATAATAAATGGCTATCTCAGGCAATCATGAGGCTGGCCCAGAAAGGAGATCTGCTACTGGTGGGTGACCTGAACTTCCCAGATGTTAACTAGGAAATCCCAGATGCAGCATTGGTAAGGAGCAGCAATGTATTAGACGAGCTGCAGGGGGTATTCCTTCAACAGCTGGTCAGGGAGCCAATGATGGGAAGCAACTTGTTAGATGTAGTCCTGACTAATGGGGAGAGTGTGGAGGAGGTGCAGGTGGGAGAAGTCTTGGGCACAAGTGACCACAGCACGGTATGGTTCAGGGTCAGGGGAAGGAGGTAGACAAGCAAAACCAGTACGTCAGTCATGAACTTCAGACACACGAACTTTGATAAGATGAGTAAGATAGAGAAAAAATGGAAGGTAAGGTGACTATAGAAACAATGGAGGAATTATGGAAAGCTATCAAGGGAGGGAAGCAGTGGAAATGTGCATAAAAAAGGAAAGGAAGAGCAAGAGGGGGAGGAGACCATTCTGGTTCACTAGGGAGGTGGTGGGGGCAGTCAAGGAAAGGAGGAGGGCTTTCAGAAAATTTAAGAGAACACTGAGAGGAAGATAGGGAGGAGTACAGGAAGAAGAAGAGTTTGGCAGGGAAGGAGATCAGAAGGGCAAAAGCAGCCACTGAGGAGAAAATAGCTAAAAACACTAAGAGATGGATAACACATTTTTCAGATACATGAGGGAGAGGAGAGGAGAAGGGCTGGGCAGGATATTGCTAGACCGAGAGGGAGGGATAAGATTGGAGCAGGACTATGTAAAAACAGATGCATTCAATAAGTACTTTATCTCAGTATTCATGGAGGAAGAGGAAGGCTAAAGTCTAAGGAGAGGGAGGGAGGACAAATGAGTGGATCAGAGCCCGTTCACTGTGGATAGGGTCAGGGCAGTGCTAGATAGAGTAAGGGTGGACAAGGTGATGGGGCCTGACAGGTTGCACCCCAGAGTGATCAGGGAATTGAGGTACAAGCTCACCGCACCCATCACAAGGCTCTTCAACCTGTCCCTGGATACAGGGAGGGTGCCAGAGGACTGGAGGAAAGTGGAAATGCGCCCTTGCACAAGGGAGGTAGCAGGGAGCTGAAGGAGAACTACTGCCTAGTAAGTCTTATGTCTGTGGTGGGGAAGGTAATGGAGGCATTAATCAAGGAGAGGATGGTGGATTACCTGGAAGGAGTGTGGTGTGCAGGACAGTAGACAGGATGGCGTCATCAAGGAGAAATCATGCAAGACCAACCTTACTGAGTTCTTTGATTGGGTGACTCAGGTAATCGACCGGGAGGAGGCAGTGGACATGGCCTATTTGGACTTCAGAAAGGCCTTTGACACCATTCCCCACATGAGGTTGGTGAGCAAGATGGAAAGCATGGGGTTGGGAGGGAAAATAGCAACCTGGGTGGAGGCATGGCTAGCAGAGAGAACTCAGAGAGTGTTACTAAATGGGGTAAAATCTGAGATGGCAGGGGCAAGGAGTGGGGTGCCACAGGGCTCAGTTTTGGGTCCAATTCTCTTCAATACCTACATCAGTTATATTGCAGAAGGTTTAAGGGGGGTGCCTATTTGCAGATGATACAAAAATATGCAATAGGGTGGACACCCAGGATGGGTGGAGGACATGAGGAAGGACCTTTAGATGCTTGAGGAGTGGGAAGTGTCAGCTGAAATTTAATGTCAAGAAATGCACTGTGATGTACCTAGGGAGTAAAAACATTCATGCTGGGTGGGGAGGAGATAAAAAAAAATTAGAACAGGAAAGGGATCTGGGGATCTTAGTCCCCTGAAACCTTAAGGTAGGGCGCCAATGTAGCAAGGTGGAAGGAAAGGGCCAACGGAATGTTGGCATGCATATGCAGGGACATTACTAGCAGTAGAAGGGAGGCAATAATGCACCTTTACAAAGCTATGGTGAGGCCACAACTACAGTACAGGGCTTAGTTCTGGAGACCACATCTCCACAAGGATGTAGATGCATTGAAGAGGGTTCAGAGCAGGGCAACAAAAATGGTGCAGGGTATGCAGGGGAAGACATACAAGCAAAGGTATAACAAGCTGAATCTGTACATGCTGGAAACAAAGAGGGAAAGGGGTGACATGAGTAACACCTTTAGCTATGTAAATTGGCTAAATAAAGTAGGAGAAGGGGATCTGCTAAAGAGGAAGGAGAGAGCCAGAACTAGAGGGCACAGCCTCAGATTGCAAGGAAATAGATTCAGGGGCAATGTGAAGGGGCACTTCTTCACAGAGAGGGTGGTGGTGCCTTGGAACAGACTGCCAGATGGAGTGATGGGAGCTAAAACAGTGGTAGAATTTAAGAGGGCATGGGACAAGCATGTGGGGCTGAGTATTGTGGTGGAGGGCAGGGGCAGGTGTGGAGGGGTGTATATGAAAGGGGAGAGATGGGAAGACTTGATGGGCTGGAAGGGTCCTTTTCTGCCATCAAGCTTCTATGCTTCGATGATTCTATGATAGGCACAGTAAGTCAAGGCTGGTTTGCAGGTGCATCCGTGTGTGTGGTGGGGGGCACTGAAGCCTTCAAGGGGTACAACAGGGAGTGAAAGAGTAATAAGAAAGTGACAGCAGTAGGAGCATAAGCATGTACAGTAAAATCATACAAATGTAACACCTAGGTGGCACTACCCCAAGGGCTACTACGCCTGCCTGCTTGGCTAGTTGCAGGTTAAGGGGCCTGGGTACTGAAATGAGTGCCTCCACCCGGAGGTCGGGGTTGTTAGTGGTCAAGCTAACTTGGGTACAGCCCTCCGGGACACTGTAACCCCTCCTTTCCCTTCTAGTGGCCTGAACAATATACAGTAATCAGGTTTGCAATGACCCTTATTCACCATGCAATTACCCACACAGTTTGCACTTACCACCAGGGCTGGTTCCACCAGTTCAGCCCTAGAGACCCCATGTAAAACAAGGTTAGACACAGCAATCAACAACAGTATTGTGCTTTTGGTACAGACTGGAACCACAGTCAGGTTAAATGCAAACAGAATTAGATATGATTTACTAAGGGGGCTTGAACAAGGAAGGAGCATAATCAGGTTGATTAGCTTAAGGGCTAGATTGATCAGACAGTCATGCATGCACTTCAGAGTCCCTACACAGTCACACACTCTGGGTACCCAGGTGAGAGTCAGGTGGGCTAGCCAGGAATGTTGCCTGGGGTAGGCCGGCGTCGCAGCTGGTTGGGGCCCTGTGATGAAAGAAAGAAACCGGCACAACACACGCTATTTGTAATCCGGAGCTGGAGGGCTCAGTTCAAGAAGGAAAAGACAACAAGGCAATCAGATGACAACACTTTAGATTTAGCTGTTGTTGCAAGGAGCTATCCTGATGTTTACTCACGATACCCAATACTGGACACAAGCAGGATGAAATTGAGACTGCAGGTTGTTGAGCTGGAGTGCCAGGAGAAGCATGGCCCACATGAATCACCGAGGCGTCGTTCCTGTTCAGGGCATTGAGCAGGGGGCTGATTCCCAGGCAGGTCTCTCGTTGATGGCTTTCTCTGTGTAGAGGGTAATCTGGCTGGGCCAGTGTGACAAGGCCCAGGCCAAGTGGAGATGAATATGGATTCAGTCTGGTGGGGCTGGATGCAGCCTCCAGCAAGCAGAACACAGTTCAGCAAACAGTGGGGAACCAAATCACGACCCACTAATAGCACACAGCACATTTATAGTAATGAAATACCACTGTACCATACAAATGGCAGTCCGGTCGCAATTACAGAGTCTGCGCCAAACCAGGATTCCAGCAGTAATTGAGGTCTTGACAGGCTGATCTCATTCAGCAAATCTTCGATCTTCTACAGGTTTCAAGCCTGGTCACAGTTCAGTGGCTTTAAACTCTCTCTCTCTCTCTCTCTCTCTCTCTCTCTATTCTGTTTCAGTCCGAAATAACCACAAGTTCCCTCTCAGAGACTGCAGGCAGGCAGGCCAATATCAATTCTTCCACAGTTCTCCTGCGCGAACTACGCGGAAACTGCTGTTTGACTGTCTCGAGCTGTTCACCTTTTCACTTCCCCACTCAGACTGACTGACTGACTACAGCAGTTGGGAATTTCCCTTCAGTCCAAAAGGTTCCGATTGGCCCATTCTGGCAGTCCTGGAACAAGATGATGCTGATAAACAGAACTGTCCATGCTGCAAAAAAGGCAGGTTAAACAAACTACAATACCATCACTGTTCTAATAGACAATCAGCAAATAAGTACAGCCTCTGACAGAGCTCCCTCTGCGCAAATAGCAATAGCAGAATGGAGAGATTATCTGGCAGCCCAGGCGGGACTTGAGCAAAGAAACACTCAGCCCCCTCCCAGTGTAAATAGGCACCAGGTTATTGGCAGCTCTTAAAGGGACAGAGCACAGAGGCATTAAGGCATTCTCACACAGTCACTTTTAGAATGCTAAGACACAGGATACCAGCCTGGCAGTGGGCATTTGGCATACCCACGGAAGACTTTCAGGAACCCCCATTTATAGGAGCGTTACACAAATAAGGAATTTTGAAGAAATATAAAAACATTGGTTATGGTGTAAACAAGAATGTGATCAGAAATGCCATGCTAAGAAAATTTCTAGAAATGTGCCACACAAAATATGAATCTGTGGGATACTACATTATGTCATGGTGTTATTGTGTCTGGTGGTGTGACAGTATGTGTGGTGTGGAGTGGTGTGACAAAGTGCATGGGAGTATGGGGTCATGAGATATATCAGCATGCATGCTGGTATAGAGTGGTGTGACAATGTGTATTGGTGTATGAGGTGTTGCTGTGTGTGTCACAATACATGGGTGCGTAATGTCTGTATGTCAGAGTACATGGTTGTATGTTGATGGGTGGTGTGATGCAGTCATCTTTGCCTCAAGTCGTAACCCTACTGCCCTCCAGGACTCGCTGCAGAAGTCCTTCACTGAAGCCGAGGGCTGGTTCAAGGAACATAGATTGGTGATAAATCTTAAAAAAACAAAAACCATGTTCTTCACTCATCCCCAAAACAAGTCCTGCAACTTCAAACTCCTCATTCACTCTGGGTCCTCATTCCCACTCGAACAAGTTTGCTCCTATAAATACCTAGGGATCCATTTTGACCCCTCCCTCTCCTTCCATGGACACATCGCTGCCCTAGCCACTGCCACTAATATCCGATTGGGCATCTTACATCGGTATAAACACTGCCTCCCCGGAGGCCTCTTGACTTCAGTCACCTCCTCTATCCTGTTCCTAGTGGACTATGGACTGCCGTGTATGGTGCTGCTGACATGACCGCACCATAAAATTCGCACTACTCTGAATAAGGCCTGCAGGTTAATTACATGGAGCACCTAGGATGACACACACCTGTCTGCTGTATGCTAAAGCGCTGGTACTTGATCTCGACAGGCGCCTCAAATATCTTACCTGTACCCTTACAAAAAGACCCTCCTTGGGCTTTCCCCACCAGGATTGACCACCACCATCGCCGCTCTGTCTCACTAGTTCATACTGGACCTCTGGGAAAACCTCTCTGTTATCCCTAGAGCTAGGACCTCTCACGGCCAAAGAGCCTTCAGCTTTAGGGCCCCTCCTGGTTCAACACACTGCCCCTCCATCTCCGAGCTCCAACTATATCGTTGTTTCAAAACTTCTACGTAACCACCTTATTAACACCAATGCTGTAACTGCCACTAGTCAAAGCCGTACTAATACTTATGACAAAGCTTATTACTAAGCTGCTAAGGACCTTACATAACTCTGGTATTGTTTGCTTCCATCCTACCTGTACCAGCTTGTTTGTATCTATGTCTTAATTTTACTGTTATACTTATGTGTTGTACTGCTATACTGTGTATTTTGGTTTGTCTTACTGTGACAAGTTACCTTTGTAAATGAGCCTATGGCTCAAAGGTTTTCCAAACTGCTGTTTAAATAAATAAATAAATAAAATAAGTAAATGTAAGGTGTCCAGTGCTGTGAGACTGCATGAGGGTATGAGTTCATGACGTATCTCAGTGTGCATTTCGGTATGGCGCCAGGTTGTGTGGCAGTGGATGGAGTTTGCGTTTGAGGTTTGTGCGTGGTATGGTTGCTTGGTGTGACATGTGTTGGCTATGGTGTTGGGTGCTGCATCAGGCTGCATGGGAGTATGGGGTTGTGAGGTGCATCAAAGAGTAGAGATTTGCCAAA
Source organism: Neoceratodus forsteri (assembly GCA_016271365.2). NCBI lineage: Eukaryota > Metazoa > Chordata > Ceratodontiformes > Ceratodontidae > Neoceratodus > Neoceratodus forsteri. Next base: position 951,720,700 of record CM028134.1, read on the forward strand.
TTGTAAAATTTCACCTAGGGAAATATTTTGCGTAATTTAATTCCTGCATTACGCGAACTCTTTCGCCTAGACGAAACGTAATTTCGCCTCTGATTTCGCTTTCGTGTAATGCGAAATTTCACCCAGTTTTACTTTCACATATAACTTTGAGTTGGAGCCATTCACACAAGGTATTTGAATTCCACAAAACTACACACTAGTCTATGTACAGGGCCCAGATGGCCAACAGCCTTTGGCAGGAGCTGGCATTTCATTTGCAAACTTAATATATAGAGGATGCAACTGATGTTATTGATTGCTGCTGTTTTCTGGTACGGTGAGTACAGCAAGGACGTTTAACTGGTCCAGCCATGACTCCGCCATGCTCTCCCCCTTCAGTGCTTTCACCCACACTGCTCCCCACAGCTGCACTTGATGATGCCGCCACCTCCCGCAATTTGAAGTACCATTGCGGCAGGTGGTGGTGGACCATGTGGCTATGCTGGTCGGTTATCCCAAAGTGGGATCCACACTTTCCTCAAAGCATTTCCTGCCCGCATAGATTGCAGGTGACCACTGGGTCACCAACGATATTAAGTAGAAAAAATCCCAGGCAGGAGAACTTTGGGGATGACTGAGCCATGGGGGGGTGCCACAGATAATGTCTCAAGCACTGACTCCACTGGCTGCTTTGGAGGGAGCACGGTCTCCTGCTATCTGGGTGGAGGAACAATATTCTCCTGGTGCTGGGGAGGGGGCACTGTCTTCAACTGCTGCTGGTAAGGGTGCACAATTTGCTGCTGGGTGCCGGTGCTAGAGCAAAAAGCCCCTGCTGTGGCATTTCATTTGTGATGGTTAGCTGAAACGTGCATACAGGTGCCCCACTGTCTTCATCCTTCTCCTTTGTGTCCCCAATCCACAAACACCTCCAATTCAAATAAACAAACAAAAAAAGAAACAGAGATAGAGACTCTGAAACAGCTGGGGGGGGAAGGGGATCACACACACAGAATCACACACACATAAACACAATCACCAGGTACTATGACAAAGACAAACAAAAAAAGTTAGAAAAAAGTAGCACAAAATAAGCAATTTAGGTGTAAAAATGCACTTGGCATTCATAGGGAGTATAAATGCTGCCTGCTTCCTCAAGATACATAGTACAGGAAATGAACCACTCACTTCCTGGCTGTTTAGACTGAACCATGTGACCACCAGCAAAGCGAAATGCCCAATTTCACCTAATCTTGCCTCAGATTTGCAGGTGAAATTGGCGGTGAAATTTTGCCGGTGAAATTTTGCCAAAAGGCCATAATTTCACAAAATGTTTTGCTAGGTGAAATTGGTGATTTCACCATAATTTCACCCATGAAATAAAATTTCACTGCATCTCTATCAGAGAGCATGTGGGTACAGTGTCAGTTGGCTTGACAGTATGCATGTGGTATAGAGTCACTGTGTGTCAGCATACATAGAGGTATAGTGCAGGGCTGTGTGTCAGCATGCATAGAGTATGGCTTTGGGTGGAGTGACAGCATGCATGGGGGTATGGGGTTGTGAGGTGTGTCAATGTGTTTGGGAGTTTGGTAATTCTGTTTATAAAATGGGCTTAAGAAATCCAAGTCTCTGATTGGCTACTACACCATCTGAGCTGTATCCTTATCAGATGATATAGTAGCCAACCGGGACTACTGCCCACCAAGATGCCCCATGACAGGAAGGAATCAGTGAGCTCTGCCAAGCCTAAACAGAAACACTAACTCGCAGAGCTCACTGAAGCGGCAGCAATCCAGCACAACGGCTGGCACAGCTCACAACACGGAAATGGCAGCCTCTGTGAAAAAAATAAATCTCCTGTAACGCTGCTCTACTGCCCCGACCAAGCTCACAGTATACTGATCCACAACAAAAACTTAACAGAACAAACTGCATGTATTCTAACCTCTCCTCCCCGATGGTAGAAACATATCTGGCTTGAAAGCTTCACTATCCCAATAGCTGCCCGTGATCCACCGAGCATCCCGCGTGCTGATAAGAAACGGCTTTCAGTTCAGTGTATGACACCGCCTCACATTCAGTCTCGGTTGTAATCTAGCAACTGTGCCTCCTGCAGCTTTCAAACCCACTTCAATAGCACAGTCCTCATGCTCAGCCCATATTTCTCTCCATTTCTCACTTAAACAAACCCGGAATCTACAAGTTGAAATTCGCGAACCGGGAAATAACTATCTATGGCGCCACAAGCGGACATACTTTTCTTTATTTTCAACTAATGTAAAATCTTTCTACCTTTTCTGTGTACACTTTTATAGCAATTTTTTTAAGACAACTTCTTTACACAGGAGCCCATTTTATAAGCGCAATAACACACTCCGAGGTGTGGTTTATCTCCTGATAAGAGCACGCCCAGTGACATAAGGCATAGTACACCCCTGGCTGTGCTCATATCAGGCGATAAACCACACCTCGTCATGTGTTATTGCTTGCGTATGTCATAGTGCACTGGGGTATGATGTTGGCTAGTGTATCAGGCTGCGCAGTGGCATGGTGCTATGTGGTGTGACAGCATGTATGGTGTATAGCGTCAAGTGGAGTGACTGTGTACATGGGGATGTGGGTTTGTGTTGTCTCTCAGTATGCATAGCGGTATGGTGTTGCAGTATGTGTCACGTTGCATGAAGGTATTATGTTGGTTTGTGTGAAGAGTGTATGGTGGTATGAACCTGGGTGGGGTGACAGCATGCATTGTCAGAATGCATGAGTATAGTGTTGGTTGATGTGACAAAGTGCATGGGGGTATTGGGTCTTTAGGTGTGTCAGCATGCTTGACTAGTATCATGTTTGTGTGGCAATGTGCATGGAATGTGATGTCAGGTGCTGTGTCAGGTTGCATAGTGGTGTGGGGTTGTGAGATGTGTCAAAATGCATGGCGGTATGGTGTGGGATGTTGTGACAACAAGCATGAGGTATGGTGGTGGGTGGTGTGACAGCATGCATGGGGTATGGAGTTGAGTGGTGTGACAGAGTGAATATGGGTATGGGGTTGTGAGGTGTATCAGCATGCATGGAGGTATAATGTTGGTTTGTGTTGCAGTGTTCATGGTGGTATGGTGTAGAGTGGTGTGACAGAGTGCATAGGGGTATGGTGTCGGATTATGTGTTAGAGTGCAAAGGGGTATTACATTGAGTGGTGTAATGGTGAGCGTGCAGTGTTCTGTTAGTTGGTATGTGAGCGTGCATAGGGGTATGGGGTCATGAGGAGTATCAACATGCATGATGGAATGATGCTCATTGCTCTGACAGCATGCATGGTGTATGGTGTCAGGTGTGAGTCAGATTGCATATGGTTATGGGGTCATGCTGTGCGTCAGAGGATGTGTGTTTATGGTGTTGGTCGGTGCAACAGCGTGCATGCAGTATGGTGTTTTTCTGTGTGTCAGAGTGCATGGGTGTATGGTGTCAACTGGTGTGACAGTGTGAATGGGGCATAGTGGTGGGTTGTGTGCCAGCAGTCATAGGGTATGGTGTCAGGTGTTGTGACACAGTGCATAGTGGAATGGGGTGGAGAGGTATGTCAGCTTGCATGGCAGTATGATGTTGGTTTGTGTGACTGCATGCATGGTGGTATAGGTTTGGATGCTTGGTCACACTGCATGGGCTGTGGGGCTGTGAGGTGTGTCAGAGTGCATGTGAGTATGTTGTTGGGTGGTGTACCACCATGCATGGATTATGGGGTAATTAGGTGCATCAACGTACATTACTGTGCAGTGTCACTGTGAATGTCATAGTGCATGGGGGTATGATTTTGGTTTGTGTGCCAGAGTGCATGGTGGTATGGCGTTGGGTGGTGTGGCAGCACGTATTGTGTCGAGTGATGTGACAGAGTGCATGGAAATATGGTGTTAGTTTGTGTGACACAGTGCATGATGGTATGATATTCAGTGGTGTGACAGCGTGTGTGCCGTATGAGGTAGGTGTTGTGACAGCATGCATGGGGTATGGTTCACCCCTGAGATGTGTTGGAAGTGGTGCTGCTCAAATATAACCCAATAAATAGAGATTGAAGTGCCACTGACAATACACCAGAGGGTAAGGTGCTGTAGTGCTGCTGCCATCACACCCGAGGGGGATGCGATGCTGCTACATTCATCCATGGTAAGTGCTGGGAGTGGTGCTGCTGCCATCAAACCCAATATGTCGGGACTGTAGTGCTGCTGCCAATACACTAGAAGGGAAGGTGCTATAGTGCTGCTGCCATCACACCTGATGGGGGAAGGGGCTGTGATGATGCTGCCTTCATCCATGAGAGGTGCTGGGGATTGCAATGCATGTGCCAATACACCAGAGGGGAAGGTGCTGTAGTGCTGCTGCCATCACACCTTGGGGGGGGCTGTAAAGCTGCTACCTTCAGCCTGAGAGGTGGGGCAAGTGGTGTTGCTGCCATCAAACCCAATATGTGAGGATTGCAGTGCTGCTGGCAATACACCAGAGGGCAGATACTGTAGTGCTGCTGCCATCACATCCAATGGGGGTGGGTGGGAAGCTGTGATGATGCTACCTTCACCCATGAGAGGAGATAAGGATTACAATGCACGTGCCAATACATCAGATGGGAAGGTGCTGTAGTGTTGCTGCCATCACACCCAGGGTGGGGGACTGTAACTTTAACTCTCCTACCTTCAACCTGAGAGGTGGGGGAAGTGGTGCTGCTGCCATCAAACCCAATATGTAGGGATTACAGTGCTGCTGCTAATACACCAGAGGGCAGATGCTGTAGTGCTGCTGCCATCACACACGGGGGAGGGGGGGACAGGAGCTATGAAGCTACTACCTCCACTCCTGAGAGGTAGGGAGAGTGGTGCTGCTGCCCTCAAACCCAATATGTGTGGATTGCAGTGTTGCTGCTAATACACCATTGGGGTGGATGCTGTAGTGCTGCTGCCATCACACCCGAGGGGGGAATCTGATACTGCTGCCTTTACCCATGATAGGTGCTAGGAGTGGTGCTGCTGCCATCAAACCCAATATGTGGGCCCATCAAGAAAGCTGACACAGGGACTTACCAAGGCAATGATCCAAGGAAATGTGGTTTCACTTGGTGGGGGGGGGGGGTGTCTTGCCAGACACACATGACCCAAGTTCTTTGATTAAGTAACCAAGTAAGTGGATAAGGGGAGCACTTGATGTGGTCCACCTGGATTTCAGAAAGACCTTCGGATGCCATTCCACACTGAAGGCTGGTGAGCAAGCTGAGAACCCTAGCAGTGGGCCTTAAAGTAATACGATTGGTGGGGATCTTGCTAGGCAATAGGAATCAGAGGGTGATGGTAAATGGCGTCCACTCTGGAGAAAGTAAAGTGACTAGTGAGGTGCCAAAAGGGTCAGTAATAGGCTCAGTCCTCTTCAATGCCCTAATTACCTATATTGCAGAAGGACTGGAAGGGAATTAATGCCTGTCCGCAGATAACACAAACATCTACAACAGGGTTAACACATGGAGGGTGTAAAGAACTATGGATCATGTTAAAAAGCTGAAAGAATGGTCATGAGCTTGGCAGCTGGGTTTCAAAGCAATAAAGTGCAAAATAATGCACTTGGGGCTCAGAAACCAGATGCAATGTTCCAAATGGGGAGGCAAAGTAGTAGCAGTCACAAAATAAGAAACTGACCTGGTGATAATCATTACTGATGACCTAAAGACAGCTAAACAGTGTGACAAGGCAGTGGGAAAGTCTTGCGGGCTGCTTGGATGCATAGGTATGGGAAATACCAGTATAAAGAGGCTGGTGAAAATACCCATATTTAGATCGTTAGTGGTGAGACCTCACCTCGAGTTCTGTGTACAGTTCTGGAGATCCCAACTCTGAAAGGACATTGACATGGTGGAAAAGGTACAGAGGAGGGCAACCAAAATGGTGAAGGGCCTGCACTAGAAGCCCTATGAAGAAAGCCTTAGGAAGCCAAATATGTACTTCCTAGAGGAAGGAGGGAAAGAGGGGGATATGACTGAAAGATTTAAATACCATACAGGTATAAACAAGGTACAGGGAGAGAGCATCTTCAGTGTGGAAAGGCTGGCAGTTCACCTCCGGGGCCCCAATTTTAAAGAATTGTGTGCACATACTCCCTGGAAAAGAGGAGGAAGAAGTGTTATTATGGAGAACTTTAAATACCTCATGGAGGTGTATAAGGTACATGAAGGGAGCATTTTTAAGAAAAAAAGGGGTACTGGTACTTCATGGCATGTAACGACACTAGAGGGGAATGTTTAGGAGGGATATCGGTGTAACCCCACCCCACTACAGATGGGGGTTCCAAAAAGTCTTCCTTGGGTTTGCCTAAATGCCCACTGCCAGGCTGGTGTTCTGTGTCCTAGCAATTTAAAAGTGTTTGCATGTGAGTGCCCTGTTAACCTCCATGCCTGTCTGTTAAAGAGTTGCCTATTTTGTGGTATAAAATTAATTTGAGTAGGGGTCGAGTAGTGTCAGGCTCGAGTTCCACCTGGGCTGCAATGTTGTCACTCCATTCTTCCATCGCTATTTGTGCAGAGGGAGCCTTGGTAGGAACTGTAACTGTTTACTGTTTACCTGTTTTGATAATAATAATATTGTAGTTTGTCTAACCTGCCTTCCTTTGCAGCCTGGACATTTCAGTATTGCACCACCATCTTGGTTCTGGACTGCCTATTGGGACCAATCAGTACCTTTGAGGACCTAAAATGGTGTCTGTCACCAGGGGTCTGATGGCAGTGAATTTCTGTAGGAATTGTAGTTTTTGCACTTTGTTGCCTAAATGAACCTGGAGGAGCTCTAACTGTGACAGACAGATGGATCAGACAACTGAACCTTTTGGATTTCTAAGGAAGTCCTGGTGCTGCCTGCAGCAGAAGTCAGTCTGGAGAGAGAACAGCTCGAGTGATTCGAGCAGGGCTCCTGTGTAGTTCACCCGGGAGATTGGTGAAAAGGCTGAGCTTGGCCTGTTTGCCTGCTGTCCCTTGAGAGGGAGCATTTGAAGAAAGTGGATTATATCCAAAACTGAGTGTGACAAAGCCACTGAATTGTGACCAGACTTGAACCTGAAGACGACCGAAGATTTGCTGTATGCAATCAGACTGTCAGGACATTCATTCACCACAGAACTCCCAGTTTTGCTCAGAGACACTGATATTGCTGCCGGACTGCTATCCACTTTGTGGTATGGTGATTGCTTTACTATAAATGTGCTGTATGCTGTTAGTGTGTCGCAATTTGGTTCCCCACTATTTAATTGTGCCATGCTTGCTGGAAGCTGCATCCAGCCTTCCAGGACTGATATCGAAACTGTTCTACCTGGCCTGGGCCTCGCCACACTGGCCCAGCCAGCTACTTCAGGTGAAGAGAATACCATCAACAAGAGACTCACCCGGGGATCAGACCCCTGCTCAGCATCTCGAACAGGAACAACACCTCGGTGAATCGTGAGGGCCCTGCTTCTCCTGGCATACCAGTTGTCAACCTGCAGTCTCCATTTACTGTGTCTCATGTGGGTAGCATGGGTAACAATCAGGGTAGCTCCCTGCAACATCAGCTAAATCACAAGTGTTGTCATCTGATTGCATTGCTGTTTTTTTTTTTTTTGCCTTACATGAACTGAGCCTTCTGGCTCTGGATTACAAATTGTGTGTGGTTGTGCATGCCTTTTCTTTTCATCACAGGGCCCCAACCAGCTGCAAGGCCGGCCTACCCTGGGCAACGTTCCAGGCTAGCCCAACTTACTTCCAACTGGGTACCCAGAGCGTGTGACTGCAGGGACTAAATGTGCATGCATAATTGCCTGACTAGATCAGTTTTAGAATCCATCCACCTGATTATTTCCCTCCATTGTTTAATGCCCTTGAATACATCAGATCTAACTCTTTTTGCATTTAATCTGACTGTGGTTCCAGTTTGTACCAAAAGCACTGTACTGTTCTTATTTGCTGTGCCTAACCTTGTTTTACAGGGGGTCTCCAGGGTCGAACTGGTGGAACCAGCCCTTGTGGTAAGTGCAAACAGTGTGGGGATTTGTATGTTGAATAGGGGCTACTGTGAAAGTGTTTGTTGCATATTGTCTTGGCCACTAGAGTGGAAAGAGGGGCAGTTACGTGTCTCAGATGGCTGTACCCAGGTTAGCCTTGCTACTAATAACCCTGTCCTCCAGGTGGAGGCACCCGTTTTAGTACCCAGACCCCTTAACCTGCAACTAACCAAGCAGGCAGGGGTAGTAGCCCTTGGGATAGCACCCCCTAGGGGTTACATGAGGAAGCATTTTCTTCGCTGAGAGGGTGGTGGATGTATGGAACAATCTTCCAGCATGTGTGACCGGAATAAAAATAGTGGTTGGCTAAAGGCATGCATGAGATAGGTATAAAGGGAGAACTGGTATCAAAGTGTGTGTGTGTGTGTGTGTGTGTGGAGGGGGGGGGCTGAGACTAGGTAGGTAATAAGGAGACTAAATAAGCATAGAAAAGAAGGGCAGATTCAGCATTCTTTTTCTGCCAACAAATTATATGTTTCTATGTGGATCATTTGCAGCATGCCTGTCTCCAAGCTGAGAACCGACACAATAATGTGACACCAGCAAATGCACCATTTTACTCAGATGCTCCAGGAGAGAAAACTGTAAGGAAAACAACTTGCTAGGTAAGATGATGCATGGCCCTTCACAGGCTTGGCACCACTGTCTGAGAAGACCAGGCTTGATCCTGCTTTGGGAAACTTTCTAGTCTCTCCAACTCTGGTGGTATCTAGAGGTTAATTCCAGAGATGATAGGTGACTAAGCTGGGGAGGGCCCATCCAGAAGAGGGCCATCAAGACAGCAGGAGCACCCACATGATAAAAAAATTATTGGTAAACAAGTGCAATAGCATTTATTGTGAGTAGCATTTCAACACATGTGAGCTTTTGGCCACTCACATTTAGTTACTAACCAAATATCGGAAACCAAGTCTCAGCCTAGTGTGTCTTTCCAGGCCAGAAAAAGATTTCTGTTTTACAAAGAAGCTTGAACTTAGATGTGCTGTTTGTATGGGTCAGTATTCCTTTTTTGCATATGTTTTGTAACCTTTTCTTTAATTGCTATGGTAACCTTGCTCTCCAAAATTCCAGGCTAAGAATGTTATGCTAAACATTGTATCCAATATGAGGCTAGCTGGCATACGCTTCTAACTGCCAGTGTGAACTTTTTTTAACCTCTTTCTCATCATTTGATCTGAGGTGTTACTCTTCATGTGTACTGATGAGCTGAACAAATTTCTGCTAGGAACATTTTAAATCAGTATTATAATTGTCTGTTCTCAGATAAAGCTAACAGACTTACTGATTTCAATTTATCAAAAGATGCATATACAACTAACTCCTAAATAGTAAATAATCATGAGTGGTGTAGCACTTTTATGCACAGTTAGTTATGTGATCCAAGTTTGATTATGCATACAAATGAAACATGAAAGAAAACACTGACATAATCAGATCTTTCTGTAAGAGTCGAACTGTCTGCCAAACAGCACAACTTAACATTTCCAATAAATTTGTGTGACCCCCCACATCACCATGTCTGGGTTTATATCACTACCTGGTGACTGTACAGGGAGCACCTGGATGAGGGTGTAGGTTTCATTCTTGCTCTGTGGTAGGGGGTTAGCCCAGATCAAATAAGAAATGGTGAAGTGGCTCCTGCCAGAGAAAATAAGTGGGCCAGATATTGTGTGCGTTAACACCTCCTTGGATATAATATCTACCCACCTTCCTACACTGGACTGGACCACCTCCTAAGGTCCAATAAGACAGTTGTTACCTTCACTGATAAACACTCCAATCAGGTTAAGCAAATGTGGCACCCACACAAAACTAAAAATTCAACAAATAGCAGGAAGGGAGTACTGTTAACTGTTGTACCCAGGCAAGGAAGGGAAGGCTGATGATGGTTGTACTCTGGCTGGTGGGGGGGGGGCTGGTGACTGTTGAATCTGGTCTGGGGTGGAGGGCAGGTGACTGCTGTAGCCAGGGAGGTAAGTCAGGTGAGTGCTGTACCCAAGCTGGGGAGGGAGAGCTGGTGACTGTGTAGTGCTCCAGAGTCCTGGTGCCCTCCAGACAGGGGCAGCCAGGAGCTTTGGGGCTGTGGTGAGAGGAAGGTGCCCCAGGGTGCAGGGAGGGGCCCCTAGCCAGGTATCCCCACTCCCCAAACGTGAAGCTCCAGTAGGGATCCATTTTAAAAATTAAGAATTTTTTCTCCCCTGCTCATTTTCCCTGCCTATAGCCCCCCCCCAGTTACCTTGCGCCGGGCACCTGCTCTCGTGGTTCCAGTCGTGAGGGAGTGCAGGCAGGGATGGGCTCATGAGGATTCTGAGACAGAATCCTCAGCCCTTTCTGAATGGCAAGAGCTGTTCAGTGTTTGGCCGGTACAGCAGGAGCAGAAGAGGCAGCAGCAAGTGTGAGAGAGTGCTAGACCGGCAAGGGCCAGTTAAAATGGAAGGGGACTTACCTGACTGTTGTACCTGGGCTGAGGATGGAAGGCAGGTGACTTCTGTACTCAGGCCAGAGAGGAAGGGCTGGTGACTGGTTGTACCTGGGCTGTGGTTGAGTTGCTGGTGACTGTTGTACTCAGGCGGGGAGGGAAGGAGGGTAATAAACAGCTGTACTTGGGCCTAGAATGGAAGGGCTGGTGACGTTTGTAAATGAAACGGGGGGAAGGCCGATGACTGCTGTACTCAGGCTAGGAAGGGAGGACTGGTGATGGTTGTACCTGGGTGGGGGGGCTGGTGAATGTTTTACTAGATCCGGGGAGGGCAGGCAGGTGACTACTACTTAGGCCTCGGAGTGGGGTGACAGACGTCTTTGGCACCGGAGTCAAGAGTGGACCATCTAGGGTGGTCAGAAGAGGGCCTCCGCCATAGCAGTTTGCCCCATCTTAGACATCTTTGGTGCTGGGGTCAAAAGTGGACCGTCTAGTGTGGTCAGAAGAGGGCCTTCCACTGTAGCAGCTTGCCCCATCACAGACATCATTGTTGCCAGAGTCAATAGGCCAGATTCCCATAGTGATCGTAGTAAGCTAGCTTGTTTAGCTGACACCTCTGTGACTTTACAGATCTTACTTCAAGGGGGAGCTCTTGCAGCAAGCTATAATCATTAGGACTAATACCGCAGGCCTTAGGACCCACTAGAAAAAAACTTAGCTAGCAGTACCAAGCGGGGACCGCCCCTCAATGTCAGCTCAACCCTGACGTTGGTCATGCTACAAAAGGGGCGGACCCCGACTCCTCCTCGGTTCTTTTCCTGCCACAGACCTGCTCTCATTGGGAAAGCCTTAATGCCCTTAGTGCTACTGCAGTTCCAGTAAATTTTCTTGGATTTTTTCAGTTTTTTCTTCTCTTTCTAACTGTTTTATGACTTTTCTCCTTTCTTCTGATCTCCTTTCCGGCGTATGTCTTCACTGTTGTCAGTCTCCTCCTCTGGTTCCAAGAAGATGAATCGTGCCTGTGGCTGCCAAATTCCATCCAAGGACAGACACCAGAAGTGCGTCTTCTGTCTGGGGTCTGACCACGACAGTGCTGCCTGCAAGATCTGCAGAGGCTTGAACAGCAGGACTCACATCAGACACCTGAAGGCCCACCTATTGGAACAGAAGATGGACGTCCTGCAAACCTCTGGGCTGGGGGCCTATAAACAGCCCCCAATCAGACCGTAGCCCCCTTTGGGGCATGCAGTTGTATTCAAATGACTTCTGACCTACATTCTTCCCCCTCATCCCTGATGCATCCAATCCATTGCCTTATGTAAATTGCTACTCTCCCCTCCCCCTTACCTTTTTCTCTGTACCACCGGAATAATTTAAATCCTGGATGGCCAAGTCCCAGTTATGGTTTTGGGTTGCCCATGCCTCAGTGATGGCTCCTTCTGCCAGCAGTGCCTGCAGCTCTGCCATCTTATTCCCCAGGCTCCTAGCATTTAGTGATACCACCCTCCACCCTGACTCTCCCCCAGCTGCCCCCTTACTCTCCCCTTCCCCCATCCTAGACAATGCAGGTCCTATCATTTCTATTGGGAGAAGTCTTTCCTGATTCACTCCACCTCCCCAGCCCCCAGCAAGTTTAAATTATACTTTTGGAAATAAATTCCCTCAGTCTCTGCTTTAACACCCCCAAACCCTCCTTACTTAGCTGTAGCCTGTCCCCTGCATATATATCTGGGTTTTCCCATGTGTTTCCCCACTCTCCCACCCAGCCATACCCCATGGACTCACACCATTCTCTCAGCCACTTGTTGAAGTCCATGATTCTGCTTTTTCTTCCGGTACTTGCGCTTGGCACTGGCAGAACTTCTGAGAATGCCACTGTGCTTCTCTCCTCTCTGTATAGCTTCCACACTTCTCTGAAGCTGTCCTGAACCTCATCTATCTGCTTTCCTTCCAGATCATTTGTTCCCAGAAGAACAATGATGTGTGGTTCCCCCCACCTTCTGCCCACACCTACCGATATGGTGCTGCACTGTACCTGCTGTCATGCCAGATGCTGCTCTTCCTGACATCTGTATCTATAACAAACAGCTAAACATCATACCTGATCAACATTTCACATGTATTTATCCATGTAAATAAGCAAACGGTGTGTTTTGTTACTGTAAGTGACTAAACAGTGGCCGCCATCTTGTTTTGGGTCATGTGACCCAAGACATCAGGTCATTTGCCCATTCTATCGCTTATGTTACTCCTTGACAACTCTGTCAAGTATTTCTGCCTGTTTACTGCTATTACTTCATTGATTTAGTGACATATAGTATATAGTGCCATAGGTGGTACATCCCAGGCCTGAACTGGTCAGAGCCCTGGTAGTGAGGTATGGTACCCTATTTGAGATAAACTGGGTGTGCAGTGTAATATTCTGGGTCAGAAATTATATCCATGCACCTGTATCTATACAAAACAGCTAAACATCACACCTATTGAACATTTCACTTATATTTATCCATGTAAATAAGCAAAAGGTGTGTTTTGTTGCTGTAAATTACTAGATGGTGGCCGCCATCTCGTTTTAGGTCATGAGACCCATGTCATCATGTCATTTGCCTATTCTATGGCTTGCAGTACGCTATAACAACCCTGACAAGTATTTATGTCTATTTCCTGCCATTACTTCATGGATTTAGTAAGATGTAGCACATACTGCCATAGAATTGGTCACAGCCATGGTAGTGAGGTATGGTAGCCTATTTGACATAAACTGGTGGTGCAGTGTAATGTTCCAGATCAGAAATCACATCCAGGCACATATATCTATTACAAACATTGAAACATCACACCTTTTCACCATTTCACATGTATTTATCCATGTAAATAAGCAAACAGTGTGTTTTGTTACTGTAAGTGACTAAAAAGTGGCCACCATCTTGTTTTGGGTTATGTGACCCAAGACATCAAGTCATTTGACCATTCTATCACTTATGTTACTCCTTGACAACTCTGACAAGTATTTCTGCCTATTTACTGCTATTACTTCATTGATTTAGTGACATATAGTATATAGTGCCATAGGTGGTACATCCCAGGTCTGAACTGGTCAGAGCCCTGGTAGTGAGGTATGGTACCCTATTTGAGACAAACTGGGTGTGCAGTGTAATATTCTGGGTCAGAAATTATATCCAGGTACCTGTATCTATACAAAACAGCTAAACATCTAGGGTTGCCACCTTTGGATGAGGCAAAAACCAGATCCCAAGCTCCACCCCTAGCCCCACCCCTTTTCATGAGTCATCGTGCACTGATCCTCCTAGAAAGCCATTTGTTATATCAATAAAAGATAACACTTAAAGCAGCAGTTCAACAAAAATGTGAAAATACTGTACTGTAGCTGTAAAAGTTATGTTCCTAGGTTCTTCCTAGTTATTTATTTACTTATGTATTTATTGACATTGGTTTACCAGATAAACATATAGAGATAAAATAAATCTCATTTACAGATATGATCTGAGGGGAGAGAAGGGAAATACTGTAAGTAGCATACAACAGTATACATGGTATATAATAATGCATGAAGAAATTGTTTCCCATAATGTGTACTTTATCTTTTCTGTCTCCATTTCCTTTTCATGTCCACAGTACTATTTCAAAGCCAAAGGATGACCATACTTTTTCTTGAAGAAAAAGCAATTTAAAACATTTTAAAATGCATACATTCTGTTGGAGATGAAAATGTTTACCAGCAAGTGAAAGTGGAAGACAACTGGCTCTGTTACTGTTACAAAAGGTGGGGGCAGCTGTGCTGCTATGCCACTTTAAGATGTAGTGGAAAAGATAAGGTAAAGGAAGTGCTAATGGTGTTAATGACCATACTTTACACTTCCCAGGCTGACTGTTTTCACAAACAAAGGGCTATACTGACAACAGAACTTGTCTGTAACCTGGATATGAAGCTGAAACAATGAATGATATGGCAAAATATGTTTTAAATGTATGTGGGCACTCAGAATGGCTCAAAAACCTGACTAGCACAGAGTAAAACCGGATTACCTGATAGGGACCCTGAAAACCTGATCACCAGGTAAAAAACCTGACAGGTGGCAACCCTGTAAACATCACGCCTATTGAACATTTCAGTTATATTTATCCTTGTAAATAAGCAAAAGGTGTGTTTTGTTACTGTAAATGACTATAAAGTGGCTGCCATCTTGTTTTGGGTCATATGACCTGAGGCATCAAGTCATTTGCCCATTCTATGGCTTGATTTACTCCTCAACTACCCTGACAAGTATTTCTGCCTATTTCCTGCCATTAGTTTATTGATTTAGTGACATATATCACATAGTGTCATTGGTGGTACACCAAAGGCCTGAATTGGTCACAGCCCTGGTAGTGAGATATGGTACTCTAGTTGAGATAAAATGGGGGTGCAGTGTAATATTCCAGGTCAGTAATTATATCCAGGCACCTGTATCTATAACAAATACCTGAACATCACACCTATTCAATATTTCACATGAATTTATCCATGTAAATAAGCAAAAGGTGTGTTTTGTTACTGTAAATGACAAGAATGTGGCTGCCATCTTGTTTGGGGCCATGTGACCCTAGGCATCAAGTCATTGGCCAATTATATGTCTTGTTCTACTCCTCAACTACCCTGACAAGTATTTATGCCTATTTCCTGCCATTAGTTCATTGATTTAGTGACATATATCACATAGTGTCATTGGTGGTACACCAAAGGCCTGAATTGGTCACAGCCCTGGTAGTGAGGTATGGTACCCTATTTCAGATAAAATGGGGTGCAGTGTAATATTCCAGATCAGTAATTATATCCAGGCACCTGCATCTATAACAAACAGCTAAACATCACATCTATTCAAATTTTAACTAGTATTTATCCATGTACAGTAAATAAGGCCCTGGAGCGCATCGCCTCAGACCAACTAGTCAAGTACCTGGAAAAATACAACATCCAGTGTCCTGAGCAACATGGTTTCCGAAAAGGGCACAGTACGACCACTGCACTATTAGAATTCACGGGCTTCATCCATACCACGCTCGATCAAGGAAACTGTGTAGGGGCAGTATTCTTCGACCTTGCAAAAGCCTTTGATACTGTGAACTACCCACTCCTACTCAAGCAATTATCAAACATTGGGCTCTCCAATGAAGCGCTGCTCTGG
Organism: Neoceratodus forsteri; assembly: GCA_016271365.2. Taxonomy (NCBI): domain Eukaryota; kingdom Metazoa; phylum Chordata; order Ceratodontiformes; family Ceratodontidae; genus Neoceratodus; species Neoceratodus forsteri. Next base: position 951,736,342 of record CM028134.1, read on the forward strand.
TTTTCAAGCTACCTTGGAGAGAGGGTCCAGTGGGTTAGGATTGCCGGTGTCACCTCGGAAGAAAAGCCAGTCCTTTCAGGGGTCCATCCTGGGGCCACTACTCTTCAGCCTCTTCCTCAACGACCTTCCCAGTGTCTGCCACCAGAAATTACTGCTCTATGCCAACGATGCAGTCATATTCACCAACCACCAAAACGCAGAGCTCCTCGAGAAACAATTACAGCTTGAATTCATGCGCATCGAAGAATGGTTCAAGTCACACAAACTGATCTTGAATTACAGCAAAACAAAGGTTATGACCTTCTACAACTCCAGGAGCAAGTAAAAATCCCATGACCTCACCATTCTAAACCAAACAGGGACCTTACTTGAACACGTTCCTGATTTTAAATACCTAGGTGTCAAATGGGACAGCTCATTCTCCTACCATCGGCACATAGATTCTGTCGTCAAAGCCACCATCATCCGTATAGGCCTGCTCTACAGGCACAGACACTGCATGACTCCTGACAATCTCCGGTTGGCTATCAACAGCTCTGTCACCTCTATCATCGATTACGGGTTAGCAATTTATGGCTCTGCCTCTGCCTCTGCCCTCCGCAGAATTACAGTTGCACTCAACAAAGCATGCAGGCTGCTAACTGGGGCTGACTGACTTACACACACTTGTGACCTGTACACTCAGGCAGGATGGCTTCCTCTCATCAGCCGGATACAGTATCAAATCTGCCTCTTAGCCAAAAAAGTCCTCCTCGGGGTCATGCCCCCCACCATTGAAAAGCTCCTCATTGACCACCACAGCACCCAGCGAACTAGAAGTTCACAACAACTAACCTTCCTTGTCCCCAGATGCCGGACTACCATGGGCCAGAGGGCCTTTGCCCACAGAGCACCACAGTGGTACAATACTCTCAACAAAGAAACTCTTACTGCTGCTGCCATTGGCCCTTTTAAGAGACAACTCCAACTTCATCTCATTTCAACTAGTCGTTGTGACTGCCTCGCCTAATCAGGGGCCCACCGCTCACTGCCCTCCTCTTCAGTCTTGACAGCTACATCTCCCCGCCTTGCCCCCTTGTACCGGCCTACCCTCTTGCCCCCTCTCCCTTTCCTCCCCCCTGGGCATTTCCTGACTTTTATCCCTCCTCTCCCCTCCCTCGCCTTTAAGGATCTTACCCTCACCCTCTACCCTCCGACAATGGCCTTCCTGCCTGCATACTCCCTTCCCTCTCACCTGCAGTGCTTATTTCTAAGATTGCCCTTGGCTGGTATGTCATGCTACCTAACATTTGACACATTTTGAATTACTGGAATTTCCTAAGCCTCAGTCTCTTCTTTTTATTGTGTAACTATGTATTATTATGTTGACCTTTGTATATATGTATACCCCCAATTCCTTCGACGTGGAACCTTTGTAAATGAGCAGTTCCTGCTCAAAGGTATTTGTAATCCTAGATTTCAATAAAATAAAAATAAACAAAATGTGTGTTTTGTTACTGTAAATGACTATAAAGTGGCCGCCATCTTGTTTTGGGTCATGTGACCTGAGTCATCAAGTCATTTGCCCATGCTGTGGCTTATTTTACTCCTCAACTACTCTGAGAAGTATTTCTTCCTATTTCCTGCCATTACTTCATTGATTTAGTGACATATAGCACATAGTGCCATAAGCGGTACACCCCCAGCCTGAATTGGTCACAGCCCTGGAAGTGAGATATGGTACCCTAGTTGAGATAAAATGGGTGTGCAGTGTAATATTCCAGGTCAGTAATTATATCCAGGCACCTATATCTGTAGCAAATAGCTGAACATCACACCTATTCAATATTCACATGTATTTATCCATGCAATTAAGCAAAAGGTGAGTTTTGTTACTGTAAATGACAAGAATGTGGCTGCCATCTTGTTTCGGGTCATGTGACCCTAGGCATCAAGTCATTGGCCCATTCTATGTCTTGTCCCACTCCTCACCTACCCTGACAAGTATTTCTGCCTATTTCCTGCCATTACTTCATTGATTTAGTGACATATAGCACATAGTGCCATACGTGGTACACCATAGGCCTTAATTGGTCACAACCCTGGTTGTGAGGCATGGTACCCTAGTTGAGATAAAATGGGGGTGCAGTGTAATATTCCAGATCAGTTATTATATCCAGGCACGTGTATCTATAACAAATTGCTGAACTTCACACCTATTCATTATTTCACATATATTTATCAATGTAAATAAGCACAAAGTGTGTTTTGTTACTGTAAATGACAAGAATGTGGCCGCCATCTTGTTTTGGGTCATGTGACATTAGGCATCAAGTCATTTGCCCATTCTATGTCTTGGTCTACTCCTTAACTACCCTGACAAGCGTTTCTGCCTATTTACTGCCATTACTTCATTGATTTAGTGACATATAGCACATAGTGCCATAGGTGGTACACCCCATTCCTGAACTGGTCACAGCCCTGGTAGTGAGGTATGGTATGCTATTTGAGATACACTGGTGGTGCAGTGTAACATTCCAGATCAGTAATTATATCCAGGCACCTGTATCAATAACAAACACCTAAACATCACACCTATTCAATATTTCACTTGTATTTATCCATGAAAATGAGCAAAAGGTATGCTTTGTTACTGTTAATGATTATGAAGTGGCCGCCATCTTGTTTTATGCCATGTAACCTGAAGCTTTAAGTCATTTGCCATTCTGTGGCTTATTTTACTCCTCAACTACCCTGACAGGTATTTCTGCCTAATTCCTGCCATTACGTCTTTGATTTAGTGACATTAAGCACATTGTGCCATAGGTGGTACACTCCAGGCCTGAATTGGTCACAGCCCTGGTAGTGAGGTATGGTACACTGTTTGAGATAAACTGGGAGTGCAGTGTAACAGTCCAGATCAGAAATTATATCCAGGCACCTGTATCTTTACAAACAGCAGAACATCACACTTATTCAATATTTCACATGTATTTATCCATGTAAATAAGCAAAAGGTGTGTTTTGTTACTGTAAATGACAAGAATGTGGCTGCCATCTTGTTTTGGGTCGTGTGACCCTAGGCATTAAGTCATTGGCCCATTCTATGTCTTGCTCTACTCCTCAAACTACCATGACAAGTATTTCTGCCTATTTCCTGCTATTACTGCATTGATTTAGTGACATATAGCACATAGTGCCATATGTGGTACACCCCAGGCCTGAACTGGTCACAGCCCTGGTAGTGAGATATGGTACCCTAGTTGAAACAAAGTGGGGGTGCAGTGTAATATTCCAGATCAGAAATTATATCCAGGCACCTCTATCTATAACAAACAGCTAAACATCACACCTATTCAACATTTCACTTGTATTTATCCATGAAAATAAGCAAAAGGTATGTTTTGTTACTGTAAATGACTATTAAGTGGCCTCCATCTTGTTTTTGGTCATGTGACCTGAGGCTTCAAGTCATTGGCCCATTCTATGGCTTATTTTAGTCCTCAACTAACCTGACAAGTATTTCTGCCTATTAACTGTCATTACTTCATTGATTTAGTGACATATAGCACATAGTGCCATAAGTGGTACACCCCAGGCCTTAATTGGTCACAGCCCTGGAAGTGAGGTATGGTACCCTAGTTGAGATAAAATTGGGGTGCAGCATAATATTCTGGGTCAGTAATTATATCCAGGCACCTGTATCTATAACAAGTAGCTCAACATCACACCTATTCAATATTTTACATGTATATATCCATGTAAATAAGCAAAAGGTGTGTTTTGTTACTGTAAATGACAAGAATGTGGCTGGCATCTTGGTTTTGGTCCTGTGACCCTAGGCATCAAGTTGTTGGCCCATTCTATGTCTTGTTCTACTCCTCAACTACCCTGACAGCTATTTCTGCCTATTTTCTGCCATTAGTTCATTGATTTAGTGACATATATCACATAGTGTCATTGGTGGTACACCAAAGGCTTGAATTGGTCACAGCCTTGGTAGTGAGGTATGATACCCTATATCAGATAAAATGGGGGTGTAGTGTAATATTCCAGATCAGTAATTATATCCAGGCAACTGCATCTATAACAAACAGCTAAAATCCACACCTATTCAAATTTTAACTTATATTTATCCATGTAGAGTAAATAAGCAAAACATGCTTGGGACCTTAATGTTTGCATTGCTCAACTTATGCAACCCCCTTTTGAGCATTTGTCCTCAGCAGAGCTTAAGTACTTGACTTGGAAGACTGTGTTTCTGGTAGCCATCACTTCTGCCAGATGCATAAGTGAGTTAAAGGCCCTGTCAGTGGAGCCTGATTTTATCTCTTTCCATAGAGATAAGGTGGTCCTCAGGACTAATAGGAAGTTTTTGCCTAAGGTGGTTTCAGATTTCCACGTTAACCAGTCTATGTCCCTTCTTGTTTTCTTCACTGACCATTCCTCCTATGGGGAGAGGAGGCTGCATAGTTTGGATGTGAAAAGGCCTATTAAGTACCTCAAGGGAATCAACAAAGTCCAAGAGGGTGGCATCTTTCAGAAAAAGAGATGTGCAAGAACAAGGGGACGCAATTTGAAGATAGAGGGGGGACAGCTCAGAGGTAATGTGAGGAAGTATTTTTTCACAGAGAGGGTTGTGGATGCATGGAACAGCCTCCCTGAGGAGGTCGTGGAGTCAAGAACAGTGGGGGAATTCAAGAATGCATGGGACAGACATAAGGCAGTCCTAGTGGGGGGGGTAGGAGGAAGTAAGCTGTTGGTTAATTCGGATCTGCAGCTTATCTGTTAGGTAGGAAAATGGGCAGACTAGGTGGGCCAAGTGGTCCTTATCTGCCGTCAAATTCTATGTTTCTATGTTTCTATGTGTTTCGTTACTGTAAATGACTATAAAGTGGCTGCCATCTTGTTTTGGGTCATATGATTTGAGGCATCAAGTCATTTGCCCATTCTGTGGCTTGTTTTACTCCTCAACTACTCTGAGAAGTATTTCTGCCTATTTTCTGCCATTACTTCATTGATTTAGTGACATATAGCACATAGTGCCATAAGTGGTACACCCGAGGCCTGAATTGGTCACAGCCCTGGAATTGAGGTATGGTACCCTAGTTGAGAAAAAATGGGGGTGCAGTTTAATATTCCAGGTCAGTAATTATATCCAAGCACCTGCATCTATAACAAATAGCTGAACATCACACCTATTCAATATTTTACATGAATTTATCCATGTAAATAAGCAAAAGGTGTGTTTTGTTACTGTAACTGACAAGAATGTGGCTGGCATTTTGTTTTTGGTCATGTGACCCTGGGCATCAAGTCGTTGGACCATTCTATGTCTTGTTCTACTCCTCAAGTACCCTGACATGTATTTCTGCCTATTTCATGCCATTACTTTATTGATTTAGTGACATATAGCACATAGTGCCATACCTGGTACACCCCAGGCCTGAATTAGTCACATCCCTGGTTGTGAGATATGGTACCCTAGCTGAGATAAAATGTGGGTGCAGTGTAATATTCCAGGTCAGTTATTATATCCAGGCACGTGTATCTATAACAAATTGCTGAACTTCACACCTATTCATTATTTCACACGTATTTATCAATGTAAATAAGCACAAAGAGTGTTTTGTTACTGTAAATGACAAGAATGTGACTGCCATTTTGTTTTGGGTCATGTGACCCTAGGCATCAAGTCATTTGCCAATTCTATGTCTTGGTCTACTCCTCAACTACCCTGACAAGTATTTCTGCCTATTTCCTGACATTACTTCATTGATTTAGTGACATATAGCACATAGTGCCATAGGTGGTACACCCCAGGCTGAATTGGTCACAGCCCTGGTAGTAAGATATGGTATGCTATTTGAGATAAACTGGTGGTGCAGTGTAACATTCCAGATCAGTAATTATATCCAGGCACCTGTATCTATAACATAGGGGATAATGGCTGGGGATCGGGTGATAACCACACTGTAATCGCGAGTGGTTGCTAGGGCAACATGGTAAACCTTGAGAGCGCAGCTCGAGAGGTTTACTGTAGCCCTAGCAACCACAAGAGGTGATTTTCACGTGGTTAACACCCGATCCCTAGCCATCATCTTTTATAGTGTATGGTCAAAAAAACATTATTTGCATTCTATGTTTGAGAATTGTGGAACTCTGGTGCATTCTTTTTTGTTATGTCACTGTTTGGAAGTTACAAAGTGTGGTTAACAACTTTTAAAATTCTAAACAGTGCATAACAAAGCTGTCTGACTGCTGATTATGGTGGTTAATAGGCACTTACCATACATTATAAACAGCTAAACATCACAATTATTCAACATTTCACTTGTATTTATCCATGAAAATAAGCAAAAGGTGTGTTTTGTTACTGTAAATGACTATAAAGTGGCTGCCATCTTGTTTTGGGTCATATGACCTGAGGCATCAAGTCATTTGCCCATTCTATCACTTGTTTTACTCCTCAACTACCCTGACAAGTATTTGTGCCTAATTCCTGCCATTAGTTCATTGATTTAGTGACATATATCACATAGTGTCATTGGTGGTACACCAAAGGCCTGATTTGGTCACAGCCCTGGTAGTGAGGTATGGTACCCTATTTCAGATAAAATGGGGGTGCAGTGTAATATTCCAGATCAGCAATTATATCCAGGCATCTGCATCTATAACAAATAGCTAAACATTACACCTATTCAAATTTTAACTAGTATTTGTCCATGTACAGTAAATAAGCAAAAGGTGTGTTTTGTTACTGTAAATGACTATAAAGTGGCCACCATCTTGTTTTGTGTCATGTGACCTGAAGCATCAAGTCATTTGCCGATTCTATGACTTATTTTACTCCTCAACTATACTGACAAGTATTTCTGCCTATTTCCTGCCATTACTTCATTGATTTAATGACATTAAGCACATAGTGCCATAGGTGGTAGACTCCAGGCCTGAATTGGTCACAGCCCTGGTAGTGAGGTATGGTACACTGTTTGAGATAAACTGGGGGTGCAGTGTAACATTCTGGATCAGAAATGATATCCAGGCACCTGTATCTTTACAAATAGCTGAACATCACAGCTATTCAATATTTCACATGTATTTATCCATGTAAATAAGCAAAAGGAGTGTTTTGTTACTGTAAATGACAAGAATGTGGCTGCCATCTTGTTTTGGGTCATGTGACCATAGGCATTAAGTCATTGACCCATTCTATGTCTTGTTCTACTCTTCAAACTACCCTGAGAAGTATTTCAGCCTATTTCCTGCCATTACTTTATTGATTTAGTGACATAGGTGGTACACCCCAGGCCTGAACTGGTCACAGCCCTGGTAGTGAGATATGGTACCCTAGTTGAAACAAAGTGGGGGTGCAGTGTGATATTCCAGATCAGAAATTATATCCAGGCACCTGTATCTATAACAAACAGCTAAACATCACACCTATTCTACATTTCAGTTGTATTTATCCATGTAAATAAGCAAAAAGTATGTTTTGTTACTGTAAATGACTAAAAAGTGTCCTCCATTTATGTTTGGTCATATGACCTGAGGCATCAAGTCATTGGCACAGTCTGTGGCTTATTTTACTCCTAAACTACCCTGACAAGTATTTCTGCCTATTTACTGTCATTACTTCATTGATTTAGTGACATATAGCACATAGTGCCATAAGTGGTACACCCCAGGCCTAAATTGGTCACAGCACTGGAAGTGAGGTATGGTACCCTAGTTGAGATAAAATGTGGGTGCAGTGTAATATTCCAGGTCAGTATTTATTTCCAGGCACCTGTATCTATAACAAATAGCTGAACATCACACCAATTCAATATTTCACATGTATTTATCCATGTAAATAAGCACAAAGTGTGTTTTGTTACTGTAAATGACACAAATGTGGCTGCCATGTTGTTTTGGGTCAGGTAACCCTAGGCATCAAGTCATTGGCCCATTCTATGCCTTGTTCTACTCCTCAGCTACCATGACAAATAGTTCTGCCTATTTCCTGATATTACTTCATTGATTTAGTGACATATAGCACTTAGTGCCATAGGTGGTACACCCCAGGGCTGAATTGGTCACAGCCCTGGTAGTGAGGTATGGTACCCTAGTTGAGATAAAATGTGGGTGCAGTGTAATACTCCAGATCAGTATTTATTTCCAGGCACCTGTATCTATAACAAATAGCTGAACATCACACCAATTCAATATTTCACATGTATTTATCCATGTAAATAAGCAAACAGTGTTTTTTTTTTTTTTTTTGAAATTCAAGTTTATTGATTTTAACATAACCTACATAGACAGGTCATTACACATTAATGTCGAGTATCCAGTCATGGTATTACTAAAATAGAGAAAGAAAGAAAAAGAGAAAAAAAAACAAAAACACAACACCCCAACAACCCCAAACCCCCTTCCTCAACCCCACCCTCATCTTCCCTCCTTCCAAAACAACCCAGCCAACCTCCCTACTACCAACCATAAAGTACCCACCCTCCACCCCACAAAAGCCCTTATAGAGTGTGCAACACAATTGTATGTCTAGTTCTATCAACTAATTCACGGCGGAATCATATCCTGATCATGTAGTCAAAATCAGAGGGAGTAGATGGGAAAAGGGGAAGGGAAGAAGACAATGTTGGGCATCAGAGAGGACTTCAAAAGATCATTGGTGCAAATATAATGCATATAGATTGCCCCATTTTTTGTGGAACAGGTCCATACGATTGCGTGAGCTAGCCACAAGTCTCTCCATATTGAAGCAAATTGAGAGTTCTGTCAACCATTCAGAATAGGTCAGGGTCAGTTGGTCGGTCCAATGTTTAAGGACTAGTCTTTTGACCACTATAGACACTAAGGCCATGTGATATCGGCGTTCCAGGCAATCTATGGTGGAGTAGTCACCTAGAATACATATATCAGGCGTAAAAAGGTTGGCAAGGCCAAGTATAGGATCGAGCTTGTCCTGAATAGAGGTCCACAAGGGGGCAACCTTAGTACAATGCCAGAAAATGTGGAGGGAGTTCCCTTCACTATGTGAGCACCTGGAGCAAAGGGGAAGAGATAGTTTATTGAGACGGAACAATTTGTTGGGGGTATAGTACATATTGTTTAATATGTAGTACTGGATGAGTCTAAACCTATCTTGGGTGTGGCATCTGTGCAAGTCCTTCCAAATTCGGGTCCAGTTGGGAGTGGAGTCTGGGAGTAGAGAAAGCCAGATGTGGGAACCTTCGATCAAATTTGGGAATTTGTAGTCCAGTAGGAAGGAGTATATTAGTGAGATGGAATGCGGTTTAGAGGCAAGGGTAAAAATATGGGAGAGGAAGGATTGGACTTTAGGTTCTCGAAATTGTGAGCCAAATTTAGCAGCAATAAGGTGTCTTAGTTGGTATAGTTTGAAGATCCTATTACTGGGGATAGCAAATTTAGTTAGTATATTGGGGGATGAGAGGAGGGAACCTTGGTCATAGTAGCATTCTAGAGTAGTTTCCTTAATTTGTGGAAGCCATTCAGGGGTGATTATCGAATTGCCCAGTTTGATATTGGGATTGAGGATGATGGGTTGTGCTAGGTCCGTTTTAGGGAAGATTTTAAGGAAATATAGGCATTGAAAAAGAGATTTAAGAGATGTGAAAATTGTTTGATCGGATAGCCAATGTGAAAGCACCGAGATGGGAGTATAGAAAATTGCATAGGGGTCTGTTTTAGTCTCTGAGAGGATCTGTCTCTCAATTTGAAGCCAGATCGGGGGGAATGATTCAGCATGGGTTGAGTACCATCTACCTAGTTTGGAAAGGTGGGCAGCCCAATGATAAAATGTTAGGTTGGAAAGTCTAAGACCGCCTTTATCTTTAGGGAGGGATAGTTTGAGGAAAGAACGTCGAACTGCTTTCCCTTGCCAAATAAACTTTGAGAAGATTGTGTGGAATTGGTGTAAGTAAGACAGCGGCAGCCAGAGGCCTAATAAATTGAGGGGGTTAAAGATACAGGGAAGAATGTTCATCTTAATAATGTTAATCCTACCCCACAGAGAAATGGGGAGGTTAGACCATCTTTGTAAATCTAGTTGGATATGAGTCTTAAGGTCATCTAGGTTAAGCTTCCTAAGCAAGGAGGGATCTGAGGTAAAGTGGATGCCTAGGTATTTAATTGATTTAGGGGACCATCTCATACCAAATTTAGTAAGTTCGTGTTTATATGTATGCGGGTTCAGTGGGAGTATTTCTGATTTTGATATATTCAGTTTGTATTGAGAGAGGTTGCCATATTGAGTTATAAGTTGAAAGCGTGTCCTAGAAAGTGGCGGGGTGAGTGACATGGAGTAGTATGTCATCAGCTGAGAGGACTAACTCCTGTTGATGTATCAGACAACCTTGAATAAGTGGGGAAGATTTAAGTTTAAGAAGAAGGGTTCGAGATACAGGTTGAACAAGAAAGGTGAGAGAGGGCAGCATTGTCTGGTACCAGTGTGAAGGTGGAAGAGAGGAGAAAACACCATTACAGTATATCTTGGCCGAAGGGGATTTGTATAGAACCTGGATCCATTTGAGGAAAGAGGGTGGGAAGCCCATCCTGGTCAGCGTAGCCCAAAGGAAAGACCAATTGACTCTGTCAAATGCTTTCTCTGCATCTAGTGAAATCAGGGCCATTGGAAGGTGGGATGGTTGGGCAATGTGAGAAATATGAGAAAGGGTTTTGAGATGATCTGCTGGGGAGCGAGATAGAACAAATCCAGCTTGCTCCGGGCTAAGGAGGTGGGTCCAGATTTTCTTAATCCGCTCGGCCAAGACCTTGGAAAGAATTTTCATATCGCAGTTTAGAAGAGATATGGGTCGGTAACTCGCTGGGTCTGTAGGAGTTTTATCAGGTTTGAGAATTAGAACAATGGTGGCCTTGAGAAGTGTGGGGTCCAGAGTATCGGTAGAAAAGATATAGTAGTATAGCTTAAGGAGTAAAGGGGCAAGCTCTTTGGAAAAAACCTTGAAAAAATCTGAGGGAAACCCGTCTGGGCCTGGTACTTTATCCGGGGCCATGGAAGTGATAGCCTTTTCTATTTCAGAGAGTGAGATAGGGGAAGTCAGGGTTTCTTTATGGGAGGCCGAAAGTTGGGGAGTGCTGAGATCTGCCAGATAGGCTGATATATCTGAGAGCGATGCAGAAGAGGGAGGAGTGCTGTAGAGGGTTCTATAGTAATTTTCAAAGATCTGTGCAATTTCCCTGGGAGAGGTTTTAATGGAGCCTTCAGGGGATTGTAGGGCCGAGATTAGTCTGGAGCTCTCTAATGTACGCAATCTTAAGGCCAAGAGTCTACCGGCCTTTTCGCCCTGCTCAATATATTTGGATTGGGTCTTAAGTAAGCTATACTCAGCTTTTTCTTTAAGGAGATCCGTATATTCATTTTTGGCTGCTAAGAGGGCTTCAAGGGATGACAGAGGAGAAGAAGGGGAGTAAGAGCTTTCAAGCTCCTTGATCCTGGTCATTAATAGGGAGGCACGAGATTGTCTAGTTTTTTTCCTCGTTGAGGCCAATTTAATTAATTTGCCTCTTAGGTAACATTTTAGGGAGCTCCAGATAATGTCGAATCGTGGGGTAGAGTTAGCGTTGTTCTTGAGAAAGTGAGAGATGAGGGTTTTAATGTGGGTCACCGACTGGAGTTCCTTAAGGAGTTGGGTGTTGAGCTTCCAGATAGTATCCCTTTGAAAATTAGGATCTGGGAGATTCTTGCCCATACTATAGCATGGTCGGAGTGCACAATCGGTTCGATACCGGTCTGAAAAAGGCCGGGGAGGAGGGTTTTGCTGATCAGAATGTAGTCTATTCTGGACCAGGAACCGTGGGGTTGAGAAAAAAAGGAGAAGGACCGAAGGGAGGGATTGGAGAGACGCCAGGGGTCACACAACCCTAGTATATGTAGAAAGTCTAATAGGGACCTTTGAACTGGAGTAGGTGGATGACTTGAGTCTGGGGCTTTGTCTAGTAAGTGGGACAGTGGAACATTCCAGTCTCCACCTAGTATGAGCTGGGAGGGAAGAAGGTACTACTTTATCTGCTAGGGTCATAAAGAATTCAGAGCTACCTCCTACTGGACCATAGATTGAGCCAAGAACGATGATACCGTTATTGAGGATCCTTTATTGATATGAATCTACCTTCTGGGTCAATTATTGTTGTGTCTACCAGGAGCGTGACATAGTTTTTAATGAGGATGGCGACACCCTACTGGAACCTGACCCATTACGACAAATACCTCGAAAAGCCAGATCTAAACAACCATTTAGCCTCTGAATTAAGTAAATGAGTTTCTTGTAGCAGTAGAATGCCAGTTTGAAATAGGTCACAGTGATTAAATACTTGGGTTCTCTTGATTTTCTCCCTGAGCCCACGTACATTCCATGATGCGATTTTGACAGAGTTTATAGCCATTTTAAGAACAAGATAACAGAAAGGCAATCAATAGAACTCACAACTATAGCCCAATAAAAATAGCACACTCTAAACCCAAAACCTCAACCCATTGTGACCTGCCAAAAGTTACTTATCAAGTGTTGTTGTGCCATAAACAGACAACGTAGTTCAAAGCTAATATAAAACATGTAAGGAGGTAGACAGGTCAACCACCCGACCCCCTCCCTTTATAACCCCTACTAAATCTATCTAACTATATACATCCTGGTACCAGGCATAGACAGTCAAAAATTGAAAGAGTTATGGTAGAAGCCTGAGGACCAGAACCCCATTGTAAACCCAGTATGCCATTTGCTACTGACATCTTGTAAGTTGAGGGTCTCCAAAGACCAAACATAAAAGGTGATATTCAGCCAAGCAAAACAGATCAGGGAATACCCCACGTGTGAAACTGGGTTTACATTCCCCTTCTATAACCTATGCAATGCAACTTTACAGCAGCTACAAGCGGTCAGGAGCCACCCCCATCAGCCAACCTCATACTCGTAGGTAACGGTTATGATTGCAAGGGTGACCCCTATTGTTTATAAAAGAAAAGACCCAAAAGAAAAGGAGTTCACTCACCCCTTTGACCAGGCATTAGAGGGAGCTGGAGAATGGCAGGATGGACCGAGAGCTGGAAATCCTGCCACTCCATTACCTATAATGTTTCCCCGGGGAATGGTAATGGGGTAGGACCAAAATGGTCCCTCACTGAAACAGCCAGGCTAAATCTTGTAACCGCTTCTATTTGGTTCCGGGTAAATGACGAGGGCCAGAAACAATGCGGCCTACCCCAACCTCTGTCCGGGTCGCCAAGGGTTCTCTGCTCATCGGGACAACGCCGGAACCAACCACCCAGGTAGAGTAACATTTCAAACATAGAAAAGTCAGGTTAGAACATTGCCTTGAAAGTGGAGCTGGAGACTGAAAGTTCAGCTACTTGGTTTGAAGAGATTGGGAAGTTTGGCAGACAGGTCTTTGTAAGCCAAGTCCGGGGAGTCGTAGTTCTTGGAGGTATCCCAGATTGTGACCTTAAGGGTGGCAGGGTATGACATTCTGAAAGGTATGTCCGCCGCAATTAGCTTCTGGACGACGGGGTGGAATGCAGTTCTCTTCAGTCTAGTTTCCTTAGGGAGATCTTGAGCAATACGGAGTTTGGCCGGTCCCCACATAATGGATTGTAGTTAGCGGGATTTGGTAAGAATGTGCTGTTTTTCAATATAGCTGAGGAACTTCATAATCATTGGTCATGGGGGAGAGCCTGGAGGAGGCCTGGGTCTCAAGGATCTGTGCGCTCTTTCCAGGTGGTAGTGGGGGTTGAGAGGTGAATGGCCCACCATTTTGGCTAGAAATTTCTGGAGGAAAGCAATGGAGTCGGATCCCTCTTCAAACTCAGGGAGGCCCAGAATAAGTAGGTTGTTTCTCCAGCTGCGGCCTTCCAGGTCCTCCATTTTTAGTTGTAATTTTTTGACCTGTTGATTTAATGTAACCAGATCGGATTCTGCCCTGGTTTTCCATTGTTCCAGGGAGTGGATTCTAGCCTCTGAGTCGGACACCCTCGTGGTGAGAGAGGAAAGGTCTCCCCAAATAGATTTGAGCTTCGAAGTGATAGTTTGTAGTACCTCCCTCAAAGGTGTTAATTCCTGCAGAAATTTCTCCTCAGTTAGAAGATTAGACAGCAATGCCTTATCACCCGCTTTATCGGAGGTAGAGCCGAGTTGATTCCTTGCCTTTTTAGGCAGCTTTTCAGGAGTAGCTGGTGGTGTATGCCAGATTGCGGCCTGTTTTTTCTCCGCCTCCATCCTCTTATATATTTGAGGAATGTAGAAAAGAATCACCCTGAGGCCAAAAGGTGGAGTAGGGTAGATCAGTTGGTATGTAGATTGCTGGGTTTGTTCTTCAAGAATCGCAAATTGGAATGAATAAGGCTGATGGGAGTAGGGAGCTCCAAGCCTCTGCTGCTGCTCAGGAAGTTGGCATCACGTGACCTCCCCAGTGTGTTTTGTTACTGTAAATGATTATGAAGTGGCCACCATCTTGTTTTGGGTCATGTGACCCAAGACATCAAGTCATTTACTCACGCTATGGCTTATTTTACTCCTCAACAACCCTGACAAGTATTTCTTCCTCTTTACTGCCATTACTTCATTGATTTAGTGACATATAGCACATAGTGCCATAGGTGGTAGACCCCAGGCCTGAACTGGTCACTGCCTGGTAGTGAGGTATGGTATGCTATTTGAGATAAACTGGGGGTGCAGTGTAACATTCCAGATCAGTACTTATATCCAGGCACCTGTCCTTATAACAAACAGCTAAACATCACACCTATTCAACATTTCACTTGAATTTATCTATGTAAATAAGCAAAAGGTGTGTTTTGTCACTGTAAATGACTATAAAGTGGCCATCATCTTGTTTTATGTCATGTGATCCAAAGCATCAAGTCATTTGCACATTCTATGGCTTATTTTACTCCTCAACAACCCTGACAAGTATTTCTGCCTATTTACTGCTATTACTTCATTGATTTAGTGACATATAGCACATAATGCCATAGGTGGTACACCCCAGGCCTGAACTGGTCACAGCCCTGGTAGTGAGGTATGGTACCCTAGTTGAGACAAAGTGAGGGTGCAGTGTAATATTCCAGATCAGAAATTATATCCAGGCACCTGTATATATAACAAATAGCTGAACATCACACCTATTCAATATCTCACATGTATTTATGCATGTAAATATGTAAAAGGTGTGTTTTATTACTGTAAGTGACTAAAAAGTGGTCGCCATCTTGTTTTGGGTCATGTGACCCTAGGTATCAAGTCATTTGACCATTCTGTGGCTTATTTTACTCCTCAACTACCCTGACAAGTATTTCTGCCTATTTCCTTCCATTACTGCATTGATTTAGTAGCACATAGCACATAGTGCCATAGGTGGCACTCCCCAGGCCTGAACTGGTCACAGCACTGGTAGTGAGGAATGGTACCCTGTTTGAGATAAACTGGGGGTGCAGTGTAACATTCCGGATCAGAAAGTATATCAGGGCACCTGTATCTTTTCAAATGGCTGAACATCACACCTATTCAATATTTCACATGTATTTATCCATGTAAGTAACCAAAATGCATGTTTTGTTGCCATAAATGACAAGAATGTGGCTGCCATCTTGTTTTGGGCCATGTAACCCTAACCATCAAGTCATTGGCCCTTTCTGTGTCTTATTGTACTCCTCCAGCACCCTGACAAGTATTTCTGTCTATTTCTTACCATTACTTCATGGATTTAGTGACATGAAGAACACAGTGATATAGGTGGTTCTCCACATGCCTGAATTGGGCCCAACACACATATTTGAATAAAAAGCAACAATCCAAGAAAAGGCATAATTTATTGTCATACTTGCAGATTTTTTTTTATAAAACACATATTTTGCCACTGAACCTGTATTTTGAAATTTAGATGTTACACCCAAGTATTCGCTGGGGGTCATTGTCAGTGAGCTAGTAGTATTAGAGGGTATCATGGTGGCCATCTTGGATTTGATCATGTGACAATTATATTGTTTCCATACTGTCAACATATGGCTAAATTAAAAGAATAATAAGTTAGTAATTCAAAAATATATAGTTTGTTGAGGTTTTGACTCAAAACAATACATGGAATACTTGCTCAAATCTTAACAGACCCAATTACAGGAAAATGCCTGACATTTATCATTATTCCATTGCCATTGATAGAGTTAAAACCCCCAAAAAGAAGATTATTTTTGTTCACTACATTGCATGACCTTACTTTTGAGATCTTTTTTATTACAACAAACTAGACTGAATAAGTATATCAGATATAATTCAAATAAAAAAATATAACATTGAAGTCCAACCTTTTGGACTTTTGGGGAAGATCAAGGTGACAGAGTGGGGATAGTATATAAAAGTTTTACTATAACAGTAACCAGATTGATAGATATTGTTCCTGGAAAAGCTAATGTATGTTGCTGGAAATTTTATCTCAGAATGAGAGAATGCGTATTATTAATATACAGTACGTGCTCCACACAGAAGGAAAGAGTTCATTTGTTTGGTTTCATAAAACCATATTGGTATACAGCCAGAAAACAAATATTGGGAATAGATTTTAATTGTGTAGTAGACATTGGTGAATGAGGAGCAAAAACTGAAAAATTATTCTGTGATTCAAACTGTTTAATTAAAATGACATAAGATGCAGGTTTAAAGGATGCATATAGGGTTTGACACTAAACCGGGGGTTGGGGAGAAAATGCATACTATCAAAAATAGTTAGCAGCTCTAATAGATATTTTGTTCATATCTGGAAGCCTAGGCATTGGGAAAATTATTTTAAAACCATTCAAGACATCAAATCATATGATAGTAGGAGGAAAATTGGGAGGAGATACCATACTAAAAATAGGAAAAAGAACATGGAAGTTAAGCAATACACTTTTAGAAGATCCTTTAATAAAAGGTAAAGTACAGAACTGCCTATTAGACGATATATAGCATGCCTATATAAAGATTTTGGAACATGGTGGAGGGAACAAAGAAGTAATTACAGTAACTATTTCAGACAGTATCAAACATGAAAAAAGAACAGAATATATGGAATATTTATCTCATAGATCACTGCTTTTGACTTTAATTTCCCTAAAGCATTCCACCCCTGGCAAATATTATAAGCAAATGCAGAATTTAAAGAATGATATGAAAAACAAACAATATTATGGGGCATCATTGTTACTCATGGAACATAGAGCGGCACACAAGGTAAGATGTGTTCAAAAGACTGGAGAAAAACAGATAAAATCATTGGCGGGTGGGGAAAAATGTCCATATAGTCACAAATATTGAGATCATTTTAAAAGTTATGCAAGAGTATGATAGATCTTTTTTTGGATCAAAATATACTATTTTATAGGATCATTCTGAATTATTACATACAATTTCAGGGGAAAAGTTATCTAATGCAGATAAATGTAATATACAGAAACCAATTACTACAGACTAAATCATTACAGCAATGAGACATTTATCTAATGATACTGCCCCAAGAAATGACAGATTGATATCTGAACTTTATGAAACTTTTGAGCAAGATGTATTTCCAGCAGTGCGGGCTATATTTAATATGATTCTGTTTGAAAGAACTCCAGAAAATTCCTTTGGGGTAGCATTACAGATTTGTTTTTGTATAAAAAAGGGGCTGCAACTGATATTAGAAACTGGAGCCCCTATGCTTAGTAAATAATGATTTAAAAAAAATGATGAAATACTATGTGCAAGGACAGCAACAGTACTTTAGCAGCAAAATTGATATCACTTATGCAATCTTGTTTGATACCGAGAGAAGTATAAATGATAGCCTAATTCTAATAAGGGAAGTTACAGTATAGAAAAAGGGGAAATCAATCAGTTAATGGCTATATATTGTCATTAGACCAAGAAAAAGCTTTTGACAGGGTATCACATGTATATTTATTTCAAGTATTAAAATGGTGAGGCTTCTCACCATTATTCTATAAACTGTTAAAACAAATATATGAAGGGGCAAAAATAATACCAAAAGTAAATGGCTTTTTAGGTACTGAAATCAAAGTATAGGAGCCAAACAATGATGCCCATTCAATGCTTTACCATATGTATTTTGCTTGGATCCAATATTGCAACTATTGCAAAGTCACCCTGCAGTCCATGGTTTAAAAAGTTTGGAGAGTACAAAAAGACTTCCAGTCAATACAGTATACAGTATATGCAAATGACATATGTTTATATGTATAAGATATAGAATCAGGAAAATGATCTATCCAATGTTTACAGGAATATGGACAAACATCTGGATCAAAACTTAATGTACAAAAAGGTAAAGCCAGAAGATCAAGTAGTAATATCCCTATAGTAAACGAAATTCAAGGAATACCTATAACAGAAGATCCTTTACAAATTCTAGGAATTGCCTTTGATGGGTCCGAAGCAGCAAAAAAAAAACAACTGGACAACAAAATTAGAAGAAGGTGAAAAAAAGGTAAAATTATGGAAACACTGGCAGCAATTAAAGAAACAGAATTTAATGGCAGATAAGGACTGCTTGGCCCACCTAGTCTGCCCATTTTCCTACCTAACAGATAAGCTGCAGATCCTAGTTAACCAACAGCTTACTTCCTCCTACCCCCTACTAGGACTGCCTTATGTCTGTCCCATGCATTCTTGAATTCCTCCACTGTTCTTGACTCCATGACCTCCTCAGGAAGGCTGTTCCATGCATCCACAACCCTCTCCATGAAAAAATACTTCCTCACATTACCTCTGAGCCACCCCCCATCTTCAAATTGTGCCCCCTTGTTCTTGCACATCTCTTTTTCTGAAAGATACTACCCTCTTGGACTTTGTTGATTCCCTTGAGGTACTTGAAAGTTTCTATCATGTCCCCCCTCTCCCTCCTATCCTCAAGGGTACACATATTAAGCTCCTTAAGTCTTTCTTCATATGTCTTCTAGTACAGACCTTGCACCATTTTGGTTGCCCTCATCTGGACAGCCTGCACTCTGTCTATGTCTTTGCGGAGATGGGGTCTCCAGAACTGCACACAGTACTCCAGGTGGGGTCTCACCAACTGTCTGTACAGAGGGATAACAACTTCTTGTTTTCTACTATTGATGCCTCTCCTTATGCATCCCAGTATCCCCCCAGCCTTCCTTACTACCTTCACACATTGCTTGCCCACCTTTAGGTCATCTGATAGAATTACTCCCAGGTCCCTTTCCATTTTTACTGTTGTCAATATCTCACCCCCCCCCCATTGTGTACTCTTCTCCTGGGTTTTTGTTTCCCGGGTGCATTACCTTGCACTTCTTTGCATTGAATCTGAACTGCCATACATTTGATCATTCCTCCAACCTTGCCAAGTCCACTCTTATCCTTTCCAATCCATCTTGTGTATCAACCCTGTTGCAGATCTTTGTGTCGTCTGCAAAGAGACATACTTTTCCTTCCAGTTCCTCTGCAATGTCACTTATAAAGACATTAAAAAGGACAGGTCCCAGTACTGAACCCTGCGGTTCCACGCTAGTAACCCTCTTTTCTTCTCTGTGGACTCCATTTACTATTACCCATTGTATCCTGTTCTCCAGTCAATTTCTTATCCAGGCTACCACCTTGGGACCCACTCCAAGGCTGGCTAACTTGTGTATTACTCTTTTGTGTGGGACTGTATCAAATGCCTTGCTAAATTCTAAGAAAAAGTATTTCTAGTACTAAAATTTTCACTAGCAATGCTTACTTGCCTAAGTTTGGTTTACCTACCCCTAAAGAATTACAGACTGAGATTTTAAGTTTAATTTTTCAAACAATTTGGAAAAGTAGATTAATCCCTATAAAAAGGAATATATTGTATCTGCCAGTGAAAAATAGAGGATTAAATTTGATAAACCCCATAGCTTTTGTGTATAGTTTATTTATTTATTAGGATATGTTACCCCGTTAAGAGGAGTTGATAAAATTTGGCAGCCACTAACAAAAAATGTTTTCAGCCCATGATTTTTAAATGGAATCTGGGTCTTTCTAAATTAAAGAAAATCAAAATAGGCCAAGATACATAATGACTGCGGGTGTGCAGACAGTTCTTATTTAAATCAGTACCCCCACCGATCCATCTCTCACTCCAGAATTTAGGTAAATAAGGACTCAGATGCAGGAGTCCATTTCCAAGTCCTTATTTATTCATTTTACCTTTATTTTACAAGTTTGGGCCAGAAAAGGCACATTGTGCTGAAACTCATTTCCAGGTGCATCCTGGGAGCACTAGAAAGTAAGTGACTTGCTCAGGATCACACAGTATACAATGGTGGCTGATGGTTTCAAACCCATGTCTCCAGGTTTGTCCAGGAGTCCTTTAATAACAGCACCAAAAATTGTAGCAAGGATAAAGGAGTCGTGGACTGGAGGCTTACATTATCACGGTCTTCACCTCCTGCCTTCATTCTTGGCATGAGTGATGCAAGGGTGCAGCAGTCCTGCATTTCCACATTTCCATCTGTGAATGGATTCTGTTGTATAAGCAGCCAGGGCTTTTCAACATTGGGGGGAATGAGTTTAGGCTGAGGTGGTGGAATAGATGTGAAGTGGAGGCAGTCTGACAACAATGATGCAGGGCTGAGTGCCATTTGAAAATAAGTTGTTTTTTAAACAGGCAAACCTAGGACATTTCCCCAAGAGAAAAGGGCCCTTTCAATCTGTCACTTGAACACTGGCAGTAGGTTAACCCTGAGGTCCTTAACGTGGGACAGTTTTCATGGTTCACTATCACTAATCTCTTTGGCAATGGCTAGAAGTGCTTTGTGACTCAAATAGCGTGAGTCACTGGCTGCAACACATGGTGTAGCAACTGATACAACTGACTTCTGAGGTCAAGCTTGGTGACAATAAGTGCAGATTGTTTTGGTGGTAGTACTTGTTAGGGGTGGATGGACTGCTCGATGACAAATTGAACCCCCCTCCTTCAGATCTAGGACTTAGTCATGGACTTGGAGCAATAGGGATTCAGATGCTGGAGTTCAGCTCCCAGTCCATGAATGAGATGCGATTTTTACTTCCAGTACTTTTTTATGCACTTTCCTGCCACGTTCCCTCTCACACTCCTCATGAATGATTTACATGATTGGGTGTGCGGCAACGGGAAGTGGAGGAGGTCACCTAATGTGACTTTTTTGCTGCTACAGCTGGCCATGCATGGTGGCCATCTCATTGTTGAGGATATAGTTAGGTCTGCAGTATCACAAGTCTTTTGAGCCATTCCTCTCTGTCAGCATTTCTTGGTAAATCTTCATGTGATCTGGCTCAACATGCTGTTCTGCCTTGTGAAGCTCAGTTGAGAGATAGGCAGTGAGAGATAAGAAGGGACTGAGAGAGTGAGGAATATCAAGGGAAAGTGGGGTTTTGAACATTTTAAAGAGAGATTGTCACTAAGAGAGAGGGAGTCAGAGGAATCAAAAAGCATGTAAGAGAGAATAGATAGAGACAGTCAATGCAAGACTAGACAGACAAATAGATTAGTACAGTAACAGAAAGAGAGCAAGATCGCAAGAGAGAAACACTGTAAAGCAGCATTGGACTTCTGAGTGCCTGTTTCAGTTGCGTGATCAGCATTACTTAGTTACTGTACAAAACAAGCATTTGTCAATGCCGAATGTTGCTTGCTTCTATGTGCTGTTTAGGTATTTGGAAGTTATTGGAGTGTAAATATTGAAAATTTGCGAACGTACGAGTGTGCGTAGGAACTGTGCAACGCACACTCATAAAACAGTCATTTTTAGGATTTTTTTCACCACATTTTCAGCATAGCCATTTTAAGACCTCTGGTCATGAACAGTGTCACTGTGATTTTGTTAATGTGTCCCATACATTGAGTTTGCACACCGACTGCGCCATTATGCTTCATGAAGCGGAAACCGCGTTATAGGCAGGATGTGAAAATGACAGCTGTACTGCTCATAAGGAGGTGTGGTAAAATGGCAATGTTGAAAATCTGGAGTGGAAATATTGGAAAATTGCAAACCTATGAGCGCAGTGGAACTGTGCAACGCATACCTCGTAAAACAGTCATTTTAGGAATTCTTTCATCAAATTTTCAACATTGCCATTTTAAGATCTCTGCTCTGAACAGTGACACTGTGATTTTCTTAATGTGTCCCATACACTGAGTTCGCTGTGACTGCGCCATTGTGCACTACATGGGCGGAAACACATTTTGGGTGAGATGTGAAAATGACAGCTGTACTGCTCATAAGAAGGTGTGGAAAAATGGCAATGTTGAAAATCTGGGTAAAATATTGAAATTCGCGAACTACGAGCCTCCGTGGAACTATAGCGCATGCTAAATAAAACAGTCATTTTGGAATTTTGGCACCAAATTTTCAACATGGGGTTTTGGGCCCCTTCTCATGAATGATTCACTGTCATGGTGGTATTCAGGCCGAAGGGTGATTTTGCAGTCACCGCGCAGTCACTGTGCGAAATCACCCGCCGAGACTGGCTCTTACCATGACAGTGTCGTCATGAGGAAGTAAACAAGCCCAATTAAAAATCAACTGAACTATATTATAAAGTTGAAACCCCTATCTAGCCATTACATAGCTTACGGCATTTCCTCAGTTAGCGATTCGGCTTTGAAGAGTGCAGGCGTGTTCCGGTCCAGCGAAGATCGTCGCACCAGAGTCCGGAGGTAAGTATGGGGTGAGGGGTGTGGGAGGCTGGGTGCGCAGTGGGTGGGTGCAGGTTGTGGGGGTCGGGAGATGCAGCAGGCCCGTTTTATCTTACAGGAAAAAAAAAAAAGGCGTTGTGGGACCGTTTGCCACGCTGGGTTGGGCTCCAGCATGGCACAAGGACGTTGGGGTGTTCAGCTGATGGGGATTGGGCACCCCGATCGGCAAGGACTGATTGCCACGCTGGGGTGGGCTCCAGCGTGGCACCAACTCCCAGGGGGCGGGCGCAGCTCAGCCGGCGAGATTGGGCACCCGTCTGCTATACAGTGCGTGTGGGGGCGCGCGCGCCTGCAGGTGGGGAGCTGCGCGCAGGCAGCTTCTTATCACTGCTCACTCAGCGTAACTCCCCCCTTTCAATCAGTGCCACTGCATTTGGAGCATGTCATAGACAGCTCCAAATGCATTGGCTTACAGGGCCGCGCCTGCCAGCACACTGCCTGAATTGGAGGAGGAGGTGACACACCTCCGAAATCTCCGATGATGGCACTATGTTTCTTGCACATGCGTGCAAGCAACATAAAAATGATGGTCCAGCACAAGGAAAAAAATAAGCTGCAGAGAGAGAAAGATTGAAACAGAGAAATGGGGAACAGTGTAAAGAGGGAAAGGGATTCCTCAAAATACACATACTAAAAAGCACTCAGCAGCAGCACAGAGAGGGGAAAGCGAGAGGGTGGGATACACTGAGAGAACGGAGAGAGAGAGAGATCAGTGAGAGAAATCAAAGAGAGTGTGTTATGTACTGTTGTGCTGGGCCCAGGCAGGCATGTGTGTCAAGGTAGACCACAAAAGAACTACTGTATGCTGTTGACTGTGCTGCATAGAAACAGAAACATAGACTTTGATGGCAGATAAGGACCATTTGGCCCACCTACAGTAGCTTGCCCATTTCCCTACCTGTTGGATAAGCTAAAGATCCTAGTTAGCCAACAGCCTACTTCCTTCTAGCCCCCTCTAGTATTGCCTTATGTCTGTCCTATACATTCCTGAATTCCCCCACTGTTTTTGACCCCACAACCCCCTCAGGAAAGCCATTCCATGCGTCCACTACCCTCTCCATGACAAAATACTTCCTCACATTGCCCCTCTATCTTCAAACTGTGCCCCTTGTTCTTGCAGAGAGAAAGAAAAGACAGAAGGGAATCTGTGGAGCCAGGGAGGAAGCTGTGGCCATAGCCGCCAACAGGAACTTGGAATAGGAGGATACTCAGTGAAGCAGCAGAAGGAGCATGCTTTTTTGCTGAAGCGGGCTACTTTCTCTGGCCCACCATCCTTTTGAAGCGTAAGGAAGGAGGGTGAAAAAGGGCTGCGCTGATCTGAGTCCCAAAAGGGCCAATCAGGGCTGACATAGGCTCCTAGGAGAGCCAATCAGGAAGAAGGGAGCTGATTTCTGAGAGAGCGGATGGCCTTAAAAGGGCTGCCAGCCACTGCTCTCACTACAGGAGAAAAAGAAGAGTCGGGAGGGAATCCATGTAGCCAGGAAGGAAGCCACAGCTATAGTCGCCAACGGGAACCAGGAATAGGAGGTCACCGAGTGAAGTAGCAAAGGAGTGTGCTTTTTGTCCACCACCACCCACAACCTCTATTAAATACTCCTGGGTGCAGGAGAGAAAGTGAATAGAGCACAAAACCAGGCCAAGTAGGATAGAGGAGGGTGCTGCCATCTAGGGGGCCAGGAATCTATGCACAGGGCAGTAAACAAGCCAGAAAGAGCTGGTCACTGGCAGAAATCTCATCAGGGATAAAAACTGCAGTAAGGCTAGGAAGGAGCTGATCACTACTTGGACTACAAGCTGATGATAAGACTGTTCTTGGGCAATACTGGTTGTGGGGGGTGAGTAAAAGGGGTACAACATCTCAATCTCTAGTGGGTAAAAAATATATAGATGGTACTGTTTTAGGCTTCTTGGGGTGTACAGTACTATGGTATTTTTCATTGCAAATACAGTTGGTATTACATTTTAGTTAAGATCTGGGCTAGCAGGTAATCAGGTAGGTAACCTAAGTTAGGACTATACTTTGTCGGCCTGTGTTGCTAGTTAAAACTGTATTTTCTAAATAGTACTGTTAAAAAATGGGTAGAATAGTGTGCAGCAATGGACTTGGGGTAGCAGTTTGGATGAACATTTTGTGGAAGCTAGGAGGGTGTCCAATATGTCATCAACTGAGGAGTCTCGAGAAAGAAGTGCTGTGGCTTGGGTGGGAGTTGGAGAGGATGGGGGATTGGGAAAGGGCCTAGGGCAGGAGGGCCTCCCACAGGGTGAATCATGAGGACACAACATGGGAGGTACTGTATACTGTATCTGGGGGGTGAGAGGGGAGTGGGAGCATAACGGACAAGGGGCCTAGCACTGGAGGAAAGGCTCAAGTCAGGAGGGAGGAACTAAGTCATAGCACTGCAGAGGGGGCAGGTAATAGATTTACAGTGCTAGTGACATTGTTGGAGGAGGAGGTGGAGGAGGAGAAGGTGTGGGACACTCAGGAGGGGGCAAGGGAGGGAAAGGGAGGAAAGTGCACAAAGGATGGTAGCCAGTCTAAGGGGGGGTTGCAGGGGTGAAGGGGTGCAGCAGGAGGGATGGTCGAATGGAGAAGGGATGTGGGGGAGTGGAGCAGGGTGGATAGAAAAGACATCAGGGGCATAGTAGCTGTGGCAGTGGGGAAGACTGATGGGGTATGGCAATAGCAACAGACGAGGGGAATTGTGTGCAGGAGGTGGAGTCGGGCAGGAGAGGAACAGGGACAGATGGGGGAATCAGGTGTAGGAGGAGGATGAGACAGGGAGGAGAGGAACGACGGATGGGACAGGAGGGGGAAAATATGTGCTGGAGGAGGAGGCAGGCAGGAAGAAAATAGCAACAGAGGCAGTTAAGTGGAATTATGTGCTGGTAGAGAAAGAGTCAGACAGGAGAGGAATGGGGAGGGGAAGCAGGCAGATGGAAATATGGGGGAATACTAGTACTGGGGGATTAAATACTTAGGGGAATAAAATGGGATAGCAAGGGGGAAAGTCACAGTCATATATGGGTGGAGGCCATGCCAGGGATGACAGCTGAAAAAGTGGGTCAATCAGTCCTGAAATATGCTAGAAGGGGAAGGGAGAGACCTCATTTAATTCTACATCTGGGGACAAACTACCTGGCTGATAACATATTACAGATAGTCCAAAAGAGGTTTGAGGAGCTGGGAACTTTATGCGAGGGGGAGGGTAGATCAGTAACTTTTCCTGGGGTATTACCAGTGCCCAAGGTAAGCACGCTAGAAAACAAAGGATCAAGGAATTTAATGAATGGTTAGGCAAATGGTGTCACACCAAAGGGTATGGGTTAGTGGGATGATGGGGACGGACCTGGGAGGATAGTAGTCGTCTATACGCTAAGCATAGACTTCACCTAAATGAAGAGGGCAAGGAGGTGCTAAAATGGAAGCTTGAGGATTATATTGAGGTAGCTGGACATTTAAACTTAGAGAGGGGGGTGGCAGGTGGAAGGAGGGCATACAGTTGCCATGAGATGGGATGCAGAACAAGGGTGATGTACTAGGCAGAAGTGATAAAGGGGAAGCTGGAAGAGGAAGGCAGTGAGATACATAGAAACATAGAAACATAGAAGTTGATGGCAGATAAGGACCGCAAGGCCCATTCTGCCCATTTCTTTCTCTACCTTATAAATGTGCCATCGGCCTTTGCTCTGTCAGTGGCCTATCTATTCATACTCATTTGTATTGCTCCCTTATGCCTATCCCATGCCTGTTTGAAGCCCTGCACTGTATTCATAGCCACCACTTCTTGAGGTAAGCCATTCCATGCATCCACCACCCTTTCTGTGAAAAAGAATTTCCTCACATTCCCCCTTAATCGGCCCCCCTCTAATCTCATGCTGTGTCCTCTTGTCCTGCTAGTTTTCTTATATTTAAACATGTTAGACTCTTTCACCTTGTTAATGCCCTTAAGGTGTTTGAATGCCTCAATCATATCACCTCTCTCCCTCCTTTGCTCAAGGGTATACATATTGAGCTCTGTTAATCTGTCCTCATATGTCTTCTGATGCAGTCCCTGCACCATTTTGGTTGCTCTTCTCTGGACTGCCTCTGTTTGGTTAATGTCCTTGAAGGTGTGGCCTCCAATACTGCATGCAGTACTCCAGATGGGGCCTAACCAGTGTCTTGTAAAGAGGGACAATTACCTCCCTCTTACAACTTGTGATACCCCTACTAATACACCCTAACACCCCCTAGCCTTACCTACTGATTTAGAGGTCTGCTTGGATGATTTCAGGTCATCAGTGATGATGATGTCCAAGTCTCTTTCTTCCTTTGTGACTGCTAGCAACTCCCTCCCAGACTATAGGTGGCTTCAGGTTTTTCTTCCCTATGTGCATGATCTTGCACTTCTTTGCATTAAATCCCAGTTGCCACTCTTCTGACCATTTGCTAGTTTATCCAGATCTCTTCTCATTCTGCCCATCCCATCTGGATCATCTACTCTGTTGCAGATCTTGGTGTCATCTGCAAACAGACAAGCTTACCCTCTAGTCCATCTGCAAGGTCACTAATGAAGATGTTGAAAGGACTAGCCCCAGGACTGATCCTGAGGTACCCCACTTGTGACTTGCATCTCTTCTGACCGAATACCATTACCACCACTCTCTGTTTTTGCCCGTCAACCAGTTTCCACCCAGTTGACCAACTTCTGACCCACCACGAGCCTACCCAGCTTATTTATCAATCTTCTATGTGGAACAGTGTCAAAAGCTTTGCTGAAGTCAAGGTAGGCGACATCAACTGCTCCCCCTTGGTCCACCACTCTGGTTACCCAGTCAAATAAATCTATGAGATTAGTTTGACAGGACCTTCTTTGTAAACCCATGCTGTCTTGGATCCTGTGCCCTATGGATTCCAGGTGTTTGCACTATCCTTTCCTTAAGGAGTGCCTCCATAATCTTGCCCACTACTGAGGTAAGACTGACTGGTCTGTAGTTCCCTGCCTCCTCTCTGCTACTACTCTTGTGGAGCGGGATCACATGAGCCCTTCTCCAGTCTTCTGGGACCTCTCCTGTGCTCAGAGACTCACTAAACAGTTCTGCTAATGGCTCTGCAAGTTCCACCTTTAGCTCCTTAAGTACCCTGGGATGTATGCCATCAGGTCCCATTGCCTTATCCACCCTGAGTTTAGCAAGCTCTTGTAGGACCCTTTCTTTTGTGAAGGGAGTAGTGCTCACCTCCCTCCCCACTGTGTCCATGATGCTGAGCTGTGGGCCCTGCCCTACCTTCTCTTCAGTAAATACTGAGCAAAAGTATCTATTTAGGATAGATGCCTTTACAGGGTCCTCCTCCTCACATGCTCCCTTTTCTCCATTAAGCTTAGCAATAGCCCTCTGGACTTTCTACTTTCACTAATGTATCTATAGAAAGTCTTGTCATCTTCTTTACTGTTCATGCTAGTGTTTCCTCAGTTTGGGACTTTGCCTGCCTTACTGCTTCCCTGATTCCCTTAGGGCAGTTTGGTATGCCTCCTATCTTCATCCCCTGTGTTCCCTTATATTTCCTGAAGGCCAGCCTTTTGCTCTGACCTTTTCTGCTACTGTATTTGAGAACCAAAGTGGTTTCCTTCTTCTTTACTTCTTTTCTGTCTTAACACAATGGGATGTTGCTTCAAGTATTGCATCCTTAATGCTCGCCCACTTGCCTGTACCCCTCACCTGTGTTTCTTCTTGCCAGGGCTAGCTTAACTCTGTTGGCCATCTTATCAAAGTCAGCTCCTCTGAAGTCCCATATTTTTGCCTTGGAATGGGAAGATTTAGATGTAGTAGCCAAACTGAACCATACCATGTGATGGTCACTGGCCCCCAGGTGACCTTCTACCTGGAGATCTGTGATCCCTTCCCTGATAGTCAGTACTAGATCTAGGATAGCCCTGTCTCTTGTGGGTTGCTGTACCAGTTGTTTGAGGCCCTCCCCCTGCAGTGAATCCACTTTGTGTCTAGTTCTGGCAGATGTTCCTGCTGGTATTGACCAATCTGTATCCGGCATGTTGAAGTCTCCCATTATCAGAACCTCCCCTTTAGCTGTCATGTTTTGTATATCTTCTAACAGTAATGTGTCTATGTCCTCCCCCTGGTCTGGGGGCCTGTAGACAACCCCAGTTCTTATGGCTGTCCCATTTCCTGTTTCCAGGGTGACCCACAGTTCTTCTGGCTACTTATGTGTATTCTGAATTTCTGTAGATTTGATATTTTCATTGACATACAGGGCCACTCCTTCCCCACTTTTGCACCTCGGTCTCTTCTGACAATACATAGCCAGGTACTGAAGTCTCCCAAGTGTGGTTTACTGGTAAACCACGTCTCACTAGTACTACTATGTCCAGTTTAGTCTCTGACATTATGCCTGCAGGTCTGGGATCTTATTTCCCAGGCTGTGAGCATTTGTGTACATGATTTTCCATTGGCCAGATTTCGGCGTGTTAGTTGTTGGGTGAGGTTTGGCATTACCCCTGCGCATTGTATGGGGAGACAAACCTTTTTTCTTACCTGGTGATGCAAATGAACTGCAAACATGCTGAATCCCTGTTTGACCACTAGCTGAGGGGGGAAGGTGTTCTTCCCAGTCGATGTATGGGGTGCTGCACCCCTCTCTCCATTTGCTAGTTTAAATATTCTGCAAAGAAGTCAAACTTCTGCCCCAATGCAATGACTCCCTCCTTAGTCGGATGCAGTCCATCAAATTTAAAGAACTTTCCGCTCCAGAACTGTTGCCAGTTCCTACAAATCTGTGTCCTTTTTCCTGGCACCAGCCCTGAGCCATGTGTTTAGCTCCCTATCTCCCCTTCTGACCTTCCGTCCATCTTCTCCCTCTCCCAGACTGGCAGGATCTCAGAGAAGGAGATGCAGATGAAATGGATGATAGTTTGTCACTCAGCCTGGTCAGGTGTTCCTTGGTCTCCGCTAACTGACCGGCTGGCGAATCATTAGTCCCTATGTGTGACTAGGACATCAATGTTTTCTCCTGCTTTGTGAACAATTTAGCAATGCGGTCAGTGTCTCTCCATGCTGATGTACCTGGGAGACATATGACCATTACCCCTGGCTGGAGATGGGTATCAACTCCCCGAATCATGGAGTCTACTATGATCAGAAGTTTTTTGGATTTCCTTTTTGCTTTTTTTGTTTTGGTTCCTGATTTGGGTGAGTTTTGTTGTGCTAGCTCCTGTGCTGCAGCGTCCTGTTCTGCAGTGTCTTCTGCCTCTTTGTTTGATTTCAGAGATAGAGGCAGATACCTGTTTGTAGTGTTTATATGGTTTTTGGTGGTAACATGTTGGAGAGCAGAGAGTGATGGGGCACCCTATTTGCCCCTCCTAACCACCTGCCAACGTCCTGGACCAACTACCCTCTGCGGCCGAGGTTTTTCTGTTGATGCTGGGGAAATGGAGGGTGGTTCTTATAATGTATTTCCTCTTGAATATGAAATTTGAGGTGTGCAATCTCTGCCCATGCTGCCCGGAGTTGAGCCCTAAGATCTCCAAAGGCCCAGCATGTAGGACAGTGTCCTAAATCCTGTAAGACTGTCCTTCTGAAAATTGTTCCACAGTACCTGCAGTTAATGATATCCATTCCAGATAAGTTGCTGGGTTTATAACCTAGTCCGAGTAATTAGAAGGAAAAAGAAAAAATGCAAGTAATGGTTTGATTGTGTTTGTTTTTGTTTAACTTGTTATAACAAGTTAAATTACTAGTGCCCTGTAAATGAGCTCACCTTGTGGAGGCCCCACTGATCCGCCCCTTCCTGCTCTGCCACAGGAAATGTCACAACTGTGGTACCCTATAAAAGGAGTGTAGTGTGGGGTGGTTGGGGATGGGGGTGGGTGGCTGGGCCCTTCCCCTGCTGAAAAAGAAGAACCACAGACGAAAGAACAAGGAGGTAAGAGCAGAAACAATCAGTCAACAACAAATGCAGTAACCCTGAAAGCTTATCCTAATGTTAGATAAAACTGTAAAACCTGTAAAGCTCCACCTGTAATAATTTCAGAGAAGATACACGCTGTAAGAAACACTTTGCTCCAGAGAAAAATAAAGCAGTAACAGAAGACATACCTTGCAAAAGACAATTTGAATCAGATTACAGCAGTAATCGGTTAGCACACACCTGTAGGCACATCTTGTAATAATGCAGAAGAAGGTGTACCAGCAACAACAATCTGAATCAGAGAAAAATAAAACAATGAAATGTTAGCAACAAACAGTAGCAATCCCTGTGAGTAAAAAATAAAAACAACACCACACAGTAAATCTGCTTAGCCAAAATAAGTCTTAATCCTTTTCCCTTGCTCTGGTAAGTTTCTCTACTCTGCCTTTCAAGCAGTCTTAGAAGGAAAGAGCTCAGGTGAAGCTAGGTGCCTTGGCCAGCAAACCAAGTCTTCTACCTCCAAGATATCAACTAACCTGACCTTTTAACTCTTCTTTCTGTTGGAAATTACAGACAGTTTGCCAGCTCCACCCCCCACATACACACCTAATCCTTTGGAAGAGCTGTGGGAGGAAAGCAGTTAGCTCCTTCAATGTGAGACTGAAACACCTCTGAGACAACAAACCTTTTCAACAAAAAAAAAAAACAAGAATAAAGTAAAACACAGTGTCAAACAGTAATTTTGCTTAGCCCAATGATAAAAAAAGTTACAAAAATGTAAGCTCCACCTGTAATAATTTCAGAGAAGATATACCCTGTAAGAAACACTTTGCTACAGAAAAAAATAAAGCAGTAACAGAAGATATACCTTGCAAAAGACAATTTGAATCAGAAGATTACAGCAGTAATCTGTTAGCACACACCTGTAGGCACACCTTGTAATAATGCAGAAGAAGGTATACCAGCAACAACAATTTGAATCAGAAAAAATAAAGCAATGAAATGTTAGCAACAAACAGTAGCAATCCCTGTGAATCAAAAATAAAAACAACACCACACAGTAAATCTGCTTAGCCAAAATAAGTCTTAATCCTTTTCCCTTGCTCTGGTAAGTTTCTCTACTCTGCCTTTCAAGCAGTCTTAGAAGGAAAGAGCTCAGGTGAAGCTAGGTGCCTTGGCCAGCAAACCAAGTCTTCTACCTTAGAAGATGGGGAAGTAAAGGTAAAAGTAAAGGGATGGAAGGTGGTCACCATGAATGCTAGAGGCCGGGGGGATAACATGAGTGATCTACAAGACCTTATGGTGGAAGGGGAGGTGAACATAATGGCAATCACAGAAACATGGGCAACTGAATACCATGACTGGGACCTGGTGGTCCCAGTGTACAGAACATTCCATAGGGATAGAGGAAACAGGAGAGGGGTTGGCCTTATACATAAGGGAGGGGTTAAAGTGCATTAGGGAGGAGGGAGTGGAGGACGGGGAAACAGAATCATTATGTCTGCTAATCCAGGATTCAAGGAATAGGACTCTCTGGATGGGAGTGGTGTACAGGCCACCCTCACAGTCAGAAGAGATGGACAAGGAACTTGCGAGACAGATTTAAAAAGGAATGAAGGAAGGGGGGTGTAGTGGTTGTGGAAGACTTCAACCTGATGGTGGTAGACTGGGGAATCCCAGCCACCAGCAGTAAAAGGGAACAATTGCTACTGGATGCCTTTCAGGAAAGCTTCCTGACACAGATGGTCAGTGAACTGACCAGAGGGGGAACACAGTAGACGTAGTGTTCATAAATGGGGAATTTGTGAGGGATATCAAGGTGGCTGAACCACTAACAAGGAGTGACCATCACTCAGTATGGTCCAGGTTGATTATGGGCAAAGACGGGATGGTAACCAACACGAAGGTGCTGGATTTTACAAAGATGGAGTCAGTAGTGAGTGGGTACCTGGCTGGGATCCAACCTAGCATGGGCATGGACCAGAGATGAGAGCTCATAAAGAATGGGATACTGGAGGCTACCAATCCTTGTAGCAGTACTCAGAGTAAAAAAAACAGGGCCAAAAAGACAAGCTGGATGTGCAGGGGGTTGTGGAAAAGGTGAGGAGAAAAAGGGTGGCCTTTAGGAGATTCTGGAAATTGGGGAGGGGGAAGATTTGGAGGAGTACCTGCAGGTGGCAAGGGAGATGACAAGGGCAGTAAGAACAGAAAAAGCCACCAAAGAGCTTAGGCTGGCGTAAGGCATAAAGGAGAGAGAGAGAAGAGCTTCTTCAGGTACATTAGGAAGAAAAGGAGCTGTAAAGAACAGAAAGTAAGGATTAATAAGGACAGGGGATGGGTGCAGAAGGGGGGAGAAAAGGCAGAAGCACTTAATGACTACTTCTGCTTGGTATTTATGAAGGAGAGAGGGGGAGCGCTACAGAAGAAAGAGTCCTGAAAGAACTCCTAAAACTTAAGGTGGACAAAGCAATGGGGCCTGACGGGATTCACCCCAGAATCCTAAAAGAACTAAGGGGGGACCTAGTGACACCACTGACCCCACTTTTTAGCAAATCATGGGAGGATGGGGTGGTATCTGAGGCCTGGAGGAGGGCAGATGTGATTCCCCCTTCACAAAAGTGGGAGCAAGGCAGAAGCAGGAAACTGCAGACCTGTTAGTTTGACCTCAGTGGTAGGGAAAATGACGGAATCACTTCTGAAAGAAAGAATTGTTGAGTACCTAGAGGCCAGCAGGGCACAGGACCCAAAGCAGCATGGATTCACAGCAGGAAGGTCATACGAATCTAATTGATTTCTTTGACTCAGTGACCAAAGTAATAGACCAGGGAGGGGCTGTGGATATGGCCTACCTAGACTTTAGGAAGGCATTTGACACAGTCCCACACAAAAGATTAATAATCAAGTTAGCCAGCCTGGGAGTGGTTCCCAGGGTGGTAGCCTGGGTAGCAAATTGGCTGCACAACAGGTCCCAGAAGGTAATAGTGAAAGGAACTTATTCCAAAGAAAGGGGGGTTACTAGTGGAGTACCTCAGGGCTCAGTACTGGGTCCAGTCCTCTTTAAAGTCTTTATAGGTGAAATTGCAGAGGGTCTGGAAGGAAAGGTATGCCTCTTTGCAGATGACAAAAAGATCTGTAACAGAGTTGATACACAGAGTGGGGTAGAAAGGATGAGAAGGGACTTGGCAAAGTTGGAGGAATGGCCAGACATATGGCAGCTTAGATTCAATACAAAGAAGTGCAAAGTAATGCATCTGGGAAACAAAAACCCAGGAGAAGAGTACACAATGGCAGGGGAAGTACTAACAACAACAATAATGGAAAGGGACCTGGGGGTAGTCATATCAGATTACCTAAAGGTGGGTAAGCAATGTGAAAAGTCAGTAAGGAGAGCCGAGGGGATACTGGGATGCATAGGGAGGGGCATCACAAATAGAAAAAGGGAGGTGGTTAGCCCTCTGTACAGACAGTTGGTGAGACCCCATCTGGAGTACTGCGCGCAGTTCTGGAGATCCCATCTAAGCAAGGACATAGACAGGATGGAAGCAGTCCAGAGGAGGCAACGAAAATGGTGCAGGGTCGGCATCAGAAACCATATGAAGAGAGACTGAGAGAGCTTAATATGTATACCCTTGATGAGAGGAGGGACGGGGGGACATGATAGAAACTTTCAAGTGCAACAAGGGAATCAACAATGTCCAGGAGGGTAGCATCTTTCAGAAAAAGAGATGTGCAAGAACAAGGGGGCACAGTTTAAATATAAAGGGGGGATGACTCGGGTAATGTGAGGAAATTATTTTTCATGGAGAGGGTGATGGATGCAAGGAACTGCCTTCCTGGGGAGGTTGTGGGGTCTAAAACAGTGGGGGAATTCAAACATGCATGGGACAGACATAAGGCAATTATAGTGGGGGGGTTGCAGGAAGTAGGCTGTTGGTTAACTAGAATCTGCAGCTTATCCAATAGGTAGGGAAATGGGCAGACTTGGTGGGCCAAGTGGTCCTTATTTGCCATCAAAGTCTACAGTATGTTTCTATGTTTACCCAAGGGGGTGGGGGACATTTAAGGTTGGGGAAGGATTAACGGATGGGGAGATCATGGAAGCTAGAGTCCTGGAGGGATTGAGAATACTGAGGGTAGACAAGGTACAAGGACCAGATGGCATTCACCCAAGGGTATTGAAAGAGCTAGCAGAGATCCTGGCAGGGTCCTTGGCAGGCCTTTTCAATGCCTCACTGAATTCGGAATGCATACCCAAGGACTGGAGATTGGCTCATGTGGTTCCCCTGCATAAGACTGACCCCAAAGATGAACTAGGAAACTATATGCAGGTGAGTCTCACGTCCGTCGTGGGGAAGCTAATGGAAATGATCCTGAAGGAGATGCTGGTGTTCCTGCTTGAGTACAATGGGCTGCAGGACAGCAACCAGCATGGCTTTGTCACACGCAGATCCTCCCAAACCAACCTGGTAGATTACTATGACTGGGTGACTAGGCAGATGGACAAGCGCCATTCAGCGGATGTCCTGTACCTAGACTTGAGCAAGGCATTCGATTTAGTGCCACATGGGAGACTTGGAGTAAAACTTGAAGGCACAGGGATGGGACCTAAAATGGTGGGATGGGTGACAAACTGACTGCAGGGAAGGCAGCAGATGGTGGTGGTGAAGGGGAACTCTCATCCAAGAGGGCAGTAACAAGTGGGGTTCCACAGGGCTCGGTGCTCGGGACCAGTTGGGTATTTATTGCAGACATTTCCATGGACATCAAGAGCAGGATCAGCCTATTTGCTGACAACACCAAGATGGGGCAGTGGTGCATGACATAGAGGGGTGGTGGGTTCTGCAGGTAGATCTGAATAAGCTGGAGACTTGGTCAGACACTTGGCAGCTGGGGTTCAATGCCAGAAAATGTAAGGTACTGCATTTTGGAGCAAAAAATCCAGGAAGAAGCTACCAACTGGGGTGGGGGGGGGCATCTGGTGGAGACTGAGGAGGAGAAGGATTTGGGAGTGGTCATCACAGGATCAATGAACAACTCAGCACA
Source organism: Neoceratodus forsteri (assembly GCA_016271365.2). Taxonomy (NCBI): domain Eukaryota; kingdom Metazoa; phylum Chordata; order Ceratodontiformes; family Ceratodontidae; genus Neoceratodus; species Neoceratodus forsteri. The sequence continues at coordinate 951,771,995 of CM028134.1, forward strand.
GTGTAGGAAGGCAGCAGCAATGGCTAATAAAATGCTATGCTGCATAGCAAGGGGAATAATGTCGAGGAGGTGGGATGTGATTCTGCCACTGTATAGATCACTGGTTAGACCTCATCTTGAATACTGCATATGGTTCTGGTGCCCAAACCTGAAAAGGGACATTAAATTACTGGAATTGGTGCAGCCAAGAGTAACTATGACTATCCAGTGGCTGGGGTACTTTCCGTATGACAGTAGGCTAAAGGAGTTGGACATGTACTCGCTGGAGGAGAGGAGGGACAGAGGGGATATGATCGAGACATTTAAGTACATGAGAGGGATAAACAAGACTTATACAGAGGGGCTATTCAGGCCAGAGGGTGAGGAGGAACACTCGAGGATATGACATGAGATTGATGTGGGAAGGTTCAGGAGGGAAATGAGGGGACACGTTTTTAAGGAGAGGGTGGTGGCAGGCTGGAACGCATCACCAGTGGAGGTAGTAGCCTATGAAATGGTGGGCTGCTTCAAAAGGGGCTGGGACGTGGTAAGAGGGAGGATAAAGGAAAGGGGGGTGAGGAGGGAGGGACAGCTATGGAATAGGGTTGGTAACTGCTTAATTGAACAGACCTGATAGACCAAATTTTGTATATTCGTATGTTCGTATCTCTTTTTCTGAAAAATGATACCCTCTTGGACTTTGTTGATTCCCTTGAGGTGCTTGAAAGTTTCTATTATGTCCCCCCTCTCCCTCTTATCCTTGAGGGTACATGTATTAAGCTCCTTTAGACTCTCTTCGAATGGCTTCTGGTGCAGAGCCTGCACCATTGTAGTTGCCTTCCCCTGGACTGCCTCTATCCTGTCTATTTCCTTGTGGAGATGGGGTCTCCAGAACTGCATGCAGTACTCTAGATGGGGTTTCACCAACTGTCTGTGCAGAGGGAGAACAACTTCCTGTTTTCTACTGGTGATGCCTCTCCATGTGCATTCCAGTATCCACGCAGCCCTCCTTACTACCTTCTCACATTGCTTGCCTACCTTTAGGTTGTCTGATATGACTACTCTCAGGTTCCTTTCCATTTTTATGTTGCTTGCACGTATGTGCAAGAAACATAGTGCCATCATCGGAGATTTTGGAGGTGTGTCACCTCCTCCTCCAATTCAGTCAGTGTGTTGGCAGGCGAGGCCCCTGTAAGCCAAATCATTCTGGAGCTGTCTATGACAAGCTCCAAAATGCAGTGGCATACAGTTGAAAGGGGGAGCTACGCTTGAGTGAGCAGCAATAAGATATCGGCTGCTCACACACAGCTCCCAGACACCCACGCAGGCGTCTTGGCGCCCCAGCTCACTGCACTTTCTTATAATGACGAGGTGCTTAATCCCGTCCCGGCTGAGCTGCGTCCCCAGTAGTAGTGCCACGCTGGGGAGCCCACCCCAGCGGGCAAGCGATCCTGAGGTCGACGGGGTGCCCAATCCCGTCGGCTGAACACCCCACCGCTTTGTGCCACGCTGGGCCAACCCAGCGTGGCAAACCCTTCCCAGTCTGTCGTTTTTTTTTTCCTGCAAAAAAAAACGGTCCCACGAATCTCCCTGGCCCCTCCCACAATCTGCACCCACCCACTGCGCACTTGCTTCCCCACCCCCCATGCCCCCCATACTACCTCCGACCTCGGCGCGACGATCTGTGGACCGGGAACACGTCTGCACTCTTCAAAGCCGACCACGAACTGAGAAATGCCGGTAAGCTGTATAATGGGCTAGATAGGGGTTTCAACTTGTTGCATATCTCAGGCATTTTGGGAATTTTGCCAGAATTTTCAACATGGGGTTTTGGGACCCCTTCTCATGAATGATGTCACTGTCGGCGTTGTTTCAGGCCCGAAGGGTGATTTTGCAGTCACTGCGCGGTCACTGCACCAAATCACCGCCCGGTTCAGATATCATGTTTGTGTTTGCGTCGTAATCACTGTATTGGTGATATAATCAAAAATGACTTCATTTCTGAGCGTGCGTTGGTTCCCTCGCACACCGTAAGGTCGTAATTTTCAATATTTTCACTCCAGATTTCCAACATTGCCATTTTATCACACCTTCTTATGAGTAGTACAGCTGCCATTTTTCACATCTCACCCAAAATGTGTTTCCGCCCATGTAGCGCACAATGGCACAGTCAGTGTGAGAGATCAATGTACGGGACAAATTAAGAAAATCACAGTGACATTGTTCATGAGCTCATGTGTTAAAATGGCTATGTTGAAAATTTGGAGAAAAAATTCCAAAAAATGACTGTCTTACGAGCGTGCGTTGTACAGTTCCTATGCACGCTCGTAAGTTCGCAAATTTTCAATATTTTCATTCCAGATTTCCAACATTGCCATTTTGCCACACCTTCTTATGAATAGTACAGCTGTCATTTTTCACATCTTACCCAAAATGTGTTTCCGCCCATGTAGCACGCAATGGCGCAGTCGGTGTGCGAAATCAATGTACGGGATAAATTAAGAAAATCACAGTGATGCTGTTCATGAGTAAAGGTCTTAAAATGGCTATGTTGAAAATTTGGTGAAAAGATTCCCTTCAGATGTTCTGCAATAGTACTAATGAAGACATTGAACAGAACTGGCCCCAGGACCGATCCCTGCAGCACCCCACTGGTCGCCCCCTCTCCCTAGACTGCATACCATTTACCACCACTCTCTGCCTCCTGTCTGTTAGCCAGTTTCTAACCCAGTTTACCACCTTTCCCCCATGTCCAGCCTACCCAGCTAGCTTATCAGCCTCCTATATGGGATGGTGTCAAAGGCTTTGCTGAAATCAAGGTAAGCGTTGTCCACTGCCCCATCCTGATTCACTTCCTTTGTCACCCAGTCAAATAAATCAACCAGATTTATCTGACATGATGTCCCCACTGTGAATTCATGTTGTCTATGGTCCTGGGTTCCGATGGCATCTAGATGCCCCACTATCCTTTCTTTAACCAATGTCTCCATGATCTTCCCCACTACTGAGGTGAGGCTGAATGGCCTATTGTTACCTGCCTCCTCCCTGCTGCCAGCCTTGTGTAGAGGGACCACATGTTCCCTCCTCCAATTCACTCATGTTGAATGACTCAGTGAACATGGCTGCCAGAGGTACTGCTATCTCCCTTCGCAGTTCTGTTAATATCCTTGGGCATATGCCATCTGGTTCCATCGCTTTGTCCACTTTCAATTTAGTGAGCTCCTGCAGGACTCTTTTGCCTTTGAATGGACTATTTTCCACCTCTTCACCCCCTTGGCAACTGCTGTACTGCTGTGGCCCTTGCCCCTCCCACTCTTCTGTGAATACTGAACGGAAAGACACAGTGGATGTCTTGGGAGGAAGGCATGAAACTGTCACTTCCAAATACCTAAACAGCACATACAAGCAAGCAACATTCGGCATTGACAAATGCTTGTTGTTGTTGTTAGTACCCCTTCCACATTGTGTTCTCTTCCCCTGGGTTTTTGTTTCCCAGGTGCATTACTTTGCACTTCTTTGCATTGAATCTAAGCTGTCATACTTTTGACCATTCCTCCAACCTTGCCAAGTCCCTTCTGATCCTTTACACCCCCCCTTGTGTATTAGCCCTGTTTGTGTCATTTCAAAGTGGCACACTTTTCCTTCCAGTCCCTCCGCAATGTTACTTATAGAGACATTAAAGAGGACTGGTCCCAATACTGAATCTTGCAGTACCTGCTAGTAACCCCCTTCCACGGTCGTTGTTGCTCCAACTCCCTTCACATTAGTAGTTCTACTTTATTTTTCATATCAATAATTATTTTAAGTATTCTCTTCGCCTCACTGTGTTGAATACTACAGAGAACTTATACCCTACTATGCATTTAAACATATATGTTGAATTTTTTATGAAAATTCAGAACTAAGTAAGCAATAAGGCATGACCAAGGGTTATGTTAATGGTCAGTTAATCACCTTCTAGGGGTGTACTGTGGCACGAGGTGTAGCCGAGTGCCACATGCCCCTAGAGGGTGATTAACTGACCATTAATATAATTCCTGGGAGTGCCTTATTGCTATTATAATTAAAAATGTTTTTTCCTACCTAGAGTCCTCTCACCTTAATTTAAATTTTAGTGGTTTTTCCGTTTTAAACTAAACCTCGTAAAACAACCTTTTTCCCTCTCTGCCACTCTTGTGAAAAAGCTGGTGCGTGTCTTTAGGCCTACAGTGGCAATCTAAATCTTTGAATATTTAGGCATCCAGATCTCCAAGAACTTAGATGAACTGGCCAAACTGAACTTACTACCTGTCATTAAATCTGTCAGAGAAGATTTGGATAGATGGTCGAAACTGCCATTGTCCTTTTCTGCGAGAACCAATGTCGTAAAAATGGTGGTTCTGCCGAGAATTCTTTACCCCCTCCTCAACCTGAATATATATCTTCCCAAGTCCTTTTTTAAAAATCTATGTAGGTACTGCTCAGATTTTATATGGAAATATAAACCTCCACGCAGAGCTTATCTTAAACTTTGTCGGTTACGTAAGTTGGGTGGCCTACAATTACCGGACTTCTTTAAATATTATCTAGCTATTCATGTAGCTAGAGCGGTTTTATGGACCGGAAAAATTAGTACCCCTGCCATAGGCCTTGAGCTAGACAGGGCTATAGTTAAAGGGCTAAAGTTAGATTTAGAATCCCTCCTCTATACCCCTTGGATTAAAGTACCGAATAAAATTAGAAATACCCCTATAGGGTGGGATATTAGGGCTATTCATCAACTATATGCCTGTTTAAAGATTAACCCCCAGTTCGATGTGTCGCAACCTCTTTTAAAGAACCCCAATCTCTTAATTGGCAATCAACCTATACACCAATTTCCTTCAATATTTCCATCTAAAATTCGAATTACCGACTTTTATGTGGGCAATGCTATGCTCCCGCTTTCATCACTAGTATTAAAGTTTGGGGTTAGACCCCAAGCTATGTTAAATCTGGCTCAAATTAGAAGCTGTATTCAGTCCTTTCTGAAGCATGGCAATGGATCTAACCTAGTGGGGGACCTCTGGATATATCTATCCGATGCCTGTCTATCAGGTAAATTGGTTTCTAAACTATACCAGGGTATCTTTAAAAAGACTGACCTTCATTCTTCTCCCACCCCCTTTCATTGGGCTGCTAGCATGTCTTTGAATTGGTCGGAGTCAGTATGGGAGAAAATCTGGATAGATACTTATGCTTTTATTAAACAGGATAGATTAAGAGAAATCCAGTTTAAATTACTGCATAACATTTATTGGTCCCCGGCTAGGTTGTCTCGTTGGAATAACAATTGCTCTCCAGCTTGTGAGAACTGTAATGGCTCCTTAGCAACTACTTTTCACAAGGTGTGGTCATGCCCTAAAAGTAGTGAGTTATGGGAACTGGTTAAGCGGGGATTGAGGCCTTTTCAAGATCTCTCTACTTTTTTTTTGCCAGAGATTTGTGTGTTTGGGAGGTATGACCTTATCCCAGGTACTGCCTCTACAGCCCGGATGGCATTAGTGGCAATGGTCACTAAGCTGGTGATATTACGTCACTGGCGGGAGATATGGACTCCTTCTTTCAAGGAATGGTGGGAGGTATTCATGAATGCACTACTTGCTGAAAGGTCTGTTTATGTGGCCTCTGACACACAGCACAAATTTGACAAATATTGGAAGGGCTTTAACCATTGTCTGCGGGACAAGTTCCCCTTTTTACGGTAGCGGCACTGAGACACCCTTGGTCTCATTGGTCTCAATTAGATAATGTTTCTTCCCACCAATATAACTTTCCTTCCTCCAACGTTATCATTTCATACTGTCTTTTTTTTTTTCCTCTTAATTGTTCATATTCTAGCTGAACTAAGGATTTTGATATGATATCATTTATCCCATGTTTTTATCAATGTTACGGATAGCTGCGGGGTGGGGTGGGTGGGACTGTTTATATATCTCTTTTATTATTTGTTTTTTTCTTCCTTTTATTGTTTATTTTTCCTTGATTAATTGTAAGATTATATTAGTTTTTGTATACTCCGTTTTACACCAACCTATATACCTCCATCATTTCTATATACATTGTTCTATGGTGTTGTTGTTCTGTTTTAAAATTAAAATAAAGTTATTGGCAAAAAAAAAATGTTTTTAAACAGTGTTAAACTTTGTTCAGCATATGGCTAAGCTCTACATGTATGTTAATAAAAGATTAACATAAGGCTGTTAGAATGTTTGCAGCCAATCAGAAAGCTCCATTTCTCAGACCCTTTTTATAATCAGGATTAATATGGGCTAATCAGAACCCCTTCGTGTTTCAGTTCTTATTTAATGAAGGTCAGAACTTCTCTGAGTTCTCCCAGCCCTAATAATGACATTACTGGAAAAGATCAGACAATGGAAACTAGATAGTTTTCAAATAAACACTCTCTTAAGAATACAATCAGCAGAATATAGTGGACTCTCAGTAGATAATTACAATAGGATAGAAAGATATTAAATTAACACAAGAATGCCCACAAGGATGTGGTATGTCACATGGCTATGTTGTCATGGGAAAATAGCTGTAAAAGGGAATGAAAAACATTAAAGTTTAAAGGATAGAATGTGTCTTAGTGAAAGTTGGGGAGGACAAATAGGTGGAGCATTTTTTACTATATGTCCATTTGTAAAGCCTTTTTGCAACCTTTTATCACATAGCTGGAGAGAAGAGAACTGGAAGAAATTGACTTATGAATATATAAGCATAGGTATATTTTCAGCTGGCCATAATTATAATCGAAGTACAATAAGGTTGATTTTTTTCATGTATTAAATTGTATTTATGGCAGACAAGATGTAAATTGATTTTCCAACAGCAATGGATGAGACAAGCAGATATCACATTAGTAGCTGAAAAAGAGTTAAAATCAAATTTTGAAAAAGAATATAACAACTTTTTCATAAAGGAATTGGAGAAAATGGAAAAATATTGTTTGTAAAAAAGAACCCCTAAGCAAATGCCCTGAGGCATGGGTTATCCTGAAGGATATTGGCAGTACAGCCAAATTTTAAAGAAAACAGAATTGCACACACCCCAGTAGTGCAAAGCATAATGGGAAATATATGCAAATCCCATGAGAGAATTTGAACTGGCTCAACTTTAAGCGGAATTGCATGGTGCCAGTAGGCCTAACAGTGCAATCAGCAAAGGCTAAGAACAGCAGACACATATATGTGTTTCTTCCTTATTTGGACTCATCAGTGTGCCATATCTGTGTGTTAGCCAACCCCTTCTCTATTTTGGGCTCCCCATCACCCAAACAAGTAACATCCTCCTTAAGGGGTGGCTCGCTCCCGCTCCCTGAGCTAAGACACAGATATGGCACACTGAGGAGTACAAATGAGGATGAAACACATGTATGTGTCTGCTGCACTTAGCCTTTGCTGATTGCACTGGTAGACCTACTGGCACCATACAATTCTGCTTAAAGCCGAGCTAGTCCAAATTCTCTCATGGGGATTTGCATATGTTTCCCATGATGCTTTGCATTTTTGTAGTATGTGCAATTGTGTTTTGTTTGTAAAAGATGAATCTGACTGAAAAGTGTGAATAATCCTTCATGTTGATATTATGAATACATGAAATGCTTTTGTTTTGATTAATTTCCCTTGTAGCAGTTTGGTTTGTACGTTTGTCTGTTAATAAAATTCTCCGACTCTTCATCAGAGGGTGCTGTTAGGAGTCTGATGGAGAGAGAGAGAGAGAGAGAGAGAGAGAGTGGAAGAAATTGTGGAGCGGACTATGGAATCCTGACTAGAGTAGTTTGCTTTTCTCCCCACCTGAAGTACTGAGGAATCCCAAGCCCAAGTGGTGACACTGGCATTAGGGGCTGAAGTGACTGCTAGTGTATCGGGGTACTAGATGTATCAGGTGGCAATGAAGAAAGAAGGAGACCCTCTAAGACTGATGTTATGGAGACAGAGCATTCGGAACCAGAAAGTATGATCTCGTAAGATATTGTATAAGAAGAAGCTTATTGTAAAAAAAAAAGGATAATTTGCTAAAATTACTGGTAGATGAAGAAAAATATAAAGATTTGTAAAAAGAATACATAAAAAGGTACTGGGAGACGTTGTTTTGTGGAGCCAAGGGAATCAGCTACCATGGAGGTACAGACAGTCTAAAAACAGCACAACAAAGGACAGCAAGGTTGCAGATAACAGTGACATGCAGAATGAGAATAATGTTATTTCAATTGCAAACAGTGCATCCTAGAAGTGAAATGTAGTACCTGCAACAACTGCAGGGACAGAGAACTGAGAGGAGCCTGCTGCTGATGTGGCACGTGCTGACAGCCATCAGACATCAAAGCCATTACTCTCTGACAAGAAGAGCATGACAAAGATTAATGAACTGTCATTTTCTCCTGTGGGGAGACTGAGCGGCAGCACAGCAAGGTTGTCTTCAAGAAAACAGGAAATGCTAAGAAATAAAAGCATTTGCTCAATCGAAGAAAGTGAAGGAAACAGAATGGCCAGTGGAAACTGCATTGCAGAGGGCAGGTTGAGTCTTGGAATCTCCTAATACTCCATGCCGATCTACAGGCCTGGTTCATGCTGCTGACTTGCAAAACGATTGCACAGGCAACAAAGGTTAAAAGTAAAAGTAAAAGTAAGTAAAATTTATTTTTTTAAGCGCTTTTCAAAGCCAAAGCGCTGTACAGGTAAAACAATTAAAATACATACATATAACATAAAAACAACAATAACAATATAATCACCACAAAATCACTCTCCATATGCCTGTTTAAATAAATAAGTCTTTAGTTCTAACTTAAAACTTTCAACGGTCAGGCAGCTTCGTATCCGACGAGGTAGAGAATTCCACAGGGTAGGGGCAGCATAAGAAAATGTCCGAGCTCCAGAAGTTTTTAAGTGAACCCTGGGAACCTCTAGCAATCCCTCATCGGTGGAGCGGAGCGAGCGAGAGGGACAGTAGGGAACAAGGAGATCTTGAAGATACCGAGGTCCCTGTTCGTGTAGGGCTTTATAGGTCAATAACCCGACCTTAAAGGTGATCCGCCACTGAACCGGCAGCCAGTGCAGTTCGCGCAGCACAGGCGTAATATGACTTCTCATAGATGTCCCAGTCAAAAGCCTGGCTGCAGCATTCTGCACCAGCTGCAAGCGGCGGATATCAACCCCTGGAAGCCCTAGGTATAGGGCATTGCAGTAATCAAGGCGAGAAGTAACAAAGGCATAGACCAATACTGGAAGGTCAGCTGGAGGAACTAGGTGTTTCACCCGAGCGATATTCCTAAGATGATAAAAGGAAGATTTGACAACGGATGACACCTGAAATTTCAGGGTCAGGCCATCGACAATAACAACGCCCAGGTTACGCACCTGGTCTGAGGTTGAGAGCTGAGCACCATCGATCCATACGCCCGAAGGAAGCCCAGCCCTACAACCCACCGCAAGGCGACCTGGATCCACCACCACCAACACCTCAGTCTTATCCAGGTTTAACCTTAGCCAGCTGGCACTCATCCAATCCTTGATCTCGGATAGACAGCTGTTAAGTACAGAGACTGCATCTTCCTGTCCGGGACTAAAAGACAAATACAGCTGGGTATCATCTGCATAGCAGTGAAAACCAAGCCAGATGGTTTAATAATGTCTCCCAATGGCAGCATATAGACAGCGAACAACATGGGTGCTAAATGGAGCCTCTATGAACCCCACAGGTCAGGAGGAAGGTATCAGAGGAATAAATTCCGGTGACAACCTTCTGTCTCCGCCCGTGAGAAAAGATTGAAACCACTGCAGAACTGTACCAGACAGTCCGCAGTAGAACCGCAGTCATTCCAAAAGCACACCATGGTCCACAGTATCGAATGCTGCAGAGAGGTCAAGAAGGACTAGAATAGTACAAGCCTTTCGATCTCTCGCTATCAGGTGATCATTTAGAACCCGGACAAGGGCAGTCTCAGTACTATGTCTTTTCCTAAATCCCGATTGGAGAGTATCATAGACATTGTGATTTGTAATATGGTTGTCCAGTTGCAGTGCAACCACCTTTTCAATAACCTTACCCAAGAAGGGCAGGTTAGAAACAGGTCTGTAGTTAGCTGGACAGTTCGGGTTCAGTGAAGGTTGTTTTAGGAGTGGTCGAATGACCGCCTCCTTTAGGGGATCAGGAAAGATCCCTTGCTCCAGAGATTTCCAAACAATTTCAGCAATGGTCGGACAGATAGTATCTACGCAACTTAATAATAAAGGCATAGGGTCCGGATCCAAACTACAACTGGTTGGACGTACAGTCTGGACAATCCTCACAATATCCATGAATTCCAGCCTACCAAAGTCAAACCAGGCAACACAGGTGTTTGTTTCCCCCTGCTGATCACTGCAAACCCTTAAAGAGTGAGCCTGGCTGATATCCGACCTAATGCTGGCAATCTTATCAGCGAAAAACCAAGCAAGCTCATCACACTTTACTTGTGAAAAATCTCTTCCAGACTGTAGACAGAGTGGATTGCACAGTCTGTCAACAGTCTGAAAGAGTTGAGCTGGTTGGTTCCGCGCAGCAGCAATCTCCCTGGACAGGAATTCTGCCTTCTTATGGGTTATTGCCGATTGATAGATAACGTAATGATCCATCAATCTAAGTTAGTCAGCATCCAAGCAAGATTTCCGCCAGGCCCTCTCTAGCCTTCACCCTACTCTCCTCAGTTCCTTCAAAGACTCATCAAACCATAGAGTCTTTGGGCGCAGGGTGAGTGGGCGAACACGAACAGGAGCAATTTGGTCCAAGGCCCTGCTCACTGCCTTATTATAGGCAAGAACAAGGTCTCCTGGACTCATGCTCTCACCCAAAAAACCCGATAGGTCCAGTACCGCTAATAGACCCTCTGGGTTTACTCCCCTTAAAGGGCGATACTGGACCATCTCCATAGAGGCAGGCCTATTAGGGGGTGCCCCAAAACTGAATCTTATGGTGTGATGGTCTGTCCACACATTTGGTTCCACCCCCAGATGCGTAACATCCAAATCCTGTAGGAACACCAGGTCTAAAGAGTGTCCCCCTATATGGGTAGTAGAGGTAACTACTTGTGACAGGCCCAACATAGACATGAGTTGGAGGAAATTCTTTCCAAAGTGCGAGAGTTCATCGTCGACCCAGACATTGAAGTCACCCAGTATTAACCATCTGGGCGACTCCAATGCCATGTCCACGATGAAGTCCGCGAATTCCTTCAGGAATTCTCCACCATCGCCTGGTGGATGGTAGATGAGGAGAATCCTAAACTCTGCACCTGCTGCCAGGATACACTCAAAAGACCTGGTGCTACCCACTGGCACCTCCACAAGACTCAGATCTGATCTAAAAAAGATGGCCACTCCCCTGCCCCTACGATCCAATCTCGGACGGTGCATCACCGAGAACCCAGCCGGAGCAGCAGAGTCTAAAATAGAACCTGCATTTTCATCCAGCCAGGTCTCGGTGATACATGCCAGGTCAGATGTTGCAACAAGATCTGCTATAATAGCAGTCTTGTTCCTAATAGACCTGGCATTACATAGCACCGCCCGAGTTGGATGGGTTTTTGGAGAGGAACGCCATACCTGCCCACAATCTGTGGGGCCCTTGGGTATGAGAATCAGGCAAGAAGGACCACTCTTCTGATCCCATTTCGCCCCAGGGCATCTCCTCGACCCAGCTACCCCTATCTGCCCACCCCCCTCCAATCTCCCACTCTGTACGGCCCACCCATCCCTTAAGCGCCTTCTCACTATACCCGCCATGCGGCAGTTATTAAGGACGTCATTAGACAACTGGGAACAATGAAAGGGACGGAGGTCCCAGAGCAGAGTGGGAGAATAGCGCCTGACCGTTGTAAACCCCATTAAACACATCTTTAATAACAATTATCTAATAAACTAACTCAATTAAACACACCTATCAAATAAGCTTCCTTTTCTCTCACAAAGAGGAAGCCAAATATACATAAAACTAAAATAAATCCCAACTCAAAACTAACCCTAAACAATAAAATAACATTGAATATTAAACCTAAAACAATTTGTATTTTTAAACACTGAAGCACCTCTCACGTGCAATAGTGCAATAGATGTTATAAAATCTCCCAAAACTACCTCTCACATAGCAGGGGACCAAATTTCTAAATCAAATTAACAATTATACACACTAAAATTAAAATAATATAAAATATATATCCCTCTCACCAACCTCAAAATTCATAAAAAGCAAAAGAAAAAACAATTTTCAGAGTGTTCAGAGCAAAATAAAAAAAAAAAAAAAAAAATCAAATAAATCCAAATAAATAATATTACACACAAAAGTCCAATGGTAGGGATCCGAATCCAAACCCAGCAAAGGAACCTGAAGGAGTCCACAAATCCAGTAGCGACTGTACTTCAAGGACCAAGCTCCATACAGTCAGTTTTCCAGGAAACAGGTAGATTAGGGCAAAATATGTTACCTGAGACAGCAGTAACAGTAGCCTTATCCGGTCAACGACCCGCGGCTATAACCATCCCATGAGTCAACCCAACAGTCAAATCCTGGGAAGGTCTAGAAGAAGCGCTAGTCCCCCAGCTTCCTAGGGGTTAAAGGGCAACTCCTGCCTGGTTGGAAACCGAGAGGCAGCCGCTGCCTCTCAGACAACAAAAAATAATACCAAAACAGTGACTACAGTAGCCTTACCTGGCTAGCGACCTGCAGCTACAAACATCCCACGAGTCAGCCCAAACAGCCGAATCCTGGGGCGGTCTAGGAAAGGCCCTGGATCCCCCCAGCTTCCCAGGGAGCAAGCTGGGCAACTCCTGCCCGGTCGGAAACCAAGAGGCAACTAATACTTCTCAAACAGTAAAAATTAGCCCACTTCACACATAGATCCACCACAGTCCTTGAAATCACTAACAGAACACCAAAATCCTTGTGTACTAGATGGAATAAACAGTACACTGTTGGAAAACCTCCTTACGAATCCTCCTCCTTGCAAATCCTTTTGGAGTAAAGCAGGCAAATGCTTCAGCAACAAGCCGTACTCAGTTGGATAATACCTCCTTACAAGTCCTTCTTACAGATCCTCTTACAGCAGACAAATACTTCGATGGTTTTAATCAAATGACTCCACGGCTCCACAAATTTGTTGAATACACAAGCCAGTCTTTATTCAACAACGTGGGTTTGGACCCCTACCATATGGCCACGAAGCAGCCAAAATTAACTCTGAGCAAACACAGTGACTTTGGATGGATTCAAATAAAGCAGGCAGAGCTAAAAACGAATCTGGAGAGTGAAAAAAAAAACTTCCACGCAAAACGTTACTCGTACACTTGTTTCTCGTACACTCGTAAATCATAGAATTCTAACTTCCTCACTTCTTCAGCCCTATCTAACTAAAACTGCTTTCCAGGAGAAGTAAGTTTAAACAGATCATAAAGCGACGAACAACACTTAAATGCTTGAACACTAGAACACTAGAAACACAGCGGCAGTGGCAAGCTCAACACAGCCGCCATCTTTGCGCTAAGAACTGGGCTTGAGCATAGATTTGAGCCAATGAGGGAGTTACCCATCATTGCAGGGCAGTACCTTGCCTACTGTAACAATTTATAGAAACATGGCGGCGGCCTGCCACCACTTCTCAGCCCCATGAAAGCCGGACAGGGGTGGCCAATCCCCCTATCAAACCCGGACCCAGTTCATTTCCAATGGGAGCCCCTCCCGTCGGCATGATATAACCCCCTCCCCATTTGTTGTGTGCCAAGGGGGTGCCTAATCCCCCTCAGCATCATGCCCCCCCAAACAGTTATTCTTTGCCGATGGGGGCCCAATCCCCATTGACTAAAGTACCCTCACCCCAAAAAAGACAGGTGGCACACTGGGAGACCATCCCAGTGTGCTGAAAGCAAGGCTGGAAAAAAAAAACCTTTCAGCGACATCTTTTTCTTTTTTATTTCTCCCTGAAACAAAGGAAATGGTCCCACACTGGTCACCATCCCCTTCCCCAACCCGCATCCACCCACTGCACACCCTACCTCCCCACACCCCCCTCACCCCATACTTACCTCTAGAGCCTGACGTGATGATCTTCGATTGACCGGGAACACGTCTGCACTCTTCAAAGTCGACCGCGAACTGAAGAAATGACAGTAAGCTGTGTAATGGCATAAATAGTTTTTTTTCAACGTTTTTGCATATCTCAGGCATTTTTGGGAATTTTGGCACCAAATTTTCAACATGGGGTTATTGGGACCGCACCTCATGAATTCAGACACTGTCATGGCGTGATTCAGTCTCGAAAGGTGATTTTGCAGTCACTGCACAGAATCACCTTCCGGGACTGATTAACAAATCAACAGTACCACTGTTCATGAGGTGGGCTCTCAAAATGCCTATGTTGCAAATTTGGAGAAAAAAATCCCAAAAAAGACTTTTCCGAGCATGAGTTGTGCAGTTTCCACACACGCTCGTAACTCCGTGAATTTGTTATATTTTCACTCCAGATTTTCAACATTGGCATTTTTCTATACCTCCTTATGAACAGTACAGCTGTCATTTTTCACATCCTGACCCAAACGTGTTTTTGCACTTACGGCGCAGAATAGTGCGGTCGGTGTGGGAAATCAGTGTTAGTGACTGAAAGGTGATTTTGCAGAGTGATTGCAAAACCACCTTTTAGGCCAGCTATGAAAAAGGTCACCTACCTTGTTCATGAGGCAGTTTTCCAAAGAGGTCATGTTCAAAATTTGGTGCACAAATATTTTAAAAATGACATCTTTATGAGTAAAAGCTCAAAATGCTTTGAAAATACTGTGCATTGACAGCACTGACCTTGTTTCCTCAATCTGCAGAGACAATTAATGGAGGAGAAAGTCTCTTTCATTTCATTAAGAGTGGATCCATGCTGAGGGACCCAATGTAGGTGAGTGAGAGTGTGGGGAGGGATGTGGGGTGATGAGCGATGAGTAGGGAGGTCAGTTGCGGTGGGTCGAGGGGGTTAGAAATTGGTGAGGGACTTTTTTTTTTCCTTTTCAGTTTAAAAAAGCACACAAACACACACACACACACACACACACACACACATAAACACACACAAAACAAGATCTTCAAGGGGCAGTTTTCTTATTTTCAAGGGTACTGACAATTGGGATTGGGCACCCAAGTGTCGGCAGAGTTTTCAGCAGCAGTAGGGGTGGTCACCCCAGTGTCGTCAGCTATTTGCAGGCTGTGGGTGATGGCAGAGGATGGGAAAGGGGCTGTTTACAATGGTACCAGGGGTGCACAACCCAGTCCACTTCTTATTGGAAGAAGGAGTTATCTCAGCTGGCATTGGGAGTGGGCACTCCAGTGTTTGTTTTAACAAATGTGTAATGGCTGGCAGGATTGGGCACCCAGCTGCCATTTTTCATTTTTTAAAACATGGGTCTGTAATGAGAGGGGATACCAATCATGGGATTAGGCACCCAGGTAATACAAAATGAAATGTGGGTAGGGAGGGGGACGACAGTAGCAGGATTGGGTACTCAGCATTCACTAATTTGAATAGTAGCAGTGAGGCATTCTGGGGAGGGGTTTGTGTGTTAGCAGTATGAGAGAAAGTAATTTCTTTCACACAATTCTTGAATACCATCTGAGGAAAGCAATGAGAAGGAAATTATTCTCAATTAAATCACCTTCAGTTTGAAGCAAGTCTCTTTCACTCAAACAGCTAACAGAAATATAGCTATCCTTAGAGCATTCATTTTTTTGAACTGAGCATGCTCAGAAAACAGCACCATTTTTAACTATATTTATAAAAACTGTATAAGTCAAAAATATTAAACTTATGAAAGCACACACCTTTGACCAGACTCTATCAAACTTGTAAGTTTCAAATGTAAAAAAATTTTTCTTAGTTACAGGTGAGCAAAAAAAAACTTTAATTGTCTTAATTTTAGAATTTTTGCATCTCTGCAACTTTGCCCACTTAACGGATTGAGACTAAAGTTTTTGGCATGGATATTCGAAGGGGTTGCGCCTGGTGCAACAGAGTTGTGCTGGCACAACCCCACATTGCACCCCGGTGGGATATTGAAAGGGCTGCCAGGTGCAGCTCAAATCCCGATGCGTCGGGGGCGCAACGTAATGGTATGTGGCACAGATGCAGGGAGCGTTCCCATGCATATGCAGCACATCCCGATATTCAGCCTAGGATGTGCATCGCTTATGGTGGCACCGCCCTGCAGTGCGTCGCATAGGAGGGCTCAAAGTTGAGCTGTGGAAGAGTGGGAACAAGTCCCAGCCACCCACTGGTGGGCTGCTGTATTGCAGCATGTAACACAGCAGCCGCCAGCCATGAGTGGCCACCTGCATACCCAGAACTCCATCCACAAGCACACATACCCCCCTGAAAATCTAGTGTCACCCCCAAGTCTCCGATTCCCTGATACATATAATACACATCCATCCCTGGTGGTCTAGTGGATTTCCGGCCATTGTTGTAATCGTAGGGTCTTCATAGATTACGCTCGATGATCCCCCATTTTCGTTACACGGGATTTCATCACCTCACCCCTCGTCTGGCGGGCGCTATCCTGCTCTCATACCACCCAGACGCCCACTGGATGGCAGGTGCAGTATGGACAGCAAGGCCGATTGGTCCCCAGTGTGAACCAATGAGCTTGCAGGGCATACTGTACTAGATAGTTGCAATATGTGAATGACTTCATTCACATATTTGGGACTGTCTAGTACAGTATGCCCTGCAAGCCCACTGGTCCACATTGGTGACCAATGGGCTTATAGCCCATACTGCACCTGTCATTCAGTGGGCGTCTGGGCAGTATGCGAGCGGGATGTAGCTGCCCACCAATGATGGAGGGAGTGAGGTGGGCGAGGAGTCCTGTGTGGGTGGCAGGGGTGGGGGGTGCCACTGGATCACCAGGGAATTGATCTATGGAACTTTACCTTGATCGCAACAACGGGCGGGGCAGGTTCCACTAAAACACCAGGGAAGGTCATACATACATATATCAGGGAATCGGGGACTGAGGTGGGAGGGGGGACCAATAGACCACCAGGGATGGATGTGTACTATTAATATCAGGGAATCGGGGACTGGGGGCAACTAGACTACCACGGTTTTCTGTAATACATATACCGCTAGTGCGGCTATGGGGCAGGGGATGCCCCAGGATCCCCACTGCACACGTCATGCTGTGCAGGGCACAAGGTGCAAGTCACCAGGCTGCCCTGTGCAAGGCATGCAAATGAGGCCATAATGACATGCAAATGGCCCCATTAGTGACTTGCATATATTATGACTTCATTTATATGCCTCCTGCTGAATATCATGGGTGATGCTCCTAGTGCAACTGCACTTGTGCTGGTACATCCCCATGCTCCCTATCTGTGGCTTGCTCCAGCACAGTGCCACTGCACTATGTGCAGTATGTGGGCTGACCGTGCCATATTCCATGGTGCTGTGCCATGGCACATCCCCATTGAATATCACCTGGTCCTGGCCCCAGCGCATCACAGTTGCACTGTGCCCAAGCTTGCGCCATTGCCCATTTCAGTCTGAATATCTGGGCCTCAGAATTCAGAGACGCTGGCCCAAGCTCCACACCTTCCATATTTTGGATAATTGGTTGAACAAGGGCATAGTTATTTGTATTTAACATAGAAGTGCTTACTCAACCTAATATACAGGTGCTACAGTGACCATATAATATACTGTATGTATGTAATATATACAATATATATATATATATATATATATATAAGCAATAAGACACAATGGGGTGTGCATTAGACAGTTCTAATGCACGGCTAGAGGGACATGGTGAGGCTCGAGGCCATAGGCCGAGTGCGTCCAGTCCCCTAGCCATGCATTAGAACTGTCTAATGCACATCCCCGGAGTGGCTTATTGCGCTTATAAAATGGGCCTGTGTATTCTAAATGGGGGTTCTAGTTTTAGCTGTGCATTAGACACATCTAATGCACGGCTAACAACCAATCAGATTGCTTGAAATCCTTTGCCCATATTATAAATATATATATATCAATTTATACAGTATATAAAATGGATAAGACATAAATGGTCTAAATCCAATGTTCTGATTGTATAAAACACATCACATGACCGTGCGTATATCAGAGCTCGACTGCATACCTGCACTTTTACCCCCCCCAAAACAATTTTGCCATTTTATAAGCTAGATAACCCATTCTATGGTGTGCTGTCATGCTCTGATATATGCATGCCTTGGGTGGTTGACGCACTCAGCCTGCAGCTTCGTGCTCACAACACGCACCAAGGCGTGCGTATATCAGAATGTGACTGCACACCTAAGAGTGGGATATCTATTACATATATGCATGTAGATATATTATAGGGATGTGGTTGCACCACTATAGTTAGGGTTCAGTATTCAAGTCTATGTTAATCTAAAAATTGTGCACTTTAATAACTTTGCAACCATTCAAGCGATTCACATGAAATTGTGCATGTGCCATCAGGGACCAAGGATCTCTTGATATGTATAGCTTTTGTTCCAGTTGGATGTGTGGGTGCAGAGATATGGATTGTCAAAAAATGTGAAAGTCACCATTTTTGATTAAATTCTCTGTCACACTGCTGCACAAACATGGCGTGGAATTTTGGTCTCAACTTTTTACTTTATATAGGTCTTGGGCCATGGATTACCATTGGAATCCCATAATCCAATCTCCTGAACTCCACTAGATTGAGTTTGGGAGACTGAATTTCACATCATGACAGGGATTTATGATCAATGTGGGGGACTTTGCCCACCACACCTCCCGTAACTAAAATAACCATCTCCAAGGGAGAGCGAACCTTGGAGTTAGTAAACAAAATGTTACGGGGTCAGAATGGCAGTGAGGCAAAAATTGATGCCGCACCAGGAATAGAATCTGGGTTCACATGGCCATGCTGGCCGAGCTGTTCATTACCCAGCCCTCCACACCATGGGAGCAGCTCGGCCAGCACCTCCTTCCTCTCACTACTCATGTAGCGAAACTGTGTTTTGTCTGTCTGGAATCTTTCACACACAGTTTTGCATGGCGAAATACAAT
Organism: Neoceratodus forsteri; assembly: GCA_016271365.2. Lineage (NCBI taxonomy): Eukaryota > Metazoa > Chordata > Ceratodontiformes > Ceratodontidae > Neoceratodus > Neoceratodus forsteri. The sequence continues at coordinate 951,791,067 of CM028134.1, forward strand.
TTCACTGTGTAAAATTATTTTTAGGCATCTGTATTTCAGGATACTGAAGCCAGTCCCATACATGTCAGGATTCCAAGCTTCAGTATCCTGAAAGGACACCTTGGGCCGCAGATGTGCCTTTTGAAGTTTTGGTGATAAAATAAAAATCCATTTCAAAGTTATTAAATTTCAAAGTTTTCTATCATTTCCTATGGCAGCAGTTAGAGGTGAGCCTCAAAAATGTATAGAACCCCTCACCCTCCAATTCCCATATATTTTCTTTTATATCATTGGTGACCAGTGGTGCACCCCCACCCTCCCATGTCCCTCTTAATCTTATTATATCATTGGTGTCCAGTGCTACCCCTGCTGGAGGTATATAACCAGAAGAGATGCAAGTCACAAGTGGGGTACCTCAGGGATCAGTCCTGGGGCCAGTCCTCTTCAATATCTTCATCAGTGACATTGCAGATGGACTGGAGGGTAAGGTTTGTCTGTTTGCAGATGACACCAAGATCTGCAACAGAGTAGATGATTGAGATGGGGTAGGCAGAATGAGAAGAGATCTGGATAAACTAGCAAAATGGTCAGAAGATTGGCAACTGGGGTTTAATGCAAAGAAGTGCAAGATCATCCACATAGGGAAGAGAAACCATGAAGCCTATAGGCTGGAGGGGAGTTGCTGGCAGTCACAAGGGAAGAAAGAGACTTGGGCATCATCATCACCGATGACCTGAAATCATCCAAGCAGACCACTAAAGCAGTAGGTAAGGCCAGGAAGACGTTAGGGTGTATTAGTAGGGGTATCACAAGTCAGAAGAGGGAGGTACTAATCCCTCTTTACAAGACACTGGTTAGGCCCCATCTGGAGTATTGCGTGCAGTACTGGAAGCCACACCTTCACAAGGACATTAACCAAAGTGAGGCAATCCAGAGAAGATCAACCAAAATGGTGCAGGGACTGCATCAGAAAACATATGAGGACAGATTAATGGAGCTCAATATGTATACCCTAGAGCAAAAGAGGGAGAGAGGTGATATGATTGAAACATTCAAACACCTTAAGGGCATTAACAAGGTGAAATAGTCTAACATGTTTCAGTATAAGAAAAATAGCAGGACAAGAGGACACAGCATAAGATTAGAGGGATGCTGATTAAGAGGTAATGTGAGGAAGTTCTTTTTCACAAAAAGGGTGGTGGATGCATGGAACGGACTACCTCTGGATGTGGTGGATATGAATACAGTGCAGGGCTTCAAACAGGCATGGGATAGGCATAAGGGAGCAATTCAGATGAGAATGAATAGACAGGCCATTGACAGAGCAAAGGCTGATGGCACATTTATAAGGTAGAAAAAGAAATTTTATTTATTTAGCTTTTGTTGACCGGGTAAGTGCACTAGACAAATCCTGCCTATTTTCAGGCACGACCCGGGGGAGGGGGATACAGATGAATGCCAACTGACCTTAAACCAGATTAAGCTGTTGGTGGTATTTTAATGAATGGCAGACTGGATGGGCCTTGCTGTCCTTATGTGTCATCAACTTCTATATTTCTATGTTTCACCCCCCCATGTCCCTCTTAATCTGTAAATATGAAAACCATCGCTCAATGTCTTTATTTTTTACACCTGTAAAAAAAAGTCCACCACCACTCATGCCCCACAACCCCACCCAACCTCCCATTGTACTCACCTCTCTGCAACCCCTTACACCCTCACTCACCTGATGTAGTCACCATGAAGATCCACTCTCCGACTGAAGACACGTCTTGCTTCTTGGACCGGAAACTGCTGCGTGACAGATAAGGTAACTGTGGGTCAATTCCAACTGCAGTTACCTTATCTTCAATTGGAGAGTGGATCTTCACAGTGTGAGCATGTCAGGTGAGGGATGGTGTGTGGGAGGGTGCAGGGGTGCAGGAAGGTGGGTGCACAGAGGGAGGTCTGGTGGGGGGATGTGGGTGCAAGCAAAGGTGGACTTTTTTTTACAGGTTTAAAAAAATAAAGACAATAAGAAATGGTTTTGTCATTTACAGATTAAGAGGGACATGGGAAGGCAGTGGGTACCACTGGACACTAATGATATAAAAAAACATATATTGGAATGGAAAGGTGGGGGATGCCAATAGACACCAGAGATAAAAACAATATTATGAAAGGGGATGGGTCAAAACTGAAGGGAGGGGGGTACCACTGGACACCAATGGATATGTTAAACATCATTTGCCGTGACAATAGATCCTTTTTCACCAGAACAGAAAATGCTGGCAAAAAAGGATTTCTTATCACGGGAGAGGATTTTTATGTATTTCCCCATGCATTTTTCATTATTTTCCCTGGTGTTCAGTGGTTACCCCCCCCCATCACCAATTTTGTTCCATCCCTTTATAGTATTGTTTTTATCCATGGTGCCTAGTGGCACCCCCCCCCACAATTCACATATATGTTTTTTTTATCCTTGGTGTTTAGTGGCACCCCCCACTCTCCCATGTTTCTCTTATTATATCACTGGTGTCCAGTGGTACCCCCACCCTCCTATGTCCCTCTTAATCTGTAAATAAGAAAATCATAGTTTGATGTCTTTATTTTTTTACCCTGTTAAAAAAAAGTCCACCGCCACTCACACCTGCATCCCCCCCACCCGACTTCCCACTGTGCAACCATCTCCCCACACCCCTTTACATCCACCCATGCACCCTCACTCACCTGACATGTTCACAAAGTGAAGATACACTCTTTGATCAAAGACAATTTCTTGCTGCTCGAACTGGTGACTGCTGTATGACAGTTAAGGTGACCAGTTCAGTTCCAACCGCAGTTACCTTATTTGTCAGACAGCAGTTGCCAGTTCCAGCAACAAGATGTGTCTTCAATAGGGGAGTGGATCATCACAGTGTGAGCATGTCAGGTGAGTGAGGGTGTGTGGGAGGGTGTAGGGGGTGCAGGAAAGTAGGTGCACAGATGGAGATCAAGTGGGTGGTGCTGGTGCACGCAACAGTGGACTTTTTTTACAGGTTTAAAAAATAAAGACATTGATGGATGGTTTTGTTATTTACAAATTAAGAGGGACGTGGGAGGGTGGGGGTACCACTGGACACCAATGATATATAAAAAAACATATAGTATATGGGAATCAGAGGATGGGGGGGTGCCACTAGACACCAGAGATAAAAACAATATTATAAAAGGGGATAGGGCAAAATTGGAGGGTGGGGGACACCACTGGTAGAGATGTGCAAAATTAGGAAATTTTGTTACATTAAATATTTCATGAAATTCATGTATTTCACAAAATATTTCAGAGGTGCAAAATGCAAAATACTGCTGGCAAAATTTCACCTGTGGAATGGCAAAATATGGGCACAATTTTGCCATTTCTGGCAAAATTGTGCATTTCATGGAGAAATTCCACTTTCCACAATGGCGGAATTTCGCAAAATGTTTCACACGGTGAAATTGCCAGTTTTATGGAAATTTTGCTGGTGAAATTAATTTTGCAACATCTCTAACCACTGGACACCAACTGATACTGTAAAAATCATTTGTGTGACAATAAATCCTTTTTCACCAGAACAAAAATGCTGGCAAAAAAGGATTCCTTATCATGGGAAATAATTTTTATGTGTTTCCCTATGCATTTTTCATGATTTTACCTGGTGTCCAGTGGTACACCCCATCTTCACATTTTGCCCCATCCCCTTTTATAGTATTGTTTTTATCCCTGGTGTCCAGTTGGACCCCCCACCCTCCAATTTCCTTATATTTTTTTATCATTGGTGTCCAGTGGCATCTCCCACTTTCCCATGTCACTCTTGTTATATCATTGATGTCCAGTGGTACCCCCTTACTATGCTCCTCTTAATCTGTAAATAAGAATATATATATATATATATATATATATATATATATATATTTATACATATATATGTATATATATTTATAGCAAAAAAACTCAGTTTAATGCATCATTTAGGGTTGTTCCACAGTGACAAAAGTGAGGAAATTTGATGTTAGGGTTGCCATCCCCCCTTGCACTCCACCCCCACCCCACTCCCACCAACATGCACTGGGGTGTGCGTTGAGGTCATTGGTCCTAACTCTCACCCCATCCCATGTGTCAACAAGCTGAGGTGGTGCAGTGTAGGAGAATGGGGTGAGAGTTAGGACTGATGACCCCAGTGCACACCCTGATGCTTGTTGGTGTGGGTGGGGTGCAAGGGGGTATGGCAACCCTAACATCAAATTTCTTCACTTTTGTCATTGAGGAACAGCACTAACAGATGCATTAAACAGAGTTTTTTTGCCATGGATTTCCCTTCTTTTTAAGAATGAGGACGATAGATAGTGAATGGTATGTGGTGGTGGTGGAAGTGTGGGCCCTTAGGGCCCCGCGCTTCCACCACATGATTTTTTGTCACATAGTAACGATAACTGTAATGCAAATGCAAGCAAAACAGTAATGCACATGGTGATGCAAAAGTAAATGGTAACGCAAATGGTAAGAGAAACGCAAGCTGAAACATTAATGAAAGATATGGTAATGCAAACGGTAATGCAAATGGTAACGGCGACGGAAACGCAAACATTAATGAAAACAGTAACATAAATGGTAACACCAATGGAAATGCAAACAGTAAAAGAAATGCAAATGGTAACAGAAAGGCAAACAGAAATGCAAACGGTTAAGGCTACGGCACCAGAGAAGGAAACATTAATGCAATCGACAATGGAAACGCAACTGAAAACACAAATGCTAAGGGAAACAGAAACTCAAATGGTGACAAAGATGCAAACAGTAATGGTAATGCAATTGAAAATGCAAACAGTTACAGTAACAGCAACGATGATGGCAAAACGAACAGTAACACAAACGGAAAAGGAAATGCAAGCGCATATGGAAACGTAAATGGTAATGCACATGGTTACAGTACTGCAATTGGAAATGCAAATGCTAACGGTAACAGCAACAATAACGCCAAAGGAAACTGAAACGGAAATGCAAATGCAAGCGCATATGGAAACGCAAACCGTAATGCACACTGTGACGGTAATGCAATTGGAAATGCAAATGGTAACGGTAACAGCAACAATGATGGCAAACAAAAGAGAAATGCATACACAAAGGCAAATGGAAGGGTGGCTGCAAACGCAAATGGAAATGCACATGGTGACGCAAATTGAAATGCAAACAGAAACAGTAGTGGAAATGCAAATAGTAACAGTAATGCAAATGCAAGTGCAAATGAAAATGCAAAGGGTAACACACACGGTGGCATACACGGGAACGCTAATGCAAATGGGTACAGAAACGCAAGTGGAAAAACTAACTGTAACAGTAACAGAAGCACACACCCTAGTTTTCCCCAACAGCTCCATAGAGAAACAGTGAGTACAAAGCATGTATGCATAATAATGGGCCTCGGAGAATAAAATGAGCACTTGGAATACTAAATTGCTTATATCTTAGGAACCGTATGATGTGGGAAAAAAATTAAAATTTCGTATTATTTATTACTTTCGTGGCTAGTTTTGCACTTAGCCCCCAGTGGGGGCCTAAGCATTTTTCCGACAAAAAGTCCGTATCTCGAACTGTTTCCAAGATATGGGCCCCCGGAAGGCACGGTGGACACAGCAATGTTAGTCTATGGCAAAAAGCATCAACTTTGTAGTACCTTAACTTTGCATCCCTGCAATATTTGTCACCAAACCACCAAAATGCACATCTGTTGGATGTGGGCTTTCTTCCCTTCAAATTTCAGCCCAATAGAGCAAACCAGTGTTTTGCAACAGGGTGGCAAAGAAGTCCTGTTATTTTGGCCACAGTGTCGCAAAACACAACACTTGCAGAAAAAAAATCACGAAAGTGTCGCAGGTATAACACTACTTTGCGACACTTTTCCCAAAAATTTCAAAAACATATTTTTGGGGTGTTTAACCCCCCCAAAAAAGACATGGCTAGCATCCTCAGGGCTTGACTAGGTAAACCCAAAAATAATTGTGTCCCTAGAGGGTCCCAATTTTAAATGCCAAGCTTTTCTGTGATCAGTAACTGAAAAGAAAAAATGGCTGACTCATGACACTACAGGGGTCATTTGCAACACTAAAAACTGCATTTGCGACACTGTCGAACTTTTTGTTAACTTTTCCCATTGACTATAATGGGAAGCTTGCTTTTTGAATAACTTTTGAACCATTCAATATTTTTTCACGAAATCTTCAAAAGGCACATTCCCTGAAGTTTTTGGACTGGTTGCATAAACCGTGCAACCTGTAGGCATGAGCAAAGAATGCGCAAAAAAGCATAAATGCACTACAGAATGTCTCTTTATAACTTTGCAACCGTATATCTGACCGGTACAAAACCTGGCATTTCCCAAGATCTATGGTACTGCTCCATGACTGCCAAAAGTCAGGCAAATCTGTCATACAGTGGCAAAGTTATTAAGATACAAAATTTCACACTTTAACCTTAAACAGGGTACTCAACCCTAACTATAGTGGTACTTCCATGCCACTATAAAATATATATATATTAGAGGCAAAAAACTCCATTTAATGCATCATGTATGGTTGTTCCACAGTGACAAAGCGAAGAAATTCAGTGTTAGGGTTGAAAGCCCCCTTGGACCCCCAGCCCACCCCCAACTGGCATCGGGGTGTGCATTGGGGTTATTGGACCTAACTCTCACCCCATCACATGTGCAAAAGCAGAGGTATAGGATAATAGGGTGAGGATTAGGACAGTGACTAATCGCACCCAATGCCAGTTGGGGGTGGGCTGGGGGTCAAAGCTTCCTACCTACTGAATTTCCTTATTTTTGTCACTGTGGAACCACCCTAACTGGTGCATTAAACATAGTTTTTTGCCTCTAATTTCCCTTCCTTTTGAGAACAAAGACGATAAATAGTGAATGGAATGCAGGCCCCATTCTCCCATCACGTGATGTCTTGTTACATAGTAGCAGGAACTGCAAAGCTAAATGCAAGTGGCAATGGTTACGCACATGGTAAAGCAAACGTAAATGGAAAGTAAACGTTAATAGAAACGTAAGCGCAAAGTGATGCCCAAGCGAACAGAGATGCAAACGGACACACAAGCATGTCTGAAAATACAACTGGTAATGTGCACAGTGATGGCAGCGGTATCTTAAATGCAAATGTCAAGTGGTACAGCAAAAAAGAACATTAAAAGGGAACAGAAACGGAAATGCGAACTCAAGCACGCACATAAATGCAAACCGTAATGCACACGAGCATGGTACTACAATTGTAAATGCAAATGGTAAAGTTAACATGAAGAATAATGCCAAAGGAAACAGAAACATAAACGGGAATGGAAGCGCATACAGAAACGCAAACCGTAACGTGCACGGGCACTGTACTGCAATTCTAAATGCAAATGGTAGCAGTAACAGGAACAATAATGGCAAAGGAAACAGAAATGCATAAGAAAATGCAAGCACATATGCAAGTGCAAACAATAATGCACACAGGCACAGTAACGCAATTGCAAAGGCAAATGGTAAGAGTAACAGCAACAAAGATGCAAAACGAAAGACAAATGTAAACACAAACAAAAGGGCAGCCAGAAACACAAATGACAATGCTGATGGTAACACAAACCAAAATGCAAAGACAAACAATAGTGGAAACGCAAATGGTAACAGTATCGCAAATGCAAGCACAAACGAGAACGCAAAGGGTAACGCGCACGGTGGCGTACAGGGGAACAGTAATGCAAATAGGTACAGAAACACAAGTGGTAACACTAAGTGTAACAGTAACATAAGCGCACTCCCTGTTTTTATCCAACAGCTGCATAGAGTAACACAGCATGTACAAAGAATGTATACATAATAATGGGCCTCAGAGCAGAAAATGAACTGTTGGAAGACTAAATTGCTTATATCTCAGGAACCGTACGACGTAGAAAAAAAAATTCACATCAATCATGATTTTTCTGGCAATGTTTTTGCTGAATGTGTAGCCATAGGCTACGCATTGTCATAACGAAAATTTCATATCTCACACCGTTTCTGAGATACGAGCCCCAAAATGCGCAGTGGACACCACCATGTTAGTCTATGGGAGAAAGCACCAACTTCGGATTACTGTAACTTGGCATCCTTGAAATATATTTTCACCAAACTACCAAAACACACATCTCGGAGATGTTGGCTGCCTTCCCTTCAAATTTCAGCTCAAAAGACCAAACCGTTCTTTCACAGCAGGTTGGCAAAAGAATTCCTGTCATTTTGCCATAGCCTGGAAAGTAGTGTAAGTAATTGCAGCTTTAAGCAAAAAAATTTCTGAAATGCTCATAGAAATGCGACACTATTTTCTAAAACTACTTTTTCCAGAAATTTGAAAAATATATTTCTGGGGTGTTTAATCCCAAAATAAAGACATGGCTAGCATCGTCAGGGTCCGATTAGGTGAACAGAAAAATAGTTCTGTCCCTACAGGGTCCCAAATTTAAATGCCAAGCATTTCTGTGACCAGTAACTGAAAAAAAAATGGTTGACTCACGACACTCCGGGGTCATTTGCGACACTAAAAAGTGCATTTGCAACACTTTCACACTTTTTTGTTAACTTTTCCCATTGACTTATAATGGGAACTTGTTTTTTGAATAACTTTTGAACCGTTCAATATTTATTCACGAAATCTTCAAAAGGCACATTGGGCAACCCGGCCGCACATCCGCTGAAGTTTTTGGACTGGTCACGCAAACTGTGCAACCTGTAGGTGCGAGCAAAGAATGAACAAAAAAATGTAAATGCGCACACGGATGTTGCTTAATAACTCAGCAGTCGTACACCCAACTGGTATGAAAGTTGGCAGATGCCAAGATCTGTGGTTGTGCCCCACGCCTGCCAAACTTCAGGCAAATCCGTTAAACAGTGGCAAAGTTATTAAGGTGCAAAGTGTCACCATTTAACATTAAAAGGGCTACTCAACCTTAACTATGGTAGCACTACTGCTACCATAATACATATATATATATATATATATATATATATATATATATATACACACACACACACATATATATATATATATATATGTATATGTATATATATATTTGCAGTCATTAGGGTTGAAAAATGAAAAGTGGATAAAGTAATGAAATGAAAAACATTAGGGTTTGGAGTCACAAGAGCCTTGGTGAATCGGTGGTGTGGTGTATCCTTGGGGATGTCAAACTTAATGCCCACCTCCTCCCCCAGCTTCCTGTCAGAGAACAAGGTACAGTTCTAAGCTCCTGCCTCATAGGCATATAGAATTAGGAGGTAGAAAAGTATGACTTGCCACATGTGTCCAACAGAATCAGTCCTAACTTTCTTCATGTAGGAGCCTGTGTGCTCTTCATGAATCAATAGATGATGTATGACTTTTGGGGACATCACAGTAATGGAGGGGGCTAAACTTCAGAGCTCTCATCCCTCCCATCTACAATCCTAAATATTCCAGTCCATTGGAAACTTTTTTTCCGCTTGACAAGAAGTAGAACTAATATCTTTGATGGCTACCCTGTCTACCAAACTGAATAGAGCAACGCTGATGGCTAAATGAAAAACTCTAATTGAAGAAGCAAGGAACGATGAGGCCTCATAATATGGGTGCTTCCCAAGCTGGTTCCACACCTTGCTTTCAATAGTCGACCTCAAGACTGAGGACGAGGAACTACTAAACCCATCAGAGCAATCAATACTGAAGATCCTGCAATCAGTCAACAGGATTGGATCAGCATTCACTGACCTTAAAGCAGAGTTAAAGATTATTAATTTAAAAAAAAAATGGGGAAAAAGATTGAGAAGGTGGCAAAGCAGGTAGAGGGGCATTAAGACTGTTGCTGCACCTTCTGGAAAGAGTTGGAGAGATCCATTAGTGTCTTGCACAGGGCCAGATCAAGCCTTGGGGGGCCTGGGACACTCACAACTTGGGTGGCCATGTAAAACGCCCAACTTTTCATACCAAAATGTTTTATTTTGCTCAACATTTACTGAGCACATTGTTTATTAACCATAACAACCACCGTATGGGGAGACTACCCCCATTATTCACAGGAGAAAAAAGTAACTTGAAGTACAACACCCTGTCATGTTGTCATAGTCTGTAATGTTATATTTATTGTACTGTACAAGACATGAAGGCCGCCAGGCTCCAGATGCTCTGGGGTCTAGATGCTCTGTGGTGAGTTTTGGGCTTTTATTGAAGTCGCTCTCCTCTAGACCCTGTTCAGAAAAGCAAAGTAATCTTTAAGTAACCTCTTTAATCACAAGTTTATTTTAAGGAAATATATTAAATAAAATAAACAGTGCTTTACTAAGAGGTATGCATCCTACTCCAAACAACAGTAAGTTACTGTATGTACCCATTGTACAGAAGTGTGCAGTTCAATGTACAAATGCTATGACTCCAAATAAACAGACTGATGTCATACCTTTATCTGCTCATGGGATATCAAAGGAATGATTAATTCAATTTATTTCAGAGTTAGAGGATCCATGCATGTATACACACCCACATCCCTTTATCTCTTCTTTGAACAAGCTCAGATCAATTATCTCAGCATAATAATAAAATACAGATATCAACTTTTAAGCCGCTTACTGAACTCAAGCTGTCTGCTGTTGTTTGCGCTCCTTTGAAACTCCTTAGTTTAGCAGCAGCAGGCAGTTTAGAACAATGCATCGATTAATCATGCTGCTAGCGATAGAGTGGCCGTGGCGTACAGATTGCGAGTGCAGGTGCTGCCGCTGGCAAAGTGCATGCTGAGCCTCAAAAACCGCCAAGAAAGAGTGGTTTAAAAAATGCTGCCCAGATGGATTGTATGCAAAGCTCCTGGTCCTAGCGTTGCTCCTCATATTATGCAGCGGCAGCCCAGCTCTGGTTGCAGCTTGCACCAGTCCAGGTCCAGTCCCAGACTCAACAAAATGGAAAACCTGTCAGTATCCTAAGGAGGTAGATCACGGTGCTTGCATAGTTAGCCTTCTTCACTTCTTGTGCCACACAGTGCCACTTTGTTTTCTAGCAAGTCACCCGACCCTAGCTGCAGGCTGCAAATAACGGAGGAGGAAGGTGGGGGGCGACGAAATCTTCTGCAATGTTGGCTTGCTGGGGCCTATCTGTAGCAGGAGGGTCGGGGGCTTGTGTTTTGTTTTCTTTTAATTAAAAAGCCTCTCCCAAAGTCATTTTTTTTGTTTGTTTTGTTTTATGGAGCAAGCTCCGGGAGCAGGGGTTGATTCATGCTTGACTCATGCGGGGGAGGCATGATTTCTCACAAATCCTTACCAGTACTGTACCACCTGAGGGAGGGGGGAACGAGAGAAATCTGCAATGTAGGCTTGCCGGGGGGCCTATCTGTGGCAGGGGCTTGTGTGTTTTTTTTTTTATTTAACAAATGTGCTTCTTCCGAAGTCACACTGCTTTCACAGCGTTTTTAAGGGAGCAAGCTGCCTGGGGCCTATGGGGGGAGGTTGACTCGCGCTTAACTCGCGCTGCGGCAAGGGGGAGGTGGCATGATTTACAAACCACCAGTCCACCTACTAAAAGTGTCTCTCACTTCCGACTACTGGGGGGGCCAGTCTACGGCGGGGGGCCTGGGGCATTTGCCCCATTTGTCCCCCCCTTAATCCAGCCCTGGTCTTGCAGATGCAGAAAACAGATCTAGGAGAAACAATTTCCAAATTGATGGAATACGATAGGGGCAGAAGAGGGGTTTGCAACACTGTATGATTTTGCCCTGTATCTCCTCAAGATTTGCCTTACTATCCCCCCCTCCAGACTTTCCACTCACTTCCAAGCTTGCCCATAGATCTCTGTGTCCTAAACAATCAGATCCCAATGCTACACAATGATCTTGTATTGTTAAAATGCTACATTATCCATCTAAAGAGGCTGTTCTGTCTGCTACCTGGTCTGCAAAAGTGGTGAACTTTAAAAATAAAAGGATATTTTTTGATCAGGACACTTCAGCAGCCCTCCAAGCAAAATTGCAAGAAGTCAGACACTTTAAAGACACTAAAGGACAAGCACAAAATTAGGACACAGCTGTTATACAGAGGAACAATTAAAATCTATCTTGACTCCAGTTTAATGGTATTCCCCTCACTCCTAGAAGCTGTACTATTCCTTAAGAAGCTAAACCTAGACCATCCAGATCAAGAAATGGCAGCACTAGAAGACCAACTAGGATGCACATCCTTGATGGTAGCAGGTCAGTGAAAAAGAGCAAGAGCAGCCAGCAGTATTCCTCATCATTTATCTGGGAACCCCAACAAACTGCTAATTTGATTTAAAAAAGGCAGATGAAGAACTTCAACCCATCCAACGGACTTCCTGTCAGATGGGGTAAACTAGAATTGAAACTACCAATATCTTTTTCACAATATTACTCAGTCTGATAATAAACTAAATAGGGTACCAGATTGCAAAATGACTTGGGTATTTTCTTGTTTTGAGACACTGAGGATAAATTGCTGATCTTGGTTATAATGCTTAACCAGGTTTTAAAACAAAAAAACTTGTTTTCTTGTATTGCAGCTGGTTGGGGAGTGTTATCACAGATACTTAAAGGATGCTTTCAGGCAGGCGTTATTTGTGTGGGTGGTGGGTAGGCTGGAGAATGATTCAAAATTATCAATTTTTTTTCCTGGGGGCTGAGTGCTTTCTCACTCTTCAGATTACTTAAAAATGCAGATAGAGCAGGATCTACTACAAGATCTTGACTTAAACTCTCCTGACAGGCAATTGCCTGACATTTTTTGCTCGACATGCAGTTGCCTGACATGTGTACAATCCTGAGAAGGGATTGTCTAATATTTGGAAAGTCAGTGACCTGGAGTTAGTTATATTAAGTCCCGGGGTGCAGATCATGAAACACACTAAATGTTGGGGGTTCCACCACCACACCCCCTGCACGGGGGGCTCTGCCCCACGCAACTCCCGGACCTAATATAACTAAATCCAGGTAGCTGATATTCTGAATGTTGAGCAATCCCTTGTTAGGATTTTACACCTGTCAGTCAACTGCATTTTGGGCAAAAAATGTTGGGCAGTTGCCTGTCATAAAAGTGTAAGTTAAGCAATCGTAGGACTCCCGATAGGGCAGTCTCCACACAACACATGGTTTGGGTGGGGACTCTCAATGGTGGGAACAAGAAGCAGGTGCTCTGGTCACGGCAGGCTCTGGGCCTGGAAGGGTGATCTCTGCAAAATGACACATAACTCAAGGTCCGGGTTGAAATGGCACAAATGGGGGTTGGATAAGGGGAGGGCTGAAAGAGATCCAATGGAAGCAGTGCAAATCAGGGAATTTTACCACTAATCTCATGTCAGTTTTATTTTTTATACTTGTTAGCAGGATGAGCAAAACGGCCCATTTTAACCTGCAACAAGTTACACAGCAACAGATAACAAAGACGTCAATGACAAACAATCATAGAAATACAAAACTACAAAAAATACAAAATATTGATAAGAAACAGACAATTATTATAAACATGTGCATCTAAGCAAAATTTTGCCAACATCAATACAACATCTGAAGTCAGTGGCAGCAGCCACTCTCATGCATGGCTTATGTGGTAATAGGTCTCTTAAGTTACCCATTCTGAGGATCTAGCGTAGGGGAGGTTGTGTGCTATCTGATTATCCAGGAGTGAAAAAGGATTGTTGCGACCAGCACCTCATCTGTTTTTATTTCTCTTTCTTCACCCTTGGTAACTCTCCATTGCAGGAAATTATGAATCAATTTAGCAAAACCAGTAGAATAGTACAAGGCTAAGGAGGCAGAAATAACTGAAGTTGATTAACTGTACAGCACCTCAACATTTCTCTTGATTTCCCTTTTCTGCTCCCCCTTGGACCAGATGTAATGGTTGAGCATCATTGTGTTGTGCCCAGGAGGGACTGCGGCTGCCAAGGACACTGCAACCAGAGTCCTTGGAAATTAAATATAGAAAAATTTTACTGGTATACCATGATGTGGGTGATCGCAAATTGAGCAACCCCCAAAAGAATGACTCAATCACGATGCACGTCACAGCGGCAACCCAGCAGCTACAGCAACTGGATGGGTGGGTTGGTGACCCTAGTGACAGGGCATCACTACAGGTATGCATGTGGGGGGTGTGGAAGCGAGCACGCTTGGTGAGGGATGGGAGGGGATTTGAGGGGTGGTGCTGTGGTAGGCTGCTGAGCTGGCCCCATGGTGTAGCAGGTCGGCTTGAGGCTTTGGTGCATAGGGTGCTGGGTTTGGGTCCGGGTGCAGGTTCATTTTTGTTGCAGCCAGACTGAATAACATTTTTTTTACGTTTTGCCCCCCCCCCGACATGCACCCCAATGGAGCTGAGAATCCTTAAGGCGGGGGGTGCATCCCCCCACATAAACATAAAAAATGCAAGTCCCTAGTGCTGTTTTGTTATGTGCTGGGGAGTCAGAGTGCTAAAATTGATTTTTGGTGCTCTGACTTCACTGTAATTGTGATCTCCCTTTGGTGGTCACCATTATCAGATATAACCATTTAACTTAGGCATCCTGTGAGATCTTTCCCCAGTCTGGGGTACATTGGATTGCTTGGCAGAATGCCATGCTCCCTTAACTTGGTCACTGACCCTTCCCATGGTTGTGGGTAAAATATTGAGCCTGTGGTGCATCCCCCCTGTATCATCAAAGACGGGATGGGGAGGAGAACACTAGGGGTTCCTACTCATCCCCTATATTCACACATATCCCTGACAATTGTGATAGGAATTCTAATCCAGCCTCACACAGAGTCCATTCCCTTTAGGATCAAGATCTCAGACTTCTATCTAGGAAGCACAACTTGGATGTTAATATATTTTCTTTTTTATTGAGTGTGTGGGAAGGGTGTTTAATCCTGGGACAATTTTCTAACTGTATGTTTATTACCAAGATTTTGATGGCTTTGCTATAAAAAAATGTAATACAATTTAGAGTAAATTTCACTCAGTTTTCAGCTTTAATGCAGGACCACAGGCAGATCTGGCATGATTATGAGCATCCATGGATAACATAAAAATCACCACTTAAAAATCACCTATTCCTGTCCCCCTTAAAAACTCTGCAAAGAGGGGTACCTCAAGGTTCTATATTAGGGCCCTTACTTTTTGCAATCTACATTAATAACATCGACTACTGTATAAAAGAAGCCAACATCCATCTGTTTGCAGATGATACAGTTCTCTACGTGAGTCGCCCAACACCTGAAGCTGCCTGCAATGACCTACAGTCAGAATTCAACCTTTTGCAAAGCCAACTCCTCCAAAAAAAGCTACTCCTTAATGCCAAAAAAACTAAAGCGATGGTCCTCTCTCCTTTTATCCGTACAGCTAACCCTGTGTCCAGTGGGACAGTTCCCCAAATTACCACAGTTCTAGGTGAAAAACTAGAATTTGTTACAAAATTCAAGTATCTGGGAGTTTGGATAGACCAAAGACTCTGCTTCATTGAACATATCGAGGACTTGCTAAAACGACTTCGGCAAAGGCTTGGACTGTTTTTTAGAATCAGCCAATTTCTCACCAGAGATGCCAAGAAACAACTGGTCCAATCCATTTTCCTATCATTGGTTGATTACGCTGACTTCCTCTACAGCCAATGCCCCAACTCTTACATGGCTAAACTGGACACACTCTACCATCGAGCACTGAGGTTTATAACGGGACTCCCCTTAGACACACATCACTGCACCCTATATGCGGCAGTGGGATGGACATCACTAAAGTTCAGGCGCCACAGAAACGCCGCTCTCTGGACCTATAGAGCCATCTCTAATAAGCTGCCTTACTATATCTCCTGCTGTCTTCCCCTGAGTATAATTGGGAAATACGCGTTAAGAAGTTACTCAGCTATTACACTTAAAGTACCCAAAGCAAAATCCCGCTTCGGCAGGGCAGCCATAAGCTTCGTGCTACCTACCTTATGGAACGATCTACAAGAAAACCTCAAATTAAACACTCTAATCAGTATAAATGCTTTCAAGATGCTTTATTTCCATACAATCAGAGAAGTATGTAACTGCTTCACCCACTCAGACCCAGTACCGGTGTCTGCACTGGTATATAGCCACGCATAGACCCAATTTTAAGTACTGACCCCCCCAGCTTGCTCCTCACCAGCCTAATTGTTCTCTCTCTTATCCCCCTGTCTTATCAACACTAGGCCCATCCATCCCCTTATTCTTCCTTTCCCAACCTCGGATAGGAGCTCACTACCCTGGGTTGTGACATCCTACCATGCCCGTACTTTATAGCATTCAATCCAGGGCTCACACATACTCCTTTTCTCCATCCACCTTCTCTACATCCAGCTTTACCAACTCCTTTCTGTGCACGTGCCCTCCTAGCCTTTCTCCCTACTTCCTCTCTCTTCCCCTACCTTCACCTCTACCTGGTGTATATTTTTATTTTTATTTTTTCTTCGTTACTTCCTCCTGCAACCTTAGATAACTTGCTTTATCTTCCTATAGACACTTCTATGTATGTAAATACCGTGTAATCTGTACAATATCTGTATAATTCTATGTACATATGCACTTCTTTTTCTTCCTCTCTGTAAAGAGTATTATTTGTATTGCCTTGTAAATACCTGTGTGGACCTGTATATACAATTGTTCATGCTCCACCCAGGTCCATCTTGCAAATGAGCTTCTGCTCAACGATGAACGCCTGGTTAAATAAAGACTTGATTGATTGATTGATTGATTAAAATGTTAAGGGTATTAATTCCCTGAATAAGAGAAGCAAAATGATGGCAGAACTAAAGCAGTTAGATACTGACACTGCTTTCTTTCAGGAATCCCAACTTTTCAAACTAGAACACAAACAATTGAAGAGAGGTTGGGTAGGTAAGGTGGTGGCAGCTTCTAACTCTAATAGACAAAATGCAGGTCCAGCTATCTTAATAAATGCATCACACTTACTACCCTGCACTCAGAAACAGGGTCGGATGGGTGGTTGGTAATAGTGTAAGGGGAAACCCAAGGGGAACCACCTCATACTTATCAAATTTGACATCCCTAATGAACATACAGAGAAATTCTTTGAATAGGTATTTGGCAAGATCTCCCTACTCCCCAGATGCCTTTTGGTGATGGGGAGTGATTTTAACCATGGTCTAGCACCACAACTAGATTGCTTAAACCCCTCCTCCCATACCAGCCAACACAATACTTAAGTTCTAAAGTCACTGGTAGAAGAATTTGAATTTTCAGATGCTTGGAGACACTTGCACAGAGGAGAAAGGGATTACACCTTTTTCTCACACCTTAAACCTCTCATATTATTGTATAGATTTATCTCTAATATCCTAGGTAATGTCTTACCAGGTATCTGATTGTGTGGTCCACTCTATCACACAGCAGTTCAGCTGACCCTGACAATATGTGCTAACAGGCATACGTCACTGTGAAGGATGAATACATCACTCCTTAATGTCAACTGCATCAAAGAAGCCATCATGCTGGGGAATAATTTGACTGCCAACAAAATGGCAGCTTAATCTATATAACTCTTTCCTCTCTCACTATAATCTGCATCCATATTTCTATATATTTCATCAGATTGGCACATAAAGTGCATTTACCAGTGTGTTGGGGTCATCTGTGTTTGAATCCTGCTTCCTGTGGACTGATCGCCACTAGAAAACCGACTGTTCGCTGTTGTTCTTGGGTTGCTCTCCTCAGCCGTGCAGGCCAGGAAAATGGTGCTTCCCATCACTTCGATGCCCTCAGCCAAGACAGATGACATGCAAATGAGCCGGAGAATGTTTTCTCAGCTATTGACCAAAACAGGAGATCTCAAAACTCAAAACGTCATATAGGTGAAGACATAGTCTCACTCCCTCAATGCTTAACCCCTGCAGAGCAATAAATAGACCTCCATGACCTCACCTCAGAGTGGATGGTGGCCCACTTCCATAAGCAAGACTGCACCATAAGGCAGTTGTGGGACAGATACACATACAGTAAATAAGAGTGTAAAGGTAATTTCTTACTTCATCAATTATCATTAATTCATTTTATTCGATAGCAAATTGAGAAAAATAATCCTTATTTACAATTGCGCCCAACAGTAAAAACAAGCAATACAACAAGTACAAAAATTGTTATAGACATACAAATACTGGTTTTAAAAATGTGTATATGGTATAATCCATAGTTATAAACAGAAATGTGTATCCAAAACAATAACAATATTTATAGAAATACTAGCCAGTGATGCTCTAAAAATTTACTTTAGGGAGCTGATTGAGGATGAATTGTATGGAGAGTTGTAACAAGATACAAGAACTAGAAATTATGAGGATGGGCTTGAGTTAAAATTGTTTTCCTGTAGGGGACTCAATGATTGGACCTTTGAAACTGTTGTTTAAATTTCCTTGAATTTGAGGTGGTCCTTGAGTTGTGGAGGTAGGCAACCATGGTGCTAATTTATAAGGGTGGTGACAGGACATTAGACAAAAATTATAGGCCTGTCTCTTTGCTGTCCCCTCTGTCCAAGGTCTTGGAGAAGGTGTTCTCTGATCAGATCATGGGCTATCATGAGCTGCACTGAATATTATAGGGTATAGTAAAGTGTTGATCTGTAAAGAATTTCATCCCTTTCAAAATGCTGTTTTACCACAGTTCCAAAGGTCATGGAATGTGATTGTACCCTACTGTGGTAGAACAGCATTCTAGAACCTCAAGAAACTGCATGAGCCAGTTTCAGTTTCATTTTGAAAGCAAAAGAACTCATGCACACATATTTCACACAGTACTATACACTATTAAGAATACAGGATGATCAACTCTATGCACAACCAGTGTGTTGTGCCACCTTGGGGTTCTGATTCCCATGGATCTCTTGAATTTCAATCTCAAGATCAGAGGGAATCAGAACCCCTCTGTGGGATAACACACTGGTTGTGCATAGTTACCCATCCAGTATTCGCTATGTCTCCAGAACATCATGATTAGTGGGCTGGTATCTTGAACTGCTCTGGGTTCTCACCTAACCTGTACAGTGTTGTGCAATGCCAGATCTATTAAAAACAAGTCAGCCATTATAGCTGATCTTCTTGGATCATCTGATCTGGCTTGCATTACTGAGACCTGGCTGGATGAAAATGCTGGTCTCATTTTGAAATCAGTGACTCCAGTTGGTTTCTTGGTGATACACTGTGTTAGGTTGGGTCACAGGGGCTTGGGTGTAGCA
This sequence comes from Neoceratodus forsteri, assembly GCA_016271365.2. NCBI lineage: Eukaryota > Metazoa > Chordata > Ceratodontiformes > Ceratodontidae > Neoceratodus > Neoceratodus forsteri. Next base: position 951,810,275 of record CM028134.1, read on the forward strand.
ATTTGTTTTAAATATGAATTTGGCCTTGTTGATGTACCAGTTGAGGACACCAGATCCTTCTAGTGTGCTGTGGCTGCAGGTGTGGGGTGCAAAATTATTCTCATCTACCATCCACCCGGAGGCAAGAACCAATTTTTGCAGGAAGTCACAGACTTCATTGTCAATATGGTGTTGGAATTCCCCAGGTTGATGGTACTGGGGCATTTCAATGCCTGGATCAACAATGAACTCTTGCAGTTTGGACAAGATTTCTGACTCATGAGTTCATTGGGCTTCACACAGGTAGTTACCTCTGTGACACACAATCACGGTCACTCTTTGGACCTGGTCTTCCTCCTGGGGTTGAAGACCTTCAACTTCGTGGTGGAACCAGTTGGATGGTCCAACCACCACATCATAAGATTCAATTTTTGGCTCCTCCTTATAGGCCTGCCCATGTGGAGATTGTCCGATACTGCCCATTTTGGGGCATGATCCCTGAAGGCCTTCTGGTGGTGTTGGATCTATTGGGAATGCCGGATGCAAGTGATGGTCTGGAGAATCTACATCAGACTTATAACTGAGCAGTGGTGGGGGCTGTGCATACCCTTGCTCTTTTCCATGTTCACCAGCTCACTTTCTGCCCTTGGTCGCCATGGTTTGATAGGAACTTGAGGGCATTGAAGTGAGTGGGTCAAAGGTTACAGCATGCTTGGTGTAGGTCCAGCTTGGATGCCAACAAACTTAGACTGATGAGCATTTTTAGGACTATCAGTCAACAATCTCTCATAAGAAGGCAGAGTTCCTGTCCAGGGAGATTGCTGTAGCACAGAATCGACCAGCTCATCTGTTCCAAATGGTAGACAGACAGTGCAATCCAGCCTGTCTACAAGTTTGGGAAACCTTTTCACAAATTAAGTGAGATTAATTTATTTTATTTTTTATTTAGTCAGTCATCGGAATTACAAACCTTTGAGTCATAGACTCATTTACAAAGGCTCTGCGTCAGCATAGTCATACATTCAGATATAGTACATTTGTGGGATATCACATTTCAGAGCATTTACATATAATAGCCAGGGTGGCTGAAGGTCTATACATGTAGTAGCTTGGGTATTGATATTAGTACAGAGAAACAATTACAGAACAAGTGCAGCCTCTGGGGCATTGTCATATAGTAGGAACAGTGATCAATACATTTGTGAGACAACACAGTTTAAGCAAAGTATTTACATATAAAAGCCTGGGTGACTGTTGATCTACAGTATACATGTGGTAGCTAGGGTATTGGTATTAGTACAGGTGATTTAGTTACAGTGTGAGTGCAACCTCTAGGGCACTGTCAAATAGCAGAGACAGTGATCAGCAGTGAAGATGTCCTATACAGTTAGTTCTATACAGTTGGTTGCAATGTCATTGGGGAGCAGCCTAGTGCAGCTCTGAGCAGGTCAGTTAGGAGGATTAGCAGTTGCACTGGCATTGGCGCAAAGAGAGAATGTGTTTTTTAAGGATGGTCTTGAAGTGCCCTAGCTTGGGAATGGTGGTTATGACTTGGGGGAGCTCATAGTATGAGGCAGGAGCTCTATAGAGGAATGATCTCTGAGCTAGGGAGGTGCTGACCCTGGGCACAGTCCACAGATGTTTGTTGGCAGAACAAGTGGTCACAATGTGGGAACTCGAGAGTAGGGAAGCAGAGACCCCCAGTGGAGTTAACCCTAGGTGGATTTTTTTTGTGAGGAGACAGGATTAATGTTGTAGTCTTTCTTCCAGGGGGATAATGTTTGTTAGAGCGTATAGGGTGCAAGTATGGGAGTGTTTATCGGCACTGAGGAGGAGTCGGCACACTTTATCAATGGCTAAGTGATTTTTGTTTAGGGTGTTGTTGTCTGCAGCTGAGTAGATGGAGAGCCCATAGTCAACAAGAGAGAGGACAGAAGAGGTGACAGCCAGATTGAGAGCCTCTGGTGTCAGGCAGTCTTTGTGCTGGTATAGGAGGCTGATGCAAGTATTAATGGCCGAGGTCAGGATGTTACTGTGGGCATGGAAGGATAGAGAGATGTCAGAGGTAAGGGTGAGGTATTTATAAGTGAGTACTTGTTCCAGGGGTAGGTGAGCATGGGAGAGGATTTTTAGTTCAGTGTCCTTGGCCTTGCTCTGCCAGTGGGCCAATAGCATGGCTTTTTTTTTTTGATGTTGACCACAAGTCTGCGACTGGTGAACCAACTTTCAATCTGATTGAACGAGTCTTGGAGGGAAGGCTGTAGGTTGTCAGTGCAAGGGTGCACAGCATAGAGAACATCATCAGCATATAGCAGTAAGTTACCAGCGCAGGATTTTGGTAGAGCATTTAAGTAGATACTGAAGAGGAGGGTCTCAAAATGGATCCCTGGGGGACCCCCGAGCAGACAGGCAGGGTGGAAGATAGGGTGTCATTTATCTTAACATATTGGGATCTAGAAGTAAGGTAACTATTGAACCAAGAGAGTGGTCCTCGTGATAGACCAGTGTGGTGGAGTGTGTCCAAGAGGAGGGGGTGGGAGACTTTGCTCGCCTCTTTGCTGATAAGATTGATGACATCAGGTAGGAGATTCGCCTGTCAAGCTCTATGGGGGTTGTTGGTGGTTGGAGAGAAGTCATGACTCCTCTGTTTTGTTTGGTTGAGTTTGACCAACCAGAGATCATGGATATCATGTGGCTTCTCCAGGGTATGCAGCCAAGTAACTGTAGTTTAGACCCAAGTCCTACTCGCCTTCAATAGGGTATGTGGATGTGACTGGCCCGGTTATAGCAGATTTAATTTGGTGCTCATTGGAGTCTTGTGAGTTCCCCAGCAACCTGAAGGAGGCTGTGCTAACCCCCTCTTCTCAAGAAACCATCTCTTGACCCAGATTCTACTGCAAACTACTGACTGATCTCTAACCTTCCCTTTATAGGGAAGGTTATTGAGAACGTTGTTGTGCAACAGTTGGAGAACCATCTTACTATCCATGCTATCTATGATCCTTTCCAGTCTGGATTCCATAAGAGACATAGTACTGATACTTCTGGTTTGGGTACTCAATATCACCTGACTGCAAGAGACCAGAAGTGTCGTTCCATCTTGGTCCTTCTGGATCTCTCATCAGCCTTTGACACTGTGCACCATGGGGTGCTTCTTGACTGCCTATGGGTCATCTGTGGCCTGTCTGGTACAGTCCTCAGATGGTTCCATTCTTTTCTCACTGGCAGGTCTTAGAGGGTAGTATCAGGGATGTATTCCTCTGACTTATTCTCCCTGCCATGGGGGGTCTTGCAGGATTCAATGTTGTTCCACATGTTGTTTGTGGTTTATATGCTACCATTAGGAGACATTGTGAGATGGTATGGGCTGAGTTTTCACAGTTATGCAGATGATACTCAGCTGTACCTGTCATTTTTGCCTGACCAGGATAGTGTGCTCTCAGTATTTTCCAACTGTCTCATTGAAATCGAAGACTGGATGAATTCCAGCTTGTTAAATCTGAATTCAGACAAGACAGAGGTGTTAGTGGTGGAACCAGGTCATCAGACAGAGGGGTCAACTGCTTGGTGGCCTGTCAGGCTGTGGCTTGGGAGCTCCCAGCTGTTGAACTCCGAACGGTGTGTGGAATCTGGAGGTGATACTTGATTATGGTCTGACACTTTATTCACAGGTGTCAGCTATGGTGAAGCCCTCATTTTACCATCTGAGGAACATCATCTGGATTAAGCACATTCTTCCATCTGGCAATCTTCCAACCCTGGTCCATGCTTTCATGACCTCATGCCTTGACTACTTGAACTCCCTTTTACTTGGGCTTCCTGGGGTAGATATCTGCTGCCTGCAGCTGCAGAATGCTGCAGCCAGGTTATTGTCTGGGTCTACTCAATCCAGTCATATTTCTCCTGTGCTGTGCACTCTGCATTGGCTGCCAGTTCAGTGGCGGATCACTTTTAAAGTCAGTTTACTGACTTTTAAAGCCATACACAGTTCATGTCCGAGTTACTTGCAAGAGCTTCTGAATCCCTACTGCCCCCTCTGACCACTCCGCTCAGCTGATGAGGGATTGCTAGAGATTCCCAGGGTGCATTTGAGGACCTCAGGAGCACAAACTTTTGTTTATGCTGCCCATACCCTGTGGAATTCTTTACCTCATTGGATACGAGAGCACCAGACAGTGGAGAGCTTTAAAATTGCTCTTAAAACTCATCTTTATCTTCTTGTTTTCCCTGATTTTTAATACCTTGCTATTATTGATTTCTGTATACTATGTCAATATTTTTAAGTTTTATATGTTGATTTTAAATGTTTTACAGTTTGATATTTTGAACAGCACTTTGATACTTGTGAACTGCACTTAAATAAAGCTATAATTATTATTATTATTATTATTATTATTATTATCATCAAGGATTTATAAAATGAACACAGTATTGCTACTGCGTTGGTGGAATTAATCACCATTCTCCATGAGGCTTTGGACAGGGCTGAGACAGCTGTTGCTGTTTTTTTTTTATTTGTTCATTTGTTTATTGAATTTATTGAGCAGTTTTGATTTGGTGCACCACCATCACCTGCTCTCCAAACTCAGAAACATTGGTTTTATGGAGGGAATTATTTCTTGGTTTGAGAGTTATTTGGATGGTAGAAAACAAAGAGTATCACTTGATGGTATTATGTCTCCACTGGTAGGATCTGATGCAGTGGTTGCACAAGGATCCAGATTTGGGACCCGTTATTTAATATTTATGTTAATGATTTACCCTTGGCTACTTTATGTTAAAGGATTTTATGTTATCCAGATGAACTTGTTTTGTTTAACAGTGGGTGAGAGAATGCAATTTTGGCTTTACAGTGTGTTTCATATAGTTAATAGGTGGTTGAATGATATTGGATTATTGTTAAAAGTGTCTAAGACTAAATTTATGTTTTTTGGAAATAAGAGTAGGTTGGCTGCTATCCCTGATCACTTTATAGTTAGGAATGAAAACAGTGTGGAAACTGAGATGGTCAATTCTTTTTAGTACTTACGTTCTTATTTAGATAGGTTATCATATAATTCTCATATTGATTTTTTGGTTAAGACTGTTAATGTTCAGTTGGGTTTGCTTTACAGAATAAGAAACTGTCTTTCATTTAACTCTAAAAAGGTGTACAATTATTAATTTTATCTCTTATTGATTATGGTCTACCAATTTATTCAGATGCAGTGGAGACCTCTTTAAATAGTTAGAATTGTTTACCACAACATGTGTCATTATGTGTCAGCCTGTTCTAGGTTAACATATCATTGTACCTTTAATTTTTCACTTAGTAATTGGTACTTGAATATTGTTGCTTTTATTTTATGTTAATTTCTACTTGGAAATTTTGGCATAGTGATGTATAGTTATCCTTTAAGGATCTGATTCACATGGAAGGCTCTCGGTATCCAACTCACTCTGAATCAACACTGTGCTTAAGGTTGCCTCTATAGAAGTCATCCTCAGCTCAACATTCATTTGTTATAAAAGACTGGAACTCACTTTCATCTACATTACATCACTCTAAATCTTATTACACTTTCAAATAGAATTTGAAACAGTATTGAATTGAGATGTCTAGGTGTTACTGCTTTGACTGTTTATAATGTACTGTATATAAAGTCTTTGTTTCCGTTATCTCACATGTACATGCTGTGAAAAAATGATATTTGCATTCTGTTAATCTGTTACTTGTCTGGGTCCTCAATGAAAATGGGCATTTGATGCCCTCAGACTTACCTGGTTAACAAATTAAAAAAAAGAAATTGAAAGACTTCAAAATTCAGGGCCACTATAAAATTTATGTTTTAGTTGAATTCCCAGAGGGGGTGGAAAGTAAGGACATAAGCAGTTTCCTTCAGAATGTTCTTCCTGTGATGCTTCACCATCTGAGGCCTTCCTCCCTGGAGCTTCAACAGTCTCATTGCTCCTTAGCCCAGCCATTCAAGTCCAGACAAAAACCTCTTTCTATACTTGTGAAGTTCCCTCATTACCCAGAGAAGGAGATGGTGATGCAGCTGACCTGAGAAAGAAGCACCTTGATGTGGCAGTGGCACTGATAATTCAAATGTATTTTGATTTCTCCCCAGCTCTAAACAAATGTTACAGGGCCTTCACCCACACCTAGAGATGGTCAAACTTATCAGATTCTGAATTTGTTGAATTTTTGTGAAATTCCATGAATTTTCACAATATTTAGTGAACTTTTTCTGAATTTTCTGAAATTCTTTCATTGGCCATACCTTGGTCTGAATTAAAGCTAAGGATCTGATCATTGACAGGCACATTGTCATGCTCAGGATCAACATTTCATGGTGTTTGGATAAAGGGTGGGGAAGTTATAGGGTCTCAAAATCTAGCAATTTATTATTCATATGAAAATTCCTGAAAATATTTACTGTATATGCTTACAAATTAGCCACCTTTGGATCTACATAATTGAAAACCTAGATGCATACTTTCTTGTAAGTTTCATTGAAACTGTTAAATAGAGATTGTAGGGTTTGGTTATGACCTGCCTTCCTACATGACTTCCAGGAGCTCGCTTCTGAACCTGGGACGTCAGCATGGCAACATGACATTCTGATGTCAGATCATGGTGATTGCCTTAAAAACTCATTAAGACTTGATGACACCATATGGCGTCATAAAAAAATACCTCTTTTTCCTGATGATGCCGTATGGCATCCTAAGTTATGTGCTGTACTGTCCTGATGATGCCAGTTGGTGTATGTGTCTCTCTCTTGGTGCAGCTCAAGCATCTGTTTACATTTGATGAATTGAGCTGCACCAGCCAATTGAGGACATCATACCATCACTGATTTTACCTAATGTAATATGAGTTCCTATTGGATATTTTTGAGAAATCACGTCTTACTTCTTGTTTAGCACCTAATCTGTATATGAAAAACACAAGCCTGATCCTCACTGTTGAAAAAATATTTTTAAATACAGAAATATTCAGTTCATTTAGTGGTATAAAGGGAATAATAGTTATTACAACAATCATGATATCAGTGACAACATGTTATTGTAGAAAAAATACCCCAATTTTTTCAAACAAAAGTGAAAACACTTCAATCATAGTATCCCTAACCATTACAATGACCCCTGTACCTGTTTCTAGCATTCCTTGCCACCTTCCACTACCTTGCAAGTACCCAGCTCTGGTCACACTGACACGTGATAGCCTCCCTACATTATGCCTGTAAATCTTAACAGGAAGTCTTCAGTTGAATGTATTATATTGTTTATACTGTATTCTATTATAAATTGCTATGGTATTGTGTTGTACTGTTCAGTATTAGTATTTGTGTAACTACTGTAGTCCCATGTTCTTTGACTGCTGATCATTACTGCCTATACATGCCTGTTCTCCCATCTCTTCCATCTCTACCCAGAGTGCATTTGGAATCAAGCACTTGCTGCTTAGTATGTTCTGCCTGATAAAACTTCTCAATAAATAAATAAATAATAAATAAATAAATTTACTATTTTTGTATGTGCTGTGAACAATGTTTATTATGCTTGTTTGTTGCCATTACAGTTTGTCTTGTAACAACAAATCATCTTGTTTTAGTGTAACATATTAAGCTGATCAGGTTGACACTATAATTATTTCATAACTTATATTTTTTGAATTTGAGCAATCTGATTGGCTGTCACCACTTTTGATGTATTTTTTATACCTTTTGGGGTATTTTTCTACAATAACATGTTGTCACTGATATCATGATTGTTATAACTATTATTCTATTTATACCACTAAGTGAGCTAAATATGTCTGTATTTAAAAATCGAGCTCTGTGATTGGTAGGATTTTCTGATATCATCAATTTTGAATTTAATTGTTATAAAGGGATTGTCTTAGATTCAGGTACCATCTCCCTGATGAAGCCTTAATTGATGAAGCACCAGGGAACCTGCACACAGATCTTATTGTTGTGTCTTCCACTATTCTATTCCGTGTGCATGTGCCTGAAACTTTGGAATAAATCCTTATTTAGTATTCAAGCAAGGACTCTAGTATTTTTTTACAACCTTCACTGCAGGGAAAGTGGCTCTCCTGCCTCTGGAGTCTATGGTGATTTTTCTTTTTTTTTGCTGTTTCAATTAGGGCTCGCAGTCCTCACCCGCACTTTGCCCTAGCTCTGTAGTGCTGCACCATTTAGTCCTGTTGATCCTCACTGTTGCCATGTTTCCTCTATGCTTGTTGTTTATGTCACTGTTTTCATTAATCAGCCAGAGCACACACTGGTACAGGAAGAACATGGTGACTGAAAATGTAGTTTCAAGATGAAGGCTCGGCTGCCAACCTAAAGTACTCACTTTGGTTTGGCACCAAAACCCTGATTTGTAATCTGTATTTATTTGTTTGTTTGTTTTTTATTTATGACAAAAGTTTCTCATAGTTGTCACTGTTCATTTCATGATAATTTCTGATCATCCTGTGTGATCGCATTGGATGGATCCAGCTGGCATTCCTGTTGGGAGGGAGTGTTTCTTGTGCATACTAGATGAGTTCACATGAATTCAGCACAGTTTATTTTTTAAAGAGTTTATGTTCAGATTACAGCTATGTTTTAATTAAAATCTATGTGGCATACTGCTCCCTGTGTCATGGAGGATAAGCAGGTTAGGGTCAGTAGCATGTTTGTTTCATGCTCTATACTTGAGTTTTCTCCCTAATGCACAGTTGCTGATTTCTTAAAATGAAAAAAAAAATGGTGTTGTCCATCAACTCATCTAGCATCAGTCCAGTCCCAGCCTGTGATGTGCTGTAAAGGCCAATTCAGTATTAAATCCCTCCACAGTCACTGGTGTTGTCCATCGACTTATATGTTGTTAGTCCAGACCCAACCTCTGATGCACTGTAAAATGCTCTTCAGGTTCAAATCCCTCTACAGCCACTGGTAAGAGCCATTGCCTTACCATGCATCAGTTGAGCCCCAAACTGTAGCGAACAGTGAAGTGCATTTCAGGTTCAAATCCTTCAACAGCCAATGAATGGTGTTGTCCATGGACTTACCATGTGTCAGTCCAGACCAATCTCATAATGCACTGTGAAGTGCATTTCATGTTCAAATCCCTCCACATCCACTGGTGTAGCCCAGTGATTCACATGACATCAGTCCAGCCCCAACCTCTGATGCATTGTAAAGTACTCTTCAGGTTCAAATCCCTCCATGGCCACAGGTAAGATCCATCATCTTACCATGGATCAGTCGAGCCTCACACTGCAGTGAACAGTGAAGTGCATGTCAGGTTCAGATCCCTCCACAACCAATGGTGTTGTTCATTGACTTACCATCTGTCAGTCCAGAGCAATCTCATAATGCATTGTGAAGTGCATTTCATGTCCAGATTTCTCCATATCCAATGGTGTCATCAGCTCAAATCCCACCAGAGTCGCTGCTGTAGTCCATCTGCTCATCAATCTTCAGTTCAGCCCTTACCTCTGACACTCTGTGATGTGCATTACTGGTATGGATCCCTCCTCTGCCACTGTGTAGTCAATTGTACACATCAGGATTCATTCCAACACTACCCTCAGATGCACTGTAATGTTCTATTCAGGTTTGAATCTCTCCACAACCACTTGTTTTGTCCATTGTGCTCATCATGCTTCAGACCAGCTCTTTCCTCTGATGCACTGTGATGTGACCAGTGCCAATGTATGACATATACAGTCCATTCATGTGAAGCACAGCACATAGTACACATGTGTACCCATGAGCCAGTAAGCATCACTCCTTGGTAGCAGGCATACTCACATGGTGTGTCATACTGAATACTGCAACATATCACATGTGTATGCAGGCAATCCATGTGACACAACACATAGTACACAACCTTTACAGGCACCAATGTCATCACCCTGTACGTATACCCACAATGTCTCTGCATGGCATATGAGCACCATTTCTAGGTGCAGGCAGCCCCACCTGCTTCCCCACAACCGAGTATACCCTAAGGATGGGTGCCAATTTGTCACACAAAGTGAATGCAATGCATATGAGCATCATTCATTGGTACAGACAGACCCACCCCCTTCCCCATGACACAGTATACCCAAATTACCAGTGCCTTTTCAGCAATTTCATCACCCTATACGTATATCCACAATGTATCTGCAGTGTCTGTTAGCATCATTAGTAGATGCAGACAGACCCTCTCATTTCCCCAGAACATATGCAGTGCATCTGAGCATGTATCATAAATTCAGGACCCCGACCCTACACTAACACACAGTGCTTCATCATACAGTCATTCCCTCACTTTATACCATCCCATAATACACCCCTCCAAAAATAAACTATGTCAAGGAATTAAATACACATGTTTATGTAACATGATGTTTATTGAAAGACCGTGAACCTTTACATGAACAAAAACATCATGCTTCATTAATGACATGATAATGCAAACAGCACAAATAAAATACATTTTCCTATATTTATTATGGAATTTTATTACAAAAATACAATAAAATAGTTTATTTAAATGAAATTACACCTTTAGCCACAATACTTATGTAATCAATCATAGAGAGACCTCCAGCACTAAAAAATGTATCCATTTCCTGTGTCAGCTCATTGACCTACTCTTGCATTGTTCTTCCTATTTACATCAGTTGTCCTCACAAAGCACTTCCTTCCTTCCTGCATCACATCCTGGTAATACTGATATGTCTAAGGTACTGTGTAAATATGTTCTTACTAAACTGGGGAAAAAACAAAAAAATTATAATCAGAATCATAAACTAAAATCAGTGGGTAAAAACAATTAAACACTGCAAAAATGCCAACCAGTGGAGTGGAACAAAAAACTCAAGCTGTAATAATAAGAGATTCAGACACTGATTTCTGACTGAAAAAAATGACAAAAACTTTGCAAAATTTATTATTTTGTCAATGACATGTTTATTGCATATTTTTAACAATTTTAACCCACAATTGTTCAGAAATGTAATATTTCTGTATGACTAAGTAGCCAGAGCATAATTACATTTAGATAAAATCATCAGATTTCATGAAAATATGAAAAACAACATTACACATCACTGAATCCAGTTAAATAGAAATTACCAAACCTCACTCATTTTCAAGAACTTTTTGTCCCTAACAACTTTTCTTTTTACAGTTTTAAAATTGAATGTATGTTTGTTAAGATATGTAGGTTTAAGCACAGTGTGTTTTATGAATGCTATAGATCTAGAACCGCTTTAGGGGCACAGGTGTTCAAGCAGAAGGCAGAGTGTACCTGAGCAATCTAGTGACAACAGGATAGAATGAGTTAAAACTTAATATTTAGGGTCAATGAACCTAATAACATTTGTGACATTCTGTTCTCTAGCTTTAAACTGATAGGGGCATCAAATTCAGCAGTTTAAGTAACTGCAGAATGTAATTTTAAAATATCTGAAAGTTCAGAGGTTTATATCTCAGTCACCTTTAAAGCTACATATCTGAAATGTGACACACATATGTATGGGAATGAGTAATGTCACCATGTCAAATGTGGTACAATTTGCACAAATGCTTTTAGTTTATGTAGTTGTTGCCTGTAATGTTAACATTTCTGAATATCTGGAAGCTCATAATTCTGTCACTTTTAAAGACAGAGATCTGAAGCTTGATACACTTCTATATGGGTATTGAGACATCCAACATACCAAATGTGGTGCAAGTTAGGCAAACACTTTTAAAACTAGATGGAAATAACTGAAATCCCAATTTCTCCAAAATTTCACAATATTTTCATGGAACATTTGTGAAATTTAGTGGAAGCAAAATCAGCATTTCGCCCGAATTCCACTCATGAAAGATACATTTCTTCCACCCCTACCCATGTCAGACATGTACTGATAGGCAACAAAGTCCCCTACAGTTTACATGGTATACCCCTCCCACAAAGACATTTCGACAGCGACCAACACTACAGTGACTACAGTGCCAGGTCACTGCAGTGTCCATGCTGGATCCCAGTACTCTATTTGGGGGGTCTTGCACCCCCTCATCTAATCAGCTCCAACTCAGAGTTGATTATATTTACTAGGTGGGGGTGCAGAAGGCATAGCCCACCATGTGAGGGGTTCAGGGGGTGAAGACCCTGAAGAAAAAATATCAGTAGGGTAGAAGCCAAACCGCAAATGCTGTCAATATGATGGTTTCACTGTATGGCCATTCGACAACGTTTTTGTCAATGACTGATCGTAGATCCGTTTACACTATCCTGTGACTCTCTGAATCACAACAAATGGGTTACAGCATTTGTTTCATACCCCAGAGCCATCAGAAGACTTTATCCAGAGAATCTGTCTGTAATTCCAGCTAGCCAACCCTTTTCAGCTAGATGACCCACAAGACATGGATACAGCTCTGGCCCCTACTCATGCAGCTCTGAGGCTCAAACAGGCCCTGTTCTGCAGTATCATGACCCTCCTAAGGATGATCTCCAGCTACTGAATTACCACAGGAAAGGAAGAAGCTCCACCAAAAAGAACAAAAAACAGAAAGAGATCACCTCCTCCTCCTCCACCCAAACTAAGAACCAATAGCCAAAGCAAAGACCACGATACTTCATCTGAAAGCTCTGAGGGTGAGGTGACAGGAAGCCTATGTACTTACCTATGTTATTTATTTATTTATTGAATTGTGTTGACCTGGTAGGCCTACTGAGACTAGAAGTCCCTTTTTCAGGGGTGACTGGGGGGAAGGGGATACAGATGGTAACCAATTGAAATTGAGCCAGATTATGCTGTTGCTGATATTTTTAATGAATTCTTGTAAACTCTAAACTACAGAACCTCACAACCCAAAACCTCAAGAAGCAGAAACCACAGTACTGGCTAAAACTTCTGTTCCTCCTTGAACTGGACTGCAACCTGAATTCACCCTGCTCCCACTCAGAACACCACCCAGTTCGGAAGAAACCCTCCTTTGTACTTAAGCTGCTATCACTGCTGCTGCTGCTACATTTTCTCTGCCATCAGGACTGGGCTGAACTATTTGACTACTAATTTGCTTAACATGACCGATTATATATGTTCTCTCCACTCTACTGACTCATTACCTGGACAGTGCAATCTGGAATCTGTACCAATTAAGCACTGCATTCTGTAGTAAGACTTAAAGTGGCTATACTGCCATGTGGACACCACTGCATGTCTTTTCTGCTGCATACCTTTGCTTTAGACTTTAAAGGCACTTTTAACCTTGAATTGTGTTATTTTAACCTTTCTATTGCAGGTGTCCCCTCTCATTTTCAATGTTATATGTACTCATAGCATTCCCTAATACAGTTGCACCACATCAAGAGAAAAGGGGGTGGGGAGTGATTCCACTACTAGAAACCAGTATTTAGGAGGATTTATGGCAAGGTACATATGGCCCATGCACTGACAGGCAGATTACTATTCTGCTCCCACTTTCTCTGTTCCATTTTGGCAATTGCTATTTCCAGGTATCCATATGAGAGGGAGGCACTTCTCAACCCTACTGTACCTTACCAGGTTGAGAAACCCCCTAGGCTACACCCAGTATCATATTCAATGGCATCTTATTGGTCCTTTGACCACTGCTGTCCATGCTTGGGGACTCATACGTATGAGCTGTTACCACTACACTCACTCTTGGAGATGTCCTCCCCCCCCAATGTGTTATGTGTAGACTGGCAGATTCTGTACTTGAGAGGCACCCTTCTGTTGTTCCTTTTTCATAATGTTTGCGATTACTGCACACTTTCAAACTGCTTTTCTGGGTTTATGTGTTTTTTTCTCTAGCCACTGTGATTGTATGGGGGGGGGGGGGACTGCATCTCAGACCTAATAGTGACATTTTGGATGACAAACTGGTCCACCCATGGCATATGGATTACTGGTTCCAGAAAGGGGATGGGGAGGCCTTTTTCATTCATGTTGTCACTACTGTTACCATTTACTGCCTTGTATATAGTTTCTCCTGTTGAGTTCATTTGCTTATCAGGCTTTTTCCATATGTATACAACCAAATTTATCTAAAAGTGCTGAGCCATGGGTACAGCTTGACACTTGCACAGTCTCCCTTCCCTTCATCTATTTCCCTGATGGCATCCCCCTCTACTGAGGTACACCCATTGAATCTGACCCCTTCAAAAAGGCCCCTGGGCATTATTCCTTTCTTTTGCACCTATCTGTGACAGATTTTAAACTCATTTTCTGAAACTTAAAGGGGCTTGACTCCCCTGTTAAATGTAAGCAAGTGCTAGCACACTTGAAAAAACTACACACTTTGCCTTCCTACAGGAAACCAAGCTGTCATCAATTGAGGCAGGCAAACTGAAAAAAAGAATGGTTGGGCCTAGAAATCACCAACACATATACCTCTGCTAAGTGGATGGTATCTATTTTAATTCATAAATCACTGAAATGGCATTGTACTGCCCTCTGCAGCTGAAGCAGAGGGTAAATGTATAATAGCTCACATGTCCACTCCAGAGGGCCCCTGCTGCTATTCAATTTATATGGTTCTACCATTGATGACCCTCAATTCTTGTCTCACCTCAGTGAAGATCTTTCCAAATTAAACCCCACATCTTCTCCCATTATAGCTGGGGGAGAGAGTAATCTCATGATTGACCCCCTCACTTGACCAGTCCTCCATAAAGGTTGAACCCCACTTGATAGGGCAGGCCAAACTCAAAAGTCTGAAACATGAACATGCCATGTGAGATATTTGGTGCCTTATGCCTCCTGACTGAAGGACTACACACACTACTGTCCAGTGTACATATCCCTGAGTAAACAGACTCCTAGTTTATTTCCCCACACATCCCTCAAGAAACTGTTGATTCATATATACATCCCCTTTTCATCTTGTACTATGCCCCAGTTTCACTGAAAATATTGTGGGGTCCCTATCCCCAAAATCTTCCTCATAAAACTTGACATCCTCCTTCTTAAAGACCCAGAGCCCGATTCTCAAAGCTCCTGGCATGGCACAAGGGGCTTGCACCACAAAGAAGGTTGCAACGTGCCCCCTGCACCAAAATATTTGCTGGGAATAATTTTCAAAAGCAGCCTGCATCAACCGCAGGCTGTCTGCACCATACGGGGCATGGGCCACCAGTGCACCACAGAATGGGCTGCTGCATGGCGCTAGAAGCTTGTGGCAGAAGCAGGCTGCCATATCCCCTGAAATTGGGATTCTCAAAACTCTCCCAGAGGATAATTTCTAAGTACCATTAGACCAGCCAGGGCTGGTGTAAGGGTACTTAGAAATATGCCCGCTGGAAGAATTGAGCAATTTTCAGCAATGTGCCCTGTTCCCCCTCCCCAGCCCTGATTCCCAGTTCTGATATAAAAATAATTCCTCTGGTGGCTAGCAGTACCCCCTTCCTGATCCCCATTCTGATATAAAAATAACTTCCCTGGTGGTTTAGCAGAACCCCTCCCCACAGCCCTGATCTCCCATTAAGAAATAAAAAGAACTGACCTGGTGGTTTAGCAGCACCCCCAAAGCCCTGATCCCTCATTCAGACATGAAAAGAACTGCCCTAGTTGTTTAGAAAGCTCCCCCAGCCCTGATCCCCATTCAAAAATTAAAAGAACTTCCCTGGTGGTTTAGCAGAACACCTGCCCAAGCCCTGCCTGATCATCCATTCAGAAATATTATACATGTCCTGGTGGTCTAGTGGTCCACCTACCTTCCCACCCCAACAGTCAGTGCCTCACACCCACTCCCACCCATCCTCGAGCAGGCAGCTGGTGCAGCCCTCTGCTCACCACCACGAGCAGCTGCCAACTGAGCTGTCCAGAGTGTGTACTGTATACAGTAACTTAATCTAAGATTAACTTAAATTCTGAGTTTTTTAAATTGCACATGTTCAGAAATGGAATGTTTTTTATTAAATATTTTAAAAATGACTCAAGTTTAGGAAATAAAAACAAGAAAAGTGAGTACCTTGGGCCAAACTCTATAAAACCTGCATGTTTCAGGTTTAAAATCCTCCTAGTTTCTTACTTATAAGTGAGCAAAAAATGTCTTAATTTGTGTGATTTTTGTGTTTTTGGCCCTGTGCAACTTTGCCCCATGAACCAATTGCCTCAAAATTTTCAGGATCCAGACATCATGGCACCATATCTGCCCTTTCCAAATGTCAAGTACAGTAGATGAATGGAATCAGAGTTACTAAGGTGCAAAAACTGGGGTTTAACATTGGGTGCTTTCTTAACCCTAATATGCAGGTGTTAGCACATCTATTACAGAAAGGGAAAATTTGAGAGAGAAAGAGTTAATACACAGAGAACAGTAGCAAAATACATGTAATGTGAAGTATTATGCCTCAAATGTTTACCAGTTTGCAAAGATTCCAGTTCTATGACTTGTACTTACAGTATAGTTCTGGTGAACTATTTAAGTCTCTGGCTGCCTCTGTTCCTTAATGCAAAGTATCACATTCAGGAAGTGTTTCAATATTAGGGTTTGAATTGTCAATTATCCTGAGGCACTATACATAACTTATGGAACCTTCATATCACATATTGATAATGCGCCTTATTCACTAATTAGTGGCCATTCGTTTGTGACCACCTTTTTTACTGAACATAAAATCACTACTCAGTTTTATGAACAGAGAATGCAGCACCTCTTTTTTCATTTAAAATAAACTGGACTACAATTCACGCAGATGTGTTTTTGTGACAATTGTAATATTATAGGTTAATTTAATGTTCATTAAATCAGATAATCATAATATTTTATGTGGAAAATTTTATGTAAAGACAATTTTTGTTTTTCATATGCACTAGAACTAATTATAGGTTTTTTGCTGGTGCTACTTTGTGCGAGAGGAATTAAGTGCACTCTTGCATTTTTGTACTACTAATGAATTTTAAGTATGTGTTAATTACAACTCATTTCAGCCACCCTTACAGGAATACAATGCCTTTGTTATTATGAGTCAATTTGTCAATTTGCACATAAAATGCTGTAGCCAGTCTTGCAGGCTTAAATTGCTACTTGAGAAATCAAGGCATTAAAAAGGAAAACAGCTTGGAGCATCAATCTGTCATAAAGCATGCAGTGGCATGTGTCATGGCATGCACAGTATTTGCTTTCTTGTCCTCTTCAGACTAAGTCTTTCAGACATATTATTTGAAAAGACCTTTGTAAAACATAGACAGAGCTATGTTTCTGCAGGTTTTTCCCAAGTGTAGGACACAGGTTAAAACAGGGAACAATAAGACTTCAGCACCCCACATTGTCTTGAGTGATCCCTTCCCCCCTTCACCTGAACAGAAAAGACATACACCGTGTTTTGGAAGAAAAGGACGCAGCAATGTGTTTATTAATAAAGATCCTTATAAGTAATAGTATGATGTGTGCAGCTCAGTAGTATCAGCAGGCCTCTTACTGTGCAGCCCGCAACTCCCACAAGTCCATCTCCGTACACACAGGGGACATTCCTGGTGGAACCGATAATTCTTAAAACATGCACAGCATCCAGAGGGACTCTGTCCTCTAAAGCATAAGGGGTGGCTTCTAAGCTGTGTGCTGTGCACCCCCCACCTGTCAGAGGGTGCTACACATGCAGGCCAAAATGCAAGGCAGCTATCCTTTGACTGGCCCATAAGGCTCTTTCTCTTCAGGAGCTTACCTCCTGCCAGCCATTAGAGGAACCCATCTATGACTGTGGCAGGTTCCCCTATTATCCCCCTATGTACTCTACCTCTGAGACTACCATGCCACATTTATATGACTGTGATTATCATGAACTACTCCCTATACTATCTTGTTAGAGGAGGTGAACACAACAGGCAAAACCTCATTGGAAAAACCAGAAAAATTCCTCCTTGACCCCTAAGGTGATCTCCCTTAATAGGATAACAGGCTTCATACCTGCTCTCAGCCCTCTTCACCTGCTACCATGGTGGGCAGGTGGGAATCTTTCTAGATGAAAGAACAAACAGGCTGGGATCTCATATCTTAGCCCTTTTATGGGTTCTTTTGCTTCTCCCTATACCAACTTCCCCTACCCATGGGCATCCACCTAGCTCTGCTGATCCTACACTTTATCACTCTCTCCCTGACCTACCTTCTCTAATCACATTCTGGTCAGCCTTCTAGGGAGGGCACTCAGACAAGACAGAGGTTCACTGGCTTCAAGGGGCCCCTTTGTCAGCTGCCTATTCTCTTGTGAGGTCCTGTACCCCATTCACTTGAACAGAAAAGATGTACACTTTGTCTTGGAAGAAATGGCTACAGCGACGTGTTTATTTATAAACATCCACATGATTAATAGCATGATTAACACAGCTCGGTAGAGTCAGCAATCCCCTTATTATGTGATTCGCACCTCCCACTGGTCCATCCCCTTACTCACAGGAAACCTTCTGGGCTGAACTGCTATTTCTTAAAAGGGGCATGGCTTCCAAAGGGCCTCTGGCCTCTGAGGCATAAGGTATGGCTCCAGAGCCATGTGTCTCTCCCCCATCAGAGGGAGCTACACACACAGGCCAAAACCCAAGGCAGCTATTTCCTGACTGGACTGGCCTAAACAGCTCGTTCTCTTTGGGGACCTGCCTCCTACCAGCCTCGAGAGGAACCCATTTGTGACAGTGACAGGTTCTCCTGTTTTCCCCTTTGTTGTCTATCTATGACACTACTGTGTTACCACAGTATGACTTTAGTCAATCAGACAAAAAGCAAGCCATGCTAAGAGCTCTCTATAACAGGATGTATATCTGCTAGAAACATATCTGAGCCCTCAGTAGACATATGCACCCCATCCTTGGTGTACAGTTGTGGCAATCGCATCACAAATAGAGATGCAATGAAGTTAAATTCCCCCTGTGACATGGACCCAAAGTGGCACATTTTGCATTACCATCCCGCTACGTGAAGTGCCCATTTTAAACTCTCACTTCATCACTTCGCATTGTAATTCTGACTTTGCATTGTTCATGCCACCCTACTTTACTTTAAGGTGGAGTGAGAATTCACAGGCAGCCCACACACATCACATGGCTTATTCAGTGTAGGTCCTATGCTTCAGGCAGGCAGACAGGAACTGACTCATGCTTGAAAGAGAGCTTCATTTTAGCCTTGTTGTAGGAGAAAGAGGTTGTGTATAGCAATACAGTGAAGTTAAATTCCTCCAGCAAAGCAGATGTAAAGTACACCACTTCATATTACTTTATGGCTAAGCAAAGTGCCCATTGAAAGCACTACTTCACCACTTTGTCTTGTGATGATGGTGATAATGACTTCACGTTGGTTGCTCACTCTGACTTTAAGGGTGGAGTGAGAATTTACTGGCAGCCCACACACATCACATGGCTTACACTGTCTAGATCACATGCTTCAGGCAGGCAGGAAGTGAATTATGCTTGAGAGTTTCACTGCAGCAGCAGCCCCTGGCTCTAACAACACCTGGGCCCCCCCACCTGTGCCTGGTCCTCCCTGCATCTCATTAGCATAGAAGTTCTTTACTACACTGCCTGGTGACAGCAGTGTAGTGAAATGTAATCTGTGTGGTGTGGAGGTGCGCCATGGCCCCAAACAAACTCACCGTGGCACAGGTGGCCAGCACACACACCTGTACAACCACCACCATGTACAGTGACAGGCCAAGGTTGCAGAACAGGGCAGTAATGCACCTGCTGGCCCTGCTGGGGAAGTAGGGGCAGCATGGTGTCCATCTGCGCATGGTGGCATGAAGCAGGGAAGGGGCATGGATCAAGCAGCTGGGTGCTCCACCACCACAACCTGTAGCAGGTGATGGTGGCAACCCTGTCTGACTACCTGCCACACAGGCCGATTTGGGCCTGATGTGAAGTGAGTTGGAGGCTGTTAACCACTGTTATGACAATGTTGAGCAGCAGTTGGAGTGAATTGAGGGGCACCAGTTGCAAATTATGGGGATGCTTCAACTGCTGCTGTCCCATTAGAACATTGATCATTAGTTTTATGTTGTCCTTGCACCCACCACCCCCTGTGTGAAAAAAATAGGTCCTGATGTTGCTCCTGATCTGTCTCCCTATTGTCTTCAAATGTTGGACCCTTCCTCATGCACATCTCTTTTTCTGTATGATGCTACCCTCTTGTACATTGTTGATTCACTTTTGGTACTTGATATTTTCTAGCATGCCCCCTCCCAGGGTCATCATCATCTTCAACAGGAACTGCTACATCACAACCTTTTTGAGGAGGGAGGGATTTAAAACCAACAGACCCAGACACAGCTACCTTAACTTTCTTTTTCTCTGGTTCCCAATCAGTGTATCATCAGAACTGAAAAAAAATATATAACTGCTGTGATTCGTGAAGAACGTGATTTGTCTCGTGCTGAGTAACTGGTGTTACATGACTAATGAACTGTACTCAAATACCTATGGCTGTACTTCCCTGACCTGTACCACCCCAAACACCCTTACTTGAAAACACATATTAATGAGTACAATGGTCAAGCTGAGATACTACAGAACATGGTTACATGCAACTTACAACCCCAAAACTTAAAGTTTTGTAATTTGTGAATCATCATGACCATGAAGATGAAGAATGTGATTTGTATCATGAGTGGCTCGTTATGATTGCCCTGACATAAAAAATTCACATTAATGAGTACGATGTTCACGCCAAGATATGCACCACAAGGTGCTCTGAAGTGAAGTCAAATAAAGAACCGTTACTTAAGTTACAGAAGGAGATTAGGCCCTAAAGAGATGTAAATGCACAGACAGATTAAGACTGCACTGCGCACTCACGAGATGCAGACACAAAGGCACAATAGCACTTTAGCCAGTGCTCACAAGTCACAAATCCAAATCTGGAAAGAAAACCTTTTGCCGGTTGATATGTATGTGTGTGTGTGTGTGTGTGTGTGGGGGGGGGGGGTGCAGTGATCTGCTGTAAATGTCCACTATCCAAAGACCACAAAGCAGTACAAAATAATGCAGGTGTCGTGGATAGCAGGTTCACACTGCTGCAATTACTTTGTGGTACAACAAATGTGCCTGATTTCATGGCACACGTTGCACACCCCACTCACACATGCACTACAAGTAATGCGTAGCAAACTGAAAACTTCAGTAATATAACCAAATCTTTTAAATAGACTGAAATTATACACTGCTGCACCATAACAATCAGCAAAAAAATTTCAAGAATTACTGAAAATATTACTGTGTGTACATTAACACAGTTATACAAGAAAAGTATAACCAAAACAAAAAGACTGCCTTTTTCTCCCAGTTAATCTACCTCCACCACAGATATGCTCCTCCTCCAAAACGCACTTCAAGTGTCTGTCAGTACACAGACTGAATGTTTTAAATTAACATTCAAAATCCAGACACAAACAATAAACACTCGATGATATGAGCACTGGAGGGTTTCCTAAAATTGATGTTCTAAATTTTGAGAAACAAAATGGCCCATAAAAGCTTTTTTAACAGCTTTTAGAGGGTTTCAGTCACAGAGCTCTGACAGCAAACTGTCCCCAGCTACCACTACACACACACACACACTCTACACAGAACTGAGGCTGTGCAGAACAATCTAGAGCCCATGTGACCTGCAATCCAATGAATCACTGTAAAATTCACCATGGAGCCCACAAACAAGGTGAAGTGATGCGAAGTACATTGATTTCTATATACTTCACCTTAAATTGGTACACAAGTGGTTGGGGAAGGCGGAGTAAAGTGAAGTCATTGTTTTCAATGGACTTTGTATTCCTCATTATGATGTGAAGTACTCCGCTTCACGTTGTGGATTACTTTGCAGATTCTGCATTACTCCGCAAATTGCTTCGCTGAGCAAATTTTGGCCATTTCGCCCACCTCTAATCACAAATCACAATGTCATCATCAATCAATCAATCAGTCAATCAATCAATCAAAATCTTAATTTATCCAGGCGAACATCATTGAGCAGAGCTCCTTTACAAGATGGACCTGGTTAGAACAGGGTCGGGTAACATCCATCATAAAAACATATAAATACATGTAAATAAGTACATAAACACAAACACAATGGTGCAGTAATAGGGGAGTAATATGATAAAAGGAAGACAAGGCATAACAGAGGAGGATTCAAATACAAGGGGGCAGGTCCACCATTGAGCCATGCAACTGTATATAAACCATGTTCTCTGTATAGAGGTACCAGTTAGTTCTTTTACCAGGGGCAGTCACTAGTACTAGCCATGAAAATGGCTTGGAGAACCACCAACTAATGGCAGATGGGGTACCAGGATGGGTATGTAATATGTAAGTGAAAGATAAACATTGTGAGAAGTGAAGTCCCAAGGATAGGTCGGTAGAACTGATGTGGCGGTGGGGGCCTACGGGGAGAGGGAAAGGGGAGTTAGGACTTTTATAGTATGACTGCGTGTAGATTGTGGATGAGTGCAGTATAGAGTTGTGAAAAGAAGGCTGGAGAAAGCGGGAAGATAGACCAGTATCAAAGGGAGGATAGAGGCATCAAGGTGTTACATGAAAGCATAATGACAGACCAGGGCCAAGGAGGAGACAAGCACTAGAAGTAATTCACTCATAGTTAAATGGTACAGGTTAGCATGATGACAATTCATGGTCATGGGAAACAATTGCACTGATCATTTCTGAGATGTGAACATAAGAGCTTGAAAGATGAGATGCCGATGGGTGACCTCAGTTTCAGTTTTTTTTTGCAATTTATTCCACAAGAAGGACAATGTAAAGTTTATAGCAGCCCTGCCAAAGTGAGAGTTAACTTTGGGGACCATCAGTAGGAGAGATTTGCAACTTCTCAGGGTGTAATTACCTACTGGTTTTATAGGAAGACAGTGTGTAATGTATTGGGGCAGTTGTTTGGAGATGGCTCTCAGGGTCCATAAGGCTGCATTTTTATCATGCCTGAATTGAAGAGAACTCCACCCCACTGATTGATATAGGGAGCAGTGGTGAGTGGAATAAGGCAGGCCTGTGATGAACCTCAAAGCTCTATGATATAATCTGTCAAGTTTGATTGGGTAGGAAATGGGACAGTGACTGTAGAGGATGTCAGCATAATTTATCAAGGATAGAAAGGTTGATTGTACCAGCTGTAGTTTGGCATCTCTAGTTAAGAAGTGAGGGATATCCTAAAGAACAAGCCAAGTCTCTGTTATAATTTTTTGAGTAATACTTCAATGTGCTCTATAAAGGAGAGTCTATGGTCCAGCCATACTCCCAGCTATTTGAATTTAGGGACAAATTCCAACTTCTCACCAAGAATTGTAGTAATCTGTGGCACAGGATCTGATAGGGCTGAATTTACCATTTGGGCAGAGGGAGAAAGGAGCATTGCTTTTGTTTTCTTGGCATTAAGTAATAGTTTTTTGTTTAGGAGTTGGTGTTGCAGCAGGTTGAGCTCAGATTGAAGGTCATTACATGCAGATTGTAATGATGGGTGGCTTACATAAAGAACTGTGTCATCTGCAGACAGATGAATGTTGGCCTTAGTTATGCTTTCATCAGTATTGTTGATGTATATTGCAAATAAGATCAGTCCTAAGATAGAACCCTGGGGAACACCTCTTAGGAGAGGTTTGAGAGTTGAGAGATCTCCTTCCATTTTCACCTGCTGAAAACAATCAGAGAGGTAGATGTTGAACCATTGTAAAGATAATGGGTCAGCACCTAGTGAGGTCCTCAGGGAAAAGAGTAGCAGAGAATGGTCGACAGTGTCGAAAGCCTTGCTCAGGTCCAAGAATACGGCGCAGGTGTAATTCCTGTTGTCTAGCTGTCTTTGCCAGTCATCAGTTACTTTGGCAAGTGCTGTGATGGTGCTATGTTTAGCTCTAAACCCTGATTGGACTGGATTAAGCAGGTTACTAGCTTCTAGATACTGCCTCAGCTAGTTACTTACAACTTTTTCCAGTAATTTTGACAAGACCGGGAGAATCGAAATTGGTCTGTAATTATTTAGATCACAGGGATTTCCCGGACTTGAACAGGGGTATGATGTGCGCTGTTTTCCATATTGAAGGAATGGATCCTTGAGTTAATGATAGGTTAAATAAATGGGTTATGGGCATGGCTAACACATGGATGGCCACTTTCAAAAAATATGGGTCAAGGGTATCCGCACCAGCACTTTTTTTTACATCCAGTTTTAGCAATAGGTCTTCAACTTCTTTTAGAGTAGTAGAACACAAGGAGAAGACTGAATCAGTGACGTTAGGCTCTGTACCTTGATTATCCACCTGAGAGTGTATTAAATTCGCAGGGGAATTGTCGAAGGCTAAGCCTGCAGTCACAAAGTGATTATTGAAGACATCCACAACTTCCAGTCTGTCACTAATGGTGTTTTTGTTTAAGCCACAGTAGCATGCTACCTGTCGAGCTCGTAAAGCTGTGCATGAACGTATTAACCACCTTTCAAGCCTTTTGAATTTCCACTGGATCCCTGGCATACTGCCATGTTTTCCTGTGCACAATTTGTAACCATACCAGCAGAGTCTTGGGCCAACATTGTTGCAAAAAGCTGAGGTCATCTTTTATTTGACAAATCAAGCTCAATAATTTTACCATCCCTGAGTAATTTCAAACCAAATAGACCAGCAATACTTCAGGAGGGCTTTGCCACTTGACCTCAGCCATAACTCATTTCAAAAAGTCTTTCCACCTACTTCCTGCATGCCCATCCACTGCACTCACTGCTAACATGGATCCAGGAAGAGGTTCTCACCTACTGGTGTCTGTCTGACCTTTCCGGATGCCAGTGTATTTCTCACCTCCCATTGTCTGTTTGGCCCTTCTGGCTGCCCAGTGTATAAACGAATGCCTGCAAATCCACATCTGCTTCAAGTGGGACTTGCCACATGTTGATAAACAAAAAGAATGTTACAGAAAATGCAGGCACACGTGCCTTTCAAGGGATTGAGATTTCCATTGTCCTAGCACCTTTATCTGGGTGTCTGTCTACCCTACAGTGCTCACATTCACTTTCTCACCATCTGAAAAGAATGTGTACAGAACTCAGACAAGCGCAAACCCAACACCTTTATGGCCATGATCAAAATGTATCAGAACTAAAATATAGATGGAGGGGACCCATTATCATGACAAAATAATGCCCCCCCTTAGATAACTGGGCTTTGTACTTTTCTAGTTCAGCCCACATATCCAAAGTGTCCCCCATCAGTGCCCTTAGGTTGTACTAACAGCCTAAGGGGGCAATCCATTTTGCTCCTCCAGAGCTGTAATAACATGCCCTTCAATGTTACAGACATTTCTTCAAGGCCAAAACCACCTCTGTTTTGGCCACTTAGTTGGGCTGCATGAACTCCAACACCCAAAACACCCACAGAAGGCCACCAAATAAGCTTTCCTGAATAACCTTACCTCAGCTATATCTAATCATACCTGTTCTAATTCTCCCTATACCAGTTTCAGCAGGCCTGGACTAACTGGCTGCCTGTAGTCTATACTTCTTGGTCTCTCTTGTGCCCACCCTTCCTACATCTTGTGAAGCCCAAATGCTCATGTGTTGTCTTGTACCTCAGCAACTTTAGAAAACCAGTCTATACTCACCAGCTGTTGGCCCACAATTCCAAGTGTTCACCCCGTCACTTCTTTAACTGCACATATTGGCATAATTGGACTGGCTATGCATAAGTCCACCCTTGTGTTTCTCTTGCATGTAAAACACTTTCAACTCCCCCCCCTTTGTAAGCTGCATTTGTTCTGGTAGCTAAAGCATTCCTAATTAGCTCCCAAGATTCTGGCTCACCAATTCCCAGAGGAAGGCTGGTTCTACCACTGCAAATGAGAAAGAGCATCAGTAATGTCATTATTCACCCTGGACACATGCAGTGCCTTAAATTTGATGTTTAACATACAGCATTTTAACAGAAACACCCTCATAAGATCTCCCTTTGGCCCTTCCCCCCCAGTTGTCTATTAATAGTGTGTATCACACACATGTTGTCAAACTGAAAAATGACATTATTCCGAAACCTATTGCCCCATACCCAGAGTAGCACTAAGATTGGGAAAAATTTCAACAATGTGACATTCTGTGTCAGCCATGCCTCCCTCACCAAATAATTGGCCACTGTTCTACACACCAGGCTCCTTGGAAATATGCTCCAAAGCCAAAGCCCCTGGGTGCATCCATGTAGAGCTCAATTTCCTGGCTATTGGTGCCTGCAGGTCATATTGAAAAAACATTATAGCACTTCAAAATGGCCATCCATACCACCAAATCCTCCCTCATGCTCTTTGTCACCTAAAGTCTATGATGTGACTACATGCAGCCAGCTACTACCTTTGCCATTCTGTGCAAAAAGGTCAGGATTGTCTTACGTGCAAAGTTCAGGAGCCCAATCAGTTGTGACAGCTCTGTAATCTTAATTTTGCATGCTCCATCACAATGGCTAAAAATTTCTAAAATGCCTGTACTTTGTCCTCTGGTAATTGAAAAACTATGAGCTGAGTATCAATTTCTCTACCCAAAAGGGACAACTCTTTGTAAGAGCCTTTGGTCTTTATGTTTACCAATGGCACCCCATAACCTGCACATACATCCTAAAAAACCTTCAACAAGTGTCCCCATCTCCCAGTCATGGCCTTCTCACAACCAAAAAGTTATCCAAGTAATGAAGTAGTGATGCCCTTTGCATCACCACCCACTGCAACAAAGTACTGAAATGCTTGAACACCATGCATGCCACTACGCACTCCATGCACTTGCATCTGTCTACATAGGGTTGCCCTTCAAACTGCATTCCTCAATAAATCCCTGCCCCCTCATGAACCAATAATAACCTAGTGACTGAATCACTATCTGCCTTTGCAAACAAAGTCCCTTTTCCTGACGCCCTCGTCACATCTGCTGCCCTGTCAAATAAGGCATATGCCACTATGTAAAGTACAAGTTGATGTAATCATTGACTGAGTCCCTTTCTGGGTAAGATCAGCCTGAACTCCTCTTGTGTCTTTTTGTGCACCAGCCCAAGTAGAGTTGGGTGAAATTAGCAAGTTCTGAATTTGCAGAATTTTCGTGAAATTGTAAGTATTTTCATGTAATTTCCCATTTATTGGAATTTTCCAGAATTCTTTAATAGGCCTCAACTTGGTCCATGGTAAAGCAAGGCATTTGCAATGTGCCATTCCCATTGTCTGGGACAGGCCCTAAACAACTGCCATGTTTCATGATATTTGGATGAAGGGTGGGAAAGTTATAGGGGCACATAATTTAGCAATTTAACATTCATGTGAAACTTTCTGAAAATATTTCTTTGCTTAGAAAGCAGTCACTTTTGGAGCTAGAACTTTAAAAACTTAGATGCATACTTTCTTGGAAGATTAACAGAAACTGCAAAATAGAGAGTGTAAGGTTTAGCTATGACCTACCTCCTGATACAAGTTACAGGGGCTTGCTTCTCAACCTGGGTCGTCAGAATGGTAGCATAACATTTTGATGCTAGATCATTGTGGTTACCTTAAAGACTAATATTTAGGGTCAATGACCTTAATGACACTGGTGATACAGTATTCTGTTCTCTAGTTTTAAACTTACAGGGGCTCAAAATTCAGCAGTTTATGTAATTGTAAAACGTAATTTTAAAATGTCTGAATGTTCAGAGGCTTAAACCTCAGTCTCATATAAAGCTAGAGATCTGTAACTTGGCACATATATGTATGGGCATGGGGTAATGTCAACATACCAGACCTGGTGCAATTTTCACAAACAGTGTTAGTTTACATAGTCATTAACTGTAATTTTAAAATTTCTGAAAGTTCGGAGGCTTATAACTGTCATTTTTACAGACAGAGATCTGAAACTTGGTACATCTCTGTATGGGTACTGGGAATGCTTACGTTCCAGATTTGGTGCCGTGTGGATAAACATTTTTTAAAGTGGACAGAAATAACAAAAATCACAATTTTGGCAAAATTCGTAACATTTTTGTAGAAATGCCATACAATTTCAAGGGAACAATATCAAAATTTCACCAGAATTCAGAATTCTGCTGGTGAAAGAAACAAATTGCCCATCTCTATGCCCACGCATGGATACCTGCAAAATCGGTGATGGTGGGAACAAAAATGGGCTGCTGATCCTCCATGCCCCCCCACTCCTTTGCAATTTTCTCCCTGACTAGATCTGGTCACTCCACGGTAGACTTTAAGCTTTTAGCCTTGTAATGCTGTAAAGGGCTCTTGTATGGCATCCAAAAACTGACTGTGAACCCTTCCTCTAGCAATTGAGCAGCTGCTTTCTTGGGGAACTAGAAAAGCCACGGCCTAATTCTGTCCTTCCTTATTGGGGTTGGGAGGCTAGTTTCACCATTTCTGAAATGGCTGAGGGGCAGCACCCTAATGGTTACTCTGGGTGAGTGGGTGGAGCCTACAGCAGGCCATGCATTCATACTTGATCCTGCACATCTCCATCTTGCAAATTCCCTAGTTATAGTTATAAAAGCTACCCACCATGATCCCCGCTGGGCTGAAGCCCCTTGCACCCCTTTCCTAGGGGATGGGGCCCTCATAATTGACAAACTACTTAACTTTTGCTGCACCCCTCCATGTTCAATGGTCCACAGCAGTGTCTTGTCCAACACAGCCCAATGTCAAGCTGAGTCCCCGTAATTGTAATGATGACACTCTTCATCATGTTCAAGCCACCTGTAACTCAGAATACTGGTGTGCATCACCATGACCCCGCTGGGCACAGGGACATAATGTAGCAAGACATCGAGCCACATGGCAAAATCACGCTGCCAATACAGCGTGATTTCTGCCATGTGGCATAACTCTTTTTTTTGTGGGGAGCTCTGCCCTCTATACCCCCTGTTATGGGGGGCTGTGCCCCAGAACCCTCCTAATAAAGATTCTCAACTCTGGGGGGGTTCAATTTGGGGCACGCTCAGAGTTAAAAAAAAAAAAAAAGTTACTAGGATCAGGAATCAAACCTGGTCCCAGACGCAGTACCTGTGCTCCCGGTTGCAGTGGCTCAGCTGAACCCCATCCCAGCAGAGGTCTTATCCTCTGCCTTGGATGTTTCGAGTGGTGCAATACCGCATACAGCAGTATTCGTGGTATTTCACCACTCGCTGTAACCTACAGTGCTGTGCAGGTTTAGCCATAATGTCATACGCTATTAAGCATGCGACATTATGACCCTGTAGGACCTTACTGTAGTAGTTCTACAAGTCATGTACCTTCTAGGGGGCATCTGTTGTACCACTCCACAAATATCATAAATGCTGCTGACCAATTCTTCCAAGTGAGGTGGACCTCAGTCTTTCTCCTTGTCTCTATTCCTTTATCTTTTTCTATTCTGTCTTTCTCCTCCTCTGGCTCTCTAGGTCAGTCTAGGAGTGAGAATATGTCCACATATTCAGCTCTCAAAATCTGTGTCTGCACCTTTTCTGTGAGATAAGACCCAACTGCTTCTCCCTGACTGATGAAGTCTGCTAAGGGAGTAATGGCTAGTGGGATGATACTCCTGATGGTCCCCTGGAGGTGGGGTCACTACTTGGGATACAAACAGGGCCACTATCTCTGAATCTGGCACCCACTCCCACTTCTGGCTGACCACACCCCAGAAGGTTGCAGCAGTGGACCCCCTTCCCAGTTAGTACCTTCCAGGTAAACAAAGTGGCAGTCGAGCCTCTGCTCCAGTGCAGACTGGTAAACACTCACTGGCTCGCCCCCTCCCTTTTGCTGGGTGATCAGTGCCTGTGACTAGAATTCCAGTGGTATCACTGGGAACCCTAGCTGTAAAGCAGCTTCTATTGTCAGTGTCCTGTCCGGTCCCTTCCCCTCCACTGTTGGGGCACCTGACGTCAGCAGCTTGACTCCCTGGGCCATCACTATCATTAGAGACAAGTCCTGGCCACTTAATGCTGGAAAGTGACAGGTACTACTCCAGGTGACCCCTGTCTCCCTTGAGACTTCCTCCTGGGGACCAGCTGACTAATGTGGTGGACTTCTCATGGAGCTCCTAAGTCTCTTTGGTGCCAGCTCCCCTCCTGGTTACTTCTTTCGAATGTGGTTTCCAGCAACTCCCTCGTCTGTTCTAGACTCAAGCCCACAAATATTTGTATACCTTGCTCTGCAGCCACAGGTGTTTCCAGTATCTTTGGTTGTCTCTTGCTCTGCACTGTCTGTTTGGGTGGCAGTTTGCTGGTTGCCACTTTCTTCCAGCCAACTTCTGAGGTGCTTGTGTCTTCCTCTTACCTTGAAACCCGGATGCTGCTGGCTGGGCTGGCTGATGCCCTGTAGGTTCCTCTCTCAGTGTCAGCTCCACAGTAAGGATTGGCTGAGTAGGAAGTCACAACAGCCCTTCTCCCACTGGGATTCTGAACTCCCCACTCAAGTCCAGAAAGCAGGCCTCTCACCTGGCCTTGCATCTCGCCTGCACCAGTGCTTGTAACTGCTACTCAGACTCATCCTCCCCAGGGGCCACAATGTACATATACACCTGAGTTAGGAACCATACAACCATTATGCCTTATTCCCACTCCCCTTTCCTTTGCTCCCCTGCTTACCCCCAAAAAACATTTTTTTTTAATTCTGCCAAAAAGACATTTAATATGGGCTCATGTGGGAGGGCCTTGCTGTAGCAACCCAGCTTCTAACTAACACTCCCCCATCCCTACTTCTCACTAAGATTAATACCCCTTATTATTATTTATTTTGTATGCCCTTTCTTGTGCTGGCCCTGTTAATGGCAATATTCTCTCCAGAGCCTCTATTTCAGTAGCCTGCCAGGTCCTGCAGCCAACTGAAATCTGTAGCCAGAACTGCATTGCCATGGACCTGCCAGTAACAGCCTTTGCTAGACTCGCACCTCCTCCTCCTCCTCCTATTGGCAGTTTTCTTTTCCTTGCCCCAATCTATCTATACCAGTACCCAAGAGCTCCTGTCCTCTATGTATGTATGTATGTATGTATGTATGTATGTATTTATTTATTTGTGTATGTATGTATGTACTTATTTATTTGTGTATGTATGTATGTATGTATTTATTTATTTGTGTATGTATGTATGTATGTACTGTATGTATGTGTGTATTTATTTGTGTATGTATGTATGTATTTATTTGTGTATGTATGTATGTACTGTATGTACGTGTGTCTTTATGTGTGTACGTATGTATGTACTGTATGTATGTGTGTATTTATTTGTGTATGTATGTACTGTATACATGTGTGTATTTATTTATTTGTGTATGTATGTATGTACTGTATGTATGTGTGTATTTTTTTAAAGGAGGGAAAATCCTCCACTGGTCTCACCATAGCCCTGACAGATGCAGCCCTAAAACCTGTGAATTTGTTGAACTTTATAATTTTCAGTGGTCAACTTTGTTAGTAGGAGTTTTTTGAATAGCATCAGCTGGAGTGGGAGCTCAGTGGTGAGCCAGCAGCTGACATTCCAGTGGACTGAGGGGCTTACTACCTTGAAAAGCCCATGCAGCTCACTAGTGCAAGCATGAGTGGTGCAGTCCCAGAAAACAGTTTGAACGGATCGATCCTGAGGTGCCTTCATAGTGAGATAATATTTCACCTTAATAGTTGTTTGCTAAGTTATGTACGGATTGCCTGGGCACCGCAGAATGTGAACAGTATATTTATGCTTAAGTTGTAGGAACTATAGGTTTTAAACTACTAAGATAACTCAGAATGTTCTGGTTCTTTAAACTGGATTCATTTTATTAACTCATTTTAAATTGGAAGCTCACAAGAAAACTGCTTCTCTATTTCCTGAGACAAAGCAATACCTAAAAGGGATTTACAGAATTACAAGCTGTTTGAACTTAGTAAGATGTATTTGTTTTGGGCTATATTTATCCTGACTAATTGTTATAACTCTCACTATCGAACTCAAGAACCCAGACTTGGTTATTTGGATATTGGTTGTGTAAATTGTATAGATTCAACAAACCAAGGTACATCTGTGTTGAACTGGGCTGAGTTTTGCCACTGGCAAGAGAAAATAGCTTCAAGTATATGTAATCAGCTCCTGGACGATACATTAATTAAATGGTCTTTAATTCTTAGAAATATGCCTTTTTCAGGGTACCAAAATCTGATTAGGGACCCTTGCAGGTACCGTAAGTCCAAGTATAAAAAGGCATTGATGCCCAGATATGGTTTTAACTTTTGTAAAATGTTATTTTCCTCAATATTGATACTTAGTGGTGATGTACATTTAAACCCAGGACCTGTGCAAAAAATTTGCTTAGCAAGGGAGAAGCCACATGATGTTGAAAACTATTTATGCAATGATGCAACTGCTGAATTACTAAAGGTGCAAGGTTTGTGTACGGTTCACATGAACATTTGTAGCTTATTACCTAAAATAGAGTACCTTAGAGAATGGACTTTAAAATATAAACCAGATATTATAGTAATTACAGAATCCGGGCTGAGCAGAAGGGTAATCAATAAACAAATACAAATGCAGGGATTTAACTCCTGGAGACAAGATAGGACAAAGCAGGGTGGAGGGGTTTTAATTTAGATATTGTTTGAAAAGATAGTAATCTAGACTGCAATGGATTGGAGGGTTTGTTTTTGGAAATGAAACCTATTTTTAGTAAACTCTGTTATTAATGGGCTTGTATCGTTCCCCCAAAACTAACTACAAGGTACTACAATCAACAGAAAAATGTTTAAGAGAATATGCTGACAGTCATGAATTGATATTAATTGGGGACCTCAACATAAATTGGAAAAATGGTTGATTAGTGTCACCAAATCTTTGATATGGTTATTACTTCGGGCTTAACCCAACTGATACATGACATCACTCGAATTAATAGTAAACATCTAGAAGCATCGGCAGTTCTAGATTTGATATTTGTGACCCACCCTGAAAAATACATTGTTAGTTGGGTACTTCCAGATTTATTTCTGATCACCAAATGGTGTACTGCGTTAGACAAGCAACTAAATAGAAGGTTCCAGAGAAGACCGTTACAGTTAGAAACTATAAAATGTTTGACTATGTTAATTTTATATTAGATCTAGAAGGTGTTAATTGGGAGAGGGTAAATTTAATACCCAATGTGAGTGATGGATAGGATTTATTTTATGAAGAATTCATGGGTATATGCAACAAACACACCCCATTAAAAATCAGGAAAGTAAAAAAGAATGATGCCCCTTGATATAATTAAAAACTATATAAATTAAAAAGACAGAGGGATAGAGCATGGAAAAATGCTAAAACTAATCTGAATCTCCTTAATTGGACTAAATATAAACAATTAAGAAACCTATTTACACTAGAATTGAGGAGAACTAGACAAAATTATAAAAACAACTTACTCTTAATTTAACAGCTATCCCCCGTAAATTCTGGAAGGTCATGAAAAATGTTCAAGGTTCACAAGCTCCTGACTTCCCCAACACCTTTGATGCACAAGGAGTTGATATTACGGTGGGTGTAGAGGCTGCAGATTGTTTTAACAATTTTTTTTTTATTTCTATGTGAACAAAAGCACAGACTACTATGTCAAATAATCCCCAGGACACAAAAATAAAGGCCCGGTTACTAGAACATTTTCCAGCAAACTCGCAGAAGGAGTGAATGGCACCAGATACCTTCAATTTCAGGCTAATTAAGCCAAATGAAATAGTGGAGGTACTGGGAAATCTAAATATTCACAAATTAGAAGGGGTTGATTGGATTCCAAATAAATTACTAAAATAAGCAGCTCCAGTTATTGCTTACCCCCAGGTGGAATCATATAACATATCATTGATTTATTCTGAATTTCCATTAGTTTGGAAAACTGTAAAGGTGGTTCCCATATATAAATAAGGCCCTAAAAATATATTGGGAAACTATAGACCTATTTCCCTCTTGCCATTGTTTGTCAACGTTTTTGAAGGTCTGGTTGCCAAGCAACTCCAAGGTTTCCTGGAGAATGGGAAAGTCGTGAATAAATATCGATCAGGTTTTCGTCCTGTGCATGGCACTACCTCTGCCTTACTACAAGTTACTAGTTCACTGAGTGAGAGCCTGGGCTGGGGTCTGTCCATGGGGGCTATATATATATATATATATATATATATATATATATATATCTGTTGAAAGCTTTTGATATGTTGGATCATGGCATTCTCCTGCCAAGGCTCCAGGAAGTGGGATTGGCAGGTCAGGTATTGAACTGCTTTGAATCTTATCTTGCAAACAAATGTCAATTAGTGGCAATTAAACACTGAAAATCAAATATGGGTTTTATTAGGTCTGGAGTCCCACAAGGCTCAAGTTTGGGTCCCATGCTGTACAGTCTTTACATGAATTCCATGAATTTTTCAAATCCTGAAATACATTTTCATACGAACATACACAATTTGCCAGCAGATAAAGGCCTAGAGGTCTATCAAGTCTGCTCAAGTCTGCTCAAATGTGCAGCTAGCACCCCTTATTTTATACTGTACGCCGAAGACACCATGATTTACTCCAAAGGCTCTGCAGATAACCAAATTCAGAACACTTTACAGGAGGCTTGAATTACAGAGTTTTTTGACATTATCAAAACTCGTTCTGAATTTAAAAAAGTTGCAGGTAATGTTTTTCTACAGAAATAAAGGAAAAGCCTGGAAGAAAGAGTGCTCCAAATTAGAACTATTGATGGTCAGGTCTTAGAACAAATACCTAGTTACCGTTATTTAGGGGTGCATCTAGATAGTTCATTAAAGTGGAATATCCACAAAGAGCAAACAGTTAAGAAGATTAATAGGTGTATAAGTGCTCTGTATCAAATTACAAAATATGAATATACGAAATTGCCAGCAGATACAGGCCATATGGTCTATCTAGTCTGCTTGAGTGTGCAGCACTTCAGCCCTTTAGACTGCAGCTGCCCCCCCAACTCTTCCCTCCCCCAACTGCTTCCCCGGTATGTACTTTCCCCTTGAACTTGTCCCACCACCTCTTGAAGCACCCCACAGTCTGCACTGATGCAAGTTGCTCAGGCAGTGCATTCCATTAAACCGTGCACAGCAGAGGCAATCAGAAGACATGTGATTAACATATCAATTATTCCATTGCTTGATTATGGAGCTTTAGTGTATGTGGAGGCAAATGTTACCCTGCTGGGAAAATTGGATATTGTGTATAACAAAATGGCATGTTATATTACGATAGCCCCAAAAACAAAACAGAGAGGAACTTTATCAGACGTTAGGATGGTATACATTGAGGGACAGGAGATCTCTGCATACACTTCTGTATATGGAGAAATGCTTTGGTAATAAAGTTCCTAAATATATTACACATTGCCTATAAGCAAGAGTAATTAAACCAGGTATAAGTTCTGCCAGAGGGATGTAGTACCTCTTATGTTATTAACTGTAATACTGAGTTGGGCAGAGCTCATTTTTTTTATGAGGGCCCATCTATCTGGAATGCATTGTCTGTTGAAATAA
Organism: Neoceratodus forsteri; assembly: GCA_016271365.2. Taxonomy (NCBI): domain Eukaryota; kingdom Metazoa; phylum Chordata; order Ceratodontiformes; family Ceratodontidae; genus Neoceratodus; species Neoceratodus forsteri. The sequence continues at coordinate 951,845,681 of CM028134.1, forward strand.
GAATGCAAGATGGTAGAAAAGATGCAGGACAGATAAAAACTGATTTAGGAAAGGAAGGATTAAATGATTTAAGGATAATAATGGAATGGAATAAGTCACCAGTTGATAGTCTATATCATGAGATATGTGCAATATTTGTTACCCATGGTATATTTATATTTATTGTTCTGGATTGTTAAGAGTTTGATGTATGATTGTATCATTTTGACTGTCTTTATATGTTATGTAACTGATGTAACTATGATATCCTATGGATCTCACTGGAAATTAATTTTATTTTAAAACTCAGTTGAGCTAACGATTCATTATAATGAATAAAAAGTTTTACTAAGGGCCGGCACACCAGCACAGCAGTAGGGCTACAGCTTGAGACACCAGCAACCCAGGTTAAGGAACAGACTAGAGCAGCTGGAGGGCTGGGGAGAGAAGGATCGAGCACACACAGGCTGCTCTCCTTCTCTGGGGAGGGTGAGGTGCCTGTCCTGCTGCTTTACCACCACCTGAGTGACCATGGGTGGAGGTGCAATGGGACAGCATAAAGAAGGGAGGGAGGAAGTCAGCTGAGAGCTGGGACGACAGCACATCGCTATGTGCTCTGCTTCTTGGCTTTCCAATCATGTCAGTATCCTGAGGGCGGAACAGAAAAATGGAAAACCCTCAAAATGGATGCCTGGAGATGGGACCAGGCTGCCTGAGAGAAATCCACAACCAGGCTTCAGGAAGGGCCTAGCCAGCATTCCCAACGTACACTAATGGACTGGATGTGACTATGGGGGATCCCTCTCCTCCCTGTCTGGGTGGGCAAACCGAGGCTGGATGGGGGCAGTGCTGATGAGGGTCCGGAACGAAGAAACCTGGGAAGGACCTACAGGACATGCGCACAGCCTAGGGATCCCTGAGGAAATGGTCCAGAGCAGTGAGAAAGGGTACATAAACAGAGAATATAAAAAAATATATTTTTTACTACTACTACTTATACTTTGCTCCACTGCACACATTTCCCTGAACCCTGTTGCTCTCAACCATCATACCTAATTCCTGCTTGTACTGAAATGCTGTGTGCATAATCACTGCTTGTTCTGAATACATGCACAAATAATCCCTGCTGGTCTTAGGGTCGGGAATCCAGCTATACTCTCAGTCCTCCTGACTGACTGGTTACTTTACTGCCCTGATTATTTTCATTTTGTTTTGGATTTTTTTGTTTGTTTTTCCATAACTTCATTTCTTTTAAAAGTTTCCCACCTGCATAGAAGGCTCTGCTTGTTCTCTTCTCGGTCCTGGCTCTGGAACTGGACAGCCCTTGACAGCTGCTGTTGCCATAGCAATGGACATCCTGACCAAAAATATCTGCTGGCGCTTGTGCCTCATGTCCCACCTTGTACTTTACACCAGCGACAATGATCCAATAATTCCCCTTCAGCCTGCCATAAGCCTGGTGCTACTACCTAGCTTCCAGTAGCCCAGCCTAGCATGGCCTAAGATAGCCAGTGGTGTATGAGCACTTGGTGCCACATCCACGATGTCCAACCACCAAAACCTACACCACCCACAAATGATCCCACTAACCCCAAACACTAAACCTCGGGCTTGCTTTATCACCTACCCATTATCCCAAGCTTGAACTGTACCAGGTGTAGGTCTTCCCAGCTTACAGCCACATTACCATGGCAACCTGTGCATGACCATTTGCATATGAGAACTGCAGTTTACTGCACGAGGTGGTTACCATGCTCATTTATTCCCCGCTGATGATCTCACTTCAAGTCAGTTACTTACTCCCCTGGCAAATACTTTTTCTTACTCCTACCTTCCTGATCCTGTCTCTTCAGTCAGCCAATACGTTATATCATGATTCTGCAATGCCACCCAATGTACTGCCCCAAAGCATGCTCCACAAGCTTCGCACTCTGCCATTTCTTCTTCCAACTTGCTGACAGGATCTCTGAGCCCTCCAACATTGGCAGTGATCTGGTGAACCGTACTTAGGGGAATCCTCAATCCAATCTGCTACTGTATTCCTGCCAACACACCCTCAGAGGGAAAAAGGAAATGTTTCTTTCTTATGCCTCAGAGAAGCTCTACTTGTAAGCTCAGCTCTGCTGAGCCATGCACCCCCTGTGACCAGCACCTTTCACTGCTTCTTCCTACAGTCTTGTTCTCCCCAAGCACGTTATCAACCTCATCTTGGCTTCTTTCTTCTTCTTTTGTTTTTATTAAACCCAAGCTTGATTGTTTCTTTTTCTTAGGACTAGTTCCTACACAGAAAATTCTTCTATTACTAAAGATTTTCACACCATGGTCCTATTGCTGTCATAGTTATGTTGCTACTGATGCCTCTCTAATCTTCAAACCTCTCTAAAAGAAGGAGCAAAGAGGCTGGACTACCATATCATAGCCCTTATATAGCCTCTTTTGCTCTTTCCACAATACCAACTTCCTCTGCTCCTTGACATTCAACCTAACTCTGTTGACCCTCCCCTTTATCCTCTTTCCCCAGACCTACCCTTTCTAATCACATTCTGGTCTGCCATTGGGGGACGGAACCTCAGACAATGGTTTGTTGGCATCAAGAAGCTTTTTTTGCCAGCTGTCTAAAATGAAATATTTTTTAAATGAGTTGTATGTACAGAACATTTAAGAAGAAACTGCCAGTTTTAAAGTGAGCCACAAAAGTGGAGCATGGGTGTGAGGGGGTTAATAAAAATACTTCCTGTTACGGCACCCTAAATGAAAAGCAAGTAAATATATGAATGTCCAATACATGTACACCTACATGAGGTAAATATGGGCCTGGCAGTGTACTGTAGACTAAAGATTAGAGTAATGAGCTGTGAACGAGACTGATAGCATGGAGTTTGGTACATCCAGCAGACCTGAGATTGATTCCCATAATCTCCCTTGCATACTGTGTGACTCTGAGCAAGTCATTTAACCACCCCACTACTCCTGGGTTGCCCCTGAAAACAGGCACTTATGCCTAGTGGGCCTTAACCAGTTACCAGAAGAATAAAATAAACACAGAATGTAGGTAAGTAAGTAAGTAAAAGTTTATTTATAAGCGCTTTTCCAAAACCAAAGCGCTGTACAATAGCAACATTAAATAATAGACATAATATTAACAGTAAAATCATTCTTTAAATGCTTTTAAAAACAAAAAGATTTTTATCTCAGATTTAAAACTCTCGATGGTCAGGCAGCCTCGTATCTGGCGAGGTAGAGAATTCCACAGGGTGGGGGAGGCGAAAGAAAATGCATGTGCCCCAGATGTCTTTAAACGAACCCTAGGAATCTCTAGCAATCCCTCATCGGCAGATCGGAGTGAGCGAGAGGGACAGTATGGAGTAAGGAGATCTTGCAGATACCGCGGTCCCTGTTCGTGTAGGGCTTTATAGGTCAGTAGCCCGATCCTAAAGGTGATCCGCCACTGAACCGGCAGCCAGTGCAGTCCGCGCAGCACAGGTGTAATATGACTATTTCTAGATGTCCCAGTCTAAAGCCTAGCCACTGCATTCTGCACCAGCTGCAAGCAGCGGATATCAACCCCTGGTAGCCCTAGGTACAAGGCATTGCAGTAATCAAGGCGAGAGGTCACAGAGGCATGGACCAAGGTGGGAAGGTCAGCCAGAGGAATCAGGTGTTTCACCAGAGTGATATTCCTAAAATGGTAAAATGAGGATTTGACAATGGCCGACAGCTGAGATTTTAGGGTCAGGCCGTCATCTATGATAACGCCCAGATTACGTACCTGGTCTGAGGTTGGGAGTTGGACACCATCGAGCCATATGTCCGATGGAATCCCAACCCTACAACCTGCCTCAAGGCGACCAGGGTCCACAGCCAGTACCTTAGTCTTATCTGGGTTTAACCTCAGCCAGCTGGTACTCATCCAATCTTTGATTTCGGATAGACAGTTGTTAAGCATAGAGATTGCATCTTCCTGTTCGGGACTGAAGGACAGATACAACTGGGTATCATCTGCATAGCAGTGAAAACCCAGATTGTATCGCCTAATAATGTCTCCCAATGGCAGCATATATACGGCGAACAACATGGGTGCCAGAATGGAGCCCTGCGGCACCCCACAGGATAGGGAGATGGTGTCAGAGGAATAAATTCCAGTGACAACCCTCTGCCTCCGACCCGTGAGGAAAGATAAAAACCAGTGCAGAACTGTACCAGCCAGTCCACAATAAAGCTGCAGGTGCTCCAAAAGCACACCATGGTCCACAGTATCAAATGCTGCAGATCAAGAAGGACTAAAACAGTGTGAGCCTTTCGATCTCTCGCAATCAGGAGATCATTTAAAACCCAGACAAGGGCGGTCTCAGTGCTATGTCTTTTCCTAAATCCCGATTGAAGAGTATCATAGATATTGTGATTTATAAGATGGTCATCCAGTTGTAGTGCAACCACCTTTTCAATAACCTTACCACAAAGGGCAGGTTAGAGATATGTCTGTAGTTAGCTAAGCAGTCTGGATTCAATGAAGGCTTTTTTAGGAGTGGTCGAACAACTGCCTCCTTTAGGGGATCAGGGAAAACCCTCTGCTCCAAAGATTTCCAGACAATTTCAGCAAGGATCGGACAGATAGTATCTACACAACCTAATAATAGTGACGTAGGGCCCGGATCCAAACTACAGCTGGTTGGTCGTACAATCTGGACAATCCTCACAATATCCATTAGCTCCGACCTACCAAAGTCAGACCACATAACAGAGGTGTTTGTTTCCTCTCACCAATCACCGCAAACCCTTAAAGAGGGAGCTTGGCCGATACCCGACCTGATGTTGGCAATCTTATCTGTGAAGAACAGAGCAAGCTCATCACATTTTATTTGTGAAAAATCTCTTCCAGACTGCAGACAGAGTGGATTGCACAGTCTTTCGACGGTCTGAAAGAGTTGAGCCGGTCGGTTCCGCACAGCAGCAATCTCCCTGGACAGGCATTCTGCCTTCTTACAGGTGATTGCTGATTAATAGGAACCATAATGGTCCATCAACCTAAGTTTGTCCACATCAAGGCCAGATTTCCACCAAGCTCTCTCTAGCCTTCGCCCGCTCTCCTCAGTTCCTTTAAAGACTCGTCAAACCATAGAGTCTTTGGGGGCTGAGTGAGTGGGCGAACACGGACAGGAGCAATTAAGTCCAGGGTCTCACTCACCGCCTTATTATAGGTAAGAATGAGGTCCTCTGGACCCATGCACTCACCTGAAATACCCGATAGATCCAGTACCGCCAGTAGACCCTCTGGGGTAACTCCCTTTAAAGGGCTGTACTGGACCATCTCTGTAGAGGCAGGCCTATTTGCGGGTGCCCCAAAGCTGAATCTTATGGTATGATGGTCTGTCCACGCATTTGGTTCCACCCCCAAATGTGTGACCTCCAAATCCAGTAGAAACACTAGATCCAATGAGTGACCCCCATATGGGTAGCAGAGGTAACTACCTGTGAGAGGCCCAACACAGTCATAAGTTGGAGGAGGTTCTTTCCAAAGTGCGAGAGTTCATCGTCGACCCAGGCATTGAAGTCACCCAGTATTAACCATCTGGGTGACTCCATTGCCATGTTGACAATGAAGTCTGCAAACTCCTTCAGGAATTCTCCACCATCACCGGGTGGACAATAGATGAGGAGAATCCTGAACCCCACACCTGCTCCCAGGATACACTCAAAGGATCAAATGCTATCCACTGGCACATCCACAAGACTCAGCTCCATTTTAAAAAAGATGGCTACTCCCCCGCCTCTACGATTCAAACTCGGGTGGTGTATCACCGAGAACCCAGCCAGAGCAGCAAAGGCTAGTATTGGACCTGAGTTCTCATCAAGACAGGTCTCGGTGATACATGCCAGGTCAGATGTTGCAACAAGATCTGCAATAATAGCAGTCTTGTTCCTAATAGACCTGGCATTACATAGCACCACCCGGGTTGGATGGGTTTTCAGGGAGGAGCGCAGTACCTGCCCACTATTTTTGGAGCCCTTGGGTATGGGAATCAGGCAGGGAGGACCCCTCTCCCGATCCCATTTCACCCCAGGGCGTCTCCTAGTCCCAACTATCCCTATCTGCCCACTCCTTTCCATTTTCCCACTCAGACCAGTCCATCCACCCCTCAAATGCCTTCACACTATCCCCAATGCATGACACTTAGTAAAAATATCATCAGGAAAGCGGGGACAGTGAAAAGGGTGGAGGCTGCAGAGCAGAGTGGGAGAATAGCGCCTGATTGTCGTAAAGCCCTCCCAACACATCTTAAAAACAATCAATAAAACCCAGCAAACCTAGCAAACAAGCTAGCTCACCTTCAACCCAACCACAAAATAAACAACCCTCACATAGCAAATAGGCAATAATAATAACAAAACTATAAAAGAAATAATAAACACACAAATTAATAAGTAATAACTTCCTCTAACCCACTCGAAGAAATGCAGAATAAACTGAAAGTCACTAATGATGTAAATCATAATCTTAACGTCAGAGTCCAAATCAAATAAGTCTGCAAAACATAAGTCATAGGGAAGTGGATAACAAGCCTTAAAGCTGTAAATAAAACCAGTAAATGGAGTAATTTCCAAGCACAAACTCTCACAAAAACAAGAGTAAGTGCAATGCAACCAAAGTCTCTCAGTCCCCAGACACTCTCACCATCTGGAGAAAGAGGATGTATTCAGATGACAAAATATAAAATAAAATAATGAGTCTTAAAGCAGCCAATGTCTTTAAATCTTCAGATCCCCAGACCCTCTCACAACCTGGGGGATCAAAGAAAAAACAGGCAATCTAACTGCCTTAAACCGAAGGAAAGTAAGTTACAGGATTGGAGTCTTAACCATAATCCATGGGCAGAAAGTCAAAGGAGCAGGTCCGAAATCAGTGGGGCTGAGGGCTCAGAAATCCAACAAAAGGGAAGAATCCTGAAAGCGGCCGCCAATCAGGCCGGATCCAGAGCAACGAGCCCCGGAATAGTGTCCACCCACCAGTAGACCTCTCCGGTGAGTCTAGGAAATACCAGCAACTCACGCCTACCCTTCAGCCGGCCCAAGGCCAGCGTCGCCCGCCCTGAACCCAGCCAATAGCAACCACCCCAGGGAGCTCCCCAGAAACATAGAAACATAGAAACATAGACTTTGACGGCAGATAAGGACCACTAGGCCCATCTAGTCTGCCCATTTCCCTACCTACAGGATAGGCTGCAGATTCTAGTTAACCAACAGCCTATTTCTCCCTACCTCCCATAAGAATTGCCTTATGTCTGTCCCATGCATTCTTGAATTCTCCCACAGTTTTAGACCCCACAATCTCCTCAGGAAGGCTGTTCCATGCATCCACTACCCTCTCTGTGAAATAATACTTCTTCACATTGCCCCTGCACCGCCCTCCTTCTATCTTTAAATTGTGTCCCCTTGTTCTTGCAAGTCTCTTTTTCTGAAAGATGCTACCCTCTTGGACTTTGTTGATTCCACTGAGGTACTTAAAAGTTTCTATCATGTCCCCCCTCTCCCTTCTTTCCTCAAGGGTATACATATTAAGCTCCTTTAGTCTCTCTCCTCATACGGCTTCTCTTGCAGACCCTGCACCATTTTAGTTGCCCTCCTCTGGACTACCTCTATCCTGTCTATGTCCTTGCGGAGATGGGGTCTCCAGAACTGGACACAGTACTCCAGATGGGGTCTCACCAACTGTCTGTACAGAGGGATAACAACTTCCTGTTTCCTGCTGCTGATGCCTCTCCCTATACATCCCAGTATACCCCCAGCCCTCCCTACTGCCTTCTCACATTGCTTGCTAACCTTAAGGTCATCTGATATGATTACCCCCAGGTCCCTTTCCTTTTTTGTTGTTGTTACTACCTCCCCACCCATTGTGTATTCTTCCCCTGGGTTCTTGTTTCCCAGGTGCATTATTTTACACTTCTTTGCATTGAATCCTAGCTGCCATACTTCTGACCATTCCTCCAACCTTGCCAAGTCCCTTTTCATCCTTTCCATGCCTCCTTGTGTATCAACCCTGTTGCAGATCTTTGTGTCATCTGCAAAAGCATACTTTTCCTTCCAGTCCCTCTGCAATGTCACTGATAAAGACATTAAAAAGGACTGGACCCAATACTGAACCCTGCGGTACCCCACTAGTAACCCCTCTTTCTTCAGAGTGGACTCCATTTATAATTACCTTCTGTGTCCTGTTGTGCAGCCAATGTTTTACTCAGGCTACCACCCTGGGACCCACTCCCAGGCTGGTTAATTTGACTATTAATCTTTTGTGTGGGACTGTGTCAAATGCCTTGCTAAAGTCTAGGTAGGCCAAGTCCACAGCCCCTCCCTGGTCTACTACTTTGGTCACCCAGTCAAAGAAATCTATTAGATTCATCTGACATGACTTTCCCGCTGTGAACCCATGCTGCCTTGGGTCCTGTGCCCCACTGGCCTCTAGGTACTCAACTATTCTTTCCTTCAGAAGTGACTCCATCACTTTCCCTACCACAAAGATCAGACTGACAGGTCTGTAGTTTCCTGCCTCTGTCTTGGTCCCACTTTTGTGAAGGGGAATCACAACCACCTTCCTCCAGTCCTCGGGTACCACACCATCCTCCCATGATTTATTAAAAAGAGTAGCCAGTGGTTTCACTAGTTCCTCCTTTAATTCTTTTAGAATTCTGGGGGTGAATTCCATCAGGACCCATTGCTTTGTCCACCTTCAGTTTTAGGAGTTCTTGCAGAACCCTTTCTTCTGTGAAAGGACTGGGATCGACCCCCCTAACCCGCTGTCTCAAAGCATCCAAGACCAAGATCAGGACAAACAGTTCCCAAAATGAAAACAAGCAAAAACAGATTCCAAGCTTTTTAGATTTCACCACACCAAGTCAGCGAGTTCATGTACTTCCCTCAGAACTCCAACAACCATATGTGCGATCAGTCTGCCTTATAATCCAGTTAATTCTCAATTCAAAATCTCCCGTTCATTCTGGCAGCAGTCCAAAGAGATTCACTTCACCGAAAGCTGCAGTCTGGTTTAAGACTCAATAAAGCCGATACAAAATCATCCAAAATCCACAACCGTAGCTCACGACGCTCAACCCATTCAGGGTTAGCATAAAAGCAGCAAACCGTACCAAATTTCCGATTCGGTCTCCAAAACACAACATTTTTTAACTATTTTTTAACTAAAAAATAAACGATGTTCTGCAATGAACAGTTTGTCTTAAGCATGAACACAAGCACTGGTGGGAGATTATTCAAACAGGATGTCAACAAGCATTTTTTCACAGAAAGGTTGGTGGACAAGTTAAGAACACAATGGCAGAGGAAGTAGTATCAGCCAAAACAGTGGGGGTATTCAAACAAATTTGGGACAGGCACTAGTCCATAGTAAGGGAGTTAGGAGACAATGGTTAAGGGAGATAGATTGCCACTGCGGCCAGATTAGGAGATGATGCTTGGGTTGTCAGAATGGATGGGCTGCTGAGCCTTTTTCTGCCAGCAAATTCTTTGTTTCGGATACACACACACACACACACACACACACACATATGCATGCACACATGGACACACACACTGAACATAAACTTCTCTTAGTCTGGACATTATGGAATTACTCAGAGGTTTTCTTTTCTGTGAGCAGCCATTCAATGCCCGAACTTTAAGTAAATATCATTGAATCAGTACAAAGTGATTGTGGTATAACACTGCAACAGAAAATATATGAATTACTTCTTATTTATTTTAGTCTTTGGTAACCAGATAAGGCCCACTAGGCACAAGTGCCTGTTTTCAAGGGTGACCTGGGAGCACTCGGTGGTTAAGTGACTTGCTCAGAGTTGCACAGTATGCAAGTGGAGGTTGTGAGAATCAAATCCAGGTCTGGTCTGCTAGACATACCAAGCTCGTTCACAGCTCATTACTTAAACTTCTAGGCTATACTGCCAACCCAATGACTTTGCCAATTACTTCTTAATGCTGTTAGCAGATTTATTGGAAAACTGTGAAAAAGTATAAGCAAAAGTTAAGAGAAATGTTGATAAATATGGTTGGTAGATAGATAGATAGATAGATAGATAGATAGATAGATAGATAGATAGATAGAGATAGATAGATACTTTATTTATAAAGCACCACTTTCCAGGGACTCGGAGTGCTGTACACATCACAATCAATTAAAGCATACATAACATAAATAAGCAATAATACGTCATAATAATTAATCTACCTATCTTAACATAATTCCAATCAACTAAAAACCCTTAATCAAAGGCCTGTTTAAATAAAAAAGTTTTCAGACCCTTCTTAAAGGCTTCCACCAAAGATGCCTCCCTAAGATGTCTAGACAGTGAGTTCCACAAGATAGGAGTGGCCACCGAGAAAGCCCGATCCCAGGAGTGCCGCAACCTAGCCCTGGGAAATCCAAGGAGGCAACCCCCAGTGAAACAAAGAGTCCAGGATGGCTGACGGGGCATGAGGAGATCTTGCAGGTAAACTGGTGCCCTTTTGTGAAGGGCCTCATACAGTAGGTCAGCAAACCAACCTTGAAGGCAATCCTCCACCTGACTGGCAGCCAGTGCAGTTCACAGAGAACAGGTGTTATGTGCTCATTTCTTTACATACCTGACAAGAGTCTTGCCAATGCATTCTGCTCCAGCTGCAGCTGGTGGAGGTTGCCTCCAAATAGCCATAGGTACAGGGCATTGCAGTAGTCCAGCCTCGATGTGACAAAAGTGTGCACTAGGGTGGTCAGGCTTCAGATGGTACAGGGCCCTGATCTGGGTGATATTCCTCTGATGATAGAATCAACTTCTGATAACGGCTGACATCTGAGCATCAAGTATCAGCCTGTCATCAAGGATCATGCCCAGATCCTTCACCTGCGAGGATGGGTTCAACGGAACCCCACAGGACCAGAACTGAGGGGCATCTCCCCCCCTGCCAGAATGGCGGCCGGTATCCACCACCAGTACCTCAGTCTTGTCGGGATTGATTCATAACCAGTTCAGAGTCATCTACACCTGGACGTCACCTAGACAGTTGTTAAATACAGAGGCTGACATCTGGTTTCCAGGTGCACAGGACAAGTATAGCTGGGTATCATCGGCATAGCAATGAAACCCTAGCCCATACCACCTGATAATGTCCCCTAATGGCAACATGTACACTGTGAACAGCAAGGGAAACAAGACTGATCCCTGCAAAACTCCACAGGGTAGAGGTTTCAGGCTAGATGAGGCTAAGCTCATTGTCACCCTCTACACTCTATCTGTGAGGTACGACCTCAACAATTTGATGACATTTCCGGACAGAGGGTGCCAGTATTACAGTCGATCAAGTAGCAACTTGTGGTCCACGGCGTCAAATGCTGCTGAGAGATCCAGGAGAACCAGAATGGTACATTCTCTCCTGTCTCTTGCCATCAGGAGATAATTAAGCACCCTCACCAGAGCAGTCTTCATACTATGTCCAGCACAGAAACCAGAATGGAAGGGCTCATAAGTCAAGAAGGAGGTGAGACGGTCCTCGAGCTAAATGACCACCACTTTTTCAATAATCTACCCTAAAAATCAGAGATTAGAGACCAGTCTGTAGTTGCTGAGATGCTCCAAGTCAAAAGAGTGATTTTTTCAGCAGGGATCAAACCAAGGCCTCTTTCAAGGCCATTGGAAAAAACCCACTCCTAGAAGAACTCCAGACAATCTCAGCCACCACAGAACCAGTCAGGTCCAAACATCCAACTAAGAGTCATGTTGGACCTGGGTCCATATCACATTGTGTTGGCCGCAGCCTTGAGACAGTTTCTGCCACCTCCTCCACTCCAACTTAGTCAAACTTAACCCACACAGGAGGAGTGCTCCGATGTGCCGTGGCATGGGCCCCACAATCCCTAAGAGTTATGCTGGAAGAGATCTCTGCTTTGATACAGGACACTATGTCGGCAAAGCATAGAATAAACTTCTTTCACCTACTGCAAGAACCCATTCCCCCAACACGGAGACAGGTTGGATGTAATAGCCCATCCACAATGCAGAAAAGCTGAGCCGGTTTGTTCCTTGCTGCAGCAATCTCCCTAGATTCAAAATCTGCCTTCTTTCTGGAGTTTGCCACCTGATATTATCATAATGTGATCTCAGGGCCAATTTGTCCTCCATCATGCCAGATCTCCTCCAACGCCTCTTCAACTTCTGGCCCCTTATCTTTAACTCCCAGAGCTCCTCATCAAATCAGTGGGACCTCTGGTGAGTAGAAAGGGGTCAGACATGAATGGGTGTGATTGAATCGAAGGCCACAGTGACGGCAAAATTATAGGCCGCCACTGCCTCCTCCATTCCAATCTCACAAGCAATCTCCACACTTGTTAGGTTCAGCACTGCCTGTAGTCCCATTGGGGATACTCCTCGTAATGGGCAGTACCGGACCATCTCCACAGAGGATGGACCAGTGGGGGGGGGTCCTAAATGAGAACACCATGGTGCTGTGATCAGACCAAATCACAGATTGTATCCTGAGGTCTTCAACTTCAAGACCCATAGTAAAAACCAAATCCAGAGTGTGGCCACGAGTGTGTGACCCAGAGGTGACATTGTAAGTCAGGCCCAAGGCCTCAGTGCTCCTAAGGAGGTCCCTCCCAAATGGTGAGAGCTCATCATCAACACAGGCATTGAAGTCCCCCAGAACCAACCATCTGGGGGACTCCAATGTCAGGCTAGCAACAAGATCACCAAGTTCACTCAGTAGCGCTCCCTTCCCTCCTGGTGGGCCTGGTGGGCGATAGAGCAGGAAAACCCTAAAGCCTGCTTTAGATCCCCCTCTCACAGCAACACACTCAAAGGATCTAGTACAACCAATGGGAAGCACTGTGAGGCCGAAGTTCAATTTAAAACATATAGCCACCCCCCGTTTGCGATCCTGCCTCAGGGTGTGTATCATGGAGTACCCAGTCGGCACAGCCACCTCCAAAATGGGAGTGGCATTTTTGTTCAAGCAGGTCTCTGTGATGCAAGCAGGTCTACCAAGGACATCAAGTACACCATTATAGCAGTCTTGTTCCTCATCGACCTGGCATTGCATAACACAGCCCGAGTAGGATGAGGGGAAATTGCTGGAGCAGCTACCTGCCCACCTCCCATGTTGAAGCCAATGGATATGGGCACCAGACAGGGATAATCCCTCTCCAGTACCCATTTTGCCCTAGGGCAACTCTTTGGCCTCACCACCTGAATCCAAGACTCCTCAGCAGTGACTCAAGCAGACCACCCCACAGACCCCCCCTTGAGCAATACCTCATGCCCTGCATTTCCTATACATTTCCGCAGGAAGTGGAGGAAGTTTGAAGGGGCATAGGTTATAAAGGAAGGCCACCAAGTAGCTGCTCCATACAGGCCCTTTTCCCAAACACATGCTCTTTCAGCCAAGTCATTCAGACTAACTCTATACCCAGTAACTTTATACAAAGTATGACTAGCCCACGGTGCAAATAAACCTACATACTATTATTTACTCCATACTTAAAAGTTTAAAATTAACCACTCTCCTACACACAACTCATACAAAACAACCACACCACTAAATACTCTCACACCCTCAGGCATACAACCATATATTACAACTTTAAAATAACAATCTCACCACCCCAAACCCACCCAAAATCCTAAGCAAAGACAAAGCAAAACAGTCTGTTTGTTAATATGGAAAGAGTCCAATGTGCATATTATCAATCCACCAACCCACTTCTTATTTAACAGAACTAGATAGTCTGGAGAACAGTTCAAAGAATTATAATGCCTGAGAGCTCTCACCTCCTCTGTTCTCAATCACCACATGTAGCACTCAACCCCAGAACTCTCTCACAGTCTGGGGTAAAGTAAACAGATTTACTATGTGCATTGTGTTATTTTTCTTGCCACTCTCCCTGGCACCATTTACCGTTTATAGTTAAAATTGCTGCTATGCACTTTTTCACTTATGCGGCAGTATCACCCACCGACCTCCCCCAGCTAGGGACCCAAGTTCAGAACCAGATCCAAGCAGTCTCTTCAGTCTTCACCAGCTCCAGTACTTTGGGCCAGTCCGCCGAGCCCTAGTCTATCCTGCTCTTTCTTCTTCCTCTGGCCATGGTGGTGATCTCCACAATGGGTCACTCGTGTTATTAGACCAGAGTGCACAGCCACCCCTAACTATATTTGGGGACCACCATGAACACCCCCATCCAGCCACAGATTATACCACACTGGGTCTCCTCTGTACCAGATCATAATTAGCTCAGATTTTTTTCACACAGAACAAGGGAGAGCAAAGGGTTAGCTAGTAGCCCGAATCCCATCCCCGCACACGTTCTCTTACCACAAACCTGCAGCTGTGATCGCCAATAGCAATACAAGCCACAGACCATCTCTGGGACAAAGGAAGATAACAGGAAACTGCTACCACCTCCAGAGATCTCCCACTAGAGATTGTTGTCTGCAGTTCCAACAGGCGCACAACACTTCCCAAGCAGCACCACTCAGTCTTCGGCCCTCGATCCTCACATGGACAGTCCACAAATAGTCCACCACAGACTTTTTACGATTTCTGCAGCTGGTTTCCTCCTGCAACTGGATCCTCTCAATCTGGTTCCCCTGTCTTGAACTCCAAAGGCGGCAGCAGATCAGTGGGAAACAATACCACCAAGAAATTTGTTCTCTCACTGATGCAGCCTCTCCTGCTATGTTCTGCTACTTTATTATTTTAGTTTTACCAGTACTCTAGCCATTAATTAAACTACTGCACACTGCAGTCCTAAAATACCTCACTTAAAACCCTATCTGTTCTATTCCCCAGCCTACACTACACTGAGCTTACAACTTAAAATGTTTTTAAATCTCACAAGATAGTGGGTTAGCAGACAAAATCACAGTTTTAGCAATTCATATTTAAACTCCTTTCCTAGCTTTCTTTAGAGTTCTGATGGGCAACCCAGTGTGGCCACCATCTTGAGTGAAAAGTAACAAATGCTCCTTTATATATTGTCAATAATGGATTTAGAATGTTCTGCTGCATGTAATAATTAATATACAGTACATTAACAAACAGTTCAGACATACCACCTAGGGCTGCAGGTCAAAACTATTAAATTTATCAGACCAGAGGCAAAAAAAGCCTTGTCTGCTGCCATCCAGTCAACTATAATTCATGTAGCAACTGTGTCAACCATTCACAAATCTGTCAACTTTCAAACAGACCATGTTCGCTGCTCTAAAAGTCTTACTATTACCACTAACTCAGGTCATACTAATAAAGGTTATAAATGCCAATCAGTAAATGGCATACAATATTAAAGGGGACAGGAAATCTGTGCTAATTTGCAGCAGTTAGCAATGTTCATAGTAAGAGAAATTATAAACTTGCCTCCAAATGAACCATATTTAACTGTACCTTAATAAACATTGATGTGAAAAACTGTTTCAGTTGTTTTCTTTTTATGAACAACATTCTGAATAGTTCTTTTCCTGGAACTAGTTATTTAGAGTGTTTACTATGTCACAGTTTGAGTATAGAGTGCTAAACATGAGCTATTGTCGTATCAGAACCATGCTTAGAGTTCTTTCCACAAACCGTGACATAGTTAAAACTCCAGATCACTGGTTCCGTGAAGGGAACTGCAACAGAATGCTGCCCATAAAAACAAAACATTGCAAAATACAGTTTTTCATATCACTTTTTATTCAGGTACAGTTACACACGGATCATTTAGGTTTAGGGATAGAATTTCTGTAAACTGGAACATTATAAAGAGCTACCAATTAGAAATAATTTCCTGTCCTCTTTAAATCAATACCCTCACATATGAACATTTGGTACAAACCAACTAATACATGTATGTACTGCAAAGGTTCATAGGTCATACGAGTTTGAGAGACAAACCCTTAATTAAACTCGCCATCATTACATTAATGATGGTAAGAACATTTCTTATCATCCATATACAAATCAAGTTCTTTTTTGAAAAGGTCAAAAGATTGACTTGATACCATGTTAACCGGAAGAGAATTCCATAAATGTGGAACTATTTGAGTTACAAACTTTTTCCTCAACTGAGTTTTACATGTTTCAACATATAATCTGAGGTTATGTGACCTAATACTCTCTTAGGGTGATTGTTTCATTAAACAATTAGGTTACAGAAACAGTTCATCCCCACAAGCCTTATAGGCCCAACACATTTCACCTCCAAGAAACCTGTATTTTTGAGGAAATAGTCCTAAGTTTCTCAGTCTATCACCATATCCTAGATGCACCACCTTAGAAACTGATTTAGTCATCTTGCATTGAACTGATTCATACATTTTAATATCATTTATGGCAGTAAGAGAACAAAAAGGGGCACAATACTCCAGAAGTGATGCAACTATTGTAGTGTACAATGGAATGAGAACCTCAGCTTCTCAACTTTTTATATGTTTTAAAATACATCTAAGTATACCATAATATTTTTCAGCAGTAATATTAATGTGGTAGTTAAATTTCAAGTTATTAGTAATGGTCACACCTAAATTTCTGAAGTAGTTTCTTCAAGCTTAATGTTATTTGTATAATAGCTAGCCGGACAATTATTTCTCCCTAGGTGCATTATTTTGCATTTCCTAATGTTAAAAACTTTTCCATGATTAATGGCCCAATGATAAAGATTATCTAAATTATCCTGGAGCAATTCAATGGAATCATTGCTGTTTACAATCCCACCAAGTTTACTATCATCTGCGTATTTTTGCAACCAAATATCATTATTTGCTTGCATGTCTGAAATCATGATATTAAATAACATCAGACTAAGATCTAAGAAATTGTAGAAATGTGACAGGCATAACATTACATAACTAGAAAGAGGAATACAGCACTGCATGTTGTACACAGTTGGAATGCAAGGGAAGTCACCCCCTCCAAAAAAATAACTACACAAATAAATAACACAAAGACCCCAAATTGTATATACTGTATCATGATCAGACAATGAACATTAGGGTGTCTAAAACTAACTAATGTATCAACACCATGACATTTCTCTGCTGAGTATACCGTGATACCACTACACAATGATATGTCAATGCAGCTCGATCTAAAAAACTGTTCTTCAGGCTAGGCAGAACACTGTAAAAGAGACCAAATTATGGACATTAGAAAATTTGATTGACTCATGCTGTGTAGTATCACTAATGAGGCTCTTCCTGCTATGCCCCCTCCCTTGAAATTGTATACTACAACTGAACTTGCTCCATTCTTTGAGTTGGAAAGCTCATACTCAAGTGGCATACCATATGACCCACTGCAGCGGAGGGGGGGGGGCTGACTGGCCAGCCAGTTTTACTTTTATAGTATATGGTGGAACACTGCTCCTCATGGAAATCCATGCCTGGAACAGTGTTGCTGTGCTGCACTCGGTGTGTCAAGATCTAACGCATTCGTGCATGCGCAACTGAGCATCACACAGCAACACGGAAGTCAGCGCGCTGCTACAGATCCCAAAGTAAGCCTTATTTTTTCTTGTAGACATGTTTGGGGATGGCGGAGTGTTGCTTATGGTTGTCCATACACTATAAAATATTGTGTATGAGCAACCAAACACAAACAAGGCAGTTGTAAGATCTAGAGGTTTCTGTGGTAATGGGCCTCTCGAGCTGCGCTCTTGCGGTCTCTGGTTACCACAGAAACCTCTCGATCCCAACTGCCTTGTTGTGTATGATTGCTCATATGCAATCCTCTATGTTATGCCTCCCAATCAAGGATCAAGGCAAGGGTGGTGAGTGCCAGACTGTAGTTGAAGACCAGTGCTTGGGCATGTAGGGATAGGACTGATAGTTTGCCAGTTCAGGAAAGCTACTAAAATGCAATGATGGTGTTGGCTCCTGATGGTGTGCCAACAGCCAGTTGCAATATGCCTTTGTTGATATGGCAGTTTGGGATGTGGAATAAGGAGGAGGTGTGTGGGAGACCTTGTGAGCCTAAAATGGGGAGGACAAGTGGCCAGAGGACTAGCCCTGGCCACCTGGGGAAGAGGGACACTTTCCTGAATACAAATACGTCATGAACAATGAAACTATTCATTATTCAGATCCAAATAATGAAGAGTACATTATTTGTGGCATTTGGGAAATAATACTTGTTACTCACACAGCCCTAATTGCAGATCACAAGGTTATGATCTGCCTTCTGCACTTCATCTTTATTCATACAAACCAGCCAGTATCTTAAATACTGCTGGAAGAAGAGCTGCTGATTCATCATATCATATATTTTGTACAATGATATTGAGTATTAAAGCATCACCCACATGCCAAAGTTTACATATTGCCATTTGCAAAGCTCATTTCAACTCAGGAAGGGTAGTACATTATTGAGTATCAAACACATTTTTTTTCTAGCATTAGTCATGAAAACATATGTTATTTTCTCTTGTACTGCTTGCTGGCAGAAGGATATTATCTACATTTAACCACCCTCTCTCCAGGTAGGTTACCAGAGAGCACTCAAAGAACTAAGCAAGATCCTGAGAGATGCTCTCTGGAGGAGAAGTTGCCTGGGGACAGGATGTCTGGATGTTCATGCCTGAGTGGCCTGGCTTAGCTAAGAGTGGGGAACTGAAACATGAATGTGCATAGTTATGCTCTTCCCCGATACTCTATTAAAAGGGGAGACCTTTGGACACTGGCATAGCCAGTCAGGATTTGAAGCCTAGAAAGAAGCACTCCAGCCTCTCTGACTATGACTGGGACTTGGGGGCCTGCAGCCCCAGGGACTGCGGCAGGGTTCCTGAGGTTGGGTGGCATGGTTAACTTTTGCCTGGCCTCTAGAGCAGGGTACCATTAGAAGCAGCTGGAGATCCCAGCACTCACCTCAGAATTCACAGAACAGCACCTCTGAGGGGGCCCTATGGAGAGCGGTGGGCTACTCTTCAAAGGAGGCCACTGGATCCCATGCAGGTTCACCCCCAGCTGTAGAAAGAAACAAAGTTGTTATCCACAGCAATTTTAAGTTTACCTTTCTAAAATGTGCTCACTGTGGGAAGTCTCTGCAGTAGAGTTAATCCCCTGACAGATAGCCAAATGAAAGGTCATCAGGAAGGAAATGGTCTGACAAGGGTTGGGGTTAGTATGTCTCTGAGAATAGGGCCAGACAAGGGAGTCTGGGCCACTAGGGCTATCAGTGTTGTGCCAAAGGGAGGTATGCAAGGCCAGACCAACCATGCTTCAAGCAATTAGTAGTACCATACTGCTGATATACTGTTATATGTAGTGTCTTACTGAGCAGAATAAGACAAGTGCACAGAACAGCTTGCCCTTCAGGAAAGGGCTTTCCCTGCCTGAGGAGTGTGCAACGCACAAATGGTCTTGGGAGCACCAGAGCTCCAGGGACCCACCCAAGGGAGGTTAAAATATGACAGGGTTGTGAGAGAGAGATCCAGTATTCAGTTACAACTGTAATTGTAGCCCCTTTAGTGCAGGGTGTAGACCTGTAACAAATGAGGATGTGGGTGGGCAAATGGGCTTCACAAGTATGGTAACAGCAGTCATAGAAAATGGTAGTGAAAAAGTGTATAGAGGAATTGAAATGTACTGTAATGTGGAGTGTGCAGATATCATGAAGAATGAAAGTAAATGCCAAAGGGAATGCCCAGAAAGCATACAAAACACACAAGAATTTGTTTTGTATGTTTCTTATGCACTCTGGGCTTTCCCTTTGTCAGTTACTTTCATTCTCTATGATATCTGCACACTCGACATTACAGTTCACTTCCTCTATACACTTACAAGCAGTGTAACATCTTGCAGTTCTCAAAGTAAGATACAGTAAAGTAACACTATTCTTGATCGCAACTCTGGTGTGGACACTCTTGATTGTGTGTGTTCTCAGTTATTGGTGCCCCAGGGTATGGCAGTTTTGGTTCCCCGATCCCCATCACTCCTGACCCATGATGGCAATGTGACTGGTGTTGGTGCTTTACTAGTGGTCATGGCATAAGGTGGGGGATCTCTTAGACAAGATGTCATCATATACCCTTAGACGCAGAAAGGTGATCTGGCCCTTACATACATGTTCTGTATATGCTATGAATCCTTTAATGTGTGATCAAATGGTTGTAGGAACTAATAAAAAGGAAAACATCTGCATCACCATTAACAGTGAATAGAGAAAGTACCATTTCATTTCACATGAGCATGAATAAAGCAACTTCTGTACAGTATATGTCCATGAATGGAACTAAGGCATCAGAGGCTGGCCAGCAGAGGGGCAGGATGAGTCTTACTCTGCATGAGTGCTACTGTCCTTTGGTGACCTGGTGAAAAGTATTTAGTGTTCATGGGTTTCTTTCAAAGTTTACTAGGGCAATATTAGTGATGGGAAGGATAAGGACATGATGTGGTGCAAGGAGATCTGGGAGTCGTACTCACAGTAATCAAGTCCCATTTAAATGAATTGCTCAGAGACCTCTGAGAGTGGTGAGCATAGTAAATAGGAAATAGCGCTAACAATGAGGCTGAGTTTGGATCTGTGGATGGAATGAATGTTGAAATGGGATACAAATATAGTTCTTAAAATAAAATAGTTGCACAGGGACTTTGTCATTGCTTAGCCTACAATGACTTTCACAAGCTTCGCAGAATAGCACAGACATCCACTTACAGTTCGGGCAGCTTGGCTAACTATGCACCTTGTAAATAACATCAAGATGAAATTGTTTTGAATTTAAACCCACGGTAAGGGCACTGTTTGTAACTTAAATTGAAGAGTGAGACCACTGAAGGGATAAAGGCATAATTATTCTGGAGTTAATTAAAATATGAGGGTATCAGTCTGGACCTCACTTTTGGTCTTAGCGGGGTAGCCACTAGTAGTGGGATAAAATGCCTTACTTTTTAAGCATCCCCCTAGGAAGTGGAGGTGATCTTCGGAGATATTACAGACAGGCAGAGTGGCAGAGTAGCATTGTTATGCAGTGAAGTTGCTTTGTTTTGGAGCATTGGTGAAATATATTTAGTGGTACAGGGGTTGTTTTGAAAATTTCAGGGGTAGAGTTAATGAGGATAAAGGTGAGCTGTGTAAGCTGCAAGGGAGTCTGAGAGTTGCAGAAAAGGCTGAAAGTAGTGGTAACAACATGGCAGAGTTAGTTTAATTAGATTTGCTTTTAAGTGACATGGGGAGGATATAAAAGGGTGTCTCTTTCAAAGGAGCATGACTGCATTGCAGTGATCACAATATGGTAAAATGTGTTGTTGATAAAGAATTGGGAGAAATGGGAGAACAATTTTCTACAACTTCCGTATATATAACCAGCATTTCTCAGCCAGCTCAAGGCAGGATATCAGAAAGCACTTGATGGGTTACGCTAGGCCCTGACAGCTGTTCTCTGGGGAAAAAGCACCCAGCAACTAGATGTTTGGTTGTTCAAGCCGTGAGTGGCCAGGTTTAGCTAACAGCAAGAAACTAGAACATGAATATAAAGGGTTCTTCCCTTCCCCCAAGAATCTAGTGCATATAAGGGGACTGCATCAGGGCAGTTTGAACTTGCTGGGGTTGCTTGCTGGGGCTGGAGCCTGGGAAGAGAGAGGAGCAGTCAAGTCTCTCTTGTTGAAACTGGGCAGAGGGGGTCTGCAGTCTCTGGGATGGAGGCAAGGTCCCTGTCATCAAGTGCCAATGGTCCCCTTGGGCCTGGACTTCACAGAAGAAGAACATCGAGAGCAGCTGGAGGGATGGGAGCCACAGGGATTTGCCTCAAGAGGAATGGAGAACCTCAGCACCCAAAAGGCACATTTAGGAGAGTGGTGGGCCACCCCTCAAGGGAGGCCACCAGAACCCTTGGAGGTTCACTCACAGCAGTAGTGAAGAGAACTAGGAGAGATCAGTCTGTGTTCTGAGCCAGCTATAAGTTGACCTCGCTAAATTGAAATGCTTATTTTGTTACGTCCTATGCAGTTTTTATTGAAACACTTGGCAAGTAGGTGAATGAATGGATACCAGGTAGAAGCTAGCATGACAGCGTTTGAGGACGGTAAGTTTCCATGTGTGGGACCAGGCATGGGAGGCTGTATTTTGAGGTACTAGGGCTATCAGTGATGTGTCAAATGGAGGTACACATTGCCAGACCAATCATGTTTTATGCACTTAATAGTGATATTATATGCTGATACGCATTTATATTTGTTGTCCTTCTGGGTACATTCAGACATGTGCAGGCACAACTTGCCCACCCCAGGTAAGTGCTAGCCCTGCTAAGGAGAGTGCCACTGCACAAATCATCTTCCGAATGTCAGGGCTCCAGGGAACCCACAAGGGAGGTTAGGAAGCCATAAGGTTGAAGGAGATCCAGGATACAACTGTAAGATATGATTACCAGCAGTCTAGTATAGAGAAGCAGCAGCAGAAACATATGCCTCACTAAAGGTGGGGGACTTATGTAGGCCCCAGGAGTAATTGATGGAATTTATGTGTAAGACATGGCCCAAGGAAAAAGTTGTAATATAGTGTGTGCAAGTAAAATCAAGAAGATTCATGGACATGGAAATGCCTGGAGAACTGTGTACCATTTGGCAGCTAATAATAAAACCACCAGCTCTGGTACTGACATTCTAGTTTGTGTGTGGTTTCATGTTATGATGCCCCAGAATATGGTTTTAAGCTGTCCCTGATCCCCATTGCCTTGAACTGGGTTGACAATGTGACAGATGTGGTGCACAACTGGTACTCATGGCATAAGTGTGCATGGGTGCTTTCCTGGATGAGATACTACCCATACCTCTAACACAGGAGGGTGACAAGGTGACCCCTTTACATATAGGAAAGTTAACTGACACAAACTAAGGGTAGAAGTAATGACCTGTGAGGGAGGGGAGAGCAGCTGCATGATTGATGATGCTAGGCAATCTGATTGGTTAATTTGCCTGGAATCATCAAATAGACAACTACACCACCCCCATGGCCATGTGACAACTTGCTCCTGAGTATTTATAGTATATTACAAAAGGGGTGGGCACATGGTGGGGTGGTGACTGAGTAAGCAAGGACATAATGGTTACCACCACCCCATCATGGTTCAGGGGTCAAGTGGTGTGAAACAACATTTAAATGAAGGTAATTAGTTGTCTTGGAGGGCAGGTTAAGGTGGAGGATGGGATTTTTCCATGGTGTTTGCTTCAGGCTCAGTGCCACAGAGCTTCAAGATCACATGTTTTTTTCAAGATAAATGAGAAGATTAGGACTACTGATTTAGCAAAGTAAAGGTCATTGATTGCTCCCACCCCCAAACAATTGATCGAGGGCTGGGAGACAGTTTTAAAGAAACTGACTTGGGGCCTTGGACGGTGGTGGTGGTGGTCGGATTTTAACCCTAAACATTTTCTAGAGTCCATGAGAACCTAAGCCCTGAAGTTCAAGGTGTCCAATCTTTGGGTAAAATTTTACTTGCAGCTCTGTTCTTTTTAAGTATAAAACAATTTATGTTCACAAACAAATATCATGCATGAGTGAGATAAGTTATTCCTAGAAAATGTTTATTTTATAAAGTGTAGTAGTTGGAATTCATTAGCAATAAGGACATGTTGCCTTACTGTTTAGTATGAGTTAGATTGGTACAGAAGAATTATTGCATATCAGGTACTTCATTATCCAACTATAACAAAAAACACAATAAAGAATTTTCATGATTGATGTAATGTCAGAATTAAGCAGCTGGGTTTTCTAAAACCAAATCAGTGTCTCCTAAAAAAAGAATGTGATAAAATATGGTACTTCTTAGAAAAAGGGAACAGCTTAGCTCAAACGATTTACATTTCCTTAGTGCAGATACTATATTTGCCAATATAGAAATAATGTATTATTTAATGCAAATTCAATGCAATTAAATTAATGATAAAGAACTAGTGTAATCAAAAATAGCAGATAGGAAAATGTTACAAATTTTAAGAAGCAGTCAGTTGTAACTTTTGGTTTCTGCAGTATTTTTTTTCCATTTGCTCATTAGAAGGTTTTATAAAAAATATTATGCTGGATGTGTGGAACAACACTCTGCCTGGCAGCAGGCATATCTAGTTCTGTTCCCTCCACTACATCATCAGCACTGTGACCTCGCTGAATGTGACATCACAGGTGACTGACCTGGCAGCTACACAGATGCATAGATACTGTCAGCTGCTATGAGCCTACGGCCCACCCAGTCTGCCCATTTAGAAACATAAAAGTTGATGGCAGAGAAGGGGCTCTTAAGGCCCATCCAGTCTGCCCATTTCTTTTTCTACCTTATGAATGTGCCATAGGCCTTTGCTCTGTCAATGGCCTATCTATTCATATATATCTGTATTGCTCCCTTATGCCTATCCCATGCCTATTTGAAGCAATGCACTGTGTTCATATCCACCACTTCCTGAGGTAGGCCATTCCATGCATCCACCACCCTTTCTGTGAAAAAGAACTTCCTCACATTACCCCTTAATCAGCCTCCCACTAATCTCATGCTGTGTCCTCTTGTCCTGCTATTTTTCTTATATTGAAACATGTTAGACTCTTTCATCTTGTTAATGCCCTTAAGGTGTTTGAATGTTTCAATCATACCACCTCTCTCCCTCCTTTGCTCAAGGGTATACATGTTGAGCTCAGTTAATCTGTCCTCATATGTTTTCTGATGCAGTCTCTGCACCATTTTGGTTGCCCTTCTCTGGAATGCCTCAATTTGGTTAATGTCCTTGTAAAGGTGTGGCCTTCAGTACTGCATGCAGTACTCCAGATTGGGCCTAACCAGTGTCTTGTAAAGAGGCATTATTACCTCCGTCTTCTGACTTGTGATACCCTTATTAATACACCTCAACATCCCTCTAGCCTTACCTACTGCTTGAGAGAGCTGCTTGGATGATTTCAGGTCATCGGTAATAATGACGCCCAAGTCTCTTTCTTCCCTTGTGACTGCCAGCAACTCCCCTCCCAGCCTATAGGTGGCTTCAGGGTTTCTCTTCTCTATGTGCATGATCTTGCACTTCTTTGCATTAACCCCCAGTTGCCACTCTTCTAACCATTTTGCTAGTTTATCCAGATCTCTTCTCATTCTGCCCACCCCATCTGGATCATCTACTCTGTTGCAGATCTTGTTGTCATCTGCATGCAGACAAACCTTACCCTCCAGTCCATCTGCAATGTCACTGATGAAGATATTGAAGAGGACTGGCCCCAGGACTGATCCCTGAGGTACCCCAATTGTGACTTGCATCTCTTCTGACCGTATACCATTTACCACCACTCTCTGTTTGCTGCCCGTCAACCAGTTTGCTACCCAGTTGACCAATGTCTGACCCACCCCGAGCCTACTCAGCTTATTAATCAATCTTCTGTGTGGAACAGTATCAAAAGCTTTGCTGAAGTCAAGGTAGGCAACAACAACTGCTCCCCCTTGGTCCACTACTAGGGTTACCCAGTCAAAGAAATCCATGAGATTAGTTTGACAGGACCTTCCTTTTGTAAACCCATGCTGTCTTGGATCCTGTACTCCTATGGATTCCAGGTGTTGCCCTATCCTTTCCTTAAGGAGTGTCTTCACAATCTTGCCCACTACTGAGGTAACTATTCTGTAGGTACAGCTCATGCTAGCTACTGCATTCTTTGTAAGTACTGTAAGTGCCTACACACTTCCATCTCATGGCAACATATACCTCCTGTAACTTCTGTGGACTGGACCCTATGCTAGATCAAGAGCAAAGCTGACCAAATAGTTTCTCATCTCTATTAGAGTTGTCTATAACTCCGTCACAGTACTGAACTTGAACACCTGGGCAGCAGTTTTTGTAATGCGTTGTGCTGTATCCTCAATACTTTTGCAACTTACTGAAAAATGCAAAAGCAACTCCTTGGTATTGGAGTTTAACACAAAGTGTAAATTACCCTAATCACTTGATGGTCACACCACTAGATATTACCAGATATTACCTTTGTAACTTTGTTGTGCCATGCTGGGAAAGCTCACACATCTTTTCCTTGCATCCACAAGTGCTATTGCAAGCACTCAGGAATGGAGTAGGGTCGCCATACAAATGGCTGACAGGGGTGGGAGGGCATCAACTGAACCAGCAAGGACTGACAATATGAAGAGATTAGGGCATGGGAACCATTAGAACACCTCAGGATCACAAGAATGGGGTATTAAAGAAGGGAATACAGTTTATCTAACTTAACCTTGAAGGCCTGGAAGCTGTTTGCCTCTGCCACCTCGCTTGGTAGACCATTCTACATAGGAATGATTCTTTGCATATAGAAGTACCTCCTCAAATTCTTCTTAGGGAATCTTAGTTATAATTGAAATTTGTGGCTTCTTAGATTAATATTCCTATCATTTGATACTAGGCCTAGGCTATTCATCAAGCATGAATCTCTGCACTCTTTATGCATATGTAGTAAGTTACCTGTGGTTTGTCTTAGTTCCAGTTGGTACAGGTTTAGACTATGTAATCTGGATTCATAGCCCATGTTTCCCAGTCCATTGATTATCTTGATCACTCTCCTTTGGACCCTCTCAAGGCTATTTATGTCACTTCTCAGGTATGGGCTTCACAATGGTGTGCAGTAATCCATGTATGGTTTCATACAAGTCCTATACAGTGGCACAATACACGCTCTACTCCTTGATGTAAAAGCTTTTCTAATACAGCCTACAATTCTATTTGCCTTCCTAATGACCACATTACACTGGTTGCAAAAAGTGAGATCACTTGTAATCAGTATTCCTAGATCTCTTTCACTTTCTACTGCCTTCAGTTTGGCCCCATCTAGTGTGTAGACCACTCTTTTATTATTTGCCCCTAGGTGCATTACCACGCATTTGCTGGTATTAAAACACATACCATTTACTGCTTCCCATTTTTCCAATAATGTTAGGTCTTTTTTTAGAGAGTCTATCTTTGTGTTGGTACTGATCTCTGCTCCTAGCTTAGAGTTGTCCGCAAACCTGGTACAAAACTTCATGATACCTTTGTTCACATTTGAGGGAAATTGTGCGAACAACACTAGTCCGAGCACTGATCCCTGGGAGACTCCGCTCATCACCAATCCTTTCTTGAACACATGTTCTCTGATTCTAACTTTCTGTGTCCTATTGCTAAGCCAAGAATCTACCCATTTGACAAGTGTTGAGTTAATACCAAGAGTCTGCATTTTATATATTAATGTGGCAGGTGGTACCCTGTCAAGTGCCTTTTTAAAATCCATATACACTGTATCTTCTGGTAGTTTGTTATTGTTTTGCTAACATGTTCATAAAACACTAGAGTGTTGGTCAAACATGATCTATGTTTTTTGAAACCATCTTGTGTATCATAATTTAGGTTGTTAATCTGTAACTCCTGTTTCAACCTCTCCTTGATGATTGCCTCTAGCAGTTTGCCCAGGATCGCAGTGAGACTAATGGGCCTGTAATTGTAGGGGTGTCATTTAGGAGTGGGCAGTGGGGGGCAGTTGCCACCACTCTACATTGCAGGTCATTGCTTTTTTTTTTTTTTTATTAAATGACATTCAAAGTCCGGGTTTTAGAGTGTCCAGTTTTGTGATCACAGCAAAAGTCCCAGTTTCTCAGTAGAAAAGTCATTGTTTCATGAGAAACAATAACTTTTCTACTGAATTTCTTCTTTTTTTTTAATGGCAATTCATGAACAAAATGTAGCCGGTGTGTTTCTGAACCATCAGCAGTCACTCAGATGACATTGTATTTTGTCTCTAAGCAATGGGAATGGAAGGAGCAATGCTAATGCTCCAATCATCACCATCCATGTCATGATTGACATTGGCTGACCTCCCTTCCCACACTCCCAGGCTCCTTCACAGAGATGGACTCCTCCCCTCCACCCCTCCACAAAGTAGTGCATCTGCATGTGACTGAGTGAGTCACTGTCAGTGGTGCTGTGAGCTGACTGAGTGGCTAGCATGTGAGTGACTTGAGAGTCCATTCCTGGAGAAATGGAGTCAGAGATATTATCTGCCACCCCACCCAATTTCTGTGCTGGACAGGCTCCTCCTTGACCTCTGCTTGTTCAGTTTGCCACCTTGGTTGACTAGTGCACTGAATCCTCGAACTTTGACCAAAGCCCATCTGAGAAGAAAAAAACTTTGCTGCCTGCAGAACGCTCACAGCCTCAGTCCACAAAGAGTCACTCCGTCTCCCTGTCCTTGTCATTGTCCTCTAGCAGGCACGGTATGGACAGATGAAGTAGCTAGGAGCCTCCAATTCATTTTTAGGCAAGAAAAAAAAAGAATCAACTTGAAGAAAGTGTGTTATTTCTCTTCGAGTCCTCCTAAATGTTTTCAGTGACTGTACAGTGTCAGTACTATAGACTGACTTACCAAATATCCCAGTATGGATTATTGCATCATTCTACAGCTATCCAACTTAAGATATTTTGCAAGTTAGTCAATCTGTAGTATACTCATTAAGAAGAATTATTATTTTTTAATAATTTTTTTGCCCAAAATAATGCAAAGCGTACTGTTATATGTGAATTTTAAAATGTTAGGTAGCTTGAAAATTCTTTAATAAAAATGGTAATAATAATTAACAAAAAAAAAAAAAAAGGAACCTGTGACCTGCCTTCAGTTTGTTGTGTTTTGGTAGGGAGAGATTTGTGCTACACACTAGGAGACCCATGCACTCTAAGATCTGTTGTGAGACGGACAAATTGTAACATGACACATCGAGCCTGATGGAAGAAGAGTCATGTGAAGTGGCCACATTATAAACAGAGCCAACAGATGCATGGAAACAAGGGTAGAAAGTGTCTTCCTTCACACAATAGGGAGTAGAGTGATTTGACTGAGCGGGAAGAACAGACTGTGTGCTAATGCAGTCCGAATAGAACGTGGATGAACACAGAGGATTTGGAACCTTATGATAATGCTAATAATAATAATAATAACTTTATATTTCGTAATTCATAGATATCAAAGCGCTTTACAAAAACACACCATAAAAACAGTATGAAACTGTGCATGGCCCTGCCCCCACTCAGCCCCTGGCACCACTCCCACTCAGCCTCTGGCTCTGCCCCCACAGCCCCTCTGACTGGTTATTGGCCCTCCTGTTGAAATCTGTAATTGTGCCCCTGTGTAATTGCCCAACTCACCCCTGTCTCGCTTTTTGAATATTGGGACAACCAGAGCTGTCCTCCAGTCTTCTAGTATTTCACCAATCTCCATTGACATGTTGTAGAACCTTTCTAGTGGGTCTACTAGCTATTTACTTATTTTCTTTATTAGTCTTGTGTGCAATCTGTCTGGTCCTGAAGATTTTTCTGGTTTTATACCTTTTAATTTCTCACTTATCTCAGATTTTGTGATTCCTATCGGGATAGTTTCTGCTGGTTCATACAGTTTGATATTACAAGTATCCTTTCCTTTCTTATACACTGAACCAAAATATTCATTAAATATTTTTGCCTGTGCTGCTGGTTTGATGCACTCAGTACCTCCTGTCTTAATCAGTCCTACCATCCAATCTATTGTTTTGTTGTTAATGTATGCCAAGAACAATTTACCATTGTCTTTTGTGTGCGCTAGCCTAAATTGCACCCTTTTCTTTTCTGTTTTAATGCTCGACTTACTTGCTTTCAGCTATTGTTTGTACGTCTTGATGTTATATGAGTTACTGTTCCTCTTCATTGCCCTATACATTCTTCTTTTTTTGTTCAGGTGTTTTCTAACCCTACTTGTTAACCATATTGATATTTTACCCCTTTTGTTGTATAGTGCCTTGTTAGTTACGTAACTGTCCATTATAGCTAGAATTGTATCCTTAATTCTTGTCCACAGCTGTTCAGTAGTTGGATTACCAAAAGTCCAGTCCCATTCTGACAGTTCTTCTGTAACCCTGATAAAGTCACCTGTTTTTATTCTTAACAACTGTCGTACCAATTAAATGTTTTGGTTTTGCCCTAAGATTAAACAAGACAATGTTATGGTCACTGGTCATTAAGGGTGCATGGGTCCTTAATTTATTAACTCCATCAATTTTATCTGTAAACACCAGATCAAGGGTATTACTATTTCTAGTTGGTTGGTCTACCATCTGGTGTAGTCCATTATCTATACAGACAAACAGTAGTTGTTCCTGCCTATTTGATGCTGTGCACATATTCTAGTTGATACCTGGTGCATTAAAATCCCCCAGGATCAGTACCTCCTTATTTTGTATTTGGTCTCCTATACTATTAAGTAGGATAATATGGTTATCCATTGTTATGTCCGGTGGTCTATAGCATACCTCCACAAACACATTTTTTATTGTTTGTTCTTAATATTTCTATCAATAGTAACTTGTTGCTTTCAGTATGCCCTTTTGTGCTGACCTGTTTGCACTGTATATCCTCCTTGACATAAAGTGTGACACCTCATCCCCTGTTTTCTGTCTTGTCTTTATGAAAGACTTTATAGCCAGGTATGTTTTTGCCCCAGCTGGTGTTATCTGTACACTAGGTTTCTGTTATAGCAGCTAAATCTACTTGTACTGCTGCCATTATTAGTTCTAGTTCTGACTTCTTAATGGTATTTAAATTTCTGGCATTAGCAAGAAGGACATTTAGCTTGTGCACCCCTTTATCTGTGTGCTTAGTTGTAGTAAGTATACACGCACTTGTCTTTTTATATTTGTCCCTACTCCCTGGTGTGACTAGTTATTTGGAGTGTATGATATGTCATGAAGAGCATTATGAAATATATTTCCCAGCATCATTGCTCCCCTTCTGTTCAGGTGCAGTCCATCATTGCTTTACAGATCATTCCTGTTTTCAAATCACTCCTAATATATAATACATTTTATTTGGTGTTCCAAGCACCATCTCCTTAACCAATTATTATAAGTTTTTGTTTTACTGGCTCTTTCCCATCCTGCTTTAAGTACTGGGAGTACTTCTGAAAAAATAATGTTAGCCTTGTTTTATTTCAAGATGCCATATACAGTATGTTTTCAGTTTCAATTATAGTATCAGCAACACTATTTCTCTCCAGATCATTAGTTCCAGCATGTATTAGTACAGTTCTTTGGGCTGACTATGTTTTTGAGCAATGTTAGGAAACATAACTGCTATGTCGCTTAGTTTAGCACCCCATAACTGCAGCTGGTGGTGGTGTCCTTATTCTCGCATGTTGAATACCTGTCTGTATATTTAACTGTAGAATCACCCAAAATAAAAAACTGCTTGTTATGTGTTTCTGGTTGCTCATTTGTGTATGTTTGTTGCTCCATAAACTCCATTGTGGGTTGTACCTGATCTGGTATATCCTCCCCTGATTTGCTTCTGCTGAGCTCTATGTATTCACTATATCCATGTTGGCTATATCTAAGAGTTCTTGCATTTGTGCTTCAGTATCCTCTATTAGGTTCACTAAGTGGGTGTACTGTTTTCCTAGTTCAGTTCTTATCCCAATAACCCTTCTACCCTTTTTTACTTGTTTATTATTGCCCACCTGGCTCCAGTCATCTATGTCCTCCTCGTCAGTCTGAGTTCTTTGTTCCTTTACACTCATTCCCTCACAATTTACAGCTTTTTTAATGGTGTCTTTCATAAATGCTTCTAACTGGGCCCTGAGCTGCTGATTCTCCTCAACCTGTTTAGCTAGCTTGCAGTTTAATTCATTTAGGTCTAAACTGTTCCTACACATGTAACTTTCAAATAGTGATTTGTTCTTGGTGCTAAGCGTACCACAGTTGGAGCAAATAAACCCCATTTCCCCAGTCGTTAGAGTATCTACCTTTGGGGCCATCCTAATTAATTATCAGTAAGGGCAAGTTCCCTTATGAGCCAATCTTCTACTGACCTTATGTATGCAGAATTTCTACCCTTCTTTCCCATCTTTCCCGGCTGACACGGCAGACATACACTTGTCTCTGTATGTGTCTCCACGCATGTCACCGCACATGCTTGCCCGCTCGTGACAGTGAAATTTTCTAAGTGCATACCACCCATTTTTCTCCATCCCTGACTGGAAATCAGAATCAGGTCCAGAAAGGCAAACTTTTAGTACAAAAGATAGGTGCCTAAGTACAGGTACTTGACATAATGTACATGCTAAATTGATGGCTTTCCAGGGTTCACGAGGATTCACCACTGTTTTACTGTAAAACCTGCTTTTGTGTAAGTAAGGTAGGTCTTGTCACAAAAACAGAATTTGTGCCCAGCCCAACAGAACAATTTTGTGTCTGGTGCTGGCAACAGTGAAATATAGTCCTTTTTTTGAATATAAATACTTTATTGTGTATTTCAAGCAGAGCCAGTTACAATAATAAGTAACCTTCATACAAGAAAACAATGTATCATCAAGAGAAAAATAATCATAAATTAATAAAAACATACCTAAAACACTGGTCTTTCACTGGCCTACTGGAGCAGAGGCATGGCATCCATCTGCAATACCGTCGACCTAGGTTTGGGAACCACCCAGGAAGTCAGAGGGCCAGCCTGGAGGAGTAAGGATTGAGTATCCAGTGGACTGATCTCCATCTCCAGAAGGAGGGGGGTGGAGTGTCCAGTGCATTACAGACCCCCGGTGGAGGCCGGGGGATCCACTGCGACCAGTGCCATAATGTACAGAGGGTGGGGTGGACTCTGGTCATCATTGCATGTCCCCACCCCCCGGGGTTACAGCATCAAGAAAATGCCAGCCCCATCAATGATGTTGGCTCCACTGCCATTCTCTCTAGGCCACCAGTGTTCACTTTGGCGGCCCCACTCAGGGGAGGAAAGCCTGAACGTGAGGCAGGTGGTGGAGCCTGTGGAGCTTGTACGGGAGCTCAGGACAACAGCAAAAAAAAAAAAAAAAAAGTATTTTCTAACATTAATACCATACAAATGGTCCTCCAAAAGAAGGCAGTCCAGAACAGTATGAAGAGGAGAAACAGATTCACATGTGTAATGTCCAATATCTTCTATAATCTTAATACTCTAAAATGGCAACATCATAGCTTTTGAATCTAACAGATAAAGAAACTAAAAGATACCATATATTCACACTAACTTCACTATATCAAGTAACTCTATACCGACACTAAGAAAAGAGATTATCCAATCACTGTGGCACTAACCAAACCATACCCTATGATCCCACCCCTATAGAACTTCACCAAGCATACCATGCTCAATATAATTTTGGAAGTGCCTTCCTTCTCCAAAATAACACCTGTTGAAATGAGGTTGATTTAATTATTGCTTGTAACCAATATGTGTGTAGGAGGGGAGAGTGTTAGATCTCCATTGAATAAGAAGGAGACGTTTCACTTCTAATGCAGCAGTGTAAAGAACTGCATTAAACGTCCAAGTTTGTAAAGACAACAGTGTGGGATCCACTGAAATCCAAAAGGAGGGGAGGCTGTGGTACATGTGCACAAAAAATTAGCTCTAGGGAAGCAATAATATCCCTCCACCAACCGTTCACCAGGGTATAGTCCCACAATGTATGGTGGAGAGTACCAGTGTCTATATCACATCTCCAGCAAACATCTGAAGAAGATAATCCCATACTCAATAGTTTTGCTGGTGTTCTATACCATCTACTTACTATCTTTTTTTGTATAAGTTGAACTTTTGGCTCAGGGGAAGCTCATTGAGCTTTGGACCAGCACGGATTCCAGTTATCAATCTCCAATAGTACCTGCATTTCATCTATCTATTTTAATAGATAGCGTTCCCAGTCTGGGGTATAAACTTTTTGAAGAAGTTTATAAAGCACACTTGTATGCCCCTGAGGTAAAGAAAACCAAGTTTGCAGATGTTTAGTTAAATCAGTTTGGACCAACTGATAGTCCTTCATAACCCATGATGTAAATATTTGACTTAATTGCAAATACCTCCGTAGTTCAAGGGCAGGAAAGTCAAATGTAGCCTGCAGTTGAGGGAAGGATCTAAGTAGGCCTTTTTCAGGATCAAACAGATCATCCACCAAAAATATACCTTTTGATGCCCATGTGGCCCAATAAATCTTTGAGCCATGTTACGGACAGATGAAGTAGCTAGGAGGGTTCATAAGGACCAAGATACTCATAGTTCCAACCCAACAATTTGTTCACTTTTCTCCATACCTGTCTAATAAATACTATAGGAGATGTAGCCTGGTTTGGTATTGGCAAAGGGTCTCTTATGCTCACTACCAAAGGTAAATCACCTACTATGGTATGGCCTTTTCAATATCCACCCATAGGGGAGCGTGGCTTTGATCTGGGTTAAGCCAGTACATCATAGTAGGGGGATGCAGAATTTTCTTCCCAAAGTGAGGTATTTTACTCTCCTAAATAAAGTTGGAAAATAACTTATCTATTTTATCCCATAGCTCAGGAGTGATAGACGTAGTTAAATTGCTAAGACAATAAAAAAGTTTTGGGAAGGCCATAATTTTAATAGCATCACTCTTACCCTGCAGAAATAAGTGAAGTATTTCCCATCTACTCATATCCACAGTTAACACATCTTGTATATTTTATGATACATTTCCTGCAGGTTGGTAGAAATATGCATTTCCAAATATCTGATCCCTTTATGCATCCATTTTAATTTTTGTGGTTGCATCAATGCTCAGGTAGGGTCTGCCTTATAAAGTGGTAAAATTCAGTTTTTGACCAATTGATCCTCAACCCTGAGATTAGACCAAACGAATCCAGAACCTCCAGGCAGTAGGTAAGGATGTTTCCACCTTAGATATAGTCAGGAGCAAGTCGTTAGCATAATGTAAGATAGAAAATGATTGGTCTCCCACTAAAATTCCCTGAACCTCCTGGTGTTGGTGCAAAGTTGTGATAAGTAGTTCCATGGCAATCGGGAATAGCAGGGGACTCAATGGCCATCCCTATCTCATTCTCCAAAATAGAGGGAAAGATTCTGATAAAACTCAATTTACCTGGTCTCTGGTTTTAGGGGAGGAGTATAAACTATGAACTCATTTTTGAAAGACTGGTCCAATGCCCATTTCTAATAGTGCAAAAAATAAATAATCCAGTTCAATGAATTCAAATGTCTTTTCTATTGCAACAAGTGCTGCAGACTTTGGCCCCCTGGTAGCAACCTGTATTAAATCGAAAGCATCCAAAATATTGTCACTGCCCTGCTGTCCCTTCATAAAACCTGCCTGGAACTTATGTATAATATAAGGTAATAGCTTTTCTAGGTGGAGAACAGGGATTTTAGCTAGGATATTACAATCCACATTCAACATTGAGATTTGCTTAAAAACACAGCACATAGTTGGATCTTTATTGAACTTTGACAAGACAGTGATATTCACTTCTTGCATCAAGGGGGGCATTGTATCAGAATCCTGAATAGCCTTAAAGAGATTGAGCAACTAGAGTGACAGAATGGGTTCAAAGGCTTGATAAGAGTCTGAGCTTAAACCGTCTGGCCCAGGGGCCTTACTGATTGCCAAGGACTGGATCACTGCTTGTATCGCAGATAATGTTATATCCTCCTCTAAAGACTGAGTAATCTTTGAGGACAGGTGGGACAGATGTATATTTGTAAAAAAGAAGTTGCAGTCCTCCCTGTTTGGGGAAACAGAGGAGCTATATAGAACTAGATAATAGTTCTGAAAACTATTAGCCATTTGTCCTGGCTCATAGGGATTTTAGAATTAATATTAGCCGAGACTGGCACGTGCCCATTATACAGCTCACCCTTTACTTAAAGGATATAACCGTTAATCGAATTTACAGAACAATAATTATCGAAATGTTTTTTAACTCTGGTCATATTTTTACTACCCACTGCCTCTGGTGGAAGAATATTTCACATGCTCACCACTCTCTGACTAAAAATCCAGCCCTCCTTTTAGTTTTGTATATTTGGCCTCTTAACTGCATATTATGAGATCTTGTGACTAGATTATTGTCATTTAACCTTAGCCCTGAAATTTCCCAAAGATCATCATTTGAAAAGGCACTGTAGACAAAACACATATCTCCCCTAAATCTACTATACTCAAGAGAATACATATTGAGGGCCCTCAACCTATCCTCATATTTTGGTCTTTCAATATTTTTATCATTCTTGTCTGTAAGAATATGATGACACCCTGACCTTAAAAAGGGAATTTGCTCTTCCATAGACTTACACTTTAGTCTATAAGCAAGGAGTTTCCATGCCTTCTCAGCAGTATCCCAATAAGCTTGCTGCATAAAGAAAAGAGCTCTAGAGGCCTGTTGGTGGAAAATATTATTTAATTTATACTTAAGAGCTAAAATCTCAATAAGATGATACTCTTGGCTCATGGGAGATTTCTATATAACACCCTCTAATGATTGCATTTTCTGAGTTAGATCTGCCCTCTCCTGTTTCCTTCGCTTATTAACCATTGAGACATAAGAAATCACCTGACCCCTAACAAAATCCTTAAAATCCTCCCAGAGTGTAAAAATTTACACTTCTGGTGAGGAATTAGTTTCAAAATAAAAGGTTATTTCCTCCTGGATCCAGTGCTTAAACTTTTCTAAACATAACAGCGTGGGATTAAACTGCCATCTAGGTGATGTGATAACACTCACCTTATGTGCCCAAACTAAAGTAACTGGAGCATGATCTGAAATAATATTAGGTAAAATAGTCACCTCAATCAACTCTCCCAAGACAGCAGAACTTAATAAAAAGTAATCTAAACAACTGCAGGGTTGGAATCGGTGTGATCTGAAAGTAAATTTACAGGTCTTAGGATGTAAAAGCCTCCAACAGTCTTGTAGACCAAATTCAGGACAAAGCTGGAGAAAAACATTTCTTACCAGTGATGGGATGGGGAGCCTTTCTACAAAGATTCTGTATAAAATGGGATTAAGGACAAAACTGAAGTCAGCTCTGAGAATAACAACCATGGAGTCATTGATCCAATCTGAAATTCTCTCTGCTAAGTGTAAATAAAAATCTGGTGAATCAAGGTTAGGGGCATATATATTAACCAAAAAACAGAGGCCTCATAAATTTGACCTAGTATAGTAAGTCAATGCCTCACCTTGTCTGAGAGAGTTTTTTCCACCTGAAAGGTGCACCCTCTCCTAAATAAAATAGAGACTCCACATTTCTTGGTACAGAAGGAGCTAGAGTAGGACTTCCCCACCCAGCCTTTTGACAAGTTCCCCTACTCCATTTTAAGGAGTTGCATTTCATGTAGATAGACAATATAATATTTGATTGAATTTAAAAATGAAATACATTTTTTCTTCTTTATAGGGTGGTTCATACCCTGAACATCCCACAACAGCAGTTTTATGTTGGTCATTGGAAGTAATATTCAGCAACCATATCAATCAACCCAAATAAGTCAGTGTAAAATACTGAAAAGTGAAAACAGAAAGAGAACAGGTATTGCCATTGCATAAAAAACTGGAACACAGAGAGAAACACATCAATATTCTGGAGCCAAAGAGCTATTAACCCAATGACATGTAAAGGTCCTTATAGTACATAAGATAAGAAAAAATAGACTATCATCTGGTAATCGAAAAGTACACTTTCCAAAAACCTAATAACATATTTAACTAGAAAATCCAACAAAGTCCAATAACAAAAGCCAAGCCAGAACCAACAATCACACAATTTAAGAACTGCCAGAACCAGCTCTACATCTCTCCCTCTCATAATATTATAAACAAGGCAAGATCTGAGGGAAAGTATTAATAGTGTCAGAAACTCCAATATATGGAGTATCAGTAGCTCGAAGAGTGGGATACAACGAGCCTGCAAAAACAACCACCAATGCCATTCCCCTCCTCAGCAGGTGTGTAAGCAAACATTCCCACTTTATAAATGGTAGGACTACTCAGCAGCTCAGACGTGCTCCCACCGCCAATTTCCAAGTAGGCCTCCTAGCAAAAAAAAAAAAAATACAGAGCAAACTTGAGAAAGAAACAGAAAAGACTCACCAAAACAATTTAGCACAGCTGAGGGCATATGAGGACACTTATACAGTATATGGTTGCTGAGGCTTACCTATATTTCCAAAAACATTGTGCAGCGAGAAAATATTTGGGAAGGAAGGAGGGACTGTAAATATCACAGGGGTTTAACCTGCCAAGGATAATAACAAGTAATCATAGAAAACAAATGGACCACAATACAAATACCAAAAAACTGTAAGACCTATGAAGAGATTTCTAAACAAGCCCCGTTTCAGTATTTCCATCCCACCCCCTACACTACCACAGGTAACAGTTATCTTAGGGTACAAAGAGAAAACTGCAACCTGTATAGCAACTCAAAACAAAATCAAAAAGAAAGAGAAATCACCCTCTAAATGTCCAGAGTCCCATCATGTAGACTGCAAAAGTTTATCTAAAAGAGTTGCAATTGACCCCGAGGTAGACATAGTGGGATCTGAAGGGGTAGTGGTAGAAATCATATCCCTATCCTCTAGCGTAGCTGGTGTGGATGAAATAGCTGCAGGTGAATCAGGCAGTAGGGACACAATCAAGTCCTCTTCACCAAGGTCAGAACATTCCATTTCCATCATTTGATGCACTTCCAGTGGTGAAGTCAGTGATAACCGAGGATGCTTGGAGACAGGATCCTTAGACCAGCTGACAGGGCTTGTGGCAGACATCAAAACTGTATACAGCAAACCCAGAACTAGAGACAGAAGTGCCCTCTGCAGTTGAAAGAGGGAACATTGCACCATGTTGTTTCTGCAACCCTTTTTATGTAGCTTAGGCTTGAGAGTTTGACTTGTATCCCCCTTTGTGATAATATGGGAGCCAGACCCCCTTCTTGCACAAATGGCTTATTTAGTTTGTCCGTTGAGGCTGAGGAATTAGAATCCATATTTTGTGGTCTCAGCATAGACTCATGAAGTTTATTTGGTCTAGCACTGTCTTTCATATCCTGGGATACAGCTTTAGATAGATGTCTAAGAGCAACCAGGAAACACTGAGCATCTTGTAGATTCTCAAATCTGTGCCCATGAAATTCCCAGAACACAGTGAGCACAGCGGGGTAACGCACTGCCCTGCTACAAATTCAGTTCAATGGGGAATATGACATGTTTAATAATCTGGGCGAAGCAGAATAGTTATTGATTAACTACAGATATGACAGAAAGGTGGCAACTCAGCCGCCATCCAAACCATGTGACATGACTACAATGGCAATGGATTCAGCACAGGCCAAAAGCCTGCCACCGACAGGAAACAATACCACCAACTCTACCAAGACCTACACCTGGTAGTATGACTCCAGAGACAGGCAGAAGAAATGAAGTAAGCAAAACATGCCACAAAAGCCATATTTGCAGAGAGAGAGAGAGAGATCAAGAAATAGACAGCACCAATTTGTCCCTTTGGATGCTAGTAGCTGCTTGCCTGGGGACATGCTGACTAAAACATGTAATAGGTATGCTGCACTCAGAGACTTAATACCAATGGAGCTGGACCTGTCAGGGGCAACAGAAGGACTTAACACTCAACCTGGACCATCAATGCCATCTTCCATAGACTGGGCTCCGATTTGAAGAGAATGGGCCGACTGCATAGATGAAGCAGCAGATGATGTCACACAATTGCCAACCTTGCCACAAGAGCTGAGATAAGCTCCTCTGATTGAAGACTTACAAACCTGAATCCATCAAGATGTAATGGACTTGCTTTCAAACAAAAATTAAATGTATGGTAAGACTGTATATTAATACCTTTCTTGATGGTTAAACTCTACAATGGCAAGGGTACCAGTCATGATGGTCAATTTTCCTTTGAGTCTGTGCAATGAAATTGACTGACTCATTAAGCCAGATGACTGATTTCCCTAGAGTAGATATGGTAGTATAAATAGAAGTGTGCATGTACTGCTCAGAAATTTAGCTTGTACCTTTCAGGAATCTGCAATGTCAATTCTAGGTATGAAGGTATTTGGGCTGAGTGGTATTACAAATAAGGTGCTGCACATGTAAATGATATAAACCACCAAACCTCCTGGTGAGCTAAATGGTTCCATCACCAGAATGTGCCCACCAACCGGCACTGGGCAATTAGGGTACCAAATGGCAATGTCGCCGAGCATGTTTTTTGCAGGGGGCTGTGCCCCCATACCCTCCTTGTGGAGGGCTGTGCCCCTCATGCACCCACCTGCTTATTGATTCTAGCTCTGGGGGTGGACGAACCATGGGGAGTGGGGGTGCATCCTGCATGTGGCACCATGACTGCCTGGCGCCATAATGCCTGCACTCTGAGGGCTGGAAGGGGGGCTAAATTGTCCCTAGATCACTTAAAAGGACAGCATCCTATGTCGTATTATACCTTTTGTTCAGGATTGTTATACTATTAGCTGTTACTGTTATATAGCCAGTTTTAAATTGTTCATGTAGCCTTCATATAGAAATGATCTGGTATGAAAGTTTAGAAGGATTAAGTTGCTTATGAAAAAGAATATGTAGAGTATAACAGAACTTTAGGCAAACTGGGTACCAGTTAACTTGAGGGGGTTGATCGGAGAAAATTGGGGAGCAAGCACAGAGTTTAAATTAGAAGTACTCTCCTCCCTAAGGATTTATATTTTCTGTTCTTCATCATGATAGTCTATATTTGTAGAGTAGGATCATTTCAGGGCAAGTTACTATGTACCTAATACCAGAGCAGGAATCTAGTCCTTCTAGATTGTGATGGCTGAGTTAACACCTGAGACTTTGTAGCCCCGGTACTCCGCTTCCTTCTTCACCTTCCCTCCTCCCACAGCAGAGTAAATTTCTGAGCAAATCTCAAGTTGGGGAAGCCGGATGAGGACATATGACTCACAGGCTATTTCTCTCCTGATAGGTATCTCTGACAGAGGAAGCTCTCAATTTAACCTGCCCCCCTCTCCCCACCCTTTCACTTCAATATACCCTTGCAAAACCAATGGTGGTTGGACCCACACATTTACAAAATAATTCAATGAAGTGAACTTTATAAAGTTCCCCTCGGTGGTTCCTCTTGTGAATCACAATAGGAACTCATTCTTGCTCCCCAATAGAGGGACAGAGCAATATGATGGATACTGACTCTTCTCCACCCCCAGAGGGGTCATCCCAGACACTCTGAAGCTAAAGGTCATATGACAGATCACATTCTGCAGGGTAAAATGTTCTTTAGAGATGCAGTTGAGGACATTTGTTGTTTTTATTCAATGTTAGAATTTTTGCTAGTATTACTACAAGCAATGTTTTCTTTTGCGTTATTCAGTGTTGAAAGTACTTTATGGTTTTGGTATTTTGCAATGATGTCCTCTTTTCTGATTTGTCTGCTTGTTTACCTACAGAAAGAGAAAGTGACATATGGTTTCAACTACAGAAACATAGAGCTATTGCAGAGCTAAACAATCCAAGGTTAGGGACCAAAGTTGTAGGAAATATAAACAGAGGTGTGACATACTGAGGTGGAATAGTGCCCCCCCCTTTGCCCAGCTATTCCTAGGGTAATAACTCACGGGTATCAATTTCAGTTTACTAAAAAATCACTATGGATACCCCCATGCCAGTAACATTCACTTCTTGGAATGTGAGGAGGCTAAATTTACCGATCACAAGGAAAAATATATTATCCCTTTCGAAACAACTAAAAGCTCAAATTGCTTTTATCCAGAAAACAGAACTTAATTAGGTTGAAGTTCAAAAACTGGTAAGGGAGTGGGTAGGGTGGCAAGAACACAGTACTTCAGGGAAGACTAAACATGAGGTCTCCATTCTGTTCCACAACACTATTAAATGGAAACCCATAGAGCAAAAGTGGATACAGATGGGAGGTGGGTGTTAATAAAACTCTCTACACCTAAGGGCCCGGTAATATTAAGGAACATTTATGCCCCTAATGAGGACAATCTTATTTTGCAGAAAATAATAGACATAGCTTATGATAATCCTGACATTATAATAGAGGTGACTTCAACTTAGCGTTGGACCATTTTTTGGATAGGTCAAATGAAAAACCAGAATCTCATGTTAAAGTTTTTCATGCAATTCAGGAGTTAGCTTCATTAGACCAGCTGACCATAATTTGGAGACTAACCCATCCCTCAAGTACGGACTTTAAGTATTTCTCTGATGCCTGTGCAATGGCAAGTAGAGTAGATTATTGGTTTACATCCACTAGGCTCATTCCTGTAGTTTCAGATGTCACTATCACCCATATACATATACATATACATATACATATATATATATATATATATATATATATATATATACACACACACACACACATATATATATATATATATACATATACATATGTATGTATATTATAGTGGCACAGTAGTGCCACTATAGTTAGGGTTGTGTTCCCCATTAAAAGTTAAATCTGAAATTTGGCAGCTTAATAACTTTTCAACTGTACAATAGATTTGCCTGTAATTTGGAATGCACAGTCTGGCACCATAGATCTGTGGATCTGGTAAGTTGCGTTATGGTTGGATGTACAGTTGCAGAACTACAGTATGCCAAAAAACGCATAAATGACACATTTTTTCACATTTATTTGCTCGTGTCTACAGGTCACACGGTTTGTGCGATCAGTCCAAAAACTTCAGGGAACATGCAGCCAGGGTCCCTGATGTGTCTTTTGAAGATTTCGTGACACAATAGTAAATGGTTCAAAAGCTATTCCAAAAAACTGTTCCTTATTATAGTCTATGGGAAAAGTTAACAAACTATGCAAAAGTGTCACAAATGCAGTTTTCACTGTCGCAAATGACCCTTTTACTTTTGTGTTTAAGCCTTTTTTTCAGTTAGTGGTCAGAAAAATGCTTGCCATTTAAATTTGGGACCCTCTAGGGACACTATTCTTGTTGTGTTCACCTAGCCGAGCCTTGAGGATGCTAGCCATGTCTTTTTTGGGGGGTAAAACACCCCAGAAATATGTTTTTAAAATTTTTGTAAAAAGTATTGTTGCTAAGTATTTTACAAATGTGATACTGTCATGATTTATTTTGTG
This sequence comes from Neoceratodus forsteri, assembly GCA_016271365.2. Taxonomy (NCBI): domain Eukaryota; kingdom Metazoa; phylum Chordata; order Ceratodontiformes; family Ceratodontidae; genus Neoceratodus; species Neoceratodus forsteri. Next base: position 951,888,579 of record CM028134.1, read on the forward strand.
AAAGTGTCATGATTTGTGAAAGGTTTTTGCGACACTATGCCCAAAACAATAGGAAATCTTTGTCACCCTGCTACAAAACAACAGTTTGGTCTTTTGGGCTGGAATTTGCAGGGAAGAAAGCAAACAACACGTAGATGTGCATTTTGGCATTTTGATAGTTTGGTGCCAAGATATTACAGGACTGCAAAGTTACAGCACTCTGAAGTTGATTATTTTTCCCATAGGACAATGTTATGGCGTCCGTCACACCTTTCAGGTCCCATATCTCAAAAACAGTTTGAGATATGGACTTTTCATTGCCTGATGACCCCAGAAATTTTCCCATAGGATAACACTGGGGCACCCATAGCACTTTTTGGGGCCTGTATCTCAAAAACGGTTCATTGCAAAAATTTTTATTCCCCCCTAAAGAGTGACTAAAAACAGAAGTATGTTGGAAAACTACGAAACCCAAGAAATTTAAATTTCATTTCTATTTCCTGAGATATTTGTGAATTATGTTCCAGATGTTCATTTTCATGGCTGTAGGCCAGTATTATACCCTGAGAGTTAGCATTCACATTGCTTTTCGGTGTCCGTATCTTGGAAACAATGGTTTCGATCAACCATTTTTCGAGAACTACTAACTCTAACAATTACAAAGACACTTGAATTTTTATGTTGATTGTGCATGAACACAAGAAACATATTGCAGCAGCTTTTGCCAGAAGCAGGTTGTGGAGGTGTGGCACTGTTGTGGCCAATGCCCCCACAGCCTTTAAAGGTTTGGCGCACTGTCCCCAATGGTGTAGCATGCTGCTGCTGACACTAGTTCAGCCAGCATGCCACAACCTTCTAAAGTTTTAGCCCCTGCAAACAAGGGACGCCTCATCATTGCAGTGTCATCCACTGCAATGAGGAAGTGACCCCTCATTGCAGGGCTGTCCCATGAATTCCCCATCCAGCTTGTTGACGGGGAGCCCAATCCCCATCTGCATGTCCCCCTCCATGTCTTTCTGTGCCAAGGGGGTGCCCAGTCCCCCTTGGCTTATGTCCCCCTCCTTGTTTTTTGTCAATGGGGGTACCTACTCCCCATCAGCATAATGTCCCTCCCCCAAAAATGTAATTTGAAGATGGGGGAGCCCACTCCCCATCAGCATAATCCCCCCAAACACCCAGTAGACTTTCGCTGAGGCATTGCCCAATCCCTCCTCAGCTCTTGTGCCACCCCTTTTGTGCCAGTGGGGGTGTCCTATCCCCCATTGGCAACAGCTGCCCCACCCCAAAAAATACTGTGTTGGCATGCTGGGAGCCAACCCCAGTGTGCCAAATGGTCCTGAAAGAAAGAAAGAAAAGTCCTGCAATGGTTTTTATTCTTATACCCTGTAAAAAAAAAAAGTCCCTCACCATCTCCCTGCCCCCCTCACAACCCCGCACCCACCCACTGCTCACCCTGCCTTTCCAATCCCCCCTTACCCCATACTTACCTCTGGAGTCCAGTGCGACCATCTTTGGTTGACTGGGAACATGTCTGCACTCTTCAAAGCTGACCGCAAACTGAGGAAATGCCAGTAAGCAGTATAATGGAATAAATAGGGTTTTTCAACTTTGATGCATATCTCAGCCATTTTTTGGAATTTTGGCACCAAATTTTCAACATGGGGTTTTTGGGACCCCTTCTCATGAATTCTGCCACTGCCATGGTGTTAATTGGCCCTGAAAGGTGATTTTGTGGTCACTGCATGGAATTACCTTTCAGGACTGATTAACGAAATGACAGTGCCAGTTTTCATGAGGTGGGCTGTCAAAAAGCCTATGTTGCAAATTTGGTGGAAAATATCAAAAAAATTACTGTTTTACAAGTGTGCATTGCACAGTTGCTACGCATGCTCGTAACTTAGTGAATTTGCAATATTTTCATGCCACATTTTCAACTTTGGCATTTTTTCACACCTCCTTGTGAACAGTACATCTGTCATTTTTCATATCCTGGCCGAAATGTGTTTTTGCACTTCCAGCGCAGGATAGCACGGTTGCTGGGGGAAATCAGTGTTCAGGACAGATTACAAAAATGACAGTGACACTGTTCATGATCAGAGGTCCTAAAATGCCCATATTGAAAATTTGGTGCCGATACTCCATAAAATGACTATATTACGAGTGTGCATTGCACAGTTTGCATGCTTGTAAGTTCATGAATTTATAATATTTTTACCCCAGATTTTCAACATTGCCATTTTCTGCACCTCCTTATGAACAGTATAGCTGTCATTTTTCCGATCCTGGCTGAAATATGTTTTTGCACTTCTGGCACAGAATAGCGCGGTTGCTGTGGGAAATCCATGTTTGGGACACATTATTAAAATGACAGTGTCACTGTTCATTAGCAGAGGTCCTAAAATGCAAATGTTGAAAATTTGGTGATGAAAGTCCATAAAATGAGTGTGCTATGAATGTGCGTTGAACAGTTTCCGTGCACGCTTGTACCTTTGCAACTTTGCAATATTTTCACTAAAGATTTTCAACATTGCCATTTTTCCACACCTCCTTATGAACAGTGCAGCTGTCATTTTTCACATCCTAGCCGAAATGTCTTTTCGCTTTTCCAATGCACAATAGTGCAGTTGCTGTGGGAAATCAGTGTTTGGGACACATTAAGAACATCACACTGACACTGTTCATGAGCAGAGGTCCTAAAATGCCTATGTTGAAAATTTTGTGATGAAACTCCATAACATGACTGTGTTATGAGCATGCGTTGTGCAGTTTCCACGTACCCTTGTAACTTCGCAAATTAGTAATATTTTCATGCCACATTTTCAACACTGGCATTTTTCCACACCTACTTATGAACAGTACAGCTGTCATTTTTCACATCCTGGCTGAAATGTGTTTTCGCACTTCCGGTGCAGAATACTGCAGTTGCTGTCGGAAATCAGTGTTTGGGACAGATTAGGATTGAGCGGGTGGGGGGGGGGAGTGATTGAGCTCAACTGAGCTCTGTCAGGGCTGCTGCAGATTTCTTTGTGGGTAAGAAAAGGTGCCAACTCAGGCAGGAGCCCAGTACAAAAGGGCAGTCTGCAGCGCCGGGAGACACAGAACGAGCAAGTGAGTGAGGGGGAGTGAGTGAGCTCAACGGAGCTCTGTTGGGACTACTGTAGATTTCTTTGTGGGCAGAAAAAGGCAGCAATGCATGCAGGGGCCCAGTACAAAAGGGTGGCCTGCAGCAGTGGAAGAAACAGAATGAGTGACTGATAAAGAGAGAGTGAGCAAGCTCAATGGGGCTCTATCGTGACCGCTGCAGATTTCTTTGTGGGCAGCCTGCAGTGCTGGCAGAAATGGAATGAGCGAGTGACAGAAGAGGAGTGAGTGAGGTCAACGGAGCTCTGTCGGGACTGCTGCAGATTTCTTTGTGGGCAGAAATATGTGCCAACAGAGGCAGGAGCCCAGTACAAAAGGGCAGCCTGCAGCGCTAGGAGAAACAGAATGAATGCATAGACTGGGGGAGTGAGCAACCTCAAGGGAGCTCTCTCGGGACAGCGGCAGATTTATTTGTGGGCAGAAAAAGGTGCCAGTGCAGACAGGAGCCCAGTACAAAAGGGCAACCTGCAGCACTGGGAGAAACACAACGAGCAAGTGAGAGAGGGGGAGTGAGTGAGCTCAACAGAGCTCTATCGTGACTGCTGCAGATTTATTTATGGGCAGGAAAAAGCAGAAACACAAGCAGGAGCCCAGTACAAAAGGGTAGCGTGCAGCACCAGCAGAAACAGAACAAGCGAGTGAGAGGGAGGAGTGACCAAGCTCAACGGAGCTCTGTTGAGACTGCTGCAGATTTCTTTGTGGGCAGAAAAAGGTGCCAATAGAGGCAGGAGCCAAATACAAAACAGCAGCCTGCAGTGCCAGGAGAGACAGAATGAGCGAATGAGATAGGTGGAGTGAGCGACCTCAACGGAGCTCTGTCAGGGCAGCTGCGGATTTCTTTGTGGGCAAAAAAAGGTGCCAATGCAGTCAGAAGCCCAGTACAAAAGGAAAGCCTGCTGCAGTGGGAGAAACAGAACGAATGAATGAGTGAGAGAGGGCGAGTGAGTGAGCAAGCTCAGCGGAGCTCTATTGTGACTGCTGCAGATTTCTTTGTGGGTGGAAGAAGGCAGCAACACAGGCAGGAGCCCAATATGAAAGGCCAGCCAGCAGTGCCGGCAGAAATGGAATGAGAGAGTGAGTGAGAGAGGAGGAGTGCGTGAGCTCAATGGAGCTGTCTCGGGACTGCTGCAGATTTCTTTGTGGACAGAAAAAGCCACCAACGCAGGCAGAATCCCAGTAGAAAGGGTAGCCTGCAGCAGCGGGAGAAACAGAACAAGTGAGTGAGAGAGGGGGAGTGAGTGAGCTCAGTGGAGCTCTATCATGATTGCTGTGGATTTCTTTGTGGGCAGAAAAAAGTTGCAGCACAGGCAGGAGCCCAGTACAAAAGGCCAGCCTGCAGTGCCGGCAGACACGGAACAAGCGAGTGACAGAGGGGGAGTGAGCAAGCTCAACAGACCTGTGTCAGGACTACTGTAGATTTCTTTGTGGGCAGAAAAAGCCACCAACAGAGGCAGGATCCCAGTACAAAAGGCCATCCTGCAGCACCAGAAGAAAAAGATTGAGTGAGTCAGAGAGGGGCATTGACCCACCTCAACGGAGCTCTGTCGGCACAGCTGCGGATTTCTTTGTGGACAGAAAAGGATGCCAACGCAGGCAGGAGCCCAGTACAAAACAGCAGCCTGCAGCACTGGGAGAAAAACAATGAGTGACTGACAGAGGGCCACTGAGAGAGCTCAACGGACCAACACAATCAACATTCGGCATTGACAAATGCTTGTTTTTCTAGCTGCTACGGTTCCTGAGATATGGGCAAACTACTGGTACAAGGGCTCCTTGCCTTATAGGGCTGCTGTATGGCTCCATACTTATGTGTAAGTGGGAATGCAGGATCTGGAGGGCCAGCACTCCCACAGACACATATCATTATGCACAACTGGGCAGGTTGGCAGGAGCGCAGGGCCAAAGGGCCCCCGCGCTTCCACCAACATGTTCCATTTACTACTTGCATTACACTTTTAAAAAAAAGAAAGGAAATTCTTTGCAAAAACTTTGTTAATGCATCAGTTAGGGTTGTTTACACACTGATAAAAGTGTGAAAATTCCACGTTAGAGTCACCACCCCACCCCTACGACCCCTCCTCAAAACCCTAAATCTGCATTCCCCAACCCCCCCACACACACACATATACAAGACACATGGAATATTGTACAACACTATACCACTCCTACACATTTGTAAGCACAATAATCACAACACTGTACTAATTTCACAAAACACTATGTAATGGAAAAGCTAATAGAGTATGATGGCAGATAAGGGCCACTTGGCCCACTCAGTCTGCCCATTTCCCTGCCAATTGAATAAGCTTCAGATCCTAGTTAACCAACAGCCTACTTTCTCCTACCCCGCACTATAATTGCCTTATGTCTCTCCCATGCATTCTTGAATTCCCCTACTGTTTTTGACCCCATGACCTCCTCAGTGAGGCCAATTCATGTGACAACCACCGTCTCTCTGAAAACATACTTCCTTACGTTGCCCCTGAGCTGTTCCCCCATCTTCATATTGTGCCCTCTTGTTCTTGCACATCTTTTTTCTGAAAGATGCTACCCTCTTGGAATTTGTTGATTCCCTTGAGGTACTTGCAAGTTTCTATCATGTCCCCCTCTCCTACATTTCCTCAAGTGTATACATATTACGCTTCTTAGTCTCTCTTTGTACGGTTTGTGGTGCAGACACTGCACCATTTTAGTTGCCCTCCTCTGGAATGCCTCCATCCTGTCTATGTCCTTGTGGAGATGGGGTCTCCAGAACTGCATGCAGCACTTCATATGGGATCTCACCAACTGTCTGTAGAGAGGGATGACAACTTCCTGTTTTCTACGTGTGATGCCTCTCTATATGCAGCCCAGTATCCCCCCAGATCTTCTTACTGCCTTCTTCCATTGCCTGCCTATCTTTAGTTCATCTGATATGACTACCCCATGTCCCTTTCCATTTTTGCTGCTGTTAGTACCCCCCCCAATGTGTACTCTTCCCCTGGGTTTTTTGTTTCCCAGGTGCATTACTTTGCATTGAAACTGCCAAACGTTTGATCATTCCTCCAAACTAGGCAAGCCTCTTCTCATTCTTTCCACCCCACTTGTGTCTCAATCCTGTTGCAGATCTTTATGTCATCTGCAAAGAGACATACCTTTCCTTCCAGCCCCCATTACAATGTCACTTATAAAGATATTAAAGAGGACTAGCCACAGTACTGAACATTGCAATACCCTACTAGTAATCCCCCTTTCTTCTGAGTGGACTCAGTTTACGATTACCTTCTGCGTCCTGTTGTCCATCCAATTTTTTACTCAGACTACCACCCTGGGACCACTCCCAGGCTGGCTAACTTGTTTATTAATCTTTTGAGTGGGACTGTGTCATGCCTCTGTAGTGATGACTATGTCTGTTGATCCCTTTAGATCCAAATCAGTTACATGGTATCTGGACCATTTGCTGTCACAGGATCAGGAGTTCCAACAATGACTCACAAAAGAAGCTGAGAATTTTTTCCTGGACAATCCCCTGGGAACAGTACCCCCAGCTATGGTTTGGGATGCTTTTGAGGCCACCACACAGGGTCAAATCATCAGTTTCGCTATGCATTATTGCGATTAGCAGGATAAGGAAGCTAAACAACTACAGTAGTGGCACAACTTATGCAAAAAGAAATCCTATACAAAAAAGATCCCTGCTAATTGAAAAATCCAAACTTAGGATTTGAAATTGTAGCACTAAGTATCCAGCTTATAGCAGCAGTACTACAAAAAAAAAATTGTGCTTTTTTGACAGTTTATTCCCTGTGCCCTGCTAATCATATACCTGGCACTCTTTCTCGCTGGCATTGTACTATCGCCGAGTAATTTGCTCAGTTATTCTCTGCTTTTGTTTAAATTTCTGCCACTAAGCATGTTGCACTGGAGTCCCCCTCTACTGCCAACTGCACATGTGTATGACTTACAGGGACAGTGGGAATGGTCTGCAGAGTGTCCCTCTGCTGTTGTCAAAAGACCTGATGTGACCGGTAGAAAAAGTGCAGATGAAAATTAGTCAGACGTCATATTTGTTGTAGTGTTACAACCATTCAAATAAATTGAAAATGTCTAATAAAAAATTGAAAATGTCTAATAAACTAAAAATGACTGAAAAAAAACATTTACAGGTATGGAAACTGGAACTTTGGCTGCATGCTTACAGCCAAAAAACAGAATTTTGATAACTCACTTCCCGATTTTGTAGTACTGCTGCTTTAACATATTGGCCACTAGAAAAGCAAAGCTGCAGATACATAGAATCAAGCACAAATACTGGGCACACAGGGATACAGCTAGCAAGCTACTCTCATATGCAAGCAACAGGCAGAGAGATATATAGCTAACTTTAAAGACTCTAGTGGGAATTATGCACAACTCCAGACTCCATAAATACAACAAAGACTGACTTCTACAAAGACTTATATCAGTCCCATAGACCCTGTTATTTGAACAAATTCTCCTCCTTTGTGTCAATGTTAATCCTTTCTAAACTGTATGAGGCCCAGAAAGCTGACTTAGACATCCCTGTAACAGAGAGAGAGAGAGAGAGAGAGAGAAGTTCTGTAGGCTATTAAAAATATGGCTCCACGGACTTCCGTTGACGTCATCACCTCATGTAGATGCTCCGAGACCGAGCTCCGCTAAACTCTTTATTAAATAACTAATTTCCTCCTTACAAATGCTGCTACCTTATTGATAAAGCATTCCAACACTGAATGGCGACCAGAAACAGACCCCGATCGGCCCTATGTGGTGGATTAAAGCAACAGAAACTTCAGCTTCCTCCGAGAACACCAGCCACTAATGTGGAGGCCGTTAAGCCACCTGAGGAAGTCAAACCAGGATGGGACAGTGATTCAGATGAGGAGGGGGAGGGTTTTACTATTACCTCCCAGCAGCTTTGCCATGAATTGAGGCGCATGAGCAACACCCTGGACACAATTAAAGCCAACATTAAAGAAAACCGGGACAATATCACCCAACAAAGTAAGACATTTCAAGAACTGGAGTTCCATTTTTCCAAATATGCTGAAACCACAGACTTACACAATGGAGCTATTCTTCAGCTTCACAGTCACTCACAGCTCCTGTTCCAAAAATTAGAAGACCTTGAGAATCGTTCCTGAAGGGTTAATTTAAGGGTCCATGATCTCCCTGAATGCACTGAGACTAATAATATGCAGGGTTATATGGAGGGGATCATCAAGGAACTGCTGGACTTTGATAAAGAAGAGCTCTTAAACATAATTAGGGCTCACAGAGCACTTTCAGACCCCCAAAAGACCTAAAGGCTAGACCCTGTTCCATCATTGTTGCTTTCTTGGACTTCAGAACCAGAAAGAAAATTTTAAGGAAAGCATGGGTGAAGAAAGAGATTGTCTTTGGTGATACCAGATTATTTTTTGAACCAAATTATGCCTTTGTTATGATGCAATGTCGCAAGACCTGGTTCCCAGTCATCAAGGCCGTACATGACAAGGGAGTGAGAGCAATGGTGGATTTCCCTGCCCGCCTATGAGTCATCTCAGATGCGGGCACAAAAATCTTTGAATCTCCATCAGAGGCAAGTAAGTTCTGGCAGCATTGGAGATCACCCTCGACAGCTTGATTAAACCTAGCTACCTTAGGGAAATTGAAAAATAGCAGTGGTCAGTGATGGGCAAATTCCGAGGTGTGTTTGATAAAACCGTGCAGAGCAGCCCCAGTACTTGGCATAAACTACAAGATTGTGCAAGACCCGTGGGAATGCCAGAAAAAGGTCCCAACAGCCAAAATTCCCATTATTTGAAACAGGTGTGGGACTGCCAAAGGAGAGTTTATTTTCAAGAGAGATGGGAAGCCCTATGGGAATGCAGCTTTTCTGGGACATGCACCTGTTTTGGCTGACTTCAGAGTCACAATATTGTGAAATGAGACTTTTTGGTTTTCCTGGGTGAATGGACTCCAAAGGGGAGGAATTTCAATATTGCACTCCAAGGAAGATGGGTGCTTGATCTAGGGGTATATGAAGGGAGGGACATGAGACTAGAATATGCACCCCACATTTTATTCGAGAGGTCATTGTTTATTCAGATGTGAGCTGTGGGGGAGACAGGGGGGGAACTGTCTGTTTTGGGTTTGCTGACCCCACTGTAGTTGTGCGTGCTTCACAAACTGGAAGCAGTGCAGTCTGGTGCCAGATCTTACCCAGCACTACCCACCACCATGGAGACCTTGGCACATGGTGGGACATCTATGGCACCTTGGAAGCAAATACTGAGGAAGCAGAGTTGCAGTTTGTTCTCCCTGGTTGGGAGTTTGTTATTGTTACTCTACTTTTTCTTTGCTATATTAGTGCTAAAGTTTTTACTTTAGCCTTGCTGTGGGTTTACTTAATTAGAGCTATATTTCTTCCGCCTGTGCTGACCGCCACTTATGCAGTCCCTCTCTAGCCCGTGGGCTCTGTCTGGACTTCTCCACTATGCGGGGCCTCAATGTAGTTTCTTATAATGTGCGAGGAATAAATCACCATGCTAAACAATCTAAAATCCTGCAAGGCTTGGCAAAGTTGGATACACAAATTGCTTTTTTGTAGGAGACCCATCTCACCGAAGCTGAGCATAAAAAACTGGTCAGAAGATGGGTGGGAGCCATATATGCCTCCTCACATCTAGAGCACCCACATAGAAAGGGAGTCACAATTCTGGTACACAGATCCTGCCCCCTGGTGGTGCGAAAGGTACAGACGGACCCAGAAGGTAGATTCATAAAGGTGTCAGCCACTCTGTGGGAAGTGGAATGCTGTCTTATTAATATCTATGCACTCAATGAGGGCCGGGAGGTCACCCTCTTTTTTCAGTCTACCTTATCAGGGCTGGCACAGGTGGAGGGTGGCCTTCTAGTCTTCAGCAGTGATTTTAACACTGTAATCTCCCCCCTAGCCTGGATAGACAGGGTGGAGCCAGGGGGATGAGGCCAGGCTGGTGAATTGGTCACTTAACAAGCTAACCCGGATCTGGGGCCTAGTTGATGCCTGGCACTGGATCAATGGCCAACTTAGAGACTTCTCTTACTACTCTGACAGACATAACTGCTACTCACCAATAGATATGTTCTTTCTTTCAAGTGAGTGGGCTTACACCATAGACCAGTGCCAAATTTGCCCCCGCACCCTATTGGACCATACCCCTGTGCGGCTGACCTTGATGCGGGTTCTTGCGTTGTGTAACTTCCATTGGCGGTTTAATCCAGGCCTGCTTAATAACAGAGTTTAAAACTTATATTAGAGATTCCATTAGGGAGTACCTTGAGCATAATCCTGTGGGGCACACAAACCATTCTGTCCGCTGGGTTGCCCTTAAGGCTGTCTTGCAGGCCAATATCATACGATTCACCTCCTGGGAGAAAAATAAAACTCCCATGAGATAGAGCAGGTTCAGTGATATAGCAGAACTAGAATTTCAGCACAAAATTTCCCTCCATTCAGAAACTGAAAAACAATTGGACATGTGCAGACAGAAGCTGGATAGAATCCTGATGCAAAAACTGGAGGGTGCCTATATAGGAGAACTAAGAAACAATATTATGAGGGGAAAAGTGAGCAGGAAAGCTGTTGGCAACCAATTTGTGCACTCAGCTTGCCAGCAGACTTATCCTTGGAGTGGAGAATCCTGAAAAAAACGATGCGGTGCAGCGTAGGCCTGAAGAGTTTACTAGTTTTTGCAAATTATTACAGGATATTGTATACTCAAGATCCCATCCCCAGTATTGTAGATCTTATGGAGGATTTTCTCCAACACACAGATCTTAGGCCTCTCTCTGCTGCCTTGAAAGTTATTCTAGAGGCATGTATTACTATAGTAGAACTTAAGGAACAGGTCCAGGCCTTGAAAAATAGCAAATCCCCTGGCTTGGATACCTTCCCTTCAGAATTCTACAAATAATTAAGTAAACTTCTGTTACCTCCCTTACTGGAGGTTTTTAGGGAGGTGGTGGAAGGGGGTACCCCTGGGCTGGTGGGATACAACCCTTATATCAGTGCTGCTCAAGGAAGGGAAGGATCCTTTAAAATGTGGATCTTACCAACCCATTTCCTTACTAAACGTTCACCTTAAGATTTTCACTGGTCTCCTGGCCGCTCGCCTGCAGAAGGAAATCTCTTCTGTTATACACGAAGACCAGACAGGATTTATTTCTAAGAGATACTTAATGGGTAATATATGAAGACTGTTAAACATTATTTCCTCACCAGCGGGGTGCCCAGAGTTCTAATTGGCTATCTCCATGGACGCCGAGAAAACTTTTGATAGGGTGAATTGGTAATTTCTAAAATTGTCCATGGAGAAGTTAAATTTTGGCCCTAAATTTCTACACATTATCTCTCAGTTATATTTGCAACCCAAGGCACAGATGAGGGTGACTGGTATCAGCTCTGTGGCCTTTGATATCTCCAGGGGAACTAGACAGGAGTGCCCCCTTTCACCACTTCTGTTTGCAATTAGCCTAGAGGCACTGGCAGCCAGGGTTCATCAAACCTTACCAATCAGGGGCATAATGGTGGTGGCCTTGAACAGAAGATCTCCCTCTATGCAGATGATTCCATTTTTTACCTATCTGCTCCAGAGACTTTCACCCCCCCCCCGATGACCTTACTGCAGGAATTCAGTGTGATCTCTGGTTATAAAATTAACTTTTCTAAGTCAGAGACTCGTAGAGTGAGTTATACCCCCCCCCGAGTCCTTTCAGCGCAACTTTCCATTCGCTTGGGTTCCCCAGAACCAAATTAGATATCTGGGCATCCAGGTCCCAGTAGGACTGAACAGACTTTTCCCTACAAACTATGGGAGACTATGTAACATAGTTGAACAAGATGTGGCACACTGGTGCCTCCTGCCTCTGGCGTTGATTGGCCGAATTGAAGTAATAAAGATGAACATCCAGCCCAGTGTTCCATTCCTTTTTTAGAACCTTCCACTTCAACTCCCAGGGGCATTCTGGACCAGGATGAACAGGGATATTTCCATTTTCATTTGGAATCACAAAAAAAACAGAACTTCCAGGCAGATCCTACAGTGTCCCAGGGAGGTGGGTGGACTGTCACTGCCGGATTTATATTCATATTATTTGGCAGCACAGGATGCCAGCCTGGTGACATGGGCCACACAATGAATCTCTTCCCAGTGGTACCAATTAGAACACATTGCTCTGGGGGACAGGCTGCTATTCTCAGTGGTACTGACGGACTGTCTGCAGGGGTACAAACATCAAATACATAACAAATGGATACAACATGGTCTTAATGTCCTTAAGAAAATCTGCAAGTTTTTAGATTCACCCTCAGGTCTGGGATCCCAATCTATCATAAGATTTGAACCCCAATTTACGCCTCCTTTGTTAGATTCTGGGTATGCTGTGTGGGCCTCCAAAGGGGTTACTAGATTCACACAATTTCTGGAAGGCAGGAGTTTTATTTCATTTCAAAGAGCAAAGGAAAATTTCAATGGTCTAATATAGAGTTCTTATGATTTATGTAAATAAGACACTTTATAAACTCGGACAATCATCTTCACCGTTTATTACACCCTTATTCCAGGTGGGAAGATTTCTTGTATGGGGCAGTGTCCAGAGGGGGCTCGGATAAATACATCTCTGCTCTTTTTAAGCTTCTATCTTACTCCACCCCACTAGAAACTTGCCAACAGACATAGGAAAAAGAGGCAAATATTCGGATCACAGAGGCAAATTGGCAACATAGGCTAATCTGGGGCTGGAAGGTGACATCATCCCCAAACTGACATGAATTTTTCTGGAAGGTGATGGTCTGCTTTTTCTGGGTTCCTGTGGTTACAAAACACTTCTCAGCGGGGGCAGGTGATTTGTACTGGAGAAAGTGTGGACAACGAGGATCCCACTGGCACATTTTCTGGGACTGTCCAGCTCTGCGCTAGTTCTGGGGGGACATTAGATGGGCAGTACTATCTGTCACGGGGGTGGATGTTCCACTTCAGGGAGAGGAATGGATACTGGGCATACCACAATAATTCACCGTAGGGGAGATATCAGAAGGGTAGCCTTGGTCTTGATCTCAGTTGCCCTAAAATGTATCACAGGTGCCTGGCTCTCAGAGAATCCCCCAACTGTCGCAAAGTAGGTTAGAAGAATGAGGGAGGTGGTCCTGATGGAATCTATCACAGCTAAGCTACACTTCCATTTTGAAAAACATATTGAGAGATGGCAGGGATGGGAACGTTTGTCCCAAAGCTTCAGGTAATAGCTGGTATGGGATACAATGAGTAAGTGAAATGTCCCATGGAGTATGGGGGGGGGGCTCTATTTGTTATATGGCTTGCCTGCAGGGTTGATTGTCACTAAAGATGGAGGTTTTAGATATGAAAAAACACTTCTTAGTAAGATGATACTTTCTTTTTCTTTTTTTTTTTTTTAAAGGATTAGGGCAGGAGGGGCGGGAGGTGAGGGCTGGGGATTGTTGGATGCAGCACAACTGGGGGCCAAGTTGATAAGGCCCAGTAGATTGGGACAAGATCAGTTGTTTATGATCTTTTGCTTTAAGCACCTTTTTTTCCCTCTTTTTATTGTGTCTCCCTCCCTGACAAAAAACTTTTTACTTATTGACTATATAATATATACCCACTTTCAAATGATGTTTGGATGGTTAACTATATGAAGATATACATTCTAGGTGGGCTATCATCTTTTGAAATGGTCTATGATTTAATCTGATACAGGGGTATCCATTTTGTTTATTTTTTTAAGGACTATCACTGTATTTTAAAGATGTAATGAAAGAAAATGTGCTCATTATTTTGTACACTGCCGACTGATTGTCTTAATAAGGCTGATTAAAAAAAAAAATAGCTCCACATAAATCTCCCAGCAGTGATGGCTGCCCGACTGATTTCTATCAGCTGGTAAAGGACCATATTTCTACTCTGATGCTGCAAATGCTGCAGGATTCGCACTTCCAGAATATCCTTCTAATGACCCTCACTGAAGTCATCATAATGGTACTACCAAGGGAGGGCAGGGATCTCCTCCAACCATCAGTTATAGGCCTATCTCGTTAATAAATGTAGATGCAAAAATATTAGCCATAATTCTTGCTTCCCATTTGGAGAAAGTCTTGCTGTCCATAATCCACCCCTCACAATTAGGATTTATAAAGGGCAGAATAAGCTCAGACCACTTAAGAGCCAGTACAACTTTATTTCAGGCTGCAGTAACACTTCCCACTCCAGCTGTAGCTATTACTATAGGCTTTGAGAAAGCATTTGAGTCAGTGGAGGTGGAACACTTGCATGTATTCCTGAACCACATAAGTGTAGGCTCCGAATTTAGTACATACTAACATACTAATTGCCAGCAGATTAGGCCTTATGGTCTATCGAGTCTGCTCGAATCTCAGAACCTACATGGATATGGACTTTATATAAAACCCCCTCAGCCAGACTCCTCACCAACGGCACTTTGTCAAAACCATTCACATTGCATAGAGGCACCAGACAGGGATGTTCTCTTTCCACCCTGTTATTTGTAGTCACCATTGAGCCTTTAGCAGCAGCCATAAGAACACATACCCAAAAAGTTGGGATTAAAGTAAGGCATACTCAGTCTCACACTAAGTTATATGCAGACAACTGTTTAATTCTTACCAGCAATATTCAACCCAGTACTCCCCCTGTACTGGCTACCGTGGAAGCTTTTGAGCAACTATCAGGATTATGCATTAATAAAAGTAAGTCAGAAATAATCCCACTAAATAGTAGAACCACACCTGACATGATACAAAACACAGAACTAGCTAAATCCCTGGGAGTTAAGATCACTCCGGACCTGAAAAACTTCGTACCTTTGAATTTTAACCCTCTAATAGACAACATCCAGAAAGAAGTGGACAGATGGAGACATTAAAGTCTCTCATTGATGGGAAAAATCACATCAATTAAAATGATGTTCTCCCCCAAGGCATTTTATTTATTGGCTCATGTACCAGTGGAAATATTGGTAAAGTGGTTTCAAACATTGAAGTCAGTTATTGGTAAGTTTCTATGAGAAAACTGCCCCACAAGATAAAGTAAAATTGAGGGCCCATTGGAAGAGAGGAGGGTAGAATCTCTCACATTTCTTGCACTACTCATACACATTTTTAACAGAGAAAACATGCCAGACATTTCAGACCCACAGGGCAGATCCACCAACTTAGAAAGAAAAAGGATCCACAGTTTTAGATGGGTCTCTCCATTCTGTATACTGAGGGCATCCACTCCTAAAAAAAATACCAGCACTGGTTTACTTTGAATGCAGCGTATGCTGCCTGTAGAAAAGTTGGACTAGTCGCTAAATCCTATCAAAGACCCGGTATATATAGTTACCTATGAAACAACCCTGTCTTGTGTATAGGACAAAGCCCCATTTCATGGAAAGACTAGGAAACCAAGTGCATTTATAGGATAATAGATCTGATAACGCCAGAGCACGGTGTATTAGAATCTTTCCAAGAATTGCAACATAAGTAATCCCTTCCAAAATCAGATTTTTGGGAATATCTTCAAATCAGAAATCTCTATACCCAATGGTCAAAGGCAGAGTGCATGTGTTTCACCTGTAGTATAGCAACCTCTGCGCAAATCAAAAGGCTTCCAATCCTGAAATGGATACAAGTATTAGGAGGGCTGGCAGGCAACATCCAAAATTCCCTAATAGCTATGGCTCCTGACCCTACTACTTCTGCTAAATAAAAATGGCAATGATCACTAAACATACAGATATCACATCTGGACTGGGAACACTGCTGGACTCTTGCCCATATGCCTGTGCAGACCATCACAGCTTTCTGATACAGAATAATAATAATAATAATACATTTTATTTATAAAGCGCCTTTCAGGTATCAAGGCACTGAACAATAAATAAGCTAATAAAACAGTAAAATACACAGTAATCAAAATAACAAAGTAAATAAAATTAAATGATCAGTTTGGGCATGCTTTTCAGCCATAGATGCAACTTCAGGGCCTTCTTAAATCCCTTCATGGTCATACACTCCTGTATATGATGGGGTAGAGAATTCCACAGGGCTGGGGCAAAATGCATAAATGCATGGGCCCCAGATGACTTAAGACTCACCCTGGGAATCTCTAGCAACCTCTCTTGAGCTGAGCAGAGTGGTCATCCAGGGCAGTAAGGAAGCAGGAGCTCTTTCAGATAGTCCAGACCCAGTCCGTGTAGGACCTTGTAGGTCAGAAGCCTCACCTTGAAGGTGATCTGCCACTGAATAGGCAGCCAGTGCATTTCGCGCAGTACCGGTGTGATGTGACTTGCATGTGGGGTTCCCATCAACAACCAGGTCACAGCATTCTGCACTAGCTGCAAGCAGTGGATATCAACCTCCGGAAGCCCTAGATAAAAGGAGTTGCAGTAGTCAAGGCGCGAGGTCACAAGGGCGTGGATCAACATTGGAAGGTCGTCAGATGGAACAAGGAGCTTAACCCTGGTGATGTTCCTCAGATGGTAAAAAGAGGACTTGACAACTGCTGACACTTGCAAAAGCAGTGTCAGTCCATCGTGAAGAATCACCCCCAGGTTTTCGAACCTGTTCAGAGGAAGGAAGCTGGATACCCCCTAGACAAAGTCCGGTGGGTTGGCCAGCCACCAACCCCTCTGTCTGGTGACCAGGATCCACCACCATCACCTCAGTCTTTCCTGAATTCAACTTCAACCAGCTGGAACTCATCCAATCCTGGATTTCAGGGAGGCATTTGTTAAATACCCAACATGCACTATCCTGGTCAGGTGCAAAAGACAGGTAGACCTGGGTATCATCAGCATAGCAGTGAAGCCTTAGCTCATACTGTCTTACAATGTCTCTGAGGGGCAGCATATTCACAGCAAACAGCATGGGGATAACACCAAGCCCAGAAGAACCCCATATGGCAGACAGAATGGCTCAGAGGAAAAAATACCTGACACCACCCTCTGCGTTCTGCCAGTGAGGTAGGACTTAAACCATCTGAGAACTGTACCAGACAGGCCACAGATGTAGCTCAAGTGCTCAAGAAGCACTTCATGGTCCACAGTGTCAAAAGCTGAAGAGAGATCAAGAAGCACCAAGATAGAATGGCACTTCTGATCTCTCGCCATCAAGAGATCACTGAGCACCCGAACCAGAGTGGTTTCGGTACTATGCCTCTTACAAAAACTGGACTGAAGAGGTTCATAGATGTCATGGATGGTCAGGTGGTTCTAAAGTTGCAGCACCACAACTTTCTCAATTACCTTCCCAACAAAGGGAAGGTTAGAGTTCGGTCCGTAGTTTGCAAGGCAGCTTGGGTCCAGAGCAATTTTTTTTAGGAGAGATGTCACCACCACCTCCTTCAGGGAGCTAGGAAACTCACCAAACTCTAAGGAACACCAAACTGTCCTAGCAAAGACCAGGCCAAAGATGTTCCAACAATCCATAATCAGGGAAGTTGGGCCCAGGTCCAAATTACAGCACATTGTGCACATACCCTGGGCAATCCGCACAACATCCACAATTTCCAGCTGGTTGAAAGAACTCCATGCAAACAGAGGAGAAGTGACCATACACCAACCACTATCAGCTCCTATAGACTGTGCTGGCTGGATCTCTGCCCTGATGCTGGCCACCTTATCTGCAAAGAATCGAGCAAGCTCATCACACTCAATCTGTGTAAAAGCTTTTCGAACTTGAAGACAGGTTGAGTTGCATCATCTGTCCACGGTTCGAATGAGCTAAGCTGGTTGATTCTGAGCAGCAGCAATCTCCCCAGACAGGAACGATGCCTTCTTATGGGTGATTGCTGATTGATAGACTTGATAATGTTCCATCAATCTAAGGCAGTCAGCCTCCAGGGTGGATTTCCACCAGCAATGCTCTAACCTTCATCCAAGTCACTGCAGCTCCCTCAAGGTCCCATCAAACCATGGGGACTGAGGGTGAAGGGAGAGAGGATGAACACAGATGGGAGTCCAGTGATAGAGTCCAGGGCCACAGTAACGGCCTTGTTATAGGCCTGAACCAGGCTCTCTGGACTCCCACGTGCCTCCGGAATTACTGATAGGTCTAATACCATCAATAGACCATTGGGACTCACATCCCGTAAAGGGCAGTATCTAACCACAGGGGCAGACCTATGCAGGAGGGCATAAAAACTGAACCCATCAGTGTGATGATCCAACCATTCTACTGGTTCCACCATCAAGTCAGAGGTTTTGATCCCTAGGAGGAAGACCAAATCAAGAGAGTGCCCGAGCTTATGGGTAACAGAGGCAACCAGCTGTGTAAAGCCCAGTGATGTCGTCAGCTGGAGGAAGTCCTGTCCAAATCACAAGAGTTCATCATTGTCCCAGGCATTAAAGTTGCTCAGGGCCATCAACCTGGATGACTCAAATGCCATGTCAACTATGAAGTCCACTACTTCCTGAAAGAACTGCTTCTCATCCCCGGGTGGATGGTAAATGAAAACAATCCTACAGCCTACACCTGCAACCACAGTACACTCAGATGAGTCAGTCTCCTCAACTGGCACACTTGTAAGGTCCAGTTCCATCTTAAAACAGATAGGTACTCCCCCACACACAGCCCATTCTTGAGTGGTGTATCACCGAGTACCCGGCCAGAACAGCAGCCTCCAATATATAAAATACTGCATCAGTTGTACTGCATGCTGGCACAATTAGGAACAATGGGCCTTTTAACTCATGACAGATGTAGGAGATGTGATGCTTTGGGTGCAGATCTACAACACATTATGTGGAGCTGTAGTCTTATACAACTTTTCTGGAGGAAGGTAGCCCAGTACTACTAGACAATACTTAAACAATCCATTCCAATGGCTCCAGAAGTGATTCTGTTAGGTACCCCTACACACAAGCTTAAACTCAATACTCCAATGAAGTAGTGGCTTCTTCTTGCTACAGTGGAAGCAAAATGAGTAATCCTCAGAAGGTGAAGATCAACTGAGGTTCCTGGTCTGCAGGCATGGCTTATATCCATGGAAACTCTAGCAACTAATGCAAGAATGCTGCATTTCTACTCAAATACAGGACACAAATGTTACTAAATATGGCCTTGTACCTACAATTTATTAATGTTACAGACACCCATGGCAAGCCTCCTAACAGTAAGGACCTGCTCAGGCTGCCATAACTTTCTCTAAATGCAAGTAACTGCTGTAGGACTAACTAAAAGTTGTAGTAGATAGATATCTATCCCTTTTTTATGTGCTATGTTAAACCTTGTAACCTTTTTGAAAAAATAAAGTTACTTGCAAAAAAAGATATCTATCCCTTTTCTCTCCTAGTCTGTCAGAATGCTATTGGTATGCTACACACTGTTATTTTGATCAATATCATATACAGATCTCAGTCAAACCAGACTGCTATTTTGAATGTCATAGATGTAAGGTTATAAATACTGTATAAGCTCTGCACACTTGATACCAACATGTTACTGACCAGCTTTGATTAATCACACTGTGTAAAAATGAAAAAGATTTTGTATGTAAACCACATGTACTCAGTAAAAAGATTAACTACAATGAATAATTATAAGATTGCTAGGTGAAAATGAGTATCTCACCTCACCTAGGTGAAGAATAAAATTACTGCAGTGCCTAGAATAACAACAGGAAAACAGAATTTTGAATTTCTTGTTAAACTGGTGTGTACGTTTGCATGTGATGTTTTGAGTGAAGTTTGTTCCACAGTTTAAAGGGCAGACCAGTCAATCACCTTGCTTTCAATTGTCAGCAAGAGCTATCTGCCTTCTACAAAACTGAAGCAATCTCAAATGAGCAGACCCTTAGAGAACGCCACTTTATCACCCGTGGATACCGTCTTTTGTGTCATACGCCCAGCGAAAGAAAAGACAGCATGACAGCAGCTACTCTCTTCTATGGACTGCCTGCTAATGATAAGCTGCAAACCTCCTGGGTTACCAAAAGGAAACGGCTAATCATGTCAAAAACATAGTAACAGCAGTAGAATGGCAAACTATGATCTGTTTGCCTCTGTATTTCCTTTTATATGACACTGGATTCCAGCTTCTTTTCTCATTAGGGCACAGATCAACAGGAAACAAGTTTCAATTAGAATATTGTAAAATCAAATGAAATAATTCATCTCAATAGCAAGACTGTATCCTTGTTTTTAAGATACCATATCTCAACAAAGCATGTGCATAGTAGGTACAGTGTTTTCTTCCAGGCAATGGACATAGGAGGAAGCAGTAATGCAGCTATCTTTATACTGATTATTTCTATTTTCTGTTGAAATGATCATCCTCTATTATTGTAAAACCAACATAAAAAAATCATAAACATACAGCTGTTATAGAAGTGAATTCAGTCCTCAATACCATGAGGATTACTGTGCCATCTGTTTATATTCCCTGATGCATAGGCCAGACATTGTTGTTGTTTCACTCAGTTTTTCAAAGCTCCAAAGAAGATCTTAATACACTGGATGGCATTTCAGGACGCAATGGACCACATGAAATATTAATTGCCAAAAGCAATAATAAAGGTTCAAAGAGAAAGTTACAAAAGACATATAATTAAAAGTTGATGTTTAGAAGGCCAGATAAACTGGGCTCTTAAAAGCCTAATTGGATCAGACACTTCCGTAGTATGACAGCAGAGCTCCATACCCTGTGATTACCTTTGCTTGTTGTTTAATGTTTTATATTACAATAAAAACAAAGTTGTTTGACCTGTGGTATGAAAACTATTTGCCATGCATATTGAGAGAATGCCTCCATTAAGCTTCCCAAGGACTGCAATAAATTCTGACTTTAAACTGTTACTAGTATGTTTCCTGATTGATTTGTCTATGAACCTGCAGGGGAGCAATATATCGTACCTTACTGGGCCCTAAAATGCATTTGGATAGTCAGGTCCCATCTTCTCACCCTTATCATGGACAAAATATCCATTACACTGTCTTGGAGTTCAATGGCCACAGCCATATGCTTATTTACATTCACGTACGTTTCCAATAGGTATGATGTGTGCAGCTAAGGAATATCATTCCAGGCTACTCTAAGCATTCCCAGTTGAAGGGATCCATCTCGTGGACTGCAGCGTCTATGTGTACACTCTCAATGGGACAAAAACCTCAGAGAAAGGGAGGCCATTTGATTTGGAAAAACATGCTTTGCCTCTGTCTAGCATCTTGCTTCACCCACAAGACAGGCATGATGCGGAGGGCCCATACCTATGAGGATAGAACTGAGATCTTCTGGTTTGTCCTCCTATGCTGCACCACATTAACAATGTCTGTGACATTTATGTATTTTCACTTTACAGCCCTTTGGAAGAGATAAAGAAAAAAAACAGGAAACACCCTCTTAGAGATAAACTGTGAAAACATCACACTGACCCCAAGTGTGGTCCCCCAGATGAGGATGAAAGGCTCCCTACACTACCAAGAACCTGATGTCCTGCTTTTTGAAGATGGGTGGGTAGAAATTTTAACTGCTAGAGGAGAAAGAGGGAGAGCAGAGCTAAACACTCCCTCTTAAACCTCCTCTTGTTCTTCCTCCTACTGGTGGCCTGTTCCCCCACCTAGTGGGCAGTCTCCCCCTTCCCCATCAAGTCTCCCAAGGCTGACCCCTTGACCACCCCTCCCCTCACCACCTGAAGGAGGAGGGTTACTGAGAACTACTTCTTTTGCAGAACTTTACAGGGAAAGGGTCTTCACTTGACTCTATAGAGGCTGGAGGAGAGGAAGTCCTCTAAAACTCTGTCTGCTGTAATTAATTGCAGACTGGGCATTACTGTAGATAGGCAAGCCATTTTATCCCCCACTCATCCTGGGCAAATACCCATGGCACTGTCTTGAAGTTAAATGGCCATAATCATATATTTATTTACACAATTATACACTTCAGAGACAGGTGTGATGTGCGCAACTTGGAGGTTTCATCAGAGGCCTCTCAAGGTCTCTGTGGAGCACCTTCTCCATGGAGGTGTTCCCTTGTGTGACTGCAGGAACCATCTGTATACTTTCAGAAGGACATCAACCTCCAAGAAAGCAAGACATCAGGCTGGGAGGAATATGCTGTGCCCTAATCTGGGGTCTCATTTCACCTGTGGGGCAAATCTAATGAGGAGCACCATGAGCCACCCAGACCTGAGGTATGTTTACCGTCTCCACCTACTCATGCCAATCAAGGAAGACCTGTCTGGAATGGGTGAAGATCTCCTTAACCCATTTGTAACATTCCTTTCTGTGAGATGCCTGTGCCAAATCTCCTCAAATACATATTTAAACCCAATTCTACAAAACATTTTGAATTATTAGATTGAACAGATCATACCCACATCTGAGAGATGTACCCCATACCAAGCATGTAACCTTGGCTCTGCGGTGACAGTATTGCCATGCTCCATGAGAGACTAGAAATTGAGTTCATAAATGCTCCACTCTTCATATAAACTCTCTTTTGAGCCTTATTAATGGTTCAATAATTCTGAGAATACCACCAGTAATGCTTCTGAATCATTTGGAAATGTACCGAAATGGCACTGGTCCACCTCCTTCAAATGACAAGCTGGTTGGTTTTTATCTGCTACAGGAGACTGCCTTCTAATGGCCTAAGTTATGGTCTCCCTGTACACCACCAGGAAGTCAGGTGGGGCCCCTTTCTGTACCTTGGCCTTGAGACTGGGAAAAGATCATGCCATTACATTCCTCACTGCCCCAACCATGTCACCCAGGCTTCATTTGGCTAACAGTTCAAATTCCTGCCTCCCGGCCGATGCCAGCCCACACTGGAACCCAATATAGAATGTAATGAGTGCAAATTTAGACATGCTTAGCTCTGAGCATCTGTACTAGTTAGCTTTGGTGCAACAGCTTGTAGCTCCCTTAATGCAGTAACATGTCAAATACTTTCAGTCTTTGGACAAAGCTCTGCTATTGTTCCTTGTGTAGCAAGAGTGAGTGACTCTTGTGCCTTTTATATGGCTTTATGATAAGCCTTTACTTTTACAAATTTCTTTGGTAAAAAACATAAGTTTTTGAGACCCTGATGCAATTAAGTTCCATCAGTTTTACATAACAATTTTTGTACAAATTTGCAAAAATTAATTTTTACACTTTATATATTACTAGTTTACTTTTGCTTTATATGCACTATCTCATGTTGAGCACAACTTTTATGTGAGTCTTAATTGTTTAACCAATTATATGCACTTCTGTCATTACTGTGGGCTACTTAAGATGTGACAACATAGGCCATTTCTGCCCCCTGAGGAAGCTTCATATACAGCCAATGCCTAGGGTTATTACCCTGCATTCTGACTAAATGTTGTGGCTATAAAGATATCTAATTTATTTAAGCATCTGGACTCTGGTGTGCACACAGCTCCCTTTTAACTTTCTTCAAACATCTCATTAGACGATCTTCTGGAACGCACTCCAGCCCAACTAAAAAGACTGCTCACCACACATAAAGGTGCCCCATTTTAATAAAGTGGCATTGTGTACCCAGACCTGACGCATTTCAGAATACACAGATTCCTTTCTCAAAGGAATCAGTGTATTCCAAAATGCATCAGATCTGGGTGCACAATGGCACTTTATTAAAATGGAGCATTTTATTTGTGCTAGGGTGAGTTCAGAATTTTTAAAGTCTGATCGTTCTGCTGAATATGGCTTGCACTGATATTCCTATTTGCACCTCCCCCCTCCTATTTTGCATGGATCTACTATGAAATCCTGACAGTCTGTCTCCTGAACTGCATAAGCCCAAGTTCAGGAGAATGACTGTCGGAAGACCGACAAGGTCTTGGTTGAATGTAGGGGGAAAGCCCCCCTTACCCCCCATGTGGGGGGCTCTTCCCCACACACCCCCATAACTAAAATAACCAACTCTGAGGGGGAGTGGACCTTGTGGGGGGGGGCAAAAGAGCTCCACCCAAACATTTTGATCCCAGAACAGAACCCGTGTCTGAACATGATGCTGGCCGAGCTGCTAGTGGTTTAGCCCTCCACGACATGGGAGCAGCTCAGCCAACCTCTGGATTTTATTATTTTTGTTTTATGTACATTCTCTCCCCTGGTGACCAGTTTGTCTTACCTTATATCCACGTCCAGGCATCCTCCAGATATCTGGCCACTGTCTCGAGGATTCCTCAGCTTCAGCCCGTAGCTAACTCCAGAGACTTACCCCCCCAGAGAAGAGGTGGAGAGCCCCCCTATACTCATCCACCCAATCAGGATCCAGTGCCATGAGTCATGCCCAAGCAAATCCCCAATGAAGATGGCCATCATGCCACTACGACTGGTGCCCATTTTTCCTTATTCTCCCCTTGTGCATGGCATGCAATGACGCCAATGGATGGGAGTGCGCATGCAACCACATGCACTCCTTCCCGGCGTTGACCACAGCAGAGTCCCTTATTGTCCACCAGTGATCTGCATCACCCCCAACCATTGCTAGAGGCCAATAAGGCACCGAGGCAACTCCCCCCCCCAGAGACGGACAGCAGTCCCAGAGATGCTCAATCCATCTCCTCCCCTGCCAACCCTCGATTACCCTGGCTCATTCCCAAACCCAGGACGCCATCATGGTGCGAGGTGTGGCATCCAACGCCTCAACCCTCAGCACCACCAAGCTGGCCAACCTCTGGATTTTACCCTCTCTAGTGTTGCATGACTAGAGATAGGGTAGCAGTTCATCACATCCACTACCTTACCCTGTTGGCACCAGCTTTCGTCTGTTGAGCAGGTGTGTGATGAGCAGCCAACCTCGGGATCCTTAATGTCGGGATTCCAAGTTTCAGCAATTAGTAGTGACACCATTTTGCATACCTTCACCCATCGTGCTTTGCACAGGTGCTAACCCTATTTGCCAGTGCAACCGACCCTTTTGAATATTGGGCTCCAGCACAAAACTGGGTTTGCATGGACGTACACCATTTAGTGCCCACGTAAACTTTTGAATATCAGGTCCTATAACTTTAAACCCTTATAACGCAGAAACTAAACAATTTGTTTTGAAACTCCAGAAAAGGAACTGCCTTGAGACAACTCTGACAAACCTACATGTTTCATAATTTAACTCTGCTTATATCTTTTTTTTGCTATCAGTGAGCAACAAAAAAAAAACCTTAGAACAACAATTTTTTACATAAATTCACTAACTAACATCTAATTACCCATAAATCTGCTTTTTGGAGTTGGACTGTGCATAAAACATTTCCTAGGAGCTTAAAAGGGCAAGATATGAAGTCAACCAAACCTGTTTTGATACAAACACTTACTCAGTTCAGGAGATCAGCAGATCAGCCCTGCAGAGGCGTGACTTTGTGGTAAGGCCACCCATCTGGCCAAACAAGCTTCCAAACCCAATCACCAGCCTTCAACACCTAGGGCACTTCAAATCCAAACTCCGTAAGTCCATCTCTCCACCAATTCGCTGCCCTTGTCAAACATAATCCCAGCATCCGGTGCACCACTTAACTGCCTCCTTGCTCTGACCAGGTTGCACCTACTCCCCTCACCCCCCAACCCCTTCTTCCTCTTTACCAACTCCCCCCCTCTTTCCCTCTGTCCAGTATACCCTCACTACCTCCTCCACTTGCGTTCTGTCCAATACATTCACACTACCTCCTGTCCGGTCCCCTTCCCACTTCCTCTGCTCCCTCCCTACGCCTCCCCTCCACCTGCCCTCTGCCCAGTACACACACACTACCTCAAAATGGCACATTACTGTGCCATTTCCTCTGACTCCTCCCTACTCCTCCCTTCCACCTGCCCTCTGCCCAGTACACCCACGCTACTTCAAAATGGCACATTACTGTGTCATTTTCTCTGCTCCCTCCCTACTCCTCCTCTCCACCTGCCCTCAATCCAGTATACCCAAACTACCTTCTGCCCATTTCCTTGACCACTTCCTCCTCCCTCCCATTCCCCCCACCAACTTGCACTTGCCAAACTCCAACTTGTCTCTCTGCATTTAACTTCTCAGATGGCTACTCATTGCATACCACCACTGGGAAATTGACAATGCTACCAGCTGTTTCATTCATGTCTTGACTTGTTTAAACTGTAACTGTCTTTTGCTGCCCCTTCCTATATAAAACTATATTAGTAGTATAACCTCAGTATCAATTTGTCTGCTGTAATTATGCTGTTGCAACAAAATGTATCTCCCTAACTGTTGTCAAGAATCCTTTGCAAACAAGCTCTTAGCTCAAAGGTTTTTAATTCTGATTTCTCAATAAATAAATAAACAAAACATAAAATAAATATCGGTGCTTCTGCACCTGCATCATGCAATATACTACATTTAAACATTATATCACAATACATATCATTTACCATTTATATTCCTAAAGTGCTGTGTAAAATTTGACCACAATTTGTGTTTGTGTGTGTGTGTGTGTGTGGGGTGTCAATACTTAAATCTCAAGTGAAAAATCAGATATTCAATTTGAAATAAAAAATAAAACAGGAAACACAGATTCTCCAGAAACCACTGATCATTGAGCTCAAATTACAAAGTATATGGCATAGAAGTATGAGCCATAATCTCATGCTATCATATCTAATAAAGTTAGGTATTGGCATATTCACCAAAGAAGAGCTGTTAGAAGGAATATTCTGTCTGTAAATCTACTTCAATACACCTGGGGTTTTAAATAGTGTGTTTTATGTAAATTCACTAATAAGAAACTTTATAACACCAAAATTACTTTTTTGTTTTCTCAAAATTGCCAAAACCTTAGCCCCTAGGACTGAAACTGTGCATATCAAAATTTCTGGGGGCTGAGGTGGCCAAGATATCAGCTGTCAAAATTATTGTTTTGGCACAAACACTAAATGAACCCTAACAAACATGTACTTCTGTACTTGTATTATGCAACATTCTACATTTAAATACTGCAGCTCATTACAACACATGTCCCTCAGCATTCATAGTCTTAAAATACTGGTATGTGGTGTGTGAAGTCCATACAATTCTCTTTGCAAATTAACTGGTGAAGATCAATCTCTTTACAATGTTAATTTTAGAGAAGGTGGCACTTCACAAAATGGTCCCCACATCACAAAGCTGTGAACTGAGAAGTTTGCATGTGAAGTTCTCATAGCCCTAGGCTATATCCTCCAGAAGTAAACAACAGATCATGTGACCATAGAGACTGCAGATCACATGGTTCTGGAACTGCCTATAGACCATGAGAAGGATGCATTTACTGCTATCTTTTGTGAAGAGAGATGGAGTAGTGTCCCTCTGGGTGTCTTTTAGTCAACTGAATAAACCCTGTAAAGTGGTTTATATGTTCTTAGAATTGTCACACACATGATCTACAGAGCATAGTACATCTGGTATATCATAGTTTATTTTGTTTAACAACAATATTTCATGTAAAACTGGTTTTTCTTTTAGCTATTTTTCAGTCAGAGAGTAACACTGCTGTGTGGAGAGGGGGAGTGCAGCCTGCCTGAAAAGTTTACTTTGCGCTCATCTGCATGAGAAATATCTATAGTTTAATTTTTTTCAGTCAATGTAATTGCTGTTATTATGGCAGGAATCTGACATACTTGCTGAGTTAATGTAATTTTTGTCATTTAAAAGAACTTGTGTGTATTTAAATTAAGTCATTTGTTTTCTTTCTCTATATCTGCTTTTTATTTTATTTATTTATTTATTGAAGTCTTGGATTACAATATCGTTGAGCAAAATAACTCATTTACAAAGGTTCCATGTCAGTGGGGAAGGGTAGCAAAACATACAAAGGTATATCAGTTATAAAGGTTACAACAATTACAATAGTTACAGAATAGCAAGGTTTTAAAAAATTTGCAAAGGTTTCTAATGGAAACAGTTAGGACGGAACCTGTACAAAGCGCCATGGTAAGTCAATTAATTAGTTTGAGGAAACAACTCTGGTAGAATGTGATAGCAGCAGGATGACCTAAGAGTGAGGATGCAGCCCAGGAGGTCTTGTCAAGCAGAGAGATTAGATGAGAACACAAGTGGGTAAGGAATGTGGACAAAAGACTTGGGGAGAGCAAGTGGAAGTGGAGTTGGGAAGGGGGAGCAGGGGGAAGGGAGCAGTGGGGAGAGGAAGGGAAAAGAGGAGACACATCAAGGGGTTGAAAACAGGCTGACTTAATGGGATAAACTAAGAGCACTGGAAATCAACAAAGGAGGGTTGGTCCCAGTTCAAAGAAACAGTCACAGTTACTGTTAGCCATGAGATACTGCCTGAGCAGTAGTTTGAAAGGGCTTAGTTTTGGGGCAGATAGGATTTCATTGTTAAGGGTGTTATACCACAGTGGGGCTCAATAGGTGAAAGATTAAGGGTGTTATACCACAGTGGGGCTCTATAGGTGAAAAACTTCTGCCCCTGGGTAGTCTGACATCTGGGAGCAAGAAAGATTTGATTTAAGAAACTTCAGGTACTCTGGGAACTGCAGTGGGCACTAAAAAGCTATACTACACTAGGTGGTGGGAGACCGAGGAGTACTTTTTTAGGTAACAAACGGGTCTGATATTGAATCCTACTATTGAGCGGTAGCCATCCAGATTGTGCATACAGATCACAGGTGTGGATTAGATAGGCTGCACCAGAGAGTAGTCTACATTCTTTATTGAGTGCCACAGATATCCTGCAAAGGGCATTTGGGGAAGCTGAGCCATAGATGACCAGCCCACAATCAATAGCAGAGATGATAAAACTGTGGCTTGCTAGTCTTAGGGTGTCTGGCATCAGGCTGTGTTTGTGTCTGTGTAGTAGACCAATCCTAATATTGATAGCTCTGGCAACATTGTTGATATGCTGGAAATAGGATTAGGAGCAGTCCAAAGTGACACCTAGATATTTAAACTGCTGGATCTGTTCAAGTGGAACTCCAGTGCAATTCCTGGTGGTGAGAGACTGTGACTTGGCTTGCTGTGTGAACTGCTGAAAAGCAAAACTTCAGTTTTTTGTGTAGTTCAGAACCAGCTTGTGAGCAGTGAACCACTCTTCCACTTTCTCAAAGTCAAGCTGCAAGTGATGTTCCAGGAGTTTAGGGTCGTGGTGACAGGTAAAAAATGACAGCATCATCTGCATATAGGAGTATCTGCTGGTGACAAGAACAATGAAGGTTAATTAAAAAGAGACTAAATAGGAGGGGGTCCCAGTATGGAGCTCTGTGGCATGCCAGAGTGAACTGGTTGTCATCCCCGAGATGACATTGGCAATCTTCACTTGCTGGGAGCGGTCTTCCAGATAACTATTGAACCAGTTAAGTGCATCTTTAGATAGCCCAATGGAGGATAGCTGTTTAAGTAGCAGAGAGTGATTAACAGTATCAAAGGCTTTTGTTAGATCAATGAAAGCTACACCCACTAAGTTACCCGGATCAAGTGTATTGTGAATAAAGCCAGTGAATTCCAACAGTGTGGGATGGTGCTATGTCCTTTTCTAAACTCGTATTTTTGCGGGAATTGGATTGCGTATTTATCCAGATATTCCACCAATTGATCTGAGACTATGCCTTCAAGAGCTTTGGACAAGTGGGGAAGGATGGAGATAGGACTGTATTTGGTGTGCAGGGTCCTATCACTGCTCTTGTGCACCTGGGTTACCATAGCTGATTTCCATATTAGGAGAAATTGTGCCAGCCTTAGGGAATGTTCAGGATCTTAGTGATTGGTACTAGGATTTCTTCCAATGTGAGGGCAACCAGCTTGAGATCAAGGGAGTCCCCACTATGTCTAGTTTTACCTAAAAAAGATAACAAAAAAAAGATTTTTTAATTACATTGGTTCTTTAAAATCTACAGAAAGTAAAGTGGGCCCTTTAAAACTTAATGAAGAAATCGTAGGCAATGAGCAATTGATGGCAAACAAGTTCAATCAATACTTTGCAAGTATTTTTCAGAAAAAGGCTTCTATTCCAACACTAGATTTTGACACTATGGATTCAAAGGTTAGTTTTACCATTGCTGAAACTTATTCAGCCATTAATTCATTTAAAAACTCTACATCTGCCAGAACCTGATTGTATCCCTTTTGCTTTATTAAAAGAAATCTCGTACGAATTGGCTGGACCCTTGACACTACTCTTTAATGAGTCCATGGAAAAAGGGGTTGTCCTTAATGAATGGAAAGAAGTCTTAGTAATCCCCATTCATAAAGGTGGATCAAGGCAGGAAATCAAACATTACAGACCTATTAGCCTGACTTCGTGTGTGTAAAATTATGGAGAAACTTATCTCCAACAAAATTAGCTCTCATATATTGAATAATGAACAGTTTGATATTACACAACATGGTTTTCAACCGGGACATTCCTGCCACTCAAATCTGATAAACTTCTTTGAACCAATTAGTGCAGCACTTGATCAAGGTATTTCTGTAGATGTCATTTTTTTGGACTATGAAAAAGCTTTCGAATCAGTTTCACTTAAAATTCTCATAGATTGTTTGTCCAAAATGGAATTAAATAAGCATATAATTACTTGGATAACCAACTGGTTATGCGATAGAAGACAACAGGTTGTTATAAGAGGATTTAAATCACCTTGGACTAAAATTACTTGTGGAGTTCCACAGGGGTCAGTTTTGGGCCCAATCCTATTTAACATTTTGATTGCAAGTATGAATACTGTAGATGGAATCTGGTTAAGTAAATATGCTGACGATGCTAAAATGAGAGGTCTTGTCAATGACGCACTCTTTGCTCAAAAATTACAGATAAACCTGGATTTAGTTCTTACTTGGGCTAACAAGCACTAATTAACATTTAATTATCCAAAATGCAAAGTTATGTATTTTGGGAAACATAATAATTGTTACAAGTACTACATTAATGATAATATGCTGCATGTAACAAGTTCTGAAAGGGATGTAGGTGTCTTCATAACTAATGATTTAAAATTCTCTGAACAAACAAATCATATAGTAAAAAAATGTAATCGCCTAATAAATTGCATATTGAGAAATATAAAAAGTAGAGAGCCAGAGGTATTAATTCCTTTATATTGTAGTATAGTGAGATCTAACATTGCTTATTGTTCATCTTTTTGTTCTCCAACATTATTGCAAGATAAACAATCTATAGAAAAAGTGCAAAGAAGATTTGCTAAACATATTATAGGTCTAAACACCATCTCGTATAAAGATAGATTAACTAAATTAAATCTCTATTCACTTGAGTATCATTATTTGAGAGGAGATTTATGTTTAGTATTTAAGGCTACGCGAGATATTATGATATTTGAGTCACTGTGATTGGAATGGCACTGTTCAGTGTGTGCAGCCAGATCTCATGACCTGAAATTAAGGGGTAATATAAATAAGACTACTAAAAGAAATAATTTCTTTACAAAGAGAATTATCTCTAATTGGAATTCTCTTCCGTTCGAGGTTGTCCATAGTATCAACTTAACTCAGTTTAAACAGAACCTTGACTCATATATGGATGAATCAAAATATGACTACCACCAATGGTAGGTGGTGAGATTATATTGGACTAGTCCCTCGATCTCGTAATTTTCCTATGAACCTACTACCTTGACTAGATATTTTCTGGCTGTGTGCAGTGGGATCTCTTTAAAGTAGAGTGAAGGTACAGTTGGGTTTGAACTTGTGGTGTCCAGAGTATTACTAGAGGATGGGACATCAAAGAAGTTTGGAGGGAGGACACTTCTCAGATCCGAGAAAGCATTGTTGAAAGTATTGGCTATGGTGTCTAGACCCATGGTCGGGGTTCCATTGATGTTGAGAATAGTAGGTGCCAACTTGGGGTATTTACCAGTGATTTTTTTTAGGTTGCTCCAAAAGTTCTTATTGCCTCCCCAAGAGTTTGTGAGGACTTCTCTGTAATATCTGTTTTTTTTTCATTTTGGATAGCTTGAGTGCATTCATTTCTGGCTCTTTTATATTCATGCACATCCACTTGTTTCCCTGTAGCTCTTTCAAGGTTCCAAAGATGATCCCTGAGCTTTGTACATGTAATAAACTCCAGCATAATCCAGGGGCTGGAGGTCCCTTTGACCTTCATCTTTTCCAGGGGAGCATGGATATCACAGGCAGCATTAAAGTGCCTGATGAAAAGATCCAGTGCTAAGTTGACATCATTGGTGGTGTCCAGGGGTGCCTAATCTAGCATACAAAGATGAGAGTTTAAAGGTTCAAGGTTCCTGCACTTCAGCACTCTACTATATGTAAATATTGGAGGGGGCTTACTGAACTTGTTAGACCATTCACAGATAACAGGGGAGTGGTCACTTAACGTGTCTGGAAGCACAGTCATGTTGGAAATATGCTCAGGGTGGTTGGAGAGTATCCAGTCAAGCAAGGTATTGGTATCTGTCCTGTATTTCCTGTAATTACATCTGGTGAGAGTGGAAACAAGCTGAGTGATATGCTGTGCTGAGATAGCATCCTTAAAGGAGCCTACATTGGGAAAAAGCCAGTTTATATTGAAATCATTCAATATACAATGGACTTGATTGCATATAACACGTGTTGAGTTCTTATAGTTACAGAGATCAGTCATATAGATGGCAAGGGCTAAGCTGTAACCTGATGTAACTTCTGGGTAAAAAAAAAGTTTTTGTTTTGTTTGCTGTACTTGTTCAATAAGTGATTTTTGTTACAGGTAGCACTGCTGGTCCCTCTGGGGTTGTGTTTGTTGTTTTCTGCAGTCTATCTGCAATTTCTGCATCAGTTGCATCAGTTAAATATATATGTATATATATAGTGGCATTCCCCAGGATTAAATACAATTCGGCAGCATTTTTCAGCACTCTGCAGAATGCTGCGGAACACCTACTGAATAAAGCAATGGTAATTAATCCCCTTTGTCATTCAGGAAAATGTGACACTGCCAGGATGAAGTGAATGCCACAGTTTCCTGCATGACAAAGGGGACTAATTGCCATTGAAATTACATTGCTTTATTCAGTAGATCTGTTGCAGCATACTGCAGAGTGCATTAAAAGTGCATTTCATCCTGAGGGACGCCACTGTATATATTATAGTGGCATGGTAGTGCCACTATAGTTAGGGTTGAGCAGGCTGTTTAATGTTAAACTCAGTTTTTGCACCTTTTTTATTGAAAACATAGAAAAGCAACATACAAGTGCATACAACTACAATAGTGATGTTTGTGTACTTATAAATACAAATGTGATGTGTGTTGGTATACACAACCAGCTATAAATATACACATCCTTATAAATACGAATATATAAATATATCCTTAAATAAGTGCATTTCTACCATCATCGCAGTCTGTTGTATCACATACAATCTACATGATCTACTTAGGCAATGATCATAATCAAAAACTAATATACATTCTTATCTTCATACTCTTCTGGGCTAAAGATTTATGATCCATAATCAATAAGCCTAATTGTAGAGCTAGATTCTATTAGAAAAGTGCCTTAATTCTGGTGTTTGGATCTGGGCAGCAAATAGGCCCCACATAGATTCATATTTACTCAGTTGATTTGCAGTCATATAATAGATATTTTCCATTTTATGGGTCCCTATCATGTAGTTTACCCACATACATACATTCGGAGATGCCTTCTCTTTCGATCTTTGAAGGATACACTTGTCGGCCGTGATTAGTCCAATTCTAATCAATTTAGCTTTGACATCTGACATTTTATTTGGTGGACCCCCTTGTCCTAATAACATCCAAAGTTCTTGTTTTTTAAATGTTACACCTATAGATCGAGAGAGAGAATATATAATGTTCTTGACCAAAACAAACTTTGTTGTGGGCATCTGATTCGCATGAAACAAAGAAACATTGAAGTTGATGGCAGATAAGGACCGCAAGGCCCATCCAGTCTGCCCATTTTTTCTACCTTATGAATGTGCCATGGACCTGTACTCTTTCAATGGCCTATCTAGTCATACTTATCTGTATTGCTCCCTTATGCCTATCCCATGCATGTTTAAAGCCCTGCACTGTATTCATAACCACCACTTCCCGAGGTAGGCCGTTCCATGCATCCACCACCCTTTCTGTGAAAAAGAACTTCCTCACATCACCCCCTTAATTGGCCTCCCTCTAATCTTATGCTGTGTCCTCTTGTCCTGCTATTTTTCTTATATTGAAACATGTTAGACTCTTTCACCGTGTTAATGCCCTTAAGATGTTTGAATGTTTTAATCATATCACCTATCTCCCTCCTTTGCTCTAGGGTATACATATTGAGCTCCGTTAATCTGTCCTCATATGTTTTCTGATGCAATCCCTGCACCATTTTGGTTGCCTTTCTCTGGACTGCCTCTATTTTGTTAATGTTCTTGTGCAGGTATGGCCTCCAGTACTGCACGCAGTACTCCAGATGGGGCCTAACGAGTGTCTTGTAAAGAGGGATTATTACTTCACTCTTACAACTGGCAATACCCCTATTAATACACTCCAACATCCCTCTAGCCTTACCTACTGCTTTAGTGGTCTGCTTGGATGATTTCAGGTAATCTGTGATGATGATGCCCAAGTCTGTTTCTTCCATTGCGATTGCCAGCAACTCCCCTCCCAACCTATAGGTGTCTTCAGGGTTTCTCTTCACTGTGTGCATGATCTTGCACTTCTTTGTGTTAAACCCCAGTTGCCACTCTTCTGACCATTTTGCCAGTTTATCCAGATCTCTTCTCATTCTGCCCACCCCATCTGGATCATCTACTCGGTTGCAGATCTTGGTGTCATCTGCAAACAGATAAACCTTACCCTCCAGTCCATCTGCAATGTCACTGATGAAGATATTGAAGAGGACTGGCCCCAGGACTGATCCCTGTGGTACCCTACTTGTGACTTGCATCTCTTCTGACTGTATACCATTTACCACCACTCTCTGTTTTCTGTCTGCCAACCAGTTTGCCACCCAGTTGGCCAACTTCTGATCCACCTGAGCCAACCCAGCTTATTAATCAATCTTCTATGTGGAACAGGATCGAAAGCTTTGCTGAAGTCAAGGTAGGCAACGTCAACTGCACCCCCTTTGTCCACCACTCTGGTTACCCAGTCAAAGAAATCTATGAGATTAGTTTGACAGGACCTTCCTGTTGTAAACCCATGCTGTCTTGGATTCTGTGCTCCTATGGATTCCAGGTGTTACACTATCCTTTCCTTAAGGAATGCTTTCATAATCTTGCCCACTACTGAGATAAGACTGACTGGTCTGTAGTTGCCTGCCTCGTCCCTGCTACCACTCTTGTGGAGTGGGATCACATGAGCTCTAAAGTGCCAGGTTCATTACTACATCTAGGACATGCATCTGTGATATTAGGGTTAAAAAGATTTATCCTGTGTGGTGTGAGATATACTCGATTAATGATATTAAAGTAAATTTGCTGTAATCTGACAGACCGTAGGCTGCAGCCTTTAGGTGACGTCTGTTGGAAGCGACCTCTGCCTTTGCTCACACCTGGTGGAACTTTAACAGCCGTTTGTGCATGGACTTTTGTGGTGCTTCATAAAACTGTGAGGAAAATTTCAGGATTTCTGGATCATATGCTATGAGCGTTTCCACATGTTTTGGTGTTCTGTGCCACTTTTTAAGTGAGTTTTTTACCAATTAAAAGTTCATTGGAGAATATAAGCACACTCGACTTCTTATTTAAAAATACGAGCTGTATTCAAGTGAAGTGCTTTTGAGCAGGTGCCGGTTTACGTTTCTATATATATGTATCAGAGTTATCTCTGTAACCGGGCACTGCTCGCTCCCAAGTGCAGCCCTTTTTCTATTTTTTGAATATTTGGAGACTTAACAGTCCATAGCCTTTTTCCATATTGAGTCAGATATATTATTATTTATTTTATTTGACCACTTGTTTTTTAACTGATCACTGTATTCATTTTTTGTGGCATCAGCCATCCGTATATAGCAGATATAATTTGATTTACAGTGGGAGACACAAAAATATTAACAATATTTTGCAGTTCATTATCATAATCTTTAAGTAGGATCTTATTTATATAATCTCTTACTTGCAAAAAAGGATATAAATGGGTGTTAGGTAAATGATATTAATTCTTAATATATTCAAAATCTACACAGACATTATTTTTAATAAGTTGCCCCATTTCCGTCAGACCTCTGCTATCCCAGTTCTTAAATACAAGATCAGTTAAAGATGGTAAAAAATAAGAATTGAGAAGTATAGGTGTAAAAGCTGTCCCTTTTGGAACAGTTTTACTTAACTTACAAGCAGTGTACCAGAAACAGATAGTGGTAGGAGTAGTGTATTGCAAGTTTTTATGAGCCTTATTATTCTGTCCATTAAATAAATTATATCTTATATCTTGATATTGAGAATGTATGCATTCCATTAAATTTATGAGGTCTTGTTTGTTAAATTGAAACCAGTATAAATCACAGCCAGATTAGCTGCAAAGTAATAAAGTTTGAAATTAGGAAGAGCCAGCCCTCCTTCCATATTGCTATAATATAGTTTATTCAGCTTTAGCCTGGGCTTCTTGCCCTTCCACAGGAACTTTTTTACTGAATCATCAAGCTGTTTAAAAAAGGAATCTGGCAGGAGACTGGGAATGTTTTGAAATAAAAATAACAGTTTTGGAAGAACCACCATCTTAATAGTGTTAAGTCTGCCAATTAATGTAAACTGTTATAATTGCAACTGTTTTAAATCCCTGTCTGTTTTCCCAATTAATGGCAGAAAATGAAGGTGATAAAGGTTAGTACCCTGTCAGTCTATATTAATTCCCAAATATGTAATTGTTTCCACACTCCTAATTGGTCAACCCTGTGAAGGGACAAAAGGCTTACTGTGATGTATTGTCTCCATGAATTCTAATTTGGTCCAGTTAATTCTAAACATGGATATCTTGCCAAAGCCATCCAATAGTTGATTTATAATTGGAAATGTCATATTCATATCTAAGGTATATAGTATCACATAATCAACCTATAAGCCTATATGGTGCTCTATTTCTTCTATTTTAATGCCTTTATAACTGTTATGTTGGTGAATGGCTAAAGCCAATGGTCCATAGCTATCACAAAATTTAAAGGTAATAGGGAGAATCCCTGTCTTGTGTCCCATTGTAAAGAAAAACATGGAAAGATACAGTAGTATCATTGGTTCTGCGTCTTGCCACCAGGCCAGAGTACAGTATTGAAATCCACCTTATAAATTCAGGGTGAAAACCAAAGTTACCCAGAAACTCTGTAATATATGGCCATTCAATCTAATCTAAAGGCTTTTTGACATTAAGCATTAATAATGATAAATCTTCATTTTTACAGTAATATATAATAGTCAGTGTGCATCTTATATTTCCTTTCATTTGCCTGCCTTTAATAGACCCTTTTTGGTCTGGGTAGCTAATCAAGGGCAATACATCCTCTAGCCTGGTGTCAAGAACCTTAACCAAAATCTTGGCATCTGAATTAATAAGTGATATGGGACAGTACGAGGTTGTTGACATATGATCTTCATCTTTTTTAAGAAAGACCATAATAAGTGCTTCCTTAAAAGATGGTGGCATTTGGCCAGTAGCAAAAATATGGTTGAAAAGGATAGTACTGCGGGGCACCATGATTGGTGCTAAATGCTTAAAGAAATCTATAGGGAGACCATTTGGTCCATGAGATTTTCCTGGTGATAGTTTATATATTGCTTGATTGATTTCATCAATTGACAGAGATTGCTCTAACTTATTTTGATGTTCTTGTAGAATTTTTGGTATCCTAATTTCAGAAAAAAATTGCTCCATCTCTGATGCCACACCTTTTACTTTAGAAGTATATAGGTTCTGGTACTATTCACAAAATATTTTATTAATTTCTTAAGGAGACTACACTGTCACCATTATTATTATTAATTTTATGAATAGTTGTATTTAATTTCTGTGTTCATAATTGCCATGCCATAATCTTCTCCTGCTTCTCACCGATTGTATAATGTCTAGAGTTGGTGTATAAAATCTGTCTTTCCACAGTTTCAGAGGTAATCTTATTATATTGATCTCTTAAAGATATTAATTCTTGCAAGATAGCTGGATCATTTGAGACTGCATGAGTGTTTTCCCTTAATTTAATTTGTTTTTCTAGATCCATTATAACCTGAAGTTTTTCTTTAGCTTTATTGTATATGTGGTAGTAGCACCATGAACTGTTGCCTTAAAAGCATCCCACCATGTCAAAATAGAAGTGGCTTCAGGGTTATTGTAATAGAAATAAGCTTTAGTTTCTTTTTTAATGTATTCTAAGTACTGATTATCCTTCATTAATATAGGATCTAATTAAAATCCTGGTTTTCTAATAATTTCAGTTATGCTTAAATTTAAATTAACTGGTGCATGGTCACAAATATGAATACTAACATAATCAACATTACCAGCCTTAGACAGCATTGATCTGGATATCAAAAATAAATCTAATCTAGAATAGTTTTTGTAGATAGGTGAGAAATGTAAACATTTTTTTTGCTAGCAGGATGACGATACCTCCAGATATCCATCAAATTGTAATCTTCCATGTACTGTGTAACTTTTTTTGATGAAGACGTGATAGAATTTTGATTTACATTAGATTTATCCAGTGCTGGATTTAAAATACTATCAAAATCCCCAGCCATAATATATGGCGCTGGGAATGGAGCAATATTCAGAAAAGATCATCAAAAAAATTGCTGGGAGCTTTCATTCAGTCCATGTACATTAAACAGAGTTTTTTTCTGGTCCAGCAGTTGTATTTTGGCAATAATGTATCTTCCCTCTTTATCAATCACTGATTTATTAACCTACATTCAGATTTTTATGAAAACAAATTTAGACCCCTCTGGCATCATCAGTGTATGGTGCATTCAACCCTTGACCCCACAGTTTAGAAAAATAAGCAAATTCTTGCTGTAATACATGAGTCTCCTGTAAAAAAGTACAATTTATGTTATGTTTATTAGAATAATTGAACATTTTTCTCCTTTTAGCCTGATCCTTTATGCCCTTCACATTCCAGGATAAATATCTTAAATCACTAACCAAAGGCATCTTTTTTTTCTTTTCCCTAATTTTGCACCTTTATATATAACTGCAGCCCAGAAAAAAGGCACTATTATTAACACCTTCTAATTTTTGTGTGTGCCAAGCAAATTAAAAACTTTGCATTTCTATTTTTTGATAAATTACCCCCCCCTTCCATTTACAAGCTAGGAAGTAATAGAACAAAACCCTCTTTTTATTGACCACTCCACTCAAAAATATCATAGCCAAATTCAAGATTGTCTGTTCTCTCACCTTTAT
Source organism: Neoceratodus forsteri (assembly GCA_016271365.2). Taxonomy (NCBI): domain Eukaryota; kingdom Metazoa; phylum Chordata; order Ceratodontiformes; family Ceratodontidae; genus Neoceratodus; species Neoceratodus forsteri. Next base: position 951,927,971 of record CM028134.1, read on the forward strand.
GGAGAGAAAATAAAAATATCTAATTCTAACTTGCTAAGATCTCTCATTAGAGAGGTTAGTATGCACATTACCAATACTTCCCCGGCCCTTTATCTCTGTGGCCTTCAAAACCAAAATATATACTAAACTCTCAGAGCTGTTTGTCATTTTCCAAATCTTCAGATCTTCATATTGCCAGGGAAGTAAAAAGATGACATGACAGCCAATGAATTGAATGAAGCCACTGTAACTCATTCCCTTTTCCCCTTGTCATTAGCTCTGAGAGGTTCCACTGCTGTCTTGCCATGCCCCTGATTTTCCCACATCATATTGTCACCCATATTCAGGGCAAACACTTTTCAGAATTATATGTAATTGTTAGATGGAGGGAGAGAGGAGGAGAGAGAGAGGATAACTTCCCTCTCATTCCTGCTCCCTCCCCCCCAGCCCCTCTTGCATCTTTTTATTCTTTCTTTTAAATTCCATGTTACAGATTAAATATTAATATTAAATATTAATCAGAGTAACTTAAGATCCCAACCCTCTAATAAATTTTTCAGCTGAGACTGGGTCACAGTAGATATACCATTTACTATTTAGACAGAATTTTAAATGGGCTGGACGTAAAAAAAAAAAGAACCAGGTCCTCTGCTCCTGTAGCGAAGCTTTCACTTTATCAAACGATTACCAATTCTGAATCATTTCCATAGACAGGTCTGGAAAGGCAGAGAACTTTACATTTTCACATAATAACCCCTTGTTGATTCTTGCATGCTTCAAGATAAGGTCTCTGTCTCTGTAATAACGTAGTGTGATAAACACAGGTCTGGGGGTGTTTAAAGTGGCCTTCTGAGGAGCTGGAATTAGAGTTAACCTTAACAGCCCCTGCACAATGGGACCGGTCCAAAATAATGTTTTGCTCCAGATATTGCAAATCTAGTGCCTTAGTTATCTTCTCATAATAAGGCAGAGGATCTCCCATACCCTCCAACCCTTCTAGTATACCAAGCAGCTTCAAGTTATTGCAGCAGGATCAATCATCCAAGTTAATAATTGTGGCCTTAAGTTCTTGGAGTTGATTTTTAACTGAAGACATGTCTGTTGTGACAGGGACCATTTGATCCTCTAGCCCACTGATTCTGTTCTCTGCTTTCGTCATGCGAATAGTTATATACAGCATTTTTTATCAAGTACTGAGATGGCAGCATTAATGTCAGATAGGGTAGTCAAGATTGGAGGGAGACCCGCCTGAATTTCATTATGAATCTCAGTTTTTATTAAACGGGCTAAAGTCTGATAGTGAAAATCAGCACTCATCCATTTATTTGTAGATGATTCCAAATTATGTGTTGTTCCACCAATTATTTGAGAGCCCTCCGGCTATTTTGTAAGGGGAGTAAAGCAACACCCACCTCTTTTGCTGCAGGTATAGCACCTTAATAACTTTGCCATCCTTTAATGAATTTGCACAAACTTTGGCATGTGTGTTTAGGCTGTCAAGGTCTCCAGAATTGGGAAGGTTCATGACAACATCTTTTAGGGTATTTGAGATGTGGAGAGTCAGAAAAGTGAAAGAAAAAAAACACTGTGTTCCCTTGTACTTAACATGGGGAGTTTTGCTCTCACCTACAGCCTAGACAGTATGGATTTTTTCACAGAAAATTTTCAGGGATGGTGGGGTCTATGCCAAGGGTGTACCTTTGGATGGCTTGGTTAAAAAATATTAGATAGTTTTTGAATTTATATGTTTTTGTGATAACATTGAAATGCTGCCAGAAAAAAAAACTGATCAATTCAAAAAAAAACAAAAAAACAATTACAAATATTTAATTTAATTTTGAGCTGGCAGTAAAGCCTTGAGGTTAGAGTAACAGCCTGTTAATGAGCTTGGTACATCCAGCAGACCTGGGTTTGATTCCCCCAACCTCTACTTGCACACTGTGTGACTCTAAGCAAGTCACTTAACCCTCCAGTGCTCCCAGATTTTCCCTGAAAACAGGAACTTGTGCTAGTGAGCCTTACTTAGTTACCAAAGACAAAAAAATTTTTTAATAAAATAAAAAAAAAGATCGATTAAAAAATCAGATTATTTATAAAATAAAAGTTTGCAGTAAAAGAGCTAGTGTACTGAAAGATTTTAGCTTTTTCTGTGGTACTGGAGAGTCATTATCAGTCAGTTTGTATCCTTTGGTGGTACCTTTTTAGATGTTTTATTGTGCTAATTTTATTTCTTGATTACGGCTGCTGTCAGTTTGTTGAAAAATGTTGGTCCTGCCATGGGGAACATGCAGGGACTGCAGTGTGTACTGGAACTGCCTGATGACAGGATTGCTGCTACAGTTTTGATAGGAGCCAAGAGATTTCTCTGAGAGTAAGAGTTATACTTGTAATCTTTATAATGTGCACAACATGCATTCAATTTCTTAATTTCTAACATTATCACTGAAAATGTCATTCATTTTTGTTGTGTTCTCCATGGGATCATCCTGAAGTAATGAGATAATTGATCTATCCAGTATTGACAGCCAAGTTGAACACAGCATCCCTGTGGCAGAGCTGTGATGTATTTTTGTTTCTGTATGTGTTTTAGCACATTTTCTCCTATGTTCTGTGATGCTAGGATAATAACATGTATTGCACCACACTATTGTATATGTTGTCTTTGTTTAATTTAATCAGTTTATTGGATTGTTTTTTTATTTTTAATTTTCTGATGACAGCGCCAAGAATCAATCCCATTTCTGGCTTAGCAGTGGCTGTTAGCAATGAGGATTTTGACAGCAGTGTCTGTGTGTGTTTGTGTGTGTGTGTGTGTGTGTGTGTGTGTGTGTGTATGTGTGTGTGTGTTACGGGATTTTAAAGCGTTTTGTAAGAAAGTGCATCTTTTTTGGATTGGAGTTTTTTTTTACAATAACATCCTATGAATGGTACTGTTCTGAAGTTTTGTTAGTCATGGCTTAGATGTGTGTATGATCTCTATCTAGGTTTATTTATGGTTACACCAATGGGAAATCACACTGTTCCCGCTTTGTGTGAGGTGAAGATTTGGGGTTGTAATGAACTGCCATAACCTGTGAAGCAGAAATGGACTACAATGGACTTGATCACATACTTGCCATTCCCAATTCCCTGGTATCTAGAGGCACCATCCACCTGCCAATTGTCATCCCTGTTATAGTTTTAATAAATAACTTGTTGTTGTAAATGAGTCCTTCTTCTTGTTATTATGAATTTGACTCTTTCATGTATCTTTTAATAAGTTTATGATATGATGAATTTTCCTTTTTGTTTTTATTATATGTAATATGGTACTTCAGCTTGCTATGTCTGATATATTATGTGCTTTCTTCATTAATCAAAAAAAGTTATTTATGCCAGCCCAGTGGCACTGAAGGTTGAGGCGTTGGGCGCCACACCTCGCAACGCACCAGTGACCCAGGTTCGGGAGCGAGCCCAGGTGCTGGGGGTCGGCAGGGAAGGAGTAGGATTGAGCATCTGGAGGACAGCTCTCCTCTCCTCTCCCTGGAGTGGGTTCTGGGGATATCTCAGTGTGGTAGTGGCCTCTGGAGGAGATCAGAGGTATTACCAATGCTGGGAGTGCATTGGGGATGCGCGCGATGGACGTCCACGTCTGCCGTGTTGGCATCATTGCACGATCGTGCGTAGGGGGTACAGAAAAAAGGAAATACCTGGGTGTGATCTATGATGGCCAGTTATGTGGTGCCACTTGGCTCCATCCCTGGATGCTCCCTCAGATTGGGACCTCCCCCGGATCCTACGGTGGTGGCTACGTGCCCGCCATGGCAAAGATCATTGTGCAGGAACTGATGGGTTAGAACTTGGGGGTTTGAGCAGAGCAGGGGCTGTGTGGTCAGACTGGACTGGGGAGGAACTATAAGTATCACCTCCCCAGCCACAGAAGAATGAGAAAAAATATGTACCAAAAAAAAATGTTATTTATAAAAAGAATCTTTACATCCCTTAGTATCTAGTGGAACCCCCACCCCACCCGCCAATCACCATTCCCGATTTTCTGGTGTCTAGTTTAGGGCAGCCCATATAAAAGACAGTGGTAAAACCTTGTTTGCATACATTAACAGTAAATCTGTAAATAGAACTATTGGACCAATTTGGGATAAATGGGGAGGTTTCAGCTAAACCCAAAGAAATGGTAGAAGCTTTCAATGATTACTTCTGTTCTGTCTATAGTCTTATCCAAGCAACAACTCCTTCTATCAATATTGTGGGTGATCAAGAGTACTTTACTAGAAACAAGATCATGGACAAGCTCAACAATATGGATGGTTCGAAGTTGGCAGGTCCAGATGGACTTCATCCTAAATTGCTTATAGAGATAAAGGAGTGGCTAGTGGAACCATTGTATCATGTTTACAACTTCTCATCTAATAGTGGGGATGTTCCTCCTGATTGTTGGACTGCTACAGTGGTTCCGGTTTACAAGAAGGGTAGTAGGTCAGAAATCAGAAGTCAGAAATGACAGATCCATAAGTCTCACATCAGTTCTAAGAAAGGTATCCTGCAAGTGCTCAATGCCCATTCCAATGTATGTATCTACTGTAACTACTGTATATAGCTTCCAATGTATGTCGCTTCTGCTGTTACTAATCCTGGGTTGCCCCTGAAAAAGAGACCTATGGTCTCAGTGGGCTTACTTGGTTATCAAAATCTAAATAAATAAAATAAATAATACTGGAATCACTCATTAGAGATAAACAGGAGGAAGAAATGATAAGTATGGGATTAACTGACAGGACTCAGCACAGTTTTAGGAAGCAACAATCGTCTCTGAGAAATATGTTAGTTTTCTATGATAAGATCAGTAAGCTTCTAGATCAAGCAAAGCTAGTAGATATAATTTATATGGATTTCAAAAAGGCATTTGAAAGGTCCCACACAATACACTTATAAGCAAAATGATATCTCTAAACAAAAACTAGAAGGAACTAGAAGGGGGACAGGATCAGACCTACAGTACAGTAGCATCTTGTTGTTTTTTACATTGTTTTTTGTGGATTCTACTTGGTAGAAGGTTATTTCTTACTACTAAGGGGCTAGCAGGGTATTGTTTGGGGCTGTTGGAATTTTGAAACCTGTTTTGGTAGCTATAAGTGGGCTCATTTGTTTGATTCACTGTGTGGCAGGCTGCATTTGTAGAGGCCTATTTCTTCTGTTTTAAAACATAATTGTGATTTAACTGGGTCTGTTTCTTTGAATTCGAGACCTATATCTTCTAATTCCAAGACTATTTTGATGTGTTGTTGGTGAAGCTGTTTGAATTGGAGTCCTGTTTCTTTGGGTAGCAAACCTATTTTGGGGGCTTTGAGTAGCATTGTGATTCATTGTTGCTGACTTCACTAGCTGCAAAGTTTTAATGCAGAGTGGGGGAAGGGTGCTAATGGTCTGACCAGAGGTCTCAGCTACCTGATTGTTTCTGGAAGACTTGGGCTGGTCCCACTCACCCAAAACCCTCATCCCACCCACCCCATGTCCATTATTTCCTTTATACCAGGGGTTCTGACATCACTTCCTCAAACAGGCAAAGGATATGCACCTGTCAAAGCAGAACCAGACATCCAGGAAAGGAACTGCAGCAAATGAAGAGGTGACTGCTATCTCAGTGGAAGGGAAGTAAATGCAAATCGAGGAGCTTTCATTATTACTTATTCGCATTGATATTGCAGTGGAGAAAGGAGGAGTAGGAGTTTGAAGAAGGTTGTGCAATGGCTACTTAAAGTCTCTTTTTGAGTGTGGATAGGAAGGATAGGAATATAAAAAGCAGTTGCTCAATATATCTAAACGTGTGCAACAAAGGAGGTAAGGGAAATAAAGAAAATGTTTTGCACTGATAGAGGGGAGAGGGGAGACTTGGGGGAGTGTTTGGTATCCTGCATCTGGAAGGGTGGGGGGTCGCTTGTGGGCAGTGACAGCAATGGGTAGGGTGGTAGGCTGCAACAACTGCGGTGCACCAATCTTTCTAAACATTGCTTGGAGTGTGGGAGGATGTTTAGTGTGCAACCACATAGAAAAACTTAGAAAGGAGATTGAGGGTCTGCAGGAGGAACTAATACAGGCAAGGCAGATTGGGGGTGGGTTTAGCCCAATACTGGAGGGAGGAAGAAGGGGAGATGAGGGAGGGCGATTTAAGCCAACAGTGGTGAGGAGAGGGTCAGAAGAAGGGAAGCAGAGACAAAGGGGCCCAGGCCAGGAAGAACGATTGCCGAGGAAACCAGGTCAGGAGACAAAAGACAAAGGGAAGAAGGAGATAGGGACTTGTGAGGGGAGGCGAAGAAGTGGCAAAAGTCATGGAGTGGAAAGGAGAGAACAGGTTACTATGAAGAGAGAGGGAGCGGGCATTTGTGAAGGGTCTTCAGAAAATAGCTTTGCACTACTAGAGAGGAAGAAGGTGGAGGAGGGAAATGATGAAATTAGAGGAGTAATTGATAAATGCCTGGACCAAACTGGAGTGGGGGGAAGTTCTGCTGGGAGAATTGCAACAGGGGTGAAAGGGGGAAATAATGTGCAGGAGGAAGAAGAGGAGCTGGAAATGAGAGAAGGAGATGAATGGAAGCAAGCAGGGAGTAACAGGGGTGGAATCTTAGTTCTGGGGGACTCAATACTAAGAGGAGTCAGGTGGGGTAGCAAGGGGGAGAGGCATAGTCGCATTTGGGTAGAGGCCATGCCAGGAATGACAGCGGAAAGGGTGGGACAATCTGTTCTGAAATATGCTAGAAAGGGTAGGGACAAGCCTCATTTAAATATGCATCTTGGGACAAACGACCTGGCTGACAAGACAGTAGATATAGTCCAGAGGAGGTCTGAGGAACTAGCACAATTATGTGAGGGGGCAGGAAGATCAGTAACTTTTTCAGAGATACTTCCGGTGCCAAAGGCAAGCACAACAAGAAAGCTGAGAATAGAGGAATTTAATGGATGGCTACGAACCTGGTGTTGTGCTAAAGGGTATGGGCTGTTGGAGGGGTGGGGAGGGACCTGGGAGGACAGTAGTCTCTATGCCAAGGACAGACTACACTTGGAGTGAGGAGGGAAAGAAAGTGTTGAAACAGAGGATGGAGGAGTACATAGAGGAAGTTGGGAATTTAAACTAGGGAGTGGGGTAGCAGTTGGGGAGAGATATGCAGAGACCACAGGTTGGGAAACCATATGAGCTTACCCCCATAACAGTGACAAAGGACAAATGGCAAGTACTATTGGTGATGCTAGGAAGGAGGGCAGGATAGGAGGAGGGAAAAGGGTGGAAAGTGGTTACCCTTAATGCTAGGAGCCTTGGGAGGAAAACTGCAGAGTTACAGGTTCTCATGGCAGAGGAAAGGTGGACATTGCAGCCATCACAGAAACATGGGCCACCCAATACAATGACTGGGACCTGTCTGTACCAGGGTACAGGTTATTTCGTAGGGACAGGGTGATTGGGAAAGGAGGTGGGGTGGCACTATATGTGAAGGAAGGACTGAAGTGTGTAAGGGAGGAAGGGGAGGAGGGTAGTACAGAGTCACTTTGGATGCAAATCCAGGATTCCAAGAATAGGATTCTTAGAATGGGAGTGCTGTACAGGCCACCATCTCAGATGGAGGAGTTAGACAGGGAACTAGCGGGACAGATCAGGAGGACCTCATGAAGGGTAATGTGGTGATTGTGGGGACTTCAACATGCCAGGAGGACTGGAGCACAACAACAACCAGGAACAGAAGGAAGCAGGTACTGCTGGATGCCTTCCAGGACAGCTTCCTGCTGCAAATGGTCAGTGAACCAACCAGGTTAGGGAATATCCTTGACCTTGTGCTGGCAAATGGGGACTTTGTGAGAGAACTTACAGTGGAGGAACCGCTGTCAGGGAGTGACCACCACTCAGTATGGCTCACATTGGATATGGGCAAGGAAGGAGTTGAATCTGGCATAAGAGTGCTGGACTTCAGGAGGGCTGACTTTGGGAGGATGGGGGAAGTGGTAAAAGGGTACCTGGCCAGAATTCAATCTAGTATGGACACTAACCAGAGGTGGGAGCTCATAAAGCTGGGGATAGTGGAGGCAACCAAAACCTGTTGCAAAGCCCAGAGCAAGAAGGCTAGGGCTAAGAAACTGAGCTGGTTGAGCAAGGAGGTCATGGAAATGGTAAGGAGGAAAACATCTGCCTTTAGGAAATACAAGAAAACAGGGAGGGGGGAGGACAGGGAGGAGTACTTGACAGAATCGAAGGAGGTGACAAGGGCAGTAAGGGGAGCCAAAGCATCTATGGAACTCAGACTGGCACAAGGCATTAAGAAGGGGGAGAAGGACTTCTTTAAGTACATCAGGGAGAAAAGGAGCTATAAGGACCACATAGTAAGGATAAGGAAGGAGGGGGGTTGGGTGGAAGCAGGGTGCCATAAGGAAGAAGCACTAAATGAGTACTTCTGCTCAGTATTTACTAAAGAGAAGAGGGGGTGACACCCAAGGTGGGAGAAATGGCAGAAGCAGGGGGGGAAGTGGTGACAGATGGGGAAATCATGGAGGGCAGAGTTCGAGAGGGTTATGAAGGCACTGAGGGTGGACAAGGCGCCAGGCCCAGATGGCATCCACCCCAGGGTACTGACGGAGCTGGCATAGGTTCTTGCAGGACCTTTGGCAGACCTATTTAATGCCTCACTACATTCGGGGTGTGTACCCCAGGACTGGAGGATGGCTCATGTGGTGCCCCTCCACAAGAGTTGCCCCAAGGATGAACCGGGAAACTACAAACCAGTGAGCCTCACATCCATTGTGGGTAAGCTAATGGAGACTATCCTGAAGGAGAGGCTGGTGGCCCTCCTAGAGGCCAAAGGACTACAGGACAGCAGACAGCATGGCTTCATACGTGGCAGATCCTGCCAAACCAACCTGGTCGAGTTCTATGACTGGGTAACTAGGCAACTGGACAGGGGCCATGCAGTGGATGTTCTGTATCTGGACTTCAGTAAGGCATTCGACTCAGTGCCACATGGAAGGCTGGGATGGAAGTTAGTAGGCACAGGGGCCGGTGCAAAGCTGGTGAGCTGGGTAGGGAACTGGCTTCAGGGAAGGCAACAGACGGTGGTGGTGGGTGGGAGCTCTCACACCCAAGGGCAGTGACGAGCGGTGTTCCACAGGGCTCGGTGTTGGGACCAGTGTTGTTTGGGATATTCATTGCAGACATCAAGAGCAAGATCAGTCTGTTTGCTGATGATACCAAGGTAGGCGTGGTGGTGGATGACCTAGGGGGATGGCAGGGGTTGCAGGATGATCTGGCAAAGCTTGAAACCTGGTCAGACACCTGGCAACTGGGGTTTAATGCCAAAAAGTGCAAGGTGTTACATTTTGGGATGAAGAACCCAAGGAGGAGTTACCAGCTGGGGGGAGTGCAGCTAGCCCAGACAGAGGAGGAGAAGGATCTGGGTGTGCTCATTACAGGGTCAATGAACAACTCAGCACAATGTAGGAAGGCAGCTGCAAAGGCCAACAAAATGCTGGGTTGTATTGCAAGGGGTTTATCCTCGAGGAGGGAGGAGGTGATTCTGCCACTGTATAGGTCATTAGTTAGACCACACCTGGAGTACTGCGTGCAGTACTGGTGCCCGTATCTGAAGAGGGACATTAGGTTACTGGAGAGGGTACAGCGCAGGGTGACAAAGATGATCAAGGGGCTGGGGGACTTATCATACGAGAGGAGGTTGAAGGAGTTGAACATGTACTCACTGGAGGAGAGGAGGGACAGGGGTGACATGATTGAAACCTTTAAATACATGAAAGGAATAAACAAGATGGGTACAGAGGGGCTGTTCAAAGTAAGGGAAGGGAGGGCCACCAGGGGCCATGATATGAGACTGGAGGGAGGAAGGTTCAGGAGGGAGAAGAGGAGACACTTTTTTATAGAGAGGGTGGTGGCTGGGTGGAATGCGTTACCTGCAGAAGTGGTATGCAGTAGAACAGTGGACTGCTTCAAAAGGGGATGGGACAGGACAAGGGGGAGGATTAATGAAGGGGAAGGGTGGAAGGGAGGGGCAGCTGCAGAATAAGGGTTTGCTAGCTGCACATTCGAGCAGACTTGATAGACCTCTAGGCCTTTATCTGCTGGCAAATTTCATATGTTCGTATGTTCATAAACAGTAGAATGACCCAGTGGGTCTAAAACTGGTTGTCCAATAGAATCCAGAAAGTTAGAATCAGGGGATATCTGTCAAAAAATGAATGGGTCTTGAGTGGTGTACCACAGGGATTAGTGTTGGGGCCAATGTTGTTCTCCCTTTATATATCTGATTTTAGCACTGGCATTACAAATGATTGCATCAAATTTGCAGAAGACACTAAGATCTGTACTGAGGTATCTACTACTGTACTGATCAAGTTGAAGTGCTACAGAATGATTTAAATGTTCTTCAGAAATGGGCAGTGAATAACAAGATGGAGTTCAGTACAGATAAATGTGTAGTCATGCACTTAGGAACAAAAATGGGGAACATGAATATATCCTCAATAATATCAAGTTGAGAGTTGTTGAAAAAGAGAAGGACTTAGGCATTATTATAAGTAGGGACTTTTCTTTTGAGAACCACTGCAATGCAATAGTGAAAATGGTAAACAAGATTACAGGTGCTATCAGCAAATCATTTATAACTAGGTATAGAGCTTGTCTGATACCACTTTATAAAAATCTTATTAGGCCCCACTTAGATTATTGTAGCCAAACTTGGAGTTCCTATTTGAAAAGGGATATCAATATTTTGGAGAAGGTGCAAAGAAAACTTACTAAGATGGTAACAGTCCTGCGACATATGACCTATGATGAGAGGCTAACGACATTGGGTCTATACCCCTTGGAATTGCAGATTTAGAGGAGACTTACTCCTTATGGACAGAATATTTAATGATGCAGAAATGATGATAAGTCTGGATTTAGTACCAGCAGGAAAAACTTTAACCTCAGGAGTCATGATAAACAATTGAAACTGACCTATCCAAGAAGTAACTGTAGTAGATATTTCTTTACACAAAGAATAATTACCCAGTGGAACAGAATACCGAGTGATATTGTGAAATCTGAAACCTTTGAGATGGTTAAGAAAAATTGGATATATATTTATTAGGTGTAAGCTAGGAACATATATGCCCCTTATGGGAAGGGAGGTCTTATGGGCTTATGGCTTTCTACCTGTCTGATACACTGAGTATAGTACCGAGTATAGTGCCCCCCCACCCACCTATCATGGGCCCAGTTATTATATTTTTGATTTCTTGGTGTCTAATGGCACCCTCCACCTGCCGTTCATCAACCCCATTATTTATTTTTTTATTCCATGATGTCTTGTAGCACCTCCTGCCTCCTCTTGCAGCCAGAACCTGAAATAAAGAAAACAGTACCTCAATGTTTTTTTTTTTAAACCTGTAAAAAAAGGAAATGGTCCCTTGTCGATCAGACTCCCCAACCACACCTCCCACTCAGCACCCACCACCCCACAGCTCCAGTACACCCACACACACCCTCACTCTCCTGAACAGGTCCCAGGTTCAAAACCCACTCTCTGATCAAAGACATGTCCTGCTGCTGGAACCAGAGACTGCAATATGAGAAACTAAGGTGAGTAGCTCTCTATGTAAAGGAAGGGATAAAAGCAACTGAACAAAACAGTAAACTGGGAGGAGAGAAGGCACTGTGGGTCACCTTGGAGACTGGAAAGGGCACCACAATCTGCACAGGGGTTGTGTACAGACCCCCATGTCAGGGGGAGGGAATGGACAAGGATATGATAGAAGGCATTTTTAGAATGGCAGAGAAAGGGGAGATACTGTTGATGGGAGACCTGAATATGACAGATGTTAACTGGAGCACATTTGCTACAGCCACATCCAAGAGCAGGGCCATTCTTGATGCCCTACAGGTGGCAGGCCTCAGACAGCTAGTTTCAGAACCCACTCGTGAGGGAGCAATCTTAGACCTCGTACTCTCAAATGGAGGCAGTGAGAGGATCTCAGATCTAGAAGTGGGTTGCCATCTGGGAACAAGTGACCATCAAACAGTGTGGTTCACGTTAAACTCAGCTACAGAGTCAAGCCATACAAAAGTGAGGGTACTGGACTTCAGGCAAGATGGGAGAGTGCCTCAGAAAAGCACTAGCAAACAGGCTAGAAGGAGGTGTGGAGCAACAATGGGGAATCATCAAAACTGCCGGCACAGAGGCAACAAGCCTTTGTGTGAAGCAAATAAGCAAATCAAAATGAAAGAAAAAGTCACTATGGTTCTCAAAAGAGGTGGCTGTGAAAGTCAGGAAGAAAAAGATAGCATTCTGGAAGTATAAGGAAACACAGAAGGAGCAGGACAGAGAGCTGTACCAGTTAAGGCAGAAGGAAGCAGGGAGGGAAGTCAGAATAGCAAAGGCCCAAACTGAGGAAACGATAGCCAACTCGGTTAAGAAGGGGGATAAAACCTTTTATAGGTACATCAGTGACAGTAGAAAGACAAAGGGAGGGATAGTGAGGTTGAATAGAATGAACGGTGGGTGGGCAGAGGGGGACAGTGAAAAAGCAGGGATACTGAACGAATATTTCTTCTCAGTATTCACAAAAGAGGAGGGGGAAGTGCCTAATCTAATTAACAGAAGCACTCTTGATAGGGGAGTCAATCCCAGTCCATTCACAGAAGAAAGGGTTCTGAAAAAACTCCTAAAACTGAAGGTGGACAAAGCAATGGAGCCTGATGGAATTCACCCCAGAATTCTAAAAGAATTAATGGGGGAACTAGAGAAACCACTGGCTACTCTTTTTAATAAATCATGGGAGGATGGTGTGGTACCCAAGGACTGGAGGAAGGTGGATGTGATTCCCCTTCACAAAAGTGGGACCAAGACAGAGGCAGGAAACTACAGACCTGTCAGTTTGACCTCTGTGGTAGGGAAAGTGATGGAGTCACTTCTGAAGGAAAGAATAGTTGAACACCTAGAGGCCAGTGGGGCACAGGACCCAAGGCAGCATGGGTTCACAGTGGGAAGGTCATGTCAGACGAATCTAATAGATTTCTTTGACTGGGTGACCAAAGTAGTAGACCAGGGAGGGGCTGTGGACATGGCCTACCTAGACTTTAGCAAGGCATTTGACACAGTCCCACACAAAAGATTAATAGTCAAATTAACCAGCCTGGGAGTGGGTCCCAGGTTGGTAGCTTAGGTAAAACAGTGGCTGGACAACAGGACACAGACGGTAATTGTAAATGGAGTCCACTCTGAAGAAAGAGGGCTTACTAGTGAGATACTGCAGGGTTCAGTATCGGGTCCAGTCCTTTTTAATGTCTTCATCAGTGACATTGCAGAGGGACTGGAAGGAAAAGTATGCCTCTTTGCAGATGACACAAAGATCTGCAACAGGGTTGATACACAAGGAGGCATGGAAAGGATGATAAGGGACTTGGCAAGGTTGGAGGAATGGTCAGAAGTATGGCAGCTAGGATTCAATGCAAAGAAGTGCAAAATAATGCACCTGGAAACAAGAACCCAGAGGAAGAATACACAATGGGGAGGTAGTAACAACAACAAAAAGGAAAGGGACCTGGGGTAACATATCAGATGGCCTTAAGGTTAGCAAGCAATTTCAGAATGCAGTAGGGAGGGCTGGGGGTATACTGGGATGCATAGGGAGAGGCATCAGCAGCAGAAAACAGGAAGTTGTTATCCCTCTGTACAGACAGTTGGTGAGACTCCATCTGGAGTACTGCATCCAGTTCTGGAGACCCCATCTCTGCAAGGACAAAGACAGGATAGAGGCAGTCCAGAGGAGGGCAACTAAAATGGTGCAGGGTCTGCAAGAGAAGCCGTGATGAGGAGAGACTAAAGGAGCTTAATATGTATACCCTTGAGGAAAGAAAGGAGAGGGAACATGATAGAAACTTTTAAGTACCTCAGTGGAATCAACAAAGTCCAAGAGGGTAGCATCTTTCAGAAAAGAGGCGAAGAACAAGGGACACAATTTAATGATGGGGGATGGTTCAGGGCAATGTGAGGAAGTATTATTTCACAGAGAGGGTAGTGGATGCATGAAACAGCCTTCCTGAGGAGGTTGTGGGCTCTAAAACTGTGGGAGAATTCAAGAATGCTTGGGACAGATATAAGGCAATTCTTGTGGGGGGTAGGAAGAAATAGGCTGTTAGTTAACTAGGATCTGCGGCCTATTCTGTAGGTAGAGAATTGAGCAGACTAGAAGGGCCAAGCGGTCCTTATCTGCCATCAAAGTCTATGTTTCTATGTTTCTAATGAAGTATAATGTATTTCAATGGGGGTTTCAGCTTTTATGCATAACTTTTATGCATGCATTTTTGGAAATGAGACCCCAAATTTTCAACCTTGCCTTTAGGGGACCCCACCTCTTAGACAATATGACTGTCAATATGTAACTCCCACCTGAAAGGTGATTTAGCGGTTGGTTGATAAAATCACCATTTGAGCAGGATCTGAGAATTTTCCTTGACCTTGTTCATGAGCTGGCATTATAAGAAGGCTACATTTAAAATTTGGGGTCCTGTTCTTCCACAGATACATACATATGTGCATCAATGGAGGGATGGGAATGTAGGGCCCATAGGGCCTTTCACTCCCACAGACAAATAAGGATGTGATTAAATTATCTCAAAAAGTAAGGACATAAATTGCAAAAAAAATATGTCAATGCTCTAGTTAGGGTTAAAGCCACTAAAGTAGGGAAATGTGGCATTAGGGTTTCAAACCTTAACACCCCACCCCCAACCTACACACACCAACAGGTGTCAGGCGTGTGCCTTGGGGTCATCATCCCTAACACTCGCCCCATTCTTCTGTATTGTACTCATCTTAGCTCATTTACTTATGGAATGGGGTGATTGTTAGGTCTGATGACAACAAGGCACCCCCCCCCGATGCTTGTTGGCATATGAAGGGTAGGGTGGGCTGTTAGGGTTGGAAACCCTAATGCCAAATTCCCTGCTTTGTGGCTATTAACTCTAACTAAGCATCAATTAATTTTGCTATATATATATATATATATATATATATATATATATATATATATATACTGTATATATATATATATATATATATATATATTCATAACAAACACTGCATTTAATGCATCAGTTAGGTTAAAGCCACAAAAGTCGGAAATGAAACATTAGGGTTGAGCCCTAACTCCCAAACAACCCACATACATCCTTCACAGGTGACAGACACCAGGGTGTGCCATGGGGTCATGAGGTTTAACTGGCACCCCATTCTCCCTTTACTGTAGCATGTCAACCTGCTTACACATGGAATGGGGTGAAAGTTAGGCCTGATGACCCCATGGCACACCCTGGTGTCTGTCACCTGTGTAGGATGTGTGTGTGGGTTGTGTGGAGGGTTGGGACTCAACCCTAATGTTTCATTTCCGACTTTTGTCGCTTTAACCTCAACTGATGCATTAAATGCATTTTTTGCCATGACTATATATATATATATTTCTGTAAAACCACTAATGAAGTAGGGTTGTTTCCTAGAGCAACAAGGTGTGGAAATTCGGTGTTAGGATTACCACCCCTCCACCCAACCACACCCACAAACCCAGAGACACCACCAGGCATCAGATGTGCATTGGGTGGTCATGCCTAACTCTCATCCCATTTGATGTGTAAAGAAGCTGTGGTGGTGCAGTATAGGAGAATGGGGTGAGAGTTAGGCATGACCACTCCAATGCATACCCTAATGCCTGGTAGTGTCTGTATGGTGTGGTGGTAATGTGGGGTGGTAACCCTAACACTGAATTTCCACACTTTTGTTGCTGTGGAAACAACCCTAACTGATGTATTAATGGAGTTTTTTGCAATGAATTTCCCTTCTTTTTGAGAAAATGTAATGTAAGTGGTAAATGGTATGTGTTAGTGGGAGCACAGGCCTCAGACCTGCGCTCCCTTCACAATGTCCATTTTTGCATAATGAGATGCATATGTGTGATCATGGAACTCTGGGCCCTCGCTCCACACTCACACTTCACAGTGGAGCCATACAGCTGCCCTGTAGGGCAAGAAACCCTTGTAACACAAAGTTTCCAACATCTAAGGACAATAGCAGCTACAAAAAAAGTCAAATGTCCCTGTATTTGTGACAATCAGTACTTCACGTGACAACAAACAAGCAAACCCATATCTCGCATCATTTACGAGCTACAGGCACTAGAAAGCCACGTTTGGAACATGTTTTTGCCAATGTCTCTGTAACTGTAGCAAGTAGGAAAAAAATTCCACTGCGGGTGTCATCTACTATTTCCAAACTTCTTTCAACAGACTAGTTCACCTAAAGGTGAACCAAGCTGTTAGTAGTGAAAACTCCGTATCTCGCTTCGTTTTCGAAATACGGGCACCAAAAGGAGTGATGGGCACTGCAGTGTTATCCTATGGGAAATTTCTCAACTTTGGAATGCTGTAACTTTTGGTCCCTGTGATGTTTTGGCACCAAACCACCAAAAGGCACATATGTGGGACCAGGGCTTTCTACCCTGAAAATCTCAGCCTAAAAGACCCAACCGTTTGCTTGCAGGAGGCTGGCAAAGATTTGTAGTTATTTTGAGCATACTTTCGAAAATCACAAAAGTTTGGCAAACTTAATCACAAAACTTTCACATTTTCAAAAGTATTTTGCAAAAGTATTTTTCGGAAAAAGTTTAAAAACATATTTCTGGGGTGTTTAACCCACCAAAAAATATATGGCTAGCATCCTCAGGAACATACTATGTAAACACAACAAACAGTGTTTACCTAGCAGGTTTCAACTTTATACACCAGGCATTTTTCTGTGTCACTAACTGTAAACAAGATGGCCAACTCAAGGGCCATCTGCAACAGTAAAAATAGTCTCTCGCTAAAGTTTTGTGATTTTGTTTTACTTTTGCCGTTGACTACAATGAGAAATTTGTTTTTTAAATAACTTTTGAATGGTTTAATATTTTTGCACCAAATCTTCGAAAGACACATTGGTGACCAAGGCTGCATCTTACCTGAAGTTTTCAGACTGAATGGACAAAACATGCAGGCCATGGGTGCGAGCAAAGAAATGCACAAAAAAGTCCTTTTTCTTTGTGTTTTTTGGTGTTCTGTAGCTCCCCAACTGTACATCCGACCGTAATGCAACTTTCTAGATCCAGAGATCTATAGTGCCAGACTGCACATGCAAAGTTCCAGGTAAAAATGTTGTATGGAGGCAAAGTTATTAAGGTACAACATTTGAAGTTTTGCATTAAAGTGGCAACTCAACCCTAACTATAGTGGCACTACTGTGCCACTACAATACATATATATAAAAATATATACAAAAAATTCCATTAATGCATCAGTTAGGGTTGATAGCACAGCAACAAAAGTATAGAAATGTGTTGTTAGGGTTACACCCCTACCACCCCACCCCCACCCTCCACTCACCAATAGATGTCGGGGTGTGCTAAGGGGTCATCAGGCCTAACTCTCACCCCATTCTTTGTGTAAACAAGCTGGCATGATACAGCATTGGAGAATGGTTAAGAGTTAGGCCTGATGACCAGATGGCACACCCGATGTCTGTTGGTGAGTGGAGGATGAGGTGGTAGTGGTGTAATCCAGACATCACATTTCCATACTTTTGTCACTGTGCCATCAACCCTAACTGATGCATTTACAGAGTTTTGTGCAATGACTTTCCATTCTTTTTGAGAAAGTTTAATGTAACTGGTAACTGGTAAGTGTTAATGGGAGCTGTGCTCCCTTCACATTGCCCATTTTTTGCGTAATGGTATATAAGTACAGAGCCATGCAGCAGTGCCATAGTACTCCAAATGAACTCTTGTAACACGTTTTTGGCAATATCTCTAATCATAGCAAGCAGGGAACAAATTCCACTGCAGGTGTAATCTATGACTTTGAAACTTCCTTGCAGGCTTAGTTCACTTAAAAGTGGATTAAGCTGCAGGTAGAGAAAAATCTGTATCCTGAATCATACGCAGAAAGTTGCTGCGGATGCTGCATTGTTAACCTAAGGGAAATTTCTCAACTTCGGAGCACTGTAGCTTTGTAACCCTTATAAATGCTTTTACCAAACCATCAAAAGGCACATCTTTGGGGACAGGGCTTGCCACCCTGCAGATTTCAGCCAAAAAGCCCCAAACATTTAAGTGCAGTGATGTGTCAAAGAAATTGTATTTTTTGGTACAGTAGTGTAGCAAATTGCGACAGTACAGATGTGACAGTGTTGTGATTTGTAAAAGCACGAATGTACTGTCGTGATTTGCAACACTATGGGGGAACTGATTTAAAAAAAAAGGTATTTCTAGGGGTCCTAGTGAAAAACTAATGGCACCACTGTGTCCCTCAAGCCCTGTTTATGTAAACCCAACTGTCAGTGTTTACCTAGGAGCATTAGAATTTGAACTACAGGCATTTTGCTTCACCATTAACTGAAACAGGATGGTGGCAGCAAGACAGTAAAAAGTGATTTTGCTACAGTTTAGAGAGGCACATATATTTTTTCCCCATTGACTTCAATGTTAAAATTTAAAAATTGAATAACTTTTGAACGGTTTAATATTTTTTCAGCAAATCATCAAAAGGCACAACAGTGACTCAGGCTGCATCTTTCCTGAAATTGCAGACCAGATGGATAATCATGTGGGCTGTAGCCCTGAGCAAAGAAACACACAAAAAGCAGTTTTAGCACATTGTTTGGCGCTCTGCAGCTCCACAACTGCTTATCTGGCCATAACACAACTTGCCAGATCCAGAGATCTGTAATACCAGACTGTGCATGCAAACTTTCAGGCATCTTCCTCGTACAGTGCAAAAGTTATTAAAGTGCATAATTTGGGGTTTAACATAGAAGTGGCTGTGCAACCCTATTATAATGTGTATATATATATGTATATATATATATATATATATATATATATATATGTATATACATATGCATATTTTTTATTATGTGCTTTTTTCTTAGGCTTTATTTTCTCTTTAAATATGTTTGTTATAGTTTTGTGGGTCAGCCATTTTAATGTAGCTGATGTGAATGACCCAGTTGTTATAATCTGAACCATCCTCATGGAACTGATCTTAATTATTTGTTAGTACATCTGCATGATATTAAAATGAGTGGGAACAGTAGATGCTCTGTTAAATGAAGAGATGCATGGCAGGCAACAAAGATGGTAGGAACCTTAGTGGAGCAAAATCATTGAGCTCCACTTGCTGCCCTTAAGAAACTGAAGTTAGCTGCCCTGATGGAGCAGCAGCAGCAGCAGCAGCAAGTCACATTGTTGTGCAGGTAACCAGAGTTCCACAGCGAGCTTGGGTTGCCACATTGGGAGGCAGCCCTGGCCACAGCAGCTGACACTCTGCAGTGCATTTGCAGTTGGGGAGGGAAGGTATTGGGCGTTGCTGCAATACTGTCCCCTATGGTGGGGCAAAGAAGCTTGCTCCTTACACAGGATGTTGCTGCCTGCAGTTGTGGCAGACAGATGCAACATCCATGCTTGGGGAGGTGGTAGGAAACAGTGAGAAAAAACAGGGTTTAAGAAACGGTGACTTATGTAGTTTTGCAAGTGTATTTCAGCCTTACTTCTCAATGTCTAGTTTTAACAATGTTTGCTACAGCTGTCAGTATGAGTTAACAATGTGCGGTATACCTGCACCGGGCTGAGGTTTTCTGAATTAGCTACAGTGTGCACCATGCTGTCTCAGGCATTCTAGGGATTTCCATGTCTGCAGCTTGCAGCCTGGCTTGTTTAATTCTGTCGGGCTTCCCCCAGGATTTCACTCAGCAGGAGCTTGAAAACGGCATTCTCCCCTGGTGTTTTGACCTAGCTGACCCCCCCCCCCATCTCAAGTTACTAAGACATCCCACAATGCTCATTTCCATTTCTCTTTCTTTTTTCTCCACAGCTCTCTCCCCTGTTCAGGTACTATTCAGCACTTCAAGACCATGGCATTTTGGTCACTGAGGGCAGCAGCACCAGAGCCCTCCCTCCCCAACTTTTTCCCTTCTGGACCCTTGGGTTACCTCTCCTGTTACTAGGCATAGGACTATGTTGGGAAAACTGTAGACTTTGGCGTGTGGCACCATCTTGAACAGTGGCTTTCAGGCCGGAGTGCCACTGCAATACATGCAGCACTGCAAGAGTGTTTCCGCTCAGAGGTGGCACTCCTCTTAATGGGTAGCCACTCTTGCTAGAGTCAGTCAGTCAATTTCCATACTCCTCTCCCGCACATGAATTTGGTTGAGCCCTGCCCTGCTCACACAACCATAGAAGCCTCGCAGTTTTAGCTGTGGCACATCCCCACAGTGTAATCTGTGTACTGGCTGATTAGTCTCCCTTGCCTACTCTGCCAGATCAGTACCAAATGCTTGCAGCCTGCTACAGTAACTCTTAGCCACTGCCTCCTTGACACTGTGTCCTGGCTAAATAGCCTCCTCCCTTGCTTACTCTGCTTGACATGTGCTTGATGCCAGTAGCTTGTCACTATAACCCCTAGTTATTGTCTCCTAGACATGTGGAGACTAAATCACTGGACACCATCACCCTGGAGCTTACTCCCAAAGCCTTGTGTCTTGTTCTCACTCTGGGATATGCTACACCAAACTTCATAGGCTTGCACGGGCTTAGTTCCTTACACTTTGCCTACATGTGTAGTTCCATACCTTCTTTTGTTACTCCACCAATAGTCAACCACTCCCACTTCCACTCCCCATTGCTATATGTACCTATTTGCTTGCTTGCTTGCTCATGCCCACTTTCCTCTTTACTCTCCCTCCTCCTCCTTCCTCCTACCCCTTCACCCATCTTTCCCCATCTCAAACCTCACCACATTCTACACTGCTCCCTCGCCCACTTGTCATCTGCAACTATCTAAGATGCCCACCCACAACCAACTCTTCCTGTTCCCACTGCTCCCACCTCCACTCACCCATCTCCCCATTCCTACTCCCAGCATCCTACTACTCCCCTTTCTCTACATGGAGCTCATCCATAGGCACCACCTCTCCTTCACTTCTTCACACAGACACATACACAATAGTTGGTTAAAACTACACAAATCTGCTAATAGATTCTTCTTCCTCTATCTGCTCCTCTTACTAGCTGGGGACATAGAAACATAGAATTTGATGGCACATAAGGACCGCTTGGCCCACCCAGTCTGCCCTTTTCCCTACCTAATGGATAAGCTGCAGATCCTAGTTAACCAACGGCCTACTTCTTCCTACCCCCAACCCCTAGAATTGCCTTATGACTGTCCCATGCATTCTTGAATTCCTCCACTGTTTTTGACTCCACAACCTCCTCCAGAAGGCTGTTCCATGCATCCACAACTCTTTCTGTGAAAAAATACTTCCTTACATTGCCTCTGAGCCGCCCCTTCCCCCCATTATCTTCAAATTGTGCCTCCTTGTTCTTGCACACCTCTTTTTCTGAAAGATGCTACCCTCTTGGACTTTGTTGATTCCTTTGAGGTACTTGAAAGTTTCTATCATGTCCCCCCTCCCTCCTTTCCTCAAGGCTATACATATTAAGCTCTTTAAGTCTCCCTTCATATGTCTTTTGGTGCAGATCCTGCACCATTTTAGTTGCCCTCCTCTGGACTGACTCCATCCTGTTTATGTCTTTGTGGAGACTGGGTCTCCAGAACTGCGTGCAGTACTCCAGATGGGGTCTCACCAACTGTCTGTAAAGAGGGATAATAACTTCCTGTTTTCTACTGGTGATGCCTCTCCCTATGTATCCCAGTATCCCCCCCAGCCCTCCTTACTGCCCTCTCACATTGCTTGCCCACCTTTAGGTCATCTGATATAACTACCCCCAGGTCCTTTCCATTTTTGTTGTTATTAGTATCTCACCCCCCATTGTGTACTCTTCCACAGGGTTTTTGTTTTCCAGGTGTATTACCTTGCACTTCTTAGCATTGCATTTAAGTTGCCATACATCTGACCATTCCTCCAACCTTGCCAAGTCCATTCTCATCCTTTCCATCCCACCTTGTATATCAACTCTGTTGCAGATCTTTGTGTCTTCTGCAAAGAGACATACTTTTCCTTCCAGTCCCTCTGCAATGTTGCTTATAAAGACATTGAAGAGGACATGTCCCAGTACTGAACCCTGCGGTACCCCACTAGTAACCCCCCTTTCTTCAGAGTTGACTCCGTTTACTATTACCCTCTGTGTCCTGCTCTCCAGTCAATTCTTTACCCAGGCTACCATCTTGGGACCCACTACCAGGCTGGCTAACTTGTATATTAATCTTTTGTGTGAGACTGTGTCAAATGCCTTCCTAAAGTCTAGGCAGGCCATGTCCACAGCCCCTCCCTGATCTACTACTTCGGTCACCCAGTCAAAAAAATCTATTAGATCCGTCTGACATGACCTTTCTGCTGTGAATCCATGCTGCCTTGGGTTCTGTGCCCCTCTGACCTCTAGGTACTCAACAATTCTTTCCTTCAGAAGTGATTCCATCACTTTCCCTATCACTGAGGTTAAACTAACAGGTTTGTAGTTTCCTGCTTCTGCCCTGCTCCCACTTTTGTGAAGTGGAATCACATCTACCCTCCTCCAGTCCTCAGGTACCACCCCATCCTCCCATAATTTGTTAAAGAGGGTAGTCAGTGGTGTCACTAGTTCTACCCTTAGTTCTGTTAGAATTCTGGGATGAATCCCATCAGGCCCCATTGCTTTGTCCACCTTTAGTTTTAAGAGTTCTTTCAGAACCCTTTCTTCTGTAAATGGACTGGTATCAACTCCTGTAACCAGAGTGTTTCTATTGTTTGGTTTAGGTATCTCCCCCTTTTCATTTGTGAATACTGAGCAAACATATTTGTTTAGTATCTCTGCCTTTTCACAGTCACCCTCTGCCCACGCCCCTTCCCTTTATTAAGCCTCACTATCCCTTCCTTGGTCTTCCTTCACTCCCTGATGTACCTATAAAAGGTTTTATCCCCCTTCTTAACTGAGTTGGCTATCTTTTCCTCGGTTTGAGCCTTTGCTGTTCTGACTGCCTTCCCAGCTTCCTTTTGCTTTAACTGATACAATTATCTGTCCTGCTTCTTCTGTGATTTCTTGTACTTCCTGAATGCTTTCTTTTTCTCTTGAACCTTTCCTGCCACATCCTTTGAGAACCATAGTGGTTTCTTACATAGTTTTGTTTTGTTTATTTGCTTCACACAAAGGCTTGTTGGCCCTGTGATGGCAGTTTTGATTATTCCCCATTGTTCTTCCACCCCTCCTTCTTGCCTATTTGCTAGTGCATTTCTTAGGCACTCAACCATTTTGGCAAAGTCAGTCCTCCTAAAGTCCAGTACTTTTGCCTTTGTATAGCTTGACTCTACTGCTGTGTTAATCGTGAACCATACTCTTCGATGGTCGCTAGTTCCCAGATGGCTACCCACTTCTACATCTGTGATCTTCTCTCCATCTCCATTTGAGAGTACCAGGTCTAAGATTGCTCCCTCTCGAGTGGGTTCCAGTACTAGTTGTCTAAAGCATGCTCCCTGTAGGGCATCTAGAATAACCCCACTCTTAGAAGTGGCTGCTGCAACTGCACTCCAGTTAACATTTGGCATATTCAGATCCCCCATCGGCAATACCGCCCCTTTTTCTGCCATTCTAAGTATACTCTCTATCATTTCCTTGTCCATTTCCTCCTCATGAGATGGGGGTCTGTAGACAACCCCTGTCTGGATTGTGATGCCATTGCCTAACATCCAGCTAAACCTGTACCTACCTCATTGTCCTTCTCTCTCCCTAAAGGCCTTACAATGTACCACTTATATGCTAAATGTCTACTTTCTAAGATCGATCTCCTCAGGGTTTGGGTATCACAACACCCCCCTGGCATTCTCTGCATCACTGAATCTTGGCTCCCACTCCAAATCTCCAACTCCCTGCTCTCTCTACCCAGCTACCATCTCCACTGGCAAGACCGCTCCAAGTGTGGTGGTGGAGTAGCCATCTACTACTGTCAAAACCTGCAGGTCTCACTCATCGCAAGTAAGGCTGTCCCGAGGGCACATGAACTCCTCCTCATTATATTGCTACCCCCTTCTTCTCTCCCTATATTCATTGGCGTGCTATATTCTTCTCCTAAAACATCCTCTTCTGTCATGATCAACAACATCTCCTCCCTAACATCCACTGCCAGCTCCTGTGAAATCATCCTACTCAGCAATTTCAATTTGAACTGGGTCTCCCCTGTCCTAAAGCCCACCAGAGAACAAATAGAGTCACTAAACCACCGTCAACTCATAAATGAACCCACCACACCCAACCCATACTCCCCAAACCACCCCTTCCTGGATGGATCCTGGCCTTGCACCTGCATCAGATCTCCTCCACTGGTGCACTCCCTGACATTTTCAGTGACCACCTTATGACTTACTGCATTCCCAGATTACAGCTACTTCACCCCCCTCCCCCACAACTACTGCTGGGTCCATTCCATACATTCCCAAAACATCTCAAATCTCCTGCATGATATTGCCTCCTCCAATTGGTCCCATTTCTATTCCTCCAATGATGTCAATACTGCATGCTCCCCCTTTTTCCACACACTAAATAATGTATGGAACACCCTGGCCCCCTCATGTCATTGCAGGATGAGACACTTCCACTACCCTTGGATATCAGTAGAAATCATCAAGCCCTACAACTCTCTTGACCGATCTAGGGCACACTGCAATGACCTAACTACCTACTGATTCCTGAGATATGTATTTACCAAAGCCATCAGGACAGCTAACTCTCACTACTATAAGACTAGCTTACAGGACAATCTTAACTCCTCTCATAAATTTTGGCAAACACTGTCCTCTCTTCTTAACACTCTCCAATTCTTCCTCCCCCTCCCTCCTCATTGGCAGCAAGCTAGTATCTGACCCCCTTACTGTTGCCTCCACACTAAACAATTTTTTTTACAACCTGTCCCCCACCCTCTGCCCCTGCTAACCCCCCCTACTCCTCAGCAAACTCTTCTGAATCCAAATACATTTCAAGTCTCCCCTATCAGAGCACAAGAGGTGCTTTGTGCCCTTCTATCTCTGAAAACTTGCAAATCCAGCCCTGATGGTCTTGACCCTCTCATTCTTCAGATCTCAGCCACAGCCATTGCCTATCCCCTCTCCCATCTGCTTAATCTGTCTTTCACCCTTGGCACAGTATCCCTGGCCTAGAAATCTACAAAACTGATCCCCCTCCACCAAGGTGGTGATCACTCCACACCAGGAAATTACCGCCCCATCTCCCTCCTACCTGTCCTAGTTAAGCTGCAAGAGTCCCTTGTCCTAACCAGACTCACCCACTTCCTTACCTCCTGAAATTTATTTTCTCCCTATTAGTCCAACTTTGGAAAAAACACTCAATTGTCAGTTCCCTACTCTGGGTCACTGATGTCATTTTTACAGGCATGGACCAAAGACACCTTACCGCAGCTATATTCATAGATCTTACCAAGGCCTTTGACTCCATCTCCCATCCCCACCTGCTCACTAAACTTGAGCTTGCAGGCCTCTCCCCTCTCTCAGTCAAATGGTTTAGATTCTACCTCTCTGGCCACTCCCAGTGTGTCTAGGCAGGTGACGTCCTCTCCTCCCCCAATTCTAGCAGGCGTACCCAAAGGATCTATTCTTGGTCCTATCCTCTTCTTCGTCTTTCTTAATGATCACCCCTCATATGCTCTTCCTCCCAAATACAACTTTATGCTTATCACACTATCCTTTATGCCTCTGGACCCTCTGACCCTGAAGTGTCCACTCAAATGCAATCTGAATTCACTAGTGTCCTGAAATCGTTCCAAGCCAACCAATTAAACATTAACACTACAAAAATAGTCTCCATGAATTTTGGAACCCCAAAAAAACTTGCCAAACTCTCCACACACCCCTCTTTCACAACCCTTGATGGTACTACACTGGATACAGTCCCAGCCTACAAGTATCTAGGCATCTGGTTAAAAAGCCATCTCAGCTTCTCTACACATGTTAATAACATTCACTCTAAGCTCCACCATAAAATTGGTGCTGTCTACAGAAACAGAGATGACCTCTCCTCCCCCTGTTCACCGGATAAACCTCACCAAAATGAAACTACCATTCTTTGATTACACCAGTGTCATCTACACCTCCACCCCCACACCTGCCCTCTCCAGGCTAGACTCCATTTTCAATGTCTTTTGTCATTTCACCTAAAACACCCCCTTCAGGACTCACAACTGCACCCTCTACTCTTCTCTATCACACCCCTCCCTACCCTCCTGCCGTAGCCATCACACTTTCATCATCTCAGCCGAATATTGTTTCAGCTCTCACCCTCTACCTCACCTCCCTCCTTTCTCCCTCCCCTCATACATCTTACCGCCTCCTCATATGAGACCCCCATACCTTCGCCCTTGCCAGTCCACACTCCAACTCTGAAAAAGTTGCTTTCTCATTCCACTTCCAGTATATGTGGAACTCCCTCTCCTCCTCAGTCCCTATGCTTCCATCGCTAAACCTCTTTAAACATACCCTCTACCACTCTCCAACCCCCACCTGTACTTGTTACCTCCTGGGCTAACTCCTCTACTGTGTGTCATCCAATTTTTCAAGTTTATAACTGTTTAGCTCAATTTTTGCCTGGCTGATTGACCCACATGCAAACACTCATGCTTGCTTTATTTAGCTCAACTACCTCTTGTGCTCTTCTCCTCAACAATCTGTATCATAATTTTGAAACTTATTTACTGGATCTGGGCATTGACTTCACCTTGTTATTAAATTGTTTGCACCTTGTTTTTGCCTTGCCTTTACATTGCTCCTGTTGATGGGAGACCTGAATATGCCAGATGTTAACTGGAGCACATTTGCTGCAGCCACATCCAAGAGCAGGGCCATTCTTGATGCCCTACAGGTGGCAGGCATTAGACAGTTAGTTTCAGAACCCACTCATGAGGGAGCAATCTTAGACCTCATACTCTCAAACGGGGGCAATGAGAGGATCTCTGATCTAGAAGTGGGTTGCCATCTGGGGACAGGGACCATCAAACAGTGTGGTTCACATTAAACTCAGCTACAGAGTCAAGCCATACAAAAGTGAGGGTACTGGACTTTAGGAGGGCTGACTTTGGCAAGATGGGAGAGTGCCTCAGAAAAGCACTAGCAAACAGGCTAGAAGGAGGTGTGGAGCAACAATGGGAATCATCAAAACTGCCATCACAGAGGCAACAAGCCTTTGTGTGAAGCAAATAAACAAATCAAAATGAAAGAAAAAGCCACTATGGTTCTCAAAAGAGGTGGCTGTGAAAGTCAGGAAGAAAAAGATAGCATTCCGGAAGTATAAGAAAACACAGAAGGAGCAGGACAGAGAGCTGTACCAGTTAAGGCAGAAGGAAGCAGGGAGGGAAGTCAGAATAGCAAAGGCCCAAACTGAGGAAAAGATCGCCAACTCAGTTAAGAAGGGGGATAAAACCTTTTATAGGTACATCAGTGAGTGTAGAAAGACAAAGGGAGGGATAGTGAGGCTGAATAGAATGAACGGTGGGTGGGCAGAGGGGGACAGTGAAAAAGCAGGGATACTGAACGAATATTTCTGCTCAGTATTCACAAAAGAGGAGGGGGAAGTGCCTAATCCAATTAACAGAAGCACTTTGATAGGGGGGTCGATCTCAGTCCTTTCACAGAAGAAAGGGTTCTGCAAGAACTCCTAAAACTGAAGGTGGACAAAGCAATGGGTCCTGATGGAATTCACCCCAGAATTCTAAAAAAATTAAGGGAGGAACTAGTGAAACCACTGGCTACTCTTTTTAATAAATCATGGGAGGATGGTGTGGTACCCGAGGACTGGAGGAAGGTGGATGTGATTCCCCTTCACAAAAGTGGGACCAAGACAGAGGCAGGAAACTACAGACCTGTTAGTCTGACCTCTGTGGTAAGGAAAGTGATGGAGTCACTTCTGAAGGAAGGAATAGTTGAGTACCTAGAGGCCAGTGGAGCACAGGACCCAAGGCAGCATGGGTTCACAGCGGGAAGGTCATGTCAGATGAATCTAATAGATTTCTTTGACTGGGTGACCAAAGTAGTAGACCAGGGAGGGGCTGTGGACATGGCCTACCTAGACTTTGCAAGGCATTTGACACAGTCCCACACAAAAGATTAATAGTCAAATTAACCAGCCTGGGAGTGGGTCCCAGGGTAGTAGCCTGGGTAAAACATTGGCTGCACAACAGGACACAGAAGGTAATTGTAAATGGAGTCCACTCTGAAGAAAGAGGGTTACTAGTGGGGTACCATGAGGGTTCAGTATTGGGTCCAGTCCTTTTAATGTCTTCATCAGTGACATTGCAGAGGGACTGGAAGAAATGTATGCCTTTTGCAGATGACACAAAGATCTGCAACAGGGTTGATACACAAGGAGGCGTGGAAAGGATGAAAAGGGACTGGCAAGGTTGGAGGAATGGTCAGAAGTATGGCAGCTAGGATTCAATGCAAAGAAGTGAAATAATGCACCTGGGAAACAAGAACCCAGGGAAGAATACACAATGGGTGGGGAGGTAGTAAAACAACAAAAGGAAAGGGACCTGGGGTGATCATATCAGATGACCTTAAGGTTAGCAATAAATGTGAGAAGGCAGTAAGGAGGGCTGGGGTATATTGGGATGTATAGGGAGAGGCATCACAGCAGAAAACAGGAAGTTGTTATCCCTCTGTACAGACAGTTGGTGAGACCCCATCTGAGTACTGTGCCAGTTCTGGAGACCTCATCTCCACAAGGACATAGACAGGATAGAGGTAGTCCAGAAGAGGGCAACTAAAATGGTGCAGGGTCTGCAGAGAAGCCGTATGAGGAGAGAGACTAAATGAGCTTAATATGTATACCCTTGAGGAAAGAAGGGAGGGGGACATGATAGAAACTTTGGGCACCTCAGTAGAATCAACAAAGTCCAAGAAGGCATTTTTCAGAAAAAGAGACTTACAAGAACAAGGGGACACAATTTAAAAGATAGAAGGAGGCGGTTCAGGGGCAATGTGAGAAGTATTATTTCACAGAGAGTGAGTGGATGCATGGAACAGCCTTCCTGAGGAGGTTAATGGGGTCTAAAACTGTGGGAGATTTCAAGAATGCATGGGACAGACATAAGGCAATTCTTGTGGGGGGTAGGAAGAAATAGGCTGTTGGTTAACTAGGATCTGCGGCCTATCCTGTAGGTAGGGAAATGGGCAGACTAGATGGGCCTAGCGGTCCTTATCTGCCGTCAAAGTCTATGTTTCCTGTAAATTGTCAATTCCAGTCCTGTTTTCTAGTATTGTGTATCTCACCATGTACTTTAAATTGTACTTTGCTCTTACCCAGGCAACTCTGTAACCTGCCAGACACTGTGTACTTATGTATTTACACTTGTTGGAAATCCAGCACTCACCAACCATCTCAAGAAAAATGCTGCTCTGCAAACTTGTGAATAATGGTGCCAAACATTATTCTCCCTTGCAAATACAAATACCTTGATGCATTTTGGAGCTAGGTCCTTTGTCAAAAGGCATCAGCTTAACATACATGACTGACTTAAATAGTTTTACCTGATGTTATCAAAAGGGGCTCCAAATTGATGAAATCATCACAACACATCACACATGTAATATAATAAATAAATCCATTATTTATACAAAGACACAGATACACACATAAATACAGTCCTAAAAACAAATACAGCATTTTAAAACCAGTAGTAAAAAAGAATTAAAAATGAGAGGATCAGATTTCCATGCAAACTGATGTTCTTGCAGCAGCATACTGAAGAGCTCGCTGAATGTACACTTCTCCTTTTGTAACATGATTCTGTAGGAGCATGAATTAAGTTTTATTTAGTCTTAAGCTTAATCTCAGCACTGCCAGAAGTGCATCAGAAACAGGGGAATCAAACAAGTATGCTTTAGAACAAAGCCACTCTTCACCAGAGCCTCGCTCACCAACCCCAAGGTGAAGTGTCAGACAGAACAAATACAAAGGATTTCAAACAGAAAATCAGCAACAAAGCAGAAGAGGAGGACAAGGAGGGGGAACAAGAAGAGGAGGAGGTCAAAGAGGTCAAGTACAGCACTACCAATATCTCCACAACCAAAACCAGAGATCAATGATGAATCAACAGTGCTACATGTACAACAACAGAAAGTAATTAAACTATCTAGTCAAAGGCTTTCTGAATTGGAAATCAAGGTTCTAAATTAGGGCCTCCACCTGTCAGTAAATTTCAGACTTTTATCAATTTACAGCTAGCATGTCGAAACTTAAGTCTCAAATCTTTTTTCACTAAAAAAGCTATAGAGAACCAGCTGTCAATCAATGACCGTGTACTGTATTATACAGTACACGCTCAGTGAAAGGTCAGCCAGCCGGCGGCAGTGGTGGTGAGAGGAAGGCTGTGCCTGTTGCTGGCTTGGGGTTTAGGAGAGGGGAGAATGGGGTGGTGGGCATTACCTGTCAGGGTGGGGTTCCACCAGACCACCAGGCATGGGTGTTATTTATTAGGTACATATATGGGTGACATCAGGGATTGGGGAGAGGGCACTAGACCACTAGGGAAGGGGATTTATTATATTTTTTTATAACAAGTGACATCGGGGATTGAAGGGGGAGCCACTGGACCACTAGGGAAGGAGATTTATTATACATTTTTATAATGGGCAACATTGGAGATTGGGGAAGGGACCCCTAGACAACTAGGGAAGGGGGATTTATTATCTATTTTTATAAAGGGTGACATCGGTGATGGGGGGGCACTAGACCACTAGGGAAGGGGGAGTTGTTGTATATTTTTCTAATAGGTGACATATAGGATCAGGAAGAGGGACCCCTAGACACTAGGGAAGGGGGATTTATTATATAGTTTTATAACAGGCAACGTTAGGGATCAGGGATTGGGGGGCAGTAGACCACCATGGATGTAACTTAAATTATTTTAGCAGGGGATCTGGGATGGGAGACCGCTAGTCTTTTCTGCACAGAGCCTGCAGCAACCCCTCCCATGCACCTTATGTTTGTCACATGGGAGAGGTTGCAGCAAGTGTGGGGACTCAGGCACGGGGACCCCTGCAGTACCAGAATTTGGTGTAGGGTCCCTGGAGCACCGGGCTTAGACACAAGCTGCTGTTTGTTGCTGCTTGCGCTGATGTAATCCCTTTTTGATAATTGAGCCCAGTGACTTGCCAAACAGTACTTATAATAATGAAAACAATGCCCCCCCATACAATATACACACATTGCCATTACAAGACTGACCTTAATGGCACAAGCCACTTTTTCTTTATCCTTTGCTTAACTTTCTCCAAGTGTGCCTTCAACTTTTGGAAAATCTACAGTACTGCTTTCAGCAAGTCCCATTTAATATTCTCCAGGTTTTTTTTTTCTAAATGTTCCCCTGGTGGCAGTGGTAAGAGTAAAAACTATTAGTTCCTGCACACAACAAATTATAGGGTACTTGGTATATTGAGCCCAATATTGAGTATTTTTGTTTACTATTTAGGATATTTACCATCAGGAAGAAATAAAAAAAGTACAAAAAAAACTTTCACTCTACTCTGGTGGTATGGGATAGTCCCATACTCTCCACCTCTGCCATACTCAGTTACTTTCCACCCTGCAATCTGTTCCCATATTCCCACATTTAACTTGTTAAATACAGTTGCTAATGAGACTTTGTAGAGATTCCCCTCCCTAGCCAGGCCCCTACCTTGTCCCTAAATGGCCATTTATTAGACATTGATCCCCCTTCCTGATCTCTGATCCATGATTAGGGAACCAATAGTCTTGAAATATAGACTAATCAGTTAGCACTTCCTTCCTAACTCACAGTGTGCTCACAATCCTCTAATGCAGAAGCAGCATGCATATTTGGGAAGGAGGGGAGAATTGTCTCAAATCACTGACATTGCTCAGCACAGACCACGCTGTTCTGTTTTGTGGTTTCATGCCAGGATTTTAGTGAGTACAATCCCTACTTTTAGTCCTTAACATCTGGGTTTGCAATTTGCATTGCACAGTACTTGTATGAAGATTACCTCCCATCTATCAGTTACACAGTCCTTCGAGTATGGCAGGTTTAGATTGTGGTGCAAAAGTACAAGTACATAATGCCCATTTTGCTCTTTTCTCAATTGCAGATGAAACTGGGAACCTCTTTTGGAAGTCAGATGAAGTCAAAAATAGTCACAAACTATAAAAAGACTAAGCCAAAAAATCATACCTTCATTCTAATCTTGAAACAACAGTCCTTTTCTCTTGCTTTCATTAAAATTTGAAATACTGTCCACAAGGTCAGAACAGCAAGAAAAGAAAGAGATAATTGTGTCATTGCTAGATACATCATCTTTAATCTTCCTACACATAAGAATCGTGAAGGCTTGAGTAATAAATATATGCCCTTTGAGTTTTGGTTTGTTAAAGTTTATGAGCTATAAAATATAAAGTTATTAGAGTCTGGCAATCAGATCTGGTACACCTACTAAGCTGATGAATCTTACTTTGCCAATGTCTTAATTTTGACATTATGAAGTGTAATACCATTAACCTCATGTGCATTCAACTGAGCAGTATGTGGTTCAATTTCTTTTTAAGAAGCAATTTCCAGACTGTGATGCAAGATTTTATTATCCAAGTCTATTTTACTTTCCACTCTTCCAGGTTTCTTGTTGGATTCCTTTATTTTTTTTTTGCATGACTATCAATAACTTTACTGCTGTTGGGCCTTCAACACCAACGGGCCCCATGTCCACAGACAACAGAAGTGATAAATGTGCAACTTTGACTCACTCTAAGAAAAAGGTATTGCTCTGCTTCTTTATTGTTTTCAAGCTGCTTCTTCATTTAGTAATGTTTTTCCTGTTCTGGTTTTCTTCCTCTAGTGCTCAGCTTTTGCCATTTATTTCACTCAAAATCTTGGTACTTGTCTCGGTGATCCTGTGGGCCAGTTTTTCACTCCCTAGCTTTTTAAAACTACTAACCAGACTGGTCCACCTCTTTCACTCCTTCTGTCACTTTGTCCTTGGCAATTCAGCTGCACTCATCATGGTTGTTTTCTCCTCCTCTATCTACGCTTTCTTGAGGGCTGCCATCTCTTTCCCTGCACCTCCCTTATCATTGTGGATTGGTTTCCTCCCTTGCTATCTGCACTCTCTATTACACTGTACCCCTTCCTCCCTCCACCTCCTCCATCTGGTGTTCCAATGCCAGATCTTTCTTCATACCTTATACCAAAACCATGGCAAGGCAGTCTGCCTTCTCTTACCAGCTCTTCAGCTCTTAGGCTGGCCTTTCTTTCTTCTAACACTCCTCTTCCTTTCCCCTGGGCAGAAATCCCTGTTCCATGACCTTATCTCACATGTCTGCTTCTGCTCCTAATTTCCTCATCATTCCACTTTCTTCCCTGCCCACTCTGCTCCCTCCCCCTTCTCTCCACTACCACTGTACCTTTTTCCTTTTATGCCTCCTTACTGTTATAGCAAATTGTTAAATTTAAAAATGTTTTGTAACATTTGTTTATAGAGTATGGTTACTTAGGTGTCATGTGAGACTGGGACATTGGTGGATTATTTAAAACTACCCCATGTTGCCTGCCACCATGGAACCAGCCTAAGTGACTTTTTAACAGCCTGTCTAAGACTAACCCAAAGCTAGGTGTCACTCTGACTAAGATTGTTTACTAAAAGGAAAGCCCTAGCATAAGATTTCTCATGACACCTTCAAATCATCATCCATGAACTCTGTAATCCAATGAATTTTTTAAAATGTGTTTCTGAAATTTCTCAAATGTGTCCACTGTAGCTGGAGTGTTGTACTGTAACAATATTTCTGACTTAATTTCTTGTACTTCTACTTCTCCCTTGCAGCTGCCTATAAACTCTTTAATCTTGATGATTTCAACATCAGTTAGTCCTCCTTGCTGCAAAAAACTTACTTAAAATATCCAGTCCCTTCCATTAATTCAGCAATCATTCGGCCTACACAACTTAACCCTTCCTCCGTTTACCACTTCTTCATTGGATAGTTCTCTCTTTCCAACCCATGGCATGGTTGAAACTGACACCCTCCCTGATATCTTGAGCAATCATTATATGATTTACTGAATATGCAATATATATTGTCCGAAAGTCTTAACCCACTAGATCATTCAAAACTTGTCTTTCAGATAAAGATGGGCTGATGCCAAGTTTTATTCAGGTAAGGTGCCCAAGTTTGGTTTGTTATCTTCAGTTCTACCCAATTGAACTTTTGCACCACTGCAAATGACATTGACCTTCAGAAAAATAATAATAATAAAAAAAAAACACTTTAGATGTGGCCAAGGCTAGTCTTATGGTTACTCCTTTTTCCACCGTAGACAATTTCCACCCCCCTCCTCAGACTTTTTTTTTATCTAAAAAAAAAAAATCCAACTCCTGGCATTATGCCAAGTTCAAACTGCATTATTTTTTTAAAAACTAACTGGTGTAATGGAGGATGATGGAAGAGATTGGGATTCACTGAAGTGGTCAAGGGATAGTGTAGTAGTGCATCTTATCTATATCTTTCCTGCTAGACCCTCGTATAAAGGACCCAAAGTGTCAATGCCAAACTGAAGACAGGGGTTCTGCTTTGAAGTCAGACCAAAGTTGTTGATTTTCACAAGTGCTTACCTTTACTTTCAGGGGGCTTGACTTGTTTGCCTTTTTGGCTGACCTCAGTGACACTGTTTGGTCATTCATCTCTACTTCAGCAAATGTAGATGATGCACTTTTAAATTTTCATCCAAAACTCTCTGCAGTCTGAGACCACCACCCCCACCCCTTAAGGCACAGGTTGATGGCTCTCACCTCCCCTGGGTATTTGCAGAGCTCATCACCTGTCTATATGTTAGAGACACCACTCATCTTGTCCATTATAAGGTCAATAGTTTCCCAAAGGAGTCAGTTGGTATAAACAGCTTTGTAATGCCAGCACCAAGGCTGCTAGTCTAACCAAGTTAGCAGCCTCTGTTTCCAACTTCTAGAACAACATAAGCTGCCCATCTAAATTCTAGAACATAGTGCATTCCCTTTTGCAAATCTATCCCAGTCTCCCAGCCTTGCACTCAGGCTAGGAAGCTCAGTAGTTACTGAACACATTGAGGTCATTGCCTCCTTCAAACATATTTGTCAACCTGAATCCTGTCCCTGCTCCCATCCTGATTTCCACTTTCTTCATCATTCTTCCTCTTCCTTCTTCTCCTCCTCTATCGCCCATGCAAGTCAACTATACGTTTTACAGACTCTCAGGTAATGGCCCAGAAGTGCTTGACTAGAATCTCCCTTATCTCTTTACCCCATCATGGCCTTCCCAATTGCTGATCTCTTCAATCTCTTATTTGTTATTGACACAGTCCCTAGTGCTTTGAAGAGGGCTCATGTTATCTGCTTCCACAAGAAGGTGAATCCTTTGCCCCAGGTAACTATCATCCTATCTTTCTTTTCCCAGTTCTGCCTAAACTTCAAAAGTATCTGGTCCTTTCTCAACTTTACCCTTGCTTTGACTCATCAGACTTCTATATCCTTTTCTAATCTTGCTTTAGGAAATTCCACTCCACCAGAATATCCTTCCTGAGACTCACTGATATCACCCTGATGGGGATGTGTCAGTGACATATCACTTTTGCCATCTTTATCAATATGACTAGTGGTGGGCAAAGTGAGCAAAATTCACTTTGCAGAGTAATCCATGAAATTCTTCCTGATTCGCAGAGCAACACATGAAATTTCACCTGGTGGAATGGCAAAATTTCACCCAGCGCAACGGCAACATTTCACCTTGTGTGATGAAATTTCATCTTCTGTGGTGAAATTCCACCTTCTGCTGCAAAATGTCACCTTCTGTGGAGAAATTTCACCCTCAAGGTGAAATTTCACTGTGGCAGGTGAAATTTTGCAAGCATTAGGTGAAAGTTCGCCTAGACAAAATTCCGCCTAATGTGGAAATGTCACGAATTACTCTGCTCGTCGAATATGGCCATTTTGCCTCCACTTCACTGGCAGAAATTAAATTTGCTACATCTCTAAACATGACCAAGGCCTTCAACACTTTAGTCCAACTCCTTTTAATTGATAAGCTAATGAGTGCTGGACTATCTGACACTGAAATCAAAGAGTTTAGCTCCTACCTGGTGAAGTGGTCACATGCTTTCCTACTAGATGACTCCCTCTCTTCTCTCTCCCAATTGAGTCACATTTTCTTCAAGGCTCCGTCTTGTTCTTGATTTTCCTGAAAGATCTCTAGATGGCCTGTGGATCCTTGTACATTTTATACATATACACACAACTAACTGGTCTTTATCACTGTTCACTCAGTCCTAGTTATGGCTAAGCAACTCCAGGACGACTTCATCATATGATCATGCAAAGATACAAAAATTGCCAACTAGAGATACTGTAGATTTCATTATTCAAAATATTTCGTGAAATTCACCCATTTCACAAAATATTTTGCAGAAGTGAAATTTGGAATTTTGGCAGTAGAATATGAAATTTTGCCCTAGGAAGGTGAAATTTCACCCATGAAATGGTGAAATTCAGCTTTCATCAGCAAAATTTCACTGCTTTTTCGGTGAAATTTCACATTTCACACCTCTCAAAATATTTTGTGTAACGAATGAATTTCGCAAAATATTTTGAGCAGCAAAATCTCCAATTTCGCAGTACTTTCGTCTGTGAAATATCATTTCATAACATCTCTGTTACTAACAGATATAGGCCCTAAGATCTATTGAGTCTGCTCAAGCGTGCAGCTAGCAGTGATTTACTCTGCAGCTGCCCTCTCCCACCCTGTACGGTAGTGACCTTTCCCCTGATCCTGTCCCAACCCCTCTTCAAACTTCCCACTAACTTTAATGTTACCACCTCCTCTGGTAGTGCATTCCACTCATCCACTACCCTTTCAGTGAAGAAGTGCCTTGTCATTTCCCTCTTGAACCTTCCCCCATCCGATCTCAGACTGTGCCCCCTGTTGTTTCTCCCTCCCTTTAATCTAAATATCCC
This sequence comes from Neoceratodus forsteri, assembly GCA_016271365.2. Lineage (NCBI taxonomy): Eukaryota > Metazoa > Chordata > Ceratodontiformes > Ceratodontidae > Neoceratodus > Neoceratodus forsteri. Next base: position 951,964,981 of record CM028134.1, read on the forward strand.
CTCTATATTAACCCTGTTTATGCTCCTCCTATACTTGAAGGTCTCAATCATATCTCTCCATCCCTCCTGTCTTCCAGGGAGTAGATGTACTCCCTCAGTCTATCCTCATAGGGTTTGTCTTCCATCCCTGTGATCGTCCAGGTGGCTCTTCACTGGACCCTCTCCAGTAACTTGACATCCTTCTTTAAGTATGGCTGCCAGAACTGCACACAGTACTCCAGGTTCAATCTGACCAGTGACCTGTACAGAGGCAGGATAATCTCCTTCCTCCTTGAGATGATGCCCCTGTCAATACATCCCAACATCTTATTAGCCTTAGCTGCTGATTTTCTGTGCTGTGCTGAATGGTTCATATGCCCTGTGATTATCATCTCAAGATCTTTCTCCTCTTCTGTAGTGAATAACTGTATCCCTCCCCCCAGACTGTAGCAGAACTTCTGGTTTTTGGCTCCTATGTGCAAGACCTTGCATTTTTTTCACATTGAAACCCAGCTGCCATGTATCCAACCTGCGTTTGAGCTTATCCAAGTCCTCCTGCTCTCCTGACCACCCCTCTGTGCTGTCCACTACTGTTCCTATCTTTGTATTATCTACAAATAAGTTGATCTTATTACTAACACCACCTGCTATGTCAGCAAAGAAGATGCCAAACAACACTGGACCCAGCACTGATCTCTGTGGACCCCTACCTGTTACAGCCCTTGGATTTGAGTGTTCCCCCCTTATAACAACCCTCTGCTGCCTATCCCTCAGCCAGTTTTTGAACCACTCCAACATCATCTCCCCTTCCCCCAGGTGACCCAATTTGCTAAGCAGCCTCCCATGTGGCACCGGATCAAAGGCCTTGCTAAAGTCTAAGTACAGTAGATCCACTGCCTGGGCCCTATCTATTGCCCTTGTTACCTAGTCATAAAAATCAACCATGTTTGTCTGGCAGGCTCTACTAAAGGCAAACCCATGGTGCCTGCTCTTCTGGAGATCATTTTCCTCTAGAAAGTTTACTAGCCTCTCCATGAGGATAGTCTCCATAAGCTTCCCCATTATGGAGGTGAGGCTGACTGGTCTATAGCTCCCTGGCTTGTCCCTGGGCCCACTTTTATGGATGGGCACCACATGCATCATCCTCTAGACTTCAGGCACACACCCAGTCCTCAGGGAGTTGCTGAACAGTACCAGGTGAATACAGCACTACTGAAATAGCACATGAATAACCTCATGGTCTAAAGCGTGGAATGCAGTATGGTGACAGGGGTATAATAGCGGTATCCCTGTCACACAATAGGAACTGGAGGAAGGAGTAAATATTCCAGAAGAGCTGTGTCTTATTGAGATGCTCCCGTGGTGGAGTGACTAAGGCACAAGCATCTGGCATAGTGGAGACTTGGGGATTTGGGTTTGATTCCCCATCTCCCTATATATTTTTTTTAGGTTCCAAAAAAACCCTAAGTTCCCCACTCCCAAATTTCCTTTTTTGCCTCTGTCCACACCCCTCTTGGATTTGGTTTATTTAGTTGGGGAGGTGTGGGGGGGTGAAGCCCCCCCCCACATAAACACAGATTTTAGCATTGCTGCCAATGGTGTGCGCTATGGTGGTGGTGAGGTAAGCTTTGTGTCCCTACCTTGTTTTACTGCACGCTGTTTTGCGTGCAGCATTGTTGCATGTGCAGTTTTGGCCATGACATAATGACCTGTGCCATTCTGAACAAGTCTGCCAGTGGTCCTGCCAAGATCTAGTGCACCCCTTCAGGTCAACACCCCAACGGCGAAACAGGAAAAAAAACATTATGGCAACATTTGCGGTAATGATCCTTTTTCATGTTTTGCCTTCCCCCAGTGTTCCACCCTCTCTACGGACCAACTTTTGAAACAGGTAGCGCAATACCTGCGTAGGTATTGTGCCGTCGCTGTGGGGGAGGTCAGCATTTCACTGTCGACCTCCCTTGGTGCTTCTGCCAAGATTCGTGCCATCTTCTTCAGTGCCCTGTGGTGGATGCCATCCAGACCTGGTGCCTTATCCACCCTCAGTTCTCTAAGTCTTTCTAGCACCCTGCTCACTGGAATTTTCCTCTCTGTAAGTTCTGCCCCACCCGTACCCACTGCTTCCTTCCCCTGTAGCATTGGCCTCAGCTTCTCTCTGGTGAATACAGAACAGAAGTAGTCATTGAGCATTTCTGCCTGCTCAACCCCATTCTCTGCCCACCAATAAGCCACCTTGATCCTAACAATTTGATCCTTACAGCCTCTTTTCTCTCTTATGTATCTGAAGAAATCCTTCTCCCCATCTCCTATGCCCTGTGCCAGCCATAGCTCTCTTGCTGTCTTGGCTGCCCTGACCAATCTGCTCACCTCTCTTGAGTTCTCCATATATTTTTTTATTTAATTTACCAGGAAGGTGGACTGGGCAAAAACCCATTTTCAGCAACGTCTGTACCCATAAGGCCTATACTCCTCCCTGTCCTCCTCCTTTTTGGATCCTATATATTTCCTGAAGGCCACCCTCTTTTCCTTAACACTCCCCAGTTCCTCTCTGTTTAACCAGCTTGGCTTTGTTGATGGCCTTCTTGTTTTGTAGCCTTGAACATGAGTTGATGGCCTCTTCTAACCCAGTTTTGGTAATCCCCCATTTCTGATTGGCATCCACGTATGGTTGGATTCTGGTGATGTGCCCCTCCAGGATGTCCCTTATCCTTCCAAAGTCTGCCCACCTGAGGTCTATCACCCTAATCCTGGTACTGGCTGTCTCCCCACTCACATCAAGTGTAAACCACACTGTGTGGTGGGTCGATCCCTTCTAGGGGACCCCCCACGTCCAACCCCTGCATGTTCTCACCATTTGTGAGCACAAGGTCCAGTATATTTCCTTCCCTGGTTGACTCTGTAACCAATTGATGCAGGTTATCTCACAGGTTATCTCTGAACCGACCAGACTGTATTACAAAACCGGGAACCACACCACCCTCGACTGGGCTTTGGTGTCAAATCCCTCTAATATACAGTGTGCGGGAACAATGCCAGACTCCTTAAGTGACCATTCCCCTATCTTCTGTATATGGAAAAACAGACCACCCAAGGTCCAGCCAAGAATCCTCTCCACCTGAGACTTCTCCAAATTCTCAGAACTGCAATTCAACAACTACCTAAGTAGCCGGGACTGGAACCCCATAAATACTCTCCCAACTCTCTCCGAGGCCTTGATAAACTTCCAGGGTGAACTAAACACAGCTGCCAATCTCTTCGCCCCTATTAAGAGTCTGAGGGCAAAAGGCAGCTGCTACAAGTGGATCTCTCCCCCCTCAAAGCCCTTATTGTGACTAGGGGAAAAAGCCTGGAAAAAGTTTAGGCTCGCCTAATCTCCGGCAGATCTTGCGGAATACAAAGCCCTAAGAAACAAAGCCAAGAGAGCCATAAAACTTGCTAAGCGAGAGTACCTAATACACCTCCAGAAATCTAGCCTGGGCAACCCCAAGCAATTCTGGAACCATGTTAATGATCTGATCAAGGGGAGCAAAAAGCCTGAATCCTGCCCCATAGAGATCAACGGTCAGCTCACAACTGACTCTTCTCAAATATTGGCTGCCCTAAACAGGCACTTCTCAGACCTAGAGGCCTATAAAACATGCAGTCCCCCAACCTCCCCCAGCTCAGCTGAAGCACCCCATCAGGACGACCCTTGTTCACCTGAGACTAGCCAAATGGACTGAAGTCCTTACCCTCCTAAGGAACTTGAAACCCAAAGGGTCAGGGGGACCCGATGGGATCAACCCTCGGCTTCTCAAGGCAGGTGCTACCTCCTTATCCTGACCCATAACCATGCTCCTCAACAGATCACTGAGGGAAGGAGCAGTCCCTGACCAGTGGAAACACGCCAATGTCGTACCTATCCACAAAGGGGGACTCAGGGATAAACTAAACTATAGGCCTATCTCCCTCCTCTGCTCACTCGCCAAGGTGCAAGAAAGGGTAATCTACAATCAACTAAGAGACTACCTGGAAGCACACCTGCTCCTTGCCCCCACCCAACACGGGTTCAGAACAAACCATGGTACTGACACTGCCCTCATCAACTTCTTGGACGAAGTGCTCAGGGCAGTTGACAAAGGGATACCCACTGGTGCAGTCTTTATTGACTTATCCAAGGCATTCAACCTCATTGACCACAACTTGCTGCTACAAAAACTGCAAAATGTTGGCCTTGACACCCATGCCCGTAAGTGGTTTGGGAGCTACTTATCAGGCCAGGCTCAGAGGGTCACATGGAAAGGCGTCATGTCCAACCCGCTACCCCTAAAACAGGGTGTACCTCAGGGATCAGTACTAGGCCCCCTCCTATTTTCCCTGTTTACCAATGACCTAAGCTCCTACTGCGGGGAGAGCTTGGTTGTACAGTATGCAGACGATACTGTCATCTTCCGACCCATGAGCGATGTAGCTACACTAGGCCCTAACCTCCAAAAGGATCTCACATCCCTAGAGACTTGGCTATGTGAGAACTGAATGGTACTCAATGCTGACAAGACCAAGACAATGCTATTCGGGCAAAGATCCCTAGGACTTGACAGGTCCTCTCTCTTCCACTTAACCACACTCTCTGGCAAAGACATTAATGTAGTCTCTTCCCTTAAATACCTAGGCCTAATGCTTGACCAGAACATCACTTACAAGGAACACATAGACCAGGTCACTAGGACTCTTCATCGCAAACTCGGCACCTTGTACCGACTCAGGGACCAGCTCATCCCTGAGGCCAGGCTCTCTATTGCTATTAGTGCCCTGTTTCCTACCCTGACCTTTGCGGCCCTGATAATACAGAGCATGGGAAAGCAAGAGATAACCAGGATGCAAACCCTGTATAATAAAATAGCTCACTTTGCCACTCAAGACCACCCACGGCGTCACCACTGCGACACTCTAGCCCAGCTCTGCTGGCCTACATTGGCTGCTCATCTCCAATATCCCCTCCTTGTCCAGGTCTACAAGCTTCTCAAACCCCACGATCCGCCTAGTATAGCCAAGTCCATAACTCTCAAGCACAACCCAAGGAACCTAAGGACTTCAGTAAGAACACTATTAGAAGTCCCTAGGGTAATGACAAACACCAGTGCTAGATTCTTCTCCTCCCAAGCACCCTGCCAATGGAACAAGCTCCCTCCCTCTGTCCAAGATGCCCACTCACTCATGAACTTCCACACCAGACTCAAGTCCCATATGCTGACCTCAAGTTCATACCACTGCCACGGCTCATAAGGATCTCTAGGCACTCCCCTCCTTTGACATACCTTCTACTAGCGAAGCCTACCTACTACCCGCCTCTAACTGTTCTTTTCACCTGGGGTCTTAGGCTACCTCCTGAATTAAACTACATGCAAAGAATTATCTACTCTAACTGTGTCATGATGATAACCATGCCTGTATCCACTGGTTCCCTGTAACTTCCTCATGTTGTAACAAATTATGTATACAAAATTCTCTTTTTTTGCTCTTTCTGTATTTAACTAGTATTGTTATCCCAGGTCGCCCCTGAAAAAGAGACCTTCGGGGCCCAGTGGGCCTACCCGGTCACCAAAATTTAATAAATAAATAAAAAAATTGCACCAGGATGCTGTCCCAGAAAACTTCCAGGCAGATCTGTTCCCTACTGTTTGAGGTAGCAGTGGTACTCCGCTCCACCCCTGGCAGATTGGAAGTACCCCATTACGACTGTGTGACCATTTGCACAGACCCTCCTTATCTGCTCACCCAGCTCCCCATCAATACCTTCACTTTGAGTAGGTGACCTATGCACCACTCCCATCTTCACCCTCCTTCCTTCCTGGTCCTGTATCTTTACCCATAAGGCCTCTGTGTTGCCTTCCTCCCCCTCATCCCTGCTACAAGATATTTCCTCCTTAACATATAAAACCACTCCCTTCCCTTTCCCCCTCCCCCATCTTTCAGTACAGTTTGCACCCTGGGACCACCAGATCTCAGTCATGATACTGGGTGGCCAACATTTCAGTGATGGCAGCTATGTCCACCTCTCCTTCTGCCATCATTGCCAGCAACTCAACAACCTTGTTTCCTAGGCTTCTTGCATTCAAGAAGACCACCCTACTGTTTGTCCCCCTCCCTTCTGCGCCCTTCTCTAGACCACTCCTACCCCCCCACTTGAGTTTGAAATCCCCCTTTTTCCTTTTATGTTGGTTTGAGCGGAGGGTTACTGGCCTCTCTGTCCTGGAGACTTACTCTGTCCTCCAACCTTCTGCCCCCACAGTTTACTTGGAACCTTTGTAGATATATACTTCCCCAGCCTCTACTTCCGGGTTATTGTGCCCTCTCTACTCAAATGTAGCCTGTCGGGGGCATACATGTTCTTTGTCCCCCATGTAGTGCCCCACTCCCCCACCAGCTCATACTCCCTGGACTGACACTATTTCCCCAACCATGGCAGTATAGCATAGAGGTTAGAGGAACGAGGTGTGAATGAGTTTGGTACATCCAGCAGACCAGACCTGAGTTTGATTCTCACAACCTCCACTTGCATACAGTGTGACTCTGAGCAAGTCACTTAACCTCCCAGTGCTCCCAGGTCACCCCTGAAAACAGGCACTTGTGCCTAGTGCGCCTTACGCAGTTACCAAAGACTGAAATAAAATAAAAAAATAAATGTGTTGAACTCCTCTATTCACTGCTTTCTGGCTGTGCTAGCCCTTGATACTGGAAGTACTTTAGGGAAGCAACTAAGTGCCCTACCACCTAACACAGTTTTTCCACCTCCCTGAACCTTACTTGCACCTCCTCGACTGTGTCCCCTACCACGTCACTCATGCCTAGGTGCACCACTATGTGAGGTTTCTTCCTTTCCCTCTCCACACACGTCAAAAGAAACTGCTCCACATTTCCTGCTGTCATGCCTGGCAAATACTCCACCCATATGCAACCCTTTCTGGTACTCTTGCCTCTTCATTTCACACCTCTAAGAATCGAGTCCCCCAATTCTATGACCCTCCCTCCCTCTTCATGGTCCCCTCCCTTATGTTCCCTGATGTCCTGGTCCCCGTCCCCTTCACTATGCTTGCTATCCATGTCCCTGTTCTCTCCTTCCTTGCTCTTTTCCTTATTCACTCATCCCCCTCTTTGTTCCCCCCCTCTAACCTCACCAGTGTCTTGAGCTCATCCCCCCTCAGCTCATTATCCTCCTGTTCACCCACCTCCCCTACTCCTATGTCAGAATCATCTTTCCCACCCCACTCTCCTGCACCACCCTTTCTTCCTGGTCATTTTCCCCTTCCATCCACCTTAGCATCTGCTCCCCTGCATATGCCCACCCCCCTCATGCCACCTCTTTCTGCCAGACTGATAGCCCCACTGTTTTCTCTCCCCCACACTTCTAACACTTATCCAAGCTTCTCCTGCTGCTGGTCCTCTAGGCTTGTTATCACTGTGTACCTATTACCCCTCTCCATGGCCATGCCCTTTGCCTCCCCATCCTTCTGTCATTTGCTTTCCCTTCCTGCCCTTCCCATGGCTTAGTTTTCTTCCAGTTCCTGATCACTCTCCACCTCTCTGGCTCTGTTTTCTTTGGTACCTGCTGATATGGTGGTAGTAGCTCATTTAGTCCCCCCCCACCATGGGTCTGTCAGTTAGGTCATCTGCATAAACTCCTCTATGGCCCCTTGGTTACACATGCTCCCCCACAGTCCCACCCTGCCCCTCTCCACAACTCTTCTCTTAGCCATACAATCTCCTCTCTTAGCTGCCTAAGCTGTTAGCATACCAAGCATTTTCAGGCCCTCCATGCAGTACTTAAGAAGATGGCTGCCCTACAGCCACTGCAACCCACCACCCTTCCACCCTCCCTTCCTGCCCTACCCCTATTCCTCCCTTCCACCCTACCCCTTTGATCCTCTGTTCCGTCCCCTTCGATCCTCCATTTGACTAGACCTCCCCATCAGTTATCCCTCTCTGTTCCAGTTTTCCCTCTACCCTGCACTGCCCCAATTGAAGACATTTTCTTTTGTTTTCTCTCTCTCTCTCTCTCTCTTTCTCTCTCCTTTACTCTCTCTCTCTCTCACTCTGCGGTCTCCTAGGTAAAATCAAGCACACCTCAAGCAGCTTGACCGGTCCACTCCTGACACTGCGCAAGATGTTGACCAGGGTCTAGACCTCTTCATTAATGCTTTCAATATGGTCTATGACATTTACACCCCAATAAAAAAAGAGGAAACTAAAGAGTCCTAACAATGGGTGGATTACGGTTCTCATAATGGCGATTGCAGAATAGTGATTGCCATTTGGACAAGTACACATTGTCGAAAATAAATAACGGCGATGTACACTCGCAGTGACTACAAAACCAGTGATGGCTTTCTGTTATGCCGGGGGGGGGTGGCTGTGCCTCCCACACCGCCCCACTTAAAGATTCTCTACTCCAGTGGGGTGCATGTCAGGTGTGTATGTGTAAAACTTAAAAAAATAAAAAAACAGACCCGACACAAAAAGCGATAACACCACAGACCCAAACCCAGCACTCCCCCAACCCCAGCCTGACACCCTACCCACCACATCACATGGCCAGCTCCGCAGCTGACTACCACACTTCACCCCAATTACCTTCCCTCCCCTTCCACCCATCACACGGCATGGTACCTCCCCCCCCCAATGCGTGTGTATATACGTAGATCCAGCCACAATAGTTGCCCACCCCATCCCGTTGCTACCCTGCCAGATAGCCCAGAACACAGGCGCTGTGATTGAGTCACCCTTTTTGCAGTCACTCAAACACGGTTCACTGGATACCGTGGATTACGCATTCGCTGCTTGAACAGAGGAGAATAAGAGGCCACTTATGGTACAAAGCTAAAGCCACTGGTAAGCCAGCTGACCTTTAGAGGTACAGAGCTTCGAGGAATGTAAGTACCCATGAAATCAGGATTGCCAAAGTGGAACACTACAAAAACTGCCTCAGTACAACCTGGCGAAATGGAAAAAAAAATTGCAACAATCTGAAAGACCTCACTGGAAAAAGCAGTAAAGCCTCCGCTTCTATGCTCACTTTTGACAGAAAAATCACTCAAGAGCCCAAGATAATGCTGGCACCTTCAATACTGCCTTCTCCAACATCAGTACCATTCTCCCATCTGACTTCTTTTTTCTTAATAATGAAGGTACCCTGTATGAGACCCTAGATGACCATAGTTCAACCCCATTAGACACCCAGCCATTCTACTTCAAACATATCATCTTCACTGAAGGCAAAAAATACCTTCAGCATACCCGTGGCAAATTTAGACACAGTAATGACTCCCTGGATCCCAAAATGATTGCTTTCACACTTGATGAAATACCCTTTCTCCTCACAGATATTCTCAACCTTTCACTAAGAGAAGCTAAATTCCCCACAAGATGGAAAATTATGGTGGTCACCCCTGTAAATAAAGGTGGAGAGCGAGTAGGCCACTCTAACTATAGACCCATATCCATACTGCCTCTGCTATCTAAAACCCTAGAAAGGATAGTCTCTGACCAGCTAGTTGAACCCTTAAAAAATTACAACATTCAGTGCCCCCAGCAGCATGGATTCCAGAAGGCCCATAGTACCACTACCACATTACTTAAGTACACAGAATACATACATGAAGCATTGGACACTGATCACTTAGTGGGGTCGATATCCATCAACCTCACTAAGGCATTCGATACTGTTAATCACAACATTCTTCTAAGAACAATTACGCACTCTTGGTCTATCTATGGAAACAGTTGGATGGTTTAAGAGCTATCGTGCACTTAGAACTCAGCGAGTAAAAATACACATCACCATATCCGATGGCAGGGATGTGTCTATCAGAGTTCCACAAGGCTCCATCCTGGCACCCCTTTTGTTCAGCCTATTCCTCAACTCCACCTAGTAGTTGCCTGGCTAAAATCCTCCTCTATACAGATGATGCTGTCATCTTCTCTGACAGCCCATGTCTAAACCAGCTTGAACATAATCTACAGGAAAGATTTTCAATGATTGAGGACTGGTTTAAACACAACAAGCTTCTATTCTAACAAACAAAAACCAGAATGGTGTGGGGTCAGCACAATATTTTATTCAACATCCAAATAGTGACAGAACGAATAAAAAGGTTAGGTCTCACTATAAGTTCTGCTTCACCATTCTAGTGCACCCAAGTCCAAAAGGAGAAGGCAATTTAGGAGAAAATTCAAAGAATCACTGCAATATAGTGTATGTATGTGGTCTAATATTCCCAAGAGCATCCACCCTGTCGGATATTATTGCTTATTTATAATATGGGCAGGAAGAAAGATGTGATCTGATTTGCAGACAGCCACCACCTGACCATTAATTAATCCCTATTTCCTGCACAGCAAGTGGTGAAGGGGTCCAAGGGAACAGATCAAGAAATGCCCCGATCTTGTTATTCTGCCTGAAACACAGTTTGGAAGGCAGCCATTTATCCCCCCACTAAGTGAGAGAGTCATCCTCAGCTAAACACAGTGAACATGAGTTTGTCTGTCTTTGGCAAGTTCACAGTAAATCAATGTGTCCAGCACCACAAGTCAGCAGTACCCCTCGGCGCTCTCTGTCTCCCCACCCAGCCACCCCGCGGACCTCCAGGGACTGAGCAGAAAGAGTCATCTTGCTGTTCGGTAATGTTTACTGGCAGTCATCATATTATTGTCCCTGTCTGTTTCTTTTATTTCTGTGCAATTCTGTCCTGTGTTCCAGGCTGTGATATCTTGTGTGTCTCTCACTCCCCCCCAGGTACCCTGCAATATATTCAGCGAGAGGGAAGAGGCAGACAGAGACAGAGAGGAGTTAGTGGGGCAGACAGCAAGAGACAAATGTAATTTCCTTCCAGAAACTGCCTGAGCCAGTCATTGTTTGTATGTATGACAGACATCCCTTCTGATATCAGCAGTGCCAAACTCAGTATCCTGGCAGCCCTAAATTGTTACACACTAACCAGCCCCTCGGATCACCTATTTTTCCATGCACCACTTTACCAATCATGGCATGGTAAGTCCTCATCTGTAGCTGAAAAGCAGGAGCCACAGCGGTGAGTGCCTCTGTTCTGCTGTCTTCGCTCACTGGCCATCTGTGGGCAGAGCTGTGGAGGAAGTCATCTTGATAGGGTGAGAGAGTAATCTATGCCCTTCTTTGTGCTCACTGCTGCAGGTGCCATGGTATGTCTCTCTCTTCTGTGTGAGGGAGCTGGCTGTCCTGGAGCAGTGTTTCAGTTTCATTACTTGCAGAGTGGCACAGTCATAGAGTGAGACACAAGACAGAGACAAAGAGCAGCAGCAGCAGTCTGTAGAATTCTCCAATTCCAGTACATGGTCAGCTATGATCTCAGGGCTACTCCTCCACCATCCTGTGGCTTGCCTGCTGTGGAACAGCAGCATAAAGAAGCACTTTAATCATGGAAGCCCCCCCTTGTGAGAGCTGGTCAGAAAGAGTGAGCAGCCTTCCTCAATGAGTGCAGGAAAGAGAAAGTCAGAGAGTGACAGCTGGCACACAGAGAGATAGAGAGAGAGAGAGCTACTGAGACATAGGTGCTGACAATCGGCACACTGAGCAATGGGACTGGGACATCTATCTCTCTCTCTCTCTTTCTCCCTCTCTCTCTTTTTCTCCACATTTGGTGCAGCAGTTGTGCGGTGTAGTCAGGAAAATAAGTAACATCTTCTGTGTCTGTCTCCACATTTTATGTAGCACTTATAGATCGTAGGCAGCAAAACGAGTCACATGTCCCCTCTCCCTGCTACAGTTTGCACATCGGTGACTGTGGGACATGGCAGACAGAAAGTGACGCAGACAGTGACAGTGTGAAAAATTACAGTGTCCTGTCAGTGTGTCTGTCTGTGTTCAGTTTCCACCTATGCACAGTGTCTCTGTGTGCTACACTTTGCACCTGGATAAAGCAGTTCCACAGTGGAACTACTTTGTGTTGTGGAAGGACACACAGTAACTATTATGTATTTTATCAGAAAAAAACAAATTTCTGTTAATTTGATAATAATCATACTTAGCCCATGTTATAAGCATAATAACCCACTTCAGAGTGTGTGGTTATTAGGGATTAATCAACACCCTGGGTGCTGTGAGGAAACTCGGCCTGGAGCTTCATGCCTCAGTGCAGACGGGGTGTTGATTAACCACCAATAACCACACACCTGGTCATGGGTTATTGTTTACTTAGTTTGAAATTTGGATTATTTGGTCTGTGCAGGTCTTGTGTTGTAACCTGGCTTAGACTGTTACCAATTTATCTGCTTGCCTTGTATTATGTTTCCCATTTTTGCACTTTATTGTATGGTTTTTCACTTTTGCATTACTTTCTTTTCTCCCATGTATCCTTTGGAAACAAGCTGTTTTCATCACAATAGATATTTCCTGATAATATATATATATATATAAATATGTATTATAGGGGCGCTGTCACAGCGCTATGGTTAAAGTTGAGTAGGCATTTTAATGTTAAACCTCAATGTTTGCACGTTAATAATTTTGCAATCATTCAACAGATTTGCATGAAATTTGGAATGCTCAGTCTGGTATGGTAGATCTCTTAACTTACCAAGCTGAGCTTCAGTCAAACTTATGGTTTCTCCGCAGCAGAACACTAAAAAATGCATTTTGTTCCACTTTTCACACAATTTTTGCCCATTGCACTGCGACCACACCATATGGTCTTTTGGTTTGAAATTTGGAACATAGAAAGAGGATGGGACAAGGAATGTTTCAGCATTGGTTTGGTAAACAAATAGTATTTTGTTCCAAAGTTATTACATTTTTAACTTTCAGATTCTGAGCATGCTCAGTTCACTACAAGATTAATATGATTATTTTTCAGACAAAATTGGGGCTCACAGTTGAGGATTTTGTAGCTCTTGGACTAGGATTCTGGTCCCTCAGAAAATTCCTTGTCTGCAAGCTACCATCTTGTTTTTCAGTTTTTCCCAAAAACAAAATGTTGTAGCTTTTTCCACGAGTGACTTTTGGGCCAAATGAGGCATGGGTTTTGTTCAGGGTGACCCCCTCTACAAAGCTATGCCTTTGGCTGCCTCATTTTGGTCAAAAATAGCTTTTTAAAGTGTAAAAATTATTTGACCGTGACTTGCTAATGATCTTAATATGCGAGCTGTCAAAATCTTAGTCTGTGAGCTCGCGGTCAAGAATTTTGCTACCTCGTGGACTAGAAGTTTAAAAACATTACCACTGCATTGCTAATGAATGGTTTGGTCTTTTTACTTGAAATTTCAGGGTACTGAGGGGATGCATTACAAATGTCAATTATGTGGCTTAGGTGTTGGGGAATTAAGCAACTCCATAGATATGCCATCACGAAGTTGAGATTTTCCCCATAGGATAACATTGTGGCACCCATTTTGCTTTTCGGTGCCTGTAGCTTGTAAATGATGTAAGATATGGATTCAGTCAATGTATGTCATGAGTAGTGCTCATTGTCACAATTACAACACACTTAAATTTCTTTTCCAGCTGTTACGGTTCCCAAGATAGCTGCAAATTAGTGTTATAAGGGTTCCTTGCCCTATAGGGCTGCTCTATGGCTCTGTAGCTATGTGTAAGTGGGTGCATAGGGCCCAGAGGGCCTGTTCTCCAACAGATGCATATCATTATGCAGAAATGGGCAGTTTGATGAGAGCACGGGGCCCACCAACACATGCTGTTTAGTAGTTATATTACACTTTTTCAAAAAGTAAGGAAATTCATTGCAAAAAATTTTGTTTAATGCATCAGTTAGGGTTTAAGCAACAAAAGTGAGGAAATGAGATGTTAGGGTTGAGCCCCTAACTCTCTAACACCCCATCCCCCTCCTTCACAGACTGACAGGTACTGGGGTGTGCCATGGGGTCATGAGGCCTAACTAAAGGAGTAACAGGGAGGGTAAAAGAGGAAGGGGAGTAGCTGTCTACATAAGGGAAGGAATCAAAGCAACTGAACTAAAGGTTAAACAGGGAGAGAAGGAGGCACTGTGGGTCACCCTGGAGACAGGAAATGGCACCACAATCCACACAGGGGTTGTTTACAGACCCCCATCTCAGAGGGCGGCAGTGCACAAGGAAATGATATAAGGAATCCTTAGAATAGCAGAAAAAGGATTGATATTGTTGATGGGGGACCTAAATATGGCAGATGTTAACTGGAGCACCTTTACTGCAGCCACATCCAAGAGCAGGGTCATTCTCAATGCACTACAGGGGGCATGCCTCAGACAGATAGTGTTAGAACCCACTTAGGAGGGTGCAATCTTAGAGCTGGTACTCTCAAATGTGGATGGAGAGGATCTTAGATCTAGAAGTGGGTAGCCATCTGGGAACAAGCGATCACCAAACAGTGAGGTTCACAATAAACACAGCTGTAGAGTCAAGCCATACAAAAGCAAAAGTGTTGGACTTTAGGAGGGCTGACTTTTTCATAATGGGAGAGTGACTCAGAAAAGCACTAGCAAACAGGCAAGAAGAAGGGGTGGAGGAACAATGGGGAAAAATTAAAACTGCCATCACAGAGGCAACAAGCCTTTGTATAAAGCAAATCAACAAAACAAAATGAAGGAAAATGCCACTATGGTTCTCAAAAGAGGAGGTGGAGAAGGTTAAGGAGAAAAGGACAGCATCAAGGAAATATAAAAAAACACAGAAGCAGCAGGACAGAGAACTATATCACTTAAAACAGAAGGAGGCAGGGAAGCCGTCAGACTAGCAAAGGCCCAAACTGAGGAAAAGATAGCCAACTCTGTTAAGAAGGGGGATAAAACCTTTTATATGTACATTAGGGGGTGAAGAAAGAACAAGGGAGGGATACTGAGGCTTAATAAAGGGGAGGGAATGTGGGTAGAGGGTGACAGAGAAAAAGCAGAGATACTGAATGAATACTTCTGCTCAGCATTCACAAAAGAAGAGGAGGGGGAGGTGACTAAATCAGATAAGAGAAACACTCTGAAGAGGGGGGGGTTGATAGCAGTCCATTCACAGAAGAAAGGGTTCTGAATGAACTCTTAAACTGAAGGTGTACAAAGCAATGGGGCCTGACGGGATTCATCCAAGAATTCTAAAGGAGCTAAGGTTGAACTAGTGACACCACTGACTACCCTCTTTAACAAATCATGGGAGGATGGGGTGATACCTGATGACTGGAGGAGGGTGGATGTGATTCCACTTCACAAAAGTTGGAACAGCGCAGAGGCAGGAAACTACAGTACAAGTCACATTAAACTGTTCTCTCAACTCACTGGTGTAGCATTGTTCAATGAGTTTCCTGATCTGTGCAGGATTTAATTCAATGAATTATTAAAAGTTTAGTATTGGTTTGCATCTAGCTGTTATGAACTATAAGCTTTATTTTCAGCTAAGTGCTTATGAGTTTCATTTCAGAAGGCAGACTAAACAACTCTTAAGGAATGCTGTGATATTTATAAACAATGCCATGAAAATTCAGCTACTGCCATTTCACTAAACAGTTACATGTGAGCTGAATAGGCAGTGAAGGATGGTTGGAAAAGAGTTGAAAGCTTCAAGAGTTTGAGTTGCCAATCCAGTAGCATCACAAAAAAACAATTCTACACCAGTGAGTTGATGGAACAGTTTAATGTGACTTGTACTACAGACTAGTTAGTCTGACCTCAGTGGTAGGGAAAATGATGAAATCATTTCTGAAGAAAAGAATTGTTGAGTACCTAGAGGCCAGTGGGGCACAGGACCAAAGGCAGCATGGATTCACAGTGGGAAGGTCATGTCAGATAAATCTAATAGATTGTTTTGACTGGGTGACCAAAGTAGTAGACCAGGGAGGGGCTATGGACATGGTCTACCTAGAATTTTGCAAGGCATTTGACACAGTCCTGCACTAAAGATTAATATACAAGTTAGCCAGCCTTGGAGTGGGTCCCAAGGTGGTAGCCTGGATAAAAAATTGGGTAGCCAACAGGATGCAGAGGGTAATAGTAAATGGAGTCCACTCTGAAGAAAGGGGGGATTACTAGCGGGGTACTGCAAGGTTCGGTACCTGGGCCGGTCCTCTTTAATGTCTTTATAAGTGACATTGCAGAGGGACTGGAAGGAAAAGTATGCCTCTTTGCAGATGACACAATGATGTGCAACAAGGTTAATACACAAGGTGGTGTGGAAAGGATGAGAAGGGACTTGGCAAGGTTGGAGGAATGGTCAAATGTATGGCAGGTTAGATTCAATGCAAGCAAGTGCAAAGTAATGCACCTGGGAAACAAAAATCAAGGGGAAGAGTACACAATGGAGGGGGGGTGATATACTAACAACAACAAAAATGGAAAGGGACCTGGGGGTAGTTATATCAGATGACCTAAAGTTGGGCAAGCATTGTGAGAAGGCAGTAAGGAGGGCTGTGGGGATACTGGGATGCATAGGGATAGGCATCACCAGTAGAAAACAAGAAGTTGCTATCCCTCTGTACAGACAGTTGGTGAGTCCCCGTCTAGAGTACTGCATACAGTTCTGGAGACCCTATCTCCGCAAGGTTATAGACAGGATGGAGGCTGTCCAGAGGAGGGCAACCAAAATGGTGCAGGGTCTGCACCAGAAAACATACGAAGAGAGCCTAAAGGAGCTTAATATGTATACCCTCGAGGAAAGGAGGAAGAGGGGGGACATGATAGAAACTTTCAAGTACCTCAAGGGAATCAACAAAGTCCAAGAGTGTAGCATTTTTCAGAAAAAGAGAAGTGCAAGAACAAGGGGGTACAATTTGAAGATAGAAGGGGGACGGCTCAGAGGTAATGTGAGGAAGTATTTTTTCACAGAGAGGGTTGTGGATACATGGAATGGCCTTCCTGTGGAGGTCATGGAATCAAAAACAGTGGGTGAATTCAAGAATGCATGGGACAGACATAAGGCAATTCTAGTGGGGGATAGGAGGAAGTAGGCTGTTGGTTAACTAGGATCTGCAGCTTATCCATTAGGTAGGGAAATGGACAGATTAAGTGGGCAAAGCGGTCCTTATCTGCTGTCATATTGTATGTTTCTATGTACATCTCAAAATAGTAAGTGCTAAAATATCAGCTTTTTTAATCAGTTTTTGCTGTGTCTTTAAAAGACCTTAGAGCTTATGAAAAAGTCATCTAGGTTGTTAGTCAGAATGTTCCCTACAACTAACAGAGTTTTGGAACTACTGTATGGTATATTTCACATCTTGTATCCTGTCCAGCTACCTGTGCTGCTTGTCTTGTTTTGCAGCTAAGAATTTGCAGTCTCTGTGTGCTAATAAGTAAGTCTACACTTCAACATGTACTTTCTTAAACATTATTGTTCAGGTATAACACACTAGATGTATGGGTGTGCAAATACATAAATTATGTATTTGTTGAAGGTTTGATAAGTACACCCGAGGTATTTAGGTATTCAACTGTATTTGGGTAGTTGACTATGCTGGTATTCGACCATAATGTAGTACATTAATTTACAATGGTATAGACATGAAAACAATACCCTAAAATAGAGAAATCAGAAGTTTTCTGCTCAGTATGGGTAGATGGTAATACTGGGTTGTGAAAACACTATATTGATGGAAAGTCAGACAGCATAAGTGCAGTTTACAGGAAAACAACAGTTACTTTTGTGCATTTTCCTGCCAGTGCATATTTATTTCCCCAATTAGCATTTCTGTGTGAAAAAAGTTATATATTTACTAACTGCATTTTGGAATTACAACTTCAGTTTTAAAAGTGCTCAAAAATTTTTATTTAGCTAGGCTACTGCCCACTGGCAGCCATGTTGTGAGAGCCAGGTACTCCCTTGTCTGGGATATGTTAATTCGCCACTGCCAACCAATGTGTTGATTGGCAGGGGCACATTAGAATACTTGGGGCATGGGAATAAGTGGCTCCCAAGAGATGACTGCCAGCAGCCTTGCTAAATGAAAGTTTTGGATCACTTCCTGAAACATAAGTTTTATTGCCAAAATGCTGAAGATGCAGTTAGAAAAAATGTATTGTTAAACAGAAATGATAATTGAGGGCATACACACTGACAAGAGAGTGAACAAAGGTAACCAGTGGTTTCCTTTAACATATTAGGCATTTTCTTTACATGTTCTGTTCCCTCTGATAGGAGAGCCACTTTGCTGGCAGGCCAGCCTTTCATTTTTTTTTCAGCTTTTTATTTTTGTGTGTGTGTTTTTTACTGTTTTTATTTTTTTAAGAAGCCAATAAAAATCGGGCACTCACCATCTAAGAAAATAATGAACGCTGCTCTGCAGGGTTATATCCAAGCCATTTATTCAGTGCACACAACCATGACATACTTGTAACACCTGGTACATTTTGGAAAGAATTCCTTTTTCAAAGACTTTGTTGAGATTTATTTACTATTATAATATTGATATTTTTATTTTTTCTATACTATTGCTTTTGCTCTTTATCTCGAATGAAAGTTAACAGCCAAATCTAAAGTAAATTTTGTAAGCCAGTGCCTATATATACCAAGATAGGAGAAGTCACAATGCAAAAAAAAGGATAAAAACATCTGCAGTAATTTTTCAATGCTCATGGTCATTTTAACAGCAGCAGTGGCCATAAAGCCATAAGGTCAGTCAAAACTCCAAGCAGCAAGTGCAACACCACATTTGACATCATTATTCCAGAATCTTTGTCAATAAAATCAAGAACGGAGGTCAGAAGGCCATAGGGTCAACTGAGTATTCACACCTGGCATGCAGTGACAGCACATTGTCAATCTGTCTAGTACACACTAACCCTATTCACTTAAAAGAATCAAGCAAATTCATATTTGAATAAAAAGAAGCTGCTGCACATGTTCAGGCTGCAAATGGGATCAGCGTGGCTGAACAATATCTCCTGCAGTGCTGAAGAGGCGCTCCAAAAGTATGCTTGTGGGGGGGCACATAAGATAGTTACATGCTACCTGGTTCAAAGAAAGGCATGATTGCTTATTAGTGTTCCAGTAGCCCAGAGAGTCAACACCAAAGTCCATAACTAGTTCTTCAAAATAGTGAGCATGTGCTCAGCAGAATATGGCAACAAATGTGTGCTCTGCCTCTACTTGTTCAGCAGTGACCAGTCATAATGATGTGCTTATGTAACCTAATTCACAGCGTCATGGGCCAGTGTTGCTGACTCAACTTGTCTTTCTGCATCAGCAGACAACTTCATTGTCAGTGGCATGCCATCACCCACACAACTGCCTCTCGGGCTGCCAGTGCCAGTGCCACTCACTCCAGTTGTTTCAGAATTGTCTGACTCCCCCCCCCCCCCCCCCCCCAGCATCTTCTAAATGGAACAGGTCATCTCCCTCATAAGTACCTCAAGATCACTACACAGTTGCTGCTGGTACTCACTCACTCTCTGATTTTGCATGGACAGACACAGTGCCTCACATTTGAATCTTGGTTCTAAAATGATTGCAAACATGTAGCTAGTGTAGTCCATTGTGGTTGCAAACCACAATCTTAACTCCCTAGTAAGCCCTTCAATTAGTTTTTTGATGGGTTCTAGAAACAAGTCCATAGTGCTGTGATCCCAGAAACTCTCCATGGTTGACATGAGGGGACAGACAGCTAGAATGACCGGACTCAGTGAACCTGTATTTAAGTTCAGGTCAAGGGTGCATTTGTCAAGGGACACAGAACCCCGAACCATGCCCTGAATGATGCTCCAATCCTGGTGTAGCAGTACCCACCAATATCCTGCTTGATGGATAAGTTATGTAGAACATGCTTCTGTCCAGCAACTGCTGCAACATATAAAATGTGCTGTTTCATCATGTACTAACATCTTGGATTAGTCGACGGTGTGGTAAATCAAGCTGGTCCTGAACAGTTTGCATGTCTCTGGTTATCTTAGCAGAATGATGAAATGGCTACAGATGTCTCTTGAGGAATTAACAATATGAGAAGCAGCCAGACTGCTCTGGAGAGCACCAGTGACCACAAGGTTCAATGTATGAGCAAAGCATCGGATTCCCTGGAAGTGGCCATCATAAACTGCTTTTACCATGTTCTTCCCATTAACTGTAATAAAGAACCCAATATGCAAACCTGTTGTGCTAATCCAGGAGTCAAACATTTTTTTCAGAGGCAAGAATGTTAACACTGGTGTGTTTGCTGGAAGGACTACAACACTAAGGAGAGCAGACGTCCAGTGGGACATGGTATTGCTACAGCTGAGGCCAAAAGAAGAGGAGGAGGTGTCAAGAACAGCAGTTATGCCAACATGTGCAACAGGTGTAGGTGAACACCAGTGTGCTGTGAGTGAGAGGTATGCATGTAGTGAGTTAGTACTGGTCCATACATCAGCTGTACAGTGGAAGACCCTGCCCCCAGCCTGGTTCAGCAATTTCTCTACCTGACTGCGGCAAGCTTCATAGACACCTTGCAGGATTCCCAACATCCTGGAGCGACCCCCCTCCTCTTCGCGGGGTTCTGAGCACCCCCAAAGGGACCCCCTCCTAGCCCTTCACACGGTTCTAAGCATCCTGGAGGGACCCACCGTTCTTCTCTTCACACTTCCTTCCTTTCTTTCCCTTTTTCCTCCTCTCCCCTTAGCTACCCCCTCCACCTCAAGCAGTTCCTGACCCCTTGCAAGGTTCTCAACATCCTGGAGGGACCCAGAGGCTTGACATCCCCTCCCTGCCCCCCTTCACCCTTATTGATATGGCTCTGACAACCTACCTGCTCCAATCTCCCCCTTTGCACTTGAGGTACTGACAAAAGCGAAAGCACTTACCATTGTCTAACTTCTCTACACTGTCTATATCTACCTTGTTCCTTTTAGTTATTTCTCTCAGCTATAGATAACTACATGATTCTCTCCACTTGTACTATATTGCGATTTGTTAATTTGCCCACTGTTTTTATTCACTGTATGTAATTATTGTCTTATGTACCCTGATTGTAGCTACTGTTTATTGAAATTATCTGTCTGCTGTAAATTACTGTTTATCCTCTATGTACCCCTCCCCCCCCGGCTCACACCTGGGGACACGTAACTTGTTGCTCAGTGTACTTTCCTAGTGAGACATTTCAATAAATAAATAAATATATAAATTTGACATAACTATGAGAAAAAGTAGTTTGCAGTGGTATGTTGTATGAAGGTTGCAAGAAATGTAGACATTTACAGAATCCAGTGTCTTCAACAATAGAATAAGATTCCAAATGTAGTGAAATCATCTCTCTTATGAGTTGTGTGATCTGATCAGCTGCGGGGTGAGTTTGCAAGTACTTTATGTGGGCCTCAAATGATTCCTTTATTGTGAGAGTAGGCTTTTAAACCTGCCCAGACTTGTTCCTGTCTCCAGAGCAGGCAAATAGAGCTGATTTAGGCTGTGTATGTTGTGGGCACCACAAAATGCACATTTGCTCAGTGTCACCATCTGACTGATTTGTAAGGGACCTAGTGTTGTGTCTGTCAGAGTACTTGGGCAAGGACTGGAAACAAGATTTTGCTTATATTTGGTCACTTGCTGACTGCCTGTGCCACTATCATCAGAATCAGAAAATATATGTATTTTTTTTAAATGCTGTGTGTAGTAGCATGAAGAGACAACTCCAGCAGGGGCTTTATTCAAATTAGCCACCACACGAGCTCTCCTTTTATCATCCTTCTGCTGAGGAAAATGTGTCCAGATAACACTGGAAATTGAACTTGTATCTGACCTCAACTCTCTAGTACGCTGTTTGCACTCATGACGACTAGATTCAGTTCGGAGTGATGTAGAAGATAGCTGTGAACTGACACCAGACACAGTATCAGAAACACTAGGGCAAACAAAAGTTAGGATAGACTGCTTAGTTGTTTTAGCAGGTGTTTGACGTGAAGGATGAGGAAGAACTGAGGCAGATGTTTTGTGCCTGCCTTCTGCAGATGATTTTTTTGAATCGCTTTTGAGTGGAGTGCTTCCTTGTGAAATAAGCTGAGGTCTCAGTTTCAGCAACCTCAGATTCACTCAGGTCACTGCTCTCAGAGGATTTGTCTTGGAATACATCTTCAAGCCTTTTTAACTCTTCTGGGGTAGAAGCACATTCTGACACAGAAGACTGCATCACTGTCTTCATCATGCTCAGAACTGCTTGGATTTAACTGCTAAGACAATGGCTGAAAACTTCTATCATGAACTGTGGTCATGGTAGTACTGGTGGATTTGGTGGTGGTAATGGTGTCAGCAGCAGCAGCAGTAGTGGAGATGGTGGTAATGTGGTATTAACAATATCAGAGATACTGCTGATGGTGGCACTGGCAACAGAAGTGGAGGTGGTGGTGATCATGGCAACCAATGTGACAACAACATCAGTCGCTACAGAGGCTGAGACTTGTACTGGAACAGTGGTGGCAGTAGTGGCACTAGCAGTGCTGTCATTGGTTGAAGTAGCAACTGGTCTGCTTGGAGTGAAGGGGACAGTAGGACAGTGAATACATGTTGAATGTCAACCCCTGTCTGAATCACTTTTGGAAGGGCTGGTCCACAGATGTTTTTTGAATATACTTGACTGCTTGTGTGACATTTTCACTCATCAGTTAAACTGCCCAAAAAGTAGAATAATGTTTTTTAATATTGTAGTTCATTTATAACTTTTTACTGTTTTAACAACAGTCAGAAACTTGGACAGCTTATACCGAGTACTGCAATAGGCACTTGGGCAGCAAGGGTGTCCACCTAACTCCTGCTTACCCTGGTACACAGTCATAGTCTGTGGCAAGGCAAAAATACTTACACATTTTTAAATAGGTATTTTATGAACTAACAGCTCTGCTAAGTAATTTGCCATGGCAGTATACACTGGCAGTGGTCATTTAGGCAGCATGGGTGCCCCCAACTCCTGCTTACACTGGGGCACAGCCAAAGTTTGTCATGAGACAAAAGGAGACTTACACATTTTTTTTACGTAGGTGTTTTATGAAATAACAGCTCAACTAAGTACCATGGGACAGTACCAGGTACAGTCAGAACAATATCAGCACAAAGCCACAAGTTCCATAAAGCTCATAAGGTGGTGGACCCCCCCCTCCGCTTTTAATACACTGACTGTAGTGGTGGCAGGCAAGCAGGCAGGGAGCAGATTCCTAACTACACTACCAAAACAAAGACTGCAGTGTCCAGGGTGAAAAAGAAATTCAGTTTTTGTAATCACAGTTTAAATAATTAAACGTAGTAGACAGAAACTGGCAGCAGTCAGCTTCAGAACACACAGTATGCTGAGCACTTGCAGGGAGCATACACTTCAGTTTTTGCCTTCACTTCCCCCACACAAACAAACAGGTATTTTACTTTCTGCAAAACACAAAAAAAGTCTCAGCATCAGAGCAGCATTATAACAAAAAGGACTAAGAACAAGTAATAAGAACTGACCCTTTTCATGCCAGACAGTGAGCAAGAGCGATACCTGCAATTGCAGAGACACCCCTTCCCCTCCTTCCTATGCCCTGCCTAGCCTGAAGATTTTAACACAGTTTTCTTCTGTTGAAAAAAATACTTTAGTAATTAATCTGTCACTGAAGTGGGGCATCAGTCTCAGAACAAAACAGAGGAGACCAAAAAAAGTCTGTAAAAACATATTTTTTTCCACTTTGCTTCAGAAAAGCATCCTTTCACAGAGAGAAACAGCTTCTTCTCTATTCGAGTGTCTCTGTGCACTGGCAAGGTCACATGGTTACGCTCTGGCAAGCTCTCTGAGCAGCCTAATGATTAGCTGAGGAGATCTCATGAGATATCAAAGTCTCATTGAATATGGGATTTGCAAATATCTCAAATGCACCACTGTATTCTGGTATTTGGGGATTCTCTGAATATGCCTAGCATTCCAGGTATTTGACAGCTAGTTTGAATTTGACACACATACCCCTAAAGTATATCGAGGATGCTTTTTTTTTTTCATTTTCATTTTTTTCTCTCCAGGGTTTATTATGCATCTTTGGTACTTTATCCAAAAAGTGTTTATAAAAAGCATTTGACTGTCTTCAACAGAAATAATTATGTCTTTACTACATCATAGTGCACACCCTGACAACAGACTGTGATGTCACAAACATCAGTTGTGAGGTCAGCTGGGGATAGCCAGATGCTTTTTGGAAGAATCAGGGAAATATGTGCTGCATTATATTACGTATTTACTAGCTCAAGAATTGGAGAACGTGAAAAAAATACCACTAGAAAATACTAGAAGTTGCAGATAATGTTCTAGAGCTAATACTTTTAAGGATTTTATTTTAGTATTGAGTCACACTAAGAGTGATTGGAAAAGCAGCTATGGCTAAAGACGCAGCTCTACCTACATAATTCTGTTGACTTATGAATTTAATAAATGTAGTGGTGCTATCTGTGACTGAAGTTTGGTTATTCTTCATACTAAACTGACTTGTATTACACAGTCCAGATATGGTTCTGAATAATCTTAATGTTCAATTGTATAGCACAATTACTATTGGCAACCGATTAAGATATGATTCTTAATTATCCATTATCAACAGTCAATGTAATTGTCTTTAGAATTTTGTTTTGTCCTATGTCAAGAAATTTTTCCATGTATGTTTCATTAAGAATCTGTATGTATATGTGTGTGTGTGTGTGTGTATATATATATATATATATATATATATATATATATATAATTATTATTGTTGCAATAAAATTAGAATTACAATTTGAGGGAACAACAAACCAGTATCCATGTAGTGGTGCATGTTATAAGTGTTTACATAATAAGTGATGCGATGAACAATAAAAATACTGAAAATATAATTTATCATATGAATGAACACAAGACAACAGTGCAAAGCATTAATATATCTAGCTGCATTACAAAAAGTGTTAGCACATGGAAAGTTTTGAAATGTACATCAGAATTCTCACTTAAGTTAACCATTTCATTGCACTGCACCTTCTAGAGTTTTACAGGAGATGACAAAATAGTTTTACATCTGTTTTCAGGACATTCACAGGACCAGATAAAAAAAAAATAGGTTTCACATCTAAAGTGTGATAGCTACCCGCTCACAGACATTGTCACACCTACAATTTCATATTGCATGCATCAATGGGGTGCATGTGAAAAAAACGCACATCAAAAGGCTTCTTTCTGACAATGTATTACAAAAGAAAAGTATTCTCTGCATCAGTGCACCCTTATTATGCCACTGCAAGGATTTATCTTGTAAGAATTGTATGCTGTGCATAATTGTTCAAACATACTGCAGGTAAATTTGTTTCTCATTTGCCAATAATGAAAACCCATGGGGTAAAATTAGTCAGAAAATCCCTGCCTTTAGTTCAGCATGATACTACAATAAGTAGAAGCTCACAGTAGACAACAATGTGTTTTGTATGTGTACAGCAGTAATATTTTTATTTTACTTTTGCCTATCAAATTTTTTTACAAAATGAAGAAACATTTGGCATTTTATGTAGGTCACTTACCAAGAAGCAACTGATACTACAATGTGATAATTGCAGTTTTTTTCGTCTACCTTCTGCACCTTGGTCTTGATGGCATCCCCTCAGCCCCATCACCTACCCATCTCATGGACTTACGGTTTAACCAACACTTGCACAAAATAATAAAATTCTGACATGTTGGGTCATGTGGTGTCTCTGAATACCAAGAGAGCTGGGGCTGTTTCTTCTGTTTTCTCCCCAGGCCATTTGTTTGTGACACATATGCATATGCTTGATGATGCATGTGTGTGCTGTGTCAGCACCCACATCTGCATCTGCTGGCCCCATAGATGCTGACATCCAGCCACTGTCTGGTGATTGCCAAATAGTGGGAATCAGAACCCCCCCTCCTCATGGGAGGAGAGACATCTTAGGATGCTCCCTCACTTGGCTGGTCCCTGTGTGACCATGGTCTGTTCTGGAACCTAGGTCACTGAGGCAGCAGGAGGTAAAGGGAAAGGGAAAGGTAAACTTATTTAACCAGGAAGGACACAATAAACCAGAGCTTGTTTCCAGGTGTGACATGGGAGCACAAGGAAGTTAAGTGACTTGCTTAGGGTCACACAGTATGCAAGTGTGGGCTGATGAGATTCAAATCCAGGTTTACAGGTTTGCAGCTCAGTGCGCTTAACCACTACACTATGCAAATAAAGGAATCCATGAAATAAGTAATCCATCATCTCAGCCTTCCACATCAATGGACCAGATAATTAAATTTTTTTATTTGTGTTAACTACTTGATATGTTAACATATATCAACATATGCTCTTATTGTGATGCCTTGCTTTCCATGTACATATAGTTGCGTAAACCAATGAATGGAAGTCCAAACACAGCTTAGAAATTCAATAGATCTCCTCATGCCATGTGAGACATAAGTGTTTTAACAGCAACCACATTAACTGACCACTACTCATATGTGCTCAATACACATGATTATCACTTGGGTCCAGAAGTAATAATATTTGTGAGTGTAGTCTTTAAGAGAGATTGTATGGGTTATGAAATATAAAATAATGTATGGGTTACAGTGTGTAATCATTTTGTTTTACACAACTCTGGTGTGTGATACTGTACTACATAAACCACAAGACTGAAAGTTGAGTGGTTTATTTAGGTATCACATACAGAGGGTGTATGAAAAAATTAGTTTGATGTTTGCCCATATTTCATTTTACATAATTGCTGGTTTTGTATTTCCTCATGCAGTGAAGTGTGACTGGCATGCCATGCATCTGTAAACAGCTGAGGTGAAACACAGGGTCCTTTAACAAGGGTTTGTGTAACAGAGATTTACACACAAAGGTTTCAAATTGTAATCATGCTTTTTTGTGAGTCATCATGACTAAAGCTGAATGCTAGTAAAATCAACACAATGCTCAGGAGTCCAGTACAATTTGAAAGTCTCCCCTACCCACAACTAACAATATGTAATCTAAATGAGTAATTGACTGAAGATGTATGAGTATAAACACCTTAGGTTCTGGATGTAACCTTCCAGCTCTGGCAGCATCTATGTTGAAATATTATAACAAAAGTTGTCAGGATAGGCCTGCTGTATAGGCATAGAGATTGCCTGCAACTGTATGCTCATGCAAAATTATGCAGACTCAAATAATGTGTTTTCTAGACTATGCAGTTAGTCTCTATGACTAATATAATGTAGTCAAACTGCATACACTTGATAATTCATACAATCAGTTAGTGGGGCTTACATTAGCTTGTCCTAAGGCTGTCCACCACAGTACATTAGTCAGCCAATTAGGATTGTCCTTGCTGACCAATTGCAGAACTCTTCAGAGTTCTGCATCAGCGTACTTGTAGTTGCTAGATAATCTTACTGCTACAGAAACTCAGGCCACTTTAATGAATCCCAGTACTCATGGATTTCTAGTTTCAATTGTACAGTAAATCAGTGAGGAATACCCACTTCTGCAGTTATCTGATATGTCATACTTAAAACACATTACCTACCTCTTTTCAATGTAAAAATGTTTAACAAGCAGCTCTAAATTTAATAGAATCATGGTACACTAAATTATTTATTGCTGTGCACAAACTGTGGGACTATTCCCACTGCTGTTGCTTAAATATGCCCTTGGTTGTTGCAGATACAAATCTTATACATTTTTTATATAGTCTATGTCTTGTCTGATTATTTTGATTATTGCTATGGCTGAATCTTTACTATTATTGTAATTGTGTGCATTTATATTTTTGTATCATGGCACATCATGGAAGATAATGGATGGGCAACAGTGAACAACAATACTGTGTTCACTTCGAGTGGTTGTCATGACAACCAAGGAAACCTCGAGAGTGAAGCTCAGGGGTTTACAGTTGCCTTTCAACCTTGAGAAGTGAACTCAGGATTGTTTACTGTCGCCCATCCATTGTCTTTTATATTATATGGGCAAAAGTTAAACAACAATAGAGCATATCTTGAGAAAATGTGTTTAGGAACATTGTGCAGTTAGGAATTTTCCATCGCCCCCCCATGATCGAGTGTCACTCAGTTTCCACTCACACAGAACTCAATTTAGGGTTTAAATAAATAAATCAGACTGAGCTTACTTAATGGAAATCATTCTTCTACGCAGGGAACAACAGTGTCTCTTCAAGTATTTCCTTTCTATGGCTCTTCCAGTACTGCGCCACAAGCCAGGTTTGGTGGTATTTAAACAGTGCCGATCTAAGGCGGCAGCAGCAGTGCACACCAGCATTCAGTGTTGTTGTACCTTATTAGTAACATACTCAAGAGGGTACAACAACCTCTTGATGTCACAATGATGGTACAACAACACTAGGAATTCATTGAATTCAGTCAACAATAGCCCTCTCCCATACACTGTAACTGTATATTGGGTCAAAACTGCAAATGAGCTTCTTCAATGGTTATTCCCTTAAATGAAATGCAATAAATGAAATGAAATAAAATACCTAACCAGTAATTATAAGGTCATTTAAGTTGTTTATCAGAATGTTTCCTTCATTCCAACAAACTTTGGAAATTTCATGGAGTTTATGTCCTATGTATGTTCAGCTGCCTGTGCTTGCTTTGTTATGCAGCAAAGAGATAATGGTTGTTGTGTTAAGAGTGATTAGAAAAAGTGTCTATAATGGAAGATGCAGTTCTCTGTACTTGTTCTATAGACTTATGAATATAATAAAAATAATTGTGTTTAGTAAGAATGGATTATGGCTCTTGCTCACACACAGCAAAACAGTATTTGTTGGCAAGGTGGGAAGGAATGTACAGAATAAAAAAGGTAAGCTATGGCAAAGAGTCAAATATGTGTTGCAGTTTGAGAGAGCTTCAAAAAATGCAAAGAGAGACAGCAGTAATTTCAGGAGGCAAACCAGCTTGAGGATGAATGAAAAAGCCATGTTGCTCTGTTGTTGAGTGTTGCAAAAGCATTTGCCCTGTGATATTGTCTCTGATGCAATGATATTAAACTTTATTTTCACAGCTTCTCACAGCCCTGATAGACTATAATCTGCATATAGCTAATGTAATAGCAGAAAGATAAAAGGTTTTCAGCCAAAAAGAGCAACTGGGAGAAACTATTACAGAGCTTATTGCAGGTATAAAAAATAGACTTCCTCCCACAAATTTGGAACCAGGCTAGATAATAACTGAGCAATCTATTTGTATGTGGTTATATCAGTCAAGAGCTTTGAAGCCATTTATTGAATTCTTAGCATATTACGATGCTGCCCTTGTATAAAGCATTTAAAATAGCCAGTACTGTTGAATTAACTAGCCACAGCTTCCAATATTTGTGACACCAGAAGCAAGTTAAAATAGATTCCTTGGATTCACCTGGACAGCTATCATTAGTAAAAGCCAGTGCCCTCAAATGTCATATACTGCCAGAGCAACAGAAAGAATTATTAATCACAGCATTGCCAGTTCAAGTTATATCAGTTTAGTGTCTGCCTGAGAAAGGACAACTGGACTAAGCCCACAAACAGATCGACACACACTAATGAAGTGCATGAATCTGGCCATGAATTAGTGTACATGTGCTGCTCCTTCAAGAAATGGTTATCTGAGAACTACAAGCCCTGTCACACCGAGACACCAAATTGTGCCTTTCTGCAGTATTGAAAAATTCAAGTATGATGGTAGGACAAATTGGATTCTACTCTAATGGGCTTGATAGTGAGGATTTGAAAATTGCATATTATGTTAAATATTAATGCTGTAAAAATCTCAATAGAAATTGACATGGGGTACCCATCAACATTATTGAAAACTGTATAAACTTTAATTTATAAAACTGCATCTCCTCCCAGTAAGTTGCATGTTAAAAATTTGCACTCATCAAATGTTTCAACCTTTCGAGAACATTCTTGTCACTGTAAAATTCAATGAATATGTGTTACATTTAGAGCTGCTTGATGCAAAAGGGAGAAGCATTTCCTTAAGGGTTGAAATTGGTTGAAAAGATAAAGATACAGCAGATTGGCCCAAATGCTGTGCTCCAAGTAAAATTATTTTTTCAAAGCAGACATGTGCTTAATGAAAAGTGCTAAAACTAAATTAAAAGTATCTGAAAGAGCACTGGTAAAACTGCATAACACTTAGTCTATGTTCAATGCATTTTGGGAAGCTGTACAAAAGCAGCTGAAAAAAAAACTAGAACAGGAAGGCATAATTTTCTTGTTACTAACAGGAAATCAGCAGTAATTGCTGAGTGCACCAAGAAAAGATGTAGCAGCTGGGACATTGGTACATCAGTCTATAAATCTGTCAGCTAGGAAAGGGGCATGGCCTCCAGGGTTAGAAATACTCTCTGACCCAAAGTACAATATCCTTGGCACTTGAACAGTGATTGCTGCTGCCAGGACTTACCAATGAACTGCTGGCCTACCTTGGCACAAAATAAAACAAATCTGTCTGATTGGGAGGCGACAATCAAAAGTATTAATTGCTTTTTCCTGCCCCCCCCCCACTTACCTCCAACTACCTGCTGTACACTGGACTAGGATGGCTATCCCCAGTTGGAAAGTGTCCTTTTCTTCTGGGCTGTTTTGTGAACAAATTGCTTCAGTTAGGTCCCCCAGCTATGCTAGCTGATCACTGGCAATATCTCATGGCAACTTACCAATTGGGGTCTGCAGGATATCTTG
Organism: Neoceratodus forsteri; assembly: GCA_016271365.2. Taxonomy (NCBI): domain Eukaryota; kingdom Metazoa; phylum Chordata; order Ceratodontiformes; family Ceratodontidae; genus Neoceratodus; species Neoceratodus forsteri. Next base: position 951,995,545 of record CM028134.1, read on the forward strand.
GATCCTAGAATGAAAACATGCCTTAATAATACATAGATACATAGATACATAGACAGTGTCGGCAGATAAGGGCCTATGGCCCACCTAGTCTGCCCATTTGAGCTTGTAAGTTCAGTTTGTTTTCCTAGAAGTCTGTTTCCCCTTACCCCTGCCCTCTAGAATTCCTTTATGTCTATCCCATGCATTCTTAAATCTCGTGATTGTTTCAGCCCCCACCACTTCCTCTGGCAGGGTGTTCCACTTGTCCACCACCCGTTCTGTGAAGAAATTCTTTCTCATGTTTCCTCTGAATCGTCCTCCCTCCAACTTCATCCCATGCCCTCTAGTCCTGAAACATATTTTCACTTAAAAATAGTGTTTTCCTGCACCTGTTCCTCCCTGTAAGATACTTTTATGTCTCTATCATATCCCCTCTCCCTCCTCTCCTCCAGGGAGTACATGTTCAGTTCCTTCAACCTGTCTTCATAGGACTTGTGATGCAACCCATGCACCATCTTTGTTGCCCTCCTCTGAACCTTCTCTACCCTGTCTATGTCCCTTGCATAGGTATGGTCTCCAGAACTGTACACTGTACTCCAGGTGGGGCCTCACTAGTGTCTTGTATAGCGGAATTATGACCTCCCTTTCCTGCTGGTGATGCCCTGCCTATACATCCCAGCATCCTATTTGCTTTTACCTGATGCCTTGTCACACTGTTTCCCTACCTTGAGGTCATCAGAGATGACAACCCCAAGATCCCTTTCCTGCTTGGTGCATGCTATATCCTCACCCCCAACTGATATATTGTGCCAGGGTTTTGTGCCCCATATGCATTATCTTGCACTTCTTTGCATTAAATTTCAACTGCCAAACCCTTGACCATTCTTCAAGTTTCTGCAGGTCCTTCTCATTCTGTCTACACCCTCTGGTGTGTCTACTCTGTTACAGAGCTTTGTGTCATCAGCGAACAGTGAAATTCTGCCTTCTAGATCCTGTGCAATGTCACTGATGAAGATGTTGAATAGGACGGTCCCAGCACTGATTCCTGTGGTACCCCACTGGTTACTCTTCCCTCTGTGGAGTGACAGCCATTTACCACCACCCTCTGTGTCCTGCCACCCAGCCAGTTACCTACCCACCACACTACTGTCCTGCCCACACCCATATTCCCCAGTTTGTGTAATAGTCTTCTATGTGGCACAGTGTCAAAGGCCTTGCTGAAGTCCAGATAGGCCATGTCCACTGCCCTCCCCTGATCCACCTCCCTAGTCACCCAGTCAAAAAATTCAATAAAGTTGGTCTGACATGACCTCCCCCTGGTGAAACCATGCTGCCTTGGGTCCTGTAGTCCATTGACAACCAGATGTTCCACCAATCTCTCCTTCAGTAGTGCTTCCATGATCTTTCCCAGGCTGACTGGTCTGTAGTTCTCTGCTTCCTCTTTGTTCCCACTTTTGTATAAGGGGACTACATCTGCTGTCCTCCAGTCTTTGGGTACCTCCCCTGTTTCCAGTGATAGGCTGAACAGGATAGCCAGAGGTTCAGCCACCACCTCTCTTAGTTCTTTAAGGACCCTGGGATGCACCCCATCTGGCCCCATTGCTTTATCAGCTCTTATTACTTCCAGTTCCTTCAGGACCCTTTCTCATGTAAAGGGACTTGTGTCCATTTCTGCACCATTCTCACCCCTCTCCCTTCAGACCCATTACCCCTCTTCCTTAGTAAAGACTGAGCAGAAATACCTGTTCAATATGTCAGCTTTATTGTTGTCATCCTCCACGTGGCTTCATCCTCCCCTTCAGTCTCACTATCCCTCCTTTGTCTTTCTTTTTTCACTTATGTACCTGTAAAGGTTTTGTCCCCTTTACCCACTGATTTTGCAATGTGTTCTTCTGTCTGAGCTTTGGCTTCCTTACTGACTTCCTGCCTCCCTTTGTTTCTCCTGGTGCTTCTCCCTATCCCTCTGCCTGTGTCTTTTTGTATTGCGTGAATGCAATCTTTTTGGCTTTCACTTTCTTTGCAACCTCTTTGGAAAACCATAATGGTCTCCTCTTCCTTTTCCTCTTGCTAACCTGCTTAATGCATAATTCTGTTGTTCTTATAATCCCCATTTTAAATACTGCCCACTGTTCCTCAACCCCTGATTCCTGTCCCATTCCCCTTAATGCCTCTTTCAAGTATCTCCCCATTTTCCCAAAGTCTGCCCCCCTTAAATCCAGGATAATAGATTAGCTAGTCTTTGCCTATTATGCTCCCAAATATTGGCACTTCCTGCTTCCTACTACAAGGTGAGATCCCAATCACCTGCATTTGTGTGGCATCCTTAAGAAATTCCTGCTCCTTTTAGTAATTGCCCCTGTATTTCATTTTCTTTTAGTACTGCTACCATTTCTGGAGTGAACTTATATCACACTGTGCACTTTACAAACTGCTGCTATTGCTTACCTCTTGTGCCTGAGGCTGCCACCACATTTGCTATCTATTGTATCTATAATCATCTTGGTTATATATCAGTTGTTTGTGTTATGCTTTTTCTTGTAATTGTCAATTTTATCAACTGTAATCACATTACCTTGTCTTGTAATGTCATAGTTACATTGTTGTATACCTCATATGAATTCTGTAAGTTTATTGATCGACTCATTACAAGTCTTGATGAGTAAAACTGACAAGGACATATAATTACAAGAACAAGTATAAAACACAATTTTCAGACATAGACATATAGAAGATCAAAAGTTTGCCATAGTTAATAAAACCACACCATATGGATCATCAATAGAAAAGCATTAACAATAGAAGAGTATGTCCTGCATCTTATTGCACTTACTCTTATTGTATAGTTACTTATTCTTAGGGGAGTAGCTTTAGAAAATTCCACAGTAACACTCCACCAATGAGTGTAAACAGGACACCTCTGGTCCAGGATATCTGATACGCATAACATGCCTGTAATCTCATATATCCCTGATATTTGGAGTTGAAGTGTCAAAATCTCAAAAAAAGTAAGTCACCTACAGGATAAATACTAAGAAGACAAAGATCTTATGAAGAATACTCATAAACCACTTACCATTGATTTTATACTGCTTAGACAGAAATTGCATGTATATTGCAGGTATTTTATCATGTCCTTTATCTATTTATTTATTTGAATTTTGGTAACTAGGTCAGACTGCTGAGACCATGCAGTCCATTTTACAGGAGCAGCCCAAGGGTCAAAACAAAATAGTACATTACAAAATTAGACAATATAGTATACCATATTAATTACAAAATTTACAGAGCTATATACAAACTTAACTGAGCTATATACAATTGTACAAAAGTTAATGAAGTGAAATCAGTTTGGGTGTATTCAGCATACTATGAAACAATAGTGGGATTGGTGTGTGCATAAATAGAGCAAGAAAGAGCAAGCTAGGAGAATAATACACCAAAACAGTTATGTAGATAGTAAATAGGATAAGAGTCAACAGGCAATACCAAAAGCAGATGCAGAGCAAACTAAGGGAAGGCTACGCCTGAGATAGTTAAGTAGATAGAAAATAGGATTAGAGTCAGTAGGGATTAACAAAAGCAAATGCAGGATGGAGGTTTGAGCAAGTGTGCAGCTAGTGATTGATTAAAGCGAGATAGGGAGGGGGATGTGAGGAGATGAGGCAGTAGCATATTCCAGGCCTTAGTAGCAGAGTAGGCAAATGACCGCCTGCCAGCTAGATGGTGCAGATTAGGAGTTCCTAGATAAGGTAGACTGGATGACCTGAGTGGACACGCTTCTTCTTAGCAGTAGACAATAACCCTTAGATATGGCAGATTGAAAATATTCACTAGCTTATATACAAAGCATAGCATGAGGTACTTTGCCTTGAATTATAATGTGTCCATTCAGGGTAGTCAAGATATCACAGTGGTGTTTCCTATTATCAGCCCCTAAGACAAAGTGCCTGATTCTACCATGAAGTTGTTGGAGACTGTCAACTGATGAGACTTGAGCAGAACGAAGTAGCAGGGCTCCACAGTAGAGTAGTGGGAGGAGGGATGTGGAAGCAATTTCCCTGCAGGAGGTGACGGATATAAGGGGGTGGAGATGGTATAACAGATCTAATTTCTGGCTGATAGTTTTAGGTAGCAAGGAGACATGAAACTCAAAGGAGAAGGCTGAGACCAGGGTCAGTCCTAAATATGTAAAGGTTTGGACTACTTCTATGGAATTCCCTGATAGGGAACAGATATTGAGAGGGTATTGTGAACATACAGTATTTTGGAGGTTTGGGTGAGAGGTTATAAAAAAATATGGCATTTTTTTTTAGTGTTAACAATTAGGTGATTATCTGAGAATCAAGATTTTAGTGATTTTAAATTTGAGTTCAGGTTTTGATTATGCCAACCCGTGTCATTTGAGGTGCAGAAAAATATGGCATCATTGGAGTAGAGTTGCACAGATGTACCACTGCAGAAATTGTGACAATCGTTGATGAAAAGCAAGAAGAGAAATGGATCAAAGATTGATCCATGGGTACACCATGTGTTATGGGCCTGAGAGATGATAGTGAACCGAACCACCTCACCTTTTGGGATCTCCCAATGAGATAACTCCTGAGCCAGGTTAGTGCTAAGCAGCCCAGACCCAGTAAGTTAAATTGTCTCAGAAGGAGGTTGTGGTTGACAAAGTTGAAGACCTTAATCAGGTCAACAAATACTGCTACTGTAACTTGGCCTTTTTCACTTACATTGAGAATGCCTGCAGACACTTTTACAAAGGCTGTGGTCGTACTATAGTTTTTTCTAAAGCCATGCTGGCAGTCAGTGAGTAGATGTTGGGACTCCAAATAAGACTGTAGATGGTTATTAAGTATTCTCTCTTGTATTTTACCCAGGGGGCAAAGAATTGAAATTGGTCTGCAATTTTCAACTGTGTGGGATCCACCCTCATAGAGGGGGACCACCACAGCAACTTTCCATTTGTTTGCAGCAGATCTGAAAAGAAATGACCTGTTTATTAGATTTCTGATTGGTGCAGCAAATGCTGGTGCTCCTAATTTGAGGAACCTGAGCTCAATGGTATCATGGCAAGGGGAACTCTCTAATTTGATCTTTAATAACAGCCTGAGGACTTCCTTTGTGGTTGCAGTTTTTAAGTGGAAAGCAGGGCGTGAGCCTAAACTAGTATGGGGATGTGTGGGGATGGTAACATCAGTTGTAGGCAGAAGATACAAAGTGTATCTGTCCAGGTTAGTGACAAATATATTCCCTCAGTGATGAAAGTGGGGTCTAGAAAAAGGTTGTCATTAGAGGGAATTGAACTAGGACACTGCATTGATTTACCTTTAATTAAAGAGTTAATCTGTTTTCAGAATTCCTTGGCATTTCTAAGATTTTCTGTTTGCAGTGCATGAGAGTAAGCTTTTTTGGCTGCATGTAACTTGGTTTTGCAGAAGTTTCTCAACTAATAATAAACTAACCAGTTGGAGTGAAGACAGTTAATCTTGAATGATTTTCAGGCAGCATCCCATCTTTTCATGATTGCCCTTAATTCAATGGAAAGCCAAGGGGCACTGCTATCTTTTGACCTATATTTGGTTAGTGGTGCATACCTGTTGATAATGAAAGTAAAGACAGTGATAAAACAGTCTTGGGCCTGATCTATCATGGGCAGTCTGGTAAGTGTGCTTCAGTCAGTATTGTAAATTGAAGACATAAACTCATCATTTGACTCTATGATTTTGGAAGGGGGTGCTACAAAATTATTGTGACATATGCAGTAGACAGGGGAGTGGTTGCTGATGCTGTCTGGAAGTACTACAGTAAACTTTATCCTGTGGGGGCAATTTGACACTATTCAGTCTAGGAGCATTGATGAGTCAGTCTTGTTTTTTTGTCGAGTGGGATCGTCAATATGTTGTGTGAAGTTATTGTCAGATAAGATTGCCTGGGCCTTATTTTTATTAGGGAAATGCCAATCATTATTACAATCCCCATAGAGTACCATATCGTGTGAGGGAAGATCAGATAAGGATGACATTAGGGAACATAATATATTGGTGGCATCTTTGGGTGGGAGATATAAGGAACCAATAATTATTTTTTTTACATTGCCAAGCATCAGGGATATAAACAAAGATTCTACTGATGGAAGAATTTCTGCCGGTGAAGAGATTTCAGAGGCAGATAGACAAGATTTCACATAAATGAAAACACTACCACCCTTTTCACCTACACAGTCCCTTCTGAAGCATGAGTAACTTTGGAGGTTCACCTCATGTTGGAGTATGCCAGGCTTTAACCAAGTCTCTGTTATGTCAAGAGTATCGGGGTTATGCTGGTCAGTCCATGACTGGATCTCAGCCATTTTAGGGCGGAGACATTGAGCATTTAAGTGTGCAATTTTGATGCTTTTCTGACTATGTCTAATATGTTGTGATGATCCTGCAGGCATGAAAGCTGGACCAGAGGGCCTGAGGTTAGATTCTATATCACCAGCATGAGTAAGGATATGGAGCAAGTAAAAGAATACAGCTGACTTTAATGAAGGTAGGCCAGCAGAACCATGAACAGTCCTACTTAAGGAGTGATAGAAACTCCGAGTGCAGAACCTAAGGTAAAATGCATCCTTTCTGCACAGAAGAAGAAGGAAGTTAGGGGGTAATGTAAACTCAGGGTAGTGAGTACAGATGGGGTGAGGTGCAGGACAGGCTTGCGGGTACTCTAGACAGTGTGCTATGACAGTGTCCATTAGTGAAAATGAAAGAATCTAAAGAAAAGCTAAAGCAGCTCTGTGGTATGCCATTTTGTACCAAAGGATTAGGAAAAGAATGAGTGTTGGTATAATATTATGGTGTAGCTCTGTTTTGTGATGCACCAAGCTATTCCAGGCTATTCCCGGGTGTAATGTTTAAGCAAGATGTTTAGATTTAATAAGGTCAAGGAGAGGGTGTAGTAAACCCTAATGTTGGTCCAACAAAGGCTTGTGATCTCTTAAAACATTCAAAGAAATTATAATGCAGCTAAGCTTGTTGCCAAATGATCTTTATCTGATTTCTCTCATGCCTTATTAAATACTAATTTAGCTAATTTCATTAATGTAGTGAAAAACTCAGATTGCCTAAAGGCCAACAGGGATTAGACAAAGAATTCCCTGCAGTTAGCCTCCCTATCTAGAATTATACCTTATGAAACCCTAAACCTAGTAAGCAACAAACAGATGTCCCCTACTGGTGTTCCACTATAGGCTGCTGATGGGAAAGTGTGGACTTAGTCACATGTCAGCTTCCGACTATATAAGGCAGAGCACCTACTGCATTGTAGTGGCAGGGATACAGCACCTCAACTATAGTTCAGTATTGATTAAAAGAATAACTTGTGGATGTAATAAGTAGCTTTTTGACAAAATTATAATGAATTAAGCTTTTGCTGTCTAGAAATATTAAGCTGTGGCTGTAATAAAATAGAAAAATGAAGATACAGTTGAGCTGTAAAGCCCCATAGGGGGAGAAAAGTCCAAGTCCAGTAGCAGTTACAGTTGCAGACAAAGAAAAAAGGTGCCAAGCTTGCACCGAGTCCCTTCAGATTCTGTGAGCAGCGTATGCCTGTTACTTGCTTGCGAGTGGCGGATGGGCTCCCTGTAGCAATGGCAGCCTAGGAGAAGAGCCCAGAGAGGGAGAGCTGTGGAGGTGCTCAGTAGTGATTTTGTAAGAAAAGAGAAGGAACAGGGTTAAGGAGGAGCTGGCAGGGGGGAGGGGAAGAATGCTCAGAGCACGGGCTGCAGAGAGAGAGAGAGAGAGAGGCAGTAATGACCCTAAAAGGTGAGAAATCAGGCAGAGAGTCAGGTTACATAAGAGTAAAGGCAGAAAATTACTTGTAGCGCTGTAAAGTAAAATACCTGCTAAAATAATGCAGAAACTTTAAGCAGCAGTGCAATGTAAAAAAATTGTGCTTTTTTGGCAATGTATTCCCTTTGTGCTGCTGAGCATTTACCTGGTACTCTTTCCAGCTTGCATTGTACTATCATCCCGTAATTTGCTGTTATCCTTTGTTTTGTTTACATTTCTGCCACAGGCCATGTTAACTGGAAACCCCTCTGCTGCCAACTGCACATGTGTATGACTGGCAGTACTACACAGGGACATGGGGAATGTTCAGCACAAGGTCCCACTGCAGTAACCAAAAGACGTGATGCAACGTGAAGGGGGGAGCACAGCTGAAAATTAGGTAGCCAACATATTTATTGTTGTCCCACAACAATTGAAATCAATTTTAAAGATCTAAAAAACTAAAGATTGCTAGAAAAAAATATATATAGATATGGAAACCTCATCTATAGCTGCATGCTTACAATCAAAAAAAAAAGCAATTTGATAATTATTTCCTGATTATGTTGCACTGCTGCTTTAAGCTAATAAATTATTGATTAACTTATGCTGGTAAACCTTCCACAGTACTACAGGCATTAAGCTAAAGTTTGTTACAAGATTACATAAAATTATTCGCAACATAAAACCCAGTAAAAAGGAAAAAGTAGCACCTCAACTATAGTTCATATCGATTAAAAGAATAACTAGCAGTGGATGTAATAACTAGCTTTTTGACAAAATTATAATGAATTAAGCTTATGCCGTCTCGTAATATTAAGCTGTGGCTGTAATAAAATTGAAAACCGAAGATGCAATAGAGCTGTAAAGTCCCAGAGGGAGAGGAAAGTCTGAGTCCAGTAGCAGTTGCAGTTGCAGACGAAGAAACAAAGGCACCAAGTTCAAATCTAAGCTGGCACTGAGTACCTTCAGATCCTGAGAGCAGTGTATACCTGTCACCTGCTTGAGGGTAGTGAGTGGGCTCCATGTGGCAACAGCCACCTAGGAGATGATGCAGAGAGGGAGAGCCATGGAGGTGCTCAGGGGTGATTCTGTTACTTGCTTTCCGGTGGCAGGTGGGCTCCGTGTGGCAACTAATATTTCAAAGCGTGGGTTCATTAGTGCATTGAGTAATATTTTGTTTTACACAGTCAAACCCATTTAAGTGAATACCAGATAAGTGAATAACCTAGATAACTGAAAAATAAAATAAACAAGCATGTGTCAATGCCGAATGTTGTCACTCTGGCATTGGCTTTGGTAGTGAAGTGCAGAAACACATTTTTTGGCAGGATGTGAAAAATGACAGCTGTGCTGTTCATAAGGAGGCGTTAAAAAATGGCAGTGGTGAAAATGTGGCATGTAAGTGTTGCAAATGTGCGAAGGTACAAGGGTGTGTGGGAAATGCACAATGCACACTTGTAACACAGTCAGTTTATGGAGTTCTGGCACCAAATTTTCAACATAGGCATTTTAGCACCTCTGCTCATGTGCAGTGTCACTGTCATTTCCTCAAACTGTCCCAAAAAGTGATTTCACACAGCGACTGCGCTATTCTGTGCCAGATGTGCAAAAACACATTTTGGGCAGGATATGTAAAATTACAGCTGTACTGTTCATCAAGAGGTGTGGAAAAATGCCAATGGTGAAAATCCAGAGTGACAATATTACCAATGCACAACGTTATGAGAGTGCGTGCAAACTGCACAAAGCACGCCTGTAACACAGTCATTTTATGGAGTATCATCACCAAATTTTCAACACAGGCATTTTAGGACATCTGCTCATGAACAGTGTCACTGTCATTTTCATAATCTGCCACGAACACAGATTTCTCACAGCTACAATGGTATTGTGTGCCGGAACTGCGGAAACACATTTCGGCCAGGATGTGAAAAATGACAGCTACACTGTTCATGAGGAGGTGTCAAAAAATGACAATGTTGAAAATCTGGCATGGAAATACTGCGAATCCATAAAGTTATGAGCGTGCGTAGCAAGTGTGCAACAACGCCAAAACAGCTATTTTGGATTTTTCCACCAAATTTGCAACATAGCCTTTTTGACAGCCCACCTCATGAGCACTGCCATTGTCCTTGTGTTAATCAGTCCTGAAAGGTGAATCTGCACAGTGACTGCAAAATCACCTTTTGGGACCGATTAACATCATAACTGTGACAGAATTCATGAGGAGGGGCCCAAAAACCCCATGTTGATAATTTGGTGAAAAAATTCCCCAAAATGCCTGAGATATGCACCAACATTGAAAAAACCCTATTTATTCCATTATACAGCTTACCGGCATTTCCTCAGTTTGCGGTCAGCTTTAAAGAGTGCAGATGTGTTCCCAGTCCACCGAAGATTATCACGGCCAGCTCTGGAGGTAAGTATGGGGTGAGGGATGTGTGGGGAGGCAGGGTGCACAGTCGGTGGGTGCAGGTGGTGGGTAGGAAGACCACGAGGGACTGTTTTCTGCTTGCAGGTTCAAATGAAACACATCACGGACATTTTTCTTTTTTACGGGTGGTTTCTTGCTTTTGGGGGCCACAGTAGCTGACAGAGGATTAGGAACTGGTAGCTGAAGAGAAAGTATCGTGACGACGGGAGGGCCTCTGCCGCACATTACAGAGGGAAAGGGGAGATTGACGCCAACAGGGATTGGGCACCCTGTCAGCAAACAACGAAATCGGGGGAGACACATTCTGCCGATGGGGAGTGGGCTCCCCCATTGGCACACAGTTCGCAGGGCAAGCCGACTGGGGGATTGGGCACCCCAAAAGTCGGCAGTTCAGCCATCATGCTAGTAGCTGTTGAGCACGTAGGAAGGGTCTGCTGCGTGTTATGAGCTTTGCTTAAATTGCAGCAGACTTTTCCTTAGATGTGCTCACCACATTACTATGCATGGTGTGGCACCAGCATGCAGGCTGATTGGGGAAGGAGGGACGCACCTACTGGTGTGTGCCCTGCATTCACCCAACAGAGACCGCACCTCCAAATACCTACTGCTGCAAGATGTCACATCTTCCATTGAATTAAGGGCCCTCATGGAAAGATGGGATGCTGCCTGAAAATCATTCAAGTTTAACTGTCTTCACTCCGACTGGTTAGTTTATTATTAGTTGATACCACATCTTGGCTGCACAAGCATGCCGATATAAAAATAAAGTTTGCAATCCTGATCTCTTTCCTATCTGTTCAATGTTAAAATGATCTGATAGGCCAGCCCGGTGGCGCTGAGGGTTGAGGCGCTAGACATCACACCTCATGCCATGCTGGCAACCCGGGTTCGGGAATGAACTTGGGCCACCGGGGGCTGGCAGGGGAGGGAGAGAATTGAGCATCCGATGACTGCTGTCCTCTCTTTGGGGCAGATAGTGGGGTTTGCATTGCCCTGTAGTGGTGACTGGCGGAGGCCAGCCGCAATACAGTGGCATGCCAAAGTTGGGGAAGAGTGCGGCAGGCGTCCGTACTACGTGCTCAGATGCCATTGCACGTCCAGCTCTCCATGAGGGAGAAAATGCAGAAAAATGCGCAGGGCGATCTTTGTGGCTGATGGCTGCACTTTGCCCCCCCGGAGAGACCTGAGAGGGGTGCGTATCCAGTGGGTGCGAGAGTGATGAAAGGCCGGTCCACTGGGGAGCAGGTTCGTGTGGCCCGTACACACAACTGGGTCCGGGGGTGCAGGGCCAGCGGCCGGAGATCATTGGGGCTGCTCTGCCAAGGAGGAAAAATAAGAGTATGATAAAAAAAAAATGCTCTGTTAAGTGAGTAGAGCAGCCCTTTTAAGTGAATATTTTTGTTTGTTTTCTGTCCCTGATGACAGACCATTATCACATCTCCTCAGCTGACCCTACTCTGTCCCACTCCTCCTGCTACTTCTGGATAATGGCATGCAAATAACTCTTCAATTAAGCACATCTGGTGTTAATTGTGGCTCAGAGTGCAGTGTCAAATCCAGTTTTCAGCCTTTTGTTTTTGACACTGCCACTTACTGGTAAAGATAGATTCCAAATGAATCCACAGCAGACTCACCAGTATGCCATAATAAAGATTTTAGCTTAAAGGAAAATGTTGATGATCTACAGCCTACAAAAGGTTCTCCAGTTCCTTATGATTACAATGCTGAATCCCAGGACTTCAAACCCTATTATGAGGTCAAGGACAGAGGTGTAGAACACCTATTACCAAACAGTTTGTCGAGGTCCAGTGGAGTGAAAGAGATCAAGTACAGTGAAGCACAACTGTTGTATAAGTAAGAAACTCTGATATACACACAAATAAATGTCATTAAATAACATGCATAACTTTCTCAGAATGTTTGTAATGCTTTTTATGCCTGTCATAAATAAATCTGGCTTATAAAATCTAAACAAAATGATTGTGTGTATCCCTTTCAGCTTCTGCTAATGAAAACAATGGTAATCCGGTTTACGGAATAACCAACTTAAATGATTATTTTTTGTGGCTAATCCAATATTCACTTGAGTAAGTTTCATTGTATTATCATGTCATCACTGTTTTAATGCATTATATTTTTCCAGGCCATGTCTGGAAATAGGTATCTTTATGCCTAATACACCTACCTGGCGAACCAATACAAATGAATAAATTATATGGTCACAGTTATCATAAATTATTGATGATTATCTCCTTCATAATGTACTGGGGCCATAGGACGATAGAAGCATTGGTCTTTCAGACAAAAGAAGGCACTTCCTATCATGTTTGTCTGCTGTGTCTTAATTGGAATAGTATGCAATCTTCTTCCCCTGAAAATAATTATCAAGATTCCTCTTAAAGGAGTACATAATTCTGTTCCCCACCAGAGATTTCAATAACCTAGTCCAGGTTGATATACCCTTTGAGTAAACCAAGCTCATCTCTTTACAGTTATATAAATAGTCACCCCTTAATTGACACCTATGTCCTTTTGATTAAAAACTTGGTTCCGTAAATTCTTGATGCAAACACTCTCTAAGCACTATATCATTGATAGCCCTGAACACTACAAAATTGTTACCCCTCATTATTCTTATTTCTATTACAAATTCTGTTAGTTTAGTCATTCTTCATATGGTTTCTCATCCAGCCTCTTGGTTATCTCACTTGATCACCAGTGTACCCCTACTAGTCTCAAAATGTCCAGTTCATCTTGGTTATGTATTGTGTCCTGCTATTGTGCCGTAGTTGTCAATGTTATCAACTGCAATCATGTCACCTTATCTTGTAATGTCATAGTAACATTGTTTTATATTATCATGTTGTCACTGTTTTTTATTGATTTGTACTCTCCCAAGTCATGTCTGGAAATAGGTATTTTTATGCCTAGTGCACCTACCTGGTGAATTAAAACAAATAAATAACTTATAAAGTCATAATGATCACAAATACTTGATGATGCCCTCCTTCATAATGTACTCAGGATCATAGAAACATAGACACGTTGACATTTGAGTCAAAAAAGGTGCTTCCTATCATGTTTGTATGCTGTGTCTTGATGGAAATAGCCTGTAATCTAATTCTCCTGCAAATAAATATCAAGATACCTCTTAAATGAGTACAGCATTGTGCTTTCCACCACAGATTTGGACAGTCTATAACATTTGTGTAAACCAAGCTTTACTCTTTACAGATTTTTTTTAAAGACACCCCTTAATTGACACCTATGTCCTCTTGAATAAAAACCTGGTTCTTTAAATTCCTGATGCAAGCACTCTCTAGGCATCATAGCCTTGATAGCTATCCATACCATAATACAGTGGCCCCTCATTCTTCTCATTTCTAGACTTTACAAACTCAGTTTAGTCTCTCTTCATATGATCTCTTTTCCAAACCTTGATTATCTTACCTGATCTCCAATGCACCTCTCCCAGTCTCAAAATGTCCAGTTTATCCTTGTTTATTTATTTATTTATTACAGTCTCAGAATTTGACATACCTTTGAGTCAGAGACTCATTTAGAAAGGTTACATGTCCAAAAGAAACCATAACAATTAGCTAAATACAACAATATAATAAAAACATGACATTGATATAACAAAAAAAAAAATAAAAATCAGATCCATTATTCTATCAGACTTTGTCAAAGTTGGCAAGTAAGAACCAAATGTAGATACCAGGTAAAAGCTAATATAAAATACAATAATTTATCAGTTTGTGATAATAGGCAGTGAAGAATAACTTTGTCAAAGTCAGTAGGTTAACATGGGTCAGCCAAGACAAATAAAATGGAGCAGTGAAAAAGGGGAAAGGGGGGATAAGGGAAATCAGGGTTCAGGATTTACAGAGTGAGTTGAAGTAGAGAGGAAACATGTCAAGAGAGAGATACCTATGGGAGGGTGTGGAGGAGGAGGAGGGGAAGGGTGGGGAGAGTGGCAAATGTTTAGCCAGGAAATGAGGGGATACGTGTGTGGGTGAAGTAGCTTAAGCTGGGCAGTTGCAGTGGTTGAGAGAAAGAAGGTTCTGTCTGAGGTTCTGTTTAAACTGCCCTAACTTGGAGGCAGTTTGTACATCAATAGGGAGATCAGATAACCAGGTGGGAGCTCTGTAAAGAAAGGTCTGCTGCGCTAGATTAGTCTGATAGACTGGGGCTTGATAGGTAGGTCTAGTTGTGCTTCTCATCCTTCAAAGATTGGTTACTGGGGTAAGGAGGCATTGTGTTGTTGAAGGGGTTAGACCCAGACAGATCTTCTTACCTAGTAGGCAGGTCTGGTACATGATCCTACCACTAAGATTCAGCCAGTAGGTTTGGGTATACAGATCACAGATGTAGGTGTACCTGTGAGCCCCAGAAACCAATCGGCAGCCCTTATTGAGGGCAAACTTAATATGTTTAAGTGAAGTGTCTAGCTGCTCCATAAATGACTAGCCTGTAGTCTACAAGAGAGAGGACAGTGCTGTTGCTGTTGACAACAAGATGGTGTGCATCAGGGCAAAGGCTGTGATGGTGTCTGAAGAGGAGCCCTATTCGAGTATTAACAGCTTTAGAAATTATGTCTCTATGGTCATTAAAGGATGAGGTGCTGTCAAGTGTAATGCCTTGGTACAAGAAAGTGTATACTTGCTCCAGAGGATTATGACAGTTGTTAAGGATGGAGAGTTGAGATGACTTATGCTTGTTGTGAGAATTTACAAATAACATCACCTTGGTCTTTTTATAGTTCGGGATTAACTTGTGTTCTGTAAGCCAGGACTCAACCAGGGCAAAGCTGTGCTGCAACTCTCTAGTAAGGAAGGAAGGGTCTGGCTGGCTCATTTATAAGATGACATCATTTGCATAGAGGAGGAATTGACTAGGACAGGCCTGGGGGAGGGAACTGAGGAAGAGACTAAAAAAGAAGGAGCCAAGAATGGAACCTTGCAGTACACCAGACAGCACAGAATGGGAAGTGAAGAAGATACCCTTAATTGTCACTTGTTGCATTCTGCTAGAAAGGCAATTCTAAAACAAGGAGGTAACTGCATGTGAAAGAACAAGGATGGGGAGAGACTCAATAAGTAGGGAATGGTTAATACAGATTGGTCAATACCTGCAGGAAGATCTGCCAGAACTAGACACATAGTGAATTTTCTGTGGGGGGAGGGGCTTAAACAACTGATACAGCAACTCACAAGAGACAGGGCTATCTTAGATCTAGTACTGACTAATGAGGAAAGGATCACAGACCTCCAGGTAAAAGGTCACCTGGGGGCCAATGACCATCACATGGTATGGTTCAGTTTGGTCACTAGAACTAAATCATCCCCTTCCAAGACAAAAATATGGGACTTCAGAAGAGCTGACTTTGAAAAGATGGCCAACAGAGCTAAGCTAGCCCTGGCAGGAAGAAATATAAGTGAGGGAGTACAGGCAAAAGTGGGCAAGCATTAAGGATGCAATACTTGAAGCAACATCCCATTGTGTTAGGGAGAAAAGAAAGAGCCAAGAAGGAGGAAACCACTTTGGTTCTCAAAAACAGTAGCAGAAAAGTTCAGAGCCATAAGGCTGGGCTTCAGGAAATATAAGGGAATGCAGTGGGACAAAGATAAGGAGGCATATCAAATATCCCAAAGGGAAGCAGGGAAGGAAGTAAGGCAAGCAAAGGCTCAAACTGAGGAAACATTGGCATGAACAGTAAAAGAAGGGGACAAGATTTTCTATGGACACATTAGTGAAAGGAGAAAGTCCAGAGGGTGTATTGCTAAGATCAAAGGAGATAAGGAGGACTGTGTGGAGGAGGACCAAGGAAAAGCATTTATCCTAAATAGATACTTCTGCTCAGTATTTACTGAAGAGAAGGTAGGGCAGGGCCCACAGCTCAGCACCATGGACACAGGAGACGGAGGTGTTCACAAGTCCCTTCACAAAAGAAAGGGTCTTACAAGAGCTCGATAAGCTTGGGGTGGACAAGGCAATAGGACCTGATGGCATACATCTCAGGGTACTAAAGGAGCTAAGGGAGGAACTAGCAGAGACATTATCAGAACTGTTTAGTGAGTCTCTGAGCACTGGAGAGGTCCCAGAAGACTGGAGAAGGGCTGATGTGATCCCACCCCACAAGAGTGGTAGCAGGGAGGAGGCAGAGAACTACAGACCAGTCAGTCTTACCTCAGTAGTGGGCAAGATTACAGAGGCACTCCTTAAGGAAATTATAGTGCAACACCTGGAATCCATAGAAGCACAGGATCCAAGACAGCATGGGTTTACAATAGAAAGGTCCTCAAACTAATCTCATAGATTTCTTTGACTGGGTAACCAGAGTGGTGGACCAAGGGGGTGCAACTGATATCTCCTACCTTGACTTCTGCAAAGCTTTTGATACTGTTCCACATAGAAGATTGATTAATAAGCTGGGTAGGCTCAGGGTGGGTCAGAAGTAGGTCAACTGGGTGACAAACTGGTTGGCTGGCAGAAAACAGAGTTGTGGTAAATGGTATACAGTCAGAAGAGATGCAAGTCACTAGTGGGGTACCTCAGGAATCAGTCCTTAGGCCAGTCCTCTTCAATATCTTTATCAGTGACATTGCAAATGGACTGGAGGGTAAGGTTTACCTGTTTGCAGATGACACCAAGATCTGCAACAAAGGAGATGATCCAGATGGGGTGGGCAGAATGAAAAGAGATCTGGATAAACTGGCAGAATGGTCAGAAGACTGGCAAGTGGGGTTTAACACAAAGAAGTGCAAGATCATGCACATAAGGCATAGAAACTCTGAAGCCACCTATAGGTTGGGAGGGGAGCTGCTGGCAATCACAAAGGAAGAAAGAGACTTAGGCATTATCATCACAGATGGCCTGAACTAATTCAAGCAGACCACTAAAGCAGTAGGTAAGGCTAGAGGAATTTTGGGGTGTATTAGTAGGGGCATCACAAGTCATAAGAGGGAAGTAATAATCCCTCTTTACAAGACACTGATTAGGCCCCATCTGGAGTACTACATGCAGTACTGGAGGCTGCACTGTCACAGGGACATTAACAAAATGGAGGCAGTCCAGAGAAGGGCAACCAAAATGGTGCAGTGACTACATCAGAAAACATATGAGGACAGATTAATAGAGCTTAATATGTATACCCTAAAGCAAAGGAGGGAAGAGGGGATATGATCGAAACATTCAAACATCTTAAGGGCATTAACAAGGTAAAAGAGTCTAACATGTTTCAATATAAGAAAAATAGCAGAACAAGAGGACACAGCATGAGATTAGAAGGAGGCCGATAAAGTGGTAATGTAAGGAAGTTCTTTTTCACAGAAATTGTGGTGGATACACGGAATGGCCTACCTCAAGAAGTGGTGGCTATGAATACACTGCAGGGCTTCAAACAGGCATGGAATAGGTATAAGGGAGCAATACAGATGAATATGAATAGATAGGCCATTGACAGAGTACAGGCCTATGGCATATACATAAGGAAGAAAAAATGGGCAGACTGAATGGGCCTTGCGGTCCTTATCTGCTGTCAACTTCTATGTTTCTTGTTTCTATGTGTCAAATGCTTTAGTTAGGTCAATGTAGATGGACCCAACTAAGTTGCCATGGTCAAGTGCTCTGTGAATAAATGTAGTATATTCAAGAAGTAATGTAGTGGTGCTATGATTTTTTCTAAACCCGGGTTGCTGCGAACATTGAGTGTTGTATTTTGTCAGGTAATTGGAGAGCTGATTGGAAACAATACATTCAGGCTCTTTGGAGAGGGGGGGAAGTATAGAGATGAGATGGTAGTTAGAATGCAAGGTCTTGTCTCTGCTCTTGCAGGCAGGGGTAACTATGGCTGCCTTCCACAAGAGAGGGAATTGACCTAGGCAGAGGGACAGATTGAAAATCTTGGTGAGGAGTAGCAGTATAGCATCTAGGGCAAAGCGGAGTAGTTTTAACTCAAAGAAATCACTGCTGTAGCATGATCTGTTAAGGACACAAAGGAGGTACTTTTTTGTCTCTTTGGCTGAGACTGTCCTAAAGTAGAAGGGGGGGGTTTGGGAGTGGTTATAACTCTAGAGGAGCTGTTAGGGGTTCCAGGTGTAGAGGGGGCATTAGAGAAGAAGTCAGGGGGAAGGAATCCACTTAGTTCTGAGAAAGCATTATTAAAGATGTCAGCAATTTGTTGTGAATCCTGGGTGGAAACTCCATTGATGTTGATAAGTGACGGTGGAGTTTTGTTGGACTTGCTAGTCAGAGTATTGATGTTCTCCTAAAAATACCTACTGTTACCTCACGTGTCAATAAACACAGTTTTGTAATAATCAGACTTGGCAAGGCAAATTGCATGAGTGCAGTTGTTCCTGGCCACCTTGTACCTCTCCCAGTCAGAGGGGTTACCAGTGGCATGGGCATTATGTCAGAGATGATCTCGAACAGCCATCTGATTAAGGAAAGAGATGGAGATCCAGGGGTTACAGGCACCTTTCGATTTCCTTTTTGTGAGAGGGGCGAAGATATCACGGGCTACGTTGAAAGTGGTGATAAAGTATTCTAGTACAGAGTCAACATTAACAGCTGAAACAATAGGCATTCAGTCACACTGCTGTAGGTACCATAAGAACTGCTGCTACTGCCCTTTTTTCAGGTCTTGCTGGTAAATTGCCTTGGGGAATTTAGGGGCCTTGTTAGACCAGAAGCTAATAACCAGGGAGTGGTCACTGAGTGAATCAGATAAGACCTCAGTGCCCATAAACCTTTCAGGATGGTTGGTAAGAAGTAAGACTAATTGAGTGCTGTTGTTTGTTCTATAGTTGTGCCTGGTGGGGGAATTAACCAATTGGGAGAGGTTAAGGGTGGCGAGTTCGTCTTTGAAAGGGTCATCTTCAGGGGCAAGCCAGTTTACATTAAAGTCACCAAGAACTACTATTTCAGAGCGATTATATATCAGTTGTTGCTGTGTTTATTGTGTTTTTTTATTGTGTATTTTATTCATGTGGAACCCAATCCCAAAGGCTCTGGGTGCCTTACAATAAGTACAACTGATCAATGACATAATTAAAATCAGTAATTACTAAATTAAAACAATTATGTCATAAAGCCAGGCCCAAAGCTTAAGTACAACAATTAGTTTTTTAAAGATTTGTTAAAAATGGCCACTTAGCACCTTCTATCTCCCAAGGAAGGATGTTCCATAGAATCGGGGCTGCCTCCCAGAATGCCCTATTTCCCAATGATTTCAAACAGGACCTCAGCACCAACATGATGTCTGCTTCCACTGGTCGGAGTGGGTGGCAGGAGTATAAGGTATCAGGAGGTCTTTCAGGTAGTCTGGACCTAGACTGTGCAGGGCCTTCTATGTCAACAAGCGCACCTTGAAGCTGATGTGCCACTACACTAGCAGTCACTGAAGACCAAATTCCCCCATTTTCAGGGGCAATACGGGGGAGCTGTCATGGCTGTACTATTATTTTGGCTCTTCTATTGTATCTTCCATGCCCACCATTTAATCCATGTAACTGTCCTACTGTGTTAATCTTTTATTTATTCATTCGAGCTCAGTTATAGTCTATAACTGGAAGCATTTTTAAATGCAGGTCCAGTTCTGTTAGTATGTCATTTATGCAGGTTTTTTAGCTAATACAGTGTGTGTTTCTGATGTACACACTGTTGGAATATATCATTTTAGAACTGTGTGGTGTAGCTTATGTCCATCTCACCCACAGAGTTCTAGAGAAGAAAACTGATGATTGTTGCAACAGTTTCAGAGCTTTGTAATGACATAAACTAAATCAGACAGTTTTAAAACTGTATTTACTACCTGTATGTCGATTGAAGCACCAACTGAGATAACTACAAAGCTGGCATAGATGGAATAAAAACAGAACTGGAACTGTATTTATCCCTTGCATGGCTGCGGACTGATATATCAGTCCAAAATTCTTGTATTTTCTAATTCTGTCAGCAGCCTAAGGGTTAAAATTCAGTGTTTACAGGGAAAAATACCTGTAGGTTAACGGTAGTTTTCCTTTTAACATGATTTACCTTAGCCAGCCCAGTGGCACTGAGGGTTGAGGTGCTGGACACCACACCTCACACCACACTAGCGACCTGTGTTCTGGAATGGGCATGGATCACTGGGGGCCAGCTGGGGAGGGACAGGGATTGAGCATCCAATGACAGCTCCCCTCTCCCAGGGAGGGGTGGGTTGCCACTCCCGTCACATGACTGCCACCAGGTGGAGGCCTGGATGGTAGTCTGGGACTGTGGGCAACACGAAGGGTGAGCATCACCAGGCTGCAGCGTATGCGTGCCTCCTTGCATGTGCGTGCACTGGCAACACGGGGCTGGAGAGAAAACTGAAAATGGATCTGGCAGGCTCCGTGAATCTTGGTGGTGATCCTGTTTAGCAACCCTCCGGCTTCTGGATTTGTGCTCGGGGAGGGGGGGAAACTGTCCCTCCCTCCTCCAGCCCTGCTGCAGGGGGCAATCCATAGGGAATTACTGAGGAGGGAGCTAAGTTGACGGGACTGCCGGAATAAGCTTACCTGCCAACTCAGAGGGAGTGGTGCTAAAATAGAATAAAAAAAGACAAACATAAAATGATTTACCAGTAATCTGGCTGGAATGAATGCATAATACATTAAAATAAAATTAGTATGATTTAGGGATAATATTCAATTAACTGGAGAATATGAAGGAATAATTGGCTTATGTGGGTGATTAAATGTCCAGTGCCAAAGCATGAGGTGTTTATTCAACCACAGAAGCTAAGTATTCCTAGTATACTCCAGATAACTCAGGAGTATTACTATTATAAGACTAGGAGGTTTGAATTCTGGATTAGAAAACTCTGTGGTAGTTGAAGTGTCCTGGCTCAGTGAGTACTTCTTTTTCTCCTTTTCTGTGGAGTAGATGTTTGTAAACTATTGTGGGCATTTCTTACATACGGATAAAGTGTTGTGGGACTTCTCGGTGTATCTAAAATGTTGATAAGTTTAGCGGGTAGGTTGAGTAATGTAATTTGTGAGGTACAGTATTAAATGGCAGTTTTCCTCTGTTCTAATTGCTTGCAGTAAAAACCTGCAGTGTAATGTATGGTACTGGTGTGTTAACACCATAATACAGGAGTATCCACACATTTTATTCTGTGTTTGGCATTCTTTAAAACCTAACTTTAGTTTAAAAGGGCTAGGATCTGCCTGGTGGGAGTTGACAATCTCCCTTCAATGGAAATGTTATTTATTTACCTTGATAACCCTCAAAACATTTAATTAAATATGTATTTGCTTTGTATTAGTCTTTTGCTTAGCAATTTCACTTATATAATAATTTGGTTAAGTACATATATAATGAGTGAGGTTCAATCTTGCAAAGATTTTAAGTATATTAACATACCATTAAGTCTCCCTCAAGTATTATTTAAATAAAACTAATTGATATCATAAGCTAAAATTGATGATACTTTAAATAGCTATCTATTCTTAATCAATGCGAATAATTAGTTTTATGGTTTGTTAATTACATTTCTGGCTCAGTTACGAACTTAATAACTGCTCACTGAGTTTAATTAAAGGTGAACCTTAATTACTGGCCTTGCTCCATACAAATTCAATGATTACTGGATGTTCTGAATCAATCTAAGTTTCTCATGAGGAATTTTATAACTGCTATCCACTCTGGGCACTGCTTTCACTTCATTGTGACATGCTGTATGTTGCACAAGAGTCCTGAAGTCATTGTTAAGCAGCTGCTGCAGAACATTACTTCCCATTGCATTTTTCAGGTACTGTAAGCCCTTAATGTTCCACAAACACTAGGGAAAGCAGGCTGACCTTGATATTTCTTAAAGGGCTACAGAAGACCTACAGGATCTGATCTGGCAAAGTTAGGCACCCAGAAGGCAGACACAGGTGTCCTGGACCCCCACATAAACTGCACCAGTGTTCTACCTGGGGGTTGTCATATCAGATGACCTAAAGGTGGGCCAGCAATGTGAGAAGGCAGTAAGGAGGGCTGGAGGGATACTGGGATGCATAGGAAGAAGCATCATTAGTAGAAAACAGGAAGTTGTTGGCCCTCTGTACAGACAGTGGGTAAGACCACATCTGGAGTACTGTGTACAGTTCTGGAGACCCCATCTCCGCAAAGACATAGACAGGGTGGAGGCTGTCCAGAGGAGGGCTACCAAAATGGTGCAGGGTCTACACCAGAAGACATATGAAGAAAGACTAACAGAGCTTAAGATGTATAGCCTTGAGGAAAAGAGGGAGAGAGGGGACATGATAGAAACTTTCAAATACCTCAAGGGAATCAACAAAGTCCATGAGGGTAGCATCTTTCAGAAAAAGAGATGTGCAAGAACAAGGGGCACAATTTGAAGATAGAGGGGGGACAGCTCAGAGGTAATGTGAGTAAGTATTTCTTCACAGAGAGGGTTGTAGATGCATGGAACGGCCTTCCTGAGGAGGTTGTAGAGTCAAAAACAGTGGGGGAATTCAAGAATGCATGGGACAGACATAAGGCAATTCTTGTGGGGGATAGGAGGAAGTAGGCTGCTGGTTAACTAGGATCTGCAGCTTAACCATTAGGTAGGGAATTGGGCAGACTAGGTGGGCCAAGCAGTCCTTATCTGCCATCAAATTCTATGTTTCTATATAAGGCTCTTTCAGGGACTAAAGGTATGAAAATTTTACAGTTAGCATGGCACTAACAGGGTTTGTGCCATGTAAATTGGGCAAATGTAGTTAGACATGCACTTGACATGTCAAAACCAAAGATAGAATGGCACAAACCAGTAAGAGTATGAGAATTAAGCCTCTTAAGAACTGTATGCTAATGAAAGTTGAAATCATGCTTACATTGCACACTAGTATATTGTCAGCATTTTGAACACACCAATACCCTGCTTACACAATGCAACTTAATGTCTGGAAAAAAAACATGTTATAACAGGTCTAATGTCCCTGGATTATTATGCATCCATAGAACTAGGACCAAGCATGCAGAGATGTTGTTATCCTTCACGGCAACTACAGTATGGAACTCTATCCACCAGTGCTCATCCATTCATGCCTTTAAAATTGTACTTTGAACCTTCCTACAATAAAGCAACTGTATGTTCTTGCCCTTAGGTTGTTTATAGAGTGGATCCCTACTCTTATACATGCACTTTACTCATACAGCTGAAAATATATACCCTAGAACCTTGTTCTCTATGTCAATTATTATAGTTGCATGAGCAGAGCCTGCAGCTGACCTGCAGTATCTCTAAAAACAAGCCACCAGATTGACACCAAACAGCAATTCCATTTTGGACTTGCAGTATGATCATTCTGCAACTCCAAAACAGTTCTCTCACTACCCCCCATGGGTGCACTATTTTGTTTGTCATTCACCCGCCATGCTCATGATGGCCACTGACTTGTAGTGTGCATGCATGAGTAGTTGTGCATGAATGACTGCACAATGGCAATCTTGTTACCGTATGGGCCACCAGTCCTGATTTCTGGTACAGTAAAGGGAGAGGCATTGTTATGGTGGCCAGTGAGGTGGGTAAACTGAAATATACAACTACAACAGTTATTGGTTGCAGGGGGAATGAAACTGAGCAGTGGTCTCTGTCTGGGTCTACACCCATCGGGACTATAAAGTAATATTGCAAATTGAGCACAGAATCTGGTGCTGCATGGCTGTCTGACCTCTCTTGAATAACTTTATGGATCTGGTTTTATTTATTAGATCTGTAGTTTTCCAGAGGAACAGTAAGATGGCTTTTATGCAGGTGAGTAGAATTCAGCAGTATCATTAGAGAGAGCAGTATAGCCTGGCACCATTTGTCATGAATGTTGCTTTGTTAGATCCATAAAACAGTTTGTGATTGTATCCAAGAGATGTGCTATCAGCATTGGGAACTGAACTGCTGGTTTCCCTTTTTGCAGTGTGCTGCACAAGGGAGTGGATTACACATGCATGTTAGGCAGTCAGCAGCAGCACTATGGGGCATGAGATGGAGAAACGAATGTAGAAAGTCTTCCCCACACTGATTGTGTGTAATGGGGCTTTTAAATCCTAGCAGGGTCTGCTGGTTCCCAGTCTACCTGATCAGCTGCAGAAATGGGTATTGATTTGCAGCTGATCCAAGGCTGCAAAGCTCTGGATACAGCCATGTACCTCTTGGGACTGGTAGGTAGGCATCTGTGCCTGAAAACGCAAGGAAAGGGTTACAGTTTGCAGATCATGGAGTATTGCCTTTATTTATTTTCCAATTACAGGTAGCTTTTCAGGCTGTTTTGTTTTATTTTATGGCCCTCAGTCAGCTAGTAAAAAAGGCTTGACACAGAGGCAGTATCTGTTATCTGCAGGTTGTAAATCCTGACCCAGGCCACTCACTGTCAGCATTAGGCAGCCACAGTCCCTGGTCTTGTGCTGTCATATTTAGAAAGATCACGCCACCTGGTGTTGCTGTCCCCTGGATCTTACTGATCCAGTAAGTGAATCAAGTCACTGGCACAATATCCACCATCCCCCCCATACTCAAAGTTTCTACTTTTTAAAGGGATGCAGAAATCCCTATATCTAGACTGCTCAGTTATATTACTCTATGCTGTCCCTCTCACCAGCTCTGTTTGAGTCAAGTAGTGAATCATGGTCTGTCTGCCCCCTTTTCGTATTGCACAAACTTGCACTAAATAAAACACAGCTCTCAGGATACAGAGCAACATGGTTTTAGTAAAAATAGAAAAAAGTGGGCTCAAAATGGTTGAAGGCAAAAAAAAAAAACAGTCCACTGTCTTGGATACAATAAATAAGCCTTTAATCACTAAAATGACTAAACACAGTAGGGTACAAAAGACACATATAATGAAGTAACCCCCAAACAATACAGTCAACGTTTCACACCACCCTGGCATTTTTTCAACACTTGAAAAAGCACAAGGTGGCGTGAAATGTTGACCATATTGATTTGGGTGCTACTCCGTTTTATGTGCCTTTTGTAACCTACTGTGTTTTTAATGATTAAAGGCTTATTATTGTGTCAAAGACAGTGGACTACGTTTTGTTTTTCAGCTAAACCATTTTGAGCCCGCTTTTTTCATTTTCAATGCATTGCTGGTTGTGTGTGGCTCTGGTTTTCATTTTTCCTGAGCCACTTCCTTGTTTTTGAGTTTTAGTAAAAATAGGTCATGTGTAACTAACCTATTGTGCTTCTATGAAAAAGTATCTTTCAATAAGGGAATGACTGTCGATTGTATATATCTTGATTTCTCAAAGGCTTTTGACACTATACCACACATGGCCATAGTTGAGAAACTGATAGAACTTAAAGTGGACAGTATGTTAGTTCAGCGGACACAAAACTGGCTTAGTGATAGAACCCAGAGAGTGAGCATAAGAGAATATTGTTCAAAGCCAAGGGAGGTCACTAGTGGGGTGTCGCAGGGATCAGTGTTGGGACCTCTGCTGTTTCAGATATTCATTGCAGACATGGGGAAGTATGACTCAAGCTGGATCAGTAAATACACAGATGACACAAAATTAGTAAGGGTGGTCAGTACCTAAGAGGACAAAACAGAACTACAGAATAGCTTAAACAATATCCTAAAATGGACAAAAACATGGGGAATGAGTTTCAATTGGGAAAAGTGCTGTTATTCACCTAGGTACCCAATCTCTAAAAATTATAAACATTCTGGATGGATCCCCACTAGAGATGCAGCGAATTTAAATTCTGCTGGTCAAGTGAACGTGAAGTGGGCACTTCGCGTTGCCACTCCGCGGACCACTTTGCGTTAAGGTGGAATGGCAATGCGAAGTAAGGCGAAGACATTGTTTTTAATGGACTTTGCGTTCCTCATTATGATTCTAAGTGATCCACTTAGTGTTTCAGATTTGGCAGCCCCCTTCAACACATCACATGGCTTACAGTACTGCAAGTCACATGCTCTTAAGCTAGGCAGGAAGAAAGTGAGTCATACAAGCAGACACTTTTACTTTATCCTGTGCAGACAGAGAGAGAGGAGTATGTTTTGTAACTGCTGATACTTTGAGATCACAACAAGGAGGAGATTTAAACTTTGATTTGGACCCAACAGCTTTTTTAAAAGCTACATTTATTTTGCCTTTTCTGTACTCTTTTTTACTTAATTTGTTCTTTCTGTAAATGTTTTTTCTTACCTTTATAAGTAGCTAGTTTGTCTGTGTCTGTGTGACTCTGTGTGTGTGTGTTGTGTGACAGTGTGAGTAGTAACTGCTCAGACTGAGGGAGCTCAGTAGGAGAGATGAACCATGGTGAGGGAATGTCTGGGGTGTGGACAGCTCTGGGAGAGTGTGGTAGTGGTAAGCATTGTACCGTGCGCATGTGTGGAGGGCATGGGTGACCATTTCTGTTGGACCGCTCAAAACTTGTGAGTGTCCCCCCGCCCCAGAAGCAGGACCAGCACCACCTCCTGTCCTGACTCTGAGGCAGCTGAACAACCACCACCACCACCAAGTCCAGCACCAGATCCTCTGGAGCAGGATGTGTCTGTTCCCCCGGGCCCAGGTGTGGATCCCATCCCTGTTCAGCACCATGACCAGCCAGCTGCCAGTTCATCTGGCCATCCCCTGCCTGTGCCTGGTCCTCCCTGCACCTCCATTGTTTGGCAGTTTTTTGACTGTGTCGGGAAGGACAGCAGTGTGGTCAAGTGCCGCCTATGTGAGGTGGAGGTGTGCTGTGGCCCCTGGGGGACTCACCTGGGGACTGGGAGCTAGCACACCCATATGCTCAATCACCAGCAGTTGGAGTGGCAGGCTGCCACAGAACGGACCATGTCTGCACCTGCTGGTCATTCTGTGGCAAAGGGTGCAGCTGTGCATTGCAGCATCCCTAAGAAGAGGAGGGCCACAGCAGTATCTGCTGCTCCACCAGCACCCCCACCACCACCACCAGCAGGTCAGCCTGTAGAATGTGTGAACCCCAGAGAACTGCATGTAACACAGGCTGACTTGGCAGTTCTCTGGAGAGCTGTTGAGGAAAACAATGAGAGGGTGAGTGCTGTGGAGCAGCACTTGGATCACATAGAGGAACATCAGTTGCACATTATGTCCATGCTGGAACTGCTGCTGGATCACCATGGGATCCCACATTATTTTTTTTTCCTCACACCATGTGCACCCCACACCTTCCTTGTTATAAAATGTATTCCTCCACCATCCCCGACCCTTGTATGTAATTATGCCCTTTTTTGTTGTCTTCCGTATGCGTGACACTTTGTATCCTGACCAGTGCAAGTATACTTTGCTAAACTGCATGTGTGCATTCAGTCTTCTTTCCAGTCTGTGTATGTACTGCAGACACTGTCCAACTCCCTGACTTAAAAACAAACATTAATGAGTACAATGGTGGGGTGGTGAAGCATGGGGAGATACTACAAAACAGGTTTACAATACATCCAAGTAACTATTAAAAAAAATTAATGTTGTGATTCATGACGTGATTGTGAATCATGATTTGTGACTGCATTTGTGACTGTGGTGATGATGAAGAAACGTAAATGCCTACTGTCTATGGCTGTACTTCCCCAATGAGCTGTAGCTTAAAACTCCCAGACTTAAAAACACGTATCAATGAGTACAATGGTGGGGTGGTAAAGCCTGGAAAGATACTAGAAAACAGACTTACAATACATCCAAGTAACTAGAAAAAAATTAATGTTGTGATTTGTAATGTGAATGATTG
The DNA here is from genome assembly GCA_016271365.2 of Neoceratodus forsteri. Lineage (NCBI taxonomy): Eukaryota > Metazoa > Chordata > Ceratodontiformes > Ceratodontidae > Neoceratodus > Neoceratodus forsteri. The sequence continues at coordinate 952,023,488 of CM028134.1, forward strand.
TGAATCGTGATTTGTGACTGCATTTGTGACTGTGATGATGAAGAATGTGATTTGTATCACGAGTGACTCGTGATGATGGTCCTGACTTAAAAACACATATTAATGAGTACAATGTTCATGCAGAATTAAGCAACACACCTGTCCAGTACTCTGAAGGGAAGTCAAAGAAACAACTGTGACTTAAGTTACAGATGGAGACTGGGCCCTGAAGAGATGCAAATTCACAGACAGATTAAGATTGCACTGTGCACTGAAGAGATGCAGACACAAAGGCACAACACCTAAACAGTGCTCACCATCAGAAATTCAAATCTGGAAAAGAATACCTTTGCCGGGTGGGGTGGGCCGACGAGGGGCAGTGTAATGCACTGCTGCAGTTACAGTCACTAGTACTAGTACCAGTAAAGATACCACAAAGAAGTACAAAAATCATACAGCTGCAGTGGATAGCAGCTTCACATTGCTGAAATTATTATGTGGCACAATAAAAGGTGACTGATTTGATGACACACGTCACACACATACTCATACACACACCAAGTAATGCATAGCAAATTGAAAACTTCTGTAATATAACCACATATTTTAAACAGACTAAAATTATGCACTGCAGCAGTAACAGTCACTAGTACTAGTACCAGAAAAGATACCACAAAGAAGTACAAAAATCACACAGCTGCAGTGGATAGCAGCTTCACATTGCTGAAATTATTACGTGGCACAATAAAAGGTGTCTGATTTAATGACATGCATGACACACATACACACACACTAAGTAATGCATGCAAATTGAAAACTTCAGTAATATAACCACATATTTTAAACAAACTAAACTTATGCACTGCTGCACCACAACAATCAGCTAAAAAAATGGCAAGAAATATTGAAAATATTACTGTGTGTACATTAACACAGCTATACAAGAAAAATATCACCAAAATAGAAAGCACTGTCTTTTTCTCCAAGTTAATCTACCTACACCACAGATACACCCCTCCCCCAAAGCGCATTTCCACTGTCTCTCAGTACACAGACTGAATGTTGTACATTAACATTCAAAATCCATACACAAACAACAAACGCTCGAAGATATGAGCACAGGATTGTTTCCTATAATCGATGAACTAAAGTTTCAGCAAAAAAAATGACTTAAAAAGGCTTTTTTAACAGCTTTTTGAAGGTTTGAGTTGCAGAGAGCTCTCAGAGCAGATTGTCTCTTACAGCTTCTTACACACACTACCCCAAAGTGAGGCTGTGCAGAACAATCTAGAGCCCATGTGACCAGAAATCCCATGAAACACTGTAAAATTCTCCTTTGGAGCTTAAAAACAAGGCAAAGTAAGGTGAAGTACATTGTTTTCAATGTACTTCACCTTAAGAATTGGTGGAGTAGTGGTCTGGGAAGGCAGAGTAATGTGAAGTCATTGTTTTCAATGTACTTTGCGTTACTCATTAATAACGCGAAGTACTCCGCTTCACATTGTGGAGCACTCCGCAAATTCGCCTTCACTCCTCAAATCACTCCACGGAGCGAATTGGGACCACGTCGCCCATTACTAATCCCCACTTAGAAAATCGAAAGAAGAAAACGATCTTGGGATAACAATAAATCATAATATGACAAGCTCATCCCATTGCGAGGCACAGATATCTAAAGCAAAAAAGCTAACCTGGACTATTAAATGAAACTTCAAGAGCAGAAGTGAGAATTTGATCATGCCATTGTACAGAACATACGTTAGGCAAATTGTGGACTATAGGAGCCCAGTGTGGAGCCCCATTCCTGTGGGGGCAATAGGCAAAATTGAAAGGGTGCAGAGACAGGACACAAAAATGATACATAACATGAAAAAAACACCATATCATGACTGGCTAAGGGAAATAAATCTGATGTCCTTGGAGACAAAAAGAATAAGGGGGGGGGATCTGTTACTATGCTACAACATAATACAAGATGCTTACCTGTTTAGTGAACCAATTCTAGAATTTAAAAATGATCGAAAAGTTACTGGACCAAAATATTTCTGAACAAATAGAAGGAGAGCTTTCTATACACAAAGAATAATTAACCATGGAATAATCTGCCCCCAGAAATCAAAGCCAGTGGGGATACAAAAGACTTAAAAAATAAATTGGACTCTCATAGACTGAAAGAGAATAATATGTAAGCAATAATACCAGACAGGGTGGGTGATATTGGGCAATACCAGATCACCCAGGGGCATAATGAGGCCCAAAGCCACAGGTGGAGGGCCGTTTAGCCCCTGGAAGGTCCGGCATTGCCCAGTACCACCTACCCTGTAAGGTATTATTGTGCTTAGGAAATGGGCACTGTTTTTCATATGCTTGAAAAAAAAATTGTATGGTAAAACTTTTAGGGCCAGATATTCAAAACTTTGCCCAGGGGCAAAATTAGCACTGCCCGGCGGGCAAACTGTGCCCAGAGCAAAAACATAGCCATATTCAAAATGAATAGCCCGGTGCAAACCCAGCTGAATATAGCAAGCGAAGGAAGCCGGGCAAACAGGCCCAGGAGTGCAGGGCAAACATTGCCCAGGATTAAGACAGCACTAAATATAGCAGAGAAGACAGCACTGAATATAGCAATCAGACAGATGGCAGTGCAAACACCCACAAAACAAAAAGTGTCACAGAGGTGTAAGCAGCTGTCCAGGAACACAGGAAAGCAGAAGAGCCCAGCCAGACACAACTACAGTATCAGTGAAGAGTGGAATAACCTACAACCACAAGTGAAATCAGAACATACAGAACACTGTCAAATCCCAAGTCCACCCCAAAAGACACAGGACACAGGAATGTCAACTTCAAAAAGTATAATGTAAACTGTGAAAATACAAAGTGCAAAGGCAACATGAACATATATACAGAAACAAAATCAAAACATAGCAGAACACTTTTCTGTACAAATGGGGTGCAAGAAAAACCTAATGGAAGGGAAAGGGCAGGCATAACAAAGGGATTGAAAACAATGGGAAAACAACAGCAATAGTGCAAACAGTCAAATGGTAAATGAAGCAACAGAACAATGGTGTAAGAATGTGGTTGTGAGAGGATGTGAAATGCAAAGCAATGATGGGGAACAGGATGGCAGGAACAGGGCTAGGGACACTGGGCCAGGGACAGGAAGCAGGATAAGGTACACAGAATGCAGGGGTTAGGTGCAGGCAGGTGCGGCAGGCGTTCCTCTAAGACAGCTGCAACCGTCTCGTCTCAGATATGAGTACAGCCTGCTGTTCAATCAGAGGTGCGCTGCTGGCGCACTATCCTCCATGAAGCTCCTCCGTTCCTCACCCTCCTCTGGACGGCTGGCCCACAGTGATGACCTACGTGGACCTACAGGAGAAAGGGGACCACATCAGGCATGATAATGACACAAAGGCGCCATGTACCACCACGGTGGACAGCATGCCCAACAACCATGCCCATGTGCTAGTATGTAACAAACTACAACACACACTAACATGTGCCTGCAGGACAAGGCAGTACGTAACAGGCAGCATGCAACACCCCAGTGTACATCGATATGCATGGAAGTATGCTGAGAAACCCAACAACGTGGAGGCCAGCCAGCACAGTGGCATGCAGACTGTAACAGTGCAAACAGACAGCCACCTCCAGAGATGTGAACGACAAGTGGACACTGACTGATATGCACATGGGATGACACATGGTGGGACATGCTGCCACGGTCCACAGCTATGATACAAACTACAGATGACACCAACTGGAGAAATTGCCACAGCCCCAACAACGTGTGTAACCACACATGCCTGTCATGTACACCCCAACAGTGGCCCACCCTCTGCTGCCCTCCACAAGAACTGCTGACACCCAGCCAAACTGCCACCCACGATGCCATAATACAGCAGCTGTACAAATGATGACAGGAAACCCTGAACAGGTGGGTGGGTGACTGACATAAGTGTGCAACAGTGGCAAGTGACACAGATAAAGACTCGACAATGACCACAGAGAACAATGACACTGGCATCAGAACAGTAGGGACTGCAGGACAGGTAACCAAGCAGTACACAACCATGGGAAGTGCCAATGCCCAGCCACACCACTTGCTGCAACAGAAGGGTGAGGGCCCACAATGGTGTACAGAATGGCACAGTGCCGTGACACCACCCATGCAGAAGACACACACATGTGAAACACAGACACTGGGCCTGGTCCACCAGTGGCACTGCAGCGATGGGCCAAAGGCATGCACAGGACAGTGTCACCCTGGTGGTCAAGGCATGGCGAGGCACACACACCTGTGGGAGCAGCATCTGCCATAGGGGCTGACAACCAGCACACCATGCTACCACAGAACAACTCCTGCAGCACACCTGCATAACATGTGCACAAACAGTGTGCACTACAGGGACAGAGGGACAGCACTCTCTTAGGGACAATGGCCCCCACATCAGAGCATGAGCCCACAGGCAGGGGTGTAGCCAGACATCCACATGTTCTACATACAATCCCAAACAGCCGCACCCCCCTCATAATTGCTGTACTAGCAACCCCAAACGTAAACCCTTCCAAAAGGGTATGATGTCTGTCAGATAATTCCCACTCTCTAATGAGGTTGTACATTCCCAGGTGGGCCCCCCTCAGTTGAGTAAGTGGTTACCGTCTGAACTCTGAAAACATTTGCATTTAGTATCGTGTTCCCTTATTAAATAGGGTATCTGGGACACTGTTGATAAATGTGAGATGCAAACACAGAACTAGTGTATCCGAATGAAGTGGAATATTGATATAAGTGTGTCAACCTGGGCCCTCCTCTATTGATGTTCCAGGTGGGCCCTTGCATCATCTGTCCAGGTGGGCCCTCTGCACCCCAGTCCGACCCTCTGTCCCTACACAACAGCATTTAAAACAGGGCCACACCCCAGTGGCCTACAGTGACCCAAAACGCCTGGTGTACCTAGGAACAGCTGACAGACATGCAGTACACCAAAGTGTACACTAATGTGTACAGTGCGTATGCCTACATACACACTTGCTCAACTGCCTGCCCTGTAAAGCCAGACTCATAGTGGAAAAGCATAACATTGCACAGTACTCACGCACAACACCACTATCACCGTCCGTGCTCTCTGCTGCACGCTGTGCCAGTGGAGGCACCCTGCGCCTGTCGGATGATGGCCCCTGTCTGGCTTGTGGCACGTCTCTCCTGCCTGTGGTTTGTTGTCGGCGCCTGCAGTGAGAAGAGGTACAGCATCGTCAGTACAATATCAGCCACCACGTGCGCTAAGACCACCCTGTACCCCAGTGGTGCAGCACAACACATGCAGTGGCAGATGGGTGCAGTGCACCACCAAAGCCATGCCAAGCATGACAGGGGTCCATGCACACTGTCTACCCCTATCCCACACAGTACACACATGGCTTCATGGACTCCATGAGCAACATGTGTAGCTCAGCAACACATAAGCACACCACGAACACACTGCCCCACCACCCATGCCAGTAGTCGTGCTACAGTCATCCCTTACCTGGCACAGGCACAGTCCCCTCACGAACCATGGCCCTGCAGCGTTCAAGCAGTGAGTCGCTGCCTGCGCCTCTGAGGTCAGCATAACGATGCCGGCACTTTTCACGATCATGTGGGATACCTGTGATGGCACTTAGTCTGCGGGCAATGGAAGCCCAGACCTGTGTATGGGGCAAGTCACCCTCCCGCACAGGTCCAAATAGGCGGCGATGGCGCCTCTCTGTGAACTGCACGAGGTTGGCAGTCTCAACCTCATCCCACCGCCTGTCACAGCCCACCACTGCCCTTTGCCTAGCTCTCCCAGACATATTTGTGCTGTGGAAGGGGGCAAATAAATTGAACAACAGTGCAACAACTGTGCATACACCCTGACACACAGTACAACTGAAGTGCAGTGCCGCGCTGACGTATGCCGTAGCGCCGCGCTAACAGGAAGTGATTGCAATGCGCAAGCGTGACCCCTACCATCACCCTGGTCCGATATTGCAGGCATGCGTGTAGCGCCGTGCTGAAGCTGGTTAGCGCCAGCGCTGAAGCTGGTTAGCTTGGCGCTAAAGCTGAATTAGCGCGCAGCTGGACCGAAATGCTATGACAAGGTAACATGAGCATGCATGCTGCATAGGCGGGTGCTGTTCCTCAAATAGCACTGCTGTGCTAGCGCTGGGCTATTCAGAGCCATATTCAATGGCTGTATGCAAATGAGGGTACTTGTGTATGCATGTTGGCAAAACGTGTGATTAGCATATCATTATTACTCATTTGCATACTAACTGAGCAGGATTGCCTGGCGGTTATAAAAGGGCAAGCAGTGCACCACCAGTGTTGTATTGTGGAACTGCGGTGGGAATACAGCAGTGAACAACATGGAGAGAGCATGCAACAGGGGATGGGCAGCAACAGCCAGGTATGTATCAAGGGTGTGGATAGGCATATTCATTGTACACAGTTGTGTCCAGTTTGGTCGACCACCTGTCACAAACCAATTATCAATCTAATCTGTGGTATTTGCGTTAGTGTTGGCCACTGTGGACTGTGTCATGCATGTATGATCTCTTTAGAGTGTAGAGGAATCATCTGACAATTGTTTGGAAGGGGTGCAGTTTTGATGGGCGTGTACATTATGTAATGGGGGACGGTTGGAGACTGTACACTCCTGGTATGTATGACCACCGTGGGACAACATACGTCCACTGCATTGTGCTCACCCCCCCCTGCAGTTCAATGTGTCATGTGCCAATGTTTGCACATTTGTGTCTGCACGCCAGGTGCACTGCTGCTGTACCATGATAGTGCACCGTCTTGTCTTCCTGCATGTGTGGAGTGATGGCCTCTGCCCCCACCCGGGAGTACACAATGTACCAGTAATGTGCGCTCCCATGCCACAAACAGTCATGGGGGTTCATGGCACATGTGTGCACACCACTCCAGACACAGGACAGACAGTGGCAATGTGGGCATAGTAACGACAGGCACATGCAGCCATCTGATATGTCCATGTGGCCTGTAGCACTGAGGGGTGATATCATGCTGTCCACTGTGTGATGCAGTGCAGCACCGACGCGCCACTGGCACCTGTCCACTTTTATTATCCCATAGGTGTGTAGGCTCAACCGGAGCGCATCCGTGCACCGAAATTCTCACAAGATGAGCTAAACACCCTGGCACATGAGGTAAAGGTGAGAGAACATGTGTTGCGCGCACACAGGGCCACCGGTGCTGCTGTGCGGCAGGCTTGGGAGGAGGTGACTGCAGCGGTGAATGCAGTTGGTGGTTGTGGGAGATCGACTGAGGCAGTCCGGAAGCATTGGAATGACCTCCTGCGGTGTGCAAAGGAGGAGGTGGCACAGCGCCACAGAGACAGGACCAGAACTGGTGGTGGTCCACAGGAACACCAGCAACGTGTGCAGGAGCCACACATGGCGGTGGTGGCATCCACATTGCGGATGGTGGCAGTGGCAGGTGTGCCAGGTGGTGGTTGCGAGACATCCCTGCACTTCCAAGGCCAGGTCTGTATTCACATGTGCAACCCTGGATGTGGTGCAGGCAGGGTGCATGGTCCTGCTTTGGTGTCCTGCACAGGCTGCACTGTATCCTGCAGAAATTATGGCTGGCATGGTCAAGATCACTGTGGGGTGGGTGGGTGCATGTTGGCACAGGCTTGTGTGAGGTGGGTACCTGTCCTGAGGGCTGCATGGTGTGGTGGTGGTGGTAGTGGTGGTGGTTTGCCACAGTGTCCCATGGATGGATGACTGACCCTGTCCCTATTCTCTCCTCAGCACTCTCGGACAGGCCTGCACCACCACAGCATGGGCCACAGATGTCTAGCCAGGTTCCCGAGGTTGTGGAGGAGTTTGAAGACGATCGGCCAACAACATCTGGACATTGTGTATCTCAGGCCGTGAGGGCCAATGCATATTGGGCATACCCAGGGACAGGGCATGCAACTGCCTTGGGAGGAGGGGCACCCTCACCAGGGCTGTTAGGAGACAGTGGGCACCTGGATGTTGCCCCAACTGAGAGTGATGGGGTGGGAGAGGTACTGCTGGTCACTGTCACCAGTGCAGATGACAGTGATGTCTCTACATATGCACATCAGCTGGACATTCCTGTGCCAGGGGATGTAGGGGTGGGGCTTGCTGAAGGCCATGGAACAGGTCTGGGTGCTTCTGTAGGTGTCGGCAGTGTGGCTGAACACATGGTGGTGGGTGGTGTGGGTGGTGTTGCAGGACAGCAAGGCATGCATTTTCTGACAACTGCTGAGGTTCCAGTCCATATGGTGCCACAGCCCACTGCCACTCGTACACAGCAGCCAGCTGTAGCAGTTGGTGCAGTGCCACAGGCACCACTGCCAGCTGCTGCTGTGGGTCCTGTGCCTCTGGTCCATGAAGGCCATGATGCCTGGCCACTCCTGCAGGCTGCTGTCACATCACAGCAGGAGGCCCGTCTGGACCTGCATGCCATGCGGTGTGAGCTGCGGCACGAGCTGGGTCAGATACGGGAGGCAATACGAGTGGGCTTTGCTCATGCTGAGCAGCAGGCAGAGGACAGGTTTGGCCGCCTGGTGGGTGCCATAGACCGTGGCTTCTCGGGGTTGACTGCTGCAGTGGTGGCAATTGGTGGTGTCATGCAGGGTGTGTCTATTAGTCGGCAACATGGGTTTGTTGGCTCTGGTGCACATGGCAGAGGGGCACACAGGCAGGCACACCATGGGCGCAGGGCTGCCACTGTTACCAGTTCAGAGCCATCTAAACTCCACCTGCAACGCCAGGCGCGCGTGGCGTCCATATCCCCATCTGCCTCCACCAACCGGGGGGAGCACAGCAGTGCCTGCCTCACCTTCCACTTCAGCTGTGTCCTCTGCACAGAGCACCCCAGGGTCCATAACCCACGGTACGGGAGCACGCCGCATGCGGGGTTGCGGCCGCGGTGATGCCCACAGGCTGTCTGGTGTACTCTAGGTGCTTCCCTGTCATGCATGGGCAGATCTGTGTACACACACACACACACACACACACACACACTCCCACCAACACAGTTGCCCCCCCTTTCCCTCACAGCACACATTGCACATCCCCACCATGATTACACCGTTTGTGTGTATCCCCACCACATATGTGCTGCACAATCATGGAGTCACACCACATGCACACACTATTTGTATTACACTGGGTTTGTTTGCTGTTGTGGTTCTGGTTTTCACTGTAATGTTAGTCTGTGCACATTAAAATTGTTGCTCACTTGTACTCTTCTGGTTGTTGTGCAGTCTGTACTTACCCTCTGGTCTGTTGCAGTATCCTGATGATGTTGTCCCGGTGCTGTATGGCCCTGCGTGCCATGTGAGGGTCCCTCCTCTCCAGTTGCTCCACTATTCCCCTGACCACTGGCTCTGGCTCACTGTCAGACTGTCCCTCAGGTTCAGGTGCCTGTATCCCACAGTTCATTGCCATGTTGTGCAGCATACAACAGGCTAGGAAGATACGGCATACCTTCTGAGGTGTATATTGTAGGGCACCACCTGATGTGTCAAGGCATCTAAATCGCATCTTCAGGATGCCAAACACCCTCTCTATAATGTTTCTTGTTCTGGCATGTGCCTCATTGTAGAGCTCCTCCGCCACTGTGGCCAGTCGGAGTACTGGTGTGAGCAGCCAGGGCTGCAGGGGATAGGCACTGTCTCCTGTCAAAACATATAACTTGTTAGTGCTGTACTGTGGTCTGTCAGCTGCTGTCCTGCACCTGTCTGTGGCCCTCCCACATCCCTTCCCTGGCCTGCAATGCCTGCCCCCATCCATGCTGTTGTGTGTTTGCCTTGTGTGCTAGCAACTCACCGACTAGTTGTCCACTGGGTATTCTGCCCTCCTCAAAGGCCTGACACAGCTGAGACTGGTGCCAGATGAAGGCGTGGGCACTGCCGGGTACTGTGCATATACATTGGTGATGCGCCTACCGCATCGCACACCACCTGGCAGTTGATGGAGTGGTACCCTTCCTGTTCACATACACATCACTGCCATCTCCAAGTGGTGCACGGATGGGGACATGGTGCAGCCAATGGCACCCAGTACAGATGGTAGGTGCGCAACTCGATGGAACTGCTGCATTGTTTCTCGCGCCTGCTGCTGTGCTGGGGAATACTATGAATTCCGAAGCATGTGGCAGGAGAGCCTCTAGGAACTGGGTCAGGATGCGTGAGGTGGCAGACTGTGTTACCCCAATGGTGTCCCCCGTTGGTCGTTGGAACGTCCCTGTGGCAAGGAAGCACATCGCTGCGGTCACCTTCTCCTCCACTGTCATGGCATGACTGCGTCTGGTGTTTGACTGCAGCTGCTCATGCAGGAGTTCGCAGAGCTGCCTCAACATTCCCCTGTTCATCCGGTACCGGCCAACGATGTGGTCATCAGGCAGGGTCTCAAAGGAGACCCTGGGCCGGTACAGCCTGTTTGCAGCATACCGTCTCCTGAGCCTGCGTTGTGGCCCATGTTGTGCCTGCTCCCTTTCCTCCACCTCCTCCTCCTCCTCCACTACAGCTGCCATCAATGGCAGGATCACTGCTACTGGGACTGCACACATTCCTACTTCCTGTGCTGCTCCCTCCTCCTCTGTGTTTTTCCCTGTGTTTAGACCGCCTTTTATAGGCGGTAACTAGCCGCTGCTATGGGCCTGCTTATGTATCCTAGCGCTGCTTGACCTTGAATATCCCCTTCGCCTCTCTGCGCACCCCGCCCATCCTTTTGGCCCTTGCATACATTACTGGTTAGCCCAGCGCTACTGCAGTTTGGCAGCGCTATTTGGCCTTTTGAATAAGGCAGACCCGCGCTAATCCCGCGCTAAACCTGCGCAAATGCTTTTTGCCCGGCGCAAGGTTTTGAATATCTGGACCTTAATATCTTAAGTATTTTATTTGTATTGTTAAAAAAATAGTTCCTCCGCCTGCTTTTTATTAAATATTTGAACTAAGGAGTTTTGTTTTAGTTGTTGGTTGTCATGGCTACCCCCAACACACACACACAAAAAAACTTTTTTTTATCCTTTTTACTTTCGCTTGCGCGCATGCGCAAGGAACGTTTTGGAAGAGTAGCACACTTTGGAGGTGTGCCTCTCCCATCCAATGCACTGCTCCCTTGAGCAGGCATGGCAGTCCAGCACCAATGGGTGCAGGAGCTCTGTATGACAGCGGTATTCCTCTGCTTCAAAGCAAAACACCACTGCCATACTGAGCACCACCACACCGTCCCCCCCAGCATCACGCGCTCCTCCCCAAAGCTTTGGTACCACGCTGGGAGCCCACCCCAGTGTGGCAAATGTTGTTTGCCGACGGGGGTGCCCAATCCCCTGTCGGCTCCACGGCCCCCGAGCCATCCTCTGCGGCCACGCTGGGAGCCCACCCAGCGTGGCAACTAACATTTTTTTGCCAATGGGGTGCCTAATCCCTGCCGGCTCCTCGCCCCCCCAGCCATCTTCTGCTATGCTGGGAGCCCACCCCAGTGTGGCAAACGTCCCACGCTGCCTTTTTTTTATTTAAACCTGTAAAATAAAACAGTCCCACGGCATGTCTCCCAGCCCCTCCCAAAACCCACCCCCACCCACTGCACACCCAGCCTCCCCACACACCCCTCACCCCATAGTTACCTCCGGACTTCGGCGCGATGATCTTCGGTGGACCGGGAACACGTCTGCACTCTTCAAAGCCGACCGCGAACTGAGGAATTGCCGGTAAGCTGTATAATGGGCTAGATAGGGGGGTTTCAACGTTATTGCATATCTCAGGCATTTTTTTGAATTTTTGCACCAAATTTTCAACATGGGGTTTTTGGGACCCCTTCTCATGAATGATGCAACTGTCATTGCGTTATTCGGGCCAGAAGGGTGATTTCACAGTCACTGCACAGTCACTGTGTGAAATCACCCTTTGGGCCTGAATAGCGCCCTGACAGTGGCATCATTCATGAGAAGGGGTCCCAAAAATCCCATGTTGAAAATTTGGTGCAAAAATTCAAAACAATGACTGTTTTACGAGCGTGTGTTGCGCAGTTCCTATGCACGCTGGTAGGTTTGCGAATTTTCAATATTTCTACTCCAGATTTTCAACATTGCTATTTTATCACACCTTCTTATGAGTAGTACAGCTGTCAATTTTCACATCTCACCCAAAACTTGTTTCCACCCATGTAGCGCACAATGGCGCAGTTGGTGGGCGGAATCAATGTATGGGACATATTAAGAAAATCACAGTGACACTGTTCATGAGCAGAGATCTTAAAATGGATATGTTGAAAATTTGGTGAAAAAATTCCTACAAATATCTGTTTTACGAGCATGCGTTGTGCAGTTCCTACACACGCTCGTAAGTTTGCGAATTTCCAATATTTTCACTCCAGATTTTCAACATTGCCATTTTACCATGCCTCCTTATGAGCAGTATAGGTGTCATTTTTCACATCTTGCCCAAAACGTGTTTCCGCCCATTAGCGCACAAAGGCTCAGTCGGTGTGCAAAATCAATGTATGGGACACATTAACAAAATCACAGTGACACTGATCATGAGCAGAGGTCTTAAAATGGCTGTGTTGAAAATTTGGTGAAAAAATTCCTAAAAATGACTGTTTTACGAGTGTGCGTTGCGCAGTTCCTACGCACGCTCGTAAGTTTGTGAATTTTCAATATTTTCACTCCAGATTTTCAACATTGCTATTTTACCACACCTCCTCATGAGCAGTACAGCTGTGATTTTTCACATTTTGCCCAAAACGTGTTTCCACCCATGTAGCGCATAATGGCGCAGTCCGTGTGCGAACTCAATGTATGGGACACATTAAGAAAATCATAGTGTCACTGTTCATAAGCAGAGGTCTTAAAATGGCTGTGTTGAAAATTTGGTGACAAAATTCCTAGAAATGACTGTTTTATGAGTGTTCATTGCGCAGTTCCTATGCACGCTCGTAAGTTTGCGAATTTTCAATATTTTCACTCCACATTTTCAACATTGCCATTTTACCACACCTCCTTATGAGCACTGCAGCTGTCATTTTTCACATCTTGCCAAAAATGTGTTTCTGCCCATGTAGCGCACAATGGCACAGTCGCTGTGTGAACTCAGTGTATGGGACACATTAAGAAAATCACAGTGTCACTGTGCATGAGCAGAGATCTTAAAATGGCTATGTTGAAAATTTGGTGAACAAATTCCTAAAAATAACTGTTTTACAAGCGTGCGTTGAGCAGTTCCTATGCACGCACATAAGTTTGCAAATTTTCAATATTTTCACTCCAGATTTTCAACATTGCCATTTTACCACACCTCCTTGTGAGCAGTAGAGCTGTCATTTCTCACATCCTGCCCAAAACGTGTTTCCGCCCATGTAGTGCACAATGGTGCAGCTGGTGTGCAAAATCAATGTATGGCACACAGTAAGACAATCACAGTGACACTGTTCATTAGCAGAGATTTTAAAATGCCAATGTTGACAATTTGGTGAAAAAATTCCTAACAATGACTGTTTTACGTGCGTGCATTGCACAGTTCCCACGCACGCTCCTAGCTTTGTGAATTTTCAATATTTCCACTCCAGATTTTCAACATTGCCATTTTACCACACTTCCTTATGAGCAGTACAGCTGTCATTTTTCACATCCTGCCCAAAACGTGTTTCCGCCTATGTAGCGTACAATGGGGGTAACAAAAAGGTCATGCTGACAATTTATTGTGCAAATCCCAGTAATTGCACAGGGCATTAGGGTAAAGCACCATACATGCCAAACACCACTGCAAATACCTGCAAGCAAACGTTCGGCATTGACAAATGCTTGTTTTATTTATGATTGCAGCTTGTTTCTTTTTTTCTTGTTGTTTAGTAAAGTGGTTGACTTGGGGAGATGAGCCGTTACCTCTGGCATTCATATTTGGTTGTAATAGTTGCCCCCCGCCACTTGCATACAGGGCTTGCATTTGAAACTATTTTTTTGTCTGTTTTTTTTTATAATGTTTGCAGCCTGTTTCTTTTCCTTTTGTTCTTGTTGTTTACTGTAGCAGTAGAGCCATTACTTCGGGGAGATGAGCCATTACGTTGGGCATGTGTAAAACTGGAAGTATAGAAGAAAGTGATGGAATACCACAAAATTGTTTTTAATTTCTCAAAAATACAGGCAAGGTTTGCCTTTTTATTTCATTTGTTTCCACACGGTGGGTGCTGAATGTGAGCAGGGATCAGCAGTGGCAGTAACCGAGGGGAACTTCAACACTACGCTGAGCGGGACTTCAGCATCAATGGCAAATACTTTTTTTGGTAGGACTCATTCTGTTATTTGTATTTGCTTTATGAAAGGATCCTGATGTGGTGAGTGGTAGGACCCTTTACTTTCTTTATGGTAAAAAAAGAGAGACACTAGGGAAGGGGGGTAGTGGCCGACAGGAAACTCGCCCGCATAGGAAGGAGGAAAATGGTGGCTTGGCATATTTTTTTTTTTTTATCATTTAACACTTTATTGCATTTTTCCAATTACATCCAGCCATGTAAATACACACAGGTTTCAGATACAGCAACAAATCCTGAAGTAGCATAGACACAAATTCGCAACAGGCTTTCTAAAGCAGTGGAGAAAAATCAGCCTAGATACATTAACACTACATGCTAACAGCAGGTAATAGAACTATACCATGTGAGAAGAGAAGATTCAGGTTGTAGTCAGGCTAGCCTTCCTAATCTCCATGTGTTCAGCAAAATTCCCTAGGATATAACAGAGCAGGGCAGTCCAGCATATTCTTATTAATACTTATGTACAATACATTATTATCAGGTGCCCAAAAGTTCCATCACTCTGGCAACTCAGTGTAGAGATTTGTCAAGTATCAGAGGGCAACTGTAAGAAGGTAAGAGGAGGGGAAGCATAGTGTGAGCAGAAGATGGTGATACCAATCAGCAGCCATTGGTCAAGATCATTGTGGCCAATTTCAATAACACTCAGGCTATTGGGGGATTTTGTAGTGGTGTGGGTGCTAATGAGCAAATATGGGAGTTCAAATACACCTCCCACTTCCTATAGTATCTGCTGAGCCCTCCCTTAGCCACCACTGTGATCCTCTCAAAGATGGCCACTCTAGCCATAGCTGCTCACCACTGTGATGGTGCCAGGGGTGCGGGTTGCCTCCATTTCAGCAGGATGGTCCTTTTGGCCTCCATAAGGGCCACCAAGAGCCAGTCCTTGCTAGGAGAGGGGAGGGAAGAGAATGTAATGTCGAAGTGTCTCCCAATAGGAGACAGTGATGTTGAAGAGAGAGTGGTTTGCCTACTATCCTGGAGCAGTCAACTAGGACCTGAATCCAGAAGTTCTGCAGATTTGGACAGGTCCATAGTATAAGGAGTAGATGAGCAGGGGAAGAGTGACATCTCCAACAGTAGTCATGTAGCATAATCCTGAAACTGTGTAGAACTGAGGGGGGGTCCTATACCACCTAAGGAGAATTTTAAGCTGTATTAACTGACTCTTTGAGTCTTCGTAAGCAGTGTGAGCAACTCTGAGGCATTCTGACCATTGCTGTGGGGATATGGGATGGAGGAGCTCATGCTCTCAGGCATCTCTGCTAGACAGAGTAGTATCATGTTGTGCATCTCTGAGAGTTTTGTGAAGGGTACCAATAAGGCCCTGTCCTTTCCTAGGTTGATGGAGAGTGCTCAGGCAGTGCCATGTAGACTGGGTTGATGAGTATCTAAGGAGGGGGGTTAAAGAACTCCTTAGCTGCAGGAATTTCCAGAAGTCTGATGAGGGTAGCCCATATTTACCCCTAATCTGTTCAAAGGACATGAGGGTTCGGGTATTCAAGAGGAGGAGGTCTCCTACAACTCGAATGCCTCTGGTGGCCCATGAGGTTCATTTCAGTGGCTGCAATCTATTGTCATAAGCTGGTTATTCCATATCGGGGCATAATGGATGGGAGGGAGGTACTCTGAGCCCAGGACCCCAGTGAGTGTCATTGCCCTACACCACGCTCTGCACATTTCTACCATAGTGGGTGTAAGGTGGCGTTCCATCAGCTTTTTCCTAGATAACAGGGAGTAGAGAAGGTTATCTGTTGACAAAGCAACTTCTAAACTGACCCATTGGGGAAGGGGGGTAGGACGGGGAGTAAGCCAAGTTGTAGCCTGGGCCATTCTAAAGGCAATATGATAGCCCATAAACCAGGATAGCCCAAGTCCACCCTTGGTCCAGTGGGACGGTAATTTCATCTGTCCCCATCTCAGGGCTTTACCTTCCCACAAAAAAAGTGAAATTAGTTTGTCTAGGGCTTTGAATGGTTTTTGGGACAGTGGGATTGAAAGGTTATTTAGCAGATAGGATACTCTAGAGAAGATAAACATTCTAATAGCTTCTACCTTGCCCTTCAGAGTTAAGTGCAATTTTCCCCATCATTGGATTTCAGTCACTAGGGAAGTCAAGAGGGGGGAGAAGTTAGCTGATTCTAAATCTTTCCAAGATGTAGTAATATTTATACCTAGATAGGGAAATCCATGCTGGGCCCAGGTAATGTCATTGCCAGCAAGACAGTACCTGTTACATTTCCCATTCAGGAGGGAGAGAGTGGTTTTATTCTGATTCATGGTTAGCTCTGAGAGAGAAGCAAATTCTTGCACAGTTGTCAGAGTTGTGGAGATGGAGGACTGGGGATTGGAGAATGTGAGAAGCATATCATCCGCATATGCATTAACTAAGTAGGACAAGTCCTTTACGGGGATGCCAGTGATGCTTGGGGTGTTTATAAATTTTCTGATCATTTGATCCAGGGCTATGAGAAAGAGCAGAGGAGAGAGGGGACAGCACTGTCTGGTTCCCCTTTGTGGTACAAAGGGGCAAGAGATATCCCTATTGGTGACGACTTTAACTGTTGGTAGATGGTATAAGGCAGACACCCAGGTGCAGAAGTGGGGCCCAGATCTGTATAGCCTGAGAACTTTGTGAAGATATTCCCATTTTAGAGAGTCAAATGCCTTAGCAAAGTCAATCACCAGGGTGGCCACTGAGGTATTAGACTGAAGTGCTAGCCATTTAAGGTCCAGGACCAGTTGCAGGTTATCAGCACTTGACTTCCCTTTCGAGAAACCGGTCTGGGAGGGGTGGATCAGGTTAAGCAGGATCACAGATAGCCTGTTAGCCCAGACTTTAGCCAGTACCTTGGTGTCTACCAGTAACAGTGAGATAGGCTGAAAGTTCGCACAGAGTAAAACATCTGAGGCTTTTTTAGGAATTAGGGTTATCAGGGCTTTGCTCATTGTAGGGGGAGCAAAGTGTCTTTCTGAGAGTCTTGCAATGCCTCTAATAATGGGGTGATGATTTCATCTTGCAAAACTTGGTAGAGCTCTACTGACATCCCATCCGGCTCAGGAGCTTTCCAGTTCGCCATCTGGGATAGGGCAGTGCACATTTCGTCTTCAGTGATTGGGGCATCCAAGTCACGGCACCAGTCTGCCGAGAGTTGAGGGAATGAGAAGCCCTGACACAAAGCCATCAATCGCTGAGAGAGTTCATCATCAGAGAGTGGGTTCTGAGATTGATAAAGTTCCTGATAGAAACTATACATTTCTTCGTTAATGACCTTGGGCATCATTGTTGTCTTTCCCTGTCTGTTCTTAAGGGCCATAATCCTGATGGAAGTCTGTTGCTTCCGTAGTCAATAGGCTAACAATTTCCCTCCCTTGTCACCACCCTCCCATGATCTATGTTTGGTTTGAATCAGTTGCCACTCAGCCTTTCTGTTTAGCAGCACAGTGATCTTGTATTTTAAACCTGTGATATTGGCCAGGAGCAGAGAGTTAAGTGGGTTCCTGGGGGAAGCTTTAAACCTTATTTCCAGGACTGCAAGCTTGTCCTGCTTATCTCTTAATTGTTTTAGCCGCTCCTTGTTTTTGGCTGCTGAGTAGGAAATAATTCTCCCTCTTACAACGGCCTTAAAAGCCAACCAGATGGTGGTCGCCCGAGTCTCCCCAGGGGTGTTAATAGTAAAATAAGATTGTGCCTCTTTCTTTATATAGTTTCTGAAAGATGCATCCTGCAGCAGTAGCAGATTGCATCTCCATCTCGTGGAGGGAGGGCTTTGGCCCGGTGGGGAAAAAATGATCATTACTGGGGCATGATCTGACAGTACTATATTCCCAATGGTTGTGTCCCCCACTCCAGGATGGCTACCTGGTTAACCAGCCAAACGTCTAACCTACTGTGGGTGCCATGCACATTAGAGTAGAAGGTGTAGTCTCTCCCCTGTGGATGATTAATCTTCCAGGGATCCCCTAAGGCCCACTCCGACATAAGGCATTGAGAGTTGCTAGCACTTTAGGATGAGATTATGGTGTGGGGAGGGATTTGTCTATAAAGACGTCTAACAATAAGTTATGATCCCCTCCTAGAAGGATTGGAACTTTGGCTTCACCCTCTGTCATATCAGTAAAGGCTTGGCTCAGCTCAGTGTAGATTTCACCTGAGTCAGTATTATGTCCATACACATTGGCCACTATGACTTTACCACCCGAGTAAGAAAGTTTGACTGCTAGCCACCTTTCTTGGGAGTCTGAGTGCTGAGCTTCGACTGCCCAGGGTCCCATCTTCCAAAGGAGGATGGCTATGCCCCTGGATTTAGTAGTGGCGCAGCTGGCCAGTACAGTCCCCACCCATAGCTTCCTTAGCCATTGTGCCGTCTGGTTAGTAAGGTGCATCTCCAAAAGCAAGGCTATATTGGCCCCCATAGAATTTTAGAATTTGCAGGACCTTAGTGCAGTTTGCAGGATGATTCAGCACCCTCGCATTCCAGGAGATGCACTGCCATCCCCTTGATGCACCGGGAGTTGCCACCATTGCTGCTTACCACCAGATAGCTAGTGAAGAAGAAGTGTACTCACTCAAGAGGCAGCAGTAGGAAGAAGCAGCAGAGAGAAGAGGAGCAGCTCATCCCTGCTTTAATGGTAACCCGCACGTAGCTGGTAGTCAGAAAGAGGGAGTGCTGAGAAGAGATTGAAAATAGTAGGCGTTCTTGCTGTATTTGTTTGCCCTGGTTTTATAAAACCTGATCAAAGTAAAAGAAAGATAAAAGCAATCTACCGTATCAGTATATACTTAACTATATCAAACTAGTCAAACAATTTCTTAATGCTACAACTGTGTGCAATCATTAAACTATTAACAGTTACTTAGTTGTTGATGCTGAGGTATAGGTGTGAGAAGAGGCAAATAAGCCCTTACAGCCACGCTGCTTCAGTCACCAAAAAGAGGCAAGGGAGAGGTCGCACCTAACATGGGTGATCTTTCCCTGCCCGACTCCATATGTCTAGCCCTAAAGCCAGATCTGGAGAATCTAGGCGTACCCATTGTAGGGGATAAAGTAGTGTGCCCTGAGATAGTAGGCAGGGACCACCTATAAGAGAAGGGGGGGGAGAAAAAAGGGGGGAAGGGAAAAAACCTCTATTAGCCACCCATTTCACCTGAGAAAACTTCATCAATCAAAGACCGTAACTTTTCTGGGGATTACTGAAGTTGTCAGCTATATGGTATACCTTCAACAGCCCTATCAGATATATGGAATGGTACCCTCCCTAGTCATGCTCTGAGTGCTGCCAAGCCTGGCCTATGAGACCCAGGGGGGCCCACTTTCCATGGCTATAAGTACCAGGCCAGTCTAGCACCCTGGGAAATAGTTAATCCCCTTTGCAGTGCTCTTGCAGCAAAGGGAGGGATCGGGGGGGCCACAATGCACCATAGCGACCTGGCAAGTCACCCATAGGGCAAATGAGTGGGCATGTACTACAAGGAGGGTCATGGGAGAGAAATCCCCTGAATGGGTTAATACTCCTGCAGCATATGGACAGAGCCTCAGAGGGCTTTGTCTGCATGATCAGGAAGCCATTTTATCTTCCTAAGCAATATGTGGTATACAGGAGTTTTAGTGTGAGCAGAATATAGGGTGGTCCATATGAAGTTGCACAGTTAACTGCTATATATCCTCATGGCATCCCTGGTTCCATCAGATGAATTCACTCCAGTATGATCAGTATGTGAGGTCAGTGCTTCTGCAAAAGTCCTAAGTCCCGGTTTTAGCAAGCCAGCAGTTGCTGCAGCTGCTTCTTCACTTTGCTCCATCGCAGCCGCCCAGTCCAAGAGAGCCAGATTTTCCATAGGGTCAGTGGCTTTGTCTTCGAAGGGGTCCAGCTGTTCACCCTTATCCCTGACAGGTGGGTCAGCTCTTGGGAGCTTGGCAGGTGGGGAAGCAATATTGTTGCCTGGTGCCAATGAACGGGGGCTTCTTGAGCATTGTCGTTGCCTAGTTGGCAAATGATTTGCAGTAGTGTCCTTGCATTCAAAAGGCAAATTAACACTAGGTGCCTCCATGGTTGGGCAGGGTGTAGAAGCAATCTGGTGTTGCTGATCTCCCCTATCTTGCAGAGCCTCTGAGTGTTTACATGTGGGGGAACTCTTATTGAGCGGAGCAGTCTGGCTGTAATTGTTGTCCCCAGAGGATCCAGCTCCTTTTTTGATAGTTCCCTGCTCCATGTGATTCCTCGGTTCCCAAAGGCATCTTGGAGAGGTAGTTCTCTGCAACACATTCGGCCAGTGATTCTGGAGCCAGTCCTCGGCATCTCTGGGTGATTCGGCCACAAATAACTGCCCATTTTTGGACAGGTACAGTGCAGTGAGACCCTTAAAACGGTATTGAATTAGCAATCAGCAACTTTTTCAGGGGATTGAATGCTCTACGCTTAGCTGCCACTTCCTAGGTGATGTCCCAATAGAAAGAGATTGTGTTGCCTCTCCAAACCAGATCCATAAGGTCTCTTGTTGCTCGAAGCAGGCGCTCCTTGACTGAGAAGCGAAGTAGATAAGCAATAATAGTCTGAGGCCCCCTGGTATTATTTGGGTTACCAGGGACATGATGTGCACGTCCTACTCCCACTGGCTCTTTCCAGTGCTCGCTCAATAATTGGGGGATCCATTCATTTAGGAATCTTTCCATGTTTGGGCCTTCTGCTCCCTCCGGTGCCCCTAGGATCCATATGTTGTTCCGCCTGCTGTGATTTTCTTGATTCTCTGCTCTGTACCACAGCTGAGACAGTTTAGCCTCATGGTCCCGCAATTTTTATAGCACCTTAATGTGCTGTTGTTCCAGGTCTTCTGTCTGCTGCTCTGGGACATTGTGCTTATCCTCCAGGAGGTGAACATTGGCAACATTGCCCGCTAAGGAGGAGCCAATAGTGTCCACCCTTACTAATAGTGCTTCCAGCAGTTTTGTGATGTTCGCTAAGGCCTCTCCTACCTGGGCCTGACCATTAGTTAGTGCAGCGAGCTGGCCAGGAGGATCTCCATTATTAATAGCCAAGGGCTCCATCCTGCTGCTATGTTCTCTGAGCAATTAGCAGCTGATTCAGGTTCCATTGCCAGAATATAAAGAGGGATCTCCTCCGTGTCAGTAAAATCTATCAATCGCTGCCCCGAAGGTATTAGGGGGGAAGGGGGGGCACAATGGTCTGGTCAGGATGGGTACTGCAAAAGAGACTCATAATCCACAATCTGGCCTTTGCGGCCTAATAGTAGAAATGGCTCTGATATTTGTGTGGTACATATCAGGCAGTAACAGCATGACTTCCTCAGAAAAGCTACTCTAGAGAGGCAACAGAGGTGGGAGAAGTATGTCCATAGCAAAATGTAGCGTTTCAACCCAACATCTTGGCAATTTGCAGTTGATTAGCTGTCAGGCTGGGGCAGAGGGAAAAGATTATGCAGCCATCTTCTTTGGGACCTAACCATGCCCCGTGGCTTGGCATTTTTAAATTCAGGGTGCCCAAGGATAGCCAAAGTTATGGGGCACCCTGAATTGGCACTCATTTTTTACAGAGCTCTATCTAAAAATAAATGAATGTCTCCCCAGATGTTTCAGCCAGTCAGATTCATTTATTTTCTGAGCCCATTTTTTAATTCCTATTATGGGTAACTGGATAGGAGCTCACATGGGCCAACTGCCTCCTCAGCTCCTTACACCTTAGTATGAACCTTGGTATAAACTCAAATAATGAAACCAAGGAGCATTTGAACTGTGATGTGGCAACACTTTTCTCATGACTGCAGATGGTTCGGGAGTTGGTTTCAAAGGGTCTAAAAGGGTATAGGTTCCATGACTAAATTACCAGTAAGATTCTGATTTAATGCAACTTTCAAAAAAAAGGGCTTTTTTAGCTTTAAATTATAGCTTATTTAATGTTTTTTTTTTTTTTTACATGGACACCTGACAGGCCATGGCTAACTAGACATGATTAAATCTGCTGCTGCTGCTACTACTAAAAGGAACAAGCATTTCTCAATGCCAAATGTTCATGGCTTGCATTGCAGTTGCACTGGCTCTTACTTGCACACATTTTTTTGCTATATAATTACCCGAGGTAGAGCATTACAGTATGCAGATCACCGAGTACTGCCTCCGGTTGTTTTTTTCCAATTACAGGCAGCTTTTCAGGCTGTTTTTTTTTTATTTTGTTTTGTTTTTAACTTCATGGTCCTCAGTCAGCTGGTAAAAGGGTTTTGACGTGGAGGCAGTACCTGCTATGGTCTGTCTGCCCCCATTTTTTCTAGCAGAAACTCAAATGAATAAATCAAGGAGCATTTAAACTGTGAAGTGTCAACACTTTTCTCATGACTGCAGCTGGTTCAGGAGCTGGTTTCAAATGGTCTAGCAAGGTATAGGTTCCAGGACTAAATTACCAGTAAGATTCTGATTTAATGCAACATTCAAAAAATGGGCATTTTTTCCCCAATTGTTTAACCAGGTGAGACACACTAAGCTGAAAACTTATTTCCAGGTGCAACCTGAGAGCACAGGGAAGTTAAGTGACTTGCTCAGGGTCACACAGTATGCAAGTGGGGGCTGTGGGATTCAAACCCAGGTCTCCAGATTTGCAGCTCAGAGCCTTAAACCACTGCGTTATACTGCCTCCCCAAATAGCTTTACATGATAGAGTTTTTAAATTAATTTATTTATTTTCACAGACACCTGGCAGACCATGGCTAACCAGACATGATTAAGTCTGCTGCTACTACTGCTACTACTAGAGGAAACAAGCATTTGTCAATGCCAAATGTTCATGGTTTCCATTGCTGTTGCACTGACTCTTGCCTGTACATTTTTTTTTTACCCAGGACAGAGCAGAAAAGGTGTGAGATATCATGTTCAGTGATGTCCTGCTTATAAGTATTTTTAACCTGTATTTTCAGGATAGGCTAGCTGAGAGGCAATATCTCATTTTACGTGGACTCCTTCCTTTTGACCCCAAATTTCTAACAGTCTTTTTATGACCCAATGTTATGATCCAGCAGGGTGGAATTTGTTTAAATCCCATCCAAGAGGTGATTTTGTTTTCCAACTGCAATGCTACAAGTTTTGGACACTACCTATTTAGAACAAATTGAAGTGATGTTGAGAGAATCCCTTCCCTCCATAG
Organism: Neoceratodus forsteri; assembly: GCA_016271365.2. Lineage (NCBI taxonomy): Eukaryota > Metazoa > Chordata > Ceratodontiformes > Ceratodontidae > Neoceratodus > Neoceratodus forsteri. Next base: position 952,046,963 of record CM028134.1, read on the forward strand.
ACATATTTTACTTGGTTATTGGGATGTTCAGAGGCAGTGAGTAAACCTAAGGATTGCTTTCTAACTTGTCAGCATTTAAGGGTCCATTGTGAGTGTGACCTCCCTTTCTTCTGTAAACTGTGGTATACTTTTTGGTTATTTCACTAAACTTTTGTTGGAGAGCTTTTGATTAACTTTGGTTGTGGCTGGTGTCTGTTCTATCATTATTCTGGAACAACGTACACTCTTCAGGCTCGAACTTGGACCTTTTATTGATTTTATTCAGATGAACTCTTCATCTTCCTCATAAGGGCTGTAACAGGGCTGTCTTTGAGGACATGTGTATGTGCAGTAAGATTGCTGACCACCTGTTAATGCACATATTGCTGTGTTGGCTTTTTGCTTATGCTGTAACTATTATGTAACTACTGTAAATACTGTTATGTATATGCTGTGCTATTGTACATACTTCCTGTAATGCTCCATTATTGTCTCCCTTTCACCCTTCCCCCTTTCCCCCAGGACACATTGAGCTGTTTTCAGCTCAGTATGTCTTTCTTGGTGAAACTTTTGAAATAAATAAATAAATAATTTAAATTGTTGGACTTTTCTCTCAGATGAGAGCAGAGGGAATTGTTGTCTCTGTTACCATTTTTCTTTCAAGTATATGGTTGTGATATAGTAGTTGTACTTTGTTCAACTACTGTCCTATTCCATTTGTATTTTATTTAATATATTAGGGTTTTGAATGTTTTAGGTGCTTTTGTATACTGTTTGAAAGGTGTTGTTTATTGTTTTATCTGTGGAAAATTTTTCTTTGGTTTAAGGTTGATAGAATTTGATGGGGGGTGGTAGGTGTGTGAGTTTCTTTTATTGTATTTGTTTTACATCATTTATTTTATTATGTGTTTAGCCAGGCCAGCTCTTGTCTACACAACAGAACAACTACAGGAGTGTTGCCCTTTTGGGGGATCCCCTGTACCCTGCTGGGCATTGTGCATGAGTTCTGCAGGAGGTTGGGGATCCTCCAAGGGCACTGTTCATGTTGTGGACCTGCTCCTTGGGTGGACTTTGAGGATATGTTGGAACAATAGTCTGGAATACCAGTTTCTTATTATGGGCACTTAGCTAAGCCTTTAGCCCCAGTGTCATAGAATTTGTATAAATTATATAACAATATAAGACTGGCTTGAACCTTACTTTACCACCTATTGCATGCACTTCTATATAACCAGAAAAACATTTTTGTCACACCCACATATAATTTGTAGAAAAAATTGATTTTGTTTGTCCCCATACTATTTAACTAATTACTAATAATTTGCATAGATATAAAGCACTGTAAACATGATGAAAAACAATGTAAATTCAAAACAACAAAGGTTTCAGGAAATAAACAAAACAAAGAAATAAGCAACATTCAGAAGCAATGAATAGCGTTAGCTGTATACCATGCTTTCAGCATGCTTTCTACATAGCATTACTTTTCTGCATGAGAACTTGAAAATTCTTTGCATTAGTTTATTGGATTATATTTTTGTATAAGACTTGTTTCAATACCTCATAGCATGCAAAATGGTTATATCTTTTAAAATGAGCATAATCTTAACCATGTACCCAAGATTATGTGTTTAAGAAGTTATGTTTACCATGCCACTTACCCAGCTAAGCCAAATTAGAATATTATAAAAAATAATTAAAATATTACTCAGACATCTGGTTAGCTATGAAGTCTGGTTTCTTCCTTAATTTCAAAATGTTGGTGAGAATCTCCTTTCCTGGACAGTGACGTTCTTTGTTCATGGCTGGACTTGATTAATTCTGTTTTTTTTTCTTGCTTACACTCAAACCTTGGACTTGGGACCCATCTGCTGTCAACACAGCACTGCAAACTTGCTTCTTGGCTGATGGACATCAATAGGCAGTCTCTGTCCTTGTTCTGGTTTTGGCGAGAACTTCAGAACATCACTTAACAGTCAAAATGTCCATTGCACAAACAGATGTCTTTACTGCATCAGGATTTAGAAGATTCTGCTGTGAAAAGTTATTTTTCCTTGTGGCTGGCTTTGCTGCAGTTTTTGTTTCCTTCCAGGCTCAAACCTCAGGCTCAGCACCTCTGATATAAACACAGCAATGAAGGCTTGGTTCCTTGCTGGTCCAGACAGCACCAGGCAGGCCTGGCTCTTGTCTTTAGGCTTTGGCATGAATCACAAAACAATAAAACAAACAACATTGGCAGGTCCACAGGCACAGATTCTTATAACATGCAGTATAGGCAAGACGTGGGCTGGATCTTCCAGTGTTTGGCTTTATTACGTCTGGTCAGAGCATTGTCCTGACATCATTTCCTGCAAATTTTACCAACTTTGATTGGATTCTGCAAATGTATTCAGGGTGCATTTTTACCCTTTTCAAGGACTGCCCCTCTGTTCTGACTTTAGTTCTTAAGATTAAAATTACTTTTTCCTCTAACTTTTCAATGCAACATAATACAGTTTTTATATAAACATTTTTGAATTCAGCTCATTAAAGGTAGTCTTTTGAGATGTCTTCCAGGTCTGTGAGACAACTATTTTCCAATATAAGTTCATAATGATTGTAACTCTAATTCTCAGCAAAGTCTATTAAAAATAAAGTGATACTTCTGTCCTAGGCTCCAAAATAAGTAAGTCTCTATCACATTTAAGTTTAAGAAAGTCCTTAAAAGCATAGAATTCCACTGTAGGCAAATGGTTATTTGTTCTTCCAAGGAGACACATTTGTCAAGCTGTCAGCTTGTTTATTTCAAACTTCCTTAAGATGGTTTATTTCTGTCCAACAACAAGTTGCACACACAAAAGTTATATCTTTGAACTTGTCATGATACCAACCTTCATTCAAGATCAAATTTAGGCATTTTCTCTTTCAGGCTTTTGATACAAAATAGATAATCAAATAATTCACCTTCTCGTCATGATGTATGTTTCAAATTCAACCAGTAAACAGGTTAAACTATCCTTTATCAACTGTGTAAGTTTCATGCTGGAAGCATTAAAGATAGTTTTGCAAGAGACAAACGTCTTTCTTTCATATTGAAAGACAGAGCAGTTTAACTTCAGGTTCTTGGTGGTACCTGCTTCAAGCTGATACAGAAGACCAACTGCAATTCATCAACTGTCAGGTTTCCATGAAAACTATCTGTTTAGCTGAAGTGAAACCGAAACTTAACTTTGTAGAAGCTCTTGCTAGCTGAGACTCTAGAGTGCAGGTAATATATTTGTTTTAAGAGGCCCCAGATAGGATGGGTACTAGGCATATCTCTTTACTGTGTCAAAGGTGATAGTTCAAACTGCAAAACCAGTTTTTCCCCCAAAGTCTCAGCTAGGCAGTTTGTGCTTGGAACAGTTTTTTTTCTTTTTGCAAAGTAATTTTCCTTCTTGCTTAGAGAGCTACTGTAGACAGGAATATATACCAGATGTCTCTATATTATATTCCAATTACCTTAATTAATAATTAAACATTAATAAAGAATATGCAATATTAATTAAAATAATGCAAAATAATATTATAATAAAATATTTTATAACTAAGGTTTTACTCCTACAGGAGGATCAAGAGTGTGGTATCTTGGAGGCACCTGGGGGGTAGAAGGTATTTGGAAAGGGGCCTTCCCTGCCTTATCCCTATTCCTCAGACTTCTGAGCTTTTGTCTAAACAAATGGCCAATAGACCAGCTGACTCGACTTCTTCCCTTAGGGTAGTTCTTTGTAATACCATGTCTCTCATAAATAAATTGGCCATGATTGAGGCCTTTATTTTAGATTCCTCTGCAGACCAGCTATGTATCCCAGGACTTGGTTGAGGGAAAACTTGGATCCTGAGCTCAAGTTGTCCATTCTGACATGCTTTTCTGTGGTGCATTGCCCTAGACAGGAGCAAAGGGGGGGGGGGGCAGGGTTACCATCTATTTTAGATTCATCTTGCAGCTATCTGCATATCCTTGGGGACAGACCAAATCATTTGAATGAATGGCAGTAAAAAGTGTTCAGGCACAAGCTGCAGGATCGTGCTCATTTATCACCCTGCTGGGTGTGGGCATGATTTCCTGCAGGAACTGGAGGTTCTCATGGAATATCTAGTGTTGGAGTCCCCTAAGCTGGTAGTCTTGGGGGATTTTAGCACCTTGATCAATGATGACACATCTCCATTTGGTAGACAGTTTCTCCAGGTTATGCCATCCCTGGGCTTTATGCAGGCAGTTGCCACCGGGACCCATCAATGTGCCAAGCCTTTGCTCTGGTCTTCTCAATCTTTCTTGACATTAGTAATGTTAGAGCTGAACTGGTCTATTGTTTGCATCATCATGTGGCTCAGTGTCTCTATGGGGCTCCCTGTTTAACCCCCCCATGGAGATGGTCAGGTAACACTTAAACATCTGCAGCCTCAGGGCTTCCTAGCATTCCTTGACATCTTAAGCATGCCGACAGTTTGTGTGATGGCTGTCAAGGTGTCTGCTGAGGGTTATACTATGACCCTCTCTTCTGCTTTTGACTCTTTAGTCCAGTCTGTGTACACTCCTTGATTTCTTGCCTCAGATCGCCTTGGTTTGTTGCTGAACTGAGGAAGATAAAAACTAAGAGATCCTGCTTGGAGACGGACAAATTGGCACTGAGAACTCACTATAAGTATCAACAGGTAATCACCCTGAGAATGATGGCATTCCTGTCATAGGTGATTTCTGTTGGAAAGAACAGGCCAGCTCAGCTTTTCAACACTGTTGACTGACTATTTCATCCAGTCTGCCTGCAGTCTTGTAAAACCTTTTCTCATGAGAAATGTGATGAGTTTAACCGGTTCTTTCTACACAAGGTGTCTTCCTTTCCAGCTGGGATCTCCCCTAGCAGTCTGCCATCAAGTGATACTGTCCATCCCAAGCAGGACATAGGTACTCTGCCTTTGCAGAGTGAGTAAGAGCCAGTTTCTCTGAATGGCTTTTCTCAAGTTGCATCTGGCTTTTTTTTAAATTTAATGCTTTATCCTCCTCCACCGCCTTCATGCTGACTTCTTCGGGACTCACCAAAGCATACAATCTGCTGTCATCCCTTCCAACCTGCAACCTGATGCCACTGGTCTTTCCCCACAGAGCTGGGGTATATCCCCCAGGTGGGGATGAGGAGGCCCCCCTCCTCCAACTTCCAAAACATTCATTGAGAAGTTGGGGCAGTGAGACAGGCAGGGGAGATCTGGGATGGTGCTGGGTGCTCCATCATCCTAGCAAGCAGGGGCCATTTTCCTCCATTTTTCTCCCACTCATAGATATTGGCACATGACTTGACCCAAGGGGGCATCCCACACTGAGGTGTGGTGATGCACCCAGATCTGGACAATGTTCAATCCTTCCCTGGCCTCCCCATGTCTGAACTACCACCTGGTGTCACACAGGTGGTAGTATAGCTGTGGGGACAGCAACTCTCCCACCCCAGAAGAGAGGAGTATGTCCAGTCAGACACTCAATCCTTCCTCCCCCGGCCAGCCCCCAACAACCAGAGCTTGCTCCCAAACCCCAGTCACAGGCCATGTGAGTGGTAGTGCTACCTCTGCGCTGATGGACTGGCTGGGTTGTGTCTGTCTTATGACCCACTTACTGAGTATTGGACCCTTGGCTGACCAGACTTCTTTTAGAATGCTGGGATTCACTCAGTGCAATTGTGGTGGAAACTGTCATGAGTTCTCCTTTTCAGGGTGTCTTTCCCTCCACCCTTAAAAGGGAAGTGGTGAGGCTTCTTCTTAAGAAGGCTTCTCTGGACCCTGATGATCTTGTCAACTATAAATCTGTCTCAAACTTTTCATTCCTGGGAAGGTGATTGAGAAGGTGGTGGCACTGCAGCTAGAACAGCAGCTGGACAAATATGAGCCTTTCCAGTCTAGCTTTCAACATCATCACAGTTTGGAGACTGCCCTAGTCGGGTATTCCATGATCTTCTCTTAGCTAGGGATAATGGATGCTGTTCTACCCTCCTTCTTCTAGGTCATTCATCAGCTTTTAAAATGATGGATCATGGTGTGCTATTGGCTTGTCTTAGGCATTATGTGGGGCTCACGGGCACCATTCTATAGTGGTTTAGGTCCTACATAACTGGCAGATTGCAGCAAGTGGTGTGCTCTTCTCTGGGGTGCCTCAAGAGGCAATCTTGGCTCCCATGTTACAGGGGTCAAAACTGGTACCAGTCCACTAACCAAATGCTGGCACATTTTATATTGGGCTAGTAAGATTTTCCTTTAACTAGCCATGTGGGCTTGTACTGGAGAAGGTAACATTTCAATGCATACACCAACTGGGCCTGTAGAAAAGTCTGTGGGACTAGTGAATTTTCTCAGTCACTAGCCTACTGGCTGCAAAGCTTAATGTTGACCCCTGATGTTATTTGTCATGCATATGCATGTATATGCTGCCCCTAGGGGAGATCATCAGATGCTACCATCTGGCATTTCATTGCTATGCTGATGACATCCCTATGGGTGGTCCCCAGGAGGGGTGTTTACTACCTGTTCCAGGATTAAATTGGTCCAAGAATTAGGTGCATAAAAAACATTGGTCCCCGCACCCTCTCCAGTATTTAACAGTATTTGACATCCAGCTTTATATCTTGTGCCCCTGACAATTAGGCATTATCGCTGAGCTGGGCAAGTGCCTTAAAGATACTCAGGACTGAATGGTGGTAAGCAGGCTGGGGTTGAATACTATTGGTGGAGCTGTGTTGTCTTGGCTGTTCCTGTTCCATGATCGCTGGGAGCACTGTCCTTCCCTCTTTGGGGGGGAGTGCCCCTCTGTCCAGTAGATAGGATCAAGTGTCTGGGGGTCATTGTGGACTCCAAGCTGTCCCTGGAATGCCAGGAGTTGGCTGTTGTCTGCAGTGGCTTTAACCATCTGCATAACATTGCGTGGATTAGGCCCTATGTTTAGCCGATTGACCTCACAACATTGGTGCATGCCTTTGTCTCATCTAGGCTGGACTATTGCAATGATCTTTACCTGGGGCTATCCAAGAGACTAATGCATTGCCTGCAGTTAGTTCAGAATGCAACAACCTGGTTGATTGCCATTTCATCTCATTTTGAGCATATTACACTGGTTATTCGTGGTCTCCATTTGTTTTCCTTCAGGTGGTGGCTCTAAATCTAGTATCACATGAGCTAGGGTATGAAAAATTCTGTGTCACTAACACTGTACCCATACACACTGCCCACTACTACATCTGTCCATTTATTTGGCCTGGTACTAACACCCCCTACCACCAAAATCTGTCATTATTACACTATAAAATTCAAGTGTGTTCTGCAGAATATCCATATCTCTCTTTGTTTTGAATTAAAGGAACTGTCAAACACTTACTGTGCTCACATCCTGTAAAGTTTGTGCCTCTGCCTTTTTCATGTGTGTTTCCTAAACTAGTTGCTATATCACATCCTAAAGCTTTATGTTGTGCTAGCACTTCCAGCTAATTACTTTTTAGTCCTCATATCCCATTGAATTCTACTGATGATATGCCTGCCTCCTGAATCTTTGAGTTGCACAGTTGTAAACAAAAACATGAACTTGTATCTTTAAACTTACTAACATTAAACAGTTTGATTGTCATTTCAGAAAAAGTTTCAGAGCAAGTTCCAGGATGGCCACAGCCTAAGAGTGGCAAAATGTAAAGTAATGTAGAGAGGAGTACTTTCAATAACAGTCACTGACTTCCCTGGGGCAACTGTATTCCCTGGATCACCAGTACTAAATGATTTTAATAATGATGGGTCACTACCCAAAAGAGTCCTAGCCAGCCCACCAGGGCTACTACTTTTAGTCATGGGCTATTATGCTATCTAGGGAGGGATAAGTGGTCTTGCTAAGCTCTCCTTGACAACACTTTCTCTTCTCATTTCCTGTTTATTAATTTTCTTTCTTTATATCTCTATCTTCCTACTTTTTCCTAACTGTAACATTAACATTTTCTCAAAAGCTCCTCTTTTCCTCATGCCGTCCTATATCTCTTTCATATCTCTCTGCTCTTGCTATTATATTCACTCTATATTAAGCTATTTTTTCTCTTTTCTTTAACAGGTCTGACAGGATGCTGCCCCCTTCCCTATCAGATAAGTATTACTCCATATCTAAACTGTCCTATTTACTCTCAAATAACTTCCTATCCTTTGTGAGCCCTTTCCTAGATTTTATTTTACAGGTCCCACAGATGTCATCACTTTAAGACTCCTACCCTGGCTCCCTCATACCCCGGTAAGAGACACTCTACGCATTACCTATTCTTGGTGGATTTACTGTAACAGTGTGGCCCTGTGACTGTTGGGGTAGAGGTCAGTGCTGTGACTGACAGTGGAGGCTGTCAGTCTTGTGACTATCAGAGGGGTGGTACATTCCTATGACTGGTGGGGGTGTGGGGTCAGTCCTGTGACTGTTGGGGGTGAGGGAGACATGCTATGGCTATTGTGGGAGGGTGGTAAGTGCTGTGATCCCTGGTAGTGTGGGTCAGTGTTGTTACTGTCAGGGGATGGGGATCTTTCTTGCATTCTATTTAAATGTATGCAAATTCTGTTTGCTTGCCAATCATGTACCATTCATGAGCCAGCCAAGGTTTGTCTGTGGGGGAAAGTCATGTGAACTATGATGTCAGAGCACTGTCATTATAGTCCTTGTAATTATGTGCCCTGTCCTACATATGTCTTGCACCCCCCCTGCAAACATCTAAAAGTATAGGGGCTCTATACTAGTTGAAGGCAGTGCATTCCAGTGGACTGGAGCTGTTACTTAGTCTTACGCTTTCAGTGTAAATCTTGGGACCACTGGTAACCCTCCCTCAACTGAATGTAGCAGTAAATAAGAGATGTTGGGGGGGGTAATGCTACAGAAATACAGACCCCCCCCAAAAAAAAACAGAAGAGTTCCATTCAGGGTTTATATCTCAAAATCAAGACATCAGCCAGTTCTCAGACATTCAAGCATCCAGTCAGTTCACTGGGCAAAGGTGTTGTGTGCTCTGATATCCCAGAGGATTTCTGGAGCCTAGCTGCTACATTGTGCACCATCTTCATGTGGTGGAAGTGATGTGGTCATGAGCCCACCTTGGGTGTGTTATAGTAATCATGGTGCAGTGTGACAAATGCATGAAATACTAGACAAGAGGGTGGGTGCTAAAACCATTAATGGTTTCAAGCATGGCTAGGACTGAGTGAAGGGTGTAGTGCTTGCTCAGGATAGCAAAAACTGGGAGGGGAATTGTGGGTGGTTGGGGAGGGTTAGGACCCTGGATGGATGTAGGTTCTGGGGTTAGATAGGGTACCATAGGCAGATTGGATGGACTATTGGTCGTTTTCTGATGTCATTGACTATGTTTCAGTGTTTAGTGAGTTCCAATCCAGCAATATTGCTGGGCCAAAACTAGGGGCATGGACCTTGTGACAAGGCTGGCTGGGGGGAAGGGACAGACTGTCTTCACTGCTGTCCAACCAATTGTGTATCAGAGACTAGATAGATTTTATTATTTATTTGAAAACTGGTGACTGGGAGAGGCACACTGAGCCAAAGCTCATTTCGAGGTGCAACCAAGGGGAAAGGCGAGGGGAGAGTAATGTTATTCACAAAGAAATACAAACTAGGCTGATAATGAAATTACAAGAATAAGAACAGTGCAGTACAGACAGTAATGCCAAACATTGCAACTGGGTGCCAAAGAAATAGCATTCAAAATCAAAAGCAATAGTGTAAATATGGTAAATTTGAAAAGTGCTAGTAAACCCCAACCCTGGATAATGAGATGCTGAAGCCAGTGCTGAGAGGTGGGAGCATGAGAGGTAAGGAAGGTTTCAGGAAGAGGATTGGCAGGAACACGATGGAGAAGGTTAGAGCAATTCTGCACTTCAGCATGTGGTTTCATTAATAAATGATCTGCCTTTACCAAATAGGAAATTTACACATGGCGCTAACTACAGCAATTCAGCATTACATTTAAGCCCATGAAACACCCTTATCAAGGTTATATATTAGCAGCTATAGTGGCTCCGACCAGAGTTTATTGTATATAGAAGTGAACTGTCTTGAATGGCCATATGTCTTGAATTTCATTCTATTACTCCCAACACTGTTTCCATCTTATAATTTTACTGTTGTCTATTTTGTACTGAACACTGTTTGTACTGAATATTTGTTCATAACTGTTCTTTACTTTTGATGACCCTTGTTGTATTCTCCCAAGTCGTACCAGAAAATAGGCAACTGATCTGTCTAGTGCACGTGCCTGGTCTAAATAAATAAAATAAAGACAATGCAGACACTGGAAACACTCTACCAGTGGCCCATATCAACAAATCCAGCTGCAATGAATACCACAGATTTTGTATACTTTTTCTATTGAAAAAAGCACCAGACATCATAACAAGGTGCACTAGTATACATGGTGAATAATCATATAATAATGGCTGGCTCTCATTTTTTCCCATAGGGAAACCTGGTTATAATGACAAACACATGCCCAGTTTCCCTAGCTTGGTGCATGCACCAATTGTGATCTTCCTGTTTTGCCCTGTCCCCCACCATCCCTGCTTCTCAAGCTGTACAGTTCTCTGACAGAAAGAGTAGGTCATTAGTTCTTTTTTCTAACAAAAATATCACTGGGCACAGCAATAACCATCTGAAATAAAAAAAAATAAATAAACACTGCTTTAGTTTAGGAGCCAGCACGGACCATGCTAAAACCCCAATGGTCCGTGGCTTGACTCTGTACACACATCCATTTATTTTATATAATTTCTTAGGTGAAAAAATTATCCCCAGCAATTATGCAAAATAAAGGATGGGTAGGGGTTTAAAACTCAGATTTTACACACCCACTAGGAGTGGGATGCCTTAATAAACCCCTTGAGCTTCATTCTCAGGGTTTACATGATATCCCACCCCTCGGGGGGGGTGTAAAATCCTTGCTATAACCCCCTACCCATACATTATTCTTTATATGATGTCACAGTTAATAGATATGAGGGGTTGCACAAACACCTTATCCCCAATATCTGGGCTGGACATTTTATTTTGGGCCCCAAAATATTTGGGTATTCAGCATTTATTATTCAGGTGATTTAATTAAAACAAATAAAGAAAAAGAAATAGCCCTCACCCTACTCCCCAGCCCAAATCCTTAATTACAACCCCATCCTCATACCCTCTGTTAGAATCCCAGTCCCACTCCCAAGCACTAACAATTTGATATTTAAATTTTATTTGTAAAAGAACTCCTAATATGGGCAACTGGCACACCTGACCTGCCTCCAAAGCTGGCAGCAATCTAAGAGCTTGTTTGCACTAAAGTAAATACAATGACCTCCACATCTCACCCAGGCAGCACCCATCAACCACCATCCTCCACTCAGGCCCCAATGCTTCTTATTAGAAGTGACTCTTTGGCCAACAAGAAGGTGAATGACACAAACCCAACCTCCTCCATGGCCACCTGCCTTCTGCTGAATGAAAGGGCTCACGCACTTGCCCACTCTGTATAGTCATATCAGTTGATCATGCGATCAGATGGCTTTGCTATACAGAACAAACAAAAGTGAGAGCACTTCTATTCAACAGAAGGAAGCCAGCATGGAGAAGGGTGGGTATGTGTTGTTTGCCTTCTTCTGGACCAGTCAGGCAGTTCTTTGTTTCACCATAAATGTGTTTCTTCATGGGTTGTAGGTGGGCATTCTCCATGGGTTGCAGGTGGACAGCTATCAACCATGTCCCCTCTCACCCCAAGTGGTACTCACCTCCCCAGACAGTGGAGTGTTCCCCATGGATTGCCCTCCCCCACAGCAGGGGAGGCTGCCTCACAAGATACAAACAGATCCAGATGCTGCTGGCTAAGTAATGGTGTGGGCTGCAGGTGAGCAGACATGGCTTCGTGAAGCCCATCACAACCCCTTTTCCATTTTCTGGTCCCTTCTTATACCTGGCATGGGCATGCCTGTATGTGCCTCTGTAGACATGCACACACCACGGAAGTCCTTCAGCTCCTGACCTACTGTACCACTCATATCCCATCTTACCGCCAGGCTTCCACCTGGTGACAGTCACGTGGGAAAACCAGCAACCCCTCCTCCTCAGGAGAGGAGAGCATTCTAGCAGATGCTCAAGCCTCTTGCTCTGGCCAGCCTGAGACTGCTTTCAGTCTCAGGTCACCGGGATGATGGGCAGTAGAGGTACTACCACACCACTGGCCAGCAGACACTTATAATAGGAAGGGGAATTGGGGCTGGCAGTATAGACTAGAGGTTAGAGTAACAAGCTGTGAATGAGCTTGGTACATCCAGCAGACCTGGGTTTGATTCCTGCAACCTCCACTTACATGCTGTGTGACTCTGAGCAAGTCACTTAACCACCCCAGTGCTCCTGGGTTGCCCCTGAAAACAGGCACTTGTGCCAAGTGGGCCTTACCAGGTTACGAAAAGAATAAAGTGATTAAAAAAAAAAGAACTAGAAAAAGAAGAATTGGGTGCTTGGGGAGGAGGAGGAGGAAGGGTGATTGTAGGGTGCTGCCAGGTTGGGGGGGTAGAGGAACGATACATTGGTTTTAGTGCAAATGAGCATTTAGACAGTGGCTGCCATGAAGGCAGGAGGGTTGTACCAGTTGCCTATCCTTGCAGTGTTTTTTTCTACAGATATACTTTAAAATATTTTATTGTGGGTGATGGGGAGGGTGGGATTGGGATTTTAACAGAGGGTGTGAGGAAGGTGGGTTGTATTTAAGGATTTCAGCTAGGTAGTAGGGTGGAGGTCTATTTTCTTTTCTTTTTTTCAATAAACAGTTCCCAAACAGAATAGGAACAAATAGTGCCACTGTTTGTTATTTGGATCCAAATAATGAATAGTGCATTTTTCATGGTATTTGAGAAATACTATTCATTACTCACATGTCCCTAATAGACACATCCATTGAAGTCACTGAATAAATGAATTAGTGCAACTATACACTAAATATATTTATCAATTTAGAGAGACATGGACACCAAGAAAAATAGTACTTCGAGAAAAACAGAAAGAACATGTGCCAGTAGCCATGAAATTCTGAGGTCTCAAGTAGGATTAGAGACTGGTAGACTAAACTATTATAAAAAAAAAAGCTGACACCCCCTCCCCCCACCACAGTATAAAACTGGATAACTTTGGGACCTTTTTCCCAGTACACATGTGAAAGAGATTCTAGTAGCCTATTTCAGCTCCATTAGCCTTCAAGTTCCCCATTTAAGCAAAATTGTTCCTACTGGGTCCATGTCAGGACTGGATTAAGGCACAGGAAACATAGGCATATGCCTAGGGCCCCTGACTGCCATGGCCTCCCCGCAATCCACAAAATATATCATATATCCTTTTCTTTCTGCCAGAGCTGCATTTCTGGGGAAAGGACTCAGCCACTGAGTAATCTCAGAAAGGCAGAGGCTGAACTGAAATGGTTTACTGCACCGACCACGACATTTCGACAACCGGTCCCCTACAGTGACTACAGCGCCATGTCACTGCAGGGACCATGCTGGAACCTGGCACTATCTGTCGGGGGTCCTGCACCCCCCCAAATCAGCTCTGACTCAGAGTTCAGAATCCTAAGTGGGGAGGGAGCTGGGGGAGCAGCCTCCCACATGGGTGGTTTGGGGGCAAAGCTCCTCTCAGAAAACACTCGATTTAGTTTGAAACCGGCAGCTGACTGCAAAATGTGTTTGACCTGTCAGTTTTGCTGTCTGGTGGTTTGACAAAATTTTTGTCAATGATCAGTCATGGATCCAACTGTGACATGACTCTCACCTCCCTGATTAGGTGTTAAGTTCAACTGATAGCTTCAGGGGCCCCAGGCAGGCTGCCCTTTAAGGTTAGAACAGGCCCATTTCCTTTGCTTTGTCTCCCACTACCACTTAGAATCCTCACTTTTTTTTATAATTAATATTTTATTAACATTTAACAAGAACAACAACAACAAATAACAATACAATAACACTCATAACAGTAACAACCTAGCTGGAGTGAAACGACTCTTTGGATATACAATCTGAACAAGAATAACACATCTTATTATAAGCATACAGTGATCTACTAGGTTAACACGAAAGTCAGGGAACGCAAAAGCCATCACTATATGCAAATTACTTCCAGGCCAAATAACAAACTCAAATATTCATTAAGATACCATAGCAAGGACTAAAACAGTGAATTATTCAAAATGAATATACAGAAACATAACAAAGTAAAATAAAATAAATTGGCACCGCTGAGGAAGGGGAGCGCAGGGGAGAAGAGACCATAGTCAGACAAATATCACATACCCACCCAGACCTGGGCCAGAGCCCACAAGGGGCACTAGCCCTGGATAGCTCAGATCACATGTGGGGAAGTATAAATAACCTGCTCTGACTAAGAGAAGCCCCATAACAAAACAGAAAATCCTGTCAAGTTCACAGGAACCTACCATATTTTTAAGCAGCAATATAAGATAACTTCTAAAAGATTGTAAGGCGAAGCATACCCTCCACCCATTCATCATGCATAGAGATTTTTATCGAACACCATCTACTCAATAGAAGGTGCTTCACTTCTGTAACTGCCGCCGTAAACCAAGCTCACTGTGATGGAGTAACAAATGGTAACTTCCAGGTATTTCCCAAGACCAAAAGCAAAACATCTGGTTGAATCTTGAACCCCTACCCAGCCTTCGTAGTAGCCAAAACAGCAGTCCACCAAGCTGATAATTTAGGGCAATCCAAAAGCAAATGAGTTATAGTGCTCCTAGCAGTATTACATCTCCAGCACTGAGAATGCTGCACCAAACAAACAGTGCGCAAAGTGGAAGGGGTCTGATACCACCAAAGTAAAGTCTTTAACTGCATCAGATGCCTTCTGTGTCCCTACAGTTCCCATAGGCATTTGACCAAACCTGGCTCCACGCCTCATCGGAGAGGGGGTACCCTAACAGGCGTTCCCATCTCTGATGCATGTTTCATAAATCGAGGGCATGTTCGTCCAGTAATAACTTCAAATCATGCCAAGTTTAGGAGGGAACAATGTCCACTGAATGCTACCCGACTTATCAACCATCTCCTTTCACGTGGACTCAGTGGGCAAGGTGACAGTTCTCCCCAGCCGCAACTGTAAAAAATGCCAAAGCTGAAGATATTGCCAATGATGTAAGCAGGTAAAGAATACCACCATTGTAACTCCCCAATGGACATAAGACATCTATACTCCACCAGAATCAAATCCCCCATCCTCTATCCCCCCTCCGCTGATCAGACACAGGTTAACAGTAGTTTCCCTAATACACACCACAGGATTAGACCAAAGAGGCCAAATATGTACTATAATTTTCTATCCAGCTCCTAAACATAGACAAGCCCCCTTCCAAGCATGAAGGTCATATTCCTGGTTGGGGAGAGGCCTAGCAAAGCTCTGAAGGTCCAAAAGAATACATTCAGGGAGAACCAAACCTACCAGGTCCCACTCCAACTCCAACCAGCGAACAGAAGAACTGAACTTTTCAGAATGCAACCACATCCAAATTTGAAGCAGGCCAATCACAACATAATAACCCTTGAGACATGGGGAAAATATGCCCCCCTTAGTATATGGAGCCATTAAACACACTGCTGAAAGATGAGGTTTCCTACCCTCCCAATAAAACTGTAAAATAACAGCCGCAAATTGCTTCCACCAAGAGTCAGCTATTTTAAGAGGGAGATAATGAAGGACATATAACACCTTAAGAAGAACTATCATCTCTGTCACCTGTATTTTACTCCCAAAAGAGAGCCATAGATGTTTCCATCACACTACATCTGCATGTAACTGGTAAGCCAGGAGGCAGTATAGCACAATGGTCTAAAGCTCTGAGCTGCAAATCTGGTGACATCCAGTAGACCAGACCTGGGTTTGAATCCCACAGCTTCCACTTGCATACTGTGTGACCCTGAGCAAGTCACTTAACCTCCTTGTACTCCCAGGTCACTCCTGTAAAAAAGCTCTAAGCTTAGTGTGCTATACCTGGTTAAACAACTAAATAAAAAAAAAAAAGCAACAGTTGCAAATTCAAGAAAGCCCAATCAGCGATAAAAATCCCAAATACCGGAGAGGGTGTGGGGACCAATGTTTTGTATGCACCTAAGTCTTGGACCAATTTCATCCTGGAACAGGTAGTAAACACCCATCCTGGGGACCACCCATAGGGATTAATTCCATCTTGCCCCAGTTATTGCTCAAAGCAGATAAGATGGAAAAACTATTCAGCAAATCAAGCAATACTGGCAAAGTTGTTACAATAGTCATTAAGGTCAGTAAAATATTGTCAGCAAAAAGCATAGTCTTGTATGCATGCTGAACCATATGAAAACTGAAGATCTCAGAAGATTCTCAAATCTTCTGCACCAATGGCTCAATTGCCAACACAAAATGAGCCAGGTGCCCCTTTCTATGTGAAGAGCAGACAACACTATCCTATTGGTAAGAACCTCCACACAAGGGGAAGAGTAAATAATCTGTACCCAACACAGAACATGGAGACCAACGCCTAATTTATGAAGAACTGCAAAAAGACACACCCATTCAAGTGAATTAAATGCCTTTTCTGTGTCTAAGACAATTGCCACAGCCCCTTCCTGAAACAGTGCCAGATGCCCAAAATAAATCCAACAACCAATGGATATGATCTATACCATTACTCCCCCCCCAAAAAAAAAACAGACTGATCTGAATGCACCAGACCTGGCAAGACCTGAGACACCCATCCGGCCAGTATCTTTGCTAACATTTTATAATCAACATTCAGGAGGGAAAAGGAGCTGTAACTGGTACATTGATATGGATCCTTCCTCTGCTTGGGCAAAACTGTGATTGTAGAATCATACATGGTCTAGGCAAGCTCCCCAACCCTCCAGGACTCTTCTAATATGCCCACCAGCAGCAGCCCCACCAGATCCCCCACTACTTAATAAATCTGCATGGGGAACCAATCTGGACCCCTTACTTCCCCTGCCTTTAACTGCTGCACTGCATCTTAAACCTCATGCAGCGATATTGATAACTCCCTACACCTGCCTCTGTTCCTTGGTAAGACAAGGCAGACCGATAGACTACAAAAAAGCCTGAATATCCCCAGTTGATCCCCTGGGGTCCCATTTAGAAATTTAAAGGTGGCACTTTAATCCCTGAAAGCCATGTTGATCCTGTCTGTATCCAATACAAGCTGTTCACCCTTTTTCACCCCAGTATCCTACTAGCAGCTGCCATCTGTTTTAACCGATATATCAGCAAATGAACAACCTTTTCCCCTCCCTTCCACCCAGTAAGCTTGGTGGGTCCAAAAAAGACCAAATTCTGCCTGCTGAGTATTGTGAAGCTTTATCTGAAACTGAAGATCTCGAATACGCCTAACCTAAGATAAATCCCCAGAGCCAGACTAATGCTGCCTCTCCAAAAGACCCAGCTGAGTCTCCATCTCTTGGAGCTTTGACTGACGTTCTTTCTTGTACTCAGTTGAGTAGACAATATTGTGATCCTAGAGATATGCCTTCAGGCCCTCCCAAATCCATTTTGGAGCTGTATCTCCAGTATAGTTAACGCAAAGGTACTCCTGAATCTCTTGTCTAAGCCACAGTTTCAACTGTGGATCCTGCAAAAAGTTGAAGTTACAATGCTATTAAGCATTCTGGGACCCCCTCCTACTTGATCCACAGAAAAAACAAATGTAATCGGGGAATGATCAGAGATAGCAATAGGCTTGATGGTAACTGATAAAATGCTTTGAAGCAAAACATGAGAAACCAGAAATAAGTCAGTTCTACTGTAGGTCTGATGGACTGAGGAATAACACATATAATCCCGAACATCTGGATATCTGATCCTCCAGGCTTCCCAGAGCCCATAATCATCCTGCAACTTAGACAAAGTATTGGATCCCTGAGTTACTAACCTACTAGGAATGCCACTCCGGTCACATACTGGGTCAAGAACTTCATTCATGTTCCCATCCAATATCACTTCCTCCTCCCCTTGATCCTGCAAAACTTGTGAAAGCCTAAGAATAAAGGGTTGGCTATCCATATTTGGGTCCTATATACTGATCCTAGAATATAACATTTACCATCCAACAGACCCCTAACCATTATCCACTGCTACCCAGGGTCCCTGATCATTGATGTGGTAACGCAATTCACCTCCCTAGTCAAGAGAGTCATAGCCCCCCCTCCATTTCAGTGACTAATGCAGCATAACCTTGTCCTTCCAATTATCCTTAAATTTGTCAACCTTTACGTAACAAATGAGTTTCTTGCAAGAGCACTATTTTTCTCCTCAACTTTTTCACATGAGCCAGTACTCATTTTTGTTTAACGTGGCCATTCCACGTACATTCCAGGAGACTACCTTATAGGACAGCACCCAGCAAGCCGTATACCAATACAGGTGCAATCATATCCCCCACTCCCTCCCCCTCGGCAGCATAACCCATTAAAAGGATGATCCAAACAGACTGTTCCCTTGAAACATCTAAGAACCAAAAGAATAACTCAAAATACCCAGAGCATTAATAAATAGAGGACCAAAGAATATATATGCTCACTAGCTATCTCCTTCATAAGGTGTGCCTCTGGCCATTGCATCCACCCAACGGTTCCCAGCCAAACATAGAACCCCATCCATGGTGACAAGGAACATGTTATATAGTTAAGTGCACCCCCACCAAGTATAAGCCCATTTAGAAAACCATCCCCAAGAACAGAAACTCACAGGGTTCCTAAAAAACAGAGAACAACATCAAACTAAAGCTGCAGGGATTATCAAGAAGCAAAGTATTCAAAGCACCATCCCAGACTCAATACAGTAAGTCTGGCCCACACCACAGAATGAGCAAATGGCCAGCCCCTTTATAATACACCAATTGAGAAACAACAGTCGGCACAGAAGTGCAATCGTAGTTGCCAGAGGAACAATCCAATCAGAAACTCACTCCGAATGAAATTAAGGAGACTGCCCCCCCATGCTCCTCACAAATCCACCATAACATTTGGTCCTGTGGTCCAAAACCATCCTTCAGACACTGCAAAAATCAAATAGTGGAAGGAAGCTTCCTCTGACAACCCATTAGAGTAGAAAAACCACCTTTCTCAACCCCTGCTTATCATTACAGTCATTAACTAGCCCAGCCCTCACAAGCTGATTTGAAAAAAAATGTCTGTTCCATAGGAGGGAAAAAGAAATGAATCACTCCACTGCAAGAAAAAAAGAGATTCTCAGTTCATAGTGTCCTCATCATGGGAAGATGGAAAGGGTGAAGAACTCCAATCTGCTGCTGATCCAGTCTTCGAAGCAGAATTCAACCCTGAAGATCCCCTCTGGGGTTTAGGGGTCTGAGCTGTCCGATATTGCCCTGAAGAATCCTCCAATGCTGCATGAGATAAATCCAAAAGGAATTGCTGAGCTGACTCTGGGGAAACAAAAAATTCAAGTCTATTCTTTTTTATCATGTCATATTTTATTCTTCCTCTGAACAGCCCCCATCCAACCAACTCCCCCAGCCCAGTCATCCGGAATTACTGGGGCTTACCTTTGTCTGGCCTTGGTGCAGTGCCTGTGGGGAATCAGTTCTCATCCTGCTGCCAGTATTTTTTATCCTCATTTTTCTCCCGAGGGCCCCAGGAGAATGGCACATGCATGTGGAGGCACACATGGGCCTTCAGCCCCGGTAATGACCCTTCCACCCCCCCATTAGCCTAACACTGGGCATCCTTGTAGCATGTACTGTCTCCTGGCTTCCACCGGGGGGCAGCCATTGCCAAGGAATGCCACTTCTCCCAACCCTGGAGAGGAGAGCTGCCTGCTGGCAGCTCCATCCAGCTCCACCCTTCCCCTCCATGCTGACCTCCAATGACCCAGGCTCGTTCCTGAACCTGGGTCACTGGCATGAGTCGAGGTAAAATGCCAGAACCTCAACCTTCTATGCCACCAGGACAGCCTAAAAATTCAAGTCTATTCTGATAGAAAACTCACAGAACCACTGGAGGTGCCAGATAACATCAAACCCCTTTCTCATGGGCCAAATTCCTAACCTTATCAAAAGATTTACAGCACATTAACACCCACTAAGGATAGTCAGGATGGAAGAATAAGCAAGCACCTTGCCACTGGATTTCTTTCAGTGCCCTAGCCCCCTTCAAAATAGACTCCTGGTCAGGATATCTCAGCAATTTGAACACCATGGGGAGAGGGCAAGTGGAATTCACCACCAGAGGTCCTGTCGGGACTCCATAGTCCTGTTCTATTTCCATAGCAACATCAGACTTTATTGGAGTGAAAAGGGGAGATGAGATTGTAAAAAGGAGACCAGTTCACTGCCCTCCAACCCTTTTGGAAGCCTGAACAAATGCACGTTGCTACACTGATTCCTGGTCTCCTGGTTGTCCAACTTCTCCCACAGAGACCAGATTTCTCTTTCAGCCAGCCCCAGGCAATGTTCATCAAGGTGGACCAAATCTTCCAAATGGCCAATACTCATTTCTGTCTGCTCCACTCTGTGGCCTAAGGCTTCCACCGACAACCTTCAAGCCATTAAAGTGACAGTTACATTGTTAAGGTCCATGCAAATGCCTCCCATGAAGGCCTTTATCTCGCTGAGCTCCCAGAAAACTAAGCCAGATTCCATCTCCTGCTGGATCTGCATCACAGGCCCCAGCCCAGGCCCATCATCTGGTGGTGGAGAAGAAGTCGACAGCTTATACTTCTTCTTTGCAAGGAGCCCAGATTTTTCACTTTCCAACTTCCCTGCCATATCTGCACACTGTTCCAACTGATTAAGAGTCCCAGCCACCACTAAGAGGGGTAAAAACAGTGAGAAAAAATGACTGTGGAGTGGAACTGCAGTAGCCTTGCTGTAATCAGCTCACTTGCATCACATGACCCTCCCCCCAGAATGCCCACTTAGAATCAAGTCTTACTCTTAGATACAAAAGATTAACAGTACAGTTCCATGTGCATACTTTATATTTAATCTCACTCCTAAAATAAGAAAATCACAATGCGTTTCAATGGTACAATTAAAAATCGTACTTTTTTTTTTAAATTACCTCATCTCATTCATACTGTACTGGCTCTGTTTTCAGGGTGAAAAAATGAATGTATTTCCAGATTCCCATCAGTAAATTTTGCCATGTATTGATCCTGGCTTACTTATCTATAACAGAAATGTTTGATCCTGCAAATGATTTCTTCCAATGAACACTCACTTTGCAGCATAATCTCTAAAGTTCATGACTCTTCTAATAAACCACCAACTCATCTTCTGCACCACCCAATACCTAGCCTCTTTTAGAGATGGGTTCCTATAGTACCCAAAAGAACTCCCACATCCTGGTTCATACTACCTGACAGGACAAAATGATAGCACCCAGAATGTGAGTGCACAAATGTGAATTCGGGTGCAGCTTTTGGAGAAGTGCAAATCATGATATTTCACACCATTAAAGCATTTTTTTATCAAGCCAATTAATAAATATTTTCTCTTAAACTCAGACTGTTTTTTTTCCGTACTTATATTTATTGGTTTCATTAATCTTGAAGCATTTTAGTCAGGTTATTTATGTTTGATGCCACATTTTAGGGACATTAGAAGCACTTTTTTCAAGTTTCAGTAACTGATATGCAATGGCCAAGGAGTGCAGTCAAGGTAAAGGGTTGTGGTTGCATTGAGAGGGGAACCAGATTTCTCTGGGGCTTAGGGCCCCAGGTTGTCTTAAGCTGGCAAAAAAGATCCAAAGTGTCCACCAAGAGCTGTAAATACTGGCCATGCTGCACTTCCAAAGGTTGCTAGCCTTCACATACAAAACAAAACATTGCAAATGGAGGTGCACACATAGAAAACAACTTTTACTTGTATGAAATAAAAGAAAGAAATGTCCACACAAAATGTTTCCAAGTTGCTAAAAGTTTTTACTTGTCTTTCTCTCATGCATAGTACATTTACAGTATCACACAGGTATAAAAAAAAAAACCTAGCTCCTCGACTCTCACAAGTCTTCAAAGAGGGTGTTGTTAACAGGGAATCAACCTGCCTTTTAAATATTAACTCATGACTATTAATTACTTTTAACATAGCAGCATGGAACCAGTATTTAATATTATTGCCCTCAGTTTCTTATAGGCAACTTCATTTATAAAATAAAATTTATTATAAATCTTTTCCATTTGTTTCCAAAACCTTCACCATTTTACAAAATTCAAAAACACACAATAAATATTACAAAAAACAGGAAATGAAAGAGATCCTTAGGTCCTGGAAAGTTGAAATTGAAGTATTCAATATAAACTCCCAATTATTTTTTATTCCAGTTAGGAGGGGTCCCAGGACCTTTAATAGATTATCCTGCATTCCTACAAGTAAATATAGACACAGATTAATCCAGGTGCAAACACCCTGGCATACTTACCATACATTTACAACCTTCAAAACAATCTACCCTATCTGTAAAATTAAAAAAAATATATATTTTCTATTGTTAATCATAAGAACTGCTCTTGAAACAATTTTACTATTAACATGTGTTAACTAACATCATCTTTTTCTCTCTTAATTACTTGACCTAAGTGTATGGCTACATATGCTACATTTATATATGTCTGTTTATACATATATCAAAAAAGTGCCAACATCTAAAAAACGTGCATTTCTTTTGTCTGTCATTTATTTTTAAGAAAAGGTTTTATGTCCCATTTCTCATTCAGTCCACTCAGATTTTGCAATCTTTAATTTATATATCCACATGCCCTCATCCTGCAACAAAGTGTTTGGTCTATCCCCTCCCACACTCAGTGCTGGTATCCAATCTATCCCCATAAATTTAAGTCCATTGGGGAAGAATTATGACATAAAGTAAAATGTGTGCCCACTGGAGTGTCTTGACTGTCATTCAATATTGATCTAACATGTTCCTGAATGCACTGTTTTAGTGGACATGTTTTTTTTCCAACATAAACCAGATTACAGATACACTAGAGAGCATATACAACTTAGGATGCATCACAAGTTATTTGGTGTTCAATATTTACTGCTATATCTTCTTTTTCTGGATGTTAGGACATTCCCCCTGGAAAAGCAAACTTACACATACTACATTGCTTGCAACAGAAAAAGCCTTTTGATCTCCTGGGGAACCACATACTCTCCCTATTGATTTCCTTTTTCTTTAAATGACTATGAACCAGTCTGTCCCTCAAATCGCTAGCCCTGTTAAATGTAATCCTGGGTTTATATCCTACGGCTTCACCTACTTCATTGTCCCCCATCAGAATTGGCAAATTCTTGTAAATAACACTACCAATACGACCTGCCAACTTGTATTCTGTAATAAAAATACAGGTATTAGAGTTTTTCACTTCCAAACATTTTTCTTTAAATAAGTCTGCCCTATCCATTTTCCTTACCCTTTCTAAGGTCCTTTCCAACATATTCCAATGATATCCCCTTCTGTTAAACCTTTGTATAAACAGTGCTCACCACCCAAGTTTGAAAAAATAAATTCCTTTCAGTCAGCTTATTCACATTGAAAGAAACTGCAGTGAAACTACAGATTTTGAGGTTCAAGCAGGTTGTATTGGTAATGCTATTTACAAGAATTGGCCAATTCTGATGAGGAATTATGAATTAGGTGAAGCCATAGGAAATAATCCCAGGATTGCATTTAACAGGGCTAGATTTGAGGGACAGACTGGTTCATAGTCGATTAAACAAAAGTTAAATCAATAGGGACAGTATGTGGTTCCCCAAGAGATCAAAAGGTTATTTCTGTTGCAAATGATATAATATTTGTAAGTTTGCTTTTCCAGGGGGAATATTCAAACATACATAAAAAGAAGGTATAGTGGTAAATATTGAACACCAAATAACTTGTGATAATCTTGTGTTGTATATGCTCTCTGGTGTACCTGTAATCTGGTTTATGTTGGAAAAACAATTCATCCACTAAAACAACGCATTCAGGAACATGTTAGATCAATACTAAATGACAGGCAAGACACTCCAGTGGACACACATTTTACTTTATGTCATAATTCTTCCCCAGATGGACTTAAGTTTATGGGGGATAGATTGGATACCAGCACCAAGTGTGGGAGGGGACAGACCAAACATTTTGTTACAGCGAGAGAGCATGTGGATATATAAAATAAAGAGTACAAAGCCTAGTGGACTGAATGAGAAATGGGATACAAAACCCTTTCTTAAAAATAAATGATAGACAAAAGAAATATAAGTTTTTTAGACTTTGGCACTTTCTTGATATGTGTATAAATAGATGTAGCATATGTAGCCATACACTTAGGTCAAGTAATTAAGAGAGAAAGAGATGATGTTAGTTAACACATGTTAATAGTAAAATTGTGTCAAGAGCAGTTCTTATGATTAACAATAGAAAATAATTAATTTTTTTAATTTATGGATAAGGTAGATTTTTTTGAAGATTGTAAATGTATGGTAAATATGCTAGGGTGTCTGCACCTGGATTAATCTGTCTCTCTATTTATTTGTAGGAATGCAGGATACTCTATTTAAGGTCCTGTGACCCCTCCTACCCGGGATAAAAAATAATTGGGAGTTTATATCGAATACTTCAGTTTCAGCTTTCCAGGACCTATGGATTTCTTTTGTTTCCTGCTTTTTGTAATATTTATTATGTGTTTTTTAATTTTGTAAATGGTGAAGGTTTTGGTAATAAATGAAAAAATGTATAATAAATTTTATTTTGTAATTAAAGTTGTCAATAAGACATTGACAACAATAATATTAAATACTGGTTCTGTGCTGTCATGTTAAAAGTAATTAATATTCATGAGTTAATGTTTAAAAGGCAGATTGATTCCCTGTTAACAACACCCCCTTTCAAAACTCGTGGGAGTCGAGGTGCTAGTTTTTTTTTGTTGCCTGTGTGATACTGTGAATGTACTGTGCATGAGAGAAAGACAAGTAAAAACTTTTAGCAACTTAGAAATCTTTCATGTGAACATTTCTTTCTTTTATTTCATGCAAGTAAAAGTTGTTCTCCATGTGCACACCTCTGTTTGGAATATTTTGCCTTAATCTGGCCATGGTCCATGTATTGTAGTAAGCTGGAGTCCTGTCTTGCACTAGAAATGCAGGACTCTCCATTTCTGAAATATGCACCACTACGGATGCTCATTCCTGAAAATCTGGTGAGTCTCATGTAACCAATTTTGTGCGAGGACCTTGACTGTAATCAAACTGTGCCATAAATAAACAGCCTCCCTTCCTCTCACTGAAGTGGGTTTTACCCCAAGAGTTAAGTGTTGGAAAGTGAGCTGTTCATATACTGACAACACAGTTCTGATACCCATAAAAACTGTTTTCCGATAGTGCTGGAGCCTGTAACAGGACTAAACAATGTGACTGTGTTGCCCTTAATTTCCCACAGTGTCTCCATCATTCAAATCTTCTGGCCATATCCCACTTGCTTTCAATCCCAGGGGTAATACAAAGCCAAGTGTTGATCTTCCATGAATATTTTTGCCAATATGGGCATGATGATGTTTGAAAGGAGCCTTCCCATACTTGAATCACACTCTTTATGTGTCAATCAGACTAGTGTTTCCCCTTCCACTTTTCTTTAATACGGTTACTGCATCCCTTCTGTCTTGTTGCTAAAACCTATATATGTGGGATATAACCCCTTTTAGTACACACAGAGGTGATGAGCTGGTGAAGAGACACCTCTTTTGCTTCATCCAGGGCAATCCCTGATACTGTAACTGCTTAGCAACAAAACCTCACACTTGGAAATATCTAAAGTGATCTGTTGGACCCTAGGCAGAGGCTATTCTGCACTCCTCAAATGCTTTAATAGTATCACCATCTAAAAACTGCCATGAAGTCCAAAATCCTGGCCTGTCTTTAGTATTAGTGATCCCACAGATCTGAGACAAAAGAGAGGTCTGAGGTAAATCTTTTATACCTCTGCAGATCTCATTTACCTTGGCCCCATTTTGTACATTGATTCAGTGCATCCAATGACATGGCAATCCCCAAAAGTGGGAGATCCCCATAGAGATGCCTTAGCTAGCCATCTTACAACAATGCTGAGAGAGGCTATTCCTCCTGAATCTCCATTCCAATATTTTTTTCAGTAAGATTGATATGCTGGGTTGTCCCACAGGGGGCCATCTTACCAGGGCTACAAAACCATAATCCTCCAGGGACAGTAACGCCACCCTCCCCATTATTTCCTACCTTGAAATATCCTTCTTCTAACCTGAGACTGTCAGTTTGCCCAAAACAAATTTATAAATTTATTGCTGGCATCTATTAAACCATGTCTGAGAAAGCCACACTGGGCACACTGAAATAGGTAATGTTAGTTAGGTAGAGGGTTAATTTTAACCAAGAGCATCCTTGAGTAGATAGGGAAAGAGAGTACAGATCACCTCTTTTTATCATCTGTAAGAGACTCTGTTACAGGAACACAATTATCTCAAAAAAGTGTAGTGGGGTTGTTACCCAGGTGTATTCCTAAATATTTGAATTTACAGAGGCCCCACCTTGTGGGATACTTGCACTGCAAAAGGGGCTTAAAGGGGCACAAAACTGAGGGTCAGCCCCTCAGTCTTTGACATATTAAGGGTATATCCCCCATGCTAGGAGAAATCAGCTACATCAGACAAAAATTATGCAAGGGAGACCTAGAGATCAGTAAGATGCAGCAATGCATCATTAGTGTGTTGTGCTATTTTTTGTTCTGCATTATTCAGGGTCACCCACTGATCCTCTGATGCTGCCTAACTTTCTGAGCCAGTGGTTCAATACATAAAGCAAATAAAATGAGGGAGAAAGGACAGCCCTGATGGATGTCCGTCCCTCACTAAAATCCCTCAGAGAGATGACCATTTACTCGAACAAAGGCTGTGAAGAGGCATATAGTGAAAGGGGGTCAAAAAGCCAAACCCAGCAAAGACCCCATATATTGCAGATAGGTCTAGTCCCCCTAATTGAATGCTTTCTCTGCATCCATACTCATTATCATAGCTTCCTGGTTTGTGGTGTTAAGATGATTTAGAATCAATTGCATCAGGCAGATATTGCTTGTTGTTTGTTGCCCATCACAAATCCTGTCTGATCCATATGTAGGAATCCTGTGATTGAAAAACTTTATGCTCTCTTATTAAAAATGGCAATCAAAAAGTTATAATCCACATTCAATATGGAAATGGGTCTTTAGGATGTTTCACCCATTCAGAGAGCATGCATTAGTGTGCTCAGTCATCAGAGTGCCAAGGTGGGACTTCACCGACCCCTATTTTTGCAGGGGGCTGTGCCCCCCACCTCCCTTTATTATTATTCTCTGAGGGGGGGCAGACCTCGGTGAGGGAGTGCGAATCCCAGAATTGGTGCCCTGATGTGCCGGTGCACTAATGCCAGCGCTCTAAGGCCCGGAAAGGCTATAGAAAGGGCACAAGGTAGGGTCCTTGCCAGGTTTGGGAATAACTGAGAGAACTGCTGGTTCTATGAAGGAATAAATTTGCCCTCATCCAAGAGTGCATAGGTATATTTTTATAGGTATATAGGTACTGTAGTTGTATAATTAGGCTATAACCGAACATTGATAAAATAGAAATATATCCCTGCAAATGGAGAATTTTGCAGAAATAGGTGCTAGTTTAGACACTAGGCAATTGATGTTTGGGTTTAATTAGGTGGAGCAGAAGCAACTCTTCACAGCAATTAGAATGAATGAGAACCTAGAAACAAATACTACACAGAGTGAGTTATGAATAAAATTGGAGCAGTTACAAAAGAAGGATGCCACATTGGAATGGCACAGAGATAATGCTGGGGGAATACCTTAAGTATAAAATAATCCAGAGGGGGCAAAGAGTGTTAACAGAGTCCAACATAGGAGTTGTATCTAAGAAATTAGACAACAGGTGGGAAGGAATAAGGAGTAGATGCTCAAAATATTTTACATATGCTTTAAAAGATGCTGTATTTTGATGGCAGAAGCAATCTGGCTGATAAAATAAAAAAGCTTCAAGACCAGCTAACAATTCTTTCTGAGGAAGATAATTTTCAAACAAAGTGAAGATATTAAAAGCAGATTACAGCAATTTGAAGAAGATTAAAAAAAACTCTGAAAATGTAGAAGAGGCACAAATGATTATTGTCTGAATTGTATATATAATTGAAAAGTTAAGATTCCCTTCAAAGACTACAGAGAGAACTGTGACAGGGAGTGTGGGATTAGGATAACACAAGACAAGCAGACCAAGATTTAGGTGCATAAAATACACACAGATGTGTTTTTTATGCACCTAAATCTTTGTCTTCCTGCCTTGTGTTATCCTAATCCCACTCTCCCTATCACATCTGGTGTCAGAAGTGGTATCTGCTGGAAGTCCAAGGAACAGGAGGATTCCAGTCAGGTGGTACCAGCCCTGGCACTATGGATAACTGGCAGAGGTGCATGGCTCCAGGTTTGATGAGGACAGCACCTGCTGGAGATGGTGACCTGGGCAAGGCACCATGGATGGGAAAAGGCAGATCTGAAGACTGGGTGGAAAACATGATGCGGATCATTCATTTTATGAGTGTGCAGTGGCTGTAGGGGGACCAATACCAAACAGAGGTGGAGCACCAATGCCAGGTGCTACTGGAGAGGTCCCAACCTGAGTGTTGCAAGGAGGATTCGTGGGCTCAGATAGAGAAGGACCCCCTGTCAGAGCTTTTGCCGCCACTATTGTCTAAGTAGGATATTCCTTTGCTGCCTGTTTTTCTGGGCTGCTACTGGTTGAATGACAATGAAAGGGAGGACTAGTTTCCAGGTAAGACTGTGGCTGGCATTTGATTTCTGGGGTGAAGACTCCAATCAAGTCTGAAGAGGCCATTACGGTTGAAAGTACTTGCGGGGTTAATGCTGATACTGATACTATTGACAGTACCTCGCATACCGACTGGGGCAGATTGCAGGCAAGGGATCCAGAGGTTGTCCAGTTATGTAACTATGTTACAGTCCAGGAGGGTAGAACAGTTAATGGTGGTATGGGGGAGACACTATTATGGTGGTACGAGCTTAAGGAAGGTGTCTTGCATCACATGAAGCCTAACCTCTGTACAGGATGAGTGGATGCTAGGGTAGTGGTACCCATGGCCTGTAGGAAAGAGGTAATTGAGAATGCACACTCCAGTCATTCTAGGCCTTTGAGCCATGGAGAGGTTTTGGCATGAATAACCCCTTTCTATTACTAGCCAAGAATGTCCAGGCAGGTGGCTGCCTATCTAAAAGCAGATGCTGCATCCAAACAGATGAAGGTAACTGAAAGGAATGTGTAAAGAGTGACCCAAAAGGTGGAGGACAAGAAATGTAGTACCCTTGGAAAAAGAGGAGACTCCCATGAAGGGCACAGGGTACACAATGGTAGCCAACAACTGACAATAATATATGGATGGAACATAATGTTTTGCTAGTAAGATACCCAACAGATTTTGGGAGTTAGGAACTGGCTGTTTGGTATTCAGCATGGGAGGTTCCATGAATGCCTTTAAGTGTCTGGTTGAGACCCACCTGGGCTGGGCTGGGCTGGGCTGACCATGGGTTTGAGAGTTACAAGTTTACTTTCAGATGTCAGAATGCATCCAATGTAGAAAGTATGTAAAATGACATGGAAATAGATAAATGGAATGTCTATAATGAAATATATAATGGAAATGTATGAATTAGGGTCCTGAGGGATCCAGGTATGGGGCCTGGTGTAGGTCTGATGTATCTGAGGGGGATAGAGCAGGGTACTACTCACTGCAGAGAAATTGTTTCATGGTGCTGGATTATACAGCGACCCAGGTTTATTTGATTCGAGAAAGCCAGAAAACAGCATATAAATGCAGCTCGCTTTTCCTTCTCTCATGTAATAGTGTTGAGGTTCTGTAATGGAATAACTGATTACGTATGTTTTTTTTTAATTTAAATTTGTTAACCTGGTAAGAGCACTGGGCAAATTAATACCCTTTTTCAGGCCTGACCCGAAAGTACACAACACGTACATCATGAAATATACAACAAGTAAGTTAGATGCACAGATAATAAACAAGCAATAAAAATTTACACATTAAGCAAATAAGCATTAATATATACATTTACGAACATCCTGACAAAACAAACATTCTTTCAACCTAGACTTAAACACTTGTAGTGACATTGTAGTATGCTAACTGCTGGGAAGATCATTTAAAAACTGGAGCAGTAATAGAAAAAAAGCTAGAATTTTTTTGGATTCACACAGTGAAGTTGTCAAAAGAATTCCAGATGTAGACCTTAAATTTAACTCTGTAGTACAAACTGTAATAAGATCCTGCAAAGGATAATAAGAATTACTGTGAATTGCTCTAAAAACTTGACAACCTAGAAAATAGGCAAACTTACTACCTGGGGATAACCACCTCAACTGGGAATAAAGTACACAATGATTTAAACATGAAGAAGGGGCCAAAACAAAACGGCATATATTGTGATATGCTCCTTTCAAAATATTACTTTCTTTAGTCCCAAGGTTACAGTAAAGGATAGCGTTATAATCTAAGTGGGTAATAATTGACCCATTGCAATGAAATGCTGAGTAGGCAATGGAAAATGTGTTTTTAACTTATACAATATGGCAAATTTATTATTAATAGTATGGCTAAAATGAGTCACTTGAGGCAGTAAGGTCAGGCTTGTATCTAGGAGAACACCTAAATATCTAAATTCTGACACTTGTTCAATATTAATACTGTACCACTCAGATCATGTATATGCAAACTAGGATGATTCCAAATCATGAATCATGAATCAAAAAGCATTGATTTGTTTTGTTTTTTTACATCATGTATGAGGATACTATGCTTATTTTTAGTACTGTATCAGCCCCAGGGTAATGTATTGCATGTGTAGCTATGGTAGACCACACTGCATTGTTGGCAATGCTTATGCTGATATAAGAAACCCTGAGGTGGAGCTTCTGATGTGTGTGGGCAGAAGTTCCTACCCTTCTAGGGTGTTAGTAGGGTGTAGGCCAACCATAGGATGGTTGCCGTCTTGTTCTGGGGGTTTGTAACTTAAAAACCAGTCTTGATCTTTAGAAAACTGTTTTTTTTTTCTTATTGAGGAAGCAGTGTGGTAGAACTGCACTCTAACAGTCCAAATGTCAGCGAGGAGGGATGCCTTTCCTATCTTCTTTTCTTCCTATGAATCTGTTGCAAAACATTATTTCTTTTACCTTTTCTATACTATTTTTCTAAGACTGATGTAGGTTGGCCATCTACAGATATGACAGCCTTATATACACTCATTAAATCTTTTTATGACTGACTTTATTCCCTTTCATTATATCCCTACCTCTCCATGACCTCTCAGAGCATTGCATTAAGCACCAAGTAGTATATATGCTTTGTATAATGTCCAGCATGCTAGCTGGCTGTTTATAAAAGAAAGTGCTTTATAAGCATACAGTACATAAAATGCCTGAATAAAACAAATTAAAGTGCCAAGTGCTTATACAGAATGAAATGATAGATAAACCTTTACGTGGCATAGGTACTTAGAATACAGAATGCATAGCATATTCACTAGTACCTGAGAAATGTTACTATTATGTTGGGGTTTGTGGTTTGAATAAATTGACTTTTAGAAAGGATAAAATTTGATATGAGGTGGACAATTTAAAATACAGAGCAGCTGGGATAATTGTTTTGTTATTTCAGCAAGCCGCGCTGTAACCCCCCCCATTGTTGTCTCCATTGGTTTACATGAAGTACATAGATAGATAGACAGTGTCGGCAGATAAGGGCCTATGGCCCACCCAGTCTGCCCATTTAAGTTTGTAAGTTCAGTTTATGTTTTCCAGGAAGTCTGTTGCCCCCTTACCCCTGACCTCCAGAATTCCTTTATGTCTATTCCATGCATTCTTAAATCCCGTGATTGTTTCAGCCCCCACCACTTCCTCTGGCAGGGTGTTCCACTTGTCCACCACCCGTTCTGTGAAGAAATTCTTCCTCACGTTTCCTCTGAATCATCCTCCCTCCAACTTCATCCCATGCCCTCTAGTCCTGGAACATCTTTTCGCTAAAAATAGTGCATTCCTGCACCCTGTTCCTCCCTGTAAGATACTTGTATGTCTCTATCATATCCCTCTCTCCTCCTCTCCTCCAGGGAGTACATGTTCAGTGCCTTCAACCTGTCCTCATAGGACTTGTGATGCAATCCATGCACCATCTTTGTTGCCCTCCTCTGAACCTTCTCTACCCTGTCTATGTCCTTACGTAGGTAAGGTCTCCAGAACTGCACAGTGTACTCCAGGTGCGTCCTCACTGAGTGTCTTGTACAGTGGAATTATGACCTCCTTTTCCTGCTGGTGATGCCCTGCCTATGCATCCCAGCATCCTATTTGCTTTACCTGCTGCCTTGTCACACTGGTTTCCTACCTTGAGGTCATCAGAGATGATAACCCCAAGATCCCTTTCCTGCTTGGTGCATGCTATATCCTCACCCCCCAACTGATATATTGTGCCAGGGTTTTTGTGCCCCATATGCATTATCTTGCACTTCTTTGCATTGAATTTCAACTGCCAAACCCCTGACCATTCTTCAAGTTTCTGCAGGTCCCTTCTTATTCTGTCTACACCCTCTGGTGTGTCTACTCTGTTACAGAGCTTTGTGTCATCAACGAACAATGAAATTCTGCCTTCTAGGTCCTGTGCAATGTCACTGATGAAGATATTGAATAGTACCAGTCCCAGCACTGATCCCTGTGGTACCCCACTGGTCACTCTTCCCTCTGTGGAGTGACAGCCATTTACCACCACCCTCTGTGTCCTGCTGCCCAGCCAGTTACCTAGCCACCGCACTACTGTCCTGCCCACATCCATATTCCCCAGTTTGTGCAATAGTCTTCTATGTGGCACAGTGTCAAAGGCCTTGCTGAGTCCAGATAGGCCATGTCCACTGCCTCCCCTGATCCACCTCCCTAGTCACCCAGTCAAAAATTCAATGAGGTTGGTCTGACATGACCTTCCCTGGTGAAACCATGCTGCCTTGGGTCCTGTAGTCCATTGACAACCAGATGTTCCACCAATCTCTCCTTCAGTAGTGCTTCCATGATCTTCCCCACTACCGAGGTGAGGCTGACTGGTCTGTAGTTTCCGCTTCCTCTTTGTTCCCACTTTTGTATAAGGGGACTACATCTGCTATCCTCCAGTCTTTGGTACCTCCCTGTTTCTAGTGATCGGCTAAACAGGATAGCAAGAGGTTCAGCCACCACCTCTCTTAGTTCTTTAAGGACCCTGGGGTGCACCCCATCTGGCCCCATTGCTTTATCAACTCTTATTACTTCCAGTTCCTTCAGGACCCTTTCTCTGTAAAGGGACTTGTGTCCATTTCTGCACCATTCTCACCCCTTGTACTCCATTCAGACCCATTACCCTCCTCTTCCTCAGTAAAGACTGAGCAGAAATACCTGTTCAATATGTCAGCTTTACTGTTGTCATCCTCCACACAGCCCCATCCCCCCCTTCAGTCTCACTATCCCTCCCTTTGCCTTTCTTTTTTCACTTATGTACCTGTAAAAGGTTTTGTCCCCTCTACCCACTGATTTTGCAATGTGTTCTTCTGTCTGAGCTTTGGCTTCCTTACTGACCTCCCTGCCTCCCTTTGCTTCTCCTGGTACTTCTCCCTATCCCTTCTGCCTGTGTCTTTTGTATTGCCTGAATGCAATCTTTTGGCTTTCACTTTCTTTGCTACCTCTTTGGAAAACCATAATGGTCTCCTCTTCCTTTTCCTCTTGCTAACCTGCTTAATACATAATTCTGTTGCTCTTGTAATCCCCATTTTAAATACTTCCACTGTTCCTCAACCCCTGATTCCTGCCCCATTCCCTTAATGCCTCTTTCAAGTATCTCCCCATTTTCTCAAAGTTTGCCCCTAAAATCCAGGATACGTGTTTTGTGTGGTTTGGTTCTGCTCTTTCTGTGATTTCAAACCACAGTGACTGGTGGTCACTGTTCCCAGGTGCTCCCCACTCTTACCCCCATCACACTGTCCCTGTTTGTGGCACAAGGTCCAGTATTGCCTTCTGCCGAGTTGGTTCCATGACCAGTTGCTTGAGGAAGGCACCCTGAAGGAGTCCAGGATAAATCTGCTCCTAGTTGATGCTGCTGCTGGGATGCTCCAGTCCACGTCTGGAATATTGAAGTCTCCAACCAGTACTACCTCACCCTTGTCTGCCATCCTCTGGATGGCTAGCATCAGCTCCCTATCTGTTTCTTCCTCCTGGGCTGGTGGTCTATAGACCACACCTGTGCGGATGGCTGGCCCCATTTTCCTTTCCAGCTTAACCCACAGTATCTCTCTCCCATTTTGTTCCTCCTGGATCTCTGTGGCCCTTAAGTAGGAGCATTTCTTCATTTTTTACCCATTTATTTATGCCCAGTTTGCACCCTTGAATACTGACTGGAGAGGAAAATAATGTGTTTAATTATTGTCCAACATGAAGCGTCTTACACTTTCCCTTTTAGTGCTACTCACCACTCCATGGCTCAAGGCTGCCTATTGTAGACAAGTTGTTTTTACCAGAGGGAATCTTGGATGGCTAGCTCTCTATGTAAGTTTTTTTCTTGTTAAAAATAAGTAAGAGCCAGCAAATGAGTCAAATGGAGCAGCTCAATAATCTTTCTGTTTAGTTGCATGAGCTGCCCCCTGGAAAAAAGATACAGTAATCCTGCATTGGAGCAGGATTGAATATTTTAGAGCAGCATTTACTTTTACTTTTGCCAGGACTCTTGAAAAAAACAAACAAGTTAATCCAGAGAGAGAGACTTATGAAAATAAGTAGATGAGGAGCGCGCTCACTCTTCTCTCTCTCTGTCTCTCTCTTTCCACACACAAACAAATGTTGTGATGCAGTTCTAGTGGGCTGGCAGTAACTTTTACTTTTACCAGTAAGCTGCCCCACCAGGAAATAAATAAAAAAAGTTCCCAAAATAATGAAAAAGGGATAGGGACATCCCTAGTATATAAAACAATCATACTTCTGCCCTCAGATAAAGAATAAATGAGATAGAGGTCTGATAAAAAAAAAAGTAAAATATTGCCTGTTCCTGTACAGCCACCTGCTGGGTATAAAAAGAAAGGAATGAAAAGTGTCTGCAAATAAGTAAATGAAAGGCCATAATGAAATGTTACCCAACGGCTGACAATTGCAGCCATAGGATAAAAAAGAAATAAGGTTGTTGTTCCCATGCCCAGAGGAATATTGTAGCTTGGGCTATTTATGTATTGAACCCTAAGTTGTTTAGTAAAATGAAGAAAAGAAACAATAAAACCTTTATAAATAGCCAAAGAAAATAAAGGTTGCAAATAAAATACTGACCAACTTTCAGGGGAGCTCCTCCAGAATGGGTGTTCCCTTGCAGTCCCTGGTGGCATGTTTTTATACAGAAAGAAATGGCAATTATGCAAGGAAAGAGGAGGAGCATTATGGCATTAATGCCAATTGCCTACTGTATTCAGAACCCATTTATTGATTAAAGTCTATATTGTATATAACTTGTCATAAAGGACTATTACTGCTAAGAGTTCTAGCACTTCTAAACACCCTCTCCACCACTGACTGGTCTCCCATCCCTAGTGCCACCTCTTTGGACGAGGCCCTGGGCTACTTCTCTACAAATTTCCTCGCTATCTGGGACATATATGCCCCACTAAAGAGATCCAGAGTCAGGGGCTCCCACTTACCCTGGGTAACCTCTAAACTCATGGAACAACTCCAAGACAGAGACCGGGCCTGGAAACTTTTCAAAACCACTGGTTCCCACTTGGCACAACAACAATACCGGTCCCTTCAAAATGCCTGCACACGTCTCATACATCAGTCCAAATCAAACTACTTCAACTTGATGTTTAACAAAAACCACACCCAACCATCTAAATTCTGGAAATCCATAAAATCCCTCCTCACTCCGCCAACCCAACCCCCCACTCCCACTCTCAACCTAGCAGGCAGAATCGTAAATGACCCTCACCAGGTTGCATCAGAGTTTAATGCCCACTTCTCCACCACTACTGCCTCACTTCTCTTCTCTCCTCCCACCCCCACCTACCTCCACTCGATCTCCAAAAGGACCCCCCTACTCTCCCTAACACACCTCCCCAGGCCTCCTTCTCACTCCATCCAGTCACCCCAGACCAGGTGTTAAAAATCCTGCACTCTCTAAACACAATCAAAGGAAAATGCCCATCTGGATTAGACTCAAAAATGCTTAAACTCTCTGCCCAGCCATAGTCTACTCCCTAACCATGCTCTATAATCTGTCATTTAAACTTGGTGCTGTCCCTACAAAATGGAAACAGGCCACAGTCATTCCACTCCCTAAGGGAAGGGACCCCTCCTCCCCTTCAAACTATCGGCCTATATCTCTGCTCCCCATTCTTGCCAAAATTCAAGAGCGCCTTGTTCTATCCAAGCTACACATTTATCTCAATTCAATCTCCTTTTACACCCCCTTTCAAGCTGGCTTCAGAAAAAAACACTCCACCACCACATCCCTCCTTCGCCTCACCAACTCCATCCTTACAGGCATTGACAACGGGGATGTTACCGCAGCTATTTTTATAGACCTAGCAAAAGCCTTCAACACAGTATCTCACCCCCTCTTGATCTCTAAACTTGCCCAAACTAGTCTGACGATGATAGCACTCAGTTGGTTCCAGTCATACCTGTCAGGCAGAACACAAACAGTCCACATCGGCACGGCTCTATCCTCCCCCCTCCCTGTCACCAGTGGCGTACCTCAAGGATCTGTGCTTGGCCCGCTGCTCTTCTTAATTTTCCTTAATGACCTGCCTACTGTCTGCACATAATCTGGTATCCATATGTATGCAGACGATATGGTGATATTTGCCTCTGGTCCATCTGGAACCACTGTAGCATCTTACCTTCAGAAGGACTTCGACTACATCCAACACTGGTTCATTAAGAATCAACTATTTCTAAACTCAAAAAAAACTGTCTCCCTCACCTTCGGCTCCCATGCCAAGCTAACCCGGCTAAAGGATGCGCCCACCTTCTTTACCTTGGATAGGACCCCACTTGAGGTCTGCTCCACATATCGTTATCTCGGCGTCTGGCTGCTGGATCAGCACCTTGACTTCTCTACTCATGTTGAGGCTCTGCAAAAAAAATTACATCCCTTGCTGGGAGCTCTCTATTGAAACAAGTTCTGCATCCCTACACAAACCAGGCAAAAAATGATACAAAAAATGATCCTTCCAATTTTTGACTATGGCGATGTCATTTACGGGGCCACCCCCAAACATCCTTATCCAGGTTAGACCCTATTTATAACTCCTTCTGCTGGTTCACTTTGGATTGTCCGCCAAACACCCACCACTGCGACCTCTACAAATCCCTTGACCTCCCATCTCTCCAAAATCAGTGATTGTTGCACTGCACTAGAATCACTGCTAAATTCTGGTCGCATACACTGCCCTCCTACCTATCGACATTCCTAACCACCACCACCCCACCTACCTACTATCTCAGGAACTCTGACTCCAGACTTCTCCACATCCCCCACAGATCCACCCGATCAGGTCAGGTCAGGTTGCTTTCAGCTTCAAACTCCCCAAATTATGGAACTCCCTAGCAGCTGACATCAGACACACCAAAAGTACCCCACATCGAAATGCCCTCCTCAAAACGCATTTCAACACCAACTGCTTATGCCTTCCCCATCGCTGAACTCCCTGCTCAATTCCTATCAGCTATCCTGGGCTCCATTTTTTCTAAATTAGTACCATACGTCATATTGTATTGACCCTACTCTGCTACTGTCTGATATTCTCACCTACCCATCTAGTAGGCAAATCAAATATCACTATGTAATTGCTGTTATTTGCTACTGCATCACTGCCTGTAAATACTGCTACTGTACTCATTGCCTGTAAATACTGCCTGTAACTACTCTACACTTTGTACGCCTCCACATGCATCTTAGCTATTCCACCCATCCCATTGGGCCTTTGCTGGATACCTACAATTTATGTATGTTATATTGTGCTTTATGTATTATGTACTACATCCTTGTAACCCCCTACCCCCAGGGCGTAACTGGAATCGAGCTGTACCCTGCTCAGTATGCCTTTCCTGGTAAATCTCTTAAATAAATAAATAAATAAATAAATAAATAAATAAATAAATAAGAGTAATATATTATAGAACAACATTTTCTCTTCTGTATAGACACAGTTGTTTGCCTTAGAAAGCCTAATTATGAAACGTGGGCAGATCACATATCAGTGAGGTCACCACTAGAATAGTATAAAAAAACCACCACCAGGGATGTAAGTGACATAAGAAGATCAGTTGGATACTGGCTGTTGAAGGTGAAAGATCTTTGGCAGTGTGCAGTTTTCACACTGTTCATTGATTCATCATAGGCTGAAGCAAAGCCTCAGAAACTGTGAAGAGAAACAGTTGTCTGATTTCATGACTAACCTTTTTATTTTACTTTCTGTATTCATTTTATTATTTATTTGTAGTCTGAAATAAAATGACAAATACACCTGAGCATTTTTTATGCACTGCCTGTCTTGTGTTATCCTAATCCCACACTCCATATCACAAGGACACCAATTCAAACAGCTCAGACAGCAATAATCATAGGGCAGACAGGGCACTCAGAAACAGACCAGGACAACAACAGTTTTGTTTAGCACATGCACACCCAGAAGGAAAGGACAGAACAGAGAACAGAGGAGAGGAGTTACAAATATACATGAGCTCAAGGACCCCCAGACAAATGAGAGACAAAAGCATATCAGCAACCCAGAGGAGGAGGGAGAGGAGAAGGCAGAGGGAGAGGGGGAGAGGGAGGCTCGGGGTACAGGGGGCAGGAAATTGTAGTTATTTTCAATCTTAGTCCCAAGATACTTAGCACAGAAGAAAGTCCTGAGCAAAGGCTTCTCTATTCTCATCTATAAACATTCTGATAAATTCCAGATCTTGATAGAGCTACAGTGGTTTCTTTAGAAGTGTAAGACTGAAAGAGCAATTTCACACAGAATCCCCTCAGGATTCCTGTGTCAGAGATCTTGGGCAAAGTCTGAAGTATAAATCTAGCTATATTCCACTGAAGGGAAGGAACCATAATGTGAAAGCCTTTACCACTCAGGTTGTAGCGTTGTGGAAAAAATTACAGTTAGTAAATTATCTATTACAAATACTTAGAAAGGAGACGAATGGAGATGAGGCTGATGGCGGAAGAATTTAATGATTATAACAATAATCACAGCAAGAGATTACAAGTGGTACATCCTTCATTCTTCAAACTAACAGTGTGTGCTGGCTTGCTTATATAGTGGAAGACAGCACCATCATTTCCTATGGAGTTCTGTGATTGGTTCATAACAAGTACAAACATCAACTTAAAAGGCAATTGTCCTTTTAGTATATGTATGAACTCATCTTTTTGGTCAGCACAAATGTATAGATAGTGTACATTCTATTATTATATATGGCTAGAAATGGTTGTCACTACCAGTTACCAAGGTCTAGGAGGGAGAAATAGATTTGGACTTAAGAATGTACATACAAGCATTTTGGTCTGTCCTGATACTCTATCCTGTATTTCTGCTTTGCAATCACTTAAGACACCTGTTTTCTATTACTCACATGGTCAGTACAAATATCAAAAGACACTTTAATATTGCAACTTGTGGTTTAGCTTGTCTCGTGGCTTTACAAGTTTTATATGATCCAGCTTCATAGCTCAATATTTGTTACACAAATACATTATGTTTTAGACCAAAATGAGGTTTGCCTGAAATATTGGGACACACTTCTTTATCCCTTGTTACAAGCTCCCCTTGGCCCAATATTTTCCAATTATTATTTGTGCAACAATGCAGCTCCTCTGAGCATGTACATCTCATTACGTACTTTACGAATAGTAAGTCTTAAGCGACACAGGCCTATAATTACCAAGAACACTAAGATCACTTGCAACACAAGTAAAGCTTTAAAAGACAGGACTCCTAAGGGTCCCCCCTGCATAGCTATAAATCAAGTGCTCATCATCACTCTCACTGAGCAATTCATTTACAACTGTTTGTGCCTTATGAATTTGTATCAAATGAGTATCTTTTTGATTTAAAAATGACTTTACATTAAGAGACAGGAGAGGTATCACAGCTCCAAATGATTGCACTAAACATGTCAATCAACATAGTGGCATAAAACTTTGACACACCAGTGTATGCACAACTACTGTTAGCATTTATATTCCAACCAGAGAAATCTAGATTTATATACACTCTACTGTACTTTACATTATTCACAAACATTTGATCAATAGATGTTGATGTAAGTCCACTCTCTGGCCCTTTTGTCACATCTGGGCATTCGGTTGGTGTTACAGTTAAGTATATGGCATCTGAGACTGCAAAACGGAATGAGTTGTTTAAACCAGCATAGTTACAAACACTATTATCACCCCAAAGACAGTAGGACACAGTTAACACATAAACACCATTGTCCTTTGGTGTGGCTCTGTTTATAACAAGAAACCCATTTTTCTGTTTTTAGTTCATGTAGCTTTGCTGTGATCCAGTCTTGAGCTCTGATGCACAGTTAGACCAGCTGTTAAGTATGTCCACACACCAATTTTGTAGAAAAGTCAGTGTTTATATTGCTGGCTGCTGGATGGCTGATTAGCAGACACACTGGCCAGGGGTGCATTAGATTGTGCATTGAGTCCTTTTAATGGAGCAGCCACACACACTGGCATGGCATTTGTGTTGTGGTAGTTGAATACACCCTGGCACACAGATTAACAGTCCATAAAAAAGTAATAGTTTACAATAAACCATTAAAAACACAGTCCATAGTAAAGCAATAGGTTTCATAAAGTATAAGCCATGTTTGGAACAAACAGCAATGAAGAAGATGGATGTCTTGCTTGAAGATCAATTGAAGAAAAATCTTCTTGCTGAAGTTAGGGGATTGCCCCTACCCCAGACTTAACTTTATAGTAAGTAGAAACAATAAGCTTGATTGCAGAGTTTAAACTGACTGGACCTTTTTCAGTTGATTTAAAGTTTCACAAATAGATGTAATTTTGCTAAAAACATTACACTTGCAGAGATAATAATGACTTGATTTTTGCAATAGTCCTTATGTGGAACCAATTAGACACAAAGATAGTGATGGCATCAAAACTGTGGCAGTTGTTTTTTTTAGGAAAAAGATGAAGGTCTTGGCAACCTCACCTGATTAGCAAGTGGCTAAAACTGTCTGTGTGCACCTTTTTCTCTTGCTTTAAGCCATCAGCACCACATCTCCAAGCGTCATCACCTTCTTATTGGGGCCCGCAGACTAACCAACTAGTAGTTAGGCAGCCTCCTCAGCATGCAGCACCAGCGATCCGAGTCTTTAAGGCACCAAATGTAGCGTTGTGGAAAAAATTACAGTTAGTAAATTATCTATTACAAATACTTAGAAAGGAGACGAATGGGGACGAGGCTGATGGTGGAAGAATTTAATGATTATAACAATAATCACAGCGAGAGATTACAAGTGGTTCATCCTTCATTCTTCAAACTAACAGTGTGTGCTGGCTTGCTTATATAGTGGAAGACAGCACCATCATTTCCTATGGAGTTCTATGATTGGTTCATAACAAGTACAAACATCAACTTAAAAGGCAATTCTCCTTTTAGTATATGTATGAACTCATCTTGTTGGTCAGCACAAATGTATAGATAGTGTACATTCTATTATTATTTATGGATAGAAATGGTTGTCACTACCAGTTACCAAGGTCTAGGAGGGAGAAATAGATTTGGACTTAAGAATGTGTATACAAGCATTTTGGTCTGTCCTGATACTCTATCCTGTATTTCTGCTTTGCAATCACTTAAGACACCTGTTTTCTATTACTCACATGGTCAGTACAAAT
Source organism: Neoceratodus forsteri (assembly GCA_016271365.2). Lineage (NCBI taxonomy): Eukaryota > Metazoa > Chordata > Ceratodontiformes > Ceratodontidae > Neoceratodus > Neoceratodus forsteri. The sequence continues at coordinate 952,088,962 of CM028134.1, forward strand.
ATCAAAAGACACTTTAATATTGCAACTTGTGGTTTAGTTTGTCTCGTGGCTTTACAAGTTTTATATGATCCAGCTTCATAAGTCAATATTTGTTACACAAACACATTATGTTTTAGACCAAAATGAGGTTTGCCTGAAATATTGGGACACACTTCTTTATCCCTTGTTACACAGGTACTCTAGGATGAAACAAATTATTTAAAGTTACAAAATATCCTACCTCACAATATAACTTAACTAGGGCAGAGACAGCAGCATTAGAAACATTGGAAAATGACAAATCAATAGTAGACAAATCAGCGGACAAAGGGAGGGGCATAGTCATTATGGCAACTAAACAATATAGCAAAATCTGCACAAGTCTCTGAGACACAAAAGACAATTACAAAAAGTTAATGACAGAGCCAACACTGAGAATACAAGAAAGCATTTCCCAAATATTAGAAACAGAAAAGCAATTAGGACATCTAAAAGACTGGCAAGATGAACTTTTGAAAAAATCTTTCCCTAAGATACCTATCTATTACGGGCTTCCGAAAATGCATAAAGAATCTATCAACCCACTTGCACGCCCTGTTGTTTCTGGTAATGAATCAACACTGGAGGGAATTTCCAATTTTGTAAACCATTATGTGAAACAGGCAGTACAACTGATGTATAGTTATATTTGTGATACAAGTGACGGCATCAAAATCTTGAGAAATAGCAATACACAATTTAACTATGATTGAATGATTTTATGCAGCATGGATGTAAAAGATTTATATATGTCTATTCCACATGAGGAGGGGTTTAACAGTTTTGAAATAGAACTATAGAAAAATTTGTAATAAGGATGTCCCACCCATAAGTACACTGTTAGAACTGGCTAGGCTGGTGCTGTATGAAAATTATTTTCAATTAGAAGGGACATATTACAAACAGAAAAAGGGTACAGCTATGTGCAGCACAATGGCACCTACATATGTCAACCTCTATATGGAGCTGTCTGAGGTGTAACTTACCTCCAATCTTATGTATAACCCATTTTACAAGTACATTACATGTTTCAAATGATACATTGACAATCTGCTATTCATTTGGGATAGCACTATGCATGAACTACATCTTTTCCATGAGTTCCTAAATGGAATGTCAGATACCCTGAAATTTAGAAGTGAAGCAAGTGAAAATGAAGTACTTTTTTAGGTTTATTTATGTACAAAAATAATGGAGAGTTATCACGCAAAATTTACAGAAAGGAGACTGACAAAAATACAATACTACATGCTGACAGTTACCACCCTCCATATCTCATAAATGGCATTCTGTACTTGGAAATGCTCAGGATCAAGAGAAATTGTAGTGATTACAAACTATTGCCAGAGCTGACAGGGCTGCAGTGGGGGGAATATGGTGTCAAAATATTGAAAATTACCAAAGTTACAAGCCTTCATTAGCAAAGTGTAATGTAGGCTCCTAAATATGTTGTATTGTAATATTTGTACACCAAATTTTCAACATAGACTTGTTATGTCCCTGCCTCATGAAGAACAGCAGAGTAAATTTTCAAGTCCTGCCTGAAAGGTGATTTCCTGTAGGGATGGGGAAATCACCTTCCAGGATGTAAAAAACATTTTGACCAGTATTTCAAAAATGACAGCTGTCATACTCATGAGGCGCTGTAAGGCTATGGCAATGTTGTAAATCTGGATGAAAAATAATGAAAATTACTAAACTTATGAATCTCAAAGATCCATTGCAATGGACACTTTATTGCCACACCTTGACTATGTTTTTACTTTGCATTACAATTTAGGAATAAGGGAGGGTAGGGTTTTGAGTGTGGCTTATAATACCAGTAATATATATATCGATTTGTTCTTGGTGCCCTTGTACTAACACATGATTGTGTTTTGTACTCTTCTTTGGGATGGCTATCTCCCAACGTGAAATTCACATATACCTTTGGCAACTTGATTCATCATGCCATATATACAAAGAATCTTTCCCTAGTGTCTGATTTACTCAATTATAGGGACTCCAAGTAAATTTGTGAGCTAATCTAGGAATTGTCTTAAAAGCAAATGTGGTTAAGAATAACTATGGTTTTCATTGTTTTGTATCCTCAGCTGCTCGATTGTGGAATGATTTACCCCTGTCTCTTAGGTCTACTAGTTTCCTGACTGGGTCCAAAACACAATTTAGAAGTTATTTATTATCTGTTGAAGTATTTAATTGATTTTAATTGATTGTATGTAATGGTTTGTATTGTTTGTTAAATGTCTGGGTCAGACCTGAAAATGGGTTTTGCCAAGTGTCTCTATCCAGTTAACACATTTAAAATAAAAAAAAAATTAAAATAAATAAAAATCTTATGAGCCTATGTTCCCAAAATTCAATGTAGGCTCATAACTGTTTTGTGTTTTAATATTTTTATACTACATTTTCAACATAGCCTTCTTATGACCCCACCTCGTGAACAATGGCAGAGAAAATGTTCAAAGCCTGCCCAAAAGGTGATTTTGTGCAGGACTGTGAAATCACCTTCCAAGATGTAAAAAAAAAACATTTTGGCCAGGATTTGAAAAATAACAGCCATCACATTCATGCGATGCTGTATAGATATGGCTATGTTGTAAATCTGGTGTAAAATATTGACAATTACCAAAGTTATAAGCCTGTGTTTGCAAAATTTAGTGTAGGCTCATAACTTTGTTGTTTTTTAATATTTTTATACCACATTTTTGACAAAGCATTATTATGACCCCCACCTCATGAGCAATGGCAGAGAACATTTTTAAGTCCTGCCCGAAAGGTGATTTCCTGTAGGGACTGCAAAATCATCTTCCAGGCTGTGAAAAAATAACATTTTGGCCAGGATTTGAAAAATTACAGCTGTCACATTCATGAGGTGCTGTAAAGATATGGCTATGATGTAAATTTGTGGTAAAAATATAAAAATTACCAAAGTTATGAGTCTGCATTCACAAACGTTAAGGAAGATTCATAACTTTAATGTTTTTTAATATGTTTACATCATTTTTTTATTATTATTATTGTCTTTTTCTGCCTGGAGCCCTGGCAGGTGGCTACAGCCCTCCTGACACAGGGACGTACTTTCTGGCCCCACTGCTCCTGCCAGTCCCCGAAAATTCCCCCATGGCTTGCCCCTGTGGTGGGGCCAGGGAGGAGGTTGCTGGCTTCTCTCCCTCCCCCCAGACACCCAATCCAAAAACTGTGGGTAGCCCTCTGGACACAGTGGACCATCACTGAGCCTGCCATGCTTTTTTCCACCATTTCCTCCCCACCCACCTCCCCTACAGATGCAAGGGTGTCGGTACTTGCCTCCCAACCCATACTGCCCCTCAGTGATCACCAGAGAGCAGTCAGTGGGTGTGATGAGAAACCCTCCCTCCTTGAGAGAGGAGAGCAGTCCTACCAATGCTTGATTCTCTCTTGCCCCTGCTGACCCCAGCAACCCGGGCTTGTGTCTGAATCAGGGTCACTGGTTGGCACAAGGTGTAGCAACCAGTGCCTCAACCTCTAATGCCACTGAGCCAGCTTTACATAAGTTTTTTTTTAAAACCTTCTTAGACCCCGCCTCATGAACAAGGGTAGGGAAAATGTTCAAATCCAGACCAAAAGGTGATTTCATGCAGTGACCGTAAAATCAGCTTTCAAGACAGATCTTCTTAATGACAGTTCAATTTTCATGAGGTAGGGTCCCAAAGAAGGCATGTTGAATATTTTGGACAACAATATGCAAAAGTGCCCAAGTTATGCCACTAAGTTCAAAACCACATTAAAATACATTGGACAGCATACCTGTTTCTTCAGTTCATGATCCAGCTTTGAAGAGTGAAGATGAGTCTGTGGTTCAGAGAAGATTACAGTGTTGGACTCCTGATTGGTAAGTAAAGGTTTGGGAAGGTGGGATGGGTGGGTGCTGACTGGGAGGATCGGGTGGGGGTAGTTACGGCCACAAAAGACATTGATGGTCTGTTTTCTTTTTACAGGGTTTTTTCATTTTTATTTTTTATTTGTATGGCTCAGATTATTAGTAAGACTTTCATTTCATCTGAAAATGTCACATACAGGGGGGCTATAATCTCATCATAGCCATGTAGGAGGAGGAGGAGGGGGGCCCAGGCACATATTTATATTTCTAAAGAGAAAATCGAGTGAAGTTTAAAATTAATTTATCACTTTCTGTATGCAGTCCCACAAGGGATTTCATATTTTATTTAAAGTTTCCATATCCCCATCTTTCATATAGTAGACTTTTTCTAAATTCATTGAATTCTTTTTACAGGATTTTAATTAAAAAAAAAAGCACAGAGGATTCCTCAGTGCAACACTGGGGGACTGGGCACTCCCAGTGTCACTACTATGTTTCTGGAGGGGTGGAGGTGGGTGCTTAAGAGGGAGGATTTGTGGGGGGATATCAGTATATATAAAGAAAAAAATTTGAAGACATAACCGCATATGTGCGATAGTGTGGGGATGCTGCGGGGAAACAAAAAACAGGAGGACTCCTCAGTGCAACACTGGGGGATTGGACACCCCCAGTGTCACTACTATGTTTCAGAGGGGTGAGGGGTGGTGGGTGCTGATAGGGAGGGTTGGGTGGGAGATATCAGTATATATATAAAGAAAAAGAAGAATAACACATAACAGCACATGTGCAGTAGTGTGGGGATGCTGTGGTAAAAGGCAGACTCCTCAGCGCAACATTGGGACATTGGGCACCCCCAATGTCACTGCTATTTTTCTGGGGGGGGGGTGCCGAGAAGGTGGGTCAAGTGGAGGGGAATATCAAAGTGCTAATTTCTTGACAAGTGCTCCACTTCGCTTGGAGTGAGCAGAGTGCATCAGCATGGTCTCAGAGTGAACTGTGTTGACACTTTAACATGTTGTTCATTCACAAAGAATGCAAGGAATGTGGAATCTTTTTATGTTGACTTGTGCACATGCACAAGCAACATCTTGTGCAAGTAGCACATTTTAGAGGTGTGTCAGTGTCGGCTAATGCAGGGCACGCTTTAGTCGGTGCGTCCCTCATTCCGCAATCAGCCAGCATGCTAGCTCTGACAGAAGTTGTATATAAAGTGGACACAACTTGTAAGAAAAGTGCCACTGCAATCAGACACAAGCTCATCATGCAGCAGCACAGATAACATGCCTTCCTTAAGTGTCCTTCTTGATGAAACATTTAAACAAACATGGCAGCGGCATATGTCACCGTCTGCCACACAATCCCCAGAAAGCCAGCTTCAAGGGTGCCCAACCCCCCTGTTGGCATGTCCAACACCTCCCCCAAATGGTGTGGCACACTGGAAGCCCACCCCAGTGTGCCTCCATGTAACAGAAAGTCAACCACATTGGCATGTTCCTGCCCCCACCCCACCCCCATTATTTGGCACATTGGGAGCCCACCAGACTGTGGTCAACATCAGCCCACTGAAAGTCATGGGGCACACTGGGAGGTCACCCAATGTGCTCAACATTTTTTTCTTTCACCTGTAAAGAAAGAAACCCATCCACAGTGTTTTTTTTTTCTGTACCTGAAACAAAGAAAACTGTCCCTCATTATCAGCGGTGCCCCCTCTCCCCCAACCCACAGCCACCCTCTGCACACCCCACCTCCCCAAACCCCACCTCAGACCATACTTACCTCTGGTGCCGTGATCTTCGGTGGAGTGGGAACACATCTAGACTCTTCAAAGCCGACCTCGAACTGAAGAAATGCCGGTAAGCTGTATAATGGCATAAATGGGGTGGAGGGGCAGTTCAACTTAGGTGGATATCTCAGATATTTTTTTGAATTTTGCCTCCAAATTTTCAACATGGGGTTCTTGGGACTGTGCCTCATGAACACATGCACTGTCATCTAGTTATTCAGTCCTGAAAGGTTGTTTTGTGGTCACTGCATGGAATCACCTTTCAGGACCGATTAACAAAATGATAGTGCCACTGTTCATAAGGTGGGGTTCCAGAAAGCCTATCTTTCAAATCTTTGGTGGAAAAATTCCCAAAAATGACTGTGTTACAAGCGTGCATTGCGCAGTTTAAACGCACACTCATAACTTTGACAGTTTTTTATATTTTCACTCCAGATTTTCAACATTGCCATTTTTTCACACCTCCTTATGAACATTACAGCTGTCACTTTTCACGTCCTGCCTGAAATATGTTTTCGCGCATGTGGCTCACAATGACTTGGTCACTGTGTGAAATCAATGTTCAGGACACCTTAACAAAATCATAGTGACACTGTTCATGAACAGAGGTCCCAAAATGCCTATGTTGAAAATTTGGTTTAAAACAAATTCCCAAAATAATTGCATTACAGGTGTGCATTGCCCGGTTTCTATGCACTCTTATGAATTCAGGGTGGCAGTAGCACAGTGGTTTAAGGCTCTGAGCTGTAAATTTGGAGACCTGGGTTTGAATCCCACAGCCCCCACTTGCATACTGTGTGACCCTGACCAAGTCACTTAACTTTCCTGTGCTTCCAGGTTGCACCTGTAAACAAGCTTTCAGTTTAGTGTATCTCTCCTGGTTAAACAATTGGCCTTCACGAATGTTTCATATTTTCACTCCAGATTTTCAACATTGCCATTTTATTACACCTCCTTATGAATAGTACAGCTGTCATTTTTCACATTCTGCCCAAAATGTGTTTTCGCACCTGTGGTACCAAATGGCACAGTTGCTGTGCAAAATCACCTTTCGGTTAATTAACCCATAGTGCCACTGTTCATAAGGTGGGAGTCACAAAAAGCCCATGTTGAAAATTTGGATTGAAAATACCAACAAACACTCGGGGTATTAGGGTTTCCAACTGTAATGCCCCACCCTGTAGAGACTGACAGGTGTCAGGGGTGTGACTTAGGATTGTCGGCTGTAATACTCACTCCATTCCACCCCCACCCCACCCTGCAGCCAGTGACAGGCATCTAGGTGTGTCTTGGACTCTTAGGCCCCAAAGTTCACCCCATTCTCCTATACTGCACCCATCTCAGCATATTTCCTTATGGAATGGGGTGCGCATAAGGCCCAAAGATCCCAAGGCACACGGCAACACTTGTTAGTGTCTGCAGGGTAGGGTGAGGTGAAATGGCATGAGCGTTATGGCCAATGTCTGAAAGGCATACCCTAATGCCTGTCAGTCTCTGCAGGGTGGGGTGGGATCGGCATCAGTTCACTGCTTCACTGCCATTCCTAGTATGCATCTCTTTAACTCCTGCACTACCAATGACAATTCCAGCAAGCCAACATTCTGCATTGACAAATGCTTGTTTTGAAAGTGATAGGTCTGCAGGGATCCACCCACTGCAGCCCTAAAAACAAGCAGGAGGAAGGGTATACAGAAATAGTGGAGAGGTTTGTAGCCAAAGGCTATAAACACAGGACTGTAAAAAAAAAGCTGTAGCATGGGCTAAAAAGCCAGAACAGGAAGGTGGACAGGATAACAAATCTGAGCAGAGCTGCAGGATAACTTACCACTGGAATATTCATTACAGAACCTATCATATGAATAATTAACAAACATTGGAAAACATTAAAACCGCTGAGAATTCCAGAATTTTACAGTAGACTGATCATTGCCTCAAACAGGGTTAGCACTCTTAGGGACAAACTAGTTAACTCAGAGCAAAAGGCGCAGGAACAGCAAAGAGGTCAATTGCTCTTAGGACCTCTTGGGATGGGGATGCATACATGTGGCACATGTGTCAGATGTTGCCACTGTAACAACACATCAAAATAGAAAGAAATAGTGCACCCTTCTGGAAATACCAAATATCTGATTAAGTCATTTGTAAATTGCAATTCCGACCATGTGATCTATGTCATCACTTGTCCTTGCTCCAAATACTACATAGGAAAAAGTACAAGACTATTAAAAAACAGAATAACTGAACATAAAAGCAACATTAGACTCAGGAATGAGAGCTCTTCTGTGGCCCTGCACTTTGTGGAGAAAGAACACAGTGCAACCTCATTAACATTCCATGCAACTGAACAAGTAAATCATAGAAACATAGAAACATAGAAGTTGACGGCAGATAAGGACCGCAAGGCCCATCCAGTCTGCCCATTTCTTTTTCTACCTTATAAATGTGCCATCGGCCTTTGCTCTGTCAGTGACCTATCTATTCATAGTCATTTGTATTGCTCCCTTATGCCTATCCCATGCCTGTTTGAAGCCCTGCACTGTATTTATAGCCACCACTTCTTGTGGTAAGCCATTCCATGCATCTACCACCCTTTCTGTGAAAAAGAATTTCCTCACATTCCCCTTAATCGGCCTCCCTCTAATCTCATGCTGTGTCCTCTTGTCCTGCTATTTTTCTTATATTTAAACATGTTAGACTCTTTCACCTTGTTTATGCCCTTAAGGTGTTTAAATGTCTCGATCATATCACCTCTCTCCCTCCTTTGCTCAAGGGTATACATATTGAGCTCCGTTAATCTGTCCTCATATGTCTTCTGATGCAGTCTCTGCACCATTTTGGTTGCCCTTCTCTGGACTGCCTCCAATTTGGTTAATGTCCTTGTGAAGGTGTGGCCTCCAATACTGCCGCAGTACTCCAGATGGGGCTAACCAATGTCTTGTACAGAGGGATTATTACCTCCCTCTACGACTTGTAGATACCCCTACTAATACACCCTAACACCCCCTAGCCTTACCTACTGCTTTAGAGGTCTGCTTGGATGATTTTAGGTCATCAGTGATGATGATGCCAAGTCTCTTTCTTCCTTTGTGACTGCTAGCAACTCCTCCCAGCCTATAAGTGGCTTCAGGGTTTCTCTTCCCTATGTGCATGATTTTGCACTTCTTGCATTAAATCCCAGTTGCCACTCTTCTGACCATTCTGCTAGTTTATCCAGATCTCTTCTCATTCTGCCCACCCCATCTGGATCATCTACTCTGTTGCAGATCTTGGTGTCATCTGCAAACAGACAAGCCTTCCCTCTAGTCCATCTGCGAGGTCACTAATGAAGATGTTGAAAAGGACTGGCCCCAGGACTGATCCCTGAGGTACCCCACTTGTGACTTGCATCTCTTCTGACTGTATACCATTTACCACCACTCCTGTTTTCTGCCAGTCAACCAGTTTGCCGCCCAGTTGACCAACTTCTGACCCACCCGAGCCTACCTAGCTTATTTATCAATCTTCTATGTGGAACAGTGTCAAAAGCTTTGCTGAAGTCAAGGTAGAGCACATCAACTGCTCCCCTTGGTCCACCACTCTGGTTACCCAGTCAAAGAAATCTATGAGATTAGTTTGACAGGACCTTCCTTTTGTAAACCCATGCTGTCTTGGATCCTGTGCCCCTATGGATTCCAGGTGTTGCACTATCCTTTCCTTAAGGAGTGCCTCCATAATCTTGCCCACTACTGAGGTAAGACTGACCGGTCTGTAGTTCCCCACCTCCTCCCTGCTACCACTCTTGTGGAGTGGGATCACATGAGCCCTTCTCCAGTCTTCTGGGACCTCTTCTGTGCTCAGAGACTCACTAAACAATTCTGCTAATGGCTCTGCTAGTTCCTCCTTTAGCTCCTTAAGTACCCTGGGATGTATGCCATCAGGTCCCATTGCCTTATCCACCCTGAGCTTAGCAAGCTCTTGTAGGACCCTTTCTTTGTGAAGGAAGTAGTGCTCACCTCCCTCTCCGCCGTGTCTATGATGCTGAGCTGTGGGCCCTGCCCTACCTTCTCTTCAGTAAATACTGAGCAAAAGTATCTATTTAGGATAGATGCCTTTACAGGGTCCTCCTCCTCACATGCTCCCTTTTCTCCATTAAGCTTAGCAATACCCCCCTCTGGACTTTCTCCTTTCACTAATGTATCTATAGAAAGTCTTGTCACCTTCTTTTACTGTTCGTGCTAGTGTTTCCTCAGTTTGGGACTTTGCCTGCCTTACTGCCTTCCCTGCTTCCCTTAGGGCAGTTTGGTATGCCTCCTATCTTCATCCCGCTGTGTTCCTTATATTTTCTGAAGGCCAGCCTTTTGGCTCTGACCTTTCTGCTACTGTATTTGAGAACCAAAGTGGTTTCCTTCTTCTTTTGCACTTCCTTTTCTGTCTAACACAATGGGATGTTGCTTCAAGTATTGTATCCTTAATGCTTGCCCACTTTGCCTGTACCTCCTCACCTGTGTTTCTTTTTGCCAGGGCTAGCTTAACTCTGTTGGCCATCTTATCAAAGTCAGCTCCTCTGAAGTCCCATATTTTGCCTTGGAATGGGATGATTTAGATGTAGTAGCCAAATTGAACCATACCATGTGATGGTCACTGGCCCCAGGTGACCTTCTACCTGGAGATCTGTGATCCTTCTTTGTTAGTCAGTACTAGATCTAGGATAGCCCTGTCTCTTGTGGGTTGCTGTACCAGTTGTTTGAGGCCCTCCCCCTGCAGGGAATCCACTATGAGTCTAGTTCTGGCAGATGTTCCTGCTGGTATTGACCAATCTGTATCTGGCATGTTGAAGTCTCCCATTATCAGAACCTCCCCTTTAGCTGTCATGTTTTGTATATCTTCTAACAGTAATGTGTCTATCCCCCTGAAAGGGGAGGAAATTGAAACAAACAACTTGAGAGAGGAGAAATTAATTAGATTTATATATTTGACACTATTAGTGACCATCATGGCATGAATGAGGAAGAGAGCTGGCCAGTATGTTGGTAATTTGTACCTACCACTTATAATCAAAATTAGATGATGTAAGAGTTACTCTAGTAACCTCCAACCCCCCAAATGCAAACCCACCCCCGCTGTCTAACCACTTCTAATCTGTCTCACTACGCCTAGGTTTTGACACCTCAAGATTGTGAGCAAAGCCTCTGCTCACATCTTACAGCCCAGATATGCTGTTTGCTACCAGAACATCAAGCAAAATCTCCACCCCCCCCACCCACACTTAGGTATAGGCTGTTACACTGTATGGGGTTGAGACAGAGTTCACTGTGGGTCCACCTAATATTAACAATTGGAAGTATACACAAAATTGTGCACACAATGCTGAAATGCCTTTAACAACTTCAAGCCAGTCCCCGTATAGTTGACTTGACGGATACTGATATGCAATATCTACAGTTCAGGAAAGAAAGGACAGGGGTGCCTTTAGGCTCCACTATAGGACAGTCTAACAGACTAGAAATCTGGTGCTATAAAATGGAATTCTAAACTTAAGAAATGATATCACCTAGACAACATACTAGCAGGTAGCATGTAAGACAGCTTGAATTCCTATACTAAACCATTATGATGGCTTTGAAATGGTTATTAACATAAAACCTGAACTGTAATCAAGGTTAGCTCAGTATATACACACTGATTCCAACCCTTACGAATACTAACAATGAACTACTGGGACTTAGGGGTGCTGGCATGCACCCACTGGCTGAAATGATCTTTGACTATGGTGACACTGCCTTGCTGACTGCAATGCAACCAGTGGCATTGTCCTGCTCCTTGTACAAGCATGTAGAATGTCATGTCTGATGTCCAGCCCTGGGCACTGGGGATTGGTAGAGCTGCACTGCCTCTCTGTCTAAGATCTATTTTAGTCTATTAAAAAACAGGATGACAGTACAGTCTGTAATGGACAACTGCTCCACTGAAAGATTAACAACATAAAGTGAATGTACCCTTGAGGGAACTACACACAGTTGGTGCAGTATTTAAAGAATGATTATAAATGAACAAATCTTACACTCCCTCTGACAGAAATAACCACAACAAGAAAAACTGGACATAAGATGTCTGAATGTAAAGAACGCATCAGTCGGAGAAAGGTATGAAAGTGTATCTTATGCATGAGAGCAATACACACTATATGTGATTAAGTATTGTGATGAAAAAAACACAAAGTATTTCTATGATAAACTTTGCATTTTGATAACAGTAAACCTATGTCTGAGATGTTAAATAAAAAAAGCAAACAAAAAAACCCACATATGGCATTTTTTGTTAAGATAAAGAATAGGAGAATAATAAAGGGAAAGCAACAAGGTTACTCTGAAAAGTAGCACGAGGCAGTTTCAACTAATTGAATAACATAGAAAAGAAAAAAGAAAAAACTTGCAGTATGATAGAAGGTGGAAAACACTGCAATGCTGGTAATGAATAGACAGAATTTAATGAGAGTTTTGCACTTAGAAGGACTCAGCTAAAAGCAGTCAGCATGATACAAAATAAAACATCAATGCTGTCCTTGTTGTAGAATATAACAAATATAAAGGACATCCCAACTGCTGAAAGAAATTAGAACTACAAACAAGGTATATGGTATAACCAATTATAGAGAAACTCTAAGGCCCAGATATTCAAACTGCGCAACAAAAGTGCACAACAGCAGGAGCAGGCACAAATCCAGTGCATCCATGCACAACACACATGATATTCAAACACTGCTCAGGCAAGATGCGCCTGCACCACACAACTGAATATCATGCCAACTGTGCCATGGTGCAACCAGGGATGCGCAGTGGTGCAGGTCTGATGTGCAGTAGCACAACCAGGGATGCGCAGTGGAGCAGGGTAGCAGCTAATCAGCACAACCAGGGATGCACAGGGACAGGATGCAGGGGTCCACCACCCATGGTAGATATGTGCAGAGGAGCACACAGCAGAACAGGCATCACCCCCCCCACACCCCATGCACCGCACAACCTGAGGAGAGCTGGAAGAACCACCGGCCCATGGACACCAGCAATAATCCCACAGCTGGGGCATGGTGCCCCAGTACACCCCCTTTCAAGCTGTGATCAGCACAGAAGGATGTCCAGCCACCCTGTGCCACACCATACCACCAATGCAGAGCACACCGTGCACCACGATCCCCAGACACCCTGTCCAGGAGTAGCGCCCAACAGTGCAGGACACCCCATGCATGACACCACCCCACTGTGACAATGCAACCCTGAGCACCATGGAGCCATGCAAATCAGCCCCACTGTGAGCACCCTGCAGTGGGCAGCAGCAGACAGCAATGCAACAACTACATACACAGTGCCGCCCTGCACGTTCCCCATCTGAAGTACAGCTGAGAGACCAACCATGCATCGGCACACGAGGTACCCCACACATGACAGGGCATGCCCCGGAGCCCACCACCAGTGGTACAGCACCCTGCACACCCTACCAAGGACACACTCCATCCCAGCACTGGGCACAATAGCGAACACAGATACCCACAGTGTTGCATGGAAGCATGCACCACACAGGATGCAACACAGCGCATGAACAAACACCCACCCATACCCAAGGGCACACCAACACAGGGACACAGTAGCGGGTCAATAAAACCACTGGCATGTGGCCACGGCAGCCATGTACACATGGCCAGCACCCCTCCATGGTACAGGTGGGCCAGCCACCCTGCACAGGCACCATGAAGCCATACGCCACCAGCATGTGGCTGGAGCACAAGTGACAGACAGTGGAGCAAATCCCCTGCAACAGACACAAGTGACAGCGTGGAGGGGGACAACAACAGCGGAGGCCACAGTGCCACCCAAGGTAGATGTGCACCATACTGGTGACAGGAGGCAACCCGGCATTGTGCTGGGTACAGTCATTATCCAGCATGGACAGCCACCACTGACATGCCATCAGACTGTGCACATCACAAACTTGCAAGGGTGTCAGCTGCACAGGCCATGGATGGTCTGACAGGGGTGCCATGGACACAGTGTGTGTACTGTGGACCACTGCACACAGTCATCTAGTGCACAGGGAACAACACACAAACCACAGACAGTGACTGATACCTACGACCACACCATAGGCGATTCCCTTCTGGACACACACACCTGCCCATGCCTGCACCACCCCTGATGCCATGCACACCACTGCAGCTGAGCACCTGTAGCCCACTGCAAATCAGAGACCCCCACAGTAGGTTAACAAAACAAATGTATTCTATAAAGGTCCAAACAACTATATACAAATATTTACATGGGGGGGTTGAGGGCCACATACCAGGTGGGGGAGGGTAAGGGGCAGGGGTGAACAAATGGGAAAGGGAAGAAGGGGTGTGAGGGTGGGTCCAGGGGGGTAGGGTGAATCCGGGTGCATGGAGGGCTTAGCGTCTGCCCTGTTCCCCACTCCTGTGGTGCCTCCTTGTCCTCCGCCTCCGGACACTATGCTGCTCCAATCGCTGGAGTAACTCTAAGGACGCCCTTGCAATCTGCAGGAGCTCCTGCATTGCCCTCTCTAGCTGCATCAGCCACTGTTCACCTAGGACAAGAGAGCAGAGTCAATATGTGTGAATGTCTATCCCCCCGCAGCCCACCCATTGTGCATGGCATACAGCCATGGGCCACGCCCCTGTGATGGTGTGCAACCACCCACAGTGATCGTGTCCACAAGACCCACCTACCCATGCGCACACAGCCATGTGGACCCCTGCACACACCCAGCACCCAAGTCCTGCACAGCACCACAGTGGCTGTACGATGACATGGGCATGCGGTGCGAAGGCAGTGGCACAGTCATGCACCTGGTGCATGCATGGACCACCAGCAATGCCTACCCACACATGCAGTGCCACAGGACAGTGCTGAGTGTACTGTGTGGCGTGCACATCAGTGGTGTCAATGGATGGTGTCCATGCCCCGCCGCCTACTCCGCAACACAGCATGCACAGAATATCCTGGAAGAAAGGCACTCACCTGCATTGGCTGGATCCAGGCACTGTTGCTGGATGGGCCTGGCAACCCATGGCTTTTGCCCTGCATCGCCTGCCTCCCGGCGTTGTTGTGCCTCCCTGGCTCTTTGCCTCTCCTCAGGGCCTAGGGTGAAAACATGGGGAGGGGAACATCAGTACAAACCAGTAGCAAAGGCCCCCCCTGGTGTGTGTGATCCCACACAGCCCAGCCATGCCACAACCCCAGCACCACTACCACCACCACCACCGCCGCCCACACTGGACTGCCCCCCTGTGGGGTGGACACATGCCCACCGCGATACCTGTACGGATGCAACCAGTGTATGGATGGAGCAACTACCTGGATGTGGCATTGTGCCTCACCTGGTGCATGCCCATAGATGGGCAAGCCTGTCTGGGTCCCTCCGCTGGAGGTCCCGATAGCAGTGGCAACACTGCTCTGTTGTTTGGCCGATCCCTGTGGCCTCATCTAGTGCCACTGCCACCTCCTCCCAAACTGCACTCCTAGCACTGTCCAGGGGGTCATCCCCCAACAGGGCCCCAGCATGGAGCTCCACAATGGCCACCAAATTGGCCAGCTCCAGTGGGCTCCAGACAGCAGCTCTCCTCCTTGCCATCACTGATACAGGTAGGATCACAGAATGGCGCCCTGTAGCGCACCTCCACCATGTGTAGATGCTGTGTGGTACAGTGCTGTCATTCCCCATTGTGCTGTCACCGAACAGCATGATAGGGGTACACCCATGTGGACGCGTGGTGCATAGGGGGCAAAGGTCGGGCACAGGGTCAAGAGTTTCTCACGCATGGACTGACACAGCACGATTGGTACTCCCTGCATGTAGCGTGGTTGGGTGCCTGTGTGAGATGCCCTGTAGTAGCCTACCATGCTGTAGCTCCACAGTGCCTATGGCTCCCCAGTGCATGAGCGCCATACATGTGAACAGTGCACTAGCACCACTGGCACAGTGGTGGCCGTGCCCTGCACTGCCTTCCGCACACAGTACATCAGCAGCATGGCAGGTGTCAGCGTCAGCACCCTGGGCATGCGCCATTCGGTGTCTACTGCACACATCACAGAGCTGCACCCTTGCCTGAGCACATTCAACACTATTGTGCAAGGTGCAACAGCGTGATATTCAGCTGGCATATGCAAATCAGCTCATCAGTGATTCAATGGCGCAGCTACTGCATTAGCATCCACTTAAAGTGGAGCCTCGCCTCATCTGCATGCATTGCACTATATAAATGCTACATGGGGCTGCAGAGGCCATAGTCTGGCATTGCAGTCTATTGCGGTGAGTTGCATGTTGTTTGGGAGTCTGGACTGTGGTGTGTGGGAGATGCATGGGACTGCACAGTCAGAAGTAACACCTGTCATTCCCACAGGATCAATGATGACTGAACGTGAGGTGGAGGAGGAGGAGGAACACAGACGTGGGAGATGGATGAGGCCCAACTTTACCAAGGCAGAATCAGATACCCTGTTTGAGGCCTACATTGACCAGGAACTGCTGCTCAGTGGACAGTGGGGAACACCACAGGCCCATGCTGTGGCATGGGGTGAGGTGGCGCATGCCATCAACCATCATGGAAGCCACCAGTGGTCTGTGCAAGAAGAAGATGGTCACAGACAGGAGGAGGATTAAAGAAAAGATTGCTGCCATCAGGGCAGCATGGTCTGTGACTGGTGGGGGACAGCCGGTCGTGCAACACCTGATGCCACAGGAAGAGCAGGTTGTTTGCAGCATGCGGCGCTGTGCCATTAAAGGTGTTTCAGGTGGTGGCTTCCAGACGGATGGTAGCCCGTCACTGCATGGTAGGTCCTGATCTGTCACTGTGGTGGGGGAATGCCACAGGGTAGGACAGATACATTAATGATACTGTGTTCCCGTACAGCTCCTGAGCGGCTACATGAGTCAGTGGTGGTGGGCTCATCCACTGAGGGTGATACCCTGGACACAGAGGAGGGCCCATCCACCTCCACAGGTGTCTGAGGGTCAGGACGACAGTGGACCCACCTGGCTGTCTGGACTTATATTGGTGGAGCAGGTGTGGAGGAGGCCCTGCCCGTGTCCCAGCATGACAGCATCCATGGACGCCAGCATGCAGAGACTCGGACTGGTGCCAGATCCGTCACTGATGATGATGGAGCTCACATCATGGACAGTGATTCATGTGGGCTGCAGGATGGCCGCACAGCAGGTTACAGCATGGGAATAGCAGTGGGTGGTGCCACCGTGGAGGCCTGTGTGACATCACAGTCCCAGCCTGTGCCTGTCTGCACTAGTGGGGCAGCACTGGTGTTTATCCAGGACAGTGGGGCTGTTCCGGCTGCTGCGGTGGCACTGTTGAGCCCTGGAGAGTGGCGGCCAGATGGGCAGTGTCAGCAGTCAGCCAATGGCGATGGGGGACAGTGTTGGGGGTGGCATCAGTGCACCACCTGTGGACATGCCCAGGCATGGCCCTGGTGTGCAGCACCCAACCTCAAGGGGTGCTGCCCAGCATGGCAGCGAACACCATGAAGGACAGCATGCTGGTCAGGCGGATGACGTCTTAGATGAGCACACCCACGTACTCCATGAATCAGTGGATCAGCAGTTGCGGCTTGTGATGGCGGTGGATACACTCAGTGTGGTCCTGCGCCAGGCAGAGGAATGGTGCAGCAGGGACACTGGTCTGCTCCTGGCAGGGATGGACTGGCTGCTGGAGGATGTGACCGCCGCCATTGACAGGCAGACACAGGCATTCACAGCTGTCATGGCCACAATGAGCACACAGTTATTTGCCCATGCATCACAGACACCACGCAGTACCATGTCCACCTCCCATTCCCGGCATCGTGCGACACCCTCTTTGTCGACACCAGGTTCAGCTGTGGGCATCCCGAGCATGCCTGGCGCAGGCATGTTCAGTGAGCAGCAGACTCCTGCTCGAGAATGGTTGTGTTCTCACAACGACACCCCTGGAGGACCATCGGTGCCACCCCATGAGGCCATTGGTCAGCCTGTCACTGCTGGCGGGTCTCAGCAGGGCCGACCATGCATCCATGGTGGCTGTGGCACTGTACCGCATGACGGACCTGTCTCCCACCATGGCTACTGTCTGACGCTGCCCTGTGTGCAGTGTGTTGTTCAATGTGCAATGCACGGGTGGGGTACCCAGCCCTGCACACACACACACACACACACACACACACACACACACACACACATTCCATGTGCACACCCTCCCAGCTGCTGGCCACTGTGGCATGTGCATGATGATGCCTGCATTGCACTGTATGCCACTGTGCAATGGTGCCCAGCATCTGAGACATGCACAATAACAGTCACTGGGTGTGGTGGTCTGAGGACGTGTGTGTGGCTAGGGGTGGCAGTAGTGGTCGGCATGCCTTCTACCCTTTGTGCATGTCTTGTCTTGTGTGCGTGACCACGTGCCATGTTAGGCCATGCCCAGCCCTGACGGCGTGTGCAGTTCCATGCTCAGCCAATTCCCTTTACGACATGCGCCCCTGTGGTTTGTCCATATGTGTTTGTGGGTTGTGCACTTGCCATTGGTGGTTGCACACTGCCCCATGACTTATCTGGGTTGGTTGAAGGGATACTCTGTGATGGTGTCCCGGTGCAGCTGTGACATCCAGATCAGTCGGGGGTCCCTTTGACCAAGGGGGGGGCTGCCCATCACTATCTGCACCAGCGTCCTCATCATCCCCATCACTGTGTCCCCCTTCAACCTCTACAGCTAACCCACAGTCATTGTCCATGTTGTGCAGGATTCAACAGGCCAGGAATAGCCTGGAGGCCTTTGAGGGGCTGTACTGTAGGGCACTGCCAGATGTGTCCAGGCAATGGAAACATGCCTTCAGCATCCCGAACACCCACTCTATGACATCGCGTGTGGTGGCATGTGCCTCATTGTACTGTTGCTGCAATGGGGTTGCGGGCCGCTGGTATGGTGTATGCAGCCAGGGATGGAGTGGATATCCACTGTCACCTGTGTGTAGAGGGTGGACATTAGTTTGGTGATCAGCGTTGCCCTGCCATGGGCTATCTAGGCCAGTACCCATGTCACCTCTGACTATGCCCCTCCCAAGATCCATGTCTTTCTGCATCATTTCCATACTCACCCACTAGGTGGCCAGTGGGGATGTCCCCACTCTCGAATCTGTGGCATAGTGCAAACTGGTGCCAGATGAAGGCATCATGTGCTCCCCCAGGGTGCGTGACACAGACATTGGTTATGCGCCCCCTAGCATTGCACACCACCTGGCAGTTGATGCTTGCATAGCCCTTCCGATTAATGTATGCAGCACCTTCTGGAACAGGTGGCATATGGATTGCCACATGGGTGCAGTCAATGGCCCCAAGCATGCCAGTCATATGTGCTTCCCTGTGGAACTCTTGTATGTGTGCTGTGCGCTCCACCTGTGTGCTGGGGAAACGGATGTACTCTGCAGCATGTGGCAGCAGTGCGCTGAGGAATTGTGTGAGTAGGCATGATGCAGCCAACCGGGTTATGCCTGTTGTGTCCCCTGTTGGTCTCTGGAAGGTACCCGTGGTGAGCAGGCACATGACAGCAGTCATCTTTGTCTCCACTGACAGAGCATGGCTCCGTCATGTGGGTGCCTGCATCTCATCACTGCACAGCTCACAGATCCGCCTCAGGATCACCCAGTTCAGGCAGTACCAGCCCACTGTCTCAGTGTCACTGTAGTGCTTGAAGGTGGTGCAGGCTCGGTACTGCCTGTTGGGGGAATACCACCGATGGGTCCTTCCACGGCCATGCCCCCCTGCTGTCTGCCTTCTCACACCCTGGCTTGTGTTCCCCCCTGGCTTGTGTTCCCCCCTGGCAGCTGTATTCCCATTCCCCCCACTGTCCTTTATGCTACCCCCCCTGCACTGGGAACACCTCCAAGATTTGACTGTCCTGCCCACTGTCACTGCCCTCAGTCCACTGTGGCACTTCCCTTTGACTCCTGCACAGTGGCACAGGTGCCCCACTCCTGTCCTGTTCCTGGTAGTTTCCAGGTGTGCTCTGTCCTGCTCCTGCCTAGTCCTGCTCACTGCTACAATCTGCCTAGTTGCTGTCACCTTGCTCCCACCTCTGGCTTCCTTGTAGCATTCTTGCACCTCTCTCTTGTTTCTTTTTATTTTGGATCATTTCCGCAACTTCTGCTTCCTCCCCTATTGCGCATGGCACATGCTGTTGAATATCGCACTGTGCCATTTATTCATGGTTCCTCCCCCTTCAGTTGTGCATGCATTCATTACCATTGCACTTTTGTGCATTGCAATTTGAGGGGCACAGCTGTCTCCCGCTGAATATTGCATAATGGCACATTTTTGGACTTGCGCTGGTGCATCTCTGTTGCACATGGCGCAACCCTTTCGAATATCTGGGCCTAAGTGTTTATAGCAGACTTAAGGCATGATTTTTATATAGTGGGTCACAGTGAGTCACAGTAGGACAGCATAGGCTGAAATAGCATCAATAGAAAGGGTTGAATTATAAGGGAATATACAGTATGTACAATACTTATAACATGTGCAGCCTAATGTGTGTAGTCCCCAAACAAGTCCAATATTTTAATTTATTTATTTATTTTTTATTTGTTAATTGGGTAAGAAAACTGGACTGAAGCCCTTTTTCAGCTCCAACCTGGACTACAAAAAACAAGTAATAACAACAATGACATATATCAACATAAACAAATTCATCTATTACAGATACAATGTGAATAAAAAAGATTTATACAAAAGTTTAAAATAAGATTTAGAAGTAATTATACAAATAGAAACAGGCAAAGTATTCCAATAAAATGAGGCAGAATTGCTGAAGGCTAGGAGACCAAGTTTATGCTCACACATAGTAGTTTCAAACAACACTCCACTTGATGACCTCAACATTGAAGGAACAGAATGCACTGATATCAAATCAGACAAAGGAAAAGAACAACACTCATGAATAGCTTTAAAGGTTAGTAAACCAAAAAAATATTCAATACGGAGGTTATATGGAAGCCATCCTAGTTGAGAATATAAATCACATGAATTGGTGTGATAAGGAACTAACAAAATAAAATGACAAATATTATTGAATGTGACAGAGAGAAAATTTGATTCCCTAGAACCCAACCTGAAATAAATATCAGCAACACAATCCAAGTAGGGAAGAAGAGTACCAACTGCCATGGCCTTTCTGGTTTCAAAACTAAAAAAAGACTTAAATTTGAATAGTGTACCTAATTTTTGATTAACTTTCTTACTAAAAGTAGTAATCCGTAATGGAAAATTAAGTGTGGAATCCAACAAAACCCCAAGGTACTTACATTGCTGTACTTATTCAATTATAATACCATCCAAATCATACACTTCTAAGCAGGGTCCAGCTTTTAACATAGCATTGGCTCCAAAAAACATTAATTTGGTTTTCTTTGAATTGAGAACGGACAGATTGTCTACAAGCCATTCACAAATACTATGAAAAGCAGATTGGATTTTAGTAGAAATAGTAGCAATTGAGTTTGCCTGATGAAACTAAATTAAATCATCCTCATAAAGTAACATTTTGCAATCAGAACTAACAGAGGATAATTGATTAATGTACAAAGAAAACAGTAAGGGGCCCAAAATAGACCCCTTGGGAACACCACATCCTATAGGAGCCCCCGAGGACTCAATAGAGTCAATCTTAACAACCTGAGATCTCTTGGACAAATCATCACATATGGCATTTTTTGTTAAGACAAAGTAACTCCTCTCCCACCCACAGGGGACCTGTGATTTTAGATGCAGATGATACTTGAAATTAAATGAACAATTGTGATAAAAGTCTTTGGATACATTCAAAGACCCATTAAATACACTAAGAAAGGATCATGAAAGCCCTACTATTTTCTGGTATGCATGTTTGGAAGATAATTAACATTTGTTAAGTGTTTAAAACAATCTGTGTAATCAAGTAACTAAAATGATTCTGGACTGATTGAATCCTAGATCCTCCTCCCCGATAAAGCATTCTGGTGAAACATTGGGTTATTCAAGGATTTGTGTGTAACTGAGATGAGAAGTAAAACTTTTTAAAGTAAAAAGTTTGACTGGAGTGGCTACTTTTGAAGTTACCATTCCTGATTTCAAGGATTGTAATTGGTACACAGAAATTCTCATTCTGTTCCATCAAAATCTGTGAGAGCGTAGGCTTGGCTAAATAGTTCTGGATCTCTAGTAGTGACTTCCCCGGTTTAGCCCCTTAAAGTCCCTCTAAATAATATTGAAAGACTGCTGAGCTCTCTTGTGCCCTTGTAAATTTTGCCCTGATCTCAGATGTGATATTTTAGAACATTAGTGCTGTAGCTCTCTGTGTACAAAGCCAAAAGTGCAGAGATTTATGGCCCAGAGAGTCCTTCAAAGCAACACTGTCAAATGAATTCTCATTTCTGTTCCACTTTGTAATCCAACAATATAATCAAATCCTGTTTCTTTTTAAAGAGATCTTGATGTCGCCTACCTTGACTTCAGCAAAGCTTTTGACACTGTTCCACATAGAAGATTGAAAAATAAGCTGAGTAGGCTCAGGGTGGGTCAGAAGTTGGTCAACTGGGTGGCAAACTGGTTGATGGGCAGAAAACAGAGAGTGGTGATAAATGGTATACAGTCAGAAGAGATGCAAGTCTCACATGGGGTACCTCAGGGATCAGTCCTGGGGCCAGTCTTCTTCAATATCTTCATTAGTGACCTTGCAGATGGACTAAAGGGTAAGGCTTGTCTGTTTGCAGATGACACCAAGATCTGCAACAGAGTAGATGATCCAGATGGGGTGGGCAGAATGAGAAGAGATCTGGATAAACTAGCAAAATGGTCAGAAGAGTGGCAACTGGATTTAATACAAAGAAGTGCAAGATCATGCACATAGGGAAGAGAAACCCTGAAGTCACCTTATTGGCTGGGAGGGTTGCTGGCAGTCACAAAGGAAAAAAGAGACTTGGGCATCATCATCACTGATGACCTGAAATCATCCAAGCAGACTTCTAAAGCAGTAGGCAAGGCTAGGGGGATGTTAGGGTGTAGTAGTAGGGGTATCACAAGTCATAAGAGGGAGGTAATAATCCCTCTTTACAAGACACTGCTTAGACCCCATCTGGAGTATTGCGTGCAGTACTGGAGGCCACACCTTCACAAGGACATTAACCAAATTGAGGCAGCCCAGAGAAGGGCAACCAAAATGGTACAGGAACTGCGTCATAAGACATATGAAGACAGATTAATGGAGCTCAATATGTATACCCTTGAGCAAAGGAGTGAGAGAGGTGATATGATCAAGACATTCAAACACTTTAAGGGCATTAACAAGGTGAAAGAGTCTAACATGTTTAAATATAAGAAAAATAGCAGGAAAAGAGGACACAGCATGAGATTAGAGGGAGGCCGATTAAGGGGAATGTAGAAATTTTTCACAGAAAAGATTGGTGGATGCATGGAATGGCCTACCTCAGGAAGTGGTAGCTATGAATACAGTGCAGGGCTTCAAACAGGCATGGGATAGGCATAAGGCAGCAATACAGATGAGTATGAATAGATAGGCCAATGACAGAGCAAAGGCCGATGGCACATTTATAAGGTAGAAAAAGAAATGGGCAGACTGGATGGGCCTTGTGGTCCTTATCTGCCATCAACTTCTATGTTTCTATGTTTCTATCCAGCTGCCTATTTAGCCTAATCTGCTTCAGGGCTTCTAAGTCCCAACTTAAGGCTTCCAGCTCTTTCTGTTTTGCCTCCCTAACTCTTTTACTTTCAGGCCAATGTAATTAATTTACCTTGCAAGATTGTTTTAACTATGGTCCATTCAATTCCCAGAAAAATATTTGGAGACTCATTCTCCTCCACTGCATAGTTATTAACGTCTGGCATTTGCTGCTGCACCTCAGGGTCCTTCAGCATAGAGACATTAAGTCTATAAAAAATGTTCCTACATAGAGTCTGAATGTCTAGCTAGAGAAATAAGGAGCATGATCTGAAAGGCCTATTTAGTACTGCCAACAGCTATGCAGTATGCATCCCAGTTCCCTTGAAACCAAAAAAGAATGAAATAATCTAGCCTTAAGTAATTGTTTTGCACCATTGAAAAAAATGTGTATCCTCAAGCCAGTCCATATGAAATACATCAGGTATCTAGAAAAAACAATTTCCCATTAAGAGAGTTAACCTTTTTTGCCAATGCATGATCCCAACTTGGAATCTGCAAAGTGCTATTTAGGTGGGAAGTAAAGGTCAAACTGATGGCACCACCACAAATAACAGTGCCCCCCTTTCTTCCTATCAATACAAACAATTTACAAAAAAAATGAAAAATCCATCAATGAGCATATGTAGACACTAAACTAATAATCTTCCTGTTGTATAGTTCATCAAGAATGACAAATCTCCAATCTTGATCAGATGTGCTTCCTTCATCTCCAGACTGGTACATTTCAGGACTTAAATGGACATACTCCTCCTCCTTCTAGCTTTATATGAGGAAACGTAGACCTGATGGTGCCCAGACTTACCCAGCTTCAACTGTTCGGTATCAGATACTCTATGTGCATCACTTGTAAAAGAACAAAATTTGCCTTAGACTGATGGAGGTAAGTCATGAACTTATTACATTTGATTGGGTGTGTCAGGCCATAAACATTAGAAATTACTACCATTGTCCAAAGGGGATGCCATAAATTCAACAAGAAAATAGATTCTGAAGTAACCAACAGTTTCAGGGGAATACCTCTACTCCAAGCCACCCAAGACTAGTAGATAAAGTAAAAATTGCTCCACATGTAGGATCAATAAAAAATCAGTGTCAAGTGAGCTAAATCAACAACTAAAACTGTAAGTGAATCTCAATAAGAAAAACAGAACCTAAAACTTTCAATGTAGGAGAATATAACAGTGCATTCTCAGAGCCACCCTGGAGTACATTTTTCCACAGTTTATTTACAGCAGAGAGAAGGTAGTGGAATACATCCCCCCCCCCCCATGACACGGGGCCAATCCCTGAGACACACTCCCAGTCTGCGAGCTTACTTGAAGATGGAGAAAGTATGTCACATTTTAGACCAACTGCCATCCTGCATTGCTTATATCCCAACTTATCTTCCCCAGACAACAACATTCAGAACATAGAGAAAAATACCAGTCCTATTTCCCATACTGAGGAACTCAGGGAATTCCAAAAATCTGCATATAATTATATAGGTTGATGGAAAAAGAGCAGTTTGGAATAACCCTCCTCAATATGGAGGGTGAGCTGCTAATGTCTGTCAAAATATTGCCCCAGTAACTTGACAGCCAGTTATAGAAAGCTCAGAAACCACTTCAATGGTTGTCCAACTAAGTTAGGTTATCCAAAAGGGAAAAAGGAATCAGGTACTCCAACCCAGCAGCGCCTCCAGCAAACTGGTCACCCCCAGATTCCTTGGGGGGTACCCCAGACAGGAGCCCCTTCATGAACATCTGCACCATGCTGCATATCTATGGAAGCCCCTTAAGTCAAATAAAATTGTGACTTCCAGCCACTGAACTCCCCAGCCATCTTTCATTGAGTATTACAAATAAATTACAGAATGTGAGCCAGGGAAAGGAAAAGGGGCAGGTGATGGGGCATTTAGGTATCTCTCACTGTTATCCCAACTCCTTGGAGCTCTGCAGGAGAAGCCACAGCCCTCATCCCCCCTAACCCTGCCCTTACCTGTAAGAAAAAGAGTATACCCCCAGAGTGAAATGAAAATATTAACAATAATACCGGTATCCCCCGCTAACATATTAAACAAATATTTTCTGCGCCCCCTTGCAATGAATCATAGATTGAGGAACCATTTTCAAACAATTTCCTAGATATGTAATTATCAAAGTGGGACTTTATAGACCCCCATTTGAGACCTCGCCAACTCTAGATGAATCTGCAGGACTGGTTACTAATAAACCATTTGGTACTTAATTCTAAAAAAAAAACAAAGGACATTTTTTTTTCCGTAATAAGAAAGCAACCTCTGATCCTCCTCCCATTATTGATAACAAGGGTAATGTAATTGAACGTGTTCCAGGTTTTAAATATTTAGGAATAATTTTAGATAGTCAGTTTACCTTTGAACCACGCATTCAAAATCTTAGGAAAATTTTGCATCAAAGGTTGGGTTCTCTATACTGGATCAAGCCATTTTTGACCATTGAATCTAGAACATTTTTGGTTCATAGTTTTTTGTTCTCAGTGTTAGATTATGGTATTTTGATATATACCTACTCCTGTAGTAGTGTCTTAAATTGTCTTCAAGTTATATATCATTCTGCCCTGAGATTTTGGCTAAATATGCCTTATCGATCTCATCGTTCTGATCTATATGAACAGTTCTACTCATTATCTTTTGATAATCGAGTTCACTTTAAAATGGGTATTTTCTTATATAAAGTAAAAATAGGACTTCTTCCTCCATTTCCTTAATATTTCCAAGGGCATTAAATGCTTTATCTACCATGTCCCAGTACAAATTTATTTTTAAAATGCCCCTATTTAAGAAGACTATTGGGCAAAGATCCTTATTATTCAGAGCGCTAACCTTCTTCAATAAAATAACTACTGAAATTGTTGAAAGCAGTTCTATACAGTGTTTTAAAAAAAGTTTAAAGCAGTGGCTTTTTTCTGAAGTATGAATGTATTTGTTTCATCTATGTGCTCTATAGCACTTGCACTTTATGTTGATAGAGTGGTTTGCTCTGAAATATTGCGTCAATAATTTGTATTGTATTTTAGATATGACTTATCACCTTTGAAAATGGGCAGTTTTGCTCATCTGGTTTACAAGTATAAAAAAGAAAAATGAAATGAAAAAAAGGAACTGAACAAATATCTGTACTTACAGCTTCATGTTCGTTTTCATTATTTTTTCCTCTCCCCCTGGGCAGACAATGCCTTCATCTGGACTGTGCCCCCCAGCCCCATCACTTACTTCCCATGGACTTACCGGCTTCTCCCCATCTTTCCCCATGGTTTGCCCCCCTCTGAGGTGGGGTGCATCAAGACCCCCAACTGTCACAGAGCAGGATCTGGTTCTTGGGAGACAGTCACTTTGCTGCAGTGTGGGGCGTGCAAGGGGTTGGTCCTTCACCCTGCTCTGGCATGCCCATTTTCCATTTTCTCCCTTCCCTTGAGATGCTGGCCTTTGGGAATGGCACAAGCACATGCTGAAGTGTGGTGCACATCATATGCTGGGGCCTCCCATCCCACTGAGACACTCCAGGGTGTACTGCCACCTGTGGTCACCCAGGTGTCAGTCATGCAACGTATCTGGCTGCCCTCCCCCCCAGAGGAGGAGACCATCCTGTGTGATGCTTGATCCTCCTCCCTCTAGCCAGCCCCGATGAATTGGGCTCACTTCTAAACCTGGGTTGCTGGTATCATGAGTGGTAGTGCTACCGCTGTGACAACAGGCCAGCAAACAGCTTTACAATCCTCAGGAAAAAAACACATATTTATAAACTGCATGGCCAGTGGATTCAGGTGCCAAACCCAGAAAAGGCCAGGCAGGAACACATACCCACAACCAAGTTTCATGGTGAAAAAAACATTATCTCCCTCAGAGAAGCAGTCAAATATTTGTCTGTGCACTTTTTGGTCTTACTGCTGAAGTTTCTGGAGAATTTTGTAGCAAGTCCTGAATTCCCATCATGGTGTGTGAGGCTGTTTGGCGGCCTGTAGTTTGAATCTTCTGGCAACATGAAGAAGACCAGTCTGTAACTCAAAGCTGGGATTGGCTGGAGTATTCCAGATTCCTACATCCAGTCCATTGGCAATCTTTTAAGGCAGCAACAGCCTCCTCTGCAGTATTGTATAACTGCACCCCCTCCTTACAAAAGGCCCATACCATGGCTTGATAGGGGTCTAGAATTTAGCAAGTTGTTCCTTAACAGTTCTCAATATGTCCACGTACTGCAGCCATTTGGATTGAACTTCTGGTGGGTAGCACTGGTCAAGATATAGGCATACATCATTATATTCAATATCATTTCTCTGCCAGGACAGAGGCTAGAGTTCCTCCTTTGTCCTGTAACTGAAAATTTCATCAGGGTCAGCCAGGGCCTAGCTTGATAGGTTTTGGCAGTAAGGCTCAATATGCATACACAGTCTCAAATGTCAGAGTTGTGGGAAGGCCAGAACATCCTTCAAAAGAGCAAACAAAACATCACATATCTGCCCTGTCTCTAAAAACTGCAGAAAGCCATTGAGGTGCAAATTGTCTCAATGAGGCTGTCCCACAGAGTACAGACATTTGTCCTGTAGTGTCTCAGTGTATTGCATCAGGCATTTCTCTGCATTGCTGAGCTGGAGCATGCCATATTTTGCCACTGCTGTCCATTCTTTGGTGACATCTAGTAATTTCTCCACACCAGTAAACCTCTTATTCAGTTGAGTAAATTATTTTTTCATTTTCTGAATTCCTTTATTTCTTTGAGCAAGGTCTTGAAGTGGTTTCTGGCTAGCCACTTCCAAGTCTATCTGATAACTGCAGCCCTTAGAGCTAGCTGGGGAAGCACTAAGGCTGTGATCTGAATGGCAGGCCCTAAATACCAGCACCATCCTGGTCTAGCTTTGACTTTTGGGGACCCTAATGGTTGTGTTTATCATGAAGTACACTGTTTAGTGGCCACTTGTTTCTAGATGGCTACTCACTTCTAAATTTGAGATCTTCTCTCTGTCCCCATTTGAGAGTATCAGGTCTAATATTGCTCCCACTTGAATGGGTTCCATCAATAGATGTCTGAGGCATTCCTGCTGTAGGGCATCAAGAATGACCCTGCTCTTGGATATAGTTGCAGCAAGGGTGCTTCCATTAACAACTGGCATATTCAGGTCTCCCATCAACATATCCCCCATTTTTCTGCCATCCTAAGGATGCCTTCTATCATTTTCTTGTCCATTTCCTTCCCCTGAGATGGGGGTCTGTATACAACCATTGTGCAGACTGTGGTGCCATTTCCTGTCTCCAGGGTGACCCACAGTGCCTCCTCTCCTCCCTGTTTGATATACAGTAGAGTTACTGGCTACAAAGTTAAGTTTATCTTACTGATTTATCAAAAATGAAGTGACTGTATTCTTTACAGAAAATGGTGGACAGAAAACAGTTGAGCCACAGAACTCAATAAAACTGCCACACATTGTCTCTACATGAGTAATAAAAGAGTGCAAAGTGCAAAGTACAAAACATTTCTACATACTTCTACTACAGTTGCAGATATTTTTTTCCCACTACAGTTAAATCTGCTTAAGTAAATACCAGATTTGCAACTAAACAATATTTACTTAAACAGTTATTTTGTAAACCGGATTTCCACTGTTTTCATTAGCAGAGGCTGAAAGGGATACGTACAATTATTTTGCTTAGATTTTATAACCCAGGTTTATTTATTAAAAACATTTATTGTTTTGTTTATTTATTTATTTAAAGATTGTTAGCCGGGAAAGGCACACTACGCCAAGGCTCATTTCCAGGTACAACCCAGAGGAGAGGGAAAATGGAGTTACAAATAGAAATGTAAAGTTGCATATGAGATGAAAAGTACATTATATAAGCAGTGCAATAATACATACTAGATAGTGTGGAACAGTTTACCTTGGAGTCAAAATCAAAATACAGAGTACAAAAGCAAACATGATGAAAGTGATTGACACAAATTAATAGATAACAAATAGCAATACAAGGTGTGATATGGTAAGGTGTGAAAGAGCATGTGTTGAATAAAAACTTGAAATAATAATGGTTGAGGAAAAATGGTTCATAGGGTCTCAGGGACAGCAGAAGGAGGTTACTGGAGGTAGCCCATGCAGACTCTTTATAGCTGGGAAAGTGGGTGTGAGGCTAGTGGTAGGGGGGGAGTTCATTCTGTAGGGATGGGAGGCTAAAGGAGAAAGCTTATTGGCCTGTTGAGGTACATGTGTGGGGGATGCAAAACGTCCGGGAGTGACAACAGTGGAGGGGGTAGGAGGGAGTAGTGGCAGGAGAAAGGAGTGAGGAGAGGTAAGATGGGAGGGTGTTGAATTAAAATTTAGAGATAAAGGTGAGGCTGTGAGCCAGTCATCTGTACTGAGGGAAGGGTGAGATAGGAGGAAGTAGAGGTCACAGTGGTTTGTGAGTAGAGAGGAATTGGTGGCAAAATGACAGAAAGCATTGAAAAGAACATCAAGCTTTGTAAGAGTGGAGGTGGAAGCTGAACTGTCGATGATGTCTGCATAGTAGAAAACAGGGAGAAGCCATTTGGTTTAAAGTTCAAGTCAGCCAGTATAGAGAGGCTGTCCTTGTGTCTGTATAGTAGGCCTAGTTTTGGGTAAAGTTTATAGTGCACAGCACAGAAATGGGTTGTGAAATCTAAGGAGGGGTCTAGCCAGATGCCTAGGTATTTGTAAATAGGAACAGCTTCAAAGGGTGTGCCTGCGATTGTGATGAATACTGGAGGATGTGACAGTCTGGCTTGTTTCTGCCTTGACCTGGAGGTCATGGCGACTGTTTTTTTAGTGCTCATTTTAAGCTGGAGGTCTTGGAACTACCTTATAACTGACTGCAAGTCTTGATGAAGGGGAATCTGGACATCTGAAACAGAGGGCCTGACATGTAGATGACAGTGTCATTGGCATATATATGTATGTGGAAATAGGAGTAGACAGAAGGGAAGGAGGTCATTTATAAAGAGAGAGAAGAGGACAGATCCAATGATGAAGCCCTGGGGGACACTAGATAGGATAGGGTGGGGGAGGAGAGGGCATTTTCAATTCGTATGGCCTGCTGTTTGACAGGTAGGTAGGAGTGAAACTAGTTTACTGCTGGTAGAGAAAGCCTGGCTGCCTGAAGTTTGTTTATGAGGAGGGGGTGAGAGACAGAATCAAAGGCTTTTGCAAATAGCTGCAGTAAAGTGACCTCGATCAGTAGCTGAGACTATGGAGTTGGTGAAGTGAAGTAGGAAGGAAGTAGTGGCATTAGATTGCCTGAATCCTGATTGGACAGGGGAGAAGGTGTTTGTGGCTATTAGGAAATCAATGAGTCTAGAAAGTGCAATGGATTTGTGGATTTTGGTCAGGGAGGGGAGTAGGGAGATGGGCTGTTAGTTACCTAAGGAGACTGAGTCACCACCCTTGTGCACTGTGCAGGGGAAACTCTCTGGCAAATTTCAAGGCAGTTGGGACTGATGATGAGGAGAAAGAAAGGTTTAGGAGGTGAGTAAGGGGGTTACAATGGAGGGGGCAGAGACAATGAGTAGTTTGGTCTGAAGGTGTAGCTGCACACTGCGGAGTTACGGAGTGAGATCCTAGAGCAGGATCTGTTATTTGAGATTTCTTCTTTTATAAATGGTATGCCACCATTAGCTTGATTAACAGCACTTACCAGGCTATCTTGTGCTACACCCAGGATTGGTGGTTGTTTTTCAGGTGTTCCTTGTCTTCCCCAGGAGGAGACCCTTTGGAGATGATTGGTCCAAAGAGAAGCAAGGAGACCCTTCGGAAAGACCTAAACCTGTAACACTCACCAATGCTTTTACTTCGAGAGAAGCTGCCCCCTGAATATTTCTGAGATATTCTTGAATGCTGTTTGCCGGATACTGGGCTGAAGGATTCTGCTTGTATTTTTTTCTTTTGACAGTTCTGCTGTGCCATGATTGTGACTGTGTTCGAGACAGGGGATCATGGTTGTGAGCAAATTGTGTGAACAAATCCTTTGGGAAGAGACTGGGAAGCCCAGAGTTTAAACTCCTGAAGCTCAAAGGAAAGGAAAGTCAAAAACTAAAGCCCAGCTGTATAAAGGGGCCCCTTTAGTTTCTCTTTTTCTTTTTTGAATGTGTGCATAGTGTATAACTATTTTTGTGTCCTTGTATTTCCCAGTGTGCTCAGTTTGTGGCTTACTGCTCATTGTTCCTTTCTCTCTCTCGGTCCTTCTTTTTTGTGTATTTGGGGAGGATAATGGTGTAGTATTTTGTTTTTGACTTCTTTAGCTTTTTTTCCTTTTTATTATCTTTGGTATTTTACAAACTTTTTAACTTTTAACTTTTGCACCTCTATTGCTGCCCAGAAGTGTCTCTTGTGGGACATTAGCTGAACAGCCCACATGATTTTTTTCCTTTAAAAGCACATGTGTGGTGTTCTTCAGTCAGATCTGTCATTTTTCCTGACCAAAGAAGCACATGAGATAAGACGTGCAGTTTTAGCAGTTTCAGTTGACCGTAAGTGAATACGAGCTAAAGGAGAATTAACTTTATAGTTTAAATAGTTGATCTTCCCGTGGAGACCACTTGTGTGGTTGATTTTTCCTCCTGAGCTTATTACTCTTATCGCTTGTTTGGTTTAAAGTTAAAATTTTCAGACTGGATTCTAAGCTGGAGTTTTCATTTTGGTGCTACACAGATTTTATCACTGGAGAACAAAGATTGGCAGTATCTATCACCTATTACAAGTTTAATAAATAAAACTGATGTCATGGTAAGTCAATGCTCTCTGTTAACAGTCTTTTTGAATTGTTCTATAAGTGTTTAAATTATTTACTTTGGTGATTTTTTTTAGAGAGATACTGGTTTTATATATTGTGCATCAATATATTTTCTTCATTTTAGCATCTTTTCATTGAGCCTTTTTATTGTTTTGTTACTGTTTTGTTATAATAGGCATAACTGGCATATAGGCTGGCTCTTAAGTTTAGAGTAGGCTGTCAAACAGCAACAAAATGAACAAAAACAACAATACTCCTACCACTCTGTTATTTTTTGTATTCTTCATTTTAGGATACATCTTGTCCTGCATTACAACAAGATTTATTACAGCTTTAAACTTGTATGGACATCTTACAACTCAGAATCCTGTCTGAACACTTTCATATCTGGAAAAGTCAGGAGAAGTGGAAAAGTGAGAGAGGACTGACCGATTCTGCTGTGGCACCTTCATATGCAGAATCCAGGTTTTAATAAAAAGGACATTAACTTCTAAAATTTCAAAACACCAAATGTCTTACTGAACTAAATCAATTACTGACATTGTGAGCATTGTTAATTGTATGTTCTTTTTTTTTAAGCATTTGGATTGTGTAATAGTGTAACAGCACAATAGCGCATTAGTGCAATAGTGCAATACGCAATAATTTAATAAGTAGGCTTTAATAAGTAAGCTGGTTGTTGTTGAATTATATTGCTATATTGTCAGAGTATACTGTTAAATCACAATACAACAAATGCCTGCTACTACTCACAGCGGAAAAAAAAATAGGAAATGATGATAAGGATGTAAATGGCTATCCATTAGATGAATTGGAAAGGGGGGGAGTAGTAAAGTTATAGGTCCTTTTTCACGAAAAGCACTTGAAATGAAAGCTTTAGGCAAAATGCAGAATAAAACTTGCACTTACAAGGATAAGTCTAGAAACAAAATTAGCAGAAAAAAACAACAAAAATATTAATAAGCACTTTGTTGAAAAGGACTGAGAAACACAGTACACATCAACACCAAATGGGGATATTTACAAGTGTTTAAACACTCCTGGCATTTGCATAAAATCTAGTTTAATTGATCCTGCCGGGAATGCACATAAGGAAGAAATGGCAGTGTTTACTCTGAATATACTGGGCCCCAAAGGACCAAATCCTGGCATAGGGCAGCTATCTGATGCAAAAATTGATTTTTCTGAGATATTTCATAACCTCTCTATATTAGATTCTGAGGTTAGATGCCTGAGAGAATCTTTAAGGATATATAGTACAGATGGAAAGGATGGTAATGTATATAACCATATTGACCCCAGCTTAATAACAGATACTAATATGATTACTGGAAATCTGACTACTGACAGGGATAGGGGGGTAGAGGGGGGAAACTCCCCAGGGAAAACCAGTAAGGTCATATTTCATGAAGAGTCAAGGGAGCACAGCCATGGGTTAAGTAGCACCAGCTCCTGGATGATGAGTCCTGAGAGTATGAAAATGCTTGATTTAGAGGATATAACAAGAGACATGATAACTGTATTAACAGACCCTTTTAACTCTAATGTGTTTTTGTTTCGGCAATTATGAGACATCAAGCAGGATTTTGCCTTCATTAAGACGGTCTGCTTAGAAAACAGAATAAAATTAGAAACAATAAAACAAAATGCAATTTCTAACAAATCCATTATTAATCCTGTTGAGGGTAATTTAAACCTGTCATATGGTACTTTGAGTTCAACACAGCCAGATTTAGCAAATGAAAATAATGACTTAATACCACACATGGAGGCCATCGGTTTAGAGACCTTTTTGAATGCAGCAGAATCACTTGATAAACTTAATATTGCAGAACATAACACTCAGAGGTATCTATCTGGATGCATGATGCTTCCTGATAAGAACTTAAGAGAAAACAGCATTTGTAAGGAATTGGTAGAAAAACATCCTTTTTATGGCAAAAAGGAGAACAACAGGAAGCAGCCAATGAAACCCAAGATGAGGATGTTAGACACCATAGAGCCAAGAGTAACAGGATGGTCAATAAATCTAAGGCAGTACTGGGTAAATGGAAAACTTTTGATCTGGTTACAGAATTTGCTCAAACTAAAAAAAGGGTAACAAATGAAGTTTCTGAGGGAGAAGATGTTACTAGTACTGATCAAATTCAACATCCACCTAGGGTCAAGGATAAGTCACAAGAAAGGCAAAAAAATAAAAAACATAAAAAGGAAAGAGGGTGGACACTGGAACAAAGCTGAAAAAGAGATCAAGGAAACTTAATAAAGGGAGTAAAGGGAAAATAGAAAATTCAGGAATTACGGTAATGAACATTCAGGACTCAAAAGTTATGCATTCTGTGGATAGTGAAAATCACACTGACATGATAACTTCTAGTACAATGCAGACTGAAGGGAAAAGAGCCTTGGACCTAAGTAGTAGTGGGAACAAATTGGATAACAGTGCAGCAATCAAGGAAAATGATCAGTTTAAACAATTTCTGCTAAAAACGTTAGGTACTGATTTTGTTTTACCTCTATACAGGGTGAAATGTCTCCCAAATGAAACACAAGAAAAATTATCAGAGTTGATAATTAGTTTATTAATATCCTTAATGGATGGTTGTAGACAAGTGAAGGACTTCATTAGTATTATCAGACCCATAAATGGATCTGAATTAGTACTGTTGGTGACAGATCAGTTTTATTTCTTGAATGCTGTGCTTCAGAGGGCAAGTAATCTAGTTAGTATGGGAATTATGGTTGGGGAGATGACTTCCATAAAGGAACTCTTCCCAGAATGTTACATAAATAATGGCACAGTTAGAATAAATCAGACAAAAACTGCCGTTTCAGTCTTTGGAATGAAACAATTACATAATGAAAATAAATGTAACTTAAGGGGTAAATTGATCAATTTTCTTAATGCACACTTAGATTTACATGTCAGCAGCCTCCATATAAGTAAAGTTTTTCAACTAAGACCCAATGGGAAGATACTGTTTTGCGTTAGGTAGGAGAATGTTGTAAGAGGATTAAAGAAGAAACGATGTATTTTAGATGAACTTGGCATCATTGTTTATATTGAAAATGAAAAGGAGATGTTGCTTGTAATCAGTCTTGTACCCAAATGAAGACTGTACAATGGGGAAGTAGGATTGAGACTTCTAATAGGTATGAGATTATTGCTTCCCTTGGCAAATTACAGCTGGGTCTTTTGGAAGGGAGGTCACAGGGACTTAATACTTTGATAAAAGTTGCAAATAGCACTCAACCATTGATTATGGGAGGAAATTTACCCAGTAATGAGGAATAATTTAATATTTTATCATGGAACTCCTCAGGAATGGGGGAAAAATTTGGTGACCCTGAGATCTGCAACTCTTTGAAACAATTTCATCTTATTTGCATACAACAGATATGAGCATTGGGTAGCCTGTTTTAGATGGCTACAGAACATATTGTAAGAAAGCAAAGAAAATAAATAAGTTTGGGAGAGGGGTAGGGGGGCTAGCTATATTCATTAAGCTTCATAATGATATCAGAAGTGAGGAACTTAGCACTCCAAGCATTAGCTTACTTGCATTTAAAATGGCTGAGTAAAATAATAAGATATGGTTCATTATTACTGTTTATTCAAACCCTTCTTGGAACAATTATATGGATGATAATTATCTCAATGCATTGGGTAAATTGATAGACAAAATATAAACTGATAGTCCAGATGGGTACATCATTATAATTGGTGATTTAATGCCAGGTTGGGGAGCATACAGGACTGTTCAGATGATATCTCAGAAACAATGACTCCTCTCAATCCAACAAACCTAGGCCTTGCAAGGAATGCAAGAGACAATATTATTAACAAAAGGAGAATAGAATTACACAGATCATTGAGTAACAAAAATGTCCTTCTTTTGAAAGGCAGAATCAATTCCGATTTAACTGGTGAATACTCCTTTTTGGGTGGAAAAGTGTCTTCCACCATTGATTATATTTAGGTCAATTTGCACTTGATTGACAGATGTGTCTCTCTCTGCAGTTGGTAGTAAGACCTGAAAGTCAACATACAGCTTTGGAATTAAGGGTTATGATGAGGAAATATACTCAAAATAGTAACAGAAAAATAATCCCCATTCAACTCAAAAGAAAAGGTATTGAGTGGAAAGCTATAGAGGGCCATCATTTGGAGGCTATTTTAGAGGTTAAGGGAATATTAAGTAAACTACTGGATTTGACTGATCAGGACACTGGCACCCTGATGGTACCTGAATTTAATTTTATTATAAACACAATAGCTTATATAATTTCAAAAGAAATTCAGATAAAGGATAAGGAGGATCATAAGTGATACAATTTTGAGTGTAAACATGCAAGAAAACAATTAAACAAACACTTTAGGATTATGAAAAAATAGATAAGAATAGCAATAAACCAATGGATCAGACAAGGAAGGATTATAGAAAGGTACTGGTTAATAACAAGCAGAAATATATTAAGCAACTTTGGACAGATTTACAAAGAGCAGTGTCAATAAAGGATAACAAAACATTTTGGTACATTGTAAATTATGCAATGAAAAATAGTAATCAGCTAGGAACTTATATTGAACCAGATGAGTGGATTAAACATTTTAAACAACTATTCTGTAGGGAAGATCTGGATTATCTGCACAGAATGATCAAAATTCAAGTTAGAGAATGAGTACATATACCAGTACATGAGATTACAATAATAGAAATAAAAGCTGCTCTAAATTAACTTAGAATGAGGAAAGCCCCAGGACTGGATGGCATCCTACTTCATGTCATAATAAGAACCAAATGATATTGGATTCCTTTTCTGCATAAGTTATTTAACCATATATGGACAATTGGTGATTTACCCAAAAGTTGGAAGTTAAACATCATCATCCCAATTTTCAGAAAGGGAGATAGGAAGGATTTGGGTTGTTATAGGCCCATAACCATTTTAGATACAGTAGGGAAACTGCTGTATGTACAAGAATTCTAAACAGCAGATTAATGCAATGGGCAGAGAAACAGAATATAATAGATGAAGCCCAGGCTGGTTTTAGAGTTGGACATTCCACAATTTACCAATGTTTCACCTTGGTATATATAATTCATAAATATAAAGTAATCAAAAAAACCAAAATGTTTTGTACTTTCATATATCTTAAAGTGGCGTTTGATAAGGTCAACAGAAATCTGTGGGAAAGACTACACGATTTAGTGGTTGTGCCTTTGTTAATGGAAATGACCAAATTAATGCAGCAGGATAATTTTACTAGTATTCGATACAGTGATAAAGGATATTTAAGTAGCTGGTTTAAATCAAATATAGGGGTGAAGCAAGGGTGCACACTGGCACCATTGCTGTTTAATCTTTATGTCAGTGCTGTTCTAAAAAAGATGTACAATACTGACTTCCACTTGCCCAAAATAGGTTCAAGAGTCCTGCCATATCTAGCTTATGCGGACAATGTGTCTCTGTTGTCAATCAGTCATTTTGGGCATAAGAAGGAGTCTGGAAAACTTTTATACTAAATGTCAGAGTGCTGACTTACAGATTAATTATAGCAAAACAAAAGTCACTGTTTTGGAGGGTAATAAGAAGGCATACAAATATTATATAAACAATCACATACTCGAGGTTGTATCAGAATGTTGTTATTTAGGATCAATGGTTAACCAGAATGGAACTTGGGGTGCCCATGTAAGAGAAGAAAAATCAAAGGCTGAAAGATTTTTCCCGGTACTATCATCCTTCTCTTATAAATATGGTAGGAAATCCATAAAAGGAAACTTAATGGTAGCAGATGCGAAGATTAGAAGTCAATTGCTGTACAGAGCCGAAGTCTGGGGAATACATAAAAAAGCAAGTTTAGACTCTTGTTTAAACAAATTTTATAAGACAGTCCTGGGTCTTCCAAATAGTGCCCCTTCGGCTTTAGTGTGGGCAGAACTTGGTCAACTGTCAGTAGAATGCCAGAGTACTCATAGGGTAATAAATTATTGCATTAAGGTTTTAAGGATGCATCTGAATAGACTCCATTGTTTATATCTTGATGAAGCTATCATTAACCAACATTCAAATGTAATTTTTCCTAGTATGATGGTAATAGAGAATTTAATTAAACCATATGGTCTCTTATAGATCATCCTGGATAGCCTCAGGTACCCCTTCAACCATATTAAAGAGACAGTAAATAATTGAGTTAGAGATATTTACGTTCAAATGGATTTAGAGGCCTGTAGATTATCTAAGACATGTCCCTGGTTAGTTAAAAACAAAAGAACACATAAACTAGAAAAATATTTGCTTGTCTTACAAGATCCTAGACATAGAATAATGTTGGCAAGATTCAGATTAGAATGCTTTTTTAAGCAATTGGAAAAAGGGGCAATTTGAAAGGAAGGAGGGCATTGACTTGCTTTGTAGATGTAGAACCGGGCAAGATAATTTATTACACTTGGCCATATTATGTCAGCTTTATGAAAAATACAGGTGTTCCTTATTAGGAAACATTCTGGAACAACAGCAATATCAGAGTCAGCATTTGCTGGTCTATTTGTTAAAATCACAGGACACAAGAGTGTTGGTCCCTGTGGCCTCCCTTCTTAAAATAATAGAACAAAGAGGATCTCACTTGAATCCTTGATTTTGGTAGTTTAAATAATAATGGATGAATTGTTCATCCACTATGGTATACTGCGCAGAAGCTCTGATGGTGTATATTTTCCCTTTACTGAATTCTGTATAAACAACAAAGCAATAAGTGAATTCATGATGAGTGTCTGTTATGGAATCTATGTACATTGTTCCTGCATTTGAAACTTTGATTGATTGTGATAGTAACTGTGTTTTTTCAATGTGTTTCCCCTGCAATAAATGTATTTGCACGATCTTTTAATTTTTTGCACTGTTCATGAATTATATTATATTATTGTTATTTATGCCTTTTTGTACTGTGAAATTTGCACTACTGTGCACATGTTTTTATATTTTGTATTTATCATTATAATGGTCTTATGACCGAACAATAACATTTTTGACTTTGAGTAGTTTTGGGTGAAGTCCATCTGGACATGACTTAGTTGCATTTACAGACATGACTGTCCGATAGACTTCAGTTCAAAGACTGGAGAGAAGTGGAAGCAATTAGGCTGGGGGGGAAGGGGGACTTGTGGATGATGTATTTGGGGGGGGGTTGTTGGGAAGTGAGCAGACAGTGAAATATTTGTTTGGAAAATTGGTGACTGTTGAT
Organism: Neoceratodus forsteri; assembly: GCA_016271365.2. Classification (NCBI taxonomy): domain Eukaryota; kingdom Metazoa; phylum Chordata; order Ceratodontiformes; family Ceratodontidae; genus Neoceratodus; species Neoceratodus forsteri. The sequence goes on from CM028134.1 coordinate 952,128,369, forward strand.
TGTTCCATGTACGAGACTTCTGCATCCTGAAGGGTAGAAGAAGGGAGTTCAGAGGGAGGGTGTAGGAGTGAGTGTAGATCATTCCAGAAGGAGGCAGAGGAATGAGAAGATGGTTTCAGGCATGATTTGAATACGTTTGCTTTGGCTAGGCAGACAGCCTTTGTGCAGCTATTTCAAACAGCCCTATAGAGCTGAAAATCTGTAAAGGACTGGGAGGCTTTGAATTGAGCCCAGGCATGGTCACGGGTTCTGCACAGTGATAATAGATCAGGGGTGATCCAAGGGTAGTGCAGATGTTTAACTCTCATAGATTTTGTGGGGGCATTGGTATTTCATATTGTCAGGAAGGTATTGGTGGCATAGGTAAGTTCAGAGTTGATGCTGGAGGAGGAAAGAATTTGGGACCAGTCTGCTGACGCAAGGTTGTGAAGTAGGCTAGTGATATTTAATGTTCTTAAAGTGCCATGCAAAATATATTTGGTGGGGTTTGTGTGCTGGGTGGATTTTTATGATGCAGAAAGTGAGGCAATGGTCACTAAACACATTGGGGAAGGTGCCAGCAAGAAATTATTTGGTGGGGGTAAGATGAAAGGATCCAGTCGAGTAGTGAATAGTTGAGGGAGTGCGGATTTAGAGGGGCAGGGATCTGTGATCAATTGTGTGAGGTGTAAAGATTCTATGCTGAGAAGGGAACTAGAAACAGAAGGGGGAGAGCCAGTTCAAATTAAATTAACCTAACAGGATAAGTTCCCCTCGGGGAGCATTGAAAGGGATTGAGGTAATACAGGAGACAAGAGATGGGGGGAGAGCTTGGTGGAGGCATATAGGACCCCTATAAAGAGGAGAGTTGAGGAAGGGAGGGAGATTTTGGCTAGAAGGAATCTGTGGGAAGATGGAATGGATTTGTGGTGAGTAATGGTGTAAGGCAGTCATTTATGTGTGTAGAGTGTTAGGTACTAAATCCCGACAACCATAACCCAACATGTAAAATCCTGCCACCAAAATCCTGACAACACAAAATACTGACATACCAAAATCCTGACATGAACAATCCTGACATTACAATTGCCTGTATTCACATAATCCTGACATGCATAACAAACAATAAATCGTAGCTTACCATCATTGATTCTGTATCATCAATCAAATTAACACCACCATTAAAATGTATATATTTAATTATATTAATAGTTAAAAGTTAACTTAAAAGTTAAAACACTGTATTTAAGCCTTTGCAGGTGATCTCAGCAAGCCTCGTATGATCTTCTCAATTGTTGTATTAGCAAGCATTGCTTCCTTTTGCAGCAGAGCTATGAATAAGTTGGTGCCTACATGTGAAGAACCTATTAATGCACCCAATTTGCAGTGCCACGCTTCTATGTTATTTTGTGTATGTAATTCCCTTGTCAACCTTGTCATGGACAGACCAGAATTCAGGTGGCAAAAGTGGTGAGCTTCTAATAGCAGTTTTGTTCCTCACTTGTCTCCTGACTCTTCTCAAAATATAATTTTCTTCAAACCATGCCAACAGCGGAGCACTATTGTCTGGCATAATACTTTTCACTTCAATGAATGCTGCCTTTATTTCTTCAGGTGGCAGAAAAGCCAGAGCATCTAGGCACCTCGTGAGGAGACTAAACTCAGGGTCACTGCCATACTGTGGTGTTAAACCCAGCCCCTGTATCATTCTCTGCACTATTTATCCAAAATAAAAAAACACCCTCATCAGATGTTTCATGATACACTATTTTGCAGGCATTTACTGCTGCCTGCTCAAAATACATTATTATAAACTCAGGCGACAAGACTTAAATAAGACTCATCTGCCAAGTCGTGAAGGTCCTAGTTTACAGTAGGTAATGATGGTAAGTTACAATTTATTGTTTGTTATATATGTTGGGATTATGTGAATACAAGCAATTGTAATGTCAGGATTTTTCATGTCGGGATTTTGGTATGTCAGTATTTTGTGTCGCCAGGATTTTGGTGTCAGGATTTTACATGTCAGGATTATGGTTGTTGGGATTTAGTATGGATCCTGACACCACCTCCCGGTTTGCCATGATCCTGGTGGGAGAGGGAATAATTGGGTAGTGCCAGCTTTGTATCTGAGATCTTTGAGGGTAGCCAAGTTTCTGAGATACACAGAATATCTGTGGTGTGCTGAGTTACCCATAGCTTTATATGATCTAGTTTTGGTAGGAGGCTTCTGGTGTTAGTATGGTAGATTCTCAGGCCTTTGGGGAAAGTGGAGGAGGGGGTGAGAGGGACAGGAGGCACTGGATTTAGTTCAATATCACCTGCAAGGTGAAGTAGCAGGAAGAGTGGTGAAGAGAGGAAGGCTAGCCATCTACATTTAGTGTGGAAAGGTTGTTGAGCAGAGGAATACATGGGAGAGTAAGTTTTCATGTGGTGAACTGCCTCAAGGTTTAATAGGGTGGAGCTTAAACACCCTGGGTGAATTTACAGAAATGTTAAGAAGGGGGTTGTTTGAGGTTGAAAGGAGAGGGGTGGAAGGATGTGGAGGAAGTGTGATGTAGGTAGGGGTAGGGGGATGTTTAGGGGCTGTGTGTGAGTGAGGTAATGGGGAAGAGAGTGGGAGCTGATAGCCCAAGGAGGGTAGGAAGGATGTAGGTAGGGGAAGCAATCTGTGGGAGGAGGATGGTGTGGCTGGAGAAAAAACAGGAGTGGCAAGGAATACGATTGGCAAGCAGGGAGGTGCAGAATTGTGAATAGTGGCGAGACATGGATAGGGAATGTTATGTATGGAAATGGGAGGATGGAGACATAAAAAGCTTTAAAAATATTTTAAAGAAAGTTATGCACTTTATTTACAATCCAGTTTTAGGGCACGACATAGCACTGTCACTGCTCTCGCTAAAGTGACCAGTGACAGGCTAGATGGACTGGATGCTAAAAATGTCGTATGCGCAGTATTTTTGGATGTACTGTATGCAAGGTCTTTGACACTGTTCACCACAATCTGCTTCTTATATCACTCAGGACCATTGGCCTGGACCGTCACTCCCCAAAGTGGTTCTCTAATTACCTTACAGGTCGGTACCAGCAGGTCAAGGCAGAAGGGGAATTTTCTCCCTTAAATCCTTTATTGAGAAGAGTTCCTCAGGGCTCCATATTGGGTCCTGTGCTATTCACAATTTATATGAATAGAATTAATGACATCAAAGCTGCCAATATTCACCTCTTCGCTGATTACATGGTGCTGTACTCCGAACGACCCTCTCTTACTGCCGCATGTGATGATCTGCAGCGTGATTTTAATCTTCTGCAATTACAACTGTTAAACCAGAAACTATTACTAAATGCAAAAAAAGACTAAAGCAATGCTGTTCTCACCTCGCACATATGATGCCACGCCTATAACACCCCCTCAGATCACTAAACTTCTCGGAGAACCCTTGGAATACATGTCTAAGTTCAAATACCTGTGTGTCTGGATTGAGCAAAGGTTGTCCTTTAATGACCATATAGAAGAGCCGCTAAAGAAGCTCAGGCAGAGACTAGGGACTGGATTCACAAAGCTTTCTGAAGGTGTAAAACCTTCCCTAAGTCCCCAAAACTGCCTTAGCTATGGAAACAAAGGGAAAGTTGCACTGAATACTATTTACAAAACCCTTCTCAGCTGCAGAAAAAAACACTACGGAATGTGGAAAAAAGTGCAGCTGCGGAAGTCCCTGAGGAACAAAAGGCGTGAGATAAGTAAGACACATCCCCTGACAGGCTATTCACAAACAGTTTTTTTCTGCAGTTGCAGAAAACATGTTGCACACAGTGGAATGAGGTGTAACTCTCCCTCAGCAAACTACGGTAGTTCCCCAACAATTGGAATCAATTAAGGTGGAGGTGAGGTGCATGTAATAGCATCCCAGTGAGTAGAGCAGTGGCTGATGTTACAGCAACAACAGCACACATTGCCATAATATGGCAACAAACAACCACCACCAGACCCAGTGCAGCCCATGACGGAGTTCCACAGGCAGTAGAACCTGACCAGCCTGCAGTGAATGCTATCCCTGCAGGCAACAGGAACCCCTCAGGGAGGGAGGGAGGACCAGCAGTGGCAGTCAGCCACTGTGGTGCCATGGTATTGCTGGTACCTGTGGTGTTGCAGTGGTCCCAGTTGAAGGACTGGTTGCTGGTCTCTTTGAGGGTGCTTTCAGCTTCATGTTATGGCAGCAATGTTAGTCTGCTGCTCCATCTAATTAGGTTCACTGTTGCTGTGTCTTCTAAGCTATTTCTGCAGTTGCGAATCTGCAGTTGCGGATTTTCAGCATTTGCTCAATTTCTGCAGCTGCCGAATTTCCGCTGCTGTGGGGATTTTATGGAATTCTGCACCTGCTCAAAATTTCTTTATGAATATTACACAACTGCATTTCCACAGTACTGCAGACATTTTTCTTACAGCTGCAGGATATTTGGCTTTCTTTGTGAATCCTGCCGTAGGTCTTTTTTACAGAATTAACCAGTTCCTGACAATAGAGTCCAAGACGAGTCTGGTTCAGTCCACTTTTCTTTCCCTTCTCGACTACGCTGACTTCTTGTACTGTCAGGGCCTGACTGCTGCACTCTCAAAGTTAGATACCCTATACCACAGAGCTCTAAGATTTATCACTGGTCTCCCTTACTAGACCCATCATTGTTCTTTATATACAGCGGTGGGAGGGTCATCCCTTTAAGTATAGACAGCAGAGAAATACAGCCATTTGGATGTTCAGAGCCATTTCCAGTATGCTGCCTCAATATATATCAGATTGCTTGCCATTATGTACAGTAGGCAAGTACTCATTAAGAAGCACCTGCAATATTTCACTATTTGTACCCAAGGTGAGATCTCGCTTCAGTAGGGCTTCAGTAAGTTATATGCTTCCTCTACTATGGATTATGATACAAAAATCCTTGAAACTAGTCCACCCATTGTCAGTGGCTGCTTTCAAAACAAGCTATGCTTTCTTCTTCAATGAATCCTGTAATCGTTATCATTAAACCTGTCCTGTTCCCGCTATGGAGAACTGGGGTCAAAATGCTGGTTATACGCCTTTCTATCTTCCCCTCCCACACCTCTAGCACTTAACAATATCCCTGTCCACTCAGTGATTGATCTCCTTCCAAACTTGGCATATGTGCTTAGTACTGAACAGTGGTGGAGCCAGGTTTGGGAGCATTTGGGAGCCGGGGAGCCATTCAAGTCAATCACGGGCTCCGCAATGGGCACTAAACAGTGGATAAAAATGGTGGTGGGGTGCCAATACTCACACTGGGGCAGCCAGGATGGGTGACCACCCCCTCAGCCCCCCCTCTAGCTCCGCCACTGGCACTGAATCTTTCTCCAAGACCATAGTACTACCTGGCCCCCCCTACCCATTACCTATCAGATATATACTCTGAAAATCTGCTCCTCTGAACCAGCACTTTAGGCTTCTCAACTTCCTGTCCCCTCAGTTACCCATTCCTAGCTCATGCTCTAAAAAAAACTGCTCTAGTGTCCCAGAACTTTCTAGGCTTCTATACCTCCTCACTTATTGGCACTTCCTCTCCATACGTTTTTTCTGCCCTATTTTCCTCCGTCGGTCACCATCTTAACATCTGGTGTTGTACTAGCTTCCCTCCTCCCTTCTCTGTTAGCTTTAGGCTTGTATGCTTATACTTGAGTACAGTTATCTCAACCAGCTCATTGACATCTGAAATGTCTATACAATGTAAATATTATGTCTAGTCCTGCTGATTGTATCAGTCTAGCATTGACCATTGAAATGTTTATACACTGTACATATTATGTCTAGTCCTTCTGATTGCACCATTTAGTCTGGCATTGACCAATGAAATGTTTATACACTGTAAATATCTTGTGTAGTCCTGCTGATTGTATCACTTAATCTCTGTAATTTTATGCTATTTTACCCCTTGCCTTTTGTCCAATGTAATTTATGACTATATGTTCTGCCTAGGTCCATCTTGACAATGAGCATTGCTCAATTATGTTCTCCTGGTAAAAAAAAGATTTTGATTGATTGATTGATTGATTAGTTGATTGATTTAGCAACACGTACTGGTATTTGTGGTGATTTGCATATGTAGTCCATGATGCTTTGCATTATGAGGGCATGTGTGATTTGTATTTGTTTGTATCAGAGCGTCTTATTTATACAGCAGTTGTGCTGCACTGGACTTACTCTCTTCTGTTCCATTGGAGTGTGAAAGATTGTTCAGTAATTGCAGTTTGATGCCTCTGTCCTCGAGCTCATAACTGAGCTTGAAGTACTGGATGTGGCACTGTAATTGTAAAGAACCAGAGAATCTTTTGCAGCCTGCAGATCTTCAACCTTTTCCTTTCAGATAAGCTTTTTATTATGGCATCTTATTGAACATGCTACGGATTAGTATGGAATCTGTCTTTAGTGATCAGTGGCAGCATCAAGATCAACAGGCAACTTGATTTGACACCACACACTGAGCTACAATTAACACCAGCTGTGCTTAATTAAAGTGCCATTTGCAAGCTACTATACCCAGAAGTAGTAGGAGGAGTGGGGCAGAGCAGGGTTACCTGAGAAGGTGTGATAATGGGCTGTCAGCAAGGACTGAAAAAAAACAAACAAAAAAAATAATCATTTAAACAGGCTCCTCTATTCACTTAACAAAACATTTTAACACTGAACAGAGGAAAAAAAACAGGATTTCAAACTTTTTTTTCACTTTAATCACTTATCTGGTATCCTTTTCAGCGAGTTCATCTGTACTGTAAATTTCCTGGGTGTTTTTTTACCAGTAACTAGAAGACATAAACATGACTAAGGATACGCATTATAAGGTTTGTTTTCTAATAAATAAAATCTAAAGGATGATTTTTGTTCTTCAAGTTTCTAACTGGGTGGATGTTTTCACACATTTTTAAGAAATGTTTTATATTGTAATGTGGAAAACTTCACAGACTTTGCTTTTGGAAAGTAAGACTTGAAACAACTCGAATGAGCTTCTCTCAGCAATAAAAATATACATGAAAAGTAATGTTGACAGAAGTAGTTTTAGTACACTGTAATTATACTTAATTTCCAAGTTTCTGTAGTGAAATTACTGTTGGCATGAACAGGACTCTAAGCTCAAAAGTTTCTAACATTATTTTAAACTCTGGACAATTCATTATTTGTTACTGAAGACATCTGCATGAAAACAGGTTCTTTACTTAAAATGTATCCATCCACTTTGCTTGTTCCTAAGCCACAGTCATCTTCTTGTGACATCAGAATTATTTCTATGGCAAAAGGTGGTGATGGCACAAACAAATGATTAGGAGTTCACAGCAGGAATTAGCAAATTGAAGAGATGAAATCTAAAGGAAGAAAATTTTGTTCTATTGAAAGTGTCTTCAGTAATAAAAAAAGAAGTCTGTGAAATGCAAATCGGGGCAGATGCATTTTGGGTAGCTGTGTTCTGCTGATGTCAAATGTAAGGATTTTTGTTGAGCATCAGAAGATCTCTTTAAAGTACACTAAAATGTAACCAATTTATTGACATGGAGGGCTAAGACACTGAGCTCCTTACCTCCTACCACATCGGCATCCTATATTTGGGAACAAGCATGGGTTGCAAGGGGTTGGCCATGGAGAAGAGAAGGAATGAGTGATGACCTGGCAGCTCTCCTCTTCCAGATCAGGGTGGTTGGGCATCTCAGCTCCTGGCTGCCACCAGGCAGAGGCCTGCTGGTAGCACATGCAAAGCTGAGCAACAGATGAAAGTCACAAGTTGGGGGAAGGAGATGTGGCCTCAGGACATATGCGTGGCGCCAAGTGGATCCACTTGTCCACGTATGCCATGGCTGGGGCTGGGGTGGGACCAAATGGAGGAAAATTGAAGACACAGCAGGTACACTATTAATGATGCCCGCCCACCACGCCTCAAGCTACCACATCAACAGGGTACCAGGTCAACATCACTGGATTCAGACATCGGGGCAGTATGGCCCTCCCCCTCCTGATCCCACAACAGGGGGATCAGTGGGGGTACTAGTAGCCCATGGTAAGCCTAGGAAGAGGCTAGATTGTGGGTTTGGTGGAGCAGGAGCAGAGAGCAACCAAACCTGCCATTGTCAGGAGCATAAACAGATGATAAAAATTAAAGTATACTAAAATGTACAATACGCAGTGACCACCAAGCCAGGATTGGACAACTAATGAAGCATAAGGAGAAAACAATTGAATAAAATGGGCAGACTCAGTGGGCCAAGTGGCCCTTATCTGCCATCAGATTATACATTTCTTTGAAACTATTAATGGTGGAACTACAGTCTTGATATATTCACTGTATTTTACCTTTTGCAATATAATTTTTTCCCAACAATTAGTAAGGCAGCAGTAAATTAGCATGCCTACTGTCTTTAGAACAGGTACTGTAGCTTCATTCCTAAGAACAGAGAAGAAACTACTGTAAGAGTCAACATGCCTATAACATATCCTGGCTTGTTTTTCATGGGACTATGACTGCTAATTAAGGTAGAGGTTTTCAAAATCTTTTGTGACCATGCTTTCCATTTTGTGATATGCATCCCATCTGTCACAGAACCACTCAGGGATATTTAACTGCCGAGGCAGTGACATTTCATACATTTTAAATGCAACTTGTGGAAATGTTTGCAAATTAGAGTTGCACTGACAGTAAAGAGGAAAAGGATCATGTCCCTAAGGGCTCTTCTCATTTATCTTCCTGCTATAACCATGTGTGACAGTGTTTCATATCATTTACAATTATTTAAAGTAACTCTGGGTCTTGCTTGAGTAGTACCAAATGGAAGAACAGATTCTAAAATACTTATTGTTCCTTTCTGAAAATTGAAAGAAGTCCTTGCATAGGGATGCAGTTTGACAAGAATCAGTGCGTCACATAATTGTTTATTGTATGTGTGTCATTTCTCATTTACCTGCTGAGAATTCCCATTATACGGTAACACCTGCTTCACCTTATACATATAAAAATATAAAAATTACAACACTATCTGGATCATTCAGTAATGTTAATTAAGCTCAAGTCAAGAATGTTTTCTGGCATTGATTTTGCTGTGACATACTACAAAAAGTCAACATTGTTTAGCTTGTAAATTTTGTTCTGCAGTTCCCCAATTGTGTTACCTTTATTGTCCCTTATTCTTTTTCCTTTTTACTGCATTTTTAAACCCACTGCATGTCTGGCTAGAGGTTTACTGTTGCATTTACAAAATGTTTAATACAAAACTTTATAAAATGTGTAAGTAGTGTCATGCATCCTAATTTGTCAATAGGGCTGTAAAATCATAGGAAGTAACAACCAATGGTTTTGAACTTTTTATGGCAACTACATCACAGCAAACTAACATATCCCAGGTTCCCAGGACCATTCCTAATTATTATTATTTTTTTTTTACTTTGTTTATCACCACTACCTTGTGGAACTTCTTCTGGCATCCTTGGGGACTCCAACCGATACCTCCCTCTGTGACTGCTACTCCCCTCCCTCTCATGTAACCCAGCACCACATCCAGGTCTACTCTACACCCTCTGGAAGTAGGGTCACCCTATCCACCCAGGGCACTTTATTTCTAGGACAAAGTGCTGGGCATGAGAGATCAGGTAGAGAGGAGGCAGTCTGGAATTGGGAGAGTGAGCTTAGAAGGCCCATGGTGCCTTCATCTATCCCCAGAAGTGGGGTATTTCTCTTTTTTTTGTAGTGTCTGTTCCTCTTGGAGTGCAGCTATACAAGGCAACATTATGCTGCAACTCTGCCCCATGCGTCCATTACGTCACCATGCTGAGTGCCTCCGATCATCACCAGAGGCCTCTCTAGGAATGATTGCATCTCCCCAACCCTCCCCAGGAAGAGAGATCAATCATATGGATGCTTGCTCTTCTGTCCTCCTGCCGACCCCCAGCAGCCCAGGCTGGTTCCTGAACCTGGGTCACCAGCATGACACAAGGTGTGGCATCCAGCGCCTCAACCCTTAGCGCCACCAGGCTAGGAGAATCATTCCTGATTGCAGTTGCAAAAATAAAAATCACTTATATTACAGCACCAATTAGATAATTTATTCCACTCGCAATCATCTCCTGATACACATACACAATATAAAACACATGGCATATCACTCAATTATAATTGGTGATGCTCTTTTGCATACCATTCCCCCCCAATCTTTACCTGCTTAACAGGGACATCTCTATTGCTTTCCCTGCCATGGAAGATACTGAGACCCTAACATTTTGTAAGCCCTTCCACCGCATTTGAGTGTGTGTGGAGAGTGAACATTCTGACAGTAGAACTTTTCAGAATTTTGAATTCCTGTAGAACTTTTCAGAATTTTGGATTCTTGTACACCTGGATAAATAAGCATTCCATCTACTGAATGATTGCAAAGACAATAATTAACAGGTGTGAAGGAACTGCATTTTACTAGTTACTTTAAAAAAGGAAAATATGAAGCTATTTCACTTGAAAAGGAGTTGGGATTTGTTTAATTATTGTTCAGTCTACCCATTTTATGACTGCAATAAAACACAACAGGGTGTGGACTGCTGTGAGATAACTGCACCTGTATAGGAACATAAAAACATAATAATTTGCTAGCAGAAGGAGACCATGTGATCCATCAAGTCACCTGAGATGTCTACCTCCCCATCTACTACTCTTGTTGAGGTGATTACATTGACTGTCCCATGCCCATTTGAATTCTCTGACAGTCTTATCCTCCTCCACCTCAGGTGGTAAGATGTTCAAAGAGTTTATGACCCTCTTTGTGAAAAAGTACTTCCTAACATTGGTTCTGAATTTACTGCCAACCAGGCATAAGTTGTGCCTTCTTGAATGTGCAGTCCTAGTTTCCTAAAAGAGGTTATCAGTATGTATTGCATTTATTCCTTTAACAAATTTAAATGTTTCTGTCATGTCTCCCCTGTTCCTTCTCTGCTGTAGGGAGACTAGAATTTACTAGCTGATCCTATTTTCATAAGGTTTGTGGTGGAGTCCCTGCACCATCTTGGTGGCTCTCCTCTGCATGGATTCCAGATGATCAATGTCCTTTTTTAGGTGTGACCTCAAGAACTGCACACAGTACTCCAAGTGAGGCCTCAACAAAGACCTTTACAGTGGGATGATTATCTCATGCTTTCTGTTAGTAATACCCCTACCTATGCATCCAAGGATGCCGCTTGTCCTTAGTGCTGCTTTTTTGCATTTCTTTTCTACCTTTAAATCATCTGATATCACAACTTCTAGATCCCATTATCTTTGTCTTTTACAATTGCTACCCTTCCAGGACATAGTCATTTCCTGGGTTACTCTTACCCAGTTGCATTACCTTACACTTTTTGGCATTGAATCTCGACTGCCAGTTCTTGAACCATTCCTCCAGGTTTCTAAGGTCTGCCTTCTTTCCTTGGACCCCTTCCACCCTGTTGCAGAGCTTTTTACCATCCGTAAACAGGCAAACTTTCCCTTTCAGTCCCTTAGCAAGAATGCAAGGGACAGACATAAGGCAATTCTAGGTGGGGGGTAGAAGGAAGTAGGCTGTTGATTAACTAGGATCTGCAGCATATCCATCAGGTAGGGAAATGGCAGACTAGGTGGGCCAAGCGGTCCTTATCTGCCATCCAATTCTATGTTTCTATGTTAGTGATGTCACTGATGAATATGTTGAAAAGGATTGAAGTGCAAGGTGTTACATCTTGGGTGGGGAAACCCTAAACACAGGTACACCCCGGGAGGGGAGGCACTAGAGGCCTCAACAGGGGAAAAAGACCTAGGGGTCATGGTGGATGCATGTATGAATAATTCAGAGCAGTGCAGGAGAGTGGCTAGCAAGGCAAACAGGATGTTGGGATGCATTGTAAGGGGGATCACCTCTAGGAGCAGGGAAGTGATTCTGCCATTGTTCAATGGACTGGTTAGACCACACCTTGAGTACTGTGTACAGTACTGAAGACCACACTTGAAGAGGGACATACAGCTCCTGGAGAGGGTACAGAGGAGGGCAACTAAGATGATACGAGGATTAGGGGATTTAATGTATGAGGACAGACTTGAGGAGCTCTGCCTGTTTTCATTGGAGGAGAGGAGAGATGGGGGGGGACATGATTGAGGTCTTCAAGTATCTCAAGGGAATAAATAGGGAAAACATGGAGGGGATCTTTAGAATAAAGCAGGGAGATATCACCAGAGGGCATGGTTTGAAGTTGGAAGGTGGAAGGGTGATGGGGGAAAACAGGAGGAGGAGGTTTTTCACTGAGAGGGTGGTGGACCCTTGGAATACGCTGCCTGGAGAGCTGGTTTAGAGATCCAGAGTGGAGGGCTTTAAGAGAGGGTGGGGCAGACACAGAAAGTGGATGTATCAGATGATGGCCTGGCCCAGGGGGGTGGGGATGGATGATAGGGGTTTCTGGAACACAAGAGGGGGAGGGCCTCGGCACCCAAGTATCGATCTGAGGTTCGAGCAGACTCGATAGACCGTAAGGCCTAATCTGCTGGCAATTAGTATGTCAGTATGTTTGGGCCATGCACTGATCCCTGTGGAACCCCACTGGTTATTCTCCCCTCCTGTGACAAGGTGCCATTTAACATAACTCACTTAGTTCTGTCCTGTAGCCAGTATTTTTATCCAGTTGACCACTTTCTGACATATGCCTGTTTGCTCCAGTTTATTTGCTAGCCTTCTGTGTGGAAATGTATCAAAGGCTTTGCCAAAATCTAGATATACTATGTCCACAGCTGCACCTGCTTTCACTTTTGCTCTTGTAACCTAGTTGAAGAATTCTATCATATTTGTTTGGCATGAGCATCCTGCCATGACGCCATACTGCTTTGGGTCAAGTTTCCCACTTTCTTTCAGGTACTTTACTATCCTTTCTTCAAGCAATGTCTCCATTACTTTACCCACCACTGAGGTCAGTCTGACTGGACAGTAATTTCCTGCTTCCTCCCTGCTATCACTCTTGTGCAGTGGAACAACTGTGGCCCTTCTCCAGTCCTGTGGCACTATGCCATCTTCCAGTGACTTGTTAAATAGTTTGGCTAGTGGGGCTGCAAGTTCCTCCCACAGTTGCTTCAGAACTCATGGGTGTATTCCATCAGGCCCCATTGCCTTGTCCACCTTTAATTTTGACAGCTTCTCAAGGACCCTTTCTTTTGCAAAGGAACTATTGTCTTCTCCCCTATTGCGGAGATGTGCCTTGGCTTTGTGCTGAACCATTACCTTTGTCTTCATGAGTAAAGTACCTTTGTCTTCATAAGTAAAGACTGAGCAGAAAAATTTGTTGAATACTTCTCCCTTGTCTTTCTCATTATCCACCAGCTGTACCGCTTTAGTTGCTAACCTGGTGATTCCTCCCTTACTCTTTATTTCCCGGATATAACAAAATAATATTTTATCCCCCCTCTTCAGTCCCTGCACTATTCTTTCCTCCATCTGGGCCTTGGCTACCCTGATTGCTTTCTCTACTTCCTTCAGTTTATGTGCTGAAGGCACTCAACTTAAATACCTTGTGCTTCACAGCATACAAGGGCATGTAGTTATCACATAATGACCCAGATCACATCCTATTTTGTCTTACTACTTGAACTTCTTAACTGTAGAGCTTTTTGGATAATCCATGAGTTTCTAGATAAAGCAGCATGTTAGCATTTTATGACAGATCAAGTAGTACAGATAATGGAAACTCTCCACTCTGACATGGATGCATTTTCTGGAGGGGACATATTTAGTCAAAATATTTATTTAATTCAATAGACAAAATGTAGTTTGTCAAACTGTTTTACTTTATTTATTTTAAAGCATGCATTTTGTCAACTTCTTGATTGATTTTGTGGACATATTTAAATTTATCAATCCTTTGCCTCACTTACCTGATAAAATGAGCTTAGACACATTTCTGTCAATAAAATGTAATTCTGCTCAGGTCCTTCTGTTGACAAAATAGATAACCATAAAATCCTTATGTCCACAAAAATGAAACCTATTTTATTTTTGTTGAACAAAAGGATTTTATGGTTATCTATTTTGTCAACAGAAGGACCTGAGCAGAATTACATTCTATTGACAAAAATGTATCCAAGCTCATTGTATCAGGTAAGTAAGGCAAAGGATTGATAAATTTAAATATGTCCACAAAATTAATCAAGAAGTTGACAAAATGCATGCTTTAAAATAAAGTAAAACAGTTTGACAAACTACATTTTGTCTATTGAATTAAATAAATATGTTGACTAAATATGTCCCTCCAGAAAATCATACATTCATTCTGCCATTCTAAGTTGGAATTTCCAGAAAAGTTGCTAAACTACATTCCAAATTTGATCAAAAAAATGAAATTCCAACTTTTGGCAAAATTCTGCTAGTGGAAGTTTAATTTCTCAGATCTCTACATCAGAGGTGCAAGATATTGGTGGAACTCCCAGTAATCAAGTGTTATGTAGGAGAAGAAAGGGCACAGTGGGCCAGCAACCTGGCAGTCACACAAATGCTGTTATGAAAATGACAACCAAAAGATGTTTGGGACAAGAGGAGAGTAAGTAGCTCTCAATCAGGAGTGACACGAGTCTTACACTGCCACATTGAAACACGGTCATAGCCCATTAATTATCGACCATGCATCCTCAGACTGGAAGAGGACAGCCAGATTACCCTTCATTACTCAACATGTTTGGCCCAGAATGTTACTTAACCTTAATTAGGCACTAATAATAATAATAATAATATTTATTTATTTTGCGCCTTTCAAAAATATCAAGGCGCTTTGCAATAAATTACTAAAATAAGAACAGATAAAACAACTCGATATAAAATATTCTCTAAAATCCAATAAACAGCATTAATAATTAGGATAAGCTTGCATTCATAAAAAAGTCTTCAGTGCCTGTTTATAACCCCCCATGGTTGCGTAGTCCAGGAGCTGACATGGTAGAGAATTCCAAAGGGCTGGGGCAGCATACATACAAGTACGGGCCCAGGAAGATTTTAAAGATACCCTTGGAATCTCCAGCAACCCCTCATCAGCCAAATGGAGCAGTCACTCAGGGCAGTAAGAAATCAGAAGCTCTTTCAAGTAGTCCAGGCCAAAAACCATGTAGGGCTTTATAAGTCAGTAATCCCACTTTAAACGTGATCTGCCATTGAATTAGCAGCCAGTGCAGCTTGCACAGCACTGGTGTGATATGACAGGTGCAGGAGGTCCCCAACAACAACTGGGCTGCAGCATTCTGCACTAGCTGCAGGCAGTGGATATCAACCCCTGGTAGCCCAAAGTGAAGGGAGTTGCTTTAATCAAGGTGCAAAGTCACAAAGGCATGTATCAATGTAGGTAGGTCACCGGATGGAACAAGATGCTTGATCTTGGTGTTGTTCCTCAGAGGGTAAAAGGATGATTTGAAGGCAGACAACATCTGGGACCTTAGAGTCAGCCCATCGTCAAGCATCACGGCCAGGTCTCGCACCCGTTCAGAGGTAAGGAGCTGGGAGTCCCCCAGAAACATCCCTGTGGGCCGTCCAGCCCCCAACCCCTCTATCCGGTGACCAGGATCCACTACCATAACCTCAATCTTCCCTGAGTTCAATTTCAGCAGGCTAGAATTCATCCAATGCTTGATTTCAGCAAAGCAGTTATTAAAGGCCGAGAGAGCATTATCCTGGTTGGGTGCAAAAAACAGGTAGAGCTAGGTGTCACTGCATAGCAGTGAAACCTCATCCCATACCACCTTACAATGTCTCTGAGGGGCAGCATGTACACTGCAAACAACATGGGGGACAGCACTGAGCCCTGAAGCACCTCACATGACAGAGAGGATCAGAGGAATAAATCCCCAACACCATCCTCTGAGTTCTGCCAGTGAGGAAAGAATTAAACCATCTGAGAACAGTACTAGTCAGGTCACAGATGAACCTCAGGTGCTCAAGCAGTATCACATAGTCCACGGTGTCAAAAACTAAGGAGAGATCAAGGAGCACCAAGATGGACAGGCATTTTTGATCTCTCGCCATCAGGAGATCATTGAGCACCCGAACCAGAGAAGTCTCGGTCCTGTGCATCTTTTGAAAATCGGATTGGAGAGGTCCGTAGATGCTCTGGATGGTTAAATGTTTTTCCAGCTGTACAGCCACTAGGTTCTCAATCACCTTCCCAACAAAGGGAAAGAGTTTTTTAGTTGTTTAACCAGGAGTAGCACACTAAGCTGAAAGCTTTTTTTTTTTTACAGGAGTGACCTGGGAGCACAAGGAAGTTAAGTGACTTGCTTAGGGTCACAAAGTATGCAAGTGGAAACTGGGATTCAAACCCAGGTCTGGTCTGCTGGATGTCACCAGATTTGCAGTTCAGAGCCTTAGACCACTGCACTATACTGCCTCCAGGTTTGGAGATAGGTCTGTAGTTTGTCAGATAGTCTGGGCACAGAGAAGCTTTCTTCTAGAGGGGTGTCAGCACCGCCTCCTTCAGGGAGCTAGGAAACTCACCCAACTCAAAGGAGCACCAGACTATCTGAGCTAGGACTGGGCTAATGATATCACAACAACCCATAATCAGGGAAGTTGGGCCCAGATCCAAACTACAGCACGTAGGGTGCATACCCCGGACAATCCACATAACATCTACAAACTCAGTCAGTCGAAGGTACTCCAGGAGAAGTGAGGGAATATGGCCGGGCACTGATCACTAACATCCCCCATAGAGTGTGTTGGTCGGATCTGTGCCCCAATGTCGGCCACCTTATCCACAAAAAAACGAGTGAGCTCCTCACACTCCAGCTGTGAAAAGGCTCTTTAAACCTACATACAGATTGGGTTGCACAGCCTGTCCACAGTTTGAAAGAGCTGATACAGTCGGTTCTGGGTGGCAGCAATCTCCCTGTACAGGAATTCTGCCTTCTTATGGGAGACTGATCATTGATAGTACCGGTAATGTTCTATCAATCTAAGATGGTCAGCTTCCAGGGCAGATTTTCACCAGCAATGCTCTAATAAAGGATTCACTGCATGAGGACAGTCTCCATTCCACATTATTCACCCTTAGCAGACATGTTCCTTAATATGGATTCCTCCTGAAAAATATCACCATGTTTTGGAGTAATGTTTATTTATAGTTTATTGTCATATGAAATAAATAATCAAGGCTACCTGATCAATTGTCAGAAATTTAATTTTATTTAGTAAATGTATACAATTCAAAAGAATTATAACATTTAAAAAGGTAAATCCTTTTTTCCATTTAAAAAAAAACATAATTTTATGAATACAAAGTAATTTAAATAAAAGCAAAGTTCAATACTTTACTAGTGTATCATTTTTTGCATTTCCTGTTAAGCAGGCATTCCATCACTTTCTGTGCAAACTGCTCAGTTCCATATATAACCTTTTTTTCTACTTACAATAAATGTTTTAAAGGATATGCTTGCAGTTCAATGGGTGGAAGAATCTGCCATGCCCCCTTTTCTGAACTGTTTAAGTCAGCTACATCCAGTGTCACACTGAAGCACTGTTTCACTGCAGCTGGAGGCTCTGCCGGGGTTCTGTACACCCCCCTCCCCCGTACAGTGTGTATATCCCACTTCCCTTTGTGCTTTTGGATTTTCTGCTTGGTTTGTGCTGTATTTTCTGCTTGGTTTCTGCTTTTCCTCCTTTTCTAGGTCAGTATGTTGATTTTGCCTCTCTGGCTGCAGTTTGTGTTTCTCCCTTTCATTTTTTTCTCCAGCACTTGGTTCTCCTATACCTTGTCTTTTTTTTCCATTTTGCTTTTTTTTTTGTGGGTGGTTTTCCTAGTTTGCCTAGCATCCTCCAACCCCATTGCTTTGTTTGCAGCATTCAGACCCCCTTTTTTGCTGTTTCCAATACCTTTATCAGATCCTGAGTTTAACTACAATTGTTAACTGTTTACACCTGGCTCCTAGTGAGAAAGCCACTCCTTTGTGTTCTTTGTTCTCTGCAGCAGCTCTGCTCACTAGTTTGATTCCCATATCTTATGGCTTTCCCTGGCAGTTTCATTCAATATTTCTACTGCCTCAGTCTACCCCAATTGCGATGCATCAGCAACTAACACTAACCTCCTTTATGGAACTGTTTGGCATGCATTCATCATTCACTCTAAACTCATATCATTCAGTCTCATTCACTGTCTCAGTTATCATTTGATGTCACACTCAACATTAAAACTAACATACATTTATTTCTCCCACTTATGGCAGCCTCCTGCTACTCCTGTATTCCGATAAAAGCAGCTGTTCAGCTTTACCCATGTTTGATTCGTCCATGTGCTCATGGCTGTTAGGCTTCACCACAGCTTTCCCATAGTCACATGCATGCCAGCCACAAGCATAGCATGGCTTCCAGGATTCACCCTGTAAGATGATGGTCTCACTCTGTCCCTTGAAATCTGTATCTTGAGGGTGGATCCCTTGGCTAGGCTGGGTACTTCTCTTTCTGCCCTTTGGAAGAGAATCTCCAATGTACACTCTGGGGGAAACTTTAGCCATGCAGATTGTTGGCTGCACCTCTTGATGCAGCATTCAGTACTTCAGCTGCCACGAGGTGAGGCCCTTAAGTCCAAGGAGGCACTATTAGCTGTTCAGAACTTCAAAAAATATTCTTCCTACAACCACCTAAGGATCACCTGGCCTCCACTTCCTTTCCTTCCTCTCAAACATTCTGCTTCCCCTCTAGGCCTCCTTCATAAATGCTGGTTATTACCTTTCAGCAGTTGTTGCTCTCCTCCTCCAGCCTTGGGGGTTGGATGTGAGCTAGTGTGTAGATACTCCTTTAGCTGCAGATTTCTCTCACATCACCCCCACAGCGTTACCATTAAAAGGATAGAGTGAGAGCCTAATCTCAAAAAAATTTTCCCTGAATTGGGTCTCAAAATTGCAGTAGCCGAGCCTTTACTAAATTATCCCAAGCATGGAGGGAAGGTGACGAAGGCCTTGGGTTTCCCCCTCACAGGGTTTTTTCCTCTTTTCCATGTTGAAGATCATAAAATTAGGTAATCTTAACAACAGATAGATTTCCCTTGTGAGACTGGGTTGGACGGTGTTCCTTCTCAGTTTGCCATTCCCTCTCTCCTTATGGAAGTCATGCCCCTTCTACTATCAGTTCCGATATCTGTCAGTCATTGCTTGATTCAGTCCATGTCCGTTCCCAGTCATCTCATTGCTGTCACTTTGTCCCCATGTAAGTGCAGTGTCACTTCTTGCTGCTCATTACTTTTTGTGGATCCTTCCTAAGGTACTAGCTCCACAATGTAGTATTGCGATCAGTGAAGGTACGGTTGGTGCAACAACACAACGGGCAGTCAGTCCAGATAACTCATCTGCTCCTGGTGGTCATTTTGGGTCAGATCCAGCAATGGATGGTTCAGACTCCATATGGCATCTATGGGAACAAATGATAATCAAGTGAAGCAAAAGGTCTGTGGTTGCACTCAAAGGCCAAAAAGCAAGATGCAGGTCCAGCAGATAAATAATGAAGTTAATATTCAAAATCAAAAACCAGACCATTGGTCCAAAGTAGGCACTATGTCAGCAATCCCCATTGCTTCGACTCAAAAGAGTCTCCGCAGGGGATGAGGCTGATGAGAGGTTACATTATTTATATACTGCAACTACATTAATTATACAAAGTTAATTCATCAGTATGACATGATCATTCATTAATTAAGCCAAAGTAAAAAGGTGCAAATGAAATAAAATACTGTATAGCAGATTATATTAGCTTTCCATTTATATTAGCTATATTAGCTGAAAGCAAAGAGCCGCTAATATAAACAGACTGCTAAAATAATCTGCCATGCTAACTGTACTCTAGTAGTAAGCACTAAGCGTTAATTATATTGGGCACTAATATGTACAATTGGAGTCATCGCGCTAAATATATCAGGGGCTAATATTAACTGCTATACAGTACTTTGTGTGTCTGTCCCAAAGAAATGCTCTAGGTGGAACTGCTGTATCTCTGAGCTCTCCTACACAAATGCACACAAATAGATATGCAAATAGTGTAACTTTAATTTCATCTTTCACATTATGCATTTCAACTTCTTCTGTAGAAAATTAGAATAGGGCAGGAGCCCACATTTTCAAGTAATGCCATGGCAACAATAAATTCTTTTTGACAAAGCAACTCATAGCAGGACCTCCATGTAATTAAGATGCATTCACAGAAATAGTCCCTGAAGGTTCAGACTGAAAATAAAGACATAGAGGAGAAAAAGAGACACAAAGATAAATAAATAGTTCTTAACATAAATATTCACTGGAATACATTATTTTGAATTAAAATTTCTACTTCTTTTTCAAAAAAGGGCTTCAAATCCCTTTTATCATTTAGTCCTGAGGGTTTGACATTCTTCAGCCTGAAGATCCACAGGTTCTCCTTCTGCAGTAGGAGATGTGGTCTGTCTCCTCCATTTTTAAGGGGTGACCCCTTTTGCCCAATACCCCGACGGCGAAACAAAGAAAATGACTGTAACAGCGACAGTCAGTATATTGGCCCGTTTCTGTGTTTCTCCTTCCCCCAGTGTCCAGCCCCCCTCCCTGGACCAACTCAGACCTGGAGTTGGAATCCTAAAGTCCAGGGGGTGTGGGGGACAGAGCCCCTCGCATGGGGGGTGCAGCCCCCCACAGAAAACACTGGGGGCTTGGCTGCGCAATACCTGCATTGGTATTGTGCCACTGCTGTGTGGGAGATCAATAGATTTACTGCTGACCTCACTTGGTGCTTTCTTTTTAAGTGGGGATACCCATTCTAGTCCCATAAACCTACGGTCATCTGGAAGGGAGTCATGTTTCAGGGTGAAATGTACTCCCACTGGAGTGTCCTATCTTCAATTTATAATGGAATGTACATGTTATTGAAACCTCTGCTTAAGGGGCCTCACAGTTTTACCAACATAAATTAGTTTACAACTGCACCAAAGCGCATATACAGTGTATATAGTGTCACAAGTTATCAGTTCTCTTACATCTATTTTTTAGATTCTCAAATTTGGGGTTTGAAAAGATCTTGTTGTTAAGCCCATATCTGCAGATATTGTACCAGTTGCACTTGTAAAACTCAAATGGTCTCCTGGGGAGCCAGGTAGTTTTGTTGTACTTGAGGTTGTCTAGAGCTGCTGTGTACCAGTTTATCTTTCAAATTGTTACCCCTATTAAATGCAGCCCTAGGTTTGGCTCCTACAGCTGTTCCTACTTCTGCATCTTCATGCAAAATGGACCAGTTCTTATGTATTACATTACCAATAAGCCCACCTAAGTGGTTATATTCCATGGCAAATGTATAATGTTGTAAGCTAGGTGTAGCAGTGTCTTTATCTTTGTCTTGTAGCAGGGATTCTCTTGTGATATTTTCCACTTTGTGTTTTGCTTTAAGTAACATGTTGGTGTTATAGCCCTTCAATTCAAATCTTTAAATCAAATCATCAGCCTGTTCATCAAGTGTTTTATCAGAGCTGCAGTTTCTGTGTGGCCTTGGCAACTGACAATATGGCATAGAGACAGCATATGAGATCTTCCATACTATTGTCCATGGAGCTATTGACAGACATGCCCCCTTGATCAAAGCACGTACCAAGAAAAAGACTCTCCCTTGGTTTACACATCAATTGAAGTCACATTTGCTCAACAGGGACAAACTCTGGAAGAAAGCGTGTAAATCAAGCTTCAGTCAGATTGGGCTGATTTTAGGGCAGCCAGAAACATCTGCACAAAGCTTGTCAGAAACACTAACGCTAACTACTTCCAGTCAACTCTGGACTCCTTCACCAAGGACCCTGCCAAATTCTGACAAATCCTTAGAGATATTCAAGGCCATGCTTTGTCAGGTTTCCTCCCTACCAAGATCTTATATGAAGGATTCCTCACTACTGAGAAGGCAGAAACCATTGACTGCCTTAATAGTCATTTTATTACTGCAGGTATAGCCTTTGACATTTCACCTGTGAATAACCTACTTACCCAGTTCTTATCACAAGGACCAGCAAGCCCTCCCCCTGTCCACAGTATTCCTGTTACAGGTTTTTCCTTCCAATTGGTAACTTATAAGGAAGTGGATGACTCGATCCTTCAGCTGGATGCCAGAAAAAGTGCAGGAGCAGACCTCATTGGCTCTTTTTTCCTAAAGCTTGATCGCCAAGTGCTGACAGCTTCATTAACACACCTCTTTAATATGTCCCTCAGCTTGGGTAAACTCCTTTCTGTCTGGAAGACTGCCCAAGTTTTACCACTCTTCAAATCAGGAGACCCCAGACACCCAAATAACTACAGGCCAATCTCCTAACTCCCCACCCTATCAAAACTGCTGAAGAAATTAGTGAATTGCCAACTTAGAAACTACATTGATACCTCAAATCTGCTAAACCCTGTGCAATCAGGCTTTAGGCCATGCCATAGCACAATCACAGCTCTGGCTAAAGTCACAAATGACTGGCAGAGAGCCCTTGACTTAAAGAAACATAAAAACATAGAATTTGATGGCAGATAAGGACCATTTGGCCCACCTAGTCTGCCCATTTTCCTACCTAATGGATAAGCTGCAGATCCTACTTAACCAACAGCCTACTTCCTCCTACCCACCACTAGAATTGCTTTATGTCTGTCCCATGCATGTCCTGTGTGGTCCGTGTGGCCTAGTGGATAAAAGCACTGCACTGCAATCTAAATTACCTTCGGAGGCAGTATAGCGCAGTGGTCTAAGGCTTGGAGCTGCAAATCTGGTGATATCCAGCAGACCAGACCTGGGTTTGAATCCCACAGCTTCCCCTTGCATACTGTGTGACCCTGAGCAAGTCACTTAACTTCCTTGTGCTCCTAGGTCGCACCTGGAAACAAGCTCCAGCTTATTGTGCCTTTCCTGGTTAAACAATCTCCCCTCTCTCCCCCTCCCATGCATTCTTGAATTCCCCCACTGTTTTTGACTCCATGATCTCCTCAGGAAGGCTGTTCCTTGCATCTACAACTCTCTCTCCATGAAAAAATACTTCCTCACATTCCACACAGAAAATTCAGGTATGCGTGGTATTCCTCGACTTAAGCAAGGCCTTTGATACCATCAACCGTGCATTTCTCTCAGTTAATCTCCACAACATTGGTCTGGATGCACCTTCCCTAAAATGGTTCTCATGCTACCTGGCAGAGCAGATGCAGCAAGTAAAAGCAGTAGGAGATCTTTCCACTCTAAAACAGATTAGCAGAGGCATACCTCAAGGCTCCATCTTGGGGTCCTTACTTTTCTCACTTTATATCAACAACATCAACCATGGAATCAAACTTTCCAGTGTACATCTCTTTGCAGATGGCACAGTCCTTTACACTGCCAGGCCTACTCCCGAAAATGCCTGTTCAGACTTGCAAGCAGATTTCCTTATACTGCAGTGAAACCTCCTGAGTTAATAGCTCCTATTGATTGCAAAAAGACCAAGGCTATGCTGTTATCCCCAACAACCAAGTCCGGAAACTCCCTGAAGCAAGACAATATTTCCACTATCACCACCCTGCTTCTTGAGTCACTTGACTATTTGACCAAGTTCAAGTACCTACTGTAGGTATGTGAATTGACAACAGACTTTCTTTTGCTATTGTATAGATGAGCTCTCAAAAAAACATAGACAGAGGCTTGGGCTTTTTTTAGAATCAAGCATCTGCTTATCCAGGAGGTCAGAAAAAGCTTAGTACAAACCACATTCCTAGCTAGCTTGGACTATGCAGACTTCATGTATGGCCAAGTCCCAAAAACCGCCTTATCTAAGCTTGACACCCTTTATCATAGGGCCTTATGGTTCATCTCAGGCGTGGCATATAATACCCATCACTGTGTACTCTATTCCATGGTAGGATGGACTTCACTTATGTTCAGGAGGCAAAGGAATGCTATACTATGGACCTATAGATCTATAGCCAAGATGCTACCCTTCTACGTTTCTGACTGTCTGCCCTCCTGCACCTTACATAACTATGCCTTGAGAAGCCATTCATACATCTCACTAGCTGTGCCTAAAGTCTTTTCCCATTTTGGCAGATCCTCCTTCAGCTATGTGCTGCCCCAACTGTGGAACAACATCCATAAATCCATAAAATTGGTGCATCCTATTGGTTTTGTGGAATTCAAGTCACTCTATTCGACATATTTCTTGGAGCCTTGTCAAAGCCTTCCCTGTTGCTAACTGTAGCCATATATTGCTATTCTTACAGTCAACCCTCTACACTTTCTACCCTCTCATTAGAATTACCCTAAGCCATGTTTCTGGATTCATCCTTGCTTTCTGCTTGCTGCTGAGCCCCCAGCTTGCACTGTCACTAAAATTAACTCTGCTCTACTAGAGCTATCAGTGTCTAAAATCACTGGCTAGGCACATTGGTGCTGACTTTCTTCTACCTCTTTGCTGTACTGTTTACTGGGATGAGGCTTCACCTTATCACCAGGCCTCATTGATTAGCCTTGTACCTTGTTTTTATTGCTATGTATTGTATTACTATGCCCAGTTGTGCTATATGTTCTATTGTGCTACTGTATTATTTATTCTGTACCTACCAGGCCCTCCTTGAAAATGAGCTTTCTCAATGGAGTTTCATCTAGCTAAATAAAGATTGATTGATTGATTTATTGATTGATTGAATTGTTTAGGCCTGAGGGATGGGCACTTGTAGCTAACAACAAAGAATATGTAGCAGGGGGGTTTCTATAGCATTTGATGTTGTTTTTTCACAATGTATTATTAATAGATAATGTTATATCCAGGAAGATGGTATTCTGGGCATCAGCACTTCATGCTGTCCTATAAATAAGAGGCATGCTCCCTGCTTGCACATGCAGCAGCCAGCCAAAGAGGTGTGAGGAGGACTGTGCTGGTTGCCTTATGCTGCTCCGGCACCATGAATAATGCTAATGTGAGTGGGGGGTATGCCCGGTGCCTCGGGGGAGAACCACTGAACACAAGAAACATTTTATTTTAGTTTTATGTTTTACTTCTGGGCTGGCAGTCAGAGAGAGGGGGGTTACCACTAGCACCAGGGATTATTTTATTTAAGCTGGGGCTGGAAATTGGAGGGAAGAAGGTTACCACTAGCACCAAGGATCATGTTATTTAAGCCAGTGCTTGCAATCAGATGGTGGAGAGGTTACCACTAGCACAAGAGATATTATTATTATTTAGGCCATGCCATGCTGGCAATCATTCCACCCTGTTCCTATTGCAATCCGAATTGCACCCTCTTCCCATTGCAAACCAGAATGAGACAAGACTGTCCCTTGTTCCCACTGCCTTTCAATTTATACCTCAAACCTCTGGTACATAGACTAACCAACTGCCAACTGATTCAAGGCATTACCATACAAGGTCATGAAGTCAAAGTTTCCGTGTATGCGGATGACTTGCTTCTCCAGATATTCCACCCAAATATCTCCATTCCACCCATGCTTAGCATCATCACAGAGTTTGCCACTACGTCTAGTTATAAACTGAACCTGGACAAAACTGTTTTTTCCTCTCAACCATAAAACACTGAAATGCCCTATTACAGATCTAGGCCTCCGTTGCGAGACAGTATCCTTGAGATACCTAGGAATAACACTCTCCAGAAACCAAACCCATTTCCAAAAAGCAAACCTAGACTGTCTCCTCCAGATAATAAAACAAGACCTAGATAGACAGTCACTTCTCCTGATGTTCCTCTGGGGTAAAATCAACCTAATTAAAATGAACGACTTCCCCCGGCTTTTCTACCCTCTTAATCTCTTAAACACTTGATTCCCCCTTACCTGGTTCAAAAAAATAAATTATCTTATTACAGGTTTTATTTGGTCAGGCAAAAAAACGAGCTTAGCCCTGCACAAATTAACTGCCTTAAAAACCAAGGAGACTCATGCTTTCCCCACATACTGCTTTATTATTGGGCCAGCCAAACTAATAAATATTTAAGATGGCTAACCACACAGTCTCCTCAGCAACCTCTTCCTTATACGCCTACCTGGCTTTAAATAGAACTGTCCCAAATTAAAACTCATGGACTTTCTCCTCTGACTCTTCTATATACTGTATGAAACCTAAAGTCCTACTTACACCACTAAAAGGCTCCCCAGTTGCAGTTTCTATCAAAATTCACACCCAGCTCTGTGATTTCCTTAAATATAATCATACACAAGATTTGACCCAGCTTCTGAAAAATAACCCCAATATCAAATTGGCAAGGAAGGTTATTTTACCTTCATGGCTCCCAGTTTAACAATTGCCAGCCTGCATATTTGAAGAAAGAAGATGGGCCATGGCTCACCTCTCCTAAAATCCTGAGCAGAGCATCCCTCCCCAATTGTCAAATTTTCAAAGTTTTCCAACTGCAGCACTTATTTGTGAAGGTATTTGGAACCACTCTCCTGCAGCCCCCGGGAATGCCCTTTCACTCAGATTGATTCTCTTAGAAACATAGACATAGAAACATAAACTTTGACGGCAGATAAGGACCACTTGGCCCACCTAGTCTGCCCATTTCCCTACCTACAGGATAAGCTGCAGATTCTATTTAACCAAAAGCCTATTTCTTCCTACCCCCCCACAAAAATTGCCTTATGTCTGTCCCATGCGTTTTTGAATTCTCCCACAATTTTAGACCCCACAACTTCCTCAGTAAGGCTGTTCCATGCATCCACCACCCTCTCTGTGAAAAAATACTTCCTCACATTGCCCCGAGCCATCCCCCCAATATCTTCAAATTATGTCTTCTTGTTCTTACACATCTCTTTTTCTGAAAGATGCTACCCTCTTGGACTTTGTTGATTCCACTGAGGTACTTCAAAGTTTCTAACATGTCCCCCTTCTCCCTCCTTTCCTCAAGGTTATACATATTAAGCTCCTTTAGTCTCTCCTCATATGGCTTCTCTTACAGACCCTGCACCATTTTAGTTGGCCTTCTCTGGACTGCCTCCATCCTGTCTATGTCCTTGTGGAGATGCGGTCTCCAAAACTGGATGCAGTACTCCAGATGGGGTCTCACCAACTGTCTGTACAGAGGGATAACAATGTCTTGTTTTCTACTGGTGATGCCTCTCCCTATACATCCCAGTATCCCCCCAGCCCTTCCTATTGCCTTCTCACATTGCTTGCTTACTTTAAGGTCATCTGATATGATTACCCCAGGTCCCTTTCCTTTTTTGTTGTTGTTACTACCTCTCCCACCCATTGTGTAATCTTCCCCCAGGTTTTTGTTTCCCTGGTACATTATTTTGCACTTCTTCGCATTGAATCCAAGCTGCCATACTTCTTATCATTCCTACAACCTTGCCAAGTCCCTACTCATCCTTTCCACATCTCCTTGTGTATCAACCCTATTGCAGATCTTTGTGTCATCTGCAAAGAGACATATTTTTCCTTCCAGTCCCTCTGTAATGTCACTTATAAAGACATTAAAAAGGACTGGACCCAGTACTGAACCCTGCAGTACCCCACTAAGAACACCTCTTTCTTCAGAATGGACTCCATTTACAATTACCTTCTGTGTCCTGTTTTCCAGCCACAACAGGAAGTCCCCATGCAGTGTCCCAAATTTATAGTCTACTGCATGAAACAGTTTATTCAGAACACCTTGGTCCAACTGCATACTGGTCCTCCCTATGCCCGAATATAGCTATAGACTGGCCTGCAATATGGAAGGGGTGTCACAACTTTATAACCCAAGACAGACTCCTTGTTATGCAATTCCAAAGCCTTCATAACATATATTACTTCCCATAAAAAATGGTCAGGCTAGGTTTAATTGCATCCCCCCCACATGTACACACTGTGTACAGGCAGAAGGATCACTGATGCACATATTCTGGGAATGTCCCAAAGTGTTATCACTTTGGACCTTCATCAAGCAGAAAATAGACCCATTACTAGGCCTGGACGATGTATTCACTGCAGAAATCTGCATTCTTGGTAATTTTGCAGGGGTAGCAGTATGTAATCATAAATACCACATGGTCCTAATCTTGATGTCAGTTAAAAAAACTTGTACTTAAACACTGAAAGGACATGGAAGTGATTTTGTATACAGAATGGCTGTAGGAACTGCTTGCAAATCTCAGAACAGAAATAGTAATTGCAAGTCTCAATAATAAGCTCACAAAATATAACAAGATTTGGGGTTCCCTGGAATCTCTATACTCCCTGCAATCCACATGAACAGGCTCCTCACCAACAGCTATCCCTTGCCTCTTTAGAACCAGTTTTTCCACTGTGCTAGGGTGTATGGGAGGGGTGTAGGATGGGGGGAACTGGGGGGTGGGTATCAGGGGGGGAGAGGGTGAGTGGGCAGATCTCTTAAGAAAATGTACATGCTTTCTCATATTCCTGATACGTTGTAGATTTGTTTTGCTAAAATGTTAATAAACTTTGAATAGAAAAAAAAAGAACTGGCCAGTGGTCAGCAGGGAAGACCACTAGCACCAGGGATATTATTGTTTGACCAATTGTGCCAGTGATCAGTGGGGGAAGGCACTAGCATAAGAGATATTATTATTTGACAGAATGGGTTGGCAGTGAATGGGAGTGGTGCCCCGGACCACAGGGGGAAGTTGTGCTCCACCAGCAGTCATGCAGCTTGGTGGCTGCATTACCTCCGGCAGCCACTAGGGTTGCCCGGAGTTAAGTCGGGGATTTGTTCAACAGTGTTTGTATTGTGCAAAAGGACCACACTAAACCCATTTGCACTGCACAAAGCCACTGAATATAGGGTAGTGAGCATTTTCATTTATTCTTTGGTAACCGGGTAAAGGCTCAGGCCCAACCCAGACAGAAAAATACACAAATACAATCAACAGCAATACAAAACAAAAAAATACAAATTACAAATTGCAGTTACAAACAGATTTATGTATTAAATAACTTTTTAACCTTTGTTTAAAAGTTAAAACAGAGGGAGCAATCCTAACATTAAGTGGGAGTGAATTCCAATACAATGGTGCCGCTATTGAAAAAGCTCTAGAGCTTGATCTAAGCTGAGACCTGGGAACAAAATATAGGAGTCCGTCAGCCGACCTCAGGCTGGGAAGCAATTCTCTCATTACAACAAGATCAGAAAGAGGAAAAAGAGAGCCAAAGTAAAAACATTTATACATCAGACAGCCAACAAAATATTCTATTCTGCAACTAGGGGAAAACTACCCCAACCGAGAATAAAGATTACACCGATGTGTCCTGTTGGGGGCTCCTAAAATACATCTACAAATATTATTGTAGGCCACAGTTAGTACTTGCATTTCTTTTGTACCTATGTTATAATATAAACAAGAACTGTAATCAAAATATGGAAGAAGAGAACCAATAGCAATGGCTAATCTAGTTGCTTGTGAGAAGAATGACTTGAATATGTGTAACACCCCATTCTTTTATTTACTTTCTTAACCATTGACTGGATCTGAGGTGAAAAGGTCAAACTGGGATCCACTAGGGTGCCCAAATTGACATACTTTTTCAAGCAGACCACCCCAAAAATCAGATATCCTCAGTTCCAGGGTGTCCACTAATATAAATTGCATGTCAGATATCATAACTTTTGTTTTAGTGGAGTTCAAAACCATAGCATTTAAAGTAAGCCAATAACAAATGGCACCAAAATCCTTTTCTAGGGAGCGAGAAAGTTCAGACACAGAATTTGACTGAGCACAAATTCCAAGATCATCTGCATAAAGCAGTGATTCACTAAACCTACTAACTCCAGGAAGCTGATTAATAAAAATAGAAAATAAAAGGGTCCCAAAATGGACCCCTGAGGCACACCACAACTAAATGATAAGACATCGGAAACCACAGAACCTACTTGAACAAATTGACACCTGTTACTCAGATAATCATAGAACCAAGATACAGCAAAATCAGAAAATCCCAGATCTTTCAATTTTATGCAGGCCAAACCATGATTAATCAAATCAAAATCCTTGGTTAGGTCCACGAACACCGCTCCGGTCATCAAACTCTTCTCAGACCCACGTAGGACAGTGTTTGTGAACCCAACCAAGGCCATACCAATACCAAAGTGCTTACAGAACCCATGTTGTTGCCTTGACAACAAATCATGGGTAACCAAATAAGCATCAATTTGCTTAGCCACTAAATGCTCAAGTAGTTTGCTAAGGGGTTTCAGTATTGATATTGGCCTATAATCATCCATGGAAGTACCATAGCTCTTTTTTTGAATTGGAACCACCTGGACAGGGGAAAAACAGCAGTGGCCAATGATATATTAAAAATATAACAAAATATAACAAAGGGATCTGTAATAAAGTGGATAGCCAATTTTAAGAAGTGGGCATCCAACCCTTCCCCACAGTCAGTCCCTTTATTTGGGAGAGACTGCAGAAGATGAAAAACTTCATTTAATGTTACTTTCTTAAACAAAAACCTGGGTTAATCTACCGAAGAAACAGAAGAAAAGGATTTAGTATTACCAGCCTGAGAAAAAAAATATCTAAACTTAGAAAGATCTGAAAATTTAGAATTCAACAATTTAACAATTCCGGGCAAGTCACCAGTTTCTTTTTTGTCAACATTTAATTTCTGGATGTCAGATTTTGATTCAGGAGAAAGTAGAGAATTTACATTATGCCCAAACTTCTTTGGATCTGCCCAGCTATCTTCAAAGCGATCCCAAAAATAAGCTTTTTTAGCATTTCTAACAGTTTGAGAGACTAAAATTCTGAAGTCCACAGTAGAGATCCATTGAAACTCTACTGAGAGATAATTTAAATTAGTCCAAGCACTATCCCTCTCCTTAATTAATTTCTTAATGTTGGGACCAAACCATCCAGTAGGAGAACCTCTACACCTAATCGTCTGCAAAGGGAAGAGGGATTCCTGAATGGGAAGATGTTGACTATAAAAAAAATCTAGTGCCTTATCCACATCTGGAATACATTCAAGAAATGACCAATCAGTTAACCTCAAAGAAGAATATAACAGGGAATAATCTATCCTTTTAAATCATCTAGTCTGAAACACAGAAGGAGAGGGTTTAGGACAGCGAAAACTTAGGACACAAAAAGTGGCCATGTGATCGCTTAAGGAATCTGCCAAGACACCAGAGGCCCCACTCTTCCCACTCTATTAGTCAATACCCAGTCCAATAGAGAATGATTCTGTGAGATGGAATTGAGATGGGTTGGCACATTTATACACTGAGTTAGTCCAAAAGAGAGAAGAAGAGATTCGAGCCCCATGGTGTCATTAGCCCTCCAATTCAAATTCATATCACCAACAACAACAGAATCACTCTGCTTTAAATAAACTTCACAAACATCCAAGAAATGTTTAAGCCCTTGAAGACTACATTGAGGGGGATTATACAAACAGCCCACATTTAACTTCTTCTTTCCTCCAAGAACAAATTGCAAAACCAACCAATCAGTACCACAACCCAAACCCTCACTAGACCTTAAAAAATGCATTTCTAAATGATCCCTATAATAAATCAGGTCTCCACCATCCTTTTTTGACCTTTAGGGTCTACTCTAAAAATGCTTATAACCCCCAATATGACACACATTATTGGGCACCCCCGCCTTCAGCCACGTTTCTGATAAAGCAACAATATCAGGCAGCTATAGAGCAATAAGCTGTTCAGTTTCAGTAGTCTTAGGGATTAAGCTACGGACATTCAAATGGATAATTTTAAATCCATGACAGGATTTCAAACAATTATTCAAAGATGATGCTTGAGAGGAAGACATAGAATTTAAAGAGCAAGGCCCTGGATTCGGTTCAACATCATCAGAAACTAACAGAAAGGTGGTTGAAACACAGTTGCCCAATTTAGAACAAAGTAACATGCCATAGTTCAAACAAGTAAAGTAACCCCTATTCCCACATTGTCTTATGGGCATAGGGCTACTCAACAACAATTGCCATGAGTCAGTAACAACAACATCAACAACTAAGCAATTTGAAAAGCGTATTCATAGCCATGCCCCTTCCCTTGCCGGCACACATACATTATGTTTTGCATGGGCGTTAACCCTCTTTTCCTGTGCAACAGTCCCTTCTGAATATGGGGATCCAGCACAAACCCAGGTTTGCATTGCAAAGGCCCATTGGTACAGATGCAAACTTTTGACTATCAGGTCCCAAGCAGTCATATTGGTGTGTAACATTTTTAGTAACAATTATAGGCTTGTATCTATGTTCCTGTCAATTAATCTTTCTCATAAGAAATTTTCAGTGCTTTTTTGACTTGGAGCACTAGTCTGTGTGCAGATTTCTCATAGATTTTCTTCAGTCTTACTGTTAATTATTTTTGGACTGTAGTTCTGTGATTTATGATTTTATTTCTGCAGTTTAGTTGTGTGTTTAAGTCTCTTTCTATATTGGTTTTATTTAGTTTGTTTAGTTCTAAAAGTGATGGTGTTCTGTTATTTACACTAACTTGTTGATTTCCCATCATGTGTTGTGTTAATCCCAATTGTGTAAAAATAATACATTGCTTATTTAATTAATAGAACTTTTTATGGTTTTACTGTACCACTGTTATCTCAATGAACTGTTTTTTCATTTCTCATTTCTCAGATCATGCTGCTAATCCTTTGGGGAGGTGTTGTCTGCTGCTAGTTAGTTATACTGCAGGCTTTTAATTTTTTTCCAAATCTTGGGGTCTATGCATGATTTTTGTGGCGAGGCTATGTGCCACATATCTGTGGTGCATAGCCATTCCACACCCATTGTGCCCCATGCATGGGATGCACTAACTGGGGCAAGCAGCCCCTATGCACCCAATCCCCTGGCTGCATGGACAGCAACATGCTGGGGGCGGGCAGGGGCATGGCACCACTATACACCATGCAACAATGCATGCAGTGCTCTCTGCAGGGGGCATATAGGCATATAGTGGAGCTGGTTACAGCAGATGAGCCCCTATCTTAACTATCTGTGCGCTCCCTTGGACATTGCCTGCTGATCATGGTGAAATGACCCCCATGATGCCCCAGCCCAATAGGCTGCTGATGAGGGCCAGGCAGCTGACAAGGTGCCACCCAGACAATGTAGAGTCAGGTCCTGTACCGGCAGTGCCACTCCATGTCCCCCCCTTAATAAGCTATTCCTGACCCTGTAGTGCCAGGTATAATCCCCTGGCCCTGTAGTGCCAGCCATACCCCCACTTCTCACATGCAAAGGAATGCACAGAATGGACACACAACCCTGACCCCAGTATCACCAGTGGTGGCCAGTGCCCCCCACACCCCCATGGCACCATCAGTACCTAACCCCATGGCCCAGTACCATAAAGATGGTGCTGTGGCTCAGGACAATCAGTGGCATTGCCCTCCTCACATCTCTACAGCCACCAACCATCAGACATCTGGAGGGGCACACAGCCTACATGCACCCTGTCAAATAAGGGATCCACTCAGGGACCTGGGACGGGCATCTAAAAGGATGCCCACCCAGGTCTGCAGCTCTGCCACATCTGCCCCACATGAACCTGCATGCTGGTGGGGTGGGGTCATGGATGGGTGGCCAGAGGTCATGCTTGCTGCCAGGTGCACACCTGTCCACAGGTGTGGAGCTATGCGGGTGGGATATGCACCTCCAGCACATAATTCCCTCCAGTTTTTGCATAGGGACCAATATTAGTAATCAATTTAAAAAATTACTAAGAAGAGATGTTCTACTAAAGGAAGAGGTGCCAGGGAGGCAGCAAAGAAGTGTATACATTTTGTGTGGCAAACAGGTGTTGCACCTAAAAAGTCTGTGTCTGCAGCAACATCTTCTATGGGCCAGTAGTAGCAGTAAATGAGTAGTTGGCTGCAGTGGCAGTGACATTAGTGTGGTAATTTTTTCTCTGCCACATCTGTGGCATCTATGCTGGTGGGGGAGGTGAGGGAGGTGGTAACAACAGGAGCAGTATGAGGGATAGCACAGTCTCTGAATAAGGCATTATGGTTGAGTAGGAGGTTTCTAGTGTCCACATGACTCCTGGTGGTGGCAGTGCTGAGCCTGATCTTGATGTCAGTTTCCTAATACCAGTTGAGAATGTAGAGCTTGAGCATGAATCAGAGCCTGAGGAGGGAGCTCCGACTGTTGCACAGTGAGAAATAACTATTAAAATGTGTGTCAGATTCCGGATGATATGAGAGAGAGCTTGGAAAAAGTGAACGTGATGAGGGTAAAGCTCAGGAGTAGGATATCAGCAGCGGTAAGAGAGTGATTTGGATCCCCTATGGGAGCCAGAAAAGAAAAAGAGGTAGGGTGGTGCTGCCGCAGATGTGGGGGTATCCCACCGCTATCTTATACAGCTACCAAAGTACCCCCAATACTATACTAGTTTATACTCTTACTAATGAGCCCATTGCACATCAGTCACATAATGACAAAGTTCGTAAAGTATTCCAATAAACAATCAGTTCCACATCTTTTACTCACCTGTCCCACTCCCAACAGCAAGTAAATCAAAAGGTAAAATCAAAGGGCACTAAATCCCTAGTATGGGATTTTTATATACTGGACCCAGATGACGAAACAGTTGCTGTCTGTCACCTGTCTCAAGCACAACTTTGTAGGGGAACAAAGGGCAGCCACCTAGGCACTGGTGGGCAACACACACATGTGTGAAGGGCATGGCTAATTGGTCCAAATATATAGATGCCTACATCTCAGCAGAGAGTTGGGTAAAGCATTTTTTAAATTATTCTATGTTGACATTTTGGTGATGATCCAGTGCTCTTGATATACTGTATTATCCAATTAGATCATTTCTGCCCCTGAGGTCCTTTTGGCAATTTCTGCCCTGAAAAGGGGCAAAGCATCTTGAACCTGACCAAATTTCCCCAGAATTTTTTTTTTTATCATCTATTCTTCTCTGGTCAGACTTTTTGCTCATATTTTTTAAGTGTTGCATAAGAGAGTTTCTTTTTTCCATATTTCAGGAAGGGGGCAGAAATATTTCCTATTTTTAAAAAGAGAAATAAAGCAGATCCTAAGATGGACTTCCCCATTAGTCTACTGGATATAGCTGGTAAAGTTTTCTTTAAGATTATTTTAGAGCGGTTACAAGCTCAACTTGTTTCACTTAGCAGGCTATCCCCCTTACAATACAGTTTTAGAACAAATTGTGCCACTTTGGACAATTTCTTTGTACTCAGACATATCTGGGAGAGATACTGTTTAATCCATGAGTAAAGGGTATATGCTGCCTTTATAGAGTTATCATTAATATTCAACTCAATCAATAAGAATAAATTGTGGCTGGCTATGCTGGACCTTGGCATTGATAGTGCCCTGGTGTCAGTGATCTCTAATCTGTACAATAATGGAACAGTTTACCAGTGGAGGTGGTGGGGCTAACTCAGTAGTGCAATTTCAAAATACATGGGATAGGCATAGGGGAACTCTAGTGATAAGAAAGTGAATAAATCAAGAAATCAAGCAGTATCTGTGGTTTATGCAGCAGGTAGGGAAAATGGGCAGACTAGGTGGGCCTAGCGGTCCTATTATGCTGTCAATTTCTATGTCTGTATGTTTCTAATAATTGGGCCAGAATTAGAACAGGATCTCTGAGTGCTGTTTCTAGTAAAGTCGACATTAATAAGGGTGTTAGACAAGGGTACTTATTATCACCGACATTATTTAATATTTACTTAGACAAGCAGTTATGGTCATTCAATGGTTTCCTTTCTAACTATCCAAAGATAGGCTCCTATGACGTGGCTCTGCTGGCATATGAAGATGATTCAGTGCTGCTATCTGTATCCCAAACTGGCATGAAAAAAATTACAACTTTTGGTCTTAGAAACACAAGGTTTATCTCTTACTATCAATCCTACTAAAAGCCAGGTAGTTGCCTTTGGGAATAGGAGAGTGAACATTAGAGCTTCATGACATATTGGGAATATAACTTTAAATACGGTTAACCAGTACACTTATCTTGGTTCAAAGTTCTCTGCCAACAGCCTATGGTGTTCACATTGCTCTGACAACATTACAAAAGCAAAAAAAAAAAGATCTTGCTCTTAAAAATTCGAATTACAAATACAGTGACGCCTGCTAGGATGAAGCGCAGTGTCACAGGTTTCCTGCATGACAAAATGGATTAACTCCCGTTGAAATAGCATTGTTTGCTGCAGTAACTCTATTGCAGAATTCTGTGATGCTGCGCTTCATTCTGGTGAGTTTCACTGTACGGAGGCTGCAGCACCAGCCTCTTATTCAGGTAATTTGCTCCAAACTTAATTCCCAACTGCTTTTTGTCTCAGATATTTGGGCCCTCTATATGTTAAATAGAGGTACGCAAAAGTTGCCATTTCTGCCTTAGCAGAACTTTTGTGGAATTTGGTAACTTTCTCAGATTTTTTTAAGACTCCACCTGTGGTGGATTGGAAAACCTCTGAATGGTTGGGGCAAAAGTTTGCCCTGTTCCACACTGCCCCACATGGCCTGACATGTTAATAATACCCAAACACCCACCGGTGGCTAGCGATCCCTCCAACCTACCTTATCACCCTCCCACCCAATGTGTATTTAAAAAAGCAACCCTAGTGGCTAGCGGGTCCTCCATCCACCCTATCACCTGACCATGTCCAGCAGTAGCTCTTCAATAGTCTTCAGAGATGTAACCCCCTCATCCCTATCCCCCATATCGTAAAAATAATTTTTGACCTGGTGGTCTAGTGAGCCCCCCCTCCCAGTCCATCCATATCCTTAATCGCCATTATGAATTTTTTTAACTTATTCCCTTGTGGTCTGGTGGCCCTCCCACCCCAGCAGGTAGTGTCCCACTTCACCGCCCCATCATGAAACAAAGTGGGTGACTGGCTAAGCCCTTTGCGCTCCTCCATGGCTGGCAGCCAACTGAGATGTCATTGAATGAGTGTATGGAGAGCACACGCTTGAGCATGTGCATAGCACACACTCATTCATTGACATCTCAGTGGCTGTCAGCCAAGGAGAGAGTGGAGGGCTGTGGCAGTTATCCACTCCATTTCAGGATTGGGGGAGCAGGGTGAGGTGCTACCTGCCGGGGTGAGGGACAGAGACCACTAGACCACCAGGGAATAATTAAAAAAAAAATACATAATGGGGATCTGGGATAGGGAGGGACTGGGAGGGGGGTTCATTAGATGACCAGGGTAAAAAATATTTTTACTATATGGGAAGATAGGTATGGGGGGTTACAGATCTGATGACTATTGACTAGTTGCTACCAGACAAGGGTGGGTGATTGGGTGGGGGGAGGGAATGCTAGGCACCAGGGATTAATTTGATTTATTTCAGTCAATCAGGTGGTGCAGAGCAGGTAGAATTTCTGTGAGAGTTAGACATTTGCTTAAATTGCTCCTGCAGAAGTTTGTTTCTTACACCTCTAATGTTAAATGATCTGGAAAAGATCCCCATTCAGCCCCTGATATCTTCTCTGAGATTAAATAGGTCCATTCCCTCTGTGTATGTCATATTTGAATTGAACCTTGATAGTTTTCAGACTCTGACAGACTCTGTCTTTATAGGTTACTGGATCAAATGTACTAGGGTTACTTCAGACAGACAGATAAGAATTAGCCTAGAAGAA
This sequence comes from Neoceratodus forsteri, assembly GCA_016271365.2. Lineage (NCBI taxonomy): Eukaryota > Metazoa > Chordata > Ceratodontiformes > Ceratodontidae > Neoceratodus > Neoceratodus forsteri. The sequence continues at coordinate 952,165,893 of CM028134.1, forward strand.
AATAATGCATATGGGGCACAAAAACCCTGGCACAATATATCAGTTGGGGGGGGGGTGAGGATATGGCATGCACCAAGCAGGAAAGGGATCTTGGGGTTGTCATCTCTGATGACCTCAAGGTAGGGAAACAGTGTGACAAGGCAGCAGGTAAAGCAAATAGGATGCTGGGATGTATAGGCAGGGGCATCACCAGCAGGGAAAAGGGAGGTCATAATTCCACTACAAGACACTAGTAAGGCCCCACCTGGAGTACAGTGTACAGTTCTGGAGACCATACCTACGTAAGGACATAGACAAGGTAGAGAAGGTTCAGAGGAGGGCAACAAAGATGGTGCACTGGATTGCATCACAAGTCCTATGAAGACAGGTTGAAGGAACTGAACATGTACTCCTGGAGGAGGAGGAGGGAGAGAGGGATATGATAGAGACATAGAAGTATCTTACAGGGAGGAACAGGGTGCAGGAAAACACTATTTTTAAGTGAAAAGATGTTCCAGGACTAGAGGGCATGGGATGAAGTTGGAGGGAGGATGATTCAGAGGAAACATGAGAAAGAATTTCTTCACAGAACGGGTGGTGGACAAGTGGAACACCCTGCCAGAGGAAGTGGTGGGGGCTGAAACAATCACGGGATTTAAGAATGCATGGGATAGACATAAAGGAATTCTAGAGGTCAGGGGTAGGGGGCAACAGACTTCTAGGAAAACAAACTGAACTTACAAGCTCAAATGGGCAGACTGGGTGGGCCATAGGCCCTTATCTGCTGACACTGTCTATGTATCTATGTATCTATGTATAGACAGAGACTTAGATGGCATTAGCAGGGAACCTCTATGAGTAACTTTTAGAAGAGGCAAAAATCTTTAAATGCTTCATTGGCAAGCATTTAAACTAGCCAAGGGGGGAGGCACTGGAAAGGAGCAGGGAAATCCTAGCCCCCCCCAAAAAAAATCACGGTAGTAAGTGCGGTAAACACCAACATAGAGGTGTCGATAGGGAGAGGGCAGGGGTAAATGGAGAACGTGACAAAGGCAAGAAGGACAGGGATGGGGCAAAAAGCAGTAAGGCCATCAGAAAATGAAGGGTAATGAGTACCAATGCCCATAGTCTGGGCAACAAGTTCCCTGAGCTGGTGGCCTTGATGGAAGAGGGATGCCTGGATATCGTAGCAGTCACAGAAACATGGTACACAGAGAACCATGACTGGATGTTAACATACCAGGGTACATAACCTACAGGAGAGGCAGGCAGGCAGAAGAGGGGAAGCAGTTCTCTATGTGAAGGAAGGGATAAAAGCAACTGAACAAAAGAGTAAACAGGGAGGAGAGGAGGCACTGTGGGTCATCTTGGAGACTGGAAAGGGCACCACAATCCGCACAGGGGTTGTGTATAGATCCCCATGTCAGGGGGAGGGAATGGACAAGAATATGATAGAAGGCATTCTTAGAATGGCAGAGAAAGGGGAGATACTGTTGATGGGAGATCTGAATAAGCCAGATGTTAACTGGAGTACAGTTGCTGCAGCCACATCCAAGAGCAGGGCCATTCTTGATGCTCTACAGGTGGAAGACCTCAGACAGCTAGTTTAGGAACCAACTTGTGAGGGAGCAATCTTAGACCTTGTACTCTCAAATGGGGACAGCGAGAGGATCTCAGCTCTAGAACTGGGTTGCCATCTGGGAACAAGTGACCATCAAACAGTGTGGTTCACGTTAAACTCAGCTACAGAGTCAAGCCATACAATAGTGAGGGTACGGGACTTCAGGAGGGCTGACTTTGGCAAGATGGGAGAATGCATCAGAAAAGCACTAGCAAACAGGCTAGAAGGAGGTGTGGAGCAACAATGGGGAATCACCAAAACTGCCATCACAGAGGCAACAAGCCGTTATGTGAAGCAAATAAGCAAATCAAAATGAAAGAAAAAGCCACTATGGTTCTCAAAAGAGCTGACTGTGAAAGTCAGGAAGAAAAAGATAGCATTCCGGAAGTATAAGCAAACACAGAAGGAGCAGGACAGAGAGCTGTACCAGTTAAGGCAGAAGAAAGCAGGGAGGGAAGTTAGAATAGCAGAGGCCCAAACTGAGGAAAAGATAACCAACTCGGTTAAGAAGGGGGATAAAACCTTTTATAGGTACATCAGCGAGCGTAGAAAGACAAAGGGAGGGATAGTGAGGCTGAATAGAATGAACGGTGGGTAGGCAGAGGGGGACAGTGAAAAAGCAGGGATACTGAATGAATATTTCTGCTCAGTATTCACAAAAGAGGAGGGGGAAGTGCCTAATCCAATTAACAGAATCACTCTTGATAGGCGGGTCGATCCCAGTCCTTTCACAGAAGAAAGGGTTCTGCAAGAACTCCTAAAACTGAAGGTGGACAAAGCAATGGAGCCTGATGGAATTCACCCCAGAATTCTAAAAGAATTAAGGGGGGAACTAGTGAAACCAATGGCTACCCTTTTTAATAAATCATGGGAGGATGGTGAGGTACCCGAGGACTGAAGGAAGGCAGATGTGATTCCCCTACACAAAAGTGGGACCAAGACAGAGGCAGGAAACTACAGACCTGTCAGTTTGACCTCTGTGGTAGGAAAAGTGATGGAGTCACTTCTGAAGGAAAGAAAAGTTGAGTACCTAGAGGCCAGTGGGGCACAGGACCCAAGGCAGCATGAGTTCTCAGTGGGAAGTTCATGTCAGACGAATCTAATAGATTTATTTGACTAGGAGACCAAAGTAGTAGACCAGGGAGGGGCTGTGGACATGGCCTACCTAGACTTTAGCAAGGCATTTGACACAGTCCCACACAAAAGATTAATAGTCAAATTAACCAGGCTGGGAGTGGGTCCCAGGGTGGTAGCTTGGGTAAAACATTGGCTGGACAACAGGACACAGAAGGTAATTGTAAATGGAGTCCGCTCTGAAGAAAGAGAGGTTACTAGTGGAATACCGCATGGTTCAGTATTGGGTCCAGTCCTTTTTAATGTCTTCATAAGTGACATTGCAGAGGGACTGGAAGGAAAAGTATGCCTCTTTGCAGATGACACAAAGATCTGCAACAGGGTTGATATACAAGGAGGCATGGAAAGGATGAGAAGGGACTTTGCAAGGTTGGAGGAATGGTCAGAAGTATGGCAGCTAGGGTTCAATGCAAAGAAGTGCAAAATAATGCACCTGGGAAACAAGAACCCAGGGGAAGAATACACAATTGAGGGGAGGTAGTAACAAAAACAAAAAAGGAAAGGGACCTGGGGGTAATCATATCAGATGATCTTAAGGTTAGCCAGCAATGTGAGAAGGCAGTAGGGAGGGCTGGGGGTGTACTGGGATGCATATAGAGAGGCATCAGCAGCAGAAAACAGGAAGTTGTTATCCCTCTGTACAGACAGGTGGTGAGTCCCCATCTGGAGTACTGCATCCAGTTCTGGAGACCCCATCTCCGCAAGGACATAGACAGGATAGAGGTAGTCCAGAGGAGGGCAACTAAAATGGTGCAGGGTCTGCAAGAGAAGTTGTGTGAGGAGAGACTAAAGGAGCTTAATATGTATACCCTTGAGGAAAGAAGGGAGAGGGGGGACATGATAGAAACTTTTAAGTACCTCAGTGGAATCAACAAAGTCCAAGAGGGTAGCATCTTTCAGAAAAAGAGACGTGCAAGAACAAGGGGACACAATTTAAAGATGGGGGCAGTTCAGGGGCAATGTGAGGAAGTATTATTTCACAGAGGGGGTAGTGGATGCATGGAACAGCCTTCCTGAGGAGGTTGTGGGGTCTAAAACTGTGGGAGAATTCAAGAATGCATGGGACAGACATAAGGCAATTCTTGTGGGGGGTAGGAAGAAATAGGCTGTTGGTTAACTAGGATCTGCGGCCTATCCTGTAGGTAGGGAAATGGGCAGACTAGATGGGCCAAGCGGTCCTTATCTGCTGTCAAAGTCTATGTTTCTATGTTTCTATGGGCACTACTAGCTATTCAATATTCTGATTGATTATTCCATCTTTACAACTTACTGGAAAATATCAACATCAATATCTTCATGACTCTTACAAAAAAGGTATTACCATTAGTTGGAAATACAAAAGGTACTTTAAGAACAAAATCAGGAACATTAATCTGGTGTCTGACTTAGAGGTGATGGGCGTGATTCCAAGACCAGGTATGCCAGCGTAAGCTGAGATACGCCAAACCCCTTGGTGTATCTTGCACCGTACACCAAGTTGTACGCCAGTCAGGATTCCAAGAGACATCTTGTGACTTGTCAGCTGTGGGCTATGATAACCATGGGTTAAGCCACCCACTATGCCACAGCCCGCACCAACATGGTGCAAGAGTGGTTATGGCAGCAACTGCACTCTATTCCAGGAGGGCGGCTGCCATAACCCACTAGCATGATTCTGAGAGTCATACTGGTGGCACTACATTAGAGCAGCCCATAGCTGCTCTAAGGGGCATCTGATGGTGTTATCCATTGGCTGCCCACCCCTTGGTGCCACAACAATGCCACCAAAGTGTCCCTCATGCCCCCTCAGGCATACCCGTGCCTCCCAACCCCAAATGTCAGGGACCCCCAAGGGTCCGATCTCCAGTGCATCCCACAGATACCTGTGTCACCTGTCCTGCCACCCCATGCCCCCTGGTGTGTGCTGTGGTGCTCTGGGATGGGGGACTTCTGGGGGCTGCCGGTAGCGTGCCGTGATTTGTGACATGGGGGGCGTCTACGCCAAGCCCGAGCATAAGCCTCCCACGTGTTATATCCCATATGTCTACAAGTGCCAGACCTCCTGCCATGAAATGTCGTGCAGGGTCATCATATAGTGGCAAATGTCGTAACCCTCATACGCCAGTGAGTTGCGACATTCGACATTGAATCGGGCCCAATATCTTACTCAAGATTCTCCCCATGGTATGTAGCAACTGAGAGCTGGTTTGGCTACAGGTCATACTTAAGATTATATCCTGGAACCTAAACAGAAAGCTATCTATTTAATGAATAAATCTGAACTATTTCCAAGCAATATTAAAGTTTCCAGATTTGCACATGTATCAAAAGCTTCAGAAACACCTTGTTCTTGCCACTAGGATGGCAGTGAAAACTTAGAACGTGTGATGTTAAATTGTCCCTGGTATTTTAAACCCCATTGTGCTTGGCTCTTCAGTATCCTTTCCGAACTGACTGAATTACCAGATGATCCTCTATTTTTTTGTAATGACTGTTAATAATGCTGCAAATGTAAACAAAATCACTAATTATTTGTGTATTGTATACAGAATCTGAAGGAGAAAACTCTTTATGTTTTTAAATGTTTTTCTTCTCTTTGCATACTCTTACATTTCATATACAGTATGTGAAAATTTATTTTTTCTTTCTTTTTTATGTAATATGTATGGTGTTGTAATGGCATGCTGCCAAACAAATTAAACCATTGAACACACACATATACACACAGAGCTAAAATCCAGTCTCTTGTTACACCAGACTCAACACCAGAACTAAGCTGGTACAAGAGGATTCCTCTCATTTATCATTATTTGCCAAGGCATCCATAAGTGGCAGGGAAATAGCCCACGTGGAGTGAGGGGTGACTGAGGAGGACTACTACAGAGATGAGAAGGAATCTATGGGGCTACCTAGCAGTTGTCATAACAACATTGATGAGTTGAATAGTACCACCCAGAAGCAGAAAACCACAGTAATCCCACTTCTGTAAACACCCCAGATCACTGCACTCATTTACCAGCATCATCAATTTCCAGAAATAATTTATCAGACTGAGAATTTCTTGCCACAAATGTGCACCACGACAAACACTGCGATGGGAAAATCACAAAGTGCAGCAGCATATACATTCTGAAAACCCATCTCATTTTGCGATCTTGTACAACAATTTCCAGGCATGACAATTTATTAGAATGAGAATTTCTGAGCATAAAGTGAATCACGACAAGTGCTGTGTGGGAGACTCACACAATGCAGTAACAGGTAGCAGCCTGATTTATTTATTCTGGTAGTTGAGAAAACTTCTTGGAGTACTATGACTCTGTTTAGGAAGGACAGGGTGGGTAGGAAAGGGGGAGAAATGGCTCTTTACATGATGGATATCATTAAAGCAACAGAGATTCAGGCAATACAGGGAGGGGTGGAGGTATGGTGGGTCACCCTAGATATGGGAAATGGAGCAGCTATTCACACTGGCATGGTCTACAGATATCCAGCACATGGGGGAGAGATGGAAAAGGTTCTGCTGGAAGCCATCCAAAAGATGGTAGGTAAGGGGAAAGATGCTGCTGGTGGGGGACTTCAATCTGCTGGATATAGATTGGAGCATCCCAGCTGCAGCTAGGAATAAGGACACCCTGGGCTCCCTGCAGATGGTGTTCCTCAGGCAACAAGTAAGACAGCCCAATCATGATGGAGCAATACTGGATCTTGTACTCACCAATGAGGACAGTGTTGTAGATGTCATGATGGGTGGCCACCTGGGGACCAGTGATCACCATACGGAGTGGTTCAATATAAGAACTATGGCAGAATCAAGCCACACAAAGGTGAGGGTCCTGGACTTCAGGAAGCCCAACTTTACAAAGATGGAGGAATGCCTCATGGATGCCATGGCTGGGGGGATGACTTCGGTGGAGTAAAGGAACAGTGGGTGAAACTAAAAGGGACCATAGTGAAGGTAAAAAACCTCTGCATCAGGCAAGTAAGCAAAAGTAAAAGGATAAAGAGGCAACTATGGTTCTCAAATGAGGTGGTGAGAAAGGTAAGGGCAAAAAAGTTAGCATTCAGGAGGTAAATGGAGACACAGAGGGAGTAGGATAGGGAGGTGTATCAGGAGAAACAGAGGGATGCATTAGAAACAGTCAGGAGAGCAAAGGTGCAAACAGAGGAGAAAATAGCCCAGGCAGTAAAGAAAGGGGACAATGCATTTTTTAGCTATGTAAGCAAAAAGAGAAGGACCAGGGGAAGGATTGTAAGATTAAGGAAATAAGGTGGAGGAGGGCAGTGTGTGGAAGGGGACCAGGAAAAAGCAGTGTCCTGAACAAATACTTTTTTTCAGTGTTCACAGAGGAAGGGGAAGGCAAGGGACTACATATCAGGAACTGGAGCGTTGAAGGAAGGGAGGTGGACACTAGTCCATTTACAGAGGAGAAAGTCCAGAAGGAATTCACAAATCTGAAAGTGGACGGGGCACTGGGGCCAGATGGAATACGTCCAAGGATATTGAAGGAGCTCAGAGAAGTGCTGGCTGCACCTCTGACAGTCCTGTTCAACCACTCACTGGAGATGGGAGTGGTTCCAGAGGACTAGAGGGGGGCAGATGTAGTTCCTCTTCACAAATGTGGTAGCAGGAAGGAGGCTGGCAATAACAGACCAGTCAGCTTGACTTCAGTGTTGGGAAAATGAATGAAATCACTATTGAAGGATAGGATTGTGGAATATCTTGACTCCAATGACTTACAGGATCTGAGGCAGTATGGATTCACTGGGCAAAGGTCATGTCAAACAAATCTGGCAGATTTCTTTGACTGGGTGACAAGGAAATTAAATCAGAATGGACTAGTAGATGTGGCCTACCTTGATTTAAGTAAGACCATCAACACTGTTCCACATAGGTGACTGATAAAGCAGCCGGGCAGCCTGGAAGTAGATCCAAAGGTGATACACTGGGTAAGGAATTGGTTGGGGGACAGGCAACAGAGAGTGGTGGTAAATGGAGTTCAAGCTGAGGAATGGAGGGTGACCAGATGGGTGCCACAAGGATCAGTACATGGACTGGTCCTCTTTAATATCTTAATTAGTGACATTGCAGAGGGGCTAGAATGGAAGGTATGCCTTTCTGCAGATGATACAAAGATCTGCAATATTGTAGACACTCCAGGAGGATAAAAAATGAATAAAGATCTCAGAAAGCTTGAGGAGTGGTCAAAAGTGTGGCAACTAAGTTTCAATGTGAAGAAGTGCAAAAACATGCACTTGGAGCATAGAAACCCAGAAGCAGAGTACAAGATGTGGGGAGTGGTACTGATGACCACCAAGCAGGAAAGAGACCTTGGGGTAACCATATCTGATGACCTAAAGTTGGGCAAGCAGTGTAACAAAGCAGTGAGGAGAACTAGTGGGATGCAAGGTTGCATAGGGAGGGGTATCACCAGCAGAAAGAGAGAAGTAATGATGCTGCCGTATAAATCATTAGTGAGACCTCATCTAAAGTACTAGAGGGAGGAGTTGAGGTACTGAGCTACTGTGGGTCACTCTGGAAACACAGAAGGGGGCCACTATTTGCATAGGAGTGATCTACAGACCTCCAGCATTGGGGGGGGTGAGATGGCTAAGGACATGATGGAAGCCATCCAAAGAATGGCATGTAAGGGGAGGTGTTGCTGGTGGGGGACCAAAGGATTGGATCCCACCAGCAGCAGCAACAGTCAGAAGTAGAGACATCCTGGATTCTCTGCAAGGGGCGTTCCTCAGGCAACTAATTAAGAAGCCACTTGTGGGGGGGAGTGATACTGGGTCTAGTACTGTCATATGGGGACAGTGTTGCTGACATCACAGTGGATGAAAAAATGGGATCCAGTGATCACAGTGTGGTTCACTATAAGGACTGGGTCAGAACTGAGCCACACTTTGATGAGGGTCCTGGACTTCAGGAGGGCTGATTACAGGAAAATCAGAGAATGCTTCAGGGATGTCCTGGCAGTGATAGAGGATCTTCGGGGAATTGAGGAACTATGGTAAAAAATAAAAGGGGGCACTGGAAAAGCAAGAAATCTCTGTGTCAGGCAGGTTAACAAGAGCAAGAGAAAAAAGGCCATCATGGTTCTCTAAAGACATAGTGGAAATAATAAGAGCAAAAAACAAGTATTGAGAAAGTACAAAAAGACACAGATGGAGTAGGATAGGGAAAACTACCAGGAGAAAAAAAGGGAGGCAGGGAAGACAGTTAGATATGCAAAGAAACAAATATAGGAGAATATTACCCAATCATTAAAAGAAGGGATAAAACTTTCTTTAGATATGTAAGCATGAAAAGGAAGACGAAAGGGGAAATAGTAAGGATAAAAGGGAAAGGAGGAGTTTCCAAGGAGAAGGACAAAAAGAAAGCAGACATATTGAACACATACTTTAGTTCAGTATTTACAGAAGAAGGGGTAAGTGATGGGCCAAAGATAAGGGACAAGGGCATAAATGGTATAGGGGTGGACACCAGTTCTTTTACAGAGGAGAAAGTATTCAAGGTACTAGCACAATTAAAAGTAGATTAGGCAATGGGACATGATGGGGTGCACCCCGAGATACTGAGGGAGCATAAAGAGGTGCTAGCTGTGCCTCTGACAACTTTGTTCAACTTATCATTAGAAACAGGGGAGGTTCCAAGGGACTGGAGGAGGGCAGATGTGGTCCCATTTCACAAAAGTGTGAACAGGGAGAAGGCAGAAAATTATTTTCACCATATGTCTCCATTTCTGTCTCCTTCCCACACATTTGTCACCTTTCAGCCTTCTTACTAGGCCCTGTTAATTAGTCTCCACCTGGGAACTTCCCCAACTCTTTCACTCCCATTATGCTTTCTCTTTCCCATCATCACCTTTTCATTTCACAGATTCTCTCTTAATGTTACCATTTATCACTTCTTCTCCCTGAGCCTCCCCTTTCTTCTTTCTCCACATATATCTCTCTCTCATTTTACCTCTACTCTACACTAACTTGTTTTTTTTTCTCTTTTAGATATTTCCTGAAGAAGACCTAAGGTCAAAACGTAGATTTTTAACTCTATTTTCTATTTTCAGTGTACATTTAATATAACCATTTTGTTTTGCTTTTAGACCACATGCTGACGCAGCGCCTTGTTTTTGTTTTTTAGAAAATTACATACCTGACAGCCTGACTTTGGTAGTGGGCAAAGTAATGGAAACACTAATGAAGGAAAGGATAGTGGAATACCTTGTAACCAGTGGATTATAGGATCCAAGACAACATGGTTTCACAGAGGCGGTCTTACCAGTCAACAACGATCAAGTTCTTTAACTGGGTGACCTGGGTAGTGGATCAAGAAGGAGCGGTATATGTGTCCTACCTGGATTTTAGTAAGGCCTTCAACACTATTCCACATAGAAGACTGGTGAACAAGCAGGCCTGTCTAGAGGTGGGTCAAAAAGTTATAAACTGGGTAAGAAGATAGTTAAGCAACAGGAGTCAGAGGGTGGTGGTACATGGTGTTCACTCTGGAGTAGAGATGTTGGAGATGTTCTCGCAAAGTGACAAAATTTGCCATTTCCAGGAGCTTCACGGAGCTTCCCCAGGTCTGGGTAACTTTGGCTTTGTCCAATTTGTGAAGATTTTGCTTTGAATTATGGATTTTTACCCTGAAATGCAGAATTTTGTGTTAGAAATTGTGCACTTTGCAGTAAAATTCCACACTTCATGGTAACAAATTGGCATTTCATGATCTGTGTATTGTGCAAATTTCATGAATTGTGCAAAATGTATGAATTACTTCATGTAGTAAAGTTTGAAGACTTCACTAGAGATGCAGTGAAGTTTTACTATGCCTGCGAAGTTAACCTGAAGTGCCCAACTTCGAATTTGTGTAGCACTACATGAATTTCCCATTAAAAGGTTAATATTTGCCTTTAATGGACTTTGCACTGTGCACTTTGAGCTAACTTTGACTTACAGTTTGAGAAGGCAAAGTTGGTAAGAAAGAGCCCACAGATCACATGTATGACTGTCTGCAGATCACATGATTCCTGCTCTTGAGATAAGTATGCTGGCACTCAGTGCCCAGATGGCTACCCTTTTTATCACATTTTACACTCACTTAGCAATGCTGGCAGATTGCCACTTGTTTCATTGCTACCACCTTGGATGACAAAATCCCAAACTAGGGATTTTGATGTCCTACTTTTCTTATGTTGCTGTTGGTGCTGCATATGGAACTGCAGTTTTAGTGGCAACAAAATTGGGGGTGCTCTGCATGATTTCTGGTGATGTGCACTCTTGGACTTTGACTGAACATCAAAATCTATGACTATTACTTCAGGATCATCAACGGACTCAACTGCATCAGAACTTTGAGGAGGGGGTGATTGACTAACAGACTGTTTACAAACAGCCACCTTCACTTTCTTTTTGTCCTGTTCCCAAATGGAGTCACTAGCATCATCATCATAATCGTTATCCACAAATTAACTGTGGATGCTGTCCTGTGGAGATACTGCAACCACAGCCTCAGTATTATCATCCACACTTTTTTTGGTCAACATCTGAATGTTTGGATGGCCTGACCTCAAGATAAGTGGAAACATGAGACTGTGAGTCATCATCATGATTAGAATCATGTTCAACTACTATGGGGAGTGGGGCATCAACTACACTCAAGTCTGCAGACTGAACAGCATTTTTATACCTGATAACTTTGCCTGGGTTGAACTTGTAGCAGTAGTCATGCTGTTATCAATTATGCCATCACTAACTTTATTACCAGCAGGGACAACAGCATCATCAACCAGCACTGAAGTGACTGATTTCACTGTGAAAAAACAGAGTTGGAGAAATCCCTTTACTTGCAGCAACTACTACCTTTCCCTTCTGCTGCATACTACCATGGCCATGGCAATGACCACTCTTAACACTGCTAGACTTGCTAGCCCCCGATGAACCTGCCTCATCATCGCAAAAACCTCCACTGCTAATAGTCTTCCTGTCAGCAGCACCACAGCCAGAAACAGCTTTGCATGACCGTTTCTTCATGGGCATTTTTTTAAGATTACACAGAAAATTAACAGCAACTTGATATGTCTGCAGTTTTTGGTGGATGGGTAGCAAAAAACTAAAGAGATGCAGCTGCCCAGGCACAATACACGACCTTAACTAATCTTTAAAAATCCAAAAGTCCAAAAACAATACCTTGTTTTACAGCAGTAGCTACACAGGAGCAGAAAAAAAAATTACAGACAGGCTGAGAAATTCAGAGTACTGCTATTGCAGTGATGCAAGAAAATGCATATACATTGACAGCATGCAAACAGATGAAAGGTCAGGCACAGAACCTTTAATGGTTCAGTAAAATGCAACACAGATACTCTTTTAAACCAACTGAAAAAGTGCCCATCAAACAGAAAAAAATTACAAAAAATTAATTGAAGTTGTACCTTGTGTTCCTGAATACACATACAGTAAAACACTAGCTAACAACGGTTGGAAAAACTGCCTTTCTCACTGTGGTCTGTGAATCACTCTTTCACACCAGAGATCCGCCCCTCCACCAAAGTATACTTCTACAGTGTCTGTCAGTAGAGAGACTGAATGTGCTAAATTAAAAGTCAGTATTCACACAAAATCAATAAATGCTCGATTATATAAACACACAAGGGGTTACTACAATTGATGTACTATATTTTGACATCATTTTGTCACAGAAATGCTTTTTTAAAGGTTTTCCGATGGTTTGATTCTCAGAGCTCTGGGAGCAAACTGTCTCCAGCTTTCCACTACACACACTATGCTGAACTGAGGCTGTGCAAGACAATATAGAGCCCATGTGATCTTACATCCCATGAATCTCTGCAAAATTCACCTTAAAGAAACCCCAAAAGGCGAAGTAATGCAAAGTCCATAGAGAATAATGGGAACTTCATGTTACTTCGAGATGCGAGGTTATTTGCTTTGCTTTATGTAGTATTTTGTGAAATTAGGGTTATATGTGAAATACTATGCATAGTGAAGTTTATGTACTTCACTCACCTCTAGACTTCACCCATCTCTACTCTGGAGAAGGCATGGTGACCAGCCTCAGAACTCAGTACTAGCCCTGCTCCTCTTCAATGTCTTTGTTAGAGACATTGCAGAGGGGCTAGAAGAGAAAGCATGCCTGTTTGTGGATGACACAAAAATGTTCAATAGAGTAGATACACAAGGGGGTGTGTAAAAAATGAGGGATGATTTGTATATGTGGGATGAATGGCGAAGGGTTTGGCAGATGGATTTCAATGCAGAAAAGTGCAAAATCATGCACTTGGGACACAGAAACCCAAGGGCTATGTATCAATTGGGAGGGGAAGTACTGGCAACCATCAAACAAGAAACAGACCTGGGATTATCATTTCTGATGACTTGAAGGTAGCCAAAAAGTGTGATAAGGCAGTGGGTAAGACTAGCAGGATGCTTGTGTACATAAGTAGGGGTATCACTGGTAGGAAGAAGGAGTTAATATTACCCCTGTACAAATCACTGGTAAGACCCCAACTCAAGTACTGTGTCCAGTTCTGGAGGCCCCCACCTCCAGAAAGACATCGATAAGGTGGAGTCGGTACAAAAGAGGGCTACCAAAATGGTGCAGGCCCTGATCAAAAGTACTATGAGAAGAGAGTCAATGAACTAAATATGTACTCTCTAGAGGAAAGGAGGGAAAGGGGGATATGATAGAAACATTCAGTAGATAACAGGTATTAATAAGGTACAGGATGGTAGCATTTTCCATAGAAAAAGAAGCTTGAGAACAATGGGTCATACTGCAAAGTTGGAGGGGGGGAAGCTCAGAGGAAATGTGAGGAAATACTTATTCACAGAGGGTTGTGGACCCTTGGAACAGTATTCCAGTGGAGGTGGTGGGTGCCAAAACAGTTACAGTATTCAAGCATGCATATGATGGATACAAGGAGACCCTGGTAGTAAGGCAAGGGAAGGAGGTGACCGGGGATTAAGTAGGATCTGCCCTGGCACAGTAGGCAGAGAAAATTGGACAGACTAGCTGGGCCAAGAGGTCTTTATATGGTGAAAACTTTTATGTTTCTATGTACTGTCCAGTTCTGGAGACCATACTGTATCTTCGGATGGACATAGACAGAGAAGAGATGGTTCACAGGAGGGCAAATAAAATGGTGCAGAGACTGCATCAAAAGCCCTATGAGGAGAGACTAAAGGACATCAATATGTAAACCCTGGAAGAAAGGGGAGCTATGATAGAGACTTTAAAATACCTCACGGGTATAAGCAGGGAACAAGTAGGAAGCAGTTTTTCAGAAAAAAAAGATGCTTGAAGAACAAGTGGTCATGCTAGAAGCTGGAGGGGGTGGTAGATTCAGGGGAAACACAAGGAAGTACTTCTTCTCAGAAAGAATGGTGGATGCCTGGAACAGCCTCCCAGTGGAGGTGGTCTTGGTAAAAACTGTAACGGGATTCAAGAATGCATGGGATAAGCACAAGGGAGCCTTAGCAGTAACGGAAGGTAAGGTTAAGCTGGAGACCAAGTAGGGTCTACGGCATTACAGTAGGTAGGGAAAATGAACAGACTGGGTGGGCCAAATGTTCCTTATCTGCTGTCAAACTCTATGTTTCTATGTTACTGATTTTCTGTATATTGTGCTTTTTGGCACAACTTTCACTAGTGCACAGCAGGCAATTTGGCAGGTGGGACTGACATACAATGCACCATGTAACAGCATCTAGCAGTCTGACATAATTTCTGTTAGTTGAGAAAAATCCTTGTACTACTGAATTTCTGTATATTGTGCTCATTTGCACACAATTTACATTAGCGTGTGTTACGAGAACTATGGTGGTTGGGACTGACACACTGCACACCAGGTAGCAGCATGTAGCAGCCGGACATAATTACAGATAGTTGAAAAAATTCTGTGAGTGCATGAATTTCCGTATATTGCACATTTAGCACACATTTTCCATTAACTTACAGTACAAGAACTGTGATTGGAGGGACTTACATGCATCGCACCATGTAGCAGCACATAGTATCCAGACATATAATTCCTAGTAGTTGAGAAACGTTCTGTGAGTATGGCAACCTGAGCAGTGCATCAGCAGCAGCAGTAGTACATTACCACCATTGAATGATTTCTTGTTTAGGAGAAAATTGTCCTTGTGTACTTGTGTGTACCGAAGTGCTTCATAATACAGATTGTTCAAGAGGGCAACTTGAACAGTGCAGCAGAAACAGTAGTAGATTATCACCATTTAATAATTTCTGCTTCAGGAGAAAATTTTGGGAAGTGAGAAAAGTGAACAAAAGTCTCTGAGGAGGAAGGGAATCAGTCTAAGAGGGCAAGTGGGTGACTGATACAGCACAGTATCAGCTATAGGACTGAAACCAAAACTCAGGAATCAGTCAATATTTCATACTGTACATTTCAAATGCACTGCATATGTAAATGACAGTGCTCTAGAACAACAACAACAACAGTAGTGAGAGAGAAAAGTATGGGACAGAAACAGCGCGATTAAAGAAAATACAGATAGATTTCTTTTTTACTGCAGAGCACTCAGATATAAATTAAGATGATAAAGGACTGAGTGAAACAGGAAAAGGCACAGGGAGTCAGGCTACAAATGTGAAGTAGGGGGAACTTGGACTGTTGCTGTGGAACTGGGAACTGCTGCTGTTGAACTGGGGCTGGTGTGGATCTGGTGGCTGCTGCTGTGTTACTGTGGGGGGGCTGCTGGCTCACCCCTCCTGCTGCCCCTTGCTCCTACATGGTGCTGTCCAGTGAAAATGCATGACTCCTTCATGACCACAACACCCCTTCTCTTCCATCTTCTTCTCTGGTCAGTGACTTATTTTTTTAAAATTATAAACAAATAGAATATAAGAAAATACATAGATACTATATATGCAGAGACTGAACATTAGACAAAAGAGTGAGAGAAAGGAAAAGTCAGAGAGAAATAAACAGAAACAAAAGGGAAAAGAGATCTCTAACTAAACGTACTAATTACAGAAATCCAGACAAAATATAGACAGAATAATGCAGAGACAAAAACTAATGCACTCTTAAAAAGTCAAAGAATTAAATGAGAAAGAGATAAGAATAAAACATAAGCTACTAAAGTAATGAAAGGTTAGATAAGGATTTATATACAGTATCTTATGTAACTCTCCGTTATCAGTCTCCCAATTCCTCCACTAACTCACACTGCACAACCAAGAGTGAAGTACTGTATGCTCACTGTATAGAGATGTACCATGTGACCTGCAGAAACCTTCCCTGTGACCGTAAGGCACTTGTTTACCTGTAGTAGTAACCTCAATTTGACCAAACTTCCCCTCAAGATGTAACATAAAGGTGAAGTTGCAGGCAAAGTTGCCAGGTGAAGTTACCAAAGGTGAATTTCATATTAAATAGCAAAAATGTATAAACTGATTCATAAAGGCGAAGTTAATGACTTTGCCTTAAGATCATCAGTGAATTAAAACTGTGCAGCATTTATAATTAGGACCCAATGGTTTGGGTGCCTTTAAAGTGAAATTCCACCATGACTCCTGCAACAGGAGTGTCTGTCACCTTTTTGTCGAGGAATATGTTCAGTGACATAGAAGTAGAGTCCCGAAGGAAATATATTATGACCAGCATCAAAGGGCTCATCCAGGGCAGAATTTAATTTAACATTTCTTTTCTAGTAGTTTTCCCTCGTATATATTTTTTAAACCTGATGTTATGATGGTCTTTTCATTGAGTCAACAAACTATCAGTGAGTTGAAAAGCAGGTTTGTCAAAGACAACTATGAACTGCTACACTTTCTACAGCAGTCAGAGACCATTGATCAGTGCCTCACAGCCCCTCATGTTTGTAAACCACCACAAAAGTGCTTGCTTGCACCACTGTCTTTGCCTTCTCTTTTTGTGCTTTCAAGTCTGGGTTTTGATAAGAATGCCATTCAGACTGAAGGTGCTCCTTCCACTTCACTGAATCATGGAAGGTAGGTTTGACAATAGAAAAATGTACTGTGAGATCAGTGAGATTTAATTTTGGGAGTTTTTGTATCCCCCCTCCCCCACCCCCCTATGATCTCGATTTTCCTTGACAGAGCAAGCCCACTCTGTTTTACTGTAGTCATAGCATATTATGTTGCCAGCAAGAATGATCAGCCAAACAAAAGGAAATCTAGAACAAAGACTTTTGCCGGCTTTTAAACTCACTCCAATTTAGCAAATTGATACAGCAAGTAATTTAGCACCTGATTATACATAATTACTGCTGCTCCTTCTGTCGGTCGGTCTGTCTGTCTGTTAGTGGTGGATGAAGTGAGTGAAATTCACTTTGTGGAGTAATCTGCGAAATTCCTTCCATTTCGAGGAGCGAAATGTGAAATTGCACCTGGCGGACAGGTGAAATTGCACCCAGCAGAATGGTGAAATGTCACTTTCCATGGCAAAGTTTCACCTTCTGCAGTGAAATTTCACCTTCTGCAGTGAGAAATTCCATCTTCCATGGTGAAATCTCACCATGGAAGGTGAAATTTCGCCCACGGAAGGTGGAATCTTTCTCCCACAGAAGGCAAAATTTTTCCCAGGTGAAATTCTGCCTAATGCGGAAAAATGTTGCGAATTGCTCCACCAGGTGAATTTGACCACTTTGCTGGCACTTCGCCGACGAAATTTAAATTCACTGCATCTCTACTGTCTGTCGGTCTGTCTGTCTGGCTATCTATCCATCTATCTGGCTGCTTGATGAGGCCAAGTGCTGCCGCTCACCTGGTTAATCCTCCTTCCCCCCGCCCCCCCAGGCATTCTGTCCCTCTATTGATTGTGCCTAGCCCCCCCCCATACATAGCTGTATACTTCCAGTGTCTTGGTGTATTCTTATGTTATGAATTATTTATTTTTATTTTATTTATTTATTTAAAAATTTGTTGATCGGGAAAGACACACTGAGCCGAGGCTCATTTCCAGGTGTGACCCGGGTACAGAGGAGTACATAGAAGTTACAGAGGAAAGTAAGTACAATAATAATTCAATCTGTTACAGACAGGGTTGCACAAATAGTTTTGGTTACAGGTAGTAGATACAATCATACAGAGCTTACAAATAGAAGCATTAGTCATTACAATAAGGTATATACAAATACAGGATTAGTACAGTAGGGATGAAGGAATTAGAAATAACCCAAAATATAACATAGGCAGAGAATTAGACCAACTGAAGCTTCAAATGGAGTAGGAGTTAGTCCCATGTAGGGGTGGATCCCAGGACACACCTTAGGCAAGGTGTGGTTGGGAGGAGTCTTAGGAGTTGCCTAATTGCTGGGAGGGAGGAGGCCTGACAAATGATGGATGGGAGGTTGTTCCCTAAGAAGGGAAGGTGGTAAGAATAGGTGACTTGACCGGAGGCAAAGTGAGGGCAAGGGAGGTTGAAAGTGCGGGCATCTCTATGGTGGAGGGAGTAGCCTGGGGAGTTAGCTGGTGCAAGGCGGGAAGTGAGGTGGGGGGGTAGGGAGCCCAACCAGTATTTAGCTATGAGGGAGATGCTATGGATGGTTCTCCTGTGGGAGAGTGAGACCAGGGAGAGAGTGGAGTATAGGGAGCAATGATGAGTGAGTGGTGGGGAGGCAGTGGCAAAGTGACAGAATGCGTTTAGTAGGATGTCAGTTTTGGAGAGTGATGAGGTTGGTGCTGTGCAATATATGATGTCTGCATAGTCTAATATTAGGAGGATAGTTTTGTGTATGATTTCACTGCAGGCAGGAAGGGGAAGGCTGTCTTTGTGGTGATAGAGGATGGCAAGTTTGGGCCAGAGTGTGAAGCAGACAACCTCTTTGTGAGTAGAGAAATTTAGGTGGCTGTCGAGCCAGACACCTAGGTATTTGAAAGTGGGGACTAGGTCAGGGAGGGAGCCATCCAAGGTGGAGCTCACTGGAGGGGGGAGAAAGGGAGGTAAGCTTTTTTCTAGATCCGAAGACCATGGTGACTGTCTTTTTGTCATTTAGTTTAATCTGATTTTTCTGGAACTGGGCTTGGACTCTATTGAAGTCATTTTGGAGACCCGGGAGGACACTGTTGTGGGAGGGTTCCTAGGCAAAAATGATTGCATCGTCAGCGTACAGATGTACATTAGCTGTGAGGCAGGCAGAGGGAAGGTTGTTGATAAATAAGGAGAATAGGATGGGGCCGAGGACTGAGCATTGAGGGACGCCAGAGAGGATGGGAAGGGGGGAGTGGGTATCCCCTATTTGAACGGATTGCTGTCTATTCTGAAGGAAAGAGTGGAACCAGTTTATGGTGGGTTGGGCGATACCAAAGAGGCTGAGTTTGTGGAGCAACAGGGTGTGGGAGACTGAGTCAAAGGCTTTTGCCAAATCAATAAATATGGCAGAGGTGGTCAGACTGTTGTCTGTAGCTGAGAGGATAGAATCTGTTACACTCAGCAAAGCAGTGATGGTGGAGTGGTGTTTTATAAAGCCTGACTGATAGGGGGAGAGGGAGATATTTGAGGAGAGAAAATCAGACAGTTTGGACAGTGTGAGAGATTTTTGGATTTTAGCCAGAGAGGGAAGGAGCAAGATGGGCCTGTAATTGCCCGGCGAAGAAGGGTCGTCACCTTTGTGCAGTGGTAGGATCTTGGCCGATTTCCATGCTGCAGGAACTGTGGTGGTGGCAAGGGAAAGGCTTAGTATGTGTGTCAAAGATGCTGTAATAGCTGAGGCCGAGATGCGGAGAAGTCTGGGATGCAATTAATCTTGACTGGTTTTGGCCTGGTTGAGAGAGGTGATAGCATTGTAGACTTCCTGGGGTGCGAGACGAGGAAAGAGGAACCCATGCACTTAATTGCACTTGTCATTTATCATGCTGAACATAAAGGACAATTAGTTCTTGAATTAGTTCTTTGTATTGATTTGGTCAAGTTGAAAGTTGGGCAGCTTTCTTTCTGCTTTGCATTTATATAACTTACTTTGTGACCTCTTATTTGCTAGCTCTGATGAAATTTACCTTGTCCACTACTGATGTCTGTATATTCTGCTTGTATTATATTCTGCTTGTAAATATCTGCTGTAATTACTGTATTATATGTTTCCTCTTCGGTATTGTCACTTTGTGGCCCAGGTCATGCCTGAATATGGTCCCCTGGATCAGTGCACTTACCTGGTTACCAAAGACTTAAATAAATAAAAAAAAATATCTATATGTCTGTCTGTCTGTCTGTCTGTCTATCTATCTATCTATCTATCTATCTATCTATCTATCTATCTATCTGTCTGTCTATCCATCTATCTCTCTCTCTCTCTCTTTCTTTCTGCCTGTCTGTCCCTCTATCTATCATATACAGTATATTCCAAGATAGACAGACAGACAGGCAGGCAGGCAGACAGGCAGGCAGGCAGACAGACAGAGATATGAGGGAGGAAAATAGTGGGTGAATCTAGGATAGAAAGTAATAACAGGCAAGTTAAGAATAGAAGCCAGAAAACAAAAAGGTGATGAGGAGGAAGAGAATTACAGTAGTTATATCTCTCAACCTTTCATCACCTAAATGTGTGACAAGATATGTGACAATTGGACAAAACATGTGACACATCATCAAAATGAAGACTGGAGAGGTGTCCTCCCTGTCTAGTCCCCTTACCCAAGGGCACCACCTTGAGTGGGCAGATG
Source organism: Neoceratodus forsteri (assembly GCA_016271365.2). NCBI lineage: Eukaryota > Metazoa > Chordata > Ceratodontiformes > Ceratodontidae > Neoceratodus > Neoceratodus forsteri. The sequence continues at coordinate 952,186,274 of CM028134.1, forward strand.
CTACAGTCAGCCTCGGAGTCCCATCTGATCTGGGAAGTGTTGTGCAATGCACAGGTCCATCAAGAATAAGATAGCAGTGACTGCCAATCTTGTGGGGTCAACAGATCTGGCTTGCATCACCGAGACCTGGCTGGATGAGAATGCCAGCCCAGTTCTGGAGGTGACAGTTCTGGACTGGTTCCCAGTTAGATTGTAGGGGTGGGGCTTCTGGCATTTGTTTTAGAACAGAATTGGGCCTGGTAGATGTACTGGTGGGGGAGACCAGATCCTTTGATTGTATGTTGGGCAGAGGTGTGGGGTGCACAATTCTTCTCAAGTACCATACACCCAGAGACAGGAAGCAATTTTTGCAGGAAGTCATGGACTTCGTTTTTGACACTGTGTTGGAGTACCCCAGAGTGATGGTGCTGGGTGACTTCAACGCTTGGATCAACAATGAACTCTTGCACTTTGGGCAAGATGTCCTCCAACTGATGTATTCATCGGGCTTCACACAGGTGGTTTTCTCTGGAACCCATACTTCAGGTCACTCATTGGACCTGGTCTTCCTTCTGGGTATGACGAGTGCCGACCTGGTGGTGGAACCGGTTGGAGGGTATGACCATTGCACTATCAAGTTCAATGTCCAGGCACCCCTTTATAGTCCAGCCTCTTTGGAGATGGTCCAGTACCTCCCATTAAGGGGTTTGACCCCAGATGGCCTGATGACAGTGCTGGACCTATTGGGATTTATGAGTGCACGCTCTGATCCAGAGAATCTACTACAGGGCTATAACAAGGCCATGGTGGTGGCTCTGGACTCCATAGCTCCAGTCCGTGTTCAACCTCTCTCCCTTCTTCCTCAATCCCCATGGTTTGATTGGAACTTGAGGGACTTGAGGAGGGTTTGGCAAAGGTTGGAACATTGCTAGTGGAAATCTGCCCTTGATGCCAACAAGCTTAGATTGATGGCACATTATGCAGACTATCAATTAGTGATCTCCCATATGAAGGCAGAGTTTCCGTCTGGGGAGATTATGGCTGCATGGAATCAACCAGCACCACTCTTCAGAACTGTGGACAGACTGCAATTCAGCCTGTCTGCAGTTACGGAGAGCTTTGTCAAAGGAGAAATGTGATAAGTTAGCTCTCTTCTTTGCTGATAATATAGCTGACATCAGGTCAGAGATCAGCTCAGCCTCCTCCAATGGGGGTGACGGTGATTGATAGGAGGTTGCAGCACCTTGGGCTAGTTGGTCGGCTTTTGATCAGGTGGCAATCTTGGATGTCATGATGGTCATCCAGAATATGCAGCTGACCTGACTTGGTTTGGACTCAAGCCCAACCCATCTCCTTGTAGGATGTGTGAAGGTCATTGGCCTGGACCTAGCTGAGATTGTCCAGTGTTCATTAGAGACCAGGGAGTTTCCTGACTTCCTGAAAGAGGCAGTGGTGACTCCACTCTTCAAGAAATCTTCTCTCAACCCGGATTGTCTTGCAAACTACAGGCAGGTCTCTAACCTTCCCTTTGTGGGGAAGGTGTTTGAGAAGGTGGTCATGCTGCAGCTAGAGGATCATCTTGCCATCCATGCCATCTATGATCCCTTCCAGTCAGGATTTAGGAAGAGGCATAGTACTGAGACTACTCTTGTTCGGGTGCTCATAGAAACATAGACTTTGATGGCAGATAAGAACCACTTGGCCCACCTAGTCTGCCCATTTCCCTACCTACAGGATAAGCTGCAGATCCTAGTTAACCAACAGCCTATTTCTTCCTACCCCCCCCCCCCCACAAGAGTTGCCTTATGTATGTCCAATGCATTCTTGAATTCTCCCACAGTTTTAGACCCCACAACTTCCTCAGGAAGGCTGTTCCATGCACCCACCACCCTCTCTGTGAAAAAATACTTCCTCACATTGACCCTGAGCTATCCCCCCTCTATCTTCAAATTGTGTATTCTTGTTCTTGCACATCTCTTTTTCTGAAAGATGCTACCCTCTTGGACTTTGTTGATTGCACTGAGGTACTTTAAAGTTTCTATCATGTCCCCCCCCCTCCATCCTTTCATCAATGGTGTACATATTAAGCTCCTTTATTCTCTCGTAGTATAGCTTCTTTTGCAGACCCTGCACCATTTTAGTTGGCCTCCACTGGACAGCCTCCATCCTGTCTATGTCCTTGCGGAAATGGGGTCTCCAGAACTGGATGCAGTATTCCAGATGGGGTCTCACTAACTGTCTATACAGAGGGGTAACATCTTCCTGTTTTCTGCTGGTGATGCCTCTCCTTATACATCCCAGTATCCCCCCAGCCCTCCCTATTGCCTTCTCACATTGCTTGCCAACTTTAAGTTCATCTGATATGATTACCCCCAGGTCCCTTTCCATTTTTGTTGTTCTTACTACTTCACGTCTTAGGACAGCTAGCAATACAACATTTGTCCTTGGATGCATTAGTTATAGATGGAGAAATTTCAAGAGTGAAGATTGTGTTAGCAGGGTTTACCCCAACATAAAGCACTTACGGTATTGAAGGTATGTATAGTCCTCGTGTCAGGATGAAACCTGGTGTGCATCTCCTCAGCATGATATTGTAGTTTATTCCACTTGATCAGAAATGCTAAAAGAAACAAGCACTTGTCAATGCCGAGTGTTTGCTTGCTGGTATTAGCATTGGAAATGCAGGAGTTAGACAGATGCAGAGTAAGAATGGCAGTGAAGTACTGAACTTCACGCAAACCCCACCTCTACCCTGCAGAGATGGATGGGTATTGGGGTATGCGTTTGTGTTGTCACCCATAACATTCATGCCATTTCACCTCACCCCATCCTGCAGACACTCACAAGTGTTGAGGTGTGCCTTGGGGTGTTTGACGTCACAGTTACCCCATTCCATAAGAAAATATGCTGAAATGGGTGCAATATAGAATGGAGTGAACTGTGGGGCCGAAGAGTTGAAGGCACAGCTCAATGCCTGTTAATGGCTGGGGTGGGGGGTGGGGGTGGAATGGCATGAGCATTACAGTCAGCAATCCAAAGGCACACCCCTGATGTCTGTCAATCTATAAAGGGTGGGACGTTATGGTTAGAAACCTTAATGCCCCGAGAATTTGTTGGTATTTGCAGTACAAATTTTCAACATGGCCATTTTGTGGCCCTGACCTCAAGAAAGCATTTGGGAACTGTTCTCATGAACAGTGGCACTGTGATTTTGTCAATGTGTCCCAAAATTTGAGTTTCCACAGCGACCGTGCCATTGTGCGCCAGATGCATGAAAACACAGATCGGGCAGGATGTGAAGAATGACAGCTGGTACCATTCATAGGGAGGTGTGAAGAGATTGCAATATTGAAAATCTGCACATAACACAGTCATTTAGTGGAATTATTTCACCAAATTTTCAACATAGGCATTTTGTGACCTCTGCTCATGAACACCATCACTATGATGTTCTTAATCTGTCCTGAACATTGATTTCCCACAGCAAGCGTGGTATTCTGCACCGGATGTGTAAATTCATATTTTGGGCAGGATGTGAAAAATGACAACTGTACTGTTCATAAGGATGTGTGGAAAAATGGCAATGTTGAAAATCTGGAGTGAAAATACTACAAATTTGCGAAGTTATGAAGGTGCATGGAAACTGCACAATGCACGCTTGTAACAGTCATTTTATGGACATTTGTCACCAAAGTTTCAGCATAGGCATTTTAGGACCTCTGCTCATGAACAGCATCACTGTGATTTTACATACAAACATATATACAAACATATGAACATACAAATCTGCCAACAGAACACACTAATTGGTCTATGTAAGCCTGCCCGAATGTGCATCTAGCACCCTAGATTGCAGCTGCCCCAGCCTCCTCCCCCCTCAGTTCCTCCCCCGCTTTTCCCAGCCCCTGCCCCCAGAGACCCTTTCTCTTGAATTTTCCCACTCCTCCTTAAAGCTATTGACTGTCATACATGTTACCACCCCCTCTGGCAGTGCATTCCAAATAGACACCACCCTCTCAGAGAAGTAGTGCCTCCTCATTTCCCTTTTGAAATGTCCCCCTTCCAACCTTAGTCTGTGCCCCCTCGTCTCTCTTCCACTCCTCAGTTTAAACACCACCTCGGTGCTAGGTTTATTTATCCCCTCAGGTAGTTAAAAGCTTCAATCACATCCCCCCATCTCTGCTCTCCTCCAGCGTGTACATGTTCAGCACCATCAGCCTAACTTCATATTCCTTTCCTTCCATCCCCTTTAACATTTTTGTTGCCCTCCTTTGCACCCCCGTCTAGTAACTCTATTTCTCTCCTCAGGTATAGCCTCCAGTATTGCACTCAGTACTCTAGGTGTGGTATGACCAATGATCTGTAGAGAGGTAGGATCACATCCCTGTGTCTGGATGACAACCCCCTTGTGGTGCATCCCAGCATCCTGTTTGCCTTCGCTGCTGCTTTCCTTTTTTTGCAGTTAAATGTTTTATTGTTTTCAAACAGAAAGAAAGACACACACAGTTTACAAGTACAGTAGATGTATATACCGGATACCTTCGTGTTGACTGCCTGACCTTATCCTTGATATTGTACTGGCCTGTCAAAGTATCCCTTCAGACTACAACTATACTTGAAAGAGGCATTAAGGCATTAAGGGGAATGGGACAGGAATCAGGGGTTGAGGAACAGTGGGCAGTATTTAAAATGGTGATTTCAAGAACAACAGAATTATGCATTAAGCAGGTTAGCAAAGGAAAGGAAGAGGAGACCATTATGGTTTTCAAAGAGGTAGCAAAGAAAGTGAAAGCCAAAAGATTGCATTCAGGCAATACAAAAGACACAGGCAGAAGGGATAGGGAGAAGTACCAGGAGAAGCAAAGGGAGGCAGGGAGGTCAGTAAGGAAACCAAGCTCAGACAGAAGAACACATTGCAAAATCAGTGGGTAGAGGGACAAAACCTTTTACAGGTACATAAGTGAAAACGAAAGACAAAGGGAAGGATAGTGAGACTGAAGGGGGAGGATGGGGGCCGCGTGGAGGATGACAACAGTAAAGCTGACATATTGAACAGGTATTCCTGCTCAGTCTTTACTGAGGAAGAGAAGGGTAATGGGTCTGAAGGGAGTACAAGGGGTGAGAATGGTGCAGAAATGGACACAAGTCCCTTTATACGAGAAAGGGTCCTGGAGGAACTGGAAGTAATAAGCGTTGATAAAGCAATGGGGCCAGATGGGGTGCACCCCAGGGTCCTTAAAGAACTAAGAAAGGTGGTGGCTGAATCTCTGGCTATCCTGTTTAGCCAATCACTGGAAACAGGGGAGGTACCCAAAGACTGGAGGACAGCAGATGTAGTCCCCTTATACAAAAGCGGGAACAAAGTAGAAGCAGGGAACTACAGACCAGTCAGCCTCACCTCGGTAGTGGGGAAGATCATGGAAGCACTACTGAAGGAGAGATTGGTGGAACATCTGGTTGTCAATGGACTACAGGACCCAAGGCAGCATGGTTTCACCAGGGGAGGTCATGTCAGACCAACCTCATTGAATTTTTGACTGGGTGACTAGGAGGTGGATCAGGGAGGGCAGTGGACATGGCCTATCTGGACTTCAGCAAGGCCTTGACACTGTTCCACATAGAATACTATTACACAAACTGGGGAATATGGGTGTGGGCAGTACAATAGTGTGGTGGGTAGGTAACTGGCTGGGTGGCAGGACACAGAGGGTGGTGGTAAATGGCTGTCACTCCAGAGAGGGAAGAGTGACAAGTGGGGTACCACAGGGATCAGTGCTGGGACCGGTCCTATTCAACATCTTCATCAGTGACATTGCACAGCACCTAGAAGGCAGAATTTCACTGTTCGCTGATGACACAAAGCTCTGTAACAGAGTAGACACACCAGAGGTGTAGACAGAATGAAGGGACCTGCAGAAACTTGGAGAATGGTCAGGGTTTGGCAGTTGAAATTCAATGCAAAAGTGCAAGATAATGCATATGGGCACAAAAACCCTGGCACAATATATCAGTTGGGGGTGAGGATATAGCATGCACCAAGCAGGAAAGGATCTTGGGGTTAACATCCTGATGACCTCAAGGTAGAAAAACAGTGTGACAAGGCAGCAGGTAAAGCAAATAGGATGCTGGGATGTATAGGCAGGGCATCACCAGCAGGAAAGGTAGGTCATAATTCCGCTATACAAGACACTAGTAAGGCCCACCTGGAGTACAGTGTACAGTTCTGGAGACCATACCTACGTAAGGACATAGACAGGGTAGAGAGGTTCAGAGGAGGGCAACAAAGATGGTGCATGGATTGCATCACAAGTCCTATGAAGACAGGTTGAAGGAACTGAACATGTACTCCCTGGAGGAGAGGAGGAGACAGGTGATATGATGGAGACATACAAGTATCTTACAGGGAGGAACAGGGTGCAGGAATACACTATTTTTAAGCGAAAAAGATGTTCCAGGACTAGAGGGCATGGGATGAAGTTGGAGGGAGGATGATTCAGAGGAAACATGAGTAAGAATTTCTTCACAGAACGGGTGGTAGACAAGTGGAACACCCTGCCAGAGGAAGTGGTGGGGGCTGAAACAATCACGGGATTTAAGAATGCATGGGATAGACATAAAGGAATTCTGGAGGTCAGGGGTAAGGGGCAACAGACTTCTAGGAGAACATAAACTGAACTTACAAGCTCAAATGGGCAGACTGGGTGGGCCATAGGCCCTTATCTGCCGACACTGTCTATGTATCTATGTATCTATGTATCTAACTACAGTTGTATATTCTGATAACGTGTGCAGGATAGATACATCTTTTATGGTACCCATGTATTAGTGTGTTAACTGGTATCAACCACCATAAACAACAAACATACATAACAAAATACAGAAAAAAGAAAATACAGAGGGGAGACCCCCTAGGGTGTATACTGTGTATACCTATGGATTTCCTGGACCTATAGCATACCAAATAAACAAAATAGATAAATGCCTACCTTTCTTTTCCATTATCGCATAACCATAGGAGGTATCACCACATATAAGACACAAGGCTTCATGGAGTATAATAGTTACACCTTCTTATGGCCGCTTCTTACCCTGCTTCTGGGGGAGAGAGAGACCACAGAGTAAACAAAGTAATATAATACAGTATCTGCTCCTACTATGGAGCGCAGCTACTGATAGTAAACAGTAATGTGTATTCTATATGGGTAAACTAGGTATGCTAGGTATCATTACTCGGACTTCATAATATAACACTTAGTAAATATACACATACCAATCATTAACTTACAGTATACTAAACCCACAAAGCGGAAATTACCACATTGTGGGTAAACTATGTACAACTTATATCATTCAAATACATACAACAATGCAAGTTACTAACACTCTGTACCTTTATATCCATAGATTCATAATGTACTAGCCATAGATAACATTCAGTTCAGACAATAAGTGGTGCCAGATATGAGGAGACAGATCAACCGATACCAGCTCTGGCTGACAAGTATGCCATAAAGGGGGCCCAACAAGGAGAGAAGAGTTCCATCTTCCTGATAGATGTGTGTGTCTGCCTATCCATCTCATATACAGAGGAGAGCGATGCTATAATCTCCTTGAGACTAGGCAGAGCAGTACTTTGCCAGTTTTGCACGGTTGTCCGTTTGACCTGTATACTAAGTAGCATTAGCCATCTAAATTCCTGATGGTTGGGGGGGGCACCAGACCACAGATCCAGCAGCATAAGATCAGGGTTAACAGGAACCTGACAATGAAGTATCAAGCTGGCCTCGTGTAGCACTTTGTCCCATAGATCATGTATCCGAGGGCATTGCCAGAGAATATGAAATAGATCACCACCAGGCTGGAGACACCTCCAGCACGTATCATGTGTAAGGACTATCATGTTCTTTAATATAACAGGTGTCCTGTACCAAGAGTGCAAAATTGTATTATGTATGAGTCTACTCCGGGTATCTTTATGAGTTTTTAACCCAACCTGCCAGCACCGTTTTCACTGTACATCTGATATTTGTATATTTAAGGCTTTTTCCCATTTTAACTTAGATTTTATGTTGGAGGAAGGTAGCGAGTCCCTCACTGCAGCATATAAGCGTGGCTGCAACTTTATTGGGTGGGGTGAAGCCACCTTTTTAGGTGTGTGAGTTACAGGCTGGAGAAGCTTTACCCTGACTTAGGAGGGTCTAAGACTGTCACGCGTGCAGATATTTTCAGAAATCTGATTTATCCAGGTTCCATCTAGATTGCAGATTCTGATAAGTATCCACCGCAGGGGAGTTAGGTCCCACTATGTCATGAAGAAATGTGATCCCTTTTTCTTGCCAGGAGGGCCAAACCACCATGGAGCCACCGATGGTTATGCTGGGGTTATTCCATAGGGGCATATATGTAAGGGGAAGAATCGGGAGTCTTATTTTTTTATGTAGATGCCTCCAATAACTGATTGAGGAGCCTATAGTGGGATGCGATACATACTCCTGGACGGGGCAGAAAAGAGACTGTAGTAGGGCTATTACAGTAAGTCTGCTCGAGCATTAGCCACTGAGGGGATTCAGTATTATAGGGGTGGAACCATTTCAATGTTTGTGCTCCTTGAAAAGCTAGCTTATAGCCTTCAATCCATGGGAGACCCCATCCCCCTTGCAGAGGATGAGCCCGAAGTTGATTTCTGATGAAATGAGGTCTAACTGAGCCCCATAGGAAGGATCCAATCAACGCGTCAATTTTCCTAAACCAGTGAACTGGGAGAAATAGGGGAATGTGAGCTAGTACATAAAAATCTAGGGCGAGGACATCTTAAAGTGGCTATCTTGCCTGCCATGGTTAAATGAAGCTTATTTATTCGCTCCATTTCAAGTTTGCAATTGGACAGTAGAGGGTACAGGTTATTATCCCACCACTTCGCTAGGTTACTCCCAATCTTTATTCCCAAGTATTTGATCATATGTTGTGACCATTTAAATCCTAACTGTGCCACTGAGTGGGATTTGCACTGCGAATTAAGAGGGAGTATTTCGGTTTTAGATTGATTTACCTTTAACCCTGAGATTGATGAAAAGGAGTACAGGATGTCTAGAAGTTGGGGTAAGGACTCATTAATGTCTCCTAGCATTACCAGCAGATCATCAGCATACAGTAGGGTGGAGACATGGATCTGCCCCTTACCGATACCAGTGATATGCGTGTTCTGTCTGATTGCAGCTGCTAATGGCTCAATAGCAATGACAAACAAAAGAGGGGAGAGAGAGGGCAACCTTGTTGTGTGCCTCTGTGTAAAGAAAATGGTTCAGATAGAACCGAATTGATAAGGACTTTTACATTGGGAGATGTATAAATGGAGGAGACAGCCGCTCTGAAGTTCGGTCCAAACCCCATGTACTGTAAAACTTTCTGCAAGTAATCCCACTCCACGGAATCAAATGCTTTTTCAAAATCAATGGCTACAGCAGCTGATGACCTTGATGTATCTTGATTCGCTATATGAATAAGATTAATAAGTGTTCTGGTATGGTCAGTGCTGTATCTACCTTTTACAAAGCCGACCTGTGATGGATGGATCAGGGATGGTAGAACCACGGCCAGTCTGTCAGCTAGCACTTTAGCATAGACCTTGCTATTTGAATTTATTAGGGATATGGGGCGATAACTAGCCACCTCTTCAGGAGGTTTATCTTTTTTGAGAATAACTGTAATGATAGCCTCCCTTAGTGTAGGAGGTAGTATACCTTTATCCTTGGTCTCTTTGAAGACCTTACAGAGCAGGGGAGAGATCAGAGGGGATAATAGTTGCAGAAAGTCCACAGGGAACCCGTCGCTGCCAGGGGCCTTCCCTTTTTTTAAAGCCAACAGAGATGACGCAACCTCTGTATGGGTTAGGGGTTCCTCCAGAGCTGCACATTGTTCTGGAGACAGCTTCGGGAGTCTCACCATGTCCAGAAATGATGATATATCCATACAAGGATTGGTTCTGGTTGACTTATATAGTTGAGAGTAAAATGCAGTCATTATATCATTCACTTCCTGTGGATTTGTTTTCACTACCCCTGTGACTGGGTCTTTCAACCCCCCTATGTACCTATTCTCTTGTTGTTTCCACGATTGATATGCCAAAATTTTCCAACTTTTTTCCCCACCCTCCCAATATATATGTTTTAATCTGATAAGTGCCAAGTCAGCCTTTCGGGAGATAAGTTCGTTTAACCTAGTCCTTATAGCCAGGACCCGTCGACCCCACAATGACTGAGAGGATGAGTGAGATTGTGCCTTAAGAGTTTTTTCAGCGTTGAGCAGGTCGTCTTCCAATTGTGCTATTTCCCTTTCCCTATTTTTCCTCCTGTAAGAGGCATACCCTATAATTTTCCCATGCATGGTAGCTTTGTAAGCCTCCCAGGTATTTTGGGCAGATGTGTCTTCGACAGGGTTCTCCCTAAGAAAATTTGTGGTCTCTGATTCAGCCCATTTTCTAAAATTGGGATCTCATAGGAGTAACGGATTGAGTCTCCAGGAGGGGGACCTTCGAGTGGAAGGACCCCAAGAGATAATCACCTGTACTGGTGCATGGTCCGAGATTACCATGGGAAGAATAGCTGAGTTCATAATTGAGCCTGTGAGAGTATGGGAAATAAGCCAGTAGTCTAATCTACTGTAAGTGCCATGGACCCCAGAATAGTAGGAGTAGTCCCGAGGGGTGCACTAAGCGCCATATGTCTACCAGCTGATACTCGGAGCTTAGGTGTTGAATGGCCTGAGCCCCCCTGGTATCGTTCTTTGCCTAGATCCTCCTATCTAACACAGGGACTAGTGTGGTTAAAATCCCCCGAAGATAATGGGTGTGTCTTTTTCTACCATTGTGTCTAATTTAGAGTTCAGATCTAAGAAGAAAGAAGGGTCATCCACATTTGGAGCATAAATATTTACCACCAGAAGATGGCCCTCGGGGGTGTCGAGCAAGGCTATTGCCCAGCGTCCCTGGGAGTCTGTCTTCCTCTTAACCACCGCCCAGGGGAGTGATTTGTGGAGCAGGATTGCTACGCCTCTTTTCTTAGTGGAAGCGCAGGAGTGCAACTCCAAACCTACCCAGTCCCTAATTAAGTAATTACAATCTTTCTCAGCAAGTTTAGTTTCTTGCACTAAGGCCACCTGGGTTTTAAGCCTTTTAAGATGTGTGAATACCTGCTTCCTTTTAGAAGGGGAATTTAACCCTCTTACATTCCAAGTTATAAAGGAGATATCACCCATTAGGACGAATATAACAAAATCTCTTAGGGGTATGTGGAGGGGTAAAATCGGCCAACCATCGTAACCTCTCCCCAGATCCAATCTGTAACCATACACGCATAAGGCAGAGTTTACTAATGCTTAACACCTCACAACTGTTCTGCAAAGTTGTAAGTATAGTCTGAAACACAACAAATATTAACAAACTAAAACTATTTACATGCAATGCGCACCATTGCGCTTTGGAGAAAAACGATGTCTCAGGCCAAGGAGTCGAGATCCTCTCAGGCCACATCGTTCCACCTGAAGTGGGGTAGTAGTCTTGGGTGCTAATGAGGACTTTATCGCCCCTAAGAGCATCTCCTTTCTCAGGGACCTAGTAAGTTAACATAGCCTCACACCCGGTTTCTCTAGCAGCAGTAGGATAAGCATACCGGATAGCATACTGATCCCTTAACTTGCTGCGGTGCCCGTGGGGGGGGGGATTCTCCATTCTGACTCTCGACATTACTTTTTGCAACCCTAGAAATTCGCTAGATATCAGAATTTCCCCCTTCCATAAGCCCTTCGTAGGCCCAGAGAGCCCAAGTATTTATTACTATTAAGGGCCTTAACAGATCCATCAGAGTTTAAACCAGCTCTGTATAATACCAGCTGGTGCCATAAAAGCATGGGAGGACCGGTTAGACCACAGGGATAACCTTGCTAAAGGGATTGTACATACCTATGCTTTCTCCCACCCAATCCACATAATCACCCCCTAACATACAGTACAAACATGAGCACTTATCTAACAATGGTCCTGTGCATCCAGGGGAGGCAAACTTTCGGTACTGGATAGAGGCTGGCGAGCACATTGATTTGAGCTGTTCCCCACATGACTGTTTGTATGCAGTTCCTGAGCAGAATCCTTAAGTATGGGTACAGCTGAAACAAGACCACAGATGGGGGGTTCAGCCTTTGAAACCTCCTGCAGCATTTCCTCTTTGGGGTAATCTGGAAATTCATCATGAGAGACAGAGGCGAGTGGTGCATATCTGTTGGGGGAAAGGAAGTGGGAATTGAAATCCTCCGGAGTTGCCATCGGTTTAAGCGTCATTTCAGAAACGTTCCCTGCACGATTGATAGGATGGGTTCTCTTGGGGTGGTTCTCGTTTTGTTGATGTTTCCGTGTTCTTGCAGGGAGTGGAGTACTCTGACCCTGAAACTGGAACCCATTTGAATGAGGTGTAGTTATGAAAGCGTCATCTAGCAATACGGTATTACTGTGGCACTTCACTGGTAAAACAGGATCCGTTATCACATTATCCTCATTAACATTCCCAGGCCATTTTTATTTTAGGTATTCAGACAAACTACTCGGGGTGGTAAACAAGAGAAATGAACCATTCTCTTCCATCTGCATGATCGCAGGGTAACGAAGTGTGAATTTGATGCCTTTTTCATGCATTATACGCCTGGCCTCAGAGTATTCTTTCCGGCGAGCTGCCAGGTCCCGGGAATAGTCCTGAAACATCATTATTTTATGCTCTTGCCAGTAAAGAGCTCCAAGCTCCCGGGCTCGAGATGTAGCCCACTCCTTGTCAGCAAAATTTAATATTCGTAACATGAGCGGTCTCGGCCTGTCACCGGGTTTTGGTTTAGGAGCGAGAGTTCTGTGCCCTCGCTCATCATGAAACCGGGAGGGAGACTGTGCTTCAGTACATCAGGGAGGGTATCATATAGGAATTCAACAGGATTACCTTGCTCTACGCCTTCCGGGAACCCTAACAGTCGCAGGTTGTTACGCCGACTTCGATTTTCTAAATCGTCAACTTTTACCTGCAGAGCCTGGATTGACCTCTCTTGAGCCCTCATTATAGCAGAGAGATCTTCCAGTGCATCGGTGTTTTCTTTTGTTTTTTGCTCTGTTGTGTCGAGTCGGGATTCAAGCCTATTAATTGCTGCTGTCGTATTTTTCACTGCCAGTGTCACCTCGGCCATTTGTTTCAATAGTGTGGCGAACATCTCCTGAGTCTGTTGCGTACTGGGGCCTGCGGCCTTCCCCGGGCCGCTTTGTTTCGACATGATCAGATGCCTTAGTCCTGTCACCACTATCAGATGTGCGGGCCAAAGTTTCTCAATATAGCCAAATAGCCAAACCCTTCCGGATACCTTCTAGGCTGCTAATTATTGTAATGCAAGTTGGAGCACGGAGCTATCGCTCTAAAATTGTCCCCGAGATACGGAGCGCTCACATCAGGGGGCCATCATGCCAGGAGCCAAGCCACACCCTGCACTGCTGCTTTCCTGACTGGGCAGAGTTGCTTGTGCTCCCAGTTACCAATACCCCTAGGTCCTTCTCCTCCTTTGTGATCCCCAACCAATAGTCCCTCTTCTGTTTCTTTGCCCTGAAGTGCATCACCTTACACTTCTTTGCACTGAATCCTGGCTGCCACTCCATTAACCTTGTCTGTAGTTTGGTTAGGTCTCCCTGCAGTTTTTCCTATCCATCCTCTTCGTCCACCACTGCCCCCAATTTGGTATAATGTGCAAACAGACAAACCCTGCTCCCCAGTCCATGTGCTATATTGGAAATAAAGAGCCCAAATAGCACCGGGCCCAGCAGTGACCCCAGCGGCACCCCGCTTGTCACTGCTTTTGGTGCCAAGAGGTACCCCACCACCACCAACCTCTGCACTCTCCAATGTAACCAGTTCTCTATCCATTTAGTCAGACCACCTTCCACCCATACCCCTCCTTCTCATCACTCTTCTCCTCCTTGGCCTGTGTCCCTCCTCCTGGTAGTTCACACCCTTTCTCCTCCTTATTCTTATCGGGTGGTGGTGCCTTTTGTATTACACTCAGACCACTCTGCCCGGCCCCTCCCAGGGTTACTATGCCTCCACCTTTACCTACATCTAGGGGGGTGAGCTTACTCAGCTCCCCTGTCCATGACTTTCTACCAACCTGTGTCTTTTGGTCACCCCCCACTAGTTTAAATCCACCTTAGTAGAGGTATATCCCTCTAATCCTGCCTTTAATACTCCCCACCCCTTGCTGCTCAAGTGTACCCTGCCCTCTGTGTACAAGTCACTATTCCCCCCAGACCCTACCACAATTAGTCACTAACCCATCATTTTTGGTGTGGCACCAATCCCTCAGCCACTCTTTGAACTCCTCAAGCCTATCCTTCCTCCCTATGCTTGCACATGGTACCAGCAGTACTTCCAGAATGCCACCGACTCTCCCACCCCCTCACACTACCTATCCAACTACTCAAACCTCCCCTTCACTACTTCCACAGTCCCCCATGTCAAGGTTTTGTACCCACATGCAACACTAAATGAAGTTTCTTCATCTGCCTCATTGCACACTTGAGCAGTGCCTGCTCTGCCCCTCCTGCAGTCAACCTGAGGATAGCTTCATCGCAAATATGGCTGTGCCTTTCCTCCGTGCCACCTCATCTCACCCCTTTCAGTATAGAATCCCCCCAGGACAAGTACCCCACCATCCTTTACCCCTTTCCCTTCTAATGCCCCTTCCACCACCCCAGTATTAATTCTTCCCTGCCCCTTACCCCTGCCAGCTGCTCCCTCTGTGACTTCTGTGTCTGTACCCCCCCGCTCCCGCCTCACCCCTTTTCTCTGCCTTATTCCTCCCATCCCCATTGAACACCTTTCCAGCCTGACTACTTCCTACTGGGCTTCCCATGTTGACCTCCCCATCTCCCCTGCTGATTTCCAACCCCTCTCCTATCCCTGCTGTTGTCAGTTTAGAACTCCCATTCCCTTCTACCCCAATAGTGATGCCCCTTCCATCCTTCTCCCTTCCCATAGTCTTTTCTCCTCCAGTCACCACCCCTCCTTCCTTACTAGTCCCTTCTACCCTTTTGTCCTCGCTAACTCTTCCCCTACCTGTTGCCATCCCTCTCATGCCCCACTTGTCCTCCCCCCTTCAGTATGTTCCTGCTCCCCCTCTCTCTCCTATAGAAGAGGTTAGAATCTATTCCTAGTTGAAACGCCCCCTACATTTCTTCCCCCTATAGGTTCCCCCATCCTACTTGTTCCCATCTGTGCCACCCCTGGTCCCACCCCTAGTCTCTCCCTACCCGCAGCCATCTGCTCTCTCCCCTGGTACTCCTTGTGGTCTCTTCCATCTCCATCAGGAGGCTCCCCCCTTGCCTCGGGCACCCTATCCCTTCTCCTCTCTTTTCTGTAAGTAACTCTGTTACTGGGGTTGGGATCACTTCCTAGTTGTTCTTCTTCCGTCCCCCTTTGCCATCCCCTATCCTCCCCAACCAGGATGCCTACCATTCTCATCTGCCCTGCTACTTAGACTCCTCCCTAACATCCACAGTTCCTTCCTCAAACTAGCCAGTCATCTACAGACCATACACCTCCCCATCCTCCAAGCCCAGTCAAGGATCATGGCGGACCCAGACCCTGTACACCCCACCACCCTTCCAAAGATGCTAACCCTATTGACATGTGGCATCTGCCCCATTTTGGCCCCCATCTTATGTTACGAGCTCTTACTCCCAGGTTCTGTACCGTACTACAACTGTTAGGCCCATATTTACTCAAATTCCTGCTCCCCCACACTAGTCCCCCTACTGCCCCCTTGCTGACCAGGTTAATTGAGTCTCAAATCTCATCCATTAGATACTGTATTACTGTAGCAATCCTTAAGCCTCCTTGTCCATTTTTCACCCCTCAGCTAGCGTACTTTTTGTTCTCAGCTGTCATGTAGTTTCACTTAGCCCAGTTAGAAATCCTATTGCCCTCCAAGTATTACTCAGCTCAGTTAGAGAAATAAACATAACAGATAAATATGTATTATTACAGCAATCATAACAAGATAGCTCAGTATTTAGCTCAGTTAGAGAAATAAACAGAACAACTAAATCTGTATTATTACAGCAATCCTGAAAGTATCCAATAATTGCTTTGTCTCCACTCCAGAGACCCTGCTGTAATATAGGACCACAGAGGACCCTGGGTCGGAGGGTGGGCAACTCTAAAGTCCCGGCAGAGCTCCATTGAGCTTGCTCACTCCCCCTTTCTCACTCACTTGTTCTGTTTCTCCTAGCGCTGCAGGCTGCCCTTTTGTACTGAGCTCCTGCCTGCTCTGGCGCATTTTTCTGCCCACAAAGAAATCTACAACAGTCCCAACAGAGCTCCATTGAGCTCACTTACTCCCCCTCTCTCACTTGCTCGTTCCATTTCTCCCAGCTCTGCAGGCTGCCCATTTGTACTGGGCTCCTGCCTGCGCTGGTGCATTTTTCTGCACGCAAAGAAATCCGCAGCAGTCCCGATAGAGCTCCATTGAGGTCACTCACTCCCCCGTTCTCACTTGCTCATTCTATTTCTCCTGCCACTGCAGGCTGCCCTTTTGTACAGGGACCCTGCCTGCATTAATGCCTTTTTCTGCCCCCAAAGAAATACGCAGCAGTCCCGACAGAGCTCCATTGAGGTCACTCACTCCCTTCTCCCTCACTCACTCGTTCTGTTTCTCTCGGCACTGCAGACTGCCCTTTTGTACTGGGCTCTTGCCTGCATTGGCACCTTTTTCTGCCCACAGAGAAATCCACAGCAGCCCCGACAAAGCTCAGTTGAGCTCGGTCACTCCCCCTCTCTCACTCATTCAATTTTAATCTGTCCATAACACTGATTTCCCAAAGTGACTGCGCTATTCTGCGCCAGAAGCGTGAAAGCACATTTTGACCAGGATGTGAAAAATGACAGCTCTACTCTTCATAAGGAGGTGTGAAAAAATGCCAGTGTTGAAAATTTGGCATAAAAATATTATTAATTTGCGAAGTTACAAGGGTGCGTGGAAACTGTGCAATGCACGCTCATAAGACAGTCATTTTATGGACTTTCAGCACAAAATTTTCAACATTGGCATTTTAGGACCTCTGCTCAAGAAACAGTGGCACTGTGATTTTCTTAATGTGTCCCAAACACTGATTTCCCACAGCGATCACGCTATTCTGTGCTAGAAGTGCGAAAACACATTTTGGCCAGGATGTGAAAAATGACAGCTGTACTGTTCATAAGGAGGTGTGGAAAAATGCCAATGTTGAAAATCTGGAGTAAAAATATTGAAAATTCATGAAGTTATGAGCATGCATAGCAACTGCACAACACACGCTTATAAAACAGTCATTTTTTTAATTTTTCCTCCAAATTTGCAACATAGGCTTTTTGAGAGTCCACCTCACGAACACTGGCACTGTCATTTCATTAATCAGTCCTGAAAGATGATTCTGCGAAGTGTCCGCAAAATCACCTTTCAGGACCGAATAATGCCATGACAGTGGCTGAATTCATGAGGAGGGGTCTCAATAACCCCATACTGAAAATGTAGTGCCAAAATTCTCAAAAATGCCTGAGATATGCACCAAAGTTGAAAAAAACCCTATTTATGCTATTATACAGCTTACCAGCATTTCTTCAGTTCGTGGTCGGCTTTGAAGAGTGCAGACGTGTTCCTGGTCCACCGAAGATAATTGCGCCAGGCTCCAGAGGTAAGTATGGGGTGGGGGGTGTGGGGAGGTAGGGTGCTCATGGGTTGGGGGGGCACAGACAGCGAGAGACCATTTTCTTCTTTACAAGGCGGTGGCATGCTGGCTGAACTAGTGTCAGCAGCAGCATGCCACCGCATTGGGGAAAGTGGGCCAAGCCTCAAAAGGCACTGGGCGCATTGGCCACAACAGTGCCACACCTCCACAACCTGCTTCTGCAGCAAGCTGCTGCAACATGTTTCTTGTGCATGCGTGCAAGCAAACGTAAAAATGACACTGATTTGTCCCCCAAAAAGAAAGCACTTACTTGAAATAACAGTTTGAGCCTTCTGTTGCAGTATTCATCAAGTGACAGGAGTGTAATACTTATAGTATTGGACCAATTTATGCCACCTTGTAGTCAATGTATCAAAGAAACCCTACAGAAAATCCATTCATCTATCCTTGGTGGGTCATATCCACATATTTATAACCCAACAAAAAGCACTTACTAATTTTAACCCAGGCTGTATTGGAGTATAAATAATGTAACATCAGAGCTCCATAATGTCTTCAAAAAAGTGGGACCATACCATTACACATTGGATAATAATGTATCACTGTAAAAGGGGATAGATCTTGACTCTCTGAGCAACTCACTCATTACCTTAGAAAATCTATCAAATGAATTTCAGAAATATTTCTGCTATCATAAAGCTGAGAATGTCCACCTTCCTTGAGTGTAACAGTCTTTCTTGTTAAAGGGTGCAGCTGAGATTGTGAGAGTCAGTTAAACACGCCAGGAATTAGCAGAGAGCAGAAACATAAAATATTGTCCTTTTGCTTTTATAGCGAATAATACAACTAGCATTCTAGCACATAGAATTTTTGAAGCCCATCCGGTGTTAAGCTATAAATAACTGCATGTTCTTTTATTCCAAGTGTGTAACACTCTGAATTTCCATACTAGTTCTCATTTCATGTCATACTGTGCATAATGTGTTAATGAAATTACCCTTGATATTCATCTAATCTTTCTTCATTTAGTCTTATCCACATTTTCATATCCTAATAAGAGGGCACTTACCAATTTAGTTTCCAGAAAGTGCATTTGGTGGAGTATGAATACCTTGGGAGATGTAAAAATGTCCTTCAGGTGAAAAGAAATCCTTCCAAGCTGAGTTTTAATTTGTACACAGTGTTTCTAGACTATGGGAGTACCAAGGATGTAATATTTGATAGGGAATGTATACAGTATAGATGCTAATGCTTTAAATTAGAAGAATTCTCTAGCAGATTTTCTCCAACATAAAGCATTTACTGTTTTGTAGATCTGCCTGTCAAGATGAAAACTGGAGTTTAATAACTCATTTTGAAATTGTTGTTCCTTACAGGTGACCAAAATACTAAAATAAACATTTCCTCTGATCTGTACCCCAACAAGAAAACATTTCGACACTGCCCTGAACCAACTCGAACTTGGAGTTGGTTATTCAGAGAACGGGGGAGGTTGTGGAGGGGTGAAGCTCTCCACAGAAAAACACTTTGTCCCAATGGAAAAAATGCCAACTGTCGGTATTGTTCCCATCCCAGTTGGAGGTGTCAACAACGATGTTGTCATTGTATTAATGTGGAACCCATTACTCCTTAAAAATCTTAGTGGTCACTGTGGAATGTAATCTTCTCAATGTGGGACAGAGAGTTTCTGAGAGACAAAATGAATTACATATGTCATAATGTGTGACAGTTGAGTGGTATGAGAGGAGTAGGAGTGAATGTGCTGCTACATTTTCCCTAACCTCTCCACTAACTTTGCTATTTTCTCTTTATTGATCCATTCAGAAGAAGTAAGGTGAGATGTCAGTTCTAATTCAAATTTCTATTTTCAGTGTGTATTTAATACTACCTTTTTGTTTTATTTCTATCTTACATTCAGATTCATCTAAGATGAGGTCATTGTGATTCCAATCTCAGCACCACGTTTTTGCAAGTAAAATTTGCAATTACAACTAAAAAATGAAGCTAATGTGTGCATTCAGCCAAATATATGAAGTCTCATTGAAGTAAAACTTCCTCAGATCCCTCCTGAATTTACTGCAACTATTCTCCAATCATGCTCTCTTGTTTATGCATCCCTATTCCTAAGAAACAGGTCTTCCCTTGTGACCTTGCTTATACCATTCAGAAACGTGTACATCTCTCCTGCGAGTACATGTTTAGGACTACCAGGTGCTTCTCATAGGATTTGTGTTGTTGACCCTAGAGCATTTTAGTGACACTCCTCCATACTAACACTAGCCTTTCTATATCCATTCACAGGTGTGGGCCTCTCAACTAGGAACAGTATTTCAGGTGAGGCCTCACCAGAGCTCTGAATAGGTGCAGTATCACATAATTTCTGCTGCTATTCTGATGCCCCTCCCAATACACCCTAGCATCCTTGAATCCTTACAGTATGCCTTATTCCACTGGTGGATTTGCTTGTGGGGGGGCTAGTGATGATGACACCCAAATCCTGTTACTGTTGTAGTGGCCAGTTCTACCTCTCACGTGCATTACTCAATGTGTGGGTTCTTCTTCCCCAAGTGCATCACCTTGCACTTCTAAGCATTGAATCTAAACTGTCAGATCTTTGACCACATTTACAGAATCTCTACACTCTTCTGAAGTTCTTTCACCACATTTTTGTTGCCTGTCCTGCCATATAGCATTGCATTATCATAAATAGAGACACATTTTGCACTGACTACTCTTTCTATGTCACTAATAAATATATTGAATGGAAAAGGTCCTGGCACTGATGCCTGTGGTACTCCAATTTTAACCTCCAGTCCCAGAGTTTTCCTTGTTTACTATCACCATCTGTTGCCTCCACCTTAGCCACTTTCTTGCCCACCTGACCAAATCTTTCTCTGCTCCTACATTCTACCACTTTTTCAGCAGCTTTCTGTGTGGCAATGATTCAAAGGCTTTCTAAAGTCAAAGTAGAGCAAATCTACTGCTTACCCTTTATCTACAGCTCTAGTGACCCAGTCAAGAAACAGTATCAGGTTGGTCTAGCATGACCTCCTTGATACAAACCCATGTTGCCTGTCATACATCAGCACATTGTTCTCTAAGTAGGCCACCAGACTTTCCTAAACCATGGTCTCCACTAGCTTACCTACAATGGTGATGAGACTGAATGGCCTGTAGTTGCTCAGGTCCTCACAGTCTCCCCTTTGTTGATTGGAACTACAACTGCAGATATCCAGTCTCCTGACCATACTCCAAACTCTAGTGAATCAGTAAACATCTGGGTCAAGGAATCATCTACTTCTGAAGTCACTTCCCTGAGTACCTTTGCGTGCAGGCCATCTGGGCCTGGTAATTTATCCAGCCAGGGGGCCTCTGGTTCTTTTTTCACCATTCTTCCATGATCAATATCCACACCATTGCCTGCTCCACCCATGTGGCTGCCTTGATCCTGCTGTTCAAGCAGAGGCCCATTATGATCAACCATGACTACTAAGCAGAAGTAACTGTTAAGGGCATTGTCCTTCTGCTCATCATCTACTACCCTCCCATCTAGCCTGAAAATCCACTCTAGCTTTCTTTTTACCCCTAATATAGCCAAATATTTTTTTCCTCCCTTCACACACTCAGCAATTCACAGTTCACTGTCTTTCTTTGCCTGCCTGACCACCACACTCATTATTTTCAGCCTGGCGTGGTACTCCACCTATTTTTCCTCCCCCTTATTTTTCTTATGAAGAACTTTTTTGCACTCACAGCCCCCCTTACTTACTTTGAGAACAAGTTAGGCTTTTTGTGCTTGTGCCTCTTGGTGAACTTTCTTGCACAAGACTAGGGATGGGTGGGGGGCGTGGCCAAACAGAAGAGAAGAATGGACGCTTGATTCCAGAACTCCGGGCCCATCCACATTACATTGGTGCCATCCATCACTAAAGACTAACTGAAAGAGCACAAATAACATCAAGAAACAGTTCTTTATATAGCTGCACTTAAAAAGTTGAAAAAGAAGCAAGCTCACCTGAAGCTACAGCCTGCTATGGCCGGTAGATCATCAGGACTGGATCCCCTACTAAATCAAGTGGCCTCACCCAGCGTGAAATGCAATGAACTGCTACTTGTACAGAGCAACAACAAACAGTGCCTGCCACAATAGAACACTTAATTCAAGCCCTAAAATTTGAACTTACACGTCAGATGTGGGCAGGTTTCAGAAATATAGGAGCCCAACTTACTCAACTTCAGCAGACAGTCAACATGTTTGGGGACACCGTTGAGAGTCACACAGGCAGGCTGGATGATTTAGAACACTGATTTAGTGCACAGAAAGACTTTCACTCCCAGCTAGATATCTCGCTGCAGGCTGCTCTCAGAGAGATAGACTCCCTCAAAGCCACACTGGACGATCACGAAAATCATGAGAGATGGTGCAGTGTCCATGTGGTGGGACTGCCTGAAGGCATGTAAGGGACGAACTGCAGGAATTTTATGGGGCCATGACTCATTAAGACATTGAAACTTCCAGAGGTGGCTATGTTGGAGATCCAGAGGACTCACTGATCCCCGAGCCGCTGCCCAGGACCAGAGGAGTGACCACACCACTTAATCATTAAGTTTCTCAGGTGCCAGGACCAGCAGATTGTACTTGATGTAGCCCATAAGATGGATACCATCAATGTGAAGGGGAAGCAAGTAGCATATTCCCAGATTACTCCAGGAAACTTCAGATGGAACGGCAGGCCTTTAATACAGTTAAGAAGAAGCTTCACGAGCTTAATTGCATGTTTGCCATGGTCTACCCAGCACACATGATCATCCTGCCACAGAACCACAAGGCCAGGGCCTTTACAGATCTAGCAGCAGCGTTGGCCTACATTCCACAGGAGCTGGGGCAGAAAGAATGTGATCTTGGTTCCCACTCCAGCAACACCTGAGCAGTGCGATAAGGTACTGTGCATAATGTTGGCTTGGGGAGACTGAGATGACTGTGGGAGCCTGAGGGGAAGATCTTTTTTTATATTTTTGCATCTTGTCCATGGACCACCATGGAATACATCCAGCCTATCATGGCTGGGCCAGGACTGCCCTGTCTCTGATATGAGCATTGGTGAGTCACCTAAAGACCTCTCCTGTAATGCTGGGAGAGGGAGGCAACTGTTGTATGCTTTGTAGTCAAATAATCAGAACAATGCATGGGGTGCAATTGCAGTATCCCTGTGAGTACACTGACTGACTGGGTATCAAACAGTTTGTTTCTATTACACACCCTAAACTGAGCACCTATTGTTTTGAATATCTTCCTGCTTACTTATTTTTTCCCCTCGAGAATGTAACTGCAATGAGCCTTGCAAGGAATCATAATGGTAAACAGGTGACAATTTTGTAGTGTTAACAATCATGAATTCCCTACATGGCAAGTAGACTTTTACTTTATTCCTTATTTGACTGTTACTCTGTCCTCCAAATCTGGAAGCATGTTTCTGTATGTATGGAAAGGGACAGATTTACCTCGCTTAAGGAGAGATGCTTATATGGGGAGAAATGCATACATTTATCTTTTCTTTGATTACTTTTTAATTTTACATTTTGATACTTTGGGAATGAGGAGAAACATGTACCATGTCAAGTGACGATGAGAGAAATGCCCTTTATGCTTAATTAAGATTGAAAGCCTGTATACTATGGGAGTGATGTACTAACTACATATTTTTGCAGGATGTAAATATTTTTTTTCTTTTCTTTTCTTTCTCTCACTTGTCCTTTTTCTTCAGAGGCTTGGATGCTTATACTACAGAGTTTCTTTATATTCTGGGGGAGTTCTAAGTTCTAAGTGTTAACTTACATGAACAAGCAACAATGGAAGAGGAGAACATTTCTGTGGGAGGTTGAGTCAGATGCAGGATATTGGGTCAGATGGCCCATGAAAGGGCACTGAGAGAGGTTTGGAGCCATACCCACCAACACCACAAGGAATATTCTTACTACTCTCATGTGCATAAAATATACTCTAGACTAGATTAATTCCTGGTTTCTCCAAATATACTTAGATGCATGGTATCAGCCAAATATGGTCTGATTTGTATAGCAGATCATGCACCATTAGAACTCTCACTAAACACAGGTCAAGTGCTCCCTCCAAGCAGGCAGTGGATGCTGGATCCCACCCTATTGACTTCTCATGCCTATAAGGCATACATATCTGAAAATATTCATGAGTTCCTGATGCACAACAGGTTGGGGACAAATCAGTGTCTACTACATGGGAAGTATTAAAGGCTTACCTTAGAGGGGCCACAATAGCTTTCACCTCACACCAACGTAGGGAGTCACTGGAAGAGGAAGAAACTCTAGTAGAGCAAATCTGGGCCTTGGAAAGGGAGAGAATGTTGGGAACAGAGGAAAGCAAAGAGGGAATGCTGAAGTTGTTGAAGGGGAGATTAACTCAGCTATTGACCAACTGCATAGAAAGGGACATCATAAAAGCTGGTGAAGTGAATTATTTTGAAGGAGATAGAGCTGGTAAATGGTTAGCTTGGAAAGTGAAAAAACAGGCAGTGGAAAGAGTGATTTTTACCATGGAGGATAGCCAGAGGGGACAACCTTGGATCCACTAACAATAAATTAGAGACCTTAAATTTAAGACCTTCCTCAAATCTGTGTTCACTTCTGAGGCCCCTAGGGATGCAGATCCGGACAGCTTTTTTAAGGGTGTCCCATTGATGCCACTGGAACCTACAAGGAGTGAGGAGTGAGGAGCTTTATAGCCCCTTTACTATAATGGAGCTAAAACATGCTATATGGTCCTTTAATGTGGGAAGGGCCACTGGGCCTGATGGCATACCTATGGATTTTTACAAAATAGTCTGGAGTGGCATACATAGCATTCTCATGTTGATGGTGCAAGAGACATTGGAATAGGGAGTGCTCCCTCAATCTTTGAAACTAGGCACCATTACAGTTCTCCCAAAACCAGGCAAGGACCCCCTCTAAGTGTGGCTCCTACCATCCTATTTCTCTCCTAAATGTGGACTACAAGATTATAGCCAAATTAATTGCCACTAGATTGGAGGGTATATTGCCAGTACTGGTTCACCAGGATCAATGTTGCTTTGTTAAGGGCAGAAAAGTGAAGCACAACATACATAGAATGTTGAACATCTTACATGGGTGGTCAGGTAGGGGAAAGGACAAAGGCAGAGGCCTCTTGGCGCTTAAAGCAGAGAAGGCCTACCCTAAGGCATTTCAAACTGGGACCTAGATTATGTTCCTGGATACAAACACTCTATGCATCCCCCCAGGTGCAAATTCTCACAAACGACAACCTGACGTCCCCTTTCCCCTAACCAGGGGAACAAGGCAGGGATGCCCCCTGTCACCCTTACTTTATGTCCTAACAATGGAAGTGCTGGCCTTAGCCATATGTAATCATCCACAGGTACAAGGTTATACCAAGGGAGGTCAAAACTAGGTAATATCCTTATTCGTGAATGATATTCTCCTGTTCTTGAAGGAATCCGGGACATCTATTCTGGCCCTTACTGCTTTATTTGATGAGTATGGGCCCCTATCAGGCCATAAAATTAATTGAGTGAAGTGAGAGTGGCTGCCCTTGGGTGAAGCTGAGTCCTCTCTCACCATTCAGCACTTCACTCTTCCCCTGGTAATGTCCCTTAAATATTTGGGAATATATCTCCCTAGGAAGCTCTCTAATATTTGTGAGATAAACTACAAACCACTGTTAAAGCTAATCCAGGGGGAATGAGACAGGTGGAAGAGTCTACCTCTCACCCTAATAGGAAGAGTAAATATGGCTAAAATGTACATTCTCCCACAGTGCCTATATCTGTTCCAAACTCTCCTGATCTGGGTCCCCAAATACTATTTTAAATCCTTGCAAGGGGCTATAACTTACCTGCTCTGAAGGGGTAGGAGAACCCAAATCAGGCAGGGCGTTCTGTGGAGGTGTGTGATGGAAGAGGGGTTGGGCCTTCCTAATCTGCACCTGTACGACCTAACAACGCACATTTCCCCTCTAGCTGATCTATTACAGGATGTCCCAGAGTGCAGGATGTGGTCAATGATGGAAGTGTCCACTAATGATGCTCCACTGAGTATTTCCCACTTTCCAGCAGCACTGAAAAGGAAAATAGTCAAACACATTGCTAATACATTTACCTGAACTACTATGTGGGCATGGCTTGCAGCCCATCAACTTCGTGGCTACCCAGCCACTATATCTCCAGATGCTCCCATAGCAATTGCACTGTGGGAGGAGGGGAGCATTCCTGATCCATTGGCTCAGGCACTAGGACATGGGGAAGGGCTGGACCGAAATGTTTTTCTCAGCTAGTTGACCAGGACACCTTTCACTCATACCAGTTCCTGTCCAGAAGGCACAGCCTGCATCCATCCCAATTCTTGCATATTTACAGGTTAAACACAGAATGCTGTCAAACCAGAGCAGGGATGGGAAGGTGCCCACATTCGCACTAAATAAATCCCCACTGGAAGAGATGGTGAGGGGCCCATGGGGGAAGGGAATCCTAAATCACTTACCAAATGTTATAGAACTCTGTTAGGTTATCTACCCTCAACTCTAGACCAACTTAAGGATGAATGGGACAGAGATATGGGGGGGAGCGATCCTGATGGAGGGGGACTGGAAAATGATCCCACAAAGGTGCATGAAATGCTCGGTTAATAACAGACTAAGAACAATACACTATAATGTTCTGCATAGAATGCATTTCACCCTAGCTCTGGCTCGCAAGATAGACCTCTCAATCTCGGACCTCTGCCCACAGTGTAAAGTGCATTCTGGCATTTTCAAATACATGGTATGGAGCTGTCCAAGGACCAGGGATTTCTGATACAGAATCACAAGCCTAATGCAAAGGGCTCTGGATGATGATCAGGAAATTGGAATTGGCAAAGTGCTGTTTGGATTGCCTGGGAGGTCAAGGGGGAGGTAGAGGTCTGGATCACCCCTAGTGGTCTCTGGCAGTGGAAGTGGAGAAGCAAGCCTTGGCTAGCCACTGGGCAGTTGAGTCCGTACCTATAACCTCTGAGTGGGCATCCAAATTATTGTGCTGCATGAAATTAGAATATACTCAGTATAACCCAAGCAATAGAGAGGATAAGTTCATGCGGGTCTGGGGCCCACTACAGCGAGCACTGCCAGAGGCCTGGTTTCTGAGTATATAGAAAGCACTGATATGTAGTATGGGGACACAAAACATTACCACGAGCTGCATGCCTCTTTTGAAATATTGCTTTGGCCTTTTGGTGTTTTGTAGTCATTTCCTGGAGAGACACTGTTGTCTTTCAGGGATAAATGACATGGACCACCCAGAGGGGTGGTGAATTGACTCCCCCAAGGAAGAAGTAAATGTTAAACTTTATATAAGAAATGCTCCCAGGTTAACAGGAATTCTACTGTAAAATTAGCCATACTTGCCTATGTTGTAATACTTGAGCTGTAATATTATTGTCATTCATAGGCTGCTACTTATTTACCTAGCTATGTACTTGTAACCTCTAGAGTACCATTTTTGTATGGAATTCCAAATCTGTGTCAACAGAGTAATGGTATATGTATGTGTTTGTCTGCTGACCTGCAAAATGAAGTTTCAACAAAAAGAAAGACTAGGGTTGGGTGAAGTGGCTGAAACTTACTTTGCAAATTAATTGGTTCCATGTCATAACAGCGATCCTGGAAAGGTGATTACCATTAGAGTGAGTGTACATCGACGAAAATCAATTTCAGCAACGTACACTCATGGCGCACAGCAAAAAGGTGCTGGAGACATAAATTTTTTTGTTCACCCCCCACACACCCTTACTAAAGGATTCTCAGCTCCAGGGGGGTGCATGTCGGGGGGTGGGTGCAAAACAAAAAAAAAACAGAAAATCCAGGACCGGTGCAAAAAAATGAATGCATCCAGAACTGAACCCAGCACCCTCCTAACCCTAACATGCCACCAACCCACCATTCCACACGGTCAGCTCAGCAGCCCACCACCATGCTACACCTCAGAAACCCTCCCTTCCCTTCCACCCACCGCATGGCTTGGTTCCCTGGCACATGCACATATAGCAACATCCTGTCACTATATTCGTCAACCCCCCTATCTGGTTGCCCTCCCTGTCTGGTAACCCTTTGCACAGGCACCATGATTGAGTCACCCTTTTTGAAAGCGCTCAATCGCAGTTGCCCTCATCACAGGCTATCAATTAATTAACAAATTGTGCAGGATTTGCGAAGAGCAAATTTGCCAAATTTGTTAAGTTTTGACAGGAGAAGTTGTCTCTTTTTCTGAACTGACCCGCATTCATTATCAAAGGGACCACATTTGTTAATACAACAGGTGATCCAACAGCCCCTCCCCATGGCACTGTAGCAGCCAATGGTGAAGCAGCAACCCCCAGTGCAGCATCAGCTCCCAGTTTCTCAGCTCCACAGCAGCAGTCTCAGCTCCAAAGCAGCAGCCTGGCACCCCTGTGGCTCCCATGGTATGACCACTGCCACTGGCTGCACCCCCTGAGGAGCCTATCTCAGTTCTTCATTTTCTGACTCCTCAGTGCAACATGCAAGTAAGCACTGTGGGTCATCCTGCATTTGAAAATGTTTAACCACGTACCTCAATGGTGTTTTCAAATGAAATTTGTGTGACACACTGGTCACTTATGGGAAGAAGGGCAGCCATTTAGGTACCAGTGGGAAACATACCCATCTAAAAATTTGCCACCTGAGGCAGTGGGAGACCAGAAAACAGCAGGTGGTGAGTGGCGGTGGTGGTGGTAGTGGTCCTTCTGTGCCACTGAGGATGTTGTGCAAAGTTTGACCACTTTCAAATTGGTCCCAAGTGCTCAGGAATAGCAGCAGTAGCAAAAGGACATCAAAAGCACTGCCAATGCCAACAGTTACTGCAGGGGAGCTGGCACAACTGTGAGCAGAGATGGAGAATCTCCACTATAGAAGAATCTCTAAAGCTGTTTGAGGGGATTAACGAACTCCATCACAGCAGTGAATGTGCTGCTCCATCTGGGCCTTATTACTTGTTATTCCATCATGCTTTTCTTCAGTCCTTTCTTCTCCAGTCCTCCTCACTGATCCTCCCTCTTTCACAACCTCTCCTTTGCTCTTCCAGATACTCCTTCCTATCTCATCTTTATCTTCCTTCCCCACTCTTTGTTTATGAAAAAAATGTATAGCTTAAAAGCATTTAACTCTATTCCTGGTTTTCACTCTTACTATTTTACACCATTCTTTATTATATTGATTTCTGACTCAGAGCTCTGTCTCCTTCTTAAAATCAAAACAAAAAACAAATCTATTTTCTATCTATACTTTCTTAAATGTTGCAATTTATAGACCATATCATTTTCCCCTCATTATGGTTGTTGTTGTAAAGCACTGCTGTTTACTTGTGCGTTGCCTATGAAAATCATCATATTAAAAATAGTCTGGTCCACCAATATTTTTTTTTTCAGTCCATCAGTTAATGCTGACATACAGTATTTCAAGCACCCAGTTGCCTGCTGGACTGATTTTTCTCCCTCCACACAGCCACTTTCTTCACCATTCTTAGTTCCTGAAATTTTCTCCTGAACCAGAAATTATTAAATGTATGTAGTTTCTGCTACAGTGTTCAAGTCACCCTCTCAGACAGTATTTGTGAAGCACATTAGTTGACACAAGGGCTCAAGCACAGTATATACATTTCTCAGTTCTTCAAATGTTCTCCCAAACAAGAAATTATTAAATGGTGGTAATGTACTATACTGCTACTGCTGCATGGTACTGTGCTATATGTCAGTCCTCTGCCTCATTTCTCATAAGGCACTTTAGGGCAAATTGTAAGAAAAGTAGAACATACACAAATTCTGTGCTTGCAGAATTGTTCTCAACTATATGAATGAATATGTTAGGCTGCTGCATGCTGCAACAAGCTACTGCACTGTGTCCGCCCCGGCCACATTTCTTGTAAAGCACTTCAGGAGAAATTGTGAGAAAAGCATAGCGTACATAAAATCTGCTGCATGCTGCCACATAGTGTTAAACTATGTGTCAGTCCCACCACCACATTTCATGTAATGCACTTTGGGGGAAATGTTGTGAAAAGAACAATATGCATATATTCTGTGCTCCCAAATGTTTTTTTCATCTATCTGAATAAATATGTCAGACTGTTGCATGCTGCTACACGGTGCTATGCTCTATGTCAGTCCCATTGCCACAGTTTATATAATGTACTTTAGAAGAAATGGTGCAAAAAGCACAATATACATAAATTATTTGGTCTCAGAATTTTTCTGAAGTACAGGAATAAATATATCAAGCTGCTGCATACTTTTACAAGATGTTGTGCTGTATATCAGTTCCCCACCACATTTCTTGTAACACATGTTAGGGGAAATTGTAAGAAAAGCACATCATACTGTACTTAAATCCTGTGCTCCCAGAATTATTTCAACTACAAAAATGAATCTAATAGGCTGCTGCATGCTGTTACAAGGTGCTGCACTGTGGGTCAATCCCCAGTCACATTTCTTATAATGTACTTTAGTGGAAACTGTGAGAAAAATGCAGCATACATAAATCTTGTACTTCCAGAATTGCTCTCATCGATCAGAAAATTTTGTCAGGCTGCATACGCTGCTAGCTGGCACTATGTCTTGTGTAAGTCCCTTCATCACAGTTGCAAAGAGCACAATTTAAATAAACTCTGTGCTCCCAGAATTCGTCCCTGCTACCAGAATAAATACATCAAGCTGCTGCATGCTGCTACAATGTGCAACACTATGTGTCAGTCCCACCACTGCAGTTCTTGTAATGCACTTTAGGGGAAATTGTGAGCAAAACACAACATACGTAAATTATGTGCTCCCTGAATTTATCTCAACTACCGGAATAAATACATAAGCTGCTGCATGCTTCCACATGGTGCCACCCTATGTGTCAGTGCCACCACCACAGTTCTTGTAATGCTCTTCAGTAGAAATTGTTAGAGAAACATGACTTACATAAATTCTGTGCTCCCATAAATTGTTTTCAATTGCCAGAAAAAGAAAATTAAGTTTCTGCATGCTGCTAAATGGTACTACACAATGTGTCAGGCCTGCCACCTGTACGCCACATATTTTGTAATGTACATTAGGGGAACTGGTGCAAAAAGCAAACTATAGAGAAACTCTGTCCTCTAAGAAGTTCTCTCAATGACAAAAAAAAAACTCAGGCTTCTGCATGATTGTACATAGCACCACACTATGTCTCAGTCTCACCAAGACAGTACTTGTAATGCAGGTTTGGGGATGAACTTTACTGCCCAGAAATTCTGTCAAATAAGTTCTCCTGTCTGGAAATTTTTGTACAATAAACAAAATGAGATGGGTTCCCTGAATTAGTATGCTGCTTCTGTGCTTTGTGAGTCTCCCACCACATCACTTGTTCTGATGAACTGTAGTGACCAGAAATCCTGGATATTTTCTCATGAAATGATAAAGCCTCTTTGGGGTGCTGGTCCAGATGACAATCTTTAGTATCACTTTGTGCCCTACCACAAAGGTACATATTTTTTTATTACTTTTTGCTCTGGTCGGAGGGAGAGCAAACAGTGTCTTTCTAACAATATGTTGTTTGTGTTTCTATTTTTATAAGTATTGATCACTTGGGTAATGAAATTGAGTTGTTGAGTGGACCTGGCCTTGATCTGGTTATTTAATTTAGCAGTGTTTCCTACCAGAGAAGGTAGTGTAAGTATACTTTTTTGTTTGTTTTTGTTGACAAATTATTAAATTGCACATGTATGTCACTCTCTTACTGTTTTCTGCTCCTGTTTTTCTCATTGCAGCTGTTTTTCAGCTGTGTGACAATGTAGAATCAGGCTGCATCAGCATCAAGTTGATGACTGGTATTGTCGCTGGCTACTGAGGCCAGGTTAACTTTAATAAGAGCACAAACAGTGGTAAAGAAGCTGAAGGAGGAAGAGGAGGCGGTAAAGCTGCACAGAATTGAAAATTCCAGATCCTCAGAATTTCTGCAAAATGTCACAAAATTCCACAAAATTCTGTGGAATTTTCTCAAAGTTTTGTGGAATTTTTACAAATATAGTAATTTGCTTATAACTCAATAACTGTTCCAGCTAGAGGGCTGACATTTGGAATATATACTCTTCAGGACAATGGGCAAGGATGTGCTAAATATCATTGAATTTTATATGAGAGTTTCCAAATTATAGGGGCTTGAATGTTGTCACTTTATTGTTTGTGCAAAATTTCATGAACATTTTTTATCTGCATATACCTTAACCATCTATTGGGTCAGGTATCTTAAATTTGGCATGAATTCTTGATGATAGGTGTTCTAACAGTGTGCCAGATTTTATGACAATATGATGCATCGTCTCAAAATTATATGTTCTCAAAATCTGTCATTTTATGTTTTTCAGGAAATTTCATGAACAAATTTCATCTACATATAACTTAGGCACTTTTGGAGCTACACATGTGTAAATTAGTATGGGCAACCTGATCTAAATATGGAGTAAATTAGATAAGAGATGTTTAAGTTACAGGGGTTCAGAACATTACTATGTAAATATTTGCAAAACATTCTGAAAACTATCAAAAATGTGAATGTTTGTAACGTCTCTGCTCCTGCATGCATAGAGTTAACATTTGACATGCATATCCATAGTCTGTGTATCCTGGTGTCTAGCACAACTGGATAAATTGGTTAAGCAGTTTTAATTTTGCAGAAGAAAAAAATTATGCATAACATTTTCTCACATATTTATGATAGCATATTCTGTAGATGAAGCATCCAGAATTTTTTTAGTGTGGAATTTAACATTAACAATGCATATATCACTACTTCATTTGATAAGCTAGGCTGCACTTTTTGCAGTCCTGCTGTTACTCACTGGGTGACTACTCCCTTCTCTTTTGGCATAGCCAGATTGACTCAGTAGAACTACTGATCCACTGATATCCTCTTTGTTCTTTACAGTGACATACTTCCTTAAAACATGAGTCACCTACTCCCTTTCCTATCAGCTTACCCTGTTGGAATAGCCAGAATTCTTTCTTCCTGCTGCCCAAGACATTGTCTTTTCCTACTACATGTTTTTGAGTACTTCTACTGTAAGTCCTAGACTTGTATGTACACCAGGTTCCCTAGATCATACATTTACTGAATGAGATCCTTAAATATCCTGCATTCAGGTTGGAATTGTTGACACTCCATGCTTTCTTGTTCCAACCTGGGGGTCTACCACTGTTGTGCTACCCAGCTCAGCTGTCCATTTCTTAGTGAAACTGTGCATCTAACTCCTGAACCTGGTGACTCCTTGTGCTACCTGCCTCTTATACCCTTATCCTTTAATTAGAACCCCCCAGATAAGGCTGAGTGAAATTAGAAAATTCCAGCATTATGGAATTCTTCATGAAATGCTACAATTTTTTACAAAGACTCATGGGATTTGACTTCAAGTAGAGGTGTTATTTTGCAATTTCTCACAGCACGCAATTAATAAAATTGACACACACAGTCCCCCTTGAAAGGTATGATAACCTGCCAAATTTAATGGGATTGCATTCTTTAGTTTTAAAGTTACAGGGGTTTATAGATCTGTAGTCTACATTCTTGAAAAATGTAATTTTTAAATGTTGTGAAAGTTTGACTACTTTTCATTTAATCCCATTTCAGTCTGAAAATGTGAACTTTTTCAGAAATGACCATGTGGTATAGTAGTTTAAATGTTTCAACTATGGCTAAATTTGGATATGTAGTTTTAAAATTAGAGGGAACTTACTGAAATTAAAATTTTGGCAGCATGTTTGGCAGGCTATAATGCAGTCCCATTTAAAGCTAGAAATCTGAAACTAAGTGCATATACAAATAAAGTGCTAACCTGTATACCTGGCAATTTTTGTAATATTTCAATGAATACTATCAAAGTTACACAAAATTGCAGAAGTCCAAATGCTGGCAAAATATTTGACTACCTACTGTATAACTCAGCTCAGCTCCCATTAAAGCTTGAGACTTAAAATATGGTGCATATATGTATTCTCTGTGCTTCTCTAAATCCTGATATTATGGAGAAATTTGGAGAAGATATTTTAAAACTATCTCAAAATAACTGACAACAACCCATAACCCTGTCCCCTTTAAATTTAGAACTCTGAAGTTTGGCACACATTTGTAAACAATATGGTACTGTGCACATTCCACATTTAGTGTTATTTGGACACCAACATTTAACATTATAGTAAAATAACTGAAATTTAAAATTTTGTAGAATTCCACAGAATTGGAATGGTCATTCTACGGGAATTCTGCAGGTGGAATGTTATATTCAACACAGCTCTAGGAAGAGGACAAGGAAGTCTGAGTATGAGTTTGCAATGTTGACCACATCAACAATCTGGTGGAGAAGATGGTGTGGCTTATTTGCTGGAGAAGAAGGCATTTGTGACAGAATGGAATGAGGCCTATGAATACAAGATGAAATCAGTAAGACTCTAGTACACTGTCTATCATGTTGCACCTGTGAAAGGAAACAAAAAAGAAACAAAAAATGAAAACAATAACTTTTGGAAATGATACTTATCATCACATTGGTGATGGCCATACCTTGAGAGAAATGTGCCCCAGAAAGTGGTGGCAGAGGAGAAGAAGTCTTGCTTACTGGATGAGAAGGCGGCCACACAGGAGACCTGTGAAGACAAGAACAATTATTTAGACTCTAATCAACTAGCCATTGTAGGTGACCACATGAATGATTTATCCACAGTCCACTGTCCACTCCCAGTCTTACTATACTTGTCACCTATGAAAAAAAAAGATAAATTATTTATTCTGACATGGTCATTGTGTCACTGTGAACCAGTAAAAGGAAACCTTAATGTAAAGCATTAAAAAAGTGATGATCTTTACTGTCAAATCAGTGTGAGCCATGTATGACCATGATGTTGTCACAGAGAGGGGTGGTAGAGAAAGGGGAAACTTATGTCAATGCCATGTGGGCTGCCTGGCTTTGGGACTGGCTTGCCAGTCATCCCTGTGAATAATCAACCCTTCAGCGAGGGGGAGACAAAAGGAAAGAAAGAAACAGATCTTAACAACTTGCAAGAAAAATGGAAGCCCCTCCTGTGTGAGGACAGACTTACCATCAATACTGTGGATAAGGAGAGTGAACACATGGTTGGTAGAATGGTGTCAAACTAAGGGATATGGGGTTGTGGGTGGCTGGGGCTGTACCTGGGATAATAACAATCTGTTTGCAAGGGATAGGCTGCACCGAAGTGGGGAGGGGAAGGAGGTATTAAAGCAAAGACTGGGGAGGTATATTGCTACAAAGGTGGATTTAAACTAGATGGGGGGGTGGCAAGTAGACAGCAGGCATGCAGGGATCTGATAGAGTGGAGCCTACCCCCCAGGCTAGCAGGGAAGAACTTGGGGTGGCTGAAAAAGGAGGGAGTAAAAAGAAGGAAATGGAGGCTAATGAAGGGAAAGGGGGCAGGATGGAGGGTGGTCTCACCGAATGCAAGAAGCTTAGGAAACAAATCTGCTGAGCTACAGGCACTCTTAGCAGTGTGGAGGGAGGATATTGCAGCTGTCACAGAAACATGGGCAACTGAGCACCGGGCCTGGGATCTAGAAATCCCAGGATACAAAGTATACAGGAAGGACCGTAAGGAACGGAGGGGCGGTGGGGTGGCAGTCTATATGAGGAAAGGGATAAAATGCACAAGGGACGAGGGGGAAGAAAGGAGAACAGAGGCAATCTGGCTGCAGCTCCTAGGCTCACGGGGTAGGAAACTGAGGTTTGGGGTGGTATACAGGCCACCGTCCCAGTCTGAGGAGCTTGACAGGGAATTTGCAGGACAAATCAGAAAGGTATGTAGAAAAGGGAAGGTGGTCATTGTGGGGGATTTCAACTCGCCAGGGGTTGACTGGAGCATTCCAGTCACCTCCAGTGCTAGGGAACAAGTGCTCCTGGATGCAACACAGGAGGATCTCCTGACACAGTTGGTTAGTGTGCCTACTAGGCTAAAGAACACTTTAGATCTGGTATTGTGGAATGGGGAGGCAGTAAGGGAAATAAAGGTGGAGGACCTACTAGCCGACAGCGATCACCCAACGGTGTGGTTTACTATCACGATATGTGGGGAGCCAGAGAAATCAGTTACTCAGGTAGTAAACTTCAGGGGGGCAGACTTTGGGAGTATGCAGGGAGTACTAAAAGGGAAACTAGAGAGCATAAGGCAGGAGATGGATGCAGAGCAGAAATGGGATATTATTAAAAGGGGGATTACAGAGGCAACAGAAGCCTGCACCAAGATACAGAGTAAGAGAAGCAGAGCAAGAAAACCATGCTGGTTGAACAGCAAGGTAGTGGAGGTGGTGAGAGCAAAATGAGAGGCGCACCAGAGGTATAGAAGGGCAGGGAAGGAAGTGAACAGGGAGGAGTATGCAAGACAGTCCAGGGAGGTGACCAGAAAAGTAAGAGAAGCCAAGGCCCAAAGGGAGCTGAGATTAGTGCAGGGAATTAACGGGGGTTGGGGACATTTTTAGATACATCAGGGAGAAAAGGAAGTGCAAGGAGACAATAGTGAGGATAAAAAGGGGTAAGAAGTGAATGGAAAAGGGTGAGGAGCAGGCAGAAGCACTGAATGAATACTTTTGCTCAGTGTTCATGGAAGAAAAGTGGGGGCAGCTACCACCATGGGCTGGAAGGGTGGGGACAGGGGGAGAGGAGGCAACAGATGGAAGAACTGAGGCAAGTAAAGTCCTAGAGGGACTGAGGGCACTGAAGGTAGACAAGGCACCAGGGCTGGATGGTATCCACTCCAGGGTGCTGAGGGAGATGGCGGAGGTGTTGGCGGAGCCACTGGTGGATCTGTACAGCACCTCACTGGAGTCAGAATGTGTGCCACTGGACTGGAGGATGGCACATGTAGTACCATTACACAAGAATGGACCAAGGGATAAACCAGGTAATTATCACCCTGTAAGTCTCACCTCCATAGTGGGCAAACTCATGGACACAATACTAAAGGAAAGACTGGTATTGTACCTGGAAGACAATGGCCTCCAGGATGTGAGGCAGCATGGGTTTGTTTCAAGGAAGTCTTGTCAAACCAACCTGATACAATATTATGACTGGGTGATGGGTGAGCTGGATAAAGGGTCATGCGGTGGATGTTCTTTACTTGGACTTCAGCAAGGCCTTCGATTCTGTGCCTCATGGGTGGCTTGGGGGGAAGTTAACCAGTGTAGGAGTTGGAGCAAAAATGATGAACTTCATTAAAAGCTGACTGAGTGGGAGGCTGCAATGGGTGGTGGTGAGAGGGTACCTCTCAACTCCAAGGCTGGTGATGAGTGGGGTGCCACAGGGCTCTGTGTTCAGGCCAGTATTGTTCACCCTCTTCATATCAGACATTGCACATGGGGTGGTGAGCAAGATAAGTCTGTTCATTGACGACACTAAAATCAGAGCAGTGGTGAATGGAGAGGAGGGATGGAAGCAGCTGCAGGGGGACCTAAGCAAGTTAGAGGAGTGGTCAGAGAGGTGGCAGCTATGGTTCAATGCAAAGAAGTGTAAGGTTATGCACTTTGGGGTGAAGAACTAAAGGAAAGAATACTGCTGGGAGGAGTTAAGCTGGGGATCACCGAGGAGGAGAAGGACCTAGGGGTAATGATAACAGGGACCATGAACAACACTCCCCAGTGCAGGAGAGTGGCTGCAAAAGTGAACAAAATGCTGGGGTGCATAGCAAGGGGGTTTTCGTCCAAGCAAAGAGAGGTGATCTTGCCCCTTTACAGGTCACTGGTAAGGCCGCACTTAGAGTATTGTGTGCAGTTTTGGAGGCCATACCTAAAGCATGATATCAGGCTACTGGAGAGGATGCAGAGCAAGGCAACAAAGATGATATGTGGAATGGAAGCGACAGACTATGACAGCAGGCTAAGAGACCTGAGTATGTACACCCTGGAGGGTAGAAGGGAAAGGGGTGACATGATAGAGACATTCAAGTATCTGAGGGAAATCAATAAGGATGGGGCAGATAGGGTCATTAAGTTAAGGAGGGGGAGGGTCACTGGGGGCATGCACTAAGAATAGAGGGGGAATGATTTAGGAAGGAAATGAGGAGACACTATTTCACAGAGAGGGTGGTAGCAAAATGGAACACCCTACCAGAATGGGTGGTATCA
Source organism: Neoceratodus forsteri (assembly GCA_016271365.2). Lineage (NCBI taxonomy): Eukaryota > Metazoa > Chordata > Ceratodontiformes > Ceratodontidae > Neoceratodus > Neoceratodus forsteri. Next base: position 952,224,208 of record CM028134.1, read on the forward strand.
TGTAAATCTGTGAACATTTTCAAAAGGGTGTGGGACAGGGAACAGGGGAGAGTAAGGGTGGGGGAGGTTGTGGATGGCAGTGGGATGACAAATGAGGGGGGTGGGGCAGCTGCAAACTAGGGATGCTAGCTGCATACTCAAGCAGACTTAGATAGACCGGGTGGTCTGTTTCTGCTGACACATTCATATGTTCTTATGTTCATCTGTACATAACAGTGAAAGTAATGTACCATCACAGCAAAGTTGGGCCTTGCTAGACCTCAGGTCTTGTTACCTTGATGTACTGGCAGGCTGGAGGCTCCTCTTGAGGGTGGCATTTACATTTACACTGGATTAAGAGTTCACGCATCTCAGTCTGGATACATGTGGTGGAGGTGCTGTTGGCCCATGCTATTGGTGGATGTGGAGACCACAAGCAGATCAGAGGAGGAGGAAAAGGTGTTTTGATCACTAGAGAATACATGGTCTGTATGGCTGGCAAAGGCATTTACACTGGCTTAAGAGTTTGGGTTTCTCAGTCTGGATGTATCAGGTGGAGGTTGTGGTGGTCCATGATGGTAGCTGCAGAAGACAGAAGCAGGCCAGAAGAGGAGGAGACAGTGTTTTGATTGCTTTAGGATGCATGGTCTGCATGGCTAGAAATGGCATTTACACTGACTTCAGAGTCTTAAGTTTTTCAGTCTTGATGCATGTGGTAGAGACAGTGGTGGCCCATGTTGGTGGATGTGGATGACACAAGTAGGCCAGGGGAGATGGAGGAGTTGCTGCCTAGATTGCTGGAGGATGCATGGTCTACATGAGTGGCAATGGCATTTACACTGAATTAAAAGTCTGGGTTCTTTAGTCTGAATGCATGTAGTAGAGTTGGTGGTAGGCCATGTTGTTGGTTGATTTGGAGAACAGAAGCAGGCCAGAGGAGGAGGAAGAGGAGGAGGAGGTGGTCTCTTGATTTCTAGAGACTGCAAGGTCTGCATGGTTCGTAGTGGCATTTATGCTGGCTCAAGAGTCTAGGTTTTTCAGACTCCATGCATGTGGTGGATGTGACAGTAGCCAATGTTTTTGGCTTTTAATGATAAAGTGTTAATTGGGTTTCTAGTTTGTCTGCAGGTATCACATTTACAGGATGGAGGCAGGTAATCAGATGAATGTAAAACACAACTTGGGGAAAATAAATGACAGGAAAATAAAACTGAATTATAAGGGAAAAGGATTTCACTGATGAAAGGAAAGAATGGACAGAACACATTTCTTTTTGTTCAGTCAGTCTACATTATCAAGAAAGCGGCTATCATAAACTTTCAGACTAGAAGGGTGTCCCCATACAGGACTTTTTTCTCCATCAGTTCTTCATCTACCTCAGTGGAAGGCAATTTGCAAATGCTGATAACATTTGGCTCTTCAGGTTCATTTTCACCATCACTGCTACCATCATGTGGTAGGTATGCACACATGATTGTGTTACTGTACGTGGAATTTGTCCCATATTCATTTTAATAAATGTTAGCATGCCAACATTTCTAGGAGACAGATCTGTGTGCCTTTCCTGCACAGTGGCCTCCACTTAACTGAATACACTCTCAGCACTGGTATTGAGGAGTGGACAGCTCAGGTATTGAACTGCTGCAGAGGTCAGTGCTGGACAGTCATGACTTTGTTACTTTAGTAAAGCAAGGGCTCTTCTGTGATGGTAAGGTACCTGGTATCCACCCAATATGCAACCACAATGGTAATGCTGCCTGCAGTCCTGCTACCTCATCAGCATGTTCCTGCTTCATTTTCTCTAGTTCTTCAATACCCACCAGGCACAAAACATCCCAAAGTGGATTTATGATAATTGTTCCTGTTACCTAGCATGTTTTATCAAACCATTTACCATGTGAGGTGGTAGCAACACCTAGTTTCTGTCGTGTTGTGCCTTACACAACTGAACCTTTAACGTCTGTGCCCCATGTTCCCATCTTATTTGAAGATCAGTTTAATTTTGGACCTGGTCACATCTACTGTGCAGTCAAGTATTTTTGACAGCCACCATTTATATCATGATTCCAGCATGGTGGCAATTCCAAAAATCTGCAGACTACAGAATGCAGGAAGTACAGTATGGGTATTGTAGTCAAAAATATGGAGAATGCATTCTATTAAGGCACAGCTTCTTATATCACCACCTGCCTTCAGCACCTATGGTGCATTCAACAGTATCTGCCTCAGCACCTATAGAACTGGTATGGCCTGACTGATACAGGCAGTGACCCCACTCACTGCCTGTGTTGCATGCACAAATGGCCATAGAATCATAATAAGGTCATCCATTAGTTGCCACTGGTCTGTTGTAAGAGACATAGATACTCCAGCATTGTCACAACTTGTATGCAGCAAAATATATTCAGAGATGACTTTGAACAGCATGTACAAGTGCCTGATCATGTACACTGTCACATCCATTTGGTGATGACTTCCAGCTTCTTACAGAACTGAGGCAGTTTGTTCTGGATCTGCAAATGCCTGAGATGGTCACAGGCCTTTCCAGAATGGGCTATGTGGGCACAGATGTGACGGGCCACAGTAAACTTGGGCATGATATCAGGATATATTAGAAAATCTTGCCAATGAGATTATGACAGTGTGCCAGACAAGGCACCCTGAGAAATGCCCCATCAGTGATGCATTTCACTACATTCCTGCCATTATTACTCATAATGAAACCAGCTTTCAGTGAATGGGGTTGTAACCACTCATCATTCTCAGCCAGGAGTACTTCTAGCATTCTGTGACTCATGTGTGATCCAGTTACACTCTTTGTTACCAGCATGGTATGCTGGCAAATATCCAGAGTGTTTCTACCACTGAAATTGGGCTTAGTTTATTTTTCCCCCATTCATCCACCAGCTGTTTGGCCACTGATCCACATATCCATTCTGAGATGTGCACATGGTGATGGTAAATGCAGATGGACATGGACTACCATGCATGACACCATTCCATAAGGTTCAGGAATGGCACATGTGGAGAAGTATGTTCTTGATGAAATCTGCTATTTGGGACAGGCATGTGCCATCAACCTTCTAAGTCCCATGTTCTCCAAAAAAAAAAAAAAAACAATGGCAATAGATCAATTGCCAGCATTCCAGTTGTTGCTGCATTCAATTGATGTGTATTAACGTGATTGGTTGGGTATTTGGCATAATGCTCAAACATGCTCTGAAGTGTAGGTTGGACCTTTCTGGGTGCTGGGCTACCAAACAGCTGGACTCAGCATGGCAACATGGTTGGTGAGGTAATATTTGTGTTCTTGGGATTCATGGATGCTGCTCAAAAGGAAGCAGTGATTTTGGGGTGTTTTTTGGGTATACTTATGGGATCTAGAAACTGTTGCTCCTGACACACAGTATCCAGCTCAGTATTGCTTGATAGAGTCACAAACCCGACGCTTGCACACCACAACGCTATTCCTTCTGATGGGGTAAGGTAGCAAATGTGACGGATTGCTACCATTCCCCGTGTGATCTGCAAGAAAGAACAGCTGGATGGGGTTGCTGGCTGAGCTGCTCCGGTGGTGGGGAGGAGCATACAACTGGTAACTCAGCCTGGATACTATGCATGACCCGGGTTCTAGTCCGGGTCATGGCATTTTATACACCACACCCCCGTAACACTTTACTTTTTACTCCAGGGTCCGCTCTCCCTCGTAGTTGGATAATTTAGTTATGGGGGTGTGGGGGGGGTGAAGACCCCCTTTTTACAGATTGTTCAGTCACATGCTTGAAATTCGTATGTCAGGCATGTCAGTGATTTAGACCCTTGCATTTTAGGCCCTTGTACTCGGTCTGCTGAACGTCGGTATACCGAGTTTCAGGTTTGCATAGTATATCCATTTTCTGCAGTGGGGTTTTTGTGATTTGGTGCTCCTGGGAGCTAGTACTCAACCCACCACTACTGCCATGATCACTACAAGGCAATCCCAGAGACTCCTCTATCTCTGTACTAGTCCTCCTCAAGCAACCTTCCCTCCCTCCACCAGGACTAATTCATCACCATTTCTGGTTGCCTTGGCAAAGGCAGATGATAAAAGAGAGGGACCTGCTCCACCAGTTTTCTTTTGGAGCTGAGTCCAACATAACAGGTGCAAGGATTTTAGATGTGTGCATTGGTCACCAGTGCCTAGGTAGCTGATATTTTCTCCCTGACCAACTCATGCTTGATACTGTTGACAGATAGCAGCTGTTTCATTAGCTTGGTCCAGTATACAAAGATACCAAACAAGTAGTTTTGTACAGCTTAATTTTACATGTTGGTTGGAGTGGGTCAAGGGAATGGTGGGAATGGCTGATTTTTGGGATAATTTATACATTTCACTGGGACACTCATGGGGTATAATGGGCTTATCACTGGTAAGAGAAACAACTGGTATAGTATTGGAAGGATTTTGTAGTCCTATGACATACTGGTGTACAAAGGCCAATATGTTCAGCAGCATCACCATTTCCCATTTTCCAGTTCAGTCCCCATAGGGAATCCAAATCATCATACCCACTGCCGTTGGTATCCTCCTCCTGAGCTCTGTCCCCCTCATCTTTATTATCTCCAGGCTCTCTCTCTCTCCCATCATCTTTACTCAGAGACACATTTTTCAATTTAGCCTTTTCATACTGTGCAACACTCAGATCACCCTCCTCAGGTTCTGACTCAAGATTAAGCTCCACACTCTTGTTAAGGAATAGGAAAGTATCATCAAGATCAGGCTCAACCCCATCTCCACCAGGTGTTACGGTGACAGAAACAACTGCCTCCTTGGCCACTGTGCCACAACCAGACATTTTGCTACCTCTTGGACTACTTCTCTTCTCACCACTTCCCCCAGATACCACCAGTATGGATGCCACAGATGTAACACAGAAACATTTGGCCACACTAATGCCACCATCACTGTAGCCAACAACTCCTTTACTACTACTGTTTCTCCCAAAACCCATAGATGATTGTGCTGCAGAAGCAGATTTTTTTTTTGCTGCAACACCATTTTGCTTCACAGAACTTACACACTTCTTTGCTGCCTCCTCATCACCTCCTCCTTTAGTTGAGTATCCATTCCCAGTCATGCTATATATCTAGATTTATAATGCTGAGAGGAATACAATTTAAAGAAACCCTGCAGTAAAATTAAATAGCAGCTGAAGGCAACACCTTCCCTGAGTGATTCACAGTGTGATCTGATTCTGAACAGAATAATTTACTAAACAAATAATGACTACAGTAAAACTACCAAAAACACGTTTTGTTTTTTGTTTTTTTTTAATATGAAGGGGATTAATGAGACACATGACAGTGGTGATGAACAAGTTACTGTTACTAACACCATCCCTTTAATAATTAAACCAATTATCTACTACTAATATGAAAAGATACTGACACAATACTTCACTTACCTTCACCAAACTTCACTATAGAAGTAAAATGAGAAATCACAGACCATAGACAAAAAATAATTAACAAAAATGACTAAGAAAAAAACAAATGTGATAAATCCTGTTGCACACAAACCTAGTGCACACAGAAAAAAACATTTCCATGTCATTGATCTTTATGGGCTGCCTTGCTAGCTAAAACACATCCCCATTTCCACACAGCAGTAGAGCTTCATTATAGAAAACAAAACCACTACTTTAAACTAAATGAATCAGCAAAACCAGAAACAAACAACACTAATCTACTTGCATACAGACCTCCTAATTTTTTTGTGAGTGCTTTTGTTTCAAAGGACTCAGTTTTTGGATTGTTTTTATTTATTTTTTTCTTGTTGCTCAGACAAGCAGGGACAGACCTCTCTCCAACTCTGTCTTTAGAACATTGCACGCAACAAAGCCTTCACATGGTATTCAGCTAATTTCATTACTGTTTGACCTCTAATCCTATAGTTTATAGCAAACCTTGCCTGTGGGCCCCACTTCACTGGCAAAGTTATCCTTTCTCCTATACTGCAAAGTTTCACTTTACAAGGTGGATTAACTTTGTGAATTATTTTGTAAAGTAGTCTTTTCAACTTTGCACACCATTAATACCTGTCATGTTTTACCTAACCTTTTCTCACATCCAACAAAAATCTCCCTGTTTGAAGTCAATAACCACTACCCTCAAGAGTGTCAGGAGGTCTAAAACTCACTCTCAGGTTCTTGGCAATAATGGGAATGCAAGGAATCACAGACACGTTGCATAAGAGTAATACACTTGTCTATTACTACCAAAAAGGATAATCACAGTTGCCTTAAGCAGTTCATACCAATAAGAACTGGGAGCCAATGCTAAGTGTTTCCTATACCTCGATGATTCTCCATGTCTCTTGGGGTCTCCGAGGTAGAAGACGTAATGTCTTATATTAAATACTTGTGATAATTACCATGGTTACTGTAAGACAGAAACATTTCTAGTTACAGAGATAAACCCTATTGGCTAAATTAGAGGTGGCTCCACAGTCCAAGATAACATTATACAATTTTGTTAAGAGTCATCACTTTGGAAGACAAAGGAGTACAGTTATACATAGATCAGTGTAATAGCACACATGACCAAAAGATGGCAATGCCGACTCATGTATCATAATCATTACAAGGATAAAGATGTCCTAACATCATGCAAGTAAAAAATACATACATGTATTTGAAAGTAAAGTGCATAACAATAATATGCATACTTATCCTGACATCTACTCTTATACAGTAAGTGCCCTTAATCCTATATGTTAGTATAATATATGCCTAAATGCTAGCTGTCTACGGTGTATCTCTGGGGGTACCAATAAGGGTGCAGGGACCTCATGTAACATTCCCCACCTTGATGCCTCTCAGGACAATACAGCAAAATAGGAAGATGGACAGGGAGCATTGGTCATTTACAAACCCAATGCATGAGCCTTGTAAAGGAACTCCAGCTGCTCATGGTGTTGGCACAGTGTGCGCCATAGGCAGCAAAGCATAATAGTCAGAAAAAATATCAAAAATGCTTGTATAATAACAAAACCTTTAAATGTAATTTCTAACCAAGTGTTAGTTAATGCACTGTTCATATCACCATCATTAATTAGTGCAAGGACAGCGTCATTAGCTTTAGTAATATTATTGCTAATGTGGATGAGATGTGTGTCTTTCTTCTCAAAAAGTGATTTCAATGTCAGTGTGAGGGGATCAATAGGTACATTAAAATATGGTAAATACTCTGCAAGGGTGAGCAGATAATCAGGGTTACCATCAATGATATCAGCGTCCATAAGAGGGATGGGTGTAATAACGGTATATCCAATAATGACTTTTGGTGGGGAATGAAACAAAAGTTGGGGCTATCTATAGCACATGCTGTCATTCCATAAGTGTAACTCTTAAAGTTTCTGACAACATAATATTTGCCATCTGAATTATATTGCATTTTAACAGTAGGCAGTCTCCATTTTTGCAACTGTACCAGACAGGTATAGGTCGTCTTGGAAATCCGTATTGATAGGCAATGAACCTCTTCTCAATAAGATTGGTAAAGCTTGTCTGGAGCCGATGTTGGGTCTGGAACATCTGTGCCATTAGTGCTGAAGTCATCGTCCATGGAAAAGGACCAATCGATACTGTCTGGGGAATAACCACATACAGGCTTAATAACATCAAATACATCACATCGACACAAGTAAATGTAACCCTTCTTCACATAGCAATCTGTGTGTGGAGTGACCTAGGTGTCTAGAACCAGATGGAAGACCAGAAGAGGAGGTAAGTTGAGGTGTTTTCTTTAGATATCTTCATCAAGGTGCCCAATCAAATTTACAGTAGCAAGTTTGTCAAATAAAGCTGTAGAAGAATCAAAATGTGGTAAAGAGACTGTAAAAGAGACAAACATTGTATACTTAATAAAACATTTCTTAGAAGTAAAACATGGACCAGTGTTAGGGTGTCTGGTCACAAAACCCAAATTCCTAGCTGTAGAAAGTGGAATAGTTAGAGTTTGTTGCATACACATTGCAATACAGCTAGGGGATTTGCACTGGGGACAATACCATTTAGAGATGTGTCTATCATGAATGATATCAGGGATCCTTTCGTTTTCTAGATCATGGAAAAGATTATTGATGGTAGTGATAATGTATGAGCCATAGGCTGAACACAATATGTCATGGGAAATATATTGTTTATCTGCTTTTTTGTTGTTTTGTGCAATGAGGGCATTAATTTTATCTTTAGCATCTGTTAATGCCTTAGCAATGTCATGCATGTTGTATACGGTGTATCTTTCTTCCTGGCTAAGACCATCAACACCATGCAATAATAGGGATATAATATAATTTACCAAATCAGTTTGGAATTTCTGTGAATGTGATTTGATAGCAGCAATGGTGGCCTTATTCCAGATAGACATGGCTGTACCCAAAAGACTTGTGATGGTGCCAGTGGCACCCATGACATCAGAACTGTCAACTTCTCGTGTATTACGTTTATGACTTTGATCATCAGGGTTAGGTTTTCTCCTGAAATTACCTCTATGCTCGGTGGTGTGTACCCCGGCAATAGGGTCTTGAATACTGATTTGAAAAGCTGCTAGACTATCAAGCAATAAAGTACTCTAAAATGCTGAAGTGTTAGTAGTATGACACATACCAATTTATTTCATATTCCAATAAGTCAAGTTAAACAAAAGAGGTATATGCATAAACTGTAAATTGTTAACAAATGTACCAGGTAAGGCAATGGCTGTTAGACCACTATGAGGATCAGGGGTGTGTTTTGGACATTCCAAAAGCTGTTTATCGGGGGGTAACACAGAAAGATACATGGCAGCAGAGGCCATGTTGTGTACAGCACAAGATTTCCTGGCAGAGTCCTTAGACAGGGAATCAAAATATGAGGGCTCAATTAAGGCAGTAATATTGTATAAACCAGAATGTCTAAGAGCAGTTTGGAGCAAGGACAGCAAACCATTAGGGGATAATTTTGCATTGGGCCAGCCATGGAAAGTTCCCTTGGAAAGCTTGGCCATTGGGAGAATTTGTCCTTGTGATGTGGTTTGCCACTCAATTTGTAGGGTAGATTCATCAGGAGCAACAACTGAGGCAGTGAGGTAGGCACCTGAACCTTCCTGGACAGTAATCAAATTGTCAGCTATATTGATGGAAACTCCCTCTGGGGTAGATGCTGGAGGATCAAGGTGAGGAAGGAGGTGCTTTACCATGCCTTGGATGTAGGGGATAACTCCTGAGATGAGGAGAAAATGGAAAAAGATAGCCATTTTGTCAGTGTATCTGGAAAGGAAAACCAAAAAACTTTAGTAAGTTAGTACTATTCCACCCAATGGGGTGAGGAAAAGTAATTATACTCCTTCATACAGTTTCAACTGGTTTTCATGTAACCATTTGTCAGTCAGTTTGTTGTTGTGCATCAGTCTAACTTGACAGACTGCTGGACTTAACTTGTTGACAATGGAGTAAGGGCCTTCTCACTTATTGGAGAAGGAATGTGTGGAATGTGCAAATCTGAGAACCATTACCTGATCTCCAACTTGCCAATCCACTTCTTGTGTGTGTTTGACAAATTGTATTTTGGACAGTTGCTAGGTCTTGCTCATGCAATTGGCAGCATACAAGTGTGTGTGTGTATGAGGTCTTGTCTGAGTTTTCCAACATATTGGTCTACAGACACATGTTCTGCCATGGGAGTATGCAGGTCAAACAACAGGTGTTCAGATAGTCTCATCTTTCTGCCAGTCATCACCTCAAAGGGTATCAACTGGGTGGTGGCTGAGGGTGTAATCCTGATTGCCATAAGGAGTAATGGAAATAGGGAATCCCAGGTCTTGGGATTGTCCTCAATGAATTTGGAAAGCATTTGCTTAATCCATCTGTTGGCTCTTTCTACTTGACCTGAAGATTGTGCGTGGTAAGGTATGTGAAATTTCTGGTGAACTCCAAGGAGTTCAAGTGCTTCTTTTATCAACTCACCTGTAAAACTGGTTCCTTTATCGAAGTCTACCTTGAGAGGTAGGCCCCACCTGAAGAAAATCTGTTCCACCAGGATTTTGGAAGTGGTTTTAGCGGTACATGTCTTAGTGGGGAAAGCTTCAACCCACTTAAAGAAAAGGTCAGTTACCACAAGGGAGTACTTGTTATTTCTGTTGGTATTAGTTAATGGACCAATAAATCAATTTGTATGTCATGCCAAGGGTCAGAATGCCTTTGTGTTAGTAATTTGGCATTTCATTTGGTAGGGATGGGATTGTTTTGCACATAAACAAGGCAATTATCTATGTAATGTTTGACATCCTTAATGATGCCAGGCCACCAGGTGGTGGTCTTCAGCCTTTGGAGAGTGTTTTCCACTCCCTGGTGTCAACCAGTAGGGGCGTCATGCAGTTGGTGCAAACATTTGGATCTAAGGTGTCTGTGAACCACCCACAACTTGGTAGGGGTGTCATCTGGCTGGTACCAGATGAGCATATCATTTGGGGACAGGTGCAACTTACCTTTGTGCCTCTAGTAGGGGTTGTGGGTAGATAAGTTCTATTTAGTACGCTTGTCCAGAAATCTGAACACATCTTTGAGCTCAGAGTCAGCATGTTGGGCTGCTGACAGGTCCAAGGGAGAAAAGGTTCAGTTTTTTTCAGACTGCTGCAATGTGTACAGCCCCTCTGGCCTCTGGATGATTCATCATCCAGGTGTCCCCCCCGGGCCCCTTCCTTGGCAAGGGTGTCTGCTGTATCATTGAAGGCATGTTAGGGGTCATGTATGAAGTGAGCTTTAAGCTTGTGTACATAGAGTTTATATGCAAACCTTTGTGCCAGTGAATGTACGTATATTACCAGTTCCTTGTGTTTCACTGGGCTGCCATCAGAGAGAGGAAGGAGTTCTTCAGCCAGAAGGGAAGAAATTTTGTAAGAGAACAACAAACCCAGTTATAGTCTGTGAAGATGATGGTATCCTCAGATCCATGCTGGATGAACTCAAGGGCACAGGCCACCGCTGCCATCTCGGCATATTGTGATAATGCCACACTGCAACGCTTAGAAATTTTAACAGTGTTACCATAAGAATAAATCACTAAGATGACCATCTCTGCAATTTGCTCTCCCTGATATTAGGAAGCTGAGCCATCTGTAAAAATATGACACAATGAGGTGTTGTCAAGTAGTTCTGGCGTATCAAGGAGGCAAGGACCTGGATCTGGAAGATCAGGTTGCTGCGGTGTACAGTCATGGGGTTCTCCTTGAAAATGGAGGCCATGCACCAGCATGGATGGCATTTTGGTTGGGTGAAACTGAATGTCTCTATCTTGGAGAAGATGTGACCAGTGTGTCAGCCTGGTGTTAGACACTGACCCATCCTTCATTCTGTCTGATAGCAGAAAGGTAGTTGGGGTGTGGTTTGTGTTAATGATCAGGAGAGAGTACCCAATGATATACAGGAAGTGCTTGACAGCCCAGTAGGCAGCCAGAAGGTTCCTTTCACAAAGGCTGTTCCACTGGGGTCATGAGCTGTGATGCTTATACAACGGGTCTCAGAGTGCCATGAACCTTCTGGGCCAACACTGCTGACATAACTATGTCAGAGGTGGCACACTCCAGATGAAATGGCAATGCTGGATGGGGTTGACCAGAGCTGGAGTTGAGGCCAATGCTTGTTTCAGTGACATCTCAGCTTGGGTGTGAATGGGGCCCCACTTCCAAGCAATGTCCTTTTTCAGTAATTAATACAGAGGAGCAGCCTTCTGAGCAAAATCACAAATAAAATCTCTAGAATAGTTTACCATACCTAGAAATCTCCTAAGAGTGGCCACACTGGTGGGCAATGGCAAGTCTTGCAATCCTTGTATCTTCTTCCAGCTAAGACTTTGGCCTTGATCAGTTATCCTCAGGCCCAGATAGAGTACCTTCTTCTGACATAGTTGTGCTTTTCCTGGGTTACATTTGAGGTGTGCACTATGAATGAGGGTCACCAGTTTGTCCAAGAGATCTAAGCGGTGTTCCTGTGTGGCTGTTGCCAGCAACAGGTCATCCACATACTGCAAGAGACACTGAGGGGGTAGAGAATACCTCAAGGGCGTCCATCATGTGTAGATGTAACAGGGAAGGGCTGTTATGGAATCCCTGTGGTAAGCAGGTCCATGTGTATTGTCTACCCTCATAGGTGAAAGCAAACTTATACTGACTCTTGGGGGCCAATGGTAATGACCAGAAACCATTGGAGATGTCCAGGGCACTGAACCATTTTTGGTCAGAGGTCAAAAGTCGCAGCACATCAGGTGCTGATGCCACAGTTGAAGCACAACTGGGGGTGACCTGGTTCAGCCTCCTGTAGTCAATAGTAATTCTCCAGGCACCTATGGGTTTCTTCACAGGCCATACTGGAGAGTTGGCAGTAGAAACACATGTTCTAATTACACCTTGTTTGAGGAGTGATTTTATTGTTTCCCTAAGAGAAGGCAAGGCCTCTGGTGGAAAAGGGTATTGCCATTGTCTTTCATGTGCTGGGCCTGTTACTTCAATGACACTGTGCATTATACAATGGCAAAAAATTTCCTTAAGTCTGATTGGTCACTCTGGGACTGGACTCGTGATGTTATCCCAGTACAACATCACGGGTCTAGTCCCAGTTACACAGAAGACCGCATCAAGTAAAAATCACTACACGCAGCCCGCTTTGCTGCTTCCCGCTCTGCACTTCACTTCACTCGCTCTGTAGCCTGCAGCAAAAACAAAAAAACACCAACAATTTCACACTCACCACCAGAGTCTCTTTCTCGTATTTAAAAAAAACAGAGTCTCTTTCTCGTATTTAAAAAAAGAAACCTGCAGCTGAAAGCATAATTAGACGACATTCAAGAATCACAGTGACACCGAGTGCACCCAGTGAGCGAGCGAGCGAGCAAATGACTGTTTAAACAGTCACCGCGAGGCTGTCTGTAATGCTCGCTGGCTCAACACACTGCCTTCCGTTTTTTTCTAAATTTAACGTCACGATAAAATGCAGTCCAAAAAATCCTCCTTACCTCCTCCTTCTAGCTCTTTCAGATGGCAGCGAGAGGCACACTGTAAAACAGATGGGTGGGGGATGGCGGCACGGCAGTCCCGATTCTCATTCAAAATGACAATTAAAAGTCATTCAAGGAAACACAGAGGAAAACAACGTAAATACCATCCCAAAAGGCCAAAACACAGCATAAACAAAGAATCAAAGGGCATATTAACAACGAGTGGCACCAGCAAAGGTTGCTATGGGACTGTACAGCCACTGAAAAGCACTTCAGCTTCACCTGCTGGCTAAAGCAGCACTACTTTTTCATAATGTAACCCTACCCATACAAAAAATGACAAAAAATGTACTTAAAAGCCACCTTTTTTTCTTTTCTTTTCTTTTTTTTTTAATGAGCCATTGTATAATAGCAATAATGCACTCCAGGGTGTGTGTTGTGCTGGGATAACATCACTTCTGGGGTGATTAGTCGCACTCGGCCTGCGGCCTGGTGCCTAATCACCCCAGGCGTGCCGATATCCCAGCACAACCTATCATCTGATATTATAATCTGCTACAGTCATGCTTATAGGTGGCAAATGCCTCCAGATGCCTTTGTAGAATGGGGAGGAGCTTTGGTAAAAGCTCATGGTTCTTGAACAAATATATGACATCATAATCTTTATTGTTTGCAGATACTGTTGCTTCCATATGTGAATCAGGAATCATGATGGTGTGGCATTGTCCCTGAATCTGTATCAGTAACATGTTGGCTAGGTCTACCACACAGCCGTGTGATGCTAGGAAGTCAATTCCAGTTATACTAGGGTGATCATGCAATACCATTAGCTGGAAGGTATGATAGGCCTTCAGGTGTCTCAGTTCCACAGGTAGTGGTAGGGAATGGTATGCAGGTAATCCAGTCACATCTACTCCTGACATATTGGTCCTCCATCCGGTGGACCAAGGGGATGTCTCTGGGTGGTCATCATGTAACACAGACACAGCTGCGCCTGTATCCAATAGTATTGTTAGTAGGTGGCCCCTGACCTCGGCCTCAGTACAGGGCCTTCCGTTTCTATCCAAGACCAGCTTGTTTACAATATGGACTGGGGCCTGTAATTGTCAATTTGTATCAGTGGAGGAATGGAGAGTTTGGGCCTGGCTCCTTTGAACCACTTCACCATGCTGCACTGATGCTATATAGGGAGCCACTTCTGGGTTCAGGCCTGAATTGACCTGAGGGCCTGTACTTCCGATGTCTCCACCACCTGTTGAGGTCTGTTGTCCTGGTTGTATGGCCGTAAGAGTCTGAGCGGGGACAGCATCCACTACAGAGTGCATTTGCCTAAGAAGTTCTCAGAATTTATGATTCTCTTTGGCTATCTTCCTATATGAAGGGCCTGGTCTCTGTTGTTTACCCTTGTTATTCTTGTGGTGTTTCTTATTCTTATGGTGATTCTGGTTCCTACCCTATGGTTCTTGCTGTTGCTGCTGTTGTTGTGGTTGTTGGGCCTGCTGGGGGTGTTGGTTGTCTGTGGGGAGGGGCTTGTTTCTCTTGGGCCTGCCCCTCAACCGTGTAGTGCATCATGGTCTCCGGAGTAGTTTCCATGGTGGCTACTTATTTGGAACAAGAGCCCAGATCACGGATGTAGAGTTGATAAACTCTCTCAGTTTTCCAAAGAATGTCAGCAAACTTCTCTGTGATGGGATAGGTTGTTGGTTCTACCTTTTCTCTTACTGCAGGGATCATGTTCCTAAGGAACAGGGTCTTATACACGATACGGTCCACGTCTGCAGCTTCCTGTGCAAGGTGCTTGCCTGCTCTGTAGGCCATCCAGAGCCTCTGGTGGTAAGTTACTGGCCTTTCTTTCACATTCTGTTTTACAGGGTATGTGAGCATCACTCCTACTACCCCTAGGCTGTGTGCAGAAATGAGTTCATCTGCAACCTCATCAAAGGTGGTGGTGCCATCCTGGCGGATGGTATCAGGGAGTTTTGCCAACAGTCCAGGATCAATGGTCTGGCATAGGATCTGGACCTGGTAGTCTGCAGTGAGACTAAGCATTTCACATTTAGCATGCACCTTTTCCAAGTGGCAGCTGAGGGTGTTGGACGGGCTCATCTGACCAATGCTGTCAGCTATTTGCTGAACACAGTAGGCCATTTGTAGGGGATTATTGGGATGGTCAGGTGGAGGTAGGTTCCCTTGGGTGTTGTCCAGGGCTGCCTGAGCTGCAGCCTCCACTATGGAGTGGACTATGCCTTACTGAGTACCAGTTTCATGTATAAACTGTCTTATTTAGCTTTTTAAAACCTGCCTATTTCTCTTTGGAATGGGCATACTGTTTACTGCATTTTCAATCGTTCTCTCTGTCTCCAGGCTTTCTTCCACATTAATAATGGCTACTGGTGGTGCCGTCAGGACTAGGCCTGGGCTTGCCCCCCCAATCATGGGGGTCACCATGTTGGCATCGCCCATGATGTACATCATGATGTCGGTGACGTATGACATGGGATGGATGTGGTGGGTGTCTGCCATGTTGTGGATGGTGGGGTGGGGTGTCTGGGCCATAGTAGGGGTGTGACTGGGCATTGTTCTGTGAGATTTCATCCTCTGATACCTCCCCTTCAGATCACATGGGTAAGGTAGGGGCTATGCCTCTCATCGCCTTAACATGTCCTGCCAGAACCTCCGCTGATGGCTCAGTTTCACCATCTTGGATTCACATTCAGCATGATTCACATTTGCAACATTCAGATCTACCTCATCCTGCATCTGCTTCTATAGCACTCTATACACGATGCTCAATTCGCAATTGTTACCAGTAGCCACTTGTAAGTCATTACGTACCTGGTTTATCTCATCCTGTATCTCTCCCAGCTCTCACTCAACTGTTCATTCATTCTACTTAATAAGTCATTCATTTGCAAAGCCTGCCCCTTATCCTGTCTCAAACTTTCACATTCCTGCTTCAACATACAAAGTTCCTGCTCGCCTGCCTGTGCAGAATGATGCAAAAGGGAATCCTTTTTGATTTTGCAGTGTTTGGAGTTCAGATTCCAAATCCTGCTCAAGTCTCACACATTGTGTTTCCTGAAAACCCATCTCCTGCTTAAGAGATGAAATTTGCAGTTGAATGGTTGGAAACCTCGCTTTGGAGGCTTCCAGAGCAGCATAGAGAGCCACAACCAACAGCCCTTTGGCTTCTCACTTTCTGGCTGTTTGTCTTGTCTCTGAGTAATGAGTTGAAATCCTGAGTACAGGGTTGTTGGATTGACTTGTGTCCTGTGCGAAGTTAGCCCATCCTCCATGGGAGGCAAAGAGGTTTGAGACATTGAGTCTCATTTTTGCACAGATATTTGATACGGTGGCCATTGTGTGGGAGGGAATGAAAAATGAAACCATGAAAAAGGTGCAGTGCTGTGTATCCATCCACAGCAGGAGCACTTTATTGACAGTCAGGATACTGTGCACCTGTAGGCTTACAATTCAGAACTGCTGTGAAGTGGGTTGAGTCGGCATCGACCACACACAGAAAGCATCCAGACTTTGCAAGTTTTTACAAAGTGGTCATAGAATGGGAGAGGTGATGCAGGAAAGCACATCTACAGTCTCTGTTGGGAAGGAAATAATCTGAAGCAACAAGTGAAACTTTGCAAACACCAAATATTGCCTGCACACAGTCGTCAATTGTCAGGAGGTCTAAACCTCACTCTCAGATTCTTGGCAATAATAGGAATGTAAAGAATCACAGACACATTGCATAAGAGTGATAAACTTGTTCATTAATACCAAAAAGGATAATCACAGTTACCCTCAGCAGTTCTTACCAATACAAACTGTGAGCCAATGCTAAGCATTTCCTATACCTTAAGGATTCTCCATGTCTCTTGGGGTCTCTGAGGTAGAAGACGTAATGTCTTACATTACATACTTGTGATAATTACCATGGTTACTGTAAGACAGAAACATTTCTAGTTACAGAGATGAGCCATATTGGCTAAATTAGAGGTGGCTCCACAGTTCAAGATAACATTATACAATTTTGTAAGAGTCATCACTTTGGAAGACAAAGGAGTACAGTTATACATAGATCAGTGTAATAGCACAAATCACCAAAAGATGGCAATGCCGACTCATATATCATAATCATTACAAGGACACAGATGTCCTAACATCTTGTAAGTAAGAAATACATATATGTATTAGAAAGTAAAGTGTATAACAATAATATGCATACATGTCCTGACATCTACTCTTATACAGTAGATGCCCATAGCCCTATATGTTAGTATAACATATGCCTAAATGCTAGCTGTCTATGGTGTACCTCTGGGGGTACCAATAAGGGTGCATGGACCTTGTGTAACAAGAGGGAATCAGAATTCCCCATAGCCAGATTATATCATATGGAATTGTAGCCACGAGGCCCCAATGGTCCCCTGCTGCCACTCCACCTACGATTTCCAAGTTGGTTTGTACCAAGTTGAGAATAATATCATCCTGTGTGGGGTCACTGACAAGCTATATTTACTCATTTATTTAGTTTTTGTTAACCGGGAAGGTGCACTAGCCATAAAATGACTATTTTCAGGCACGACCCGAGAGAGTACAACAAAAAGAGAACAGTTGAACAACAGCAACATGGGTACAATAATACAACTAGAGGAACGGTACAGCAGTACTACAAAAATACAATGAGTAGAAACAACAAAAAATAATCGCAAGCATTATACAAATAATGGCAGTAAGATATACAATAAGTGCAGAAACCATCTACCCGACCTGTGGAGTGAAAGTGTTAATAAGATGGTAAAGTTATATAGAGAGAAATGTGAGGAATGTTCAAACATAACAAGAAAGACTGACAGAAGGAAGGTCAGGGTGGTAATTGGCAAAACAACAGTGGATGGTCAGCAACAAGGTTCGAGAAGGAAAAGAGCTAGTAGTCAAGAAGTTATTTACAAAGAGAAGGAAAAATATGAGGAGGGGAAGAGGAGACCATCTTGGAGCAGGATTAGAGCACGGTTGACATTACTGGTAAGTCTCAGGAGCTTCAGGTTGGGTCAAAGCATGTACAAGCATCAGCTAAGGATAGATAACGACAATATTCACTTTTAAATCTAAAGTGAGACTGAAACAGTCTGAGGTTGAGTGGAAAAGCATGCCACAGCCTGGGATCAGAGTATTGGAAGACCCCTGTGCCTTTAGTCATCTGACATCTCAGAACATAGAGCAAGGATTTGTCAGCTGATCACAGGCCATGGGAGGATGGTTGAGGGACCAGCAACGCAGCCAGCTGGGATGGGTTTTTTTCCCGGATGATCGAGTTCATTAGCAATCCAAGGTAGTATTGTCTACTGGCAGAGGCTGAGAGCCAATTCAGATCCTTATAAAGAAGGCAGTGATGTTTGAGTCGAGGCGACAAAGATGCAAATTGGCATATATTGTTATAAGTTACGTCCCATTTTAGTAGGGAGGTTTTATGGGCAGAGGTAAGAATAGAGGTACCATAAGTAAGGGTTGGGAGCAGAATACCTCGGGCAATTGCTAATTTGGCCGAGGGTGTAAGCATGTAACTTGTTTTGTAAGCTACTCCCAGTTTCGAGTTTACAGTTTTGCACGAGGACTGAATGTGAAGATTAAAATCCAGGGATTGGTCCAGCAGGATTCCCAAGGTACTTGAAGGAAGTAACATTTTCAAGTGGAAATCCTCCTGGGTGAAGAACCTCCAGCAAACTAGAACAGGCCTTAATCTTCGGTGTAGAACCTAGGAGCATGGCTTTCATTTTCTTTTCATTTAGTACAAGCTTGCAGTCTAGTAGCCAGTCTAAGACCTTATTGAAGTCCGAAGTAAGTGATGTGTTTATGCAGGCAATACTAGAAGAACTAGTGAAGATGATGAGGTCATCAGCATAGAGAATAGCTGAGCAGGATTCCAAGACCTCAGCTGCATTGTTGATAAAAATTGAGAACAGAAGGGGCCCAAGGACAGAGCTCTGGGGGACCCCAAGGTTGATAGTAGATGTGTTGGACAGGAAGGAGTTCAATTTGACAGCTTGTGACCTGTTTGACAGGTAGCTACAAAACCAGTCCACAACAGGGGTAGAGAAATGGAATTTATGAAGAGTGGAGAGAAGCAGGGATGGTCTACAAGGTCAAAAGCCTTAGTGAGGTCAGTGAAGATGGCACCTGTGAGTTTTCCAGAATCTATGTTGGACAGAATATCAGTAGTTAGTTGAAGAAGAGCCATGGTGGTGCTATGACCTTTTCTGAAACCATGCTGGGTGTCTGAGAGGAGATTGTAGCGTGTAAGGTAGTCAGTGGTCTGTGATGCAACTATTTTCTCTAGGATCTTGCTAAGGACAGAGAGAATTGCTATAGGTCTGTAATTAGACATATCCTTTGGGTCACCTTTTTTAAAGACAGGCATTAATCTTGCAGATTTCCATAGGTCCATCACGGTGCTATGGATAAGAGATAAAGTGTAGATTCTAGCAATCGGAGAGGCAATGAGTAGAGCAGCCAGCTTAAGAAGACGAGGTTCCAATGAGTCAGAACCAGAGCTGATATTGGCAGATATGGATCTCAGTAATTTCAGAACTTCAGTGCTTGATATAGCCTTGAAATAGAATGGTGGCACTGGAGGAGCATCATACGATAGGGCAGTATGGTTGTCTGATGGTAGCGTGGTAGGTAGATTGGAGTACGATCCACTAGGTTGTAAAGCTGAGGTGTAGTGTGACAGATCAGAGAAAAGATTGTCAAAACTGTTTGAGATGGTCCTTGGGTCATTACAATGTGCCCCATTTATGATAATTTCATCAGGAGTGACCGACTGTGAGGTACTCAGAAATGTTTTAACATGGTCCTGCATCATGTCTGAGGAAGCAGAAGGAGTCAAGCTGCTAGTGTGCATGGATGGAGACTAGCAAGCAGCATCTCTCATTGATTCAGCTCATGCAGTCGCTGAACCAGATAATGCAATAATATGCCAGTATAGCTTTCTTATTTAAACATCTGACCTGAATTTGCTGTGCTTGTCATAGCTGTGTCGGGAAAAAAATCCATCAAAAGCCTAAAGAGCCCAATGGTGTTCATTGATATGCTGGTGTATTGTGGGAGTTGTTCACAGGGATTGAAATGTGGACTGGTTCTAGCCCCACTGCTCAGTGGTTTGAATGATTAATGGCTGAACCTTGAAGGTGAGCTACAGAACATGCTTGTTGCACAGGACAGTACTGTTCACAACATTCAGCCTGAGTATACAGCCTCCTTCTTAACCGTTAGTATTTGGTCAGGTGGAATCAAAACTGAAAAACACTGAGTTGGCTTTTCTGATGGCTTTGACATGAGCAAAGCCTCAGCCATAATGTAATATGCATCTTGGAGGAATCTCCCATTCTGGAACTCAAAGTCAGAGTTTTACCAAGAGGGCAAGTCAAGGAGAATGTGGCATGAACCAGTTATAATGTCTACTGAAGCAAGCAGAACAGAACCAGCCAGTTCAAAATAGAGGACAACAGCAAGTACTGTACTTAACAAACAAGGCAAGCCTGCATGCAGGTATATTTTTCTCCTGAAAACTGAGCATATTTAATCAAAGAGCTAACACTTTTTAAAGCCACAGACCTTGAGGTAATGAGCTGGTAGAGTACAAAACAAACAGAAGAGAAAAGTGACCTGATACTCAAACGTGTGCGTGGGCACAAACTGTTGTTTATTTATTTTTATTTATTTATTAAGTTATCGGATAACACCTTTCAGCATGGGCTCATTTACAAAGCGTCCTCATCAGGAAAACAGGACAAGTAGATACAAAAAACAGACATTAGTAAAGTTACAAACATACTATGAGGCATACATAAGGAGCCGTCAAAGTCATTGTCTAATATTGCTTGTACATATTTATTTGTTTAATTTGTTTAATTAGTATTTCGGAAAGACCTTTTTAAACAGCAGGACATTATATTAGGCATTGTGCAAAGTATGCCTATGGGAAATTTCTTTAGAGGTAAGTGCAGAGGCATTTTGGGTTGGTAAGGTAGAGGTGGGATGTGGAAGGCAGTTCAGAGAGCATTGCCAAAGTAGGGAATATAAGGACATAGATGGATGGGTGAGAAAATGGAGGGGAGGAATAGGCACAGAGGTGAGTAGTCAAAAGAGGAGAGGGAGGAGAAGGTATAGATGGAAAATGTGAGTTAAGTGGGGATGTGGCAAGTTGAGGAGGGGGTGGCGGTGTGGGGCAATATGCTTGGAGTGGGCGCAAAGAGATAGAGGTGGGGAAGGGGAGGCAAACTGTGGAGCTAAGGAGAGAGAAAGAATAACCCTACAAGTACACCACAAGGAAGGTATGGGATAGCATGAGCAGGGGAAGGGTGGGGGGAAGGTTGGGGCGAGGACAAATTAGGAGAAGCAATCACATGAGGCACTGGCTATAAGGTGCTGGTGAAGAATGAGCTTAAAAACACCTAGCGTGGCAATGTTGGTAATTTCTGTTGGAAGAGAGTTGAACCAGCATAAGGCTCTAACTATGTAAGAACATTGTCCTTGTGTGGTCTGGCAGTGGGGAATGGTAAATGTTTGACACTCCAATCTTCTGATTTGGTGGGAGACACAGTAGGGGGTCAGTAAAGTCTGAACCCCAGAGGGCATGACACCCATCAAGGTCTTTCTGCTGAGATACAGGTCTAGTACTTGAGTCTGTCCATTAGCTGGAGTCATTTTGATTGCTCATAAATATCACATCTGTGGGCAAAGTGAGCAGATGCATTGAGGAGACAACAGGCCTAGTTAAGGGCTAAGGTTATGCGATGGAGTGCAGTGTCAACAGCTGATCTATAGATCACAAGTCTATGGTCGATAATTGAGATAACTGATCTCTGAATAGCATGGTTTAGGGCTTCAGCCATAAAGTAGTGCTTATGTTTATATAAGAGCCCTACCCTTACAGAAATATAAGTGTGCTGAGACCATGTAGAAAGCATGCCACATGCTTTATTGTGCAATGTTTGCATGCAGTTCACATACACTAAGTGAACATATGCGAACCTGGTCTAAAAGGCAAATCAGGTTCACATGCTGCAAGCTTCATGTGCTCAGCAGGTAAACTGGTGTGAACATCTAAGAATTACATCAGGTTAGCATGTTGCATGCATGACATGAGTGCAGCAGTTAAGCTAGTGCGAATATCATTTAAACATCACATCAGGTTCACATGCCACATGCTTGCCGTATGTGCAGCAGCTAAGCTGGTGCAAATCTCATCTAAAAACACATCCATTTATATTTCTTATACTACTGCTAGCAATTAGTCATTAAAATACAATTTATTTGAATTCCCATAAAAAGTAAACTTATTAATTCTGATCCTTTTGCAAGTTGTTTAATGGCTGTTTATTTTTGTCATTAAATTGCCATTAATCTGTAAAGTACTGTTTGCGTATTGCATTAAATGCCTAGGATATAGCCAGTCATCATCCCCCATTTCAGATGTACGAAGCAGGACCTTTGTGTTGTGAAGACTATCCTTTTAGTTTTGGACCATGCAAATCCCTTATGCATATTTAGAGCTACAAATGTGTTTCTCCATGACTGTTTTATCTCACTTACTTTCCCTTTGTCATTCTATACTGTGCATATACACTATGGCCATGCTGAGCACTCTTTGCGCTGAGCAGGATCTTGGAAGCATGCACCATACCTCACATTTGGTCACTGAAATAAGGGACATAGCCACTCAAAATAAGTGACAATGAGGAACACTAACCCACATGATGATCAGGATGAATCATGAAACATGGAGATACAGTACCTCTACCATTGTATTAGCACCTGAGAATTAATTTCTACCATTAAGCAGGGGTGCCATTTAAATAGGGCAGAGGGGCTCGGTTGCCTCCCCCTCATATTTGTGCCTAGGTTGTTCTTATGGTGAGTCAGTAATGGCTTTATATTTGGATTTAATCTTTTGCACAATAAGTGCCCACCTGGCATGTGTGTGCTCATGCTGCAGGTACTCTCCAGATTTGACTGTGTCTGTACTGGGTTGTCCACTCTCTTCACCTATAGTATTAATGGTGGGTCAATCACTTGTGATGTGGATGAGCTCCAGCCAAGAAAGAGCACATAAGCCTTGCAAGTGTGACGCTGTCTTTCCAACCACAGAGTAGACAGGCTGAACACTACAGCTTGGAGGAGTCAGTGAGCACTGAACTCTCAATTGCAGTTTTGTGGCAGCATATTTTTGTCATTTTACTCTTAGTGAGCCTCCATCTCCCCTGGTGGCTGAAGGGGCAGAGGGTGAGCTAAAAGCTAACTCAAGACTAGGCTACCTACTTACTCTACTAGGCTTGCCTTATAAAAAACAGCACAGACCCCCAAGACAACAAACTAGGCTTAACAGCAGTGGTGACAGCAGTGTGGGTGGCCTTCTTAGGCCTTGATCAGTTTAGTTTGGCAGCAGTCACAGTGGCAACCAAGCAAGAAGGAAAAAATCCGGGTTGGGTGGATTCGTATGGTGAGGTGACTTAGTCACAAACCATGTTGGGGACCTGTGATGATCTGTTCTAGCATCCAGCTTCTGGTTAAGGAGAGAGGGGAAGTGGACTAAAAACTGGGCTGGTGGCACATTATGCCTGGCTGCAGGTTCTGGCCATATGGCTGGATAAGTAAATGTATTTTTTTTTACAGGAGGATTGGGGAAGGAGGAAGGACTGAAATATTGATGTGTTTTTCATGTTTCTTCCTTGTTAATAGAACAGTGGCCTTCATTATTCTCCAACTCACCATCAGAACGTATAAAACAGTAATAGAAAATAACTCCATTCATTTCAAGAGGGTACATCCCAGTGCTTTAACCCATGGGTATTATCTCTTAAAGAGTTCTGCCTCTGGCTTCCTAGTACTCAAGTAAGAGACTTTTTACTTATATCTATACTTGGTGGGTTGTCTGTAGCTGCATAGGCCATACTCACTAAAGAGTGTGTGCATGGGGAGGACTGGCCGTGTGGGTGGGTGCATGTGTCAAGTTATTGCTACGTTTGTGTTTTCACCTTAAAGTCTGTTTGTGTGTAAGCATTCAAAACTATAGAGAAAAATAGTAGGAGAACACGCCAGACAGAAGTAATTAAGTGGTTTTGTGGGTACATTTGTGTATTGAGGGTGGGAAAAGCATATGTTTCCATTGGTATGTGTGCTACATTTCAAGTGTGAAAATGAGATGAAGGTGAGAAGACAACTGAAAAGCACACATGCATGCATGCAGATGTTTTCAGATACAGTATGTATTAAAGTACAAGCGAGCCTTATGTATGCAGACAGTATGGCTTAGTGTTTAAAGGCATTGAACTGCAAGCCAAGAGTCTTAGATTCATGAAGACCTGGGTTTGAATCTCATCAACTCCCACTTGTGTGTGGTGTGATCCTGAGCAAGTCACTTAACTTTTATGTGTGCAGTTATCAGTGACCACTTGCTTTTTTGCATGCATGTCACATGCATGCAGTCTTTCCCAATTTAGCATAAAAATCATTGTTTTCCACACTTGCTTGCTGCACACATGCCATATGCATGCAATTGGTTCCAATTTAACATTTAAATCATTTTCATTTCATTTATTTTATACTGAAAAAATATGTGAGCAAGAAATGCCCATTTTTGCAGATGTCCAGTGACAAATAAGATAACAAAAATCACAATCAAAACAGTAAACATATAGTTACTCAAACATTAGAAACAATTATAAACAACCTCAGACAAAAATTTTTGTCCAAGTAAACATTTAAAACCAGACACAGTACAACAAGGAGTTACATTAGATAATTGATTATACTGAATCATCAATTCAAAATGGATTGAATTCTTCATAGAATTTGATCTAATCAAAGGTAGCTTGAACACCTTTCTTGTACTGTTTCTAGTCATAACGGTAGCACAGAGATGGGGAACAAGCTAGCAACACTATCAGTTACAAGACCTAATTGAATCTTGTGCAAAAAAGTTAAAGGCCTATGTTTAAAAAAGGCATTCAGAGATAAGCAACCAGATTTCTCATAAAGAATACAGTGATGAGTCATCCTAGGTAAAGAAGTAATAAAACGTAAAATACTGTGATATGTACAGTTAAGTTTGTTTAACATTTTAACAGTAGAACATGAATAAACAATAGAACCATACCTGAGCAGGGAAAACAAAAAAAATATTTGCCAGTAGAGCCCTTGTCTCAGAACTAAGTAACGTTCTATCATGAAACAGCACACCTAGTTGCTGATGTAAGTGAACAATCAATGAAGCAATGTGTTGGTCAAAAGTTAAATGTTGATCCAACATAAGACCTAAATACTAGAAGTTGAAAACCCTTTCAATTGTATCACCAATATTATCTTTAGGCACAAAATTATAATTAATCTGGTTCCTACAATCAGAAAAAATCAAAAATTTAGTTTTGGTAGAATTAAGTGTTAATCTATGTTGAATAAACCAAGAATGTAAAATATTAAGATCACTCTGGAGACTATCCTGTAATTTTTGAGCATCAGTATCAATACAAAATGACACTGCATCATCTGCAAATAAAATAATTTCAGTGTCATTACAAATTTCAGGCAACGTAT
This sequence comes from Neoceratodus forsteri, assembly GCA_016271365.2. Lineage (NCBI taxonomy): Eukaryota > Metazoa > Chordata > Ceratodontiformes > Ceratodontidae > Neoceratodus > Neoceratodus forsteri. The sequence goes on from CM028134.1 coordinate 952,249,794, forward strand.
TAATAAAAATGAGAACAACAGGGGTCCTAAAATGAACCCCTGGGGAACCCCATGTCTCATTAAGTTCTCCTGAGACAAGGAATCACCAACACAGGTTCTCTGAGTTCTATCTCTCAGGTAATGGCCAAACCACAAAATCACATCATCAGAAAAGTCAGCCTTTAACAACATTCGTAACAAAATATCATTATCAACAAGATCGAATGCCTTGGTGAGGTCCACAAAGGCTGCAGCCACCAAACTGCCACTATCAATGGCAGAACAGGCATGACCTGTGAACCTGACCAAGGCAGTCTCAGTGTCATGACCCACTGTAAATCCATGCTGAGCAGGGGTCCAAAGATTATATTTCCCCATAAACTCATTTATTTGATCACTAATAATTCTTTCTAAAACTTTAAACAGAGGGGCAAGAAGCGATATAGGATGATAGTTATTCAAGTCAGTCCTTACACCAGCTTGAAAAATAGGCTTAACCAAAGCACACTTCCAAACATGTGGGAAAACACCACAGCAAAGAGAAAAATTAAACAATTTTGTAATAAGGGGAGAAATAACATAAGCAACTCTCTTGAGAATCCAAAAATCAACATTATCAGAACCAAGACAAGGATGAGGACTTATTTTTAAAGATAATATAATACATCTTCAGGCAATAAAGCCTGAAAATGAAACTTAGGAAAAGAACAACCTTCACCTTGCACTTTTCCTGATTCATTAGTATTACCAGAGTTAAGATGATTACATAATCGATATTTATCCAAGCTAGAGAAATGTAAATTAAATAACTGAGCCACCTGTAAGGGATCACTAATTAAACAACCCTCTGACTCAATGATAACAGGATCCATACTTTTTCCCCTGCTCAATAATGAATTCAAAGTGATCCAAGTAGCCCTTGAGTTCCCCTTTCAGATCTTAATTTAGCTCTAAAGTAATTAACCTTTGTCCTACGAACTTCATTCTTACATTGATTACTCAAATATTTATAAGCCTGAAGGTTCTCAGGTTTATAAATATTTGAGTAATCAATGTAAGAATGAAGTTCATAATCATACTTGCAGCATGCATATTTGGGTAGTTTTATGTGTGCAGCATTAAAACATTTCATACAATTATTTCTGTAAGGATATGCAGGTATTCACGGTTTTGGCAATGTGATCAATATGTTTGGTGTATGCAAGAGTGCAGTCAAAGGTCACACCCAGATATTTAAACAGATACACCTGATCCAGAGTCATGTTGGTGATGCTGTTGATTGTCAGTTCTTGGTCTTGGTCTTTGTGTTTGTTGTGGGTTCCATGGAACAGCATTGTTTTAGTTTTTTTGTAATTAAGGATGAGTTTATGCAATTTAAACCAAGTCTCAACTTCCACAAAGCTATTATGTTGCCGAGACTGTAGAAAGGGATGGGTCAGGGTGGCAGGTATACATTACTGTGTCATCCGCATACAGTAGTATTCTATCATGGCAGGAGGTAGGGAGATTGTTTAAAAATATGCTGAAAAGCAAGGTGCCCAAAATGGATCCTTGAAGGACTCCAGAATGAATGGGGAGGGATGTAGAGAGGGATTCACTGATTCTAATCTGCTGGGTGCAGTCACCGAGGTAGCTTTGAAACCAGCAGGTGGTATCTGTAGAGAGTCCAAGAAGAGATAATTGTTTGATCAGCAGGGTGTGGTTTACAATGTCAAATCAATAAATGTGGTGCCGACCAATTGTCCAAGATCAAGGGCACTGTGGATGTATGAGGTGAATTCAAGAAAAGCAGTAGTGGTACTGTGTTCTTTTTGAAAACCATGCTGCTGGGGACATTGTAGGTTATATTTTTCCAGGTACTCAACAAGCTGGTCTGCAGCTATCCATTCCAAAGCTTTGGGGGGGAGAGGATGGAGACTGGCCTATAATTGCTAGTTATGGTCTTGACACCTCTTTTGTGAATTGGGGTCACCACTGTAGCTTTCTATTTTAGGGGGAACTGAGAAAGCATAAGAGAGCAGTTTAGCATTTTGATGAGTGGGGGTAGGACCATTAATGGTGAGGGTGAGAAGTTTTAGATCTTGGGAATCACCACTGAATCCGGACCTCCTAAGAACTTTAAGTAGGTGTGTGTTTTTTTGCTAGACTCTTAGGGATTGCTTTAAAGTAGAATGGTGGATGCCTCTGCATCCTTCCTGTTTTATCGGGGGATACAGTGTCAGGGGTGGGGACTAAGAAATTTGGGGGTAGCATGTGACTAAGGTCTGTGAAGGTAGCATTAAAAGTATTGGTCATGGTTGCTTGTCCAGGGTGATGGTGCCATCTATGTTAAGCATTCAGGGTGCCACTTTGGGGTCTTTCCCTGTTACTTCAGAGAGGTTGCTCCAGAATTTCTTCTCGTCTTTCCATGTGCTGGTAAAATAGTAGTTGGCTTTTTCAAGATGAATAGCTCTAGTGCAGGTGATTCTTGCTGTTTTGTATGCCTGGGTATGAGCCTGGATGCTAGACATCTTAGCTCAGTACCAGAGATGGTCGCGGGACTTCATTTGTTTAAGAAGGTCCAGAGTGATTCATGGGTTATTGACACCATTAGTCTTATGCTTTTTGTATGAGGCATGAGCATCAAAGGCAGAGTTAAAACTGGAGATAAAATACTAAAATGCAGTATCCACATCAGGCGCTGTGTCAATTGGTGTCCAATCATGTTCCCATAGAAGAGTTTTAAGGGGCCATAGGTGACCATGAGCCAGTTTATGGCTGTTGATAGTCTTTGGAGGGGGTTTGGAGAAATTGTTAGACTAAGTGCAAAGGACTGGAGAATGGTCACTTAAAGAGTCTGGGAGAACTTCAGTTTTTGTGATGTGATCTGAGCAGTTGGTGAGCACCCAATCCAGTAGTGTACTGGTCTCTGTTTTATAGTTCACCCTGGTGGGTGATTGAACCATTTGCGAGAAGTTGGCTGCAGAAAGGGCATCCTTATAGCTGTTCACATTGGGGGCCAGCCAGTTGACACTGAAGTCCTCAAGCTTGATTAATTCCATGTTCTGATTAAGGAGGTTGATGCACTCAAGGACGGAGTGAAGGCCCTGGTTAGTCAGCATGGATTGCATATAGACTAAGACCATGGTCAGGACGTCATTATGCACGCCAAGCAGTACCTTGATGGCAAGGACCTGAATGTCAATCCCAGAGAAGGGTGTGGAGAGAACATTTTGCCTGCACAAATCAGGTTAGCACTGCACTGGCACAGCCCTCCTCACACCTTCACAGCCAGCCACTGTGTGTCCAGGCAGGGAGTGCACATCTTATTTATAGGACAGGGTGCATCACTCTGTCCTGTACATAGGATGTGTACTCCCTGTCTGGACCTATGGCGGCTGATCAAGGAGGTGTGAGAGGGTTGTGCCAGTCACTGTACGCACTCCCACAGTGCTAAAGTGTCTGATAAGGGGATGGTGGGGTTGGGTAGGTGTTTGGTGCCATGGTGGTGGGGGGGCTGACTGACACCAGGGATTGCTGCATTGACACAGATGGAACCAGCTGCGGGGGTAGAGCAGGACACACCAGGGACTGCTTTGTGTATTTCCCAGCAAGTTACATGTTATTTACATCATCAACACAGGACTGGATGGTATGTCTCTTACGAGGCCAGGGAGCAGTGACCAGGGGGACCACTGGACACAAAGGACATGTTATATCCTTAATAGGCAGGGACTGTCAGAGGGTTGGACAGGGGGCACATGAGGGTCCCTATATGTTTTCCTGACCAGCAATCAGTGGGAGGGACCACTGGGCACCAGGGAGTGCTTTGTTGGATGTGGGGATGGTGATCGGAGGGAGGGGGTCTACTAGGCACCAGGGATTGCTATGTTGGGCACACAGATGGTGATTGGAGGAAGGGGGACTGCTAGGCATCAGGGATTGTTGTGTTGGCCATGGGGCAGTGATCATAGGGAGGGGAGACTACAAGACACCAAAGAGTTCCACACATCCATGGCACTGGGCAATGGGGGGTGGAGGCAGCACTGTGCTAACCTGCCTCTGCTACCCATGCAGTTGAGCTAATAATGGCCATACAAATGGCCTCCTAGCATCTTGCATGCCCAATAGGCTCATTTCCATGGCATCCTCTAAAAATCGGAAATAGTGCCTCTGTCTCATCCACTCTGGTGGCACTACTCCCTGCACAGCAGAGATCCATGTCAGGCAAGACTATTTGCCTTAGGGCTGCACCGATATGGCCCTATGTTCAGTCGGAGAGTGCTGATGTACTATCTGACTGAATATAGCATCCACAGAATACTGGGCAATTGCAAAGCACAGTGCAAACCTTTGTGCTCCACTTTGTGCTTTTTTAAGTATCAGGCCCCAGGTGACAAAGTATAATGAACTTTGTGGTGGATAATAAATTTAAGACTCTCTTAAATGAAAATGATAATCTGACACAGCTTTTGTAGCACTAAGAAATACAAGAGGCTGTATTGACCTTTATGAAACATTGGGGTTCAAGAGTAACATTGACTCAATTTCAGACAGCTAGAGGTAGTATAGCGATAATCTGCTGATGCTAAAAATTAAACAGTATTTAACATATGCAGCAAGAGGAAAGAGGTAAAGTAACACCTAGCACATCAGGTAAATCAGGTACATGGGGAAAAGGCAATCATATAACTTACTGTAAAAAAGTGCACAGAAGTCCATTTAATGCAGACCAAGCAGAAATAAGACAAACCTGATGACAAATTTAAACTATCCAGAACAAGCTGAATGCTGTGAAATGGAATCAAGACATTATGCCACCCTAAGGTGACTCAAAAAAACTGAACTCCATTACGCAGGTGGTATACTGGGAGCCCACCCCAGTGGACCAAACAAACACCTGCAAAAAAAAGAAAACTGACCCTCATTGTCTTTTTTTTTTTTTTACCTGTAAAAGAAGAAAACAGTCCCTCATGGTCTCTCCTGCCCCCAACCCCTACCCACACCCACCATCTGCATACCCTGCCTCCCACACCCCCCTCACCCCATACTTACCTCCAGAGTCCGGCACAACGATCTTCATTGGACCGGGAACACGTCTGCACTCTTCAAAGCTGACTGCGAACTGAAGACATGACGGTAAGCTGTATAATGGCATTAATATGGTTTTTTCAACTTTGGTGCATATCTCAGTCATTTTTGGGAATGTTGGCACCAAATCTTCAACATGGGGTTATTGGGACCCCTCCTCATGAATTCAGTCACTGTCATGGCATTATTCCATCCTGAAAGGTGATTTTGTGGTCACTGCATGAATCACCTTTTGGGACTGATTAACAAAACAACAGTGCCACTGTTCATGTGGAGGGCTCTCAAAAAGCCTATGTTGCAAATTTGGTTAAAAAATCCAAAAAATGGCTGTTTTAAGAGTTGCATTGTGCAGTTTCCATGCACGCTCATAACTTCATGAATCTGTAATGTTTTCACTCCAGATTTTCAAAATTGCCATTTTACCACACCTCCTTATGAGCAGTACAGCTGCCATTTTACATATTCTGCCCAAAATGTGTTTTCGCATGACTGGCGCTGAATAGCGCAATCACTCTGCTAAATCAGTTTTTGGGACAGTTTGAGAAAATGATGGTGTGACTGTTCATGAGCAGACATCCTAAAATGCCTACGTTGAAAATTTGGTGACGAAAGTCCATAAAATGACTGTGTTACAAGCGTGTGTTGTGCAGTTTCCATGCACCCTTGTAATTTCGCAAATTTTCAACACTGGCATTTTTTCACATCTCCTTATGAACAGTACAGTTGTAATTTTTCACATCCTACCCAAAATGTGTTTTCGCATCTGTGGCACACAATGGCATGGTCATTGTGGGAAATCAACTTTTTGGGACAGAGTAACAAAATCACAGTGCCACTGTTCATGAGGGAAGGTCCCAAAATGCCTATGTTGAAAATGTGGTTAAAAAAACCCAAAAATAATTGGGTTATGGATGTGTGTTGCGCAGTTTCTATGCCCGCTCATGACTTCACCAATTTTTCAGATTTTCACCCCAGATTTTCAACGTTGCCATTTTTTTTACACCTCCTCATGAACGATACAGTTGTCATTTTTCACATCCTGCCCAAAATGTGTTTCTGTGCCTATGACACCAAACGGTGCAGTCACTGTACGAAATTACTTTTTAGTTAACAAACTGATAGTGCCGCTCTTCAAGAAGTGAGATCACAAAAAGCCCATGTTAATAATTTGGAGTGAAAATACCAACACACACCTATCGTGTTAGGGTTTCCAGCTGTAACACCCCACCCTGTACAGACTGACAGGCATCAGAGGTGTGACTTGGGATCATCAGCTGTAATGCTTCCCCATTCCACCCGCACCCCCACCCTACAGCCAGTGACAGGCATCGAGGTGTGCCATGGAGTGTTTGGCCCCAAAGTTCACCCCATTCTCCTACACTGCACCCACCTCAGCGTATTTCCTTATGGAATTCGGTAAGTATAAGGCCCAAAGACCCTAAAGTACACCACAACACTCGTCAATGTCTACAGGGTAAGGTGAGGTAAAATGGCATGAGAGTTATAGCTGATGACCCAAAGACACACCTGAACGCTTGTCAGTTTCTGCAGGGTGGGGGTGGGGTTGGTGCCAGCTCGATACTTCACTGTCATTCTTATTATGCATTTCTAACTCCTGCACTACCAACGCCAATGCCAGCGAGACTACATTTGGCATTGACAAATGCTTGTTATTGTTTTATAGTTTAAAAATAGTACAAGGCAATATCATCATTTAATAAATATTTCTTAGAAGAAATAATTAACATAAAAGCATGAGTCCAATATTTATGCAAATAAAAAATAAGGAACACAAGAGTATTATGTTTTACAGTCAATAGAGTATTATGCTTATCTTCTTTTTAACATCTAGCTTAAATATAAACTTAATAAAATTAATATTACATTGTAAAATAACCTGCATATTAGTTATACATAAAAGTTTGATGAAAAATGCTGAGAGATAAAACTAGCACTGTTGTACAGAGTTGTATTTCATAGTAATAAAGCAAACACATGTAACCCCCCCCACTGGCCCCTTATTTAACCAGTAGGCACACCTCCCATAGTCTAGGGGAGAAGAGAGGGGTGGGGGTTACATTTATTTGCCACCATTAGACAAGGTGGGATATGCCAGAGGGAGCAGACGTTATAAAAACAAGCACAAAAACACCAAGTGTGGCTGCTACTTGGCACACACCTGGCTGGGACCAATACCATGGCCAGAACCCACGTCCAGGGGAGAAAACATTTGCTCAGGGCTATGCCAGGTTTGCACTTCTGAGAAGGGTAGGGGTACCCAAGTAACTCCACAGACAGGAAGCAATCACATAAATGTCCAAACCAGGTTGGGATTCTAGAGTGTGACTTTATTCCATATCACAGCAGGAACAACACAAAGCGAAGCTGGACCCCTAAGGGTTACACATACAGTAACTGCAGACATCTGTGGTATAGAACACCAAATTCCCATACTGCATAGGATGACTGTAGGACTTGTGGACTAGCCACCTGTAAAACACACACTTTCTCCTGGAAATGGCACGCATGGCCTGTACTTGGTCAATTCCCATATGGCATAGGATAAGGTGTGGCACACAGACCACAACAGAGCACTACAGGCTACAAACTCACAGAACCCACATACATGGAGTAAACTGGAGAAAACCCATTCACTGGGGTAGAACTTTCTTCAGGCATTGGCCACATGCACTGACAGAAAAGAACAAAGGTGTCTTTCAGAACCTGGAGTGCTAAACTGGTCACTCCAGATGGTGGGGTTTCCCACATTTTGTTTCCAAGTTCATACTTGGCCATCTCTCTGGTAAATACCCCTCACACTGTACCAAAATTGAAGATACACTCCAGAAATGTATTTCACACTTAACATCCTCACAGGACACCACAGGGGTGTCAAAGGTAAAAGTTCTGTTCACTTGGAAGATCACATACTGGTCTCCACACAGGGCAGCCAACTTTTAAAACTGTTTAGAGTGACAGGGTCCTTCTGTCAGAGAATCCGCCCTTGAAATGCAGGTACCAGCTGGGCAGTTTTACACAAAACGAAAGTATTCACAGAAGATGTACACAAGGCAGCTTCACCAAATGTCCTGGTAGGATCAAGGGGATTGCCCCTAACTTCCTGGCAGCCTGCTCCATTCCTCCTGGGATAAAAGAGAGAAAATCCCTTCAAGTCAATTTCCACCACTTCACACACGTTGTAAGATTGCTGAACTCCACTAGGGTGAGAAAGAAAAACAAACAGGAACACTGCAGCTCTATAGCTATATACTCTGCAGACTCCAGCCACCAACTGACTACAGATTTTTATCTCCCTCTCTTACAACAGCTGACAGTGGCTTATGCTGCTGTGAGAGTTCTAAAATGACATCACTCGTCCAGCTCTCAGCTGAGACTGACAACAGAGGGAGAGACTGAGTGAAATCCATTTACTAGAAAATCACTAGCTGTCTTCCCTGCCTACCACTAATTCTAAAGGGATTCTTGTAAACCCTGGGAACAAGGGGGTTACACCCACCCTTAGCCAGGTAATTGACTGTCCACAGTCATTCTTTTACTTGGCACCAGACCAGCCTACCCTATGAGCTACCTTCTCCCCCACCATGTGCTAGGCACAGGCAGATAACACTAAGGGCCCAGAGGCCATTGGCTGATGCATCAGGCCCTACTCTATGATCTTACTATGGAGAATCAGTGGCTCTGGGAGAACTGCCCAAAGCATGCTCTAATAGACCAGAACTCCAGCCCCTCTGGCAGGTCAGGACCACAGCCTGTCTGTCCCCCTTTCCCTCTAGAGAAGACCTATCTATCCAAACTACCCACAGAGGGGAACCTCCCCCAAACCCAGGGTACCTGAAAACCAAAAATACCACAGAGCAATAACACTATACAAAGCATTATACTCACACATTCCCCACACATACACCTGTGGAAGAAAACAACAATGGTTAACACATGTTAACTACTACACAGTTCTAAAACACTCTAAAGAACAGGAGAACTCAAATGCATTCCCATATCTTCTTCTGGTTTTCTTTTCTTTCTTCATCATGAACACCTGAAAGAGAAAACACAACAAAAATACCCCAAATCTGCATACCACAGTGCTACAACCCCTCTATCAAACACTAAAGAATCCCAAAAATATTTTATAGAAAAATATGAAAGTAGAAAACAGTAGAAAACACTGACATTATATACAATACACTTTTTGGGGAATGGAGTACCCTAAAAGTCCCTTCTAGTGACAGAATGTTGTTGCCCGAAGGCAAGGTCCATGAAAAAGTCTCTCCTGGGCCGGAGCCCACTGAAACACAGTCCTTGAGCACTGTAGTCCAAAAGGGAGAGTCTCTGTGGACAGTTCAAACAGTTTGGAAGTCTGCCAGGTGTAGGATGTGTATTGCAAAGTCAGAGCATAGAAAAGTTTGGACTTACCAGTCCCTTGAAGATCGAACAAACAGGATCACCTACTTCTCCTGTCAAAGACTCTCCCCCTCTGGCAACATTGTTTGGATACAGCTGAGTTGATGTCCTCTGGAAAACAGGGGTTGAAACAGGAAAACAGCTGGGTGATGTCATCTTGGAAATCGAACCATGGAACAGGAAAAAACAGCTGGTATGATGTCTTCTGAGATACCAGGCGATGAATCAGGAAAACAGCTGGTTGAGATCATCTGGAAGTCCAGGCGATGAAACTGGAAAGGCAAACTGCTGGGAGGATGAATCTTGGATGCACCTTGGATCCTGGAACACCAGTCTGATGGAATCTGTAGATACAGCAACTGTTGGATGGCAGACACTTTGCTACCACTCCTTTGCCTCCCTTGGGGTAGGCATGGGCATATTCACAGGGAGTGGTGCCATTAAGGGTAGTACCACTCTGGGTTAAGTGCAAGAATTATGACCCCATCTGGGCGTTCATAGTTGATGTTGTGGAATGTCTCATTCCCTGCTTTTCCACAAATAGTACAGTGTCCATAAACAATATCCTGCCAAATTTCCAGAATTTCAGATTATCACTGACAACTCTATCTCTGACACAAGGGGTCACACCTGGATGCAGATTCTTGCTTGCTTCTTCCAATAACCAGGATTGCCTGTCCTGCTCAATTTCCTCCCAGGATCTACAAGGAAAGATAGGAAAGGACCTCCCATATATGGCGTCGGCTGTCCTGCAAACCAGTCTCTCTTCCTTACTACTCTTCATCAGTACACAGCCATTGACATGGCTTGGGAGTGGCCAGTCCTGTTTCATCCAGTGGTGCATACTTAAAGTACATAAGAATTTGTCCCCAACCATCTCTGCAGGCAGGGCAGTGGAGTCACCAACTTCTCTCTGACTCCTTTGAGGCAAGAGCTTGAGGCCACAGACTGAGACCCTCAACATGAAGATACATATCCTCATTCTTCTCTTCCTCACTTAGGCCTGGGCCCAGGAGGGAGCAGTTATCCTCACTCTCAAGACAATCCACTCCTCACTGGATGCAGAGGTAGACACCTCCCAATCCGAAGTTTCTTGAACTTCATCCTCCCCAACTAGGCTACGACTAGGACCCTCTATCCATGGGTCCATTGATCCTTCCTCCACTCCATATGAGATACAGGTGAGGAAACATCATGAGATGTCTGCTCTTGCAGTAAATCCACACTCTCTTCCTTTGTGTCACACTCTACAGGGCCTCCCCCAACAGGTTCATCCTGGTGCTGTGTGCTGCTAAATGCAGGGTTTCCTACTTTAGTCCAAGTGAGAGCTAGATGGATTCTTTGTGCCTTGGACAGACCATATTTCACTAGGCAACCAGAGCAATGAGGAATTAAAAACACACCCCGTCCAGCCTTGAGGCACATTAAGCGTAATCTCACAGGGTAGTTGGGAATTGCAACATGTGGCGGTAACCCTTCACCGTAGAAAACTTGCTCTATTTCCTTTAGTTTAGCAGCCTCCTCTGCTTTCATAGATCGGGCATCATCCAGGTAGTGGGATGTTCCTGAAGCCATGTCTGCAAATTAAACACATGAAAGTCTGTTGTTACTACTTGTTCACGATACACTGAACAGTCTCTTAAAATGAATCCATGCTGCTGTGTTTACATTTCCTGCCCCACCCTGTAATGGCAGTGGCAGCACTTCCTCTGACCTCAAAGTCTGTCTCTGACTCAAATAACTACACATCTGACCTTTCTGCAACCAATTTCTGTTCAAACTGTACTTGATTGCACTGCTTTAACACTTCTCAGCACATTCATATGATTTTTTGCAGGACTTTATGATTAGCACACAAATCAACTATTTACACATGCTTAAAGTCACTGAAAGCCACACTATTTCTTTACACTACTGCCTGATTGTTGCAGTCTAAATGCAACTCACAGTCTCTCATTGCTTAGAACATCAAACTGTTGCTGAATCCATTATAAATGCTCACAGTCTATGCTCAGAATTTTTGTTTGTTGTGTGTTTGGTGCTGTTACAACTCACAGTCCTTCTTTGCAAAACAATCTCACTGCTCACACACAGATCCAGCTGTTTTTTAAAGTTATTAAGTAGAGTTGTTTCTAAATTACAGTAAAATACAAATAAGATCTATACAAGGAGAGATGAAAGAATCAAGATAATTCTTCAACAGAGTAAGGAAAGGAAAGGAAAGAAAAGATATATAGAGAGAAGAGATAGAGAATATTACTAACCAATTAAAGAAGTTCAGTGAGGGATCCCATGAAATCAAGATCTATTAATACGTGGTGACTAAAAAACATTTAAAATATTTTAAAAAAAGGACTATACCCATGGAAATTTTAGGCGTCTTATCAAGATCTAAATCTGGTCTGCATCACATAATATCCTATATATAGTAATCCATTTTTTTATAGATTTAGATGAATTAGAAGGTTGCTTTTCCAAATATTATGAAAAACTTTATAAATCTACTGATGCCTTGTCCCCATTGAAAAATTAAGTTATTGCCACTGAGTCAGCAATTCTGACATATTAACAACAGAGGAAAAATACCACCTTAGAGCCCTATTATTAGAACAAGAAGTTAAGATGGTGTTGGAAGGCATGCAGAAGAAAAGACACAGGGAAGGGATGGTTCACCCTAAATTTCATTTGCAATTTTACCCAGTGATTACATTTTTTTAACCTACTTGTTCAACTAATTCAACAAATTGAAGGTAGCCCTTCTTATTTTTGAGAGGGGTGATATTTCAATAATATCTAAGCCCAATAAGGGTAATAATCAAACTGACAAATATAGAATGATCACAATATTAAATTGCTACTATAAGCTGCGGGTATAAAGTTTTAAATAATTGCTTAGGCAAAATAAAAAATAAGCTTATAGGATCAGAACAAAATGTATTTGTTCCATCCAGAACTATCCAAGCAGGAGTCCATAAAATGAAATTTGCAATGTAACACTTAGAAACTACTAAAAATCTAGTGTTTGGTTACTCTTGATGCCTTCAAGACCTTTAACATGTTGGAGTGGGGATTTGTGTTTGGAGCCTTGCAGCATGGGCATACCAGACTCCTTTATCAATATTATTAGAGCCATGTATGCTAATCCTCAATCATGCGTAAAAGTGAATTGTGGTCAACAAGAGACTGGGATAGACAAAGGAGTGAGGCAGGGATGCCCTTTGTTCCCTACACTCTTTGTCCTTACTTTTTTTTAATTATATTGAGGAAAAAGCAGTATTAAAGGCCCTAAAGTAAAAGAGACTGAGTTCAAAATGAATGCTATGCATACAATTTACTTATACTGTTACCAGAATTAAAGAGATTAATGTTTTCCTTACTTTCAGAATACACTATAAACTATAACAAATCAGAGGTACTAATTTGAATGACCAGGGGATCCCTTTTTACACATCACAATTACAAATATAGAAACATAGATAATGATGGCAGAAAAAGACCCTTTGTCCATCTAGTCTGCCCAGGTAGCAGGTCAAGAAGTCACTGCAAGAACAGCATGGAAAAACTGTGCTGTACAAATCTTGAAATCATTTAAAGTGACAGGAGTATAATAGCATTAGGGAATTACTGCTACCCCTGTCATGGTACGCACAGATGGGGAAGGGATCAAGTAGCTTTAGGTGTGATGCCTGGTCAAGCCAGTCCCATGGTGGATTGGCTAAGGCACTAGGTCCTGGACCAGAGGAGACTTGGGGACCAGGGTTTGGTTCTCCATCTCCCAGTATTGGACTTTTTTTTATATAAAGAAATCCCTCCCACCTCATGAGTTTCTCCCCATCCACGAGGTCAACACCCCGTTGGAGTTTATTATATTAATTCGTGGGGTAAAGTCCCCATGTTTGGGGCGTGGAAGTGAGCCTCAAAAACAAAAACTCATGTTGCTATATTATTTTCTATGCTGTTTTTGCATTTTGTGCCAGTTGGTGTTTTCACCAACCTTTTGTTTGATTTAGACATATTGCTTGTGTCATTGTGTGCCACACTGCTTTTGTCTGTGGGATTATATTCCTGTGCCATCTGCCCATATTATCCTATCATAGTAAGGGACCTGTTGTTTTTTTGGGGTCTGTGCATACCCTATTCCCCTTATTGTTCTCTATATATTCACCTTCCTTGTCAAGCTGTGTAACTACTATACACATCTCTATCCTAGCTGTGCCTGAAGCCTTTATGGTTCAGACACCCACCACCTCTTCTGGCAGACCATTCCATGACTCAGTCATTCTTTCTGTAAAATAATACTTTCTCACATCCTTTTTAAACCTTTCCCCCATTAACCTCCACTCATGACTCTGTGCCCTAGCTTCTCTGTTCCTGATAAATAACTCTTCATAGTTCACCTTGTTCATCTCTTTAAGGAAGTGGAAGGTCCCCACTATTTCTCCCCCTCATCTGTTTTTTTGAGTGAATACATGTTCAGTGCCTTTAGTTGATCCTCATAGGATCTGTCTTCCTGTCCCTGTATCATCTTGGTCACCCTGTGTTGCACTATCTTTAGACTGTCCCAGTCCCTTTCAAGCTGGAGGCTCCAGAACTGGGCACAGTACTCCAGATGCTGCCTTCCAGTGACCTATGCAGGGCAACAGTACCTCCTGTTTCCTACTATCAAACTCTCTCCAAATGCACCCAAGCATGTTAGATTTGCTGAAGGCCTTGTTACATTGGTTGGTTTGTTTTAGGAAATCATTGATAATTTCTCCTAGGTCCCTTTCCTCTGATGTTCTGTCCAGCTAAACCTCACCCATCCAGTACTCTGTTCTGGAGTGATTGTTCCCAAAATGCATCACTTTGGGGTTCTTGGCATTGAATTTCAGTTGCCAGACTTTGGACCACTTTTCTGTCCTTTTTAGGTCTCTCTTCAATTCCCTTATCCCCTCCACATTGTCATCTCTACCACAGAGTTTAGTGTCATCTACAAATAGGCACAATGTGCCCTGCATTTCCTCTCCTATGTTTCTGATAAACGTATTGAGGAGGACTGGGACCAGGACAGATCCTTGTGGTGTTCTGCTGGTGATCTCTCTTTGCACTGATCTGACCCTATTCACCACTACTCCCTGCTGCCTCCCTTGCAATCAATCCGCCACCCACTTTACTATTTCCCTAGCTCTACCCAGATCTCCCATCTTCTTCAGCAGCCTTTGGTGTGGCACAGAGTCAATTTCCTAGCTGGAGTTGAAGTATGGCAAGTCTAATGTGTGCCCCTTGTCAAATATTCTTGTTCCTCAGTCAAAGATGAATAGCAGGTTGGTCTGACAAGGCCTTCCTGCCACAGACCCATGCTGGATATCTATGAGCCATTCCAGTCAGGTTTTTGGGCCAGACACAGCACTGAAACTGCTCTAGTGAGAGTATATAATGATATGCTCAGGGCTAGAGATAGAGGAGAAAGGTAAGTTCTTGAGCTACTCAGTCTCTCCTCAGCTTTTGACACTATGGATCATGTTGTGTTTCTTGATCGATTCTGTGAGTTTTGTGGACTCACTGGCACCATCATCAAATGGTTTGAGTCCTATCTCTCGGATAGAGTGCAGCAGGTGGTGATGTGGAATTTCTCCTCCTCCCCCAAGCCTCTGTCTTACAGAGTACCTCAGGGCTTGATCTTGTCGCCGATGTTGTTCGCAGTGTACATGCTGCCCCTATGTGAGATCATTTGACAATACAGTGTGGAGTTTCACTGCTATGCAGATGATACCCAACTGTATTTGTCTTTTGCACCTGGAACATCGGGAGTGGTTGACATGCTTAACAGTTGTCTGGCTAAAATCAATGACTGGATGGCTTTCAGCTGGCTGAGACTCAATCCAGCGATAAATGAGGTGCTGGTGATCGAGTCTGATTGCAGGCTTTGCTACCAGGGGTTGACTTTGAACTTGTTCTGGGGTCTACTCCATTGGTGGTTGCTCCGAGGGTGCGAAATCTGGGTGTGATCCTTGATTGCACATTGATCTTTGAAGATCAGGTGTCAGCAGTAGTCAGCAGTGGTTTCTAACATTTGCAGAACTTTGCCCAGATTAATCCCCTTATTCTATCTGAGGACCTGCCCACACTAGTACATGCCTTTGTGACTTCTAGGCTTGACTACTGTAATGCTCTGTACTTCAGGGTCATGGGAGGGACCCTCCACAGGCTTCAGCAAGTGTAGAATGCATCGGCCCGGTTGCTGACAGACCTTTTGAGGTCCAGTAATGTAACTTCAGTCCTCTGTGCTCTGCACTGGCTGCCAGTCAGGTGCAGGGTCCTTTTCAAGGTGGGTTTCTTCATCTTTAAGGCCCTATATGGGATAGGTCCTGGTTACCTGTCTGAGCTTCTGACACCAGTGTCCTCTGCTCGCTCTCACCACTCCTCCTTGAGGGGCCTCCTAGAAATTCCCAGGGTTTGGCTCAAGACCTCAGGAGATCATGCTTTTGGTGTCTCTGGGCCGACCCTGTGGAACTCACTTCCAACTGTAGTCCGGGAGGCTCCCTCATTTGAGGTGTTTAAGGGGAGGCTAAAGGCCCACTTCTTCAGCCTGGCCTTTGACTGCTGATGCCTTCTTTAGCTTTGACCAGTCCCAGGAAAATTGACTTCTGGAAACCTCAATTTTGCTGAATTTTAATCCTGTAATGGTTTTAATAAGGTTTTATTATGTTGTCATTTATTGCTGTATGTCCTCATTTTATGTTCAGTGCCCAGAGCCTTCAGGATTGGGCACCTTATAAATAAAATTGCCTTGCCTTGCTTACTATCCTGAAGCCCGTTGTTCTCCATGTATTCCACTAGGTCCTCTTTGACTAGTGTCTCCACCAGTTTCCCTACTATGGACATAGTGCTGACAGATCTATAGTTTCCCAGTTGCTCATTGCCCCCTTCCTTGTGTAGCAGAGCTATGCCCACCATCCTCCATCCTTGGGAATCACCCATGCTGCAAACAGCTACTTAAATATCATACCAGGAGTTCAGCTAACACTGATGCCAGAAACATGTCAACTATTTTGGAGAGGACTAGAAGCCTCCTCAGATGCATCCCGTCTGGCACCAGAGCCTTTTTTACCTTCAAGGTAAACCCTTTCTGGCACTTTTACTAATATGTTTTAGCAGCCTCATTTCTGGGACACCTCGGGACCCCCGCTTTATGCCATGCTCTGGCAAGGACCTGCTGTTCTTTGTAGGGAATACTGACCAGAAGTAGTCATTCAGTATGGCTGATTTCTGCCTGTTTTCCTCTATTACCCTGCCCCATACTTTAGTCAGACAATTCTCCCTCCCATCTTTCTTTTTTTCCATTATATTTATATACAAAAAATACTTCCTTCACCTCCCTTGATCATCCCTTAATTTAGTTTTATTACAAAACAAGGTTCAAAAAGGCTACACTGAATATCTTAGGCTTAAACTAACCAAGGTTGCATCTAAATTATATCAGTATTATTATGTTATTGTTTAAGAGAAAGTTAAAAAAAAATGGGTTTGGCCAAAGTACCTCTCGCTCTATGGGGAAAAGTACAGTTGATTAAAATAGTGATGATCCTTATGATTTCATAGTTACTGCAAAAAACCTTATGTGAGATACAGGACAAATGATTTAATAAAATGCATATATTAATAGGAACTTTTATGTGGAATCACAAGAAATCCCAGGTAATGTAGAGTAAATGTGTTTGCCCAAAGAAAAGGGAGGGTTGGTTTGCCCAGATGTCCATTCTTATGCATATGCAAGCAATAATACCCAACAGGGTGGGCAGTATTGGGCAATACTGGGCTGCCCAGTGGTATAATGATGCCTGATGCTGCAAGTAGATGGCCTTATACACCCTGGAAGGTCCGGTATTGCCCACACCGGACACCCTGGAGGGTATTATTGAGCTTAGATAATGGACTATCTGTAAAGTTATTTTGTGGTATTTAAGAATTAAAAAAAAATAGTAAAATAAAAAGAGTAAAGTTAACTTATAGTTGTTTTTAGTAAAGTAGTCTCTCTATTGGTATCCTTACCAATAGTTACCAGTACAGGGGCACCACAGCATTTTACAACTGTTCTATTGTGTGCTTACTACTGTACAGTATGTGTCTCTCTTTGGTACATGAGCCTGAACTCCCCCCCCCCCACCGTCTTCATTCCATTTTTTCCTGCCAATTTGTGAATCTTGGATCTGGATGTAACTGCCATGGATCAGAAGAAACAACTGAGTGGGTGATGGAGCAGGAGTCGCTCGTTAAGCAGCAGAAAGGGTGGTCCCTCTTTGATACATGAACCTGCCCCTCCTGCCTTGTCTTTGATTTTATTTTATTACCCAATTTGTTAATCTCAGCTCTGGATATAAGTGCCACAGATCAGAAGAGAGAACCGAGCAGGTCATGGAGTGGGAAACGCTCGTTAAGCAGCAGAGTGGGTGGGGAGCAACTGGAGAATGGGCACGAGACAAGAACTAGGAGAGAGCCATGTTTTAAATTAAGCACAGTTTGGGAAATTACTTGCTTTTGTTCCTGCTCTTCTTTTATAAATTTACAAGTATCTCTTTTATAAATATGGCCAGTTTATACTTAAATGCTGATCGGTCAGCACAGGAGCTTGTGAGAGCTGACCGACCGGCATCAGAAGGAGGGCTGGTTATCAGTGCAGTGTGGTGAAGTTCAGCCCGACAGATGGTTTATTTACAAAGAATTTTTTAAGTTGGGGGGTCATGTGATGCAGCGTGCTGAGTAGGATTCTTCTCCGTGAGCTCCAACCTCCCACCCTCCAAAATACCCTTTAAACTCTCTTTTTTACAAAGTTTACTGCTGTATAAGTAATAGTAAGCCTATCTACAGCTGGTGCTCTTCTGGCGAAGGTTTTGATGGACGAGGATATGAGAAAAACTACGACCAAACATGCTTCTCCGACAACTCCGGAGAAGGCCCCAAAGAAAGCCAGGGCCTCCTTTCTGCAATCGTTGCAGACCACGAATGCTGGGAGTGCTGATTCGGATCCCCTTACTCTTTCCAGATTCCTGGAGGAATTCCAGCCTTTTAAGGCTGAAATGCAGAGCATGGCAGGAGAAATAAAGAGTATTTCCAATGCACTGGAGGATCTCTGCAAAAGAACGGCAGATAACGAAGTTCGCATCCACTCTGTCGAGAGGAAACAGGACAAAGCTGAAGTCGATATGGTGGCTGTTAGACAACGTCTGGTGAAAATGGAAAACAAGATCGAGTACCTAGATGGTCGCAGTCGCTGCAATAATGCGGTGATCATAGGACTGCCAGAGAGAGAGAGGAGGGCCCCGATGCGATTAAGTTTGCCAAAAAGTTTGTTGAAAAGGTGGCAGGCCCCGCTCCTTTTGGTGCAGGCTACATTATTGAGTGAGCTCACCATGCATTATGACCCCTGCCAACCGAAGGAGCTGCCCCCCAGACTTTTATATTTTGTTTCTTGAATTTCCAGGAACGGCAGCATTTTTTGTATAAAGCCAGGGATACGCAAAACCTGGAATGGGAAGGAAAAAGGCTGTGGGTGGCGCAAGGCCTGCCGCTGTTGGTGCGCCAGAAATGAGCCACGTTTCATAAACTGGTCGTTAAACTGATTGCCGCAGGTATTAAGTTCAGGATGGGCTTTCCCGCTAGACTCCAAGTTTCCCTAGGCGGCTCCTGGGCAACTTATGAAGTTGTGGAGTCAGCAGCAGCCAGGCTCAAAGAGGCACTCCCTGAGCTGTTTAAAACCACCTAAGATCTATGTTCAGATAGCCTAGTTAATTGGCCCATCCCTCAGAGTACATGGTTTGCTCATTATTACTATGGTAGACCTCTGGGTTTTTTTTGGCATTCTACGAAGTTAGCAGACTGTTTGATCACTTCTTGGCAATGGTTGGAGTTACGAGGTGCAACGGTTCTGAGAGTTAAGCTTGCTAGACTGAATATTATATATGCTAGCAACCCAGGGTTTTATTTTTTGTTTTAGACTGTATGTGCCTCTGTCAATTAAAAGCTATTCCTCGATTAATGACACGGAGGGGAGGCATGAATGAATGAACTTAAATCTGTGGAGAATGCAAAAACCTTTTGAACTCTTGTAATGCTGGTTTCGAGTTTTAGTTCCAATTAGCATCACTAAATGGTGCCGAGGCTTTAACTCCTCCAAGAGATGTTTGAGTCCAACGTCCTCCTCTAAATCTATTTTAAGTTTATCAGAGCTGTAGCTGTCACTCCTTCTATTTGTTAATATATTGTTCGAAGGCTGGGAAAAGGGGGCATTTAAGCTAAACCTGAGTTTTAAATGGGGAGATGCTGTAATGTAAGCTTTGTTTTGGCTCGTTTATTATGATTACGGCAATCCTACATATTTTCAGGTGTTCTGTGTAGTCAGCAAATTATCTCAGTCCTTTCTTGGCAACGGATGGGATTACGTTGAGTGATGCCTCCGTGAGTCAAATTTACTTGACTGAGTATTATACACTGGCAGCTCAGGTTTTTTTTTTTCTTTTCTTTTTTTAGATTGTATGAGCTCTCTGCTAGTGTAAAGCTACTTTTGTTTTAACAGCATGGAGGAGAGGCATGAATGAGCTCAAATTTGTGGAGGATGTGAAACTCTTTAAATTTTCATAATGCAGGCTTTGATTTTTAGTTTCTAGGTAGCGTTGCTAGATGGTGCAAGAGACTGTTATTCCTCAAAGAGAGGTTTGAGTTTAATGTCCTCCTCTTAATTTCTTTAAGTTTGCCAGGGCTGTAGCTGTCAGCCCTTTTACCTGTTATTATATTGCTTGGACCGCTGGAAAAGGGGTGCTTAAACTAAAGACAGTGTTTATTTTCATGGAATTTCACTGACTTAATGAAGGGTGGGCAGGGCATAAATGCGATAGGGATAGTTTCTGGCTGTTTTAAGATATTGGATATCAAGGGATGTTATGTGTTTAGAGCATAAAGGGGTAGTATTAAAACAGTCGCTTTAATCGAGGGGGGGCAGGGGTTGGGTGGAGGGGATTATCTGGGTTGGCTGTTCATCATGTATCGTGTTAAAAGGGTGTGGGAGTGGGAGGATGGGGGTTAGGGGTATATGGGATGTTAATAGGGTGGATATTTTGGTGGGTTATTATTGGGATGGGGAGGGAAATGGTAGGGGTGGGGGGAGGATAAGAAAGCACAGCATATACTACAGCTGGTGTAGTAAGAATGATATATATAAGTATGGATGGGTATCCTAAAAAGTCTCTGGTTGCTGGAAAAGGTAATAGCTAGGGACATCAAATTTATCAGCTGAAATATGAAGGGGGTGAGACACAAGACCAAACAATATCAAATTTTGAAATATCTAAGTCATTTAAAAACAGAAATTATGTTTCTACAGGAAACACACTTGCTTAATGCTGAAGCTGATAAAATGAAACGCCAACAAGTGGGACAGATTTGTGTTGCAGAGGGCACTACCCAGAGTAGAGGGGTTATGATCCTCTTACATAGATTGGTCCCCTTTAGACCTCTCCAAATTGTCCGTGACCCCTCAGGAAGGTTTTTATTTGTAAAAGACAGGTTGCATACTCTGGATATTGTCCTGGGAAGTGTTTATGGCCCCAATATAGATACTCCAGGGTTTTTTTTCCCAGATAATGGAAGCCTTAACCCCATTTTTAAGTATTCCCATAATTATAGGGGGTGACTTGAACCTTGTCTTTGATCAGTACTTAGATAGATCAGGTCAATCTCAAAAAGGTCGTTCCCCAGCTCAAAGGGCCTTTAGACATTTGTTAGATTCTGCCGGTCTCTGTGATGTGTGGAGCATCCTTCATCCTAAAATAAGGGAGTATACCTTTGTTTTACAGGTACATGGAACCTCCTCATGGATTGATTACATTCTAATTTCCCAAGCTTTGCTACCTGGGGTTCTAGATTCTAGTATTGTGGCAGGTCTGCCATCTGACCATTCAGTGGTCATTTGTTTATTATCTGTTTCATCTTTACCAAAAAAGGGTAGTAGATGGAAACGAAATAATCAAATATTGAAGGACCCAGAAATGGTCAATTATATAGTGTCCCAAACAGAGCAGTTTACTGTCATTAATAATAACACTACTGGGCAGCCTGACATTGAGTGGGGGGCCCTTAAAGCTTATTGGAGAGGAGTTATAATTGGCCTAACATCAAGAAGGAAAAAAGAGAGAGAAAATTGTGTTTCTTCTCTTCTGTCTCAAATTCGGGGTGTGGAATCCAACCTCTCTCCACTCTCCTCAGAGACTTTCAAGCAAGATTTAGTTAAACTGAAAGATGCTTATCTCAGCCTGTTAGGGGAGCAAGCTGAGTTTGCAATCCTCAAAACAAAAGCAGCTTATACTGACCAGGGGGAGAAGGCTGGTCGGATGTTGGCGATTCGTATTAAGCAACAGGAATCTGCTAGATTTATTACGGTGGTTCACTCTGCTGAAGATAATTCCCTAAAAACCTCACCGTCAGAGATAGCAGAGGAATTTACCAATTATTTCCGGGAATTATATGGACCCATGGTAAATCCCCCTTCTGAGGTAGAGTTGCAGAAATATCTGAGGGACTTGCAGTTACCTTCCCTCACAAAATCTCATCAGGCTACACTTGTGACTGATATTTCTGATGGTGAGATAGAAAGGGTAATTAAATCTCTTCCATCTGACAAAACTCCCGGCCCAGATGGGTTCTCCTCAAATTTTTGCAAAGTATTTTCCAAGCAGCTGACTCCTATTCTTTTACCACTTTCTCAGTTCCTTCTCACTGGTCAGTCATCTGATCCATCTCTATTTGAGGCCTTAATTGTTCTGCTGCCTAAACCAGACAAGCCGTATGATTTGGTCTCAAGCTATAGACCAATCTCACTCCTTAATCATGATATTAAAATTTTGGCCAAACTATTGGCCGATAGTATGAATGTAGTCCTTCCCTCTCTAATAGGGGTGGAGCAGGTAGGTTTCATGAAAGGAAGATCTTCAGTGGACCATCTGTGGACTTTGGCTCATGTTTTCTCGGCCTCCAGGGACGCTGTCCTTCCAATGGTCTTGGTCTCCCTGGACACCGAGAAGGCTTTTGACAAGGTCCACTGGAACTATTTATTTGCAGCAATGGAGGTATTTGGTTTTCCCACGAAGTTTTGGAATTGGATTAGCTCACTCTATATATCCCCTTCAGCTAGAATTTCCTGTAATGGGGTCATTTCAAATCTTTTTAAATTGCATGTGGGAACTAGACAGGAATGTTCCTTGTCCCCTTTGCTCTTTAATATATATTTAGAACCCCTTATTCAGAGGTTAATAATAGCTCAGGACATCTTTGGTATTCCTTTGAATGGACAGATAGTTAAAGTGGCAGCATATGCAGATGACCTCCTGCTTCAAATAATGCACCAGTTATATCTATTCCTTCTACTCTTAAAACAACAGATGGTTTTAGCAAGGTTTCTAATTACAAACTTAATGTAGGGAAAACAGTTGTCTTTTCTCTTAATCACCGGGTTTATAAACAGGAAATTACTGCTTTTGGGCTCGTTTGGAAACCTGACTCTGTTAAATACCTTGGGGTTATCTTAACATGAAGCATAGCTCATATTAGGCAGTTAAATTTAGATTCCTTGGTTCATAGAATAGATCAGGACTTAAGCAGGTGGACCCTACTTCCCCTCTCCCTTTGGGGAAGGATTAATTTAATTAAAATTTATATTTTTCCCCATCTCTTTTACCCCCTCAATCTATTGAATGTTAGGCTTCCACTGTCTTGGTTTAAAAAAGTGCACAGTATGATCACCATTTTTATATGGGGGCATAAAAAATCAAGAATGGCATTTCATAAACTAGCAGCACCCAAGGCAAAAGGAAGATTAAGACTTCCGCATATTGGTTTGTATTATTGGGCCAGTCAGGCTAATAAATATCTCAGGTGCTTGACTGCAGAACATCTTTTAGCCCATTCCTTATACACCCCAATTTGGTTAAAAGTGGAACTAGCTAGCATAAAAAAAATGGTTACTCTCCAAGTGCGATGTTATATACTAAATTAGGATCTTTCCCTGAATGTCTACGTAATTCCCCTATTGCAGTCTCAATCAAGGCTCACTCCCAGCTGTGCACATTCCTGAAATATGAAAATATCAAAGATTTATTCCAACCTGTAAGAGGTAATCCCAAATTTCAATTAGATAGTAAGCCCTTATTAGTCAGCTGGCTTCCCCAGATAGGAGATTGTCAGCTCGAAGATTTTACCACAGCTGACAGGCAATGGTGTTCTTCAGCTGAAACTATGCATAAGTTTCAAATTCCCCGCACAAATATTTTTAAAATTCTTCAGCTTTGTCATCTTTTGTTAATGGTAATAGTGACAGTCCCAGCTCTGGCTACCCATGTCCACTTCCAGGCTACTTTAGCTGAGCTGGCCGGCTTACCACATGCTGTTTCCAAGTTATACAGTGCCTTGTATAGCTGGGCCTACCCTGATAATTTTGCTCCTGTTGCTTTTTGGTCTTCTCTTTTCCCGAGCAAGGAGTTGGATTGGTCTCTGCTCTGGCAAAACTGTCACAAATTTTTGCTACAAGATAGACTTAGGCTAATGCAATTCAAAATGTTGCATAATATTTATTATTCCCCACAGAAATTGGCTAGATTAGGTATTGTGCCCTCTCATACTTGTGCAAGATGCCAATTGCAAAGAGGGAATCTTCTTCATATTTTCTGGAGCTGTTCTAAAGTTGTTCCACTTTGGACCACTATTAAACAAAGGGCTGACCCTCTTTTAGGGCTGTCTGACTTGTTCACACCTGAAATATGTCTCTTGGGCAATTTTTCCTGCATTTCGGTGGTGAACAGGAAATATTATATGGCGTTAATCTCACTATCTGTCAAAAAAGTGGTCCTTAGACACTGGAAAGATTCCGTTGAACTAACCTATGTTGAATGGCTCCAGGAACTTCTTGCTAACCTAAGGACGGAGAGGACCATCTCAAGTCTCCACAACAAAGTAAAGAAGTTCAACAGGATATGGGGCCCATTACAAACCCTGTACTCGTTACGTGCTTAAGGTTTGTTGATACTATACCATAAGGTGCAGTCTGGCTTGTATAATGCTGAGCTGGGAAACAGGAGAGGGTTAGGAGGGTGGATGGAGGGGCGGGGAGAGAATGAATCATCACAATATTTGTATTCAAACTGGTTGAACTATGTTAATTGTGCTGTGGATTTGTTCTCTGTATTGGACAAACTATAATAAAATTTGAATGGCAAAAAAAAAATTAAGTTTAATTACGTAACTGCTGAGCTCAGTGATTTTTTTTTTTCATGGTGGTGGCAGTGCTAGTGGGGGGGTGGCATAAGTTGCTTGCTAAACTGTTTAAAAAAAATGGCGGCAGCTTGAATTCTATGCCTAGTGCTTCAGCCAGTGAGGAAGCAGGCTGGGCACAATGATACCAGGCTGGGCATGAGGCAAGCTTGGGCTGGCACATTTTATTTGCTGGGCATCTATTGAAAGTTAATGTACCCCCCTCCCCCCGGCAGGGGTACTAGCCAGTCAGAGCTCAGTAAATAAAAAGCCAATTTTCTAAGACTTTTTAATGTAGTTTGGCCCTAAACTAGGAAGAGAAACTTAATGATAATGATTTGTTGGTGGATCAGCTATACAATTTATGTTACTATAGCTGGATTTCAATAGCTAATATCTGGTCTAAACCAGAACAACACAAGAAAAGAAATTATGGGATCATCATGGCTATATGTAAGAACATCTTACATTATAAACAAAAAAATTCTAAAACTAACTTTAATATATACAATTAAATCTGGTTTCACCAAAAAGGTTAAATAAATTTGAACATTTTCTATTTTAAAACATGGGTGAGGACAAGGATTAACACTTGGGAAAAGAGGTGAGTGAGGTTGCCAAACTTCGCTCCATGGATTAATCCACGGATTTCATGAAATTTTGCAAATTCCGCATGGAAAGTTCCATTACGAAGTGTGGATTTCCCCCCATGAAGTGCAGAATTTTGCTTGCAAATTGCAGACTTTCACAGAAATTATGCTTTTTGTGGTTAAAATTCCACAATTTATGGCAGAACTTCACCATTTTGAAGTTTCTGAAGGTAGGGATAACTTTGCTGAGCTATTCTGGAGTGAATTTTGATGGCTTTGTGGCAACATTGCCTGAGAATTTTAACTTTGTCACATCTGTACTTGGGAAGACCTAATGCAAAAGAACAGATTGTTAACATGGAGGGAATGCAAAGATCTGTATAAACTAGCTGATTACAATTTATGCAAATATATGCAATTATCTCCCATCTTTACTCAAAGCATTATTGAATGCAATACACAGTCCAGAGAAATTAAATCCTTTTATAAGGAATTAAAGATTAAAAGTATTGTGTGGATGAGTCTTTCTGCCTGGCTACTTCATCATTTGAACTGTCTAACTAAAAAAAGAACAGTTGGGCATGAAAAAATAATATGAAAAAGGTATAGAGCTCGATTTTCATATGGCCCATAAATTAACACAATTTGCATCAATCTACGGCTGTGTCAGACTCTGCATGCATCAAGGATTCAGAGCCCTATTTTATAAAAATGAGGATCCCTGCACCAAAGTCCTGAGAGTTTCCACAGGCACAGGACTGAACCAAATATGTGGTGCACCTGAGGGGTCTGAAGGAGGGTCCCGTCAAGTCCCCCACCACCCAGCGCAAGCCTAGACGTGCTGCAGAGGTTGGGGGGTTACTATACCTGTAAGGTGGGTGCTAGGGCCGATGGAGCATTGGGGGTGCAATGGGGGGTGACAAGGGCATGGCAGCAGTGGAAGGGATCTGAGGAGGCACCCAGCAGAGGTGTCTTGTTAAGTGGCACAGAGCCAACTGCTCCAGGTTGGAGGGGTTGGCAAGGCTGGACAACCATGACCTGGACCCCAGCTGACAACAGCCATGATACCTGCCACACAGGACTCACAGTCCCTGGCAATAGAACATTTGCCAGCCAGCATGTGGAGGATTAGTATCTGGGAAATGTCATGGTGCTTGGGGCATGTACCCATCCACTGAATGCACCCTGCAACTGCACCCCCTGCCACCTGCCACATGTAGTAGACTGTGGGTCCTGTGTAGCAGGCACCACAGCTGTTGCCAACTGGAGTCTGGGTCATGATGGTCCAGCCATGCCAACCCCCACTACTTGGGCAGATCAGCTCTGTGTCACTTTGCATGGCACCTCCACTGACTGCATCCTCAGATCACTTCCACTGCTGCCATGCACCCATCACCCACCATAGCAACTCCACTGATCCATCTGGAACCAGTCCTCTAGGTTCTCCAATTGTTACCCTGCCAGGCAACAGTGCAAGGCTCTTAGATCAGCCTCTTGTCCCCTCTTGTGACCACAGTAGGGCTTCTGGAATTCCAAATAAGGAGTGGTGAAGACCCACCATGGCACAAATCCCCTTGTGACCTGATGCAAGGGGATTTCTGCTTCAGGGGTGGTGCAGGGCAGTTTTGGCACATGGCAACTCATTTTTAATGCAGCATGCATTTAAAAATTGGGATTGACACAAACCTTGACACAAGGTGCCACTTGTGTCAAAGCCATTTGGTGCAGGCACCTTGAGCCAATGTTTTCCTTTTGAAATCAAGCCCACAGTCTTCAAATGGAGTGATAAGCAATGGTTCAATATTATGGCTACTACATATTTATTAAACTCAACCAAAAATAAAGCAATACAGTTTAAGTTATTAAATAGGACCTACTACTCACCAAAGGCAATACATAAGATGAAACTAGCAAATAATAGCAGTTACTGGCACTGTAACGTTACTAAGGCATGTTTAACACATATGTGTTGGGGATGTAATTTAGTGAGCAGATGGTTGCATAAAACAAGTATTATACAATGGCAACAACATTTCTAGTGTCCTGATTGGTCAATGTGTCCCTGGGACAGTGATGTTATAGAATGATAACATCACTGTGTGCATATCAAGGCTGACCTCTCTTCTTTTTTTCAGAAACAAAGATATATTGCCACACTAAAAATCTACTAAAACCTTTCTTAAATATTTTTTTATTTTGTATAATATCAAGCCATTGTATAATTGCAATAAGGCACTCCAAGGTGTGTGTTATTGTGTGATAACATCACTCCTGGTGTGGTGGAAGCACTCGGTTTTGCCTCATGCTTCAACCCACCCCAGAAGTGACGTTATTACATGATAACACACATCTTGTCTTGCCTTATTGCTTAAATATCCTTGATAAAATATGTAAATTTCAGTGGTCTGTGAAAATGAACTGGTGTTTCTTCTTGGATTTTACTAAAAGAAAAGTTGGGAAGAAATTAAAAATGTTTCTTAGTGCACCCAGTGTGGCTACTAAATGAATCATTTTAAAAAGCAAAAGGCAAAAAGATCATTCCCGGTATCTGAATGGGAATTTCAGTTTTTAGGATGCTTTATTATGAAGGCTGGTTTAATGAGCTAGCAATCTATTATGATCTATTATATTTAGAAACAGGGCAATGGATTACAGAAATGTTTAATTTTGAGGTTTAACTAACTGTTGTGGTAATGTATCAAATTAACTCAAGGGTTTAATGGATACACATATTTATTGTATTTATTACATTTAAGATATTTATTCAATTCTGAATTGTCGTACGATGATATCATTTATATGTACCTTTCACTGTACCATTAATATTGAATTTAAAATAAAATACTATTTGCAAAAAAAAGTTCTGCTTCAGATCTAGCAGTGCCTGACTCTTGGTTCTGTTAACCTAGAGCAAAGGAGAGAAAGAGGTGATATGATTGAAAAATTCAAACACCTTAAGGGCATTAACAAGGTGAAAGAGTCTAACATGCTTCAGTATAAGAAAAATAGCAGGACAAGAGGACACAGCATGAGATTAGAGGGAGGCCGGTTAAGGGATAATGTAAGGAAGTTCTTTTTCACAGAAAGAGTGGTGGATGCATGGAATGGCCTACCTCAGGAAGTGGTGGATATGAATACAGTACAGGGCTTCAAACAGGCATGGGATAGGCATAAGGAAGCAATACAGATGACTATGAATCGATAGGCCAATGACAGAGCAAAGGCCAATGGCACATTCATAAGGTAGAAAAAGAAATGGGCAGACTGGATGGGCCTTGTAGTCTTATCTGCCATCAACTTCTATGTTTCTTTGTAACCATAGGGGTATCCCAGTCTATGACAGGCAGATCTTGATCCCCTACTTGCACTAGATCGCCTTTTGTTAACCCCCCCTCCTGATTTGCACCCCAATTTGTTGTTTTCGTTTTCCTTTTGCCCTGGCAGTCTATAGATTACTGCTGGTCTATTCTTTTTTCCAACAGCCAAAGTCAAACTCCACGTCACCCCTTTATCTTGATTGATCCACCCTCCAAAGCCTCTGTTCCCTTCCTGATATAGAGGGCTACTCCACCCCTCTTTAATTTTGCATCTGTACCTCCTATATAAGGTGTAGCCTGGAACTGCCAGATCCCAATCATTGATCTCGGAGGCCACATCACTGTGGCATCTACCAAGTCTAACTTTGCATATTCCACCATTGCCTGTATTTCACTGATGTTATTGTTATGACTTCACCCAAAAAGTAAAATAAGTTAGTCTTAAAGGCTGCTGGTCAATGTCATAAATAACATAAGTCACCTTATCACTCAGCAAACTTTCAGTCTCCAGTACATGATGTTTTTTTATTTAGCTGTACTACATCATCTCACTTGTCTGCTTCTCAAAAAACACCTGACTTGTACCTTTCAGTGATTCAAATGGTACACATTCCCTTACACTTAAGTTGTCAAATATTTTACATTTTGTGGAAAAAAAGATAATCCACTTCACCTCATGGAGCACAGCAGTCAAGAAAGGCAAGCACTGAGTGGTGCTGGGTTGGGTGCAGCTACAGTCAAACCAGCCCCAATTTAGCAACAACAGGCAAGAAGTAGCAGCTTTCCTGATCCAGTACTCGCACACTTCAACGAATGCAGAGGCAATTAGTTGTTGGCACAGCATGACAACATTTATTCACACCATTGTAGTAGTCATATTTAGAAAGGCTTTGCATATTGTGATATTTACAAATGGCAAAGTGAGTTAAACATACACTATTGTACAAAATCAACCATGCATAAGTGCCCTGGCACTTTACTCAAATGGAGCTTAATCAGAGGACTGCTACATTCTTTCATTTTTTTGTCTTATTTATTTAGACTTCCCTCGAGCACTTGGCCGACCACTCCTTAGAGCCACCTAGGCCTACTGCCACCAGGTCCCTCCACCATCTGCCTCCCTTGTAGGTGCTGTGACCCAGGTAACCTGATATATCCTTTTGCTGGGAAGGCTCCCCCACCATGGGGGACAACTGGGAGAGGAGAGTCTCCCATAGCCATTCTGTGTATCACGGACATGGCAGGGGTCAGCACAAACACCTTCAGGCTTTGCGGCAAGTGGGGACTGGCCACCATCATCCGATCAGCTGAGCAGATAATTTTCGGGTTTTCTTCTGACCCACCAACCACCCCAAAGTGGTCCAGCCATAGCAGCATCTTGGGGACAAGGGCATTCAGTGGCAAGCAGAGGCCACACACCACCAAGAATGCCAACCACTAGCCATCAGTATAAGCCAACAAACAGCAGTCTGTGACCTACCCACCCCCCCGGGAGGGAAGCGTCCAAGGGATGCTCTAAACTCCCTCCCTGCTGGACTCGGCTCCTGATGTCTGGGTTTGGGACACAAATCCACGTCACCAGCATGCTGAGTAAATACCCATCACTCAGCACCAAGGAGCAGGCCCTGCTGTATTCTTTAAACTCAGTAAATACTATATCAGGTGTGATGCTACTTCTTATCTGCTGTACTTCATTTCCTACTTTTGTTTCTGAAATAGTACTATAGCTGTATCTATTTCACTGGAATATAAGATAGAGATCTAAAATGCCACTTCCTGCTGATTTGTGGAATTGAAGTTCTTATAGAGTTGTCCCTGGAATTTTCTAAATAAATGTTCCTTATTTGTATGAATTGAAATGCATCTAAAACCATTTCCAAAAGCTCTGAGTCAATTGTTTACACACGTGTTTCATCCATCGGTTGCTCTGTTAACATACTAAAACACCAGCAGGGTAGGATCCATGGTCTATTGAGTCTGCTTGAGAGTCAGTACCCTGAATGGACACTGTAACCTTCCTCCTGACTCCTCCCCTGATCCCCCTTTCCCCGGCCAGGATTCTCCCCCAGACAAGCAGTCCTCCTTTTCATCCCCCTGCTGTACCTGTCCAAGCCTCTCTTGAACCCGTCCAACATAGACACCTCCACCAGTTCCTCAGGTGGTGCATTCCATGATTCCACCACCCTCTCAGTGAAGAACCTCCTCCTCCTCCTCCTTTCCCCCTGAGTCTGCTGCCCTCCAGCCTCCAACCATGTCCCCTGGTGGCCCCTCTCACCTTCCTCTGAAAGACCCCATGTTGGCATACCTTATTTACCCTTTTTAGATATTTGAAGACCTCAGTCATATCCCCCCCATCTCTCCTCTCCTCCAGTGAGAACAGATTGAGCTCCTCAAGTCTCATCACAAAGGTGCTATCCCCCAGACCCCGGATCTTTCTGGTTGGCCTCCTCTGAACCCTCTTCAGCAGTCAAATATCCTTCCTGAGTTGCAGGAGCCAAAACTGCATGCAATACTTGAGGTGAAGTCTGACAAGGCAATTGTACAGTGGCAAAATTACCTCCCTGCTTCATGAGGTAATCCCCCTGGCAATGCAGCCCAGCATTCTATTAGCCCTGGCTGCAGCCCTCCTACATTGTTCCAAGTTATTTATTCTGACATCCACCAGCACCCTGAAGTCCTTCTCCCCACTTGAAATCTGCAATATGTCCCCTCCTAGGGTGTAAACCTGACCCAGGTTTCTTTGCCTCAGGTAAAGCACTTCACATTTTCTGGTGTTGAACCTTACTTTCTAGGTGCATGACCATCTCCCTAGAGCATCCAGATCTCCATTCAGGGTAACCCTACCCTCTTCCCCATCCGCCACCGCCCCCAGCTTAGAGTCATCCACAAAGAGACTCATTTCACTCCTGATGACCTTCCTGATATCGGAGATGTAGGTGTTAAACAGGAGCAGCCCCAGAACTGATCCCTGTGGGACCCCGCTAATGACCCCCCTGGAGGACAAGAGTACCCCCCACCAACCGCTGGGTACGACCAGATAGCCAGCTTCCAATCCACATGACCGTCCGTGTCCCCACCCCCATCTTTCCCAAGTTATCCGCCAGACCACTGCAGGGGACAGAACCAAATGCCTTGCTAAAGTCTAGAAAGAGAATATCAACCAGCCTATCCTGGTCGAGCGCTGTCATCACCCATTTGTAGAACTCCACAAGGTTAGTTTGACACGATCTGCCTGGGATGAAGCCATGCTCATGATTATCCAAGAATCCCTGTTCTCCAAAGAACACCCCCAGCCTCTTATTTAATATGGCCTCCATCAATTTGACCCCCACTGGTGTCAGGCTAACTGGCCTGTAGTTCCCCAGCTCTTCCCTTGATCCTCCTTTATGGATGGGCACAATATATGGCTCCCTCCAATCCTTCAGCACCCTCCCTGTCTGTAGAGAAGTGTTAAAAAGGGCCACCAGGAGTGCAGCCAGGACATCAGTCAATTCCCACAGCACACTTGGATGGATTCCATCAG
Organism: Neoceratodus forsteri; assembly: GCA_016271365.2. Taxonomy (NCBI): domain Eukaryota; kingdom Metazoa; phylum Chordata; order Ceratodontiformes; family Ceratodontidae; genus Neoceratodus; species Neoceratodus forsteri. The sequence goes on from CM028134.1 coordinate 952,281,968, forward strand.
GGCCCGGAGCTTTATCCTTTTTCAGGGACTAGAGGGCTTCCCACACCCTGCCAACAGGAGTTTCCATATCTGTGTTTCCCAACCCTTCAGTCAGTTCAGCATGCCCCCTCCTGCATGGATCAGCTCCCTCGGCTCCTTCTGTAACAAGAGATACCCCAACTTTTAAGGCCCATCCTTCTTCCCCCTGCATCCACCTTGCCTGTGGCTCTCCCCTCCTCCCTAGTGAAGACCAATGCAAAGTAATCATTGAGTACCTCCGCTTGTTCCCCTTCCTCTTCCACCCAACCCCTCCCTGTCTTCAACCTACTGAACTGCCCTTTTACTCTCCTTCTCTCCCCAGTATACGTAAAGAACCCTTTTCCCCCTTCCTGATCCCCTGCGTCAACATCCGTTCTGTCCTTGTCTTGGACCCTCTCACCACCCTGGTATTCTGACTGATCATGTGAAGATACACATCCCTATCCAAGATCCCATGCGATCGCTTGTACCTATGGTATGCTGCCCTCTTTTCCCTTACCTCCCTGGTCCACCAGCATGGCTTCCTAGATCTACCACTCTTATGTCTCACCCTCACACAGGACCTGGTAACCTTCTGTAGCCATCTCTTGATGATTTCCCACTTACTCTCCATGTCCATGCCTGGATTTATCCCACCCATGTACTTCCTTATTTACTGATATCAAAAAGGATAAGTCCTTTAAGGATGTATCAGGACTGGAGCTAAGCAGTGACTCTAAAAAGCACTACCTCATTTGTCATTTTGCAAAAAAGTTAAGTTTCAGTTTTCTAAAAATATTGCCACATCCTTTCTGATAGTACACAGGTTGCTATACACTACAGCCAAGGTAACAGGAAGATACATGAGGAAGAGGCTTCAAAATACATATCCTTGTTAGACAGTTAAGTTTAATGAGTGTGTAAAATAAGGGTCAATTACTTGTTCAATCCTGTTATCACTGTCCCTGAAAACCTTTACCATGTTATACTCAAATGGGCACAATTTTCAATTGTCAACGTGGTATGCCACCCCCCCGACAGTGACACTAAGACAGCGACCTACATCGCTATTGACAGTTTGCCAACAGGTTGCTGTGTTGGTGTGCCTGAGACAGGGGCACACCGTTGTCTGGTCCTGCAGCCCCTCCCTGAATCATCTCTGACTCAGAGTTGAGAATCCTTATTTCGGGGGGTGTGAGAGCAGAGGACCAGGAGACATTCGGGATTTGTGTCAACCACAACTTCTGGTTGACATAAATCCCATTGCTGTGATGCCAGTCAATGAGAGTGTTGTCAAACTGGCATCATAGATCCATGGATGCAGGGCTTGCTTGCAGCCCTGCGTCTGATGCAAACTTTGATACACCTACATCCAAGAGGCTGATGCAACTTGTGCTCTATTTAATAATAAGGACACAAGTTGCAACATTTTCCATATTTTATGGCAGCTTGTGCTAAACTTTTGGCACATGTCCTGTAAAAGGGGTCCATGTTGGACACAAAGTTAGACCATGGGTGAGCTGTTCTGCCTTTGCTGCATTTGCTGCAATGGACTTAAGGCATGGGGTTTGCAGCAATCATTTAAAAAAAACCATTTGAGGCACAGTTTGCTGCAAGTCACCACTTGTGCTGAACTCTTGGACACAGGTCCCTTGTGGCTGCTGCAACACATTAGAAAATCTGGCCCGTTATATTCCCTTGTCTTTCTAGTTGTAATCCATCTACAAGAGCAGTATACTTCTGTCTCACAGTTTCTCAAAGCCATACTTTTGTGTCTGTTGCCCAACTACATACACACTTATGCCTACTGAATCTAAACAGATGCACTCATACGCTACAACAGAACTTGTGTGGTACATGGTATTTTTAAGGTATCATAAAAGTATGGCAAAAGAAAATAAACATCATAGATATGAAAACAATGTTTTGAGCTAAACAGGATAGTTTCTCTTGAGTGTTACATATACTGACCACAGAGTGTTCCCCACCTATGTCAGTGGCACAAAGCATGCCATTCCTATACTGCCCTTTTGGTGTCAGATTACAGGTCCTTGACTACAGGAAGAGGAAGTGAGTAACACAGTGCATTGTGAGGGACATATGCCCATGTGTGGATGTGCTTGTCCATATTCATGATATGAATATGCAAAAGCCCACCTTTCTGCCTCCTTTAGTACCGTTATGAAACAAGTTGCAACCGTAAAGTAAATGCCAGGGACTACTCTGTAAGTAAATGTGAGTAAAACTACATAATATTTCATGAATATGAATAATCCCTGAGTTTTAATGATGTTGCTGCACTAACAGCAACTGGACCGGAGCTGGTGATATTTCTGCTACTATAGTACAAGTCACATCAAAGTGCCTTCCCAATCAGTTGTTTTAGAGTGTCTTAATAAGCTGCACACAGTAAGTGCATCCAGCACAATACTTTGTAAAAATCTGTTGCCTAAAACTTACAACTCAGTTTTGTTTTGCATTATGATAGAACTATAGATGTGTTCCAGATAAGTTGCAAAAACATTTGATTAAAGTTGCCTCTGGGCTTGATTTGTGTAAAAAAAAAATTTAAACTTAATGTAAATTGCCAATACATTGCCAGCTTAAATAAAATTATGCAAAACTAACTTCATTAATGTGAAAGTTCAATGCAAATTACACTAGTGAAAGTGGCTGGAGTTCATATGGCAGTGAAAATAGTTGGAGGGCATCTGTGGCAGATGAGGCAGTATAGCTCAGTGGTCTAAGGCTCTGAACTGCAAATCTAGTGACATCCAACAGACCAAACCTGGATTTGAATCCCACAGCTTCCACTTGCATACTGTATGACCCTGAGCAAGTCGCTTAACCTCCTTGTGCTCCCAGGTCACTCCTGTAAAAAAGGTTTCAGCTTAGTGTGCTATACCTGGTTAAACAACTAAAAAAAAAAAATAAGATAGTATTCATCTGCTTGCTGTAAAAGTAGCTGTGACCTTGAAAAAGAAGGCATTGAATGAGCTTGGTCTCGTATCTGACTGATAATGTATAATAATGTAACATTGTTATTTATATATTTTAATCATAATATATGGCTCTGTGCATAAAAAGGGGTTACCAATGGATCCTAAAGTTTGTAATGCAGTACATATGCAGGATTTTGAGTATAATACAGTCATTGATATGGGCTTTTTAAGTAGCCTATGTGGGGAGATACATAAGATAACATTAATGGAATCAGATGATTCCCTATTTAAAAAATGCACTTTCATTAGTCAAAATGCATGCAGATTTGTGTACTAATTTGTGACATGGCTACCTATGTGTGTGAAATAGTCTCTCAGTGTCATTTAACTAGACCTTTCTGACAATAAAAATATTTTTGTAACTAATTCCGTGTCCTGCTCTCATTTATCACAGTTCCTTATTGTGCTACCTTGACTCCCACCCACCTCCAGGGGCCCTAAAAATGTGGTCTTGCGTGTAACCATTAATGTCCCCTTGTGTTACTTCTGAACTTTTGTAATAATCTGCACTCTGATGCTATTTGTGTTGTAATTTTGTCCCCGTGTTACTTGCTGTATGTGTTTAGGGTACTACAGTGCACTGCCCTGTTTCTTTAAGTACACAGCATGATCACAAGCTGCCCCCTTTGCTCACCTGATCCTTTCCTGTCCCCCACTACTGGATGTACACGTGTGACAGCAGGGGTCCAGGGGAGCCACTTGTGAAAACATTTCGGCACTTATATCAGCGTGAGATTGGGGCAGGCCATGGGGGGATATAAAAGACAATTCCTTGCAATTTCTAGCCTCTTCCTGTGATTGGCAGTCTTGTCCTGAAGAGCTCTTGTACTCCTGTGTGACCCTCGTTACATCACTATCCTCACTGCAGCAGGTAAATACCGATCATGCCTGCTGCCAAAACTACTGTCATTTTTTTTACTAGTTTTGATAATGTAAGCGAGACATTGTCGGTGGGGTTCATTAATAGTGCAGATAGACCCACACCCTGGATTTCCCTTTTTGCCTGCTTGATTTGGTTTAAGGGGTGCCATTTGAATTAAAATGTGAATTTGGGACCTTAAACTTCATGTCCCTGTTCACCATGAGGTCTTCTTGAAGGAGTTGATAAGGAGGTTGCATAGATCAACTTCCTGAGTTACTGTGCTTTATTTTAAATGCTCTTTTTATGTTGGGACTGTATTTTGCATGCTGCTGCTGTTACAGTCAGTTTTGGGGAAGGATGGGATTGGGACTGGGGAGCGTCTGGGATTGGCACACTGCATTATTTGGTTATTGGGGAGGGTTTGGTACCTGTATCTAATCCCTGGCTCTTTATTTTTGGGATACTGATATTTAGTTTGGTTTTTGGTTTCAATGCTCTGTTTTAAATATGCTTTTCATATGTTGGGATGGTATTTTACATACTGCTGTTACAATGATTGTTTTTCTTGGGGGTAGTTAAAAAGATTGAATGCGATGGCTGATATTTATTGTGGTTTTCGGTATTTAAAAAAATATATATTTTCTGTATTTACCTGGGTACTGCAGTACAACCCACCAACACTCCTGAATGTGTGTGTCTTCCTACCAAAGAGTTGTATGAGCACTGTACCTCAGTACATCCCCAAATGTGAAACACTGTCCCTTAGAATATGGAACACTTCATCAAATCTACTGCTCAGAAGCTCAGACCACTGTTGAAATGTGTGCCTCTGTGTTCACAAAGTTTGCAGTTAAATAAATAATACAGTTTTCATATGAACTGCTATGCATTTTTGCTTAATAATGTTGTTGTTGAACATTGGACAAACCCTCTCAATATGTAACAAGGGGCTTTTGTGAGTAAAATGAGGAACTGTTCCTCATGATGTGGTACAGCTGAGAGGTGTGGCTTGATCAGATGTGCATGTTAGTTTGGTGTGGCCAAATTAGGCAACCTCAAATGTTATTATTTTTACCTTATTTGTTTCTACTTTGGGTCCCCACCTGTTGCCATTTATCTTTCAGCCTCCTGCCCAGTCTTACACCCCGACATCAGGCAGCTAACCTCTTCTTCCCCCACAATTTACCCTCTGTGGCAGGGTGGTGAGGAGCCCTCCCCCTTGCTTAAACTCACCTTGATTAGGATTCAGATTCTGTGAGGTGCCATTCAGAGTCGGGCCTGTGGCGGGTGGCTGTCATCATTCTGCTTGATCTGGGACCTCATTTTTCCTTGTCCTGTGTTTCCCCCTGGGTAGATCGTGCAATGTTGGCAATGGCCGTTCAGTGCACGCTTCCACCTATGGCATGCTGATTGGCTGCCGGGGTGGTAGTAGGTAAAGCACAGACGCCTTAGCCCTCCACACCACTGGGCTGGTGGCAACCACAAATTTAGGTGAAGTGGTAGGTTTGCCTGGCACAATCTTGACATTGGTTGTAATGAGCTATTGCATTGCATAATGTGCTTGTCACTGGCTTCTTTATTCTTGGAGTGCACCACTTCTGTTTTGTCATTGTGCATCACAGGACGCCTACAGCATTTTTTGTCAATCTGGTTACCAAACCATGTGGTCACCATTTATTTATTTATTTATTTTGCTGGGGGGGGGGATTGGTGCACTATTTGGTCTCTGTGTATCAGGCCTGATGACCGTTTTTGACTAGGTCCATGTGGTATGTTTTGTGGTGTGTCTCCGTTGTCAGTCAGCAGACGTCTAGAAGCATCCTTCCATTTTGTTTGCAGATGGCTAGATGCATACCTTCATTTTGCTTGTAGGTAGGTGTATACTTCCTTTCATTTTGTTATTAGAGGGGTGGATGTGTGCCTTCATTTTGTTTTCAGATTTGTGTATGATTGCCTCCATTTTGATTTGCAGATGGGTGGATGCATGCCCCGATTTTGTTTGCTTATTTGTGTATGATTGCCACCATTTTGATTTGCAAAGGGGTGGATGCATGCCTCCATTTTGTTTACAGACATATGGCTGCATACCTTAATTTTGTCTGCAGCTGTGTGCATGCATGGCTTCCTTTTGTTACCAGATGGGTGTATGCTTGCTGCCATTTTGTTGGCAGACCTGTGGATGCCTGGGTTCAATATTTTACTTTTTTTTTCTTTTTGGCAGATGGGATGATGCATGTCTCATATTGCATTTATTGTTTTTCTCCTTTTTTTGTCTTCACTTAAGAAGTGATTTAGTAATTTGAACAGCTTTGCTAGTAAATTTGTGATTGTTTGAACATTGGATTAGGATTTTGGTATTTGAAAACAAAAACATGAACAAAATGAATTTGCTTATTTTGTTTTTTTTTAGCTTGGACACCGCCCTACCTGCCATTTTGGTTTAAATTCAAAATCATCAAACAACCCCAAATATGCACTTTTTGTATTCAAACAGGTAGCTTGTACTGGGCTGGTGATCTTGGCAAAACCCATTTTGTGTGTGACTATGTCCACAACCCCCACCCCTCAAAAAACCAAACAGTTATACATATTACACATGTATTTGCTACACCACTAAACAATTACCTGTTCATGCACAACTGAGTTGTACGCCTAAGTGGACAACAACTAATGTTGGTGGGGTGGCTGGTTTGTGTGCTGTGATTCAGATGGTGTTTGGGTGATGCTGCTGCATTAGCTAACTTGTCTGGTGCTGCCTGCAGTATTCTATTTTTTGCACATTTAAAGTGTTTATTATTGTGCCTTTGTGGATTTTTTGGTTGCATCACAGGACAACCACAGCATATTGTTAATCATAGCACAAAACTATATGGGCACTGTTTTTGGAGGGGTGGAGCTTAATGTTAAAAAGCACTCTCCCCGTGCTGCTTGTTGTGGTGCCCTAATTAGGATACATTATTCTCTGGGCCATATTGGTCAGCCATATCATACATGTGTGTGGTGGGTTTACACAACTCTGCTTAGCAAAAAAAAAACAAAACAACAACTTACTGTGAAAACCAACTATGCTGTTTTCTGCGGGTGTTGTCTGTGTTCAGTTTACATGGACAGTTCATTATTCAGGTGATATGGACTGATGATTCCCTGATTAGAATGCATACTTTAATGATGAACTTCATTAAAAGATTCCATCAGGTATTTAGCTGCATGCCTCTATACTGTCTGCAGATGGGTGGTGACATGCATCCATGTTGTGTACAGATGGGTAGTGGCGTGCCTCCATGTTGTGTGCAGACAGGTAGTGGTGTGGCTGTGGTGCTTTAATGTCCCCTGTTACATGTGCAACCCTGCTTCAATGTCCCCAGTTACATATGCAGTCCTGCTTTTATGTCCCCTGTTACACATGCAGCCCTGTCTTTATGTCCCTTGTTATGCGTGCAGCCCTGTTTTTATGTCCCCTGTGACACGTGCAACTTTGTGGAGGCTTCTTCTCAGACCCCGAAATTGGAGTTATCCCACACCACACTACATTCTTATAAGGTGAGTCAAAGTATTAAGAAATGCTTACAATAATCATTAAATTATAGAGTTTAAAAAATGACACTAATGTCACACTTTGGTAGCCCTTTTTCATGCATAGACCCATATAGTGCAATGCTACTGTGCAATAATACTGTATGATAAAGAAACACACTATATGCGCCCTTGCAGTACCTAGCTTGGCAGGCCACAGCACCACACCATTAATGGCAATGTGATAGTCAAAATAACTGGTAGGATGAGGAGTTCCCATTTTTCCAGCTTTACTGCACAGTATGTGCAGTGTATATGTCTGATAATAATAAAAGCAATACACAAAAGTTTCCACTGTAACTAACCTTCAGGAAAACATGATGCCATAGTTATAAATCACAGCAAGAGTCATGCCACTGACGGACATCTAGAGGGCTAAAACACTTGTAGGCAAATGCCTTTTTTTACATCATCTTATCATACAGAATGTACAATTTGCATACATGTTAAGAAAAATGCTGTTTTCACAATCTTGAAAGGCACTGCATCATTTGGCATATCAAATTAAATTAATTGTCCACTTTCTTGGTAAAATAAATAAACAAGATGTGTCTGGTGCCAAGACTGATCTGTTTTTGTTTGTTTTTGTTTATTATTATCATATTGTTAATGTTTCTGGCTTTTTTGCTTTCATAGCATTGTGTGTAAATGTTACTCACCAGTCTCATTTGCATAGTTTAACTTATCTGAGGATCACATTCATCCCCACTTATTCAGTTCTGTTGCATACAGTGCCCACAGGGGAGGGTTTTGACATATTGGGACTGCTTTTCAATAATGCTCCCTGGAGCACCTGATCACTGTTCTGAGCATACTGTATAAACTATAACAAAAATACCTGTTTATCTGATCTGTCTGCTCTGCCATGGTGATTTACGGGTACAGTACCAGTTTCTCTCTTTCACAGTTTGTCAATTACCTACTGCCCTCCCCACATGCATGATCAACCCGCTGCCACAGCCTCTTAAAAGAAATCCTTCAGACCTGCTCACTTCAATCTCAAATTGAAAACTTTTTCAAGCTCCCACTTGACTGCAACATATTGGCTTTACCTTGCTCCCAGTCCAAGATCCTAGCACCAGCAGTGACACAATACTTCTCTTACAGTCCCAGCTGAACTACACTGGGGGGCCAGGGACCATCAAGGAGATTCCTTTTTTTTTTTAATACCACCGTCACTCGAGTGTACATGCAGATTATAGCCACTGTGCTGCAACTGAGGGGAATGAAAGTTAGTGACCGGGAGACGCACACTGAGCTGTTGCTCATTTCCAGGTGTGACCCAGGGGGAAGGGGAATATGTGTACAGATACAAACTGACTTACTAACATACTAAAATGCCAGCATAATAGGCCTAATGGTCTTTCATGTCTGCTCGTTTGGTCAGCCCCCACCCTGGGAGCTGACCTTGGTGCCCCCCTCACCTTCTCTGGCTTCTCCCTTCCCAGTTCTGGATATTTTTGCTGCACTGGATTTTGCTTCCAGAACCCTTCCTCTGTACTTGACTTACAGAACTAGATTAAGCTGCTGGTGGTATTAGTGAGTGATGGTGGAGATATTCCTAGAAGATCAGGATGGGCCTGTCTTCAATAATGTATGGCTCAAAAGTTAAAATTTGACTCTGGCTACATGCCAGGACCCAAAAGCAAGGAGTGTAAAAAAGACAATAGTTCTGATTTATTACATGTCAGAGAAATTGCTGTCAGGAGGATGAAAGATAAATATCTGCCCTGCCCCAGAGATGTGACAAATAGCTAATAACCTAGTAAAGCAGTCCTTGCTTGCTCTTCATATTAATATACAATTTTAAACTTGTATTAGATTGAATGTCATATATTATTAGTAAAGTACAGTAGTTTACAACATTAACCATTACTGTCGTCATTTACATTTTTGGGACATTATTTTTTTGTTACTTTTTGTTAGCTTCAGACAAGGACATGCAGAAAATAGAAACATATATTCTGTAAGATACGGGGCCACATGCAATCAACTTGTAAAAAACAATTGCCCACTCATTTTACAAGCAGTGGGGCAAAAGCACTTCTAAATGAACATGACATTTGAGCTATCCTTGCAACATTAACCCAGCCATGAGCACTAAAATAAATGTTCTGAAACTTTGTCTTAGTCCATTGACATTTCTTTTCCTGACAAATAGCAAGAAGAACTCTGCATACCCTAGCAGCCCCATTCCCAGCCATACTGTTCTCATACCAGTGTGGCCTTTGTTGTCATTTTTGTTCTGGAAAGGATGGCACTTACTTAAGTAGCAACACGTACAGGAGCAGAGGAGCCATGACCAGGCAACAACACTAATAGGAGCAGTGACAGTAATTGGCAGAGCAGCTGAATGTTCGGAGGATGCCAGTAGCAACAGGATGTATTGGAGCAACAGAGTTGGGTGGTGGTGGCACTCATGGAAACAGCTGCCCAGTGGGTAGTGGCTCTTACTGGTGGACAGATGAACAGTGGGATGGCCAGTGACTGAACTTCTGGGAGTAGCTGAGAGGAAGGCTGGTGGCAGGCTTTGCAAGACCTGCTAAGTGATGTGCTATGACCAGCTGAGTAGGCCAGTGGCACTAACAGGAGCAGTGGGTGTGCACAGACCCTTCTTGAGCAGCTAAGTGGCAGACAGGTACTGTAGCAGCACTTACTGTAAGGCCTGCTAGTCTGAGTGAAAACATGAATTGCCCTTGAACACTGTTGTCCAAAAAATTGTCCTGATTTGAGCTTTTTGAAAGAATATAACCATATGTATATCATTCAAGTTATAATGTATTTCATGTATTTGTCATTTTTGTAGTTATAATCTTTTCAGAACTGTATTGTTGTTTCAGAAACAAAGTTTCTGCATATCTGGTAGGATGATGTTTTTCTAAATGCTAGACTGGAAACGCAAGAAAGTTATTCTTCAGCAGTGAGTACACAGCATGATGCCGGCTGTGTTCTGAGAGACAATGTAGCACCCTCTGCCAACTAATATATGCATTAACTGCTCAGTGTGTGAACAATATCCACAGATGTACAATGACTACAGGCAAGAGATGCCTGAGGTGTGGTTAGCACACTTCATTTAAAACTTTGAGAGAGACAAAGTGACACATGTACTAACAGAGCATTTCTCCCAAGCTGAACCTTTGCACCCGCAGTTTATGTGAGATTGTCTTCAGTTTATCATGTCACTACTATTCTAGCTGTACTATGTCATGTCTGTAATGTTTGCAGTGTTTCTGTAAGTTCCAATAAGTGCTGTAAGCACTTCAGATTGATAGTCGTAATGTGACCATCTGAAGATCATTTTCTTGTAAAGTAAGCAACTCTTCTTTGCCAAATGTATTGTAGTTCTCACTGAGCCAAGTTCTCTGATGGCTCCCTTGTCTTTTATTGCATTATACAGCTATATAGCATGTCAGTTGTGGGATTACATTGAAATCTTATTACTTAGGAGTACTTACAGATTTATCAAGGATGAACTGCTTAGACACTGTACATGTCGCATTTGTTGTGGGGTGCTATAGTCTTTCTATCCAAATTTGTGGCTACAGTTGTTGCCAAAGATATGGCCATGCTTACTGAGAAAATGTAAGGTTTATGACTGATCTTGCATGATTTGTAAGAATAACATAAGAAAATGTGGTTAGTGACAAAATTATTGCATGACTGTGCAATAATGTTATCAGATATCAAATTGTCATTTTTCTTGCATGAACAAATGCAGGTTTATTGCAAACACACAAATTGTTTTTGCAAGATCACAATAAAAGCTTTAACACTAGTCAAGAACTTCACAAGTTTAAAATGTAGTGTGGTGCAAAATAATTGTACTTGCATGTTTCTTGACTAGTGTAAGCACAAGATTTTCTTCTTGCACTATTCCTACAAACGTATACAATGTAATGTTTATGGAAGAAGTACACCTTGTAAAAACTGTGCAAGGAGGATTGCTCTACTCTATATAATTACAGGTAAGAATGCATTTCTTTGTAGTGATGCTGAAATCTTTAGGTACAATCTGAGATGTAAAAAGCTGCATGCACCTCAGTAAAAACATTTAAAAATGTTCTATTTCATTATCAATCAGCTAATATTACATTTATCTTTCTTAGATTTCCCCTTCCTGTCATTACTGAAGAACTTTATATAAAAACAGGGGGCTCAATTTTAAAATAGCCCCTAGATCACCACAAGTTGTGGTGATCTAGGGCGGCAGCAATCATGGGGTGAGTCAGGGACCCTAAGCTGTATTTTAACAAAATTAGGGTACCTGCATCCAAGAAGCAAGATTTTCCAGATCTGCAGGGTTGCACCAAAGTAGTGGTGCACCTGTGGGCTTTGATGGAAGGATCCATCAACCCTCCCTACCCAGCACAACACTCGAGGGGACAAGATGGTGTGAGGGGGGAAAGCCTGTCATGAGGGAACCAGGTGGAGAAGAAGCATGATGGGAGACCTTGGGGGTGACGAGGGCATGGTGGCAATGTGTGGGGGATGAGGTGGAACCCTGCTGGGGTGCCCTGTGCTATTATAGACAGTTGATCAGCCCAGGTACGGTGGGATGGCAGAAATGGACCAGGACTCTGCCTTAGAAGGATACAGCCCTGGCACCTATCACATAGGTGTCACTGACCCCAACACCATTGATGGGCAGCAGCCTGCATGCATGCAAGTGGCCTGGTACAAGGGGACTGCCACAGTGCCCGGGACAATTCCAAGACACCAATTGCATCCTGCAACCTGCAGCCACTATGGTGTTGGAGTCAGTGGCACCTATGGAGCAGGTGCAAGGACTGTATCCTGCTGAGACTGGGTTCTGGTCCATTTCTGCCAGCCCCTGCACCCAGGCTGATTTGCTCTCTGTAATAGTACAGGGCACCCTCAGAGAATGCCACCTCATGCCCCTGCACATTGTAACTGTGCCTACATCACCACAAGGATTCACCCCATGCTTCTTTTGCGCCTTGCCCCTTTCTTACTGCTCCTTCCAATCATGGCCTTGCCAGGTAGTGGCACACGGCCATTAGAGCACCTTCTGGCTGGTCTAAGGGCAGCCCCCTGTTGCGACCACAGCAGAACTTATGGAATTGCAAATAAGGGGGTGGTACAACCCCATCATGATGCAACAACCCTTGCAACCTGGCACATGAGTGCTTTTTTTTTTTGCTGCAAGGATGGCACGGGGGGCTTTGCCACAAGTCATCCCAATTTTGCCAGAGACAGGATTTGAAAATTGGGATTGGCACAAGTTGCTACTTCTGCCATCCCTATTTGGTGCCGGCACCTTGCATTATAGTTTGCCTTTTGAAAATCGAGCCCAGGGTCTTAAATACTTCCTGTCTGTCTTCAAAGGGGATGGGGTGGGAAATGGCCCAGAACACACAAAAAGTGTATGAAGGGTAGAGAAATAGACTCTAGCCCCTTCACTGTGGACAGGGTCCTAAGGGAATTCTTCAAGCTAATAGTGGACAAGGCCATAGGCCCTGATGCAGTACACTCCAGGCTGCTGAGGTAGCTCAGAGAGGTACTGGCTGAGCCCATGGCAACTCTGTTCAACTGGTCTCTGGAAACTGGAGAGGAGTTGGGGAACTGGAAGAGGACTGACATTGTCCCACTCCACAAAGGGGGTGTTGGGGAGGAGCCAGGAAATTACAGGCATTTCAGCCTGACACCAGTAGTTGGTAAGGTAATGGAAACACTCCTGTCAGACCAACCTGAGATTTTTGATGAGGTAACCAGGGTAGTAGAGCAGGGTGGGGCAGTGGACATGGCCTATCTGGATTTCAGCAAGGCTTTCAACACCATCCCACATAAAAGGTTAGTAATGAAACTAAGCAGCCTGGAGGTGGGGCCTAAAATTGTAAAATGGGTACAAAACAGGCTTAGAGAAAGGAGCAAGAGCTGTACTAAATGGAGTGCACTCAGGGGAGGTGAGGGTGGCTAGCGGGGTACCACAGGGGTCAGTGTTGAGCCCTATACTATTCAACATCTATGTTAGTGACATGGCAGAGGGACTGGGAGGGAGCATATGCCTGTTTACAGATCACACAAAGATCTCCCACAGGGTGAACACACGGGGGTGTGTGGAAAGGATGAGGAAAGAGCTTGACAAGTTAGAAGAGTGAAACATAGAAACATAGAAACATAGATTTTGACGGCAGATAAGGACAGCTTGGCCCACCCAGTCTGCCCATTTCCCTACCTATTGGATAAGCTGCAGATCCTAGTTAACCAGCAGCCTACTTCTTCCTACCCCCACCCCCTAGAATTGCCTTATGACTGTCCCATGCATGCTTGAATTCCACCACAGTTTTTGACTCCACAACCTCCTCCGGAAGGCCATTCCATGCATCCACAACCATCTCTGTGAAAAAATACTTCCTTAAATTACCTCTGAGCCCCCCTTCTATCTTCAAATTGTGCCCCCTTGTTCTTGCACACCTCTTTTTTTGAAAGATGCTACCCTCTTGGACTTTGTTGATTCCCTTGAGATACTTGAAAGTTTCTATCATGTCCCCCTCTCTCTCCTTTCCTTGAGACTATACATATTCAGCTCCTTAAGTCTCTCTTCATATGTCTTCCGGTGCAGGCCCTGCACCATTTTAGTTGCCCTCCTCTGGACAGCCTCCATCCTGTCTATATCCTTGTGGAGATTGGGTCTCCAGAACTGCACGCAGTACTCCAGATGGGGTCTCACCAACTGTCTGTACAGAGGGATAATAACTTCCTGTTTTCTGCTGGTGATGCCTCCACCCTATGCATCCCAGTATCCCCCCAGCCCTCCTTGCTGTCCTCTCACATTGTTTGCCCATCTTTAGGTCATCTGATATGACTACCCCCAGGTCCCTTTCCATTTTTGTTGTTAGTATCTCACCCCCCATTGTGTACTCTTCCCTGGGTTTTGTTTCCCAGGTGCATTACCTGCACTTCTTAGCATTGGATCTAAGCTGCCATACATTTGACCATTCCTCTAACCTTGCCAAGTCCCTTCTCATCCTTTCCACCCACCTTGTGCATCAACTCTGTTGCAGATCTTTGTGTCATCTGCAAAGAGACATACTTTTCCTTCCAGTCCCTCTGCAATGTCGCTTATAAAGACATTGAAGAGGACCGGTCCTAATACTGAACCCTGTGGTACCCCACTAGTAACCCCCCTTTCTTCAGAGTGGACTCCATTTACTATTACTCTCTGTGTCCTATTCTACAGCCAATTCTTTACCCAGGCTGTCATCTTGGGACCCACTCCCAGGCTGGCTAACTTGTATATTAATCTTTTGTGTGGGACTGTGTCAAATGCCTTGCTAAAGTCTAGGTAGGCCATGTCCACAGCCCCTCCCTGATCTACTACTTTGGTCACCCAGTCAAAGAAATCTATCAGATTTGTCTGGCATGACCTTCCCGCTGTGAATCCATGCTGCCTTGGGTCCTGAGCCCCTCTGGCCTCTAGATACTCAACAATTCTTTCCTTCAGAAGTGATTCCATCATTTTCCCTACCACTGAGGTTAAACTAACAGGTCTGTAGTTTTCTGCTTCTGCTTCTGCCTTGCTCCCACTTTTGTGAAGGGGAATCACATCTGCCCTTCTCCAGTCCTCGGGTACCACCCCATCCTCCCATGATTTGTTAAAGAGGGTAGTCAGTGGTGTCTCTAGTTCTACTCTTAGTTCTTTTAGAATTCTGGAATGAATCCCATCAGTCCCCATTGCTTTGTCCACCTTCAGTTTTAAGAGTTCTTTCAGAACCCTTTCTTCTGTAAATGGGCTGGTATCAACTTCAGTATCCAGAGTGTTTCTACTGTTTGTTTTAGGTACCTCCCCCACTTCCTTTGTAAATACTGAGCAAAATATTTGTTTAGTATCTCTGCCTTTTCACAGTCACCCTCTGCCCACCCTCCCTCCTCTTTATTAAGCCTCACTAGCCTCCCTTGGTCTTCCTTCACTCCCTGATGTACCTATAAAGGTTCTATCCCCTTCTTAACAGAGTTGGGTATCTTTTCCTCGGTTTGGGCCTTTGCTGTTCTGACTGCCTTCCCAGCTTCCTTTTGCTTTAACTGATACAGTTCCCTGTCCTGCTCCTTCTGTGATTCCTTGTACTTCCTGAATGCTTTCTTTTTCTCTTGAACCTTCACTGCCACTTCCTTTGAGAACCATAGTGGTTTCTTACATCATTTTGTTTTGTTAATTTGCTTCACACAAAGGCTTGTTACCTCTGTGATGGCAGTTTTTATTATTCCCCATTGTTCTTCCACCCCTCCTTCCTCCTACATAGAAACTTAGACTTTGATGGCAGATAAGGACCACTTGGCCCACCCAGTCTGCCCATTTCCTTACCTACTGGATAAGCTGCAGATTCTAGTTAACCAACAGCCTACTTCCTGCCACCCCCCACTACAATTGCCTTATGTCTGTCCCATGCATGTTTGAATTCCCCTACTGTTTTAGACCCAACAACCTCCCCAGAAAGGCGGTTCCATGCATCTACCACTCTCTCAGTGAAAAAAAATTTCCTCACATTACCCCTGAGCCGTCCCCCCTCTATCTTTAAATTGTGCCCCCTTGTTCTTACAAATCTCTTTTTCTGAAAGATGCTACCCTCCTGGACTTTGTTGATTCCCTTGAGGTACTTGAACATTTCTATCATGTCCCCCTGACCCTCCTTTCATCAAGGGTATGCATATTAAGCTCTCTCAGTCTCTCTTCATATGATTTCTGATGCAGACCCTGCACCATTTTAGTTGCCCTCCTCTGGACTGCTTCCATCCTGTCTATGTCCTTGCATAGATGAGGTCTCCAAAACTGCACACAGTACTCCAGATGGGGTCTCACCAATTGTCTGTAGAGAGGGATAACCACTTCCCTTTTTCTATTTGTGATGCCACTTCCTATGCATCCCAGTATCCCCCGGTTCTCCTTACTGATTTCTCACATTGCTTACCAACCTTTAGATCATCTGATATGACTACCCCCAAGTCCCGTTCCATTTTTGTTGTTGTTAGTACCTCCCCTGCTATTGTGTACTCTTCTCCTGGGTTTTTGGTCAAGAAGGTGACAACTTTGATTCAACACAAAGAAGTGCAAGGTTATACACTTGGGACATGGGAACCCAGGGTCAGTGAACACACTTGGGGGAGAGGTACTAGCGGTCACAAGGCAAGAGAGAGACCTTGGAATTATCATTAATGATGACCTTAAGGTGGCAAAGCTGTGTGGCAAGACAGTGGGAAAAGGTAACCAAATGCTTGGATGCATTGGGAGGGGTATCAACAGCAGAAGGGGGAGATAATACTTCCTCTGTACATTTTGGTAGTGAGGCCACACCTCAAGTACTGTGTGCAGTTCTGAGGGCCCTATCTTTGAATGGACAGCTACAGGATGGAGACAGAGCAGAGGAGGACAACTAAAATGGTGCTGGGCCTACATCAGAAGACCTATGAAGAGAATATTAAGGAATTAAACTTGTACTTACTGGATGACAGGAGAAGGCAGGGGGATATGATAGAGACATTCAAATATCTCAAGGGAATAAACAAGGTGCAGGAGGGGAGTATTTTCCAGAGGAAAAGATGTTCTAAGACTAGGGGTCACAATATGAAGTTGGAGGGAGTAGGTTCAGAGGAAACAGGATGAAGTTCTTCCTTACGGAAAGGATGGTGGACAACTGGGACAGCCTCCCAGCAGATGTGGTAGGGGCAAGTACAGTCACAGGTTTTAAGTGTGCCTGGAATAAACAAATGGGTATCTTGCATAAAGGAAGGGGGTGGAAGGTGGCCCCCCAGTAGTGGCTTGGGTAGCACTATTGGGGGGGGGGGAATTTATGGGCAGACTGGGTGGGCCAGAAGGTCCTTATTTGCCAACAGACTCTATGAATCTATGAATCTAATTTTTTTCAAATTGAATAAACTTTATTAGAATGAAGCAAGTGGAAAGGATCTCATACAGAAGCAAATAAAGTCCTGGAGGTACAATGAAGTGAAAAAGAAATCATGAACAGATACAAGAGTCATACATTTTACAGGAGAACAACATATACTCCCTACCCACCCCTCCG
This sequence comes from Neoceratodus forsteri, assembly GCA_016271365.2. NCBI lineage: Eukaryota > Metazoa > Chordata > Ceratodontiformes > Ceratodontidae > Neoceratodus > Neoceratodus forsteri. The sequence continues at coordinate 952,299,445 of CM028134.1, forward strand.
CCCCATCACCCACTCATCCTGCCACCAGAGGGAAATAAATAAGGCCACAAGGGATCGCCAGTCAGGGCACCTGACCTGGTATGCACCAGTCTGCTAAAGGAGAGTTAGGGGGAATGGTATGAAGACTTGATGTGTTATATAGATAAAAAAAATAATCTTAGATTCATATGAAAATTGAGCACTGTCTTTAAGATCCCTATTAGTATAAAGAGGGATCCACTTCCTGGTATAGGTGACATCTGAAGAAGATAGAAATGAAACAAGTTGGGTCACAAAGGTAGCACTGCACTGTCTGCACCTTTAAGGTACTGTCTGCTTTAGCACATGTGTAAAATTAAACTACTTTTTTACCTGCAAACCTGGTGCCTGTATTTTTGTTTTGCATTGGACTATATACAAATGGCTATAAGCAAAGGATTATATAACAGGATAATGGAGTTAACTATGCCTTGCAAGGTTTGTTTCCCTCTTTGTTGTCTATCACAGAAAGATGCAGTGGTAACTCAGTTAAGAAATAATATGAGTACCTATATTTGCAAGGGATGTCCTTTGGCTACGTAGCCTGGAGAAACTGGGAGTTAAATCATAGACACAAACAGGTTGAGGATAGATACTGCACCAGGGAAAGTTGTGCCATAATGCTGGAAACACTGGAACATTTATATTTTGAATGTTCATACATGAAGCAATTTTGGATACAGGTGGCAAAAGAATGGAGAGAACCATTATACAAAAAAAATAACATGTACAATTAGTAGCAGGTTATTTCTCTGAGGCAAATCGGGAAATTATGAGAAAACATTTTCTAGGGTAGCGGTGAGATGGATATGGAAACAATATACATTCCTGTAAGACACTGGATAGACAGGTATAAATATATACTACCGCGTCCCTGTCTATGCTGCTACTGATGCCACCGCCCTCAGCAAAATCCAACTGTCCCTAAACAAGGCCTGCAGGATCCTAACTGGTGCAGAGAGATGGACTCATACATGCACTCTATACTCCCTGGCCATTATACTCAATCTAGAAAAGAGATCACAACATCAGACCTGCCTCTTGGCTAAAAAAATACTTCTAGGACTCTCCCCCCTTCCGGGGTGTCCTCCTCCCTCCACCCTGCTTCCACCAAGGTCGCTCTCAGAGTCCCCAGGGAGAGGACCTCATACACCCAGAGATCCTTTTGTTACAAGGCACCACACTAGTTCAATGCCCTCCCCACCTTGATCTCCTCACTCACTAAAATAGGTCCTTTAAGACAGCTCTCAAGAGCCTCATTCTCTCCACCCGCAGTTACAAATGCACTCAACATGTGGGATCCTAGACCTCCAGGTGACCTTCCCCTTTCTGGGCTCTTAACTAAATTCTTTGATGGCAAATGCCTCCTATGAGGCTGCGCCACCGAGCTACTGCATATGCCTATTATAACACAGCTACCAACTTGTATAGGTCATTGTATCACTGTTGTAAACTGTAATTTGACTGAGCACTGTATTGCTCTGTGCTCTGTGATGTTGTACTATACCAGATGATGTATGGTTGCTGTTTTTCTGTAATTTGATTGCTATGTCACAACGTTTCTGTGATCACTCGTTATGTACTTGCACCCTTGTCTGTCTATGTATTTCACCTGTTGATTCTGATGTGGAGCCTTTGGAAACAAGCCCTCAACTCAAAGGGTTGTAATTCAATGTGATTATAAATAAATAGAATAAACAAATATAGCATTATTTTTATCTAAGGATTGAACCCTGATGTACAGAATAGGCAATAATGTTTGTACAGTTCAGCCTTTGCAAAACTGATGTTTATTTCCTTTGTGAGCTAACTTATGTAAGGTCATCTTTCTCTTTTAGTTAAGTACTTTGGTGTATTATACAAAGATATTATAAAGAGGTATAAGATGTTACATAAGTTTCCTTGTGGAATTTGTATGTATTGTTATTTTCTGTGTTTTCTGGAATTGTGATATTTTTGTAAAGAAAAAATACACCTACTCTTCCACTAGGAGGAACCTCTGGCCATCCGGCTATTTGTCAAGATACCTGACCAGGCAGGAGTTGCAGTGGATGCGTTGGGTTTGGGGGAGCTGACCTCCTCCTCCATCACCTCTTCTCCATAGGTCTTTTCAACTTATGTACCTGTTCTGGACAAGAAAGATGGAGGTATGAAAGTGGAAGCTGTTGATGTGCATTTGAACTGAATAACTGACTTAAAAGAACTATCGGTAAAACAATGCAGAATGGTGGAGGAGGAAGATAAACTTAAAAAAGCAATCGAAGAAAGGCAATAGCACGTATTATGGTTGGCTGCAGAGGAAGAAGCCTGTTTCCGGGGGAGAAGAAGAAATTATAGCTGGTCATGATACACCCCACAGAAGCTGGTTCCAGACATGGGGATCCTTCTACAATGACAGCAGTGGAGGCATCAAACCCACCAGCATCAAAGGCATGACTGACAGTGGGTCTGTCAAACTGTCTGACACAGTGCAAAAAGAAATGCCATGGATGTTGATGTGCCCAGTTCAACACTTCCTCAAGGCAGCTCGATTCAGACTGCACAGCTTGAACTAGTTGACTCTCCAGAACACATGGAGACTTCAACTGAGGTTTCTTGGCCACTTCAGTGTGTACCCGAGGCTCTGTTGACACTGTACTGAGTACCCATCTGGACATGGCAGTGAGGCAGTTTTCTCATGAAAGCCACTGACTGAGGAAAGGTAGGCAGTGTGTCCCCAGAGCTCTGCCATGCACTGATGATTTGAACAGCACTAGCAAGACGTATAACACCTCTTCTTTGACAGGGAAAAATACATTGACAAAGCACCTTGGCACTGGTGTGGGCATGTGGCTTAGAAGGACCAGCCACTGCAGAGAACAGCAGAATCCTGAATGCACTGTGGAGTTGGCCCTAGAACCTGCAGGCTAGATGAAAGCTCAAGACAAATTCATGGCAGACAGGGAAAACAGAATTAGTCTGCTTATCTTTTGCAGAAGAAAACTGTAAGTACTCAGGAGAGCCGTTCTTGTGCTGGAGCACAAAGAGGGAAGACTCCCACTGTGGTTACTGCAGACAATGTGACTAGTGTAAGGGGCACAGGGGGAATTGAGAATACTTTATCCACTCAGAAAGTATGCACTAATGGTAATAGGCAGGGTGCTTCATCTAATGCTGCTTTGGGAATCACTAAGTCTGATACTGTCAAGCAGGGTAAAACAACCATCACTCCACCGTTCTATTTCAAAGTAACATCTCAGTCAGAGATGTATCACCTCCTAAAGTCTCTACCCAACACGGGCAGAGCAGAAAGTGATGGGATCACACCACAGTTCCTCAAGCTAGCGTCGGCAGCTATAGCAAAACCACTCTTGCACATAATTAACCTTTTCTTGATCACCTCCAAGATGCCAGCACTCTGGAAAGAAGCCAGAATAGTCCCCATATTCAAGGCTTGAGACCCACACCTTCCTGATAACTGTAGATCCATGTCTATACAGTTCCACGTGGGAAAAATACTTGAAAAAGTGGTCCACCGCCAGCTATCGGAGCACATTGATAAAAACAGCCTGCTATTCATGGACCAATATGGTTTCCATAGAGGCTTCAGCACCTCCACTGCACTCACCAAATCACAGATCATGTGCTCAGTGAAGCAGACAAAGGTAGCCTCTTTGGGGCTATATTTGTTAACCTATCTAAAGCCTTTAATATGGTTGACCATGCAATGCTACTAAACACTCTATCTTCCCTGGGCTTCCCCAAGAATGTCATAAACTGGGTACGTAGCTACCTAGTTGGCAGGACCCAGCTGGTGAAAATAGAGCCTGCCCTATCAACCCCACTCCAAGTGCAGATTGGCGTTACACAGGGTTCCGTATTAGGTCCCTTACTGTTCTCTCTTTTTGTTAACTCCTTACTTGCTGAACCCTTTAACTGTGACAGAATAATGTATCCGGATGACCTCTTTCTCTTCAAAGGTGGAAACAGGCTCCCTGGGTTAAACCTCAATCTAAATGCAGTCTTTACTGCAACAGTACATTGGTCCACACAGCATAGGTTTCTCGTAAACACCAAGAAAACAAAGTGTATGCTGTTTGGCTCTAAACCAAGGTTCACAAAGTGAACTCTCAACAACACCAAAGCCCTCAACATACTAACACTTGATGGCTCAAACCTTGAGCAGGTAAGAGACTTCAGATACCTGGGGGTCTCGCTTGACCTGGCCCTTACATTTGCATGCCACATCAGTTCAGCAATAAAAAGGGTAAACCAGCATATAGGAATGTGTTACAGAATTAGGCACCTCCTGCCCCCTGAGGCTAGACTTGCAATTGGGAGGGGTCACCTCCTCCTCATACTTGAATATTGCTCTCCAAAGCAGAGGCAGGGAACTGCAGACCTGTTTGCTTGACCTAAGTGGTAGGGGAAAATGATGAAATCACTTCTGAAAGAAAGAATAATTAAGTACCTAGAGGACAGCGAGGCACAGGACCCAAGACAGCATGGATTCACAGTGGGAAGGTCATGTCAGATGAATCTAATAGATTTCTTTGACTGGGTGACCAAAGTAGTAGACCAGGGAGGGGCTGTGGACATGGCCTACCTAGACTTTAGCAAGGCATTTGACACAGTCCCACACAAAAGATTAATAAACAAATTAGCCAGCCTTGGAGTAGGTCCCAGGGTGGTAGCCTGGGTAAAAAATTGGCTGAACAACAGGACACAGATTGTAATAGTAAATGGAGTCCACTCTGAAGAAAGGAGGGTTACTAGTGGGGTACCACATGGTTCACTACTGGGTCCGGTTCTTTTTAATGTCTTTATAAATGACATTGCAGAGGGACTGAAAGGAAAAGTATGCCTCTTTGCAGACGACACAAAGATCTACACCAGAGTTGATACACAAGGGAGTGTGGAAAGGATGAGAAGGGACTTGGCAAGGTTGGAGGAATGGTCAAACATATGGCAGCTTAGATTCAATACAAAGAAGTGCAAAGTAATGCACCTGGGAAACAAAAATCCAGGGGAAGAGTACACAATGGGGGGAGTATTAACAACAACAAAAATGGAAAAGGACCTGGGGGTAGTCATATCAGTTGACCTAAAGGTAAGCAAACAATGTGAGAAGGCAGTAAGGATGGCGGGGGGGGGGATACTGGGATGTATAGGGAGAGGCATCACCAGTAGGAACCAAGAAGTTGTTATCCCTTATCCCTCTGTACAGACAGTTGGTGAGACCCCATCTGGAGTACTGTGTGCAGTTCTGGAGACCCCCATCTCTGCAAGGACATAGGATGGAGGCAGTCCAGAGGAGGGCAACCAAAATAGTGCTGGGTCTGCAAAAGAAACCATATGAAGAGAGACTAAAGGAGCTTGATATGTATACCCTTGAGGAAATGAGGGAGAGGGGGACATGATAGAAACTTTCAAGTACCTCAAGGGAATCAACAAAGTCCAAGAGGGTAGCATCTTTCAGAAAAAGAGATGTGCAAGAACAAGCGGACACAATTTGAAAACAGAGGGTGGACGGCTCAGAGGCAATGTGCTAACATACTAAAAGCCAGCAGATTAGGCCTGATGGTCTTTTGTGTCTGCTCGGTAGCCAGCCCCTATTGGGCACTCACTCTCCCACTCCCGCTAGCCCCCAAGAGGGTCATCTTCAGCTTCAGTATACCCATGCACCTGTTCCATCCCCTCTTGAAGTCCTCCACTGTGCCATCCTCCACTAGCCTCCCAGGCAGTGCATTCCATGGTCCCACCACCCTCTCAGTGAAGTAATGCCTTCTATGTTCTCCCCTGTAATTTCCCCACCTCCAGCTTCCACTCATGGCCCCTGGTTTTGCCCCCTTTCTTTAGCCTGTACATTTCTTTGGCTCCACCCCTGTTAATCCCTTTCACATATTTGAAGACCCCAATCATGTTCCCCATCTCTCATCTCATCCAGTGAGTACAGCCCAAGGGCTTCCAGCCTTTCCTCATAGTTCCTTTCTCTCATGCCCTGAATCATCCTGGTTGTCCTCTTCTAAACCCTCTCCAGCAGTGCTATGTCCTTCTTAAGGTGAGGTCTCCAGAACTGCATGCAGTACTCAAGATGCGACCTGATCAAGACATTATATAGAGGGAGGATCACCTCCCTCCTCCTGGTTGTAATTCCCAGGCTATGCAGCCCAGAATCCTGTTTGCTTTTGCTGCAGATCTTTTGCAGTTTTCAGTGTTATTCATTTTGGTGTCTACCACCACCCCCAGGTCCCTTTCACTCATTGCGGCTTGCAGTGAGACCCCCCAGGATGTATCCATGACCTGGGTTTCTGACCCCCAGATGCAGTACCCTACACTTCCCTGGATTAAACCTCAGTCCCCACCTCCTTGACCACCCCTCCAGGATATCCAGATCCCTCTGAACTGTCTCTCTCGCTTCATCCCTATCTGCCAGTGCTCCCAGTTTTGAGTCATCCACAAAGAGGCTCATCCTACTCCTAACCCCATCCCTATATCGGAGACATAGGCATTGAACAGGAGTGGCCCCACTACTGAACCTTGGGGAACCCCAGTGAAGACCTTCCTAGGGGAGGAGACTATCCTACCAACCACTACCCTCTGTGTTCATACTGTTAGCCAATTTTCTACCCATCTAAGCAATTGTCCTCCCACCCCATCCCCCCCAGTTTTGTTAACAACCCAATGTGAGGTACCGAGTCAAACGCCTTACTGAAATCCAGATATAGGATGTCCACCAGTCTTTGTCGGTCCAGAGTCCCCATCACCTAGTCGTAAAAATCTATGAGGTTGGTCTGACACGATCTCCCCGGGACAAAACCATACTGTTTGTCATCCAGGTGCCCCAATCTTTCCAGTTGCCTCCCGAGCTTCTCCTTGATGAAGCTCTCCATTAGTTTGCCTACCACAGACGTTAGGCTAACAGGCCTGTAATTTCCCATCTCCTCCCTTGACCCCTCTTTGCTGATAGGCACCATATGAGCCACCCTCCAGTCTTGAGGCACCCATCCAGTCTGCAGAGAGGTGATGAAAAGTGCAGCTAGTGGAGCTGTTAGTTTGTCCGCCAGTTCCTTCAGAACCCTCAGATGCAGCCCATCTGGTCCCAGTGCCTTATCAGTTTTTAGTGCCCAAAGGGCCTCCCTCACCCTATCCTCTGTGATTTCTCCTTCCCAATCCACCCCCTCAACTAAACACCCATCTCCTTCTAGGCCTGGCCCACTCAGTGCCCCAGCCTCTTCTGGTCCTTTCGACTCCATCTGACCTCTCTGCTCAGCTGTCTCCCCCACCCTCTCTTCTGACTGAATGGATCCCCTGTCTCCTTCCATAAATATCGAGGCAAAGTACTTATTTAGCACCTCTGCTTGCTCCCCCACCTCATGAGCCCATCCCTCCCCAGTCTAGATCCTGGAGATCTCTTCTCTTCTCTTCTCTTCTCTTCTCTTCTCTTCTCTTCTCTTCTCTTCTCTTCTCTTCTCTTCTCCCCTATGTATCTATAGAATCCTTTTCCACCCCTTCGGATATCCCTAGCCAGGTTTTGCTCCATCCTTGCCTTGGCTCCCCTCACCACTCTGGTGACCTTCCTTGCTGTCAACTCATAGTTCCCTCTCTCCCTTATCCTCCTGCAGCACTTAAAACATGCATAGGCAGCCTTTTTATCCATCACCGCCTTTTGCACCTCCCTGGTCCACCAACACGACTTGTTGGCTTTACCATTCTTACGCCTTACCCTTGTACATGAGCTAGTAGCCTCCTGCACCCCTTTCTTAATGGTCTCCCACTAGCTACCAGCGTCTATGTCTGGTCTAATCTTGTCCAAGCTCCCCCTTAGAATCCTGCCCATGCCCACGAAGTTCGGTCCCCTGAAGTCCACTACTACTGTATTGGAGCAGTTATCTTCCCCCCTAGACATAACAGAAACCAGACCGTGGCATGGTCACCACCTGCCAGCAGGCTACACACCTCCAGACCCCTTATCTGATCACTGTCTGCAAGGACAATGTCCAGTATCCTCCCTCCCTAGTAGGTTCCCCCATCTATTGGACCAGGAAGGCATCCTGAAACACATCCATCAGTCTCTGCTCCCTGGCAACTGCTGATGTCATAGTATCCCAATCTTCCCCCCGGCATATTTAGGTCCCTCATGACCACCACTCTACACCTTCCACAGTCACAGTGCCCCTTGATGTTCTCAACTAATTTTTCCTCCAGGGCCTCATCCATCGAGGGGGGTCTGTACACCACCCCTATTTTCAGTCTTTTGCCTCCCCTCATTTGCAGGGTTACCTAAATCGCTTCCACTTCCCCTTCCTCCTCCTTCACTCCACTAATCACTTTGCCATTTTTGACTATCAGTGCTACACCCCCTCCTCTACCCTCTTCTCTATCACTCCTGAATATTGTGTATCCCTCCAAGTTTAGGTCTCAATCATTCTTCTGGGTTGCCCATGTCTCGGTAGTCGACACCGTATCCACTGATCCCTCAGCCAGCATCACCTGGAGCTTGAGCATTTTGTTGCCATACTCCTGGCATTGATCAGGACCGTCCTGCACCCCATTCTCCCTTCCCTGTCTAATTGTCTCGGCCCTGTGCAATCCCTATTCACCCTTTCCTGCACAGTTCTGGCTTTATTTACATTGCAGTCACCTGCCCTCTCTTCGCGCCCTAGACCTGGAACCTCGAGCAGCCCTCCTGATTCCATTTCTTCACATATCCCTCCCCCCTTTACAAGTTTAAACCCCACTTCTCGACTATGAATCCAGCGAGTTTTAGTTTCAAGATCTCCCTTCCCTCTAAGTTGAGATGTATCCTATCCCTGGTATATAACCCCTTGTCCTCCCATGTGTCCCCCCAGTCCCCCACCAGCCCATACCCTTCTGCCCTGCACCAGTCCCTGAGCCACTGGTTCATCCGTCTGAGTTTATGCTTGGTCTCCCCGGATGCCCTAGGTACTAGTAGAATCTCCGAGAAGGAGATTCAGCTTCCTATAGAATGGCAGACCCTGGCCAGTTCCCTAAACCTTGCCTGGATTTCTAGTTCATTGTTCCCCTTCAAATCGTTTGTGACGAGATATACTAGGAAATCTGGGATCCCCCGCATTCCAATGCGAATGAGTATAGCTGGAATTTGGCCTTGGGAACGGATAGGTCTGGGATACATTTAGCCTTGACTGGGCTACTTTTTACCTCCCCTACCCCCTCCCACTGGATGCCCCTGGTCATGGAGTCACCCAGCAGGATCACCTTCACCCCCCAAATTACTGTCCTTTTTGATCCCTTCCAGGCTCTTCCTTCTTTCATCGACCCCCAGCTTACTCCACTCACACACTTCAGTTCGGGGATCACTGGTCTGTGCGTGCCCTACCATGCTCTTTCTTCTGCCTGTGGCTCCAAGTTTACTCCCCCCCCCAACCTCATGAGTGACACTGACTGCCCCCAGATCTCCCCAGGATCACTTTCTGGGCCAGAATCCACAGGTCCCCACCCAGACACCCTCTCTGCTTCCCTCCTTGACTCCAACCTCCCCTCTGGTCTTGTCTCCCCACCCTGTCTGGCATATTTCTCCCTACCCCCTACCTCATCTGATTTCTCCCGCCCTGATGCTGCTTTCTAGAGTACCCACTACCCCCTCTCCTTGGCTGACTTCCCCAGCCTGAGTGCCTGCTAAATTCCCTCCCCCCGGCCTCGTCCTGTGCTCCTCCATCCCCCTTTCCTCTCTCCAACCTCGGCTCATGTCCCTCTCCTTCCCTCCCTTCTTGTGGATGTGAGGAAGTATTTTTTCACAGATAGGGTGGTGGACACATGGAACAACCTTACAGAGGAGGTGTGGTGTCAAAAACAGTGGGAGAATTCAAGAATGTATTGGACAGACATAAGGCAATTCTGGGGTGGGGTAGAAAGAAGTAGACTGTTGGTTAACTAGGATCTGCAGCTTATCCAATAGGTAGGGAAATGGGCAGACTAGGTGGACCAAGCAGTCCTTATCTGCCATCAAAGTCTATGCTTCTATTTTCCAGTAATAGCCCATGTACCCCTTTCTCTGCTCAATCGCATGGATACAACCTACAACAACATATGCAGATTTGTCACCCACGCCCCATACTACACTCACCACTTTTACCTCTACCAATCTCTGGGATGGCTCCCTCCTCCTCCGAGTGGAGAGACCTCATGCTCGGAGTGTTCATATCTAAACTCTTGCAAGTAGGGGCAGGATCACCTCTAGTGGGGCTGCTAATGCTAAAAAGTAACAGACACAAACTGAGGTCCTCTGGTTGCCAGCTGCTGGAATACCCCAGGTGAAACACTGACCTGGGAAGGACAGCCTTCTCCTATGCAGCACCCAAGCTATGGAACTTCCTCCCAAATGAACTGCTGTCTCTGGTTCACCTCACACATTTAAATGAAACCTTCAGGAATTTATGTTAGGCAGATACCTATGCACATGCAATACTAAGTGATGGTAAAAAACCTGCTGGACGTCCCATATATAGTATATGGCTAGTCCAGTAGCACAGATGCACTTATTGCTGTAAGCTGGATTCTTGTTCAGCAGTATGTCCTGGAAACAGTGATCAATTGATTATTAAATGTTTGCTATACTGCTACTGTTTCATCATGATCTGTACTGCATCTGGCAATGTATTTTTTTCTTTTTTTCTCCTCTACACTGTACCTGTAAAGTAACTGTGAATTGTACTTGTTGTGCCATCTAAGTGGCCTGGGTTGTGCCTGAAAATGGTCCCTGGGATCAGCACACCTACCAGGTAAATAAATAAATACTGCCCCCCACAAGCATATATTCCCCGGTTCTTCTAAGGCCACTTCCTCCTGACATGACCTCAGAAATTACTGTTGGGACAGAGCTCCTACAACACAGGGAGACAGCAGACTCTCAGGGGAATTCAGAAGACTCGGATATATCTGATGCAGCACCTACACAGACTTCTAGACAACAGCCTATGGAACCAACAAGAACATTTAAGATGGCTGAGTTGTTTGTTGGTCAGGAGAGCCTGCAAAATGCAGGAATGTGGTCAGGCTAAAATATATGGGGGGCAGGGAATGTCCTCTAAATAGAGTATTTGTGATTAGGAAACTACTTAAAGATGTGGGGCTGGATTCAGGAAATGCTGGAAATTCCCTTACTCGCTGGAAATACTTAGTGCAAGTGGGTTGCCACTTGTGGATCCATAGGTTGCTGCAGTTTTCCTGGAGCTGCAGATATTCGCAAAGGCGGACTTGGATTATGACAGGCTCAATGATGTATGGCAGCTTGCTGAAGGCGCTGCCAGGGAAATCTCTGCAGTTACAGAGAACTGCTATGGCTGGTGAGATCAGCCATAACATTATCCGTATCTACTGGGGACGTGAATATTAATCTCCACAACTGCAGAGAGTTTGGTCCACAAATGGAGTTGTGGCATGGGACTTAGTCTCAAGCAGCTTTGTGAATCCTGCCCTTGATATATTTCTTTTTTTTGCAGCTGAACTGTATGTAGTAATACACCTATCTGGGGAAACAATGTTTGATGTAAGCTTTAAAACTTTAAATCTCTGGAGTGTTTATGGATTAAATATGACAATCTTAAGGTCTCAGATTTATGAACCCTTTTTACTGTCATCCCATTGTCTAAGCCTGCTGAAAATACCATCACCATTTTATTTAGAAACAAAGGGGTGATTGTGTGTGATATTAGTTATTGGCTGAAACAGAAATATGAGGTGTTCGAGAACCCAATACCAATCTTTGATAGTGAACTGGTAGGACATGAGGTGGAAGTTTAGAGTAAAACTATGTGAAACAAATACTGGAATGTGTCATCTGGTAGGGAGCTTCTATCTCAGTAGAGACAGAGGTATGCATTTTTATCCCAGACAACTAGTACATGCCACAAATGTGACTCATGGGGACATCTGAGTGCTGCATGTGATTAAAAATGGTGCATTATGTGCCTGGAGTATGGACACCTTAGTTTTCATTGACCAAACTCCTTTAAGTGCAACAAATGTGAGGAGCAGGGGCATTCATGCAGGAAGGGCCTCGGGGCTTCATATACTAGATCAGGTGGTCTACATCAGGAGGAGTTGGTAGCTGAAATGGCTCAAGTAGAAATGTCTAGGACACTAGATGCTGCCCCCCAAGCAGCTGATACTGTTCAACAGCCTGTACCCCAGGTAGATCCTGACAATCTTTTGGCTCAGAATACAGGAATAAGATGTTTCCCATAACTGTTTTGCCCTGAGGAATCCTGAAGAACTTATGCCAGCCCAGTCTGCTGTTGCTCCCTTGCAATCAGAAGTTGTGGTTACTCAGGTAGAAATGCCCATCCTCCTCCAGAGGATACTTCTATGGAAATTGACACTTCTTAGAAGAGAGGTTATAATAGGAAAGCTAAAGATGAAACTGAAAGCTCCCATCATCCCTGTATCTAATAAATAAAATGTTTTGTCCTCCACTAAAAACTGGGGTGAAACTGAGGACAGTGAGGGAGACCCAGAGACCTCCTCCTTTACTTCCTCTATTAGGGATCAGTCATCTGACTGTGATGGCTCTGTGTTGGTGTCATCAGCTGCCAAAGAAAAGCTGAAGAAGGATGATGATCTCATGTGAGGGCAGAGTTTCAGCACCCCACTCACTTAATACATAATGTGTATTTGACCCTCAATTGCCTCAGTTACCTTAAATGTAAATAACATCAAGAAGTACAGAAAGACCTGTCCACCATGTCACTTTTAGAGACATTACCAGCACTGTATTTTTACAGGATACATGTGTTAAGTCCCTTTATGATATTTGAGCCACAAAACAACTGTGGACACATGGGTCATCAGTTTGGTCCCAAGGGATGGACGAGTGTGATGGTGTTGGCATCGTATTCGAGGACACCACATTTAAGGTTACAAAACTGGCATAAATACAACCAAGTAGAGTTGTTCTTCCAGATGTGGTGCAAAGTGGGAGACATCTTCACTTTATTAATATATATGTTCTGTATCAATCAATCAATCAATCAATCAATCAATCAAATAAATCTTTATCCAGGCGTACACCATTAAGCAAGCTCATTTACAAGGTGGACCTGCATTACACATGGTCGTAAAGAAAACAGATAACATAATTGGCAGAGATACAGAAATAAGACAAAGTACAAACATTGATGTAAAGACAGTCATAAATGTGTTCAGTGGAACAGGCACATTAAATATTTATCCTAACTTTGAGAATTAATCAGTACAGCGAACCCTGATAGGAGGTAAATCCATAACTAGACTCAGAGAGGGGAGGATTAGGGATGGCCAGCTATGGCACAAGGAGGCACCGGCCGCCAAGCTCACAGCAAATGGGTTTGAGGCTCATAGAGGCGGGGTAAGTGGCGTAGAGCATGTTATGGTACAGAGAGGTGACAGCCACCCAGAGGCAACAAGTGGCATCCTAGCAGTACTCAAGGAGGAATTTGGAGCTTGAGGAGGATGAGCTGCTCTGGACAATTACAGATAGCGGTTTCGGAGACGCCACCATAGATATCCTAGATCATGTGGTGACTATCCTTGGAGGACTTAGGGGGTATGCTCCACTGACAAAGGCAGCGAGAGTTGATTTATTCCAAGACATATGTCTCTTTCTCCACACTAATAGTATGATAATACTAGGCAGTAATTTCAATTGTTCGCTGTCCCTGGATGATGGTGGTGGTGGTGGTGGTGGAGGAGGGACAAAAATTTATATAGTGATACATACAGCTGGATTAATCAATGGATTTGCAAATATGCCATTTAAGAGGGGTACTACCTTTATCAAAGGATTGCTGAGACCCAACTGTGATATTTTGTTTCTATCTGCAGCTTTGACAGTGTAGCAAGAACTATTGCTGTCAAAACCTTTGACCATATGGCAGTCCTGTAACACTGTCATACTGGACCATTCCCAACCCCTCCATGAGATACATCCTGAAGGTTACATGTTCCTTTATTAGAACAACAGGCAGCACGGCATGCATGACTAGAACCCTTTAAGGCATGATGTTCAGTCATAGTGGCCTACGACAGAGTAGTTGAATGGTGGGAGGACATTAATAGGATCTTACCTCTTTTTTTCAGAGAATGAGTTGTAATATCAAAAATAGAAGCTATATATGCTATCTTAGGCTCAGATCACAGTTCCATAAATTGATTTTGCAAACGCAGGGAGATAGTGGAGATTTTATAGAGTGTATCAAACACATTAAAGAAGAAATGTAACTCTTTCAATATGAAAAGATCACTTTCCCTGAGAAGGAATTCAAGTTTTGAACACAAAGGAGGTCTCAGCATTTGGATAAATTTGCAGGGTGCCATGATTGAGTTTAGCACAAAATTATATCATGTTTGTATAGACTAACTGATGGCATGGTAGTATCTTCATCAGAGGATATTATGGAAATTGTCCACAAGTATACTATTGATAAGTTTCACTAAAAATACTGTCAGCAGCTTAATCTGGTTAAATGTCAGAAAGCATCCATCTGTGTCCCCCACCCACGGGACAAGGTTGAAAATAGGCAGGATTGTCTGGTCCTCCTTTCCCAGTCACAAAAACTAAATAAATAAATAAACTTTGGTAAGGAAGCAGACAATGTGTGGAACCATTACATTATGTAGGACCTTGAAATTCTGGAGCTTCCTGAGCATATTCAGAAAAAAACTCATGCACCCCGTCCTGTTGGTGGAAGTGGTTCAGGCCATTAAGTTACCTGGGGAACAACACTGCCCCTGGGAATGATAACCTTCTTTCAGAATTTTGAAAATATTTTGGGTCCTATTTGGTTCCAATATTACAAAGAGTGTATGGCAGCATTTTAGACTCAGATATCCTTCCTCCATCTATAATGGAAACTTCACTGATGTTTCTCTATATAAAAGGTGATAAATTGAATACCACAAACTGAAGGCTCCTGAGTCTTCTGAATACAGATCGGAAAATATAGTCCAAAATTCTGGCACAACTTTCATCAGAGGTTATAGCAATAAAACTTGCCACTTATTAAGCTTGTGTCATTAGGCAGAGGAATATTTCTAATAATTTAATCATACTGTAGAAACTAGGGGAGAGGGATCAGAAAGGCTTCATTGAGGGCTTGTTGCTCTCTATTGATCAGGAAAAGGCATTTGAACTGGTTCCACATTTTTTTCTGCCAGAACATTGTCACATTAAGGTATCCCTCAATTTTTCAGAGTTGTTAATAGCTTTGCATACAGGTGCAGTAGTAGCCCCTCATCTTAATTACATTTAGGGCCCTGTTGTAC
Source organism: Neoceratodus forsteri (assembly GCA_016271365.2). Taxonomy (NCBI): domain Eukaryota; kingdom Metazoa; phylum Chordata; order Ceratodontiformes; family Ceratodontidae; genus Neoceratodus; species Neoceratodus forsteri. The sequence goes on from CM028134.1 coordinate 952,314,724, forward strand.
AAATTAAGAGGGGTTCAGGCAAGGAAGTCCACTGAGTCTTTTTATATGTCTTTACATTCAGTCATCTTACTTGGCTATTACAGCAGAATACAGAGACAAGAGGGATCACCCTGACTTCAGACCGGCCAGAAATTAAAGCCATTATGTATGCAGATGATCTCTGTGTTGTGCTAAGAGATAAAGCATCCTGGAAACCTGTGCCAGACACTCTAGAGAAATTATTTGCTCCTGCTAGAGCTAAGGTCAACTACAAGAGTTTAAATATAATAATTGGACATCTTAGTAATTATAGGATTAGGGAGGAGACCATAGGAATTCAAATTATAGATGAACTGCTGAAGATTTTGTGTATTAAATTTGGATCTGGAGATAGAGAGCTGGATTCTCAAAACACTTTGAAGGTGCAAAAAATGTGCAAGTCCCGAACATTTGCACAGTTGCAGGAAAAGGGTACTTGCACTGTGTGATATATACAAAACGTCTGCAGCTATGGAAAAAATATGCTGCAAACTGCAGAAAAAATGCAGTTGCGGACATTCCTGAGCAAAAAAAAAAGCTGTTAAAAAGCATGACATATCCCTTTAAAGGCTATTCTCAGCCACTGCTTTTCCGCTGTTACAGAAAAAATATTATGCACATGCTGCACCACAGAAAGTGAGGTGTAACTCACTCTGAGCAAAAAGCGGTGTACTAACAATTAGGAAATAATTATAGTAGTGGTTCAGGCACCATGCCCCAGCCCTACTGGATCATAATGTCACATGCTGAATAGCGTGCAACATTACAGCTAACCTGGAATAGTGCTGTACGAGACAGCGAGTGGTGCAATACCATGAATACTGCTGTACATGGTATTGCACCCTTGCACTATCCCAGGTAGAGGATAAGACCTCTTCTGGGACAGGGCTTTATCAAGCAGCTGCTGTGGTTCAATGGACTGAGCCACTACTGCAAGGAACCCTGATGCTATGTCTGGAATTGGGTTTGATTCCCAATCCCAGAACATTTTTTTTTTTTCTGACTTCATGCAATTTCGAGATAACCCTCCCCCCCCCACCCCCAGAGTTGAGAATCTTTATTCTGGGGGGGAGTTGTGGCACAGAGCCCCCTGTAAGGGGGGTGCAGGGAGCAGAGCCCCCCATAAAACAAAGACATGCCACATGTAAGAAATCATGCAGTATTGGCAGCTCGATTTTTGCATGCGGCATAATGCCTTGCAACATTATGACCCCCTGCCAGCTACAGCAAACCAGTGGGCTGTATAGTAGTGTTAGTTACAAGACATGAAATGACAACCACACGACCCAGTGCAGCCCATAATAGAGCCCCACAGGCAGTAGAGGCAGAGCTGTTACAGCCACAATTGACTGCTACTGAAGCAGGCAACATAAACACCCTAGGGAGAAACACGACCAACAGGTACATAATTCTACTATGGTGCATGGTCCTGCTGTTTCTGTTGGTGCTGCTGTGGTCCCAGCTGTGAGACTGGCTGCTGGTCTCATTGTGAGTGTTTTCTGCTGCATCTATGACAAGACTATCAAAGTCTTCTGCTCCAATTAATGTGGATCACCTGTTGTTCTGGCTGCTGAGCCTTTTCCACAGCTGCAGATCCACATGTTTGCATTTTCCACAGGTTCGGAATTTTGTAACTCACCTTGATTGTGATTTTCTGCAACTGCAGAACTATTGACTGAGAGTATGCCACACTTGCATTCCCACAGTGCTGCAAGCTGTTTTTCCACAAGTATGGAATTTTTAGCTGTCTTGGAGAATCCAGCCCATAGTGTTTGAGAACTGGAATGACTGCATACTGAAAGAAGAAAGGAAATTAGCTGTATGGAGGTACAAGTTCTTATCAAAGTGGAAGAGAGTTTTTTAGTCAGATCATTGCTGCTCTCATGTTTTGTTTATATTAGTATTATTTTTTCCATTCGCTGTATCCCTTGAACCAGGCTATATACTGTCCTTTTCCAAGGGGTGTGGGGGAGCTGTCTTAACCCCATCAAGAGAGAAATTACTTACAGGGATTATAAGGAGGGTTAAATAAGAATGGTAAATCCCCTTGTCTTTTTATAACTACATTTATGCATTTTAATTTCATGCCTGCTTTAAAGGATCAGGAAAACCCTGGATCCCTTACTGGTTGGCTTCTTGGTACTCTGAGTGGTATTCTGGGGCCTGGGTAAGCCATTACGAGTCTGTGAACACATTATCATGCAGTATATTTATTATGCTTTGTTGAAGATTAAATTATGGAAATTAACTCCAATTTTGTTTCCCTGAATAGGAGACAGTTGTACTCCCATATTTTGCTTTGTTGTTTTATTCAGCTGTTGGAAATCAAGTATGGTACTTTTGAACAGGAAAGCATAGCAGTTGAACAGTTACAGTATCGTATGATCCCCTGGGAAATGTAGGATATCACTTGGTTTGGTATTCATGGATAAATGCTGGCTCGAGACTCATTCAAATATAAGAAAGTTGAGGAAAGAGACTGCCCATAGGAAAAGTTGCCTTGGTAGCCCAGAGACTTAGTTCTATCTTTTCCTGGACTCCCTATATGTGAGGTATGTAATGTTACAGGTAAGGAAACCATAGACAGAACCTTTAATGGCAGTGATGGATTATCACATAGTTGTTCTGGGCTTATACCATGGTCCATGGACTAGGTTTCTTAAATTTGTGCTGCAGGTGTGTTTTGCATGTTGCAGGTTTTATATCTGGCAGGCAAGATGTTCAACTACAGTTGCAACAGAAGTACTGTACCCCAAAAACTGTAATTAAGATGATAACCAGGGTGTTAAAAACATTAGGCCCTATTCACTATGGGGTGGGTAATACACACCAGAGGCACGTAACCCCCCGCAGAGGTCCACAACCCGTGGATAGGTACACATTGGCAGTATTCACCACCGGCCACCACCTGTCCATGGCCCCCCCAAGTGCACAGGACTCCACAGGGCAGCTGGGGGAGAGTTGCGGACTCAGCCAGGCATCCAATCAGATGCCTGGACCTGGGCCCACAGTGGATCCCATATAAGCGGGTGCACGTTGGCAGCACACACTGCAGATGTCCGAGGGCCACGGCTGTGGTGGTGTGAGGAGGGCAATGCCACCAGCCCTCCTATGACACCGGAGAGGTGCACATGGACGTGGTGGGGGAATGTCTGTCAGTGGTGTGAGGGGAGGCTCTGCACCCCGCCATTAGTGCGGGGTGAGCAGGTGGTGCAGTTTGGTGGGAGGTGGGGCAGCATCCATGACCTGTGCCCCTGTGTGGGTGATTGTACTGGGGGGGAACCGATGTGTGCTGGGGTGGGTGGAAAACACAGGGTGGCCATATGCAGTGGCCCCAGAGGGTGGATGGGCTACTTGACCTGTTGTCTGGCGACTCCCAATGTGTTCACAGGGCATGTAGGGGGCTTATGGCAGGGTTCTGCCTGGCTTAACCTGTACCCACTGTGCACCCCCTCAGCCAGCACTATGTGCCTTGATGCATTGCACATAGTGCTTACATGCCCCCTGCCCGCCCCCCAGTGTGTTGCTCACCTTGCACCCGGGGGATCATGCATGTAGGTGCTGCTCACCCCTTGTCTGTACATTTCATGTGGGGGCATACACAGATACATAGACAGTGTCGGCAGATAAGGGCCTATGACCCACCCAGTCTACCCATTTGAGCTTGTAAGTTCAGTTTATGTTTTTCTAGAAGTCTGTTGCCCCTTACCCCTGACCTCCAGAATTCCTTTATGTCTATCCCATGCATTCTTAAATCCCATGATTGTTTCAGCCCCTACCACTTCCTCTGGCAGGGTGTTCCACTTGTCCACCACCCGTTCTGTGAAGAAATTCTTCCTCACATTTCCTCTGAATTGTCCTCCCTCCAACTTCATCCCATGTCCTCTAGTCCTGGAACATCTTTTTCACTTAAAAATAGTGTATTACTGCACCCTGTTCCTCCCTGTAAGATACTTGTATGTCTCTATCATATCCCCTCTCTCCCTCCTCTCCTCCAGGGAGTACATGTTCATTTCTTTCAACCTGTTCTCATAGGACTTGTGATGCAATCCATGTACCATCCTTGTTGCCCTCCTCTGAACCTTCTCTACCCTGTCTATGTCCTTACGTAGGTAAGGTCTCCAGAACTGTACATTGTACTCCAGGTGGGGCCTCACTAGTGTCTTGTATAGTGGAATTATGACCTCCCTTTTCTTGCTGGTGATGCCCCTGCCTATGCATCCCAGCATCCTATTTGCTTTACCTGCTGCCTTGTCACACTGTTTCCCTACCTTGAGGTCATCAGAGATGATAACCCCAAGATCCCTTTCCTGCTTGGTGCATGCTATATCCTCACCCCCCCCAACTGATATATTGTGCCAGGGTTTTTGTGCCCCATATGCATTATCTTGCACTTCTTTGCATTGAATTTCAACTGCCAAACCCCCTGACCATTCTTCAAGTTTCTGCAGGTCCCTTCTCTTTCTGTCTACACCCTCTGGTGTGTCTACTCTGTTACAGAGCTTTGTGTCATCAGTGAACAGTGAAATTCTGCCTTCTAGGTCCTGTGCAATGTCACTGATGAAGATGTTGAATAGGACCAGTCCCAGCACTGATCCCTGTGGTACCCCACTGGTCACTCTTCCCTCTGTGGAGTGACAGCCATTTACCACCACCCTCTGTGTCCTACCGCCCAGTCAGTTACCTACCCACCACACTACTGTCCTGCCCACACCCATATTCCCCAGTTTGTGTAATAGTCTTCCATGTGGCACAGTGTCAAAGGCCTTGCTGAAGTCCAGATAGGCCATGTCCACTGCCCTCCCCTGATCCACCTCCCTAGTCACCCAGTCAAAAAAGCAGGGTGCAGAGTGCAGGGCCTCAGGGGGAGCCCCTCATGGCAAGAGGCACAAGAGGCAAGGATCAGTCTGGATAGTGCCCAAGTTATTTGATGTGCCGACACCAGGTCAGGCACAGGCAGCAGCCTTGGAAAAATCAGTTGAGTTGCAGAAGTCAGGTGACCTGGGGGATGGGGAGAGTCAGACAGGATGCCAGCAGTGGATACTCCACCACTGCTAGGAATCCTCGTGGCACCACTGGTATCACAGGCACTGGAACTACTCACCCAGTCAGGGTGGCAGGCTGAGCTAGATGGTAGACAACAGTCGATGGCACTGGGACAGAAGCTCAACAAGCCTCTCACATATCTATATCTATAGAGGCAGGAAACTACAGACTTGTCAGTTTGACCTCTGTGGTAGGGAACATGATGGAATCACTTCTGAAGGAAAAAAATGTTGAGTACCTAGAGGCCAGTGGGGCACAGGACCCAAGGCAGCATGGATTCACAGTGGGAAGGTCATGTCAGATGAATCTAATAAATTTCTTTGACTGGGTGACCAAAGTAGTAGACCAGGGAGGGGCTGTGGACATGGCTTACCTAGACTTTAGCAAGGCATTTGACACAGTCCCACACAAAAGATTACTTGTCAAATTAACCAGCCTGGGAGTGGGTCCTAGGGTGGTAGCCTGGGTAAAACATTGGCTGGACAACAGGACACAGAAGGTAATTGTAAATGGAGTCCACTCTGAAGAAAGAGGGGTTACTAGTGGGGTACCGCAGGATTCAGTACTGGGTCCAGTCCTTTTTAATGTCTTTATAAGTGACATTGCAGAGGGACTGGAAGGAAAAGTATGCCTCTTTGCAGATGACACAAAGATCTGCAAAAGGGTTGATACACAAGGAGGCGTAGAAAGGATGAGAAGGGACTTGGCAAGGTTGGAGGAAAGGTCAGAAGTATGGCAACTTGGATTCAATGCAAAGAAGTGCAAAATAATGCACCTGGGAAACAAAACCCAAGGGAAGATTACGCAATTGGGGGAGGGGGTAGTAACAACAACAAAAATGGAAAGGGACCTGGGGGTAATCATATCAGAAAACCTTAAGGTTAGCAAGCAATGTGAGAAGGCAGTAGGGAGGGCTAGGGGTATACAGGGATGTATAGGGAGAGGCATCACCAGCAGAAAGCAGGAAGTTGTTATCCCTCTGTACAGACAGTTGGTGAGACCCCATGTGGAGTACCACGTCCAGTTCTGGAGACCCCATCTCTGCAAGGACATAGACAGGATAGAGGCAGTCCAGAGGAAGGCAACTAAAAATGGTGCAGGGTCTGCAAGAGAAGCCATACGAGGAGAGACTAAAGGAGCTTAATATGTATACCCTTGAGGAAAGGAGGGAAGGGGGGACATGACAGAAACTTTTAAGTACCTCAGTGGAATCAACAAAGTCCAAGAGGGTAGCATCTTTCAGAAAAAGAGATGTGCAAGAACAATGGGTCACAATTTAGAGATAGAGAGGGGGCGGTTCAGGGGCAATGTGAGGAAGTATTTTTTCACAGAGAGGTTGGTGGACACATGGAACAGCCTTCCTGAGGAGGTTGTGGGGTCTAAAATTGTGGGAGAATTCAAGAATACATGGGACAGACATAAGGCAATTCTTGTGGTGGGTAAGAAGAAATAGGCTGTTGGTTAACTAGGATCTGCAGCTTATCCTGTAGGTAGGGAAATGGGCAGACTGGGTTTGCCAAGTGGTCCTTATCTGTCATCAAAGTCTATGTTTCTATGTTTCTATGTAATGCACGTGAGGTGGCCTCTGCTATAGCCTGCGGGGGCAGGGTCAGCCTTAAGTGGTGGGGTTGCCAGCTGCAGAAGAGATGGCCCTGGTGGTGATGACACCACCTTCAGTAAGCCCAGAAGCAGTACCACCCCCTGTACACTCCTCCCCCCAAGGTGGGTTTCATTAGTCTGAGATATCCAATTGTGTTTCACCTCACAGAGAAGGTGCAGCGGCAGATTTTGGGGGGAGAATATGTGGGCATGTTCTCACTCTTGAATTGGCACAGGGAACCAGAGGAGGCAAAGGACAAAAAAGATAAAGACAAAGCCATTGCGACAAGGAGAAGGGTTCAGGTCTGCTGCACCAGGGAGAATTTGTTGATATTATTTACAATATTTGCAGGGACCATCAAACATGCAACTCCCAAGAAGGCCTAGGGTTTGTTGATCTACAACAGCATGACCATGGCAATGCATGCCAGTAAGTAGGAGTACAGATGGATTGATTGTGAGAAACAGTTTCTTCAATGGAAGCAGGCAGACCCAGCACCACATTAGGGGGTGTCGGACATGATGGTGCAGTGGGCCGATCTATGATCGGTCGTAGACAAAAATGTTGTCAAACGACCATACAGTGAAACCATCATGTGGACCACATTTGTGGTTGGCATATGGTTTCTAACTTACTGACATGTTTCTTTGGGGAACTTCACCCCTGAAACACCCGCACAGTTGGCTGTGCCCCCCCCCCCACTAAATATAATCAACTCCGAGTCTGAGCTGATTCGGTGATGTGGTGCGACCCCCAGAATACAGTGCTGGACACTACAGCAACCTCGCCTTGTAGTGGCTGTAATGTCGGTCACTGTCAAAATGTCAGTTTTGGAGGGGTATATCACAGTGGGCCATAGAACATGGGGGGAGGAGTTCAGCACATGGAAAGGAAGATTTAGGTTAGGAGGGCCCAGTTCGCTAGGAGAGGGATGCAAGGAGTTGTGGCACAGAGTGGGATTGTGCGGTGGTACTGTTGTAACTATAACTAAGGGGTTTGCAAAATGGAGAGATGCAGGTTTAAGCATGAATGCATGGCCTGTGGTTGGCTCCACCCCTTCACTCAGTGTCCACCAGATGTTGTTACCCCCCCCCAACCATTTCCAAAATGGTGCAACCCACCTCCCAACCCCAATAAGAGAGGACTCAATTATTCCATGGCTTTCACAGTACCTGAACAGGAGGTTGCTCAATCTCTAGAGGACAGGTTCACAGTTGTTTTTTGGATTCTATACAAGGGCTGTCAATGGCATTATGAGGCAGAGAATTAGAAATCTGAATGAAATCTGCCTGGGAGGACAGAATTGGTCAGGGAAAAGATTGCAAAGGAAGTGGGTGCTGGGAGGATCAGTGGCCCATTTTGTCCCTGCCTACACCATTGCAGCAGGTAATCTGAACTGAGCTACTGCCCAAAAAAGCTCTGTGGGAATTCAGGATGATCAGTCACCTGTCATTAAATACTTCTTCCTGCTCAGCCCCCTTTTCTACCTACCCACTTCCCCTCTTGATCCTAACAATTTGATCCTTGTCTTCCTCTTCCTGTTCCGTCTGATATATCTGAAGAAATCCTTTTCTCCCCATTTGATCCCGTGCTAACCTCTGTTCCCTATCCATCTTTGCTGCCTACTCTGCTCACTTCTCTGGATTTCTTCACATATTCTTCTTTGTCTTCTGTTCCGTTGGATTGCTTGTAGGTTCAAAATACATTCCTCTTTTCCCTCACCTTCTCCACTACCTCTCTACTCATCCAAATAGGTTTCTTGGACCTGGCTTTCTTGCTGTGACTCTTGACACAAGTTTTAGTGGCTTCAACCAGTCCTGTCTTGAGTACTGCCCATTCTTGTTCTGTGTCCATTTCTGGGTGGATGATTGCCATATGACTTTCCAGTATGTTTCCCATCCTGCCAAAGTCCACCCTTTTGAAGTCCAGGACCCTAGTTTTTGTAGTGGCTACTTCCCTACCCTGGTTGATTGAAAACCACACTTTGCAGTGGTTACTGCTTGCCAGAGATTCCTCCACCCTTACATCCCTGACCTGTTCTCCATCTTCCAGTACCAGGTCTACTATAGTCCCCTTCCTCGTTGGCTCCATTACCCTCTGGGTAAGAAAGCCATCCTGGAATGCTTCCAGGAAGATCTGCTCCCTGGTGCAATTGGTTGCTGGGATGCTCCAATCCACCCCTGGTAGATTAAAGTCCCCCACCATCACTGTGCTCCCTTTGCCACTATGCCTCCTTATCTGCTCCCCCAGTTTCCTGTCAATGTCCTCCTTCTGGGCCGGAAGTCTATTAGCAACCCCCAGACAGATCTTGGTCCCTTTCTGGCTGTGTAGTTGCAGACAGATTACATCTGACCTGCCCTCCTCCCCTTCCTCCCTATTACATCTGATCCCTTCTCTTACTTTAATTGCAATCCCCCCAGCCTTCCCTTTTTCTCTATCCCTCCATAAAAGTTTGTACCCTGGGATGGTTAGGTCCTAGTCATGGTGTTTGGTTGCCAACGTCTCAGTAATGGCAGCTATGCCCACCTCTCCCTCTGCCATCAATGCCTGCAACTCTGCCAACTTGTTCCCCAGGCTCCTAGCATTTAGTGAAACCATTTTTCATGCTGCACCTATCCTTCCTGCATCTTTACGCTTAACTCCAAACCCTATTTTGCCTAATATCATATCAGAGGAGTAATTTTGGCGTACAGGTTGGGGGGGGCAACATCACTCTCAGCTAGCCTCGGATCGTGAGTGCTATGTTACCCAGCAAAAAGTAAATTATCTATTGAAAAATACCATTACTTCTATCAACATACCTTTGGAAGCGAATACATAAATACATTATGCAAGCAGGACAACACGAATGTAAAACCTCAAAGGGTACCTGTGCTTTCTCTCACGTTGCCTCGAAGCACTGGAACTCTCTTCCCCTTGCCACCTGTCACTCACCGACTCATGCTATATTTAAAAGGAGCTGCAGAATGTCCTAACCAAATCTGTCCCTTGCTTGTGCTTTGATCCTACCTGGTCCTCCTCTATCTAGTCCACTTACTACTTCCCTGTCTTTACCCGGATTATCTAACCCGTTCTAATTTTGCTTATCTGACATGTCCTCCTACCTTAAACTTTCTGTTGATTTTGACTTTACCCGAATAGTTCCTCTCCCTTTTATCCTTCTGCTCATTTCCTTTGCTTGCACTTATGTGGTACTAAACCACTGTGTGTCTCTGCCATTGTTTGGTTCCCTTACTATTTGAAAATCGTACTCCACCAGACCGCTACTCATTCCTTATTGTTCATTACTCTGTGCACTTTTCATTGTATTTTTGCTTAGTTGGATCTCTTCCCTTTGTTCCCTCCCTCCTATTCATGCTACTGTTTGTTTTTACCTTACATTATACCCTTTATTCTACTCTCCAATGTTTTATGTGCCTGCATTTTTTAAGAATTACATTGTATAACTAGGTCAAGACTGTATTTCCTATTATGTTATTTGTCTCTGCCATCATGGGAAATTGTATTATTTACCTCATTTTTTGTACTCTCTCTCTCTCTGTATTGTATATTCTCTACTTTGTAATCTCCCAGGTTTTGCCTGCAAATAGTCATCTCTATGGCTAGTGTACCTCACCCAGTCAACAAAAACTAAATAAAAATAAATAAAATAAAAAATGAGATATTGCATCTCACCCCTACTATCCTGGGAAATGCAGCAGACATCAGAACCCAATTGCAAATGACATATCACAGATTATATCTCATTTGGTCTATTTTGGTTAAATAAATACTAAAAATGTACACAAGCTAGTAGGACCCGCCAGCACAACAGCAATGCAAGTGGCAAACATTTGGCAGTGACAACTGCTTGTTATTTTATTTCTGAGCTGTTAATTCATTTTAACACAGAAACATAAATTTTGATGGCAGATAAGGACTGTTTCACTTGACTTACCCAGTTTGCCCATTTTTCCTACCTACATTATCACCATGGTCCATAGACCCAACTTGATCTACATCTCTTTCACCCTTCCCCCTTCCTTTCCAGAATGACTCCTATGAAACATCCACCCAGACCCACCTGCAGGGTAAGGGTTTGATTTTTTTTTTTTGACGACTGAGGACTGGCTGGAGTTCAGTGGGAAAAACAACAAACCACTCTCCCAACCAGGCCTTAAAATTCCATCCCCTGGGCCAGTCCTCATTCTTTTTCTTCATTGTGGCTGGAGGTGCTGCTCTTCGTACCTCTTCTCCTGTTCTCTTGCCTGTTCTTTGTTTACTGCATTTTAGCAGCACCTCCAACTGCCAGCTCCATTCCATTTCCCTGCTGTTCATCCTACTGCTCGCTGCCACTGGCCTGTGGCTCTCTTTCCCTCCCTCCCACCCAGCCTCCATTCCCCATGTCTCCTCCAGTCCAGTGTTCATTTTTCCTCTTGCATACCTCCATCCTGTTCCCGTTCTGGTCCGGTATGTTTAGTAGCCCCTTTTGCCAGTTCTATCTCCCTGCCATGGCTCTATATGGCCCCCCTTCTGTTGCCTGTGCTCCTTTTCCTGTCTCGCTGCTGAGTGGCTGTCTGTGGCTCCTTGGTTCTCCCATCCCTCGTCCTTGCTCCGTTTCCCCTGTACTTTTTTTATAGTTTCATTTCCCCTTCTCTCTCTCTCTATCTCCATTTGCTGCTTCTGTCTCTGTCACCTTCCCTCTTCCGGGTTTGTGCTGGTGTTGCCACTGCCCAGCTTTCCCTCATACATTCACCACTTCTCCTTCTCCCTCAATCCGTCTTCCTTTGCTCTCTCTGTCCCTTTTACCCGCTGTGCTCATCCCCACTGCTACAGGGGATGCCTTGCTCCTCTGCTTTAGTTCTGTCCACAGTGACTTCCTGTGCCCTGTGCTGTTGAGCTCCTTGGCAGTTCCTGTGTTTTGGATAGCTCATTAGTTCCCCTCCTGGCTGTGGTCCCCCCTATTCTGCCTCCTCCATGCCTCCAGTTCCCTCCTCAATCACCCTATTTCCTGCCTGAGCTGGCCCACCTGCTAACACACCCTACAACCCCTTGCCTCCAAGCCACTCCAAAGAATATGGCTGCTCCACATCCTTGGCAACAAACAACCCTTCCCATCTCCCGCTCTATTTGACTGCCCCTGCACATCCTCTCCTTCCTTATCCTGGTTCTACCCCACTCCATGGTACCCTTCCCCCACTTTGGAATTCTCATGTCTGAACAGAAACTATGTGGCCCTCCCAGTTAGGTTGTTCCCTGTCTACTATCATGACCTGCTGCCTGCTGTCCTCCCTGCTGACACCATGCAGATGCTACTCAAGATGCTACACTCCTGCTTCGTGTCACTCAAGTCTGAGTCATGTGACCACTCCCCCTCCTGTGTATTTCCCAACCTCTCCCTCACTCAGTTAAATGCCCCCCCCGCCAAGACAAAATAATTTGTTTGCAGTCACACTGTTTAAATCACACAGTGCACATTGCAATCTCATTAAATGCTACCCAAATCCTAAAAGAAAAGAAACAGCACAGATAAAGTACTTGTCTTCTAGCTTCAGCTGCCTGCATCCCTCTGCAGAGTTTCACTTCCAACATGTTTCACCTCCAACATGTGCCTCCACATGCACATGCGCAGCTGGGACAGGGTGAAAAATGGGGAAAAACTGGGGCAAAAAATATAAATAAATAAAAAAATTATTTAGGATGGCCTTCCTAGTGGTCTTGTGTGGGGCATTTTGGGTGCAGGAGTTGGTATAGCCAAACAAGACAGCTGGAACTGAGGTGATTTTGGCAGATGAAGAAATTACTGTGACACCTAAGGGAATGTTTCTGTGACTCTGGTGGAGAAAAATGAACTAGCCATAGGCTGCCAGTGCAACCTAAGGGTACCTGGCAGGATAAAGTGGGATCTTCGGCAAGAAATACAAAAGTATGTAGCCCAGTGACTTGTGGGGGGGGGGTTCTTGTATTACAAAAATGGCACGTCTCGGATGGTATTTCAGCTGTTTTGGGTAGAGCCATGAAGGGAATGAGATGGAGCTAGGCTGAGTTCAATATTTATTCTTTTTACATTGGGGCAGCAACTAATGCAAGGACATTAGGGTTAACAGATATCCAGATAAAGGCTTTGGGATAATGGAAATTGCAGGTCTTTGAAGGGTACAGTACATGCATCCACAGTTGTTGTTACTTCATTTTTGTATATTATCCGGTGGCAATTCCCAGATGATGCTGGTATGGAGTTGTGTTCATACACTGGGCAACCAGACGGGCCAGACAGACACCAGAAGGTGACAACCTCTTCTTGGACCCACATCATCAACATGTGCAGTGGATGAGGCATAGTGGAAGCAGGTGAAGCGATTGTGTGCCATGGCTCATGGTGGAGGCCAGGTCACTAAGCCCTACCAGAGTGTTGCTGGTCCAATTGAGCAGAAGTAACTTGGGTCTGGTAGAATAATTAGGTTTGATTTTCCAGATAAAAGACAGCCTTGCCTTTTGTGGCAATGGTTGCCAGGGGCTGTACTTGTATGGTCGCACATCATGCAGTGGCAAATCTGGCAATATGCCAAGGACCCAGTGGCTATTGAGAAGGCCCAAAGGGTAGTCTATATGTCAATGTGCAGTTTCATGGACTTGATACTGGGTGTGGCACTGCACATGATAGTTTATAATGAAATAGGGTGCATTTGTGTACAGACCTGAAAACTCAGGACTGGCCATATGGGCTGCAGTCTGCATGGGCTCTGATTAGAGCTTATGTTTGCCTGTCTAATAGCAATCATGCTTCCTTTGATAACATTTTCAGGAGAGCTTTGTAAGAGTTTTGGGGAGAGTTTGATTTTAATATTTCTGTTTATCTACTTTGTATGTTTTATGTTTTATGATTTAGTTTAGTACAGGGACTGAGCAATAGGCAGGGTTGAAGAAGTGAGTTAGAATAACAGTGGTAGTTTTTCTTTTTTAGAAAGGGTTTAAGTGGTTCAAGTATTGTGCAGTAACTTATATTCATTATTCCAGAAGACGTTACCAGTCAAATGCCAGTTTTGAAGTTTGGGTTCTCACCTGTCGCAGTCCAAGTAGTTGAGGGTGCTGTGGAGAGCTGGGATGAGGATGGCATGTTTTCTGCTTACCAAGAGGGGCATCCATGTGTGGAGAATTCTGTTAAGCCTGGAAGAGTAGTAAAGCTTGGGCCATCCTGCGAAGGATTCTGATGGTCTCGTGAGAGAAGCTGGTGTTCAGCTGGCAGGTGGAGTGGCTGTGAGTGGCGGGGTAACAAGAGTGGTGCAAGGTGAGAGCTCCGCTGTCTCCCTAGAAATCCCTGTGTGTCTCCCGTTGCTCTTTACCTGATGGGGACCTGAGTGCAGGCCCAATAGGAGTGGCCCTCTATATGATCTTGGTCTTCCTGCATGAAGCTGATTCTCTCCTGCCATTGGAGGTGGGTATCACTACAGCTGCATTTTGTGGATCGGCAGAATGAACTGTGTCATTTCCATGAACTGGTTGACATTAATTTGGAGCCTTGCGAGTTTTAATCCCAGCATTTTGCCTGGTATATGTGCTTTGTCCTGACTGCAGAATTTTGGCCCCTGATGGAGTGCTGGTGAGAGCAGAACTTGTTCCCTAATCAAAGTTTGCAGTTGATTCTGCAAGGGTGAGTGCCTTACATTGACTTTTCAGTGAGGACATTGCATGGTTACAAGTCAGTTAAGTGAATCTATTACAGTGAATGCAACTTGAGCAAATAATTTACAGCGCCCGTCATTTGGGCGACTGCAAAATACAGCGTGGCACATTTTAGCAAGTACACAATATTCACAGCTGCGCATCCTGACCCTAGCAATAGTCGTCGTGCACAACATCAACAGAGCCCTCTGTCCTTCTCTCCCTGTTTCTACCCCTGGATATCCTCTTCTCACCATCTCCTCCTCCAATTCAGATACAGCAGCTGACCATAGTGCAGCTAAGTAAAAGCAGATGTACGGTGCATTCTGGAGCAGTAACATTTTGGGCACCTGCCCTGGGTACATCACATCAACAGTGCAGATAAGTGTTTAAGTCCCCCCTGCACCCCCACGGGGGCTCTTCCCCCTGAACCCCCCCATTTCTAATATTCTAACACCACACCGCACATTGTTAGTAAAGATCGCCCTCTTAGTTCACTTGTAATGTGCAGGATGCTCATAATGCATTTGCCCAAATTGATTTGCCCAATATGATTCACCTAATTTGACTTGCTCAATTGATGTGCTACCCATTTGGCTGGTGAGAGAAGTGCTTTGTTGTAGTCCATTTAAAACTGGCCCTCTAAAAATCTACTGGTCTTAGTAGTCTAATCTACTGGTCTTAGTAGTTTAAGTGGTTCATCATTGTAATTTCCTTAGTACTGGAACCAGTTTCGCCAGAATTCAACAACCAGAGTGGACTGACTGCTTTTGCCTTCTGGACATTATATTATTTTTAGACTAAAAATTTTCAGTTCCAATCCTTACAGTGGATTGGCATTCAGTGTTACAGTACATTGCACTATATTTACCTCTCCCCTTTTTAAATAATTTATTGTTGTATATTAGGTGTTAGGGGGTTTTTGGGGGAGGACGTGTGCAGTTTGAGAGGGGTGAGCAGTTGATGGGATATGAGTGGTTAGTGTTAATTGAGCAAGTGAGTAACTGTGAGTGATTATTGGGACATCCTGTGAGTTTGATGGGAGTGTGGTTGGTGTGAGTGGTGAGTGTTTCCTTTTGTCATTGCACATTTGTATGACCATCTAGTGCTCTCCTGGGACTGGCCTTGCCAGGCAGTAGATGTGTTGGTGCCATGGCCTCCCCCATATCATCTATGCTGCCTCTTAGCTCCTCGACATTTTCCCCTTCACCGACCTCCCAGTTTCTGATACTGTAGCGAGGCGCTGCAGGGGTCTGTATTACTAAGAGGCAAGTGGTCTGTTGTGTGCCGTGGGCAGCTGAGGAAGAGGTGGTGAGCAACATTGAGGTTGTCCAGTGCTGGAGAAGCCCTGTGTGTAAGAGGAGCCTAGGGAGAGGTCTGATGTGTTTGGTCTCCATACCCAGGTTCCCACCAGACTGAGTGGGCAGGTAACTAGAGGACCAGCTGCATCCTCTAATCCTCTTTGGGCAGTGCTTTGCAATACCAGGTCAATGAAGAACAAAACTGCTATTTTTGCCGACTTGCTTACTTCTGTCAACCTGGCTTGCATCATGAAGACCTGGCTGGGTAATGATGTGGGCCCAGTATTTGAGGCTTCCGTCCCCACTGGATTTACCGTGGTGCATTGTCCATGGAAGAACTTCAGGAGTGGGGCAGTGGCCATGGTTTTTTGATCCAGTCTGGGCTTCTTGGTGCACCCAGTTAGTAGCACTTGATCTTTTGAGTGTGTCGCCGTGTGTGGATATGCAGGTGCAGGTTGCAGAATTCTCCTCAATTACTGCCCCCCTGGGGTGAGGAGGAATTCCTTCAGGAGGTAGCGGACTTTTCATCATCGACCAGGTGTTGGAGTCCCCCAGGTGTTTAATCCTAGGGGATTTCAAAGCCTGAGTCGACAATGAATTCTCACGTTTTGGTTATGACCTCCTCCAGTTGATGCAATCACTGGGCCTGTCACAAGCAGTTGCTGCTGCTACCCCCCAACAATGCCACACACTCAATCTGGTGTTCCAGCTGGGTCTTGAGATTGATAACCTCAAGATTGATCAGGTCATTTGGTCTGATTACTGCACCATGGAGTTCAGTTTTGGGAACCCCCCTGAAAGTCCCTCCCCAGTGGAGATGGTCAGTTATGTTGACCCAGAGGGACTGTTGGCATTAGCTGATCTATCTAGGGTTGATGCAGCATGTGTGATTGGTACTGGAGAGGTGGTGGCCACATATAATAGGGTGGTCACCGAAGCTCTAGATACTATCACAGCAGTCTGTAAACAACCCAGATCCTCTCACTTGAGATCCCCTTGGTTTGATGGGAATCTCAAGGTGATGAAAATTCGGGGTCAGAAGTTGGAGTGTTGCTGGAGGAAGACCCGGCTGGAGGCTGACAGGCTGTCCCTATGTTCTCACTATGTTGAGTACCAGAGGGCGATTTCCCTTAAGAAAGCAGAATTCATGTCCAAGGAAACTGATGCAGGGAAAAACAGGCCATCTTAGCTGTTTTGGACCATGGACAGGCTTTTACATCCTGTCTGTCTTTGGCTGAAAAAAGCCTTTTCAACCACTTTATATGAAGAATTTTCTCTGTTTTTCTCTGACAAAGTGTTGGCCATCAGGTAGGGGATTCTGCCAGTGAGGCTTTCACCTCAAAGTGATCGAGTTGGGAGTTTCATAGGCACTCAGTCTGCCTGCAAGGAATTTAGGCCAGTGGAGCATTCTGATGTGACTAAGGTGATCTCGAAGCTGAAGCACACCTTTTGTGAACTGGATCCAGCACTGACACATTTCTTAATGGGATGTGTCGATGCCGTGGGCCTGGTGTTCACCAGGGCTGCCAGGTGCTTGATGGTAGAAGGGGTCTTCTCAGTTGCTTTGAAAGAAGCATTGGTGAAGCCCCTCCTTAAGAAATCTTCCCTCGACCCAGACGTCCTGGCAAATTTCCGTCCAATCTCCAACCTGCTGTTTTTGAGCAAGGTTGTTGAGAAATTGGTGGCACAACAGCTTGATGATTGCCTTGTGTCCTCAGATGTCTATGAGCCTTTCCAGTCAGGTTTTCAGGCCAGACATAGCACTGAAACTGCTCTAGTGAGAGTGCATAATGATCTGCTCAGGGTAAGAGATAGAGGAGATCGGTCAGTTCTTGTGCTCCTCGATCTCTCCTCAACTTTTGACACCATGGATCATGTTGTGCTTCTTGATTGGCTCTGTGAGTTTTGCGAACTCGCCAGTACTGTCATCAAGTGATTTGGGTCTTATCTCTCAGACAGAGTGCAGCGGGTGGTGATGGGGAATTTCTCCTCCTCCTCAATGCCTCTGTCTTGTGGAGTACCTCAGAGGTCGATCCTGTAGCCAATGTTGTTTGCAGTGTACATGCTGCCCCTGGGCAAAATCATTCCACAATATAGTGTGGAGTTTCACTACTATGCAGATGACACCCAAATATATTTGTCTTTTGCACCCAGAACATCTGGAGCTATCAATGTGCTTAACAGCTGTCTGGCTAAAATCAATGACTGGATAGCTTCCAGCTTTCTGAGACTCAACCTGGCTAAGACTAAGGTGCTGGTGATCAGGCCTGCTCACCACCGGGGGCTGACTTTGGACTTGTTCTGCAGTCTGTGCTGTTGGCAGTTTCTCCGAGGATGTGAAATCTGGGTGTGATCCTTGATTACAGATTGACCTCTGACGATCAGGTGTCATCTGTAGTCAGCAGTGGTTTCTACCACTTGCAGAACATTGCCCGGATTAAGCCCCTCATTCTGCCTGAGGACCTGCTGACACAAGTGTATGCCTTTGTCACTTCAAGGCTTGATTACTGCAATGCTCTGTACTTTGGAGTCATGGCAGGGACCCTCCACAGACTGCAATTGGTGCAGAATGCAGTGCCCAATTGCTGACAGGCCTTTCGAGGTCCAGTCATGTGCCTGCTCTGCATTAGCTGCCGGTCAGGTGGAGGGTCCTTTTCATGGTGGGTCTTCTCACCTTCAAGTACCTATAGAGGCTGGGTCCTGGTTATCTGTCTGAGCTCCTGACACTGGTGTCCTCTGCTCGCTCCCTCCGCTCCTCCTAAAGGGGCCTCCTGATGTTCCCAGGATTCATCTCAGGAACTCAGAAGATCATGCTTTTAGTGTCTCTGGGCTGTCCCTGTGGAAAACGTTTCCATCTGCTATCCTGGAGGCTCCCTTGATTGAGGTGTTTAAGGGGAGGCTAAAGACCCACCTCTTCAGCCTGGCTTTCGACTGCTGATGCCATCTTTAGTTCTGGCCAGTCCCAAAAGATTGACATCTGGAAACCTTTTAATACTGATAAATTTTAACTTTGTTATGGTTTTAATGAGGTTTTATTATTTGTTTTAGCTAACCGCTGTATGTTCTTATTTATGTTCAGTGCCCAGAGCCTCCAGGATGAGTGCCTTATAAATAAAATTGCCTTGCCTTGCCTACAGAGGGTTTGGATAGGTTCTTAGCAGATATGCAGAGTGTTTTTGAAAACTGTTAGCAGGGCATACTTTTTGGGGGATCGACTAAAGTCATCCTGTGGCAGCATGGTAGTATCACAGGTAGAGTGCAAAGGGGGTAATTGGAGGAACCTGCCATTGTAACAGACGGGTTCCTCTCAATGCTGGCAAGAGGTGAGTCCTCAGTGATGAGGAGGAGCTCTGCTGGCCAGTTAGGGGATAGCTATCTTAGGTTTTGGCCTCTATGTGTAGTGCCCTCTGATGGGGAAGGGAGCATGGACCATGGCTCAGGAGCCACCCTTATGCCTCAGAGGCTGGTGCACCTCTAGAGGCAGTGCTCCTTACAAGAGATAGTGGTTCAGCCCCAGAGGAAGGGGTGGGCAGTACAATAATAGGCTTGCTGAAGCTACCAAGATGCACGTAACCCTAGTACTATATGTGGTTGTTTATAAATAAACACACAGGTGTTGCCTTTTTTTCTAAAACACTGTGTGTGTGTCTCTTCTGTTTAGGTCAAGGGGATATGAGACTACCAAGACAACAGACAGCAGCTGAAGGGTTCCCTTGAAGCCTGCAAGCCTTTGTCTCTGTGCCTTGCCCTGATGTCTGGCAGAAGGTGGCTAGGAAGGATAGGATAGGGGAGGGTGAAATAGGGGTGGCTCAATATAGTTAGATGGCAACCAAGGAGAGGGGGAAGTTAGACTGGGGCGATGAGCTAGTAGGCTACTTAAGGGCCAATGCATAGGAGTCCAGCCTTTTTGCTCTTATATTTAGTTTGATTCCCACCCACTGACTCAAGAAACAATGGATGAGGACTGAGGGCAGGTAGGGAGCCTGTTATCTCATTAAGAGGGAATCACCTTTTGGGTCAAGAAAGAATTTCCCTGGGTTTTTCCACAAGATTTTTTTCTGTGTTATTCACCTCTTCTAACAGGATAGTGGTACAGGACAGAGTAGGATGTCACAATATTGTATGTGTCGTGGCATGGTAGTCTCGTAGGTAGAGTACAAAGGAGGTAGCCGGGGGAATCTACCACTGTCACAGACTGGTTTCTCTCAAGAATGGCAAGAGGCAAGCCCCCAAGGATGAGGATCCCTGCAGCCCAGTTGGGGGATGGCTACCTTTGGTTTTGGCTGGCATGTGTAGTGCACTCTGATAGGGGAATGGCGAATGACACATGGCTCAGGAGCTACCCCTTATGCCTCAGAGGTTAGACTCCCTCCTAATGCTGTGCCCTTTTTAGGCGATAGCAGTTCCACCCCAGAGGAAGAGGTGGACAGCACAAGAAGAGGTTTGCTGACACTACCGAGCTGCACATCATGCTATTACTATATGTGGTTGTTTATAAATAAATACGACTGTGGCCATTTCTTCCAAAACACTGTGTATGTCTCTTATGTAGTTGAAGGGGATAAGGGACCTACCAACTAAGATATCCACTGTATTGATCAAAAAACTCTAGTAATAACAATAGCTTTACTGAATGTGAAGAGTATCAATTATATTGCATACAACATGTATGTTTATAGTAAAATGTACTTGTTCTTTGACAAATATTTTGTTAAACAGAGGCTTTATGCCCTTAATATGATATCCTCAGTGATTAAATGGCATGAGTTACTTTTTGAAATGATTGCTTTGTCCACTACCGTACATTCAGGAACTCTTACTAGATCAAGCCTGTTTTGGTTTACCTAGGACTTTCAAAATAGGTTTTAGTGAATTTGAAAACATTAGTTGGTTGCTAAGCAACACTGTTTCATAATTGTCCCTCTAGTCTTGTGAAGTGGGTAAATAATAAACAAACCTACTGTAGCATATGAAAAATTCATTAAATTCTCCCTGGCCAGTGCAATAGGAAAACAGCAGAGACAATTGAATGCACAAAGTCAGAATATGCCACTTTAGAAAGGACATATCAAGGGAGAATGATTATTTGCAAGTCATTCCATCAGCGGAGGTGAAACACAGAACTCCCAAACACTGTGAACTCTATTCTTGCATGTCGTAATGAGACAAATGTCTTTAGTTTTACACACTTACCAAGTAAAGATTTTATAGAGCAGAACATAATTGTTAAGCACCTTGCATTTTCATTTTGACTATAAAAAGAAAAACTGCCTGTAGTTATAGTACTATGGAAAACAGTCAAGTATTGGAAATCTATGCAATAATGCATTCCCTGAGTGCATGTAGGAGTAAACTTTATCTGAGGTGTACACACTGGCCCCCATTTTCAAAAGTGCACCTGGAAAGGGTACAAGTGCTTGCTCCATGCATCTGAGTTGCAGCATCGCAAAATATTGCAATATTCAAAAGATGCGAGGTGAGATGGGCCAACGCATCTCAGGCTGAATACTCCAAAGATGCACTATAGTGCATCCTTAAATGTGCTGTGCACCTGGAAATGCGCTGGAGCATCCGGGCAGGACTGAATATAGGAAAAGGAGCAACCTGGCATGGGACAGTGGAGTAACTAGGAAGGACATGAAATGGGACATGAGTGAGGTAGAACAGCTGAAACCTGGAGGGAAGCATCCCAAGGCAAAAGAAGTGGAGAAAGGCACTGCCAAAGTGCACACTGGACACAGACCCAGCCCCATGGGCACAGTACGAGTCACCACACATACTCCACCAACCCAGGGGACAAAGAGACACAATTGGCATGTCACACAAGAGGGCAGGGATGGAGCACCCCAGCACCAAAAGCCTAATGGACAGTATGGACCAGCCATGCACTGTGACAACAGTGCAGAGAAACCAAGCAGGGTAGTCATGGTAGCCACAGCACAAACACAGTAATCCTGAGGCAGAATGGCACACAGGCTGGTGGCTGCAGGCTATACTGGTGGTACATGCCCACAGGTACACAGGACTGCAGACAGCACAGCACAACAGTATGGGGACCAGGAAAACAGCAGAGGCATGCACAGCACAAGAACAGGGACTATGTGCAAGTGACAACGTGAGCCGCACTGATGGACACCCTAGAGGTGACCATGGGGACAGTGACAAGCACAGTGAGGGTAAAACAAGGTGGACAGGGTGTACGGTTGTGCCAAGGCATGGACACAAATGGGCATTGGTAAGCAAATGGCATTGTGCCAACCATGCAACACAACAGGTGAATGTAACAACAGTTCAGTGATGACCACAGACACAGGCTGTTAGCAGCAAAAATATTTAGTATCTCCCAACAGGAAAAAAAAACAACTAACATGAATTACAATAAAATAAAAACAATAAAAACATTGGTCAGTAAAACTATTTACAGCAATAGGGGTGTGTAGGAGGGTGGAAAGGGTAACAGGGAATACAGGGGTAGAACTATTTACAAAGAGGAATGTGGGTGTGTGGATGGTCTAAATGGGGCTACAGGGTATGTACAAAATGGAACATCCACAATGCCAGAGGCCTAGTATCCCTGGCGATGGTCTGCCCTGCCCTGTCACCATTGTTTGCCCCTCCTCAACTCTGCCAGGATCTCTTGTGCGACCCTCAAAATAGTCCCCTGCCACTTGAAGATGGCAATAAGGACATCCTGTGATGAAACCAGCTGGCCTCCTGCTACCACACAACCCTTCCCCCGATGGGCTCCTCTGGCATCCCGGCGACCTATGATGGGGAAAACGAGAACATGTTCTCAGTGCCACAGACCACACAGGCACAGCCCCACCCCAATGGGCTGGATGTGCATGCCTGATGCTGTCTGACCCCATGCAGAGGGCCTTCAACCCACCATGCACACACAGCACACACCAGCAACATGCCAGGAAACAGAGCCACACAATGAATGGGAAGTGGTACAGTGAACAAGTAGAGGATGTCACCAAGGGACATGTGGCCATATCCCCCAGAGCATGGGAACCTGCCTTCCATATGCACCAATAATGCAGGCCCTGAGCTGACCCCATGTGAGCACCGGTGGGCGCCCACAGCCAGCACCAGACATAGCAACTGGGGTGAAATACACAGGTGCCATGGGCACAGTGGGACTACCCCATGCTGCCAACACAACAATCCATGTGTGTGTGAGACTGCTACCACATGGACATGCACAAGAAGCAGGCAATGCCCCGCTGTGGGCAATGCTCCCCCCAAACCTCACATACACATAGAGGCAGCACATGCAGTGCATTTACCTGCCAAATGGCATTGGGCATGCATCAGTATGCCCCCTCCAGTGGCCCCTGATCTCCTCTCAGCCCCTGCCCTGGCCTGCTGATGCTCATCCTACCATGCAAGGGAACCACAATGAAACAGCACCGTGAGCAGCATGCTGGAACATATACCCCTCCCTCAGGCAGTGACATGATGCAGAATGGTACAGCATGATGTGTACCCTGCTGAGGGGCAACAGACAATGTGAAGGCACAGTGCCATGGCAACAGCACAGTGGACCAGCAGTCCACATAGGACAACCCATGGTATGCATCACAGCAATAACCCAGCCCTGCAAGCAGGGCCATGGCAGCCATGTGGGCAGAGAGACACACACACCTATCACACACCCCCCAAAACCCCCAAGAGCAGGCAAAGAAAGCATGCACACAGCACATACGTACCTGAGTGTAGCACCATCCCCATGCAGACCTGTTCACACAGCCTCCAGAGCCTCTCTGGATTCCATCGCCTGATATCCCCATAATGGTGGCAACACCATTCCTTGGATCTTGGGATACTAGTCCTGCACTCCAGCTGCACTGCCACATGGGCCCACACCTGGGCCTGTGCTTCCTGCAGTTCCTCCCCACCAAACAAACACCCCTCTAGAGGGGCAACAAGTGCCATCAGATTGGCCAACTCCACCTCGCTCCAGTTTAGTGCCCTGGGCCTGCCCTTTATTGCAGATGCCAGCTCCATGGTTGTAAGGCAGTTGAGATGTTGACATGCTCCCTGTGGCAGTCTGCATAATGTGTGGCTGGGCAGCACCTGTTGTGCGATAGGCCTGCTATGCACTCCATCGCACGACTCACACATGCGTAATAGAGATGTGCCATTGACACCAATTGTGCAGTACTGTGCATGCGCAGTAGCGAAAGGCTGGGAGGAAGAATAGGGTCACGGTCCGGTTACCCCACCTGCATAGCTGAACACAAGCACCATCTTGCTGAGGGCAGGCAATGCCACACTTGCAGTCAACCACATGGCGCATGTCCGTAGACATGTGCCACAGAGGGGTATGGCGCATCACAGGGAAATGAGCGACACACAGCAAGTAACGTCAGACATGCTCTGCCATACATGTCAAGTACAGTATGGCATATCGTGCATGAGTGGGAAAGGAGCCACGAAGAGATGCACGGTGCATTTCAGATGCACTGCCCAAACTGAGAAAGGCCTGGAGCAAATTTGCAATATTCAGCCAGGATATGCTAATCACTTCATTACCCAATCCAGACCTAAGTCAACTGATTATCATCCCATTACAGGCTGCTCCACACCTCATTTTCATGAGATGGGCCATTAAAGAAACACCCCACACCACTGAAAAAATGACCGGAACTGCAGCCTGGAAGGTAGGTTTGTTTACATTCCCTTTGATACAGCCTTTCTTGCCTGTATTTTATGGGACTAGGCTCAGCTCCAGATCATGCTGGACATGTGATCATGCTTGTCCCATTCCTCTCCACAGGCAACAGGATGGCTGATGCTGAGGAAGAGCAGCAGAAGAGGTTGAGACCTAATTTCACACATGTCAAGCAGCATACCCTGATGGAGGCCTACCTCCAAAAGGAGGTGCTGCTCATGGGCAAGACAGGCACCCAGAAGGAGAGGTAAAATGGCTGGGAGGAGGTGGCAGTGTATATCAATGCCCATGGGAGGTACAACCGCACTCCTTAGGAGTGCATGAAGCGGATGACTAGTGACAAATGGAGGGCCAAGGAGAAAATGGCCACCATACAGGCCTCCCTGAGGCAGACTGTTGGGGCCCCTCCACTGCACCCACCCTCACATCTGGTGAGGAGCTGATTGTGGTCTCCATGAGCCTGGAATCTGTGGAGAGTGTCCAGGGGAGGGGGGTTACAGACTGAGGCCAGCCCATCACAGCACTGTGCGTATGCATGTGTCTCCCCCTGTGGGGGGCCATGTGTGCCAGCAACAGGTGTATCTGGTATGCCACACAAGGGCCAGAACTGTGTAAAGAATGTGCTGTGCAGGGCTGCTGGCTGTGCACAGCCATATTGTGGGCTCACATGCTGCCCTGTATGCCATTGTGCATGACAGGTGACATGCCGCAGGACCCAGGGTGGGGTGGCCCAACAACACAGGCAATGGGTGGCTATGCATGCCCATGGGGACCTCTATGTCATGTGCGATGCCACCCAACCATCCACAGTGGGACCCTGCACAATTCAGCTACAGTAGTCAGGTGATCCACAGTAGGGTGGCAGTGTCTGTAGCAGGGCGGTAGGGGGCATTGGCCTGGATGCAGCTAGTCCATTGTGGCCCTGTGTCACATGCTGCCATGAGTGTGCACCCCAGCACACATGAATGTCTTACACCACCATTGCTCCTGTGCTGCACAGGTCACAATGGTAGTCCCAGGCCTGTGAGTCGACACAGGCACACCTGTGGTTTACATGAACATCCCCCCATGTATAGCTACCTACCTGTGTTACAGCTATGTGTCACTCACCATGCTTTCTTTTCTGCCTTTCAGCTCAGTCAAACCTCAGGGTTGCTTCAAAGTCTGATGCCCATCCCATGGCACCAGCGGAGGATGAGGCCATGCTGTCAACATCCTCTGGAGCCATGCCAGGTGCTGAAGACCATTATTCAGCGCGCATGCTTTTGAACCTACTGGAGTTGGCTGACAACGACCCCTTATCCTGTCTCCTGTTGGAGGACATCACCATGCTTGCACTGGCCAGGGATGATGATAATGCCATACAGATAGGGGAATGCACAGGTGGCACCCACCCTACAATTGGCTCAGTAACATAGAAACATATAATTTGATGGCAGATAAGGACTTCTTGGCCCACTTAGTCTGGCCATTTCTCTACCTAATGGATAAGCTGCAGATCCTAGTTAATCAACAGCCTATTTCCTCATACCTCTCACTAGAATTGCTTTATGTCTGTCCCATGCATTCTTGAATTCCCCCACTGTTTTTGACTCCATGACCTCCTCAGGAAGGCTGTTCCATGCATCCACAAACCTCTCCATGAAAAAATACTTCCTCACATTACCTCTGAGCCGTCCCCCTCTATCTTCAAATTGTGCCCCCTTGTTCTTGCACATTTCTTTTTCTGAAAGATGCTACCCTCTTGGACTTTATTGATTCCCTTGAGGTACTTGAAAGTTTCTATCATGTCCCCCCTCTTTCTCCTTTCCTCGGAGGTATACATATTAAGCTCCTTTAGTCTCTTTTCCTATGTCGCCTTCTGGTGCAGACCCTGCATCATTTTGGTTGGCCTCCTCTGGACAGCCTCCACCCTGTCTATGTCTTTGTGGAGATGGGGTCTCCAGAACTGCACGCAGTACTCCAGATGGGGTATCACCAACTGCCTGTACAGAGGGATAACAACTTCCTGTTTTCTACTGGTGATGCCTCTCCGTATGCATCCCAGTATCCCCCCAGCCCTCCTTACTGCCTTCTCATATTGCTTGCCCACCTTTAAGTCATCTGATATAACTACCCCAGGTCCCTTTCCATTTCTGTTGATGTCAGTATCTCACCCCCATTGTGTACTCTTTCCTTGGGTTTTTGTTTCCCAGGTGCATTACTTTGCACTTCTTTGCATTGAATCTAAACTGCCATACTGTGATAGAGACACCCCCCCTTCCGTTTTGTGTTTTTTAAGGACCTTACTGGATTGCACCAACATGTACTACCTTCATGTATCTGTTCATATCTGTGTGTCTGTTTGTTGGTTCGTTGGGCTGGCCACCCATTTTGTTCTCCTGTCTTGCTGTTGACCCCGTTTGGTGCAATCCAGTTCCAAGAAAAATATTTTTCTTTTGGGGCTTTTATTCAGACAAACGGAGGTTTCAGTCCTCCTTAATGAGAACCCCAGATGTAACAACTTGTTATGAAAACATATGCAAGCTTTGGGATAAAATTAAAACAAAATAAAATGTAAAACTAAACATAAGTCCTGCACAGAGGTAATTCTCCTGCCCCAGTAGTGCCTTGTATAAAACAGAGTTATAAAAGAAGTTGCGGTACATCCGCTTAAAGCGCTACCAGTGTTCACTGTGTTTTAAACTGCAAGCCCCTGTAGAACACTTTGCCTTTAGGCTCCCGTATGGAAGGGTTCAGAGATCTATATTCAGAACTAGTAAGGCAGTGTTTCTGGTTACTCTCCTTATTTTCCTCCAGAATCTTCAATTTGTAAAGGCAGTCCCATCACTGTAGTGCGAGCAGCATTAGGGTGCGAATGCTACACTATCGCCGACGGACTTTAAAGGGAAATTAAAAGATTCCAGCGGAGCTTTGTTTTAAACACGCTTTTGTGACTTGGCAAATTATTTACCTTGTTACTAAATGTCTAGAAATCCAGAAGAGTTCAGCCTGAAATGGTGAGGGATTTCTGTACAAGACTACAGGTCAGGTTTCCGCTTGCTTCTGCTCCCTTCTACCCTTGCCCTGTTATGAGCCGGCGGCATATTTTCCTTTATTAATGTTGATGGTCAGAGGGGACTCTCTGAATGCATTTCTCTACTTTTGCACAATTAAAATCTAATTGATTTATATATTTAGACTTCTTTATGTAAATAACTGGAAAATGTATGTTCTGTTAATTAAAATGAAAGGAATTAATATGGTTTTTAAATAATCTTACTGCAATAAGGTGGAGTCTTTTTGGTCACATGTTTGAAACTGCTATATAAAGACCTTATTCAGAGGAGTTTGAGTTAGTTGAAGAGAAGGGTGTGTGCCTGTCAACACCTAGACCTGAGTTAGCTATTTTCTAACTCCTGAAGCTGAAGTATTACGCTATTTGTTCTGGAAGATTGTTTATTTGTTTTGTCGTTGCTGAAGTCCGCTGTATAAAATTAAATTTATTTTTTTTTGTTCTGCTAATATTGTCCGAGTGTATTCTATCCCACGTAAGTTCACATTTGGTGTCAGAAGTGGGATAGTGGGTCGGAGGACCTATTGAATCTGAGTTCAGATCGAGATTCTATGCATACAGACAGGGAGAGCGGACTGCACCAGCCACCAGGTCCATTGTGAAAGCGGCCAAGTTAACCTTATTCCCTGGATTGGAGCCAGTGGCATCAAGGAGGGGTGGCTAAGACTACAATAAAAGGAGAGGGCGACATGGAGGACTTGAAGTCTGCTGAACAGGGGCACAAGCAGCTGAGGTGCCACAGGAAGACCCCAGAGAGTCCCCATGAACTACTCAGATGGTTGTGCCTATGGCAGGTGGAGTTGGAGAGAGAGAGAACAGGACCGCATAGAAAAGAGATCGTGCTGAGAATGTGGCTAGATGGAATGATACCCTCGCGCCACTACAAGTTATGGGCTCATCAAGATCACCTTCAACACCTGGGGTAGGCCAAAAAGATATACGATTAGTGAAAATGACTGATTCTGATGACATAGAAACATATCTTATGACTTTTGAAAGGGTTGCTACTGCCTGTGCTTGGCCAAGAGATCAATGGGTCATCCGGCTAGCCCCTTATTTGACTGGGAAGGCGCAACTGGCGTATAGTTGCACAGACCTGACCCATATAAATGATTATGACTACATAAAAGCGGGCCATCTTAAAAAGATACGATATAAGTCCAGAGACCTATAGACAGCGCTTTAGAGCCTATAAATTTAAATCAACCGATACTCCCCCAAGACTTATATACCCACTTAAAAGATTTGTGTTACAAGTGGCTCCAACCTGATACAAGAACGGTAGCCCAGATTACAGAAAGTGTAATCTTGGAACAATTTATACGAGTTTTACCACCAGACATACAACTATGGATCAAAGAGCATCGCCCTGATACTTCTGAGGCAGCTATAAGACTTGCTGAGGACTATTTGACTGCCAGGCCTCAACACCTAGAGCATTTATGGGCAGCAGAAACCCACCCGCTATAGTAAAACCCTCCACAGTACCCTCAACACAAGCTAGTGGTGTACCTGGGGGCAAAGAGTATGGTAAAAAAGATTTAGCCAAGATATCATATGTCATGAATGCAAATCTAAAGGTCATATTGCCAGATTTTGTCCAAAGAAAAAAGTGGAGTCAATACATCTAGCCCTTGCTAATTGGGGTCATTACATCACCTCTGTAGAAATTGGGGGAATGGTAGTAACGGGTCTTGTGGATTCTGGCAGCAAGCAAACATTAGTACATGCTTCATTGGTAAAAGAGCTGGAGCCGGGGGAACCCACTACCGGAGTTAAATGTGTACACGGGGATATTCACTGGTATCCATTAAGGGGAAATGACCATCCAGGTAAACGGAACATTACACAAAATGAAAGTGGGCATTGTTCCTTCTCTACCAGTGCCAGTGATAATCGGACATGATTACCCTTATTTTGACTCTTTATTAAACATAAATGTTGGAGCAGTTACTACCCGTGCACAAGAGAAATGGGAAAAAGGTCTAGGACAGTTATTTCCTTTTGAGGAAGAGATATTCGGGACTATTGGTAAAAATAGGAAAAGTAAATCCCAGAAAAGAAACGATAAACCAGTATGGACAAAAGAAAACACTGGACTAGATATATTGACTGAGAAATGTATATTGTCCAATGAAGAGTTTGTAACTAAACAAAAAAATGATGTTACTTTAACCCCTTTCTTTGCACAGGTAACACCCACCATCCCTTCTGGGTCTCAACAGCCCTATTATATAGTTAAGGATATTCTACTATATAGGGTACATACAAACTCACACACAGGGGAGGTGGTTGAACAATTGATGGTTCCTATGGAATACCGAGAAAAAGTTCTATCTGTTGCCCATGATATACCCATGGCTGGTCATTTAGGTAGAGACCGGACCTTACAACGCTTACTACACAGATTTTTGTGCAGGATCCATCAACAGGTGACAGAATATTGTAAAAGCTGCCCTGAATGTCAAAAGGTAACGGAGATAGGCCAGAAAGATAAAATTCTCTTATGCCCATGCCATTAGTCAGTAACTTGTTTGAAAGAATTGCAATGGACATCATAGAGCCACTGCCTAAGAGTACAAAGGAAACCGATTTATTTTAGTAGTGGTAGACTACACTAAATATCGGACCATGCCACTTCATTGAAGTTACTGCTTCCAGAATAGCAGAAGAGTTAGTTAAATATTTAGTCGTATGGGAATCCCTAAAACTATACTAACAGACAGGGTACTAATTTTTGTTCACAGTTACTCCAACGATTATACCAAGCATTAGGCATTAAAGCCATTTTACTACCCCTACCATCCACAGACTGATGGGTTAGTTTAGCGTTTAACCAGACTTTGAAAAAGATGCTGGAAAGTTTGCAGCAGAAGAAGGTAACAAGTGGGACATCTATCTGCCATACTTGATGTTTGCATACCAGAGAGGTTCCACAGGCATCTACTGGGTTTTCCCTGCTTGAGCTATTATACATGGCACAACCAAGAGATCCTTTGGACATCATAAAGGAAGAGTGGAAAATAAGAAAAGCAAACATGTATTAGAACCTTCTGAATATTGGCAAAAACTTTGTCAGAGGTTAATGGATATGTCAAAAGGCTCATCAGACTAACCTACAGCAACAGATCTAAACAGAAGGGTACTATGATAGGGGACTAAACCCAAAGAATTTACCACGGGTGATAAGGTACTACTACTCCTACCATCTTCTGAGAATAAGCTACTTGTAGTGGCAGGACCCTACAACATAGTG
This sequence comes from Neoceratodus forsteri, assembly GCA_016271365.2. Lineage (NCBI taxonomy): Eukaryota > Metazoa > Chordata > Ceratodontiformes > Ceratodontidae > Neoceratodus > Neoceratodus forsteri. The sequence continues at coordinate 952,345,321 of CM028134.1, forward strand.
AAACGTATGGGTCCTGTAACTTATTCAGTCGAGCTACCAGACAAGAAAGTGAAAAACAAAATATATCATGTAAACTTGTTAAAACCATGGGTAGAACGGACGCCTACCGTAAGTAGCTTTGTTCTCCCAGAAACCCCTGAGTCCGAGTTAGATACAGCTTATGGAAGATTAGAAAAAATGGGTAGTCTATCAGAAGTACAAATCAATCCACTCTTAACTCCTGAGCAAATGTCGACTTTACAGACTATGCTAGAACCCTTTCAAACCCTATTCACTGGCATACCAGGGAGGGTTCATGATGCTGTCCATCACATCATGGTTCCTGATGCCCTTCCTATTAGACAGAAAGCTTTAGGATTCCGAGAAAATTACGGGGTGAAGTCATACAGGAAATCAGAAAAATGCAGGAGCTGGGAATTATTGAACCCTCATATAGTGAATGGAATTTTCCAATGGTTATTGTAGAGAAGAAAGAAGGGAATTAGACTTTGTCTTGATTTCAGACGTCTGATGCAGTGTCTAAATTTGATTGTTACCGATGCCTAGAATAGATGACATCATAGACCAGCTAGGGACAGCTAAATATATTAGTACCTAGATCTGACAAAGGGCTATTGGCAGATACCTCTAGACCCAAACGATAAGGAGAAAACTATGTTTAGTACCTTTATCGGTTTATATCATTCACAGTAATGCCTTTTTGGCCTACACGGTGCTCCTGCTACATTTCAGCAGTGATGGACAACATCTTACAACCCCACTTTCGGTATAGCGCCGCTTATTTAGATGATGTGGTGATATTTAGTCCTTCCTGGGAAGAACACATACATCATCTTAGGGCTATACTATCAACCTTATCCAAAGCTGGGTTGACGATCAACCCTTCTAAATGTTCCCTAGCAATGCAGGAAACAAAATATTTGGGGTTTCAAATTGGAAATGGGATGGTGAAACCTGAAATTACAAAAATTGAGGCCGTAGCCAAAAGCCCCCGACCCCTAACAAAGAAAGATGTTAGGTCGTTTCTAGGCCTCATTGGGTATTACAGACGGTTTATACCTAATTGTTCTACAGTAGCTGAACCTTTAACAGAATTAACAAAGAAGGCCAAACCAGATAAAGTCAAGTGGACTCCTGAGTGTGAGGAAGCTTTCTGTAATTTGAAAGCTAGAATATGCTCCTCTCCTGTTTTACATTCCCCTGACTTTTCACAACCTTTTATAGTGCAAACTGATGCCTCTAATTGTGGAATTGGGGCTGTACTCACACAGATAGTACAAAATGAAGAACACCCTGTAATATTCATAAGTCGGAAGCTACGAAGGAGAAACATTATTCTGTCATTGAGAAAGAGTGTCTAGCTATAAAGTGGTCGATAGAAGCTTTACGCTTCTATCTATGGGGCAGAGAATTTGAACTATGGGTAGACCACAACCCTCTATGGTGGTTACATGTAATGAAGGATAAAAATCCATGCATAATGAGGTGGTACCTCGCAATGCAACCTTATAGATTTAGTATAAAATATAGGAAGGGTTCAGCTAATACTAACGCTGATTTCCTATCAAGATATGGTATGGGAGACGCTTTTACTGACCACAGACCTCGGAGTAGAGAAAGATAAAGGTCAGTAAGTAGAAAAGTGATTTAGATATCCTTGGGAGACATACATTACTGCTTTCTGTTTTTCCAAGGTAATTTTGTTTTAGGGACCCCGAGGTGGAGCCCTAGAGAGGGCCGGCTATGGCTCCATCCTTTTTTTTTTTTAGGATCTGATGGCAGTATTTGAGGTCTCCCATCCCAATTTGTCTTTTTTTTTTAAACCTTCATGCTAGGTCTTAAGGGGGGAGGAATGTGATAGAGACCCCCCCTTCCGTTTTGTGTTTTTTAAGGACCTTACTGGATTGCACCAACATGTACTACCTTCATGTATCTGTTCATATCTGTGTGTCTGTTTGTTGGTTCGTTGGGCTGGCCACCCATTTTGTTCCCCTGTCTTGCTGTTGACCCCGTTTGGTGCAATCCAGTTCCAAGAAAAATATTTTTCTTTTGGGGCTTTTATTCAGACAAACGGAGGTTTCAGTCCTCCTTAATGAGAACCCCAGATGTAACAACTTGTTATGAAAACATATGCAAGCTTTGGGATAAAATTAAAACAAAATAAAATGTAAAACTAAACGTAAGTCCTGCACAGAGGTAATTCTCCTGCCCCAGTAGTGCCTTGTATGAAACGGAGTTATAAAAGAAGTTGCGGTACGTCCGCTTAAAGCGCTACCATTGTTCACTGTGTTCACTGTGTTTTAAACTGCAAGCCCCTGTAGAACACTTTGCCTTTAGGCTCCTGTATGGAAGGGTTCAGAGATCTATATTCAGAACTAGTAAGGCAGTGTTTCTGGTTACTCTCCTTATTTTCCTCCAGAATCTTCAATTTGTAAAGGCAGTCCATCGCTGTAGTGCCGAGCCGCGGTAAGATTTACCGCGTGAATGCTCGCACTATCGCGACGGACTTTAAAAGGGGAAATTAAAAGATTCCAGCGCAAGCTTTATTTTTAAACACGCTTTTGTGACTTGGCAAATTATTTACCTTGTTACTAAATGTCTAGAAATCCAGAAGAGTTCAGCCTTGAAATGGTGAGGGGATTTCTGTACAAGACTACAGAGTCAGGTTTCCGCTTCTTCTGCTCCCTTCTACCCTTGCCCTGTTATGAGCTGGCTGGCCGAATTTTTCCTTTATTTATGTTGATGGTCAGAGGGGTGGACTCTCTGAATGCATTTCTCTACCTTTGCACAATTAAAATCTAATTGATTTATATATTTAGATTTCTTTATGTAAATAACTAGAAAATGTATGTTCTGTTAATTAAAATGAAAGGAATTAATATGGTTTTTAAATAATCTTACTGCAATAAGGTGGAGTCTTTTTGGTCACATGTTTGAAACTGCTATATAAAGACCTTATTCAGAGGAGTTTGAGTTAGTTGAAGAGAAGGGTGTGTGCCTGTCAACACCTAGACCTGAGTTAGCTATTTTCTAACTCCTGAAGCTGAAGAATTACGCTATTTGTTCTGGAAGATTGTTTATTTGTTTTGTCGTTGCTGAAGTCCGCTGTATAAAATTAAATTTATTTTTTTTGGTTCTGCTAATATTGTCTGAGCGTATTCTACCCCATGCAAGTTCACACATACATTTGACCATTCCTCCAACCTTTCCAAGTCCCTTATAATCCTTTCCACCCCACCTTGTGTATCATCCCTGTTGCAGATTTTTGTGTCATCTGCAAAGAGACATACTTTTCCTTCCAGTCCCTCTGCAATGTCACTTATAAAGACATTAAAAAGGACCGGACCCAGTACTGAACCCTACGGTACCCCACTAGTATCCCCCTTTTCTTCACTGTGGACTCTGTTTACTATTACCCTCTGCATCCTGTTGTCCAGCCAATGTTTTACCCATACTACCACCCTGGGAAGCTACTCCTAGGCTGGCTAATTTGTTTATTAATCTTTTGTGTGGGACTGTCAAATGTCTTGCTAAAGTCTAGGTAGGCCATGTCCACAGCCCCTCCTTGGTGTACTACTTTGTTCTCCCAGTCAAAAAAATCTATTAGATTCATCTGACATGACCTTCCAGCTGTAAATCCATGCTGCCTTGGGTCCTGTGCACCGCTGTCCTCTAGGTACTCATCAATTATTTTCCTTCAGAAGTGATTCCATCTTTTTCCCTACCACTGAGGCCAAACTGACAGGTCTGTAGTTTCTTGCCTCTGTCTTGCTACCACTTTTGTGAAGGGGAATCACATCAGCCTTCCTCCAGTCCTCAGGTACCATAGAATCTTCCCATGATTTGTTAAAAAGGGTAGTCAGTGGTGTTACTAGTTCTCCCCTTAGTTCTTTTAGAATTCTGGGGTGAATCCCATCAGACCCCATTGCTTTACCCACCTTCAGTTTTAGGAGTTCTTTCAGAACCCTTTCTTCTGTGAAAGGACTGATATCAACCACCCCTATCCAGAGTGCATCTATTGACTGGATTAGGTACCTCCACCTCCTCTTCTTTTGTGAATACTGAGAGGAAGTATTCGTTCAGTATCTTTGCTTTTTCACTGTCCCTCTCTGCCCACCCACCCTCCTCTATATTCAGCCTTAGTATCCTTCCTTTTGTCTTTCTTTGCTCCCTAATGTACCTATACAAGGTTTTATCCCCCTTCTTAACCGAGTTGGCTATCTTTTCCCTGGTTTGGGCCTTTGCTATTCTGACTGCCTTCCCCACTTCCTTCTGCTTTAACTGGTGCAGTTCTCTGTCCTGCTCCTTCTGTGTTTCCTTAAACTTCCTGAATGCTATCTTTTTTCCCCTAACCTTCCCCTCCACCTCTTTTGAGAACCATGGTGTTTTTTTCTTTCGTTTTGATTTGTTTATTTGTGTCACACAAAGGCTTGTTCCTCATTTTTGCTCCACCCCTCCTTCTTGCCTGTTTGCTAGTGCTTTCCTGAGGCACTCTCCAATTTTGACAAAATCAACCCTCCTGAAGTCCAGTGCTTTCACTTTTGTATGGCTTGACTCTACAGCTGAGTTTATTGTGAACCACACTGTTTGGTGGTCACTTGTTCCCAGATGGCTACCCACTTTTAGATCTGAGATCCTCTCTGCATTCCCATTTGAGAGTACCAGGTCTAAGACTGCTCCCTCCTAAGTGGGTTCCAACACTAGCTGTCTGAGACATGCCCCCTGTAGGGCATAGAGAATGGCCCTGCTCTTGGATGTGGCTGCAGCAAAGGTGCTCCATTTAACATCTGGCATATTCAGGTCCCCATCAGCAATATATCCCTCTCTGCCATCCTAAGGATGTCTTCTATCATTTCCTCATCCATTTCCTCTCCCTGACATGGGGGTTTGTATACAACCCTTGTGCAGATTGTGGTGCCATTTCCAGTCTCCAGGGTGTCCCACAATGCCTCCTCTCCTCCCTGTTTACCCTTTAGTTCCATTTCTTTAATCCTTTCCCTTACATAGAGAGCTACTCCTCCTCCTCCTCCTCTTCTACCCTCCCTATCCCTCTTGTAGATTGTGTACCCTGGTATGTTCACATCCCAGTCATGGTTCTCTGTGTACCATGTTTCTGTGACTGCCACGATATCCAGGCATCCCTATTCCATCAAGGCCACCAGTTTAGGGAGCTTGTTACCTAGACTACAGGCATTGGTGCTCATTACCTTCCATTTTTGATGGCCTTATCCCTTTTTGCCCCATCCCTGTCCTTACTGCCGTTGCCTTTTTCTCCATTTACCCCTGCTCTTCTCCCTATCAACTTATCTATATTGGTATTTACCTCACTACCTACCCCTGATTTTTTGGGGGAGGCTAGGATTTCCCTTCTCCTTTTCAGTGCCTCCCCCCTTGGCTAGTTTAAATGCTGCCAATGAAGCATTTAAACCTACACATGTGGGCAGCAACAGGCAGTGCAAGTGGTCCTGTGCCTGCATACATGCCTCCTCAGTGCACCAGCCCCACCGCCAGCTGCTGTAGTGGCTAGGAGTGGCTGGGGATGCAGTGCTTCTGTGGGGCCTGGGACTGCCTGCACTGTCCAGCAGGGTGCTGCGGTGCTGCAACAGCTGGCAGGAGACCATGTTCGCCTGACCCAAGGCCCATCATGCATGCCCACGCACAGTCCCCTCTGAACAAGGCCTCATGTGTGGTGTTCTCAGACAAGGAATGTGGCACAGAGGCTGGGATCCCCTTGCACATCAGCACCCCACTCCCAATGCATCACCCAGTCACAGACTTGATGAGCACACCTTGCTCCTGTGGGAAACAGTGGCAGACAAGGTGGTGCTCAGGGAAGAGCAATGTGGGCTGTGGGTGCAGGTGGGTCACATGAATGAGCATGGTGCCATGAGACACATGCAGCTGCTTGTCAAGTTACACAAATTTTGGGTGGCCATGACCACTGTGCTTGACAGGACTGCATAGGCCAGTACAGTGGATTTTGCTTCCATGGTGTCTCATGGTCGCAGAAGTTCCCGCCTCACCACACTTAGTGCCACGAACACCCCCAGGGCACTGCATCAGGTGGCCCCATTGATGCTGATGCCATCCCAGGCCAACATCATCCCCAACACCCCTGGATCCCATCTGGACTTCGGGGCTGTGACATCCATGAGCACCCAGTCATGGTCTCTTGAGTCAACCCTTGCCAGGGTGGAGTCCTCATCCTCTGTGACTGGTGACCTGCCTGTGGCATCCAGACAACCAAGATATGGCTGCCCACGTGGCTGTGGCTGCCCTACTGGCTCATGAGTCCTGCTAACTGTGATTGGCATGTCACCGGTACTCTGCTACCATTGCTGACCATGCACCAGGCTGGCAGTGACCAGGGCTGTGTGTTGTGGCACACACATGCCCAGGTGTCATGCCTACCTTTGTTGTCTGTGTATGGAAATGGCTATGTGTGGGGGCAGTAATGTTGTATTGTGTGGCATTGGCGTGATGAGTACAGCACTGTGTATGCCATGCATGTGTGCCGGCAGATATCCTCTGATCCATGCCAGTCTCAGCATTGACACTGTGTCCCCCCATCTTTGGTGGCACTGCATTGGATCACTATGCATAGTTCTGTGTGCTCCGTAGTGCACACTTCAGCTGCTGTGCAGTGTCTGCCTACCTGCATATGTGCGTGTTCATCCTCCCCACCCAGTGTCAGTGTGTGTGTGTGTGTGACTGGCTGCCCAGTTGGTTCCTCCTGGATTACTCACCTCCGGTTACCAAAGTGCTCCTCCACAATGCTGTTTCTATGCCACCATGCCCTTGTGGCCAGTCATGGATCCCTCCTCTCCAGGGTTGTCTTCCCAATCCACCCTATGGTTCATCCTCATCTGTACCATTGCTTACCAGTGTCAGAACAAGTATTTCATGGACTATGGCCATGTTGTGTAGCATGCAACAGGCCAGAAGTATGCCACAAGCCTTTTTGAGGTTTCAGGGTTGTGTTGTAGGGCCCCACCAGACCTGTCAAGGCATCTGAATTGTATTTTCAGCATGCTGAACACACACTCAATGATGTTATGTGTTGTGGTGTTTGCTTCACTGTAGCGTTCCTCGGCCTTGCTACTGGGCCCTCGTATGGGGGTGAGCAGCCATGGCCGGAGAGGGTATGCACAGTCACCTGAGGGACAGAAACATGTGTTAGTTTCACTCAGATATGCGCATGGCCTGACACAACCACCATCACCCTTGTCTATCTATGCTGCCACTGCTTGTCCACCTGTGTGCCATTCACACCTCCACACCTGCACAGCCCCTGTACCACCATTGTGGGACCCAACATTTATGTCCTGCTTGCAGCCTAGCCAGGCATGCCTGGGCCAACTTCTCCACCATCCTGCAGGCCCCATCCCTGCTTGTGTGGTCACCATGCCTGTCCAGCCATTGTTCTCATCCATGTCCAGGACAATGGTAGTGGTTGGGGGCATCTGTTGCTTCCCACACTGTCACACATGTCTGCTGTGCAGCACCCTTGCCCTGCTCACCCTGTGGCCTTACACACCACTGCCTCTGTATCTGTGTATCCCGGCCCAGCCGGACCCCATGTTCCATAGTTCAACATTGCTGTTTGCCATTGCACTGTTCCTGTCAGTCTTCCCCTACTCCCAACCTCCTGTGCTACCACCAACTGTGTGTTGTGCCATGGAGTATGAGGTGTGGGCATGAGGTCCTGCCAACTCACCCACTAGGTGGCCAGTGGGGATGTCCCCACCCTCGAACTGGTGGCACAATATTGACTGGTGCCAGATGAAGGTATTATGTGTACTCCCAGGGTGCATGGCACAGGCACTGGTGATGCTTCCTATGGCATTGCACACCACCAAGCAGTTGATGGAATGGTAGCCCTTCCAGTTCATGAATGCCACATGGTCTGGGCCAGGTGGTGCCCTGATGGCCACATGGGTGCAGTCAACAGCCCCTATCTCACCTGGCATGCATGCCACCCTGTGTAATTGTGCATGTTTCCATCCACTCTGCCTGTGTGCTGGGGAACTGGATGAACTCTGAAGCATGTGGCAGCAGAGCAGTGAGGAACTGTGTGAGGAGACGGGATGTGGCAGACTGTGTGATCCCAGTGGTGTCACCCACTGGTATCTGGAAGGTGCCCGGTGTGAGCAAGCACATTGCTGCTGTCACCTTTGTCTCTACCGACATGGCATGACTCCTTCTGGTGGGTGCCTGCAGTTCATCATGGCACAGCTCACTGAGCTGTCTCATAATAGCCCTGTTGAGTTGGTACCGGACCACAATCTCTGTGTCAGTCAGCTGTTCAAAGGTGACACTGGCATGGTACCATCTTTGTTGGGCATACTGCCTACAGGCCCTTCCACATCCACGTTGCTGTTCTGCCCATCTCCTAACACTCCCATTACCTCCAACATGAGGAATGCTAACCCATCCATTGTTTGCCTCCTGCTGTTATGCTGGCTGCCTGTGGGTGGCTTGCACTTAGGCCACCTCCTTTTATGCCTATGTCTGGGCACCACACATGCACCGCCCATTTAGGCTGAATATAGAGATGCAAGGCACATTCATGGGAAACCCTGCCAGATGCATCACATATATTATAGTTGCATTGTGACATATCCAGATTTGCATGGTGCAACCCTGCTCTTTCAATATCATGCTGCAGTGCATCTTCTTTGAAAATGTCCCACACTATGTTTAACTCAAATGAACCTTACACACACCTCACAAATACTTTACACTCCATCTGCACCTTAAAAACATGAACTTGTACTTATATACATTTCATCTGCACCTTTCAAGCTTGACATTTAGCAGTATGCACTTCACCTGCACCTTAAAATCTTAACATTTAGCTGTGTGCACCTTAACTGCAGCACAAAAATGTAGGGGGAAGCAATAGTCACCTCATCTGTTCCTTATAAATCTGACTTTTAGCAGCGTTCCCCTCAACCGCACCTTGGGCTAGATTTTTCAAATGATGTGGGAACTAAGTCCCAAGCCACAGCCCTAGCTGCAGGGTAAATCTCCACACCTGGTGAATTTTGTAGTTTCAGCTGGTGCAGCTGCAGGGGATGTTATCCTTGTTCCCACCAGGTGTAACATTTCCCTGCAGCTGTGCAAAGAAAATGGCTGCAAGCTTTTGCAAATTATGAAGCCAGTCACAAAGTGACTATACTTTCGAAAATACCACAGCTGCGGGAAAAACTGTGGCTCCTTCAGTGGAGATCCACTTGCACCAGTTTTGTTCCACAGCTGGGGGATTTTTGAGGGCTTTGAAAATCTAGCTCCTTGACTTTTGCTTTGACTTACTGAGTGGGAAGATATCCTTTATGGTCCTGCAGGGACACCATTAATAAGTTTGCTTTCTTAACTGCCCTGCAGAATTTCCTAGTTACTGGTAGCTTGATCTCAAGCAATAGTTTGAGCTCTGTATGTTTTACTGGCCAATTATTGCAAACAAAATTCAATATTTTTCAGAGTCAGCAAATTCCTTATTATAGGGGCATAGTAGCACCTCATAGTTAGGAATGAGTAGACTTTTTTTGAGGGAAGGAGCCACCATGTGTGCAGGCACCAGTGAGACATTCACACGCTGATCCACTCCACCTCACTCTGCTTGCTTCGGTGTTTTCTGGGCTGCCTGAGTTCATATTTTTGTCAAAGAAATGACTGCTTTCAGGACACTGGTGCTGTTAAATTTGTCTCATGTCTGGACTCGGAAGATGATGGGAGAAAGTACAGCTACCAGTCAGGCACAAGCTAAGTCTTCTGGAGCGAAGAGCACACAGTTGAGCAGTAGTTTACAGTTGGTATGAGTTTAAATAGAGGTGGGTAGTACTTACTTTATTTCTGAGTTCTGAACTTTGGGTCATACGGCAATTTATCCGGTCTACAAGATGAATGACAGCAGTAGCCGAACCAAACAAGCAACATATGCAGTGAGATGAGAACTCAGGAACCACTCAAGAATGCCAGTGTTTGCCCTGACCACCATTTCTTATTTGGAAGAGGCTTGTTGGCCTGAACTCAGGTACACAATACGGCTATAATTGCAGTAGTAAATGGAGGAAAGGGGGCTGCCTAACTCAACTTTGGTCATCTAAAAGGGAAGTGAAAGTTTCTTATTTGAGATGCTAAGCAGCTAATCAAGAATTGTCTTTACATGTCTTATTTATGTGTAACAAAGTAATTGAGCAGAATAAAAAAAGGCTAAGTAAAATATTTAGAGCCACAAGTAGAAGATTAAGTAAAAGTCCAGAAACACAGGAAGTGGCCAATAAGTTACAAGAGACATCTCAGGAAAAGATATAAACAACTGCAGCTGCCTTTTAAAAACTGCTGCAATTTGGCAGACCCCTCAGATTGGAAAATGTCACCTAAAAAGGACTTGGATAAGAAAAAAGGAAAACAAGGGAAGCAAGCTGGGAACATTGCAACTACAAGCAAAGTAAATCTGGCAAATCAAGCTGTGGTAGGCATGTAGGAGGACTCTAATTTGTTGCAGAAGGAAGACTTAAATGACCTCAGCATAGAAGAGGCAATTCATGGTAGACCTAAATTGCCTCCTACAGAAAACCCAAATGATATACCACCAGGACAAGCAAAACATTTAATCAGCAATGTGTAAAGCATCCAAACGTCCTTGGTAAAATTGCAACCAATGGCAGAAACAATTGATGGCTTAAAAAGTTCACTTTTAAATATAGAAAACAAATAGGAACAAGGCACAAGATGACTGGATGAATTAGAAAAGTGGCAATCCCAGCTGGAGGACTCTTTTCAACCTTTACCAAAACAGATGGCAGTCTTCCAAAAACAACAGTCAGATTTACAAAATAAAATGGATGATTTAGAAAACTGTGCTAGATGCACGAATATCAGAATTTTTGGTATACAGAAAGAGTGAGAAAGAGATTTGTCACTTAAAAATATTGCAATAAAAATGTTCACAGAACTTTTGGGGGACACCACGGAGATTCCAGGTATAGACAGAATACATTGGCTGGGACAAACAAGACAGAAGTCTGAAACAAGACCTGCAATTGTAAAATTACTTTCATCAGACGGGAAAGATATCATCTTGGCCTCCTATTATAAAAATTCCAATTTCAAATATAGAGATCAACAAATTTCACTTAAAAATGATTATTCCAAAAAGCTTTGGGAAAGAGGAAATCTTTCAACAAAATGCAGCAATTTTTATGGAAAAAAAGGTTTCAAGGCTTATATAATCTACCCTGCTAAACTGAAAGTGCTTCTAAACAATCAAGTCTTATTTTATGAATCAGTATTTGATGCCGTACAATATCTCAAATTAAGGCTTCCAGATTTTTTCTCTGCTAATGATAATGATTAAATGCAAGCAATGGTGTTTTTTTTTTTGGCAAATGGCGAAGTAAGGAGTAAAGCGGAACCGGGGGCTGATGGACCTGGGTATATTGTTCCTAAGTGAAAAAAGCAGCTGCCAGACTATGGTCTTTGGCAAGGGGGGAAGGGGGAAGGGGAAAAGGCATGTTTCACAGTCTGGAATTTAATTTATCTCGTTATGCACTATGTGGGTGGCATTGGATCTCTATAAAGTTGCTAAACAAAAAAAATGGATAAGATGGTTGCAACTTTGAAAAAACAATGGTGTTCACACTAAAGATTGGGACTTAGGGGGGCGTGGCCAACAGCTGAACCGAATGGATGCCTAAACGGCTTGCTCCCGAATGTAACCCCCCGGAATCCTGCGTTCACCGACCTGTTCCTATACAAAGGCATAAAATTTCGATGTAGAACTTAACAGTGGTCGTCCCGATATTTGTATCCGGACCGGCGCATTAAACATTGGGCGCGTTTTTGCGGTTTTCTGCTGTGTTGCTCAGGCTCCGCTCTGTTACTGGCCCAGAAAGACTTGTTACAACATGGAGTCCGTCCCTATACCGTCCCCGGCGGCAACCGAAAGCAATCTACTACAAATATGGCAAATGTTTGCTGAAATCCTGCATCGCATGGATAAAATGGATGTAGCTACAAGGAAGAACACCGAGGATATTGTTGATTTGTCGCAAAGGGCCTGTCTCTTTGAACATAAGCTAGCTGAGGTGGAAGATGGCTAGCATAAGGCCGGGGCTAAGGTACATGATCAGGGGCAGCTAATTCAGCATCTTTGGGCCCGGGTGGAAGATTTTGAAAATCGCAGCCACCGGGACAACCTCAGGTTTGTTAGGTTCCCTGAAGGCTGCGAGGGGAATGATGCTATACTTTTTTTACAACAAATGCTACCCTCATTGTTGGACTGTCAGTGTGAGACCCCATGGGAGTTGGACAGAGCACATAGAACCATGGCCCCACGGCCAGCCCCCGGTGGGCGCCCTCATACTATTTTAGCCCGATTCCTCCGATTTCAAGATCGAGAATGGATCACTCAGCTGGCACAGCAGAAGAAAGAGCTGTTCTGGAAAGGGCACAAAATTCAAATATTTGCTGACTACTCGTTGGGGGTTACTAACAGGCGGAAGGCCTTTACAGCACTTTGGAGGGCGTGTGCTGAACTGGGTCTCGAATATTCTCTGCGTTACCCTGCATCTCTCCGAATTGTGATTAATGGATCACCACAGGTCTTTGACAACCCAGCATCTGCTGAGGACTTTATAGCATCACAGGCTCCTACATTGAACTGGGGCAAACTGCGTGTATCCCACAGCCCCAAGGCCCTCCCTGCTCACTCTGCCCCGATGGACACAGACGGACCTGCAACCCCTAATGCCATGGCAGCCTCGTCTTCTCATTCAGCTGAAAAACTTCTGACTCCCATTTGGTCATCTCCTCAAAAATCCTTAGGTAGCAGGAAAAAGAATAGAAGAAGGGCAAGGATTGAAATAGGGCACATAGATAAAACCCCACGGCTCCGCTCCAGAAGTAGAAGCAGAAGTGGTAGCTCAGATCCCAGTGCCTCTCATGAGTCTCTAACTCCGGATATGAGCAATAATCAATACAAAGTACTGATTGATCTCCCTACCGAAGACATTCCCCGTGACCTACCTCTACTACCTAGATGCTCCTGCTCGGCGGGCTCAAAATCCTCAGCTGCTAAACATCTTCTCTGGGCTGAAGAAGCAGCTGGTACCTCTACAGAGGAATCTGGGACCATGGCAGCTGGACTAGCTTTGGAACCAATTTCAAGCAGCATGGCTACTTCCACTCCTGTTGCTGAATCAGTTTGCTGACTGCTATTATCATATCTTTTTTTGGTTTTTAATGCTTTGCTTGTCTGTGGATTAACAGGCATTGCCTCTGATTAGGGATGAGTCCCTTGCACCCCAAGTAAAAGGGGACCCTCCCCTTCAGTGGATAGTTATGATGGGCTCTTAGGTTCATACCTGAGTAGCTACTCTGGCACTTTCTGTTCCCTGTCATTCGAGGTGCCGATTAGGCTCTCTATGTGCTTGCTCTGGATGTGATGCCTGAATAATTGGGGACAAACAAGGTGCTGCCTATAGTTTAATTATGGGCTCAGCATACCAGTATATCAGCCCTAGGCATTACCTCAAAGCATATAGAGGGACTAAGCTCGGTTCGCACAATGGTCCCCTACTATTTTATTGGACGACAGCCGATCTGGCCGTTGTTGTCTGGAAGATTTTTTTTTCCTTCTCCTTCCCCGTACATCTCTTCTTATCAGGGGTTACAAGGAGAACTGTTTTACTGTGTATAAGATGGGTTCCTGGGGTCACCTACCTCCCAGCGACCTCTACTGGTGTCTGGGCTTTTTTTTGTTTTTAGCCAACACGCTCAGTGGATGCTGGTTGTATGTGGGATTGCAAAGTAACGAACGGGGGGGGGGAGTTGGGTTTTGCTAATAAAAATGGGTTAAATCTCCTTCAGTTATTAGGGATTTTACATGTTAGTATCTGTCTCTATCAGGTTAAAATGTTGGTATTATGGTGTTGTGTTAACTCTTTTATGGCAATCTTTCTAGTGGGGCAAGGAGGTTCCCCGCTAATGGTAGATGGGGAAGTAAGAAAGAGTAAGGTGGTAGATTTAGGCTCACTCCATAATGTTTCTGACCATATACTCCTGCTGATATGTTTTACTGATGGTTTGAATGGAGCCTAAGCTAGTTTCATGGAATGTGAGGGGGCTTAACTCACCCATCAAATGGAAGAAAGTTCTAATTCACTTAAAAAAACTAGCCCCTATGGTGGCTTTCTTCTAAAGAAGCCACAAAGCTTAAGCAAGCTTGGGTGATTGAAGAACTCCATAGTGTGGCTCCCACCCATAAAAGGGGGGTCTCCATACTCTTTCATAAAAATCTGGGATGGAAAGTCAAGGACTTCATACAGGATCAAGAAGGGAGATGGATTATTGCGGAAGTTGAAACCCCTGAGGGCCCCAAGGTCTTGGCCAATATATACGCTCCTAACCAGGACTGCCCACAATTTTTTCACACAGTTAACCAGGCCATCCTGGACTTCAACAAAAACAGATCCCCAATACTTTTAGGAGGGGATTTTAATTTAACATTAGATCATACTATAGATAGAAGCAATAAATCCCCTGAACCCCATCGACTGGCTAGGAGAGCAGTGGAGAAATTAATGTCTGAACTTGGACTATTGGATGCCTGGAGGGCATTACACCCAGGAGTGCATGATTATTCATGTTTTTCCCCAACCCATGGCTCTTCCAGCAGGATAGATCTTTGGCTCATGTCCTCTGGGTTATATGAAAAGGTGGTTGGGACTTTGATTCACCCAATTTATGTTTCTGACCATGCCCCCCTTGAATTAGTTTTCAAGAGGGGACATGATCCCCACCAGTCTCATGCCTGGTGGTTAGACCCACTTTTGCTAGAAGATAAAACTTTTCTAGAATGGATTGGCCAGGCTGTATCAGAATACTGGACAGACAATGATAATGGTGAGGTATCCAACTCAACCTTATGGGAGGCCTTTAAAGCTACTAAAGCTACTATTCGTGGCAGGATAATAGCTTTTGCTGCAGACAGGAGACACCGCCAGGCAGCTGATCAGAGGGCCTTGGAGAAGCAACTATACAATTTGGAAGCCCAATACAAAGCCCTGGGTAACCAACCCCCTTCACCAGTTCTACTAGTGCAATTAGCCAGCACCCGAATCTCTCTCAACTCTCATCTATCTCGGCAGGTTGAGCTAAACCTTAGACGCATGCACCATGCTTATTGGGAAGGAGGAGAAAAGGCCAGCAAGTTATTGGCCTATTGTCTTAAGTGTCAGCAAGCTTCTAAGGTGATACATGCATTGGTAGATTCAACTGGGAACCCCTGTCGTACAAACTCAGGGATAAATTTAATCATGTCCCAATTTTATGAAAATCTATATGCTTCTCCAAGTCCCCCTGATCCAGCCAAGACCCAAGCTTTCTTATCCTCACTACCCATTCTTAGAATCTCCAGTCATGATACCAAATTGTTAGAAACCCTGATTACAATTGAGGAAGATAACCAGGCGATCCACGCTCTGAATCCACGTAAAACTCCAGGGAAGGATGGACTGCCTATTGATTTGTATAGACTCCCGGGTGTTAATCTGGCCCCTTACTTGGTTCAGATATTCTGACATTCCTTACTTAATGGACAGCTACCCCCCTCCATGAGAGAAGCTGTTATTACAGTGCTTCCCAAGAAAGGGAAAGACCCACTGTCTCCAGGCAGTTATCGCCCTATTTCTCTAATTAATGCAGATGCCAAGATACTGGCTAAGGTTCTTGCTGGCTGGCTTGAACCCCTTTTGCAAGGTTTGGTTAGTCCTTCCCAAGCGGGCTTTGTCAAGGGCCGTCTGGGGTCTGACCATCACAGAACTCTAGGGTCTTTAATGCACTCTGTCAAACTCTCACCAATCCCTTCAGTAGCTATGGCCTTCAACTTCAAAAAAGCCTTCGATTCGGTCAAATGGGCCTTTCTATTTCATACTCTTTCCATTATGTGTTTTGGCCTGGACTATATTGCCTGGATAAGGCTGCTATGCACTGCACCCCTAGCCTCGGTGTTGACTAATGGCACCATGTCTCGGCCCTTCCAATTACAGAAGGACACGAGACGAGGAGGCCCTCTTTCTCCCCTTTTATTTATTTTAGTGATGGAGCCTCTGGTCATTGCACTTAGGTCCTCCAGCACTATCCCTGGGATTCAGGTGGGGGATGTCAACTATAAGACATTCCTATACACAGATGATCTGCTTATTACTACCGAACATTCTCAACTGGGGATTCAGACAATTTTTAGAACCTTGACTGAGTTTACTAAGATATCGAGGCTAAAATTAAATCAGACCAAAACTGAAATTCTCCAGTTAAATTCCTCAGCTTCTGGAGCAGATTTTATCGCCTTGGGGCTAAAATGGTCCCCTCAGGGCATTAAATACCTGGGTATCATCCTACACCCAGACCCGCTTAAAATGCTTGCAGCCAATTTCAATTCTCTGATTGACTCACTCCAGGGTAGACATAGGAAGATGGAAAGCACTGAAGCTTTCATTGGCTGGGAAAATTGATTCGATCAAAATGATGGCTGCTCCCAAGATGCTTTACTTATTGGCCCATCTACCCCTGCCTATACCCCAGAAGTGGTTTCAGAAATTGGAGACCCTAATGGGTAATTTTCTATGGGAAGGTGCACCCCCCCAATATAGCAAACTCAAACTTCGGCAGCACTGGAAAAGGGGGGGTTGGGGACTCCCCTGGTTGCAGCGGTATCATATGTCCTTTGTGTTTTGGCTCAGATTCTTAGATGGTTTTCTAAAATTGGACAAGGCTCTCTGCAGAGGCTCCAGTTAGAAGCTTCCCTAACTCACACTGCCGCTCCGGAGGCCATCCTATATGGTAGGAAGAAACTGCCCACAGGCCTTTCTCCTCCCATATTACTTTCAGTTAAATACTGGAAACAAGCAATGACTCTGCTGGGCCATGGCCTGGCCCCTTGGGAATATATGCCTTTATGGGATAATCAGGCCCTGAAAATAGGGGAATCCACCCTGCACTGGAAAGTATGGAAGGGACAGGGTATCTCCCTAATACAAGATCTCCTACTCCCGGGGACTACTGTTATTGATTCCTTTAAATTCCTAAGGGCAAGATATCATCTCCCTGCCTCTCATTTTTGGAGATACCTTCAGTTAAGAGATGCTATATCTCATCTCCCAAAATCTCCCCATAGTGACTCATTACAAAAAAAGACTCATCCCATTTGTTCATGGAGTAAAGTTACTAAGAACAAAGCTAGTAACATATATCATGCCCTCAGAGACTCCACCCCAGACCCTACTCAGAAAGCTAGACTGCAATGGGAAAAAGAGCTACAGATCTCGATCTCAGAACAACAATGGGAGCATGGGTGGGCACGTGTCCATTTGGCTTGCCGGGATAGGCATACAAAACTTATCATGAATAAGAGCCTCCATAGATGGTATAGAGACCTGGCAAAACTATTTAAGATGGGACTTATCCCGGCTGACGTTTGCTGGAGATGTGGCAACCAGGGGGCCATCTGTATCATATACTCTGGGACTTTTCCAACCTTCAACAGTTCTGGCAAGCCATTCAGGACATGTTTCAACAACTATTCCCTGGTGTTGTTCCAGGTCCTGCCCTACTCCTTCTTGGTTGTGGCAGTCCTAAGATGCCCAAGTGTAGTCCTGAGGCACAATGGCTCACTATGGCTGGGGCATTGGCCAAAAGACTTATATTGACGAGATGGAGAACCTCTGATATTCCTATTTTTCATCAGTTCCTTTTGGGTTTAGCCCAAGGGTCCATGTTTGAGAGGATCTCCAGCTTTGCCCAAGGCTCTTTAACCCGGTATGACCAATGTTGGCAACCTGATTTAAGGTCCAAGTACTGCCATAATACTTCTTCCAGTTCCACCCCTAGACTCCTCCCCTTCATTTTAAAGGTTTGGATAGTTCTTTTTTTGTAAGTCTTCCCCTTTCTCCCCTTCTCCATCCCGATCTTATTTATATTTTTTGATATAAAAAAAATGAAAGATTGCCATAGCTGTATATAGTTGATATTATAATTTGCATGGGAATAGGACATACCCTTGGTAGAGTAAACAAATATTACTGACTTCTCTTTGTTACATCCTTCTTTATTGTGTAATCTACTTATACTGCTTTAGGCTCCCCTCCATTTGGATGGAACCGACATTACATTAGTTCAATCATCCTCTGGCTACCAGATTTGTAATATGAAGAATATGTTAAGTTATACCCTGCAAGGTTGTAGCTAACTGACAGAATGTGTTGTCAATTGCATCAACTGGCCATACCTAATGTTGCGGTATGTGTTGAATCTCTATGTGTAAGACTCTGCCTTTGTGTGTGTGCTCTGCCAAGAACAACAAAATAAAAAAATGTTTAACAGCAAAAAAAGATTGGGACTTGGAATATAAATTTATTCAAGTCCCCAATTCAAAGATATAAACAATTTTGTCAAGAATTAGAAAATTGAAGTTGGATGTGATCTTACTACAGGAATTTGTTTTAGACCAGAAGGAAGTGAATTGCTTAGATAAAAAAATGGTCTGGCAAAGTATACTACTGATTAGGACCTTCCAAAAAAGAGCATTGGTACTAATAATGTTATCCAAGCTGTTTAAAGGTGTGGTGGTAGAGTCTGTTAGTGATTCACAAGGTTGAATAATGGCAATAAAAATTAAAATAGCGGGATATTTTCAGACATGTTCAGGATACACACCTTTTTCAGGGTTTAACAATTTCTTAGTGAAAATTAATAACATTATTGTTGGGCTAGACTGTAACAAATAGAATAATAGATAGGTTCTGGTGTATTACAAGGTAGTAATTACATCGAGAGGTTCTGGGGACACAGAAAACCTCAAGAGTGAAGCTCGAGAGGTTCATGTGTCCCCAGAACCTCAGATGTACTACTGCATGTCTGCAAGACCTATTTGTTATTTTATATATGGATGGGAGGTGAATTGACTCACCTCCATTTCAGCACTAGAGTTAGCTGGTGGATGTGCATGCTGGCAGGGTTCCCCAGTCCTGTGTGGGCGGCGGCTGCTGTGGGCTTCATTTAGCCATTTTTTTTGGGTAAGTGGCGATGTGAAGCCGACAGAGGGAGCCCAGAGAGTCCGATTGTCAAATGGTTTCAACCTAAAAAAAAACAAAAAAAACCCGATTTGTAACGGAAGATTGTCTACAACTAGCGAGTGAGCAAACCTCCATATTTCAGACTCCTTCTGCCGCCCACAGAGGAAAAGCAGCCAATCAGAGGCACGCAGTTTAACACGTTGGGGATAGACTTGGACATGCGCTCTTCAGCTTTCTTGATAATACTATCGTTCGGGTGCCGAACGATACTATTACAGCACCCGAACGATAGTATTATCACTTCAGAACAGTAGTATTATCGATCCAGGAGCGATGGTATTACAAGAATTTTTTGTATGCTTTTCAGGCATATTATTTCAACAATCCATATATTAAAATATTATTATTGGCAGGAATTTTAACTGCTTGGCTAAAGAGCCACTTGATAAATCTTCCCCTTTCTCAGCATGGGATAAATATAAAGCCAAACAATTAAATGATTTCATGGACTCTAGTAATTTGGTGGATTTATGGAAAGAGTTAAATTCCAACATAAGAGACTATACATTTTTCTCCACCAGACATAAGATGTACTCACGCCTGGACTACATTCTGGTCTCAAGAGATTTATTGGTTTGTTGTTTAATGACTGATACCTGTATACAGCATATGTTAATATCAGATCATAATATGGTTACTTCTGAGATAACATGTGATAATTATAATAAAAAAAACTCATATCTGGAGACTAAATAATTATCTATTACAAGACCAACTAATTAGAAAAAAAGATTGAACTAGCAATTATTAATTTTATGTTGGACAACAGTCTTAATAAGGATAACATTATAAAAATGTGGAACACTTTAAAGCAACAATAAGGGGCATTTTAATCTCAGAAGTTTCATTGGCAAACACAAAGCAATTAATAAGGCAGCAAGAAATACTTTTAAAACTCAGACAATTAGAACTAGAGGTTAAAATCGGAATAATAAACTTACTGAACTAACAGAATTGAGAAAGTTTATTACATCAACTGAAATATATCACACCAAACAAAATTGGCCAATAAAGAATAAAAATTGGAAACAACATAGTGAACAAGCAGGAAACTATTAGCAAAAAGAATACAGGAACAAGAAAAGAAATCAGATATTACTTTAATTAAGAAAGCAAATGGACACATCTGTGTTTCACAGGAAGAAATTGAAAAATAATTTTTTGAGTTTTATTCTAAATTATACACTCCAGAGTTTGGTACAGACGATCAGGGACTGCTCCATTATGAACAATTCTGTCATACAAAAATTCCAGAAGAAGAGTGGGAAAGCTTAACAAGATCAATATCCATTAGTGAAATTATGAACACTATTCAAAATATGAAAAAACAGAAATGTCTGTGTCCATACGGATTTACTTTAGAATTTTATAACACCTTTAAAGAAGTTATAGGTCCGTGGTTGTAAACCCTATGCAATCAAATACAACAATTAAATTATTTACCAGAATCGTTCAAGAATTCTTAAATACCTTTGATACCTAAAGAAGGGAAAGATTTAGCTAAAACAGAAAACTATAGACCAGTGGCCATCCTGAATATACATTACAAGAGTTATACTAAAATATTAAACAATAGAATGTTGATACACTTAGGAGATATTATACATAACAACCAGCCAGGATTTGTTCCAAACAGAAACATTCAAACTGGTCTTTTCAGAATACAGTTCACAGTGGAGTATTTATTAAACTCAGGAACACAGGCAGTAGTTCTTTTGTTAGATGCGACAAAGGCATTTGACATGCTGGAATGTTTCTATCTCTTTCCAGAAATGTTAATTTTCAGTTTCCCATCACAATTTATAAAATACATACAAACTATTTATAAAGAACCTGTTGTCCAATTAAAGATAAATGGACATTTATCCAAACCTTTCAACCTATATCGAGGGGGTAAGACAAGGATGCCCTCTGTCACATTCTTTGTTTATTATAGTGTTGGAGCTGTTATTAAAGGAAACACTGGTAAATCAACTCATCTGTGGTATTAAGGTGTCATCATCAGAACTGAAGTATAATGCTTATGTGGATGATTTATTACTTTTGATACAAGACCAAGAACAAAGCTTAAAATAATTAATGGTACTTATTAGGTGATTTTCTAAGATAGCAGGATACAAGATAAATGAAACAAAATCAGAGATGATAGCTTTTAATATAGCACATCCGGAGAGCTATACAAATATAATTAACACCAAGATCCAGGAGAAAGGAATGACATATCTAGGTATACAGATTTCCCAAAAAAATACAAGATTGGCAACAGCTGAATTTTGATTCTATATATACTTCCTTAAAAATAAGACTTCAAGGTTGGAGCAAATTTCAATTATCACTATGGGGGAAAATTCAACTTATAAAGATGGCTGCAGTCCAGATATTATCTTATAGACTACAATCAGCTCTCTTCCGAATTACACCTCAGTGGTTTAAAAAGATCAATAAACTGTTCTGCAATTGATTTGGAATAACAAAATTCCTCATATTGCATCATCATATATGTGCTTGCCAAAAGAAAAAGGGAGGTTAGCATGCCCAAATATTCAGATTTGTTACTATGCATTTATCAAATTAGTCATTAAGTGGGCTTTCAAAGATATTGATTTACAATGGGACAAATTAGTGGTAAACACATATTTCAAGGAGGAACTGAATATTAAAAATGTATTATTTACACCATCTTGGGGTATAAAATCTAAATGCAACATTGTTAAGAATCTAAGCAATATAATAAAAAAAAATCTTGAATGCAACTAATTGACTGGTAACCAGAACCCCATTAAATGAAATTTAGGACAATCCTAACTTTATTTTACAAGGTTAACAGTTATCAGATGTTCAGTAGCTCCAGATAGGTATTAAAAAATGGGAAGATTTATATCATAAAGGAACTAAACTTTCCTGGAATTTATTTTAAAATAATTCAGCTTAATCACTCTCACCTTTTTTACTTTAATCAAATCAGCAGCATTTATAAAAAAGACTATCAAAGGTGGGAAAGAGCACCTAATAATAACATTCTGAAAACTGATTTAAAAAGTATACTTGAATCTGGAGTAACACAATTAAATTATATCCTTGGTTTAGTTCCAAGTTTCATGGGAATATATCAAAACTATATAAAAATACCAAAATAAAATGGGAAAAAGAAATAAAGGAAAGAATAACAGAACAACAATGGCTACTGGCAATATCCCAAACACATAACTACAAGCTAACATGAAACAGATCTATTCAATTCAAAATAATAAATGGAGCTTATTATATATCACACAGAATTTACAAAATGGAATTATCAGACTCAGGACAGTGTAGCATTGTAAATCTCCAGAGGCTGATTTATTTCACATGTTTTGGGACTTCAAATGCAGTAAAGAATGGTGGAATGAGCCCTTCATATTTCTAGAGAAAATAGTCTTCCAGGTTTACAATTGGAACAGTTATCTAGTTACGATAGTGGAAATGTATAATTTCCAGTCAATGGAGAAAAACTATAGAATTATTTTTAAATCAAATATAATGGCGATGTAAAGGTTGATTTTAAAATGTTGGTAATCAGTGGACTAATGCATAAAATGTCCGATAATTGAATGGAAACAGCTATTTCTAAGTACATTATATAATAATCATTTTGTAGAATATTTTATTTATTTATTTTTATTTATTGAGAAGAATTGTACATACCTTTGAGTCAGGGACTCATTTACAAAGGTTCCACATCAGAGAGCAAACATTCAGATGATATGGAACAGGAATAATTAAATAGTAGGGCAATAGTGCTACATAAAGCATCACAGTTCGCTTACAGAAATCAAACATAATCTAAACAGGTAGCAAGAACATATAACACAAGCAATCAACACATAAAATAAGGATAAGCTAAATATAGTGGTTACAAAGTAGAATAATTGATTACAACATATTGTAGTTATAAAACTAAAGCTATATGAGGGCCATGAATCAGAGCAGGAGGATTATTTCTTGTCTGGAGGAATGGGAAAAGGGGAAGCGGGGGCATGAATCAGTGCAGGAGGACTATGAATCAACATGGAAGCTATATGACAAAAAGATGGAAGACTGGACTAAAAAATATTTTTTTTTCCGATATCTCAGGGATATATTCCAATAGTAACTGATCACAAGTCAGGAATAATTGTACTTTATGTAAGAACATGTCTCAAGAAAATGCCTTGAAACTTGAATTATATTTATTGTATTAACAGAATATAATTGATGTAATGAAAAGTGTGAAGCATGTCTTAATACAAACTATTTTTGCAAAAAAGGAATGAGTAGGCTTTTTAATGTTAAAGGGTATCTAAACAACATTTTGACAACAAACTATTCAAAAATCTGATTTCACAGGGGACTAAAGGAAAGGCTGCTGTATTCATTAATGCTAAAACTACATTTGTATAATTTACCTAAATGCGGTCCCAAAGCATTTGAGAAATGTAAAATCAGCCTTCCAATTTCATAAAAAACTGCCTTGCCTGCTTTCTAAAATGGCCACCAAATGTGTTAAGAGATGATATAATTGGTGCCAGAGTCAGAGAGCTATATGGATCTCTGTAGTGCTAACTAGTTCTTTTTTCCCTTTGTACAGAATTGTTTCACCAAAATGGTCAAAACCATGTGCATTATTTTGATCAATACACATGTTAGGCTATGGTTCTGCTCATTTTGTTTACTTTAACATGCTGAAATTGTTTTTTAATCCAACTGACTTTCTCTTTGGCAAATCACAGTGCAGTACAAATCTTAAATAACCTGGTGGTCTGGTGGTTATGGCAGATCCATGATGCTACAGTAGGGGGTGCTGGGGTGGTGTGCATACTTGATATGCACTTTTTATCATTTTTATTAAACCTTTATATTGTCTGCTATTATTCTTTTTTGGTATGTTTTTGACAGAACCTACAAATGTAATCCATAGTTTTGAATGTAAACATTTGCACAATCATAAATCAGACTTCTTCAACAAAGTGAAATGCAGCAGCAACAAGCAAGTAAGTTACAATGGGGGGATGCAGTCGCACCCTTCACCACCCTCTAGATCCACCATTGTTTGTAGCAAAGTTCTTGTGTAGTCCAATGCCAGAGTTCATACTTTCTCAGAAATCAAAAATATGCTTGTCTTGCCTTCTTTTTCCATGGGAAGTAATAATAATAAGAAGAAGAATCAGCATTTATATAGTGCTTTTCATACACATTGCATACCAACATGCTTTACAAGCAATGCTAGACTCTTAGGGAAGTGACTGAATGTGTACTGGCAGCCATTTCGTACATTAATACCCACACACAGCCTTGGACAATTGCATGAACTGGTTTTATGGGAAGGGGAATGTTGGCCAGGACAATGGGGTCAGGTAGTGATCATGGTGTTGGCAGCCCCACATCTTATACCTCACAATGATCTGCTCATATTTCTCCCCTTCTGTCTTCCCCTTTCCCTGAATATAGCAGTACCTTATAGGAGTGGCCTTCTCAGTCCCCCTCTGGTATTCATTCTTCACTCCTCCCCACATCAAAAACTGGTGAGCTCATCACCCTTCTGCATTATGAATGCAGGTAGTAGAGTCCCCGGGTTTTTAGACATATCAAAAATAAACAAATCCTTCCAGTAAGTCAGGCTGATAGCAATAGGGAACAAGGGGAAAGATTGGCTTTCCGATCCTTAAAAGATCTAGGCTACCTTTTATTAGACACTATTAAATGATATGTGTGCATCATTATGAATGTCATTTAATAGTGCCTAATCATAGGTGGCTTAGATCTTATATGGGTAGGAAAGCCTATTTTTCCCCTTGTGCCCTGCTGCTATCAGTCTGGCTTACCAGAAGATCATGTTTATTATTAATATGTAAAAATAACCCAGGAGACTGCACTAACCACATTCATGATGTGGAAGGGTAGTGAGCTCACCGGTTTGTGGTGTGGGGAGCAGGTGAGAAGAATGAATTCCAGAGAGGGACTGAAGAGGTCATCCCAGCAGGGTACGGCTATATTCAGGTTTGAGGATAACAGGAAGGGGGTTGTTGAGCAGATCATTGTGAGATCTGAGATGTGGGACTGCCAGCACCATGATCCCTACCTGACTGTGGATGAGAGCAGCAAGTGATGACAAATACTCAGAGTGGCAGGGCTGCACCTAAACTGTTACTTGAATTCAGTGTAGGGAAATTACCCTCGGGGGGGGGATGTTGACATTTTTTAGGAGAGTATCGAGGGAGCTGTGTATAGCTCATTCAAGATACAAAATGGTGGTAGCTGGCCAACTCACAATGTGGAGTAGGGCACAGAAAAGTACTGGAAAAGAAATGCCAGGAACTGTCCTACAGGGTTCTGCAGATCACAGGTGAAATAGTTGATTGACACTGGAAGCTGGGTGGATTCACTCAAGGCATTAGTATGTCTCGCCTGCTAATACTATTGTTATCCATAGTAAGTGCAGCCCTTACGAGGGCATGAACAGCAGTTTTTCTGGTGTGTCCTGATGCTTATTGCTTGGCCTTCCAAGAAGACCTAGATGTTGGTTAGTGAGGCAGGAAAAAAATGCAACAGGGGAATGTACATACTGCCTTCACTGTGCAGAAGGGTGGTGATCCACTCAATGTTTACTGTGGAAGAAGAAGTCAAACATTGAGAAAGTGGACTGGAGAGTGATTTGGGAGCCATTTTTTAACAGTATCAGCTGATGAAGCGTATCAGTATAGGTGTGCACAACTCTCTGAGGTACAAGATTACAATCTGAGGTGTGATAATTCTTTTCATGAGGCCATAAGCTCATATGCAGCCCCAGGCAGTACTAAGGACAGAATATGGATAGTGGGGTGTTCAACAGAAGGCAGGCTAGGTGCAGGAGGTTCATGTGTAAAAAGACTACAAGAGAAGCTTATTTGTGGATTACCAAGAAAGCATGAGCTTTCGAATTGGACCAGACCAGTACTTCACTACAAATTTCAGGGCATCACATAACCATTAGATCACCCGGTATTTGAAGTGCTGTACTGTACTGTGGTTTGCCAAAGAGAAAGTCAGCTGGATTACAAAACATTTTCAGCAATGAAGTATAAAAAATTAACAAAACCATAGCCTAACATGTGTACTGATAAAAATAATCCATGTGTTAACACATGGTGTTGATCATTCTGACGTGAAACAATTCAAAAAAAGGGAGAAAGAAGAAGAAGAAGAAGAACTAGTTAGCACTATAGGGAGTCATTTGGGTCTCTGCCTCTGCCATCATGACTCATCACTTAACACACTTGGCAGACTTCTTAGGGAGAAAGCAAGGCTGTTTTTTGAAAGTGAAAAGCTTATGTTTACATTTTTCAAAAGCTATGAAACTGCATTTATGTTGTTTACATACATGCAGTTTTAGCATATATGTAAACAGCAGCCATTACTTTCCCTCGCTATGAAGCCAGATTTTTGAGTTTGCAGTTTTAAAAAACTGCTTTTTTAGGCACCCTTTAAACCCCAGTTTTTGTACCTTAATAAAGCTGGTGTTGTTTTACAAAATAGAACAGAACTTGGCATGCGTGGACAGGCTGTCAAGTTATAAAATGTTTTTTTAATAGCATCTTTCTCAGTTTTCAAAACACAAAGCATCAAATAAACAGAAAAAAAGAAACAATACTTCACATTTCATATTTTTTGTTCTCACCTATAGCCTAGAAGGTGTGGAATTTGTTCATTAAATTTTCAGGGTTCAAGGGACCAAGGGTGTGCCTTTTGAAGGCTTGGTGCTAAAATATTATATGTTTTCAGACTTACAAGGAATTCTGAGTGAAGCAACAAATGTGAACAGATAAAAAACTATCACAAGTGCTTATTTTCATGATTTACTTGTATGGGAAAAAAATACCCATTGAGTGAAAAAAGAAATACTGATTGTGTTGAAAAAATCATATTGAAAAAAATACCGGTCATGACATCCACCATTTTTTTTTTTTTCACTCATAAAAATTGAAAATACATATAAATTATTACATTTTCAAAAAGCAAACACCTGTACCTAGCTAAATGGGACCACTTACTTAGATGCTGGTGTTTTTTTTTAATTGATCTGAAAATAACTTTTTCTGTGCACCCCAAAATCCAGAGATGCCAGCTAAGCAAGAGACTTTGTTCACCTGTATTCTCTGTATGAGAACAGCAGGACTTTCTTAAATACTGAAGCCACAGTTGGAGTAGTGCTGATGGCTTCACTTAAAGCAGTGAACTGGCTATCCTCTTTATCTATGTATGTATCTATCTATGTATCTATCTATGTATCTATCTATCTCTCTCTCTATCTATCTATCTAGTTATTTTTTTAAAGTGGACTGGGATGCCCACCCCTGGTATCACTTCTTTCTTATCCTCTCCAGAGCAATCACCCACACACCCTTCCCAATATTTGTTTGTGGATGATGGTAACCTTGGTCCCACCAGGTGTAAAGTTTCCCTGCCGCTATGCCAAGAAAATGGCTGCTGCAGGCTCCAGCAAATTGTGGAGCCAGTCTCAAAGTGGCTAGACTTTTGAAATTACCACAGCTGTGGAAAAAACTGCAGCTCCTCCAATGGAGATCCACTTGCACCAGTTTTGTTCCACAGCTTGGGGATTTTTGAGGGCTTTGAAAATCTAGCTCCTTGACTTTTGCTTTGACTTACTGAGTGGGAAGATATCTTTATTGGTCCTGCAGGGACACCATTAATATGTTTGCTTTCTTAACTTCCCTGCAGAATTTCCTAGTTACTGGTAGCTTGATCTCAAGCAATAGTTTGAGCTCTGTATGTTTTACTGGCCAATTATTGCAAAAAAAAATCATTCTTTTTCAGAGTCAGCAAATTCCTTATTATAGGGGCACTGTAGCACCCCTATAGTTAGGAATGACTAGGCCTTTTAATGTTAAAACCCAGGATTTGCACCTTAATAACGTTGGCATTGTTTGACAACAATAGAACAAAACTTGGCATGCGTGGACAGGCTGTCAAAGTCTTAAGTTATAAAATGTTTTTTGATAGCATCTTGCTCAGTTTTCAAGATACAAAGCATCAAATAAACAGAAAAAAAGAAATAATACTTAAGATTGCATATTGTTTGTTCTCACTGACAGCCTAGAAGGTGTGGAATTTGTTCATAACATTTTCAGGGTTGAAGTAACTGGTGCCAAGGGTATGCCATTTGAAGGCTTGGTGGAAAAATATTATATGGTTTCAGAGTTACAAAGATTTTTGAGTGAAACGACTAATGGGAACAGTTAGAAAAACTATCACGAGTTCTTATTTTCATGATTTGCTTGTGTGAAAAAAACATACTGATAGTGTTGAAAAAATCATATTGAAAAAAATACCTATCATGACGACCACCATTTTCTTTTTTTCATTCACAAACATTGAAAATAAATAACAATGATTATATTTTCAAAACACAAACACTTGTACCTAGCTAACTGGGACCACTTACTTAGATTCTGGTGGGTTTTTTTTAATTCACCTGAAAATAACCTTTTCTATGCACCCCAAAATCCAGGGTGTCCAGCTTAGCAAGAGAAATTCTTCACCTGTATTCTCTGTATGAGAACAGCAGGACTTTCTTGAATACTAAACCCACCACTGGAGTTGTGCTGCTGGCTTCACTTAAAGCAATGAGTTGGCAATCCTCTTTCTCTCTCTGTCTCTATATATCTATCTGTCTGTCTGTCTGTCTATCTCTCTGTCTACCTGTCTGTCTGTCTGTCTATCTATCTATCTATCTATCTATCTATCTATCTATCTATCTAGTTATTTCTTAAAGTGGACTTTGGTGCCCACCCCTGGTACCGCTTCTTTCTTATCCCCTCCAGGTCAGTTGCCTACTATACACACCCTTTCCAATGTTTGTTTGTTTATTTATGTAACATATTACATAATCAGACTGGTGTGCCTTGACCCCTTCCCTACAGGTCACCTGACCCCATTCCCATGATGTAGATGGCAGCACTGGGGTGCCCACCTCAGGTGACACTGAACTGTAGCCTAACACTTGGATGCCCAATCCCCAGTGTTGGTTAAGTCCCTGAAAAGAGGAATACCATCCATCATTGATTTTTCTTTATCTCCAAAAATGAAAATGGTCCTTCATTGATCAACCCTCTCCACAAACCCCACCCTGACCTCTCACTAGTACCCACCACCCCACAACCCCCACATTTCCTACACACCCTCACTCACCTGAAGATGTCCCATGGCATAGATCCACTCTATAATTGAAGACACATCTTGCTGCTGGTACTGGTGACTGCAATATGACAAAATAACGTAAGTTTCATAAATGTATTTCAGTGAGGTTTGAACTTTGATTCATAACTCTGTCATTGTTACATATTTTGACCCGGAAATTTCAACATGGCATTTTTAGGACCCTCACCTTATGATCAATGGTATTGGAATTATGTAAATCTAGCCCAAAAAGTGATTTTTGATCACTTTGCAAAAATCACCTTTTTTGGCAGGATTTGAAAATGTTCACCACCATTGTCCAAGAGGCAAGGTCATAAGAAGGCTATGTTGAAAATATGGGTTCAAAATATGTAAAAATAATAACGTCATGAGCGTACATTGAAATTTCCTAGCCTCACTTATTACTTTGGTAATTTTAAATATTTTGACCCCAAATCTTCAACATGTCCATTTTTTTACACCAACTTATGAACATGACTGCTGTCATTTTTCAAATCCTGGTTGAAATGTGTTTTTGCAGCTATGGTACGGAATTATCTTACTGCTGGGATTTGAAATTTTCACCTACCAGGTTTATGAAGTGGGGTAATAAGAAGGCTATGCTAAACATTTGGTGTACCAGTGTGGTCAAATGCACAGGTTATGAATGAACATTGCAGTCTTTCAATGTTCTCTCATAACTTTGCTAATTTTCAATATTTTGACTCAACACTTTCAACCCAGCCATTTTCCATACCACCTCATAATGTGACAGGAATAATTTTTTTAAATACTGGATGTAACATGTTTTCACACTTCTGGTACAAAATGATGTTTTGGCCAATATACTGTGAATGCCACATGTCATGTTTATAATGGAAGTCATAAAATGACTATCTTGAATATTTGGGGTCAAATTTAAATATATATATATATATATATATATATATATATAATGCAATGAAAACAAGTGGAATAAATGATTTATCTGCACAAGAGCAGTTTGACCTCAGGTAACCTCACAAGTGGTGTAAGCAGATGCCGAGGTGTGCCATGGGGTCATGTGGCCAAACTCTCACCCCATTGCATATGTAAACAGGTTGATATGCTACAGTAAAGGAGAATGGGGTGAGAGTTAGGCATCACAACCCCATGGTACACCCCAACGTCTGTCAGTCTGTGAATGATGGGGGTGTATGGTGTGGGGGGGTAGGGGCTCAACCCTAACATCTTATTTCCTCACTTTTGTTGCTTTAACCATAACTGATGCAGTAAATGCAGTTTTTTTCTGCCATGAATTTTCTTACTTTTTGAAAAAGTGCAATATAAGTAATAAATAGCATGTGTTGGTGGGAGCATGGGGCCTTAAGATGTCCATTTCTGCATAACAATATGCATCTGTGGGAGTGTGGGCCCTCTGGGCCCTGTGATCCCACTTACACATAGCTACAGAGCCATACAGCAGCACTATAGGGCAAGAAACTCTTGTAACACTGATTTGCAGATATCTCGGGAATCATAGCAGGTAGAAAAAAAATCAAGTGTCATTGTTATCATGATAACAAGCACTGCTTGTAACATGAATTGACCAAATCCATATCTCACATCCTGTACAAGCTATGACAGCCAAAAAAAAAACAATGGGTGGTACAATGTAATCCTATAGTGAAAATCTCAACTTCATGATGGCATATCTATGGAACCATTTAATTCCCTAACACCTAAATAGCATAATTCACACCTGTTGTGCATGCCTTCAATACCCTGAAAATGTCAAGTAAAAAGACCAAACCATTCATTAGCAATGTGATGGTAAAGTTTTTAAAATCCTAGTTCATGAGGCAGCAAAATCCTTGACCATGAACTCGTGGACTAGGATTTTGACAGCTCATGGACTAGGTTCGTTACTGAGTCATAGTCAAATAATTTTTTTAATTTTAAAAAGCTATTTTTTTACCAAAACAAGCCAAACCAAAGGCATGGCTTTGTAGAGGGGGTCACCCTGAACAAAACCCATGCCTCATTTGTCCGAAAGTCACCAGTGGAGGAAGCTACGTAACTTTGTTTGGGGAAAAACTGGAAATCAAGATGGTGGCTCACAGACAAGGAATTTTCTGGTGGACTAGGATCCTAGTCCCCAAGCTACAAAATCCTTGACCATGAACCAAGTCTTTGTCTGAAAAATAACCATATAAATCTTGGCGTGAACTGAGCATGCTAAGAACCTGCAATTTAAACATTTACTAACTTTGGAAAGGATTAATATTTTTTTACCAAACCAATGCTGGATTATTCTTTGATGCAACCTTTTTCTATGTTTCAAATTTCAGACCAAAAGATCACATGGTGTGGTCACAGCGCTGTGGGCAAAAAACATATCAAAAGTGGCGAATAACACATTTTTTAGCATTTTGCTGCTCAGAAACCATACATCCGACTGAAGCACAACTTGGTACCATATCAGACCGTACATTCCAAATTTTGTGCAAATATATTGAACGGTTGCAAAATTATTAATGTGCAAAAATTAAGGATTAACAGAAAAGTGCCTACTCATGTAGGGGCACAACCGCACCCCTATAATATATCTACATATCTATATCTATATATATATATATATCTATACTGTAGATATGTTTTATATATATATATATATATATATATATATATATATATATATATATATATATATATATATATATACATATTTACATATATATAGATAGATAGATACACACACACACACATATATATACATATAGGCATGGTCGTGCCCTTATAGTTAGGCCTGTTTAATGTTATACCTCAGATTTGGCACTTTAATAACTTTGTAACCGATCAAAACATTTGCACAAAATTTGGTACATGCTGTCCTGTTGGGCAGGTCTTTTGATGAGTCAGGTTTCTTTCCTGTTGGAAATACAGATTCGGAGATCTGGATAGTGCTAAAACCTTAAACAACACCTATTTTTGCAGATTTTTCTCATTTCCTTTCATCCACATGGTGTGCAAATTTGGTGTGACGTTTTTATGGTACAACCAGCTTGGGGAACAGAACTGGCATGCTTAGTTTGGTGAAAAAATATTAATCTGTTGCAAAGTTATTACATTTTTATTTTCCAATTGTTTTCAATGGGAATTCTCCTGTCCAAATTAGAGGAATAAAGTTCAACCAATGATTGACCTCACAGAAAAGGATTCACTCTCATGAGATCTGTTCCTTTTTCATGAGGTAAAAATCCTGTTTTGTGAGAGAAAAATGCTTTTTACTGAGCCACCATCTTTTTTTCTGTTTTAAGAAAAAAAATCAAATGCCACAAAAATGGCATTCAGGAGAGAGACCACCACACCTAGTTGGCCGATTGGGACCCCCTAAGGTGCAATCAGCACTTCAGTGTTACAAATATGTCCCAGAAATGTGTTTTAATTACTGTTAGAATTCACTTTTCATGACCGTGTGATGTGAAAAAAGAATCCTTTCTCATATCATAAGTCACGAAAAAGGATCCTTTATCATAAATTCTATACTTCCCCATGTGCTGTAATATATTTCCCTGGTGTCCAGTGGCAGCCCCTTTACCTCCCCTTTTTTAAATCATATTTATATAATCCAAAACTGGGATGCCCACTCCCAGTGTCAGATGCCCCCACCCACAGCCCATTGTCTTAATAACATTTGCTGACATTGGCAGGCCCAATCCACATGTCAGCATTCAGATTCCACCCAAGCAGAGTGGGACACTGGGGAGACCCACACAGTGTCCCAAAATAGATTTATTTTATATGTATCTGCAAAAAAGAAAACCATCCCCAGACGTCTATTTTTTGTTTTTTTAAACATGAAATATAGAAAATGGACCCTCGTCATCACCACCATTCCCCTCCCCACATCTCAACCCTCCCACAGAGCACCCAGCTCCCCACAACCCCCTTACCCTATATGTACCTCTGTAGGTCATATGCTGCCATCTTCTGTGAACCAAGATAAGTCTGTACTCTTCAAAGCTGAATCGTGAACTGAGGAATAAAGGTAAGTGCCTTAAAAAGTATTTCAATGCCGCTGTGAACTTACATTGATATCTTTGCCATTTTTTGGATTTTTTACACCAAATTTTCAAAATGGCCTTTTTGGGACCCCACCTCATGAACACTGCAAAGGACATTTTCGTTAATTGGGCCTAGAAGGTGATTTCATGGTTGTGGCATGAAAACAACATTTGGGAATGAATAATGAAATTTCATCACCTGTTTTTATGAGGAGGGTCCCCAAAAGCCCATGTTGAAAATTTGGTGAACATATTGCTATAAATGTCCGAGTGCTGCACATTCATTGAAATTTTTCTACACACGTGCATGACTTTGGTAATTTTCAATATTTTGACTCTAAATTTTCAACATGGCAACTCTTTCACAACACCTCATGAACAATACAGGTATCAATTTTCACATCTTGCCCAAAACATGTTTTCCTACCTGTGGTGCGGAATAGTATTTTAGCTCGGATTTGACATTTTTTCACCTATGAGGTTTATGAGGTGGGGTCTAAGGAAAGGGAAAGGGAACATTGTTCAGCCAGGAGTAACACACTAAGCAGAAGCTTGTTTCCAGATGTGACCTGGGAGCACAAGGAAGTTAAGTGACTTGCTCAGGATCACACAGTATGCACCTAGGCAGCTGTGGGATTCAAATCCAGGTCTCCAGATCTGCTGCTCAAAGCCTTAACCCACTGCACTATACTGCCTCCTAAAAAGACTATGTTGAAAATGTGAGGCCAAAATAAGTTATGACAATTCATTGCAATTTTGCTATGCCCACTCGTAGCTTCAGAAATTTTAAATATTTTTAACCCAGATTTTCAACATAGCCTTCTTATTACCCCACCTCAAGTATGTCAAAGCTGTCATTTTCAAATCCTGCCCAAAATGTGTTTTCACATTTCAGGTGCAGAATGGCGTTGCAGTTGCACAAAACAATATTTTGTTGTGGATTTGAAAATGTTCTATACTGGGTACATGAGATGGTGTAATAAGATTACTATGCTTACAATTTGGTCACTGATGTCCTATAAATGGAAGCACAGGGCCCTGTGCTTCTACAGTTATATGCATATACACATCTACAGAGGGATGGGAGAGCAGGGTCCAAAGTAAACAGTGTGCTCCACAGCAAAAAAAAGGATACTATTCTACTATATCAAAAAGTAAGGAAATAAGTTGCAAAAAACTATGTTAATGTTCCAGTTAGGGTCAAAGTGACAAAAGTTGGGAAATGAGGTGTTAGAGTTTCCTGAACAGAATCCCCAAAAAGACAGGAGACCAGGTGTGGGGTGTGCTTTGGGCTTCTCAAGCCAAACACTCACTGCATTCTCATAAAGTTTATACATCTGATCTTATTTACAGATGGAATGGGGTGAGCGTTAGGCTTCAAAAGCCCAAGGCACACCCACACCTGCTCTCCTGCCTGGTTCTGGGAGAGTGGGGTCTTAAGGAAACCTTAACACCTCATTTTCCAACTTTTGTCACTTTGACCATAACCGGAACATTTTTTGCAACAGGCAAACACACATATATATATATATATTTTTTTTATTTTAGTTGCTTAACCAGGTGAGACACACTAAGCTGAAAGCTTTTTTACAGGTGCAACCTGGGAGCACAGAGAAGTTAAGTGACTTGCTCAGGGTCACACAGTATGCAAGTGGAAGCTGTGGGATTCAAATCCAGGTCTGGTCTGCTGGATGTCACCAGATTTACAGCTCAGAGTCTTAAACCACTGCGCTATACATATAGTATATATATAGATATTTATAGATATATAGATATCTATATATATCTATATACTGTACATATATATGTATATATATATGCATTGCAAAAACACTTTGTTAATGCACAGTTAGAGTTGAAGCAACAACAGTTTGGAAATGAGGCATTAGGGTTTTCACCTCTAACACCCCCATCCCCCATCACCCACCCCACCCAACCCTTCACACACCAACAGGCATTGGACTGTGCCTTGCATCAGTTATGGTTGAAGCAACAAAAGTAGGGAAATGAGATGTTAGGGTTTCAAGCCCTAACACATCCCACCTGCCCACCACTACCATCCCACACCCAACCTCCACCCAACAACAGGTGTCAGGGTGTGCTTTGGGGTCATTGGGCCTAACTCTCACCCCATTCCATGTGTGAAGAAGCTGAGATTGTACGGTATTGGAGAATGGGGTGAGAGTTAGGCACAATGAACCTCAAGACACACCCCAATGCCTGTTGTTGTGTGGAGGGTGGTGGTGTGGTGGGGTGGTAGGGGTGGGTTTGAAACCCTAACACCTCATTTCCCTTCTGTTGTTGTTTTTTCAATCATAACTGATGCATTAATGAAGTTCTTTACAATTAATTTCCTGTCTTTTTATGGAAGTGTACTCTTATCCTTATATGTTTGTGGAAGCACTGGACCCTCTGGGTCCTATGCTCCCATCAGTCTATAGTGTCTTGTTGTTTTACAAGGTCCTCCATCATGTGGGAGTTCAGGACCCTCTGGGCCCAGTGATCCTATGTAACCATAAGTGTACAGACATTGTAATCATCCCTCATCTCTCCAATCATGCTCCCATCACTCCATAATGGTATCCATTTATGGGAGTGCAGAGCCCTTCGGGCCCTCCTCTTCCATCTATCTATAAGTGTAGAGACATTGTCATGAACTGTCTGATCTCGCAACTACATAATGGAGGGCTCTGCATGCCCAGTACGGAATAATGGTATCCATACGTGGGAGTGCAGGGCCCTCTGAACCCTGTGTTCCTATCTACTTATAATTGTAGAGATGCAGCAAAGTCTTAGAGACATTCCAACTAACCTTTGTGCTGCCAATGGTGCAATATCTCAGTAATCATAGGAACACTGGAAAAAAATGTACTGCAGTTGTAATCAGGGACTGCCTACCTGCATCATTGCTTACTACTGCTGCTTTTAGCAAAAAATCTGTATCTTGAACTGTTTTTGAGATATAGGCATCAAAAGATACTGTGTCTGCCACAATGTTATCATATGGGACATTTCTAAGCTTTGAAATATTATTAAGTATGGAAGTGATGCAAATTTTATCACCAAACCAGCAACAGTCACATCTGTTGGGCAAGCCCATTCTACCCTGAAAATTTCAGCTGAAAAATCCTAACCATTTCTTTGCAGAGAAGTGGCAAAGAAACAATAAGCTGTAAAAATCCTTTTCCATTAGGTGTCAAAATCCCTTTTCACATCGCAAAAAGAGATTTTGACAGATTGTGAAAAGAGAATTTGTCTCATGAAAAGGGAGGAAGGATAGGGCCATCTGATCCCACAAGTCCTAATCTCTCTTGGCAATGCAGAATGGTATTTTGACACCTCAGGAAAAGGGAAACAGCTCATGAAAAGGGATTTTGACAGCTCATGAAAAGGGATTCATTTTTAAAATCCTTTTGGCAAGGAGTGCACAATCCTTTCGTAGCTCATTTCCTTGTGAGGTAATAAAATCCCTTTTTTGCATGCAAAGGTTTTGGACTTGTGGGACCAGATGACCCTATCCTTGACTTATTACCTCCTGGTTGGCCATTTGTGTCAGATAAATAATGGATAGTTCAGACTTTATATGGAGCTATTGGAGGTAATAGTTAATCCCATTTCTTGAGCTGTCAAAATACCTTTTTGCATCATGAAAAGGGATTTTGATACCACACAAAAAGGGAATTTGACTCACAAAAAGAGATTGCCAGCAATGCCATCTGGTCCCACAAATTGAGTTGTCAGACCAGATGGCCCTGCAGGTAATCCCATTTCATGAAATAAAATTATCTTTTCGCAAGGTGTCAAAATCCCTTTTTGCATCGTGAAAAGAGATCAGAAGTGAGTTGCGAAACGGGATTTTTAAAATTAAAAATAACTGTTCTGAGGCCACAGTAAAGTAAATGAAATGCAGAGAAGTGAAACGGACATCCACATGAGCAAAATACATACTTGGATGTCTGTAGAAGACATCCCTGGGTGAAACTATAACATTTTGTTTGGGCTAGAAAACTGAAAACAAGATGGCGGCTCATGAAAAGGGAATTTTTCCCCACAAAAAAAGATTTAATAAATCTCTTTTTGTGAGCTGTCAGAATCCCTTTTTGTGAGCCCTAAATCCCTTTTTGTGCAGTGCAGCTGTACAAAAGACTGA
Source organism: Neoceratodus forsteri (assembly GCA_016271365.2). Taxonomy (NCBI): domain Eukaryota; kingdom Metazoa; phylum Chordata; order Ceratodontiformes; family Ceratodontidae; genus Neoceratodus; species Neoceratodus forsteri. Next base: position 952,382,847 of record CM028134.1, read on the forward strand.
ACTCAGCATACTCAGAACCCAAAATTTCAAAATTAAATAACTTTGGAACAAATTACTATTTTTTTCACCAAACCAATGCTGGCTTATTCTTTGGGGGTGGCAAGCTCTTTCTGCCCTGAATATTTCAGACCAAAATTCCAAACAGTGTGAAAAAGCAAACAAAGGAGACCTTTACAGTTTTTTCACTATTCACAGCACAAAATCCACATATCCGATCAAAATGAAACGTTGCAGGTCAGGAGACTTCCCCTATTGTACAGTGCATACCAAATGTTATGCAAATCTGTTGAATGGTTGCAAAGTTATTAAAGTGAAAAATTTGAGGTTTAACATTAAACTGCCTACTCAACCCTAACTATAGTGGCACTACCGTGCCACTATAATATGTACTGTTAGCGTTAAGAAATTTTGTGAGTAGTGCCAGGCATGACCATAGCAGGTGTGCTTTGTGATCTCATTCTGGTGAACTGAATTTAGGAGTGAGCTCAGTGACCCAGTTGGATGGGGTGATGGTGGAGAGATGGTGCTCTTATGTGACATCCACCCAGCCAGGGAATGAAAGCTGCAGGGTTGCCCACATGGACTCTGGTATCATATAGTGAAGACAACTAATCTCTTGCCATGGAACCCACAGCAATCTAGACAGCTCCATGAATTCTTGGCATCTGTTACTGAACAAATCTGTAGGGCCCACAAGAGCCCTGCACTTCTGTTGACAAACATAGTTTTCCATTGGGCCCAGTGCATTTGCACATGTTCACAAAGGTCCCTTTGGGATCTGCATGAATGAGGATACAATTACACAATTTCAAAAAGAATGGAAATTATTTTCAAAAAACTGTTAATGCACCAGGTAGGGTTACAGTTAATGCCTCAAAATATAGAAATATGGTATTATGGTTTCCAACCCTAACCCCCCCCCCCAAGCATCAAAAGTAAAAAGTAAAAACATTAGGGTTTTGGGTCTCCAGAGTCTTAACGAATCAGTGTTGGGGGTTTTTCCTTGTGGATGTCAACCTTAATATCAACCCTGTTCCCTGAGCAAAGAAAGTGAGGCGTGATCTATTTTCTTCACACAGGGCCTGCTGGGCCCTTCATAAAGAAAGCTATAACATATTGTATAGGAAACAGGTGCTGAGACATACAGTACTTCTGTATCTCTGACGACCGTATCATTTTGAGGCATTGACTTGGAGATATATCTTGTGCCTCAGACAGAATGCTATGGGTGGAGGGGGGGCATTAGAGTTGACAATCCCAAGGAAGACCCTACTACTGATTTGCCAAGACTGCTGAGATCCAAAACCCTAATGTTCTTGGGGGTGAGTGTGGAGAGTTAAAGTTGGAAACCGTAACACCACATTTCCAAACATTGGTGGCATTACCTGGAACCCTAACTGGTGCATTAGTGCAGCTTTTTTCAAATAATTTATATATAAGCAATAAGATCTGACTGTATGTGGGTTATTGTGTGATGCCTGCCTGCTCCAGGGGCATGGCCTGACTCTGAATGTGGAAGGACTTTAAGACCCTGGAATGACAGGTATCACACAACAACTGATACCCTATTAGAACTGATTACATCCAAAACTGATAAATACATAGTGAGATGGATACCAAAATGGTTCACTAACTGTACCCCAGCAAGTAACTGTAAATGGTTACATATCCAGGGAAGGGAAGGTGATGAGTGGTGTACACGAGGGATCAGTTTTGGGTCCTGTCTTATTTCAACTATTCATGTCTTTCTTAAATAATAACATACAGAACTACATTACTAAAGATGGCAATGACAAAAAAACTTGGTGGTGCAAGCTGTACAGTACAGCAAATTAAAGGAATACAAGCATATTTGAATGTTATAAATAACTGGGCCTACAAATGGGGTATGTCATTCAATGTGGGCAAATGTTGTGTCCTTCATTTGGGAAGAAACAACATTCAGCACCACTATGTGTTGAGCAACATGATCATAAATTCTGAAAACATGGACAAAGATTTAGGAATAATTGTAAAGAACAATGTGCCAGTGCTGTGGCTAGGTCAGATAGGGTACTTGGATCTATTAAAATGAATATAAAAAATTATACAGCAGATGTAATAATGCCACTGCATAGATCATATGTCAGACCACATCTAGGCTGTTGCTGTCAATGATGGTGGCCATACAGGAGATCAGATGTTGATAAAGTTGAGACGGTACAGAGTAGGACAACTAAAATTATGATTTAAACTAATAGCTACCCATACAAAGAGATATTAGACAAACTAAAATTCTACATTAGAGGATCATAGAAAAAGAGGTGACATATTACTATTGTATGACATTATGCATGATCTCTACCTCATGACTGAGTTAAATATACATTTCTAGGACATTCATTCAAAAACTAGAGGGCATCCATTGCAAGTTATGACTAGAAGATTCAAAATAAGCAAAAAAATACTTTTATATTGAAAGGGCTACTAATCTCTGGAATAACCTGCCGGAGACCTTATTAGTGAGACAAAGAAAATCCTTAAATTAAGACTGAATACATACATAACAAATGGTGGCACATTTAAATACTACTATTGACCTGCAGGAGCTATCTTGGGCTAAATGCCTTATCTGCTTCTTTTGCATTAGTGACATTAGTGATCCTGAAGAGTATTTTTTTCACTTAGAAAATGGACAGTTGAACTGCTATGTGAAACAAAATGCCTGAACAGTAGTTTGGTTGTATAAATAGTGGCTGGCTATGGTGAGAAAAGAAATGGGCAGGAGTGGAAATGTAGTGAGTAAGCAAGGAAGTGTGAGCAGCATACCAACTCTCTTTACAGCTGCAGGGGGCAGAGCCCTGCAGATGTCTTGCTATCACTTGGGGAAAAAAGGCACTTCAGACTCCCACTGAAGCAAAATTTTAGAGTTGAACCACGATCCTTCCATTACTGAAATCACTTCACTGGTGGTGGGGGGGGGGGGAGTTCCTTTCCTACATGCAGCATTCTCATGCCAGCTCAAATTACAATCAGTGGATACACTCTGTATAAACAACACAAGCAGCTTGTTTTAGTCTTAAAGGACAACTAAACTCTATTTTTACACATTTTTTTCTAAACAATAACCTATTGGCAGGGGTGTAGTGCTCCAATACTTCTTAAAATCTTCAGTGATGCCTTTTTGAAGTAGTTCTCCAGGCAGCAGTCTTAAATCATCTTAAACCAGTAACTGAACAATGTTTGAAGTACAGCTGTAAGAGAACTTTGTTTCATAGTTTCTCTGCTGAATTCCTTCGCATACTTTATTGAAGCACAAGGTGATTTGAAATCAGGTTTCAGCTTGTGGCAGTGGGGTCAGTGAGCTGGGACAGGCAGACAGTATCAGGGGGAAAGCGTGGACCGATAGCTCCTAAAGGCCCCTGGGATCCCCATCCCCAGCACATTTAATGTCTGCCTGCACAGCACAACACCAGGGGGAAAGTGTGGACCGAAGTTGCCTAAAGGCCCTCAGGACTCCCATTCCCAGCACATTTAATGGCCACCTGCACAGCACAACACCAGGGGGAAAGCACAGACCGAAGGTGCCTAAAGGCCCTTGGGACCCCCATCCCCAGTACATTTAACAGTTGCCTGCACAGCACAACACCAGGGGGCAAGCGTGGACCGAAGGTGCCTAAAGATAATCTCAGCACCCTCCCCTGCACAGCCTGTTTGAGGGGTGATACAGCATTTTCTGACTGCCAGCTTCAGTTGATTGTTACTGCTCAGCCACATACTTTCAAAATTAAGCTCATTTTTGGAGGATTGTGGAGTGACTTCAATTCCTGCACCATCTGCCTGACTCTTAAGATTACTTTATTTACTGCCTGCATCTGCCTATTTCACTCACTCATTTGTTCTGCTGTTTAGGATTTCTTTAGCTCTTTCTACACTAGGCTGTACTTGTATCTCATTGCTGATAAAGGGCAGACTGTTATTTACTTAGTGCTGCATGTTACTGAATACTGTGTTTTAGAACCTATGGTGTACGAATACTGCTTTGCTAGCCTGGGTGTACATTAGGCAGAGTTTGTGTTAGCAAGAGTTTGTGTTAGAAATGCAACTCATTGTCTCTTACCTGCTCCTCTGAGGGATTTCAGCCTGAGGCCCACTGCATGATACTGGCATCTCTCTGGGCTCCATTGTTCTCCGAACCTAGCCCACCCCTGCAGTTTCAGCTCCCCTAGCCCACTCATGCGCGCAGGGCTCGTCACCTAGGACTTGATTCAAATTACCCTCCCACTGCATGCTAATTAACCCTTTGTATGTTTTTTACTACTTCAGGCCCTAGGGACCCCTATCCCCAGTACATTTAAGGTCTGTATGCACAGCACAACACCAGGGGGAAGCACAGACTGAGGGTGCCTCAAGGTAATCTCAGCAGCCTCTCCTGCACAGCCTGATTGAGGAGTGTTAGCCTGTTGACACTGTGCATCGACTGCCCCGCCTGCCCCAGCCACCCTCCCACAGGTGTCCTTTTATTTAAGGACCACCATTACTCACTTGACCCTTTCAGTTTTTAAATAAGTTTTCATCTCACCCTTAGTAGGTTATCTCTAGCCACCACTACATGGTAGCATCATGCCCTTCTTTTACTCTTCTCCACACTTGCTGACCCACTCCCACCTCCCCTCGCTCATCTCTTCTCCTCCTCTCTTCCCCCTTCTTTCATTTCTCTTTGACCACTAGGAGTCACTACTGTTCACTTCTCTAATGCCATTCTTACCCCCCTCTGCAACCTCCTCACCCTATTCTCTGGCCCTTGCTGAGGCTTTCACTCCCTCCTGCCCTCCTATTTTACCCTGTTTTTCAATCTCCGTCCCTGGATTTGAATCTTGTACCCTCACCACCACAGTATGTGACCCTACCGCTGGGCCATCATGACTGCTTCATTACTTGAAGTTTTTAGTATCCCCTTTATACCCCCTCCTGCTCTGCTGTCTATGTACCCTGGCCATGTCCCTTCCCTGTCCTGCTCAGCAGCCTGCTGCCCTTGCTTCTCTGGTGATTCTTCTCCTTGTCAGCTCTACCCCATCTGCCCTCCCTGACTCCACCTCCCCATTGTCCCCACACTCCGACCACCGCGGCCTCTTCCCATATGTCCCCTCTGTTTATCTGCACCTTTCCTGCCTCTCCACCCCCAGCCCAGCCCCCGAGTGCCACCACCCATCTTGCTTCCCCTCTCCCATGAATTCCTCTGGTCTCCCTCTTCCAGGCTTTTCACACCCTTCATTCTCTTCCCATTCCTGTTTACCCTTCTAAACGTTCATGCCCCTTTCCCTCTGCCTCACCCCACCACAGGCCCCACCTGGCACTCTTCAGTATGATATCTCTTCTCTTAATGTCAGGTAACATCCCCCCAGCCCAAGTCCCCCCCACTGCCTGCCCCTTCCACACACCCCCACCCAGGATTTGTATTGCCACAATGAACACCTACAGCCCCCCTAAACAAATTTGATGGATTCCAGGGCTGGATTGCCCAACACCAACCTGATGTCCTGGCTATAATTGAGACCTGACTCTCAAAAACTACCCCAGACTCCTTCGTCATCCTCCCTGGCTATACCCTGTTTCGAGAAGACAGGATTGGGAAATGGGGGCGGTTGAGCCATTTACCTCGGTGACTCCCTTCACGTACATGCACTCCCTACCCCTCAACTTGCCCATGGTGCCCGAGCCCTCACTATCAAAGTCTTTTCTGGTTCCTCCAGGGAACCGTTATTCATCACTGCCACCTACATTCCCCTCACCATCAGAAATATACTCTCCATTCCTTACTTGATCACCTCTCCCAGCTCCCATCTAAAGTCGAACAAATTATGCTGTGGGGCCTTAACAATAATTGGCTCTCAAGTTCTGCCTCCCAGCCCAAAGACTCTATCACCACCCTAGATCTCACCCAACTCGTCACCCACCCCACCTGGATCAACCCTTCCAATGGCTCCACCTCACTTCTGGACATCATCCTATCTAATCACCCCCAGAAAATTTCTGACACCACAGTCCTACCCAATCCCCTTAGCTATCACTCCCTTGTAATTTGTTCCTGGTCTGGCAAAGCACAAAAGCGCCCTCCAAAACTACCTTCTGGTGTCATCACAAACTGGGTAAGCTGGGGCAGCTAAAAACCTACCTTACTCACTGGGACTGGGCCACAGTTAACCAAGCACCTGATATTGACACATCTCTCACTTATTTTATCCGCTTCTTCTGTGCAGCCTGACTTATTCGCTCTCCTCATCAAACATATTGTCAAAAACACTAACACCCCCTGGATTACACAATCCTTACTAAACCAAATGTGCCAGCGGGACAACCTCTGGCACAGAGACTTCAACTTGGGCATAGACAACTCTACCATGATGTTCATAATAAATGCACCTGGACCATCCACAGAGAAAAAGCTGACTACTAAAAGTCTGCCCTGGCCTCCTCTTGGGGTTCTTCCCACAAATTCTGGGGCAATATTAAGGAACTCAATAGTAAATCAGTCCACCTTCTTTGACCCTGTTCCACCCCCAACCACCTCCCTCACTCACCCTCCTTCTATTTCTGTGCATTCTCAGTGCAGGAGGCTAAACCTTACCTCCTAAAAGTCCTTAATGGCCCCAGCCACAGTAATGATTCGCTTGATCTCAGACTGCTTCACCAGGTTCTGGATGTGTTACTCTCTCCCCTCACTAACCTCCTTAACCACTCCCTCTGCCTTGCTCAGGTCCCCTCCACCTGGAAAGTAGCGGTCATCACCCTTCTACACAAGCGTGGGGACCGTACCATCTCTGGGAACTATCATCCAATCTCTATCCTTCCCCTGTAAAGCCTTAGAAAAAATAGCGCCGACCAGCATTCTGATTACCTCTCCACTCATAAACTCCTTTGTGAGGAGCAGCATGATTTCCACCTAGGCCATAGTACTACCACAGCCCTCCAGGAATTCTCCAGCTATCTACACTCTGCCCTCAATAGTGGGCACCTGTGGGGGTGGTCTCCTTAGACCTGTCAAAGGCTTTCAACACAGTTAGCCACCCACTCCTCCTGTCCACCCTTGCCCAACTAGGCTTCCCTCAGGGTGTCACCATCTGGTTTACCAACTACCTCTCCTCCCTCTCCTAATGTGTCAGAATCAATAACACCATCTCTGGCTGCCACCCAGTTTGCTCTGGCATAGCCCAGGGCTCAATCCTGGGTCCTCTGCTATTCAGTCTCTACCTCAACACCCTTCCCACCATCTGTTCTGAACACATCCTCCTTCATGCCAATGTGGTACTCTTCTCTTCACATCCTGACCCCCATACCCTACAAGACATCCTTCAAAAACCCTTCAGCCAGGCAGAGTCATGGTTCATTGACCACAGGCTCATTCTCAACCATAAAAAGATGAAGTCCATGCTCTTCTCCCACAACCAGAGCAGGTACCATGGCTCCCTACTTAGATTAATGACTAATAGTCTCCTCCCCATTAAACAGGTTTTCAACTTCAGATATCTTGGCATAACCTTTAATCTGGCACTATCCTTCCATGACCACAACCACTTCCTTTGCTCCTCTGTCAAGACACATATTGGCCTACTCTACTGCCATAGGGACTGCCTCCCCCCTTAAGCCCTTAGGCTTGCTATTACCTGCTTATTCCTCTCCCTTGTCGATTATGGGCTCCTTGTCAACTGGGCTGCTACCAACACAGTCCTCCATAGAATCAAACTTTCCCTCTACAAAGTGTGCCACCTCTTTAGAGGCTGTGCCAAGCTCACCCACATGTGCACTTTTTACACTCTAGTCAACCTGCTTGACTTTGAGGAGTGACTCCAGTACCAGACCTGCATCTTCACCAAACAAAATTATGGTTGGTCTGGCCCCACCTGGACTCTTATTGTTGACTCAACTTGCCCCCACTGCACCCTCCACCCATAGCTCCACTAAAGCTTTGCTACATGTGCCCAGAGTCAGGACTGCCCTGGCCCAGAGGTCCTTCATCTACAGAGCCCCAACTTGGATAAACTCCCTCCCTGCTTTCATCTCCAATGAGAACAGACTTGGGCTCTTCAAATCCTCACTCCAGAGCCACCTCTGCACCACCTACAGCTGTAATTGCCCATAGCTCCTGCCTACCTGATCATCCTGTATTGCCTGACATCATTCCACCTTCGACAATGGACTACTGTCCAACCTCCTTACCTCTCCGGCTCTGCTTGTACATACATGGTACTATTTAGTTATTTATTAAAAAGTTTTACCAAGAGGGCACACTGAGCAGAGTACTAATCAAATCCATGTGCATCCTGAGGGATGGGGAACATAGGAATAGACATATAATACATACAGTTCATTTGCAACACAGTTTAAGGAGGTATGTACAATGTGGCTATGCTAACAGAAGTTAACTAGAATACTTACATTGATTTATACATATCAGCATTTGAGATTCGGTAGAGACAGAAGACAATCCAGTAACAGGAAACCATACTGTTCTCATGCACTTTTATCCACACTCACATGATGTGGAAAAGTGTTTATTTAAGAGGTGGCTGAGGTTCTGGGAGGTGGTCATTAGCCAGGTGCATGCAGAGAGGGAGTTCCACAATTTGGGCATATGGTATCTCAAGGCTGCTTGCTCTGATGACATTGACATGCATGATACAGACAGGAGACGGGTGTCAGCATTTCTCAGGGAATATGCTGGCACAGTATGGGGTGTGAGCACAGCCTCCAGGTATGGAGGCAAGGACTGGGACCAATACTTGACTGTGAACTTGGCATAATGGGCCCATCAGTGGTCGTAGAGTGATGGCAGATTTAGGGACTGATAGAGATCGCAGTGGTGTGAGATGGACGAGCCATTAGTAGAGAATCTGCTGAAAGGGTGGAAAAGATGGTCCAGTCTGGCTAGGTTGGACTTAGGAGTGGCACTGTAAACTGCATCCCCATAGTTGAATATGTGGAGAATCATACTCTGGATACTTACGGGGCATATCACCATTCAAAAACGTCACTGCTGCGAGCGGGCGAGTGTAAAACTGAAGCAAATAACAATTGTGTAGTTTTTGGAGTGAGAGGGAGCACAAAATAAAGCTTGCTTACAGCCACAAGCATTGCCAAAAGGATACAAAAATTTTATTTTTGGGCTAAACTTTTAATCAGGAGCCCTGTCTCCTAGCAACACTGGGAAACAGGAAGAGAGCACGGTAGTTGTCTGACAGCTCGAGTCAGAACTACAGTAGCACTATAACATTGTATTTTTCTTATTATGGACACCTTGTTACAGTGCCTGTGCCTTGTATGAGAGGTGGACGCATGGAGCAACACATTAATAAGTAGGATTGTTGAACTTTAGTGTTTCTTGCCGCATGACCCCAACAGATACTTCCGGGGCATATCACCATTCAAAAATGGCACTGCTGTGAGCAGGGCGAGCGTAGATCAGGGTGCGCATCACCGTGCATGGAGACACGCACACCATGTTGGCGCATGTCTGCTGTGTCCACTGTAACACTGGGACAGGGACAAACCAATATTGAACAAAGGTGAAACAGAGAAAAGAGATGAAACAGTGTACTACATGTGGTATGTATGATGAGGGGGAGGAAGTTCAGGGGTATATATGTGAAAATTGTATCTTAATTGAAGTGCTGCAGGCAGAGATTGCCTCCCTGCAAAACAGGGTAAGAATACAAGCTGAAATCTCAGCTTTAGAACAATTTATTGATACCGTTGGGACTGACCTTCATGCAGCACAACAGACATCATTAGTTGATACCAGTCCACTTAAAACAAATTTGGCAATTAGGGACAATGACATAAATGAATGGTGCATAGTACAGGGAAAATCAGGGAAAAGAAGGGCAGAAGAAATATAGGAGACTGTTCTAATATACTGACCCCAAATAGATACCAAGCCCTCGCTACCGAGTGTGATTTACACAAAGTGGAGGAGCCCATAACATCAAAAATGGTAAATAGAAATTGTACAAATTCCCATGACCTCCCCCATCCTGACACACCATTAAAACTGACAAATGGCAATTGCAATCAGAATACCCATGCCCCCCCATCCTGATATATCTGTGCAAGAAAAAAATAGAAGAACCAAGGGATGCTTTAGTAATTGGTGATTCCATGCTAAAGTACTCAGATCATGTGCTATGCAAAAATAGGAAGGAATACACAACAGTATCTGCTTTGCCAGGGGCAGGGATTGGGGACATACGAAATCTACTCCCAGGGTTACTTGAGAATACAAAAACATCATTGACAGTATTGCACGCAGGTGTCAATGATGTCGGTAAAAAAAATCTCACTGAGATCCAATATGACTTCGAGAGTGTGGGGGTAGAATTAAAAAATAGAGGATGTGACCTAATCGTTTTGGGAATTCTGCAAGTCCCTAGTGCAGGAAAAAGACAGTTGGACTGTATAAAAAGTTTAAATGGATGGTTGAAAAGGTGGTGCAATAGAGAGGGACATATTTTTATGGATCACTGGGAGGATTTCCAGGACCATCATTATTTTTCACAGGAAGGGCTACACTTTACTAGATGTGGGAAAAGTTTTTTTTCATCCAAAATCAAACTGTTTATCAAACAAACTTTAAACTGAATACTGGGGGGGGGGATATAGGGCCTACAAACAGTAATGTGCTATATAAACAGGAGCCCATATGGAATTGCCTAGTCCTTAATGCTAGAAGTCTCACAAATAAAATGAAGAAGTTAAGATGGAAATTACATAATGATAAAATACATATATGTGCCATTACAGAGACATGGTGGAGGATAGATGATACCTGGGATAAACAAATCCCAGGCTATACCCTATATAATAAGGATAGGTTTCATAAAAAAGGTGGTGGAGTGGCATTATATGTAAGTAATGATTTAACATCGGAGAGTATAGAGTACTCCATGTGGGAACAGGTAGACATCCTGTGGGCTAAAATTATTTCCCCACGATCATCTAAGATTAATATAGCTGTGATCTATAGACCACCGGCTAGTAGTCCAGAAAATGACAATCTAATATTGGATTTTGTTAAGTGTGTAAACCAGGAACACAGTGTTATCTTACTAGGAGATTTCAGTCTTCCAGGTATAAACTGGGATACATTGCAGACTAATTCCCAGGCCGAGGCTAAATTCCTCGAGACATTTATGGTACTTGGGTTAGAGCAGTTGGTAAATGGAAATACTAGGGGCAGCTATATTTTGGATTTGGTTTTAACTAACTTGACTGATAATATTCAAAATTGTAGGGTTGATGTACCTCTGGGAAATAGTGACCATTCGATGGTCAGTTTTGAATATAATAAGGGTTACCGTAGTATTAGTGGAAGTACAGTATTGTATGATTTCAATAAGGTGGATTACTGTACTTTAAATACTGAACTAGAAAATTGGAACTGGAGTCTGGAATTAAGTAATCATACACTACACGAAATGTGGGCTATATTTATTACAAAATTAAATGGGTTGATTTATAAGTACATCCCAACTAGTAATAAATATCACAAAACCAGGGGTTCCCTTCCACCTTGGATGACAGCATCAATCAAAAAGCTAATCAAGAAAAACACTAAGGCATATGTTAAGGCCAAACATTGTGGTAAACCTAAATCTTGGGAGGTCTATAAATACCAATTAAAAAGGGTAAAAGCAGCTATTGCTACGGCAAAAAAGAAATATGAGCTTAATTTAGCTACAACAATGCAGGATAATTATAAAAGCTTTTATGCTTATAATAATAATAAAAAAGGATAAGGACATACAGTTGGTCCATTAAAAGATGATGCTGGTAAACTAATAACAGACAACAAGGACATGGCTGATATGTTTAATACATATTTTTCGTCAGTATTTAATGTAGGAAATACATCTATAGTACAGAATCAACCACCTAGGGGGTCATCAGATCTAATAATAGAGATTGAAGAAGTCAGAACTAGACTAAGAAATCTAAACCCAAATAAGGCTTATGGACCTGATGGTCTACATCCAAGACTATTGAAGGAATTGTCAGATAACCTGGCAGGGCCTGTAACATTGATTTTTCAAAAATCCTTGGAAACTGCCCAAATTATCGAGGCTTGGAGACAGGCAATAGTGATCCCAATTCACAAAAAGGGTTCCAAACAAAGTGTGGGAAATTATAGGCCGATAAGTTTGACATCTACCCTTGGAAAAATGTTGGAGGGTATTATCAAGGACTTTATTATGGATTATGTAGAATTAGCCGGGCTTAGGGATGCGACACAGCATGGATTTACCAAGGGACGCCCATGCCAAACTAATCTAATCGAGTTTTATGGGAAAATAGGTAAAACACTTGATAAGGGAGATTTTGTGGATGTGGTATTCCTGGACTTCGTGAAGGCATTCGATAAAGTCCCACATGAACAACTAATACAAACTATTCTTAAATTGGGGATAAGCCATAAACTGGTATATTGGATAAAGGATTGGCTGAGGGAGCGGAAACAGAGGGTATGTGTCCTTGGGGAATCATCTGAATGGGCCCTAGTTATGAGCAGGGTCCCTCAGGGATCTGTTCTGGGACCATGTTTGTTTAATCTTTATATTTCTACTATGCAGGTTACAACTAATGTTTGGTAGTCCAAATTTGTGGACGACACATGCATAGGTTTCCCAGTAAATAGTCAGATGGATGCACTAAAACTGCAGAAGGCCCTTGCAGAATTGGAGACATGGGCTACAGAGAATATGGCATCTTTTAATATTGACTAATGTACTGTAATGCATCTGGGGAAAAAAATCCAGAGGTGGATTATATTCTAGATAGCCATCTACTTAGGGTAGTAAAGGAAGAAAGAGACCTGGGCATCATGGTTAGTAATGACCTCAAACCCCATTTGCATTGTAATCATGTGGTCAAGAGATCAAATAACATCTAAACTGTATACATAGGCATATTAAAAGTAGGAAAAGAGGTTTAACTTCCTCTTTATACCTCCCTGGTGTGCCCTCATGTGGTATGTTCACAATTTTGGGCCCCTTAGGATATAGGCAAGATATAGATGTGCTGGAGAGGGGTTCAGCTGAGGGCTACAAAAAGAATTAGGGAAGTACAGTGTTTATTACAGGGAAAGATTGAGGAATCTGGACCTTTATTCTTTAGAGTATCGAAGGTTGAGAGGATATGTGTCTTATTTCAAAGCGCTATCTGATAGAAGCTTTGGAAACAACTAGGATTAACTTTGAGACACCAGTCTCACAACACGCAAGGCTAATCATTTACAACTTAATGTGGAAAAGGTTTAATACAGAGGCAAGAAGGTACTGGTTTTCATTAAGAGTTGTTAAAATTTGGAATGCATTACCAGCTGGGGTGGTGGGTTGTCAAACTATGTTAGCCTTTAAGCAGTCACTTGATTATTATCTGAAGAGTAAAAATATAAAAGGGTACTAATTTGTATTGAAAAATTTAGTAAAATAATAGTATGGTGAGCTAAATGGACTTTTTGTCTTTAGAGAGCTCAGGACAACCTATGAATATCCTGTACGAGTGCCTATGAGCTGACAAGGGGATGTAACCACAGTTGCGGTAGAGAGTGCCCGATTTGTGGTGCATTTTTTTTGTGGATGGAATCGATGTGTACAGAAAAATTGAGATGCTGATCCAGCAAGACCTCAAGATATCTAAAGGAGGGGCAATCCTCCAAAGTAGTCCAGTCCAGGGTGTGGAAGGAGGGGGGGGGTTAAGCCCAGAGAGTCTCTGCCTCATGCCAAAGGTCATGGAGTCAGTTTTCTTAGCATTGAGGAATAGCTTGTTAGCGCAAAACCAGAGCTAGACTTCATTGAAGTCCTGCTGCAACTAGGTTGCTACCTCAGTCTTTGAAGGGCCAGAAGCATACAAGACAGTATTGGTCACATACGTATGTATGGAATTGAGTGGGAAGGTGGTGGGTAGGTAATTTAGGAAGATGGAAAACAGGAACAGGCCAAGGACTGAGCCTTGAGGGATGCTGGTGATAACTGGGAGGGTGGGTGAGGTGGAGCCATCAATTCTGACAGGCTGGGTTTGGCCTACCAGGTTGGAATGGAACCAACTGGTGGCCTTGGGAGATAGTCCAGCAATGGAGAGCTTATCAAACAGGATGGCATGAGAAACTGTGTCAAATGCCTTGGCTAGGTCTTCAAAAATAGAGAAGGTAATGTGACCCTTGTCCATCCCAACCAACTTGGAGTCGGTGAATTGTAGGAGCAAAGTGGCTGTGGAGTGGAACTTCCTGAAGCCAGACTGGTAGGGTGAGAAGAAGGAGGAGGAGGAGTTGAGAAAAGAGGAGAGTTGGGAGAGGACTAGATTTTCTTGAAGTTTTACCAGAATGAGGAGGAGGGAAATTGGATGGTAGCTGCCAGGGTCAGAGGAGACACTTCCCTTTGGGAGTGGGATGATAGCAGCATGTTTCCATTTGGAGGGAATTGAGGCAAGTGAGAAGGAGAGATTGTAACATCAACTGGGGGGGGGCTGCAATTGCAGGGCAGCTAGGTAAAGCATCTTGTAATCCAGACTGGTGGGACATTTATCTTTGTTAGAGTTTAAGGCAATCAGAGCATTCAGAACTGCCAATGGGGAGACTTAATAGAAGGAGAATGAGGGGGCAGAAGGGAAATGGGCTTGTGCATGGGTAGCTGCTGAGGGGTGTTTAGACTGGACTGGGGGAGGGCAGACAGTAGTGCTGAGGTGCAAGTCATGAAATGGGAGTTAAATTTGGTTGCTACTGCTAGAGGGTCTATTATTATGGTATAGCCTACATTTAATGCAGGTGAGGGGATCATAGAGGGTGGGGAGAAAAGGGATATGACCACTTTCCAGAATTTTGCCAGTTGGTTTATGTTAGCCTGGAAGGAAGATTTAAAGTGTGAAGCCTTAGCCTTCCTGATTTGCCTAGTGCAGGTGTTATGTAACGAATGGCATTTTGCATGGTCAACAGGGGAACTGGAGTCTTCAAAAGTCTTCCATGTTTGGTCTCTGGCTCTAGTAAAGGACATGATGTCAGCAGTGATCCACAGCAAGAAAGCACCCCACTTGAGACTGTCTGAGAGGAGCATGGATGTACCATGCAACTAGGAACTTGTGTTTGAAATACAGCCACATGTCATCAATAGAAGACGCCCTGTGGATGGGGGACCAATCGATGTCAGTCAGGTCTTTTACTAGCATGGCAAGGTCCAGGGATTTAAATGACCTTGAGATAATGGTTCTGGGAGATGGGGCTTTAGGCCAGAAAATTTTACGGATTAAGTAAATCATGTTGTGATCACTTAGTGAGTTAGGTAGGGTGTCTGATACAATTATGCAATGCCGGTGAGATGTGAAAGCCCAGTCCAGAAGTTAATGGTTATTCAACTTCTTGTTCAGTCAAGTGGGTTCAACAATCATTTGTGACAGATTTAGTGCCTCACCTTGGTTACGGAGCTTAGAGGTGGTGCTGGATAGTCAGTTTAAATTAAAATCCCCTTAGATACGGAGCTCGCTACCCCTGGTGAGGGAATTCAGGGAGCCCAGGTGTTCCATAATGATTGGTAATGTGGTTTCTGAGGGGGCAGTAAGACCCTGTTATAAATAATGGGATAGTGTGGGGGAAGGAGAGTTTAACTAGTAGTGCATCAATCGGGTGAGGGAGTTTTTGTATATTGACAGGGGTGAAAAGGATGTTTGAGGAGATATACACAGCTATCCCTCCACCCCTCTTTTTGCCTGGTCAGTCGAGCCTGATAGTGGAGTAGCCTGGGATGGATATTTCATTGTCATTGTTCTGTGTCTTGAGCTAGGTTTTGGAGATAACCAGGACATCGGGTTCTAGGGAGGTGATAATTGGCTGCAGCAGTGTGATTTGTTTAGCAGGCTGCATATGTTTAAATGCATCATTTTTAGAGCTCAAGGTAGATTTAGGGGCAGTGGTTGGCCTTGTGTTTAGGGTGGTAGATGGCCCTGGGTTTGTCTCAACTTCACTGTTGCTTCCTGCCTTGTATTTCCGCTACCGTGGCATAATTTTGTATTATGTATTGTCACCTGTCACTGATTGTTGTACCAGTGTCTAACCATGACATAGAGCCTTTGTAAAAGAGTCTCTGACTCAAAGGTTTGTAACTCCGAAACTATTAATAAATAAATAAATATTGTGATGATCCTCCAGTTGAGTAAAACAGGCCGTCTCATTTTTTAGTAAATCTGTTTGTTAAGTTATAGTTACTTTCTCTACTAAGGTAAGTGAATGTCATACAACCCTCTATACAGCTTTTGTATTTACAATCCTATGGAAAAATGTGGGTGGTTACGCTTTATTTGTAGCTGTAAGGAATTTATTTGGAAAACCTGCATGACTGATAATAAAGTGAAAGTGTCATTGGTGCCTGTGTCTAATGGCTATCTTTCCTCTATGACTTGCAAAGTACTCACTGTAAGCTACAATGGCACTGGTGGGTGAGGGGTTGAGAAGGGGGGTGATGGTAAGGCTTCATTTTGTTTTTCTTGCTTAGCCAGATTCTTCTCTATTTAGTGTATAATCAAACATGTAAACAGTAAACTAGAGTAACTATGACATTAAACTGGAATTACACTTAGCTGATACCTGCCCTATGGTGGTGTCTAATTATGCACTTGTGGTAGCATGGACCCTGGAGTTACTCACTGCTCTGCTTTGACTTGTCATATTGTCTTCTACATATCTACTAGTGTGATATTTTTCTGTTTGTATTAAATGAAGCATTTGGTTGGCATGGTAATGCTATGTATGTTTTGCTGCCCAAACAATCAAACCTAAGTCAGTGAGTCCACTGGGCTAAGGAGTATAGGCCCCTATAACCACAGATGGCCATGTGTAGTCTGTGGCAGTTTGAACACATCCTGCCTGGGGGGAATATTCAGACAATTAGCTCACTGCAACTGGAGTGTGCAAACTGTTTAAATATGGGGCCATGTTGGTACAGTGCATAGTGATTATGTGCTATGCTGACACAGGCCCAGACTGAAAATGGCTGATAGGAGCACAATGGAGGTAGCATGGATCAAATGGGATAGTGGCAGGGCTTCTGTGGGCTGTATTTTGCCCTAATATGCTAATGACCCCTTTGGGCATGGAAGGCGCTATGGTCCATCTGCATGCCCATTATGGGCCCATTAACATGTGTGTGTGCCCCTCCAATTCTGTAGCTGTCTTACATATTCCTTGTGGTCTAGTGGTCCCCCTACACCCCTATTCACCTATTCTGTTGCTGTCTCAAATATTCCTGATGGTGTAGTGGTTCCTGTACCCCCTGATTGACTGTCCTGTAGCTGTCTTGAATGTTCCTGGTAGGCCAGTGGTCCCCCACCCCCGATCACCTGTCCTGTAGCTGTCTCAAATATTTCTGTTTTTTTATTGGTTTCTGCACCGCCAACTGACCATCCTGTTGCTGTCTTGAATATTCCTGGTAGTGTGGTAGTCTCCCACCCGCCCAGAAGGGCATCTGATCCTCTGTTAACCCACCTGCTCAGGACTCCCCCCCCCCAACTCAGGTCACCTAAGTCAAAGTACAGTAATAGTGACAGTGACCTGCACAGGCCTTTGTTCACCACCATGGCTGGCCACTATCTGATTGTCAGTTAGCGATCATAGAAAAGTTATTTGTACAATACCTACAATTGTGCAGAGACCATCAGATGGAAAACAGTTGATGTGATGAGCAAAGGACTGTGCCAGTCATCACTATTGCTGTAGTCTGCACTATGTGACCAGGACTGGGGGGGGGTGCCTGAGAGGGTGAGTAGGGATGGGGTCAGATGCCCTTATAGGGGGGACTACTAGATCACCGGTATTAAACAGTACAAGATAACTACAAGATGGGTGATCTGGGTGCTTGTACAATGTATTTTTCCTGGGTAGATCAGCTTAGATGCAGCATCTGCTTTTCAGTGGGATTTTACTGTACAGTCCTGCTATTACAGTTTTACAATATACAGTATTTACACAGTATAGCCCAGCTGAGTTGTGATATCTTGTTTGCAGTGGGGTTCATTTTGACCCAGTTTTTTACACAGTATTTATCCAGGATAGTACAGTGGAGATGCAATACCTTTTTTTTTTCAGTGGGATCCTCCTTTTACCCATTTGAATAATGCATTTACCTAGTACAGTGCAGCCCACTTAAGTGCACATGGGATAATTGCACATCCCGGTTAAGTGCACACTTTTTCAATATCCCATTTTTTTCCCTGTGTTTTCCATGTTAATTTGATTGCTTAGATGCACACTGTATAAGTGCATATTTCGGTTAAGTGCACATTTTTTGAGAGAAAAGCCTATTAGATTTTATATCCTGCATCTTCCTAAAGTGCACATCCAAATAAATTATTGCTGCAGATTATCCTATAGCCCCTTTATTCCTCCTTTATAAGTCCACCTTAAGCACTAATTGACTTTTGTGCTAAGTAACATTGTGTGCTGCAACTACAGTAGTCTTCACTCAGTCACTCACTCATTGCAACGATCACAGAAAGAAAGTAACGTTCTTTCTTGAACAGAAGCTTGCCTTACTTAAACTTGGTCAGCCAGATGCCAAGATGTCCGATGTTGCTAGGGGCAATGGTGTCAATGTTTCTACTGTGTCCTTATTTATGCTACAAGGGAAGGCGGGTTGGACATCAGCCAATCTGTCTGAGGGAACCACAAACTCAGAAGAGAAGATCGTGGAAACGCTGCAACCGATTCCCATGCTGCTGACCAGAATGACCCACGTGGATTTTGTCACATGCTGAGCAATCAGGACCTGGTGACTTTCGCTGAAGTAATATGGAGCATGAATAAAGTAAGAAACTGCATATGTGCACCATTTAGAGAACTTGTACTACAAACTGCATATACACTATGTATTACTGTAGCACCAATTAAATAAAGCGTTTCTAACCCATCGGAATGCCTGGAAAACTATTGTTCGGTTAAATGCACAGCCCGGTTAAGTGCACAATTTTCAAATATCCCGAGGGTGTGCACTTAAGCAGGCTGCACTGTATTGCCCAATGAGAGACAATTTCTCATTTTCAGTATGGTCCAGCTTTTACTATATATTTTTCCAGGACAGAGCAGTATAAGCAGTAGTGCATTTTTAAATGTCTTTTCCATGAAGTATTAATAACTTAATAATGTGGCAGTGACAACTTTGTTCATGTCTTGTAGTTGGTACTTTTTGTTAATGTGAAAGATGGATCTGCAAATGGGAAATGTCCTGCAGGAATCCTTTAAACCAATGAGTGGCCAGCTGTACCTGTGTGTCTAGAAGTGCTGCTGGTACTTTGCAGAGTGCGAGTATGGAGCAACTGATTAGTCACACCATGTGAGCCTGTGAGGGATTAATTCTCACATGTCAGGAGTTGGGACTTGGCTAGGGCCGAGTGAGTTTGATGGTTGATGGCAGCAAAACAATATGAATTAATAACCAGTCTGGTTTTATCATAAAAGGAGCAGTGGGGTAAGTGTGCTATTTTGTATTAATAATTTTGTTTTTACTGAATGGTCTTATCTGACAGTGAGGGTCTGGGCTGTGTCCAGTGACTCGAGTGATTTCTCTTTCCCCCCATATTGCCCCTTGTTGCAAACCTCTCATCCCCCCACTGTGAGCAAGCATGGAACCTATGAAGTGAAGTCCACATGCATCTGATGGTGGATGGCGATTCTTCAGCATTAAAGCCTGTGCTGCATTTTGATGAGGCATTGAGTTATTTGTGTTTTTTTGGCTTTGGTGTCTGGGATGACTTCTGATTGGGTGTTTATGGTGGGATGAGTCTACCACTGGCATTGCCCCTGCCCTTGCTATGTGACTGGGCTGTGTGCATGCCAAGGGACATGTTTGACATCAGGTCATCATCTGTTACAGTTTACTGTGCACCCCTGCAGATTGGCCATCATATGTGGGTTGTGCTGGAGTGCTGATGGTGTTTTAGTTCAAGTGTATGACATATGGGAATTTGGGTGGTTGGCTGCCATGTACTGGATATGAATGGTAAACATCATCCTGCTGTAGAGCAGCGACAATTATGGTCATGCCACTGTCTGAGGTCTTGTAGGTTGCAGAACCCTTGCTGTATTTCAGGTCTGTGGGCGGTGATGTCACTGTATGTGCCCTATATTTCATGCAGCTGTCCCTGCTGAACCTTACCCTCCCTGCTCCACTTATCTCAGTTCAGCATACATGCAAATAAAGCATTCATAACCTGATATACATCCTGTGTCAATATTGTGCCCTGATGGACCCTCCAGTGGGTCCTATGTATCAATCAGTTCTATTCTCTGGCATGGATGGTCTGTGTAAGTATCTGCTGTGTGACAGACACATGCACCTCCAGGCTATTATTTTGTGTGCTCATCTTGCTGCCTTGTATGTCTGACTGGGTGGTGCACTATTGGGTAGGGGTAGAGTATTCTGTTCAGGTTGCAAGGTAACAGGTGCAATGCTTGCTGCAGTGATAGCTGGCTGTACTCGAGAAGTGGTATATAGTTGGGTGTGTGAAGGGTGGCTGGAGTGGGATGTTTTGCTTCAGTTTTGATAATTGTTTTTTTTTTTTAAGAAAATAAAAAGTAGTTATTTTCATAGTGATATTGGTTCGTTGTAACAAGTCAAAGAAGGCTTTAAAAGCAGCCAAATAGTGTAAAAATGACCCTCAAAATGCTCCAGCATGCATCTAAAACCTGATAGCTTCTGGAAGTCTAGGCAGCCTCACATCCCCGGCTTGTGGGGGTTGGGGATATCATAGTTCATGGAGGCCCCACACTTCTAAATTTAGCACTACACAACTACCTGTTGGTCAAAACTGACTTTGTAATGAGATTGTATTGGTCCAGCAGATATTCAAATTACACTACTCACACACTCTTTCTGTCTCCCAATTGTGTGTGTGTGTGTGTCTGTGTGTGTGTGTGTGTGTGTGTGTACAATCATTTACTGCTGTTAGTAGGGTTTGTTAACCCTTTTACGACTGATCTAAGACTAAATGATAAACAGAGCTCCAACATACCTCCTTCCTCTCTCTCTCTCTCTCTCTGTCTCTCTTTCTCTCTTAGGACACCTAACCCCATTTTCTACACATTTTTATCTAAAGAATGCCCTGTTGGTCAAAACTGAGTTTGTAATGAGACTGCATTGCTCCAGCAAAGATTCAAATTACATCTCTCTCTCTCTTGGCCCCTGCCCCAAATTGTGTGTGTGTGTGGCAGTGTACTATGATTTACTGCTGTCTTTAAAGTGTATTAACCCTTTCAGGACCAATCTAAGACTGAATGTTAAACAGAGCTCACGATTCCTCCTCCCTCTTGCTCTCTCTGAGAACCAGATTTATACAGGGGAATGCTGCAAAGTGAAGCTGATAAGACATGACAACTTACTTGACTTTTTTGTCAGCTTAAGCTTTTAAACTATTTCACAGCCTTTTACAAATACAGCTTACTATATGCACTGAAAAATGGAGGCTGATGGTATTGATAAAAATTATGTATTTCTGAAATCACTGACTGTAGCCTACAGACTATGTAAGTAATGTCCATCACTGCTGGACTTGATAGACTGCATAGTACTGTATTGCACAGATATTTAATGTGTTTTGTTTTTACTTTCATTTGATCCTCAGACCTCCATCTTCTTACCCCTCTCCCCAACAACCACCACACACATTTGTATCTAAACTTGCTCTGTAAACCAACAGCACAAGTACAAAATGGTAAGATCAGTTTGCCTTATCAATTTAAATCACATAACCTGTTATACATAGAAATGTAGCCCTCCCTCCCTGTGTCTAGGAGTATGGATTGAATATGTCTATGGGGAGTGGGCACCCACAGCAGCAGAAACAGTTCCAGTGGCCACATTACCCAGGCCCAGATGTCACACACAGGGTCCCTTTTCCTCACTGGAGCTGGATGAAAACAACAAATTAATGCATATTAAACAGCCCCTTTCAATAATGGAATGTCTACATGGAACTTGAAGAAACAACAGGGATTCCAAATTCATTAAACATATTCACACATAGCTCTGGGGAGCATCAGTTAATTCATAGGGAACACAGTCAGCTTTCACATGGCCAGTATGGCCATAATAGCAGCTTTTTCCTGAACCTAGGAGGCTGCACAGTCCTTAGGTCAGCATTAACTGGATACTGCTATGGTTACAAAGTTTGAAGGCAGCACAAGTACCAGAATAATTCACAGTGCCTAACAGCCCATTATTCTTCACAGGCACCCAAACTGTCAATGATCCCCATCTTCCTCTCTCTCTCTCTTACCGCCTAACTCAGTGGGTCCCCCTTGGAACATTCAATCCTTGAGGCTTCTGCATTTGCAGGTCCCTTCATGACACCTGCATCCTTTCCAACAGCTGGCAGCAACTATCCCCAAATTGAGAAGGGGGACACATTCCATGGAAATCCAAGGCAACTCGCTCTATGGACACTACACTCCCTGCCGTATTCCTGCACACTGGATCTCTACACAAATCAGCACAGACATGTGGCTGATGGCTCCCCTCTCAACCTGAGCTGGTCTCCAAGATGCTGTATAGCTTATGGCTACTGGCTCCCACTTTTTCTTCTGTGTCCCCCAAGTGCCACTGGCTAGGGCCAGAGTGCACAATCACCCCCAAGCAGCCCCGACTCACTCTCACTGCCTTACCACTCACTCCTCCAACCAGAACTCTCCCTCCCACATAAACTGCTGGGCTTTTTCCACCCACTTACCCATGGTGACCTACCAACCCACAGGAGGCTCCACCTGAGTTTTTAAGAAGAATTTACCCTTTTCCCTACTGGGCCAAATTAGGTCACAAAAACAGAGGGAGGGGTGAATAGCTTAGTAATCTCCCAAAGTGGGGATTACATGAACGTAGACAATGATGGTAGATAATGACCGCTGGACCCCTCTAGTCTGTCCATTTTTAATTATGATTACTATAGCTGCAGACCCAATTTGCCCTAAAGCGTTGTCTCATACAACCCCTTCCTTCTGCCTAGGATTCCTTTTTGGCTGTCCCAGGCATTTTTGAAGCCCACCACTGGTTTTACCCCATCTGTTTCCCATGGAAGGCTGTTCCAGGAATCCACCATCCTTTCTGTGAAGAAGTACTTCCTCACATCTCATCTGAATCTACCTCCATCCAGCTTCATATCATGATCCCTTGTTCTACAACATCTTTTTCTCTGAAATAGATCTCCCTCCTGTATTTAAAGGGCTCCATAATATCCTCACTCTCCCTCCTCTCCTCCAGGATCTTCATATTGAGATCTTTCAATCTCTCCTCATAGGGCTTCTGATGCTGACCTTGCACGATTTTAACAGCCCTCGCCTCTCTTCTTGCCACTTTCTCCTGTTCCCAATTGTTTCCCTTTCCATACCTTTCTCCTTTTACTGCCTTTTTTCCACTTTCTTCCCTTGCCAACCTCGTGCTTCCTTGAATAACTTGCATCCTGGTGGGACTCTCGCTTCTTTTGGGATCTCTCCACTCTCTATCTCAGATTGTGGTGGCCAACTTTCTGCCTCCCCTATTTCTTCAGTCACCACCACCCCCTGGCTACTTTAAATGTCCATCAGAGTAACATTTAAATCATCCACTGAGGACTGTGGTTGCTCCAGGATGAGAGCAGAACTTCACCTCAGTATAGCTTCTTATCCTTCCAGGTTGTCCCACAGTCCCCAGTGTAGACATACCTCTCCTCCCTGCGCCATTCCTGCTACCATTACTTGAAGACCTTGGTGCAGAGCTCTCTCTTTCTCTCTCTCCATCCACATGTAGTACAACATGCACTCACCACTCACATTTTAAACACATGGGAAACACAGGATCAAGCAGATAAATGATTGACCTTTACCAAAAATGAAAGTTACACATAGAGCTGAGTACTGCAATTCATCTTTACATTTAAGGCCATGAAACAGCCTTATCAAGTTAATATATTAGAAGTCATGGTGACTCTGACCAGAACTTGTTTTAACAGACAGTGTTGTATGGGTACAGAGCACTGTCAGCTAATCACAGAACAGCATTTCTCTTACCCATTTTCTAATTATAGTTTCTTCATGTTGCAGGAAGTGTCAATATGTTATTAGGGTATGCAAGTGTTATTGTGTGTCACTTTTGCATTTAGAGGTGGTGTGAGTTTATAAATCTGTGGTACTTTTCCTGTGTTTCTTTGTAAAGTTCACTATTTTTAGTGACTGATGCACAAAAATATCTTTTGAATGCTGTTCCTTCAGACATTGCTCCATTTATCTGTTTAACTCTGGTAATCCTGGGAGTATTGTCAGTATATGATTCACGTAATCAAGCTGGTGGTGGTGAACAGGTAAGGGAATTATTCACTTTGCTAAGATAAATTTTAAAGTTAATCTTAACCTGAGCTAATGATGTAAATAGCATTTACTTTTTCTTTTGGACCACAGCTTTGCCCTGTATTGAGAGTATTTTTTTATAGATATACTGGCCATATTAATATGATTTACCTCCTGTAAATGCTATTGTTATTATTGTAATATCCCTTGCTGCTTTGACCACTGCTGTTTTTTACCTATGCAATGTCTGATTGTACATTGTACATTATCCTGTATTATGCCTGATATGTGCCTCTTGGTTCGGGTCATGCCTGTAAATGGTCCCTTGGACCAGTGCACTTATCCAGTAAACAAAGTCATAAATAAATAAATAAATGTGCACTTCATCTACATTACACCTTATGACTGCACTTTGGATGAATGTGTACACCACACTTAGGTGTGTTTACTTGCCATTTTGTAAATGCACGCAACTGCACCTCCTGTCTACTCTTCTGGTTGATGTGTACACCTGAGTGTAGAAGTAAGTGGATGACAGATAGATACTTACACCAAGAAATACAGTTGAACACAGCAGCAATGTGATTTTATTTGCAGCAAACAGCCAAAATAAATAAATACAAAATAATTCAGGACATGAAGTCAACATGTCCTCTTCCATTGCAGGTCAGTCACAACTGAACCATAGATCTGTCTGACTTCACAAGAGCATGTCTTATAAACCCTCCCGCAGGAGCTCATGTGATGTGACTCCCCAAAACTTCTTTTATCACAGCAGTATTTATTTTACATAACAATGAAATATAAACAGAAACATAAAGAATGACTTTTGCATCATGGATTTGTATAAATTCATTTCTGTTTGAAAATAAAAATAATGAATTGTAATACAGGCTGGACCCCTCCCATGTGATGATGTCATAACTTTCATATCCCATAATAATGCGGTAATTGGGGCCTGCAGGTTCCTAAAGAAGCCCCAAGGGACTACAGGTAAACATCTCTTCATGCTTGGTAAAACAATAGCCCAGTAATAGAAAGTAAAATCAAATGTATGAAATGTGCACTCATGAATATTAGCAACACTCTTTCACAAGCAGGCACTTTGATTTATTATTTTTTAGTTGGCTTTGGTGTTTTTGGTGCAAAGTGTTCCACGTTTTAAATGAATTGAAATACAATCTTGAGTGCATTTAAACTTAGTTTGCCTAGTTTTAATAAAATTGCATATTATTTGTTTATAAGTGCAGGGAAATGGTTTTATTTTAAATTCTTTCAGTACACTTTATTCTTTTCCTTGCCATTTGAATCACTGTACTGCACAAGAGAGCAAAGCTGACTGCAGTGTTAGAAAGAGAGAGAGAGAGAGAGAGAGAGACAGAGAGAGAGAGAGAGAGTGCTTGCTACAGTGAGGAAAAGAGAGAGCGCTTTTCTGAAGTGAGGCTTCCTGGTTCTCTCTCCACTAACTTCTCTGATCTCCAAGTATAGCAACATGCTTCTGGTAAACTAAAGAAATTCTGGGCTGAATGTGAAAGTTATTTTTTAAGTGCAAGCAACATTTTAATTTTATGGAGTTTTGGGAGTTTCAGCAGTAGCAGCCACTATTTCACCACAAGCTCTGAGAAGTAGATAGTACAGAGAAAACCTGTGGCATAAGCAGCCCATCATAACAGTTTCATGGTAATTTGCATATACAGCCAATAATGCTTTGCATTATGGGTGTATGTGTGATTTTGTATTTCTTTGAAACTTGGCTTTATGACCAGTGATATTTTTGGGTAACCCTTACCTCAGTGCTTTTGCACTGAGGTTCTTTGTCTTTTAGGATGTTTTTTATTTTGTTTTGTTTTTTTGGGTCACCATGACCCAAACCCATAAGACCAACTTAGGGCAGCTCGTTCATTTCACCTGGGTGTCATACAGAGAAGGCACACTGATCAGTCATGGGTAGGACAAAACATGTGCATATGTCTTCTGTTTGCATCCTCTGCAGATTGTGTGAAAGGCCCTTTGCACCACACAATCCTGCTTAAAGGTGAACCAGCCTAAAATTTCATTGTGATTTGCATATGCAAACCATGATGTTTTGCATTATGAGGGTAAGTGTGATTTTGCATTTATTTGTAACTTGGCTTCATGGCCAATGCTTTTTGGGGTAACCCTTGCCTCAGTGCTTTTGCACCGAGGTTCTTTGTCTTTTAGCATCAAAACAGTGCTTTTGGACTGTAAACTTTAAGCACTGTACTTGTCCCAATATTTACAAAGGGACTTTATTCATTTTGACAGTGAGGTTTCTACATCAACCTCATCTACAGTACATGGCTTCTACCTATTGGCTAATGACCTCGGTTAACCTTTCTAGAAGTGTATGTCTAGCATAATGTTTCAAACAATAATGCATTATATGAGCACCGGCACTTTGTATCATTTTCAGACTTGCTAGACTCCCTGGAAGGACATGAAAAGAAAAAAGAGAAAGCATGGTGGATAATGATATTAAGAGAGAGAAAGAGGGTGGGGGAGGGTCTACAGGTTGCCAACCTGTTTGAGCTAATGTGAAAATAGAAGACAGTGAAAGGATAGTGGAGAGTGTTTCAGTGCTGTTGCAACAGACTTTGGAAAAAAGATGACAGTGTAGAGTCCTTCTAGGTCTGATTGTGTCCTACCCTATCACACACACACACCCCTGATTAAGATGGAAATAGTTCAAACTATTTTCCCACAACACCTTGGGTGGAATGGAGCTTCCAACCACCCTCACCAAAAGCTCCACCCCAGGAATCCCTTTAAACTTAGGAATAATCCATTCCTATCTAGACATGATATACTATACCGTGAAAGCTCTACAGTACACACTTAATATGCCCTGCAGTTTAAAACATCCTAACACAGCACACCTTAACATAGGCTGTATAGTTCAAACATTTTCAAAAGTCATAAACAATTCATTGCACTTTCACTGTGAATCACTAATGTCACCACCATATGTGTAGCAAAAATCAACATTCTTGTCTTAGGATCCAGATCTATGCTGGGCAAAGAATTTTTAAGGTTGGAATGCCAAATACCAATGCATAATTTGTGGGTTTCTATTTTTCACTTGTTGGAACCAGCATAAGGGGTTGTGGTCTTTGAAGAGTTTAATTTCAGAACCACATAAATAATAGTTTAATTACTCAACTGCCCACTTTACTGCCAAACATTCCTTTTTGATGGTGGAATACTTTTTTCTTTCTTTTATGTAGCTTTCTGCTTATGTAGATTGTGAAGTGTTCATCTCCCTCAGTGGTTTGGGAAAGAACAGCCCCAATCCCATTTTCAGATTCATCAGCATGCACTCTGAATGCCTGTGCAAAATCAGGACTCTTTAATAAGGGGTACAAACAAAGTTTTTACTGCCCTAAAAGCCTAAAAGCTTCCTCACATTCTGGAGTCCATTTGATCTTATTGGAGTTCCTCTTTTTAGTGAGGTCAGTTAAGGGACTGGCAACCTCAGCAAATTTAGGGATAAATCTGTGGTAATATCCTGCTAAACCTAGAAAGGACCTCACATGATTCTTTGTCTGGGGAATAGGGCTGTTAGCTACCACTTCCTCATTGTTAATCTCTGGTTTTACTTCCACATTACTGAATATGAAATACAAATACTTGATTTCCTGCATTGCTACTGCGCACTTGGAAGGATTCACTTTTAGGACAGCCTCAGAAACAGTCTTAAGGACTGCTGTAAGGTGGTTCAAATAAATTTATCAATCTGGGCTAAACACTACAACATCATCATCCAAGTACGTAGAGCAGTATGGGTATGAGATTTCAAAATTAGGTCCATAAACCTGTATTTGGAATATCTTTCTTGTATTGTTGCTTTGTATCCTCCCGGGTCATTCCTAAAAATAGTCATTGCTATGGCTAGCGCACTTACCAGGTTAACAAAAACTAAATAAAATAAAATAAAATCTCTGTAAGGTTGCTGGAGCCCCATGTAGAGCAAAAGGCATGGTCACAAATTGAAACAGACCAATGGGGTGATGAATGAAGTTATTTCCTGTGAGGATTTATACAAAGGTATCTGCTAATACCCTTTAGTTGGGTAAAGTGGGGTGATGTATTTGGTATGACCCATTTTATCAATGATGCAATCGATCCTTGGCATGGGGTATCCATCAGACTAGGAAATGGCGTTACATTTTCTAAAATCCAAACATAGGTGGATGCCACCTTCCTTTTTGTGCATCACTACAATTGGTGAGGCCCATGCACTCTTAGATATAACAACAATGCCTAGTTGTTCTAACTTCTGGACCTCCTTTATTACTTCCCCTCAAACCTTTTCAGGAAAACTAAATGGCATCTGTTGGATTAGCCTGTCCTGTGTTACAATGATTTTGTGCAGGGTATGTGTCAATCCACAGACAGGGAATAAGTAAAACAATTGGCTGTACCTGAACCCCACCATGAGCAGTTACTGTAGCTAGCAATCAATTTCCCCGTGGCAGGAAATGCTGGTAGGGACAGGACACTTGCAAGATTGCTACAGAGGCTTTTCTGGCTTCCAGTCATAAGCAGGATGCCAGATATTATCAGTCCTGTATGGAATGCCAGAAAATAATTCAAGTTGGCAGAAAAGACAAAGTGCCATTATAACCCACACCCCTTGTTACCACCCCTTTTAAAAAAAAATAGCTTTGGATATTGTGGAACCCTCGGACAAGAGTAAAAAGAGGAACATGACAGGTTCATATTGGTGGTGTGCAACTACACCACAAAGTAGCCTGAGGCCATACTCCTTAGGACAGCTACAGCACCCAGAATAGCAGAGGAACTTTCCAAACATTTTAGTCAGGTATGGATCCCCAAAATAGTTTAACAGATCAGGGGAGTAATTTTAATTCAGCCTTATTGAAGGAACTGTACAAACCTCTAGAGATAGTTGCAGTCTGGACATCCCCTTACCAGCCAAAGACAGATGGTCTGGTTGAAAGATTTAATCAGTCCTTTAAGAAGATGCTGTGAAAATTTATACGTTATGAGGGTAATGAATTGGATAGTTCTAAGTGCAAGGTAATGGTTTTATTTTAAATTCTGGCAGTACACTTTATTCTTTTCTTTGCCATGCCATTTGAATCACTGTACTGCACCAGAGAGCATGGCTGACTGCAACATTAGAGAGAGAGAGAGAGACAGAGCCAGAGTGCTTGCTACAGCAAGAGGGAGTGAGAGAGAGAGTGCTTATCTGAAGTGCGGCTTCCTGTTTCTCTCTCCGCTATCTTCTCCAGTCTCCAAATCTACCAATATGCTCTGGTAAACTAAAGAGGTTCTGGGCTAACTGAGAAATTTATTTTTAACTGTAAGCAAATATTTTAAATTTATGGAGTTTTGGGGGCTTTGGCAGTAGCAGCCTCTATTTCACTGCAGCAAGCTCTGAAAAGTAGACAGTGCAGAAATAACCTGTGGCATAAGCAGTATATCATACCAACACTGTTGGACTGTAAACTTTAAATGTTTTACTTGTCCCAATATTTCAAAGGGACCTTTATTCATTATGACATTGAGGTTTCTACAGCAGCCTTGTCAACATGGCTTTTTCCTATTGGCTAATGACCCTGGTTAACTTCACTATATATGTATGTCTAGCATAATGTTTCAAACAATAATGCATTATATCAACATTGGCACATTACAACATTTTCAGACTTGCTAGTCTCCCAGGAAAATGTGGAAAGGAAAAAGAGAAAACACAGTGGATAAAAATTACGGGGGGGGGGTGGGATCTACAGGTGACCAACTGGTTGGAGATAAGGTGAAAACACAGATTAATAAAAGGATAATGGAGAGCATTTCAGTGCTTTTGCAGCAGACTTTGGATAAAAGATGACAATGTAGAGTTCTCCCAGGTCTGATAGGGTCATATGTGCAATGGGAGTGTTGCAATGCAGTGTTTGTGGGGTGGCAGTCTTCAGGGAGATCTTCTTGAGGCTGTGGTGCTGCACCAACTGCATGCATCTCTCTGGGTTGAGGGTGGAGGTTGCTCATTTCCAGGCTAAGATGGGTAGGATTTGGTTGGCCTCCTCCCCCACCCAGGAACCACCAAGTCCCCCCCACTGCCTCAGAGGATGCCAGAAAGGAGGGATGGTTGGATGACGGAGGGCTCAGGAAGGGTAAGAGAGGTTGGGAAGAGGCACATCCAACCTATGGTCCCACTCTATAACTCCTACACCATTCTGGCAGGGCAGAACTGTCCCATGGTGGCACCCTCAGTGGGGGACAAGGTGGATGCAGTGAACCTCTGCAGTGGAGAGCCTGGTGGAGTAGCATGGGACCTGAGAGGAGAGGGAGGAAGCAACTCCTAGTGGGGGACTCTATTATTAAAAGGGTAGACTTGGGGGCTGGCAGTGAAGGGAGAGAAGGAGGCAAAGTGCCTATGCAGCACCATTGCTTAGAGGGATGGGAAAAGAATCCAAAGGATTGCTGGGGTGGAAGGGAGGGAAGGGGAACCTGACATCATAGTCCACCTTTGAACAAATGATGTGTCTGGGAATGAAGTTAGGGCAGTCAGAGGGAGGTCACAGCATTGGGAAGGGGTCTTAGACAGGTGGCATGCATGGTAACCTTCTCAGAAGTGTTACCTGTCTGTGGCATGGGAGAGACCAGGGTACTCCACATCAAGGTTTTCAATGAATGGCTGAAGAAATGGTGCTGAGCTGAGGGATGTGGCTTCACTGGGGACTGGGGGTCCTACCTGGAGGGATACAGGCTTGTACAGGAGGTATGGTATGCATCCATCTTGGAGAGACCAGGATCCTCAATGAGAAGTTTAAATGTTTTATAGCCAAGCATTTAATCTACGGGGGGGGGGGGGTTGCATGAGTTAACAGGAAAATCTAACTGTTCCTCCCCACAGATTAAAGAAGTCAGAAGGGAGGATCCTAGGGTTGTGGAATTATTAAAAGAACCTGAAATTAGGAGTAAAGACAGAGGAAACATAAGTGTGAAGGCATGGAGGGAGGGAAAACTTTAGGGTTGAAGGGATCAACACATGGTAGGCAATCTGTTCCAATGCCTGTAGCCTGGGGAAACAAGATTCCAGACTTAGTAGCCCTGATAGTGAAGGATGACCTGGACATTCTCACAGTTACTGAAACATGATACATGGGAAAAATGACTGGGATATAACCATACCAGGGTACACAGTCTTTAGGAAAGACAGGGTGGAAAAAAATGGAGGAGGAGTAGCTATCTATATTAGTGAGGGGATCAAAGCAACTGGGATTCAGGAAATGCAGAAAGGGGAGGAGGTAGTGTGGATCACCCTGGAGAATGCGAATGGCACCACCATCCACACTGGAGTTATCTACAGACCTACAGTGCAGGGGGAGGAACTAGATAGGGTATTATTAGAATCCATCCACAGGATGGCAGGGAATGGGGCAGTGTTGCTGGTAGGGGACCTAAATATGCTGGATGTAAACTGGAATACTTATGCTGCAGCCACAACCAGGAGTGGAGACATTCTAGATGCCCTACAGGGGATGGGCCTTAGACAGCTAGTGGTGGAACTCACCTGGGAGGGAACAATACTGGACCTGGTTCTCACCAATTGGGACTGAACTACAGATGTATCGGTGGGCAGCCATCTAGGGACCAGTGATCGCCATACAGTGTGGTTCAAGCTGAAAACAGTGGAAGAGTCAAACCACACAAAAGCTAGGGTCCTGGATTTCAAGAGGGATGACTTTACAAAAATGAAGGAGTGCCTCAAGAAAGCCCTACAAATGGGGGTGTGTAGAGGAACAGTGGGGGAACCTTATAAGAGCCATACAGGAGGCAACAAGCCTGTTGTGAACAAGTAAGCAAGGCAAAAACAAAGAAAGAAACTCTATGGTTTTCTAAGGAAGTGGCAGGGAAGGTTAGAGAAAAAAACTGTCATTCAGGAAGTATGAGGAAACAAAGAAGGAGGCAGACAGAGAACTATAGCAAGCAAATCAAAGTAAGACTGGGAATGCAGTCAGGAGCACAAAAGTGCAGAGGAAGAAATAGCCCAGAAAGAAAAAGGGGCGGACAAAACCTTTTTCAGGTATAATAGTGAAAGGAAAAAGACCAGGGAAGGGATTGTGAGGCTAAATAAAGAAGGAGGGGTATGTGCCAAGGGGGAACCTAGAAAAAGCAGAAACCCAGAATGAATACTTCTGCTCAGTATTCACAAAAGAAGAAGAAAGGCATAGACCCCAGCAAGGTGGGAGGAACAAGCATGGAAGAGTGGTGGACACCAGTCCATTCATGGAGGAGAGACAAACTACGCCTTACCCAATTTTACATACTGCTTAATATCTACTTTACCCCTGTTCACCTAGATAAGATAGGCAAACTCCCTTCTTTGGTATGCTCCAGATGTAACCAGGTAGAAGGTTCCCTATTACACATTTTATTAGAATACCCTAAAGTGTCTCCCCTATGGGAAAAAAATTTAATCACGAGCAGATCCCCTACTTGGCATAGAAGAGTATTTTTCCCCTGAAATATGTCTAGTTGGAGATCTTTCTGGAATTCAAATTAGATAAAAGAGATACTTTATGTATCTAATATCCTTTTCAGTGAAATGGTTTGTGCTCCGTCATTGGACAGACCAGAAGGAGGTTACCTATCCTGAATGGCTCAATAAAATCATGACTAACTTGTGCATTGAAAAGATGATAGCCAGTTTAAAAAGTTGTTTGAAAACATATAACAAAATATGGGTTAAGCTAGAAACCCTCCTATTGGCCCACTCTAACCCACAGACGAGACTTTAAAGCATCTAGGAATTTTTTAATCATATAACATTACTATCGTTATTGTCCTACTCAGTATTTAAGCTATGGTCTACATATATCAGTATTTTATGACTCTGAAATGACTTCAATATGTTGTACTGATTCCCACTTGACCTGTTGAGGGTATCTCCGTGGGGGGAGAAAAGTGTATGAGGGGAGGGTAGGTATGCATGTCTGTTCTTTGTTTGTTGATGGCATGTATGTTTGTATATGATTTGTTGTTGTAAAACTTCAATAAAGCCTATTAAATTTAAAAAAAAAAAATAAATCTTTACTACTACAGTAAAGTGCAGTTTGTGCTTTAAAGTTAATTTATTAAATGACTACTGTAGATGAAGAGGGTGCTGGTACTCATGGGGGGGGGGGGTATTTACTCAACTGCCAACCAGAACCACATGTATGTCTGCTGTCATAGACAGCTGGAGGAGAAGTTCACCACTCATCCAGTCAGAAGGACTATTTCTTCTGGCAGAATACATTTGTAACAAACAGCATTATCTACAGAGAGTTACTGCAATTAAGGAAACAACAAATGTTTCACAAAATGTCTTCAATCAGGAGAATACCTAGATATGTTGCTTCCCACTTCAGCCAACACAATATGATTGAAGATTCTAAGTTAGCTGACTCTAAATGGTGTGGAATCAGGAGTTCTACAGGGATGCCACAACATTAAAGTGATTTGGCCTTAGTAGTACAGCATGTATAATCCAGCACTAGATGACTAGCCCAGTGACAGCTGTATGCAAAGTTTTAAAACTCTGGAATAGTGCCGATTTTACTATGTGAATTGCTGCACTGTGCACCCTTCAGTGAATTTTACTATGCAGTTTGCCACGCTTCACAGTAAAATTCAGCACAAAGTGGTGAATGGCATCAATTTGTACAGTGAATTTCAAACATTTGTGGTGAATTGGTAAGTGTGCAATATGCGAATACTCCATATAGTGCATAATGGGCAAATGAGACACAATTTGCCAGCAGAATTGGAAATCTGCAACACACCTACCCAGCAACAATGCTTGAATTAACTGAAAAAAATGATGGTAAGTCCTATAGAATTGCTTCTGTTTATGAAACGTATACAGATTAAAGCCTGCCATGCATGGAACATGTTACAGGTGGAAGACCAGTCACAGACACCTGCAGGTACAGCAGTGGAAGCTTGGTGGCTCAGGATAGGCATGGCTGTGACAAACAAGGGGTGGTATAAATGGGCAGTAAGGCACCACAGCAAACCAGATAAAAATTTAAACAAACCACCAAAAAAGACAGGGGACACAGGAGCATAACATACAAAAATATCTTTAATTTGCTAAAAAGAAAAAAAAATAAACAATAAGAAATAAACAGTCAAAGAGAGGCAAATCAAAATCAGGAGCACAAAAGAGGTGGGAGGGTGAAATAGCATGGGAGGACATGGAGCCTACTGGTTCCCTGCAGGTAGCCTGCTGTTTCTTGCCAGCTCCTCCAGGGCCACCACCATTCTGCCTGCCATAGCTTCCTAGGCAGCGTCCATCTCCAGAAGCACCTTCTGCTGAGGAACAAGTAATCAAAGGAGGTCATCCCTCCCCTCTATTGCCTCTGGCCTATGGGCACCTGCTGCCATGTAATGTTCACCTATGGGGAGAAAGATGGTGATGAAAGTGAAACAAGCAGACCCTGTGGGGAATGCATCATCAGCAACTACAAGTAGCCAAGTTCCACCAAGCATTGCAACTAGCATGGTACATGTGAGAAATGTGTGGCATGTGGCATGGCACACTAAAGACCACTGAAACAC
The DNA here is from genome assembly GCA_016271365.2 of Neoceratodus forsteri. Lineage (NCBI taxonomy): Eukaryota > Metazoa > Chordata > Ceratodontiformes > Ceratodontidae > Neoceratodus > Neoceratodus forsteri. The sequence goes on from CM028134.1 coordinate 952,417,762, forward strand.
CAACACACATGAATGGTTGGACAGGGTGCATGCCAGACATGCCCCACAGCTCTCACAGGGGCCACAGACTGGGTGGGCAGGAGCATGGATGCAGCAATTGCTGAGTGAAGTGGGTACAGGGTGTGTTCTGACCAGCCATGACTGATGCACTGGTGGCCACAATGTGCATTACTGCTGGTACTTCGTGGCATTCAGGAATGGTACAGTGCACTGTGACCATTAGGCATGCATGTTATTGATGATCCCACACACCCACACCATAGTGATGCTACCACGGCAGGATACCCTGGCTCAGGTCAGTGGCAGAGCAAGTGGATAGTGCATGGTGCAGGCACACATACCCACCCAGAGCAACCCTACAGAATACTGACCCAGCATGTCATGGGCACAAAGGCCTCCAAAGTCCTGCTGGACAATGTTTATGAATCAAACATGTGCACGATATATGTACAGTATGAGATCACAAAATGGCAAGGAACAGGAAGATAGCATACTATATAATGGTATAATACAACATTACAGTGATAGCAGAACAGTTATGCACAGCACTCTAGCAACCCACCATGCAACAACTGGGATCTGTCATCACCACAGGGGGAGTGTTTGCACCTGTCTCACAGGGGTGCTTAGGCCAGCACTTGGTGATATATCCACAAAGTGCTGGGCAGCCATCACTGCTGCAGTAGCATGTAGCAGGCACACATGTGGGATAGGTCCATCATATGCAAAACATGCCATCTGCCACAGTACTGAAGCAGTACCACAGGCTGACATGTCCAAGGACAGTGCATGCCTGTGATGGGAGGTGAAAAATGCAGAGTAACTGTAGCACATTGACCAAGCAGCACTGGCCTACTGTGAAGCATCTGTGTACTACAGACAGGTACACACTGGTCGAAACAGCAAACGACAACAAGCTGTGGGGCCAGTGAATACGTTGCCCAGGTGAACTGTAACACAGGCCACTGTAGCGGTGCATATTGCATGGTAACACAGTGCTGCAACAGGGTTGACTAAGTGGTACTGCAACGCCTGTAGGATGTGGCATGGGATGCTATTTCTGTGATGTCAGCGTACATGACACATGCCCCATGGGGCACTAACCACAGTTCACAGCAACACAGAAAAGGTCACTTGTGTCCCAGAATCATGGCACCCCAAGACAGTGTACATGGTGTGTGCAATGCACCAGTGGGCAACATGGACTGTCAGAAAGCTGACCCCAACCTAAGTACACAGACTAATATGACACACAGCCGTAAACATGGAGTTGCAACCGATGTTGTGTGATGAACACATATGTACTACAACCTCTACAACTGCAACATAAAGTGAAGGGGCACATGGCACAATAGGTATTGGAAAGGGTAGGAGGTGGGGTAACCACTGAACCCAGGAGAACCACTTAACCCAGAAGAACACAGTAGTGGAGAGGCCAGCAGCCACAAAACCAGACAACACCAGGCATCTTGCACTGTGTACCCCTCAGCTAGATATTTAATTCCAACAACCAGCACAGAGGTGAACTTGTGTGTGCCTGTGTAACATAGTGGATGTGGGTCACCTGCATGGGACCATGCAGGAGGCCTGCACACAGTGCAGGGGTAACTGCATGCCATGGTAATGTAGCAGGCATGTAAATATACTGTGTGCAGGATGGGTACACCTCAGGCCACTGGGGATGCATAGACCATAGGTTGCATGGCCGTGCAGGGCACACATGTATCCGTGGCATGTGGGAAACAGTGGTGATGTGTAGTAGGAGGCCTGTGCAACAACTTGCAGAGCACTATGAGCACATGCACTGCAACTGGATGTCCCAGCAGATGGCCTTTACGTGCATGGGCACCCTGTGGAAAGGAATAACATTGCTAACAGCACAGGACTTGGTGGCTGTATATGTCAGGTAATACTATTTGAAATAGCAGCATCTGTGAAGTAGACAGGGAATGGCTAAACATACCTTGGTAATGTTGCACTATGACATGTGTTGCACTAGATCACAGCAGCACATCATGTGCTTAGGACATGGTATAAAGGGATAACAACCCTGTGACAAGCATATTGGTAGGTCATATGTGGATGCAAAAATATAACATACTTACCAGGACAACAGAATGTGATATCACAAACAACAATTGTGTGCTTAGTAGAGGACAGTCAGATACATTTTGAAAGACTCAGTGAAACAATTACTGCATTATCTACAATATTTAGTAGACTAATAGAAGGGGGTAGCAAAATAAATAGTAAATAACTAGAAAACATTACAGTGAAAACATAACTGGTGTAAATCTAGTATTTGCAAGCTTTTTACTATAGTAGAGTTGCTCTTTAAAAACATTAGGGACAACGGACCAAAATCAGGGACACATCTTCAAACTAAGGATGTCCAGCCAGGAACCTGGTAGATTAAGGGGCTTAGTGTAAAATGCATTTTTTAAAGAAGAACAAGTGTGTTACTTTAATGTTTGACTTTATTTTGGGCTTACAATCCCCATTGTTTGGTCAAAGAAACACAAATTTTAGGATTGACAGAGTAAAAATGTGAGTAAAAATCAGGGACATAAAATCAGGGACAAATGGGATATATGACTAGCTCTGCTCCTCTGCCTAACACACACACATGCACACACACACACACTACCATTTGTTATAGGTATCAGTTATTTCATTATGTAAGCCTATTTGATTGTATTAGACTGATTGTCCAACGTGAGCCAAACACTGGAGGACACCAGAGAAATTAAGATGACAGTACACAAAAAAGTGGGATGGGGGGGTCTTATGAGCATGTGCATCCATATTAAATGTCCAACTGACCAAACCAGCTGCTAATAGAAGAATTGAGGACTTGTGCCAAAGTACTGTGCTAATGCAACTAAAATCATAAACAGAAGTTTGACTTTTTTTGCAATAATTGATTTATTTTTGCATTGTGATTGTAAAGTATTTGTCATCAATGTGTTGGAGCTAAACCAAAAGTGTTGCCAACTGCCCCACAGTTCTGTATCAGGGTCTTTTGTATATCACACTGCAGACAGAAGCAGGATTCCACTGAAAATGAGATGGTGCAACTCATTTGAACTGTCCTGGGTAAATAAATTGTAAGTAACATTAGGATACTCTCTACGATGTCAGCACTGCACCAATTCCATAGTCCCCTGCTAACATCATAAATCCCCATCTTCTACTGAAATGACACATTGTGTAAATAACTACCTGCATTCTCCAAAAGCAGGATCCCTCTGAAAACAAGATATTGCATCTCTTCTCATCACTACTATGAAAATACATTATAACACTGGGTACATTCAGGACCCCATTGAAAATGAGATACTGTATGTTAGCTGAGCTACCCTGGTTAACTACTGCACATAGTAAAAATGAATAAAAGCAGCACATCAATAAAAATGAGACATTGCATTTTAGTCTTTTTGGTTTTCTTTTTAGTTTTCTGCTATTGCAGAGTAAATGTGGGATTTTTTAGTACGACTAAGTAAAACATTAATTCTATATATCTTTAATCACATTAATTCATTAGCAGCCACTATGGCTCTGACCAGAACATGTTTAATGTTGTGAGGCTCCTAGTATGGTGCCAGTAAACGACTGCATCTTCTGAAAGTATCCTCCATCCTTAACCTGATCCCTCTAGTCTCAATCATTTTCAGCAAGTGTGCTCCCTCTTCAGTCCCAGTTTCGGATTTTGGTGGGGGGGAGCAGTAGTTATCAAAATCCTGCTGGCCCATTGGTCCTCCTTCCTAACCTGAAGTACTTTTTTGGATAGATAGTCATCTGATAATAGCAGTGCCTGCCACACATGTCTGTAAAGGGAAGAAGAGGTCTGTTTGGTTGAAACTAGACAAACTGATCGGTCGGTCTTCCTAGAATAATCAAGGATATAGACGGCTCCTCCTCTTCCCTCCTGGGCACTTGTTCCCCATACTTCTAAAGTCAGATGACTGCCTATCTATGCAAAGGGGCATCGTGGGTTAGTTAACAGACTGGCTGGCTGTACTTTGACTACTATTGGCCCCCCCCCCAAGTCATGGATAAGGTGCCAGGAGGGGCCCCACTTATTATGAATGTCCCCTCTGGGCTTTATAAATAGAGCTAGGGAGTGAGGATTCTATCAAAGGATACTACCAACTCCTGGCACCATGCCAGGAGACAGGTAACTTAAAACAAAAATTGCTCTGTATGGGAGGATGGGGTGGAAGGGACTTGTAAATGCTGCCACCAGCTATAAGCCAGTAATGATTTCTAGTCAGAGGAGTCATGCAAGGCATCAATGTGTGGCAATCTGCAACCTCACTTGCCAAAAATGCTGGAAGCAGACAGTATCCAATAATAACTTGCAGGTCATGTGAGGCCACAAAGTTTGACACTAGATGGCACTCAGTGATGCACTTATGGTCAAGGAAACTATAGAAGTCAACTTGAGAGCATACAGTTATGCCTCATGGGTAAAGGAAGCCACAAAAGGCACCACAGGGTGACAGTGGCACCCAGTGACACCCATCTAGTGTGGAGAGTGAAATAAATTGGTAATGTGCAGCACCCAGTGATGTTATACTAATTTGGGAAGCCACTGAAGCTGGCAATAGATGACACTAAATGATGCTATGATGGATGGGAAGCTGTGGAAATTGTCACCAAATAGGACTCAATGATAACCCACTGGCGGGTAAGGTATGGAAGCACTGGAGAGAGAATGGAGAAGCAGCACTACTGGCCTGTGGTGCATGGAAACAATTTCTTAGACAGTATACAGCAAAATGTTGCAGCACTGAGCTATCAAATTCAATGCATAAAGACTTCTAAAAAAAATATATTGACAGGTACAGTGAAAAATTCTACATTATTAAAGAACAAGCATGGTGCAAACAGACCAAAGGCAGTAACTCCATTGACTCAATGTTTTGCATAGCAACATTTTTGAAAAAGTGGTGTGGCTGAGCTGGACTCTCTCTTAAAAGCTGCTGCCCTTGATGCAGCAGTCAAAAAAAAATTCTAATCACCAGTTCAGGCAACTTATAACAAGTACAGTGTAAATTAAAATCCCAGGGTCAAAGATTAAAAACATAATAACACGTAGAACATACAAAGCTAAAAGCTAATGCTGTGCAGAATTTTCAAACTCCAATGGAAATGAAGTCTACTGCTACAAATAATGTACTCAGAGCTGACAGCTCAAACTCAACATCACTGGTTAGGTCCATTCCCTATGGACAATTTCTGAGGATATGCAGAAATTGTTCCAGAAGTGAGGATTTTGAAATCCAAGCATCTGAAATGCTCAGTGGATTTGAACAAAGAGGTTATAACAAAATTGATCTGACACAAGCACTAGAAAGAGCAATAAATGCAGATAGTAACCTCTTATTAATTTCCAAACAAAAACATTAAGAAAATCAGCAAATACAGTACGCCAACCCCACCAGTTAACTACATTACTCAGTACAGCAACAAGGCTGGACAGGACAGATAGGGGCCATTGTGAGAAAATACTGGCCCATTTTGATGACTGACCCATTGTTGGCAAAAGAACTGGGAGAGAACCCTAGGGTTACATTTTCAAGAGCAGAAAGCATTAAGGACAAACTTGTCCACAGCAGATGCAAACCATTACCATCCATGAGGAATACCTAGCTGCACCCCCATGAAATTTCAAAAAATACAACCTAACTGAATGACATTCCATCAGAAGCAGAATATAAAAATACATAGTGCAATTTAATCCACAGATTAATAAATTGTAGTTTACATTAACTGTAGATGTTTCCGCAAACCGTGGAGAAGTAATACACTGTTTACATAATCAGCAGAGAACTAATCCATAGTTTAAATTAAAAGAGTTTTAGAATTCCAATAAATTATAAAAAAAAATTCAAAAAGCATTTCGAAAGTGAAATTGCCATTCTGCCTGAATCCACATTCCACACAGCTCTGCAACCTTAAGTGTACACTGAAATTATTATGGGATCTATTGATAAAGTGCTGAACTAATGGAACACGGAAACATGGAATCCGATGGCAGACAAGGCAATCTTGATGTAACCTGTTTGCACATTTTCCCCTACCTATATTCTTAATGGAGATCAATCTTGATCCACAGCTCTATCTCTCTGCCCCCTTCCTTTCCCCTAGGATTCCCTTGTGCCTATCCCATGCATTTTTTTTTAATCCAGCTCTTTGGCTGTCTCCTGACGACTACCTCCCTCCTCGGTGAAGGGGGTGGAACATAGTGGCTCTGGTAGGTGGCTCCTTCCCTTTCTCTGAGGTGCTCAGTCTCAGGACCCCAACCTTCCTGAGCTGGCCCATATGGCAATCCCCCACTGGTTCCCCACCCATGGCAGGGCCGAGGGTGAAGGCATCAACTACCCCCAGATACCAACATCTAGACTCTGGGGGGCCTGGATCGGGAGCAGTTGGTGCAGTCAAGGAGCCTACCAGCTCTGAGATTTTCTGTTTTTTTTTCTCCCTGCCCTTGCCACAGTTGCCCGCATGCATGTGGAGGCACGCGCAAGCAGCGACCCACAGCACCCTCCCAACTTGAATCACTCCATGACTGCATTACCATGGGGCCTCCACCTGGGGTCAGCCCTGCAGCGGGATTAGTTGGATCCCCACCCGAGAGTGGAGAGCTGCCGGACAGTCTCTCAATCCAACTCTTGACCCCCCTTGCCAATCCCAGATGGCCCGGGCTCATTCCTGTATCCTGGCCACCAGCATAGCATGAGGTGTGGCATCCTGTGCCTCAACCCTCAGTGCCACTGGGCTGACCTTATCCCATGCATTCTTGACCCCCACCACTGTTTTCATCCCTACCACCTCTGTTGGGAGGCTATTCCAGGAATTCACTACCTGGAACTCTTTCTGTGAAGAAATAGTTCCTCAGATAAACATGCCCCTCCTAAACAAATCCATGTAAGAGTGTAACAGTCTTAAATGGATATCAAGAGAGCTCAAAAAAACTCATGGAAGCCAGGGACAAGGCCTGGAAATCCTATAAATCCTCGAATCTCTCATGTAGCTGGCAAAAGTACAGGGAATTATGCTATTCATGTAAACATGCAATAAAGAAAGGTAAAGAAGAGCAACCTCCGTAATCTGCAGGAGCATAACCTTCAAAACCCTATATAATTCTGGTCACAAATTCATGCTATCCTAAAAGGACAATCCACAGATATCAACTGTGACATTGAAACTGAGTGTCCAACTTTTGGCATCCCTAAGGAGGCTGCAACTGAGTTCAACACATTCTTCACCAACCTTGATATTTATAAGAATCCTTCACTACCCTTCTCAAAACCCCCGACCCCACTACCTCTAACTTCCTGAGCCCCAATTTTTACCATAAGCTCATAGCAATGAGAGAAGTTGCAGGCCCAGTGGCACTGAGAGTTGAGGCCCTGGAAGTCAGACCTCGCGCCACACCGGGGACCCAGGTTCAGGAGTGGACCTGGGCTGCCAGGGGGTTGGCAGGGGAGGGAGAGGATCAAGCATCCTGAGGACTGCTTTCCTTTCCTGGGGTGGGCTGCAGGGGAATCCTGGTGCTGTGGCAGCCTCTGGTGGAGGTTGGAGGTGGCACAAGTGCAGGGATGCAGATAGATGATGGGTGACGGCAGATGCCAGCGACAAGAGGTGCAGGGAATGCTCATGCAGGAAGCCATTGCATGCAATGTACTGAGGGGTACCAGTAAAAACAGAAATACTCTTATGATGGATTAATGGCACCACCAACAGTCGACCAGCCCCTGAGTCAAACAAAGCCCTATATAAGTCAGGGACAGAGTTCCAGGGTGATGTGGTCTCTACTCCTGGTCCACCCCTGCTGGGGAGGCCCCACCATAGGGGCTAAGCTACAGTGCTCCACCATTCCTGCTGGTGCAGCAGAGGATGGCTCAATAAGAGCTCGTTGCATGACCACGTAACTGGCAGATCTAGGGTAAGTATCTTTCCATCCATAGAAGCAAAAATAGAATTGGAAAAAAAACACAATGAAAGAAGTACTTGCCCATTTATCTAAGCTAAATACTATGGGCTCTGCTGACTAAGAAAAGCTTGACCCTAAGATCCTCAGTCCCCTCATGCAACACTTCAACAGATCTAGCCAAGAGGGGGTAGCTCCCTCTGCCTAGAAAGTGGCTCTTGTTATTCCAATACATGGGGGTGTGCTAAAACACTAGTTACAAATTACAGGCCTATCTCCATCTTCTGCACCCTAAGCAAACTGCTAGATAGGTTGATCTATAAACAAATCATCGACTACTTAGACCACCACACCTTACTTACCCTGTCCAACATGGCTTTCTTAAAAACCATGAGAAAGATACTGCTCTAGTCAGCCTGATCATGGATATCATGGATGGGATGGATAATAAGATGATGATGGAGGCAGATATTGTCAATATAACCAAGATCTTTGACTTCGTGGACCACCAGATAGTTATTACCAAACTCAACTCCTTGGGCCTAGATGGTCTATCCTTGAGGTGGTTTACTGACTACCTGTCTAATAGGTCTCAATTTGTCAAATGGAAAGGGGACCTATCCAATAGGCTCCCAGTCTAAGATGGTGTCCCCCAAGGGTCAGTACAGGGGGTTCCATGTCATAATGGTGCCTGCTAAACAGTGATCACTGTTGCAATGAGTGTACATTGCCAAAAAGCACAACGACAATATACACTTTCCAGCTAGCACAACAACAGCACCAAAATTTAACAATAGTGACAAACATATCTATACAGGGGGCTGTGTCCTCTGCACCCCACCTCACTGAAGGCATCACCCCTGCACCCCAATAAATTAAGATTACCAACTCCAGGGGGGTGCTTGTTGGGGAGGGGGGAATTTGGAAAGAAAAAAAACTTTTAACTCCTGCAAACACCAACTAGAAATAGTACCCCTACCCAGCCTAGAACCCTAAACATCTGTCACTGCAGCCATCCACCCTGACCACCACACCAAACAGCCAGCTCAGCAACACTCTGCCAAACTACCTCCCACATACCTCTTCCTGTAATCTTCTTGTTTCAATCTTCCTCCTGAACAGTGCTGTTATTTCTCCTGCACTTGCACTATGACCACTCCTTGCTAACCTCCCACACTCACTCACATCACAGGCGCTCAAACTGAGTTGCTAAATTTGAGTCACCCATATTATGTGATACCAATATGGTGCCCACTATTATTCTCACTTTACATCAATAAAAAAATGCCAACAAGCTGCAGTGGGGCAAAACTTTTACTTTATGCCAATGAGGCAGTACTATACTGCAGCTCGAAAGATAGCACTACAATTACCAATCTGCTTTCTTCAGACTTACACTCTCTAGAGACCTAGCTCCTAGCAAACAAATTAGTACTTAATATTATCAAGAAAAATGCCACTCTCTGTGAACAGAAGAACCTAGGCCCCCAGAGGAGTAACTTGCTCACCCTTTCCTTCTCAAATGGATCAACAATTGAGACAGTTGACTCCCTCAACTATTTTGGTGTTCATCTTGACCAGGATATCACATTTAAAGTCCACATTGACCAACTTACCAGAACACATCACCACAAATTTGGATTGCTATACCGTCTGAGCACCTACCTCTCTAAAGAATCCTGCCAATGTATAGCAACCTCCACTCCTCTTCCTACCCTCCTGAATGGCTCCCCTATACTGCTTTCAGCAAGATGCTCAGAAATAGACTCATATCTCTTTACCACACCATAGCTTGCTATGCAGCTGGTGCCTCTGCCAGAGAACATCACTGTGCCATCCTTGATTACCTTAATTGGTTGTCTCTGCCGAGTAGGCTTAAAAATGGAGCACTATGCCTGGCCTTTAAGATCTTAGGTCCAAATGCTCCCCCTGACCTACATGGCCTGTTAAAGTACAAACCTGATAGACAACCCCTTAGATCCTCCAGTAGGACATTTCTTCTGGTACCTAAAACCAAAATTGCAACAGGTAGTAGATCTTTTGCAAATTCAGTCCCCACTATCTGGGAATCCATTCCTTATGAGCTGCAGGAAATATCTTCCTGGGGGGGATTTAAGAAGGGCCTTAAAGCCCACTATTATGAAAGAAACCAGTGCAACTGTTATCACTGACTAATGTTTCTCTACTATAAATGATTGCTTGCTTGGATTACACAATAGTCTATTCTGATCTACCTTATTTTCTGTACCTGTAGGTAAATAATTAGAGCACTTAATCTTATATGTATCCTGATTATAGACTGAATGTATGTTTATTGTTAACCACTATGTTATCATGGTAAGTCTCATCTGCCTAAAATTTCTATTCATTGCTTATGCTTTCAATACAATGTACCCCTGTCTCTAAAATTTATGTAACTAATCCTGGGTCGCCCCTGAAAAAGGGACTTTCTGAGGCCCAGTTAGTTTACCCAGTCAACAAAATTCAATAACTAACTAAATAAATAAAGTTTCTACACCTTCTAACTTCATAGCATGTCCGCTTGCTCTTAAGCACCTTTTATTTAGAAAAATACTTCCCCTCCTGCACCTTAATTTCCCTTGTAAGGTATTTACAGGTCTCCATTCTATCCCCCCCCCTCCTTTTCCAGGGTGTACATGCGGAGGACCTTTAGTCTATCCTTGTAAGGCTTTTGATGAAGACCCGGCACCATTTTAGTTGTCCTCCTCTGGACTGCCTCCACTCTAAATTGTTCTTTGAGCACTAGCTTGAAATCAGTTTTGTCTGCAAAGAAAAAGACAAGCAATTATTATTGAATGTTAAGTGCTAACATTGCTTCTAGGTGTAATTCAACATTTATGAGGCTGCAATTCCACTTTATTGCTAAATCCATTAGTGCTATTTTAACAAACAGTTAAAATTTACTGTTGGCAATACATAGAGGTTTATATAGCAATGTAGTAGTCTCAGAGAGTATATTATATCTCTTTGTACCATGTTTACACTTACATAAAGTAGCTTTTTCTGCTATATCTATCTGAAGATATGTATTTTTTTAAAGTCTAGGTACATGGAATTAGGGACTAGGAGCTGAATGTTGCAGCCCTGTTCTCTGCATGAAGGTGTAGAAGCTGCAGTGATGCCCCATTGGACAGCAGATCCATGGGAACCATTGCCAGTTGGCAACCAAGGATGCCCCACTGATTCGAGAGCCACAAGAGCTACCACCAATCATCACAATTACATTGCTGCAGGGTGACAGATCCTCCACAGGATGACACACCTTGACCCCTGTGGGTTAGGAAGGCACCACTGGGCAGTACCCCACGTTCCTCACTTGTCAGGGAGCTGCAGGAGTCCCCTCACCTCAGCAGTGGAAGCACACTTCAATCCAGACACAATGGGAGACCTCCATTAAGTAGTACACTTCTATACTTGCAGAGTGAGGATCCACAGAGATTGTCAATAGATGGAAATGCTGGAATTCCCACTAAACAATGGAAACTCACCACCAGGTGGGAAATTGATAGTGTCTCAGTAAATAAGTGTGACCTGCGGACTGCCACTGGGGAGCATTGAGGCGGCCCCACTCAGAAGGTTAGCCCCGGAACCCCTTTCTGGGCAGCAATGATTGATTGATTCCCCTCTGAGAACACAATGAACAATTGCAACAAAAATCATTTAAAAATAATTACAGGAAGTGTTTCACCTATAGTGTGGTAAAGATCTGAAGCACCCTTCCTTGTCAAATGGTGGATAGTAGTAATGAATATACATTTATTAAAAAAAAAGAATTAGATGATATGGGATTTTGGAATATAGCAAGTTATTACCACTTATAAAATGGGTCAAAAATGACTTGTAATCTGATTGGCCAATACCCTGTATGACATAACTTGCCAGATGGCACTAATTAGGAAAAGAAAACCACATCGCTGTTAATATCACTGAGCCAGTGCCTGACTGTCAGTGACTTTTAAATGTGTAAGTGGCAGCAGATCATGTTCCCTAACAAGCTAAGCCAACATAGGAACTCTTGCCTTCTACACAATCAGTTCAGTATATTACATTGTGGCTCTGCTAAAAACTTTTGAAGAAAAGTAAAACTGTCGCCTGCTGTGCTTCACAATTCAAGGTACAAATGAATGGTGACCCACAATGCACATCTCAGATGCATGGCCACATCAGTGTTGCAACATATACTGCATCCTAGAAGTTACAAAATAATACTCTAGATAGTATCAGGCATAATGCCAATGCATTAGTGTCCAATAATCAAGGAATAAAGCTTAATGAAAAAAATTATAGGGTTTGATTTTTGAAGCCCCGAGAATGCTGCAATCTCCTTGTGCACTGATTGATTGGTGCACAGGGCTTGTGGCACTTTCCTTGTTGGGGATCAGGATTTTCAGTCCCGGGCACTAAATGCCACATGGTAGACCAGCTTTTCCCTGGTCTAAATTTCACAGTTTGGGGGATCCTGTTTTAATGGGGCCTGGGCAAAATCTTTGGTACACACTGCCGTAAAATGAGGAAACTGTCATAACTGTGCCCCATGTACTAAAATTGGGTGCAGTTGCATCAATGGAGTTTGGCACACCTGAGCCCAAAAATGAGTCTGAAGCAGGGCTTGATGCAAGCCCTGTGTCACCATTTGAAAACTGAACCCATAGTCTTGAGCCAGCTGATTTAAATCTTTAATGATGAAATTACATAGATACATAGATACATAGACTGTGTCGGCAGATAAGGGCCTATGGCCCACCCAGTCTGCCCATTTGAGCTTGTAAGTTCAGTTTGTTTTCCTAGAAGTCTGTTGCCGCTTACCCCTGACCTCCAGAATTCCTTTATGTCTATCCCATGCATTCTTAAATCCCATGATTGTTTCAGCCCCCACCACTTCCTCTGGCAGGGTGTTCCACTTCTCCACCACCCGTTCTGTGAAGAAATTCTTCCTCATGTTTCCTCTGAATCATCCTCCCTCCAACTTCATCCCATGCCCTCTAGTCCTGGAACATCTTTTTCGCTTAAAAATAGTGTACTGTTGCACCCTGTTCCTCCCTGTAAGATACTTGTATGTCTCTATCATATCCCCTCTCTCCCTCCTCTCCTCCAGGGAGTACATGTTCAGTTCCTTCAACCTGTCTTCATAGGACTTGTGATGCAATCCATGCACCATCTTTGTTGCCCTCCTCTGAACCTTCTCTACCCTGTCAATGTCCTTACGTAGGTATGGTCTCCAGAACTGTACACTGTACTCCAGGTGGGGCCTCACTAGTGTCTTGTATAGCAGAATTATGACCTCCCTTTTCCTGCTGGTGATGCCCCTGCCTATACATCCCAGCATCCTATTTGCTTTACCTGCTGCCTTGTCACACTGTTTCCCTACCTTGAGGTCATCAGAGATGATAACTCCAAGATCCCTTTCCTGCTTGGTGCATGCTATATCCTCATCCCCCAACTGATATATTGTGCCAGGGTTTTTGTGCCCCATATGCATTATCTTGCACTTCCTTGCATTGAATTTCAACTGCCAAACCCCTGACCATTCTTCAAGTTTCTGCAGGTCCCTTCTCATTCTGTCTACACCCTCTGATGTGTCTGCTCTGTTACAGAGCTTTGTGTCATCAGTGAACAGTGAAATTCTGCCTTCTAGGTCCTGCGTAATGTCACTGATGAAGATGTTGAATAGGACCAGTCCCAGCACTGATCCCTGTGGTACCCCACTGGTCACTGTTCCCTCTGTGGAGTGACAGCCATTTACCACCACCCTCTGTGTCCTGCCACCTAGCCAGTTACCTACTCACCACACTGCTGTCCTGCCCACCCATATTCCCCAGTTTGTGTAATAGTCTTCTATGTGGCACAGTGTCAAAGGCCTTGCTGAAGTCCAGATAGGCCATGTCCACTGCCCTCCTCTGATCCACCTCCCTAGTCACCCAGTCAAAAAATTCAATGAGGTCGATCTGACATGACCTCCCCCTGGTGAAACCATGCTGCCTTGGGTCCTGTAGTCCATTGAAAACCAGATGTTTCACCAATCTCTCCTTTAGTAGTGCTTCCATGATCTTCCCCACTACCGAGGTGAGGCTGACTGATCTGTAGTTCCCTGATTCCTCTTTGTCCCACTTTTGTATAAGGGGACTACATCTGCTGTCCTCCAGTCTTTGGGTACCTCCCCTGTTTCCAGTGATTGGCTAAACAGGATAGCCAGAGGTTCAGCCACCACCTCTCTTAGTTCTTTAAGGACCCTGGGGTGCACACATCTGGCCCCATTGCTTTATCAACTCTTATTACTTCCAGTTCCTTCAGGACCCTTTCTCGTGTAAAGGGACTTGTGTCCATTTCTGCACCATTCTCACCCCTTGTACTCCCTTCAGACCCATTACCCTCCTCTTCCTCAGTAAAGACTGAGCAGAAATACCTGTTCAATATGTCAGCTTTACTGTTGTCATCCTCCACGCGGCCCCCATCCTCCCCCTTCAGTCTCACTATCCCTCCCTTTGTCTTTCTTTTTTTCACTTATGTACCTGTAAAAGGTTTTGTCCCCTCTACCCACTGATTTTGCAATGTGTTCTTCTGTCTGAGCTTTGGCTTCCCTTACTGACCTCCCTGCCTCCCTTTGCTTCTCCTGGTACTTCTCCCTATCCCCTCTGCCTGTGTCTTTTTGTATTGCCTGAATGCAATCTTTTTGGCTTTCACTTTCTCTGCTACCTCTTTGGAAAACCATAGTGGCCTCCTCTTCCTTTTCCTCTTGCTAACCTGCTTAATGCATAATTCTGTTGTTCTTGTAATCCCCATTTTAAATACTGCCCACTGTTCCTCAACCCCTTATTCCTGTCCCATTCCCCTTAATGCCTCTTTCAAGTATCTCCCCATTTTCCCAAAGTCTGCTCCCCTAAAATCCAGGATACATGTTTTTGTGTGGTTTGGTTCTGCTCTTTCTGTGATTTCAAACCACAATGACTGGTGGTCACTGTTCCCCAAGTGCTCCCCACTGTTACCCCCATCACACTGTCCCTGTTTGTGAGCACAAGGTCCAGTATTGCCTTCTGCCGAGTTGGTTCCATGACCAGTTGCTTGAGGAAGGCACCCTGAAGGGAGTCCAGGATAAATCTGCTCCTAGTTGATGCTGCTGCTGGGATGCTGCAGTCCACGTCTGGAATATTGAAGTCTCCAACCAGTACTACCTCACCCCTGTCTGCCATGCTTTGGATGGCTAGCATCAGTTCCCTATCTGTTTCTTCCTCCTGGGCTGGTGGTCTATAGACCACACCTGTGCAGATGGCTGTCCCCATTTTCCTTTCCAGCTTAACCCACAGTATCTCTCCCCCATTTTGTTCCTCCTGGATCTCTGTGGCCCTTATGTCATTTTTCACATACAGTGCCACTCCTCCACCCTTCCTGCCTGCTCTGTCTCTTCTGAATATGTTGTAGCCAGGTATGCCCATCTTCCAGTCGTGGTTATCATTACACCAGGTTCCAGTGATGGCCACAATGTCCAGGTCTGACTGCACCATGACAGCCTCCAGATCTTCCATCTTGTTGCTAAGGCTCCAGGCATTTTCACACATGGCTTTCCATGATTTGACCTCCCTAGACTGTTTTGCTGTTCTACTCCAGCCCCTTCCTTGGTTGTTCTTTATCCCTGGTTCTCCTTGCTGTCTGCCCTTCTGCTGAATTTTGCCCCTTTTCTGCCTATCCACCTCTTGGGCACTAATCTCCATCTTATGATATGTTTTTAAGTCAGTCACCAGAAACTGATTTAGAGTGAACTAATCGAAAAGGCACCACTGAGATTCGAACTCAGAACCTCCTGTTTATTAGACAGGAGCTTTAACCAACTAAGCCATGGTACCTATTATGTCCTGATTTATTCTAATTAATATACAGACAGTATATAATATTACCTGCAAAGAAATGTATTTCCTTACTGTTTGGAAAAGCTCTCTAAAAGCAGCTTCATAGTGATACTCTGTGCACCAGACTGGAAGCTTGCTTTGTGAGTGACCCTGTGGTCCACTCACAAAGCACCTACATAGTGATGCACACTGCATCACACCTGGCACTTGCTTTTGGAGTGGTAGTTGCATAGAGTTATTCAGTGTGCCACACCTTTAAATTTCTTCATGCCTGATCCAGTGGGCCACTGACAAAGCAAGATGCATAGTGGAGTACACTGCAGCAGAAACCATGTGAAGAGAGACTGAGAAAGCTTAATATGTATACTCTTGATGAAAGGAGGGACGGGGGGACATGATAGAAACTTTCAAGTACCTCAAGGGAATCAACAAAGTCCAGGAGGGTAGCATCTTTCAGAAAAAGAGATGTGTAAGAACAAGGTGGCACAATTTAAAGATAGAGGGGGGACAGCTCAGGGGTAATGTGAGGAATTTTTTTTTCATGGAGAGAGTGGTGGATACTTGGAACCGCCTTCCTGAGGAGGTTGTTGGGTCTAAAACAGTGGGGTAATTCAAACATGCATGGCACAGACATAAGGCAATTATAGTGGGCGGTTGCAGGAAGTAGGCTGTTGGTTAACTAGAATCTGCAGCTTATCCAGTAGGTAAGAAAATGGGCAGACTGGGTGGGCCAAGTGGTCCTTATCTGCCATCAAAATCTATGTTTCTATGTTTCTATGTTTCACTGCACTAAGTCTTAGGTTGCTTTGCAAAGTGGCCATGTAGAAAACTCATGAAGCAGCTACATAATGGTATTCAATGCACCTGCCAAGTAATTTTTTCACACAGGTCCCTACGAGTCATATAAAAGAAGTTGTCCTATCGGGTGGGGGCAAACCTGTAACTTAGATCTCACTGGGCCCTACAGGCCCCAGATGATGTAATACGCCTGTCATGAATAACCCCAAACCTGTTGCTCGCTTTGCACAGGACACTGAAGGTTCCACATGAAGTAATAAACCCATATGGCAGGCATGAAACTTGTCAATTGGGTGCTCATGATAAAGGGTAATAAGTACCCTGCCCTAAAATTTGGTGCAAAATATTGAAATATTCCTAATTCTATAAGCGTTAAAAAAACTGATAAATAACTATATCAGAAAAAATAAAGTCCTTGCAATATGCACAGTGCACTTTTCATAGAATTTAGGGTGTTTTGGGGGTCATTTATTCTAAGACCCATAACTTTTTTATTGTTTACAATTTTTTTTCCAATGTGAGGTTTGGAGTTCACACCACCCCCATTTACAAAAATCTAATTGACAAGTTTATAAATGGTCTCAAAGTCCATTTCAGAGAGCCCTCTTTTCTTTAAAAAAAAAAAAAAACTATGTCTCTATTTTGAGACTTAGTTTTGTTCTATTTTCTTTTTTACCTGCAGGAAGAGGAATGCATTTAAGGACAGCTGAGGTCTGTTTCATGGAATATTGAGGAATCACAACATGGGACATTGAGGAATTTTATATGGGAAGTGGAGGAACCATGATATTGGACCTGTGATTGTGGTAACTGTGGGAAGGAGGAGTAGGGCATCATGGGTGCTAGATGATGGGTGAGGGTGGATTTTAATATTATGTGAGATGAGTGGGGGGAAGACAGTGGGGAGCAGAACTTGGAGAGTGGGTGTGGGAAGGATTTCTGAGTTAGTGGGGGTCAGAGTAAAATTTCAGCTTTGTTGGACACCTCATGCAGGCTGTTTTTATGATGGGTCTGGCAGGGGGTACAATGGGCGGGGGGGGGGTTGGCCACCTGCAGCCAGTTGTTTAGGTGATTGGGTGAGGGTTGCAAATGATGGTCCTGAGCACTTAACACCAGTTTTTTTTATAGTTGTGATTGGCAGGCAGGTGGGAGGGTGTTACTGGTGGCAGATTTAGGCACCCACCACTGGTCATTTTAGAGCTGTGGTGGGTACATGGGAGGGGCACACCAGCAGAGGGGTTAGGCAGCTTCCAGACTTCTTTCAAGTTAAGGAGGTGGGCTGTTGGTGGGTACCGGCAGTAGCATTGCACACCCACTTTTAATTTAGAGTTGCAGCCAGAAGGTAGATGTGTGATCAGGTGGAGGGGGTACTGCTAGTGGGCTTGGGCACCTGCTGCAGGTTATTTTTAATTGGTGAGTGTGGGTGGGGGGGGTCTAGCAGTAAGGCTGGGAACCTGCCACCAGTTTCTTTTACAGTTGTGGACAGCTGGTGATATGGTGGTACCAGAACCAGGGTTGGGCACCCAGTACTAGCACTTTTAGAGTTGCAATGAATGGGAGAATAATACTAGCTGTTGGGTTGGACATCCACCACTGGCTGTTTTTGAGTAGAAGGAGTGGGTGAAAAGGAGGTACCACTGGTGTTTTCATGTTGCAGTTGGGGTGTGGTGGGGGGTCCTGTTAGGCACACACCACTGACTATTTTAGAGTTGGGGCAGGTGGGGGTATGGTGGTGTAGTTAGGCATCCACCACCAGTTGTTTTAGAGCTGGGTGGTGGGGAGGTGTGTACTAGTGTCAAGGTTGGGCACCTGCTACCTGTTGTCTAATACTTCAAGCAGGTTGGCAGGGGAATTGTTGGCAGGGCTGGGCACTTGACCACTGGAAAAACTTTGGAGTGGGGTAGTGGAAGGGATATGCTCTCAATCATCAGCAACCTAACAAAAAGAGGACCTGTTTGTGACTCAAAACTGCAAGAAAATGACAGTTTCAAGTCACAAAATGTAGGCACCCCTCACAAAACTGATATATGTCAAAAAATCTCATGAACAGAATATTGAAAGAATAAATCATGCAAACATAAAAGCAGCAGTTTCTTTATTTATTTAGCTATTTATTTATTTTAAATAATTTAAAAACTATACACTTCTCAGCAAAGCCACATATCCAATAATCATCCTTGGGTCATGCTCTAATGAATCTGA
Organism: Neoceratodus forsteri; assembly: GCA_016271365.2. Taxonomy (NCBI): domain Eukaryota; kingdom Metazoa; phylum Chordata; order Ceratodontiformes; family Ceratodontidae; genus Neoceratodus; species Neoceratodus forsteri. The sequence continues at coordinate 952,436,563 of CM028134.1, forward strand.
GAGCTTCAGGTTTCAACTCCCTGCCATTTCTGTGATATGAGTGAACCAAGAAAGGTCTTAATTTCCATACTGGTATGTATTTTCAAATTTCTATAACATTTAAATTACTGACCAAACCTTTATCAAATTGACAGGATCCAAAGATCCTGTCACTGACACTGCACATGCCAAATTTTAGATTATTCCATCCAGTGGCAGCTATGTTAAGGTGAAATAATTAAGCAATATGACATGACAGGGTGTGCACAGTGATGGGAAAATTACACAACTCGAGTGTGTTGTGAGGCACGAGGCAATGCCAAGTCCCTTCAACCACTTGCACTGTCCTGTCATCCCACCACAAAGTAGACCCTGGAGTGTCTTATTGAGATTATAAAATGTGTCTAAGATATATTTGGAGTGGGGAGTGAAAAATGCTCCAAAAATAATGTTAAACAATTTTTTTGATTTTCTAAAAACAGTCATCCATCCCAACAAAATCTTATTTCAGTTTCAAATATTATGCATAGCAAAAAAAAATTTGGCTCATCAGCACTGCATTTTACCAAACCCTATCCCATTTAATTGTTTTGTCACCTTTTCCTTTGTCTTCTGTATATTTATTTATATTTATTTAGTTTTTGTTGACCGGGTAAGTGCACTAGACAAATTCTGCCTATTTTTAGGCATGAACCGGGGGAGGGGGATACAGATGAATGTCAACTGACCTTACGAACATACGAAATTTGCCAGCAGAAAAAGGCCTAGAGGTCTATCAAGACTGCTCAAATGTGCAGCTAGCACCCCTTATTCTGCAGCTGCAGCTCCCTTCAACCCTTCCCCTTCATTGACCCTCCCCCTTGTCCTGTCCCATCCCCTTTTGAAGCAGTCCACTGTTCTACTGGATACCACTTCTGCAAGTAACGCATTCCACCTAGCCACCACCCTCTCTGTAAAAAAGTGTTTCCTCATCTCCCTCCTGAACCTTCCTCCCTCCAGTCTCATATCATTGCCCCTGGTGTCGCTCCCCTCCCTTACTTTGAACAGCCCCTCTGTACCTGTCTTGTTTATTCCTGTCATGTACTTAAAGGTTTCAATCATGTCCCCCCGCCCCTCCTCTCTCCCAGTAATTGCATGTTCAGCTCCGTCAGCCTCCTCTCATATGATAAGTCCCCCAGCCCCTTGATCATCTTTGTTGCCCTGTGCTGCACCCCCTCCAGCAACTTAATGTCCCTCTTCAGAAACGGGTGCCAGTACTGCACGTAGTACTCCAGGTGCAGTCTAACTAATGACCTATACAGTGGCAGAATCACCTCCTCCCTCCTTGAGGATATACCCCTTGCAATACAACCCAGCATTTTGTTGACCTTTGCAGCTGCTTTCCTACATTGTGCCGAGTTCTTCATTTACCCTGTAATGAGCACCCCCAGATCCTTCTCCTCCTCTGTCTGGGCTAGCTGCACTCCCCCCAGCTGGTAACTCCTCCTTGGGTTCTTCATCCTAAAATGCAGCACCTTGCACTTTTTGACATTAAAGCCCAGTTGCCAGGTGTCTGACCAGGTTTCAAGCTTTGCCAGATCATCCTGCAATCACTGCCGTCCCCATAGGTCATCCACCACTGCTCCTACCTTGGTATCATCAGCAAACAGACTGATCTTGCTCTTGATGTCCAATGATATATCTGCAATAAATATCCCAAACAACATTGGTCCCAACACCGAACCCTGTGGAACACTGCTCGTCGCTACCTTTGGGTGTAAGAGCTCCTCACCCACCACCACCCTCTGTTGCCTTTCCTGAAGCCAGTTCCCTGCCCATCTCACCAGCTTTGCACCTGCCCCTGTGCCTACTAACTTACTTCCCAGCCTTCCATGCGGCACCAAGATGAATGCCTTACTGAACTCCAGATACAGAGCATCCACTGCATGGCCCCTGTCCAATTGCCTAGTTACCCAGTCAAAGAACTCCACCAGGTTGGTTTGGCAGGATCTGCCCCATATGAAGCCATGCTGTTTGCTGTCCTGTAGTCCTTTGGCCTCTAGGAGGGCCACCAGCCTTTCCTTCAGGATAGTCTCCATTAGCTTACCCATGATGGATGCGAGGCTCACTGGTCTGTAGTTTCCCAGTACATCTTTGGTGCCACTCTTGTGGAGGGGCACCACACGAGCCATCCTCCAGTCCTGAGGTACACACCCCAGATGTAGTGAGGCATTAAATGAGTCTGCAAGGGTCCTGCAAGGACCTCTGCCAGCTCCTTCAGTACCCTGGGGTGGATGCCATCTGGGTCTGGTGCCTTATCCACCCTCAGTGCCTTCAAACCCTCCCGAACTCTGCCCTCCATGATTTCCCCATCTGTCACTCCCTCCCCCTGTTTCTGCCATTTCTCCCCCCTTGGGTGTCACCCCTCTCTTCTCTTTAGTAAATACTGAGCAGAAGTACTCATTTAGTGCTTCTGCCTTATTGCACCCTGCTTCCACCCAACCCCCCTCCTTCCTAATCCTTACAATGTGGACCTTACAGCTCCTTTTCTCCCTGATGTACCTAAATAAGTCCTTCTCCCCCTTCTTAATGTCTTGTGCCAGCCTGAGTTCCGTAGATACCTTGGCTCCCCATACTGTCTTTGTCACTTTCTTCGATTCCGTCAAGTACTCCTCCCTGTCCTCCCCCTCCCTGTTTTCTTGTACTTCCTAAAGGCAGCTCTTTTGCTCCTTACCTTTTCCATGACCTCCTTGCACAACCAGCTTGGTTTCTTAGCCCTTGTCTTCTTGCTCTGGGCCTTGCAGCAGGTTTTGGTTGCCTCCACTATACCCTGCTTTATGAGCGCCAACCTCTGGTTAGTGTCCATACTAGACTGAATTCTGGCCAGGTACCCTTTTACCACTTCCCCCATCCTCCCAAAGTCTGCCCTCCTGAAGTCCAGCACTCTTGTACCAGATTCCACTCCTTCTTTGCCCATATCCAATGTGAGCCATGCAGAGTGGTGGTCACTTCCTGACAGCGGTTCCTTTCCTCCACTGTAAGTTCTCTCACAAAGTCCCCATTTGCCAGCACAAGGTCAAGGGTATTCCCTAACCTGGTTGGTTCACTGACCATTTATAGCAGGATGTTGTCCTGAAAGGCATTCAGCAGTACCTTCTCCCTTCTGTTCCTGGTTGTTGGGGTACTCCAGTCCACTCCTGGCATGTTGAAGTCCCTCACAATCAACACACTACCCTTCTCGCAGGTCATCCTGATCTGTTCCGCTAGTTCCCTGTCTAACTCCTCCATCTGCGATGGCGGCCTGTACACCACTCCCATTCTAAGAATCCTATTCTTGGAATCCTGGATTTGCATCCAATGTGATTCCGTACTACCCTCCTCCCCTTCCTCCCTTACACACTTCAGTCCTTCCTTCACATATAGTGCAATACTATTGCACTTTCTCAAAAAGAAGGGAAATTCATTGCAAAAAACTTTGATAATGCATCAGTTAGGGTTGATACTACAGTGACTAAAGTATGGAAAAGTGATGTTATGGTTATCACCCCTATCACCACACACCCACCCTCCATCCACCTTCCACACACCAACAGACATTGGGGTATGCCATGGGGTCTTCAGGCCTAACTCTTACTCCATTCTCCTATACTGTAGCATGTCAGCTTGTTTTTACACATAGAATGGGGTGAGAGTTGGGCCTGATGACCCCATGGCACACCCCGGCGTCTGTTGGTGTGTGGAGGGGTGGTGGGATGGGGCGGTAAGGGTGGTAACTGTAACATCACATTTATATACTTTTGTCTCTGTGCTATCAACCTTAACTGATGCATTAAGGAAGTATATTGCAGTATATATATATTTATACACATGTATATATGTGTGTGTGTGTGTATATATATATATATATATATATATATATATACATATACAGTATATATAGCAAAAAACTACATTATTGCATCAGTACGGACTTTTATTAAAGTGTCAAAAGCTGGGATATTCGATGATAGGGTTATCAACCCTACCATCCCACTCCCATCCCCCCACCATCCACAAACAAACAGGTGTTGGGGTGTACCTTGGGGTCATCAGCCCAAACTATCACCACATTCCATGTGTAAACAAGATGAGATGGTACAGTATAGGAAAATGGGGTGAGAGTTAAGCCCAATTACCCCAAGGCACACCCCGACACCTATTGGTATGTGGAAGGTGGGGTGGGGTGGTGGGTGTGGTAACCCTAACTTTGAATTTCCCAGCTTTTGATGCTTTAATATTATCCCTAACTGTTGCATTAACAAGTGTCATATGGAAAATATTTTCACTCCTCTAGAGTGACCTCTGGATATTCACGAGTGGTGAAGTCACAAGTGCACAGCATGTATCTAATTTATACAATAGGCGCCCCTATTGTTGCAAAAGTTACCATTTGCATGGGTGTGACAGGGAGCTCCTGCCACTCTTGAGACCAGCCTTTTCTTAAATATGTTGCAACAGTGCAAAAATACATTTCAGACAGGATGTAAAAAATGACAGCTGTACTGTTAATCAGGTGGTGAGAAAAAGTGGCTATTTTAAAAATGTTGACTCAAAATATTAAAAATTACCAAATTTATTTGTTTTTATAGGAAATTTCAATGAATCCGGGCAACTCAGCCATTGTTAGGAATTTTTAACAACATTTTCAACAGGGCCTTTTTGGAACCCCACCTCATGAACACTGGTGCTAAAATTTTGTTATTCAGTCCCAAAAGGTGATTTTGTACAGCAATAACAAAATCACATTCTAGGCCCAGTTAACAAAATGACAGTTACATTGTTCATGAGGCAGGGTCCCAAAAAGGCAATGTTGAAAATTTGATGAAAAAATTCAAAAAAATGTCAAAGTTACGAGCAGAAGTTCAAAACATCATTGCAATACATTATAAAGCACTTACCTCTATTCCTCAGTTTGTGATTCAGTTTTGAAGAGTGCGGATGTGTCCTGGTTAGAGATGTTGCAAAGTTAAACTTTGCCCCCATATTTCGCATAAAGCACTGAAAATTCACGCTTCGCAGAGTTCAAGGAATTTTGAAAAAACTTTGGAACTTCGATTGGTGTGATTTGCACAATATTCTCAAACAAATTAGAAGGTTTTTACCACAAAGCTCAAATTTCATGGTGTAATCCATGAAATTTTCAGCCACGAATCGCATGAAATTGCTCCGCAAAATCCACAAATTACCTTGTGGAGTGGATTTCATGGACTTGTCACATCTCTAGTTCTGGTCCATGTAATATGACAGCCTACAACTTCTGGTGGCAACTGTAGTGTAAGGGGTGCTGTGGGGTGGTGGGTGCTTAGTGGGATGGATGGGATATGGGAGGGGGCAATGGGAATGAGGAGAGACCATTTTCTTTTTTGCAGGTTAAAAAAAGACATTAGGGGACTTTTTTTTCAGGTGTGAGTAAATGAAATAAATAGTTGTATATGTCAAATTAAGCACCTTTGAAAGATGTGAGCCCATCATTTACAAATTGCCAACAGTTCATCAAATAGTCTGATCCTAGGGAAAGAAACAGGTTATCTCAACAATTATATGCATAAAACAATATTTAACATATAGGCATAAACCAGGGGAGGAATGCTAGCTTCTTTTGAAAAAGTTTAACAGGTCTCTGTAATGCCACTTATCATTGTAACAGTCCAGAAATGTGATAAGGGAAAGATAAACTTAGTGAGTCAGTACTTTACTCACTCACCCCTTCTTGTCTGTGTTGGAATCAGTCAGGTCCTCCATTGTTCTCTATTTTCTGGATCAGTTTGCCAACCTCATCTAGAGAGGTACAGAGATAGTGTTTGCTGCCATACTGAAACTAAAGTTTTGCTGGAACACAAACAAATGTGATTCTATGGACTGCATCCAATGATCACTTTCTCTGTCTTGTCACTTAACTATGATCAGGGAAGAGGCAAATTGGTGAACCTTCATACTGTAAAGACCAGTGCTGATAGGCTACTTGCAGTGCTTTGTTCCTCTCTGCTGCTGATCTAAGTATGAACAGCACACATCACAGTGGAGGATCCATTCCCAGGCAGTGCCTTTCATTGATAAGGTAAGCCTTACTTACGAGTATGGGTGCCTCCACATTTTCTCACCAAAGTTCCACAATAAGACAGGTTAGTAAGAAGAGAAAGTCTTGGAGAGTCACGTGATGCGCCTGGAGGAGTAGCGGCAGCTTTTCAGGTCTCCCCTCCCGGCTAGTGAACCTGCAGTTTAATTATAAAAGTTTCTCAGTTTTCCTCTCCCAGTGCTTTACTTAAAGGTCCGAGACTGCAGCCGTTTGTTTATTTTGGTTTTTGGCTCCCCACGAAAGATGGAAGGCTCAGACCAGGAGCTAGAAGCAAAGCGGCCTCGTCGGAGCTCATCGCCGTCAGCAGCACACGAAGAATTAACTCCAGCCAAAATCTACAACGACTTGTCAACAATTAAAGAGGTGCTGTTTAAATTGATCGATGAGGTGGCAGATTTTAAGCCGGCGATGACCCAGTTAGCCCGTCGGGTGACGGACGCTGAAGCCAGGATCTCTTCCATTGAGAGAACTATGGAAAAAAACGGCCCTGCCATCGTAGATTGTAAGAGGATGATTGCTAAATTCGAGGACCGCCTTGAGGACCTTGAGGGGAGAAGCAGACGTAACAACCTGGTTCTGCTGGGGCTCCCCGAGGGAGAAGAGGGCCCCAACACAGTCCTTTTTCTTCAGAAATTCGTGAGAAAGTCAGTAGGGCCTTCACCTAATGGGCCTGAATATGTTATTGAGAGGGGCCATCGTGCCCTAAGGGCTAAACCTCCTTCCTCAGAACCGCCAAGACCCATAATCTTTAAATTGTTAAATTATCTTGACTGAGAACACATTCTGAAAGAAGCAAGAAGACTAACTGTTATTCAGTGGGAAGGCAGAAGACTACGGCTAGTCCCAGACCTAACTTGGAAGGTGAGGCAGGCTCGAGCAAGTTTTCAGCCCATCACCTCCAAGCTTTGGGCGGCTGGCATTCGGCACCGCATGTTATACCCAGCTAAACTAGAGATCACTTTGAAAGACGGGATTAAGTGCTTCGACTCTGCTGAAGAGACATTAAAAGCACTCACGACCTCATTGACAGATCTGTTCCCCAAAGGATGAAGACCTCTGGGCTTACTACTTACTCGGGAGTTAAGAAGTTGGATGGACTAATTAGCGAAGCCTCAAAACTTAAGGATCCATCATAAACTTTACTCACGACCTTGCTAGCTGTACTCCCCTTTGGGAATTATTTTTCTATGTATTGTTTATGCTTGGTATTTTGGGGGTTGTAAGAAGGACTTTAGTCCTTATTTTTTTTTACATCTTGCACGGCCTCCATAAGTTAACATTTGAGACGAAGTGTACTAGCAATTGTCACAAGAGGGAGCTCTTAGACTACTTTATTTTGTTGAGTCCTTTGTCTAAGGCTTAAGATCGCGTATTTTGAGCTATGACTCTGCGATTGTTGTTTCACTCGCAAAGCGAGAAGCTCCAAGCAGCTTTTTGATTTTAGGCTAGCAAGGATTCCCTTGTAATTATAGTTTTACTGTTGTTATAGTTTAACCAATTAGGAAGTAACTAGGTTACTGAGTAACTCATTAGGCTAAGAGAATTTAGAAGCAAAAGCAGGGCATGGTTATTTCTTTATAGCATTTGAATTTTAGCCCTGTCTCGCTAGTTAGTGTGTTTTAGTAGGTTTAGTCATAACTTTATTTATACTTCTTATGACAAATAGCCCTTGTTTTTTCAGGTGGGGACAGGAGAAGATGTAGTGTAGAAGAGGCTACATATTTAATTCACCTACGTTTTTTATCTTCCTGCTCCCCTCACGTTTTGGTTCTTAGTTCATCCTGGGGCCATGTTTAATTGTCCGCCTGCCCCACATCCTATATTTCTAGCACCGATCAGGTGACAGTTTTTTTAGTAGAAAGGTTTTCTATTGTAATAAGTAAAACTTACTAAGGTTTCATATATGGTCTTAAGGTGTTCCTTTAGTGAGGTGAAAGACTCCATGAGTTAGTATCCACGGATTTGGTGGCACTTTTTGTATGAGGGCCCACCTCTGTAGGCGTACCATGGACCAGAGTCTGAGGAGTTGGCTTCAGGCCAGGGGTTGGCTTAAGAGGGTTTTAGGAGCGGGGAAGGTCCTTTTTGGGGAGGGGGAACTTGGGTGTTGTTTTATTAGTTTTGATAGATTATTGTTAGGAGGGGGGGTAGCTATCCAAACCTCTTTCATAAGCAGGTTAATTGCGTCTGGCTAGCAATTTAAATATTTTCTCGTGGAACATTAAAGGGGGAAGAGATAACTGAAAAAAATTTATTATACTAAACCACTTGGCTCAATTTAATCCATCAATAGTATTTCTACAAGAAACTCATGTACTCCCTGATCGGCTCCATCACTTTAGGAAAAAATGGGTGAGTCAGGTATTCGGTGCTGGGTTTTCCTCGAGCAGTCTGGGGGTGGCCATTTTGGTAGCGCGGGGTTCCTTTATCCCATCCGAGACAATTTCTGACCCGAATGGCAGATACGTTATTGTCCTGGGCAGACTCGGAGGGGCGAGTCTAGTGCTGGGATCAGTATATGGCCCCAACTTAGAGACGCCATCTTTTTTTACCCAACTGGCCATGATTTTAGCCTCCTTCAAGGATATTCCAATGATCTTGGGGGGAGACTGGAACTTGGTCCAGTCTAACCGTCTGGATCGTTCTTGGTATAAAGGAGCGCATCCCTCCCCGGCCCAGAGAGCGTTGGCAGAGTTTACATCATCGTTAGGTCTGATGGATCCTTGGAGAATGTACAACTCTACCACTAGAGATTATACTTTTTTTCTCCGGTCCATAAAGCGTACTCACGGATCGATTATTTCCTGGTTAGTCAGCAAAGCTTGTCCTACGTTGAGGAGGTGACAATCTTGACTCGGGTAATCTCAGATCACTCTCCCATCAAACTCCGATGTTCCCCTTTGTTCATTCCGCCAAGATCCTATTCATGGTCTCTAAATAATGCTATATTAAAGGACACCCAGATATTAGCTTGTTTTCAAGTGTTTATGGTCAACTCAATTAAGGCCAACTGGGGGTCTATTAATGCATCAGACCAAGCTTGGGCCGCTCTCAAAACTATTTGGAGGGGGGAGCTGATACGGATAGCTTCAGTACGTAAAGTGAAAAATAACCAGCTATTAGCAAATTGTTTAAAGAAAATTAGTTCATTGGAAGCTATAGAGGAGAATTTAAGATTGGAGGATCAAGAGCAAGAGCTGACTACCCTAAGGGCATGGTATGTAAACACTTTGAGTGAGAGAGTTGTGAATTCGACTTCCAGACTAAAAGCTGCATACTTAGGTCAGGGTAGTAAAGCCGGAAAATTATTGGCATGGCAGTTAAAACAAAAGCTGCTGCCAAATGGGTGGCAGCCTTAAGGCATCCGGAAACGGATAAGTTGATTACAGATCCTGAGGGCGTATTGAGTATTTTTTTTGACTTTTACAAAAATCTATATTCGAGCCAACTGCTCTCTCCACAGAGTGAAAGTAAAATGTGGAAATTTTTTACTAATATTTCTTTTCCTCAAATGTCTGAGGATTTCAAGCAGATGTTAGTTGCCCCTATTTCTAATGAGGAGATAGAGAGAGTTATTGACTCACTAAAATTGGACAAAGCACCCGGTCCAGATGGGTAGACACCTCTTTTTTTTAAGTTGTTCTAGGAAAGTGTGATACTACTACTGAACCAACTTTATACCTTTTGGTATGAGCAAGGGATTAGAGATAAGACTCTTTTTGAAGCCAGGATAATTTTGTTACCTAAACCTGGTAAACCCTCAGATTTGGTGGGTAATTTTAGGCCAATCTCTCTATTAAACATGGATGTAAAGATTTTTGCCAAGATCCTAGCTAATAGGTTAAAATCTGTGTGGCTCGAGCTGCTGAGTCCTGAACAGGCTGGATTCATGGCAGGCCGTTCTTCTGCTGATCACTTCAGGAAATTATTTTATTTAATTTTCATGCTCAGAACCCGATATGGAAGCATCCTTGGTTTCGTTAGATGCAGAAAAGCATTTGATAGAGTTGATGGGCCTTTATGTTTGCAACATTAGCTAAATTTGGTATTCGGATTGGTTTATACATTATATTCGGATCCTTTATCTGTGTCCGACATGCCAGAATTCAATGCAACAATTTAATCTCAGCTGCTTCCTTTATTGAGGGTAGCGACAAGGTTGTCCCTCGTCGCCATATTTATTTAATTTGTATATTGAACCTCTAATAAGAACTATTAAATTGAACCAGTTAATCCAAGGGATTTGTATAGGAGATTTGGAGTTTAAGTTATCAGCATTTGTGGATGATTTATTGTTGCATGTCCGGAATACAACAACATCGCTCCCCCATTTGCTTAACTTAATTTCCTGTTTTAGCGAATTCTCTGGATATAAACTAAACAAGAGCAAAACAACGGTTTATTCGCTTCCCCCTACCTTCAGAAAAGTTGGTGCCTCTCTTTAGGATTACAGTGGCAGACAATCCTCAGCTTATCTGGGTATCCAGATTTCGGAGATCTTGAGGAATGGCAAATTTAAATTTGAAGCCCTATTCAAATCCATTAAGGAGGACTTAGAGAGGTGGTCTAAACTTCCTTTGACCTTCTCGGGGAGGGTTAATACGATTAAAATGGTGGTTCTATCTAAAATCTTCTACCCTCTCTCTAATCTAAATGTGCACCTCTCTAGGTCCTTCTTTAGACCGCTTTACAAATATTGCTCAGATTTTTTGTGGAAAGGTAGACCCCCTCACAGGGCCTATTCTAAACTTAGTTGTCAACGGAAAATAGGGGGTCTCCAGATACCGGATTTTTATGCTTACTACTTGGCAATTCATGCAGCGAGGTCAGCTCTGTGGGTTCGAGAAGCAGAAGTTTCTTCCCCCGGACTTGATCTTGACCGAGCGATTTCTAGAGAGGTCAATTTGGATTTGGAATCATTTTTATATATTTCATGGTCTAAGGTTCCTACGGTTGTCAGGAATACCCCATTAGGATGGGATATCAAGGCTATGCATCAGCTTTATTCGAGATTAAATATTTCCCATTTATATGACCTATCTCAACCCCTTTTGAGAAATCCCAATTTTTAATAGGTAATCAGCCCATTAAAGGTTTCTGACTGACTCTCCTCAAACTTGGATTTCTGATTTTACCGGCAATTCTATGTTTCCTCTCTCTGTTTTGATTGGAAAATTTGGGTGAAACCCGGTGTTTACTGTGATTGTTTCAAGTTCAAAGAAGCATTAGGTTCTTTCTGCGGAAAGGCAAAGGGTCTGAGGAGACAGGGATACTATTGAGAAAGTTGAGCAAGCTCGCATTATCTGGTAACGCAGTTTCTAAAATTTATAGTATATTTTAGCAAGATTGGATTCTAAGACATCCCCTGTCCCCCCTTACTGGGAAATAAATTTGTCTATGGGATGGACGGAGGTGATTTGGGAGAAAATCTGGGTTGATATCTATTCTTGTATTATACAAGATAGATTGAGAGATACCCAGTTTAAATTATTGCACAATCTTTATTATTCCCCCGCCAAACTTTCCTGGTTAAATAGACAGTATTCCCAGGTTTGTAAGGATTGTGGTGACCCCTTAGCTACCACCGTTCATAAAATTTGGTCCTGCCCAAAAATAGCTAAGTTGTGGCAGTCGGTCAAACGCTGGCTGGGCCCGTACTGTGATTTATCGGCCTTTTTCAATGTAGATGCTTGTATATTTGGGATGTACGCCCAAATTCCATTCAGCACCCAAAAGTGCCAAATGGCAATGGTAGCTTCAGTTACTAAGTTATTAATTCTTCGTCATTGGCGGGATGACTGGGCCCCCTCATTTAAAGAATGGTGGGATGAATTCCTGAATGCACTGAATGCGGAAAGGTCAGTGTTAACCTTCTTTAATGCATCGGGTAAATTTCAAAAGTGCTGGGGTAGTCTCCTTCAGAGTCTGAAGGATAGATATGGTTATTAGTAGAGGGGATATCTTCCTTTATATTCTTCCCACCATTTCTTTTACTCTCCCCTTCCTTTCATTTTTCTCATCCCATTATCCCTTTATTTTTTCATCCCCTTTATTCACTGCATTAATACCTTTATTTCTTTTCCTCAGTAATTGGAAGCCCGAGGTTATATTGATTTCTGAGTTCCTCTTCTCCCATACAGTGTAGGTTGCTAGCTAATAATATGACTGATTTTAGGGTTAATACGGTATTAGATTTGTATTTCATGTATATTGGATAGCTGCTGGGGGGTTGAGGGTAAGGGTAATGGGTGTATTTTATTCTGTTTTTTTTGGTCATATTTTGGTTATGTATCTTGTATGTTGTATGTTGTGTGTTATATTTTTTATCTTTACAATAAAATGAAGTTATTTGCAAAAAAAAAAAAAAAAGAAGAGAAAGTCTTGCTCCTGCACTGCCACCGGTGGTCTTGTTAAGTGTATATGGGACTCCCTAGCTCCAGCCTTAATTTCAACACTAGATTTTCTTTCCCCAGGCCAACCACAGAGCTGTGTACCTGCTCCACCATTCTGAATGCTGCTGAAATGGTTTGCTTTATCATCTTCATGTCTGACTCTTGGCTAACCAATGAATACAATGGACCACTGGGGGTGGGCTCCCCAGTGTCCCACACTGCTGGGAGGGCATTAAATGCCAACACAGGGATTGTGTCCCCTAATGTCACTTTCTTAATAAAACAATTGGTTGGAGGGGCACATCCAATACAGGGCTGGGCATCCCAGTGTAGGATTATATCAATAAAATAAACAAGGGACTTGGGGACGGCGATCGGAGGGTGGGGGTGCCACTAGACACCAGGGCATGTATGGGGGACAGTAATCAGGGAGTGTGTGTGCCCCTAGACACCATGGAAAAGGGGGATCTCACTGAACACTGCAGCTGGCAGCAGAACTTCAGCTGTGGCTGCAGAAGCCAAGAAATTCCCAATGTTCTTATATAGAGAACATCAGGGAAGCACTCCTCTCATTAAACTGTGCACCTGGGATTTTGTGTGCCCAGAAAAGGTATTTTCAGGCACACTTATCAAAAACAAGCATCAGATTCAAGTTAAATGGGTTCTGATTAGCTAGATTCTGATGCTTACTTTTAAAAATCTCAGCAGTTTTATGTATTTTCCACCTTTTATAGTTGGTGGAATAAAAAACAAGATGGTGACTAATGAAAAAGGATTTTTTCCTCACAAAAGGATTTTATTCTCATGAAAAAGGAATGGCTCTTGTGAGACTAATTCCTTCTTCATGAGATCAAATTCTTCGTTGAACTTTTTACATCTGTCCTGAAAAATAAATGTCCCATAGGGTATAATGGGAACTTAAAACTTAATTACTTTGCAACAGTTTAATCTTTTTGCACCAAACTAACAGTGGCAGTTCTGTAGCCCATGTTCTTTCTACCAAGGAAAAATCAAAACAAAATTCCACACCATCTGAGTGCAATGAGGGAAAAGTGGCAAAAATGGTGACTTTTTACTTTTTGCCATTATTTGGATCTCAGAATCCAGACATCCAACCAGAATGAAACATGCCACATTAAGAGATCTACTCTGCGGGACAGTGAATACCAAATTTTGTGCAAATCCATTTATCAGTTGCAAAGTTATTTAAGTACAAAATTTGAGTTTAACATTAAACAGGCTACTCAATCATAACTATAGGGATCCGGTTGAGCCCCTATATTTAGGGTTGAGGGTTTAGGGTTAAGTAGGCAGTTTAATGTTAAACCCCATTTTTTCAGTTTAATAACTTCACAACTGTTTAATGGATTTAAATGAAATGTTGCATTAGTGGTCTCGTGGGGTAGATCTCTGGATGTGCCAGGTTTCATTCCAGTCGAATACACAGATTCTGAGATCAGGATAGTGCAAAAAGTACATTTTTGTATTTTTCTTTCCATTGATTATAATGGGGTTTTGTCTGACACCTGTAGCACCCAGATGGTTTGGAATTTTGGTCTGAAATTTTCAGGGTACAAAGCGACTGATTCACAGATGTGCCTTGTGCTGGTTTGGTGAAAAAAATAGTAATCTGTTCCAAAGTTATTTCATTTTAAAATGTTTATAAATTGATTCAGAGCATATCCAGTAAGCACCTCAAGACAGCTTTATGAAATCAGAAAATGATTTTTTTTTCATACTGACGTCATCCTTTTACATGAGGGAGAAATTGTATTTGATTTGTCACAAACATGTTTTCTGTTTTTCCATAAAAATTAAAATAAAAAAAACCACAAAGGTGACATTCTGGTGATCAACCAAAACATGTAGCTTGCAGTGTTAGTGGCTCAGTAGGTAGCACACTAATCTCTGAGGTTGGAAGATCAGAAGTTGGTGGGTTCTAGCCCCACACCAGAAATGAAATATAAGTCCCACTACTGACACTGTAGTGCATCAAGAGGGGGGTGCTGCACTCCTGAAGAGATGTCTCTTGGATGAGACATTAAACTGAGGTCCTGTTCTGGTGTTTCTTCAGGTGGATGTTAAAGATCCCATGGCACTTCTCAATAAGAGTAGGTGAATATTTTTATTAAATCTTCAAAATCAAATATTTACAGACATGGTAACTTCACGTCAAAGTAATAGCTTGAATAAAAAATAAAGGAAATCTAATAAATATTTAATTCATACCCCCTTTAGTTAAAAAATAAAGAGAAACCACAAAAAAGCAGGAACAAACTATATAATCCTCCCTCCCAGTAAAAACGTAGTGGAAATCTTCATAAAAAAGCAAAGTTTATACAAACATGTAAAATAGTATGCAACTGAATTAGAACCAGGGAATCTTTCCCCTTAGAAAATGGGCATCGAGAATGGAGTCTCCTGATTGGCTGCTGGATCTGGCAGAGCTGTAATCTATGTGGCAACAGACCCCAGCCAATAACAAGTGCCACCATAAGTGCCTCATAACAGAAATCAGGCAGTTATAGAATTTTGACAGCTGTCACAGCCACCATTGTTTTCTCTCGCTAAGCCCTTTTCTCCTGCTATACCCACAATGGTAAAACGAAAACGTCCGACAACATAACTTTGATTTTCAGTGTGGCAGCAGCATAGATTAAGTCTTCCCAGAATCGGAATGGTCTCAAAAACAGCCGACACCTGTAAAGAAAGCATGAAGAAGAAAGGTAACTGATAATCTTGATTCCGGCCATTACGTCAGTGTAACTGACATAGATCTGGATGTAATTGAAAGCTGTTGCCTCCAAATGTCTATCCATCCCTCTGTCCTCAGTTTCCCCTGCTCATCATGCCACTATATACGAAAAGACGGCTGCAGCTGTCTTTGATGCCCCTGATTTGTGACTGCCTTTTCTGACTGGTGATCGTGATGCTGTCAACTCAGTATCACACAAAACAGCAGCTCCAGTACTGAAAGGAATAGCATTTTGTTTGATTTCCATACCGCAGATGGACGTTTATCTGCACTATGGAAAACTAACAAAATGCCGCTCCCAGCGGTACCGGGGCAAAAAGTCTCTCTGACACTCTTATTACACACTTCGCCTGGATAAATAAAATGTTTTTTTTTCCTGTTCATTTTAAATAAGAAGCGATAGCACGTCGAATGCTCCACGCTACTGCCAACAGTTTCTCTTGCCTCACTCTGCCCTTCAGCCCCGCGAGACCCAAGACGTACAAAAAAACACAGTAAAGATGTTTCTTATTTATTTATATTTTTTACTCTGCACAGCCTCCTACCTTGATGTTGTCTTTCTTCTGCAGACCTGCCCTTCTGTTGCACACCACCTCATGCACCAGCCAGCATGGGGGGCACAGCTTGCTACTGTAATCATGTAAAAAATGAAACACAAGCCTGTACTTGTAAGCAAAGTAAATAAACTAAGAAACAAACTCAATCTTCTGAAGGACTTCCTGAATACTTCTGGGTATGGGGGCAGAAGAGAGACGTGAAAACAGTACTGCTTTTAAAACAGCATAAAATAATTTTAAAGCAGGTGGAGGAACTATTTTATTACAAAATTTACTTTAAAATAATTTTTATTAACATTTCTTATTATTTATTTATTTTTTACAAAATCCATTTTCTATGCAATAATACTCTCCAGGGTGGCGGTATTACTATACGGACCTTCCAGGAGCTATAAGGCCCTCCGCCTGCGGCGTCGGGCCTCATTACGCCCCTGGGCGGTCCGGTATAGCACAATACCGCCCACCCTGTTGGGTATTATTGCTTACATAGCTTCTCCCATGAGCTATTATCCACCACAGAGAACACTTGATATGCTGTAAATCATTGTATCAAAATGTTATTCAGATCTAAACATGTTAATGTTGTTGCTGTAAAACATATCAATACCATATTTGCCAAATCCAGTATATAAAGCTAACCAGGATTATTCGAATACTACTAACATTGAACTTATTCCAAGATGTCAGTAATAAACCATAAAACAGAATTGCTGGAGTGTGGTTTGAAACCATTGAAGTATTCCACATTTCTTTCAACAGGTCCCAACATTCCAAAATAAAGGGGCATGTTAAATACAAGTGATCCATCATTTTATACGTGAAACACAAGATTATCTTGGACAATATTAGTTAGACAATTCTTAAAGTGTGTGGTTCCCCTTGGTATTAATCCTCCCATGAACCCCTAACTATGTGGTATCCCACATTTCAGGTGGGATCCTAGGTTCCATCAGCAAAAGCTTTACCTGTTCTTGTTCTGACTGTGAAAATGACTAAAAGTGTGCTCTAAAAAGCAGTTCTATAAAATATCTATGTATAATTGCTTCTGTTGTGATCTACCAGCATAATTATATGAAATCCCCCAACGTTACATATAATCAAAAATATATGCCCATAATGCAGTCAGTTTTGGTTTTCTTCTGTTTTTATGCACAAAAGAGTTAGTAAGCCATTTGGCCAATATTCCTGATAATGTTGACATCACCCATGGTGTTCATATTTTATGTTTTGATTTTAAAAGTGGAATTATGGTAGCAAAAACAAAAACAGTAAAAAAGAAAACTATGGGTTTTGGCATACCTACCCCTCCATCTTTTAGTAGTTTATATAAAATGTTCCTTTTCACAGGGTTCAGCCGGCTTCTCCAGAAACACACACACACAAAAAACTGCTTATTAAGGCTGTCTCAAAAGATTTGGGGATGGGATATATGAAGCTTAAAAATAAAAAAAGTAGGGATTAGAAAATTCTTTATTAAAAAAAAAATCTGTTTTAGTTTCCCCATGCACCAGGTGTCCCATCAACTGACTTTACTTCTCCCTTGTGTTAAACGTAAATCCCAATTATATTTTGCCATATCCCCATGGCCAAACTAAATCCCCAATAATTTACATGGTGATGTTGCACCAGTATAGCGCCTGTATCATCTTCTATGATGGCATCCCCTTGGACATTAAGACATATACTTTTTGCCATATTAACTTGTCTCCCTAATATAACAGCTATACATTGAAGCAAATGATATGCTATTCTTCCAGAGTGTACATCTCAAATTAGTACATACAAGTCATCTGCATATGCAGCACTCTTAATCTCTGAAGTGTGTGGTAACGAGATCCCTCGTATTCTAGGGGAGGCATAAAGAATTCTAATAATTGGATCTAAATTAAAAAGCTACAGTAATGGACTAAGGGGACACTCCTTTCTCCCTCTAACTTCTACTTGACATCTAGACCCTAGCCAACCATTATAATATGGCCGAGTGTAAGCCAAGGCATAACACATTCTGATCAAATGTACAAAAAAACACTGGAAAACCATATGCCTCCAGACAAATCCATAAAAAATCATGCAAGACTTTCTAAAATCCTTC
Source organism: Neoceratodus forsteri (assembly GCA_016271365.2). Lineage (NCBI taxonomy): Eukaryota > Metazoa > Chordata > Ceratodontiformes > Ceratodontidae > Neoceratodus > Neoceratodus forsteri. Next base: position 952,454,429 of record CM028134.1, read on the forward strand.
GACTGAGCAAGGCTCATTATATAACCAGTCACTGCTTTATCCCCCCACCCCCGGTGCATCACCTCTCTAAGTAGAATAAGGGCATCAGTAATTTTTCATCCTGGAAGAGAACAGAATTGAGAGGAATGTATTAAGATATCCAAAATTGTTGACAATCTTTTACTTAACAATATTACAAACATTTTAAACTTGGTATTTAATAGAGTTATTGGACTCCAATTATCAATATTCAATCTTCACCTGATTTGAAAAGAAAAATCAATAACCCTTCATACATTTTAGCAAGTAACTTGTCTTCTTGTAAAAAAAAATTATGTCAGTCAAGTAATTTTTTAGGCATAAATTTCCAAAGAACCTTATAGAGTTCCCTCAGTAAACTATCAGGACCAGAAGTCCCATTTCATAGAGATTTAATAACTGCATCCTGTTCCTGCTCTATGAATACCTCTAATAAGATAGCAGCCAGGGCTGCATCTAAACATGGAACTTCTGCCACTTGTAATTAAGCAATAATGAAAGATGGGGGTTATGTAAATGTTCTAGATAATCACCCCGGTGGTGTAATGTGGCATGAGGCATAGCCGAGTGTCATATTGCCCCCAGGGAGTGATTGACTTGAAGAATAACGTAACCCCCAGCGTCTATTATTGCTGTTATTATAATTTGATTGAAAATGCTTTTTTTTTAATATTATATACTAATTTATTTATAATTTTGGAGGAAAGTAACATAAAATGGTCCGTACGCCATTCTAATTTTATATTTTAAATCTGCATTTGATGTTGTCAGATGTAAACTGCTTGTCAATCTTTGCACCACGCATTGGCACAGTCTTGACAACAGCCCCTTCCCCCCTTACTTGGTAAGAAAAGCATAAATGAGTTGCTTATTCAGCTGGTATTAAGAGGCTGGCCTGTTCTCTGCCCCCCATCCCTCCAATTAAATAATTAGCACACTTACACGACAGTGGTTTACCTGTGAATAAGGCCATCTAGGAAGACTTGCAGTAATGCACTTTTCCTTGAGTGTATTTATCTTGTTTATGCTGCTTGAGAATGTCTGCTGTTCATGTGTCAGCACTGCTGCTAGGCCTTCACATGTTGTAAATGAGGAGATGCGTCAGCTCACAATTGTGTTCCAAAATGGGAGAGCACTCCTGTGGCTGTTTAACTTGTTTACCCTCACAGCCACTATACACAAACAATAACACTCCTCGTAAACCAGCAGTGGTCTTAGTTTGCTACTGATAACGGAGCTACAGTGTTGGATGATGCAGTTCACATTTCTGATAGGCCTCTGCTACAGTATGCTAGCTTTTAAAATGTACATTTTATTACTGCAAATGTGTATTGCACTCAGATAGTCTTGTTTATATCCATCTCACCCACACCGACAATTTATTAATTGCTGATACATAATTAATTTACACATTTGGCAGGACTGAAGAGGAAAGGCTGTCCTTCTCGTTACACCTCCCTCCACCCCACCAAAACAATTATCAGACATACTGTGCACTTTGTGAATGTTTACCTGTGATGATGGGAGTCTCTGAGCACTTGCAGGGAGTTATTGAACCTTCACTCACTTTCTATAGTTCTTGACTCTGTTGTTAGACAAATCCCTCTCCACAAAAAAAAAAACAGAAATAAAAAAACGAATACTCCTAATTAATCAAGTGTCCACTATATTTTGCCTGTAAGCCATGAGTGACAGTGTAGCAAGATATAGGTCACTGTTCTGCACCTCTGTAACACTGTGCTGACCTTTATTGCACATATTTTCTTACTTTTCTCGTGTCTCCCACTTGCATGTGAGTCTTCACTTGTCTCATTACCAATGCTCACAATTCACTTGGCCACTAATCATCATTCATTTTTTTTTTGTTTATTTATAAATAAGTCATACAACACACTAGGTTGTTAAATACATAGCTGTCAACTATTTAAAGATCTTTTTTCATAAATGTACAAGTTAAAAAACAACATTCTGCAGTAGCATTACTCTCCTATAAAACTTCAATACTGAAACAACAAATGCAAAAAACAAACAAACAGAAAACAGGTTGTTGAATTAGCACTCATTAGTAACTACTTGCTTAATTGGCCATGTGAATGTGAACTCCACCATTGATAATACAGTGTGGTAAAAACTAGTGCCCTGGCAAGATACTTTTGGTGCCTACGCTAGGTGCTGTCTGCACATGTAAATTTACGTCCTGAATTTTGTTCTTTGCTGGCTTTTCTGTCATGGCTATCTCTACTGGTTTGCCAGACAGTACAGTTGACCACTTGCAATGGCCACACATAGATGCAGACCTGTAAGTTTTGATTGAGGACTCATTATGATGGCCTGTTGCACTCATTATCTGCTTTGAGTCCAGGCCAGCTTTGTGAAGCAGATGCACAGCAGTAAGCAGTACTACATACAGAATGATTGGTGTACCTCTGTGTGAGCTCTGCTAGTTTGCTCAGTCATGCCTTCATGCCACCTAAGTATGTAGAGCCCATGGGCGACAAACTGTACCAAATGTCTTGTGTGTCCAGTATGTCCTGTGACAGTCTTTTGGGGTGTAGGTAAAGTGCTTTGGCACTGTCTGGTATCTTTGACATGTACTTTTTCAATGATAGTATTGGACATAGGGGGTCATCTTGCTGCTTATACATATAACCTCTAAAGTTTTCTTTGTTTGACTCTTGGAAGTTTTTGTTATTCTTACTTTCCTAAAAGAGAGCATGGCATATTTCATACCATTTTCATCCGTTCTGATTTTTAATGGCAATGGCGATAGATCCCTTAGGCCCTTCCTACCTCGTCTTGCAAAATGTAACTGGATATCAAACCAGACTTTATTTACAAGTCCAGTTGCAGTTTGTGGACTTAGGTAAGGTGAGTTTCTTAATTTTTCTAAGTCTCGGTCAAGTATGCATGGATAGTGTGATGACTTATCCTCCTCTTTCTTATGCAGTGATTTCATTACACCCATAAATACATTGTTTGCTGTTTTAAAATCATTCATGGTGATTATATTTATTTTCCAGCTATACGGAGGGTCATTGAGGTGTCTAATTAACCCTGATTGTATACTGATATAGCTACCGCGACTGTAACTGTTTCCATCCTTATTCATTACAGTCCTATAGAAATTCTTTAATGCATTATTTAATTTTAGAACATCATAGTACTCAAAATCTAATGGTTTCTCATTGTGTTTTAACCAGTCTTTGAATATTCTTACAGACCACTGTGAGGCTCATCTTGTGTTAACTTCATTTCTGTTCTCTTCTAGAATATCCAGCTCTGCATCTGAAATGGGTTTGTATCTCTTATTTACAATTGGCTGTTCTGCTGATTCTGAACCATTTCTTTTGGAGACATCCTGTGGAAAATGTGTCAATCATTCATTAATTTACTATGCTTGGTGCTTCTATTGCCCATCCTTCCTTCAGTCACAGAAATCAACTCTGAGCCAGCAATGGATAAGCAAGTATTTGATATTTTGTCTGATACATCAGGACTGTTACAAAATGTAGAGCATCACTGTAACAAAGTGACACCATGTGTTGATTACATAAGTCATTAACATACACCGTGGTCAGCCCTTGCACCTCGAAAAAGCACCAGATGCCACGTCATTGCAACCACACTTCATTCTACCTATACAACCACTCAGATATACCTGTGGCTTATATGCCATACAGTACAACATCCTAGTGAGTGAAGGGTAAGGTTGGTAGAAGGACAGCCCTGGGGGGGCCACAGTGGAGACCTGACAAGCAGGTTGGCCCCTGATTGTCATTCCACCACAACTACCCCCACATAACTAGTTTGTTGTGGCATGTGGTGGAAGTCACAGGTATGCCAGTGTGGTTGAACAGGGACAATGCTGTGTGGTGGTGGTGTTGGGGGGTGGAGTATCTAGCACTTTGATCAGTTATAAGGCCTCAGCAGGGGCTATGGTAATGATACACTTAACATTAAGCACTTTGATTTATGTGCTTGATCACTATGCAGGTGGTGCCTGGCAATACCACACTACACACTACAGTCACTGACACCCCACGCAATTGTGGTACTAAAAGACGTTACATACCTCATGATATGTTTAACCCTACCACAACCCCCCATGCCACAGTGCCTGATCAATAATATCCTTAATACAACCAATGGTCATACCACATAGCTTAAGAATAGCAGAAAGCTACTCAAAGAGACTATGTTCCTCATACAATCCTACAGCTACAGGGGGTGAATACTTGAACATTAAGATAGCCCTGAATTAGGACTTAGACCTTGAAAATGCACCAGGTGCCACCTCACCCCCACAACACAACAGTCTATCTGTACACACACACACACACATACACATACACATTGTATACAGCACAGAGCAATCTTACTCGGGAGGAAATGGTAGGGTTGGCAAAAGGACAGGCCAGGCTCCACCATGGATCAATGGCAAACAGGTTGGCCCCAGTTTTTCCTTTCACTAGTCCTAGATCTCCCTAACTACTATACCGTGGTGTGCGTTGTAGGTCACAGGAATGCCTTTGTGGTTGAACAGTTAGAATGTTCTGTGGTGCTGTTTGTGATGGCGGGGGGCATCTGGTATTTATCTATGTAGTAAGGTACAGACAGTGGGTATGCTAATATATTATATAATGAAATGTGGATGTGTATGGAAATCCATGCACTGCAAAAAAATTTTCTGCTGCTATACCGATGTCCTCACTGATGCACAACTACTTTTCATTCTGCAGTAGTGAGGACTTCATTATGAAAGGGACTACAATTAATCAATCAATCAATTATCCAGGCAATCACCATTGAGCAAGCTCATTTACAAGGTGGACCTGCTGTTGGCAGGGAAAATTGTACAGTTACATATAAATATATATAATACAAAAGGAACAACATGTTTACAATGCTGATAGGAGCAGAGTATTTACATTCCAAGTCACATGTACAAGAATGATATACATAACAGAACCAGGGCATAATATATATATATATATATACAGTTCCCACAGGAGCAGGATCTGCAAGGATGTCATATACAAATCATAGAAGAAAAAGGAAAGATTATTTATATTCCTGTCCAGCAGAAACACATTACAGGCCTGGATGGAAATTCCTAAGCTATGGAGGTGCGCATAACAGTGTGTAAGCCTTAGGTAAATGCGGCAGAAGGGGGGTGGTGAATAAGAGGGATGCAGATGGTGCTAAGGGCAAGTGGGGCAGAGGAGGGGGGGAGTAGCACTCATTGTGAGTCATCCCCTGCTGTGTGAGAGTGGCATGTGATTGTGTTCTGCAGCAGCAGTTCTGAGTCGAGGGTGTGGGCATAACTGATTACAAATATGGAAAAATGTGTGTTTTTTTCTTGTTTACCATCACCATGCATTCAGTGTTTGGTGACCGATACACTACTCGGCTATTCTTTCACCTCATTGATACAGTGTCAATTTGGAGACCCCTTGAACTTCACTCTTGAGGCCATCAGTCAGCATTGTTTCCACTCAGTGGAAAAATACCCTTGTAGTGTGTAGTTACCCATGCACTATCCTGTATGTTATGCCTAACTAAGTGTACTGTGCTTTATATGACTGTTCACCATGCAGATGGCTACAACTCTGTTGTGTGAGTGTTTTGTGCCTACATACCTGCATTGCATCTTGATTTTCTTTTTTAACTACTGTTCTGTGGTCCTCTTCTGAAAACCCTGATAGCGAAGGAGTAAGAAACAAGGACAGATGCTCATTGAATACTTTCTCTTTTCATGTTTTTCTACAAACTCTGCCCATGTAAGAACACAAATTATATATTTTATTAGTGTGTGTCTCATGCCACCTTGCAACATTAGTTGCTGATTAACTAAATCATTAACACTGCACTTGGTTAGAACTTGTAGGTAGAATAAATACCAGGTGCTATGTCACTGCAGCCTCACTTCATTCTACCTGTTCAATCACTCAGATATACATGTTGCTTGTACTGCACAACACAATATCCTACTGATTGAAGGGCAGAGTTAGCAAAAGTGCAGGCCAGGGGTCACCATAGATCACTGACTAATTGGTAGGTCTCAAATTGTCATTTCAGCAGTCCTAACACTCCCTAGGTAGTATGACACAGTGTGCAGTGGAAGTTACAGGTATATGACAGTGGTTGAACTGGGACAATATTGTGTGGTGGTGTTGGTTGGAGAGTAGCATCTGGTGCTTTGTTATGTGATAAGTTCTAAGCAGGGGTTATGTTAATGGTTCCCTTAACATTGAACACTGGGATTTATGTGCTTGTTCACTATGCAGGTGGCACTGGACAATACCACACTCACCACTACAGCCTCTCACACAAGAATGGTACAACAAGACGCTATGAACTTTGTGAAACGTTACACACACACCTCACCCCACACCACATTGGTTTATTTTTTATTACTGTAACACAACTCATGGTCATACCTCACTGCTTAAGTATAACAAGAAGCTACTATTATAGATTGTGTTCATGTCATGTTAGGAAGGAAAGGTTAGGATTGCCAAAAAACTGCAGGCCAGGCTCTACTATGGATCAATGACAAACAGGTTTGCTATAATGTGTAGTTTTACCAGTTCTAACACTCCATAACTAGTGTGCCGTTGCATGTGGTGTGAGTCACAGGTATGTCTGTGGTTGAACAGGGACAATGTTGTGTGCTGGTGGGGTGGTGGAGCCATCTGGTGCTCAGTTAAGTAATAAGGTCTGGATAGTGGCTATGATAATATAGCCACTATTAAATCTCAATAGCACCAAGTGCAAGGTGTTACATCTTGGGGGGGGAAACCCTAAACACAGGTACACCCTGGGAGGGGAGGCGCTGGAGGCCTCAACAGGGGAAAAAGACCTAGGGATCATGGTGGATGCATGTATGAATAACTCTGAGCAGTGCAGGAGAGCAGCTAGCAAGGCAAACAGGATGTTGGAATGCATCATAAGGGGGATCACCTCTAGGATCAGGGAAGTGATTCAGCTGCTGTACAATGACCTGGTTAGACCACACCTTGAGTACTGTGTACAGTACTGGAGACCCACACTTAAAGAGGGCATACAGCTCCTGGAAAGGGTACAGAGGAGGGCAACTAAGATGATACGAGGACTAGGGGATTTGACGTATGAGGACAGACTTGAGGAACTCTGCCTGTTTTCATTGGAGGAGAGGAGAGATGGGGTAACATGATTGAGGTCTTCAAGTACCTCAAGGGAATAAATAGGGTAAACATGGAGGGGATCTTTAGACTAAAGCAGGAAGGTATCACCAGAGGGCATGGTTTGAAGTTGGAAGGTGGAAGGGTGAGGGGGGAAAAGAGGAGGAGGTTTTTTCACTGAGAGGGTGGTGGACCCTTGGAATGCACTGCCTGGTGAGCTGGTTCAGAGATCCACAGTGGAGTGCTTCAAGACAGGGTGGGACAGACACAGAAAGCGGATGTACCAGATGATGGCCTGGCCCAGGAGGGTGGGGATGGATGATAGGGGTTTCTGGAACACAAGGGGGGGGGTAGGGCCTCGGCACCCAACTAGGGATCTGAGGTTCGAGCAGACTCAATAGACCGTAAGGCCTAATCTGCTGGCAATTAGTATGTTAGTATATTATACCTATCAGTATGTGCTGTACATTATGCAGTTATTTACATTCAGGTGACAAAAACTCTATGTTGCCTATGTTGTGTGTTTGCATACCTGTCTTTCATTCTGTTGTCCTTTCTTGTCAGCTGCTCTGTGATCCTCTTCTTCCGAAAACAATTCCACCTGAGGATTAAAAAACACAAATATATGCTTCTTTGTGCCTTTTTTTCCATTGGTTTCTACATCTGCTGCTTATGTAAGAATAAAAGTGACATGTTATAAGAGGTTATAAGGACATATGAAATTTTCCAGCAGATTAAGGCCTATTGTTCTATCAAGTCTGCTTGATTGTGCAGTTAACACCCCTTATTCTGCAGATGCCCCTCCCTACCACCCTTCACGTCACTTGACAATCCCCCTTTCACTGTCCCAGCCCCTTTTGAAGCAGTCCACTGTTCTACTAAATACCACTTCTGCTGTTACCGCATTCCACCCAGCTATTACCTTGTCTATGAAGATGTGTCTCTTGATTTTCCTCCTCAGCCTTCCTTCCTTCCTCCAGTGTCATATCATGACCCTGAGTGTCCCTTCCCTCCCTTACTTTTAACTGCCCTCCATAAATGTCTTGTATATTCCTTTCATTTACTTGAAAGTTTCAATCATATCTCCCCTGTCACTCCTCTGCTCCAGTGAGTACATGTTCAACACCCTCAGCATCATCTTGTGTGGTAACTCCCGAACACCTTGAACATCTTTGTTGACCTGCAATGCACCCCTCCAGTAACTTTGCATCACTCTTAACATATGGGCACCAGTACTGTGCCAGTACTGCACCCAGTACTTCAGGTGTGGTATAGCTAATTATCTATAAAGTGGCAGAATAACCTCGCCCCTCCTTAAAGATGTACATCTTGCTAAGCAACTCAACATTTTTTGACCTATCTGCCTTCCTATATTGTGCCGAGTTGTTTGTTTATCCCAAGATGAGCAACCCCAGGTCTTTCTACTCCTCTCTCTTAACTAGCTGCACTACCCCCCCAGGTTTTCCACCAATGCTCCCATCTTGATGTCATCAGCAAACAGACTTGTATTGCTCTTTATGCCCAAATGATATGGGCACAGGGTCATAATATTGCAAGACATTATGCTGCATGGCAAGATCAACCTGCCAATACAGTGCGATTTCTGCTATGAGGCATAAGTGTTTTAGTAACCCAAAAAACACTGCTCCCAAAAACAACTCCTGCAGTGAACCTTCAAGTCATAAGGTGCCAGAAGGGGTTCTGTTGATAACATAGTTAGCTTTATGCAATGTGCTTTATACATTTTTTTCACCATGCGGATTGCAAAAACTGTCTTTGCCTTGTGTGTGGTGTTACAAACCTGTATTTCATCCTGATTTGCTTGATGCACAGCTCTTCTGTTGTCCAGTTCTGTTACAGCTGATACCTGAGGAACAAAATACAGAACAAAATTATGAATTGCACCTGCACCATGCTCAGAAAAAATATATAAACTCACAATACAGAGATAACAGAATTTGGTATCAAATTATTATAATTGCATCAGTGAACTATGGGGGTTATGTCAATGTTCAAGTTAATCACCCCCGGGGGCAATATGGCAATCAGCTTCGCCTCATGCCACATTACACCCCCGGGGTGATTAACTAGAACGTTGACATAACTTCCATCATTCATTATTGCTTAACACACACACACACACTCTCTCACTCACTCACTCATACACACTGAAACAGGCAAAATGTGTTCCATACCTGGTTGTGAAGTAATTCTTCCTGTGTGTCCAGGACCGTATTTAGCAACTTTTGTTGGTATGTGACAGTTGCAGATTCTGTTACTGATTGGGTTTAAATTACAGTAGGCAAACCTGTCTGCACAAATGGTGCTCTTTCAAGGTTTGTGGGGTTAGGCTGAACAGATGTGTTTACAGTGACACTTGCAGCTGTGGTTTCCACTGCTGCTATTATTTCAGCAAGAACTGCAATGCTGACATTTTCAGACCGGCCACTTTCAGCTTCAGCTAACTCCTGTTCAGATCATTCTTCAATCATCTGCAGGAGGCTGTCAATGGCTATTTGAAAATGACAGTCAGTGGCCAAATACTGACTCATTTTCAAAGGTGGAGTTCACTATTAATAAAACAGAAAAACACAGAAAGAAAGAAACAGCCAAGTAGGCACTTATTTACTATACTCCTTCAGGTAAGAGCTACTACTAACTGCTCTCCATAGTGTTGCTGTGTCTTTCTAAACTGTGGCAGAATGCTAGCTGCATTTAAATTGACTTTGTAGGGCAGTTCTGCTGTGCATGGCAAAATGGGGGAATGGTCAGTCTTTTCATTAGTAATTTTCCTGTGATACAAAACAACTAAGTCAGACATTTATTTTAGAAGGCTATTTTTTATATATGTACAGATACACAGTCATTAATAAGCATGTTATGGTTGACTTACTTACCACTACATTACTCACTTCAGGTTGCAGCATTTGCATGATGTCCCAGCGCACAGCATGCCTTCTAACAGATCAACCTCACTGCTTCATATCTGTTACCTGTTTGTGACGTCCTGTTCCTTTTTTTTTTTTTTTTTACAGTTTATTTTGTTACAAAGAAAACTGGACACTACTCTCCCCCTCGACTCCCCCCCCCATGCACACACACTTCTAATGCTCAGGACTCTGCTAGCATGCTACCAAACTGCAATCACAATTGCAAAGCACTACAGAGATTTATGAATCACTCGCTGATTGGTCCTTGTGTAATGTGGCTGTCCAGACCCGATTCTGTAACATTTGTGTGATTACCTCATGAAAGTAGGATTTCCCAACTTGCTCAAGATTGCACAAAAAAAGTTATTTTTTTTCATTTTCTGCATCCTTGTGTCTTGCTGTGATCTAGGTTTGGGGGGGGTGATTGCTGCTGTGGACTATGGAGATGATCAGAGGGCTGCACTGAGGGATGAAAAGCAGACATCAGGCAAGCTGCTTTTGCTCACTACTGTCTACACTCTCTAACTCACACCAGGGTCACAATTGACTTCACATTCATATGGCAACTAGGAATGCTCATCACTGCAATTTTTATGTTTGCTTGCATGCATGCACGAGAAACATTATGCAGCAGCTTAGGAGAGAAGCGGGTTGTGGAGGCGCGGCACTGTGGCAGCCAAAGGAGGCATTGCATTTGGGGGCTTGGCACTGGTGGACCAATGGAGGCACAGTGTGTTGATGACACTGGCTTCCAAAAGTGGCACCAACTTTTAACGTTTTTGGCGCAGCAACCAGGGGCCGCCTCGTCATTGCAGCATCAGCCATTGCTGCAATGAGGGAGTGACCTGTCATTGAAGGGCGGAACTTTACCTACTGTAATATTGTTTGTGAATGCAGCGGTGAGCCTCCACCATGTTCACAAAAAATATTACCAGTCCTCACTGCTGAGGGGGTGCCCAATCCCTCTTGGCAGCATGCACCCACCCAAAAACAGTGTTTGTTTGCTGACGGGGGCCAATTTCTGTCAGCTTCAGTCCCATCCTTCACAGTTTGATTTGCCAATGGGGGAGCCCACTCCCTGTTGGCACAATGTCCCCCCCCAAAAACACTTAGTTTTCTGCTGGGGTGCCCAATCCCCCTCAGCTCTTGCCCCCCTTATGTGCTGATGGGGGGTGCCCAATCCCCCGTCAGCTACTGCCCCCCAAAAAAACAATCGGGTGGCATGCTGGGAGCCCACCCCAGTGTGCCAAATGCCCCTGTTGGAAACAAAAAAACATCCAGCAATGTTTTTTTGTTGTTGTACCTGTAAAGCAGAAAACAGTCACTCTTTGAGTCTGGCGGCCCCTTCTCCCAACCCGCATCCACCCTCTGTGCAACCTGCCTCCCTACACTCCCCTCACCCCATACAAACCTCCGGAGCCCAGCGTGATAATCTTTGGTGGACCAGGAACACATCTGCACTCTTCAAAGCCGACCACGAACTGAAGAAATGTTGGTAAGCTGTATAATAGCATAAAAGGGTTTTTCAACTTTGGTGCATATCTCAGCCATTTGTGGGAATTTTGGCACCAAATTTTCAACATGGGACCCCCTCCTTATGTATTCAGCCACTGTCATGGCATTATTTGGCCCTGAAAAGTGATTTTGTAGTCACTGCACGGAATCACCTTTTGGGACCAATTAACAAAACAACAGTGCCAGTGTTCATGAAAAGTCTGTGTTGCAAATTTGGTGGAAACAATCCAGAAAATGACTTTTAAGAGTGTGCGTTGTGCAGTTGCTATGCACTCTCATAACTTCGTGAATTTGCAATATTTTCACTCCAGATTTTCAACATTGCCATTTTTCTGCACCTTCTTATGAACAGTATAGCTGTCAGTTTTCACATCCTGGCTGAAATGTGTTTTTGCTCTTCCGGTGGAGAATAGCACAGTCGCTGTGGGAAATCAGTGTTCGGGGACACATTATGAAAATGACAGTGACACTGTTCATGAGTAGAGGTCCTAAAATGCCTATGTTGAAAATTTTGTGATGAAAGTCCATAAAATGAATGTGTTATGAGCATGCTTTGTGCAGTTTCCATGCACGCTCGTAACTTCGCGAATTTACAATATTTTCCTATATATATATAATTATTTTCAATAATTTCCTCACTTTTCACACTGTAGAAGGACCCTAACTGATGCATTAATGAAGTTTTTTTGCATAGAATATATATATAATCACTGCTGAAACAAAGAATTGTTGAGTACTAGAAGCTAGCGAGGCACAGGACCCAAGGCAGCAGGGATTCACAGCAGGAATGTCATGTCAGATGAATCTAATAGATTTCTTTGACTGAGTGACCAAAGTAGTAGACCAGGGAGGGGCTGTGGACATGGCCTACCTGGACTTTAACAAGGCATTTGACACAGTCCCACACACAAGATTAATAAACAAATTAGCCATCCTAGGAGGTTGTCTCAGGGTGGTAGCCTAGGTAAAAAATTGGCTGGACAACAGAACACAGAGGATAATAGTAAACAGAGTCCACTTCAAAGAAAGGGGGGGGTTACTAGTAGGGTACTGCAGAGTTCAGTACTGGGTCTGGTCCTTTTCAATGTCATTATAAGTGACATTGCAGAGGGACTAGAAGGAAAAGTATGTCTCTTTGCAGATGACACAAAGATCTGCAACAGGGTTGATATGCAAGGGGGAGTGGAAAGGTTGAGAAGGGACTTGGCAGGGTTGGAGGAATGGTCAAAAGTATGGCAGCTTAGATTCAATGCAAGAAGTGCAAAGTAATGCACCTGGGAAACAAAAACCCAGGGGAAAAGTACACAATGGGGGGGGGGATATTAACAACAACAAAAATAGAAAGGGACCTGGAGGTAGTTATATCAGATGACCTAAAGGGAAGCAATGTGAGAAGGCAGTAAGAATGGCTGGGGGGATGCTGGGATGTATAGGGAGAGGCATCACCAGTAGAAAACAAGAAGTTGTTATCCCTTTGTACAGAAAGTTGGTGAGACCCCATCTGAAGTATAGCGTTGCAGTTCTGGAGACCCATCTCCACAATGACATAGACAGAATGGAGGTAGTCCAGAGGAGGACAACTAAAATGGTGCAGGGTCTGCAACAGAAGCCATATGAAGAGAGACTAAAGAAGCTTAATATGTATATCCTTGAGGAAAGGAGGGAGAGGGGGGACATGACAGAAAGTTTCAAGTATGTCAAGGGAATCAACAAAGTCCAAGAGGGCAGCATCTTTCAGAAAGAGATGTGCAAGAACAAGGGTACACAATTTGAAGATAGAGGGGGATGGCTCAGGGTCAATGTGAGGAAGTATTTTTATTACAGAGTGGGTGGTGGACACATGGAACGGTCTTCCTTAGGAGGTCATGGGGTCAAAAACAGTGGGGAATTCAAGAATGCATGAGGCAGACATAAGGCAATTCTGGTGAGAGTTAGGAAGAAGTAGGCTGCTGGTTAACTAGGATTTGCAGCTTATCAAATAGGTAGGGAAATGGGTAGACTAGGTGGGCCAAGTGGTACTTATGTGCCGTCAAAATCTGTGTTTCTATGTTGTAATTGTTATAAATTTCCTGCCACAAAGCTGCTCAACTTCATCAATCCAGATGTATGCAGATGACACTGTCCTATTCACCTATGGCTCTTCTTTGGCAGAAGTAACTACCAACCTTCAGACCAACTTCAACAAAGTTCAGAACTGGTTCAGCTCTCATCAGCTCTCCCTAAATGCTAAAAAAACAGTCACCATAACCTTCAGCACAAGGCAATGACTATCCAGGCCTTCCACCCTGCCCTCCTTCCACACCCTGGATGGGACTGAATTGGAAAACACCTTTTCCTTCCACTACCTAGGGGTTTGGCTCAACCAACACCTATCTTTCTCTGTCCACATTGATACAATCCTGAAAAAACTATACCCACAGCTTGGTTCCCTTTTCAGGAACCATGGCAGCTTCCCACTAACCGTGAGGTGTGAACTAGTGCAGAAGATGATCCTGACATCTTTTGACTTCTGTGATATAGTGTACAGTGCCACTTCCAAGTCCACTTTAACTAGACTGGACTCCATCTTTAATGCTTTCTGCCACTTCACCCTTAATGCACCCCCACGCACCCATCACTGTAATCTCTACCATTATCTTGCATTCCCCTCTCTTGAAAATCACTGCCAACTGTGCTGTTAAAAGTTTGTCTCAAAATTCTGGCTCGGGTCCCTTCTGTCTTACCTCTCCTCCTTGCTTTCACCACCCCCCGTCCCATGCCCTTAGATCCTATGACTCCCGTCAATTACTAATCCCTAGGAGAAGGTCCACCATGGAACAGGCAGCATTGTCATACCGGCTCCCTAAACTCTGGAATCAACTTCCTCCTCAAATTCATCACTCCTCCTCCACTCCCTCCCTTGCTACCACCATGACTAACTACCTTATGATAAACTGTACCTACACATGATTTCCTCCTGTGCCCACCCCTCGTACCCTGCACCCCCACCTGCTTGCCAATGGTACTCATCATATGCTACTAAGCTGGGCTATTAAAACAACTATTGCATTTATTATGCTTCTGCTGTCTTGCTGTCTTACTGCACTTCCAGTTTATGTTACCTGCACCATGATTGGATCATCATGTCATGGGCCTAACAGTTCCCTGCCTGTAACCCATCACTAAGCTGTAATTCCTATTAAGTGTACACATTAATGTATTGTAATAAATGTAATGTTATACATATTATATTGGAAAACCTGTGAGTTTGTAATGTTAAATGTTTTACTCAGTGATAACCTGCCTGTTATCCTCTCCTATGTACCCCACCCCAGTCGCACTGGGAAACGAACATCGTTTTGCTCAGTGTGCCTTTCCTGGTGAAATAATTCAATAAATAAATAAATAAATAAACTAGGACAAAAAGAGTTAAACAAGAGTTGAATTTCAATAGAGGATGGAGGATTGGAATTTCCTGCAGCTGATCAAAGGGGAAGATTCCATAAATGACAGGAGATGAAAGAGCCATCTCCTCCTGTTTTTAGCACTTTTCAAACTGAAAATAGCTTTATATCAGGGTCTGTAGATGCCCAGGCTAGGAAGCTATTGTTAAATTCCCTACCAACTGCCACAGTCTAGCACCTTTTTAAGAAGTGTCAGAAAGGTAATGTAGGTCAAAGCTAGCCCAGGGAGGTGGGACTGTGGGAAAGCAACATACTGTTAATTTTTAAAATACTTTTAAAATTGGTTCACTTAAAATTTTGGGACAGAGCAAGAGAGACCTCTGCTGGCCTAGAGATGAACAGTTGGACCTGGACATATTAAGGCCACTAGCCAATCGCAGGCCAGTTTTGCAGACTACAGAAATGGCTACATAAGCCTTCTTAAACAAAGACTCTAGGTAGAGGTCAAATTTTATGACACCTGAAAACTGCCAGACCCACTGAAGACCACTGCCAAAAAAACTGAGAAACTGAGACATAGCAGAGAGAAGATTGAGAGAGGAGAGGGATCTGAGGATCATAGTCTCCTCAAACGTTAAGGTAGGAATCCAATGTAGCAGGGTGGTGGGAAATGCCAAAGGAATGCTGGTATGCATGGGCAGGGGCATTACTAGTAGAAAGAGGGAGGTAATAATGCCCCTTTACAAAGCCATGGTGAGGTCGCACCTGGAGTATGGGGTTCAGTTCCAAAAGACCTCATCTCCACAAAGATATAGATGTGTTGGAGAGGGTCCAGAGAAGGGCAACCAAGATGGTGCAGGGTATGCAGGGAAAGTCATACGACCAGAGGTGTAATGAACTGGATCTGTACATGCTGGAGACAAGGAGGGAAAGGGGGAGACATGATTGAAACTTTTAAATATGTAAAGGGACTCAATAAAATGGGAGAAAAGTGTTTACTTTCTAGAAAGGAGGCAGTCAAAACTAGAGGGCACAGCCTCAGACAGCAAGGAAAAAGATACAGGGCGATGTGAGAGGATGTTTCTTCACATAGAGGGTGGTGGAGCTCTGAAACAGATTACCAGATGGAGTGGTGGGGCTGAATTGGTGGAAGAATTCAAGAGGGCATGGGACAAGCATATGGGGCTGAGTAATGGGAGGAGGGTGGGGACTGGCAGGGAGGGGGAGGTGTAGGGGGAGAAAAAAGGGCAGACTAACTCGGCCGGTATGGTCATTTTCTGCCATCAAGCTTCTATGATATTATTCTATGATTTATTTTCTGGACTCTGATTCGCTACAGAAAGGTGGAAATTCAATTAATTTATCAGTTTGTTTTGTATGTATTTTCTGTTTTTTTTGTAGTTTTCCTGTAACCAAATATCAAAATCACTTATCTCTATGTTTGTATGATAATTATTTAAGTAATCAGTAAACGCTCTTGTTTTTAATTTTAAAGTACTACATCCTGGGAGTGACTTTGTTGTGTGTGAAGGTTTATTCAATTTCTCTCATCCCTATTTAGTGCTAAGGTGCCACATGCTACCGAAACTAGGATACTGGAAGGGAATCTAGGGCCCTACAGTATGGTAAAAGTACATGAGATCTCTGCAGAGGGTCTGAGGGGTTTGAATCAGGTTCCTGCATCCCTGTGGGAGAAGACACAATAAGGGTTATGAGAGCAGCCCCGAAGTTCTCGTAACACCTGGGTTTTCCCCTCAGCACAGCCACCAAGAAGGGTTGTCACCTGGCTACAGACTCGAGACTATATTTTATGATACCCAGAGAGAGGAAGCCCTGGGACCTCATGGCAAGTGTTCATTTGTGAAATCAGTGAACACTCTAAAAGGAAATGAGGAGAATATTTCCTGATTCCCCATCACAGGTTGCACTTAAGGGAGGGCACTGTAAGTTCAGTGGACCCAGCCCCAAGGAGTGGGTTCTTGATACATATTGGTGGCATAATGGTTGGATTTCAAACCAGTGTATCAGAATGGTGAACTGTAAACAAACCACGCACAAACAGGGAGAGATTGGGGGAAAAGAGAACATTTGGTTACAGTATAAAGTTCCCTACCCTTTTTTTTTTGTGGTGTAAAATGTGTAAGAACTGTAGCAGTAGTTAGGGAAGAAGATAGCTTCCAAGTACAGTGACTGCACTACAGACCAGCTAAGGCAACTGTGCCAGGAAAGAGGAGTCCATTATGAAGGCAAATAAAAAGAACCTCATGGAGCCTCCTGTGGTAGCCAATGAACAAGCAGCTGCCCAGGACCTCAAGTCATGGCCAGTGACTGGAAAAGAAAAGAGCTTTGGTGTGGGGGTGACAGGGGACATCGTAGTGTCCAGTCTCAGGGAGCAGGACAGCAAGATCAGAGGGAACCCAGAGCCACAGCATTAGGTGAAGTCCACCATAGATGGGGAGCTGGAGAGGCTGAAGCTCAATTGTAGCTGCAGAGAGTACAACTTGCCATACAGGACAGATAGCGTGCCCTACAAGACCATCAGCAGAGGGATGTCCAGCAGCATAGGGAAGCCCAGCAGCAGAGGGAACCTGAGCAGAAAAATCTTGAGATGGAGATGGGGGACAAACAGCACCAAAGAGAGGCCCAGATGGAGGATAAACATCTTTCAGTTTTTTATTTAAATTTAGATGACCGGGTGGGCCCACTGAGACAAACAAGTCCCTTTTTCAAGGGCGACCAGGGGTACTGAAACATTCCGTACAGGTAGAAACAAACAATTGCAGATAATAATTTACAGATGTGCAAGTCAAAAATGTACAATCATGGAGTAACAGATATCTTGAATAGATATTTAAAGGATGATTTAACATATGTTCTAAATAGGTGCTTAACGTTTCGACAGATTGGGTACGATATACATTTGGTAGACAGTTCATAACAGATGTCAATAGCTGCTATACAATCAATGTTAGGGGATGACATTCTCATGAATATTATGTTGTAGATTAATAGAAGGTTGGTGTGAGAAGCTAATAGGAGTTAGATAGAGTGGAGAAGCAAGCAAGAGAAAGGAGAGGTGTGGTTACGAGTGGATAGAAGGAGTGGTGGTGCCCAGGAGAAAGCTAGTTAGAGTTGCCATTACAGGTAGAGGGCACATAGAAGATGTCCTTGTATAGACTTTTCAAAAGGGCAAGAGTCTTGTATGATAGTAATGTGTATGGAAGGTCATTTCATTTTTGTGGTGCTGCAAAGGAGAAAGATCTTCTGCCAACAACTAGGCGAGTCTTGGATAGGCTTAACGGTGGGAGGTGGGAGGACCTGAGCATTGGAAGGGAGAGTTTCAGGTTAGCTGGGCCAAATAAACTCGGGAGTGGGGGGAGGTAGATTAGTTTGAAGGTGGTACAATACACTGGGAAGTTAAGTTTGGCATTGAAAGATGGCCAGCCCAAGGTGTTTATCACTAGACAATGATGGGTAAGGACTGGGTCCTTTACTTTAAAGTGCGCAATCCTGTGATAGGCTGTACTGAGTTTGAGTAGCAGTCCTGGCTTAGATTAATGTATTATTGAGACCTTGTAGAAGAAGCCAGGCAGAAGGGTGGCCGAGGCAATAGTACTCCTAGCATGGTTAGAGAGATAGGGGGCTGTTCGATACAAGAGGCCTATCTTCTGGTTGCTGGCCTTTATGATGCTGGTTACATGTGCATCAAAGGATAGGTACTCATCAAGCATTACACCCAGGTATTTGAAGTTGGGGATAGTTTCAAGATGTATGCCAGTGAATGTTCTGATCACTGAGGGGGGTACTTGTGTCAAAGCAGGTGTGGTGGAACAGATTGGATTTAGTCGTTTTGGTGTTCAGGTCTAGCAGGTTATTTTTAAACCATGCTTCTAAGATTTGAAAATCATTTGCTATGGCAGAATTAATACTAGAGACATTGTTGCAGGATTTGTAAAGAATGGCATTATCCACTTATAACTGAACCACTGTCCCACAGTTCAGAGGCAGGTCATTAATAAATAATTAAAATAGGAGAGGCCCTAGGATTGATCCTTGAGGTACCCTATCTGAGATCTTAGACAGGGAAGAGGTGTTGCCAGCCCATTTGATGCACTGAGACCTATTTGCTAAGTAGTTCGTGACCCAGGAGAGGGTGTTGCTATCAAGACCAAAGTTGCGAAGCTTGGAGATGAGAAGAGGGTGATTGACTAGGTCAATTGCCTTAGTTAGGTCAACAAAGACTGCTCCAGTTGCATTGCCTAGATCCATTGACTGTAGTATGTCAGAGGTGACCCACAGAAGAGCAGTTTCTGTCCCATGGGATTTCTGAAAGTCATGCTGGTGGCTGGTAAGGGCACTATTTTGTTCCAGATAAGAGTATAATTGATTGTAGATGATCTTTTCTTGGATTTTGGCAATAGGGCATAATATAGATATGGGTCTATAGTTTTCAACAAGATTGGTTGGACCACTTTTGTGTGCTGGGACAACAATGGCAGTCTTCCATTTGTTGGGGATGGCATGTGTGATGAAGGATCTATAGATTAGGCAGGAGATCAGGTAGGCAAGAGCTGGAGCACCTAATCTGAGGAATTTTGGGGGTAGAGATTCAAAGCCTTGCCAGCTATCGGGATTAAGACCCCTCCGAAGTTTAAGGACCTCCTTATGGGAGGTGGCTTTTAGATTGAAGAGAGGGTATGGAGCCTCCTCCTGGCTGGCCGAGTGCTCTGGGCAAATGTCAGGGAAGTTGATTTTGTAGGGATCAAGATCTGTAAAGAAGTGGTTCAGTCCAGCAGTTATCTCCTTAGGAGAGGATAGTAAGGAGCCTTTTGCTAATATTGTTTGTGAGAGAATCCTTTCTTTACCCTTGAGGAGCATGTTGATTTCCTTCCAGAAACACTTGGGGTTAGATAGATGAGATTCCTGATGGGTTACAAGATGATCCCTTTTGGCTTTTACGATTTTATATTTACAATTATTACGATGCTGGTGGTAAGAATTTCAATTTGTTTGGAGCTTAGATTTTTTAAAGGATTGCCAGACTTTATGATGAGAACACATAAGGTGTCTCAATTCCTGAGTAAGCCAGGGATAGTGTGTACCTTTAGATCTCCTTAGTTTGGGAGGGGCAAGGTAATCAAGGATGGAGGTAAAGGTGTTGATCAGGTATTCTAGAACCTGGTTTATGTAAGGTAGGGAGGATATTGGGGACCAGTCAGCTGAGGCAAGCCTTGCAGAAAAGGCATCTGCAGTGAAGTTTGTTAGGTCCCTAGTTATATGAATTTTGGGAGGGTGGGTGCAGGCAGTTATTCTTCCAGATGCAGTAGGTTGGGTAATGGTCACTGAGTGCATTAGGGAGTATTCCAGTGACTTTGACAGACATCAGAATATTAGTTAGAATATAGTCCAGGAGAGTGTGCCTACCTGACTGCATATTTAATCTCGTGGGATCATCTAGGAGTTACTCCAGCTTTACATTTAGTAGGGCAGCTTGGTACTGTGATTTAAGGGGTCCAAACTAGTTCAGGTTGAAGTCACCACATAATATGGTGTCTTTCTTTGGGAGGGAATCCAAACTGGTGAGCAGTTCAGCAGAGGAGCATGTGAGATTGGGGGGTAAGTAGATGCAGCCTCTTGTTGCTTTCTTGATTTCTCCAAAGGTAACTGTGATAAAAATATACTCCGCTACATGGCTGATATTGAAGTCTGTTAGCTCATTGACTATTAAATCAGCTCTAGCATAAATTAATACCCCTCCTCCTTTCTTGGGGACCCGATCTCATCTGAAGCACATGAAACTTGGAAGGGCTATCTCATGAGACAGTATGGAGGGTTTGAGCCACGATACAGTTATACAGAGGATATCAGGCTGATAATGTTGTGATTAGGCTTCAGGTTCGGCCATTTTCCCCCTTTGTGCATTCAAATAAGCTATTTTGAGTCCTTTGGATTTAAACCAGTCAGGTCAAGATGTTAGGGAGTCAGATAGTGGCTTCATAAGATTGCTCTATTTTTGCCTCTTAATAGGTCTAGTATTAAGCTCAACATCACCTGACAACAGTAGGAGGCAAGTGCAGGACTTGGGGGAGGAAGGGCATAGGAAGAGTAATTTGTGTAGGCGTTTGGGGTGCTGTTTTGTAAGGATGGTTTTGTTACATTAGGCATGGCCAGCAAAACAAGGGGAGGGAGATACACATGTGCACAAAGAGAGTTTGTACTGGAGAGGCTGAAGCTTCAATGGCCAGCACCAGGGCAGGTACAGTAAGTGGCAGGCATGAACCTGAAACTCCAGGGCTGGGGTATAAATTAAATTCCAGATTAACAGCAGAATTTAAAGAGGGGGAGGATTTGGATGCATTTTTGAACTTGTTTGAAAATGCCTGTATCCAGGTCAAGATATCTAAGGAGGTCTGGAGCTTTCGGATAACCCCACTGCTTACTGGAAAGAGATGTGAGGCAAATGGACAATGAGGACAGTAAAGAGTATCAAAATGTAAAAATGCTTTACTGAAATGTATGAACTAACTCCTGAAGCCTGCAGAGTTAAATTCCGGAAGCTCTGAAAGAGCCCCAAAATGAGCTTTGAGGAACTCACCACAAAGCAAAGTCAGTTTTTGAAATCATGGGAGGGGGTGGAAGCAAGCACTGTGGGAAAAATTGAGGAGGTTGTACTATTAGAACAGTTCTTTTGGGCCTCCCCAGTGGAGCTGAAAACCTGGCTAGGGGACTGGGATCCTAAAACAGTAAAGCAAGTTGCTGAGCTCTCAGATCTCTATGCCAGGAGCAGGCATGCTCTGAAAGGAAGTGGGGGAGCAGGTGCTGCAGGGGCAAAATGGTAAAGTGAACCTTCAGGTCATCTAAAACCCTCACTGCATCTGCAGAATGAGGGATGCCCCAAGTTATCAAATGTGATGAATATTGGTTTTGTAAGCAGCCTGGGCATCTTGCTAGACAGTGTCATAAAAAGGCACAAAGTGGATAAAGTGTCCTCAAAAGGAGGTGGGTGCACTGTGTATCCTTGACAGTAGAACATGAGGGAGCACATATACCTGGTTACCATTAATGGGGTGCAGACCCATGGGTTAAGGGACACTGAAGCATCTCTTACCCTGGTAAAAGGGGATTTGAGATTTGGTTGGGCCTGAATAGCTTCTACCTAATCAGTGTGTAACTGTGAAGGAATTCAGTGGGGAGGAGAAACTACAACTACTAGCTAGTGTTCTTCTGGGTTGGGGTGAGACAGGAGAGAAGGTGCAAAAAATGGCAGATGCAGACAACCTCATCCTGGATGTGATTATAGGGAACAATCCCCAGCAGGGGGTGGTGTGTGTGATTACCAGCAGTCAGATGACTAAGTCAGCTTGTAATTCCCTGAACCTCACAGAACATCCTGTGGTAATAATATAGGAGACTGGTTCCCCAGCCTGTGTTTCCTAAAAGGGAGAATAATGAAAGGGAGGTAGGACTTCCCCAAGTAGCTGTTCACCAAACAGCTACAGAAGGTTACTCTGAGGAGTGAGGGGTAACAAATGGTCAGAAAGTTAGAGATGGCTGTGACTCTGAATGCCCTTATGCTAGAACTAAGGACCCTAGTTTAGGAGCTAAGAGGGACATGTCTCATGCTTTGGAAAAATGTGAAGATTTTGTAGCTGTTCAGATAACTGACCCTGGTTTGGAGAGGCTGAGGGCTTGTGTAGAATCTGATGGGAAACAGGTAAGTGACATGTGACATAGCATATTTTAAGACAATGGACTGATGTATACACAGGATGTGAGGACAGATGAGCAGGCAGCTTGTCATTCCCCAGGGGTATTGTGAGCAGATGCTCAAGATCACTCACGGTATCCCCATGTCCAGACATCTGAGCATTGCTCGCATAATGAAGCGATTAGCCCAAAACTTCTATTGGCCCAACTTCATCCAACAGGTGGAGGAATATTGTAAGTCTTGTCACCGGTGCCAACAGATAGAGAAGGCAGGTAGTAAAACAGAAGTTGCCCTAATTCCCTTGCCCATTGTGGAGGACTCATTCTAGAAGGTGGGAAAGGATATTGTGAGACCCGTGAATACCCCAAACCCCTCCGGGAAAAAGTGTATCCTGACAGTGGTTGATTTCACCAAAAAGATACCCAGAGGCAGTCGTCATCTCCTCAATTAAGGCAGATAAAGTGGCAGTCGCCTTGCTAGGAATTTTCTCCCATGTTGGAATTCTGCAGGAGGTATTCTCTAATCAAGGGGGTAACTTTATATTGGACCTGATGAAGTGTTTGTGGGAGAAGTGTGGGGTGGTACAGAGATGCTCGACACCTTATCACCCACAAGCCAATGGGCTCATGGAAGGATTTAATGGTACCCTAATAATGATGCTCTGAGAATTTGCTGAACAGCATGGGAAGGACTTCGGGAAATATCTTCCTCACCTGTTGTTCACAAACAGGGAGGTGCCTCAAGAGTCAACAGGGTTCTTCCTATTTGAACTCTTACATGGACATAGGGTGCGTGGGCCCCTAGACTTGATCTGGGAAGACTGGGAAAGCAAGACTACCTCCCAGGGAGCTCCAATAGTGGAGTACGTCCTTAAGTTTATGGAGATGCTGAAGGAGCTTATGGGGGTAGCCCAAAGCAACCTATAAGCTGCCCAGCAGAAGCAAAAAATATGGTATGATCACGGAGCCAGAGCTCACTTGTACAGTGCCAGCTAGGAAGTAACAGTCCTAATTCCAGTCCAGAAGGACAAGCTCCAGGCCGAGTTGGCAGGACCATACAAGGTAGTCTGACAGGTCAATGATGTGAACTATATTGTGGAACTGCCTGATAGGAGACATAACCATAGGATGTACCATGTCAATATGATGAAGCCATATGCAAATAGGGCTGACATGGGGTTTGCTGTGTGCAGTCCTGAAGAGAGGCTGGAGGAGGAGGAAGACCCCCTCCTAGATGTGCTAGAGGAAAGCAAGCAGGAGTTATCTGTAGAGACAATCAAGCTGTCACCCCAGTTGACCCTGGAACAGATCCAGAAAGTGAAGGAGATTTTAGAGGACTTTGCCCGTTTATTTACGGCCAAGCCCAGACGAACCCCTTTAGCGACCCATAATGAAGATATGGGGATGCAAGCACCAATCTGACAGACAGTCTTCCAGGTGTCTGAGGCCATCCAAAAGGACATTAGGAGGGAGTTAGAGGAAATGCTGGACTTAGGGGTAATCCAGAAAACCTACAGTCCCTGGGCCTTGCCCATAGTCCTTGTCCCCCAAGCCAGATGGATCTGTTCACATCTGTGTGGACTATTGTGGACTCAGCACAGTCACAAAGTCTGACACCCACCCAATGCCATGGATGGATGAGCTACTAGACAAGTTGGGGAGGGTGACATACCTTGTCACAATTGACTTAACAAAAAGGTACTGGCAGGTGAAGCTAACTGCCAGAGCTAGAGAAAGGTCAGCCTTAATCACTCCAATAGGATTATTCAAACTCTGGACAATGCCTTTTAGAATGAAGAATGCCCTGACACATTCTGAAGTTTGGTTAACCAGGTGTTACATGGTACTGAAGAATGTGGAGTGGCTTAGCTGGATGATATTGCCATCTTCAGTATCAGCTGGAAAGAACACCTGTCCCATCTGAAGGAAGAGCTGGGCAGGATACAGGTGGCAGGGCTTACTGTAAAGGCCAAAAAGTACCAGGTGGCTATGGACGAGGTGGCATGCCTAGGCCATGTAGTGGGGGGGGGACTCCATCCTAACCAAGCAAAGACTGAGGCAATAGAGGTGTGGCCCACACCTGTAACCCAAAAGCAAGTTAGGAGCTTCATAGGGACCATGGGGTACTACTGAAAGTCTGTGCCCAATTACAGTACCCTGGCAGCTCCCCCATCTAGCTTGCTAAAGAAAAGACAGCCCAAAAAGGTAAATTGGGAGCCAGCCTGTGAAAGGGTCTTCACATTGCTAAAAGTGACGGTGTGCAGTGCCCCTGTGCTGGCCAGTCTAGATTACACTAGGCAGTTTGTGGTACAGATGGATGCCTCAGATGTGGAGATTGGAGCAGTCCTCAGCAGACATCCAGTCAGGGAAGAGACCACCCAATATTGTACCTGAGCAAGAAGCTACTTCTCTGGGAGCAGTCATACCTTTTGGTAGAGAAGGAATGCTTTGCACTGGTATGGGTCATGAAGAAATTAGAACCCTACCTCTATGGGAGGAGCTTTGAGGTACAGACCAACCACAGCCCTCTGGTGTGGTTAAATTAGATGGGAAAAACAAATGAACAAGTCCTCAGATGGAGTATTGAATTACAGGTCTATGACATGACCATTTTGCACAGGTCAGGGACTGTCAACAGGATCACAGATGGCTGGTCTGGTCAATTAGGACTGTAACTGAACTGTGAAAACTCTGGCATACAATAAGGGCATGCTCCCACAGATTCAGTCTTAGGAAGAAGGGATGTTGCGTTTTGGCCACTGCGATCACATTTCTTTAAAAGTTTTTATGTCTAATGTCCAAAAAGGCCAGGACATCAGGTGTCAGAAAAGATGCTCAATTTTCTGCAAGGGTACTTGGGAAGAGATTATGTGTATTTCAGTGTCTGACATCTCCTCAAATATCAAAATCATTTATCTGTATGTTGTATGATAATTATTTAAGTAATCAGTAAAAACTCTTGTTTTTATTTTTAAGGTACTACTGCCTAGGAGTGATTTTGTTGTGTGTGAAGGTTTTGGGAAGGTTTATTCAATCTCTATCATACCTGTTTAGCGGTAAGGTGTCACACACTTCTGAAACTAGGATCATGAAAGGGAATCTGGGACCCTACTGTAGAGTAAAAGTACACAAGGTCTCCAAAAAGGGTCTGAGGGTTGTTTTTTTTGAAATTGTAATTTATCTCTCTCATCTCTACACTGGAGCCCCGCTCTGTCGGGAGTCACTAAGGGTATCACCCCACTGCTGCCTTAACGGGAACCCCGGTAGATCCCCATGGAGCCATGGCTATGTCTCCCAGGCAGGTACAAGTTGGGGCCCACACACCCCAATCAATCAACTTTCATCGGGTCCCCTCCAGCGGTCAGGCAGGCAGCAGTCATCAGGGCCTATACCCAGCGTTCCTTCCCCTCGGTGCTCCGGTGTCTTTTTCTCTTGTTCTAAGGGAGTGGCTATGCCCAGACGTCAAGGCATCCCCACCGATGTCCTCACTCCCAACCCTCTCTGTGTGTTTGTGTGCTTGTTGTGCCTCTGGCTTCCGCCTGAGGCCAGAAAAGTACTGAGTCAGAAACCACCACCCTCCTGGGAGAGAAGAGCTGTCCTCCAGATGCTCAATCCTCACCCTCCCCTGCTGACCCCCGATGGCCTGGGCTTGTTCCTGAACCCGGGTCGCTGCGTGGCATGAGGTGTGGCATCAAGCGCCTCAACCCTCAGCGCCATTGAGCTGGTGGGGGAGAGTCTGAGGGGTTTGAATCAGGTTTCTGCACCTCTGTGGGAGAAGACACAACCAGGGTTATGACAGCAGCCCTGAAGGTCTTGTAACAGCTGGGTTCCCCCCAATGCAGCAACCAAGAAGGGTTCTCACCTGCCTACAGACTCAAGACTGTATTTTACTGTGAACCAGAGAGAGGAAGCTCTGGGCTCTTGTGATGAGTGTTCGGTTATAAAATGAATAAGCACTCAAAAAGAGTATGATGAGGTTATTTCCTGACCCCCCCATCATGGATTGCTCTTAGGGGAGGGCACTCTGAGCTCAGTGGACCCAGCCCCCAGGAGTGGGTTCATGACAGTGATCACTTGACATAGGTAAGTTCAGTCTAGGGGAGACAAATAGAACATGTTCATGGGGTTGTAGATGGTCCTGCATAAGTGTGACCTCTATCTAGGGGCTACTGTAACCAGGTGAAAGCTAGTAGAAAATGATGAGGAGCTGTTCTGCTTGGAAGTAGATTAGGAGGTTTGAGAGGGCTTGTCCTCCTTTTCCTCTAGGATGCTGCAGGGCTTTATATTTCACCTTTGGATATTTACCCAGTCATATATAGAAATAGCTTTATTCCAGTGGGAAATACCCTAAAGTGAGGGAGGGAAAGGAGGTGTTTGAAACAGGTGTAAAAGTTTTGGGAGGGTATGCAATTATATGACACCAATAAGCTGTACTAATTCCAGTGCTAGCAGGTCCCATGATTTGAGATCTTGCTGAAGTTGCTCAGAAAGATGTTTACAATTAAGAGAATCCAGTTGCCTGGGACTGGGTGATATTCTGAGTTTGATATAATTGAAGAATTCATGTCCTAGCAGAAAGCAGACTGCTGTTTAAGACAGGGAGATGGACAAAAGTGAAGGGATAGTACCTCAGTTTTAATATGACTAAGTGTGTACCCAGCTGCATCACCAAAGTTGTTAAAAGAATGCCAGAGAGGTTCAAGAGAAGTTTCCAGTTGTGCTAGATAAATAAGCAGGGCATCAGCGTATAGGGTCAAATTGTGTTAATGATATCCTATAGCATGGCCAGGGATTTGGGGGATAATTTGAATGAATTTCAGCACAGGTTGTGTATAAGGCAAATACATGTGGGGAAAGGGGCACCTTAATTCATGCCTCTGATGAGTGGGATTGTTTGGGAGAAGTGGCCATTTGTTCTACTGCTAGCCATTGGGTTAGTGTATATAGCTTCAATGTATCATGAAAGAAGGCAGAAACTTAAGTGAAATAGTGTTTGACTGAGAACAGTCCAGGATACCATATTGAAGGCATTCTCCACAACTAAACTGAAGAGAAGAAAGGGTTGATTATTAAGAGATGTCTGATGGAGGAGGTGCGACATTCTTTTAATATTAATTTGTGCTTGTCTCGTGTGAATGCAGCCTGTCTGATTTTGGTTAATGAGGCTAGGAAATATTTTACCAAATCTTTGAAAAAGTATAGATTAAAATAACTTATAGCCCATGTTCAGAATGGATATAGTGCTGTAGTAGTCTCACCTTGTGGGGTCCTTATCAGGTTTTAAACTCATTACCTCCAATAGCTCTATATGAAGTACAGAACATCCAATGTATAACCTGATACAAGATGGCCGTCCAGGTGAAAATTAGATAATATGGTCAAGATTGTGGCATATTGCCAAGAATTACATGAATGACCCATCTCTTGAACATCAACTGCAAAGGAGTTGTGGAAACAAGTCATCTTTAAATTTTATGTAAAAATCCACTGAATACCCATCTGGGCTGGGACATTTATAGGTTTTGTTTTTGGAAATAGCTATTTGGACTTCACAATCAATGATTGGGGCAATCAATATTTAAATATCCACTGGTTGTATAAGAGGAAGGTGGAGATGTTGAAAGAAGTGTTCAGTTTGGTCAGGAGTTGGTTTATGATAAGCAGTTGACTAAAGGAGGCAGTATAGCACAGTGGTTTAAGGCTCTGAGTTGCAAACCTAGAGACCTGGGTTTGAATCCCACAGCCCTAACTTGCATACTGTGTGACCTAAGCAAGTCACTTAATTTTTTTGTGCTCCCAGATTGCACCTGTAAACCAGCTTTCATCTTAGTGTGTCTCTCCAGGTTAAACAAAAAAAAAAGTTGTTCATAATAGTGTTTCAGTACTGCCAGAATCTTGCTAGATTTGTATACCAATTGCTACTTTTGTGGGTCATAGATTTTTGTGATAAGAGTTTGGGTTATCTGTTGTCTGAGCCTGTGGGCCAGTAACCTGGTGGTACTATGGCCTCCATTGTAATTTCTCTTTTTGAAATGTTTCAGGGATATTTAAATTTTGTGTTGCTATTTCAGGGTGGCAAGTTGCTATGTGACAGTATTTTGTTTCTCACTGTTTTTTTTCAAATAATGCCACTGCTGAATACTACCTTAAGTGGGTCCCACAATAGACTAGTAGGAATGTCTGGGCACAGTGTTGCCTTGGAGGATTTGGGGGGATCTAGTCTTAAGAGTCATAGGAATTCTGGATCTCTAGGGTTTATAGAATAGAATCTTCAATAAGTGTG
Source organism: Neoceratodus forsteri (assembly GCA_016271365.2). Taxonomy (NCBI): domain Eukaryota; kingdom Metazoa; phylum Chordata; order Ceratodontiformes; family Ceratodontidae; genus Neoceratodus; species Neoceratodus forsteri. The sequence goes on from CM028134.1 coordinate 952,483,428, forward strand.
TTTGTTTTTCCTGTCTCCTTCTTGGATGTCTAGGTTAACGGGAGCATGGTCTGCGAGGTGCATGTGCAAGATAGTGCAGGATGTAATTTTATCTGTATGTTCCTATTAGGTATAACAGTAGTCAAGGAATATATGTCCCCTTTGGGGAAGAGTACATAGATACATAGATACATAGACAGTGTCGGCAGATAAGGGCCTATGGCCCACCCAGTCTGCCCATTTGAGCTTGTAAGTTCAGTTTGTTTTCCTAGAAGTCTGTTGCCCCATACCCCTGACCTCCAGAATTCCTTTATGTCTATCCCATGCATTCTTAAATCCCGTGATTGTTTCAGCCCCCACCACTTCCTCTGGCAGGGTGTTCCACTTGTCCACCACCCGTTCTGTGAAGAAATTCTTCCTCATGTTTCCTCTGAAACGTCCTCCCTCCAACTTTATCCCATGCCCTCTAGTCCTGGAAGATCTTTTTTGCTTAAAAATAGTGTATTCCTGCACCCTGTTCCTCCCTGTCAGATACTTGTATGTCTCTATCATATCCCCTCTCTCCCTCCCCTCCTCCACGAGTACATGTTCCAGTTCCTTCAACCTGTCTTCATAGGACTTGTGATGCAATCCATGCACCATCTTTGTTGTCCTCCTCTGAACCTTCTCTACCCTGTCTATGTCCTTACATAGGTATGGTCTCCAGAACTGTACACTGTACTCCAGGTGGGGTCTCACTAGTGTCTTGTATAGCGGAATTATGACCTCCCTTTTCCTGCTGGTGATGCCCCTGCCTATACATCCCAGCATCCTATTTGCTTTACCTGCTGCCTTGTCACACTGTTTCCCTAACTTGAGGTCATCAGAGATGTTGACCCCAAGATCCCTTTCCTGCTTGGTGCATGCTATATCCTCAACCCCCCAACTGATATATTGTGCCAGGGTTTTTGTGACCCATATGCATTATCTTGCACTTCCTTGCATTGAATTTCAACTGCCAAATCCTGACCATTCTTCAAGTTTTTGCAGGTCCTTCTCATTCTGTCTACACCCTCTGGTGTGTCTACTCTGTTACAGAGCTTTGTGTCATCAGCGAACAGTGAAATTCTGCCTTCTAGGTCGCCAATGTCACTGATGAAGATGTTGAATAGGACCGATCCCAGAACTGATCCCTGTGGTACCCCACTGGTCACTCTTCCTCTGTGGAGTGACAGCCATTTACCACCACCCTCTGTGTCCTGCCACCCAGCCAGTTACCTATCCACCACACTACTGTCCTGCCCACACCCATATTCCCCAGTTTGTGCAATAGTCTTCTATGTGGCACAGTGTCAAAGGCCTTGCTGAAGTCCAGATAGGCCATGTCCACTGCCCTCCCTGATCCACCTCCCTAGTCACCCAGTCAAAAATTCAATGAGGTTGGTCTGACGTGCCTCCCCCTGGTGAAACCATGCTGCCTTGGGTCCTGTAGTCCATTGACAACCAGATGTTCCACCAATCTCTCCTTCAGTAGTGCTTCCATGATCTTCCCCACTACCGAGGTGGCTGACTGTCTGTAGTTCTCTGCTTCCTCTTTGTTCCCACTTTTGTATAAAGGGACTACATCTGCTGTCCTCCAGTCTTTGGGTACCTCCCTGTTTCCAGTGATCGGCTAAACAGGATAGCCAGAGGTTCAGCCACCACCTCTTAGTTCTTTAAGGACCCTGGGTGCACCCCATCTGGTCCCATTGCTTTATCAACTCTTATTACTTCCAGTTCCTTCAGGACCCTTTCTCGTGTAAAGGGACTTGTGTCCATTTTTGCACCATTCTCACCCCTTGTACTCCCTTCAGACCCATTACCCTCCTCTTCCTCAGTAAAGACTGAGTAGAAATACCTGTTCAGTATGTCAGCTTTACAGTTGTCATCCTCCACGTGGCCCTCATCCTCCCCCTTCAGTCTCACTATCCTTCCCTTTGTCTTTCTTTTTTCACTTATGTACCTGTAAAAGGTTTTGTCCCCTCTACCCACTGATTTTGCAATGTGTTCTTCTGTCTGAGCTTTGGCTTCCCTTACTGACCTCCCTGCCTCCTTTGCTTCTCCTGGTACTTCTCCTATCCCCTCTGCCTGTGTCTTTTGTATTGCCTGAATGCAATCTTTTTGGCTTTCATTTTCTCTGCTACCTCTTTGGAAAACCATAATGGTCTCCTCTTCCTTTTCCTCTTGGTAACCTGCTTAATGCATAATTCTGTTGTTCTTATAATCCCCATTTTAAATACTGCACACTGTTCCTCAACCCCTGATTCCTGTCCCATTTCTCTTAATGCCTCTTTCAAGTATCTCCCCATTTTCCCAAAGTCTGCCCCCCTAAAATCCAGGATACGTGTTTTTGTGTGGTTTGGTTCTGCTCTTTCTGTGATTTCAAACCACAATGACTGGTGGTCACTGTTCCCCAGGTGCTCCCCCACTGTTACCCCCATCACACTGTCCCTGTTTGTGAGCACAAGGTCCAGTATTGCCTTCTGCCGAGTTGGTTCCATGACCAGTTGCTTGAGGAAGGCACCCTGAAGGGAGTCCAGGATAAATCTGCTCCTAGTTGATGCTGCTGCTGGGATGCTCCAGTCCACGTCTGGAATATTGAAGTCTCCAACCAGTACTACCTCACCCTTGTCTGCCATCCTTTGGATGGCTAGCATCAGCTCCCTATCTGTTTCTTCCTCCTGGGCTAGTGGTCTATAGACCACACCTGTGCGGTTGGCTGTCCCCATTTTCCTTTCCTTCTTAACCCACAGTATCTCTCCCCCCATTTTGTTCCTCTTGGATCTCAGTGGCCCTTATGTCATTTTTCACATACAGTGCCACTCCTCCTCCTTTCCTGCCTGCCCTGTCTCTTCTGAATATGTTGTAGCCAGGTATGGCCATCTCCCAGTCATGGTTATCATTACACCAGGTTTCAGTGATGGCCACAATGTCCAGGTCTGACTGCACCATGACAGCCTCCAGATCTTCCTTCTTGTTGCTAAGGCTCCTGGCATTTGCACACATGGCTTTCCATGATTTGACCTCCCTAGACTGTTTCACTTTTCTACTCAAGGCCCTTCCTTGGTTGTCCTTTGCGTAGTCTGTGTGAGATGCAGTGTTCACTAGATATCATCCCAGCTGATCTGCACCATGTGACTCTTCCAGCATTTAGTAAAAGGGGGTGATGAGTTGAGAAGTGGTTAGTGGAGTCAAAAGAGGGATTGAAAACTATGTTAAGATTTTTGCTCATAACAAGAATACCCTGTGTGTTAGTCAATATTTTGTCACAAATCAGTCAAGAATGTGAGGTGTCAAAGTGGGGTGGGAGATAGATACTAACCAGAGTGACTAGAGTGTTGTAAACTTTTCCAGTGACAAGAATGAACTGACCCTGTTTGTTCCTGACCAGTGTATGCAATTGGAAAGTGGTAGCATGTGGTAAAAAATTGCTGCCCTTCTTTTTCTAGAACCACAGGAAAAGGTGTAAACCTGAGAGTAACCAAATTTATCAACTTAATGGTGTCTAATGTCATTAAAGTGGATTTTCCTGAGGAAGCACTACATCTGAGTGACTATTTTAAATTAGAGATAACATTTTGGTTGAACTGGACTATTTAGTCTATTCACATTGTTGGAGTAGAGCTCAACATGTTGTGATTTAGAAGCCATCATTAGGGAAAGGTGCATAAGTCACACTTGTAATGGAATATACTTGAAGATAAGAGGGATAGACTCTTCTTTGATGAATGACTTTAATACTGGGATATACCAGAGCAGTAACAGAGGTCCTGGCATCTGGCTGATCTACAGGCAAAATGTTTCCACTAACAGAGAGAACCACAACATACAGAAACAATACAAACCTAACACTTTAGTAACAAAGTAGCCCCTTAACAAATAGGAGGGCAACAGGTCCAAAGGGAGGAATGACTTCCTTGGTTCCTTGGAAACCCCACCCTCCCGGGAGAGAAGAGCTGTCCTCCGGATGCTCAATCCTCACCCTCCCCTGCTGACCACCGATGGCCTGGGCTCATTCCCGAACCCGGGTCATCAGCATGACGCAAGATGTGGTGTCAAGCATCTCAACCCTCAGCACCATCGGGCCGGCGGGGGGTCTGAGGGTTTTGAATCAGGTTTCTGCAACTCTGTGGGAGAAGACAAAATCAGGGTTATGACAGCAGCCCTGAAGGTCTTGTAACAGCTGGGTTTTCCCCCCAATGCAGCAACCAAGAAGGGTTCTCACCTGCCTAAAGACTCAAGACTGTATTTTACTGAGACCCAGAGAGAGGAAGCTCTGGGCTCTTGTGATGAGTGTTTGGTTGTAAAATTAATAAGCTCTCAAAAAGGACATGATAAGGTTATTTCCTGATCCCCCCATCATGGATTGCTCTTAGGGGTGGGCACTGTGAGCTCAGTGGACCCAGCCCCCAGGAGTGGGTTCATGACTGTGATCACTGGACATTGGTAAGTTCAGTCTAGGGGAGACAAATAGAACATGCTCGTGGGGTTGTAGATGGTCCTGCATAAGTGTGACCTCTATGTAGTAGCTACTGTAACCAGTTGAAAGCTAGTAGAGAATGATGTGGAACTGTACTGCTTGGAAGAAGAGTAGGAGGTTTGAGAGGGCTTGTCCTCCTTTTCCTCTAGGATGCTGCAGGGCTTTATATTTCACCCTAGGATATTTACCCTGTCATATATAGATATAGCTTTATTCCAGTGGGAATAAGAGTGAGGGAGAGATAGGAGGTGTTTGAAACTGGTGTAAAAGTTTTTGGAGGGTATGCATTTATATGACACCAATACGCTGTACTATTTCCAGTGCTAGCAGGTCCCATGATTTGAGATCTTGCTGAAGTTGCTCAGAAAGATGTTTACAATTAAGAGAATCCAGCTGCCTGGGACTGAGTGATATTTTTAGTTTGATATAATTGAACGAATTCATGTCCTAGCAGAAAGCAAACTGCTCTTTAAGACAGGGAGATGGACGAAAGTGAAGGGATAGTACCTCTGTTGTTTTTTTTTATAATTTAAAGTTTATTCATACATTTTTCACCATAAAAGGCAGCCTACAGAGAAAACTGATAGAGACTCATTGATACATAGTGCAAGGATGCTGCCCCCCCCAACTCCCCTTGCTGCAGTAACCCATCTCGGTACCCATAGATGCCGAGCCTCTAATCAAAAAAACATATAAAAGCAACAACCCTAGTATAGGTTTAATTTGGAACCAGAGAGATTAGTGTGTGAAGGGGATCCCAAATTCTAGTATAAACTGCCAGACTATTATGTAGACTGGCTATTGCTTTTTCCGTGCCCAAGTTGGATAATACTTCTCTTACCCATTCCTGGAAAGAATGGGAGGACCTGTCTTTCCAATGACGTAGAATTATTTTCTTAGCTGACAAGGTGACCATGGATATGTGAAATTTATGCACCTTGACTCTAATGGAGGACAGGTCCCCTAACACACATATCTCAGGGATAAAATATTCTTGGAGGTCCAGCAAGGGAACTAAGGAAGTTCGGATTGAAACCCATAAGGTGGAGATTCTTGGACAAGACCAAAGCATGTGAAAAAGTGTACCTCATCACGTAAACATTTGTTGCACTTGTTTGAGTCCAGGTAGTCCCACTTGTGAAGTTTAGCCGGGGAGTAATATAAGTTGTGCAATACATGATATTGCATGAGACGCAGTCTATCTTGAGAAATAAATTTATGACATGACTTCCAGAGAGAATGCCAATCCAGCTGAAAATGGGGGAAAAAATTACTCCAAAATCTTGGTGGCCCAAATGGACCCACGAAATTTTTATGAAACAAAACCTGATACAGTTTAGAGATTACACCAGAAGATCCAGAAAGTGGGGATACCTCGGGTATTAGAGAATAGATACTCTGAGAAGGAGGGGTACTACCTAGGGTAATTACAAGTAAGTGTTTCAATTGCAGGACTTTGAAATAAGAAGAGGCCCGGATGAGAAATTTCCTAACCATCTCCTCCACTGATAACCAATGCCCCCCACCATCAGTAAAAGTCAAGAGCTTCCCCTCTCCCAATTGAGGTAACCAAAGGTGGGAGATTTGACTCTTGTTAATAGTAAATAATGGAGAGTTCCAGATAGATTGGGCCAGGTCCAGATTGGGGGAATACTGCAAAAAGGAACATATCTGTGAGTAGACCTATAAGGAGGTCCTTATTGTGGAACACTCTACCGCCACACTTACTTGGGATAACCTAAGGAAAAAATAACGTGAGAGGGTCCATGTTTTTGGCATTGATTGCATCCAATTCTATTTTGAGCCAGATAGGTTGCGTTTCTTCTGGGCCGGGAGATACCCACCACAAACATTTTGCAAGGTGACTAGCCCAGTGATATATAGCCAGATGGGGGATTCTCAGCCCCCCCTCAAGCTTTGGGGCTGCCAGCTTATGGTAAGCCAAATGGGGATACCTGTCAGCAAAGATGAATCTAGTGAAAACACCATGTACCTTTTTGAACCAGAGTAAAGGAATAAAGGCATAGAGAAGGGACAATGGGTAGAAAATCCTAGGAAATATATTCATTTTTATTATGTTGATTCGGCCCCACAGAGAGATAGGGAGTTTAGACCACCTATCAAGGTCATGTATAATCCCTTGCAATAAGGAATCAAAGTTTTCCTTAAACCATCCTAGGGGGTTACGTGAAAGTTTGATAACCAGATACTTGAAAGACCTGGGTGTCCAGCATAGCCCAAGAGGGCTAATGTCAGTCTTGAAAACTTTGTGATTTAATGGGAAAAATAGGGACTTACTGGCATTCAATTTATAGTTGGACAGAGCACTAAACCTTGCTACTTCCCTTAGTAAGGCCAGGACAGAGGATACCGGATGGGACAGATGTATTAACAAATTATCAGCATATGCAGTGACTTTAACTTCATGCCGCCCAATTCTCACCCCTTGTATAGAATCATTATTGAGAATATTTTGAATAAGAGGTTCCAGATATAAGTTGAATAATAAAGGGGAGAGGGGGCACCCCTGTCTAGTACCCGAGTGAAGCGAGAAAGAATGGGAAAAGGTCCCATTCGCAGAAATTCTTGCCGAGGGATTTTTATAAAGAGCGGCAATCCAGGAGATAAACAGAGAGGGAAGTGGAAGGCCTCCAAAGTGTGGAACAGAAAGTTCCAGTTCACATGATCAAATGCCTTCTCAGCATCCAGGGAGACCAAGTCCGCAGAGAATTCCACATCCCTGGTAACCGAGAAGACATGCGACAAGGTGCGTAAATGATCGGAAGATGAGCGCCCTTTCATAAATCCAACCTGATTTGTGCCTATTAACCCAGGAAGAACCAGTGCCAACCTATTAGCCAGTATTTTGGAGAGAATCTTAATATCCTGGTTTAAAAGTGAGATAGATCTGTAACTTTGAACCTGTTCAAGGTCTTTATCAGGTTTGGGAAGCAGGACAATCAGGGCCTCATAGAGATACAGATCTGTCTCTGCCCCAGATAGGATTTGCTGAAATAAGCGACCAAGTATTGGTAAGAGGAGGTCTCGAAAGACCTTGTAAAATAAAGCAGAAAATCCATCTGGACAAGGGACCTTGTCGGCAGGCAACTCACTAATAACCTTAGCAATTTCCTCCTGGAAAATAGGGACAATCAGGGTATCACTACACCGGTCAGGGAGAAGGGGCAAGTGGGAGTCCCTTAGATAACCCTGTATGTCTTCAGGGCAGGTGGGGTGCTCCATGTCGCTATATAGTTTAGAATAATAAGCAGCAAATTCTTGAGCTATCTCAGTAGGAGACACTTTAAGAGATCGATCTGCCACTGACCTGATGGGCGGGATAAATCTCATTGATTCTTGTTGTTTAATACGCAATGCAAGTAAACATCCCGCTTTCTCCCCCTGATCACTGTAATTAGCTCTGGTACGAATAATGGCTAGTTCTGCTCTCTCTTGAAGTAACCCCAAGTATTTATCCTTTAATTTCAGGAGTTTCTGAGTATCCTTGTCTAGAGGATTGGTCGGGAGATTAACTTCCAGAGATGTGATTTGGGTTAATAAGGATTTAAGCTCTTTCTCACGATCTCTTTTCCTACCAACCGCCATGCTAATCAGTATCTCTCTCATGAAAGCCTTGAAGGCCCCCCACAAGATATCAGGTTTTGCACCATCTAAAGGGTTTAGTGAAAAAAGGATTCTATTTTTTCCCTAATAAGTTTGCAATATTTAACGTCTTTAAGGAGCTGGTCATTGAGCTTCCATCTAGTTTCCCTATTAAATGAATTGAGCAGTACCAAATTGCATACCACTAGTGAGAGATCGGAGATTGGGCCAGGTTGAATCGAGGAGGTCTTCACCCCAGGCAGGAGACACTGAGAAATAAGTAAACAGTCAATGCGGGACTGTGAGCCATGTGCCATAGACCTAAAGGTAAACTCCCTAGAATCAGGGTGTAAAACACACCAGACATCGCAGAGCCCGCATTGATCTAATAAATCCCTAAATGCCTTCTGCTCAGGGGTAGCCCCACCCAGGCCACTACCCAGTCTGTCTAAGTGAGGATCAAGTACTTGATTGAAATCTCCCCCTAAAATTATTTTAATGGGAAGCATTGGGAGAATAATAGATATAAGCCTCATGAAAAATCCAGGGTGATCCAGATTAGGGCCACAAACACAGCCCAATAATGTTGGGACAGACCAGAGGGTACCTTTAACCAGGATGAACCTACCCTCGGTATCTTTAATCACTTGTGTGGAAGAGAGTGGAATACTCCTATTAATCATGAGCATGACCCCACAACTATTCGTGGTGCCCTGGGAACTATAAATTGATCCCACTTGTTGTCTTCTTAATTGCAAAGCTTCTGCTTCTAATAAATGGGTTTCTTGCAAAAAGGTTGAACTAAACAGACTTAAGTGTTTGAGAACCTGATATTGCTTATGTTGTTTTCTGATCCCCTTAACATTCCAAGACATGAATGTTAACTCACAAACCATTTAGAAGAGATAATCGAGTTGAAATAATTACACTCAGCACACGAGATGCATATCCCCTTTACATGTATCCCCAGGGTTACTGCAGCAACACCCACCCTCCTCCCTAGCCCCCTCCAGAAATAGGTACCACTCATCCCCTCTATCCCCCACCTTCAAACCGCAACCCAAACCCCACCCACACTCCCCCCACCAAACTGTCACAAGCAACGTTCAGCACAGTACTGGTTCTAATCCCTCTACTCCCACCCCCGATAATGAACCCAAATAGTTAGTGCTGTTGCACACAAATCACAGTCTATAGAAACCAAACACTGCAAGTTATACCCCCAATGAAGGAGAATGGTCCTGGGCCTTCACCTCAGTCCAGCCAGAGCATGGACATAAGAGAAATTGTCATAGGAGAACCATGGTAAAACCATCTCATCACCCAGATGTTCGTGATAACCCAAACTGAAACCAGAAGCACAGGGTGAACCACCAGAAACCAAAACCAGGCCAGAAACTCCTGAAGGGAAAAATACCCCAGCTCGTATTAAGAGCGAGAATTGAGATGGGAAAAGCTGGGATCACTCCACCAGAGGGGAAGGCATAAAAGCTGCCTCTACCCATTATGAGCCAGTATCCAATGGACAGGTCCTCCCTGGAAAATTGAGAGTGCTACACCCCAGCTGAATAGTGAAACACTGCTAATCCCTCCTCGAGTAGAGTTTCCTCGCAAGTCCCCAAAAGTTGGAATGCCCTCTAGTGGCCAATTCCCTGACCCACTAAATGAAAAGCCAAAACAGAGAAAGCCCAGGTCCATCCCAGTGCTAATCCAAAAAGAAAAAATGAGAAACTAGCCCACAACTTACCAAACTGGGCTCTTTCAACCCCCAACAAAAGTAACTCCAAAACCTGGCTCACAAACCCCCCTTCCCAAGAAGGCCCCAAACCCGAGTGTCCACTGCTTTAGACCAGCATGGGCTCATTATGAGATGGAAAGAAAAGAAAAGTCAGTGCGGTCTGCGATGATCCCCCCAGTCCAATGCGGTAGATGCAATTTCCCAAGTCTTCACATTAAAACATTTCTCTAAGGGAACTCTCGACTCCATGCAATACTCCATACTGCATCACAACCATTCAAGAGTCCTTAAAGAGATCTGGCAGCATGGATTTAAGGCTCCTCAAAGCTTCTTCAGGGTCTTCGTAGCTTTTCTAGGATCCATTAGTTGACATCTGTAGTCTGGCCAGATAACTCATCCTAAACTTCAAACCTGCAGCAATTAGCTTAGAGACAATAGGGTGGAATGCCTTACATTTCAAGTGGACCGAGACGGGTAGATCTTGTGAGATTCTCAGCTTTATATGTTCCCAGTGAACTTCTTGCAATGCATGCACCTCTTGTAGGAAATGCTGTCTCTCCAAATAATTCAGGAACCGGCACACAATAGGGCAGGGGGGTTCCTCGGGGGATGGTTTAGGCCGTAAAGCCCTGTGGGCATGCTCTATAATGTAGCCAGGGCTGAATTGAGATGGGCCAGCCACCCACTCAATCAGCTTCTGAACAAATGCCACAACATTTTGGCCTTCCTCTCCCTCCGGTAAACCAAGAACCACTACATTATTTCTTCGGCTCCGACCCTCTAGGTCCTCAGCTTAGCTTCAAAACGAGACAATTTCTGGTGCATCAAAACCAATTCAGGGTCGAGACTACCAATTCTTTTCTCAATAGAAGCAATTCGGGCTGCATTATCAGACACAGACAGTGAGAGTTCATCTAATTTTCTAGATAGCGATTTCAGATCCATTACCATATCCTTCAATTCCTCTCGAAAGGGTTTAAACTCCTCAAGAAATCTGGAAAGTGTTAAGGGCTCCTGATCACCACTTTGGCTTGGAGGATCAGGCCCAGAACCACCAGAGGCCCTGGATTTCTTAGGTGCCTTCTCGGGAGTTGCTGGAGGGGTATGCTTCTGTGGGGCTTTCTTCATGTAAGCCTCCGTCCGCTCAAGATATAGCCAGACCAGAGTGCGACAGCTATTATACAGCATTGAATCTCAGAAACAAGGGAAAATGGTGAATTAAAACACCAAAACGAGATAAAATAATAAACGGGAGTCAGGAGCTTCTTCAGGGAGCTGCTACTCAGCACTCTGCATCACGTGATCTCCTAGTACCTCAGTTTTAATATGATTAAGTGTGTACCCTGCTGCATCACCAAAGTTGTTAAGAGAATGCCAGAGGGGTTCAAGAGAAGTTTCCAGTTGTGCTACATAAATAAGTAGGGCATCAGTGTATAGGGTCAAATTGTGTTAATGATATCCTATAGCATGGCCAGGGATTTGGGGGATAATTTGAATGAATTTCAGCATAGGTTGTATATAAGGCAAAATATATGTGGGGAAAGGGGCACCTTAATTCATGCCTCTGATGAGTGGGATTGTTTGGGAAAAGTGGCCATTTGCTCTACTGCTAGCCATTGGGTTAGTGTATGAAGCTTCAATGCACTATAAAAGTCTGGTGGAAACTTAAGTGAAATAGTGTTTGATTGAGAACAGATCAGGATACCATATTGAAGGCATTCTCCACATCTAAACTGAAGAGAAGAAAGGGTTGATTATTAAGAGATGTCTGATGGAGGAGGTGAGACATTCTCTTAATATTAATTTGTGCTTGTCTCATGTGAATGCAGCCTGTCTGATTTTGATTAATGAGGGAAGGAAATATTTTATCAAATCTTTGAATAAGTATAGAATAGAATAACTTGTAGTCCATGTTCAGAATGGATATAGGGCTGCAGTAGTATCACCTTTTGGGGTCCTTATCAGGTTTTAAACTCATTACCTCCAATAGCTGTATATCAAGTATGGAATATCCAATGTATAACCTGATACAAGATGGCCGTCCAGGTGAAAATTAGATAATATGGTCAAGATTGTGGTGTATTGCCAAGAATTACATGCCAGACTCATGTCTTGAACATCAACTGCAAAGGAGTTGTGGAAACTAGTCATCTTTAAATTTTATGTAAAAATCCACTGAATACCCATCTGGGCTGGGCATTTATAGGTTTTGTTTTTGGAAAGAGCTATTTGGACTTCACAATCAATGACTGGGGCAATCAATATTTGAATATCCACTAGTTGTACGTGAGGAAGGCGGAGATGTTGAAAGAAGTGTTCAGTTTGGTCAGGAGTTGGTTTATGATAAGCTGTTGAATAAAGGAGACAGTAGAGTGCAGTGGTTTAAGGCTCTGAGTTGCAAACTTAGAGATCTGGGTTTGAATACCACAGCCCCAACTTGCATACTGTGTGACCTGAGCAAGTCACTTAATTTCCTTTAGCTCCCAGGTCACACCTGTAACCCTGCTTTCAGCTTAGTGTGTCTTTCCTGGTTAAACAAAAAAAAAAGTTGTTTATAATAGTGTTTAAGTACTGCCAGAATCTTGCTAGATTTGTATACCAATTGCTAATTTTGTGGGTCATAGATTTTAGTGATAAGGGTTTGGGTTATCTGTTGTCTGAGCCTGTGGGCCAGTAACCTGGTGGTACTATGGCCTCCATTGTAATATCTCTTTTTGAAATGTCTCAGGGATATTTAAATTTTTTGGGGTTATCAAGTCTTGCAAGTCCTACTAAATTTGGTGGTGGGTCAGCTATACCCCTTTGATCTCTGCCTTGTGTTGATATTTCAGGGTGGTAAGTTGCTGTGTGACAGTATTTTGTTTCTCACAGTTTTTTCAAATAATGCCATCACTGAATACTGCCTTAAGTGGGTCCTAGTAGGAATGTCTGGGCACAGTGTTGCCTTGGAAGATTTGGGGGGATCCAGTCATAAGAGTCATAGGAATATTGGATCTCTAAGGTTCATAGAATAGAATCTTCAATAAGTGTGTTTGTTTTTCCTGTCTCCTTCTTGGATGTCTAGGTTAAGGGGAGCATGGTCTGAGAGGTGCATGTGCAAGATAGTGCACAATGTAATTTTATCTGTATGCTCCTATTAGGTATAACAGTAGTCAAGGAATATTGGTCCCCTTTGGGGAAGAGTAAATTGCGCAGTCTGTGTGAGATACAGTGCTCACTAGATATCATCCCAGCTGATCTGCACCGTGTGATTCTTCCAGCATTTAGTAAAAGGGTGTTGATGAGTTGGGGAGTGGTTAGTGGAGTCGAAAGAGGGATTGAAAACTATGTTAAGATTTTTGCTCATAACAAGAATACCCTGTGTGTTAGTCAATATTTTGTCACAAATCAGTCAAGAATGTGAGGTGTCCAAGTGGGGAGGGAGATAGATACTAACCAGAGTGACTGGAGTGTTGTAAACTTTTCCAGTGACAAGAATGAACTGATCCTGTTTTTTCCTGACCAGTGTATGCATTTGAAAAGTGGTAGCATGTGGTAAAAATTGCTGCCCTTCTTTTTCCAGAACCACAGGAAAAGGTGTAAACCTGAGAGTAACCAAATTTATTAACTTAATCATGTCTAGTGTCATTAAAGTGGATTTTCCTGAGGAAACACTACATCTGAGTGAATATCTTAAATTAGAGATAACATTTTGGTTGAACTGGACTATTTAGTCTATTCACATTTTTGGAGTAGAGCTCAACATGTTGTGATTTAGAAGCCATCATTAGGGAAAGGTGCATAAGTCACACTTGTAATGGAATATACTTGAAGATAAGAGGGATAGACTCTTCTTTGGTGAATGACTTTAAAAAATAGGATATACCAGAGCATTAACAGAGGTCCTGGCATCTGGCTGATCTGCAAGAAAAATGTTTCCACTAACAGAAAGAACCACGACTTACAGAAACAATATAAACCTAACACTTTAGTAACAAAGTAGCCCCTTAACAAATAGGAGGGCAACAGGTACAAAAGGAGGAATGACTTCCTTGGTTCCTTGGAACCCCCCACCATCCCAGGAGAGAAGATCTGTCCTCCGGATGCTCAATCCTCACCTTCCTGTGCTGACCACTGATGGTCTGGGCTCATTCCCAAACCAGAGTCATCTGCACGACGCAAGGTGTGGCGTCAAGCGTCTCAACCCTCAGCACCATCGGGCCATCGGGGGGGGGGTCTGAGGCTTTTGAATCAGGTTTCTGCACCTCTGTGGGAGAAGACAAAATCAGGGTTATGACAGCAGCCCTGAAGGTCTTGTAACAGCTGTGTTTTCCCCCCAATGCAGCAACCAAGAAGGGTTCTCTCCTGCCTACAGACTCAAGACTGTATTTTACTGAGACCCAGAGAGAGGAAGCTCTGGGCTCTTGTGTCAAGTGTTTGGTTGAAAATTAACAAACACTCAAAAAGGACATGATAAGGTGATTTCCTGACCCTCCATCATGGATTACTCTTAGGGGCGGGCACTGTGAGCTCAGTGGACCCAGTCCCCAGGAGTGGGTTCATGACAGTGATCACTGGACATAGGTAAGTTCAGTCTAGGGGAGACAAATAGAACAAGCTTATGGGGTTGTAGATTGTCCTGCATAAGTGTGACCTCTATGTAGTAGCTACTGTAACCAGTTGACAGCTAGTAGAGAATGATGTGGAGCTGTACTGCTTGGAAGTAGAGTAGGAGGTTTGAGAGGGCGTGTCCTCATTTTCCTCTAGGATGCTGCAGGGCTTTATATTTCACCCTTGGATATTTACCCAGTCATATGTAGATATAGCTTTATTCCAGTGGGAAATACCCTAGAGTGATTGAGGGATAGGAGGTGTTTGAAACTGGTGTCAAAGTTTTTGGAGGGTATGCATTTATATGACACCAATATGCTGTACTAATTCCAGTGCTATCAGGTCCCATGATTTGAGATCTTGCTGAAGTTGCTCAGAAAGATGTTTACAATTAAGAGAATCCAGTTGCCTGGGACTGGGTGATATTTTGAGTTTGATATAATTGAAAGAATTCATGTCCTAGCAGAAAGCAAACTGCTCTTTAAGACAGGGAGATGGATGAAAGTGAAGGGGTAGTACCTCAGTTTTAATATGATTAAGTGTGTACCCTGCTGCATCACCAAAGTTGTTAAGAGAATTCCAGAGGGATTCAAGAGAAGTTTCCAGTTGTGCTAGATAAATAAGCAGGTCATCAGTGTATGGGGTCAAATTTTGTTAATGATATCCTATTGCATGTCCAGGGATTTGAGGGATAATTTGAATGAATTTCAGCATAGGCTGTGTATAAGGCAAAATACATGTGGGGAAAGGGGCAGCTTAATTCATGCCTCTGATGAGTGGGATTGTTTGGGAGAAGTGGCCATTTGCTCTACTGCTGGTCATTGGGTTAGAGTATATAGCTTCAATGCACTATGAAAGTCTGGCGGAAACTTAAGTGAAATAGTGTTTGACTGAGAACAGACCAGGATACCATATTGAAGGCATTCTCCACATCTGAACTGAAGAGAAGAAAGAGTTGATTATTAAGAGATGTCTGATGGAGGAGGTGCGACATTCTTTTAATATTAATTTGTGCTTGTCTCGTATGAATGCAGCCTATCTGATTTTGATTAATGAGGCTAGGAAATATTTTATCAAATCTTTGAATAAGTATAGAATAGAATAACTTGTAGTCCATGTTCAGAATGGATATAGTGCTGTAGTAGTCTCACCTTGTGGGGTCCTTATCAGGTTTTAAACTCATTACCTCCAATTGCTGTATATGAAGTACAGAACATCCAATGTATAACCTGATACAAGATGGCCGTCCAGGTGAAAATTAGATAATATGGTCAAGATTGTGGCATATTGCCAAGAATTACATGCCTGATCCATCTCTTGAACATCAACTGCAAAGGAGTTGTGGAAACAAGTCATCTTTAAATTTTATGTAAAAATCCACTGAATACCCATCTGGGCTGGGGCATTTATAGGTTTTGTTTTTGGAAAGAGCTATTTGGACTTCACAATCAATTATTGGGGCAATAAATATTTGAAATTCTACATCTTTATTAGTTTTATGCCTTAACACAAACTACAAAACACTAAGGTAAATTAACCACACACAAATAACAACCAAAATAGGTTAATGGTAACATGACACCAGACTGTCTCTGGATCAAATATAACCAAAACAATAATGTTACCAATACACCTATGAAACTCCCCCTTCACCCACCCCCCCGTTTCACTACCCGCCCTCTCCCCTCCCCTGGAGTGTGCCTAACAAACACAACATGACAGGGGAAATAACAAAAAGTTAAGGTTCCAGCAGTAACAAAGTACCAGAAAAAGGTAAAACAAACAGAAGCGATCAGAGGCATGCATTACATGGAATTTAGTTCAAATGTAAGGTGTACAGTTTACCCCATTTATTGTTAAATGAGTCCATATGGTTCCGGGAGCTGGCTATTAGCCTCTCAGTATTGAAGCAGAGTGACATTTCCTTCAACCATTCAGCATATGACATAACCAGTTGGTCCATCCAGTGCTTGAGAACCAGCCTTTTGACTTCTATAGAAATTAGAGCCATGTGATATCTGCGTTCCCGAACCCTAATATTGGAAAACATCGCTAGGATACATATTTCTATGGTAAACAATTCACCCAATCCTAGTAGAAGATCTAGATTGGATTGAATTGTGTTCCATAACGAAGCCACCTTGTCACAATGCCAGAAGATATGTATCAGGTTCCCGTCAGTTGTACCACACCATGTACAGACAGCCACAGGTAGCCTGCCCAATTTGGCAAGCTTAACTGGTGTATAGTACAGGTTGTTTAATATGTGTTAATATATGGATATTCAATTTAATAGGTCTGTAAAGCATTCAAAAAAATTCTGGTAATAGCCTGAAAGATACAGTGATAATAGTATTGTCAATCAATGGTAATAGTATTGTCAATCACTGGTAATACTACACTTTTGTGCTGACAGTAGTATCTTTCCAAGCTTCCGAAAAGAAACCTCCCAACCCCACATCATAAGTGTGCCTCCTCATTGGCCAGTTTTCCTGTGTGGGCGGGCAGAACAGTTCAAAAACATGGCAGCAGTTCTCTCGCTTCCCAAGAGCGAAATCAGTCGTCGAGCTTCTCATTTTTAAATGTTTTTCCTCAGGAAATATAAATATCTGGTTGATCCTGCCATTGCGCTCCTGAAGAGCAGGTAGGATCTCAAACATTTAAAAAAAAAATGGACGGGGGTGGGAACTGTCACCAGCAAGCATACAGCTGAATCCTTAGCATAAGACACTGCGGCGGTAGACCAGCAGAAAGTCAGTTCACTGAAACGGTCGACCGCCCATTCAAAATAAATGTTGCATCCATATATTTAAAAAATAACCAATAGGTTTGTTTCTCCATTACCAGGGAGTACTAGCATCTCGAGGTTCTGGACACATTGGAACCTCTCGAGCTTCGCTGTCGAGGTTCATGTATCCAGAACCTCTCGATGCTATTACTCCCTGGTAATAGACACAAACCTATCGGTTATTCTATATATACTGGATAAGTCTGTGCCTATCTTGAGTGTGATATCTGTGCATATCCTCCCAGATCCAACTCCAAACCAGAGTAGCGTCCGGCAGAAGAGAAGTTCAAATTTTGGAGCCTGGAAGGGCATTAGGGAATTTGAGGCCCAGGAGAAAGGAATAGATCATTGAATTTCCATGAGGCTTGTTTGCATAGTCCTGTATCTGGTCCAAGAAGGGCCTGACTTGAGACTGCTTAAATGTGGTCCCAAAGATAGAGACCATAAGGTGTCTCAGCTGGAAAACCTTAAATATATGTTTCTGAGGTATATTAAATTTAGTTATTATTTTGGGGGAAGAGAGGAGAGCAGCCTGAGAGAACAGGTTTTCCGCTAGGATACCCTGTAGCTGGGGAAGCCACTCTATGGAAACCAGTGAGCCCCCTATTTTGATATTAGGGTTTAGAGTAAGGGACTGAGCAGTATCCTTTTTAGGTGAAATGTTGAGGAAATTCCAACATTGGGTTAAAACTTTTATAGAGACACCCACAACAGAATTTTGTATTAGGGTTGGTAATGCAGAGATTGTAGAATAAAATACCTTGGATGAATTAAGGTTATGCAAGTCCAGAAGCCTTCTCTCCAGCTGTAGCCAAATAGGAAGATGTTCATCAGCAGTAGCCAAGAACCATCTCCCCATTTTAGACAAATGACTCACCCAGTAGTAAAAGATAAAGTTGGGGAGACGGAGTCCACCTCGATCTTTAGGAAGATTAAGTTTTAGGAAAGCCCGTCTAGGATGTCTGCCCTGCCAGATAAATTTAGAGAGGGCAGAGAGAAATTGCTGGAAATAGAACATTGGGAGCCAAAGATTCAGTAAATTTAGAGGATAAAAAAGGCGGGGCAGAACATTCATTTTTATAATGCTGATATGACCCCACAACGAAAGAGGGAGTTTGACCCATCTTTGGAGATTCTGCTGAATATTCATCACTAAATCATCCAGATTGAGTCTCCTGAGAGCCTCTGGATCTTTAGTGAGATGTATACCTAAATATTTAATTGAGTAGGGGGACCACTTCATGTCGAAGTAAGTGAAATTAACTTGGTGAGCGAGGTCATTTAAAGGGAATATTACAGTTTTGGATAAGTTTAATTTATAGTTAGCTACACATCCAAACTGCTCAATAATTTGTAGTGCATGTGTTAGCGAGGCTTCCGGATAGGCCAAGTGTAGAAGAATATCATCAGCATACACTGAGAGGGTCAGAGACTGCTGGTACACTGAACATCCTATAACCTGGGGCGAATGCTTAATGCTGAGTAAAAGGGGTTCCACATATAAATTAAATAAAAAGGGAGACAAAGGACAACCTTGCCTGGTGCTAGTGAACAGGAAGAACTGAGAAGAGAAAACCCCATTACAGTAAATATTTGCAGTGGTGGCTTTGTATACCATCTGTACCCATTGAATGAAAGTTGCCGGGAAACCCATTTTCTTAAGATTTGCCCAAAGAAAATCCCAGTTTACTCTGTCAAAAGCTTTTTCTGCATCTAATGAGATTAAAGCCATAGGGATCTGAGAGTTTTGGGCAGCCTGAAGAATATGTGAAAGGGTTCGCAGATGGTCGGCAGAAGATCGGCCTTACACAAACCCCACCTGCTCAGGGGTCAGCAAATGAGACCAAATCTTTTTAATTCTAAGAGATAGAATTTTTGTTAAGATTTTAATATTGTAATTTAATAACGAAATTGGACGGTAGCTAGTGGGCTCACTATGGGGTTTGTCTGGTTTCAGGATCAGGACTATCGTGACTTCCAGCAGGGAGTGGTCTAGGGGACCCGATGTGAACATATACTCGAATAATTTCAAGAGGGAGGGGCTAGTTTCTTATAAAAGGTTTTGTAGAAATTGGAAGAAAAACCATCAGGACTTGGTGACTTGTTCAGTGTCAACCCATTAATTGCATCCTCTACCTCCCCCTAAGTGATTGGTGAAGACAGAATTGAACAATGATGGGCCTGCAGGGAGGGGAGGTTAAGGCCATCCAGGTAATGTTCTATGCAAGAAAGAGAGGCTTGGGAGGAGAATTTACTGTATAAAGCCCTGTAAAAGGGTTCAAAGACCTGAGAAATGTCTCGAAGGGAGGTTTTAATAGAGCCATCTGGGGCTTGCAATGAGGGGATTAACCTCGAATTTTCTACTTCCCATAGGTGAAGGGCTAGCATTCTACCCGGTTTCTCACCTTGGTTGAAATAACAAGCCTTACAGTAGTTTTAAGGATGGAATATTCTACCTTTTCCCTTAGCAAGTCTGCATATTCATTCTTAAGCTTTAGTAAGGTTTCCAAGGAGCTTGGAGAAGAGGAAGTAGATAGATTGCTTTCAGCAACCCTTATTTGATTCGACAATGAGATAACTCTAGCCTCTCTTTGCTTTTTCCTTTTGGAAGCTAGCTTAATGAATTCTCCCCTGATGTAACATTTAAGAGAGCACCAAATTAAGTCCTCCCTACTTGTGGAGCCCTTATTAAAATGTATAAAGGAGGAGATTAGCATCTTAATGTGGGAAATTATTCGCTTCTCTTTTAGGAGTTGTGTGTTTAGTTTCCAGGAAGTATCCCTTTGAAGGTTCGGGTCAGGGGAAATCGAAATCCATGCAACTGAATATTCAGATATAACAATTGGTTCAGTTCGTGTCTGGTGAAGGCCAGCTAAAAGAGAGGTACTGGTTAAAATGAAATCTAATCAGGACCACGACTGGTGGACCTGGGAGTAGAAGGGGTTGAGCAGACGCCATGGATCACATAGCCCCAATAACTCCATAAAATCCCTCAGGGCTAGTTGTGGAGAGGAGAAGGGTTTTAATGGTCTATAAGTTCTATCCACATAGAAACATAGAATTTGACGGCAGATAAGGACCGCTTGGCCCACCCAGTCTGCCCATTTCCCTACCTACTGGATAAGCTGCAGATCCTAGTTAACCAGCAGCCTACTTCTTCCTACCCCCACCCCCTAGAATTACCTTATGACTGTCCCATGCATGCTTGGATTCCACCACTGTTTTTGACTCCACAACCTCCTCCGGAAGGCCGTTCCATGCATCCACAACCCTCTCTGTGCAAAAATACTTCCTTAAATTACCTCTAAGCCTCCCCCATCTTCAAATTGTGCCCTCTTGTTCTTGCACACCTCTTTTTTTGAAAGATGCTACCCTCTTGGACTTTGTTGATTCCCTGAGGTACTTGAACGTTTCTATCATGTCCCCTCTCCTCCTTTCCCGAGGCATACATATTAAGCTCCTAAGTCTCTCTTCATATGTCTTCTGGTGCAGACCCTGTACTATTTTAGTTGCCCTCCTCTGGACAGCTTCCATCTTGTCTATGTCTTTGCGGAGATTGGGTCTCCAGAACTGCACACAGTACTCCAGATGGGGTCTCACCAGCTGTCTGTACAGAGGGATAATAACTTCCTGTTTTCTATTGGTGATGCCTCTCCCTATACATCCCAGTATCCCCCCAGCCCTCCTTGCTGTCCTCTCACATTGCTTGCCCACCTTTAGGTCATGTGATATGACTTGTTGTTAGTATCTCACCCCCCATTGTGTATACTTCCCCTGGGTTTTTGTTTCCCAGGTGCATTACCTTGCACTTCTTAGCATTGAATCTAAGCTGCCATACAGTTGACCATTCTTCTAACCTTGCCAAGTCCCTTCTCATCCTTTCCACCCCACCCTGTGCATCAACTCTGTTGCAGATCTTTGTGTCATCTGCAAAGAGACATGCTTTTCCTTCCAGTCCTTCTGCAATGTTGCTTATAAAGACATTGAAGAGGACCGGTCCTAATACTGAACCCGCGGTACCCCACTAGTAACCCTTCTTTCTTCTGAGTGGACTCCATTTACTATTACTCTCTGTGTCCTATTCTCCAGCCAATTCTTTACCCAGGCTGTCATCTTGGGACCCACTCCCAGGCTGGCTAACTTGTATATTAATCTTTGTGTGGGACTGTGTCAAATGCCTTGCTTAAAGTCTAGGTAGGCCATGTCCACAGCCCCTCCCTGATCTACTACTTTGGTCACCCAGTCAAAGAAATCTATCAGATTCATCTGGCATGACCTTCCCGCTGTGAATCCATGCTGCCTAGGGTCCTGTGCCCCTCTGGCCTCTAGATACTCGACAATTCTTTCCTTCAGAGGTGATTCCATCATTTTCCCTATCACTGAGGTTAAACTAACAGGTCTGTAGTTTTCTGCTTCTGCCTTGCTCCCACTTTTGTGAAGGGGAATCACATCTGCCCTCCTCCAGTCCTTGGGTACCACCCCATCCTCCCATGATTTGTTAAAAAGGGTGGTATCACTAGTTCTACCCGTAGCTCTTTTAGAATTCTGGGATGAATCCCATCAGGCCCCATTGCTTTGTCCACCTTCAGTTTTAAGAGGTCTTTCAGAACCCTTTCTTCTGTAAATGGGCTGGTATCAACTTCTGTATCCAGAGTGTTTCTACTGTTTGTTTTATGTACCTCCCCCTCTTCATTTGTAAATACTGAGCAAAAATATTTGTTTAGTATCTCTGTCTTTTCACAGTCTCCCTCTGCCCACCCTCCTCCCTTTTTAAGCCTCACTATCCCTCCATTGGTCTTCCTTCGCTCCCTGATGTACCTATAAAGGTTTTATTCCTTCTTAACTGAGTTGGCTATCTTTTCTCAGTTTGGGCCTTTGCTGTTCTGACTGCCTTCCCAGCCTCCTTTTGCTTTAACTGATACAGTTCTCTGTCCTGCTCCTTCTGCGATTCCTTGTACTTCCTGAATGCTTTCTTTTCTCTTGAACCTTCACTGCCATTTCCTTTGAGAACCATAGTGGTTTCTTACATCATTTTGTTTTGTTTATTTGCTTCACACAAAGGCTCGTTACCTCTGTGATGGCAGTTTTTATTATTCCCCATTGTTCTTCCACCCCTTCTTCCTGCCCGTTTGCTAGTGCATTCCTTAGGCACTCACCCATTTTGGCAAAGTCAGCCCTCCTAAAGTCCAGTACTTTTGTCTTTGTATGGCTTGACTCTATTGCTGTGTTTATTGTGAATCATACTGTTCGATGGTCGCTAGTTCCCAGATGGCTACCCACTTCTACATTTGTGATCCTCTCTCCATCTCCATTTGAGAGAATCAAGTCTAATATTGCTCCCTCTCATGTGGGCTCCAGTACTAGTTGTCTAAGGCATGCCCCCTGTAGGGCATCTGGAAAACCTGCACTCTTCAAAGTGGCAGCTGCAACTGCACTCCAGTTAACATCTGGCATATTCAGATCACCCATCAGCAATATCTCCCCTTTTTCTGCCATTCTAATTATACTTTCTCTCATTTCCTTGTCCATTTCCTCCCCCTGAGAAGGGGGGTCTGTATACAACCCCTGTGTGGATTGTGGTGCCATTGCCTGTCTCCAAATTTACCCACAGTGCTTCTTCTCCTCCCTGTTTACCCTTTTGTTCTGTTGCTTTTATTCCTTCCCTATATAAAGAACTACTCCTCCTCCTCCTCTTTACCTCCCTGTCCCTCCTGTAGATAGTGTATCCTGGTATGTTTATGTCCCAGTCATGGTTTTGTGTGTACCATGTTTCTGTGACTGCCATGATATCCAGTTGTTCCTCCTCCATCAAGGCCACTAATTCAGGAAGCTTGTTACCCAGACTATGGGCATTGGTACTCATTGCTCTCCATTTTTTGATGGCTTTACCTTCTGTTGCAGCATCCCCCACTGACCGTTCTACCTTGGTCTTTTTCTCATTTAGTACCCTGTTTTGTAGGGAGAGGCTGGGATTTTCCTGCTGCTTGTCAGTGCCTCCTTTGACTAGTTTAAAAGCTTGCAAATGAAGCATTTAAACTGATTGCTCAAAGACTTGTTCCTCTGGACAGCTGCAGACCATCCTGCCAGTATAGGCTGGTGTCCCTCCAGGTGGAACCCAGTCCCCAATGAAGCTAAACCCTGTGCTCCGCACCATTTTTCAACCATTCATTAATCTGCATGGTGCTAATTACCTCGCCTCCCTCATGCCTTTGACAGGCAGCACTCTGAGAAGGATACTGTGTGCTACTTGTCTTGGGCCCCTCCCACCCTCACATGTCCTCCTGCACTGCTCTAATCTCATGATGAGCCAAGTCATTTGTCCCTAGGTGGACAATTATGTCCAGCTCAGACTCCCTTGCAGCTGTTCTCGTGATCCTAAGGATGCGCTTCCTGTCCCTTCAAGCCATGGTACCAGGCAGGCATCTTACTTCAGTTTTCCCAGCTCCCCCCAGTTCTATACCCCTAATAAGTGAGTCCCCCACCAGGAGCTGCTTCCTTTCCAGGTCTTGTGATGGGGCAATATTCCATTCACCACCCAGAATTAGCATGGTGGGCAGAAATCTGCTCAGCTTATCAGCCAAGCTCATAAGAAAATCTGCATCTCCTCCGATTGGGCTGTAGAGTGCACCCAGTACTACCGTAATATTATTGAGTGTGCCTTTAACAATAATAAATCTACCCTCCAGGCCTGCTAGACACTCTTCTGCCACAAACGATATGTGTCTTTTGACCAAAATTGCCACCCCCCCACTAGATGACGACCCACAGGCAGTACAAATTTGGGAGAATCCCTGTCAGTGTAACCCATTTGCTTCAGTGACCAATAGAAGGGTTTTCTGCATCAAAAGAATGTCAATATTTAAAAGAGCACAGTTTCTGAGAACCTGATATCTTTTGGTCATATCTCTGATGCCTCTGACATTCCATGTGGCAATTTTAATTGGCACCAAGGTCATGTACTTTCTTATTAAGAGGGAGACAAACATGTACTGCTAACTGACCAAGGAACCCCAAAAGGCACACTCCAGTCCCACTCCCTGTCCCAATCAACCCCTGAAAAGGAGTACTAATAAAGAAAGGACACCCTTCCCGATGAGCTTCATAAAATGTTTGGATTGATGAAAAGGTAGATAGTATTAACCGTCCAATTGTGATCTCGGACAGTGTAATCAACAGGAAAGACATCAGAGCAGTGAACCCCCCCCCCCATAAACCCCTCGAACTATATACAAAAGGTCCCCAGATGAATGCAAGAGTGATTTTGGGCTTCTTTATATCAGGTTTTGAGGACCAAACCCAATAGGCTACATTCCCATGAGAGGCGGAATCTAGGTTTAAGTGCCAGATCTGAAATAAAGGACCATGATCTAGTTCTGGAAGGTGTGTCAAAAAAATTTGGAGCGCTCTATGATTGCCATGCCTCTCAGGAAATGCACCCTTCACCCCCTTCCCTGGTACATTATGCAGCTCTCCCTGAGCTTGCTACATCCTGAAGCCCCCCACCCACCAACCCCCTTAAGAAAACAGCAAATGTAAGCCCTAACTAGTGTAGCCAAACTCAAAGTAGTAAGGGCTTTGCAAGTTGGAATGGGTTGTGATTCCCCCGAAATTAAAATGCAAAAATAGCCCTGTCGTAAGCCTTAGCAGTCCAACTACTTTCCGATGAGGCTGTTGCTCCAGGTAGATTCATTTTAGGGCTGGCTTACCAAATTGGGTCGACAGTCAGGAGGGCAGAATCCCCAAGACTCCCAATTAACTTGTTGTGCATTCCTCCATCCCCAGGGCAATTCCAACTCCGAGAAAGCAAGGAATGACAGGGGGACCTGAAAACCGATGGGACCAAATGGTCCGTCCCTGCTATCAACATGCGGAAACACTCACTGAGCAAAGGTTCCCACCCTTCCCCCTGCTGGAGCACACAGATACTCCGCTGAGATGAAACCAGGCCCACTAGACCTCACAAGTGCCTCCCCACACCGCTCAACCAACCCCTGAGAGACAAAAGGAGCAAGGAAAAGAGAAGACTTCAAACAGGTAAATAATTAACCCCTACAAAATGAAAGACCAATAATCCTCAGATAGCAGCAGTAAAAGTTCATCCTGTCTCAGCCAGAAGGTGAAGGAAGGAAACATATTCAATTCAGTGCTTCAGAGTAACTGGTAACTGGTATTTTTCTTTTAAACTTAGATTGTAGGCTTGTAGTGACACTATACTTTCTTTCTGTGTTGTCTTTACTTATAATTGTTTTTGGGCTGTTGAAAATTTAAAAAATAGTGGTGCTGTAATTCTGTGCTGTCTTTAATTGCTGCAAATTTTATCTTGGCTTGTCTGACTGTTCTGTAGCTGGGTGAAGGGTGTTAATTGTCTGGCCTCTGACCTCAGCTACGTGATAATAACTGGAGAATTGGGCTTAGTCACAGTTAAAGCAGCAAACAGAAGTTCATCTTTCAGAAGAAGCCAGAAGGTAAAGGAAGGAAACATATTCAATTCAGTGCTTCAGAGTAACTGGTAACTGGTATTTTTCTTTTAAACTTAGATTGTAGGCTTGTAGTGACACTATACTTTCTTTCTGTGTTGTCTTTACTTATAATTGTTTTTGGGCTGTTGAAAATTTAAAAAATAGTGGTGGTGTAATTCTATGCTGTCTTTAATTGCTGCAAATTTTCCTTCCCCCCACCTTCCCCAACTCTTAATTATATGCCCTGATAAATCTGATTGACAGGAGCTAAACACAGGGTATAGTAAGAGGTGTGAAGTAGGAGGGCAAGGGGGAAGAAGACCACCCTCAGCACGACAAGTTTTTGACTCATTTATTTATTTATTGGTTTCTTTTTCCTTAAAAAATATATATCTGAGGATCAGTTACAGGATTTTTAGTACTGTAAATAAATAAAAGAGAACTAAGAGAGCTTCAGTAGCAGATAAGTAGTGGAATTGCAGTATAATGTGGGGAGTGGTGCAATGCAGTGGCTGTGGGGCAGCCATATTCAGGCAGACCTTCTGACACTGAGGTGCTGCCCTCATCTGCATGCATCTCTCGGGACCGCGGGATGAGGTAGCCAGACTCAGAGTGGAAGTAAACTGGGTCAGAGTACCATCACCCTGTCCAGGAACCACCCAGTCCAATGCAGCTGCCGCAAAGGATGCCGAGAACGAGGAGCACTTGGATGACAGTGGGCTCAGGGAGGGTTAGAGCAGTCAGGCAGAGGCACATCCCAGATCCTATTCTCTCAAGAACTCATATGCCACACTGGAAATGAGACAACCAAACAGAGGTACCCAGGGAAGTGGAAGGAAAGGATGTGGAGGTTAGGCAGGAGGTGACCTCAGTGGGGAAAGCAGTGGACCCCAGAGGAGGAGGAAGGAATCCTGGTGGGGACTCCATCATAGAGGGATCCAGCTAGGAACACAGGAGGGAGGACAGGAAGTGAGGTGCCTACCAGGTGCCACGGCATGGAGGGATGGAAGGAAGATACTGGGATCACTGGGAAGGCAAGACAGGAGGGTGAGCTGGATGTCATTATCCACCTAGGTACTAATGACTTGGCAAATGGGGAGCCAAAGGAAGTTCAGGAAGAGTTTAGGAAACTGGGAGGGGTCTCAAGCAAGTAGCTACTTCTGTCACTTTCTCAGAAATACTACCTGTGAGAGGCAAGGAGAGCATAGGAGTGCATGCACCAGGAACTTTAACTCATGGTTGAAGAACTGGTGCTGTGAGGAAGGATTTGGATTCATTGGTGACTGGAGGACCCATCTGGAGGATGGAGGTTTGTTCAAGCCTGACGTACCATCCATCCTGGAGGAATCAAGCACTCAATGATAAGTTTAAATGCTACATTGACAAGCATTTAACCATAAGGGGGTGGCAGGCCAGCAAGGATGATACCTACTTCTGCTCACCCCCCACAGCTAATAATGGAACCAGTGAACCAGAGGAGGGCTATCTCTGCAAAGCAGTGTGCAAAAGATGGAGATTAGTGTCCAAAAGGTGGATAAGCAGAATAGGGGCAAAATTCAGCAGAAGGGCAGACAGCAAGGAGAACCAGGGATAAATGACAACCAAGGAAGGGGCTGGAGTAGAACAGTGAAGCAGTCTAGGGAGGTCAAATCATGGAAAGCCATGTGTGCAAATGCCAGGAGCCTTAGCAACAAGATGGAAGATCTGGAGGCTGTCATGGTACAGTCAGACCTGGACATTGTGCCATCACTGAAACCTGGTGTAATGATAACCATGACTGGGAGATGGCCATACCTGGCTACAACATATTCAGAAGAGACAGAGCAGGCAGGAAGGGAGGAGGTGGCACTGTATGTGAAAAATGACATAAGGGCCACACAGATCCAGGAGGAACAAAATGGGGAGAGATACTGTGGGTTAAGCTGGAAAGGAAAATGGGGCCAGCCATCCGCACAGGTGTGGTCTATAGACCACCAGCCCAGGAGGAAGAAACAGATAGGAGCTGATGCTAGCCATCCAAAGGATGGCAGACAAGGTGAGGTAGTACTGGTTGGAGACTTCAATATACCAGACGTGGACTGGAGCATCCCAGCAGCAGCATCAACTAGGAGCAGATTTATCCTGGACTCCTTCAGGGTGCCTTCCTCAAGCAACTGGTCATGGAACCAACTCGCAGAAGGCAATACTGGACCTTGTGCTCACAAACAGGACAGTGTGATGGGGGTAACAGTGGGGAGCACCTGGGTAACAGTGACCACCAGTCATTGTGGTTTGAAATCACAGAAAGAGCAGAACCAAACCACACAAAAACACATATCCTGGATTTTAGGGGGGCAGACTTTGGGAAAATGGGGAGATACTTGAAAGAGGCATTAAGGGGAATGGGACAGGAATCAGGGATTGAGGAACAGTGGGCAGTATTTAAAATGGGGATTATAAGAACAACAGAATTATGCATTAAGCAGGTTAGTAAGAGGAAAAGAAAGAGGAGACCATTATGGTTTTCCAAAGAGGTAGCAAAGAAAGTGAAAGCCAAAAAGATTGCATTCAGGCAATACAAAAAGACACAGGCAGAAGGGGATAGGGAGAAGTACCAGGAGAAACAAAGGGAGGCAGGGAAGTCAGTAAGGGAAGCCAAAGCTCAGACAGAAGAACACATTGCAAAATCAGTGGTTAAAGGGGACAAAACCTTTTACAGGTACATAAGTGAAAAAAGGACAAAGGGAGGGATAGTGAGACTGAAGGGGGAGGATGGGAGCCGCGTGGAGGATGACAACAGTAAAGCTGACATATTGAACAGGTATTTCTGCTCAGTCTTTACTAAGGAAGAGGGGGGTAATGGGTCTGAAGGGAGTACAAGGGGTGAGAATGGTGCAGAAATGGACACAAGTCCCTTTAACGAGAAAGAGTCCTGAAGGAACTGGAAGTAATAAGAGCTGATAAGCAATGGGGCCAGATGGGTGCACCCAGGGTCCTTAAAGAACTAAGAGGGTGGTGGCTGAACCTCTGGCTATCCTGTTCAGCCAATCACTGGAAACAGGGAGGTACCCAAAGACTGGAGGACAGCAGATGTAGTCCCCTTATACAAAAGTGGGAACAAAGAGGAAGCAGGGAACTACAGACCAGTCAGCCTCACCTCGGTAGTGGGAAAGATCATGGAAGCACTACTGAAGGAGAGATTGGTGGAACATCTGGTTGTCAATGGACTACAGGACCCAAGGCAGCATGGTTTCACCAGGGGGAGGTCATGTCAGACCAACCTCATTGAATTTTTTGACTGGGTGACTAGGGAGGTGGATCAGGGGAGGGCAGTGGACATGGCCTATCTGGACTTCAGCAAGGCCTTTGACACAGTGCCACATAGAAGACTATTACACAAACTGGGGAATATGGGTGTGGGCAGGACAGTAGTGTGGTGGGTAGGTAACTGGCTGGGTGGCAGGACACAGAGGGTGGTGGTAAATGGCTGTCACTCCACAGAGGGAAGAGTGACCAGTGGGGTACCACAGGGATCAGTGCTGGGACGGTCCTATTCAACATCTTCATCAGTGACATTGCACAGGATATAGAAGGCAGAATTTCACTGTTCGCTGATGACAAAAGCTCTGTAACAGAGTAGACACACCAGAGGGTGTAGACAGAACGAGAAGGACCTGCAGAAACTTGAAGAATGGTAAAGGGTTTGGCAGTTGAAATTCAATGCAAAGAAGTGCAAGATAATGCATATGGGCACAAAAACCCTGGCACAATATATCAGTTGGGGGGTGAGGATATAGCATGCACCAAGCAGGAAAGGGATCTTGGGGTTGTCATCTCTGATGACCTCAAGGTAGGGAAACAGTGTGACAAGGCATCAGGTAAAGCAAATGGGATGCTGGGATGTATAGGCAGGGGCATCACCAGCAGGAAAAGGGAGGTCATAATTCCGCTATACAAGACACTAGTGAGGTCCCACCTGGAGTACAGTGTACAGTTCTGGAGACCATACCTACGTAAGGACATAGACAGGGTAGAGAAGGTTCAGAGGAGGGCAACAAAGATGGTGCATGGGTTGCATCACAAGTCCTATGAAGACAGGTTGAAGGAACTGAACATGTACTCCCTGGAGGAGAGGAGGGAGAGAGGGTATATGATAAGACATACAAGTATCTTACAGGGAGGAACAGGGTGCAGGAAAACACTATTTTTAGCGAAAAGATGTTTCAGGACTAGAGGGCATGGGATGAAGTTGGAGGAGGACGATTCAGAGGAAACATGAGAAAGAATTTCTTCACAGAACGGGTGGTGGACAAGTGGAACACTCTGCCAGAGGAAGTGGTGGGGGCTGAAACAATCACGGGATTTAAGAATGCATGGGATAGACATAAAGGAATTCTAGAGGTCAGGGGTAAGGGGAAATAGACTTCTAGGAAAACAAACTGAACTTACAAGCTCAAATGGGCAGACTAGGTGGGCCATAGGCCCTTATCTGCCGACACTGTCTATGTATCTATGTATCTATGTATTTTGAACAGGTTAGGTAACTTGATGGCGAGATCCGTGGCTGTCTTCTCCGGGGATTCATAAGAATGCCATGCGCCATCGATTGCCACCTGTAGCTTAGCGGGGTAAATCATCTTGAAACGTATTCCTGCAGCAATCAGCTTGCTGACCGTAGGGTGGAACGCAGATCTTTTCTGACACGTTTCAAAAGGAAGATCTTGGGCTATCCTCAGCTTAGAATTACCCCACAGAATGGCCTGGAGCTCCTTCAATTTGGTTATCACATGCTGCTTTTCAAAAAAGCTTAAAAATTTCACTATTATAGGCCTTGGAGGTGCACCAGGTGGGGGTTTCGGTCTAAGGGAATGATGGGCCCACTCAATGTGGTACTGTGGATTGAGGGGGGACGGGCCAACAATCTTAGTGAAGAATTTCTGTAGGAAGGCGGTAGTGTCAGCTCCTTCCTCCGATTCAGGTAGGACCAAGATCAGCACATTATTCCTTCTGCTTCTCCCCTCCAAATCTTCAGTTTTCAATTGAAGTTTGCCGACCTGCTGTCGCAGCTGGACAATTTCTGGGTCTATCTTCTCTCTCCACTACTCCAGAGATGAGGTTCTTGCCTCCCAGTCCCCCATTCTTTATGACAAAGAGCTAAGGTCTCCTCGGATAGATTTTAGCTCTGCAGAGATGTCTTCCAGGGTTTCTTTAAACGGCAGCAATTCCTGGAGGAAACGATCTTCAGCTAGAGGAATCGCTGAAGAGCCGGAGGAGCCCAGTTTAGGAATATTCCCAGAACTTTGATGCTTTGATTTCTTGGATGTTTTCTCTGGGGTAGGCGGCGGAGTATGTCTAATTCCGGCCTGCTTCATCTCAGCTTCCATCGTGGCTGTAAAGCCAGTTGCGATGCTACAAACAGGCAATAGAACAACTGCTGGGGGCCAAAATATTAAAGTAGCGTAAAACCGAAGTCTAGATCGTACCCTTTAATAACAGTAGGGCAAAAAAGTGGATTAATACAGGACGATATGTGGGAGCTCCAGAGTAGAGCTGCTTCTAGGTGCTCTGCATCACGTGACATCTGGCAATCAATATTTGAATATCCACTGGTTGTACGTAAGGAAGGTGGAGATGTTGAAAGAAGTGTTCAGTTTGGTCAGGAGTTGGTTTATGATAAGCAGTTGAATAAAGGAGGCAGTAGAGTGCAGTGGTTTAAGGCTCTGAGTTGCAAACCTAGAGACCTGAGTTTGAATCCCACAGCCCCTACCTGCATACTGTGTGACCCTGAGCAAGCCACTTAATTTCCTTATGCTCCCAGGTCGCACCTGTAAACCAGCTTTCATATTAGTGTGTCTCTCCTGGTTAAACAAAAAAAAAAGTTGTTCATAATAGTGTTTAAGTACTGCCAGAATCTTGCTAGATTTGTATACCAATTGTTACTTTTGTGGGTCATAGATTTTAGTGATAAGGGTTTGGGTTATCTGTTGTCTGAGCCTGTGGGCCAGTAACCTGGTGGTACTGTGACCTCCATTGTAATATCTCTTTTTGAAATGTCTCAGGGTTATTTATATTTTTTTGGGTTATCAAGTCTTGCAAGTCCTACTAAATATGGTGGCGGGTCAGCTATACCCCTTTGACCGCTGCCTTGTGTTGATATTTCAGGGTGGCAAGTTGCTGTGTGACAGTATTTTGTTTCTCACTGTTTTTTCAAATAATACCACTGCTGAATACTACCTTAAGTGGGTCCCACAATAGATTAGTAGTAACATCTGGGCACAGTGTTGCCTTGGAGGATTTGGGGGGATCCAGTCTTAAGATTCATAGGAATATTGGATCTCTAAGGTTCATAGAATAGAATCTTCAATAAGTGTGTTTGTTTTTCCTGTCTCCTTCTTGGATGTCTAGGTTAAAGGGAGCATGGTCTGAGAGGTGCATGTGCAAGATAGTGCAGGATATAATTTTATCTGTATGCTCCTATTAGGTATAACAGTAGTCAAGGAATATAGGTTCCCTTTGGGGAAGAGTAAATTGCGTAGTCTGTGTGAGATGCAGTGTTCACTAGATATCATCCCAGCGGATCTGCACTGTGTGACTCTTCCAGCATTTAGTAAATGGGGGTTGATGAGTTGGGGAGTGGTTAGTGGAGTTGAAAGAGGGATTGAAAACTATGTTAAGATTTTTGCTTATAACAAGAATACCCTGAGTGTTAGTCAATATTTTGTCACAAATCAGTCAAGAATGTGAGGTGGCAAAGTGGGGAGGGAGATAGATACTAACCAGAGTGACTAGAGAGTTGTAAACTTCTCTAGTGACAAGAATGAACTGACCCTGTTTGTTCCTGACCAGTGTATGCATTTGGAAAGTGGTAGCATGTGGTAAAAAATTGCTGCCCTTCTCCTTTTACCAGAACCACAGGAAAAGGTGTAAACCTGAGAGTAACCAAATTCATCAACTTACTGGTGTCTAGTGTCATTAAAGTGGATTTTCCTGAGGAAACACTACATCTGAATGATTTTTTTAAATTAGAGATAACATTTTGGTTGAACTGGACTATTTATTCTATTCACATTGTTGGAGTAGAGCTCAACATGTTGTGATTTAGAAGCCATCATTAGGGAAAGGTGCATAAGTCACACTTGTAATGGAAAATACTTGAAGATAAGAGGGATAGACTCTTCTTTGGTGAGTGAATTTAACAAATGGGATATACCAGAGCAGTAACAGAGGTCCTGACATCTGGCTGATCTGCAAACAAAATGTTTTCACTAACAGAGAGAACCACAACATACAGAAAGAATTCAAAATTAACACTTTAGTAACAAAGTAGCCCCTTAACAAATAGGAGGGCAACAGGTCCAAAGGGAGGAGTGACTTCCTTGGTTCCTTGGAAACCCCCACTACCTCAGAGAGAAGAGCTGTCCTCCGGATGCTCAATCCTCACCCTCCTCTGCTGACCCCGATGGCCTGGGGTCATTCCTGAACCCAGGTCATCAGCATGGCGTGAGGTGTGACATCAAGCGCCTCTACCCTCAGTGCCATCGGGCTGGCGGGGGGGGGATCTGAGTCATTTGAATCAGGTTTCTGCACCTCTGTGGGAGAATACACAATAAGGGTTATGACAGCAGCCCTGAAGGTCTTGTAACAGCTGGGTTTTCCCCCTAGTGCAGCAACCAAGAAGGGTTCTCACCTGCCTACAGACTCAAGACTGTATTTTACTGAGACCCAAAGAGAGGAAGCTCTGGGCTCTTGTGAGGTGTGTTTGGTTTGTAAAATCAATAA
Source organism: Neoceratodus forsteri (assembly GCA_016271365.2). Classification (NCBI taxonomy): domain Eukaryota; kingdom Metazoa; phylum Chordata; order Ceratodontiformes; family Ceratodontidae; genus Neoceratodus; species Neoceratodus forsteri. The sequence continues at coordinate 952,516,841 of CM028134.1, forward strand.
GCACTTAAAAAGGACATGATGAGGTTATTTCCTGACCCCTCCATCATGGATTGCTCTTAGGGGAGGGCACTGTGAGCTCAGTAGACCCAGCCACCAGGAGTGGGTTCATGACAGTAATCACTGGACATAGGTAAGTTCAGTCTAGGGGAGACAAATAGAACATGCTCATGGGGTTGTAGATGGTCCTGCATAAGTGTGACCTCTGTCTACTGGCTACTGTAAAAAGGTGAAAGCTAGGAGAAAATGATGTGGAGCTGTACTGCTTGGAAGTAGAGTAGGAGGTTTGAGAGGGCTTGTCCTCCTTTTCCTCTAGGATGCTGCAGGGCTTTATATTTCACCCTTGGATATTTACCCTATCATATATAGATATTGCTTTATTCCAGTGGGAAATACCCTAGAGTGAGGGAGGGATAGGAGGTGTTTGAAACTGGTGTAAACGTTTTTGGAGGGTATGCATTCATATGACACCAATACGCTGTACTAATTCCAGTGCTATCAGGTCACATGATTTGAGATCTAGCTGAAGTTGTTCAGAAAGATGTTTACAATTAAGAGAATCCAGTTGCCTGGGACTGGGTGATATTTTGACTTTGATATAATTGAAAGAATTCATGTCCTAGCAGAAAGCAAACTACTCTTTAAGACAAGGAGATGGACGAAAGCGAAGGGATAGTACCTCAGTTTTAATATGATTAAATGTGTACCCTACTGCCTCACCAACATTGTTAAGAGAATGCCAGAGAGGTTCAAGAGAAGTTTCCAGTAGTGCTAGAGGAATAAGCAGGTCATCAGCATATTGGGTCAAATTGTCATAATGATATCCTATAGCATGGCCAGTTATTTGGGGGCTAATTTGAATGAATTTTAGCATAGGCTTTGTATAAGGCAAAATACATGTGGGGAAAAGGGCACCTTAATTCATGCCTCTGATGAGTGGGATTGTTTGGGAGAAGTGGTCATTTGCTCCACTGATGGCCATTGGGTTAGTGTATGAAGCTTCAATGCACTCTGAATGTCTGGTGGAAACATAAGAGAAATAGTGTTTGACTGAGAACAGACCAGGATACCATATTGAAGGCATTCTCCACATCTAAACTGAAGAGAAGAAATGGTTGATTATTAAGAAATGTCTGATGGAGGAGGTGTGACATTCTTTTAATTTTAATTTGTGCTTGTCTTGTGTGAATGCAGCCTGTCTGATTTTAATTAATGAGGGAAGGAAATATTTTATCAAATCTTTGAATAAGTATAGAATAGAATAACTTGTAGTCCATGTTCAGAATGGATATAGGGATGTAGAAGTCTCCCCTTATGGGGTCCTTATCAGGTTTTAAACTCATTAACTCCAATAGCTCTATATGAAATACGGAACATCCAATGTATAACCTGATACAAGATGGCCATCCAGGTGAAAATTAGATAATATGGTCAAGATTGTGGCGTATTGCCAAGAATTACATGTCTGACCCATCTCTTGAACATCAACTGCAATGGAGTTGTGGAAACAAGTCATCTTTAAATTTTATGTAAAAATCCACTGAATACCCATCTGGGCTGGGGCATTTATAGGTTTTGTTTTTGGAAAGAGCTATTTGAGCTTCACAATCAATGATTGGGGCAATCAATATTTGAATATCCACTGGTTGTATAAGAGGAAGGTGGAGATGTTGAAAGAAGTGTTCAGTTTAGTCAGGAGTTGGTTTATGATAAGCAGTTGAATAAAAGAGGCAATATAGCACAGTGATTTAAGGCTCTGAGTTGCAAACCTAGAAACCTGGGTTTGAATCCCACAGCCCCCACTTGCATACTGTGTGACCCTGAGCAAGTAACTTAATTTCTTTGTGCTCCCAGGTCACACCTGTAAACCAGCTTTCATATTAGTGTGTCTCTCCTGGTTAAACAAAAAAAAAAAGTTGTTCATAATAGTGTTTAAGTACTGCCAGAATCTTGCTAGATTTGTATACCAATTGCTACTTTTGTGGGTCATAGATTTTAGTGATAAGGGTTTGGGTTATCTGTTGTCTGAGCCTGTGGGCCAGTTACCTGGTGGTACTATGGCCTCCATTGTAATATCTCTTTTTGAAATTTCTCAGGGCTATTTCAATTTTTTGGGATATCAAGTCTTGTAAGTCTTACTAAATATGTTGGCGGGTCAGCTATATCCCTTTGACCTCTGCCTTGTGTTGATATTTCAGGGTGGCAAGTTGCTGTGTGACAGTATTTTGTTTCTCACTGTTTTTTCAAATAATGCCACCACTGAATACTACCTTAAGTGGGTCCCACAATAGACTAGTAGGAACGTCTGGGCACAGTGTTGCCTTGGAGACCTTGGGGGGATCCAGTCTTAAGAGTGATAGGAATATTGGATCTCTAAGGTTCATAGAATAGAATCTTCAGTAAGTGTTTTTGTTTTTCCTGTCTCCTTCTTGGATGTCTAGGTTAAAGGGAGCATGGTCTGAGAGGTGTATGTACAAGATAGTGCAGGATGTAATTTTATCTGACTGCTCCTATTAGGTATAACAGTAGTCAAGGAATATCGGTTCCCTTTGGGGAAGAGTAAATTGCGTAGTCTGTGTGAGATGCAGTGTTCACTAGGTATCATCCCAGCTGATCTGCACCATGTGACTCTTCCAGCATTTAGTAAAAGGGGGTTGATGAGTTGGGGCGTGGTTAGTGGAGTCGAAAGAGGGATTGAAAACTACGTTAAGACTTTTCCTAATAACAAAAATACCCTGTGTGTTAATCAATATTTTGTCACAAATCAGTCAAAAATGTGAGGTGTCAAAGTGGGGAGGGAGATAGATACTAACCAGAGTGACTGGAGTGTTGTAAACTTCTCCAGTGACAAGAATGAACTGACCCTGTTTGTTCCTGACCAGTGTATGCATTTGGAAAGTGGTAGCATGTGGTAAAACACTGCTACCCTTCTCCTTTTGCCAGAACCACAGGAAAAGGTGTAAACCTGAGAGTAACCAAATTTGTCAGCTTACTGGTGTCTAGTGTCATTAAAGTGGATTTTCTTGAGGAAACACTACCTTCTGAGTGAATTTTTTTAAATTAGAGATAACACTTTGGTTGAACTGGACTATATAGTCTATTCACATTGTTGGAGTAGAGCTCAACATGTTGTGATTTAGAAACCATCATTAGGGAAAGGAGCACAAGTCACACTTGTAATGGAATATACTTGAAGATAAGAGGGATAGACTCTTCTCCGGTGAGTGACTTTAACAAATGGGATATACCAGAGCAGTAACAGAGGTCCTGACATCTGGCTGATCTGCAAGCAAAATGTTTCCACTATCAGAGAGAACCACGACATACAGAAACATTACAAACCTAACACTTTAGTAACAAAGTAGTCCCTTAACAAACTGGAGAGCAACAGGTCCAAAGGGCGGAGTTACTTCCTTGGTTCCTTGGAACCCACCAACCTCCCAGGAGAGAAGAGCTGTCCTCCAGATGCTCAATCTTCACCCACCTCTGCTGACCCCCGATGGCCTGGGCTCATTCCTGAACCCAGGTCATCAGCGTGGCGTGAGGTGTGGCATCAAGCGCCTCAACCCTCAGCACCATCGGGCCGGTGGGGGAGCGGTCTGAGTGGTGTGAATCAGGTTTCTGCAACTCTGTGGGAGAAGACACAATCAGGGTTATGACAGCAGCCCTGAAGGTCTTGTAACAGCTGGGTTTTTCCCCCAATGCAGCAACCAAGAAGGGTTCTCACCTTCCTACAGACTCAAGACTGTATTTTACTGAGACCCAGAGAGAGGAAGCTCTGGGTTCTTGTGAAGAGTGTTCGGTTGTAAAATCAATAAGCACCCAAAAAGGACATGATGAGGTTATTTCCTGACCCCTGTGTCATGGATTACTCTTAGGGGAGGGCACTGTGAGCTCAGTGGACCCAGCCCCCAGGAGTGGGTTCATGACAGTGATCACTGGACATAGGTAAGTTCAGTCTAGGGGAGACAAATAGAACATGCTCATGGGGTTGTAGATGGTCCTGCATAAGTGTTACCTCTATCTACTGGCTACTGTAACCCAGTGAAAGCTAGTAGAAAATGATGTGGAGCTGTACTGCTTGGAAGTAGAGTAGGAGGTTTGACAGGGCTTGTCCTCCTTTTCCTCTAGGATGCTGCAGGGCTTTATATTTCACCCTTGGATATTTACCCCGTTATGTATAGATATAGCTTTATTCCAGTGGGAAATGCCCTAGAGTGAGGGAGGGATAGGAGGTGTTTGAAACTGGTATAAAAGTTTAGGGATGGTATGCATTCATATGACAAAAATACGCTGCACTAATTCCAGTGCTAGCAGGTCCCATGATTTGAGATCTTGCTGAACTTGTTCAAAAAGATATTTACAATTAAGGGAATCCAGTTGCCTGGGACTGGGTGATATTTTGACTTTATATAATTGAAAGAATTCATGTCCTAGCAGAAAGCAAACTGCTCTTTAAGACAGGGAGATGGACAAAAGTGAAGGGATAGTACCTCAGTTTTAATATGATTAAGTGTGTACGCTACTGCATCACCAACATTGTTAAGAGAATGCCAGAGGGGTTCAAGAGAAGTTTCCAGTTGTGCTAGATAAATAAGCAGGTCATCGGCGTATAGGGTCAAATTGTGTTAATGATATCCTATAGCATGGCCAGGGACTTGGGGCATAATTTGAATGAATTTCAGTATAAGCTCTGCATAAGGCAAAATACATGTGGGGAAAGGGGCACCTTAATTTATGCCTCTGATGAGTGGGATTGTTTGGGAGAAGTGGCCATTTGCTCTACTGCTGGCCATTGTTTTAGTCTATACAGCTTCAATGCACTATGAAAGTCTGGTGGAAACTTAAGTGAAATAATGTTTCACTGAGAAGAGACCAGGATACCATATTGAAGGCATTCTCCACATATAAACTGAAGAGAAGAAAGGGTTGATTATTAAGAGATGTCTGATGGAGGAGGTGAGACATTCTCTTAATATTAATTTGTGCTTGTCTTATGTGAATGCAGCCTGTATGATTTTGATTAATGAGAGAAGGAAATATTTTATCAAATCTTTGAATAAGTATAGAATAGAAGAACTTGTAGTCCATGTTCAGAATGGATATAGGGCTGTAGTAGTCTCCCCTTTTAGGGTCCTTATCAGATTTTAAACTCATTACCTCCAATAGCTGTATATGAAGTACAGAACATCCAATGTATAACCTGATACAAGATGGCTGTCCAGGTGAAAATTAGATAATATGGTCAAGATCGTGGCATATTGCCAAGAATTACATGCCTGACCCATCTCTTGAACATCAACTGCAAAGGAGTTGTGGAAACAAGTCATCTTTGAGTTCTATGTAAAAATCCACTGAAAACCCATCTAGGCTGGGTCGTTTATAGGTTTTGTTTTTGGAAAGAGTTATTTGGACTTCACAATCAATGATTGGGGCAATCAATATTTGAATATCTACTGGTTGTACATGAGGAAGGCGGAGATGGTGAAAGAAGTGTTCAGTTTAGTCAGGAGTTGGTTTATGATAAGCAGTTGAATAATAGAGACAATATTGCGCAGTGGTTTAAGGCTCTGAGTAGCAAACCTAGAGACCTGGGTTTGAATCCCACAGCCCCCACTTGCACACTGTGTGACCCTGAGCAAGTCATTTAATTTCCTTGTGCTCCCAGGTCGCACCCACAAATTAGCTTTCAGCTTAGTGTGTCTCTCTTGATTAAACAACAAAAAAGTCGTTCATAATAGTGTTTAAGTACTGCCAGAAACTTACTAGATTTGTATACCAATTGCCACTTTTGTGGGTCATAGATTTTAGTGATAAGGGTTTGGGTTATCTGTTGTCTGAGCCTGTGGGCCAGTAATCTGGTGGTACTACGGCATCCATTGTAATATCTCTTTTTGAAATGTCTCAGGGCTATTTAAATTTTTTGGGGTTATCAAGTCTTGCAAATCCTACTAAATATGGTGGCGGGTCAGCTATACCCCTTTTACCTCTGCCTTGTGTTGATATTTGTGGGTGGCAGGTTGCTGTGTGACAGTATTTTGTTTCTCACTGTTTTTTCAAATAATGCCACCGCTGAATACTACCTTAAGTGGATCCCACAATAGACTAGTAGGAACGTCTGGGCACAGTGTTGCCTTGGAGGATTTGGGGGGATCCAGTCTTAAAAGTCATAGGAATATTGGATCTCTAAGGTTCATAGAATAGAATCTTCAGTAAGTGTGTTTGTTTTTCCTGTCTCCTTCTTGGACGTCTAGGTTAAAGGGAGCATGGTCTGAGAGGTGTATGTACAAGATAGTGCAGGATGTAATTTTATCTGACTGCTCCTATTAGGTATAACAGTAGTCAAGGAATATAGGTTCCCTTTGGGGAAGAGTAAATTGCGTAGTCTGTGTGAGATGCAGGGTTCACTAGATATCATCCTAGCTGATCTGCACTGTGTGACTCTTCCAGCATTTAGTAAAAGGGGGTTGATGAGTTGGGGAGTGGTTAGTGGATTCGAAAGAGAGATTGAAAACTATATTAAGATCTTTGCTCATAACAAGAATACCCTGTGTGTTAGTCAATATTATGTCACAAATCAGTCAAGAATGTGAGGTGGCAAAGTGGGGAGGGAGATAGATACTAACCAGGGTGACTAGAGTGTTGTGAACTTCTCCAGTGACAAGAATGAACTGACCCTGTTTGTTCCTGATCAGTGTATGCATTTGGAAAGTGGTAGCATGTGGTAAAACGTCCTTCTGCCCTTCTCCTTTTACCAGAACCACAGGAAAAGGTGTAAACCTGAGAGTAACTAAATGTATGAACTTACTGGTGTCTAGTGTCATTAAAGTGGATTTTCCTGAGGAAACACTACATCTGAGTGAATATCTTAAATTAGAGATAACATTTTGGTTGAACTGGACTATTTAGTCTATTCACATTGTTGGCGTAGAGCTCAACATGTTGTGATTTAGAAGCCACCATTAGGGAAAGGTGCATAAGTCACACTTGTAATGGAATATACTTGAAGATAATAGGGATAGACTCTTCTTTGGTGAATGACTTTAACAAATGGGATATACCAGAGCAGTAACAGAGGTCCTGGCATCTGGCTGATCTGCAAGCAAAATGTTTCCACTATCAGAGAGAACCACGACATACAGAAACAATACAAACCTAACACTTTAGTAACAAAGTAGCCCCTTAACAAATAGGAGGGCAACAGGTCCAAAGGGAGGAGTGACTTCCTTGGTAGGGGGCATAAACTGTGCCTCTGAGCTCTGCAGAGTAAATGTTGAGGTGTAGTGTTCTCTTGTAGATGAAGGATTTAGTTACCTGAAAGGGGAACTGATTCCACTATGCAACTGTCAGTTTCCCATGTACAATGCGACCTTAATTGAGTGCTTTCAAAAAGGGTGACTCAATCATGGCACCTGTGCACAAGACTACCTGGCAGGGTAATGACCAGATCCGGGGGTAGGCAAATATAGCGACGGGATGTCACTATGTATACACGTGCAAGGGGGCGGACCATGCTTTAAATGGGTAGGAGGGGAGGGAGGGAGGGTTTGTGGGGTGTAGTGTGGTAGTGGTCTGCCAAGCTGGCCATGTGGTGTGGTGGGTAGGTGGCAGGCTGGGGTTGTAAGGGTGCTAGGTTCAATTCTGGGCATGATCGAGTTTTACGCTGGGTAATTTTTTTTAAGTTTTGCACCCCTGGCGTTCATAATGCTTTAGTAGAGGTGTGCGGGGGGGGGGGTGCAGCCTCCCACATGACATAGATATCAGGTCCCCTCTTGCAGTTCGCCATGAGTGTAGATCACCAAAATTCATTTTAGGTGATGTACACTCACCCTAATGGCAATCGCTATTCTGCGATCACCGTTACCACATGGAACCCAACTGTCATATTTGGGAGTGAGAGGGGAGGAACAGAGGGTTCCCCAATCTAGGAAAGAAGCTGTGTTGCCAGCATGGTAACAGAAAGGCAAGAGGGTAACTGCTAGTGACAAAGTAGGCCAAGAGTAAATAAACTAACAGGCCCGAAGGGTAATTGGTTAGAATAGTGCTACAATAATAGTGTAGGGAATGAGAGTGCTGTCTGTAAAGTGCTCCCATGGACAGCGAGAGGGGTTTAATAGCACTATGCAGTAAGCACTTCCAAGTTTGCTGTCAATGGTGCTAAGAAATAACTGAAGGGCAGAGGATTTCAGGAGCATGGCTGGCTGGCTGGCTGAGCTGTTCCTCCTGTGGGGAGGACTAAGGCATGGAACATCTTGGCAGAATTGTGTAGGAGAGCAGGGTTCTAATCCTGCTGTCCCTTTATTTCTTCATTGCTGGACTTTTTTTTTTGTTTACAAAGGGCAGTGGAAACAGTATTCCACAGCCTCACACATTTGTCTTTCCCCATGACCCACACCCCCCTCAGAGTGAGAATCTTTAAGTTCCAGCGTGTTGGGGGCAGAGCCCTCCACATAAAAATACCTTAAAACAGTGTGTTGGCACTCTGTGGTGCAGTGGCATTCTGTCCTGCCACTGTGGTGGAGAGCACTGTCAATACAGTGCTGTAGTGGACTGCACTGTTATTAACAACACTATTCTGACCCAGTGCCGGCTCGTAGTGTATGCAGAGAGAGGGTGCACACCTGTTAGGAGCCAAGGTGGTAGGGAAAGAGAATAAAAGCTCACCCCTAACCAGGAATACTGTGTGAACTTATGAGGAGAGCTCTGTGTCATATAATGTCAGTTTATAGCAGGAGAGTGGTGTTGCAGAAAAGTCAGTCGCAACTGGGAGCAGGACAAGTGGGACATTCAGGTTCAACTACTGTATATATAAAGTCAGGTGAGACAGCAGAGCCATAATGCTCAGTGTGGAGTGCAAAAACAATAATGCTGTACCATACAGTTGCAATAATGAGATAGGTGAAGTGTGCTGTAGTAGAGAACTAATATATACTTCTGCTTCAGGAGAGGAAAATCAGATATAATCCAATGGGGGGGAGGAGTGGGTCGGATAGGGGCCCTCCAAGTGCATCTAAGCAAGGAGTAGTGGTTATAGCAAGGGGAAACAGTAGTGGGGGCTATACAAGAAGGAATAAAGAAGGGTATGCAGATAACTGGGGAAGTGAGCTGATAGTCCGCATCTAAGGGGAGAGCAGAAATTTCCGAGGATGAAATGCAGTGCAGTGCAGGTCCCATACTGTACACTATGAACCAAAAGGTGTCTGGATTAAATACAGTAGTTCAGTAGCACTGTGCTCAGTGCACCCCCAGAACACCTTACTGCTGGCTAGTTGGCAGCAGTGAAGTATTTTGCTTGTAGCAGAGCTGTGGCTGGTGGAACACTTCTACGGATATACCACCATTATACCAACTGCAACCTATATTATACATGATTTTGCCCCTGGTTATGCTTGTGCTTCACAGAAATCTGGCAGTCTGCTGCATGTAAATGTTGCACTCTAACCAATAGAAAGCCAGCACCTCTCCATTACTTTCAATTAGTCCAAGTTAGCAGTCAGCAAAGTGATGGTCAGAAACTATATATTGTTACAGCATATGCTGTGCTCACCAAATGACAACAGCCAAGGGGGGTATTGGTGAGCAGTATGACTGGGTGGAAGGCTTGTAATGGTGGGAGCAGTGCTGAATGAATGCACAAAATGGGGGAAGAGTCCTAGAGTAGTGTCTTTAGTCTGATGCAGGTGTTTCTGGCAACCGAGAGCTGACAACACCTTTGAAAATGTATCCCTGATGCCTTGGTGGAGTTATTTGGTGGGTAGGAGAAACAAAGGAAAAGGGTAAGAGGCAATGAAAAATAGAGTGTGCAGGAGATAGAATTTTTTTTGGGGGGGGGAAGAAGGCATCACGTAAAAGGCTTGCCAGTACAGAAAGGGGGGGGTGGTTAAAAGAGGGGATGGGGAGAGAGTAAAATGCCTCAGATTTACTGCAGTGGAATCCCAGAGTACCACCTCTCCAGCCTCAACCTCCACTAAATGCTTCAGTAATAGTTAGAATAAACATCAGGGTGAAGTCATCTCAGTTGAAAGATACTGAGGATTTCCTTCATCTTTTGCAGGGTTACATACGTGCATACATACATACATACACACTTAATAGTGCTGGCAGATAAGAGCCTACATAGCCCACCTAGTCTGCCCAGTATTCCTCCTCTACTGAGCCCCCCCCAACCTTATCCACTGACAAGGAATGTGCTTGGCAGTCAGCATCTGAGTAGGGTGCTTCACATCTACAATCTCCTCTGGAAGCTCTTGAAAAAAGAGTGATCACTGCTGTTGGATGGGGTGAAAGTTTTTGGCAATGACAGCTTGTAATGCATCTTCTGGGGTGTGGAAGAGTTTTTGCCCCTTCAGAAAAAACACCTTTAGGTTTGACAGCAATGGAGTCTGAAACTTTAGTCTATGGTCTAGAAGGAGCATAAAGAATTTCTGATATTGTTTCCAATGGGTCAGCACTGATGGGGTATAATTGTGGTCTGTAAAGAACCTGTGTCCTTCCAACTCCAGGGATCCTTTCCCCAGGCTGAGGAAAACAAATGCTCTTTCATCTGGAAACTTAAAAGTGTGCCACTATGGAGTGGAGCCAAGTTTTTGGGTCCAATGGCTTCAGGCCAAAGGTTCAGTGAGCTCTTTAAATATTAAAGGAAAAATCCACAGCAAGATTTAGGACTGTCTCCAGAAGCCTTTCAATAAAGCATTTTGATAAAGGGTATGATGAGTGGGCCTTCAGTGTCTTGAAGAACACATTAGTCTCAAATTCTGCCTGCAGCAGTGGCCCTCCTGGTCTTTGGTTTTGTCATGTAGATGTGCCGCTATTTTTGTGAGCTGAAGCAGGATGCAGTCTGTTCTGTCAACCTGGGGATTAAGCTCAGCGATCACTGACTCATGCTCCATAGTAGTTTTTCTAACTTTTGTAGATTTTCTTACAAGTCTACCAGGTTCTTTGGGTTTCCAGCACTGTAAGCTCATAGTTCAGCTGATGTTGCATCAAGTTTTTTTTTTGTTAGGACTTTGTACGGTAGAAGATGTCTTAGCTTGGAGTGAGGAGAGGAAGGCCTCACTTCTAGAGTCAACATCCTGGAATCCCTTGGCATCTGATGTGACAGTGCTGTTATTAGGCTGGTTCTGTCTCCGCTGTAATCTCTGGTGAAAAGATATTATAGGGTGTTTTCTGGCTTTCCCCTGGTTTTGAGGGTAAAGGTAGTAACACTCGAAGAATATGTATAAAGCAACTCTTACAACTTTAAAACTGATCTTGGTAGTGCTATTAATATACACATGCACCTAGAGTACTATTAGGTTTATAAGGCAGTTTAATGTTAATCCTCGATTACAGAATGAGTTTCAAAATTGTGAAACCTGATTGATTGAGGGCCATCCTAACCCATGTTTTTATCTCAATGCAACAGCACAGAATAAAGATTCAGCAGCCTCTTCATAATTAAATCAGTACTAACTCACATCCCTGAATGCCATCACAAACTTAGCTGCCACCTCTACTTACTAAAAGCTCTGTGGGTAAAATCCAGTACTCATGGCCTTTAGCTGACAGGTTGGTGATGTTTCTGTTGAGATGTCTGCCCTACTTAGGAAGATGATGGCTGGATGGTCTTTTCTGTAGGCTGGATATAGGTGCAGTGGACCCAAAATGGTTCTGGTGGCAAAGGCTGCAGTCAATGATGACTTTGGATGATGGGAGCTCTGTTCTTTAAGCTGGTTACAGGTGATGCAGACCCAATGCACTTCCGGTGGTGAGAGGTACTTGCTGTCATGCTCTGGATGATGATGATCCTCCTCACCCCACATGGGACTTCCCTTCACCTATCCTGATAGGTGGACAGTCACTCAGGACCTCAGCTGGTTCAATTCCCTCTCAGGATATAACCCTAACAGAAGCAGAAGACAGTGGCTCATCACCTTCCCAGATGCAGAGTAACTCTCAAAGCAATCCCTGCTCTAATTTGATGCTAGAGACCAGGCTTTGCACTCTAGCTGCATTAACCCCTTTTTCAGGTGTCTCGAGTCTGTTTTGGACAAACCTTTTAAATAAACAGGTATAGCAAGTGAGAGCTATTAACAAATACTCTCCCTTTCTCTGAGGCTTTGTTTCAGATAATCTGCTCTAGTTGTACATTTCTGTCTCTTATGTAGAAATGCAGGTGTTCAGTATCAGTGCTTTGCATCTCATGCATTATTCATTTTGCTAAACCCCTGACTGTCAGTGGCTTTCAGTTCCAAGGGAGAAGCATGCATACAATTCCTGAGCCAGCTTGCAATTCAGAGCTGTTTTGTAGAGCTGATCCCCAGACTAATGTCAGTTTCAAAGGTATAGGATGTACTAATTTAGCTATTTTGCAGAACTGAACTAGTTTCCAAATTGATATCAGTTTCACAGAGACAGGATGTACTACTTTAGTTGTTTTGCACTTTGTGCAGCTTTGAGAGCTGCTGGAAACTGAGCAACCTCCTTGCTGTTGGCTTCCAAACCCTGAAGGCAGTCTAGGGGCTGGTTCAATGAAGAGAGGTGGAGGCACATTGGCCACAGTGAGAAGGGCAGTGATCAAGCCTGCAGAACAAATGATAGCGTCCAGTCCTGGGTTCGGCAGCTGCAGTCTGGACTGGGCAGGGGTGAAGGAGTGGTGCAGGGAAGGCATCAGCAGTGCTCCAGAGAGACCAAAGGCAAACCCTCACAGAGGAGTGGGTCTGAAATCCTTGATGTCCTTGTCAAGGCCTGAAAAACATAAAACATTTTAACACAGCACAGACTGTTTAATATACCCAATACCTACCTAAATATTTATAATACACCTGCATCCTATATGAATGATATCAACAAGGTACTTCACAGAATACAGGGTAAGCATTGGTAGGTATGTATAGTTTATTGATCAATCCTTTAAAACAATCATTATAAACAAATAAATATAAATTACAAAAAGTCTAAAATATATACAGTACATACAATACAGACAGAAGAAAAATTAAATCTACATCTGCATTCCTTTTTAAAAACTACTATGATGTCACATCTTTATATCGGGCAATTTAACATACGACAGTGCCATTCTTCTCCTAACCTTTTGAATTACCACTAGATATTCAGCAACTCTGCCTATTATATAATCATCCTCAGCTGTAAAAAAATCTCAGTAAAGTAGCTGCATCATTAGTAAGTATTTTGTTAACTACTGGACTAAGCCACTTTTTCCTGACTGTATTTTACCAGATACACATACACATTGCATGTTCCAAATCTTCATTAGAACTGTTATTACAAAAAAATAGTTTGTCTTTATATTCAGAAGATTTGCTGAAACTAGCTCTCATTATATTAGATTTGAACATGCCAAGTTTATATTTTGCATAGGTTTTCCATTCTAGAGGATCTTCCAAGATATCCAAGTAATATCTATAGACATGTTTGCAATCATTCCAATCTACAAATCTTAATTGTGATAGCTGCTGCAAATACTTTACTCAGTGAAAATCTTTGATCTTATTACTAATATATGATTTATATTTGAAACTGATGATGATGTTTCTAGTGGTGTATCTTGGAAGAGCCTCTAATCCATGCAAGGTTAACAATTTCATAAATGTATCCTACCTCATAGAGGTTTTACATGCGTAACTTTTTCTCCTCTAAACATTTTGTGGCTAATCTATTTTCCTCTGGTCTGGTTAATTTTATCAAATAGTTTATTATTCTACAGTCTGTCATAACCTGCAGATTTTCAAGCCCAAGTTCCACCCTAACATAACAACTGGAGGTTGATTTGTTAAAACTTAAAGAGCAGCTAACACCTTTAAAAAAACTTTGGAAAACATAATAGCTGAACACAATTCAGCTTGTATTTCAAGTATCATCTATAGATTTTTCTTCATTATTTATTACTAAAGAAATTCACACAAAAACAGGATCTTTATCCTTTAGAGCTCATCTGCTTCTAAAACCTACTCCCTACTCAACTACTTGACACCATAATGCTCTGTTGTGACCACACAGTCTATTTCTATGGGAATAACTGTGATGTCACAAGCACAGCATCATGACATCAGGTTGAGAAGAAGCAATAGGAGCTGATGAACTCTCAGGGAACAGCTTTTCTGTTTGCATGCATCTGACCGCAGTAATCAATAATGGAGATAAGAAATAAAGAGCTAATGAGAAATATAAGCTGCTTTGTGTCCAAATAGTATGTTCTTCAAAGTTCTTCTTGAGGCATCGGTGGCTCTTTAGGGCTGCTATTAAAACATGAATAGCAAGTTTTTCAAGGTTTTCAACAGATGACCTAGCCAGATCTCAGCACCCTATACCATTTGAGAGTTGTAATTAGCTCTTATTGCTTATAGTAACTGTCTTACAGTGAATCATCCATAAAGATGGTTAAATCTTTCATGTACTTGGACTGATGCTTTAGCCTTTGGTGTATTTTATCATATTAAGCTTTCCATAGCAGATTTCTTGAAAAATTAAGACCTAAATAACTGTACAACTTTACCATGTCCAGTGGTGTGATATACATCTTCCACTTGTATTTGGAGTTATTTCCACCAAATTTAACAATTTTATTTTTCTCTGTGTTTACTTTTAACTACAATTGTGAGACTTTGCTTAGCATATTAAGATTTTTTTCTGTAAACCACTACAAGTTAGGGTGAACAAGACTAGATCATCTGCATGTGCCAGGGCACACATGCCTGGGTGTTTATTTTTGGTGAGTCAGATTCTAATTTCTCAAACTCTGGTAACACTTCATTTATATAAAGTAAAAATAACACAGGTGCTAGGATACATCCTTATTTGACCCCTTTGTTAGTAATAAATTCATTTGAATAATGGTCACCTGACCCCACTCTGACCCTTGCCCACATATTTTATTTTATTTATTTAGTTTTTGTTGACCGGGTAAGTGCACTAGATAAATCCTGCCTATTTTCAGGCACGACCCTGAGGAGGGGGATACAGATGAATGCCAACTGACCTTGAACCAGATTAAGCTGTTGGTGGTACTTTTAGTGAATGAGGGAAATTTGGCCAGGACACCGGGGAAATTCCCCTACTCTGCCTGCAGAAGGTGCTGAAGCACTGCAGGAGAGCTGAGGATGTTCAGTATGTCTCGGACAGGTGAAGGGGATGGTCAGTTTCTTGGAGCTTCTGAGGAGGTGCAAAATAACATTGGAGAGAGAGATGGATAAGGAACCAATGGAATCCATGAAGGAAGCTGAATTACAGAATCCTGAAAATTCTATCCCTGAGGATAATATGCAAAGGAATGAGGACACTGACGAAATGAGACTACAGGCAGAAATGGAGGAAAAAAAACAATTATTGGAACTAATAACTGTTGCAGAAAATGAATTCAATCTGAGTAGGACAAAACTAGAAGAAGGTCAGTAGCAAATCCTAATTCAGGTACTGGAAAACGTTTTTCAATAACTACAGAGGTAACTTCTGAGACAGAAAACTGTGGGACATTTAATAATGTAAATCAAGGACAAAACGAGAGGTCAAAAGAACCTTTAGAAGATAATGATATGATAGACAGGTTTCCAGAAGATGCCTTACAAAAGCAGGATAGATTTATAAAGGAAAATGCTGGATACCAGGACCTTCATACCCGATTCCTGGTGTAGAAGATGCACTAACCTTTAAACAAATGTAAACATTTTCGGGCAGTGATAAAGAAAGAGAATTAGAACTGGGAAACAATACAAAGTTCTTAGAAAGCAATACTGCAGTTGCGCAAGCCGGAAGTGAGGCGAAAGAGAAACTAACTACGACAGACGCAGTTTCTCCATCTTTACAGAAGATAACAAGGCATGGTTTACAGCAAATTCAAAAAGACTTGGGGGAATTACAAACAGAAGGAAAAGGAAGAGATACAGAATGACAACCAGGTACAAGACAAAGGACATTACAAGAAGTTTTGGGTGAGCCAAAAATAAATAAAGACATAGCACAACACAATACTACTCGATCACAAATGTATGAAGGATTATTTAAAAAAAAAAAACTGAAGTAGTTGCTAAAAGCAGGGGTCTAGTACAATTAAGATATGTGGGTAAAGCTCCAATTCCCCCAGCTAGAGTGTGGGTGGGGAAAGAGATGATTAAAGATTCTCTAAGTTTCAATCCTACAGAAGTATATGCATTTATACATGCACCTGGAGACTGGAATTATGACATTAGTTTTTGTGATTTCAAATTACTGGACAGATTTTGGACACAGTATTATACTTTGAAAAGCACAGATTTATGGTCAGAGTTTATTGCAATACCGGTTACAAAACCAACTATTAAAATAGTGACAATTCTATTTTGAAATGAGGGGGTGGATGTGAGCAATATTACTTTCTGGTTGGAAAAAAGAAGTAAAGTTTTCAATCAACCACAAGCTATTATGGATGAAAATGGATTTTGGAATGAGCGATGAACATACAGAACACAGTTGAAGCAAACATGGGAGGGTATACAGCATTTACCCAGCTCATTTTATTTGGGGAGAGATTGAGGTATATTGTTTTATGCAGGACAACCAAAGAGTTTTTATCAATGTGGTGCATTAAATCACTTGAACAATGATTGTGACACTATTAAATGTTTTCACTGCAGGGTACTGGGATACTAAGCAGCAAAATGTACAGCTCCCCCATTATGTAATTTGTGTGGGGACAAAGAGCATAGTTTTCAAGAATATCCATGGGCAGCCCATAATCAGACCATGATATACTACTTACACAAGCAAAAACAAAACATTTTGACAGTCTGAGAGACATGAAAGGTTGCCCCAAGAGGGTTTTAGATGTAGGGGGAGAGGAAGAGGTGGAATAAGACAGTCATACGATGCTAGGGGTGGAGATTTACAGAGAATAGCAGAAATACAACAGACAGACGCCCCTCCAAATAACGTATACTTTCAAGATCCTTATTCACAAAAGGTAATGGTTGAGGTAATAGAAACCCCATTTGTAACTGCACAAGGTTCTCCTAAAATAAATCTAGCTTTTGCAGACAGAAGGGGTGTGCAGGAGGAAATGTTAGAAACAGATATTCAAGGGGACTTGTTTACAGCAAACACAGAAGTATTTCACTTGCCAGATACCACTATGTTTGAGGGAGCTCAAGTGACACAGACAACAATACCTATCTAATAGATTTGATGCTTTTATGTCATGGAGTGAACAGGTAGAGAGGGAAGACCCAATGGAGGAGGATAGGCCTCCCCCTTCCACCATGAACTTAGACATCCCACAAACAGACTCACTTGAAACTAAAGTGACTGAGCCCCAAAAGAGAGTGACAAGATCAAGTAAGAAGGGATGAAACATTCCTCCCTGAGCCTATATACTTGCAAATAGCGAGTATTAATGTGAATAGTATACATTCTGAGTACAAACATAAAACAATGTTTAGCATTTTAGAAAGACTAGAATTTGATGTATTTTTTCTTCAAGATACAAGGCTTTATACGCAGAAAGAAACTTCTCAAGCAACTAGAGATTGGACATGGGGCTCTTCATTTTGGTCAATTGGTATGGAAACTTGCTGTGGGTGGGTTTCTGTTTTTGTTCACATAATGTACAGATTCTAAGGCATGTGGATATAGAACCTGGAAGGGCATTTATGATGGATGTTCTAATAAATTCAGTTATGTGTAGAATGATAAATATTTATACCCCTCAAATCAAGTCATTAAGAATTGATTTATTAATGAAGATACAACCATACCTGCATACAAGCACACAAATAATTTTTGGAGGAGACTTCATTATAAACTTGAAACAAGGGAATGTATCAGGTAAACAATATTGTGATAAAACCTTTTTAAGGAAAATGACAATGCTCAGTGATTTAAAACATTTTCAAGAGGGTTTCCAAAGTATAAAAAAAGCTACCTTTTATAAAGACAACTTGTCATCACAAATAGATTTCCTGTTTATTAAAAAATCAGTGAAGGTTGATCAAGTGTGTAATATACCATTTGAGACATCAGACCATATTTTGCTAGTGTTAAGTATTACTATACCCCCAAGAGGAATACTGGACCAGGTTTTTGGAGGTTAAATGTAACATTGTTAGAAGATAAAGCTATATTGACTGGGTGTTGGGAAATGATAAAAGATAAAACTTCAACAATATTTTTTTATGAAGCTATGGGACTATGTTGTGAACGTTTAGAAAATATTATGAAAACATATTTTCAAGTACAAAGGAAATTAAGGGTAGCCACAAATTATTCCCATTATCTATCACTGTGAAAGGATTTAGGACATTTAATATCACAACAAAACACAGAGAAGGTAGATAATTGAGAAGAAATTGAACTAGTTAAATTAGAAATGAGAATGTATCACTATAATAGATTTGTCTCACTACAAAGAGAACATACAATTGGCACACAGGGGAAAGCAGAAAGTATTAATCCATTTGTGAGTAGTCAGAATAAATGGAAAAAGAAATTAATTACAGAATTAAAAACAGAAAATGGGGAAATAGTGGTAGATAATGAAGGAATAATGAAAAGAATAGTACAATATGTAAATTCACAGTTTGGAACTCCAGTAAAAGCTTTTCAATGTACGTTGCAGTTATTGCAGATGGCTAAAATATCTTGTTTAGCCCCAGAATTACATAAAGGGTTATTGGCCACATTCATATATGATGAATTTAAGGTAGTAATAAGGGGTTTACATAGGCGTATTTCACCAGGATTGGATGGGTTGCCTGGAGAAGTATATACTGAATTATGAAATATTATACTAAAAGAAATGTTGAAAGTATTTATTTTTTTAAAGAAGAATACTGTTTACCAAAAGAGATATACAAAGGATTACTAATTTTTCTGTTTAAATCAGGAGATCAAAAAGAACTAAATAATTGGCTACCAATAACTTTATCAAATATGGATTTTAAAATATTCACGAAACTACTAGGAAATAGACTAGTACAGGTGATGGACAATTTAATACTTCCAACACAGTTTTGCTCAGTGCCAGGGAGGAAAATAACTGAGGCCTTGATTTTCTCTTAGAAAAGTAGTAGAATGTGGTGTGAATCAAGACAAAGAAACAGATGGGGTTTTTGTTTAGTTTAGAATAGATCAAGCTAAGGGTTTTGACTGAGTTTCCCATACATTTTTGTGGGATTGTTTAGTGGCATGTGGAATTCCTATGGGGTTCATAACTCTATTTAAACTATGTTATGCATTGGCATATGTGGTCCCCTTTGACAATGGGTTGCAGGGTCTGAAATATAAGTATTTAGGGGGGGTTCACCAGAATTGCCCCCTCAGACCCCTTTTATATGTTTTTATGATAAACCCGATAATGAGGTTAATACGAAAATTACCTGGAATACAATGGACAATCTCTAAAGAAAGCTAGAGACCTTATACAGGCTATAGGAAGAATTACGGGAGCAAGTTTAAATGCAGAAAAAACTAAATGTATAGATTTATCAGGTTTTAAAGAAGAACCAAGAGAAGTGGGAGGATGTGAAACAGCAATGAAACCATGTAAAATTCTGGGGATTTATTATGGGGGTAATAATATGGCAGAATATAATTGGGGGATATTAGTATCAAAAGGGAAAGAGATGATTAGTAGATGGAATCGATTGAAGGTGGCAAAAAAGAAACAAGTTTATTTAATGAACACATTCTTGATTCCACTTTTTACATATGTCAGTGCAGTTTGTCCAGTTCCAAAGAGTTCGGAGGTATAATGAGTTGCTTTTTTACATGTTTTTGGGGTAGCAGCTTAAACCTCCTTAGGCGGAATATAATATACAATTATATTAAGCATGGAGGAATGAATTTGATCAATCCCATAGTGTTCTTTTTTACTATTTTTTTATACAGTAAGATAGTTCCATTGATGAGAAATACTACACAAATTTTGGGAAATTGGGTCATATTAAGTCTACAAGGAATTTTGTTGGAATGGTAACAAAATAAATTTTTCCATAAAAATAAATGGAAGCCCAGACTGGTGAAGTGGTGGGAAGAGGTTTTTGATAAGATTATAAAATGGGAAATTAAGTTTCAAATAGTTTTAAAAATATCTCTGAAACAATTATATAAAGAATTGCTTAAGGAACATTTCTTGGAAAGTCCTTTTTTAAGATTCCCATAAGCACAACATGATTTGATTTCAGAGTATATTATAGATAAAAGAATACCAGAACACATTTGGGATACAATATGGTTAGGACTACACGGTAGAATAAATGTAAAAGGAAATCAGAAACATAAAAGGTTGCAAGAGAGATTTTGTCCAAGGGATTGTTGCTTTCAGGTGTTGGAAACTATGGATCACTTATATTATATGTGTTCATATATAATTCGTTTTTGGGATATTGTAAAGGAACGATGCAAAACTGAGTTACCTCTTCCCCCGATTTCTACTTTATTATATTATGGAATAGTACCAAAACAAGTGAAACAGTATCATAAAAGTACAGTATGAGTATAATTTGCACACTTGTTATATTGGATCTGGATATGTCAATGTCATTTGGTGTTACAACAACAAGTGATAACAGTACAATATTTATATTATATACTAATTGGAGAACTACAAAAATGGAAAAAAATTGAATTATTAAATAGAAATCCAGAGGTTTGGATGAATTGGTGGTCAAATTTAGAATTTATTTAAAAAGAAAGGGTGGGATAAAAAGGTGATTTTGTTTAATAGTAAAACAACAACAACAACACACACACCTCCATAATGGGGAGGTTGGTTTATTGGGAAATTTTAGTATGATGAAATACACACTTCTGTTTTTGATTTTTCACTGATATGCTGTACATACAATTCTGCAATTCTTTGGATTAATTTGTTCTTGTCCTTTTCGGTATGATGGAAGGTTATATTAAGTTTTTGATTTTTTTATGTTTTCAGTTTGTATGACGCATTACTGATGTATATTTGTTTTTTATGGTTTAAATAAAAAAAAAATTCTCCCTACTCTTTTTGATAAGTGCCATGGGATCTTTAACATCCTCCTGAACTACCACCAATCCAGGCAGATGGGACCTCGGCTTAACAACTCATCCAAAAGAAGGCACATCAGAAGTGCAGCACCCACCCTCTCATGCTGCACTACAGTGTCAGTACTGGGATATTAACCCAAGTGCCAGATGTGGGAACTGCACCCACAGCCCTCCGATCTGCCAGCCTCAGAGGTGAGTGTGCTACTTACTGAGCCACTGACTGACACTGGTCATATACACACATATATATCTGTGTAAAGATTTCTTATTGTGTGAATTAAGATGTGGAAAAATCCCCATTCCTTCACAATGCCCCACAGTATGCTCCTATTTATCATATCAAATGTGGCACTAAAGTCAATGAAGGTGGCAAATACTTTTTGTCCTCAAAGTCTAGCATACTTCTTTATGAGATGCTGCAGAACAAAGCAATTATTAGTTGTAGAATGACCTTTTCTAAAACTGGCCTTCAAGACTGAAATATCCTCTACATTTTTCAATTGTACTTTCACTCTATCCAAAAGGATTCTTGCAAAAATATTTGCTAAAATGTTGATCATACTTATAGGTCTGTACATTTTGGAGTCATATCTATTCCCCTTTTTATGTAATGGAATAGTTACAGCTCCTTTCCATGATCTGGGGATAAAGTCATCTTTAACACATTTGTTAAAAAGAATTGATAAATTGC
This sequence comes from Neoceratodus forsteri, assembly GCA_016271365.2. NCBI lineage: Eukaryota > Metazoa > Chordata > Ceratodontiformes > Ceratodontidae > Neoceratodus > Neoceratodus forsteri. Next base: position 952,538,523 of record CM028134.1, read on the forward strand.
TAGACCATCTTTCTGCCATACACGTGAAGACTTCTGCAGGGATTTTTTCTGGGCCTTGGGCTTTCTTTAATTTTAAGGCTTTCATAGCACTAAGTACTTCCTGAGGATGAAAAGGTGCAAATTCACTAAACCACATATCATTATTCTTTTATCTGACTTAAGGTTATGTCTTGAATCAAAAAAAATATTTTACAAAGTATTGTACCCATGTTTCTTTAGCTATATACAAATCAATTTCATTTTTGTATCCTTCGGATCCCTTGGCTACCAGGGACCAAAATAACTAATAGTCTTTACCTGTAAAAGCTCTCATAAAATCTGTCCAGCTGCCCATGATGTGAGCTCTTTTTTTTTGTATTATAGTTTATATGCTTTCTTTTCATCTGTAAGTGCTAGTCTACTTCCTCATTGCCTAATTTTTTGACTGTTCTAACATGTCATTATTCTTTTTTTTCTTATATTCTAAATCAAACCATCCCTTATTCATTTTTGATTCTCTATTATTTCATTTCCTTGAACAGAGAAGCCCTTTTATATCAGAAAAGAAGTTGTCAAGTCCATATACTAAATCTGACATAGATGTATTGCTTCTTAGTTTTAAAGACCAAAATAGCAAAACATTGCTTGCTTTATGTTTCACCATCTCTTCTATCAAATCATTCCAGCATACAGGGTAAAGTTATCTTATTTCTAAATCAGAAGGAGAAAAAGTTACAGGATTTTGTCTTTGCTCAGTTAAATTTAGATTTTTTAAAACCAAAGAAAAGTGGTCACTTTTGCATCTATTTAAAATTAATAGGTCAGACCAGAGTTCTGGAGGCCCATTCCAGATGGCAAAGTCCATAACAGACAAACCTTATGTTGTTAAATATGTTGAGGATCCCATATTGACTCCTTTAAATCTACCATTTAGCAAGAATATTTGGTTGTTTTTTCATTAATTTAATTAAATATCTTCCATTATGGTTTATTTTCCTGTCTGTGGTTTGTCTTCTGTAATTACCAGCTACAGGAAACATCCAATTCAGCAGAGCTGTATTATTCATTCCATCAAAAGAACTTATTAAGTCTCCCAATATTAAAAGGTTGGCCTCTGGCAAATTTAACTGGGCTTCAGAAATTTCTGCATTTAGGGCCTCTTATATATTATCAGTGTAATTATGTGAATTTGTTGATGGAATATAGATAGTAATTAATAATTAATGAAATCTCCTTCATCATGTCTAATAACCAAATAGGCATCTGATTCTTTAACTTGTTTCTACTAGGTCAAAAGTTTATGTTTTGTAAAACCATCAAACCACCTGCTGTTCTGCTGTTCAGTGCTGTGGGACCGCAGAAAGTGGTGTGGCAGAGGGACTGTGGCAGAGATTGCTGGAATATTACTGTGCGATTGTGTTAAGCACTATAGCTTGAATTCCTGGGGACATTAGTGGAGAGTATACATCCTAAATAGATCTCTTATGTGCTGAGGACAGAGGGTATTGATGGATTGAAAGAACTTGAGTATATTTTAAAAGATAAGCTCCTGTGTGGGTCTTTTTAAATTAGTGAAGCCTATAGGATCCCTAGAATACCCAGATACTTGCAGGTTCTCAGTGCATAAAGCCAATGATACAGCAAGCGGCATGAGCATGTGTGGCGCACGTCAGCGTGGTGAGACGAGCGGAGACATGCGCATCTTCACGTGTGTTTGTGTGTTAGCAGGGAGCAGGAAAAGGGATAAATATAGACTATTAGAAGGGTAAGTAAAGAAACAAAATAAATATATTGAAAATGGAAGACGCGATTATGAGAAGCAGTAGGTCAGTTTCCTTGTTGTCATCAGGGGATGACCTTTTGATATGTTGTAAAACGTGCAAAATGTACATGCAGGCTGAATTAGGGGATTGATTATAGTGATTATGATTGTGATAAATATGTAACAAATAGGGAGTTATGTTTAGAAATATCTAAAGTAATGGAAAGGCTACAGGTTCTTGAAGCTAGTCAGTTGCAAATGTCTGAGAAATTGATGATTTTAACCAGTTTAAATAAGAAGGAGATGGAAGGAGATTTACAGTGCCTGGGTAAAAGAAAAGAAGTAGAGCATGGAGATGAGGGTAAACAAACACTTCAAAAAGTGTCAGGGAGAGTTAAGAAAAAGCAAAGAGGGGTAAGTCCCCTTGGTCAATTTCCAACATCAGTCAGGAGTGATAGTTTGCAGAATGTTCAGGTAAATGGGGGAAGTAGAGAAGAGCTCTTATCACATGATGGAACACAGGATAATGAGGGAAATGACATCTTTGGTGTTCCAGTTGAGAACTGTTATGAGATTCTAAGAAATATGAGTGATGTGAATGAAGGACATGGGGAAGGTGTGGTACAAATGGAGGATACCGATCAATATATTTGCCAAAATGATAAAGAAAACCAAATGGCTAACAGTTTCTCAGAAGCGGGGGCAATGGACTTGTGTGATATGGTGGACAACATATTTAAGGGGGCAGGTGAAAACCCACTAGTAGTAATACATGTGGGTATAAATGACATCACATGTAAGACTTTACCTGAAATGCAGAAAGATTATTGAAAATTGGTACTGAAGTTGGTGGATAAGGGTAGTGAGATAGTGTTCTCTGAACTATTACTGGAACCTAGGGCAACAGCATATAAAAGGAGGAGAATTGCACTGACAAATGAATGGTTAGGGAGATGGACTAAGGAAACTTGTATAAATTTATAAAACACTGGGGAACATTTGTTAACAATGATAAACTCTATAGTAGGGACTGGTTACACCTCAACCATAGGGGTAGTAGAATTTTAGGACAGAGGTTAGAAAATGAAACTGAGATTTGTTTAAACTGAAAAAGAGAGGGATGAACAGGGAAATTAAGCAACAATCAAGTACAGTACCAAAAAAGATAATTAGCAGTATGGTGGATACTAAGGTAATGTTTTTTTAATGTAAGAAGTTTAAATGAAGTGGGTATGGCTGAGTTGGAAATGATAACAAGGAGGGATAAACTCGATAAAGTTGGGGTAGTGGAGACTTGGTGGTCAGAGGAAAATCAGCGGGATCAACAGATACCTGGTTTTAGACTAATGCATAAAAATAGAGTAATGAGAAAAGGTGGAGGAGTGGCCTTATTTGTTAGGAATGAAGTAGAAATTAAGGTCAAAGAGGTAAGCTGTTATATGGGGAGAACTGAAATTATTGTTATTGATTTGTTGGGTATTAGGGGAAGGAAATGTCATTTTTCAGTGTTTTACAGACCACCAGATACAAAAATAGAGTACTCAGAGGCTTTTTATGATTATGTAATAGGACTAACTAAAGGTATAGATTTGGTTAGGGTAGGAGACTTAAATTTGCCAAATATTAGGTGGGATGTCTGCATGGAAGGAAATAGTTTGGAGTGTAGACTACAAGAGGAGTTTATGGCAGCTGGTATAAAACAGTGCATCCTTGAAGCCACCAGAGGAAATAACATTTTGGATGTCATTTTGACAAATATTCCTGATGTTATAAACCAAATTAGGATTTTACTGCATGTTGGGCTAAGTGACCATAGTTCCATACAATTTAATATGTCCTGGGAAGTAAATAGAGTTAAAGGAGTCACTGAGCAGATATTATTCAAGAGGGGGAACTACAGGGCTATAACAGAAAAAAACTAAGTAATATAAATTGGGAGGAAGAAATGAGGGATTCAAATATGGAAATGTCTTGAAAGTTTTTCTCTGAGAAAATGAATGAAGTAATAGAAAAATTTATACCCAGGAGAAGAGTTTATAATTATAAAGGTAAAAAAACACATTGGTTAACAAGAAATAACATGAAGTTGTGTAAAAGAAAGAATTTAATGTTCCAGAAAATGAGAAAGATAGGTACACCAGAATTAAAGAACAGTACAAGAAGTCATTAAAAAAAGTGAAGAATGAAATAAAAAAAGCAAAGAAACAGAATTTAAACCTGCGTTGGATAACAGCAATAATAAAAGTTTTTTTTTGCATATGTTAATGGGAGGAGGAGAGGGAATTGTATGATTGGGCTCTTAAATATTGAAGGAGTAATGACCTCAAAATGTGAAGAAATGCTAGAAGAATTCAGCAGACACTTTGGAGCACTTTATAAAGAGAATGATGGAGGGGCAGAGATAGTACATGTAGGTGACAGTATGTTGGATCCTAGAAAAGTTATAACAGAGGAAAAAGTGAGGAGTAGGATTATGAATCTGAAAGTTGAGAAGGCTGCAGGTCCAGATGGGTTACACCCTTTTTTATTGAGGGAGTTCATGGATGTACTGGTGCTGGTCATAGCTTGTCTGGGACAAAAGTCATTGACTGAGTGGGTTGTGCCAGAGATTTGGAGGCAAGCATATGTTGTACCTATATATAAGAAGGGTAGTAGAAGTGAGGCAAGGAACTATAGACTGGTGAGTCTGACCTCCATTATAGAGAAGATCTTACAGGGAATTTTGAGTGAATGTATCTGGGAATATATGAGATGTGAGAACTTGGTGGATAGGGATCAACATGTAATTGTGGCTAATAGGTCGTGTGAGACGAACCTGGTGGGTTTTTTTGAATATGTTAGTAAACATATTGATGAAGGGGGGAAATGTAGATGTGGTAATGTTAGACTTCGGGAGAGCCTTTGATACGGTCCCACATCATAAAATCATCGAAACATTGATAGGATTGGGAGTGGATGGGGCCTTAGTGAGATGGGTGATATAATGTCACAGAGGGTCAGACTATGTGGACACTTATCAGATCCACAGAGGGTGAGGAGTGGTGTGCCACAGGGGTTGGTGCTTTGACCTGTGTTGTTCAGCATTTTTATTGGTGATTTAAGCATATTAAGTAAAAATAAGTTGGTTAAATTTGCTGACGATATTAAGATTGGAGGAGCTGTGGATACCTTAAATGCTAGACTGATTTTTGGACAAGATTTGATTTACATATTGGAATGGGAAGGACTAATGGTATGACCTTTAATGAGGAAAAATGCACTATAATGCATTGTGGGAGGCATAATTTTTAACAGTCATATGGCATTTTGGAATTAAAATTCAAGATATCAGAGGGGGAGAAAGATTTGGGAATATATGTACAGAACGATCTTACAGGTGATACGCATGGTAAAAAAACATCAAGTAAAGCTATGCAGTTGGTAAATTGCATTAGATGGGGCTTCCAATCTAGGAGTGGGGAGGTGTTGCTGCTGTTGTATAAAATAATGGTGACGCCCATTTTGGATTATTGCTCCACAGTTTTTTGTCCCCATCTTGTAAAAGATATTAAGATAATGGAGAGGCCACTGAGAACCTATACAAAAATGATAAAGGGGTGGAGGGATACATCTTATGATGAAAGGCTGCAGGGATTGAGTTTGTGGACATTGGAGAGTAGAAGAAAGAGGGGTAATTTATTGTTATTATTTAAAATTTTGAAATTTGAAGTGTTAAAGTCTGATCTGGGGCTGGAGTGGCTAGATAAACCTTATTATTTATGGTGTCATAATAAACAACTGAGGGAGGAAACGGTGAGAACGGAGTGGAGAAGAAATGGATTTAAGAACAGGGTGGTTAGGTGGTGGAATGTATTGCCACAGGAGGTAGTTGATGCTGGAAGTATAAGTATAATTAAAAAAGAGGTTGGATAGATTCCTTACTGAAGTTGGTGATGTAGATCATCGCCACCGAATGGTGGGGGAGGTCTTTATGGGCAAATGCCTTTTGACTTCCTTATTCTCTCTAGTATGAACTCTAATATTCTCTTTTCTTTTTTCCCTGATGTGATGAAAATCCACTAACCAGGGACTTCTAGTTCACTGCCACCTATTGTTTTTTACCAGACAGGAACCAGAAAACCTGCTTGTTACTTCCTCCTCACACAAAGTCAGGAAGGTCAGTAAAATAACTGTGGATAGAATGCCCTTCAGAGACAGACAGCAAACAGAGTCCAGCATAAATAGTGGAATTACCTTTTTAAATAAAACAAGCATTCACTGATTCTATAAAAAATAGATCATTTACTAGTGACTACAAGTACTTACAAGCAGAATGTATTTACAGGAAAACAAAAGGCATGCACATTTACTAAAAAGCAGAAAATAAAACAAGCTGAGCAGACAATTGGTGTACAGCAAAATTCTGAGCTATCCGCACCTAAAATTTTTAACCTGCCCCTAGCTACAGAAAAGCACTGTCCCTCACGGTGCTATCTTACCAGTCAACTAGTCTTTGTACAGCAGGGCTCTGATCTTGATGTTCCAGTCCAAGAGTGCAAGCTAACTTTCAGAACCTCAGTTTATTCCTTTTCATACTGTGGGGAGGGGTCTCACCCCCCTTTCAGTGTTGATTCTCACCTGTCTCCCTCCAAATGAGTGTGTGTGCATGTGTGTGTGTGTGCTTGTGTGTGTGTATGTTTGTGTGTGTGACATTATCCAGGCTGGCTGCCTCCCTTCAGACCCAAATGTACTCTGTCCACTTTTATGATTCTGTATTCTAGGATGTCTGAGGTGTTCAACCCCATGCTTCTGCCTTTCAGGCTGACCAAGGCATTCAAAATGGCATGCTCACATCAGCCTTTAAGAATCTGTGGCTGAATGTTCCCAAAGGAACATTCACCTGAGCAGCTATGGCCAATATTTCCCATAAGACCTCTTTGGTCATATGACTTTGGAAGCCAATTTTTTTGTTTCCACTTTGCAAATAGAAGAAATTATGACAGGAGCATAATTACATTAACAAAATATATTAATAAAAAGAAATGACTAGATCAGTCTGGTCATATATCTGTCACATCTGGTATATGTATTACTTGATATCCATTTAAATTGTATGTGCTATGATCATCATGCCAGGTCTCATGCAGGCAAATAATTGTGACCTTTGTAATAAAAGTAAACCACTCTGGATCCATATAAACAGAATTTAAACCTGCCACATTCAAAGATATAATAAATAACCCTGTGCTCCAATGTCCATCACAATCTAATATTTCCATGATAGAGGTATCTTACTTTTCAGGAATCCCCAGTCAATTCTCATAACCAGCCAAAGTTACAAATCTATTCATAGTTGTAATCTGGGGACTCTGACTGAAAGGATTGTTTATTTCTTTGTTTTTATGCACTGGTTCCTCTATGGGACTATTTAAAGCAGCCTTGTCATAACTGCAGGAAATATTATCCACCAGGTAGCCTGAGCTATCCAAAATTGGAATTTTCTACATAACTTTACTGACAATTAGTAGATTTTAACTAGAAGGTCTATCAGACCTTCTCCCTCTAGGCTGTCATGTCTAAAAACCTCGAGAACCTGATTTCTTCCCAACCTAATTTTCAGAATGTGACTCATCAAATTGCAGTGTGCTGCATTTAATTTTCAATTATTTTCCCTGTATAATTATTAGATCTTTGAATGGTTTCCCCTGAATCCTTAGGTTATACCTTCAGGTAAAATTTTTCCAACAAATAACTATTAGTCCATATATAGTAAGTTATTCTGGGATGTAGCCCTTATACATCAGCATAGTCTACATACTGTAGGTGTTTTCTTGAAAATCTTCTCATCTTATAACAGCCTGCATGACATCCTCCTCAATAGTAAGCCCTATCTCTGCTCTTAATTGGTTCACAATCTTTTCTTTTAGCATGGTTACATTTTCATTTTCCATTCTCCTCCATCCATAAAGTCTAATGTAGAGTAGATTACTAAAATGTTATTGTTAAACTTTCCTTGACATTCTTGATGAGTTTTCCCTTGCTTCTCTGACACTCCCATCTTATGTAACAATAAAGGATGCTTTGTTTTTGTAGTCTGGTTTATTATGGATTCAATCTTTGAATACTTTTCAAACACTACTGTATATTATTTTGAATTTTTACACTCTCTTTTGATGTTTTGACAGTGCCACCTTTCTTTTTCTTATTGGCCCTAACATGTTTTGTCTCCTTTTCAATGGACTTTTGTAAATGTCTACTTTCGATCTTTTGTCTTTTCTTCTTTATTCCTTCCTGTTCCTCTTATTTTGTTTAATTGTTTTATTTTCTACTGTGAAATGTAAAGAACGAAAGGCTTGTCTTTTACTGCCACTTGATATATTAGTTACTATAGTAGACATCTCAATGGATGATGAGGCTTTAGGAGGATGTATTAAATTCAAAATTCCTAGAGCATCATCTAGTCTCACACCGTTGATGGCTGTATCCTCCCTAAAAGTCTCAATCTCATTTCTATTAATCACAGGTTGTTGCACTATCATAAGACTGGCTACATACTGATTTTTATGACTCATATTATGTCCTCTCTTCAATATGAAGGGAAGTATGTTAAAGAGTCATTAAAGATCTTCTCCTCCTTTTCCTGACTTAAATCTGATGGAATAGCATCACTGTTTATTGAGTTTAACTGTGCTATTGGGTGTTGTTCTTTTCTAAAACTTCCATTGTTACAGTTATCAAGCTCCTTGTGGTCCTGTGTCATATTCTGATATACACATTGGTATTAGCATTTTGCCACCATGGTAAACAATTATACCTCATAAAAAATGGCTTGAGGGAAGCACAGGGGGAGCAGCAATGTTGGATTTGGAAGCAGAATGACCTGTTTATGCACCATATTTACAGGGAGGTCAAACAGATCACCAGGGACATCAAAAGTGAGTATAACTGGGTGTTTTAATTATCTTCCAGAATGACAGGATGCCACAAGTTCCTCTGCAATGATTTGATCAAGATCATTGATGGGTTCTGCGTTCTCAGCTAGAAAGGGCTTAAGTCTTTCAACATCATAAGGTAATTCTATTACTGGAATCCCAACATCCAATGTGATGGGAGCAATGTCCATGATTGTGGTCCCAAATTCAGTCATAACAAAGGGTGCTGCTGTCAGATTCAATGGTCTGGAATGACTCACATTATTTCCTCCAGGTGCTCAAGGATAAAATTCCATGGGGAATAGTGCAGGCAGATATTCTCCTGTTATTGGACTGGCCCTGGTAGTGGAATTCATTTATTTCTGATTGAGATCAATAAATAATACATTAAAATTAAAAATAAATTGTCCTGGACCTGTCCATTTCCAGGGCAGGTGCTGGTGAGACACTAGTCAAAGAATAAGAGTGTCTCACACACAGAAAGAAGGAGCACTCTGATTTTGTCCAGAGCACATCCCTGATCTATAATTTAAACTAAAGAAACTAGAACAAAGTTATTATGATAAGAAATACTTGAATTTCTAACCATGACCCTGTTTGTGACTTTCAATGTGGAGATGAAAAAGAAAATAAAGAAATAGTGAGATGGTGTATTTTTGCTGAATGATAGATAATTTGCTTTTTCTTGGCTTTACATGGCCATACCAGGTTACACTCAGCTTGGGAAGGGTAGGGAGAAGGGGTTGTGCTTTATGAAAGGGAGGGTATCTAGGCTATGGAAATGCAAGGGGAAAAGTGGGGAAGGAATTATTGGAAGTACTGTAGTTCACCTTCAGAACAGGAGCCAGAGCCACTATTCACATTGGGGTGATATACAGGCCTCCAACAAAAGTGGAGGAGCTAGATAAGGCACTGTCAGACTCCATCAGCACAATGGCAAACAATGGGGAGGTGCCACAGGTAGGAGACATCAATCTGCCTGATACAGATTCAATCCTACCACCCACAGCCTCAGCTAGAAATAGGGACATCCTAGACTCCTTGAAGTGGTATTTATTAGGCAACTACTCAGGGACCCCACTCATGATAGGGAAATACTGGACCTCGTTCAAACACACAGAGACAGCATTGCAGACATAAAGGTAGGAGGCCACTGGGGATGAACAATCACCATACAGGGTGATTCAACATAGAGACGGCAGCAGAAACAAACCACACATTTAAAAAATATAGGTGCATGCCTCAGAGATGACCTAGTAGGGGAAGGGAGGGGTTGATGGCTTGGGTGGGGTGGAGGATCAATGGACCAAATAAGGGATGGCATAGTGAAGGCAACAAACCTCTGAACACAAAAAAGTGAGCAAAAAACAGAAGAAAAAAGAGACCACTATGGTTCTCAATGGATGTGACTGCAAATGTTAAGGCTAAAAGGGTAGCATTCAGGAGTAGAGGTGGGCGTAGTGGCTAAAATCTGCTCTGAGAAGCAATTTGCAAATTAAGGTGGAATCCATGAAGTAATCTGCAATGCGAAGCAGAGTACTTTGCATCATAATGAGGAATGCAAAGTCATTTGGAAACAATGACTTCTCATTACTCTGCCTTCCCCCGACCACTTCTGCACCAATTTTAATGTGAAGTGCATTGAAATGAATGTATTTCACATCACTTCGCCTTGTTGGTGAGATCCAAGGTGAATTTTGCAGTGGTTCATGGGATTGCAGGTCACATGGGCTTCAGATTGTTCTGCACAGCCTCAGTTCTGTGTAGTGGTAGCTGGAGACAGTTTGATCTCAGAGCTCTGAGATTCAAACCCTTTAAAAGCAGTTCAAAAAGCCTTTTTGAACCATTTGTTTGCTCAGAATTTAGTACACCAATTGTAGGAAACCCTCCTGTGCTCATATCATCGAGTGTTTATTGTTTGTGTGTAGATTTTGAATGTTAATTTAAAACATTCAGTCTGTGTAGTGACAGACACTTGAAGTGTGCTTGAGAGAGGGGTGTATCTGTGGTGGAGGTAGAATAAATGGGTGAAAGGCAGGCTTTCTCTTTTGGTTATATTTTTCTTGTATAACTTAATGTACACAGTAATAGTTTCAGTAATTTTTGACATTTTTTGCTGATTGTTGTTTTGCAGCAGTGTATAATTTCAGTTTGTTTGAAAGATTTGATTATATAACTGAAGTTTTTAATTTGCAGTGCATTGCCTGTAGTGTGTGTGTGAGTATGTGTGTGATGTGTGCCATCAAATCAGACACATTTTATTGTGCCACACAGTAATTGCAGCAGTGTGAACCTGCTATACACTGTACCTGCATTATTTTGTATTGCTTTGTGGTATCTTGGTAGTGGACTGTTATTGTAGTGCACTGCCTTCCCCTAACTGGCAAAAAGCATTCTTTTCCAGATTTGGATTTGTGACTTGTGAGCACTGGTTAGGTGTTGTTATGTATTTGCGTCTGCATCTCTTGAGTATGCAGTGCAATCTTAATCTGTCTGTGCATTTGCATCTCTTTAAGGTCCAATCTCCATCTGTAATTTAAGTCACAGTTGTTTGTTTGGCTTCCCTTCAGAGTACTGGTGTGGTGCATATCTCAGCATGAACATTGTTCTCATTAATATGCATTTTAAGTCATGGCAATCATCAAGAGTCACTCATGATACAAATCGCGTTCTTTATCTTCACGGTCCCGATTCATGAATTACAAAACTTTAAATTTTGGGGTTATAAGTTGCATGTAAGCCTGTTTTGTAGTATCTCAACTTGGCCACTGTAGTCATTAATATGAGTTTTCAAGTCAGGGGGTTTGGTGTGGTACAGGTCAGGGAATTACAGCCGTAGGTATTTGTGTACAGTTGTGGATTATGGTAATGTGGTATATGGCGCAGCCTCTGAAACCAGCTTGCACAGGGTCCATACTACCCTCAACAAAGCATGCCACTTTTCTTTAGGTGCAGATCACCTTACACACACATATGCAATCTTTATATTGGGACACAATGGCTTCCTCTCATGGACAGAATCAAGCTACACTCCTGCCTTCTAGAGAAGAAGGCCCTTCTAGGTCTTGCAACCCCCCCATAAGCCTTATTCCATCTGGTCCCGGCTGAGCACTCCATGAGAAGTGTTACAAGACATGCCCTAGCAGTACCTTTCAGAAGAACTGCCTTGGGGAGGTGAGCCTTTGCAGTAAGGGCCCCCCTTCTGGCTAAATGAGCTCCCGTAGACCACTACTAGCCTTACTCACCTTGGCCAGTTCAAATCATAAATTCAGAAGTCCATCTCCCCTCCAGTACAATGTTGCTGTAAAGAACACCTCAGCCATTTCTAGCCCTCCCGGCGCCCCCTGATGCAATATGGCTTGGCTGCGGAGACCCATAGCTCCTAAGAATCTCCCACTAATCCCCACCTACCCACCCCTGGATCCCCCATTTCTCCACCCCCTCACCCACTTAGCCCTCCTGACCCTCCATACCCCCACCTCCACACCCGTTTAACCCCCTGACCCTTAAGCTATGACCCACCATTGTGCACTCCCCCTCACCCATCTAGCCTGTAGTCTACTCTCACTTAATGGCTGTTCTTGTCGGTGGTCACATAAATTGTTCCCTCCAGGAACCTATCTAAACTCTATAGCTGCATTCTGGGAATTCTCATACTTTGAACATAGTTGGAATCTGCATTTTATTTACCTAATCTGTTATGGGACTGTTTTCCTCTGTATTATGTAATTAAGTGATGGCTTTTTTTTACAATGTAGTCTGTCTCTCCACATCCATCTATTTGTAATGCTGTTTATCATTTTCAATGATGTGTAACTGACAATGCCTTCTAGCTGCTTCTGTTTTTCTCCACTGTCCATGTACTTGATGTTCCCCCACCCTCTGTTCGATGAGGATCCTTTGTAAATGAGCTTTTAGCTCAAAGGTTGCAATTCCAATTTTACAATAAATAAATAAAATCATTAGTCATGTCACACAAGTCACTCATCATGACTCCAAGACAAATCATGTTCTTCACAAATCAGAGCAGTTATTTTTTTTTTTCAGTTCTGATGATACACTGAAAACCTGTAAAGATGACCAAAACATTAATGAATCTTTTAGAGCTTTTTTAAAAATAATGTCCCCCCAGAAAAAAAATACTTACCATCACTGGCTTGACAGTATTCCAATGCCAAAATTCCTCCTCAAGCCAAGAAATGCACACCCCAAGTTCGACTATATGACCTGAGATACAAAAAAAGCATTGATTACATATATATATATATGGAAAAAAATAATAATTATACATATATATATATATATATATATATATGTATATATAGAGCAGGTTCTGTGGAAAACCATGAAGGTGCCAGGTACATTAACTTTCCAAGGGTAGTATTAGTGTACCCTCAGAGAGCATCCTTCCTGTTGGGGTCAGTGCAGCAGTCTTTGGGCAACTAACAGCATTATCACATCATCATGGATGGTTAACTCAATGGTCGGGTCATCCTTCTAGCACATCATTTGTTAAGATACTGTGCATCAGCCCAGTCAGCTCAAGAAGCATTACATGAAAGTCTAACAGCAGCATCAGGGAACATTGCTGTTATTGGAGTGTGTGCATGCATGACTGAGTGCGACATGAATTAATGGAGACTTTTCATTCCATTTTATGATCTCATTTCTCTTCGTCTGTAGTTGGGAATTTTCTGGATATAAGACAGCAATATTATGTGGGTGCTCATTAATTCTGGGGACTAGGTGGGTGCACTGCATGCATGACTGAGTGCAGCATGAATTAATTGAGACTTTTCATTCCATTTTATGCTCTCATTTCTCTTCATTTGGAGTCGGGAATTTTCTGGACATAAGACAACAGCATTTTGTGGGTGCACATTAATTCTGGAGACCTGTGGGTGCACTGCATGCATGACTGACAGCGGCATGAATTAATGGAGACTTTTCATTCCATTTTATGCTCTCATTTCTCTTCATCTGGAGTCAGGAATTTTCTGGAAATATATAAACACTGGCCAAAAACATTCTACATAAAATATGCAAAAAAAAGTGGTGTCCTTCCCTTCCTTGTTATATTCCTACTTGATAATCTCTGTTTCCAAAAATAAATTATTTTAGTGGTCTCAGTAATGTTTTATTTCGGTCTTGCTGTGTGCGTGTGCGGAAAAGCAGGAGTGAACAGTGCAATAATCTACTAAACAGCATGTGTGCAGTGCATTCCAGGTGCACACTGCTCAGCCCCCTGAAAACATATTATGATAGCTGACTTGTTCCACTGTTGATGGCATAAAGATAAAGAATATGTAACGTATATTGTATTCGTACTATCATGAATAGAGGACCAAGTCATATAATATGTTTTCAGGGTGCTCAGTGGGCAGTGTGCACCTGACAGTGCACACATGCTGTTTAGCAGATCATTGCACTACTCACTCCTGCTTTTCAGCAAACAACCATGACAGAAATGAAACATTGCTGAGGCACCAAAAATATTTCATGGTAAACAGACATTTTTAAGTAGGAATATAAAAAGTCCAATAGCACACTGCGCTTACACTGGGGCCAGGTGCTGGTAGAGAGCAGCTAGCTGCAAAAGTGCCAGACTAAACCAGAAAGCCACCACTCCAGATGAATAAATGCAAATAAAAAAATGTTCACTATTATTGCAAATTTATTGATGGCAAAACAAGCCACACATAAATGACCCCTGTGCTTTAGCATTTAGGCCTTCATTAAGGGGCCACCAGATGAAGCCCTAACCACCAAAACACAGGGGTCATTTGTGTGCCTTGTTTTGCCATCAATACATTTGCACTAGCAGTGAACGTTTTTTCTTGGCATTTATTCATCTAGACTCATGTGGTGAGTTTCTGTTTTTGTCTTGCACTTTTGCAGCTAACTGTTATCCACCAGCACCCAGCCCCAGTGATAGCACAGTGTGCATCTGGACATCTTATATTCCTACTTAATAATGTCTGTTTACCATGAAATATTTTTGGTGCCTCAGCAATGTTTAATTTCTGTCATGGTTTGTTTGTTGAAAAACAGGAGTGAGCAGTGCAATGATTTGCTAAACAGCATGTACAGGTATGCACTGTCAGGTGCACACTGCCCACTGAGCCCCCTGAAAACATATTATATGACTTGGTCTGATGTTCATGATGGTACAAATAAAATATGTTATATATTCTTTATACCATCAACAGTGGAACAAGTCGGCTATCATATCTGTTTTCAGGGGGCTGGGCAGTGTGTGCACCTCACAGTACACTGCACACATGCTGTTTAGCAGATTATTGCACTGCTCACTCCTGCTTTTCAACAAACAAACCACCATGACAGAAAGAAAACATTACTACGGTACCAAAAATATTTCATGGCAAATAGACATTATTGAATAGGAATACAACAGGGCCGCCAGAAGCACACTGCACTAACACTGTGGACTGGTGCTGGTACAGAGTAGCTAGCTCCAAAAGTGCAAGACAGTCTCAGAAAGCTAGCACTCTATAAAATATATGCAAAGAAAAAATGTTCAATGTTAGTGCAAATTTATTGATGGCAAAACAAGTCACACACAAATGACCCCTACGCATTGGAGATTAGGCCTTCATTAGGGGGCATACTAATGAAGGCCTAACCGCTGAAGCGCAATGGTCATCAGTGTGCCTTGTTTTACCATAAATACATTTGCACTAGCAGTGAACATATTTTATTGGCACTTATTCATCTGGAGTGATGACTTTCTGATTTTGTTACATAGGAATATAATGAGGTCAAGGACACCCTTTTTTACTTTATTTTATTTCAGCTGTTTTGGGGCATGGTTTTCACCATTTTTGGGAGGTAAACAAGGTTATGTAAAAGAAGGACAGAATACACACTTAACATTATTACACACTTAACAGTGCACAATATGAGGGGAGACTAACAACAACAAAAATGGATAGTTACCTGTGTCAGATGACCTAGTGGTATGCAAGAGAAATGCCAGAAGGAAGTAAGGAGGGCTGTGGGACAGGGTATACTGGCATGTATTAGGGGCCATCACATTAAAATGAAGTCAAACAAGCATTTGTCAATGCCGAATGTTGCTTTCTTCTATGTGCTGTTTAGGTATTTGGAAGTCATTGGAGTGCAAATATTGAAAATTTGCGAACTTACGAGCATGCGTAGGAACTGCGCAATGCACGCTCGTAAAACAGTCATTTTTAGGAATTTTTTCACCAAATTTTCAACATAGTCATTTTAAGACCTCTGCTCATGAACAGTGTCACTGTGATTTTGTTAATGTGTCCCATACATTGAGTTTGCACACCGACTGCACCATTGTGCGCTACATGGGCGGAAACACATTTTGGGCAGGATGTGAAAAATGACAGCTGTACTGCTCATGAGGAGGTGTGATAAAATGCCAATGTTGAAAATCTGGAGTGAAAATATTGAAAATTCGCAAACTTACGAACGTGCGTAGGAACTGCGCAACGCACGCTCATAAAACAGTCATTTTTAGGAATTTTTTCACCAAATTTTCAACATAGCCATTTTAAGACCTCTGCTCATGAACAGTGTCACTGTGATTTTCTTAATTTGTCCATGACATAGATTTCGCGACATCGACTGTGCCATTCTGTGCTACATGGGCAGAAGCACATTTTGGGTGAGATGTGAAAAATGACAGCTGTACTACCCATAAGAAGGTGTAGTAAATGGCAATGTTGAAAATCTGGAGTGAAAATATTGAAAATTCGCAAACTTTCCACGAAAGGAACTAAGCAACACACTCGTAAAACCAGCCATTTATAGGAATTTTTCACCAAATTTTCAACATAGCCATTTTAAGACCTCTGCTCATGAACAGTGTCACTGTGATTTTCTTAATTTGTCCCATACATTGATTTCGCACACCGACTGCGCCATTCTGTGCTACATGGGCGGAAACACATTTTGGGTGAGATGTGAAAAATGACAGCTATACTACTCATAAGAAGGTGTGGTAAAATGGCAATGTTGAAAATCTGGAGTGAAAATATTGAAATTTCGCGAACTTACAAGCCCACGTAGGAACTGTGCAACGGACGCTCGTAAAACAGTCATTTTTTGGAATTTTGGCACCAAATTTTCAACATGGGGTTTTTGGGACCCCTTCTCATGAATGATGTCACTGTCATGGCAGTATTCAGGCCTGAAGGGTGATTTCACAGTCACTGCACAGTCACTGCGCGAAATCACCCTTTGGGCCCGAATAACGCCATGACAGTGACATCATTCATGAGAAGGGGTCCCAAAACCCCATGTTGAAAATTTGGTGCAGAAATTCTAAAAATGCCTGAGATATGCAAAAAGTTGAAACCCCTATCTAGCCCATTATACAGCTTACCGGGCATTTCATCAGTTCGCAGTCGGCTTTGAAGAGTGCAGACGTGTTCCCGGTCCACCGAAGATCATCGTGACAGAGTCTGAAGGTAAGTATGGGGTGAGGGGGGTGTGGGGAGGCTGGATGCGCAGTGGGTGGGTGCGGGTTGTGGGAGGAGGCGCTGGGAGATGCGCCGCAGGACCGTTTTCGTTTTACAGGTTTCAATAAAAAAAAAAAGATGTCGTGGGATGTTTGCCACACTGGGGTGGGCTCCCAGCATGGCACAAGGATGTTGGGGGGTGTTCAGCCGACGGGGGATTGGGCACCCCCCGTCGGCCATAGGACTGCTTGCCACGCTGGGGTGGGCTCCCAGCGTGGCATCTACTACTGGGGGGGGAACGCAGCTCAGCCAATGGGGATTGGGCACCCTGTCAGCTATACAGTGCGTGCGGAGGCGAGCACACCTGTGGGTGGGGGGGGAGCTGCGCGTGAGCAGCCTCTTATCGGTGATCACTGAAGCGTAGCTCCCCCTTTCAACTGTATGCCACTGCATTTTGGAGCGTGTCATAGACAGCTCCAAAATGCATTGGCTTACAGGGGCCGCGCCTGCCAGCACACTGACTGAATTGGAGGAGGAGGTGACACACCTCCGAAATCTCCGATGATGGCACTATGTTTCTTGCACATGCGTGCAAGCAACATAAAAATGGCTGTACCAAGGAAGGGAATTACAGTGTTGAAGGGTATGTACCAGAATGAAGCCAGAAGAAGATAGACTAAAGGACATTACATATAAACACAAGGAAAAGGGGGTGCATGATGGAAACTATCAAGTACTAAAAGGGACAGGCAACATCGGGAACTATTTTTTCACACAGAGGGTGGTGGTGGTGCTTGCAAGCACAAATTAAAACTAATAATCAATGTTGTGATGGGACAGCAGCAGTTGAGAGCTGTGTTTGTTGTCAGCAGCGGAAGAGCAGATCACAGTTGGCAACTGGAGAAGGGAGGAGAGCAGAGCTGTAGTTGCAGTCAGCAGCAGGGAGCAGGTCGCAGTTGGCAACTGGAGAAGGGAAGGAAAGCTGAGCTGTAGCTACAATTGGCAGTGAGAGGAGCAGGTCGCAGTTGGTGACTGGAGGAGAGATGGTCAACCACATTCGGCAGTGCAGGATTGGGCCAATCAGTGGGAATGGTGCCAAGGCAGTCAGGCTTTAAAAAGCCAGCCAGACCACAGGAGTGCAGAGCTGTGTTTGTTGTCGACAGTGTGAGAGCAAGTTGCAGCTGGCGACTGGAAAAGGGAGGAGAGCAGAGCTGTAGCTGCAGTCAGCAGCAGGGGAGCAGGTTGCAGTCAGCGACCGGAGAATGGACTGAGATCTGAGCTGTAGCTGCAATCGGCAGTGAGGGGTACAGGCCACAGTAGGTGACTGGAGGAGAGATGGCCAACTGCAGTTGGGGGTGCAGGATTGGGCCAATCAGTGGGAGCGGCAGCCAGACAGTCAGGCTTTAAAAAGCCAGTCAGACCGCAGGAGCACAGAGCTTTGTTTGTTCTCACACCTGCTGCCTGACCCTGGCATCTATTAAATATGGAGGGGAGGAGGAGCCATATACGGAGTGGAGGAGATGACAGGCTGGTCTAAAGGGGGAGTGGCCGAGTACATGGAAGGACAGAAAGTGGGAGCAAGGAGGATCCTGAGCAAAGGAAATCACTGTGGGGAGCTGGATTGCAGTAAAGGAACTGGGTCCTGCATTTCTCCACAGGGGACTTGGACTTCAGCCTTGGTGGCTATGGGTAATTAACACAGATACTAAGAAATCCTTCACAAAGGAGCTGAAATTGCAATGAACTGAACTGGGTCGAGCATACTGACACTGGAGATGCTGGGGACTTGGACTACTGATGCTGGAGGTGCTGGGTACTTGGACTTGGCCTTGAACTTGGTGACTTAGACTTGAACTTGGTGACTATGGTTATTAATAAATTCTTGATGTCTATGGTTTGCACATGGTTTATTATTTCTAAAAATTCTTGCCTGTGGGTTTGGGCTGAGGAGGGGGTGAGGGGCGGGGCCAATTTCTTAAAGGGTTGGGGGTCAAGGGCCCAAAATACATAAAGTGTGATTTAGGACTACATCTGAGTGTCACAGAAGAAATGGTAGAGCAGCACAGAAGGAGGGGCTACCAAGGGAGGGGGATCTTTGGAAGGGTGGTGGGGTGCAGTGGCTGTGGAATGGCTATGATCCTAAATTGGGCTTGGAGGATGGGGGATGTATGAAATGTAAGTAGCTCACTCAGCTGAGGGAGGAAGTAGCGAGTCTAGGGTGGGTGTTGAATGGGGGTTGAGCTGGGAAATGGGGGTAGAGAGACAGGGATGGTATAAGTCAGGGAAGGAGTGAGAAGGGCTGGGAGGATCCACTGGAGGCTCAGATACACTGTACCAGAAGTCAAGGTCTTGGGTGCGAGAAGATGGAAGGGGATCCAGAGGGGATAGACCAGAGGTGGTAACTGACAGCAGCAAGTCCAGAGTTGGGACAAGGATAAGGACACCCAAGACAGGAGGAAAGGGGTTAGTAGGAACTGACAGCAGGAAGTCCAGAGGCATGACAATGATGCCGGTAGCTAGAGAAAAGGGTTCAGCCAGTGATCAGGAGGAGTGGAAGACAGTAGGCTCAGGAAAAGGCAAATGGAAGCCCAGAATGAAAGATGACACAGGCATAGGTAAAATGGGCCAGTGGGCAGAAGCAACAAAGAGTTTTGCCCCCCCAGGTATTCTAGTTGAGGACATTGGGGTGGAAGGGGTCTGGCAGGGGCCATTAGAGAAGGGGGGGCAGGGTGGCTGGGGGATGCAGGGGGAGAGATCGCAGGTGCAGTGGAAGGGGGAGGAGGGGATGGGCACATCGCATGTAGGGGTAGGTGTGGAGGAGGGGACAGGCACATTAGGGTCACACCAGAGGGTGGCACTAGAGAAACTGTGGCAGAAGAAAAGAGGCAGGAAGGAAGCACTGGAGGAGCTGGAGTTGAGCTCCTGGGAGGGGTGCAAATGAATGGGAGGAAATCCTACAGGACTGGAGCTGCAGTAGGAGGCTAGGGGATGCACCAGGCAGGGTGAAGGTGTGGGGAAATATGCAGATAGGGCAGGTGGTGAGGAGAAAAACTTCCCCAAGTGGGGTACAATGCTCAAAACCTTCTGAAAAGATGGGTGGGACAGGAACAGTTGGAGGGGGATCAAGCCAAGTTGGCACAACTTCACACAGTGATGCAGATGGGGGGAGGCCAGGAGCAGTTGGAGGGAGATCAACGCAAAGTTGGCACAAGCTCACACAGCGATGCAGTTGGGGCAGTTGGGGCAGGCTAGTAGCAGTTAGAGGGGTATCAGGTGAAGTTGACTCAGGCTCATGCAGTGATGCAGGCGGGAGTTGTAGGGACAAAAGAAGCCAGGTGGAAGTACAAGGGATGAAGGGGTAAGGGGGGGTCTGAGGAAAGGCTAAAGGGAGACGGTGGGGAGGGAAAGATGCTGGGTGTGGGCAAAAACCCGGACAGATTAGGTGATGGGGAACAAATGATGAGCAGGGGCAGAAACCAAGTCAGGTTGGAACATGAGGAGGAGTCCAAAGGGAGCCAAGCCTTGCGACACAAAGCTGGAAGCCAGAAGGACACCCAGGAAGCAGGGGGCATTAGGGTGGCACTCTTGGGGGACTCAATAATTAAGGGGATAAAATGGGGAAGGAAGGGAGCAGAAAACAAAGCAGTATGGGTACAGTGCATGCCAGGGATGATGACACTGGAGGTGAGGCATCATATTCCTTCCTGGGGCAAGCAACAGGATGAAAGGACACATCTGGTGTTTCACCTGGGCACAAATGACTTGGAGTGGAACAGTCTGATGGTACAGGTAAGGTTCGGGTAACTCGCTAGATTCTGTAGTAGCGACACTGTTTTTCCTTCCTTCTCCTTCTCTGAGGTGTTGCCAGTACCAAGAGTGAGCACACCCACAAAGGAAAAGATAGGCATTCAACAATTGGCTACAAGGTTAGTGCAGTCGGTTGGGGTTCAGCTGGATAGGTGACTGGGGCTCTACATGGGAGGAGAAGGAGGGGCTGTATATTCAAGATAGGCAGCACCTGAGCTCTGAAGGGGCAGCTGCACTAAAGAGTAAACTTGGGGACTTCATGGCAAGGAAGTTCAGTTTAAACTAAATGGGGGGGGGCTACAGACAGGGCCATCCTTATGTGAGGCAGAGCAGAGAGGCTATCAGCCTCTCCCTTAAGTCACAACACTCATCAAGGAACAGTTAGCAGCAGGAAAGGATGGGATCGAGCTTTGGTTGCAAATGCCAGGAGCCTGGGGAACAAACTGGGAGAACAGAAGGCCACCATGATGGCGGAGAACCTAGACATTGTAGCAGTGAGTGAGACTGGGTGGAATGAACACCATGCCTGGAAGATGGTGATCCCAAGGTGTCATTTGTTTAGGAAGGATCGGGAGAGGAGGAGGGGGGAAGGCTGGCATTGTATGTCAGAGAAGAGACTGGGGTCATGGAAGGACAGGAAGAGGAGGGGGAAACAGACATAATGTGGGTCACCCTAGACAGGGGAAAGGGGGAAAACCTATGCATTGGGGTAGTTTATGGGCCTCCTATGCAGGGGGAAGAAGGGGATAGACACTTTGTAGAATCAATAACGAGGATGGCACAGAAAAGGGAAATTGTGCTTGTTGGGGACTTAAACCTTCTGGACATTAACTGGAAAACCCAGACAGCAATCTCTACAAGGAGCAGGGGCATCTTAGAGTCTCTGTAGGGCATATTCCTGTAGCAAAGGGTCAGAGATCCCACTATTGGTGGGAACCTATTGGATGTAGTCCTCACAAATGGGGATAGTGTGGAGGAGGTGGAGGTGAGGGAAGAGCTTGGTACCAGTGACCACAGGACTGTCAGGTTCAGGGTGAGAGCAGGCAGGGAGAGTGTTAAGATGAGAACCAAGGTAATGGACTTCAGGAAGGCTGACTTTTATGGAATGAGGAAGGTAGTTAGGGAAGAAATGTTGAGGATATTGGACATGCAGGTGGTGGAGGAATTATGGACATCCATCAAGAGAGGGGTATTTAAAGCCATGGACTCATTCATAAGAAGGGTAAGAAAGAATAGAAGATGGAAAAAAACTCTATCGTTCACTAGAGAGGTGGTGTTAAGGGTCAAGGAGAAGATTAGAGAGTTCAAGAGGTACAGGAGGACGCAAAAATATGAGGACAGGGAAAAAAGAAGGGAGGCAGAGCAAAAAAGAAGGAGGGCTAAGGAGGTCACTTAGGAGAGGATTGTGAAGCAGGCAAGGAGGGGGGACAAAACCTTCTTTAGGTATACTGGAGAAAGAAGGAGGGCACAGCATGGGATTGGAAGGTTAAGGGGGAACTAGAACAATACTGGAAGGGGATTTCAAAAAAGCAGAGGCATTAAATAGATATTTTGCTTCAATCATCATAGTGGAGAGCGACAGCAGGGGACCAGAACCGGGTGGGGAGGTTGACAGCCACAGGCAGGTGGATTTGGCAGAATTCACAGCTGAAGGAGTAAGGGAAGAGCTGAGTAGACTTAGGGTGGACAAGGCAATGGGACCTGATGGAATGCACCCAAGGGTTCTCAAGGAAGTGAGGGATGAACTGGTGCCGCATCTGGTGAGACTGTTTAACTTGTCCTTGTCACAGGGGTGGTGCCAATGGACTGGAAGAGGGCAGAGGTGGTTCCACTACATAAGGGGAGGGAAAGAAGGACAAGGTCAAAAACTACCGTCCCGTTAGTTTTACCTCAGTGGTGGGAAAGGTAATGGAAACACTACTTAAGATCAGGTTGATAGAATACTTGGAGATAAATGGCATGAAGGATAGCAGGCAGCATGGCTTCACCAAGGGAAAGTCCTGTCAGACTAACCTGATAGAGTTTTTTGATGGGGTGACATAGATAGTGGACCAGGGAGGAGTGGTGGACATGGCCTATGTGGATTGCAGTAAGGCCTTTGACACTGTTCTGCATAGTAGGCTAGTGCATAAGCTGAGCAGACTGGGGGTGGACCACAGGATCACCAGGTCGGTGGAGAACTGGTTGAACGGAAGGAGTCAGATGGTGGCGGTAAATGGGACACATTCCAGGGAACGGGCAGTGACCAGTGGCATGCCACAGGGGTCAGTGCTAGGACCAATACTCTTTAACATCTATGTTAGTGATCTAGTGGATGGTATGGAGGGATGGGTGTGCCTGTTCGCAGACAATACAAAGGTCTGCAATAGGGTGGATTCACCAAGTGGGGTGCAAGCCATGAGTTGAGACCTGGAAAGGCCGGATAGGTGGTCTGACACCTGGAAATTGAAGTTTAATGCATGAATGTGCTTGGTGATGCATGTGGGGAGGAGGAATAGGAGGGAAACTTACTCTCTTGGTGGGGGTGGATGTTAAGGAGGAGGAAACAGAAAGAGACCTGGCGATTATGGTATTGCATGACTTTAAGGTAGGCAGCCAGTGTAGCAGGTCGGTGGGCAAGGCAAATGATATGTTGGCCTGCATTGTGAGGGGTTTTACTAGCAGAAAGAGGGAGGTGTTAATGCCATTATACAGAACCATGGTCAGGCGGCATCTGGAGCATGGGGTACAATTTTGGAGGCCTCACCTACATAGAGATATTGAGATGACGAAAAGGGTTCAGAGAAAGGCAACCAAAATGGTACGAGGGATGCAGGATGTACCCTATGAGCAAAGATTGAGAGGACTGAATTTGTACTCTCTGGAGACTAGGAGGGACAGGGGGGAACATGATTGAAACTTTTAAGTATCTAAAGGGAATAAATAAGGTGGAGGGTGGTAGCTTGTTCAAACTGAAGAAGGGCGCAAGCATGAGGGGACATAGCCTCACACTAGAAGGTGGACAATACAGAAGTAATGTCAGGGGGCAATTTTTCATGGAGAGGGTGGTGGAGGCCTGGAACAAGCTGCCAGAGGAGGCAGTGGCAGCTGAAATGGTGGAAGGGTTCAAGAGGGCTTGAGATAGATTTAAAGGGTTGGGGAAAAAAGGTGGAAGCATAACAAAAGGGGGGTAGGGTATTGGGCAACTAGATGGGCTGTGGGGCCTTTCTCTGCCATCACATTTCTGTGTAATCTGTGTAATCCCCATGATCTGTAGTTGGTGACCCTCAATGGGATCCAACTGCTGCTCAACATTGTCCAACCGGTGGTTTGCAGCATCCATCTCACTCCACAGCAGGCCCAAATCAGCCTGTGTGGCGGGCAGTTGGAGAGGGTTGCCACTGTCATCAGGAAGTGCTGCAGGCTGTGCTGGTGGAGCAGTCGGTTCTGCCATGGCCCTCCCCTGCTTCACATCATGTGCAAATGGATGCTGTTCTGCCCCCTCTTACCCAGCAGGGCCAGCAGATGCATTACTGTCCTGTTCTGTGACCTTGTCCTGCCACTCTAGATAGTGGTGGTTATACATGTGGGTGCACTGACCCCCTATTCCAAGGTGGCTTCCTCTGGGGCCACGGTGCACCTCAACACTGCACAAATTACACTTTGCTACACTACTGTCCCCAGGCAGTGTAGTAAAAAACTCTCACACTAATGAGGTGCAGAAAGGATTAGGTACAGGCATGGGGGAGCCTAGGTGTTGTTGAAGCCAGGGGCTGCTGCTGTACAATTGGGGCTGGGAGTGCAGAAACCTGCTGCTGCAACTGTTGTGGCTCCTCCTCCCTCCTGACTTCCTGCTGCTGCTGAGCCACTGACAGAGGGGCCATAGCAGGTGCTGGCACTGGGTGGGGGCACTAGTAGGTTCCACAAGAGGTGATGTTTCCATGGCACCAACTCCACTATCTCTTGCTTCGGGGAAGGGGTCACTCAGGATGGTGCTTTGGTTCAGACCCAGACGGCCCCCGCAAGTGCGCACACCAACTTGTTCTCCACCATGTCTATGAAAACCACCTAGTCTCTCCCCTTCCTTTCTGGGCTCTCTCTCACTCTCACAAGACACACACACACACACACACAAAAACAATTAACAATAAACAAATACTAAACTGAAATACTGCACAAACATAAATCCAGACAACAAATATGCAAAAATAAGCACCTAATTAGCAAAACATTTAAAAGTTTTAAAGTAGTTTTCCAAAAGATTTTTCTCTCTGCCTAAGCAGCACACAACCTCTTTCTCCTACTACAAGGTGAAAGTGAAACTCTCTTTCAAGCATGAGTCACTTCCTGCCTGCCTGCCTGAAGCATGGGACTTACCCTGTGTAAGCCATGAGATGAGTGTGGGCTGTCTGTGAATTCTCACTCCACATTAAAATGAAGTAAGGCAGAGTGAGCAATGTGAAGTCATAATTACAATGCGAAGTGGTGAACTGAGGGTTTAGAATGGGCACTTCGCATAGCAGAATGGTAATGCGAAGTGGCCACTTCGCATCCACTTTGCAGACAGAATTTAACTTTGCTGCATCTCTATTTAGGAGGTACAAAGTGACACAGAGGGAAGAGGATAGGGAGGTGTGCCAGGAAAAGCAGAGGAAAGCATGGAATATGGTGATGGGTGTAATGGTGCAAACTGAGGAAGGGCTAGCCAAAGGGGTAACTAAGGGGCACAAGATCTTTTTTATGTACATAAGTGGGAGGGACTGTGAAGTCAAGAAGGGTAGTTGAGGACTGTGCAGAGGAGGATCAGAAAAAAGCAGATATCCTGAACAGGTACTTCTGTCCAGTCTTTACAGTGGAAGGGAAAGTGGCTTGACTACATGAAAGTAGCAGGAAAATTGTGTGTGGGGGAGGGTAGACACAAGCCCATTCACAAAGGAAAGAGTTATGAAGGAAATTCTGATTCGGAAAGTAGATAAAGCTATGGGTCCAGATGGGGTTCACCCAATGGTGCTAATGGTGCTTTTGGAAGTATTAGCCGAACCTCTGTTAGCCCTATTCCACAACTGTCTGGAAAAAGGATTGGTTACATAGTACTGGAAGAGGGCAGATGTAGTCCCACTTCATAAAA
Source organism: Neoceratodus forsteri (assembly GCA_016271365.2). Lineage (NCBI taxonomy): Eukaryota > Metazoa > Chordata > Ceratodontiformes > Ceratodontidae > Neoceratodus > Neoceratodus forsteri. The sequence continues at coordinate 952,564,548 of CM028134.1, forward strand.
CTGACAGCAGGGAGAAGTCTGGCACCTACAGGCCTGGTCAGTCAGACTCCAATGGCAGAGAAGTTAATGGAGATGCTTTTAAAGGAAAGAGTTATGGAGCATTTAGAATCCAGTGGGATAAAAAACCCAATGCAGCAAAGGTTCATGGGGGAAGGTCATGCAAGATGAACCTGACTGAGTTTGTGACAAGGGCAATAGATCAAGGTGGGGCAGTGGAAATAGCCTACTTAGACATCAGCAAGGCCTTCAGCACTGTACTATACAGGAGGCTAATAAGGAAACTGAGAAGGTTGGGGGTGGGACCTGAGGTGGTAAACTGGGTAAAAAATTGGTTGATGGATAGGTGACAGAGGGTGGTGGTAATCAGCACTCACTCTGGAAATAGAAGAGTGATCAGCAGGGCACTTCAGGACTCAGTACTGGGACCAGTCCTCTTTAATGTTTTTATGAACATCATTGCAGAAGAGCTGGAAGGGACAGGTATGTCTCTTTGCAGATGATACCAAAATCTGCCATAGGGTAGACACTCCAGGGGTGGTGGTGGTTGACAGTATGTCTAGAGTTCTGAGAAAACTCGAGAATTGGTGAAGAGCATGGCAACTGGGTTTCAATGTGAAGAAGTACAAAATCATGCACCTAGGGCACAGAAATCCAGAGCTGGAGTTTAAAGTCAAGGAAGAGGTATTGATGGTCACTAAACAGGAAAGGGACATGGGAGTAATTATAGCACATGACCTGAAGGTGGTGAGACAATGCAACAAGGCAGTAGGTTGGGCCAATGGAATGTTGGGGTGCATAGGGAGAGGTATCATCAACAGAAGGAGAGAGGTGGTATCACTGTATACACTGCTGTTGAAGACTCACCTGGAGTACTGTACCCAGTTCTGGAAACCACATCTCAAAAAGAGCATAGACAGGATAGAGGCTGTCCAGAGAAGGGCAGCTAAAATGGTGCAGGGGCTGCATACGATGTCCTATGAGGAAAGCCTGAGGGATCTCAGTATGTACACCCTGGCAGAGTGGAAGGAAGGGGTGAAATGATAGAGATCTTTAAATACCTCACAGTGGTGAATACGGTACAGGAGGAGAGTATTATGCAGAGGAAAAGCTGCACAATAATAAGGGGGCATGCAATGAGGCTGGATGAGGGGAATTAAAGAAGGATGTGTGGAAGTACTTCTTCACTGACAGAGTGGTGGACACTTGGACAAGTCTTCCAGCAGAGGTGGTGGGGGCAAAACAGTGGAGGGCTTCAAGCATGCATGGGATAGATTCAAATTAATCATGGTAGGAAAGCAGTTGGTGGAGGTACTGTAGCCGGAGATCTGGTAGGGTCTATGGTGACAGTATAGACAGGGAAAAATGGGCAGGTTTGGTGGGCCAAGTAGTCCTTATCTGCCAGTAAATTCTATGTTTCAAAGCTTCTCTGCTTTTCTTTCTTTCTTTCTTTCTTTCTTTCTTTCTTTCTTTCTTTCTTTCTTTCTTTTGTAAACAAAGGCACTATGCATCTGCTCCACAATCTGCCATGCTTAGTATGTTTTCCTTCCATTACAATCTATCAAACTGCCATCTTTGTGCTTACCTATTGCATTTTTCTCTTTACTTACTTTCAAAATCTTTGGTTCTAGTAGGGCTAGGCATTATTATCATAAGTTATAAAGTCTAACTTCAAACCATTAAAGCTTGGAACTTTATCTATCTATCTATCTATCTATCTATCTATCTATCTATCTATCTATCTATCTATCTATCTATCTATCTATCTCTCTGTCTAGCTGTCTATCCATCTTTCTATTTATTGAATGCTTGGTTTCTAACTGATATCAGTAAGTACTATAGATACAGTAGTTATCATGTGTCAGTACATATCAATATACATTGCTATGCATTATATTAGGTCAAAAGTGCATTGATGTACAGTAATGTGTATCTTCATGTATCAATACAATAGAACTGAATTAAGAGGTCAATGCCATGCTAACATTATTCTAAGCTTTGAGAAAACAAAATTCTGTCTCCTAATGGTTCAAAATGATCCTCTTTCAAAGAAATTAAGCAAACACAGTGATCTTAATTGTTTTAAATGAAAGTGCCCTTACTGTGTCAGTCCTGCTCATGCTGGGAATGGGCAAAAGTTCACAGAATCAACCAGATCAAATCCTTTACTACTTTTAAGTAAGTGCTCAAAGAAAATTATATTCTATTAGGTTTTCTTGCTGCATTTCTGAAGTATGAGTTCCCATTTAATATTTCAATTACAGTACATCAGTATACAGTTTTATCTTTAGATATATGCTGTCATTGCATCTTTCATGTATTGATGTATAAAAATGTAAGACAGTTAAAAAAAAAACTAGACACACACTTTACATTGTTTTATGAAGCTTTGTGTCACCATTCTAGTTCATGAGCAACTGTGCCCTTTTTAACCTTCAACACCTTTATCTTTTACTTATGAGTGCCACACATTTTACTCTCTCTTCTTTCAACACTTAATTTTCTTTGCTTTTACAGCAAAAGCATTTTAATGTAATTCAACATATAATTTAAACTTAACATTTTAGTAAAATGACTATTGATAGTATTGTAGGAGGACAGGCTGCCAATAACTTAAGGCAACGTAGAAAGTTTCTTTTGTTTAACACCTTTAAAATTGATATTTTCTTGTCTTTGGTTATTTCCTAGTGAGCAAAAAAAAAAATAGTTTAATGGTCTTCACTATGTATTCTGCAATAGTATGTTCAGCATCTTTAAAACTGTGTTTTTATATCCTGCTGGATTATTCATATTTAGTATGTTATATGATTACTAATATTGTTTATTTGCCATAGGAAAATATTAAAACATATATATATTCTTGCTGTATTATGCCAGAAATTTCAAAAACATTTCTTTTACATATAACAGCCGTTTCAAATAATTTCCTTCATATGATAATACAGTGTCTCCATTAACTTGAATTTTGTTATTACAAATTAGGAAGGCACTTGCACACTTTTAACAGCTTGTCAAAATTTGGGATGTTTCACATTCCCAACAATAATTTTATGGGCAATGTTCATACTATGGCATTATTTGTAGCTCAAAATATGGATGTTTAATACATCAGTTTAAGTTGGGGATACTGAAAACGTACCTTTTTGGTAATACAGTAATTTCATTTTCATTTTCAAAGAATAATATTAGAGAAGTAATCCAGGACATTCTTTATTTTAATATCAGTCTTATAAAATGGTCATACCTATCGCTCTTACACACAACTTATTATTTAAAGTATAGCTGGGTACTATTAATTGAAGGATTCAAGTCTTACTGCCAGTTTCATTTAATAAGCCTTAAAGGTCTGAGAGTGAAACATGTTGTAATTGTTTCAATGTTCTAGCCATTAGGAGAACAATTGTTTCAGTTTTTTTTTCTCATGCAGTAAGCCAAATATTGATTAAGTATTTGGGGTCTAGTATGCTTCACTAGAGCCTTATTTCTCCAGACTAATGATTATCTCTTGGTCTAGAATAGACAAATGTAAACTTGACAATTGTATAATAGATTGAAATTAATTACTTCTAGGGACAGTTCAAGAAAAGTTAAAATGACTGAGAGCTAAAGTCTCATGTGTACAAGATCAGGAATTAATAATATCATTGTTGTTATCAATTGATATGTACTGCATTGTACATAAACACCAGTCATTCATTGTAAGCCATGACACATTAGGGAAACGCAATATTACATATGCTTCTCAAGGTATGGCCTCATGGTTAATGTATGTAAATCACAATTACAGTACTTTGGTTCGCTATGCTTTAAGCAACAAACTATAATTTATGTCAATAAGTTTCACAACCTATCTGTAAAGGCTGAAACAGTAAACCATAGACATGTGTTTTGTCCTTTTTTGGACTCATCAGTCTGTGATAACTGTTTGTATCATCCCAAAGGATACAGTATGTGTCCACTAACATAACCTAGACTTTTGAGTTATGGTGAGCACACAAGAAGAAAGTGATTTAAACACAGTAACCACAATGAAAACAAGCATTTGTCAATGCCAAATGTTGATTGCATTGGTCCATTGAGCTTGCTCACTGCCCCTGTGTCACTCGCTCATTCTGTTTCTCATGGTGATGCAGGCTGCTCTTTTGTACTGGGCTGCTGCCTGTGTTGGCACATTTTTCTGCCCTCAAAGAAATCTGCAGCTGTCCCGACAGAGCTCCATTGAGGAGGGTCACTCCCCCTCTCTCACTTGCTCATTCTGTTTCTGCTGGCACTGCAGGCTGACCTTTTGTACTGGGCTCCTAGCTCTGTTGGCAGCTTTTTCTGCCCACAAAGAAATCAGCAGCAGTTCTGACACAGGTCCATTGAGCTAGCACGCTCCCCCTCTGTCACTCGCTCATTCCATTTCTGCCAGGGCTGCAGACTAGCCTTTTGTACTGGGCTTCTGCCTGTGTTGCCACCTTTTTCTACCCACAAAGAAATCTGCAGCAGTCACGACAGAGCTCCATTGAGCTTGCTCACTTCCCCTCTCTCACTAGCTCATTGTGTTTCTCCCGGTGCTGCAGGCTGCCATTTTATACTGGGATTCTGCCTGTGTTGGCACCTTTTTCTGCCCACAAAGAAATCTGCAGCTGTCCTGACAGACCTCCGTTGAGGTCCTCACTTCGCCTGTCTCATTCACTCATTCTGTTTTTCCTGGTGCTGCAGGCTGCCATTTTATAGTGGGCTCCTGCCTCTGTTGGTGCCTTTTTCTGCCCACAAAGAAATCTGCAGCAGTCCTGACAGAGCTCCGTTGAGCTCGCTCACTTCCCCTCTGTAACTCACTCATGCTGTTTCTGTTGGCACTGCAGGCTGCCCTTTTGTACTGGGCTCCTGCCTGCATTGCTGCCTTCTTCTGGCCACAAAGAAATCTGCAGCAGTCATGATAGAGCTCCGTTGAGCTTGCTCACACACTCCCTCTCCCTCACTTGCTCATTCTGTGTCTCCTGCTGCTGCAGGCTGCCCTTTTGTACTGGGTTCCTGCCTGCATTGGTGGCTTTTTCTGCCCACAAAGACATCTGCAGCTGTCCCGACACAGCTCTGCTGAGGTCACTCACTCCCTCTCTCTCACCCACTTGACCCATTTCTGCCAGCGCTGCAGGCTGGCCTTTTGTACTGGGCTCCTGCCTGCGTTGCCACCTTTTCTGTCCACAAAGAAATCCACAGCAGTCACGATAGACCTCCCTTGAGCTCGATCACTCCCCCGTCTCACTCACTCATTCTGTTTTCTACCTGCACTGCAGGCTGCCCTTTTGTACTGGGCTTCTGCCTGCATTGGAAACTTTTCCTGCCCACAAAGAAATCGCAGCTGTCCTGACAGAGCTCTGTTGCGATTGCTCACCCCCCATCTCACTCACTCATTCTGTTTCTCCTGGCACTGCAGGCTGCCCTTTTGTACTGGGCTCCTGCCTTTGTTGGCATCTTTTTCTGCCCATAAAGAAATCTGCAGCAGTCCCAACAGAGCTCTGTTGGCCTCAATCACTCCCCCGTCCCACTCGCTTGTTCCATTTCTGCCAGCGCTGCAGGCTGCCCTTCTGTACTGGTCTCCTGCATGTGTTGCTGCCCTTTTCTGCCCACAAAGAAATCTGCAGCAGTCATGATAGAGCTCTGTTAAGCTCGCTCACTCCCTCCCCCTCTCTCAGTCACTCATTCTGTTTCTCCCACTGCTGCAGGCTGCCCTTTTGTACTGGGCCCCTGCATGCATTGCTGCCTTTTCCTGCCCACAAAAAAAATCCACAGCAGTCCCAACAGAGCTCCGTTGAGCTCACTCACTCCCCTCCCTCACTCGCTCATTCTGTGTCTCCCAATGCTGCAAACTGCCATTTTGTACTGGGCTCCTGCCTGTGTTGGTGCCTTTTCCTGCCCACAAAGAAATCTGCAGCAGTCCCAACAGAGCTCAGTTGAGCTCGGTCCCTCCCTTCCTCTGTCAATCACTCGATCCTAATCTGTCCCAGACACTGATTTCTGGCAGAGACTGCAGTATTCTGTGCCAGAAGCGCAGAAACACATTTCGGCCAGGATGTAAAAAATGACAGCTGTACTGTTCATAAGGAGGTGTGAACAAATGCCAGTGTTGAAAATCTGACATGAAAATATCACTAATTTGCAAACTTACAAGGGTGCGTGTAAACTGCACAACACATGCTCATAACACAATCATTTTAAGGAGTTTCATCACAAAATTTTCAACATAGGCATTTTAGGACCTCTGCTCATGACCAATGTCAGTGTGATTTTCTTAATGTGTCCCAAACACTGACTTCCCACAGCGACTGCGCTATTGTGCACCAGAAGAGCGAAAACACATTTTGGCCAGGATGCAAAAAATGACAGCTGCACTGTTCATAAGGAGGTGCAGAAAAATGGCAATATTGAAAATCTGGAGTGAAAATATTGCAAAGTTGTGAAGGTAAGAGCGTGCATAGAAACTGCACAATGCACATTCGTAACACACTCATTTTATGGACTTTCATCACCAAATTTTCAACATAGGCATTTTAGGACCTCTGCCAATGAACAGAGCCACTGTCATTTTCATAATGTGTCCCGAACAAGGATTTCCCACAGGGACCACGCTATTCTGTGCTGGAACTGTGAAAACACATTTCAGCCAGGATGAGAGAAATGACAGCTGTACTGTTCAAAAGGAGGTGCAGAAAAATGGCAATGTTGAAAATCTGGAGTGAAAATATTGCAAAGTTGTGAAGGTAAGAGCGTGCATGCAAACTGTGCAATGCACGCTTGTAACACAGTCATTTTATGGGGTATCATCACCAAATTTTCAACATAGGCATTTTAGGACCTCTGCTCATGAACAGTGTCACTGTCATTTTCTTACTATGTCCCAAACACTGACTTTCCACAGCGACCATGCTATTCTGTTCCGGAAGTGCAAAAACACATTTTGGCCAGGATGTGGAAAATGACAGCTGCACTGTTCACAAGGAGGTCTAAAAAAATGCCAGTGTTGAAAATCTGGCATGAAAATATTACAAATTCGCAGTTATGAGCATGTGTAGCAACTGCACTATGCACGCTTGTAAAACAGTAATGTTTTGGATTTTTCACACCAAATTTGCAACATAGACTTTTTGAGAGCCCACCTCATGAACACTTGCACTGTCATTTCGTTAATCAGTCCTGAAAGGGGATTTCATGCAGTGACCGTGAAATCATGTTTCAGGGCAGAATAACACCATGACAGTGCCATAATTCATGAGGAGGGGTCCTAAAATCCCCATGTTGAATATTTGGTGCCAAAATTCCAAAAAATGCCTGAGATATGCATCAAAGTTGCAAAAAAACATATTTATTCCATTATACAGCTTACTAGCATTTTCTCAGTTCGCAGTCGGCTTTGAAGAGTGCAGACATGTTCCCGGTCTACTGAAGATGGTCGCGTTAGACTCTGGAGGTAAGTATGGGGTGAGGGGGGGATGTGGGGAGGTAGGGTGCATAGTGGGTGGGCATGGGTTGTGGGAGGGGAGCAGGGAGACTGCTGAGGAACTGTTTCCTTTTTCCACAGGGGAAAAAAAACAAAACATTACGGGACCATTTTTGTCTTTACAGGGACATGTGGCACTCTGGAGTGGGCTCCCAGCATGCCAACGGAGTTTTTTTTGGGGGAAGCAGCTGTAGCCGATGGGTGATTGGGCACTCCCATCAGCACACAACAAAACGGGGGGATTTACATTATGCCAATGAGGATTAGGCACCCCTGTCGGCACACAACAAAAGCAGGAGGGGTGACATTATGCTGACAAGGATTGAGCACCCCGTCGGCACACAGCAAAATCGGAGGGAGCACATGCTGCCGAGGGGGATTGGGCACCCTTGGCTTAATATTGTTTGTGAATACAGTGGCGACAAACAGTATCACTGTGACAAGGTTCAGCCTAGCAATGACAGGTCACTTCCTCATTGCAGCGAAAGGCTTACACTGCAATGAAGAGGTGGTCCCTTATTTCAGCAGCTGAAACCTTACAAGGTTGTTGCACGCTGGCTGAACTAGTGTCAGCAACAGCATGCCACGGCATTGGGGAAAGCGGAACAAGTCTTTAAAGGCTGTGTGGGCAGCCTCCACAACCTGCTTCTGGAAAGCTGCCTCAATATGTTTCTTGTGCATGTGTGCAATCAAAATAAAAACACTAATGGAAGGATTACACTGATAGTGTATTGGCAACAATGCCAGCTGTTAAAGAAGCACAAAATTATGCACCCACAATGGACTATAGGTAATAAAGGTAAATTACCTTGATGGAACTTTAGTTATATATGCTTTCAACAGCAGTCAACACCTCCAGGAGAACATTACCAAACAAAATATTTTGACTCAATTCAGCTTACATTTCACATTAGTTTTGCATTCCTCCATGCCCTTATTTATTACTTACTATATGTAAATTCTCTGAAAACAGAATCTTTTATCATTAAGAGTTTATCTGCTGCAGTTGATTATTCCCACAATAAGTCATAATTTATTGCTTGTGACATCACAGTAACTCCTATGGCAATAGATTGTGATGCTACAATGGAAGATTATGTTTTCAAGTAGGGAAGAAAGCTACAAGGGTAGATGAACTGTAAGGAGTTATAACCGTTTTCATCCATTTTCCTCTGTAATAAATAATGGGGAGAGAAATATATCAACGATATCTGAAAGCAAGCGTAATTGTACCCAAATATTTGTTATTTCTAAGTTTACCTTGAGGTGTCAGCAGCTCTTCTAGTAGAATTGTGAGATACTCATGTTTTATTAATCTAGTTTGGTAGGTAGCCACCCTTGCTTTCTGGAGACCAGTGTCCTCCAATAAGCATAAACTAATTTTGTTATAAAAAAAGTATTTCAATTACTTTGTTAACTGGTGCATCCAACCCCTATGATACCCCCGAGAAAAACTGGAAATCATGACTTTTATCTTTAGTGTTGTAAAAAGAGATGTGTAAGAACAAGGGAGCACAATTTAAAGATAGAGGGGGACGGTTCAGGGGTAATGTGAGGAACTTTTTTTTCATGGAGAGAGTGGTGGACGCATGGAACCGCCTTCCTCGAGAGGCTGTGGGGTATAAAACAGTGGAGGAATTCAAACATGCATGGGAAAGACATAAGGCAATTATAGTGGGGGGTGGCAGGAAGTAGGGTGTTGGTTAACTAAAATCTGCAGCTTATCCAGTAGGTAGGGAAATGGGCAGACTGGGTGGGCCAAGTGGTCCTTATCTGCCATCAAAGTCTATGTTTCTATGTCTATATTTCTACATGACTACTGCATAATAAATAAGAAAACAGTTATCAGCTGCACCCTTACCACCTTGGAGCTGTATTCTATCAAATTGCAGAGGACACACAGGGTCTGACCAAACGAGTAGAGTAGTTAGATGGGAGATGTCCAAAGAACATCAGGTGCTGCAAGAAGTGTGTTTTGGTAGCTCAGATGGGGACAATCACCCTCAGCTTAAGTAACCATACCAATGCCCCAGCATGGTGTTTGGGGTGCATTGTGCTGACAAGCATCATGAGGTAATGTATTTCAGGTAAGATGGCGAAACAAGATCCAGTCACCTGTTTCTGGTGGCTTTCTAGTTGGATGCTTCTCCACTAATGCAGGAGAGGTTGACTGAGGTAGAGAAAACAAACCTGCCATAAACAAATATTTTCAGGTATGTTTTGAGAGTTTGAGAGTGGGAGAGTCTGTTGGTGAGGGGTATGAAGAAGCAGCCATTATAAGTGACAGAACTGTACGAATGTTTTAGCCTATCAGGTGATGGCAGGCAAATGGCAGGATTCCGTATAACAGCATCACTTTTGCTGTAGTCTGTTTAGGACTTCACCAAAACATCATCAGCCTGCCAGCGCAGAGGCAGGGCATCCAACTGTGACACCAGTGACCCAGATTCGGAAATGGACTTGGGACATCAGAGGGCCCACCAGTGGGAGAAGGACTGAACATCCTAAAGACTGCTCTCCTTCTCCTGGGGGGGAGGGGTGTAGAGTGACCAGCACACAATGGACCCCTTGTGGAGGCCAGGGTGATCCATTGTGCCAGTGCCGTTACCTGAGGGGGTGGGGCAAACATGGGTCATTATTGCATGTCCCCACTCCCAGGTACTGCCACATTCACTAAAATCCTGGCCCCAAGCATGGTGCCTGGTTCTGTCGCTGTCCCCACTGTCTACATTGTCCACTGGGGGGCCACTCCCATGGCCCCACCCTGGGGAGTAAGCCAGGGCACGTTACCATGGACCTGAGCCTGTATCTTACTGTTTAAGTTGCATTTCTGCCTTTTGTACATCTGCTTTCCTTCTTTATATTTCACGTTGCAATTTACATGACAGCAAGTCATGAATTAAAAGTGGTTTTGAAAGATTGGACCATCTGAGTGGTTCCTTTTTGATATGCTTACCACAAAAAATTATTTTGCAACTTTCATTTAGACACATGTTGGATTTAAACAGGGATAGTCCTTGTGTGGTTTCCCCTGACTGGTTTATGTTGGTGCTGACCCAACCCTGCTCTTGCAGAGGTCTATTTTGAACCACTGTGGGTATATTCCAATCCACACGGGACATACCAAAGTTCCCTAGCATCAGTACCTCTGCCCAGTTACCCATACTTCTTATTTTGTCCCCTAGTTTGTTGTCTGTCTCCTCTACTTATGATGCTAGCCTGTACACATCCCCAACTCTTATGCTTTTCCTTCCCTGTCTCTAGCTGTACCAACAATAATTTCACTTCCATAACAGTATTGTGCTATGCAGTCCTAGGGGAGGCAATCATTGACCCCCTTGGCTGGTTTGGCTGCCATATCAGCTTTTTGTTTTGTTGCTTAGATGAAGAATAGTTTCCAGCTTGCTTTCAGTTGTTTGTCCTTATTTACTCTGAAAGCTACCTTATCTTACTCTCACTGCAACACCAACCTGTTGCACCTCCTCTCTTTCCCTACATGCTTGAAGCCCACTTTTGATTTATCAAGGATCCCTTGTTTGATATATTACCACTTACTCTCCACCCCAGACCATCAGCAATACCCCTAGTTTCCACCTCATTTCCTGCTCCATTTTTCTAAAGTCCTCCCTCCTAATATCCAAGACTAGTGTCTGGGTCACATGCTTTGTGTTTCATTGCTACACTGAGCCACTCTGTGTTGTCACCTCTGGGACTGAGTGAATCCACCACTGTTAAATCATTAATGTCCCAGTAGGACAGAACTATGTTGAGTATGGCTTCATCCCTACTGTTGTGCTCCACATACTGAGTCTGGAAGCAGTCCTTGAATTTTCCTGGTACTCCATATCACAAGAATGTTACGGTCTGTGTCTGGTACGGTGAAGTCTCTGAACAAGATAAATTGCCCTCCAGCTGCTGCCCTCCTGATTTCCTCAGCATGTGCTCTGTTTATCACCTGTAACTAACTAGGGGACAGATGGATCATTTCCATGTGGAAGACTTTTCTCCATCATCCATCAGCTGTTCCCATAGTGATTCTACTTCACCCCTTCTTTTTTTATAATTAAAATTTTATTGAAAATACAACCATAACAGTGCACAGATATAAAAGCAAAACAATAACAAGATACAAACAAAACCAACTAACCTGCTCAAAAAGACTTCCCCATCCCCCTATCCACACAGAACAACAAACAAACTTGAGCAATAAGACTATACAATGAACACCCCGACTAACATTCCCTTCCTTTCCATCTCCCAGAGCACTATTAACATCTGTCACAACCTAAGGTAAAAGATGGAAAATAATGGAAAGTTCACGGGCAACCCAAAGCAGACAGCTAGTCTGAGACTGCATGTATAGACAAAAGAGTGTGCAAAGCCCCCCCAGCGCTGTTGATAGCAGTGGAGACCCTGATGTAATCTAGCAATATGTTTTTCCACCATAAGAGCTTGCAGGAGCTCATTATACCATTCTCTAAATGGGGGCATTGAGTCATCCCTCCAGTGTCGCAGTATGATAACCTTTGCCACTGTGGAAATCAAGACTATATTCCTCTAGAAATATCACAGAAATTTCAGGAAATATCTGGTCATGTCATTGACTGCAACTGTTTCTTGCATCACCCTGATGCCTTCCCTGATATACAGTGCCACCTCTTCCCCTTTTCCCTGTCCCTCCTAAATATTATGTAGCCCCAGATCGTGAAGTCGCAGTCATCGTTGGATGAAACCCATGTCTCTTTCACTGCAGTTCTGTCTGTGCTGCCTTCTGCTGTCATGGCCTGGAGATTACTCATTTTGTTGCTAAGGTTTGCAACACTTAAATAGACCACTCTTCAAGAACTCTACCAACTACCACTTCCCTGTCACCTGACCTAACCTAACCTCCTATTTTCAAGTGGTTTATATCTATCCATATCCCACTCTTGTTTTGCTATGGTATTCACTTTGAGTGTGTGACCTTACCATGATTTCTGCCTCTGTTATCACCAGGATCCTAATTGTTTGATGACTTATGGTCCATGCTGCATCCATCTCAGAGTGGTATATCACAAACCTCTTGATTACAGGGCATCCTTCACAGCTCCACAGAGTACCCGGGGGAGAGTTATTTTGCTTGTCATGCAACTAACTAAATTCCCTCCCAAAGCCTTCTCATCTGCCAGCTGCCTATGTACTCTCTAGGTCTTCTCTATGTTTCCCTACTGCAGTGTAACATAATTTGGGGTATTACCCTATTGTATAGGATTTGTCTAGCACCTCAAGTTTTCTCTAATAGTTCCATGGTAGTCTAACATCCCTGTACTCCCTCAAGTGTTCCCTAACAGTCCCTAAATCTAAATAATTAGACCACTGTTCCCAGATAGAATTTTGCTAGACCCTCCACCAAAGCAATGCATTATCTCTAGTTTATGCCTACATATCTGTGAATTTAAATTCTTACAGAACTATGCTCCAGCTATGGTTTTGCAAAGTTTTCCTAAATACCTACCAACAGACCTGACTACAATTCAGTTCGCAGCACCACCGCAGGTAGGTTTTGCTGCCCAGAATTACTGTCCCCATGTCAGAATCCACAGACCTACAAACAGATAACCTCAATATTAGTTCAGACAATTTTTAGTGGGTGAACAAGATGTTTCTTGGTTTTGACCGGTTGAAGAAATGGGCACGCTGAGGCCATGGTCCATGATCACTGTACTCCAAAGTCACTGGATTATACTCTTCCTTAATAGAAAGTGATATAGCATAGTGGTTAAGGGCACTGAGCTGCAAACCTGGAGACCTGGGTTTGAGTCTCATCAGCTCCCACTTACATCCTGTGTGACCCTGAGCAAGTCACTTAACTTCTTTGTGCTCCCAGGCTGCACCTGAAAACAAGCTCTAGCTTGGTGTGCCTTTACTGGTTAAAAAATGTTCCTGTTTCCCTTTCCTAATACTGTACCTTGAAACTCAGCTCTCCCCTTTACCTGGTAGCACCCAAATGACTCGAGCAATACTGTGGGTGCAACCTTCAAAATGGCTCCTTCCTGTTTCCTTCTGACCCTCACCAACAGAACTTTCCACCAGAAATTGAAAAAACAACTCTGAAATCTCACTCATAAACACTTGCTTTGGGCACATTTTGTTCTGTCTTCCTCCAATCACCCCTTCTGCTCTATTGGAGAAGTTCTGAACAGACCACAGTAAAACTTCTGATTTAATTTGAAATCCTCCCCCACCTACTAGCATGCTTTTCAATTTACCCAGCTCACACAGGATTGTGTTTAAACTGTGCTTATGTGGGGGGTGCCAAAGAGCTGAATTCTAGGAGGGCAGCATTCTCCCACTGCTCTACACCAGAGGCTCCAAATAAGTTAAAATTCTTGGATTGAAAGGCACTGTTCTTGATATAGGTGGTGATATTCTATAGTTTCAATCGATTACCTGAAGAACAATACTAAACTCATTATGGGTCATAAAAATGCCCAGCTGCAACAAGCCTCGGCGTCTCAAAGTCCTACAACATCCCAAGCTGAAGTGAGCAACGCAACAGTTTCTACGGGGCCTACTGCAGTTAATACCTCACAAGAACCCCCGTGGCAAATGATATTGGATTCTGAAAGGGCAATGGATGCCAAAATAGAATGTTCCCTGGCTAAATTAGAAGCGCAGGAAACAGCTTTGTCTATGGTAAAGGATTTGGCCACGGGTGCACATAAAAGGTCATTAGCGACCCAAGCAATGGCAGCCCTGTTAACAAAGGAAAATCTGCAGTTACAAGGGTGACTTGAAACAGTGGAAGACACTTCGAGAGCAGGAAATGTTTGTATCATTGGACTCCCAGAAGGGGCAGAAGGGACACAGCTTCTTAATTTTCTGCAACTCTGGCTGGCAGAGAAACTTAAAACGCCTGAGGAATTTGACTGGATGGACCTTCGGTTGGCATACTGTAGAGCATGGCCTGCGAGATGAACCAATCAGGAACAATCCTATTGAAAACCACCGGCCCAGAGGTGAGGGATGTAATCATTTGTGCAGCAAGACCAACCTACCTGATCAAATTCCAGGACAAGGACGTTAAGTTTTTTCCGGATCTTTCTTTTCAAACTAGTGTGAAACGTAAGCAGTTTGATGCCATAAGACATACATAAGGTATACAGCATTAAAAAAGGTATACTACTAGATTAGTGCAGTTTATTTTTCTTCCTCGACATATCTCTATGGACACTACCTTGGCCGTTTGGGTGGCTGGCATATCCTGAGACAAATGGGCTTTGGGCATTGGAAGCCCAGTACCTTTGTTATACCCCCACTTCCTAATATAAAAGATTGTAAAGCTACATTTATGTTATTCCAACTATGACTATTATTGTATATGTGATAGTTCTTACATGAGAATAACTACTGCATTGTTTTTATTTATGAAAAGCAATAAACAGAAATAAAAAAAAAAAGCTGTGCTTGTGCATGGTTAAACCATGGCTGTAAATGGCCAGTGACCATAGCCATTCATAGTTTGTCCATGGTTTAAACCTTAGTTATCAATGGAGAACGACTTATATTATTTGACCAAGGGACAGACCATTGATGACCTCTAGTTTGAGAATTATTGAAAATGACCCTAGTTATCTATGGTTGTTAATTTCAGATGTTTCAGGCATTGTAGCGAGAGATTTTGGAAGTTGGCAAACTTCACTTCACAAATTAATATGTGAAGTTTGCCAACTTTGAGAAGTGTAAAGTGCTGACGTCATATGTTTTTTGTCAGGTGAAGTGGCGCTTTTTCAAGAAAAGTCATGCAAATTCACTGGCAAAGTTCCTACTTCATGAAGACTTTGAACAAGTAGCATTTCAATAGGAAAGCTCTTTGCAAAATGTAGAAGTGTGATGTTTGTGCAAAGTGGTAACTTCATGAAGTGATTTGTGAAAGTGAATTTTGCCACTTTGCCAGAAAAGTTTAAATCTTTAATTATTATTATTTTTTTTAGAAAGGATATACTTTATTGCATTTTTATAGAAGTACAAAATGACAGGAAAGAGTGACAACTAAAACTACAGTTGCGTGCAGATAAACAGTGTGCCACCCACCCTGTCAACATTCCAGGGCTAGGCGGTGCCAATTTCTACTATCGTGACATCCATACATATTACATTCAGTAAGATTATGCAAGGCTCCATGTACCTACAGTATAGGCTATGAACTCCTAGGCTACTCTGTGGTTGGAATAGGGCTCATCCTATTAGTTATGAGCAAAGCTTCAAGCATTCCCCACCTGCTGAGGTATTGGTTCGGAGTGTGTAGTATGTGACTAATCATCTTCA
Source organism: Neoceratodus forsteri (assembly GCA_016271365.2). Lineage (NCBI taxonomy): Eukaryota > Metazoa > Chordata > Ceratodontiformes > Ceratodontidae > Neoceratodus > Neoceratodus forsteri. The sequence continues at coordinate 952,580,332 of CM028134.1, forward strand.
CCATGAGCAATGCTTCCAGTATGGCATTGTGCCATTCAGTGTAAATGGGATGGTGTCATCCATCCAGTGTTTTAGAATTGTCTTCTTGACCATGGCAGCAATAAGGGAGATCTGATACTTTCTGGCTCCTATAAAATCTTTCATGTCAAACCCAAGGAGGCAAACTTGGAGAAGGCATTCTATTAGCTGAGCATAGGTCTAGTCTCTTCTGGATTGCTTCCCAAAGGGGCCTTGCTGTTGGGCAGTCCCATAGTATGTGTTTGAGGGAGCCTACATCCTGCTTGCAGTGACAGCATAAGTTGGAACTAAGCTCGCCTATCTTAAAGAGCCTAATCGGGTTATAGTACATGTTGTGGTTGATTCAGTATTGCATGAGCTTCAGACCATCAGATGTCAGGAGCCTGTACATGTTCCTTCAAATGTCTGTCATTTTTGGGGGGAGGCCAGTTCGAGGAACTCCTTTTGCCACTATGTGAATCAAGCACTGTCTGTAGTTGCTGTCTGGGACAACAGGCATTTGTAGATGCGGGAGACTGCGTGACTGTGGTTCACAAACTAACACAGCTCATCCCACTTCCTGTAGTTTCCTACTTCTCAGGGTTTGGGGTTCAGGGTTGTGGAGAGCATATGCTACAGCTGCATGAATGAGAAAGCTCTGATTACCTCTGGGGCCAGTCATTGCTGAAGCCTGTGAAAATATATCAGCATGTTGTGCCAAGCTTATACCCTTCCACATAACCCAGAAAATGTGCTTGAATTAGCTTACACTGTATTTTGAAATTTGGGTTTCCTGCTATGAGTTGTTCTGTGTCTAGCTTAGGTCATGTCCCCAACAGGAAGTGAAGCTGTTTGATGACCTGTACTGCAACTCCATTGGTGAGGCTCTCCAGCCATTGGGCAATAACTTCAATGAGGCACTGGTGAGTACTTGGATGTGGATTCCATCAGTCTTGCATAGGTTCAGCTCCATTAGTTGCCTTTGTAGGGTGTAGTCCTGGGGCATGGTGAAATCAACATGATACCTCCACCATAGGAACTGTGTGGCATGAGCCGTGAGGTAGTATAACTGGGAGTCGGGAAGTTGGAGTCCTCCCTTCTCCTTTGGTGGGGTGAGTTTGTGATAAGCCTTGCAGGATGGTTTACTTGACCACAAAAAGGAGGACAGTATGGATATTACTTCTATGAGCCATGCCAATGGCAGGAAACACCTAACCATAGTGATCGGGTATAGGAGATGGGGTAGGATGTGCATTTAATAACATTTATGCAGGCCCAAAGAATTAGTGGTAAAGTCATCCACCTGTCAGGTCTTGCTTGATAAGAGTCTTAATATTATCCTGGATGTGGGTTCTTAGAGACTGCAATCCTGTGTGAGTATAATGCTGAGATATTTAATGGAGTCCCGGACACAATGCTCCCCCCCATTGTATAATCTGTGAACAGAATGTGTGGTGGTTGAGAGGCATAATACAAGTTTTGGTGAGGTTGAGATTATACCCTGAGACCCATCTGAATTCTTGTATGATAGTCAGAGTGATTGGTATCAAGAGGGAGGGATCCTCTATATGGAGGAGGATGTCATCTGCTTAGGCTGAGACTTAGTACCTGGAGTCACCTACTTTAATGCCCCTGATGGCATCCTCTGCTAGGATCCTTCTTATTAGGGGTTCTATGTAGAAATTGAATAAATATGGTGAGAGGGGGCAGCCCTGTCTGGTGCCAGATTTTAGCACCAGTGGGTGTGCTAGAATCCCATTACACAGCATTCTTGATCTTGGGTCTGAGTAAAGTACTTTAATCCATTCAATGAAGGGCTCCAGGAAGGTGAATTCCTGCAGGGTTTCGATAAGGAAAGCCCATGATACATGGTCGAAGGCCTTCTCCGCATCCAGGGATAACAGTGCGACCGGGATGGGACACTCCCTGGTTGCAGTGAGGATGTGGGCCATTTTCTGGAGGTGGTCAGATGCCAGCCTGCCCTGCATAAAGCCAACTTTTTCTGGGCCTATGAAAACACCAAAAGGAGCTTGCACTAGGATGGGGTGCCATGGAAAACAAATGAAAATGAAACAAAAATCCAGGCACTCACCCACCACAATAAAGCTGCCACACAAGAGGTTATATTAAAAGTATATTTGTTTAATTTTAAACAACCTGACTAGTTTCTGGTCCACTGGTGGATGAGTGCCTGGATTTTTGTTTCATTTTCATTTGTGGGCCTATGAGCCTATGGATTACCCTACTCAGCCTTGCTGCTAATACTTTAGCTAGGATCTTGTTGTCTGTATTTAAGAGGGAGATGGGCCTATAGCTCCCCATATCCACTTGGTCTTTATCTGGTTTCAGGAAGAGGGTGATAAGAGCCTCCTGCATATGTGGGTCTAGTCCAGACTTTCTCTTCACATCATTGAAAAGGTCTGCCATCAATCCAATTAGCTCCTGTGAGAGTAGTTTGTAGAAGTTAGCGGTAAAGCCATCTGGGCCAGGTGCTTTATCTAGTTTTAGTGAGTCAATAGCTGCCTCTACCTCTAGTTTTGGAGATTGGGGCTCCTAGGTTGTCTAGGGACTCCTGGTCCACCTTGGGGAGTTGGGCTTTTTGTAGAAAAAGTTGTATGTCTTCGGTAGTGGACTGGTTCCCTTCCATGCACAATTCTGCAAAGAAGTTACCAAAGGCTGCTGCTATGTCTTCTGGTTGAGATAAATGGTTTCCAGATGGGCCTCTGACCATGATAATGGCCCGTCGTGCCTCTTGTTATTTAAGCTTGAGCACCAGGAGTTTCCCGGCCTTCTCCCCCTGTCTGGTCCATGTAATGTGTCTTAGCCCTGAAAACAGCAAACTCCGCCTGCTCCCTAAGGAGTTTGTGATATTTGTATCTGGCAACTTTCAGTTGCAGTTCAGTCGTGGATGTTGGGAGGCCTGCAGCCATCCTCTCCAGGTCTTGGATGGTGTGCAGAAGCTGCACACCCTCTGCCTCCCTCTTTCTCTTTCTAGTAGATGCCAGATGTATAAGCTCTCCTTGGAGGATACATTTAAAAGCCTCCCATATAGTGGCCTGTAATGAGACTGAGTTGTTGTTCATCTCAAAGTGCTGCTTCACACATTCTTTTATTTTGGACATACACTGGTTGTTTTTTCGCGGACTATTGTTCAGTCTCCAGATCCTGTCCCGCCTGGTGTGATCTGAAAGCAGGATGGTAATGGTTACTGGGGATGGTGGGAGATTACTCTGAGGCCTATCTCCCATGTGGTAGTTAACTTGAGGATGGGTTGATTGATGAGTAAGTAAGCAAGTCTAGAATGTGAGGAATGTGGTCCAGAGATAAAGGTGTACTCCCTCATGCCTGGGTGCAGTATTCACCACACATCCACTAGGCCTAGGGAGTCTATAAGTTCTCTTAGATCCCTCTGGGTTGATGGCAGTCTGACCTGTTTTGGTCTGGATTTGTCTAGGGTGTTGTCCTGGACTATGTTCCAGTCTCCTGCTATGATTGTCAGGCAATTGGGCAATGCAGACAGGATAGATAGGAGGTTTACAAAGAAGCTCAGGTACTTTGGTCCATAGATTGCCACTAGTATTACCTCTTGCCACCCCCAGTTCACCTCTCACTATTATATATCTACCCTGGGGGTCTATGTGTTGTTCCTTGAGGCTGAATGAGTTGTTTCTGTGTATGAGGATGGCAACCCTTGCTCATTTGCTGGCACCTGCAGGAAGACCTGACCTACCCATTCCCTCCTCCATAGCAGTGTTAGCTGTGTGAGCATGTGTATTTCTTGGAGTAGAGCAATCTGTGTTTTCTGACTCTTAAGGTGCCTCAGGATTGAGTGTTTTTTCTCCTTGGTTTGTGCCCCCCTGATGTTCCATGTGGTGTAGGTGTATAGGGCCGAGGTCATTGCATCTGTTGGGTGACTGCATATATGCCCCATTAGGTGCTACTATCTGGGGTGGGCCATGGCTGGCCCTGGGGTCTTCCTGCTAGTATGAGGTGGTCAGAGTTCCCCCTCAATCCACCCACGGGATGGGCATTATTCATCCAGGTGAGGAGCTTGAGCACTTTACTTTTCGTCAGTGGCATCTTTCTAAGTATGACAGTGACATGTTCTGCATGTAACAAGAAAACTATTTCTAGATAAAACTAAGGGATACAAAAAACTACATCTCTAACATAAAATATATACATTCCTACTAAGATTATGTACAATGATTTTACACAAGGTGAGGGACTCTCCTCCTCCCGTCCCCCAGTGTCCTATGCACCAGGGCTTGCATGGGTCTCGGCGGATCCCCATTCATTTGGACTGTGGTGTGCTGCCATCAGTGCCACCATTCTCTGTCCATGGTCACAGATTGTGAAAGAGTTTGTAGCTAGGTAGTCACCTGCATTCAGGTCAGATCGGGATTCTTCCGTCATTCCTGTGGCAGGTTCTCTGAAGGACCCTAGGTCCCTCTGTCTTGCTACCAGTGATACATATAATTGGTAGTATTGTGTGCTTTCCCTCCTCCCCCATATTTCTGAGGTGTCTCTTGCTACAAGGAACATCCCCCACTTTACCCCTCATAGTTGCCCCACCCCCCATTCATCCCCCATGGAGAAAGTGCTGCAAACACATATAGTGTGCTGTAAATTCAGTCCTCAAAGCAGAAATTAATAACATTCTAAGATGCTAAACAAAGAACAATCTTTGTACAAATAAAGGTAGCTGCTTCCATGGTGTTCTGAGCTTGCATCTTCATGGTAGAAGATGCGTCCCTCACTACAAGAGTTAGTGTCCTTCATTGTCCTTCACCCTGAATATCTGTGTCCTTCCTCTCAGTGTCCAAAGGTTGAAAGGTATGCCCTCCCCCACAGAGATGGCACTGTATCATGCAAGCTCATGCTACCCCAATTTGTATGTTACCTCCAGTATGGTATACCCTCCTTGCTTATGTCCTTTGTATGCCAATGGGCTCTGAGCCCACTTCCTAATGTTAATTAAAACTAACAGAGGCTGCATGTCGATAGTCCTCCTGGTCCCAGCTATTCGGCTCAGGAGGACGTGCACCCTGCAGATTCTGAGGTGAAGCTCTGGCCCCTGGGCTTGTATTAGTCGCATAAATGTAACATTTTTGTGGAGTGCTGAAAAAGTAGTGTACTTAGGAGTATATCACATCTTTTCAGAAAGCTATCAAGTTCACCTATAGCAAGTGAAAGGTAAAGACTATCCCCACAGCGAGCCCACCGTCCAGAGCAGTGCTATGCCCCCTCCGACTGGGCCGTCTGTTTTTTTAGGTGGTAGTTAGGTTGTTTGCTAGCCTGGGAGTCCCCTGCTGTGGCTGATCGAACCCACTGTGTGGAGCAACCGGCTCTCCCGTGACTCCAGATATTGTGGTGTCTACTGGGCTACAGTATTGCCCCTCCTCCCCCAGGGTGAAGCAGGCCCTTCAGGTATCCCCCCTTCCAGCAATGACTGTGTTGGTGCTAGGTTATATGACCCTCTGGAGCCCCTTCACTCCCCTCCCACTGCCCGGACATCTGTCCATGCCCCCACCCTCTTCAAGGGACTAGCATTCACCCCCATTTGCTCACACATATTTCCTCTGCACAGTTTAACTTTAAGATAATGTCAGTAATGTAGTAGTAGTAAAGTAGTAAAAAATGTATACAGGAATAAAAAACATGTCATTTAGATAATATAATCCAGTTTTCAAGACAGTCTTGCACAAGCATCCTAAGTTTTATATAATATCAAGACAACCACAAACATTTAGATAAAAGAAACAAATGCACAAAAGATCCATCCCTTAGCATTTATACAATTTACTTAACAACTAGATTGCCTTCATTATATAAAAGAAAGGGCAGATAAAAAGAGGATCACTATTATACACATACACATGTATAGACATAATACTTTTCTAGTCCCTCAATGAACCTTTTGGTAGTTTTCTCAGCTTGCAGTAGGGGATGGAGTATATTCCAACATACTGATGCTTGTGATGCCAGTGTTCTATCCCCAAAACCTATTTTTTCACCTATCTGGATCAATTCTATTTTGATATATTGACCTAACTGAATGTTTCCTAAGGGCAGAATCCTTGTCTGCCAATAGCTTAGAAATGTTGTGATTTAAATTAACCCTTACACTGCCAAGGTTTTTCTGAAAATTGCATATCCCTGCTGCCAGAGGTTTTTTCACTGGGTTTGTACACTTATTGGTTATGACGTTATTACATAATTTTTCTTAATTCCCTGGTAAACTTTTTTTGTCAGGGTAGTGAGAAACTAACACAACTATAATTCAAAGTGAAAATATAACTTTTCCAACAAAGATATTTAGAGATATATATGTTTATTTAGTGAAATTTTGATTGTTTTTGTGAATTTGTATTCGCAAAAAATATTGAAGTTTGTAAAAACGTTAAAATTAGTTGCATCACTGATAAAAATTGTTGTCTAAAATGTAACTAATTTTCACTTTCGAACTATAAAATTCTTTATATAAACACAAATTTCACATTGGTTTCTCACCTACAGATTATGATGAGTGACCAGAATGGACCACCTATGGTAGGGCCATGCTGGCCTACGGCGGGGGTACCTATTGGATTATGGGGTACACGTCACAAAATCCATTAAGAAAAAGTAAGAAGTAGCCTGTTTCACATGATAGAGAAGTGAATGAGTAAATCAAGGGCCAGACTGCACCTATAGCTACCAACCCAGGGTCACATGACCAAAAACAAGATGGCTGACACCGTTCAGCCATTTTCTGCGTCAAAATGCTTGTGACTCATTTATTGAGATCACTACATCATAAAAGTGGTAAATGTCAATGGATTACATCCTTTCTTATGGCAGAAGTGGCTTGGATGAAATTTCTGATCCCTAATTTCACATTATAGACCCACTTGCAGATAGCTGGGGTGCCATACCCAACCACCCATGGTATGTCCATGCTGGCCAATGGGGTGACCACCTATTACATTATGGGGTGCCTGCAAATAAATTCAAAAAAGGAAAAGTAAAAAGTAGCTTGTTTTACATGGTGGGGAAGTGAATGAGTAAATCAAAGCCCAGATTGTACCCATAGCTACTATCCCCTGGGTCACATGACCAAAAACAAGATGGCAGCTACCGTTTCATCATTTTCTGTATCAAACTGCCTATCTTACACATTTATTGTGATAACTACATTATAAAAGTGATAAATGTCAATGGATTACACCTTTTCTTACATCTGCTGGGGCTTGGATGAAATTTATGATTACTAATTTTACTTTATAGAACCACCAGCATATAGCTGGGGTGCCATACCCCAACCACCCCTGGCATACCCATGCTGACCAATGGGGTGTCCACCTATTGCATTATGGGTTACATACCAATAAATTGAGAAAGGAAAAGTAAGATGTAGCCTGTTTTACATGATGGGGAAGTGAATGAGTAAATCAAGGCACAGACTGTAACCATAGCTACATCCCCTGGGTCACATGACTAAAAACAAGATGGTGGCTACCGTTCAATCATTTTCTGAATCAAACTGCTTCTGTTACACATTTGTAGGGATAACTACATTATAAAAGTGATAAATGTGAATGGATTACACCTTTTCTTACATGTGTTGGGGCTGGGATGAATTTTCTGATCCCTAATTTCACATTACAGACCCACCTGCAGATAGCCGGGCTGCCATACCCAACCACCCATGGTATGCCCATGCTGGCCAATGGGGTGTCCACCTATTGCATTATGGGGTGCATGCCAATAAATTCAAAAAGTAAAAGTAAAAAGTAGTCCATTTTACATGACAGGAAAGTGAATGAGTAAATCAAGGCTCAGATTGTACCCATAGCTACATCCCCTGTGTCACATGACCAAAAACATGATGGCGGCTACCGTTCAATCATTTTCTACATCAAACTGCTTCTGTTACACATTTATTGTGATAACTACATTATAAAAGTGGTAAATGTCAATGGATTACACCTTTTCTTACATCTGCCGGGGTTTGGATGGAATTTATGATTACTAATTTTACTTTATAGAACCACCAGCATATAGCTGGGGTGCCATAGACAACCACCCCTGGTGTACCCATGTGACCAATGGGGTGTCCACCTATTGCATTATGGGTTACATACCAATAAACTGAGAAAGGAAAAGTAAGATGTAGCCTGTTTTACATGAAGGGGAAGTGAATGAGTAAATCAAGGCACAGACTGTACCCATAGCTACATTCCCTGATCACATGACCAAAAACAAGATGGCTGACACCATTCAAACATTTTCTGTTTCAAACTGCTTCTGTTACACGTTTGTAGGGATAACAACATTATAAAAGTGGTAAATGTCAATGGATTACACATTTTCTTACATTTGCAGGGGCTTGGATGAATTTTATGATCCCTAATTACACATTACAGACCCACTTGCAGATAGCCAGGGTGCCATAACCAACCACCCCTGGTATGCCCATGCTGGCCAATGGGGTGTCCACCGATTGCATTATGGGGTGCATGCCAATAAATTCAAAAAGTAAAAGTACAAAGTAGCCCATTTTACATGACAGAGAAGTGAATGAGTAAATCAAGGCCCAGACTGTACCCATATCTACATCCCCTGGGTCACATGACCAAAAACAAGATGGCAGCTACCATTTGATAATTTTCTGTATCCAACTGCTTCTGTTACATGTTTGTAGGGATAACTACATTAAAAAACTGGTAAATCTCAATGGATTACAACCTTTCTTACATCTGCAGGGGCTTGGATGAAATTTCTGATCCCCAATTTCACATTACAGACCCACCTGCAGATAGCTGGGGTGCTATACCCAACCACTCCTGGTATGTCCATGCTGGCCAATGGGGTGTCCACCTATTGTATTACGGGGTGTCTGCCAATAAATTCAAAAAGCAAAAGTAAAAAGTAGCCCGTTTTATATGACACGGAAGTGAATGAGTAAATCAAGGCCCAGACTGTACCCATAGCTACATCCCCTGGGTCACATGACCAAAAACAAGATGGCACCTACTGTTCAATCATTTTCTGTATCAAACTGCTTCTGTTACACATTTGTAGGGATAACTACATTATAAAAGTGATAAATGTCAATGGATTACACCTTTTCTTACATCTGTTGGGGCTTGGATGAATTTTCTGATCCCTAAATTCACATTACTGACCCACCTGCAGATAGCTGGGTTGCCATACCCAACCACCCATGGTATGCCCATGCTGGCCAATGGGGTGTCCACCAATTGCATTATGGGTTACATACCAATAAACTGAGAAAGAAAAAGTAAGATGTATCCTGTTTTACATGAAGGGGAAGTGAATGAGTAAATCAAAGACCAGACTGTACCCATAGCTACATCCCCTGGGTCACATGACCAAAAACAAGATGGCGGCTACCGTTCAATCATTTTCTGTATCAAACTGCTTCTGTTACACATTTGTAAGGATAACTACATTATAAAAGTGATAAATGTCAATGGATTACACCTTTTCTTACGTCTGTTGGGGCTGGGATGAATTTTCTTATCCCTAATTTCACATTACAGACCCACCTGCAGATAGACGGGCTGCCATGCCCAACCACCCATGGTATGCCCATGCTGGCCAATGGGGTGTCCACCTATTGCATTATGGGGTGCATACCAATAAATTCAAAAAGTAAAACTAAAAAGTAGTCCGTTTTACATGACAGGGAAGTGACTGAGTAAATCAAGGCCCAGATTGTACCCATTGCTACGTCCCCTGTGTCACAGGACCAAAAACAAGATGGCGGGTACCGTTCCATCATTTTCTGTATCAAACTGCTTCTGTTACACATTTATTGTGGTAACTACATTATAAAAGTGGTAAATGTCAATGGATTATACCTTTTCTTACATCTGCTGGGGCTTGGATGAAATTTATGATTACTAATTTCACTTTATAGAACCACCAGCATATAGCTGGGGTGCCATACCCAACCACCCCTGGTGTACCCATGTGACCAATGGGGTGTCCACCTATTGCATTATGGGTTACATACCAATAAATTGAGAAAGGAAAAGTAAGATGTAGCCTGTTTTACATGAAGGGGAAGTGAATGAGTAAATCAAGGCACAGACTGTACCCATAGCTACATCCCCTGGGTCACATGACCAAAAACAAGATGGCTGACACCATTTAAACATTTTCTGTATCAAACTGCTTCTGTTACACGTTTGTAGGGATAACAACATTATAAAAGTGATAAATGTCAATGGATTACACATTTTCTTACATCTGCAGGGGCTTGAATGAATTTTCTGATCCCTAATTTCACATTACAGACCCACTTGCAGATAGCCAGTGCCATAACCAACCACCCCTGGTATGCCCATGCTGGCCAATGGGGTGTCCACCTATTGCATTATGGGGTGCATGCCAATAAATTCAAAAAGTAAAAGTAAAAAGTAGCCCGTTTTACATGACAGAGAAGTGAATGAGTAAATCAAGGCCCAGACTGTACCCATAGCTACATCCCCTGTGTCACATGACCAAAAACAAGATGGTGGCTACCGTTCAATCATTTTCTGTATCAAACTGCTTCTGTTACACATTTATTGTGATAATTACATTATAAAAGTGGTAAATGCCAATGGATTACACCTTTTCTTACATCTGCCGGTGCTTGGATGAAATTTATGATTACTAATTTTACTTTATAGAACCACCAGCATATAGCTGGGGTGCCATACCTAACCACCCCTGGTGTACCCATGTGACCAATGGGGTGTCCACCTATTGCATTATGGGTTACATACCAATAAACTGAGAAAGAAAAAGTAAGATGTATCCTGTTTTACATGAAGGGGAAGTGAATGAGTAAATCAAAGACCAGACTGTACCCATAGCTACATCCCCTGGGTCACATGACCAAAAACAAGATGGCGGATACCGTTCAATCATTTTCTGTATCAAACTGCTTCTGCTACACATTTATTGTGATAACTACATTATAAAAGTGGTAAATGTCAATGGATTACACCTTTTCTTACATCTGCAGGGGCTTGGATGAATTTTCTGATCCCTAATTTCACATTACAGACCCATTTGCAAATAGCCAGGGTGCCATACCCAACCACCCCTGGTATGTCCATGCTGGCCAATGGGGTGTCCACCTATTGCATTATGGGGTGCATGCCAATAATTTCAAAAAGCAAAAGTAAAAAGTAACATATTTTATATGACAGGGAATTGAAGGAATAAATCAAGGCTCAGGCTGTACCCATATCTACATCCCCTGTGTCACATGACCAAAAACAAGATGGCGGCTACCATTTGATCATTTTCTATCTCAAACTGCTTCTGTTACATGTTTGTAGGGATAACTACGTTCTAAAAGTGGTAAATCTCAGTGGATTACAACTTTTCTTACATCTTCAGGTGCTTGGATGAAATTTCTGATCCTTAATTTTTCATTACAGACCCAATTGCAGATAGCCAGGGTGCCATACCCAACCACCCATGGTTTGTCCATGCTGGCCAACAGGGTGTCCACCTATTGCATTATGGGGTGCATGTCAATAAATTCAGAAAGTAAAAGTAAAAAGTAGCCCCATTTACGTGACAGGGAAGTGATAACTACATTATAAAAGTGGTAAATGTCAATGGATTACACATTTTCTTACATCTGCAGGGGCTTGGATGAATTTTATGATCACTAATTTCACATTATAGACCCACCACCATATAGCTGGGGTGCCATACACAACCACCTAAGGAAGGCCATGCTGGCACATGAGGGGCTCACCTATTGCATTATGGGTTACATACAAATAAATTCAGAAAGTAAAAGTAAGATGTAGCCTGTTTTACAAGATGGGGAAGCGATTGAGTAAATCAAGGCCCAGACTGTACCCATATCTACATCCTCTTGATCACATGACCAAAAATAAGATGGCGGCTACCGTTCAATCATTTTCTGTCAAACTGCTTCTGTTACACATTTGTAGGGATAACTATATTATAAAAGGGGTAAATGTCAGGCATTACACCTTTTCTTACATCTGCAGGGGCTTGGATGAAATTTCTGATCCCTAATTTCTCATTACAGACCCAACTGCAGATAGAAGGGGTGCCATGTCCAACCACCCATGGTATGCCCATTCATGTCAATGGGGTGTCCACCTATTGCATCATGAGGTACAAGCCAATAAATTCAAAAAGAAAAAGCAAAAAGCAGCTTGTTTTACATGTTAGGGAAGTGAATGAGTAAATGAAGGCCCAGACTGTATCCATATCTACATCCCCTGGGTCACATGACCAAAAATAAGATGGTGACTACCGTTCAATCATTTTCTGTATCAAACTGCTTGTATTCTAAAACCTGTGGAGAAAAACCCTACCCTTTCCCTATTCAAAATACCTGTGGAGAAAAACCCTATCCTTTCCCTGTTCTAAATCCTGTGGAGAAAAACCCTACCCTTTCTCTACTCTAAAACATGTGGTGAAAAACCCTACCCTTTCCCTGTTCTAAAATCTGTGGACAAAAAGACTATCCTTTCCCTATTATATAACACATCATGAAGTCCACTATCCTTGACAGGATGGTGTCTAAAGTCCGGTAGGGAAACATCCTGCCGAGTCTTCTCTGAGACATTGACAGTTGCAAGATAGCTGATCAGAGAAGGAGACATAGGAATCTGTGGTTGCTGGAGCCTAGTTTCCAGATCTGAAACCAGTTCTGACCTGGCCCCCTGCCACCAAGAGTGAATCAGGGTCTTGAAATCTGAAGTAGCTAGGGGTTTGGGAGGTGGATCCTGTTGAGACTGGGGGGAGGAGGAGGAGGGGCTTCCAGTGGAGTATAATGCCCTTGAAACCCCATGTAGTTGGAGTAAGGGCGAAATCCAGTGTAGAACTGCCCCAAATGACTCCATTCTGGAGTGGAGCACCCCAGGTAGGGATCCCCTGGATACCCAAAAGGGTAATGTGGGACAGTTCAGGGTCGATTATAAGCCCCCCAATGTCAGACCTGGCATCAGATGAATCCGTTGGACCCGCCATTGTGTAGATGGGGGAGGGTCCGGCGTCGAGACAGACCACGGCAGGGTCACCGACGTTGTAACGGCGCGCAACCTAACCTGGCACTGGAAGGTGTTCTGTTGGTCATGTGACGTTGGGCCGGTGGTCCCCCTTCAGGTATTGCTAGAAAAGTCTGCTGTGCAGCCCGATGCCAGGTGGTGCAAGTCCTATATGTGATGACCTACTGATGGAACTCTCTCGAAGTAAGATCTGTCTTTTCCTATATCTATCTTCAGCAGCCTTTATGCATGTGAACAGTGCAAAAACCTATCTAGTATTACCTTTTACTATTATGTTTTAGGCCACTGTATTGGCCTTGGAAAATTAACACATTTTTTTATGTTACCCTATCCTACTATGCCTTAGTCCCATGTTTTGCGATATTTTTTCCCCATACATTATATAAAATAGTTGGTGGTTGTCAATACACAGCAATGATACACCTTCTCCCTAAGGTTCACAGATGAAATACAAGATATACATCACCCATGAGTTTTATATAATTAATAGAAAATGGACCTAGTTTCTTCAGTATCTCACGGTTACAGTGAGGACAGCAAATTAAGTAAGGTGTTAACGAAAGTGGTGTGTATTTAGGCCACCATACAGTATCTTATATAGTATACTATACAGTATGAAAGAATCCAAAATAGTTTACTATTTTTTATTATCATTAGCATTTACCATCAGTGGTCCACATTTCACTGATGCAAAACTTTTTCCAAGTGTTTGGATCATCATACACAAAAAGCATTCCATCAGACATGGTAATGCCAGAAATATGTGGCAAAAAACCCTCTCATTTCCCTATTCTAAAACCTGTGGAGAAAAACCCTATCCTTTCCCTATTCTAAAACCTGTGGAGAAAAATCATATCCTTTCCCTATTCAAAACCTGTGGAGAAAATCCCATCCTTTCCTTTTCAAAACCTGTGGAGAAAACCCTATCCTTTCCTATTCTAAAACCTGTGGAAAAACCTAACATTTCCTATTCAAAAACCTGTGGAGAAAACCCTATCCTTTCCTATTCTAAAACCTGTGGAGAAAAACCCTACCATTTCCTATTCAAAAACCTGTGGAGAAAAACCCTATACTTTCCCTGTTCTAAAACCTGTGTGAAAAACCATACCCTTTCTCTATTCTAAAACCTGTGGAAAAAACCTATCCTTTCCTATTCTAAAACCTGTGAGAAAAGCCTATCCTTTCCTATTCTAAATTCTATTTATCGTCTTCAGGCTTGTGACCTGTAGATAAAAAACTGTCTGATCTTACCCTATGCTACACCATTGCATCAACATTTTACATACTCTGTGATATTTAATTTAACCAAAGTAATGTAGCTCACCCTCACATGAAGTCATCTCTTGGAGTGTTCAGAACTAGTCCATGCATTATAATTCACTCCAACTGATGAGATGGTGAAGGTGAAGTTTGTTGTGGTGCAATGCGTACTAGTAGGTCTACAAGGCTATTTATGTTAACACCGCAAGGTTTCCACAGCCTGTTAGACAAACCGTAATCCCAGAAAGTATCAGTTGAGTAGTATCATAGGAAGTCAAGATGTAAAATGTTGTAATGTAGCATCATTGCAGTGTCTTGATCTTCAGTGTTGTTCAAAAAGAGTAATTTCGTGACTTCTGTAGATATGTTGAACACACCTTCTCTGAGAAACAAGAAATATGCAGTCAATCAATGTGATGACTTCCGGACACACTACTGCACCACTTTTTTCCACATCAAGTGTTAATTACTCATGATCACCTCAGATTGGCCACCTTTCCTAAAATGCTTCAAAATGTCTGCATTCCCTAAAATAATTCAAAACAGCCATCTTTGTTTAAAAAGCTCTCTGAATGGGTCAGGGCAGATGCGGTATGATGGTAATCAGTGATGTGACCACTTAATGGACACACTACTGCAAAACATTTGCCATATCTGTACACCAAGTGTGAATCTCTGGGGAGTGCAACAAGATGGCTGCTTTTGCTGAAATGCCTCAAAATGGCTGACTTTTCTTAACTGCCTCAAAATGGCCACCTTTGCTAAAAAAGTTCTTTGAATGGGGCTGTGTTGATGAGGTATGGTAGTAATCAGTTATGTATCCACTACCGGACACAAAGTCAATTAACTACCTTGTACTGACAGGTTGCACCTGTAATCAAGCTTTCAGCAAAGTGTTTCTCTCCTGGTATGACAAAGGTAAAAAAAAAAAAAATAAAGGTAAAAAAACAAAGCACACCACCCCTTTTGCTAGATATGGGTAGCAAGTGTGAATCACTGTTGAGGTACCCAGCTGGACTAATACTGTTAGCAGTTTCATGAGGTCAAATCCTGAATTAATTTTGAAACATGAATACATACTGTACATCAATACACAAATATCAAAACCTAAGCTAAACTGTAACTTACAGTTAGTGACATCACGTAGTAACCTACCTTATGCACTTATTATTTCCAATTTATTTCCCCATTCTAACTGTTGCATGAGTATTTCTGAAGCCAGGGGACATATTTCGTACAACGCACTGTGTATATAGATTACAATGATTGTCATATGGAAGACAACCCTGACGACAGTCGATAGGGCATTTGGAACGTATATCCGTATACGTTCTTCGCTTTTAAAGACTTTTAGCCTATATACTCTAATCTGAAACACAGAATTTAAAGACATTATACCAATGACAACCTGAAAGTTATAGTCCATTGGATTATATACTGTACAGTCCCCCCGCCACTGCATCTATAAATTGCATACTTGTATAGGATTGGAGCTACAGCCCTCTTGATGTCACTGCAGAACATATCGCTTCCCTGATCCGTTAAGTGGACACCATCCTGCCGATACAGTTCTGGGAAGAGGGACATGATGCCATCATGCTTGACCACGCCGGCTGACAATTCTCTCATGAATGACCCCATCTCTGTGTTGATCTTTCTCCTTGTTCTGTCCATTTCTTTGTATCAAAACATTCCTCCACTGCCGGCGCTGGATGGCGTGGGACCAAGGATCATGGTTCTCGGCATTCGGTGCTTGATCAAGGCGATGTCCTCCTTCATCTTCTGTAGCAGCATCACTGACGTCTTCAATCCTAAATCATTGCCTCCCAGGTGGATGACAATGACATCTGGTTTGGGTCCCCTCAGGCACTCCCGTCACAACATTGGCACCAGTTGATCCCAACGTATACCCCTCTCACCTAACCAATGAACTTTTACTGGAGTATCGAAGGTCAACACTGGTCCCCCAGTTCGAGACCACTCCCGAATCCCTGCCCAATGCACGAAGGAGTGTCCGCAGATCCATACAGTCTTCTCTGGACACTGCATATCTGAATTAAGAAAACACACATATTATAGCATCGGAGTGTATCCAATCTATGACAGGTAGTAATGCTCAATTCCTGACATTTGCTGGCAAAAGATAACATGTCTGGTATCTTCCAGGAAATAAAAAACATTTAAGAGTGATTACTAATAGTGGCACTCAGAGCAAAATTATCCATTTGCGGCACAAGATCTCATGAAAACATTACGTGATTGGTGGTTTGAGAAAATGATGGTTACCAAATGGGAAAGGTATTTTGAAGTAGTCATGTTTGATGACCTAGCATGAATAAAGCAGTACATGTTGTTCAGCCTTCCCATGTCATCCCACACTTGTGTATCCCCTAGGTGGCGCTATCTCAAGGGCTACTACCCCTGCCTGCATGGCTAGTTGCAGGTTAAGGGGCATGTGTACTGACATGGGTGCCTCCACCTGGAGGACAGGGTTGTTAGTAACAAGGCTAACCTGGATACAGCTTTCTGGGACATTGTAATCCCTTTTCCCCTTCTAGTAGCATAGACAATATGCAACAAACATTTTCACAGTAGCCCCTATTCTGTATACACTTCCCCACACTGTTTGCACTTACCACCAGGGCTGGTTCCACCAGTTCAACCCTGGAGACCCCCTGTAAAACAAGGTTAGGTACAGTATATAACAGTATAGTGCTTTTGGTACAAACTGGAACCACAGTTGGATTAAAGAGAACGAGGAAATCATTTCTAATTACGCAGCAGTTTATAAAGTTCTTATTCTCAGAAATGATATGCATTATTCTAAATAATCCACATTTAACTGTACTGGAATAAAAACTTGATAGAAAAACTGTATTTTGCATTGTTTTGTTTTTATGGGCAGCATTCTGGGATGCAGCACTTGGCACTTCCACCTATCTTGTCTCGATCACGCCACCATCGTCTCCGATACCGGGAATCTATGCTAATTAACCATTCCATGGTGTCCAATGGACACCCATGTCTTCCACACTGGAAACAGCAACTATAAAACATGCCATGGAGTCCAATGAACACGCAATGCTGACTATGATAGAGGGAAGTCTTGTGCAGTCCATTCCAGGATGCAGCACTCTGCATTTCCCACCTATCTTACATCTCGATCACTCCGCCATCTCGATCTCGATACCGGGAATCTGCGCCTGTCAAGCGATTTACTATTCTGTGTCACTATCGCTTGTATTCGGTGATCCGGGCATCCCGTATTTCATCTTTGAATGGTATTAGGAGAAGCATTTATCTACACACAGGCCCTTGCCACAATCTGCACACCAGTAGGTCGATTCCTTACGCTTCCCTTTCTTTGTACACCACATCTTCAGGTAGGGTACAGCTTCTTTGGTGTTCTTGGTATTTTGATGGGAAGTGCTTTCCTTGCAGTTGTTGGCATGGATCCAATTTTGTCGATTGCCGTTTTTGGCAATGCTGTGGAAGATCATCTATTTTTTTGCTTGTCGTTACAAGTTCTTTAATTACAGTTCGTTGGAATTCCAAGTGCGTCATCTTCTTTCTTTCTGGGGAAAATTTCTTGTACATTATGTACCCCTGAATTAACATGGCATTCAGTAAATAAAAGAACTCCTTCTGCCATACCTTCTTGCATCTCCGTTAAATTGTAATACCCTGCCAGCTGATCATTTTGTCGACTCCACCCATGTATCTGTTGTAGTCCAGTATACATTTGGGTTTTTATCAACTCCCAGTCTTCCAATCCTTTCTTCCAGTGTCGACAAATTCAGTACTTGATGTTGTTGACAGCACGTAATGTCCCTCTTGTCTCTCACTTCATACAGAGCATTGGTGTCTTCCTAGAATGTAACCTTGTCTTTCATCTTCAGCTTTATGTCTTTTTATTTTGGGAGGCATTCCCTTGGGTTAGGCATAACAGTTCAGTTGCACCAACTCCAGATAAAAATAGATCTGTGTAGAGTTGAGGTCCAGTGTAGTATCTGTCTGTGTAAATCCTGTAGCCTTTCCCTCGCAGTTCTTCTCTAACAAGATCAAAACAAACTCTGTATGTATGTCCTTTGCTCTGTTCCTCGTCGACTTTGCCTGATTAGAATTGCCAGTTGCATATGTATCCCTAGTTTGATTCACATAAGGTGTACACCTTGATTTCGTGCTTCACTGGTTTTTGTGGATTAAATGTTCTATAACTTAGATTTCCTTCCACAGACATATACCTTCATCAGGGAGGTCCCGGTCGGGAGAAGATAGGTTTCTCGTGCTCTCTTCAAGAATCGCTCATGTATCTCTAATGTGAAAAAGTTGATCAAATCCCTCCATCCCCTGAGGCTTCGATTCGAGGTTGTCAGCTATGATAGAAAGAAAAAATCTGGTTAGATCGGTTCCTTGCCATCACTGCCCCAGAAATGGTGTGTGGGTGACTTCATCCATTCCCCAGTATTCATCTTTACTGCTGTTCACTACCAGTCCCATTGCAATGTATAATGCAAAAACCTCTTCAGTTCTTCTTTGTCAGTCATCTTCCAAGCCCTGGCCTTGAATGTGGTGGCAACTCATCAATTGGATGTGCCAGAAAGAAATCATTGGCATATCTATTTATTTCCCTTTGCAATAGCTCCAAATCTTCATCCATCAGGCAAAACAGTTGTACCGTCCAAGTGGACTTTCTGGGACTGGTACTTGGAGACCTGAAGTTGCAGTGAATAGGTGTCCATTGTCACTTGTTGTTGTCACCTCTTCCCATTCGTCTTCTCTTCTAACGCTTTGTTCTGCTGATGACCGAGCCCTTTTACCACGGTCTTCTTATGCATTGCACCTACTGATGTTGTGGGGTCGCTGCCAGATCTTTCTGCTCCATCTAGCATGTAATCTTGATCAGTAACTTCTTCATCTTGTAAGACCCATTCTGACTTCCACCAGATCCAGATTGTACAATCTTTCTTCAACATCATCTTCACTATGCGATTCGAATCAGACTCTCTACACATCTGGATCTACGGCCAAAACATCCAATGCAGTCATTTTTTTTTTGCCATGAAGATTATTCTGTGGGTGTAGAAAAAAAAAAACAAAACAAAAAAAAAAACATTGTTGCAAGTTATCTTTGTTGGGTGATTCTAACAATAATATGAAAATGAAGACCCTATGAATACAGTTTGGCTCAATAAACCTACCCCCAACTCCCACTGTGCACTGATTTCTATTTTCAAACGTACCACAAAATATTCCATGTTCTGTTGAATTATGTCAAATATTCTGCAGGAATCAACCTGAAAGACAAAAAAAAATAAGTTATATTCGAAGAGTTACACGATTAATATCTTTAACGGAATACTCAAGCTCATTTTCACACATACGGGGAAGATACAGTGATAACAATGTTAGAAACATCACATCCGTATCAGGTGCAACATCAAGTTAAGCATTCACTAGTGTACAATGTCAACCCCAATATATCACTATAGGTTTATGACTGTACAACATCAGTCTGCATTTACCACCCTCCAGTGAGTTGTAATTCCTCCTGATGTTGCCCAGTTATAAACAAATATTGTTTGCCTTACTACACTGACCTAAGGAACACTTGATTACTGCATATATATATATATATATATATATATATGTGTGTGTGTGTGCGATGCTTGGCATCGGCTGACATGAAAAGCCAAGTGGAATATCAGATTTGCAAAGTAAATGACTGTGTGTTTATGCCCGGATAACATCAGTCAGCATTTTCGCCACCCTGTAGTGTGCGTTAATGCCTCCTGATATTACCTGGTTATAAACAAATAGTGTATTTCCTTACTAGTCAAGAAAATCACCAAATTGAAACCTTTCTTGTTTTGGAACTTGCAACTTTAATTAACCATACAATATGCAGTATCACAACATAGGAAGAACTTCACATATATCAAGTTAGGATTGACAATTCATAGTACAGCTGATATCCATCAAAAGTCAAACGTTCCAAAAGTGTCTATGTGTCAGTGAACTGATAAATGTAAAAATCTACCTTTGTTCTCTTCTGATTTTCGGGTGCTGTCCCAATGAAGGTGATGCACGAAAAACTCTAAGGGATCAAGTCAGGATAAGTGTTATTAAATTGACCTTGAACATTTGCAGAACACTTAATACATTTAATTCAGTGTTAAAACTAACCAATTTTATGTCTTATTAATAAGCATATACATCCAAAGTATTGTTTATAGTTTGTGAATTCAATTCTCAGTTCTTCTGATTACATTTGTTTTATATCGTGTCATAATACTAACAGTATATTACATGAACAAATAACTACTGTACAAGTAAAAGTGTGAGTGAAAATATGTATTGTTATATATGTAAGCAATAATACCCTCAGGATGGCGGTGTTGTGCTATACCGGACCGCCAGGGGCGTAATGAGGCCCGACGCGCGGGCGGTGGGGTCAACCCTGGAAGGTCTGGTATAACACAATACACACCATCTCAAATATTAACAAGAAAATAGGCACAGTAGAACAATATTAATTTTATAACAATTGTAACTAAATAATTAGTTTAATATGACTTTTGTAATAAAATAGTTCCAGTACATAGATTTAACTGGTCATCTTGGTTAACCCCCCAACACACAGACACACACATGAGTTACTTCATTTGTTGAAATATTATTTCTATTAAACAGAGGAAACGCACTGGTGTATAGTGGCCAGTACTGTGTTGAGTTGCTATGGAGAGTCTAGCATTCTGGTAGCTGTGTTAGTGTCAGTGTGCTCCTTGCTATCTCAGGAGTGCCCCATCGCTGATGAAACAGAAATAAAAGAAATATGAAGAGCAGCAACTACCACTAAACACTACGAGGTTCTGGGGACCAGTAGCTCTTGCTAAGTGAGAGAAAAAAAAGGCGGAGATTTGAAATTTTATCGGGTGCTTTATGCCAATAGAAAATTAGGCTGGGCACAATGATATAGGACTACGTGAAGGGCTAGTACTTTTATCTTATCTGCGGCTCTGTTGTCAGATAGACCAGGGCTCTGGGTGAAGGAAATGGCCAATCAAGCCAGGATTTTACAAGCTCATTTTCTAATGAGTGTTCATGGTCCAATACTTCCTTTGAAACAGCTCAAGAATATCAATTGATAGACTGAAAAATATTGAAAATATGTAACCTTAGAAAAGCATATGAAACATATTCAATGCGACATTTCAGATCAATACTCCTGTATAGCCATTTTTCATCCAGCAGAGTGGAGCAGAGGGCCGAACCATCCAATAACTTTCAACATGTCATACTGCAGGACTTTACTGACATTGTGAGTGGTCCACTATGGCTCAGGTCTGGTGGCACAACACATTAAGGGGACTAACAAGGTGAAAGAGTCTAACATGTTTCAACATAAGAAAATAGCAGGACAAGAGGACACAGCATGAGATTAGGGGAAGGCCAATTAAGGGGTAATGTGAGAGTTCTTTTTAAAGAAAGGGTGGTGGATGCATAAGCAGCCTACTTCAGGAGTGGTGGATATGAATACAGTGCAGGGCTTCAAACAGGCATGGGACAAGGCATAAGGGAGCAATACAGATGAATATGGATAGATAGGTCATTGACAAGCACAGTCAATGGCATTTATAATGTAGAAAAAGAAATTGGCAGACTGGATGGGCCTTGCAGTCATATTGCCATCAACTTATATGTTTCTATGCACAATGGTGGGGATGGAAAGGATGAGAAGGGACTTACAAACATACAGACATACAAAATTTGCCAGCAGATAAAGGCCTAGAGGTCTATCAAGTCTGCTCGAATGTGTATTCATACCCTTATTCTCAGCTGCCCTCCCACACCTTCCTCTTCATTAACCCTCCCTTGTCTATCCATCCTCATTTGAAGCAGTCCACTGTTCTGCATGCCACTTCACCAGGTAGTGCAGTCCATAGCCACCCCCAACCATTCCATATCCAGGTGCTACCAACAAAAGCACATTCCCTATTGTCAGAGGTTCCCCAACTCCATCCCATGTCAGGCATCACCATAAGTGAAATAGTAACCTGATGTGTCATCTGAAATGGTAGGTAATTTGTAGTCCACTGAACAACATGGAATGCATTTTAGGTGGTGGTGGCTGACATGTGAGGATTGCTGTGGGCCATTTTACCACTGGATGGTTAAATTGTTGTGGTTCCTTACATGGGAAGGTATGGTCCATTTAAAAACTTAATATTTTTTGGTGGTGGTGGCCTGGCATGGGAGGGCTTGTGAGGCCATTGCACACCAGAAACAGTTAACATGTTATAACGCCTTATATGGGAGAATTGTGGTTCCATTGAACAACCTGGTGTACACTCAGGTGATGTGGCCTGATATGGGAGGGCTTGTGGGGGGCCACCAGACACCATAGGATACTACATTGTTATGGCGTGTGCTTGGCATTTGGAAATACTAACTTCATGTCTAAAATCAGTCACACTCACTGCAGTGCACAAACCCAGTAGGCCCGGTTTCCTTTTCTGTTTCTTTAGCCATCTAACCCACTTAGCATTTAACAGCTTTAAAGACAGGCACAAGGGCCCTTCCCCCAATGGTTACCAACTGTGTACAGGCTGTTTGAAAAAAGTCAAAAATACTTTTTTAAACCAGTGGGGACTGGTACTCACTGAGAAAGAAGCAGTCACTGTTCTACTGGATACCATCTCTTCACCAACAATGCACTCCTTAGCTACCACTCTCTGTCCTGCTAGTTCCCCAACTCCTCTGTCTGAGAGGGCAGACTGTACCACACTCCCATTTCAAGAGACCTATTCTTGGGTGTGGTTGCATCAAAAGTGACTGTGTGCCACCTCCTCCTTCTTCCATTACCTCATATACATGACCAAGCCATAAAAAGGATACCCAATTTGCCAATTGTCCTCAAATCCTTCAAAACCAGGCACTACCTTGAAAGTACAGTTCGTAGAACTTACCAACAGTATATGTTCAGAGAGACTCTTGCAGTGATAGTACATACACTTGACCCCAATTAACGGCGGGCAGCAGGACCCCATGGAAGAATTTCTGGCTAGCGGTCCGCAGGGACCACCCCATGTCAGGTGACTGGCATCAGGGGCGATCAGTATAAAGGGTTGTCCCATCCTACCTTCAGTTCTTCCACCACAGGCCAGAAACATCCAAACTGTAGTGTTTAGTAAAGGTATTGATGGAATTTCAAGTGGCGGAACACAGATGTCTGCCGCAGACACATTTCTGAAACAACCTGCTGGGCAGCTACTCCTCTGGTGGAGTGTTCCTACTTGACCCGAGGAGTACTGATGGTGGGCCTCCAGATAAGGACCCCTCTGAGAAAGGTCTTAGAACCTCCAATTGAGGCGGAAGTTTGTCTGTGAAGGGAACATGATAGGCCGAGATAAGCCTATGTGTACATTCAGAGAGGAATGACAGAGATCCAGGTCAAACCTCAGGTCGTCCGTCGAAGAATGGTTCCCTGGAGGGCGTTACCTGTCCCAGCGGCTCCGAGGAGAAGCAGTGAAAACCCTTGTTCAGTGCCTCTCATCCTTCTTCACGATGGCCTTGAGAGTGGATGCCTGCCTCAGTTTTGAGCTCCTTTTACATTGAACTCATCTTCTTCTTTTCAGAATATGGGCTTTCGGGATTGCTGCACTTTCCGGGTAGCCATGTTGAAGCTGAGGCAGTGCTGGCACTTCTCGACTGGGTGATCAGGAGCATAAGCAGAACAGGCACAGGGAATATCCGTCCTTGTGTGATAGTTGCAGTGTGGCAGGACTGCTAGGTAGAGAAATCTTTCAGTGGGGTCCTGCCACTCCGGCGTCAGTCTTATAAATAATTACCTGCAAGAGCCCTCTTGAAGTAAGATCTGGGATTATAGGATTTTACCTCCATGCCAGCCTCCCTTACCAGACACAGCAAGTAATATGTGGGCGTCTTACCAGGATACTGTGGAGTCAGAGCAGGAATCTTGAAGGGCGATGTCCATCAGTATGAAAAATAAAATACAGAATGGAGTCACAAAGGATCCATAGTTCTTAAATATTAATATATGACATGTTCACATGAACAATATAATGTGAAGGTCCTCATCTGTTCAGGCATGTGAAGAGAAACAACAATGATTATATGAAAAGATACAGTAATGAGATAAGAAACCGATAGTGAATAGATACTGCCGGTGCATCGGACTACATTAAGTGTAATGGTGCATGAAAAAATACTGTGAAGAATATTATAATAATAATATTAATAGTGACATAAGATAAAATTAGTTAACAGATAGAAAATTTGTTTTAATAAAGATGATTAGAAGACTAGTGCTCTCTGCCTAGATAGCCATTTCAAGTGACTATAATATCCCGGTTAGGATAGGTGTTAGCCACTTTGGTTCTAGCCCAGTATTACCTGGGCAATCAGTTAAGTTCAATACTGACCCTTTAATGGAATTCCTTCTTTGCTCTTCTGTAAATGAGCATCTAGTTCACTTCATCTCCCAGATTAGCTGTATGCCTTGAGAACATGCGCTATCCGAATGTTCCTTGGACATCAAATTGGCACAACTACCTTGGTAACATGTGCTTTCATGAATTTTCCATCGACTGACAAATTAGCACAACATGCCTTGATAACATACACTATCAAATGTTCATCGACTGACAAATTAACACAACATGTACCTTGATAACATGCGCTATCACAAATGTTCCATACGACTGACAAATTGGCACAACATGCCTTGATAACATGCTATCAAGAATTTTCATGACCATCAAATTGCGAAACTTGATAACATGCAACAAATTGGCTACATACCTTCATAATTTGTGCCATCACAGAATCTGATTCGACTCTAAAATCGTCCAAACATGCACTGATAACATGTGCTATCATTAGTTGCACTAATATGGCATGGTTAATCTCACTCTCAAAACTCCCCACACTGGGATCACTTGATCACAATATGGTTAGTTAGCATAAGGATGATACTAACTCAAGTAATACTGGACAAAGGGTTTGGTTTCAAAAATGCAGCTTTGCAAAGTGGGAGGGTCTCAAAAGAGCTCTGGAAGAATGGGGACAGGAGAGTGGGCGTGTGTAAGCATCTAAAAACCTTAATGGAAGTAAAACCAGTGCATCAGTTGGTATTCAAAGGCGAGAACAAGAAAGTTACTACAGTTCTCCTCCATACTCTAATCTGAATACATTCCCCTAATTGACCCTCTTCAATGTATCACTTGCCCCTTCTGACCCTCTTCCTGGCACTGGACCCCACCTGACCAATAGCCAACTAAATATACGTACTAACTAGACCACCTACATTCATACCCCCTTTACTAACCAGGATGGAGAAGGTAATTTTCTTGCATCTTCAGTTGTTGATGAAATTTCTGATCCTTATTTTTCATTACAGACCCAATTGCAGATAGCCAGGGTGCCACCAACCACCCATGGTTTGTCCATGCTGTCAACAGGGTGTCCCCTATTGCATTATGGGCATGTCAATAAATTCAGAAAGTAAAAGTAAAAAGTAGCCCCATTTACGTGACAGGGAAGTGATAACTACATTATAAAAGTGGTAAATGTCAATGGATTACACATTTCTTACATCTGCAGGGGCTTGGATGAATTTTATGATCATAATTTCACGTTATAGACCCACCACCATATAGCTGGGGTGCCATACACAACCACTCTAAGGAAGGCCATGCTGGCACATGAGGGGCTCACCTATTGCATTATGGGTTACATACAAATAAATTCGAAAGTAAAAGTAGATGTAGCCTGTTTTTACAAGATGGGGAAGCGATTGAGTAAATCAAGGCCCAGACTGTACCCATATCTACATCCTCTTGATCACATGACCAAAAATAAGATGGCGGCTACTGTTCAATCATTTTCTGTCAAACTGCTTCTGTTACACATTGTAGGGATAACTATATTATAAAGAGGGTAAATGCTGGCATTACACCTTTTCTTACATCTACAGGGGCTTGGATGAAATTTCTGATCCCTAATTTCTCATTACAGACCCAACTGCAGATAGAAGGGTTTCATGTCAACCACCCATGGTATGCCCATTCATGTCAATGGGGTGTCCACCTATTGCATCATGAGGGTACAAGCCAATAAATTCAAAAAGAAAAGCAAAAGCAGCTTGTTTACATGTTAGAAGTGAATGAGTAAATGAAGGCCCAGACTGTATCCATATCTACATCCCCTGGGTCACATGACCAAAAAATAAGATGGTGACTACTGGTTCAATCATTTTCTGTATCAAACTGCTTGTATTCTAAAACCTGTGGAGAAAACCCTACCCTTTCCTATTCAAAATACCTGTGGAGAAAACCCTATCCTTTCCTGTTCTAAATTCTGTGGAGAAAAACCTACCCTTTCTCTACTCTAAAACATGTGGTGAAAACCCTACCCTTTCCCTGTTCTAAAATCTGTGGACAAAAAGACTATCCTTTCCCTATTATAACACATCATGAGTCCACTATCCTTGACAGGATGGTGTCTAAAGTCCCGTGGGAAACATCCTGCCGGTCTTCTCTGAGACATTGACAGTTGCAGATAGCTGATCAGAGAAGGAGACATAGGAATCTGTGGTTGCTGGAGCCTGGTTTCGTGATCTGAAACCAGGTTCTTGACCTGTTTGCCACCAAGAGTGAATCAGGTCTTGAAATCTGAAGTAGCTAGGGGGTTTGGGAGGTGGATCCTGTGAGACTGGGGGAGGAGGAGGAGGGCTTCCAGTGAGTATAATGCCCTTGAAACCCCATGTGGTTGGAGTATGGGCGAAATCAGTGTGGAAGTCGTCCCCAAATGACTCCATTCTGGGTGGAGCACCCCAGGTAGGGATCCCTGGATACCCAAAAGGGTAATGTGGGACAGTTCAGGGTTGATAAGCCCCAATGTCAGACCTGGCATCAGATGAATCACGTTGGACCCGCCATTGTGTAGATGGGGAGGGTCGTTTGTCGAGACAGCCACTTCAGGGTCACCCGGCGTTGTAACGGCGCCAACCCTGGCACTGGAAGGTGTTCTGTTGGTCATGTGACGTTGGGCGGTGGTCCCCTTCAGGTATTGCTGAAAAGTCTGCTGTGCAAGCCGATGCCAGGTGGTGCAAGTCCTATGTGTGATGACCTACTGATGGAACTCTCAGTAAGATGTCTTTTCCTATATCTATCTTCAGCCTTTATGCATGTGAACAGTGCAAAACCCATCTAGTATTACTTTTTACTATTATGTTTTAGGCCACTGTATTGCTTTTGGAAAATTAACACACATTTTTATGTTACCCCATCCTACTATGCCTTAGTCCCATGTTTTGCGATATTTTTCCCATACATTATATAAAATAGTTGGTGGTTGTCAATACAGCATTTTTCTCCCTAAGGTTCACAGATGAAATACAAAATATACATATATGGTTTATAATGAAAATGGACCCTGGTTTCTTGCAGTATCTTCACGGTTACAGTGAGGACAGCAAATTAAGTAAGGTGTTAACTATAGTGGTGTGTATTTAGGCCACCATACAGTATCTTATATAGTATACTATACAGTATGAAAGAATCCAAAATAGTTTACTATTTTTATTATCATTAGCATTTACCATCAGTGGTCCACATTTCACTGATGCAAACTTTTCAAGTGTTTGGATCATCATACGCAAAAGCATTCCATCAGACATGGTAATGCCAGAAATATGTGGCAAAAAACCCTCTCATTTCCCTATTCTAAAACCTGTGGAGAAAAACCCTATCCTTTCCCTATTCTAAAACCTGTGGAGAAAAATCATATCCTTTCCCTATTCAAAAACCTGTGGAGAAAAATCCCATCCTTTCCCTTTTCAAAAACCTGTGGAGAAAAACCCTATCCTTTCCCTATTCTAAAACCTGTGGAGAAAAACCCTAACATTTCCCTATTCAAAAAACCTGTGGAGAAAAACCCTATCCTTTCCTATTCTAAAACCTGTGGAGAAAAACCTACCATTTCCCTATTTCAAAAAACCTGTGGAGAAAACCCTACTTTCCCTGTTCAAAACCTGTGTGAAAAACCATACCCTTTCTATTCTAAAACCTGTGGAGAAAACCCTATCCTTTCCTATTCTAAAACCTGTGGAGAAAAGCCTATCCTTTTCCTATTCTAAATTCTATTTATCGTCTTCAGGTTGTGACCTGTAGATAAAAACTGTCTGATCTTACCTTATGCTACACCATTGCATCAACATTTACATACTCTGTTGATATTTAATTTAACCAGTATGTAGCTCACCCTCACTTGAAGTCATCTCTTGGAGTGTTCAGAACTAGTCCATGCATTATAATTCACTCCAACTGATGAGATGGTGAAGGTGAATTTGTGGTGCAATGCGTCACTTTCAGTAGGGTCTAGGAAGCTATTTATGTTAACACCGCAAGGTTTCCACAGCCTGTTAGACAAACCGTAATCCCAGAAAGTATCAGTTGAGTATTGTCATAGGAAGTCAAGATGTAAAATGTTGTAATGTAGCATCATTGCAGTGTCTTGATCTTCAGTGTTGTTCAAAAAAGATGTAATTTCGTGACTTCTGTAGATATGTTGAACACACCTTCTCTGAGAAACAAAGAAATATGCAGTCAATCAATGTGATGACTTCCGGACACACTACTGCTGCACCACATCAACGTCGTGTAATTACTCATGATCACCTCAGATTGGCCACCTTTCCTAAAATGCTTCAAATGTCTGCATTCCCTAAATAATTCAAAACAGCCATCTTTGTTTAAAAAGCTCTCTGAATGGGTCAGGGCAGATGCGGTATGATGGTAATCAGTGATGTGACCACTTAATGGACACACTACTGCAAAACATTTGCCATATCTGTACACCAAGTGTGAATCTCTGAGAGTGCAACAAGATGGCTGCTTTGCTGAAATGCCTCAAAATGGCTGACTTTTCTTAACTGCCTCAAAATGGCCACCTTTGCTAAAAGTTCTTTGAATGGGGCTGTGTTGATGAGGGTATGGTAGTAATCAGTTATGTATCCACTACGGACACAAAGTCAATTAACTACCTTGTACTGACAGGTTGCACCTGTAATCAAGCTTTCAGCAAAGTGTTTCTCTCTGGTATGACAAAGGTAAAAAAAAAAAATAAAGGTAAAAAACAAAGCACCACCCTTTGCTAGATATGGGTTGTAAGTGTGAATCACTGTTGAGTACCCAGCTGGACTAATACTGTTAGCAGTTTCATGAGGTCAAATCCTGAATTAATTTTGAAACATGAATACATACTGTACATCAATACACAAATATCAAAGCCTAAGCTAAACTGTAACTTACAGTTAGTGACATCACGTATTAACCTACCTTATGCACTTATTATTTCCAATTTATTTCATCAACTGTTGTTATGAGTATTTCTGAAGCCAGGGGACATATTTCGTACAACGCACTGTGTATATAGATTACAATGATTGTCATATGGAAGACAACCCTGACGACAGTCGATAGGGCATTTGGAACGTATATCCGTATACGTTCTTCGCTTTTAAAGACTTTTAGCCTATATACTCTAATCTGAAACACAGAATTTAAAGACATTATACCAATGACAACCTGAAAGTTATAGTCCATTGGATTATATACTGTACAGTCCCCCGCCACTGCATCTATAAATTGCATACTTGTATAGGATTGAGCTACAGCCCTCTTGATGTCACTGCAGAACATATCAGCCCTGATCCGTTAAGTGGACACCATCCTGCCGATACAGTTCTGGGAAGAGAGGGACATGATGCCATCATGCTTGACCACGCCGGCGACAATTCTCTCTTAATGCCCCGCATCTCTGTGTGATCTTTCTCCTTGTTCTGTCCATTTTCTTTGTATCAGAAACATTCCTCCACTGCGGCAGCTGGATGGCGTGGGACAAGGATCATGGTTCTGCGACATTCGATTGGCAATCAATGATGTCCTCCTTCATCTTCTGTAGCATCACTAGTCTTCAATCCCTACGTCGGCCTTCCAGGTGGATGACAATGACATCTGGTTTGGGTCCCCTCAGGCACTCCCTCTTACAACATTGGCACCAGTTGATCCCAACGTATACCCCTCTCACCTAACCAATGAACTTTTACTGGAGTATCGAAGGTCAACACTGGTCCCCAGTTCGAGACCACTCCGAATCCCTGCCCAATGGAAGGAGTGTCCGCAATCCATACAGTCTTCTCTGGACACTGCATATCTGAATTAGAAAACACACATATTATAGCATCGGATGTATCCAATCTATGACAGGTAGTAATGCTCAATTCCTGACATTTGCTGGCAAAGATAAACATGTCTGGTATCTTCCAGGAAATAAAAACATTTAAGAGTGATTACTAATAGTGGCACTCAGAGCAAAATTATCCATTTTGGCACAAGATCTCATGAAACATTACGTGATTGGTGGTTTGAGAAATGATGGTTACCAAATGGGAAAGGTATTTTGAAGTAGTCATGTTTGATGACCTAGCATGAATAAAGCAGTACATGTTGTTCAGCCTTCCCATGTCATCCCACACTTGTGTTATCCCCAGGTGGCGCTATCTCGGGTACTACACCCTGCCTGCATGGCTAGTTGCAGGTTAAGGGGCATGTACTGACATGGGTGCCTCCACCTGGAGGACAGGGTTGTTAGTAACAAAGGCTAACCTGGATACAGCTTTCTGGGACATTGTAATCCCTTTTTCCCTTCTAGTAGCATAGACAATATGCAACAAACATTTTCTGAGTAGCCCCTATTCTGTATACACTTCCCACACTGTCTTGACTTACCACCAGGGCTGGTTCCACCAGTTCAACCCTGGAGACCCCCTAAAACAAGGTTAGGTACAGTATATAACAGTATAGTGCTTTTAGTACAAGCTGGAACCACAGTTGGATTAAAGAGAACAGGAAATCATTTCTAATTAAGCAGCAGTTTATAAAGTTCTTATTCTCAGAAATGATATGCATTATTCTAAATCAATCCACATTTAACTGTACTGGAATAAAAACTTGATAGTAAAAACTGTATTTTGTATTGTTTTGTTTTATGGGCAGCATTCTGGGATGCACTTGGCACTTTCCACCATCTTACATCTCGATCACGCCCACCATCTCGGGTTCTGCTACTCAAATCTATGCCAATTAATTCCACGGTGGTGTCCACGGATTAATTCTACATCTTCCACACTGGGAAACAGCAACTATAAAACATGCCATGGAGTCCAATGAACACGCAATGCTGACTATGATAGAGGGAAGTCTTGTGCAGTCCATTCCAGGATGCAGCACTCTGCATTTCCCACCTATCTTACATCTCGATCACTCCGTCATCTCGATCTCGATACCGGAATCTGCCTGTCAAGCGATTTACTATTCTGTGTCACTATCGCTTGTATTCGGTGATCCGGGCATCCCGTATTCATCTTTGAATGGTATTCGGAGAAGCATTTATCTACACACAGGCCCTTGCCACAATCTGCACACCAGTAGGTCGATTCCTTACGCTTCCTTTTCTTTGTGCACACCACACATCTTCAGGTAGGGTACAGCTTCTTTGGTGTTCTTGGTATTTTTGATGGGAAGTGCTTTCCTTGCAGTTGTTGGCATGGATCCAATTTTGTCGATTGCCGTTTTTGGCAATGCTGTGGAAGATCATCTATTTTTTTGCTTGTCGTTACAAGTTCTTTAATTACAGTTCGTTGGAATTCCAAGTGCGTCATCTTCTTTCTTTCTGGGGAAAATTTCTTGTACATTATGTACCCCTGAATTAACATGGCATTCAGTAAATAAAAGAACTCCTTCTGCCATACCTTCTTGCATCTCCGGTTAAAATTGTAATACCCTGCCAGCTGATCATTTTTGTCGACTCCACCCATGTATCTGTTGTAGTCCAGTATACATTTTGGGTTTTTTATCAACTCCCCAGTCTTCCAATCCTTTCTTCCAGTGTCGACAAATTCAGTACTTGATGTTGTTGACAGCACGTATATGTCCCTCTTGTCTCTCCACTTCATACAGAGCATTGGTGTCTTCCTGAATGTAACCTTGTCTTTCATCTTCAGCTTTATGTCTTTTTATTTTGGGAGGCATTCCTTTACGGTTGGGCATAACAGTTCCAGTTGCACCAACTCCAGATAAAATAGATCTGTGTAGAGTTGGGGTCCAGTGTAGTATCTGTCTGTGTAAATCCTGTAGCCTTTCCTACGCAGTTCTTCTCTAACAAGATCAAAACAAACTCTGTATGTATGTCCTTTGCTCTGTTCCTCGTCGACTTTGCCTGATTAGAATTGCCAGTTGCATATGTATCCCTAGTTTGATTCACATAAGGTGTACACCTTGATTTCGTGCTTCACTGGTTTTTGTGGATTAAATGTTCTATAACTTAGATTTCCCTTCCACAGACATATACCTTCATCCAGGGAGAGGTCCCGGTCGGGAAGATAGGTTTCTCGTGCTCTCTTCAGGAATCGCTCATGTATCTCCCTAATGTGAAAAGTTGATCAAATCCCTCCATCCGCTAGGCTTCCGATTCGAGTTGTCAGCTATGTAGAGAAAAGAAAAAATCTGGTTGAATCGGTTCCTTGCCATCACACTGCCCCAGAATGGTGTGTAGGTGACTTCATCCATTCCCCAGTATTCATCTTTACTGCTGTTCACTACCAGTCCCATTGCAATGTATAATGCAAAAAACCTCTTCAGTTCTTCTTTGTCAGTCATCTTCCAAGCCCTGGCCCTTGAATGTGGTGGCAACTCATCAATTGGATGTGCCAGAAAGAAATCATTGGCATATCTATTTATTTCCCTTGCAATAAGCTCCAAATCTTCATCCATCAGGCAAAACAGTTGTACAAATCCCAAGTGGACTTTCTGGGACTGGTACTTGGAGACCTGAAGTTGCAGTGAATAGGTGTCCATTGTCACTTGTTGTTGTCACCTCTTCCCATTCGTCTTCTCTTCTAACGCTTTGTTCTGCTGATGACCGAGCCCTTTTACCACGAGTCTTCTTATGCATTGCACCTACTGATGTTGTGAAAGGGGTAAGCCCATGATCTTTCTGCTCCACATCTGGCATGTAATCTTGATCAGTAACTTCTTCATCTTCAGAAGACTCATTCTGCACTTCCACCAGATCCAGATTGTACAATCTTTCTTCAACATCATCTTCACTATGCGATTCGGAGAAATCAGACTCTCTACACATCTGGATCTCGGCCAAAACATCCAATGCAGTCATTTTTTTTGCCATGAAGATTATTCTGTAAGGTGTAGAGAAAAAAACAAAACAAAACAAAAAAAAAAAACATTGTTGCAAGTTATCTTTGTTGGGTGATTCTAACAATAATATGAAAAATGAAGACCCTATGAATACCAGTTTGGCTCAATAAACCCTACTCCCCAACTCCCCACTGTGCACTGATTTCTATTTTCAAACGTACCACAAAATATTCCATGTTCTGTTGAATTATGTCAAATATTCTGCAAGGAATCAACCTGAAAGACAAAAAAAATAAGTTATATTCGAAGAGTTACACGTAATATCTTTAACGGAATACTCAAGCTCATTTTCACACATACGGGAAGATACAGTGATATGATAATAGAAACATCCCATCCCGTATCAGGTGCAACATCAAGTTAAGCATTCACTAGTGTACAA
This sequence comes from Neoceratodus forsteri, assembly GCA_016271365.2. NCBI lineage: Eukaryota > Metazoa > Chordata > Ceratodontiformes > Ceratodontidae > Neoceratodus > Neoceratodus forsteri. The sequence goes on from CM028134.1 coordinate 952,614,333, forward strand.
TGTCAACCCCCAATATATCACTATAGGTTTATGACTGTACAACATCAGTCTGCATTTTACCACCCTCCAGTGAGTTGTAATTCCTCCTGATGTTGCCCAGTTATAAACAAATATTGTTTGCCTTACTACACTGACCTAACTGGATTACTGCATATACTGCATATATATATATATATATATGTATGTGTGTGTGTGTGCGATGCTTGGCATCGGCTGACATAAAAGCCAAGTGGAATATCAGATTTGCAAAGTAATGACTGTGTGTTTATGCCGGATAACATCAGTCAGCATTTCGCCACCCTGTAGTGTCGTTAATGCCTCCTGATATTACCTGGTTATAAACAAATAGTGTATTCCTTACTAGTCAAGAAAATCACCAAATTGAAACCTTTCTTGTTTTGGAACTTGCAACTTAATTAACCATACAATATGCAGTATCACAACATAGGAAGAACTTCACATATATCAAGTTAGGATTGACAATTCATAGTACAGCTGATATCCATCAAAAGTCAAACGTCCCAAAAGTGTCTATGTGTCAGTGAACTGATAAATGTAAAATCTACCTTTGTTCTCTTCTGATTTTCGGGTGCTGTCCCAATGAAGGTGATGCACGAAAAACTCTAAGGGATCAAGTCAGGATAAGTGTTATTAAATTGACCTTGAACATTTGCAAGAACACTTAATACATTTTAATTCAGTGTTAAAACTAACCAATTTTATGTCTTATTAATAAAGCATATACATCCAAAGTATTGTTTATAGTTTGTGAATTCAATTCTCAGTTCTTCTGATTACATTTGTTTTATATCGTGTCATAATACTAACAGTATATTACATGAACAAATAACTACTGTACAAGTAAAAGTGTGAGTGAAAATATGTATTATTATATATGTAAGCAATAATACCCTCCAGGATGGGCGGTATTGTGCTATACCGGACCGCCCAGGGGCGTAATGAGGCCCGACGCCGCAGGCGGTGGGCGTTATAGCCCCTGGAAGGTCTGGTATAGCACAATACCGCCCATCCTGGAGGGTATTATTGTTCTTAGAAAATGGGCACAGTAGAACAATATTAATTTTATAACAAAATTGTTAACTAAATAATTAGTTTAATATGACTTTTGTAATAAAATAGTTCCAGTACATAGATTTAACTGGTCATCTTGGTTAACCCCCAACACACAGACACACACATGAGTTACTTCATTTGTTGAGAAATATTATTTCTATTAAACAGAGGAAGCACTGGTGTATGGTGAGCCAGTACTGTGTTGGGTTGCTATGGAGAGTCTCGCATTCTGGTAGCTGTGTGTGTCAGTGTACTCCTTGCTATCTCAGGAGTGCCCCATCGCTGATGAAACAGAAATAAAAAGAAATATGAAGAGCAGCAGCTTCCACTAAACACTACGAGGTTCTGGGGACCAGTAGCTCTTGCTAAGTGAGAGAAAAAAATGGCGGAGATTTGAAATTTTATCGGGTACTTTATGCCAATAGAAAATTAGGCTGGGCACAATGATATAGGACTACGTGAAGGGGCTAGTACTTTTTATCTACTGGGCTCTGTTGTCAGATAGACCAGGGCTCTGGGTAAGGAAATGGCCAATCAGAAGCCAGGATTTTACAAGCTCATTTTCTAATGAGTGTTCATGGTCACAATACTTCCTTTGAAACAGCTCAAGAATATCAATTGATAGACTGAAAATATTGAAAATATGTAACCTAGAAAATAGTATGAAACATATTCACAAGCGACATTTCAGATCAATACTCCTGTATACATTTTTCATCCAGCAGAGTGGGAGCAGAGGGTCGAACCATCCATGACTTTCAACATGTCATACTGCAGGACTTTACTGACATTGTGAGTGGTCCACTATGGCTCAGGTCTGGGGCACTAACACATTAAGGGGACTAACAAGGTGAAAGAGTCTAACATGTTTCAACATAAGAAAAATAGCAGGACAAGAGGACACAGCATGAGATTAGAGGAAGGCCAATTAAGGGGTAATGTGAGGAAGTTCTTTTTTAAAGAAAGGGTGGTGGATGCATGAAACGGCCTACTTCAGGAAGTGGTGGATATGAATACAGTGCAGGGCTTCAAACAGGCATGGGATAGGCATAAGGGAGCAATACAGATGAATATGGATAGATAGGTCATTGACAAAGCACAGTCCAATGGCACATTTATAATGTAGAAAAAGAAATTGGCAGACTGGATGGGCCTTGCAGTCCTTATTTGCCATCAACTTATATGTTTCTATGCACAATGGTGGGGATGGAAAGGATGAGAAGGGACTTACAAACATACGAACATACAAAATTTGCCAGCAGATAAAGGCCTAGAGGTCTATCAAGTCTGCTCGAATGTGTAGCTAGCACCCCTTATTCTGCAGCTGCCCCTCCCTTCCACCCTTCCTCTTCATTAACCCTCCCCCTTGTCCTATCCCATCCTCATTTGAAGCAGTCCACTGTTCTACTGCATACCACTTCACCAGGTAACGCATTCCGCCCAGCCACCCCCACCAACCATTCCATATCAGGTGCTACCAACAAAAGCACATTCCCTATTGTCCAGAGGTTCCCCAACTCCATCCCATGTCAGGCATCACCATAAGTGAATACTTAACCTGATGTGTCATCTGAAATGGTAGGTAATTTGTAGTCCACTGAACAACATGGAATGCATTTTAGGTGGTGGTGGCTGACATGAGGGATTGCTGTGGGCCATTTTACACCACTGGATGGTTAAATTGTTGTGGTTCCTTACATGGGAGAGAATTATGGTCCATTTAAGAAAACTTAATATTTTTTTTTTGGTGGTGTGGCCTGGCATGGGAGGGCTTGTGAGGGGCCATTGTACACCAGGAAACAGTTAACATGTTGTAACGCCTTATATGGGAGGGAATTGTGGTTCCATTGAACAACCTGGTGTGCACTTTTGGTGATGTGGCCTGATATGGGAGGGCTTGTGGGGGGCCACTGGACACCATAGGATGCTTACATTGTTGTGACGTGTGCTTGGCATTTGGAAATACTAACTTCTCATGTCTAAAATCAGTCACACTCACTACAGTGCTGAAACCCAGTAGGCCCGGTTTTTCCTTTTCTATTTCTTTAGCCATCCTAACCACTTAGCATTTAACAGCTTTAAAGACAGGCAAGACCCTTCCCCCCAATCGGTTACCAACTGTGTTACAGGCTGTTTGAAAAAAAGTCAAAAAATACTTTTTTTAAACCAGTGGGGACTGGTACCTCACACTGAGAAAGAAGCAGTCCACTGTTCTACTGGATACCATCTCTTGCCAGCAATGCACTCCACCCAGCTACCACTCTCTGTCCTGCTAGTTCCCCAACTCCTCTGTCTGAGAGGGCAGACTGTACACCACTCCCATTTCGAGAGACTCATTTCTTGGAATTGTGGATTTGCATCAAAAGTGACTGTGTGCTACCTCCTCCCCTTCTTCCATTACACCTCATATACCATGACCAACCCATCGAAAAGGATACCCAATTTGCCAATTGTCACTCAAATCCCTTCAAAACCAGGCACTGCATGAAAGTACAGTTACGTAAGAACTTACCATAACAGTATATGTTCGAGAGAGGCTCTTGCAGTAGGTAATTACATACATGACTGATGCTGGCAGGCAGCAGGACCCCATGGAAAAATTTCTAGCTAGCAGTCCCTGGCGAGGGACCACCCCATGTCAGGTGACTGGCATCAGGAGACGTCAGTATAAAGGGGTTGTCCCTGATGCCCACCTTCCAGTTCTTCCCACCACAGGCCAGAAACATCCAAACTGTAGTGTTTAGTAAAGGTATTGATGGAATTTCAAGTGGCGGCAGCACAGATGTCTGCCGCAGACACATTTCTGAAACAACCTGCTGAGGCAGCTACTCCTCTGGTGGAGTGGCTTCCTACTTGACCCGGGAGTACTGATGGTGGGCCTCAGATAGAGGACCCCTCTGAGAAAGGTCTTAGAGACCTCCAATTGAGCGGAAGTTTGTCTGTGAAGGGAACATGATAGGCGAGATGGCCACCATGTGTACATTCAGAGAGGAATGACTGAGATCCAGGTCAAACCTCCGAGTCGTCCGTCGAAGAATGGTTCCCTGGAGGGCGTTACCTGTGCCAGCTCCCGAGGGAGAGCAGTGAAACCCTTGTTCGGTGCCTCTCATCCTTCTTCGATGGCCTTGGGAAGTGGATGCCTGCCTCAGTTTTTGAGCTCCTTTTACATTGAACTCATCTTCTTCTTTTTCAGAATATGGGCTTTCGGGGATTGCTGCCACCTTTTCCGGGTAGCCATGTTGAAGCTGAGGCAGTGCTGGCACTTCTCGACTGGGTGATCAGGGCATAGGCAGAACAGGCACAGGGAATGTCCGTCCTTGTGTGGTAGTTGGGTGGCAGGGACTGCTAGGTAGAAATCTTTCAGTGGGGTCCTGCCACCTGCCAGCGTCAGTCTTATAAGTAATTACCTACTGCAAGAGCCCTCTTGAAGTAAGATCTGGGATTATAGGACACATATCCCATGTAACCCCTCCCATACCAGACACAACCAAGTAATATGTGGAGAGCGTCTTACCAGGATACTGTGGAGTCAGAAGCAGGAATCTTGAAGGGACGATGTCCATCAGTACTGAAAAATAAAATACAGGAATGGAGTCACAAAGGATCCATAGTTCTTAAATTATTAATATATGACATGTTCACAGTAGAACAATACTTATCTGATGGTGAAGGAGTCCTCATCTGTTCAGGCATGTGAAAGAGAAACAACAATAGGTTAATATGAAAAAGATACAGTAATGAGATAAGAAACCGATAGTGAATAGATACTGCTGGTGCATCGGACTACATTAGAGTGTAATGGTGCATAAGAAAAAATTACTGTTGAAGAAGTATTATAATAATAATATTAATAGTGACATAAAGGAATAAAATTAGTTAACAGATAGAAGAAAATTTGTTTTTAGTAAAGATGATTAGAAAGACTAGTGCTCTCTGCCTAGATGGCCAATTTTCAAGTGACTGTAGTATCCCGGTTGGGATAGGTGTTATTCCTTTTTGGTTCACTGGCCCATTGTTGCCTGGGCAATCAGTTAAGTTCATTCACTGACCCTTTTAATGGAATTCCTTCTTTGCACCTCTTCTGTAAATGAAGCATCTAGTTCACTTCATCTGTCAGATTGGCACAACATGCACCTTGATAACATGCGCTATCACGAATGTTCACTTGGACCATCAAATTGGCACAACATGCACCTTGGTAACATGTGCTTTCATGAATTTTCCATGCGACTGACAAATTGGCACAACATGCACCTTGATAACATACACTATCACAAATGTTCCATGCGACTGACAAATTGGCACAACATGTACCTTGATAACATGCGCTATCACAAATGTTCCATGCGACTGACAAATTGGCACAACATGCACCTTGATAACATGCACTATCACGAATTTTCACTTAGACCATCAAATTGGCACATGAAACTTGATAACATGCAACTTTCAAATTGGCACAACATGCACCTTCATAATTTGTGCCATCACAGAATCACAGTTCGACTGTCAAATCGTCCAAACATGCACTTTGATAACATGTGCTATCATTAATTTAGCACCCTAATATAGCATGGTGGTTAATCTCACTCTCTCAAAACTCCCCCACACTGGGATCCAACGATCACAATATAGTTTAGTTTAGCATAAGGATAGATACTAACTCAAGTCATACTAGGACAAAGGTTTTGGATTTCAAAAATGCTGACTTTGCTGAAATTGGGAGAGGTCTCAAAAGAGCTCTGGAGAGAATGGGGACAGGAGGGGGAGTGGAAGAACAGTGTAAGCATCTAAAGGAAGCCTTAATGGAAGTAACAAACCAGTGCATCAGATTGGTATTCAAAGGCAAGAGAACAAGAAAGTTACTACAGTTCTCCACTCACATACTCCTAATCTGAATACATTCCCCTAGTTGACCCTCTTCAATGTTGTCACTTGCCCCTTCTGACCCTCTTCCTGGCACTGGACCCCCACCTGACCAATAGCCAACCCCTAAATATTCGTACCCTAACTCGACCACCCTACATTCATGTCGCCCCCCCCTTTACTAACCAGGATGGAGAAGTGGCGGCTGAGGATAAGAGACAGCACAAGTAGGAGAGAGGGGTTTGGAGAGGGACATCACAGAGATGGGAAACAGGACAAGGCAGGAGCGGGGAAGTGGGGGAGGACCGATGCTGAAGCAAACAATAGGAGCAACAAGTGAGCCGGGAAGCAGCAGAAGGGGGTGATCCACGGAGGAATGGGGACCGGGAACATATGCTCTAGATCCAGGTGCTCCATGAGCCTCTGAGCATAGGGTCCCAATCCTCAGACTCCCAATCAAAGTACTCCTTCATGGGAACAAGAAGGTCCAAAAAAGCTGGGTCTGGAATACATCCCCGTCATCAGATTCAGCAGCGAGGGAATCAAGGTCAGACCCGCCATCATTATAGATTTGCTGGGGGTCCGGCATCATGACATCCTATGGAGGGGATGGCAGCTGAGAAGAATGAAGGGACCTTGGCGCCGGGACCTGATACAGCGCTGGGGCCAAATGCAAAGGCCAGTCTATAGGTCCAGGTTGTAAGACTGTCATTGGGACATCCAGCATCCCACCCGAAATGGGAGAAAGTTCCTCCAGGTTAAGGCCTGCAGGCTGAGATGGGGCCTCCATCTCCTTTATCCCAAGAGGGGAATGCAGAGTTTGCCCTGTAGACCAAACAACGTTGATGAGTGCACCAATGTCATAGCTGGGGGTGCACGTCCAAAATTCTTCTGGCTCCACAAAAATGCTATCCCAGATTAACCCCAATGTTGTAAACCTCAGAGAGAAGGGACATGATTGGGACCTTCAAGTACTTGAAATGGATAAATAAGGTTGATTAGGAAATTCTCTTTAAGACCAGTGCCAACCACAGCACGAGGGGGCACAGTCTTAAGCTGGAGGGTGGGAGGTTTAGGAGGGAGTTCAGGAAGCACTTCTTCACAGAGAGGGTGGTGGATACTTGGAATGCACTGCCATGAGCTCAGGCTCTGCAACTGTGCAGGCAGGGATAATGACACCCGGGGTAGCGCCACCTAGTGGTTAAAGAAATAATCCCCCCCAACATCTGGAAGGGAAACGTCCTGATGGATATTCTCTGAGACATGGATGGTAGCAATAGAAGAACTGCTTGGGGAAAGGGGACCTAGGAGACCTCAGCAGTTGGAGTCTGCTCTCCAGGTCCGAAACCAACTCTGACCGAGCCCCATGCCACCAAGACTGAATCAAAGTCTTGCAATCCGGATCCACCAAAGGAGGGAAAGGGGGTGTTGGAGTTGGTAGAGGCTAAAGGGTGGGGAGGAAGAGAAGGAATCACCAGTGGGGGGGGTAGTATCCCTGAAACACTGGGTACAGGGAGTAGGGGCTAAACCACGTGTTGAACTGCCCAAAATGACTCAGCCATGCAGTGGTCCCCAGAAAACCCCTGTGGGTAGTGCGGGATAGTTCAGGGTCTGGAATACATCCCCATCATGAGATACGGCAGTGAGGGAATCCACGTCAGACCCGCCATTGTATAGATTGGCTGGGAGTCCATGTCGGGACAGCCCACTAAGGTGCCGGCGTCTGAGCAGAACAAAGGGGCCATGGAGTTGGGACCTGATCCAGCGTCTGGGACAAAGGCAAAGGCCGATCAATAGGTCCAGGTTGTGAGACTGTCATCAGGACATCTGGCATCGGGACAAGTGCCGGAGTCCCGCACAAAAGGGGAGGAGAAAGGGCATCCACATTAAGGCCTGCAGGCTGAGGAGGGGCCTCCATCTCCTTGACCCCAAGAGGGGAATGCAAAGTTTACCCCATAGACCCAACAACGTTGAGGGGTGCACCACAGTTTTAGCTGGAGGTACCAGCCAGAGATGTGGAGGAAGAGGAGGGAGAGGGGCCTTCTCCCTCTGGTCCAGTCGTACATCCAGCGAGGCACCGATAGACCCCGACGGGGTGAACCACAGCAGTGCGACCATCATTGACGGCTGTCTTGGCAGGTGGAGGCAGGTGGGGGAGGAGCTACTGACCACCTTGCACTCCAGCTCATTAGAGTTCTCCTTATGCTTTTTGGAAGCAGTAGATTTTTCAACCGAGGACTCTTTAAGGTGGTCCTTCTTTTCCAGTGATTTTTCAATCACATCCCACATCCACCTAAACATGGAAGAGAGGAAGAGTGCAGAGGAAGGCTACAAAGACAATAGCAGGTCAGCAGGGCAAGTCATACGAGGAGAGGTTGAGGACACTGAACATGTACTCCCTGGAAGACAGGGAAGAGAGGGAGAGAGAGAGGAGGGACATGATTGGGAGCTTCAAGTACTTGAAAGGGATAAATAAGGTGATGGTGGGAAAGAACTGGATGACGGGCAAGGGACTGCCCCCCTTTATAGTCACACTGACGTCACATCACCCGACGATGGGGCATGGCCCCTGCTGATGACTGCTAGCTACAAGTTTGCCATGCAGTTCTGATGCCAGGAGATGCAGACCTATACATGAAGACCTACTGCAGAAACCCTCTCGAAGTAAGATCAGTTGTTTTCTGTCCTTTCTATGGTCCTTAGTGGTTGTCATGTACCAGGTAAGAGATCTCTTGACATCCAGTCTCTTTTCCCCCCCGGATTGGAGGACAAGCTGAGGTAATGAATGAGGGGAGTGTGTAAGTTATTGAGCAGAAGGAAGATGAGAAGATTAGTCTTGGCAATAGCAGGACTCAGGGAACACAGTTTGGAGGGATAAATCATGTTTTAGGAGACAGAAAGGGAGTGTCTGATTTGGGAGGGGAGGGTGTTCCAGAGTGAGGGCAGTCTGTAAGAGAAAGCAGCTGAGCCAGAACAGGAGGAGGGTTGTGAGGAGGGAGAATGTGTGGGTATCCCTTGACTGAAGTGAGTTGGAGGCCGCAGTAGAGGGAGACAAAATTGAGGAAAGGTAGGACGGTAAGGACCCAAACCTATATGTAGAGATAAAAATAGCAGAGTGAATTTGCCGCCACTAGTGTAGGGAAGTAAGGGAGAGGGATGAGTAGAGGGTACAGTGATGTGTGCAAGGAGGGGCATGTAGAGCAAAGTGGCAAAAAGCACTGTAGAGGGTGTCATGCTGCCTGGCAAAGGGGGAGGCTGATGCGGTGCCATAAACAACATTGGCATAGTCAAATCAGGGGATGATCATCTTGGTAAGGAGCTGACGTCAAGTATTTAGGGAGAGGGCATCCTTATTTCTGTATAAGGTGCCCAGTTTAGGGTGAAGTTTAACATGGATGTGTTCAACATGTTTACAGTAGTCAAGCCGGGAGTTCAGTCATATACCCAGGTACTTGTAATGGGGGACTACGTCTAGTAGGGAGCCATCAAGGGTGGTGAATGGGGGGTGAGGAGATGGAGGCAAGTTTGTGAGGGGTTCCAAATATCATAGAGACCATCTTTTTGACATTTACCTTGAGGAAGCTATTGTGGAACCAGTGAAGGTTGGAATGAAATTCAGCTTGGAGCTGGGATTGTATGACTGAAATAGAGGGACCATAGGTGTAAAGAACAGTGTCACTGGCATACATTTGTATGTTTACCGCAGTGGATATGGACGGAAGATCATTTAAGAAAATGGAGAATAGTATAGGGCACAAGATGGAGCATTGGGGAACACCAGAATGTATTGTGAGAGAGGGAGAGAGGGATTCACTCAACCTGTCCCCCAAACATCATGCCTCTGTCTCAGCCTGATGCCAGTCCCGTAGCTCCACAGCACCGCTGCCCACTCCCGTGAGGTGGTAAGGTGGAGGAGCTGTGCCAGTCTTTATCTCCTCATATCCTCATAAGATCTGCCCTGCTGGCCCTGAATCCTTTTGGTCACCTTATGTTACACTATCTACAGCCTGTCTTTATCTTTACTTAGAAAATGTGCATTTTATTTGCTGGGCTCCGATTGGCTAGTACCCCTGCAAGGGGGGGTACATTAACTTTCAATAGATGCCCAGCAAATTAAAAGTGCCAGCCCAAAGTGCCATTTGGCCCACTTAGTTATCCTTGTGCTCACCCTGCTGCCTCATTGGACCAAAGCACCACAGGGAATTTGAAATCGTCGCCATTTTTTCTGTCGCTAAACGAGAGATTCATAAGGTAGAAATAATGGAAGACTGGATGGGCCTTGCGGTCCTTATCTGCTATCAACTTCTATGTATGTTTCTATGTATGTAATATTTCTAAAAATTTACCACTAACTGAGGTTAGGCTAATGGGCCTGTAGTCCACCTTATCTGTATACTGATCCCACAGCGAAAACTTTACAGTGAACACATCGATGCCAATGTGGGGAGGCTGGAGTGAGTTCAGAGGAGGGCAACAAAGATGGTAAAGGGGCTTAGCTACCTGTCCTATGAGGAAAAGTTGGGAGAACTGAACACGTACTCCCTGGAACAGAGGAGGGAGAGGGGGGGACATGATTGAGATCTTCAAGTACCTTAAGTGGAATAGGCTTCCAGAGGAGTTGGTTGCAGAAGCAACAGTGGAAGGCTTCAAGAATACATGGAACAGACACAGGAGAGTGTTGGGTGTGGGGGGAGGCATGTCTTAGCAGATAGCTATACAAATGGGCAGACTAGGTGGGCATGTCGGTCCTTTTCTGCCGACAGACTTCTGTTTCTATGTTAATATCGAGAAAGGCTGAGGATGGCCAAGGGAAAACTGACACAGGCAAAAGTAGATGTGAAGCTAAGATGTGTAGAGAGGGTTCAAGAGGCTGACAAGGCATTCTTTCAATACACACAAGACCTGACAGTGAAAAACTAGTGACAGGGTGGTCAGGCTCAGGGGGAGGAAGATGAGAAGCAGAAGGCAGCTTTACTAAATGAATATTTCTGTTCAGTATTCTCAGTGTAAGACAAAAGCATGCTGCTACAATGCAGAATTAAAGTCAATATGTTGACATTTGGCTTCTACTATGCTGTATTACTCCAAGAGGGACCCAATCTTGGATCGAGTTCTGTTCTTGGGTCAGAAAAAAAAAATGTGTGTGATGGTAGTAGAAATCCATCAACCATTTTTTCTGGTCCAAGGACTGCAATCCCCCCCCTTCCCTTCATGTACCCTCCAAATTTGTTTAAAAATGGGCCCCTTTTTTCCTACCTTACTATTGGCAAACAGCCTTTGTTTGTTGGTCACAGATATGGCCTGCCGTGACAAATCAGTTCCTGTGGGCCCTGGAAAGGAAAAAAAAGATAAATACAAATTACCACAAGAAAGGTAAAACTAATTTTGAAGCGAAAATGCTTCCTTGTCCTGCTCCTAGATCATTCAGTGTTCCTCCTCTGCCCCATCTGTACCTGGTCTGCTGAGCAATCTCTATCTCAATGGCACATCATGTCAAGGATTTATTATACTAGTCTGCCCTTGATCTGTCTGTACATGCCAGCTCACATTGCAATGACTGAATGTGTGGGTGGAAGCCAAATACACAAGGTAATCCTTTTTCTTTGATTGGTGCTTTATACAGGAACTGGAAATGCCTCTCTCTCCCGGCAAGGCATGAACTTGTCCCGAAGATGATCCTCCCAATATTTGCCCACTGTGATGTAGTCTACAATGTTGTGCCCAAGTCATCCCTGGCCAGATTGGATACCCTGTTCATTTGTTTCTGCCACTTCACACTTGAGTGTCCTTCTCTCACTCATCACTGCTCTCTCTCTATCACTCCAGACCCATGTACTCCCTGGAAGACAGGAGGGAGAGAGAGATGGGGACATGATTGGGACCTTCCAGTACTTGAAAAGGAATAAATAAAGTTGATAAGGACAGTCTCTAAGCTGAGTGGGAACCATAATACTAGGGGGCACAGTCTTAAGCCGGAGGGTGGGAGGTTCAGGAGGGGGGTCAGGAAGCACTTCTTCACATAGAGGGTAGTGGATACTTGGAATGCACTGCTGGAAGAGGTCATCTCATCGAAGTCAGTGGAAAGCTTTATGAGAGGCTGGGATAGGCATAGGAGGAAAGTAAGGATCATGGGTAGGGAGGATGGGAGGAGTGGGGGAAGGCAGGGACATTACCTCAAGCTGTGGACCCTGCAATACGAGCATACTTGATAGACCAAATTGCCTTCTCCTGCTGGCTTCTTTGTATGTTCATATAGAATTTGATGGCAGATGAGGACCACTTGGCTCATCAAGTCTGCCCATGTTCTTTACCTACTGTCACATTGTAGACCCTACTTGATCTCTAGGATTACCCCCATCCCTTTTCTTGCTTCTAAGATTACTTTATACCTATCCCATTTCTTCTTAAATCCTATTACAGGTTTTGCTCCCATCACCTCCTCAGGGAGGCTGCTCCAGGCATACACCACCCTTTCTGTGACAAAATGTTTCCTTAGATTTCCCTTGATTCTACCCCCTCCAGCGTCATTGCATGACCTCTTGCTCTTGTGCATCCTTTCTTCTGAAAAGGCTTTCCTCCTTGAAACTTATTTATACCCTTGAGGTATCTGAAAGTCTGCATCATATCCCTCCTCTTCACTCCTTTCATCTAGTCTGTACATATTGGCATCGACACGGTCTCCACACACACACACACACACACACACACACACACACACACACACACACACACCACAACATGAGAAACGGTTCGCCATTCCCTGTTACAGTATTGTGGAAATAATGTAAATGCCAATTCAAACAACTGGATCATACCTTTAGGTTGCCTGGGTCACCACTGTGTGTCTGCACATTGTCTGCTTTACACACACTGTTTGTGATTTGTGTAACAGCTGCAAGCAGGCACGCACAGCACTGCTGTGTCTGCATAATGACAATGATGGTGTGAGACAAGCGTGGCGCTTGGGTCCATAAAGGGGATGGCACGAATGTGTCACAATGTGTCCCATGATTGTGGCCTATTTAACACCACCACCACCTTGCTACCTGTATGCCACTAATTTAGGAGCACACCTTGGCACACCTGTGTCCCCCTGCAGAGACACAACACACTGTGCTGCAGCATGTCACGTGGGACACTGTTGGAGGCCTAGTCCAATGCAATAAATTTGATGTCCACACACCACAGACACAACATGTATGGCTGTAGACACCCATTGGAACATAGCCATCTTGTGTGCCTGACCCCAACATTACGCTGGGATGCCAAGTTGTGTGGTAAACATGTCACTGTTGCGGAAAAAAACATCCATCCAGTACTGCCGGTACAATGTCATGCAGTTTAGAGGCTAGGCACAGAGGCCCATGGTTGCATGCCTCCCACAACAGTACTGCTGTTCCCATGGACACCATGTGCACTCCCTGACCCCACCAGGAATAGGAATGTCATGATGGATTTGCAGAACTGTGATGTGAGTCATGCTGTTAACGTACTTCACATGTACTGCACAGTCCATGTCTGTCCCCCAGCCCGCCCCATTGTAGTGTCCATGGTCATGATGTAACATATGCTAAGTGATGTCATCCCCCATTGCCATGACATGTCTGTGACCCATATCAATCATGTGACCATGTGGCACTAAGGTCATAGTGTTCACACTTGCATCTGTCATCATGCCAACATGACACAGACATGCCAGTTGTCACCATCATGCAATCTGACACCTGTAGCCCTCCATAGTGACACATCCAAAATGTATATACACTGCATTGCATGTGCCTGCATCAGGGGGTCAGTGTGATCTGTACAATGTCATCTTGAACAACAAAGATGTTGACGTAACTATACAGGTGATGATGCTCTGCACACAAGGCCTTAGGTGCTGTGTTCAATTGTGTTGATAGAGAGGTAACATCCCACTGACAGGTACTGCCAAGCATGGGACATGGTGTTCTGCACATCCCACAGACAGTGCTGTTATGTATGTATTGTCCGACAGTGTGCCTGCACCATGACAGCCACCATCCACAATTACTCAGGGTACAATAGAGTGCATGATATATGAGAACATGGAGGTGAGCTGAGGCAGTGCTTTTCACCCACCATGTCCCCACCCGATGCTGATATATGTGGACTACACTGGTGATCCACATAGTTGATAGTTGCGTGCCAAATACATTTGTGTCTCCCACATGCCAGCCTGGCCTCTGTGTCATGTCCAGGCGAGCCTAGACCCAGTACCATGGTGGATAATGCACAGACACTTCGGAAAAGTAATGGTAACACATTACAAGTAGTGGCACTACAGGACAACAGTACAACTCTGGCATCTGACTATAGATAATCCATACAAAGACATGTTCATGCAATCATCCAGTATAGGTGTGTATATCAAAACAGTCCATTCTCAGACTGTCCGCTGTCATCCCTTTGTCAAACAATGTAGCCAAAGGGTCCATCAGGACCACAGGCGGTACTGGGTTTCACGATATTGGAAGACCATCACCAAAGTCAAGTCTGCCCAGTGTCCTTGGCCCACCACTGTAAACCACCATAAGGTAACTGCACTAGGGGCATGACAGTTTCTCAGGTGCATTCAGTGTGCTACACCCATATACATTTCATAAACATCAAATGTGATGCTGTCCTGTCATGCTGATTGAAGGAATGGAACACACCGAACAATCCAACATCTGCTGTCCAACAGTGACACTGACATGCCCTGTGATGCAGTGCTCATTCCTGTCTGTCTGCCAAACCATGTTTAGAACTGTTTCTAAACATGTCCCCATGTACATATATACATATGATATGCAGTGCTGATCATGGATAAAGTCCCTTCTGAGTGAAGTGATACTGAACACCATTTGTTGGACAGTTCCTTCTCATCCATGCAATAGGTGTGTATGCCAAGCCCCAAACACAGTCAGCCTTATACAATGTGACCTTCTTTTGGAGTGTACAACATTCTGTGCCTGTGAAACCAAACTGCCTGTGCCCCACTGCTCAACACCAGTGAATTCACCAGTCCTGTCAGCATGTGGTTCCGGAACAGTGGACGACAATGACCCAGAGTATCAACCTCGTGAGGGGTCCTTCATGGAGGCTGACATGGAACTACAGGAGGACACTGACAGCCCTACACACTGGTAATGTCACTGTGTATAGATGGGCACACATGTGATGTCATAGCAGACAAGGACTGAGAGACATGGCCACTGTCATACCTGTATGTGCGCTGATGTCCATGAATGTCCAGACACCCTGTGATATGTCTGGGGCATTTCCAGTCATGATCTACAGTGCACATGTTGAGGTGAAGGTATGGCATGGCATTCCACCTTGAATCAGGCAGGCCTGAATATTGATCCTAGTAAACATTACAATGTCCACTGTGTGCTGTATATCCCTCACATCCTGCAACACTGGTATGTGCTAGGTACTGGACAGGTGCTACTGTGTCACCCGTATTCCACCAATGTCATGTCACTTCTCACAGCACAATGTTAAGTGAACCACAGCCTTGTCATGTTTGTTGTATTGCACGTAGAATGTTGAAACCTGTAACAAACCTCTCCACAAACACTGTGCAACCCAACTGTGACAGGACATGGGAGCTGACCCACTGTGCCCCCACAGTGATGGTCCACTGTCACCAATTGTAGAAGTCGTCCATAAACAACACTGCATCACCATGATATGTGTTGTAACGCTGACCAGCAAGTCCATGAGGCACACAGCCAGGAAGTAAGCAACAGAACAGGATATATGTTGTGACACTCTTGTAGATGTGACCAGCTGGTGAAACGTGTGACTATATCCCACATTCTAGGTAGTTCCTTGCAGCACTTCATTATAATGAAATGCTGGTAAATCCCCACTTTAGATGAGGAGGGAACGAAGGTGAAGGTGTTCTTCCCTAAGGCTAAGAAGGGTGAGCCAGCAGTACATCCAAGAAGGACTGTCTCAGGCTATGGTAAGGATTTTCACTACGTCTGTATGTCCTGATATCACTCTGTACTGTCATGCAGTCAATGTCAACATCCAACAGGCACACGTATTAGGCAACAACCTGAGTCTGACTACTGCTGTAACACAGATCCCAGATGACTAGTGATCATGTGATGTAATTCTGGGGACATTTACTCTGTGGTTCAGCGACTGACCTTGGGTGGCTGGCTTTTGTGATGTATTACTAGACCATGCTCCAATGTGGTGTAACTACCAAGGGTCACTATGTACCAAGCCTTGCCCCTGTTGCAAGCAATATTGCACAGATACAGGACCTACAATGTGTTGATGGTGATGGATGAAGGGGCACACACAGTTCCTGGAACAGTTCAGGTGGGGGGGCTTGCCACTCCTGCAAGCATGGCAAGTTACTGCAGGTGCCTTGGGTGTGCAACATATGTATGTCTATCTGGGTGGATGCACTGCACACAAACACAGACTTGTGTCAGTAGATGGTCCGGAATACATCACATTGGTAAAGGCCTGGTGCTCCAATGAATGGACATGTCATAACACACAGTGTCTGTGCTCTCCACTGTCACTGACTGGCCACTGTTGATACCATGTGATAGTGGCAATTATATGCCACACAACATGACCTTGCTCACAAGTTACGACATGCCATGTAGTACAACCAGTGTTTGCCTGCTATTTCTCTGCATGTCTTCATAAAGGGAAAATACAGCAGTGGTGAAACTAGCATAGGATGGGACAGTTCATGTACATGAACTGTTACAGGTGTCATGGATCCTGTGTGTACACTGAGCTCTTCGAAGCCCACAAATTATCAGCAACAGTTCATCCTCCGTAGCTGAATCACCAGAGCTATCCTCCAGTGAGCGGTTCCATATTTCCCCAAGGCTGCAACCCATATGTTAGCTTTGGACAGCTGCTAGACAAAGATAACCAAACCTTACCCTTTTAATAAGCTGACCATGAGGGGTTGTCAGACCGTGGCAACTTCATCCATATATTGGCACATTTGACAGAAAGACTGAATTGCAACTGAAGAAAATACCACTGTGTTGTAAGTAAGCATGATTCCCCCTGAGCCTCATCACGTTACCCCCTCCCCCCACGCACTGAAAAATTATACCAGCATTACCCCATGTTTATAATCCAGGCACCCAGACTTTTCCAGGTCCCCCCCAGCCTCTCCTTGACAATGCCCTCCATCACCTTGCCCACCGCTGATGTCAGGCTGACAGGCCTGTAGTTCCCTGCCACCTCCCTTGATCCCCACTTGTGGATAGGCACTATATGGGCCACCTTCCAGTCCTGGGGCACCCAGCCTGTTCTCAGAGAGATGGTGAAAAGCTTCACCGGGGGTTTCGGCAGGACATCCGCAAGTTCCTTCAGCACTCTGGGATGTAATTTATCCGTCCCTGGTGCTTTCTCCATCTTAAGGGAGCTGAGGGCTTGCCTCACTCTCTCTGCTGTGATTTCCACTTCCGGTACCTCTTCTCCCTGCTTAGCCCTCCCCCTCCTGCCAGTGATGCCTCCCCCTCTCTCCAGACCCGACGATTGGTAAGGGTCCCCCCTCCTCAGTATCTCTGTAGACATAGGCACAGGCTGCAAAAGAGAGGAACTTGAACCTGTTTTTAATTTAATTTTATTTTATTCATTCATTTGTAAATTTCTTCTATCTTGTTTAGTACTAAATGTACACCTAGTCATACCTGAAAAAGACCCCAGGCACCAGAAAACAAAATAAACTACAAACTGTAAAAAAAAAAAAAAAAAGTTTATATCCCCCAATGCTATAGAAATGGAGCTGCCTGATGAACATTTACAATGTGTGAGGGTATAGTGTTCTGTTAGCCATTTTCTCTGAGATGTAGGATACTGGCATTCAAACTGTGGGACTTGTCTTCAGAAATATAAGCTCAGAACATTGTAAAGAATATTGCTTTTACTTTTGCAAATGCAAGCCGGTGGGGAGTGGGGCTCACTTTTCTCTTCCATTTTATTTATTTATAACCTGGTAAGCACACTGATCCCAGGGACCGTTTTCAGGTACGACCCCAGGCCATGACAATGGCACAGGAAACAAACAAAAGCAAGATACATAGAAACATGGAAGATCAGTTTACACAAAGATGCCAAAGTGATAAAAGAAAGTGCACAATACACCATAACAATATTAGGTACAGCAACTTAATACAAGGTAATAAACTCAGTAATGGTGAACGCTAAAAATACAAAGTGTCTGGTAACCATGGCAGACAAACAGAGGTGGGAGGTGGAATGTGAACACTATTTAACTTTCAGAGGGTGTCTGGCTTGGGTTCTGATGGTTGCACTATGGCCTAGAAGTTCAGGCACAGAGCTGGAGACCACAGAATGTGAAACGTGAACTCCCTCTCAAACTCAGGGAAGCACTGTGGCCTAGTAGTGCAGGCACAGACCTGAGAAACACAGAATCTGTGAAGCACCATGGCTTAGTAGTTCAGGTGCAAAGCTTGGGAGCAGGGAATCTGAAATGTGACCCCCACCAAAATCAGTAAGGCACTATGGCCTAATAGTTCAGGCGCATGCTGGGAAACATGGAGTCTGAGATGTGACCCCCCCATCCTGGGTCCTTCTGCCACTTCATTCTGGTTCCCCGAGTGGCTGCTGGATTATTAAAAAAATCTATTGGTCCAGTCTTCAGGAGGTCATAGCTGTGTGTCCCCATCCTGCATTCCCCATAGACTAAATGTCCAAACTAGGCTAGTCCAATGCTGCCTGTCATATGGAGGTAAGTAGAAGCACGTTATCCAGCAGACAACACTGCTGTTTACATATGCCATTCTGAGCGTGACAACAATGATGTCTGGGGTGAGATGTGCTTTAAGGTGTCCAGTTGCAATGGTCTACCTGTTGCAAGTCCTGCCCCAAACTGCCTTGTCATTACTCATCAACAGGCATGGCATACAAAAAACAGGGTCCTGCACTGGATACTGTCCCCCATCACACACACACACACACACACACACACACACACACACACACACATATAATGGGGAACATCAGGATTTGGGCAAGCCTCCTGGTGTGGACAGGTGGGGGGGGGGAACCAAGCAGTGATGTGTTGTGAAATTTTTAACAATCCCTGAGCTCTTATCCAGCCCCACCTCAGCCCTCATCTTCCCCTCTCCTTACCCACCCACTGCCAGCAGATATATATATATATAAAAGATAGGATACTAGTAGCTCTTTAGGGTTCAGACTTTCAGAGACTGCACAGCAGCAGCACAATCTGCATAATCACTCATCCTCCAAGTGGACAATGCAGGAACTGTCTGTTAGACCTCCCACACACAGTTGCACACTGCTGTGTTTAATGGACAGTTCCATTTTTACATTCGCTTGCGCACATGCGCAAGGAACGTTTTGGGAGAGTAGCACACTTTGGCCACGTTGAATCCGCCTTATATCCTTGAACACACTACGGGCAGCAATCTAGCTGCTCAGAGCACCTCCACAGCAGGTACGGAATGAAGACTGCCAAGAGAGTGTGTGCATTCAGCACACAGCGGCTGTCAGCATCATGTGACTGCCAATCTGCAGAGGCGAGGTGGGCCAAGACCTTTTTGCATGGCCTTGGTTTCAGGGGGCAGATCGACTGTTTGTAAGTAAATCTGGGGGGAGGGATTGTATCACGAGTGACTCAACACTCTGTGCAAAGTCTCTGGCTAAATGAAGTGAAATGTTTTTTTGGGGGGGACACAGTCAGCAAGCAGGAGGTACGGGAGGTGTGGGGGGGTTCTGAGCACCCAGGAACCCCCCCCAAGCTATGCCCATGCATGTGGTTGTCGCCTAAAGCATCGGATAACATAACAGATTTAATGACCCTATGTGGATAAGATGTGGGAGCCCAGTCATCAGCCATTGTACAAGCTTTTCTCACGTTTGCTAAGAGCTCCTTTGTGATCAGCCTTAAAAGTGGAAATAAATGCTGATGACCCACCTAAAATTGAAATAAATGATTTATTTTCACTTCAGGCCTGTCACGCATGAAAATAAATGCATTTATTTGCAAAGTTTTACTTTTTACTTTCACAGCCATTGTATAAAAAGGTTTTTTTTCAATATAATATCAGAAGTCCAAGTTAAGGAAACTGATAGATAATTTGGGTCCTCTCCCTAAATACTTGACGTCAGCTCCATAACAAGATGATCATCCCCTGATTTGACTACGCCAATGTTGTTTATGGCACCGCATCAGCCTCCCCCTTTGCCAGGCAGCATGACACCCTCTACAGTGCTTTTTGCCACTTTGCTCTACATGCCCCTCCTTGCACACATCACTGTACCCTCTACTCATCCCTCTCCCTTACTTCCCTCCAAACTGTGTTCCCTGAGTCCTGCTATTGCCAAGACTAATCTTCTCATCTTCCCTCTGCTCAATAACTTACACACACTCCCCTCACTCATTATCTCAGCTTGTCCTCCTCACCTTCTCTCTTTAGCACTTACACTCTTCTCTCCTTCTTCTCCCTTTCCCGTCTCCCCAGAAAATTGAATGGTTAATGCTTTCAATTACTCCTTGTCCATGTAACCCCTAGCTGGTGCTATGCCAAGGGCTACTACCCCTGCCTACTTGGAATGAATCCACTGTGGGCACCATAGTGGATGAAGAAATTTTCCACTAGCACCTTGGCCACGGGTAGCTGCCTTTTGATCTTTGGTGGGGAAAGCTTGTGCATATATTGAGAAATGATCCGTAACCACTAACACTTTACTAATGTTTCTCTGTTCAGGCTCTAAACTCAAGAAGTCTATGCAGACCAGTTCCATTGGGGTGCTGGTAGTAATGTTGACAAGGGGGCAGGCCTCTGAGGAAAGGCTTTTCTCTGCAGGCAGTAACAGGCGCTGGAGTGGGAGGGGGTGTTGGGGGAAGGAACACACCCAGGTGGCAGGAACAGTTTCTTAAAGTCCTCTATAGTTTTCCCTTCAACCAGCAACAACTTAGCGAATTTCTCCTCAAAAGTCTCAGATGATGGTGGTGTGAGTAGTGGCGCCCTGCCACCATCTTTATTCACTGTTTAGTGCCCATTGTGGAGCCTGTCATTGACTGAATGGCCCTATCTGGCTCCCAAATGATCCCAAACCTGGCTCCGCTACTGTGTAACCCCCCCTCTTTCCCCGCTAGTGGCTACACCGATACCCAGTAACTTCACAATACCACCAATATACCTTGTGGCACCACTGTTTGCACTTACCACCAGGGCTGGTTCCTCCGGCTTGACCCTGGGGACCCCTGTAAAACAAGGTTAGGCAGAGCAAATAGAAACAGTACAGTACTTCGAGCACAAACAGGCACCGCAATCAGGCTGAATGCAGAAAAAAGATAGATCTGATTTATTCTGGGGGTTTGAACATGGGATGGGAGTAATCAGGTTAATTAGCTTAAATACTCTTATGAATCACCCAGCTGTGTATGCATTCAGAATCCCTAACACAGTCACACTGTCTGGGTACCCAGGTGGAGGATAGTGGGCTAGCCAGGACCGTTGCCCGGGGTAGGCTGGTGTTGTAGCTGGTCGGGGCCCTGTGATGGAAAAACCAATTTGCACAACACACACTATTTGTAATCCAGAGCCAGATGGCTCAGTCAGTGAGGCAAGAGAAATAAAAAATAAACCAGATGACACACTTATATTAAACTGAAATTGCAGGGAGCTGCCCTGATGGTTGTCACAATACCCAGGACTGGACACAGGATGGACAAAAATTGAGACAGCAGGTTACGCTTCTGGATGGCCAGGAGAAGCAGGGCCCACACAATTCACAGAGGCGTTGTTCCTGTTCGAGCGTGGAGCAGGGGGCTGATCCCCAGGCAGGTTTCTCGTTGATGGCTTTCCTCCATGCAGTAGGGTAGTCTGGCAAGGCCCAGCCACAAGGGGATAACCCCGGATTCAATCTTTTTGGGCTGGACACAGCTTCCAGCAAGCAGAACGCAGTTCACATGATGTGGAGTCAAATCACGACCCACTTTCAGCACACAGAACATTTATATGCACAGAAATTTTTACTGTACCAGGCAAAATGCTCTGCAGTTCCAATCATTCAGTCTCTGCTCAAACCGGGAGCTCAGAGGCAGCTAGAACTCCTGCCAGACCGATCGTATTCAGCAAAAATCTTCAGTCCTCTACAGGGTGAGCCTGGTCACACTTGGCTTCTTCATTCACACAAGATTGGATTTATTCTGAAAACCGCTTCCCTTCTGTGTCTCAGGGGAGTAGGCAGTTATGCAGGCCAGAAATCAGGCCTTTCCACAGTTCCACTACTACGAGGACGGCTGCTCAGACTCGACGAGTTGTTACTCTACCAGCTTCCAACTTAGTTCTACCCCAAACAGCAGACAGCTCAAGGGTTTCCCTCAGATCCAAAGGTTCAGTTGGCTGATGCAGTTGTCAGTCAATGTGAGAGGCACTGCGGAAGATCAGTGGCCAGGGCCAGCAGAATGCTGGGATGCATCAGAATGGGGATTACCAGTAGAAAAAATAGAGGTCATAGTATCCTTGTACACCCATCTGGTTAGACTGCATTTGGAACATGGAGTCCAGTTCTGGAGGCCATACCTCAAAAAGAATGTGGGGATGCTGGAACGAATTCAGAGGAGAGCAATGAAGATGGTAAAAGGGCTCACCCACCTGTCCTATGAAGAAAGGTTGAGATATTTGAACATGTACTCCCTGGTACAGAGGGGGGGGGCATGATTGAGACCTTCAAGTACCTTAAGCATACAAACTGGGTGCCAGTGAGCATCTTCCAGCTGAAGGGAAATCAGAGGACGAGGGGGCATGGCTTGCAGATGGAGGGGGGGCAGTTCAGGGGTAACATTAGGAAGTACTATTTCACAGAGAGGGTGGTGGATAAGTGGAATAGGCTCATGGAGGGGGTGGTTGGAGAAGCAACATTGGAAGGCTTCAAAAAGGCATGGGAGTGTTGAGGGTGGGGGGGGCGCATGTCCTAGCAGATAGCTAGACAAATGGGCAGACTAGGTTGGCCTGTTAGGCCTTTTCTGCCATCACACTTCTACAAATCTATGAATATTTTTAATATTTCAAGACAATTAAACAGATACTACAGGATATTACAACACACTGTAAGGAACAGATTTTACAGAAAATAAAATAAACTGGTTTTACACAATAGGTTACAAACAAAACTCTAACTTATTTCTAATTCTACAAGGTAGGTCAACTTACCACGAGACAAGTTAAGTCATGGAAGACAGGAACTTTTAGATGGCAGTTTGTCCATAGCCCTAAGCCTGACTGACTCTATGAGGCCCCGTTGGCCCTAAAACCCTCTAGTTGCCATCTGTGACACATCATCCAGTATTATCCAGTATCTGGTGGGTTATTATTCCTGAGCTGCATGCCCAGGTGTGTTGTGAGGCATGAGGCACTTGTGCTGACTGCCTTCAACTACCTGAAAGTGCAGTTCAGGAACAGCAGCCCACACACTGGGGTGTCTTACTGCACTTATAAAATGAGTCTACAGTAAAACCAAAACTAAGATAAGTTTAACAGTGCAGTTGCTATTCCTGAATTGCACTGCTTTGGAACCTTCTGCACCTATCAGGAAGCAGGATTCTCCCTACCCATTGTATAATGCCTGGTAACACATAATTCCCTATCTGCTATTGCACATTATTTGTAATTCACAGTTTTCCACATTTATTTTGTGTATTCTTTCCACCAATCAGCTAGGATACTTAAATGATACAGTGGTTATAATCATGCAATCTACTGGTATCAGACTTGGACAGAAAAAAGCTTCTTATAGGACTGCAAACTATGTCACCCTGTGACTGCACAAGAAATGCAGCCAGTACTCTTCAGTCCTTTATGTGCCAGTTTGGTAGAGTTGCTTCATTTAATGCAGGAGTGCAGTTCTGCCCCACCTCCCCAGGTTTAGAAAAATAGAGACAAAAAATTTGGCAGCACACAGTAGTTAAAAGCACTAAGCACTATCATTTTTTGCATATTTGTTCCCACAATGTTCTGTTCAATTGATGTCTACAACTGGGAGTGCAGAGGAAGTCCAGCTGTATTTCCTATAGCTGCACCAATGGTTTCAACCCCATCCTACAAAGCACCTGCTTTGATTTTGGGTTTACTTTCTACAGATACACATCTATTAGCTCAGGTGGACTTGGAGGTTTATTTTCGTTTCACATTCGTACTGTGCCACGCAATTCACGTCTATTGAGATACGATGTATTTACTGCACCTGCTGTCAGGAACTCCAATCACTGGATAACGTTTACTATAACACCTAATGAAGAACCCTACCCCTGCCAGTTGACTGCTGTTCTGTACTTAAACGTTATTCTCTCTTGCTTTAGATGGGTTTATGGCAGCTTGTCTGATTGATCTAAATGCAAAACAATTTCCCCACCAAGAACTTTAGTACCCATTCACCATACTACACTTCCAACATATATTGCTTTCATAGTGCCACCTCCCCTATATAACGCCTCAGTCTCACCTCAGGGTCCACATGTAGCCGTGATCATATGAAAAATAGTTGCCCGGCTCTTCAGCAAAGCCACAGTAGTAGATCAGTGCTGTCTTCTTCCCTGGGACAGGCGAAAGTCTCTACAAACTCCTTGTTGGCGTTCCGGCAACTCTTGCAGGTGCCCACATCTTCAGCCATGGTAGAGCACGGAGGAGAGCAGGTGATCAGCCCAAAGAGCTAGGCTTGCCTTCTATCTTTTGTACCACTCATCCGGATCCCTGGCACTTCACTGGTGCTGCTGCTCGCAGCCGTCACTATCAGAGGAGGACGGAGTGACAGCAAGGAGGCTGGAAACCAATTCGCTGTCATCATTAGGAGGGGGGTGTGCTTGCAAATTGCAATGACCAGATTATTTCAGACCCAGAACGCTGATGTGTTCCGCACAGAATTCCTAAGGGTTGTCATAAGTAAGGCTGTGACAATTGTGTTGGCATTAGTGTACAGCTCATTACAGGAGCTGCTAATACGCCTGGAATAAAAACTGTGGCTTTTTAGATGAGCAGACGGGTCTGGCCCCAAGCATAATCATGTGATTGATTCAGTTTTGAATTCAGGAAAATGTTGACACCTAAAATGACTAAAATGATGACGGGCTTTGATGGGATTAGTGATTGCAGCATTGCTGAACCATGTACAGTACAGGTGCAATAGAGTAGGTGGTGCAGTACAAACTTCAGTTTACAAGCTTCCCAGACTCCACCAGATATTATACTTTTCCCAGCAGTAAAAATAAAGTGCAACCAGTAGGTATTTATGACTGCTTCTGTTCACAATTCAATAATTTTTTCCGTGATTTTATTGGGGTTGGGGGGGGGCAGCTGGGTGGAGGACAAAGCAGCAAAAAAAAAAACACACAAAAAAAAATCACAAAAACAAAAAACAACGAGTTATACAGTTTGGGGTTAAAACAGGTACTGTGTTTTTGGTGGGGCTGGGCAGTTTCCTGAAATCCAATATTACAGAACTGGAACTAGTGCTGCAAAACTCCCGCCCCTCCGAATGTTGGTTTGTGAGCTGTTCAAATCGCGCGCCAAAATGGAACTTGTGTACAAAATAAAATCTTATGTATGAATGAGCCTAAATAAAAAATATAAAAATATAAAACAAAAAAAAAAAAGACCCAAAATTTAGCGACATGAAAATAATACCGGCTGCAACAGGGATTTTTTTTTTCTTATACTGTGGAGACCAGCAATATCATTGAGAATAACAAATAAATTCAATATTTAGTAACAGAAACAGAAACAGAAACACACTTCAGTAGTGAGGGAACTGGCTTTCTCAAATTGTACTTCATAAACAAAGGCTACCTCAAATCTGCCTATTCAAAACATTAGTGCACTGGCGAGAAGCCCTAAAACAATTTGTGGTTGCATGAAGGACGACCGACAAAAAACTGTTTTATTATTGGCATATTTTCAAGAGACTTTAACAACTTTCAATTATACTTTCACATCCCTACATCACACCCTTACTGTTTCTGCCAGTTGGATTCCCCATTATATTGACCATTCTTCTAAACATACCTCACAAAAAGTCTTGCTTCCACGTTCCCTCACTAAACAAAGCAGTGGATTTCTGGCAAGTGTTCTCTGAGTGCCTCGCAGATTCTGATGATTTGTAGACAATGCGATAGATTCTATCGGAACTTCAGTGCAGAAGCAGAAAATGAAGCGAAATGACTCTCGGCAGCATGTGTTCAGGGAAAAAGCTACTGACCTCTGGTGTGCTGTTATTGGATCCTTAATCAACCAATAACAGTTAGCCACAGGTCCCTGCGTTGCCATGCACTAGGCAGATTTCTAAAAGGGGTAGCTTTGTTTATGCACTGCAGCTCCAAAAAAAAGTAATATTGAAGACGAGTTATCTCGTCGGCGGCAGTAGAGACTGCAGTTACTTATGACGAGTTATCTTGTCGGCGGCAGGATGAGGGTTAATTGTCCTGTATTTATAGATGAAAACTGACCAGTTTTTCTTATAATCTAAATCAAGGGGTAGCCAATCTAGCCTGGTTAACAAAATACAATGATGAGTTCTGAAACTGCAGCGCAGGACATATCTTGCCACCCTATAGTATAATTTGTCTAATTTATTTAAAAGCTGTTTAGCTGCAGACCTATAGATAAATTCTCCATACTTTAATACTGGAAGTATGAGCTGTTCTGCAATCAATTTCCTGTCCTGCAATTTCAGACATCTGGATGTCCTTTTCAAAGCTCCTAATTTTTTGTGTGTTTTGGTAACAATGGTTTCAATATGCCCCTTAAAAGTTAGCAAAGAGTCAATATTTACTCCTAAGTAACAGTAATTTGCTACTTGTTCTATTGGGATTTGATTTATTGTTAAAATTTGTACGTTCGAGACCAACTGATGTTTGTTAATTCCGAAGTACATTAGTTTAGTCTTATTAACATTCATTTTTAGCTGTGAGCTGGTGAACCACTCCTGAACCCTGGTGAAATCAGTCTGGAGTTTTCTCTGGAGATCCACTGGACCATACCCAGAAGCCACCAGGATCATATCATCTGCATACATCCTTATGTCTGTGTGCTGAATCATTGATGGTAATTCATTATTAAAGATCAAAAACAACAGGTAATGTTCAGACACTGCCCCTCGACTTAGCGGTAGTTGTGCATTTAATTGTTTTCTGTTTTTATTTATTTATTTTATTTATTCATTCTTGGATTACAATACCTCTGAGCACAGACAGCTCATTTACAAAGGTTCCACGTCAGTGGGGAGGGGAGAAAAAACATACAAAGGGGTAAAAGTACAATGTTTCCAAAACAGTAAAATAAAGTGAGCAAATATATATGTATCTATATGTAGTTTTATCATTCTAATAGGAGGAAAGAAAGAAAGAAAGAAAGAAAGAAAGAAAGAAAGAAAGAAAGAAAGAAAGAAAGAAAGAAAGAAAGAAAGAGGAAGGGAGGAAGTGGCAGTCATAGGCCTTGTCAAGCTGGTCTGGGGGAAGGGTAGGGATAAGGGGTGAGGTAGGCAGGAGGTAAGAAAAGTAGGAGGTGGCAGCCATAGGTCTTGTCAAGTTGGTGTGGAAGGAGTAGGGGCAGGGGGTGAGGTGGACGTGGGGTAGCCAGGGGCCTTGTCAAAGTGTGAAAAAGGGGGGTAGCCTCAGAATTATAGAGGTAACAGCAGAGATACAGGGTTATCCAGTTGTGAGGAAAAGATTGAATGCTAAAAGATGGGAGTCTTAGGTGAAGCAGTCACAAGAACTGTTGGCAATGAAATGTTGGCGTAACTTCAGTTTGAATGGTCCCAATTTAAGTAGGGTAGTTATATCACTAAGAACAGTATTAAACCAGTGAGGTTCTCTGTTGACAAATGAGCATTGCCCCTGGGTTGTCTGGCATCTAGGAACATGGACATGATGGCTGTTTGAACTTTGCATATGCTGTGAACTATAATGGGGGCTTGGCAGGTTTGCGGTGAATGACGGCAAGAGGCCAAGAAGTGTTTTCTTGGCTAAAAGACAGGTTTGGTATTGGATCTTCCCAGAGAGCTGTAGCCAACCAGTCTCAGCATCTAGATCACAGGTGTGGGTGAAATGTGTGGACCCCATGAGTAATCTGCATGCCTTGTTCAGAGAAATGGATATCCTGCACGATGAAGACATGGGGGCTGTTCCATAGATTACAAGACCATAGTCTACAATGGTTATGATGGAACTATATATACAGTAGCAAGTTGGAGGGCTTCTGGAGTAAGGCAGTGTGTTTATGTCTATGTAGGAGACCAATCTTGACATTGACAGCCCTGGCTACATTATCTATATGTTTAGCATAGGATAGACAGCTGTCTAAGGTGACCCCCAGATATTTGAAATGTGGTATTTGTTCAAGAGGGACTCCAAGACAGTTTCTGATGGTAAGTGTATGGGATTTGTGCTTGATTTGGGTGCTGCTGAACATCATTACTTTGGTTTTCTTGTAGTTGAGAATCTGTTTATTTTAGAGAACCAGTCCTCCACTTCCGCAAACCCACTCTGAAGGTGAAGTTCCATTTGCTTTGGGTCATGGCTACTGGAGTAGACGACCACATCATCTGCATAGAGGAGGAGGATCCTTTGGTGGCAGAAACAAGGTAGGTTACTAAGGAAGATGCTGAATAGGAGTGGCCCCAGGATTGAGCCCTGTGGCATGCCACAGCGGATCGGCTGTCGATCAGATACAACGTTAGCTTTTTTTTTACCCATTGAGAGTGGTCTTCAAGATAGCTTTTGAACCAAAGTGTTGTGTCAGAGGAGAGGCCAGTAGTGGTAAGCTGTTGGAGGAGCAGTGAGTGATGGACAGTATTGAATGCTTTGATGAGGTCTATGAAGGCAGCTCCTACTAAGGTGCCCTGATCCAGAGATTGATGAATAAAGCCAGTGAATTCCATCGGGGCCAAGGTGTTGCTGTGCCCCTTCTGGAACCCATGTTGCTGCAGGCATTGAATAGAGTATTTTTCAGGATAGCCCACCAGTTGGTCAGCAATAATGTGCTCAGGTTCCTTGGATACTGGTTGAAGGATAGATATGGGTCTGTAATTTGCATGATGGGTACTGTCACTACTCTTGTGCGCCGGAGTGACTAGTGCTGATTTCCATTTGAGCACTTGCATTTATACAATATATTATTTATTATATTATATATTATTTATACAATATATTGTATAAATGCAAGTGTTCAAATGAATGTGAATAGTTCTATAAAAATTAATAAGAAACTTAATTAAGAATATTTTACAAGTTTTTACAGTTCCCCTGAAGAAGTCTAATTTATTAGGTGAAATGTTGGGACTACTTAAATTTAATAAACTTTTCGAGTCAAGAACTATTGGTGTGAGAGCCTTTGTTGCTTACGAGCATGCCATCCAATTCTGTTGTCTACATACTGTACCTGTCATTCTGCGGGTGGCCGGGTGGTATGCGGGTGGTATGCAGCCCACCCTGCTCCTCCCATCATCAATGTACTTGGCATCACTTCACCTTGTAATTGAGCTCCAAGGTGAATTTTGCAGTGCTTCATGGGATTGCAGGCCACATGGGCTCTAGATTGTTCTGCACAGCCTCAGTTCTGTGTAGTGTGTGTGTGTAGTGGAAGACGGAGACAGTTTCCTCTCAGAGCTCTGCGATTCAAATCCTCTAAAAGCTATTAAAAAAGCCTTTTTGAGCCATTTTTTTGCTCAAAATTTAGTACATCGATTGTAGGAAGCCTTCCTGTGCTCACATCATCGAGTGTTTATTGTTTGTGTGTGGATTTTGAATATTAATTTAGAACAGTTAGTCTGTGTACTGTAAAGTGTGCTTCGGGGGAGGGGCGTATCAGTGGTGTAGGTAGATTAACCTTGAGAAAAAGGTAGTCTTTCTGTTTTGGTTACATTTTTGTCGTATAACTGTGTTAATGTACACTCAGTAATATTTTCAGTAATTCTTGAGATTTTTTTGCTGACTGTTGTGGTGCAGCAGTGTATAATTTCAGTTTGTTTAAAACATTGGGTTATATTACTAAAGGTTTTCAATTTGCTATGCATTACTTGTAGTGTGTATGTGTGTGTGTGTGTGTGTGAGAGAGTGTGGGCATGTGTGTGCGTGCGTGCGTGCATGTGTGCATGTGAGCGTGAGATGCATGCCATTAAATCAGACACCTTTTGTTGTGCCACAGAGTATTTACAGCAGTGTGAACCTGCTATCCACCGCACCTACATGAATTTTTTATACTGCTTTGTGGCATCCACTGGTAGTGGACTGTTACTGCCGTGCACTACACCCGCCCCCCCACCAACTGGCAAAAGGTATTCTTTTCCAGATTTGGATTTGTGACTTGTGAGCAGTGGTTAGGTGTTGTTGTGCCTTTGTGTCTGCATCTCTTGAGTGCGCAGTGCAATCTTAATTTGTCTGTGCATTTGCACTTTGCAGTACACCATTAATTCTGGGAGTTTGCATTTCTTGTTATGCTCTCATTTCACTTCATCAGCACAGGGCAATTTTCTGGACATAAGACAGCAGCATTTTGGGGATGCACATTAATTCAGGTGACTGTGTGTGACCACTGCATGCATGACTGAGTGCACCGTTAATTCTGGGAGTCTTTGCATTTCTTGTTACGCTCTCATTTTACATCATCAGCACTGGGAAATTTTCTGGATACAAGACAGTAGCATTTTGGGATGCACATTATTTCTGGTGACTGTGTGTGACCACTGCACTCATGACTGAGTGCACCATTAATTCTGGGAGACTTTGCATTTCTTGTTGTGCTATCATTTCGCTTCATCAGCACTGTGGAGTTTTCTGGACACAAGACAGTAGCATTTTGGGGATCCACATTAATTCTGGTGACTGTGTGTGAGGGGCTGCCAATATTGTTGTCACTCCGCCTTATTTCGCATTAAGGCAGAATGACCATGCAAAGTAATAATTACAAGGAGAAGTGAGCCTTTTGATTTAGCCACTCCACATAGTGGAGTGACAACAGGAAGTGGCTCTTCATGTTCACTTCACCAGCGGAATTTAATTTCTCTGCATCTCTAGTGGCTACATGGGCTGGGTACATGTTAATTGTGCATATGCATGTGCACCTTAATGCATAGGCCCCAATAAAAGAAGTGGTTATGAGAGGAAGGTAACATGGGGAAATCCCAGACTGAATTGCCACAGTTCTAATTATAGAAAAACCTGCAATTTCCATGTTCTACTGCTTACCCAAAGTGCAAAAAAACAACACATTCACCACCAGGCAGATCCATAATTTCAGGTCTGGGATCTTATCCTGAACCTCTGTCTTGCAATGTTGACCACCACCTTAGAGATTTTACAGAAGCTGTGCCATCAGGGATGTACTGACTTGATAAAACCACCAATAATTCTGAGACAAACTTGGAGAGAGTATTACTAGACACACTAGATATGGTTGATTCATATACATGTATTCCTCAAATAGAAGGTTTACAAGTCCTAAGACAAATATTGAACTTGAGAAATTCAGAAGACTCCCCTACTACAGATTTTTTGTTAGAACAAGATTCCTTGGTTCTCCAGAAGAGCTATTTTAAATCTGATGAGGACTTTTTTTCTGCAAGTAGGAGGCACAGCAATGGGGTCAACCATGGCCACATCATTTGAAATCTTATTTATGCATAATTTTGAGACAGCTTATTATGAATCATTAAAACCTATTTTTGGAAAACATTTTATTATATAGAAGGTACCACAAGTACAGAAGGTAACGCAATTCTTCGCTGGCAAGAGATGGTGGAGAAACTGGAAGATTTATATAGCCATTTGAATAGCTTGTATGAAATCAATAAATTTACTTTGCAGTATGATGCTAACAGTATACCATACTTAGATCTGGAAATATTTAAAATGGGGAGCAAGATCTGAAACAGACTGTATAGAAAGCCAACTGATAAAAATTCATTACTACATAACAAGCTTGTACACATGGAAAACATCTGAGGACCATTCCCTATGGTCAGCTTCTCACACTCAAGAGAATTTGTACCCTGAAGGATGATTTTCAGATGGCTTCAAATGATCTTCACAACAGACATAAAATGAGGAGCTACAAAGATAAGGAATTAATCCCAACATGCCAGAAAGCAAATTTTAAAAACAGAGATTACCTTTTGATCCCTGAAAAACAAAACACAACTTTGCCAGAAAACATTGTTTTCTACACCAATTAACACAGCCTTTGGCCATATCAAAGGCATTAGTAACAAGAACTGGCAAATTTTTAAAGCAACTAACAGAGCGGCACAGGTTTTTAATAAATCACCAAGGACGGCTGATAAGAAATGTTAAATCTTAAGGGATAAACTTGTTCAATTTGAGTTTAGAAGGGGGAGCCAGCAAACCAGTTATTTTAGTTTTCCCGCCAATGACACCAGAAAACTTTCCTGGTTGCCACTGTGCACAATGCAGTAATGCATACAAGTATCAGAAATTTATAACCCAGACTGGATAAAAAAGATCAAAATCAAAACAATTTATAAAATGGATAGGAAAAATATTGTATTTTCATTGGTTGCTAGCAGTGCATTAGAAGAGTTTAATGCATAGCTAGCAACAAATTCGGGTAAACACAGCTGCATTTAAAAAATTAGATGTCATGAAGCAAAATGGAATGTTTATTTTCGAATCGCCACCATTTTTTTCTACCAATAACCAGGAACTTGCTCAAACCCTGTACACCTTAATCATAATCATCAAATAACTCACTCTCATGGGCTTAATTTTCAGTTACTTGCTTTTCTATTTTTTAATCATGGAGATCGCTCCCCACTCTTGCAGCACTCTCACATACACTGGAGGTCAGGACGGAACTGAACGTATGGCCGTTTGATAATATGTGGCTGCTCAACACAGGGAAAGAGATGCTGCAGATTTGCAGCTTGTGATCATTTTACTCACTAGTGTTTTAAGTTTACAGACATAGATAATCAAAAGTAAATTCTATTAGTTTTACTGTTTCTTTTTTTTAGTTTGGTTTAATACAACACTGAAGCTGTGATAGATTGCCACCCCCCCCCCCACATGAGTGCATCGCTACTCGCACTGCCATTTCCTTCAGCCCTACTCGGTCTCTACCTCTCCTACTATAATTTCACTCCATTCTACCAAAACAGTTCCACTGTAACTTACCTTTCTTTTTAATTAAAATAGCCACAAGGCTTGCTCTCCACTCCAGCCCTCACGTACATCTTTGTCAGGCAATTTGTGTCACACAACTAAACATAGAAATCCCGCTGTATGTAAACAAAGGTCAGTGACTCTTTTCAACTTCAGCAGCCCTCCCACAAAGTAGGACATAAGGCAAAATAGCAGCCATCTTTAGTTTTAGTTGAACATGATACAGCTGGTTTTGTCATCTGTTATTTACAATCACCCCCCACTCACGCTCCCCTCCCCCCCATGCAGCTTGTTTGCTCACTCAGGTGCTCGGGTTTTCTTTCATTTCAAACATAAACTGTTTCTTCAGCTAAACTTGTCCTCCCAATCCTCCTTTCTAACAGCATTGTATTGTTATATTCATGCTTCTGATTTTTCTTTAACACTGCCAACCTCCATTCATTCAGTTCAAACACTGTCCTGAACTCACATGATCAAAAAATCATTTTAACAAATAAAAGAGGTAAACAAGTTCTCTCTTGCACTTATAATAATAAGAGGTATGTGTGTGTGTGGGGGGGGGGGCATCTAAGACCTACAGGACCTCAACATTTCAGAACTATAGCTTTGGTAGCCACAACACAACATAAAGCCTAAGGCAAAAATCAAAAAAAAAAAACTTCAAGTTTATACAAGTGGAGGGACTATTTTATTACATGGTAAGCTAAATTTCCCTTTATTATCTCCTTAAAACTTTTTCTTTAGTTCTCTTTTGAAGTCCATTTAATTGGTCCAATAAGACACTCGGGGGTGTGCATTAGACATTTCTAATGCATGGTCAGGGGCTAAAGGTACTCGGCCTGTGGTCTCGTGCCTTACCATGCCCCTGGCCGTGCATTAGAAATGTCTAATGAACACCCCCTCATGTCTTATTGCTTACTTATCACATGTGCTTCAACATGTGGTATACCTTGTGAAATGCCCCTGTGACAAGTTTTATATACAGGGGAGACCAGGATGTAGAGGTGGGCAAAAGTTGCAAATTCTGCTTTTGTGGAATGTCCATGAAAATTCAGAAATTTCACAGAATTTCCCAAACTTCTGCCATTGGTGAGATCGGAATCTTCTGAATGTGTTTGCTGGATGTTCGCCCTGTTCTGCAAAATGTTTGGGCTGAACTGTGGAATAATACTCATGAACTGCGGAATAACATTTCTGAGGAATTTGTTTTCCGCAGTTTAATGAATTATTCCTCAATACATGTAATTATTCTGCAGTTCAGTTATCAGGTCTGTGATTTTTTTTCTCTGCAGTTTAATAGAATAATCCACAATTTATACATTTATTCTGCTGTTCTAAGCTGGAATTTCTGTGATAGTTGCTAAATTAATTTCTGCACTTTCACAGAAGTGAAAGTCCGACTTTTGCAGAATTTCCGTCGGTTGAAGTTTTTTTTGCACACCTCTATCAAGAAGGAAGTGAGAATTTGCTTATATGAACCTAAATTCCTGATAGACAGAAAAGATGAAGCCTTTAGCTTGGCACGCCACTTTTATGTAACAAATCATCAGATCCCCTCACATATGTTCTTATGGAATTGTAAGGGTGGAGACTGACAGTGTCGGGGGGGGGGACTGGGAAACATAGAAACACAGAAACATAGAAGTTGACAGCAGATAAGGAATGCAAGGCCCATCCAGTCTGCCCATTTATTGTTCTACCTTATGAATGTGCCATAGGCCTTTGCTCTGTCAATGACCTATCTATTCATACTCATCTGTATTGCAACCTTATGCGTATTCCATGCCTGTTTGAAGCCCTGCACTGTATTCATATCCACCACTTCCTGAGGTAGACTGTTCCGTGCATCCACCACCCTTTCTGTGAAAAAGAACTTCCTCACATTACCCCTGATTTGGTTTTCCTCTAATCTCATGCTGTGTCCTCTTGTCCTATTATTTTTCTTATATTGAAACATATTAGATTCTTTCACCTTGTTAATGTTCGTAAGGTGTTTGAATGTTTCAATCGTATCACCTTCTCCCTCCTTTGCTCTAGGCTATACATATTGAGCTCAGTTAATCTGTCCTCATGTGTTTCCTGATGCAGTCCCTGCACCATTTTGATTGCCCTTCTCTGGACTGCCTCAATTTGATTAATGTCCTTGTGAAAATGAGGTCTTCAGTACTGCATGCAGTACTCCAGATGGGGCCTAACCAGTGTCTTGTAAAGAGTGATTATTACCTCCCTCTTCCGACTTGTGATACCCCTACTAATGCACCCCAACATCCCTCTAGTTTTACTTACTGCTTTAGAAGTCTGCTTGGATGATTTCAGGCCATCGGTAATGATGACACCCAAGTCTCTTTCTTCCCTTGTGACTGCCAGCAACTCCCCTCCCACCCAACCTATAGGTGGCTTCAAGGTTTCTCTTCCCTATGTGCATGATCTTGCACTTCTTTGAGTTAAACCCCAGTTGCCACTCTTCTGACCATGTTGCTAGTTTATCCAGATCTCTTCTCTTTCTGCCCACCCCAAATGGATCATCTACTCTGTTGCAGATCTTGGTGTCATCTGCAAACAGAAAATTTGCAAAAGGGAGATGAAATTATTTCTATGTGAAGACTACTGGTTCAAAATATTTGGAACATTACATGTAAAATTGGGATTCATTGATGAAATTGACTTGATTCCATTACTATGAGTATAATGAGTATAATGAAGAATATATAACCTGGAAACCTCACTTTAATTATTTTCCTTTTTAACTTTCACATTCCCCTTTTCCCTCCACTGATTTTTCCCTATTTTCTTTCTCTTTTTGTTTCTCCCCTTTCTCTTATTACCTTTACCCTGTTCATAGCTCCCTTCCCCATACCCACCCTTCCCATCTCCTCTTTCCACCCCTTTTTGAACCTCTCCCCTTCACCTCTTGACCCTCCTTGTATACCTTATTATTTCCTCTCTTAAACACTTATTTCAGAATGATTGTACAATATTTTCTATTTATATCAGTGGGAATCCTAATATTTCTGTTATTTATGTTTAAGGTAACAAATTGATCAGTTTTCTGTAAATATCTCTAATATGGTATGATATACTAATGAGTGGATGAGTCACTGAGGATTTGGAGAGCAATACTTCAGTTCTGGACTTAGTACTTGGCTTCCCTGACCTCATGATCTTAAGCATTTAACAACTGACCTCCTGCCAATCCAGACTTCCAAATAATAATTAATTACATAAACTTAGGAAGCTGTAAATGTCTTATACATAAGTCCTTTTAAGCACATGAATGTGGTGACATTTTTTAACTTAGTATAGTTTCTGTTAGGATTGTAACTGGAATGTACTGGGAGGAGTGTAATGCTTCTATCCATGAAGCATTCACCCATTGCTATGCACTCCTTGTGGAGTGATCACCATTTAAACAATGATGTCATATATGAGAAGGTACACTGTGATGTCCTGATGTGGGGATGGTGGTAGTAGCTAAAATGCCAAATGTCAGCATAGACCATTGAGCACTGATGGCAGGCATGCTGTAAGACTTGCACGAGCAGTGCATGTTGAACTTCTAACATATCAATTAATGCTAGCTGAAATGATGAGCATGAAATGTACCAGTATTTATTTATAAATGCAATAACAATATATTTTTGTGCAAATGTACAGTATCAGCTACATAAATAATGTTTTTGAAATGTTTGCATTAGGAACACTTACTCTTGATAACAAGGGGGCACAATTTGAAGAATGAGGGGGATCGCACAGGGGCAATGTGAGGAAGTATTTTCTCATGGAGATGGTGGTGGATACATGGAATGGCCTTCCTGAGGAGGTTGTGAGGTCAAAAACAGTGGGGGAATTCAAGAATGCATGGGAAAGGCATAAGGCAATTCTGGTGGGGGATAGGAGGAAGTAGGCTGTTGGTGAACTAGGCTCTGCAGCTTCTACAAAAGGTAGGGACATGGGCAGACTGGGTAGGTCAAACAGTCCTTATATGCCATCAAAGTCTATGTTTCTATGTAAAGCTGGAGTTTACCAGTGCAACACCATCGGGAAATGTAAAAATGGCCAACCTTTGAGAGTAAAAGAAAATGGATCTACGATGCCGGTTCGACAACACTTTTGTTGTCTGGCATCACAGCGATAGGATTTATGTTGACTGCAAGTTGTGGTAGACATAAATCCCTTATGTCTCCTGGTCCTGTTTTTCTATTGGGGCTTCACCCCCCCCCCCAAACACCCCATGTGGGAGGCTTTACCTCCTGCACCCCCCATACATTACATTATCAACTCCACTCTGAGTTCATTCTGGGAGGGGGTGTAGGACCAGGAGACAGTGTGTCCCTGTCTTAGGTGCACCAAAACAGTGCCCTGTCATCAAGGTTTTGATATTGCCAACAGCAAGGTACGTCGCTGTTTTGGTGTCGCCGTCAGGTCGGCATAACAAAGAAAATAAAGCAAACTTCAGAAAAGGAATTTCTGGCTCACTGCTAGATTCTTCATTTTTTCTGCTTGAACTAAAATTTAATGCAAGGCAGTGCAAGGACAAGCACTGGAGGAGGTGGACTGCAATGACTGAATATTGTTTAGGAGGTAAGACAAAAGCAGACCTCAGAGGAGAAGAATCTGGCAGCAATAATATGTCACAGTGTAAAGATCCCAACACAATATTGCATGGCATACAGGACATCTAGCAGTATTTTTCAATGTGTAGGGAGAGCCTTTTCAAGTAGAAAGAAGGAAGTGATCCCATCCCTCTACAGGTCCTTACTGAGCCTGTAGGAAAGCAAAAACCAAAAAAAAACAAAAAATGAAAACACTTCAGTAGGGAGTGAGACTGGAAAGGCCACATCTGGTGGGAGTACCATGTGCATTCTAGAGCCCTCACCTAAAAAAGGACAATATCCTATGAGAGGCAGTCCAATGGAATGCATTCAAAATAATTCACTGGCAACAGGAAGAACTATGAGGAAAGGTTGGCTGACCTCAATATGTACTCACTGGAGGCTAGGAGAGAAGGGGGACATGACTGAAACAGTCAGGTATCTAAAAGGTATAAACAGTGTTGTTGATCAGCAACTGTTTAAACTTAGTGAGAAATTCATTACATGGGGCCACAACTACAAAATGGCAGGCAGCGGATGTAGGACTGATGTGAGGAAAAATGTCTTCATTGAAAGGGTCGTGGAAAAGTGAAGCCTTCTGTCCGAGAAGCTATTCAATGTTAAGATGATTGAATATTTCAAAGAGGGAAGGATAGACACAAGGCAGTGGTAACAATGAAGGGGAAGGGATTGGGCAAATGAGGGCATTAGGCTAGTCTATGTGAAAATGAGGGAAGATAAATCCACATAAGGCCTTGCCAGTGCTAGACTGGAGTAGACCAGGGTATGTACTGAGCAGACAGAATGGATCATGAGTCTTTTTCTTACTCTAAACATCTACTTTGTGTTCCTAGGTTAAATTTCACATGGCACTTCTCAAAAAAGAGTTAGTGATTTTCCCCAAGGTCAAACATCTCCCCAGTCATTAACCCATTAACAGATCAGTCTTGCCGAATGTAAATCAGTTTCCATCAGTTCAAATGAGTTGGATAGCATTTGTGCAGTGTGCTAGTGGAGAATGGTTGTCACATTTTACCCAGAGGGAGCTGCACTTCAGGTGTTATGTGCCATGGAGTTGTCTGTGACTACAATGAGCAGGTATGCAGCACTTGACTGTAAAGCACTTTGATATGCTTGCATGAAAAGTGCTTTATAAATATCAATGCTTGTTTGTAGCAGAAGTTTAAGAATGACAGCACGCTAATCGCAAATATTTAATATACCAATATGTTCCAAATCAAAGAATCTAAATTGTAGGTTAAAAAGAAATAGTAGGCTATAACTAAGGAAAAACAGATAGTGTTTCTGCAGATATTTTAGTACTTTGAAATGGACTATCAGTGCATTATGAGTGCATGTTTTCTGGAAAATTACACAAATGGCACCTCACAGAAACACTAGCAATGCACAGTTGATACTCATTTTTGAAATATTAGTAATCATATTTATCAGACTTGTCTACTTCACAAAGGAAAAAACTGCCACACCAGAGTTAGTTGAACATGGGAGCTAGTCAAATGAAGTGTTCCTACTGTAACATACTGTATTCTAAAAATTCATAACAAATATATATATATAGGTTATGCAGTGAGCTGACTTAAAATAGGCAATTTATCTTCAAGTGTAAGGGGGCAGGACCATAGCTCACAAGTGGCAGTGACAAGAGTAGTGAGTTATAAAAGTCCTGTTCACTCACAAATTTTGATAACTTGCCTATTTTGAGTCAGGCTATTCTATATTTGATATACACAATAGTAGCTTATAAGTTATAGCTTTTAAATTTGCAGCTTGTCTGAAGAGTTTGCTATTTTTCTTTGATTTTAACAGCTGGCTTCAGTGCTGCACTAGGCATTGTGATTTCAACAGTGTAACCAGCCCACTCCCATGGGGTGGGATTTCTCTCTGCATCATAGCAAATCCCTCTGGTGACAGGGAGGGAGGTCAGGGATACCCTTTCTCCATCCTTCTAGCATGCTCACTGTTTCACAACTGAACATGCAACAGAGAATCCCATGGCATCCTCTCTTCATGTGAGGGGATACAAATACAGTCTCAAGTCTTTGTTTCTGGGGTAGAACCCTCTCAGCCACAGCACCACAAAAAAGAAAGCCACAGGTGTGTATAGGCTTTGGGGGGGCCCTATACACCCTTTTATGTGTCTTTCTTCAGAAATGCAGAGCACGGTACAAACACCCACAGGCTTCTCCTAAGACCCTTTATATTTCCTTCCCTCCTTTCATCATGAAATCCCTAGTGCTACTTCACTTTGGTAGTGTTTTGCCTTAAAACAGTCACACAGGTGTGGAATCGTTTCAACAACTTTTTCCAAGGCAGCACACACACACAAACAGCATAAGCAGAATTATTTTAAAATAAGTCCAATGCTTTACTAATTAAATTAATAAAATAAAAACTGTAAATAACATAAAGATATATAATTTTAAACATTGGTTACAGGATAGGGAAAATAAAATGGAAAGTATTCAAAAAAACTAAACTTTGAGAATTCTAGTTTTAAAGTTCTACCTCAGTGTCCTTAGGTTGCAGAATTTTGAAGTGCAAAGTGTCCTTTAGAAGTAACAGCTGACGTCTTGGCTCTTGTCCAGAAGAAATTGTCTCTGCTCTCCAAGCAGATGGCAGGGTCCCGAATGCGAAAAGGCTAAAAGCTAAAAGGCAAAAGGCTCAGATATTCCTCTGTATTCTTGTTTTAAGGGGTTTCAAAATGGCAGGTCCAGTGGACAGTGACTTGCTCTATGATTGGCTAGCATTCTGTTTCTATGCCTATGCAATCTATCAGATTTTAGTATTTTATTACAAAACACAGATATGCAGTTCGTAATGTGAGGGGAAAAAAAAAAACTCAGAGGTCAACCAGTTTAAACCAGAATTCTGGGGGAACATCCAGCCTCCCTACCGGGAGATGGCAGCAATTAAGCTACACTCAGTTCAGTCATTTACTTAAAAGGTAGCCAGTTCAGCTGGTAACAAGAGTAAGTCAGCATGGACCTCTCAAACAAAGGAGGTCCAGACATCACAGCTCCTCTTGAGGTCCTGCCCCTTTCAAAAGCAAATTGGGCTACCTGGCCTACCATCTAGGCTTAATTATTCTTTTGTATTCTTTTAAATAATTTAACTAATTCTAGTCACTTGCTAGTGGCAGTGTTTCTGCCCAGTAATAAGAAAATCACATCATTCTAGGGCCCATGTCTTTGTACCCAATGATCCCTTGTACTTATATTGGTCCACTATGGCATTCTCTGAATCCTTTCTCACATAACAATATATACATGACCAAAACAATAAAATATGGCCTAATCTCACCACAATCAGCACTGTGAAAGCTGCTTTCTGACTGTCTCAGTATTTCACTGTGACAACAGTTACTTTAAAAATATACAATGTGGCAACAATAACAATATTTTGCTTAGACAGTACACACTCGTTCATAACTCAGTCAGCAGCCAGCCATGGAGGTGAGCAGAGGGCTGTAACCATTGCTGACCAGGACTCAGATGGGGTAGGGAATGGGATGGTGGCTGATTACCTGACAGGGTGGGGTTGGGGGTTACATAGATACATAGACAGTGTCGGCAGATAAGGGCCTATGGCCCACCCAGTCTGCCCATTTGAGCTTGTAAGTTCAGTTTGTTTTCCTAGAAGTCTGTTGCCCCTTACCCCTGACCTCCAGAATTCCTTTATGTCTATCCCATGCATTCTTAAATCCCGTGATTGTTTCAGCCCCACCACTTCCTCTGGCAGGGTGTTCCACTTGTCCACCACCTCGCTCTGTGAAGAAATCTTTTCTCATGTTTCCTCTGAATCGTCCTCCTCCAACTTCATCCCATGCCCTCTTGTCCTGGAACATCTTTTCGCTTAAAAATAGTGTTTTCCTGCACCCTGTTCCTCCCTGTAAGATACTTGTATGTCTCTATCATATCCCTCTCTCCCTCTCTCCTCCAGGGAGTACATGTTCAGTTCCTTCAACCTGTCTTCATAGGACTTGTGATGCAATCCATGCACCATCTTTGTTGCCCTCCTCTGAACCTTCTCCTCCCGTCTATGTCATTACATAGGTATGGTCTCCAGAACTGTACACTGTACTCCAGGTGGGGCCTCACTAGTGTCTTGTATAACGGAATTATGACCTCCCTTTTCCTGCTGGTGATGCCCCTGCCTATACATCCCAGCATCCTATTTGCTTTACCTGCTGCCTTGTCACACTGTTTCCTACCTTGAGATCATCAGAGATGACAACCCCAAGATCCCTTTCCTGCTTGGTGCATGCTATATCCTTACCCCCAACTGATATATTGTGCCAGGGTTTTGTGCCCCATATGCTTTATCTTGCACTTCTTTGCATTGAATTTCAACTGCCAAACCCTGACCATTCTTCAAGTTTCTGCAGGTCGCTTCATTCTGTCTACACCCTCTGGTGTGTCTACTCTGTTACAGAGCTTTGTGTCATCAGCGAACAGTGAAATTCTGCCTTCTAGGTCCCAGCAATGTCACTGATGAAGATGTTGAATAGGACCGGTCCCAGCACTGATCCCTGTGGTACCCCACTGGTCACTCTTCCCTCTGTGGAGTGACAGCCATTTACCACCACCCTCTGTGTCCTGCCACCCAGCCAGTTACCTACCCACCACACTACTGTCCTGCCCACACCCATAGTCCCCAGTTTGTGTAATAGTCTTCTATGGCACAGTGTCAAAGGCCTTGCTGAAGTCCAGATAGGCCTTGTCCACTGCCCTCCCTGATCCACCTCCCTAGTCACCCAGTCAAAAATTCAACAAGGTTGGTCTGACATGACCTCCCCGTGAAACCATGCTGCCTTTGGGTCCTGTAGTCTATTGACAACCAGATGTTCCACCAATTCTCCTTCAGTAGTGCTTCCATGATCTTCCCACTACCGAGGTGAGGCTGACTGGTCTGTAGTTCTCGCTTCCTCTTTGTTCCCACTTTTGTATAGGGGACTACATCTGCTGTCCTCCAGTCTTTGGGTACCTCCCCTGTTTCCAGTGATCGGCTAAACAGGATAGCCAGAGGTTCAGCCACCACCTCTCTTAGTTCTTTAAGGACCTGGGTGCACCCCATCTGGCCCCATTGCTTTATCAACTCTTATTACTTCCAGTTCCTTCAGGACCCTTTCTCATGTAAAGGGACTTGTGTCCATTTCTGCACCATTCTCACCCCTTGTATTCCCTTCAGACCCATTACCCTCCTCTTCCTCAGTAAAGACTGAGCAGAAATACCTGTTCAATATGTCAGCTTTA
Source organism: Neoceratodus forsteri (assembly GCA_016271365.2). Taxonomy (NCBI): domain Eukaryota; kingdom Metazoa; phylum Chordata; order Ceratodontiformes; family Ceratodontidae; genus Neoceratodus; species Neoceratodus forsteri. Next base: position 952,657,301 of record CM028134.1, read on the forward strand.
CTGTTGTCATCCTCCATGCGGCCCCCATCCTCCCCCTTCAGTCTCACTATCCCTTCCTTTGTCTTTCTTTTTTCACTTATGTACCTGTAAAAGGTTTTGTCCCCTCTAACCACTGATTTTGCAATGTGTTCTTCTGTCTGAGCTTTGGCTTCCCTTACTGACCTCCCTGCCTCACTTTGCTTCTCCTGGTACTTCTCCCTATCCCCTTCTGCCTGTGTCTTTTTGTATTGCCTGAATGCAATCTTTTTGGCTTTCACTTTCTTTGCTACCTCTTTGGAAAACCATAATGGTCTCATCTTCCTTTTCCTCTTGCTAACCTGCTTAATGCATAATTCTGTTGTTCTTGTAATCCCCAATTTAAATACTGCCCACTGTTCCTCAACCCCTGATTCCTGTCCCATTCCCCTTAATGCATCTTTCAAGTATCTCCCCATTTTCCCAAAGTCTGCCCCCCTAAAATCCAGGATACGTGTTTTTGTGTGGTTTGGTTCTGCTCTGTCTGTGATTTCAAACCACAATGACTGGTGGTCACTGTTTCCCAGGTGCTCCCCCACTGTTACCCCCATCACACTGTCCAACAGACCAACACGAATGGAAGTGGGTTTTCATGGGACTTTTTTTTTTTATTCAGGGATGGCAAAAGGACATTGGTGGAGTGGACAAAGATTACTAGACTACCAGGGAAATTGTTTTATACGGGAACGGCAATCACACAACATGGGAGGGATCACTAGACTACCAGGAAATTTTTTTTTTTAAATGGGCACTGCAATGAGACATCAGGGAAGGGGGGAGGGACCGCTAAACTACCAGGGTAATATTTTTTGTACATGGCTTAACAGGACAGGGATTGACTTTGGGAAGGGACTGATACACTACTAGAGAATTTTTTTTTAAATGGAGATGATGATCAGACATCGGTGGAGGGGGGAGGGAACACTAGACTACCAGGGAAATTTTTTTATGTGGGAACAGCCATCGGTGAACAGGGGAGAAGGGAAGACTAGAATAGTAGTAGGGAAACATTATATTATACAAGGTCGTCAATTGGACATTGGGGGAGGGACCACTAGACTTCCAGGGAATACATTTCAGAATTATGTACAACAGTATTAGCATGAAATATGATCCTGTTTTATGAAAAAGGATCCTTTATTATGCTTTGCCATTGACTACAATGGGACTAGCACAATTCTGAGTCCTGTTTCATGACAAAGGATCATTTATCACACTTTCCCATTGAGTACAATGGGATTAGCACGATTTATAATCCTGTTTTGTGAAAAAGGATCCTTTGCCATGCTATCCCATTAACTGCAATGTGATTAGCATGACTTGAATCATGTTTCTTGAAAAAGGATTGATTATTGTGCTCTACCATTGACTATAATTGAACTACTTGTTTCTTTGTCATGCCACAGTTCCTAGACAGTTTCTGATTTTGGTCTGAAATTTTCATGGTAGAAATGGCTTGCCCCATGAATGTATCTTTTGTTGGTTTGGTGAAAAAATATTACATTGCTCTAGAGTTGTGGGAGGGGAACATTTTGATTCTTTTCCCATAGAATAACATTGTGATGTGAGGTATACATGGTCGTTTCTTCATCACTCCACTGTGAAGAAAGGGTTTGCAATTTTGCTCCGAAACTTTCAGAGCAAAAAGAGTTTGCCCCACAAATGTACCTTTTGCTGCTTTCATGAAAAAAGTATTACTTTGTTCTGGGGGGTGTCCTTGCTTTCCCATATGCAAGTATGCATAGCTCTAGTCTCTGCAATCCCATAGGGAAATAAGGATACTATTACAATCTCCCCAAAATTATGGATGCGGGCCCTGCACTCCCACAAGCAAATTAGGCTATATGGTTATACTGTCTCAAAAACTAAGTAATTTAGTTGCAAAAACCTTTGTTAATGCATCAGTTAGGGTTCCACCAACAAAAGTTTTGAAATGTGGTGTTAGGGTTTCCAACCCTGCCCCCCACCCTGCACACAGCAACAGGCATTGGGGGGTGTGCCTTGGGATTGTCAACCCTAACGCTCACTCCATTCTCCTATACTGTACCCATCTCGGCTTATTTACTCATGGAATGGGGTAAGCATTAGGGTTGACAACCCCAAGGCACATATTCCCCCACCTGCTGCTGCTTGCTGTGTGAGGGTGGGATGTTAGGGTTGGAAACTCTAATACCTCATTTCCCAACCTTTGTTTAACATACTAAAATACTAATTGCCAGCAGATTAGGCCTTACGGTCTATCGAGTCTGCTCGAACCTCAGATCCCTAGTTGGGTACCGAGGTCCTGTTTATGGAACCTTACCTGATGCATTAGTGAAGTTGTTTGCAATAAATGTGTATACTGTATATATTGTATATTCTCCAAATAACTGAAGTTTGAGGTTGCTTTTAAAATGTCAAATTCAATTAATAACTCTTCTGACAATGTGTGTATTGACTCATAACAATTTGCTTACTGTCAAGTGGCACAGCATTACATTCCTTATCCATGTCAATAATGTATTCCTGAAGCAACACACTGCATTGTGGTTGGTATATTCCATATAATTTAGTTTATATCATTTTTGACATATTCTCAATACAAAATATTTGTATGGTCTTTATAATTATAAAAACCAAGACAATGTTAACTACTATATGCTTATAAAATGTTAAGCATTAAATAATTTTCAAAAACACAAATATTTAAGCCAATATATGGCTATATACACAGTATACAGCCTACACACATATATATATATATATATATATATATATATATATATGGCTACATATGGGCGAGGATGACGGCAGGCTAGATGTGCTGATGGGACCTTTTCTACTGACAGACTTCTATGATATAGTAATACAAGTATACATTCTTATGCTCAGCTTTCCTAACCAATGATTTCAAGTAATTCCAGTGCTTGTGAGGCCATGTCTGTAAAAAGCAGGAAGTAGCAGAATATAAAATTCATGAGAGGATCATTCATACTGTAATCTTCAGGGATACCTTCTGGAGACTGTGGTGCTGTCCCATCTGCAGGCACATATCGAGGCTGAGGTAGGAGGTTGCCAGACTCAATGCAGAGATGGCTTGGGTTAGGAGGATCTACTCCCCCACTCAGGGACCACCAAATCCACCTCCTCTGCCTTAAAAGGTGCTGGATTTAGGCATGGGACATAATGTCGCAAGACATTATGCCACATAGAAAAATCGCACAGCCAATACAGTGCAATTTCTTACATGCAGCATAAGTCTTTTTTTTTGTGGGGGGTTCCATCTCCACCCCCCCCCCCCATTATGGGCAAACCATCCCCAACACAGATTCTCAATTCCAGGGGGGCTTAATCTCAAAATTGCACAAAACTGGAAAAAAAAATTATTCTGGGGCCAGGAATGAAACCCTGTCCCAGACACAGCATCTGAGTTCCTTGCTGCAATGGCTCAGTCCACTGAGCCACAGCAGCTGCTCAGCAGAACCCTCTTCCAGCAAAGGTCTTATCCTCTGCCTGGGATAGAGCAAGGTTGCAATACATGTACAACAGTATTAGCAGTATTGCACCACTTGCTGTCTCATACAGTGCTATTCTGGGTTAGCTGTAATGTCATATGCTATTCAGCATGTGACATTATGACCTGGTATGCTAGAGGCAGGAGCAGCTGGACCATGGTGGGCTCAGAAAGGGTTAGGGTGCTGTAGTGTAGCTACATTCCAAATCCCATATCACTACAGAACTCCTATGCCACACTGGCAGGGCAGGACTGTCCCACAGGGGCACCCAAATTAGTGGCTGGGATGATATGGAGGGCCACCATGGTGGAGACCCAAAGGTGAGTAGCAGAGGACCCCAGAGGAGGAGAAAGAAAATTCTGGTGGGGGACTTAGTTGTAAGGGTGGTAAATTTGGGGACTGGATGGGATGATGAGATGGTGGTAAGTTGTCTTCCCAGTGCCACGGATCATAAGGATGGAAAGAGGATCCTAAGTGTCGCTGTGTAGGCAAGGAGGGACAGCTGGATGTCATTGTCCATTTGGGGAAAAATGACCTGGCTGGGAAAAAGCCAGAAACAGTCCAGGAGGAGTTCAGGAAACTAGGGAGGGGTCTTAGGCAAGTAGCACAATTGGTACCTTCTCAGAGGTGTTGCCTGTCAATGACAAGGGGAGGACCAAGGGGGAGGACAAGAGGCTCAACACAAGGGACTTCAGCTTATGGTTGAGGAAATGGTGCAGAGAAGAGGGATTCAGATTCATTGGGGAATGTTGCGGAACTGAGATCCTCAGTGAACAGTTTAAATGCAACATTTAGTAAACATTTAAACTAGCCAAGGAGGGAGGAGGAATAAAACGGGGACATAATCTGCCCCCCCCCACACACACACATGCTTACAGGGTCTACAGTGGGTATCCTGAGGGTGAGGAACATCAAAAGGGAAAAACACAAATCTGTAACCCAAAGGAAGAGGTTGGAAGGGACAAGAGGAAAGGAAATAGTTGAGGAAATGGGAGAGGACAAAAGGGTAAGCTGAGGGGAAGTGGAAGTACAAACTGGAGAGCCATGTAAGCAAATACTTGAAGTCTGGGCAACAGGTTGGCAGACCTAGAGGCCACCATGGCAGCAGGAGACCTGGTCATACTAACAATTACAGAGACCTGGTGCAATGAAAACCAGTACTGCGATACAACCATTCAAGGATATGCATTATTCAGAAGAAACTGGGTAGGTAGACGGGGAGGAGGGTGGCTCTTTACTTGGGGAGAACATAAAGGCCATGGAAATACAGGGGAGACAGAAAGAAGTGGAGGTTCTGTTGGTCACCCTCAAAACTGGGAGGGGGTGGCCACTATTTAAACATGGGTGATCTACAGACCTCCAGCTGAGGGGGAGGAGGGAGATAAGGATATGTTAGAAGAAATCCAAGGGATGACTAAAAAAAGCAAGGTGCTGCTAGTGGGGAACTTTAATATGACCGATGTGAATTGGAGCTTCACTACTGCAGCAACATGTAGGAGTAGGGAAATCCTGGATGCCCTGCACATTCTAGTTAAGGAACCCACTTGTGAGGGGGTGATACTGGACCTGGAATTGTCAAACAGGGACCTTGTCATTGACGTCACAGTGGGAAAGTCACCTGTGGACCAGTGATCACTGGATGGTGTGATTCAACATTAGGACCAGGCCAGAATCTAGCCAGACCAAAACAAGGGTCCTGGACATAAGGAAGGCCAATTTCAAGAAAATAGGAGAGTGCCTCAAAGATGCCTTAGCAAGAATAGGGAAAATGGGTGGGGCAGAGGAAAAGTGGGCAAACATAAGGAGGGCCATTGAAAAGACAACTAACCTCTATGTCAGGCAGGATAATAAGAGGAAGTGAAAAAATACACCACTATGATTCTCCAAGGAAGTAGCAGAGAAAATAAAGGAAAAGAAGAAGGCATTCAAAAGGTACCAGTGGACAAAGAAGTAAGAGAACATGGAGAGTTAACAGGAGAAACCAAGGGAGTCAGGGAAGACAGTTAGGAGAGCAAAAGCACAAATAGAGGAAAATATAGCCAAGTCAGCAAAAGAGGGGGGTATAAAACACTCTTTATGTACATTATCAAAAAGAAGAAAAGCAAGGCATGAATAGTAAGACTAAAAGGGGAAGGGCGGAGTGTGAAAGAGGACCAGAAGAAAGCAGACATATTGAACAAGTGCTGTTGTTCAGTTTTCACAAAGGAAGGGGTAAGAGATGGGCCACAGATAGGGGAGAAGGTCATTAAGGGAAGGTAGGTGGACGCTAACCCTTTTACGGAGGAGAGCATCTTTAGGGAACTTACAAAACTAAAGGTAGACAAGGCAATGGGGCAGGATGGGGTTCACCCAACAGTACTGAAGGAACAAAGGGAGGAAATTGCTATACCTCTGATGGCCCTGTTCAATCTATCACTGGATATGGGGGAATTTCCAGAGGACTGGAGGATGGTGGATGTGGTCCCACTACACAAAAGTGGGAATAGGGAGAAAGCAGGGAACTACAGACCTGTAAGCCTGGCCTCGGTGGTGGGCAAGGTTATGGAAAAACTACTTAAAAAAAGGCTTGGAGAATACCTTAAAACCAGTGGATTGCAGAATCTGAGGCAGCATGGGTTCACAGGGGGGAGATACTGTCAAACAAACCTGATAGAGTTCTTTGGCTGGGTTACCATTGAGGTGGATCAGGGAGGAGCAGTGGATGTGGCCTAAATGGATTTTCATAAGGCTTTTGACACTGTTCCACATAGAAGACTGGTAAGCACACTGAGCAGCCTGGGAGTGAATTCAAAGACAGTAAAATGGGTAACAAATTGGTTAAGTAACAGAACTCAGAGGGTGGTGGTAAATGGAGTTCACGCAGAAGAAGGTAAGGTAACCAATGGGATGCCTCAAGGTTCAGTACTGAGACCGGTCCTCTTCAGTGTCTTTATTAGCGACATTGCAGAGGGGCTAGAAGGAAAGGTATGTCTGTTTACAGATGACACAAAAATCTGCAACAGAGTAGACATGCTGAGGAGGTAGAAAAAATGAAGGGATATCTGAAAAAGCTGGAAGACTGGCCAAAAGTTTGACAATTGGGCTTCAACAACAAAAAGTGCAAAAGTATGCACATAGGGCCCTGAAACCCAAGGGCAACATATCATTTTTTTTGGGAGAGGAAGAGTTAGCAACCACAAAACAGGAAAGGGATCTGGGGTCATCTTACAGCAAAGCAGTGTGACAAAAATGTTGGGAAAGGCTGGTAGAATGTTGGGGTGGATAGGGAGGATATCTCCAGCAGAAAGAGGGATGTAGTGATATCCCTGTATGGATGAATGGTGAGGTCCAGCTGAAATACTGTATCCAGTTCTTGAGGGCCCATTTCAAGAAGTCATAGACTGGATGGAGGCAGTACAGGGAAGGGCAAACAAAATGGTGCATGGCCTGCACCAGAAGCTTTATGAGTAAAGACTCAGGGAGTTAAATATATACTCCCTAGAGGAAAGGAGGGAAATGGGAGACATGCTAGAAACATTCATATACCTTAATGGTATCAATAAGGTACTAGAAGGTGACATTTTGCTCAGAAAGAGATGCTTAAGGACATGGGTGCACACTATGAAGCTGAAAAGGGGGAGACTTAGAGGGGATGTGAGGAAATACTTTTTTATGGAAAGAGTGGCAGACTTCTTGAATGGCCTCCCAGCTGAGGTGGTGGGTACCAAAATTGCAACAGGTTTCAAACATACATGGGATAGACATAAGGGACCTTGGTAACAGGGCTGGGGGGAGTAAGGACGGAGATCAATTAAGGTCTATGGTAGCACAGTAGGTAGGAACCTTAGGGCCGTTTAGGTGGGCCAGGAGGTCCTTTTCTGCTGACAGCTTCTCTGTTTCTATGTTTCTATCTAATGAATGTAACCAAACATATCAGAAATATCTGAAAGGCATATCAAACAAAGTTTTTCCAGGTTAATATAACAATTTTAAAATCAATCATTTGCTCATCTTGCATCCAATGTAAAGACTTTAAGACTGGATTCAGATAAGTGGTTCTTTAAAGTAACTCTTATACCATAATTTTAAAGCACCTGGAGACCTTTAATAGAAAAATCTTATTTGCCAAAAAGGCATTGTAGAAATGGATCCTGGTAGTAAAAAATATCAGAATATGAATTTGTGGACTGGCATACCAGGCCTGTATTTTGAAGCACTGGATAGTGACAATTTTAATAACTAAATAAAATAACTGTGGGTGTCTGCTTTAAATATATGAATAGAAGACCATGTGGGAATCCATTTGGAGACCCGCTTTCTGCATCCTTTGTAATAAAACACACACAATCCCATGGACTAATATAGACAAATATGGAACAGTCAGATAGTAGTGTTTGGAACCTGCTAAAAGAAAATCAGTTTTGCCCTAAGGGTTTATTTTTAAATAGCCAGTGGCTATTTAATCACAAATGTCTTTTATACTTTGCAGTAGCACTGGGAATGCCATGCTCAGAAGTGCTAGGATTGATAAATACATGTGGACATCATCTGCATACAAATAAAAACCAAAGTCCTAACAACAAATAGCAGTTATAGGACTAAGGGGAAAACACACTTAATAAAATGCATGTGAGTCAATATAAACCATCAGAGAAGATTATAACAAATTTGTAGAGACTGGAAGAATAAGAAAAAGTATTGGGAACAAACTAAGCAGAATGAGAAAAGTACACTGAATACCAGTAAAGAACTTAAAGCAACAGTGAATGAGAGTGATGAAAATGTTGACATATACTTTTTATTTTATTTTAGGTTGCTGTTTACCTCCAGGTTTATATGATACTCCTTTCCTCAAATTGAGTCTGCTTTGCCACTTTTCCCTTTTGAAATAAGTAAAGGAGCTCTCCTTTTACTATGGCTCAGACCAGGTTTTTATCAGTATTCTCAGCTATTTTTGTACACCTGTTGACCTATATGGTTCGAGGTCAGCACCTGTTGCATACTAGCTCATAATAGTTACATGAAACATGTTTTAAAAAATGGATGTTCAAAAGCAACACAGAATAATGAAAAACTGGTCTGAATCATAGTAAATTGACCCCTCCTTTTATTATTTCAGCTGCAAAACAAAAGTGCAAAAGCAGCCTCAAGATGAGGAACAAAATATATCAGACAAGTATGGAGATAAGGGGCAATCAAAAATAGAAAAAATAAGTTTAAATCAAAATGGGTGCTTTAACCTGAAGTTCTAGCAAGATGTTCTAAATACTATATGAGAATCCTATGGCATAGTCCACTGAATATAGCAAGCATATATACAGTAGGCACATATCTTGAAGCATTATACTTTGGAGATCCACCCTATCTGTAGCAGAATAAATATTGCTATTTCAAATTGCAACAAATGTAATTATCATTGTCACCTTTGTGACACACCTAACTCACAGAGACCTTCAGTATCTAGCATAGAAATTTACATTGGAGCATGATAATATCCCAAACTATGTGTAATCTGCCTTTTGTCCAATAGAAATCAGCTACATGTTGAGGTCTAATTCTGCCTTGAATTTTGGTAACTATCAATTTGACTTTGCAGCCCCCCATGACTGGAATATGGTACTGAGCCATGACACAATTTATGTATGTACATACATATATATGTATGTATTTACAGGAAAGGCAAAGTAATTTAAATGATTCACATCTGGATGCATTAAAAGCAGTAATATGCAATATAATGCTAAATAAGCATATTACTGAAAGCTTTACCAACATGGTAATGGTAAATATGGATTTCCCACAGCACAGAAAGGATGGTATTCAAAGTGATCTCCATTGCACTTATAAACTTTAAAACCCAGTTTTACAAGTATTTTACTAAACCTTGTCAGCATTATTGAATGTGTTAATGTCATGTTGTCTTTGACATTAGTATCTGTGTTATTCATTAAATGTGTATAGTACATCATTTGTTTCAAGGAATTTAAATATGTACCATGGAAACAAGATGCTACATCCCATGAAGCAAGTCAAGTGAAAAGAAATGTTAATGTAACTAACTACTAACTGACTAAAAACTAACCTAAATAAATCTATTAAAAAAAATTGTTGCAAAAATTAATAGGTGTTAGCTTGCTGTTATTGGGAGGTTGTACTAAAAAGTACGTCTTTTCAAAAACATTATTTCCCATTTTGTAGGTAGGTAGCTGCCTAGCCACCAGCTTCTCTTTTACCTACTACACAAACTGAAGGCTGGGAGGAAATTATAATGTAAGTATTTCAATACAAACATACGAATGTGCCAGCAGAAACAGACCATCCAGTCTATCTAAGTCTGCTCGAGTGAGCAGCTAGCACCCCTAGTTTGCAACTGCTCCACCCCCCCTTTGTCATCCCACTGCCACCCCCACCTTCCCCACCCTTACTTTCCCTTGTTTCCTGTCCCATGCCCTTTTGAAGCTGTTCACAGATTTACATGACACAACCCATTCTGGCAGTGAGTTCCATTTTGCTACCACCCTCTCTGTGAAAAGTGTCTCCTCATTTTCCTCCTAAATCTTCCCCCTCTATTCTTAGCCTATGCTCCCTGCCGTCCCTCCCCCTCCTTAGCTTACAGACCCCATCTGCCCCATCCTTATTGATTCCCCCGAGATACTTGAATATCTCTATCATGTCCCCCCTGCCCCTTCTATGCTCCAGGCTGTACATACTCAGGTCTCCCAGCCTGCTCTCGTAGTCTCTCCCTGCCATTCCACATATCTTTGTTGCACTCCTCTGCACCCCCTCCAGTAGCCTGATATCACACTTTAGGTATGACCTCCAAAATTGCACACAGTACTCTAAGTGCAGCCTTACCAGCAACCTGTAGAGGGGCAAGATTACCTCTCTTTGCCTGGATGAAAACTCCCTCGCTATGCACCCCAGGATTTTGTTCGCTTTTGCAGCTGCTCTCCTGCACTGGGCAGTGTTGTTCATGGATGCTGTTATCATTACACCTAGGTCCTTTGCCCCCTCAGTGATCCCCAGCGTAACCCCCCCTCCCAGCCAGTATTCTCTCCTTGGGTTCTTCGCCCCAAAGTGCATAACCTTACACTTCTTTGCACTGAACCCCAGCTACCACCTCTCTGACCACTCCTCTAGCTTGCTTAGGTCCCCTGCAGCTGCTTTCATCCCTCCCTTCCATCCACCACTGCTCCGATTGTGGTGTCATCAGTGAACAGACTTACCTTGCTCTCCACCTCAAGTGCAATGTCTGATGTGAACAGCCCAAATAATACTGGCCCCAGCACAGAGCCCTGTGGCGCCCCACTCATCACCTGCCTTGGAGTTGGCAGTTCCCCTCTCACCACCACCTGTTGCAGCCTCCCACTCAGCCAGCCTGTAATCCAGTTCATCTTTTTTCCCCCTACCCCTGTACCAGTTAGCTTCCCCCAAGCTGCCCATGAGGCACTGGATAGAAGGCCTTGCTGAAGTCCAAGTAAATCACATCCACCTCATGACCCTTATCCAGCTCACCTGTCACCCAGTCATAATACTGTATAAGGTTGGTCTGACAAGACTTCACTGAAACAAGCCCATGCTGCCACACATCCTGGAGGCCATTGTCCTCCAGGTATAACACCAGTCTTTCCTTTAGTATCATTTCCATGAGTTTTTACACTATGGAGGTGAGACTTACCAGATGATAATTACCTGGTTCATCCCGTAGCCCACTCTTGTGTAATGGTACTTCATGTGCCATCCTCCAGTCCAGTGGCATACATCCTGACTCCAGTGAAGTGCTATACAGATCCACCAGTGACTCTGCCAACACCTCCGCCATCTCCCTCAGCACCCTGGGGTGGATACCATCCAGCCCTGGTGCCTTGTCTACCTTCAGTGCCCTCAGTTTATCTGTCTGTCTATCTATCTATCTATCTATCTATCTATTTATCTATCTATCTAATTCTAGGATTACAAGTACCTTTGAGCCAAGGCTGTTTTACAAAGGTTCCACGTCAGATTGAGCACAGCACAACAATGTTACAACAGTACAAGGTACAACAGAAATGTAAGCGGTACTGCAGAAGGTTTGGCAGAGATAACAGGTTACTCAGGTTTAAAAGCAGTTTCTAGTGGTGGATGTCGACAATTGTGGGAGGAACATGAACAATAATTACTTGCATGTTTAACAGCTTCACAATCAGATACAAGAGAAGATGCAAACATATTTAGTAGAGCATCAGCATTCATGATCATTGGTGTGTAACAGTATTACAAGACATGGTTTAGATGGGGGGGGTATAAACTGCCGAAAGACATTGTCAACACATAGAGAAGTGCAGGCAAGGGGTTGGGGGAGAAAGGGTGGAGGAGGGAGAGGTGAAAGTGCTTGTTGTGATGCTGGGATAAGACAGAGGTGGCAGTTAGGCAGGCAGGGCATGGCAGTCACAGATACTGGAGGCAGAGATAGAGAGAGATGGAGCCTAGTTTTGAAGGGACCAAGCTTAGGGGTGGAGGAGATTTCCCTGCTAAGATTATTTAACCAGTATGGCATCCTATAGGCAAATGATCATTGGCCCATCGAGGTAGGGCATCTAGGAATCAGCAGTAGTTGAGAGTCAGATCCTCTGGTATGGAGGAGGTTTCGACTAGGGCTGAGGAGGGCTTGGACACCAGGGGGAACAAGTCTCAGGGTTATCTTCTTTGCCATGATGCAGGTTTTGTATTTAATCTGGTTTGATAGGTTCAGCCAGCCAGATTGGGCGTAGAGGTCGTAGGTGTGAGTAAGGCGATGGGCACCAGTTATGAGCCGACATGCTTTGTTTAGAGTAGTTGTGATGCATCTGAGGGCTGTAGCGGTGGCAGAGCCATAGATTAGGAGACCATAGATGATGACAGAGACTACTGAGCTATGGACAGCGATTCTGAGGGCTTCAGGGGTTAGGTGTGCCCTATGTCTGTAAAGGAGACCAAGTCACATGTTAGCCTTCTTAGCTACGCTATCTACATGGGCTCCATAGGAAGGTTATTGTCAAGAGAGATTCCAAGATATTTAAATGAGGGGACCTCTTCAATAGGCACTCCAAAGTAGTTTGTAATGGTCAGTGGATGCTGCCTGCTCTTGTTATGTGAGTTAATGAACAGCATGGTTTTGGTTTTTTTATAGTTAAGGATGAGTTTTTGTTTGCTGAACCAGTTCTCTATGGCTGTGAACCCGAGTTGGAGTTTGTGCTGTAGGGATAGTGGGTCCTTATGGGTGGCGTGGATGATGGCATCATCAGTGAATCTAGGACTCTACTTGCTCGATTCTTCCATCTGTCGCCTCCTCCCCTGTCCCCACCCTCCCAACCCATGCTGGTAGAGGTCCCCCCTTTTCTTCCGTAAATACTGAGCAAAAGTATTCATTCAGTGCTTCTGCCTGCTCCTCCCCCTTTTACATCCACTCTCCATCCCTTTTTATCCTCACTATTGTCTCCTTGTAATTCCTTTTCTCCCTAATGTATCTGTAAAAGTCTCCCCCCTCCCCGGTTAATTCCCTGTGCTAATCTCAGCCCCCCCTGTGCCTTGGCTTCTCTCACTTTTCTGGTCACCTCCCATGACCATCTTGCATATTTGTCCCTGTTTACTTTCTTCCCTGTCCTCCTATACCTCTGGCACACCACTCGTTTTGCCCTCACCACCTCCACAACCTCACTGTTCAACCAGCATGGTTTTCTTGCTCTGCTCCTCTTACTCTGTGCCTTGGTGCAGGCTTCTGTTGCCTCTGTAATCCCCCGTTTAGTAATATCCCATTTCTGCTCCATGTCCTTCTCTTGCCTTATGCCTTCCAGTTTTCCACCTGAGTAACTGATTTCTCTGGCTTCCTGCACATCATGATATTAAACCACACTGTTTGGTGATCGCTGTTGGCTAGTGGTCCTCTACATTTATTTCCCTCACTGCCTCCCCATTTGGCAATACCAGATCTGAAGTGTTCTTTAGCCTAGTAGGTACAGTAACCAACTGTGTCAGGAGACCCTCCTGGATCGTATCCAGGAACACTTGCTCCCTAGCACTGGAGGTGACCGGAATGCTCCAGTCAACCCCCGGCAAGTTGAAATCCCCGATGATGACCACCTTCTCTTTTCTACATACCTTTTTGATTTGTCCCACTAATTCCCAGTCAAGCTCCTCAGGCTGGGATGGTGGCCTGTATACCACCCCAAACCTCAGTTTACCACCCCTTTAGTCTAAGAGCCACAGCCAGATTGCCTCTGTTCTCCTTTCTCCCCCCTCGTCCCTTGTGCATTTGATTCCATCCCTCACATAGACTGCCACCCACCCACTCCCTTCCTTAAGGCCATCCTGTATAATTTGTATCCTGGGATTGCCAGATCCAAGTCCTGATGCTCAGTTGCCCACATTTCTGTGACAGCTGCAATATCCACCCTCCACACTGCTAAGAGTGCCTGTAACTCAGCTGATTTGTTTCCTAAGCTTCTTGCATTCAATGGGAACACCTTCCATCCTTGTCTTTAAGAAGAGGCATAATAATGCACTATTTGGAACAGTATCAGTAATAAAGTTGTGGTGATGTAATGGACAGTGTCTGGGGCTCTGTAGGTTGCATGCTTGCTTCTGGTGTGGGAAAATTGAATGGACATGGAGTAATCCCTGGAATTTCTCCCATTTTACCTTGATTTTACCAAGGTGAAATTTCACCTGTGGAAGGTGACATTTCACCTTGGAAAGCAAAATTCCACTTGCAGAAAAGCAAAATTTTGCCTTGGAAGGTGAAAATTCACCTTTAAAAGACAAATTTCACCTTGGAAAGTGAAATTTAGCCTTACAGGGTGAAATTTCGCTGTTCTGCAGACAAACTTTTGCTGTTCCGCATGTGATATTTTGCAATGAAATTTCACATTTCGCTATGCGAAACAGGCGGAATTTGCAGTTTACTCCTCATAGCGAATTTTTGTCATTTTTCCACCTCTAACCAGTAACTTGTGCTAATTCTAAATGCTGACATGGTAGTCCCTATTGTCCATCAGTAGTGACTGTTCAGTTAGAACATTGACACTTTAGTGCAGTATTGGGCCAGGGGTAATACACTATGCACTGTTGAGGTGCCATCCTTCATATGATAAATTGATCAAGGATCATACAGCCCACTTCTGGTGGCTGTCCATGTGGAATACTATGAACATATGAAACTGCTTGCAGAAGGCCTCGCAGTCTGTCGAGTCTGCTTGATACAGAGTTCATATATTTTGTGATTACATGTCACTCCAACCCCTCTCCTGGCACCCTTACCCTCCCCTTGAACTTTTCCCACCTCCTCTTAAATCCCCCAGCTATTTTCTGACTTACCACCTCCTCTGGTATTACATTCACCCTGCCACTACTCTCTGTGTGAATAAAGTGCCTCCTAGCCTTCTTCTTAAAACTTCCTCCTGCCATCTTACTGCAAAACTGATTCTTCTTGTGTTCTTGTTCTCGCTGAATCTGAAGCTATCTCCAGTGTTGACCCTGTCGATACCCTTAAGGTACTTGAATGTCTCAATTGTGACAAATTATTCCCTTCTCTTTTAAAGTAAGTAAATGTTTAGGTTCTCCAGTCTCTGCCTAAACAAGTGCCCTTGCTGGATCTGACTTCTTGTAACAGGTTGAGGCCCTTTTTATGTTTGCTTGTGCACATGCACAAGACACATTATGTGACAGCTTAGGAGAGAAGCAGGTTGTGGAGGCGCGGCAGTGTGGCAGCGAATGGAGGCATTGCATTTGGGGGCTTGGCAGTGGTGCACCAGTGGAGGCATAGTGTGCTGATGACACTGGCTTCCAAAAGTGCCACCAACTCGTAATGTTTTCGCTGCAGCAATCAGAGGCTTCTTCGTCATTGCAGCATCAACCATTCCACTGCAATGAGGGAGCGACCCATCACTGCTGGGCAGAACGTTGCCTACTGTGATATTGTTTGTGAACATGGCAGTGGCTTGCCACCATGTTCACAAACAATATTAATCATCCCCCACTGCTGAGGGGGTGCCCAATCCCCCTCGGCAGCATGAGCCCCTTCACAACAGTCTTTGTTTGTCGACGGGGGCCCCAATCCCCGTTGGCTTCAGTCCCCATCCCAGTTTAGGCTGCAGATGGGGGAGCCCACTCCCCGTCGGCATAATGTCCCCCCTCTCAGTTTGATTTGCCAACAGGGGAGCCCACTCCCCATCAGCATAATGCCCTCCCAAAAAAGTAGATTTTTGCCGAGGAAGGTGCCCAATCCTCCTCGGCTCTTGCGCCCCCCATATGTGCCGATGGAGATGCCAAATCCCCCATCGTCTACAGCTGCCCACCCAAAAAAACACTGCTGGTATGCTGGGAGCCCACCCCAGTGTTCCATATGTCTCTGTTAAAAAAGCAAACCATCCCGCATTGCTTTTTTTGTTTTGTTTTCTTTTACCTGTAAATTACAAAATAGTCCCTCATTGAGTCTGGTGGCCTCGCTCCCCACTCGCACCCACCCTCTGCGCAGCCTGCCTCCCCACACCTCCCTCACCCCATACTGACCTCCGGAGCCCAGTGCGATGATTTTTAGTGGACCAGGAACACATCTGCACTCTTGAAACCGACCACTAACTGAATAAATGTCGGTAAGCTGTATAATGGCATAAACAGGTTTTTTTCAACTTTGGTGCATATCTCTGGCATTTTTGGGAATTTGGGCAGAAAATTTTGAACATGGAGTTATTGGGACCCCTCCTCATGAATTCAGCCACTGCCATTACATTATTAGGTCCCGAAAGGTGATTTCATGGTCACTGTGCAGAATCACCTTTCGGGACCGATTAACAAAATGACAGTGCATGTGTTCATGAGGTGGCCTCTCAAAAAGTCTATGTTGCAAATTTGGTGGAAAAAAATACAAGAAATGACTGTTTTACGAGCGTGCGATGCACAGTTGCTACACATGCTCGTAATTTTTTTGTAAATTTGCAATATTTTCACTCCAGATTGTCAACATTGTCATTTTTCCACACCTCCTTATGAACAGTATAGCTGTCATTTTTCACATCCTGGCCAAAATGTGTTTTCACACTTCCAGCACAGAATAGCACGGTCACTGTGGGAAATCAGTGTTTGGGACACATTACATAAATCACAGTGACACTGTTCATTAGCAGAGGTCCTAAAATGCCTATGTTGAAAATTTGGTGATGAAAGTCCATAAAATGACTGTGTTACGAGCGTGCTTTTCGCAGTTTCCACACACGCTCATAACTTCGCACATTTGTAATATTTTCACTCCAGATTTTCAACATTGCCATTTTTCTGCACCTCCTTATGAACAGTACAGCTGACATTTTTCACCTCCTGGCCAAAATGTGTTTTTGCACTTCTAGAGCAGAATAGCGTGGTTGCTGTGGGAAATCAGTGGTCTGGACACATTAAGAAAATCACAGTGACACTGTTCATGAGCAGAGGTCATAAAAGGCCTATGTTGAAAATTTGGTGATGAAAGTAAATAAAATGACTATGTTTCGTGCATGCATTGCACAGTTTCCACATATGTGTGGAAGTGCGAGCATTTTTAGTATACCCACTACAGATTTTCAACATTGCCATCTCTTCACACCTCCCTATGGATGGTACAGCTGTCATTCTTCACATCCTGCCCGATCTGTGTTTTCGTACATGTGGCGAAGAATGGCACTGTCACTGTTGGAAGTCAATGTTTGGGACATATTGACAAAATCACACTGCCACTCTTCATGGGAAGAGGTCCCAAATGCTTTCATGAGGTGGGGTTACACAAAGGTCATGTTGAAAATTTGTAGTGTAAATACCAACAAACGCCTGAGGCATTAGGGTTTCTAACCATAACGTCCTACTCTTTACAGACTAACAGGCAATAGGGTGTGCCTTTGGATTGCTGACTGTACTGCTTATGCCATCCCACCCTACCCCCCCAGCCACTGACAGGCATCGAGGTGTACCTTGGACTCTTTGCCCCAGACTTCACCCCATTCTCCTATGCTGCACCCATTTCAGCATATGTCCTTATGGAATGGGGTGACTGTAAAGCCAAACACCCTGAGGCACACCTCAACACATGTCGGTGTCTGCAGAATAGGGTGAGGTGACATGGCATGACCGTCATGGGTGATGACCCAAACACTTACCCCAATGCCTGTCCATCTCTACAGGATGGAGGTGGGGGTTGGCGTGAACTTCAATACTTCACTGCCATTCCTGTTCTACATCTGTCTAACTCCTGCATTTCCAATGCTAATACCAGCAAGCAAACATTTGGCATTGACAAATACTTGTTGACTTCTTGTGTTTAAGGGATACAGTATTGCACATAGTACTGCAGGTGTGGCCATGCCATCGACCTGTACAGTGGCAGTTTGACCTCATCCATCCTACTGATGAATCCTCTACCTAAGCAAACCAGCATTCTATCTGTCCTCCCTGCTGCTTTGATGCATTGTGGGCATGGTTTCAGATTGTTTAAGATTACATTCCTTAGATTGTTTTGCTGCACCACTCTTATGTCCAGGGAGCTCCCGAAAAGGTTAGCCAGTGGTGCTGCCAGAATAGCTGTCAGTTCCCTCAGTATCTTAAGTGTGTATATCATCTGGGCCAGGATATTTGTCAACCTTAAGGGCCCTGAGCCCCTTGAAGACCATGCCCACTGTAATTTCCTTCTTTCATATCTTCACTCCTCCTTTCCCATCCTTATCTTTCCCTGTGGGACTGGTCAACCTTTTTCCTTCATGTGTACTGATCTGATGTTTCTTTTGTCTTTCCTCTGTTATCCTCCTCCTCCCTTTTAGACCTCTTTTTAAGTGTGTCAGTTCCTTCCTTCATTGTCCGTTTTTCTTTGTTGTAACTAAAGAAGGTCTTGTCATTGTCCTTGACCCCCTACACTATCCTCACCTCTGTTTCTGCTTGGCCTTTCTTGTCACCCTGCTAGCCGTTTTTAGCTTTTCCATGTAGTCAAAACAGTCTTCCTCCCAATGGTTCCTCATAAATATCTTAAAGGAACTTCTTGTCTCCTTTACAGCTCTCTCAATATTGACAGAGTAGTAAGTATTAGTGGGGTGTTACACTACTGAGGTGACATCATTGCTATTATACATTTAGCCATTGTCCCTACTGCTCACCTCTGGTAGCTGTCTAGGTGAAAAGATTATATGGAACTTATTGTAAAAGTCAGGGACTTTCACTGGATTTCAGACCTTTATTCCCCTGTCTATGAAACCAATCCATATAATCCAACCCTCAGGACACAACTATGCTCAAGTGTCACAGCTCACTGTACCTTTTCTGGACAAAAATTACCAAATAAATAAATGTTTTATCGCACCAGTAGAAATAAACAAGTATGACATCTGCTTATTTAAACAAACATTTAACATTTTTAGTCATTCTGTGCTTCTTTAATTTCTGATTAATATTCAGCATTAGTGCCAGAACCGAAATGATTATACAAATTCTGAGACCTGCATATCATACTCTGTATAGAATAATACATATTGAGGTATGAGTAACAATGTGTTTTACATACCTGAAATGTATGACAGTTCTATGCAAATTTTGAGTTATTTCAGTGGAATGTACTGGATAGTAAGATTCTGCAAAATATTGTGACTTTTATGCCAAAATGTAAAATTAATTTCTCCCTGTCTAATAATTACAGTAACGCATACCCTAGCATTTCACCATATTTTACATATTTTAAGGACTACACAACACGGGTACTTCATGTGTGGTATGTTTCGGATCTCCAACTTTAAAGGGAGCTCAGTTATTTGCAGTCAAATATTTCAGCTTAGTTTGTGAAATTTTGTAAGTAAACTGTGAGAGTTAAAGCCCCTGTAATACTATAACAAGATAGCATAATATCTTTAATTTTGGCAGGTTCATCGACCCTGAAAGAGGACTACATGCTTCAAATGTTTGCTCTCTGGCATAAAGAATGACCAAGTTATAAGCAATGCAAAGTGCAAGACAATATAAGTACATAAATTTAAAATTTCATGAGTTTATGTGAAAAACAAGGATTTTTCTAATACATTTGTGGAATCTTTATCCATAATTTTTTCCTGGCCTTACACTAAAACTGTTACAGAGGAGAATGGAAAAGTCTGGATAGAGTGGTATGACTAAAGTAGCATTCATGGGAGTCTCCATAGTTAAGGTAATGTATCGATCGAGAGAGAGGTAGGAGGGTATACCATCATAGCTGTGACTGCAGTTGAGTGACTCGAATATGAGCAACTGAATTACAGCACCTGTTATTAGCGATCAGGGCAACAGGAAGAAGGGAAAGGCAACAGGAAAGATGGGAGGGAAGGTGGAAGAGGAGAGAGGGTATTTAGGGGGTTGTGTGATGGGAGGCTGCTGAGCTGGCACTATGGGGGAGTGGTGAGGGTGGCAGGCTACAATGGGAAGGGTGCAGTGTTCGGGGCTGGGGAGGATACAATTTTTTATTGCCCCGTGTGCTCCATAAAGAAAATGTTTATTTTCCACAGTTTTTCCCTCTCTCCAACATGCACTCCCACCTGGAGTTAGTAATCCTTAAGAAGGGGGGTGCAGGGGGCACAGCCCCCGACCGAAAAACCTGTTTAGGTTAGCCAATGTTTCTTCGCTAGAGTGCACATCACATTTTCTTTTTCAGTGATGTGTACTCGCAGTAATGGTGCTTGCTATTCTGCAATCAAGGTTATGACATGGAACTGGCAGGAGCATTGGAGGACCATAGCGTAAGTAATGAGATCTGCCTGCTTGCTGAACAGGTCGAATAAGTGGGATCCCTAAACAAGTATTGCAGCTAGAGGGAAGTGCTGACTGTGGTTTTCCTTAATTTCACAAATGATTTGGGAAGAACAATTCATAAGGACTTGAGAAAGTCATTATCAGAACTATGAATGATCTTTAAAGATCAACTGCAGATGTATTATATATAGGATAAAGTATGGGGTGGTGTGTGTAACGAGAAGTTTTCACACACCCAAGGGGTTAGATGCTGCATAAAACCCAAGAGAGAAGCTCGAGAGGTATGTGAAAGCATCTAACCTTGAGGGTGTGTGTAAACTTCAAGTTTAAATACATCACTACACATTTTTAATTTTACATAATTGCTGGGTTTCACTTTTTCGCCACAGCAATTATATAAAATAGTAGGGATTCTGGTGGGGCCATGCTGTGGTTTTGGTTTCATCCAGTTTCCATGTTTAATGTGCGAGTTTTTAAAATGTAAAAAAAATCCTTTTTACATCCATGTAAATGTGGAAAACAAGCCACGTTTTCAAGAAAATATCTTACCACTGAGTTACACTGACAGTTTCTTTTGCCTAGAAGGCAAGGGGAGAGTGGTCAGGAAGTGATGAAAACTGCAACGGGCACATGTGCAAAGTGAGGGAAACCACGTGCATGTTTGCTGTAATAAACTCTTCTTTATTATGGCAAATAATGCCACAGTTTCCCAATGGGAAAAAGGGAAACCGGTTATTATAATCATATTATAGACTTTACTCTTTTTACAGAACATACTGTAGGACAATTATGCCTTATTTAATACATATGAAATGAAAACATTGTCAGTTGTCATGTACAGATATTATTTTACCATTCTCCTATTTCATGGTTTCACAGAAAAACCCTCAGACATTTTTAGACCAGCTAGCGGAATCTTGGGTGAGTGCTGATGTCATTCAGGCAACAATGACATCATTTTCCTTGAGGTCCTGACAGCAACTCATGTTTACTTTCAATTGCCTGTGGGTGTTTTCTATTGAATTTCATCAATGCAGCATTACAGATAAATATTTAGTTAATTTAGTAGATCAGTGAGTAATTTTTTAGGTGCATTATTTTGTTTTAAATAAAGGAGAAAGTTGTGGGAGCTTCATCCAGGGCAGGAAGAGAACAAAGGAAACAAAAATGTTTTCATTAACAGCCTGTTATGTTGTTGATTTTTTTTTTGGGGGGGGTGATTCTAAGCACAAACTGTTGGTGATCAGCTTAGGGAAAATGGCAGATATTTACTCATGGGCCCAGATATTCAAACTGTGCCAGGCTGTGGGTCAAGCTTGGGCGCAGCTCAACTTGGCTGTGCAGGGGTGTGGCCTGGGCGATATTCAAAGGAGCTGTGCCATGGCCCAGCAGCTTTGAATATCGCACCCTGGCCACCCTCACTGTGCATGACGCAGTGGCACTGCGCCAGTGCAAGCGGCCAGTGTGGAGCATAGAGATGTGCTAGCCCAAGTGCCATTGCGCCATTCACAGCACCTGTGATATTCAAAAGGAGACATGCAAATGGGGCCATAATTTATGCAAGGTGCACATGGGGCCATTTGCATGTCATTTTGGCCCCATTTGCATCCCATTAGCATGCAGGTGTGCCGATCCCCGACAACTTGCACCTGGCGCCCTGCCAGGCAGCAGCCTTCGGGTACCGACACCCCCTGCAGCCCGATCGCGGGCATTTGTTAAAAAATAAAGTCCCCATCCAATATCCCTGGTGGTCCAGTGGACCGAATGCTGTCTGATCACGGGCATCTGTTTTAATGAAACCCCCCCCCGTCCAATATCCCTGGTGGTCCAGAGGACTGAATGCTGCCCAATTGCGGGTATCTGTTTCACAGAAAACGTCCTATTACCCTGGTGGTCTAGGGTACCCCCTCCCCACCCGCCCACTGAGTCCCACCGCCCGCTCCCGGTCAGTGGTGGGCGGCACACCACCGCCTGCCACCCCACCACCCACCGACTGACACCTCGGTGGGGCTGCACCCATTGGTTCTGCATGAGTCAACGGGCATGCAGCTATTGATATTACATATCTCCAGATATGTGAATGAATCATCACATATCTGAATGTAGAAGTTGCATGCCCATTGGCTCAGTCTAGAACCAATGGGCATACAGCCCCACAGGTCCGTCAGCGGGCGGCAGGGGCCGCAGGTGGGTGGGTGCCGTCCCACCGCTGACAGGGGAAGCGGGGTGGTGGGACCAGTGGGCGGGTGGGGAGGGGGCACCCAGACCACCAGGGTAATAGGACATTTTCTGTGAAACAGATGCCCGCGATAGGGCAGCATTCGGTCCACTGGACCACCAGGGATATTGGACGGGGGGGGTTCATTGAAACAGATGCCCATGATCGGGCAGCATTCAGTCCACTGGACCACCAGGGATATTGGACGGGGGGGTTATTATAACGGATGCCCGTGTTCGGGCACATAGCAGTCCACTGGACCACCAGGGATATTGGACGGGGACTTTTTTTAAACATATACCCGCGATCAGGCATGGGGGGGGTGCCGCCAGGTGCAGCCAGAACTCGGGTGGCCACCCACAGGTGGCAGCTGCCGTGTTGCGCCCTGCAATGTGGCAGCTCACCTGTGGGTGGCCATCAGTTGTTCCTTTTTTTTTTGTCTTAACTTTGTGCTGGTGCAAGTAGGGGTTGCGCATGCATGGATCTGCACATCCCGGGCTGAATATCGGGCTGTGCAGGCTATGCATGGGAATGCCCCCCCCCACACCTGTGCCTGCATACATTACTGATGCACTCTGGCACATCGGGATTTGTGTGGCGCACTTTTCCCTTTTGAATATCGCCCCGGGGCGCATCAGTGGGTTGTGCATGGTGCAACACTGTTGCTCCATGAGCAACCCATTTCAATATCTGGGCCCCGGTGTTTTAATGGAATAATTTGATTAATAAATGCCACCACCAAAAAATTGAAAATATCAACTGATTTTTGAATGTCATAATCTGAAGAACTCTGTATGTACTGAGCTGTCAGAACCTTGAGGACAATGATGTCATTGTTTCTTGAATGGAATCAGCACTCATCCAAGACTCTGCCAGCTGGTCTGAAAATGTCCAAGGTATTTTCTATGAAGTATTCAAAAAAGACAGTAAAATAGCATCTGGAAGTGAGAAATGACCATTCCTACACATGATTTGAAATATATAGGGACTGGTTGTCCTCATGGTGCAGAAATACAATTTTAAAAGCATTTTAAAAACATTGCAATTGATCTTTAAGCTCAATGTACCCAAAAAGATCTTCACCATGATCCTTATCATCCCGGAGCCAATGAGGAATTATAGCAGATTATTAGGCAAGCTAACCCATGCCAAGAGTCTGTTGAAAGTGGCAGGGTCTTCTTTTAATGGCATGCTAGTGGGCATTTCTAGAGCAAGAGGATACTGTTCTGGAGAATGGCCAGAGCAATCTACAAGTGCAGGGGTTCTCCAGTGGCAAGCATTAAATACATGGGTTCACCAAAATAAGGTCAGTAGAGTTGGGCTTCACAAGAATAAGAAGCCTCCAGTTTTATAAAAAAAAAAAGCCCAAAGGGGCAACAATTCTCATTTTTGTTTAAATGCATTTTCCTTATTTAGTTTTTTTCTGTTGAATCATAAAGACATAATTTCATCTTTCTGTACAATTACAGAAATGTAAAAAAAACATACAGTATGATTAGCTGTGCAAACCTCTAAATGTTCTACCTCACATACTTTCTGAGTAGAACCCAAAAAAGTTCTACCAGGTAGAATCCAGTAGAACCAGGTTCTACAAGGTAGAACTTGGATCTACCATCTATAACGAAGTTCTACCAAGTAAAACCAGGTTCTACAGGGTATAACCAGGTTCTACAATATATAACCACATTTTACCTGTTTGTATTTATTTAATTATTAAATTTTGTTAACTGGGTAAGCCCACTGGGCCACGAGGGTCCCTTTTTCAGGGGTGACCCGGAGTTAGTTACACATTGTTTTGCATATACAGGTAGGTAATACAGTGTAGGACATGTCGTACAGGATTACAAAGTCAGTATATGGTTTTAGTGGAAGAGAGCAGGAGGTACATTACATTATTGAATACAACAGAACAGTGTGGTACATATAATACAGGGTTGTAAGGACAGTATATAGTTTCTGTGAAGAGGGCAGTAGATAGATTACAGTGCAGTACAGTGGCATTGTGGAATAGGAGAAGTTGTGAAGAAGCTTTTCTTTGGAATATTGGTGCACCGATTTTGTGTTGCCCCTAATGACTCTGTACTGTTTTGACTTAAGAGTTTTGGTCTCAGCGTGAAGACTGAAGGGGGAATTGAAGCTTTTTGATATTGAGTACAGAACTGTGACGCTGGGGACAGGAAAGGAGTACTCCATTTTGCTGTCTGCTCCCTGTTTGGATATACTGGACTGCAGGATTCAAAGCCAAACTCCTGGCGGGATTTTGGCCGTGAAATTGTGTTGGAAAGGAAGAAAGAGGAAGAAAGACCTGAGAAATTAGCCTAACTGTCCCGAAGGTGGGTGCGGGTGCTGGTGTCTGTACCTGGGAGGGCTGGGAGTACCTGCCGGTGGGTTGGTGTTCTCGGGGCCTCCGGATGATGCCGGAATAACCTGGCAGAGGCCGGGCTGTGTCTGGCATCCCATGTAGGGGGGACAGTCTGCATATCCGCGCCCTCCTGTGGTTCACTAGGTGAAGAGTGCTTCCTCCCAGGCGACTGAATGCCAGGAATATGAAGAAAGTGTACTGACTCCGAAACATTATAAACTTTTGTTATGTGGGGCTTATGATTAAATTTTATTAAGCTTAAGGACTTTTAGTTAGGGTTTTTTAAATTGTGTGACATCTCCAGATTTATGCTGTTTGTTTTATTTGTTTGTATGTGATTTTTATTTATTTTTTTTGTATGCAGTGAGAGTGCTAAGATTGTTTTTCCCCTTACCTTTGCTGTAGAGAGCTGAAGGGGGAATTTTTGTGTTAGGGTGAGGAGAGTTTTTATCTTATTTGTTTTGTTTTGTTTTATTCTGTTTCGTTTGTTTATTATTTTATTTTACTTACTTATTTTATGTGGTTTTGTATGGGTTTGGTTTGATTATATGATTCTTTTTATTTTTAGGTTTTCTTTGGTTAATAATATTATTTGTTAACTAAGATAGGTTGTTTAGTTGAAAGTTATTGACATTTGCCATCAATGATGTGTTTGATGGGGCTTAAGACGGTCAGGCGCTATTCTCCCACTCTGCTCCGGGACCTCCGTCCCTTTCACTGTCCTCGGTTATCTGATGACGTCTTTAACAACTGTCGAAAAGCAGGGATAATGAGAAGGCGTTTAGGGGATGGATGGGCTAGACAGAGTGGGAGAATGGAGAGGGTGGGCAGATAGGATAGTTGGGTCAAGGAGACGCCCTGGGGCAAAATGGGTTCAGGAGAGGGTCCTCCTGCCTGATTCCCATGCCAAGGGCCCACAGATTGTGGGCAGGTACTGCGATCCTCTCTGAAAACCCATCCAACTCAGGCGGTGTTATGTAATGCCAGGTCGATTAGGAACAAGACTGCTATTATTGCAGATCTTGTTGCAACATCTGACCTGGCATGTCTGACCTGACTGGATGAGAATGCAGGTCTATTTTGAACTCTGCTGCTCCAGCTGGGTTCTCGTAATGCACCATCGAGGATTGGATCGTAGGGGCGGGGGAGTGGCCATCTTTTTTAGATCAGATCTGAGTCTTGTGGAGGTGCCAGTGGGTAACACCAGATCCTTTGAGTGTATCCTGGCAGCAGGTGCAGAGCTCAGGATTCTCCTCATCTACCGTCCACCCGGTGATGGTGGTGAATTCCTGAAGGAGTTCGCGGACTTCATCATTGACATGGCACTGGAGTCACCTAGATGGCTAATACTGGGTGACTTCAATGCCTGGGTCGACGATGAACTCTCGCACTTTGGAAAGAACTTCCTCCAACTTATGTCTATGTTGGGCCTGTCACAGGTAGTTACCTCTGCTACCCATATAGCGACACTCTTTGGACCTGGTGTTCCTACTGGATTTGGATGTTTCACTTTGGAGGTGGAACCAAATGTGTGACAGACCATCACACCATAAGATTCAGTTTTGGGGCACCCTAATAGGTCTGCCCCTCACGGAGATGGTCCAGTATAGCCCTTTAAGGGAGTAAACCCAGAGGCCTATTGGCGGTACTGGACCTGATCGGGTGTTTGGATGAGAGCATGGGTCCAGGGGACCTGGTTGTTACCTATAACAAGGCAGTGACCGGGGCCCTGGACCAAGTACTCCTGTTCGTGTTAGCCACTCACTCAGCGCCCAAAGACTCCTTGGTTTGATGGGTCTTTGAAGGAGCTGGGAGGTGAGGCGAAGGCTAGACAGGGCATGGCGGAATCTTGCCTGGATGCTGACAAACTTAGATTGATGGATCATTATGTTATCTATCAATCAGCAATATCCGTAAGAAGGAGAATTCCTGTCCAGGAAGATTGCTGCTCTTGAAACCGACCGAGCTCAACTCTTTCAGACTGTTGACAGATTGTGCAATCCACTCTGTCTACAGTCTGGAAAGGATTTACAAATAAAGTGTGATGAGCTTGCTCGATTTTTTCGCTGATAAGATTGCCAGCATTAGGTCGGATATCAGCCAAGCTCACTCTTCAAGGGTTTGCAGTGATCGGCGAGGGGAAGCAAACTCCTGTGTCACCTGGTCTGACTTTGGTAGGCTGTAATTCATGGACATTAAGAGGATTGTCCAGACTGTACGTCCAACCAGTTGTAGTTTGGATCCGGGCCCTACGCCTCTATTATTGGGTTGCGTAGATATTATCTGTCCGACCATTGCTGAAATTGTCTGGAAATCTTTGGAGCAGGGGATCTTTCCTGAACCCTTAAAGGAGGCGGTCGTTCGACCACTCCTAAAAAAACCTTCATTGAATCCGGACTGTCCAGCTAACTACAGACCTGTCTCCAACCTGCCCTTTTTGGGTAAGGTTATTGAAAAGGTGGTTGCACTGCAACTGGATGACCATCTTACAAATCATAATGTCTATGATACTCTTCAATCAGGATTTAGGAAAAGACATAGCACTGAGACTGCTCTTGTCTGGGTTCTAAATGATCTCCTGATAGCGAGGATCGAAAGGCTCGTACTATTCTAGTCCTTCTTGATCTCTCTGCAGCATTTGACACTGTGGATCATGGTGTGCTTTTGGGCGCCTCGGGTTTTATTGTGGACTGTCTGAGTACGGTTCCAATGGTTTCAATCTTTTCTCTAGGGCGGAGACAGAGGGTTATCACTGGAATTTATTCCTCTGGCTGTCTCTTTGCCTTGTGGGGGTTCCTCAGGGTTCCATTTTGGCACCCATGTTGTTGCTGTCTATATGCTGCCATTGGGAGACATTATTAGGCAATATGTTAAGCTTTCACTGCTATGCAGATGATACCCAGCTATATTTGTCCTTTAGTCCCGGGCAAGAAGATGCAGTCTCTATACTTAACAACTGTCTATCTGAGATCAATGATTGGATGAGTGCCAGCTGGCTAAGGTTAAACCCCGATAAGACTGAGGTGTTGGTGGTGGACCCAGGTCGCCTTGAGGCAGGTTGTAGGGCTGGTCTCCCTTCGGGCATATGGATCGATGGTGCCCAGCTCTCGACCTCAGACCGGGTGCGTAACCTGGACGTTATTATTGACGACAGTTTGACACTGAAATTTCAGGTGTCTTCTGCTGTCAAATCTTCCTTTTACCATCTGAGGAATATTGCTCGGGTGAAACACCTTGTTCCTCCAGCCGACCTTCCGACATTGGTCCATGCCTTTGTTACTTCTCACCTTGATTACTGCAATGCCCTGTACCTAGGGCTGCCGGGGGTTGATATCCGCCGCTTGCAGCTAGTGCAGAACGCAGCAGCCAGGCTTTGACGGGACATCTATGAGGAATCATATTCGCGCCTGTGCTGCGCGAGCTGCACTGGCTGCCAGTTCAGTGGCGGATCACCTTTAAGGTCGGGTTACTGACGTATAAAGCCCTACATGAACAGGGACCGCGGTATCTTCAAGATCTGCTTGTTCCCTACTGTCCCTCTCGCTCACTCTGCTCCACTGGCGAGGGATTGCTAGAGGTTCCCAGGGTTCATTTAAAAACATCGGGAGCACGGGCATTTTCTTATGCTGCCCCTACCCTGTGGAATTCTCTACCTCATCGGATACGAAGCTGCCTGACCGTTGAGAGCTTTAGGTCAGAACTAAAAACTTATTTATTTCAAATGGCATATGGGGAGTGATTTATTGTATTTTATTGTAATTATATTGTTATTGCTGCTGTTGTGTTATATGTATGTATTTTGTATGTATTTAAATTGTTCTATCTGTACAGCGCTTTGATATCGAAAAGCGCTTAAAAAATAAATTTTTACTTACTTACTTTACTTACAGAGTTCTGCAGTGATGGCAGATGGATGTGTGGTGGTAAGTGCTTTAAATGCACACAAGAGGTTCCATGTAGGAATAGAGTACCAGTTTGTGTAGTCCTTAGTCATTACCCTTGTGGGGGAGCAATTCTGTACTAACCCAACTGACATTAGGTGAGGTAGGCTAGTCATCGGTACAGGGACAGGGACTATGGTTAAGGAGACGAGCGAGCAATCCCTTTTGAAATTTGGCTAGGGTGGGTGCCTCCTGAAGGTGGCTGGGGAGGTTGTTCCATGATACAAGGGCCAGGTGAGTAAAGGATTTGCTCCCAGTGACAGAGCAGGCCAAGAGAATTTCCAGTAGATTTTTGTTTGAGGAACGGAGTGGTCGTCTAGTCTGCTTTGGGGCAAGTAGTCTGATCAGCCCTGCTGGAGGATGGGCATCAAGGAACTTGTAGGTCCAGCTTAGTAGAGGGTACTGGAGCCTGTTGTTCACGGATGGCCAGTTGAGGACTGTGAGAACATCACAGTGATGGGTTCTCAGGTGGGATTTGGATGCAGAGCAAGCGATTTTGTGATATAAGGTCTGTAATCTACAATAGTCCTATATAGCAATGCTGAGTAAGATGGGAGCTGTGTAGGTTAGGATTGGGAGGAGGATGCTTTGTGCAATTGCAAGTCTGGTCTCTGGTCTCATGTTATAGCTTAAACGATAGAGGAGGCCCAGCTTTTGGTGGATGTTTTTTATTACCTAGTCCTCGTGGGGTTTTAATGTGAGCTTCTGATCTAATGTGAGGCCAAGATATTTGACAGAGTGTACTACCTCTATTTTGGAGCCAGATATGGTGGTGAGTGGGAGAAGATGGGCCCGGGAGGGATCCAAGAATTTTGGTCTAAGCAGCATCGCCTTTGTCTTGGTGGGATTAAGGACCAAGTGATTCTCAACTAGCCAAGTCTTGACCTTGGTGAAGTCTGCCTGAAGCATGGGTCATAGGTTGGATGGGTGGAGCCCTGTTTGGTACAATACTGCATCATCAGCATACTGTATTAAGGAGCTGACCCTGCAATCACCATGTAGGTCATTTGTGAATAGGGACAATAATAGCGGGCCCAAGATAGAGCCCTGTGGCACCCCTTCCATTAGAGGTAGGGGTTTGGAGGTGACCCCTCTCCACTTGACCTGCTGAGAACAGTCAGTGAGGTAACTATGGAACCAGTTGAGGGAATGCTGAATGTGTCCAAGTTGGCTAAGTTTTGTTAGTAGGAGTGGGTGATCTACCAGGTCAAAGGCCTTGGAGAGGTCGATAAACATGGCCCCAGTAGGGGTACCCTTGTCCAAGGCAGCCCAGACATCAGAGGTAAATTTAATGAGGGTGGTGTTGGTCATGTGCTTTTGTCGAAAGCTGTGTTGTGAGGGGTCCAGAAGCCTGTCGGCTTCCAGGTAGTCTCTTAGTTGGCAATATACTAGCCATTCCTGAATCTTTGCCAGGTGACATAGGATGGAGATTGGTCTATAATGGCCTATCATTTCCCTGTCTCCGCCCTTGTGCATTGGGAATACTTGGGCCTGTTTCCATATTAGTGGGACTGTTCCTTCCTGCAGGGATCTGTTTATTAACAGGGCTACGGGTAGGGCGATGGCTGGGGCAGCAGCCCTAAGTAGCCTAGGGTCCAGTCCGTCAGGTCCTGGGGACCCATTGAGTTTTAAGGATTGTAGGAGGGGCAGGATTTCCTTGACCCGCACTGTCCCCAGGTGAAAGTGGGCAATTGGAGGGTCTTGGGATTCAGTGGCCGGAGGACCTGGTGAGCTATGTGGAGGGCAGGATCTGATCGCCCCCAGATCAGTGAAGAAGCGATTGAAGGCTGAGGCAGCCTCTCCTCCATCTGGAGGCGATATATCATTACAGATTACGTTACCCTGCTGGGGTGTTTTTGTGCCTTTTAGCAGGGAGTTGATGCTAGACCAGAAGGACTTAGGATCAGATAGGGTTCGCCGCTGGAGGGATTTTAAATAGTCTCGTTTGGCTAATTTGGAGATTGTTTGGCACTGGTTCCGCAGTGATCTGTCGGCAGTGAAATCTGCATGGCTAGCAGATCTCCTTGCCTTTTTCCATGCCTTCTCTCTGGCTATCATCAGAGATTTAACTTATTTAATCATTATATTATTTATTTATTATTTATCTTATTTAGATTGTACTTAATTAAGAAATCCACCAAAGTATTGTTTTTGCATGTTTGAGAAGGTACATGTAGTACTAAGAATGGTATGTATTGCAAAGCTTTGGTGCATAGGATTCTGTCTCAGTGCACCAAAGCTCTGGAAAACTTACTATTCTTAATGCTAGTATCTTAGGGTAGCACCCATGTAGAGTGCTGATTATTGAGTGCTGCACTTTTGAGCGACTCAGTAATAGCGCTTTACAAGATAGTGAGTGGTGCAATTCATTGCTATATCCTGTATAGCGAGTAAAGCAAGGAGCTGTACTCACTACTACAAGATATAGGATCCTCTGTGGCTGATTCCCACCAAGCTTCTTGCATAGTGTAGTGGTGTACACCACCGCTTGCAATGCGAGCAGACTCGGGTCCAGCTACAGGCAGAATAATTAAATTTTTTTTAAATCCAATAACTTGCCCCATGGTCCTCATCCCCTTGGAGTTGGTTATTTAAGTTTGAGGGTGTGGAGGTTTGCCCCACAAGGGGGCATAAGAATGATCCCCGCATAAAATGTTTTTGTGTGTGTGCTTTGGTAAAGTATTGTCACGACCGTCACTATTTGCGGCGGTCAGTACAATATCTGTCGCCATTTTGACCATGGGCTCATATTTGTTCACTTTATGTGATAGCCGGTCTTTCAGACTCACTTTATCACATAAAACTGTATCTTAGTACTACGTGTACATTCCCAAACATGCAAAATAAAATATGTGGATTTCTTTATATTCAAGTAGAACCAGGTAGAACTTGCTTATATATTGTAGAACCTGGTTATGCCCAGTAGATGCTCTGAAAGGTTCAGTGGGCAAAATGGTTCCTGTCATGACAGATATGTGGACCAGTGGCCAGGCGACTAACTATATGGCTGTGACTAGCCATTGGGAAAACTTTCCTCCCTTCTCCTCATCATCACGTAGTGGTACTGTCAGCAGTAGCAGCATGATGCCAGGGACTTTCACTGTTTGAAGGCAGGCAGCATTATATATTTATGGTTTTGAAAAGACCACAATGCTGAACACCTTCTAGAGAGCCTTGAAGAAAAGTTTGCTGAGTGGCTGACTCCAAAGTCCTTATAACCACTTTATAGTGACTGACAACACTTCAAGTATCATGAAAGCTGTAAGGCTTGGTAACTTTACACATGTACAGTACCATGCTTTGCACACATTATAAACTTAGCGGTAAAAGATTTTATCAACGAAGACAGAAATGTTCAGAACTTGATTGCGGCTGCCTGCACTGTTTGCACCCACTTTAGCCATTTTGTTAAAGCCCAAAAGCTGTTGCAGCAGATTCAGATTGAAAATAGCCTCCCTCTCCACCAGATGATGTAGGAAGTTCCAACCCAATCTAATTTCATTTACTATATGATGCTGAGAAAGCTTGAACAACAGAAAGTCATCCATCAATATGCAGTCCAACATGGCATTGGGAAAGGAGATGTGAATATCAGCCCCAATCAGCGGTATCTGATGGAGAATCTTTGTTGCATACTTAAACCTTTTGAGGAGGCTACCTGAGTGATAAGCTCCGATAGTGCTGGGCTAAGCCAGATACTACCCTTAATTTCACTCATCAGGCTGAGACTGGAGCATCTCGAGTCACAGTTTCTTGTCAATGATGACATCAATGCTGCATCACTTGTTGGAAAAATGTTACAGACCTTCCCTGGGTGACAAGCGCATTATAAATATGTGCAAAGCTAAACATTACATTTTGGCAACACTTCTGGATACTCACTTTAAGGATACAATTGAAACATTCTTCAAACCACATGACTTTAACAGACCTAACATATTATTGTGAACTGTTAATTGAGAAAGTGTCAGCACATACAGTTGAGAAAATTAGTACATCATCACTGCCCTTTTGGCAACATTCAAATTTTGAACAAAATCTGGTTGAGAGGGAGGGAGCACGATCTTCCATTGCTGCTGCTGCTGGCACTATTACTACAGATGTTTTTGGCCATCGAACACAAACCAGAACAGCTGCTACACCACAAGAAGACAAACCACTGTAGGACATTCAGTCAGACTTAGGGCTGATAAAGACAGTTGGAGATTCTCTGTCAGCTATTGAGGTACCAGAAGTCCCTGCTGCAAAAATGGTGAAAGATTATATGGAGGAGACTGTACATTAGGATTTCAAGTTTGATTCGCCCATGTACTTAAAATACTCAAACCCTCTCAAACAGGTTCGCACAGCACTGCTGGCTGCATCAAGTAGCTGCACCAAAACCAGGGAAATTTGCTCCTAAACAGGTCAATACAGCACTGCTGGCTGCATTGAGTCAAGTACATTAAGTA
Source organism: Neoceratodus forsteri (assembly GCA_016271365.2). Lineage (NCBI taxonomy): Eukaryota > Metazoa > Chordata > Ceratodontiformes > Ceratodontidae > Neoceratodus > Neoceratodus forsteri. Next base: position 952,690,501 of record CM028134.1, read on the forward strand.
GTAAAACATAGGGATATTTTTTCCCTAACAGGTCTGTAGATCACTGCTGACTGGGTCAAGTCAAGTACTTTAAGTAGTAAAACACAGGGAGGTTTTTTCCCCCTAACAGGTCAGTACAGCACTGCTGGCTGCATTGAGTAGCTATGAAAACAGGGAAATTATCCAAAACAGGTCAGTAAAACACTACTAGGTGCATTGTGTACTTGGGAATACAGGGGGATTTCTTCCCAAACAGGTCAGTACAGCAATGCTGGCTGCATCGAGTAGCTGTGCCAAAAACAGGGAAATTTACTTCCTAACAGGTCAGTACAGTGCTGCTGGCTGCATCAAGTAGCTGGGTCAATAACAGGGAGATTTTATCTCAAACAGGTCGGTACAGTAGCCGGCCCAGTGGCATTGAGGGCTGAGGTGCTGGATGCCACACTTCACACCATGTCAGTGACCGGTGTTCGGAAATGAGCATGGATCATCAGGGGCTGGCAGGGGAGGAGAAGGACTGAGCATCTGATGGACTGCTTGCCTTCTTCAGGGAAGGGGGTCCATGACAGTCAGTGCAGGATTTCCCCCTGGTGGAGGCTGGGGGACAACACGTTCCACTGTACACAGGGGAGGAGCTGGGGGCAGACGTCTGGAGGAGGCATGTGTGGACGTGTGCATGATCCCCTCCAGAGGTGTCAATGTACTTCCTCGAATCTGGAGGAAAGTAATCAAAAACAATAAAATAAGAAAAAGGGATGGTGCCTGTGTCGAGCAGCTTGATGGGCGTCCACAAGTTTCACCGTGGTTGCATGGCACCTCCAGGATCTGCAGGGGGTAAAACTGCAGGAGTAAGGTACAGGGCTGACTGCAGCAGAGGCAGACAGCGGCTGGAATCCCCAAGAGCTGATGCAACAACAGGGGGAGCAGACCAGGTGTCCAGGGAGATAAAAAGACATAAAAGAAAAAGGTCAGTACAGCACGGCTGGCTGCATCCTCAAGTAGCTGGGCCAATAACAGGGCGATTTTATCCCAATCCCAAATAGGTCAGTACCGCACTCCTGGCTTTACTTTACTGCTTTAAATTTTTCCTTCCCTGTGGAAAATTTGTAATTATTAAATCAAAGGTAAAAAATCACTCTACTAGCCCAGATTAGATAAAATTGAACTGACTTGATCCCACAGACTCTCAGAGCAGCACAGCAAATTGAGCTGTCACTAACCCTGCATCCCCTTCTCTTCTCCTTCCTTGGTGGCACTGGTGGTAAAGGTAATTTAGATTTTTTCCATTTTTTTCCCCTGCCTTTTATAACTTTGGATAGGACTAGGAGTCAGAAGGAGGACCAGAAGAATCCAGTATTTAATATTATCCTCCTATCCAATTCCATTGCATGCCACAGTGACAAAAAATAAGAGACAACACAATGTCAGTAAGTACTGTAGTAGTAACTATTGTTTCCTCTTTCTGCTCTGATGTCGTGAATTTGAAGAAACTAGCTAGGTAGGAAGGAAATGGAATGGATTAGATGATTTTTATTGAACAACACAGTAAGTGAGATAGACTGTGTGTGCTGAACAAGAATACAAATTTTCATGAAATAAACATGGTTTTTTTCTTCTTTTTTTGCCACAACTTGAAGAGGAAAAATAAATTGTAAAACAATGTTGTCTGTGATGATGAATTCTACCTATAAAGAAGATCAAGAAAGATTGCCTTCAATACAGAACTAATCAAGCACTCTATCAGTGTTCTTAACACCTCTCACTCTCACACACTGACTATCTGTGACTCGTGGAGCAAGTCTAACATCCCGCTCCCCACCCACATGTTTTGCGACCTGCTCCACCAATGGTCACTGCTGTTGCTCCCAGTTCTGAGAGGGAGAGGTGGCGAGATCCTACAATCATCAAATCATGCCAATCCTTATTGGCTGATTGGTGTGCTGGGAGCTGGTCTCCTGACTGTCTGATTCCTGCACCACCTGATGGTACTGGGGGAGAGGAGAACCAGCCACAATTGAGCATGCACAAGATCTTGAGGTAGGAAAAATGTAAATAAATAAATAACGAGCTAACTGGGGTGAACCAAAGTTCACATTTTTTAATAAAATGTTCACGATGAGTGGACAAGCTTGAACAAAGGAAGTTCAAGTGTTTAAGTAAATGAGTGAACCGAAGTTGCAACCCAAGTCAAAATGATTCATTTGTTTACACTGCAATATCCACACATACTGCAGTATTTGGCTGTGGGTGTAAACTGATGGGGTTTATTAAAGCTAAGTTCATAGTCTTAGCACTGGAGCTAAAGAGTAACCAATATATGTGACATATATCATTTATATACATAATCCAATGATCATTCAAAATTCATCGTTTCCTTAAAAATTTGAAACTGTGTTTGTTAAAATTCTTTTGTAAAGGTGCATTCCAGTGTTGCAAGATTATTATTTTGGTCTTCATTGTTCCAAAAGCACACATTTTAAGTATTGTTCTGTTCTTATTTACAGTTTATTAAAAAAGAATTGTTCTGAACTTGCAAATCATTTTTCCAATTAAAAGTTATTTTTTAAAACAATGGTTCCAAATCTGTTATTGTTCCATCTATAACATACAGAATAATGCATAAGAGGGTGTGTGTTATGAGAATTTAATGCAACCCGAGTGGAGGGATGCCACATAAACCCCGAGAGAGAAGCTCAAAGGGTTTATCAAGGCATCTCTCAACAAGAGTGTACATTAAATTCAAAGAACACAAACCCCATCATGTCTTATTTTGTATAATTGCTTGGCTTCAATTTTTTCTGACATGGAGTTACTTCCCTGAAAAAGTTGGTCCCTTTAAAAGTAAGCCTGCTCTGTAAACTAAAGTAAGTGGCATTAAAACGAATACTGTAGCATTTGGAGAAACAGATTTTTATTATTTAATAGGGTAACATTTTTAATACAAGAAATGTTTAGAAAGGAAATGTTTTCAACTAGCAGAGTAACTTAAAGGCATTTCTGACCTCATAATTATGCATGCACATCAGCGTTAAAGGAACAGGGAATCGGTGTGAACTTATGAATAGTAATGGGAGCCCAATGTTGAAAAGAACATGACAACTACAGAAAAAGATTGTTTTTAATGTCCTTAAAATGTGAATCCTACACTTGACCTCCATGATTTTTCAGTGGTTGGTTGCCTAGGATACGTGTCCACATGGTCTGGAAGTTCACATAAAAAGTAAGGGACCGTGTTCAAATTACTAATTTAACTTTAAGGACACTGTCATATAAAACCACTTTTAAACAGGTTTTTCCTTCACTTTTAGCCAGCTACTACCATGTATTTGTATTTTGAACACTGTTTTTGGCTAATAACTCACCTTTAGTTTAAGGCAGGCTCAATCATGGTGCGCCTCCGTTTCTTCTGTTCTGTTACTTCAGGGGCTCTGTGATAATTTTTGATTGTGAATCCCTGGTTAAATAAACAACTCAGCCCAAATATGATCTGTAGAGAACTTCGGTCTGAGGACGTCTCAGTTATCTGTGTGCTCATTTGCTGGGGCGCACAACTTCTGGAGGTGCATGCCTGCTCAAACTGGTTTTTAGCATTATCAGGCAGGTGTTGGAGGAGCTTTGAAATCTTTTGCTGCATTGCTTTGGACAGAACAGAGTAATTATTGATACTCTGCAGATTACGGTGCCCAGAGATCTGTTTCACTTCAGTATGGGGGATTTGGAATTTGATCAGTAATTATACTGAGTTTTTTTGTGTAGAGTGATTTGTAATGCATTTACTGTCTGCTAGGCCTGCATCTTCCTTCATTGTTGCCATCATGGACCTCAGTTTGTTATGACCTACATTCGTATTGCAATACCATAGTGATCCAAGTACAGCATTTACATTGGGTGCCAGATAGAAGGGAGACTGTGGGGCAGTGGTAGTGTATGTCCTGTTTTGCTTGTAAATGTCATACACTTTCAAAGTGTCTCTATCTTTCTTTACAACATGTTGATAAATCCTGGGCTTTACTGGCCTGACATCTCTAGGGTTGTCTCCAGTTCTTGTTTTGGTCTGATGCTCATTGTACTCTAAAAACTGGTTGCCACTGCTATCTCTTCCCTCCACAATGTCAATGCCAGGCCATACTGTACTGTTCTTTTGTATGCATTGTGAATTGTATACCAATATAAAAAAACATAAAATTAAGTAGTCCAGTGGGGGTTTTCATGCTTATGGTGCTTATGGTGCCTGGTGAATACAATAAGTTTATGTCATCTTCTGCTAAAGGCTGAGCTTTCAAAGGTCTCTTCCCTTTACTAAGCTTTTTAAGATGTTTGAGTTTTGCTGCCAGGGTTCATTTAGTTTCAATAAAATATGTTTCCAACCCTTTAAATAGTGAATGTGCATAGTTGTTTCTGTCTAGATGCCTGTCTATGAATGTCTCTATTCTATGAACCGAGCCTGGCTCGTAGTCACTGCCATCAGTTTTTTTCAAGCACTATATGAAATTTGCAATTAATTCATGAAGATAACATAGCTGACAATGTGTAAAATCTAGATTTTCACCTGCCTCAGCCAGAAAGGTGCTGAACAGCTTTATGTCACTTTCTGTTTTTCTTTCTGTGTTTGCATTAACCTGTGCTTCTATGAACTGCTGCCTCTGATGTTCGGGAGGGATCACATACCTACTTTGCTTAGTGCCATTTTTTTCTTTTTTAAACAGGTTCTCAGGGAGTTCAGTGAGGGAAGAACAACTTGTTTTACAAAACTCAGAGCTGAGGGACGAGGAGCACACATGATCTGACATGAACGCTTACCAAGTAAGACCAGAATGTAATTTCAATTATACCGTGGACCTTGGACACTGACCAATGAAAACAGCAGGCTGGCACCTTACCACCATTGTAAATCCTATGATATACCAACGGGAAAAGATGCCAACTGCCGGTAAGCCACATGACAAACTCCCCCAAGATCATTGCGAGCACCAGAAAACCAGGAAAGGCAATGGGCAGTGGGAAGCTCCAGAACCCCACAACTGACAGCGCCACTATTCCCACCCTGAACCCTTGAACGTCGGGTTCTGTACAGAACAAAACATTTCACCGACAAAGATATGCCCAACAGTGTTTACTCCCTCCCTGTCACCTCACACACACACAACACACCTCACCTTCACACAATATTTTCAGAGCGGTGACAGTTTACAGCAGCCATCTCTACGGCACTGCAGGTCTCACTCTCCGCTTCTTCCCGATCGCTCTTAGTCATGCTTCATAGCTCCAGCACCCCAGATCACTACATTCACCCCATTGAAAAATGAAAACATAAGAGAACACTGACTGACAGTGTCAGTCTACGTCACTACCTACCAACTGAAAAAAAAAATAAAACACAGTACACTGGAAACCGCAATTTCTAATGTCCCAGTCTCAGCGCTATGACATCCTGCTCTGCCTGTGTAAGCCTCTCACTGCTCGCAACACAGAGTCTCTGTCTCTCTCTCTCTCTCTCTGTCCTTGAGCCACAGTGGGCACCGTCCAGTGGCAGCTCATTTTCAGGTGCACACACTGCACTTCTTCATCTCCCTTGAGGGAGAGAAAGTTTTTTTTTTTTAAATGAAGCCTTGTAGTCTCGCGCTCATTTTGTGAGCTGAAACACGAAAGACAAGTTCACTTTCACACACTGGTCTCAACTTCTCACAGGTGCTGCACTCTCTGCCTTCTACGTGGCCCTCTCTTTCAATAATAAAATACACAAACAAAAAAAAGAAACCTGCAGAAGGGGAACAGAACAAAAGACAAAAAGAGTTCAAAAAGACAGGAGAGAGCTTACTCCATCATATCCTACTTAGCAACGAGGCACTATTTTATGTATGGTGGAAGAATATTTCTGCCAAAATATTAACAAACATTTAAATACAACTTAAAAAAAATGTTTCTCTATTTTAATAATTGGCCCATAATATAATAGCAATAAGCCACTCAGGGCGTGTGGGTTATTGGGGGATTTACCATGGCTGGTGAGGATTTACCCACTCAGCTGCGCCTCATGGGCAAACCATGCCAGCCATGTTAAATCCCCCGATAACCCACACCCCCTAGTGGCTTATTTCTTAAATAATCACTAGGCTTCTGTGCGCACTATGAGAATGCTCGCGCTCAGCTGAGACAATCACAGAGCATGAATCTTGTAATAACTGCCTGGTTATTATGGGAAATATCAAACTAGAAAGACCACTGAAAAAATTGATGCCCAGTAATCATTGTCCATTACTAACCTCAGTGGTTGCTTCAAATTTGCACTCTGTGGTTAAGTGCTATTTTACAATTCATGATGTGAGAGTCATCATCAGTTCTTTATTGATCGATATTTTTTTTCTTTACAACATAAATTCATTCATTCACAAGTACAAAGCATTTCAATTTACAAAACATACACATGCTAACATTCACAAATACAAATAATAATAATGGAAAGTACTAAAGGAGCAATATTAAGACTGGTCTATTAATATTGTTTAAAATTCCTTAATATTATGCAGTTTCTTTTCATCAAGTATCTTAAGGAAAAAGACCACTGACTCCAATATGTTCATCGTGTTGGACTTGAATAAATGTGTAAACAAATTTTGTGGCTCAAGTTCCAAGGAGGCCAAAATGTCTGCCTGGAGTTTTTGACTGTAATTATTGTACAGATGGTATAAAATCAAAAGATGTGTGAGATCATCTTCCCCTTTTTGGTATTTACAAATACCATCAGCCTTATTCTTTTTGAACCAATGTCTAAGTCTATGACTATCATAATATTCAACTCTGTATTTTGTATATAGTTTCCTTCATTGTGGATTATTTAATATTTCTTGATATACTTTGAAGCAAAGTGTCTCTTATTTGATATTAACCACTTGCTTATCTTGAACTGTGAATAATGACTTAGATCTTCTTGCCTAAAAATTACCATAAATCAATCTTTTATCAATATGTAAATGTCCTATGAATGTTTAATAAATATATCGGTGAGGCAATAAAGTAAACCAAAAGGTTTCACAATATTTTCAATAACTAAACACTGGGAAAAATTACTTGAGAATGTAAGCAATTAATAGCTTCCTCAGTACACATATGTGGGAGTCTGTTCTCATTCATGGTATAGGCCTTTAGCTAGTATAGAGTCAATCTTTCTTGAATAAGGCACTCTAAAGGCAATTGACCAAGTCCAGCTCTCACATGGGCTGAGGGAGTACCATGTGGAGGATATAGTTTATGTCCCTCAAAACAATGGCATTCTATAATAGAACATGGATATATTGTACCAACAATGGAAGACCTGGGCAAGGGACATAAACTACATCAGTCAGTTTTGAAATGACACTTAATACCTATGTGTAAATCAAAAACATCCACTTGGATGACAAAACAACCAGTAGAGATGGATGAGTAACAGAATTTGAACCAGTATTTAAAAATCAGCTTATACAAGGAAGCAATTATTTACAGTTTCAGTGCAGTTCTCCATTAAGAATATTATTACATTGTATCACCTTTACTGTATATTATGAAGATCATTAAACATGCAAAATTCTATCATAAAGAGATTCTTTGTTACTAAAACCTGTTTCTTTATGCATTTGATCACACCAGTTGCTTATTAAAGGACAAGACCATAACATATGGGATAAAGAGACCTATGTCCCCAGCCACATTCCTCCCCACCAATGCCAAGGCATGGCTTTCTTTTAAGAGTAAAATGTATTTAGCTGAACAGATTCTTCTACTAATCTGCTTGGGCAGGATAGAGCTAAATCCTTGGCCAGCCACTTTGGACCAATCTCTTCAGATTTCGCCACTCTATCCAGTTTAAACATCATGACCATCAGTGTCCTTATCCTGGTGAATAAACTGGATAACATAAACATCTGCATCAGCCACAATAAACCTGACATATTGCTGTTCACTTAATATTGGCTCAGTGGTACTGTACCATTGATTTCAGTGTAATCTTCCTTCCAGACTATGAGCTATATCAGCTCGACAGCATCACTTGCAGATGGGGAACTTTGCTGTTTATCAAAGATGAACTATCCTCCTCTATTATTAGCTCCTTCTCCCTGCCCCTGGAGTTTTGATGCTTCATTGTCTGTATAGCTCTATCTCTGGCAATGGATTCATAAATATAGTTGGTTGCTACAGACCCCTATGGGTGGCTTATAAATACTAAACCACTTAACTAAATGTGTCAGTGCACATAATAATGGAACTTTTATCCTCAGTGAGCTCAGCTTTGATTGGTGCTCCACAAAGTGAAGTCATCTCACACTGTTGAATAATTAGCTCAGGTTTAACTCAGTTTGCCACAGAACCAACAATATCAGACCACAAAAATCCCATGCCATCCCTTCTATTCTGGATATCATACTTACTAACAGACCCAAAACAAATCACCCAGACTGCTGTATTTGATAATTATTGCAGTGACCATCATGCTATGGTCTTTATCATGGATATGAGGAAACCAAACTTCTCACCAAAAACTGTACACAAAAAGTTTATCTTATTTCTGTGCACTATATTTCCTCCATAATCTAGTATCTGTTAATTGCAGGAAATCTACCTAGCATCTTCAGTGCACATGGCTGCAGAACTATTTAATCAAAATTTGCATGCAGCTGTTAATAGGTATGCACTCCTCAAGAAACAAAGGGCAAGAAATAGGCCTGGTTCAGTCAAGAGCTAATAATAGCTCTAAGGGGACAGAGCTCTTCATTTGACCAAAGCAAGAGACTCACCAAATTAGCAACTCATGTTTAGGCCAAAGAGGAACCCAAGCTCCCCTAGCAACCAGAGGACTCCCCTTTTTATTCTATAAAACTGAGCCCTCAGAAGTCCTGTTCCAACTGCTCCACTTAAAAGACAGGAAAAGCAGTCATACAGATGGTCTGAATACCAAATTGCTGAATCATGCTATTCTTGAAATTGTCAAGCCTTTGACCTGCCTCTTCAATCACTCCTAGTAGCTGTCTTATATTCCTTCCAGTTGGAAAACTGCCAGCATAGTGTCCATATGCAAAGGTGACTTGGACAAAATATGCAGCTTCAGACCAATCTCTCTCTCCTACCTGTGGTCTTCAAAGTACTAGAGCACATGCTAGCTCTTTTTCTACATTTGGTAGTGCAGAGCAGTCTACAAAAATCTATTTATTTTATTAGAATAAACTGTGCTTTCCTTACTTACAGCAGCTGCTGCTGAACTAATGTGTCCTTAAAGAGCAGCTGATGCCTGTGGGATAACTTTGAAAAACATTATATTTTGACACAATTCAGGTTATATTTCATATACCTTCTATATAGTTCTTCTCTCTGTTATTTATAACTGAAGTAATCCCCAAAAATAAAAGTTATTTGTCCCTTACAGTTGATCTGCCTCCAAAGCTCATTCCCTATTTGAAATCATAATTCTCTTTTGATACATTACAGTAGGTTACCATGGGAATAACTGATGTCACAAGCAGAGTATTATGAAATCAGGTTGGGAGGAAGCAATAGGAGCTGATGAACCCTCAGGGAACAACTATCCTGCTTTCATGCATATGACCTCAGTAATAAATAAAGGGATGATACAAAAAACAAGGGTAATAAGAAACATAAGCTGCCTTGTGTCCAGATATTATCTTTTCCAAAGTTCTTCTGGAGGCAGTATAGCGCAGTGGGTTAAGGCTCTGAGCTGCAGATCTGGACACCTGGGTTTGAATCCCACAGCTGCTCATTTGCATGCTGTGTGATTCTGAGCAAGTCACTTAAATTTATTGTGCTCCCAGGTTGCATCTGGAAACAAACTTCAGTTTAGTGTGCTACTCCTGGTTAAACAATGTTCCTTCTTCTCAAGGTTTTGGTGTCTGAGTACTGAGTTACACACTATATTGGTTATTTGTTTGTTGTAGTCATTTAGTATTTGTATGTGCTTCCCTTATCATCATTCTTTTCAAGCATATCAGGCATATTAGTGAACACTCTTCCAGGTATGGACACCATAACACATGCTCTTAAATGGTTTAATTTTCCATTTAAAATGAATATCAGAATATGTGTAATGCTACCTAAAAATTGTAGTTTCTGTCATCAGTTTTGGTATCAATATTTTCCACCGTAAAAGAAAATGTCAAAACAATAATAATCATAATAATAATAAAAGTTACCTTCTGTCATGTGTGGTTTCAGCTCTTTTCTAAAGTATTGAAACCATGTTGTCAAAAAAATATAACTTTAATGCCACCATCTAAATTTAGTTGACATCATTTGTTGTCTATGGCTGTTTCAAATGTGTGTGAATTAGCAATTTATTTTATAGCTTCACAAACTAGGAGAAAAGGTTTGTTTTTTGTAGTCTGAACTGCTGTGACAGCACTGTGTGTGTACTGAAAGTCAGTGTCCATGACTTATTTGTTTTTCATTAATTGTACTTTTCTAACATTTCCTGCATGTAATTGTTTTCTCCCAGACATTGTTGCTATTGCATTGGTCATTGTGCTGTTGTCTGAGGATATTTGAAGGAGTTTTATACTGGTTTTCTGTTGGGTAATTATCGATATAGGATTGTGGGTGGTTGCTAGGAGGAGTTCCATTAAAACACAAGATTGCCATATAATCCACATGACTGTGCAACTTGGGTTGTGGTTGGAGATAGTAGCATCATTGGGTCTGTGTAGTACTTTGGATGAGTGTTGTGCTGGTCTTCTGTATAGTGACTGTGATGATGGTTGGTGTTTGGTTGCAGAATGGTTGTACTCTGTGTGTTGTGGTATTGCAATCACATTCTAAAAACAGTTTATCATAATACACATGCCTATGTGATTGGCAGAAGACAAGTACACCATCTGCAAGTCTGTTGAGGAGGGTAGAGTAGGGCTGAACCTATATTTTGTATGTTGACTGGGTTAATGAGAAGTGTGGTTGGTTGTGTGGCTGGTGTCCTATGAGTCTGCTAAAGGGGGTCAGGTGAAGGCTGTACAGGTGTTCAGCTGGGTGACTCCTGTGATATTGTGAGTGTTATTTGTGTGGTACTTGCACTATTTGTGTTGGAGGGTATGTTCATGGTGTATGGTCACAGTGTTGCATGCCCCTTCTTCATGGTTGGTTGCATGGTTTCTGTCCTATGAGTCTTAAAAGGTGGTCGGAGGAGGGCTGTACAGATGTTCTGCAAGATAAGTCATGTGATGTTGAGGGTAGTAGGATTGGTTGCATGGTTGTGCTATGCAGATTGGAGGGTGTGTTGATGGTGTACAGTCACGGTGTTGTGTGCACCTTCTAAAACAACATTTTGCCATGTAATGCACATGTCTGTGTGATGGCGGCAAGTACATCATCTGCTAATCAGCAAGGGAGGTCATATGAAGTATGTAATAGTATTCAGTATGGTAACTGTTATAATGAGGATGGTGGCTGGTCGCACGGTTGTTTTCCTATGAGTCTTTGGAGGGGGTCAGAGGAGGGCTGTACAAGTGTTCAGTAGGATGACTCATGTGATATTTGGGGGGATGTTTGCATAGTTATTGCACTGTTGATGTTGGAGGGTATGTTGATGTTGTATGGACACAGTGTTGCATGCACCTTCTTCGTGGTTGGTTGCATGGTTTTTGACCTATGATTCTGCAGAGGGAGGCTAAGTAGGACTGTACAGGTGTTCTGCAGTGTGACTCATATTATGTTTGGGGTAGTTGCAGAGTTGCGGTACTTTGGATGTTGGAGGGTGTGTTGATGTTGTATGGTCACGGTGTTGTGTGTGCCCTCTAAAACCAGAGATTGTCATATAATACTCATACCTGTGTGGGAAGTGGGAGTACACCATCTGTGGATCTGTGGAGGAGGTCAGATGAGGGCTGTTTCAGTTGTCTGTATGGTGACCGGGGTTCTGTGTTGTGGCTGGGATGAGTGGGATGGTTGAATATGTGGTGTTTGTCCTATGAGTTGGTAGAGAGGTTCAGAGCAGGGCTGTACAAGTGTTCTGCAGGGTGACTCGTGTAATGTTTGCGGAGCTGGTTGAGTGGTCATTGTGCTATGAGTGTTAGAGGATGTATTGATGTTATATTGTCATGGTGTTTCATGCACCTTCTAAAACAACATTTTGTCATATAATATGCACACCTGTGTGACTGGAGGGCAAGTACACCATCTGCTAGTCAGTGGAGGAGGTCAAAGTTGGGCTGTGCATGTCTTCTGTATGGTGACTGGGTTCATGAGGGGTGTGGATGGCTATGTGATAATTGACCTATGAGTATGCTGAGAGGGGACAGGGGAGACCTGTACATGTGTTTTGTAGAGTGTCTCATGATGGTGCTGGTTAGGTTGGTTGTTGGGTTTTTGCACTATGTTTGTTGGAGTGTGTGTTGATGGTGTACAGTCACAGTGTTGTGTGCACCTTCTAAAATAACATTTTGTCATAAAGTATGCAGGCCTGTGTGGAAGGGGGGTGCACATCATCTGCTAATATTTGGATGAGGTCAGAGGAGGGATGTGCTGGTATTCTATATGGTGATTGGATTAACAAGGGTGGTGGTAGGTTGTGTGGTTGTTGTCCTAAGAGTCTGGAGGCAGTCTGAGGAAGGCTGTACAGGTATTACTGGTGTGATGGTGTGAGTGTTGGTTGTGAGGTTGTTGTACTATGGGTGAGAGAAGGTGTGTTGATGGTATATGATTACATGTTGCACGCACCCTCTAAAAACACAAATTGTCATATAATACACATGTCTGTGTGGAAACAGGTAGGAGTGCATCATCTGTGAGTCTACATTATTTATAATTGATTATTTCTATACTAACTTGTTTTACTAATAAATTCAATTTCAATTCAATTCAACTTTATTTTTAAAATGCACTTTTCTTAAAACCAAAGCGCCTGTACAAATTCACCAAACAATAAATACAATAAAATTAAAACTAATATAAATCCTTAAAAGCTATACTAAAAAGGTGGGTCTTCAAAGCTCCTTTAAAACTAAGGACGGTCGGGCAATTTCGCACCTGACAAGGTAGAGAATTCCACAGGGTCGGTGCCATAAAACTAAACGATCTAGCACCTGATGTTTTCAAACGAACCCTGGGAATCTCTAGCAATCCCTCATCAGTAGATCAGAGGGAGCGGAGGACAGTAGGGCAAAGGAGCTCTTTCAGGTAGGTAGGTCCCAGATCATGTAGGGCTTTATAGGTCAGTAAACCGACCTTGAAGGTGATTCGCCAAAACACTGGCAGCCAGTGCAGTACGCGAAGCACAGGCATTATATGGCTGGATCTAGGAGATCCAGTCAACAACCTGGCTGCCGCATTCTGCACTAGCTGCAGATGGTGAAGTTCAACCCCTGATAGCCCTAGGTATAGGGAATTACAGTAGTCAAGATGGGAGGTAACGAAGGTGTGGATCAACGTTGGGAGGTCCTCTGGAGGAAACAGGTGCTTCACCCTGGCAATATTCCTCAGATTGAAAAAGGAAGTTTTGACCACCGCTGACACCTGAGATTTAAGTGTCAATCGGTCGTCAATTATTACGCCAAGATTCCGCACCTGATCTGAGGTCACCAGCCGAACACCTCCGAGCCATAAGCCTGAGGGTGATCCTCTGGCAGACCTGCCTCACAGCCGCCTTTGTCCACGACCAACACCTCAGTTTTCTCCAGTTTAACCTCAGCCAACTCCCATTCATCCAGTCTTGGATTTCTGCAAGGCAGTTATTAAATACCGACAAGGCAGCATCCTGGCCGGGCACGAAGACATATACAGCTGGGTATCATCTGCATAGCAATGAAAACCCAAACCGTATCATCTAATAATCACTCCTAATGGCAGCATATACGCAAACAACATAGGCGCTTAAGATAGAACCCTGCGGTACCCCGGAGGATAGGTAGAGTGATGCCGAGGAAAAAATTCCTGACACCACTCTCTGAGTCCTACCCTCGAGGTAAGATCAAAACCATCTGAGGACCAAACCAGACAGTCCACAGACAGACCGCAAATGCTCTAACAGCACACCATGGTCAACGGTGTCAAACGCTGCAGAGAGATCAAGTAGTACCAAGATGGATCGGGTCCTACGATCTCTCGCTATTAGGAGGTCATTTAGTACCCATACAAGCGCTGTCTTGGTGCTATGCCTTTTCCTAAATCCAGACTGGAGAGAATCGTAGATATTGTTGTTGGTCAGATGATCCTCCAACTGCACTGCGACCACTTTCTCAATAACTTTACCCACAAAGGGTAAGTTAGAGACTGGTCTGTAATTTGCTAGACAATCTGGATCTAAGGAGGATTTCTTTAATAGAGGCTTAACTATAGCCTCTTTAAGGGGATCTAGAAAGATCCCCCTCTCCAAAGACTTACAGACTATCAAAGCCAGGACTAGGCCGATTTTATCCACACAACCCACTAAGAGGCGTGTGGGGCCAGGGTCCAAATCACAGCTAGTCGGTCACAGTGCTCGAATGATCATCACAACATCATCGATTGTGGGAAGGCTGAAGTCAGACCATCTAAACTGGGTGTTCGACATCTCCTGCCGACCACCGTTGCTCCTGTTGGGGAGGGTAGAGCGAATATCCGATCTGATTTTGACAACCTTATCTGCAAAGAAGAGAGCAAGTTCATCACACCATTCTTGAGATAAGGCTCGTCTGGGCTGAAGACAGACTGGATTGCACAGTCTGTCCACAGTCCGAAAGAGCTGAGCTGGTCTATTCCGTGCAGCCGCTATCTCTCTGGACAGGAACTCTGCCTTCTTACGAGAGATTGCGGATTGATAGGCCACATAATGGTCCATCAAACTAAGCCTGTCATCATCAAGACCAGACCTCCACCAACGCCTCTCCAGCCTTCATCCAACCCTCCTCAGCTTCCTCATGGTCTCATCAAACCAAGGAGACCTGGGGCAAGGAGTAAGAGGATGAACACGAACTGGTGCAATAGAATCCAGGGCCCCTGTCACTGCCTCATTATAAGCATGTACCAGGTCACCTGGATCTAAGCAATCTATCGGTAGGCTTGATAGGTCCAATACCGCCATCAGGTCATCTGGGGATACGCCCCTCAAAGGGCGGTATCGGACCATCTCCAAAGGGGCAGACCTAACAGGGGTGGCCTCAAAACTGAACCTAATGGGTGATGGTCACACCATCCGACCGGTTCCACCACCAAGTCGGATATCCCCATCCCCAAAAGGAACACCAGGTCCAATGAGTGTCCACCAATATGGGTCAAGAAGGAAACAACCTGTGTGAAGCCCAATGATATCATCAACTGGAGGAAGTCTTGACCAAATCAAGAGAATTCATCGTTGACCCAAGCATTGAAATCTCCCAGAACCAACCATCTGGGGGACCCCAACATCAGGTCGACAATGAAGTCTGTGACTTCCTGCAGGAAAACATTCTTGTCACCTGGTGGACAGTATCCGAGAAGTATCCTGCACCCCACACCCTTGCCCAGAATACACTCAAAGGATCTAGTGACTCCCGCTGGTACCTCCACCAGGCCCAGTTCTGACTTAAAACATATGGCAACACCCCGGCCCCTACGATCCTGCCTCGGGCGGTGTATCACCAAGTACCCAGCTGGAACTGCTGCGGCTAAAACTGGCCCAGCATTTTCATCCAGAGAAGTCTCGGTGATGCACGCCAGGTCAGATGACCCAACAAGATCGGCTACAACAGCCGTCTTGTTTTTAATAGACCTGGCATTGCATAACACCACCCGAGTAGGATAAACCTCCGATGATGACAGCCCTACCTGCTGAACCTGATCAGAACCCTTGGGTATGGACACAAGACAGGGAAATCCCCTCTCCTGTGCCCATTTCGCCCCAGGGCATCTCCTTGTCCCCACTATCCCTATCCGCCAGCTCCTTTCCATTCCCCCCCCCGGCCCAGTACCAACCCTCCGTCTCCCTCTCACAATCCCCAGAGCCCTACACTTTCTATAGACTCCTGGTGACAAAGGGGGACAGGAGAAAGGACAGAGGTCCCTGAGCGTAGAAGGGGAATAATACCCGACCGTCTTATTGTCGTTCCAACACATAATTCACACCACAATTAATAATAAACCCTACTCAACTTATATAAAACAAAATTACAAATAAAACTTAAAATAAAACACTAAAAATCATAATATAATACAAAATCTATTAGCAAATTTAGTGCTGTCAAATTATCAAAACATATTATTTTTCACCACCCACAGTACTCTCACCACTGCAGGAGAGAAGTTACCACAAAAACCACAAAAATGGCCCATCATTTTAAAACCCATTCATCAGTACCCTCGTTTAACCTAAAAAGCAGAGTTCAAGGTCTTTTGTACGTCCACACTTCTGTGCTCTCACCACTCAGTATGGCTTCAACATTAATCAGACTCCTCTCACAAGACTGATAGTTGTAAATGAACTCAGTTATAGTTAAATTTCCTAGCGGTCTCCCGATAATTAAGACACAGTAGCTACAGCAAAAAGTACATTCAGGGATACTTCACCAAGTTCGAGCAATCCACGCCAAATCCACACAGCTCCAGCTACAATCAAATATCCAGAATTCCCAGTAGCCAAGATCCTGGAGGCAGCAAACGAACAGACAGCACAAACAACTCCTCCACCTCCACAGATTCCAGCCACAGGCTCCAGCTCACCCGACCCTCGCTATGATGAGGCAGGCAGGACCACCCTCCAATAGCACCCCTGCCTCACCCATGGAGCAAAGCAAACCCCACCACCCTCTGGAGGCAGGAAAAACCAGCTCCCCCCCCCCGTCTGGACCAGGGAGCCAAACCTCCGAATTATGTGGACAAACTATCACTAGACTTCACTGCCGTTCTTCTGCCTTCCACTTCCTTGTTCCAATGGTTCCGCACACATTAAAAGCCGGTAACCTCTTTTCTATGGTCCGGCGAAAATTATATCCCAGAACAGAAATTGCAGTTCGACCGCTGGATTCCAACAAAAGGGAGAACCACCACCAAGCCTCCAGGCTACAGGCCACCGACTTCTCCAAAACATCCAAGTAGACCGACACCCAGCACACCACTCAAAACGAGCTATCCACGAAAAGTCACCAGGGAAATCCACTCAGTTCAGTCTCTCCAAGAACGTCTCAATGTTAAATAACAAAACGTTAGTAGTCGCGATAATAAACAACTGCTAGCGACTACAACAGCGAGCGATACTGTAACTCAAAATTAACGGTAAAGCAAATAAACAATGCGATTTATAAAAACAATAACATTATAATAAAATAAAAATCGGGCTAAAGACCGGAGCTCATAGACGGCAGCCCAGCGTGGCCGCCATCTTTTTTTTCTCTATATATCTCTCTGCACTGCATTTCATCATTTCATTCATAAACATTAATACTAGTGTTGTGTTCTATTTTTCAAATAAACAAATGTTTTGTTCTGTGTGTCATTGTTTTATATTAGTTTCACCATGAAGTACAGTACTTCTGCACTGTTGGTTGTACTGTAACAACGGCAGAGGATGTCTCCACAATTTTTATCATTTTCCAAAAGACCCTAAAAGGTGTAAGCAGTGGGCTGTGGCAGTTAAGTGTGCAGGATGGGAGCTAACTGATCACACAATGATATGTGCACACCACTTTTCAGATGACAAGATTGCCATTTCACAGGCTCTCCTTGATGCAGCTGATTTCACTCCAGGTCAGTGTTGATTAAAAACAGACCCCTTCCCTATATATTTATATTTAATGTTGAAAAACCAAGACATCACTGCATTTCTGTTGAGACATAGAAACATAGAAGTTGATGGCAGATAAGGACTGCAAGGCCCATCCAGTCTGCCCATTTCTTTTTCTACCTTATGAATGTGCCATCGTCCCTTGATCTGTCAATGGCCTAGCTATTCATACTCATCTGTATTGCTCCCTTATGCCTATCCCATGCCTGTCTGAAGTCCTGCACTGTATTCATATCCACCACTTCCCGAGGTAGGCCATTCCATGCATCCACCACCATTTCTGTGAAAAACAACTTCCTCATATTATCCCTTAATCAGCCTCCCTCTAATCTTATGCTGTGTCCTCTTGTCCTGCTGTTTTTTTTATATTGAAACATGTTAGACTCTTTCACCTTGTTAATGCCCTTAAGGTGTTTGAATGTTTCAATCATATCACCGCTCCCTCCCTCCCTCCTTTGCTATAGGGTATACGTATTGAGCTCCGTTATTCTGTCCTCATATGTTTTCTGATGCAGTCCCTGCACCATTTTGGTTGCTCTTCTCGGGACTGCCTCAATTTGGTTAATGTCCTTGTGAAGATGCGGCCTCCCGTACTGCATGCAGTACTCCAGATTGGGCCTAAACAGTGTCTTGTAAAAAGGGATTATTACCTCCCTCTACGACTTGTGGATACCTTTATTAACACACCCCAACATCCCCCTAGCCTTACCTACTGCTTTAGTGGTCTGCTTGGATGATTTCAGGTCATCTGTGATGATGATGCCCAAGTCTCTTTCTTCCCTTGTGACTGCCAGCAACTCCCCTCCCAAACTATAGGTGGCTTCAGGGTTTCTCTTCCCTATGTGCATGATCTTGTACTTCTTTGTGTTAAACCCCAGTTGCCACTCCTCCGACCATTTTGCCAGTTTATCCAGATCTCTTCTCATTCTGCCCACCTCATCTGGATCATCTACTCTGTTGCAGATCTTGGTGTCATCTGCAAACAGACAAACCCTACCCTCCAGTCCATCTGCAATGTCATTGATGAAGATATTGAAGAGGACTGGCCCCAGGACTGATCCCTGAGGTACTCCACTTGTGACTTGCATCTCTTCTGACTCTATACCGTTTACCATCACTCTCTGTTTTCTGCCCATCAACCAGTTTGCCACCCACTTGACCAACTTCTGACTCACCCCGAGCCTACCCAGCTTATTAATCAATCTTCTATGTGGAACAGTATTGAAAGCTTTGCTGAAGTCAAGGTAGGCAACATCAACTGTTCCGCCTTGGGCCACCACTCTGGTTACCCAATCAAAGAAATCTATGAGAATAGTTTGACAGAACCTTCCTGTTCGAAACCCATGCTGTCTTGGATCCTGTGCTCCTATGGATTCTAGGTGTTTCACTATCCTTTCCTTAAGGAGTTCCTCCATAATCTTGCCCACTGCTGAGGTAAGACTGACTGGTTTGTAGTTCTCTGCCTCCTCCTGCTACCACTCTTGTGGAGCAGGATCACATAAGACCTTCTCCAGTCTTCTGGGACCTCTCCTGTGCTCAGAGACTCACTAAATAGTTCTGATAATGGTTCTGCTAGTTCCACCCATAGCTCCTTTACTACTCTGGGATGAATGCCATCAGATCCCATTGCCTTGTCCACCCTGAGCTTATTGAGCTCTTGTATGACCCTTTCTTTTGTAAAGGGACTAGTGCATGCCTTCTTCCCTCCCTGTGTCCATGGTGCTGAGCTGTGGGCCCTGCCCTACCTTCTCCACAGTAAATACTGAGCAGAAGTATGTATTTAGGATAGATGCTTTTACATGGTCCTCCTCCTCACATGCCCCCTTATCCCCCTTGATCTTAGCAATACCCCCTCTGGACTTTCTCCTTTCACTAATGTATCTATAGAAAGTCTTGTCCCCTTCTTTTACTGCTCATGCTAGTGTTACCTCAGTTTGGGCCTTTGCCTGCCTTACTGCCTTCCCTGCTTCCCTCAGAGATGTTTGGTATGCCTCCCTATCTTCATCCCACTGCATTCCCTTATATTTCCTGACGGCCAGCCTTTTGGCTCTGACCTTTTCTGCCACTGTTTTTGAGAACCAAAGTGGTTTCCTTCTTCTTTTGCACTTTCTTTTCTCTCTAACACAATGGGATGTTGCTTCAAGTATTGCATCCTTAATGCTTGCCCACTTTGCCTGTACCCCCTCACCTGTATTTCTTCTTGCCAGGGCTAGCTTAACTTTGCTGACCATCTTACCAAAGTCAGCTGCTTTGAAGTCCCATATTTGTGCCTTGGAATGGAATGATTTAGTTCTAGAGGCCAAATTGAACCATACCATGTGATGGTCACTGGCCCCCAGGTGACCTTCTACCTGGAGATCTGTGATCCTTTCCCTGATAGTCAGTACTAGATCTAGGATAGCCCTGTCTCTTGTGGGTTGTTGTACTAGTTGTTTGAGGCCCTCCCCCTGCAGGTAATCCCCCATGTGTCTAGTTCTGGCAGATGTTCCTGCTGATATTGACCAATCTATATCTGGCAAGTTGAAGTCTCCATTATCAGAACCTCCTTTAGCTGTCATGTTTTGTATATCTTCTAACAGTGATGTGTCTATGTCTCCCCATGGTCTGGAGGCCTGTAGACAACCCAGTTTGTATGGCTGTCCCATTTTCTGTTTCCAGGGTGACCCACAGTTCTTCTGGCTCCTTACGTGTAGTCTGAATTTCTGTAGCTTTGATATTTTCATTGACTTAAAGGGCCACTCCACTCACCCTTTTTGCACCTCGGTCTCTTCTGAACAGTACATAGCTGGGTACTGAAGTCTCCCAAGTGTGGTTACTGGTGAACCATGTCTCGTTAATGGCTACTATGTCCAGTTTGGCCTCTGTCATTATTGCCTGCAGGTCTGGGATCTTGTTTCCCAGACTGCAAGAATTTGTGTACATGTTGAGGTAATTTTCGTGACTATTTTTTTTTCTTTATGTTGTACATTGCACACATGGATGTGAGTGAAATTCATGTTTTGTGAAGTTTATTTTCCATATATTTTATACATCAATTTCATTATATAGTTTTTCCTTTTTTTTTTCCTTAATCTTTTTCTGTCCTCCTGTCACAGGCAACCCCATCTGCTAAGTACCCCTGCCCCATCATCCCAATGTCCACCAGGACTTACCTGTCAGCCATTCTTCCCCCAGGTATGTGTTTTTCTGTCAGCCTCAGTGAGTTACTACAGCACTTGTGAAGAGGGACAACATTTGCCCTTCTGCAGTCCTCTGGGACCACTAAAGAGTCTAAAGACTCACTGAACAGGGCTGCCAGAGGGGCTGTCAGTTCAGTCCTCAGTTCCTTTAGGACCCTGGGATGTATGCCATCTGGATCCATGGCTGTTTCTACTTTAAGCTGTGCCAGTTCTTCTAGAATCCTCTCCATGGACTGGTGTTTACCTCCTTATCCTTATCTCCTTTGAAGTCCAACTGCGGGCCTTGCCCAACCCCTTTCACGGTGAAGACTGAACAGAAATATTCATTCAGGATAACTGCTTGTTTCCCTGTCTCCCTCCACTATCTTCCCCTCTGGCCTCTTTAAGCTTTGCTACTCCCCCCTTTGCCTTCCTTTGCTTGCTAATGTACCTGAAGAATGTCTTATCTCCTTTTTTAATCGATCAAACTATTCTCTCCACCGTTTGCACTTTAACACTCCTCGCTGCCTTTCCCGCCTCTCTCAGACACTTCTGGTACATTTCCTTGTTGTCTTCCTTTTGTGTTTCCTTATACTTCCAGAAAACTAGCATCTTAGCCATTACTTTTTCTGCCACCTCCCCGAGAACCAAAGTGTTTTTTCTTCTACTTCTACTTTTGTCTATTGACCTATCACATTGTTTTGTTACCTCCACTATAGCCTCCTTGATGTTTGTCCATTTCTCCCCAACATCCCTTCCTATCCCCTCCTTTCCAGGGTTTCTTTTAGCTGTAGTCCCCTACTGGTAAATTCAGCCCTTTTAAAGTCTAAGGGCCCGACTCTCAAAAGGGAACGTCTGGCGTAACTTGACTTGAGTCAAGAAAAATAGTGTAAGTAGCAAATTACGCCAGCAGTCACAACATACGGTATTCTGAAAAACAGCCTTCAACATGCTGCAGGCTGCTTGTGCCAAAGTAGACTTAAGCCACCAGTTATACCTTAAACCCCCTGCGACATGGTGCTAGGGGGTTTATGGCAGCAGTTGTGCCCTATTCTGAAAGGGCAGCAACAAAGTCCCCCAGGGTGCTATTCTCCCACAACCCCTAGGGAAAACCATCAACGTTAGTTACACCAGCATATAGCTGGTATAACTGTATGTATGCCCCCGGAGGGTGCTTGCATGTGCAGCCTGCCCATTCCCCCAATGGTATGCCACCCTCTCCCATGACACTGCCCTGATCCTAAAACACAAATGCTCTGCAGGACTAATTCTTTCCCCCCCCGCCCAATGCCCTGACCCAGAAACAACGTGGTAATGCCCCGTAGGGCTATCCATGTCCCCCCAGTACCAAAAATCCCTGCAGGGTTGCAGCATGCCCCAGACCCCCAGTACTTGTAAAATAGCTCCACATGGCTGCTGCATGCCCCCAACACCCAGTACTTCCCTAAATGCATTATTTAAAGCCCCACAGGGCTACTCATGGCTCCCCCAAGCCCCAATCAGTCACCCACAAATGGCACATTCTGTAAAAATAGAAATAGTCATTAAAATACAAAACTCTAACCTGCAATCCCTGGTAGTCTAGTGCCCCCCCACCTGGCAGTGCCAGATCACCCCATACCTTCCCCCTCCCAGCTGGTGACTGGCACAGCTCACCTCTCATCACCGCAGCCATCCACTGACTGATCTCCATCTGTGTGTGTAGTGTATATAGTACGCGCTTAATGAATGAACTGTCATTCATTCATTGAGCATGTACTATGTACAATATTATGCACTCATACAGAGCTCAGTTGGCATGGTAGCGAAGTCTGGTCTTCCCCACCGTTCCTTATCCAGCCAAGAAAGGCATATTCTTAAACCCCCCTGTATCCCTAAGTCTACTGCAGTAGCACATTCTTTCTTTTCTATCTCTAAACTTTCACTTTTCTGCTATAGTGGGTAAGCCACCCACTACAATATCTTCACTGCTATTCTGCATCCTCTGTTATTTCTTTTCTGTCCCTGCCTTATATCTGTGCCATTATTTTTGCCATCACTAGACATTTGCTGTATAAAGAAACTGTTTTGTTTTTTGGTGAATAAATAAAATACATGGAGTCAAAGGAGCTGTTGTTATGTATGTTTTGGGGACCACTGCCAGAAATAAGAAAGGCTCTGAATTGATAGATTTCTTACTGTCTCGATGCATGTTGCAGGCTGTATCCTCGAGGTGCCTTGTGGCATGATATGGTCAAGAAAAGCAGAGGAAGGTACTCTGCATAATAAGAATTCATGACTGCTAGCATAGGAGAATGCTTGCTGACTGTACATGTGAATGCCAAAGGATGAATGGGCATGCTGCAGTGTACGGCAAGACAAGTGAACATTTATCTTCAGGTTGTTACTTGGAGCAATGCTGCAGTAGCGCAAAGGTAACAAGCACAATAAACCCCTGAAATACCTCCTTCTGCAATAGAATATGGTTACAAACAATAAGGGGCCCAAATGAAAATGTTTCCCGATGACATGACATTTCAGCCATCGGACTCAAAAGTTGCAATAAAATGTAAAAGTATATCTGGGAATGCTGGGAGGCTCAGAATATGTAAGAATGCATTTCCAAACTGTAGTAATGCAGAGTATGTTGGTTTTCTACTGCTGCAAGACCAATGCTCTGCAGGGATCTGTCTTCAGGCTGCCTGGACTGGTCTGGAAGTAAAATGGGCTCCTAGGAGGCCGCGGGCCCAAAGTGAGGGTTATTTGAGGGAGCGCAGCTTTCAGTCAGAGTTGGAGAGGAGGAGCTAAACCCTCATTATCTGGCACTTAGCTATTCAAGTAGAATAAAAACATAAGCTAGCCTATGATAGAGAAATTTATAAAAGAGAAATAAAAATGGATTGTATATGTGAATGATTGTGGAGCCAGACTGATCCCCCACATGTATGTATTAGGCAGGCAATTCATATGTATTAGAAAAAGGGTGGATCAGCTGACCAATTGGGATAATCAACTGAATATAAAAGCAGGTACTGTGCTCAGAGGAATCAGATCAACCTGGGAGAGGGTCTTGAGAGGTTAGACTGAGAGCACAGAATATAGTAGAAATTACTGTTTGTCTAGTATTCTATGCAGTGGCAGAATCACTGAGGTGGAGTGGTTCTGAGGCTCAAGGAGAGCTTTTTCTTATTTTTTTTTTCATGTCTGGAGTTAAGACTAATTTTCTTTATTTGTTTTGTTTATTTTATGCACGTTTTTCAAATCTGAAGTTATTTTACAAAAAAAAAAATTCACACAAAATTTGTGTGCGTTGAACAAAATCCTGAGCTGTTGTGTACCTCTGTTACCCCACCCACATACCCGATAACAGTCAGCAGCTGGCTGTGGTGGTGAGAGTTGGGCTGTGCAACTCGCCGGCTGAGCACAGTGGTCTGGCACTGCCGGGTGGGGTGCCAATAGACTGCTGGGTGGGATAACAGGGTTATTGTCATATTAGTCCTGTACCTTTGTACATTACCGCCCACCCTTGTGGTTCAGGAATTGGGGCATGGGGGCCACTAGCCCTGCGGGGCACTTACTGTGTTTTTACTGGGAGTGGGATGGGTCCAATAGCCCTGTGGGGCACTTACTGTGTTTTTACTGGGAGCAGGAGGGGGGGTCCAATAACCCTGTGGGATAATCGCTGTTTATGTACTGGAAGCAGGAGGGGGGGGCCAATAGCCCTGCAGGGCAATTGCTGTTTATGTACTCGGAGGAGGAGGGGGAGTCCAATAGCCCTGCAAGCACCTACTGTGTTTTGACTGGGAGTGGGAGGGGGGTCCAATAGCCCTGTGGGGCAATTGCTGTATATGTACTGGGAGCGGGACTGGGGGTGGAGCGCTTATGCCCTTTAGCTGGGTGATGTGCAGCCTGCTCCAACTTGTTCAGGTACACTCTTTGTTTGGCATACCAATCTGATTGGCACAAATCATGGGACTTAGCCACTGGGATCCTTCCCATTACAGAATCGGGTGCATGGTCCTTGGCGCAACTGTACCCCTCACGTGTCGCAACTTACGACATGCATAGGGGTGCTTATAGAATTGGGCCACAAGACTGTTGCCTTCATATGGGTTGACTGACTCCTGTGTCCACTTTGAACCATGCCATATTGCGGTCTCTGGGCCCTAACTGACCTTCCACCCTAAGATCTGCTACCCTCTCCCGATTGGTCAGCACCAAATCCAGGATTTCCCATTCCCTGGTAGGTTCCTGAACCAGTTGCCTAAGGCCAGCCCCCTCAAAGTAGTCCATGAAGTCCTGTGACCTAGCTGAGGTCCTTTCTGGGATGGACCAGACTACTGTCAGCATGTTAAAGTCTTCCATTAGCAGTACCTCCCAATTTGCAGCCATTTCATACATGTTTTCTAGCAGCTGCTTGGCTATTTCCTTGGCCTGAACCGGGTGTCTGTAAATGACCCCTGTGCAATTGGCTGTTCCATTGCCTGGCTCAAGTGTGACCCACACTTCCTCTGTTTACTCATGCCTGTTTTGAATTTCAGTCGCCTTTATGCTCTCTTTGATGTAGAGAGCAACTGCTCCCCCCTTTTACCCCCCCTATCTTTTCTGAACAGGGCATAACCAGGTACACTTATGTCCCAGCTATGTTTGCTAGTGCCCCTGTGTCATTTATCACCACTATGTCCAGATCAGCCTCCACCATTGCAGCCACCGGGTTTGGGATCTTTTTCCCCAGACTGCGGGCATTTGTGTGCTTGACCTTCCATGAAATGCTGCATCTTTTTGTTCCCTCCTAGTGTTTTGTCCCTTGCATTATACTACTTTTCCTGGAGTGTTCTATGTGGTGCTTCTTTTTTATTACCTTACTGGTTGCTTGTAGTCAAGGTCCTTTTATTAGTGGTGATATCGTTATGTCCTGAGCGCAGCCTATCCCACCCTGTGGTACCTGTGGTTGACATCCTGGTCTTGCTTGATGTGTGCACTAACCTGTGCAGGTTGATAAACGCATGCTAAAATGATGGTACAATCTCTGAATATGTGCCACTTGGCTAATTAATGCTTAATTATTGCATTTTTATTTCGTACTTCTTATGGGGGACTTTTCTTTTTCAGTATGCTGCTACAAAGGACATTGACATATGTTCCATCAGGCATTGTAAAATCAAGGTTTTCAAGGGGCACGCATACATGTTTCATGGGAGTTAAAACAGGGATCTCGGTTTGTCTGAAGACCATAATGATAGTGTCTGTTGTCACACAGTATAAAGAAGATGAGGAAGATGATGGGAACATGAACAATAATGTCCACTTGTATTTGTATGCTAAGGAAGAAGAGGAAGATTCTGATTGGGAGGATGACATTGAGCATGATCATGACTGGGGCATTTCAGATTGTATGGACTCATCAGAATCTGATTCTGTTAATTCTGATGAGGAAGAAGATGAAAGGTAAGTATTTGATCACACAACCATTTATCATTATAAATTGTAGGCCGTGTAGTACAGGTGGCCACACCTTGGAGTTCTGCTTGCAGTACTGGAGGCTACACCTTCACAAGGACATTAACCAAATTGAGGCAGTCTACAGAAGGGCAACCAAAATGGTGCAGGGACTGCATCAGAAGACATATGAGGACAGATTAATGAAGCTCAATATGTATACCCTTGAGCAAAGGAGGGAGAGAGGTGATATGCTCGAGACATTCAAACACCTTAAGGGCATTAACAAGGTGAAAGAGTCTAACATGTTTAAATATAAGAAAAATAGCAGGACAAGAGGGCACAGCATGAGACTAGAGACAGGCTGATGAAGGGGGAATGTGAGGAAATTCTTTTTCACAGAAAGGGTGGCGGATGCTTGGGACGGCCTACCTCAGGAAGTGGTGGCTATGAATACAGTGCAGGGCTTCAAACAGGCATGGGATAGGCATAAGGAAGCAATACAGATGAGTACAAATAGATAGGCTATTGACAGAGCAAAGGCCGGTGGCACATTTATAAGGTAGAAAAATAAATGGGCAGACTGGATGGGCCTTGCGGTCCTTATCTTCTGAAACTTCTATGTTTCTATAATGTTGTTATATCTATAAATCTTTTCCTAAAATAAAGAGAATAATGTCTCGGCAGCCATGCACAATAATTAGTTATTATTATTATTAATTAATTAGTTTTAGTTTATTGTTCTAGGAATTATTACCTTTGAGCCAAGGCTCTTTTACAAAGGTTCCACGTCAAATTAAGTACAAACAAAAAAGGTTACATTGAGTGGCACAACAAAGTACGTTGTGGTAATAAAAAAGAAAACACAGACAGTCAAGTATCAAAGACATTTGTGCAAGGACAGATAAATACCAAATGAACACTTTTCATCAATAAAAAATCAAGTGAGGAGGGGGAAAATTCAAGTTAGGGAAGTGTAATAGATAGAGCGGGTGAGAGAAAAGGTGGGAGGAGCAGACCATAGCAAGAGAAAAGGATCCTCTAACAAGCCTTTGTCAAGTAAACGGACAGGGTGGAGAAATGAAATAGGTAAGGATTTAATCAAGGCAGTCACAGGAGTTGGAGGTGGCAAGGTGAAAGAATAGGCTAGATTTAAATGCACCTAGAGAGGTAGAGGAGGTAATAGAGGTGCTAAGGGCATTAAGCCAGTAGGGGGCATGATAGTCAAATGATCTTTGACCCTGGGTAGTCCGGCAATGGGGGACCTGAAGAGGCTGATTTTCTGATCAATAAGGAAGGCTGATTTTCTGATCAATAAGGAAGGCTGATTTTCTGATCAATAAGGAAGTGTATACACCAAGGGGCTGACCTGGCAGGCTGAAAAACGAAGGAGGAAAAAGGGTGGAGGACGATCAAGAAAATGCTGAGATACTGAACAAGTACTTTTGCTCAGTTTTCACCAGGGAAGGGGGTGAATGAGGGACCGAGACCCATTAAGAGGAGTATTCAGGGGACGGAGGGAGGTAGGCACCAGCCCATTCGTGGTGGAACAATTCGTAGAAGAACTAGGGAAAATAAAATCAGATAAGGCAATGGGGCCAGATGGGATCCACGCCAGAGTACTAAAGGAGCTCAGAGATGTGCTGGCAGAACCACTGGCTGCCCTTTTCAGTGCATCACTAGAGACGGGGGAGGTACCTGAGGACTGGAGGAGGGCAGATGTGATCCTTCTCCAAAACAGTGAAGGCAGAGAGGAGGCAGGCAATTACAGGTCTGTAAGTCTGACCTCAGTAGTGGAGAAACTAATGGAGTCCTTACTTAAGGAGAGGATTGTGAAGTTTCTGGAGGATAGTGGGGCACAGGATACAAGGCAGCATGGATTCTTAGTGGGAAGGTCCTGTCAGACGAATCTTGTAGATTTCTTTAACTGGGTCACCAGGGTGGTAGATCAGGGAGGGGCAGTGGATGTAGCCTACCTGGATTTCAGCAAGGCCTTTGATACTGTCTCACACAGGAGATTGCTAAATAAATTTGGGAGCCTGGGAGTGGGTGCTATGGTGGTAAAGTGGCTTGGGAACTGACTAAGGGACAGGACTCAGAAGGTGGTAAATTGCATGAAATCTGAGAAGAGTGAGGTGAGCGTCAGGGTGCCACAGGGGCCAGTGCTGGAGCCAGTCCTATTCAATGTCTTCATTAGCAACAGTACAGAGCATCTGGAGGGAAAGGTGCGCCTCTTTGCAGATGACACCAAGATCTGCAACAGAGTGGACACACCGGGGGGTGGTGGAAAAAATGAGAATGGACCTAAATCTATTAGAGGAGTGGTTGGGTGTCTGGCAGTTGTGTTTCAATGTTAAAAAGTGCAAGATTATGCACCTGGGTCACAGGAATCCAAATGAGATGTACAGGATGGGTGGGGAAATTATGGCCACCATAAGTCAGGGGAGAAACCTGGGGTTATCATATTTGATGACCTGAAGGTGATCAAACAGTGTCAAAAGGCCATGGGGAGAGCAAACCAAATGTTGGAGTGCATAGGGAGGGGTATAACAAGCAGGAGGAAAGAGGCAGTGATGCCACTGTACAGATTACTAGTGAGGCTTCAGTTGGAGTACTGTGTCCAGTTCTGGAGACCACATCTCCAGAAGGACATTGACAAAATAGATGCAGTCCAGTGAAGGGCAATGAAGATGGTACATGGACTGCACTAGAAGCCCTATGAGGAAAGACTTGAGGACCTTAATATCTATTCACTGGAGGAAAGAAGGGAGAGGGGTGATATGATAGAGACTTTCAAGTACCTTAGGTGAATAAACAGGGTGCAGGTGGAAAGCATAGCGCACAACACCGAGCGCAATAAGTGTACTTGGGCCATTACTACCAATCCGCTCTTGTCTTTTCCTGGGGGTTGGCTAGGAACTTTTGGGATAATGTAAAAGAGCTGAATGGGAAATCCTGCTCCCCACCCCCTCTCAACTCTCCTTTAATGGAACTGTCTTCTCTGACCCCCTTGACACTGCAGACTGCCTGAGCCACACTTTTTTAGACCTGAGTTCAGTCCTGCCCAGTAACTTCTTTGACCCCATCCCAGTGGCACCCCTGCCCACTCTCCAGAGACCTCCTTTCTATCTATCTACATACCATCTCCCTGCTGGAAGCTAGACCCCTTCTGCAAAAAGCCATTAGTAGTAACAACCCCGGCACCGACCTACTGGATACTAGGCTACTTCGTCTGATGTTGTATGCTATCCTGGTCCCACTTACTGAGCTGCTCAACTGCTCTCTGTGCCTGGGGCAGTTCTCAATCACTCCCATCCTAAAGAGCAGTGATCGAGCGACCCCAGGTAACTATCAACCTATCTCCATCCTCCCCCCACTCTCTAAGGCCTTTGAAACAGTAGTTGCCAACCAGCTTGCCAAGTACCTGGCCATCACAATATCCTGTGCCCTGAAGAGCATGGCTTTCATGGAAGTCACAGCACCACAACCGCACTACAAGAATTCTCCAACTTCCTGTACTCTGCTCTTGATGCTGGAAGTCCTGCCGGTGCCGTGTTCATTGACCTCTCCAAGGCCTTTGACATGGTTTGAAATCCCCCCCGCTTGACTCCCTCAGATGCCTTAGTTTTTCCCCCCGGTCCCCATGCATGGTTCACCAGCTACCTCTCTGCCAGAACTCAGTATGTAAAAATCAATAGCACCCTATCTGACACATGACCTGTCATCTCTGGGGTTCCCCAGGGCTCCATTTTAGGCCCTCTCCTCTTCAGTCTCTACCTCAACTCCCTCCCCTCAGCCTGCCCAACTAAGATCCTCCTCTACGCAGATGACTGTGCTCTTTGCCTCTGACCCCAACCCCAACACACTCCACGCCACCCTCCAACAAGCTTCTGATAGAGCTGAGCATTGGTTCACATCACGAAGGCTAGTCCTGAACCTGAAAAAGACCAAATCTATGCTTTTCTTGCATCGCAAAAGTAAAGCCAGTGGTGCCCCTCTCATGATACTGCCTAGCACACTAAGCCTCATTAAGCAGGTTTCCTCCTACAAGTATCTGTGCATTACCTTTGATTCAGCACTCTCCTTCCATTCCCATATCAATGTCCTTTCTGCTGCCACCAATGTCAGGATTGGACTGTTATACCACCATAGGGACTACCTACCACAAGAGGCCCTTAGATTTAGGGTTACCACCTTTTAAGAAGCCCAAAGTGGGACATTTCTTACTGAAATATGATTTTCCGCAGGATAATATGTAACCTCAACCAACACAACAGATTTTTTTCTCTAAATAATCAGAATTAAGACTAAGTGTTGCAGTTTTTTAGATGTTCCCTAGTGTTTCTAATCATTTTAAGGTATTTTAGTTAAGGTACTATAGTTTTTGCAGCATTTAGAGGAAAGTCTGAAAATATTCTTTTGTACTATAATGTCAGCACATTTAGTATTTTTCATGTTTTGTCGCAGGACACAGCTGCCTAAATCAGGACTGTCCTGCGAAAGTAGGGACAGGTGGTAACCCTACTTAGATTGGCAATCACCTCCTCTGTCCTGTCGCTAATCGACCATGGGCTGCCCATCTATGCTGCAGCCGACAACGCTGCACTTGCAAGAATCCAGCTCTCTATAAACAAGACCTGCAGGCTAATGCTGGGAGCCCCTAGGTTCACCATTACATGCCTGCTGTACTCCACCACCAACTTGCTCAACCTTGAAGAAAGACTCAACCTCCAAACCTGCCTTCTTGTAAAAAAGACACTGCTAGGGCTCTCCCTCCCTGGGGTTGCCACGTCCCTGCAGCAAACCCCCCCCCCCTCAGTCTCCACCCGCAGCACTGTCAAAATGTCTCTTATTGTCCCCAGGGTAAGGACCTCTATGTCCCAGAGATCCTTTTGCTGTCGGGCTCCCTCCTGGTTCAATTCCCTCCCAGCCAACATAGCTGACTCCACTAAGCTTAGTCCTTTCTAGGTCTCCCTCAGAAGCCATCTGACAAGCACTCACTGCTACAACTGCACATAATCCCCCACCTGCCCCTTACCCTCAGCCCTAGGCTGGGTTTGCCCTGTCTACTTTTGCTGTATATGCCTGGGGTCTCAGGCAACATCTGCTGACTAATGTAATAAAATTTCTCTGGTTGCTACCTGACGTGGTACTCGTGTACCTATATTATGACTGCTGTGATCTACCTATTACCAAGCTTGTACCACCAGTGAATTCCTGTAGCACTGGTTGCTTTTTTAATCTTTGTGTTATGTACGGTACTGTACTGTTTTGTTTGCTGTGATGTAGTGCTCTCTTGACGAGGTAGCTTTGTAAATCAGTCTTTGACTCAAAGGCCTGTAAACAGATGATCTAATAAATAAATAAATAATTATTTCAGAGAAAACTCTGCACAAGAACAAGGGGGCATGATATAAGGCTGAAGGGTGGAAGGTTCAGGGGTAATGTTAGGAAGTACTTTTTCACTGAAAGGGTGGTGGAGCCTTGGAACAGCCTTCCAGCAGAAGTAGCGGAGGCAAAAACAATATGGGGGTTCAAGAGTGCATGGAATTGACACACAGGTACCCTGGAGATGTGCAGAGCAGGAGAGCTGCAGATCAAATAAGATCTGAGGCTGCAGCAGTTTTGTTGAATATTTACACACATTCTCTGTCTTTTAGCAAGTGTACAGAACAAGGACTGAAGTTTTTATGAAGGTGGGGGGGGTCGCTGCAGTATAGTAATGTCTGTCTACAGGGAACTGGTATTAGGAATTCAAAAAAATCTTACACTCTTCTGTCATCTGTGGTGACAACAGTTGGAATTTCCACATAAATCATTATGCATTCTGATTTTTTTGGTAGTAGACATAGCATATAGCAATGCTATGTGAAATGTGTAGTGCACACCTGATATTGATGAGTATTCAGAACAACATGGTCAAAGTAATATTTATAATTTGTAATGCAGTGTCAAATACTGTATTGCAGTATTGTACCAAATAGTATTGGGTCCATTGCAATTACCGTTAGTAATTATTTTTTGGTGAGTGATTGCTGCATGGCAGTTGTATTCATAGTAGATAAAAAATGGAGAGGGGGTAAGTGTTATGATAATACCAAAAATATATTAATACCTTTACTCATCCTGTAATAAATAATGCATTTCGAATCTGGGAGACAGTATTTTCAGCACTTTTCCAGATGGAAAAAATCACATGTTTGTATTAACATTCAGCATCAGGCTTTTATCACTGATTTGCTAATTTCAGTTAATGTTGATACAAGTCACACCAACAGCACTGTAATAGGTGTCTAAGGTGTTTGGGCAGCCAGGTCATGTGTGATAGATGTAATGGTTGAGAAGACATACATTTTCACATGTTTAATTATTGGTTTTGGGTTCTGGGGTGGGGGGATTTGCAATGTTCTTATCTGAAACGCATAATGTCTATCATGAATATATGTAAGAAGTATACCATGTGTGCATTGATATGGGAATCATTTAGTACATGCTGCTGATAAGTGATCAATAATCAACTATATTATCCTGTAAAATATTCAGCTTCTTTTTTTTTTACCAATTATTTTACCAGGTGAGAAACACTAAGCTGAAAGCTTGTTTGCAGGTGCAACCTGAGAGCACGAGGAAGTTAAGTGACTTGCTCAGGGTCACACAGTATGCAAGTGGGGGCTGTGGGATTCAAACCCAGATCTCCAGCTCAGATCCTTAAACCACTGCACCATACTGCCTTCTGCATACATACCTTCTTTGATATTATATGTCTCAAAAAATGATGAATGTCCATTTATTTGATGTCCTTATCATATTTTTTTATTTAGCACCAATGGCAGCAATATTATTTATTAAGCTATTTTATGACTTAGTAATTACAATCAGATGTTTGAATGTTCTCGTTGCCCTATATCTACACATTAACAGTATATAATGGTCTGTTGTGCAGAAATAGGATGCAAGAAGTCAGAAAAAATGTTCTTCTAAAGTGTCCTTTTTCAGTCTTGAGTGTCAGAGTTCGGACACTCCAAAAAAAAATGGCTACTCTACATAAGGAGACCAAAGAAAACCTACCATCTAAAGTCCACATATGTGAGATCCACTTTGATGAAAGCTATGTGTAGTATGTCATTTGTTTCTCAAAACAAATGAGATGTGTAAGAATTTGATTTGAAGTGGAGCCATTTCAGATACTGCATAACACAATAGAAACATATTAACATATTCCTTGATGGTAAATGGAGACTGCTTTGCACGCATAGTCTGCTCATTTTCCATAATTACTTTGTTACTGCAGACTCTACTTGATTTCTAGTTCTTGTCCACCCAACTCACCCACACCTCCCCCTTCCTGTCTTCTAAGATTCACTGGTGACTATCCTATGCATTTTTAAACCACATCAAATGTCCTATCCTTTAACCTCCTCTGCTGAAATATTTTCTAGGCTTCCATGTAGTAGTTCCTTACATATCTCTTTAATTTCCACCCTTCCAGCTTCACTGCATGTCTGCTTGTGGGTTAGCAATTTTTTTTTGTTATGAAATGCTACCCTCTTATTCATTGTTTAGTCCTATGATGTATTTGAAGGTCTATATTATATCCCCTCAATCCATCTTCATTTATATTGTGTGGATATCGGCTCCTGTACCACTTTAATTAGCTTTCTCTATATAGCATCCAGTATGTCTATGTCCTTTTGGAGATGTGGGCTCAATTTTCAAAGTGTCGGGAGTGATACAAGGTGCTTGCATCAAACAGGCATGATACAAGGAGTACACTGTGTCACACCTTGTGTCATTTCTGAGTTTCAGACAGTGCCCGTGGCACTAACAGGACCACAGCTAAGGGTCAGGAGCATAGAAGGAAGTGAGTTAGACACTAGTCCATTTACAGAGAAGAGGGTCATGAAGAAACTCACAAATCTGAAAGTGGACAAGACAATGGGACCAGATGGGGTACATCCCAGGATACTGAGGAAGCTCAGGGAAGAGCTGGCTACATCTCTGTCAGCCCTGTTCAACCACTCACTGGAGACCGGAGTGGTTCCAGAGGGCTGAAGGAGGAGGGCTGATGTAGTCCCACTTCACAAAAATGGGAGCAAAGAGGAGGCAGGCAATTACAGGTGAGTCAGCCTGACTTCAATTGTGCGGAAATTAATGGAATTGCTACTTACGGAGAGGATTGTCAAATATCTTGAATCTAGTGGCCTTTGAGATCCAAGGCAGCATGGTTTCAATGGAGGGAGATCATGCCAAACAAATATGATAGATATCTTTGGCTAGATGACAAGGTAATCAGATCATGGTGTAGCGGTGGATGTGGCCTGCCTAGATTTCAGTAAGGCCTTCGACACTGTTCCACATAGGAGACACATAAACAAGCTAGGAAGCCTAGGAGTGGGTTAAAAGGTGATAAACTGGGTGAAAAATTGGTTAAGGGACTGGAGACTGAGGGTGGTGGTAAACAGAGTTCACCAAGGAAGGGAGGATGATCAGTGTGGCGCCACAGGGATCAGTACTGAGAGTGGTCCTTTTAGTATGTTTATTAGCGACTTTGCAGAGGAGCTAGAAGGGAAGGTATGCCTCTTTGCAAATGACACTAAAATCTACAATAGGGTAGACACTCAAAGGGGTATGGAGAAATTAACAGAGATCTCTCTTTTTTTTGTTTAGTATTTGGTAACTGGGTAAGGAGATCTCAGAAAGCTGTAGGAGTGGTCAAAGGTGTGGCAGCTAAGTTTCAATGCAAAGAAGTATAAAATCATTCCCTTGGGGCACAGGAGCCCAGGGGTGGAGTACAAAATGAGGTGATCATATTAACCACCACCAAACAGGAAAGGGACCTGGGGTAATCATATCTAATGACCTAAAGATAGCCAGACAGAGTGACAAGGCAGTGGGGAGAGCTAGAGGGAAGCTAGGGTACACAGGGAGATATATCACCAATAGAAGGAGAGAGGTGGTGTTAACGCTGTATAGATCACTGGTGAGACCTCACCTAGAGTACTGCGTCAAGTTCTGGAAACCACATCTTCAGAAGGACATAGACATGGTAGAGGCAGTCCAGAGAAGGGCAAGTGAAATGATGCAGGGTCTTTATCACAAGCCCTATGAGGAGAGACTGAAGGACCTCAATATGTACACCCTGGAGGAAAGGAAGGAGTGGGTAATATGATAGAAACATTCAAATACCTCATGGGTATAAATAAGTTTCAAGGAGGAAACATTTTTTAGAAAAAAAGATGCTCAAGAACAAAGAGACGTGCTATGAAGCTGGGGGGGACTCATGGGAGATGTGAGGAAGTACTTCTTCACTGAAAGAGTGGTGGATGCCTGGAACAACCTCCCAGTGGAGGAGGTGGGGGCAAACATGGAAATGGGTTTCAAGAATGCATGGGATAGGCATAAGGGAACCTTAGAGGTATGGGGGGGGTAAAGCAGGAGGTTAAGTAGGGTATGCAGTGTTACAGAAGGTAGGGAAAATGGGCAGACTAGGTTGCCAAGTGGTCCTTATCTTCTCTAAGTATCTATATTACTATGTTTCCATGCCAGATGTCTATGCACTGGACTTGCAGAGATTCACAAGCTGTGACAACCATGCACCATAACTTGGATACAATATCCCCGACAGTGGGATTTTCAAAGTCTTGCACTAGCCACAAGCCTTGGCTGTGGTTAGACCAGCCAGAGCTGGTCTAACAACCCCTGTACTACCATCAGCAACAAGAGACACATGGGACAGGATGGTCAGTGTTGAGCAGCTGGCACTGAGGACACTGGCAGCAGCTGGGACTGGTCAGCTCACAATGGACAAGCACCCGTAGAGGACTGCAGCACACTGCAGACATATTTTTCAAGCTCCACAAGACTGTGCCACAATATGGGGAGCCATGAAATGGTCAGTGATGCCAGCTAGTGTACAAGTACATAGATGGGTCAGTACCTGCACCGAAGATTGGGTAGCATGACAGACAGTGTCGGTGGATGATAGTGGGACTGTTGTCTGTAATGGCCTGATTGCCTGCCAGATGTGCACATTGGGAGTGATCTATTCCGTGGGCATGTGTGAGGTTATCAGTGGTGTAATGCTCTCTGTGGCATAGGTCTACCAGCAGCATGTGCAGTGTGATTGCACTATGTGCCTCATGAATTGGGGAGGTCCATGCCCAGTGTGTTGCCTGCAGCTGTGCCACTATGCTACTTGAACATTCCCTGGCAGCTACCACCCACACTTGAGCATGCTGGGTTGCCCATGACAAGGATGACTCACAGATGGCACACATGGTACTTGTGGGCACCATGGCACAGAGCTATGTAGGTGGTGACCCATGTGTGCATCCCGCCCCCTGCTGACTCTGTGCATGCCCTAGTGGAAGTCAGGACAGTGTTGTCCACCGATCCTCCCCCTCCTGCCACTGGGAATAGTGTTGCACTTCCATCAAGAGCCTATCTGCTACTGTTTCATCACACTCTTAGTCCCTTTCCGGTGTCAGTGCAACCCACCCCTTCCTATCCTCTACAGTCACTGCTGACCAGATGGGCACACAGCTGCCGGGTCTCTTGCAGTGGTGGACATGCTGTGCAACTGTGCCAGAGCTTGCAGCAATACCCACCAAGGTGCAATTTCTTAGATGTATGGGGGCACTGGTGATAACTGCAGGGTGTTTGGTGGTGGGACCACTCCTGTACCAAAATCTGGTACAGGGTCCCTGGCACACCAAGATTTTCAATGCAAGCTGCTATTTGCTGAGCTTGCATTGATCAAAGTTCAATTTTTTTGTAGGATATACTTCATTGGCAAGCTCATTCACAAGGAAGTCCTGGTTTAAATAATTAAGAAAACATACATAATCAATTGCAAACAAAGATAGCTAGAATAAACGGAATTACAATGGGGTAAGATCACAACAAGGTACTACATTGGCAGTTTGAAGGCAATAAGGAAAGGCCGCAGAGTATGAGGGCAATGTTCACATAGGGTAGGTACTTCCTGGAGGTATCGTGACAAAGGGTAAAAATATACAATTTATACACAACAGGTCATAGTACAAAGACGAAGGCATTGGTATTACCAGAGAAATGCTGGCAGTATTGGCAGTCTGTTAAAACAGGTAGCTACAGTAAGTGCATTCCATGTAAAAAATAAAGAATCTTGGCACAGAGCAATACATACACTGGTATCAAAATAAAGATGACTGAAGTAAGCAGCATAAAAAGTAGCGGGCAATATTGTAAGGCATGGGTCAGGTTAGAACCATCAGGCATGTAGGTGACTTGAGGGTGGTTTGAAGTGAGTGGGAAAGGGGACCAGAAAGTATGAAATAGATGGGATGACAGGGTGTGCAAGGAGAGGTAGAGGAGCGAGGGGGGAGAGTTATGGAGGGGTAGACGTAGAGGAAAAGTACAGGTAAGAGGGGATTCAGGAAGCTTGGGTGCTTGTAGCAGGATTGTTATGCAAGGATGTCAGAGTGGGTAAGGTGGAGGAGACATGTATGCTGGTAGCAGGAGCCAGGTAGGGATTAGCAGGTGAGTGTTTAGCTTTTGGGACAATGGCAATCTACATAAAAAGTTTTTCTGGCCAGTGTCTTGAAGCACTTGACGGGGACAAGCCCAGTGAGTCTGAGTTTTGCTTGCAGTTTGTTCCAGACTGATGGAATAACGAAACTAATGACACCTTTGCTGTGATTTGTGCACACTCTGCTTAAGTCCAAGAGAATAAGTTCAGAGTTCCTTACTAGATATTTGCTATTTGATCTGTGCATAAGTGAGCAGATGTATTCTGGAAGTTTTTTCCAGAACATTTTCATTGTCCAGAGGCCAATATGAAGGGTCCCCTTTGAGGCTAAGGATGTCCAGCCAACTGTTTGATGGAGGTGGCAGTGGTGTTTCCTAAGTGGGGCATTTATTATAAAGTGCAGTGCTTTGTGGTAAAGAGTGTCCAGTTTATGAGTGTGTATCACAGAACTACAATTACATATGATGTCTGCTTAATCCAACAGGGGAAAAATGGTGGCTTGCACCAGTCTACCTCTGATATCTGTTACAAAGAAAGATTTGTTCATACACAGGAATCCCAGCCTCACTTTTAGTTTTTTAGCAAGACAGTCTATGTGAGTGCTGAAGTGCAGTTTGCTGTCCAGTCAGACTCCCAGGTATTTAAATTGATATACTACTTCTAGGGTGTCCCTGAAAATAGTTGTGAAGGAAAGAGGAGAATCCTGAGTACTTATGTACTTAAGGTTATGGCCTGATGATGAGGTGAAGAATATGACCTTTGTTTTCTTTGCATTCAATAACAGTTTTGAATGAGCAAGACTGAGCTGTAGTTGGTTGAAGTCGGACTGCAGTTTGTTACATGATTTGTGAAGTGAAGGTTTAGAAATGTAAAGCACCGTATCATCAAAGAAGTGAAGCTCTTTGAAAATTGAGCCCATGGTCTCTAGAAGTGAACACAGAATTCTAGATGGTGTCTAACCAGTGCAATATACATAGACAACAGAACACCTCTCTTTCACAGGCCTTTGCACATTCTTTCCACTCCCCACTGATGTGTCTGCACTATTGCAGATTTTAGTGCCATCTGCAAAGAGACAGACCTTTCCTTCCAGATCATTGGAATGTCTCTTTTAAAGACATTAAAGAGGACTGGTCCCACTACACATCCCTGAGGCAACCTGCTGGTCATCCTCATATATCCTTGTTGAAGGTCATTTACCACCACCATCTGCAGCCGTTCCCCTAACAAAATTCTTACCCGGTTTACCACCTCCTGACCCACTCATAGTCTGTCAAGATTCATTATTACCTCTTCCTCTTCCTAATCTCACTGGGGTGCCTCAGGGGTATATTCTTGGCCCTATTCTTTTTAATCTTTTCATAGATCCTTTGCCTCTGCTGTCAACAGTTGTTCAGTCCAAATTTATGCCGACGACACAATTCTTTTCTATGACCACAAGAATCTTTCTTCTCTTTCCACAACTCTTCAGGGTGATTTGACACAATTGTTTATTGGTTTTCAAATAATTTCCTACTTTTAAGTAGCAAAAAGACTGAAATTATGCTGCTCAGGCCTCAGTCTGCCATGACTCAGGTAAACCTCTTTTTTCCATTACCTTAAATAACAGCCCTCGAGAACCTGTAAACAAATTCAAGTACTTAGGTCTTACTTTTGACTCTTCCCTCACTTTCAAACCCCATATTGATTAAATTATTCTGAAAGTTTGCCAGTGCCTGTGTTCTTTAAGGCCCAGGCATTGCTTGTCAATACCGGATTGCAAACTAAGTGTTGCTCAAGGTATCCTCCCTATATCAGATTATGGTGACACAATTTAGCACCATGCTAATGTTTCAAGTCTTTTTTCATTGATCTCCATCTATTATCAACTCTTATAGTTTATTTTAAAATCCAAATAGAATGAACACCATTCTACTCTATTGTTTGAGTTAAACTGGTTGTCCCCTGCATCCAGGCATACTTTCCACTGGTTATCTCTAATTTATAAACTGATGAACAAGCAGACGCCAACCTACCAATCAGGAAGGCTTACATTCCCCACTCACACCTATGATCTCAGCGATGTATCTCATCGTGGCCTTTCTCTGCCAAGGTTCCAAACCCATTTTGGTAAAGAACATTTTATTTATGATGCCTCAGTTTCATGAAAAAATCTCCCCACTCAGCTGAGAAATTCTCAATCACTCCACATTTTTAAACACAACTTTAAAAAAGCTGTTACTACAGGAACAACTTACATGCACTTGTTTTAAGTGATGTTGTCAAGGACAATTTTCCATCTATCATTATTGAATCTTTAAAAAATGGGCTTTTTATTTCCTGACATACAAAAACGAAATTGGTAAAAGCAAAGCTTTCAAACCAATCAGCTTCATGGAACCGCCTGTCATCAGTGCAGTTTTGAAATGTGCAGCATGTGCACGCCTTTCCAAATCCAAAAATAACAACTTCCTTTCCTGTTGTCTCTGCTCACTGTTTCCATTTGTTTATACTCCTCTCCACAGCAGAAACATAACCAGCACCCCGATACTCTATACAGAATTGCCACAAATTGTGATACATTGATACTGGCTCTCCTCCATCCTTCACCCTACAGACAAAAAGAAAACTCCTTTTTTTTCAAGCTTACTTTTTTTTTAATGCTGTCTCATTTGATCTTCCTTTGATCTGTAGCTGGATCCCTCTCCAGCACACCTACCAACTGCAACTTCAACTCCACACCAATGTGCTAAAGTAAAAAACAAAATAGAAATTAATACTGTCATGCAACTCAGTGTGTGTGTGTAGGGGGAGGACCAACAGATTGTTACCAAGTAAGCATGCAGCCCCTCGCCCCAATACTTCCGGATCAGCGGTTCACTGGCAACTGCATTAAGTTGTTTGTACACACCTATTGCTGGCACCACTTTGAAGCTGCAGTAAAACCACAGTTTCTGCCTCTCCAGTTTTGACAGTTAAAAAGAAACTCAATGGCACATCGGCAGATGTGTCACTTTTTTGGACTACAGTATAACTCTGACTTGGAACAGTGACTCTTCAGCAACCCCAGTCTACTGATTGGCAACAAGGTGAGTACACAAGGACTTTGGCAAACACAAAAAGTCTGTTCCTTATCTGATCTCTTTAAACAAAGCAAATTTGTAACTGTAGCAGAATTTGGAGAAATATCTCACCTCCCAAGCTCCTCTGTGTTCCAGTATAATCAGATTAAACATAGAAACATAGAAACATAGACTTTGACGGCAGATAAGGACCACTAGGCCCGTCTAGTCTGCCCATTTCCCTACCTACAGGATAGGCCGCAGATCCTAGTTAACCAACAGCCTAAACACTGTGTGATGACATTTTTGGGAAAACCTCCTTGGTCGACCAGCACCAGGCATTTTTTTATACAACTGTCAGACATGGTGCAACAAAGTAGACCTATTTCAAAGCTTTATAAGGTGTTAGGAGCTGCAGTTTGGGACAAATGCTCTCCAATAACATTGTTTTTTTTTGTTGACTCTGTTTATGTACTGTACCTGGAATTCTCTAGAGCTGCCCCTGCTCACCAGCATCGCTCTACTGTCCACCTGATACCCTGCCTCCTCAGAGGGTAGCCGCCCTCCACCAACCTCCTGCTGGCAGATCCCCCAGCTCTGAGCCCCCTGAGGTGGGACCGCCTCCACTCCAGTGATCTATCTACAAATCTAGCGTGCCGGCCTAGGTGGTGGAAGGACACAGGGGAGGGAGACAAGGGCCTGGTATTAGATGTGTGGTGATGTGGTCCAGAGGGGAGCCATCACCTATCCATGTTCGGGGATTTTTCCTTGTTGTTTCCCAGAGGAGTGTGAGCATGGAATGATGTCTGCATGGCTAAGCCATAGATGTCTGCTATGTTTCTCCCCTTAGCAGCTCAATGCTAGTTATATCCCCACTCTCCTCTGGGGGTCTCTACTGTGCCGGAGACACTCTGGATCCCTTCCCATGGACAGAAGAGCAATCCATCAGATGCCCAATCCTCTCTCTCCCCTTCTGACCCCTGGCACCCAAGCTCATTCCTGAACTCGGGTCACTGGCATGGCACGAGATGTGGCATCCACCGGGCTGGCTCCTCTCCAATAGCATTCTATTGATAACAAGCAGCTAAGGTAATCTGTGTTTCTAATACTTGGGAAAATATCTGGGTCAGTTTATGTCATTTTTTCAAATAGAATAGGCAAAGATTAGTACAGTATAACATTCTTCACAATCTTTATTATACGTCACTTAAACTTTTTAGGTTGGGCAAAGTGGCTGAGAATCTATGTTTTCGGTGTTCTCAAGGTGAGGGCACTTTAAGGCACATAATCTGGACTTGTCCTAAGTGACAGACATTTTAGGAAGACATTAAGCAAAGATTGCTACATTTCTTTGAGTCTAGGGCCTCTTTCTCATTAGATGTTTGTATCATTGGTAACTACCAATCTATACAGTCTTCCTGAGGTAAGGCCTATATGGCAGTAGTTACTTCAGTGACTAAACTGATTCTTATGAGACACTGGTTAAGTGAGAATTTTCCAACTCTGAGGGAATGGATGCAGGAATTGATGACAGCCATTAATGCGGAAAAAGCAATTGCACTACAGAATCATAGAGTGGTCCAGTTTGGCGAGCTTTGGGATCCTTTGCTCCATTATATAGTCAGGAGTTGAGTTAGTTCATGCTGGAGACCTACACTTTCTCCTTCCACTCTACAGAGAGATAACAACCTTTGGTAGAACTTTATATTGGTATAAATATATGTAGTAGAGTTACTGATTGCTATGCTAAATGCCTAGAAGGACAATTTTCAATAAGGGTGAGGGTGGGCGTTGTAGGAATAGGGTTGTGGTATCTCTGTATTGTACAATGAGTGGGTTTCCTCAACTTGTGGTCCTTCCAGGGGGTGGTGAGGAGGGGGAAGGGGTTGTAGTATCATATGGATCATACTTTGGTTAATGTTTGTTTTGTGTGTATTGAAAATCTTAATAAATATATTTAATAAAAAATAAAGAAACTCAGTATGTTGTTTTGGACATGGGAGAGTAGGAGAGCAGAATAGCTCTATCACCTGAGTGTGTGTGTCTGTGGGGAAGGGGGCAGAACAGCATAGAAAATGAAGGACTACTTTATCAAAAAAAAAGCTTTTCTGATATTTCTATTTATGTTCAGTCATTTCATTTGTCATTTTATAACATAACTAAAATTTACACTTATGCCCATTTTCTAAGTGCAATAGTACCCTCCATGGTGGGTGGT
This sequence comes from Neoceratodus forsteri, assembly GCA_016271365.2. Lineage (NCBI taxonomy): Eukaryota > Metazoa > Chordata > Ceratodontiformes > Ceratodontidae > Neoceratodus > Neoceratodus forsteri. Next base: position 952,733,528 of record CM028134.1, read on the forward strand.
ATTGGGAAATACCAGACTTTCCAGGGGCTATAAGGCCCTCCACCTGCAGCTTTGGGCCTCATTATGCCCCTGGGCAGTCCGGTATTTCCCAATACCATCCACCCTGTCGAGTATTATTGCTTTCTTCTGACTCAAACAGTGTGTCTATTATGAGTCTTTATATGTACTAGTTTCCATATGAACCTGCATATTCATTGTTGTTATATCAAGTTGTATGTATATTGTTTTAATAACTTGAGGCATTCTGTAAACGAGACTTGTTTCTCATAGAGCCTATACAGTAATCTATCAAACTTTTAAATTAAATAAAATAACACAATACTATCTTACATGGAACATTGTTGAAATCCCTACTGAAATCCAGGCAGGTCTTGTCCACCTCTCAAACCTGATCTAATTCCCTTATCCCCCAGTCAACTTGCATTCACTGACATATTTGAAAATGCTGTAGATAAACAGGGCATATTTGTCATTGAATTGCACTGTTCTATTAACTATGAAGTTGAATGATGTAAATAATTTCAGAACTACTATGTATCCCTATGGGTATACATTTAAACTCATTTTCTGAACAAAAATTTAGAGTGTTTTGGCATTGCCTGATTTTAGTCATTACCTGCAAAGAAATTATAATGATTGTAAAATGACCAAAAAATCACTTTAGTATGTGAACACTCCTTTGCCTTTTGAATTGAATGAAAAAGTGGTTTCTATAAATTACATTGAACTGATATGCCATTCTCATCAGTCTGGCTGTAGCGGTACTGTTTTAGGCCAGTGATCTGGGTTATGTAAAAGAGCATTGGTTGCTGGAGATCCAGTCAGCTGCGGATGGCTGAGCAATCCATGAACGATCACCACGTTGGTGATTCCAGGATACTGCTATCCCCTGCATTACTGCCACCTTGGTGAGCACTGGTGGTAGTGAATGCTAGAGCCATACACCTATGATGAGTGTGCTTTTGCTATGAAATATCAGCACCTGATGTAATATTTCTACTACGCTAAGTGGTGGGGCAAAAAAGGGAAAGTTCCCATTGCTATGAATGATGTCATCTACATTCCAGCAACAGGTCACATACTGTCAGATGAGGGTCTCACTACAGCATTGACACAATAACTCTGCACATGTGCATGTGACGTTTCCAGTGTGGCCATCCACTTATGGCTTAGGTATCATAAACAGTGCACAAACTGCATGCATCAAATACTGGGAATTATTAATAGACCAAAAATAAATAATGTAAGCTATATATCTGGTCATTTTTCCATTATCCAGTTATGATATCATATGTGCCTTACTGTCCTTATTGATTCTAGTCACAATGTCATTTTGGTTTCACATCTGTTTATCAATCAGAATTTAACAGGTTCAATCCCTGCTGTGGTCATATTGGCTATCTAAAGTCACATATTACATTTTAATTTTTTTAAATAGGAAATAATGAAACAATTTGTTATAAAAAATAGCTATTTTGTGTGTTATTACAGCTGTTTTGATCCACTGTCAGTTCTATGTGCTAAATGACAAGGGTCACAGTTAAAGAAATTACTGCTTCCAGGATCAGTACCCACAACATTTTCTCACTGAAAGATTAATGTGCCTAGGAAACCAAGCACTGCAAGAGCTGAAAGGAAACAAAGACAAAAGGTATGTCTTTCATATGTTTTTAAATACATTGAAATATGGCTTTTGATCACTTTTTGTCAGATGCTTTCTTTATATGGACTCATCAGAAATTAAAATGGAGCATATAGTGTTTTGAGAAATATTTAAGCAATAATGTACTTCGGGCTATGTGGCATGCTGGATTATAAAATGGGTCAGAAGCATTCTCATTAGCTTAGAAGTACAATTTGCCATGCAAGTATCAGCACATATTGTGTCCAGTGGTACTTTTATATCCATCAGGATGCAGCACAGAGGTCTGGGCCTGATGGAAAATTTTAAATTTTCTGACAGCCATATTAGTACTGTAAAAACAATACTTGTCCTAACAGAAAAAAAGTGGTTTCCCAGTTCACTAACACTCTCAGTCACTGAAACAAAAATTAATACAGACCCAATTTCATTTTTCCAGACACTAAAAATTATGATCTGATCATTCTTTATATTTCTGCTCAACAAAGTTTGTTGAAGGCCTCTGATCCATGGCTCTCCCGCTGAAAGACACTCACTGTAGTTCCAAACCATGGCCAGTCCTCCCTGCACTGCTGCCCATTCCATTTATGTGCAGTCTGTGGCCCGTGCTCCATTCATCACCCACTTTGTGTCGACCATGACCAGAAGTCTAACAGCACTGCTGCCTGCTCAGTTTCTTGCTCTCCTTAATGTGCCAAGCATGCCCAAGAGGCATTATCATTAGTAGCAGCCACTCCCATTTAAAAGACATGCTCAGTCAGCAAGATGCGCTATCCTCCATACCAGCTTCTCTTAGAAAGACACAATGACGCACACTTAAAGGTAAAGTCAGTCAGCTATGGCAGCTGCAAATGGACACCATCTCTTCCTATAAAACTGAGTGCTCTTTGTCTGTTAAAAGATGGGCTTACAAAAAAAACAACATAAACTAAAAAGCACATAGAGAGTACATTTAAAGGGAAATGTTTTTGTAAGTTTTAGGTATAAAAACCTCTTTTTTTATTTTGACATATTTTTTGCAAATGTATATATATATTGCAAAAAACTTCATTAATGTATCAGTTAGGGTTAAAGCAACAAAAGCAGTGAAATGAGGCATTAGGTTTGACACCCTAACACCCCACACCCCACCACCCCACCCCACCCCCACCCACCACAGACCAACAGGTGATGGGTGTGCCTTAGAGTCATCAGCCTAACTCTCACCTCATTCCATGTAACAATGCTTACATGATATAGTATAGGAGAATGGGGTGGTAGATTAGGCTAATGACTTAAGGCACTACCAAATCACCTGTTAACCAGTAATGCGTGAGGATGGGGTAGTAGGGTGTGCGGGTGTTAGGGTGTCAACCCTAATGCCTCATTTCACTGCTTTTGTTGCTTTAACCCTAACTGATGCATTGGCAATGATTTTTGCAATTAATTTTTTTACTTTTAGAGAAAGTGTAATCTTACCCTTATATAGTTTTGGGAGCACACAAACATTGTAATGAACTGTCATCTCCATTACTGCATAATGGATGACCCAGCAGTCCCATTACTGCATAATGTTCACCATATATGGGAGTGCAGGGCCAGCAGCTACATATAATTATAGAGACATAACACAGGCCTAGACCCATTCCAAGTAACTCCTGTGTTGCAAATGGCTCAATATCTCAATAACCATGGCAACCTTTGAAAACATTCCACTGCAGTTGTAATCATGGACTGGTAAACTGCACATGTGCTTAGTACACCTAAGCTGCATTTAGCAAACAATCTGCATCTAGAAGCATTTTTGAGATATAGTCACCAAAAGGCACTGTGTTCACCACAGTGTTATCCTATGGGAAATCTCTCAACTTCGTAATGGCATAGCTATGGAACCAATGAAATTTTTTGCAGCTAAACAGCATAATTCACATCTGTGGGGCACTCGCTTTGTGCCTGCAAATTTCAAGCCAAAAGACCAAACCATTTATTACCAATACACTGGGAAAGTTTTTAAATTGCTTGTTTGTGAGATGTCAAAATCCCTGTTCGCGAGGTGAATCCCCATTTGTGAGCTGTCAAAATCCCCATTCATGAGAATTCCTTGATCATGTGATTTTGGCCATCTGGTCCTGATCTAATGAACAAGGATTTTGACAGCTTACAAAAAGGGATTGGCTCATGTAAAGGGATTTTGATAGCTCATGAAAGGGGATTTTGTCAACTCGTGAAAGGGGATTTAAAATAACAATCCCATTTCACAAGCTGCCAAAATCCCCTTCTGTGACCTGATCCTTATTCATGAGTTGACAAAATCTATGTTCGAAAGCCAATCCTTGTTTGCTTGATACGGTCATCTGGTCTGGAAATTGCGAACAAGGATTTTGACAGCTTGCGAACAAGAATTGGCTCGTGAAAAGGGATTTTGACTGCTCACGAAAGGGGACTTTGATAGTTCAAAAAATGGGATTTAAAAAACAATTCCTTTTCGTGAGCTGTCAAAATCCTCTTTTGCAAGTCAATCCCTTTACGTCAGCTGACAAAATCCTTGTTCGTGAGCCAATCCAAGTTTGCACGGTAGGGCCATCTGGTCTGGAAATGGCGACCAGGGATTTTGACAGGTCACAAACAAGGATCAGCTCATAAACAAGGATTTTGACACCTTGGGATCAAGAATTGGAAGCAAGTGATGAACACGGATTTTTGAAATAAAAAACAGTCATTTTTTCATAAAACTGAAGTAAACCAAAGCCATGGGTTTGTACATGGCATTACCCTGAACAAAACCCATACTTTAATTACTGCAGAACACATCTTTTGGGCAAGTTACAATGTTTTATTTGTGGCAAAAAATGAAAACAAGATGGTGGCTCATGAAAAGGGATTTTTTCCTTATGAACAGGGGGTTTATAAATCCCCATTCGTGAGGTGACAAAATCCTTGATCGTGAGGCAAATCCTATTTTGCAAAACATACACCTATTTGAAAGAGTGAACTGAGCATGCTTAGAACCCCAAAATTCAAATTAATAACTTTGGAACAGATTATTATTGTTTCACCAAACCAGCACTGGATTATTCTTTGGTGCAACCTCTTTCTACTTGGAAAATTTCAGACCACAATTCCAAACAGTGTGGCAGGAATGCAATGGGCAAAAATCAGCAAATAAAGTGAAAAATGTGTTTTTTGGTGTTTTGCTGCACGAAAACAACAAATCTGATTGAAATGCAACTTAGCATATCATAAGATCTAGCCCATAGGACAGCTCTTTTCAAATTTTGTGCAAATCTGTTGAACGGTTGCAAAGTTATTAACATGCAAAATTTGGGATTTAACATTAAACTGCCTACTCAACCCTAACTATAGGGGCATGACTGCGCCCCTATACTAGATACATATATATATATATTATTTATATATATATATATATATATATATATATATACATATATATATATACACACACACACACATATATATATATATATAGATATATATATAGATATATATATTTATACACACACAGTGTTTTTGCAAAAGCGATGTTAATACAGACATTAGTTTATAGAATGCAAAGTAGGAAAATGAAACATTAGAATTTGTCTCCAGAGGCTGGCGAATCAGCATTGTTGTCAACCCTAATGCCCACCCTCTCCCACCAGCCCATAGCCTCCAGTCTGAAGCAGAAGATACAGTGCCTCATAGTGGCACAGTATGGCCAACATAATCTGTCGTAGCTTTCTTCTGCATCACATTTGACTTCATCTAATCAGAGGAAGGGGTGGGCATTAGGGTTGACAACCACAAGTAAGACTCAACCACTGATTTGCAAATACTTCTGATATCCAAATCCCTAATGTTTTTCATTTCCCTTCTTTGTGCGCTTTGTGTTCCACAGCCCTAATGTCTGCGTTAACATAGTTTTTTAGCAAAGAATTTCTCTTCTTTTTCTGAAAGTGTAATTCCATCCTTATTTGCTCAGGTCTCTTCATGACCTCCGCAAAATGAGATAAATACAATATTGTAGACAGTTCTGACCCAGTGCATGGGTCCAACAGGCCCCGGCATGCATGTCTATACCTTGTGGGTGATGTTCCCTGACCCACCATAGGGTGTGGCATCTACACAAAAACTGCTCCATCCCTACCTAGGCTGGACCTGGTGCTGCATGGTGCAACACCTTTCCCATCAGCCTTGTCCCATTAAACCAACTCACTGAGTTTTATTTATCTATTTTGTTTTGGTAACTGGGTAAGTGCACTAGACATAGAAATGTCTATTTTTGGGCATGACCTGGGAGGGTATAAGTTGGAATACAAAACATAGCAGTGAATAGAGTACAACAATGGTTGACAGAGAGTACAACTTAAATACAATTCATCAATGCACATTAATTCAAGGTGTAACAAAGAGGAGCAGAAATAAGTGCAAATTCCCAGGATCATACAGTATGTACCATCAGTAAGGAATAGAATTTCATACATAAATGGAGAAACAAAAGTACTTTAAATGGACAATAGGAATAAGATAATTCAATCAGGGAAAAAACTACAGGGGGGAGTGCAGCAGTTGAGTAACAGGGAAAATAATTCAGTAGTTGATGCCAATTAGAAGGTAGACATACACTATAACCAGGTAAATATAAGTTTGATATGTAATCAATGTTTATGTCTATATAGAGGAGGGGAGAGTGATGTGATAATGCCTAGAAGTGGACATGGGAAAGTCACATGCCAGGGGAGCCAAGGAAGTAGGCAGAAGACCTTGGCAGAGAAAAATGGTGTTTGTGAGAGTGAAGTACAGGAGGAGGCAGTAACTGAGGCAGCCTAGAGCTGAACACAGGTGCCAATATGGGTGAAGATAGAGGGTCTAAGCTGGATGGAAACATATGCAGGGGGCTGAATCGATTAGATGATTCTGGTGATGCCTTTTGAAGTGGACATGATTAGGAGCAAGTCAGATGACCAGGAGAAGTGAGTTCCAGTATTTAGGGACAACATAGGAGAAAGCACAAACACCCATGGAAGTTTTACACCTTGGAATGTGGAGGGAAGTTTGGTCAACATATCTAAGCCCATAGGAAGAGGTTTGTGGGTGCAGTATGGAGGCAAGGGATTGGGGAGTTCCAGATCTGATAATGCCATCTATTAGAGAGCCAAAGGAGGAGAGTCGATGGGCAGTGGGGGATGGCCATTTTAGGGCAGCATATTCACACCATAACTCAGCCCACTGGCACGGTAAGACAATGTGTTCCCCAGTGGTGCAATGGACATCCCTACAAACAATGTTACTTAATAATTATTTTGTTATTTAATATTTTGAACTCACACTTTCAACATAGTCTTCTTATGACCCCACCTCATAAACCTGGTAGGTAAAAATTTTCATATCACTGCCAAGATGCCATTCCACACCACAGGTGTGAAAACACATTTCTGCCAGGGTGTGAAAAATGACAGCTATACTGCTCAAGAGATGGTATGAAAAAATTCCTATGTTGAAGATTTGGAGTCAAAATATTGAAAATTATCAAAGTTAGGCACATGCATAGGAACATTTCAATGAATGCTTGTAGCTTGGCCATTTGTAGGATTTTTTTCACCAAATTTTCAACATGGCCTTTTTAGGACCGCACCTCATGAACACTGGTGGTGAACTTTCATTATTCAGTCCTGAAAGGTGATTTTGCATAGTGACTGCAAAATCACCTTCTGGGCCCAATTAACAAAATGACACTACCAGTGTTCACAAGGTGGAGTCCCATGAAGGTTATGTTGAAAACTTGCTGAAAAAATTCCTAAAAATGGCAAAGTTACGAATATAATTTCAAAATGCCATTGACGTACATTATACAGCACCTACCTTTATTCCACAGTTCATAATTTGGCTTTGAAGAGTACAGACATGTCTTGGTCCATGGAGGATGACAACATTTGATCTCTAGTGGTAAGAATAGATGGGGTGGGGGTTCTCAGTGTGAGGGTCAGGATGGGGAAGGGAAAGGCAATGACTACTAGGGATGGTTTTCTTTCTTTCAGGTTTATAAAATGGACAAAAATAGACATAATGGGACAGTTTTTTTCATTTTGCAGAGACACTGAGTTGTATGAAGCCTACTTATGGATACTGGGAATGGGCTCCCCAGTGACCCACACTTTTGCAGGTGGATGCTGACACAGAGGATTGGGAACCCTTGATGTCAGCAAGTTTAATAATACCAACTTCTGTGTGTTGGGGGGTATAGCTGGATGGCTGGCTTACTTATTACAATATGAAACAGGTGCCTTATTATACTACTATAGGCACCTGTTTTGTATAGTGCAAAAGATCATTGGAGCTGGAGGGTGGGGGCACCACTAGACAGCAGGTAGTCATAACAATACAACATGGCAGCAATCAGATGATGGGGTTGTGTCACTAGACACCCGGGAACCATAAATAAACAATGGAGGCAGCAATCAGAGAGTGGGGGGTGCCACTCAAACACCAGAGAATCATAAGAAAGCAAGGGGGGGGTTATTGTAAAATAGAAAAAAACAAAAACTAGCTACAGCCACCATTGTTATGCTAGTATCTGAACAGCCAACAACAGCCATCACTTCACCTTTAACCTGATGAGTGTCATGTCATATGCTGTGGTGTTGTGCTACACAAAACATCACAGTATATGTTACAACACACATAATGAAATGCATCAACAGGACACCATGATTTCACAAAAATGCAGCTATTCATAGAACATTAATATTTTAAACTGCACATGCTCACAAACTAAACTTTTTTCTTAAATATTTTAAAAACTACAAGCCCCCAAAACAAGAAAACCACAAAAGAACATACCTTGGGTGAAATGTTATCAAACTTGAAAGTTTCAGCTTTCAAATCCTCATATTCTTTTACTTATCGGGTGGCAAATGAAATCCTAAAATATTCAATGATGGTGATTTTTATGTTTTTATGCACTTCTGTAACATTGCCCCCACTAAACTGATCTACATGATATTTTCTGGATCAAGAGATCATGGGGCAAAGGATGTGGTTTCCAAATTTTATTTACCTAGGTTGAATGGGGGCAAAGTTACTAAGGTGCAAAAGTTGTGATTTAACATGAAAGTGCTTACTCAACCCTAATATACAGGCACCACCATGCCTGTATTTTATATATATATATATATATATATATATATATATATATATATATAGATAGATATATATAATATATATAATAGTGGCAGGGGTGCCACTATAATTAGGTAGGGTTGAGTACCCCTTTTAAGGTTAAAGTGTGAAATTTTGCATCTTAATAACTTTTCCACCATTCAACAGATTTGCCTGAAATTTGGCAGGTGTGGAGTGTTAGCATAGATCTTGGGATCTGCCATGTGTTGTACTGGTTGGATATACAGTTGCAGAGTTATTAAGCAACATTCTGTAGCACATTTATGCTTTTTTGCGCATTCAACAGGTCGCACGGTGTGTGCGACTGGTTCAAAAACTTCAGGGAATGTGCAGCTGGGATCCTCGATCTGCCTTTTGAAGATTTCGTGAAAAAACATTGAACAGTTCAAAAGTTATTGAAAAAACAAGTTTCCCATTATAGTCAATGGGAAACATTAACAAAAAGTTTGACAGTGTCGCAAATGAAGTTTTTAGTGTCACAAATGACTCCTGTAGTGTCGTGAGTCAGCCATTTTCTTCAGTTACTGATCACAGAAATGCTTGGCATTTAAAATTGGGACCCTCTAGGGACACAATTCTTTTTGTGTTTACCTAGTTAAGTCCTGAGGATGCTAGGCATGTCTTTCTTTTGGGGTTAAACACCCCAGAAATATGTTTTTGAAATTTTTGGGAAAAGTAGTGTCACAAGGTAGTGTCAAACCTGTGACACTTTCGTGATTTTTTTTGCAAAAGTGTCATGATTTGTGACACTACTATTCGACACTATGGGAAAAATAACAGGAATTCTTTGCCACCCTGCTGCAAAACACTGGTTTGGTCTTTTGGGCTGAAATTTGGAGGGAATAAAGCCAACAACCCACAGATGTGCCTTTCCATGGTTTGGTGAAAAAATATTGCATGGATGGAAAGTTATGGTGCTCCAAAATTGACGCTTTTTCTCATAGACTAACATTGCGGTGTCCACCTTGCCTTTTGGGCCCCCATCTCGGAAACTAGGGGCTAAGTGCAAAACTAGCCAGGAAAGTCATAAATAATATGACATTTAAATTTTTTTCCTACGTCGTACAGTTCCTGAGATGTAAGCAATTTAGTATTCCAAGTGCTCATTTTCTGCTCTGAGGCCCATAATTTTGCATACATTCTTTGTACTCACTGTGTCTCTCTATGCAGCTGTTGGGCAAAAACAGGGTGTGCGCTTCCGTTACTGTTATGGTTAGCTTTTCCACTTGCATTTCCATACCTGTTTGCGTTACCATTGCCATGTATGTCACTGTGTGAGTTACCCTTTGCATTTTTGTTTGCACTTGTATTTGCGTTACTGTTAGCATTTGTATTTCCACTACTGTTTCTGTTTTCATTTTGATTTGCATCACCGTGCACATTTTCATTTGTGTTTGCAGCTGCCCTTCCATTTTCATTTGCATTTCTCTGTTGTTTGACATTATCATTGCTGTTACCATAACCATTTGCATTTCCAATTGTGTTACCATGACCATGCGCATCACGGTTTATGTTTGCATACATGCTTGCGTTTCCGTTTCTGTTCCCTTTGACATTATTGCTGCCGTTACCATTACCATTTGCATTTCGTATTGTGGTACCATTGCCGTGCATGTTACAGTTTGTGTTTCCATACACAATTGCATTTGCATCTCCTTTTGCATTACTGCTCACTTTGGCATCACTTTGCACCTGCATTTCTCTTAGCGTTTGCATTACCATTTACATTTGCTTCATCATGTGCATTACTGTTTGCACTTGCATTACCATTGCAGTTATCGTTACTATGTGAGTAAAAATCACATGATGGAAGCTCGGGGCCCGAAGGACCCACGCTTTCACCACCACATTCCATTCACTATTTATAGTCCTCATTCTCAAAAAAGAAGGGAAATTCATGGCAAAAAAACTCTATTTAGTGCATCAGTTAGGGTTGTTCCACAATGACAAAAGTGAGGAAATTCGATGTTAGGGTTGAAAACCCCCCTTGCACCCCTCCCCCCCACTCCCCCAGCCAGCATCAGGGTGTGAGTTGGGGTCATCAGTCCCAACTCTCACCCCATTCTCCTATAGTTCACCACCTCAGCTTGTTTACATATGTAATGGGATGAGAGTTAGGGCTGATGACCCCAATGCACACCCCGATGCCAGCTGGTGGGGGCGGGGTGGTGGGGTTCAAGGGGGGTTCAACCCTAACATCGAATTTCCTCACTTTTGTCTCTTTGGAACAACCCTAACTGATGCATTAAATGGAGTTTTTTTTTGCCATGAATATATGTAATATATATATATATATATATATATATATATATATATATACTGTATATACATATATATTAATTTTACTCAGTTGACCTGCTTTATAAGTAAATAAGACTCTCTGAGGTGTGAAGAAGAAGAAGAATCAGCATTTCTATAGTGCTTTTCATACACATTGTATCCCAAGGCCCTTTGCAATCTATGCTAGACTGGTAGTGAAGTAACTGAACATGTAGTGGCAGCCATTCCATCAACACCTACACACAGCCTTGGATAATTGCATGAACCATTTTTATGGGAAGGGCAATACTGGCCAGGACACTGGGGAAATTCCCCTACTCTTTGGTAGGGGGCACTGTCTCAGAGATGTGTGCTGTCATTTGTGTTGGAGTTTGTGACAGAAACAGGTGGATGTGGCAAGGTCTCCCCAGTGGGCATGTTGAAAGCTGATAGCGGGGAGTAGCCACCTAGTTTTTTGTCAAATCGTTCCAGTGTGGATTCAGCTGCAGAGGAGGCTGATCTAGAATTGAATTTGCGACAGCAACTAGATGACAAAATCAACCTGGCTAAACAGGATTACGTTCAAGCTACAGAATTGTTGCATGAAGAGAAAAAAAGGAAACGGCTGCAAGGGCCAGTACACTCACCCGGAACTTTGGACAAAACATCTTTATGGCTGATACTCATGATTCCATGGAGACTGCTCTGATAGAACCAGTTTTACATTTGGTGCAGACACAGTCAGTACAAGGAGAGCAGCTGCCAAGAAATGATGGTTGGTCGGCAGAAGAGGCCTTGCTACAGGCAGGCTGGAGGCATTGGGTCAATGGTACCTGAGTGGGAGTGGAGGAGGTTACTGCAGGTGAAAATGCTACACCAGTTCTGAAAGGAGGTCTCTCTCACTCGGATAACACTATTGATTTAATGGATCAAGAGCCGCTTGCTTTGCACAAGGAACAGTGTGTATCTCAGGAAATTTCTTCAAATTCAGGTACCCCTTCCTATTCCCCCCATTACATCTATTCCAGAAAATGGGCCTGACTCTCTGCATTTGGTAAAGGAGGATGGGAGTGTTTTGGAAAAGTCATATGTGGCTCCTAACGTTGATGGGGCTGGGAAATGAACTTATGCAGAACTATTTCATAAACCTGTCAAAATGGCAAAACACAGAAATGCTATATGATTGCACTATCTAAGGGACATGGAGGAACTGCCTGACCAATTTTTTGTGGGCCGTGTCTTATTAAACAATCTTTGGGCTTTATCCCTACTGAGGTATATGCCCTCATCCATGCCCTTGGGGAGCATATATTCAACATTAGTTTCAGGACATCTACTATTCTTGAACGATTTTGGACAAAATATTCTGTTTTAAAGACCAACCCTTTATGGGTCCATTTTCAAGTCATTCCCCTGACAAAACAATCTTTTCAAATTATCACTGTATTATTTCGGAATGAGGGGGTAAACATTACTGACATTTTGCAATGGCTGGAGAAAAAATGTGATCTACAAGGTGCTCCAGACCCTATTTTAGATTCTGAAGGGTTTTGGAATGGGGTTGGTGGATAAAAGTGAAATTGTTTCATATGGATAATGACTTTCAACACCTTCCTAATTGTTTTTTCTTAGGTAGAGACAAAGGTTTTGTCTTCTATTCCGGTCAACCTAGGAGATGTCACACATGTGGGTCTTTACGACATATTAGTTCTACCTGTGACAAGATTCAATGCCTTCAATGTGGGGAATTGGGACATGTAGGGCTAGATTGTGTAAATGCTCCAAACTACAGATTGGCTACATTTGATTTTGGTTAAAATTCAATATGACAGACATAAGTCCCTTGAAGTGGAACAAAGTTTCGGTGTTTCTGGTACACAAGTTTATTGCAACCCTTTTGAATATTGTGTGCCACATAGAAAAAAGAAGGAACTGACACAATTGGAAACTGCATCATGGAAATTTGTGGAAAGGCAAACAGAAATTTTATTAGAATTGAATAAATATCTGCAACAACTCTTCAGGGCAGATTTGAATATTTCTGTTGATAAATTAGATGAGTGGCTGGGATCTTGCGAGCTTCCATATCTTCCTGATGGTCTTAAAATTCCTCTTTGTAGCCCAATAACAACAATAACTCACTATTGTAATTGCTGCACTGCCAAGGAATAAATCCCTAGGCTATGATGGCATTACGAATTAACTATACCCTATAATATATAAAATACTACACCAAGAATTATTAGAATAATTCCTGCCCACTTTAATCAAGGATTGGTTATTTTTTTACATAAGATGGGGCCTAAATAAGATCTTAGAAATTGGAGGCCAACTACTTTACTCAACTCAGATAGTAAAATATTGTCCAAATTATTAAGCAATAGACTAGCTGCAGTTTTAAGTTCTATAGTTAGCCCATTTCAGTTCTGCTCTGTACAGAAGCATTAATTTTACTTCGGGAGGTGATGGAGAAAAGTCGATCCAGGGAACTTATGGGGTTTTTACTCAGTCTAGATCAATTAAAAGCCTTTGACAGGGTGTCACACCAGTATATTTGGAAATTTTTATTGAAATTTGGATTTCCACCCTTGTTTATTGTTTGGTTTTGACAATATTATGCTACTACAGAGGTCACCCCATTTGTGAATGGATGGGTGGGGAAATTCCATATACATACACAAGGAGTAAAACAAGGATGTCTCCTTAGTCCTCTTCTATATATATATTAACATTGGAACCCTTATTGTGGAAAATGAATAATACAGTTGGTATTAGAGGTCTTTCCTTTCATAGCGACATGACAGAATTGAAAGCAATTGCGTATGCTGATGATGTATGTATTTTTCTAGCAGATGTTCAGTCCAGCAAAGCTACAGATGCAGTGATGATCATTTCATGGAATGTACTAGGGCACGGATTAATCAGACTAAAAGTAAGTGCATTTTTCTTGATGAAGGGGCTTGTCATCCTACTGTTGCCATGGGTATTCCAATAGTACGTGAGGCAGTGCTCATTTTAGGGGTATATTTTGGAATACCTGATGTAGAAGAATTTAACTGGAACAAATTATTAGTGGAAGCAAAAATATGAGTAGCAAAGTGGAATAAGTGGAAAATGTCAAAATTTAAATGGATTTATATGTGAAAACATTTTTGATTGGGTATTTTTTACATCTGGCAGCAATTTATCCCCTTCCTAGATGTTTGGAAATGACACTGTTCAGCATTTGTTTTGGAGCAATTTGGGGTAATCGCTTAAATCCCATAAAAAGGGGTATTTTATACCTCCAACATGGCCAAGGGGGTCTGCAGATGATTAATCCAGTTTCTTTCTTTTTTTTTTGATTTTTGTCTATGTCAATCTTAAATCATTACTTGTTAATCTTCCATGTATTTGGTCCCCTTGGGTGCTTGATGTCATCTCTCCCTGGCTGGTTGACTGGAGACCAGATGTACCGATTGCCAAGCAGAAACACATCCAAGGACTTCCTAATTATTTTCTTGAATGGTTTGATAAACTCAAATTATGGAACATTATGAAAATTATGATTCACATTCTACATGGAAAGAATTCTTATCAATCTCTTCAGCAAAAGTTTTTTTTTTCAATCTCCACATTATGTACATAGATCTTCTTCAACTTTAAACTTAATTAAAACAATGTTGACTGGCTCATATATGCCCGCTGCTATGTGGGATGTTACTTGGTTAGGAGTACATGGTAGATTTAATGTTAAAGGAAATCTGTTGCATAAAAGGGTTGAAGAACCAGTCTGTCCTAGGACTCAAACTTCTTTACACAAAACTGAATCTATGGACCATTTATTTTTTGTCTGTCCCTATATTCAACCATTTTGGAAATTATGGGATACATATCGGAATAAATCTAGATTGGTGGGTATCACTTCTGAGATCCTAACGCTAGGAATTTTACCACAACATTGGCTAGATTATAATGTACATACTGTACAGTAGTAGCACAGAATTTGTCAAGCAATTTTGTGAGATTCCCTATTTATTCTTCACAAACTTTAGGGAAAAAATCCTCTAAAATTATTTTTGTTATACCTACAGAAAGAGGACAGTTCCTATTACAGTACTTAAGTGCCATCTGGTAGATTTTCAACTACACTATCAGATGAGACAACCCTCTCTCCATAGCAGTGAACACACTAACAAACAAAACAAAATCCCTAACTAAAGGTTTCACAATTCTCAATTGGGATTTTTAAAATTCCTTAAAAATCCTTTGACTAATTCAGTGTTACTACTGTACATGGAATACTAGGTCATATAAAATATTATATATGGCAAATTCGGTGTAGATGGTCTTTGCAACAGTATTTTGTATCCCCAGAACAATTATATCAGATTATTAGTGTAGCCATTTTTGACTTAAAAAAAGGACAAGGCACTTTTACCAGCTTCACTGTATAATAAATGCTGGAAATTACTACATTGGCTGGATACAGGATGAAAAGATTAAGGACTTTTTTTTGGTATTCCCTCTGTTAAAATGTTATATATATATTGATGTTTCAGAGATACATTTTAGATTAATTATGATTTTAAATTCTGAAACTACTTTTCTTCATTATTTTGAATATTTTGTTTGCTATGACATCATTTTTGTTTACTGTATTTTCTCACATATTGCTTGATTTTGTGGAATTTCTTTCCACCTCGTACTGTTTGATTATTGTAAATTACACTTAAATATCTGGGATAATACACGATAATTCCAGGAGGAGGTGGACAGGAGATGGGTACAGGAGCAGAGGAGACGGCCTCCTCCTCTGTTCCAGTTCTGCTAGAGGCATTTTCTGATGAAAGAAAGGTGGCTTTGGAAGTCGCCAACCAGGGATTCGTGCCTGTGAAACAGGAGATGATGGTTTATAAAGAAAATGAACGATGAAGCTTTTTTGAGTAAGGAGCTTTGTCTGGTCCTAGTGTTCTACCTGCAATGTCAGCACAAGCTGTGCTGAGTGAGGACTTGCAAAGGGGACAGCAGTTTTGGTCCTGGAGTGAATATTTGAGGGCGCCGTTGACAGAGGAGGAGTGCCGTGGGTGCAGTGGACAGCGAGTGGCTTAGTGAGCAAATTGCCTAGTACGGAGCTCAAGCCATGCAGGGATAAGCCTTCTGTAAGTCAGAAACCCACTGTTGGAGCAGTATGTGAGAGTGTACCCGGAGGTGGAGGTGTATCAACAGAAATGTGTCCAACTAATGGCAGCGTGCAGATGGAGCCTTTACTAATGCAACAGGAAAGTAAAACTGTTTTACTACATGGTCCTTATGTAAATATGTTACAAAGTGTAATGAATTCAGTAGAGGAGGAAGGGGGAACTATTAAGGATATGGGCTCTGGGGGATCGAGCTCTCAAGTTTTGCTTGGAGTGGCATCATGCAATTTGGGTTTGGGAGAAGAAGGAATGAATCCTGATAATGTGCCAGAACACTCAAACTATGATGGGAATGTATTAGTTACTGGGAGAACTGTGACTGAGGCATTACAGGCTGCAGGATGGGTGAAGCAAGCCCATGATCAAGCATGGGTGTCTCCTGCATGACCAGAGGAGGATCAGATGGATCCTTTAGAACTTCCCCCTTCCGAGAAATGACAAATTCTCCAGTATTGTTTCCCATGACACATAGAACTCCCTTGGCTTCTCTAAAAAATAACATTAATGTTGGACAAGGAACCCCCTCCCCCTGGCTACAAGAATGATGGCATCTAATTCTGCAGTTCCTGAAACTGATAATAGACATTCTGCCCCTTCCCCAGAGGCAAGAAATTTAAATGGCAATAACGAAGGGGCATCTGACAATAGGGGTCAGGCCTCTTCTAGTAGAACATATGCTGGTCTTTTCCATGCACTCCCAGAATCAGCAAGGAGAGGAAATGCAGTTTACATTAAATATAAGGGTGGGTTAGAGACTTATTCTGATCGAATTTATGTTGGTTGCACACTTCTGAAGGACAGCTTAGGATTTTCAGCACAGGAGATCTATACTCTGATCCATACATCTGGGGATCCAAATTTTGACACCCATTTCAAGACAGCAGCAAGTTTAGAACTTTTCTGGAAATGGTATCAAGCTATTCAAAGAACTCCTGAGTGGAAGGCATTTATTGTAATCCCACTAACAAAACCAGCCTACCGGACAATAACGATGTTGTTTAAAAATGAAGGAGTGGCAATATCAGACATTCTCTTTTGGTTGCTGGAAAACAAAGATGGTGCAGGGATTGCATCACAAGTCCTATGAAGATAGGTTGAAGGAACTGAACATGTACTCCCTGGAAGAGAGGAGGGAGAGAGGGGATATGATAGAGACATACAAGTATCTCACAGGGAGGAACAGGGTGCAGGAATACACTATTTTTAAGTGAAAAAGATGTTCCAGGACTAGAGGGCATGGGATGAAGTTGGAGGGAGGACGATTCAAAGGAAACATGAGGAAGAATTTCTTCACAGAACGGGTGGTGGACAAGTGGAACACCCTGCCAGAGGAAGTGGTGGGGGCTGAAACAATCATGGGACTTAAGAATGCATGGGATAGACATAAAGGAATTCTGGAGGTTAGGGGTAAGGGGCAACAGACTTCTAGGAAAACATAAACTGAACTTACAAGCTCAAATGGGCAGACTGGGTAGGCCATAGGCCCTTATCTGCCGACACTGTCTATGTATCTAAGTGTTCTGTACTTGGACTTCCAGATGCCATTAGTGATTCTGAGGACATTTGGACTGGGGAGTTTCTTATTCAGGTGTGCCTGCCTCAAGAGAAAGGTTTAATCCAGCACTTACCAAGCTGCTTTTACCTGGGTAGGGACCACAGCTTTATTTTTTATGCAGGTCAGCCAAGGTCATGCTTTTGTTGTGGGGCTCACACATATTTAAGCAGTGCGTGTGACAAAATGATGTTCTCACTGTGCGGAGGGATTGGACATGTGGCCTTTACATGTCAGACCCCTGTAATATGTAACCTCTGCAATGATATAAGCCATACTTTTAAAGATTGCCCATGGGCATCACATAATGCTGGTGAAGAGGGATCTGATGAAGAGGGTAATATTACAAGGCAGACTGGTGCAATGGCAAATTTGGATATTCAACAGCAGTCCTCTACCTGACACTCCCCACCATTATTCCATCCTGCACCACCTGTAGTTTCCCCTAGGAGTCAAGAAGATTCCTACCCTTCTGCCACTGAGAGGCACACTTCAGTGGGGGTAGCATCCTAAGAAGGGAATACTTTGGTCAAAATGGAAGAATCACATTTGTCACAAGAATCCGTGGGAGGCAGTGGAGATATTGGTCAAGAAGCACAACCGGGAACATCTACAATGCAGGTACCCATTATGCCAGTACCACAAACTAAGGAGTGGGAGCATCAGGAAACCAGGAGGATAATGCATAGTGCTTTACAGAAAATGGGAAGAAGATCTAGTGAACAGTCTGATACAGGGATCTGCACAAAGAATAGATTTACTCTACTTGCAAAGAGGAAACAATGGGAGGAGGAGGGGGATGACTCAGATACCTCTTCCATAATTTCCTCTCAAACAGAGAACATGACTGATTTGGAAGTTTCTACTCAAGAAATGAGAAGAGGGGTAAAGAAAAAAAAGACATCTAAAAGAGTTGTTACAAAAGCTCCAAGAGCAACGGTACCCGAAATTGATGTTGTGTTTCCGCCCTTGTAGCGCACAATGGTGCAGTGGGTGTGTGAAATCAATGTATGGGACACATTAAGAAAATCACAGTGTCACTGGTCATGAGCAGAGGCGTTGAAAATTTAGTGAAAAAATTCCCAAAAATGACTGTTTTAGGAGCGCACGTTGCGCAGTTCCTACGGACGCTGGCAAGTTTGTGAATTTGTAATATTTGCACACCAGATTTTCAACAGTGCCATTTTACTGCACTTCCTTATGAGCAGTACAGCTACCACTTTTCACATCTTGCCCAAAATGTGTTTCCTCACATGTAGCGCACAATGGTACAGTCGGTGTCTGAAAACAATGTTTGGGACAGATTAAGAAAATCACAGTGACACTGGTCATGAGCAGAGGTCTTAAAATAGCTATGTTGAAAATTTGGTGACAAAACTCCATAAAATGACTGTGTTATGAGTGAGCATTGAGCAGTTTCCATGCACCCTCGTAAGTTCATGAATTTGTAATATTTTCAGTCCAGATTTTCACTAGTGCCATTTTTCCACACCTCCTTATGAACAGTACAGGTGGCATTTTCCACGACATGGCTGAAATGTGTGGTCGCTGTGGGAAATCATTGTTCGGGACAGATGAAGAAAATCACACTGACACTGTTCATGATCGGAGGTCCCAAAATGCCTGTGTTAACAATCTGCTGTAAAAAATATCCCCAAACTAGTTTCATTACGGGTATGCGTTGCACAGTTTCTATGCACGCTCATGACTTCACCAGTTTTTTTAAGATTTTCACAGCAGATTTTCAACATTGCCATTTTTTACACCTCCCCATGAACAGTACCGCTGTCATTTTTCACATCCTGTTTGGAATGTGTTTTTGCACCTGTGGTGCCAAATGCCATAGTCGCTGTGCAAAAGCAGTTTTCGGCTAACAAACTGATATTGCCACTGTTCATGAGTTGGGGGTCACAAAACACAATGTTGAAAATTTGGAGTGAAAATACCAACGAATGCCTAAGGCGTTAGGGTTTCCAACCATAACGCCCCACCCTGTAGAGAATGACAGGCATCAGGGGTGTGACATGGGATTCTTGCCTGTAATGCTCATACCATTCCACCCCCACCCACACCCTGCAGCCAGTGAGAGGCATCAAGGTGTGCCTCGGACACTTCAGGCCCAAACTTCACCCCATTCTCCTATACCGCACCCATCTCATCATATTTCCTGATGGAATGGGGTGCGCATAAAAGCCAAAGACCCCAAGGCACACCGTGACACTTCTCAGTGTCTGCTGGATAGGGTGTGGTGAAATGGCGTGGTCGTTATGCCTGACGACCCAAAGGCACACCCTAATGCCTGTCACTCTCTGCAGGGTGGTGGTGGGGTTGGCTTCAGTTCAATACTTCGCTGCCATTCCTATTATGCAGCTCTGTAATTTCTACACTACCAATGCCAATGCCAGCAAGCAAACATTCGGCATTGACAAATGCGTGTTTTTCTGTTTCCAGGTTAATAGACTCAATGCCAGGCAGAGTACTTATAATAGATGCCAGATTAAAAAAGAAAGATATAAGGCTGATAAATATTTACAATCCCCAAACAAAATATCAGAGTATAGATGTGTTTAAAACTATACACCCATACCTATACATGTCCAAAACAGTAGTGCTGGGGGTATTTTAACTGTATATTGTCCTTAACTGATAAAACAGGCCCTACACAGAAATGATATAGTGATATGAATTATTTAAAAAACATGTATAGGAATGCAAAATTAAAAGACTGCACTGCAGAGATGAGCCTTAAGCCAGACCACACTTTTTTTTAAGGGAAGGCTGTCCACACACATAGATTTTTTTCTTTACATCCCAGTGGATGCCAATTAAGAAAGTTAAGGTGCTCCCAATAGAAACTTCGGACCACAAACTGCTTTTGGTTAACTTTGGGAATCCACTAAATAAACCACAATCCAACTCTGTCTGGAGATTAAACACATCCTCTTTGGTGGAACCAGACTTTTGGAAAGGAGTACAAGAAGAACTGCACACAAGAATGTTGGTATTCAAATTATATGATGACCCACTACTTTGGTGGCAGGACATGAAAAAATACATGAAATTCTGCTGCAGCCAGTCAGCCAAGCAGGCTTCCACCACAAATACCTAAATTATCTCAAACTTAGGAAACAGCTACAATCTTTATTGTTCCAGACCGTTGAGATTGACTGGGATTGATCTTTCCACTCAGATACTGTTGGTTAAGGCAGATATGCAGAAATACCAATATGATACAGCTCAGACTTTGTTTGTAGAACAAAAATTTGTAATATGAGGCAAAATGTAAGAGGTCAACCCATATGATAGCTGTAGCCAGAGGGTAGATATTAGATATGTGATGGAACTGAAAATAGAGACGAATTCAAATGAATAAAGGACATGAGATTGCACAGATAGTGGATAGATATGTACAGGATCTTTTTGGGCAATCTGTAGCTAAGGTGGACTCCTTTGAGTCATTTTTGCAGGACTTTCAAATCCTGGGGCTACCCAAAGGGGAAGAAAAAAACTTGGTTCCCCCATTACCAAATTAGAATTAATATCTGCCATTTCATCTGTAAAAACAGGGGTAGCTCCAGGCCCCGACGAGCTGCCTGGAGAGTTTTAAAAGAAATCACTGGATATCATAAGTGACCACCTGTTGTTAGTATTTAATAGCATTCTGACAGGTGAAGTACCCCTTGCAGCCACTCCAGCTGATAGCCTCCTGATTTTTTTATGTAAAAAAGGAAACAAATCCATGTTAAAAAATTGGAGGCCCATTAGTCTTATGGACATAGATTGGAAGCTATTATGTAAAATGTTATGTTCCAAGTTAGGCAAAGTGACACAATGTCTAATCTCACCAGGCCAAGCAAGCATCATTCTACAGCCCACAGTAACCGATAACTTGAAAATAATATAAGACGTTTTTGATCAACAGAACATAGTAGGATCCCTAGTCACACTTGATCAATCAAAAGCTTTTGACGTTGTTCCTCAGAGTACCTCTTCACTGTATTAAAACAATATGCAGTGCATGAAACCTTTATAAACTGGATTCGAATTTTGTATAAACGTGAGTTCACAAGCCCAGTGGTAAATGGCAGGATAGGTAGACACATTAGAATATTGAGAGGAGTAAGGCAGGGGTACCCTCTGAGCCTCCTGCTGTATGTTTTTGCCCTCGACCCCCTACTTAGAAAACTGGAAGGGGAAGGTGAGATTGAACACATATCAGGCATAGGACAGCAGGATTTCCCAGTTGCCATGGCTAACATGGATGATGTTACCACTATGGTGGCTAATAAAGTATCGGGGAAAGGGCACTAGAGGTGGTCCCTAGGTTCTCTGAACTCTCAAGATTAAAGATAAATAGACACAAATGCAGGGGTATAGCAGTACGTGGGAAGGAGGATAACCAGATTGACTGTATATCAGATATACAAATTTCTCTTGTGCCAATCAAAATTTTAGGAATAACATTTGAGACATTGGACCCTGCAGTCACAAATTGGGAAGAATGTATAAGTAAAGCAGAGGAAAAATAAATAGATGGAGTTCATTCCTTATGACTAAGAAAAAGCTAATTTTTATGTTTAAAACATTTATCATCCCTCTGTTTCTGTTAGTAAGCAAGATATATTCATTTCTTGTTAAATTGAAGGCTAAAATATATAATACAACATTTAGGCTACTCTGGGGTAGTAGACTAAACCCAGTAAAAAGACTAATCATGTACAGATCAATAAAGGAGGGAGGTTTGAACATGCTTCACCCGGTAGCATTCTTTTTTCTATTTACATATATTCTAACCTGCTGCCTCTTATGTTGGGCAAACAGTTAGTATGGACACCCTTTTTTAGGGAAAGATGTGAAATGTTGTAGCATAAGTGGGAGACACAAAACTGGGGTCATTTTAGAGCATTGGCATTTGAGGCAACCCCACATTTGGTAGAGAGTTTAAAAAAACTGAAATCTTGGAAAGTTTCCCAACAAGATATAAGGTATACATTATGTAAGGAAACATACAAAAAAATCCTTGCAGTAGAAGTATCACAGGCCCTGTGTTTTACACTCTGAAGTAATATCAAGACAAATGAAATTATGTCCCAAGTGACGGCGCCTCAAGTCCCACCAAAGATATAGGACACCTTGTGCTTGTGCTGCCATGATCGGTTAAACGTGAGGGGTAACCACCACCTTAAGACAGTGACTGAAAGAACATGTTTAAGGGATAACTGTATAGATAAAATTGAGTCAATGAGGCATCTGTATTGTGAATGCTCATATATGGAGAACTTTTGGGATACACTTGCAGTAGAATGGGACATAGCACAATTTAGGAAAATGATGTATGAAGTGTTACTATATGGGCAATTTGGTAAGGAATGGATTAAATTCAATAAAGGGACACTTAGGGTGGTGATGGCACTAATTAAGTGGGTGATATGGTAAGTAAGATGCCAGTTTGTGTTGCAGCAGAAAAATATGAATCTGATGGGCCTTATTGGAAGATTAAATATGGAAGTACGAGGTCTATATAAAACAGAAAAAGCTTCTCTTTCACAACAAAAGTTAACTAGCTGGTGGAAACATTGGGACAAAGCTATAGTAGGTTAACACATTCCTGAGACAGTAGGGAGAATGGAACGAAGGTGTGAGTAGGAAGAATAGGGCATTCTATCTTATATAGGGTGGGGAGCGGAAAAGGCATTAAATCACAAGATAATGAAATTAATTTGCAAGGTGTTAACAGGTTCTTGCAGTTTAGTAAATAGTATGAATGATATGCATAGTACATTATAAGCTTGGGCAATGAAGAATTAGAATATGTTTTGGCATATGGTAAAATCATTGTATGTATTCAAATGTGACATTAATTGCTCAGAAAATGACAAGGTGTAAGTTTGGGTTCTCATATGGACAGAAGTGAAAAATGGAAAAAGTAAAGGGGGAAGGGGGTTATTTGGGTTGCATGAAATTAGTATGCAACTGGAAGGGGGACAGGATCAGATCTACAGTACAGTAGCTTCTTGTTTTACATTGTTTTTCATGGATTCTACTTGGTAGAATGTTTATTTTCTTTCTTACTACTAAGGGGCTAGCAGGGTATTGTTTGGGGCTGTTGGAATTTTGAAACCTGTTTGGTAGCTAAAAGTGGGCTCATTTGTTTGGTTCTGATGTGGCAGGCTGCATTTGTAGAGGCCTATTTCTTCTCTTTTAAACATAATTGGTGTAATTTAACTGGTCTGTTTCTTTGAATTGGAGACCTATATCTTATAATTCCAAACCTATTTTGATGTATTGTTGGTGAAGCTGTTTGAATTGGTGTCCTGTTTCTTTGGGTAGAATTTATTCATTGTTGCTGGCTTCACTAGCTGCAAAGTTTTGAGTGGGGAAGGGTGCTAATTTGTCTGGCCAGGTCTCACTCAGCAGGGAGGCAGAGCTGAATCAGGTGTGGAGTCAGTGCTTTGGCTTCTCAGAAGGAACTGGAAGGGGGACAGGATCAGATCTACAGTACAGTAGCTTCTTGTTTTAATTGTTTTCATGGATTCTACTTGGTAGAATGTTTATTTTCTTTCTTACTACTAAGGAGCTAGCAGGGTATTGTTTGGGGCTGTTGGAATTTTGAAACCTGTTTTGGTAGCAAAAGTGGGCTCATTTGTTTGGTTTACGTGTGGCAGGCTGCATTTGTAGAGGCCTATTTCTTCTCTTTTAAACATAATTGGTGTAATTTAACTGGTCTGTTT
This sequence comes from Neoceratodus forsteri, assembly GCA_016271365.2. Classification (NCBI taxonomy): domain Eukaryota; kingdom Metazoa; phylum Chordata; order Ceratodontiformes; family Ceratodontidae; genus Neoceratodus; species Neoceratodus forsteri. Next base: position 952,758,047 of record CM028134.1, read on the forward strand.
CTTTGAATTGGAGACCTATATCTTATAATTCCAAACCTATTTTGATGTATTGTTGGTGAAGCTGTTTGAATTGGTGTCCTGTTTCTTTGGGTAGAATTTATTCATTGTTGCTGGCTTCACTAGCTGCAAAGTTTTGAGTGGGGAAGGTGCTAATTGTCTGACTAGAGGCCTCAGCTACCTGATTGTTTCCAGAGGACTTGGGCTGGTCCACCCACCCAAACCCCTCACCCACCACCCTGGTCAATTATTCCCTTTGTACTAGGGGTTCTGACATCACTTCCTCAAACAGGCAAAGGATTTGCACCTGTCATAACAGAAGCAGACATCCAGGAAAGGAACTGCAGCAAGTGAAGAGGTGACGGCTCTCTCAGTGGAAGGGAAGTAAATGCAAATCTAGGCGCTTTCATTATTACTACTTCACATAGTTATTGCATTGGGTAAAGGGGGAGTAGGAGTTGAAGAAGGTGTGCAATGGCTACTTAAAGTATTTTGAGTGTGGATAGGAATATACAAAGCAGTTGCTCAACATATCTAAACGTGTGCAACAAAGGAGGTAAGGGACATAAAGAATGTTTTGCACTGATAGAGGGGGGAGAGTGGGGACTTGGGGGAGTGTTTGGTATCCTGCATCTGGAAGGGTGGGGGGTCGCTGGTGGGCAACGACAGCAATGGGTAGGGTGGTAGGCTGCAACAACTGCGGTGCACCAATCTTTCTAAACATTGCCTGGAGAGTAGGAGGATGTTTAGTGTGCAAACCACATAGAAAAACTTAGAAAGGAGATTGAGGGTCTGCAGGAGGAACTAAGACAGGCAAGGCAGATTGGGGTGGGTTTAGCCCAATACTGGAGGGAGGAGGAAGGGGAGATGAGGGAGGGCAATTTAAGCCAACAGTGGTGAGGAGAGGCTCAGAAGAAGGGAAGCAGAGACAAAGGGGCCCAGGACAGGAAGAACGATTGCCGGGGAAACCAGGTCAGGAGACAAAAGTCAAATGGAAGGAGGCAATAGGGACTTGTGAGGGGAGGCGAAGAAGTGGCAAAAGTCATGGAGTGGAAAGGAGAGAACAGGTTACTATGCAGAGAGAGGGAGCAGGCATTTGTGAAGGATCTTCAGAAAATAGTTTTGCACTGCTAGAGAGGAAGAAGGTGGAGGAGGGAAGTGATGAAATTAGAGGAGTAATTGATAAATGCCTGGACCAAACTGGAGCGGGGGGAAGTTCTGCTGGGAGAACTGCAACAGGGGTAAAAGGGTATAATAATGTGCAGGAGGAAGAAGAGGAGCTGGAAATGAGGGAGGGAGATGAGAGGAAGCAAGCAGGGAGTAAGTGGGGTGGAATCTTAGTGCTGGGGGACTCAATACTAAGAGGAGTTAGGTGGGGTAGCAAGGCGGAGAGGCATAGTCGCATTTGGGTGGAGGCCTTGCCAGGAATGACAGCAGAAAGGGTGGGACAGTCTGTTCTGAAATATGCTGGAAGGGGTAGGGACAAGCCTCATTTAATTATACATCTTGGGACAAACGACCTGGCTGACAAGACAGTGGATATAGTCAGAGGAGGTTTGAGGAACTAGCACAATTATGTGAGGGGCAGGAAGATCAGTAACTTTTCCGAGATACTTCTGGTGCCAAAGGCAAACACAACAAGAAAGCTGAGAATAGAGAATTTAACAGATGGCTAAGAACCTGGTGTTGTGCTAAAGGGTATATGGGCTGTTGAGGGGGTGGGGAGGGACCTGGGAGGACAGTAGTCTCTCTATGCCAAGGACAACTACACTTGAGTGAGGAAGGAAAGAAAGTGTTGAAGCAGAGGATGGAAGAATATATAGAGGAAGTTTGGAGTTTAAACTAGGAGTGGGGGTGGCAGTTGGGAGAGATATGCAGGGACCACAGGTTGGAAATCATATGAGCTTACCCCCATAACAGTGACAAAGGACAAATGGCAAGTACTATTGGTGATGCTAGGAAAGGAGGGCAGGATGGGAGGAGGGGAAAGGGTGGAGAGTGGTTACCCTTAATGCTAGGAGCCTTGGGAGGAAAACTGCAGAGTTGCAGGTTCTCATGGCAGAGGGAGAGGTGGACATTGCAGCCATCCACGGAAACATGGGCCACCCAATATAATGATGGGACCTGTCTGTACCAGGGTACAGGTTATTTCGTAGGGACAGGGTGACTGGGAAAGGAGGGGTGGCACTATATGTGAAGGAAGGACTGAAGTGTGAGGGAGGAAGGGAGGAGGGCAGTACAGAGTCACTTTGGGTGCAAATCCAGGATTCCAAGAATAGGAGTCTTAGAATGGGAGTGGTGTACAGACCACCATCTCCAGATGGAGGAGTTAGACAGGGAACTAGCGGGACAGATCAGGAGGACCTCACGAGAAGGGTAGTGTGGTGATTGTGGGGGACTTCAACATGCCAGAGTGGACTGGAGCACCAACAACCAGGAACAGAAGGGAGCAGGTACTGCTGGATGCCTTCAGGACAGCTTCCTGCTGCAAATGGTCAGTGAACCAACCAGGTTAGGGAATACCCTTGACCTTGTGCTGGCAAATGGGGACTTTGTGAGAGAACTTACAGTGGAGGAACATGTCGGGGAGTGACCACCACTCAGTATGGCTCACATTGGATATGGGCAAGGAAGGAGTGGAATCTGGCACAAAAGTGCTGGACTTCAGGAGGGCTGACTTTGGGAGGATGGGGAAGTGGTAAAGGGCACCTGGCCAGAATTCAATCTAGTATGGATACTAACCAGAGATGGGAGCTCATAAAGTTGGGGATAGTGGAGGCAACCAAAACCTGCTGCAAAGCCCAGAGCAAGAAGGCTAGAGCTAAGAAACCTGAGCTGGTTGAGCAAGAAGGTCATGGAAAAGGTAAGGAAGAAAAGAGCTGCCTTTTAGGAAATACAAGAAAACAGGGAGGGGGAGGACAGAGGGATACTTGACAGAATCGAAGGAGGTGAGAAGGGCAGTAAGGAGCCAAAGCATCTACGGAACTCAGGCTGGCACAAGGCATTAAGAAGGGGAGGACTTCTTTAAGTACATCAGGGAGAAAAGGGCTGTAAGGACCACATAGTAAGGATTAGGAAGGAGGGGGTTGGGTGGAAGCAGGGGTATGATAAGCGGAAGCACTAAATGAGTACTTCTGCTCAGTATTTACTAAAGAGAAGAGGGGGTGACACCCAAGATGGGTGAAATGGCAGACGAGGGGGAAGTGGTGACAGATGGGAAATCATGGAGGACAGAGTTCGAGAGGGTTTGAAGGCACTGAGGGTGGACAAGGCACCAGGCCCAGATGGCATCCACCCCAGGGTACTGAAGGAGGCTAGCAGAGGTCCTTGCAGGACCTTTGGCAGACCTATTTAATGCCTCACTACATTACGAGGTGTGTACCTCAGGACTGGAGGATGGCTCATGGTGCCTCCACAAGAGTGGCCCCAAGGATGAACCGGGAAACTACAGACCAGTGATCCTCCACATCCATCGTGGGTAAGCTAATGGAGACTATCCTGAAGGAGGCTGGTGGCCCTCTTAGAGCCAAAGGACTACAGGACAGCAGACAGCATGGCTTCATCGTGGCCGATCCTGCCAAACCAACCTGGTCGGGTTCTATGACTGGGTAACTAGGCAACTGGACGGGGGACATGCAGTGGATGTCCTGTATCTGGACTTCAGTAAGGCATTCGACTCAGTGCCACATGGAAGGCTGGGAAGAAAGTTAGTAGGCACAGGGGCAGGTGCAATGCTGCTGAGATGGGTAGGAAACTGGCTGCAGGGAAGGCAACAGAGGGTGGTGGTGGGTGGGGAGCTCTCACACCCAAGGGCAGTGACGAGTGGTGTCCCACAGGGCTCGGTGTTGGGACCAGTGTTGTTTGGGATATTCATTGCAGACATATCATGGGACATCAAGAGCAAGATCAGTCTGTTTGCTGATGATACAAGGTTGGCGCGGTGGTGGATGACCTAGGGGATGGCAGGGGTTGCAGGATGATCTGGCAAAGCTTGAAACCTGGTCAGACACCTGGCAACTGGGCTTTAATGCCAAAAGTGCAAGGTGATGCATTTTGGGATGAAGAACCCAAGGAGGACTTACCAGCTAGGGGAGTGCAGCTAGCCCAGACAGAGGAGGAGAAGGATCTGGGTGTGCTCATCACAGGGTCAATGAACAACTCGGCACAGTGTAGGAAGGCAGCTGCAAAGGCCAACAAAATGCTGGGTTGTATTGCAAAGGGTATATCCTCAAGGAGGGAGGAGGTGATTCTGCCACTGTATAGGGTCATTAGTTAGACCACACCTGGAGTACTGCGTGCAGTTCTGGCGTCCGTATCTGAAAAGGGACATTAAGTTACTGGAGGAGTGCAGCGCAGGGCGACAAAAGATGATCAAGGGTCTGGGGGACTTATCATATGAGAGGAGGTTGAAGGAGTTGAACATGTACTCACTGGAGGAGAGGAGAGACAGGGGGACATGATTGAAACCTTTAAATACATGAAAGGAATAAACAAGACAGGTACAGAGGGGCTGTTCAAAGTAAGGAGGAGGGCCACCAGGGCCATGATATGAGACTGGAGCGAGGAAGGTTCAGGAGGAGATGAGGAGACACTTTTTACAGAGAGGGTGGTGGCTGGGTGGAATGCGTTACCTGCAGAAGTGGTATGCAGTAGAACAGTGGACTGCTTCAAACGAGGATGGGACAGGACAAGGGGGAGGGTTAATGAAGGGGAAGGGTGGAAGGGAGGGGCAGCTGCAGAATAAGGGGTGCTAGCTGCACATTCGAGCAGACTTGATAGACCTCTAGGCCTTTATCTGCTGGCAAATTTCGTATGTTCGTATTTTCGTATATCTATATGTATATATAGATATATATATGTATTGTGTTGCATGTATGTATAATGTATGTATTATATTTTTCTTAAAATGAAACTGATGTTTTTTGTACGGTAGGTCCCCATTGTAAATTAGCTGATGCTAAATTGGGTTTTATCCTGTTTCTGATATCAGAAATAAACTTTTTACTACTACTACTACACACACATATATATATATATATATATATATATATATATATATATACACACACACACACACATATATACACATACATATATGTATATATATATTGCTTAGTAAGCATTTTTTTGCATTATGGTATTTTGAATAATATTAAAAGGAGAAGGATGTTTTAATGCACATTAATATAATAATCTGACTTCTGTGATACTTATGGAGTGTTACCATCTACTTGAAGTTTTGAATATAAAGCTCACCTACTTTTAGGGGTAGGGGAGGGGGATTCATGCAAACTAGATGAATTAATATGTCTCCCCTAGTTTTAGGGATTGTGTCCTATGTTCATAGTTTGAATAAGTTTCACTATGTCTAGACCAGGAGGTATGCCGTACTACAGGTTTGCTTTACAGCTCTCATTTATTTTTTTACAATGTATTATGATATTTTTTAAAGTTCTGAATAAAAAATTCCCCTCCTCTTGGCAGTAGGAGGTGGTGCTGTCTGCTGATCCAAGAAGGTGGATTCTTCAATTGAGGAAACAATGCCGGCTCTTGATGGGGGGGCAGAGGATTCTGATCACTACCACTGCTGTGTTACCGGCTGGTGGTGACATGCACACATCAAGTAGGGAAACAATTGATGTCTGCGTTGATGTTGCAGGTACATCCTCTGGGATGTCATTTTCTGTGACTGAACAGCTACATTTGGATGCTTCCTCTTGAGAAGCAGGCTTATGATTTTAGGATGCCTTGAAATCAAAGAAAAATCACTTATTGAAACTGCTAGCAGAGGAGTAAGACATCTATATTTGGGAAAAGGAGAAGATTCTCTTAATGCATTGGAAAACAGATATGAGGTCAATTGGGCCCTCTCAGTTTGACATGCAAGTAAACCCTGTCAAAATTCATGATGCAGCAGCACCAATGAAGCCACTGCAAGTCTCAGCTGTTTTCAATATTCCTAGATGGACAATTCCTTGTTACCTACTACAGTCAGTACTACAGTATATGGTATTCTCCTGAAGACCCTTCTGCTGTCAATGTTTCTTTTTGTGCAGCCAAAATGGAACAGTCTGTCTTACCTGACAACTTCCTTGCAACACGTCAGGATCGCTCAACTGCTGTTTTTACTGACAAACAAAGCAAGGCTAACCTCCTGCAGCCCAATGCTCTTGCTGTCAAGTGGTCAGGCTCTTTTTCCCAGGTTATGCCTTTACAAAAGTCAAATAGTTCTGCTAGATTGTTGGGTCCATGGAAAGGCAGACGGAGAGACGGGGTAAGGCTTTTCCCCTGAAGGACTGGTCACCAGTGTTAGCACTGAACAAAGCTGGTTGGTCATGTGACTCAACTGGACAATGGCATCCTGTGTCACCTGTAGAATAGCAGTGGGTGAAGTTTCTAAACTTCTCTATGGAGAGTATTTCACGTATAATGCAAAATTCATGTAATACTCCGCAATGTGAAGTGAATAACTTCGCCATTAGTTTTGACAAGAAGTTCCATTGATTTCAATGGACTTCACATTAACTTTGCCTTTTTAATTGCTCTTTAAGGTGAATTTTGCAGTGATTCATTGAATGACATGACAGGTCACATGGACTCTAGATTGTGTTGCACAGCCTCAGTTCAGTGTAGTGTATGTAGTGGAAAGTTGTAGACAGTTTGATCTAAAAGCTCTGAGAATCAAACCATTGAAAAGCTTTAAAAATCACTTTTGCACCAAAATTTTGTGTCAAAATTTAGTACATCAATTGTAGGAAATCCTTGTGTGTTTATATCATTGAGTGTTTATTGATTTTTTTGAGCATATAGAATGCTAATTTAGTACATTCAGTCTCTGTACTGACAGACACTGTAACAGTGCACTTTGGGGGAGAGGCGTGTCTGTGGTAAAGGGAGATTCACAGTGAGAAAGGCAATCTTTCCAACTATTGTTGGGTACCATTTTAGTATTTGTGTGTTCATGTACACACATTAATACTTCTAGTAAGTTTTGATCATTTGTTGCTGTTTGCTGTGGTGCTTTGCATTTTTTCAGTCTGTATAAAAGACTGGGTTGTAGTGTACTGAAATCTTATATTTTCTGCCCATTACCTTTAGTGTCTGTGCATGCCATCAAGTCAAATGCATTTTATTGTGTCAACGTAATCTCAGTACTCTTAATTTCTTGTCCCATCTATGTTATTTTTTACCTCTTCTGTCTAGGCACCACTGTACACCCCTTCCCCCCCCCCAGCAAAAGAAGGTAAGATTTTTCCAGTTTTGGATTGTTGACCACTGGTTAAGGTGTTGTTGTACCTGTACAGCTGCAAACTCTTTAGTGTGCAACCTCCATCTGTCAGTGCGGCTGCTTCTCTTTAGTGCGCAACCTCCATCTGTAAGTTACACTTGTCGTTTTTTTTTTGTTTCCCATCCTCCCAAAAGTGCCTAAAGCTAAATTTCTTGTTCATTGTCTGTGTAATCCCCAAAAATGCCCACAAAGAGATGTGCATGCAAAGATGTTTTTGGACGTGGCACTGCTGCCAGTGCCATGACTGGCCATGGCCATGGGCACGATAGTAAGCAGCAGTAGGGAATAGTTGACAGAAGTAAAGGGATTTCTCCGACTATGTTTTTCACAGTGCAATCAGTTGCTTCTATGATGGTTGGAGATGCTGTTGTCCATACTGGTGTTAGTGGTGGTAGTGAAGTTAGTGATGGGCCCGGCATGAGTATTGCTCCAAGTTCAACCTGTGCAAACTTATCTGGGTGTCAAACTGTTGTGGAGTCTGAAGACATGATTCAGAGTGTAGTTGATGTCACATTCCCCATCCCCACATTAGATGAACATGATTCTGATCATGACAATGACTCACAATCTCATGTTTCCTGCGATGTTGAGGTTATATCTGGACCATCCAAATATTCAAAAGTTGACAAAACAATTGTGGAGGATCATACTGCATCTGTGTTTGGAACATATTTGCAACAGGACAGCATCCAATCTGTATATGTGGATGCAGATGATAATTATGATGATGGTGGTGCTAGTGAACCCATTTGGGAACCAGAGAAAACAAAACTGAAGGTGGCTGTGTGTAAACCGTCTGTTATTAAATCGCCCCCATATAAAAGTTCTGATGTAGCTCTGTCTGTTGATGATGATGGCTCAGCAATAGTCTTAGATTGTGATGTTCAAGCAGAGTCCAAGTGTGCCCAACAACAGAAATCATGCAGTATACCACCCATTTTAGTGCTACAAAATGCAGCATCTGGGAAATGTGAAAAGTAGGACTTCAAAATCCCTAGTTTGGGATGTTTTGTACAAGATGTAAGTGATGAAACAGTGTCAATCTTCCAACTTTGCCAAGCACATGTGAGGCGTGGTAAAAAGGGTAGCCATCTTGCACCGGGGCCAAGCATACACATCTGAAAAGCAGGCACATGGCACTGTGGACTCGACACCAGAGGGGAGCTAATGCCATAGTGAGGCATTTACCTTCATCCACCTTATTGAGCATGGTATCCCTTTTCTTGACTGGAAGTAGCCAAAGTAGCAATGTGTGTAGTACTGGTGAAATAACAATGACAGATTACTACAGGCATGAGGAGAAGGATGATTTTGAATGATCAGGTAGTGGTAAGAGTAGCAGTGGTGGTCCAAGCAGTATTTCTAGTACATCAACCCCAGTCCTTTTTATTTAAAAGTTGATAAGCAGGAGAGGCACTCTGAGCTAAGGCTCATTTCCAGGCATGACCCGGGGTAGGGGTAGGGATGCAGTACATACATAACATATATAAAAAACTAAAATACAATAGAGCTATGAAGGAGTACATAAACTAAGCATAGGTCACATCTTATATATCTTAAGTAAAGGTCACATCTTATATAAAAGTATAGCCTAAACAGTATACATAACAGTAGACTCTAACATTCGAAGTAAAGAAAAAAATACAAGCTTTAGTACTAGATAATGTGCTGTCAGGATTGTGCACATGGGGCTAGGGTTTGGTGGTAGCAGAGATAAGGTAAGCATTGCCAGAAGCAGCTTGGAGATTAGAGAGGTTGGAAACATTGGCAAGGGGGAGGAGGGAGGTGCTTGAAGTACTTGTTAATGGCAAGCACTGTAGGCGAGCTTCATACAGTGAGGGGAAGGGAGTTCCAGAGAGCAGGAAGCCAATGTGTGAAGGATATTTTTCCTGCATGTGCGTGAGGTGTGGCCAAGGCAAAAGATCAGTGATCTCGTAAGCACAGGGAGTAGCCAGAGCTGGGAGCTGAGGCTAATAATGAGGAGAGGTAAGAGGGAAGGGAACTGAACCAAAATTTAGAGATAGAGGTTGTACAATGAGCAAGAGGCCGATCATAGAGAGAGGGCAAAGAGATAGATTGGTAGAGGAGGCAGTGATTGGTTTGGTAAGGGAGATTAGTGGCAAAATGACAGAAGACATGGAAAAGAGGGTCCAATTTGGTAAGGCAGGATTGCAGTACTGAACTATAGACCACATCCACATAATCAAACGAAGGAAGGATAAGTTTAGAAATCATTTTCCCACCTAATGGGTGGAGAGAGGCTATTCTTATGCCTGTGGAGCATACCTAGTTTGGGACGCAGCTTGTTGTGGATATAGTCCAGGTTCAAGGAGAAGTCCAGTATGGGGGTCTAACCATACACTCAGGTATTTGAATGAACCAACTATTTCAATTTTGGAGCCTTCGAGTGCATAAAAGGAGGGTGGAAACATCATTTGTGGACGCTTCCGGGCAGTGCCAAAAACAATAGCTTCCATTTTTTTGGTGTTGCAGTTAAGAGATTTATCATCATGCCATATTAGGGTGTTAGCAAAATCAGTTTGAAGGGTGGATTCGACTTGGGCTAAGGAGGGACCAGACGCATAGATAACAGTATTGGTGGTGTTCATTTGAACATATGAGTTAGAGCAGGCAGAAGGAAGTCTAGTCACAAAAATAGAGAATAGGGTAGGTCCCAGGATCCTGGGGAATGCTGGCCAGAAAGGGGGAAAGGGGGGGGATCAGATTTGATATCCCCAACCTGGATGAATAGGAACCCATCTGTTAGGTAGACCTTGAACCAGTTGGTAGAGGATGGAGAAAATCATTGAGTAGTCATCTATGGGCAACAGAGTCAGAGGCCTTAGCTAGGTCTATGAAAAAAGCTAGTGTCAGATGACCCTTATACATGGCAAAAAAGATGTCATTGGAGAGGCAGATAAGGGAGGAGGAAGTGGATTGGTGATGGTGGAAACCCAGTTGGTAAAGGGACAGAATGTCTTTGGAAGCTAGGAATGCATTTAGCCTTTTTGAGATAAGGGACTCCGGAATTTTAGAGGTGGGGAAGGAGAGGAGAGAGATGGGTCTATAGTTGCCAGGGACAAATGGGTCACCCCCTTTGTGTAGGGACATGACTTTAGCTAACTTCCAGGCCTTGGGCAGGGAGCACGAGTAGAGGAAGAGATTGAAGATGTGAGTTATAAGGGGAGACAATGGCAGGCGTGAAGATTTTCAAGAGGATGGGATTAATACCATCTGGACTTTGTTTGGAGGATTTTAGAGATTTGAGAGCACAGAGTACATCTAAGGAGGTAATGGGGGGAAGGAGTGATTGGGTGTGGGCGTGTGAGGGAGAGGATCAGGTCAAGGGGAAGAGCGAAGGGGGGGGCAGGTGGATTGGATAGCTGACTTGACCCAGGTGGAAGGGGTGTATATTGGTGTCTGTGGGGGAGAGAGAAGGGTGGGTGGCTGCCCATGGGGAAGGGTGCAAGTTGTGAAATATTGATTTATGGAAGAGGAAACAGCATTGGAGCCGATGTCTGCATGGTCCTTGCAAGGGGAAAGGGCTTACTGGGTGAAGCCTAGCAAGTAATTGAGAGTTTTCCAGAATGCGGCAGGGGAAGGGCAACAGTCATCAAACTGAGCCTTAAAAAAGCCTGCTTTGGTGGAGTGGACAACCTTAGTACAAGCGTTCCACAGGGTTCTGTATGGTTGGAGGTTGGAGGCATTGGAGGAGGCCTTGAATGTTTCCCAAGCTTTGTCTGCTTAAAATGGAGAAAGTAACATCATTTGTTGACTTATCACCTGTGCGCCCATCATCACACAGCAAAAGTACCCCACCCATGGCAGTTCACAGAGCAGAGCCATTTGGCATGCCACACGCAAAATGGATAGCAATGCAACCGACACTGCACAATCTTTTGGCCCGGAACATGAAATACCCACCAAATCATGCAGTGTAATGTTAACTAAATGCTGCTGTAGCAGAAATGCTGGCAATTGACCTTTTGACCTTCTCCTTTGTGGAGAAAACAGGATTCCACCATTTTGCGGCATGTACCTGTGCCAAATGCAAAGTCCCATCCAGGACATACTTTTCCACCCTTGTTTTCCCAGAGTTTTATCAGACAGTGACAGAGTCTGTAAGACATGTCCTTCAACATTCCTCATCACCTTACAGTCACTTAAGTATGTATATGTGGACAAGTGGAAAAATGGCAGGTAGTTCCTATCTCTGTATTACTGCACATTGGGCACTGTTACTGAGGGTTGTCTGTGATGGGGGATTGGAAAGCAGTGTAATAAGGCAGACTGTCATGGTAGCAATCTTCATGGAATTAGACAGCATGCAATGCTTGCAATGTGTAATTTAGCAGGGTCGCATAGAGGTGAAAACATGCTAGAGTTGCTACTAACAGAAACTGATCAGTGGCTGCACCTCGGACCCTAAAAACTGGCTTTATAGGTAGTGACAATGGATCAAACTTTATTAAATGTATCAGCAATGGTGGCTTTGTAAGGGTTCACTGCATAGCACACTGTTTAAATCTAGCGGTACATGAGTTTCTGCAGCACCCTGACATCAAGCAAATGCTGACTGTTGCATGCCAAATCTGTACACACTTTGTAAGCTCTGGAAAGGCCCGTGACCAGCTTAGGCAGCTGCAGATTCAAAACAGCCTCCCGCAGCACTGCCTCAAGATTGAAATTGTCACGCTTTGGAACTCTACACTTTACATGGCAGAATGGTTGTATGAGCAGTACAAAGCCATCTCTGAATACCTTGTAATGCACGTGAGCCATGACAGTTCAGGGGCCTCAATGTCTATGACAACTAAATAATGGCAACTCATGGACTCAGTGATATCAATTTTGAGGCCTTTTGAACATGCCACACAGGCAGTGAGCAGTGACACTGCATCCATTGGCTAAGCCATTCCACTGCTGCTGGTGCTTGGAAAGACTTTATTGAATCTGCAGCCTAGCCTTGATGTGTCTGGAGATAGGTCAAGCAGTGCCTTACTGAAACACATGCTTACAATATTTGACCGCGATCAACATATCACCACTACTCAGCAAAGTGCAGAGTTTGAAATAGCACAATGCTGGACCCACGCTACAAACATGGTATTGTATCCTTACTGGAGGGAGGGTCTGATCAGGTTCAAAATCTGACTGGACAGCTGGTCTGATTGGTTCATGGGGCACAGAAGTCATGTGCAAAGGTCTTCAAACCACAACATAGCAAGGCAGATGGTCACTGTGGAGTAAGCACATTCAGTAAGGTAGCTGAGGGGCAAGGGGGGTGTCAGTAAAACAGGTTGCCATTAACCAACTTTGGGGTTCCTTGTCTCAAGTAGGAATCTGTGACCTCAATGAATCCTGTGAACAGTTGGATGACTTATCAGGACTGCATTCATCACAGAGCATGGTTGATACCTGCTTGGCAGAAAACAGGCACCTGTCAGTACTTGACAATCCTCTGCTGTACTGGAGTGGTAAGGCCAGTAAATAGCCAGAGTTGACTTCAGTAGCACTGAAGTACCTGACCATCCCACCCTCCAGTGTAAGTGTGGAGAGGGTATTCAGTTCTGCGGGGGCAATAGTGCGTGACCATCATACTAACCTATCACCTACAAATGTCAGCATGCTGACATTTATAAAAATGAATGAAGGTCACGTATCAAGTCGAACAATGACATCTCTGTTTGTACTCCGTCTCGATGATGGTTATGCTGATGATGTGGGTGAAGCAGACCATCCTGGTGGCAGCGTCAAATGATGTACCATTGAGGTTGATGGTGCAGTCATGGAAAAAGAATTTCCTAGTGGGCACAACTCTGACTTGACTACTTGAGGGCAGCTTCCTCATTGATCAGGATGAGGAAGATGTTAGTGGTAGTGCATAATGGGGTTTAAAGGCTGTCACAGTTCTGTAATGATAACATTTTTTTGCATTTCTCATCAAAGAATAACAGTGTCCTTGACTCTCATTCCATATGACAGATATGTACAAATCATGACCCGTCATTCTATTTTACCTTCCACTTTGTAGATTTTGTGACTACAGTTAACAGAATGTGTGCTGTCATTAGCAAAAACAGTCAGCCTGATAAACACAAATGTCAGCTTGATGTAGCCACTTAAATCTTGCCGATTAAATGACAAATATCCTCCTCCTGACACGGAGATTGTAGCGCACCATATCCAGCCACCTGTCTTTATGGTAGTGAGAAGCAGTGATATTGTACCCATGCCCAATGTAGGAACCATCCACCAGCCACAGTCACCCATCTTCCTGAGAGTGAGAGACAATGAATGTGTACCTGTGCCCATGCCCAATGTAAGAACCATAGGCCAGCCACAGTCACCCATCTTCCTGAGAGTGAGAGACAGAGAATGTGTACCTGTGTCCATGCCCAATGTAGGAACCATCAGCCAGCCACAGCCACCCATCTTCCTGAGAGTGAGAGACAATGAATGTGTACCTGTGCCCATGCCCAGTGTAGGAACCATCAGCCAGCCACAGCCACCCATCTTCCTGAAAGTGAGAGACAGAGAATATGTACCTGTGCCCATGCCCAGTGTAGGAACCATCAGCCAGCCACAGTCACCCATCTTCCTGAGAGTGAGAGACAGAGAATATGTACCTGTGCCCATGCCCAGTGTAGGAACCATCAGCCAGCCACAGCCACCCATCTTCCTGAGAGTGAGAGACAATGAATGTGTACCTGTGCCCATGCCCAGTGTAGGAACCATCAGCCAGCCACAGCCACCCATCTTCCTGAAAGTGAGAGACAGAGAATATGTACATGTGCCCATGCCCAGTGTAGGAACCATCAGCCAGCCACAGTCACCCATCTTCCTGAGAGTGAGAGACAATGAATGTGTACCTGTGCCCATGCCCAATGTAGAAACCCTCAGCCAGAAACAGTCACCATGCTTCTTATCAATAATTTACAGTTAGTACAGTGTGTACTAACTTCACATAGTATGGTTTTTCCCTGAACTGTGGTGTGAATGCTTCCTTAACCTTTTTATAGATGCCTTTGTCACCAAATACCAGCAACTGATTTTCATTTTGTTTTCACAGGTTCCAGTTACAAACAATGTAACAGGACAGGCTACTGTAGTACTTCGACCACCAAATATATATCATTTTCAAGTAAGTATCAGTCTTATTTTGTCTGTCCTTTTTGTCTTTCATGTTTTCCAGCTGGTGTAAAGCATACAATGGAGGTGACATACAGGCCAGATAATACATTTTTCATGCACATCTGTCACTGATGTATTTGAGCATGCCATGGTTATACAGCGTTTTATCCTGGTCATGATTACATATTATGTAACGTAACTTAAGCAAGTGGTCCAGTACATGCTATGTACACTAAACATTTTAGTTAGTCTTGGACTGGCTTACTAATAGCTTTGTATTTTAAGCTGGATATAACAGACAGGAACAGCCATGCTTGGAACAGAATGTGGTAGTGCAATGAAGTCCGAATAATTTCTTCTTCATCTGTTTGCAGGTAACATTTAGGTGCTATGTGCTGCTGTTGGTGCTTTATTCAAATCTGAAGACATGCAACTGGCATTAATCTGGATGATACACAGAAAACCTGTAAAGAAGACAAAAACATTAATGAAACTTGTTTTCAAATGATGCCCCAAATACTTACTTTTCATGGCTTAACAGTTTTCATGCAGCCGAAGTCATCAGCAAGCCGAACTATGCACAACCAAAGTAGGACTCTATGACCTGTGACAGAAAAAAAAGAAATGACTGCATATAATGAAAGTAGATGTCTGGGTCTTTGAAAAAACATGAGCATGACACATACAGCAACTTAACAATGGTGGTATGAATACACACACACATTGGGCAGCATGTTTCAGTCAGTGCAACAGATTAATGGTCCAGAACATCAAATTATGGTTCACCCCATGGTCATCTGTGGCTATCACCATGTGGCAACACACTATACATTAGCTCTGTCAGCAGCAGTAGAAAACAGAAGGACAACTGCAGCAGCAGGCGCCAGCACATCATTTTCTCACTTGGGACACTTATGGAGAGTTGTTGCTATTGGTGATCGGTTTAATCAATGCGTCCTGAAATAATTGTTACTTTTCTGAACATTTTGTCATGTGATTATTCTGCATCAGGAGTCAGGACTTTTCATGACATTTTAACAGCAGCCATTTTAGTGTGCACACTTATTGAGAGTTGTGGCTGTTGGTGCACACTTTAATCAGTGCATCCTGAAAAAATTGTGACATTTCTGAACGTTTTCTCATGTGATTATTCTTCATCGGCAGTCGGGACACTAATACTGCATGCTGAATGATGTAGCAAGAAAACTATATAAGCATGCTACATTCACATAACATAGTAATTATTTTTTCCGGGGGTTGTACAGTAATTGTGTTGGGTTATTGTAGGGTATTTTTATTGTGGTTGTTGTGGGTGTGCTAAGAAAACTGAACACAGTCAACAGTACCCAAAAACTTATATTGCATGATAACTACAGCAGCAGTGCAATAATCGGTTGACAATTTTTTACCTGTACTTTTCTATTCAATTTTCAATTGGTAGTTATCTACTGACTTGTCTATATGATACCTTTTTTCCACAATTTATGCCTGCTGGACTACGTTTTTTTCACATATGTCACAATAAACACAGCACTGCTTTTAATCTGGCTTGCAAAAGGTTTTATCAGTATTCACACCTGTTTTTGTATATCTATCATTTCAGATCATTTCTGTTGTAACTCAAAGAAAGTAGCATGCAATCCATCAGGACATGGTACACCACCATTACATTATGAAGCAGTAGGTGTTCAAAAACATTTGGGCATACTGAAGAAAAAAACAGCTCAGAACAAGATTAAAAGGAGCACTACTGTTAGTTCATATCTGAAAATGGGGAGTAGCATGCTAGAAAGAACCCACAACAGAACATGGGTCTATCAGGGCATTAATGCATATCCTGGGAGCATTGTGAGGCACAAAGGCATGCCAGAGTAACTTACACCAGCTGATAAGTGCATTAATGCCCTTAGAAACCCATGGTCTGGAGTGGGTTATTGCACTTATAAAATGGGCTAGCTAACTGTAAAAAGCAAAAAATAAAAACCTTTTTAAAATAAGCAAGCCAACTGTTGATCGAGCAAGGCATTAATGAATGACATACTAACATACTAACATACTAAAATGCCAGCAGAATAGGCCTAATGGTCTTTCGTGTCTGCTCGTTTGGTCAGCCCCCACCCTGGGTGCTGACCTTGCTGTCCCCCTCGCCTTCTCTGGCTTCTCCCTTCCCAGTTCCGGATATTCTTGCTGCATTGGATTTTGCTTCCTGAACCCTTCCCCTGTACCTATCCCACCCCTCTTGAACCCTCCACTGTCTCTGCTCACCAGCCCCCCTAGGTAGTGCATTCCATGGCTCTACCACCCTCTCAGTGAAGTAGCACCTCCTCCTTTCTCCCCTGAATCTTCCCCCCTCCAGCTTCCACCCACACAGTCTAGTGGCCCCTTCCTTCTTCCTTCGAAGCACCCTCCCTGTTCCTCCCCTATTTACCCTCTTCATGTACCTGAAGACCTCTATCATGTCCCCCCCGGTCCCTTCTCTCTTCCAAAGTGTACATATTTAGCTCTTTGAGTCTCTCCTCATAGGTCCTGTCCCCCAAGCCCCAAACCATTTTGGTTGCCCTCCTCTGGACCCTCTCCAGGAGGTTAATGTCCCTCTTTAAGTGAGGCCTCCAAAACTGCACGCAGTACTCCAGGCAGTTATACAGGGGGAGTATCACTTCCCTCCTTCTGGAGGTGATCCCCCTAGCGATGCATCCCAGCATCCTGTTGGCCTTGGCTGCTGCCCTCCTACAAGTCTCAGAGTTGTTCATCTTGACATCCACCACCACCCCCAGGTCCCTCTCAGCCATGACCAGGTGACACTTCTTGTCAAATGGCAAGTCGTCACATTTGAACTTTCATTAATGACCTTTTTATAATGCAGAAGAGGATTAATTGTGGATGGAATTATATCGTACATGCAAGTCAGTAAATAAAGGACAATTAAAAATAGAATAAAACTGTATAGGTCAACATTTTTAAACAGCAGGTGCGCATTGTCAGATGGTTACCCAGCACCCCTGAAACATATGTGATAGTTGATGTGTTCCAGTGTTGAGGGCTATTAATAATACCATGCAGTCCAGCCCAGTAAAATAGTTATAGCACCAGGAATGTGTACCCACAGAAAAATAGAGCAGTGTCAGACACCAGCTGACACACAACCAGGTAGGCACTTATAGCCACCTTTTGTGACATCAGTAAATTAATTCAGAGTGTGCACTCCATTAACATGTAAGGGTGTGATTTTTCTACAGCTTTTGATACTACTTGCTGTTGCAATTTACAGAAATCAAAGCAACTGCTGGAGTGGAGTAACAGACACTCTTACTACAGCAGTAGCTTTCACTTTTCTAAATTCCAGATATAAATAGCACTAACAGCTAAAGAAAGCTCGCACCCATACAAGTCAATGGAATACACACTCAACGTTCATTTTTAATGTCACAAAATTAACATGGGGGTGCCTACATGGGGGCATGTCAGTAGGTTCAGGAAATGCCTCTGTTTTTCTGTGGGTACACATTTGGAGTGCTATAACTTTTTTACTGGAAGAGTAAGACCAGTCACTATGGCTCTCAGTCACTGTCCACAGCTTAATGATCCACAGACAGTGCAGTAGGATAAATACCACAAAACATTATTTTACCATCATACAGATAGCGGTGCCCCTCCCCACATAGCAAGCTGAACAATTTTGCATGGTACCCGTGCTTTGTCATGGATGAGGTGGTAATTGGCATTACGCCCAGAACACAATTTAAGAAGTTTAATTAAAGTGACAGTGCCAAACAGCGCAGATATAAACTGCAAAGAAGAGAAGGATTAGTTAATTCTGCTTGCTGTGAAGATGATTTTTGTAAGTTTTGCTATTGTTTTTTAAACTGTAGGAGAGAATGATTAGTTAATTCTACTTGCTGTGAAGAGAGTTAGTGTGGAGAGGATTTTTTTAAGTTTTACTATTTGTTTTTTAGTTTAGCTTAAAGGTTTCTGTGACTGTGTTTTTTGAATTAAGCTTAAAGGTTTCTGTGGCTGTGTCTTTTGAATTTAGCATAAAGGTTTCTGTGGCTATGTTTTTTTGAATTAAGCTCAATGGGGGTGGGCACAACAGCCCCACTTAAAGCTGGGGGGAGGGAATTAAAGAGGACCTGGGGCAAACATCTAATTTCTTTACTGTATGTGTTTGTGAGACTTGGGAATGCTATTGGTGGGTTTGTAATTGCATTCGTAAACAACTGCAATCAGTATAGAGAGACTGTATTTACTGCCCCTGTATAGGTAGTGTGAACCATGGGGTGGACTCTAGTAGGACCTAGCAAAATAGGAGCAGCAGTAGACAGGAGGGAGGAGAAAACACATAGTAATGCAAAGAGGGTAGAAAACATGTTTGCTGTACTAGTGACACATGGGGAAGAGGACACAGAAGCAGATTGCACAAGGGATAGTACTCACGAAAAGAAGGGAGAGGGGGCATTACTAGTGGAGAGATTAAGCACGGTGTGGAAGGGGGGGATAATACTCAGAGAGGTGAGGAGGAAGAGGGAGGTTGGCAGTTAAATAGGAGTAGTGAGAGTGGCCTCAATTGAGAGGGGAGGGGGGGAAGACACTGGGGCAAATTGTAATAGCAACCTCTTGAGTGTCCCCAGGAATGGAACCTGGATGGGGGGTGGCGACAGGCACAAGGAAAGAGGATGGGGTGTACTGGTGTTGGGGGACTCTATACTCAAGGGGATAAGATGGGGCAACAAGGAGGGAGAGGCACAGTCGGTTATGGGTGGAGTCCATACTGGGATTAAAGGCAGAGAAGGCCGGACAGGCAATTCTAAGGTGAGCAAGGAGGGGTATGTGGAAACCACACATTGTGGTACATGTGGAGACAAATGACCTAGCAGAGGAAATGGTGGAGGTAACAAGGGAGAGGTCTGAGGAAGTGGGAATTTGTGTGAGGACACTGAGTAGTCTGTGGCCTTCTTGGAGATGCTCCCAGTACCCTGCGCAAGCACAGTGAGAAAGGGAAGGATTGGAAAGTTGAACGCATGGTTGGTAGAATGGTGTCAAACTAAGGGATACGGGGTTGTGGGTGGCTGGAGCAGTACTTGGGATAATAACAATCTGTTTGCAAAAGACAGGCTGCACCTGAGCAGGGAGGGGAAGGAGGTATTAAAGCAAAGGCTGGGGAGGTATACTGTGAGGATGGATTTAAACTAGATGGGGGGGTGGCAAGTGGATAGCAGGTAGGCAAGTATCCGATAGAGTGATTTCACAGGGATTACAGATAAACGGAAGCCTGTACCAAGACACAGAGTAAGAGGAGCAGAACAAGGAAACCATGCTGGTTGAACAGCAAGGTAGTGGAGGTGGCGATGGCAAAACGAGAGTCGCATCAGAGGTATAGGATGACAGGGAAGGAAGAGAACAGGGAGGAGTATGCAAGATGGTCCAAGGAGGTGACCAGAAAAGTGAGAGAAGCCAATGCCCAGTGGGAGCTGAGATTTTAGCAGGGAATTAATAGTGGGGGGGGGGGAGACTTCTTCAGATATATCCGGGAGAAAAGGAAGTGCAAGGAGACAATAGTGAGGATAAAAAAGGGTGGGAAGTGGGCAGAAAAGGGGGAGAATCAGGTGGAAGCACTGAATGAATACTTTTGCTCTCTGTTCATGGAAGAAACGGGGGGACCGCTACCACCATGGGCAAGGAGTCTGGGGATGGGGGAGAGGAGGCGACAGATAGAAGGATTGAGGGAGGCAGAGTCCTAGAGGGACCAAAGGCACTGAGGGTAGACACAGCACCAAGGCCAGATGGTATCCTCCCCAGGCTGCTAAGGGAGATGGTGGAGGTGTTGGCAGAGCCGCTGGTGGATCTGTACAGCACCTCACTGGAGTCGGGATGTGTGCCACTGGACTGGTGGATGGCACATGTAGTGCCATTACACAAGAGTGGACCGGGGACAAATCAGGTAATTATTGTCCAGTAAGTCTCACCTCCATAGTGTGCAAACTAATAGAAATGATACTAAAGGAAAGACTGTTGTACCTGGAGGTCTCCAAGATGTGAGGCAGCATGTGTTCATTTCAGGAAAGTCTTGTCAAACCAACCTGATACAATATTATGACTGGGTGACCGATGAGCTGGATAAGGGTCATGTGGTGTATGTTCTTTACTTGGACTTCAGCAAGGCCTTCTATTCAATGCCTCGTTGGTGGCATGGGGGGAAGCTAACTAGTGTAGGGGTAGGGGCAAAAATGGCAAACTGGATTACAAGCTGGCTGAGTGGGAGGCTGCAACTGGTGATGGTGGGAAGGGAGCTCTCAACTCTAAGGCCGGTGATGAGTGGGTGCCATAGAGCTCTGTGCTGAGACCAGTATTATATGGACTCTTCATAGCAGACATTGTGCATGGGGTGGTGAGCAAGGTAAGTCTGTTCACAGATGACACCAAAATGGGAGCAGTGGTGGATGGAGGGAGGGATGGAAGCAGCTTTGCAAGTTTGTGCAAAGGATAATAATAAATAACGATAATAGAGGGGTATGCTATTAAAAAATAGTAATTGATCTATGTGTATGCATTGTACCACCAAAGGCATGTCTATATACTGTGTGACATGAAATTTAATGTAAGATCTAGTAAAAGGTGTCTAAAAAACCTCATGTTTGCACCAACTTTTTTGACTTTATATCTACTCCTTTTAGCACTGTCGCTTTAATTAAGCTTCTTACATAGGGTGTAATGACAATTACCACCTCAACCTTGACAAAGTGTGGGTACTGCACAACAATGTTTGGATCACTATATGGGGAGGGGCACCTCTATCTATGAGCTGATAAAAAAAATTTGGGGAAATTTATCCTACTGCAATTGCTGTGGATTATTAAGCTGTGGATAGGGATTGAGAGCCACGCTGACTGTTCCAACTTTAATAAACGGGATTGCATGGCATTATTAATATCCCTTAACACTGGACCAAGTCAGCTATCATATATGCTTGCAGGGGGCTGGGTACCTGACAGTGTGGACCTGGTCTTTAACATATTATTGCACTGCTGCTTTAACACAATACGACAGAAACATTACTGCGAAAAAAAAAAGTTATTTTCCTGTTTGTAAAAAGATTCTTAAGTAGGAAAAGAAGGAAGGGAAGGGCTGCATTTTTTATGTTCTTTTCTTTAACCTATTTTTGGGGGGTATTTTCACAGTTTTTTGTGGGGGCAACAAGGTTATGAAAGACTACTGGGCCAGGTTATGGTGAGCAGCAGTTGGAGCATTGCCATAATTGATGATTACTCTCCATTCACTCCAACCGCTGCTGCAGGTTCTCCACCACATTACTAAGGTGGTCTACCTCGCTCCACAACAGTCCCAGATCAGCCTGTATGGCAGGAATTCTTGCTTTCTTTCCCTCCTGTACAGGTGCGGGAACAGCCACTTTATCCCTCGTCCTTCTATGTTTCTCACCCCATGCAGGTGAAAGCAGAGCTTCCACCTGTTGCACAGCAGGCACACTGGTGGCAAGATCTGTTACTTTGGTCTCCCACTCTGCACAGTGGTGGTTAGCGAGGTGAGTGTGCTACCCACCTGTCCCAAGATGACTGTCCCTGGGCCCATGATGCACCAGCACACCACAGATGTAGCACTTCACCACACTGGGGTCACCAGGCAGTGATGTAAAAAAATGGCACACAACAGAGCTGCATGGTGGACCTGGCACAGGCAGTGGGGGGGGGGGCAGATGTTACTGGCTACAGGCTGCTGGTGGACAACTGGGGGGCAACCTGCTGTTGTTCTTCCTGCTACTGCTGCTGCTGATCTGCCATAGCCAGGGCAAGCAGTGGGGGGGGCAGTACTAGGTGCCACTGGCAGGGAGCTTGCATGGCACCACTATCTCCACTTCCAGGGAAGGGAGCAGTAAGGGGGAACAAAGTCCCATGGTGTATGCACATGGTGCCACCGTGCATCCTTGGCCAGACATGATTTCCTCTGCGCGTCCCCGAACCAAAACCATCTCTCTCCATTTTACCCAAAAAAGAAACAAATTAAACTATTAAGAACAACTACTATAACAAAAATAAAAACAGGTAAAATAAGGAATCAGGAAAAGAAATAGGAACTCAAAAGAGCCACAACTCGAAACAAGAAATATGCAATTAAACTGTAAAAAATTCAGCAGATTCAAAGGCAATCTAAATCTCTGTCTGTCACAAATGTAGCTCTTTCTCCAGCACTTGGCAAGGCAAAAATGAAACTAGTTCACTGTCTTGCCTAATTAACGTCCTGCCTGCAGCATGTGACCTGCAGACTCTGAGACATGTGATCTGTGGACTGTTTCAATTCTCACACACTTCACCTTTAAGAAAATAAGGCAAAGTGAATGTGAAGTCACTAACGTGAAGTACATTAAGGGCAAAGTATCCCATTTCAATGGGGACTTCACGTAGCCTCAAGGGAATCTGAAGTGGGTGATTTTGCCTCTGCTTCACTAAGGTAGTAAAACTTTGCTGCATCTCTACTGTAGAACCATAATCTGCCGCGTTTGTGACTGACCTGACTATTTTGTTGAGGGATGCAGTTTTGAGTGCTACATGATCGCTTGCTTCAGGGGACTTGCATGCCATGGATGGCACCCCACTTCAGATCATTTCAGCAGCGAATCACCCCCCAAACCATTGATTCTGCAAACCTCTTGTCAGTCGAGCTTAGCTGCTGCTTTGAAATCACACAATACTGTTTCTATTTCCTCACCCTTATAGTGGTAGGCTTAGGAATACTCTGCTGATGAATTAACGGGTCTGTCACAGATTAAGGCTGTTTTTCCACTGACCCTTAATGTCTACACTCTGCTAAACTCCACCAATACAATTCCTCCTTCTACTGTGGACTTGGTTACAAATTCCCCTTCTAATCAGGCCTTTCTCTGGGAGGCTGTAATTCTTTTATCATGGGCAGACAGGGTCGAACAAGCTACTGGACCTGATGCATCAATTCCTCCCCACTTGCACAGAACACAGCACTGCAAGACTAAGTAACAGATGCTCACAATTTTGGAAGGCAGACACTTTTGCTTATTCTCCTGCTTCTGCTCAGAGGAGGAATGCAGCTGACCTACTGTATAACGGCGGACAGGATTTTCCTTCAGATAGAGCTTATGTGGGCTGGATACACTGACAGGACTTTCTTCACTACATCCCTAATGAACTGTATGCCTTGATCCATTCACCCAGTGATATTTTTTCTTCCTCTTACCTTTAAAACTGCAGCTAACCTGGACAGATTTTGGACTTTGTACAATTCTTTGAAGAATACTCCTTTATAGCTCTCTTTTCAGGCTATTCCTGTCACCAAGCCAGCACTCTGGATGGTTACTGTTCTCTTGAAAAGTAAGGGAGTTAATGTCAGTCATGTCAGATCTGGGTCAATATCTCGCATATAGAACTTCACGTGGAATACATTGCACAGTGCAAAAAACCCACAAGACATATATGGTGTGCAGTTTTGTACCCTGTCGCACTTGAGTGGGGAAGAGGAGTGTTGTGTAGGTGAACACCTCTGTTCTGGAGGTGGTCTGCTAAGCTGCCACCATGGCTCAGTGGAATGAGCCATGGCAGTACAGAAGGTTGCTGTGCATCTGTAGACTGGGGCTCGAATACCAGTCCCAGGCTTTTTGGAAACCGCATTGTGCATTTTTAGGGTGTATTGGTAGGGATATCACAAGTCGTAAGAGGGAGGTAATAATCCCTCTTTACAAGACACTGGTTCGGCCTCATTTGGAGTACTGCATGCAGTACTGGGGGTCACACCTTCTCAAGGACATTAACCAAATTGAGGCAGTCCAGAGAAGGGCAAACAAAATGGTGCAGGGACTGCATCAGAAGACATATGAGGACAGATTAACAGAGCTCAATATGTATACCCTTGAGCAAAGGAGGGAGAGAGGTGATATGATTGAAACATTCAAACACCTTAAGGGCATTAACAAGGTGAAAGAGTCTAACATGTTTAAATATAAGAAAAATAGCAGGACAAGAGGACACAGCATGAGATTAGAGGGAAGCCAATTAAGGGGGAATGTGAAGAAATTATTTTTCTCAGAAAGAGTGGTGGATCCATGGAATGGCCTACCTCAGGAAGTGGTGGCTATGAATACAGTGCAGGGCTTCAAACAGGCATGGGATAGGCATAAGGGAGCAATACAGATGAGTATGAATAGATAGGCCACTGACAGAGCAAAGGCCGATGGCACATTTATATGGTAGAAAAAGAAATGGACAGACTGGATGGGCCTTGCGGTCCTTATCTGCCATCAACCTCTATGTTTCTATGTTTCTATTTTTTTTGTCCCAGTCCCGGTGTTTCTCCCTATCCTAGAGTTCAACCTCCACTGGAGTTGACTATTTTAACTGGGGGTTTTGGGGTGCACAGACCCCCGTAATGGTGGGTGCGAAGGGCAGACCCCCCACAGAAAACAAAACACCAGCATGTTCCCTTTGCCAAAATGCTTTTCAGCACTGTGTCTGTGTGCCAGCAATGTATCGTCTGAATTAACAGCGTGGTACATTGCTATGTGGTTCTGTCTTTCATGATTATGACCCCGTGCCAGCTGTCTCAACTATGTGACGTATTGGGGGATCCAGAGCCTATAATTGACATGGAACAATTTTGGACAGGAAACTAGAAATATAAAGTACAACTTCATAATAGTGATTCTGGTGTAAACATCACCCCCAGTGTCTTTTTCCTTGTCAGGGATAGAGCACAATGTTTTTACCCTGACCAACTGAAGATATGTTTTAAATGTGGGTCTGTGGCCCACCTCAGCAATGGGTGAGATAAGGTTCATTGCTATTTGTGTCTCTCTTTTGGCCATGTCAGTGCACAGTGCAACAATCAGTTCTGCTGTAATTTTTCCAAAGAGAGTGAGCATTCCTACTGGTCTTGACCTAGGGCCTCCCATAACAGGGAAGATCACCCTTCCCAAGATCCCATAATAGACAAAGCACAAACATTTGTACAATGACACCATAGGTAGGCCACAAAAGTCTTAGCTCACTCAGAGGACCGACCTTCTGATTTATCAGTTGAGGAAGACCCAACTACCTCTACCCAGATACCTACTCTAGAGTCTACATTGCCGGGCATGTCATTGGCTATGTCAGAACCAAGTATGGAGGTATCTCCTGAGCAGCATGAGCCTCATAGTGCACCTTCTATGGAAATCTCAGACAGCATTGTTACTCCTGTGGACAATATGCCCCTTCCAGACATGACCTTTGTCAATGGAAAGACATTGTAATGTTCACATAAGAGGGGTGTAACTACTCTACAGCTCACCCCTCTAGCTAACCCTATATCAACTGACAATAGGTTTGAAGTCCATAACCCAGGACAACTTGATTCTGATGGCATTCTGGAATCCAAAGCTTCTTCCTGCAAGTCTACTTTACCTCATGCTTCTACAGACATGGAAGACGACTCCGCCATCATCTTGATTGTCAAATCTAAACACAAGCAGAGGAAGAAGCAGAAGATGGAGACCAGAAGTCACAAACCATTTATGATGGACTGCACCTCCTGCACATGAATGTGTTTTTTTCTTTCTTATCTTCTCCTGTGGCTCCCTTTCTACATCTGGCCACTATTAATACCAACAGCATTAGAAATGCTATTCGGAGAACCATATTGTGGAACTGTAATGACGGCATGTGGAGAGAGAGAGAGAGAGAGAAAGAGAGTTTTCTTTTGATTGCTGCTGTCATGTGTGACAGATCTTGATACACTGATGTTGTGCTAGGATAACATCACTATACAAGGTGGTCACCCATCAATCAGAAGCCTAGAAATTTTCTTTTACATTGTATAATTTATAATATTTGTAGAAGTAATCACATTTGCTGTTAACTGAACAACATTTATATGGCTGCATTTTTGTCAATACATATAACAGCTAGAAGCAGGGAGGATGGGTACATGAGCCGTGTGGAAGGTGGATAAAAAATGTCTCAGGTCGGGAACTGCTGTTTTGAGTAATGTGTGTGCAGGCAGCCTGGCAGACTGACTTGTTTGACAAGAGTCAACTGAAAGGTTAGAAAAAGAAACAATGTCCTTCTTCGTGTCTCACATGTGTATTCCTGGCCATGGTCAAACACTATTCAGAATAAGGTATGGAGAGATATAAACTCCAAGTCTTAGTTTCACTCTCGGGGTAGTCTTGGTGTTCACTGTCTAGGTCACTGTTGTCTCGACAAATCCTACATGAAAATGAGGCCTTGTTGTGTATAGATGCACATACATTACTCTATATGTTGTTTGAGGATGACTGCAGACCTTCCTATACAGATTTGTCACCTCTGAAATATAGTTGTAACTGATCAATGATTATGCATTCTAAAGTGATGAATCCAAAAAGTGGTTTTATTTACTAATTATGAACCATACAGATGCTCTGTAAAGTATATTTCTCTATAAAGAATAAGCAAGCACTTGCTTAACACAAAACACACAAAGTAATCAAAGAAAAAGCAAATAAGATAACAGTTGAATGTCAAACAGAAAACAACATGTTACATTTGTCTGGATGTGAAAGAACATATAATAAAATAGGAATTATCTTTTGTTTTTTGTTCCTTTTTGCATTTGGTGACAGTGACAATTATAAATCCTGTTATATAATTGATCTGTAGATGTCCATGCGTGTGTGGAAATTTACAAACAATAGCATGACATACCACAATGCATACATATCTTTCTAATTGTTATCTATGATGTCTCTGTCACTGTTGCAGATATCTGTATAAAACAACAAAAAACAGATATTATTGTCATGGAGATCCGGTTTAGTTGTCATTATTTGATTTGTTGACCTCAGAGGTTTGTTGTGATTTTCTATTTGCAAATTATTTATTTATTTCACAATTAATGATTTACTCAGGCTAGTGTTGTTTTATCACTTTCTTGTCACTTTATATAGGATATAAAACAGTTCATGTTTTGATGTTATTAAAGTAATACTACATGACAAGGTGTGCATTGTGGTGACATAGTGCACGCCCAATTGATTCATGATGCCACAGGTGGAGTGCATTGTGTAGCCTAGAAGTGCATTGTGCAAACATCAAGCTCACCTCAAAGTGTCCTACTGCACTTACTGTACAAAATGGGTTAAATCTGAAAATTGGGGGGAAATTAGCCAGCTTTTTTCATTAGTGTGATGAGTCCTGTTTGCCAGCATTCTCTTTTATCCATGTGTTGTGCAGTCTCAATGCATTGTTACTAACCTTTCAGGATACAGTATTTTCACTAGTGATTGAACTTTTTATTATTGATATAATACATGGATTGGGAATTTTCCCTATACAAAAGGTCATTATTTATTTCCCTGTATGCCTGTAACTAAATGATCAATTAAAACTATATACCTACACTAATCATACAATTAAATGTATATACATATGCTAATTAAAAAGTATATACATTCACTAATCAAACAATTAAAAATATATATCTACACTACATTTAACTATATGGGATGATGCTATTACCACAATTTATACATCAGTAGAAAACTAGCCAAACCAATTAACAAGCTACAAAAGAACCTGGGAAAAAAGACACTTACACAAAACCCTCCCAAACCCAGAAATCTCCCAAACTCCTACCAGCACTTACTGCACAACATTCACTCCTTGCTGTAGCATGCCTTCAGGTGCCATAATATGATCACAAATGTGGTCTCAATAAAAATGACTATCTTAATGTATTATATTCAACAAATAATGTGTAAGGGTGGCACATTTATGTATACCCATATTCACGTCTAATTAGGTCAATAAAGCCACTCACCTTTTAGGCTTGTGGCTTTATAACCCTAATTATGAACTGGAGATCATAAATGGAGGAAGCTGATTGGCTGAGAGGTTTTTGAAGCTGTGATGATATTGGGCTACATCATCACGGCTTCAGAAAACCTCCGGCCACCAGCCTCCTCACTCCCAAAGCACCGTTCTCTACATCCCCACAGGAGAAGCAAGTCAGACCTCCACTGAGATGGTATTAAAAAAAAAAATAAACACATCCTCACAACTGTCCCCTCCTTACATGTCGCCCAAAGCACATACTCTGCAAACATAAAACAATCTTCTTCCTTTCATCATGGCAAGTAACATAGAAACATAGAAACATAGACTTTGATGGCAGATAAGGACCGCTTGGCCCACCTAGTCTGTCCATTTCCCTACCTAGAGTATAAGCTGCAGATCCTATTTAACCAAAAGCCTATTTCTTCCTACACTCCACAAAAATTGCCTTATGTCTGTCCCATGCATTCTTGAATTCTCCCACAGTTTTAGACCCCACAACCTCCTCAGGAAGGCTGCTCCATGTGTCCACCACCCTCTCTGTGAAAAAATACTTCCTCACATTGCCCCTGAGCCGTCCCCCCTTTATCTTCAAATTGTGTCCTCTTGTTCTTGCACATCTCTTTTTCTGAAAGATGCTACCCTCTTGGACTTTGTTGATTCCACTGAGGTACTTAAACATTTCTATCATGTGCCCCCTCTCCCTCCTTTCCTCAAGGGTATACATATTAAACTCCTTTAGTCTCTCCTCGTATGGCTTCTTTTGCAGACCCTGCACCATTTTAGTTGCCCTCCTCTGAACTGCCTCTATCCTGTCTTTGTCCTTGCGGAGATGGGGTCTCAGAACAGGATGCAGTACTCCAGATGGGGTCTCACCAACTGTCTGTGCAGGGTATAACAACTTCCTGTTTTCTGCTGGTGATACCTTTCCCTATACATCCCAGTATCTCCCCAGCCCTCCCTACCGCCTTCTTGCATTCTTTGCTAACCTTAAGGTCATCTGATATGATTACCCCTAGGTCTTTTTCCATTTGTGTTGTTGTTACTACCCCCCCATTGTGTAATCTTCCCCTGGGTTTCTGTTTCTCAGGTGCATTACTTTGCACTTCTTTGCATTGAATCCAAGCTGCCATACTTCTGACCATTCCTCCAACCTTGCCAAGTCCCTTCTCATCCTTTCCATGCCTCCTTGTGTATCAACCCTGTTGCAGATCTTTGTGTCATCTGCAAAGAGGTGTACTTTTCCTTCCAGTCCCTCTGCAATGTCTCTTATAAAGACATTAAAAAGGACTGGACCCAGTACTGAACCCTGCGGTACCCCACTAGTAACCCCTCTTTCTTCAGAGTGGACTCCATTTACAATTACCTTCTGTGTTCTGTTGTTCAGCCAATGTTTACCCAGGCTACCACCTTGGGATCCACTCCCAGGCTGTTAATTTGACTACTAATCTT
Organism: Neoceratodus forsteri; assembly: GCA_016271365.2. Classification (NCBI taxonomy): domain Eukaryota; kingdom Metazoa; phylum Chordata; order Ceratodontiformes; family Ceratodontidae; genus Neoceratodus; species Neoceratodus forsteri. The sequence goes on from CM028134.1 coordinate 952,787,741, forward strand.
TTGTGTGGGACTGTGTCAAATGCCTTGCTAAAATCTAGGTAGGCCATGTCCACAGCCCCTCTCTGGTCTACTACTTTGGTCACCCAGTCAAAGAAATCAATTAGATTCATCTGACATGACCTTCCCGCTGTGAACCCATGCTGCCTTGGGTCCTGTGCCCCACTGGCCTCTAGGTACTCAACAATTCTTTCTTTCAGAAGTGATTCCATCACTTTCCCTACCACAGAGGTCAAACTGACAGGTCTGTAGTTTTCCGCCTCTGTCTTGGTCCCACTTTTGTGAAGGGGGATCACATCCGCCTTCTTCCAGTCCTCAGGTACCACACCATCCTCCCATGATTTGTTAAAAAGCGTAGTCAGTGGTGTCACTAGTTCTCTGCTTAATTCTTTTAGAATTCTGGGGTGAATTCCATCTGGCCCCATTGCTTTGTCCACTTTCAGTTTTAGGAGTTCTTTCAGAACCCTTTCTTCTGTGAAAGGACTGGGATCAACCCCCTCTCCAGAGTGCTTCTGTTAATTGGATTAGGCACCTCCTCCACTTCCTCTTTTGTGAATACTGAACAGAAGTATTCATTCAGTATCCCTGTTTTATCACTGTCACTCTCTGCCCACCCACCATCCTTTCTATTCAGCCTCACTATCCCTCCCTTTGTCTTTCTATGCTCTTTTACAGTATATACCTATAAAAGGTTTTATCCCCCTTCTTAACTGAGTTAGCTATCTTTTCCTCAGTTTATGCCTTTGCTATTCTGACTACCCTCCCTGCTTCGTTCTGCCTTAACTGGTACAGTTCTCTGTCCTGCTCCTTCTGTGTTTCCTTATACTTCCTAAATGCTATCTTTTTCTCCCTAACCTTCATCGCCACCTCTTTTGAGAACCATAGTGTTTTTTCTTTCATTTTGATTTGTTTATTTGCTTCACACAAAGGCTCGTTGCCTCTGTGATGGCAGTTTTGATATTTGCCCATTGTTGCTCCACCCCTCCTTCTAGCCTGTTTGCTAGTGCTTTTCTAAGGCACTCTCCCATCTTGCCAAATTCAGCCCTCCTGAAGTCCAGAACCCTCACTTTTGTATGGCTTGACTCTGTAGCAGAGTTTATCGTGAACCACACTGTTTAGTGGTCACTTTTTCCTAAATGGCTACCCACTTCTAGATCTGAGATCCTCTCACTGTCCCCATTTGAGAGTATGAGGTCTAAGATTGCTCCCTCACGAGTGGGTTCCAAAATTAGCTGTTTGAGGCATGCCACCTGAAGGGCGTCAAGAATGGCCCTGCTTTTGGATGTGGCTGCAGTAAAGGTGCTCCAGTTAACATCTGGCATGTTAAGGTCCCCCCATTAACAGTATATCCCCTTTCTCTGCCATCCTAAGTATGCCTTCTATCATATCCTTGTCCATTCCCTCCCCTTGGGTATATAGACATGGGGGTCTATATACAACCCCTGTGTGGATTGTGGTGCCATTTCCAGTCTCTAAGGTAACCCACAGTGCCTCCTCTCCTCCCTGTTTACTCTTTTGTTCAGTTGCTTTTATCCCTTCCCTTACATAGAGAGCTACTCTCCTCCTCTTCTTCCCTCCCTGTCTCTCCTGTAGGTTGTGTACCCTGGTATGTTAACATCCCAGTCATGGTTCTCTGTGTACCATGTTTCTGTGACTGCTACAATATCCAGGCATCCCTCTTCTATCAACACCACCAGTTCAGGGAGCTTGTTGCCCAGACTACAGGCGTTGGTACTCATTACTCTCCATTTCTTGATGGCCTTACCCCTTTTTGCCCCATCCTTGTCCTTATTGCATTTGTCACTTTCTCCATTTACCCCTGCACTTCTCCCTATTGACATCTCTATGTTGGTGTCTACCTCACTTAGTACCCTGATATTCTGGGGGGGGGGCTAGGATTTCCCAGCTCCTTTCCAGTGCCTCTCCCCCTTGGTTAGTTTAAATACTTGTCAATTAAGTATTTAAATCTATCACCTAGGATCCTGGTTCCCCTCCTGGACAGATGCAGACCATCATGTCAGTATAGGCCTGCATCCCTCCAGGTGGACCCACAGTCTCCAATGAAGCCAAATCCCTGAGCTCTGCACCAGTTTTTCAACCACTGATTGAATCCCATGGCGTGGAGCACCCTAGCCTCACCCAAGCCATAGACAGGCAGCACCTCCGAGAAGGTTACCGTGTGTGCTATTTGTCTAAGGCCCCTCCCTATCTCCACAAATGCTTCTTGCACTGCTCTGATCCCTTTCTTAGCCAGGTCATTTGTTTCTAGGCGGACAATGACATCCAGCTCCCTCCTCTGTGCAGCTGCTCCTGCGATCCTGAGGATTTGCTCCCTGTGTCTCCAAGCCATGGCTCCAGGCAGGCACCTTACCTCCCTCTCCCCTTCCTCCCCCAGTTCTACCTTCCTAACAATGGAGTCCCCCTCCAGGAGTTGTTTCCTTCCCCTGTGGAATCCCATGCCACCCTTCTTTGGGTCTCCTTTATGGAGGTTCCCAGCATCCTCCTTGGTCTCCACTGTGGGTGCCTCCATAGAGGAACCCCACTTTTCCAGAATGGCATAGAAATTGTGGAGAGGTACAACTGGATGAATGAGCCTCTGTTCCACCAAGTGCTTCCTTTGAGAGCACCAAGTACTGCTTGCCCTCACTGCCATGCTGCCTCATGCCAAACGGCAAAATCTACAACCCGCTTCTCAACTATACCAGGCTAGACCCTTAACTTTTCACTTTCCTCAGAAGCACGGCATGACTCAAATACTGCAGGCAAAATGCACTAGATCCAGCTGATCTTAGAACACATCTAAAAAAAAAACTTCTCTCACCTTGCAGAGCTGCGGTGTACGTTGATATGCACTTTATTGTCCACCCTGCTATCTCCCTTTTCACATCACGATTTCGGCATAAACAAACAACAACATCTTTACCTACTCAAACAAAAAGAGCCAAACAATATCAACGTGGTCGAGTAAACTAAACTTCCGGGGGGGGGGGGGAATGAATACCACAACAGTTAAGACTATAACAAAATCCTCATGCAACAGCACCACCTACTGGCCAAAACATGACATACACAAACTTTTTTTTTAAAATGTCTACCTACACTCATATAAAAACACTATTAAAATATTTTAAAAACTTTCTTTTTTTACATTAAATGCATAAAATATCAATTGATGCAGTTCATAATAACAGTAAGGGACTTCAGGGTGTGGTATATCATGGGATATTGTCACTTCTTGGATGGTTGGACGCACTCCACCTGCGGTCTCATGCCCAACCACCCGAGGCATGACGATTTCCCATGATATACCACACCCTGTTGTGCCTTATTGCTTAATTAGCCCCTTGGTGGGTAAGGAAGGGAAAGGGTGGGGAAATTGTTTAACTGGGAAAGGCACACTAAGTCGGAGCTTATTTCCAGGTGCAACCTGGAAAAAAAAAGAAGTTAAGTGAAATGCTCAGGGTCACACAGTATGCAGTTGTAGGCTGATGGGATTCAAACTCAGTCTTCTAGGTTTGCAGCTCAGTGCCCTTAACTACTACACTATACTGCCTCCTTAGGCTATGCATTGTTGTATACCATGCTTACCCATTTTTTATTGTATATATATAAAGAATGCAATATATAAAATGCCTATCATTTGCTATTATTTCTAAGCAAGTATAATTACTAAATCAAATGTTATTCTAAATATATACAGAATACCAGTAACAGCTCCAGCCACTGTGGGCTACCAGGGCACTGGAAGAGCACAACAGATAGCAGCCATGGTGCTGATATGTTTGTACTATTGGGGGAGCCCTGCACTATATGGGGAACCAACTGGAGAATAGCATTTGTTTACCAGGGCATGTGCTCTGGTGTAGAGCCACCACTGCACAATACAGTATTGGGTGAGCCACATGAAGTTCAATATGAATATGCATCCTTGGAGGACACAAGTGTTCGTACTGGATGGTTTGATGCAAGATGGGTCGTGAGTACTTATATATAGCTAAGCACCACTTTACATATCTAGTATGTTCAAACATTTTCCTTTTTGTGTTGTCAGTTCAAAGACAATTTTTTTTCTAATGAAGATTTTAAGTGACATGGCTCTGTACCCTGAAATCTAAAATCCCCATGTTGTCACTTGCACAGCACCTCAGAAACATAATCAACCCTCCACCCAATGCTTCCTCATCCTCCTAACAGTAATTATGTAAGCGTGTGTTAACTGAATAGAGTCTCTGCTCCTGTTAACTCTCCTGATTCAAATCCACTGGTCCTGTAGCTGCTAGTTGAGATGCCATAAGCAAACTGCCCCCAGATCTAAGTTGAGACTCACCCCTGTCTTTTGTATCCTTTGTGCTAAACTTTAACCCCTCCTCCTCAAACCCCTATTTAATTTGTTTTTTCTCCCTTTCTCCTTTAGGGGATTCAAAGCCCTGTAGGGGCAACCGACATCCCTGCAAATCGGACCACAAATGTGTTCCGACCCCCCCACCGCTGGCATAGCCGATTGCCCAACTCCACAGAAGCAAGGTATTTGGAGTGCAGCCTTTCTTTAACTTTTAAAAACAAAACTGGTACCCAAATCCTCAGATGGACTGCTGTGGAGAAAGCTATTGCACTACATGCTGCTGCTCTGAACTTTATTGTGCCCAGAGAGCTAGTTTCTGAGCAGTTTGCAGTGACCACATTTTTCGGCATACCCACCCTCCCCTCCCATCCTCTTTAAATACTCTAAATTGCAACAAGCCCCGCCCTCTCAATAAACAAGCCTAGCCTCCATTAAAGGTGCAAGAACATTTAATTACTAGTCACTGTGCAATCTACTGCAACTAAGGTTATAAAATGGGTAGGTTAAATCAAGGAATGTGATTGGCTAGTTACCCATGCATGAAATCTGTTCCATGCATGGGTAAAATAAAGAGCTGTCAGTAAAAAGGCCAAGATTCTGGTGCCATAGAATGTTGGCATTTTTACTGGCAGACATCTTTTTTTTTTTTTACTGAATGCAAGAGAAAAATGGCTAGATTACTTCTCATTTCCCATCCCAAATGAAAACGACACCACTATAAAACGCCAAACCCACGGATGACTTGCCTGAAGTAGACGCTCAGTGACCAGCACTAATGTAACAGTTCTCACACACTCCACTGATCTGGTACCCTACATAAAAAGAGATAAAACAGGCAAAGAATAGCTAGAAGCCAGACTGTGTAAGTGACGAGTTGACTACACTAAAATGCAGTACTGATGAATCAAACGGCAGCCTTGTCTCAACACAACTTGTGGAAGAAAGATAAATGCAGATGGAAAAACAGCACAGTTAGCAAGCAGATGCTCAATCCCGATGACTCCTTGCAAAACAACGGACCACCTAGGCCGCACCACCCGGAACAGAGAAACAGCGTGAAGGGCGCTAAAAGTTGATGTGCTCTACGAGAAGTAAGCAATACGACGGAAAGGTGTCCGCAAAAACTAAAATTGCCAATAGGTGTCATGAGAGGTGCTGAGAATGCATCTCCGCAGCCATCCTTACCTGACAAATAACATTTTCCCCTGGCTGTTTCATCCACTACACTACCCGCTATTGGCAACCACTGTAGTCGCACTATCTGCTTTCATGATGCTTTGGTCTCGCAGTAACAACAACATAAACAGATCTATTCTCTCCTATGCCTCATTTAGAAATGGCAATACTAGGACGATAGAAGTACAGTGCTATATGCAAATCAGCTACTGAATATTAACACAAAACTCAGGCGGAAGGACTATTTTATCTTAGATTTGCAAAACAATATATTTTTTTTCCATATAAGCATTATTTTTCTGACTGAAAAGTAAAATAAAAATAGTAGGCCATTTTATAAGTGCAATAAGACACTCCAGGATGTGCATGGAACATATTTTACCACATGCCAGGGGCTAAAGGCACTTGGCCAAGGCCTCGTGCCTTATTACGCCCCTGGCCATGTGGTAAAATATGTTCCATGCACACCCTGTCATGTCTTACTGCTTACTTACTGATCAAAACTTAGAAGAAATCTTCTGGAACTTATACCAGGGTTCCACCTCTCTATTGTTATAATGGCAATTGTACAGTCTCTTGTTCATTGCAGCTGCCTCCTACTCCTACTAACTACCCCCACTTATAAACTCATGGAAACTTCCTCAAGCCAGGGGTTGCATGACATAAATGCAGTCTCATTAACAAGCACATTTGTTATTGTTCCATCAGGAACTAATCCCCAACTACTCTTTACACTCTTATCCCACACTGTCCTTCCAAGTATTATCAGATATAATTGTTAGTGTCAGCAAAAACAGTGCTGTATGCAAAGTCCCTCTTTAGCAAGATCTCTGCCCCCCACAGACCGCCCCTAAAATCCCCACATACAAAAAGACATAGCACATGCATTATAAAGGGACTTATGATCAGACTCAAGGACTTAATTGTTCACTTACTATTATGCTCAGGGAACATCAAATTGAATCCTGACCCCCATAGCTTTAGAGGCCCCATCGGAATTACTTCAGCTAAAGGGGATCAGTTTCCTCCACATAAATGTCTGCAGCTTGCTTAAAAAAATAGACTTTTTACAATCTTGGGTACTTCATACGTCTCCAGATATTCTAAAGGTCTCTGAGACTTGTCTCAGGAGTTTGACTCCTGACCATAGCATCCATATCCAAGCATATAATGTCTTCAGAGCTGATAGACCCTCTAGTGGGGTTGTTATAAATATAAAGGAGAAGTTCTCTGTAACAGTAACAAATGTAACCACTACCCCAAAGGAATTTAAAAGCTTCACACCGAGGGTCACTCTGACCTCTGAAGAGGCCATATCAATTACTGCCTGTTACAGGCCACTATCAGGTGGTTTAGGGATTCTATCTCATCCTCACAACATCTTGGAGAAAGTCAACTTCAAGTGCATTATCATGGGGAATTTTAAATCTGAACTGGAGAGATGCTGTTTCAAACCACTGAAGGATTTTTGCGATAAGCATGGCCTTTCACAAATTACCCCTGACATCACCCAACCAAACAGCACAAACCAAGTTGAAGCACCCTTCTGGACTTTATACTTGTCAACAAGCTGCACAGCATCTCCCATACAGGAGTATTCCATAATGACTTAAGTGATCACAGTGCTACCACCTATATATGATGTACTCCTAAACGTGCCTCAACATCCACTTTTAAAATAAAAAGATGCCTAAAACACTTTAGTCAATCCACCTTCCTATCAGACCTAAGTAAGATTAGATGGCAGAACTTCTACTTGGCTCCTTCTGTTTCCAAAGCTTACAACATCTTCCATAACCTTGTTTTGGGCGTGGTGGATGATCATGTTCCACTTGTTAAAACTGAGACTAGAAAAAGATCAACACCCTGGTTTACACCCTTCCTAAAAGCAGCCCTAAAAGACAGAGACAGGTTGTGGAAAAGGGCCCGGAAAACTAAATCAGACTTGGACTGGCTGGCTTTCTGTGTTGCAAGAAATTCCTGCACTAAACTCATTCAAGCAGAAAAAGCATATTACTTCCAAACATCTCTTGAAGAATCCAAAAATAATTCCTCAAAATTCTGGAATATACTTAAAGAGATTGAGGGCCACACCCCTTCCTCTCCACTGCCTTCTAAGATTATTGTTGGAGATACTGCATACACAGACAAGGCCAATGTCCTGGAACAGTTTAATAACCATTTTGCCATGGTGGGCCTAGCATTCGACATCTCACTAGCTAGCAGACTCTTGATCCAATCCAGTACTAAGGTTGCCCCATGCCTTGACAGTGCAAAGATCCAGAAATCATTATTTTTTAGTTTCAGCCAAGTGATCTTTTAAACAGGTTGAGGACCTACTACTGTCACTGGACATTAAGAAAAGTGCCAGCACTGATCTCGTAGAACCCCTATTCTTGAAAATAGGCTACTACCATTTAACTGCCCCCATTACACATCTTTTCAATCTATCCTTAGCACTAGGTGACCTACCAGCAATCTGGAAAATTGCTCATATTATTCCCCTTTTTAAGTCTGGGGATACCTGCAACTTGAACAATTACTGACCATTTTCCTACTTCCCATCTTATCAAAACTATTGGAAAAGTTAGTTAATAACCAATTGAGAGATTTCCTGGAAGCTGAAGACTTGTTTAACACTATACAGTCAGGCTTCAGACCAAAACATAGCATGGTATCTGCATTAGCTAAAGTAAACAGTGACTGGCAAAACTCGCAGGACTGTATGTCATCAAGGACCATCTTGTAAATGTGTTTGCTCAAGGGTATATAGCCTGATTAAATAAAGTTTGATTGACTGATTGATTGACCAGGACATGATTAGGTGTGCATTAGACAGTTCTAATGCATGGCCAGGGGCATAGTATGCATGATTCCAAAGGCTGAGTGCATTCAGCTCATGGCTGCTAGGCGCAACTGTGTAAGGTACATTCACAGAGTGTTTTATTGCACTTCTGGAATGTGTGAGTATTAGTGACCACTGCCATGAAATATATTGTGAGATTTGTCCTGAAAGCACCACAGGAGCTTCAGAACAGCTCATATGACCTTTTCTCATTTCTGATCTCAACTGAGCTCCTTGTTAGAAAGAAGTGCAAAAAAATATTTCTATATTCTGAACAAAAAAAGATTTACTGAATTACACCTTCTTCCCACAACTCTCTACAAGGCTAGTTACAATATGGTAAATACCATTTTATTTGTTTAAACCCCCTTCCTCGCCAAGTTGTAATCACTTTCACACATTCTTTTTTGATGTTTAAAATTCACATGTATGTCACTCTTACAGTTACTGATTCTTGATAATAGAAATTCTTATTTGTTCATTTTTTAAACACTCTGTATTGGCACTATGCTGTTATAACACACACACCCAAGGGGCGGAAGGAAATCCTTATGCAGCGTTGTATGTAGCAACGCCCATGGCTGTGTGCTGAGGTAGAACAACACACACCATGCCATGTCATACTGGTTACATATCGCATGTTTAAATGATTCAATTATTAAATCATTGTACTGCCATCATATTAAATGTTTTCTTAGTGTTATTTAGGAGGTATGTGACAAGGGAACACAATATGATCCACCCAATGAAGATAAGGCGATTCAGTGGCCTGAGTTTTAATTTGATTACAAAAGGAAGCAGTGGAATATATCTTATGGCCACAGTTATGGAAGCAGTGACACGAGAAACAGATGTTTTAATTATACTGCTATAGATGTTATTTTACTAGGTTTCAGTTTAATCAATGTCAGTATCTGCTATGCTAGATGGGATAAGTACAGAGGTATATAATGACAAGATGGAGGTGGGTTTTACTATAGATAAATAGTCAAGGGATGGGGTGCAGGAAAGAAGGGGCAGCTGCAGAATCTGGTTGCTAGCTGCATAATCAAGCAAACTCGATAGACCAAATGGCCTTTTTCTGCTGGCAGTTTTCATATGTTCATAAAAAGATGTTGTTGAGAATTCCCACATCAGAGGAGATAGAAAAAATGAGTCTGGAGTGAAAAGTAATGAACACGGGAAAATGAGTACTTACATATGTTAGATAACATGTATGGTATTTATACTGAAATAATTGTTATTTATGGGTACAATACAATGCTGATAAACTGTCTCAGCTTAGTGGTTGTTCATTTTTCATTTAGATTATTGTGGCCAGAACTCAAGTATTTATATTAACATCACAGTCACACTAACATGTATTACTATACGTTTGTATGGCTTTATTTATGTTATTTATTTATTTATTAACTCTAGGATTAAACACCTTTGAGAAAGAACAGCTGAATTACTAAGGTTCCACATCAAAATGTAGGTAGACAAACAGGGTGAACATCTTTACAAAAAATGATACAGAAGTTACACAGAGGTAGAGAACATACAAGGGTGAACATCATTATTTATTATACGGGACTACACAGGTAAGGTAGGAGTAGAGCTGAAACCAATGATAGTTGTGGGGAGACTGGCTCAGACTGAGAACTAAGCAGTGCTTCGGTAGACTAGATGTGATGTCATTAGAGGGGAAGAACAGCAGGGAGGGTAACCCCAGAGGAGTGGGCAGGATAGAAGGTCATTGTCAAGGAGGAAGGGGGGATTGAGAAGTGCTAGTTGGGTAGGAGTAGGGGACAGGGGTGCTATAAGTGCTGGTGTTGGCAGTGTTGAGGTGGGAGTAGCGGGGGTAGTCGAGGAGAATGAAAGGTGGACTAGATAGCAGAAATTTATGGGAGAGGAGCAAGAAAGTCTGGAGTACTAAGGGAGGTGGACATTTGACATAAAAAAATAGAAAATATATCTTTGAAAATATAACAATTTCAAAACTATTTTTTTATACTTTAGTCCACTTTTGTAGATTTCTCAGCAAAAGGTAGGCAAGAAGGACTTTAAAATATGGACAATGATACTGGCAGACATACACAGTTGTCTGAGCAAACTTATGTTTGTGATGATCAGTATGATGGATCTTCAGATACCAGTGAAGTTGACAATATACGTCTTCTACTCTGGCCAATGTAATTCAGGTTGATAATCATTACTGTTACAGTAATTTAATGATGAGTTTGGATATGATGAGATGTACAGGGCATAACTTAACGTGCATGTCACATATTCTGTTTTTCCCCTGTCCAGTTGCCTACATCATTACTGCATACTATACTTGATCAACAGCTCTTTCTCCCTCCACTCTGCATTTCCACTATGATGCTATTGTGCCTATCCCATGCATTCCTGAACATCACCACTGTTTTTACCCCAGTCACCTCTACTGGAAGGCTCTCTGAGGAACACACCACTTTTTGTATGAAGAAATATTTCCTCACATCTGTCCTGGATCTACCTACCCTCCTGGTACTTAGATTGTCCCATTGTTCTTGAACATATTTTTTCTTGAAAATACTTTCCACCTATACCCTATGTAACCTGGTGAGGTATTAAAGGGTCTCTATTATATCCTTATTCCTTACTCCCTCCTCTCTTCCACTGTTTACATGATACGGTAGTTTAGTCTCTCCTCATAGGGGTTTTAATGCATTCTCTGCACCATCTTAGTTTTTGTTTTGGCCTGGACAACTGGTGGCTCAGTCCCCACTCCCCCATTCCCCCACTCATCCCTCTCCAGGGACTTACCTTGGGTGGTGATCCTCTCAGGCATGTCCCCTGGTTGGGGTCACCAGTAGGCATGCCCCTGATGGAGTCTGAACTAGGTTCCCAGTAGACCCCCTACTACCAGTGTTAATCCCTGACTTGTTCCCCATGTTGGGGCTGTGGGGTCATGGCAGTCCCAACGGACTAGAAACTTGGTCACCAACTGAGTGCACTGGGATGGTGCAGCAGGACCAGAGAAGTGGGGCATCATTCATAGTGACTGGCTTTTTGCTGTTTGTTTTTTCAATGGCAGGTTGGCATGCAGTGGTGTGGGGCATTGAAGCATCAATGTTTGGCACATCTCCCCACTACACAGGCTGTGGCAGCTGATCCCCCCGACCTTCACCAGAGGTCAGTCATGCATTGGATGCTCACCCACCCTCCCCCAAAGGGGGAGAGCAGTCCTTGGGATGCTCAATCCTCTCCCCCAGGCTGGCCCCATAACTCCTCCAGTCTGTTTTAAAACCAGTGGTATTGGCATTTCAAATGAAAGCCACACTGCTATACTGGCAGGGTGGCTGCACCATTTTATTGACCGCCTCCACTGTCTATGTCCTTCTGTAGAGTTGGTCCCCTGAAATGGGCACAGTATTCTAGATGGGTATTAACAGAGCTATCTACAGAGGAATCACCATGTCCCTCTTTTTTTCTGGTGATACACCTCCCGATGCATTTTAGAATTGCACTAGACATCCCAACTGCCTGGTCACACTGCCTGGCCACCTTTAGGTCATATGATAATACTTCCCCCCAGATCTCTTTCCTGCTTAGTAGTCATCAGTACCACTCCACCAATTTTTATAAAATCTGCCCTTTGAAGTCCAGGACCCTTTTCTTTGTTTGATTTGGTTCCTGAGCCATCCTTATGTTGAACTAAACTGTACAATCATCACTAGTCCCATGATGGTCTCCCACCTTTACATCTGCAACACTGTCCCTGTTAATGAGTACTAGGTCCACTATGAGACCCTCTATCCTCTATATTGTACACTAACCAGTGAACACCAAGTTTATGCTTTCAGTTTCCATGTTTTGCTGTTGCTTAATCAAAAGGTTTACTATCAGTTGATCTGGATTACAGACCATCATCAGATGACACATTTCAGACTCAGAAGATGTGGATGAAGATGAATCAAATGTCAATTGTCCCCCTAAGGAAAAGAAATTAATTACTTACAATTCTTGTCTGAAGGCTCTATTCAGACACTGCAACATTTGTTCTTCATCAATAATAGAAACTTGTGAAAAGACATCTGGAATGCTATTAACAGTTTCATGACGTGCTCCAAATCATGACGTTGTTTGGTGATTTCTGTCTCTTATTAGATGAATGCCATCCAGACATCTATTAACAGCTGCAGTGATCTTGTACACTAGCACAACATCAGTATCATTAGTCATTTCTCTGAGCTACTGAATCTGTAAATGCTTGCAGAAAGAACCGTCTGTTCAATCTAAGACCATATACTTTTTCCAGTTGTTGACAGAGCGTGGGATGAAGAGAGTGAGTACAAGTTCTCTGAACTAAGAAATAGAGTTTCTAATGTTCTTATCAGTAACTGTCAGAGTGATTCACCTGCTTACTCTGTCAAATATGGAACACATGTTACTCTGGATGAAAATCAGGGAAGATATGTGACTTAGAGGTGACTGAGGCTTGGTATTCTAACAATATGGAACTGGTAGGACTCCAAAAACTGATGGATAGATTTATTGACAACAGAGTACCAATAAAAACTGGCATTACAGATTGACACATGACTTTGTCTAAATTAGCGAAAACAAAATATAATACAATTAGACATCAGTTTGATGTATAGCACTTCAGTAAAAATATTGGGAAGTGACAAGTAATTACAAAACCCAGACTAAAGAAATATACAAGGTTAACACCATGGATTTGATTGATTGTTACTCACCTGTGGCAGAGCATACCTACATATAAAGGCAATGTCATGTTACTGAGGAAAACTGATGCATATTAGCAGTTTCACATCATATGCAATAAGATGCTAAATATGGATTAGTGCAATGATGGAATTTGATAGAACTGTGTGTTATCTATTGTCATCATCTCATGATTTTATTACTTGCGTCCAGTTTATTTTGAAGAGAAAAATGGCAATCGCTACTACCTCATGTAGCAAACATCCATTGATGGGAAGGGTGCACAATGTTTATTAGATGAAACCATGTGCCTATTTTGGAAGCAGACATGAGGGAGAAGGAATGGTTGATGTTAACATCACCAAAATATTTTTTTTCTGTGAGATTGTGTATGACAAAGATTTTCTGGACAATATGAGCAATTTGACAGACATTAGTCATACTGGTGCTATTGAGAGTCTTTTTAGTGCAAATCTATGATTCACACTGAAGAAATTACATTTCTTAAACACAGGTTTGATAATGGTCAAAGTGTGACTGTTTCTCAAATGAGTATTTGAAATATATATATACAATCAGCACTAAGATGTGCAACCCTATCCATTTCTACTGTCATAGATGGATATTAGAGTGTGATGGTTATATGAGTACAGGTTCTATGACAAACATAGCAAAGGTACTGTACCACATGGATGGAAAAACAAGAGCAAAGTATAAGTGACAGGCAGATAAATGACTGCTGACTATGAAGTCAGTACTCAGATATCCAACTCTAATATCTGTTTTCATTGTCATAGATGAAGACCTGAGTGGGATCGTAATCTGAGTAGGCATTCTATGACAAATATAGCAAAGGTACTGTACCACATGGATGGAAACACAAGTGTAATGGATAAGTGAGAGGCAGATAAATGAGTGCTGACAGTATAATGAAATGTGTATTGTAAAGATATGAACTGTTTCTTGTTAAGTATGTGTTTGTTGTACTATCAGACTTTACATACAAAAGAATTACATGGAGGAACTGATGAAGTACTATTAAAATATTTGTATGATGGTAAGATAATAATTATGATGTCAATTACATTATTATTATTTTTAGTAATAGTAGTAGTAGTTTGACCAATCCATTTTCTTTTCTTTCAATACTTGACGGAATGGAAGTCAAAATAAAGCAGCTTGCCAGTCACCACAGTAGTAATTAAGGCCGATCAAAGTTTACCACCATAAATGGAGAACGATCGTACAAAACATGTATTTCAAAACAAAAAGGGGACTGGATTTCAAAAATAGTATATAACCCATCATCATTAACATATGTGTAAAACTGATGAGTAGTAATGTTACACACAAACAAACTTATAAAACAGGTATATGACATAAGTATATAAACTATGGTGTAACTACTGCTTTATACTGTAAAACTGTTAATATTGACTTTGACTTTATTTTGCTGGGTCAACTCCACCTCAATAAAGTGCCTCTCAAATTTTTTGTCGGCTGGAACAGCTGATAATAACAGTGAGACTTGGCATCTCCTGACTTCACAGCCACAGATGCTGGGTGATCAACTGGTTGACAAATCTTTCTCTTCTTTATTGTCACTCACTTCACCTAATTAATTTTTTTTTCTTTTTTTTTCAATCCATTCTTTATCATCTGCAACAGGCAGCAGTCCATTGTTGGCCGACCGTACTGGACTCCATGGTCATTCAGGGCACACTCCCTACACATGCCCTGGCAGACCACCAGAGCCAACCTGAGGGCTTCATTCAGCCGCAGCCCCTGATTTTTCCTTTGTTTTTGTCCCCTATTACACAAGGCCCAAGAACCCAGTTGCCCATGTGCATGGAGGTGTTCATGTGTACTGCAGCTCAAGTGACAGCCTCTTCTACCCTCCCAGACTATTGCCAGGGTCCCCCTCTGGCATGGCACTGCCACCTTGCCTCTATTGGATGGCAGCCAAGCACTGGAGAGACCCCACATCCCTCCACATGGAGGAGATCTGCCTGCTGGCTGCTCAGTCTGCTCCTCACCCTACCCCCCTGGCTGCCCCCCATTGTCCCAAGCTCATACCCATACCTGGGTCTCCAACATGGTGCAAGGTGTGGCATCCAGAACCTCAACCCTCAGCACCACTGGTCTGGCTACCTAATCAATTTGTTGATTGGTGCTCACTCACTTCACCTAATCATTTTCTTGTGGAATAGACTCAGGATTCCCTGAGTTCACAGCTACAACTGCCAGATGGAGCAGCTGATACTGACAGTGAGACTTGGGGTTACCTGAGTTCACAGCCACAGCAGCTAGGTGATCAGCTGATCAGACAATTAAAAATGAAAGCCTGCAAACTGCAGCATTTAGTCATGAAGTGCACATACTGGTTACCATTTGTTGTTTTACCATTGTTACCTGAAACTGTTTGTCTTGACTCTGCATGAATGACTGTCTCGTTCTGGGGGGAACACTACTTTTACCAGGCAGTGGGCATGGCAGTGTCTCATTCATGTGGGGTTTTGTAAGAGGAATGGTTCCAAAGCTGGGAGCAGGACACCAGAAGATTTTGATACACTGAAGGGAAATTTTCTTGTCAGAATCATTAAGTCTGCAAGTCAGGAACTGATCCCTGCTGAGTTGGTTATGAACATTGATGAAACAGGGATCAATTTGGTGGCATCCTCAAAGTGGATGATGACAGAGTCTGGAACCAAACAAGTGGAGGTAACTGGTTTGGGGGACAAGTGACAGGCCTCCCTGTTTTTGGGATGCATTTTAGATGGTTGCTTTCTCCCTCCAGAAGTCATTTATCAGGGCAAGACTGTAAACTGTCATCCAGCATACAGTTTTCCAGACAAATGGAGTATGACATATTCAGGAAATCATTGGGCTAACACTAAGATAATTCTGCAATTTATTAAAGAAATCCTTGTGCCCTATATAGAGTCCATATGGAAGAAAACAATTTGCCACAGGAGCAGCACGCCCTTTTGATTCTTCATCTTTTCAGAGCACACATGACTGAATTTGTGCTCTAAAAACTAGAAGGACTGAACATCATTTCTGTGTTTGTGCCTGCCTCATATACTGATATGCAACAACCTCTGGATCTTACAATTAATAACATTTGCAAGGTCTTCATGAAAGAGCAGTTAACACAGTGGTATTCTAATCTTTTTCTAATCAGCTTAAGCAGGGAGCACCACCCTCTAATGTCAAGGTAGACCTGTGAATGACCACACTCAAAATTAACCATGCACAGTGGCTGCTTACTGCATTTCACAAGTTTTGGGGCTGATCTGATGACCGCATCAATGGATTCCAACAGTCAGGGATTCTGAAAAGTCATATTGGATGTCTCAACCAAATTGTAAGTGTGTAAAAGTTTTGAGATTGTTTACGATGTATGCTAAGACTTTTGAGACTTTTTGAGACTCTTTATAGTGGACCAGTGATGAAACTGTGAGCATGCACACACTGTTTACAAAGTGTGCCAGGGGGCTTAAATTTGACTCAAATAAAGGTTTACTTTTCCTTGATTCCTTGATTTACCGAGCAAGATAGCAGCATGGAGCAGCACTGTTGTAGCCAATGCTATTGAAAAAGGCATTTCGACTGACCACCAACTGAGCAGTTTATTTAAATGTGGATGCCAATGTTTAATGCACTTTTAATTTCACTGAGGGTGTCACACCCATGAACACAGGGAAAATGAAATGGCATTAAACATGAACAGTTCTACAGTCATTTGTAATGGAAAGGTGGGATTTGCCATGGATAAACTGAGGCTTTCACGTGTATACAAATCTCACTGACCATTTTTCACTACCTAAAAAAATTGTAGGCAGATGAATAGCAGTTATAGATCAAAGGAGCACTCCCACCCAATCAAAGCATTAATTTTCTCTGCACATGAGACACCCATATTCTGTGAAGGTTGTGTCATGCAAATCTAACAAGTTTATGGGCACTGTAAGGTACATTTCTGGTTTAAATATTATAGATAGTAATGTATGGAGAGCCTTACACAACAAGGCTGTGTCTGCATTGAGATGGTTTTTATGGTAATCAGAAACCTCAAGAGTCAAGCTTAAGAGGTTTAATTGTTGCCATAGAAAACTCAAGATGAAAACATACTATAGGCTTGTTTGTCTGTGTATGGCTGCCCACATATAATCTTCTATAGTGTTTGAGCATCCATTCCCACTTCAGACACTACAGTTCCTTTCACTGAAATTGTTTTTTGGGGGGAGGCATTTCAGGGTTGGTGACAGGCCTAAATTACTGACTCAATATGCTGCAGCTTTTTCTGTTAGTTGAAGTAAAGAAAACAGTTTGCAGCTTAATTGCATAGAGGACGAAAGCAGCTATGTGGCAGCATTATAACTTTGCTGAATTGTAAGCTGGTGTGCTGTCGTGATGCATCACTACTGTAGCACAACAACATAATGATGTCACTGCTGCAGCACAACAGGCATATTCCAGGCATGGCATTCCATGATTAACTGGGTTCCACCAAACACTATGTATAGAAAATTGGATAAGGAGCTGTGTACAACAAGGCTATTTCAATTGAGGGGTTTGATGACATCGTAGACCTCAAAAGTGAAACTCAAGAGGTATAATGTTGTCCAACCACGAGATAGAAAAAGCCTTGTCTGTGGGCATTTCCTTATCTGTTACTTTATGTAGTATATGATATTTTGCTTAAAAATAGAAACATGTATTTTCTGTTGTTTAATCATCTGTTAACTCTCTCTGCTGCTGTCTATCCTGCTCTGCCTGTTAAACCCACTGCCCCACATGGGCACTAGGTCAACACCGCGAACATCACAACAGTGTGGTGAAAAACCATGAATGGAAAAGGGCACTTGCAATAACAGCACCTTTACAAAAGAGCAACTGCAACAACATAGCAAGTGATAGTGGTCCACAGACACATTGACCGCAGTATATCATCATTACAGCAAAACTTTTACAACAAAGGTATATTACAGCGACAAATTGGCCATGTTGCTGTAATGTACCTTCAGGACCATGGTAATGCTTTCTTGTGGACATACACTCCCTCACTGAATCAACTCAGACTCAGAGTTGATTATAATATGCAAAAAAAGTTTCCAGCACACACTAACCTCATAAGTGGGACGCAATGAAAACTATAGTCAGTTTCAAATAAAATCCATTTATTTAGTTTCCAGGAACCACATCCCACCTGACATGTTTCAGATTCACTTCTTTATCAAAGGCTAAGGAACAAAATACCAACTGCCACATATATACTGGATGAAACACCCCATGTAATTGATGGCACTTCAAAAATCTACACTCCCTAAAAGTAAGGGGGGGGGGCGATAAACAGTGTCCTTGATCTAAAACAAACAATAAAAACAGAACTTTAATCAATGTATTAAAATTCCCATATATTTTGGGATATGGTTCCTGGAAACTCAATAAATGGATTAATTTGCAACTGACTGCAGTTTTCATTGCATCCCACTTATGAGGTTAGTGCATGCTGGAAACTTTTTTTGCATTTATCTTTGGTACTTTCCATGCACCACCTCCCAGTGGACACTCATTTTGATCTCCTTGATTATAAAATATACTGGGTTGCGGGGACAGAGCCCCCCACATGGGGGGTGAGGGGCGAATCCCCCTGCAAAAAAAGACTCTTTTCCGTAATGGCTGTCTGCTGACTATTGCCAATGCAACCATTGCTGTATTAGCGGTTGACAAGTTTTCTGTCAAACCACTGACATGGAACCCATCGATTGTTACCATGGCTAACAACACCTAACATGTAAATTGAGTTTCTGTGGGGGGCTACAAACTAAATATGATCAGCTCCAAGGAGGGTTACTTAGGACAGGGAGACATTTTTTTGGCGGGGATTACATCTGTGAAGGACGGGGGGAGACCAAACTTAAAACAACACTTGGGAAGCTGAGCAAAAAAAATACTTGGGAAACCAGGAACAAAACCCTGGTCTCCGGGACAATTGCTTGCCCTAGTTGTTTAGAGCCTTAGCCCGCTCCACCACAGGAGCAGCTCATCAGATCACCATGCCGCCTGATACTTGTTCTCTCTCGTCCACTGTGACTATACAGCTACAGGGGAAGCGGTAACTGCTTATGCTATGCTATCCCTATAGGTGTCTAGTCAGATGCTATTCTGGAAAAAAAAATTCACTGTGCTGTTTTGGAAATGCTGGTGTCACCTGGTACACCTTGCATGCTCACCTTGATCTGAGAAGGCAGGCTTTTGGAAGGAATCCATTCTTCATTTTTCTCCTCCTTTATATCAAAATTCTGGTTTGGTTCCTTTCCCTCCTACCTTGTTTAACTCTTATCCTCTTCCTCAACTTTCTACTATCATCTTTGCAGTAATGCTTCCTACTCTGTCACTATGCCTTACAGAAAATCTACTGCTGGTCAATCTGCTTTCTCTAACCACTTTTCAAAACTTAGATCCTACCTTCCCCTGCCAATTCACATTGCCTTGTTGGCTTGCTTCTTAAAGTCTCTACTTCAAGACTTTTCTTTTCCCTCCTGCAACTGTTCTTAACTCTTTTCCTACCTCCACACTAGTTTTGTCCTGACAATTTATTTCCTTCATAATCTGTACATATGTTTTTCCGATTTGTCTTTAAGTTTTGATTATTCAACATGATATTTTGTACTTACTGTATTTGACATTTCCTCGTCACCTGCCCCCAGGTTGCATCTGGAAACAAGCTGTTATCAGCTCAGTATGTCTTTCCTGGTAAAACATTTTTTCTAAACACTCTTTATCCATCCTGTGAGGGAACATTCTTGTCGAATCCCCAGCCCCATCTGACCAACCATGCAAGGCTACCTCCCATCTTCCCCACAGCTTAGTCTCCCATGGTGGGGTTACGGGTATCTCTCAACCCACTGATGTGGATCCAGTTCAGGAAGGTGCCTGCTGTTGTCAGGAGTTGTTCCTGTGGGGGTCCACAGTCATCCTGCTCACCCATGATCTTTTTCTCCTCCTGTTTTTGCTCCACTGGAGGAGGATCATGTGGCATCAGCAATGGCTAAGCTGTGCATGCTTCTGCCCACAACATACCAGCCAAGTGCTCTGCCTTCACCCACTACGTGTGAGATCCAGGCACTCCAACACCCAACCACAGCTAGGTGTCAGATGTACACCAGCCTTTGTTTCCCTCCCTCTCCAGGAGAGGAGAGCTGTCCTCTGGACAATCAATCCTCTCCAACTTTGACCAACCCCCAGTGACCGGCTCATACCATGTACATGGGTCACCAGCATGGCAGGAGGTAAGGCATGATGCCACAGCCCTGCACATCACTGGGCTGGCACTGGTGAAACTTTTTGAAGCAAACAAACAAACAAATACATACATACATACATACATACATACATACATACATAAATAAATACACATTTCTTTCCATAGGAAGCACATTATTTTTAAAAAGCTGAAAAACAAAACAGACACTGAAGTGAAAGTTCATCTGGTATTGAGTATTGACATTCACAGTGATGTGTGAGCACTTTGGTATAGAAAATAAAAGTTGTAGTATAGTAATGATGTAGCTACTGTACTACAACAACTTTTTTTTACATTTTAAGTATCCTACAACAGATTTCTGTAGTACTGTACATTGAAATGTAACTACAATAAGGAGCAACCATATACAATATATATTTTGTTGATCAAGCTAGATCAATAATATATTAATACCACTGCCAAGACAATTTTTATTGTTTCCGTAATTGTCTCACTTAAAATTAACTTCAGTATGCAGAACTCTTGGTGTAGGAATGTGCCTGAGACAACTCATGAAACTATAGGAGTGATCTAGGTGATGGTATAACCTACATTATGGATTGTGTTGTGGGTTGGAAATGCAGTTCTGTATGCAAGCATGTGCTGTGGTGGTGAGGGTGGGGTTAAAAGAAAACAGTCCGAACAAAGGACACTACCCTCATATGTGGGGCTAAACTTAATGTATAGTTTGTGAGTAGAAACATTTTGGTTTATCTACTGTTTACTGAAGTAAAGCAGATGATATCTAACATGCCCAGGGGTATAATGAGGGTTGAGTAGGCTGTATTATAAAAACCTTTGTAACTTTTCAATGAATTTGCACAAAAATTATCATGTGCCATCAGAAATGCATCTTCCATTGATATACCAATTTTTGTTGTGATTGGATGTATGGATTCTGAGATCTGATTAGCAAAAATAAGTGTTTTGTTTCAGGATTTGTTGCTGTTTGCCTTTGGTGGCCCCTAATGGCCAGACGGTTTGAAATTTTGGTCTTAAATATTCAAGGTAGAAAGGGCATGGCCCACAGTATTGCCTTTCACTGGTTTGGTGAAAACATATTAATCAGTTCCAATGTTGTTAATTTTTTACATTTTGGTTCTGAGCATGCTCAGTAGGCACTTCAGGATACAAGTTTGAAATGAAAAAAGAATTTGGCCACGTGAAAAAGGATTCTTTTTTTGTGTGCACCAATCCTTTTTTGTGAGGAAAAAAAACCTTTTCTGCATGGCCACCATCTTGTCTCTGTATTTTTACAGATAAAATCTCAAAACCCACAAAATTGACATCCTGCAGCGAGACCAGCATGTGTATCTTTCGCATTGGCACCCCGTTAGGTGGATTTTGTACTGAACTGTTGTAAAAGGGACCCCTAAAAGTGTTTTTTTTTTCATTTTTGTATCTTTTTTCATGACTCTGTTTGGCTTTTTTCATATGGTCATACGAAAAATGAATTTGGCCATACAAAAAGGGACCCCTTCATACTCAAAAAGATTTTGGAATTCTTTTTTTTTATTCTTTTTTTCATTCATCATATCATCAGAATAGAATCTGCAAAGGTAATGGAAATTTAGAGTCCTTTATACATAAAAAACAGCCTTGAAAATCAAGATTTTTCAAGCAGACTAGTAATGATAAATCTGAGATTTGATATTAACAGGAATCAAATAATCATTAAAGCATACTGACACAGAACAACATTCAGGGTCCAAAAAAGGGTATCAGTGAATTGCTCTGGGATTTCCAAACTGAAGTGCAATTTAGTGATATATACTGTATCACTTGCATAAACAATCATGAAACAAGCAAGCTTTGCCTTGTAAATGCACAAAATTCTGAGAGGCACTAGTACAAAGGCTAAGAATTTAGCATTGGGATTTACCAGCCTCCTGCTTGGCCTTACCCAGCTGTGCGCTGTCAAAGAAATAACATCATAAAGTGTAGAAGTGCTAATATGGCTGTCAGGTGTGGCGACTAGCTAACTAAAAGAGAATGGAAGGGATCTAAGTGATCTGTGGCATGGAGAAGGATACAATGGAAAGGACTTGAATTAAGTTTAGAGAGACATTGTTCTCTTGTGTGTTTAGGAGTCCGAATATTGTAACTGAAGCTGAGTGTATTTTTTTTTAATTCAATATGCTTTATTGAGTTTTCAAAACATACAAAGAACAACACGTACAACACTTAAACCAATCCACAAGCACCCCACCTCCTCCCTAAGAAGCATAAAATCAACATTTATAAAGTCAATTCACCTTAAGCATATGATTGGAGGGCACAAAGCTCCAAAATACACTAATAAAGAAAACCAGACAGTTAAGGCCCAAAGACTTTATCATTGTTAGGCCCCATGTTACAGAAGACAAACAGACTGAGGGGATCTATAACCACATTCCAATGTAGTCACAAAGCCAAATACCAGTAAGTCCTTTATATAATTATCAAATGTGTCAGGTTCCACTGACCCTCTCAAGGGGAAGAAAGGCTGAGCATATTTAACAACTGGGCTCTAAACTACTGGAAATAAGAATGTCCTGGGTTCCCTTCTGCTGAGACGTTATCACACAGATTTCTGCCAAATACATATTCATATACCTTTCTGAAATAGTTAAAAATGTGTTAGCTTATCTAGAGGGTATATAATAAAGCATACACATTAAAAATGGCAAATTCCTATAGGATAATGTAGGAAGTTCAGTTTCAGTATCCCTGGTGTCTAGTGGCATCTCTACCCTCTCATTACAATCATTGTAATGTTTTTTGTCCTTCCCTGGTGTCTAGTGGCACCCCTACCCTCTGATTGCCATACCCTCAATATCATTCTCTTTTCCTGGTGTCTAGTGGCATCCTCCACCCTCCGATTGCTGTCCCCGTACTGTTTCTTAATTTCCCTGGTGTGTAGTGGCACCTCCCATCCTCTGATCGCTGTCCAGGTTTGAAATAAAGAAAACTGTCCTTCAATATTTTTTCTTAACCTGAAAAAAGGAAAATGGCCCCTCACCTATCTGCCTCCCACCCCACCTTCCACTCAGCACTCACCACCCCACACCCCCTGTAAACTCCCAATAGACCCTCACTCACCTGAACAGATCATCTGGTGAAGATCCACTCTCTGATCTAGGACATGTCTTGCTGCTGGAACCACCAAGTACAACATGAGAAACTAAGTAAGTGCAGTTCAATGTGTTTCAATGGGTTTTGCAGTTTTATGCATAGCTTTGTCCTATTTGCACATTTTGACCCCAAACTTTCAACATGGCCTTTTTTTGGACACTACCTCATGACAAATTATAGTGCAATTATGCAAATCAAACCTGAAAGGTAATGTTGTGGTCACCTGGCAAAATCAACATTAGGGCAGGATTAGAAAAGTTTCACCACCCTTGTTCATGAGGTGGAGTCATAAGAAGGCTATGTTGAAAATCAGTGGTCAGAATATGTAAAAATATTCGAAGTCATGAGCACTCATTGAAATGTTACTACGCTCGCTCGTCACTCTGGTAATTTTAAATATTTTGATGCCAAATTTTCAACATTGCCAATTTTTTTACACCACCTCATAGACGTGACAGCTGTCATTCTTCAGATCCTGGCAAAAATGTGGTTCTGTACCTGTGCTACGGAATGACATTTCTATGCTGCTGAATTCTAAATTTAGTAGTTGCCGTATTGGTACTTGCAAGAATAGATCCAGAAGCAAATGATTTGATACCTTTTAATGGACCAACATAGATGTAACAACAAGAACAAAGTGCTTTAGCTTTCAGACCAACCAGTCCTTCTTCAGAAGCTCATGGCAGTTGTAGAAAATACAATACTTATAACAGCTAGATAATGCAGAGAAAAACAGAAAAAAATCCCCATTGGTTTAAAATACTCATTTAAAAACAAAATAAACAAAAAAAAAACAAGATGATGTCAGAGAAGTTTAACAGTACAATACTGCCTTCAGCCAGAAAAAAACCTTGGGTTCAGATGTGCTTGGTGGAACCCACAGACAAAGAATCCTACTGCATATAAATTTAATTGACATAAGATAACACTGCAGAAGCAGATAACTCTTAAATCAAGCTACGAGTGTCACAGTTAGTATAAGGATGTGATTACTGAAAGGCAACCCCCAACCAGATTAAAGACAAACTAAGATTGTTATAGGGCTCATGAAATTTCAATGTTAGCATTATAGACAAGACATTACCAGTAAAGTTGTCTTAAAAACATCAGTGCACACTGTGTGATGTGTAAAACCTAGCTGGACATGTCACCCAGCTGTATTGTCAAGCTAGATAAAAGGCCCAAGAAATTTCAAAAACCTCAGGACTATATAAATGATAATTTAAATATAAATTGATAATATTAGTGTCAAACAAAAACCTCTAGTCGAGGAACCTCAAGGAATTAAGACCATGTAGCCTGATATGTACTGATGTCAATATATACTGAGAATGTAGCAACTAGATGTACCACAAGTGTCTAAGGAATCTGAAAAAGAGATAAAAATGTAATTTCTCTCCTCCTCTTCATACAAACAATACATCATAACCCACCCCACATCACAATAATGTGGGTGGGGAGATACATAGCTTAAAGGAGATGTTGTCTCTCTCTCCTCTCTCTCCACCCTCCTTTTCTCTCTCTCTCACACACACACACACACACACACACACACACACACACACTCTCCTCTCTCTCCTAGTGAACCTATATTAACTTCAGTCACTGCAATTGTTCCCAAAGGAATTCAACTAGTCATGAAACCTGAGTAAAAGGGCTTATGTCTCTTATTATCTACAGAGTAAAAATGTAACACTATTTAACCATACTACTATCTGCAAAGTAACATTTCCAAGGATACTAGATAGAACTACCATGAAATAAACCTGCCACCCTCCCAGGATAAGGTAACTAGAATAAATATAAAGTATATGTGTGAGACCAGAGGTCTAACATACCTACATATCCACAAATTACTACAATATTAGCCTAATGTAAAAGATCTGTGCAGGACCCCCATGCAAATGAGATCACACACCCCAATATGTACAGAGTCACAAAAATAATATATAACATTATAAGATAACACTCCTGTATGTACACTAGCAGGCTAGGTAATCTGAATATGGTGCAATGGAATCAATCCCCGGTAAAGATAAAAGTGGGAGGAATTAATATTCATTATGTGTGTGAAATAAAATAGTAACACACTGTAACTCCATATATCTAAATAGAGACTTACCTCAATGTGACCATAAGCCCCCATCTGTTAAATCACATATCTCACAACACATACACACACACATACATACACACACGCATCCACATCCCACACGTGCTGAAGTCCTATAATATGTCAGTTTGAAAAAGAAAAGGTCTGTGGATGTTAATTTCTGTAGTGTCCCATAAAGCCAAGATCTACGTTCATCCCATCTGCTACCATATTGAGATGTAAAATAAGTTTAATCTCAAAAGCTCGTCTCTGTTGTGTGTTTTTGAGATTTCCTTTAAGACCATTACTGACATATCTGAGACTGGTGGTCAGGCTGGGAGAAGTGATGCCCCACTGGTTTTTCAGTTTTCCTAGCTGTAATAGTATGTCTGTGTGAGTTCATCCTAGTGCGGAGCTGTTGGCGTGTCTCTCCTACATAACCTGTTTGTGGACATCTCTTGCACTGAATGAAATAAACAACATGTCGTGACATGCATGTATAACTCCCATGCACCTGGAATTGTCTGTTTTGTGATGTAACCACACAGTCCGAGGTAGAAATGAGCCCACAAGTCTTACAGGGGCGTTGATTGCAGGGTCGTGTGCCATTGTGTGACATGGTATTCTGTTCCGGTGAAAGTTTGCTCCTAATAATTAGGCTGAATAAATTTGGTGGTTGTTTAAAAGATAGTAGTGGGAGTTCCTTAAAAATACAATTAAGGGTGTCATCCTCACTAAATACTGCGTGGAGATCTTTAATAATCTTACGCAGACGTTCAAGGTCTGGATGATATGTGACTACCAAGGGTATTCTGTCTGTAGCTGTCTTTTCTTTATATTGAAGTAGTTGTTGTCTTGGTACTTGTGTTGCCCGTTCTGTTATCCTGTCAATTTCCCTGGAAGAGTGTCCCCTGCTCAATGAAGGTGTTTTTCAACATAGCCAAATGTGTATCTCTGTCATCCTCATTTGAACAAATATGGTGACAACGAAGTGCTTGACTGTATATGATAGATTTTTTTGTATGGTTTGGGTGGTTGCTTTTCTTGTGCAGGTATCTCTGTCTGTCTGTTGGCTTCCTGTAAATACATGTATGTAAGGTTCCATCCTTAATGGTGACTGTGGTGTCCAGAAAGTTAACCTTGGGGGTAGAGTACTCCAGGGTAAGCTTTATGGTAGGGTGGAGATTATTAAGTTTCTAATGAAAATCTTTGAGTGCATCTGTGCCTTCCGTCCAGATGATAAACAAATCATCAATGTAACAGAAATAAGCTAGTGGTTTGTGAGGATACTGCCTTAAAAAAATCCTCCTCCAAGTCAGCCATAAAGAGGTTAGCATATTGTGGAGCCATCTTGGTGCCCATTGCTGTTCCCATAGTTTGAACATAATGTTTACCATTGAAGTTGAAGTTGTTATGTGTCAAAATGAATTCCATAAGTTTCCCCACCACTACAGCATTGATGTTTTGTTCCGGTCCTTTCTC
This sequence comes from Neoceratodus forsteri, assembly GCA_016271365.2. Classification (NCBI taxonomy): domain Eukaryota; kingdom Metazoa; phylum Chordata; order Ceratodontiformes; family Ceratodontidae; genus Neoceratodus; species Neoceratodus forsteri. The sequence goes on from CM028134.1 coordinate 952,814,796, forward strand.
ATGTATGTATTTAAGGCATGCTGCAATGCCATCTGCATGTGGAATATTAGTGTAGAGGGATGTTACATCCATTGTCACTAAAATGGTATCAGGTGGTAAATCCTTATAACCAGAACGTACACGCAAAAAGTGCGTAGTGTCCTGGATATAACTGTCTCTTTCCATAACCAGCGGTTTCAAAATGGTCTCTACAAACCCTGAGATCCCTCGGTCAAGGTACCATTACCAGAGACTATGGGTCTCCCTGGATTGCCAGGTTTATGTATTTTAGGCAGCATGTAGAATGTCCCTGGCCTGGGTTCAACAGGGATGAGGTGAGTTAGTTTCTCTCGGACATGGTCAGGAAAAGTTTAATTAAGTCACATAATTCATCTTTATATCTTGTAGTGGGGTCACTCTCAGTTCTCTGTAGTATGTAAGATCTGTTAGCTGTCTATTAGCTTCAGTAATATAATCCTCTCTGTTTAAAATCACCACTGCAGAACCTTTATCAGCTTTTTTGATGACAATGTTGTGGTTTGATTTCAGTGTCCCTATAGCTCTCCGTTCCAGTGGAGAAAGGTTATAATGGGTTTGTTTTTGCCTGGTAAGGATCTGACCACTGACTTGTTGGCGGAAACAATTAATATAATTGTCTAGTTTTTTGTTACGCCCACCAATGGGGATTTTTTTCTGTTTTTCTCTGCATTATCTAGCTGTTATAAGTATTGTATTTTCTACAACTGCCATGAGCTTCTGAAGAAGGACTGGTTGGTCCGAAAGCTAAAGCACTTTGTTCTTGTTGTTACATCTATGTTGGTCCATTAAAAGGAATCAAATCATTTGCTTCTGGATCTATGCTGCTGAATGACATTTTCATGGAGATTTCAACATTTTCACTAGCAGGTTCATGAGGTGGAGTAATAAGAAGGCTATGCAGAAAACATGGTCGCTGTTTTGACACAAATGCAAACACATCAACATACATGTACGCACCTATGGAGGGATTAGAGCACAGGACCCTCAGGGCCCTGCACTCCCACTGGCAAATGAGGATATGATTATACTCTCTAAAAAATTAAGGACATTCTTTGCAAAAAGCTGCATTAATGCAACAGTTAGGGTTCATATTAAATTGCCAAAAGTAGGAGAATGTAATGTTCGGGTTTTAAACCCTAACACCCCTGCCCCACCCCTGATTAAAATGAGGGCTGGAGTCTTTCTTGGGGTCATCAATCCTAATGTTCAGCCCATTCTACACACTTGTGGAAACATACTCACCTGTCTCCATCACATCTCAGGTTTTCTTTTACTAAAATGGGGTGAGCGTTGGGGCTGACAACCCCAAGTAAGACTCCATCTCTTATTGTCCTCAGGGTTGGGGGGCAGGGTAGTTCAAGTTTGAAACCCTAACATCACATTTCCCTACTTCTGTTGGCTTTATCTAAACCCTAACAATTGCAGTAATGCAGCTTTTAGTATAGAGTATTGAATATATACAGTGGAACAGCATGGAGAGATGTATTTGAAGTATAATTAACAAACTATAGCTAGAACCGATAGGGCTTTGAAGTGCTACCAAGTGACCAAAGTTACTCGTGTGCATAGAACATGACCTTTTTTGAACCCTCCTCATGAACAGTGCCAGTGTCATTTTGTTCACTTGTCCCGAAAGGTGATTTCGCAGAGCAAACATGCTATTCTGCGCCACAGGTGTAAAAACACATTTTGGACAGGTTGTGAAAAATGACAACTGTACTGTTTTGAAGGAGATGTGAAAAAATGGCATTGTTAAAAATGTGGAGTGAAAATATTAAAAATTGGCAATGTTAGGAGCGCATGTGAGAAACACTGTGTAATGCACACACCGTAACGTAGCTGGCTTTGGGAATTTTTCACCAGATTTACAACATGGGCTTTTTGGGACCCTCACCTCATGAACAGTCACACTGTCATTTTATGACTTGGTCCCAAAAGGTGATTCTGTGCAGTGACCATGAAATCACCTTTTGGGACTGAGTAACCAAATAACAATGACAGTTTTTATAAGCTGGGGTCCTAAGAACCCCACATTGAAAATTTGGGGCAAAAATTCCCAAAAATGGCTGGGATATAGCATAAGTTGAAACCCCTATTGAATGGCAGTATAGCATGCTTACCTTTGATTCTTGAGTTTGCAGTTGGGCTTTGAAGAGTGCAGATGTGTGCCAGTCCAGAGAAGATGACAGCGCCAACTTCCAGAGGTACGTATGGGGTAAGGGGGTGTGTGGGGAGGTGGGTGCTCAGTTGGAGGGTGCGGAGGCAGGAGAGGGATTGCAGCAACAACAAGGGACCGTTTTCTGTTTTACAGAAGAAAAAAGAAAAAAAAACATTTCAGCACACTGGGGAGGGCTTCTAGTGTGCCACATGAATGGGGGGTTGTACAGGATGCTGACATGTTGATTGGGCACCCCAATGTCAGGAGCATCTTTGGGCACACTAGGGTGGGCTTCCAGTGTGCCACATGACTTGGGGGAGGAGGCACAGAAAAATCTTTGTGTACACTGGGGTGGGCTCCCAGTGTGCCAGTTGAGTTGGGGGGGGCACAGAATGCCATGGAGCTGGTAGCTGATGTTGGGAACATCTTTATGGTGAATGGCATTTGGCCATTTGCAACATGGCGGCACCCGCAGAACTACGCATGTGCAGGAGTCATGCACATGTGCAGTTCATGCACCGGAATGCAAAAGTAGCAGCCTAAATAGTGCAGCTGTCATTCCATAGTGGCTGATCATGGTGGAGGGGTTCAAGCTGCATTGGGCTTTCAGAAGGATACTTCCAAAAGTCCAAAGGAAGGTCCATGATCAGCTATTTTCTAGAGCTACTGAGCAACCACAATAGTACTGTAGGCTCTGCCCACAGCCCTAAAAAGTGCTATTTAGTTTGGATTGACATGGTATTAGTCAGTACATATACTGTATGTTAATCGTATAGTACCTCAGAGGTGATAGAATATGTACATCTGATCAGCCTGTTCTTAATCTTGGACACATTGCTTAATTATATCATGATATAAAAAAACATATTTTATTTCATGATTTAATTTGTGTTATATATTTCAATTATATTGCAAAATAATATTGTTATTTCTTTTATTTAGAGGCAAATTATCTGTAATGAAAAAAAAACAGTAACAGAAAAATAGCAACATTTCCACTGAAGTCAAAGACAGAGTTGGTAAACTGGCATGTGCCACAATTTGTTGAAATGAACAGTATTCAAACTGACATTAGTTCCGGGGATCACGTGAAGTGCTGAAGCCGTTCAGACATTCTCTGTGCTGCTCCAAGGCCCCACTAATATTAACAGCTTAAAATCTCCTAAATCCATTCTTTTCTCAGCACCTAAAAGGTTGTAACAGAGCAGAGAAGTGAAGGGGGCACATTACGACGAGGTTTGCTGGAGGAAACTTGTGGAAAGACGCAAAGGTAGCTCCCTTGGAAAACGAGCGCTGGGCTGAGTTAGTAGGCCGCCAGAAAGCATCGGAATGGAAGCAGAGGTGGCCGAGCCTTTGGCAGCAAGATCTCCTGCTACTAAGCGGCCTAAGCCCCATTCCCCCATGCCAAATGACCAAGAGGAGGACCCAGGGAAAGAGGGGTGTACTGGCTCACCTAATACGGACCTCCAGGATATTAAGGCTATGTTACAGGGGCTGGTATCAGATTTTGCAGCGATGAAGCCAGTTCTACATTCTCTGGCCCAGAGAATGGGAGATGTGGAAGCTCGAATCTCTTCACAAGAAAGAAAAGCAATGGTGATAGAGCAAGACCTGGTGGGGGCTAAGAGACAGATTAAGAAGTTGGAAGAAAGAATGGATGATCAGGAATCGAGAAGCAGGTGCAATAATCTGATCATTGCAGGGCTTCCCAGAGAGGGCGGAGGGGCAGGACTGTGTGGCATTTATGCAAGAGCTTTTGTTTAAATTGCTGGGCCCTACGCCCTTCGGCGAGGCGTACAACCTGGAGAGAGCCCACTGGGCACTAAGGGAGATACCACCTCCGGGAGCCAGTCCCTGAGTGATAATTATACACTTCCTCAACTACAAAGAGAAGGCACATGTATTGCTTACTTCTAGGCAGAAGAAGGTGTGACAGTGGAATGGTGCATCCCTCTGGATCTTTCAAGACCAAACGCCAGCGATTAGGGAGAAGCAGAAAGAATATGCTGAAATCAAAAAGAAGCTTTATCTGGCAGGAATTAAATTTCGATTGCAATATCCTGTGACCCTGGTGGTGCGGTTGCATGCCAGGGAGAAGAGGTTCCTAACCACAAGTGACGCGCTCTTGAGGGGTTGAGAGTGGAACTCCCAGACTTGTTCAAGGCTGCATCTTGAAACCATCTTAAATGGAACAAGATGGGACATTTAAAGGACAGAAGTCAGGCAAAATAATAATTCTGCTACTTAGTAAGCTCTCATGTTACACGGAATTATTGGATATGAATAATTTCTCTAGTATAGTGGGTGTTTAAATTTGAAGGGATTGGCAGAGTTGGGGTTGGGGGGCCTGGACGATTTGATATTGTACCTTTAGGTGGAGAGAGATTCCTCCCCTTTCCAAGGGTTATTGGACTTGCTAAGACTTTCTGATAGGGGATAGTAGTTTTATTTTGGGTGAATTATTATAATAGAGCTCCATAATATATAACTAACAGTTATCCCGAGGCATGAAGTATTGGGGGGATGACTGAGCTCGAGAACTGGGCTGCGTGGTAGTTAATCTACTGCTAATGGATCGGTGGGGATTTGGAGCTACATGGTTAAGATAGAGGTGGGGGGCAGCGCGGGAACAGGTTCATCCATGATTTCAGGATTCAATATCAGGTAGGCGATTGATCGGTGGATCGGGGTTGCGGGTGGGGAGGGTGGGGAGGGTAGGAAAAGAGAGAGAGAGAGTCCCCTATGGAGAGCAATTCAGAAGCAGAGCTTGCACAGATGATTGTTATAATTACAACATTGGGAATTTCCTTTAATGTTGGGTATTAAAATAAGCTCTTTGAATGTTAAGGGACTTAGGGGTAAAACAAAGAGAATGCTAATTTTAAGGCATATTGAACTAATGGGAGCTCATATTGCTGCATTGCAAGAGACTCATCTGTTGACCAAGGAGCTAAATGGGCTTAAGAGAAGGTGGGTAGGGCAGGTATACGGGGTAGGCAGGGAAAGAGCTGCAGGGGGGGTAGCGATATTGATAAAGACATCATGTTCGTATGAGGTGTTCCAAATTAAGACAAGGGAGGATAGTAGAGGAATATATGTCTCAGGTATACTAGAGGGGAAATTTATTACTATGGCCTCTATATATGCCCCAATGCCTTTGGACCCGGGTTTTTTTGCCTTCATTGAAGGGGATATAAAGGCTCTCCTGACATCCTCGTTAATCCTGGTGAGAGACTGGAATGCATGCTTCAATAATCAAGCGGATAGAGTGCCGCCGTCCAGAGGTCCTGTGTCTAAGGCCCAGGTAGCCCTGAATAGACTTCTGGAGACCATGGCATTTGTAGATCCCTTTAAGATATATTCAACAGGGGGCATGACAATGACTTATTATTTGGCAGTCCACAAGAGTCAATCCCGTATTGATTTTTTTCTAGTAAACAGGGAAGTGATAGGGGAGATCAAGGAAACGATAACAGGGGCTAGAATATACTCGGACCACTCTCCCATTCAAATAGTGTGGGAACCCAGAATGGCTCCACCCAGACTGTATAGGTGGAGGCTAAATGATGCTATCTTGGCAGAGCCTCTGGTGCATGATAGGTTAGAGGAAACGTTGAGGGAATTCATGCACCAACAGGTCCCTACCATGCAAGAGAAAACACTAGTATGGCCTGCCTGCAAGGTAGTGTTTGCAGGGGTGGCCCAGGGTAATGCGGTACAGCGATGCAAACAGAGGAGAGCAAAGGAGGAGTTTCTACTGGGGGCAATAAACTTTTTATCATCTATAGAGGGGTCCTCTGGGGAAGTTGATATGGAACTTAAAGATTTACAGGAAGAGTTAGGGGATATTGCCAACAGCACAATTGAATTTTGGCTACATAAAATTAATGCTAGATACCTGCTGCAAGGTGATGCCCCAGGGCGGTTGTTGGCAGCCAGACTTAAGGAGTGGGAAGCTAGCAGAATGATTTCATCCACTTATTGGTAGGGGAAACTCTTAACTGAGTCACAAGAGATGACGGAGGCATTTGCTTCATACTATCAGGAAATTTATCGGGCTGGTGAGCTAGCGGGAGAGAGGGAAACTGAGAATTTTTTGGGAGAGATACCCCTGCCAATTCTGGATCCAGTTCAAGCTAAGAAGTTGGCGGCTCTGATCAGGGCATCTGAGATTATGGAGGTGGTACAATCGTTACCTCTGGGCAAAACACCAGGGCCTGACGGTCTTACGGCTAAATTTTATCAAGTACATCTACAAACCACACTCCCCATACTCCAGGAGCTGTTCCGAGCTATCATGCAGGAAGGAGTATTTCATCTCTCGTTGTACCAGGCATATATTACACTGATCCCCAAACCGGGAAAACCTAGGGATCTTCCCGGTAGTTACAGACCTATAGCTTTAATGAATCAAGATATTAAGATTCTTACAAGAATTCTGGCAAATAGGCTGTTGCTAGTCGCCCCTAGTTTAATCAGTCAGGAACAGGTGGGGTTTATGCCGGGGAAAGGGGCTCACGATGTCCTGAGAAAACTACACCACATATTGAGTTACGCACCTGATTCTCAGTTACCAGTAGCACTGATATCATTAGATGTGGAGAAGGCCTTCGATAGGGTCTCGCACCCCTTTTTGTTTCCTACCATGAAACGGATGGGTTTCACGGCGGGTTTCCTTAAGGGCATTAAGAATTTATACACCATGCCTACTGCTAGGGTATTATGTAATGGCTATCTGTTGAGGGAAATACAATTAGGAAATGGGACTAGGCAGGGGTGCCCTCTCTCACCAATACTTTTTAATATATACCTGGAACCTCTCCTGAGGGCTATTAATAAAGATGTCCATATTAAAGGAATCAAACTAAAAGGGTGGGAATTGAAGTTTTCTGTTTTTGCAGACGACGTATTGTTGCATTTAGAGGAGCCTGCAGCTAGCTTTAAGAGAGTAACAGAGGTTATAGAGTCCTTCTCTAAGGTCTCCAACTATAAACTTAATCTAAATAAGACTCAAGTTCTCCCCCTCACTCCTTTTGTTACCAGGGATGATTTTTCCCCGGTACAAATACAATGGCACCTAGATAAAATTCAATATTTGGGTGTCTGGATAGTGGCCTATTATGAGAGGGGGGGCAGAATTTAATCTTGGGGGTATTACATCAGCACTCAAAGGGGATGTCCTAAGGTGGAATAAGCTGCCATTAAATTTTACTGCCCAAATGAGCCTTATTAAGATGAATATGTTACCCCGTTTGTTATACCCACTGTATCTGGCCCCTTATAGCATTTCCCCTAAGTGGTTCAACTTAATTAGGAGGTTAATTTCAGGCTTTCTGTGGAAAGGCAACCCCCCTAGAGTGAAATATAATCACTTGCGTTTACCACATAAAAAGGGAGGGGTCCAGCTTCTTGATCTTCACATGTATTATGTAGCAGGCCAGTTGGGCTTGATGAGCTGGTGGGCTAAAGAGTTAGACAAGGGGAGTTACATTCCAACTTGGCTTCAACTAGAGAAGCAAGGGCTGAGAGACATAGGCCTCAATCCCGAAGCAATGGTGTATGCTAAATTGGGGAGTATCTTCAAAAAGAACCATGGGAACCCAATGGTAAAGACGGTGGAGGCATGGTGGTCCTTACTGTCCCCAGTGCAGAGAAGGGCCCAAATGAGGGCTGGAGATCAGCCCATTCTGGGTAACCCGAATTTTGTAATCTGGAATCAGGTAATTAAACAATGGTGGGCTCCTCAGTTTTCAGGCTTGTACCTTAGGGAAGTTGCTCAGGGTAATAGAGTGGTTTTTCCAGCATGTTGTGACGGAATGCCTTCTTTTCAGAGGCTTCAAATTAAGCATATGTTGGAGAAAGCGTTAAATAAGCTGGGGGGTACGTCGGATACTTTTTTTTCCTGGGGGTTGCTTAGGGAGGTTGATTTAAGAGTCCACCCTCTTTCGCAAATATACAAAGTATTATTGGATTTTCTTAGCCCATCTTCTGCTAGGAGGGTTATATATTGGGAAAAACAGATGGCCCCTCGGCAAATAAATTGGGATGACATTTGGAGAAGCAGCAAGTATAATATTATACCTAAGTATAAAAGTATGCAATTTTTCATTGTCTCCAATCTATATTTTACCCCTGTGAAACTATGTGATAGAAACCTAAGACAGACAGCTGTGTGTTTTAAGGTGCGAGGTGGGAGTGGGGGATTTACTGCATGTGTTCTGGGCCTGTAATAAAATATCCCCACTCTGGGAGGAAATTACAGTATAAGACGGATGGACCCAATGTTAGATTACTCAGAATTTATAGTACCTGAGATTTGTGTGTTGGGTGACTACTCCCAAATTTCGGGTGCTGCACCTAAATATCACCTCTCCTTGATGACGGCGGTAGTCAAGGGCTTCTTATTAAAGCATTGGAAGGATGATCAAATTTATCATTATGATCATTGGGTAAAAGATTTACTGGGGATGCTGAATAAAATAAGGAAATATTTATATTTGGAGGGGAGGGGAGTTCTTTATCTTAAACGTTGGGCAATGTTAGATGCAGCTTACTCTGCGCAGATAACACATGGGTGAACACAGGCTGTCTGTCGGATAGGGAAGCACAGATGGTATAGGTTTTAAGTTGTGGAGAAGCTTTTCTACTTTTCTTTTTTCCTTTGCCTGATCCTAATTGGTGAAGCGTAGAGATAACCTGATTTTAGAGACAAAGAGAATCAGCTGCTTAGTTAAGGTCTGCGCACTATTGAGGGGGGATAGGGTGCTCTTTCTCTCTCAAGGGGGCACAGGAGGGTGCCACCCACAGAAAGAAGGGGGCAAGGGATAGGAGGTACATAAGGTCGCTTGCAGCCTATTTCTCCATTGGGCTTTTAGAATACTGCAATTAAGTATTTAGGAATATATGCGTATTGTGCTAGAAGCAAAACAAGCAAGAAATGTTATCCATCTGGGGGTGGGCATCCACTGTGATTGTAAACAGAGGGACTGTATATAGTTGGAGCAGTCAGTTTTGGGCTGTTCACCCTGGCTTGCCAGGTATTGTTTTGTTTTCTTGGTGGGATTATTTATGTTTGCTGTATTCTGAAAAGGAATAAAGATGGTTAATAGACATTAGTTCCACAGTGATATCATATATAGGACTTGATTCAGAGCAAATTTCAGAATCAGTCAGTATGGAAAGTGATGATGACTGTTATATATATATAAAAACACAGTGAAACTGGAATCATGTAACTCTAAAAAACACCAAGACAAAGTCCACACTGTTTGTGAAAATGGTCACAATAATAATCAGTAGCAAACAAGAAACTAGAAGTGCACTCACAGCTATGGAAAGTATGATGTAACTCTGACCAGTGTAGAGAATAAAAATGTTATGCTCCTTTCCAAGGTCCATTGCAAAATGATGAAACACAGCAGTCTTACAGAGTATTTGATACTCTGTGATCATAATAAAATGAAATCATATTGATTTTGTTTGCACTACACAGCTTAAAATGATGTTGAACTTTAAATATGGGTGAGTGCCCAATCTTTTTCATGTATGCTGTCATATAATTAAGTAATACCAATTGTGATATCCAATGCAAATGTGTGTTTGAGATACATTTATATTGACATATATGACAGCAAAATTTTACAAATGTTTTGATATCCAATACTCAGCTTGGCTATGACTTATAATGCACTATAGCATATTACTGACCCTGACCCTTCTTCAGAGTTCCTCAGCCACAGCTGGCCACCTTCTCATGAATCAATATGTTCACGCACTTGCATAGTAAAACCAACTGAACAAGCAATCAGCTGGTTTTACTATAGCAAGCACATGAGCACTTTCATTTATGAGGAGGTGGCCAGCAATGGAGGAGGGCAGGTTGTGCTGTAAGCCTTCCGCTAATGAGAATTGGGTACTGGGGCGGGGGGTATTAGGGTGCTGCCAGGGTGGGGGTTGGGGAGGGATATGTTACATATTTATTAAGTACAAACAAGTGCTATATTTCACTTTCAAAGGAGGTGGCCAGCTGTGGAGGCAGGCAAGTTGTGCAGGTAGCCCATCAGTGGGGTTTTTTCAGTTAAGCAAGTTAAACTATAACAAATATGTGTTCAGGGAGGAGGGTACAGTGTGGCTGCTGCTAGAGTGTGGAAGATAGGAGGTTAAATTGTACTGGGCTTTTGGGGTCTGAAGGATGTTGAGGGGGCATTTCGTTTTTCTATTTTTTTTTTTTTTACAGGATAGACAAATAGAGAATATTCGAATAGTTCCCTATTCAGGAAGGGTCACAAATATTTGGAAGCCCTATTATTTGTGGTATTCAGAAAGTAACATTTGGTCCCTGCACAGCCCTAGTTTTATGTTTCAATGTTTCGTTAAGATATGAATCAATACAAAGTACAATTAGTAAATATTTTTGGTCAAAGACAACATGATTACTTATTCATTTGAAATAGGTTTGTTTAGTGGTTCCCTGTTATTTTAATGTTATGACAACCTGTACTGTACATAAAACAGATATATTTAAAACACCTGGATTAAAACCTGGATGCTCAGCTATATACAAGAATATCTGAAAAAAACAAACTTAATAATTAACAAATAATATAAATTAAAGCTTATTTAACAAAGATGTTAGATAATTACTTACCTTGTATCATCGACTTGCAGTTTGTAAACTCATGGCAACACAAGAATTCTATGTCATGAGGCATACACCTGCAATGTAAACATCTGCATCATTTATCTGTTTGTTGTTCTGATCTACCTGAAAGACCACATGAGTACATAAGACTAATCAGCTGTGTTACCAAACATCTACTCTAATACAACTGCTCTCTGATGAATGAAAGGCATTGCTACTACATCATAAAACAAAATTCAGATTTGTATCATACTGGAATGTAATAACATGATTGCACAGGTGTCAGCGTGGCTCAGTTGGTAGCACAACCGCCTCTTGACCAGAAGGTCGTGGGTTCTTGTCCCACACCGGGATTGGACTTGCACCTAAAAATTGCTGGCATCTGAGTGCAGTATTGGGGGGTACTGTACTGTTGGGGTGTGCCGTCCTTGGGATGAGATGTTAAACCGAGGTCCCTTCTGCCCATCCTAGTGTTGTCCAGGTGGAAGTAAAAGAACCCAGGGCACTCTATGCAAAGAATAGGGAACATTCCCGGTGTCCTGGCCAACATTCCCCTTCCACATAAACTGGTTCATGCAATTATCCAGGCTGTGTGTGAGTGATGATGTGCGATATGGCTGCCACCACACATTCAGTCACTTTACTATCAGTCTAGCATTGCTTGCAAAGCGCTTTGGATGTATGAAAAGCATTATAAAAATGCTGATTCTTCTTCTTCTACAATAAATATATCCCTCCAAGATAGATTATTTTTATACAACAAGGAATGATCAGAGGCTACATCAACAGTCTTTTAATCATCCTCTCTAGAACCGCTTGCCACTACAGGATGAATAACAATTTATTAACATAACTCCTTTGAGTGCCTTACTTCTATTATTCTAAAAAAAACAATTTGAAGTTTTAATATAAAAATATTAATGTGGAGTGCTTGTCACATATTTACTGCTCAACACAAATAAGTGACAAACACCGGTAATCTGGGTTCAGCAGTGAGCCCAAGCTGTCATGGGTCTGCCTGGATAAAGGATCCCAGAGAACGCTCTCCTCCCACAAAGAGGGATGGCATCACACTCCACCACAATACTGCCACTTACTTGACCACAGGTGTTGGTGTGGGCAGAGCGGCTGAGGGATGGAAAATATACACCCTAATGAAGACGTCTGCTTGCCATGTGTGTACCATCATACAACCCACTCTGTGGAGTAGGGAAATCAGACTGCATGAGGCATGATGATGCAGACAGCCCACCAAAGACCACACACTGTCTACAGGGCTCAGGGAAGGCTCAAACTAGTGATGATTCTGGAGGTGAAACTTGGGTACCCCCCCCCCAGGCATCACTGCAGGGGCAAAAGCTGTGGATCCAGGCCAAGGCCAGAGGAAAGTCCTAGAGCTAGTGGATGATAGGATTAGGGGATCTTCAGAAGAGTAATGGCCAGCCAGTCTGAGGGAAGAGAAAGAAAGAAAGAAAGAAAGAAAGAAAGAAAGAAAGAAAGAAAGAAAGAAAGAAAGAAAGAAAGAAAGAAACTGACAAACATTGCAGTCTGTCCATGTTTCATTATAGAACTCCTGAAATTATTTACTAATCTTGGGTCCTACCACTATTAAATCAAGTGATGAATCACTTACTCTATCCCATCCATTCTGATATCAAAGGAGTACTACTGTAGTTCAGTGAAAGAAGGTGCTTATCATAAGACATGGTGTTGACCATTATAAAATGGGGATGATAAATATAGATTTCTGTTTGGCTGTAAACATTCTATCAGCCTTATGTTAATCTGTGATTAACATAGATATGGATCACAGTAAACTGATGAATAAAGTTTAACATGATTAAAAAAAGATATGTATTATAATAGCATTCAGGCACTAGCAGGGGTTATTTTAATGGTCAGTTATTAACCCCAGATAGGCATGTGGCACTCTGCTACACATTGTGCCTCATTACATTCATTGTGTGTGATTAACAAACCATTAGTATAACACCTGGTAGTGCCTTATTGCCTAATTTTATAAAGCATTCCACGTATTTTAGTTGGCTGTGCCAAGGGGAAAAATTCTGCATGCTGTTAAGAAGCTAATAACATGTAACTCAGTCACCATTTATAGTCATTTAGTCCTGTGACTTCTTCCCATAGGAGATTGTTGTATCATATACTCAACCTATACTCTACTTCCACCTTCACTTTCTAATTACAGTAAAGGCCGAATCAAATACTGTCAGCATAGGGCTCCTAACGTGGGCACAGCAAAAAAGGCAAGAGCCAAGATTTCCATTGGGAAATGAACAATTGAACAATAGGGCAGAAATTCATAGGTTTGTGTGTATTTACTAGCACTTTCTAACTTATGGCATGTTTCATATATAGCATGGCATTTCCTTATCAAAACTGCTGTATAAGCATAGAAGTATGCATTTCACGTTTCCTAAGTTGCATTACATGCAGTGCTCCATTTTGGGAGTTTTTATCTATCAAACTGGTATGAAAATAGGGACAGTTATCTTCTCATTTCTTTAATTGTCTTGACTACCATCATTTTTTATTCATTTTGATTTGCTTATTCATTTGTATTGGTACCCAGCAAAAGGAAATACAACAGATCAGGTAAAATACCTGCGTGGATGACACAAAGAGTAAAGAGATTAATAAACAGGATATGGAAGGCATATGCAAAGGCTAAGAGAAGTGGGCATCCAAAGAACTGGGATAAGTACAAAAGAGTACTACAGGAGACACAAAAGCAATAAATTCATCTAGGAGGAACCATGAGCTTAATTTAGCTAGTAGGGAGAATGCTAATTATAAATCCTGCTATAGCTATATCAACGAGAAAGAGGGGACAAAAATAATTGGCCCACTGAAAGATTAAGAAGGGAACCTAGTGGCAGACAATGCCCAGATGGCTGAACAGTGCAATAACTATTTCACATCGGTGTATAACCTAAAAGCCATGTGAGTGAAAAAACATCTTGACAACACCATAAATGATAGACTCTTACTTGAAGTTGAGGACATCAAGAAAAGACTCCATAAATTAGATCAGGGCAAAGCACAGTCCCAGATGGAATACATCCAAGAGTAATTAAGGAACTGGCTGATGAGTTGGCGGAACCATTGACAGTGCTGTTTCAAGTGTCACTAGATCAGGAGGAGGCTATTGAGGTTTGGAGAAAAGCTAACGTTTTGCCTATTTATAAAATAGGGTCCAAGCAGGAAGTGGGCAACTATAGTCAGGTTAGTTTGACTACAGTGTTGGACAAAGTCCAAGAGGGGATAGTAAAGGAACATGTCATAGATTTTATGTACCAGGCAGGTGATATTGATTATAACCAACATGGCTTTACAAAGGGCCACTCATGTCAGACTAATCTCTTGGAGTTCTACGGCAATGTCAACAGGACACTGGATCATGGGAACTTGGTGGACATGATTTTTATAGACTTCTCAAATGCATTTAATAAGGTTCCACATGGGGAATTAGTGGATGTACTTATAGAACACGAAATCCAGAGGAACATAACTCACTGGATAGCCTTATGGCTTAATAACAGGAAGCAAGAGGGTGTGTATCAGGGGGTCTTTTTTTAGCTGGTCTGAAGTGATGAGCAGAGTTCCCCAGGGATCCATGTGGGGGCCTTGCCTGATTAATAGCTATATTCACTCAATGACTAGTAAGGGTTTTTTCTGGGAGTTTAACTTCGCTGATGATACCTGGATAGAAAGAACGGTGAACAACACATCAGATGCAGATAAACTGCAGTCAGCACTGACTATGACAGAAGAGTGGGCCCATAAATACAAACTGTCATTTAATATCGATAAGTGCATGGTAATGCACTTTTGGCAAAACAATAACAAAACAGAGTACATACTTAAGAGGCAGAAATTGAGGGAAGTCACAGAAGAAAGGGACCTTGGCATCAGGATCTCAAATGACCTACAGTAGTCTTTAAACAACACTGTAGCCAAGTAGTTAAAACAGCTAGTGGCATATTAAACTGCATCAACAGGCATATTAGGTGCAGGAACAGAGAGGTACTAATCCCTCTGTATGGGTCACTGGTGAGAACACATATCGAGTATTGCACTTAGTTTCTGTCACTAGGGTATAAAACCAAAATAAGATTACTTGAGAAAGTACAGAGGAGAGCCACATGCATGATTACTGAAGTTAACAATAAAGATTATGTGGAAAGGTTATCTGAGTTGGGGATGTTCATTCTGTAATATCGCAGATTAAGGGGTGACGTGCATGGTTTTTAAGGCTCTATCAGATGAGGGGTTATAGGAGAAGTTGGGCCTTGAAATTAAGGAGAGGAAATATCATACTAGAGCCCACCCCTTACAATTAGCTGGGGAAAGATACCTGTCAAAAAAAGAGGAAACATGGGTTCAACCTAAGGGTAGTCCTATCTGGAATGGCTTGCCTGTAGAAGTGGTAGCCAGCAATACAATGAATGAGTTTAAAAACAAACTGGACAAGTACTTAATAGCAAACAAAACTTCGGCATATCTAGGTCATACGTGGTGAGCGATATGGACTACAGTCTTCTATGCTCTGTATTAACCTATGTAACCAATGTCTTATTACTCATTTACAATTGTCATGAACAAGCAAAGTGACTAGCAAAACTGGGAGATATTAGTTTGAAGTCTGAGACAAGTCTGTGTAGCACTACATGTTGTGCAATAGTACTGGTGAAGGATCTTGTGGCCGAGTGACCATATTATCAAGGAAAACAGTTACAGACAATGAAAACCAGACAGATCTGTTGAATTGTGTTCTATTATATTTGGAGATTCAGATTACTACTATTCTAACCACAATGTTTTTGCAGCAGATCAGGCTTGACTTATTAAATTGTTCCAGTTCATCATCTATTCTGGCCTCGATTCCCTGTATGACTGGGGAGGGTGTTGACTTCCCTTCTATCAGCTTATTATGCACGTCTTGCTTGTACATACTCGCAATTTTTTTCTGTGACTTTGCATCCTGCTTTTGGATGGCTGCATGCACATAGGTTTTTATGTAAACTGCTGCAATTTTTTTCAGTGAGTCAGGCTTGACTCACTGTATCATGTGTGTGTGAATTTGTGCAGTGTTACTGCCATCCAGTTTCAGGCTTAGTGCTATATCAAACTAGAAGATTGCAGGCTGACTCCTCCTCACAGTGACCTTTAGTGACATAAAACCATTTGTTGCACAATAATTTCATTAACAGTCAAATGTTGTCTACTGTACCTAGGAAATTAGCTGCAGTACTTGCTTACTGCAGTCAATTAACTTTGCTAATCGCTTACAGCAAATGTCTGTAGTACAGCACAGTGTATTTTCTAATTCTATATAGCTTTAGCAGAGATACTATGCTACTTATATTAAATAATGTCTGGAGGTCAGTCAACCTACAAATGTCCATGGTCTAGTACCAGCAAATGTCCTGGCCACCAAACAAACAACTAGTAGTGCACAAAAAAGTTATCACACAGTGCCACAGTGATGGTTGCAAAAGGTGCTGTCACATAGGAGACAAGATGCAGCACTGACAACAACCTCAGTGCTTCAAATGACATTGATTCTTCCTTAGGGGCTCTTGGCTCCTATTAAACAACATCCTTTGCAAGCATCACTGTGGCACTGTGTGGTAATATTCTTTGTGTGCTACTAGTTGTTATAGTTTGGTCGCTATCTTGTTTTCATGGTTGCAGCATTTTTTGCCATTTTTAGTGCCCAGGTTTGTTTTTTGCGGTTTGCAAAATATCTTGGCCAGCCTGCCATAGGTTGTGCAAGAAATGGTGATAGATGCCTTGGCTGTATTAGGCATGATAAGCTTGTTCTCTGTCCCAGTAAGCCAGGTTCTGGTAGTAGTAGCAGTGTGTGTAGGGGAAGTAGCATCACCAAGGTTACAAGCACTTCTACTGCTGGGTTCATCACCACCACCACAACCACTAGTAGTATCATACCAGTAACACAGCATTTTTTAGCCCCAAAAATGTATGTGACTAGAGGTCCTTAGAGCAGAGACCCCCTATTCTGAAAGCAGCAGCCACAAATGCCACTAGTAGCAGCAGTGTTGACACAGTTTCCAGCACAGCTGTTATCCTCACCACTAGTTACTCACCAGCTACTGCTCTCCCAATCCACACCACCATGAATGCCATCCTTACAGCAGGTGCTTCCAGTGTTGCTGCCACAGCCACTGCAGCTTCTGTGACCACCACAGCCACCACCACTACTGCCACAACTGCCACCACCAGTGTACCTGCTGGTATAGTTCCCACCACAACCACTGTGACCTCTATGGACCTTGACAACCATATTCATTTTCATAAATTAAAGAAGAAGACTAGCAGTCTCATCTCATCACAGAACTGGAATGGGAATGGGAATGAACTTATCTGCATCATGAGAGAAGGAAGCTGCTTAAATGGGTACCACAGAAGTATTTTCAGAAGTCCACATTGAAGAATAAGTGGCCAGGAGAAGGCTTACACTTCCATTTTGGGACAATGGAGTGAGTGGTTCTGAACAAAGTAGGAAGTATGAGGAAATGTGAATTCAGTTTAAGGAGGCAAGATCCCCCCAACATAGGACAGTTAGCATTAGCAATTACTGTAGCACTGAACGTGTAACTTCTGCTCACATTAATCAGTACAGATTACATAACATATTAGATTTACAAATAGAAGACTGCTTAAATGATGCAGTGACAGCAAAATGTTAATGGGAAAGGAACATGAGCTCAATTTTCAAAGGGCCCTTAGGTTGACACAAACTGCAGCTAACAGCATCTTGCATTGAAGCATGGTGCACCAGGGACACTGCATTCAATTCTGGTACTGGAAGAGTCCTGGCACAAAAGTCACCACATTTGTCGCAACCACTACTGTGCGGCCAGCAAATGGTGCATGGGAATGGTTTGACAGGGGCTACCATCTGCTGGCATTCCCCGCAAATTTGTGGCACAGGATATGACCAAGTTAAAAACTATCACATCGAGCACAAACTGCCACATAGTAGTGGAGTACAACTAGAGATGCTGCAGAATTATATTTCGCTGGTGAAATTCTGGCTAAATAAGCAATTTTGCTGTGCAAAATATTTTGCAAAAGTTGCCCATTATGCAAAATATTTTGCTGGTTGAGAAATTTGGAATTTTAACTGTGTAATGTGAAATTTCAATTCAGAGGGTGAAATTTTGCTTTACACAGGCGAAATTCTGAATTTCACAAAAAGGGGGGCATTTTGCGAAATATTTTGCATAACGAAATTTGCCAATTTCGCACATCTCCAGCCAGGGGTAGTGGTCAGATGCCTCCCAGGTACATCAGCGTGGAGAGACACTGACCGCATTGCTAAACTTGTTCACAAAGCAGGAGAAAACATTGATGTCCTGGTACACATAGGGACTAATGATCTCGCCAGCCTGTCAGTTGTGGAGACCAAGGAACACCTGACCAGGCTGGGTGACAAACTATCATCCATTTTGTCTGCCATTTCCTTCTCTGAGATCCTGCCAGTCTGGGAGAGGGGGGCAGATGGATGGAAGGTCACAGAAGGGGAGATAAGGGAGCTAAACATGTGGCTCAAGGGCTGATGCCAGGAAAAAGGACACAGATTTGTAGGGAACAGGCAACAGTTCTGGGAGTGAAAGTTCTTTAAATTTGATGGACTGCATCTGACTAAGGAGGGAGTCAGTGCATTGAGGCAGAATTTTGATGTATTTGCAGAATATTTAAACTAGCAAATGGGGAGAGGGGTGCAGCACCCCATACGTCGAATGGGAAGAACACCCTTCCCCCCTCAGCTAGTGGTCAAACAGGGATTCAGCATGTTTGTAGTTCATTTGCAATTCCAAGTAAGAAAAAAGGTCCATCTCCCCATACGACACACAGGGGAAATGCCAAACCTCACCCAACAACTAACACACCGAAATCTGGCCAATGGAAAATCATGTACACAAATGCTCACAGCCTGGGAAATAAGATACTAGACCTGCAGGCAATAATGTCAGAGGCTAAACTGGACATAGTAGCAATTAATGAGACACGGTTTACCAGTAACCACACTTGGGAGACTTCAGCACCTGGTTATGTACTGTTCAGAAGAGACTGAGGTGCAAAAAGGGGGGGGTGGAGTGGCCCTGTATGTCAATGAAAATATCAAAGCTACAGAAATTCAGAATACACATAAGGAGCCAGAAGAACTGTGGGTCACTCTGGAAACAGGAAATGGGACAGCCATAAGAACTGGGGTTGTCTACAGGACCCCAGACCAGGAGGACACAGACACATTACTGTTAGAAGATATACAAAACATGACAGCTAAAGGGGAGGTTCTGATAATGGGAGACTTCAACATGCCAGATACAGATTGGTCAACACCAGCAGGAACATCTGCCAGAACTAGACACATGGTGGATTCCCTGCAGGGGAAGGGCCACAAACAACTGGTACAACAACCCACAAGAGACAGGGCTAGCCTAGATCTAGTACTAACTAACAGGGAAGGGATCACAGATTTCCTGGTAGAAGGTCACCTGGGGGGCCAGTGACCATCACATGGTATGGTTCAATTTTGCCACTACATCTAAATCATCCCATTCCAAGGTAAAAATATGGGACTTCAGAGGAGCTGACTTTGATAAGATGGCCAACAGAGTAAAGCTAGCTCTGGCAAAAAGAAACACAGGTGAGGGGGTACAGGCAAAGGGGGTAAGCATTAAGAATGTAATACTTGAAGCAACATCCCATTGTGTTAGACAGAAAAGGAAGTGCAAAAGAAGAAGGAAACCACTTTGGTTCTCGAATATAGTAGCAGAAAAGGTCAGAGCCAAAAGGCTGGCCTTCAGGAAATATAAGGAAACACAGTGGGATGAAGATAGGGAGGCATACGAAACTGCCCAAAGGGAAGCAGGGAAGGCAGTAAGGCAGGCAAAGTCCCAAACTAAGGAAACACTAGCACGAACAGTAAAAGAAGGTGACAAGACTTTCTATAGATACATTAGTGAAAGAAGAAAGTCCAGAGGGGGGATTGCTAAGCTCAAAGGAGAAAAGGGGGCATGTGAGGAGGAGAACCCTGTAAAAGCCTATATCCTAAATATATACTTTTGCTCAGTATTTATTGAAGAGAAGGTAGGGCAGGGCCCACAGCTCAGCACCATGGACACAGGGGAGGGAGGTGAGCACTACTCCCTTCACAAAAGAAAGGGTCCTACAAGAGCTCGCTAAGCTCAGGGTGGACAAGGCAATGGGACCTGATGGCATACATCCCAGGGTACTTAAGGAGCTAAGGGTGGAACTAGCAGAGCCATTAGCAAAACTGTTTAGTGAGTCTCTGAGCACAGGAGAGATCCCAGAAGACTGGAAAAGGGCTCATGTGATCCCGCTCCACAAGGGTGGTAGCAGGGAGGAGGCAGAGAACTACAGACCAGTCAGTCTTACCTCAGTAGTGGGCAAGATTATGGAGGCACTCCTTAAGGAAAGGATAGTGCAACACCTGGAATCCGTAGGGGCACAGGATCCAAGACAGCATGGGTTTACAAAAGGAAGGTCCTGTCAAACTAATCTCATAGATTTCTTTGACTGGGTAACAAGAGTGGTGGACCAAGGGGGAGCAGTTGATGTCACCTACCTTGACTTCAGCAAAGCTTTCGACACTGTTCCATATAGAAGATTGATAAATAAGCTGGATAGGCTTGGGGTGGGCCAGAAGTTGGTCAGCTGGGTGGCAAACTGGTTGACGGGCAGAAAACAGAGAGTGTTGGTAAATGGTATACAGTCAGAAGAGATGCAAGTCACAAGTGGGGTACCTCAGGGATCAGTCCTGGGGCCAGTATTCTTCAATATCTTCATTAGTGACATTGCAGATGGACTAGAGGGTAAGGCTTGTCTGTTTGCAGATGACACCAAGATCTGCAACAGAGTAGACGATCCAGATGGGGTGGGCAGAATGAGAAGAGATCTGGATAAACTAGCAAAATGGTCAGAAGAGTGGCAACTGGGATTTAATGCAAAGAAGTGCAAGATCATGCACATAGGGAAGAGAAACCCTGAAGCCACGTATAGGCTGGGAGGGGAGTTGCTGGCAGTCACAAAGAAAGAAAAAGACTTGGGCATCATCATCACCGATGACCTGAAATCATCCAGGCAGACCTCTAAAAGCAGTAGGTAAGGCTAGGGGGATGTTAGGGTGTATTAGTAGGGGTATCACAAGTCAGAAGAGGGAGGTAATAATCCCTCTTTACAAGACACTGGTTAGGCCCGATCTGGAGTACTGCGTGCAGTACTGGAGGCCACACCTTCACAAGGACATTAACCAAATTGAGGCAGTCCAGAGAAGGGCAACCAAAATGGTGCAGGGACTGCATCAGAAGACATATGAGGACAGATTAACAGAGCTCAATATGTATACCCTTGAACAAAGGAGGGAAAGAGGTGATATGATCGAGACATTCAGACACCTTAAGGGCATTAACAAGGTGAAAGGGTCTAACATGTTTAAATATAAGAAAAATAGCAGGACAAGAGGACACAGCATGAGATTAGAGGGAGGCCGATTAAGGGGGAATGTGAGGAAATTATTTTTCACAGAAAAGGTGGTGGATGCATAGAATGGCCTACCTCAGGAAGTGGTGGCTATGAATACAGTGCAGGGCTTCAAACAGGCATAGGATAGGCATAATCGAGCAATACAGATGAGTATGAATAGATAGGCCAACTGACAGAGCACAGGCCGATGGCACATTTATAAGGTAGAAAAAGAAATGGTCAGACTGGATGGGCCTTGCGGTCCTTATCTGCTGTCAACTTCTATGTTACAACCCACATCTAGGGCTGTGCCATAACCTGTGTCTGAACATTGACTAAATATCATCTTTGGGTGGCTCTAATTGTCAGGTATTTTGTATGTGTATGGGGTATATGGCATGGGTGGTGTGGATGTAAGAAACGAAAAAATGTAACCCTAGCCCTGCACCTTGGGGCATGGGTATATCTCCTGGTCACCTTCCCATCCCATTCCACTCTCTGTTCACCCATCTTCCCTTTCATCAGTGCCCCAGTGACAGGACATGGAGAAGCATCTAAATGCCAGCTGCAGGCATTATGCCCAGAGCTGACAGAAATTTTAACAGCCCCCCTTCCTGCCCAGGTCCCCTCATTCCAGAAAACAATAATATGTCTGTATTGCCTGGACTTCCTCCATGAACTCTTTTTGTGTGAAGGCTAGTATAGTCAAGACCAGCTAGTCAGCATTGTCTCCCACCATATTCTAGCCCAACCTGCACTCTGGTATGATGTGTCTGTCCCTTTGAGCCATCCATGTCCAACCATGTCCAAGTACCTGAGGTAAGCAGTATTTCCGTCACCCACATATTGCTTCTGGTGTAACTGAGAAAGCAAGCTAGATGTGGCCCACATCATGTGGGTAACTGAGGTAGAAGAATGATGATATTGTAGCAATGGATGTGTGCTTCTTTGGATGTCATGAATGTTGTGTACCAACTATGGAAAGAGTATCCTGGACAGATTTACTGTACATATTTGTGGGAAACAGCAGCAGGTACACAATAATACCAGACAATGGCATTTTTATCAGCAAATATAGTAATGATCCATACTGTCCCATTATCATATTGCAGTGCATTTTCCAAATGTCACTTTGGAATAGCAGTTCTGGGATAATTGGCAATCAATCTAGACATTTAAACACAGAAGACAGCATCTATGCACTGGACCACCATAAGCATATCAATAATCTTAGCCATATCTTGCAATGCACAGTTGAATTCCATCCACTACCATAATATCCACAGATGGGTGACCAATCCTATAAAACATCACTCTATCAATTAAGCAATCAAAAACCATTTATTGAGAAAGAGTCAGTGCTCTTGCGGGACAGCTGTTTGAGCCTCTGCACCTCCTCCTACTAGTCAGTCTCCCCAATCTTGCCCTCTGTTTTGGCTTGCATCCCTTAATCTCTGGGCTGCTCACACATAGATCCATTTTTGTCTTGCTATACTGTATCTTTCCTCCTGCTCTGATGCAACCACATCCTTCCAATCTCACTTCTACTACCCCCCCATGCCCACCTAGGCCATCCATAACCTTCAGCCTCCACCCCCTCTACAACTACCACTTGACAAAGTCTTTTATCTTGGCTGCCTATCACAGTTCTGTTCACTAGTGCCTGTAACCACTATGTGCCTGGTAGACTGGGCTCCTGTGACTAGATTAGAGGTGTTCTGCACTTTTCTCAACTTCTGGTTAACACTGAACTTTCTATGTTGCTTTTGCATTATGTGTCATGTAACTGTTTCCCTATGTTTGTACATTTGCTCTCACTGACATGGAACATTTGAAAAAGAGCTTCCTACCGAAAGGTTGTTTCCGAAACTTGAAATAAATAAAATAAATAAATAAATAAATCTTTATTTAACCAGCTGAAAACACCATTGAGACAGGCTCATTTCCAAGGTGAACCTGGGCATACTGTACAGTAGTAGAACACAACACAGTGATAAGAGCTCTACAGGAAAATAACATGAACTCAGTATATACAGGTACATATTTACATTAGAATAGATAACCATCAGTTCAACAGTTTACAATACATAAATAGTCCATCGGTGATGTAGGTAGAGGAAGGGGACATCGAGAGGCAGTAGAAGGGGGGACAAGAGAGGGTTAGGACTTGAAACATTTACAGATGCCAGTAAAAAGGTTGCTGAGCAGCCCTTTAAAGGTTGGCATATTGACAAGGTGTGAGAGGTTTAGGGATTTTTTGATTGTGTTCCAAATGGAGGGGATAGCATGGTTTAGGGAAGAAGAGCCATACCAAGTTCTGGTCCTAGGGATGTCAAGAGTAATACAGGAGTATCTTCTCAGGGAGTAAGTTCCTGAGGGAAAAACCAGGAGCTCTGAGATGTACTGGGGAAGCTTTCCTGTTAAGGTTCTATAGGCCCACACAGTGGCATTTTTCAATCTCCTAGTGTTTAAGGAGTGCCAGCCAAGTTCAGCATATAGCGAGCAATGGTGAATATTGTAGGGAAAGTTAATAATAAATCTGAGGGCTCTATGGTTTAATGTGTCAAGTTTGGAAAGGGAGGCACAGGGGCAGTGCCTGTAGAGAATGTCATCATAGTCCAGGAGAGGAATAAATGTAGATTGGACAATCCCTATTTTGGCCTCATAAGTAAGAAGGTGCTTGATCCTATGCAAAATGCCTAATCTCTGTCTAAGCTTTTTTACTAGCTCATGAATGTGAAGTGTGAAGGACAGCCTACTGTCAATCCAGAAGCCAAGGTATCTGAACTTTTCTACTGCCTCTAGAGATTCCCCCAAGAGAGTAATGATGTGGGGACTGACCCCTTGGGAGACAGAACCACCTGTGGCTGCCTGGGGTGAAAGAACATAGTTTCAGTTTTTTTTTTTTTGGATTAAGCAACAATTTACAAAGAAGTAGGTTGTGCTGCAGGAGGCAGAAGTCTTGTTGAAGTTTTGAGCAGGCCATGTCAAGGGAAGGATTAGCAATATAGAGTACAGTGTCATCCACAAACAGATGTATGTTAGCTATGGAGATATTGAGGTCAATGTCGTTGATATATATCGTGAATAACAGAGGCCCCAGTATAGAACCCTGTGGGACTCCTCTCAAAAGAGACTTGAGCAGGCAGAGGTCTCATTGTGCTTTAACCTGCTGCTGTCTACCTATTTAGTAGGAGGTGAACCAACTGAGGGAGATGTCATCCAGGCCAATATCATGTAGCATGTGCAGGAGGAGGTCATGATCGACAGTGTCAAATGCTTTGCTTAGATCTAAGAATAGGGTGCAGATATGGTTCTTAGTGTTGAGCGCTGTCTGCACGCCATTCGTTACTTTGGCAAAGGTTGTGATGGTACTGTGATTGCATCTGAATCTGTACTGAATAGGGCTGAACAGGTTATGTGTTTCTAGGTAATCTCTGATTTGTGTATTCACTAGTTTTTTCAAGTAGCTTAGAGAGGGTTGGTATAAGGGATATGGTCCTGTAGTTGTTCAGGTCACTTGGGTTGCCTGATTTGAAAAGCAGGACGATATGGGTTATTTTTCAATCATGGGGACAATCACTTCATTGAGAGACTTGTTAAAGAGGTGGGTGATGGGGGCGGTCAGTACACAGTTCTTGAGCTTTAAGAAGAAGGGATCGATTTGATCAGCCCTAGCACTTTTAGTGGCATCAAGGGTGAGCAGCAGGTCTTCCACCTGTTTGAAATGACAGAGGTGAAACTGAAGGAGTTTGTGTGGGGAGGTGTCCTCAGAGGCAGACTTGAGGAGTCCAGGTTTAGGAGGGTAGAACGAACAGTACAAGCAGGGGAGGTATTGAAGGCAAGACTGACTGTTGTAAAGTGTTTGTTTAATAGGTTAAGGATATAATTTTTGTTGGACGTTGTTGTGTCACCTGTAAAGATCTTTGTGGGAAGGGTGGTTGGTGAGTTTGTGGCCTTGGATTTCCCTCAGAGTCCTCCAGAATTTGTTGGAATTCTTTGAGGAGGAGTCCAGACCTGATTGGAAATATTTTACCTTTTCTGCCCCGATTACTTTTGTGCAATGGTTCCTGAAAGCATGGAATGACGTCCAGTCAGAGGAAAGTTTGAATTTGCATGCTTTTTTCCCAAAGGGCATCTCCTTTATATAGGGTGGATCTAACTGAATCAGTAAACCATGGGCAAGATGTGGATCTGGTTCTGATTTTGACTAATGAAGAATGTTTGTTTATAACCTGCAATAACAAGGTTTTGAACTGTGAGTAGACAGATTCCATGGAGGGGCCAAGGTAGAAGTCTTGCCACATGATGTAATTTAGGTCCTGGAGGAAGTTGCCTTGGTTGAAGTTACGGTGGCTTCTTTTATAGGTGTAGGTAGAGGAGAAGACAGGTTTAAACAGATTCCTTATACACCTGATGGCACAATGATCACTTTTATCATTGAAGAAGATGCTGAAATGGGTGAAATTGTGTGGTTTGTTCACCTGGATGAGGCCAAGGAGGGAATTGTTGGCCGGGTTTTTGGTATTGAGTTGTGTGGCCTCGGTAAGCAATTGGAAGAGACTGAGGGAGTCACAGAAGACTTTTAAGGGGGAGGAGCCAAGTGAGAACCAATCTAGATTCAGGTAGCACATAATGATAAGTTCAGAGGTTAGTGGACCGAGTAGGGACTTGAGATGCTGCAACAATGTGAGGCCACTGGATGGTGGCCTGTAGCAACCAGTGATTAATAAGGACTCAGAAGGGTATATACAGACCAAAAGGGAGATGCATTCGAATTCTTTGGGTACGGAGGTAGCATCGATGAGGGAGGAGGAGTATTTGTCATGCACGTATATAGCAACCCCCACCCCTTGTGGGTCTATCGGCCCGGTACACATTGTACGAGGTAAACATTATAGTTTGGTCAGAGGTATGGGATTTAAGCCAGGTCTCAGATATGACAAGGAAGTCTAGGCTGGTGTGACAGACCCAGACTTGGATAGTGTCCAGCTTCCTTAGGAGACTGTATGCATTGAAATGGAGAAAAGACAGTTCTCTGAACTGGGCCAGGTTCAAAGGAGCTGAGAGAGGAGTGAGTGAGCTAGGGTTTTATTCCATATTCCCAGAGTATAATAGTAGTAGGAGTAGCAGTTTTTTGAGGGAACTAAATAAGAGTTTAAGAGATGCGGCCCATCCCCATTTTAGTTGGGAGGAGGAGGCTTGCATTACAGGTTGGGAGACATAGCTAATGAATGGGAAGGAGATGTGAAATACCACCCAAGATGAGAGAACAAGAGGGGCTGTGGTGCAGGTGAGCAAAAATAGGCATTCAAGGAAAGTGGAGTTAATTGGCAGGGCAGTGCTGGGATAGGAGACATAGGGTACAGGGGAGATAATGGTTGCACATATTGGGATAATTAGCTTGACAGTGGCACTAACAAGGCTTGAGGGGATCAGGGTCAGGAGTATAAAAATTTTAATGTAGGGAAGTGTTGAAAAACGAATGGGGTAAGTCCACACAGTCATGGTCAATAGACGAAAAAAGAACAAAGAGAACTGGGTGTGAGGCTTAATACAGTTCTTGTAGAGAGGCAAGATATTTGTGGGGTAGGGAACCCTGAAGTAACTGGGGTGACTGGGTAGAGATCGTGTAGGAGAAGATGACTAGCTGCTGCAATGCTCGTTAAGGAGGAGCAGGGGGAGAATATACTATCTGCTGAAATGCTCATTTTGTAGGAAAAAGAAGATGACTGTTTGCTTTATGGCATGTTTGGGGACAGAGAGAGGATTACCATCTGCTGTAATGCTTGATTGAAAGAGCGGTGAGCGACTGTGAGATGGGATGGGCGTGTATGTGGAGAAGGACAAGCAACAGTCGGGGCCTATGAGTAGAAAGAGGGTGGAGGAGAGTGGGGATTGGAGTGGATTTAATAGAGGCCGGACTCCAGGAGGGTGGGTGGGAAAAATTATACTTTAAAAATTTTACAGCAAAAAACTATCGGAAAGCAGGGCTACTGGTTGAAAAAAACAGAGAGGAGGCCCAGCCAATTACAATGGAGGAGCAGTCTGACACAACTAATGATGCAGTGAGCAGTGGCTGCTGCAATCAATGGAAGGCGTAGAGTTCACTTCCTTCTGGGTCCATACTTGGCAGAGCTGATGTTTGGCCAGTGGGAGATGGAGCACAGCTGCCCAGGGATGGTCTGAGCCACAGATGTTCATGGCTGAGGGAGCCCAGAGGAGGGAGGCATCCTGAAAGGAAGAAGCAAGAGAGTTACAGAGTGCAAAAGGAGACGGGCCTCGGGGCTGGAACTTCAGATAATCACTGGACATGACACAAGAGGCTGTGACAAAGAGTAGAGAAGTTGGCGGTGGGTAGTTAGAGGAGAAATAAAGTATGGGAGTAGTTAGAGGAGAATTAAGTGTGAAACTCCAAGTGCAGGAAAAGGGGAGCATGCCTGGCTGTTGGTGCTGAGATAGACTCAGATGACACATTTGGGTGGAGGAAGGAATGAGAAAGAGAAATCAGCTGGGGTAAGTTGGGGAAGAGATATGGGGTACAAAGCAGAGAAATGGGGGGGATGTGGCCAATGGTGCTGATGGCAGACTCAGACGGCAAGCTTAGCTGGGAAAAGAGAGAGAAAACAGCAGGGGGAAATAGGGAAAGAAGAAAAGTCTGAAAGAGGTTAAACAGGAGGGAGAAGAATAAAACATCTATTTGCTATCTAGCATTGAAATTACAACTAAAGGACTGCCTAAGGAAAAAGGAACAGGCAGCAAAATACCATTGGTAACAGCTACCATTAATAAATTGTAAAAAAACATGTAAAAGGCTGGATCTAATTAACAGGCAGGCATGCAGTTGAGGCAGTATGGCTCAATCTAACGAAAGCAGGCTGCACAAGTTAGACAGGATAAGATATGGAGGCATGTAGTAGCAATAAAGGCAAAAAAATTAAAATTAAACTTTCAAAATTATACGGTGAAAAATGATCGGAAAGCAGGGTTGCTGGCTAAAAAAAACAGACAGCAAGCCCAGCCAATTATGATGGAGGAGCAGTCTGAATCAATCAATAGCACAGTGAGCACTGGCTGCTGCAACCAACTGAAGGCTCGGGGTTCAATTCCTCCTGGGTCCAAACCTGGCAGAGCTGAGGTTTGGCCAGTGGGAGATGGAGCTTGGCTGCCCGGGGGCAGTGTGAACCGAAGTTGCTGGTAACTGAGGGAGCACAGAGGAAGGCGACTTCCTGGCAGAGCTGATTGACCCGTGCGAGATGGAGCGTGGCTGCCTGGGGACAGTCTGAGACGCAGTCGCTTGTGGCCGAAGGAGGCCGGAGGAGGGTGGCTTCCTGGCAGAGTCGATGTTTGGCTGGTGAGAGATGGAGCATGGCTACCTGGGGATGGTCTAAGCTACAGCCGCTGGTGGCCGAGAGAGCCTGGAGGAGGGCGGCTTCCTGCCACAGCTGATATTTGGCCAGTAAGAGATGAAGCACGACTGCTCAGGGATGGTCTGAGCCGCAGTTCTGGAAAGGAGGTGATAGACAATTTTTGTGGCACTAGAAGGTCCTTGAAACAGTGAATACCCTGAGTTTTCCATCAGGATTAATTTAAAGGTTTGTGACCGAGGTAGCCCAGAGGAGGCCGGATTCCAGGCAGAGCTGATGTTTGGTCAGTGGGAGATGGGGCATGACTGCCAAGGGATGATCTCAGCCACAGCCGCTGGTGGCCGAGGGAGCCCGGAGGAGGGTGGCTTCCTGGCAGAGCTAATATTTGTCCTGCAGGAGATGGAGGACAGCTGCCTGGGGATGGTCCGAGCTGCAGTGGTTGGTGGCCGAGGGAGCCAGGAGGAGGGCAGCTTCTTGGCAGAGCTGATGTTTGGCCAGGCAGAACATGGAGTGTGGCTGTCCAGGGATGGTCTGAGCCACAGCCGCTCATGGCCAAAGGAGCCCAGAGGAGAGTAGCTTCCTGAAATCTCTGCAACTGTTGTGAGGTATACCATTGTAACAGTGATGCTGTTACAGCGACAGTAATCTCCAACACATGCAGTGTCAACCAGGTTGCTGGAGCAATGCCAGAGTCAACGACTCCAGAGTTTGGTCACTGTCCCCTGAGATCCACCCCGCTGGAGTTGGAATCCTTAAGTCCTGGGGGGCGGGGGCACAGTCCCCCACCGCATGAACACCGATAGTGTGTGTACATTTGCCAGTCAGGGACCGGAATCGGTAGCGTCATGGATGTTGGGGACCATTTGGCACTGTAGGGGAGGTTGCCAACATTCCTGTTGCCATGGCAACATGGAACCCTTTTGTGGCACATGAGTACTTGACACACACTGTAGGATGGCATGCCTTAATACTGTACATCTACACTGTACGCCTAACACTTTACAGCCCAGCCCAACAGTTGCCTGTTGTTGATGGTGCTAGTGCTGGCTGGTGAGGGGCTTTTAATGCAAAGAAGTGCAAGATCATGCACATAGGGAAGAGAAACCCTGAAGCCAACTATAGGCGGGAAGGGGAGTTGCTGGCAGTCACAAGGGAAGAAAGAGACTGGGGCATCATCATCACCGATGACCTGAAATCATCCAAGCAGACTACTGAAGCAGTAGGTAAGGCTAGGGGGATGTTAGGGTGAATTAGTAGGGGTATCACAAGTCAGAAGAGGGAGGTAATAATCCCTCTTTACAAGACACTGGTTAGGTCCCATCTGGAGTACTGCATGCAGTACTGGAGGCCACACCTTCACAAGGACATTAACCAAATTGAGGCAGTCCAGAGAAGGGCAACCAAAATAGTGCAGGGACTGCATCAGAAAACATATGAGGACAGATTAATGGAGCTTAGAAAATGGGCTTGCAAAATCTCAGGCTCTGATTGGCTGATAGCTCTGGCAAGGTGGGCATCTATCAGACAACAGAGCCCAGGTATTAAAAGTGCCAGCCCCAACCAACCTGATTATGTTCGAAATAACTGAGCTGACAGAATGTTGAATTTTAAACAGACACCATTTTTCTTTGCTCGCTGGCAGGACAATGGAAAAAGCCAGCCCCCCCGCCCGCATCTGAAGTACACTATAAGTTAAAAAAACAAAACATTGGCAACAAAAAAATGAAGCCATCCAACCTCTCGCACCCACGCCCTCCAAACACCAGCCGATGAATTAGATGACATGCTGGCAGCCTGTCTCCATCTCTGGGGAGACTAACTTAGTCAAGTACCACCACCACCACCAGCTGGTGCTACCGTACCATTCATCAACATAACGCCCCTGCCCACTAGCAACTTTCAATAACTAAGCACTCACGTGGGGCAGTCAGGAAATGGAAAATAGCGGAGTTCCTCACTGCTTTGCCAGACCGCAAGTAAACTGACAACAGCTATCTGTATCTGATCAGGTTATTCTTATTTATTTTTCTGCTACCAAGCTCAGCATTCTTGAATACAGGTCCCGTTTTTTCCACAAACTGTCACCCTGCATTTTAAATTCTCCCACAGTGCCAAGGAAAAAAAGCAGTAGTTCTTTTCGAATTACAGAATTACAGGCAGCACGACCGCATGCTCACCCAATTATCACACCGTTTCCGCCACTTCTCCTGGCTTGCCCCTACTTCCACACTCCACCGCACAAAAGTACAAGAATTATAAAAGGCGAAATTTAAGCCTCAGCAGTTGCAGGACTACAGCGCTCAAATCTTCTCCTTGATGCCTTGCCCGACCCGCTGCTCTTTAGTTTTATCTCCACACGATCACTCTG
Organism: Neoceratodus forsteri; assembly: GCA_016271365.2. Classification (NCBI taxonomy): domain Eukaryota; kingdom Metazoa; phylum Chordata; order Ceratodontiformes; family Ceratodontidae; genus Neoceratodus; species Neoceratodus forsteri. The sequence continues at coordinate 952,845,884 of CM028134.1, forward strand.
GAACATAATCCATTTAAATCCAAACACCGTGGTCTCTTTTCTCTCTCTCAAAAAAAAAAAAACGGACAGCTACTGTGGGTAGGGTTGGGGACTGGGGGTAAAAAATTTAGTTTGCCAAGTTTGCCCTTCCTCTCAATCATTAATAAGGACATCTCAGTGGGGGGGGGTGCAGACAGTTTAGACAGTACAGGTGGAGGAACTATTTTATTACAAAATAAGAGTTTTTACATGCAAACCTAATTATTTTTTCAAACATACTGTACATAATACAGTGGCCCATTTTCTAAGCGCAATAATACCCTTCAGGGTGGGCGGTATGGGCTATACCGGACCTTCCAGGAGCTATAAGGCCCTCCGCCTGCGGCGTCGGGCCTCATTACGCCCCTGGGAGGTCTGGTATAGCCCAATACCGCCCACCCTGTCGGGTATTATTGCTTGCTTAATATGTATACCCTAGAGCAAAGGAGGGAGAGAGGTGATATGATTGAAACATTCAGACACCTTAAGGGCATTAACAAGGCGAAAGAGTCTGACATGTTTCAATATAAGAAAAACAGCAGGACAAGAGGACACAGCATGAGATTAGAGGGAGGTCGATTAAGGGGTTAAGTGAGGAAGTTATTTTTCATAGAAAGGGTGGTGGATGCATTGAACAGCCTACCTCAGGAAGTGGTGGATATGAATACAGTGCAGGGCTTCAAACAGGCATGGGATAGGCATAAGGGAGCAATACTGATGAGTATGAATAGATAGGCCATTGACAGAGCAAAAGCCAACAGCACATTTATAAGGTAGAAAAAGAAAAGGGCAGACTGGATGGGCCTTGCGGTCCTTATCTGCAACTTCTATGTTTCTATGTTTCAATGTAGAGAGCTGAGTTAGTGTAGCGAGGAGATCCTAGAAGGAAGGCAGGTCAGTTGTGCACCACCTGCAAAGAACAAGCCCTTAGCCTGCACTCCCAGAAGTGCAAGACATCTGTTCTCCAGATCTGTGAGGTGTGGGGCCTCAGAAGTAATGCCCAGAAAGAGCAGGACAGGGGAGTAAGGAATTGGCTTTTGAAGGACAGAGGTCCCAAATGTTAGACCGGCCACCACAGGAACTTGATTAAAAGCAGGACCAAAAGATGAGAAGAAGATCACCTCGCAGAGAACCACATCACCAACAGTAATCAGAGGGCAATAGTTTGACTTTATAGGGGGCATCAGGAGTCCTGTCCTATGTGCAAAACTCCAGTAGTTCTGCCAATCTTGCTCAGATAGAGTTATTTGTAGTGTTCTATCCCATTTTGCTTTAGATTGCAAGTATTGGCTGGCCAGGGTGTCTCTAATACTGGAGCAGATCTGACTGACTAGGCCTTTCTTACAAGAGAGCCAGTGAGATAGTGTGTCTTGCTTGGGAATGGAATGTGTGGCCCAAATTATAGGCTGCAGTGCATTCCTAATTTGGAGACACCTCTAGATGTCTGAGCGTGGATGCCCCTGGTGGACCTGCAGTTCTGGAAAGGAGGTGATAGACAATTTTTGTGGCACTAGAAGGTCCTTGAAACAGTGAATACCCTGAGTTTTCCATCAGGATTAATTTAAAGGTTTGTGATCCATGGTGGTGCCTGGGTTTCTCCAGATGGGAGTAGAGGAAAAAGGTGCTGGGTCAGTTTGAATCTTTTTATGAAGTTTGAGCCAGTATTTAATGGCAGGGCTGATAGTGGGATGCACAGCCATGGCTTTAGGGTAGCCAAGTAGAAAAGCAAGCGGAGTGAATAGAGCTCATATTGTTCAGTTTCCATGGTGATCTACTGGGGTGTCTCTGACATGTGCTGCTTGAACCACTGTAGGGTTTGCAGGTACCGGGCCAAAATAGTGTTTCAAGAAGAGTGCTGCAATGTGTACCAATTTCATGTTGACCACACCACAATGAAACTACTATAGCATCACCCCGATAGCATCATTCAACATCCCGACAGGCATACCACAGCAACAAGTACCCTGCAGCTATGTGCGGAACCTCTGTGGCCTCCGACCCCCGACAACACGTTGGTCCGAATGGTGAGAAAGTGCCACAGCTTGCTTTGGTGAATGGTACACTGATAGATAGGGAGTGAGCCCCCACTGCAACCATATGCACATCCCACAGGAGGTGTGAGACATGGGGGTGCACAACAGCGAAACACCCGCACAACGACTGGAGCTGCAACACAACGCCCCAGACCTGGCACCAGGTGCAAACACACAGACAGGGAGTGCACCAGTGCACAGGTGACCATCAGTAACTGTGCGATGGTGGCACAGTGCAATGATGCCAAAAGATGGCACTGTCAAAAGGGGACCAGGAGCAAGGGGAAAAAAGGGCACCAGCCAAGGAGAACTAACAGTGAAGCAATGCCACTAACGTTTGTAAAGAGTGCATGGGGGAAGTACCTGTTGTCACACCACAGGTTTTTGTACCAGCGTGAATGCACCCAGGGTGCAGTCACCTATTGGAAGCATGTGGAGTACCACACAGGTCGATGTCTCAGGCATGATATGGTCACAGAGGTGGACGATGTGTCGCTGATGGGATGGCACAATCATGTGCCCGACAGCGCTAATGTAGAGGTTCACCAGGTCTGTGCAGCCATGAAGCAGCGGGCTGTGGACACCACAGAGAGCAGCCAGCAGGTCATGGCTGCATGTTGCAGTGGCCTCACAAATGCTGTGGCGGACCACCTGCCAACAGTGGGCAACCTCAAGAGGGTGATCCACAGGGCCTGGAGGGGTGTGCAGTGGACACCAGTAGAGTCAACCACCATGGCACAGCTCATAATTCCTGAAGAGTACAGGAACACAGATGCAGGGGAACTGTTCCTGCTTCATTACTCTGGTGGGGGCCTGGCACTTTACATCATATTCAGCACCACACGGAACCTCAATTATCTGTCAAGATGCACATCCTGATTTGTGGATGGGATGTTCTGGTGCTGCCCATGTCTGTTCCACCAGATGTATAGTATCCATGGCGTGAAACTTGATACTGTACTACCAGCTGTCTATGTGCAGATGTCCAGCAGGACCGTGGGATGCTACACCGTGGTCCATGCAAGCTACTGAGCTGTGCCCGGGTCTGCATTATGACAATATCATGATAGATTTTGAGCAGGCAGCTTTAAAGGTGCTGCAGACAGTGTTCCCACATGACAGGCTATGGGGGCATTTCTTCCACTTATCTCAGTGTCCCTGGCACAAACTGCAGCAGCATGGCACCCTTGTACAGTTCTAAATGACCAACAATGAGTTCACCCTACACATAAGGATGTTGGCTGCACTGGCATTCATGCCACCCCAGGATGTCTGCAGTACATATGAGAAGCTCCGCACTTTGGAGATGTTCGTCAACAATGAGGAGGAGCTGGTCAACTGCCTGGATTACTTTGAGGACTCATGGCTGGGGCAGACTGTCCACAGTGGTGTTCGCCATAGCCTGATGTACCCCACTGACATATGGAACTACTATGCAGCCTCCAGGGAAGGGCTGCCTTGCATCAATAACAAGATTGAGGGCTGACACAGAGGATCCAATTTCCTGATGGCTGCATCGCACCACACGGTGTGGTATTTCATTGAAGTCCTGTGTAGGCAGCAACACCTCATGGAGCTTCATGTGCAGCAGGTGCTGCATGGCATGGATGGTGGGTCCAGCAGCAGGTGGACTAGGGACTGCAGTGGCAGGCTCATGGACATTGTGGAGCAGTATGAGCAGTGATGCCTTCATGACTCCCTGCTGGGCACTTCACTGAACATCAGGCTGCAGGTCTAGTGGCCATCCTGGCATTGTGAGCCATGCATGTCTCACACTGTGTAGCACAGGGATCCTGCAGATGAGTGGCCGGACTGCTCCACCCTGTGGGGCCATGTGTGGTGGTTGGGTGTTGGGTGCTATGTGTGTCTCACTGGGCCCAGTCTGGCCCCTGCCCATGTGTATGTGGCCAAGTGCTGTGGCCATACACTAGTAAACATGTCTCATCAGCAACCTTGTCTCCTGTGTACTGTGTTTGGGGTATGCAAGTAGGCTGGGTGTCCACAGCTGGAGAGGGACATCCCATTGTGCTCTGTGGGGGTGTGTGGCATGTCTCTGCCCTGTGGGTGGGGTGCCATGTGGCCCTTTGTGGCTGCGGGGGGTACCCTGTGTGCCATCCACTGTTGCTGCATGGTGCTCTGAGGCTGTGGATTTGCCGGGGGGGCATGGGCTGTAGGCTGCGGGGGTGGGGGCAGCTCTGCCCTGGGTGGTGCTCCAGTTGTGGGTGGCTCTATGTTGGGGGAGACTACTGGGTGTTATGTCCTTGGAGGGTGGTTGCTCATCCCCAGGGTGGGCTGTGCTCCAGTTGTGGGCATCTCTCTGCTGGGGGGGCCTACCAGGTTTCACTATTGTGGAGGGGGGGCTGCTCTGCTAGGGGTAGGAGTCCTGCCCCTCACATACCGATCAGTCATGTTCTGTACTGCAGATCGTTCGCTGTGCAGGTGGTCACTGTCTTGGTATGCAACATGCGGTACCCACGGTGGGATTGTGGGTGATGGTCCAGTGTCGCTGTGGTGGCTGTCTGTGGTTTCGTTGTTGTACTAGTGTCGTACAACCATGTTGCAAGAACCACGCTGTGCAAAGCACAAAAGCATTTAGAGCAACAGGAGTATAATAGTGGTAGGGAATTATTGCTACCACTGTCACTCTGCGCTGTTACTTGGAAGGGATGAAGTTGCCATGTGTGTGGTGCCTTGTTGAGCCACTCCCATGGTGGAGTGGCTAAGGCACCAGCAGACGGCAGGGTTGGCGACCTGGGACCACTGTTCAGTTCCACTCCAGGACTCTGGGTGTTGCTACTTTTATTTAAAAATGAAAAAGGAGATTCCCCACTCCCTATTTTCTCCCTATCCCAGAAGTCCACAGCCCCCCGGAATTGAATATTTTTAAGTCTGGGGGTGTGAGGGTGAAGGCCCCCAAGTCGGGGTGTGGGGGGGGGCAGAGTTCTTCGCAAAAACAAAAAGACTTCATTATTTTCTATGGTGTGCCCTGTGTTTGGGTCGGTCGCTGTTTTGCCCAGTGTTATTGTGACAGACGGCATTTCGCTTGCATCACTGTTCACTGTGTGGTTATTGTTTCTGACATTATATACCTGTGCTGGGTTTGCATGGCTCTGAAAGTCCATGGGTAACCTTCAAATAAAGGAAGTCACTAACCTCGCTCAGACCAATGCGCCCTAAGCTTTCTGTGGCTGAATCTGGACTGCTTCCCCTCCCAAAGGAAGTTGCCTGTACTGCCATCAATCTTGGCAAACCAACACGGTGGGACAGCAAGGGGAATATGTGAAAGAAGGTAAAACACTTTTGGGCAGACACCATTTTAACTGTGGCTATTTTTCTGGCCATAGTTAGCTGTTTCCAGCAGTCACATTCAGTCTTAAGGGCTGACAACAAGGGCAAATTTTGAATAGGTCTGGCACAATTTTAATGCCTATATAAGTTATTCCAATTGAAGAGCAGGTAAGGCCATGAGGTGTTATAAGGTCAGGGGAGGAAAGCAGATTTAAGGGCAGGAATTTAGTTTTAGATTAATTTTTAACCCAGAAAACTGAGTGAAGTGACTGAGAAGGGTGAGGAGAGGAGCACTGGACATACTAATATCCGTCAAGGGGACGAGGAGATCACCTGCGTACATGAGTGTGGAGTATCTGGAGGAGCCTACTTGGATTCCTGTGATCTTCTTATGTTGGTGGATTTCAGCTGCCAGGGGTTCCACCATGAACACAAAAAGGAGCAGGAAATGAGGGCAGCCTTGACGAGTGCCCCAGGCTAGGGGGAAGGGGTCTGATAACAAGAAATTTGTAAAGACTCTAGCAGAAGGACCAGAGTAAATGGAGCAGGTCCAGGCTTCAAAATGCTCACCCAGTACCAGGTGGGTTAAGACTAGATGTAACCAGTCTCATTCAAAATAATCAAAGGCCTTTTTAAAGTTGATGGCTACAGCATCTGCAGAGGTACGCAGTCCTTTTGATACAAATATAAGATTTATAAGGGGGCAGGTATGATTAGAGCTATGGCGACCTTTGACAAAGTCCACATGGGAGGAGTGAATGAGTTGGGGGTAGTAAGGGATACAGTCCTTGGCAGTGGCTTTGGTGTATACTTTAATATCAACATAGAATATGGAAATGGGGGCAATAGCTTGCCACTATAGTGGGGTTTTTCTCCTGTTTTGGAAGTACTGTTATGGTTGCTTCAAAGAGTGTGGTAGGGAGAATACCTGGTACTTCGGCTTGCAGATTAACTTATTGGAGAATTCAGGAAATAAGAGGGTCTAAAGTCTGCCATAACTCCCCTGGGTAGCCATTCCCACCAGGTACATACCCAGAGTTAAGCAAGAGAAGAGCCTAGGAGATTTCTGCTATGGTCAGGGGAGTATCTAATTGGGCTGCCTGCTGCTGGGTAAGTTTAGGTAGATTCAGTGAGTCCAGAAAGTTTGGATGATATTTGCATTCTTTTTCTGGGGTAATGAATAAAGGAGGGCATAAAAGGAGCACATAATGGAATTGACTGTTTTAAGAGCAGTACGTACTGACTCCGAAGGTTCTTTTAACCCCACAATAAAGCATTGTGCCTGTTGTTTCCTGAGCCTGTATGCAAGCAGCTTCCATCCATGCTCATCTCCTTCCCATTATTTGTGTCCGAGTATGAGGATGGAAATTTCAGCTCTATGGGAAAGTAGTATGTCAATTTCCATTCTCAATACAGCCACTCGTTGATGAAGATGGGAGTGAGGGCCTGGTTGGGGTGTGGCTTTGAGCTGGGCTTCTGCTGCTCAGCATGTACTTTCCAGCTCTATGAGATGTTGTTCTCCTTTCCTTCATCTGGCAGAGGTGTACCTGATAATCTTCCCATGGAGGGTGGCCTTACAGGCATCCCATGTATTCCCAACAGAGGTATCTTGTATGTTATTCTCTGCAAAAAAGAGGTCAGTTTCTATCTTGACCCAAGGAATGAAATCTGGGATTTTAAGTAATAAAGGGACTAGTCTCCAGGAAAGGGATTTAAGGGTGGTCCCACCAAAGAAAGTGTAGCTGTACTGTGGCATGGTCTGATAGCACCAATGGAATGATGGTGGAGTCCACTGTTGTTTGGGTGATCTCGGGGGAGATAAACCAATAGTCAGTCCAGCTGAGAGACCCATGTACCACAGAGTGATAAATATTATCCCTTTCTCTCGGGTGGAAGGTCAGCAACATATAAATCAGACCCTGATATTGCATCATCTGAGTGATAACTTGTACACTATGAGGGTGGGTTAGGGTGTCTCTAGGTAGTTTATAGACACTGGGTGCAAAGGTTAGATTGAAATCACTCCCTAGATGGATCAGTGTGCCAGAATGGGTCAGTTCAGTGGTCCTCTGTGCTAGTTTTATTCATTTGTTTTATTTATTTATAATTCAGAAACCACCTTTAAGCACAAGTGCTCTTTTGCAAAGGTTCCACATCTGACAAGTACAATAAACAAAAAATACAACATACAATTTATTTATTTAGTTTTTGTTCACTGGGTAAGTGCACTAGACAAATCCTTCCTATTTTCAGGCATGACCCGGGGGAGGGGGATACAGATGAATGCCAAGTGACCTTGAACCAGATTAAACTGTTGGTGGTATTTTTAGTGAATGAGGGAAATTTGGCCAGGACACTGGGGAAATTCCCCTACTCTTTTCGATAAGTGCCATGGGATCTTTAACATCCACCTGAACTACCACCAATTCAGGCAGATGGAACCTCGGTTTAACGTCTTATCCAAAAGACGGTCACCAGCTCAAGAACAGCCTGGTCAGGTACAAGCAACAGTAAATTATTAGCCAGGAAAATATACACACTCTATCATAGCAGTCCCGTGGGGACAAAGTTTGCAAGTGCCAGTAATGTACAAGCACAAAATAAAACATGGTATACTGGTCAGGAATCAATTAAAATGGTGAAAACATATAGGATCATCTTCATTTGGTGCATAAACAGCTTGAGTATCCATAAGGACAAAAACCCAGCAACTCAGATGGTCAGCTTCTGTACGAACTAGGTTACTTCTAAGGGTTTTGTGGACTAATATTACTACCCCCTATTACACGTGGGAGCACATGACAGAATTAATGACCAACCCATTTTTCTCCAGCCTAGTACAGTCATCTGCAGTAAGCTTTGTCTCCTGCAGAAAGGCTATTTTGGAGTGCAGTCTTTTGAGGTGGGATAGTATCTTTTCCATTTTACCAGAGAATTCAGGCCGCTGATGTTCCATGTATGGCAAATTATGTCAACCATATTTGAAGTAAGAGGAAAAAGAAGATATTTGGTATAGTGTGTACAAAAGCCAAGATGGCAATTTCATCAGGGAGCTCAAACCTCAAACTGGCAGCAGTGTTTCTAGCGTACCACCAATCAATGGGGGGGCTGTCTCTCACTTGTGATTTGCATACACAAAAAGCTCCCAGTAGATAGGAAGAGAATTCAAGAGATTGCTATGCTGCATAAAATAGTAAACCTGAAGTAACAACAGTAATTATATACAGAAACAGTACAGTAGGTTATATTTGGATGAAGGTTCTCAGGGCTGATAGCAAAACGCCTACCAATATCCACCATCCCACAAACAAGAACATGGTAAGTACACATACATGTGAAGCAAAACCAAGCATTGTCTGTCTGAAAAATTAACTATCTTAAAACATGGTGCCTATTCATGAGCTTCAGAGCAGTTCATGGTACACGTGCTGCAAGGGTAAAGGCAATCATGACTTAGGCATCCAGGTAAACATATGAGGAGGTGGAGACCCTAGATAGGGGTTCTCATATGGGTTAAGCAGAGGATCAATGGTAACTGGGTATACCTTCAGCTCCTCTGCATCAAGTGGGGTAGATGAGATCCCAGGGTGGGGGGTTCTCTGGGACAGCAGATCAGTTAACTACTGCTAATACATCATTTTCAACAGGCATTTGGTCTGAGAATGGAGAGTAAGGAAGGGTATGGAGTAGAGGGGAGTGGGGCGGGGGGGGAATGGCCCTGAGGTACCTGGACAGATTCACATCCTTGAAAGCACAACCACTGCCAAGAGGGGCATATAGGCAGGGCAAGGGTCTGGCTCCACAGGAAGGAAACCATAGGAATCATAGGGATTAAGTAGAGAGAACCATCCTATAAAATCAAAACAGTAAACTATTCAAAGCTACCATTAAACTGTTATAATAAGGGCAACAATGAAATTGCTAACAACAAGTTTAAATGGTAGTGGTGCCCTAATAACAGGTGCAGTGTCCTATCCCTGAGATGAGTACCAGAACAAGCAATAGCTAACAGCTTGTACATCTCCCCTCATTTTGGTGGAGATTCAGTAATCTAAATAACATGGTTCAGATAGGGAATGTTCAGTACAGTTGAGCTGGAGCCTAAAGCTCTGCAAAAAGTTCTGTGTAGTCTGTGACAGAGCATATCAAGCATGGTAGGTTAGTCCACCAGTTGCAAAGAAAAGTCACAGAGGTGAGCCAGTGCTGCGAGAGTATTCAAATAAAACCACGATGGTCCGATACTTATTAGGAGTGGCAAGTGAGTGATTTGGGGCTGGGGGGGTGAAAGGTCCTCTGGGTATTCAGTATCGTTAAGAGGAGCTCATGGGGTATGCTGAACTCTGAAGTACATAGATAAAACAACACCCCTCTCCAGTGCTCGGGCCATCTCCTTACACTGGGTATTGTGAAGATAAAGTGTACAGTACCTGTGTCTCAGCACAACTTAGCCGCATGATGTAAGGTCATGGTGTGATGGTCAGATGTAGATGTTGTCTTCAGTGGGAATGCTGTGGTCTCCAGCACTGGTGCCAGGGTATGTGGTTGCTGCATGTAAGCAGCAGCAAGAGATGCTCAGAACATCTCTGATGTATGTGCAGTAGCTGGAACTGGTGGTGCTGAAGTGATAGTGTTGAAGGCTTCTGGCTATGACTGCTCCAGGGATTTTGGCCGAATCAGGGCAAATTGAGTGGAGAAAAGCACTGCCCCATCTCATCCGAGATGCTTTGGTTTCTGTGTCCCATCTGTGGCTTCAGGATCTCAGAGACTGAGTCCTGGAGTCCTTTTTGTGATGCTGGAATTGATGCAGGCACTTGTGTCTCCTTGATGGCAGGTTCTAGAAGCTGGCAACTATGGGCTGGGGATCCTGGCTGGAATTCTGTGAAATAGAGAGACCTACTTCCATGGCTTCACCTGACACTCCAGTGGCACAATCTTGCTGTGATCTAGGCTTCCTCATCTCTTCACACCAGTATTTATGGAGGAAGTCCATAAGAGCCTCCAATGTTGCTAACATTATAGGGACTCCATTGTGGATCACCTGCATAACTGCCAGGTATCAGAGGTAAAACTGTAGGCCATACGAGCCTCTGATGTTGCTAACGTTATGGGGACTCCATTGTGGATCACCTGCATAACTGCCGGGTATCAGAGGGAAAACTGTAGGCCAATATGATGCGTAATTTGTCGAGCCTCCGTGTACGCCCAGCATTTGTTTGACAGTTCCTTTAAGAAGTCCTGAAATACCTGAATCATGTGATTTTGCCATATGAGGTGCCCTAATTCAGAGAGAGCTGGCAGGGGTGGTGAAATGGCTATGTACATTCTCTCCTCCCTCCATTACTCCACTATATACTCATCATCTAACCCAGCTACCCATTACTCCATTGCCACCCAACAAGTGTCCTTACCTTTCACTCTTCCTATCTTTATAGCTGGCGTTACTGTCACCCAAATCTTTAGCCCTCTATCATGAAAGACCTATTATCTTCTATCACTACCCTCTCCCACTCTGGGGAGCTATATATCCTAGGTAACTTCAATTTAAATTGGTTGCCACCCAAAACAGCAAAAACATGAAATGAAATTGAAGAACTTATCCTATCTCAGCTGATCTATGAACCCACCCCGCCTCAACCATAAGACTCAAAATCACTCCCTCCTTGACTGGGCCCTTACCACCTACCCTTGCAGAATCATCAGCTCTGGCATTCTTCCTGACATGCTCAGTGATCATAACCCAGTATTCATAGTCACGAAAGTACACAGGCCTAAGGCACCACATAAAACATTGCAATTATGCTGCTTCAAATCCACTGAGCTTGAACCACTCTTGTATAACTTTGCCCACTCTGACTGGTCTCCCTTAGCCTCCATCCCCTTGGTTGACACAGCCCTTGAAAGAAGTTTTTCTGGAAATTGGAATATCTTTGCACCATTTAAACAAACCAGGGTCAGGGGTAACCACCTCCAGAAGTTTTGGCCTGCCACAGAGCCAGGGATTATGCCTGGAAGTGCCACAAAGCAACTCAGCTCCCAAATGACCTCACGTTGTTCTGCAAGCTTCGTAACACCTGTACCAGGGCTACAAGGTTAGCCAAGTCTGAGTATTTTAAATCTGACTTCCACACAAACATAACCTCTCCCTCCAAGTTCTGGAAGGTGGTCCATGCCCTCTTTATGCCTTCATCCCATCCCCCAGCCCCTGTGCTTAAAATAAATGGCACTCTAGTGGAAGATCAATCTGCTGTTGCTGTTGAATTCAACTCCTATTACACCTCCTGTGCAAATGAGCTATTAAAGTCCCTACCTACCTTCCGATCTCCTCCCCTCCCCCTTCCATATCCTCCCTTCCACCTTCCTCTCTCATCCCATTCTCCTTCACTTATATCTCCCCAAATGATACTCTAAAAGCCCTGCTCGCTATCAATCCCTCAAAAGGCTCCTCCCCAGATGGCCTTGACCCAAACCTCCTGTCCTTTTCAACACCGGCCATTGCCTACCCCCTCTCTCCAATTCTAAACTTATCATTCACAACTGCCCCAGTCCCCTCTCCATGGAAACATGCAGTGGTTCTCCCTTTATCTAAAGGTGATGACCCTACATCTCCTGGTAACTGTCACCCTATCTCTCTTCTCCCTACCCTAGCTAAATTACAGGAACACCTTGTTCTCTCCCAGCTTACCTCTTTTCTATCAGACAACTCCTTCTTCACCCCTTTCCAATCTGGATTCAGGAAAAAACACTCTACTACCACCTCCCTTCTCTGGCTCACTGATTCTGTCCTTATTGGGATGGACAATGGCCAAATCACCTCAGCCATCCTTGACGACTTAGCCAAGGCTTTCAATGCTGTTTCCTACTCCCTCCTCCTTGACTCCCTCATCAGCTGGTCATTCCCCCATAGCCACTAGCTGGTTCAAAGCCCACCTCACTGGAAGATCCCAATCCATAAAAATCTGTGATGCCATTTCACCCCCCCCCCATCTGCACCGGAGTTCCCAAGGGCTCTGTGCTAGGTCCCCTTTTATTCTCCATTTTCCTAAATGACCTCCCTTCTGTTTACTCCCCCACCACTGCCATACATACGTATGCCAATGATATGGTCCTGTGCCTCTGGTTCATGCCCAACCTTGGTTACAACCACCTTGCAGTATGACATTGGCAAGGTTCAGCTCTGGTTTGCAAACCATCAATTATTCTTCAATGCCAAAAAGACAGTCTTCATGACCTTCGGCACAAGGCAGAGACTCTCTATGCTCCCCTCCCTGCCCTCTTTCCACACCCTTGATGGGACTTTACTGGAGGACATTTCCTCCTTCAGATACCTAGGTGTCTGGCTAGACCAACACCTTAACTTCTCTGGACATATCGACTCCATCCAAAAAAAAACTGCACCCCAAGCTTGATGCCCCATTCTGGAACCACAGCTGCATCCCTCCTGCATCTAGGCAAGAAATTGTCCAAAAGAGTATCCTCTCCATTTTCAATTACTGTGATGTAGTCTGTAGTGCTGCACCAAAGTCCTCCCTGACCAGACTGGACACCCTCTTCAACTCCTTCTGTTGCTTTGCCCTTGATATTCCCTCTCACTCACACCACTGTATTCTGTATCAAGCCATCTCCTTCCCCTATATGTCAAATAGGCGCTTTTCCCACTGCACTAAATTCACCTCCAAGCACTGGTTAGGCGAACACCATTCCTACCTCTCCTCCTCATTAACATCTCCTCCACCCTCATCTCACTACCTTAGATCAGTAGACCACCGTACTTTGGTTGTCCCCTACTGGTCCACCCTTATTGGTCAAACAAGCTATTCTTATCACCTACCAAAACTCTGGAATTCTCTCCTGCCTCAAATTCGTCACTCCTCCTCCTCCTCCTCCTCCTCCTACTCCATAAATTCTGCACATCATAACTACCTCTCACCAAACTGCTCCTGCTACAACCCACCCTAATTTTCCCTTCCATTTTTCCCCTTCCTCTATAACTCCTCATAATTCTTCCCCCTCCTTCCTCTCCAACTGCCCTTGCTTATCCCTCACTTCTTCCTACTCCCCCTACCCTCAGTGAACTCCACCAGTTCTGCATTTTGAAATTCTTCTCACCCAGTTGCTCCTGCTTCAACACTCCCAAATTTCCTTTCATTTCCTTTCCCCTAATACTCCCCAGAATTTCCTCCTCCACTTTCTACCTCTATCTGTCCCACTGATCCTCACTTCTTCCTACTCCACCTACCCTCAACAAGCCAAGTCCTTCCTGCAACCCTCACCCCCACAACACATCCTAGTCCTCTCAGTCCCCTTGCAGGTTCCCAACAACCTGAAGGGGGCCCCTCTAGCACTAGGTTTCACCCATCCCCTACCCCTTCCTTCCCCACTATTCCTCTCTTTGTACTCCTTCCATCTTCCCTTCCCCCTTTGACTCCATTTACCCTCCTTGTATGCCTTCCAAATTGTTGTTGTCCTCATTTCATTGCCCTCCTTCTTAGTTGCCAATCCCCCCTTTCCATGTCTGTCTGCATCTCTGCTACACTCTTATACCTGTACTTATATTAAACTTATTATACAGCTAAATCTTCCTCCTCATTCTATGTTAATTCCTGCTCTATCATTGCACCCAAATGTAACAGTCACTGTAGCAAGCATATGTATGCAACATTAATGTAACAATCTTTGTACATTGTCATGCTTTTGCAAATATTTGCAAAGTGCACATATGTAACTTGAATGTTGTGCTTAGAGTGAGATGCCAACTCCTGTTCTATCAACTGCTTCTTAATATAATTAATCACTGTATTGAGCATATGTATGTATTATTATTGTAACAATTTCTGTAAATTCACGTGCCTTGCAATTATTGCAAAGTAGACTTATATAACTTGTATACCTGTATTTAGTGAGTATGTGCATGTACAGTAGGTATGTATGTATTATTGCACTTCTCCCTTTGCTCCCCCCCCCCATATCGCACTGGGAGATGAGCATCTTGTTGCTCAGTGTGCCTACCTGGTAAAACATTTCAATAAATAAATAAATTCTCTGGCTCTTCATAGGATCTTCTATTTGGTGGCAAAGTTGCAGAATCTGGCTAGGATAGGACACGGGCATTCACCCTTCTTTGTCAGCGGTGCCAGGGAGTGATAGGCCTTCTCAGTATCAACCATGCATTCCCCTTTGAGTTGGAGGATGTCGGGTAAAACATGTTAGAGGAAGCACCTGGTGTCCTGAAGTTCTTCCCCTTCAGGGAATCCCATGAACCGTAGATTGTTACAGCAACTACAGTTCTCAAGATCATAGACCTTGTCTTGTAGAGAATGAATAAGGTGGCTTTTGCTCTCTGACAGTCATAGAAACATAGAATTTGATGGCAGGTAAGGACCGCTTGGCCCACCCAGTCTGCCCATTTCCCTACCTAATGGATAAGCTGCAGATCCTAGTTAACCAGCATCCTACTTCTTTCTACCCCCACCCCCTAGAATTGCCTTATGGCTGTCCCATGCACGCTTGAATTCAACCACTGTTTTTAACACCACAACCTCCACCGGAAGGCCGTTCCATGCATCCACAACCCTCTCTGTGAAAAAATACTTCCTTACATTACCTCTGAGCCGCCCCCCCATCTTCAAATTGTGCCCCCTTGTTCTTGCACACCTCTTTTTTTGAAAGATGCTACCCTCTTGGACTTTGTTGATTCCCTTGAGGTACTTGAAAGTTTCTATTATGTCCCCCTCTCCCTCCTTTCCTCGAGGCTATACATATTAAGCTCCTTTAGTCTCTCTTCATATGTCTTCTGGTGCAGACCCTGCACCATTTTAGTGCCCTCCTCTGGACAGCTTCCATCTTGTCTATGTCCTTGTGGAGATTGGGTCTCAGAACTGCACACAGTACTCAGATGGGGTCTCACCAGCTGTCTGTACAGAGGGATAACAACTTCCTGTTTTCTACTGGTGATGCCTCTCCCTATGCATCCCAGTATCCCCCCATCCCTCCTTACTGCCCTCTCACATTGCTTGCCCACCTTTAAGTCATCTGATATGATTACCCCCAGGTCCCTTTCCATTTTTGTTGTTGTTAGTATCTCACCCCCATTGTGTACTCTTCCCCTGGGTTTTTGTTTCCCAGGTGCACTACCTTGCACTTCTTAGCATTAAATCTAAGCTGCCATACATTTGACCATTCCTCTAACCTTGCCAAGTCCCTTCTCATCCTTTCCACCCCACCTTGTGCATCAACTCTGTTGCAGATCTTTGTGTCATCTGCAAAGAGACATACTTTCCTTCCAGTCCCTCTGCAATGTCGCTTACAAAGACATTGAAGAGGACCGGTCCTAACACTGAACCCTGCGGCACCCCACTAGTAACCCCCCTTTCTTCAGAGTGGACTCCATTTACTATTACCCGCACTGTCCTATTCTCCTGCCAATTCTTTACCCAGGCTATCATCTTGGGACCCATTCCCAGGCTGGCTAACTTTTATATTAATCTTTTGTGTTGGACTGAGTCAAATGCCTTGCTAAAGTCTAGGTAGGGCATGTCCACAGCCTCTCCCTGATCTACTACTTTGGTCACCCAGTCAAAGAAATCTATTAGATTCGTCTGGCATGACCTTCCCACTGTGAATCCATACTGCCTTGGGTCCTGTGCCCCTCTGGCCTCTAGGTACTTGACAATTCTTTCCTTCAGAAGTGATTCCATCATTTTCCCTACCACTAAGGTTAAACTAACAGGTCTGTAGTTTCCTGCTTCTGCCTCTGCTCCCACTTTTGTGAAGGGAATCACATCTGCCCTTCTCCAGTCCTCAGGTACCACCCCATCCTCCCATGATTTGTTAAAATTCTGGGATGAATCCCATCAGGCCCCATTGCTTTGTCCACCTTCAGTTTTAAGAGTTCTTTCAGAACCCTTTCTTCTGTAAATGGGCTGGTATCAACTTCTGTATCCAGAGTGTTTCTACTGTTTGTTTTAGGTACCTCCCCCTCTTCGTTAGTAAATACTGAGCAAAAATATTTGTTTAGTATCTCTGCCTTTTCACAGTCACCCTCTGCCCACCCCTCCCCTTTATTAAGCCTCACTATCCCTCCCTTAGTCTTCCTTCGCTCCCTGATGTACAGTGGCGTGAAAAAGTATTTGCCCCCTTCCTGATTTTCTCTATTATTGCATATTTGTCACACTGGATGTTTTCAGGTCTTTAGACAAAATATAATATTAGATAAAGGGAACCTGAGTGAACAAATAACACTTTTTTTTTTTACTTATTTCATTTATTTAATGAAAAAAGTTAACCAACACCAACTGGCACTGTGTGAAAAAGTAATTGCCCCCTAGTTAAATCAACCCAATTAAAGGGATAATTAGAGTCAGCTGATTGAACACAGCCAGGCTTGATTACAGCCAGCCCTGCTCAATATAAATCTCACTTATTTTGACCCTTACCATCAGAGTCACGTTGCCAGCACAAAGATTCAACAAGCACATTATGCCATGATCAAAGGAAGTTCCTGAAAAGATCAGAAAAAATTTGTTGCCCTCTATCAGTCTGGAAAGGGTTACAAAGTATTTCTAAGGCTCTGGGACTCCATCGAACCACAGTGAGAGCCATAATCTCAAATGGAGAACACTTGGAACAGTAGTGAATCTTCCAGGAGTGGGCGGCCTGCAAAATTACTCCAAGGGCGAGCGTAAAATCATTCAGGAAGTCTCAAAGGATCCTAAAACAACATCCAAGAACTGCAGGCTTCTCTTGCCTCAGCTAAGGTCAGTGTTCACTGCCCACAATCGAAGAGAGACTGGGCAAAATGGGCTTCATGTGAGAGTAGCAAGGCGGAAACGACTGCTAACCAAGAAGAACATAAATGCTCGTCTCTCATTTGCCAAGAAGCACCTGGATAATCCACAAGCCTTTTGGGAAAATGTTCTATGGACAGATGAGTCCAAGTGGAACTTTTGGATGACATGGATCCCATAATGTCTCGCGTAAAGCAAACACAGCATGCCACAGTAAGAACACCATACCAACAGTCAAACATGGTGGCGGTAGTGTGATGGTGTGGGGATCTTGCTGCCCTAAGGACCTGGATGACTTGCCATAATTAAAGGAACCATGAATTCTGCTCTGTACCAGAAAATTCTTAAGGAAAATGTCCGGTTATCCTTCCGTCAGCTGAAGCTGAAGCGTAGTTGGGCCATGCAGCAAGACAATGATCCAAAGCACAAAAGCAAGTCCACATCAGAATGGCTAAAAGAAGTAAAATTAAAGTTTTGGAGTGGTCTAGTCAAAGTCAGACTTAAACCCAATAGAGATGCTGTGGCAGGACCTGAAACGAGCAGGTCATGCTCGAAAAGCTACCAAATGTTGCTGAATTAAAGCAGTTCTGCGAGGAAGAGTGGGTTAAAATTCCTCCACAGCGATGTGAAAGACTGATATTGAATTATAGGAAGTGTTTGGTTGCAGTCATTGCAGCTAAATGTGGCATAACCAGTTATTAAGTGTAAGGGGGCAATTACTTTTCACACAGTGCCAGTTTGTGTTGGTTAACTTTTTTTCATTAAATAAGTGAAATTAAAAAAAAAAACAAGTGTTATTTGTTCACTCAGGTTCCCTTTAGCTAATATTACATTTTCTCTAAAGACCTGAAAACATCCAGTGTGACAAATATGCAATAATAGAGAAAATCAGGAAGGGGGCAAATACTTTTTCACGCCACTGTACCTAAAAAAGGTTTTATCCTCCTTCTTAACTGAGTTGGCTATCTTTTCCTCAGCTCGGGCCTTTGCTGTTCTGACTGCCTTCCCAGCTTTCTTTTGCTTTAACTGATACCATTCTCAGTCCTGCTCCTTCTGTGATTCCTTGTACTTTCTGAATGTTTTCTTTTTTTCTTGAACCTTCATTGCCACCTCCTTTGAGAACCATAGTGGTTTCTTACATCATTTTGTTTTGTTTATTTGCTTCACACAAAGGCTTGTTACCTCTGTGATGGCAGTTTTTATTATTCCCCATTGTTCTTCCACCACTCCTTCCAGCCCATTTGCTAGTGCATTCCTTAGGCACTCATCCATTTTGGCAAAGTCAGCCCTCCTGAAGTCCAGTACTTTTGCCTTTGTATGGCTTGACTCTATTGCCATGTTTATTGTGAACCATACTGTTCGATGGTCGCTAGTTCCCAGATGGCTGCCCACTTCTACATCTGTGATCCTCTCTCCATCTCCATTTGAGAGGACCAGGTCTAAGATTGCTCCCTCTCGAGTGGGTTCCAATACTAGTTGTCTAAGGCATGCCCCCTGTAGAGCATCTAGAACAACCCCACTCTTAGAAGTGGCTGCTGCAACTGCACTCCAGTTAACTTCTGGCATATTCAGATCACCCATCAGCAATATCTCCCCTTTATCTGCCATTCTAAGTATACTTTCTATCATTTCCTTGTCCATTTCCTCCCCCTGAGAGGGGGGTCTGTATACAACCCCTGTGCGGATTGTGGTGCTATTGCCTGCCTCCAAATTGACCCACAGTGCTTCTTCTCCTCCCCGTTTACTCTTTTGTTCTGTTGCTTTGATTCCTTCTCTTATGTAGAGAGCTACTCCTCCTCCTCTTTTACCCTCCCTGTCCCTCCTGTAGATAGTGTACCTTGGTATGTTTACATCCCAGTCATGGTTCTGTGTGTACCATGTTTCTGTGACTGCCACGATATCCAGATGTTCCTCCTCCATCCAGGCCACTAATTCAGGAAGCTTGTTACCCAGACTACGGGCATTGTTACTCATTGCTCTCCATTTTTTGATGGCTTTACCTTCTGTTGCAGCATCCCCCACTGACCTTTCTACCTTGGTCTTTTTCTCATTTAGCACCCTGTTTTGTAGGGGGAGGCTGGGATTTTCCTGTTGCTTATCAGTGCCTCCCCACTTGACTAGTTTAAAAGGTTGCCAATGAAGCATTTAAACCGATTGCCCAAAAGACTTGTTCCTTCCTGGACAGATGCAGACCATCCTGCCATTATAGGCTGGTGTCCTCAGGTGGAACCCCAGTCCCAATGAAGCCAAACCCCTGTGCTCCACATCATTTTTCAATCATTCATTAAAATGCATGGTGCAAAGTACCTCGCCTCACCCATGCCACTGACAGGCAGCACCTCTGAGAAGGATACTGTGTGTGCCACTTGTCTTAAGCCCCTCCCCAACTCTACAAAGTCCTTCTGCACTGCTCTAATCTCATGATGAGCCAAGTCATTTGTCCCTAGGTGGACAATGACGTCCAGCTCAGACTTCTGTGCAACTGTTCTCGTGATCCTAAGGATGCGCTTCATGTCCCTCCAAGCCATGGAACCAGGCAGGCACCTTACTTCAGTTTTCCCTACTCCCCCCAGTTCTATCCCCCTAATAACTGAGTCCCCCACCAGGAGCTGCTTCCTTTCCCTGTGGTGCCCTCTGCCTCCTTCCTGAGGGCCTCCCTTGTGACAGTTGTCTGCACCCTCCTTAGTCTCCTCTGCGGGTGCATCCATAGGGGAACTATGCTCCCCCGGAATGGTGTTTGGATTGTGGAGTGGAACAACTGACTGGGTGTGCCTCTGTCCCACCACCCTTACCCTCCCTGAGCCCACTGTGGTCCAACTGCTGTGCATTCTTCGCAATCTCTGAGGTAGTGGTGGTGGCTCTGGTGCTGCCTGGATGAGGGAGGTTCCCTTGCTACTGTTCAGTGCGGCCTGAAGACAGGCAACTTCCTCCCTCAGGGCAGATAGTTGTCTGCAAACAGGGCAGCATCTCAGCCTCCAGAAAGACTCCCGGAAGACTGCTGCCCCACAGTCATTACATTGTACTACTCCCCACATAACTGTCTACCTTGTTTAGTTTTTTTTTTTGTGTGTGTGTGATTGGTTTGCTATATAGACATATATGTATTTATGTAATGTGTATGCTTATATTGTCAGTGCAGTGTGCTAGAGAGGATATGACAGTGATATGCACCTTTCCCTCTTGATCAGATCTTGCATGGCTACCTCACTGGAGTCAACTTTACGCTCTTTCTGAAACAGGTGTGTCTTCGCTTTCTGGTTAGCTATAGTGGTTTGTTGAGAGGCTGCCATAACCTCCAACATTTGGCAAATGAGGTGGTTAAATATGTATTCTATCATGAAAGACTCTCACACTTGTTTCCTGCCCAGCGCCATGCTTTTGTAGGTACAGTAGTATAAGTCGGAGCTCAGAATGTGAAAAGTACCAGATGAATTTTGACAATTTAATCACACTGGAGACAAGTCTGAAATAGATAGTGTATCATTGAGGGTACTGATTGGTTGTTTAACACCATTATAATCAGGATTTTGATGGATTTAATGCAGAGGAAAAGGGAGCTACCAGAATAGGCAGCCATCTTGCAAGGGGTTAAGCCCCCCCCCGGAGTCTCTTTCAAAGGAGGAAAAGCACAGCACAAGAGGGCATGCAATGAAGCTGGAAGGAGGGAAGCTAACGAGGGATATGAGGAAACGCTGCTTTACTGAAAGAATTGTACATGCCTGGAATAGACTGCCAGTGGAAGTGATGGAGGTGAAAACAGTAAGGGACTTCAAGCATGCATGATACAGACATAAGAAATATTAGTGACTAGGCAGGGAGGAGAGAGGCAGACTAGGCAGGGACCATGTGGGCAGACTGGGTGGTTAAAGCAGTCTTTTTGTGCCAAGAAATTTTATCTTTCTGTGATTACTCTTAGTCAACTAGCAAGTATAAACAAATCTAAAAGTAAACAATTTTAATCAACTGTTTGAAAGCCCCACCAAATAAGATAAAGTTCATAAGTGTTCTTAATCTTGCAGCTGAAGAAAATATAATGAGTGCAGAGATACTGCACAAAATGGAAAGGGACCTGGGGGTAATCATATCAGATGACCTTAAGGTTGGCAAGCAATGTGAGAAGGCAGTAGGGAGGGCTGGGGGTATACTGGGATGTATAGGGGGAGGCATCACCAGCAGAAAACAAGAAGTTGTTATCCCTCTGTACAGACAGTTGGTGAGACCCCATCTGGAGTGCTGCATCCAGTTCTGGAGACCCCATCTCTGCAAGGACATAGACAGGATGGAGGCAGTTCAGAGGAGGGCAACTAAAATGGTGCAAGGTCTGCAAGAAAAGCCATACGAGGAGAGGCTAAAGGAGCTTAATATGTATACCCTTGAGGAAAGGAGGGAGAGGGGGGACATGATAGAAACATTTAAGTACCTCAGTGGAATCAACAAAGTCCAAGAGGGTAGCATCTTTCAGAAAAAGAGATGTGCAAGAACAAGGGGACACCATTTGAAGATAGAGGGGGAAAGGCTCAGGGGCAATGTGAGGAAGTATTTTTTCACAGAGAGGGTGGTGGACACATGGAACAGCCTTCCTGAGGAGGTTGTGGGGTCTAAAACTGTAGGAGAATTCAAGAATGCATGGGACAGACATAAGGCAATTTTTGTGGGGGATAGGAAGAAATAGGCTGTTGGTTAAATAGGATCTGCAACCTATCCTCTAGGTAGGGAAATGGGCAGACTAGGTGGGCCAAGTGGTCCTTATCTGCCGTCAAAGTCTATGTTTCTATACTGAGCAGAAATTTACAGCTTGGTGTCAACCTCATGTATAGGTGTTGCTGAGCACTAATAAAATGTTGTTAATAATATGTGTTCACTTCAGCATGAGTTGCTTTTGTAACTTAAGATGCTACTCGACAATGAAGTCTGACTTATGAAAAGTCAGTGGTGGGTACACTGGGATGGTGGTGCAGCTTTTAAAGTTTTAATTTCAGCAGACAAGAAGAAGCGCACTCACCAGCGCAAATCAGGACTCAGCAACACAATGGCCCCTATGCTCTAATGGGCAGAGTGGCTATGCGCTGCGTATCTTGGGTGAGTAGCCACCCTGCACTCATTTCACCCCCAGAAAAGGAATGCACCAACAGGGGGTGCACAGTACCTACATGCCCAATCCCCTGTCTGTGGAAAGTGTAACATGCTGGGGTGGGCGAGGGGCAGGCCGGCACTACATGCCATGCACTAAGCCTTGTAGTGCCATCCAAAGAAGGACATAGTGGTGTGCAGGATATGCAAGGAGGGACCCTGCCATAATGGCAATATGCGGCTGGTGCCGTGCACACACAGGTTTCCCCCCAGCCCTGGTGGCATGTGGACAACACCACACACACACATATGCCAGGACTCCCCCTCAGCAGCATTGGGGGTGCCACCTGCCACCACTTGCCATGCTCCCTGGTATATACCCCACATCCCCACATGTGGCACAGCAGTGCTGCCCCACCATACACTTGGAGCCATGCCAGGGCTATCTCCCAGGGACTGTGCACAAGGACTGGGAGTGGACATGTTGGCGCAGCCAGGTGGGGGCATAGTATTACACTCTGCCACCTGCAGGGCCAGGATCATGGTCGTGGGGTGGGCAGCCGCAGCTAGTCTGGACAGTGTGCTGCACAACGAGGTGGGAGGGGCTTGACTACCTGGTCAGGGCTGTGGTGGGGGGCACTTCCGGGCAGAGGGCAGCATTACAAGAGGAGGAGGATATCTGTTCAGCTGGGCAGGTGCACCCGAAGGGGCCGGCAACTGCAGAAGGGGGGGGGGCACCAGAAAAATGGCATGGCCATGCAGGACCAGATATCCATGGCCTTATGCACTGTCCTGAACCCATGCAGGAGAACCATTGTGAGACCCAGACCAGGCATTCAATTGGCTGCCTTCCTGGGTCTGTTACTCCATCCCACCTGCCCCACGCGAACCTGCACACCGGGGGTAGGGGCCATGGACAGGTGGTGGCTGGTAGTGAATACCGGCCCGTCGCACCTCTCTATGGGTGTGGAACTCCGCATGTGGGTAATGCCCCCACTGGGGCATATTACCTGCCCATTAGTGCATAGGGCCCATATCTCTAGGAATTCACATAGATTAATAGATACATAGACAGTGTCAACAGATAAGGACCTACAGCCCACCCAGTCTGCCCATTTGATCTTGCAAGTTTACTTTATGTTTTCCTAGAAGTCTGTTGCCCTGTAACCCTGACCTCCAGAATTCCTCTATGTCTATCCCATGCTTTCTTAAATCCTGTGATTGTTTCAGCCCCCACCACTTCCTCTGGCAGGGTGTTCCACTTGTCCACCACCCGTTCTGTGAAGAAATTCACCTAATTTATTGCAACCATAATCTTGTGCAGCATAAATCAGAACTCAGGGCTCCTAACCCCTCTGTGACTTATGTTGCCTTGCAAACAAAATGCTAATACCTATCCTTTCAATCTTACCTGACTGCTCTGCTATGCATTTGTTCATTTCTTACCCATAGCGTTACCGATCTGTTTTGTGACAATCTGTTTTCTGTAAAATGTTATCCTCTCTCCAATCTTGTGTCATTGACCTTTTAGCTTTTGAGGACATATTTAATTGAGTACACTTTTCTTTCTAGCCTGATGTGCCTTTTTGAAGACACAGTATGTAACTATAAACTATGCATTTAATATATTCTACTCTCCAGCTCTGTGGCGCCTGGCGAAGGAGGTTCCCCTGGCACACTGGCGACCTGTACTCACGCACAAGCCCAGGTCAATGGGAGCAGAGATTGGTAGACAGGGTTTAAAGCATCAAAGAGGCACTATCCTCCTGGAGGGGTGTGCACCAGCACCGTCCATGAATGGCAACTAGTGGCCAGTGATGTGGTGACGCACCTTGCGGTGTGGGTGACTACACATTGTGGGTGTGTTCGAACAGGATGCTGCAGCATGTGGCACTAATAGGGTGGAGGGGTGGGTGGGGGAAAAACAGAAAAGGTTGCCCGACTGACCAGATGATGGTCACTGGGTCCCCCTCTTCCATGAAGCCCTGTCAGAATACCTTCAAAATTGTGCTCATAGCCCCGTGCCCGGAATCCAATATGGAGCTCCGGTCTCCCCTCCCACTCTCCCTGGGCTGGGGAACCCCCCAGTGATGGGATATATCCAGGCTGTCTGGGGGCATGGAATTGGATCCACAGCAGATGGCAGGAAGGAAACTGACTTGGCCAGTAGGTGGGACCCTTGGTGGCCCTAAAGAGTGGTCAATCAGGTTGTGGGAGCAGGAGCAAAGCAAAAATGTATATTCCACTCACCAGGTTAAAAACCTCTGGGAATTCTAAAGTAGACAATGTAAAATCCATTTAGTCTTGTCAGTTGTCTGATAAGAAACAGAGTAAAAAACTCATAGAAACATAGACTTTGATGCCAGATAAGGACCGCTTGGCCCACCTAGTCTGCCCATTTCCCTACCTAGAGGATAAGCTGCAGATCCTAGTTAACAAATGGCTTATTTCTTCCTACCCCTCACAAAAATTGCCTTATGTCTGTCCAATGCATTCTTGAATTCTCCCACAGTTTTAGACCCCACAACCTCCTCAGGAAGGATGTTCCATGTGTCCACCACCCTCTCTGTGAAAAAATGCTTCCTCACATTACCCCTGAACCACCCCCCCGATCTTCAAATTGTGTCTCCTTGTTTTTGTACATCTCTTTTTCTGAAAGATGCTACCCTCTTGGACTTTGTTGATTCCACTGAGGTACTTAAAAGTTTCTATCATGTCCCCCCTTTCCTCAAGGGTATACATATTAAGCTCCTTTAGTCTCTCCTCATATGGCTTCTCTTGCAGACCCTGCACCATTTTAGTTGCCCTTCTCTGGACTGCCTCTATCCTGTTTATGTCCTTGTGGAGATGGGGTCTCCAGAACTGGACGCAGTACTCACGATGGGGTCTCTCCAACTGTCTGTACAGAGGGATAACAACTTCTTGTTTTTTGCTGGTGATGCCTCTCCCTATACATCCCAGTATCCCACCAGCCCTCCCTACTGCCTTCTCACATTGCTTGCTAACATTAAGGTCATCTGATATGATTATCCCCAGGTCCCTTTCCATTTGTGTCATTGTTACTACCTCCCCCCATTGTGTAATCTTCCCTTGGGTTTTTGTTTCCCAGGTGCATTATTTTGCACTTCTTTGCATTGAATCCAAGCTGTCATACTTCTGACCATTCCTCTACCCTTGCCAAGTCCCTTCTCATCCTTTCCACACCTCCTTGTGTATCAACCCTGTTGCAGATCTTTGTGTCACTTGCGAAGAGGCATACTTTTCCTTCCAGTCCCTCTGCAATGTCACTTATAAAGACATTAAAAAGGACTGGACCCAGTACTGAACCCTGTAGTACCCCTCTAGTAACCCCCTCTTTCTTCAGAGTGGACTCCATTTACAATTACCAACTCACAATGGGTTTGCAAGCCCCTAAATATTTAGTCCTCCTGAACACTAAAATAATAGGGAATTTTTCAGTATTTGATTCACGTACCAAATATTTGGTCCCTATTCAGTATTTGGAAAAAAAATGTTGGGCAGAATAAAAACACACATAATGCCACATCCCTTCCCAAGTAGCCGGGGCTAGTCCCTTGGTCACTGTCCTCCCTACCCAACCATTTCCCACCCTCCATTCCCTCCCTCATTGTCCAAGACTGATTTATAAAAAAAAATGTTCTCCTTGCAGTGTGCCGGAGTTACATCGTCTTTATAGATCATCTTCCTCCCTAGCACTACCAGCCAAATCCCCCTCCTTACCCCCAACTGATGATATGGTAGCAGGAGGGTAGAAATTTCATCTGTCCCCGATTGGTCAGTCTTACTGGCATCATCAATGACTCACAATGCTCTGCATCACTTTTCAATTGCATGCAACTCACTTTCAGTCAGTTACATGATAGACGGACTTAACTGGTTCAGCTATTGGTTAAGGAAGAGAACTACTGGGATAGCTAGAATTCTGACTATGGCTTTCCCTCCTAAGTAGTGCATCATTGGTCAAGTGGAGGCAACTATGTAAGCAATAATACCCAACAGGGTGGGGGGTGTTGGGAAATGACAGACTGCACAGGAGTGTAATGAGGCCCAACACCAAAGGCAAGGTCTGATATTGACCAGCACTGCCCACCCTGGAGGATATTATTGTACTTAGAAAATGGCTCATTGATAACTTTTTTCATATAATTAAATAAAAGATTAAATACAGTTTTAATTAATGTTAAAAACAAAATATAAATACATTCTGCTGTAAAGTAGTCCCTCTACTGCTATACTTACTAGTAGAGGGTGTTGCTATTTAGGATACTGTGGTTCTGTCAAATTAATGTCTGTCCCTGTTCTCGTGCCCCTCCCCCGCAGTGTCCTCATGAGCTGAGTGCATATCTGTCCCTGTTCTCACGCAGGGAGCTGAAGAAGTTGCACTGATCACTCTAATGTAGTACAATGTACTTTGTTACGGGATGCACAGTGGTTTGAGCTGAGGGGCTGATGCTAACAGTGGGAGTGAACGTGAGTGGGTGGCCAGTGTCAAGGTTCCTTGGGACTTGTAGTTTTTCACTATAGAAAGTTGGAGAGTTGGTCCTTGGCAGTTGTAATTTACTTGTAATGGGTGACACAATGTGGGAAACGGCAGTTCAGAAAGTGGGCAGGTTGCCAGCACTGGGCGAGAATAGTAATCCAATATGAAAGGGATGTCACTGGTAATGTGATTTTGTTTTTTTAATCTAAAGCAAGTTTTTTGTTGGAGACTGTTAGTGGGGAGGTTTGGCTAAGCACCATGAGAACTTCAGAGCAGCCAGATCAGTAAATGTTTTTTTCATTTTGTGGCATTGTACTTGTTTTGGAGAAAGGATATAAAACAAACAATAAATATTTCTTTATTTGATGCAGCTCAGTTGCAAGTGGGAGGGGGTGGATCGGGGATGTGGGTTACCGAGATGGAGCTGCCTTGTCAAACGCATATAGATTCAAGGGAAATGTAAGTGGAATGTATTGTTTTTGAACTGGAGGCAGTTTTTTGCTATTTTTTTTTTACCTATTTATTAAACGAAACTAAGACTGACTCGGGGGGGGGGGCTTGGCCAGCTGCCAACTTGTCTGCTAAGCAAGACAAAAAAATGGCGGCTGGTGAGTTTGAAAATTTGGGGAGCCCAATGATACCCTATGTAATGGGGCACCTCAAATTGGCACTTGTTTTTCAGTGGGCTGTATTGAAAAATAAATGCGTGCCTGACCATGGCTTTCAGCCAATCAGTATGCTTTATTTTTCAAGGCCATTTTATAACACAAAATATCTACTGTATTTGAAGATGGGGGTTGAGTTATGGAAATCGGATGACTTATAGTGATAGTGTCTCTCTGGGAAGATGGTGATTGGGATGGTGGGTAAGGGTGAAAAAAGTGATCTGCTGCCAACTTTGATTCAGCTTCAGCTTGGGACATGACAGTTCATTTCAGCTCGGACAAGTTGACAAAACCATTTTGGCTCCCAATGCAGTAATTAGCAGAGGGCACAACAGAATACAATAACAAGTTACTGGAGTGAACAGCAGTTTCTGTTCTCAGGGGTCACCTGACCCGGTGCCAGTTGAAAGAGTAGAATTGCAGGAGGAGGGGTGGAAGGAGTCTGAAGGTTTGATGGCTAGTAAGGGATTCTGGGAGGAAGGTCAACACAAAAGATGTGGGGGCAAGGGGAGGCTAGTGATTAGTAGAATTTTTCATTTCAAGTTTATTGCAGGAAATCTCCATTGAGCATGCTCATTCACAAGGAGATCCTGGTTACATAAACAATGGTGCAAAAACAGATTTATGTAGAAGAAAAGGGTACATACATTGTGTAAAACAATGGAATTCATATGAATCGGTAAATGCAGTCATAAACAGAACATAGCATAACTAAATTGCAATAATGTGACAATTATGGCAAAAATATAGAGAAGACATTGGATGCAGCGGGGGAGTGAGCCAGAGAAAGAAAATTGAGAAGAGCAGTGAGGGGGAAGAGAAGAGGGAATAGAAGCAGAGGTGGAATGGTTATGGGAGCAAAAGTGGCCTGGGAGGAAGGAGTGGGCAGAGCGAACAAAGGTGAGGAAGGGGGAAGAGGGAGAGCAAAATGGGGGGGGGGGAGTTGGAGGGGAGGGAAGGTTGGGATACCAACACAAGGAACAGAAGAGGGTTAAGCGTGTATACAGCAGGAGGAAAAATAAAGAAGAAGGTGGGGGGAGGAAGGAGAAGATGGAAAAAGCAGGGATAGAATGATTAGGGAGGCAAGTGGTAGCCTGAGGAGAACAGTGGGCAGAACAAAGGGGTGGGAGGAAGATCAGAAGAGGGAGTAGAGGAAAGCTGAGGAAGATGGGTAGCGACAGAAGGGAGAGATGGTAGAGATGCTACCAAGAGGAGAAAGAATAGGGAAAATAGGGCAGGCGGAATTTAAGGGAGCTAAGCCTACTGGCATGTACACAAAACTGTGAGATGCTTACAGGCTAGTGACTTAAAGAAGTTAATTGAGACCAGGCTGGTGAGTTTGAGCACTGTCTGAATGCTATTCCAAGCCGCTGGGAGGGAATGCAATACAGCACCCTTACCAAGGGAGGTTCGAGTTCTAGGGATGTCCAGGAGGAGGAAGGCTGACTTCCTTAGGGAATAAGTGCAGTGCAAAAAATGGAGGAGAGAGGAGATGTAGTCTGGGAGTTTGTTATGTAATGCTTTGAGCTTCCATGTGACTGGTAGAAGGGAATTGAGCCAAAGAGGAGTCAGGGTTAAAAAGGAGAGAGAAAGGAAATTGACCCTTCTTCTGTTGCTAGACAATTTGGGAAGTGGACGAATGAATTAAACTCACTAGCACATCAGTCAGCACTGTTTTGGGACATGAGTTAAAACAGGGTTGGGGAGGTGGCAGTGTGGTTCCAGCAAAGAGGGTTGGAGGGTTGGGGATAGCCTCTGTATGCTTATATCCATTTAAACCTTTAAAAATAAAACTTCTGAGTTAGATTTTTCTGTGACAGATACAGCTGTTGCTAAGTATTAAAAACTATTTTATAACAGGTTGTGTGCTTCTTGAAAGTCAAAGCATTCCAATGAAGAGCTAAAAAGGCTGGGAATGGGCATGAGGGTAGAACAGCAGTTCCTTGTAAAGGAGACTGGTGTGGTCATGGGCAGCCCACAGCTCCGCTTGGAGAGAGATTTAAAAAAAAAGCAAGGAAGGAAGAAAATGATAATGCAGGGACAAGAGCAGGAAAGGGAGAAAAGGTTTTCTGGCAAGCGAGCTTAACTTTTGGATATCTGAGGAGAAATGTTATTTTAGCCTGTGGGCTGCTCCATTCAGGGGCAACAGGAGGAACTGCCCAAATCTCCTAGGCAACCCAGGTTAAAAGTCAGTGGAGTGTTGGGGGTTTGGCCATTTCAAGGGATAGGGCAGGTTTGGGCCATTCTGCTGTGACCTGCCCACTTACTGTTGCTTAATCATGCACAGAAGAGTGCCTGATTGGGGCTCCATTTACTTGGGTTTAGATCCTGGTATCAAGTGCAGTCCCTGTCGGTGGTTTTGGGGATTTGCACTACTGTTTCCTCTGCTGGGTGATTTGAAGGGTGAGGTGAGCTGCAGTGTGATAGGTTTTGGCCTGTATGAGTGGCTATGGAGTGCAATTGGTGAGAGGGTGGGTGGGTTTTCCATCCGTTTGCAAGGGGGGATGCTGTGCAGTGCAGGCTGGTTCCTTTTTAAGGCAGGAGGATCCATTGCAGTGGAGGTTTCTGGTGTGGTTCAGCGGTGGGGAGGTTGGGGATGAGTGAGGACTGGCTGGGCTGGAGTGATCCATTTTGGAATGAGATTGCTCAGGTTTTATAATTCTCTACAGCTGAATCCATGGAGTCCAATGCTGGAAGAAGGATAGGGTTGAGAGATTGGGGGCGTCAGCAGGCCACATGACCATGGGTGTCATTTTGAGGCCTGAAAGAGGCAAAATGGTAGCGGTAGGCTGCCTGCACGGGTGAAACAAAAGAAAAAGATTGAAAGGTCAAGTTACACAGTATGGGGCTGAGTGGGCTATTTAATGTTAAGCCCAGTGATAGCCTGACGGTTGTTCAATGGGCTTACCTAAATGTGCATGCATTGTGTTGGTGCAAGTTTCTCAGGTTCTGGTAACTAAGTGATGATCTGTCTGTAGGGCAAAGATCTAGATGGTTAAAAAATAAGTATTACAAATAAGATACAAGAATGCAAACAAATAATAAAAAAAGAGAAGTAGGTGAGACCTCAGTTGCTTAAGGATGCTAACATAGTTGGAAGCTGCTGTTGAAGCTTGCAGTTTCTTACAGACTGGCCCAGCATGATTATCTGAAGTTTTATAAAGACAGTAAAGGGGAGCCTATGGGTTGTTTATGGTTTGGGCTGAGGTGGTGGCATTCTCAACCCAGCAAAAAGGGGGCCCTCAGAGAATTGCGGGTTTGGACCTTGTCCTATACGTCACTCATCAGGGACATCAGAAAGTAAGTGCTAATTTGACTTTGAATATGGGAAAGGTTTTGATGAGTCACAAAAAAAACGTAGGTAGAATGGCTTGCTTTTGTATTCTATTTGAGTTGGTAGATATGGCTCCAAGAAAGCAGAAGGCAGGATCCAATAAAGATGCGACACATCAGGCAATGGCTATGATGAAGGAGGTGCAGGTGATGCTGGAGGCAGCTAAAGAGAAGGAGAAGCCGTGAAAGAAAACAGGAAAGATAAAAGTGACAGGAGCAGAAGGTGGAGGAGCAAAAAAGAGGAAACTTGAGAAAGGAGGTGAGAGAGCCAATGAGTCACAGAGTAAGAAAGACATGGTTTATCTCAAACTGCAGGGAGGCCTGAGGGAATATGTAGAGAAGATCATTGGGCCAACAGGGGAGAAGGGTTTGGGGAACTGAAGATTGTATTGCAGGAGAAAAGGAGAGCGAAGGACAAGAAAAGACACGGGGGGGTGGAGGGGAAAAGGAGACAGGAAAACAGTGGGTAAAGAACAATGGGGGTCATGTTGGGGGATCATGTGCTGCTCGCACTGAAGGAAAAAATATGAAAAAAGGAATCTGTAGATATCTTTTCACTTGTGGGCAAAGAGGCAGCTAAGAAATATGAGGAGAAGGTGTGACTAAGTAAGACAGAAATGGGGGACAGCCCTAGCTATTCTGGGGAGAATGCAAGAGAACAAGAGTTTTATTGGAAGGACTATTGAGGCATGGCTGACGGGTTCACTTTTTTTAATGCCATCTTGCTGTAGAAGCAACCAGAACTAGCCATCCTTTTCATGGCTTATTCACTTATAGTGCACAATATGTACACAATGTGGGGTGGGTACGAATGGTTACAGTATGATAAGAAGTTTCAGCAGAGCATGGCCTCCCATGGGGATGTGCAGTGGGATACTAGGCATCCAGATATATGGTTCAAGACCATGACAGTACAGACAGTAGGGGTGGGGGAGGGGAAGGGCGACTAAGGGAGCCAACAGAAGTTTTGTTGGGGATAGAACAGGGCACAGTGCACATGGGCAAATTGCAGATTTAGGCAAGCATGTTCTAAATGTGCAGGGCCATACCTGGTACCAAGGGGCAAGGGTGGGGGGGATAGGATTGGAGGCAAGCCTTTGGAGGGCAGCCCTTATAGGGTGGGTATGGGAACCCGAGGGGAGGTGTGTGGAGTCTGAGGGGTCAAAGCAGGGGGTTGGGCTTCAGGGGGAGAGGGGTACTGGATATGGAGGAAAATGAGGGGCAGAGAGAACAGGGAAAAAGGGGTGGGGTTGAGTTGGCAAGGGTGCTGATCAACAAAGAGGTGATGGGGGTTTGGCTTTAAGGGTACCCAGATGAAAGAGCATCCAGAACACTGAGGCAGAGGTTCACTAGGGGGTTTAGCTTATGGTGTGAGGGGCAGAGGAGAGCAATGCAGGCACAGAATCTGGGATCAGTAAAGGGTAAGCAGGTGGTTATGCAGAAAAGATAAGGAAGGAGATAGAGGCAGGCAAGGTGGAGGGCCTGTTCACTGTGTCTCGTTTCCAAACTTTCAGGTATCACCCTGGGGACTGGTACTAAAGAAACATCCTGGGGAGTTTCACATGATTCACCATTTGTCCTATCTGGAAGGGAAATCAGTAAATGACTATCAATGAAGAGCAGTCTGCAGTGTCATGCACGACACTGGACCAAGTGGTGCAACTAATCAGGACAATTGCTGGAGCATGGTTGGCCAAGACTGACACTGAGTCAGCATTCAGGCTGCTCCAGGTCTGACCAGCGGACTGGGAGCTATTGGGTTTTAAATTCAAAGATTTTGTTGCTTTGATAAGGCACTGCCAATGGGATGTTTGGTGGCATGCACCACCTTTGAAATGTTCAGTACGGTTCACCCATATCAGTGGCGACAGTCATTTTGTTGACACCAATATGGGTACAGGCAATATGCCACCCAGCATTTCTGTGCCAGGCATTGTGGCTCCCAAAAAGGGGAGCGCCAAAGACCCTCCTGGGAAATGGTCATGTTTTGTGGGGGGGTGAAGCTCCCCTCACACCCCACAACAAATTATAACCTCATCCAGGGCAGGCATGCCCCAGAGGTGGCAGAAATCATGTGGGCACAAAGGGCAGCATGACTAAGGGGTGATCTAAAATCAAGGTTGCCCCCTGTCATCGCCCTTATTGCAGTGCCCATATTGTAGTGCCCTAATTGCAGCAACAATATTCAGTTGCCATTCTAATAGTATACCGTTCAGTATATTGTCACAGTGGACATTTGGGGAGCAATATGGGGATAGGATGGTGGTGCATTATTTAAATGGCTTTCTGTTTATAGGGCAAGGGAAAAGAGGACAGAGGAGATGTTACACTGTTTTCAAGAAGTGTGCGTCAGGTAAGGAGTCATACTAGCAGAGGAAAAAACAGAGGGATCAAACTGTAGGCTGGAATTCCTTGGGATAGAAGTGCATAGAGAAAGGGGATTGTTCTGGCTATCGGAGGGGAACGTTCAGAAGCTGTGGGATCTCATGGTGGCAGTAAGAGGGAGGTAAAGGACGCTGCTGGTTGTACTGCAGCAAGCATTGGGGCACTTGAATTTTGCATGCAGGGCAGTAGTGCCAGACAGGGTATCTACACGCAGGTTGGCAAGAGCAACAAAGGGGGCAAGGAGCCCCCATCATTGGGTAGACATAATCAGGGGTATGGTGTTATGGGAGGAGTTTTTGCTGCAGTTTAATGTTGTCACATTTTGGCAGGACAACTGGGTATTCAACACAGACTTGGAGCTCTGTACAGATGCAGCCGGGGCCCATGGATGGGAGCCTATTTTGGGTGATGGTGGTTGTCAGAGCAGTGGCCAGAGGACTGGGAAAAGAGGGGACTGACATGGGGCCCATGGATGGGGCCTATTTTGGGGGACGGTGTTTGTCATAGGGGTAGTAAACATCACCTACCTAGATTTCAGCAAAGCCTTTGATACTATCACACACAGAAGGCTGGTTAACAAGATGAGTAGTCTGGGCAATGGGCATAAGGTGATATAGTAGGTAAGAAACTTGCTGATGGACAGAAGGCAGAGGGTGGTTGATAAATGGGAGCCAGTCCAGGAAGAGAGTGGTGAACAGTGGAGTGCCACAGGGATTATTGGGACCAGTCCTGTTCAATGTCTTCTTCAGTGGCATTGCAGAGGGTTTGGAAGGAAAGGTCTGCCTATTTACAGGTGACACCAAGATCTGCAACAGGGTGGATACTCCAGAATGGGTGCAGAAAATGAAGATGGACCTGGAGAAGCTTGAGAGATGATCAGAGGTGTGGCAAATGAGTTTCACTGCAAAAAAGTGCAAGATAATGCACTTGGGTAGGGGGAACCCTGAGGAGAGCTACAGGATGGGGGGAGTGCTGACTGTCACTAAACAAGAAAGGGACCTAGGTGTTATCATATCGAATGACCTTAAGGTATCAAAGCAGTGTGCAAAGGCTGCAGGGATGGCCAGTAGCATGCTGGGGTGCATAGGAAGAGGTATCACTAGCAGGAGATGGGAGGTGGTGATGCCATTGTATAAAACACTGGTAAAGCCTCACCTGGAGTACTGTGTGCAGTTCTGGAGACCACACATGAGTAAGGAGATAAACAAGGTGGAGGCTATCCAGAGAAGGGTGACAAGGATGGTGCATGGTTTGTACCTCAAAACATATGAGGAAAGACTAAGAGACCTCAATATGTAGTCACTGGAGGAGAGAAGAGAAAGGGATGACATGATTGAAACTTTAAGTATCTCAAGGGCATAAACAAGGTGCAGGTGGGGGATCTTTTCCAATACAGAAAAGATTCCAGAACGAGGGGACGTGATATGAAATTGGAGAGGGGTAGATTAAGAAGTAACGTGAGGACATTGTTCTACACAGAGAGGGTGGCAGATGCTTAGAATAGACTGCCACAAGAGGTGGTGGAGGCAAGTGCAGTGCATGGGTTTAAACATGCCTGGGACAGGCACAAGGAAACATTAGCCATGGAGGGAGTGATGAAAGGCCATTGATCATTTAGGGTCAGTGGACACATACACGTATAGGGCCTATGGGCAGACTAGATGGGCCTGGTAGTCCTTATCTATGGACAATTTCTATGTTTCTATATTACGTTATTGGGGATCTTTCCAAGATGGGTAGTGACAATTGTATGGGGAGAGCACCTGAGATATCAGAAAGTGGTATTTTGGTGTGACAATAGGATGGTAGTTAAGGTTTTGACTAGACAAACAGCCTCAACGGATACTGCAAAACAGGGTACTGAGGCAACTAGTACTGCAAGGCCGAGGTTGAACATGTTGCTTATAGCTAGACATACAGAGGGGATCAGCAATGCTGTGGCTGATAGCCTTTCTCATCTTCAGTTGGACAGGTTCCACGGCCTTGCACGTGGGGCAGATTCTAAGAGAATGTTGGTCCTGTGTCACTTGTGGGAGATTGGTTGGAAGGAATCCAGCTGTTATTCTGGAGCTCTTGGTCTGCAGGGATTCTGAGGCATACAAGGGATCATGGCGGGTATTTCAAGCTTTCAGAGAGCAGTCTGAAATGGATGTAAGTAGGCCAGTAATGGAAGGGCAAGTGATGAGATTCATAGTTTAGAAGTGGGAGGAAGGGCTAGTCCATTTTTCTATGGGGATCCGTCTAGCAGTGTTAAGGCTAGTGTGCAGCTTGAAGCGATGGGGAGAATCTTGTAAAGCACTGGTGGTCAGAAGGATGATGCAAAGTTGGCAAAGGATAAAAAGGAACAGCC
Source organism: Neoceratodus forsteri (assembly GCA_016271365.2). Taxonomy (NCBI): domain Eukaryota; kingdom Metazoa; phylum Chordata; order Ceratodontiformes; family Ceratodontidae; genus Neoceratodus; species Neoceratodus forsteri. The sequence goes on from CM028134.1 coordinate 952,881,310, forward strand.
AGGATTGTAGTAGCCTGATTCTGGAGTGGTTGCTTGGCATACTAGTGGGGGCGTTGGGGAGCATATGCCACTCTTTCTATGAAGCATGACTTTTTTCATTAGTCTTTTTAGTGATGTTTCAAGGGGCATTCCGGGTTAGTGAGGTGGCATTCCAAGGTGGAAAAAGGGGGCACAGGAGGCAGCTTTGGGAGGATGTACAATGGTTTGAGGACAGGGTGGAGCTATGGCTGGGCAGGTCCAAGACGGATCATGCAGGGAATGGGGTAATGTGATGATGATGAAGCAAGCGAGAAGTCAGGTGAGCACCATTCGGGCCTTGTGGGAAATTAAGTCAGCCAGGCTACTGGGGGTGTGCTGCCTTTTGTTCACGAGAATACGGAGCCCATCCCTGGTTACCAGCTGGTGATGGTTTTGAAGAAAGGACTGGAATTTTTAGGGGAGGATGCAGCACGGTTCTCATCCCATTCATTCAGGACAGAGGCAGCATCAGAGACAGCTGCAAAGGGGGGGGCAGTAACATTGGTATAACAGGTGGGTAGATGGAACTCGGAGAGCTATAGAATGTATAATAGGGAGATATTAAATGAATTGTCATTTGTGCTCCTCCAGAGCTGGCTGGAAGGAAAACAGGTATGGATCTGTGCCAACTTATTCATTTACTGGGCAAAGAGAAGAACAGCTGTGAGGCTGCGGAGGAGGGAGACAACTGTGATTGAGTTTGGGAGCAGCGAAGATGCATTGTAGGAGTATTCGTGGCATGCAGTGGGCCCAGCTGTTGCTGTCATTAGAGGATGTAAAAGTGATGCTTTCCAAGCCAGATGCGTTAAGAATTTATTTGGGGGGGCAACAACTTGGGGGGGCAGGCCCTGGATAAACACTATGTGGGGGGTAAAGGGGGGACTATGAGCAAATTAGGAAGTGGTGGCCAGAGTTGATAATCAGATGGTCTGAGATAGTGCCACGGAGAGTATGGAGGCAGGCAAGGGATGAAAGGGCCATTGAAGGGGCAAGGAAGAGGTTGAATAGGAAGGTGGTGGCCATGGTCAGGGGAGTAAGGGAGATGATTATTACACATCAACCCATTTCCCAGAAGTGTGCGGGGCTATATCAGCCTGATGGTGTACATCTGAATTATATAGGGCTATTAGCAGCTGAAAGAGGCTCTGGAGGAATGGAACAATGGTAGGCATATGGTGGGGAGGCCCATCTTTCATCGCAGTACCTGGAGATGAGCTAATGGAGGAAAGAGACTAAAGGGGTGGGAGGGTAAAGTCACAGATTAAAGAACAGGAGGCCCAGTGGGTGCTGGGCCAGGATAAAAGAAGGAACACGGACTGGGTGTGCACCTTGATGTGTTGGCGCCTTGGGGGTTTGCACTCAGAGGACCGATAGGTGGTGGCTCAGGTGTGCATCTGAGGAAAAACTGGTTATAAGAAAGTGATGTGACAGTTATAGTAGCCATGTTATGTGATTGCAATGTATCTGTGGTGGAAGAAAAGGATGTAAGGTTTTGTTTTAATAAAATATGCCGACTGAGCATCCACAAAAGGTCAATGAGTGTTTTATTTATGGAAGAGGATCACATGACAAAATTGGTTGCCAGAGTCAACAACAGCCTCTATTGTCAGGGGTCACCTCACCTGTTGCCAGTTGAAAGAGTAGAAGAGTAGGGGAAGGGGGGATAGGTTGGAGGGGTAGGAGGGTTCGAGTGCTAGTAAGGGATTCTGGGAGGAAGATCAGCACACTTGATGTGGCGGCAAGGGGAGGATAGTGATTGGCAGCAGGGAAGCATGCCAATGAGGAGGGGGTTTAAAAAGGGGAGAGAAAGGAAATTTATCCTTCTTCTGTTGCTAGATGAGTTGCCAGCCCTCCTGCCCAATAGTTAAGTGCTATATGGGGAGTGCAAAGTAGAGTAGGTGGCCTCAAGCGGGCCGTTGAAGATGGACAGCAGTAAGTGGCTGGGAATGGATGGAATGGCAAATAAAAATGGAGTAAAGAGAATAAAGGGAGTGGGAGAGGGAGGAGTGGAGTCACAGATTAAAGAACAGGGGGTCCAGGGTGTACTGGGCCAGGATAAAAGAAGGAACATGGACTTGATTTGCACCTAGACATGTTGGCGCCTTGAGGATTTGCACCCAGAGGGCCGATAGGTGGCGGGTCGCGTGTGCACTTATGAAAAAATGGTTATAAGAAAGTTACGTGGCAGTTATAGTCATGTTATATGATTGCAATGTATGTGTAGTGGAAGAAAAGGATGTAAGGTTTTGTTTTAATAAAATATGCTGACTGAGCACCCAAAAAAGGTCTATGTGTGTCTTATTTAGGGAAGGGGATCCCATGACAATAGGGCGGAAGTCAGTAATGAATATGATTTACTGTAGCTTACTTGAGGCAGGTACCATGGCATACATCTACTGTGGATTACTGTGTGTGGTGGTGTGACACAGTCTGCAATATGTACAATTCTTGCACCGCTATTCAGAGCTATATTAGTTATTAGTATTCACTGCTGAGCTCAATGCTTACCCCCTGTAGTCTCTGTTTACCTCCCTGCCAAAAAGTACCGTACTACTGGCCCCAAATATTTTCAGAATTTCTAATACCCCAAAAAAGTTCTGCATCCAAAAACATAAACTTTAAAGGCAATAAATTAGAGGTATTATATTTACCTTGGCAACATTTCACCATGCATGGATGTAGTTGTTGGTTCATTAGTTTTTATTTTTAGGTTTTAATAGATAATTTTGTAAACTTTTTTATAGCAACTGAACTGAGATAACAAGGCAGCTTCTACTCACTGGCAGCCAAATTTCTTTTAGTCAATGAACTACAAGAGACTGAGGAAGTTGTGCATCTGTGTGTGACCATCACTGATGATTCATTTGATGTAATGGTCACCGTTTCTTGATGGTGGGTTGGGCAATGTGACAGGTCTTATTTCACTGATAATTTCTCAGTGTGAGCCCCACATCATGCCTTATCAGATCAGTCCTGCTGGCGATAAAAATATAAAAGTTGTCCTGCCTTCAGGAGAACATAAGGTGGAGGTGTGGTTCATAGTCCTTTTGCTACCAGCATTGCTGGGCTGGGACTGATGATCTAGTCAGTGGTCCTGCCACTGCCAGTGGGTGTCCAGCAGACCTGCCAGCAGGAAGTATACCAGTAGATGTGTCTTGCTGGACAGGGGAATAATCAAATGGATAGCTGGTGATGATTCAAGGAAACTGTGTTTAAGAAATGCTAAGAATTCAAAGTTCGCAGGAACTATAGTGTATCTTCAAGCCTCTTACTGGTCAGCACTTACGTTATCTATTGATACAGATGTTGTTCATATCACTTCTTTTTTGAAATTAGGTATACTTTATTCAATTTCACATATTCACCCAAAACATGACATAGTACAGAAGACGATACATTATTGTTCATATCACTTCTATGTCCAAATTCATTGCAACATGGGGTAGATATGCTTCTCTCTGAAGGCCTTGTGTCCCTGTACTCCACCATCTCTAGATCTCAGCAGAAGTCATTGACCTGCTCAAAGCTTGGGATTATGCCTGGCACCTCCACATATTCAAGCAATTACATGAAACCAGTGCTAAGACTACAAGGAAAGCCAAATCAATTTACTTAACCTACAATATGCAGAGCAACCTTAAATCCCCTAATAGGTTCTAGAAGATGATTTATTCCCTTCTCAACATGACTATTCAGTCTACCTCTCCATCCTCAAACTAGGAAACTTGGGTGGTGCCGATGAGTATGAATCTCGTAGGAAGCATTTGTTTGAACTCCACAAGAGAAGGCTATCTGCATAACAAAAATCATGGTCATTCATCTATTTATAGAAATGAAATTGCTTCTCATTTGCTAAATTTACTATAATTGTTGGAGTGTCAAGGCTGAAACAGTGGAGAAGTTTGTTTCCCCAAAAATAGTAGGGGAGCGGACAGCTGATCTGGGGGCCAGCAAACTTTCAGGTTAGAATTTGTATCTGCCCCATAGTGATAAACCTAGAGCTGGGCACGAAGCAGAAAGCTACAAGCAAACCAGTGTTGGTATCTATTTTACAGACATTGCTTGAGTTTCAAGCGGTAGCACCCATGTAGATCACTGATTGAGCGCTGCACTGTTGAGTGAGTCAATAATAGCACTCTACAAGAGAATGAGTGGTGCAATACCTTGCTGCGTCCTGTGTAGCAAAAATCCAGTAACTTGCCCTGTGGTCTACACCCCCTCAGAGTTGGTTATTTAAGTTCTGGGGGTGTGGGGGGGGGCTTGCACCCTGCAAGGGGGGAACAGGGGGTGCAGCCCCCCACATGAAAAAATGATATCTGTGTGGTTAGTCAGGTATTGTAGTGACCGTCGCTGTTTTCAACGGTCAGTACAATATCTGTCAGCCTTTTGACTATGGGCTCAAGTTTGCTCACTCCATGTGCTGGTGGTCTTTCTGACTCGCCTTTATCACAAGGAACTGTCTCAAACTGAATCTCATCAGTTAGCTCAATGGACAGAACAACTGCTTTCTGAAATGTCAACAAGGTGTGCAGCTATTGAAGCCCATGTAGAGGGAACAAAGAAGTCAGTGGAGCAAAATGAAAAAATATAAAAGTCATATCTGACAGAGTGCTAATAGTGGAGAGGGCAGCAAATGTTGCTCTCCATGATCAGATTTCCCAGTCCTCTAGGATGGAATGCTTGAAGAATACATTGTTGTTAAAAAATGTTCACCTTATAGGCTTTCCTGGTGCAATTTCTTTGAGTGGCTTAAAAGAAAAGGTACAAAAGGCACTCAGTGAGGTCTTTGCAATAGATAACACACACTCGTTACTTGTTCCCCCTTCTTGCTCAGTGTTTACACAAGGGAAAACTTGAATTAATTTAAATGTTCCCTCAGCAGCTCAAGAATCTGGCTCAAGATACATAATAATGACATTTTGCATTCTGGCTGAGAGGAACAAACTGTTGCTATTGGCAAGGGTTTGCCCATAGCGCTTTGAGAGTGCTAACGCCGACATCCCCTATAGCAACAGCTGCAATGCCGACTGTCGGCATTGTAGCCACGGTGATGTTGGAGCACACAAATGGGGTGCTACAACCCCCGAATCCCCCCTCCACACTCCCCCGGTCTCTAGGATTCTAACTCCAAGTCGGAGTTGGACCAGATGGGGGGCAAACACCAAGTGAGGCAGTCCAGATCGGCACACAAACTACCACAGTGACGGGTAGACTTTGACCAATTCCTGTCACTGTGGTGGTCTTCGCTGTGCCGGAGTAGCTGTGGTAACAGTATACCATTGGCAAGGCAAAGAAAGCAGCTTATGTATGCTGGATGTAGACTACATCTATATCCAGAGTTTTTTGTTAGTACCCTGAGATGGAGAAGAAGATTCCTACCAATCCTTTCTGAAATTAAGGAGGCTGGGGTTACAACTTCCTTGCTGGCACCAACTAGACTAAAAGTTACATTTCAAGGAAAGTTAGAGATATTTGACTATCCTGATGCAGCTTGGAGGATTTTTGAGACAAGTGTCCAACTCCCAGAAGATCTGGGTTCTGATTCTGAATTAGAAGCAGCAGAGGTTACAGAGTACTGTCCAGTCCAGCCAGCTGCTCTCTAATCCACTACTAAATGGGTTATAATGTGGACTCTAAATGATTGAAGTTATTGTTGAACATTTTTCTTTAAATCATTTTTTTCTTTTAAGTTGTTCTTATTCCGTTAAACTGAGACAAAGCTATATGTATATATGAATTATGGCTTGTTGTAGTTTTCCAATAATCCTGGTACTTTTCTTCAGGTAGAAAAATGCTTGGATTACAGATGCAATGAGACCTGTTTTTTTAATGATGTTGGATGTTCAAGAAAAAATCTGATAGAATATCACTGTACATCCCCTTAAAATAATAAGAAAAAAACTTTTTCGTGCCTTACTTAGTACAGTAACAGTAGTTAAATGAATGACAATAATAAAATAACAGAATGTTTTCTTTTAAGGCTTATTGTGTATGTATTTTCCAGGTCTATATAAATAAAAATAAATTTAAAAAGAAAAACTAGGAAACTCATCCATCTCTGATCCAACTGAGGTCACTTACACCTTTAACCATTTATTCATATCCTGTGCCCCCTCCCCATGTCTTCCTCTCCAGCCTTCTTACCCTCCTCATCACCCTGTCTCCACCCAAATGTCCCATCCCCAACCCTCAGCCTCAGCATCTTTTTTCTTCTCCCTAGTCACCTCACAAAACACCCTTCCTGGCTTACTGTCTCTTAATTCCTCTAAAGGGCATAGCCCAGATGGGCAGGATACCAGTCTAATTCATCTCTTTGCACTGGCCATCACTTCCCCTCCTGCATCCTTTTTTAATTTTTCTTTCCAATTTGCTCCATCCCCTAGTCATTGAAGCAGGCTAAAGTTCTCTTCCTCCACAAAGGGGTGTATCCCCCTCCTCCAGTAATTAAGAGAAAAGATGCTCCTGCTTGTCTTGGCTTAAGTGCAGGATACATTTATCTTCTCTCAGCTATCCACCAACCTTGACTCCTCCTCATTCCATTCCCCTTTCCAGACTGGATCCCACCAACACCACTCCACCATCTGCTGCCTCCTTTGTATTAGTAACTTTGTGCTGAAAGACAAGGACCAAGGCCTGTTCACCATAGCCATTTTCATAGACCTAGTAAGGACCTTTGATACTTTAGCCCAGCCTCTTATTTTGAATAAGTGGGCCTGTCTGACCTGGTGGTTGGATGATTCCACTCCTACCTGTTGGATCAGCTCCAGTTGGTCTAAGTTGATGATAACCTGTAAGCCCACTGCTGATTATGTCCCGTGTCCCCCAAGGCTCCATCTTTGGCCAAATATTTTTACCATCTTCTTAAATGACCTCCCTTCTGCCTGTGTCTCCTTACACATTCATATGTATGCAGATCACACAGTTCTATTTGCTTCGGGTGTTTTGGTCCCTGAGCTCGAATCATCACTTAAGCATGACTTTGATAATATCCAAAGTTGGTTTGGCTCAAACCAGCTCTCGATAAAATCCAGAAAGGTTGTCTGCCTGACTTTTGACACTATGTGTATACTAGCTAGGCTCCAACACACACCTGTTTTTAAAACTCTGGATGGAAACCTGCTTTAAGAAGTATTCCCTTCCAAGTACTTAGGAGTGTGGCTGCACCGGAATATCAGCTTTTTCACCAGTATTGATGTTATTCACAGGAAACCTCACCCTAAGCTTGGTATGCTGCACCAAAACAAATCCTGCCTTCTTGCTCTGGGCCTCTAAGAGATCATCTTTAAGGTGATCTTGCTGGTGTGTGACTATGCAAATGTAGTCTGCAACTTTGCCCCAAAGCCTACTCTTGCCAGGTTGGACCGTCTTTTTCATTCTTTCTGACATTTTGCTGTTAATGTTCCTTCTGTTACTCATCACTGCTTTCTATACGAGTCTCTCTTGCCCCTCCCTTGAGGCCCAGTGTCTCTCACACTGTTCCTCATTCATGGCCAAATACTGTCTTGCCATACTTTTCCCATTTACCTCTCCTTTCTTCTCAACCCTGCTATCCCCTCTTCCTACTCTCGCCAATCACATGCTGATTGTTTCTTTAATATCCATCACAGTAACCCTGTAGCAAGCTGGTCCAGTTTCTGTATTCACCTTCCAACACTGTGAATAGTCTCCCTGTCCCCATCCATCTCTCTTCTTCCCTACTCTCTCTCTCTCTCAAACCACTCTTGCCAACACTTCTCAAAAGTGTGCACCTGCAGCTAGGCTTCTTCCTCTTCTCTCCACTTTACAACATCCCATGCCCTATCCACCCTCCACACATTACTCTCCCTATTTTACCTCTTACTCTATTGTATAGCTTTAAACTTGGAGCACTCTGTAATTTGAATTTTATTCCATCATGATTCTGTTACAGATACTGTGCCATACATTGGCTGCACCCTCCCTTAGCTCTTTTCCTGCTACCTGATAACCGATGTACTTCGTACACATTTTACATTGTTTTTCTTTATTTTTCTCTGAAATTCATTACTTGCACTGTGAATTTTTTGTTCATATTCATATACCTGTTTTTGTCATTTTGTTGTTTCTGTTTTATTCCCTCCTGTATATTCCCTTTCCTGGTCGCACCTGGAAATGAACTCTGGCTGAGTGTTCCTGTACCAGTCACCAGATTTTAAATAATTAGCCATCACCATCAAGAGTGGCAGTGCACTATTGTGCTTCCTGCAGCAATTCCGATATACTGTAGGACACTATCACTAGTAAAGCATCAAGTTACATAGTAGAGAGAGCGTCCAATATTGCATTATGGTGCACCACAGCTACCGCTATCATTCCTGTTGGAGGTAGCTGCCACTGAATTCTGGAGTGATGTGTGGCAATATCACCAATTGTGCTAATTATCTTTCTGATGTGACTGATGCTGGAGGGCATCTGAGAAAATACACAGCCAGTTTCGCCAGTATAAGCCAAATGACTTTCCCATCTTGCCAGAATCTGATAGGATCATTAAACAGAGACCACCAAAAACAGCTAATAAAAAACAGCTTGGTCAAATACAGCAATTTTTCAGGGCAAGCCCTGCACCCCTCCCGTGGGTGGATTTGCCCCCACCCCTCTTCTTATATATACCAACTCCAGGGGGGAACACACCTCAGGGATGGGGGAAGTTTTTAGTTGCTGTACATAACTTAGCTGTTTTGACTAAGCTGTTTTCACTGGCCACCCATTAACTTTAGCTATGCAGTGGTTCTGATTGATAAGCCTCCATCATGCACTCTGGTGAGATGTCTGTGCCTTCCTACAAAACATCTAAGCAGCACTGTCAGTCAATGTCAAAAAGCTCCAAAATGTCCTTTGTTATCTCTGTATCATCACTTTACAAGACATCTTCCATGTCACACTGACTCCTAGTACTGGAAACAAACTTGACCGAGGAGGAGAAAGAGCAGTATGAGCAGCAGGAGGAGGATTTTGGGTTGTTTCTTCAAATCATCTGTGCTGCTCCATTTGAAATGTAAAAACAGTTTTTGCTTCTTATAGCTCATGCATCTAGGGGGAATGCACATACTGTATCTTTATATATGGGATCCAGTAGAGTTCATTCAAGCAAAAATGATGGACAAGAGATGAGATATGTACTTACTTGAATCTATCAACTATTACGTACAGCAGTGAGCAAAGTGCAGTCTGGCCAAGCCCTAAAATTTCAAAATTCCCTTCCTTATCTCCTGGGAGGTATCCAGTAGTGTTGCCATGCTAAATTGTCTCCCAATCTAATGCTTTGAGAGGCTGGAATCTTTAATACCTTTTATTGGACCAAAATGTATCTTGCGGAAAGATGGAATTATACACAAGCTTTCGGGTATGACAGGTCCCTTCTTCAGGTCCTTAAGGTTATTCACCCGAAGATGGGACCTGTGAGGCCCCGAAAGCTTGTGTATAATTGCATCTTTGTACAAGTCACTTGTTGGTCCAATAAAAAGTATCAAACCTTCCAGCATCTCCTGTTTCCTAAGCAGTAATATGACTAGAATCTCTTTTTACAAATCTAATGTTTTCAAATCAGTCTGCATTTCGTGTCAGAAACATTTCTGCCACTTCCTTAAAGGAGAACTATGTTGGACGTGAAAGGCATTTTCACAGTAGAAACATTTTTCAAATACTGGTTCAAATTCTGTTGTTGTTCCATCAACATGAGACTATTATTTATTTATTTAGTTGGTTTATGATTGCCGGGTAGCTGTACGAGACGATAATATGCATATTTACCAGCACTAACCATGAGAGTACAGTAACAAACAATTTTGAACACTATACAGTAAAGATGATGAAGAAGATAAAGAAAGTTAATGATAAAGAGTAACCTCAGTGAAGGTTTTGCATAATTTACACTCTGGTGTTATTTACCATTTTAGAACTGTATGCTGTAGAGTAGTATATGTTCCTTTCAGACACAGAGTTCTATAGTAGAACATGAATGCATTGTGCCAACAATGAAAGAGTTGAACAAGGATATAAACTAAGCCATTCAAGTCTCAAATGGTGCTAATTACTTGTTTGTCAATTAGAAACACCCATTATGATAACTAGACAGCCTGCAGAGCTGGAACAGGAACAGAACTGGAAACAGTATTTATAATTGGTTCCACCAAGTTATGTCGACAGCAATGTTGTCAACATTCCTTACAGCGACAGGAACAATGCAGATTGTTGGCATTGTTCTCAATGGGATAACATGTTTTTTTGTGGGTGGCTTTGTCCCCTGCACCCCCCCATCTCTAATTAACTAACTCCGAGTCAGAGTTGTTTTGAGGTGGGGGCAAAAACCTGGGAGACAGAGTGCCGGTGTACAGCGGGATCATCACAGTGACCTGGCAAGATCTGTCACTGTGATGGTCTTCATTGTTAAAAAGTTGTTGTGCTGATGGTATACATTTATAATCAGTTTCTACAGGGGAAATGAATTGCAGGTTCAGTGCAGTTCTTTTTTAATGAGTATTGCATTCTCCTTGCTGCTGCTGAAATGACTCAGAGGAAATAGTGGTGATACTGTTACCTCACTGCCGTCATCATCATCACCGCTATCATTCTCACCACCACTATCTCCAGTGCCACTGCCTTGGTGACCACTACCCCAGCCTTGTCTTGTTGGGTTGCTTTATAGGACCTGAAATAATGGCATGTGTGTTGTTCAAGTAGACTCAAAAAATGGATGGACTATGCTAAGATTTGTTGATTCAGCCCTGGTATCTTTGGTGGCCTGTCTCAGAAGTGGTATCATTTTTTTCAGCACACCACTGCACCCAGGACAAATATCACATGCAGGCCACATTATCTAGTTCTTTAGCCTATTTATTTTATTTATTTATTTATTTAGCTTTTGTTGACTGGATAAGTGCACTAGACAAATCCTGCCTATTTTCAGGCACAACCCGGGGGAGGGGGATACAGATGAATTCTAACTGACCTTGAACCAGATTAAGCTGTTGGTGGTATTTTTTTTGGTGAAGGAGGGAAATTTGGCCTGGACACCGGGGAAGTTCCCCTACTCTTTTCGATAAGTGCCATGGGATCTTTAACATCCACCTGAACTACCACCAATCCAGGCAGATGGGACCTCGGTTTAACATCTCATCCAAAAGACGGCACCTCAGAAGTGCAGCACCCCTCTCATGCTGCACTACAGTGTCAGTACTAGGATACTAACCCAAGTGCCAGATGTGGGAACTGAACCCACAGCCCTCTGATCTCCCGGCCTCAGAGGCGAGTGTGCTACCTACTGAGCCACTGACACTGCTAACCTAGAACACAGCTTTATGTTCCACAAGTCTCTCCACAATATAAAAGATGGAGTACCGCCTTGTTGCCAGCCACATCTTTAACTAAGCAATGCTGCAGAACATCCTGCTTCTTCTTGTACTATTAGAGGAGATCAACAGATTTGGGTGGATGATGAAAATACCCAAAGATGTGCCATACAGCATCACATATTTCATTTAGCTGTGCATGTTTGTTAAGCACATGTCTCACCACCGGATTCAATGCAAGCGCAGAACAAAGTAAATGGAAGAAATCCCCATTATGCAGTGAAATCAACGTTACTGCCTCTGTTCATCATGGGAGAGATTGAGGAGGAGGAGTTATTTGAGTCTATAAAAAGACTTCCTGGTTGCTCATTGCAATACCAGAAAGGAATGTATGTGTGATTCACATGGGAAAACACAGGGACCTTATTTGGATGAACTCTCATAGCTCACTTGGTTAAGATCTAAAGCACGGATTGTTGAGATCCTGTGTTCAAATCCCAGTGGAGAGTCACACTTTTCCTTTCATTTCTACAATTGGATTTCTGTCCATCATGAAGATTCTTCTCTTCAGATCATTAAGGGTATATCAAGGTACCAAGCATTGCTTGGATGAAGCTTAGAATGTTTTCCCAACTGTGCTTTCTTTCCATGACTGATACATTAAGTAACGCAGTTCCACTATTGCTGTGCCTTGCTGAGGCTGTCTGCGTTAATATAACTCCTGCAGGAGCTGGTGGTGACAGAGGTGGGTTAGCAATGGCAGTGGTGGTGCAGAATAATATTGACACAATCCAATGGGCAGCGGGATGTAAGAAACTTGTATTAGCTCTACTGCTCCAGACATCACTAGTGAAATGCATTTAAATTCCCCTCTGCCTCCTTCAGAAGTGTCAACATTTGCATGCATACGGACTCATACATACTGTGGAAACCAGGCCTGGAAAATGTGATGAATCATGAAATGTTGTATTTGAACTTCAGATCATAAAACAGTTGTCTGAATTTGTGAAAGTTGGTGCCCTATACAGAATGATTAAATAAAGATTAGGGGCCATCAGCTCCCCAGTGAGTTGTGTAGTTTTGGACAGAGGTTGGGCGAGTTGGTGGCATTTTCATGCAAGCATGTAATGGCCCAGGCAGTGTATTTTGTTTTGTTGCTGAAACATTTTGAGTAGTGCTGGTGGTTCAAACACTACTGTCTTGGCTGGTGATGCTTGGAATGGTGCTTTTGAAGTAGTGCCAGTTCCTTCATCAGTTCACTGCTGTGGCTGCTGCTGCCATAGTGACTGCATGAGTTAATCAAATCATCTTATTCCACCATCTATGTCTGACTATCCTAGCTACTGATGTCCTGTGTACATTGGGAATCAGTGTGACTGTTAGAATGATACTATGTTCATACTTTAAATGACTGGCAAAAACACTGGTTCCCAATATGTGAATAGGGAAAATGAAAGGGGAAATTTTTTAACCAGAAAAGGCAAATTAAGCAGAAGCTTTTTTCCAGGTGCAACCTGGGAGCACAAGAAAGTTAAGTGACATGTTTGGCATCACACAGTATACAAGTGGGGGCTGTGCGATTCGCATCCAGGTCTCCAGGTGTGCAGCCCAGTGACCTGGAGACCTGGGCTTGAATCCTCCAGCCCTCACTTGCATACTTTGTGACCATGAGCAAGTCACCTAACTTCCTTGTGCTCCCACATCGCAACTGGAAATAAGCTTCAGCTTAGTGTGCCTTTCCTGGTTAAACAATTTCCCCTTTTTCCTTTTGCTTTCCCTACTTGCACATTGGGAAGCAGTGTTCTTGATGATCATGTAAAGTATGAGCATGGTATCATTCTAACAGTCACATTGATTCCCAATGCACACTGGACAGCAGCAGCTAGGACAGTTAGACGTAGATGGTGAGATATGATGGTTTGATTAACTCATGCAGTCACCATGGCAGGAACAGACAGCAGTGGACTGATGCAAGAACTGGCACTACTTCAAGAACTCCTTCCAAGCATCACCTGCCAGGCAGCAGTGTTTGCACCGCATGCACTACTCGAGAATTTGCAGCAACAAAAAAAACTACACTGCCTGAGTCCTTATGTGCTTGCATGAAACTGCCACCAACTCACCCAACCTCTATCCAAATCTGCACATCGACTGACCACAACTGATTTTTCACACAGATTCCAGCATGTTCTCAATCTGTGAAGTCATTGGTAAAATACTCCCACACTGCAGAACATTTCCTTTTTTATAAACTATATGACTGGTCTGTTAGTGACCTTTGGGATCAATAAGGTGGTGACTGTGAGATGGCGTTGTTTCTTCTGGCTCTGTGAAATTACATACCTGGGCTGAATACCCTGACAGTGCAGCACTGGCAGCTGCAGCAGCACTAGGGTTACAGTGAGTCTGACAGTCAGGAAGTGACAGTAGTCTTCAGATTTCCTCACCTGACCAACTTGCTTTCCTGCTTTTCTCTTTGACATACTAACACACTATTTGCCAGCAGATTAGGCCTTACGGTCTATCGAGTCTGCTCGACCCTCATATCCCTAGTTGGGTGCCGAGGCCCTCCCCTCCCTTGTGTTCCAGAAACCTCTATCATCCATCCCCACGCCCCTGGGACAGGGCATCATCTGATACATCCACTTTCTGTGTCTGTCTCACCCTCTCTTGAAGCCCTCCACTGTGGATCTCTGAACCAGCTCGCCAGGCAGTGCATTCCAAGGGTCCACCACCCTCTCAGTGAAAAACCTCCTCCTCTTTTCCCCCCTCACCCTTCCACCTTCCAACTTCAAACCATGCCTTCTAGTGATACCTCCCTGCTTTAGTCTAAAGATCCCCTCCATGTTTACCCTATTTATTCCTTGAGGTACTTGAGACCTCAATCATGTCCCCCTGTCTCTCCTCTCCTCCAATGAAAACAGGCAGAGCTCCCTCAAGTCTGTCCTCATACATCAAATCCCCTAGCCCTCGTATCATCTTAGTTGCCCTCCTCTATACCCCCTCCAGGAGCTGTATGTCCCTCTTCAAGTGTGGTCTCCAGTACTGTACACAGTACTCAAGGTGTAGTCTAACCAGTCCATTGTACAGTGGCAGAATCACTTCCTTGCTTGTAGAGGTGATCCCCCTTACGATGCATCCCAACATCCTGTTTCCCTTGCTAGCCGCTCTCCTGCACTGCTCAGAGTTATTCATACATGCAACCACCATGACCCCTAGGTCTTTTTCCCCTATTGAGGCCTCCAGCACCTTCCCTCCCAGGGTGTACCTGTGTTTAGGGTTTCCCCGCCCAAGATGCAACACCTTGCACTTGGTGATATTGAAATTTAATTTCCATGTGTGAGCCCAGCTTTCTAGGGTGTCCAGGTCCCCTTGCAGGGCCAACCTCCCCTCTTCTCCCTCAACTACTGCTCCCATCTTGGAGTCATCAGTGAAGAGACTCATTTCACCCTATACCCTCCTGATGTCGATATGTATGCATTAAACAGGATTGGACCCAGGACCGAACCCTCACGGTGCCCACTACCAACCTCTCTAGGGTTCGAGAGCTCCCACAGACCACTACTCTGGGTGCATCCAGCTAGCCAGTTTTCAATCCATCTGACCATCAAAGGCCTACTCCTAACCCCATCAGTTTCTCCACCAGACCATTGTGGGGACAGAGTAAACGCCTTGCTGAAGTCCAAGAATAATACATTCACAGGCTTTCCCCTGTCCAGTTCTGATGTTACCCATTCATAGAACTCCACAAGATTGGTTTGACATGATCTACCTGGCACAAACCCATGTTGCCGACTATCCAGACCTCCCACCTCCTCCAAGTACACCCCCAATTGTTCCTTTAGTATACTTAATCAATAAGCCATTAGGGGTGTGGATTATCAGGGGATTTACCACAGCTGGAGTGGTTTATTCACGAGCGCAGCGGGTGGGTAAATCCTGTATCTGCTTGGTAACTCTCCGATAACCACATCCTCGAGTGGCTTATTGCGATATCTCAAGTTAATTTTTACTATAACAAAATACAACTTTTAAAGAGGTTGCTGAGTGTGTTTATTTTATTGTATTTATTCCTGGACTGCAGAGGATTAGGATGTAGATGACCTTTTGTACCACCATTACCACTATTTGCTCAACAGCCAGTGATTATCAGAGGATTTACACTGATGGTAAACTGCCAGTCTGACCATTTAATTGGCTGTTCACTTATGTCTATGGTATAATCTCCAATAATTTTCCCACCACCGAGGTCAAACTGATGGGTCTATAGTTACCTGGTACTTCCCTCGACCCCTCTTTATGGATTGGCACCACATGTGCCTCTCGCCAATCCCTAGGTACCCTCCCTGTCTCAAGTGACCTGTTGAAGAGCTCCGCCAGGGGTGCAGCCAGTATGTCCACCAATTCCCATAGCACTCTCGGATGAATGCCATCCATTCCAGGAATTTGTCTTTCTTTAGGGCCTTGAGGGCTAACCACACCCTTTGGCAGAGATAGCATCATCCGTCCCCTCCACCTTACTGGCCTTTTTATCCTTATCCAGATGTGACACCCTTGGGGTACCTCTCCCTCCCTCTTGCTCCATTTCTGTTGCTCCCCTGATCCCACTCACTGTCGCTTCTATCCCCATAATGCCTTGCTTTGTAGATATCCCATCCCCCTCCCTAGTGAACACAGAGGCAAAGTACTCGTTAAATACCTCTGCCTGGTCCCTCGCCTCTTCCACTCACCCTCCTTCTGATCTCAATCTGCTGAGATGACCCTTAGTTTTTCTCCACTCCCCAATGCACCGGAAGAACCCCTTTTCCCCTCCATGTATCTCTTGTGCCAGCTGCTGCTCTTTACTGGACTTTGCTCCCTCACCATCCGGGTGACTTTTCTAGATGCAAGATGGTACATTTCCTTATCCCTATCCCCTCTTGTTGTTTTATATTTTTTATAGGCCGCCTTCTTTTCTCTGACCGCTACCTACACCTCACTGGACCACCAGCATGGTTTATGTGACCTTGCTCCCTTACGTTTCAACTTAGCGCAGATCCTGACTGCCTCATGAAGTGCCCGTTTTATGACCTCCCATCTCCTTTCCACACTTGTCATTGTTGT
Source organism: Neoceratodus forsteri (assembly GCA_016271365.2). Classification (NCBI taxonomy): domain Eukaryota; kingdom Metazoa; phylum Chordata; order Ceratodontiformes; family Ceratodontidae; genus Neoceratodus; species Neoceratodus forsteri. Next base: position 952,897,737 of record CM028134.1, read on the forward strand.
AATCCCCTTCAAGTGATCCTTGAGAATATTTCCCATGCCCACAAAGTCTGCCCCCCTGAAGTCCACTGCCAGTGTCCTAGATCTCACCCCCCTCCCCATGCTTATTTGAAACCAGACAGTATTGTGGTTGCTCCCAGTCAGGGGTCCTCTACAACCAGGTCCTTACCAGATCCCCATCTGCCAGAACCACGTCCAGGACATGCCCTCCCTTGTGGGCTCCATCACATGCTGTGTTAAGAACACATCCTGGAAGCCGCCAGCAGCCTCTGCTCCTTGGCCACCTTAGAGGACATGGTTCCCCAGTTTGTACCTGGCATATTAAGGTCCCCATCAACACCACTCCTTCCCTTTTGGTCCACACTGGGCAATGATGTTGTCCGGCAAACCATCCTCTAGAACATCACTCATCCGGGGGCCCTATATGCACCCAGCTTGACCTTATCTCTTGCTGGGGATAGTGAGGTGACCCATAAGACCTCACGTTCCCTCTGCCTCTTCTCCCTAGCAATTTCCATGTCATCTCTAATGAACATAGCCACTCCACCTCCTCTGCCCTGCTTTCTATCCTTCTAAGCATAGTGTACCCCATGCGTTTAGGTCCCAGTCATGGTTTTGTTGTGCGTCTCCATGACCGCCACCACATCCACTCCCCTTCAAACAGCATGCCCTGGAACTCTGGCAACTTGTTTCCCAAGCTCCTGGCATTTACTAACACCAACCCCCACCCTTATCCCTGATCCTTTGCTCAACCTCACCCAGGTTCCTTATACTTCCATCCTCCTCTGCTCCTCCTGAAACGTCCACCCCAGTCTGTTCCCCCTTGGGTTTGAAGGCTACTCCCCTCATCTGGAGGAGAGGGCTTCTGGTCAGCCCCTCCCTTATCCCTTCCCCCCCTCACAAGTTCACAGGTTTAAACCCCACCTTTCTTGAATGTAGTCAGCCATCCCCTGTTTAAGGACTTCCTTCCCTAATGGGGCAAGATGAAGCCTGTCCTTGGCATACAGTCCCTTATCCTCCCAAACTCCTTTCCAGTTCCCTAACACCCCCAACCCACTCTCTTCAACCCACTTCCTGAGCCAGTCATTAACCTCTGTGATCTTCATTTTTTTCTCCACTGAGGCATTTGGTACTGGCAATATCTCCAAAAAGGAAATGTTGCATCCATTATCCCGACAGACTCTGGCAAGTTCTTGGAACCTTGCTTGGATTTCCAAAACGCTATTTCCCTCTAGATCATTAGTTCCCAAATGCACCAGGAAATCCGGTTTCCCTCCACAATCCCTAACCAGTTCATACACCATGAACTTTGCTCTGTGCACTGTCAGCTCAGAGATACTCACTACCTTCACCTGGCTATGGCATCCACCCCCCTGTCCCTCCCACTGGATACCCCTAATCATCGAGTCTCCCAATAACAGAACCTTAACACCGCCATGATACTTATGGTTACCTCCACTATGCCCTCTCAGCCCCCCATCCCCCCCTTTATTCGTGATCTCAATTCCATGGGAGTCTTCCTGCCTTATTAGAGACCCCCTTGTCACCCTCCCCTTTCTGCCTCCCTCGTTATTTTGCCCACTTAACTCAGATCCCCTCTGAATAGGCGTCCTCTTTAACCCTCTCTTATCCAAACCATTTATCCTGGTCCTGATGGTTTCCCCTTCCCTCACACCGCCATCCTCCCCCTTGTAATAGTACCCTTGCCTCCAGAGGCTCTCTGTGGATCCCCTTTAGCTAGGGCCCCATCCTTGGTACTGACCTCCCTGCTGAAGGGGGGCTCCTCTCCCACCTCCTTGTCTCCCAGTTTCTCTCCAGTCATGCTCTTCTCCCTCATGTCTGCAATATGTTGCATCTCCCCCATCTGGTTAACATTTATGTTTCCCCTTCTCCCTCTGGGACTATTTCTATCCTTTCCATTGCCGGTCTGTGATGCCTTATGGGTATCCGACTCCCTCCCCCTGGCATCTGTATCAGTTTCCTCATTTCCACCAACCCCTTCCTCCTCTCTAGGTTGCTTAGTAGCTCAAATTTATTGTGACACTCTATGTCAGCCTCCATCAAGTAACCCGAGTTTCCCCTGACTGCACCTCTAAACTGCCCCTCTTCTTTCCCTCTTGCTCTGTTCTCCTTAGGAGCTCCCTTCCCACAGTCTGCTGTTTTAGGCTTCCCCACAACAGCCCCTCCATTCTTAATGTCTGCTCTACTAGGCTTCCCCACAACAGCCCCTCCTGACTCTTCCCCCTCCACTCTCTTTGTATTTGGAATGTTCACCACGTACGCTTTCCCCTTAGCATCAACATCCCTATCTAAGGGTCCTCTGTCCCTAATATCCCCCCTCCTGCTTGCTGTAACATAACGTCCTGTAATTTCAGAGCATTGCCCCAGCCTCCCCTCAGCCCCACTCTTCTGTTGCCCACATCCACACCCCTTATCCTTGGACACCCCCCCAGCTTACTCCTTAACCAATATACCTCACTCTTGATACAAGACAGCTGTCTACAGAGTGGGCAGCCTCCCTCTCTCCAGGCCCAATTGAGAATTATTGCCATCCCACAGCCTGTGCAGCCTACAACCCTGCTGAAGATGCCTGCCATGATGGAATATGGCCACCCTGTTTGTCCCCCTCTGTTTATAATGGCACACCCCCTTTTCTCAGTCCCTTCCCCCTAGAATACAGTTTCTCTCTATACTGACTGCAGTTATTTACAAACCCAATTTCAACCCCACCAATAAAGTTCCCAAGTCTCACAAACACATACAGTCCAGTGTGTGTCCAGTCCCACTAACAGTGTTTGTATGCAGACATCAGGTACCGTGTGATGTCACAGGCCCACTAGTTCCTGTTGCTTCGAATTTCTGTCCCAAACAGAAATACACAGCCCTTCAATCCCAATCCCCAGTGGCTTTTCAGTATTTAAGAAAGCCTACAAAACAGGGTGGGTCGGAGGGCTCTCACCAACACCAGGCAAACATCACATTTAAATTTCACTCTAATTATCACTGCCAAACAAGTGTTCCCAAGCCTCAAAAGTTACAATATCACAGCCCAAGTAACAGTTCTAACTCAAAGTAGTAATTTTTAACACATTTGCAGTGTTGTTATTAATTTATCCATCTCCTCTTGTGATGGACTCCACTCCTCTGTGTCACAGCCATCATCAGGACTTGGTGTAACTGACAGCACACATTTAACCTCCTCCACATCTTCATGGGCTTTCTCCTGTCCTGTGTTTTCCTCCTGGTTCTCCTGTTCAGCGTCTTCCCCTTTCCCACATCTTAGTCTTGCATAATTCTTCAGCTTTCCTCTACTGCTTTGACAACTCTTTCTTGTAAGCTTGTGCTTCCCTCTCCTCTACCACCTCACTCATATGCTCCCCCCGCTCCTACTTCTTCCCCTCTATATCCTCCTCACTGGCACTATCTTCCACTGTAATCTGCTTTGGTTGTAGTGCTGTTTGCTTGATTTTATAAAATTGTAGGGTTGGTATATCTCGACCTACCCCAATCAATTCCACTTTTTCCTCAGATTACAAGATAACTGTAGCATCAGTGCAGGGTCCTCATTAACTTTTAGCATCCTCACACAATGACTGAAAAGTTTATGAAATTGATACTGTTATTGCTGCTGATGTCTGATTTATCGTCTGGTGCTAGAGGGGTTCCTTATATAGTTGCTCAAGGAGTACAAGCAATTATCCACAATCACAGCATAGAGGTAGCTGCATGGTGCTTGTACCACTAACACTGGCAGCTGGTGTCATATTGTCCATACAAAATAAACAGTGGAAGGCTTTGCCTTTACAGATTGAGAGCAAGAGGCAGCCACATCCTTCACCTTTCACCCGGTCACCATGTCAGAGGTACACAATGCCTTGCTCGCCCTAAACTCAACCAAAGGAAAATGCCCCCCAGGGTTGGATGTCAAATTGCTCTACCTAGCTGCCTCTGCCATCACTCACCCACTTGCTGATCTTTTCAACCTCTCCTTCTTGTTAGCCTCAATACCTTTGGAATGGAAGCATGCCATGGTCATCCCACTTCCTAAGGGTGGCGACCCCTCTGCCCCTGGAAACTATCATCCGATCTCCCTCCTCCCCATTCTGGCTAAATTTCAGGAGCACCTAGTCCTCACTCAGCTCCTCTACTTTCTCAACTCCTTCTCCTCCTTCTTCTCTCCTTACCAGTCTGGTTTGAGCAAGGCCCACTCCACTGCTACCTCCCTTCTATGTGTCACTGACTCCGTTCTCATTGGCATGGACAAAGGACATACCAACTCAGAAATCTTTGTTGACCTGGCCAAAGCATTCAACACCATCTTCCATGCTCTACTCCTGGATATACTCTCCTTGGCAGGGCTATCCCCTGTGGCCATCAGCTGGTACCATTCCTACTCAGTTGGTAGATCACAATCTGTGAAAATTGGTTCCCCCACCTCATCTTCCCTCCCAGTCACCTCTGGAGTACCACAAGGCTCTGTCCTCAGTCCACTTCTCTTCTTCATCTTCCTCAATGACTTGCCTGCTGCCTGCCCACACACTTCCATACATATGTATGCAGTTGACACAGTACTGTATACATCCGGCCCTTCACCCAATGATGTGGAGACCAGGTTACAGCAGGACTTCAATGTGGTTCAGCTCTGGTATGGCAAAAAACATTTTTTTCTTAATGCCAGGAAGTTTGTCTCCATGATCTTCGACACACGGCAGAGACTCTTTCAGGTCCTCTCTCTCCCCACCTTTCACACTCTGGAAGGGACCACTCTGGAGGCCTGCACCTCCTGTCGATACCTTGAGGTCTGGCTAGACCAGCACCTCGACTTTTCTGTGCATGTCGATGCCATCCATAAAAAGCTCCACCCCAAATTGGGTGCCCTATACCACCACCATGGATTCATCCTGCTGCCAGCATGCCACACACTTGTGCAGAAAATGATCCTCCCCATATTCGACTATGGTGACATAGTCTACAGTGCCTCTCCCAAGTCCACACTAGGCAGACTGGACCCCCTTTTCCATCCCTTCTGCCACTTCACTCTTGATTGCCCATCCTCTACTCATCACTGTGACCTCTACCAGTCCTGCAACCTGTCCTCGCTCCAGGAGCACAGGTAGATTCACTGCGCAATACTCATGGCCAAGTTCTGGTCACTTTCCTTACCTCCATACCTTGCCTCTGCCCTAACCCACCAACTGCCTTCTGCGTATCCTCTTAGAAATTTTGACACCCAGCATTTGGTCAGGCAGCATTCTGATAACGCATGCCTAAACTGTGGAACTCCCTCCTGGTGGACACCTGGCATGTGCATTTTACCCAGCACCTTGATTCCTTCATACAAGCACATTTCTCCTCCACCTGCTCCTGCAGAAACTGAAGCTGTTTCCCACACATGTTCCCTTGAACTGGTGATTACTTCACTAGGGCTTCCAGACCCTTGAACTCTAGTGATGTCCTACGCATCCTGTATTGTATAAGAATATTGCACTTATATATAGTAATTGTATCTACTAGCCTGATCTGTTATGTTATACAAAATTTATTTTCTACTGCTCTGCAAAATGTCTGTCAATGTAAAATGTAAAATGTCTGCTAGTATTTACCTGGCTTACACTGCTATGTAAAATGTATTCTACTGTTCTGTAAACAATTGACAGTTGTTTCCAATGTTCCTCTCCCCCTAGGGCACACCTGGAATTGAGCAGTACTCTGCTCAGTGTGCATACTTGGTAAAACTCACTCTTAAATAAATAAATAAAAATATCCCCACTGATGGGGACCTCAAAACTGAATGGAGGAACAGTGGGAGGAGTGTTTGCTTCTGGTTTGCTCAGGATGCTTTGCTCAACAAATGAACTAAACAACTGGGATTGACTGGGAAAGCTGTTGTTTGCAGTGGGCATGGAACCAGTTGACTTCTAGACACAAATGAACCATGTTTTCCTTAGATGGACTATCACATGTCCAGCTCTAGTCCTTCTTTCTGGCATAACCACTGCCCCACCACAATGACTCCTAGTTCATATCCTGACTCCTTCTCCAACACCTCCACCACTTAAAGAACTGGTACTTGGAGGGATTGGAATTAACTGGGAAAGCTGTTGCTTGCAGTGAGCATGGAACCAGTTGACTTCTAGAGACTAATGAACCATGTTTTCTTCAGATGGACTATCACATGTCCAGCTCTAGTCCTTCCTTCAGGCATAGCCACTGCCCCACCACAATAAATCATAGTTCATATCCTGACTCCTTCTCCAACACCTTCACCGCTTAAAGAACTGGTACTTGGAGGGATTGGAATTGTGGAACCTTTCCCTGTTCCTTTCCCCTCCCTGTATTCTTTCTTCTGAAGTTCTTTTCCTTATGATTTCTATACCACATGATGACAGGCCATCCATACCCACACACCCATCACATCACCCACTGACACATTCACCTCCTCATCCTCACTGAGCAACTTAGTGTGTCACTGCAGCAGCCTACTTCACTTAGTGTTTACTCACAGACAAAAAAATAAGAAAGAAAGAAGGATTTCTGTGCCCCATATCACTAACAGTCAATTTTTGTGGTCCAATAAGTCCTTTAAACTCCTTCTATGCAGTACCTTTTCCAGTCTGATAGATTCACACTGCCCTGCTCCTGTAGCAGAGAACAGAACAGTTAAATAACAAGCATTTGTCAATACCATATGTTTGCCTCTGGTCTTGCTGTTGTACCAGGTGTTGCTTGTACACATTTCTACTACATATTTACCCAGGATAGAGCAGATGTTATGCAGTCTCTCATTTTCAGTTGTATTCTGCTTTGACACAGTGTTAGATTGTAATTGCCCAGGATAGAGCAGCTCAGAGGCAAGATATTCTTTTAAGTGGCTCCCACATTTTGACCCCAAATGTCCAACAGTCTTTTTATGACCTGAATTTATGATCAAGACAGGTGGAATTTTTAAAATCCCATCTGAAAGGTGATTTTGTTGTGTGACAGTGGAAGGAAGTTTTGGAGGTGATATGAAAAAATGACACTTGCCATGTTTAGGAAGTGGGGTAACACAATGGATATGTTGAACACTAGGGGCCAAAATCTGAAAAACATAAAGTTATGGGTAAAGGTTGGAACAATTTGTTTTTTTAACATTTTAACCACAAATTTTAAACATAATCTTTTTATGACCACTCCTTCTGAGCATGGCAGGTGTCATTAAAAAACTATGGCTGAAACATCATTTTACACCACAAGTGTTAAAACATATTTTGGCTAGGATTTAAGAAATGACAGCTATTACATTCATTTGTGGTGTGAAAAAATAGCTATGCTGAAAAGTTGGGGTCAAAATATTGAAAATTAGCACAGGTAGAAAACGTGTGTTGAAAAATTGCAACATAGACTCATAACTTTGTTGTTTTCTCATATTTGTACCCCACATTTTCAATATAGCCTTCTTATGAACCCACATAGCTGTCTTATGAGCCCACCACATAAACAAGAGTGGAGAACATTTTAACATCCTGCCAAAAAGGTGATTTCATACCACAAGTGCGAAAATACATGTTGGCTAGAATTTGAAAGATGACAGCTGTTGTGTTCATGAGGTGCTGTGAAGAAATGGCTGTGTTTAAAATTTTGGGTCAAAATATTGAAAATGACCAAGGTTATGAGACTGCATTCAAAATTTTCAGTGTAGGCTCATAACTTTGTTGTTTTTTAATATTTTTACCCCACATATTCAACATAGCCTTCTTATTAGCCCACCTCATGAACAAGGGTGGAGAAAATTTTTAACTCCTGCTCAAAAGGTGATTTCACCCAGTGACCACGAAATCATTTTTTGGGAATGGTATGCCTAATTTCACAGCCATTATTCATTAGGAGGGGGCCTGAAAAAGGCATGCTGAAAATTTTGGGCAAAAATATTCAAACTTCACCAAGTTATGCCACTAAGTTCAAAACCCCTTTGAAATACTTTGAACCACATACCTGATTTCCTCTGTTCACAGTCCAACTTTGAAGAGTGAAGAAGTGTCTACAGTCCAGAGAGTATTATGGCATCAGACCCCTGGTGGATAAGAAAGGGCTTGAGGGGGTGTGGGGTTGTGGGTGCTGAGTTGGAGATTTGGGTGGGGGAGAATAACAGCGGTGGCAGCAACAGACATTGATGGACGATGTTCTTTTTTACAAGGCATGTTTAAAAAAAACTACAAGGGAAGTTTTCTTTATTTCAGGTGGTGACACTTGGGGGGGTTGGGCACCCCCAGTGTCAGTGTTATAGTTATGGGAGGGGTTAGTGCTGAGTAGGAGGTTTGGGTTAGGGGACAAAAGGCAGTTGCAGCAATAGACATTGATGGACGGTTTTCTTTATTTCTGATGGTGTTATTAGGGATTGGCCACCCCCAGTGTCGGTATTATGTTTGTGTGGGGGAGTGGGTGCTAAGTGGGAGGGTCAGGTTGGGGAGCAGTAATGGCAATAGCAGCAACAGACATTGATGAACAGTTTTCTTTTCTACAGAGTGTAATTTAACCTCAGCATGCTAATCATGATAAATCAGCTCTTCTTGATGGGTGGCATAGATCAAAAGAAAGAGCTGGCCTATGATTGGGTTGACTCTCTCCTTTGAGCCTTACAAAGTTTCCATCCAGCAAGCCAGAAGAGTGTCATGATCAGCCTGTCTGATGATTGGTATGACTGACACTGACAAGCCCTTTTTAGACCACTCTGCATTGGACTGACAGTGTCACACCCCTTGAAAGCCATTATCCTAACATAATGTTCATTTTGTGTGCATGCACAATGAACATAAAAAAAAAGTTATTTAATTCTGTGCCCTGTACATCACCAACATGAAGTAAAAAAATGCTTGTCAAATAACTCTTTTTCCAAATCAACACCCCCCTGGTTTTCTTTTTACCATTCTGTTAAATTCACCCTGCTTGCTCCTGCTGCAGGGCCTTCAGCTCCCAGTACAGGCACAAATTTTGTATTCTCTCCTCTCCTCTGTTGCAGGATTTCAGTAGCTTGCCTGCCTGAAACTACAGATAAATGTAGTAAGAATTAGCAAACTGAATTGATAAGGCACAATTCTCTGATGAGTTCTAAAGTTTTCTGATGAATAGTTACTTTTTCATGTAAAAAAGCTTATTCAGTAGTCAGGTACTTTCAGTGATGTGCTGCCAAACATTTAACACCCCCAGGCCCTTGGTCCCCCAGAACTCCCCTTAGAAACTAAGTCTTTCTCCCAGGAATGGTCCCTACCCACCTCCATGTGCCCAACTCCTTTCCATTATTTCTGCAATGCAGCTTTCTCTGTACCCCCACTGTAATGATTAAATACAATATTAGATAAGGAAAAAAAATGACATAACAAAATGAAACAACTCACCAGCTGTTACTGTGCAAATGCCATTCAACCAGATAAGCTACAAAAAATGATCTTCTGATTTTTTTGGGTAGGAAGAACAGTTAAACCCAATGAAGATAAGACAAATTCTTACCCTTCCAACACACATACATATGTACTATATATGGGTCTGCGTTAAATCTGTGATTAATGCTTGGGTGGAGTTCTGAGCTTCTGTCACCACCATTGCAAACAACAGTCCAAAAACATTTCAGGAATGTCTTGTAGACTAAACCCTGCTGACAGCACTTTCTGAAGTTAGGACATGGGATGAGTTATAGTTAAAGCTTTACTACAATACCTCACCTTGCTTTGTAAGGACCCCAACTGTGTTGTTAGTTTTTCTGTTCTGACTCTAGACTATGGGGTGTCACCATCACAAATACTGTGTTGAAGACTTTTCTGTTTTCCATCATCACTTCTGTGCTTTGCTTTCTGTCCCCAGTCCACACTGACTGACTCCTTCACTCCCCAGACACCACTCTCCACCCTTAATTTTAGCCAGCAAACAAAAAAGAGATGTCTTCCAAATCCCATGTTGTCTGCTCCTTTTACTTTTAGGATGTCTCTTCTGCTGTACCAATGCTTCTGACAGTCACAACATGGGGAACAGCTGACAAGTCTGATGATGACTTGACTAAAGCCCTGACCCCCCCTCTTAACCAAAGTGGTGCAGCAGCAGCATGGTTGTATGTTAACAAGGAGAGCCTTGAGAAATGCCAAGGTGGCCCTCAGCCTTGGTCAGGACAACACAATGGGCAATATAAATGCCACAAACAAGCTGTCTGTCACCACTCCACACAGTTATCCCCAGTGTGTAATTGTGTCTAACTACATAATGGTGCTATGGTACTTGGCCACTATTATAGACTCCTGTGCTGAGTGCTCATGCATATTCATCCTCCTACCATGCCTATTGCTGGGAAATTGGTGGGGATGGCCATGACTGGGCTAGGCAATGGTGGGAGCTACTAAAAGTAGAAGATAATTGGGAAGCATTCACTAGAAGTTCCATGCATCGCTCTACTTTTTGTCCAGACCACAGTGTTATTTTTTTTTTTTGCTTAAGGTTCCTGCTCCCAGCTGGCTGCTTGGGACTGACTTACTACTGGCTTGCACGGGCCATTAAAACAGATTTAGAGTGATGACTACCTTGTTGGGTAGCATGGTGCAAGCCAGTTCCAGCACATCACTGTGTTCTTGCCTTGTGAGATAGAGCTGTAACTGTCACTGAAATATGGGCAACACAGAGTTCTTGATGCTCTGTGCAGTTAGACAGCTGCAGGTCATGTAGCTTGCTAAGAACTTGGGCATGCTCAAGGTGTACTCTCTGTAAAATGTGCTGCATCATGGCATTGAAGTACTGAAGAACAAAAGGGTAATGGAGTTTCTTTGGACCAGCTTCAGTGGTTGCCAACATACTGGATGTTGGCATGGTCACTGAATACTAATTCAGTATCAGCTCATCCTTAGAATGGGTGGGACATGATTGGGTTGGAAAATGTGGTGCTCAAGGGACTAGCTCTAGTACTTTTTTTGTATTCAACAATTTAGCATGGATAATGATTAATGCATAATGAACAGCTGAGTATCATAGTATGACTACTCACTGAGTATTAGGTTTGTTGCACACCCTGTAAATCAGTAGTGGTATGAAACGTTTTTTTTCATCCTTAGTCTAATCACACCTAAACCATCTTCATTTTGTAATTTTGAGTCCCTTATTACATAAAAAACTGACAATAATGAAACAGGCATGGCATATTTTGCTACTAGAGAAATGTTTAATAATGTACTTACATTTACATGACTGTGACCTCCGACTATGTGGCATTGTCTGTGGATGTGATGGAATGTTTTGTGACCTTTAAAGCTTCATCGTTAATGCAGTCTGATAACTTAATGCCTCCAGATACAAAGAACTGACTGTACTGTTGTAAAGAGTAATTTGTTTGGGAAGCTGAAATTACTAGCAGGCAAAACATATCTCTTTCATTGTTTCTCTCTAAACAGTCCCTTCGGGACCAATATACCAGCATAACCTGAGATATCAAAATGTGCCTATCAAACACTGGGCAATGAAAAGGACTGTGTCATAATGTTCTGCATTTTTACTGTTTGCCTTCCTCAGGGTAGCATTATAATAACATTTTATAGCAAGAAGAACAGTTTCATAACTAAACCAAACAACTTCTTTTTCACAAAATGAAATTATTTTTTCATGTAATCTACCATTATGAGTTCAGCTATTATTTTCTAAAGGTTGTTGAAAGAGGACATTCCTGATTAATTCATTTCATACCTTGGCATGAAAATTTGACCCACCCCTTAAAAGGTGCAATATATTTCTCTCAGTAATCTGTGAGCAACCCGTTAGTGATTTTTTTGGCTAAATGGCATTTCCCATTGACAAGGAAAATATAAAACATGAATAATGTTCATTGCCTGACTGTGAACTGGCCTTACAGACTCCCAGGGTTGCATTCTCTAGTATATCATTTGAACTTATGAAAACAAGAAAGAATGCCACTTGCCCATAAGTTCCTTTTCCCAGACTACGACATGGGGAAAATGTATTCCTTTTTCTGTGGGGTGCTCTTCTAGCTTTATGGTCAGTTTCTACTAATACTAGTGTACATTAGATGGAAGCCCATACATATATCCACTGTTCTTTCCATGTAATATTTCTTAATATTGTTTCTAAATCTGCCTCCCTTCATTGGCCACAAATGACTACTAGTTCTCACATCTTTTGAGTTTTAAAATAATTTTATGCAACCCAGAATGACTGCACTGTTCTCTTGAATGGAAACAGGAGGCAACATATTGTACTGCATGCAGATGTATTTGGATCAGACCTTTCTTCCTAAGAGAGGAGAATTATTTATTCCTCAGAGAGGAGAATTTTGGTTAATTAGGATTTCAATAGCAAAATCCAGGAAACAGGCAGTGCAGATATAAAGCACAACTGTGTTATGGCCATCTAACTATATACTGTCTACATATATCATAGGGGCGCAATAGAACTGCTACTGTTAGGGTTGATTAGCATGTTTAATGTTAAACCTCAAAGTTGCACTTGAATAATTTTGCATTAATTAATGGATTTGCTCAAAATGTGGAATGTGATATCCCATGGGGATGGATCTCTTGGTGTGGCAAGTTCCGTTCTGGTTGGATTTGTGGATTCTGAGATCCAGACAGTGCAAAAAGTCATAAAGTCACCACTTTTTGTAGTTTTTTAATCATCACTCTGAGTCCAAACGGTGTGGAATTTTGGTGTGATTTTTTTATGGTAGAACCAGCATAAGTAACAGAACAGGCATGCTTAGCTTTGTGAAAAAATATTAATCTGTTGCAAAGGTACGGTATAATGTTTCTCATTCCCCATTGTTTTCAATGGGAAGATCACTTTCCAGGATAGAGGTAGAAAGACTGACCAAGGATTTGTTCTCATGAAAAATGATTCAGCAAGACCCATTCCTTTTTTGTGATAGAAAAATCCTTTTTCATGAGCCACCATCTTGTTTCAGTGTTTTCTTAATTTTTTTTTTCAAAAGCTACAAAAATGACATCCTGGAGAGAGATCACCACCCCAGCTGGCCCATTGGGACCCCATTAGGTGCAATCTGCACTTCAAAGTTAGAAATATGCCCCTGAAATGTGTTTTTTAATATAATGAATCCTCTATTGTGACTGCGTGATACAAAAAAAAGTCCTTTTACGTGGGAGGAAATGGACAAGGAAATGATAGAAGGCATCCTTGGGATGCCAGAGAAAGGGGAGATATTGCTGATGGGGGACCTGAATATGTCAAATGTTAATCTGAGCACCTTTTCTGCAGCCACATCCAAGAGCAGGGCCATACAGGGGACATGCCTCAGACAGCTAGTTTTGGAACCCACTCAGGAGGGAGCAATCTTAGACCTGGTACTTTCAAATGGGGACAGAGAGAGGAACTCTGATCCTGAAGTGGGTAGCCATCTGGAACAAGTGACTACCAAACAGTGTGGTTCATGATAAACTTAGCAGTGGGTCGAGCCATACAAAAGTGAAGGTACTGGACTTCAGGAGGGCTGATATTTTCAAAATGGGAGAGTGTGTTAGAAAAGCACTAGCAAACAGGCAAGAAGGTGGGGTGGAGCAACAATGAGGAAACATCAAAACCACCATCACAGAGGCAACTAGCCTTTGTGTGAAGCAAATAAACAAATCAAAATGAAAGAAAAAAAACACTATGGTTCTTAATAGAAGTGGCAGGGAAGATAAGGGAGAAAAAGATAGCATTCAGGAAGTATAAGGAAACACAGAAGGAGCAGGACAGAGAACTGTACCAGTTAAAGCAGAAGAAAGTGGGGAAGGCAGTCAGAATAACAAAGGCCAAAACTGAGGAAAAGACAGCCAACTTGGTTAAGAAGTGCGATAAAACCTTTTACAGGTACATTAGGGAGTAAAGAAAGACTAAGGCAGGGATACTCAGGCTGAATAAAGAAGAAGGTGGTTGGGCAGAGAGCGACAGTGAAAAAGCAGGGATACTGAACAAATACTTCTGCTCAGTAGTCACAATGGAAAAGCAGGGGGAGATACCTAATCCAGTCAATAGAAGCACTCTGGATGAGGGGTTGATATTAGTCCATTCACAGAAGAAAGGGTTCTTAAAGAACTCTTAAAACTGAAGGTGGATGAACAATGGGGCCTGATGGGATTCACCCCAGAATTCTAAAAGAACTAAGGGAAGAACTAGTAACACCACTGACTACACATTTTAATAAATCATGGAAGGATGGTGTGGTACCTGTGGACTTGAGGAGGGTGGATGTGATTCCCCTTCACAAAAGTGAGAGCAAGACAGAGGCAGGAAACTACAGACCTGTCAGTTTGACCTCAGTCATAGGGATAATGAAATCACTTCTGAAGGAAAGAATTGTTGAGTACCTAGAGGCCAGTGGGGCACAGGACCCAAGGCAGCATGGATTCACATCAGGAAGGTCATGTCAGGCAAATCTAATTAATTTCTTTGACTGGGTGACCAAAGTAGTAGACAAGGGAGGGGCTGTGGACATGGCCTACCTAGACTTTAGCAAGGCATTTGACACAGTCCCACACAAAAGATTAATAAACAAATTAGCCAGCCTGGGAGTGGGTTCCAGGGTGGTAGCCTGGATAAAACATTGGCTGGACAACAGGACACAGCAGGTAATAGTAAATGGAGTCCACAGTGTAGAAAGGGGGGTTACTAGTTGAAGGGAAGGTATGACCCTTTGCAGATGACAAAAAGATCTGCAACAGGGTTGATACGCAAGGCGGGGTAGAAAGGATAAAAAGGGAATTGACAAGGCTGGAGGAATGGTCAAATGTATGGCAGCTTAGATTCAATGCTAAGAAGTGCAAGGTAATGCACCTGGGAAGCAAAAACCCAGGGGAAGAGTACACAATGGGGGGTGAGATACTAACAGCAACAAAAATGGAAAGGGACCTGGGGGTAGTCATATCAGATGACCTAAAGGTGGGCAAGCAATGTGAGAGGGCAGCAAGGAGGGCTGGGGGATACTGGGATGCATAGGGAGAGGCATCACCAGTAGAAAACAGGAAGTTGTTGACACTCTGTACAGACAGTTGGTAAGACCACATCTGTAGTTCTGTGTACAGTTCTGGAGACCCCATCTCCACAAAGACATAGACAGGGTGGAGGCTGTCCAGAGGAAGGCAACCAAAATGGTGCAGGGTCTGCACCAGAAGACATATGAAGAAAGATTAAAGGAGCTTAAGATGTATAGCCTCAAGGAAAGAAGGGAGAAGGGGGACATGACAGAAACTTTCAAATACCTCAAGGGAATCAACAAAGTCCAAGAAAGTAGCATCTTTCAGAAAAAGTGATGTGCAAGAACAAGGGGGCACAATTTGAAGATGGAGGGGGGAATGGATCATAGGTAATGTGAGGAAGTATGTCTTCACAGAAAGGGTTGTAGATGCATGGAACGGCCTTCCTGAGGAGGTCGTGGGGTCAAAAACAGTGGGGGAATATAAGAATGCATGGGACAGACATAAGGCAATTCTAGGAGGGGGTAGGAGGAAGTAGGCTGTTGGTTAACTTGGATCTGCAGCTTATCCATTAGTTAGGAAAAATGAGCAGACTGGGTGGGCCAAGCGGTCCTTATCTGACATCAAATTCTATATTTCTATGTATCACAAGTCATGAAAAAGCATCCTTTTTAATAACTCGAGAATCCTTGCTGTCTCTTCCACTGCCCTCCCCACTACTTAATATTTTTCCCTGGTGTCAAGTACCCCCCCAACCTTCAATACCCCGGCCCCTACATTTCCCTGGTATCTAGTGACTCCCCCAACCTCTGATCACTGTCTCTGTAATATCAATAATTTCCCTGCTGTCTAGTGGCACCCCCCACCCTACGATTGCTGTGCCCTTAATGAAATCAATTTCCATGGTGTCTGGTGGTACCCCAATCTCTGATCACTGTTCCTGATGTTTCCCTTTTGTCTAGTTGCACCCCTCGCCCTCCGATGGCTATCACCAATTTTATGAGTTCCTAACACAGGGTTACCTACTCCCGGTATTTGATGCCCCCCACCTCTGCAGCCAGTTGTTTTCTTTATTCACTGACATTCAGGTGCCCAATCCCCATGTCAGCATTTAGAGAACCCCCCAGCAATGATGGACACTGGGGAGCCCACTCCCAGTGCCCACAAATATGTATTTAATCAAACCCTGTAAAAAGAAAACTGTCCCCAACATTTCTTTAGAACTAAAAAAAAAAGCAGGCAGGAGAGTAGGTGTGGGGTGTGGCTTGGGCTTCTCAAGCCTAACGCTCACTGCATTCTCATAAAGTCTACACATCTGACCTTATTTACAGATGGAATGGGGTGAGCGTTAAGCTTGTGAAGCTCAAGCCACACTCCACACCTGCTCTACTGCCTGGTTTGGGAGAGTGGGGTGTTGGGGAAACCCCAACACCTCATTTCCCAACTTTAGTTACTTTGACCTTATCTGGAGCATTAACAAAGTTTTCTAAAACATATATAGAAACATAGACTTTGATGGCAGATAACGACCACTTGGTCCACCCAGTCTGCCCATTTCCCTACCTATTGGATAAGCTGCAGATTCTAGTTAACCAACAGCCTACTTCCTGCAACCCCCCACTATAATTGCCTTATGTCTGTCCCATGCATGTTTGAATTCCCCCACTCTTTTAGACCCCATAACCTCCCCAGGAAGGTGGTTCCATGCATCCACCACTCTCTCTGTGAAAAATAATTTCCTCCACATTACCACAGGTCATCCCCTCTATCTTTAAATTGTGCCCCTTGTTCTTGCACATCTCTTTTCTGAATGATGCTACCCTCCTGGACTTTGTTGATTCCTTGAGGTACTTGAAAGTTCCTATCATGTCCCCCATCCCTCCTTTCATCAAGGGTATACATATTAAACTCTCTCAGTCTCTCTTATACGGTTTCTGATGCAGACCCTGCACCATTTTAGTTGCCCTCCTCTGGACAGCTTCCATCCTGTCTATGTCCTTGTATAGATGAGGTCTCCAAAACTGCACGCAGTACTCCAGATGAGGTCTCACCAACTGTTTGTACGTGGGGATAACCACTTCCTTTTTTCTACTTGTGATACCCCTCCCTATGCAACCCAGTATCCCCCTGGCTCTTCTTACTGACTTTTCACATTGCTTACCCACCTTTAGGTAATCTGTTATGACTACCCCCAGGTCCCTTTCCATTATAGTTGTTATTAGTACCTCCCCTGCCATTGTGTACTCTTCTCCTGGGTTTATGTTTACCAGATGCAGTACTTTGCACTTCTTTGCATTGAATCTAAGTTGACATACGTCTGACCATTCCTCCAACTTTGCCAAGTCCCTTCTCATCTTTTCTACCCCACCTTGTGTATCAACTCTGTTACAGATCTTTGTGTCATCTGCAAAGAGGCATACCTTTCCTTCCAGACCCTCTGCAATGTCACCTATAAAGATGTTAAAGAGGACTGGACCCAGTACTGAGCCCTGAGGTACTCCACTAATAACCCCCCTTTCTTCAGAATGAGTTCCATTCACTATTACCTTCTGTGTCCTGTTGTGCAGCCAGTTTTCTACCCAGGCTACCACACTGGGACTCACTCCCAGGGTTTCTATGTCTATGTTTCTATGTTATATGTTTCTGTAGGTGACTTCTCTAGTCATTTTGGGACACACTGCAGTTCATTTGCTGCTGCCTACAGGCGTATTTTAGGAGGCAATATCACCTGTGATGATTAATTCTGAGTTTTTCTTTAGCAAGGCCAAAACCCTTTCTAGGTGGCAGGTATACAGAGACAATGGTGAATGCCTTGTTCTGCCTACCTAAGAGGAGTTTAACAGCAAACAGTTCATACTCACCCATGCTGCTAGAGATCAGCAACACACTGCCCTTTAGAGCATCCTTTACATATATAAGACAGCCCTCTCCTTGTTTCCCTGGCCTGTCAAGCTTAAAGGTTTCAAATCCCTGCTTGGCAAAGAATTTGTCCTGGACATTGGGTTTGAGCCAAGTCTGTCAAACATAGAAACATAGAAACATAGAATTTGACGGCAGATAAGGACCGCTTGGCCCACCCAGTCTGCTCATTTCCCTACCTAATGGATAAGCTGCAGATCCTAGTTAACCAGCAGCCTACTTCTTCCTACCCCCACCCCCTAGAATTGCCTTATGACTGTCCCATGCATGCTTGAATTCCTTTATATCAAGCAGATGATATCTGGGTTGTGCGACGGGGACTGAAACTGCACCATGTTAGGGTTCATGCTACAGATATTCATGGCTACTATTTTCACTCCACTGTCACGTTTACCTCTGGGGGGGAGGCAGCAAGTGGTCCCGGGCTGGAATGTCCATCCCCAGCCAGATATATCTATATCTATATCTATATATTCATGGCAAACAACTCCATTTAATGCATCAGTTAGGGTTGTTTCACAGTGACAAAAGTGAGGAAATTCGGTGTTAGGGTTGCCACCCCTTGCTCCCCAAGCCCACCCAATCCTCACCGACAGGTATCGGGGTGTGCGTTGGGGTCATTGGTCTTAACTCTTACCCTATCCCATATGTAAACAAGCCAAGGAGGTGCAGTATAGGAGAACTGGGTGAGAGTTAGGACCGATAACCTCAACACACACCCCAACACTTGGTGGGGACAGGGTGGGCTTGGGGAGCAAGGGTGGCTACCCTAACACAGAATTTCCTTGCTTTTGTCACTGTGGAACAACCCTAACTGATGCATTAAACAGAGTTTTGTGCCATGAATTTCCCTTCTTTTTGAGAATGAGTGAATGGAATGTGGTGCTGGGAGAGCGGGGCCCTCCCACCATGTGATTTTTTGTCACATAGTAACTCTAACGGTATTGCAAACACAAGCGCACACAGTAACGCACATGGTGATGCAAACGTAAATGGTAATGCAAATGGTAAGAGAAACACAAGCACAAATGTTAATGAAAACAGAAATGGTAATGCAAACAGTAATGCAAATGCTAACGGCAACAGAAACACAAACGTTAACGAAAACAGTAACTTAAATGGTAATGCCAATGGAAATGCAAACGGTAAGAAAAATGCAAACGGTCACACAAAAGCAAACAGAAATGCAAACAGTTATGGCGATGGCACTGCAGAAGGAAACATTAACGCAATCAACAATGGAAACACATCCGTAAACACAAACACTAAAGGCAAAAGAAACGCAAATGGTGATGAAGACACAAACAGTAATGGTAATGCAATTGGAAATGCAAACAGTTACAATAACAGCAACAATGATGCCAAAGTGAACAGTAACACAAATGGAAATGTAAACACAAGCCCGTATGGAAACGCAAATAGTAACACACACAGTCACGGTACCGCAATTGGAAACTCACATGCTAATGGTAACAGCAACAATGACACCAAAGGAAAAGAACACAAATGGAAGTGCGTGCACAAATGCAAATGATAACAGTAATGCAAATGCAAGCACAAACAAAAACGCAAAGGGTAACGCACAGGATGGCGTAGACGGGAATGGTAATGCACACGGTTACGGAAATGCAAGTGGGAACACTAACTGGGACAGGAACAAAAGTGCACACCCTTTTTTTCACCAACAGCTGCATAGAGAAACACAGTGAATGCAAAGAATGTATGCATAATAATGGGCCTCAGAGCAGAAGATGAGCACTTGGTTGCTTATATCCCAGAAACCGTATGACGTGGAAAAAAATTTACATTTTATATAAATTATGACTTTCCTGGCTAGTTTTGCACTTAGCCCCCTAATGGAGGGGGGCTATGCATTTTTCCTATGAAAAGTCCGTATCTTGAAGCGTTTCCGAGATACGGGCCCCGAAAGGCACGGCGGATGCTGTAATGTTAGTCTATGGGAAAAATTTTCATAGTCAGAGTACCGTAACTTTGCAGCCCTCGAATATTTTGTCACCAAACCACCAAAAGGCACATCTGTGGGATGTTGGCCGTCTTCCCTCCAAATTTCCGCCATAAAGACCAAACCTTTCTTTTGCAGCAGGGTGGAAAAGAATTCCTGTTATTTTGTGCATAGTGTCACAAAGTAGTGTCACAGATCATGACACTTTTGCAAAATTAATCACGAAAGTGTGGCACGTGTGACATTAGTTTGCAACACTGCAGTTTACAAAAATTTCAAAAACATATTTCTGGGTGTTTAACCCCCCAAAAAAGACATGGCTAGCAGCCTCAGGGCTCGACTAGGTAAACACAAAAAGAAGTGTTTCCCTAGAGGGTCCCAAATTTAAAGCCAAGCATTTCTGTGACCAGTAACTGAAAAACAATGGCTGACTTATGACACTACAGGGGTCATTTGCGACACAAAATACTGCATTTGCGACACTGTCAAACTTTTTGTTAACTTTTCCCATTGACTTTAATGGGAAACTTGTTTTTTAAATAACTTTTGAACCGTTTAATATTTTTTCATAAAATCTTTGAAAGGCACATCAGGGACCCCAGCTGCATGTTCCCTGAAGGTTTCAGACTTGTCACACAAACCATGCGACCTGTAGGTGTGAGCAAAGAACGTGGAAAAAAAAGTGTAAATATGACACAGAATGGTGCTTTATAGTTCTGCAACCATATATCTGACTAGTACGAAACTTGCAGATCCAGAGATTTATGGTACCGCTCTGAGCCTGCCAAATTTCAGGCAACTCTGTCATACAGTGGCAAAGTTATTAACCTGACACATTTCACACTTTAACCTTAAATGGGGTACTCAACCCTAACTATAGTGGCACTACCGTGCCACTATAATATTATATATATATATATATATATAGGCATTAATACAGTATTCGAGAGACTCATACCTACTGCACATTGACACCCTGTAACTTTTTGCTGAATTGTTAAAAGGTTCACATGACACACCTAATTTGTAGTCCCACATTAGGAGAGATATTAAACATAACATGACCCAGTTTGGTTCCACTGTGCTCTTTCAGTTTTATCACAAACATCGATTTACCCCTTCAAATAGGGTTCCATTTTGTGACATTGCTTCCTTTCCCAATTTAAGTATTTAAATACAGCCCTTTATTGTGCCTTAGAAACTCAACTGTTGTTAATGTGTTATCTAATTACTTCATTTAAGCCTCCCCCAAGAACTCCCTGTACAGAATAAAAGTTTTTGCCTTTTATTTAATCATTTTATACAGCTGTAACGTTCATTACATGTAGTGTTCATCTAGTACCTCATCCTAAACAGACTGTGCCTCTTTAATTTACATGAACTGTGGTCCAAAAGCATTATTGTGTCTGGTGACCTTCTTTTTCTTACTGACATGCTGCCAAAACCTTGCAGTTCGTTATAACTCATTTATTTAGAAAATTCCCTTTTTCCGTGGTGTGTTATTTTCATGTCCTTTTGTTACCCACATTACTATTGGTTCCTCCACCGGCCCAGAATGTTCAGAACCAGAAATGCATGCTGACACCTTCAGTCATCACCCCATGGCTCTTTAAAGCTGTGGACCTGGTGGGTCTGTATTCTTTGTACTGTCACCTACATTCTGGACAAGACATATTGTCCTCCTGAAGTTTGGAGTTATGCATGTTACGGGCACTACTTTGGGCTATTCTCTCTGCATCTCAGCTGCTCTTTTGTTCCCTGGTGTGTCAGATGTCTGTAGATTGTAAAGGTACACATTTGCTTTTTGGGAAACACAGACATGTAGTCAGACCTTGCCTCATGGTCCCAAGATGCTGAGCTCGGGGTATGAAGGGTGGGGTAGGGGCAGAGAGAGTTGATTATAAAGCATTTTAAAGTTGAACAGCTGCAGGTTTCCTAGATTAAATGGTTATACATATTTATCTATTCTATAGACCAAGTCTCTACATGGGGATCATTCTGTGTGGCCTGGTTCCTGTGGGGGGGGGGGCATTTGTGTGATCCTATTCACTATCAGGGGCACCTTTAATGTTACTGCTGCTAAATAGTTTGTTCTGTACTAGGCAAAAAAAACTGCATTTGTGGGGAGTATATCAATTGGACCTGGTTAGTGCTGGGGCTCATTTTGTATTAGGCATCAGAACACCATATCTACAGTTTGGAGAGTTCTGTAATGAGAAATAAAATACATGTTATATTGTGGAGTAAATGAACAGGACCTGGTCTCTGCAGGTGTTCAGTTTGTGTAGACCTGATCTCTTTAGGGGCTTATATTGTGTTGGAGGCATCAGAACACCAGAACTACTTTTAAACTACCTGCTTATCTGCTAAACTTAAAAAGAAATCCTGGTTAATATCATATTTATTTTTGTAAAAACACTTCTGTAGAACAGAAAAATGGTCAGTACTCCAAATGTACTCACAGTACTTATTTATTTTATGTGCAAGTGCATCGAAGCCATTTAGCAGCAGAAAAGCAAATAACAGCAGCAGTAAATGAAGCATTGGGTAATCCACAAATTTCTCAGATCCACAGGAGTCTATAAGATGGCAACTTTTTAAAAAAAACATATTGCACCCACCGACTCAACACTGAGCACCCAAATGCCAGCACAGAGCCATTTACATTTCAGCAATATGTTTTGTGATCGTTAGGCGTTTCATGTGCTGCATGCTAGGCCAAGAGTCTAGCATGGCACATTAAACAATTACTGAGATTCACTGCAACAGCAAAATGAGCCTAAAAGGGCACAAACACCAAAAATGGATGTAAAATGACTGTAATTGATGGTAACCGGGTTGCAGTCACCAAAAACATCAACCCTGTTCATTGTTTTTGTGCAGTTTTAGGCTCATTTGGCTGCTGTTGCAGTGTATCTCAGTAACTGGGCTATGTGCTACATGGCACACCTTAAATGGCTTCCATGGCAGTACAAGTGAAGAAAAATACTGTTTTTTCCTTACTGGTATGACTGCTGTCAGTGACTGTTAAACTGTTACCCTTTGTTCTGTATTTTTTTTTCATTCCGTTTTTTTTGTGCACTTTTAGGCTTACTTTGCTGTTGCAGTGAATCACAGTAATTGTTTGGTGTGCCATGTGCTACATGATAGGCTGAGGGCCTAGCATGGCATATCAAACAAATTACTGACATTCACTGCAATAGCCGAAGAAACCCAAAAGTGCACCCTCTCCCAAAATGCACTGGGTCGCATATGCACCTGCAGGACCATGCTGTGGACACAGTGAGTGACTGTACCATGGAGGGGTCCATTTGACAACAGGAAGGGGCTGTGTCTTCAGTTGTGGCTGTGATCTGCTGGATGGCATCATTAGTAACAGGGATAATTGTGTATATCTGCACCATGCAAGGGGACCATGCAAAATTACCTTGCACTCTGTGATTACAGGACTTCACCAGATTTCAGGTCCATGACTTTCCATTTGTATTGTGCCAACCTCAGAAAATCTCCTGGACACAAACCTTGTTTGCCCATAACAGAGCTTTGGAATATGGACATCTGCGCAAATCTGGGTTTGTGCAGAAAAGCTAGGCTTTGCACATGGGAAAGCTTTTGAAGATCTGGCCCCTGAAGTCAGTTTTTAATTTCATTTTCATTTCTTAAAACACATTTTAAGATTGAAGTAACCCACTCAAGGGCATAGTTCTATTAGTAGGAAGTAACCCACTCCAGGGTGTACAGTTATTAGGGATTAATCAATACCCCTAGTGCATTGTGAAGCACGAGGCTGCTGGCTGAGTGTCCTCACAACACCCAGTGTGTTGCTTAATCCCCAATAACTGCACACCCTGGAGTGGGCTATTACACTTATAACAGAGGGTGCACTACAAAACAAGGGGAAAGCAATATACATATTTTTTCTCCTTTTATAAAAGACAAGCAAATTACTGTATTCTGCTGCCTAAAAAAATAGTCCCCAACAAAATGGCTGTCATGCACATACAGATGTTAGAAGGAAAGCATTGCTATGCTTTCTCTGACATTTGTTGTGCATGATATGCCTTCTGAGACAGCACAGTAGCTCTGAAGTGCAAAATATGGAGTTGTCTCTTGTGGTACAGACACAGTGTCTATACCTCCACTGGCTTAGCTGCTCTGTCTCTCTGTCTGTGGTTACATTAATGCATGGCAAGCAAGTAAACATTTTCCCCTGTAGTGCAGTCACACAGTCTACCAGACTGTATTCTACCAATTAAGAAATGGCAACTAATGGGACTCAGAGCTTGCAGGTCTTTTTGGAACTCTGTTTCTCTGTCCACCAGCGTAAAGCTCACTTTCAGATCATGACATCATTGGGGGAGTCTCCATCTCTTCACACTGTTCCATCTGGCTTTATGCCACAGCTATGGAATTTACCTGTCAATCTGGCTGTGCAACAGATAAATGACCATGGGGACCACACACTTCACTCTGGGAACAAGCTTGGGTAAGAAGCAAGACTACAAACTTTGAACACTACAGCTACTGTTGCTGCACAGCCTGGGACTACATGGCAGGCCTCGGCTCTCACTCACTAAGCAGGAATAGTAATGGCTGCTCCACAGACTGCAATTTTGCACTATAACAAGGGCAGAACAGAAACACAGGCTGATCTCTCAGAGGGATGGTTCACCACTAGCTGTCATATATTGTGGAGTAAGCAATGGTCACCTGATGGTTGTTTACCACTCACCTGCCTCTATCTACCCCATGTTATAAGTCACTAATACACTGTCAGTGTTTTGCCTTCAGCCTTGAATATCACAAGCAGCAAGGGCATGCATTAATCCCAAACATCCCCATTCATCTCATAAAGATATAGCCAGTTTCCCTCTCTCTTATTGTAGGCTTGGGACCAGCTGGTATATGTAATAGACAGACCAGGTGAGATCCAATCCATACTACATTGTAACATAAAACATTTGTGAATATCTTAAGTTAATATAATGTTGTGACTACAGTACAATTTTCAAAATGTTCAAAAAATGTTATACCAAATATCCATAGTATGACAATCATTTTTTTGGTTGAACATTAGCAATAACTTTTGGTATGATTTAGTGAGACACTTGGTATGACACTGATACTACTCTTCTGGTGTCCATGTTACTCATGTGACTTCTTGTGTTGTGTCTGTGTTACTCGCGTGACGTCCTGTGTAGTCTGAGTTACTCACGTGACATCCTGTGGAAAAAACCCTTGTAAATAAAGTATAATTCACTTTCTGAAAATTAAGTGATTTCTGTCTTTTCCTATGAGGGTAATATAGTTGTGCAAAAAAACAATGGGCTAGAAAATCAAGGACTTGAATGTGGTAGCCAAACTTTAACATGTCCAGATTTGGGCATACTGTGATCAGTAAACATATTGTGGCATAATTACCAACAAGTTAAGTTTATGATAAAAAACTGAAAAGTTAGATATTATGCTACCTAAATAGATACCATAGACATAGTAATATCAAAAAATATATGTTTGATAATATGACAAATTTGCTGTCAAAGACACGATGTTACATTACATTGCCCTTGTGGGAACTTTTAATCCCATTTTTAGCACCTCTGAACTACAAATTATCTTTATGTTGGGGACTGAAATACTACCGCATGCACCCAATGTAAATATGATATGGTTATGACAATTGGCCCAAATAAATTTTGGAACCTGATTGTCACACTTTGTCTCTCGAGTAGCATATTGGTACCTATATATATATATATGGGATACATGATGAGCACTAGTGGAATATGAAAAATATTTTCACTCCTGCAGAGTGAGCCTGGATATTTCACGAGTGCCGAAAGCACAAGTGGAATATATAGTGCTCATGAGGCAGGAGTGAAAATATTTTTCATATTCCATGATGTGCACATCATTTGTCCTATTTATACAATGGGGCCTCACTGTTGCGAAATGTACAATTTGCGCAGCTTGCACAGGGTTAGCGCAGGTTTCGGGGGTGTAATAAATGGTATTTATTTTAACTCTGCTGACATCATCAGGATTTATTTCATTGCAGTGAAAATAACGTGGTTTATTTCACTGGAATATGTCTCAACCCATGGTATAAATATATTTACACGATGGGGTGAGATCAATTCCAGTGAGATAAATCTCATTATTTTCACTGCAGTGAAATAAATGTTGCTGACTTCAGCAGAGTTAAAATAAGTACCGTTTATACCTAATTTGCTGACGTCAGACACTGAGAAATAAAAAGAATGAACAACACCCCTGCACCAATCCCACTTGTAAAACCCCATAGTAGTCTTAACAACATTAACGTAGATAACAACATTCAGTTGCAACACAGCTATTAAATTCACCAACCTGAAATCACTCGTGCTGCATTTCAATCGCTGACTAGACTGCAATACTGAAGCCTGCATTAGAAAATAGCAACCTAAAAATGAAGAAAAAACAAATTAAAATAAAAGAAATATGTATCTACAACATAGTGAATGAATTAACAAACTGAGCTTGAAGAAACAAATGAAACAACAACAACTTGAAATAAACAAAATTGAAGATCTCTGCATGCAGTTTGAAGCAGACATGGAACCATTAGTGGAACCACAATGTGCTGAACAGACTGCAACTACAACGCAGATAGCAGATACTCACACAACAAAGAAACTACTGTCAGATGCCAAATATATAGAAAACTATACATTAAACTATAAAAATCAAAACACAAAGAAAAATACAGACGCTGATGTAAAACACTTACAAGTGTTTCTAGTACAAGACTTAGAAATCTCAAAACCAATAAAAGATATCGAACCAAAGGAACCAGATGAACTGTTATGCCACTATTTCATTACAGCACAAAAAAAGAATGGATTTGAATATGAACCACTTACTATACAGTCACAATTTCAAAGCATTGAACGTCATCTCAGAGAAAACAAATACATAGAATCCCTGTCCACCTCCCCAATATTTGAAAGGACAAGACAGGTAATTCTATCTAAACAAAAAAATTTGAAACAGATGGGACTAGGCAATAAGCCAAATACTGCCAATGAAATCACAAATACAATATTAGAAAAAGTTTATAGCATGAATTTATTGGAACCACAAACACCAAATTCTCTGAACAGTTCTATGTGGGTGCCACTTAATATGTATTTTGGTGTCCGGGGTAATACAGAAATGTGTAATATCAGATGGGGAGACATTACTCTGAAAAAAAAAACTGAAAACACATACTATTTAGAATTGTCTACAGAAAGACAAATGAAAACCTGGACAGGATCAAACCCAAGGGACACCAGAGTAATTAAGCCCAGAGCATATGAAGTGGATGACATAAAATGCTGTCCTGTTAAAAACTATATAAAATATAAAGAAAAAAGACTTATTAAAACAAGTATTCCAAATGCACCTTTTCTACTGGCAATAAACTATCCAATTAAACTAGAAGACCCTCTTGGTTTAAAAATCAAACATTAGGAATAAACACAATTGCAAACATTGTCAAGATCATGATTGAACAAGCTGGAATGCAAATTGACTGAAAGCTAACCAATAATTCAATGAGGTTAAACCTCATTCAAAAATTAAGTGTTGCAAATATAGCCCCTACAGATATTATGCAAATATCAGTCCACAAAAAGGTACAATCGATCAATACATACAGTAAATTAAATGACAACAAGCAAACACAAATCTGCAAAATTATGAGGAATGATCCGGATAATGAATCCAGCACTTCCAAACAAGCAACAGAAATGACGCCGCAAATACCAGCTACCCAATTAGACGGCATACCTGCGTGTTTCTACAATCCAATTATCAAAGCCTCACATATAGCATTTAACATCATTCAAGGTATGTCTACACTCCCGAAAATATCTAGGAACAGCATTTCAAACTGTAAGCAGAAATAAAATGTTTCCCTTTCTTTTACAGGACATCAATATCAGAGCCAACCTCACAAGAGACAACGTGTCATATCTTCAGATTCCGACTCGGACTAAGAGAAACAGCGATCTCACAGATGAACATTTATCTACAGTTTCCCCAAAAACAACATTATATTTCTCCTCACTTTATGTTATATTCATAACTTGTATCACTTTAGAATTACTGAGAAATAAAGCTGTATCAAAATACCGATTCACTCCTGTGAAAATAAACAGGACTTATGTCACCAAACACCAAAACACTGCTGTGAAATAAACAGTGAGCATACTGTGCACCAAACATATTCTCCAATACTTATAAATAAAAATGATTTAAATAAACACATTAAAGTAGCATACCATTCATAAACCACACACCAACAACATCATTTAAAGGAACAGGAACTTCACCAGAACAAACATACTTTTCTCACTGGAATTGATCTCACCCCCATGATATCAATAGGACATATTATGTGCACATCATGAAATATGGAAAATATTTTCACTCCTGCCTTGTGAGCACTGTTTATTTCTCTTGTGCCTTCGGCACTCGTAAAAATATCCAGGCTCACTCTGCAGGAGTGAAAATATTTTCCATATTCCACTCCTGCCCATCATGTATCCTATTTTATAGATATATATATATATATATATATATATATATATATATATATATATATATATATATATATATATATATATATATATATATATATATATATATATATATATATATTATAGGCACACAGTCATGCCCTATAGTGAGGGTTGAGTAGGCACTTTCATGTTAAACCTCAATTTTTGTGCATTAATAACTTTGCAACCATTCAATGGATTTGCACGAAATTTGGAATGAGTGGTTTGGTATGGTAGATCTCTTGATTTACCAAGTTGTGTTTTGGTCAGACTTATGGTTTCTGTGCAGCAAAATGCTAAATACTCATTTTGCGTCACTTTTGACACTTTTCCCCATGGCGCTGTGACCACACCGTGTGGTCTTTTGGGCTGACATTTAGAATGTAGAAATATTTTGGGTCACGGAACAGTTCAGCATTAGTTTGGTAAAAAATATTAATCCATTTAAAAGTGATTTAATTTTTACTTTTCAAGTTCTGAGCATGCTCAGTTCACTCCAAAATGTATATGTATTTTTTGACAAATGAAGACTGGTCTCACAGTCAAGGATTTTGTCCGCTCATGGACTAGGATTGTAAAAAAAATCCTAGTTCATCAGAAAAATTCCTTGTCCATGAGCCACCATCTTGTTTTCAGTTTTTCTTCTAAACATAATAATGTAGCTTTCTCCACAGGTGACTTTTGGGCCAAATGAGGCATGGGTTTTGCTCAGGGTGACACCCTCTACAAAGCCATGCCTTTCATTTGGCTGGTTTTGTTCAAAAAATAGCTTTTTAAAGTGTAAAAATTCTTTGACTGTGACTCTCTAACGATCCTAGTCAGCGAGCTGACAAAATCGTAGTCCGCGAGATGATCCTGGTTCATGAGCCTTGTTCATCTTTGTGTGACCAGATGTTTGTAATGATGTGTTCAGATGCCAGTGATGTCATGACCAGATGTCCCCTTGCTGATCAGGAATTGATCTGACAGACTAGGATTTTGCAACCTGGCAGACTAAAAAAATCATAGTTTGTCAGAAAAATTCCTTCTCTGTAAGCCGCCATCTTGTTTTCAGTTTTTCCTCCAAACAAAATGTCATAGCTTTCTCCACGGGTGACTTTTACGCCAAATGAGGCATGGGTTTTGCTCACGGTGACGCCCTCTACAAAGTCATGCATTTGGTTTGGCTCATTTTTGTAAAAATATAGGTTTTTAAAATATAAAAATTCTTTGACCACGACTCGCTAACAATCCTAGACTGTGAGCTGACAAAATCCTAGTCCACGAGACCATCCTGGTTCACGAGCCTTGTCTGTCATTGTGTGACCAGATGTCCATAATGGTGTGACCAGATGTCCATGATGTCATTAGCAGATGTCCCTTCACAGATCAGGAATAGATCTGACAGACTAGGATTTTGCAATCTCGCAGATGGGAATTAATCTGACGGCCCAGGATTTTGCTACCTCGTGGACTAGGAATTTTTAAAGATGTAAAAACGTTAGCGTTACATTACTAGTTAACAGTTTGGTCTTTTTACTTGCAATTTTCAGGGTATTGAGGGGATGCCCTACAGGTGAGAATTATGCTGTTTAGGTATTGGGGAATTAAGTGGTTCCATAGATATGCCATTACGAAATTGAGATTTGCCCCAGGACAACATTGTGGTGCCCCATTGCACTTTTCAGCACCCATATCTTGGAAACTAAGAGAGATACAGACTTCTTGCTACTAGTGGCATAGATCACTTTTAAGTGATCTAAGCCACATGGACAAGATTGGATACCATAGACTACACCTGCAGTGAAATGTTTTACGTGGGTTACATGATTAATGAGATATTGTCAAATTAGTGTCACACGGGTTCAAAGAGCGCCTGTCCACTGCTTTTCAGTGCCCGTATCTCATAAATGACGCAAGATGCAGGTTTGTTTGTTTATTGTTGCATGCAGTAGTCACTGTCATGATTACAATGACACTCAAATTTTTTTCCTACCTGCTACAGTCCCTGAGATAGAGGCAAATTACTGTTACAAGAGTTCCTTGTCCTATAGGGCTGCTGTATGACTCTGTAGCTATTTGTAAGTGGGGTGCAGGGCCGAGAGGGCCCTGCACTCCCACAGATGCACATTGTTATGCAGAAATGGGCAGCTTAGTGGGAGTGTGGGGGCCGAAGGGTCCTGCACTCTCACCAACACATGCTATTTACTAGTTATATAATACTTTTTCAAAAAATAATGAAATTCATTGCAAAAAACATCATTAATGCATCAGTTAGGATTAAAGCAACAAAAGTGGAGAAATGAGATGTTAGGGTTGAGCCCCTACCCCCCACCACCCCACCACCCCATCCTCCACAGACTGACAGATGCCAGGGTGTGCCATGGGGTTGTGAGGCCTCTCACCCCATTCACCTTTACTGTAGATGTCAACCTGTTTATACATGGAATGTTGTCAGAGTTGGGCCACACAACCCATGGCACACCCGGCATCTGTCAGTCTGTGGAGGAGGATGGCTGGTGGGAGGTAAGTGTAAGGTAACAATCCTAACATCTCATTTTCCCACTTTGTTGCTTTAACCCTAACTGATGTATTAATAAAGTTTTTTTACAATGAATATATATATATATATATATATATATAGGCATGGTCGTGCCCCTATAGTTAGGGTTGAGTAGGCAGTTTAATGTTAAACCCCAAATTTTGCACCTTAATAACTTTGCAACCATAGATCTCTTGATTTACAAGTTGCGTTTTGTTCAGAGTTGTGGTTTTTGTGCAGCAAAGTGCCCAAAAACTAGGGATGTATGAAAATTGATTTCCACCGGCAGAATTTTGGCAAATTTTGCTTCCATGAAAGACTGTAAATCATTTTCGGAACTTTAGTGGAAATTCCACCTTAAAACTGTGGCAAATATAAAAAACTGTGGGATAATTTATTAAACTGCAGGAAAAAAATCCACAGAAGGGATCACTGCCAGTGGTAATTTCTGAGGCTTTTTTTAACTGCAGTTTTTAACTCATTAATCCACCACCCACTGATCAGGGGTCCCAGTAAAGACCTCCAATCCCTTCTTTGGACCCTCATGGTTTCTAGTGCCCCCTCACCCACCAATTATGGCTCCCAGAACATTTTATTGCGCTGATGTCTAGCAGACCCTCTCCCTTATCCTGGATTCCTTAGCCCACAAATAAACAGCTGGCAGTCCACCAACTCATCCCCCTCCAGTCCCAGTATTCCCTGGTGTCTAGTGGACCTTCCCATCCCAGATCCCTTGTAAAAAAATAATCTCAATTCCCTGGTGTCTATTAGACCCCCACAAACACCACCCTGACAGTTCATCTGCCACCACCCAACTCCCCTCCCTATCCTACCCCTGGGCAGGCCACCAGTGCAGCACTCCTCTCTCCTCCACTACCAGTGGCCCACTGAATTGTCAGTGAATAACCACATTGTTGTACAAGCAGGCGCTCATTTACTGACAGTTCATTAAACTGTAGAAAGAATAAATTCCATAGTTTATATGCATTTTTCCGCAGTTCACAAAAAAGTCCACGGAAAATCCTACTTTCACCAATGGCAAAAGTTCTGCAATATCTGTGAAATTTCAGAAATTTCATGGAAGTTCCACGAAAGCGGAATTCGCAACTTTCGCCCACCCCTACAAAAAACACGTTTTTTGCCTTTTTTTGCCCATCACACTGCAGCCACACCATTTAGAATTGTGGTCTGAATTTTTCAGGGTAGAAAGAGCCTTGCCCAAAGAACATGCCATCATTGGTTTGGTGAACAAATATTAATCTGTTCAAAAGTTATTTAATTTTGAATTTTCAGGTTCTAAGCATGCTGAGATCAGTCTCAGTCTGAGATTTATATATATGTTTTGTGAAAGGGGCTTGTGCACATTAGCAAGGATTTTATCACCTCACAAATGGGAATTTATAACATCCCTGTTTGTGAGGAAAAATTCCCCTTTCATGAGCCGCTATCTTGTTTTCATTTTTCCCCACAAACAAAATGTTGTAGCTTGCCCCACGAATGTCTTCCTTTGTAAATTATGCCTGGGTTTTGTTCAGGGTGATGACCTCTACAAACCCATGCCTTTGGTTTCTTTAGTTGTGGTCAAAAATTGGGCATTTTAATTTTAAAATTCTTTGTATGTGGCTCGCTTCCAATCCTCATTCGCGAGATAACAAAATCCCCTTTCACAAGCTGTTCCCCTCTCGCAAGGTAACAAAATCCTTGATAGCAACTTAGGGATCAGATGGTCCAATCTCGCAAACAAGGATCGGTTCGTGAATGGGAATTTTATCACCTTGAGAAAGGGGATCAGCTTGCAAAAGAGGATTTTAACAGCTCGCCAAAGGGGATTCATTTTCTGAATCCACTTTCGCCAGCTGACAAAATCCCCTTTCACAAGCTGTCAAAATCCCCTTTTGTGAGCCAAACCCCTTTCTCGATTTTCAAAATCCTTGATTATCATTTCCAGAGCAGATTTCCCTTTTCGCAAACAAGGATTGGCCCACAAATGGGGATTCTGTCACCTCACGAAAGGGGATTTTGGCAGCTTGCGAAAGGGGATTGTTATTTTAAATCCTCATTTGTGAGGTGACAAAAACCATGTTCAGAATCTGTCAAAATCTCCCTTCATGAGCCAATCTCTTTTTGTAAGCTGACAAAATTCTTGTTCGCAACTTCCAGACCAGATGGCCAAAATCTGACGAACAAGGATTTCTTGCAAACAGCAATTCTGACAGCTCTCGAATGGGAATTGACCTTGTGAACAGGGATTTTGCCACCCTACAAACTATGAATTTTAAAACTTTCACAGTGCACTGTGAATAAACGGTTTGATCTTTTGGCTTGAAATTTGCAGGGTATAAAGAGGGTGTCCCAGAGATGTGAATTATGTTGTTTAGGTGCAAAAAATGTCATCTGTTCAATGGATATTCCATTACAAAATTCAGACTTTTCTCATAGGATAAATTGCAGTGCCTACAGAGCCTTTTGGTGCCTGTATCTCGGAAACGATGCGAGATACGGATTTTTCACTCTGGGCAGCTTACTTCTTTAAGCATGTGTGTTGGTCTTGAAGTCATGATTACAACTGCAATGGAATTTTTTTCATAGCTGCTACAGTTACTGAGATATTGGCAAATTGGGAGGCACTATAGCACAGTGGTTTAAGGCTCGAAGCTGCAAATCTGGAGACCTGGGTTTGATTCCCACAGTCCCCATTTGCATACTGTGTCACCCTGAGCAAATCACTTAACTTCTCTGTGCTCCCAGGTTGCACCTTAAACAAGCTTTCAGATTAGTGTGCCTCACCTGTTTAAACAATTGGAAAACAAATAGTGTTACAAGGGTTGCTTTTGAGTCCTATAGGGCTGCTGTATTGGTGGTAGTTATGCGTAAGTGGGAGTGCAGGGCCCGGAGGGCCTGTGCTCCCACAGATGCATATCATTATGCAAAAATGGGCAGCTTGAAGGGAGTGCATGGCCTGAAGGGTCCATGATTCCACCAACACATACCACTTACCAGTTACATTACATTATCTCAAAAGGTAAGGACATTCATTGCAAAAAACTTCATTAATGCATCAGTTAGGGTTGAAGCTGAAAAAGTAGAGAAATAAGATGATAGGGTTGAGCCTCTAGCCCCCCACCCTACCTCCTACTCCCATCCTCCACACACCAAGAGGTGTCAGGATGTACCATGGGGTCATTAGGCCTAACTCTCACCCCTTCTCCTATGCTGTACAATGTCAGCCACTTTACACAATGAATGGGGTGAGAACTGGTCCTACTGACCCCATGGCACAACCTGATGTCTCTTGGTATGGGGAGGATGGGGGATGTGGTAGTAGGGTGGGGGGTTAGGGGATCAACCCTAATGTTTTATATCCCTACTTTTGTCACTTCAACCCTAACTGATGGATTAGCAAAGTGTTTTGCAATGAATCTATGTATATGCAGCCAATGCCCTTTAGGGTAACCATTGCCTCAGTGCTTGCGCACTGAGGTATTAAATCTTTTAACTTGTTTTTTGTTTTAATTGGGTTCACCACAACATAACCCAGATAGACCATCTTAGGGCAGCTGGTTCATTCCACTGGGGTGTCAAATAGACTAGGCACACTGATTAGTCCTGGTAGGATGAAACATGTGTCTGTGTTTCCTGTTGGCACCCTTTGCAAACTGCATGAGAGGCCTTTCGGCACCATGCATTTCTGCTTAAAGTTGAACCAGCATAATATGCTGTGGTGATCTGCATATGCAGCCCATGATGCTTTGCATTATGGGGGCAGGTGTGATTTTGTATTTCTTTGAAACTTGGCTTCCCCACCAATGCCCTTTGGGGTAACCATTGCCTCAGTGTTTGAGCACTGAGGTTCTTTGTCTATACATATATATATGTCTATGCATATGTGTGTGTGTGTGTGTGTATATATATATATACACACACACACACTACTACATATATAGAGTAGGAGAGAGCAAGAAATGCTAACATGGAATTCAATAGGCCAGTAAAAATACATGGATTTGCATAAATGCTGCACAAAACAGTTTCTAAATGGACACACATTGAATGGATATAATTTAGAGAAATCTATGCATTTCTATTGACTGAAACAAAAAATGATCTGATTCTCGGATGCTATGGGTGGCGTGATAAACCGTGATGTGAACTGGCTCCCCTTTGAGACCACATACCTATTGGCTGTCCACAGAGGACTGATAGCTATTGTGGATAAGTGCAACATTGACTACAGTAAGTTGTAATACAATTTAGGCATTTCAGATGATAGTGCGCACTAATAGAGTCTGTACACCCTAACACCTGATTAAGGACACCCACAGATATCTGTGCTTTGCACAGTGTTAGCCACATGACAGTATGCCTGCCACAGACACCAGCAGAACAGGCATTATAGCCTTAACCATCCCCAGTCCTATAACTTGAGGCTTGCTTATCAACTGAGGTCATATGTTGGTCCCTTGTCAATATTCCATGGCTATCTGGTGGCACCCTCACTAACCACCACCCACATTTCAGTCACTGACATCCTTCATGTTACTCCTTAGTGACACTTCTAAGAACTGTCTGTAATAGCTATATAGCCAGGAGGTGTCACTAAAGATGCAACTAGACATATAAGGTTTGACGTTCTATATAGCTGGCCCTGTGGTGCATTTACATGGCAAAAAGCCACCACTTCCTTCTGCAGTCACAGAAGAGCTGTGACAGCACAGTGAAGGTCTCTAACCCCCTTTGAGGACAGCTCAATGAGTTGCAGACAAGGAACTATTGCAAAATTGTTGCCACAAAAATTTGACAGTCCCTTGTGACTTTAAATTAGGCTCCATGTTTTTCCATAACATCCCAGTAATTCCAGTACTAGGCTGTGCACATAAGATAAAATGAGATACCTGTTTAATGGCCATAATTAAAAAAATACATAAACTTTACCCTTAAAGCCAAAGTGTAAGCTTTTGGAAACTGCCTCTAACCTATCCATTAGGAGTGTAATGGAAACTAGAGAAAAAGTTCAGAATGTCTCAAATCTGGGGACATGGGGCACTCCTTTTGTCACATGATTAGTGCCACTTTTCATGTGCCTGCACATTCCTGAGTTATTTGTGGGGGAACATTTGCAGAAAAAAATTGAACAATTTGTTACTCCTACTAGCCACTTGACTGCCACTTCCACATACCGTATGACATCAGGCTGTGTGAGGCAACCATTATGACAGTGTTGGCTCCAGCTTCGTTTAGTAACCAGGTCACTGGGAGCACATCATTTGGCAGTCATATTACCTATATAAAGTCTATATAGTATTGCTTGGAGGGTAGATCTGTATCACATAGAGCACTAACAGGAGCACAAATTATTATTTTTTTTTTTGCAAGAACACATGCCCTGGTATAAAGCCAGTACTAAATGATGGCGAGGAACAGTATTAGGAGATAAACATCAGTCAATCAAGATTCCAGGCGAATGATTACAGTAAGTTTGCAGTTCATTCAGCCCTGTCTGAATAAATGGGGTACCTTTTTAAAATCATAGTGGATGACAACAGCTAAAGGACGGTCCACCCCCCAGAACTGAAATGTAGGAGTGGGACTCACTGTTCCTATATTCAATGACTCAGTTGGTTAACTTACTAAAAGGTATTGGGTTACAAGATGGTATAGATAGAAACATAGAAACACAGACTTTGACAGCAGATAAGGACCGCTAGGCCCATCTAGTCTGCCCATTTCCCTACCTACAGGATAGGCCACAGATCCTAGTTAACCAACAGCCTATATCTTCCTGCCACCCACAAGAATTGCCTTATGTCTGTCCCATGCATTCTTGAATTCTACCACAGTTTTAGACCCCACAACTTCCTCAGGAAGGCTGTTCCATGCATCCACTACCTCTGTGAAATAATACTTCCTCACATTGCCCCTGAACATCGTCCTTCTATCTTTAAATTGTGTCCCCTTGTTCTTGCAAGTCTCTTTTTCTGAAAGATGCTACCCTCTTGGACTTTGTTGATTCCTTGAGGTACTTGAAAGTTTCTATCATGTCCCCTCTCCTTCTTTCCTCAAGGGATATACATATTAAGCTCCTTTAGTCTCTCCTCATACGGTTTCTCTTGCAGACCCTGCACCATTTTAGTTGCCCTCCTCTGGACTGCCCTCTATCCTGTCTATGTCCTTGTGGGAGATGGGTCTCCAGAACTGGACACAGTATTCCAGATGGGGTCTCACCAACTGTCTGTACAGAGGGATAACAACTCCCTGTTTTCTGCTGCTGATGCCTCTCCCTATACATCCCAGAATACCCCCGGTCCTCCCTACTGCCTTCTCACATTGCTTGCTAACCTTAAGGTCATCTGATATGATTACCCCCAGGTCCCTTTCCTGTTTTGTTGTTACTACCTCCCCACCCATTGTATTCTTCCCTGGGTTCTTGTTTCCCAGGTGCATTATTTTGCACTTTTTGCATTGAATCCTAGCTGCCATACGTCTGACCATTCCTCCAACCTTGCCAAGTCCTTTTCATCCTTTCCGCCTCCTTTGGTATCAACCCTGTTGCAGATCTTTGTGTCATCTGCAAAAGGCATTTCCTTCCAGTCCCTCTGCAATGTCACTGATGAAGACATTAAAAGGACTGGACCCAATACTGAACCCTGTGGTACCCCACTAGTAACCGCCTTTCTTCAGAGTGGACTCCATTTACAATTACCTTCTGTGTCCTGTTGTCCAGCCAATGTTTTACCCAGGCTACCACCCTGGGACCCACTCCCAGGCTGGTTAATTTGACTAATAATCTTTTGTGTGGGACTGTGTCAAATGCCTTGTTAAAGTCTAGGTAGGCCATGTCCACAGCCCCTGGAGGCACTCATGTGTTATGGGGTGTCCCTCGTGCATTCCATTAAAGCATTATGTAGTTCTGATGACCTAGTACTGTATGATATAGACTGGTTGGTTGTTTGTATGTGCTATCATCATACTGCCAGAAAAGCATGTCCACATTGTCCAATGATTTTTTTTCCACACTTTTATCTGGATTGCACAGTTTCCCTTCCTCTTAAATGTTGTTTTGCTTTAACAATTGTTTGTTACCTTTTCTGTTGATGTAGTTTTAAAAAAAGATATACTAGTAAAATATTTAACAAAGCCATTTTGTCTATAATGTATAGCTAGACAGGACATGCTGCAGCAGCTGCTGCTCTGTGACTCGCCTCTCTCTCTCTCTCTCTCTCTCTCTCTTTTGCTCTATCTCTCATGCTGTCTGTTCACTGTTTTAAAAGCAGACAAATAGCAAATGACAGAAAGCAAAAAAGTCAAGCACTCTTGCAAGAGCAAGGGGACACAATTTGAAGATGGGGGATGGCTCAGAGGTAATGTGAGGAAGTATTTCTTCACAGAGTGGGTTGTGGATGTATGGAACAGCCTTCCTTAGGACGACATAGAGTCAAAAACAGTGAGGGAATTCAAGAATGCATGGGACAGACATAAGGCAATTCTAGTGGGGGGTAGGAGGAAGTAGGCTGTTGGTTAACTAGGATCTGCAGCTTATCCGTTAGGTGGGGAAATGGTCAGACTAGTTGGGCCAAGCGGTCCTTGTCTGCCGTCAAAGTCTATGTTTCTATGTTTCACTCAATTTCTGCCAAAGATAAATGGCAAAAGAAGCAAACCAGTCACAGCAAGTTCCTGGAGCCCAGGTCATAAAAGCTAGGGTTCCATTTTTGGAATCCTGCTTGCTGTGGTTGTTGAATAACTTTAATGAATTATGCTTGCTGGGCAATTTTGGAGCTTGCCTCTTTTGCCTATGTATCTTTGACAGGAATAGAGTGCTTAGCCTTTTTGTTTTGTGTCTGTATTATGGCCATTAGGATTTGTTGTTTGTAAAACAGCAAATGATTTAACTCCTCCTGGATAGTTTGCTGTTGCTCATTTACTGGTATTGTTTATCCAGTTTGTTCAAGGCTTTTTCTTTTAGTTTAGTTATCTAGAAAATCAGACTGACTTTGTGGGACTTGGGGGTAGGTAGAGGAGGTGCTGTTCTGATGTGTTTGCTTTTATGATTCATTGGTTATGTCCTGTACTTTCTCACCTCAACATGTCTGTGTGCTAGCTTCAAGCCTAAAGCTGAATCTTGCAGAGATAATAATTTTTTGCCAATCAATTTTTAGGAATTGTAGCTACTTGCTCTTGTTCCATATCTCTAAAAAATATGTTGAGACTACCCTCTGTCTGACCCCAGTGTGGGCATTTTGGGATGTGGGATTTGGTTGTCGTACTTTGTTTCAGTCAGTGTTTGCCCCTTTTCCTATACATTTTCTCTGTCCTTCTCACAAAAGGAAGGAAACCTTGACAGGCCATGCTCATGTCCTCTGCCGCATTTAATGGGCTGCATTATACATGTTGCCAGTCACTGTCTGCCTCTTATCTTTTCCATTTGGCATGAAAATAAGGGTGTAGACATGGGCTGTCTTTTGAATACTTGGGGAGTAGTCATACACTACCTCAGATATTCTGCTATTCCTTACTTGGAATATGACTGTTAAAGGGGCTTTTTGACAATAGGGAAACTGTAGCTTAAAGCACACAATACAGCTCCTCTGGCTCAAAGGTATGCACGGTAACAGTGTACAAAATCAAAGAAGCAATACAGTGCAAGCCACTTATTAGGGACATGGTTAAACAGGATGCTCGGTTAAATGGAATGCTTTTTTACTTATTTTTTTTAGTTTTGGATTAATGCTTCCCTTGCTACTGATTAATGGTCCATGTTAGCCAATGAGACAGTCTGTCAGTTAAGTGGGACATGTGATCCATTTAATTGGGATGTTCTGGGGACTTTTGAATGTTATAAAGTCAGCTTTGAGCAGTGCAATCCTCATTGTTCAGTATGTCTACCAAAAGAAACAAACTTATTCTTGCTCAGAGAGTCAAAGTAATAGAAGCCCTTCAACTTCCTAAGGCTTATTTATCCTCTGTGGCCAAGCAGTTTGGGATTTCAAAATGCCAAGCCAGCAGAATCAGCTTGAACCATGATTTCATTCTGGCCGAATGGCAGTCCAATGTAAACCTGGAGTGCAAGAGAAAGCGAAAGGGTAAAGATAGCAAGGTGGAGGATGCACAGTTGTTGTGGTTCAACAGTGCAGTTAGCAGAGGTGCTTGACTGTCTGAGCATTTGCTTAAAAAGAAAGCAAATGAACTAGTGGCACAGCTTGGGCACAGGCGCTTTGAATTGATGGATGGCTGGCTTTCATGATGGAAGCAGCGGAACAACATTGTATGTAAAAAGGAACATGGTGAGCACTCAGGCAGGTACACTGAAGCTGTCACTGACTGGGTAACAAGTGTGCTGCCCACAGTTCTAAAAGATCATCATACCAGTGCAGTGTACAATGCCGACAAAATGGGACTCTGTTACAGGGGCTACCCTGATCGTAGGCATGTACACAAGGGGACAGAGCTGCTGGGTTGAA
The DNA here is from genome assembly GCA_016271365.2 of Neoceratodus forsteri. Lineage (NCBI taxonomy): Eukaryota > Metazoa > Chordata > Ceratodontiformes > Ceratodontidae > Neoceratodus > Neoceratodus forsteri. The sequence continues at coordinate 952,938,110 of CM028134.1, forward strand.
AAAAGCAAAGGGCAGAGAGTCACTGCTTCTCTGTGCTAATATGGATGGCACTGATAAATACCCAGTGTTGCTAATTGGGAAAAGTAAAAGGCCGAGATGTCTCCCCAAAGATCTTTTAACCATACCTGTCTCCTACTATGCATCATCCAATGCTTGGATGACTGGAAGAATTTTCATGGATTGGTTGAGTCAGTGGGAGTGAGAACTGAAAAGGAGACACCAGTATGTTCTGTTCTGCACAAATGCTCAGGCCCCCTCCCACCCTGAAACAGTGGTAAATTTCCCATCAAAGTTGTCATTCTACCACTGAACACGACGAGCCTTATCCAACCATTGGATATGGGTGTCATTAGGAACCTTAAGGGGCACTACAGGGCACATATGTCATCACAAATTGTGGGGGTAATTGATGAAGGTGAGTCAGTTGAGGCATCAGCCATAACAAAGGCTGTCACAATTCTGGATACCATTTTCATGGTGGTCAGAGCATGGCAGTCAGTTTCTTTGCATACAGTCAGCATTTGCTTTAAAAAAGCTGGCTTCATTGTTGGGGGAGGTGCCTCAGAGCAAGAAACTGACTTTGAGCAATCAGAGAACGATGACACTCTTTTTGATGCAGAGCTGCCATCATTCATGACCGCCGATGAGCTTGCTAATTTCATTGACATAGATTCAGACCTGCCAACAGAGAGTGAGGCTAGTGATGGTTATATCTGTGAGCAGGTAAAGAGACTCAGACTTAATGACTCAGAAATCAGACGCTGAAAATGATGTACCACAGCCTGAGCCCATAACAAACAAAGAGGTGCTGAATTTCCTTCGGGTCTTGATGTCCTGGAGCACACAGAATTGGAACATATCTAAGTGGGGCAGACTAGCTGCTTTAGAGCACTCCATCAAAAGAAAGGTTTGCAGTGAAGCAAAACAGAGTAAAATAAATGATTACTTCAAAGCACATTAAGCGCATTAAAGTTTGCCGTATGCCGATGCCATTTCAGAATAATGTTGCTGTACCTGTCACTGTGTCTATGTGCTTTACTGTAATGTACCACAAAATCACAAGCAGATAAAGCAGAAAAAAAAAAAAAACTTTAAGAACTTGAAACATGTTGTTGGTGTCGTTATTGATGTTAAAGGCATACCACACATTAATTTACATTAGCTTCTGATAAACGGGACAAATGGTTAAAAGGGACAAAAGCCCATCCATGGGGGCTTCCCTATTAAGTGGCTTCATCTGTACTAGCACAATTCAAATTACATAAAAAAAGCATCTTTATTTAAAAATAGCATACCGCCACAAAACTGCATACAATGGATCATCACAGAACCCCTAAAAGATTTGCATGAAATGCATCATCAGGGGATCTAATGTAGAATGTACATCCCTCTTAACTACCTAGAGCTTGCCACTAATCAACCAGCAACCCAGGTCCTCCCTGAGTCACAGTGGACTTGACTGCACTGCTTGCATCACCTGTCAATTATGGCATAAATTCATTTACATTATCATCATCTTTCCAGTCAACTGCTGAATGTCTTTTTAGATTGGATATTCTACACTGCCTTATGCTAGGGAAGATAGAAGTCTAATGGTTCATCACTGAAGACCAATAGTTCACATTAAGTTCCTCCTTCCAACCTAGCTGTCCAATATTTGAAATCCTGTCAATTTTCCTGACCTACTTTTCTTTAAGGGAATTTGCTCAGTTCAAATTATGCTTGATGATCAGTACAGTTTCAACTAACATCACATGATCTGGAAGTTAATTCCAATGGTTCACTACTCCTTCACTTAGAGAAAAGCTTGACAGTGCCCATGGCCAACTGAGTAGCTTGATGATGATTGAGTAGTAAATTCCAAAATCAGTTGTCCAGGAGCATATCCGTGCCATGATGGAACATTAGGACAGGATAGCTCAACAGTGTAGTACCAGATGCACACACCTAAATATTGGCAGAAGAAAAAAATGAAGATAATAGTATGTTTTGATATGTGATTTTGATAGTCCCTATGACTCACAACAATATCTTATTTATTCAGATCTGGCTACAGCCATGTAGTCGTAAGTGTTAGGATTTATTTCCATTTCTCAACTTTGTCTCTGAGCTGGGATTATCTTCTGTATACTGATTAAATTTCTCATCACATTATCCATTTATTACTCCCCATTAGTCATCATCATCATTATTCATCAGCTGTCATCACGTGGTAGCCCATCAATACTGCGAGGGAATCAGGACACCAACACCTTTGCGCAATCAACAGTTCCCACCATCCCTGAGTGGTACCCCCTCAGAGTTGAATCTAAAAGAAAGGGGTGTGCTGGGCAAAGCCCCCCACTTGGGTGGGTCTGGGGGCCAAAATCCCCCACACAAAAAGTAATTTACCAAACTGTTCATATTGCTGGTTCGGTGCCCTTGTCATGGGTCTCTGTTCCGCAGTTGCAGTGTTGACATGGAACCTCATCATGCTGATGTTGGACAGAATGATGGAGGAATTGTATATACTAGTCTTGTTCTGTAATACTTGCTATTACTTAAGCAATAAGCCACGAGGGGGTGTGGGTTATCAGGGGATTTACCACGGCTGGAGTGGTTTGCCCATGAGGTGCAGCCGAGTGGGTAAATCCGCGCCAGCCGTGGTAAATCCCCCGATAACCCAGATCCCCCGAGTGGCTTATTGCAATTATACCATGGGGAAAAAGTGAAGGATTAGAAAGAAATAGTAAAAAGTGTAAGAAAAAATATATTTTTTATTGATTTTATGCTGTGGTATGCTTCCGCTCAGTTCAATAGTCCTCTGTTGCTGGCCCGAATGTGTGTGTGTGTAAAAGACATGCTGGGCAGCTAGTGCTGATGCATCCTCCTCCCCCCCGCCGCTTCTGTGAAACACACACTGTAATGTGTTATTTTTTTGTATTGAAAAAACATTCTGCAGTGCCATTTTTTATTGAAGAACGATCCTACCTGCGGTGAGTTAATTGTTGTTCTTTTACAGTAGTGTGGGTAGTGACAGTTTGTCTGGCTGGAGCGGTCACGGGGTGCCATTGTTCAACATTTGTTTCCGGGGGTTTTGTGGTCATCACATCAGGAAGTACATTTTTGTACATAATCATAGTACCAGAATGGACGTTTGCTTAATTAAAATAATTTTTTATGCAGTGGAGAATTGTTTTGTGGTCGGTGGAGGACTAAATGATTTATGGTGCTCCAATGGATTGTGGCAACGGACCAGAGGTATGGAGTGGAGCAGACAGTTAAGAAGGCTGTCAGGTGAGCCGCGTGGAAGTGGTTGCGGGTATTTTTATATGTTTGGGCTGAGGTGTGGCTTGATGAAATATTTAAAAAAATGTGAATGTTTTGAATTTTCTGGACAGTAGAGAGCGGGAATGTCTGGTAGCGTAACCTGTAATACTACTGAGTATCTCGCTATCATCTTTGCTAGTCCTCAAGTTAATGTTACTCAGAGTGATTCCTGTGGGGGTCTTGCTGTGGCTGGCTGGAGGCTGGCAGCTTTTCCCGTGGGTATATCATAGGACTTACCACAGGTGAAAGGTGCCAGTGAGCTAATCAGGATGCATGATTCCAGGACCCCATTGTATAATCAGCATTATTCAGTTTATAAGACAGAAGTAGGCTTGTGCCCATCCGGACTGTCTTCCTAGTGACTTATTTTTCCAGTGTTTTTTATACCTTGAGATATTTGTCCAGTTCCCTCTTAAATCTATCAAATTCCACTATTTCAATTAGATTTTGAGGCAGTGAATTTCATATGTTTAATGCCCTAACTGTAAAGAAACTGTCCCATTTATTAGTATTAGCTTTTGGTATTGAATGGTTATGAGACCTAAAATTAGATGTCCTAGTTTTAAGAATTACATCACATAACTTTGTGAGGTCTATATTGTCAAGTATTTTATATAACATCTCCCTTTTTTTTATCCTAAAGTGTAAACATGTCCAGCACACCCAGCCTCTCAGTATTTTGTCATATTCCTTAGCCTAGAGATGGATTTTGTTGTCCTTCTAGGGACACTCTCCACCAATGCCACATCCTTATTAAGATGTGGTGACCAAAAGAGTGATCTATAATCTAGGTATGGCCTCACATGTGTTCTATACAATGGGGCTAAACATTGTTCACTCCTAGATACAAATGTTTTCTTTATGCATCTAAGTAGCCTGTTAGCAGTCTGGGTTACCTTTCTACAGTGGCTGGATGGTGTTGGGTATCATTTATAATAACACCTGCTGTAGGTCTCATTAACTTTGTTCTGTCCTGAGTGTAAGGTTGTCCAACTTGTAGGTCTTTAAGGGTTATTTCTTCCCAAATGTAGAACTGTGCATTTTTCTAGATTAAATCACATTTTATTTCTGTGTCCATTCCTCAATTTTTCTCAAATTATTCACTAGAGATCTATATTTCTCCTCAGTGTTCACCTCCTCATTGACTTTTGTACCATCAGCAGATTTGATGATATTATTATGTAAGCCACAATGCATGTCTCCAGTGAATACACTGAACAGAGCCAGGCCCAGGACCAAACCCTGTGGCACACCACTGCTGACAGGTTTTTCTGTAGAGTTTTTCCTGCTGACCTTTACTTGTTGGGTTCTATTGATGAGCCATTCCTCTACCCATCTTACTGAAAGCATGCTCAATCCCGTGTTGATTAATTTAGCCACAGGTTTGTAGTATGGTACAGTACCGAATACCTTCTCAAAGTCCAGGAAGATCATTTTCACGGGTTTTCCACTGTTCAAACTTGCACGGACCTTATCATAGAATGTTATCAAAGTCATGATACATGATCTTTCTGGAATAAAACCATGCTTGGTTGGATCATGCTTCCCTGCAGCTATTAATTCATTTTCAAGGTGTGATTTCAATAAACGTTTCCATTGTTTTTTATGGTACAGAGGTCATGCTTATAGGCTTATAATTTCCAACTATTGTCTTACTCCCCTTTTTATGTAAAGGGAAAATAAATGCTCTCTTTCAGTTTTCTTGGCACCATACCTTGATCATCTGATTCATTGAATAATATTGTAAATGGAATACTTAGAGGTTCTGCTAATTCTCTGAGAAATTCAGGGTAAACTCCATCTGGCCCAGGGGCTGATTTTAGTTTTGTTCTGCTGATTACTGACTGGATTTCATTTCCAGTGAACACGTGATCTTCCCCTATGGATGAATCACATGTAACTCTATCTGCATTTTTATCATTAAATACCATACAAAATATATTTGTTTCTGTGAAAGCAGAAGGGTCTTGTATAATCTCTTCATTGTGAGTTAGTGGTCCAATCGATCTGTCACCACTTCTATTGTTGTTTATATAGGGAAAAAGGATTTGTGATTGTCCCTGGTATGCAATATTTTAAATTCTAGTTTCCCTCTTTCTTTTTTAATTATATTCTTGGTTGCTTTTTGCTCAACCCTGTATCTAGATTTTGTCTTTTCATAAGGATTCTTTTTAAAAGTATAGTTTGCTCTTTCCTTTTTCTTGATTTGTCTTTTAATGTCATTTGTAAACCAAGCAGGAACCTTAAAATTACAATTATATCTCTTCCTAACTGGAACATATTTGTCTTCTTTCTCCTTTAATTTTATTTTTATTAGCTTCTGTTACACTTGGGTTATGCCCCTATCATCCCACATACACCTCACATACACCTCACACTGTATTCCTGGTCTATTGTACTGTGATACTGCTATTTTGCACTAACCTATAGTTATGAGCACCAATCATATAAGTATGGGTGCTAGGAATGTGCTCTGCTCCTAAGATATGCTAATATTGTCATGCATGATATATTATACCTCACTATAATACATTTATCTAGATTAGTTTGTCTTTTATAGATATTCCATATATTATCTACCTAATCACTGATAAGATGACTCAGAGGGATCATCAGTGATTATTGTATACTCATATTTCATATAATTATATATAATGTATTTTACACTCAGGCAGATATGCCTGTCAGCAGTTCTTTGTCTCTAAGCAAGCTGACAGAGACAGAAGGCCTTTGTTATGTCTCTATGTTTTATATTGTACATAAGCAAGAAATGTAGTTTGAACTGTCAGCATTTCTTTTGTCCAAGCTATAATGCTAATGGAAGCATATTCTATCTCATATGATACTCATTAGTAATTCTGTCTCCTAAGTCATTATCCAATTGAGAATAACTTAGGACCAATACATACTGTTTCTGATATCTGTAACTATGTTGTAATTTCTGTTGCTATGCTATTATCTGTAGTATTTCACTGTCCGCAACCCATTGTAGCGCTCTCGAAACACTACTGTAACTTCGCTAGAAGGGCAAAGAGCTGGAGCGTGGGGAGAGATAGAATAAGATCTCAGAGAACCTAAGATCTACAATTCTGGAGATTATTTACATTCTTCAGGAGTGGTGAGAAACCCATCTCCCTTGTGATTTTTTTTGTCACATGCTTGGCATAAGTAGCACAATAAACTTTATTAGTACTCCTTGCCGGTTTAGGAATGTTTCTTGGCAGACTCCGAGACACAAGAATCTGTATTATTATTATTATTTTTATTGTATACTCTACACACCAAGAGTGTTTAGACAACATAATGACGACCGCGAAATGGAGTCTAGATGTTTTTGCCAAGTTTCATTTTTAATTTCCTCTGTAAATTAAAACACTGTGTGACAAAATCCCCAATAACAAGCAACTGAAAGTGTCTTAATGTTTAATTTTTCAGTCAGTTGTATGTTCCACAGTGCAGACAAAACAATCTCTTGGCAGATATTCAATATCTGTGTAATGAGTTGTTTTATTTTTGATTTTTTTTTCCTATTCTTTCTCTGTGGGAATACAGCTATAAAGGATCTGAAACAAACAGTTAGACATCTTTCTTGTGGATTCAAATCCTGATCGGTATTTACTCATCTAGGCGTCCACATACGCCAAAGGCTGTTTGTGTGCTTTCATGAATTTTGGTTGCAAACAAAGTTTTTTGATCTACAGACAGCTAAGGGTTTCTTATTTTAAGACCTGTCTAAATATAACAGTACTGAGTTGAGGCTGGATGCCGTAACAAGCCAAACAGGTAACAGTAGTTGGCTTGATTTTGCTAAAGTAGCAGAATCCAATGGTAGCCCATTAAGGGACATCATTGCCCATTATGGGGAATTGAAAAATGGTACCAATGATCCTGAAGGATTATTAACTGCAATGTTGTTTAATTGTTTTGATGCTGTTCTAAATAAGATATCTGTTTTGGAATGTAAGTATAATGCTTGCAAAATGGAGAATTCTGCCTACGAGCAGGAGATTAGTCTGAAAAGGGCTTCTCATACAGAAAAAATAGCTGGACTACTGTCTGAGCTACAATCTGTCTGTCTAGAAAATGAGTCTCTCTCTCTAAGGAGAGAAGCAACCATAACTTGCATGCCTTAAGAGATAACGCTAAAAAGGCAAAACTTAAAAAAAAATGTTTTTCAAACAAATGGTGTTCTGGCTAATAACACTAATTCCTTATGTTTTGAAAACAAGGAACTTAGAGATGATAAGTCTGAAGTAATTACTGAAAAAGTTAACAAGCTGCTATTTCAACACCAGACCTTGACGGTACAGCATGATTCAGTATGTTTTAATTACAGCAGACTTGAAATTAAGGTTTTCAATATAAATTATGACGCAGTTTCTGTTGATAAAAAGCATGTTTTACAAGATGTAAATGTCTTGAAATCTGAAAACAAAGCACTTAATAGCTTGTTAACTCCTGTATCTGAGTTACAGTGTAGGAGTAAAAAGTCAGATATGGCGAACTTGCGCCGTCAGCCAGAGGTATTGGCAGGGCATACTAACTTAATGCCCAAAGACCTTGCCTCTTCTGATGTTGAAGAGTTTGATTCTGAATACTCACAGTATGCTGTGGGGTGGACTAGAGCAAAGGCTAGCCACTTGCTTTTCTGTGATTCACAAAATGGAAAATTGTTAGAGTCTCAAAATGGTGGCCACACATGTGATCAGGTTGCATCCCTATAACATCCCCAAGATGGCTGCTCATGGTCATGTGATGATGGTCATGACACAGTAACCCATGATGCCCATGCTGTAATCCAAAATGGCTGACCACCATCTCATGGAGGTTCGATCCTGCAGTCACAGGGACCTGTGATTTCTGCCATAACCAAACAAAATATACCGGAGTTTTTTGGCTTGATTAATAATGTTATCAGTAACACTAGAGTTTCTGAGGGACAGAAGATTCTCATTAAAAATGATGTTGATGTACTTTTGAATAAGGTTGATATGCAATTTGTCATGAAGTCAGCGTCTGATGCTGAAGAAACAGCTGATGCTGTTAAGGTTTGTTTTATTAGCATGGCCTTGAATAAAGAACAAAATAAAGTTAATTACATGAAATGTTTTTATTTCCTATGCAATTTAACAACAGCTTTGCCCAAGAAGACTGAACATACTGCTTTTCCTATGCAGTGCATTAATACCTTAAACTGCAACATTAAAAACAACGTTGCTACCATCCAGCAACATTCCGTTGGGGAAACCCACTTTACATTTGATGGGGAAGGGGACAACCCTGATTCTGAAAGCCCTGTGGCTGTGATATTTTCAGCATCACAGGCCACATTGGGGGGAAGGTTACAGGTTTGATTTCTGAACCTGAGCTGACAGCTATCTCAGCACTACTTTCTCCACCCCGATGGCTACTGAACCACACCACGTTTCTCCACTGTGCAGGCACCTTTGATAGTGACAGCACTGCCTGCATGTGATGCAGAACCACCTCCATCAGTGACACCTGGATCATCCCATACTATGGCTACCATGGCAGGCACTACAGGTAAGAAGGTACAAGGTATCATAATACTGATATCATTGTCTTTTCTTTTGGGATCACTGACCATGGCCCCAGCATTGGTTAATCCTAACACAGCTTTAGGGCATTATTTTGAAACTGCCACATCAGATAAAGCAATCTCAGCAGTTTTAGCCCAAACATACAATGGAAACATCAGACCCATTGATTATGCATCCCAGATGCTTGCCCCAGTGGAGCTGAAATACAACCTTTGTGAAAGGAATCTTTTAACTACATACTGGGCAGGAAGATACTTTACGTACGTCATTGGATATGCACCCATTGTACTGCATTCCAGTCATTTGCCATCTAACGTTTTGCTGTCAGACAGAGTAAAAGATGACTCTGTATCCAATGCCAGACTTACACACTGGTCTCTCATTTTACAGGATTATGACATCACTGTCCTTCATATCAAAACTCCATCTTTGTTGGCCCATGACCTACAGTTTGCAGGAGAGACCCATGATTGTTCACTCAAACCCACTGATCTACCTGTCCCAGTGCCCTTTCTGACAGAACCTCAGAAAGTGTTAGAAGACACCACTATGTGTCATGTATTGACTGATGACTCAGCCACACATACCAATGATGGTCAAATAGCAGGGTTTGGAATTCTTTTTGTACATCCTAGTGATGACAGAGTGTGCATGGCTAGTAATTGCATCATCATATATGTACGATTCACAGGCAATGTTAAAACATGCCTGGCAAATAAAATGAAAAGCAAGGAGGCAAGGAGTCTCCTAATTACCACAAATATTTGTGAATGGTTTAGAGAGCAGAAACATCCTTGAGAAAGACACAGCTTGTGTTAAGAAAGGAAAAAAAATATTTTTCCTTACGTAAAATGATACCAGCACTCTGTGAAAGAGTTAAGTTCTGCCAGCTTCAAGAAATGTCCTTGAGATAATTACAGAAAGCACTGCAGATACTATGTTTTCATTACAGTCTCTAATTGGGACTGTTTCTCTCTAAACTGAATTTCTTTGGCAGAAAATAAACTTCTGTTCCAGTACTCTGTAGTATTGCTGTGAAATACAGTGACTTGCTTGTGTACGTCACAACACTAACCAGTTTAAATACTGTACATTCATATGGTTCAAGCATATTTGAAACATGACCTTTATGTTCTATAACAAGGACCCTCATTTGAGGGCAGTGTATAGGTTCCTTAATAAAGGAACTGAGGAATGACTTCCAGAAATAGCTCTTATAGAAAGTGAAAATGACATTCACCTATCCAGTGATGGCCTTCTCATTTGTAACATCCCTGCTGTAACACTCATGAAAAGTTACGGGTAATTCTGAACACCTGAGAGTAGATTTTATCTACTGTTCCAAGTACATGATACTCCAACTGGTGGACACCAGGGAGTCAGTAAAACCCTAGACAGACTGAAATCCTCTGTCTTATGGCTACACATGAGAAATGATGTAGAACACTACATTAGTAACTGTTTGATCTGTGCACAGAACAATCCTATACCAGCTAGGACAAATGCATTGTTACCCCAGAAGCAAAGGCCCCTGGAACAATATCCAGTTTGACTACATTGGCCTTACACCAACCACTAAGACCAATTAGTTTGCACTAGTGATCACCGACCTATTTTCCAAATAGTTTAAAGCTATCCCAAAACAGAACAACACAGTCAAAGTGACTGCAAATGTCTTGGTAAACCAGCTATTTACCAGTTAGGGTTTTACCCCTAAAGGTAAATTCTGATTACAGGGATCCGACTTTATAACCAAGTAATGCAGAAAATTCTGGATTTGTTATGGGTAAAGCAAAAGTTTTATATCCCTTACAACCCACAGTCATCGGGACAGGTGGAATATGCTAACAGGCAGATCAGAGTTACAGTATGTTATAATAAACTTGTTCAGAAAACCCAAAAGGACTGGAATTCATTATTGCCTTTACTCCTTATGGCAATAAGACTGACACCCTCTGCAGGTACACAGCATACACTATTTTTGAAAATCATGACTGGACGGTCTATAAGACTCCCAGAACATTTACTTCTGCACCTGTGTACTGCCACTAATGATGGAGCATCAGTAGATAAATATGTTAAATATCTCAAACAAGACATGCAAAAGGTACACTTGTTTGCTTCACAATGTGTGGGCAAGACCCAACAATATGTCCTATCTCAGTGTAAACAAACTCAGTCCAGCAGTCTACCATGTTAGACTGCCTCACTATAATAGTCATTGATAAATGGCTACCTGCCAATCAAATGAACCTGTTTAAAGGAGATTAAATGACTTTTCCATACCTCAATGGGAGGAATAGTACTAAACTAACTATGTCTTTCTTTTCTCTTTTCTTTTAGGTTCCAGAAAGAGAGAGATGCTTGCTTTTATGCTTATTCTTCTTTTTAAAAGTATGGATCTTCTTACAAGCCCAAACTACACATCTTATTGCAGATAAGAACCAGTGACCTAATCCTAAACAGATTGTTGAGGCAAAATGCCTCACAAGCCCACATGATTTAATTGCATCCTGTGAAATACACACTGAAGTCCTAAAAGACATGTTCATTGTCCAGAAGGGTAGTGAGGCCTTGCGGAATGTTATGATCATTGCTTTGGATCAATTCTAGAAGCTAGACTTGATCTGGACTCCTATTTTCATTTTAGATGATAATCAGGAATTTTGCATCCAAAATTATATGGCAATAAAAGTCATTAGATCTTAAGGTTTTTAACCCTACGATGCTCCATAATTTGTGACACTTAATACTGAGTGCCCAAAATAGAACCTTGGCCCACCCAGTGGTCTAATAGCAGGTACCCTAGTTAATAATGTGCAATTTATGCACATCCCAGTGATTTTTAAATTTCACCTTTTAAAACTTGAAATGATTTGTTTTATGTTTCACAACAAACATTTGCCACCTTTTTTTTAAATAATGATGTGATTAGATACCCTGACAACATACCAGGTACTCATTAACGACTCCCTATACAGGGATTGATAGCACCACACACACACACACACTCTTAGGGTTTTCACATCCTGACTGCTAGTGGTACATCTTATGACTGTAAACCTATCCAAACACACTAGGCATTTTTGTTTTGTTTTGTTTTACTTATTTTTTAAAAAAAACACAGGTTTAGACTCAGACCTATTTGGTTCTGACACATCTATTTGAAATAAGGCTGATATAGCCATTATTCAAAAACATATGTTAAAGGTTCATGACAGTATGAAATATAATATCATACCCCCCACCCCCATAGCATGGTATACATGATTTTGCTCATTAAGAGTAATTTATATTTACAATATTAAGGATATTGTGAAGGGGTTTGACCTGATAAATGTTATTGTTAATGAATTAATTTCTGCTCACATTAAGGAAGCAGATGAGCGTCACATAGCTAGGAAAGTCCTTTGCACTGCCTACGGCTATCATGTTCTTACAACCTTTTGGTTATCTTTTCCAGGATCTGGAATTAGGATATATCCTTGATCTCATACATGACAGATATATGGGTCAGTGGCATTGCCACATTTTGCACTTCTATTGTATGTGTTAACAAATGTTTATTTGAATCTAGCACTATTCCCTTGTCAATGGCAAGGAACCTTGGATATGTCACCACACACACATATCAGTATTGCTACATGTTTTTGAAACTTATTCCTGCACAATCCAGGAAGCCTTGTTTGTGGCTCTCACAGTGTCATTGCCACATTTTTATCCAGCAACATCCATCTCTGATCATCTGGCAACCGTCCATTCTATTAATCATCTTGATGGGAACATTTATCGTGAAAGGTTAAAACTATCTCCTTTCCTTGTTTACCATGAGGTCTTGGGATCATGACTGACTCTAAACATTAAATGTCATACCTGAAAGGGACATCACCTTTTATGCAGATGTGACATCTTCCAACTTGTCTTACCAACTTGTGAATACTGGCCTAATAACTGAAATTAGGCTTCCACTTGTAAACTTTTAAATCAACTGTATTCAGTCCAGCCAATTAAGATTCTACAATCAAGCTCATTGTTATGCATACCATGAAGCTAGTCTGGGGTAAGGGCAATCCCCTAGCTCAGCAAGAAGACTCTTCTTCATTTGATCTACAATCAAGAAATCCATTTTCTTCACTGCTTGTTTTCCAAGCCTGGCTGGCACCTCATACAAACTGAGTACTGTTATAAACTTTTACACTTTGTGCAGCCGTGTGATCATCTTCAACTGAACACTGTTGCTATTTCATTGTGAAACTCAATGTGCAATCTAATGCAATCCCTGCTGAGGCCTATGAAAATACTGCTGCCTCCTGAACATTTTGATCAACCTTTAGAAAATCTGAACGCATCAAATCTGAACTATGAATCTTCATCTAACATTTGAAGAAACCCTGGATTTATCCCTGGAACTGTTCGTAGTTTATGCCTTGTGGACATTGACATTTCATGTCCTGTTCAACTTACCAACTGAAAAATGCCATCCTTCAAGGTGGTATAGTCTGCTGATGTGGAACATTGTGTGGTGACCAACTATACATTCTTCTAATATGGACTAAAAGTTATGCAAAGTGAACATTTCTAACTTCTGTTTTTATTCCATAAACAGGTAATAGGTTATACGGTATTCACAACTGTTCCCATCCCGAAACCAGATATCATTAAGTCTAGTCCTAACTATCTTGATGTTCTATCTCGATTTTTTTTTTACTTATTTTTTATATCCATACAGGCAACTTAAGTTTGTCTCTTCAATTTCTTCCCAATAGGACAGATACACATCTGATACATATCAGTATTTACTGATTGTTTTGATATTGGAAACCCCATTGTGAAGTTTTATTCCAAATGTTTATAGTAATACAAGGTTTACTAACATTTTCACTTATAATTACATTTTGAGTTTAAGGAAAACCCTGAAATACTACCGTGACCAGTAACTTCCTCTATCAGGCTCATGCCTTGGGCCTGTAGATGAATGGTGCCTAACCTTCTTATTGTGTTGCCACTTTTGCAATTAGGGCAACAAAGAGGGTATTGTTATGCTTGGGTTATGCCCCTATCATCCCACATACACCTCACACTTTATTCCTGGTCTATTGTACTGTGATACTGCTATTTTGCACTAACCTATAGTTATGAGCACCAATCATATAAGCATGGGTGCTAGGAATGTGCTTTGCTCCTAAGATATGCTAATATTGTCATGCATGATATATTATACCTCACTATAATGCAATTATCTAGATTAGTTTGTCTTTTATAGATATTCCATATATTATCTACCTAATCACTGATAAGATGACTCAGAGGGATCATCAGTGATTATTGTATACTCATATTTTCATATAATTATATGTAATGTGTATTTTACACTCAGGCAGATATGCCTGTCAGCAGTTCTTTGTCTCTAAGCAAGCTGACAGAGACAGAAGGCCTTTGTTATGTCTCTATGTTTTATATTGTACATAAGAAAGAAATGTAGTTTGAACTGTCAGCATTTCTTTTGTCCAAGCTATAATGCTAATGGAAGCATATTCTGTCTCATGTGATACTCATTAGTAATTCTGTCTCCTAAGTCATTATCCAATTGAGAATAACTTAGGACCAATACATATTGTTTCTGATATCTGTAACTATGTTGTAATCTCTGTTGCTATGCTGTTATCTGTAGTATTTCACTGTCCGCAACCCATTGTAGCGCTCTCGAGACACTACTGTAATTTCTCTAGAAGGGCAGAGAGCTGGAGCACGGGGAGAGATAGAACAAGATCTTAGAGAACCTAAGATCTACAATTCTGGAGATTATGTACATTCTTCAGGAGTGGTGAGAAACCCATCTCCCTTGTGATTTTCTTTGTCACATGCTTGGTGTAAGTAGCATAATAAACTTTATTAGAACTCCTTGCTTGTTTACGAGTGTTTCTTGGCAGACTCCAAGACACAAGAATCTGTATTATTATTATTTTTATTGTTTACCCTACACACCAAGAGTGTTTAGACAACAGTTCTAGCACTTCTCCATAGACAATGTCTTCATTTCTGATTCACCAATTAAAGGTATTAAGGATATGCTTAATTTCTGTGTTCTGTGCCTTTAGCAGCAGTAGTAAAAATGTTTATTTATATTGGATTTGGAAGAGCAGCTTTAATATACCATTAGGGCTACAAGAGCCCTTTTCTTCAAAGTGCACCTGTCTGATGTTTCCAAATTTCTAATTCACACATATAAGTTACAGTACATAAAGTACAAAACATTAAGAAGCATTATAAATACAATTAGTAATACATAAATAAGCAAGCCCAGACCACAATATAACTAAATATTTGGGTAATTCTGCAGTAGTACAGAGTGGTTGTTACTGCTATGGTATGCCTGTAAACTGAAATAGAGTATACTATGATCACTATTAGCCGGGTTAGCAATAACTGCAATATTTCCCAAAGTTCTGTGTGTAAACTAGTGATGATAAGGTCCAATATATTCTGTTCCCTAGTTGGCTCCATAACCTTCTGGTCTAAACCCATCTGCAATGGTGTATTTATGAACTCTAACTCAAGAGTGCTAGTGCCAGTTAGCTGCTCCCAGTTAACTCCTGGGAGATTAAAATCCCCCATGATTATAATGTCTGTGGAGTCAGCAGCTAATGTCAGTTCTTTAATTAAGCTTTCATTTTATTTTTTAGGACTGGTTGGTAGTTAAGCCAGCCTGGTGGTGTTGAGGTCTGAGGCACTAGACGCCACATCTCGTGCCACGCTGGTAACCCATGTTCTGGAGTGGGCACAGATTGCCAGGGGTCAGCTGGGAGGAGGAGGATTGAGCATCCCATGGACAGCTCTCCTCCCGAGGGGAGGGTGGGTAGGGAGGTCCACTGAGGTGCTGGCTCCTAGTGGCAGCTGGTGGCTGGTGCATCATTGGGACCAATTGGATGGGGCAGCATGGGTGGCATCAGATGTGCAATGTATGGACACATGTGTTGCAGCATCATTGATGCCATTGCACACCCATGCAGGGGGGAAATATGCATCACCAAAAAAAAAAAAAAAACACCTTTGGCAGTGTGATGGCTGCTTCTATGGCACTGCCCCAGACATGCCCAAGACAGTTCCCTCCTGTGCCCACCCTCCAGGTCTCTGCAGTGGTGGGGTACGCTCCTGCTTTCATGTGGCCTGGGAAGGGCTGCAGTGGGGAGATGAGCTCTAGCTGCGACTGCAGTAGTGAATGTGAAGGTTGACTGGAAGGGGCACCATAGGTACAACCCCCCAGCTGAGGAATATAAAGAAATAAAAAATAAAAAAATGAAAACAAATCACTGGTTGGTAGTCTGTAACAGTTACCTGTTATTAATTTTTTACCCAGATTGGTTCTTAGCTGAATCCATACACTTTCTGTGTTGCATTCTGACTCCCTCGAGAACTGTACTTCTATGAAGTATAGTTAATTTTTTATGTAAATACAGACCCCTCCTCCTTTCTGTCTTCCTGATTTTAATAGAACAATATAAAGTTTGGGATTTCTCTTCACCAATCACAGGTGTTGTCCCGCCAAGTTTCCATTATGGCAGCCACATCAATATGATCCTTTTTGAGGAGAATTTCTAGTTCAGTTTTTCAGAATATTCAGACTTATGGCATTAGCTAAGAAGTACTGTATAGCAGGTTAAATTCGCAGTCCCCAGTATTCGCGGAGTATAGCCTGCGTGTTTAATCGCGTCAGCTAGAACTAGCGGTACACATTTGCTGCAAGATACGGTACCTCACATTGCGGACACTAGTTAAATGGGAGCACTGATTCATCTCTTGCTCACTCTCACGCTCTCTTAAAACATTACGCATTGCCATCAGTCAGTCAGTCATGTCTCTACTATGCTGGATTAAAGGAACAAAGCGAAAGTACCCTCTGGAAGCAAGCGATATGGATAGCAATGCACTTGCTGCAAGCTCTGGTGTAGAGCCTCATGTTGCCTCATCAGTTGTCAGGGAGCTTTCCATTTCTGGTCCACCACCTGAAAAAAAAATGTGACCATCCTCCTATGCCACCTACACCCCTGACTTATGATTTCAGCTTGGCAATTACGCTGCCGAGAACAGGGTAATGGCGGCTCTGTGGTATCACCTATCAATGCCAGGTAGTGTGATTAATGAGAGTACTGTGCGTGTTGCGAGCAGACCACCAGCCAAGTCGGAATACCACAAAACTTCATCCTGTGCTATGTCCTGGGATAAAGCAGGTCAGAGAGAACATTAATTACAGTACCTGGTACAATATAGTGACTTGAGTCATGTTTGTACCATTTGTACCGTTATATCGCTGCAAATGTGGTACTAGTCAGCACAGGGTGCAGCTGCAGTTAATTATCGCATTCAGGTAGATTTCATGGATAGAATTCAAATAGCGAATATAGCGAAAATTTTCAGAACGCTAAAATTACCTGCTATACAGTATTTATAGTTCTGAATGGATTTACTATGTTTCTCACGGTATTCAGGGTTTACCAATCCCCGATTCCCCCAGCCCTTAATTTAAAGCATCTAAAACACATGTTTTGATTTTTATTACCGAGAAGTCTATTTCCCCTTCTACTCAAACGTAGTCTGTACCAACTATATAAGCTAAAGTTGTTGTTGAATGTTTCCCAGTTTGTCAAGCATGAAATTCCTTTACTTAGTGTCCATTTTCGAAGCCATGCATTAACAACTTTTTTTTTGTTTCGTCTTTTGCAGTTCACCGTAGCCACTGGTAACAATTCTGAGAAGCATATTTCATAATCATTTTCTTTAAGTTTATTACTAAAATAAAGTTGTTTTTTTATTACTTCAAGGTCTGAGTGACCAGTGTCATTAGTACCTACATAAACAATTATAAGTGGCTTCTTTCCTGATGATTTTAGTATATTGTCTGACATTTTAGTGATGTCTGAAATTTTTGCTCCCCCAAAACTGCTGCAGGTTCTATGGGATTTATCGGGATTGCAAATACATTTATCAGCAAATTTAAGAATGGAATCTTCTAATACATAAACTTTCCTGGGGGTGGCTTCTTCACATTCTACAGTCTTTCTCTGAGTTGACTAGATATTTTTTCATACTTCTTGAGGTGGTTGAGTATTATTGGCTTCATCCTGGGGTTGCTGTGTGTTGATTACTACCTGGAGCAACTGTGTTGTCAACCAATATAGGCGTTGTTTCATTCTCTAGCTTTCTTGAGGGATCAGACTGGTATGATATACTCAGATTGAAGTCCATTGCCCTCCTCCCCTTTTTTTAATTGTCTTTTACTCCCCACAGTCATTCAATCTTCCTCATCATCCTCAATTTCCACTCTCTTCTTTGTCTTGTTCCTACTGTTGTCTGTAGAACAAACATCTATACAGTTGTCCTCTGCTTGTGTCTCTGAGGTTAGAGCAGTTCTGGTATCAGTATATTTACTTATTGATAGGTCACTGGTTAATCTACCTAGTTCCATTTCTAACTTAAGTATCTTAAGGTTAAGTGTTCTGATTTCTAGGCATTGTACACACATGAATTCCTTGTAGTTCAGGCTTGATGACACACTAAATTTGTTTCAGACCCCACTAGCCAAGCCCAGTTCCCCATAAGTAGTGTAACAACTCCTGCTTCCAGATTAATTTTGCCTATGTAAAGGCTAATAACTTACTGACAGTAGATACTTCAGTTGGATAGAGTAACCTGGCAGGCATCCAGGTGTCCCTGGCGGACACAGCAGACATGCTCAGATGCACTTGTCTCTGTACATGTCTTCATGCATGGCCCCAGGAGTGCTAGCTCCACTCATGAGTTCCCACTTACTGAGGGGCTGCTTTTATATGCCAGCAGATCAGGAAGTGTGACCGTTGATCACAAGACCCCATGCTGCTCAAATGAAATTAAAACTTGGTTTAAAAGAATCCAAATATTTGGCACTTAATAAAAATACTTTTCCACCTGGTGGAGTGTGTTTATAACTTTATTGCATACCCTGGTAAGCTGCACCCACTGTTCCATATTGTTTATTTGAAAAAATCACATAAAAAAAAGAAGACAGTCACTGTGTGTTTCTCTAAGGAAGGGGGCTGTATCAGCTTAATTTACTGAGTCAGTGCAGAGGGTAAATCTAATTGGGGGTGTGGCTTAGCAGCTTAGCAGTACAAAAGCAGGTGGCTCAAATTAAAGCTTCCTGCTGTTTTTAACAGAAGAGAACTTTGGTTTCAGAGCAAGAAGCAGCAGTCTAGATCTACAGATGTTTTACTAATTGCCCTCCTTTCCACCCAAAGCCAGTTCTAGTTTTATAGCCATTGGTTTTGACTGACAACAGGAACTCCCTGTCTGGCAGTAGGAAGGGAAGGATCACTGAGACAGATTAGTTTCATCAACCTTGAAGGAACCTACAAAAATAACTCTTTCTCCCCACCGGCTGCTGGAGGTCTGAATCCAAGCATGGAAGAAGGAGACTACTGAAGACTACAGAAAGTTCATGTCCCAGAACAGGAAGGGCAAGAGTTGTAACAGCACATAGGCAGTAGGCAAGTAAGTGTAAAAATACATAGAGGGAGGAGACAGTAAGCATTCAAAGCAGCAGGAGAGGGGACACATAATAAGTCAAGATGGGATTGGTGCAGTGCAATGGCTGTGGGGCAGCAGAGTTCTGGGAGACATGCTGGAGGCTGCGATGCTGCCCTGTTTGCAGGCACCTCTCTGGTCTGAGGGAGGAGGTTGCCTGTCTCCAGGCGGACCTGGCTAGGATTTGTGAAACCTCTTCCCACACCCAGGAACCACCAGGGCCACCACTGTTACCTCAGAGGTTGCCAGGAAAGAGGAACAGTTGGACCAAGGTGGGCTCAGAGAGGGAGAGGGTGGTGGAACAGAGGTACATGTCTCCAGCTGTACCTCTCCACAATTCATATGCTGTTCTGGCAAAGAGTGGTTCCTCTATGGAGACACCTACAGTGGAGAACAAGAACGATGCTGGGACCCTACAAAGGAGACCCACAGGAGGGTGGCATGAGACTCCACAGGGGAAGGAAACAACTCCTGGTGGGGGACTTGATCATTAGGGGGTAGAAGTGGGGGAGAAAGGGGGATAGGGAGGTAAGGTGCCTGCCTGGTGCCACGGCTCACAGGGACAGGAAGCAGTTCCTCAGGATCACGGGAGCAGCTGTATGAGGGAGGGAGCTGGATGTCATTGTCCACCTAGGGAGAAATAACCTGGCTGGGAATGGGATCAGATCGGTGCAAGAGGAGTTTGTGGAGTTGGGAAGGGGCCATATAAAAGTAGTATGTAAGGTAACCTTCTCAGAGGTGCTGCCTGTCTATGGCAAGGATGATGCTAGGGTATTCTGCACCATGGGATTCAATGAATAGTTGAAAAACTGGTGAGGAGCTCAGGGTTTTGGCTTCACTGGGGACTGGGGAACCACCTGGTGGGATGCAGGCTTCTACTGACGCGATGGTCTGCATCCCTCCAGGGGTGAACCAGGATCCTAGGTGACAGGTTTAAATGCTTCATTGGCAAGCATTTAAACTAGCCAAGGGGCTAGGCACTGAAAAGAAGCAGGGAAATCCCAGCCTCCACCCACAAAACACAGCAGTTAGAGAGGTAAACACCAAGGTAGAGAAGTTTGTAGGGAGTAGGACAGGGATAAATGCAGAAAAAGGCATTAAGGACAGGGATGAGGCTAAAAGGGGTAAGGCCATAAAAAAATGGAAGGTGATGAGTACCAATGCCCACAGTCTGTGCAACAAGTTTCCTGAACTAGTGGCCTTGATGGAAGAGGGATGCCTGGATATTGTGGCAGTCACTGAAACATGGTACACAGAGAACCATGACTGGGATGTCAACATACCAGGATACACAGTCTACAGGAGGGACGGGGGGGTAAAAGAGGAGGAGGAGTATCCCTCTCTATATAAGGGAAGGGATTAAAGCAACAGAACTACAGAGTAAACAGGAAGTTGATGAGTTACTATGAGTCACCCTGGAGACAGGAAATGGCACCACAATCCGCACGGGGATTGTGTATGGACTCCCATCTCAGGGGAAGGAAAGGGACAAGGAAATGATAGAAAGCATCCTTAAAATGGCAGAAAAAGGAGAGATATTGTTGATGGGGGACCTGAATATGCCAGATGTTAACTGGAGTACCTTTGCTGCAGGCACATCCAAAAGCTGGGTCATTCTTGATGCCTTACAGTCTCACACAAAAGATTAACATACAAGTTAGCCAGCCTTGGAGTGGGTCCCAAGGTGGTAGCCTGGATAGAAAACTGGCTGGACAACAGGACGCAAAGGGTAATAGAAAACAGAGTCCATAGTGAAGAAAGGAGGGTAACTAGTGGGGTACCGCAGTGTTCGGTACTGGGACCGGTCCTCTTTAATGTCTTTATAAGTGACACTGGAGAGCACCTGGAAGAAAAGTTAATGTCTCTTTGCAGATGACACAAAGATCTGCAACAGTGTTGATACACAAGGTGGGATGGAAAGGATGAAAATGGACTTGGAGAGGTTGGAGGAATGGTCAAATATGTGGCAGCTCAGATTCAATACAAAGAATGGCAAGGTAAGGCACCTGGGAAACAAAAGCCCAGGGGATGAGTACACAATGGGCGGTGAGTTAATAACAACAAAAAAAATCAAAAGAGACCTAGGAGTAACTATATCAGATGACCTAAAGGTGGGCAAGCAATGTGAGAAGGTGGTAAGGAGGGCTGGGGGGATACTGGGATGCATAGGGAGAGGCATCAACAGTAGAAAACAGGAAGTTGTTATCCCTCTGTACAGACAGTTAGTGAGACCCCATCTGGAGTACTGTGTGCAATTCTGGAGACCCCATCTCCGCAAAGACATAGACAAAGTGGAGGCTGTTCAGAGGAGGGCAACCAAAATGGTGCAGGGTCTGCACCAGAAGACATGAGGAGAAACTAAAGCAGCTTAATATGTATACCCTTGAGGAAAGGGGGGACATGATAGAAACTTTCAAGTATCTCAAGGGAATTAATAAAGTACAAGAGGATAGTATATTTCAGAAGAAGAGATGTGCAAGAACAAGGGGGCACAATTTGAAGATGGGGGGGACAGCTCAGAGGTAATGTTAGAAAGTATTTTTTCACAGAGAGGATTGTGGATGCATGGAACAGCCTTCCTGAGGAGGTTGTTGAGTCCGGAACAGTGGGAGAATTCAAGAATGCATGGGACAGGCATAAGGCAATTCTAGTGGGGGTTAGGAGGAAGTAAGCTATTGATTAACTAGAATCTGCAGCTTATCCATCAGATAGGAAAATTGTCAGACTAGGTGGGCCAAGCGGTCCTTATCTGCCATCAAGTTCTATGTTTCTATGTTTCTAAACTGTTTTGGAGAGCCACTTTCTGTTCTTGTGTTTCTAATGTTAAATGTTTCTCAGCATTCTTCAGTCACTTTTTTCAGTAACTCACGGAGGGGCTGATTTTTATGCTGGCAGATCAAGAAGTGTCGCCAATGGTCATGTGACCTCCCCGCAGCCAAAATTAAATTAAAACTTGGTTTAAAAGAATCCAAATGTTTGGAACTTAATACAAATTCTCTCTATTCTGCCTCACAGATGTTTCTGTGCTTGCTAAAAATTCCACACTGCTCTCAGCAGAGTTTACTGCTTTTCAGTAGTTCCTGTTGTCTCAGAGAACTACAGATCCCACGTCCCTGCCAATTGTTGCCAGGCAATGGCTCCAGTCAGCTCCCCACAGAGCAAATATCTAATGCTCTTTATAACATCACAGCACATGTATTTCAACAAAAAAGTAGAATGCACACAAAATGTTAAAAGATTCTCAGCATTCTACAGTCACTGTTTTCAGGACCTGAACTCAAACACCCTGCAGTAACATAGAGGGGCACATATTGTACATAAAATGCAGGATTTTTTCAAACGATAATACTAGTATTGTCAAATGCACAAATCTGCTGCCATTACAAAGTAATTACTAGTATTTATGACATACAGCATGTAAAAGAGTTATACAGTAGTACTGCTATGACCTAAGTTGTGATTTGAAGCACAGGACTTACTGTAACAGTAAGAAGAATACACAGATGAACTACTAATTAAGTTAAAAATGGTATATCATGAAGTAATTTCTGATTGAATAAGTCAGGAGGGCAGATTTAACAGCACATTTTTTTATTTAAACATATTTTACCAGGTGAGCAGAGCCCAGTTTCAGTTGTTACCTGGGGTTGCAGAGAGATCATAGGGAATAGCTACATTCACATACAGTACATAATACAAGGGATATGGTGCACCTAGTACAAGTAAATGCATTAACGGCAAACTGATGAAACCCCCAGTTTGACTATAGGGTAAAGTACATACAGGAGTACAGTGCAGACACTTGAGATACTTTAACAGTGACTAAAACAGAGGGAAGCATCTGTGCTTTCTATTGTAGAGGTTGTTATACATTCTAGAATTCATGACTGAGGCCACCAAGCTTAAAGAAAACTACAGGGTCCAGGGACTGGTTTTGTTGACTTGGGGGGAACTCAGGGAGTGTCTAAAGCTGTTGTGGCAGGACATCTGAGAGAAGCAGTGTGTCTTGATCAGACTGTTACCCATGTGGAAGGTAGGTGATGTGGTGATTTTGGCAAGGAGGCACATCCATATGCTCGGGAGCCAGTGAATGATGGAGACATGTCCTAGGTTGTGCCTGCAGCATGGGATTTGAAGTCAGCAGCCTTCCTCTGATCTGAGCAAATGAGTAGGATTTGTTGAGGGGGAGAAGAGACCAGAAAGGCAGCTTGGCAGTTTAACTGACTAGTATGTGTTGCCCAATAGGGTGGTATACAATAATTACCTTGGTGAGGTACTCACCTTAAGTCATTATACATGGAGCACTGGTGAGTTTAGGAAGGGCAGGCCAGTATTTTATTTACTTATTATTTAAACTTTGGTAACCAGGAAAGGCACACTGAGCCAAAGCTCATTTCTAGGTGCCACCTGGGGAAGCAAGGGGGAACAATCACAAAACAAATGGAGCATTGCAGAGAGTGTAAGAATAGTATAGCAAGGAATAAACAATAGTAGCAATAATTAAAATTTACATTGAGTGAGTACAAGCAAGGTAGCCAAAATGAAAAAAAAAATACAACTCACAAGGTAATAGGAACAGTGTAAAGCCATGGTGCTACAACTTGAGTGAGAGCAGAGGTGACCAGTAAGTGCAGCAAGGCAAGGTGAGAGCAGAGGTGACCAGTAAGTGCAGCAAGGCAAGGTGAGAGCAGAGGTGACCAGTAAGTGCAGCAAGGCAAGGTGAGAGCAGAGGTGACCAGTAAGTGCAGCAAGGCAAGGTGAGAGCAGAGGTGACCAGTAAGTGCAGCAAGGCAAGGTGAGAGCAGAGGTGACCAGTAAGTGCAGCAAGGCAAGGTGAGAGCAGAGGTGACCAGTAAGTGCAGCAAGGCAAGGTGAGAGCAGAGGTGACCAGTAAGTGCAGCAAGGCAAGGTGAGAGCAGAGGTGACCAGTAAGTGCAGCAAGGCAAGGTGATAGGTGGGGAGGATGAGAACCGGGGAGAACTTAAGGGATGAAAGCGGGAAGAAAGGGACTGGTGAGCATGAAGTGACAATCCTCCACCCCAACTGCTGCAGTCTTGGAGATAAAGATGGAAGTCAGGAAGGGCAATGGAGGAGTTTGGAATTTTGGAGGACAACCAGGACTCAGTGATGCATATAATGTCAGGAGAGTGCTGGCTGATCAAAAGCTTAGGGGCATCAAGCTTGGGGAGAAGGCTACTGGCATGTAAGTGGATGAAATGGAACCCATCTTAGTAAGGATGGTGAGCAGGAGTGGAACGGGGGACTGTGGCCCTTGGGGTTGGGAGGGGAAATTGAGTGGGAGAGGGAGGGGCTGTGATTGGGATAAACATCACCTGAGATGAGGAAGAGAGGAGGAGGATGAAAAAGAAAAAGAGAAGCTTTTTAGACTTTTTGGCTCAGGAGCACAATTGCTAGTTGTTGAAGATGTTGTAGGTGAGGAGGAGGACAGTCAGAGTAAGAGTTTGAGATTTAAGGAATAAAAGGGGAGGGAGACCAGGATAGGGGCCAGGGAATGAGGGACAGGGGAGCAGGAAGGAGGGGGGATGGGATGGGGAGGGAGAAGGAGAGGGAGTAAAGTTGGAGCAAGACTGACTAAAGTGGTCAGGAGGGCATGGGGGGATAGGCTAGCATAGGAAAAAATTAGAGTGTGCAAAGGAAGGGGAAAGTGGAGAACATGGCTGAAAAAATAGGAGGTTGGGGGGATTAGGTGAAGATGCCGAAGCAGACAGTGCAGGTGGGACTAAAACAGTGAAGCTACCATAATAAACCATGCAAGTGGAAAATCAGACACATTTCTAGGAGATGGGAGTGAACAGGAGAAGAGAGGTAGAGTTCAGACATATACAAAATAGTAGTAGTTATGCAGGGAGGGCCGAAAACAGGTGAGAGGAATGGACCATTGAATGTTACAGACAGATGGGAGAAAGAGAGCTGACTGGTTTTTGATCAGCTGGCTGATAAGATAAAATGAGCATCAACATGGGTGGGCAGGAGGAGTAGTGGCTGGGTGGGAAGTACTAGGTGGCATCATGTAGCGGTGCTACTCATTGCATGCCAAAGTCCGTTGGTGGCATTTGGCACCAGAAAGCTGTGCTGCAGCCATACTTGGGATTCCATGTAGAGGCGCAGAGGAGAGGGCAGGGCGGCTGGGATCAAAAAGCCCTCGTGACCCGGTGCTGCAAGCTTGCTGGGGGACATTGTGAGCAGCAGCTAGAAAGAGGAAGAGAAAACACCACAAGTTAGTGGGCAATCTGGGGGAGGGGAGATTGAGGAGCCACATACTACAGAGTGTGAAAGTGGAGGGGAGCTGAGGGAAAAAAAGATGATGAGAGGGCAGTAGAGCAGAGCATAAAGTGCTAAGTATAATCTTGGGGACAGTAGCTTAAAGCACCAGTGAAAAACAGCCTAAAACACTGACATGCAGTCTATCATTGCTAGTATCAGACAGCAAAATACAGATAAAAGCTTAAAACAGGCAGTAAAGAGACCCAAGGTAAAAACAATCAGCATCAGTATGCCGATGGAGACAGTGTTCAGTAAAATGGTGCTGCACACTGATGTCTGTTGGCATCAGAAAGCTGTGCTGCAACTGTAGCTGGGATTCCATGTAGAGGTGCTGCAGAGAGGGAAGGGGGCTAGAATCAAAAAGTCCTCATGACCCAGTGCGGAGAGCTTGGTTTGGGATGCTGAGCAGCAACTGGGGTTCTGTGTAGAGGTGCTGCAGAGAAGGGAGGGAGGTTGGGATCAAAAAGCCCTCATGACCCAGTGCTGTGAGCTTGCTTGGGGGCCCTGAATGTATGTATGAATCTGCACAGAGTATTAGATAGAGTGGTAAGTTTGTCTAGCATGGAGGAGTTGGCTCTGGAGTAGTTGGTGTAAGCCAAAGGGAAGGAGACTGGGGCAAAAAACATAAAAACAAGTTTGACAACCTAAACATACTTGATTGGAAAATCGTACTGAATCCCCAGAGCCTAAAATTCAGTTTATTGAAACAAATTAAGTGTCCAGTCCTGACTGATAAGGCTCCACAACATCATAATCTGTGTTAAACATCCTCTTAGAGGGCACACTGGTAGGGAGAAACTGTAATATTTCATTGTTAGCTGTGCCAAAAGGTTTTTTTGGTGAAAAAGTTATGGCACAAAGTTGGAGTAGATTTAGGAAACTTTGACACACTGCACACAGCACAAAGTTCCTGACTTCACATTAACTTCACCAACAAAGTTTAAATTCTTGGCATCTCTACTTTATGTTTCTTCCTTTTGGCAGACTGTCTTTATTATTTATTCTTATTATAGTATGCATATTTCAACTCATCTACAAACTCATCTAATTGGGTGTCTCCAATTGAAGAGGACCGAGTCACAATGTCACGAGGTAACTCTTATAGCTATGAGTCATACTCTAATAAATATGAATACTCCATCTCAACACTTACATTTGTGAAAGAATGACTCAAATTATGAGCACTGTATCAAGGGGTGGTAATTTTTTTTAAATTTTATTTTAATTTTTTTATTTTAGTTTTTGTTGATTGGGTAAGTGCACTAGACAAATCCTGCCTATTTTCAGGCACGACCCAGGGGAGGGGGATACAGATGAATGCCAACTGACCTTGAACCAGATTAAGCTGTTGGTGGTATTTTAGTGAATGAGGAAAATTTGGTCAGGACACTGGGGACATTTCCCTACTCTTTTCGATAAGTGCCATGGGATCTTTAACATCCACCTGAACTACCACCAATCCAGGCAGATGGGACCTCGGTTTAACGTCTCACCCGAAAGACGGCACCTCAGAAGTGCAGCACCTCTCTTATGCTACACTACTGTGTCAGTACTGGGATATTAACCCAAGTGCCAGATGTGGGAACTGAACCCACAGCCCTCTGATCTCCCGGCCTCAAAGGCAAGAGTGCTACCTACTGAGCCACTGACACTGTTTTTTAACATATTGATGATCATATACACAGAGGCAATAGTTAACAATGTATTGGTCACAGTGGCTTGAATCACAAAGGTGGTGTAGTGGTAACTGTGGCTACAGTCATAACAGTAGGGGTGGTGACATTGACTACAGATATGGCAGTGATGACAGTGGCTTCAGTTATGGCCGTGGTGACAGCAACTGGAGTCATAACATTGGTCACATTGTCTGAAGTTGTGATAGATATAGGGGTCACAGTGGCTATAGTAGTTGCAGTGGTGGCCTCAGTGGTTGCAATCATAGCATTGGTGGTAGTCACAGTGGCTAGCCTAGTGGTAGTCATTGTGGTGGTAACAATTATGGTGGTGGCTATATGCAGATGAATGGCAGTCCCAATCTCTAAAGATGTTCTAGTACTGCCAGTACTAGCAGTGGTATACTACCCGCCCAGTCTGAATGCTAGAACCTTTTTTTTTTACTGTCATTTGCATTAATTAACTTTGTTACATATCATTGAAATAGCAATTCTATTTAAAACCCTCCGAAAAAAGCTCTCAATTCAAAATAAAGCTCATGTAATCCTATGTCATGATATCCAGCCCCTTTCTCATGAAGGTGTAACTCACCTGGTGGTACCATGTGCAGGAGGTGGGTGTAAAAACAATGTAGAATACCTTGAGGATTTGCTGGCAAGACATTCTGCCTGTCTTCTCCCCAATGGTATTTCCTGGAAGGACCCTTTGCTTCATGCTAGATCCTTAGACACAGCAAGAGGACACCTGCTGATGGGGAGAAGCCAAAGAGGGTGCATAAAGGAGGTGGTTGCCTAACCAACTGAGTGGCTGTAATGCAATTGTATTGACTCCTGGGAGATTGTGGTCACACATGATCACCAGAATCCCACAATAGAAGCAGCTGGAATTGCAGCACAGAGCTGAGATGCTCAGGTCACACAAATGTAGGGTGAGCTACTTACCATTTGAGGACCCCCTGTCTGCTGACCAAGGGGCAGCACAGGTGTCCACTGTGAAGGCTGCTGCCCACCCTTTCTCCTAGCTGGAGGAAAGTTGGTGTGGCCATTGCGATCCTTACCATTGGGGTGGGAATGGGGGTTAAAATGGAGACATGCAAAATAAAGAAGGTGGAACTCAGGAAGTGCACAAAAGATGTTCACTGGAGTTGGGCCAATAGTTGGGGTATGGACTGAACATAGGGCAGCCACTGTGGGAGGAGAAAAAAGTCAATTAAAAAATATGAATATTAAACATTTGTGTGGAACTTAATTACTTCCTTCATTGTAATTTTATGCAGCCAGGAGGTGGTGGAGTAAAAATAATGCTGGGGCTCATGAATGCATAAGATAGGCATATGAGAATCTTTGGGGAAAGCAACAGGGAAAGGACAATGGGCTTGAGATCAGGTAGGGTTTGCATTGATACTGTAGGTAGCAAAAAATGGGCAGATTGGATGGGCTAAACAGTTCTTATGTACCATCATATTCCATGCTTCCTTAACTGTTTGGGTATCAAAGTTAATAAATAAGTCAATAATTCCCTCTGGTTAGGGGTTAGGTTTTAAATCACCAAATACAACATTGAGCTGGTGATGCCTCAAGGTACAATTAGCAGTCTAATCTGGATCACAGGAATATTCATAGTAGGCTCAAAGAAAATGAGAGAAGAAAAATAGAAGATGACGTATGGGCAGCGGTGTGTAACAATGCTATGTTTGCCTTCGACTGGTTCTCTTGGCAATTCTGTTAAACCTCGAGAGTGAAGCTCGAGAGGTTTACAGGGTTGCCAAGGGAACCATGAGAAGGCAAACAGTGTTGTAGCACACCGCTGACCATACGTTGTCTTTTCTAGTGTATGGTCAGCAGAGAAACATAAAAATGATGCCAGTGTTGGAAACAATAATCTACTACTATACAACAGGCTGCAGGCTTACCATACAGTGAAGGATGACATCCGTTCATGGGTTTTCAAAGCAAGCAATTTTATTTCTAAACGTTTTAAACACAGGCATGTTCAGCTGTTATGGGGGCCATGGCAAAAGCATCACGTGGTGGTTCAAATCTGTTACATTACCGATGTGATGCATTGTCGATAGTATAACAAGAGCATGACGTCACATCGACAGTGTAACAACGCTGTAAAAAGATGATTTTTGGGCCATAACAGCGTTCTACCATACATTATAAAACAGTTATCAACAAACTGCACAGCCCAGGAATAGAATCTTGGATACAGAGACATGAATTTCTGTAGTAAAGAAGTAAGAATTTACTAAAACCAGGGCAGATTAGATGGACCAGGAGGTCCTTTTCTGTCAACAATTACTATGTAACTACGAATCATGGTATATTTTAATTTGTTAAAACAGTATTCATTAATCATTAATATTTAAAATTTGATATATTGATTTCCTAAGACAAAGTATAATAGACTTTTAGAAGAATGCTGATGATTTGTTGCATACTTTTTACAATATTTCCAGCAATAAGGCCCCAAAATCAAACCACACACTGTCATCTAACTGTCAGAGGTAGCTACCATGATTTACTACAAACCTGGCACTGGCTGAAATCAATTTTCATGCAAGCTGCTGCACATCATGGCAACTGTTGTAAAAGGAAATTGCACCTTTAAAAATGATGCACTCGAGTTTGGGTGCAATCGGGAGAATGCTGATAAAACTGATAATTGACTCATGTTTTAATGTCCACCCCTTTAAAAGCCTGGCCTATTGTCTAGAAATCCACACACTTTAATTCATTTCTCTATTGCTGGCAATTCACCAGTTTCCTCCTTATCATTCATCATGTTCCCCTATTTATCAATTTGCCATAAGGTTATGAAAACCTTTACCTATTCATGCTTATAAACTTCTTTGGAAATTTGGGTGGTACAAAATTTAAAGGGCCACAACAGGTCCTTGCTGGCCAGCAAGATCATAGTTGCAATCAATCAGGGAGAAACAGCACATGCCACTGAAATTGTCAAGAAGATCACCCTCATAGATGTAATACATATGTTACACTGTACTTGGTTCCTAGTTTAGCCCAAAGTGACTAGCGTCTAGCAACTGTTTTAAAATGGCTGGTTTTATTTATGGACCAAACATGCTAAAAAATCTGTACCAGTTGTGGCCTTTTTTTTTTTTATTTGCAGTATTTCCATCCCCCTTCTCTCCCACAACTTCCCCCTCCCTCAGGAGTCCAAAGGTAACTCACCTGGGCAATGACGACCTGCCAAGCCCCCTCTCAGCATCTGCCTCCACGCTATCTTGGCTTACTCCCCAGTGGGGAAGGAGGGTGCACTCCCCTTCATACCTCCCTCCACTTTATCTCCCATCTGGTGGCCTCTCCAAGATAAGATTGCTTGAGGCTGAACACTGCTGTTCAGTGGCATTGAGGTCCATTGTTGGAGAAGCTGTGGGGGGTTTTCCTTGTTACCATCCTTCACCCTTGAGGAGCCGTCACTCACAGAGGACCAAGGAGCACATGTGCATCCATGTTCTGGAACTCGGTTGGCATCCTCCCTTCCTGTAGCTAACCTGACTACACCTCAACATGTGGTCACTCAAGTGGTGGTATTGCAGTGGGCCCAGCAATCTCTCCCCTCCAGAGGAGCGGAGCTTCTCATGGGATGCTTCGTCTGCCTCCCACTGACTGACCCTCCAGCAGCCTGAGTCTGCTCCTGAACTCAGGTTGCTAGCACTGCAACTGGTAGCACTACTGCTACACCAGCAGGTCAGCTTACCAGTTGCAGCATTGATGGTATCCCTCACTCAGCTTTCATGTTGGCTGATATATTCGCCGACTTTGTCAACACGGTTGCTGAGGACCACTGAACTGAATAACGATTATGTGATTATGGTGGTTAAGAGACTGTGCATTTATGAAGTGACAGAGACTGCTGACACTGAGAATGACAGTCAAGAGACCCTTGTGAAAGATAAACCCATGCCTACAGCAGATGCTTTGCAAGGTCTCTCCTTCATAGTAACATGATGCCAGCAGCATGGATTGCTGCAGCAATGTGAAAATATGTTGGAAGCTGAAACCACAATTCACAAATAGAGGTGTGCAAAGTCACAAACATTTGCTCCACAAATTTTCCCATATAGTATAGGCACCTTGATAAGTAATCCACCTGCAAACTCAGAAATCCGCATTGTTTTTGGTGTTATTCACTGGCAGATCGGACTTTGCTCATTAAGCTCAAATTCAAGCTAAGGAACACTGTGAAGTCAACTTGGCCAGTGAATTTTGCCTGAAACTGTTGAATTCTGCATGGGATTGTGGGATTGGAGGTCACATGTGGTTGAATAGCCAATAGAAATCTCAGGAAATCATTTATCCCTGCAGTCTTGATTGGGTGAGTGAGGAGAAAGTACACAGCAGCTTCTGATTGTTGTGAATCAGAGATATTTGGGGGATAGACCTAAAAATTTACGTTTGAAACATTTTAAACCTGCTTTATTGAGTGCAAGCTTACAATTTTTTTGATTTTGTAGTGTGAGTGTGGATTTTGACTGAGTGTGTGAGTGTGTGTGCGTGTGTGTGTGTGCATGTGCGTGTGTGTGTGTGTGTGTGTGTGTGTTGCCTGTGTGTTGATTTGAATACCCATGGTTTCTGTCCCCAAACCTTGTGTTTTGCAGTCTCTCTCCCCTTCCTTTTTTTAATCCACTGGCCTTTAAAATAATAGAAAAACCTTCCTAATTCCTATCCTTTATTCCTTTGCCTTGTTGCTGTCCCCCCTCACCACATGTTTTGAACAGTATAGCAGCAGTGGTATTTTTCCCAGCTTGTGTGTTAGTTGAAATCCAGCTTTTCTCCCCGGTAGCATGCCCAATCTGTTGTTCTTCTTGTACTCACATCATGAGGTGAGTTAACAGACATAGTATCCAAAAGTTACTGTTTTCCAGGCTGAGTTTTACAGTATTTCACTGAATTTTCCCAGTATTGAGAATACCAGTGCAGTGGTAAACCCTCCCACACTGTGGTACTGCTCTGTTGGCAATGTTCATCTGAGCTTTATAAATCCTTCTAATCACTCGGGTACCCTATTGACATGTCATTGTACCCCTGTGTGCTGTGAGACACAGCGTTCAAAAGTTAGAGTTTTCACTCAAAGTCAGTTGTTAGTACCACCTGTGGTAGCCCCCCCTCACACTCTATCCACCACAGCGCAGGCCCCAGCCTCCATAGTAGGCAGGAAGGTACATTCATGCCAGGACTCTGCCAAAGGCCCTTGAACCATCAGGGAACAGGGTGCGATGTGACAGACGGCACCCAAGTGGCCCCAACAGCGCATACAGATGCCTTTCTTAGAGTGTAGTAGCTGGGGCAGTAGGCCACAACCTGGCTTCAGGCATTAGCATTAGTATATTAGTATTAGGATATATTAAGATATAGGACCCTGCCCCACAATTCTACTTCAAGGAGATCCCAGTGCATGAAGCCAGAACCTGTATTCGGAAGGCCATTCACAACGCAGACTACAATGGTGACTCCCTTGACCTGAAGTTGTTAGCACTTGTCCTTGAAGAAGTCCTTGAACCCCTAACCAAGGTCTTCAAACTATCACTAAGGATGTCCCAGTTCCCATCTCACTGGAAACAGGCAACCATCACACCGGTACACAAAAGTGGAGACAAATCACTGCACTCCAACTACAGACCTATCTCCATCCTCCCTCCATTGTCTAAGGCCCTGGAGTGCATCGCCTCAGACCAATTAGTCAAGTACCTGGAAAAATACGACATCCAGTGTCCTGAGCAACATGGTTTCCGAAAAGGTACAGTACCACCACTGCAATATTAGAATTCACAGGCTTCCTCAATACCACACTCAATGAAGGAAACTGTGTAGGGGCAGTATTCATCGACCTTACGAAAGCCTTTGATACTGTGAACCACCCACTCCTACTCAAGCAATTATCAAACATTGGGCTCTCCAATGAAGCGCTGCTCTGGTTTTCAAGCTACCTTGGGAAGAGGGTCCAGTGGGTTAGGATTGCCAGTGTCACCTCGGAAGAAAAGCCAGTCCTTTCAGGGGTCCATCCTGGGGCCACTACTCTTCAGCCTCTTCCTCAAAGACCTTCCCAGTGTCTACCACCAGAAATTACTGCTCTACACCGATGACGCAGTCATATTCACCAACCACCAAAACATAGAGCTCCTTGAGAAACAATTACAGCTTGAATTCATGCACCTCGAAGAATGGTTCAAGTCACACAAACTGGTCATGAACTACAACAAAACAAAGGTTATGACCAGGAGCAAATACAAATCCCGTGACCTCACCATCCTAAACCAAACAGAGACCTTACTTGAACACGTTCCTGATTTTAAATACCTGGATGTCACATTGGACAGCTCACTCTCCTACCATCGGCACATAGATTCTGTCACCAAAGCCACCAACATCCGTATCGGTCTGCTCTACAGGCACAAACACTGCATGACTCCTGACACTCTCCGGTTGGCTATCAACAGCTCTGTCACCTCCATCATCGATTACAGGCTAGCAATTTATGGCTCTGCCTCCACCTCTGTCCTCTGCAGAATTACAGTTGCACTCAACAAAGCATGCAGGCTGCTAACTGGGGCTGACTGACTTACACACACTTGTGACCTGTACACTCAGACAGGATGGCTTCCTCTCATCTGCCGGATACAGTATCAAACCTTTCTCTTAGCCAAAAAAGTCCTCCTCGGGGTCTTGCCCCCAGGTATTGAAAAGCTCCTCATTGACCACCACAGCACCCAGTGAACTAGAAGTTCACAACAACTAACCTTCTTTGTCCCCAGATGCCGGACTACCATGGGCCAGAGGGCCTTTGCCCACAGAGCACCACAGTGGTACAATACTCTCAACAAAGAAACTCTTACTGCTGCTGCTCATGGCTCTTTTAAGAGACAACTCTGACTTCATCTCATTTCAACTAGCCGTTGTGACTGCCTCGCCTAATCAGGGGCCCACCGTTCACTGCCCTCCACTTCAGTCTTGACAGCTACCTCTCCCCGCTTTGCCCCCTTCTACCTGCCTACCCCCTTGCTCCCTCTCCCTTTCCTCCCCCCAGGCATTTCCTGACTTTTATCCCTCCCCTCCCTCCCTTAAGAGCTTCACCTCACCCTCTACCCTATGACAATGGCCTTCCTGCCTGCATACCCCTTCCCTCTCACCTGCAGTGCTTATTTATAAGATTGCCCTTAGCTGGTATGTCATGCTACCTAACATTTGGCACATTTTGAATTACTGGAATTTTCTAAGCCTCAGTCTCTTATTTCTTTTTATTGTGTAACTATGTATTATTATGTTGACCTGTTCCTTCAACGTGGAACCTTTGTAAATGTGCAGTTCCTGCTCAAAGGTATTTGTAATCCTAGATTTCAATTAAAAAAAAAAAATATGTACAAAATATGACTCTCATATTAAGACTCTTACATTTAGAGTATTAATGTTTGAGAAGTATGTAGCCTTCCCGGTATTGTACTATATTTGTGACACAGATCTTTGTAACGGAGTGCACAGGTCATTACTGAGGGGCTACAATTCACGCTACAATGTATAAACCATGTGGACCCTCTGCTCCTTGTAACCCCTGCAGTGAGGTCATCCTGTCTCTACTGTTATGTACATTTGCAAATCTCAAATAAAAAGTTATTAAAAAAAAGTTAGTTTCCAGACCAAGTTTTGTGGTGTTTCACTAAATTGTCCCATTATTGAGAACACCAGTGCAGTGCTATCCCTCCCACACTGTGGTACTGCTCTGTTGGCAAAGTCCATCCAAGCTTTATAAATCCTTCAGATCACTCAGGTACCCCACCCCACCTTTTGTTGTACCCCTGTGTGATGTGAGACATAGTGTTCAAAAGTTACTGTTGTCCAGGTTGAGTATTGCAGTATTTCACTGAATGTTCCCTGTTATTGAGAACACCAGTGTAGTGGTATGCCTTACATACTGTGGTACTATTCTGTTGGCAAAGTCTGCCCTAGCTTTGTAAATCCTTCTAATCACTTGAGGACCCTGCCTGACCTGTTGTTGTTCCCCTATGTGTTGTGAGACATAGCATCCAAAAGTTACAGTTTTCTGTGCTGCCAAACATTAACAAAAGAAGAATACCTGCAAAGAGAAACAAGAAAGGGAGTGGATCGAGTCACACAGGCAAGACTTTAAAATCAATTGTGAAAAGTGGTGCAACTAAAATGGTGCAAGAAGTATTGTCTTCTGCTGAGGAGTTGCAATCAACAATTTCTTTGTGCTCTGGAATGGGCGCTGCTAGCAGTAGTGCTGGAGTATTTACCAGTGGCTTTCCTGCTCTGTGGCAGCCATGGTAGCAGTGAGGGTGATGATGTGGGAGGTGGCAATAGTGCAAATAGCCTGAAAATTACACCAGAAGCAGTGTCTGAGAAAGATAAGGTGGATCAGGTTCCTGTCCCTGTTGCTGCTGCGGGTGCTCATGGTGTTTCTTGTGACAGTTAAGGCAGTGGGTGAGGGGAATGTTGGAATGCCTATTGCTGTGGAGATGACAAACACAGAAACTGTGGAGGTTGAGGTTCGGCATGAGGAGGACATTGACTATGGATGGCATGCAGATGATGTCTACGACAATGATAATGATCCTGATCATGATGATGAGGTGTTAGATCCCATGTGGGAACCAGAGAAGAAGAAACAGAAAGGTGGTGACAGTGCAGGGGTTCTCAAGTGCACAAACAGCACCATTGCTATAACCACCAAATGTCAGCAGGAAGGTCCCACCTGCACTATGCTTGATGTGATGGGAGAGAGTCAAACTTCAAAAACTGTCCCCTCCCCCATACTTCAACTCCACTGTCCCAGTCCAGGCATCACAAGAAAACAAGGACTACACAATCCCTAGTGTGGGACTTCTATGTGCTGGACCCTCAAGATGAAATGGTAGCAATATGTCAGCTTTACCACATATGAGTCCGTAGGGGGAGGAAGGGGAGCCACCTAGGCACTGGTGTTCAGCACACACTTTTAAATAACCAGCACCCTGTGCTATGGCTTAAACACTAGAAAGAAGCAGTTTCAAGCAGGTCTGGTCCTGGTCCCTCACCCTTATCATCGTTACGTGGTGCCACTGAGGTGGAGGATGTGGTGGAGGTGAACAATGTGGTGGAGGTGGTTCCTACAGGTAGTGGACATAGCAGCAGTGGCAGCTTCAGCAGTCCCCTACAGAGCCAATGCACAGTAATGCTGTCGCCAAGCCATAAGACACCTTAAATGACTTGTGTGCCTTTATCATCAACACATTGTATGTCTCAGTCAAATAAACCCCCTACTGGGCCACCGCAAAGCGGCTGTTTTCCGCCAAAAACACACCAAAAATTAAAGCCAACCCTTTTGAGCATGTTTGAATGGCACACCAAACAACCTATGAATCACTCTGCTGCATGGGAGCTTAGTGTGGCTGCTGCACAAATGCTAACACTCGACCGGCTCCCATTCTCCTTTGTAGAGAATGAAGGATTTTAAACTTTTGCTGCTTGTTCATGTCCAAAGTGGAAGGTACCATCAAGGACATACTTCTCAAAACATGCTGTTCCACACCTGCATGCCACAGTAAAGGTGGCAGTGGTCCACGCACTTAAGCATTCTTCATCACCATCCATCCATCTTAGCATGGATATGTGGACAAGTGGGAGAACTGCTAGCAGCTCCTATATGTGCTTTACAGCACATTGGGCTCAGATTCCTGGGGTGGTCTGTTTAGAATCTGGATGTGGTGGCAGAAAGTGCAGCAAGGTGGTAGCAACATAAGCAGTGTTAGGCAGCAGGCGACTCTCGCTATGAAAAGCATGCTTGGAACACATACAAGGCAGAACATGCTTGAAGTAGTACTGGGTGATATTGACGAGTGGCTGCACCCACTCTAAGTGAAAGCTGGCTTCATTGCTAGCGACAATGGCTCCAACATTGTAAAATGCATACGTGATGGTGGGTTTCTCAAGGTGCCATGCCTGGCACACTGCCTCAGCTTCGTGGTTCAGCAGTTTCTTGGCCATCTTGATGTGAAGGATATCTTATTGGTGGCCCACCACACATGTGCCCACTTTGCCTATTCTGGGAAGGCCCGTGACCAGCTATGCCAGCTTTACAGAATGAACAATCTGCCACATCAGCACATGAAGTTGGAGGTGGTGACCAGAAGGAATTCCATGCTGTACATGTTGGAACAGCTCTATTAGCAGTATAAAGCTGTGTCCAATTATCTGCTGCCAAACACCAGTGGCGACAGTGCAGGCATGTCCATGGCTCTCAGGTCAGAACAGTGGTGTTTAATGGATGGACTGATAATGATTCTGCATCCCTTTGAACATGCAATACAGGTAACGAGTTGGGAGACTGCCAGTATCAGTCAGTCCATCCCCTTGCTATGCATACTGAGGTGCACACTAGTTAATATACAGCAATCATTTGAGGCAGGAGGTGACAGTGACACTTTGACCTTCATGCAGCACATGCTCAGCTTGTTGGACTTCAACCCTCATATTGCTGGAATTCTGCAGTCTGGTGACTTTGGCATTGCCACCATGCTTGACCCACGTTATAAGCGTGGCCTTGAGTCTGTACTACACAGTGGGCATCAAAGGGCAGAAAATCTTACCAACATTCTTGTCAGAAGGGCTAGAGGGTAACAGAAGCTCAAGACATATATGGCATCAAGAGTTGTTGCTACCACCACCACCACCACCACCATAGTACTGTCACCTTCACATGCCATGACTATGTCAGGCAGACAGAAACCAAAAAACATCAATCCTATTTGGGATGTTTTAAACAAGGTTGTAGTTGCATCCATGGAAAAGCATGATGAGAAGGAGCATGATGAGATGGCAGGACTCAGAGCAGCACGTCCCATGGTTAACTGTTTCATGGCTGAACAAAACACCTTGCAATCAGTGATGAGCCATTATTGTACTGGGTGAGCAAGATAACTGAATTGTCTGCACTGACAGCCATGGCAATAAAATAGATTAGCTGCCCCTTCCCCCAGTGTCAGTGTTGAGTGTGTGTTCATTGCTGCAGGTGCCATTGTACATGACCAATGCACAAATCCATCACCAAAGAATGTGGAAATTCTCACATATATAAAAATGAATAAGGGACACATTCCTTGCAAGACCTTGACATCCGTGTTCCTACCACATCCTCCTGGCAGTGGATCTTCTGATGAAGATGAAGAGACAGATGGTGCTGTTGGTAGAAGTTGAAAGACAAAGTCAACACCACTGTTCACCCAATGTTAATGTCTCAATTCTGGAACATGAATATCCATCAGGTGATAACTCCAGTCTTAAGGACTGTAAGGGCTGCTTCATTGAGGAAGGTGATGCATGAAGACAACCAAATTGTGTTGTATACCACCTTTGTATGCCATAAATTCTCATATGATGTCTCCATAATTTATATTACTTTATTGTCATGTCTGTTACTGTCCTCTTCCAAGAGTGGGACGTGGCAGCAGGGCAGGCCTGCACAGCACCTTTTTCACATAAATGTCTTCTCATTTAATTCTGGGTGATTTCTCATATGAGTGCACATGCAGCACAGCAGACAAGTCTGGCACATACCCACAGGATGGCGAGAGGCACAACAAATACCTGCAAGGAAGCAAAGCAGGCACAGTGATTTCCAATTTCAGTGTGACTGCCAAATAACTAAGGAAGTACCCCACCCCCAAAAAAATACTTACCTTCGTCGTTGGCAGATGTGGTGAATTTCAACCTCTTGCAGCTTTCAATCTGCCAGATATCATCATCTCCATTACCTGAATGGAGAAGCAGTACGAACACATTATACTTCAGGTAGTACTGATACTCAGCCCCCCTTTGTTTTTTTTTATTTCTTTATTCTCCTTCCTGACTGGCCCCCTTCCACTGCCCCCCAGCCCCATCACCTCAGCATCTTCCAGACACACCTCTGCTTCCACGAGGTGCCAGCTGGCTGGTGCGGCCCCTGCGGGAGGTTGGCATCATCTCACTGGTCAGGATTCCTTTTTCCTCCATTTTATTCCTGGCCCTGAGCACAGAGATAAAGTGTGTAATCACACCAATGGCCAAACCATGTACGCTTACATGCGTGGCACACTGGGCATCTGGCCCGCACCCTCCTCCTATGTTGTGGGTCATTGTACCAGCCCCCAGCCACCACCAGGGGCCAGTCATGTGGTGGACCCCATCCCCACCCCTCCCTGGGAGAGGAGAGCAGTCCTCCGGCTGCTTGATCCTCTCCCTCCCTGGCTGACCCCCAGCAGCCCACTCACACTGCAAACATGGGTCACCGGCATGGCAAGAGGTAAGGCAGAGATGCCTCAGCCCTCCACGCCATTGGGCCGGCCCACAACCCACCCCCCCAAAAAGAAAAATTGGGGAAAATTTCAAAAATACTTACTCAAGCAGTATGTGTGATGCCGCATTCAAGATTGAAAAACCATCAGGTCCTGAAATAATACTACAATCAGCAACAGCAGCAGCACAGCAATCTCTAAGTGGCTAGTGGTGGTGGCAGGATGCAGGACCAAAATTCATAATTTCATAATTATGTTTAACTTCTC
Organism: Neoceratodus forsteri; assembly: GCA_016271365.2. Taxonomy (NCBI): domain Eukaryota; kingdom Metazoa; phylum Chordata; order Ceratodontiformes; family Ceratodontidae; genus Neoceratodus; species Neoceratodus forsteri. The sequence goes on from CM028134.1 coordinate 952,978,055, forward strand.
TTGCAATTCTTACACATGGAGTTTTCCCCACCTTGTCTGGCTTGTGCAGCAACATTATTTGTGAGAAGGACAGCAGTTTCTCTCTGGGGACACAATTTTACATTTTGGGCCCAGTGATGGTGGTGGTGGGATTAAGGCCCAAAAATATTAATTCCATAATTATGTTTAACTTCCCTTGCAATTTTCACATGGGATTTTCCCCACCTTGTCTGGCTTGTGCAGCAACATTATTTGTGAGAAGGACAGCAGCTTCTCTCTGGTGACACAGTTTTACATTGATGTTGAACAACCCAGGATAATACCTCATGTTTCTGTCATGCTTGTGCATTTCTTTGGATAGTTGGCAGTTGCACACAACCACCATTCATGCACCATCACATAGCATCAGGGGAAAAATGTGTTATTGTGTACAGTACTTGACATTTGTAGATAGCAAGAGGACACATGAATCAGTAAAATCAAAGGGAAGGAAAGTGATTCATCATGTGTAAAGATTACAGAAAGAACAGAACAGGACAAGCCAGGGTCATCAGGGAAAGGTGAATGCTTAAGTTTACATCAAGGTAAAATTAAGGAAGTGAGCATGGGAAAGGATGGAAGGAAAAATGGACCTTACAGAAATTATAGCAGTAATAGTAACACAAAAAATTTAGAAATAAATATTTCACAATACTAAAAAAGAGGATGGGGCAGAGCTTGAAGCTAACTGCTTTAGACGTGCTTCAGGAACGCTGTGTTGCTGATCAGCTTTAAATGATAAAAAATTATTTTCTCTTTAGTAAATATGTATTTGTTTCATTTCATTACAAAGAACTTGAGTGTTATCGAGTAATCTAATTTTATTCCATATCCTTAATGGGGAAAACATGTCAGCCACCAGATCAGGGACTCACAACAGTAAAACAGCAGAAGCAGGCTGAACAACCAGAGAGAGGTGCCAGAGGGATGGACTTGAGTAGCCTGCCTGAACCTACCAGCGCAGCCCTGTTACAAGCTATTTAAGAGTTGTACAGGAAAGTAGAAAGTTTCAATTCTCGACTGACAACAGTTAAAACTAAAATGGACATAGTGGCACAGGATCTAAAAAACACAAGTGAATCAGCTACTAAATCTGTTGCAGTTGCTGCAGGGATTGTGAAGGAGATCAAATTGCTGCACTTGAGACTATAGCATCTGGAGAATGGTGCAAGAATGTCTAATATAAGAGCACTGGGTGTCCCAGAAGAAAGTGAGGGTCAAGGACTTACTGGGATATGTGACCAAACATTTTGCCTCAGTTGTGCATCTGGACGTGGAAGACCAGTTCTACTTAGGATACAAAATCACACACCGATGATGAACAGGGGATTCTAATCAGCTGCGTACTATCTTTTTGGTTACCCAAGGACCGCATGTCCGAGATCATATACTACAAACAGCAAAGGACAGAGGTCAGCTCTTTCTACCAGGAGGTCAACAAATCTACTGTTTCCCAGGCTTAAGCTATGAAACACAACAGCACCAGAAAAGTTTTGATGCAGTCCGAGCCTGTCTGAGGGCTCTTGGAGTGGTGCACACCCTTCAATTCCTGGCAAAACTGAGACTAAACTATGCTGGAAAAACCTATTTCTACTCTGACATGACAGTCAGTGACAAAAAGTTGGAGCAAATCAAAACTGACTTTGTCACTCATCAAAATCTTCCGAACTTTGAGGAGGAAGCATGAAAAAAAATATCTGTTTTATTCTGCTTAATGACATATGTTGGAGTTATATTTAGCTAATATTATTGATTCTGGTTTTAGTGGGAAACTGCTTAACAGTTGGGGCTTGAGATCAGGTACTGTAAGCACCTTATTAATTTCTGTTTGCTGAGTATATGGGAGTCATCGATCATCTACATGCAGAAATTTTTGTACGTGGTTGGACTAAATCTTAGAGCAGTGGCATGTGGTTCTGATTAAAATATCCTTAGGATTAAAATGGCTGCCCTTGGGTTTTCATACCAAGAGGTGCACCATGCTCTTGGTTTTCACATCTAGCTCAGGGATAGCCCTCTTTAATACCACGCAGTGACAATTATTGATTGAGGAACAAAGTCTTTAATTTTCCTTAATAAATTGATACGGTAGTTTTTAGAGGTACATATATTCAATAAAGTGATATTTCAGAGCATATTTGAAAGTTATTGCTAGGTTAGCTAGGTATATGTTGCTACATCATCTAGCAATGCATCTATAACATTATGCATCAGGAATTTGGTGATCTCTCCCTGCTGTTTCCTTACAATACTTTTTATCATAGTTAGTTTGTTTATTTTTTTATTTTGATTTATTTATTTATGTTTTTAATATAGATTGAAGATCACAGAATATTAAGTAAGAAGTTAATTGCCTGCAGTGAGCTACACATAAGCTCCTCTCGTTTTATTATGGAGAGGTTACCATTCCAATTCTTATTAATGGACATGCACATCAATTTCTTGACGTTATGGTGCCTGGCACCTGGCAGAATTTTTGGAAATGATTTCAGGATTTTTGTCCACTGTTTTGCTGCATTAAGTTATTTTTGAAAATTGTATTAATTATTCATATGAGAGAGACCTCCACTTGTGTTAACATAGAATGAAGAGTATTAAATCCCAATGTAATATTACTGTTGTTAACAAATAATTTATGTACTATTATCCATGGTACATGCATGTATTATGTCTTTCCTAATACCCGCATAAAAATAAATTAAAAAAGCGGACAGAAATGAAAAATAGAGAAACGTATTTTTTTTTTACTTTTTATAACCTTTTATATTCTTTTCAGTTTTTTGGGAGGGAAGGGGCAGGGACTGAAGATTAGAGAGTAACAAAAATAAACAAAGAATAAAATTATTTAACATAAACTAAACAGTTACTTGCAGTGTCACACTCACACAACACCACCACCACCACCACTGCCAGTAGCAGTGCCAGGCCCAAAACTGCCATGAAGCTGCGACAGGAGAGTGAGGATCTTTTCCTGACTGGACATCACATTGTCCCGCTGACCCCTCACTTCCTGCCTGAACTGATTAAAGTCATAGCACAGATGTTGCATCTCATCCCGCATTACTGCCACCTCTTCCTGTGTGGCAGGTGCTTTGGGGCATGGTTGTCATGTACTGCTGCCTGCTGTCTTGCAGGTGATGGCTGACTACTGCTTGCAGGTGATGGCTAACTGCTGCTGTAGGTGTGCCTATGGATAACATGCTGACCACCCGCTGCTCCCCTTCTGGTTACATAATGCCCCTATCACCACCACTAGCACCATGTGCTGCAGCTGTCTCATGCTCATTCGCCTTCCACTCAGCAAAGTGGTGGATCTGGAGGTGAGCTCTCTGGCTGCCAGTCCCCAGGTGGCTGCCTTTCTTAACCAATCTAACACTATGTCCACAGACCTTGCAGGTGGCCACCGTCTCATCTGCAGGATCCATGGTGAAAAACTCCCACACTACAGATCACAGTGGGGGGGGGCACCAGATGCTGTGGCAGCGAGGTGCTCTTAATTGCCTTTGCCAGTGGTTGAGTGACTGGGGGTGGCACTGGCAGTATTGCTGGGTCTTACTGGGGCAGAGACTACAGGCTCCTGCTGGGGAGGTGCATATGGATCTTGCTGCTGTGGAACATGTGCATCCTACTGCTGCTGCTCCTGCTCCTGCTTTAATGGTGCAGCAAAACTCACATCCTTATTTTGAGGGGGGGTGGCATCAGTGACTCATTTAAAAGCATGCTAGTGCAGGAAATTCCCTCCTGCCCCACCCATCTTCCTTAGCTCCTCCCTCTCCATTAAAAAAATTAAATCAAGAAAATGAGAGAAAGAGAGTCAAAAACACATACACACACACTAAACTATCGTAACAAAAAACATCAACCAATCACTGACTTATATATAGTTTAAATAGCCTCTGCAAACATGGTTTCCCATGGCATTTGTTGAAATGGCCCTTACCTGCAGCAGCAAAAGAAAGCGTGTCATTTTCTCCACAGAGACAAAGTTGGAAATTCTTAATAAAATAGAGAGAGGCTTCAATATTGTAGTGCTGGCACAGGAGTATGGGAGTGGGAAGAGTACTGTCAGTGATATAAAAAAAAGGTCAGGAGAAAATAAAGCAATTTGCTAAAGAGGAGATGGGTGGTGGATCTGTCAATAGAAGGTGCATAGTGCATAAAGCCACCGATTATGAATTTGACTGAGCCATGCACCGCTGGTTCACACAAGAGCATTGCAATGGAACCCCCATAAGTGGAGTCATAGTCACTGAGAAGGCCCGAATACTACACCTGCAAATGTACCCAGACAGTGACCCTGAAGAATTTAAAGCAAGCTCAGTCTGGTTATTCCATTTTAAAAACCGACATGGAATACGCCAGTTAGTGCTACAGAGTGAATCACTGTCCACAGACACTGAAGCCTTAACATGCTTTAAACCAGTTTTCAAAAATTTCCTCCAACAACATGGGTTGGTTAAGGAGCAGGTTTTTAATTGTGACAAAACAGGGCTTTATTGGTGGCTGCTCCCCAATAAGACGCTGACTGATGGTGGGAAAAAACAAGTGAAAAATTTCAAGTCATGCAAGGACAGGGTCATTTTAATGGCAACTGCTAATGCAAGCAACGATTTCCGCCTACCCTGGTCTTCATTCACAAAAGTGCCAAGCCTCGCTGTTTTGCAAATGTTAACATGGTCTCCCTGCCTGTGCACTACTACAGTCAGCGTAGTGCATGGATGGATTGTTCCATTTTCACAGAATGGTTTTAGAGACATTTCGTGCCATTAGTGAAGGAATATTTGCCGTCCAAATCCCTACCTGTTCGTGCTGTGCTTCTAATGGATAATGCTCCATTCCATCCTGCTGCAGAAAGTTTAACAGCTGAAGACGGTACAATCCACTGCTTATTTCTCCCACCGAATGTTACCAGTCTCATTCAGCCTATGGACCACGGTGTTCTTGAAAACCTAAAATGGCATTATAAAAAAAATCTTTTACGGCATTTGCTACTCGGCACTATGGACTTTGAAACCTACTCAGAATTTTGTAAGCAGCTCACAGCAAAAGACGCTGTTTACAAGTGCACCAAATAGTGGTCAGAGATTGGCCCAGAGTCTCTGAGCAGGGAGTGGAACAAGATCTGGACTGGTGATGATGCAGTTTCTGAGGAGACACAGGAGGCTCTCTTGATTCAGATCAATTTCAGGAATGAAAGCCAGCAGCTCAGTCTGACTACGGAGGAGGAAATTGAGTGGCTTAATGCAGACAGCAATGAAAATGGTCATCAGATGTTCACTGATCAGGAGCTAATCAACATGGCAAGGGAAACAGGCAAAGAAACTGAGACTGAAAGTGACACGGAGGGAGAGGGAGAGGAGGAAGGAGAGATTCAAAGTGTTCCACACAACAAGGCAGAGGAGTGCTTCCAAGTCTGTATGCAATAGTTAGAGCAGCAAACAGAGGCTACACCAATGAACTTGATGATGCTGCAAGAAGTTGTTTAACACTTTAAAGCAGAGCGCCATTAAAAATTCTTCAGACCTGCCAATGACCATGAACTAGCAGAGTGGTTGAAGACTGATAGACTGCACATTTTAAATACTAAATACTGAATACTAAGCATTAAAATTTTTGTATTCAATAAAAAATATATTTTCTCTATCACCATGAGCTGCCCCTTGTGTTATTTTCCCAAGATAATGTTTTCACAGTTATGGACTTTTCAGACTTATGAACATTGTGCATTCCTATGGTGTCTGTAACTCTGAGGTCCTACTGTACTAACAAAAGTTCTCTATACGGAATTAAGGAAAGAAAATAATTACAGCCAAAAACAAAGTTAAAAGGTATTACTGTGGAAATGTCTCTCTGAGCTCTGCTGTCTGCTGCTGCTTCACCTGGAAACTGAAACATTTACTTCCTGCTGAACTGGAGTCTCCCATGTGACCTGCAGGAAGTGAATTATTTGACAAGACCTCTTTTTCTGTTACTTCGAAGTTAGTAATAAAAGCTGAAGTTAACTTCGAAGTTAGCAGATGAAGTTTTGTCATTAAAGGCCAATGTCTCAACATTTTTCACAGGGTCAAATCTGACTGCTTCAATGGAACTTCGCAGGCGGAGTAAAAGTTTGCAACATCTCTATCCACAAAGCAGCCTTAGCAGTAAGCTGTCAAAGCAAATTGACTGACTTCTTCAGTCCACAGCAATCACTAGCGATCTGAACAAAAGTAGGTCTGCACAAACACTAGCAAATTAAAAACAAGGTTTACACAAACATAAGCACTAAATTTAACAATAAGGCAAAATAATTATTAAAAAAAATAACAAAAAGATCTCAGGAAACACTAAGAACATTAATACTCCTTGGAAAATAATAAGCTTCATTTTAAAAGAACATCCAGCTAATCGAGACAATTTCAAACCCACCTGGTAGTCCTTATTAAGCAGAGCATACTGTATTTTAAGGAGTTTTTTATTTTTGCCTGCATTACAATTGCATTTCTTGTATTTTTAAATGTGAGGGTATCCAAGGTGAAACTCTTTACTACAATATTGAATGTTTTGTTAATTGTGCCTACTAGATTTTTGTTTCACCATCTTATTTCCGTAGCTAACAGTGAGACCGCAGTAAAAGAGGACTTGAACTGGGAGAGTTGAGCTGCCATAAACCTGGTACACAGATCTTTTCTACCTAGATTTTAGGCTTATTTTTAACTACAACAGGTATGCTGCCACTGCACTATTACTTCTTTTCTTTAAAAAATAGCATACTATATTGAACTCGGATCCTCCCATTCAGAAAATGTTTCTGCATTGTACTCCTCACCCCCCCCCCATAGAGAAAAACATCAGGAGGAACCCCAATAGGAAAAACAAGTCTGCTATTGAAGAAGTAGGACCTGGATGAATGCCTTTTCTGAAAAAGAGCTGAGCAATGACTTGAAAAATTCAGCAAGCTTCATTTTTTTTATTTTTTATACTTGTTAGCAAGATGAGCAAAATGCCCATTTTCACAAGTGACAAGTTTACATAAAAAAACATGCTGTCAGATAGGACGTAATTGGTAAAACAGAATACAAGAATGTAAATTTTAGGATTGTGCTCCTCTATAGATACATACGATGTCTGACTTCAGAAGTTCTCAAGCCTGCAATTTAGAGTTCGGTAGTGTCAGTCATTGACTATGGCCTGGTCATATATGGAACTGCTACCGTTACCTCACTTAGAAAGCTAACTGTTGCTCTGAGCAAGGAGTGTAGACTTTACATGGGTGCTGCTCATCTTACTCACATGTGTGAGCTTTATACTCAATCTGGGTGGCTTCAGCGCAGTGGTAGGATCAAATACCAAATGTGCTTGCTTACTAAAAAAAGCACTCCTTGGGCTCTTGCGTCTGACAGTGGGATGCCTTCTGAACAAATCTCTTAAGACCCAACACACTCACACCTCAACAGCTGAACACTGTCTTGTTCCTAGATGCTAGACTGCCCAATGCCAGAGATCCTTTATATATAGGGCATCTCTCTGGTACAATGGACTGCACCATGAATTAACTAACATACCCAAACTTGACCAGTACAATCATATGCTATGGCAGCATCTTGCAACTGAAAGCCACTGTAATTGTACCCCTCATACTAGGTATACCTGCCTTCATCCCTTTCATTGGTTGCGCTCCCACCACACCTTAATTTCAGCTCAACTTTTATTTCAAGACAAGGCCTATGGCTGCTCCACTTCCCCTGCCTTTCCTCTACTCCCCCTATTTTTCCCCATCTCTCACTCTCTAATCCTCCTCCTTTTCCTTATCCCACTCCCTATTTCCACTCTACCCCAGTTCTTGCTTATATCTTCTTCTCTTGCCCCAATCTTCCTTCATACCCCGCCACAGCAACTTTGACAAAGCCATGGGCTGCTACCTTCCTCCCTATGATTCTTTAAAATCCTACTTCCACCCTCCTTCTCCCTATCACACTTATAAAATTTTCTCTCTCTCTTTTTTATTTTTTGCTATTTACCATGATTAGGGCTGTAAGTTTTTCACGGTGTGCACTTTGTTCATGGATAGCATGTAATCAATCATTTTCCGTGAATCCAGATATTTTGCTCTTTTTCTCATTTGTGTTTTTGTTCTGCAGTTAGCAGTATGCAGTGTTTTGGTTGATAAGTACATACAATTGGCTGAGTTCAGTAAGTCAAAACCTAAACTTTCTCCAGCATCAAAGACTATTTAAAAACAAATTAACTAATTAATTTAAATTGAAAATATGCAGTTTTTTTCACACATCAAGGTGTAGCTAAATGTGTTCACTTAAGTCACACAATGTGAATGATGCAGAATGCGTGATACCATTAATTACTCTTGAGTGCCTCAATTACCTGTTAAATGCTGCCTTTATTGAACTGAAAAGTTGATACAGACTTGATAGATGGGATGAATGTGTAGCTAAAGTGTTCCTGTATGAGAAACAGCTCCGTGTTCGAATACCACAATGTCTGTTAAACCTAAGCCTTCGCAAACTAGTGTACTCCATGCTGCAACAAAATACTTTATGCTAAAACACTGAACCTTCAGTAGTTATTTTAAGAATCCTTATATTGTTTTTATGATTGCTAAAGATTTTATGTCTCTGTTATTGATTCTAGTGTTTGCACATATTTATTATTAAAGTTTACTGAATTTTTAAATGGTCTCAGCACATTTAGTGAAATCTGCTTAGTTTACCCGTGCAGTAGCCATGAAAAACAATGCAAATGACTGTGAATTTATTACAGCCCTAACCATGATGTATGATGTATTGCCATTGTTTGTTAGTAACTCAATTGTTAGCTCCTTCTTTGTCTGTTTGTAACCCCACCCCCAACTGACAAGGAACATTTGTAAATGAGCTGTATTTAGCTCAAAGGTACGCTGTAATTCGGGATTGAATAAATAAATAAATAAAATAAAATAAAATAAAATACATACATATAATAGTGCACTATTTTTTTTTTTTTTTTTGAAAATGTATGCTACAGTTACCATAACGGGATTTACAATGATTTAGATCAAGTGTTATTGGAAAAACATCTCTTGAGAAAACGCTTGACGTCTTGGACTATTTTGATTGTTCATTTTTGACTGTCTCCAAATGTTTTTACTAGTGAGAATTGTCCGCTGTGAAAAGGACATGTTTTTAGAAAATTAATATAGTAATATATTTTATTTTGAAAACTGTTCTATTATTAATCAATGGAAATGGCTGCAAATTGATACAGGTATTTAAAATAAAACTCAAGGATCCTAATGCAACTTAGGATGCAACTGAAATTAATTAAACAGATCAATTCACCTATCAGAAGCAGACTTGGTTTGACAGAGGTTGTTTTAACCTTTATTTGCTGAGAAGTTGAAGGGCAGGAGGAAATGATTAGGTTGCTGGGTAAGCTTTAAATTCTTTTAGAGTCTGTTGCCTTTAGGGCAGTAGTGCTCACTTGGTTAATATAGTGTTTGTGTGTGGGACCTTCCTCCAAAGGACATTACAGTGCTTGGAGGAGCAGTGAGGGACAGACACAGGGCTGATACTTTCTTGTGAGAGTTGGGTGTGGGACCTATTCTCTCCTTCCCCTGCACACAGCACATTTATAGGGGAACATCTGCCCAGCAATTGGAGAAAGGGACTTCAGGTGCAGCTTATGTAGTTCTACCCAATAGTGCAGTCACGGGGCGGGAAAAAACATAGGTCGGGCTTAAATGGGAGTTCAGCATCCACAATGAATTGCTAATTGGTTTAGTAGGTGGATATTGTGGGAGGGCCTTTCATCTAGGCAATATCAGGTACTAGTAGTGTTCAACTAGGAAGAGGAGAAGACAGGACATACTGCGTGGAAAGCTGAAGGGGAATAGACAACATAGGAATAACAGGGAGTGACAAGAGTGAACATGACCAACATAGATGAGAGGAGGCCAGTGTGGGGGAAGGGGCAGAACAGGAGAAGGTCCAATCAGTGGGAAGGGAAGAAGGTGGATTGGCAGCCAGCATCAAGGGCTGGGGAGGGTAGTTTGTTGCCTAGGATGTGGAGTAGCCATGTTCCTGGCAGTGGCATGGAGGACTGGGGGATGCTTAGTGTGCTGGCAGATGGGGCAAATGAGGGAAGAATTTAGGTGGCTGAGGAGGGAGCTGCAAGCATGGGGAAGCAGAGGTAGGGAAGATTGGGGTCATAAGGGGAACCTGTTGGGATGCACAATACAGCCACCAGCAGGCCAGCACAAGGAAATTCCAGAAGAATCAGGAGGTGGGCTGCAAACTCCAGTGCAGTCACATGCAAGACATGGAGACAGGGGTTGGAGTAGTCAAGGAGACAAGACTAGAGCAGGGCCAGTGCAAGGTCATAAGCCCCAGGAAAGGGGGCCACAAAAAAATAGGGAATGAGGATTGCCACAGCAAATCATGTCAATGGTATGGCTAACTGGGAGAAGCAGGAGGGAGAAGGTAGTGTAATCACTGAAAAGGTTAAAGGGGGTCTCTACCAGGGAGAAAGGAAACATCACAGAAATGGCAGGTACTACCTATAGCCCTAGAGAAAAGGTTCAGCAGAAAGGTGGTAAGGAAGCAAATCCAGGGACAATGATGCAGAGATGCTAGGAACAAGAGGCAGCAAGGATAAGGATGGAACAAGGCTGAGGAAGGAACCTTGGGGAAGGGGCACATGCTACTCAAGAAAAAACACAGGAAAACTGTAGCAGGGAGGGGGACAGGATGGTGGGCAGAGGAAACGGCATGGGGAAGGCAAGGGGTGCACAAGGGGAATGGTCTAGTAAGTGAAGCTGATACACCAGCTGTAGTTGGCAATGGGGAGAAATCAGGGTACAGAATAGAGAAGCAGAAGTGGGGAATAGCAGGGGGATGGGGAAGGAGCATTTTGGGGGAAGGAAAAGAGCCCACAAAAGAGAGTGATCACTTCAAGGAGTCAGTCATAATTTGGGGATCTTTATACTTAAGGGGGAAATGGGGAAGGGGGCCAGAAAAGCAGCATCTGGGTAGAGTGCATGCCTGGCATGACAGTAGGTAGGGTGCAGCAGCACATTGGCAGGTGTGTACAGAAGGTGTGGTGAAAACCACACATCATTGTTCACCTAGGAACAAATGATCTGGAAGGAAGGCAGATGGAGGAGGTTCAGGACAGCTTCAGAGAAGTGGAGTGAGATATGCAGAGAGGAGGAAAGCACAGTGGCATTCTCAGAAGTGCTGCCAGTGCCAAGGGCAAATACAGACAGAAAAAGCAGAACCATGGACTTCAACAAGAGGCTGTGAGAATGGTGTGAGTCCATGGGGTATGGCTGGGTGGGAGAGTGGGGCAACACATGGGAGAACCCAGATCTATATGCAGGGGGCAGGCTACATCTAAGTAAGGAGGGTTCTGTGGTGTTAAAGCAGAGGCTGAGGGAATTAATTTATCACCAAAAAGTGTAATTTAAACTTGCTGTGGGGGAAGGGTGGAGAGGGAGGTGAATTAGGAGAGGAGGTCCAGAGGACATCCCCCCATAACAATGATAGGGCTTACTTTGTCTAGGATGGGGGGAGGAGAGAGTAAGGGGGCAGCTCCGAGAGAGTCAAGGTGGAGGGTGGTATCATTAAATGCTATTAGGCTGGGAATAATATGGCAGAGCTCTAGGCACTACTGGCAGAAGGAGAGGTGGACATAGCAGCCATCACTGAGATGTGGGCAGTCCAAAACCATGACTGGGACTTGGCCATCCCAGGATTTAAATTATTCATGAGGGGCAGAGAAAAAGGTAAGGGGGGGAGTAGCCATTTACATAAGGGAAGGGACTGGATGCGTTAGGGAGAAGGGCGAGGAAGGTAGGTCAGAAGTCATTTGGATACAACTCCATGCCCCAAAGGGGTCTAGGGTCCGATTGGGGGTTGTTTATAGGCCCCCAAACCAAAAAGAGGGCGTGGATCAGAAGCTAGGGGAGCAGCTAAGGAGACTCTGTGGCAAAGGGAGCACTGTGGTGTTGGGAGACTTCAATTTACCAGGGTTGGATTGGAGCATCCCAGCCACCACATACACCAGGAAGCAGATCATCCTGGAAGCAATCCAGGATGGCTTCCTGACCCAAAGGGTGACAGAGCCAACAAGGGAAGAAAATGTTCTAGACCTGGTGCTGGAGGATGGAGAACAGGTCACATATGTAAGGGTGGAGGAACCACTGGCTGGGAGCAATCACCACACAGTGTGGTCCTCTATCAGTTTGGGTAGAGAGATCCACAATGCAAAAACAAAGGTCCTGGACTTCAGAAAGGCAGACTATGACAGGATGGGGTAATTAATAAGAATACACATAGATGGCATCCACCCTGACATGGACGCAGAGCAGAAATGGGTGATCATAAAACTAGGGCTAATTGAATCCACTAAAGCTCGTGTCAAGTACCAGCAAAAGAAATCAAGGACCAAGCATCCAAGCTGGATGGCCAGAGAGGTAACAGAGAACACGGTTTTAATTAATTGATTAGCAGTTTTTTTTCTTGGGGCAATGCTAATTGTACAGAAAGTATTTATATAGGTTTTCGAAAAGTGTTATGTTTGTTAAACACAGTGAGGCAAGTGCTATGCATTTTCACAATGTTTTAGCACTTTTATAAGCAAAACGCTAATCAATTTTTGGAGTTAAATAAAACCCTGGAGAAGGTGAGGGATAAGAGAAGGGCCTTCTGAACCTACAAGAAAACCAACAGGGAAGAAGATAGGAAGAACTATGTGAGGAATTCTACAGAAGTGAGCAGATCAGTCAGGACTGCAAAGGCAGCCAGGGAAAGGAAATTAGCACAGGGGATTAAGGAAGAAGCAAAAGATTTCTTCAGGTGTATCAGTGAAAAGAGGAAGTGGAAGTAGCAAATAGTTAGGATCAGGAAAGGCAGCGGGTGGGTAGACAAGGGGGTAGAGAAGGCAGAAGTACTTAATGAGTACTTCTGTTCAATGTTCACAAGGGAGAGGGATGGGCCCATTCCTGCAGGGAAAGGGGGCTCAGGCATGGGGGTGAGACAACCACAGTTGGGGTCATCATGGTGGAAAGGGTGCTGAAGGGCCTTAGGTCCATGAGGGTAGACAAGGCACCTGAGCCAGATGGTATACATCCAAGGGTGTTGAGGGAGCTGGCAGAGGTCCTGGCAGAGCCACTGGCGGATCTGTTCAACACCTCACTAAATACGGTATGTGTGCCCAGAGATTAGATGGAGGCAGATGTGGTACCTCTCCACAAAAGTGGATCCAAGAACAAACCAGGGAACTACAGACCAGTGAGCCTCATCATAATTATGGGGAAACTGATGGAATCTGTGCTCAAAGAAAGGTTGGTGCAGTTTCTTTTGGATAATGATCTGCAAGACGACAGACAGCATGGGTTCATTGCTGGCAGATCCTGTCAGCCTAACTTGGTTAATTCATTTGACTTGGTCATGAGGGCACTGGACGAGGGCCATGCAGTAGATGTAGTCTACCTGGATTTCAGCAAGACCTTCGATTCAGTGTCACATGGAAGGTTGACCTGCATGTTGAGGAGTCTTGGTATAGGGTGAAAGCTAGCCCAATGGGTAGAAAACTGGCTGAGGGACAGGCAACAGAGGGTAGTTGTGGGGGGACAAGCATCGGAGCCCAGGGCAGTGACAAGTGGTGTCCCACAGGGATCAGTACTGGGACCAGTCCTGTTTAACATTTTCATTGCAGACATAGCGGTTGGTATCAAGAATAAGATCAGCCTCTTCACTGATGATACCGCGATCTGTGCTGAGGTGGATGGGGAGGAGGGTGGCAAATTACTGCAGGAGGATTTAGCAAGACTTGAGGAGTGGTCGCACACCCGGGAGCTTGGGTTCAATGCCAAGAAGTGCAAGGTGATGCATTTCAGAGCCAAAAACCCAGGATACAGCTGCTGCAAGTATGGTATCAAACTGTCCACATCCAAAGAGGACAAGGATCTGGGGGTGCTGGGGACTGGGAAACTAAACCACTCAGCCCAGTGTAGGAAGGCAGCAGCTATGGCTAACAGGATACTAGGGTGCATAGTAAGGGGGATTACATCCACATGTAGAGAGGTCATATTGCCCCTGTACAGGTCCCTGGTGAGGCTGCATTTGGAGTACTGCATGCAGTTCTGGCGCACATACTTGAAAAGGGATATCAAACTACTGGAGGCAGTGCAGTGAAGAGCAACAAAGATGATCCAGAGGTTGGGGATAGAACTTTTGAGAAAAGACTAAAAGAGCTCAACATGTAAACCCTAGAGGATAGAAGAGAGAGAGGGGACATGATAGAGGCCTTCAAGTACCTGAAGGGGATGAACAGAGCAGGCTTCCAGGGTGGGTTCACTCTCCAGAATGGAAGAGATACTAGATGGCACTCCCTGAAGTTAAAGGGGGGCAGATTCAGGAGGGAAAGGAGGAGGCACTACTCACTGAAAGAGTGGTAATGGGGTGGAATGCACTGCCTGAGCAACTTGTATCAGTGCAGACTGTGGGGTGCTTCAAGAGGGGGTGGGACAAATTCAAGGGGAAAGTACATATGGGGGGCAGTTGGGGAGGGAAGGGTTAATGGGAGGGGGTGCAGCTGTAGTCTAATGGACTGAAGTGCTGCACACTCGAGCAGACTAGATAGACCATATGGCCTCTATCTGCTGGCAATTTCATATGTTCGTATGTTCATATTATCCTATGGTTTGATAGCAGATCATATGAAGGAGAATATGGAACAAAAACAGAGACATAGGCTAGAAGTTAATTGACTCAGTCCCTGATGTAGTTAAACACTTAATTACCTGACTACGTAACTGGATTCAGTCCCCATTCACAAAATATTTAGACAACTAATTAATTAATTAATTAACATAAGTACAGTTCTCTCAGAGAAATCTGTGGACATGTACTGATAACTAGAGAAACAGTACAGCACCCACTAAAGGTCTTCACAAAATGCAGCTGATGTTTAAAAAGTTTATTACATCAGAAGCGCAATACAAACCAAGTGACACCAAAAAGCCATTACAGCATACCAGTGCAAGAGAATGACGTTTCACCTAGTGAACCTAGGCATCATTAGATTCTGTTTGCTACAACCTTAAGTGCCCTTAAACACAATATTCCACAATCAAAAACACCTGTGTCAATTAATTAAACTGGCAATACTTGATCAGTTAATAATGTGCATTTTTTTGCTTCTTTGTTGCGTCAATTAACTGTCAGGGACAAACTTAGTTACAAATGCACTAACTTACAAAGGACTTAATAGTTTTCCTAAATGGCTACAAGCAATATCATATTCTTTTCATTGTGTTGTACAAATTCTTCTGCAGTCTCTTTCTTTTTTGCTCATATTCCTTCTTTTCAGTTCAGTTACGCAAAGTGCAGATGAGCTGACCATTTGGAATGTTACTACAGTAATGTGGGGTGGGTGACAGCTATTTGCATCTAAGAGGTACATCCTGTACATTTGCTTTTGAAACAAGGTCATGCAAACTGCTCCAGCTTCATTGTTATAGATCTTTAAATCCCAAAAATGTATTTCAGTTTGCTGTATGTTACATTTAAACCTTAAACAACTGCTGGTGCTCTCAAGCCATATAACATTTTTGAACTCTCCAACAGTTCCTTTCCATATAAAGAGGACTTTGTCTATATAGCATGACCTTGTTTCAAAAACAAGTGGACAGGAATAGCCTCTTAGAGGTAAACAGTTGTCACCCACCTCACATTACCCATAACATTCTGAAGGGTCAGCTCATCCACACTTTGCGTAACTGTACTGAAAAGAAGGAATATGAGCAAAAAAGAAACTACAGTTTGAGTGATTTAAGGAAAGTGCTATGGCAATACATGTATTATGAAAGCTGTAAGGGAGGTAGAAAGCATAGCCAGGGAAGAAACCCTGGTTCCAAAGGTAAAAGTACAGAATGCCTCTGAGAACTGTCTGTTTGTAACTAATTACTCAGTTAGGGCCTGCAGGATCACTGACATCATCAGCAAGAATTGGTAGATCATAGAATCATAGAAACCTGCCAGCAGAAAAGGACCATACAATGCATCGAGTCTGCTCGAAAGATGATAGCCCACCTCCACCTCCCTTTTTAGCCCCCTGCCCTCTCTCTCCACCCCTGCCTAACCCCATGTATGTATCCCATACCCTCTTGAATTTCTCCACTGTATCCACCTCTACCACCAATTTTGGCAATTTATTCCAAGGCCCTACCACTCTTTGTAAGAAGTAACTCCACCAACATCTCCCCTATACCTGCCCCCCTCCAGCTTGAGTGTGTGGCCCCTGGTGGATTTGTTTTCACTCAGTCTGAAGATGCTAGCCCTTTTGGCCCTATTTATTCCTTTCATGTAACTGAAAGTTTTCACCATGTTCCCCCTACCCCTTCTCATCTCCAGTGTATATAGACCAAGCTCAGCCAGCCTCTCCCCATATGGTCTCTAATTTAGCCCTTGGATCAGTTTAGTCACCCTTCTCTGTACCCTCTCTAGCCTATCCTTGTCTCCTTGTAGATGGGGCCTCCAGAATTGTACTCCATACTCCAGCTGTGGTCTCAACAGTGTCTTGCACAGTGGCATGACCTCCCCTCCTCTTACTTGTGAACCCCTTCCCTATGTACACCAACATTTGTGTTGCCTTACCCACTGCCCTTTCACACTGGTTCTTAACCTTTAATGTGTCAGTGATCCAAATACCCAGGTCCTTCTCTTACTCCGTGACCTGCAGTGGCTCTCCTCCAGGCAATAATTTGCTTTTGGATTATTTCTCCCTATGTGCATTATTTTGCACTTCCCTGTTGTTCTGATGTTGTTTCTAGAACCTAAACTTCACCCCTTGGTAAAATCGTGTCAGACTTTTGTATTCAGACATGGTAAAACTATCAAAGATGTTGTATCTCCAAGTGCCCCATGTGTAAACAACAAGACAGCCACTACGTGCCCCCCCAGACAAAGGTTCTTTCAAATGTGACAAATGCATGTGCTCCATGTACATCAAGCAGTGTAAGCCTTTTATTAATCCTACAACTGGTCAGGTTGTTGAGATTAAATATTTTATTAGTTGCTCAACAGAGAGAGTTTTGTATTTATTAAATTGCAGTTGTAGTAACATTTATATGGGCTGAACCACCCGTTCTTTTAAAACGAGGGTGGGCGAACATATAAGAGCACTACAATGCAGATATATGAGCAATGCAATTGCAAAACACATTGCATTAAATCCACATACAACTCATGAAATTCATATATTGGTAATTGCAAAGATACACTGTGGTCTCGGAGGAGGGGGGATTTAAAACAAAAATTGGTCAACGTGAAAGTTAGTGGATTTATACCCTTGGTGCCAGAAGTGATTATGGACTGATTGAGAGTATTGATTTAGCAGCCTTCCTCACAAAATTAAGGTAAAACAATTGAGGAAACACCATGAAAAATAAACTTGGTGTGTGTTCTGGTTATACAATAAATAAAAGATGTTGTGGTTAGTCAGAATAATGTGTGTAACACAATGAATAGATGATATTGCCTACTGCCATTTGGAAAAACGTTTAAGTCCTTTGTAAGTTAATGCATTTGTAACTAAGTGTGTGCCGGACAGTTAATTGACTTAAAGTAGCAAAAAAATGCATGCCATTAACTGATCAAGTATTGTCAGTTTTAATTAATTGACACAGGTGTTTTGATTGTGGAATATTGTATTTAAGGGCACTGAATGTTGTAACAAATGGAATATGATGAAGCCTAAGTTCAGTAGGCAAAACGTCATTTTCTAGCACTGGTATGCTCTAACAGTTTTTGGCTGCACTTGGTTTGCATAGCACTTCTGATGTAGTAAACTTTTTAAACATCAGCTGCATTTTGTGAAAACCTTTAGTGGGTGTTGTGCTGTTCTCTACTTATTGCTTGATTTTCTTGAACACCACTATTTTGTCCCTGTGTTCTGTTTGTTTGTTTTCATGGACATATACTGGTCAGAAATAAAAGCCTGAACAGTGCAAAGTGCAACTGATCACTCACAGACAAGCCCGAGAAACAGAGAAGAGGTGAAGCAGGAACTAAAACAGAGAAGCCTGTACTAGAACAATTTGAGCCTGAAATATTGAGTTTTGGATACGTTTGGGATAAGTCTCCTGAACCCTAACACAATGGCTGTAAATTAATAGAATAGCTATGTATGGAGTATGGAGCAAACAGCTTATCACAGTGACTAGCCAAGAATGTCAGGCTCTCCCAGACCAGCATACCTACAGTTTATTAAGTGGAAATACTATGGAAAGTAAATAAACTTAGTGATGCTTTCGAACAGTCCAGACTTTGCAGTTTAACTTAAATTATCATACTTGCATTAACTATTTTTTATATCTTGTTCTAGGTAAATTATTGCATTTTATAAATAAAGTTTTACAAATAAAGGTAAGTTAAGTTGTAACAAACTAAAGCTAGTAATAGAGCAATTCGGTATGTTATATGAAAGATATTATAAATACTAATATAAATACTACATACTGAGAAGTTACAGAAGAAACACAGTTGTTGATGATACATCAAGAATTCAAGAAATACGCTTGTATTTCCCATTAGTACTGTATTCCTCATCCCCATTATTTATTACTGAGGTCATTTGTATGAAAACAGAATCTTTGTTCCTGCAGAGTTCATCTAATCCTGCTACCTTCTCACTACCTAAAGTCATAGAACACTGCTTGTGAAATCACAGTTACTCCCATAGCAACAGATTGTGATGTCATAACAGAGGATAATCACTTGAAGTAGGGAGTAAACTGTAGAGGCAGATGTACTGTAAAGGAACTCTAAGGTGTAAAGATCATATATTCATGCACATTTCCTTAGTAATAAATAATGTGGAGGAGAAATGTATAAAATATAAATGGAATGTAGGCAGAATTGTACTTAATTATTATGTTTTTTTAAAGTTTTGTTTGAGGCACCAGTAGCTCTTTAATGTCAACAGTGTCACATCTTAATGAATGTCCTTAATGTGAAGTTAGGATATAGGGGAGTTAAATGGGTTCAAAGAGAAAAGGGTTTTAGAAACCATGGACAGATCACATTTGCAGTAAGTAACATCATCCTGTATAAACTTGACATTAGCTGAAGCATATCAGCTGGATAGATTGGTAATTTTACTTTGCCAATGGCCTGAAGAACATAATCTTAGATATGGTAAAAGGGAGAATGCAAGCATCCACAACCAATAAATAAGTGGGAACCATCAAATGGTTGCTGAGGAAAGGGCCCTTCAATATATGGTTACAACCCCAAACCAATACCACTGTTTAACTAATCCTGGTTATAATTGACTACATAGAAATGTACAGAAGGTGCCACCAGGTTATCCTAGCGATGTCCTGATGGTCCCCTCAGATTATTTTATAGAGAAACAAGACAAAAGGAAATTATATTGTACTGTCCTGGGACAAAGCTGGTTACCAAGGAACTATAATAGATTCTTAATTTAAAGATTTTTTGAATCTGAATACCTGATTAATTTTCCCCAAGAGACTTGGGCAATGGAAGATTTACACCTAGAAGGTTATATTTGTGTAACCTCAAATGCAAACAAAAATGAACAAAATATCGCAGACTGATAGGAGATTTAGCAATTTTTGTGAAAGTGACAAAGCTTTTAAAGTGAATTCTTTCATAGTCCCGTTTCTTAATCAAGTAATAATTTTGTTACAATGGGGTGAGGATTTGATGTACATCTGAAACTGTTATATACCCCTACAGAATTCAGATTATTATGATCCAGAGAGTTGAAAAAACTTAGAATATTCACTACAGGATGCATTAGAGAACTAACCCGAGGTGGCTGTGCTATTAATGGGGGGTTTTAATGCCAGAACTGGAAATGAAGCACTGAACATGGACTCAGTAAGGGAATTTCCATATTTAAAAAGGGCATCATATGACGATCTTGAAAATAGGAGTGGCAGAAGATTACTATATATCTTGGAGAAATTAGCATTATTTAAATTAAGTGGGGCTCTGGAAGGGAATAACACCCAGGGCCAGATATTCAGACTGCACCTGGCAGTGGCACAAGTCTGGGCGCAGTGCAACTAGACTGTGCCGGGGCCAGGACCAGGACCAGGTGATATTCAATGGGGATGCACCATGACTCAGCACTATTGAATATGGCACAATCGGTGCACATACTGCACATGGCACAGTGGCACTACACCAGTGCAAGCCACAGAAAGTGAGCATGGGGATGCATCAGCACAAGTGCAGTTGCGCTAGGCACATCACCCATGATATTTAGCCAGGGGCATGCAAATGAGGCCTTAATCTATGCCAGGCACAAATGGGTCCATTTGCATGTCATTATGGCCCCATTTGCATGTGATGTGTGGGGCGGCCCAGCAAATTGTGCCTGGTGCACTGCCAAGCCACTGATGTTGCAGGTTGGCTCCCTGGTGGGCTATTGCAGCCCACCCTCCCATATGCCTGATCACAAGCAGTAGTATAAATAAACATACAGCTATGCCTGATCATGGGTTGTAGCAATATGTGGGAACAACCTGGTGGTCCAGTGTTACCCCCTCCCACCACCACAGAGGCCCCTGGCCACCCAGCCACGCCCCATCATCGGCGGGTGGCAGCACCCCACCTGTGTACTGTCTGGCCGCCCGCCAAATGACAGCATATGGTATGATCTGTACACCTATTGGGCCACAGTGTGGACCAATGGGCATGCAGACCATACTGTACTACACAGGCCCAGATATGTGAATGAACATGACCATTATCCATTATCCCTAAGCCTAAACAACTTCAAGGTTACTATAAAAGGAGACAAAAGCTACAGGTCCCCACAAATTGAAATATGATGTAAAAGAAGATCAATGCTTACCTCAGAACTTGAGGCAGATATTGCAGAAATTATTTTGCAATTAAAGAGCACTGAAGAAATAATTAATATAATCTTGGAGTCAATGGCAAGTGACATATATAAAAATATCCAAAGGATGTGTGGGACTCATCTACCTTTCCTACACCGAACAGCAAAAGTCAAAAACTGTGATACTGGCCAGTCGGATAGTGCAGTGGTAGAGTTACCACTTGCCATCCAGATGACCTGGGTTCATGCCCCAAGCTCAGCATGTCTGGTGCTGATTGGAGAGGTGGATTTTGGCAGCCATTGGATGCCTCCTGCCTCAGAGAGGAAGGGCACTTCCATCCATTGTCTGACCACTCCCTGGTGACCCAGGGAGAGGGGGTTGTTGTGCAGGAAGGAACAAGTGGTCCCACTGAAGTGGCCATACCTTGGCACATACCCACTCACCTGGCAAGTTTTGTGGAGAAGTCACATGCCCAGAGTGGGGCCAGCAGGGGAGCACTGAAGGTAGGGTGGGCTCATCCACCCTTCTGATGGCCCTGATAGGCATCTTGCCAAGGCCAACTCCCCAGACCACAAACTGGGGTGGGATAAGGGGGGGATCTAGTAGGAGAATAAAACCCCAGCAGCACCAGGCAGATGAAGCCACCACATCTCATGCCATAGCTGGGTCTCTGACTCCTCCCACACTTTACGATCTCCACCCCATGGGTCCCGACTGTTGAGTGAAGTATGTTCCTCCCCACCCATGGGGGATAAGCTGTGGTTTACAGTCAGGGTACCCGGAAGGTTGTCGATATAAAGCTGGGGTTTGGTGGGATCATACAGCGGGGGTGCCATGTGGTGGGCAGAAGACTTGGGCAGGTGGATGGTAAGGCAAAAATGGGGGACAAAAACAGAAAGTAAAAAATAAACTATGATACTGTACATAGTTTAATGATGAATGCAAAAGATATGTCTAGACAAACTGTTTTTGTAAGATTTGCATCAAAAAAATACCTCAAAAGAAAATGATAGCTTATTGAACATTTATAGAAAAGAATATAAGAAATATTTACAATTTCAATGAAGTCTCTATCAAGCCAAACAATGGTTTCAAATGTTAGAAATTATACGGGTAAGAAACAATTAAAAGTTTTGGCAGATGGTAGCCAAAGGTACTGAGAATCTTAATACACATATAGCAGCTCATATTTCACCATTAGATTGGACTCCCTATTTCCACAAGATTTGTTTTAAATAACATTTTTAAACTGAAACCAGCACAAATATTGGATAAGCTTAACAGCTCAGGTAACAAAATACATGTTACCCCTGAAGAATAGCAATTAGACAGATGAAACCAAATAAAGCCCCTGACTCAGACAAAGTTTCCCCTTTTCTTTTCAAAATTCAGATAGAATGGCAGAGTAATTTGCTAGCAATATTATTAAATAAACATAGAGGAAAATCACATATCACATGAATGGAAGGGGAATATAATAGTTCCAAATTATAAGAAAGCGGACCCACAGTTAACAGAAAATTATAGGCCTATAAGCCTAATAGATATAATGGGCAACATATACACAAGAGTCTTATTACCTAGATTGAACAAGTGAATAGAGGAATACAATATATTAAATATGTATCAAGCAGGATTCTGTGAATTTTATTCAACTCTAGATCAGATAGTCATATTACATCATATAATAGAACAATGCTATATAATGAAAAAGCATCTAGTGTATCTGGAACTTGTAGATTTTAAAGGGGCATTTGATAGTATGTGTAGTCAATTGTTGTGGGAAAAATTACACAAATTAAAAATAGATCATACTCTTCTCAGAACGATTATAAACTTATATACAGAAACAGGGTCGACAGTAAGATATGACCAACATGGACAAGTAACTGATGCATTTGGGATTAATGTGTGAGTAAAGCAATGTTACATTTTGGCTCCATTGCTGTTCAATATATTTGTTGATAATCTCCCAATACTATTGCAACACGGGGCATCACACTCACCAGCAGTAAAAGGAAACATAGCACCAGCCTTAATGTTTAGAGATGATCTAGTAATAATTTTGGTTTCTCCATTGGGTCTAAAAAGACAGCTGAATTTGTCCCAGCAATAGTGTTCAAAAAAATTACTTAACCTTAAATACAGGAAAAACTCAAATATGATCAGTAGGAAAGTGAAGAGTAAAATCATACTGGCAATATAATGGCATACCCTGACAAGTTGGTTTAAATTATCGATATTTAGCATAATATTTTTTGAACAATACTAAATTTACTTATCATATAAATTACACTCTAAAAAAGTTATCTCAGGTAAAAAAACTGCTCTTATGAGGTTTAATGCTAGCTAGGGGGGAAATACAGTAACCGTAGTCTTAAAGGCAACAGAAATGAAATTAAACCCCATAGTCCTTTATGCAACAGAAATATATTATGAAGATAATATGCAAAAACTGGAGAAACCTTTTTTACAGTTTATTTTATAGATCAATATTACAAGTGCCCAAATCAATAGTCTCCTCAATAGCCAGAGCAGAATTAGGTGAAACCAACATAAGCTATCTAGTCTTAGCAGCCAAGATCTGTTTTCGGATAAAATGTAGTCATATGGACCAAGACAGATTAGCTAAAAATATTACTTGAATAAAATATTTACTTGAAAAAATAATATGGTTAAAACATAATTATACTTCTAACTGGCTAAAGGACATCTTAAAAGTACTAAGCATATTGGAATTAGATAATTTATGGGCAGATTCTCTCAACAATTTGGTAATATCACATGAATACACTAAATATATTAAGAATAAACTTCAGATACTTTCTTTCCAAAAAGACATGGAGAAGATCATAACATTAAAACAACATAAATGGTTTTCATCAAACAAAATAAACCATCATCTGGAACCTAACCTGGTATTTATAATGGTTAAAAAGTAATGTGCAACATTTACAAAAATTGGATTGGAATTTCATCAGTCCAATATATATGTGTGTGTATATATATATATATATATTCCAAACAAAAGAACCCAGAGACTGATATACTGTGCAGTTATGGACAGAAAGATCTGGAAACACTCCCACATTTATTTCTACACTGCCCCAGATATACCAAATGTAGGGAAAGCTATTTGGGTCAATATTTTAACACAAGTGGCATGTCAAAAGAGTATATTTTATGTAGTCTAATGAACCCACACATCAAAATTGTGACAAAGGAAGTAATGAAATATATTTATAAAATATTCAATTCATTGTAATGCCACAAATAGGTACAAAAGGAGAAAGACAGTAAAACAAGTGTTTTATGATTCACATGGAGTAATTAGATTGCCCAGTAAATTTGGACTTCTAAGGGATTACAGGAAAAAGTACATAACTATACCTGGGTAGTGATGCATTTCTTGTTTACATGGTATAATAAAGGAACAATGCTCGACTGGATAGGTGTTATGCTGGGATAACATCCTGCCTCAGGTGGGTGGGCCCGTGGCCACAGGCTGAGGGTGTTTAACAACAAAGAAGGAATGTAATCCCAGCATAACACCCACACTGGAGGGAATTATTCCTATTAGACAGTGGCCTGTTTTATATAGACTAAGAAAATAATTTTAAAGATTGTTTTTGTTAGTGTTTAAAAATATTTTTGTTTCTTAAGAGAAAATGCTAACAATGATAATGCAAAAATGACAAAGTGATGACGAATGATAAAGTGACAAATCAGCTGTAATGTTATTCCAGAATAACAACCCTGCTGTGATGTCTAACTGACCAATCAGAAGTCAGGATTCTTTCTTGCCATTGTATAATTAAATATATGTCATTTTCTAAAGCCCATTACTGAGTTTCACACTTCAGGACAATTTAAGCACCTCTTTTGGAAAAGATAATAAGTACAATATATGCACAATCTAAAATATGTAAAGAATGAGTGAATCCCAGTACATAACCTATTTATTGTTACCAGAAAAGATTGGAGACTGTGTATGGCAAAATGACAGGCTCTCTATACAGTTTTAATAATGAAATATATATATTGTTAACAGCAACAAAAGTTTTAAAAAATCAGTCTGATAACTTGTAAATATTTTTAACCTTTACATTCATAGTGATGTGAAAATTGTTATGTACATAGTCTGAATTTGTATTGTAATGACAACTGTTTGTAGAACAAATCAACTTTTACTTGAACTAGTCAGACTATTCCACTCATGCTCTCAGTAAGTCTGTTTTTTATTTATTTTTATTAAACCTTTTTCAGAAGTGAGAACATTAACCAGTATAATAAACTCTATGTCTGGGAAATTCATTGTTTTTTTTTAATTTCTGTCAGTCTTACTTTTTACTGGATTGTGGAGAATTCTGTGCCTTTCTCTAGCTCAGGTACATTACTCATCTGAGCAATGGGTCAATACCACCTAATGGATCAAATGCAGAGTTCTGTAGAATGTAAAATTCTTCTGTTGGAATTCGGACAGAATTACCATTCTGATTCCATGACAGTTAATGGTATTTCCACAAAAATAATAATCATTCGAGACCATCTCACTCACCAAATATTTATTTTGTCTAACTGAAAACTTAAAAAAAAAAATCAGTGTTTTGTATGCTCTTGGTTACTTTCTTAGGGTTATGGCTTTCATTCTGAAATGAATATGTAATGCAAATTATTACAACTTATACTTGACTGTTATATCCAACATAATTTGTGATTTAAAAAAATTATTCTTATTATTGCTCACATGTGGGTTAGTCGTGTAAGCTATAGAAATGATGACTGCCCAATATCTATATATTTATGTACACCTCTTTAGTCTCCAGTATTAATCTGCTTTAAAAATTAAAAGATGTGTTAGCATGAGACATTTTCTACCACAATCAATCCGTGAATAGCCATCAATGTAAATGCCATAATGCATGCCCATTTTTAATTTTTTGCCATGCATATATATCACAATTGTCAATATTTGAATTTGTTTCTTCCTTGTGCAGTCAAACAAAAGTGAACCAGATTTACTTTATATGCAATTTCCACTGAAATCATCTAAAGTCAAAATCTAAGGTTATACTGACTTTATATTAATAATTGAATTATTTTCCCATCAGTCATATATTATGTTGTTGTTTGTTTTATCCTTTCAAGAAAGGAAAGATATTATTTAAGACATTCTGTCACACTCTGTCACTTCTGGAGATTTAAAGCACCACCATAGCAGCACTAACTTAACTTCTTTATCAGATATCCAATTACTGCAACTACGTTTCTCTCTAATCTCTGTAATGGGTATTAAAATAATTGCTGTCAGAATCTTTCTACATACACTTATTCGTTGTTCAGTATTGCTTGATAGCCACATCAAAGTAACACTCACCATCAGCTAATTTTCTCATATGCCTTGCCAGGGCTGTCATTATCAGCAGTGAAGACTGCATGTTTTCTCAGCCCAGCTGATGGTTCCTTTTATAGAAGGAGTCTCCTGTTGCCAGGGCAGGCAGTCCAATGACATGGAAGGCAATTCCACATCCATCACATGTCCACCATATCATAACATGAAGATGTCATTAGCCTATGTCTAAACATGGGTGACTGCCTGGCTGTCCTGGAAACCAGAACAAAACAAACACCAAACTGGTGCTGAAATCCCATGGAAGGGGGGAGAATATTGCTACTGCAAATATGTAATAAACTCAGAACCACACTAAATAAAATAATATTATAAAGGTACAAAGTCTTAACTACCTATTTCCAGAAAAAAAAGACACACAACCTACTGTTCAGAATGAATTCTCTCAACTAGGCTGTATATCATATTGAAAAAATAATATAATGATATATGGATAGATGGTCTTTACCAATAAAATTAAGTTTTTTTTTTGTTTTGTTTTTACACATTACCCAGTCTATACTGTCTCAGATTCATAGTGTCCTACCCGTTTATCCACTGTGTCTACCCTTTTAATGAAAAATTATCCATGTTGCCACCATTCAGTGGTCCTTGAACCCTCTCTTTTGTGAAGAATTTGAAATTTGTTATGGTGTAGGCACATCTCAAAATGCCTTGCCAGGGGGAGAATTTCTATCTTTATTCCTGATTGCATTATGTTCTGGTATCCTCTTTGTAAGAGGGCAAATAGTTTTTACAATAAATGAGAACTGCAAGGACATCAGATGCAGTGAACTATGTGATCAATATTACAGTTTATAAAATATTTTATAATAGAATTTTCCTAATTTGTGCTGTAAAATTCTTTCATTTTGCAACATTATAATGCTGTGTTTAATTAACACAATTAAAACAAAGTTTGACATTTAGTCAAGTCATTTGTCTTTTTTCCTTTTTCTAGTACTGGGTGTTACTAGCTCAGTTTTTATGTCATCTATCTTTTTTACAGACACCCATGATGTATTCCTAAAAGACATCCTGCCCCTTTCTTTTGCCCTCAGTGAATCCCAGTGAATCCCAGTGTTTGAAGGTAATCATCCTTCTGTCACAGAATTGGTAAAACATGTGATACAAAATGAAACACTGTTTTCCCTTCTCCCATCATTTTCTTTGTCTTTCAATAAAGTCTCAATGTGTAAATGTTTTACTCTGCCTTGGGCTTTTCCAACACTTTACTGGAATAGTCTCTTGAGAAATCTGTCTGTTAAAGTCTTATGTATTTCTATTTCTCCAAAAGTGTTATTCATCCCCACTGTTCTTTTTATATAGACCATATTGAATGCATGTGATGCTTTTCATGAGCTGTTTAGAATATAAACTCTCTGCCACCAAAATTGTATTTCTAACCACTGCTTTTTTATATTGATCTACTGTAAGACTTTTCCTCAATTTTGATTAGCAGGTCTAGAAATGGGATCTCAGTCTTGTTGCTAGCCAGAGTGAATTACAAGATTGGAGTGCACTTACTAAGGTAATCTAGGAACTGTACACCTGTGCAACTGTCATCACTACCTCTGCACAAGAAAAAAATATCAAGGCCCAGATATTCAAACTGCGCCAGGCTGTGGTGCAAGCCTGGGTGCAGCACAACTTGGCTGCGCAGGGGTGCTGACTGGACGATATTCAACGGAGCTGCACCATGGCACAGCATAATTGAATATCGCACCCTGGCCACCCGCAGTGCACATGGCGCAGTTGCACTGCACCAGCGCAAGTGGCCAGACTGGAGCAGGGGAATGTGCTAGCGCAAGTTCCATTACGCCATATGCAGCAACCGCGATATTCAAAAGTGCACATGCAAATGGAGCCATAATGTATGCAAGGTGCAAATAGGGCCATTTGCAGGTCATTATGGCCCCATTTGCATGCAGGTGCACCGATTCCCAGGGATTTGCACCTGGCGCCCTGCCAGGCAGCAGCCGTCGGGGACCGGCGCCTCCTGCAGAGTGTGGCAATGTGCCCCACAGCCCGATCGCAGTCTTTAGTAGATATAAAATATCATCCTATATCCCTGGTGGTCCAGTGGAATGCTCTCAGCCTGATCGTGGGCATATGTATATAAAAAGTATGTCCACTATCCCCGGTGGTCCAGCGAACCCCCCACCCACCCACCACTGATCCTCACCACCCCGCCCTCCAATCAGTGGTCGGCGGCAGCACCCTCCTGCCTGCTGCCCCGCCACCCATCAACTGACATCAGAGATAGGGCTGTACGTCCATTGGTCCACAGCATGAGCCAATGGGTGTGTAGCTCAGAGTTAATTACATATTCCAGATATGGAATGGATCCATTCATATCTGAATGTATTTAGATTATACATTCCAGATATGTGAATGGATCCATCTCATATCTGGAATGTGTAGTAGTTATAGATGCGCATGCCCATTGGCTCATGCTGTGGACCAATGGGCATACAGCCCTACTACGGTGTCAGTTGGCAGGCAGCGGGTGGCAGCGCGAGGTGTTGCCAGCTGCTGCTGACAGGGGAGGAGGGCAGTGGGGATCAGTGGGTGGGGAAGGGGGTCCGCTGACCACCAGGGATAGTGGACATACCTTTTATATACACATGCCCGCGATCGGCTGAGAGCGGTCCACTGGACCACCAGGGATATTGGAATATCTTTATTTTACACATGCTCATGATTGGGCATGGGGGTGCCGCCATGGAGGTGCAGCTGGAGCTGGTGGCCACCCCCAGGTGGCAGCTGCCGTGTTGCGTCCTGCAATATGGCAGCTCACCTGTGGGTGGCCAGCTGTTGTTCTTTTTTTGGGATCAACTTTGTGCGGCGAAGTAGGGGTTGCACATGCATGGACTCAGCACATCCCTGGCTGAATATCGGGATGTGCAGAGCATGCATGGGCAAGACCACTCTAACTGAGCCACATGCATTACTGATGAACTCTGGCACATCGGGATTTGTGCCAGGAACAATTCCAGTTTGAATATCACGCCGGGACACATTAGTGGGTTGCGCATAGCACAACACTGTTGTGCCATATGCAACCCTTTTGAATATCTGGGCCCATCAGTAAAGCTTTTCCAGCTTATTATGTGCCACAAAATGACGTTTTTATTTGCCTTAATGACGCAATTCTTCTCATAATGTGCCATATGAAGGCTAGTCTACATGGATGCCTTGCTAGCTACTATTGATTTTCATTCATTTTGTTAATAATATTTATCTTCACATTGAAAAATAAATATTGTCCAATACAATCTCTGCTAGTTGAAGCAAAATAATAAAAAAAAAAAGTTCTTCAGAGTTTTCTTTTTACCCTTGTAAGTGCCTGGACAAGTGACTCCAGTCCCTAGATAAGTGGTATAGATGTATAAAAACTTTTTTCATCTATTGTGACTAATGTTACCTGATTCTAATTAATATTCTCTTTATTGAGATTTTCCAAAATCTGGATTACATGTTTTGACTCTCTTATGTAATATCATCTGTTTGAAGATAGGCCTTTGGCATAGAGTCCACATATATAGACAGTGGCTTCATAATGGAATGCACACCAGAAACAACTAGTCTGCCAATGGAATCCGTGGATTTTTTTTGTGTGTATTTTTGCCAGGAAGTAAAACAGGGTGTTCTTGGAAAGGACTTTATTAGTGCTTCAGTTTCCCATTCTTCAATCCATTTACTATTCTCTATGAATTACATGCAAGCAAAATAGACTCCTGAATGTAAGCAAGGCAATTTTTCCTACCCTTTCATAGTTGTTTATATCCCTTAACTACATTAAACATTTACCTCTATAGGCCTCCCTATCTGATATAACAATTCCCCCACCCTTGTCTGCTCTCTTTATGATAACGCTATTGTCTTCTTCTTCCAAATATTTTAGAGCTGCTGTTTCTTCCTCGGTTAGAGTAAATTCCCTATTTGTGTTTCACTGAGCTTTACTAGCAGACTAATGCCCCTTTCAATGCTATAAAGAGAGATCTGGGTGCCACTTACCAGGAGAGGTCAGGCGTGTTGTGTGGATGCGAACAGTATACCAATAGTAGAACTATGGTCACAGGTAACCTAGTGTATATTTCTAACAATGTGGATACAGTTCACTATCGACAGTCTGGTAGACTCCTAGCATTCTTCCAGGAGGAGGGAGGGCATGGCACACACCCCTATTTGGTGAACAGAAAATGGAGGACCAAGGATCCAAAAGTAGCATCCTAATGGCTCATTATGTCAGTGATGTAATAAGAGATAAAGGTATGCATGTTACTCCTGGCTGTAGCCCTGCATATCTCCACAATAGGTATATCCCTGGAAACAGCTGCAGAGACAGTGACCTCTCTGGTGGAATGAGCCATTAGCCCCTTGGGTGACTCCCTACAAGCCAACCTATAGCAGAGACTGACACAGGATACACCTGGCAATCTTTCTCTTTGCTGCTGGTTTGCCAGGCATTGCTTTAGCATATGTTGCAAACAGCTGGTGAGCCTCACCTGAACTCCAGCCATGCACTCTTTGTAATATGAGAGCACCCACCAGAGGTCCAGAGTATGGAGCATGCAATCTGCCTCTGAGGTTGGATTGGGAAAGTATACTGTAGGTTGCTCACCTAGTTAAGGTCAAACTCCAGTACAACAATTAGGAGGAACTTTGGGTGGGGGCAAAGGACAACCTTGTTCTTGTAGAAGACTAGGGGAAAGAGGCTCCACCAAGAGTGACTGTGTTGGCTCAAATAGCTTGCCGATGAGCATTGCTAACACCAGCAGTAAGCCTCATGGAGATGGTTGTCTGCACACCAAAGGGAACAAGTGATCCAGACCTTTGAAAAAGTCCCTGATCAGCATCTCTTTGGTCACTGTTGGCATACCAGCCTTCAACTGGTATTTTCTGATTTAGTGCAGCATTACTGCACTGCATCCTGGCTGGCACCTATGTGGTGGGTGGGGGTTGCAATCAAAGCTGTTTGAATTGGTGTCATTATTATTGTCCGTAGAGTAACTATGACAGTATAAAACCAGTCACAGTAAGTAAGTAAGTAAAATTTTATTTATATTAAGCGCCCTTCCCAAGCTCAGGGCGCTTTTACAATAAAACAAGTGAAATCACATTTCAAACAATAAATCAAACAACCATACAATACACTTACTCATTATGTACCAACAAATGCTAAGGCAAAAAGGAAAGTTTTTAATTGTTTTTTAAAACTTTCAACAGTTAGGCATTCTCAGATCTGACGAGGTAGAGAATTCCACAGGGTTGGTGCCATATAGGCAAAAGATCTACCTCCAGACATCTTTAAATGTACCCTGGGAATCTCTAGCAATCCCTCATCAGAGGAGTGAAGAGAACAGGCAGGACAGTAAGGCACCAAGAGCTCTTTCAGGTAATGGGGTCCCAAATCATGTAGGGCCTTAAAGGTCAATAAAGCGACCTTGAAGGTGATCCGCCACTGTACTGGCAGCCAGTGCAAATCATGCAGCACAGGTGTTATATGGCTAGATCGTGAAACTCCCATCAACAACCTGGCCGTCGCGTTCTGCACAAGCTGCAAACGGCGGATATTCACCCCCGGCAGCCCTAGATAAAGCGCATTGCAGTAATCAAAACGGCTGGTAACAAAGGCGTGGACCAAAATGGGAAGATCTTCCCGTGGAACCAAGTGTTTCACCCGGGCAATATTCCTCAGATGAAAAAAGGCAGATTTGACTACGGCCGACACCTGCATCTTCATAGTCAGGCTTTCGTCAAAATTACTCCCAGGTTACGATTGGCCAGAGGCTAGAAGCTGGGCCCCCAAGATATAAACCCGAGGGTTTCCCATCCAAGCCCCTGTTATCCTCCCTCCAGGGTCCACAACCAACACCTCAGTTTTCCTGGATTCAACCTAAGCCAACCAGCACTCATCCAATCCTGAATCTCCAGGAGGCAGTTATTAAACATAGTGATGGAATCCGACTCCTGATCAGGCATAAAGACAGGTAGAGCTGAGAATCATCAGCATAACAATGAAAACTCAGCCCATACTGTCTTATAATGTCCCCAGTGGAAAGTATATACACTCATGAATAACATAGGGACAGCACCGACCCTTCGCAGACCTTACAGGGCAGACAGTGAGGGGCCGAGAAGTTAACTCCCATACCACTCTCTGAGATCTGCCCTCCAAAAAAGATCGAAACCAACTGTGGACTGCTCCCCTCAGACCACAGAGAAACCACAGGCGGTCGAGCAATACCCCATGATCCATGGTGTCAAATGCTTCTGAGAGATCCAGGAGAACCAAGATGGAACGGGTCCTCTGATCTCTTGCCATCAGGAGATCATTCAATACCCGAACAAGAGCCGTCTCTGTACTGTGCCTCTTCCTGAAGCCGGATTGGAGAGGGTCATAGATATTGTGCTTGGACAAATGATCCTCCAGTTGCAGAGTGACCACCTTCTCAATAACCTTCCCTACAAAAGGGAGGTTAGAGACTGGTCTATAATTTGCTGGGCAGTCGGGGTCAAGAGAGGGCTTTTTCAAAAGGGGGTATATTACTGCCTCCTTTAAGGGATCCGGAAAGATCCCTCTCTCCAATGACACCACCACTATCCCAGCCAGGACTGGGCCGATAACATCTACACACCCCACCACCAGGTGAGTAGGGCCTGGGTCCAACTTACAATAGGTAGGTCGCAGAGTCTGGATAATCCTCACAATATCTATTACTGCTGGTAGTCTAAAGGTAGACCAGTACAACTGGGCATTAGTACCACCCGATTGATCAGTACAATGCTCACTAGAAAGACACTGGCTGATCTCATCCCTGATGGTGGATACCTTGTCAGCAAAGAATTTCGCAAACTCCTCACACTGTACCTGTGATAATGCTCTACCAGTCTGGAGACAGACTGGATTGCACAGTCTGTCCACAGTCCGGGAAGAGCTGGGATGGTCTATTCCTAGCTGCAGCAATTTCCCTGGACAGGAACTCTGCCTTCTTATGGGAGATTGCTGATTGGTAGAATTTATAATGTTCTAACAATTCAAGTCTATCCACCTCCAGTTGAGTTTTCCGCCAACGTCTTTCTAATCTTCGTCCCTTCCTCTTCCACTCACGGACCTCCCCGTCAAACCAGGGAGCCCCTAGGTGAAGAGTACGGGGACGAACATGAATTGGAGCTATGGCATCCAGGGCCTCAGTCACAACCCTGTTATAGGCCAAGACCAGTGGCCCTGGATCCATACTATCCCTTGGAAAATCCGAGAAGTCCAGCTCCGTCATTAGGCCCTCTGAGGTAATCCCTCTTAAAGGACGGAACTGTACTAACTCCCTGGGGGCAGGCCTATTTCGGGGGGCCGCAAATCTAAACCTCAGGGCGTGATGGTCAGACCATCTGACTGGCTCCACCTCCACATCAGATATCTCCATCCCCAGATGGAAAACCAAGTCCAATGTATGCCCCCCCTCATGGGTTGCAGAGGTAATTACTCGTGACAGGCCCAATGAATCCATTAATTGGAGGAGATTTTGACCAAATGGCGAGAGTTCATCATCGACCCAGGCATTGAAACAGTACCCACATACAAGGGCCATATTAAAGAGCTGTGTCTTGCCCCATACTTTGGGGGCAGGGTAATAATTGTCTCGTCTGTGGCTTCAGTTAGTTGACAACAGAAGGTGAGACTGAGTCAGATTTCTGACAGAGGGTTGGTTTTGACTTGTTAAATAAGACTCACTCTTGCAGGTTGTTGCCTTCAGCAGAGTCATAGAAACATAGAAGTTGTCCGCAGGTAAGGACTTCTTCGCTCACCTAATCCGGTGAGCACAGCTGGACCACCCCCAATGCTACACATGTGCTAGGAGAAACCAAACCACAGATACAACAAAAACTCCAGTACTACCCACTGCATGAAATAAAAGTCAAACCCAAAATAAAGTGCACAATTGCATTTGTTTTATTGCCAATAGTGTGCATACAAGAAACTCTCATCAGGGGAAAGGAGAGTAGTCCACACCTCCTACCGGTTTTGCCTGAAAGGTGTCTTCAGGGAGCAGTAACCATATAGGCGTAATTAAATATAAATGTAGTGTTTAAAGGGACACACTCACAATTATAAATTAATTTAAGTCATACATATTCACAGTATTAATTTGTATACTATTTCAATAAATCACTATATCTAAATATAAGTGCAAATCTACATACTAGAAAATAACACCCCTCAATAAGAAGGATGATCTTCCCTTAGAAACACAGACTTTGACGGCAGATAAGGACTGCTTGGCTCACCCAGTCTGCCCATTTCCCCACCTATTGGATAAGCTGCAGATCCTAGTTAACCAACAGTCTATTTCATCTGAACCCCCACTAGAACTGATTATGTCTGTCCCATGCATTCTTGAATTCCCCCAGTTTTTGACCCCATGACCTCCTTAGGAAGGCAGTTCCTTGCATCCACCACTCTCTCCATGAAAAAATACTTCCTCACATTGCCCCTGAGCCATCTCCCCTCTATCTTCAAATTGTGCCCCCTTGTTCTTGCACATCTCTTATTCTGAAAGATGCCACCCTCTTGGACTTTGTTGATTCCCTTAAGGTACTTAAATATTTCTATCATGTCCCCCCCCCTTTCCTCAAGGGTGTACATATTAAGCTCCTTTAGTCTCTCTTTTTATGACTTCTGGTGCAGACCCTGCACCATTTTAGTTGCCCTCCTCTTGACTACCTCCATCCTGTCTATGTCCTTGCAGAAATGGGGTCTCCAGAACTGCACGCAGTATTCTAGATGGGGTCTCACCAACTGTCTGTACAGAGGGAAAACAACTTCCTGTTTTCTACTGGTGATGCCTCTCTCTATGCATCCCAGTATCCTCCAGCCCTCCTTACTGCCTTCTCACATTGTCTGCCTACCTTTAAGTCATCTGATATGACTACCTCCAGGTCCTTTTCCATTTTTGTTGTTGTTAGTACCTCTCTCCACACTGTGTACTCTTCCCCTGTGCTTTTGTTTCCCAGGAGCATTACTTGCATTTATTTGCATTGAATCTAAGCTGCCTTACTTTTGACCATTCCTCCAACCTTACCAAGTCCTTTCTCATCATTTTCACCCCCCCCATGTATCAACCCTGTTGCAGATATTTGTGTCATCTGCAAAGAGGCATACTTTCCCTTCCAGTCCCTCTGCAATGTCACCTATAAAGACACTAAAGAGGACCAGTCCCAGTACTGAACCCTGCGGTACCCCACTAGTAACCTCCCTTTCTTCGGAGTAGGCTCCATTTACTATTACCCTCTGTGTCCTGTTGTCCAGCCCTTGTTTTACCCAGGCTACAATGCTGGGACTCACTCCCAGGCTTGCTAACTTGTTTATTAATCTTTTGTGTGGGACTGTGCCAAATGCCTTTCTAAAGTCTATGTAGGCCATGTCCACAGCCATTCCCTGGTTTACTACTTTGGTCACCCCATCAAAGAACTAGATTAGATTCATCTGGCATGACCTTCCTGCTGTAAATCCATGCTGCTTTGGGTCCGGTGCCCCACTGGCCTCTAGGTACTCAGCAGTTCTTTCCTTCAGAAGTGATTCCGTCATTCTCCTTACCACTGAGGTCAAACTAACAGGTCTGTAGTTACCTGCCTCTGTCTTGCTCCCACTTTTGTGAAGGAGAATCACATCCATCCTCCTCCAGTCCTCAGGTACCACACCATCCTCCCATGATTTGTTGAAAAGGTTAGTCAATGGTGTCACTAGTTCTCCCCTTAGTTCTTTTAGAATTCTGGGGTGAATCCCATCAGTTTTAGGAGTTCTTTCAGAACCCTTTCTTCTATGAATGGACTGGTATTGACCCGCTATCCAGAGTGTTTCTGTTCTTTAGTTTAGGTATCTCCCCCTCTTCTTTTGTGTATTCTGAGCAGACGTGTTTGTTCAGTATCTTTGCTTTTTCAATGTCATCCTCTGCCCCCCCTTCCCTTTATTAAGCCTCACTATCCCTTCCTTGGTCTTTCTTTGCTCCATAATGTAATTATAAAAGATTTTATCCCCCTTCTTAATGGAGTTGGCTATCTTTTCTCAGTTTGGGCCTTTGCTATTCTGACTGCCTTCCCTGCTTCCTTCTGCTGTAAGTTGTATAGTTCTCTGTCCTGCACCTTCTGTGTTTCCTTATACTTCCTGCGTGCTACCATTTTCTCCTTAAGCTTCCCCACCACCTTTTTTGAGAACCATAGTGATTTTTTCCTTCATTTTGTTTTGTTGATTTGCGTTATACAAAGGCTTTTTGTCTGCATGATGGCTGTTTTGATTTTTCCCTATTGTTCATCCATCCCTCCTTCTTGCTTGTTTACTAGTGCTTTTCTGAGCTAATCTCCCATTTTTCCAAAGTCAGCCCTTATAAAGTCCAATACTCTTGCTTTTGTATGGTTTGACTCTATGGCTGTGTTTATCGTGAACCACACTGTTTGGTGGTTGCTTCTTCCCAGATGGCTAACCACTTCTAAATCTGAGAGCCTCTCTCCATCCCCATTAGAGAGTACCAGGTCAAAGAATGCTCCCTCCTGAGTGGATTCCAACACTAGCTGTCTGAAGCATGCCCCCCTGTAGGACATTGACAATAACCCTGCTCGTGGGTGTGGCTGCAGCAAAGGTGCTCCAGTTAACATCTTGCATATTCAGGTCCCCCAACAGCAATATCTCCCCTTTTTCTGCCATTCTAAGGATGCCTTCTATCATTTCCTTTTCCACTGCTTCCCCCTGAGATGGGTCTGTATACAACCCCTGTGCAGATTGTGGTGCCATTTCCTGTCTCCAGCGTGACCCACAGTATCTTCTCTCCTCCCTGTTTACCCTTTAGTTCCATTGCTTTATCCCTTCCCTTACATTGAGAGCTACTCCTCCTCCTCCTCTTTTACCCTTCCTGTCCTTCCTGTAGATTGTGTACCCTGGTATGTTGACATCCCAGTCATGGTTCCCTATGTGCCATGTTTGTGACTGCCACGATATCCAGGCATCCCTCTTCCATCAAGGCCTCTAGTTCAGGAAGCTTGTTACCCAGACTGTTTGCATTGGTACTCATCACCCTCCATTTCTTGATAGCCTTACCCCTTTTAGCCCCATCCCTGTTCTTACTGCCTTTGCCTTTTTCTCCATTTACTCCTGTCCTGCTCCCTATTGACTTCTCTACCTTGGTGTTTACCTTGCTAACTACCCTGTTTTGTAGGTGGTGGCTGAGATTTCCCTACTGCTTTTCTGTGCCTCCCCCTTGCCTAGTTTAAGTACTTGCCAATGAAGCATTTAAAGCTATCACCTAGGACCCTGATTCCCCTCGTGGACAGATGCAGACCATTGCGTTAGTATAGGCCTGTATTCCTCCAGGTGGACCCCCAGTCCCCAATGAAGCCAAAAACCTGAGCTCCGCACCAGTTTTTCAACCATTAATTGAATCCCCTGGTGTGGAGTACCCTAGCCTCACCCTTGCTATAGACAGCAGCACCTCTGATATGGTTATCCTACGTGATACTTGTCTAAGGCCCCTCTCCAACTCCACAAACTCCTTTTGCACTGCTCTGATCCTATTCCCAGCCAGGTCATTTGTTCCTAGGTGGACAATGACATCCACCTCCCTCACCCATGCAGCTGCTCCCATGATCCTGAGGATTTGCTTTTGTTTTTATAGGACCAGCTCTTTATATGGATTATCAAGTTTCATATTTTTTACTGTAATTTACTCTGACTCAGCAAGTCTACTTATTGATGTGATTCTAATATGCACTGGAATGTGTCATGGATTTTTTTGTACCTATGAGTATAGTGCTGTTGTTTATAATCATGAGGTGTTTTTTCCTTTTGATGAGGGGCTACACTTAGTATTATATTGTACAGCATAATATGGGAAGATCATCCTACTTACTGAGGGGTGTTATTTTCTAATTTGTAGATCTGCACTTGTATTTAGATATAGTGATTCATTGAAATAGTATAAGAATTAATACTGTGGAAATGAATGAGTTTTTGAAATGAAGTTATAATTGTGAGTGTGCCTTTAAACACTACATTTATATTGCATTACACCAATGTGGTTACCACTCCCTGAAGGCGCCTTTCCAGCGAAACCAGTAAGGGGCATGGACTGCTCTCCTTACTCCTGGTGAGATGTTTTTGTATGCACTATATTGGCAATAAAACAAATACAATTTTGTACTTTATTTTGTGTTTGAATGTTATTTCATGTGGTGGGTAGTGTTGGAAATTTGTTGTGTCCACCTAGTCTGCCCAGTTTTCCCTGCCTACTGTGCCACTTCAGACCCTAGTCAATCTCTGGTCGTCTCCTCCCCTTGCGTTACTGCTGAAGTCCTCTTTTATCTGTCCCCATGCATGCTTGAATCCTGTCACCATTTTGGAATCCACCACCTCCTCTGGAAAGCTGTTTCAGGCATTCACCACCCTCTCTGTGAAGAAGCATTTCCTCACGTTTTCTCTGAGCCTCCCTCCCCCAATTTCATAGCGTAACCCCTTGTCCTTGAGCGTCTTTTTCTATAGAAAATGCTTCCTTCCTGTACCCTACTAATACCTAATAGATATTTGAATATCTCTATCATATCCCCCCCTTTCCCCTCCTCTCCTCCCGAGAGTACATATTCAGTTCCTTGAGTCACTGCTTATAGGTCTTTTGATGCAGGCCTTGCACCATTTTGGTAGCCCTCTTTTGTACCACCTCCACCTTATCAATGTCCTTCTGGAGGTGAGGCCTCCTAAACTGGACAAAGTACTTGAGGTGGGGTCTTACCAGTGACCTGTACCAGGGTAATACTACCCCCTTCTTCCAACCGGTGAAGTATCCCATGAAGTGGGTGCATGGGGAAGGGCACCATCTGTAATGGTGAGTCATTCCCCGCGAAATCCCTCATGGCAATGGGAGGGTAGGGTGACTGGATGGGAGGTAGGTGAAATGGGCAACAGGATGTCACTGTATGTATGCGCTTGGGGGGAGAGTACAGTGAGCATGGACTTGGAGGGGGCAGAGGAGCTGTAGGGGGTAGTGCTGAGGTGGGTTGCTGAGCTGCAGCGTGGCATCAGAGGTTGGCCTGTGGTTGGGGTTGGTGAGGTACCGGGTTCGGATCCAGGCGCTGGTGCAATTTTATTGCGCTTGGCCTGAACCTTTAATTTTACAAGTTTTCACCCCCACGGGCCCTTGGCTTGACAATCCTGTGTAGGGGTATGGAATAAGCCCCACATGGGGGTGTGGGTGGTGTGCCCGTCCCCACAGAAAGCATTGAAATGTATGTCCTCGGCACCGTTGTACTGTGTGCCGGAGTGTTTTTGGCACTCTGACTGTGATAACGGTGATCGCCTTTAGGATTTTACCATTATTACATGGAACCTATTGGCAATATCCCTCCCTATGCACCCAAGAATCTTTTTAGTCTTCCCCACTGCCTTATCACACTGTTTGGCTATCTTCCGGTCATCAGCAACCATTACCCCAGGTCCCTTTCCTGATTAATGGTTGCCAGTACTTCCCCTTCCCATTGATATGTAGCCCATGGGTTTCTGTGCCCCAAGTGCATGATTTTGCACTTTTCTGCATTGAAACCCAGCTGCCAAACCCTTGACCATTCTTCCAACTATTTCAAATCATCCTTCAATCCCCCCACCCCAGTGTGTATACTTGGTTGCAGATGTTTGCATCATCCACAAACAGGCATAATCTCCCCACTAGCCCTTCAGCAATGTCACTAATAAAGATATTGAAGAGGATCAGGCCTAGTACTGAGTTCTGAGGCACCCTGCTGATCACCTTGTTTTCTCCAGAGACGTCACCATTTACCATCACCCTCTGACTTCTGTTGCTTAACCAACTGCTTACCCAGTTTATTACTTTTTGACCTACTCTCAGACAGGCTAGCTTGTTCACCAGTCTTCTATGTGGAACGGTGTCGACCTTACTGAAATCCAGGTAGGCCATATCTTCTGCTCCTTGCTCATCCACTACCCTGGTCACCCAGTTAAAGAACTTGATCAGGTTTATCTGGCATGACCCCCCCCCCCACCGTGAAACCATGTTGCCTTGGACCTTGGAATCCACTGGTTGCAAGGTATTCCACTGTCCTTTCCTTTAGTAGTATTTCCATTACTTTGCACACTACCGAAGTCAGGCTTACAGGTCTGTAATTTCCTGCTTCCTCCCTGTTCCCACTTTTGTGAAGTGGGACAGCATCTGCCCTCCTCTAGTTCCTCTGAACCTTCCGTTTCTAATGATAACTTGAACAGAGTTGTCAGAGGTGCAGCCAGCACCTCTTTGAGCTGCCTTAGTATCCTGGCATGCACCCCATCAGGTCTCATTGCCTTGTCTACTTTTAAATGTGCTAGTACCTTGAGGACTTTCTCCTCTGTAAAAGGACTGATGTCCACCTCTATACCATTTATGCCCTTGTCCCTTATCTTTGGCCCATCACCTACCCATCTTCTGTAAATACTGAACAAAAGTATTTGTTCAATATGTCTGCCTTCTGTTGGTCCTCCTCCTCATAAATCCCTTCTTCCCTTTTTATCTTTACTATTCCCCTTTAGTCTTCCACTTCTCTCATATATATATCTAAAGAAAGTTTTTGTTTCCCTTCTTTTACTGATTGGTCAATATTCTTCTCTGTTTCTGACTTTGCTCATCTAACTGCCTTCCCTGACTCCCTTTGTCTCTCCTGGTACTTTTCCCTGTCCTCCTCCTTCTGTGTCTTTTTGTGCCTTCTAAATGCTAGCTTTTTCTCTTATCTTTTCTGCTATGTCTTTAGAATCATAAGGTCTCTATTTTCTCTTTCCCTTGTTAACCTGCCTGACACAAAGATTTGTTGCTTTTTCAATGCCCTCTTTATTTTTACCCAGAGTTCCTTGATTCCTCTCAGATCCTTAGGCACTCTCCCGCTCTATCTGTTTTATGTCAGACAGAACTTGAAAAGGGTTTTCTTAGACAACATATAGTGGAGTTTGCCACAAAACAGTGCACTAACTTGCAGTAAATGACATGTCACAAAGTACTGTAATAAAAAGGGCTTAATTGTCATTGATTTACATGGTTCCCTGCAGCATTCTGCAGCATTTTGTGATATAGAGCTGCATTACTGAATTGCATCCTGGCTGGCACCTCAGGTGTGTGTGTGTGGGGGTTGCAATCAAACTTGTTTGAATTGGTGTATTTATTATTGTCTTTAGAGTAACTATGAAACCAGTGACAATATTCACATTTAAGGCCCATATTAAAGAGCTGTGTCTTGCCCTGAAGTTTGAGGGCAGGGTGATAATAGTCTGGTACAGATTATCTGCTAGTTGACAAATGGAGGTGGAAAACAAGAAAGGCTTGCATACAGGCAGCACAGGGGTCATGTTGTGGCTTCGGGTTGGCAAAACAGAGAATTAGTGGATGCCCTTTGTGTATTGTTTAGAAGCAATTATGTCTGGGCCGGATAAGAGGTAAAGTCCAAATGCAAAATCTTTGTTACCAGCACTGTTCAAGGTAGTTTTTATTTTCAAAATGTTCACAAAGCCATGATCCCATGGAATACTCAACATTTCGCCCGATGGGCTTCTTTAGGAGTGAGGATCTAGGCATAAATTGATAATATGTACATAGATTATTATCCTCATATGCAAAATTGCTACATCATATTTATATATGGACCAAGTATATATAATTATCCATATAAACACATTATACCTTCACCCTGTATCTACATCAATTGATTCTTGTAATTACTAGTTTTGTTACACATGTTGCAAGTATTCAATTTACATATTGTTAAGCACCCGGTGCCCAGATATCAGAATTAGAACATTATTTCAGTTTTCTTAAAAGTTCATATCTGTTGTTCATATGCACTTGTTTTATATGCATTCAACTTGATTCTTGCCATCAGTCTCTCATTCTAATGCTCAAATCTCCTTTTTTGGTAAAAATACATATTGAAATCCTCATGGTCTAGCATTACTGATATAGTCACCAGTGCACATTATTCTACATACTGTATAATTAATTTATTGCTGCATTAGTGTCACTATTAACAATCAACTTCTGTTCTGTTTCAAATGCTTAAATCATGTTAGTGACTACTCTAACAATTCAACATTCTACATAGAAGCCACATACTTAGTTTATTGCTGACTCTGTATCTGTTTGCTTACTTAACTTTATTTCTATCAAACAGTTTCTTCCAGCGGTTGTGCTATAAGCAAAGGAAAACAATCTTATTGTTCATTCATTCTCTCTAGCTCTGATATGGTCTCAATTCAATATATTAGTCTCATTCCAGACAGCATTACATCTGCATTTTACTATAATCAAACATTGTCCCCTGAATCCCCCGCAGGAATGATGCACACTACACCGTTTTAACTTGCTGGTTGCTCATTGGCAAATTTATTTATTGCACAAAAGACTATATTTACAAACCATATAAATTTGAATTCACAATTCAATTTACTTCAAATTTCTTTCAAATTTTCCTGGCTCCAGCCTCTGTCTTTCTTCTGGACATTTCTTCCATCTTGCTTTCAGGCCCTGACACTGTGAATCTGGCCCCCTCCTTCACACCAGAACCAGGCCGGTTCCACTTACCTGGGCTTTTGCCCTCCAGACCT
Source organism: Neoceratodus forsteri (assembly GCA_016271365.2). NCBI lineage: Eukaryota > Metazoa > Chordata > Ceratodontiformes > Ceratodontidae > Neoceratodus > Neoceratodus forsteri. The sequence goes on from CM028134.1 coordinate 953,020,940, forward strand.
GGACACTTCTGAATCTGGTGCCTGGACCTATCCCTCTCCCTGCTTTACCACCGTGTCTGGGTTCTTTGTCCCCAGCCTGTGTATCCTACCCTTCCCCCCTTTCTCCCCCCCACTCCCCCCTTTCTCTTTCTTCCCCCACCATAGGCATACATGCCCCTCCCTGCCAGGGGACTCTGACCTAGTCCAGAGCCAAATGTTGCCTCCCTCAGAGACAAACACACCTGGCCCCATGCCTGGCCCCTAGGGCACTCAACCTGCCCTCCATTTCCTTCCTTTGTGTCATAATTGCCCTCCCCAGCAACTTCCTTAATAAGGGTGGGAGGGTGGGAAAATTCCCAGCAAAGAGGTCATCCTGCCTGAGCCCTGGCCTAATATACCCCATATAGGCCCCTGGTCGGGACTCCATTTGGCTTCACCCCAGCCAATCCCTGGGGCTCTGGCTTGTCTTTGTCATTTTACCCTTTTCCTGCCTGGTGATGTCTCTAGGCCCCTTCCTCTATTCCTCTGTCCCTCACCCCCACCTCCCCTGCTATGTACTTCTTCTTGGTTGGGATCACGGACAACCTGGCGTGCCTTTAGTGGCAAGACCCATTGTCCCTGAATCCCCCCAAGGATTGATGGACACTACACCGTTTTAACTTGTTGGTTGCTCATTGGCAAATTTATTCATGGCACAAAAGACTATTTACAAACCATATAAATTTGAATTCACAATTCAATTTACATCAAATTTCTTTCAAATTTTCCTGGCTCCAGCCTCTATCTTTCTTCTGGTCATTTCTTCTGTCTTGCTTTCAGGGCCTGGACACTGTGAATCTGGCCCCCTCCTTCACACCAGAACCAGGCCGGTTCCACTTACCCAGGCTTTCGCCCTCCAGACCTGGACACTTCTGAATCTGGCACCTGGACCTATCCTCCTCCCCGCTTTACCACCACATCTGGGTTTTTTTTGTCCCCAGCCCATGTATCCTACCCCTTCCCCCTTTCTTCCCCTGCTCCCCTCTTTCTCTTTCTTCCATTGCCCTTCCTCCAGCTTGTGATGGACGGAGGGGCTCCCCCTTGCGGGTTAGTATCTCTTACCTTTTTTGGCTATTTCACCCACTAGCTCCCCAATTGGCCTCAGGAATAGGCACATGCTATATTCCAACAAATGCACCCCATTAGATCTGTATGCCTCAACCTGGTCAAAGGAACTGTCCTTGTGTTGCAGGTGCATGCCCCCCATTCCAAATACTGCCCTTGCTACCCTCCTATTCAGACATTTTCTGACCTTCTTAATCTGCTGGACATCCTTGACCCCAGCCCTCCATCTCGCCGGGAGGTGATATCGGACCAGCCAATTGTCACCCTCAGCCACCACCCTTTAATCTTTTCCAAGTCCTCCAGGATGTTCTGCCCCATTTCTCCCCATGGCAGAGTCCCCAAGTCATTGCCCCCCCAAGTGTAGGATAATGCAGTCTTGCATGCCCCACTGCACCCTCAGCTCACCCAATAGTGGCAGAAGCTGCACCCATCTCATACCCCTAATGTCCTTCCATAGCACCTTGGTGAGCTCAGTATTATATCACAACTCTGCTACTCTGAAAGTGGTGACCGCCCACCTTTTTGCTCAATAGATGAAGGAGTGCCCCACTATCCAAACTTTCCTCTTGGAACCTGCCATGGAGACAAGAAAAAAACCCTGACATATCTCTTGTAGCAGCTGGACTTCCAGTGCCCAACATTCTATACCTCTTCCACTGCAGCCCCCTTTTCTGCTGCCTCTGCGGCTTGAGTCGCTGTTATAAACCCTGACATACTTCTTGTAGCAGCTGGAATTCCAGCATCCAACCTTCTTTACCTCTTCCACTGCAGCCCCTTTTTCTGCTGCCTCCATGACTACCCCACTCCTAAAGGAATTTGTGGCAAATTCACTCGGGTCTTCCCCACTGAAAACCAGGACCCTTTTTGAGTACTGCCCCCACCTGAAAACCGGTGACCGGGGAGCCATCCCTCTGCCGGCAAAAGGCCCCCCCAGCCTTCCCTCGGTTGCTCATGTATGCGTCCAGAGCTTCCCCTGTGCAGTTGGTGGACTGTGGCTGCCTTACCAGTGACACCTCAGTCCCTCTCCTCCTTTAGTCTGTCTTGGACCTGGCCAGGTCAATGACCACTCTGTCCGATCCCCACTAGATGTCCTTGTGCTGCAAAGTTTGTACAGCAGCTGTTTTCTGTGGGGCCACCACTTCCCCATCCAGAAGGCTCTGCCACCATGACTGCAAAGACGGCCCTGAACAGGACCACCAATTGGGCCAAGGGGCCCCTCTGCTGTGTCACCCCTAGTACTTTTCCAGCAACTGCCCTCTGATGGGACACCTCCCATCTGTCCTGGAAATATGTCCCCTCCACCAGTCTGCAGCCATTCTTTTTACTGCCCTGTTGGCCATTACGTTGGGCAAACCCCTGTCCTGGCATACTCAACTGATGTTAGCCAGGTGTACTACTACTGTGGCATGGGTCAGCCCTTCTTCTGACTTCTCCACTATAAACTTCCTTACCTGCTCATCCCGGGCTGGTTCGTCTCTTCCCCCTGAATTCCTGGAATCTCACCCACCCTACTTCATAGGCCTTCAATGTGTTAGCTGACCAGGAACACTGGTACAGTGCCCTGGTTGTACTTCTCCAGCCTCCCATAACCATCCTTTTCAAGTTATTTAGCCTCATTCCAATTTAGAATTTGAAACCCCTCCTGCACCCTCAAAGTGCTTCCATTGAAATTGCAGTGTTCTCACAGTTAGGAGTTGAGATTCCGCAGCCCCCCACATCTCCAGGATGAGTATTCGGCCTCCCCTACAATTCAGCTACCAACAGATCAAAGGCATTGCATCCTGTCCTACCTGACTCACATCCAAGTCTTTCCTTCAGCTTACCTCAGCCCCAGAGGGCCTTCACCATTACCTGGGCACCTTAGCCCCCGTAGCCCCCCAGCCTAGGAATAGAGGGGATACATATCCTCCTGTGCCTGGTAGATTGGCTGCTAAAAGATAGATTTCCAGCCTCAACGTGACCAGAAACTCTAGTAGCTGTTGACGTACCGCGTTACTGTAGCTGTGCCACTGAAACATTCCTATATTGTTGGGACTGGCACCCCAAAGATTGGGGTTGGAGATACTCTATGCTAGATACCAATCCCCTCTGGTCCATAATGCCACTGGACTCATGGCATCCTTCCTCACCCTCTACAGCTGGCCCAGCTGACCTTGAGCCCCTAAAGTGATCCTCTCTGGTTTGCTCATGTTAAACCAATCCTCTTATGAAACTATTGCTCTCCCTAGCTACCTAGTACCTGACCCAGCTTAGACCCCCCCCAACTGTAACTTTAATTGGCTGCAACATCTGCCCAATGCTTCTCAAAATGATCAACCTGGGCACCGACCTTCCAGGCAGGGGATAAATCCTGTACCTGCCACAGCACCAGCAAGGGATCTCTAAGTAACTGGACTTCCCCAAACCTATGCTGAAACAAACTCAGACTGTCTGGTTACCCATCACACCCTTCCTTGGTCCTGTTGATTTACCTGGCCAAGAGCCTGACCGCAGTAGTGGTACTATGCCACTGGCAAGCCTGACTAACCTCTGACCCCTACAATAGCTATAATCTCAGATTGCTGCTTACCGCAACACAAGTAAAATGTAATACTGACATTGTCACTTTTTATTTTATTTTAATTAATTAATTAATTTATTTATTTTATTCATTTTAATTGGAATTACCACCTTTGAGCTAAAACTCAACTGACCACAGATCCTCAGCACACAGAGGGTGGGGGAATATCGAATACATGGATAGTGGAGGAAACAGAAGCAGTTAGTAGACCTTGTCAGTCCCTTTATGGCCCCTAGGTTTAGTCCTGGTCCTCTATGTACAACTGGGAAATCCCAGCTATTCAACCAAGATGCAGCCATGGGTTTTACCCAATTCACCACCAGCTGCCTTGATTGGGCTGAAATTAATAATAATTATCATAATAATAATATATTTTATTTATATAGTGCAATTAGAAACATCAAGACGCTTTCCATAAAAATACAGTATATATTGAACAAATCACATAACAACATCAGACTTCCAGTTAAAATTCTCCTAGATATATCAGCTTTATCTAATTAAATCAACCTCAATTTAAAATTCTCACAAACATCTGATATTAACAAGGTTGTCTGAAGATTAAGCAGTCTGCCATCTACCATAACAGTAATTTCTTTATGACTTGTCCCATTGGTTTTGCTTGAACAGACTTCAGAAGAATGGTTAACTCATCCATGTTTTACCAAAGAAAGCTATCCAGAATGCTTTCAAATGTAATGCCCTGGTGGAAGCAGGTAGTTCCCGCTGTCCACTTTAGCTCTGGGTATTTCCCAAGCTACGTTAATACCTATATCATCTTAGCTATAATTGTTAATCCAATGTCCGACAAGTATAAGTTAGATACATACAGGCTATTTAATTTCCAAAATTTAGATGGTATAGCCCTAATGACTAATCATATATATTTACCTTCCCTTTTTTTTTTGTATTACCCAAATCTCATGGAAGTCCCTCTCATTATAAAAGAATATGCAAATGATCAGCAATGGCTGTCTGCGTCTAATGGCTTTAGCAGCCAAATTGTTTAACTCATCCCCTTCTACAACAGAGTTACATAGCTGTAATCCAACCTCAAAAGAAGCGTCCATACCAACCATACCTGTTAAGTGTGGGGAACGCAAGAACATTTTATATTGTTTCAATAGGATAAGCCTTGTAATCGCCTGCTGAGAAATCCCTTCCTAGGATTCCTCTAATGTTGCAGGTGATTATATCCTAACAGCTGGCCCATACCTCAGCATTATTTCCAAACTAAGCAGTTCTGCTACCCCGTGCTGGCTCGGCCTTATGGCAACACTCTCATTGAACCCCCCCCCCATCCAGAAATGGCCACCTCCATGCGGTCTTTATTAAAATTGGTGGCCGCCACACAGCCCCGTGCTCAACCCACCTAAAATGCTCCTTCCCTGTGACCATTGTCTGGCATCATGAAAGCATTGTAGCATACCCCTTTGCATTCTTTTTTTTTTTGTTTTCATTTTTATTTTTTATTTTAACATATTTCTCACCTTTATTCAATAGTGTGTTGATCTATTCATTAGCCCTCCTATGTCACCATGCCTCCCGCAAGAGGAATCAATGACCCCTTCCCATTATGTTATTTTATTACTGATATATGTATACATATATAAATGATGGCCGCCACACTGCCTGTTCAAAATGGCACTGCCACGTGGCCTGAATCAGAATGGTGGCCGCCCCATGACCGCTTTCCTGACCTGTCTGCTGCATTCCCACAAAAACTGCCCTTTTTTGTCCACGGTGCTCTTCCCCAGATCAAATGGATGGCTTTTAGTGCCAAATACAACCACTCCACCACTCCATACCTGCTTCATGCCCCCACTACTGGTCTCATGGACCCACTCCTGTGTCATGCGCAATGCTCCTCCCCATGAGGTATGCCCCCCCCTTTGCATCTTCGCTCTGGACCTGCCCAGTTAGGCCCTGGATCCACTCACACGTGCTCATCACCCAACATATCCACAAAACACTGCCATACCAACACACAAGCAACCCCATTTGTCTGAAAATGGCTGGGGGTGTCCGTGCCCTCTCTGTTTTTTTTTTTTTTTAAACAAAAACACACTAATGTAGTGCCCCAAACCACTCGTGCCAACTGCTGCCCCATATGCCCCATATGCCTGCAAGGGGCGCACTCACCTCATGCTGGCCTGCTCCTGCCGGCCAAATCTTTACACTGACAGCAAGCCTCAGTAACAAGACACCTCTCCACTGGCACCTGAACCTTGGCTGCCCCATTAACCTTCACCCTTCCACTAACAACCCCCTTGCAGCAAGTGCTGCTCTTCTGACTAGCATCCCTGGCTTTGCACAGAGGAAAAAAGACCCCCTTAAGGCACCAGGAGGTTCTCCAGTAACCCAGACACAAAGAAGCAAACTTCCCCCCTTGTCCGCTGGCTTCCCCTCACTCCCAACAGATGCAGCCAAGCTCTCTCCCCATGCCCCCACCTAAGCAGTGTAAGAAGAAAATGCCCATCCATCTCTTCCTGGTTGCCGTGGACCATGTGGCCTCTGGGCATGCATGCTGCCGAGTCAGGTTGAGAGGGCCCTCACCAGACTTGTCCACCAAATCAGCCTGCACACCACCAATCAACAACCCACTGAATGTGTGTCATGATGCCTGCCCTTGGTGCACCACCACATAAACTCCCTGTGAAGCCCCACTCACTCCACTTGCGCTGTACCACAAAACCACAATTTTTAGCCAACAGATGAAAAACCCTTTAACTACAATGAAAAGCATGCATCTTTAGTGTTGGCTACCTGGTCCTCTCTGCAGCTTAAAAGCGCCGCCACGCATGCGCTACTACCATGAAGCTTCCAAGTACTACCCCCTGAGAGCAGGCCTTTGCGATGAGCCCTGCTTGCTTGCCCCACTGGAAATGCTTAACACTGTCATGCCCAGTGACTGAAAACACAAACGCCCAAAAGACCCAGCCTTCTTGTGGCCATTTCTTCCTTCTCTCTGCTTCAAAAATATTTTCTTTTCCCCTCAGACCTGAAACAGCTTAGCATGTCAGTGGAAGGAAAAACCCAAACAATCTTTCACCTCAAATACCTCAGAATGACCTTTCTTTAAGGAACCCCCCCCACGAAGACTAAACCCATACCCTTCCTAGACAAAATTCTTACAAAGCTGAGCCACAAATAATCACAGCTTTCTTCCAGTTAAAGGTTATGCACATGGAACAAACAACCTGCCTTCCTGTACCTTTTGTTTCTTTCAGGCCCCATGCCTACTTCTCAATACCAAACAACTTGCTCCAAAGCATTAAAAAAAAACTTTGAGCTCACATTCAGGTTCACCGCTGCCCTACTGCAAACCACATTAAAGATCATTCCAAGTACAGATTTAACATCATTTTGTTCTATGATGCTATTAAATGTAAGCAATTAGAAGTAAAAAACACACACACAAACTGCTCTTGGCCCAGTCACCTGGGCCACATGGCCTAGAGGTCTAGTAGTTCTTTATGCCTTACCTGCTGCTTGCCAACGATGTGCTGACTTCTATGCCAGAAAATTCCCAGCAAAAGAGGTCATTCTGCCTGAGCCCTGACCTAATATACCCCTAATAGGCCCCTGGTCAGGACTCCTTTTGGGCTCCACCCCCCAGCTAATACCTGGGGCTCTGGCTTGCCCTTTTACCTTTTTTCCTGCTTGGTGATGTTACTAGGCCCCTCTCCCTCTATTCCTCTGTCCCCAACCCCTCCCTCCTATGCACTTCTTCATGGTAGGGATCACTGGACAACCTGGCCTGCCTTTTAGTGGCAAGCCCCATTTTAGTGTTAATATTGAATAGTATGAATCCTCATACAGTTTTAAATACTATGGCATTTCTCAAGTGGCACCCTGTATAATGCTGCATCATACTCACAGTGTCAAAGCTTTTTTCATCTGCTTAGTATTTTAACAATAGAATGCTCTCCCTGGGTACTGTGTTACTATAGCACTGCTGGAAGAGTGCAGCAATAATTGCCTGGTGTAAAGCATGGAAACATTGAGAGTGATGGGGTATAATAACAATAGGAAACTACCGCTACCCCTGTCACTGACTGCAGACTGGAGGAAGGGCTGAAGAAGCCTCATGTGATGTGCCTAGTGAAACTACTCCCATGGTGGAGTAGCTAAGGCATAAGCACCTGTGTCAGTGTAGACCTGGGGATCAGGGTTTGATTCCCCATCCCCCAATAGTTTTATTTTTGTTTGCTGTTAGAAACTGAGTTACCCCCCTCCCAAGTTTTCACTTATCCCCTCAGTCCACACCCCCTCAGAGTTAGTTAATTGTGTTCTGGTGGGTGTGTTGTGGGCATGTTGGGGGATGTGGGGGATGTGGAGGTTGAGTACCCCCCTCCCCCCGCAAAAACAAAAAAAATCTAAATTTCTGCCATTGGTTTTTATGGTGTGTGCTCTTTTTGTTTCAGTCAGTGATTTCACCGATTCTGTTTGTGGCACACATAGTTTTGACTGTGGCATTCTTGGCAGTGCTGTTTTTGCCACAACATTATGATCCTGTGCCCTCTTCCTGTATACCACTGCACCGAGATAATCCTCACATAACTTTAAACAGACACTCAAGCCTTTCCCTCATGTCACTCTTTTTCATGCTGCCTCCACACAGTCCTAAAATTGATCATTTTTACTATTTAAACAGTAAAAAGCTCTCTCTAAATATTCTAGCACCATGATAATCACACTCAAGCCTTTCTCTTATGTCACTTTCTTTAGTACTGCATCATACACACACAGTCCAGAAATTGACATTGTTTACTTAATGTTTAAATAGTTAGAAGCTCTCTCTAAATAATATTGCACCGTAACAATCAAAAAAGCTAGTTACCATTTATTCTTCAGTAAATCATTCTGTAGTGTGTGTCTTTCAGTCACTTTGACTTTCTGCCTACAAGTAATGCAACATATAAAGTTTTATTCCTAGTAACCTTAAAATAAACAATGTGCGCAAGCAATACGGATACCCAGTTTCCACGAATGTACTCACCCTCTCAAGTTTCAGATATTGTCATGGCATCATTACTAGCTGCACTGATTGTGTGTTCTTTATCTTTTAAATAGTGCGATGACTGGGAGCATACTCCAGCTGTCCCAATCAGCCACTGCACCAACACCCCATCAATTGACATCAGCGTTGATGCAGTAGCCCGCTTCTGGTTGGCTGGGTCATTGGTATGCAACACAAATTAGATGCATGTGCTTCCCTGCCTGGGAGAAAACAACCCAGGGTCCTAATGCACCTGCTTTCTGCCCCAGAACATGGCTATTTTGGGGGGGGGGTCCATTTGGGGCTCTGTGTGCCTGACAGGTTGCAAAACCTGTTAATGCCATTGGTTAATAGTTTCTTCTTGTTTTTATCATTGATGTTTCATGTTGTCTCTCTAATATATAGGATACTGTATGGGGAGGAGAGCATAACGCAAATTTAATGCACACCCAAGGTGTGGAATGCTACATAAACCCAGAGGGCTTCACCCTCAGGGTTTATCAAAGCATCCCACACTGAGGGTGGGCATTAAATTTGCATTTATGCTCCCCATCCCATGCATTGTTTTATGTAATTGCTGGCTGATGATGTTTTCTTTAGTTGGAAAAATGGAAATGGCTGATGGTGACAAGAGTGAGGGGGTAAATTCCTGTGTTTGTAGAAACATGAAAACTGCTAAGCGCTAAGTTAAACTGCGAAAAATTGTTAGGAATACTTTTTTTTATTCAGTTCAGTCTTTTGATTACATTTTTATTTCTGTCCAGTAGTCTGCAAGGTTGAGTTTCCATGGAGATATGCTAATTAAGGTCATGTTGCCTCGGAGTATGCAAATGAGGTTGAGACCTCAGGTGCAGATGGCAGTTGTTCCAATTTTACTATGACAGGGAAAAAAACATAAGTACTGCTTTTTTTTTTGTAAAAGACAGACTTTTCCTGATGGTGAAATGAAGCGCTACTTGTGGTACCTACGAAGGACTCTTTGAGGAGATGTCAGTATGACTCGCATGTTCATGAAGCGCTGAGGTGCAGCGCGAGACAGGGGAAAGAGCAGGTGGCGCGTGTTTGCCGTTATAACGGGAAATTATAGCCTGTTCTTTCCCATTGAAAACAATGTCAGCCAGTTATTACATTACTTTAATGAACAAGTGTAATTGACATTCTTTACTTGGTACTTTGTCTATGAGCCATCTGACTGTAATACATTCATTTGCTGCCATGATGCAAATATTAAAACAATTTTTTCATTACATTTTATACCTCATGGTGTAAGTCCCAGTAATAAATTTACTAGATCTCGTTTTTTCTGTGATTAAAAAATGCACTTGATGGCATCCTTAATATTAGCCTCAGATTTTTAGAGATGGGCGCATTCCCAAAAAATACGGATATGTGTACCTCATTGATTGCATTTCCCCCGCCTGCAGTGTACTGTAGGTAGGATTAAAATGCTGTTGTTGGGTAGTAACTGTGGTCCTAAAATAGTATTGTGCTATCTTCTATCTGAACTCCTTCTAACTGGCAGCCTGCATAATATTTTAAATGTTCCTATATATAACATCTATAGGGCCAATTCTAGAAGCACCCCATGCATGTCTCAAGTTGTGACATACGAGGGGGTACAGTTGTTCCAAGGATCCTGCACCCAATTCTGTAAGGGGCAGGGTCCCCGAGGCTAAGTCCTGTGACTTGTGACAATCCAACAGGTATGCCAAATGAAGGGTGTAACTGAAGGGTTTGTTACAAGCCTGCAGCCCTGATCCACCAATTGTCACATACAGCCCCACAGGGCTTGCTCATGCCCCCGACCCCCAATAACATAGTAAAGCCCTGCAGGGCTTGCTCATGCCCCCAAACCCAGCAGTTTAATGAATGGTTGAAAAAATGGTGTGGAGCACAGGGGTTGGGCTTCATTGGGGACTGGGGTCCACCTGGAGGGACACCAGCCTATACTGGCAGGATGGTCAGCATCTGTCCAGGAAGGGAACAAGTCTTTTGAGCAATCGGTTTAAATGCTTCATTGGCAAGCTTTTAAACTAGTCAAGGGGGGAAGCACTGATAAGCAGCAGGAAAATCCCAGCCTCTCCCCTACAAAACAGGGTACTAAATGAGAAAAAGACCAAGGTAGAAAGGTCAGTGGGGGATGCTGCAAAAGAAGGTAAAGCCATCAAAAAATGGAAAGCAATGAGTACCAATGCCCGTAGTCTGAGTAACAAGCTTCCTGAATTAGTGGCCTTGATGGAGGAGGAACATCTGGATATCGTGACAGTCACAGAAACGTGGTACACACAAAACCATGACTGGGACATAAACATACCAGGATACACTATCTACAGGAGGGACAGGGAGGGTAAAAGAGGAGGAGGAGTAGCTCTTTACATAAGGGGAAGGAATCAAAGCAACAGAACAAAAGGGAAAATAGGGAGGAGAAGAAGCACTGTGGGTAAATTTGGAGACCGGCAATGGCACCACAATCCGCACAGGGGTTGTATATAGACCCCCTTCTCAGGGGGAGGAAATGGACAAGAAAATGATAGAAAGAATGCTTAGAATGACAGAAAAAGGGGAGATATTGCTGATGGGTGATCTGAATATGCCAGATGTTAACTGGAGTGCAGTTGCAGCAGCCACTTCAAAGAGTGGGGTTATTCTAGATGCCCTACAGGGGGGCATGTCTTAGACAACTAGTATTGGAGCCCACCCAAGAGGGAGCAATCTTAGACCTGGTTCTCTCACAGATGTAGAAGTGGGTAGCCATCTGGGAACTAGTGACCATCGAACAGTATGGTTCACAATAAACACAGCAATAGAGTCAAGCCATACAAAGGCAAAAGTACTGGACTTTAGGAGGGCTGACTTTGCCAAAATGGGTCAGTGCCTAAGGAATACACTAGCAAATGGGCAGGAAGGAGGGGTGGAAGAATAATGGGGAATAATAAAAACTGCCATCACAGAGGTAACAAGCCTTTGTGTGAAGCAAATAAATGAAACAATGTAAGAAACCACTATGGTTTTCAAAGGAAGTGGCAGTGAAGGTTCAAGAAAAAAGAAAGCATTCAGGAAGTACAAGGAATCACAGAAGGAACAGGACAGAGAACTGTATCAGTTAAAGCAAAAGGAAGCTGGGAAGGCAGTCAGAACAGCAAAGGCCCAAACCGAGGAAAAGATAGCCAACTCAGTTAAGAAGGGGGATAAAACCTTTTATAGGTACATCAGGGAGTGAAGGAAGACCAAGGGAGGGTTAGTGAGGCTTAATAAAGAGGAGGGGGTGGGCAGAGGGTGACTGTGAAAAGGCAGAGATAGTAAACAAATATTTTTGCTCAGTATTTACAAAGGAAGTGGGGGAGGTACCTAAAACAAACAGTAGAAATACTCTGGATACAGAAGTTGATACCAGTCCATTTACAGAAGAAAGGGTTCTGAAAGAATTCTTAAAACTGAAGGTGGACAAAGCAATGGGGCCTGATGCAATTCATCCCAGAATTCTAGAAGAACTAAGGGTAGAACAAGTGACACCACTGACTACCCTCTTTAACAAATCATGGGATGATGGGGTGGTACCCGAGGACTGGAGAAGGGCAGATGTGATTCCCCTTCACAAAAGTGGGAGCAAGGCAGAAGCAGGAAACTACAGACCTGTTAGTTTAATCTCAGTGGTAGGGAAAATGATGGAATCACTTCTGAAGGAAATAATTGTTGAGTATCTAAAGGCCAGAGGGGCTCAGAACCCAAGGCAGCATGGATTCATAGCGGGAAGGTCATGCTAGACAAATCTGATAGATTTCTTTGACTGGGTGACCAAAGTAGTAGATCAGGGAGGGGCTGTGGACATGGCCTACCTGGACTTTAGCAAGGCATTTGACACAGTCCCACACAAAAGATTAATATACAAGTTAGCCAGCCTGGGAGTGGGTCCCAAGATGACAGCCTGGGTAAAGAATTGGCTGGAGAATAGGACACAGAGAGTAACAGTAAATGGAGTCCACTCTGAAGAAAGGGGGGTTACTAGTGGGGTACCGCAGGGTTCAGTATTAGGACCGGTCCTCTTCAATGTCTTTATAAGCGACATTGCAGAGGGACTGGAAGGAAAAGTATGTCTCTTTGCAGATGACACAAAGATCTGCAACAGAGTTGATGCACAAGGTGGGGGTGGAAAGGATGAGAAGGGACTTGGCAAGGTTAGAGGAATGGTCAAATGTATGGCAGCTTAGATTCAATGCTAAGAAGTGCAAGGTAATGCACCTGGGAAACAAAAACCCAGGGGAAGAGTACACAATGGGGGGTGAGATACTAACAACAACAAAAATGGAAAGGGACCTGGGGGTAGTCATATCAGATGACCTAAAGGTGGGCAAGCAATGTGAGAGGGCAGCAAGGAGGGCTGGGGGGATACTGGGATGCATAGGGAGAGGCATCACCAGTAGAAAACAGGAAGTTATTATCCTCTGTACAGACAGTTGATGAGACACCATCTGAGTACTGCATACAGTTCTGGAGACCCAATCTCCACAAAGACATAGACAGGATGGAGGATGTCCAGAGGAGGGCAACTAAATGGTGCAGGGTCTGCACCGGAAGACATATGAAGAGAGACTTAAGGAGCTGAATATGTATAGCCTCGAGGAAAGGAGGGAGAGGGGACATGATAGAAACTTTAAAGTACCTCAAGGGAATCAACAAAGTCCAAGAGGGTAGCATCTTTCAAAAAAAGAGGTGTTCAAGAACAAGGGGGCACAATTTGAAGATAGAAGGGGCAGCTCAGAGGTAATTTAAGGAAGTATTTTTTCACAGAGAGGGTTGTGGATGCATGGAACGGCCTTCCGGAGGAGGTTGTGGAGTCAAAACAGTGGTGGAATTCAAGCATGCATGGGACAGTCATAAGGCAATTCTAGGGGGTGGGGGTAGGAAGAAGTAGGCTGCTGGTTAACTAGGATCTGCAGCTTATCCATTAGGTAGGGAAATGGGCAGACTGTGTGGGCCAAGCGGTCCTTATCTGCCATCAAAATCTATGTTTCTATATTATGTTTCTATAATTTGCAAAAAGTGGCCCCCCAACCCAAACTCTGATCCCAAAAATGATATTACTAACACCCATGTCCCCATCTTCCCTGGTAGTTTAGTGGTCCCCCACCTTGCAGTGCTCCACCAGCACAACTCCCCCAGACCCATTTCAAGCTGGCAACTGGCACAGCCTACCTCTCACCACCATGGCCAGCCACCAACTGAACACTGAATGAGTGCATACTACTGTACATACATGCTCAGCGAATGAGCTGTCATTCACCATGTGCTTATGTACAGTAGTATGCGCTCATTCAGTGTTCAGTCAGTGGCTGGCCATGGTGGTGAGAGGTGGGCTGTGCCAGTCACTGACTAGGAATTGGTGTGGGGGGTGTGTTGGGGCTGGACTGGACTGGCACTGCCGGGTAGGGGGATAGGGGGACACTAGACTACCAGGGATTTCGGGGCTTTTTCCATTGGGGCCATATTTACATTTCAAGCAGACTGGTGTACAGGGATTGGGATATGGGAGGGCTGCACTAGCCCTGTGAAACAGTTTGACAGTGGGTGATTGGGGTGGGGGGGTGCACCAATTGCCCTGCGGGGCATTTACACTGTGGGGGATCAGGGCATGGGGAGTGCACCAATTGCCCTCTGGGGCATTTCACCAAACATGTTTTGGGGTTTGGGGGCATGGGGGGTTCCAAAGCCCTACCAGGCTTATTCCATTGCTTGAGAGATTGGGGCTGGCTGCACATTACACAACCCCTAGTGGACACAAAGTATACTTACACCAGCTATTAGCTGGTGTAACTGTACTTTTGCGGATGTCCTCCCGGAGTTGTTCAAGAATAGCCAGTTTGGGGACTTGGAGGCTGCCCTTACAGAATAGGGCGCAACTGCTGCCTAAACCCCCTAGTGCCATGTAGCAGGGGGTTTATGAAGTAACTGGTGGTGTAAGTCCACTTTGGCGCAAGCAGCCTGTGACATGTCACAGACTGCTTTGCAGAATATCGAATGTTGCAACTCCTGGCATAAACTGCTACTTGCACCATTTCCTTTGGTGCAAGTTAATTTACACTAGTGGTGGGTCAAGTGGCCTCAATTCGCTCTTTGAAGTGATTCACAGAGTCAAGGTGAATTCACAGAGTGCTCTGTAATGTGAAGCAGAGTAACTTGCGTTATGATGGGTAATGCAAAGTCCTTTGAAAAACAATGATTTTGCATTACTCCGCCTTTCCAGACCACTACTCCACCAAATTTAAGGTGAAGTGCATTGAAAACAATGTACTTCACCTCACTTTGCCTTGTTTTTAAGGTCTGAAGGTGAATTTTACAGTGATTCATGGGAGTTCAGGTCACATGGGCTCTATATTGATCTACACAGCCTCAGTTTGGGTTAGTGTGTGTAGGAAGTTATAGGAGACAGTGTGCTCTGAGAGCTGTAATTCAAATCTTCTAAAAGCTGTTAAAAAGCCTTTTTGAGTAATTTTTTTGCTCAAACTTTAGTTCATTGATTGTAGGAAACCCTCCTGTGCTCATATCATCGAGTGTTTTTGTGTGTGAATTTTGAATGTTAATGTACAATATTGAGTCTGTTTAGTAAGAGACTGTGAAAGTGTGCTTCGGGGGAGGGGCGTATCTGTGGTGTAGGCAGATTTAAGTTGGAGAAATAGGGAGTTCTATGTTTTTTGGTTATATTTTTGTTATATAACCGACTGTGTTAATATATAGACAGTAATATTGTCAGTAATTGTGAAATGTTCTTGCTGATTGTGCGTTGTGTGGATCTGGTGCAGCAGTTCATAATTTCAGATTGTTTGCAATACGTGGCATATTACTGAACTTTTCAATTAGTTACGCATTACTTGTAGACAAATTGTGTGTGTGTGTGTGCGCGGTGCTGCGTGACATCAAAAATACACCTTTTATTGTGCCACAGTGTAATTGCAGGCACAGCAGTGTGAACCTGCTATCCACTGCAGCTGCGTGATTTTGTACTGCCATTGTGGTATCTTTTCTTTATTTTGCTGCTTGCACTGCCATAAAAACCTGGAGTCAGTGCGTCCCCCCACTAGCAAAAAGAACTGTTTTCCAGATTGGATTGTTTGTGACTTCAGCACCACTGGTTAGTTAAGGTGTTATTTTCACTTGTGAATTTGCGTCTGTATCTGTTGCTGAAGACACAGTTGTTTTTTTGGCTTCACATCCAGCGCCCCCCCACCCAGAGTGAACGTTCCAAAATCTAAATTTGTTTAGAATATTGTTGTTGATCCCCCAAAATGCCTACAAAGAGATGTGCAAGCACAGCTGGTTCTCATCATGGCACTGCTGCCAGTGTTAAGATTGTCTGTTGGGATGGTAGAACGCAGATGCAGAAGTGCATTGCTGATGTGAGGAAAGGTATTTCTCCTCCAATGTTTTTTACAGCCCAGTCAGTAGCTTCACTCATAGTTGGAGGAGATGATGTTGTCCCAGCCGGTGGTGTTAGTGCAGTTGCTGGTGGTGGTAGTATGAGTACTGTATTGCTGCCTCAAGTTCCACTTCTGACCAGTGTACCGAGTCCAAAAATATAGTGGAGTGCGATGCAGTGTGAGTGAGTGGCAGTGTAGATGATGTCATACTTCCCAGTAAGATCCCAGTAACTGAACATGAAGATTCTGATAATCATGTCAACGATTGCATACAATGTGACATTTCTTCCACCGTGGTTCGGGTCACACATTTTCCATGCAGTGATTCACAGTGTGATGAAAAAATGCCAGGTGATGGTGGTGTTGATGATGATGATGAATCTGATGATGATGATGTTGCTGTGGTTGCAACATGCAGTCCACATGCCAGCATCCAAGCAGAAGATGTGGATGTGGGTGATGTTGATGAATACGATTATGATGTAATTGACCCCAGTTGGGAACTGGAGGAAAAGAAATTTAATGTGGCTGTGTCTGGGTCTGTTTGCATTAACCCCCCCCCCCCATAAAAACTTGTGATTTACCAGTTTCAGTTGATGGTGATGATGATGATGACCCAGTAATAATGATAGGTAGTCATGGTGGTCAGTTGCAGTCCAAGCATGTTTTGCCCAAGAAATCATGTAGCACACCCCCACTTCATGGCTTAAAAGAACAGAGTCCAATAAGAAGTATCATGGACATGTTAAAAGTAGAGAATGACAATCCCTTGTTTGGGATTTTTTTGTGCAAGATGCAAATGATGAGTCAGTTGCAATCTGCCAGGTTTTCCATGTCTGTGTGAGCTGAGGTAAAAAGGAGAGCCATCTGGGCACAGGAGGACAGCATACGCATCTTAAGAATAGGCACATGGCACTGTGAACCCAGCACAAGATGGCAGCTAATACCACAGTGGGGCGTTCACCCTCATCATCAATCATAACGAGCATGTTATCCTCTTCCATGACTGTTAAATCCAGTAGGAAATTAAACGTGTGCAGTAGTGAGGAAATAAGAGCAGAGGATTACCACAGGCATGATGAGGTGGAGGAGCATAATGATTTTGAAATGTTGTCCAGTGCTGGTGAGAGTAGCTGTTTTGGTGGTGGTGGTGGTGAATGCAGTATGTCTAGTGCAAGTGGTACATCAGTTGGTAAACCTGGCAAAATAACTGCATTTGTGGGTTTGTCATCATCACCTGTGCAACCGTCTTCATCAAATGTCCACACTTCACCCCCTGCCATTCACAGAGCAGAACCATTTGTCATCACACCCTGTGTAAAATGTTTAAGTCAGCCCACGTTACAGAGTGTTTTTGCGCATAAGCTGAAGTACTCCCCCAGTCATACAGTGTCACGTGAACTTAATGCTGCTGTAGCTGAAATGCTGGCAATTGATCTTTTGCCCTTCTCCTTTGTGGAGTATTCTGGGTTCCAGTGATTTGCTGCATGTGCCTTTCCAAAATGGAAAGTCCCATCCAGGACATACTTTTCAACCTGTGCTGTCCCCAAGTTGTACCGCACTTTGTCCGACTCAGTAAGATATGCCCTTCAACATTCCTCCTCTCCATTCATCCATTTAAGTATGGATATGTGGACAAGTGGCAAAACAGCGGGGAGTTCATATTTGTGTATAACTGCACACTGGGCGTAGGTGCCGGGGGTTGTTTGTGATGTTGGTAGTGTGAATAATCAATGCAGTAAGGTGGAGTGTCATGGTAGCAATCTTCCAGGAATTCGACAGCATGCAATGACTGCTATGCACAATGTGACCTGTTCACACACAGGTGAAAACATGTTGGATGTGGTACTGACTGAAACTGACAAGTGGCTGAACCTCCTGTCCCTGAGAGCTGGGTTCACAGCAAGTGACAATGGGTCAAATGTGATGAAATGCATCATGAATGGTGGCTTTTTTCGTGTTCCATGCATGGCCCATTGTTTAAATCTTGTGGTGTAGGAGTTTCTGCTGCACCCTGATGTAAAGGAAATGCTGACAGTTGCATGCCATATCTGCTCTCACTTTTCACGATCTGCAAAGGCCCATGACCAACTTTGGCAGTTGCAGATGCGAAACAGCCTCCCTCAGCACTGCTTGAAGCTGGAAGTTGTCATCCAGTGGAACTCCACTTTATACATGGCAGAGAGGTTGTATGAACAATGCAAAGCCATCTCAGAATATCTTGTGATGCACACTAGCTGTGACAATTCCGGGGCATCCATGTCTATGATGATTGAACAGTGACGCCTCATGGACTCTGTAATAACAATTTTGCAGCCTTTTGAACATGCCACACAGGCAGTGAGTGGTGAGTCTGCCTCCATTAGCAAATAAATTCCACTGCTGTTGATGCTGAGGCAAACATTGGTGAATGTACAGCATGGCCTTGATGTTGCAGGAGACAGTGCTAGCAGTATGTTGCTGAAACACATGCTGACAGTATTCGACCAGAATTGTCACATTTTGAGCATTCAGCATAGTGACAATTTTGCCATAGCAACAATGCTGGATCCACGATACAAATGTGGAATTGCCTCAGTACTGGAGGAAGGGCCTGAACAGGTAAAAAATGCCAGTGGCAACTGGTGCGCTTGGTTCATGGGGCACAGAACTTATGTGCCAAGGTCAGCAAACCTCAGCAGTATAATCAGGCTGAAGATGCACCTGAAGTAGTATCAAGCATATCCTGTAAGGGGAAGGGGACTGCAGTTCCAGGTGGTCTGTCATCCAAAGCGGTTGGTGTTAACCCACTTTGGAAGGCTTTGTCCCAAGTGGGGATTTGTGAAATAAATGATTACGGAGAACAGGATGATGCACCAATCACTGGACTTAGTGCTGCACAGAGAATGGTTGAGTCATATTTGTCTGAAAACTGGCACCTGTCAATAACTGATGATCCTCTTTTGTACTGGAGTGGAAAGGTCAGTGAATGACCAGAGCTGACTGCAGTGGCACTGAAGTACCCCACATGCCCACCCTCCAGTGTAAGTGTCAAGAGGGTATTTAGCTCAGCAGGTGCAATAGTTATGGATCGTCAGACATACCTGTCTCCTGCAAATGTTAGTTTGCTAACATTCATAAAAATGAATGAGAGGCACATACCAGCACAGACTGCAACCTCAGTATTGGTACCCCAGCCTAGTTATAGTGGTTTTGGTGATGTAGAAATGGACCATCCTGGTGGCACTGGCAGTGGCAGCATGAAACGGCCTACCACTGACATAGATGATGACACAATGGAGAAAGAATTTCCCAGTGGTCACACTTTAGACATAGATGACTGTGAGGGCAGCTTTCTTTATGAGGATGATGATGTGGTTAATGTTGGCATAATTTAACTGAAGTTGTTAAAAGGTGCTGACCTTTGTTGTGTGATACATGTTTTCTTTTTTGTGACTTTGTGTGCCCCTCTGGACCACCACCACCAGGACTGATGTTAGCCACCACAGAGAATGATTTTGTGTGCCACCCCAGACCACAACCACCAGGACTGATGTTAGCCACCACCACAGAGAATGACTTTGTGTCCACCCTCGGACCACTACTACCAGGACAGATGTTAGCCACTGCCACCACAGAGACTGACTTTGTGTGCCCCTGGACCACCACCAGGACCAATGTTAGGCACTGCCACCACCATCAGATGCAGGACGATGTCACAGAGAATGTTATTATGTGCCACAGCTATCACCACCAGCACCCACCACCAGTGTCAGAAGTTGTTTCAGTTGATGACCATAACCATCATTACCAACCAGACTCGAGAAGGATGCAGATGAAATCTGTGAAGAAGTAACCAAATAAGAAACCATTAATGAGACCTACCTGCAAATATGCTCCCCCCCAAAAAAAATACTTACCTTCATTGGCTTGAGAGTTATCCATTTCCAATTTCAAAGCAAAAAGTTCTCATCAAGCACTGGAAAGTGCACACCAACAGTATCTGTGACCTGTGATACAAAACAATACAATAAGTACATGTCTATATATGTCAACCCCACCTACAAAATACAAATATATATATATATATATATATATATATATATATATATATATATATATATATATATATATATATATATATATATATATATATATATATATATATATATATATATATATATATATATATATATATATATATATATATATATATATATATATATATATATATATATATATATTATAGTAGCACAGTAGTGCTACTATAGTTAGGGTTGAGGAGCCATTTTAAAGTTAAAGGGTCAAAATTGACACCTTAATAACTTTGCCACCATTCAATGGAATTGTCTAAAATTTGGTATGCATGATTAGGCATGGTAGGTCTTGGGATCTGGCAAGTTTTGTACTGTTCTGATATATGGCTGCAAAGTTAGTAAGCGGCAATGAAATGTGCGTTTACGCTTTTTTGCAAATTCTTTGCCCTCGCCTACAGGTCACATGGTTTGTGCAACCAGTCCAAAAATGTCAGGGAACATGCGGCCAGGGTCCCTGATATGCCTTTTGAAGATTTCGTGAAAACATATTAATAGGTTCAAAAGTTAGTCAGAAAATAAGTTCCCATTATAAGTCAATGGGAAAAGTTAACAAAAAGTGCAAAAGCATCGTACATGCAGTTTTTAGTGTCGCAAATGACCCCAGTAGTGTAGCAAGTAAGCCATTTTTTTTCAGTTAGTGATCACAGATATGCTTGGCATTTAAATTTGGGACCATCTAGGGACACAATTCTTTTTGTGTTCACCTAGTCGGACCCTGAGGATGCTAGCCATGTTTTTATTTTGGGGTTAAACATCACAGAAATATGTTTTCCAAATTTCTGGAAAAAGTAGTGTCGCAAAGTAGTGTCACACTCACGACACTTTCTCAAAATTTGCGAAAGGTGTCGCAAATTGCGACACTACTTTTCCAGGCTATGGCCAAAAAGACAACACTTCTTTGCCACCCTGCTGCAAAAGAACAGTTTGGACTTTTGAGCTGAAATTTGGAGGGAAGGCAGCCAACATCTCACAAATGTGCCTTTCTGTAGTTTGGTGAAAAAATATTGTACCACTCCCAAGTTATGGTTCTCTGAATTTAATGTTTTCTCCCATAGAGTAACATGATGGTGTACACCGTGCCTTTCAGGGCTCGTATCTCAAAAATGGTGCGAGATACAGTTTTTACATCACAATGCAAAATGGTAGCCAGGAAAATAATGATTTCTGTGAAATGTAAATTTTTTTCTACGTCATATGATTGCTGACATATTTGCAATTAAGTACTTCCAATGCTCATTTTAAGCTTCTATTCCCTATACAATGAATACATTCTTTATGCACATTGTATTTCTCTATGCAGTTGTCCAGTAAATACAAGGTATGCAGTTCCGTTACTGTTACACTTACTGTTTCAACTTGCGTTTATGTCCCCGTTTGTGTTACCGTTCCCATGTACGCCACCATGTGCGTTACCCTTTGTGTTGTCATTTGCGCTTGCGTTTTCCTTACTGTTACCATTTCCATTTCCACCATGTGCTTGCGTTGCTGTTCTCCCGCCACTGCATTGCATTCACTATTTCTCATCATCATTCTCAAAAAGAAGGGAAATTAGAGGCAAAAAACTCCATTTAATGCATTAGTTAGGGTTGTTCCACAGCAACAAAAGCGAGGAAATTTGGTGTTAGGGTTGAAAGCCCCCCTTGGACCTCCCCAGTCCACCCCCCAACTGGCATTGGGGTGCGCTTTGGGGTCATCGGTCCTAACTATCACCCCATTCTCCTATACCTCTGCTTCTTCTACGCATGTGATGGGATGAGAGATTAGGGCCGGCGACCCCAGCACCGCTGCGGTTGGGGGCTCAACCTAACACTGCTTTCCTCCCTTTTGTCACTGTGGAACAACCCTAACTAATGCATTAAATGGAGTTTTTTGCCTCTAATATATATATATTGGCCCGGATATTCAAACTGCACCATTCTGAGGCGCAAGCCCTTGCGCTGCTCAAAATAGTTGCTCAGGGGTGTGGCCGGGGCGATATTCAAAGGAGTTGCGCTATTGAGCAACTCCTTTGAATATCACCCCCCAGCCACAGCCACTGTGCATGGCGCAGTGGAACTTGAGCCACCGCAAGTTGTCAGAGTTGAGCATTAAACTTGCGGTGGCGCAAGTACCATTGCGCCATGCTGCAAATTTCCGATATTCAAAAGGTGACATGCAAATGGGGCCGACAGATTCATACAAGGCGTAGGGGGGGCCATTTGTATCTGATTCCATAGCCCATTGCATGCCATTATGGCATGTAAGTAAGCCCATCCCGAGGACTTAGCCTGGCCGCCCCGCCAGGCAACGGCCGTCGAGGACAACGCGCACCACTGCAGCCCGGTCGCGGGCTGGCGTGAAAACAACCCCATGCCCACATCTCCCAATGCCCGAGCGTGGGCAGAGCGATGACTAACCCCAGTGCCAGATCGTGGGCAGAATGTAAAGAACCCCCGACCCAAATATCTCCCTGGTGGTCCAGTGGACCGTATTGCCCGATCGCGGGCAAGATGTCAGTGACAACCCCAAGCTATCTCCTGGTGTCTGAGTGTCCCCCCACCCCACCCACCCACAAAAGCCACCACCCCGCCCCGGCAGCGGCGGGTGGCAGCATCCCACCTGCCTGCCGCCCGCCGCCCGCACGACTCAACTGTCTGGTAGGGCTGCCGCCCGTGGTGCAGAACTAGAACCAATGGGCGTGCAGCCCATACCGGCTATGACAAGTCAGATTTGAGATGAACTCATTACAAAATCTGGACTATCATGTATGAGCTGCGCCCAGTGGCTCTAACTCGCAATCAAGCGTCTGCTCCCAATAGGTCGGGTCGGAGAGGCGGCGAGGCGGCGAAGGGAGATGCTACCAGCTGCTGGCTGCCCGGAGTCGGGTGGTGGGGCTGGCTGAGGTGGGAGATGGGAGAAGAACTGGACACCAGAAGATGTTTGAGTGGAGTTGTCACTGGACATTCTGCCCGTGATCGGCGTCACGTCACTGGACCACCAAGGATAAGGTCGGGGAAGTCTTTACATTCTGCCAGCGATCGAGCACTGGAGATGTTCATGTTCTGCCTGCGATCGGGCATTGAAACTGTTTGGGTGGGGGGTTGTCATGATACGTTCTGCCCGCGATCGAGCAATTGGGAGCTGTTTGGGCGGGGGTTGTCATGATATGTTCTTCCCATGATCGGGCATTGGGAGCTGTTTGGGTGGGGGTTGTCATGATACGTTCTGCCCATGATCGAGCATTGGGAGCTGTTTGGGCGGGGAGGGTTGTTTTACATTCTGCCGCGATCGGGCTGGTGGGGGCACAGGGAGTGAGTTAGGGGCCAGCCACGGGTGGCAGCTGCTGTATTGTGCCTTGCAATACAGCAGCTCACCTGTGGGTGGCCCTCAACCTGATCCTTTTTTTTTGGCTCAAAGTTGTGCAGGCGCAGGTTGGGGTTGCGCCTGCACAACTCTACCTAACCCGACTGAATATCGGGTTGCGCGGTTTTCATGCATAGTTCCTCCCCTCCTGCTGAGCATGCATTCATTTGCATTGCGCTGTTGCTCAGCCTGTTTCAGTAACTGCTTCACCTCCTGCTGAATATCGCCCGGAGAATGGCTCAATGTGGGACTTGCTGGCGCAACCCTGTTACGCATGGCGCAACCCTTTTGAATATCTGGGCCATAGAGTATGGTAGCATGGTAGTGCTACCATAGTTAGGGTTGAGTAGCACTTTTAAGATTAAAGGGTGAAACTTTGCACCTTAATAACTTTGCCACTGTTCAACGGATTTGCCTGAAATTTGGTAGGCATTGGGGGCACCATAGATCTTGGGATCTGCCAACTTTCGTACCAGTCGAATATATAGCTGTGGAGTTATTAAGCGACATCCGTGTACGCAATTATGCTTTTTTGTGAATTCTTTGCTCGTGCCTACAAGTTGCACGATTTGCGCGACCAGTCCAAAACTTCAGGGAACATGCAGCCAGGGTCCCTGATGTGCCTTTTGAAGATTACATGAAAAAATATTAAATGGTTTAAAGGTTATTCAAAAAAACAAGTCCCCATTGTAAGTCAATGGAAAAGTTAACGAAAAGTTTGAAAGTGTCGCAAATGCACTTTTTAGTGTCGCAAATGGCCCTAGTAGTGTCGCAAATCTGCCATTTTGTTTTCAGTTGGTGATCAGAAAAATGCTTGGCATTTAAAATTGGGACCATCTAGGGACACAATTCTTTTTGTGTTTCCCTAGTCGATCCCTGAGGATGCTAGGCATGTCTTTATTTTGGGGTTAAACACCCCAGAAATATGTTTATCAAATTTCTGGAAAAAGTAGTGTTGCACCTGTGAAGCTTTTACAAATTTTTGTGAAAGCTTTTGCAAATTTTGACTACTTTTCCAGACTATGGCCAAAATGACAGGAATTCTTTGCCACCCTGCTGCAAAAGAACGGTTTGGTCTTTTGGGCTGAAATTTGGAGGGAAGGCAGCCAACATCTCACATATGTGACTTTTGGTGGTTTGGTGAAAAAATATTGCACAGATGCCAAGTTACAGTACTCCAAATTTGACATATTTTCCCACAGACTAACATGGTGGCGTAAGCCGCGCCTTTCGAGGCTCGTATCTCAAAAACAGTGCGAGATACGGATTGTTTGTCATGACAATGCATAGCCCTATGGCTTACTCACTCAGCAAAACCTAGCCCAGAAACTCATGAATCATGTGAAATTTAAATTTTTTTTCTATGTTATACTGATCCTGAGATATCAGCAATTTAGTATTCCAACAGCTCATTTTCTGCTCTGAGGCCCATTATCATGCATACATTCTTTCTACACACTGTGTTTCTCTATGCAGCCGTTGGGCAAATACAGGGTGTGCGCTTCGGTTACTGTTACAGTTACCGTTCCCGCTTGTGTTTTCGTATCCATTTGCATTACCATTCCCGTGTACGCCACTGTGTGCCTTACCCTTTGCATTCTCGTTTGCGTATGCACTTGCGTTCGTATTTTCATTTCTGTTTACTTTGCCATTATTTTTGCTGCTAACATTACCATTTGCGTTTCCAATTGCCATACTGTCACCGTGCACGTCACGGTTTGCATTTCCTTACACGCTTGCGTTTGTGTTTCTGTTTTCTTTGCAGTTATTGTTACTGTTACCATTACCATTAACATTTACAATTGTGGTACCGTCACTGTGCGTATTACGGTTTGCGTTTCTGTATGCGCTTGAGTTTGCATTTCTGTTTCCTTCAGCATTATTGTTGCTGTTACCTTTACCATTTGCGTTTACAATTGCAGTACCATGACCATGCGCATAACGGTTTGTGTTTCTGTATGTGCTTGTGTTCGCATTTCTGTTTCTATTTTCTTTGGCATAATTTTACTTGTTACCATTGCCATTGGCATTTCCAATTGCTGTACCATGACCATGAGCATTACGATTTGCGTTTCTGTATGCGCCTGCATTCACATTTCCGTTTCTGTTTCCTTTGGTGTTTTCTTTTCCATTACCATTACCATTTGCATTTTCAATTGTGCTACCGTGACCATGGGCATTACACTTTGCAGTTCTGTATGCACGTGCATTTGCATTTGCATTTCTCTTTCCTTTGGAGTTATTGTTGCTGTTACAGTTACCATTTTCATTTACAATAGTGGTACCGTGACTGTGCGTGTTACCAGTTGTATTTATGTACATGCTTGCATCTCCATTTGCATCACTGTTCGCTTTTCCATCACTTTGCACTTGTGTTTCTAATAACCTTTATGTTACCTTTTATGTGCGTAACCATTAGCGCTTGCATTGCAGTTACTGTTACTATGTCACTACACATCACGTGGTGGGAGCGTGGGGCCTGAAGGCCGTGCTCCCCCCACTGCATTCTATTCACTATTTATAGTCCTCCTTCTCAAAAAGAAAATAAATTCATGGCAAAAAAATCCATTTAATGCATCAGTCAGGGCTGTTCCATAGTGACAAAAGTGAGAAATTTGGTGTTGGGGTTGACCCCTTGCACCCCAAGCCACCCCAACCGGCATTGGGGTGTACATTGCGGTCATCGGTCCTAACTCTCACCCATTCTTCTATACCTCAGCTTGTTTACACATGTGATAGAGTGAAAGTTGGGGCCTCGACCCCAATGCACCCGGATGCCAGTGAGGGCGAGCTGAGGGGTGCAAAAGGCTCACCCTAACACTGAATTCCTCACTCTTGTCACTGTGGAACAACCATAACTGATGCAGTAAACTAGTTTTTTGCCATGATATATATGTATATATACTGTATATCAACTCACAAAGGCTCCTATTAGTGTACAGACAATGGGCACCCTTCCATCCAGTTGAGATGATCAGATTCACATTGTTTTTCTGGGACTCGCAGAACACATTGGACCAGCAACAGTTTGCTCACGGTGATCATTTCATTCTGACAGGACTTTGTATGTGGTGTAATGCTCCCATTTCACTTCGTTACCACTTGTCAATTTCATGGACACAAGACAGATGCATTTTGGGGATGCAGAAAAAATGTGGGGACTCTGTGTGGACACTGCATGCATGACTGCATGCACAATAAATTCTGGGGGACTTTGTATGTGGTGTAATGCTATTTCAATTTGTTACCATTTGTCAATTTTCTGTAGACAAGACAGATGCATTTTGTGTGTTGTGATTGTGAACACATAATGTTGTACTTATATTATAAATTAAAGCAGCATTGCAAGAATGTGGTGACAATTCTGACCTATACTTTTTTACGCTATTTTACATTGCCAGCCACTAGTTGCCTCCTGACTTGTATGATACCCTTCTTTTCAAAATTTGTGTCTGCTTTACTACTTTTACTCATGTCTGAAAAAAAAGGAGCATACCATTTAATATTGTTCAGACCAGGTTTTTATCACTATTTGCAACTGTTTTTCAATAAATATTGTTCTGTGAGGTCATAAAATACTGCCTGCTGTATAACTGTTAATTTTACAACAGAAGTGATACATAACAACTGATGGAGAAAAACAGCAGAAAATACTGACAAAGACCCGATCCACACTGTATTAAAAGGAGTGCTCCTTTTATTATTTCAGACATAAAAAAGTAGTAAAGCAGACACAAATACTGGAAATTATAGTATCATACAAGTCAGGATGTAAGTAAAGTGGCAATGTAAAATAGCATTAAAAAGTATAGGTCAAATTTTCCAAAAGATTGTTGCACTGCTGCTTTAAAGAGATTCACCAAGTTACATAGTTACTATGGTGTTGCACCCAATATATGGGTGCCTTACCTTTAGGCGAATCGTTCCTGTTCTACATGTCCTTATATAGTGCAATACTTTTCTGGCAAAAATGGCAGTAATTGCATTAAAACAGGTAACAGAGGACTTCCCGTTCTGAAGAACTGCCCAAGTTCTGCCCCCCACACTCAACAATATTATGACATGATGCCAGGGAGAGTGCAGGGGGCGTGCTCCATTATACTGAATGGTCAGCATCTTTCCGAATGTTTCTTTATGTTTTAATGGTCAGTTTCTGGTGAAACGTGGCACACATTTCCACTAACAAAGCTCTTGTCACTGGAAATGTGCCCACATTTCACTGGAAACGACCATTATAACATAAAAGAAACATTCACTGAACATTCAATATAATAAAAACATGCCCTGCACTCTCCCTATCATCACTGCGATCACTGAGTGAGGCAAGCTCGAACGCCTCTTCAAGCGGGGAAATCTCCATGTTCTGTTTTAGTAAGTATGTGGTGTTTGCCAGAAAAGCACCTGCTCTTAAGAATATGTGTAGCACAGAAAGATTCCTAGTAAGGTGCCCATATATTGGAATACCAATAACATGAAAGTTGGTGAATCTCTTTATTGCCTGTTTCACAAACAAAATATTTATGCAGCCTCAGTAATATTTACTTTGTGTTGGGACTCATGATTTTAAGTGTTTTGCAAAAAGCATGACTGAGCAGAGCAAGTATGTTGTGCTAAACTGCATGTGTGCCATCAGTGTTCTTTCCTGTGTGTGCATTCATTGTCCAGCTTCGTGCAAAGATATATATGGTGTGACTTGTTGCAGTATCTCAAGAATAAAAATAACAAAGAATGCATGACGTATATTTTATTTGTACCATCACCACCAGCGGAGTAAGTGATATGATATTTTTTCAGAGGTATCGGGCCACTGTGCACCTCAGTCACTCACAATGCACACATGACTTAGCGGATATCATAGCACAAAAAGCACAGGCTCTCCTAAAAGTCATGTGCACAGTATGACTAAGGTGCATTCTGGCCAGACACCTCTGAAAAAGTTTTGTATCACTTAGTCCGCTGATGATGATGGTGACAAAAAAAAAATATGCATTATTCTGCTCGCTATTCTTTCTACCATAAACACTACAAGTCAGCAGTATATGTTTGCAAGAAGCTGCACAATGTCTGATGTCACACACACACACACACACACACACACACACACACACACACACATATGAAACAACACTGACTGCACACATTCAATTTAGCACATCATACTTGCACTGCTCACATCAGCTTTTCCACAACCACTCCACAACAGAAAGTAAATATTACTGATGCATTGCATTATAGCAACAGGGCAACAAGAGCATGTATGACTGTCTATTATTAAACATAAAAAACAAAATCACAAAACACTACAGCAGTGGGGGGGGGGAGGTGTCCAGAAAAAATATGTTAATAGGGGATTCCGTGGTGTTCCAGCAGGAGGTGGAGCATTGATGCTATCTGTTGCTGCTATTGCTGGATCTGCTCCACCTGCTGCTGCACAGCACCCACCGTCTTATTGCTTTCCTCAAGGACTCCCCACACCAGTGCAATGTCTTCCTGCAATGCAGGCACTGTGGCAGGGTCCACTGTAGCAGGAAAGCCAGGTAGTGGTGGTGGTGGTGGTGGTGAGGGTGGTGCTGGTGGCTGTGGTGGCAGTGGAGCAGCTGCTGCTGTTGCCCTCCTTCTGCTACAGCAGCAAGGCACAACACCCCCAGCACCCTCTGCCACAGACACAGAAGGGCCAACAGGTGGATGCCTGGCACCTTCAGTGGCAGCCTGCCACTCCACCTTGTGGTGGTTTGCCATATGTGTGTGCTGGCCACCGGTCCCCAAATTTGTCCCCAAGGGGCCATGGTGCACCTACACATCACATAAATGGCAAACCACAATGGTGCTGTTCCCTCCAACACAGTTAAAAATCTGCCAGACTGGGGAGCTGTGGGGGGGAACCAGGCACAGAAGGGGCAAATGTACTGCCGGCAGCACCATCATGCACCTGGTGCTCCACCTGTGGCTGTGGAGGTGGTGGAGGGGGTGCTGCTGGAGCCCCTGCAGCTGCTACTTGTGGCGGTGGTGGTAGTGGCGGACATGGTGGATGTGTCTCCGCCGCCGGTGACACTGGTGGTGCTGCTGCTTCCAGAGGGGGAGAGGCAACACCAAACAGCCAGGAGTGGTCCAATGACACCCAACCACTCCCACGCATCCTCACTCCCCTCTGCCCATGCCCACGGGCCACAGACGCTCCTCCCGGGTCCATCGCTCACAACTAATTCCCTCTCTGACCAAAACCTCAAAAGACTGCTTCACATGCACTCACAGTCTCACACACATGCACACACACAGTCACACACACACAAAACAAAAATTATAAAACAAACAAATCAGTAGCAAAAAAGAACTGAAAAAACACACTACAAAAAAAAAATAAAGATTTAGCTTTTAAAAAAGCTGGGTTTTTTTTAGCAATTCGCAAGATATGTAGGAACAATACCACCAAACTCTCCTCTACACACAAAATGCTTCCTCCTTCTGCCACTGCAAAGGAGAAAGTAAAACTAACTGCTTTTATGATTCACTTCCTTCCTGCCTGGCTAAAGCATGTGACTTACAGTACTGTAAGCCATGTGATGTGTGAGGTGCTGCCTATATTGTTGTCACTTTGCCTTACTTTGTGTTAAGGCAGAATGGCAATGCAAAGTCATAATGCAAAGGCAAAGTGAGCACTTTCCAATGGTCACTTTGTGTAGTGCTAGGTTAATGCAAAGTGGCCACTTCACAGGCGGATTTTAAATTCGTTGCATCTCTAATTTATACCAGGCATAATCTTTTAAGAGTCTGGCCCTACGTGTTTATTTATGACAAATATTTACAATTACTGATGTCATTTATCTTGAATGGAATCAGATTCACTAATTTTAATGTGTCCTCTGCTATTCCTATAATTAATATATTTGGTCAAAAATGTCAAGAGTTGGAATTGTATAGTAAGGACCATTTGTACAGCTTATAACACTACAAGTTAAAAATTTGTTTCAGCATTGTTATTATGTTTACATATCTTTCATTTGTATATTTGGGGGCTGATATTTAGAAAACTGCACAAATGCAGTGCAAACTTTTGAACTGTGCTTTGCACTGCACTCCCCCCAGCTGCTGTGATATTCAGATGGTTAATGAGCAGTTCTATCCTATGGAATACTGGGCCATGTCAGCACAGTGGTAAGTGAAATTGCACTGTTTTTTGATGGACCTGGACTGTATATAGCCCACAGGGAACTGCACTGCCTGAAACAGGATAGCATCAAGACCCTGCGGACTATATTCAATCTGGGCATTCAAATGAGACCATTGGGCATGCAAAGTGTTAAGAGGCCATTTGCTTGCCCGTTATGGGCTCATTTACATGGGCTGAAGCAGGCACTTAATGCCCCTTTCAGTGTATAATGAAAGTCCTAGTGGCATAGTGATCCTCCCGCCTCCTGATCACCCATTCACTAATTGGCAAAGAATACCTGGTGGTTTAGTGCATCCAAATAGACAAGTAGGCTCCACTCGCAGATGTGCTCATTCCAACTTCAAAATCACAAGAAAGCAATAAAGGAAAGCACCATCCAACACTCACAACCAATTCACAATGTTTTTATTGCATACCATTTGCAAAATATAAAAACAAGGATAAAGTGCCATGTAGTGCTGACCCCAACTCCTAAAAGGTGATTCAGGAGTCGGGGTCAGCACTACATCAACTATCTTCATTTTATATTTTGCAAATGGTATATCATAATATAGTATTGTAACAGATAGTGCTTTCACTATTACAATTTTGTGGTACAGTGTATCCCTCACATTCTGTTCTCCCATTATTGGGTTTCATACTGGGTGATAGAAAGGAAGAAGGCATCAATGCCCATTATATCATTCCTCGCATAGCAGGCTCATTTTATTTCCTTAGGCATACTATTGGTCAATTTCCCTTTTAAATTTATCCAATGTACCACTCAGAACAATATGCCCTGGAAGTGCATTCCATACTCTAGCTGTTCTATGTACAAAGGGAAAGTATCTTGAATTCGTTTTTACAGTCTTTAGTTTATTTGAAATCTATGTGCTCGTAAGCTTTCCGGTTTATCCACCACCTCTATCCCAAGTTCTTTTACTAACTCTGGATCCTTCATAATTTTAAATAGCTGTAAAAGATCCCCTCTCTTCCTTCTGTCCTCCAGTCTAAACAGGTTCAGTTTCCTCAGCCTATCCTCATTGCCATCATTTTTCATGGACCATATCATCTTAGTATATGTCCTTTGAATTTTTTCTATCTTATTTCCCCTTTAGTGTAAGGGCTCCACAGTGGTGATCCATAATCTATGTGTGGCCTAACAAATGCCCTGTATAGTGGAACAAGGCATTCTTTAGATCTATTTGTAAAGTTCCTTTTGATGTTCCTAATCTTATAGTTTGTTCTAATTACCTCCAACCTCTGTGCTCTAAAGGTCATGCCATCATCTATTGTAATCCCACAATTCTTCTCCCTATCTGAAGCTTCCACTTTAATGCCATTTAACCAATATTTGTGTCTGGGATTCTTTTTCCCCATATGTATCACTCTACATTTCTCAGTACTGAATGGCATTTTATTCTCTATTGCCCTTGCTTCCAATAATTTCAGGTCATTTTCCAATCCTTGAATACCCTCAACTGTGCTCACTTGCCCTCCCAACCTTACATCATCTGCAAACTTTACCATAATATTACCCGTACCATAGTGTATGTTCCCTATATATAATGAGAAAAGTGGCGGGCCCAGCACTGACCCCTTTGGCACTCCACTCATCACACTCGCTGAACCTGAATGTACACCCCTGATTCTAACTCTCTGATTTCTTTCCCCAACCAACTCTGCACCCATCTCACCAGCCTACTGTCCACCCCTATTTTTCCCATTTCTGTGATTAGCTGATAATGTGGTACCTTATCGAATGCTTTCTGAAAGTCCAGAAAAAAACTCTACTGGCTTATTATTGTGTATATTTGTATTAATTTGTTCATAAAAAATAAGCCAGTTAGTCAGACACAACCTATTTTTTTTTTAAATCCATGCTGCCTTAAATTGTTAACTTCTAACGCCTTAAATTATTCTTCTAACTTGTCCTTTAGAAAGCCTTCTGCTACTTTATACAGGACCGCAGTCAAGCTAACCGGCCTGTAATTAGTCATGGATGTTTTTAAACCTTTTGTTTTATGTAATGGGATCACAATAGCACTTCTCCAGTCCTCAGGCACCTCTCCAGAAGAAAAGCACTGACCAAGTAAGTATGCCAATGGTGCTGCTATATATGCCCTATCCTCTTTCAGCAACCTGAGGTGCAGCAGGTCAGGCCCTGCTGATTTATGAGGTTTCAGTTTGTACAGCAGCTCTTCTATATGCCCTGCACTAATCTTCAAATCAAGGTTCCTACAAGTTGTAGCGCCGAATTTGTCTAGCAATTTTGTGAGATTCCTTATTTATCCTTCATAAAATTTAGGGAAAAATCCTCTAAAATTCTTTTTGTTATACCTACAGAAAGAGGTCAGTCCCTATTACAGTACTCAAGTGCCATCTGGTACATTTTCTACTGTATTATCAGATGGTATCACCCTATCTGGGTAGCAGTGAACACATTAACAAGCAAAACAAAATCCCTAACAAAAGGTTTCACAATTCTCAACAGGGATTTTTAAAAATCCTTAAAAATTCTTTGACTAATTTGGCGCTACTACTGTACTTATATTCTGCTTAAGCATAGCCCTATCTTGTGTCTTCTTATCATAGACAACTAAAATACTGGTTTAGCTGCTCTGCCATCTCTGCTGTTTCTGTCACTTCATCACCGTTAACATGCAAGCGCCCTATCTGATTTGACATTTTCCTATTATTATTAATGTAGGAATATAGTCCTTTTCCATTATCTTTTCTATATACTAGGTTTATTTCCAATCTTTTTCTTTCTAGCCTTATTTTTATTTTTCACATTCTCAGTATTTTTTTTTATATTCCATGCTTGCCTCTATGTTCCCTTGCTGGTTCATTCTATCATATGCTTTTCTTTTCTTCTTGCATAGCCTCATGATTTTGTTCATACACCACATGGGTTTTTTCCCTTTCTTTGTATACAGTTTCCTCTTAGGGATATATTTTTCTTCCAGTTCATGGAGTTTGCATTTAAACATATCCCACAGTTCTCCTACTATTTTGTCTTTGAATAAGCCCTCCCAATTCCATTCTGCCAATTGCATCTTAATTTTATAGACATCTGCCTTATTATAAGTTCTAATACCAGTAGTCCCTTTATCAAGCACTAATATTCCTTTAATATAAAATTGAACAATGCTATGGTCACTATTACTTAAATGGTCTATAATACTTATCTTTGTTATTATAGCTTCTCTATTAGTAACTATCCAATCTAATATATTTTCCCCTCTAGTAGGCTTGTATATTAACTGCTTTATCCCCACCTCTTCCATCATTTCCAAAAATCTATTGTGAATTATATTATATGCAGTTTTTTTACCTAATTAATATCTGGTAAATTGAAAACACCTGTAATGACCACATCTCCTTGCATTGCTAGTTGTCTAATTTCTACATCAATATACTCATCTTGGACTTTATTGGTATTTGGTGGTGAAACATAGAAACTTAGAAACATAGATTTTGATGGCAGATAAGGACCGCTTGGCCCACCCGGTCTGCTCATTTCCCTACCTAATGGATAAGCTGCAGATCCTAGTTAACCAGCAGCCTACTTCTTCCTACCCCAACCCCCTAGAATTGCCTTATGACTGTCCCATGCATGCTTGAATTCCACCACTGTTTTTGACTCCACAACCTCCTCCGGAGGCCATTCCATGCATCCACAACCCTCTCTGTGAAAAAATACTTCCTTAAGTTACCTCTGAGCCGCCCCCTTCTATCTTTCAATTGTGCCCCTTGTTCTTCACCTCTTTTTGAAAGATGCTACCTTCTTGGACTTTGTTGATTCCCTTGAGGTACTTGAAAGTTTCTATCATGTCCCCTCTCCCTCCTTTCCTCGAGGCTATACATATTTAGCTCCTTAAGTCTCTCTTCATATGTCTTCCGTGCAGACCCTGCACCATTTTAGTTGCCCTCCTCTGGACAGCTTCCATCCTGTCTATGTCTTTGCAGAGATTGGGTCTCCAGAACTGCACGCAGTACTCCAGATGGGGTCTCACCAACTGTCTGTACAGAGGGATAATAACTTCTTGTTTTCTACTGGTGATGCCTCTCCCTATGCATCCCAGTATCCCCCCAGCCCTCCTTGCTGCCCTCTCACATTGCTTGCCCACCTTTAGGTGCAGACCTAGCAGGAGTTTTTTTGAGTTTGTGAGTCTTATATTGATACCCATAGAGATTCAATCTCTTCATGTTGAACATATTTGTTATAAATTGAGCTCTTAATTCCTTGTTTTATATAGATTGCAATACCTCCTCCTTTCCTATTTTCTCTCTCTTTTGAAAACAAATCGTATCCTTCGATCTCCCTATTCCATAGGACATCATTCTCCCACCATGTCTCAGTAATGAAACAAATATCTATGTACTCTGCTTTTAAACTTATCTCTAACTTTGATTTCTTTAGCATGTTAAGGCTTCTAGCATTCAAGGACCAGACTTTCAGGCCATTGTAATATTTTTATTGTTTGTTTTTTGATCATATGACTCCTTTCTTTCTATATTGACTTCTGTTTTCCTTTTACTATCCTTTTTATCCCATCTGCCCTGATTTATCAGTTTAAATTGGTATCCAACACTCTCTTGATTTCCATCCCCAGCTTTCTATTTCCTTTTTTACTTAAATGCAGCCCGTCTTTATGAAAGTATCCTGGGTCGTTCACAAATTTCTCCCAATGGGTTATACACCCCAGCCCCTCCTGCAATGTCCAACACCTTAACCAATTATTCAATTCCTTTATATTCTTTTGATTACACTCACTTTCTCTTGGTACTGGAAGGATTTCAGAAAAATAAATTTTACATCCTAGACTTCTGGCTTCATCTGTTATGTTTCTATATTCCTGTTTAATTTCACCTATACTTTGTATTTTTTATGTTATTAACTCTCAAATGTAAAACTAACACATTATTCCCCTTCTTATCCTTTATTATATTATGCAACATATTGTGAAATATTCTCTGGTGGTCTAGTGATCCCCCTCCACCAATCACTCATCAAAGTTCTTTTAAACATTCCTTGGTGATCCAGTGAGTCCCTCTACCCCAATTGCCATTCACACATTATAAATTATTCTTTACTCATCCAGTGGTTCCCACTCCTCTCCCAATTGCTTGTCCAAGCTATTTTAAACATTTCCTGGTGGTCACGTGGTTACCCCATCCTCTGATCGCTCATTCAATCTTTTGAAAAAGTTACCTGGTAGTCCAGAGGTCCTCACACCCCCTGTTCCCTCAGTATACATACAGATATCACATCCTGGTGGTCCAATGGCTCCCCCAACAGTCACCCTCCTGACCAAGCCACTGTCAACCCACCTCCCACACCCCACCTTACCTTGGTGATGGAAACTCCTCCCAGCTGGATATGGTGACTGGCACAGTCCTTATCTCACCTCCTTGATCAGCTGCTGTATAAACTGCCGCTGAGCATGCATACTCTAGAACTGCTCATATGGAAGACAGTAAAGGAGGTGAAAGGAGGGCTGTGCTGGTCACCATATCTTGCTTGGAGGAGCACTGACCACCAGGGTGAAGTGGGTGAGGGGAGGTGAATGTCAGCTGGCAGGTTTGGGGGGGCTGTTGATTGACCAGTGGACCACCGTGACATGTGTTCTGTATGTATACTGGGGGAGCAGGTGGACCTCTGGACTACCAGAGGATCTTTTCAAGAGATTAAATGGGTGATTGGATGCGTGGGAAGAACCACTGAAACACTAGGGAAACATTTAAACATAGGGATCCAATGATCAAGGGATAGTTGGACACACTGGCCCACCAGGGAATGTTTAAAAGAGCTTGGATGAGGAATCAGTTTATAGGGAGAACCATTGGATCACAGGGGAACATTTTATAATTTGTGAATGGGTGAAAGGGTTGGGCCACACACTGGACTCCCAGTGAATTTTTATGGTGCTCACATGGGAGAACAGGGGTGGGCAGCTGCAATACCGCCACCCTGCCTTCGATGGGATGGGGGCACAGGCTTAGCAACAAATTAAGAAGTAGCTTTCAATGTGGTAATCAGCAATGCTTGGGGGTCTGTTTAGCACTGCTGCAAACCATTGAATATCACACTGCATGGGTAGGCATGAGTGAACCACCTCATGTGCATAGGCAGAGTGGTATTTTAGTGCCTTGACATTGCCAGGCTTTGGGGATGCTCCTATGGCCTCTAAATAAGGCCCTACCTTGAGCACTCATGAAAACCTGGGTTTGCACTCATGCAAACCCATGCAAACAGGTTAATGTGGGCAGTAATCTTTGAATTATGGGCACCTGATCTCTGTATGCTTGTAATCTGTGCAACTGGATAGCTTTATAGACAGGACACCCCAGTCCAAATAGCATTTAGTCTGTATAAAAATACAGACTTTGATTGGCTACTAAAGAAATTATTTCTGCAGCTTCATAGTTAGGAAATCATGGACTTAAAGGTAATAGAGGAAATCAGAGCATGTCATATTAAATTTCCTTTGCAGTTCATTAGCAGTAATGATAGAATATCCCTGAAAGAATCATTCAAATTGACATGGACTCTTATGATCCCACCTCTAGAGGCCTCTGTGCATTTGATTTCAGAGAAATCCTGGACAATCCATTATAGATGTCAAACTGTAAATACAGAGGTGCTTGTCCAAAGCAGCATGAACTTTAATCCATGTTTCTTTTTTTTAAATCAAACTGATTAAAACATTTTAATAGCACTCAATACAAACTAGAATCGAACTAGGCCCAGCATAAGAAAGAAAATGAAAGAACATATGCTAACACCAGAAGAATCAAATGTATGGGCTGACAGCGTTGACAATTTGTTACAAGAAACAAAAAACTAAACAGGACAAACTGTACAGTTAAAGTGCAAGCATGAAACACAAAATATCTCATAAAACAACAATAAAGAAAAAGGAACTCTGTGGTTAACAAGGAAAAGTAAAATCTTCACACCATAGGACAAGAAATAACTAGAAACCTAATTAAAGCAAGCCAGGAACTCCAAAACATCCGTACCTTCTTTCTCGGCTAAAAAATGGAAAAAAAGGAAGCCAATGGCTGCAGAATCGTTCTCTTTTTTATTGTAGAAAGTCCGTCACCTGTTCCATGAGCAGAATTCATTGGCAGTTTCTTAGCCATATTTCCTCTGGTGGCACATTCGGAGTCAACCACAACTATGTAACAACCTTAAAGGCAGACTCCACCAATATATAAAATAAATACTTTGCCCCCTTACTCCTGACCCCAGGAGGGGGTAACCTCAAAATCCAAACTTGGAAATGATGTGGAACAACAGACCCCAGGATCCAACCCACCACAGTTGCTACCTTCCACCAATGAGACTGGAGGTGTGGGCACCCTCAAAACATGAATATGAGTCTCTTGCCCCCCA
Organism: Neoceratodus forsteri; assembly: GCA_016271365.2. Lineage (NCBI taxonomy): Eukaryota > Metazoa > Chordata > Ceratodontiformes > Ceratodontidae > Neoceratodus > Neoceratodus forsteri. The sequence continues at coordinate 953,058,967 of CM028134.1, forward strand.
CAGCCCCTCCAGCATATATCCAACCAATGGTGTCATAATGTTTAACAATAACAGGCATAGGGAAATATCTCACCACCGTACACCAAATAACTTCCCTCCATGAAAGGGAGGCCACTGTGGAGTGAATGCCCTGCCAAACCTTAACCGGGTCCTTCTCTGAAAGAAAGACCCAGGCTTCACTCTCCCATTTATGTTTGACCTGAGTTAGGTGGTTCATTTCTAAGTCCTGGAGCTGTTTATAAATCTTAGACACAAGCCCAGTACTGTAGGGTTGTGTAATCAAGGAGGCAAAAAATTGTCTCAGAGGGTTAATACCCACTCGAAGGATGTCCAGCCACCGTACCTCAGTTAAATAATGGTGGATCTGCAAATAACAAAAAAGTCATGGAGGGATAAGCCAAATTCCTCTTTGAGCTGGGAAAAATGTTTAAAAACCTCCCCATTGAAAAACTGATTCAACTAACAATGACCCTGATTTTCCCATTGCTGAAAGTCAGGATCTAGTTGAAGAGAGGGGGGTCCAAACAAGAATGAATTTGTGTCAAGTGGCTCATGCCAGTATGAAGCTGATATGACAAACAGACCTCCACCTATACCTTCATCAGAAGGGCTACCCAAGGATTAGTAATCACTAAACAACACAAATTGACTCTGTCCATGAAAAGAATATCTGATGTTCTTAGGGTGAGATAAGGCAGCTGATTCCAAGGTCATCCAATGAGGTGGCTCTATATCCAGTATATACATAAAAAAATACTGAAGTTGGGCAGCCCAGTAATAAACACAAATATCCAGGACACCCAGTCCACCCTTATGCTAGGAGGCCAGAACAGCAGATCACCTAAGATGCCCCCCCCCCATACAGACCTTGATAGCATATGATGTAGATAAAGCCCAAAAGAGTCTGGAACATGTAGGGGCATGGCTGAAAATAAAAAAAAGAAAATGAGGAAGAATGTTCATGCGGATCATTTCAACCCTTCTACCTACTGATGGAGTAGAAGGCAATTCACCTGGACATCGACTAGGAGCTTATCATAATTAGTAGCAAACAATTTATTAATGTCCCATGGTATCTAAATACCCAACTATGTGAAGTCTGTGGTGACCCATTTGAAACCACAACTGATGAAGAAGAAATATTTGAAGAGGAACCTAAAAAATGAATCTGTTTTCAATTAATGAATTTTAAAACCTGAAGCTTGGCCATAATGGTACTGCAAATCCATAACCACCGGGACAGTGTTAGAGGGATATGACAGATATAATAAAGTGTCTTCCACATACAAGGATACCCTTAACTCTTCCTCCACAATATGTATAAGCTCTGATATACCTCAGAATGTTGAATCATATGTGTCAGTGGTTCCAAACTCAGGGCAAACAAGAGGGGGGAGAGAGGGCATCTCTGTCGGGTACCTCATTCTATCTGAAACCTGGGAGAAAGTAAACCATTTACTCAAATTCGAGCTTGTGGTTTGTCATAAAGGTTCTGAAACCAACCACAAAAAGTTTGACTGAACAGAAATTAAGACAACATGGCAGCCAAGAACAGCCAGTCTAATCGATGGAATGCCTTCTCCACATCAATCTACACAACCGCCCCATGAGCATCCTGCAGCCAAGTCTGAGATGCGGAGAAACATTCAACAGCTTCTGGATACAGTGCTCCCTCACTATAGCGAACCCCGCTATAATGAAAACTCAGGCATAATGAATGAGCCACCTGGCTCCCAGCATGAATCGGCTGTCTGAACACAAAACAGGAAAACTCATATCAAAAACACTAATCGCAAGTTTTTCCGCATAAGCTGAATAAGACTGCTCCATTTAGATGCCTTGCCTGCTTTTATGTACAGAATTCTGTATAGAATGTACCTAGATACAGGATTGTGTAGAATACTGCACAGTATAATGCTGATTATCAGCATTCGGTACTGTGTATCCATGAGACGGGGAGAGAGTACAGCAATCCACGAGTCGAGAGAGAGAGAGAGACAGCAATGATTTCAGAGAGTGCAAGGGGCCAAAACAGATGCCAAACCATCCTAAATGTTCGAGAGCTACTATCAGAAACAGAAACAGTGAAGATTTAATAAGCCAAACTGAATGCTTTTTATTTTATTTCTCCTTCTTGTCAATGTCAGCTCAGGCCACAGCAATGTAAGCAACAGCTTACAGGGAGAGCACAATAGTGAAAATAGTTAATAGCCATGGTTGGAATCAGTTGGTGGCAAGACAAAAGTCTCACTTTTTTATTTTAAATTATTAAGTAACTAAAGTGAAAGAAAGCAGCTGAGCAAATCACTATGGAGTGGGTTTATTTGAATAAAGACTGGATGTGTTAGGCACACCAGCAGATACTTTAGTGCTGTATGCTGTAATCTAGTGTCCCTCAATATAATGAACAGGGAGCTATAATGAATACAGGTTATGGCTCTCTTTCGTTCATTATAGCAGAAGAGCACTGTATTATCCTGGAGATGTCTCCCCAGGATAAATCCGGTTTGATCCGGGTGTATAATTGAAGGTATCACTTTTTGTAACCATAGTCCAATCACTTTAGTAAAGATTTTCAGATCATAATTTAACAGTGAAATGGGGTGGACATTTGCACATCTGGTCAGATCCTTCCTAGGCTCTGGTAGAATCATATTAATAGCCGCATCCCAAGACTCTGGCAAAGCTCCTGGTTCATGAACTAAATTATAAAGCTTTGTTAAGAAAGGAACCAACTCAGAGGCAAAAAGTTTATAGAACTCTGGAATAAAGCCATCAGGACCCAGTTCCTTCCAGGACCTCAAAGTCTTTATGTCAGCCACCATCTCAGCCTCGGTAAATGGAGCCGCTAGACTGTCTCATTGGGCCTGAGTCAATATGGGAAGGTGAATCCAACTTAAAAAACTTTCTACCTGAGAACCACAATCTGGCCCCCTATCCATAGCATACAAACAAATATAATACTCATGAAAATCCTGCAATATTTGGCAGGGATCCATATGAATATAATGCGGTGGAGAGTCTGAAATAATTCCAGGAACATACCTCTCTAACTCCTGTTTCCTTAACCCCATAGCTAAAAGTCTGCCTTCTTTACTAAGGATCATACTAAGGCAGTAGTAGGAGCCAAAGGCAATATGCCCAAATAAGCCCCCTAATTACATATAGTACAATAGGCAAAATTGTTATTTGTTAGAAAAAAAATTATAAAGTTTATTCTTGAACATACTTTTGTTTTCACTTATAATTATTGATGTGGGTAGGCTATTCCATGGGTTGACAATTCTCTGAGAGAAAAAGAATGTTCTTTTTCTAGAGTTACATTTTAGTTTTTTAAGCTGAAGGGGGTGGCATCTGGTAGAAACTGATGTTTGTTTAAACTGTAGGCCACAATTCAATGAAAAAAATTCATTATTAGTGACATCCTAAGTAAATAAAAGATCACCCCTCAGCCTTCTATGTTCTAATGACATTAACCTAAATTCAAAAATTCTGGCTTCATAGGTCAGGGTCTTATATGGGCAAATTGATTTAATCACCTTTCTTTGAAATTTTTCTATCATCTTTATTTCTTTTTGTAAATAGAGATTCCATAATTGAGAAGCAAAATCAAAATAAGGTCTTAAGTAGGCCCGATAGAGTGGTAATAAAATATTAGGGTCCCTTGATTTTATATTATGTTTTATTGTCCACCACATTTTGTTAACCTTACTTTAAGTGTTTGATATGTGTAAGTTAAAGTTTAAATCACAGTTTATAATGACTCCTAAGTCTTTTTCTTCATTCTTACCTATCAGAGCTCCATTATAGAGGAAGTATTGATATCTCTGATTATGCTTGCCAAAGTGAAGGACACTACATTTTGAGATGTTGAATGCAAGACCCCATTTTATAGACCATGCCTCTAATTTATCAGGATCTCTTTGCAGCTTTTTTGCATCATTGCAGTTGGTGCAGGTGTTACTAATTTTATAATCATCAGTATATTTTTAATTATTTCTCATTCTAAGGAATGTGACAGATCAGCAATGAACACTTGGAAAATCACTGGTGCTAAGACAGAGCCTTGAGGAACCCCGCTACTCACAGGTTGCCAAGATGACGTATGGCCATCTATAACGATTCTTTGAGACCTGTCCAGAAGCCAGTTAGCAATCCATCATATAATGTGATTATTAATATCAGATAGATGCAATTTTTGTAATAAGGCCCAGTGTGGAGCAGAATCAAAAGCTTTATTAAAATTTAGATAAATTACATCACAAAGAATCTTGTTTTCTAATTAATGGGGCTTGCCATTTAAAAAGGAAGACAGGTTGTCCTGCTAGCCAGCCAGAAAGGAATGCTGGAAGGGGAAGGGGGAGGGGGATGGGGTCAGCAGGGCAGGGGAAGGGGTTATGACCTCAGAGATGAGTCACATGACCTGGCCTGAGCTTGCTGGCTATTGGCCAAGGGGAGGGGCTAGTAGGGGTCCTGATTTGGGGGTCCTTGAGGGTATTTAAGGCCAGGTAAGCCCAAAATTGGCCTCTTTCAAGCTGTTATTTTCCCACCCACTCTTCTGGCAAGAAAGGGATGGAAAAGGTGGTATAAGCACTGTAGGGAGAGGTGCAAGGTGGAAGCACTGTTCAGGGGGCCCAGCATGGGCCAGGTGGGGCCACAGCTGGGTGGCTGGGGTCCAGGGGAATAGGTGGAACCCCACCGGCAGGTATGTGAGTAACAAGAGGGAGACTGGTGGAAGGCTCAGAAGCAGGAGGAAAAAGGGAGGGCAGGTAGATGGAGAAGGGGTAAGTACAACAGGCTGGGGACAAAAAGAACCCAGGCGTGGGAGTAATGGGGGAGGGGGGAGGGATATAGAACTAGGGGTGGATCAGCTGTGTTCACTGTAGTAGGTGGAGAGAAGGGTCCAGGTAAGTGTGGTACCTGGATATGGTGATGGAAAGGGGGACTGGATAACGGTGTCTGGACACCAAGAAGCAGTGTCATAAGAGGAGGAGGAGAGCCAGAAGAAGAACCACATGAGAGAGAAGATGGGACTGTTATGTCCCAGAAGAGATTAGGGACTGTTATGTCCAAATTGTACATATGAAATTGTTAGACATAAAATGGGATGTAAATGTTTGAATTTAACCATGCCTTTATAAATAAATAAATACTGCCAGTGAGCATCCAAAAGTAACAAGGAATGGTCTGAGTTATTTCTGGGTGGGGATCCAGGGACAATGACTTATGTTATCATAAAAACTAATCAAATAAGATACACATGAATGTCCTTTGACAAAACCATGCTGGGAAAGATCAAGGTGTACAATATTTGGAGTGATTATGTCTTTAGTTTTTCTAGAACTTTACAAAAAATCGGGGTAAGACTAATTGAATGGTAGTTGTCTGGGTTCCGTTTATCTCCTTTCTTGGAAAGGGGTGTAATATTAGCTTTTTCCCAATCCAAAGGAACTGTATCAGAATTCAGGCTGGTTTCATAAATAATTTTCAATGGAATTGTCAAGTGATCTTTCATTAATAGAATAATATCTCTGTGTATGCCATCCGGACGAGGTGATGAATCTTTTTCAATGAGATTTAATTTTTCCTTGATGGTATCTGTTGATATTGATATTTTTCCACAGCCAGATTCAACAATAGGGAATTAATGTCAGAAAGGTTACTGAATAATTTATAAAAATGCTAATTTAATAATTTTGCCATTTCTTTTGGGGTAGAATACACAGGCCCAGATATTCAAACTGCGCCAGGCTGTGGCGCAAGCCTGGGCACAGCTCAACTTGGCTGCACAGGAGTGTGGACTAGGCTATATTCAATGGAGCTGCACCATGGCTCAGCATCGTTGAATATTGCACCCTGGCCACCCGCAGTGTGCATGGCTCAGTGGCACTGTGCCAGCGCCAGTGGCCAGAGTGGAGCATGGGGATGCACTAGCGCAAGTTCCATTGCGCTAGGTGCAACAACTGCAATATTCAAAAGTTTACATACAAATGGGGCCATAATGTATGGAAGGTGCAAATGGGGCCATTTGCATGTCATTATGGCCCCATTTGCATGCAGGTGCACCGATCCCCAATGACTTGCACCTGGCACCCTGCCAGGCAGCAGCCAACAGGGACTGACGCCCCCTGCAGTGCGGCAATGTGCCCCACTACCTGATTGCGGGCATTTGTAAAATAAAACAGATTCCCATTTCCCTGGTGGTCCAGTGGACCGCTGTCTGCCCGATCGCGGGCTTAAGTAAAAAATAAAGAAACATATATCCCTGGTTGTCTAGTGTACCCCCCTCCCCAGCTGCCCACTGATCCCCACCACCCCGCTCCCCCCCCAGTCAGTGGTGGGCGGCAGCACCCAACCCGCCTGCCACCCCGCCGCCCACCTACTGACACCGTAAGTAGGGCTGTACACCCATTGGTCCACAGCGTGAGCCAATGGGCTTGCAGCTCATACCGTACTACACATTCCAGATATGTGAATGGATCAATCCTGGGGAGGAGGGTCCACTGGACCACCAGGGATATAAGTTTCTTTATTTTTTACTTCAGCCAGCAATCGGGCAGACAGCGGTCCACTGGACCACCAGGGATATGGGATTCTGATTCTTTATTTACTTAAGCCCATAATCAGGCAGACAGCGGTCCACTGGACCACCAGGGATATAAGATTCTGATTTCTTTTACTTCAGCCTGCGATCAGGCAGACAGCAGTCCACTGGACCACCAGGGATATAGGAGTCTTTTTTTACTCACCAATGCCCGTGATCCGGGCATGGGGGGATGCCACCACAGAGGTGCAGCGAACAGGTGTGGCCACCAACAAGTGGCAGCTGCCGTGGTTGTAGCTTCTGCAATACGGCAGCTCACCTGTGGGTGGGTGGCCAGCCGCTGATTCTTTTTGCTCAACTTTGTGTGGCTCAAGTAGAGGTTGTGCATGCATGGCTCAGCACATCCCAGGCTGAATATCGGGCTGTGCAGAGTATGCATGGGCATGCACCCCCCACCTGTGCCTGCATACATTACTGATGCACTCCGGCACATCGGGATTTGTGCCAGGCACAATTTCCATTTGAATATTGCAATCACAGGATGGCTATGGACAAAACACTGTTGCACCATACGCAACCCTTTTGAATATCTGGGCCACAGAGTCATTATTCTCAAGTTGCCCAACCTTAAAGTCATGTTTTTTAAAGAATTTATGTAACTGAACAGAATTTGTTGGTTACCTTATTGAGCCTGAGAAGCAATGCATTTTTCAGTGTTGTATTTAGCTTTTCTGATATCATTCTTACATTTTTTCTGAATCTTTTTAAATTTTGACTATGTTCTAGTACTTTTGTTAGCAAGATATTTTTAAACATTTCTTTTTCATTTTGATAAGTTTAATTAATTCACTAGAAAGCCATCTTGGGTTTGACTGAAGTTTTTTTTTTCATAATTTTGGGACTAAACCTATGAGCTGCATCCAGAATACTATTTTTAAATGTGTTCCAAATGCTATCAACGTCATTGCCTTTTAAAGCTGAAGCCCAATCAGATTTTCAGAAGATATTCATTTAAAGCTTGTTTGTTTGTTTTATGGTGGGCAAAAACTTTAGTTTGTTTAATTGAATAGGTCCACGATGTCAATAATTTAAATGTTATTCCAAAATGGTCACTATTTCCTATTGGTGCTGTTACTCTACAATCTTGGATGACTAAAGATTAATTACCTAGAACAATATCTAAGATGTTATTACCTCTTGTTGGGGAATTTACGTACTGGGTTAAACTTAATTCTTTACAAAGCATTAGAAAATCTTTAGATACTGAACTAACCACTGATTGATTAGACCAATCAATGTCTCTGAAGTTCCAATCAACCGTAATAAAATATTGCCTATTTCTACAGCTGATTCTAATTCTGTAACTAATTCATTAGATACAGACAGAGGGCTATCCGGTGGTCTGTAACACATGCCTATAGTTAAGCTATTATTAGAAAGATTTTTTAAGCTAACCCACAGAGTTTCAGTTGAACTAGTTGAAGTTTTTATTTTGTCTGCGATATCAATCTGGTTTAATGTTGAATTTACATATAAAGTGATTCTGCCACCTTTCTTCTTTTGCCTGCTTAAAGAGAAGAGATTGTAACCAGGAATCAATTTATTCCAGTCATTAACTATAAGCCACCAGGTTTCAGTCACACCTACAATGTCTGGTTGATCTGTTTCAATTCTAATCAATAGTTCTTCAAATTTATTGCCCAGACTATGTACATTTAATAGCAAGAATTTCAGCTGTCATTTTTGTATATTACACTTGCTATCTGAACTACTTGATGACGGAGCAGTAGGAACACTATTCATTACCCCAGCCCTAAAAGTTTAAAGCAATATATGGAGCAATGTTTTATAATATAATAATAAACTTTATTTTTACCACGCCATTCTAAAATTAAGATGCCTTGACAGTAAAATACAAGAGAATAAAACAGGATGCAATAAAACCATCAATACAATTAATACAGGGTTTCATAAAATTCAATAAAATGGCATCAAATAGGATAGGCTTGAAGCTGTAGGTGGGTCTTTGGGGCCTATTTAAATCCCTCCATGGTCCCATACTCCCAAAGCCAATGGGGTAGAGAATTCCAAAGGGCTGGGACCACATACATAAATGCATGGACCCCCGAAGATTTTAAAGAAACCCTTGGAATCTCTAGCAACCCCTTGTCAGCCAAGCAGAGTGATCACTTGGGGCAGTATGGCACCAGAAGCTCTTTCAGGTAGTCCGGGCCCAGTTTGTGTAGAGCTTCATAAGTCAGATGTCCAGCTTTAAAGGTGATCCGCCACTATACTGGCAGCCGGTGCAGCTCACGCAGCACTGGGAAAATATGACAGGTCTGAGCAGTTCCCATCAATAACTGGGCTGCAGCATTCCGCACTAGCTGCAAGTGGTGGATAACAACCCCAGGTAGCCCAAGATAAAGGGAGTTGCAATAATCAAGGTGAGATGTCACAAAGGCATGCACCAACGCTTTGAAATTGTTTACTGAGTTCTTTTATACCAAGCCTGTTTAAGTGAAGAACATCTCTTGCAAATAGTTTGTGATTTTGTGAGGAAAAGAGACCAATGGTCAAGAAATGTAAGATTGTCAGTACAGCACCAGTTTTGTAGTAGAGCATGAATACTCACAATAGTGAGATTTTTTTCATGTCTTGCACATGGCATATAGAGAAAGCCTGATATAACAACATTACAGTTTTTTTCTTGCTGAAGATATTTTCCTAATTCAATAAGTTAATAACAAATGTCTTTTTCATGACTGAAGCCGACATTGTTTGATCCCACATGCAAAATAACATTTGATGGTTGATTAATCAAATTGTCAGCTCTACTTTTGATGTCTTCGATTTTTGCCCCTGGCAAGCAAAAATCCAAGATTCCATTGTTAGTGTCTGAGGATAATAAAGTATCCATATATTTTATGATGGAGTCACCAACAATAATAGTTGGTAGAGAGGGGTTAAGTAAGTTATTATTCTGTGTTCCAGAAATATTATCAAACCTGTTTAAAGGAAAGTATCTATTTTAAGAAGGTTAGTGATGTCATCTGTTTGATTATTACTTTCTAAAAAAAATGAGTCTGAAACGTATGAGCCCTTTTGCCTTTCTTTACTTTCCTTTTTGATACATGCTGCCAGCCTTCCTCAGAGTATTGATAATTTTCTAATTCCCTATGTTTTTTATTAGAACGATTTGAAGAATTAGTTTGGTTAACTTTATTTTGATTTGAGAGGCCTAGGCCTGCCAGAGGTAAATTATTAGTGCATGAATTGTTAATTCCTGAACTAGGATAGAATTTAGTATTTAATGTGCTATTAAAAATGGTAGTCACCAATTGTTCTCAAGTAGTAGTATTACAGTTACTGGTTTGTTCCTGTTCTTTGATATGTGAGAGTGTAGTATGTTGATTAGATATGGATGGAAGTGATCTCACCATGTTATCAACGAAATATTCCGAGTTCCTTAGTTCTTTTTCCTTTTGAATTTCATATCTTAAGTTAACAATTTCAGTTTTTATTTTAGATATTTCATGGCAATATTTGCAAATGTAGTTTGTAGGTACCTGGTTAAAGGCAGGTATATTAAATAAGATATGGTTGCATGAACAGCAGATTATCAGCACATTTCCATTAGTTAGTGGCAATGGGAAAGCATCTACTCTTGATGTTTCCATTCTTAATTACTATTAACTTACTGATTTAATATTAGGATTATGCTCAACACAGAATACCTTGGTACACATATCTGTTGTGACTTTTGGTCCATTGGTCCGCTGGACATGCTAGACACACATACTTCTCCTCACATGCTCACTCCACTCGCTAGAGTGAGTGTTATATACCCAGGACCCGGAAGCCACAAAAAGGTCATGTGACCAGAATCAGGCATTACTGGATTTTTAAATGATAATTTTTAAAATTGCAGTATGGTTTATAGGCAAACTGCCTCCTTCACAAACAAATCCCTTACAAGTCAACAGGTGAGGGAGTAGCTAACTTCCTCAGAGTTTCCCCTGCTAAAAATCATTGACTACACTTTTATTCCCCTATTCTTAATATTTTTGACTCATAAATCAGATAGAATTTTCCACCTTTTATAATGCTAACTCATTAAGGTCATCCCTAACCCGCTGCAGTTGTGGTAATAAGGAGTGGTCTTGTGAACGTTTATGGGGGGTCTCCAACTGAGACAATTGGGTTTTCAATTGGTGAAGGAGTTCCCAGTGTTTCTTATGCTTAAATGAGGTATATAAGATCATACAGTCCCAAACCACCTCCTTAAGACCATCCCACACGTGCTTCAAAGGGGTACCTGCCTTCAAATTGTCTGCTAAATGCAACCGGATTGCTTCTCTAATAGAAGATTAAAAAGTTTTGTCATGGAGCAGGCCAGCATTCAGGCATCATAGGCCTGCCCATCCCATGGAGCTCCATTCTAACAGTTCTAATACTAAGGCACAGTCAGAAACAGAATTTGCATTGGTACAAATCACCTTAAACATCGATGCCCATTTCTTCTGAGTGTAAAACTGATCTAGGCAGGCATAAGAATTGAAGGTGGAAGTTATAATCCCTAGAATTTGGGAACTTTAGATGCCAAGGGCCTACCTATCCCCTTCCAAAACTAAGTTCTGCAAAAGCTGTGAGCAGACACCATCTCCCTTCAGGGAGGCCGGGGTTCTGTCTAAATTAGGATTCTCCACAAAGTTAGTCACCAGCAGATATCAACTGGCCTTCAGGCAATTGTGCCAAAAAGGCAAACAAATTACCTATAAAATTCACTAGAAGGGGGCTGGGGCATAGACCAAGATAGAATGTACTGGCTTACCTGAGAAAATACAAGTAGCCACCATATACCATTCCCCCTGCCCCCTCCCTCAGGTACAAATGCAACTTCTTCAATGAAATGGGAGTCTTCTATGAAGCAATATAGCCACCCCAGTCTTATGGGCTGTTGGATGAGTGTCAGCATAAACTGTGCCCACCCACATACGTCAACGTTTTCCATGCTGCAACTCTGACAGACTGGTTTCTTGTAGGTGGCCCACATCACATCTGTGACAGCTAAGTTCCTGTAACATCCGGGCTCACTTCACTACATTGTGTATACCATTTACATTTAAAGAACACACAGTAAAACATCCCATTCTGAAACTCTAAAACACACAGACACTATCCACTCTTAATCTGTGTTTCTGTTATCCTGCTACTCCATGGGTTAGAAATACCTCTAAATTGCTTTTGCACATGGTCCATTAGCAGCAATATGGAAATATGGTAACCCAAGGGGGCTTCCCTCCTCAATTTCATACCAGCCATTTACATACCATCACTCTAGAATACTAAGTGTCTCCTGAATTATTTATTGTATCCATGCGATTCTACTTTGTTTTTATTTTGGTTCACCTTTGCTCTGACATAAAGTTAAAAGATTATGACAGTAGCTAGGAGATTTGGTGTTTAGTGTGATAAATGTAAAATGTACACAGTAACAGTGAACAGCACTATCTATGCTAGATGTGCTCATGTTCAATGCCATGATGCAAAGGTTAACCAAATTAACTATCGAGTGAAGCAAATGAACCATATCAGGGTATTAATGCTTTTTTAGATAGAACCCAAACACAGGTGGAAACATCTGCTAACACCATTAGTAATGATAATAACAAAGTTGATAGCTCTGTGGAAGTTAGTAAAAGAAAGAAAATCTGTTAATGATAGTGAGCTAGACAATAAGAGGTGCCTAAGTTATGGAAACAAGAGGACTATATATAGCCAGACTTCTAAATGGGGCAGGTGGTGAAGTAATAATTGTCCTACACATAGGAATAAGGAGATCTGGGAAAAGACTGGCTGAGGAACTACATGCTGACTTTCTCAATATAGGTGCAAAACTGAAAAGAAAAAGAAAATGGCAAGGTAAAGCAAGGCAACACAGTTTTAGTTTTATGGCACCCAATCCCAGAGACTCTGGGCAGCTTACATACATAACAAAAGAGTAAAAACATCAAAGCACAGAATCATTGGAGGAGTTTCCCTACAGCTCACTACTGCCTGCACAAAACCCTATCTGGGTGGCCTGCATGGGCTTTTTCACAAGCAGTATCTACCCACACTTAGTGGAAGTACTTAATAAATCCATTGTGTTCATTGTAATTCGTAAATAATATGAGCAATTGTTGTTAGCTTAGCGACTCCATACCGGATAGTATGTAGATGTTGATGCATGTATACAGGTTCAATATACATTCTCTTCTGCCTGTCTAATATCTGGTAGCCCATCAAGATAGCCAGTCGGGAATGGCGGCATGTGAAAACAGCCCAGAATTACAGTGCAACCACTTATTGGAGACTGACGGTTCCCTCACTCTTGGAATTGGGCCCCCCTGGAGTCGATATATATAGTAAGGGGGGCATGGGGGGTGGCAAACCAGACATCGCTGTAAGTGGCCGCACTGTAATTCCAGGCTGTTTTCATGTGTTGCTGTTTACGACTTGTTATCTTGATGTGGAACCAAAAAATCCTATCTGGGTGGTCTCATAAGCTAGTTTTGTATAAAATTCTACATACATTTGCTGAATTTAAACAGTGTGTACTATTAGTACATTACTGCCTGGCAACATTTCTGGGTAGCCTCTGTCTATTGTATCAAACTTAATAAAATGTTCCTATGCTCAAGATATATCCTATCTGGGTAGCCTCTAAATATTAAATTGAAATTGGCTACTTTTAGATGTATTCTTGATGAGTTCCACATTGCTCTACATATTCTACATAGTGTTATGTAAAAGCAGTGCAGTCCTTAGTGGTATGTTTTAACCTCATCATGTTGGTACTACTACTCTAACGAATTATGGGTTCCTTATAGAGCTGTGTGGAATAAGAAAATTCTGAATTCATGAAATTTTGATGGAATTTTGAAAAGTTCTTCAAATGTTTGTGGAATGACATCAGAATTTTCTGGAATTTTTGAAATGTGTTAATTTGGTCATAACTCAGCTCTCAATTAAGCTGAAGACCTGAAATCTGGCATGATCACTTGTTTATAGGTGTTCTAGTGGGGTGCCAAATATGTTGTCATTAGGACACAGTGTCTCAAAATGATAGGTGCTCAACATCTGTCATTTTATTTTTTGTGAGAAATGTCATGAAAATTGTTATCTGCATATGACCTAGGCACCCTTAGAGCTAGAAATCTGAAACTGGGTACATGTATAAATATAGTATTAGCCCACATGCCAGCAATATTTTATATCATTTTGATAAATGTTTTCAAAAGGATACTAAAATGAAATCTAAATTTTGGCAAAATGCTTGGCTACCTATAGCCCAGTCCCCTTTGAAGCTTGGAACTTAAAACTTAGTGCATGCAATCATGATGCCTGTTTCTCTAAATTCTAAAACTATGGAGAAATTTTGAGAAGACGTTTTAAAATTATATGGAAAAAAAACTAAAAATGGCATTTTGATTAAATCTTTGGCCACCCATAACTCAGCTCCCTTTCAGTCTAGGACTCTGAAATTCAATTCACATATGTATGCCATTAGTACCTCTATATATTTTTTCTGCCAAGTTTGTTATCATTTAGATATATACTTTGCTTATATGGTCACTGGTCTCCTTCTTGTACTGACTATGTGCTTAGTATGTATCATTGTACACCAGTTGACACTGACAACTTTGACTTTTCTATGTCTAATATAACTTCTAGTAAATAAATTAGTTGTGTTAATTATCATTCCTTACCACTAAGGTGCTGTGCTAACAAAAAAAAAAAAAAAGTTCTTAAAGAAATTGTGTTGGAAGTAGAGTTCTGCAGATTATCATATGAAAGAGTTCTTTGCTCCTCTTTGCTTTTTCCTTACGTATTCTGGAAGGTGAAATTGAACCTAACCTTGTCTCTGGGAATCCTCTCCAAGTACACTAGCTCCCCCACCCTGGCTGATCACAAAGGGCCTCATGATTGCCCATCTAAACATAAGGAGCCTAATTCCTAACTAACATTGCAGAACTTACAGTTGGTTATTCACACTAAACAAGTCGTACTTAGGGTACTGCACGTTAAACATGGCTTAAGCCCAGTTTCTGTGAATTGGCTGGATACAGTTTTGTCAGGTGTGATAGAAGCTCAGTCAAACAAGAGGGTGGCACTATGATTTATTTCAACTCACAGCTCAATGTCTTGAACACAGGTCTATCACCCTCTGCTGATTCTAATGCAGAAGTAACTTTGGGAAGTTCTAGAAAAACTACATCTGTTCAGCATTTACACACACACCCCATGGGCAGCCATCCAGTTCAGGAATCATAGATGAAAACTGTTGTACTTATTGTTACAAACAATGAATATATCTTCATTGAGGACTTCACCATTAACTGCGTGAATCATAAGAGTAAGTGCACTGAGGTTGCTCTCAGTAAGTTCCAGCTTTTCCAAATCATAACAGAGCATACCAAACTATTTTGCAACAGTATGTGTGCTTCTCTTTTGCTCTGGATTGTTATACCTCACGTAGGCAGGATATATTGCTCAGGTGTTCTGTCTGATGCAATTATCAACCACTCCCCAGTATCATGTATGTGAAGAACTAAGCCCCCAAATGTACCCCAAACATTAATCCATTTTTGTGATCTCTCTCACTTTCACCTTGCCATTTTTAAACAGGAAGCTGTTGGTATTGATTGGTCTTTTCTATGGGACACTAATGATGTTAACTTTGAAGTCTCCCACTTTAATCAGATTTTCCCTGGTCTCCAAGACAAGCATGTTCTAAATACAACTAGGAGGGTTGAGGGTTACTGTCAGAGGATGTGGGAATAACAGGTAGGATTTCACACAAAAGTTCAGATGCAACACATGGGTAGTACAGTTTTATTTTCAGGAAACAAAATAAACTGAAGACAAACAATAAAACAGCAAATGTCCACTTGACAGCAGTCAAGGTTTGGATCACCACTATGTTCAGTGAAAAGCAAGGAATCTTTAGCCTGTTCCAAGAGTCAAGACAAGAAGCTGAGCATGTCTTGCACTGATACCAGTCAGATACCTTCCTACTACCAATCTCCAGGTAAGGCCAAATGAAGGGGGGTTATACCTCCCCTTAGGCAGGTGATCCACTCCTTTTTATAACAAGCATTTGTCAATGCAGAATGTTGATTGCATTGGTCTGTGGAGCTTGTGCAGTGGCCCTCTTTCACTGGCTCAGTCTGTTTGTCCTGGTGCTGCAGGCTGCTCTTTTGTACTGGGCTGCTGCAAGCATTGGCACCTTGTTCTGCTGAGGAAGAAATACTCAGCTGTCCAGACAGAGCTCCGTTGAGGTTGCTCACTCCGCTTGTCTCACTCACTCATTCTGGTTCTCCTGGCGCTGCAGGCTGCCCTTTTGTACTGGGCTTCTGCCTCTGTTGGTGCCTTTTTCTGCCCACAAAGAAATCTGCAGCAGTCCCGAAAAAGCTCCATTGAGCTCGCTCACTCCCCTTCTCTCATTTTCTCATTCTGTTCTGCTGGCGCTGCAGGCTGCCCTTTTCTACTGGGCTCCTGCCTGCGTTGCTGCCTTCTTATGCCCACAAAGAAATTTGCAGCAGTTACAATACAGCTTTGTTGAGCTCAGTCACTCACTCATTCTGGTTTTCCTGCCACTGCAGGCTGCCCTTTTGTACTGGGCCCCTGCATGCATTGCTGCCTTTTTCTGCCCACGAACAAATCTGCAGCAGTCCCAACAAAGCCCCATTGAACTCTTTGACTCCCCCTCCCTCACTCGCTCATTCTGTGTCTCCTGGCGCTGCAGGCTGCCCTTTTGTACTGGGCTCCTGCCTGCATTGGCGGCTTTTTCTGGCTAGAAAGAAATCTGAAGCAGTCCCAACACAGATCCACTGAGCTCACTCACTCCCCCTCTGTCACTCTCGCATTCCATTTCTGCCAGTGCTGCAAGCCAGCCATTTGTACTGGGCTCCTGCCTGTGTTGCCGCATTTTCTGCCCACAAAGAAATCTGCAGCAGTTACACTAGAGCTCCGTTGAGCTTACTCACTACCGCTCTGTCACTCGCTCGTTCTGTTTCTCTTGGCGCCGTAGACTGCACTTTTGTATGGGGCTCCTGGCTGCGTTGGAACCTTTGTCTGTCCACAAAGAAATCCGCAGCTATCCCGACAGAGCTCTGTTGAGGTTGCACAGTCTTCCTCTCTCATTGCTCATTCTGTTTGTCCTGGCGCTGCAAGCTGCCCATTTGTACATGGCTCCTGCCTGCATTGGTGCCTTTTTCTGGCCACAAAGAAATCCCAGCAGTCCTGAAAAAGCTCCGTTGAGCTCAATAAGTCCACTTGTCTCACTCGCTCATACTGTTTCTCCCACTGCTGCAGGCTGGCCTTTTGTACTGAGCCCCTGCCTGTATTGATGCCTTTTTCTGCCCACAAAGAAATCCGCAGCAGTCGTGACAGCACTTCCGTGAGTTCGCTCACTCCCTCTCCCTCACTCGCTCGCTTGTTCTGTTTCTCCCAGTGCTGCAGGCTGATCTTTTTCACTGGGTTCTTGTGTTGGGGTCTTTGTCTGCCACAAACAAATCCGCAGCAGTTCTGACAGAGCTCAGTTGAGCTTGGTCACTCCCCCCCCCTCACTCGGTCGATCTTAATCTGTCCCAAACACTGATTTCCCAGAGTGACCATGCTATTGTCTGGCAGGAGTGCAAAAACATGTTTTAGCCAGGATGTGAAAAATAATACCTGTAGTGTTCATAAGGAGTTGTGAAAAAATGCCACTGTTGAAAATGTGGTGTGACAGTATTACAAATTTGCGAAGTTACAAGGGTGCATGGAAACAGTTCAATGCACGCTTGTAACACAGTCATGTTATGGCAGTCCCGACAAAGCTCCTTTGAGCTCGCTCACTCCGCCTTCTCTCACTCGCTCATTCTGTTCTCCCGGCACTGCAGGCTGCCCTTTTCTACTGGGCTCCTGCCTGCGTTGCTGCCTTCTTATGCCCACAAAGAAATTTGCAGCAGTTACAAATCAGCTCGGTTGAGCTCACTCACTCACTCATTCTGGTTTTCCTGCCACTGCAGGCTGCCCTTTTGTACTGGGCCCCTGCATGCATTGCTGCCTTTTTCTGCCCACAAACAAATCTGCAGCAGTCCCAACAAAGCCCTGTTGAGCTCATTGACTCCCCTTCCCTCACTCACTCGTTCTGTGTCTCCTGGTGCTGCAGGCTGCCCTTTTGTACTGGGCTCCTGCCTGCATTGGCGGCTTTTTCTGGCTAGAAAGAAATCTGAAGCAGTCTCGACACAGATCCACTGAGCTCACTCACTCCCCCTCTGTCACTCTCGCATTCTGTTTCTGCCAGTGCTGCAAGCCAGCCATTTGTACTGGGCTCCTGCCTACGTTGCCGCATTTTCTGCCCACAGAGAAATCTGCAGCAGTCACACTAGAGCTCCGTTGAGCTCACTCACTACTGCTCTGCCACTCACTCATTCTGTTTCTCTTGGCGCTGCAGACTGCACCTTTGCATGGAGCACCTGGCTGTGTTGGCACCTTTGTCTGTTCACAAAGAAATCCACAGCTGTCCCGACAGAGCTCCATTGAGGTAGCTCAGTCTCCCTCTCTCATCGCTCATTCAGTTTGTCCTGGCGCTTCAAGCTGCCCTTTTGTACGGGGCTCCTGCCTGCATTAGCACCTGTTTCTGGCCACAAAGAAATCCCAGCAGTCCTGAAAGAGCTCCGTTGAGCTCACTAAGTCCCCTTGTCTCACTCGCTCGTACTTTTTCGCCCACTGCTGCAGGCTGGCCTTTTGTACTGGGCCCCTGCCTGTATTGATGCCTTTTTCTGCCCACAAAGAAATCTGCAGCAGTCCTGACAGAGTTTTGGTGAGTTCGCTCACTCCCCCTCCCTCACTCGCTCTCTCGTTCTGTTTCTCCCAGTGCTGCAGGCTGCCCTTTTCTACTGGGCTCTTCTGTTGGGGTCTTTGTCTGCCCACAAACAAATCCGCAGCAGTCCTGACAGAGCTCAGTTGAGCTCAGTCACTCCCCCCATCTCACTTGGTCAATTTTAATCTGTCCCAAACACTGATTTACCAGAGTGACCGTGCTATTGTCTGGCAGGAGTGCAAAAACATATTTTAGCCAGAATGTGAAAAATGACAGCTGTAGTGTTCATAAGGAGTTGTGAAAAAATGCCACTGTTGAAAATGTGGGGTGACAGTATTACAAATTTGTGAAATTACAAGGGTGCGTGGAAACAGTTCAATGCATGCGTGTAACACAATCATGTTATGGCAGTCCCAACAAAGCTCTGTTGAGCTCGCTCACTCCCCTTCTCTCACTTGCTCATTCTGTTGTGCTGGCACTGCAGGCTGCCCTTTTCTACTCGGCTCCTGCCTGCATTGCTGCCTTCTTATGCCCACAAAAAAATTTTCAGCAGTCACAATACAGCTCTGTTTAGCTCACTCACTCGCTCATTCTGGTTTTCCTGCCACTGCAGGCTGCCCTTTTGTACTGGGCCCCTGCATGCATTGCTGCCTTTTTCTGCCCACAAACAAATCTGCAGCAGTCCCAACAAAGCCCCGTTGAGCTAGCTCACTCCCCCTCTGTCACTCTCACATTCCGTTTCTGCCGGTGCTGCAAGCTGGCCTTTTGTACTGGGCTTCTGGCTGCGTTGCTGCATTTTCTACCCACAAAAAAATCTGCAGCAGTCACACTAGAGCTCCGTTGAGCTCGATCACTACCGCTCTGTCACTCACTCATTCTGTTTCTCTTGGTGCCTCAGACTGCACTTTTGCATGGAGCTCCTGGCTGTGTTGGCACCTTTGTCTGTCCACAAAGAAATCCACAGCTGTCCTGACAAAGTTCAATTGAGGTAGCTCAGTCTCCCTCTCTCATCGCTCATTCTGTTTGTCCTGGCGCTTCAAGCTGCCCATTTGTACAGGGCTGCTGCCTGCATTGGCAGCTTTTTCTGCCCACAAAGAAATCCCAGCAGTCCTGACAGAGCTCTGTTGAGCTCACTAAGTCCCCTTGTCTCACTCACTCGTACTTTTTCTCCCACTGCTGCAGGCGGGCCTTTTGCACTGGGCCCCTATGCCTGTATTGATGCCTTTTTCTGCCCACAAAGAAATCCGCAGCATTCCTGACAGCGCTTCTGTGAGTTCGCTCACTGCCCCTCCTTCACTCGCTCTCTCATCATGTTTTTCCCAGTGCTGCAGGCTGCCCTTTTGAACTGGACTCTTGTTTTGGGGCCTTTGTCTGCCACAAACAAATCTGCAGCAGTCCTGACAGAGCTCAGTTGAGCTCGGTCACTCCCCCCCTCTCACTCAGTCGATCTTAATCTGTCCCAAATACTGATTTCCCAGAGTGACCGTGCTATTGTTCGCAGGAGAACAAAAACATATTTTAGCCAGGATGTGAAAAATGACAGCTGTAGTGTTCATAAGAAGTTGTGAAAAAATGCCACTGTTGAAAATATGGCATGACAGTATTACAGATTTGCAAAGTTACAAGGGTGCATGGAAACAGTTCAACGCACTCTTGTAACACAGTCATGGTATGGAGTTTCATCACCAAATTTTCAACATAGGGATTTTAGGACCTCTGCTCATGAACAGTGCCACTGTCATTTTCTTAATCTGTCCCGAACACTGATTTCCCACAGTGACCACGTTATTCTGCACCAGAACTGTGAAAACACATTTTGGTCAGGTTGTGAAAAATGGCAGCTGTACTGCTTATAAAGAGGTGTGAAAAAATGGCACTGTTGAAAATCTGGTGTGACAATATTTCAAATCTGCGAAGTTACAAGTGTGTGTGGAAAGTGCACAACGCACACTTGCAACACAGTCAATTGATGGGCTATCATCACCAAATTTTCAACATAGGCATTTTAGGACCTCTGCTCATGAACAGTATCATTGTCATTTTCTTAATCTGTCCTGAACAGTGATTTCCCACAGCGACCGCTCTATTCTGCGCCGGAAGTGCGAAAACACATTTTGGCTAGGATGAGAAAAATGACAGCTGTACTGTTCATAAGTAGGTAAGGGAAAATGGCAATGTTGAAAATCAGGAGTGAAAATATTAGAAATTCATGAACTTACGAGCATGCGTGCCAACTGAGCAATGCATGCTCGTAACACAATCATTTTATGGAGTATAGTTACCAAATTTTCAACATAGGCATTTTAGGACCTCTACTCATGAACAGTGTCACTGTAATTTTCTTAATCTGTCCTGAACACTGATTTCCCACAGCAACCACGCTATTCAGCTGTCCCGACAGAGCTCCATTGAGGTCACTCAGTCTCCCTCTCTCATCACTCATTTTGTTTGTCCTGGCACTGCAAGCTGCCATTTGTATGGGGCTCCTGCCTCCATTGGTGCAGTTTTCTGCCCACAAAGAAATCCCAGCAGTCCTGACAGAGCTCTGTTGAGCTCACTAAGTCCCCTTGTCTCATTTGCTCATACTGTTTCTCCCACCGCTGCAGGCTGGCCTTTTGTACTGGGCCCCTGCCTGTATTGACGCCTTTTTCTGCCCACAAAGAAATCAGCAGCATTCCTGACAGCGCTTCAGTGAGTTTGTTCACTCCCCCTCCCTCACTCGCTCTCTCATTCTGTTTCTCCCAGTGCTGCAGGCTGCCCTTTTGTACTGGGCTCTTGTGTTGGAGCCTTTGTCTGCCACAAACAAATCTGCAGCAGTCCCGACAGAGCTCAGTTGAGCTCGGTCACTCCCCCCCTCACTCGGTCGATCTTAATCTGTCCCAAACACTAATTTCCCACTGTGATCATGCTATTGCCCGCAGGACTGCAAAACCATATTATAGCCAGGATGTGAAAAATGACAGCTGTAGTGTTCATAAGGAGTTGTGAAAAAATGCCACTGTTGAAAATGTGGTGTGACAGTATTACAGATTTGTAAAGTTACAAGGTTGCATGTAACACAGTCACTTTATGGAGTTTTGTCACCAAATTTTCAACATAGGGATTTTTGGACCTCTGCTCATGAACAGTGCCACTGTTATTTTCTTAATGTGTCCTGAACACTGATTTCCTACAGTGACCATGTTATTCTGTGCCGGAACTGTGAAAACACATTTCGGTCAGGATGTGAAAAATGACAGCTATACTGTTTATGAGGAGGTGTGAAGAAATGGCACTGTTGAAAATCTGGTGTGACAATATTATAAATCTGCGAAGTTACAAGGGTGCATGGAAAGTATGCAATGCACACTTGTAACACAGTCAGTTGATGGGCTATCATCACCAAATTTTCAACACAGGCATTTTAGGACCTCTGCTCATGATCAGTATCATTGTCGATTTCTAAATCTGCCCCAAACAGTGATTTCCCACAGCGACCACTCTATTCTGCACCAGAAGTGCGAAAATACATTTCATCCAGTGGGAAAAATGACAGCTGTACTGTTCATAAGTAGGTCTGGGAAAATGGCAATGTTGAAAATCTGGAGTGAAAATATTCGAAATTTCCGAAGTTACGAGCGTGCGTGCCAACTGCGCAACACATGCTCGTAACACAGTCATTTTACGGAGTATCATTACCAAATTTTCAACATAGGTATTTTAGGACCTCTACTCATGAACAGTGTCACTGTCATTTTCTTAATCTGTTCTGAACACTGATTTCCTACAGTGACCGCACTATTCTGCGCCGGAAATGCGAAAACATATTTTGGCCAGGATGTGAACAATGACAGCTATACTGCTCACAAGGAGTTGTGATAAATGCCAATGTTGAAAATCTGGCATGAAAATATTGTAAATTCATGAAGTTATGAGCGTAAGTAGCAACTGCACAACACACGCTCGTAAAACAGTCATTTTTTGGATTTTTTCCACCAAATTTTCAGCATAGGCTTTTTGAGATCCCACCTCATGAACACTGGCACTGTCATTTCGTTAATCAGCCCTGAAGGGTGAGTCCATGCAGTGACCACGAAACCACCTTTTGGGACCGATTAATGCCATGACAGTTCAAGAATTAATGAGAAGGGGTCCCAAAAAACCCATGTTGAAAATTTGGTGAAAAAATTCCCAAAAATGCCTGAGATATGCACTAAAGTTGAAAAAACCCTATTTATTACATTATACAGCTTACCGGCATTTCCTCAGTTCACGGTCGGCTTTGAAGAGTGCAGACATGTTCCCGATCCAGCGAAGATCATTGCGCCGGACTCCGGAGGTAAGTATGGAGTATGGGGTGTGGGGAGGCAGGGTGCGCAGTGGGTGGGTGTGGGTTGTGGGGGGCAGGGAGACTACAAGGGACGTTTCTTTTTTCAGGTACAAAACCAAAAAAGACTTTGGACCATTTTTCATTTACAGGGGCATGTGGCATGCTGGGGTGGCTCCCAGCATGCCACCAGACTCTGTTTTGGGGGCAGCTGTAGCCAACTGGGGATTGGGCACCCCGTCAGCAAACAATAAAGGGGCATGTGGCATGCTGGGTGGGCTCCCAGCATGCCACCAGAGTTGTTTTGGAGGGGGGAAGCTGTAGCTGACAGGATTGGGCACCCCCATCAGCAAACAACAAAAGGGGGGTGGGGAATTCATTTCTGCCAACAGGGATTGGGCACCCCGTCGGCATGCAATAAAACTGGAGGGGGATTACATTATGCCGATGGAGAGTGGGCTCCCCAGTCGGCAAATAAACTTGGGGGAGTACATATTGTTTGTGAATACGGTGGCAAGCCACCACCATGTTCACAAACAGTATCACAGATCCTACATTCCGCCCTGCAATGACGGGTCACTCCCTCATTGCAGCGGATGGCTGACGCTGCAATGACAAGGCAGCCCCTGATTGCAGCAGCTGATTTTTTAGAAAGTTGTGGCACGCTGGCTGAACTAGTGTCAGCAGCAGCATGCCACAGCATTGGGGGACAGGGGACAAGCCTTTGCAGGCTGTGGGGGCACTGGGCACAGTAGTGTCATGCCTCCACAACCTGCTTGTGGAGAAAGCTAACGCAACATGTTTCTTGCACATGCGTGCAATCAACATAAAAATACATTTTTAAATAAGTTATACATTGATGGTCTGACCAAATACATACAAATCCAACAACTTTTTATGGCAAGGTAACATTAGTCACATGAAATATGGATTAACTATAAGACAGTGTTTTTAAATCAATATGAATATCTAATAGTGAAATAATGAGCTGTAGCTCCTCCCATGTTGTAATGTTATGTGTGACAAAGTTTGTATATAAGCCATGCTGGAAGGGGCCACAGTCTCCTATAGTAGTAATTGGAAACAATGGGAACTGGTAGGTCCAAAAGCACTCCTGAATCCAGGTAAGGCTGAACTTTTTCATTAGTAAAAAATAACCTCTACTGTTGTTCAAAAGAGAAGTATTTTAAAACCTAATAATCATTTTATAGTTTCTATATGTAGTTTTGCCAGGGAGTAACATAGAGGATACTTTTTATCAAAGAAATGCTTTTACACTTCTCAGGTATGCCTCATATATGTTTGAAGATCTAGAAACTGAAACTCTATGATACAGCTTTAGTGGAAAGGTAACAGCAGGATACAAAAGTGTTTTTGTTCTGCTCATTCTTTTTATCAAAATAGTAAAAATGAATATTTCTGTATTAAACAAAGCAGTATGGTGTAAAGGGGATTTCATTTCCCCAACTTTAAACACTGTTTTGAGTCAGTTCCTCAGTTTGTTTTGTGTTTTACAAAACTAAGAGAAAGTGGAAAAACATTCTCTGCATCAACATACACTTTCTCTCAATATTTTTTTTAGCTACGAAAGACACTTGTTTAAAACTTAGCAACTATTGACTTTCTTATGGCTATTATACAGGTTTTTATTTACCAAAATAGAGTTTTAAACATTACTGTTTAACTCAAGTTCATTCAGGACTCTTTTCTTAGCACTGTAATAGTGTTCCCCAAATACTTGATATTCAAGGTCATAATTACAACATCAAGTTAGCTAGCATCTTTTTACTGGTGCACCTTTATATCCCTGGGAGGACTGGAAAATGAGAGGAAAAAAGAAAAATAAAGTGGGTAATAGATACAGTAGAGAAATGGGGTGGGGGGGTGATATCCTCCAGGTGGCCGGCCTGGAAGCAATACACTGAAATAATTAGGATAGGAAAAGTATAGATATTACATAGAGGTGCTACTGCAACAGACTTAGAGCACAAAAGGAAAAAAAGAAGCCTCCCAGGGTCACTAGAGACCAGTCCTGCCACATACCCCCCAATTCAAAAGTGAACAGTACTTTAACAAAAGGGCTGGTTACTTAACAGACATTGGTAGGGTTGGAGTTTCCACCCACCCCCTTCAGAAGCTCCACCCCAGGGCACCATTTTAAAATACCAGCTGTGCAAAACAAATGCTAATAGAGCATTCACATTCATAGAAACATAGAAGTTGACCGCAGATAAGGAATGCAAGGCCCATCCAGTCTGCTCATTTTTTCTACCTTATGAATGTGCCATAGGCCTGCACTCTGTCAATGGCCTATCTATTCATACTCATCTGTATTGCTTCCTTATGTCTATCCCATGCCTGTTTGAAACCCTGCACTGGGCTGCATCATACATTGGAGGAAACGGTGAAACTGAGGAGGGGACCCTCACCGATTACGGGTCTGGGAAGGGGGGGCATCACTGGCAGCTGGGGGGAAGACAAAGCAGGGGGACAAGGTAGCAGAGGTGGAAATAATGGCAGAGAGAGTGAGGGAAGCCCTCAAGTCCCTTAAGATGGAGAAAGCACCAGGGCTGAATAAATTACATCCCAGAGTGCTGAAGGAACTGGCGGATGTCCTGGCGATACCCCTGGTGGAGCTCTTCAGCATCTCTCTGAGGACAGGGTGGGTGCCCCAGGACTGGAAGATGGTGCATATGGTGCCTATCCACAAGAGGGGATCAAGGAAGGTGGCAGAGAACTACAGGCCTGTCAGCTTGACATCGGTGGTGGGCAAGGTGATGGAGGCCATTGTCAAGGAGAGACTGGGGGGGACCTGGAAAAGTTGGGGTGCCTGGATGATAGACAGCATGGATTCATCCCAGGGAAATCATGTCAGTCAAACCTTGTGGAGTTCTATGATTGGGTGACGAGTGCTTTGGACCTGGATAGACCAGTGGACGTCCTCTTTCTTGACTTCAGCAAGGCATTTGACTCTGTTCCTCACGGGAACCTGTTGGATAATCTGGGAGAAATGGGGTTGGGGAAGCAGATGATCGGATGGAAAGAAAATTGGCTCCAGAACCAGACCCAGAGGGTCGTGGTTGGAGGGATAGTCTCATCCCCAAGAAGGGTGATTAGTGGGGTCCCTCAGGGATCAGTCCTTGGGCCCCTCCTGTTCAACGCTTATGTCTCTGACATAAGGAAGCGTATCAGGAGTGAAATGAGTCTCTTTGTGGATGACTCAAAACTGGGGGCAGTGGTGGATGGGGAGAGGGGAGGGTGGCCCTACAGTGTGACCTGGAGGCTCTGGAAAGGTGGTCTAGAAAACGAAAGCTGAGGTTCAATGCAGGGAAATGCAAGGTACTTCACCTGGGAGCCAGAAACCCAGACCAAGTGTACACCTTGGGGGGGGGGAATGTTACAAGTCTCGATGGCTGAGAGGGACCTGGGGGTGGTGGTGGATGTCAAGATGAACAACTCAGAGACTTGTAGGAGGGCAGCAGCAAAGGTCAACAGGATGCTTGGATGCATCGCTAGGGGGCTCACCTCCAGAAGGAGGGAAGTGATACTCCTCTGTATAACTGCTTGGTGAGGCCGCACCTCAGATACTGTGTGCAGTTTTGGAGGCCACATTTAAAGAGGGACATTGAACTCCTGGAGAGGGTCCAGAGGAGGGCAACCAAAATGATTTGGGGCTTGGAGGATGGGACCTATGGGGAGAGGCTAGAAGAGCTAAATATGTACACATTGGAAGAGAGAAGGGACTGGGGGGACATGATAGAGGTCTTCAGGTACATGAAGGGGGTAAATAGGGGAGGAGCAGTCAGGGTGCTCTGAAGGAAGGAGGGAGGCAACTAGAGGGCATGGGTGGAAGCTGGGGGGGATATTCAGGGGAGAAAGGAGGAGGTGCTACTTCACTAAGTGGGTGGTGGAGCCATGGAATGCGTTGCCCAGGGGGCTGGTGGAGGCAGAAACGGTGGAGGGGTTCGAGAGGGGGTGGGACAAGTACAGGGGAAGGGTTCTGGAAGCAAAAACCAGTGCAGTGAGACTATCTGGGACTGGGAAGGGAGAAGCCAGATGGGGGGGGCAGCAAGGTCAACTCCCAGGGTGGGGGCTGACCAAACAAGCAGACACGAAAGACCATTAGGCCTATTCTGCTGGCATTTTAGTATGTTAGTATTTATAGCCATCACTTCCTGAGGTAGGTCGTTCCATGCATCCACCACCTTTTCTGTGAAAAAGAACTTCCTCACATTACCCCTTAATCGGCCTCCCTCTAATCTCATGCTGTGTCCTCTAGTCCTGCTATTTTTCTTATATTGAAACATGTTAGACTCTTTTACCTTGTTAATGCCCTTAAGATGTTTGAATGTTTCGATCATATCACCTCTCTCCCTCCTCTGCTCTAGGGTATACATATTGAGCTCCGCTAATCTGTCCTCATATGTTTTCTGATGCAGTCCCTGCACCATTTTGGTTGCCCTTCTCTGGACTGCCTCCATTTTGTTAATGTCCTTGTGCAGGTGCGGCCTCCAGTACTGGATTTAGTACTCTAGATGGGGCCTAACCAGAGTCTTGTAAAGAGGGATTATTACCTCCCTCTTATGACTTGTAATACCCCTACTAATACACTCCAACATCCCTTAAAGCACGAAAAGAAGCCTCCCAGGACCACTAGAGACCAAGCCTGCCACACATCCCCCCTACTCAAATTCAATATCTTATTATACCCTAGGGTTCAACTGTGTAACTTAGCAACCATCAGATAAGTACCATTTTCTCAATTATTCAGGAACATCAATCCCTGCTCCATATCTGGACAGGAAGTCAGCACTATTGTGCTGGGAACTCGCCCTGTGATGCATAGCAAACGTATAAGGCCGCAGGGTCAAGTATCAACGCATGACATGTTTTTTTATCCTTCATCTGTTGTATCCGAAAGAGAGGATTGTGGTCCATAATCAATTTGAATTCAGTCCTCCTCAGATAATATTTTAGGGATTCTATGTTCCATTTCACAGCCAACCTTCCTTCTCCACAGTTGAGTATTTCCTTTCCCTCTCATGGAGTTTACGACTGATAAAAATTATAGGATGTTCCTCCCCATCAATGATCCGTGACTGTACTGCCCCTATCCCATGTTCTGAATCATCTGTCTGCACTTCAACAGTGTGAACAAAATCAAGACTCCTCAGAACTGGTGAAGAGCACAGAGCAGCCTTAAAAGCCCTGAAGGCTTCCTCACACTCTGGTGACCATTTGACTATATTTAGGTTCATTTTCTTCCTGAGGTCAGTTAAAGGACTGGCCAGCTCAGATAATATAGGTATGAACCTGTGGTAATACCCAGCCAGACCTAAAAATGAACTTTACCTGCTTTTTAGTTTGGGGACTCTGACAATTAGCCACTGCTTTGACCTTTCCAACCTCTGGTTTGACCTGGCCTTTACCCAATACAAAACCAAAATACCTGGGGGCCAATTCAAAGATGAATGGTGTAACTTGCACGCAGTTGCGATTTATGTCATTAACCACTCCGCCAGGGTTCCTACTCCACATTCCAGGAGAGGCAGGGTCCTGGCACTTGCAACATACATGATACGCCAGGCATAAGCTACCACTACACACCTGGCATATAGAACCTGCATGTCGCATCTCTCAGCAGGTGACAGGCAGCCCCCCAAAGCCCCCCCACCCTGGATCACATTGACACACACTACGGGGCATTGGGGGCAGGACAGATGGCACAGGCATCTGGGGGTGCACTAGAAATGGACCCACGGGGTCCTCGACATTTGGCGGGTGGGGGGCTGGGGTATGCCTGTGGGGCATGGGGAACATAGCTGTACCAGTGTTGCGGCTCCACAGGGTGGGCAGCTGATGGACAGCACCATCGGCTGCCACTTAGAGCAGCTTGGGGCTATCGGAGTTTAGCTCTGCCAGTGACCCTTCTAGAATGGCAATTGCAGGCTACGACAGTCACCCTCCTAGAATTGGGTGAAGTTTCTGTCATAACCTGCACTTGCGTGCCAGGCTTTGCAGGCTGCGATGTAGCGGGTGGCATAACCCACAGATGTCGCAGCCCGCATCCACCATGGTGCAAATCACCAGTTGGAATACTACTGGACGTAATGCATGGCGTAAGTCAGGGGATATGCCATGGGGTGTGGTGTATCTTGTCTTACACTGGCGTAGCCCATCTTGGAATCGGGCCCCTGGTTTTCTGTATCGCAATGGCGCACTTAGTGGGGTTCATCTTGAGACCAGCATCAGATATGGCACTAAGAACTGTGGTGAGATGCTTTATGTGAGACTCCGAGTTGGTGCTAAAAACCACCACGTTGTCCAGGTATGCTGAACAGTATTGATTGTGGGCACTAAATATCTGGTCCATAAACTTTTGGAATGTTGTGGGAGCCCCATGCAGACCAAAGGGCATGGTCACAAACTGAAACAAGACAATTGGTGTTATAAAGGCTGTTTTCCCTTGAGAGGACTTTTTCAAAGTGATGTGCCAATATCCCTTTGTAAGGTCGAGCGTGGAGACATATCTGGCATGACCCAATCTATCAATGATATCGTCTATCCTGGGCATAGGATAGCAGTCAAAAGATGAAAAGGCATTCAATTTTCTTAAGTCAAAGCACAGCCAAATACCTCCCTCTTTCTTGTTTACCACCACCATAGGGGAGGTCCAGGCACTTCTTGATGGTACTATTATGCCTAACCTTTCCATCTTCCTTACCTCCTCTATTACCTCTGCCCTGACTTTTTCAGGAAATCTCTAGGGTTTTTGGTGAATTGGGTGCTCTTGGGTAACAAAGATCTGGTGTTCAATCCCCTTAGCTCTCCTGGGAATGTTTGTAAACATATCCTGGAACCTATCTAATACCCTTTGCAGTTCATCTTGTTGGGCTGGGGCCAATTCAGAATTCACAGACAGTTGTGACAATTCTTCAGTCTTTTTGGGCCTATAGTACACCAACTCTAGCCAGACGTTTCTACTTTTGGGTGTATCAGTAAAGTAAGATTTGACTTTTCATACCACTTCTTAAGTAAATTCACGTGATACACCTTGGTCTAGTACTTTTTGTCCGGGGTTGCTATTTCATAATTAATGTGTCTGGTTTGCCTTACCACCTTGTATGGCCCTTGCCACGTCATGAAGAGTTTATTCTCACAAGATTGCAACAGTAGCAGAACCTACTCACAAGTCTAGAAAGTTTTATTCTTTAACTCCTAGTCATAGTGGCATTTTTGCTCTTTCTGTGCCACTGCGTTGTTTTTATTGTCCAATTCAATATACCTTGTCAGGTGTTTCCTCAATTGCGCCATGTTGTCTGAGACATTAGTTTCTCCCACCTGTTTACCTTCCTCCCAATACTCTTTAACCACATTGAGGGAGCCCAAGGATTTCTTTCATACAGCAAAGAAAATAGGGAGAACCCAGTGAATGCCTGGGGCAACTCTCTGTATGTGAAGAGTAAGTAGGGCAGTTACCTGTTCCACACCTTCCCCTCCTCCTACACAAACTTCTTCAATATTCTTTTCAAAGTCTGATTGAATCTTTTGACCTATCTGTCTATCTGTGGGTGATATGGGGAAGTTCGGACCACTACTACTTCTAGTAATTTGTACAATTCTTTTAGTAACTGTTCCTGGAAGTTGGGCCCTTGAGCCATCAAGATTCCTTTTGGAATCCCTACCTGACTAAGGAGCTTGGCAAGTTCTTCTGCTACTCTTGGGGCAGTTATAGTTCGAAGGGGGATAGCTTCTGGATATTTTGTTGCACAGTCACAAATGACTAAGATAAAATGATTCCACTTTGAACTTTTATCTGGGAGTCCAACAGTGTCCATCCCTATCTTTTCAAATGGAGTGATAACAGTGGGACTTGGCTGTAGGGACACTTTCTCATTTTTGCTGACATAGGCAGTTTTCTGGCTTTCACTACATGCCCTACAATAGCTGACAACTTCAACGTGAATCATGGGCCAAAACAAAAAGTGTTGTAATAATTGGGTCACGGTGCTGCCTCAGCCAGTATGATCTGCCATCGATATGTCATGGGCTATAGATTGTAGTTGTTCCCTATAGGATTCGGGAACCACTAACTGCTCTCCAGTTTCCACAGTATTTGGGTTAACTCACACCCTGCACAGTGTAATATTCTGAATCACAAAGTTTGGCACATTTGTATCTGCTACCTTCCCCACCTGTTGAAACAAAGGGGTTAGTGAATCATCACTTTTCTGTGGGCACTTATATTACAACCCTGCACAATTTGTTCTGATGCACCATCTCCCATATTATTGCACTTCAATGTCTATTGTAACTTTCTCTGCATCCTTTCCTTTTTAGACAGTCTTGTTTTGCCTGGGGTCCCTGGGACCTCATCATCAAAAGGAAAAAAGGCCTTGTATCTCTTGTCCTCTTCTGGCCTGTGCTGTGGTGATAACAGTGGTTAATGTATTAACCCTTATGAGAGTCTTAAAGTCTGGGTAATCATGCCCTATTAGCACAGGTACCGGCAGTCTTGGGACCAGGCCTATAGCCATTTGATGGGTATTCCCCTGTATAGTCAGATCAACAACGTTTGTGGGGTAGTAGTGTGTGTTACCATGTAGACAGGTTACCCCAGTCTTAGTATCATCTGGTTGTATATTTTCAATTAAATCGGTTTGTACCAAGGTTTGCTGGCTTTCTGAGCCTATTAGTCCCAACACCTGGTGAGTGCCAATATGGACATCTGTCACATACTACCCCCAATTTGCAAGTGCCAAAAGTGTCTGGTCTTCTCTCTTTTTAGGGCAGTTCCTTGCTATATGTCCCTTCCCTAGACACTTGTAACAAATGATCTCTGTTGAATAAGCCTTTTCCCCCTTGTCCAGTTTTTCTTCCTGCTTGTTGGCTGAAGGAAAATAAATGTACAGGTCTTACTTGGATGGGGTTAGGCTGAGTCCCTTTAAAATTCCTGTTCCTTGTCTGATGTGCTGCCAGGTAATCCTCAGCTAGAGCGATGGTCTTCTCAGCTGTCTCTGGCCAGTGCAAGCAGACCCAAAGCTGGACGTCCAAGCACAGAATCTAAGTAAATTGCTCAGTCACAATCATTTCCATCAGTTGTTCCACAGTTTTGTGTTCTGGTTGCAACCATTTGTTGCACAATTCCTGTAAATCTACATAAGTCTCTCTGGGGGTATCAAAAGTCTGCATCCTCAGGGATCGAAATCACTGGCAGTATGTTTCAGTATTGATTTCATACCTTTGTAAAATTTCCTGTTTCACAAGGTAGTAATTCTCAACCTTCCTGCTGTCCATGTGGCTGTAGGCAAGGAGTGCATGACCACTTAGGTAGGGAGCCAATCTTGCAACCACTGCTCTTTTGGCTAAGAGCAGGCTCTGACAATTCACTTGAAGGTTGTTAAAAATATTTCTACATCATCTGAGTCAGACATTTTAGTAAGTTTTATGTCTTTAGGTGGTCCTGGCTGACTCCTGGGTTATTGGTTGGCTCCAAAGAGCTGTAGGACCTGCATGGTGTCTGCCCATCACTGATCTTGGTGCTGCCTGTCCAGCTTTCTCAGTCTGTTGACCTACACATGTTTAATGCATAACCAACTCAGCAGTTTATGGATGTCCTTCCGAGGTTTATCAGCTATCTCTTCCCCAGTCTCATGCATGCTGGCTTCCAAAACAATGATCTTGGTCTTGGACCCAGTGCCTGAACCCAAGCCTGGATTGAGTTGCTCTCCAAACTTCTCCATCATGGTCCTCGTCAGCACCCCCTCGTAGTTGGCCTCTGGCAAATCCTTCGATTGTTGCATGGTTGCATGAACAATCTGGTCACCAAAGACTGGCAACCACCAGAGATGTCCCCCTACCCATTCCAGATATCCCAGTTATCCCATTACTACCACCATGTGTCAGAGGGTATAGGAATAACAGATAGGCATTCACAAAAAAGTTCAGGTGCAACACACAGGTAGTGTGGTGTTATTTTCAGGAAACAAAATGAACTAAAGAAAAACAATAAAACAGCAAATGTCCACTTAACAGCAGTCAAGGTTTGGATCACCACTATGTTTTGTGAAAAGCAAGGAATCTTTAGCTTAGTCCAAGCTTCAATACATGAAGCTGAGCACTTCTTGCACTGATACCAGTCAGATACCTTTTGACTACCAATCTCCAGGTCAGGCCAAATGAAGAGGTTTTATACACCCCCCTGGTCAGGTGAGCCACCCCATTTTGAAAAAAATACATTTTTAAGTAAGATATACATTCATGGTCTGACCAAATATACAAAAATCAAATAAATATTTATGGCAATATAACATTATTCACATGAAATATGGATTAACTATAAGACAGTGTTTTTAAATCAATATGAATATCTAATCATGAAATAATGAGCTGTAGTTCCTCCCATGTTGTGATGTCACATGCATGACCTGGTTTGTATATAAGCCTTGCTGGAAGGGGCCACAGACTCCTACAGCAGTCATTAGAACAGTGGGAACTGGTAGGCCCCAAACCACTCTTGAATCCAGGTAAGGCCAAACTTTTACTTTGGTACAAAATAACCTACTGTATCTTGATGTCTAAAAGAGGACTATTCTAAAGCCTAATAATCATTTTATAGTTTCTACATGTAGTTTTACCAGGGAGTAACATAGAGGATACTTTTTATCAAAGAAATGCTTTTATTCTTCTTAGGTAGGCCTCATGTATGTTTAGAGTTCTGGAAACTGAAAATTGTTCTATGAGACAGCTTTACCACAAAGGTAACAGCAGGATACAAAAGTGTTTGTGCTCTGCTCGTTTTTTTTTTTTATCAAAATAGTAAAAATGACTATTTTTGTATTGAATAAAGCAGTATGGTGTAAAGGGGATTTCATTTCCCCAGCTTTAAACACTGTTTTGAGTCAGTTCCTCGGTTTGTTTTTACAAAACTTAGAGAAGGTGGAAAAAAAACGCTCTGCTTTCTCAATGTTTTTAGATACGAAAGACACTTGTTTAAAACTTAGCAACTACTGACTTTTTTTTTAATTCTTTCTGTTTATCTTCCTCCATGGAGTGGATCCTCATAATCCCCTGGCCACCGACACCCGCACCCCACCTGACCGGTCTGGCACCCCCACAGAGCCGACCTTTAATCACTCATGCTACTCTGTATGCAGGATCCTCTCATGTACCGGCACTGGATGGCCATCAGCCACCAAGATTGTGCTCAGCCATTTTCCTCCTGGTTTTTCTTGCCCTGAAGAGGCGGATGTGCAATGGTGTCCAGGCACATACGTGCTGATGCCCGCCATGCTCTCCCCCCTATTCTGTTGCTCACTGCTGTAGTGCTGCTCACCTTCACCAGTCACCACTACAGTGCACTGCAGTGCCCCAACCCTCCCCAGAGGAAGGAGAGCAGTCATGGGATGCTCAATCCTTCCTCTCCCCTGCCAACCCCCTGCGGCCCAAGTCCATTCCCAAACCCGGATCACCAGTGTGGTGAAGGTGTGGCGTCCAGCGCCTCAGCCCTCAGCGCCACCAGGCTGGCAGCTACTGACTTTCTAATGGCTATCATGCAGGTTTTTATTTACCAAAATACAGTTTTAAACATTCCTGTTTAACTCAAGTTCATTTGGGACTCTTTTCTTAGCACTATAATAGTGTTCCCCAAATACTTGATATTCAAGGTCATAATTAGAACATCTTGCTAGTTAGCATCTATTTTACTGGTGTACCTTTATATCCCTGGGAAGATGGGAAATCAAGAACAAAAAATAAATAAATAAATAAATACAGTAGGTAACAGATACAGCATAAAAATGGGGGGTCCTCCAGGTGGCCTGCCTGGAAGGAATAAGCTGAAATAATTAGGAAAGGAAAAGGATACATATTACTTAGAGACACTGTTGTAACAGACTTAAAGCACAAATACTTTCTGACCTGTGCCTCAGTGACAGTTGATGTCAGAGTGGGATTTACACTGTGCATATTCTAAGCCAGGAGTTTTGTGCATGGGTACTAGACTTGGTACCAGGTAAGACTAGATGAATGGTATGGATTCTGCAACAGCAAGCCCAGGAGGGATTACCAGAAGAATTGCAGCCAGATTAGAAGAAAAACAAACATACAATTTGAGACTATACAGCCAGAAAAAGTGATGGAAGAAGAACAGGCAGGAACAGAAATTGAAAGCATGTCCATCTTCTTCAAATGGTGGGCTATACAACAAAAAGGGATGGAGAAGGAGACAAAATGATAGATGCAGTGACTGGATGGGCATTGCGTCCTAATCTGCTGGCAATTTCTATGTTTCTACAGTATGTTCTATGAGAGAAGCAGCAGAGAAAAGAACAGATGCAGGACAGGAACAGCAGAAAAAAGAAGAGATGAAGCAATGGCTGGATGCCTTGCAAGCTGTTAAAGCTGGAGGATCTGGTACAGGTCCAGCAGATTAACAAAACACAAGCATCTTAAAAGACATTAAATGTACAAAGCAGTGCCCCTAGAATGATACTCAAGCATACCTGACAACTTTTGAAATGGTCACTAGAGCCTGTCAATGACCAAAATAGCAATGAGCAGTCAGGCTGGTACCTTATCTGACAGTTAAAGCCCAACTTGCCTACAGCAATATGGACACTGCACAGTCAGAAAACTATGACCTAGTGAAAAGAGAAATCCTTAAAACATATGGCATCTCAGGAGAGTCCTATAGGCATCTATGGGGTGCATAGGAAGCGATATCACAAGCAGAAGAAAGGAGGTGATTATGCCACAATACAAAACAATGGTGAAGCCTCATCTACAGTGTGGGGTACACTTCTGGATGCCACATCTTCATAAGGACATAGATAGGGTGGAGGCAGTTCAGAGAAGGGCAACTAAGATGGTGCAGGGCTTGCACCACAACACATATGAGGAGAGATTGAAAGACCTTAATATATATATACTGGAAACGAGGAGGGAATAGGGGGATATGATTGAAACCTTCAAGTATCTTAGGGGCATAAACAAAGTGCAAGTGGGCAACATCTTTCAGTATAGGAGATATAGAAGGTGAGGGGGCATGATATGAGATTGGAGTGGGCAGGCTAAAGGGGAATATGAGGAAGTTTTTCTTCACAGAAAGGGTGGTAGATGCATGGAATAGCCTGCCACAGGAGGTGGTGGGAGCTAGCACATTGGGAGGATTCAAGCATGCATAGGATAGACATATGCGAGCCCTGAAGGTGGGAATGAAAAGCTAAAGCCACTGGCCAAGTAGGGTCAGTGGCCACAAATACAGACTGAGAATATGGATAGACTGGGTGGGACTTGCTGTCCTTATCTGCTGTGAATATCTATGTTAATTTGTTGCTATGTTATAATCCCTGAAGTACCTGTCAGCTGATAATCCTTTTGAAGCCTTCACTTGAACCACAGATCACTGACTTATTTGCACTGGAGCAATTCATCAACATCCTTACCACAAATGTGCAGCTTTGAGTAAACAAACACTGACCAAAAAGTAGGGGAAAGGATGTTTCTTTAGCTGAAGACAATCATATGGTCAGACAGATGCCGCAGCAGTGAAGTAACAGCCAAGGAATGGTAAGAGCCTCATTTCCCAAATTAGCTCCATATGAGAGAAGAACACTGATGGGGTAGCAAATCAGCACTTATAGACTTGATTTGCTATAAACTGTAATAAGCCAGGTCATATTGCAAGAAACTGCCATAAAAATATGGAGGGTAATACTGGAGCAAAGTTGACCTTAGCAAATTGGGGCAAGTATTTAATAGATGTCAAGGTAGGTGATAAGACTGTGAAGGGACTTATAGGTACAGGAAGCTGACAGAACCTGGTGCATATTTAAGTTCTGAGAAAAGACTGTGCAAAAGGACCAGGTAATGTGGACATCTGCATCCATGGGGACACTTGATAATATGCCACCCCCTAAATGACTCTGACCATTAATGGGGTGTCACACCACATGAAAGTGTGAGTAGTACCTAAGTTACCTGTACCGGTGATTATTGGAAATGATTTTCCAGGATTTGCTAACTGAATCACAGATGGAATAAATCCTGTTGTGTCAGCAGCTGTTAGAACATGAACACAGGCAAAACAAATATTAGATGTTGGGGACTCATTTCCATTTAGTAACTTTGATTCAGACTTGTTTGAGCACAGCTCCAAAATCTAGAAGTCCAGGAAAAAAAGACAACACCTGAGAAAGCAGTGGCAACAAAAGAATGATAGACCTAAGGGGCTGATATATGAAAATGCTGAAACTAAACTGATAAATGATCATGATTTTGTTTCTAAGTAAACTAATGATGTTCCTCTCCAAGGTTATTTTAAGCAGCGGAGTGGGAGCAGGGTGGTAAAACAAATATGGGGTGTGCCAATTTTTTAAGAATGTAATGGGCTATTGTACAGAGTTTGGGCTAATCCTCAGACACAGGAACAGACAGAACAATTGGTCATGCCAAAAAAAGCATAGAACTTAGTTGTTACAGATAGCACGGGATAGTCCTATGGCTGGTCATTTGAGGAGGGACTGTACCCATACCAGATTGTAGTACAGATTTTGCTGACCTGGGACTCATGAAGATGTTGCAACATATTACAGTTCTTGTGCTGAATGTCAGAAAATAGCCCCAGTAACTAAACAAGACAAGGTGCCCCTGGTGCCCCTACCCTTGATAAATGTGTCTTTTGACAGAATTGCAATGGATGTGGTTACTCTTATAGACAAAAGTAAAACATGTAATCAATTCATTTTGGTAGTATATGACTATGCTACTCAATACCCAGAAGCAATTCCAATGTGTACTGTCACAGACAGTTTCAAAAGTAGCAGCAGATCTTGCCATAATTTTGAACAGGGTGGGCACACCTAAAGATATTGTTTACTGATCTGGGTAGTAATTTTGGGGTTGCAATACTGTTTAATTATTTAATTGTTTAATTAGTATTTTGGAAAGACCTTTGAGCGTGAGCTCTTTTACAAAGGTTCCACATCAGGGTGGACAATAAGACAATACACATATTCAGTGGTTACAGATGCCTGATCATTAGGCATTAAAGAGCAATTACATGACAATTAGACAAATCGGAGAAAAAAAAACTGAACAGTTGTAATTGAATACTAAGCTATTTCTAATCAGTTGCCCTAGGTAGCACACCCCTGGAAACCTCCAAATCCATTGATAGACTATGGCAGAGTAACTGCATACGGTTTAACGCTATCCCAGATGGTGAGAGGCTAGGTGACAGTGAAACAAGAGATTGGTTTTGAAACCAACGCAGAACAGCGAGAGGTGGGGGATAGAGAAATGGGGGGCTGTGATGGGGAGCAACTCCAGAAGGCTTTGTTGAGTATGTGTGTGTGTGTGGGGGTTGGGAGGGCAGTACCAAGTGCATTTAAAGGACTGATAGCTTATTTAAGCCCTTGGCTAGGCTGGAATGGAGGCAGGGTTCTCTAGGTAGCCCTGCTAGGTGTTACCTTGGGGCTAGGCCTGTCTTTCAAGTGGGCCTGAGAAGCAGGTGCATTTTGAGTTAGACATTATGTGCTGTTTGAGGCCTACTTTGAATTAAGACAGGCTGTTGTTTGTTTGCAATTTCATCGGGAGTTCATTTATCCAGAGGGGGGCCTGATAGGAGAAAGCACGCTGCCCTAGTGAGGTTCGGTGGAATGGTATGGACAGTGCTCCATTCTTCCTCCATCTTTTGATGTGTGTTGAGAGAGAGAAGCCTTGAGCAGGTTTCCTATACAGGGTGGGTTTTCTCCGAGGAGTGCCTTCTTTCCCAGGAGGCAAGTTTGGTATTTGATCCTGTCTTTTAGGTTAAGCCAGTTTGTACGCTCATATAGGGTGCAAGTATGAGTGTAGTGATCTGCACATAGGCTGAGGTGGCATGCCTTTCTGAGTGCAATTTGGACCCTTTTGAGCACTGTATCAGTAGCAGCTCCATAGACCACCGGCCCATAGTCTATCGTGGAGAGTATGGAGCTGGAGACTGAGATTCAGAATGCTTCTGGGGTAAGGGATTTCTTATGCCTATAGAGAACCCCGATCTTTGTGTTTACCACTTTGACAAGGGAGTCTACGTGGTGTGTATAAGTGAAAGAGTCATCAATGGTGACTCCAAGGTACTTGAACAAGTGCACCTGCTCAGTCTGCTCACCAGTTCCTTGGTAATTACGAGGGGAGCATACTTGTGTTTGTTGTAGGGGCTGGATTGTAGCATGGCCTTGGTTTTCTTATAATTTAGTAGCAGCTTTTGCCTACTGAACCAGTCTTCAAGTTTATTGAAAGAGTTCTGTAGTTCTGTTTGTAGGGTAACCTGAGAGGTGTTGCTGCTCAGCAGCAAGGCATCATCCGCATACAGAATAAGTTGTTACAGGCTGTGGGTAGGTCATTTACAAAGAGCCTGAAAAGCAGGGGCCATAGAATTGATCCTTGAGGGACTCCTACTGACTACTACGTCTTACTACCATAAGAACCTCCCATAATGACCCTCAGACAGACGGTCTTGTTGAGCATTTTGATCAAACCCTAAAATGCAAATTCAAAAAGTTTGTGAAAGGGGAAGGGAAAGATTGGGACCAATATCTACCTTATCTGATTTTTGCTTACAGAGTAATGCCACAAGCATCAATAGGTTTTTCACCCTTTGAAACATTTTATGGTAGACAACCTGGAATGCTAATAGAAAATGGGTGGTAACCCTGCTCAGAAAAAATCTATTATATCTTATATTTGTGCACTGAGAAAGAAACTACCAAAATACATTGAAATTGCCCATAGTAATCAGGAAGAGACTCAAAAACAGCAGAAGGTGTATTATGACCATGGGTTAAAAGAAAACCTTTTTGAGCCAGGTTAAAATGTCTTGTGACTACAGTATTACCCACTAGAGAAACAAACTGCTAATGAAGTGGCAAAGCCCTTATAAAGTGATGAGACATACTGGTACAGTTTATCATAAGATTGAGCCCCCGATGGGAAAAATCCTACCTAGATATACCATGATAATCTCTTGAAGAAATGGGTTGAAAACATGCCAAAGGTTGTTTTGTTAGTCTCCCAGAAACTGTTAAAATACATAGTGATATAGCTTATGGCAGATTATAACAGACTAACTTCTGGTGCTGTAAAGGTGAATGATTCCTTAGCTGCAGATCAAACCATGGAACTTCATAATTTGGTATAGACATTTAGAAGTACTTTTACCACAGTGCCAGGTTGAGCAAAAGTTGTCAAGCATGAAATAGTGACAAAGAATGCTCACCCATTTAATAAACAAAAGACATACAAATTACCTGAATGGTTAAGATCAGATGTGGTTAAGGAAATATAAAAACAATGAAAGAGTTGGTTATCATAGAAGAATCGAGAAGTGCATAGTCATCACCAATGGTGATTGTACATAAAAGAGAAGGGGGATGTAAGAGTCTGCCTTGATTTTTGGAAACTTAATCCAGTAGCCATTTTTGACAGCAATCTTATGCCCAATATAAATGATTTGGTGGATAGACTGGGAAGTGTCAAGTACATTAGTACCCTCTGTCTCACCAAGTGCTACTAGCACATTCCCCTAGCTAAAGAACCCAGAGACAAAACTGCATTTTCTAAAGCAATTGAATTCTGTCAATTCACCACCATGCCATTTGGCTTACATGGCACACCCATTATGTTTCAGCGGTACATGGATGTAGTTTTAGCCCCTCACACTGGTTATTGTGCTGCTTACCTTGGTGATACTGTAGTGTACAGTCCAGACTAGAAAAGCCACCTGGAACACTCATGAGCAGACCATTAATCCTATCTAGTGTGCAGTGAGAATGCAGGAAACCAGATGTTTGAGTTATATTTTGGGAAGTGGAGAAGTAAAGCCAGAGATTTCCAAGACAGAAGCTGTAGCTAACAGTCCTGTCCCTAAAATAAAGAAACATGTCAGGTCAGTTTTTAGGTGTGGTTGGTTACTAAAGGAGATTTGCTCCCAACTTTGCTCAGTTAGCTACTCCCTTCACTGAACTCATGAAAAAAAAGTTCCTGAATAATGTGAAATAGTCCCCAGAGTGTGATGATGCTTTCTGGACCTTCAAGGCTGCACTGTGTTCAACCCCTATTTCAAGAAGTCAAGACATTGAGAAACAATTTCTGTTACAGACAGATGCATCAGAGACACGCCTAGGTGCAGTCTTGAGTCACAGCATAGATGGGAAGGACCATCCAGTTCTGAGTATCAGTAAGAAGTTGCACAACAGAAAGAAAAAGTACTCCAGAATTGAACATTAATGTCTTGCTGCACAATGGGCAATGGAGTCCCTTAAGTTTTATTTGTGAGGAGCTGAATTTGTACTATAACAGATCACAATCATCTCTGTTGGCTTAATCAAATGAAGAATATGAATCCCAAATTCACAACGTGGTACCTGGCACTACAGCCATTTAAATTCAAAGTGATACACAAATCCAGAAAAGAGAATGTCAATGAGGACTTTCAGCCAAGATATGGTTAAGGAATTGAGAATTCAGAAGGTTGAACAAATGTGCTTAATGGAAATGTTTGCTGTAACAGGTGTCATAAAAAAGGTATACTACATATGCAAATAACTATACATGCTTTAAAGTGGTGTTAAAAAAGAAATAAAAGCAGTGTTGGAAACCTGTTTAAAAAAAAAACAGGTTCCCTTGGTGGGGTGGAGGGAATGTTACATAATTGGGCTAGACCCAGCCCCCTTTGCTATGCAGAAAGACGTAAAAGCATGGATCTATTTTTCTGTCCTCTCCTATTCTGTCACTTGTCTATCTCTTGCTGTCTGATTGTGCAGTCAAATTTTCCTTGTGCAACCTCAGAACTGGCCACTATAATAGTCCCACACTTTGCCCTTGTTATTACCCTTCCTTTACTAGCTGTTTCTGTTCTTTCTTTCCTCCCTTACTTCTCTGTGTTTAAAAAAAAGTATATGTGAATGTTTGTGTGAACTTGTTTGTGTGACGCTAGGATCCCTTGGTTTGCAAATGTATATAGTTATAGTATTGAAATTAACTATTGAGAACTCAGGGGGTTAACCTTCAGATGCAGTTTGACCACCACAAGCTTATTGGCAGAGTTGTCAACAGGAGATCAGTTCTGAAAGACGGTGTTCTATTTTGTTGCACCTGCAGGAATGAAATTGACTAATTTCTGATATATTTTGTAAGAAGCAGGAGATGTATCTTAATGAGCTCAGGATGCAGAAGTTAATTGCCAGGAAGAGACGTTATATGTAAAGAGAGCAATGTTTTTTTAGAGAGAGAGAAAGAGACTGAACTTTAGAGTTTAAGATACTCGCAGATGAAGGACTATGTTTTGTCTGAACTGCCTGTATATGCAATATCCTGCACAACTTAATTTTTTATTTTATTGTTATTGATAATAATAAAATGTTACTTGTGAATTTTACAACTTCTCCTCATTTGCCTGTGCTTCCTGACCTGTGCCTTGATGACATCTTCCATGAAATGTCTGCAAAAACTATGCACAGTTTCACCAAAATTATGATGTCAGATATTTCCATCTAATCTAAAAAAGTATTTATAATTGAACAATGTTTGGTGTGATAACTTTAGCAAAGTTATTACAGAATTTTACAAAGTTGCAAATTTCTGTCTTTAAAGGTGATAAGCTACCAAATATTCACAATTTTTAAAATTACATTTCTCCATTATGTAAGCTGCAGAAATTTAAGCCTCTTTGGGCAGGATATTCAAACTGCGCCATTCTGAGGTGCAAGCCCTTGCACTGCACAAAATAGTTGCACAGGGGTGTGGCCGGGGCGATATTCAAAGGAGTTGCGCTATTGAGCAACTCCTTTGAATATCACCCAACCAACCACAATGCATGCGCAAATGGAACTTGCACCACCACAAGTTGTCAGAGTGGAGCATTCAACTTGCGGTGGCACAAGTACCATGCGTCATCGCAAAATCCGATATTCAAAGGTGACATGCAAATGGGGCCATAATTCATGCAAGGTGCAGGGGGGGCCATTTGCATCTGATTATGGCCCCATTTGCATGCAATTAGCATGTAGGTGAGCCGATCCCCGAGGACTTGCGCCTGGCACCCTGCCAGGCAGCAGCCGTCGGGGACCGACGCCCCCTGCAGCCCGATCGCGGGCTGCATTAGTTTAAAAACAACCCCCCCAGTACATCCCTGGTGGTTCAGTGGACCAAAGCCTGATCACGGACTGAAGCACTTTAAAATACATCCCCTCTCCTCCCGAACGCACCTGGTGGTCAGTAGACGAAACTCCGTTCACGGGATGTAAGCAATAACCCCTTACATAGCCCTGGTGGTCAGTGGACTGAAACTCCATTCACGGGATGTATGCAGTAACCTCCCCAGACATAGCCCTGGTGGTCCAGTGGACAGAAACTCCCGATCACGGGATGTATGCAGTAAATACCCCTCAACACATCCCTGGTGCCTAGTGTCCCCCACCCACCCACCCATGAAGTCCCACCACCCCGCTCCCCCAAGCAGCGGCGGGCAGCAGCAGCCACCCACCTGCCACCTGCCACCAACACCGACTGACTGCCCGGTGGGAGCTGCCGCCAGTGGTGCAGGCAAGAGCCAATGGGCGTTGAGCTATACCATACAAGACAGTCAGTTTTGTGAATGATTCATTCACAAAACTGGTCATCTCTTTGGTGTTGTGCTGCTCACTTACCATGAAACCACCACCGCCCTCAGCAGCCGGGCGGGCAGCAGTGCTTGACCACCTGCCACCTCGTTACCAGCCGACTGACTGCCCGGAGGGCTGCACGCCCATTGGTGCAGAGCAAGAGCCAATGGGCGTTGAGCTCATACATATAAGACAGTCCAGTTTTGTGAATGATTCATTCACAAAACTGGACTGTCTTGTATGGTATGGGCTGCATGCCCATTGGCCTGCTCTGCACCAATGGGCATGCAGCCCCACTGCAGTCAGTCAGCGGGTGGCGGGTGGCAGGTGGGTGATGCTGCCACCGCCGCCGTGGGGCGGGTGGGGCTTGTGGTGGGTGGGTGGGAGGACACTAGGCACCAGGGATGTTGGGGGTATTACTGCATACATCCCGTGATCGGGAGTTTCGTCCACTGACCACCACATAGGGCTTTCATGTTTGGGGTGGTTACTGCTTACATCCCGTGAACGTGGAGT
This sequence comes from Neoceratodus forsteri, assembly GCA_016271365.2. Classification (NCBI taxonomy): domain Eukaryota; kingdom Metazoa; phylum Chordata; order Ceratodontiformes; family Ceratodontidae; genus Neoceratodus; species Neoceratodus forsteri. The sequence goes on from CM028134.1 coordinate 953,102,829, forward strand.
TTCCCGGTCCACGGACCACCAGGGCTATGTTCAGGGTGGTTATTGCCATATCCCGGTGAACGGGAGTTTCGTCCACTGACCACCAGAGCTATGTTCGGGAGGAGAGGGGTTGTATTTTAAAGTGATACAGCCTGCTATCAGGCTTCTTGGTCCAATGGACCACCAGGGATGTACTGGGGGTTGTTTTGAAACAATGCAGCCTGTGGTTGGGCTGTGGGGGAAACATTTCGCTGTTGCCCGTGATCGGGCCAGTGGGGGGTGATGGTGGGGATTTTCACCTTCACCCACGATCAGGCTGCAGGGGGGCACAGGTGGTTAGGCCAGCCACGTGGCAGCTGCTGTGTTGCACCCTGCAATGCAGCAGCTCACCTGTGGGTGGCCCCTCGACTTGAGCCTTTATTTTTGGCTCAAAGCTGTGCAGGCACAGGTTGGAGGTTGCGCCTGCACAACTCTGCACAGCCCGGCTGAATATCGGGCTGTGCAGTTTATGCATGGTTCCTCCCCCTCCAGTTCAGCATGCATTCATTTGCATTGCGCTGTTGCTCAGCATGTTTTCTGTGGCGCAACTGCCTCCTGCTGAATATCGCAGAATGGAGCAGGTTTGGACTTGCGCAGGCGCAACCCCATTACGCATGGCGCAACCCTTTTGAATATCTGGCCCTATAACTTTAAAACCAGAGAAAGTAATATCACCGATTTTGCTAAGATCATTGACTCTAAATATTAAGCACTGAGGCCTCCCCATAGTCCTGCAGCAGGGCATTGTGCTGTAGTGCTGATGACAATGGTTCAGCCCTGGAAGGCAGGTGAGAAGGCAAGCCACGGCCGTAATAGGTGCCACTAAGCAGTGCATCTCAGTTAGAGAGGGTTGGCTGTGTGTTTCAGCAACACAGCAGCCCCTGAGACTGGGCCAGGGAGCTTGATCCTGCTGCAGGGGAAGCAGTGGCTATGCGTTGCTGACAAATGCACTGCCCTAACCAGGGAAGGTGGGAGGGAAAACAATGTGGTAAAAAAACTAGTAGCTAACTGAATGATGGCTGGGTTCATCCTGATCTGGGTATATCTCTGTAAACAGGGTATATCCCTGAGAGATGAGCTTCTGGCTGGGAGAAAAAAAGATAAGAAAAAAAGAGACTGTGTGTGCTAGGATTCTAATCTCTTGCTCACTTGCTGACCAGATTATAGGCAGCCAAAGATTCCAAAATAATGCAAGTAAGTAATTAAAGTTGAATTTCATGGCTTTGGTGAAATTGTGGAATGTTTTGTTACTCTTGTCTAAGTCATGTCCATACAGTTTGACCAGTCATACACTTGAGTTGCCATTCTAGAGAAAAGAAATGGCTGAGTAAAGTCACAGTAAGGTAGCATTTATAGGAGGCTCCATAGTAAAAATATAGGGTCACACTTTAAGTGTCAGTTTCAATGTAACTGCAGGGTAAGTGATGATTAGTTATATGCAACAAGGGTAATTACACTGTAGTTACAGTGTAGTTACACACAGCACCTACAGTGTTGTTAAGGAAATTTAGTGTTACCAAGTATAGCAGTGCCAAATGACAGGTCACCATCTTAAGTGATTAACCATGGAAAATATTCATGGATATCACTGTGCAAACAAAGCAGCAAATGTCCACACCACTCGAAGTGTATCAGAATTAAAACTTTCAGTTTAAAACTAAGAGAGGGGATACAATAGTAACATTGTGGAGCAAGCATATCAGGAAGCCCTGGAGACCCCTAGAGACTCTTTCCTTCAAACTAAAATCCATGAGGAAGGTCCCAACAGAATGAATGTTGTTACTAATTTCACCAGACATGCTAACCAGTTATAGAATATTATTACTAAAAACTGGGATATACTGGAAAAGGAACCACTCCTATCTGAGGTAACCAAGGAGAAACCTCGTATGGTCAACCACAGGGGCAGGAACCTGAAGGATTTGTTGGTACACAGTTACCAGCCTAAACCAAGGGGGGAAGGGCATGATGAAATGTGACTACCACCATTACTACTAGCGAATCACTCCTGTGGTAACTGTAAATTTTGTCCACACCTGTTGAATGCCAGTATGTTTACTACTTGTAACAATACAAAGATGTTTAGCATGAAGGATTTCTTTAACTGCACTAATGAAAATGTGATATATTTGGCCACCTGTGAGGGCGGGTCATTTTATGTAGGAAAGACTTTGCAGTCACTGAAGGTACGAATGAGTGAACATCTTGAGTCCATAGCAGGTGGGGACACTAAGAATGCACTAGCTAGTCACATATGAGTGAATAGACATGGAAACCACAGTTTTAAATTTTGTGCCACTGAAAAAGTGAAATTGGGTCCATGTGGTGCTAGTTTGGAGGACAAACTTCTGTACCAAGAATCATTCTTGATTTTCACTCTAGGGGCCATGGAGCCCCTGGGGATAAACTACCATACTAAATTGGTACCCTGTATAAAGAGAATGAAATAATGTGTATACACATAAATTATAAAAAAATATGTCTTTGATCTGCTATTAGTACATGTTTATTGTGTATTCAGTACTAATCCATACTGTTGTTGTCTTTTCTCTCCTAGGGTGCAGAGGATAAATACCCTATAGTACCTCCAGCACTTAATTTATTGGAGCTGAGAACTGTTGGATTCATTATTCTTGTGGATCCAAGACAATTTTCATGATGAAACCTTTTTGGTTTTCAGTTGGGATCATATCAAACTACAGCAGTTTCTGCTCCCTGAACTGTATTGTATTGGGTCTTTAACCATTTATATTCATTTATGACTTTAGCATCTTTTGCACTTATATTGTATATGCTGCTTCACTTTAAATGCACTGTCACTTTAAGGATTTTTATATTTAAGATCTGTGTCTTTTGATTGGCTCAGCCTCCTGATTATGCACCTGACTGTGTGAAACCCATAGACATTCTTCTTAGCTGATGCAGGAGATGTTTTAATGGCGGTTTGTTATTTCTAAACTAAATAAAGCTGTAATTCTGGTACACTTCAAGTGGTACAGACACTTGCTGCTTTGTTTACTTGACATCTGCATCCAGCATACTCATTTCATGGTAGAGCTGATTTGCTGTGCTTGTTTACATCACTGTGCACTAGCCTGTCTTCTTACAATATGCCAACTAACCACTAGAGCTCACTGACTTAATGACTTTTACTATTTGAAAACAATGCACCAAGTGACACCAAGCCTTAAAACTAGTCATGACTATTGCTATTGTGACAGCAGTATCTGGATATCTTTAGTCATGTTGGAGCAAGATGCTAGGCATCACCGTGACAGATGTTTTGGAGGGGCATTGCAGCGCCGTAATGCTAGTGCATGTAAGGTTATTCTGTAGTGATAAGTACTTTGTAAAAGTTAAATTCCACAAGGGGAATTCCAGTGGCATTACCTATTATGCATCCATGCATTTTTAAGCAAATTTTGCAAATTAGTAATTTGTAGAGTATCCGTAATACAGTTTAGCCCACTAAACCGTAATTATCTAGTTCCAAAGTTGACTAAGTTACAAGCACAGAAAAAGGTTCAGAAATGTTCACACAAATAATAAATTGCCAGCCGCTGAACCCTATTAACATCCCCACCCCACATTCAAATGTCTTTAAACATGGCATCTGTTCAGCTCACTTCCAAAAATATACAGGGCAAAATTCTGATTTCTAGCTATAAGAATGATTGGGTCATGACCAATGAAATGATTTTGGAAGATTCTGGAAATGTTTGTAAAATTTCATGCACATTCCATTAAATCTAAGTTTGCTAATTTCACCCAGCCCTACCAGGATCATAAACCTATCCTTTACATGTGGGATTGTGCCTGACTTATGGAATCTGTCTAATATTATCCCTCTCTATAACAAAGGGAATACTAGGGACACCATTAGCTACAGGCCTGTTGCTGTACTCCTAGGTCTAAATAAAGCCCATGTGAAAATTGTTTTATTGCAACTCATTACCTACCTGACCTCCTATAGCCTATTGAATCCAGGTCAGCATGGCTTTTGTAGTGGACATAGCACTACTATTGTCTTTTGACCCTCATGACTAGTACCACTAATGCTATGGATAGGGGTGACTTGAGTTGGACAGTTTTAATAGACATCACCAAGGCCTTTGATCTTGTGGATCATTTCTTGTTGTGCAGCAGACTTGGAGATCTGAGTATCTCAAGGACAAGTCTGGCCTGGATTTCAAATTAACTGTATAACAGATTCCAACATACCAAATTATTTCCATGTATTCTGATCGTGCACCAACTAGGGTGGCTGAATCCAAAGGATTTATTATACAGCCTCTCCTTTTTTTCTTGCATGAAACAAATGTTCATTATTAAGGCTGCTTGGTGATGTCACCATGCTGACATACTGCTATGAGTAGGAGAGAGAGAAGGAACTGTGACAGGATATCTAGACTGTCTTTTTCCCCCTGAGTGCTTTGACAAGACATGTCTAACAACTCTCCTCATTGTCTTCATTTATTACAGTGGTATGTTTGCATCTGGCCCCTCCTTCACCCTTGCCTGCACTAGATTTCATTATTTCATTGATGGACTGGAAGTTTCAGTTAGCTGCTTTGATTGTCACTTCCTTTTAAGAACGCATGGGATAGACATGAAGCAATTCTAGTTGGAGGTAGGAGGAAGTAGGCTGTTGGTAAAACTAGGATCTGCAGCTTATCTGACAGGTAGGAAAATCAGCAGACTGGGTAGACCAAGCAGTCCTTATCGACTGTCAAAGTCAATGTTTCTTCGTTTCTGTTTCTGTGTTCTTTTTAGCCATTTTTACAGCCTCTTTAATAATTATACCTGTTAAGAGAGCATTAGGCAGTAATTGCTCTGATTCCTATTGAAATGCATATTTGTAATTTTGAGGACATGTAAGATAAATAGCTTTTTGCTTTGGGATACACTGTGTATGAAAAGCGCTATATAAAATCCTGTTTCTCCTACTTCTTCTTCTTCTTCTTAGTGTGTCTCTACTGATAAAAAGCAAAACAAAAAAAAAGTAGTGATTTCTTGAAAAAAATGTGTCTTTTAAACAAGATATTTATATTTATTTGAGTCAATGAAGCAGTGTGTCTCACTTTTTTTTACTGCTGAAATTCCTACTGTGAACTATAGCTGCTGTTCAGTTCCTTTCTTAATATCTGTCTCTGTGCATGAATGCTTTTATCTTCCACACCTCCCTTCTTACATAGGGAGAAAACTGAGTTTTAACCCTTGATTATACTGGTAGTTTATCTTCAGCCTTCTTGCAACTTGTAATGGTATTCTTTTATTTGCATTTCCCTGTTCAAATCAGACCTACATTAAAGGCATTGTGTTTTAACAGAGTATTCCTCACCTCTCTTATTATGCTGTTTAGTGTGCACCTTCACATATACTTTTTGTTATTTCTGTTTGATCAAGCTTCAAAGCTGGTGGGCCAAGGTAGGAGGAAGCTTCACAGCTGTATCTTTATAGTAGAATGTACAGTATTTCTCACATTTCATTACCATGTTTTGTGTATCTGCAGCAGCCTGTATATTCAGGGCCCAATCCTCAAATGGTTCACTGCCCCTCCATGCATGCAGAGGTCCTGAAAAAACCATGGAGCATTCCCTAGGCACTACATGCACACCATCCGGGTACTACACAGGATTCACAGTATTGGTGTGTGCCCCCATGTACCCAATGCTGACCAGCATGCCTCTTTATGCAGCTGGGTGGGTAGGATAGTGGCTTGCCAGGGGGCACAGGCCAGTATCCACCCAATCCTGGGTACAAACTCCTCCAGGCATAGGGCTGGTGGAGGGGACCATTAGCTATGTCTGCCTGTCCACAAACCACATATCCTACTCTGTTTAGCCCTATCTTCTCCAGCCCCCAGTCCTCAGAGCCTCTGCATTGTGCTGGGGGTCCTCACTGGTACCAGGAAGTGTTCTATGAAATTCTGATTAACTTTCTGTGAGGATATGGCAGTTCAGGAGGACTGCACCCTCCTCAACTGCCCCCCCCCCACCAATGAAATTATATTTAAACACTGTGCAAATGGTAAGCATCCTATTGCTTGTTTAACTTATTATTTATGTTCCCTCCTATCTCAGGTGCAGCTCTTCTTTGGACTACCCCAAAGTACCAGACCTCTATCACTTCTAAATGCAATATACCAGTTCCATCAAGCCATGGCACTGCACCACAGACTGGGATAGGAGTGGACAGCAAACCTCCCCAAATCTCTAAAGTTGCATCATTCAGCATGTCAGGAGTGGTGTGGAGTCCTCCAGATATACTGAGAGATCATCCCTAACTGCTGCTGGGGCTATTTTGTGCTGTTTCCTCCATATCCCTGGGCCATCCACACACAGGGCTCAGAGCAGCAGTATGTGCAGCTGCATGCCTGATGTGAGCCCAGCAGGTGCCCTCCCACCATGCCTTTGTTCTGCTTTAACCTGTGTTTACCCAGGCGGCAGTATTGCAGTGGAGACAGTGACCCTCCCTCTGTGGAGGGGGTGAGACAATCAGTCCTCCACTCCCTGACCAGCTTCAAATGGCTCTGGGTTGTTCCAAAACTCAGGTTGAAGGTGCTATGAATTGTATCTCTACTACTGTGCTGATGCCAGCCTTTGGCCGTTTCCTACCAGCAAAAGAGAGAAGACAATAGGAACTGCATTTGCTATCTACTGTACTATGAGGGAAAAGAGATCTGATGTATTAAGGGAATGGGATGAAAAATGTAAAGAGCAAGGCCACCAGTGAGTTTTGGTGGCTGCACTGTGTGGTCCTCCAGATATGTGGCTTGAAAACCACTGGTTTATTGTAGTATGCCTGTGTGTATCATGTGAGTGTGCTCAGTGGCCTCTGTATGTATGCTGCACATAACCCCTTACTACCTGTATGTGACTTGCTGCTTTGTGAAGCACATAGGGTTACTTTGAGTATGAACAGCACTATATTATATAATTATGGTCTGTTCTACATCACTTTCCATCCAAATTGAAAAGCTTTGGTACCACAGGTCAAAGGTCATATAATGATGTTGCACTTGTCTGTGGTGTAATAACTTTTTAGTAAGAATGGAAATTCAGAGCCACCTGTGCTCTGTTCTTCTCACAGTTGTTGTCTCCTCTGACCATACATGCACACATGCACACATAGACGCAAACACAGAAACTTTCCATTTTTTGAATAAATTTTAACTAATAAACCCACCCTGCACACAGAGGCGTTGCCAGCATGAGTTAACATTGGGTGCCTGGGCCCCAAACAAAAGGTTGGGGGTCTGTGGGTCACCTAGGCCCCCAGAAGCTGTAGAAATGTTGGTGCTCTCTCATGTAAAATAACACATTTTCTGCTACTTTAGCCTTGTTTTTTCCCACATTCCTTTTCCATTATTTTGTGTCTTTTTTTTGGTTAGCTTGTCACTTGACAGGCAAAAACTACATGTTGCAGATTAAAAGTCATAGAATCAATAGCATATTTTGTAAATATCAGTAGATCTGGGCTAAATCTACTGATATTTAAGAAATATGCTAGGCATGGAGGAGGGCTGGGCATCCAGTGCCAGCAGATGGCCTCCCTGAGTGTGACCCTCATGAAATTATTGTCCACACACTCACACAGGTCCATAATCTGACTAGTAAAATATGATACTTGATGCACTAATAAGGGAAAGTGAGCTGTGATGTGCTGTGCTGCAGACTACTGCTGGCTTGGCTGCTCCCCTTAAGGGCCCAGCCCCTGCCCCCCCCCACTCCTCTGCAAAATAAATAAATACAGTCACAGCACTGCCATGCCGTCTGGCATCCATGATCTCACAATTGACTCACCTCACTCGCACAGTAACAGCGGCACAGCAGGTAGGAAATGGCATTAGCATCCTCATGGCAGATCCAATTCTATCTCTCTGTCTTGCCTCTCCTCTCTCTGTGCTCCAGCTTTGCTCCACGTCTCCACAGTCTCCTGATTGAAGTCTATCTACTCTCTCCAGCAGTCTGCTCACTCCAAGTAAGACAGTCCCAAACTCCTAAGTCCAAGGCAACTGTCCAAGTCCCAACTGTCTGTCCCAGTGTCCCGGCTCCCTCCCTGTTCCCAATCCAATTGTGTAGACTAATGCAGTGCCCCTGTGCCAGTAAAAAAATAAAATACTCCTAAGTAGTTCCGAACACCCCTTAACCCCTACTAGTGCTCTTCTTCCCAATCCTCTTCTGAGTCTCACACAGAGACTGACGTGCATTTTTCTGACCAGCCTGTGCAGCCTCCAAGATGTCTTCACTCACTCCCGCTCTGCCTTTGAAGGTGCCATTAGCTGTTACTAGGTCACTTCACCAATCAAACACCACATCTGAGAACTAGGAGCTGTGTGTTGATTGGTTGCCATGGCGATGATGGGAATGAAAACGAGCAAGCTGAAGCAAGCGATAGGTGGGCAGTTGGGTGGTTGATATGAGGCGACGAGTGGGGCTCAGGGGTTACTAGCGCTACTACCATACCATTGGCAATTAGCAAATAAAAATAATTATTTTAGAGCTGCTAGTGTGCTTGCTAGTCAGGGAGGTTGGGCGGGCTGGGCTGCAGTGAAAATGGGGTTTTAAAATTGTAACTTTTGGACCTTGGTTGAGCACAGGGAGGGGCAGGCAGTACAAAAAATGGGAAAAACCTGCTACTGCACACCGCATGGCACAGCACCAATCACAAAAAAGATTTGAGGCCCCAGACAAAACAGTCAGGGCTCCAGCCCCAGAGGCCAGCCCTAGCAAAGCCTCTGCCTGCACCCAGCTGCTAATGCCTCACCCAGTGCCACTGATAGTATTTTCCTTTCAAAATCATTTGAAAGAACCTTATTTACAAAAATGAAAGGAAACGTGAAACAAGCATGAGCATGATCTGCAACATAACGTATTTGTGTGAATCTGTGTTGATTTAAATGGAAGCACATAAATGTAGATCTTGCTCTCGCTCATTACCCAGGTCTTCATTTTTTATGTAGTAAGCTTTTTTTCAAATGATTTTAAAAGCAAACAAACTCTCAGTAGCATGGTAAGGACTGTTAGCCATTGGGTGTAGGGTGGGTTTATTAGTTTTAAAATGTCCCCAAATGATGTGTCTTTTGTGTGTGTGTGTGTGTGGGTGGGTGTCAACAATGTATTTTTTTTTGAAGATAAAAAAACATATACTGTATAAAACAGTGGATGCCCAATCACATGCACAACAAACCTCCATTGTCAGCAGGGTTCTGATTACTCTCGAGATCAGTGACAACATAGCCTTGAATTGCATGGCTGGCCATCCACTATCAGATTATGACATCCTTCTTGACTAATCAGGGTTGTTTATTTCTAAACATTTCAAGTACTATCTTTCCCACAAAACATCTCATGCAAACAGTTTTAACGCTACAGTTCTAAGTTCAGATAGTGTACTCCATTTCATCACACAGGGGTTTCTCTAATTTTCCACAAAATCTAACAGTTGTAGTTTAAATTCAAGTTGCATTTCTTTTTTTTTTTTCCTTTTCATGATATACAGTTTATTCTTCTCACCCCTAACTGCCCCTTTAGACTGATTCCCCCAGCCCGGTCACCACAATGTCACTGGGACTTAGCTTCCAGAGTTCTGCCCGGTCGCTGAGTGTGGAGCCTGAGGAAGGTCGGTCGTCACCCACAGCTAGGGGGAATTTCCTCCATTTTTCTTGCATCCCCATTACTGGGGCACATGAAAGATGTGCATTTGAGGAGGTGTGCACATGTCCACAGAAGTTTCACAGTACCCTTCCTCCCTTGGCACCCATCAGTCCTGCACTACCCTCAGGCCTCCACCTGGGGGAAGTCGTTCAGCAGGATTGCCAATCCTTCCTCCCCTGCAAAGGAGAGCAGTCCATCAGATTCTTGATTCTCTCCCTCCCCAGCCAACCTCTGGTGGCCTGCTTGCTCCGTGAACAAGGGTCACTGGTGTGGCAGGAGGTAAGGCATGGATGCCTCAGCACTCCACACCACTGGAGCAACTTTCAAGTTGCATTTCTTGACAGAAATCTACATTATTTATAATACATTTAGATCATGTCTGAAGCACTAGGTAAATACAGCACTCTGTGTGGCTATAACTTAATAAAATGTTCCTGCAATTTGAGGTATTGATCCAATGCGGGGGTTTATCTCTACAGATTGGCGTTACTCCTTGACTGCAGTCTTGTGCCTGTTGTTCCTCTTGATTTGTCGAACCACTGCAAGAACTCCATCAGTCACAGCAGGAGCTTTGAGTAGTTTTCACTCAGACTCATCGCTCTGAAGCAGCCATGTTGGCTCTGACCAGAGTTTGTTGTCTTACATATAGCATGCCTATTTTTGATGTGGACGACTTTGCTTTGTCCTTGATTGGTAAGGATACTGGGAATATCAACAGCAGGCTATCCTCAGAGCTTAATAATGTGTAAAACTAGCTTCTGTCCAACAAGCTCCTCCTAAATGCATCAAAAACACAGGCTATATTTTTTATATTGGTCCCTAGGTTTAAGAACTGTCCTTCTCCACTGAAGTGCTCATGTATAAATGGAACCTCTCTTAGCTCTGTAATGAGCTTCAGTTACCTTGGTGTCACTTTAGGTCCTTCCTTGGATGGATTTTTTGTTACATATCACAGTCATCTGAAAGGCTGTTAAGTGTAGGCTAGGGATATCTGACAAAGTCAATAACAAACTTACCCCCAATGCCTGCATTACCATTGCCTGTGGTGTCCTTCTACCAAAGCTTTTTAATAAACTGCCTGTGTTCTCCTACTCTTACAAGGCTACCCTTCAGAAATGGGATGTGGTATATAATAATATTTTCTGCTTTGTACTTGTTGCTAATTGCCACAAACACCATTGTGATTTATTGCCAACTTAAGGTTCCTCCTTCCCTCCTCCTTGAGTGATCTTACTGTAGAAGTGTCATCTTTAATACCCTTCAAAAGCATATGTCAGTCCCCCTTGATTTGCCTCTTCAGTCTGTCAGGAACTCTTAACCCATGAGGTCAACTGCTATTGCACTGCTGACAACACCTAAAACCCAAAAACAAATTTGGGATTTGGCCTTTTCTAGTTTTGCCCCTCAGTGATGGAATAATATTACTCCTCTGATTTGTCTCTGGCAGTCAGTACAGGCCTTTCTGAGAAATTATCACATGCACCTTTTCAAACAGGCTGTTTGCTCCTGTATGAAACTGGGTCTTGCTGTTAGGCTTACCAGTTTTACACCTGTCTGGTCATTGGATTAGAGTCTATACACTGCATGTATGTTACTGCTGTACATTCACTGCAATACACTGTAACTGAATATTCTGTTTTACATCTGTTACACATTGGATTGGTCTTGTTTTGTAATTTATTACAGTAGTCTGTAATGCAATGTTCCAGTGATCATTGTTTTATCTTCCCATGTTGTGCCTGAAAGCAAGAATTGATTGTGTGGTGAACATTCCTGGTAATTAAATATAGAATAATGCATGGTGAAGTGTGAATAACAAGGATTTTATGTACACTAGAGGTGTGCAATGCCTCATAAACTCCGAGGGTGAAGCCCACAGGGTTTATCTGGACATTGCACACCAAGGGTGCACATAAAATCCTCATTTACACACTTCACTATGTTTTATTTTTTATATTTACTGGTTTATCGGGTTCATGCTAGTGCAGCCACACCTGAGGCATCAGTCGTCAATCATTCCTCCCCCCCCAACCAGAGCCTCATTTCAAGTGGGGTGAGTGGAAACTGGTGGCATACGACAGACAACTTTAACTGACAAAATGACAGTAACATAAGAAAAAGCCATTGGTTTGGCTTTCACTTTATCTCAAATCTCAGAAGACTGGAGTGGAGCATGGATTTCCCTGACTCTCTCACATGCTGCTGCCCAATGTCTGATACTGTTGGCGTAGTGGGGAGAGTGAACAAACCTTACTTTCAGCTCCAAGGAGTGTTCTTATTTTCCTGCCACTCAATTAATTTGTAACATTCCATTTCATTCAGTGGTACGAATGTTGATGAAGTTGCCATTTTTTATTGTTGTTTTGGGTCAAGTTTAAGAGGAAAGTCTGCACTGCTTTTCTTTATTTGAACTACTGAGGTGTCTGTCCTTCATGCTGGTGGTTTTCAAGAGGCAGCATGAGCAAACGGTCATTGCGAGGACAGAACCTGGCACAGGTGTTCCGCTGGAGTCAGAGATATTTTTAGAATTCTTTTTTTTATGTTGATTGCGTGCATGCACAAGAAACATGTTGCGTCAGCTTTCTCCACAAGTAGGTTGTGGAGGCGTGGCACTGTTGTGCCCAATGCCCCCACAGCCTGCAAAGGCTTGTCACCTGTCCCCCAATGTTGTGGCACGCTTTCTAAAATGTCAACCACTGCAATCAGGGGCCGCCTCATCATTGCAGCGTCAGCCATCCGCTGCAATGAGGGAGCAACCCGTCATTGCAGGGCGGGATATAGGATGTCTGATATTATTTGAGAACATGGCGGCAGCTTGCTGCCATATTCACAAACAATACCTACCCCCTATGTTTATTTGCCGATGGGGAGCCCACTCCCATCAGCATACTGTCACCAACCCCTCGGTTTTATTGTTTGCCGTGAGGGTGCCCAATCCCCATCGGCAGAAAAGAATCCCCTTCTGTTTTTGCTGTTGGGGTGCCCAATCCCCAGTCGGCTACAGCTGCCCCCAAAAGCCAGACTCCGGTGGCACACTGGGAGCCCACCCCAGTATGCCTCATGCCCCTGTAAAGTAAAAAATGGTCCTGCAATGTTTTGTTGTTTTTTATTCCCTGAAAAAAAAGGAAATGGTCCCTCATAGTCTCCCTGCCCCTCTCCCACAACCTGCACTCATCCACTGCACACCCTGCCTCCCCACACCTTGCATACCCCATACTTACCTCCAGAGCTTGGTGTGATGATCTTCGCTGGACCAGGAACACGTCTGCACTCTTCAAAGCCGACCGCGAACTGAGGAAATGCCGGTAAGCTGTATAATGTAATGAATAGGGTTTTTTCAACATTAGTGCATATCTCGGGCATTTTGGGGAATTTTTTCACTAGATTTTCAACATGGGGTTTTTGGGATGCTTCCTCATGAATTCTTGAACTGTCATGGCATTAATCGGCCCCAAAAGGTGGTTTTTCAGTCACTGCATGGAATGACCCTTTGGGGCTGATTAATGAAATGACAGTGCCAGTGTTCATTAAGCAGGCTCTCAAAAAGCCTATGTTGCAAATTTGGTGGAAAAAATCCAAAAAATGACTATTTTACGAGTGTGCGTTGCGCAGTTGCTGCGCACATTCGTAACTTCATGAATTTGCAATATTTTCATGCCAGATTTTCAACATTGGCATTTTGTCACACCTCCTTGTGAGCAGTACAGCTGTCATTGTTCACATCCTGGCTGAAATGTGTTTTCGCACTTCCAGTGCTGAATAGCGCAGTCACTGTGGGAAATCAGTGTTCAGGACAGATTAAGAAAATGACAGTGACACTCTTCATGAGTAGAGGTCCTAAAATGCCTATGTTGAAAATTTGGTAACGATACTCCATAAAATGACTGTGTTACGAATGTGCGTTGCGCAGTTGCCACGCACACCCGTAACTTCTCGAATTTATAATATTTTCACTCCAGATTTTCAACATTGCCATTTTCCCAGACCTACTGATGAACAGTACAGCTGTGATTTTTCCCATCCTGGCTGAAATGTGTTTTCGCACTTCCGGGTGCAGAATAGAGTGATCGCTGTGGGAAATCACTGTTCTGGACAGATTAAGAAAATGACAATGATACTGTTCATGAGCAGAGGTCCTAAAATGCCTATGTTGAAAATCTGGTGATGATAGCCCATCAATTGACTGTGTTACAAGTGTGCATTGTGCACTTTCCACGCACCATTGTAACTTCACAGATTTGTAATATTGTCACACCAGATTTTCAACAGTGCCATTTTTTCACACCTCCTTATAAGCAGTACAGCTGTCATTTTTCACATCCTGACCAAAATGTGTTTTCACAGGTCCGGCTGCAGAATAACGTGGTCACTGTGGGAAATCAGTGTTTGGGACACATTAAGATCGACCGAATGAGAGGGGGGAGTGACCGAGCTCAACTGAGCTCTGTCAGGACTGCTGCAGATTTGTTTGTGGGCAGACAAAGGCCCCAACACAAGAGCCCAGTACAAAAGGGCAGCCTGCAGCACTGGGAGAAACAGAACGAGAGTGCGAGTGAAGGAGGGGGAGTTAGCGAACTCACCGAAGCGCTGTCAGAACTGCTGCGGATTTCTTTGTAGGCAGAAAAAGGCATCAATACAGGCAGGGGCTCAGTACAAAAGGCCAGCCAGCAGTGGTGGGAGAAACAGTATGAGAGAGTGAGACAAGGCAACTTAATGAGCTCAACGGAGCTCTATCAGGACTGCTGAGATTTCTTTATGGGCAGAAAAAGGCGCCAATGCAGGCAGAAGCCTTGTACAAAAGGGCAGCTTGCAGTGCCAGGACAAACAGAATGAGCGATGAGAGAGGAAGACTGAGCGACCTCAATGGAGCTCTGTCGGGACAGCTGCGGATTTCTCTGTGGACAGACAAAGGTGCCAATGCAGCCAGGAGCCCCATACAAAAGTGCAGTCTGTGGCGCCAAGAGAAACAGAATGATCAAGTGACAGAGCAGTAGTGAGCGAGCTCAACGAAGCTCTAGTGTGACTGCTGCAGATTTCTTTGTGGGCAAAAAATGTGTCAACGCAAGCAGGTGCCCAGTACAAAAGGCCAGCTTGCAGCGCCGGCAGAAACGGAATGCGAGAGTGACAGAGGGGGAGTGAGCAAGCTCAGTGGAGCTGTGTCAGGACTGCTTCAGATTTCTTTCTGGCCAGAAAAAGCCACCAATGCAGGCAGAAGCCCAGTACAAAAGGGCAGCCTGCAGCACCAGGACACACAGAATGAGCGAATGAGGAAGGGGGAGTCAGTGAGCTCAACGGGGCTTTGTTGGGACTGCTGCAGATTTGTTTGTGGTCAGAAAAAGGCAGCAATGCATGCAGGAGCCCAGCACAAAAGGGCAGCCTGCAGTGGCAGAAAACCCTCAATGAGCACGTGAGTGAGCTCAACAGAGCTGTATTGTAACTCCTGCAAATTTCTTTGTGGGCATAAGAAGGCAGCGATGCAGGCAGAAGCCCAGTAGAAAAGGGCAGCCTACAGAGCCGGTAGAACAGAATGAGTGAGTGAGAGAAGGGGAGTGAGTGAGCTCAACGGAGCTTTGTCGGGACTACTGCAGATTTCTTTGTGGGCAGGAAAAGGCACCAACAGAGGCAGGAGCCCAGTACAAAAGGGCAGCCTGCAGCGCCAGGAGAACCAGAATGAGTGAGTGACACAGGGGGAGTGAGTGCCCTCAACGGAGCTCTGTCAGGACAACTGTGGATTTCTTTGTGGGTAGAAAAAGCCACCAACACAGGCAGAAGCCCAGTACAAAAGGGCAGCCTACAGTACCAGGAGAAACAGAATGAGCGAGTGAGAGAGGGGTAGTGAGCTACCTCAAGGGAGCTCTGTTGGGACAGCTGCGGATTTCTTCCTCAGCAGAACAAGGTGCCAACGCAGGCAGCAGCCCAGTACAAAAGAGCAGCCAGCAGCACTGGGACAAACACACTGAGCCAGTGACAGAGGGCCACTAAGCGAGCTCAACAGACCAATGCAATCAACATTTGGCATTGACAAATGCTTGTTTAAATGTGGTTTACAGAAATCCATTATTCACATGTGTGAGTAATGGAGTTTGTGAGGTTCTGCCTGTGATAGATTATAGACACTAATCATAAATATAAATGAAGTAAATAAAAAAATTAAAAAAAATTATCACTAGACCTCTAACAGATGTTACGAAGATGGTTTTCAATTGTCTCTTAAATGTATCTTCTGAAAGGGCTTCTCTAACCTTCTTGGGGAAGTGCATTACAAAGTAGCAGAGCTGCAGATTTTAATGCACAATCTCTCAAAGACATGTGCTTCATTTATGGATAAGGGGATACCTACCTCAGAACACTTGAGAGAATGGTTGGGAGCATATGAGACCAGAAGATATTTCAGGTTACCCAGGCCCAGAGTATGCAGAGCCTTGTAGGTCAATAAACACACATTGAGTCTGATGCACCACTGAATCAGCAGCCAGTGCAGCCCACAGAGCGCCAGCATGATATGCTCAGACTAAAAGGTCCCAGCAATCAGTCAGGCTGCCACATTTTGCACAAGCTGTAGTCAATGCACCAGCTTAACAAAGAGCTCTACATAGAGAGAATTGCAATACTCCAATCTAGCTGTGACAAAGGCATGCACCAGTGTCACTGAGTCAGTGGGCACTACAGAAGTTTTGATTCGGGTATTATTTCACAGATAAAAGAAGCCACTGCAGAACACATCCAACACCTGGTGTTCTAGAGTCAGTTTGGAGTCCACAATGACCCCCTAGAGTTCTAACCCTGTCCAGAGCTTTAAAGGTAATGTCATTTAAAGACAATAAAGTAACAACAACACCACCACAGATTGCTGACCCACACCAGCCTGATTCCACTAGCAACACCTCTGTCTTTGTAAATTAAGACTAAGCCAGCTGTGGTCATCCAGTCTTGAATCTCCTTTAGGCACTTGTTTAGCCTGTGTCTATAGCACCCACATCCAGAGCACAGAGAAAGTGTAACTGGTATCATCATCAGCATACTGTAGGTGTGAAAATCCATACCATCTAATAATCTCTGAGAACTGCAGCATATGCACAATGAACAACTTGAGAGCCAGGATTGATCCTTGAGGCACTCTATAGCAGATCACAGTGCTATCTGAGATACAAGATCCTAACACAAACCGTTGCACTCTGCTGGACAAGTACAGTAGAACTCAAACCACTTCAACAATATCCTTGAGATTGCCACAAAGTGCCTCAGCCATACCAACTGCACCCCATGGTCAATGTGACAAACACTGAATAATGATCAAGCAGGACTGGAATACAATACTGTCCACTATCTGTCAGCAGGAGGCAATCATGGTGCACTTTTATGAGTGTGGTCTCATTGCTATAATGAAGTTGGAAACCAGGTTGGAGAAACTCATAGATATTATAGTAGTCCAAACAGTACTTCAACTGTGCTGCTATCATTTTACCACTAACGTTTCCTAAAAAGAGAAGATTCAGAACAGGTCTGTAGTTCATGAGAATGTCTGGATCCAGAGATGTTTTTTTCAGGAGGAGATTCACCTATAACTTTTACTGTGTGGTGGGAATGCCACCATCCTTCAGTGAACACCTGATAATCTCGACAAATACCAGAACCAGTTCTCCCCGGCATGCCAAAAGATGTCTGGTGAATGTTGGATCCAGTATACAGTAGGTAGGGCATAGTCCCAAGATCATGGAAGACCTCTTCCACAAGAACAGGCTCATACTTCTCCCACCTTAAACTCCTAATGATAATAATATGGAGTGCCTTTGCCCAATGTCTAATCAGCACTACTGGCCAGTGACAGACCACCTGATGAAATCTTGACCTAAACTGAGGATACCTAATCCAGGAATTACTGATTGAACTTCTCACACTTATCTGCTGAAAACATTCTTCTCAACTGCACACAGATAAGATTTAGTTAAGTGAGCCATTTGGTTCATTCCGACAGCAACACCCATGACAGGAATGCTGACATTTTTCAAGGTGATTGCTCACTGTTATTTGCCATACTGAGTTCTCAGCACTAATCTGCCAACCTCCATCCCTTTTCTTCAATTGCCTCAGGTCACCATCATATAGTGGTGACCTCCAGTGAGAAATAAAGGGACAAATATGAAAAAATGCCATTGAACCAAAGGGAACCTTTCGGAACGAGATAATGGCACTCAATGGCTTTCTTGCTCCCATAGCAGAGGCTGTCATTCTGATTCTTCTACCTGGGCTTGGCCCACCATTCATGGCCACACATTTAAATCACCTGGTCATACCCATAATGTATAGTGTCAGTCCCAATGCAGATCTAAAACAGATGGCCATCCCATCCCTCTGTGCTCCCACCTAGGACATTGTACTGCAGAATAACCTGGCAGACTGGACACCTCTAGCACAGGTCCAAAATTATTCCCCAACCAGGTCACACTGAAACATACCCGGTAAGATAAAGAGTCCACTATGAAGGCCCCCATCACTGTGGTTTTATTCATCAGTGACCTGGTGTTCCGTAGAAACATAGAAACATAGACTTTTATGGCAGATAAGGACCACTTGGCCCACCTAGTCTGCCTATTTCCCTACCTACAGGATAAGCTGCAAATCCTAGTTAACCAACAGCCTATTTCTTCCTACCCCTGACAAGAATTACCTTATGTATATCCCAGGCAATCTTGAATTCTCCCACAGTTTCAGACCCCACAACCAGGCAGTTCCTTATGTCCACCACCCTCTCTGTGTGAAAAAATACTTCTGCACATTGCCCCTGAGCCATCCCTCCTCTATCTACAAATTCTGTCTCCTTGTTCTTGCACATTTCTTTTTTTGAAAGATGCTACCCTCTTCAACTTTGTTGATTCCATTGAGGTTCTTGAAAGTTTCTATCATGTCCCCCCTCACCCTCTTCTTCTCAAGGGTATACACATTAAGCTCCTTTAGTCTCTCCTCATATGGCTCCTGTTGTAGACCCTGCACCATTTTAGTTGCCCTCCTCTGGACTGCCTCCATCCTGTCTATGTCCTTGTGGAGATGGGGGTCTCCAGAACTGGACACAGTACTCCAGATGGGGTCTCACCAACTATCTGTGCAGAGGGATAACAACTACCTGTTTTCTACTGGTGATGCCTCTCCCTATACATCCCAGTATTCCCCAACCCCTCCCTACTGCTTTCTCAAATTGCTTGCTAACATTAAGGTCATCTGATATGATTACCACCAGATCCCTTTCCATTGTTGTCGTTACTACCTCCCCCCCATTATGTACTCTTCCCCTGGGTTTTTGTTTCCCAGATGCATTCCTTTGCACTTCTTTGCATTGAATCTAAGCTGCCATACTTCTGACTATTCCTCCAACCTTGCCAAGCCCCTTCTCATCCTTTCCACCGTCCCATGTGTATCAACCCTGTTGCAGAAATTTGTGTCATCTGCAAAGAGGCATACTTTTCCTTCTAGTCCCTCTGATATGTCACTTATAAAGACATTAAAACGGACCAGACCCAGTACTGAACCCTGTGGTACCCCACTAGTAGCCCCCTTTCTTCAGAGTGGATTCCGTTTACTATTACCTTTTGTGTCCTGTTGTCTAGTCAATGTTTCACCCAGGCTACCACCCTGGGACCCACTCCCAGGCTGGCTAATTTGTTTATTAATCTTTTGTGTGGGACTGTGTCAAATGCCTTGCTAAAGTCTAGGTAGGCCATGTCCACAGCCCCCCCCCCCCGGTCTACTACTTTGGTCACCCAGTCAAAGAAGAAATGAATTAGATTCATCTGACATGATCATCCCGCTATGAATCCATGCTGCCTTGGATCCTGTGCTCCACTGGCCTCTAGGTACTCAACAATTCTTTCTTTCAGAAGTGATTCCATCATTTTCCCTACCACAGAGGTCAAACTGACAGGTCTGTAGTTTCCTGCCTCTGTCTTGATCCCACTTTTGTGAAGGGGAATCACATCAACCCTCCTCCAGTCCTCAGGTACCACACCATCCTCCCATGATTTGTTAAAAAGGGTAGTCAGTGGTGTCACCAGTTCTTCCCTGCTCAAAGGGGAAGAGCTAGTTTGGCTGGCCCATTAGCTACCTGTTTAAAATATGGTAAGGCAGTGATTTTCTCAATCCTGCCAGTCCCTAGACCAGGATTTCGGTATTAAGAAAAGCTAACATATGGCTGCAAAATTGGGCTGACATGAAGAAATGTGTACTTGTTTTCCATAATGCTGTTTCTCCTGCTGGTTGTCATGGGCAGGCTCTCAGCCCCGTCACTGCCTCCTCATGCCTGGCACCATAATCCCCTGAATTCCAAGCCTGAGATCCCCCATGGATTGCCCAGTGGTGGGGCCAGGAAGAGGAGGTCCATCCTCCCCCTACCCAGTGGCACTCATCCAAATCAGACTGGCAAACAGGCAATGGTACTGAATGGAAGCTGGCGGGCTGGGCTTTATATAGACCCTGCCAATCATTTTCCATTTTCTTCCTCAGTCCTCCTGCCATGGCATCATGTAAGTATGTACATGGATGCATACATGCTACTGAGCTGCATCCTCTCCCTTCATGTAGCTTGAGCTGTCGGTGCTAGCCTCAGGCCTCTACCCTTGGGCAACCAAGGACTGAGTTGACAAGCCACCCCTCTCCAGGAGATGAAAGCAGTCCATTGGATGCTCAGTCCTCTTCTTCCCTGGCCAACCTCCAGTGATTCAAGCTTGTTCCTGACCATGGTCACTGGTGTGGTAAGAGGTAAGTTACATAGCACCTCAGCCCTCTATGCCACTAGGCTGGCTAAAGAAATGTGTATTTTTAAGAAACTGTAAAACTTTCTTAAACAGACATGACCGCTACAGGCCTGATGGGTGATAATTTAACAGAATAGGTATCCAAATTATTGACTCAAGACTCAACATTGTAATAACATTAGCTTTAAACTTAATGGTAGGGTGTGTATTTTGGTGGGTACCATTGGCCTGACAAGTTCCAAAAACATACCAAAATAAATAATGACAAGCAACAAACTGGTACTGTAAAACAGCACTATGATTTAGTAAAATTAATTGCCAACACAGCAATGCCAGAAGTCTCAGCAATAAAATGGGCAATGTTGTGAGTAGACTGTTAGTAGGGAAAATGAATGTACAGTAGCTGGCATAACAGAAATGTAGTGGTCAAGTAATGGTGATTGTGGGAAAGTAATTGATGGCTATAATCATTTTTCAAAAACATGGAACAAGTAGAAGAGGTGGAGGGGTAACCATCTACATAAAAACAGCCTAACTGGATCATTCACACTGCAAATACAGTCATAGCACTGACACTGAACCTATCTGGTTCTCAGACAAAAGACCAGAGAAAATGGATTTGTTCTGAGGATGCTGCTACGGACCACCAGAACACAGTGAAACTACTGACAAACCTATTAGAGCTTAGCATGGAATGACAGGTGATTTAGGTGACATTATTTATGGGGGGGCTTACATTTTTGGTACATTGATTGGTTGAGAAATGCAACCACATCAATAGCAGGCAATTTAATTTTTAACTTAGATGCTGACAGTAGTACGAAACAATATGTTTGGTGGTCTTGTTACTTACATTAACGCTAAGGTATTTGGAGGCAGAGCAGCAAGATAGTGCTGAGCTACTCTGCCTGGGATAGTGCTGAGCTACTGTGCCTGGGATTTCTCACTGTTAGGTTCTTCAGTTAGTGGCTTTTAACAAAATAATTTTACTGGGGTAAATTAATTTTGCAATAGTTTTTATAAAGGAAAAGCAGCCTAATGCTTTAAGTAAAGCCATTTGTCCTTGGTTTGTATGCCCTGCTTTTGATGATGTATGACCAGCACAAGGCTATGAGACTGAATTGGCATTCTCTTCTGTTTTCTCGATGCTGCATTACTGTTGTAATACCCTGGCCTATTCGACTGACTCGCTGGATGACATGACTGTTTGTATGGTACTGTGAGCTGCATCTGAACTCTGGCAGGAGAGAGTGTTTGTTAA
The DNA here is from genome assembly GCA_016271365.2 of Neoceratodus forsteri. Lineage (NCBI taxonomy): Eukaryota > Metazoa > Chordata > Ceratodontiformes > Ceratodontidae > Neoceratodus > Neoceratodus forsteri. Next base: position 953,124,512 of record CM028134.1, read on the forward strand.
AATAAAAGACACAGTCGGGAGACACGGAGGCCTGGTTGGTTTAGGAGGCTGTGTCTCATGGAGGTTTGCACCTCTGAGTTCTGTATGCTGGGTTTTGTGCTACTGCAGGCAAACCTAAATGAGTATTTTGTGCCACAAAAGGAGCAAAAGGAAGGATTATGAGGAGATCTTGGGTTGAAGAATCTTAGCCCTGAACAGGGCAGGACTCAGCATTTTGGACCTGAATAGCAGGCAAAATGTTGTATGGGCATTTGGAGCACAGAAGAAACTGTGACTGAAAGGACTAGGAAAGTACTACAGTGCTGAGATGCAATATCTTATCTTAAAACAGGGATGCCAGCAATGTCTTGTGAAGTTGCGATTAGGGACTCTGGTTTTAAATTTTCAAACTAAAAATGTTACTCTCAGTAGTTATTTTTATTTTTTGGAGGTTAGGTCACTGAAACACAGATCCAAAAAGAGGTGAACCTAATTCCAGAGGCACCTGAGTGATGTGGGCCAGAGAAATGGAGACAGAGCACATGGAAATTGGTGAAGATTGGGAGTTGGCCTAGCAGTTTGGACATGATGTTTTGTGGTCTTCTTTATCAAGTGGCATGCACCCCTTGGTAAAGAAAAATGACTTGTTGAGCTGGACCAAGATAAGAACTGATTATATTATTTTTTAAATATTATTCTTAGATCACATCTAATGTTTTTACTAAATGTTACAACAATATTAGGATATTCAGTTCTTATTTAGTGCCCTGCTAATTCAGAAGATGTCTTATTCTTAGGACTGATGCTTATTATTTACTGTGACTTTTGAGTAAGTAATTCTAGCATTACCACAGTAAAAGGGTCAGACTAAGAAATATTAGCTGCTATTTGAAAGGGCAAGTACATAGGCTTCATTTAGTAAAGGTGTATCTTCTGTAAGTTAAAGTTTAATATTTTTAGATTGTAAGGTATCTGTAAAAATGAATGGCTCATTCTTATATTTTTTAAGGATTGTGGTAGGTCTAATTTGTCTAAACCATTTATGTGTCCCAACTCATTCTGGTGCCTCTACTGTGGGATCTTGTTTGTTCAAGGGCATGTGTTTAGGAGGTGGTTTAATCCAAATACCAAGAAAATGGATTAATCAAGCAGAGAAACCCCTTCAATATGATCAGGATTCAGCTCCAAAAAACTCCTTTCAGATCTTGCTTGAATATCAGTCTAATAAACAGACATGTGCTCTGGATATCTTTGGTTCTCAGTGGAGACAATGAACTAAACCCTGGCCCTGTGGGAAACTCCATTAAACTGGTCAATTGCAATACAAGAAGTCTAATGAAAAAGATGGATCTCTTCAGGACCTGGGTTGACCTAGAACTACCTGATTTTATTATGTTAACAGACACATGGCTCTGTAAGGGAATCCAACAAAAAGAGATTGAGTTAAAATATTACTACCACTATAGGCAAGAAAGGGGAACACGTGGTAGGGGTATCGTATTGTTTATTAAATATTCAATTGTTTTTTCAAAGATTTTATTCTCTGGGAAAGTGGAGGAAATTGAATGTATATTGGTCAACTTACAGTCTAAATATAGTAATGGGTGTTGTGTACTTTCCACCTAAAGTAAAAACTATCCATTTTGATAGTCTCTCCCACACATTGATGGAACATATAGGCCATAGGAAAACTATACTTATCATGATTTCAATGTTGCCTGAAGGTGTCTACAAGGTCATAAATTGGAAAACTCTATGCAATGCTTAAATATGATCCAATAATTCATTCTCCCACCAGGAAAGGCAAATTAACTATCTCTGATAGTATCTTAGACCTTATATTCATATCTCCATATTTGATAGTGAGGGATAAAAGAGTCTTTTCCCCAAATCTAGGAGACCACAATGTTATAAAATGTATCTTAGATGTTGCTCATAAAACCAGGTCTACAAATAGACAACCTTATATTTTTAGGAGATGTTATTCAAACTTTAACAAATTATTATTTAGAGGTTGTTTATTAAAGATGCCCTGGTATAGGATTGTTCTTATTACCGATCAAAATATGGCAGTGAATGAGTTTACTGCCATGTTTATTGAAGCATGCAGTAAGTTTGCCCCCCAGAAAAGAATTATACAAAAATTGAAGTATTTGCCTTGGATAACTCTAAACATTGTGAAACTAATAAGGACAAACAATCAGCTATGGAAGAAAGCAAACAAATCCCTAGACCCTGAAATATGGGACAGCTTTAAATAAAATGAGGAAAAACTTTATACAAGAAATCAGGAAATCAAAAGCATTCTATTGTAAACAAAAAAATTAAAGAAACAATAGATCCAAAAATACTGGTCCTTAATAAATATTCTTATAATTCCTGTTAAAAACTCTCCAGAGACTAAGATCAAGGAGAATGGAATAATTCAATAAGCTGAATCCTCTCTAGACCTATTATACGAATATCTTACAAATCTCCCTGATTTAACATTTATTGATGGTAATAAATTAACAAGAGATAAAAACGGGACACAGCCTCTGAAACTAGATGTTACATTTGAAACACCCACACCAAAATTTAGATTTAGAAAAATCATTAGAGAAGAAGCAATTAAAGTCATAAGCAAACTAACAACTAATAACTCTAGTGGCTCAGACAACATAGAAAACAGGATGTTAAAAGAATCACTCTTGTTGATTTCACCAATACTGAGAGATATCTTTAACTGCAGCTTAAGTGAGGGGACTTTCCCACATAGCTAGAAAATGACTAAAGTAATCTGAGTTGTTACAGGTGGTGACCCATTGGATCCTTCTAACTACAGCCCAATAGCCCTGCTGTCAGCTGTTTCCAAGATTTTGGAAAATACTGTACATTGACATGTAATGGATTATCTTGAAAAATATGATAGAGTAACTCAATTTCAATCTGGTTTCAGGAGTGGCAGGTCCACGGCCACTGTACTCATGGATTTCTTAGACCTGGTCACTACTCCTCTTGGGGCTGCAAAGTTTGTGGGTGCAGTGTATGTGGACCTGTCAAAAGCATTTGACTTAGTAGATCATGGACTCTTACTAAATTCTCTAGAGAAAATTGGTTTGGCTGATGAACCTTGCAAATGGTTCTGTTCCTATTTAGGTAACAGGATCCATGTAGTTACTGTAAATAGCCATCAATCCAAATTTTTGCCATTGAAATGAGGGGTTTCCCAAGTGATCAATCATGGGTCACTTATTGTTCATTATTTATATACTGTAAATGATTTACCAAACTATTTGGAACACTCTCAGATTACACTGTATGCAGATGATACAGTACTTGTTGCTGCAGGAAACAGCCCTGACGAAGTGGAACATAGACTGTAGATAGACTTTCTAGTGATGCAGGTGTTGTTCACCTCTCTAGGCCTGATAATTACTAACAAAAAAGCACAAACCATGTTTTTCGGTCCAAGCTGTTTTGAAAAAATAAGTAAAGTCCTAAGCTTTGAAGTAAGGACCCAAGATGTTAATATACTAACCCAAACTACAGGGTATAAATATTTAGGTGTTTTCTTTGGCCAGCAGTTAACTTTTGAACATCACATAAAGGAGTTGATGAAAAAAAAAACTAATGATGGAATTGGTGCAATGAGACAGATTTCAAATTGTACAACTAAAAAAGTTTGATTAATGTTAGCAAACCAGTTAAACATGCCAGTTACTGATTATAGGTATCATATATGCTGTCATGCCTATAAAACAAATTTACAGAAATTGGACATAACATATAATAGGTTGGTGAGATATATCTTAAGATGTAATTACAGTACATAGAAACATAGACGTTGACAGCAGATAAGGACCGCAAGACCCATCCAGTCTGCTCATTTATTTTTCTACCTTATGAATGTGCCATCGGCCTTTGATCTGTCAGTGGCCTATCTATTCATACTCATCTGTATTGCTCCCTTATGCCTATCCCATGCCTGTTTGAAGCTCTGCTCTGTATTCATATCCACCACTTCCTGAGGTAGGCCATTCCATGCATCCACCACCCTTTCTGTGAAAAAGAACTTCCTCACATTACCCCTTAATTAGCCTCCCTCTAATCTCATACTGTGTCCTCTTGTCCTGCTATTTTTCTTATATTGAAACATGTTAGACTCTTTCACCTTGTTAATGCCCTTAGGGTGTTTGAATGTTTTGATCATATCACCTCTCTCCCTCCTTTGCTCTAGGGTATACATATTGAGCTCCATTAATCTGTCTTCAAATGTTTTCTGATGCAGTCCCCGGACCATTTTGGTTGCCATTATCTGGACTGCCTCAGTTTGGTTAATGTCCTGGTGTGGCCTCCAGCACTGCATGCAGTATTCCAGATGGGGCCTAACCACTGTCTTGTAAAAAGGGATTATTACCACCCTCTTATGACTTGTGATACCCCTACTAATACACCCCAACATCCCCCTAGCCATACCTAATGCTTTAGTGGTCTGCTTGGATGATTTCAGGTGATCTGTGATAATGGTGATGCCCAAGTCTCTTTCTTTCCTTGTGACTGCCAGCAACTCCCCTCCCAGCCTCTAGGTGACTTCAGGGTTTTTCTTATCTATGTGCATGATCTTGCACTTCTTTGCATTAAACCCCAGTTGCCACTTTTCTGACCATTTTGCCAGTTTATCCAGATCTCTTCTCATTCTGCTGACCCCATCTGGATCATCTACTCTGTTGCAGATCTCGGTGTCATCTGCAACAGATAAACCTTACCTTCCAGTCCATCAGCAATGTCACTGATGAAGATATTGAAGAGGAATGGCCCCAGGACTGATCCCTTAGGTACCCCACTTGTGACTTGCATCTCTTCTGACTGTATACCATTTACCACCACTCTCTGTTTTCTGCCTGTCAATCAATTTGCCACCCAGTTGACCAACATCTGACCCACCTCAAGCCTACCCAGATTATTAACCAATCTTCTATCTGAGCAGTATCGAAAGCTTTGCTGAAGTCAAGGTAGGTGACATCAACTGCTGCCCCTTCGTCCACCACTCTGGTTACCCAGTCAAAGAAATCTATGAGATTAGTTTGACAGGACCTTCCTGTTGTAAACCCATGCTGTCTTGGATCCTGTGCTTCTATGGATTCCAGGTGTTGCACTATCCTTCCTTGACGAGTGTCTCCATAATCTTGCCCACTACTGAGGTAAGACTGACTGGTCTGTAGTTCCCTGCCTCCTCCCTGCTACCACTCTTGTGGAGCAGAATCACATGAGCCCTTCTCCAGTCTTCTGTGGACCTCTCCTGTGCTCAGAGACTCACTAAACAGTTCTGAGAATGACTTTGCTAGTTCTACCCTTAGCTCCTTTAGTACCCTGGGATGTTTGCCATCAGGTCCCATTGCCTTGTCCACCCTGAGCTTATCGAGCTCTTATAGGACCCTTTCTTTTGTGAAGGGACTAGTGCACATCTACCTCCCCCCGTGTCCATGGTGCTGAGTCATGGGCCCTGCCCTACCTTCTTTTCAGTAAATTCTGAGCAGAAGTATCTATTTAGGATAGATGCTTTTACATGGTCCTCCTCTTCACATGCCACCTTATCCCCTTTGATCTTAGCAATACCCCCTCTGGACTTTCTCCTTTCACTAATGTATCTTTAGAAAGTCGTGTCACCTTCTTTTACTATTCATGCTACTGTTCCCTTGGTTTGGGCCTTTGCCTGCCTTACTGCCTTCCCTGATTCCCTTAGAGAAGTTTTGTATGCCTCCCTATATTCATCCCGCTGCATTCTCTTATGTTTCCTGAAGGCCAACATTTTGGCTCTGCCCTTTTCTGCTACTGTTTTTGAGAACCAAAGTGGTTTTCTTCTTCTTTTGCACTTCCTTTTCTCTCTAATACAATGGGATACTGCTTCAAGTATTGCATCCTTAATGTTTGCCCACTTTGCCTGTACCCCCCCCCTTACCTGTATTTCTTTTTGCCAGGGCTAGCTTAACTCTGCGGGCCATCTTATCAGTCAGCTTCTCTGAAGTCCCATATTTTTGCCTTGGAATGGTATGATTTAGTTCTAGTGGCCAAATTGAACCATACCATGTGATGGTCATTGGCCCCCAGGTGACCTTCTTCCTGGAGATCTGTGATCCTTTCCCTGTTAGTCAGTACTAGATCTAGGATAGCCCTGTCTTTTGTGGGTTGTTGTACCAGTTGTTTGAGGCCCTCCCCCTGCAGGAAATCCACTATGTGTCTAGTTCTGGCAGATGTTCCTGCTGGTATTGACCAATCTGTATCTGGCATGTTCAATGTACAACCTTTTAGGGTGGAGCTTCCTTAACATAAGAAGGAATGGTATATCGGCAAACTATGTACAGGGGACTAAAAAATAACATACTATTCAGATTAATTGAAAAGCTGCAAAAGCCAAACCACAGTATAAACTTTAGGAAAAGGGGTGCTAGGGATTTGACAGTACCAGAAGTGACTAATAATTTCAGTAAAATGATGTTTCAATACAAAGCTGCAAATTGCTGGAATGAGCTCCCCACCACCACCTTTGAAATCTGGAAATTTCATCAATTTCTTTTAAAATAGCTATGAAGCTAGAATTAGCCTTTTGATGTGAATGTAAAAGCAAAGATTAAGGAATTTAATATGCACTTGATCTGCTTATGAATTGTCATAATTGTATTGTTGTTTATGTGACTTAAAGTTTTCCTTATCCCCATGTATTGATATATGTAATAGTGTTATGTTTATTTATTTTTGTCTACTGTAACTGTTAGATGAACCTACTTAACAGGTACACCTTGTAAAAAGAGTATTCATAACCCTGTTGAAATCTCTGTATAAATAAAATTTTACTACTTACTACTACTCCTCATTCTAACTTTTGTTTATAGCTATTTCTTTATGCTCCTTCTCATGGCCCTAGCTTGAGAGGGATCCCCCAGTCCCATCCCCCAACATCCACCAGTCAATGCCGACCAGTAACTCCAGGGCTACCCCCCGGTGAGACCAGCAGACCTCCCTAAATCCCACTGAAGACTGGATCCCGAGTGGCTGGCGTGGTGGCTATTCAGGAGCAGGACCTGCAAGGTGCCCTCTGTCATTCAGCTGGAGCTTCTTTTTCCTTCAATGTGCACCCCCTCAGAGGTAGAGCATGCAATGATGCTGGTGTCAGTATCATGCATGCTTCCAAGCATGTCCTATCAGGCATTTGCCCTGTCTCTGATCCCAAGTCAGCAGCATCAGTGTGCCACCCCCAGTCTCCACTAGGGGCCAGGTGTGCACTGACCACTGATTGCCCCCCTTCCCAGAGAAGGAGAGCAGTCCCTAGGATGCTTGATCCTTCTCCTCCACTGCTGATCCCAGCAGCCCCTGCTCACTTCCTAATATGGTTGCCGGCATGGTGCAAGGTGTGGTGTCCAGTGCCTCAACCCTCTGTGGCACCAGGCTGGCCTCTAATTTTAACTTTTGATATATATGTTGGCCAGTGAACAACACAGGGTCCCCTGTATCAATGTAACATTTTTCTAATATAAGAAAGAGATAAGAGGCCTAGGATTTTAAAATAGGTTTACACAAGATTGAGACAGGACCTGCTGGAACACTCAGAACAATTACTGATATGGGAACTTTGAATTAACTTTGACCTATTATTATTATTATGACTATAAACTATAGTAATTAAGGAATTAGGAACTCCTGGTTGGATACTGGCTTTTTTGGCCTTTACAGCATATGAACCTAAGGAGAGCCAAAACTGTTTTGAAATACTCTGCAGCCTATATTGCCTTTCATGCCATGGCCTAATAACTAAGAGACACAAGTTACTTGAGGCAGTCTGGTGCATTCCTTTTTTATGTTGTCTCGTGCTTGTGTGCCAGCCAACATATTGCATTAATAGCAGATTTGGAGGTGCGGTCACTGTGGGTGAATGCAGGGCACGCATCAGGTGGTGCGTCCCTCATTCCCCAATAAGGCAGCATGCAGGCTCCGACACCAGCAATATGTAAACTAGCCACCAGATCAAGCAAAAGTGCTGCTGCAATGAGAGGCAAGCTCATCATGCAGTGGCACAATAACATGCCTCTTGATGTGCCTTTCCTGGTGAAGCACTTTAGTAAACATGGTGGGACTCACTGCCGCCGAAGAGTGCTGACTTCAGGGGTGCCCAATCCCCCTGTCGTCATGCCCCAACCCACTTCATTTGCCAATGAGGGAGCCCAGTCCCCATTGGCATAATGCCCCCCTCCCATTTAAAGTCTGTGCAGAGGGGTGCCCAATCCCCCTCAGCACCATGGGCCCCCAAACACTCTGTCTTTGCCGATGGGGGGCACAATCCCCATCGGCTTCAGTCCCCCTTCCCAGTTTAATTTTCCAATGGGAGAGCCCACTCCCATTGGCATAATGCTCTCCCCATTTGTTGCATGCCGAGGGGGTGCCCAATCTCCCTCGGCTCTTGCTCCCCCTTCAGTATGTGCTGACGGGGGTGCCCAATCCCCCGTCGGCTACAGCACTCCCCCAAAACACTCAAGTGGCACCATGGGAGCCCACCCCAGTGTGTCAAATGCCCCTGCATAAAAAAATCCTGATATGTGTGCTTTGTTTTTTACCTGCGAACCAGAAAATGGTCCCTTGTCAAGTCCGGTGGCCCTCCCCTAACCCGCGCCCACCTACTGCGCAACCTGCCTCGCTACACCCCCCTCACCCCATACTTACCTCCAGAGCTTGGTGTGATGATCTTCAGTGGATTGGGAACACGTCTGCACTCTTCAAAGCCGACCGTGAACTGAAGAAATGCCGGTAAGCTGTATAATGGCATAAATAGGGTTTTTTCAACTTTGGTGCATATCTCAGGCATATTTGAGAAGTTTGGCACCAAATTTTCAACATGGGTTTATTGGTACACCTCCTCATGAATTCAGTCACTGTCATGATGTTATTCAGTCCCGAAAGGTGATTCCATGGTCACTGTGTGGAATCACCTTTCGGACCGATTTATGAAACAACAGTGTGACCGCGACGAGGTACCTTTGTAAACGAGTCTCTGACTCACAGGTTGTTAAACTGATTATTTGAAATAAATAAATAAATAAATATTCATTAGGGGGGCTCTCAAAAAGCCTATGTTGCAAATCTGGTGAAAAAAATCCAAAAAATGGCTGTTTTAGTAGTGTGCATTTCGCAGTTTCCATGCACGCTTATAACTTTGTGAATTTGTAATATTTTTATTCCAGATTTTCAAAATTGTCATTTTTCCCCACCTCCTTATGAACAGTACAGCTGTCATTTTATACAGTATATCCTGGCTGAAATGTGTTTTGCAAATCTGGCGCAGAATAGCACGGCCGCTGTGTGAAATCAGTTTTTGGAACAGTTTGAATAAATAATGGTGACACTGTTCATGAGCAGAGGTCCTAAAATGCCTATGTTGAAAATTTGGTGACGGACATCCATAAAATGACTGTGTTACAAGAACGCATTGTGCAGTTTCCATGCACCCTTGTGACTTCGCAAATTTGCAATATTTTTATGCCAGATTTTCAACACTGGCATTTTTTCACACCTCCTTATGAACAGTACAGCTGTCATTTGTTTTCGCACCTGTGGTGCACAATGGCATGGTCGCTGTGGGAAATCAACTTTTGGGACAGATTAATAAAATCACAGTGCCACTGTTCATGAGAGGAGGTCCCAAAATGCCTATGTTGAAAATGTGGTTAAAAAAATCCCAAAAATAATTGGGTAACGGACATGTGTTGTGCAGTTTCTATGCATGCTCATGACTTCAATAACTTTTCATATTTTCACTCGAGTTTCAACATTGCCATTTTTTTACATCTCCTCATGAACAATACAGTTGTCATTTTTTACATCCTGACCAAAATGTGTTTTCATTCCTGTGCCGCCAAATGGCATAGCCACTGTGCAAAATCACCTTTCAGCTAACAAACTGATAGTGCTGTTCTTCATGAGGTGGGGTCACAAAAAGCCTATGTTGATGATTTAGAGTGAAAATACCAATAAACTCCTACGACGTTAGGGTTTCCAACTGTAACACCCCACCCTGTAGAGACTGACAGGTATCGCGATGTGCCTTGAAGTGTTTGGCCCTAAAGTTCACCCCATTCTCCTATACTGCACCCGTCTCAGCATATTTCCTTATGGAATAGGGTAAGTCTAAGGTCCAAAGACCCCAAAGCACACCACGACACTTGTCAGTGTCTCCAGGGCAGGGTGAGGTAAAATGGCATGAGCGTTATAGCTGATGACTCAAAGGCACACCCCAACACCTGTCAGTCTCTGCAGGGTGGCGGTGGGGTTGGCGTCACCTCAATACTTCACTGTCATTCCTGTTATGTATCTCTAACTCCTGCACTACCAATGCCAATGCCAGAAAGACAACATTCGGCATTGACAAATGCTTGTTGAGATTTTATGATATATGTGTTATCTGTATAAGTATGTGTCATGTGTCTTACCTCATATTCTTCATATCTAACACTAAAGAATGTTTTTTCCCTTTTAAACCTGCTAACCAATATTTCAGTAATATTTCTCCAAGCTACTAAGCTTGTGTAATAACATTGAAGGATTGGGGACCTCCAGTACAGTTTTTATTGTATATAAATAAAATATCAAATGGACATCCATATTTTATGGTGCTGTAACTCCATCCCGGGATTCCTGTGATGTCATCAATCAAACAATCAGTCAAACTTTATTTATTAAAGGCACCTTTCTAAATCCAAGGTGCCTGTACAAAACACACAATAAAACATATCAAGCAACAGCAAATAATCAGCTAAAATTAGTACTATAATTTAAGTAATAAAAACCTATAAAATGTCTGGGTATGCTAGCGTGAACAAATAACTTTTCAACGTTGTTTTAAAACTCTCAATGGTCAGGCACTCACGAACCCGATGAGGTAGAGAATTCCACAGGGTTGGGGCCACAGATGTAAACAACAGGGCCCCAGATGTCATTAAATGGACACAGGGAATCTCTAGCAATCCCTCATCAGTGAATTGGAGTAAGCAGGGTGGGAAATAAGGTCAAAAGAGATCTTGCAAATAACAGGGGTCCCTGCACATGCAGAGCTTTATAGGTCAGTAACCCGACCTTGAAGGTGATCCACCACTGAAGTGGCAGCCAATGCAGTCCACAGAACACAGGTAAAAAATGATTGGTCCTCAAGGTCCCAGTCAAAAGCTTGGCTGCTGCATTCTGCACTAGCTGCAGGCGGTGGATATCAACCCCCGGTAGCCCTAGGTAAAGGTCATTACAATAATCAAGGTGGGAGGTCACAAAGGCATGGACCATAGTGGGAAGGTCATCCAGAGGAGCCAGGTGCTTCACCCAGGTGATATTCCTCAGGTGGTAAAAAGAGGATTTGATGACAGCTGAAAGCTGAGATTTAAAGATCAGCATGTTATCAAAAATAACGCCCAGGTTTCACACCTGGTCTGAGCTGTCAGCTGGAAATCCTCTAGCCATAAACCACATAGTTGCCCAGCCAGCTAACCTGCTTCACAGTGACCTGGGTCCACCATCAACACTTCAATCTTTGCTGGGTTCAACCGCAGCCAGATTGCACTCTTCCAGCTCTGGATCTCAGATAGACAGTTGTTAAATACTGAGAAAGTCCCCTCCTGTCCAGGCACGAAGGACATATACAGCTGAGTATCATCTGCATAGTAGTGAAAACTCAGACAGTACTGCCTAATAATCTCTCATAATAGCAGCATATACACTGCAAACAACATGAGTGAAAGAATGGAGCCCTGTGGTACTTCACAGGGCAGGGGAAGTGGGGCTGAGAAATAAATCCCAGACACCACTCTCTGAGCCCTGCCCTTGAGGAACGATCAAAACCACCTAAGAACTGCACCAGACAATCCACAAAGGAATCACAGGTGCTCCAAAAACACACCATGGTCTACAGTGTAAAATGCTGCAGAAAGATCAAGGAGGACTAAGATAGAATGACACCTCCGATCTCTCACTATCAGGAGGTCATTTAGTACTTGAACATGAGCGGTCTCAGTACTATGTCTTTTCCTAAAACCCGAATGGAGAGAGTCATAGACATTGTGGCTGAATAAATGGTCATCCAACTGCACAGCAACCACCTTCTCAATAACCCTGCTTAGGAAAGGCAGATTAGAAACTGGTCTGTAGTTTGCCAGTCAGGGTCAAGGGAAGGTTTTTTAAGAAGGGGACAAATTACCTCCTCCTTCAGGGGATCTGGGAAGACCCCCTTCTTCAATGACAACCAGACTATCTCAGTTAGGACAGGGCAGATTTTCGCTAGGCACCCTAATAAAAGGCGTGTAAGATCTGGGTCCAAACTACAGCAGGTCAGTCACAGAGCATGGATGACCATTACAATATCAGTGATTGTGGGCCTGCTGAAGTCAGACCAAGCCAGCTGAGGGCTCGTTATCTCCCACCAGCCATCACAACTTCCATTATGGAAGGTCAGATGAATATCAGCCCTGACTGCGGTAACCTTATCTGCAAAGAACCGAGCAAACTCCTCACACCTCACTAGTGAAAAGACTCCATTGGACTGCAGACAGAGTGGATTGCACAATCTGTCTATAGTCTGGAAAAACTGGGCAGGTCAATTCTGTGCTGCAGAAATCTTCCTGGACAGGAATTCTGCCTTCTTACGGGTGATTTCTGATTGCTAGACCATGTAATGGTCCATCAATCTAAGATTATCACTTTCAAGGCTTAATTTCTGCCAGCTCCTCTCTAGCCTTTGCCCCACTCTCTTCAGCTCCTTCAAGGCCCCATCAAACCATGGGGACCTTGGTCAAAGAATAAGGGGTGAACATGAACAGGGGCAATAATATCCAGGGCCGCCACCACTGCCTTATTATAGGCAAGTACTAGGTTCCCTAGATCCATGTTTTCTCCTGGGATACCCGATAGGTCCAGCACCACCATTAGGCCTTCAGGGGAGACCACCCTCAAAGTGCAGTACTAAACCATGTCTGTAGGGGCAGACCTAATTGGGGGGGGTGCAGAAACTGAACCCTATGGTGTGATGGTCAGACCAACTGACTGGTTCCACCACCAAATCAGATATCTCCATCCCCAGGAGGAACACCAAGTCCAGGGAATGACCATGAATAATGGTCAAGGAGGCAACCACCTGTGCAAAGCCCAATGAATTCATTAGTTGGAGGAAGTCTTGACCAAACTGCGAGAGTTCATCTTCTACCCAGACATTGAAGTCCCCCAGTACCAATCATCTGGAGGACCCCAACACCATGTCGATGATGAAATCCTTGACTTCCTGTAGGAAAACCTTCCCATCTCCTGGTGGATGGTAGATGAGAAGGATCCTGCACCCTGCACAGTTGACTATGATGCATTCTAAGGAGTTTGTGTCCCCCACTGGCAGCTCCACAAGGCCCAGTTCTGATCTAAAACAGATAGCAACACCTCCTTACACCCCTACAATCCTTCCTTGGGTGGTGTGTCACCAAGTACCTGGCCGGAACTGCTGACACCAAGACCGGTCCAGCATTTTCATCCAGTAAGGTCTCAGTGATGCAAGTCAGATCTGATGACCCAACAAGATCTGCTATTATAACAGTCTTGTTTTTAATGGATCTGGCATTACATAATACCACCTGAGTAGGGCGAGTAACCAGGGGTGGCTGTGTCACTTGCCTACAAACAGCAGAGCCCTTGGATATGGGAACCAGACAAGGAGAACCCCTGTCCTGGGCCCATTTCACCCCAGGGTATCTCCTAGTTCCCACTACCCCAATTCTTCAGCTCCTTTCCACTCCTCCACCAGGCCTTGTCTCCTTTCTCTGTCTCTTGAATATTCCAAGAGCATGGCACCAGTTATAGGTATCAGGTGATGGCGGGGGCAGTTAAAAGGACAAAGGTCCTGGAGCCTGGAGGGGGAGTAGTGCCTGACTTTCTTAAAGCCTCTCCAGCACATCCCTGCAGAACCCTGTAATTGTAGCAAACACTCTATAATAAACCACTGCTTCCCCTGCCTTTATTGTAATCAGTTAAAAAACTCAACTATAAACAAAAATTAAAACAACAAATACCAACATAAACAGCAATATTACACTTAAACCTTAGACTGAAATTAAACATAAATCACAATTTTAAAAATGTAGTAGATCTAACACCCCTTGACTCGGTTCTAAAAAAGGAGAAACTAAAGAATGAAATGAATGAGAGTCCCGAGAGCTCCCACCTCCCAGGACCAAATAAATGGATATCTGAGTTACATAGAAACATAGAATTTGACTGCAGATAAGGACCGCTTGGTCTACCCAGTCTGCCCATTTCCCTACCTAATGGATAAGCTGCAGATCCTAGCTAACCAACAGCCTACTTCTTCCAACCTCCAGCCCCTAGAATTGCCTTATGTCTGTCCCATGCATTCTTGAATTCCACCAGTTTTTGACTCCACAACCTTCTCAGGAATTCTGCTCCATACATCCACAACCCTCAAATACTTCCTCACATTACCTCTGAGCCATCCCCCCTTTAGCTTCAAATTGTGCCCCCTTGTTCTTGCACACCTCTTTTTCTGAAAGATGCTACCCTCTTGGACTTTGTTGATTCCCTTGAGGTATTTGAAGGTTTCAATCATGCCCCCCCTCCTCAAGGCTATTCATATTGAGATTCTTAAGTCTATCTTGATGTGTCTTCTGGTGCAGACCCTGCACCATTTTAGTTGCCCTCTTCTGGACTGCCTCCATCTTGTCTATGTCTGCGGAGATTGGGTTTCCAGAACTGGATGCAGTACTCCAGATGGGGTCTCACCAGCTGTCTGTACAGAGGGATAATAACTTCCTGTTTTCTACTGGTCATGCCTCTCCCTATGCATCCCAGTATCCCACCAGCCCTACTTACTGCCCTCTCACATTGCTTGCTCACCTTTACGTCATCTGATATGACTACCCCCAGGTCCCTTTCCATTTTTGTTGTTGTTTGTATCTCACCCCCCCATTGTGTACTCTTCCCCTGGGTTTTTGTTTCCCAGGTGCATTAGTTTGCACTTCTTAGCACTGAATCTAAGCTGCTGTACATTTGACCATTCCTCCAACCTTGCCAAGTTCCTTCTCATCTTTTCCACCTCACCTTGTGTATCAAATCAGTTGCAGATCTTTGTTTCATTTGCAAAGAGACATACTTTTCCTTCCAGTACCTCTGCAATGTCGCTTATAAAGACATTATAGAGGACTGGTCCTAGTACTGAACTCTGCGGTACCCCACTAGTAACCCCCATTTCTTCAGAGTGGACTCCATTTACTATTACCCTCTGTGTCCTGTTCTTCAGCCAATTTTTTACCCAGGCTACCATCTTGGGATCCACCCCAGGCTGGCCAACTTGTATATTAATCTTTTGTGTAGGACTGAGTCGTATGCCTTGCTAAAGTCTAGGTAGGCCATGTCTACAGCCCCTCCCTGATCTACTACTTTGGTCACCCAGTCAAAGAAATCTATTAGATTCATCTGACATGACCTTCCCACTGTGAATCCATGCTGTCTTGGGTCCTGCGCTCCTCTGGAATCTAGGTACTCAACAATTCTTTTCTTCAGAAGTGATTCCATCATTTTCCCAATCAATGAAGTTAAACTAACAAGTCTGTAGTTTCCTGTTCCTGCCCTGCTCCCACTTTTGTGAAGTGGAATAACATCTGCTCTCACTTGAAATCAGAACCAAATCTTTAAAGAAAATGTAAAGTCAAATCATAGGCACTCTCACTGCTATATGTCCGGAAGTAATGAGAGAGTCCTTTATATAATGTCCAGGCCTTTGTTTAGATTCCTTCATAAATGCAATTCAGCAAAGCAGATTCAGCAAAATGTGGGGGATTAAACCCAGATGCCCAAACAGAGATACCCATTAGGTAAATCCAGTCCAGGCAGACCCCCTGATTTTGCTAGGCCATGGCTACAGCCCCCAAAAGAGAGCTAGAATTCACCCAGTCCTCCTTAGTAGCTTAGGGCCACTAAACCACTAGCTGGACCTCTGACCAGCTACCTGATAGTACCCCTACCCAGCCCAACCACCGGTAAGGCATACCTGAGCTGTGGATGCCAAGGGACACCCTCAACAGAGCACCAAGTCCCCAAAATGGCCACGCAGTCCCAGTCTTAAAAGATGCTGTTCCAATCTTGCTGCCAGAGACTCTGGGAATACTCAGACCAACTCCCACCACACTACCCGAGACTCCAGAGACACTCGAGAGAGATTCAGGAAATCAGCCAGAAAACATCAGCACTCCTCTGGTTCCTCCACCACTTCAATCTGACTTTAGTCCAGTCTTGATCCATCAGGGAAGCATATCCCCTTCTGCTTCCCTCGTCTTACATAAACTTTGAGAGCAAAGCTCAACAGGATTATGCCATCACAGGAATCCCAATATGGATTTACAGCAACTGTAACAGAAGGTTGTCCTTCTGCTGTTTTATGTAAGTGATGATACTACAGGGGTGAACTAGTAAGTCATGAGAGAGTGAGAAAAGAATAATGAGAATGATTGATTGTATGAGTGTTATAATTGTATGGTGAGAGACTGTCCAATTAAGATATGTTCACCTTGGAGTACAGAAGACTGATTGGGAACATGACTGTGGTATTCAACATTATGAAAAAAACATCCTTCATGGATGCACTGCACTTAAAAAGCTTGCAGAGTAGAAAATATGGGACATTCTGTTAAACTTAGTGGAGAGCTATTCAGAACTGAAAAGAGGGAACATTTCATTACATAAAGGTGGTGGACACATGGAACAGTCTATCTGAGGTAGTTGGGGCAAGTGTCAACATTTACTACTTCAAACACAAATTAGATAAACACACGAGGGCCAAAACTGTAACCACTGAGAAAAAGGGATGATCCCAATGGATTACTTAGCTATCTTCTGTCTAGTTCTGTTAGGTTCTTTTAATACATAAAGTTACTCTAGTGTGCCTAGCATCAGTCATTCAAAGTCTATCATTCTCCTTATGTGACAAACATAATTACTTTAAATGGACCCTCCTACAGCCATGAGCAGCTGTCATCATCATTCTGACAGAAATATTGTGATCACCTTAACCTCAGCTTATTTTTTTTTTTTATTCACAACTACCAGGACTGAGCATGCAGTCAGGAAAAACAGGTATAAAAGAAACATTTTTAGCCTTTCATATGGTGTGACATGCCCAGCTATTCACTCTTCCAAAACTAGAGCTGACTTTGCTTGTAAAGCACTTCATTTAGTTCCAAAGTATGCAATACCCCCAATTTGGAAAAGGGGGGCAATTTTTTTTGGGGGGGGTTGTTAACTAGGAAAGAAGGACTAGGCAATTCTGTCTATTTTCAGCTTTGTCCTGGATGTGTGTCTGTGAGTGAGGGGGGATACAGATGGAAACCAACTGAAACTGAACCAGATTAAGCTGTTAGTGTTAAGTCAAGTGCATTACAAAAATGTTGAAAAATTCCATAGAATTTGTTACATTCCATTAATCCTGTAATATAACTTTCAAGATACTGTCACAATACATATTTTAGTTTCTTCCACAAAAATGTTTAACAAAGTGTACATCTATATTGCACTAATTCCCTAATAACATTCTTATATTGTCATAAAGTTTCCCCTTAAAGTTTTTCTGTGCAGCCAATAAGAATTTTGCTACACCAGACATTATTTTGATCTTATTAATCTTTAACAAGAAAACACATTTTTCCATAACATTTAGATTTATTTTACCAGTCATCAGAGGCATAATCCATTTAGCTCTCTCTTCTCTTAGTATATTACATTCAAGTTGAAAATGTACTACAAATTGTGTATTGTCAACAAAACAAGTGCATATAATCTTCCCATGGTTTTTCGCTTGTCCAGTTTGGTAACCACAAACTGAGCCTAATCTGAGATTACTAAGTACATTTCTAAGAATTTTATTCTCACAAAAAGTCAAATATTTCTCTTCACCAGAGTTTAGCTTTATTTGCAAATATAAATATTGGCTATCCATTTGGTGCATTTTCTCAATATCTTGCTGGGTAGCAATATCATATGTTCTTTGTACTGCTTTGTTTATATAAAGATCTATGCCTGTATTAGCTTTTCCAGATCAAAGATCCTCTAGTATCATCTTTTTCAATTTGCCATTTAGTATGTTGAACCAGCACTCCTCATAATGTCTATGTTGTTTCTCTTTTATAATTATGTTACAGCACATTTTTGGAAGTTGTTTGTTTTCCATTTTTCATATACGTCTCCAAAATGTAATGGCTTTTACAAGGATTCTTGTTTCTAAGGATGTCATATTTGCTTCCAGACTAAGTTACAATGTTGGACAATCTTGAGATAGATTCAAGGAGCTTCTAATAAAGAAGTTCTGTCTAGCTTCTATATTTTTTTTTTACATTTATGCTTTGCTCCCATATCTCGCATGCATAATGAGTTTGGCTTACTGTCTTTGTTTCAAAGGCCGATTTTAGTGCAGAGACTAAATTATTAGCACATTTATGGGCAAATATCCTTATTGCCTTTGTAGTTTTATATGCCTTATTTTTATTTCATTTAAATGGCTCCTCCATCTATGATTTCTCTCAAATATAATACCCAGGTATTTATACTCTCTCACCTCCTCAAATTTCTTTTCATTTATTGTCCAGGTTTTAAAATCTCTAGTTTTGCTTCTAAACACCATTGTCTTTGTTTCTTCTATATTTAGTTCTAAGTCTAGGTCTATCAGATTATTCATGATGCTTGAGAGGCCTCTTTGATTCCCTAGTGGTGTTTGGGATAGTAATATTGCATCTTCTGCATATAACATTAGACTTATGTTTTTCTTTGTTTATACTTGGGAGAAATGTTTCAACTTCTTGTATACCATGTATAAGTGTTTCAATATAAATGTTGAACAGAATGGGAGCTAACAAACACTCTTGATTTACTCCAGATTCTACAAGTCTTACCTCTGTAAGTGCACCATCCATGCTGTATCTAATTTGCTGTGTTGTATTGGTATGCAGTAGCCTCAGTATTGACAGTAACTGATTATCTATTCCTATTTTTTTGAGAATTTCCCACAGAAGACTTTCTATTTACAGAGTAAAAGGCAAATTTTATATCAGTATAACATACAGAGATATTTCCCTTTTTCCTGACAGATAAATGTCCACTGTATAGTTCAAGGTGGACCTCAGAACCAGAGTACTGTTGTGTTGTTTAAATCCACATTGACATTTGGACAGCATGTTGTTTTCATCTACCACATCTGAATTTTATTGAGGATTTACCTCATATATATATTTTTTGTATAACTGGTAGTAAGGAAATTGGTCTATAGCACTTAGGGTCATGCCAGTTACCTTTTTTATACAATGGCACTTTAACACTTTTATTCCATTCTGGGGAAAAAATTAAATGTATACTTATTATTGTTAATATAGTTGCTAAATTATTTGCCCAAAATTCTGATTTATATATATATATATATATATATATATATTTCCACTGGTATGCCATCATTTCAGTCACTTTTCTTTTCTTTTGTGCTTTTATTTCTTAAATATCTTCTTGTTTTAGGTCAGAACTGGGTCTGGTGGAGGTGCCAGCAGGAGTCACCAGATCCTTTGAGTACATTGTGGGCGAGAGGGTGTGGGGTGCAGGATACTTCTCGTATACCGTCCACCAGGTGACGAGAATGTTTTTCTGCAGGAAATCGCAGACTTCATTATCGACCTAACATTGGGGTCCCCCAGATGGTTGGTACTGGGGGACTTCAATGCTTGGGTCGATGATGAATTCTCTCGGTTTGGTCAAGATTTCCTCCAGTTGATGATATCACTGGGCTTCACACAGGTGGTTTCCTCCTCGACCCATGTGGGTGGACACTCATTGGACCTGGTGTTCCTTCTGGGAATGGGGATATCTGACTTGGTGGTGGAACCGGTTGGATGGTCAGACCATCACTCCATTAGATTCAGTTTTGAGGCCACCCCTGTTAGGTCTGCCCCTACGGAGATGGTTCGATACCGCCCTTTGAGGGGTGTATCCCCAGAGGACCTAATGGCAGTATTGGACCTATCGAGCCTACCGATAGATTGCATGGATCCAGGTGTTCTGCTACATGCCTATAATGAGGCGGTAGCAGGGGCCTTGGATTCTATTGCACCATTTCGTGTTCCGTCCTCTTACTCCTCGCCCCAGGTCTCCTTGGTTTGATGAGACCATGAGGGAATTGAGGAGAGTTGGGCGAAGGCTGGAGAGGCGTTGGCGAAAGTCCGGTCGTGATGATGACAAGCTTAGTTTGATGGACCATTATTTGGTCTATCAATCCGCAATCTCTCATAAGAAGGCAGAATTCCTGTCCAGAGAGATAGTGGCTGCACTGAATAGACCGGCTCAGCTCTTTCGGACTGTGGACAGACTGTGCAATCCAGTCTGTCTTCAGCCCAGAAAAGCCTTATCTCAAGAATGGTGTGAGGAGCTCGCTCTCTTCTTTGCAGATAAGGTTGCCAAAATCAGATCGGACATTCGCTCTTCCCCTCCTAATGGGAGCAGCGGTGGTCGTCAGGAGATGTCAAGCACCCAGTTGGAATGGTCTGACTTCTGCCTTCCCATAATCAAGGATGTTGTGATGATCATTCGAGCACTGCGACTGACCTGCTGTAATTTGGACCCTGGTCCCACGCGCCTCTTAGTGGGTTGCATGGATAAGATTGGCCTAGTCCTAGCTCTGATCATATGGAAGTCCTTGGAGAGGGGGATTTTTCCAGATCCCCTCAAAGAGGCTATAATTAAGCCCCTTTTAAAGAAACCCTCCTTAGACCCATACTGTCTAGCAAATTACAGGCCAGTCTCTAACTTACCCTTTGTGGGTAAAGTTATTGAGAAAGTGGTCGCAGTGCAGTTGGAGGATCATCTGGCCAACAACAATATCTACGATTCACTCCAGTCTGGATTTAGGAAAAGGCATAGTACTGAGACAGCGCTCGTACGGGTACTAAATGACCTCCTAATGGCTAGAGATCGTAGGACCCGATCCATCTTGGTACTTGATCTCTCGGCAGCATTTGACACCGTTGACCATGGTGTGTTATTGGAGCACTTGCGGTTAGTCTGTGGACTGTCTGGTACGGTCCTCAGATGGTTCCAATCTTACCTTGAGGGTAGGACTCAGAGAGTGGTGTCAGGAATTTTTTCCTCAACATCATTCTCCCTGCCCTGTGGGGTACCGCAGAGCTCCATTTTAGCACCCATGTTGTTTTCGGTGTATATGCTACCATTAGGGGCGATTATTAGATGGTACAGTCTGGGTTTTCACTGCTATGCTGATGATACCCAGCTGTATATGTCTTTTGTGCCCGGCCAGGACGCTGCCTTGTCGGTATTTAATAACTGCCTTGAAGAAATCCAAGAATGGATGAATGAGAGTTGGCTGAGGTTAAATCCGGAGAAAACTGAGGTGTTGGTTGTGGATTTAGGTCGCTGTGAGGCGGGTCTGCAAGAAGGATCACCCTCAGGCCTGTGGCTTGGAGGTGTCCAGCTGACAACCTCAGACCGAGTGCGAAACCTTGGCATAATACTTGATGACCGTTTAACACTCAAATCCCAGGCGTCAGCGGTTGTGAAGACTTCCTTTTTTCATCTGAGGAATATTGCCAGGGTGAAGCACTTGGTTCCTCCAGAGGACCTTCCAACATTAATCCACGCCTTTGTTACCTCCCGACTTGACTACTGTAACTCCCTATACCTAGGGCTATCGGGGTTGAACTTACGCCATCTGCAGCTACAATTGCAGAATCGACGGCAGGCTGTTGACTGGGTTTCTAGATCCAGTCACATAACGCCTGTGCTCCCACGGACTGCACTGGCTGCCGTGTTCTGGCGAATCACCTTCAAGGTCGGTTTGCTGACCTATAAAGCCCTACATGATCTGGGACCTGCCTACCTGAAAGAGCCTGTGCCCTATAGTCCCTCTCGCCCCTCCGATCCACTGACGAGGGATTGCTGGAATTCCCAGGGACGTTTGAAAACATCTGGTGCTAGATCATTTAGTTTTATGGCACCTATCCTGTGGAACTCTCTACCTCGTCAGGTGCGAGACTGCCCGACCGGCCTTAGTTTTAAAAGGGAGTTGAAGACCCACCTTTTTAATATTGCTTTTAAGGATTTCTGTTGATTTGATTTATTATATTTATTGTCATATTTCTCTGTACAGGCGCTTTGATTTAAGAAAAGCGCCATTTAAAAATAAAGTTGAAATTGAAAATTGAATTGAAATTGTTGTGAGATTATATATTCCTCTTTATTTACAAATTCCAGTGCATTAGCAGTATTCAGCTATCTCTTTGTTGTTCCCTGTGTAAATGACTTACCCAATCTTTAGCTGAAATTAGTCCCTGTAAGTTATATCTAAGATTTTTTGCATCACATTCAAAAGCAACCATTGACCAGAAGGTCTGCATGTCCTTGCCCCACAGTGCTCTTTGTAATGTTTCTCATAGGGACTTTTTATAATTATTTCTTTTAAGTTGTAATATCTTTCTGTATTCAGACTTCACATTTTTTTAATGCTAAAAGCACTGTTGGTACAAACAATTTTCCTGAGAGTCTACCTACTTTATTTATTTCTTTTTTTAAACTTATACAGTCTTTATCATGTTGTGGATTTTCTTTTACTGACATCAGTTTTCAGATTTTTAAGAGAATGTTTAACCAATTTTGATTCAAATATGCTCATAAGTTCAGAAGATTCCCAAATGATAGCATCTGCATTCATTAATTCCCAGTTTTTCAATTTAACTAAAAATTCTACAGATTCTTCACTAGTGATTAATGTGTCAGTTGTTATTTTACCATATGGATTCCATTTATTCTTTTCCCATACTTTATGCACATATTATTATTCTCTTCTTCTTATTTAGTTACATTTTTTTGCTGAACTGTTAGGTTCAGATCAATTACTGCACAGATAGGGAAGTGGTCACTCTCCCATACTTTATAGATTTCCAGACTGTTAACTATTTTATAGTCTACGGCATCAATAATATATAGATCTAGAATACTAACACCTGTAGTAGTTGGGAATGTTATCTCTCCCAGCCAATCTTTTTTGGAGCATCCATTTAATATTTGTAGTACATTTTTATCCAGGAATTTTAAGACACATTTACCTCTGGAATTTAGTATTTTATCCTTTGATTGTCTAAGTGGGAATACCTACTGCCGCAAACAAAAGAAATGTGCTTAGCTACCTTATCTGCTTTTATTGTCTAATGTTTGCTTACCTGTCCTGATCATCTGTTAATGCCCTATTTTTTGCATCCTCCAATCTCCGATATGTTGTTACACCTGAATTAGATGTTTTGACCATCTGTAACTTCTAACTGTTGACTCACCAATGGCCTTACTGTGTGGTGTGGTATGTTCCTGTTTTCTATTGAAATGTATGCATTTACCTTGCTGTTTGTAACCCACCTGGGTCATGCCCCAAAATAGGTAATATTTTTGCCTACTGTACAGTGCCTACCCAGTTAATAAAAACAAAATAAATAAATACATGTTTATGGTATCATCAATACACCATTCTGTAGTCTTCTCCTCTATTTCAGAGCCCAGCATAGCATTAAAATCACTGGCTAAAATGTAGCTTACTCTTGGAAATCCTACTTTTAATGCATCTAAATTATGTACAATTCTTATGAGTATATCCTAAAAATCTTTTTAATATAATATATGGGGAATACAAATATTAAATAGTGCAAAAGAATGATTGCCATTTTCAAATACCAAATACATATTAAATCTATTATATAGGCTTGACTCCAGACAACATAAATCTATTGTATTACTTATAAAAATTGCAAGGCCACCGTTGGCCCTGCCATGTTTATTATCCTTAAAAGCTGGAAGTAGCCAGGATCTATATCCCTCCAGCATATCTACTGCATTATTTCTACACCAAGTTACTTGGAGCAATATCATAGAAAATGTTTTTATCCATGAAAGCCATTTTATGTTTTCTAGTTTAATTTTTAAACTTGCTTTATTCCAACTAAGAATTTTGATAGCCACGCATCCCCATTTTTACTTGCCTGTCAGTTAGAAGAGTTGGTCTCTTCTATATGTTCATAATGGTATTTCTTTTACAGAATTTAACCTTTTTTATATTGTTTACCATGCCTGTTGATTTTGTCTTTATCATTTTATTTTTATCTTTCAGTTCAATGTGCTTATTTTTTTTTTGTCCAATTAGTGCCGCTTGTTATATCCTGTAACATTTTCTGAGGTATTTCTGTTCTTTTTTCCTTTTCTCCTTTCTTACATATTTTACCATTATTAGTGTTAGTATTTAGCAAATTATCTTTTCTTTACTTTAACTCTTGTATCAATTTGTCTATCTCATTGACTTCTTTATTGACAATTTCCTCTGTGGATTTTTTTAACATTTTATTTTCCTTTTTATTGTTGTTTTTTTCCCTTTTTGTTTCCCTTCTTTTTTATTTGTTTTTCCACCTGTTGCTCAATCTGTTGTTCATTCTTCTTCACTACCTCATTACTTATTTGTTCTTTGTCAACAGAGAACACACTTTTTTTGGTACATCAGAACAATAGATGAAAAATGTGCAAAAAAAGGTTACTAGCTCCTAAAGCTGTGAATTTTAAAACTGTATTTCTTTTTTAAAATCACCAATTTTATCCAACAGCTGCCTTTCTCCTGTTGGTTTATTCATAATCTGAATTTGTTTTTCAGTTTGATCCCCATCATTTTTTTCTGTCTGTTCTTTATGAGCTAGGTCACATTGTACTCTAGCTCAGGTATTGTTTCTTTGCTTATTTATATATGTGGTAATAAAGGATTCAAAATGTGTAAAGTAAGACTCCGCATTAGCTGTAGTTTTTCTAATTGATCTATCTAGTCTAATATCAGTTTTGTTAATCTCAGCTTCTTAACTCAGCTGCCCCCTCTTATGTGTTCCACCTTGCAAATTTTATTTTTTTGGTAACTTCAATTGAATCCACAACTTTCTCTATATTATTTTTATTTCTTCTTCCCCATTATTATTATCTCTTTTTATACTTTGTGAGACTTCAAGGTCTGATATATGTAATATAGGACCTGTAAGGTCCATCAAATCTACTGACTGTTCCTTTTCTAAATTAATACCAATTTCTTCCTCCGAATTCCTAATTTCTATTAGTAAATGATGTGTCTTGTTATTATTTGTTCTAGTCGCAGGAGAGGAAGTTAAATTTGGTTTGAAGTTATCGTTTACAACTTTTTTATACCCTCTTAGTTCTATAAGATGATCAGCTGGTCAAAAGAATTGAGTAATGTTTGAGTTTTCTTTTATTTCCCCCTGTTTAAGTTTTACTGTGTCATGTTTTTAGTACCTTTTCTGCTATATGTTCTAGTTTTTTTCTGTAATATTTCCAACATTCTTTTTTAGATATAATTTCTTTTGAATCACAGTTTAACAAACGTACTGATTGAAATGACTACAATATATGTAAAAGTAGGGAATATATATCTGTAACTTATTTTTACTGAATGGAATGGGAACAGCTCTTCCAAATCTCTAACTATGAAATGCATCATATTGTAATCAACATAAAGATCAAGCAGTATAAGATAAATATGACTACAGTAGTGAATAAATTATGTTATATTTGCATTTCAGTTGTACTTTAAATGCGCTACATTTTGCTTAAAATTGCTTAAGTTTTGTAAAAAAGCAGTGAGAAATAATGTCAGTAGTAAAGTTCTTATCTCACAGAGTCAACTCCCAGGTTATCTGTTTAAATTTGATTTCCAGTTATTCTTTGATGCATTCCTTCTGGCCTTCCAAATATCCCTCTGGTAGTTCCCAAAACTTGAACTTCATCTTGCAACTTGCAGCTTTGTCTAGACTTCTTGCCATACTCCTCTTGCCAGAGATCCTGTTTAGATCCTGCAGATTCACCCTGTCACCTTCTGGTTCTTGTTTCCAGGTCCTAGCATGTCCAAAGCTCTTCTGCGTTACACAATGGGGCTTTATTGAGCTTTTTCTTCAGCTGGTGCAATCTACTCTGGACTTGGTAGATTCCACTAAGGCTAGGAAATAGATATACTATGGCTAATAATTTCTTCAAAAAAATAATAAAAAGGGTTTTTTAATCTTGTTATACTTTTAGTTAAATTTAAACAGTAACTTACACATTAATATTTGATATACACCTCTATGCAGTTTTGACTACGCACCTACGTAATGTCTGTTTGTACTTTGGAACAGCTCACAGCTCAAACAATATGGATTTTAACTATTACTTGCATATGAGTTCAATCCAAGCTCTATCTTCTAACAGACAAACACTGTATATCTTGACAGATTAACAGATTAAGTAAAGATTTAAAATAATTACTATACTCAGAGGACTTAAGAGGTTGTGAAATTGAGACTTAATCTTTGCAGAATGTTAAAAAAATTTCTTTGCAATTTGCATTTTGCACCTTGCGTAGAAAGCTGAGCAAGTTTCTATAGAAACCTGCCAGCAAAGCAGTAACAGGTTTTAACCTCCAACACTCTCCAAAGTTCTTCAGTACTCCCCAACAAAACTAGTTTGTGAATGGCAAATCTAAGGGAGAACGCTAAGCATGCACTTTATTATGCTAGTGACATAACAGCACATACTAACAAGTGATCGGCAAAGTGCAAAATTCAAACTTAGATTCAAATGAAAAACTTAGAGTTTTCAAACTTCTAACTTTGGGTTTGAAAAAGGAGATGAAAAAATAATGAGATATCCTATTCAAGCCACAGGTAAACAGTCTAAGATATATTTTTATCTGTTGTCTGGCTTTACCTGGTTTTATTTACAGCTACTATTTGCTATTGGTTATTGTCTAAAACAAACCTAAACAACTTGAGTATGTGAATATATAGGTAATGTGTAAATGATCTGGTCATATATAGTATACCACAAAAAATATAACTTAACACAGCATGACAATGCATAAACATAGGCATATGCATAACACAACATAAACCTAACTTTAAAGGAAAGAAAATTAAATAAAGGCAATTTTTGCTAAAAAAAATCCTTATTAAAAATCCTTGTTTAAAAAGGTCAGTACAAGTCAGTAAAAGTCAGTGAGAGGGTCAAAATAAATTTGGATCAGGAGGATATAAATGAACTCCAATACAACAATGGTTTTACACAGTGCAAAGGTCCAGAGTTTCTAACAGCATTAGCTGAACAGAACACCTAGCATCCAACCCTCTGCATGGACACCCCACTAAGCCTGCAACTCAAGCAACTCCACCACTGTTTGGACGCTAACTTAAGTTTTAGGACTGCAGAACTGGAAGTTGTTCAACTAGAAAACCACAGCATAAGTCAGTCTGGAAAGAACATCAACATTAAAAAAACCAAAAGTTGTTTCTCTCCCCTTATACAGGGAACAATGGCATACCTGTTATTAGAAGGGGGGCTAGTGTCTCAATGTTCTTGCTGTCCTGCTACTCCTCAGCATGTACTCAACATGCAGCTGTGCAGTCCTCTTGTGAGTCTCTCTCTATATTGCCTTTCATGCCATGGCCTAATAATTATGAGACACAAGTTACTTGAACTGTAGATTTAGTAGTTGCCGTATTGGTCCTTGCAAGAATAGATCCAGAAGCAAATGATTTGATACCTTTTAATGGACCAACATAGATGTAACAAGAACAAAGTGCTCTAGCTTTCGGACCAACCAGTCCTTCTTCAGAAGCTCATGGCAGTTGTTTGAAAATACAATACTTATAACAGCTAGATAATGCAGAGAAAAACAGAAAAAAATCCCCATTGGTTTAAAATACTCATTAAAAAAACAGATGATGTCAGACAAGTTTAACAGTACAATACTGCCCTCAGTCCGAATGAACCTTGGGTTCAGATGTTCCTGGTGCAAGACACATATAAGGAATCCTACTGCACATAAATTTAATTGACATAAGATAACACTGCAGAAGCAGATAACTCCCAAATCAAGCCATGAGTGCCACAGTCAGTATAAGGATGTGATTACTGAAAGGCAACCCCCACCCAGCTTAAAGACAGACTGAGATAGTTATAGGGCTCATGAAATTACAATGTATGCATTAAAGACAAGAATTACCAGTAAAGTTGTCTAAAAACATCAGTGCTCACTGTGTGATGTGTAAAACCTAGCTGGACTTGCCACCCAGCTGTATTCTCAAGCTAAATAGAAGGCCCAAGAGTTACAAAACCTCAGGACTATATACATGATAATTAAAATATAAATAGATAATATTAGTGTTAAGCAAAAACTCTAGTCGAGGAACCTCAAGGAGTTCAGACCATGCAGCCTGATATGTACTGATGTCAATATATACTGAGAATGTAGCAACTTCATGTACCACAAGTGTATAGGGAATCTGAAAAGAGATAAAATGTAATTTATCTCCTCCTGTTCATACAAACAATACAACCTAACCCACCCCACATCACAATAATGTGGGTGAGGGAATACATAAGCTTAAACGAGATGTAGTCTCTCTCTCTCTATCCCACCCTCCTTTTCTCTCTCTCCTCTCTCCACAGACAGACCCACACATACATACATACACACACACACACACACACACACTCTCAATCCCTCTCTAGTGAACCTATATTAACTTCAGTCGCTGTAATTGTTCCCCAAAGGAATGCAACTTGTCATGAAATCCTGAGTAAAGTACTATAATATAAGCCTAATGTAAAAAGATATGCAGGACCCCCAAGCAAATGAGATCACACATCCCAATATGTACAGAGTTACAAAAATTATATATAACAGTATAAGATAACACTCCTGTATGTACACTA
The DNA here is from genome assembly GCA_016271365.2 of Neoceratodus forsteri. Lineage (NCBI taxonomy): Eukaryota > Metazoa > Chordata > Ceratodontiformes > Ceratodontidae > Neoceratodus > Neoceratodus forsteri. The sequence continues at coordinate 953,153,318 of CM028134.1, forward strand.
GCAGGCTGGGTAATCTGAATATGGTGCAATGGAATCAATCCCCCCACAGGCAAGATAAAAAGTAAGAAGAAATTCTTTATGTGTGTGAAATAAAAATAGTAACACATTATAACTCCATATAGCTAAATAGAGACTTACCTCAATGTGACAGCAAGCCCACATCTGTTATATCACATACTTCAAGCGCATACCCATACACATGCATACATACATGCATCCACATCTCACATATGCTGAAGTCCTATAATATGTCAGTTTGAAGAAGAAAAGGTCTGTGAATGTTAGTTTCTGTAGTGTCCCATAAAGCCAATATCCAAGTTCATCCCATCTGCTACCATATTGAGATGTAAGATAAGTTTAATCTCAAAAGCTCGTCTCTGTTGTGTGTTTTTGAGATTTCCTTTAAGACCATTACTGACATATCTGAGACTGAGTGGTCAGGCTGGGAGAAGTGATGCCCCACTGGTTTGTCAGTCTTCCTTGCTGTAATAGTATGTCTGTGTGAGTTCATCCTAGTGGAGCTGTTCGTGTCTCTCCTACATAACCTGTTTGTGGACATCTCTTGCACTGAATGAAATAAACAACATATCGTGACTTGCATGTATAACTCCATGCACCTGGAATTGTCTGTTTTGAGATGTAACCACACAGTCTGAGGTAGAAATGAGCCTACAGGTCTTGCAGGGGCGTTGATTGCAGGGTCGTGTGCCATTGTGTGACATGGTATTCTGTTCCGGTGAAAGTTTGCTCCTAATAATTAGGCTGGATAAATTTGGCGGTTGTTTAAAAGATAGTAGTGGGAGTTCCTGAAAAATACAATTAAGGGTGTCATCCTCACTAAATATTGGGTGGAGATCTTTAATAATCTTACGCAGACGTTCAAGGTCTGGATGATATGTGACTACCAAGGGTATTCTTTCTGTAGCTGTCTTTTCTTTATATTGAAGTAGTTGTTGTCTTGGTACTTGCGTTGCCCGTTCTGTTATCCTGTCAATTTCCCTGGAAGAGTGTCCCTGCTCCATAAAGGTGTTTTTCAACATAGCCAAATGTGTATCTCTGTCATCCTCATTTGAACAAATACGTTGACAACGAAGGGCTTGACTGTATATGACAGATTTTTTTGTATGGTTAGGGTGATTACTTTTCCTGTGCAGGTATCTCTGTCTGTCTGTTGGCTTCCTGTAAATACATGTATGTAAGGTTCCATCCTTAATGATGACTGTGGTGTCCAGAAAGTTAACCTTGGTGCTAGAGTACTCCAAGGTAAGCTTTATAGTAGGGTGGAGATTATTAAGTTTGTGATGAAAATCTTTGAGTGCATCTGTGCCTTCCGTCCAGATGATAAACAAATCATCAATGTAACGGAAATAAGCCAGTGGTTTGTGGGGATACTGCCTTAAAAAATCCTCCTCCAAGTCAGCCATAAAGAGGTTAGCATACTGTGGAGCCATTTTGGTGCCCATTGCTGTTCCCATAGTTTGAACATAATGTTTACCATTGAAGTTGAAGTTGTTATGTGTCAAAATGAATTCCATAAGTTCCCCACCACTCCAGGGTTGATGTTTTGGTCAGGTCCTTTCTCATGTATGTATTTAAGGCATGCTGCAATGCCATCTGTGTGTGGAATATTAGTGTAGAGGGATGTTACATCCATTGTCACTAAAATGGCATCAGGTGGTAAACCTTATAACCAGAAAGTACACGCAACAAGTGTGTAGTGTCCTGGATATAACTGTCTCTTTCCATAACCAGCGGTTTCAAAATGGTCTCTACAAACCCTGAGATCCCTCAGTCAGGGTACCATTACCAGAGACTATGGGTCTCCTGGATTGCCAGGTTTATGTATTTTAGGCAGCATGTAGAATGTCCCTGGCTTTGGTTCAGCAGGAATGAGGTGAACTAGTTTATTTTGGACATGGTCAGGAAAAGTTTTAATTAAGTCACATAGTTCATCTTTATATCTTGTAGTGGGGTCACTCTCCAGTTCTCTGTAGTATGTAAGATCTGTTAGCTGTCTATTAGCTTCAGTAATATAATCCTCTCTGTTTAAAATCACCACTGCAGAACCTTTATCACTCACTTGTTCTGTTTCTGTTGGCAGTGCAGGCTGCCCTTTTGTACTGGGCTCCTGCCTGCATTGTCACCTTCTTCTGGCCACAAAGAAATCTGCAGCAGTCATGATAGAGCTCAGTTGAGCTCGCTCACTCCTCCTCTCTCAGTCACTCATTCTGTTTCTTCCGCCGCTGCAGGCTGCCCTTTTGTACTGGGCTCCTGCCTGCATTGTCAGCTTCTTCTGGCTACAAAGAAATCTGCAGCAGTCATGATAGAGCTCAGTTGAGCTTGCTCACTCCTCCTCTCTCAGTCACTCATTCTGTTTTTTCCACCGCTGCAGGCTGTCCTTTTGTACTGGGCCCCTGCCTGCATGCCTTGTTCTGCCCACAAAGAAATCTGCAGCAGTCCCAACAGAGCTCTACTGAGCTCACTCACTCACTCCCCCTCCCTCACCCACTCATTCTGTTACTTCTGGCACTGCAGGCTGCCAGAAGTACTGGACTCCTGTGCTGGGGCCTGTTTCTGCCCACAAAGAAATCCACAGCAGTCCTGACAGAGCTCAGTTGAGTTTGGTCACTCCCTCCCACTCGCTCGATCTTAATCTGTCCTAAACACTGATTTCCCACAGCGACCGTGCGATTCTGCGGCAGGAGTGCAAAAACATATTTTGGCCAGGATGTGAAAAATGACAGCTGTACTGTTCATAAGGAGGTGTGAAAAAATGCCAGTGTTGAAAATAGGGTGTGAAAATATTATAAATTTGCAAAGTTACAAGGGTGCATGGAAACAGTTCAACACACGCTTGTAACACAGTCATTTTATGGACTTTCATCACCAAATTTTCAACATAGGGATTTTAGGACCTCTGGTCATGAACAGTGTCACTGTCATTTTCTTAGGCTGTCCCGAACACTAATTTCCCACAGCAACTGCACTATTCTGCACCGGGAAGTGCAAAAACACATTTCAGTCAGGATGTGAAAAATGACAGCTATACTGTTCATCACGAGGTGTGAAAAAATGCCAGTAATGAAAATCAGACGTGACAATGTTACAAATCTGCGAAGTTACAAGGGTGCGTGGAAACTGTGCAATGCACACTTGTAACACAGTCATTTGATGGGCTAACATCACAAAATTTTCTACATAGGCATTTTAGAACCTCTGCTCATGAACAGTGTCACTGTGGTTTTCTTAACGTGTCCTGAACATTGATTTCCCACAGTGACCGCGCTATTCTATGCCAGAAGTTCAAAAACACATTTTGGCCAGGATGGGAAAAAATGACAGCCATACTATTCATAAGAAGGTGTGGAAAAATGGCAATGTTGAAAATTTGGAGTGAAAATATTATAAATTCGCGAAGTTACGAGAGTGCGTGCAAGCTGCGCAATGCACCCTCGTAACACAGTCATTTTATGGAGTATCATCACCAAATTTTCAACATAGGCATATTAGGACCTCTGCTCATGAACAGTGTCACTAGCATTTTCTTACTATGTCTCAAACACTGATTTCCCACAGCGACCATGCTATTCTGCGCCGCAAGTGTGAAAACACGTTTTGGCCAGGATGTGAAAATGACAGCTATACTGTTCACAAAGAGGTATGAAAAATGTCAATGTTGAAAATCTGGTGAAAATATTGTATATTTGTGAAGTTACTGACGTGTGCATCAACTGCGCATGCACGCCAGTAAAACAGTCATTTTCGGATTTTTTTCACCAAATTTGCAACATAAGCTTTTTATGAGCCTACCTCATGAACACTGGCACTGTTGTTTTGTTATTCAGTCCTGAAAGGTGATTCCGCACAGTGACCGCAAAATCACCTTTTGGGGCTGAATAATGCCATGACACTGACAGAATTCATGAGGAGGGGTCCCAAAAACCCCATGTGGAAAATCTGGTGCCAAAATTCCGAAAAGTGTCTGAGATATGCACCAATGTTGAAAAAAATCCTATTTATGCCATTATACAGCTTACCACCATTTCTTCTGTTCGTGGTCGGCTTTGAAGAGTGCATACATATTCCAGGTCCACCGGAGATTGTTGTTCCAGACTTCACAGGAAAGTAAGGGATGGGGGGGTGTGGGGAGGCAGGGCAAGCAGAGGGTGGGTGCGGGTTGTGGAGGGGCAAGGAGACCGCGAGGGACTGTTTTCTTTTTGACAGGTTAGAAAAACACATTGCGGGACAGTTTTTTTTACAGGGCCATTTGACACGCTGGGGTGGGCTCCCAGCATGCCAACAGAGTGTTTTTTTGGGGGGCAGCTCTAGCTGATGGGGGATTGGGCACCCCTGTTTGGCACAAGAGGGGGGCGTAAGAGCCGAGGGGGATTGGGTACCCCCTGGGCACAACTGTACTGCATGTTTGGGGGGGAATTATGCCGACAGGGAGTGGGCTTCCCTCTTGGCAAATGAAACTGGGAGGGAGAACATAATGCTGACAGGGAATCGACTCCTCTGTCGGCAACATGAAGGTCAGGGCACTGAAGCCGACAGGGATTGGGCCCCCATCGCAAACAAACACGGTGGGGGGGCACATGCTGCCGAGGATTGGGCACCCCTCAGCAGTGGGGTGCTAACATTGTTTGTGAACATGGCAGCAAGCTGCCGCCATGTTCACAAACAATATCACTGTAATAGGTTCCACCCAGCAATGATGGGTCGCTCCTCATTGCAGCGGAATGGCTTACGCTGCAATGACGAGGCGGCCCCTGATTGCAGCAGCTGAAACCTTACAAGGTTGTGGCATGCTGGCTGAACTAGTGTCAGCAGCAGCGTGCCACCCCTTTGGGAAAAGCAGGCCAATCCTCCAAAGGCTGTGGGGGCATTGGCCACAACAGTGCTTCTGCAGCAAGCTGCAGCAATATGTTTCTTGCGCATGCATGCAATCAACATAAAAATGAAAAAAAAATGGCAGTGCACAGGTTCTTATAATACATACAGTTACTCTTGTGTGCCTAACTTCAGTAATTCAAAGTCTATCATCCTCCTTATATGAGGTTCTAACATGCTGAAATGACAACAGTGTTGTTGAAGTTCAGCATGGTGAGATCCCTAATGTCAACAGGCAAAATTTCACCTGCCAGACATTGTGTACTTTCTATCAGGGGGCTGTGCCTCCAGCTCCCCATGCAGGGGGCTGCACCCCCCACGCCCTCCCTTAAGATATCTAACTCCGAGTCAGAGTTGTTTTGAAGGGAGGGTGAAAGATGGCCAAAGGGCAACATTTTGCCCTTGGGTTCCTCACAGTGAAAATCTTGAAACCTGTCAAGATTATTGCTGTGAGGGATTTTGCTGTTGTGCATGTGCTGTGCGAATAGCACACCTTCATGTGACAAGCAAAATTGTTTCAAATGGACCCATCTACTGCCATTGGCTGCTGCCATCATCATTCTGACATTAAAATTATATCCTCCTTAACCTCAGCTTACTTTCTTTTTCAAATCACAGCTACCAGCACTGAGCATGCAGTCAGGAAAAACAGCTATACAAAAACAAGTTTTTAGCCTTTCACATGATGTGACATGCCCAGCTCTTCACCCTTCCAAAACAAGAGCTGACTGTCGGTAAAGTACTTCATTTAGTTCCACAAAGTGTGCAATACCCCCACTGTGGCAAAAGGGAGGCAAATTTTTTTTTGCTTTTTTTTTAATTTTTTTTTATTTACTAGGAAAGGAGTACAAGGCAATTCTGTCTATTTTCAGCTTTGTCCTGGATGTGCGTGTTTTTATTTGGGGGGGGGATCCAATGGAAACCAACTGACAGTGAACCAGATTAAGTTGTTAGTGGTATTTTTAGTGAATGAGGGAAATTTGGCCAGGACACTGGGGAAATTCACCCATTCTTTTTACAGAGTGCCATGGGATCTTTAACATCCACCTGAACAAGCAGACTGGAACTCAATTTAATGTCTCATCCAAAAGATGGCAACTCAGGAGGGCAGCACCCCTCCCCCCCACACACACAGACACACACTGCACCAAATTGTCAATATTAGGATTTTACCCCAAGTTAATGTTGTGGGTCTAGAACCCACAACCTTCCAATCTTCACACCTAAGAGGTGAGGGTGCAACTTGCTGGGCAACTGATATTGACTTTGTGAGTGCTTTCTGAAGGGCAGAGATTGTCCCAGATTCCCCCCTTTTCCCTCACAAAAGACAGAGACATTGTTTGTTGTTGTGCTCAGATTGGCAATTAATTTATTTACATTCATAATTTCATATTCCATTTCCATTTCTTTATTATCATATTTTCAAAATTTTTGTTTATTTTCATTCATATATCAATCTCTGATTATCCTTCCCCCAGCTGAAAACCTGGGTGCCTTCTTCTCCTTTTTCGTTAGGTAACGGTGAAAACCGAGACCGCTTTCTCCTTCATCTTCCTCCTCTTCTTGTGTTATTCCTTTTTTCTTTTTCTTTTTTTTTTTTTTTTAGTTGTTTAACCAGGAGTAGCACACTAAGCTGAAAGCTTTTTTATAGGAGCATCCTGGGAGCACAGGGAAGTTAAGTGACTTGCTCAGGGTCACACAGTATGTAAGTGGAAGCTGTGGGATTCAAACCCAGGTCTGGTTTGCTGGATGTCACCAGATTTGCAGCTCAGAGCCTTAAACCACTGTGCTATTCTTCCCCCCTCCTCCCCCCCTTACCCCCCTTCTCTCCTGCCATCCACCTTTGGCAGTCCATAACCACAATATCACTTGCCATCCACCTTTGGCAGTCCAAACTGTCCGACCGGATGCATCTGACATCCACCTTGACAGACCCACCATACAGTCCCATCTTGACTGTCTACCCCTATTGCTCTGTTTAGTAGGATGGGTGGAAGGGATCAAAACTCCAGCAAAAAATGGCTGAGACCCCCTTGTGCTGTCCCTTATGTACCCCCCTTTGCCCCTCCCCTTCCTGCTACCTGCCCATTGTCCTGGCCCTTAGCCCCTTCCCTTCCTTTCCCTCCTCCCTTTCTGAGCATAACCATTCTATGCAGAAGGGAAGGGGTGCACCAGGACAACCTGGTCTGCCCATTAAAGGGCAAATTCCATTGTCCCAGATTCTCCCCTTTTCCCTCACAAAAGACAGAGACATTGTTTGCTGTTGTGCTCAGAATGGCAATTAATTTATTTATATTCATAATTCCATATTCCATTTCCATTTCTTTATTTTCATATGTTCAACATTTTTGTTTATTTTCCTTCATATATCAGTCTCTGATTATCCTTCCCCCAGGTGAAAACCTGGGTGCCTTCTTCTCCTTTTTCATTAGGTAATGGTGAAAACCGAGACCGCTTTCTCCTTCATCTTCCTCCTCTTCTTGTGTTATTCCTTTTTTCTTCCCCCCTCCCCCCCTTTTTCCCACTAGCCAGTCTCCAGCTTGTGTTGGCGTTGGATGGCTGGCTTCCCCCTATCCTTAGGGTACTGGTCTTCCTTACCTCAGGGAAGATCCTTTTTATTCCTCTTTCTTTTCCACTTTCTCTTTTTTTTTCTTTCATTGCATGTTTCCTCCATGCTTCTAGAAAGCCCATTGTTTCTGTATTGAACATGTCTATGGCTAGATCCGACAGGTGCACACTGTCTGATCTGTAGAAGTCCTCCACCCATTCTTCTACCCCCCGCAGTATCACCTGTCCTCCCATCTGCCTTACCAATGTCCCCACCCTCCTATTCATCTTTCTCCTGGCCCTCTCTACCGCTCTGTGGCTGTGCTCCTGCCTCCACACCCTCCTTGGTATCATGTCTGACCAGCCGAAGCCTACCTGTGGCCACCATCGTCGTATTGCCCCTAAATCCCTTTTTATTTGTAAGTATGTATCTACCCAAGGCCTGCCTGCAAGGTCGTTGCCCCCTAAATGTATAATAATTAGATCTGGACTGGGCCACCGGCCCTTGAGTTCCTTCAAGGTGGGAAGCAGCTGTGCCCATCTTATCCCCCGTATGCCATGCCAAACCAATCTACACTGTCTCGCATCTTGGTACAGCTGCCTTCCCCCAGCCTTCTTCTCTGCTCTTTTTACAGCCCATTAAATATAGGAATGGCTGCAGATCCAGACTTCCATGCTCCTCCCTCTACCTAAGGGGTTCAAGCAAAATTCATTATTTTACACATGCTCTCAGTGCCTTACCTGCATTTTTCTTTTTCTTTTTTTTTTATATACCCTCTCTACCCTTCCTTGTCCCCCCCCCCCCACACTTCTGCAGCTCAGGCTAGGAGCACTACCTTCAAAAACCTCCCCCCTTTTTTTTATTTCAGTGCTCTAATGTATCTCTTATAACTGGCCGATTGCCAGCGTCCCTTTTCCAATATCCCATTCACCGTCTCTCCCCCTGCTGCCCACTGTGAGGCAGCCTCAATCCACAAAGAATGGGATGAATAATTAGCTGGGTCTTCCCCCATGAATTGCATGCCCTTTTTGAGCAATGCCATGACTTGGTAGCTGGTGACCCTCATCCCATCACCATACACAAATAATTTTCCCGTCCTGTTCCCGTGCTCTGCGGCGAAAGCCCACAGAGCCTGTACAGGGCATATTGCACCTTGTGTTCGCCCTTGCAGTGTTACTACGCAACCCAGCCCTCTCTGGTCTGTTTTTGACTTCCTAATCTTAATCCGTATCACTGTCACCCCCCAGTTTACATCTTCCCATTATAACCCCCCTTCCTTGTCTTCTCTCCCGTGGCCTACCACCTCGCTCACTCTCATGGCCCCAGCGAACATTACCACATAGATTGTGTGAAAAAGTTGGGCCTTGGCCTTCGATCTGCATATTGCTGGGAGCACATCCTTCAGCTTTATCAGCCACTGCTCCCCTATCGGCCTTCTATTATCTACTAGTCCTTGCTTCAACCTGCCCCATCCTTGCATCATTCTTCTGATGAGTAATGATTTTGTCAGGTCCTTCCACCCTTTTAGACTGCAGATAACACTAATCCCTGCCAGATAGACTCCCATTGTGGTGTGGGCAGTTCCTTTTTGCCACTGCTCCATGGTGAACATTCCCAACTGTTTTTCTGTGAGTGGCCTACTTACCTCCATCTGGTGCTCTGCTCTGAATGTTTGAAACACTCACCAGGCCCCGTCGTAGGCCCTCAGAGTCCGAGGTGCCCATGAGCTGCCAAACAGCAGTTCTGCTCCTTCTTGCCAATGTCCCAGATGTTTGTTGGTATGGGTGTTATTAGTTCTTTCGCTGTCGGTGCCAGCCTCCGAAAATGGTCCAGCTGCAGACGGGAAAGGCTGTCAGCCAGAGTACTGCGTACCCCATCTATGTGTTGTGCTCTAAATGACAAGTTCATCTGCAAAGCCCTTAAAACTAACAGTCGTAATACCTGCATGACTGTGCCTGACCTGGCTTCCCTGTTGTTCAGAACATCCACCACTGCCCTATTGTCACACCAAAAAGTCACTTTCTGATCTCGTAATTCCTCCCCCCAGACTAAAGTACATGCCCATATGGGCATGATCTCCAGTAATGTTATATCTCTCACTTTTCCCTCCTTTACCCAACTGGTAGGCCAGGGTTCTGCGAACCATCTACCCCTCAAGTAACCCCCCATGCCTAGCCCCCCAGCAGTGTCTATGTAGAGGTAGAGGTCTGTGTTGTATAGCCACTCCTTTTGCCAGAAGGAGCACCCATTGTACTCCCTAAGAAATTCTTTCCAGATTCTAAAATCCTCTCTGACCCCTTGTGTCAGGTCCACCCAATGATGTGGTCTGGTGACCCCCGCTGTAGCCCTAGCTAACCTCTTTGTGAATGCCCTCCCTGGTCCGATGGCCCTGCGTGCGAAGTTCAGGTGCCCCAGTACCTGCTGAACCATTTTTAGTTGTACCCGTCTCCTTCTGGTGTGTACTTGGATTAGCTCCTTCAATTTCTTTACTTTTTTGTCTGGTAGTCGAAATATTTAGTTTGGAACATCTATCTCGATCCCTAAAAATTCCATAACCCTGCTGGTCCCCTCTGTTTTTTCTGGTGCCAGTGGGACACCTGGCTCCCAGCACAATTCCTGAAACTTACCCAACATCCTCTGTGTCTATCTTCTTTCCCTCCCAATGAAAAGACAATCATCCAGATAATGGATGACTGTCCTGTAACCCGTTTTTTCTTGGAATATCCACTGTAAGCAGGTGCTGAAAGCCTCAAATGTAGCACATGCTGTGGAACAACCCATTGGCATTGCCTTGTCGAAATAATACTGTCCTCCACTTTTAAAACCCAATAGATCTCGGTCTTCCCTCCTAACTGGAAGCAGTCTAAAAGCGGATTCAATGTTCGTTTTCACCATCCATGCATCCTCTGTGGCCCAGATCATCCAGACCTCATCCTCTAGTGTCGCATATGTCACCCTACTATGCTCCTCACTGATGAAATCATTAACTGACTCCCCTTCCGGATAGGACAGGTGGTGGATCACCCTGTACTCTCCCTCTTGTTTTTTGGGTACCAAACCCAATGGTGAAATCCGCATGTTTGGTAATGAGAGAGTGTTAAACGGGCCCTCTACCCTACCTGCTGCTTTCTCGTTGTCTATCTTCTGTTTTAGTATTTCCTCCTTCCCTTTTACTGACCCAAGGTTGCTCACCTCCATCACTCACCTGGGTCCCCTACACTGCAATGAAAACCCTGTGTTAAAACCCCTCAAAATCATGTCCCACACACTCGTGTTGGGATATCTATCTAGGCAAACTGTCCATACCCTCAAGTTGATGGGGGTTCTGGCCATCCCAAACTGTTCCCTGTCAAGTCCCCCCGCCACTCCTACCCACCCCCTCCCACTCATTTTGCCCTACCTTTTTTCCTTCAGTGGCTCTGACCCCATCTATTCGCATTCCCCCTCCCGCGCCCCCGCTCCATGTTTGCCCTTTAAGCCCTTGGCCATCTTGAAAAAACTGTTGACCTGATCCTTGACCCCTGTGCCCTTGTTCCTCTTGTGCCCATGTCATTCTGCATTTGCTTGCCAGGTGTCCTCCTCCACATTTTGAGCAAGTGTGCCAGAAATGACATTGAGGCCTTGAGCAAAAAGCCCTAGTGTAAGCCCAGCAGCATCTCTGGGGCATAAACCCCTTTCTGCTCCACTCACCTTCAGGTGTGGACTGATCTGTTACCTACTCCATCCACAAATCTATCTGCTTGGTGTCCCATCTCACGTCCCCAAATGTTGTCATTCTCTGCCAAAAGAATTCATCATAGTATAACCACCCCACCCCACCTTTTGCTTTTGCTCTCCGTATTTATCAAGGAATAAGTAATGAGCATGATGCCTAGCTCTGGCCTTTTCTCCAGAATGATGGCTGAGAGAGTGGCAAAACCTAGGAACCATCCATCCCAAGTCTTCCCTTCTGTGAACTTGTCGTCCTCCTTCTTTCCTAAAAGTACTATAGCCGCTGCCATCTCACTCTTGCCAATGCCTTCAGTTTCCTTATATTTGGCTGCTGCCTCCCGACTCACCAAAGCAAATGTATCTACATATTACCCTTTCCATATTTTTCCTTTTGTGGCCAGTGGCACATGTTCACCTATCCTCATCCCAGGCACCCCTATATTCCTTGTACCTCTTCCTTCTCTCTCCACTCCCCTTTTCATTCTTTTCTGGACCCTCTTTTTCTGTCCTAATGTCCGCCAGAGCTGATTCCATCTGCCCCAACCCTCCTGTTCCCAGTGCCGCCACAATTTTCCCTATGTATTCTTTTATACTGTCACCCACTGCACTGGATGTGTTACCTGTAACCTTGTCCAGGCCATGCTGCCTGGGGTCTTCCACACTTTCCCTTGCTTCTCCCTGTGGTTGAGGAGAAGGGGGAACTACTGGGGTCTGCAGAGGGAAAACCACGTTCTGGGTATCGTGCCTGGGTTCTGCCGGGGATATCCCACCTTGATCAAGTGGGGGTACTGGCATTGCTGGGTCCACGGGCCACAGAGGTACTGGATCAACTGCCTTGGTGGGCCTCACTGTTTCCAGTGCTACCCTAGCTGGACTACATGGCCCTTTGGCTGGTCATTTCCCCCCTGCCGCCCTTTCCCTGGCCTGCATTTCTCTTCTCCCTGGGTCTCCCTGGTTCCTCCCCCTCCACCAGCTCCCACATTCTGTTTGCTTTATCTGCCGATTCAATTATAGCCTTGTAATCATCCTCCTTTGATGGCCTGCTCTTCTTGGGTGCCATTTCGTTCTTTCTTTGTTCTGTGAAGACAACTATAGGAAGATAAAACATGGGTTAATTTGTATATCTGTACCTGTTTGTAATGCCTTCATCCTGTCCCTTAAACCACACGCCCACCTCAAACAGACCAAGGCACCCCCGCAAGCAACCCCCCCCAGAAAGTGGACACACCTCGTGGTCTGATAATCGGACACCTTCCTCCCATATTCAGGCCTCTGCCCAACCCTTGCTCCCTCATGGTGCCCAAAAAAAGGAGGGGGAAAGGCCAAAACAGCAGGCAACCCCCCATGAGTGATTGCCAAGGATTCCCAATGCGACCCCCTCGCAGCGTGGGACCTCACTCGCGAGGTCCCAGATCACGATCTCTCCCCTTCCACCCCTGGCCTCTCCCATGCCCTTGTTTTTTCTTCCCCCCCTATGCTTTTGAAAGGCCCCCTACACATGAAGACAGCCCAATCACATGGGCACTCTTTTTAAAGCCCCCTCGGTGGCGTGTGACGTCATGCTGCATGGTCACATGTTGTACTTCCTCTCCCTTGTCTTCTGGACCCTTCTCCGGGCTTATTCCTACCAATACCAAAAACACATGCTTCCCCCCACCCCAGTACCCCACCCAAACCCAGAAAATGCTATCTATCCCCCCTGGCGTGTGACATCACGCCATGTGGTAACTCCTTCAGGGCCTCTGACATGCCTATCTTCCATCCAGGGCACCTAAAAACCTCAAAAAATGCCACCAGAGCATAATAGCAAGTCCCCCAAATTATTGACACCACCTCACCATGCGGCGTGTGATGCAAGCCGCATTGTCCTGGATCGTGGGCCCCCCCCTCGCTCCTCCCAGCTGCAAAGCTTCATTTTATTGCCTGCAAGTCCTTACAATGAGCAACTGCAACACAGTGTCCCCCTAACATGAGAGCTCAAGCCAGTGCCCTTCCAGCAGACCCACCCATGTGGCGTATGAAGCTCACCATGTGGTTCATGCCTCAGTGCCTCTTCAAGGTCTTGCCTTTCCTTACCAGGCTTTCTTCATTACACATGGCCACCAAAAGCCACCAGCACCCTAACTGAAGGCCACAAGGGGGTTTCCACCACCCCTGCGCGTGTGTAAGACATCCGCCACTCGGTCCTGGCTTCCGCTAGCTCCCACCATCTCTACGGGCTCTCCTAGGCTCACTATTCGTCCCACCGGCACCAAAAACTGGTAAAATTTCAGCAAAACCACCACCACAAGTAAAGAAGGCTTTTTTTTATTCACCAACCATTACACAAATGGTGCATGATGCCCCCCCATTCCTCAGTGCTTCTTCAAGGCCTTGCCCTTCCTTCCCCAGCTTTCTACAGCACTCATGGCCACTAAACACCACCAGCACTCTAACAGGAGGCCACAAGGGGTTTTATTCCACCCCCCACGTGGTGTGTGATGTCACACCACGCGGTCCCGCTTCTGCTCACTCCCACCATCACCACAGGCTCTCCCAGGCCCCATAATCATGCCAACCAGCCCAAATGGGGAAAAATGCAGCAAAAACCACCACCACCACCAAGTAAAAAGGCTTTCCTTCCTCCACTTAGTCATTACAAAACAGTGCATGGCACCACTCCATGTGGTCACAGCTCATGCTGTCTCTTTCCCATCTCCCGGGCTCCTCCCTGCATACCAAATTCTTACTAGGGCAAAAACAGTCCATAATTACCATAACATCTCAAAAAACACACCCAGAGGCCTTCTAACCAACCTCCATGAGTGTACTGTAACACATTTTTTTTAAATACTGTATATATTCCTCCTCTTCTCTCCCCCTTTTTTTTTTACATCACTTACTGCAATATCACTATTTGTTTTCTTACCTCTCCCTCTTGGTGAAAAACCTCCAACAATTGTTTTTTTGCCAATCCGATGTGCTGTAGTTGATGTAGATCAAAACTCCAGCAAAAAGTGGCTGAGGCCCCCTTGTACTGTTCCTTATGTACCTCCCTTCACCCCTCCCCTTCCTGCTACCTGCCCATTGTCCTGGCCCTTAGCTCCTCCCCTTTCTTCCCCCCTCCCCTTCTGAGCACAACCATTCTATGCAGGAGGGAAGGGGTGCACCAGGACAATCTGGTCTGTCCATTAAAGGGCAAACTCCATTATGACTTCACCATATCTTCTTCTGTGAAAGAAACTTCCCAACATCTCTAGACCAGAGCCATCAGAAAAGTAGCATGGCATAACAACTGTCTGTAAACTAACATTGCAATTTTCCTGATGAATCCAGGAGATAGAAGTGGTTGCAGGGTAAGGGTATTGAAATGTTTACGTTCTGTTATTTGTCATTGTGTAGTAAAATAACAACAAGATGACAATGAAGAATCAGTAACAACAAAAACAAAACATAAATAAGAGGAAACAAGACAATCCATTCCCACTTTTAATTGATCTGCAAAATATATACAGTATATCAATATCTTTAACCCAACGTTATTTTGCTTCATAAACTCTGTCACTGATGTTTTTTTTTTTCAACATTAGCTTAGCAAAGCTGAGAAACCAGTTTGGATCACAAAAGTACATTTAACATCAAACCAACATTTCCTTTTATTAAATCAAAAATGTTTAAATTCAGACCATGTATTACCTTTTTCTGTTGAAAACATTAAGATTCAGTAGGGTCTTCGTCCATATCGCTTTTAGACTGAGACAGACTGTACAAAGCAGCTCAGTCACTGAATTCATGGATGAGGCTCAGGAGAATCAAGTGGTTATCTACTGGATCTGTAAAGGTGACAGCACCACTGGAATGTTAAGAGGTATACTCCAGTCCTGCAGTGCTGCTATATATTACATGCTACAACTGTTGTATCTGCAGACTTGTCTGGATTTCATTTTCCAAACTATAGTAGATCTGGTAAATAACCTCCTCTTCATCAGAAACTAAAGGAACTCAATTATAGACAGTAATTCCTCCAATACAGCACAGTACTGTGTGATGCCTGAAACGTCAGATTATACTTTGGCAGGGTTATCCTACCCTTTACTTATTTTCTTTAAAAATACATAGGAATGCACTGTATTAACAGCCACCCAGGGTAATCCCTTCAATATCCTTCTTTACTTTTATGCTCAGTGGGCCTGTTGGTTGCATAATCCACTGCCAAATGCCAGTGTTCTGGGTACTCTGGTGGACCCGCAGAATGCTCCTAAATCCCTTACTACACTTTTTTTGCCTCTGGTAAAACATACACAACCCTAGTTTAGAACTTCTGTTTCATGTCAATGATTTTCCTCTGAATTATATCCCCTCAGTACCACCTCTTCTAGTCTGAATTCTGGGAAGCTACTTTCCTTCTTCTTGGTCCTCTATGTGAGCCCAGGGGTCACAGAATGCTGCAACTAGCTGTGTGAGGGCTACTATGTTTTGTAAATGACCTTTGGTCCCTTATTATTGCAGACCCATCCATTTTCCCACCCAGTCAAAAACAGCTTAAATGACCATGCAGGTAAAGTTTGCAAGCCCCATTAAGCATAACCCATCAGGGTTGAAAAGTGAGTTTCACTTACTGGTCATAGTGACCTCTTAGTGCCAATCTTAGCAAATGTGAAAAGGGGCCATGATCTTTAAGTGTGGAGACAATTCAGATTCAACTTCAAAATGAAACACAACTTCTATTTTGACCATGATTGTTTGTCATCACAGTGATTTCTTTTCTGGGAACTGTATATCTATGTTTTCTCCACTGTATCAGCTAAAAAAAATGGAAATCTTTTGTTGAGACAGACACAATATGCAGAGTTGTGCTAAATTTCGGAATTTCATTCCGCAATATATTTCGTGAAATTCGTGCATTTTGTGAAATATTTTGTGGCTTCAAAATATGAAATTCTGCTGGTCAAATGGGGAATTTCACTGTAGAAATGCAAAATTTCACCTGTGAAATGCAGAATTTCGCCACCCGCATGCAAAATTCCACTGCTCACGGGCAGAATTCTGCATTTATCTGGTGAAATTCCACATTTCATTTGTGAAATTTCACATCCACTAAATATTTCATGGAATGCATGGAATTTCTCAAAATATTTTCCATGCCGAAATTTGCGATTTCACCTGAATTTTGCTGGTGAAATAAAATATTGCTGCTTCTCTAACAATATAGTCACACTCATCACTTAATATCTATCAGAAATGTTAATTAACATCAGGTGTTACAAATATGTGTTAGTCAAAAGGTAAAACATGTCTTATGTTTGGTTATCACAGAGGTGGTGTGGGCAAGAATGGTGGGGGAATTCAAGAATGCATAAGATAGACACAAGGGAATCTTAGCAATAGGAAAGAGAGGGTAAAAGCTTGAGATCAAGTAGGATTTGTGATATTGCAGTAGGTAGGGGAAATTGGAAGACTAGGTGGGCCCAGCAGTCCTTATCCACCATCAGTTTCTATGTATCTATGTAAAATTTCCCCAGCATACCATTTTCATTAGATACAGTAGATTACTTTTCATATGTAAACCTGTATGTTGGTAACTGCTCACTAAGCCCAAAAAATTTATAAACTTGAAACAGTGCTCTAATAAAGCACAATAGTCTCCATTATGCAATCTCCAACCTCCCTTGACATATAAAACATATTCTGTCTTTTGATGGGCAGAACTGGGTTGGCCAGAACACCCCACCAGGATGCATTGCATCATGGCCCCAAGATTACAGAGCTTGATTGATGGATCAAAGACAGGGGTGAGGGCTGCATTCCATTCTCTTGAAATTTTCTTTAGGAAGTCAGATATCATATTAATTAAAGATTGAGGGGTTGTGATGGGGTTGACCATTATATTGCTGGGAGTCTGAACTGGTGGTATTGACCATGTCTTGGAGATTATATTTACAGACATCACAAGAGGCACAGAATGTAAGGGACACACATCGATAAACCCATTAAGACATTTTACACTAATGTAATGATGAAGAGGAGGCAGTGGACATTGGTATACTGAATTGGACGGGTGGGGTTGGTTCCAGTACAGTTGAAGATGTTTGCCTCAAACAACTTTGTTAAATCCAGATACTGTATTTTTTTGAATAAAATACCGCATTTGTGAACTGGTGTGAATGCAGACTTCTCCATGTTATCCCTGTCCCATTGGTTTCTGTCATACCGGACAGCATGTTTGGAAGCACTTTACTGTGAAAAAATTAAATTGTAGACAGTTAGTTCCAGTTAATTTGTAACTTGAAATCTTGAATTCTATTTTTAGAAACTTGCTATGTTCCTATTTTGCTCCCTGGGAACATCTTTCAAGTTGAGTGTTGCACCAAAATGTGATTATCACACTGCTGAAACATTTAATAAATATTCTTCCCCTCCCATTTTCTTTAAAAAGACTTCACTGTGTCTCTTTTGGTTGTATAAGCAGTATAATATGAGTCAACATTCCCCTCTGAGAGTTAATTTCATGTGCACTTTTTTCCAAAACACTTTTGCCATCAGTACAAAATGGGAGTGACAGTTTTGAATATCTGGATCCATATGTTTACTGCTCTTTGAGTTCAAAAAGTTGCTTCATTTGCCCATTATATATGATAGATTATTACAAAGTGGTCAGGTAATAATATCTGAGCGTACAGTGGTACTGGCCAGGATGCAACTCAGTGTTTCTCATTGTAATGCATGACTAAAGGGATTAATTGCCCTATAAATTGCCTTCTTTTCTGCAGTAACTCTGCTGCAGTATGCTGCAATATTGTACATAATCCTAGCCATTGTGTTGAGCTTTCTCTATTATACGTTCTCCCTGATTGGCCCCCCCTCCTCAGAAATAATACTTACTAGAACTTCAATATTTATGTTCTTGACCTCAGGGCTCTCCCATTTTAGAAAGATGAATAAGGATGCACAGGTAACATACAGTACACTGTATAAGAGGTGCTATTGTAACTGATAGACTAGTGCATAGTCACTTACAAAGGGAAAGTAGAAATCAGAATACTTGTCTATCTACAAAGCCAAGTGACTTTCACAAATGTGGATGCAGCATTGTGTGCAAGTATACTATACAGTGTGGTGAATTCACACACCCCAATAAAGAAAAAAGCATGTAGAAAAGGAGTTTATAGTCTGTGGCACAATCTTTGTTGTATATGTACCATGGTACCCTGTGGCCTTATTTGTGTGAAGTGGACAACAAGGTCACTTAGGCAAAGGATACACAAACACATCCATTCAATCAAGGATAACAAAACTGTGTCCGCTGTTGCAGTTCACTACATTGAAGAACATGGCTCAGATATATCAGAACTGTATTTTATGGGGACTGAATGGAAAAAAAACACTTAATAGAGGTGGTGACACAAACTACAACCCCACCTGCAATTGGAAAGCAAATGGATATACTGCACAGTATAATGAACAGTCTCTTAAACCTTCTTTTATTTTTTATTTTTTTTAAAGTTGAATAAAATACATGATAAATTCTATGAGAAACAAGTTTCATTTGCAGAACATCCAAAGTCATGAGAATAACAAGACAACAAAAACATTACATAGAAACATAGAAACATAGAAGTTGACTGCAGATAAGGACCGCAAGGCCCATCCAGTCTGCCCATTTCTTTTTCTACCTTATAAATGTGCCATCGGCCTTTGCTCTGTCAGTGGCCTATCTATTCATAGTCATTTGTATTGCTCCCTTATGCCTATCCCATGCCTGTTTGAAGCCCTGCACTGTATTCATAGCCACCACTTCTTGTGGTAAGCTATTCCATGCGTCCACCACCCTTTCTGTGAAAAAGAATTTCCTCACATTCCCCCTTAATCGGCCTCCCTCTAATCTCATGCTGTGTCCTCTTGTTCTGCTATTTTTCTTATATTTAATCATGTTAGACTCTTTCACCTTGTTTATGCCCTTAAGGTGTTTGAATGCCTCGATCATATCACCTCTCTCCCTCCTTTGCTCAAGGGTATACATATTGAGCTCTGTTAATCTGTCCTCATATGTCTTCTGATGCAGTCCCTGCACCATTTTGGTTGCCCTTCTCTGGACTGCCTCAGTTTGGTTAATGTCCTTGTGAAGGTGTGGCCTCCAATACTGCACGCAGTACTCCAGATGGGGCCTAACCAGTGTCTTGTACAGAGGGATTATTACCTCCCTCTTACGACTTGTGATACCCCTATATTGATATAGTATATATATATAGTGATTATATATACTAAATCAACTAGTAACAATTTCAAATGAACCTTCTGGTCTGGATTAAACTATTGACTTCAAGTCATTCCTTTGAACAGCAAGTTTATAGGTGCTCACACCAAAGCCATAACAAACCCTTACCTTCCCCAAATGCTTATGTGGCCAATATTTTTATTTGTAATTGCCCCTATTTTTGAAGGGAAGGGATTATATTTTAGCTCAGTGGAGCCAAGCCATGATGATCCCTTCCACTTCCTGGTATATTTTGAGACTGCAATCCATCCCCCGTGCGAGCACGTTTTCTGATTTCACCATATGAAGAGTATGGGGGGTGCATCCCATAGACATGAATTGGGTCATTTTTTAAATTGTGTTTTTCATAGTTTAGATGGCCATCATGAACAAATCAAGGGCACTGCTTAACTAACAAGTCCTTGATAGTTGAGCAGTGCCCTTGAGATGTTTGCAATGGTAATCTAAAATATGAAAAACCGAGTTCAAAACACAGCACCATTCATGTCTATGGAATGTGCCCCCACACTCCCCATATAGTAATATCAGAAAACATGTTAGTGTGGGGGCAGATCGGGGGTGCATTTCAGTCTCAAGAGATACCAGGAAGTGGAAGGGGTCAGTTTGTGGCGTGGCTTCATGGAGCCAAAATGCAATCCCTTCCCTTCCAGCATTGGGGAATTACAAATGAAAATAATGGCAGCATATGAATTGGGGGTAGATAAGGGTCTGCTATGGTTCTTGGGAGGAAATTTGAAAAATAGCGGGTTAGTTACTCTTTAAATAAATAAGATATCCCCCCCACTGCCCAACATACTGTAAAACACCTGTACAATTGTATTACATAGTCACTGTTTTAGTCACATTTGATAATCAGGAACTTTTGACATATGTTTTCATAAATTAAATGAACAATTTATTTATACCAGTGGCATGTATCTATTTTGAAAAGCCACACTAATGAAAAAGTCATTACATTGCCAATTCACTATTGTTGGAATGATCTTAGATTGCATTGTTCTTTAATTTCAGAAATTTGTCTCTATATATTTCTATTATTGAACTGATCTGGTTTTGAAGTTGGGATGCTGCAAGAAGCAGGTTTTCTATCTTTTATATGTCTACTTCTAATGAGCTGTCTAAAACATAAAACTATAAAAATATAGATATGTAAAAATAGTTTGAAAGAAATGGTTTGAGATTTGAGACATAAGTAATGCATTCTCATTACAAAAAAATGTTTCAATAAGGTATTAAAGGTTAAAGAGCTAATTCAATTTATACTTTGGCCTGGATTTTAACCAAATATCAGTCAAAATAAAAACAAATGGAATAAATGAAAAAGAAAACATATTTCAAGTTCTCATTGCCCTTTTCTCTTTGTCACCTTTGTTAGAAATGCAATTTGATGAATTCTGCTTGTCAGGAAGCTTTATTGTAATAGATATGTGCACTGAAGGCTGTCAGTTCACTTTGGATTTCTTTGAATTTGATAAACAAAGAGCTGTGTTATTAATATTTGATGAGCACTTCATTCTCAAGACAAACCCTGCAAAGCAAAGTCCTTCTAATGAAAATGTTCTTGATATTCAAATTTCATTAGCATTGTCTAGCAGCAAGCTCTTCATTTAAAATCCCAAAACCTCAAGGGCAACAAGTTTTGATTCCAGGATAATTATGAGTCTAGGATGTTACCAAGGCTAATTCAAAAATGTAAATAAGAAGTGACTCTTTGGCAGAAATAGAACATGTTCCATGTGTAAAACTATATTTTGCTGATTTTGGTATCTCTGACGTTTCAATAATCAAAAGTTCAGTACTAGTGCTGCTTTGATTTTATCAAGAGCAAGAGAAAAGCAATATTTCACAGTTACATAGATACATAGATACATAGATACATAG
The DNA here is from genome assembly GCA_016271365.2 of Neoceratodus forsteri. Taxonomy (NCBI): domain Eukaryota; kingdom Metazoa; phylum Chordata; order Ceratodontiformes; family Ceratodontidae; genus Neoceratodus; species Neoceratodus forsteri. Next base: position 953,174,602 of record CM028134.1, read on the forward strand.
ACAGTGTAGGCAGATAAGGGCCTATGGCCCACCCAGTCTGCCCATTCGAGCTTGTAAGTTCAGTTTGTTTTCCTAGAAGTCTGTTTCCCCTTACCCCTGCCCTCTAGAATTCCTTTATGTCTATCCCATGCATTCTTAAATCCTGTGATTGTTTCAGCCCCCACCACTTTCTCTGGCAGGGTGTTCCACTTGTCCACCACCCGTTCTGTGAAGAAATTCTTTCTCATGTTTCCTCTGAATCGTCCTCCTCCAACTTCATCCCATGCCCTCTAGTCCTGGAACATCTTTTCGCTAAAATAGTGTTTTCCTGCACCCTGTTTCTCCCTGTAAGATACTTGTATGTCTCTATCATATCCCCTCTCTCCTCCTCTCCTCCAGGGAGTACATGTTCAGTTCCTTCAACCTGTCTTCATAGGACTTGTGATGCAATCCATGCACCATCTTTGTTGCCCTCCTCTGAACCTTCTCTACCCTGTCTATGTCCTTACGTAGGTATGGTCTCAGAACTGTACACTGTACTCCAGGTGGGGCCTCACTAGTGTCTTGTATAGTGGAATTATGACCTCCTTTTTCCTGCTGGTGATGCCCCTGCCTATACATCCCAGCATCCTATTTGCTTTACCTGATTCCTTGTCACACTGTTTCACTACCTTGAGGTCATCAGAGATGACAACTCCAAGATCCCTTTCCTGCTTGGTGCATGTTATATCCTCACCCCCCAACTGATATATTGTGCCAGGGTTTTTGTGCCCCATATGCATTATCTTGCACTTCTTTGCATTGAATTTCAACTGCCAAACCCTTGACCATTCTTCAAGTTTCTGCAGGTCGCTTCTCATTCTGTCTACACCCTCTGGCGTGTCTACTCTGTTACAGAGCTTTGTGTCATCAGCGAACAGTGAAATTCTGCCTTCTAGATCCTGCGCAATGTCACTGATGAAGATGTTGAATAGGACCGGTCCCAGTTTTATTGAGCTATAAATCACATGGAATTTTATACTGCCTGGCTGACAATATATTAACATAAAATGCATAATAAAAGGTAAAGGGCAAAGGGGGCTATCTTCAAAACGGATGAAACTCACAGCTGCATAAAAACACACAAATCTGATTCACACAGATGAGACAAAAAATTGCACTGCATTTTCATAGCTTCATCAAAACCAGCATGTCATGCTGTAAGGTAAACTTGTGTCGTAATTGACACATATGTGTGACACAAATACAGGTCTGTTACAGCTGTGATGATTTTCCATCACTAATCAGGATGTAAGCGCAGTTGCAGCAAATTGTGGCGCAACCATCTTCTGATGGTAGCACAAACTTCTGATGCAGACAAAGCTGTAGTTTGCAGTGCAAAAGTGATGCAACTTGCTTTTGCATCTGTTTCAGCTCTTTGACAATACAGGCCTAATACTGTTCTGCATAACATAATAGTATGGGCAGTAACTCTTGGCACTTAGATCATTATGGAATTAATTATTTTTCAGAATAAGTTATCAATGAGGTTTTTGTAAGTAATAAGATACGACAGGGTATGAGTTTCTATTTGCAAATCACACACCCAGGTGCATTATGAGGCGTGAGGTGCTTGTGCCGAGTGGTTTCAACCACCTGGAAGTGCGGTTTGCAAATAGAAACCCACACTCTGGAGTGTGTTATTGCACTTATAAAATGGGAAGAATGTACAAGAACAAAAAAGATGCACTCAGTATTTCTAATTAAATAAATTAGACAACAAATGGATGAGAAAAAGAAACAAAAAGAGAAGATATAGTCTATCAGGTGGTCACTGACAACTTCCACATATGATAGAATCTTTACAAATCCACACCCATCTTGCTGAGAAAACTGGGGGCACTAGCAATTGCCAATTATGCAGGATCAGCCCCCTCAGATTAGATTTAGTGTGTTTGGCAGCCAAGTGCTTTCAGCTTATAAGTTATGGGTTCACAACCATACCCAGGGCCAGCTCCACTCCCCACTTCCAAATTCACAGCACAGCTGGAACGGGAAACCGCTTACTTCTTTACTATTTCCACACACAGGTGGTGTTATTTGGGAAAAAACATTCAGAACCTAATTTGTGTGTATATGTGTGTGTGTGTGTGGGGGGTTATTCACTGGCGAGGTCTTTGTGGCCTGCCAGAAGTTGCAGTCATGACATGTTTTTCTCTGTAGACTTTTTTTTTTCTTTCTTATAATCTGTACCAGGTTTTAAATCACTGTATGATGACTGGTTTATGTGAATGTTCTAGTAATTTTCCCTCCAGCAAAATGAGGGAGAGTGACTGTTTCATAAAACTAACAGTCTGCATTTAAAATATGTTCTTTTTGTGGTCCTGAGGTCTGTTACACTTGAGGAGGTGTGATTTAATGAGGCTCTTAGGCATTCAGGCTGCATCATCAGGGCACATAAGGAGATATGGTTCTATGAGGCTTTTCACCCACAGGCATGTTGCTGCAGCATGGTAAATGAACTGATTCTCATCGTCAGTGCATATGAGGAGGTGCAGTTCCATGCAACCCTCAGGCAGCAGGCTACATCATCAGAGCACATACGGTGGTGTGGTTCTGTGAGGCACTTAGCACTGACATGTTGAGGCAGTTCAGTTAATGAACTTGCTGATTTTGTCCTGCTTGTAATGTAAGAATAGTCAAGGGGTGTGGGAGAAAGAACAGGGAATAGCTGCCTTTATCTGCAGCTGACATGGAGGTCAGAAGTGCACATGGACATTATTAGTATATGGCCAGGGGAGCATGAAAAAATGTTGAATCTAGTGGCAGTAATTGAGATCTGGTGGGGAAGACTATCAAGATGTGCTACCAGAGGAGGAACAGATAAGATCCCAAGTAATACAGGAGTATGGGTGGGAGTAAAAAAGAAAAGCAAAAAGAAAACAAGCGTTTTTCAATGTTAAATGTTCATTTGCATGCTGTTGTACCTGACCCTGCTTGTACACATTTGTACTGTATATTTATAGAAGATAAACCATATGAGATGTAATATTGTTTATCATTGGCAATAGGGTCCTGATTTTACACGGCTTTATATTGCATTTATCAAAGATAATAGAGGTGAGATGCAATGTCTTGTTTTTAGTGTGGTCCTGATTTTATAATGTTTTTTTCTCAGAGAGATTACGTTAGATGCAACATCTCCTTTTCAATGGAGTTCCACTGCAAGGTCCTGTTTTTACATAGTTTCGTAATATATTTGTACAGGTTGATGCCGATGAGATGTTGCATCTCATTTTCAATGGGGTCCTGCTTTAGCACATTTTTGGATTGTATTTACAAGGATAGCATAACTCAGTTGCTGTCTTGTTTTTAAAGTGGGATCCTACTTTTCCTGATTTTTGCATTGTATTTACGCAAGTTTGCACAACAAAGGTGCAATATCTCATTTTTGATGAAATCCTGGTTTTACCCATTTTTATAATGTATTTACCCAGGCTAGCCCAGCTATAAGGCACATTACACTTTCAGAGGGCACAACTTTTACAATGTGTTTTTACCAGAATAGAGCAACATGGATGTACAGTTCATTGGGGACCCTGCTGTACTGAGGTCCTGCTTTTAAACATTTTAACAATATAATTACTGGTCAGCAATTTTTTTCTATCGAGAGAGTGAGTTGATATTTGACGTAATAACATGCAGGTTATTATGGCATTCATGTGCGGTATCTATAAAAACCTAGCACTCCCTCATTGGCTCTCATTCTCTATGTGGGTGGGCCGAACAGTTCCAAAAACATGGCAGCTCCATCTTTCAGTTACTGAGGAACCACCACAAAAATAATCATCTCTCCTTGTAATATTTATTTTTATTTCACACTCTATCTGGTTGATCCTACCTTATATTGTAAAAACAGATGTTTATCTGGTTGACCTACAGTTCACCTGCTTTGGACACAGCAAGTGCAAGCAGGAACAGGTCCGTGGATGACTGGCATGATCCCGACTGCAAACTGTGAGTTAAAAAAAAGAGCAACAAAAAACAAAACACTAATTTTGGAAAGGGATAGAGAGGGAGAGACAGGCTGAGAGTGTGTGTTGTGTGTGTGTGTGTGTGTGTGTGTGTGTGTGTGTGTGTGTGTGTGACAGACTAGGTATGTGTGTGTCTGTAGGTGAGTGTGTGTGTGTGGGAGGGAAAGGGAAAGACAGACTCTGTGTGTGTGTGCCTGTGTGTGTGTGTGTGTGTGTGTGTGTGTGCACATATGTGTGTGTCTGTAAGTGACTGTGTGTGTGTGGGAGGGAGAGGGAAAGACAGAATGTGTGTGTGTGTGTGTGTGTGTGTGTGTGTGTGTGTCCCATAAGGTCACAGACAACAGGCTGAAAAAAATTGCTGATCAGCAGTTATATAAAATAAAATTAGGGGAAAAGTGTGAAACTCAAATTGAATGCACATGCTTGGTGTGGGATGCTTTAATAAACTCCTCTAGGTTTATGCAGCATCCCACTCCTTGGGTGTGCATTAAATTCTCATATCACACATTTTCCCATACTTTATTCTACAGACTTTATATTTACCCAGGATAGACCAGATGACATGCAATATCTTATTTTTGGTGGTGTTCTGCTTTTACTCAATTTAGATCATATTTGCCCGGGACAGGCCAACTGAGATGCAATATTTAATTTTCAGTGGGCTCCCGCAATTTGAACCAAATTTTCCGACATTGTCACTTTATGACCAGACATAATCAAGACAGGCTGAATTTTCTTAAATCCCACCTGAAAGGAGATTTCACAGTGAGACTATGAAAATGTACTTCAGAGGGGATTTGAAACATGACTCCTGTCATGTCCATGAGGTAGGGCAACACAAGGGATATGATAAACATAAGGGGCCAAAATCTGCAAAAATAAAGTTACGAGTAAACATCGGAACAATTCAATGTTTCTTCATAACTCAGTTGTTTTTTTTTTACATTTTAAATCCACATTTTCAACAGTCTTTTCAGGACCCCATGTTGTGATTAAGACACACGTATTTATTTAAATCCTGTCCAAAAAATGGTTTCACAGAGGGACTGCAAAATCATGTTTCCAAGGGGATTTGAAAAATGACATCTGTCATGTTCATCACATAGGGTAACAAAAAGGCTATGTGTTTATCTGGGGCCAAAATCTGAAAAATCACGAAGTTATAAGTACACTTTGAAAGAAAAATCAATGCTTCCTCATAAGTTTGTTGTTTTTTGACCCCAATTTTTTCAAACAGTCTATTTATGACCCCACCTTATGATCATGGCAAGTGACATTTTTTAAATCCTGCATGAAAGGTGACATTGCAGAGCAAATGCAAAAATATGTTTTGGAGCAGATTAGAATAAGCATTTGTCAATGCTGAATGTCTGCTTGCTGGCATTAGCAGTGGAAGTGCAGGGGTTAGATGCAGTATATGAATGGCAGTGATGTATTGAACTGACACCAACTCCACCCCCACCCTGCATAGATGGGCAAGCACTGGGATATGCCTTTGGGTCATCACCCGTAACAGTCACAACATTTCACCTCACCCTACCCTGCAGACACTGACAAGTGTCAATGTGTGCCTTGGGATGTTCGGACTTTATGCTCACCTCATTCCATAAAGAAATATGCTGAAATGGGTGCAGTATAGGAGAAAGGTGTGAACTCTGGAGCCAAAAGTCCAAGTTGCACCTCGATGCCTGTCATTGGCTACAGGATGGGGTGGAATGGCATGAGTGTTACTGTCGACAATCCCAAGTCACACTCCTGACGCCTGTCATAAACTACAGGGTAGGGTGTTATGATTAGAGACCATAAGACACTGGGCATGTCTTAGTATTTTTACTCTAAGTTTTCAACATGGGCTTTTTGTGACTCCACCGCATGAACAGTGACACTATAAGTTTGTTAGCTTAAAGGTGATTTTGCACAGTGACTGCGCCATTTAGCACCACAGGTGCAAAAACATATTTCCAACATGATGTGAAAAATTACAGCTGTACTGTTCATGAGGAGGTGTAAAAAAACTGTAATGTTGAAAATCTGGAGTGAAAATATAAAAAAAACTGGTGAAGTCACGACTGTGCATAGAAACTGTGCAACGCACACCCGTAATACAATTATTTGGGGAATTTTTTGCACCAGATTTTCAATATAGGCATTTTGGGACCTCTACTCATGAACAGTGTTACTGTGATTTTCTTAATCTGTCCCAAACACTGATTTCCCACAGCAACTGCGCTATTCTGCGCTGGAAGTGCAAAAACACATTTTGGTCATGAAGTGAAAAATGACAGCTGTACTGTTCAAAAGGATGTGTGGAAAAATGCCAATGTTGAAAATCTGGAGTGAAAATATTACAAATCTGTGAAATTATGAGGGTGCATGGAAACTGTGCAATGCACACTCGTAACAAGGTCATTTTATGAACATTTGTGACCAAATTTTCAACATATGCATTTTAGGACCTCTGCTCATGAACAGTGTCACTGTGATTTTCTTAATCTGTCCCAAACACTGATTTCCCAGAGTGACTGCACTAATCTGTGCTGGAAGTGTGAAAACACATTTCAGCCAAGACGTGAAAAATGACAGCTGTACTGTTCATAAGGAGGTGTGAAAAAATGCCAATGTTGAAAATCTGAAGGGAAAATATTACAGAATCATAAATTTGCAAGTGTGCATGGAAACTGCACAATGCACACTTGTAACAGAGTCATTTTTGGGAATTTGCTCACTAAATTTGCAACATAGGCTTTCTGAGAGCCCACCTCATGAACGGTGACACTGTTGTTTCGTTAATCGGTCCTGAAAGGTGATTCCATGCAGTAACCGTGAAATCACCTTTTTGGACTGAATAACCAAATGACAGTCACTGAATTCATGAGGTGGGGTCCCAAGAACCACATGTTGAAAGATCGGTGCAAAAATTCAAAAAAATGACCATGATATGCACCAAAGTTGAAAAAAAAAACTATTTATGCCATTATACATCTCACCAGCATTTCTTCAGTTCATGGTCAGCTTTGAAGAGTGCAGACGTGTTTCCGGTCCACCAAAGATCACCCTGCTAGCCTCTGGAGCTAAGTATGGGCTGGGGGTGAGGGGAGGTGGGGTACACAGATGGTGGGTGCAGGTTGGGGGGCAAGAGAGTTAACAAGAGACTGTTTTCTTTTGTTACAGGATTTTTTTAATTTTACATAGATGACGTGGGACTTTTGCCACACTGGGGTGGTCTTCAATGTGGCACCTGGAAGTTTTGGGGGCAGTGGAGCCAACGGGTGATTGGGCACCCTGTTGTCCATATAGCATTGGGGGATCATGAGGATGCTGGACTTGTGCCATGCTGGGTGGGCTCCTAGTGTGGCACCAGGAAGTTTGTGTTTTTAGGGGGCACTGGAGCAGATGGGGATTGGGCACCTCCGTCGGGGATACAGTGTGCTTGGGGGAGTATGCATGAACTGAGGGGGATTGGGCACGCCCTTGGCACACAACAAATGGGGGTGGGGCATGCATACAACCACTGTTACAATCCATGGTAGTGATGTGTGGATCAGTTTGCATACTGCTGATGGCACAGCAGTATGCTATTTGCCTACACATTACCACCGCTGATTGTAGTGGTCATTTGCTTTCAACTGTACACCACTGCATTTGAACTACTATCATAGACAGCTGGGACATTCATTGGTACGGTGGGGATGTTCCTGGCAAAACCCTCAGGGCATTGGAAGTGGGGGTGCCACACCTACTGAAACTCGTATGGTGGCACTATGTTTCTTGCACATGCGTGCAAGCAAACATAAAAATGACACTAGTCATGTTCATGAGGTGGGGTAACAAGAAGGCTATGTTGTAAATAGGGGCCAAAATCTACACACATTGTAAATTTATGAGTAAATGTTGAAAGAAAAATGGCATTTCTTCATAACTTCATAGTTTTGAGACATTTTGACCTTACAATTTCAACATAGTCTTTTAGTGGCCCTCCTTCTGGACATGAAAGGTGTCATTTAGAAAGTACTGGCCAAAACGTCACTCCACACCACAAGTGCAAACACACTTTTTGGCCAGGAGTTGAAAAAACAGCACCTGTCACATTCTTGAGGTGGTGTAAAAATAGGCTATGTTCAAAATCTGGTGTAAAAATATTGAAAATTACCAAGGTTCTGAGCGAGTGTTAATAAATTTCAATGTACCTTCATAACTTTGCTGGTTTCTTTTAATATTTTGGTCCTAAATCTTTCAACATAGTCTTCTTATGACCCCACCTCATGAAACATGTAGTTACAAATGTTTAACTCTTCCCCAGATGATGATTTCACAGAGCAATTGTGAAATCACCTTTTAGGCTGGATTTGAAAAAAATCACCTATCTTGTTCATGAGGCAGGGTCTTAAAAAGGCCATGTTGAAAATTTTGGGGGAAATATTTAAAAATGACAAATTACGAGTACAAGTTCAAAACACCTTGAAATACATTGACAGACGCTTAACTGATTTCCTCAGTTCCCAGTCCAGTATTGAAAAGCAAAGACATATCTCCAGTCCAGAGAAGATTACAGTGTTGGACACTCAGTGGGTAAGTAATGGATGGGGAGATGCTGAGTGGAGGAGGAGGAGGAGGGTAATGGTGGCAGGGGCAGCAGCAGCAACAGACATCAATGGACTGTTTTCTTTTTTTTTATAGATTAAAAAATTAAAAAAAAGACATTGAGGGATGGTTTTCTTTATTTTAGGTACCAACACTGAAGATTGGGCACCCCAGTATTGGGTTCATATATATGGGGCACAGGAAGTGATGGGAAGGTGGAAGGGATACTTGGCACAGGGTGGAATCTTTTCGAAAGGAGCATGGGCATGGGAAAAGAATGGGGAGATGGGAGGGATACTTGGAAGAAGGTGGGATTGTTTAAAAGGGGCAAATTGAGGTTGAGCGGTGATTACACATAGTTAGTTGTACTGCAGGGGGAGGATGAAGCTGTTACATGAGGCTCCTGCACCCTAATTGGTACCCTCATAGGTACACCATAGACAGCTAGCACTTAAGTATATGTTATACTAACATATAGGGCTAAGGGCATCTACCGTACAAGTGTAGATGTCAGGATATGAATGCATATTGTTGTAATACACTTTGCTTGCTAATACATATATTCTTCTATATATTTTCTGTGTATTTCTTACTAATAAGATGCCAAGGCATCTGTGTCTTCGGAATAATTATGATATGTAAGTCGGCATTGGCACCGTTTGGTGATTTGTACTACTACACTGAGTTATGTAAGACTCTGTATAAGAACTCTTTTGTTCATTAACTGATGACTATACAAAATTGTATAATGTTATCTTGGACCGATGAGCCACCTCTAATTTAGCCAATAGGGCTCATCTCTGTAACTAGAAATATTTCTATCTTACAGTAACCATAGTAATTATCATAGGTATATAATGTAATACACTAGTCTCATACCTCGGAGACCCCAGGAGATCCCAGGAGACGCAGAGAAACCTCGAGGTATAGGCAATGCTTAGTACTGGCTCCCAGTTCGTATTGGTAAGAACAGCTTAGGGTTACTGTGATTTATCCTTTTGGTAGTAATAAACTTGTTTATTACTCTCATGCAATGTGTCTGTGATTACTTGCATTCCCAATATTGCCAAGAACCTGAAAGTGAGGTTTAGACCTCCTAACAAATTGGCAACCATGGCGGGCTGATTATGACACCAATTAGCTGCTTGTTGGGTGGCATCATGCAGATCAAAGCAAAGAGCTTCCCTGTGATAAAGGTTGTGATGATCAGCCTGGCTAAGAATTTTTCCAGACACTGTGGAGCCCACTACATCTCAAACCCATTATAATATTAATTTGTTCACTTTTTACAAATGTAAACATAAAAATGAATGTTACTTTCCTTACTTACTTTATTTTGTGGCATGCACGCATCAGTATTCATGTGTGTGGGGATGTTGAATGGACTTTGGCAGTGAGTTCCTGAGGTAGAGTGTGGCATAGTCATAAATCAATACTGGTGATTCTGAGGCCTTCTTTTTTAGATAGATTAAAGTAGATAAATAGATGGTAGGCTGGGAAGTAAATATTTATTATGTGTAATGAGCTCTGTGGGGTTGTAACTGACGTGAAGATGTGTGTAGAGAGTCACAATTTTTATTATTTTTAAAATAAGGCTTAACAGTTAGGATATTGTCTAGACATTGCAAAGATGGATGTCAGAATTTTTAAAAACTATTTAATGAAATACAGTTATACTTGATTGTGTTGCATCCTTCTTGCTGGAAGAAGTTCAAAGCCATAGGTTTTCTTTTCTAAGCCACATGGCTTTGGAACATTCTTGGCCAGTCAGAACACAGGAAATTTGTATTTTACACATTAGACTAGCAGTATAATTTAGGTATAACACATTGGCCAGTGCCGCTCACTGCACTAGACCAGTAGACTGCTTTATAAGTGTCCCTGCTGGCCATACACAACACTGCTCCATAGTGATGCTCATTCTTCTATACCCCTAGGTTACTAGCCTGGTGTCTGGGTTGAAGCAGCTTCATCATCACGCACATTGAACTGGATCTGGATATTTCCCTTCCTGCAGTGTTGTGCAAGCACAGTATGCACCCCACCACTCATTGGGTCCTATGTCACCATCCTCTCCCTTCCAAGTATAAAAGAACCCAATCTCCACAGCCCACTGAGCACCCATACCAATTGACCACTGCCCCTGGCACCCAACTTTTGAAATGCAGACTCCAGCATTGAACTATCAAAACATCATTCCCACATCTTGTCAATAAACTAAATTAGCAAAGTGTGTGTATGTGTGGTTTTACTAATTTGTTATTCTTTTTTTTATAACACAGACATTTTGTATTTTGGGGGCCCAGATTTTTTAGGATGTTAAGTTAAACCCCCTTCCTAATAACATGCTGTAAGTGTCACCTTGTAAACCACACCAAAAATGTGTGATTGGGGGTCCATTAGTTCAGCCTGAAGTAGAAGACATGTACAGTGAAGCTCATCAGGATGAAGCTCAACACTGCAGAATTCAGCAGTAGAATTACTGCAGCCAACAATGCAATTTCAATGAAAGTTAATCCCTTTTGTCATGCAGGAAACCTGTGACATTGCACATCATCCTGGTAGACTTCACTGTAGCTTGCTTAATGCAGGGTTCTGGAGACCCTACCTGAAGCACTAGACCATTGAGCATGGTGCTGCACCTTTATGATGCTTTGTGCCCTAATGAAGGAACAGAGGGTTTCACAGCAGCAGGAGTGCTTTTTTGCTGACACTTTAATAAGTCTGCAATCTGTACAGCAATACAGCATCCTTGTTTGTGTGTCCTGCTTCTTTATTTTTTGTATGCTTTGTGTGGGGCCCTGCTGTCCATACATGAAGTGAAAGATCTGCTTGGTAGGTGTGAAAGTTGCCAATTAAGTGGGTTTGGGGAGGGTGGTAAGTAACTCATTGCCAAAATAAGTTATAGGTGATAAAGTCTACCCATGCACAGGTCAATTTTTGGAGACATAGGTTTTGTTGGGGAGGGAGTAATTTTTGCAATCAACGATTACTTCTACTTTTTCATATTTTGCTTTTACATTTGAGGGTAAGGGTGCTTACTACCCTCCCTCACAACCGTGTAAGTATTGAGTTTGACTCTGGCCCCCAAATATAAGTTTTTTGTAAACTTTATTTACCAATTTTATTAGCAACAATGAGACCGTATGACAAAGGGACAAACACAGGTCAGCATACATGTTTAGGGACACCAAATTCAGTCCTTTTTGTGCAATGAAATACTAAGTCCCTGTGTATATGGAGTATTTTTTTTTTGGACATTGCTTTTTTGCCATTTTTTTCTTTTTGGCTCATGTTTGGTGGTGTTCAGCAGGGCAGAACATGGCAAATGGTGAAGGAAAGGATGATCAGTGACCCACTGTGGTGCCTGGAAACCAAGACTGTACCAGAGTGGTTATGAAGGGAGCAGAGTGGTATGGGTGCCAAAGGAGCTGTGTGGATGGTAGGTAAAGTTAACAAAGCTTTGAGGAAAAGGTTGGCATTGGTGCCAGATGTTGGATGAGGGTGGAGTCACAGTAATATGTTTCTGAGTTGGCTGGGGATGGTAGTGGTATGGGTTTTAGAGTGTGTGAGGATGATATCACTGTAATGTCTCTGAAGTGGCCATTTTGAAGGACATTGGTATGGAGTGCGAGTGGGTTTGTTATTTATAAATTTTCCTAGAATTTTACAGCATTAAAGCACAGAAACTGAAGAAGGTATTATAAGAACAAGATATGGCTGAGGAGTTCAACAAATGCTTCCTCAGTGTTCTTAAAAAACAAGACATTGGGGACTTTCAGATAGATCTATCGAATGATTTATCACCTTTCAAGCAAGCTGAAGTTTATGAGGCAGTATTGAAACTCAAACAAAACAGTTCTGCAGGACCCAACGCTATTCACCCAAACTTTATTAAATAAATTAAAAATCAAATAGTGAGCCAACTGACACTCATCTTTAATGTCTCTGTCTTAGAATGAAAAACAAGTCCTGCATGGAATGATGCTCATGTTACTCCTATTCATAAATCTGGAAATAAAAAGATATAAATAATTTTGGACCAATAAGCTTAAAGTCAGTAATAGGTAAGCTTTTGGAAACATTAATACAGCAACATATATTAAATCATATAATACAAAGTGAACAACTTGAAATAAATCAACATGGCTTCTATGCTGAGAGATCATATCTGACAAACAAAACAGGGCAGGTAGTAGGGTAAACACTGAGGTACAGAGCTCAACACAGGGAAGGATGGGGGTAAATGGTAAAATAGATAAGAGCAATAAGAGCAGGGATGGGGGAAAAAAGGATCAAGCCAACATTAAATGGAGGGCAATGACTACTAATGCCCGTAGTCTGGGAAACAAGCTTTCTGAGCTAGTAGCTTTGATGGAAGATGAACAATTGGATATTGTGGCAGTCACAGAAACATGGTACACCGAGAACCATAAATGGGATGTCAACATACCAGGGTACACAATCTACAGAAGGGACAGGGAAGGCAAAGGAGGTGGAGTAGCTCTATACATAAGGGAAGGGATCAAAGCTACAGAACTAAAAAGTAAAGGGGAGGACAAGAGGCACTCTGGGTTACCTGGAGATGGGGAACGCATCGAATCTGCACAGGGGTTGTATACAGACCCCCATCTCAAGGGGAGGAAATGGATTAGAAAATGATAGAGGACATTCTCAAAATGGCTGAAAAAGGGGAGATACTGTTGATGGGGGACCTGAATATGCCAGATGTTAACTGGATGACATGTACTGCAGCCACATCCAAGAGCAGGGTCATTCTCGATGCCCTGCAGGGGCAGACCTTAGACAGCTAGTGCTGGAACCCACTCGGGAGGGAGAAATACTAGACCTGGCACTCTCAAATGGAGAGAGGATCACAAATTTAGAAGTCAGTAGACATCTGGGAACAAGCGACCACTGCACAGTGTGCTTCACAATGAGCACAACCATGGAGATAAGCCATACAAAAACAAGGATACTGGACTTTAGAAGGGCTGACTTTTGCAAAATGGGTGAACACCTGAAGAATGCACTAGCAAATGGCCAAATAGGAGGGGTGGAAGAACAATGGAGAAAAATCAAAACTGCCATCAAAGAGGCAACAAGTCTTTGTGTAAAACAAAGAAAACAAAGCAGAGTAAAAAACCACTATGGTTCTCAAAAGAGGTGGCTGGGAAGGTTAAGGAGAAAAAGGCTGCATTCAAAATGTATACGGAATCACAGAGGGAGCATGACAGGGAACTGTATCAATTAAAGCAGAAAGAAGTAGGAAAGGCAGTCAGAATGGCAAAGGCACAAACCGAGGAAAAATAGCCAACTCGGTCAAAAAGGGGGATAACACCTTTTATAGGTACATTAGGGAGCATAGAAAGGTTAAGGGAGGGATAGTGAAGATTAATAAAGGAGAGGGGAGGTGAGCAGAGGGAGACAGTGAAAAGGCAGAGATACTGAATGAATACTTTTGCTCAGTATTCACAAAAGAAGATGAGGAGCAGTTACCAAAACCAGACAATAGAAGCACTCTGGGTAGGGTTGATACCAGTCCATTCACGGAAGAAAGAGTCCTGAAAGAACTCCTAAAACTCAAGGTGGACAAAGCAATGGGGCCTGATAGGATTCACCCCAGAATCCTAAAAGAACTAAGGGGACCTAGTGACACCACTGACCACACTTTTAACAAATCATGGCAGGATGGGTGGTACCTGAGGACTGGAGGAGGGCAGATGTGATTCCGCTTTACAAAAGTGGGAGCAAGGCAGAAGCAGGAAACTACAGACCTGTAAGTTTGACCTCAGTGGTAGGAAAAATGATGGAATCACTTCTGAAAGAAAGAATTGTTGAGCACCTAGAGGCCAGCGGGGCACAGGACCCAAAGCAACTTGGAAAAGCAGGAAGGTCATGTCAGACTAATCTAATTGATTTCTTTGACTGGGTGACCAAAGTAATAGACCAGGGAGGGGCTGTGGATATGGCCTACCTAGACTTTAGCAAGGCATTTGACACAGTCCCGCACAAAAGATTAATAATCAAGTTAGCCAGCCTGGGAGTGGGTCCCAGGGTGGTAGCCTGGGTAGTCGAACTGGCTGCACAACAGGACACAGAAGGTACTAGTGAATGGAACACATTAAAAAGAAAGGGGGGTTACTAATGGAGTACCTCAGGGCTCAGTACTGGGTCCAATCCTCGTTAACATCTTTATAAGTGACATTGCAGAGGGTCTGGAGGGAAAGGTATGCCTCTTTGCAGATGACACAAAGATCTGTAACAGAGTTGATACACAAGAGGGGGTAGAAAAGATGAGAAGGGACTTGGCAAGGTTGGAGGAATGGTCAGACATATGGCAACTTGGATTCAACGCAAAGAAGTGCTAAGTAATGCACCTGGGAAACAAAACCCAGGAGAAGAGTACACAATAGAGGGAGGTACTAACAACAACAAAATGGAAAGGGACCTGGGAGTAGTCATATCAGATGACCTAAAGGTGGGTAAGCAATGTGAAGTCAGTAAGGAGAGCCAGGGGATACTGGGATGCAAGGAAGGCATCACAAGTAGAAAAAGGGAAGTGATTATCCCTCTATACAGACAGTTGGTTAGACTCCATCTGGAGTACTGTGTGCAGTTTTGGAGCCCTCATCTACGCAAGGACATAGACAGGATGGAAGCAGTCCAGAGGAGGGCAACTAAAATGGTGCAGGGTCTACATCAGAAACCATATGAAGAGAGACTGAGAGACTTATATGTATACCCTTGATGAAAGGAGGGACAGGGGGACATGATAGAAATGTTCAAGTACCTCAAGGAATCAATAAAGTCCAGGAGGTAGCATCTTTCAGAAAAGAGATATGTAAGAACAAGGGCACAGTTTAAAGACAGAGGGGACGGCTCTGGGTAATGTGAGGAAATTCTTTTTCACGGAGAGAGTGGTGGATACATGGAACAGCCTTCCTGAGGAGGTTGTTGGGTCTAAAACAGTGGGGAATTCAAACATGCTTGGGACAGACACAAAGCAATTATAGTGCGGGGTTGCAGGAAGCAGGCTGTTGGTTAACTAGAATCTGCAGCTTATCCAGTAGGTAGAGAAATGGGCAGACTGGGTGGGCCAAGTGGTCCTTTTCTGCCATCAAAGTCTATGTTTCTATGTTTAAACTTGCTTAATTTCATTGAACCAGTCAGTGCAGCATCGGACAAAGGATGTTCTGTCCATATCATCTTCCTGGATTACTCAAAGTCCTTAGATACCATTAGTCATAACATCCGTATAGGTCAATTAATCAAACTTAATCTTCATAACAATATTATAAAATGGATTATTTCTTGGCTAAGTGAAAGGCTGCAAAGGGTAGCAATAAGGGACACTTCTCTAACTGGGGCCTAGTCATGAGTGGAGTCTCACAGGGATCAGTCCTGGGCCCAACTCTTTTTAATATACTAATCTCTACTATGCAGATTAACAGCAATGCATGGGCATCAAAATATGCAGATGACTGAAAGATAAGAAGTATAATAAACCACTAGCAAGATGCCCAGAACTTTCAAGATAACTTAAATAAATTACCAATTTGGCTGTTGAAAATGAAATGTTCTTTAGCGAAACAAAGTGCAAGGTTATGTGCCTTGGCCAAAAAAACTGAAATTTACCTATAAATTAAATAATATAGACCTAACTGTAGTGGAGAAAGAAAAAGATCTGGGGATAATTATTCCTAATAAAATTCAACTCTCATACAGACTCAACAATTCAAAAATGTAAAAAAAATAGTTGGTTGTATTTTTAGAAATATAAAAAGTAGAGAACCAGAAGTTATAATGCCTCTATATACTAGCCTGGTAAGGGCCCATTTTGATTACTGCTCCCGACTGTGTGCTCCAACAACAAGAAAATAAATGAAATTGATAGAGGGCATACAACGCAGAGTAACCAAACATATGCACAACCTAAAACACCTAGAATATGGTGAATGATTATGCTCACTGGGACTGTAATCATTGCACTACAGGAGACAGAGAGGAGACCTATGTCTTACCTATAATGCCCTACAAAATTATCTTATGGAAACTATAGGCTTAGTCAAACATAATAGCCCTACTAAAACAAGATCTCATAGTTTACAAGTGATAGGCGAAGTTATTCATACCAATAAAAGGCAGAATTTTCACATGCAGAGAATCATTCCATTATGGAATAAATTACCTAAAAATATAGTCGAAAGTGAGAATATGCAAACATTTAAGAGTAGACTTGATGATCACATGGGAATTGATAAATTTTATTTCCACCAATAACTAGGTGACTAGATCCATATAGTTTTCGGCCTCCTGAACACGATTACCAACTATGAACCTATATTTGTACATAACTTAAGTAGCAGTAGTAATAATTTTATTCATAATTTTCATAGGAATAAGGATTACTCAATTGGGCAGAGCTCATTTTCAATAGTTTCCTAGTTATAGAAAGTTACTAAGTATAACTTATATACAAGAGATGATTGCATATATCAAAGCATAACCACACATAAAAGCATTGCATTCACCTTTATAATAGCATTAAATTAATAATTCGTAATGAATAATATGTTAATAACTTTTTAGATAAGATGATCAACTGGGGTGAGAGCCAATTAATATATATTTGGTTTTATGTGTATATATATATATATGTGTATATATATATATATATATATATATATATATATATATATATATATATATACACACACAGTATATGTGTGTGTGTTGCAAAAATGTTGTTAATGATGCAGTTATGTCCCAAGTGGCAAAAGTTGGGAAATGAGGCGTTAGGGTTTCCCTAACACCCCACCCTCACAAACTGGCAGGAGAGGAGTTGTGGGGTGTGTCTTATGCTTTTCAAGCCTAACACTCCCCCAGTCCATCTGTAAATAAGGTCAGATGTGTAGACTTTATGAGAATGGGGTGAGCGTTAGACTTGAGAAGACCATGGCACACCCCACACCTGCTTTCCTGCCTGGTTTGGGAGGGTGGGGTGTTAAGGAAACCCTAATGCCTAATTTCCTAACTTTTGTTGCTTTGACCCTAACTGGAGTATAAACAAAGTTTTTGCAACTTATTTCCTTTCTTTTTGAGTTAGTATAATAGCATCCTTATTTTACTCTGGGCTCCCATGCCTCTGTACATGCATATATGTATGTACCTGTGGAAGCACAGGACCCTCCAGGCCCTATTCTTCCATTTATAGGACAACAGTAATCAAATTGTCACCATAGCCATCTTATTATCCCACCTCATGTACCCAGTACAGACAATTTTAAAATCCCTTCCAAAACATAATTCTGCACAACTACAATGCCATTTCACACCACAGGTGATGAAATTTCATCTGTGAAATGACATCACCTCACCTGAGCTCCTTTGGAATAAAATCAGAATCAAAATTACAGAGCTTTCTGATAAATATATACCTAATAAAGAATTATATAATAAAAAAGGCAACGTGCTAATTTGGAACAATAACAAGGTTAATAAATGCAATTAAAGATAAGAAAAGGGCCTACATGAATTGTAAAAATGACAACAATAATTACAATAGAGATATATATAAGGCTGCCCTTAGAAGATGCAAAATGATGATCAATAAAGAAAAATGGTTAACTGAATTTAGATTAGCACACTTAAAGAATGGTAGGAAACATTTAACCAATATATAAATAAGAAAAGTTTACCTAATACTATCAGACCCCTACTTATTGATAACAACCAGGTTTTACACCCATCAGGTATGGCTAACACCTTTAACAAATATTTTTATTCTGTGCTTGAAGGGAAAAACAAATCAACTTCTGGTTCCATGATTAATTCAGAAAATAATCAGAAATTGAAAATAAGTAGAGAAGGCATAATAAGAAAACTAAACACTATTAAAATAAATTCTTCCCCAGGCCCCGACCAACTTCACCCCAGAATTTTAAAGGAAAGTAAATCATGGTTGACTGACACTTTACGTAGACTTTTCAACCTATCTTTAAACACTGGCAATGTACCAAGGAATGGAGGCAAGCTGAGGTGATACCCATTTTTAAAAAAGGAAATTGAGCCTGTCCATCTAATTACAGACCTACTGTATCAGTCATACTAGCATCTTTGGTAAACTGATGGAATCTATAATAAAAGACATGATTACTAAAGAATTGACTGAGAAAAAATATTTGTGATAATTCACAACATGGTTTCAAACCTAAGAGATCTTGTCTGAATGCTAATTTTGCCTTTTACAAGAGAGCAAGTGCACTACTAGAACAAAAGAAATCTGCTGATGTTATCTATCTAGATTTATTCAAGGCTTTTGACAAAGTCCCACACTCTAGACTTATTGAAAAATTGATTGTGTTGGAATTAAACCCATTGGTAATAAGATAGGTAATGTCATGGCTTTCAGATAGAAAGCAAGTAGTTAGAATCAGAGGCTTTAAGACTAATATGGGGATGGTGACAAGAGGAGTACTGATGGGCTCTGTCCTGGGTCCTTCATTCTTTTCTTTTTTTTATTTCTGATCTTGATAAGAGCATTAGAAGTTATGCCATAAAATTTGCCGACAATAATACAATTCTGGAAGATGTCGGTACAAAAAGAGGCGTGGATACCTTGAAATCTGATCTTGTAACAGTAGAAAACTGGACTAGAGCAAATGGAATGATGTTCAGTCAAGATAAGTGTGTTGTTATGCACTTAGGTAAAACCAACAAATGCTACAACTACAGTCTGGCAGGAAAGTCTTTAAGTGCAATAACAAGCGAAAGTGATCTCGGAGTAACTGTCACTGATGACCTGAAGTTTGGAAAACACTGTACAGAACTTGCAATTAAAACAGACAGAATAATTTCTCATATAAAAAAGATCAATTATCTCAAGAAATAGTTGTATCATATCATTGTATAGAACCTATGTACAACCATTACTGGATTACTGTTCTCCACTGTGGAGTCCTACTTTATGTAGGGATGTGAACAAACTGGAAGGGGTGAGGAGGCATATTACAAGAATGGTCAATGGATGCAAAAATATAACTTATGAAAACAGAATCAGAAAATTAAACTTTTACACATTGGAACTTCGAAGATTAAGAGGTGACCTTCTTTCAATGCATAAAATCTCTAAAGATCAAACTTTATTATCAGATCTTGGACTTGTCTTTGCGTATAGAGGTATTTCACTTAGGAGCCATTCTTACCAGTTAAAACTTACCAATTCTAAAAATAACACTAGAAGAAGTTATTTCACCCAAAGAGTAATATCAATTTGGAACATGCTCCCTAAAGAGGTAGCGGAAGCTACTTCTTTTGCAAATTAAAAAAAAATAGTCACCTGTTAAGGACTGAAAATGGGAACTAAGCCTGCCTGTAGGAGATGTACCTTATAGGGCACATGGTCTTCTGTACATCTATACTTTCATAGTATGAGTCATAGTAGAATGGATGGATGGATGGATGATAGGGGTTTCTGGAACACAAGGGTGTGGAGGGCCTCGGCACTCAACTTGGGATTTGAGGTTCGAGCAGACTCGATAGACTGTAAGGCCTAATCTGCTGGCAATTAGTATGTTAGTATGAATTGTAGGTGTGAAAACACATTTTGGGCAGGAATTGAAAAATGACAGCTATGACATACATGAGGTGGGATAATAAGAAGGCTATGTTGAAAATGTGTAGTAAAAATATTTAACATTTCCCAGGTTATGAATGGGCATAGTGATATTTGCAAGGAATGGTCATAACTTTGGAATTTTTTCATATTTTGACCCAAAATTTTCAACATTGTCTTCCTATGACCTCACCTCATGAACCCCATAGGCGACAATGTTCAAATCTGTGCCAAAACACTATTCCACATCACAGGTATGAAAACACATTTCAGACAGAATGTGAAAAATGACAGCTGTACTGTTCATGAGGTGGTGTTAAAAAATGGCTATGCTGAAAATTTGGACTCAAAATATTGAAAATTATGAAAGTTATGGATGTGCCTAGCACAATTTTAAGGAACGCATGTAACTCAGGCATGTTTAGGAATTTTTTACCAAATTTTCAACATGGGCTTTTGGGACTACACCTCTCGAACACTGGCACTGTCATTTTGTTAATCGGTCCTGAAAGGTTATTTTGCGCAGTGACCGCAAAATTATCTTGCGGGCCCAATTAATTAAACCACAGTGACAGTGTTCTTGAGGTGGGGTCCCAAAAAGTCTATGTTGAAAATTTGGTGAAAAAATACCTAAAAATGCCAAAGTTATGAACATAAGTTCAAAATGCCAAATACATTATATGCCACTTAACTTGATTCCTCAGTTCGCTGTTCAACTTTGAAGAGTGCAGACATGCCCCAATCCACAGAAGTTGACAGCCTATGACCTCCGGTGGTAAGTATAGGGTAAGGGGGTTGTGGGGTGGTGGTTGCTCAGTGGGAGGTTCGGGCTGGGAGGAAGGGGGGTCAGTGGTAACAACGAGGGACTGTTTCCTTTGGTAACCCATGAAGTGGGCGCATGAGGAAAGGCGCCATCCATTACGGCGACACCTTCCTCATGCAATCCACTCATGGCGACCGAGAGGTAGAGTGACCGGATGAGTGGGTGGGCAAACTAGGCGACAGGATGTCGCTATATGTACGTGTGCAGGGGGTAGCGAGCACGGTGAGTGTGGGCTGGGAGGGGGTGGAGAGGCTATGGGGGTGGCGCTGCGGTTGTCGGTCAAGCTGCGTCATGATGTTGGGATTGGGCAATGGCTGGGGTGGCTGAGGTACTGGGTTTGGGTCTGGGTGCTGGTGCAATTTTTATTTTGCCCGGCCCAAACCTTTTTATTTTTACTACTTTCACCCCCCTGACATGTACCCCCCTGGAGTTGAGAATCCTTAAGTAGGGGGATGTGGGGGGTGAAGCCTCTCTGTGAGGTGGTATGCAGACCCCCACAGAAAGTATTGAAAATATGTCCTGCCGCCATTGTGCTGGAGCGCCAGGGTTGTCAGAGTGCTGAAAATGTGTTCAGCACTCTGACTGAGCAATAACGGCGATCGGCTTTAGGCGTTCAACGTTATCACATAAACCCATTTTCTTTGTTTCAGTTTTTTTGTTGTTAATGCTCTTTATTAAGTTTCAAAAAGGAAAACAAGCATGTAATAGTACAGGGTTCTATAAATATATCAACATTTTCAGCATACAGGGATATGATACAGTAAACCAGGTTACAATCAATGTTACAGAAACCACTATTTTTGTTTAGCTTTTTGAACATGCTTGCCTTATCCAATGAGGGAGATACACTGGTGCAAGTTACTGTTGTATTGTGAGGACCCTACTTTCTGAGTGGGATCAGCAATGAAATGTGAGAAATGTATTACTTACATACATACCAGTTGGGACAGTGTCTTAGATAAGAGTGGTTTGAGTTCTCAGGACTAATGTCTTCATGGCTTCTGGAGATCTCTTATCTGCCATATCCTATGACAAGGCAATCAAAGTGCATCCTATGACCTGTAACACATCAATGGTACCACAAAGTATGCAGTGTACTTACAGCATATGTACACACACACAATATAATATAACTGATAGATAAATCTTAATGCATTACTGGCTTTCTTCTTCTGTACTATATTCCCAGAAGTCTGTCGGATAAGTCCTTTAGCACCATAGCATTTTCCACTTACTGGAGCATAGGTGTGAAGATAGGAACCTGAGCATGTGTTGAGTGTAGATCAAGAACTTTAGCCTAACCAATACCTTTGGGTGGGTTCACATAAGCCATGTAGGGCCTCCAGCAAGTAAGATAATTTTCTAGTTGGTTCAGTTTGGAATGAGAGACTATCTAACTGCACCAGACTGTCATTGAGGATAATATTTCCCTATTCCTGGAACCCTGGGGCTGCACCAGTTACAGAGGAGGGCTTTCTTTGCTTGCATGGACAGCATAACCAACAACTTGAAGGAGGGATGTTTAAGTATCAGGGAATCTGGCTTAATGCTCAGTAGTAAGAATGTGGGCAAGTGTGGGATGTTTACTTATAGCACTGACTTGCCAAGGTAACACACTTGGGCCCAGAATACTTTTCACTTTGAGCAGGACCAGAGAATGTAGATGAGATCTCCCCCTCTTCTTGTCAACACCAACATTTGTCATGTTCAAGCACCCCAACTGAATGGAGCACAGCTGGGGTCCTGTACCATGAATGCAGTTCTTTATTTTGTATTAACCTGCTATGTGCATCCCTTAGGAGTAAGTGTGTGCTATGACAGGCCTTTGTCCATTGGGCATCTGTGATCTCTGCCCCTAACAATTACTTCCATTTTCTTTTAGACACCTTCAACTGACTGTGCCTGTTATCTCTAAGCAGGGCATATGTTTTACCTGCTAGACCTTTGGAGGTTTTTAACCACTTTGATAACTCTTCATTCTCCTGATCAAGGGCTGAGTCTGGAAACAGGGGCTTAACTGCCTCACATATTTACAAGAATCTCTAATGATCTTGGTGAGGGAGCACCCATTCCTGTTGGAGGGAGTGGAATGGTGCAACCCTATCCATAACCTGATTTGTAGTCTTTGTGGAACAGGATACCATTGACAAACCACTGTGACCAGCTCAGTGACTTCCTGTCTATTCAGATTCATGGGTTATTCCATAGTGGACTATATCCACTTGGGATTGGGTTTGCCCAGATCTTCTGATGGACAGCAAGCCAATTTTTGGTGGCAGGAGTCATAGTAGGATGTTGTGGGTGGGGTTTGCAAGTGGGAATGTAAAGCAAGAAGGCAGTAGAGTTCACCTCCTAGCACTCAGCTCCTTGTGGACCCATTGTGGTGATTGATCAGTTAAAAGGATAAACCATAGTTTTGTTTGAGATTCATGGAAGGCAAGTTTGTAGCACTCCATCCATGACAAATTCCACCCTTCCTGTTTCCAGTGCGCCCAGAGTTTATTTCGGCTGCACCTTGGCTTCTTACATTCCCACAAGTAATCTCCCATTAACTTATTGATTTTTTGGTACCAGATCTGAAGGCAGTGGAGGGCGATGTGCATGAGGAGGTAAAAGATCTTGGGGCCGTTACCATATTTATAGCTGCAATTTTCCTGGCCAGGGTAAGGTTCAGCAGCTTCCACCTATCAAATTCGGTCCTACATGAGACCAGGAGGGATTGAAAGTTTAATTCCCATGTCTTCTCAGTTTGTGTGGATATGATAATACCCAGATAGGGGAGGCCCTCATTAGCTCATATCAGGCTGGAGTTAGCAGCTATGCTTGGCTGACACTGCTGGTTCAGGGGCATTAGCTCCATTTTGGCCTGACTGAGCGTTAGGCCCAAAATTTCAGTGAAGGAGTTCAGAAGTGCTTGGAGGGGGTGTAGGGCCACTTGTGCATTTGCTAATGGAATGAGAAGTTCATCCACGTACATGAGGGTAGAATACTGCCTTTTACCAATTTCTATACCCTCTATCTGGGGGTGCTGTGGAATGGCCGCCATAAGTGGCTCAATGGCCAGAACAAAAAGCAGCGAGGACAGGGGACAGCCCTGCTGTGTGCCCCTCTGTAATGGAAAGTGCACAGATGTATTACAGTTTGTGGACACCCTAGCTGTGGGTGATCAGTAAATGGCTTGAACCCAGGTTCTGATTCTATCCCCAAAACCCTGGTGAGTTAGGACCGTATGCAGATAGTCCCATTCCAGGGAATCAAAAGCCTTCTTGAAATCCACTGCTAGGGTAGTAGAAGGCCTTGTCAGTCCACTTGCTGTGTGGAGAAGGCTAAACAGTGACCTGATGTGGTCCACCAATTCCTATCAGAGATGAAGCCCACCTGTGCCAAATGTATCAAGCTAGGTAGAAGGGGGTTTAACCTTCTGGCTAGGGTCTTGGCATACACCTTGCTGTCAGCATTGATCAGTAAGACAGGGCTATATTTGGAGGCCACCTTTGGGTCCTTCTCCCTTTTTTGAATAACTGTGATGACAGCTTCCTAAGTGAAGGCAGGAGGGTGCTGGCCATCTGCTTCTGCATACACTTGTGTCGGGGGGGCAGATTTGGTGTTTTAATGCCTGTAAAAATTTTACTGGGAAGCTGTCTCCTCCAGGGGCTTTGCCCCCATGTAGGGAACACAAGGCTTCAGTGAGCTCCTTGATGGTTAGTACGGAGTCAAGAGACTGAGCCTGCTTTGGGCGAGAGTTTGGTTGGGAGGCGTGTATGTAAAAAGGGTTGGGTTGTCGCCGAGGGTTTACTGTGCATAGTCTTATATAGCCCAGAATGGAAGGATGTCATAATGTCATTGATGTCCTGCAGGCTGGATATCATGCTACCTTGCAAATTGTTTAGGCCAGCAATATGTCTGTCTGCAATTTGCTTCCTCAAATGGTAGGCAAGCAGTTTGCCCCTTTCTTCACAGAACAGGTGGTGGACAAGTGGAACACCCTGCCAGAGGAAGTGGTGGGGGCTGAAACAATCACAGGATTTAAGAATGCATGGGATAGACATAAAGGAATTCTGGAGGTCAGGGGTAAGGGGCAACAGACTTCTAGGAAAACAAACTGAACTTACAAGCTCAAATGGGCAGACTGGGTGGGCCATAGGCCCTTATCTGCCGACACTGTCTATCTATCTATGTATCTATGTCTCCCCTTTACCAATGCCTGTGCTGGGTATGCAAAATTGCTGTCTTGGCCTTTCTGCTGATTAGCTGATTAATCTCAAAGCATAAACTGAGCACTTTGCATCCCAGTATGGAGTGGGGGGAGGGTACATTTTGGGCTTTGTATTCATTCTCAGCTTTATGCAATTCCCCCTTGAGTTTAGCTAGGTGATGTTCTCATTCCTGCCTCCTTCTAGAGGTGTAGCTCATTATTCTTCCTGTCATGGTGGCCTTGTGCTTCTCCCAAGTTGTCTTGGCCGATGTGTCACTAATGGGGTTCTCCTGCAAGAACAGGGTGGTCTCTTCCCTTGCCCATTTAAGAAAATCTGGGTCACTGAGCAGAAGGGAGTTCAACCTTCAACTCGAAGATAGTTGTGGCGGAGGGTCCCATGTAACAAAATGCTGTTCAGGTGCGTGATTGGAGAGAACAATGGGCAGAATAGTGGAATCTAGTGCGACCTGCATCAGGGAAGGGCAAGTCAGCCAGTAGTCTAATCTACTGAAAGTTTTATGCACACCTGACTGGAAGGTGTAGCCCTGGATCTGGGGAGTGGAAACTACGCCAGATGTCAGGGAGGCCATCGTCCATTATTACGTGTACCAGAGCTCATCATCCCCCCGATGTGTGACTCCTTACCTGAAGCACTCCTATCCAGGAGAGGCTTTAGGGTGAGGTTAAAGTCCCCTCCCATAAGGATGGGGCAATTCGGGCTGGTGAGGGAGTTGAGGGCACTGGCAATTTCATGCAAGAATTTAGCAATGTCGTGATTCGGAACATAGACATTGCACAGAAGGACTGGCCTCTCGGGGTGGACATGGAACAATTATCCAATGCCCTGATTGGTAAGCTTGTGTGGAGGACATTGTCCACTTGAGGGATTTATGTAATAAAATCACTACTCTGCACTTTCTGGTTGGAGCACATGCATGCAGCTCCTGCCCCACCCAGTCCATAACTAGGGAGGAGTGGTCATTATGGGTGAGAAAGGATATTTTAAGACTTGAATCTTTTTAAATGTGAAAGCACCTTTTTCCTTTTGCCGGGAGTATTAAGCCCTCTCACATTCCAGGTATGGCACACTAACACAGCTATATTCTAACATGGGGGTATCAAAATGTGTTTTACGTGCACTGTGCTGGGGGGGGGGGGCATTGTAGTCTCATAGCCTGTCTGCAGAATCACCAAGTCTCCCACCAAAAGCAAGAAGTATGATACAAAACAAGTGGCATAGCCTAGCTTTAAGCTGTGTTCCTGTTCACACTTTCTCTGACTCTGTTTTGCTCCAGCTTCAGCTAAACACCTTGCTATGACATCATTGCTTTGGAACTTAGATAAGCCAGTTACAATCAATGATAATATTATCCAACTAATTACAGTTACGCTAAACAAACAGTAGTTTGGGAAGAGCAGTGGTGAACAGCCAGTACAAATGTGTGCTTAGCAGCTTGTCACTCTCTTCTTGGGGGTCTGGTTTCCCTCATATCTTGGCTAAAACCAAAAGAATACAGTAGCACCTGTGCCGACCTGTAACCATCAGCCTACTAGCCCCTCTTGGCTGAGAGGTTCTGGGACCTCGCTTATTATTGTGAAGGGGCCATGCTATTGAAAGTAGTTTATAGCACGGGAGAGGGGAAGGAACAATGAGGAAGTGGGTAGTTCCCCTGCCATACATACATATATAAAGACTTAGGCTCAAGTGGAGCAATATGGCACGCAGTATGGAATACCTTATTGCTGCAGTATGCTAATGGCAGCCTGTTGACCCCCCCCCATTTATTCTCTTACCTGTACATTTCTTTGAGAGAGCATATGATTGGAGCTCTTACTGCAGCCAGCTATAAAGCACTAAAGTTATCGAGCCCAGCTGTATCTGTAATGGCCCCTTGTGGCACAGTATCAGCTACCATATCTTGAACCTTTGTTCCTGCTCCATATACAGAGCTACATGCTGATATGGTTTCCCCATCAGCTGTAAGGCATCCGGGAGTGGAGACACTAGTATTCAAACAAAATGGAATAGTGGTGGCCTGTCTCTTTACCCCTGCTAAATCACATCTGCATTGAATGAGATCTCACATGATGTGTAACAGGATCAATAGCTAAGGGCTGCTCTTTGTCCTCACTACCAGCCCAAGGTAAAGACTATGAAAAAAGGGGACAGATAATGTCTGGCCCAATAACAGAGGGCCTGCAGCTTTACAATAACACTAAATCTTGTCATACTTTGCTAACATTACTTGGTTCCATTTCAAGAAGGGCCTTAGGCATGTCAGTTTCTGATGGTAGGCGTGCAGGTGTAGTGTTGTGCGAAACTGAAAAATTTTTCCCCATGAAATATTTCACGTAATTTGCGCATTGCGCGAAATATTTCATTGGGTGAAATGCAAAACAAAACAGAAATTCTCTGCTCACTGGTGAACTTTCACTACCCATGGCTGAAATTTCAAGTTGCCAAAGTTCTCCCTGTTATCTAGTGGTCCCCCCAACCCCCTGGCCACTCACCGGCCCACATTATTCTCCCTGGTGTCTAGTGGTCCTCTGGTTGATTACTGACTGTAATTTAATAAAGCCTCTTCCCCCGAGTTACCCTGGCTCCCTCATGTCCTTTAAAAAAAAATTAAACCCACACTCCCTGGTGTTTAGTGGTCCCATCCTCCAGCCACTCACTGGCCCAAATTATTCTCCCTGGTTTCTAGTGGTCCCCCCAGCCAGTCACTGGCCATAATTGAATAAAGCACCCCCCAGTTACCCTGGCCCCCTCAGGTCCTTTTATTAGAAAAACATAAAACAAACCCACACTTCCTGGTGTCTAGTGGACCCCCAACCCCTACCCTGTCATCATGAGCTAGTGCCTACCCCTCTACCCCCCAATACCCTGATCATGCCACTGGCACAACCCTTCACTCACCTCTGTGGCCAGCAACTGAGTGCTTCAGTGAATGACAGCATGCTTGTACAAGCATGCACTCATTCATTTAAGTGCTCAGTAGTGCTCAGTAGCACTTCAATGAATTAGCATGTGCTTGTACAAGCATGTGCTCATTCATTGAAGTGCTCAGTCCTGCTGCCAGTCAAGGAGGTGAGTGGAAGGCTGTGCCGGTGGCCTGATCGGGGTACTGGGGGCGAGTGGGTTTACTAGGTTTACTAGGTGTTTTTGGACAAAAGTAGGCCGATGCCCATCGTGATTGTCCCCCACCCTGTGGGTCATGGAGTCAAGGGCAATTTTCTTTGTAGCTAAGCATCAAAGCCAGTCTTAAACTGATTTATACTATTAGAGTCCACTAGTTCCTGCGGAAGAGAATTCCGAAGTTAGGCAGACCTAATTGTGAAGAAGTTATCTTGTTTGTTAGTTTTAGCTATGCTAATTGAGATTTGCTTATTATGTCGCCTTGGTACTGTGCGTCTAGTTGTTAATTCCAATTCATGTTGGAGCATTTGATCTGGTGATTTAAGAATTCTATGCAAGTATAGGATGTTGCCCCTAGTTCTATGTTGGTGTAGTGAATGTAATCCTGTTGCAAGCAGTCTCTGAGAATAATCCAATGAGGCAAGTCAAGGGACCATTTTAGTAATGCATCTCTGCACTTTCTCAAGACATAGGATATTGTTTTTTATATATGGATTCCAAAAAGGGGATCCATAGTCCATGTGCAGTCAAACATAGGCCCGGTAAATAGGAATTATACATTGTTCTGAATTGGTAATGAAGGTGTGTTTTATTCTATTAAGCAATCCGTTGGCCGTATGAGCAATTTTTAAACAGTGGTATGAGGAAGTGAGGTTGTTGTTAACTAGGATTCTTAGGTCTCTTTCTCTATCTGATGTTTTAAGGGGGGTGTTGTTAAGATGGCAATACTGTTGGGGTTGTTTCATCCAAAGTGTAGGACCACAAATTTGTTTGTGTTGAACTGCATCGAAGTAGTTTGTACCCAGAGTTCGATAATTTTTTAGGTCCAGAGTTAGGGAAAAATACATGATCTGAGCTGTCTACTCTAGCTCCCAGTTTAGTGTCATCTGCAAATTTTTCTAGAATGTTGTCTGATTGAATCTGCATATCACTAATAAAGATGTTGAATAATGTGGGTCCCAGCACTGGTCCCTGGGATACTCCACTGGTGACTGACACTGGGCTGGAGAGGAAGTTACTTATCTTAACTCTCTGGGTCCTATTTGATAACCAAGTATTGACCCAGTTTGGCAAACATTCAGAGAATCCAAGTAATGATAGCTTGCTAACTAGTTTACCACGCAGAACTTTATCAAAGGCATGGCTGAAATCAAGAAGCATGACATCCATAGGGATGTTTCTATCAATCTTTTGATTTATATGGTTATAGAATGAGACTAAGTTGGATGTACAGGAATAGCTTTGTCTGAAGCCATGCTGGGTCTGATCTGTGACATTTAAGATTTCCATTTCTTTTTCTAGGTAAGATTTTATGATTCTTTCTATAACCTTACAGACAATGGAGGTCAAACTTACAGGGCGGTAATTTTGGGCGACTGGTCTATTACACCTTTTAAAGATCAGGGTGACAGTGGCTTATTACCAATCATTAGGGATGCTACTATCATTCAGTGACTTATTGAAAATGATTGATAATGGATACGCAATTTCTTCAGTTGTTTTCATTAGGGGTCTGGCATTAATATTGTTTGGTCCAGGGCTGGTTGTTTTCTTCAGTTGTTTTTAAGGCAGAGACCACCTCTTCTTGAGTTATGGCATAATTATGACTGTGACTATCTGTATCTGAGAAGGTTGAATTTAATAAGTCTTTTTATGTTTGCTTGCATGCATGGGCAAGAAACATTATGTGGCAGCTTAGGAGAGAAGTGGGTTGTGGAGGTGCAGCACTGTGGCAGTCAATAGCGGCACTGCATTTGGGGGCTTGGCACTAGTGGACCAATGCAGGCACACTGTGCTGATGACATTGGTTTCCAAAAGTGCCATTAAGTTGAAATGATTTTGCCACTGCAATGAGGGGCCACCTCATCAATGCAGCATCAGCCATTCCACTGCAATGAGGGAGCAACCCGTCATTGCAGGGTGGTATCTTGCCTAGTGTAACATGTTTTTATAAACATGGCAGCGGCTTGACACCGCCTCACAGCCCCCTGAAATCTGACGGGGTGGCCAATTCCCCTATCAGCATGCCCCTGACCCAGTTCATTTGCCAACAGGGGAGCCCACTCCTCATCGGCATAATGTAACCACCTCCCCCATTTGTTGTGCGCTGAAGGGGTGCCCAATCCCCCTCGGCATCATGCCCCCCAAAACAGTCATTCTTTGCCGAAGGGGACCCATTCCTCATCGGCTTAAGTCCCCCACCCCAAAAAAGGCAGGTGGCACACTGGGAGCCCACCCCAGTGTGCTGAAAGCAAGTCTGAAAAAAACCTTCAGTGACATCTTTTTTTTTTTCTCCCTGAAAGAAAGGAAATGGCCCCATGCCAGTCACCGTCCCTCCCCAAACCCGCACTTACCCACTGCGCACCCTACATCCCCACACCCAATACTTACCTCTGGAGCCTGGTGCGACGATCTTCAGTGGACCGGGAACATGTCTGCACTCTTCAAAGCCGACCGTGAACTGAAGAAATGCTGGTAAGCTGTATAATGGCATAAACAGGATGTTTTCAACTTTAATGCATATCTCAGGCATTTTTGGGAATTCTGGCACCAAATTTTCTACATGGTGTTATTGGGATCGTTCTTCATGAATTCAGCCACTGAAATGGTGTTATTCAGTCCCGACAGGTGATTTTGCAGTTACTGCGTGGAATCACCTTTCGGGACCGATTAATGAGACAAAAGTGCCAGTGTTCATGAGGTGGGCTCTCAAAAAGCCTAGCCTATGTTGCAAATTTAGTGAAAAGAAAATCAAAAAAATTACTGTTTAATGACCGTGCATTGCAGTTTCCATGCACACTCGTAACCTTGTGAATTTGTAATATTTTCACTCCAGATTTTCAACATTGGAATTTTTCTACACCTCCTTATGAACAGTACAGCTGTCATTTTTCACATCCTGACTGAAATGTGTTTTCACACTTCTGGCACAGAATAGCACAGTTGCTGTGGGAAGTCAGTGTTCTGGACAGATTAAAAAAATTACAGTGGCACTGTTCATAAGCAGAGGGGCTAAAATGCCTATGTTGAAAATTTAGAGACAAAAGTCCATGAAATGACTGTGGTATGAGCATACGTTGCACAGTTTCCATGCACCCTGGTTATTTTGTAATATTTTCACTCCAGATTTTCAATACTGCCATTTTTTCACACCTCCTTATGAATAGTACAGCTGTCATTTTTCAAATCCTGCCCAAAATATGCATTTACACATCTGGTGCAGAATAGAGCAGTTGCTGTGGGAAATCAATGTTCAGGACAGATTAGGAAAAGCATAGTGACACTGTTCATGAGCAGAGGTCACAAAATGCCTATGTTGAAAATTTGGTGAAAACATTCCACTAAATGACTGTGTTACGTGCATGCATTGCACAGTTTTCGTGTAAGCCCGGAAGTCCAAGTGTTTTTAATATTTTCACTACAGATTTTCAACATTGCCATCTCTTCACACCTCCCTATGAATGGTACAGCTGTCATTCTTCACATCCTGCCTGATCTGTGTTTTCGTACATCTGACGCAGAATGGCACGGTAGCTGTGGGAACTCAAAGTTCAGGACACATTAACAAAATCACAGTGCCACTGTTCATGAGAAGAGGTCCCAAATGCTTACATGAGGTGGGGGTCACAAAAAGTCCATGTTGAAAATTCGTAGTGCAAATACCAACAAACGCTAAGGGCATTAGGGTTTCTAAACATACTGTAACATCCCACCCTGTACAGACTGACAGGCATCAGGGGTGTGCCTTGGACTCTTCATCCCCAGAGTTCACCCCATTCTCCTATTCTGCACCCTTTTCAGTGAATGTCCTTATGGAATGGAGTGACTCTAAAGCTGAACACCCCAAGGCACATCTCAACACGTGGTGGTGTCTGCAGGATAGGGTGAAGTGAAATGGCATGAACGTTATGAGTGATGACCCAAATGCATACCCCAATGCTTGTCCGTCTCTGCAGGGTGGAGGTGGGGTTGGTTTGAAGTTCAATACTTCACTGCCATTCCTAGTCTGCATCTCTCTAACTCCTGCATTTACAATGATAATACCAGCAAGCAAACATTTGTCATTGACAAATGTTTGTTTTAAAAAGACAGAGCAAAAGTAGCCATTAAAAGGATTGGCTATGTCAATTTCGGACATGAAAGTATTGTCGCTACTAGTTGTAGGACCAATAGGTTTTGTATTTGAGTTTTTATTATATAGGTAGGAAAACAATTTCTGATGATTTTTAGAATGGGCCAACCCGAATTCTACGTTTTTTTTGGATTTTTTGATCATATATTTTAAGGTGGATACCAAATTTTTGTAGTTGGTATAGATTTTCATCTTGTTTGATGAGTTGCTAGATTTAAGTTTCCAAAATAGTTTTTGTTTCTTGTGAATTTGAGCCATTATTGGTTTAATTATCCATACCGAAATCTTTCCTTTTTTGTTGTATCTTTTTTTGGTGGGAACATGAGTTTCTTCTAAATAAAATAATATGGATTTAAACAAGATCCAGGCTTCCTCTACCGAACGGTTCTGAAGGATGAAGTTCCAGTCTAATTTGCCTAGGGATGCTCTGATGGTGTTAAAGTCTGCCTTTTCATAATCTTTAAAGAATAAATTATTTACCAGTGGTTTGTGCCTATATAACACTTTGAAC
This sequence comes from Neoceratodus forsteri, assembly GCA_016271365.2. Classification (NCBI taxonomy): domain Eukaryota; kingdom Metazoa; phylum Chordata; order Ceratodontiformes; family Ceratodontidae; genus Neoceratodus; species Neoceratodus forsteri. Next base: position 953,207,589 of record CM028134.1, read on the forward strand.
ATGATTGTAATATGATCGCTGGTGCCCATAGAAGCCAAGATTTCTAGGCTGGATTTGTTTTCCTCTATGTTGGTAATAAGGAGGTCAAGGACATTATCCTCTCTTGTAGGTGAGTTAATAAGTTGGTCAAGTCCTAAATTGGTAAGGGTAGTGATCATTAGTTTTTCATGTTGGTTGGATCCCTCCAGTGATAGCCAATTAATGCTGGGCATGTTGAAGTCTCCCAGGATTCTAACATCTCCCTGATCTGCTAAGTATGAAATGTCCTGCAAGAGTTGGGTAGTATAAGTGAGCTCAGCCAAAGGGAGGGGGGTGATAGCAATTGCCCAATATGTCCCTCAAGATTAATTTTCACCCATATGGCTTCCGTAGTTGTTTGTAATTGAATTTCATATGATGGAATCCCTTGATTTACATAAATGCAAACCCCACCTCCTGCTTTCCCTACATGATCTTTAAGTTAGAGTTTATATCCTGGTGGGTGCTATCTGCTGACAGGGTGGGGGTTGGGATTCACTAGACACCAGGGAGATTGGACATGTTATTTATTTTTTTTTTTTTACTGAAGGAGACTAGGGAGGACTCGGAAGGAACATGAGGCAACTCAAGGGGAAGGATGGCTTTATTTAATTTTATCCGGAGATCAGCCGGGAGGGAGGAACAACCACTAAACACCTGGGAGAGGATAATTTTTCCCTACATTTTAGCCAGTGAGCGGTGGGGGACACTAGACACCAGGGACTAGGCATGTGACTCTCAGGGGAAAATGCCCACTTGGGGTGAAATTGCAGGTGAAATCTTGCCATTTCACTGCACTTTAATGAAAAATTTTACGTGGCAAAAATCACCAATTTAGCAGCAATTTCACAAGCAAAACTTTATTTCACAACATCTCTACTCCTGTATGTAAGAGGGTTCCCTCATTTGCGTGGGAGATGTGTTTAATGAAAATGTTGTATCCACATTGCATATGGGATCCTTAGAATATGGTTCTAACTCTGTTCAAACACTTAGCATGGCACTATTCCTGTTAGTACTATGCTATTCTTCTAAATATGGGAGAGAAGGCATTGTAGAGTTTATTCCATCTTCACATAATAAATGTTACCAAAAGTGTATGCTTGTTAACACTCAATATGATTATACATCCTGTGGCATTTCAAGAAGTGTTACCCCTTCTGCACATTGTGGTCAGAATAATTAGAGCAGTATACAATATCTGAGTAATCCAAAATACACACTCTGGACATGGCAATATTATTATAAGTAGTGGCAGAATGTAGGGTCATAAAAGCAGTGCACCTATCGAGTTTACTGAAGAAGGTGTGTGGACAGTGTCTTCTCATGTTTTTACATTTTTTTTGTTTCTTTGTTTCTCCACCGCTCAGTTTGCTCTCATTCAGGAGGGTGCCTCAGACTCATCCACCTCTATGTACACTAGGTCTCACCACCAGCTGTCTTCCCCCAGGGCTTACCCCCCGGTGAGGTCAGTGGGGGGAGTCCAGGCTCACACCGAGGACTGGGTCCAGTTTGGGCTTGCGAGCCCATCTAGCCAAGGAGCAGGACATGAGGGCACCCACCATCATCAAGCTGATGGTGATTTTCTCCATTTTGTTCTGGTCCCCTGGGAAGTGTAGAGTGCAGTGATGTTCAGGCATGCACCGCATGCTCCTGTGCAACATGCATTGACATCTGCCCCATCTACCCAATCTGCTGGCCCAAGCTGCCTTTCCCCCAGCTTCCACCAAGAGACAGGTAAGCAGTGGGCTTCACTCAACATTCTCCGAGGAGGAGGAGGAGAGAAGTCCATTGGATGCTCGATCCTTCTCCCCCAACTAACCCCCAACAACCCAAGGTCACTCCTGATCCCGGGTCACTGGTGTAGTGGTAGGTGAGACTTGGTGCCTCAGCCATCTGTGCCACTGGGCCAGCCTCATGTGTTTATATTTTGACTTTGTTGTCTTCATGTCATAATGGTACAGTAGGCTGTAATCAGGAATGGAAGTAATTTGTATTTTCATTGGTATCCCTCCCTCCACCAGAACCAGACCCTGTCTCATGCAGGATGGGGTGTCATGTAACAATTCAGAGCTGCATGCTGCCTACAGTAATGTTGGCTACAGTCACAGGCAGGATACCACCCATAACTGCTAGGCTCATTTGCCTGTACTCCACATCAAAGGGCTGCATACAAGATGGGCCAGCAAGCCAACATGCTTATGTCAATGAAGTCAGAATAATTTCTTATGAAGATATCCACCAGCCCTGTATCTCCTTGAATCCCACTTCACAATCCAGGAACCAGGCAGCAAGCACCACATGCTAATGTGCAGTTGCTTGGGAAAACTGGTTGATGGACAAGAGCCAGAGGGCAGTGGTAAAAAGGGTGCATTCCAAGGAGAAGGGGGTAATGAGCAGGGGAGCAGGGTACCCCAGGGGTTAGTACTGGGGCCAGTCCATTTCAATAAATTTCTAAGCAAAATAGCAGAGGGACTGGAGGGAAAGGTATGTCTAATTGCAGATGATACAAAGATCTGTAATAGGGTGGATACGCCGGAGGGGAAGGGGTGGAGGCTATTAGGAAAGACTTATTTATTTATTGAATTTTGTTGAACAGGTAGGCCCACTGAGACTAGAAGTCCTTTTTTCAGGGGTGACCTAGTTGGGGGGATACAATTTGTAACTAACTGAAATTGAACCAGATTAAGCTGTTGGTGGTATTTTTAGTGAATGGGCAAAGTTTGGCCAGGACACCGGGAAAATTCCCCTACTGCATTGCTGGCAGTAGGGGGACTTGCTGCTGTGAATTAGATCACTTGTGGTCAAGACTTGATGGAAGATGGACATTGTAGAACATGGAGAATGGTTGGGCTCTACTAGAATGGTTGATGGAACTACAGAGATAACTGGCAGTCAGTTTACTGATAAAGATCTGGAGGATGATGAGATTGTCATTTCAACAGAGGATTTAACATTATCTGTGGCTTTGGTTAAGAATGGGACCCTTTCTGCAACTGATATTATGGAGGACCGGCAGGAGCAGCTTAAACTGCAGCTTGCTGAGCTAGCTTGAGAGCATGAGCATGTCAGGAAACAGCTGATTTCATTGCCTTGTGATGATTTAACTGTCATTTTGTCTCCTCCGGCGTCACCGATATAGACTTTGGGTCTCAGCATTCCGTTTCCAACAAAGATCAGTCGGGTGAGTTATTACATGAAGTTTCCACTGTGATACAGCCCAAACAATCTTCTTGCAATGCTTTTTTGGCTGGCAGTAGAGAATCTGAGGTGATTCTGTGCCGAGAGCCATTAACAGAAGTTGGATCACTTGCAGTCACTCCTGTCATTCCTCAGGTTGCTGCAGTAACTATGGATGTCCCGGATGTGTCTACATCGGAGCGTGGAGGCTCCGTTTCCACTGGGCAAGTAAAAACTTTAACTAAAGAAGCAGGATTTGTCTTTCAGCTTCTGGCCACACATCTTATTCAGCGCTGCAGCCTACAGAGGTAAAATGCATTTTTCAGACAGAACCTCTAAATCAAGATGGAGTTTTGGAATTTTCCTTTCTGAAAAAGACAGTCTCATCACGAGGAAGGGAAAGAGAAAAGGGCATCTATGATTTTTTCTAAAAGGAACTTAGGGGTACTAGATGGGGTACAAACAGACTCTCCACCCATTTGTGCAAGAACTGGTCCTGTATCTTCTATTGATGTGCCCCCTTTACAGCCCTTGACTGATTAAACCTGGTCCCCTCAGCAAGCTTTAAGTGAAGCTGGCTGAACTTTGAACAAAGGATCTTGGTGACCAACACCTGACTGGGACCCCAAGCTGAATTTTTCCCCAAATGAGCTGACATGGAAGCCACAATTGCCAAACTCACTTGTCACTCCAGAAATTCCTGTAGGGGTAAAGGGGGGTGATGGACTTTCTGACAGGGCCTTACAGGCCACTACTCCTGCAGTTCTTATTGATTTAGGAGCTGAACAACCTGCTGATATTATACAGGGTAACCCTGGAACTGAGAAGCCCCTAATGTCAGAATTTTTTTTCTAAAATTAAGAAAGAAGCAGCACCACACAGAAATGCAGTGCGACTGCAATATAAGGGAGGTTTGGAGGTCAGACCTGATAGGCAATATGTAGAAAAATGTTTATTAAAAGATTCTTTACATTTTTCTCCCAGGGAGGTGTTTGCCTTTATCAATATATCAGGAAAAGATAATTTTGATGTAAGTTTTTTCTCAGCTTATGGCCTGGATTTATTTTGGGAACGGTACAACCAAGTAAAACTTTCTCCCACATGGACTCCCTTTTTGGTGATTCCTTTAACAAAACCCTTAATTAAGTTTGTTACAATAATGTTCAGGAATGAGGGAGTCCATGTGGATGATATTTCATACTGGTTGTCTCAAAAATGTGAGATTTTAAGTTCTCCAGAACCCATATTAGATTCAGAACAGTTTTGGACTGGGGGATGGTGGTTTAAAGTTAAGCTTAGGCAAACTGATACTGGGATAGAACATATTCCAAACTCATTTTTGTTGGATCAGGGTGGGGGGGTTGTTTTTATGTTGGGCAGCCTCGGGCCTGTTACAAATGTGGTTCCAGGACACACTTATCTAATTCATGTGGTAAATCTCGATGTTATAATTGTGGTGAAATTGGTCATATTGCTTTTTAATGGGCAAATCTAACAAAATGTGACCTTTGTGAGGAGACAGGCCATGTTTTCTCTGAATGTGGTTGGGCTGCAAAAAATAAAGCATCTAGTGGTAGTCCAGATCTCTTAATTCAAAAGGCTCAAGACCTGGCCAGAGGTGTTGCCCAGACGAGCCCAGTAAACAGTGGAGAAATAGTTATCCCTTCTTCACATCCCCTTCAGGATTCGTCTGAGGTGGTTGATGCTCCAGATATGATTTCTCCCATTCTTTCTCCTGTTTGTTATTCCGGACAAAAGGAAGTTTCACCTCAGGAGTCTTCTAGTAATCCTCCAGTGACTCAAGTTAGAAGGTCCTCCAGGAATCTTAAACTTCCCCTTGTTCCCCCTCCCTCATTGGAGATGGAATCTAGTAATCCCTTTGCTGTGTTGTCTGCTAAGTGGGGTGATTCAGTTATGGATTGTCAGGAACCTGACTCTCCACCTATGCAGGATAGCCTCCCATCCCCCTTTCAGGTCCAGGAAGGTCATAAGGGTAAAAAGAAAAAGAGAAAGAAAAAAAAAGGGTGGTTGATCCTCAGCTTCATAACTGGCTTGTCTTAGACTTGGTTTGGTGAATGTTCACAGTTTATTGAACTTTCGAAGAAGTCAAGTGATTTATGATTATATACACAGTAATTTTCTGCATGTATGCCTACTGCAAGAAACTTGGATGTATAGTCTAGACCAGGCCAGATTTTTTCAAAGAGAATGGTGTTGGGGTCCCTCTTATTGGTCCTTTGGACAACAAATGGCAGATGGTTCAGGATTTCTTTTTAATTCTTATGATTTTTCCTTAATAAAATTAATGGATTTAATCCCTGGGTGGTTAATGATCCTAGATGGGGTCTGGCAGTCCATGACATGCAGATTTATTAATGTATACTGTTCGCAGTTAAAAGCTGAATGGGTTGCACTGTTTCAGATGATTAAACCCTTTTTATTTACTTCCTTTGAAATTTTTCTCTGTGGAGATTTTAATTGTGAGCTAAAATCGGGTGGGCAATTCAAGGGGTACTGGGAAAAAGATTTATTGTGGCTCTAATGCATTATGTCATCTAATAAAATCATCAGGGTTGGTTAATATTAGCTGCCATCAGCAAGGTGGTCCAAAATTTTTTTATAAAAAACATTTATATACATCCACTATAGACTATATTTTTCTTTCTGATACTCTTCCCTTTAATTTTTACACCTTCCCGGTTTCCTTTTCAGATCATATGCTCCTTCAGTGCAACTTCTCCCCTCATTCCTTACCTAAGATTCAGAAAGCACGGTGGAAACTAAGTGCACTTTTGTTAAAGACCCCTGTAGTATTGCCTACTATCCTAGCATTACTTATTGCTCATCTTTCAATTTCCTTTTTATATGAGGACCTGGGACAACGGTGGAGAGATTCAAAAGAAGATATGTGTAGTTTGCTAAAAAATCAGGGGAGGTCCAAGTAAAATGTAAAATTTCTGCATTATTTAAAACTGCATCAGCAGTTATATTATTTAATTTCTATTGCAAATACCTCAAAAAATGATTATTCTCCTCAAATAACAACCTTAAAGCAACAAATACAAGAGGTGCAATATAACAGAGCTAACACATCCCAGGTGCTCTTTCCATTTGGCATAAAAAAAACAGCCCCATGGTGATCCGTATGAAGCCTTTAAGAAATACAGAAATAACACTAATTTAGTAACACTTTTAAATCAGGATGGACAACTGGTGTGGGACCCAAAGGGACTACATGCTGTTATAAAGACTTTTTTACTATCTCATACACCAATAGTGGCCCCTAGTGTTGAGTACATAAGGCAATTTTTGCACAAAATAAAACTTCTGGACACTCAGTTTAATAAATCATTGTTAATTAACTCAATTACACATGCAGAAATTGTAACTGCAATTAAATCTCAAAAATCAGGCACTTCACCTGGGATTGATGGATTAACTTCCGAGTTATATAAAATTACTTTATACTAATGCTATTATTCATCCAATTATACAGAAAGAAATTGGGGATGGGTTCCATGTGCCCACTGGGGTGCATCAAGGATGTCTCTTAAGCCCTTTATTATATTCTTTTATAATAGACCCATTAATTGAATCACTCTCACAAAATCCAAAATAGAAAGGGGCCTTAGGACCTCCCTTGTTGGAAGAACTACATGTGCAGGCATATGCTGATGATCTTTGTGTGTTTTTTCCAACTATAAGCAAGTGGCAGTATTTTTGGATCATATGGATTTTTATTCTCAGGTTTCCAATTCAAAAATTAATAAGAAAAAAAGTCAAGGTCTGTTCATTGGGGTTGGATATCAATCAGAAATTATTATTCAGGGACTCCGAATTTCCTCACATCCTATTAAAATTTTAGGATTATTATGTGGGCCTCAGAATCTTCCAAAGTTGAATTGGGAAGATGCATTGGCCTCTATAGAGGGCAAAATTCAAATTTGGAAACATTGAAAATTATCCAAATTGAAACGTGTGCAAGTAATAAAACAATCTGTATTTCCAGGTTTATTGTACACTGCAATAATATTTCCATTACCAATACAGTTAGAAACATGAATTTACAGTTTATTTTTTCAGATGTTATGGGGTAACAGACTCAGCCCTATTAAAAGGCAATACACGTATCTTGCAAAAGAAAAAGGGGGTTTAGGGATGGTGGATCCTGTTATTTTTTTTTTTATACATTATTCTTATTGCAAAACATTAGGTGGGATTGTTGCCATCTACATCTAGATATGGGTTATTGACAAAACATGTATTGATTCACTATTATTCTGCTTGGCATGTAAATCCACCTAAGTCCCTTTAGAAATTATTACCACAATGTTTTCAGCCGGTAGCAAAAAAGCTTTTTAAATGGGGTTTATTGGCTCAAGTAGTGAAGGACAGCACAGGAACACACTTATATAAAATGGTAATGTCACTATTATATCCAGCTGAACCAGCCTTTAAAAACTGTCCTTCGATGCGAACTGTGGAGGTACTTCAGAGATTAAATAATCCCAGATTACCAGAATACATGATGGCATTTCTATGGTTTATAGTTTATGGCAGGATTGGAGTTAGGGGCAATGCAAAGCACAAAGCGCTAAATGAAAGAATTTGCCCCTTTCTAGAGTGCATAGCTCAGGAAGAAGCAATGGAGCATTTTTTTTATTTTCCTGTACTTATGCCAGTTCTCTTTGGAAATTCTTAGCCTTAAAATGGAATATGAGATGGTTATTGTATTTGGATTATGACACACTGGTTTTAGGTCACTTTCCTCGGTTAGGGACAATGTATAATTTAGAAACTTTGCACTTTTTTTGTTGCTGTTTAACATATTATTTATGGCAGGCTAGATGCCAATGGGTTCTGTATCAAAAATTGATGTCTTATGGTACTGTGGGATTAATTGATTCAAGGGGCAATGGAAAGGATTTACCTTAAGGATTTTTGATTTTCTACTACTAGGAAGGTGACTGATTGGTGGAAGGGATTCACAAGGTTTATAAAATACAAATAGGAGAAAACAATATTAATTAAATTGTATTACGGAAGGGAAGGGTTTATACGAGTATGAGTGTCCTTAGTATTTTGTATGACTATAAAACATATTTTGGTTAGGTTATTCTTTTTGTATGACTATAATACTTATTTTTTATTTTCTTTTGTATTATGTGTTTTAGTTTCATGCTTAATTTTTTTTCAGTGGTAGTGATATAACATTATTGTCATTTTTGGTTTTGATGTTATATTAATAAAAAATCCCCCTACTCTGCCTGTGGGGGGCCTTGCTTCTTGTGAGCAGAGTGGACACTTTTGTCTATGGTACCAAGATGGTGGATGACAGAGTAGTTGGAGGTGGAACTGCTGGAGATATTTTGGATTTTGACCTGACTACAGCTTCTGCCATGGATTCACACATTTCCAAGATGACAGACTTGGAGGAAAGAGAGAAGGAGGTAGAGCATTACCTTGTCCTTTTGAAAAAGGGAGTGATTGCTTGCAGTAGAAACATAGAAACATAGACTTTGATGGCAGATAAGGACCACTTGGCCCACCCAGTCTGCCCATTTTCCTACCTACTGGATAAGCTGCAGATTTTAGTTAACCAACAGCCTACTTCCTACCACCCCCCCACTATAATTGCCTTATGTCTGTCCCATGCATGTTTGAATTCCTCCACTGTTTTAGACCCCATGGCCTCTCCAGGAAGGTGGTTTCATGCATCCACCACTCACTCTGAGAAAAAAAATGTCCTCACATTACCCCTGAACCATCCCCCCTCTATCTTTAAATTGTGCCCCCTTGTTCTTACACATCTCTTTTTCTGAAAGATGCTGCCCTCCTGGACTTTGTTGATTCCCTTGAGGTACTTGAACATTTCTATCATGTCTCCCTGTCCCTCCTTTCATCAAGGGTATACATATTAAGCTCTCTCAGTCTCTCTTCATATGGTTTCTGATGCAGACCCTGCACCATTTTAGTTGCCCTCCTCTGGACTGCTTCCATCCTGTCTATGTCCTTGCATAGATGAGGTCTCCAAAACTTCACACAGTACTCCAGATGGGGTCTCACCAACTGTCTGTACAGAGGGATAACCACTTCCCATTTTCTACTTGTGATGCCCCTTCCTATGCATGCCAGTATCACCCTGGCTCTCCTTACTGACTTCTCACATTGCTTATCCACTTTTAGATCATCTGATATGACTACCCCAAGGTTCCTTTCCATTTTTGTTGTTGTTAGTACCTCCCCTGCTATTGTGTACTCTTCTCCTGGGTTTTTGTTTCCCAGGTGCATTACTTTGCACTTTTTGCATTGAATCTAAGTTGCCATATGTCTGACCATTCCTCCAACCTTGCCAAGTCCCTTCTCATTCTTTCTACTCCCCTGTGTATCAACTCTGTTACAGATCTTTGTGTCATCTGCAAAAGAGGCATACCTTTCCCTCCAGACCCTCTGCAATGTCACCTATAAAGATGATAAAGAGGACTGAACCTAGTACTGAGCCCTAAGGTACTCCACTAGTGACCCTCTTTCTTCAGAATGTGTTCCATTCACTATTACCTTCTGTGTCCTGTTGTAAAGCCAGTTTGCTACCCAGGCTACCACCCTGGGGCCCACTCCCAGGCTGGCTAGCTTGATTATCAATCTTTTGTGCGGGACTGTGTCAAATGGCTTGCTAAAGTCTAGGTAGGCCATATCCACAGCCCCTCCCTGGTCTATTACTTTGGTCACCCAGTCAAATAAATCTATTAGATTCATCTGACATGACCTTCCTGCTGTAAATCCATGCTGCTTTTGGTCCTGTGCCCTGCTGGCCTCTAGGTACTCAACAATTCTTTCTTTCAGAAGTGATTCCATTATTTTTCTACCACTGAGGTCAAACTTACAGGTCTGTAGTTTCCTGCTTCTGCCTTGCTCCCACTTTTGTGAAGGAGAATCACATCTGCCCTCCTCCAGTCCTCAGGTACCACCCCATCCTCCCATGATTTGTTAAAAAGTGTGGTCAGTGGTGTCACTAGGTCCTCCCTTAGTTCTTTTAGGATTCTGGGGTGAATCCTGTCAGGCCCCATTGCTTTGTCCACCTTGAGTTTTAGGAGTTCTTTCAGGGCTCTTTCTTCTGTAAATGGACTGGTGTCAACCCCCTACCCAGAGTGCTTCTATTGTCTGGTTTAGGTAACTCCTCCTCATCTTCTTTTGTGAATACTGAGCAAAAGTATTCATTCAGTAACTCTGCCTTTTCACTGTCTCCCTCTGTCCACCTCCCCTCTCCCTTATTAATCTTCACTATTCCTCCCTTATCCTTTCTATGCTCCCTAATGTGCCTATAAATGGTTTTATCCCCCTTCTTAACTGAATTGGCTATTTTTCCTTGGTTTGGTCTTTTGCTACTCTGACTGCCTTCCCCACTTCTTTCTGCTTTAATTGATACAGTTCCCTGTCGTGCTTCTTCTGTGATTCCTTATACTTTTTGAATGCAGCCTTTTTCTCCTTAACCTTCCCTGCCTCCCCTTTTGAGAACCATAGTGGTTTGTTTTCTTTATCTGTTTCACACAAAGGCTTGTTGCCTCTATGATGGCAGTTTTTATTTTTATTCATTGTTCTTCCACCCCTCCTTTTTGGCCATTTGCTAGTGTATTCCTGAGATATTTACCCATTTTGCCAAAGTCAGTCCTTTTAAAGTCCAGTATGCTTGTTTTTGTATGGCTCGTCTCTATGGTTTTGCTTATTGTGAAGCACACTGTGGAGTGGTCGTTTGTTCCCAGATGTCTACTGACTTCTAAATTTGTGATCCTCTCTCCATTTGAGAGTACCAGGTCTAGTATTGCTCCCTCCCGAGTGGGTTTCAACACTAGCTGTCTAAGGCCTGCCCCCTGCAGGGCATCAAGAATGACCCTGCTCTTGGATGTGGCTGCAGTACATGTCATCCAGTTAACATCTGGCATATTCAGGTCCCCCATCAACAGTATCTCCCCTTTTTCAGCCATTTTGAGAACGTCCTCTATCATTTTCTTGTCCATTTCCTCCCCTTGAGATGGAGGTCTGTATGGAACCCCTGTGCAGATTGTGATGCCATTCCCTGTCTCCAAGGTGACCCAGAGTGCCTCTTGTCCTCCCCCTTTACCTTTTAGTTCCATAGCTTTGATCCCTTCCTTTATGTATAGAGCTACTTCACCTCCTCTTTTCCCCTCCCTGTCACTTCTGTAAACTGTGTACCCTGGTATGTTGACATCCCAGTCATGGTTCTCCATGTACCATGTTTCTGTGACTGCCACAACATCCAATTGCTCATCTTCCATCAAAGCTACTAGCTCTGGAAGCTTGTTTCCCAGACTATGGGCATTGGTACTCATTGCCCTCCATTTAATGTTGGCTTTATCCTTTTTCCCCCATCCCTGCTCTTTTTGACCATGTCTATTTTTCCATTTACCCCTGTCCTATCCTCTGTTGAGCACTGTACCTCAGTGTTTTCCTTACTACTTGTCATGTTTTGTGGTGGGAGGCTTGAAATTTCCTGCCTCTTATTAGCACCTCCTGCCTTGGCTAGTTTAAAAGCTTGCCAAGGAAGCATTTAACCCTGTCACTTAGAATCTTGGTTCCCTTTGTGGACAGATGGAGACTGCCATGCCAGTATAGACCTTCATCTCTCCAGGTGTACCCCCAGTCCCCAATGAAGCCAAAGCCCTGTGCTCTGCACCAGTTTTGCAACCATTCATTAAACTGCATGGTGTATAGTACACTAGCCTCACTCCTGCCATGGACTGGCAGCACTTCTAAGAAGGTAACCATGCTTGCTACCTGTTTGAGGCCCCTCCCCAACTCCACAATTTCATCTTGCACTGCACTGATCCCATGCCTAGCTAGGTCATTTGTCCGAAGGTGGACAATGATATCTAGTTCCCTCTCCTGTGATGCTGCTTCTACAGTCCTGAGGATTCGCTTCTTGTCCCTCCAAGCCATGGCACCAGGTAGGCACCTTACTTCCCGCTCCTCTCCTCTCCTCTCCTCTCCTCTCCCCTCCTCTCCCTTCCCCAGGTCTACCCCTCTAACAATGGAGTCCCCTATCAGAAGCTGTTTCCTTCCCTTGTGGTGTCCCTTGCCACCCTTCTGTAGGTCTCTCTTGTGGATGTCCTCAGCATTCTTCTTGGTCTCCACTGAGGGTGCCATCATAGAGGAACCTTGCTTTGCCAGACTGGTGTATGGTTTGTGTAGAGGTGCAACTAGGGGGCTTTGCCTCTGTTCCACCACCCACACCCTCCCAGAACCCACTGTAGTCCAATGGCTCTTCTTACTTGGCAGCCTCTGAGGCAGTGGTTGTGGCAGTGGTGCTCTTTGGGTGGGGGTCCTCCTTAGTCCTTTCCAGTTCAGCCTGGAGGTGGCAACCTCCTCCCTCAGAGCTGACAGTTGCCTGCAAATAGGACAGCAATGCAGTTTCCAGAATGTCTCCTGGAAAACTGCTGCCCCACAGCCAGCGCATTGCACCACTCCCCACAAGTCCCTCCCCCTTATAATTTACAATATGTAATACATATTTATTGTTTTTTTTCTTTTTCCTTTTCTTCTTTTTTGTGGTGTGTATGTACCCTTTATGCACTGTCCTGGGTTATTAAGAATATGACAGTTCTGCCCCAAGACCTGTTGAGGAAGTGATGTCAGAACATTGGCTATAAAGGAAACATCATGCCTGGGGTGTGGGGTGGGGGAAGGGGGTGGGTAGTCCACAACCACTGGTGACTGTTAGAGACAATCAAATACACCACTGCTCCACCACCCTGGTGAGTACTGCCCTTTATAGTAATTCAACTAATGTCCAGTAACTGATTTGTAAATTGTTTAAAAGTAATTTGATGCAAACTGTCACAGAATACTAGTAGAGAGTCCAGTTAGCCATGAAGGAAAATCAAATATGCAGTTATGACTCTGATACCTTGATGGAAGATGAGGATGAGTCTAAATTTGCAACACCATTACTTGTGGAGGAAACAGACACCAACTCGGGAAAAACTGACATTGCAGCTGCTGCTGCATAACTGGAGAAGGACATTGATGAGAGACAAACTGTACTGCTGACAATGCTGGCTGAGGATGAAGAAAGGTATGAAAAAAGGAAAAATGCTTGAGAAAACAGAATGAGAGAAACTGCATGTTTAGAACTGTCCACACAATGTCCCAGGCAAGACTCTGTAATTGAAAATATACCTGGGATTTCTGTTAAGACTACTACTGTTAAAACTACTGGAAAATTAATTGCAGAACAATTTGGTGTACTGGAGACACTTACTCCGACTGCTGCCTGGTCTCCTGAAGGTGCACTGGAAGATGTAGGTTGGACACAAATGGAAAATGGGTCCTGAGTCCCTGATCCATCTGACAAAATTACTCAAGTTGTAACAGAACTACATGAAATGGAATGAGGAGCTGAGATAGCAAGGTCAGATAAACAGATGATGGACGGTGTGGCAGGGGTTTTATTAGTGCCATATACAGGACAAATATGTTCGGTAGGTGGACCACCGGGACAGTATGTGGTTTTGAATGAGACAGCAGAAGATAGTGTTTTGCAGGGTTCTAAGGTTAAAACCAGGCCTGAAATGCAGAAATTTGCTTCTGAAGGCATCTGAGACTTGACAAGTGAAGAACACTGTCGGGAGGTCCGGAATCTGAAAACAGTTACAGGAGTTATGCTAAAGCTGCACAAGCACAAGAGCAGGATGAAGGAAGAAGCTGAGGCTCCAAATGGAGCTACCAGACACCAGGAGCAGGTTAGTGCACAATACACTAAGACAGAGACAGGAGCAGTCAGCAGGGGATTGCACAAGGAGGGCAGTCAACCAGGAGAGACACTCCCTGTGGGGACAGACAGTTTGTACACACCTGCTTCACAAATAAATGATAATCTGACAGGGGCTGCTGAACAGGACAATCTAAGTGAGGAAACTACCCCTCAGGAAAACAGGCAGCATGCAGAAAAAGAGACCTCTAATCCCACCCCAAGAGAAACATTTTCTGAGTTATTTTCTCAATCGGACCCTACACCTAGAAGAAAGTCAGTTCGGTTGTGTTACAAAGAGGGGTAAGAAATGCATCCTGATTGGCACTATGTAGGATGGATTCTTTTACAAAATGCCATGAGATTTACCGTACATGATGTCTATGCATTATTACATGTGTCTGGCGAGGATAATTTTTACATTACCGTTCAGACACCAGTGGACTTGGAAAGGTTCTGGCAAATGTATAACTAATGCAGGTTTGCCCCTTTATGGACACCTTTTTATGCTTTACCTCTCATGAAACGCCTGATTAAAATGGTAACAGTGATGTTCAGAAATGAGAGTGTTCATATATATGAGCAAAATGGATTTCAGTTTGCCAATTTAATCTATATATCTTAGTTGTTGGGTCAGCCATTAGCACCAAGGAAAATTAAAAATTCAAAAAAATGGTTGAACACCACTGCTAAAATGTTTTTTTTTTCCTTTTTCTTCTGACAAAAATCAGACAAGTTTTGTGGTGACTCCATTTCATCAGGTCCATACTGTGTTGTCCGTTTTGAAAATATATAAGTAAAACAAATTTCAATAACACTGGTATAAATCACCAGTTATACAGAAGATAACCCTCACATCCAAGCCAAATACACCCTCACAGCATAAACACATACTTCATTAAAAATATACATGTATTAGACTAACACAATTATTAAACACAAAACATAGGATAAATTTTATAGGCATTAGGTTTCCACAGTTTTCTCTCCAACTTATGTAAGGCACATAAAATAATATATTCTACATTCAATAACCATACCATGACCAATAATAAATGTAAATTGAATATGTACCTTTCAAATCTTATTATTTTGATTCACTGAATAAACCTTTATTTTCACAGTCATGGCAGTGAGAAGCTGTAGCCCTGTAATAAGGACAGAATTCCATTCAGTATATAGGATGATCCTTTCCTCCAAGATTATAATTCACTACTAAATCACTTACTTGTAAAGCACTCAATATTGTAGCTCTATGATACTCTAGTACTTTCAAATAGCAATGCAATACTAAAGCCCTATAATGGGAAAAAAAACTGCATTTAACATATAACATTAATGTTCTCACTTAAAGTCACAATCTACTCCTATTTAACTTGCTTATACAGCACTCAATTAAATTATGTCAGTTCTTTTCAAACTAATCTTAGTGCTTACAAAACTACACAGTTAGTGAAACAAATAACATGCTTACTTCAGAATCTGTAGCTAGATGACTTTCTCAAATTAACTTTCCCTGTAGGGGCTCCATTATTCTCAGCATCTCTGTAGTCTTTACATAAATCAATAAAAAATCCCACATTATTATTTTGATAAAAAGAAACAGAATCTTTAACTATTTGTATGTCAACATTAAAATGCTTACTTAAAACTTCTATAAACGCTCTGAGCATTTGCTGAGTATTCATTCCTAAATGGGCTGCCAAACTCTATGCTTATCCAGTGTCTCTGCACTCTGAAAAAATCAATGATATTATCACTTAACACTTCATTAAAAAAGGGCTCACAAAGCCATGACCTAAAGAGATAACAAGCTCTCTGATACTTACTACAACACTTCTCATGGCATGTTCCTACAGCCTCGTGCCATCTTTTCCATTATTAATAATAACTGGGAATTGGTACAATTAGGAACATATCAGAATAGAAGATTTACACAGAAACATCTTTTTTCAACATGGTGGAATCGTACTCTTAAAGATAGATTGGTACATATACTGCATTTTAAAGTACCACAAAGAGAAAACAGCAGCTTTTGGGACCATTAGCACCATGAAATGTACCCTGTGGACACTGTTTCCAATGTGGTGGGGGTAGGAAGAAATAGGCTGCTGGTTAACTAGGATCTGCATCTTATCCAATAGGTAGGGAAATGGGCAGACTGGGTGGCCAAGCGGTCCTTATCTGCTGTCAAAATCTATGTTTCTATGTTTCTATGTGGAAACACTAGCAAAAAAATATTTTTTTGAGGACCCTTATACTAATCACAGATTTTGTATTAAACAACACATTACATGCAAAAGTCATCACATAGTTTATTTGCTATAAAATGTCTGCGTGACAAACTTTATGTTGGGAAGATTACACGAGAATTACGAAATCGAATAAGCCAACACAAGAGTGATATACGACTCAAAGTAGAGACATCTTCAGTGGCTAGACATTATTCTGAAGCAGGACATAAAGCAGCATCCTTGCATTTCTGGGGTCTGGAACTTTTACAAGAACCAAATAGTGGTGCACAATTCTGGGACTTAACATTAAGGAAACAAAAAGTATGTTGGATCCATATCATCAACAGCACCAATCCCTTTGTTGGACTTAATGATAAATGTGAATGGAGTCTTCTTTTAAAAAAAAATACATTTAAAAAAATACAATATTGTCTAAAGGATTATATCCTCTTCATTGTTTCCTCCCATTTGGTTCTTCTCTTATTCACTTTGCACAGCATTGAAATGTACGCAAGAAAGTTTCTTTTGGAATTTAGTGGTAATTAGCAACCATCATAGATGCAGAGCATAATGGCACAAATTTGATTGTTGATTGAAGGTAGGAACGTATTCCACCATTTTGTATAAAGATATAGTTGCATTAAATAAATGTGATGAAGTAGTTAAAAAATGTAAAAAAAAGTTTTAGTTTTTTTATTTTTGAAGTGGTGGGATTTGAACCCGCTACACATACTTGAGAAAATTTAGTATTAGATGGACATATTAAGCTTTATGTAAATATAGTTTTCAGTGTAAAAAAGTTGAATTCATTACAGTTTGGCTTTACATCTATGATGTGGTACATAAATATATTTGATTACAGTTGGTATAATGATGTTTGGACATTTACAGCTTCTACAAATGATTCTCCAATGTTGAGGGTAATTTATTACCATTAGTTATTGCATAAAATAAAAATTAGAAAGATATATGTGCTTTCTCTATGGTGGGGGGTGAACTCCTGACCCTCTAAGCAGCAGACATGGCTTCCAGTTATTCTACCACTAGACCATGCCTTAGGCACTGCAAGAAGGTTAGATCTAATCCAGAGGCTTCTTGGAGACTGGAGACGGGTAGCTGATGTCAATGTGACATCTTCCCCCCCCACCTGTGAGATTTAAACATGGAAAAGAAAGGAAATATTGGAAAAGATGGAGTGAGGCTGCAGGAGCACGCCATGAAAAGTGCTGTAGTAAGTATCAGAGAGCTTATTATCTCTTTAGGTCATGACTTTATGAGCTCTTTTTTAAAGAAGTGTTAAGCGATAATATTATTGATTTTTTCAGAGCGCAGAGACGCTTGCATAAGCAGAGACTTTAGCAGCCCATTTAGGGAATGAATACTCAGCAAATGCTCAGAGCATTTATAGACATTTTAAGTAAGCGTTTTACTGTTGACATACAAATTGTTAAAGATTCTGTTTCTTTTTATCAAAATAATAAAGTGGGATGTTTTTTATTGATTTATGTTAAGACTACAGAGATGCTGAAAATAATGGAGCCCCTACTGGGAAGGTTAATTTGAGAAAGTCAGATAGCTACAGATTCTAAAGTAAGCATGTTATTTGTTTCACTGACTGTGTAGTTTTGTAAGCACTAAGATTAGTTTGAAAAGAACTGACATAATTTTGTTGAGTGCTGTATAAGCAAGTTAAATAGGTGTAGATTGTGACTTTAAGTGAGAACATTAATGTAATATGTTAAATGGAGTTTTTTTCCCATTATAGGCTTTAGTATTTCATTGCTATTTGAAAGTACTAGAGTATCAAAGAGCTACAATATTGAGTGCTTTACAAGTAAGTGATTCAGTAGTGAATTATAGTCTTAGATAAAAGTATCAATCCTATGTACTGAATGGAGTTTTGTCCTCATTACAGGTCTACAGCTTTTCACTGCCATGACTGTGAAATTACAGGTTGATTCACTGAATCAAAATAATATTTGAAAGCTTCATATTCAATTTATATTTATTATTGGTTATGGTATGGTTATTGAATGTAGAATATATTTTTTTCATATGCCTTACATAAGTTGGAGAGGAAACTGTGGAAACCTAATGCCTATAGAATTTATTTTATGTTTTGTGTTTAATAATTGTGTTAGACTAATACATATATATTTTTAATGAAGTATGTGTTTATGCTGTGAGGGTGTATTTGGCTTGGATGTGAGGGTTACCTTTGGTGTAATTGGTGATTTATACCAGTGTTATTGAAATGTGTTTTATTTATATGTTTTCAGAACGGACAACACCTTATGGGCCTGATGAAGTGGAGTTACCTCGAAACTGTTGCCCAATTTTTGTGTATCCCCCCACCACTGCCCAAGATCCAGAAGAAATGTCTACTGAGAAACCTCCCATTTCACAGGACAAGAAGACACCAACAACCTCTAGATCACAGGTGACCCAGGAATTTGCAAGATGCCCCCCACAAGAAACATGGTCTCTGCCTGAGGCATGGAGAAGCATGAGCCTTGAGAAAACTGGAACAGCAGATGATGAACTAGTGATGGAGAATGCCTTTTCAGGGTTGGCACCCAAAACCTGTGGGGAACTCGGGCCGGAAGAGGACTTATCAGATAGAGCATCAATATCTTGTTCAGAAGAGATGTTGTCTGAAACTCACAAACCAGTGAAACATAAAAAGAAAAAGGAAAAAAACAAGAAATAAAAATGATTAATGAGGGAAGAGAAAGTTTGTGTTGACAGTTTTTTAACCTATGTCTTCTTTTACAGCTGTCACGGGCAATGTGCATAGCATACGGAACAATAGGAAACAAAGAGATTTTTTTCCCTTCTAAATTAGTTTAGGTTCAATGTCATTTTATTAAAAGAAACTTGGCTGAATTCACATAATGGAATGCTAGGAGCCAGGAATAATTGGGTATGGGGCCCATCATACTGGTCCTTTGGACAAGATCAGGCTTATGGTGTGGGAATTTTGTTTTCTGGGCATAAGATTAAGTTACAGAAATTAGTTGCTATTTCCCCAGGGAGGGCTTCATTGGTTGATGGGATTTGCATGACTAGGTCATGTAGATTTCTTTCAGTATATGCACCACAAATGAAAGCAGAAAGGGTGGCATTATTTAATAATTTTCAACAATATTTGGTAACTATGAGAGCAGTGGTTATGGGGGAGATTTCAACTGTACGTTAAACACCTGTATCAGGACACAGGAAAGGAAAAAGTTTACTGTGATTAGCTTATTTTGCAAAACCTGGTTAAAAAAACAACTGACTTAAGTGATTGTTCCAGAAATGCTGTTCCCTTGATAACTCACACTTTTATCAAAAATATATTATCAATGAAAACTGATTATATTTTAATATTTAAACAATGGTTGCATAGGGCCACGTCAGTGTTACCGACTGAATTCTCGGATCACCTAATGGTTAAAACTGTATTGAGAGAAAATGGGATGTTTATACCTATCACCACTAGGTGGCATCTGAAACATAGATACATAGAGTTTGACGGCAGATAAGGACCGCTTGGCCCACCTAGTCTGCCCATAGTACCTGAATACATGAATACCTCCATTTTAGAGGAACAGATAGTTAGACTCAATGTCACTTCCATTTTAATGGCAACAATATCAAGTCATTGGACTTTATGAGGATTTTGGGGTTTGGTGGTTACTGACAAAACAGGACTTAACAATTTGGTTTCAAAATTATGGTGAACAAAATTCACGGGAGATATTTTTTAAATACTTTAAGAACACAGTTATTAAAATTATTGTCACTCACATACACTATGAGACAGGATTATGCTGGAAAATTTTCAGAAATAAAATGGCAAATGTGACAGCTACAATATGAAAAGGCAAAATCCCTGTATGCAGTGCTAGCATATGAGACACAAAAGACCCCTTATAATGATCCATGTGAGGCTTGTAAAGAAAGAAGAGTGAACTCTCAAATATTAGAACTACAGACATCACAAGGGAAAGTAATTTCTTCCACAGGGGACTTAAAATTGGGAGTTGAACAGTATTTAAAAACCCTGTACAGTTCTTGGGACTTGGATTTGGAGGTAGTGGAAAATTAGTTGGCAGGGACTATGATCCCATCTTTGGGCCAGAATGAACAAGAATTCTTTGTAGGGGACATGACCTCACGGGAACTTATGGAAACAATCAGCACTCTGAAAGAGGGTACTTCCCCTTGGAGGAATGAAATTACAAACTCTTTATATAAAATCTAGAAGGATATTATAGCACCATGTTTAGTTAAGGTTTTTTGATACTGGTTAGCACAGAATACTATACATCCAGATTTTGCAAAAGGATTAGTGATTTATTTATACAAAAAAGGGGACAAAATAGAGTTGGAAAACTGGAGACAGATTTGTCTCCTTAATACTGATTTTAAGATTTTTACAAACACTTTACAAATGCATCTTAGGAACATAGCTCAGCCCTTAATACACACTGTACAAACATGCGCTATTCCTGAGAGAAATATTAAAGAACATTTGACAATCATCAGGGAGGAGGTAGATTACAGTCACAGAAGGGAGCAACCTAGATACATAATATCATTAGATCAATATAAAGCATTCAACAGGGTGAATCATGAGTTTTTTATATTCAGTGTTAGAGCATTATCGGATTCCGAAAATGTTTATTGCATGATTGAAACTCTTATACAAACATGCCACAGTTACACCTTTAATAGCAGGGCAGGAGGGATCCTGGATTCTGGTAAAACTGGGGGTGAGACAAGGGTGTCCCCTAAGTCCGCTACTGTCTGCTTTTATTCTGGATCCATTAGTCAGACATATTTTGGGAAACACAAGAATACAAAGGATCTTGGGGTCTCATATGCCTAAGGAAATAAAATTAGTAGCATACACTGATGATTTATGCTTATTTCTCAGAAATGAGGAGAGTATTATGGAAATGCTTTCAGAAGTGAATGTTTATAGCAAACTGTTGGGGCAGCTTTGAATTTACTGAAATGCAAAGGCTTAAGGGTTAGATCAATAGAGAATGGACCTAGGAATATTGGTGGAATTAGTATTTCAAAGGAACCTATCAAAATTTTAGGGGCATTTTTTGGGCAGAGGACTTGGCTTGTCTGAATTGGGAACGCAGTCTTATGATTTGTGAAGATAAGGTAACCAGATGGAAGAACTGGAAATTCTTAAAACAAAAAAGGGTATTCATTATAAAGCAATTTTTGGGGCCATGTTTATTATATGTAAGTTTAGGTTTCCATTACCTGTCAAACTAGAAACTAGACTTTTGAAAATATATATTTTTTTATGCTTTGGGGATCACGGTTAAACCCGGTGAAAAGAGACATCACATACAGTATTTACCAAAAAACAGGGGTGATTTAAATATGTTGAACCCAGTAATTTTGTTTCACACAATTTTTTGTTCCGGATTTCTCCAAGTTGTAAAAGATAATGACTCACTTGTTAAAACATGGTTGCTGAACAATCTAAGCCCGGTTTTGGAACTTTGGATTGATGAACCATTACGGTTCAATTATAGATGGAGTATCTCAGCATGTTTTAAATTTACTTTACAAAAATTATTCAAATGGAAGGTTTGTAGATCCCAGTTAAGAGAAAAATCGAGGAAGGCATTATATAATCAAGTGATAGAATATACTAATCAAGCTGAGACTGTTTTTAAAGGATGTCCTGCACATAAAACAGGATTCGTGATAAATTTATTAATGAACAAAAGAATCCCTACTAGAATGTGGGATGTAGTATGGTTAGTCTCACATGGGAGGTTGGGGATCAAAGAGAATAGCAAACATAAAAGTTTGGAGGAAAGGAATTGTCCATATCCAGAATGTTTTCAACAAACAGTAACTATGGAACATCTTTTATTGAATTGTCCATTTGTCTGGGGATTATGGCAATACTTAATGAGAAAATGGAGATTGTCATGGTTAAGGATGATTACGTAGGAACATATTGCTCTTGGGAATTATTCTAGTCTCTTGTTAAGTGGGATGGATTCAACACTGAATGTCTTTTTTTCCATTTTAAACATTTACCTGTGGCAAGCTAGAAACCAACTGATCTTTCAACAAAAAAGGCTGTCTTATTTAGCTTTTAGTAGATTGTGTGAAACAGCCTTGAAAGAAGTGTAAAAAAAGACATTCACTTACATTCTAGATTAAAAGTGCAGGCATGGCGGAGAGGTTTTCCATTCTTTCAGAAATATGGATAAACACAATATATTGAATAGGCTATTGCGAAAAAATGGGAGAACATAGGCAGTGTCCTACAGATATGATTTTAAGTATAAAAATAAGGGGTAAAATAAGGGAATAATCACAAGTTAATTTTATAAAGGGTTTTTTGGATATGACCTTTTCTCTCTCTCTTTCTTCTGGAAGGGAAGGAAAGGTTGAGAAAAATAGAAATTTGGGCTGCAATAATGTAACTTAAAAAGAAGTAGTTAGAGGTAACTGAATAAATTATTTTCTTTTATGGAATTTAGAATGAAATTGTCTTAAGTAATATGGTTACTGTGATATTTTTCAGAACACCAGAAAGGTATTTTTTCCTGTTATGATCATTTTGATTTTAAGGTGTGAAGTAACATCATTGTTTTCTTTTCTTTTCATTTGTTTCCCCCTATTGGGAGTGGTAGGCAATGAAGCATTGTTTTTAGTCAGAGGGGAGGGATAGTTGAGGGAAACATTGGTTGTTGCAGAAATTTATATGTATAGATACTGTTTTGAAGTTTTTTGGTTTTTGTTGTTGTTTTTCCTTTATTAAGTGTGATGTAACACTGTTTTCATACTATATGTTTTGAAGTTTTTTATTTAATACAAAATTCCCCTACTCTCAGTACTGTATTGAGTAGGGTTAAAGTATGACTAAAATATTACTTTGTGTTTATGATTTTTTCCCAGTATGAATAGTTTTTTAAGTTTGCTTTAACAGTATGAAGTAATAATCTTTTGAGTTGTTTCTTTTTTTTCTTATGTATCTGTACAAGGCAATATTAATTTACACACATGTTCTTTGATGACATGAGTAAAAATTCCCCAACTCTTTTGGTAGGGAGGGGGAGGGGTATACAGTACTGTATTATGTTTAGGGTTTCAGTATGACTAAAATATTCCTTTGTGTTTATGATTTTTTTTCCTGTATGATTTGTTTATTTAAGTTTTGGTTTTACAGTATGATGCAATACTATTTTGAGTTTTGTTCTGTTTTTTTCTATGACTCTGCATGACATAATATTGATTTGTTTATATGTTCTTGCTATGAATAAAATTTCTCCTACTGTGCCAGAAAGGGGGCTTGACTTCCTGCAAGCAGAATGGAGGAGACCAGTTTGGAGCCAGATGAAGAAGGAAGTGCTGATGTGGTAGGGAAGATGGCTAGTCTGAAGGAGATAGCAGAGGAGAAGGAGTGTGCTATGGACGAGAGCATTTTGAAAGAAGAACTTGGAAGAGATGCAACTGCTTCTGACTCGGATGAAGAGCTAGAGTTTTTTTTGCATCTGTGCCGGCATTGGAGGAATCAGAGGAGGATGAGGAGGATAAACTTAATGAAAGTCATTTTAAATCAGAGGAGGTTCTGGTTACAACAAAGCAGGATAAAGAATTGGTGTCTGCTCACCTGGAACAGGCTATGGAAGAGAAACGGATGACCGTTTTGAAAATTTTGGAGGAGGATGATGAGAACCAGCTTGAAGAGTGAAGGCAAGAGCCTGGGAGGAGAGTTGACCTGGAACTGAGTGTGGCCTTGGAAACAGAGGCAGGGTCCAGTCAGAAGGTGGAAATGCCTGAGGGGAAGGAAAAAAAATGACAGAATGACTCTGTCGGTAAAGGAAGTGGTGGTTCATTCTTTTGGCCTGTCTATGACTTGGGATGAAGAAAAATGGTCTCTGGGGACATGCCTGCAGGAGGCAGGTTGGATCCAGCAACAGGATGGGAGCTGAAAGCCTGAAATGGAGTGGGAGGACTTCTCCCAGAATGATAAGGGGGTACAGATGTTTAAAGAACAAAGTAAACTGAAAGGAGGGGGAGTTGGACTTGTGAAAGAGGAAGGAGGGTGTTTAACCTCTGGTGATAAAAAGAAGGATGTAGGACAGCACACTGTGAGAGAGTGTCCTCTCCAGTTGGAGGGTGTGACTATGCCCATACCACCTCCCAGCAGCTCCCAGGTAGAACCCAGTGGGGAACAAGAAACAACTATGATGTCCCCCCTCCATCCCAGGTACAGAGAGAGAAAAAAGGGGTATGAGACAGGGTACACAACTAAACACCCCTCTCCCAAAGATAGCGTGGAAAGACAGTCTTCCTCTTCTAACAAATACAATGTTTTGTTGGTCAATCTGACAATTTAGAGGAAGACTCAAATTCCTCTTCGGTGGTTTCATCCTTCCCGGAGGTTACCACAGACACAGAGGCTGGGGGCACTGCAACAAAAAGAAAAGCTAAAACTAAACTAAAAAATAAAGAGAAGGGACTTTGGAAAGGTAGGAGGACATGACACCTACACATCTTGCCTAAATGATGGCAAACTGCACTTTTTACACTATTAATGTAAATAGTGTAAATGTTTAAAAGGCAGCTTGTCTTATTTTCATAAATATTTAAAGATTGGCATAATTTTTTTGAAAGATGTGAGATTTCATTCCTTACAGGAAATACACTGGGCAAAGGCTGATTGACATATGGGGCCTTCCTATTGGTCCACTGAGTCTGAAACATGCTCAGGGGTGGTTACTCTATTTTGCATGCCAGAGGTAAAATTCTTAAAATTATATGATCTAATCCATGGCAGAGTTCTTATCCTAGACATTCAGAACAGGGTAATAGATATAGACATATTAACGTCTATACACCCCAAATTAAAACTGACAGAATTGACTTAGTTGAACAAATACAGCCCGGCCTATACACCTCATACCATGTTATTTGTTGGGGAGATTTTAACGGGAGCTTATCTAGCTTGGATAGGAGTCAGCAGGCCAAGGCAAAGAAAATTTACTGTAATGCTCACTTTTTAACACAGCTCATGAAAACAGCTGAACTCAGAGACGCATACCTAGAGGTCACTAACCAACACAATCTCATCTTTCATAAAGTTTGGCTCACCACTCAAATTGATTGCCTCTTTATGTCTCAGAACCTCCCCCTGAAAAACTCACAAGTTAGTCCAGCAGACTTCTCAGATGTGATTTACTACAAGTAACAATAGGACATACTACAACAACAAGTAATGGCAGTGGGACCTGAAAATGTATTGTTTCCATATTACAAGATGATTTATTTTTAAATTCATTAACCCAGTTCATGACAGCAAGGAAATCAGTTCTGATTTTCTTTGATAACCCCCTGTTGCGCTGGGAAGACTCGAAATTGGAGTTGCAGCATATTATAAAATAATTTTTAATTTGGGGTGCATAGACGTTAATATGTTTATATCTATTACCCTGTATCTGAATGTCTAGGATAAGAACTCTGCCATGGGCTGGCAGTATAGCCTAGAAGTTAGAGGAATGAGGTGTGAATGAGCTTGGTACATCCAGCAGACTAGACCTGAGTTTGATTCTCACAACCTCCACTTGCATACTATGTGGATCTGAGCAAGTCACTTAACTGCTCAGTGCTCCCAGGTTGCCCCAGAAAACAGGCACTTGTGCCTAGTGGGCCTTACCCGGTTACCAAAAGACTAAAATAAAAAAAATTAAAAAATTAGCAAATCTAAGAGTTTAAACTCTTATTTGACCTACTTAGCAAAAAGACAGCACTTACAAAAACTACTTACAAGTACTTATAATACCAATCAGGACTTATCTCAACAGATTTGATTAGTTAAAAAAGACATTTTACAATTTCATTGTCAGATGGCAAGTATGCTGCACCAACAACAGAAATTTGGTACCCAGGGTCCATCTTCCTCAATATGTCCTTTCAAATACTGTTCCCAGAAAATAAATAAAAAAGAAATGAATAGCCTTTGTGACTCCCAAGGCATTCTTCACAGCAAGAGAACTGAAATATTATGGATTGTTTCAGAATATACAGGTCAAGTATTCCAACCTCTGTCCATAAATCAGGAGGCAGATAATCAGTTCCTGTTAAATTTATACTTCCTAGGATACCTCCAGATATAATATTAAACCTTAGGCAGCCAGAAGATTTAGAACGTATACGTCTTTAGGATGTATATACATGTCAGTGGCACAGCAAGGGTTAAAGATGAGTCAGCCAACAAAAAACCAAGAGGTAATGGAAATAATCTCCACACTGAAAAATGGCACATCGCCAGACCCAGATGGACTCTCTAATGAACTATATAAAAAATTGGTCCAGACATGATCCAAGAATTTACTCACATGTACAATTGCTTGCTACACTCAGACCTTACTACCTTAGAATTCAACATGGGTATTCTAATATATCTACAGTACGTATATCTATCTGGGTGGAACATGCTGCCTCTGGCAGTAGTATCCTGTAGAACAATGGACTGCTTCAAAATGGGATGGGATAGGTTAAGATGGAGGGTCAGAGGAGGGGAGACAGGGGTAGCTGCAGTATAAGGGTTGCTAGTTTTACACTTGAGCAGACTTGACAGACCGTGAGGCCTTTATCTGCTGGCAAATTCATATGTTCATATGTTTATATATAAAAAAGGGGACAAAACTATACTGTCCAGTTTTAGGCCTACCTGTATTTGCATGTTGAATACTGATTTTAAAATATTAACTAAAATCTTAAGTAAACATCTATTGCTGTTGGCCCCTCTAGTAATCTCAAAAGCTCAAACTTGTTCTGTACTGGGTAGACAGATAGTGGACCATTTAATCCTTCTAAAAGAAGTCATGGAGCATAGCAATAATGAGACTATGACTGGGTACATGGTTTCTCTAGACCAGCGGAAAGCCTTTGACTCAGTCATGATTTTTTGTGGAAGGTATTAAAGGCATATCAAGTACCTCAGATTATGATTAATTGGTAGTAAGTAATAACAATGATTTAGGTTTATCGCTGATGAGAGCACGCCTAGGGTGTACTAAGGCACGAGGCGCTAGCGCCGAGTGCCTTATGCCACTGGGCGTGCTCTTATCAGGCGATAAACCACACCTCGGAGTGTGTTATTGCGCTTATAAAATGGGCCCCGCAGTACAGAAGTTAGTCAAAAGATGAATATAAAAGGTATAGCTAAAAAGAGTAAAAAAATATGATAAGATCAGTAGAAATAAAAAAAATAGTCCTTGCTGGTGTGTTGGAATGGAAGAGTGGAGCTGTTTCAGTGGAAGACTGAAGCTGTTTCAGTTTAATTAAAAGTCATTACTGGGTGTTGTGATGTGTCTGTATTTTCACTCCTCAAGCAGCCAGAGAAAGAATCAACAGCAGATTTTTTTTTTATATATATATTTAAGTTTGCCTACCAAATTTCACAGGCAGCAGTAGTGAGGATGTCCCATTTCTGGTAATGAAGTTGATGCAATGTTTTTTATGATCCCCCGAACAGAAAGCATTTTAATCTTCTTTTATGTTTATCTGATTTACAACATTGCATACATATGAGTTTCTTTGTAAAGTGCTGGCATGTCTGAGAGCGAGCGTGTCCAGCAACGGATGCCGTAGACACTGGTTCCGGTTTTGCGGTTTTCAGTAACCATCACTGAGGAATATAAATGAAATGTTTTTTACACAGTAATGTGTGAAAGTAGTTTGGGAGAGCATCTTGGGGATTGGTACATGTGGTGTTGGAAATGGGAAGAGGAAATAGGGGAGAATCGCAAATCAGGTCCAGAGATGGAAGACACGCATGTGTACCGGGCAGGCATTGTATGGAGTCCGGACACTGAATACCAAGTACACTCTCTGTGGGGACGGGGTATGGAGTCTGGAGACTGAATATAATCTGGAGCAGTGGGAGTGACTGCCGAAACATGAGGTATGCGAAAACTGATGGCTAGTAAGTAAAAAAACAAAATGTTGAGAATATTTGTGGAACTGGAGCTTCCTGCAATGTGAGTGAGATTATGACAGTTTCGGCGCCGTTCAAAATGCTGGGAGTGAGACCGTTACACCGGGGACAGTGAAAGAAAAAAATACAGAAAAGAGTGGGTAGAAAGTGAGCAGCTCATATAGGGTATTTTTTTAGCTGTCACGGGTCCACCAATTATGGTTTTCTTGCTGGTGCAGACGGCAGTGTGAGAAAAGACAGCTTCCATCGTGTGTTGCTTCAGTGAGCTCTGGCAGTCCGTATTTCTGTTTATGCTTGGCAGAGCTCACTGATTCATTATTGTCATGGGGCATCTTGTTGGGCAGTAGTCCCGGTTGGCTAGTATGTCATCTGATAAGGACACAGCTCAGATGATGTACTAGCCAATCAGAGGCTTGGATTTGAAAAGCCCATTTTATAAAAAAAAATATACCACACAGCTACAGTGACTTACTAGTCATTAGTAGCCTTACTAATGGCTAGAAAGGAACCCTTATACACATTAAACAGGGAGTAAGGCAAGGTTGTCCCTTAAGCCCCATATTATATGTTTTTTTTATAGATCCTCTTTAACTGTACATAAATGGTGCCTATAATTTCTCCCCTCTCAATACTATTCAGGATCATACCCCACATAAGGCACTGGCATATGCCGATGACTTATGTCTTGTACTTGCTGATGAAGACTCAGTTCAGGCAGCCATTTCTGTTTGTGAGCAGTTTGGGGCCAGCTATGGGGCATCCCTGAATCTTACAAAATGTATAGGGTATAATCTTAACCAGACCCAAGACTCCTAGGGATCCATAGGCCTTATTCCTCCATAGAAATGCCTAATTACAGTCTTGGGGGTCCAGTTTGGTATACCACAAATGGATGTGGTTAACTGGGAACAAATGTTAAACATTGGGACACAAAAAGTAGAGAGCTAGATTGGGAAAAAGAAAGGGGTGTACCTTATTAGGACTTAACTGATACTTATTTTTCTATATATATATAAAAACCATCTTTCCCCCACCTAAGTCCCTGGAAACCCACCTGCTTATCCTGTTTTTCCAGGCTTTATGGGGAAGCAGGCTTAATCCTATTAAGTGTAATGTTACATATTTACCTCTGGATAGAGGCCGGGAGACCTTGGTGAATCCAATCGTAATTTTTAATAGCATATTTCTGATGGCGAATTCAAGCCATTATTACTGAACCAGGAAATTGGTTAGGGAAAATTGGGTATACGAAACATGTAAACCCTGTTTTGCATTATGGGAAAGAAATGCCTTGACTGTGTTATAGAAAACATTCATGATTCCTGATTATATAAGGGATTCCTTTTGTAGAATAAAACAATGTGGTATGACAACTCAATTGATAATTTCAACATCTAGAAAGGTTCTGTATCAGGGATTATTGAACTCTATGGCCCAGATATTCAAAAGGGTTGCGCATGGTGTAACATTGTTGTGCAATGTGCAACCCACTGATGCACCCCGGTGCGAAATTCAAATGGGAATTATGCCTGGCACAAATCCCGATGAGCTGTAGTGCATCAGTAATGTATGCAGCTCAGGTAGTGGGGCGTGCCCATGCATACTTTACACATCCGATATTCAGCCCGGGATGTGCTGAGTCCATGCATGCACAACCCCTACTTGTGCCAGCACAAAGCTGATCCAAAAACAAAAGGAACGACCGCTGGCCACCCACAGGTGAGCTGTCGTATTGCAGGGCGCAACATGGCAGCTGCCACCTGCGGGTGGCCACCCGAGCTCCGGCTGCACCTGGCGGTGCCCCCCCATGCCAGATCGTGGGCATATGTACAAAAATGACCCTCCAAACTCCCTGGTGGTCCAGTGGACTACTGTCAGCCCAATCGCGGGCATTTGTAAAAATGAAAATGAATCCAATATCCCTGGTGGTCCAGTGGACCGCTGTCAGCCCGATCGCGGGCATTTGTAAAACAAAAATGAATCCAATATCCCTGGTGGTCCAGTGGACCCTCCGATCCATTCACATATCTGGAATGTGTAGTACGTATGGGCTGCACGCCCATTGGCTTACACTGTAGACCAATGGGCATACAACCCTACCGACGGTGTCAGTCGATGGGTGGCGGGGTGGCAGGCGGGTGGGGTGCTGGTGCCCGCTGCTGACCAGGGGGGAGCAGGGCAGTGGGGCTCAGTGGTCAGATGGGGAGGGGGGTCCGCTGGACCACCAGGGATATTGGATTCCTTTTCCTTTTTACTTAAGCCTGTGATTGGGCTGACAGCGGTCCACTGGACCACCAGGGATATTGGAGATCTTTTCTTTTACAAATGTCACGATTTGGCTGTGGGGCACATTGCCGTGCTGCAGGGGGCGTTGATCCCCGATGGCTGCTGCCTCGCAGGGCACCAGGTGCAAGTCGACAGGGATCGGCACACCTGCATGCAAATGGGGCCATAATGACATGCAAATGGCCCCATTTGCACCTTGCATATATTATGGCCCCATTTGCATGTGCACTTTTGAATATCGCAGTTGCTGCGCATAGCGCAATGGAACCTGCGCTTGCGCATCCCCCTGCTCCACTCTGGCCACTTGTGCTGACGCAAGTGCCACTGTGCCATGAGCACTGTGGGTTGCCAGGGTGCAATATTCAACCATGCTGTGCCATGGTGCAGATCCATTGAATATCACCCAGTCAATTTCCCTGCACAGCCAAGTTGCACTGCGCCCAGGCTTGCACCATAGCCTGGCGCAGTTTGAATATCCGGGTCTCTATGTATAACTGATGTTGTATTTGAAAAATGTCTGCAAACCTATATATCCTCCTTGCAAGGGCTGCTAAAAAAAAAAAAATACCTCCACATATGTGGGATGTGCATTGGTTGACATGCCATGAAAGATTAAATGTCAAATTGAATCATAAACACAAGCAGCTTGCAGATAGAACATGTAGAAGACCTACCTGTCATCAAATTTTAGAAACTCAAGATTATTTAATTTTCTCCTGTTCCTTCATAGCTAATTTTTGGACTTACTTATCAGACAACTGGTCTGAACCATTGTTTTGGACAATGTCCTAATGTAATCTTTTCTATGGAGATTTCACTGGAAGATGGATTAAGTGGAATAAAATTATGTTTAATTTTTCTGTCATCAAATGGCACATATGGGTGGCACGATGTATGTTCACCAAGCAACAAAAATGTTCTTACCCAGAATTATTGGGAAAGATTATAAAGGACTTACATAGAAACATTGACTTTGATGGCATATGAAGACCACTTGGCCCACCCAGTCTGCCCATTTCCCTACCTATTGGATAAGCTACGACCCTAGTTAACCAACAGACTATTTCTTCCTACCCACCACCAGAACTGCCTTGTGTTTGTCCAATGCATTCTTGAGTTCCCACACTATCTTTGACCCCATAACCTCCTCAGAAAGGCCATTCCATGTGTCCACCACCCTCTCCATGAAAAAATACTTCCTCATGTTGCCCTTGAGCTGTCCCCACTCTATCTTCAAATTGTGCCCCCTTGTTCTTGCACATCTCTTTTTCTGAAAGATGCTACCCTCTTGAACTTTGTTGATTCCCTTGAGATACTTGAAAGTTTCTATCATGCCCCCTCTCCCATTTCCTTGAGGATATTAGCTTCTTTAGTCTCTCTTTGTATGGCTTCTGGTGCACACCCTGCATCATTTTAGTTGCCCTCCTGTGGACTGCCTCCTTCATGCAGAGATAGGGTCTCCAAAACTGCACACAGTATTCCAGATGGGGTCTCACGAAATATCTGTACAGAGGGATAACAACTTCCTGTTTTCTACTTCTGATGCCTCTTCCTATATATCCCAGTATCCCCCCAGCCCTCCTTACTGCCTTCTCACATTGCTTGCTTACCTTTAGGCCATCTGCTATGACTACCCCAGGTTGGTCCCCTTCCATTTTTGTTGTTGTTAGTACCCCCCACCCCATTGTGTACTCTTCCCCTGGGTTTATGCTTCCTAGGTGCATTACTTTGCACTTCTTTGCATTGAATCTAAGCTGCCATACTTTTGACCACTCCTCCAACCTTGTCAAGTGCTTCTTATCCTTCCCACCCCCCACTGTGTATCAACCCTGTTGCAGATCTTTGTGTCATCTGCAAAGAGACATACTTTTCCTTTCAGTCCTTCCACAATGTCACTTACAAAGATATTAAAAAGGACTGGACCCAGTACTTAATCCTGTGATACCCCACTAGTAACCACCCTTTCTTTGGAGTGGACCCCATTTACTATTACCCTCTGTGTCCTGTTGTCCAGCCAATTTTTTACCCAGGCTACCACCCTGGGACCCACTCTCAGCCTGGCCGTTTTGTTTATTACTCTTTTTTGTTGGATTGTATCAAATGTCTTGCTAAACTCTAGGTAGACCATGTCCACAGCCCCTCCCTTGTCTACTACTTTGGCCACCACATTAAAGAAATCAATTAGATTCATCTGACATGACTTTCCCACTGTGAATCCATGCTGCTTTGGGTTCTGTTCCCCCGCTGGCCTCTAGGTACTCAAAAATTCTTTCTTTCAGAAGTGATTCTATCATTTTCCCTACCACTGAGGTCAAACTAACACGTCTGCAGTTTCCTGCCTCTGCTTTGCTCCCACTTTTGTGAAAGGGAATCACACCCTTCCTCCTCATGTCCTTGGGTACCACACCATCCTCCCATGATTTGTTAAAAAGGGTAGTCAGTGGTGTCCCTAGTTCTCCCCTTAGTTCTTTTAAAATTCTAGGGTGAATCCCATCAAGGCCCATTTCTTTGTCCACCATCAGTTTCAGGAGCTCTTTCAGAACCCTTTCTTCTGTGAATGGACTGGTATCAACTCCCCTATAGTAGCCTATTAATGTGACTGTCCAATCCTAAGCTTTGAATAAAAGCCAGGTTTTGTCCTTAGTTGTCCCACAATTTGCTATCATCAGGACCTAATACACAATAATTGTTGCTTCTCCATCATGTAATAACTTACACAAGGACATAAAAAAGGAATTGTTTGCCTTTTATAATAAGGTGTCTAGTATAAAGACATGGAATGTGAGATGTGTACTGCAATAACTGTACATTGTTAGCAAGTTAAAGTGGGTGGGTACAGCACCTTAAGGATCGACAGATTCCTCACATACCTATATAATGGGTTCGCTAACAACTAGTGATACATGCCCATGCAAATAGCCCATGGGGCAAGATTCATAAGTGTGAAGTATACTAACATAAGGTCTGTCAGAGTTGCTAATGATTTCTATTTTGCTAAAATGTTAGTTCTACTTTTTCAAAGGTCATGGTACTATGATAAAACTGCAAGAATAAGCAATATGTATTTTTGTATAAAGAAAGACTGTTTTTTGTAACCTGATGTCTGTCACAAAGGCTAATAGACAACTTCTGCATTGTCCCACCTGGTGACAGTTAGCTAATGTCTGCATTTCCAAATATCAGTTTATAATAATAGAATTACCAGAAAAATATATTTGGTACCTGCTTAAAGTATGTGGGCCTATCAGAAACAGCTATAGGTGACAAGGCAGAAGGACAAGAGGAGATAAGATTTTGAGTTTTACACTGTCAGCAGTCTTAAAGGAAATGCTGACATATGTCAAACCCCATTAGCTTATAACAAATTTATAACAAATGGACTAAAAATTATTTGTGTAAGAAAATAACATGTATTCAATGTTTAGCCATTGTAAGAGGACAGCACATCAAAGCCATACCTTACCACCATCACTTTACAACTGTACAGCATGTTGCTGCTAGTGATTACAGTAAACGCACTAATGTTTGTGCTTGTTCTAAATGTACTACAAAAGAAAGGTCAGTCAGTAGTATGCAAGTCACAGGGAGTGGTGACAGCCTACTGGTTATGTTACCTTAAATTGGCTAATGCAATCAGGTTAGCCTGTTCCAGTTGGGCCATAGGGAGTGATGGCATTGTCTGGGACAGGGGACTTTGCAAGGTAAATATGGTACCAATAAGTCAAGGGGAGTCATGATGGCATCTGGGCCAAAAGACCCTTGTAAAGTAGACCTTCAAATCACATAATTCATATAGGTATAAGAGTCCTTTGACTTATTGTTCATTACTGGGAGCTGTAACATGATACTGCATGTCAGGCCTATACATGTTAAGTAGTGCACAGTCAAGGGGAGCAGCATAAGCAAGGCATAATAGTGGTTTGTTTGTAATTACCTAGTATTATGAATAAATAACCTTTATTAAGGGGGCATTCGAGTGTTGGACCTATTACAATCATAGAATTTCAATTTTAAAGTAACGTCCACTTGTTCGTTGCAATGGTTTGACAGTGCCTCAGCATAAATGCTGCTATAAGATAATGCTGCCATTTTCAGGCATAATATAAGGTTAGCAAATAACAACACGGTCAGTGCAAATCTATACGATCATAACCTATAAAATTAACTTTTCCTTAGCAAATAACAACACGGTCAGTGCAAATCTATACGATCATAACCTATAAAATTAACTTTTCCTTAGCAACAACTTATCTATCAAACCAGGCCATGTAACACAACCAATCAAAGATTGACAAATGATTATATGGTCAAAATATTGCCTTATATGCTATGTTCCTTAAAATGTTTGTTCCAGACAGCTTTGTTCTAATGTAGTCACAAATGTATATAAATTGTGTTGTTTTGTACTCAGATAGAGAGACAAACCATCATCCAATGTAACCAGATGGCAGGACACTGTTAAAAGAAATCAAAGTTTCTCACTGAGGCTGTTGTCTAAGTCTTTTATAACTATTTGTAAGTATATTATTAATCATGTAACAGCGGGTCTCACCCCGCTTCCCTGCTTGTTACAAATGGTGCCTTGCCTTAAAATCAGGTATGTTTAAACACATATTTAAGCCATTTTTTGGTGTTAAAATACATGGTCACAAAGAAGTTTATGTAGAAATTTATAAAATTGGAGACGGGCCAGACTGAAATATTAAACAAGAGACACAGCTTCTATTAGAAGCTCCACCGAGCAAGAAATCAAGCCAGTCATATGGTACTGTATGACCGAGGCACCTGAAAGACTGATCACCTTCCAGGCAGCCGAAGATCCTAGGTAACATATAACCTGACTGTTATAAGGAATCTTAGAAATAGGGGGGACTAAGTGTTATTGGTAAAGCTATAGCGTAATCTGTTTCTAGGGAGACTGTAGGCTTGCAAGGCAGCCCCTAGTGTAGTCTTAAGACTTGTCTGAGTGAATCTCACCACTAGTGCATGAAGGGGTGAGCAATAGCCAGAAAAAGCAGATGAAGGTAAGTCCCAAAATAGGGAATCTAGCTCTTAAAGCTAAGACGTGACAAATAGTGCCAATTGCATGACAGGAGTCATGGAAAAAGAAATGCATAACTACATAGAGAAAAACTGTAAACAAGGAGTGTATGAAAGGGCACCCTTGGAGACACCAGCAAGGGAACATTTTAATAAACTAGTAATAATTAAAAATGACAGTACTAAAGATAGCAAAGAGAAAACAGCTAACGCAATCCAAGGATTGTGGCAGTTGAAACAAGAATTAAATTACAGGCTGTGTGTTACCAACCAACAGCACAGCCAAGCATTACATGAAAATAATAAAGAGAAACAAATAGCAATGGAAGAAATGCAAAAAGCACAACAACAATTAGACTTTGAAAGGGGTAAACACAAACAAGAGATAGCAGAGTTACAAACAGAAGTCCAGATACTTGGTGTAGAGGTTGCATGTCTAAATAGGGACCTCTCATTTAAAGACATAAAACTGAATCAACAAAACCAGGAAGCAGCAGAAGAGCAGAGAAGGCTTAGATTTGAATTAGAAGAACAAATCAAAAAAGTTAAAGAGCTTAAAATTGTGTTAATGGATTACCACTTAGAACAAGTAAGGGCATCAGAAAGTGAGGAAAGAGAAAAAAAGGAACTAGAAGAAGAAACAAAAGAAAATGTGAAGGCAGCCCCAGTGACCACTAGAGGTATGACGACTGCTGGAGGCACAATGTCTCAAGCCACAAGGCATCAAC
This sequence comes from Neoceratodus forsteri, assembly GCA_016271365.2. Taxonomy (NCBI): domain Eukaryota; kingdom Metazoa; phylum Chordata; order Ceratodontiformes; family Ceratodontidae; genus Neoceratodus; species Neoceratodus forsteri. Next base: position 953,243,817 of record CM028134.1, read on the forward strand.
TGGAGGGGAAATGCCTCCTACTATGAAACAAAGAAAGAATTTATAAGAAAAGGCAGTACACGCAGTTGAGTCAGGAAACACTAAAGAACAAAAGGCCTACAGGCAGAACAGGAGAATGTTAAAACAAGATCAGACCAGATACAAAAGAGATTAGATGAGGATACCAAGTTTAGAGACCCTACAGGAGAAAGAGAAGAAGAAGACCCTAAGTATGAAGAGGAAGAAGAAGAAGAAACTATAGAAGAAAACATAGAAATAATAAACACAGATGGTGAGGTCACAGAGACACAAAAAAAAAAACAAAGGTGGTAACAAGAAAAATCAAAATACAGGACAGGAAAGAGGAGACAGACCAGACTGAGATATATAATGATCTAACCATCAAAGAACTCACACAGTTAGGCAAGGAAGTTGGAGAGATAACAACACAGACAGACACAGATGAACTACAGAAAAAATTGCATAGGTTAGCAAGCAAGTAAGGACTACGCAACAAGGATGTGTGTAGGCTAGTAATTCTAAAAATGGGTACTTCACTTGCGGACGCTATGCTGCCGCAAGTTGTAGGAACTCATGACCAGGCAGGCAACCCCAATACATGGGCGTGCCCTGACGAGATAATAAAAGAGATTAGAAAAGCAAAATGAAAATCCCCAGGCTGTAAAATAGATTGGGATAAAATACTAAGTACTAAACCGGAACCAGATGAAGGCCCAAGAATACTTGTCCCTAGGCTCTTTGAAGTCTACAAAAAATATAGTGGACAAGAAGTCCCAATGGAAGATGACTCAGCTTTTAGGGATATATGGGTAAAACCTTATGATTTACCCACCACTTTAAGAATGATGACAAAATTGGCAGATGGAAATGAGGAGAGTTATGCTATGATTGAGTCATATCTAGAGGAGAAAGGGACCAAAACCAAAGTATCTGCAGTATGGAAAAATGAGGGTACAGGTAAAGAGAAGGATATGACAAGGTTCAGTGGAAAACCAAGTGCTAGTGGCCCCTGTCACAATTGCGGTAAAAAGGGTCACTTTAAAAAGGACTGTTGGGCAAAGGGGGTGACATGGAAGGCCAAGGTCCAAGACAAAGTGGTGCAAAAAGGGAAACCAATAACCAAAGTACAACAAAGGATGATAGTGTAGACAAGTTAATACAATGATTGTACAGGGCCGTACAGGAAGAACAAGAAGGAAACAAAACTGCAGAGCTCCTCAGGAGGCTCAGCAACATAAAAGAAACAGATACATACTAGGGAAGGATAGGCTCTGGGGCCCCTGTCTGGGTATGTCATTTAAAACAAGATGACCAAGGGAGGCCCATAACACAGGCAACTATTGGGCTGTAATATGCACAGCCCTAGTTGACACCGGAGCAGCCGTCTCTATAACAACAATGGACATACCCATACAGGAAAAAGGGCCAATCATCCTAATTGAAGGGTGTACTGGAGACACAGTAGAAGTCAAGAGATCAATACCCATACAATTAGTTTTAGGTGACATACCATTAGGAAGCTTCTGCTTTGTCCATTGTGAAAAGGGTTTCACAGAAACAAATATTATAGGCAGTGATTGCTTAAAAAAATATAACCTGTTAGTAGATATGGCCAATTATATGATTTGGAGGCTGCCTAAAGGTAAACCAAAAAGAGACCACATATCAGAAATATACTCCCTCCATCCAATCAAATCATCAGATAAAAAAGATTTTCAAGCACTACTTGAGAGATTGGAACACCCACCACTCAAGCAGGTGGTAGAGCAGTTCAAAACAGTATGGGCAACACATGGGACAGACTGTGGAAAAGTCAAAGACTTGGAAATAGAGATAAAAGACCCTGACCCAGGATATACCAAACAATATCCCATACCCACGAAGGCCATAGAAGGCACAAGGCCTGTGATACAGGATTTATTAGTACAGGGAGTCATCCAGCCTATTTGCTCAACTGCAAACAGTCCAATTTGGCAAATTAAACAGCCAACTGGTAAGTACAGACTTACCATAGATTACAGAAACCTAAACAAGGTCACCCCTCAAGTCAGCCCAGTTACCAACTCCAACACTGAAATTTTCTCTCAAATTGAGGCATTAAGCTCAATATTTTCAGTGCTGGACATGGCTAATGGTTTCTGGTCAATACCCATAAAAGAGGAAGACCAGTACAAATTTCATTTACCTTTGAGGGCAAACAGTTTATATTTACAAGGCTACTACAGGGTTTTCACTCAGCACCCACATTATTTCACAGGTACATGAAAGAAATCCTAACCAAAGAAGGATTAGGTAATAAAGTGATCCAATACCTAGACTATCTGCTATTACAGAGTGATACCTAGGAAAGCCACACAGACCTGTTGAAGAGAGTGTTAAGTACACTTGAAATTAATGGACTGAAAGTGAACCCAGATAAAGCCCAAATAGGCAAAAAGGAGGTTACCTTTTAGGTACTGTGATATCAGCAGATAGGAGAAAAATAGACCCCAAAGGGCAGAAGTTATACTAAAAAATACCCCTGCCTACAACAGTCACTGCCTTGAGACAATTCTTAGGCATGACTAACTTCTGCAGGAACTACTTTGAAGGGTATTCAGAGATCACCAAGCTAATCTATGGGCTACTCAAAGAAAACCCAGGGAAAAATTATAAAATGGAGTGGGATGGAGAGATAATCTGGTGTGTTACCCAACTAAAAAGAGCCCTAATGAAAGCACCTGCATTGACCACTCCTAACTATGACAAACCATTCTATTTGCAGGCACACGCCACAGATGACACAATAGCAGCAGTACTATTACAGGAACAATGGGGAAAAATAATGCCAGTCAGTTATCTTAGTAGGCAACTAACCCAAATAGAACAAGGATTAGATACCTGTGAAAGGGCAGTGTTAGCAATTGCCTGGGCATTACAAGCCAGTGAAACACTAACAAAATTTAACCCAGTAATAATACAAACCGCACACACACCATAGAAATTACTCTTGGACAATCGAGTCCAAGGGGTAAGCCTAACCAGACAATCAAGGTGGCTGCTAGCCATGCAAGCGAGAAATATCTCTATACATAAACTACAAACACCCCATATGTTAGAGTATGTGCAATATGAAGGGGCTCCGCATGACTGTGGAGAAAAAAAAGAGCAAATCCGTGTACTGTCATCATTTGTGGGAAGACACAAGGGTGGCAGTCAGCATATCTTTGTGGATGGGTCAAAGTATTGGGATAATGGGAGCTTTCATGTCAGGAGAGCAGTGTATTTTTCACCAGCACGCCACCATATGCCGGACTCCAGACCCTTAGACAAACAGAATACTGATCAAACTTAAACCAGGACAGTCCTCTCAATTTGCAGAACTGGTAGCCATCTATGAGGCCATAATAGCCAGGCCTAATGGGCACCTCACCATCCACACAGAATCACAGTTTGCATTAAGGTCACTGACCATATGGCTACCCATATGGGCAAACAGAGGCATGAAACAGCCACTGGTGCACATGTAAAACACAGAGAGTTATTGCAGGTTATCCTGGATGAAGCTGAAAAAAACCCAGGCAGAATTGCAATACAAAAGGTAAAGGCACATGTTATTACAAAAAAAAAACACCATAGAGGAACAATGTAATGCCAGGGTGGACCAGTATGGAAAAACGGCAGCCTAAGTAGGGCCGCCATGGAAGGGAATCAGAAAATAAGGGGTCACCTCTTTAAAGGTAGCAGCATCACCAGAAAAACCTCTAAACATTACTGAAGTCCAGCAAAAAGACCCATGGATCCAAGATAAGATACAAGCCCTAAAGGAAAACCCTGAGCAAAATGAGCCCTTATGCATAAATGACAATATATTGTTTCACCAGGGCAAAGAGGGCACCTTAAAATGGATCCCACCGTCAGACATCAGACGTGATATAGTCATGGAAAATCACAGGCTATCTGGCCACGGAGGTGTCCAGAAGACCTATGAAATAGTCACCAGCAAATACTGGTGGCCAAAATTAAGGGAATCAGTAGAACATATATTACAACAATGTTTGGTCTGCTTACAACAATACCCAAAAAGAGGCAAACCAAAATTACAAAGGTTGTCCTTGGCAGAGGGACCTTGGGATGCCCTCCAAATTGATTATGTTGGGCCCATGCCAATGGCAAAGGGGGGTACATATATCTCCTAGTCATCATTGATATGTTTTCCAAATGGATAGAAGCATTTCCCACTACAAATAACACAGCCGTGACCACATCAAAAATATTGTACACACAACTCTTCTCAAGATGGGGATTCCCAAACATAATTGAATCCGATAGGGAAACTCACTTTGTGAATGAGGACATGGCAAATCTATGCAAATTTATTGGCGTCCAGCAAAGGTTTCACCTACCTTACCATCCACAGTCCTCCAGCATGGTAGAAAGGATGAACACGACATTGAAAAATGCCTTAAAAAGTGTGTAATGGACATGGGCAGAGACTGGGTCGATCATTTACCTGGTATATTGATGGCTATTAGGGGCACAGTCCAAGCAGGTAATGGACTCTTCCCCCTATGAACTAATGACAGGGAGGAAGATACGGTTGACACACCCAGCAGATGTGCCACCTCTTAGTACCCCTGTCACTGACAGAGTTAAACATGAGAAGTTCTTAAATGATGTACTGACACAGTTGCAGAGATACTTAAGATTTGCAGCCCAAAACATGGCTTGGGCACATGAAAAAAATGTACTGTACAGGGAGCCACACCATGGGTGGGTTCCACCAATCAAAGAAGGAGACACTGTGATCGTCTGAAACTGGGAGCAAAAACAGCCATGGAAAGATGCTAATTTGCTAGGACCATACACTGTTGACAAGAAATTAAGGGACACGGCCCTATATGTGCAACGCACTGGTAAAGGAGCAAAACCCCAACTTTGGGTACAAGTTGATCAATGCAAAAAAGGTATCAGATAAGACTGAATGAACAATGATATTGCATTTGATGTCTCCACAGGTAACTCACCAAGAAGATCAATAAAATCATGTTTGGGGTCTGGTTAACAATCATCCTTGCCACCCCTTCTATGGGGGTAGAATACAACTGCTCGAGTGCACCTAGAGACAAGAACAATGTCACTTATCTATGGGACACCCCAAGAAGTGGGACTCACAGTGGGATACTGTATATAGACATTTATGCCTTGTGCATGGGAGACAGTTCTTGTGAAGACCCAAACCATCAAGACATGGTACTGAATCTACAACAAAGAATGCCAGAGTATGATACTTTATGCACCATACCTTTTAACCCCAGTAATAGACTCTGGCCAGATGCACAACCAGAGGTGTTTAAGAACATATGAACATATGAAATTTGCCAGCAGATAAAGGCCTAGAGATCTATCAAGTCTGCTCAAATGTGCAGCTAGCACCCCTTATTCTGCAGCTGCCCCTCCCTTCCACCCTTCCCCTTCATTGACCCTCCCCCTTGTCCTGTCCCATCCCCTTTTGAAGCAGTCCACTGTTCTGCTGGATACCACTTCTGAAGGTAACGCATTCCACCCAGCCACCACCCTCTCTGTAATAAAGTGTCTCCTCATCTCCCTCCTGAACCTTTCTCCCTCCAGTCTCATATCATGGCCCCTGGTGTCCCTCCCCTCCCTTACTTTGAACAGCCCCACTGTACCTGTCTTTTTTATTCCTTTCATGTACTTAAATGTTTCAATCATGTGCCCCCATCCCTCCTCTCCTCCAGTGAGTACATGTTCAACTCCCTCAGCCTCCTCCCGTATGATAAATCCCCCAGCCCCTTGATCATCTTTGTCACCCTGCGCTGCACCCCCTCCAGTAACTTAATGTCCCTCTTCAGATATGGGCACTAGTACTGCATGCAGTACTCCAGGTGCGGTCTAACTAATGACCTATACAGTGGCAGAATCACCTCCTCCCTCCTTAAGGATATACCCCTTGCAATACAACCCAGCATTTTGTTGGCCTTTGCAGCTGCCTTCCTACATTGTGCTGAGTTGTTCATTGACTCTGTAATGAGCACCCCTAGATCCTTCTTCTCCTCTGTCTGGGCTAGCTGCACTCCCCCCAGCTGGTAACTCCTCTTTGGGTTCTTCATCCAAAAATGCAGCACCTTGCACTTTTTGGCATTAAACCCCAGTTGCCAGGTGTCTGACCAGGTTTCAAGCTTTGCCAGATCATCCTGCAATCCCTGCCATCCCCCTAGGTCATCCACCACTGCTTGTACCTTGGTATCATCAGCAAACAGACTGCTCTTGCTCTTGATGTCCCATGATATGTCTACAATGAATATCCCAAACAACACTGGTCAAAACACCGAGCCCTGTGGAACACCGCTCGTCACTACCCTTGGGTGTGAGAGCTCCCCACCCACCACCACCTCTGTTGCCTCCCCTGAAGCCAGTTCCCTACCCATCTCACCAGCTTTGCACCTGCCCCTGTGCCTACTAACTTACTTCCCAGCCTTCCATGCGGCACCAAGTCGAATGCCTTACTGAAGTCCAGATACAGGACATACACTGCATGGCCCCTGTTCAGTTGCCAGTTACCCAGTCATAGAACTCCACCAGGTTAATTTGGCAGGATCTGCCCCATAGGAAGCCATGCTGTCTGCTGTCCTGTAGTCCTTTGGCCTCTAGGAGGGCCACCAGCCTCTCCTTCAGGATAGTCTCCATTAGCTTACCCATGATGGATATGAGGCTCACTGGTCTATAGTTTCCTGGTTCATCCTTGGGGCCACTCTTGTGGAGGAGCACCACATGAGCCATCCTCCGGTCCTGAGGTACACACCCTGAATGTAGTGAGGCATTAAATAGGTCTGCCAAAGGTCCTGCAAGGACCTCTGCCAGCTCCTTCAGAACCCTGGGGTGGATACCATCTGGGCCTGGTGCCTTATCCACCCTCAGTGCCTTCAAACCCTCCTGAACTCTGCCTCCATGATTTCCCATCTGTCACCCTCCCCCCGTTTCTGCCATTTCTCCCTCTTGGGTGTCACCCCCCTCTTCTCTTTAGTAAATACTGAGCAGAAGTACTCATTTAGTGCTTCTGCCTTAGTCCACTCTGCTTCCACCCAACCCCCCTCCTTCCCAATCCTTACTATGTGGTTCTTACAGCTCCTTTTCTCCCTGATGTACCTAAAGAAGTCCTTCTCCCCCTTCTTAATGCCTTGTGCCAGCCTGACTTCCGTAAATGCCTTGGCTCCCCTTACTGCCCTTGTCATCTCCTTCGATTCCGTCAAGTACTCCTCCCTGTCCTCCCCTCTCCCTGTTTTCTTTTACTTACTAAAGGCAGCTCTTTTCCTCCTTATCTTTTCCATGACCTCCTTGCTCAAACAGCTTGGTTTCTTATCCATAGCCTTCTTACTCTGAGCCTTGCAGCAGGTTTTGGTTGCCTCCACTATCCCCAGCTTTATGAGCTCCCACCTCTGGTTAGTGTACATACTAGACTGAATTCTGGCCAGGTACCCTTTTACATTTTTCCCCATCCTCCCAAAGTTGGCCCTCCTGAAATCCAGCACTCTTGTGCCAGATTCCACTCCTTTCTTGACCATATCCAATGTGAGCCATACTGAGTGGTGGTCACTCCCTGACAGCGGTTCCTCCACTGTAAGTTCTCTCACAAAGTCCGTCCCCATTTGCCAGCACAAGGTCAAGGGTATTCCCTAACCTGGTTGGTTCACTGACCATTTGCAGCAGGAAGCTGTCCTGGAAGGCATCCAGCAGTACCAGTTCCCTTCTGTTCCTGGTTGTTGGGGTACTCCAGTCAACTCCTGGCATGTTGAAGTCCCCACAATCACCACACTACCCTTCTCGCAGGTCCTCCTGATCTGTCCCACTAGTTCCCTATCTAACTTCTCCGTCTGAGATGGCAGCCTGTACACTACTCCCATTCTAAGAATCCTATTCTTGGAATCCTGGATTTGCATCCAAAGTATCTCCGTACTACCCTACTCCTCTTCCTCCCTTACACACTTCAGTCCTTCCTTCACATATAGTGCCACACCCCCTCCTTTCCCAATCACCCTGTCCCTATGAAATAACTGTTGCCCTGGTACAGACAGGTCCCAGTCATTGTATTTGGTGGCCCATATTTCTGTGATGGCTGCAATGTCCACCTCTCCCTCTGCCATGAACACCTGTAACTCTGCAGTTTTCCTCCCAAGGGTCCTAGCATTAAGGGTAACTACCTTCCACCCTTCCCCCCTTCCATTCTGCCCTCCTTTACTAGCATCACCAATAGTACTTGCCATTTGTCCTTTGTCACTGTTATGGGGGGTAAGCTCATATGGTTTCCCAACCTGTGGTCTCTGTATGTCTCTTGCCCAATTGCCACCCCCCACTCCTAGTTTAAATTCCCTACTTACTCTATGTACTCCTCCATCCTCTGTTTCAACACTTTCTTTCCCTCCTCACTCAAATGTAGTCTGTCCTTGGCATAGAGACTACTGTCCTCCCAGGTCCCTCCCCACCCCCCTCTTTAGCCCAACACCAGGTTCTTAGCCATCTGATAAATTCCTCTATTCTCAGCTTTCTTGTTGTGCTTGCCTTGGGCACTGGAAGTATCTCCGAAAAAGTTACTGATCTTCCTGCCACCTCACATAATTGTCCTAGTTCCTCAAAACTCCTCTGGACTATATCTACTGTCTTGTCAGCCAGGTCGTTCGTCCCAAGATGTATAATTAAAGGAGGTGCAATAGAGTGGACAATGAACTTTGGAAGAAGCACTGGGTTCTCAAAACAGAATATTTGGCAAATTGGTTAGACACGTTTAGCGTGTTTGAGGGGTGTGAGGAAAGACATCAATTTTTTAATATGCGATGGGATGACCCAAAGTCCCCTGACATATGGGGAACATACGTCCCCTGGGTACAAATCCAGGAGACAAAAAAAATAAATGGAAACCATGTAAATTATAAGCGGCTATACACCACAAAGTACAAGATGGGTGGTGGATAAAGCACACATTTAATATCCTAAATGATTCAGTCACCTTTGATTAGTATAAAAGGGGGGGAAGACTGGTTAAACTGTAGTAAGAACACTACAGAAGGGATTCTAGCCACTGCCTGGGGAAAGACTATATGAGTGTCTCTGCCCAGGACCACAAAGTATAACCTAGTCATCCCCAAAAAAATGGGGCCCCAAAAAGTGGTCCCTATAGTGGTACCCAAGATGCAGGTGCCATGTGAGCACAGATGCATCCTGCACCCATGATAAAGGTTGGCTTCAATATCAATATCTAAATGTACATAGCAAAATTCACTTTATGGCAAACCCCCAGTGGTACCCAATGAGAGCAGTGCCAATAACATTTAATCCATATGGGGATACCAGGATGGAAGGCTTGCCCCCATCGAGTGGATTACTAGAAGAATGAGAGGGAGTCAGTACATATCACCCCTGTCGGTACCAATACTACCCAGTTGTCTTAAATTTCTCAGCCCGAAGGTTACCCCCTAACTGTACTGGATTATCTGAAGCCATAAAATATCAACCACAATACAGTGAAACATTGGAACTCTTCTTTGAAAGGAATAATTTGGCAGACAATGCTCCATTCCAGACCCGGAGTCTAAAGGACATTGATGGATGGATAGGGACAGGCCTAGGCCTAACAAATATAATAGATACGGTGGTATTAAGAAATCATATTAATGAACTTAGAAATGCCATAGAAAATATGGTAGCAAATAAAGTGGGTGAGGCCATAGACACCATAACAGTAAATTCTAAACTGTCTTATAAGGCCTTGATTGAAACTTATAATAACTTCATAGTTTTAGAAAAATTCAGCCTCCAATTGACTAACGCAACTAAACAAATAAAACAAGCAGTTATTAAAAATACCTGTCTGACCTCAATCATGCACACCCTTTCCCAGTTAACATTAGAACTTGGGAAACTGGATGCGGGGCATACCCCCTTTGACATTACTAGAGAAGATTTTAACCATATGCTGGCCATGATAGGAGAAAAAGGGAACTCCCCTCCACTCACCTGGTACAAGTACAGCTGGTGCCATATACAGGTCTCAGTACCCATATACACCTAATCCTGGCCATGTTTGTGATCTCCGTGTGTATGGATACCCAGCCTCATGCCACCTGGAGTCTTTTTAACTTAGGGGCAGTTTGGAGTAACCAAACAGTAGTGCGCCTGGACATATCAGGTGACACCATCATGGCCACTACAACACCCAATCAAACGACCAAATAAGTGTTGTTTAGCAGCAGCTCCTGTTACAGGGACCCTTCAATTAGAATATGTGGAGATGAGGTGATTTTTCATACCTGGTCCCCAGATCAACCTACTCTAATCTTTGAAGATGAGCCAAATATCCACTGAGCAGGCAGATATACTGGCTCGTGGTGTATCCTGGACACAGAGACTAAAACACGGGGGTGAAATTCAAAGACGTGGACAGTAAATGGCCACACCTACTATGAGAGAGGCAGCACAGGTGGCAACAAGAAAACAACGTACTTTAATTTAACCAATAATTGGTTGGAGGGACTTGTGGTAGTTTCTGAACCAGCAGAATTAATAATACCCGAGTTACCACCCCTTCAAATAAAGGCCTTAAAACGAAAGGAGAAGTCAGGAAAACAAATGTCGCTGCCAACAATGCACAAAAGGTGGCCAAATACCTCCCATACCTTTCCTGGTGCGACTTTATCACCAACTGGACATTCGAAGCTGTGTGCATAAGTCCCACACTCACTGTAGCAGGAGCAGTGGCCCTTAGCTTAATAATGTTAATACTTTGGCAGGGCTTCTTACTTAGGAAGCTAACACAATTGACAGCAAAAGTGGATGCATTGCAAACCAGACAAAAGGTAATAACCAAACAGGCATATGAAAGAGAAATATGTGGATGTTAAGACCTTGTCAATAAAGTGACTAATGCTAAAACAAAAGGGTTTGTAAAAGTTTTCGGCTTATACAGTCACATAAGGGAGGATTGTAGCCTATTAATGTGACTGTCCAATCTTAAGCTTTAAATAAAAGCCAGGTTTTGTCCTCAGTTGTCCCACAACTTGCTATGATCAGGGCCTAATACACAATAATTGTTGCTTCCCCATCATGTAATAACTTACACAGGGGCATAAAAAGGAATTATTTGCCTTTTATAATAAGGTGTCTAGTATAAAGACATGGAATGTGAGATGTGTACTGCAATACTGTACATTGTTAGCAAGTTAAAGTAGGTGGGTACAGCACCTTAAGGCTCGACAGATTCCTCACATACCTGTATAATACTCATTCACAAATCTGGACTGTCTTGTACGGTATGGGCTGTATTCTTATTGACTCTTGCTCTGCACCAATGGCCGTGCAGCCCTACCGGGCAGTCAGTCGGTGGGAGGTGGGGTGGAAGGAGGGTGGGATGCTGCTGCCCGCAGGCTGAGGGGGAGAGCGGCGGTGGTGGGGCTTAATGGGTGGGTGGGTGGGGATACTAGGTCACCAGGGATGTGTTGGGGGATTGTTTGCACACCATCCCGCGATCGGGATCTTTGGTCCACTGGACCACCAGGGATATAATCGGAGGTGGGGGTTAATACTCAATCCCACAATCGGGATCTTCAGTCCACTGGACCACCAGGTATATGTTCGGGAGAGACACATTGCTGCCCGCGATCAGGCTGGTGGGGATTACACTATGCCCGCGATCGGACCAGTGGGGTGGTGGGGGATTCACACCGTTTTGCCCACGATCGGGCAGCAGGGCGGTGTCCCCCAATGGCTGCTGCCTGGCAGGGTGCCAGGCGCAAGTCCTCGGGGATCGGCTCACCTGCATGCTAATGGCATGTAAATGGGGCCATAATCAGATGCAAATGGCACCCCCTGCACCTTGCATGAATTATGGCCCCATTTGCATGTCACCTTTTGAATATCAGGATTTTGCACATGGTGCAATGGTACTTGCATCACTGCAAGTTGAATGCTCCACTCTGACAACTTGCGGTGGCGCAAGTTCCACTGCGCCATGCACGAAGTGGCTGTGGCTGGGGGGGTGATATTCAAAGAAGTTGCTCAATAGCGCAACTCCTTTGAATATCGCCCCGGTCACACCCCCAGCGCAACTATTTTGCACAGCGCAAGGGCTTGAGCCTAAGAATAGTGCATTCTGAATATCCAGCCCCCAGTTACTATGTCACAAATCTCTTTAGAATTTATTTAGAATGTTCGGTCTCAGAAGCAGTTCTAACCATATTCAAATTGGAATAACTTTAAAACAAAAAAAGATAGAATGGTACTGTGAGCACGAAAATTGTTCAGCACAAACTTATCTACAAAATGAGTGGTGTTTCATGTATAGATACCTTATAGATTTTTTACAATTAGCAAAAACGTAGAAGAAAATGTAATTTTTTTATTCACTTTTTTGACAAACAAATGTGAATAACTTTAAAACAAAAAATGATAGCATGGTACTGAGAGCACGAAAAATGTTCAGCACAAAAATATCTACAAAATGAGCAGTATTTCATTTATAGATACCTTTTAGTTTTTTTATAATTAGCAAAAAACAGCATACAATTCAATTTTCTTTTCCCTTTTTTGACAAACAAATGTGAATAACTTTAAAATGAAAAAGGTAGCATATTACTGTGAGCTTGACATTTGTTTGGCAAGAAGTTTTCTACAAAAGGAGTGGTGTTTCATTTAATAGCAACCACTATGCTAGGCATTCATACTCTAGGAAAGTTAACCAAAACTCCCAGAAATTATGATTTAAAATAAAGATAAACAGTCAAAACCAAATGTTCCTGCTCTGATAGAAAGCATCCATATTGCATAAATTAAATATACAATGGTGAGCTGTCAGATAAATGATTTATTTTCACTTGTGCTGCTTGACCTCGGACACCTTACTCGTGGCTCACGCACTCGTGAGGTTACCCAAGGTCAAATGGCACTTGTGTAGATAAATCATTTATCTGACAGCTCACCATTGTATAATTATATATATATATATATATATATATATATATACACACACACACACATATATATAATGTGGTGGTGCAGTAGGACCACTATAGTTAGGGTTGAGTAGGCACTTTAATGTTAAACCCCAATTTTTGCACATTAATAACTTTGCAACTGTTCAGCAGATTTGCACACAATTTGGAATGTGTGGTCTAGTGTGCTAGATCTCTTGATCTGCCAAGTTTCCTTTTCATTGGACTTATGGTTTCTGCACTGCAAAGCACTGAAAAATGCATTTTCACTACTTTTGACACGTTTTTTACCCATCATGCTGTGACCACAACATTTGGTGTTTCCATCTGAAATTTGGAACATAGAAAGAGTTTGGTTCAAGGAATAATCCAGTATTGGTTTAGTGAAAAAATATTAATCTGTTCAAAGGCTATCTGATTTTTAATGTTTGGGTTCTGAGCATGCTCAGTTCACTCCAAAATGTTTATGTATGTTTTGCAAAAGGGGACTGGGCTCAGATTTCGACAACAGCCAGGATGTCAGGGCAGTGTTGGCTGGGGAAGGCCTGTAGGGCATCCATTTTAGGAAGGAGGCTGCAGATGTTGATTGATATGAATGAGAGGGCACCTGAAGGCTTGCTCAGATTAATGGGCCAGGGTTTGGGTGCACGTTGCCTGACAGCATTAGGAGGAGGAGGACTAGCCTTAAGGAGTTGCAGCATATTTCTTTAGGCGAATGCTTTCGCCTGCTAGCATCTCGGGAAGTTGCCGAGTATTGACGATAGTGGGTGAGGGTAAGCATAGACAGAGGGGACCGTAGTGGAGGGCTAGGACCAGTGTGGGTGTAGGAAAGTTTCATGGCAGTAAGATGGACCTTAGGTAAGGGGCAGTGACCAGTGTGCAGTGTGCCTATGTGGATGAAGGATGTAGGAATGTGGAAGCTGTGGGGGAGGGAGGGAAAACAGGCTTTTGGGCATGCAGTAGAGGAGGAAGACAGGCAAGAAGAAATAGAATAGGGGTAGAGAATGGTGGAGGTGCATGATTAAGGTAGGAGCGGGGTAGGTGGAGGGAGGAGGTTAAGACAGGCTGGCGGGGCTAGGAGAAGGGGGCAGAAGAGCAGTAGCTGGATCAGTGGGAAGTGAGGATAAAGCCAGGAAGGCCAGGCAGCCAGGGAGTGGGAGGTGGTGACTAAACGATGGGGGGGAGTCCCAAAATAGGTACCCAATGGAGCACGAATGGGGGGGCGGAGCTACCAGGGGGCATGGAAGAAGGTCTATAAAGTTAAGGTCGGGGGGGCCGGCATAAAATTTCATCCATTTGCCATAGAAATGAATGGGCACAGCAGCCCCGAGCAGAGCAAAGTTTTAGCTGGCTCAAGAGAAAATCCCCAAGCAGGAGGCAAGAGAGTGTCCAATCAGGGTGCAGTACAGACACCATGGGGCCAGTGGCATGGCTGTCAGCAGTTCCATGGTTCAGGGAAGTCTTACCTGGTTCGAGAAGGAAGGTATATAGCAAGTAAAGCAACTGTGTCTTTCAGAGGGTAAACTTTTTTTTTAAATGAAAGAACAAGAATCCCTCTAGTGGCAGGTCTGTATAACCTGCTAATGGAAAACTAGCCAAAAAAAAAACAAAAAAAACTTCTATTTGACACTTGAAATGTGCTTAGTTCTGTCTAAAATGTATTTGTAAAAAGTACCAGGTGGCAAAAGCAGGGGAAAAGTCCTGGCCAATCAGAGCGGGTTTGCTGGAAGTGCCCATGTTCTGATTGGCTGCGCTGTCACTGTACCTTCCAAGGAGCTACAGGCGGGCGTCCTGGTCTCAGTTGGCATTTGGCTGAGTGCCGGCCGACTGTGGGGGAGCTGAAGCAGCCCTGTTCAAGGGCAGGCAGCTGGAGAGAAGAAAAAATAGCTGTGTGGGTCCCTGAGGGGCTGCACTCCCACACATGCATATTGTTATGCACAGATGGGCAGCTTGGTGGGAGTATGGGGGCCCAGAGGGCCCATGCCACCAACAACACATACCAGTCTGCTGATAGCACCCCTTTTCCACCCCCCCACCCCTTCACTCACCAGCACTATCTCAAGCTGTCAGCAGGTTATGATCAATAACAGGGTTGAGATCTGCTTTGCATTTAATGGGTGCAACTATCTACCCATTGTTGTCTCTTGTGTTATCTTATTTTTTTCGGAGAAGTAATGTGTTACACTTATTTTTTAACCCTTCTTTGATACAGTTCTCATTCTTAATACTAATGAATGACACATGCTCATCTTTCTTTGAAAGATTTTTTTATACAAGAAAAATACCTGCTTATATATAAATATTACTGAGCAAAAGCATTGTAACAAATTATGACAGTATAGTTGACTAGAAATAGGTAAGAAGTGAGGGCAGGGCAAACTGGGAGTATGGTGGTAGACAGGGATGGTGTGAGGTGTATCACTAGCTGTCTTCAGTCGGTGATATTTCTTGAGGGTGGGCTTGTGCAGGATCCTCTTCACCTTTGGGGAGGGCCTCGTCCACATCACTGGGCAAGTACAGCTGTAGCAGGTGTTGCATTCCTTAAGATGCCTGTATCTAAGACTCAGTTATATTTGTAAAGGCATTGTGATTGACCTCCAGGACAGCAGCCTGATTTTCGGTGTCATCATGTAGCCTATTCTTTGCAAAGGTGAGCTCTTGGATGCTGCTCTGGAGGTCATGGGTGGCTTCATAGGGCTCTCAGTCTAAGGTTCCACAACAGTGTGTTTCCTGCAAAAGTTCCTGCTGCTGCTCCAGCAGGAGCGTTTGTTGTATCAGCACCTTTGTGGAACTTTGAGTAACAGTTATGAAGCCATCCTTCACAACTTCCATATGTTATTTGATGATGTCCTTCAGTGCTCTTGTTTCTGCAATTTGTTCTGGAAAAAAAAATTAGAAAACAATTAGGAGTCTGTTTTTGTTTTAGTTTTCTCTCACTTTCAGTTAGCTATGGAAGTTTGTTAAATGCTGTTTTTCCTTGGGTAGGATGTGAGAATTACTTTTCAGTGTTTAAATTATTATATTGCAGCACTGTGCATCTTTTTTTGTGTGTACAGCTATTTACTACAAACTGTGTAAGAACAGGTGTTGCTGTATCGCATGTGTTCAGTCTGTTGCTATGGAAGGATACATGGGTGTTGTAAGGTGTATCAATGTTTTTTGGTTTCTTTGGTACAGTGGTGTGTGTTAGTGGCATGCAGATTCTGTGGAAGTAGTATGCTGTGTGGTTCGATCGCTTAGTCAACTGTTATGGTTATTTGACAGCTATGATGATAAGGTAATAGTTTCCAGTTCCATCAGTTCTTGCAGTGTTGTATGGTTGCATGATGTTCCTTGTGTATAGGTATGGTATCATGTTTGTTGTGGCAGGACCATTACTGCTGGGATGTTTTACCATTTGTGCTACTGGTATGAATTGTGTGTGCATGTACAAGCTTAGTAGATACTATGGTTGGGGCCACTAAACATTTCTTTATGGGTTCAGCTTTGTAAAGAGGTATTTTGACTATGTTGCCTTGGGTACTATGGTGAGCAGTAGGGGAATGTCTGGTCAAGACAGAGATGTACACATTTAGAATTCTCTTTTCTTAATAAATGTATTGTTAGTTTGTGAGATAATATGTTGCATTGTATCTGAGTTAGACTCTAGATTTTTCAAATGACCCAAATGCAGACAGACACACACACACAGACACATTCACAGACATGCAATTAGATTTTGTGCTATTAGGTACTACATGCTATTTACTAATTCTGTTTTTGCACTGTGGCATGTGGATGGTGGGTACATTGTCTTGTTTAGGACCTGTTTCTGAAATTGTGTGATTTGCCTGTTGTTTTGAAGTATAGGTATGCTTGATGGTGCGGTTGGGAAAAATCTTGTAATTAACATTTCTTGCTTTGTATTTTACAATGACAACACATGAGCAGTGGTGACAGAGATGTTAATGCGGAATTACGCCCAGCACCATGCATGCATGCTACTACTATTTTGCTAACATGCACATTACAGTGATGTGATAGTGTTGCAGGATAGTGATAGGTAGGGTGGTGGGGTATATGCATAATAAAGGATGACACCAGGAAGCTTGTAAGTGTTTTCCTACTGTGTTGTGATACTTTGCAAGCAAGCAAACATGCATATAAATACCATCATGTTCACATTTATGTATGTGGGTACATCTTCAGTTTCTTCTGGTTGACTGGTTCACTGTGATACATTTTGTTATAAAAGAGAAGAGAAACACTTTATGTGGGAGTAGTACAGTTTGTGAGTTACTGTTGCAATTTTGGGCATCTCAGTAGTTTTCAAGTTGAATATATTTTGTTTGTCTTGTGGGTTCAGATTCCTGGTCTGGCAAAAAAATAAGATTTGTACAATGTCATGGTTATTTACAAGCATGTGACAGAGGTATTGTAAACAGCAAATAATGTTAACTTCTGTTGTTGGAATACCAATGGAAAAATATTATCATCAGTGTTGTTTTACCTGTATTGTTATGGGAAGTAAAACAATTGTTAAGAATAATGTTTTTTTTTACTATTTAATGCAAGCCTTGGTTGTGTATTACCATTGTTTTGTATGTAAAAAGCTATTTTGGTTAGTCAAAAAATGAAGCATTTACAGATTGGTAAAATATATGTACAAAAAAAAATCTCTCCTGAAGTGAGGTGTGCAGCAGGTGTGGTGGTGAAGGTCCAGTAAACAGTAGTCTGCAGTGTTGGCAGATGATAATAGGGATCCAGTGGCTGCTGCAAGGGTTATCTCTGTTTAGCCCTGTTTGGTTTAAATGTAATGCGGCTGTAACAAAAAAAAAAAAAAACAACGACAGCACTACTGGTAAGTGGGACTGCAGCAGTGACCAGCATCACAGCATTGGGGGCACGGCAACAAGATTCCCAACTGACATCCATTCCTCCTTAGCTGGTATCCTCTCCTCAAAAACAAACAACAACAGAAAAAACATACACTATAAAAAACAATCAGCAGTCACCTTTCGATAACAATCTCGGTTACGGAGTCTTGAGGTTGCCATTGGCCAACAAACCTCTTGAGCTTTGCTGTCAAGGTTTCTGCAGTGGCCAAGACAACCTCCTGATGCACTAAAAATGTTGTTACTAATAGGTGACTTGCAATTATTGTCTATGTTATGACATTGTTATGACATCACTCTGTTGTTAACCCTTCTTGGGTATGTCATATGAATGGTATAACAAAATAGAATATTCACAACTAACAATGTTCCTTAAAGTAATTCAGTAAAGTAAAATAATACAGTCTGTCATTATACAATTTTGGTAGTCTATGCACTATGTAATATAATGTATGGTCTTTGGTTAACAACTGCACTGAAAATACTTAATGAGGTTTACATAGCATCTGACAACCTCTTGAGTTGTGTTTTTGGGGTTTTCAATGATGTCATGGCAACCTCTTGAAGTGTTTACAGTACGGTTATCAAACAAAGACCATGCATTATCCTCTATATTGTTGTATGTACCTGTTGACTTGCATTTTTCACATATGCAGTTTTGTGTATATGCTTTCTATGTTCCATACTATAAAATGGGCTAAAGATTTTTTTGAATTTCATTGGTTTTTAGCCATGCATTACAAGTGTCAAATGCATGGGTAAAACTAGTCCTGCCTAAGTGTACTGTATGCAGATAAGAAAACAGAAATTAGTGGGCAGTAGAATTTTAAAAACATTGGATGCAATTTTTTTCCCCTCGCTTAGCCATGGAGAAATACAGGCACCCCCACCATGGAGAAATATAGGTGGCACCCCCCACCATGTCAAACAACTCAGCTCCTAAAAGCCATACAAACTAACAACATTCTTTGTCAACCACATTTTTTATTGTGATTGTTTAAATACTGTCCAACAGACCGATCACTCAGCCCCTGCTCAGCCACTCACAGCCTTCCCCCACTAAGACCCATCTACAACTCGCGCCTCCTCTTATAAACCTGACACAAGATATAAACACTTCTGGAAAAAAAGAACCTGTTTTAAGGAGTCTTTTTTTTTTCTATGTAATATTTACTCACATGTCAAATCCCATTTCAGTACTCACCGCTGAGTTGTGCTTTTGTCCTACAGTTCACCACACCTGACCACGCACGTAAGATTACTCGCCCCTTACCACCTTATCAACAGAGCTTATGTAACAAGTAAGCATATAAAAAAATATGTTACTAAGCACAAACAATACACACACACATCCTGCTCTCAATCTCCAAATAAGGATGTGTGTGTGTGTCTAAAGAGGTATGTGTCTCTCTTGCCAAAAGTGAACACCATGGAGGGAGGGAGGTTCATGATAACCATAACAACCTCCTCCAAGTACACAGTATATCAGGCAGAGGAACTATTTTACATCAAAACACAGTATTTATATTAACTTTACTCTAAATGTAAAATTTATAACAACTATATCCATTTAATACAGAAATACTTATTTTATAAGTGCAATAAGACACTACAGGGTGTGCCTTAGACAGTTCTAATGCATGGCTGAGGGCTGGACTCACTCAGTCTGCAGCCTCGTGCCTCACTAAGCCCCCAGCCATGTGTTAGAACTGTCTAATGCACACCCCGTCATGTCTTATTGCTTACGTAACATATACTATTAATTGAAATTATTCTTTTCTTCTTGTGCAGAAACAAGGTGCATGAATGGGGAAACCCTTTTGTGGAAGAAGAGACTTTTTTTATTATTGATGTATTGACAAGCATTTGTTTTCAAACAATAACATTCAGTTCAATATTTCATATGTATGCTTATTTGCTAAGCTGAATCTAGTGTCAGAGTTTCCATATGCAAGGAGATATGTAAATGCTGGAGACATCATTTTATGATACTTTTAACATCAGTTTACAGTACTAAGACTATCTCCTGGCAGTCATTGCAGTCACAGATAAAGATTATATATTTAAGCAATAAGGCACAACAGGGTGTGGTATATCATAGGATATCATCACGCCTTGGGTGGTTGAGTAGGAGGCCACAGGCTGAGTGCATCCAATAAACTGACAAGTGACAATATCCCATGATATACCACACCCTGGAGTGACTTATTGCTATTATGAACTTGACTGAAATTTTTTTTCAGGAAAAAAAAACAAAACTTCTAAAACCTTGTGAAATTGCTTCTTTTAGAATGTAGGAAGAACATGTTTTCACAAAATAGTTCCTGAAGGGCTCAGGGCAGCAGGTGGCACTGTTGTAACTAACACTGTCTCACTTTGGTAGCACTGCTTCTCTGTTAAGTATGTTCTCCATGCATTTCAACAGGTCATGCTGCCTAGTCTGGGACCAGGTGAATATGTGTTTCATTTCCAGTTTATTTTCGGTATTAGTTAGAGCTTGTCGGTGCCGTGACTGTGATTTTCATGTTTTTTTTTATTTGTAACAAGAAAGGCACACATTGGTGACACTGTCGAAATGGTGCTAGGCAATCGGACAACATCATATTCTGCAGGAGTTTGTCTGAGGTAAGAAAATGTATGGCAGACTTTGCAACATAGTACTAGCAGTTGCAGCAGTTGTAGGAAGGATGGCTTTTATTTTGGTTTCTGGAGCATGGCTCCATTGGCAGTTGTGCCTTTGTGCAGTTTGGTGGGAGGTGGAAATAGTGGCATAGAGGAGAGATGTGTGGTGCTGCAGGTGAGGAGGCTGGTGGCCCTAGGTTTTTTGAAGCCATGATGATGTAGCTCAATATCATCACAGCTTCAAAAACATCTCAGCCAATCAACATTGTCCATTTAATATCCCCAGTTAATAATACTTATTATAATACTGGTGAATTATAACACATACTACAATTGTGGTTTAGTAACATTATGGTGGCAATATATAAGTTGGCTGCATCATCTGGTGTATAACGCAATGTTTTTTCTGATTGGGGTGGTGGTGAGTAAGAACAACATTAAAGAGAAGTGTGTTGTTTGTGGCTGTTGAAGTATTAGAATAATAAAGCATTGGGCGATGCCTGTGCAGAGTGATATCGCTTCTTCTACTTTTCTTGTGTAATAGAGAAATACTGCATATGTTGGTCTGTTTTCTGACAACAAATGTAAGTGGGCATTTTTTATTACCTCATGTTTTACTGTGGTAACATGAAAAATGCATTCTTGCATGTTGAAAAGAAGAAAATCCTTTTCTACTGTAAAGTGTCCACATTCACGTACAATATTTTTTTGAACATGCAGGCATGTTAATTGATGCTGCAGTACTAGAAGTGACATTTAACACAAATATGACTGGTACAGTACTGCTACGCAAATTACAGTTAAGCTGGGATTTTGTAATAAAGGTACATTGTATGCATTGTTACATGCATTGTTACAAATATTCATTACAGGATGAATGTATTGTATTCTCAATATTGTCTAGCATGAAGTTTAGGATGTGTTGTTAGCTGTTTGCACTATTCTCCTTTTTAATTTGGAAAGTGCACTGGAAGGTACAGTATCAAGAAGTACTTGTTCTCTTGAAGTTGTGGTGCCTTTAGTAAACCAATCTAGTCTCTGCTAGGCCAAAGTACTCCTCTGTGAGTATTCTGTTTCTTTATCTGGTGGTTCTGATGTGTTATATAGAGTATGATGAAACGTTGTTACCGATAAAAAAAATAACACATTTCAAAACATTGTTCTGCTGTAGTTGCTATGTCATTGTAGCTGTTATGCTGCACTAGCTACATAGCTACTACAGCATAACAACATCGAACGTGCTAGCGCATGTGTGCTACATATCCAGGAAGCAGACTTGGCAAAAAGAAGATCAAAGGAAAGCAGCACTGAGTGAGAAAAAAACAGTAGGACCAATTACTTAACTAACTTTTATGTCTTGTGGGGGCATCCTACACTATAAAAAAAACTATGGATAGTTACCTCTTGGTAACAAGCCATGTTACTGCATCTCGAGGTTGCCAATGGCGACCAAACCTCTTGGGCTTCACTCTCGAGGTTAATGCGGTCACCATGACAACCTCTCGATGCACTAACCAGCTTTTTACCAATAGGTAACTATCCATT
Organism: Neoceratodus forsteri; assembly: GCA_016271365.2. NCBI lineage: Eukaryota > Metazoa > Chordata > Ceratodontiformes > Ceratodontidae > Neoceratodus > Neoceratodus forsteri. The sequence goes on from CM028134.1 coordinate 953,265,835, forward strand.
ATTCTCTATATAGGGCCCAATTCTAGAAAGCATATGCCAAAGCGCAATGGAGATGCAGCAATGGAAATGGCGTAAGTCACAAATAGATCCAGCAAATGTGCCAAATGCAGTTCTACATTGCGAGATGTGCATTGATGCAACACAGTAAGCCACTCTTGACTTACTCCACAGTTGTGACAAACCTGCAGGTAAGCCAATGCACAACTGAAAATATGCCAAGAAAAGGGAAGAGATACACCAGGGCAAGATTCTAGAAGCAGCAGTGCCACAACTTGCACCAAGACTAGCCAACATAACATACACCAGGTGGGAGCAGGAGTAACTCACACAGCATAGAAAGGAGCAGAGACAGACAGGATGGAGACACAGCAGCACAGCACTGTGACAGAGAGAAAGGAGAGAGACAACATGGATGGACCAGTAGCAATGATAGGTATGCTACCACTGGAACGTTGGGACAGGCACAGGAGGCGAACCAATGCCCGGAGCCAGAGACACAGGGCAGCAACCAGGATGGCACAGACCAGGCAGATGCAATTCACCATGGCTGCACAGGGTGAGGAAGACATACCAGGATGCGGTGGAGGAACAGTGTAATGCACGCTACTGACTGCCCAAGGCCATCATAGACATGATATGCAACAACCACCATGCAGACCTGAGCAGTGTCACCCGCAGGGGGCAGCCAGTTCCTTTGGAGGTGACAGTGACAGCAACACTATGCTTCCTGGCAACAAGGACATTCCAGGCACCAACAGGTGACATTGTGGGAATATCACAGCTGGCCATGTCCAGGTGCATACACCAGTTCCTGAATGCCACAGTGGCCTGCATGGACCAGTACATCACCCTTCCCTGGGAAGCATAGCAGCAGCAGGCAGTGGTGCAGGGCAACAACACCATCGCCCAGTTCCCATGTGTCATGAGTGCAATAGACTGCACCCATGTTGCCATACATGCACCATCAGTCAATGGTGATGTGTACGTGAATCGGAAGGGCCACCACTCCATGAACATGCAGGTGGTGTGTGACAGTCATGGCCACATACTAGATGTGGGTGCATGGTACCCTGGTTCTACACAAGATGCCTACATCCTGCAAAACAGTAGTCTACACAAGGGCTACCAGAGGGACCAGCTCACAGGAGGATGGCTATTAGGTATGTCAACACAGCACAGAGCATTGCAAACCTGTATGCCTGCACACCATGCATACATAGGTCCATAGGCCACACAGATTGAAGATGTACCATCCATCCAATAGGGGACAGCGGATATCCACAGCTGCCATGGGTGATGACACCACTACAACACACACGCACAGCAGCACAGACACGCTACACTGGGGTGCACAGCCAGAGCAGGTGCATTATAGAGCGCACCTTTGGGGTCCTGAAGGCACGAATCAGGTGCATTGATAGATCAGCAGGGGCATTACAGTACAATCCAGAGGCAACCAGCAAGATATTCCATGTCTGCTGCAAACTGCACAACAGTGCAGTGCAATACCATGTGCCACCAGCTGGTGGACGGGGATGAGGAGGACCAAGAGTGGAATGGCAGGGCACACAGACATGTGAGGCACCTCCAGACAGATGCTGCGCAGGCACAGGTAGGCCAATGCATGCATCATGACCAGATAGAGGAGCACTGCACCTGAGAGATGCCATGGAACAACAGTGACAGCCACCAAATGCCAGGCAGCAGTCCCCAATGAAACATCACATGGGCATGCCGCCTGGTGCAGTGCACATTAGATGGTGACACCGGATGCTGGCAACAAATCCCGTGGACTGTGACAACAATGGGTGGTGCACACACAGCTGTGGACATGGAACAGTGTGGGAATTGTGAGATGGCATGGAGCACTGTAAGCAAACCAGCACAACAGGTAGGTGGTGATAGGCACAGCACTGTCATCTGGGGGGTGGATATGGCCATGCATAGGGAAGCACAGAACACACATGGCACCGCACAACAAGGGACACAGTAGGGCAGCCCTACAGGCCGGGGAAGGCAGCACACCATGGGGGCACACACCCATGAGGCCTGCAGACACATGGTACAACCTGTAGACACCAACGCACACAAACAGGGTGGAACCACTGCCATGCAGTGGCCCATGCAAACAGCACACAGCAACACACTGTGGAAGAAATGACAGATAGTGCATACAAGACAGATACACACGGGAATTGTGGCACAGGGTACAAATGGTGCACAGAGGCCACAAGCACAAAGCTGGGATGATGGCACCACCAGGCACAATGCCCCTGCCATGGCCACTGATACATGTAAACAGTAAGTAACTACAACAGGGACACAGCACGGGGTAGCATAGACCAGTAGACAAATGGTGGTGAGACACACCAATGTCCATGCCAGTGGTGCCAGCTGCAGGGAACAATGGTACCCCAAGGCAGAAGGGCACAGCACAGGCACCATGCTACCATGCAGCTGGGAGGTACAATGTGAGGTGGCATGGATGCCACAGCATGCATGTTGACAAGCAGTATGCAGGACACCACGCATATGTGCCCTGGGGACAGTGGCCTGGGCTGTGAGCAGTGTGTCCAGTTGTCATAACTCCCCACTACTGTGGGACATTGGGGAGCCCACCCCCAGTGTCCCCAAACATTTCCATACATTGTCCCTGTAAAAAAAGCATCCCCGCTGTGTTATTTTTTTCCCTGTAAAAAAGAAAATGGTCCCTCATTATCTCCCCTCTCCCATCCTGACCCTCCCACTGAGCTCACCACCATCCCACACCCTCCTCATCCTATACTTACCACCAGAGGTCAAGTGCTGTCATCTTCTCTGGATTGAGACATGTCTTCACTCTTCAAAGCTGAACCACAAATTGAATAATCAAGCTAAGCACTGTATAATGTCAGTCAATGGGGTTTTGAACTTATGTTGATATCTCAGTCATTTTTTGGTATTTCTGTAACAAATTTTCAGCATGTGCTTTTTGGGACTCCACCTCATGCACACTGGCACTGTTATTGTGTTACTCAGTCCTGAAAGGTAATTTTACGGTCACTGTGGAGAATCACCTTTCAGGACCCAGTAACTAAATGACAGTGCCACTGTTCATGAGGTGGGGTCCCAAGAAGTCCATGCTGAAAATTTGGTACAAAAATATACAAAAAAGCCCGAGTTACATGTGCCCATTGACATTTTCCTATGCATGCATGTAATTTTGCTAATTTTTAATATTTTCAGTCCAAATTTTCAACAGAAATACAAAATCAGAAATGCAAAGCATCATGGGCTATATATGCAAGTCACCACAAAATGTTATGCTGGTTCAACTTTAAGCAGAAATGCATGGTGCCGAAAGGCCTCTCACACAGTCTGCAAAGGGTGCCAACAGAAGACATAGATACGTACTTCATCTTACCAGGACTCATCAGTAAGCCTCATCGGTATGACATCCCAATGGAATGAACCAGCTACCCTAAGTTGGCCTATCGGGTTTGGGTTCTGGTGAGCCCAATAAAAACAAAAAACAAGTTAAAACACAAACCAACTCATGAACAGCCTGCCTGAAATGTCTTTTTGTACCTGTGAGGTGCAGAATGGCATGGTCATTCTGCAAAATCACCTTTTGGGACCAAGTAAGGAAATGGCAGTACCAGTGTTCATTGGGCGGGGTCCCAAAAAGCCCATTTTGAAAATGTGGTGCAAAAAATATGAAAAGACACTTGAGTTACATGTGCTCATTGACATTTTTCTATGCATGGGTGTAACATTGCCAATCTTTAATATTTTCATTCCAAGTTTTCAACATCCACATCTTTTTACACCACCTCATGAAAAGTACTGCTGCCATTTCTCACATCCTGCCTGAAATGTGTTTTTGCACCTGTGACACAGAATTTCATGGTTGTTGGGCCAAATTACGTTTCAGGATCCAGTAAGGAAATGACAGCATAAGTGTTCAGGAGGTGTCATCCCAAAAAGCCCATGTTGAAAATTTGGTATCAAAATTTAAAAAAATGGTTGTGTTATGAGCATTTGTTGCAATCTCGATACGTACGCTCATCACATTGAAAAAGTTCTATATTTTCACCCCATATTTTCAACATAGTCTTCTTATTACCACACGTCACGTATGCCACAGCTGACATTTTTCAAATCCTGGCCAAAATGTGGTTTCACACCTTTGGGGTACAATGGCAGTGGGCTTGCACAGAATTATGTTTTGGCGGGGATTTGAGAATTTTCTGTACTGGGTACATATGGTGAGGTGATAAGAGGGTTATGTAGAACTTGTGGGGTGAAAATTATTTAAAATGACACAGTTATGACTATTTATTACAATTTCGCTATGCAAGCTTGTAATTTTATGCATGGAAGCACTGGGACCAGAGGCCCCTGCATTTCCACTGCTACATACATATGCACATCTGTGGAGGGATGAAAGTGCAAAAAGTAAGGAAATAAATTGCAAAAAAAACTTTGTTAATGCATCAGTTAGGGTTAAAGTGACACAACTAGGGAAATGTGGCATTTAGGTTATCAAACCTAACACCCCACTCCCACCCTACATAGTCAAAGACAGATCAATGGTGGCTTTGGCATCTTCAGCCCTAATACTTACCTCATTCTCCTGTACTGTGCCTGTCCAACTTATTTTCTAATGTAATGTGGTGAGCATTATGGCTGAAGTTGCCAATGCCACCCCTGATCCCTCTTCATCTGTGTAGAGTGGAGGTGGGGTGTTAGGGTTGGTAACCCTAATGCCTTAAGAGGGGGTGAGACAAGGTAAAGGGAATGTCACAACTGTATGGGAAAGGGGGCAGCAACAGGGTAGGGCAGCAACATGGTATAAAGTTGATTGCTGCACAAATGAGCAGACTTGATACACCCCTGGAGACTGTATCTGCTGGCCATTTTCATATGTTCATGGTTAAGAAGGAATGTGAGGAAGTTTTTGTTCTCAGAGAGGGTGGTCAACACATGGAATCATCTGCCACAATAGGTGGTGGGAGCAAGCACTGTGGTTTGATTTAAACATGAATGGGACAGGCATAGGGGAACCACAGAGGTAAAGCAGAGGGAGGGACAGAAGCCATAATTAAGTACGGGCCTTATAGGCAGACTGAATGGGCTTAGCGGTCCTTATCTGCTGCATTAGTGGGTTCAAGAACAGCAAAGGGAAGGGCTTTGACATGTATACATAGTGTCAGGAGCCAGTAAAAAATGTAAGCCTAAGGTAATAATAATTATTTGAATGTTATGACAGCGGTTCAGCTTCTCCAATTGTCCTATTCTGAGTCTCTGCTCACTGCTCTTTCTCGCACAGCTCAACCTTCTGGCTTGGCTCACACTAGGTTCCTGGAATGCTGATAGTGACTTACATGAGCCCACTTTCACACAGAAAATCACAGGAGCATCACACTGATGCAGGACTCATGTTAGTAGGCTGTTTCAACTGCCACACAGAAGAGGAATCAAATGAATTCTGCCAACAGATTGATCAATCAATGAGCACTAAAGCTATTTTACAGTAAGCACCTTATTCAACCTGCTTTCTTGACTTGTCCTGCCCCACCCGGTTCAATACCAATACCAACAGCAAACTTTGGCATTGACAAATGCTTGTTTATAATGGGGCCACATTTTGACCAGTTTTAATACAGTATTCACCAAAGATAGCCCAGCCCAGTTGCAATGCTATATCTACAAAGCAGTTTTCTTTCTGACCCCTCACGATTGTGAAAGAAACAAGATTCCAATCTATTCTATGCTTACTGCTATTGACAGAACTACAGATATGGTTTACTCAGACTGTAAACTATGATTTTTTTACCCTGGTAAATGAAAATTCTACTGAAATTATGCATACTGGCACAGACTACAAACAAATATTTCCTACAAATTTGAGTATAGCCCTTCACACATACCATCAGGGCAGAGTATATGTAACTTTTACATTCACATGCTTACTACTATTCTGCTCATTTTATACAACACAGTACATACTATTAGACATAGCACAGGTTTCACATTTAGTCAAAGGTTTCATTTAGTCAATGAGAAGTTTAAATGCTACATTGACAAGCATTTAAACTAGCAAAGGGAGGGTGGCAGGCCAACAAGGAGGGTACCTACTAGCTCACCTCCCCACAGCTAGCAGTGGAACCAGTGAACCAGAGGAGTGGCTATCTCTGCAAAGCAGTGTGCAAAAGATGGAGATTAGTGCCCAAGAGGTGGATAAGCAGAAAAGGGGCAAAATTCAGCAGAAGGGCAGACAGCAAGGAGAACCAGGGATAAATGACAACCAAGGAAGGGGCTGGAGTAGAACAGTGAAACAGTCTAGGAGGTCAAATCATGGAAAGCTGTGTGCAAATGCCAGGAGCCTTAGCAACAAGATGGAAGATCTGGAGGCTGTCATGGTGCAGTCAGACCTGGACATTGTGGCCATCACTGAAACCTGGTGTAATGATAACCATGACTGGGAGATGGCCATACCTGGCTACAACATATTCAGAAGAGACAGAGCAGGCAGGAAGGAGGAGGAGGGCACTGTATGTGAAAAATGACATAAGGGCCACAGAGATCCAGGAGGAACAAAATGGGGAGAGACTACTGTGGGTTAAGCTGGAAAGGAAAATGGGGACAGCCATCTGCACAGGTGTGGTCTATAGACCACGAGCCCAGGAGGAAGAAACAAATAGGGAGATGATGCTAGCCATCCAAAGGATGGCAGACAAGGGTGAGGTAGTACTGGTTGGAAACTTCAATATTCCAGACGTGGACTGGAGCATCCCAGCAGCAGCATCAACTAGGAGCAGATTTATCTTGGACTTCCTTCAGGGTGCCTTCCTCAAGCAACTGGTCATGGAACCAACTCGCAGAAGGCAATACTGGACCTTGTGCTCACAAACAGGGACAGTGTGATGGGGGTAACAGTGGGGGAGCACCTGGGAAACAGTGACCACCAGTCATTGTGGTTTGAAATCACAGAAAGAGCAGAACCAAACCACACAAAAACACGTATCCTGGATTTTAGGGGGGCAGACTTTGGGAAAATAGGGAGATACTTGAAAGAGGCATTAAGGGGAATGGGACAGGAATCAGGGGTTGAGGAACAGTGGGCAGTATTTAAAATGGGGATTACAAGAACAACAGAATTATGCATTAAGCAGGTTAGCAAGAGGAAAAGGAAGAGGAGACCATTATGGTTTTCCAAAGAGGTAGCAAAGAAAGTGAAAGCCAAAAAGATTGCATTCAATCAATACAAAAAGACACCGGCAGAAGGGGATAGGGAGAAGTACCAGGAGAAGCAAAGGGAGGCAGGGAGGTCAGTAAGGGAAGCCAAAGCTCAGACAGAAGAGCACATTGCAAAATCAGTGGGTAGAGGGGACAAAACCTTTTACAGGTACATAAGTGAAAAAAGAAAGACAAAGGGACGGACAGTGAGACTGAAGGGGGAGGATGGGGGCCACGTGAGGATGACAACAGTAAAGCTGACATATTGAACAGGTATTTCTGCTCAGTCTTTACTGAGGAAGAGGAGGGTAATGGGTCTGAAGGAGTACAAGGTGAGAATGGTGCAGAAATGGACACAAGTCCCTTTACACGAAAAAGGGTCCTGAAGGAACTGGAAGTAATAAGAGTTGATAAAGCAATGGGGCCAGATGGGGTGCACCCAGGGTCCTAAAGAACTAAGAGAGGTGGTGGCTGAACCTTCGCTATCCTGTTTAGCTGATCGCTGGAAACAGGTGAGGTACCAAAAGACTGGAGGACAGCAGATGTAGTCCCCTATACAAAAGTGGGAACAAAGAGGAAGCAGGGAACTACAGACCAGTCAGCCTCACCCCTGGTAGTGGGGAAGACTCATGGAAGCACTACTGAAGGAGAGATTGGTGGAACATCTGGCTGTCAATGAACTACAGGACCCAAGGCAGCATGGTTTCACCTGGAAGAGGTCATGTCAGACCAACCTCGTTGAATTTTTGACTGGGTGACTAGGGAGGTGGATCAGGGAGGGCAGTGGACATGGCCCTATCTGGACTTCAGCAAGGCCTTTGACACTGTGCCACATAGAAGACTATTCACAAACTGGGGAATATGGGTATGGGCTGACAGTAGTGTGGTGGGTAGGTAACTGGCTGGGTGGCAGGACACAGAGGGTGGTGGTAAATGGCTGTCACTCCACAGAGGGAATAGTGACCAGTGGGGTACCACAGGGATCAGTGCTGGGACCGGTCCTATTCAACAACTTCATCAGTGACATTGCGCAGGACCTAGAAGGCAGAATTTCACTGTTTGCTGATGACACAAAGCTCTGTAACAGTAGACACACCAGAGGGTGTAGACAGAATGAGAAGTGACCTGCAGAAACTTGAAGAATGGTCAGGGGTTTGGCAGTTGAAATTCAATGCAAGAAGTGCAAGATAATGCATATGGGGCACAAAACCCTGGCACAATATGTCAGTTGGGGGTGAGGATATAGCATGCACCAAGCAGGAACGGGATCTTGGGGTTATCATCTCTGATGACCTCAAGGTAGGGAAACAGTGTGACAAGGCAGCAGGTAAAGCAAATAGGATACTGGGATGTATGACGCAGGGGCATCACCAGCAGGAAAGGAGGTCATAATTCACTATACAAGACACTAGTGAGGCCCCACCTGGAGTACAGTGTACAGTTCTGGAGACCATACCCTACGTAAGGACATAGACAGGGTAGAGAAGGTTCAGAGGAGGGCAACAAAGATGGTCCATGGATTGCATCACAAGTCCTATGAAGACAGGTTGAAGGAACTGAACATGTACTCCTGGAGGAGAGGAGGGAGAGAGGATATGATAGAGACATACAAGTATCTTACAGGGAGGAACAGGATGCAGGAAAACACTATTTTTAAGCGAAAAGATGTTCCAGGACTAGAGGGCATGGGATGAAGTTGGAGGGAGGACATTCAGAGGAAACATGAGAAAGAATTTCTTCACAGAACGGGTCGTGGACAAGTGAACACCCTGCCAGAGGAAGTGGTGGGGCTGAAACAATCATGGGATTTAAGAATGCATGGAATAGACATAAAGGAATTCTGGAGGTCAGGGGTAAGGGGCAACAGACTTCTAGGAAAACAAACTGAACTTACAAGCTCAAATGGGCAGACTGGGTGGGCCATAGGCCCTTATCTACCGACACTGTCTATGTCTATGTATCTATGTGGTTACTTAGAGGTACTTTTTCAATTAAGCTCTTCAACTTTACTGTCTCAGATTCACTCTGATGACTAATATCACAGAGCTTAGAACTTTCAGGTTTTTGCAATCCCCATCAATAGATCAGCTGTACATATTTCACACAAGAGTACAAGGTTATGTTGTTAGCATACTGTACACTTACCAAACAAAACAAACTACAGCCCTTTGCCTCAGAGGTAAGATGTTGCTGATATTTCTTAAAACATTAGGCATTTCCAGTCAACCCTTTTACTTATGCTGCTATACTTGCAGAGGTAGTTACAGTCGGAACAAGTAAAGGTTTTCCAATTTGTCTGCACCCAAGTAGGGCCACTCACAGCAGTTAGGTGCACAACTATACAATTCAATCCAGTGCAACTGCAAAACAGGGCACTTACACAATTCCGAAAATAAATCCAAACCTTAAAGTGGCAAAAATAAATCACTGAAGTTTTATTTTTTAGTGGTTGCAGGTAGTGCAGAAGCAAGAAGGCTGTGAAACACACATTTCACATCAAATCAATCGCTTTGCCAATGTTAAATTAACTTGAGGCTCAATTTGGCATTAAGCTTTGGAAGTCCCCTGATCTGGTTGTTTAGCAGTGCCTGCCCACACTGGAAAAAAAAAAAAAAACTGTAATTATTTATTGTTGTCAGCCTGTGGTGCAGAGTTTTTTTCTGGAATAGAGTTAATGCCTGGTTTTGTGATTGTACTTTCCATTTTTTTATTTTTTTCCCCTTTTCTCCCTATGCCTCTCAATTTAATCTCTTTAGACCATTATCAAATGTAAAAGATAAAAGAAGCTAATATTTTACTCTCCTGTTCAGTATTTCTTTTCCCTGTGATTTATACATGTTTCTACATCTGCCACAAACTCTGTGTGGGTTTTCATAGCATAGAGAGCATACTAGTTCTTGAGGGAAGGGCAAAGGTTCTGCATCCATCTCATCAGGTCCAGATAGATAAGCCAAGTAGCCTTAAACAGAACAAATGTCTCAGGATGGGGGGCGGAAACTCAGAGTAAACAATAAACATGAACAACAGAAACAGCAGTGCAAAAAGCAAACTACTCCTGGGAGAAGGGCGGGAAGCAATAGACAAGACAAAAAGGAACAGAAGTATCAAAACTAAACAAAGTACCAATGGTACTAAGAAGCTTCAAGATTTCCCAAGCATAAGGAGGACCTCACTGAAAATGAGAGTGGAATCTCAACTTAGCTACTGTATCATATGTAAATAAATTGCTAGTAAAGTCCTTTAGTCCTCCATGGCATTCCAGTCCTGATTTATGTTTACAGGGCTCCTACAGTTCTGAAACTGCATTTATTCATTCTTTTGGCATGAATTATTTTTTTCTGTAGCATGATACAGTTCTGCCATTGAGTAACCTATGGTGTGATGTCATCAATTACATAAAATAGTGAACATAGAGAAAGGGGTTTCAGGATAAACAAGGAATGGGAAGTAGCCAGATACTTGGGAAAATTATATTTGAATGGAAAATCATCAAAAGTAGTGAATTTTACAATACTACATGTATTCTGTGACAAATTGTGAGTTCAGTGGAAAATTTCATTTCAATGGAATTGCAGAATATCAGGGGCCTTGGATATAGTGTATAAAAAGTACTGCACAAATGAAAATTATTTCTTTTCTTCCACTCCGGGGGAGGAAAAAACAATGAGTGAATGCATGTTTACTTTGCAAAAGCCAAGCAAAGAGCCATGTAGAGCAGAAAGCTTGTCCAAGGAAAAAGCCACATAGAGCAAAAGACTTGTCTAATTACTGCCAGCCCCTAGATGGCCAACACAACAGTACACACAATGCACTCAGTCCTTCAGCAAAATAGCATGTACTGTACAGACCAATGCACTTATGTAAAACCAATTGTGTATGTGGATAGTATCCAAAAAACTTGTATGTATAGTTAAATGGAGCTTGGTATTTAAAAATAAATAATTAAATCTGTTGATTTGAGCACTGATTTGTTGCACATATACTAAAGTGATAGTTTGGCTAAAATAACCTGGCTAGGTATTTTTATTTCATCACGGCACCCATTATTACTCTCTGATGTTCGTCTGTATGATGTTTTGGTTTTATTTTATATGCTTGCTTTTTTGTGTGTTAGGTGCTCAGACCCTCTGGGATTGGGCACCATACAAATAAAATGTGCTTGCCTTGCCCCTTAAACCAGTACAAATTCCCATAAAAATGTTTTCGTTTTGTGACACTAATTGAATTCACAGTTGTTTGCCCTTAGATTTTATAGTAAATAACTTATCTCACAATTATTGTAGTATATTTATTCCTTGGCACTCCAATGAGCTCCCCATCTTTTGATATTTCACTCTGTGTTTTAATGTTTCCCTTTATTCCACATGAAACATTTTTATTCCCATGCATTTCCTGTGGTATCTTATTTTACTCAAATATTTGGTTTCTCTTTTATGTCAGGTATTATTACTGACATCAGTAAGCCCCGATTTTATTGTTATTCTTGTTAGCCCCTTCAAGCTGCCACCTTACAGAGACCATTAATATTTACTGAGAAGAAAAGTCTAATATTGCCACTTACTGGGGTTCCAGTTCCTTTTTTATTTAATAACACCTTAATCCACTACCCCTAATTGGAGTTACCTCAGGTATAAGCCTAGGGAAACAATACCGCACTTGGAGTTCTTTATCCATACAGGAAAAAAATGTAACTGGCAGCATTCTTAATCAACACTCACACACTGTAATTGTGTGTGTGTGTGTGTGTGTATGTGTGTGGTTTTACTTGTTATAGCCAAGAAAAGACAGTGCAACATTTAACAATCAGGTACATGTTACAGCAACGTAACTTTGAATGGAGCCATTTTACTGTGTCTCTTGGCTCAATTCCTGGCTCAATTGCCTAATCCTTGTTCCATGCTGTGGTTAAACAAACTTTATACTGCTAGTAAAAAAGATTTTTGTGGATTTTCCATGCATTGTGCAACCTACCATGCTGAAAAATGGAGCCTTAGCATGGACTAAAAAGTGGCATGCCTGAGAAAATAGTAAAGCTAAAGTAATACTAGAAGTAGAAAGTTGGTTAAGAACTTCCAAGTGGTGTATCATTAATATTTATTTATTTATTTGAAAAGTTTCATCAGGAGAGTCACACCGAGTTGCAAATAGCTTGTTTCCAGGTGCATCCTTTGGGAAAGGAAGGTGGGGATATCAACAGGAAGTACAGAAAACAGCAAAAATGGTAGAACAGATTGACTATGTGTATTGCAATATTTGTAATACTGTGAGTTATTCACTAGGCTAAGAATTTGTCATAAGTCCTGAATTGAGAGTGGGTTACAGGCTATGTATTGGACCCAGACAGTGCCTAGGGGGTGGAAACTGGTTTTTCTTTTGTTTATCTGTGTGTGCCTTAAAAGGCCAGGCCAGACTGTGTCAGGAAGTGCTTACATCACAGCTACTTATCAGCCAATAGCTCTGGAAGAATCTTACAGACCTTGATAACAGTACTAATTTTAGCAGGCTCATCAGATAACCTAATATTCTTCAGGTGTAGCTACCTCTGGCTGGAAGCTGCAACACTGGACTTAAGATTTGCAAGAAAGTGAGTTGTGCTCACAACAGAGGGAGGTGAACCTTACAATTTACAATTGTCTTTGGTTTGAAGCAGACTCCTTAGGAAAGTTAATATTCTTCAGGTGGGTGATACTTCTAACTGAAGGGTGAAATAAGGAACTTAGACTTATCAAAAAAGGCAGTCTTTCACTCAACAGAGGGAGGTGGACCTTGCTTTACTTTTGTTACAATTGTTAAGATTTTCAGCGCAGGAAGAGTTTAAACCCACAGGGACTGAATACTGTTTACTGTGTCTGTCCTTGTGCACAGCTGATGTGTTTTGGGGCTGACTGCTTTCAGAGCACAAGTCACCAGGCTGTTTTGGAGCTGGGGAGGTTTACCTGTGTCTGATTTGGATGTTTGGATTTTTCTCTGTTTGATTAGCAGGGTATTTTCTCTGTCAAATTGTCGTGTAGGGCATCTTGCTGACAGGAAGGCACTCATCGCAGTGGTAGGCCAGAGCTTTTAGCTGATTGTTTCATGAGGGCACAGTTTAGGCTCAAACTCTTCCCACCCCTCACCCCACCCACCCCGAAATAGTTCCTTTATACCTGGGGTTCTGACATCATTTCCTCAAGAAGGCAAGGTGCATATCACTGTTATATCCTCTCTAGCACACTGCACTGACAATATAAGCATACACATTATATAATACATATATTTATATATATCAAACCAATCACACACACACATGAAAAAGAAACAAAACTAAACACGGTAGACAGACATGTGGGGAGTAGTGCAATGTAATGGCTGTGGGGCAACAGTCATCTGGGAGTCTTTCTGGAGGCTGAGATGCTGCCCTGTTTGCAGACAACTATCTTCCCTGAGGGAGGAAGTTGCCCATCTTCAGGCTGCACTGAACAGTAGTAAGGGAACCTCCCCCATCCAGGGAGCACCAGAATAACCACTACTACCTCAGAGGTTGTGAAGAAAGCACAGCAGTTGGACCACAGTGGGCTCATGGAGGATAAGGGTGGTGGAACAGAGGCACACCCAGTCAGTTGTTCCCCTCCACAATCCATACACCATTCTGGGGGAGCATAGTTCCCCTATGGATGCACCCACAGAGGAGACTAAGGAGGTTGCAGACAACTGTCACAAGGGAGGCCCTCAGGAAGGAGGCAGAGGGCACCACAGTGAAAGGAAGCAGCTCCTGGTGGGGGACTCAATTATTAGGGGGATAGAACTGGGGGGAGCAGGGAAAACTGTAGTAAGCTGCCTGCCTGGTGCCATGGCTTGGAGGGACAGGAAGCACATCCTTATGATCATGAGAACAGTTGCAATGGAGTCTGAGCTGGACGTCATTGTCCACCTAGGGACAAATGACTTGGCTCATCATGAGATTAGAGCAGTGCAGAAGGACTTTGTAGAGTTGGGGAGGGGCCTAAGACAAGTTGCACACACAGTATCCTTCTCAGAGGTGCTGCCTGTCAGTGGCATGGGTGAGGCGAGGGTACTTTGCACCATGCAGTTTAATGAATGGTTGAAAAAATGGTGTGGAGCACAGGGGTTTGGCTTCATTGGGGACTGGGTTCCACCTGGAGGAACACCAGCCTATACTGGCAGGATGGTCTGCATCTGTCCAGGAAGGGAACAAGTCTTTTGGGCAATCGATTTAAATACTTCATTGACAAGCTTTTAAACTAGTCAGGGGGGCACTGATAAGCAGCAGAAAAATCCCAGCCTCCTCCTACAAAACAGGGTACAAATGAGAAAAAGACCAAGGTAGAAAGGTCAGTGGGGGATGCTGCTACAGAAGGTAAAGCCATCAAAAAATGGAGAGCAATGAGTACCAATGCCCATAGTCTGGGTAACAAGCTTCCTGAATTAGTGACCTTGATGGGGAGGAACATCTGGATATCGAGGCAGTCACAGAAATATGGTACACACAAAACCATGACTGGGATGTAAACATACCAGGATACACTATCTACAGGAGGGACAGGGAGGGTAAAATAGGAGGAGGAGTAGCTCTCTACATAAGGGAAGGAATCAAAGCAACAGAACAAAAGGGTAAAGAGGGAGGAGAAGAAGCACTGTGGGTCAATTTGGAGGCAGGCAATGGCACCACAATCTGCACAGGGGTTGTATACAGATCCCTCTCTCATGGGGAGGAAATGGATAAGGAAATGATAGAAAGTATACTTAGAATGGCAGATAAAGGGGAGATATTGCTGATGGGTGATCTGAATATGCCAGATGTTAAGTGGAGTGCAGTTGCAGCAGCCACTTCTAAGAGTGGGGTTATTTTAGACGCCCTACAGGGGGTATGCTTTAGATAACTAGTATTGGAACCCACTCGAGAGAGAGCAATCTTAGACCTGATTCTCTCAAATGGAGATGGAGAGAGGATCACAGATGTATAAGTGGGTAGCCATCTGGGAACTAGCAACCATCAAACAGTATGGTTCACAATAAACACAGCAATAGAGTCATGCCATACAAAAGCAAAAGTACTAGACTTCAGGAGGGCTGACTTTGTCAAAATGGGTGAGTGCCTAAGGAATGCACTAGCAAATGGGCAGGAAGGAGGGGTGGAAGAACAATGGGGAATAATAAAAACTGCTATCACAGAGGTAACAAGCCTTTGTGTGAAGCAAATAAACAAAACAAAATGATGTAAGAAACCACTATGGTTCTCAAAGGAGGTGGCAGTGAAGGGTCAAGAGAAAAAGAAAGCATTCAGAAAGTACAAGGAATCACAGAAGGAGCAGGACAGAGAATTGTATCAGTTAAAGCAAAAGGAAACTCGGAAGGCAGTCAGAACAGCAAAGTCCCAAACTGAGGAAAAGATAGCCAACTCAGTTAAGAAGGGGGATAAAACCTTTTTTAGGTACATCAGGGAGTGAAGGAAGACTAAGGGAGGGATAGTGAGGCTTAATAAAGGGGGGGTGGGCGGAGAGTGATGGTGGAAAGGCAGAGATACTAAATGAATATTTTTGCTCAGTATTTACAAATGAAGAGGGGGAGGTACCTAAAACAAACAATAGAAACACTCTGGATACAGAAGTTGATACCAGCCCATTTACAGTACAGAAGAAAGGGTTCTGAAAGAACTCTTTAAAACTGAAGGTGGACAAAGCAATAGGGCCTGATGGGATTCATTCCAGAATTCTAAAAGAACTAAGGGTAGAACTAGTGACACCACTGACTACCCTCTTTAACAAATCATAGGAGGATGGGGTGGTGCCTGAGGACTGGAGGAGGGCAGATGTGATTCCCCTTCACGAAAGTGGGAATGGCAGAAGCAGGAAACTACAGACCTGTTAGTTTAACCTCAGTGATAGGGAAAATGATGGAATCACTTCTGAAGGAAAGAATTGTTGAGTACCTAGAGGCTAGAGGGGCACAGGACCCAAGGCAGCATGGATTCATAGTGGGAAGGTCATGCCAGATGAATCTGATAGATTTCCTTGACTGGGTGACCAAAGTAGTAGATCAGGGAGGGGCTGTGGACATGGCCTACCTAGACTTTAGCAAGGCATTTGAATCCATCCCACACAAAAGATTAATATATAAGTTAGCCAGCCTGGGAGTAAGTCACAAGATGATAGCCTGGGTAAAGAATTGGCTGGAGAATAGGACACTGAGGGTAATAGTAAATGGAGTCCACTCTGAAGAAAGGGGGGTTACTAGTGGGGTACCGCAGGGTTCAGTATTAGGACCAGTCCTCTTCAATGTCTTTATAAGCAACATTGCAGAGGGACTGGAAGGAAAAGTATGTCTCTTTGCAGATGACACAAAGATCTGCAATAGAGTTGATGCACAAGGTGGGATGGAAAGGATGAGAAGGGACTTGGCAAGGTTAGAGGAATGGTCAAATGTATGGCAGCTTAGATTCAATGCTAAGAAGTGCAAGGTAATGCACCTGGGAAACAAAAACCCAGGGGAAGAGTACACGGGGGGGGGTGAGATACTAACAACAACAAAAATGGAAAGGGACCTGGGGATAGTCATATCAGATGACTTAAAGGTGGGCAAGCAATGCGAAAGGGCAGTAATGAGGGCTGGGGGGATACTGGGAGGCAAAGGGAGAGGCATCACCAGTAGAAAACAGGAAGTTGTTATCCCTCTGTACAGACAGCTGGTGAGACCTCATCTGGAGTACTGTGTGCAGTTCTGGAGACCCAATCTCTGCAAGGACATAGACAAAATGGAAGCTGTCCAGAGAAGGGCAACTAAAATGGTGCAGGGTCTGCACCAGAAGACATATGAAGAGAGACTAAAGGAGCTTAATATGTATAGCCTCGCAGAAAGGAGGGAGAGAGGGGACATGATATAAACTTTCAAGTACCTCAAGGGCATCAACAAAGTCCAAGATGGTAGCATCTTTCAAAAAAAAGAGGTGTGCAAGAACAAGGCGGCAGAATTTGAAGATAAGGGAGCGTGGCTTAAAGGCAATGTGCGGAAGTATTTTTTCACAGAGAGGGTTGTGGATGCATGGAACGGCCTTCCAGAGGAGGTTGTGAAGTCAAAAACAGTGATTGAATTTGAGCATGCATGGGACAGTCATAAGGCAATTCTAGGGGGTTGGGGTAGAAAGAAGTAGGCTGCTGGTTAACTAGGATCTGCAGCTTATCCATTAGGTAGGGAGATAGGCAGACTGGGTGGGCCAAGCAGTCCTTATCTGCCATCAAATTCTGTGTTTCTATGTTTCTAGAGCAGGTGTGAGAATCAGTTACATAACATTACAAATTCTACATACAGTAGATCAATCATGAGAATAACAGATAATACTGAACAATTGCTCAAGAATACAAAATAAATCAGATATAAAAAATTTATGTACAAAACAAACCTATTTACAAACCATGTATGAGCTAAGGAGAAGCAAAGTATGCTCAAAGGAGAGTACAATGCAAATGGAAAGGAGTACTGCAGGCTGATAGGCTAACCCCTCCTTTTGAGAAGCATGAACCCAACAATTAGGAAGGTAGTGGGAAGTTAGGTAGAAAATGTAGAACAAGCACAATTGTATACATGGAAGTGCACAGCACAGATGGAAAGGATTAGGGCAGACTGATGAGCCAACCCTTACTTTCAGGATTCGTGAAATCCCTAAAAGGGGAGGACCGCTGGGAGGTTTGGGATAAAATAGGGGGAGAAAAAGTGATGGAAATAGTAGGGAATAGTGTGGTGGAAAAGGGAAGGGAAAGAATGATGATACATGGAGAAAGAGGGAGAAGATAGAAGAAGAGAAACAGGTAGTGAAAGGAGAAAAGGGTAAAGAAAGTAGAGACGATTACAGGTAGAGAAAAGAGGGTGGTGAGAGTAAAGGAAGAGTAGCAAGTCAGAAATGAGGGTGGATAGGGTCACCTAGGGAGAGGTGCAGGTGGTGGTGACGAAGGATGCGGTATAGAGAACTGGAGGACAGGGCTGTGCAAATATATAAAGGTAGAGAATTCCAGGTACTAGGCAAGTGATAAGAGAAAGCAGATCTTCCCGAAGTGGAGGACTGGGAGAGGACAGCAAAGGTTCTATGGGTGGAGTTGTGAAAAGTGTAGGGTAGAGTCCGAGAGAGTGAGAGGAGTGAATGTAGGTAGGATGGCAGAGAGCCAAGCCAATGCTTACCAACCAGGGAAGTGCTGTGAACAAGGCATCTGGCAGTAAGAGAAGGGAAGGAGAGGGAGGAATAAAGGTCACAGTGGTGAGTATGGGGTGGACAGTCAAGGGCAAAAAAGCAGAAGGAGTTGAAGGGAATGTCTAGTCTTGTAAGAGTGGATTTAGGAGCAGAGCTGTAGGCTATGTCTCCAAAATTAAAGATAGAGAGGATCATCTTTTGGACAATCTCCTGGTGGGTGGGAGGGGGAAGGCAGTTGCAGTGTCTCTACAGAGCACAGAGTTTTGGGAGTAGCTTTGTGTGGATGGTGTCCATATGAATAGCAAAGTCGAGATCACATGATGCAGGGTTCCTCGTAGCAGCACTAATTCGGAGCTCCTTCACCTCGCTTCTCTTCAACTCAATTTTATACAATAACCAAGGGAAATACTGTACTTTATAGCATCAGGAGGACTCCCAGTCTATAGTGACTGTCTTGCATACAAAATCAGCTTCGCAGTTGGCTATAATTGTCGCGATGGATGCTGACATGAAGCAGGCCTTGCCTAAACACACACCACCTGCTACACCAAAAAAAATGCCCAAAAAACAACGGGCTCAAGGGGCTGTCTCTAGCAAGCCGAATCCTTCAACCTATGCCGGGACTACTGTAACAGAGGACCGCTTCTTACAAGAAATGCTGCCCTTCAAGGAAACACTCTCCGATATCTCGATGGAGTTGAAATCTCTCCATAATGATCTTAATGGCCTTACGAGGAGGGTGGGAGATATAGAGGCCCGCTCGGTCTCCTTGGAGAAGTGGAGAGAAAAAACAGAGCCTGAAATAGCGCATCTACGCCAGCAAATACACAAATTACAGCTTAAAACTGAGGATTTGGAATGAAGGAGCCAACAGAATAACATCCTGATTCTCAGCGTACCTGAATCGGAGGAGGGGGCCAACATCACTCTTTTTCTGCAAAGGTTTCTACAGAAAGTGGTAGGCCCTTCCCCTCTTAGCTCCAGTTATCAAATTGAAAGAGTGCATCGCTCCCTCAGGCCACGACCCCCTCCAGAAGCCCCCCCCCAGGACAATCATCTTGAAATTCCTGAGTTTTGTGGAAAAGCAGCATGTCCTCACTAAAGCCAAAGAGCTCCAGAAAATTGCTTGGGAGAGCGCAACCCTCAGGATAACACAGGACTTGCCTTTGGAAACACACCAGAAGCGGGCTGCCTTTCACTCCACTGTCAGCAAACTAATCACCACTGGAATTCCCTTCAGGATGCTGTATCCAGCTAAACTCCGAGTTTCAGTAGAAGAAATCTGGCTCGTTTATGACACACCAGAACAAGCAGCATTGGACCTAACTATGAGACTGCCTAATCTCTTTAAAGAGGGCAGAACTTCTAATACGGAGCTTTGTTGCTCCTAGTAGCTAACATAAAGGCTTGTGATTAGTTTAACGTACCTGTTGATTGTTGTAGGTTATTTCGCCCCGCCAGGCTCGTGTGGGAGGCTTCCAGATCATTTAGACCCAATACACTAAGCTCAGGGTAGCATCCTCGGCCAGGGTGACTTTAGGGACCTTTCGTCTCACAGTAGGAGCTTTTTTCGGTGGGGGAGGTTTCCTAATGGGAAGTAGGCGAGGACCGAGTTGGGTACCTTCCTTTTTCATCCCCTGGCTAGTTCCTCAGGCAATGGATGTCATAGGACTCAGGTCAGCTACTCCTGCAAATACTTTGCGATTTTACTGTTTGCAACCCTACTATTCATGTACTGGCCAGTATCATAGGCAGCATCAACAGGGCTAAATGCAGTTTCTTGTAGCGGAATATGTGCCCTAATTAGTTATGTTGACCCTGCGATGGTTTGTTACTTCTGTTTTGGTAGCTCGTATTAGGGCTTACGTCCTCTTTTCAGAAGCATTCATTTGGGATAAAGTTTGTGTCCTTGTAAAGTCAAAGTAATTTTAACAAGAGGCTGATTTTGTTTGTGTTTTTCTTTTTTGGGGTAACCCCACCTATGTTTAACCAGGATATATCTATAGGGTGGCTTTGGGTCACTGGTTTCCCAATTGGTTTATAGTTCAGGTTAGGTTCCTTATTATAAACAGGGGTAGGATACATTGAGTTGGGGGGAGTGGAGTGCGAGGCTCTGAGAAGGAGCAAGCTCAGGAAGAGCTGCATAGCGTACCAGTTTTGGGGGGTGATGACATTTTGGTATTTCTTTTTCTTATTTTTCTGTGCATTAGATGCCCATCAGTTCAAGGGTCAACTACAATATTTTGTGATCCGCAAGTGTTAGCGGTTCAACCTTTTTTCTTTTTCTGTATTACTGGTGAAACAATCGCCATCTGGGTTTGGACACTCACTAAGATTTCACATAGGCACAGACTCATTCAGATTTGGAGTGAGATGCCTAGTATATATAGTTACAGGGATTTATTAAGGGGGGGAAGGGGCCTTATTGGACTGAAAGGTGCTGTACTCTCATTAAATACTTTAGTCTTTGGATAGAGGACTTAAAGACAAATAATGTCCTGGATATCATGATTTATATTCTCATATTGGTCTTGTTATTTTCTAACTTTGCTGTTATAGGGACGGATGGGTGGGGGGTGGGAAGGGATGGAGTGTGCCTTTTGGGATTCGATTATGGGAGGAATACAGATCTATGGTCGATATCTGTTGTTGATAAAAATGGCTAATAGTCCTGCTAAAATTGTCACGTGGAACATTAGAGGAGCAAGAGATGCTTTGAAAAGGTACCAGATTCTCAAACATTGTGTCCTTCTCTAATGCAGGTATTATCCTGCTTCAAGAGACTCATCTGGTAAGTGTGGAGTCACTCTGGCTACATAGACAAGGAATCTCACAAGTCTTTGCAGCCGGGGACTCATCCTTGTGTCGAGGGGTGGCCATATTAATGAAAAGGAATATCTCCTTTCAAGTAGATATGACCATTACTGACCCCATGGGGAGATATGTTTTAATTAAGGGTACATTGAATAATACTACAGTTGCCCTGGGATCGGTATATGGCCCAGTGGGAGGAGACCCGGATTGTTTAATGGACTTGGCTAATAAAATAGCAATGCTCCTACCCTCCCCCTTGATTCTAGGGGGGGATTGGAACATCTAACCCACCCAGGACCTGGACAGGACCTATAGGCCATTGAAACCACCTTCATCATCACAGAATGCATTGAAGGATTTAACAGTCCTGTTGGGTCTGTGTGACCCATGGTGTATCTTAAATCCCTCACATCAGTTATATACATTTTATTCAAATATTCATCAATCCTGGCCAAGACTAGACTACATTTTAATTAGCTGCTCCCTCATGCCCAGTCTTTGTCAATCTGGTATAGAGCCCATAGTTATATCTGACCACTCAGTCGCCTGGTTAGTTCTCTCTCTGGATTCCCATACCCAAAGAGATACAACCTGGAGACTGAATACGCAACTGTTAAAAGACAACTCCACTGTTTCCCACATTAAAATTCTTATCTCTACCTTTATGGAGCATAATAGGGATTCCACATCAAGAGGTGACCTCTTATGGTGTACTCTGAAATGTTACCTTCGGGGGAATTTATTAAGATAGCTTCTAGAAGAAAAAGGCTAAGAGATACTAAAGTTCTATCTTTATTAACCCAGATTAAAGAGAAAGGAAATGCTTTAGCCTCCACTACATCCCTCACCTCCCTAGAATCGTTGCTAGCTCTACATAATGAATACACAGACTTGATGAAAGAAAAAGCAGAATATGCCCTAAGGACCAAAGCTAAATATGTTGATCAGGGTGAAAATGCCAGAAGGCTACTCACCTCACGCTTACATCAGTTAGAGAGCTCCCATTTAATCCCCTTCATATGGGCTTCTGATGGTTCCATTAAAACTGAACCCCCGAGAGATTGCTCAGGTCTTCGAAGCCTTTTATATGACACTCTATGGAAAATGCCTTTCTCAAATATTACCCCAAGACATAGAAGCTTATTTGGATTCTGTTGACCTTCCTGTGCTAAATAACATTTTCCAGTCTTCCTTAGTCTCACCAATAACTACCACTGAAATAGAGATGGTCATTAACAGTCTCTCTTTAGATAAAGCACCAGGCCCTGATGGATTTCCCTCTAATTTTTACAAAACTTTTTCTAAAGAACTATCCTCCCTTCTTCTTAACTTATGTAGTTACGTGTTCAAGGCTGACAAATTAGATCCAACCCTTCTGGAAGCAACAATTATTCTCTTACTCAAACCAGACAAGCCCCATTTAGACCCAGCTAGCTATCGCCCGATTTCTCTCCTAAATTGTGACATTAAAATCTTGGCCAAAGTACTCTCACTTCGGAAAAAAAAGCTTTTTGGACCCAGCTTCTAAGTCCTGAACAAGTTGGATTCGTGTCTGAACGCTCCTCGGCTGATCACCTTAGGACACTCACACATGTTTTTCAAGCGGCCCAATCTTCTCAGTCTCCAATGGTTTTAATTTCCCTAGATGCCAAAAAAGCTTTTGATGGAGTGAACTGGGAGTTTTTATGGATAACTTTGAGGAAACTGGGCTTCCCTCCTCCTTTTATTGCAATGATACAGTCAGTCTATTCCTCTCCCTCGGCCAAGATTTATTGCAATGGTGTTTTCTCTGCTAGATTCCCCCTATTTACTGGTACCAGACAAGGCTGCCCTCTTTCACCCTTCCGCTTTAACCTTTATTTAGAACCCCTTCTTCGCCACATTAAACAGTCCCCCCAAATTAAAGGTATTCCAATTCACAATCAAACTCTAACATTCTCGGTATATGCAGACGATATTCTCCTTCATCTGGAGCAGCCATCATCCTCTTTGGAACACACCCTGGAAGTTATTGGTCAATACAGCAGTCTATCTAATTATAAATTAAATCTTTCCAAAACTGAAATCTTTCCACTTAATAGCCATACTTTGAAATTGGAGTTTGTTCATCTGGGTATTAAATGGTCCCCTCAGGCAATCAAGTATCTTTGTATATACTTAACTAGGGATCCCGTTAATACCAAGAAACTTAACCTGGATGACCTAGTGGTGACCATCCAACAGGACCTCAAGAGATGGCAGAACCTACCCTTATCCTTAAGGGTTGGATAAGTGTAATTAAGATGAACGTTCTTCCCCATGTCTTCTGTCCCTTGAACCTGTTGAATATATGGCTTCCGATATCCTTTTTCAAATGCTTACACTCCATGATCTCAAGATTTATTTGGTTAGGCAAACATCCCCACTGCACTTTCATTAAACTTAGCATGCCCAAGGCTCTGGGTGCTTTTCGTCTTCCCAATTTTCTTTTTTACTATTGGGCGAGTCACTTAACCAAGTTGGGGAGATGGCTTTCTCAAAGGGATATGGACTACACTCCCATTTGGCTTCAGATAGAGAATAGCCTCTTAAGGTCTAATGACATAAACCTTTCCACAGTCTTCTATCTGACAAGATTGTCACTGCCAGTTTTATTGCAAGAGTTGGTAATCAGTACTTCTCTTAAAGTTCTCTCACAATGTTGTGCATATTTTAAGATACCCCTCAAATATGACATGGGCCAACCAATTTTTTCAAATCCCAATATTAAAATAGGTGGCTCCTACCTTCCCCATCACTGGCTCCCACAGCTCCAAGAGGTCCGAGTGGAAGACCTTTTTTATCAGGACAACCTTTTCTCTTTTTCTGAAATTCTCTCTAAATTCGACATCCTGAGGAATCAGATTTTTAAGGTGTTCCAACTAAAGACATTTTATAGGAAAATTATTTGGTGTCAAGCCTCAGACATCACTGGTCAGACCCCTACTGACTCAAGTATCTGAATATGCTTTAAAGCCACATTGTGTTTCCACAATATATGCCTTCCTCTTGACCACAGCTGTTCCAACCCACTTCCTGGTTCTTCAATCTGGAACACCTTTCTTCCAGACCTGAACCTCATTTGGGCCCAGATCTGGAAGGACCTTTATATATACCAGACCCAAGACAGATTTAGACTCACCCAATACCACATACTGAACAATATGTATTAAATGCCCATTAGATTAGCCAAACTGGGTAGGCTACCGGATCCCACTTGCACTAGATGTGGCAAGGCAGAAGGGAACATGGTGCACATATTTTGGTACTGTGAAAAAGTATCCCCTGTTTGGCAAGAAATTTGATCTAAATTAGACTCCTGGTTGGGGCTGGAAGACCTTTTCACAATTGACGTTTGTCTTCTAGGCATGTACTCTGGTATTCAAGTAAAAAAAAAGCAGATTCCACATGGCATTGATAGCCATTATTGTCAAAAAGCTTGTTCTTAAGCACTGGATGGACCAGTTAACAATTTCCTATAGTGAATGGTTAAATGACGTATCTATTTTTTTCAGAACAGAACGTTTGATTGCAGGTTTTCATAATAACATGGCAGGTTTTGACAAAAAATGGGGCAAATTGTATGCGTTATATTTAAAGTAGGTATATTGTAACTTATCTGTATCCAGTGTCATTTTGATGCTACTGTTTCATGTATTTTGACTAAGATGAGGTGTTGTCTCTTTCTTCTCTATCTAATAATAAATAATGGGCACACTCCAAGGGGGAGGGGTTGGAGTGGTAGGGGGATTTTGGTGGGGGGAAGGGGGAGTTATTTAGTTGTTTTTTCTTTGATGGTTTTGTATTTGTTTACCACTGTTGCTTATCATGTGTACACTCTTCCATGTACAAGTGAATATATTTTAAAATTAATAAAAATTTTGAATTTCAAAAAAAATGAATAGCAAAGTCGAGGTTCTTGTCTAGACATAGGCTGAGGTATTTGAAGGAGGAGACATCTTCAAGTGAGGAACCATCTAGGGTGTGGAAGGAGGGGGTGGCAGCAATCCTATCAAGCCTCTGCTTTGTGCCAAAGATCATAGAGACCATCTTTTTGCAGTCAGTGAAAGTTGGTTGTCGAGAGACCAGCACTGGATAGTGTTAAAATCCAGTTGCAGCTTGGTATCAACATCCAAAGGTGAAGTACCGGAGGCAAATAAGACAGTGTCATTTGCGTACTTGCAGATATTTGTGGTTGAGCAGGCATTTGGACAGCTTGTAGGGTATCAGCAGGGGAGACTGGTTGGAAGGAGAAACAGGAGGAGGTCAGAGTAGATGGAGCAGGGGAAGGAGATGGATGCAGGGGTAGACAGACAAGCATAGGTGGTGAAGAAGTTATTGAATTTGGCTGTGATGGGGGAGTTGAGATGTGAGATCACTAACTTTAAGGACCGGGGGAGGTGATTGATTTGGGGGATGAGAAAAGGGCATTTACAGCCTTCCAGAATTTAGAGGGGCTGCTATAATTTTCCTGGAAGGCTGAGTAGAAGTATTTCACTTTAGCAAGATGGATAATCCTGGTGCAGGAGTTCCAGAGGAAGCGAGATGTAAGTAAGTCCTTGAGGGCACCAGACACTTTGTGAGCCAACCAAGCTAAATCGTGAGCATGCTGGCAAGCCAGCAGCTCAGCCAATACCCATGGGAGGTGGGAGCCATAGACTCTAGTTTTCCTAATGGGGGCATGCCTGACCCAGATGTTCAGGTACTGTTTATTGAAGTAGGATGGGTGGAGTCAATAGAGAGGGCATTGACCAAAAGGGTCCAGTCAGTTCACGTGAGTTCTATGTGAGGGGTAGACAAATCTAGGGATTTGAAGGAGTGGAGGTAGAGAAAGTTTGGGGGGGGGCTTTAGGCCTGTGAAATTTCCGCACATAGTAGACCATATGCTGGCCACCGAGTGCTTCTGGGAGAATACCTGAGGAAACAATTCAGTGGGGGTGAGATGTCAGAACACAGTTAATCAAGGTATGATTATCTGACTTGAGGTTTAGATGCACAGGTTCAGATATGAGCTGTTTTAAACTTAAGAAAGACCTATAGTTACAGAGCTTAAAATGATTTTTGGCCAGCCAGTTGATGTTGAAGTCACCAAGGATGTAGAGTTCCCCAAATGAGAACAGGGTAGTAAGAGAGGAGATATGGCCAGTGACAGTAGAGGGGGAGAAGCAGGAGGGAAGGAATGGACAACAGTAGACTCCACCCACAAAGATGGGGAGGGATGGAAATGGTTGGCAGATAAGGACTGCCAGGCCCATCTAGTCAGCCTGTAAACCCTACACTTGTTTGTAACCTCTGACCCTACAAGGTCAATGGCTTTTCACCACTCAATCTCTCCCTCTAATGTTCCATTATGCCTGT
This sequence comes from Neoceratodus forsteri, assembly GCA_016271365.2. Classification (NCBI taxonomy): domain Eukaryota; kingdom Metazoa; phylum Chordata; order Ceratodontiformes; family Ceratodontidae; genus Neoceratodus; species Neoceratodus forsteri. The sequence continues at coordinate 953,292,425 of CM028134.1, forward strand.
CCCAGGCATGTTTAAATCCTTCCACTGTGCTTGCTCCCACCACCTCCTGTGGCAGGCTATTCCATTTGTCCACCACCCTCATCTGTGAAGAAAAGCTTCCTCACATTTCCCCTTAACCTGCCACCTTTCAATTTCTTATCATACCCCCTTGTTCTTGTACTTCTCCTATATTGGAAGATGTTGCCCCCCCCTGCACCTTGTTTATGCCCCTAAGGTACTTGAATATTTCCTTCATGTCACCCCAATCTCTGCTCTCCTCCAGTGAGTACATTTTGAGGTCTTTTAATCTGTCCTAATATGTTCTGTGGTGCAAGCCCTGTACCATCTTTGTCGCCCTTCTCTGAACCGCCTCCAGCCTGTCAATGTCCTTATGAAAGTGGAGCCTCCAGAATTGCACACAGTACTCTAGGTGTGGCCTCGCTAGTGTTTTATAAAATGGCATCACAACCTTCTGCCTTCTGCTAGTGATACCTCTGCCTAAGCACCCGGGCATGCCACGGGCCCTCCCTGCAGCCTTTGTACTCTGCTTTGACACCTTTTGGTCATCTGAAATGATAGCTCCCAGATCCCTTTCTTCCTTGGTGATCAGCAGCAACTCCCCCCCCCCACATCCTGTAGCATTCCCCAGGGTTTCCATGTCCCAGATGAACTGTTTTGCACTTCTTTGAGTTGAACCTGAGTTGCACACTGCAGATCAATTTTCAAGCATTCCCAGGTCTATTCTCATATTCTCCACTGCATCTGGAGTATCCACCCTATTGCAGATCTTGGTGTCATCAGTAATATGATTCTACCTATCTGGCTCAGTGGCAAAGAGGATTGATGTCCTCTCAAGTGTGTAAACTTTTCCAGTGCTGGTGACCTCAATTCAGGAACAACCTCAGGTCACTAGGAGCCAGTGGGTGGAAGGACTGAGAGAGGATCAAGTGGCTACCTAGCAGCTCTCCTCTCTTGGATTGGGGTGGTGTGTCTTCCCAGCTTGTGGCTGCCACTGGGTAGAAGCATGGTGGTAGTGCAGATACACAGGAAGCAAAACTTAAATCTGGGAGGGTGGAAGGAGCCATGATTCCAAACCACATGCGTGCTTCCATGTACATGCATCATCCTTATTGCCATGGCTCTAGTGGGAGAAATAAAGGTGGAAAATGGGAGCAGATCAGGGGTTTCATTAAATCTGCAAAGGCACCCTGACAAGGGTTCACCCATGATAGGTTAAAAACAAACCACGCTCAGTAAGGAAGAATGCAGGCAAAAGGGAGGAGGTAAGATGCATGATAGGCAATTGAGTCATACTCCCCCCGATCGCATATCACATATTGCAATCACACCCTCCCACTGTCACCATAATTTCTGGCAGGGGGCTCTGTACCCTGCACCCCCATCACAGGGGCTTTTGCCCCCTGCACCCCACCTCAAATATATATATATATATATATATATATATATATATATATATAATATAAACACCCCACACCCAGCACACACTGTGGAAAAGAACAGGTCCACAGATATGGCCCTATCCACCCCATGCTCAGTGTAGACAACAGTCAGAAATCCTGATTGCCCACATCGCATTCACCCTCATCCAGATGCCCACATTCTCAAGCCCTCTTCACAGTGCCCCACTAACTGTTTACTCCTGACAAGTCCTTCTCCCATGGGGGGGGGCATTTGGATATGCTTGCTCTTTGAGGAGGAAGACAGCCATCCCTTCCTGGCCACACCTTAGAGGAAATCTGCAGGGGTCTTGGCTCCCCAGCAAGGAGAGAGGAATAGTATAGTCAGGAGTGCCCTCAGGTACAGAGCTGAATATCCACCTTGGGTCTGGCTCAGGAGGACAAATACTTCTATGGAAAAAAATATGTTTCTGCCTGGTTTCTGTATGGTTCAGCAGAGTAAATTTGGTGCAAAAAACTAAACAAAAAAAAACAAACAAAGGATGTGGCTTGGGACTGTAGTGTAATATCCAGCAGTCTCTGTCCTTGCTGTTTGTTCTTTGTGGGTCAATTTGTGGTATTTATTTTTCTATTTGCATACCTGTTTTAATGTGGTATACCATGTGCTTTACAAGACCTCCACTGCAGAGGTGTCCTTGTAGTGCACATGGCAGTGTGCCCCAAAAGGCACCTGTTGATATTTTGACATAATTGATTTCTCCAAAAACCATGATTGGGTAACCCATTTTGGGGCTTTTTGGCATCTGTCCCCTGTTTGCCAGATTCAATGTGAGTGCTTTGTTCCACTGTGCATGATACACTATTACTCTAGAAAGAGTGTCTCATGTGCAGCTGCCCTGGAAATGGGCCTGTTCGGATATGGGTTTTTAATAGCAGTGTTGATAGCATGACAATAATGACTGGGACCTGACAACCCCTGCTCACACAATGTTTAGTAGGGTTAGAGGAAAAGGTAAGGGTGGAGCATCACCCTGTATGTCAGTGAAGGCATCAAGGCTTTGGAAGATGGATACATCATAGGAAGTAATAGGGAAACAGAGTTGACCTGGGTGCAGCTCATGGTGACCTCAGGCTAGAAACTACAGTTGGAGGTGATGATAGATCACAAGGATGAGGGGAAGACAGGGGTAAGGAGCTTTGGGAAGAACTAGGAAGGGAAGTGGCAAAGGGGGAGGTATTGGTGGTGTGTGATCTAAACCCACCCAATATTAATTGGAAAATACCAGCTGCCAAGGGAACCAACAGTAAGGCCCTGTTGGATACTTTTCTGTCTGCAGGGCAGTTGGTGAAGGAACACACTAGACAGGCATCCATTCTCAATGCAGTGCTCATCAACTCGGATGTGGTTGGATGTGTGTAAGCAGGGAAGCGACTAGGGTCCAGCAACCATAACTCTATTTGGTTTGAGGTGTCCCTTGTTACCAGAAAGCCCAATCAAGGGTTGAAGTCCTTGATTTCAGAAGGGTACACTTCAATAGGATGAGAGAATTGATCCAGGACAAGTTAGTCAGGGTAGACAACATCAAAGATGTGGAAGACAGAGAGATGGGGTGGCTATTAAGGGTGTAATTCTTGAGGCATCTAAGTTATACATGAGAATGTAAAGCAAAAGAAACTAGCACAGGAGACCTATATGGTTCTCAGAAAGGGTCAAAGAAGCAATGAGGGCCAAAAAGAAAAGGTCTTCGACAGGTACAGGGAATGCAAAGGGAAAAAGAATGGGGTGAATGCCAACTGAGAACCAAGGAAAGAAGAAGTCAGTTAGGGAAGCCAAATCAGACATTGAGCTGCATGCGGGGGGGGTCAAGGGCAGGGAAAAGCAGTTCTTCATATATATTAGAGAAAGAAAAGAAAGGAGATGGAATTGTTAGGCTACCTGAGTGAGAGAGGGTCATAGAGGATGATGTCCAAAATGCAGTTGTCCCTAATGATTACTTTTGCTCCATCTTCACAAGGGAAGACAACAGGCCACTACCAGACAGTAGCATCAAGGCAGCCACAAAGTGGGTCCCAGAGATGAGGCAGCCAGTATTTAGAAAAAAATGGATCTGGAAGGGGTTAGCAGCCCTAAAGATAGATAAGACCCTGGGGTCTGATGGCATGCATCCAAGGGTACTAAAGGAACTGGCAGCAGAACTAGATGAACCTCTGGTAGGGCAATTTAATAGCTCATTATAGATTATGGGTAGATCCAAAAGACTTGAGGGTAGTGGACAAAACCCTTATTACATAAGGGGGGGGTGCAAGTGGGGAACTACAGACCTGACAGTATTGCCTCTGTTGTGGGTTAACTGATGGAGTCACTGGAGAACTTTTTAGACTGTGTGAAAAGCAGCAGGCTCCAGGATAGCAAACAGCATGGGTGCATGTCTGTGAGGTCTTGTCAGAGCAACCTGATAGTTTCTTTGACTTGGTGATGAAGCTGTTGGATAGGAGCAATGCTCTGGATTTAATCTACTTTGATTTCTGTGAGGCTTTCAGCTCAGTGCCTCTGAGAAGGTTGCTGAAGAAGGTGAAGTAGTTGGGTGTGGCAAGGGACATCATAAAATGGGTAGGAAATTGGTTGAAGGAGAGGCAGAAGAGGGTTGTGATTACTGGTGTCAAATCAGAAAAGAGGGTCATGAGTGGGGTGCCACAGGGATATGTCCTTAGTCCTGTCCTCCTCAATATGATCATCAGTGACATTGGAGAAGGAATCTGGGGCAAATTGTGTCTCTTTGTCAATGATACTAAGCTCAGTGGGATGTTAGTTAGCAACGAGGGAATTAGGAAGATGTAGAGTGACCTGCAAAGGCTAAAGAGATGGTCTAAGGTTTGGCAGCTGAAATGCAATACCAGAAAGTGTAAAGTGATGCACCAAGAGAATAAGAACTGTATGACAGAGTACTGAATGGGAGCGGTAGAGCTAAGCACTACTGCTGAATAAAGGGACCTAGGAGTCATCATTAGTAACTCCCTTAAACATTCAAGCCAATGCAAGAAGGCCTATAGTAAGACAAATAGGAGGCTGGGATATATTGGAATGGGCACTGACAGTAGAATAAGAGGCATTACTAACTTTTTGTAGATCATTGGTGAAGCTGCACCTGGAGTACTGTGCCTAGTTCTGGAGTCCTCACCGCAAGAAAGATAATGGCAGGCTAGAGATGGTGCAATAAATGGTGATCAGGATGATTTGGGGCCAGCAGGACAGCTCTTATGAGGATCACCTCAAGGCACTGAATATATACTCTCTGAAGACCAGATGAGAGAGGGGTGATATGACTGACACCAAGTTCCTGAAAGAAATGAACAAGATAAACTGTGAGGGACTATTTAGCATGAGTAATAGTTCAAGGACATTGGGGCATGAATGGAAAGTGATGGGAGGGAGGGCCAAGAGGGATACAAGAAAGTTTAATTTTACAGAGAGGGTGGTGGAACCATGCAACAGGTGGTCAGCCAAAGCAATGGGCACCAAAACTATAAACAGTTTCATGTACGGTTGGGAAAATGTGAAGAGTATGGTATCAGGGTTGTAAAATTAGGGAGGGGAACAGGGGGTTGAAAGTGGCGGCTAGTAACTTGTTTGGACAATAGGTCAAAGCTTTGATAGGGAGCTACGAGCAAACTGGATGGACCATTGGTCTTTTCCTGTCATCAATGTCTATATTTCTGTAGAACTCACAGAAACCTGGTGGTGGAAGAAAATGACTGAGGATCCAAGAAGGAGAAATTCTCTGATTCCAAGAGGATAGGTCCTACAGTAAAAGGATCAAGTAGCTCTCTTTCAAGTAAGCTGGTGCGTGAAAAGCAATTCTATTTTCAATTCAATTATTTTTTATAGAAATCAGTCAATAAACAGGATGACATTATGTCCTATGAACTGTCATGCTCATTTACAATGACATTCTATGCATACATACTTTCACACATTTCATACATATTACACATATAATAATATGATAATATTCCACAACAAACATATAAAAAACATTAACATCATCTATAGTTAATATGCTACAAAAGTTAAAAATAACCATTCAAATTACAGTGTACTATAATATGTAACAGTGCCCTTTAACTGTTTCACACAACCTCAGAATTCCTGTTCTTTTTTATCAACCAGAGCAATACTCCATCTAAAGAAATAGGGTTTCCAATAAGAGGGTGCAAAGTAAAAGGAATGACATTCCAAATGGCTGGCGCACCAACTATAAAGTTTGGTCTTGCCTTGATGGCAAGAGTATGTGACATGCTGAATTTCGTACCCCCAGCAGACCTTAGACCTACCTTAATTGGGCTCACTTGCAAAAGATCAGATATATAGTCTGGTACTTTATGCTTTAGACTCAAATGCAAAAATTTAAGAGTGTAACTTCCTCCTAATACTAAGGGATTTCCTGCCAATCAGATGGCACAGAACATAACTATGGGTACCATAAGGGTATCACTTATAAACTTTGCCATATAATTGAAGAAAACATCCAGCCTACCAAGTTGAGCAGCATTTGCACCCCCACAAACGATGCCCCCATAATTAATTAATGGTCAAAACAGTGTTACTATTTTGGATCTGGCAGTATGAGGGAGGGCATTATGAACTCCGAAAAGAATCACTAATCTTTGTTCTATCCTCCTTACTATAAAATAAATATGTGCTTCCCGGGTAAAGTAGGAATCAAACCCCACTCAAGGTACTTATATCTATCTACTACCTCCATGGTCACAAAGTCTAAGATATTGAAGGACAATTGAGCTTCCTGCACATCTACTCTCTTGGGTGAGCCAAAAATCATACCCTGTTTTTATTTAGAATTTAACAGCAGTTCGCTATTAACCAAACAACTATGTGCTTTATGTGGTTGGGATGTGCTCTGCCATTGGGGGTGATCCAGGGGCAAAATCATGGCCGGGGTCATAAGTAATTTTTCAAAAAATTCTCTTGAAGTGACCTCTGAACCACACTCCTGTCCTCCCTGACACAGCAGACAACTGCATCATCCACATAGAGATGCAAATTTCAATTATTCACATTCTCATCAATATTATTAATTAACAGAGAACAGGAGTTAGCCCAGAATGGGTCCCTGGGGGGTTTCCATTTTCAACCAGCTTAAGATCTGATCACATCTCACAATATTCTGCCATCTGCCTCCTCTCACCCAAATAACTTGCAAACTGTTTATTCACCATGCCCCAGAAGCCTATCCAATTCAGTCTATCAAACAAGAGCACATGACCGATCATGTTGAAGGCCCTGGAGAGGTCTATAAACACTGCTCCAACCACACACCATCTGTCCAGGGCCATCTGAATATCACTGGGCATTTTCATGGCTGCAGTGGTGGTGTTGTGCTTCATTCTAAATCCCAACAATCCACTGCTCAACAGTTTATTTTTGTCCAAACAGCCAGATGTTTGTCTAGCCACTAACCTCTCTATGACTTTTGACATGATCTGTACCATTAAGATTGGCCTATAGTTTAACAAAATATGTTCAACCTCACCCTTAAAAACAGGACACACCTTTCCTATTTTCCAACCACACAAGAAAATGCTAGTCATTAGAGAAAAATTTTAATAAGTATTTCAGTGACTTAGAAATAGCAGAAGCTGCATATTTCAGTAATTTACTATTTTAATCATCCAAGCCACTGACTCTGTTAACTTTTAAATATGGAAGTTCCTTTGGAACTTTATCTTCTTCAATTTCTTCAAACTCAAACTTACTGTCCCTGGAAATTACAGAACTATCCTAGGCTAAATTGCTAATTGCATGTGTTACATCTTAAAAACATCTACTTGGTGCCAAAAGCAAATAATTAAAAGCATTGCTAAACACCCTAGGATCATTACATAAAGCATTACCACTTTTAAAGGATGTGAGTAATTCATCATCTATTACCAGATAGCTCCTTAAATATATTCCAAAAACTGCCTGGTAGAGATTCATTTTCCTTTTCAACCTTATTTTTTAAAATGGATTTTTAGCCCTTCTTACTTCTTTAACATACTTATTTGAGCAGTCCTGAACTTGTTCCAGGATGCAATACTATTTAACAGAGTAGCCCTTTCACATGTGTATCTAAGTGCTTTTGTAATAAAAGAAATTCCTTAGTGTACCAAGGGGACTTAGCATGCTTACCTTTCATACATTTTATTGGTACATGCCTATCACATACTTTGCTACATTCAGTCTGAAATATAATTCCAAACTTCAAAAGCAAAAGGAATGATCCCAAGCCTATTCCAATTCATCCCCTCAATGTCATCCATGAAAGATAAGTAATCAAACCCTTTAATGCTTCTATAATAACTGGTTAGTGATGATTATCAACTGTGGTCAGAAGCTGTCAAATTCCATTATACATGGGTGGTTATAAATACATGTATACTGGAGTCTGATTATACATATATGTGTATATTCACCTGTGTATAATGGAGTTTAATTATATACATATTTGTATAATCACCCACATATAAAGGAATTTAGTTAAGCACCTTTTGCAAAAATTCTAAATGAAAAAATAAAAGGAACCAGTTAATATAAAAAATAAAACATGGGGAAGTGTGTGTCAACTTGGATGTACACCATCAGTGTGCGATGCCTTGATAAACCTCTTGAGCTTCGCTCTCCAGGTTTATGGGGCATCGCACACCCCGGGTGTGCATAAAATCCTCGTTATCCACACTTCCCCTTGCATTATTCCATATATAATAGTAATTTTGATCCTCTTTCTTAATCTTCTTGCTTTTCACTAGACAAAAAACACTGATGATCTGAGAAGCTGTCGAGTAACACACCCAAATGCAATTTATAAAAATAACTCTTGATAGGGGCGTCGATCCCAGTCCTTTCACAGAAGAAAGGGTTCTGCAAGAACTCCTAAAACTGAAGGTGGACAAAGCGATGGGTCCTGATGTAATTCACCCCAGAATTCTAAAAGAATTAAGGGAGGAACTAGTGAAACCACTGGCTACTCTTTTTAATAAATCATGGCAGGATGGTGTGATACCCGAGGACTGGAGGAAGGCAGATGTGATTCCCCTTCACAAAAGTGGGACCAAGACAGAGGCAGGAAACTACAGACCTGTCAGTCTGACCTCTGTGGTAGGGAAAGTGATGGAGTCACTTCTGAAGGAAAGAATAGGTGAGTACCTAGAGGCCAGTGGAGAACAGGACCCAAGGCAGCATGGATTCACAGCGGGAAGGTCATGTCAGATGAATCTAATAGATTTCTTTGACTGGGTGACCAAAGTAGTAGACCAGGGAGGGGCTGTGGACATGGCCTACCTAGACTTTAGCAAGGCATTTGACACAGTCCCACACAAAAGATTAATAGTCAAATTAACCAGCTGGGAGTGGGTCCCAGGGTGGTAGCCTGGGCAAGCATTAGCTGCACAACAGGACACAGAAGGTAAATGTAAATGGAGTCCACTCTGAAGAAAGAGAGGTTACTAGTGGGGTACCGCAGGGTTCAGTATTGGGTCCAGTCCTTTTTAATGTCTTCATCAATGACATTGCAGAGGGACTGGAAGGAAAAGTATGCCTTTTTGCAGATGACACAAAGATCTGCAACAGGGTTGATACACAAGGAGGCGTGGAAAGGATGAAAAGGAACTTGGCAAGCTTGGAGGAATGGTCAGAAGTATGGCAGCTAGGATTCAATGCAAAGAAGTGCAAAATAATGCACCTGGGAAACAAGAACCCAGGGGAAGAATACACAATGGGTGGGGAGGTAGTAACAACAACAAAAAAGGAAAGGGACCTGGGTGTAATCATATCAGATGACCTTAAGGTTAGCAAGCAATGTGAGAAGGCAGTAGGGAGGGCTTGGGGTATACTGGGATGTATAGGAGAGGCATCAGCAGCAGAAAACAGGAAGTTGTTATCCCTCTGTACAGACAGTTAGTGAGACCCCCATCTGGAGTACTGTGTCCAGTTCTGGAGACCCCATCTCCTCAAGGACATAGACAGGATAGAGGTAGTCCAGAGGAGGGCAACTAAAATGGTGCAGGGTCTGAAGGAGAAGCCGTATGAGGAGAGACTAAGGGAGCTTAATATGTATACCCTTGAGGAAAGAAGGGAGAGGGGGGACATGATAGAAACTTCTAAGTACCTCAGTGGAATCAACAAAGTCCAAGAGGGTAGCATCTTTCAGAAAAGAGACTTGCAAGAACAAGGGGACACAATTTAAAGATAGAAGGAGGGCGTGTTCAGGGGCAATGTGAGGAAGTATTATTTCACAGATAGGTAGTGGATGCATGGAACAGCCTTCCTGAGGAGGTTGTGGGGTCTAAAACTATGGGAGAATTCAAGAATGCATGGGACAGACATAAAGCAATTCTTGTGGGGGGTAGGAAGAAATAGGCTGTTGGTTAACAAGAATCTACGGCCTATCCTGTAGGTAGGGAAATGGGCAGACTAGATGGGCCAAGCGGTCCTTATCTGCCTTCAAAGTCTATGTTTCTATGTTTCTAACATCCAAAGCTGTAGATTTAAATAGATTCAACAAAATAGAAAAAGAAAAGGTCCACTTCAATCACGGCGTGAAACGTGTCTCCACTTTACATGCATGCTACCTCTTACTTTTCTCGCCATGTCCTGCCATGACACTGACACCCAGTGGAGTACACACCATTCTCACAATCAGTGCTTGAAACATCTTCACTTTACATGTGTGCTGTGCTACATCTTACATTTTTTTAATTTCATTTAATGCCTGCCTCTCCTTCTCACCCACCAAACCCCCACCGCCATTACCAACAGACCACTGAGCAGCATTGCCAAGATGAAGAAAGAGAAAACCCTAACACCTGCCTCTCCATTTCACCCGCCACCCACCCACAGCCATTACTGACAGACCGCTGAGCAGCATTGCCAAGATGAAGAAAGGGAAACCCTATTTGTGTAGAGATACCCAATGGAGTACACAGCATTCTCACAATCAGCACGGGAAACATGCCTCCGGTTTATTATAATATAGGTTGGGAAAAGGGAAGAAACAGAGACATTGCAAGAGCCCACTCACCACCACCACCACCACCAATCCTGGTTGCAGATCCACCGGGCCACCAGCACATCTATGCGAGCAGGCAGATGGCCACGCCAGGTAAAAGCATCAGAACAGTTTTGCCTCACAGTTCAAGTAACAATATTATTTAAATAAATTCAATCTGCAGCGAGAAAGGTAGGAAAAAAAATAGAGGAAGTTCTTGTGAAGCAATGAAACTTCGCTGACTAGTATAAACAAAATGGTACAGCAGATCCAATAGTACAGATCATTTTAATCTACAAAAAAAGTTATTCTCCTTGTATAAACAAAACTACTTGCTCCACCTTGTGTAAATGTGATGCATGCTGAAATGAGCAATCTGATTCTTTAAATAAGAGCAAGACTTCTGGAAACAGAGCGGCTTTGAAATGAACATGGTTGTAAATCAAACAGCTGCTCATTTCAGAAATCTAACATGCCCCTTTGGAAAAAAAAAGTAGTGACATTCAGCATTTGCTATTTCGGCTGTAAAACCATAAACAGGGATTGCCACATGAGTTAAACTGTTAACCCTATTTGTCTCAGTGCATCTCCCAATGCTGCAGAGAGAAGCAGGCAACGGCACCATTTTGGGAACTTGAAATAACACTTCATGCTGGCTGGTTTTGCTTTCTTCTTAGATGGAGTGGGAGGGGAAGGAGGAAAAGAACTGCATGGCACTGCAGAAAAAAAAAAATTTAAACTAAACATTTTGTTTGCACTGTTATATTGCTATTAATCCTGACCTAACGAGTTCAGAATGGATTTTAAAATCAGTTCAGACTTAATTTTTGTTTTTAGATACAAACTGAAACTAGGATTATCGAGTTATGTTGTATTTTGTTTTAATGAAATCTTTACACACAGTATTATATGTATTTGGTGAAGTTTCAACTTGATGTTTTATACTTGCTCTTAAAAATGAATAGAGAGGCGTTTTAATTATCTCATGTTTCCTTGTGTAATTTATTAGACCAGCACTTTTGCAATGGGAGAAAGTTGTTATAGTGGCAGAAATCTTAATTTTCTAAATCTCTTATGATAGATGACATATAAATGTCAGAATGGATGAGGCTTCCCACCCTGTGTGTGCCTAGTACAGGGCTGAATGTGAATGCTGACTGATTCCACTTTCTGTTATGTTTTGATCTCTACATAAAAGCCAGCAGCTGTGGTTGCTGTTTAGCAATGCATTTATACTGCGAGATTAGTCCGCTGTACAGTAAATGTTAACCCTGCATAGTTATCCATTTCATACGAAGGCATTGTATAGTCTTTGAAACTCCCTAGCGTGTGATCACTGTTTTTTTTTAAATACTGAACTTGTAAATTTAATGTAAGTCTTGTTCTGAGGTGTAAAATGCATACTGGAAAGTGCTTTATTTCCATTTACTAAGCAAAACATGGCTCAGACATTTATTGGAATTTCTGTTACCTCAAAGGCTATGACAACTGGGGATCTAATATTTCTGTAAATTATAAACTACATGCAAGATGCAGTTTTTCCCATACCTTGACAACTAAATAATGAAGTAAGTTCTTTATTCATCATAGCACAGTGGTTTAGGGCTCTGAGCTGCCAAACTGGAGACTTGGGCTTGAATCCCACAGCCCCACTTGTATACTGTGTGACCCTCAGCAAGTTACTTAACTTCCTTGTGCTCCCAAGTCACACCTGGTATCATGCTTCAGGTTAGTGTGCCTTTCCTGGTTAAACAATTTCCCCCATCCATTCCACTCATGTGTTCTTTTAATCACAATTGACATGTGTGCAGTAATTGTCTGTTATAAGTAAAGTGTTGCTGGTATTTGTTCTAATTCTATTGGAGTTATTTGTGTTTGTTAATATTTTATGGTCTCTATAGGTTGTTCAAGCAGCATCAGGGTAGTTGGAATTTTTATTAAAAATGCTTTTCATGAAATTTAAGGATTCCTGATGCAGCTAGTAGTTAATTGATTTTATAGAAATACTTGCACTTTTAATCTATTAACAAAGATTTTAAGAAACAGAGAAAATCTCCAAAAAGCATAACTGCTTACATGTCTACCTTTGTTTGGGATTGGATTGTAGCTCTGTTTGATAATAGTATTTAGTAACTGTATTCCTGTATATTATTGAAAAAAATGGTCTTCTCAATTTTCTTTGGATGTTTAAAATTATGATAGCATAAACATGAACTGCAAACTGCCCTGTCAGCTTTGAAATCATACAATGCAAGGGTTTTAATTATAAACACTGTGTTAAAGGGACACTGTCAACCCTCTCAGGCCTCAGTGACCCTAGTTTAAACAAGCATTTGTTTGTCAATACTGAACATTCATTTGCCACACTGTGGTTATTGCAGAAGCCGGGGCAGAGAGCGAGAACGGGAACAGACAGTGCGGCACCAGTGGGCAGCTGAAGCCACTAGTAAGGAAAGCTGCATAGCGGCAATGCAGAGGGGGTCAAAGAGCAAGGAAGGAGGAGAGGGAGTTTGGTGGAACAGGAGCCACCAATAAGGAAAGACATACCACAGCTAATGTTGAAGGGGGGGGAGTAGAAGAATAACCAGCTTTTAAAAAAAGTGTATGCACAAGTCAAGCCCCCAGAAAATATTGACATTTTTGATACATTCTGGTCCATTTTTGGGTAATTGTGGAAGTATACAGTGCTCTTCTACCACAGCCTTTTTCCATATCAGTCCCACTCTTCTGGCCCCTGGTGGCTGCACAGTTAGATTTGGCACCTACTGGGGAAGCAGGCCTTATACTGCAGGCATATACTTAGTAACTATGCATGTATCAGTGATGAGTGCTTAGTAACTAAGTACTCAAGGCTGTTCAAATTGTTTAAGATTTATAATGTTACATTGTATAGTGAAAAGAAGGCAGGGTGAAATGTTTTGCCCAGTGTCTTTGCACTGCTGCTATAAGTGGCTCTAAGTGCAGCCCAGACATTATCTCCAGTACTATAGCCTAACTCTGCTGCTACCTAGGTTCCCTTCTGAATCAGGTTCTTATTATGTTTGCATGCACGCATGTGCAAGAAACATAGTGCCAGCATATGACTTTTTGTAGGTGTGCTACCCCCTTTTCCAATGCCATGATCCTTTTTGCAGGTGCGACCACACCGCACCAGTGAATGGCGGAGCTGTCTATGACAGCTGTTCAGATGCAGTGGCATACAGTTCAAGGAAAACGACCTCTGTAATAAGTGTTGGTAATGTGTAGGTCATTTGCATATTTAGGCTGTAACCATACCGATCAGGTTTCTCATCTGATTGGTATGATGAGGGGCTAAATATGCAAATAACCTACATGTTACCAACGCTTATTACAGAGGTCATTTTCCTTGAACTGTATGCCACTGCATCATTTCTAGATTTCCTTTCACGGTGCAGTGTGTGGAAAGCACAAAACATCTAGTGCAGTTTGCATTTTATTTGTGGCCAAACACCAATGCCATGACTTGGACTTGATACCCACAGTAGGGTTTAGTGAGGAAACACAAATAAAAAATTCTTCTGTTTCTTGCTTACACTCAGATCATGGATGCAGAGACCAGCAATGTGTGGATCCTTTGCCAGTAATGTATGCACGATCCAGGTGGTGCCGGGTTGTATGGGCCCCAGCAATATTTTCTGAAGTGGGCTGAGCCCCACCAATAATTTAAACATATAAAAAGGCTTTTTTTTGGTGCTACCTGGGTGTGCGCCCTCTGTAACCACCTGCTGTGCTCCCCCCTTCCGGAGCAAGCCCCACTGGAGGCTGGCAATCATTGGTGGACCATGGTATTTTAAAAATTAGGTGCCTTTGAATCCTGATGTGTGTATGTGCCAAAAGAGAGAGACGGCTTTCTCATTGGGCAGTGCCATGGTAGGGAAGACTAACTGAAGTGGGCGCGAGGGTTGATGAGTAATACTGACAAGGAGCCATGACCACAATGGGTGTGAGGAGGCAGTGACAGGCCACAATTTAGGTTGAAGAAGCAGCCCAGGGAAGTTGTGTGGTGGTAGATGCTTAATGCACCAGGTGATGGTGACCGTGGTGGTGGCCCTGGAGAGCTCAGTAATAGGGTAGGCCCGGTGGGTCATGTGGTATCTGTCGATCATTGCGTCAGGCCAGGGAGGACTCAGGGCAGGCAGTCAGCTGCTGAAGAAGTCAGAGGACAGAGCGGAGGAGTCGATGGAACCTGCGGGACCTGGCTAGCACAACAAATAGCCTCAGAGCAGAGAAGTTGAGATCAGGAGAGAAGAGAGTGAGCAGCAGTCCAGGCAGCACCACACTGGTAATGGTACCCCCCCTCCCCAGAGGAGTTAGCAGACAGTACAGTCAGCAGTGCCAGGTAAAGTGGGGATGCAAGGGAATCAAGCAGGACAGTTCTGGGAGGGAGAGCTCAGCTGAACTGAGTGAACACAGTATCACACAATCTGCTGATTTTATTTACAGCACAAACTGACAAACTGCATCATTTTGTTCCAACTTAGTCCAAGTAAATAAATTGTATTACAAAAGCCCCTTTTTAACAGTCATTGCTTGGTAATGGTTTTGTCCAGCCGTGCAAATAAATCTAAGACCCAAATTCTAAAGCCTGTCCAGCCTAGAGCACCTTTTACAATGCTGTTGTTTTCTTGATATGAGACATGGAAATAGACTTGTAAACCGGCTGTGTAAAGCTCTTTATTGTAGTTTGATAAATGATTACATCAGGACCTGCAAATACTTTATCTGTTTTAGGCAGATTGAATTAGACAGACTTCAACTTCCCTCAGGTTTTTAGGCAGTGTGGTAGTGCACTAGTGGGTAGAGGCAGAGTTTTAACTTGAGAACTCACTAGGATACCAATGTTCAAATCCCACCACAGCCTCATAGTTGCTGTATGACCCAGAGCAAGTCACTTAACCACTTGGTGCTTACTGCCTCACTCTGCCTAGCAGTACAAATGGGTCAAAGTAAGACTCTGCTGAAAATGAGATGTTGCTTTTCAGCTGGGCTATCCTGGATAAATCAACCATACTAGAAAAAAATTCCCTGTTTTGCAGTGCAACACCAACTGAAGCTGATCTGGCCCATCATATTAGCTACCTCACTTGCCTGTATTGTCTTAACATTTTGTTTAGCAAGGCAGTTGTTAAAAAGCAACCTCCCTCCACAAGTGTTTTCCTAGTAATAGCCTATGCCATCGTCAGTTGGCATCATTTGATCTGCAAAGGATAGGGACCCATTCTTATTTAGAAATAAATGCCTTATCCAGACAGTAGACCCACAAACAGCACCAGCAACTGAAAGGGAGTTGCTGTGTAGAATTTCAAAGCAGAAATGTCTTCTGAAACTGTCAGCAGGCCAGGGGCTATAAAAGCCAGTGACTTAGATTTTGTGGGGAAGGCCAGCAATTAGATAAGGAGGATAAAAATCTAACCAAATAGTCAACCTGGCTTAGAACACAAACACTGACTTGGGTGGGAGTACTCTAGATTTCCAAAGGAGATGAGTTTGCAACTTGCTGTAGTATTGATTTTTTTTTTCCACCATTGTTTCAAAATACAGTAATCGTAAATTGTGTATGGCAAGTGCAATTTGGTCTGCTGTATCAGGCATGAGGTTGGAAGGGGCTTGACTAAGGGGTAATGTAAGGAACTGAAGGTGGTGGGGCAAATTTGGTAAGGAAATTCAAACATGCATGGGATAGCCCATCTTCTTCCAAGTTGTGTAACTGGATGTGCTTTGAAACAACTGAGAAGCTGCATGGGATATATTATATTGGACTAGATATCTGCAACAAATCTCTCTCTCTTGCTTACATCTGAGGGAAGTTTTCCTTACTTTTACATTGGTATTGCTTTGTGTTTAATTATTTTAGTTTTTAATTCAGGAAGGGGGTTTTCAAAACTGCTTATCTTATCAGCATCTTCAGAAGGGTTGAAATAACTGCATATTTGATTTTCCTTTGTGGCTAACAAACAACCAGGCTGTTTTGGGGCTGGGGAGGTTTACCTGTGTCTAACTTGGATGTCTGGATTTTTCTCTGTTTGATTAGCAGGGTATTTTCTCTGTCAAATTGTTGTGTAGGGCATCTTGCTGACAGGAAGGCACTCATTGCAGCGGTGGGTGAGAGCTTTTAGCTGATTGATTTGTGAGGGCACAGTTTAGGCCCAACCCTTCCCACCCTCACCCCACCACCCCCGAAATAGTTCCTTTATACCTGGGGTTCTGACATCATTTCCTCAAGAGTGCAAGGTGCATATCACTGTCATATCCTCTCTAGCACACTGCACTGACAATATAAGCATACACATTGTATAATATATATATTTCTATATAACAAACCAATCACACACGCACACACACACACACACACACACACACACACACACACAAACAAACAAACAAAAAGTAGATAAACATGTGGGGAGTAGTGCAATGTAATGGCTGTGGGGCAGCAGTCTTCCGGGAGTCTTTCTGGAGGCTGAGATGCTGCCCTGTTGCAGACAACTCTCTGCCCTGAGGGAGGAAGTTGCCCGTCTTCAGGCCGCACTGGGCAGTAGTAAGGGAACCTTCCCCCAGGCCACACTGGACAGTAGGAAGGGAACCTCCCCCATCCAGGGAGCACCAGAGCCACCACCACTACCTCAGAGGTTGCGAAGAAAGCACAGCAGTTGGACCACAGTGGGCTCAAGGAGGGTGAGGATGGTGGAACAGAGGCACACTCAGTTGTTCCACTCCACAATCCATACACCATTCTGGGGGAGCATAGCTCCCCTATAGATGCACCTGCAGAGGAGACTGATGACAACTGTCACAAGGGAGGCCCACAGGAAGGAAGCAGAGGACACCACATGGAAAGGAAGCAGCTCCTGGTGGGGGACTCAATTATTAGGGGGATAGAATTGGGGGGAGCAGGGAAAACTGAAGTAAGGTGCCTGTCTGGTGCCATGACTTGGAGGGACAGGAAGCGCATCCTCAGGATCACGAGAACAGCTGCAAGGGAGTCTGAGCTGGACGTCATTGTCCACCTAGGGACAAATGACTTGGTTCATCATGAGATTAGAGCAGTGCAGGAGGACATTGTAGAGTTGGGAGAGGCCTAAGACAAGTAGCACACACAGTATCCTTCTCAGAGTGCTGCCTGTCAATGGCATGGGGGAGGTGAGGGTAATTTGCACCATGCAGTTTAATGAATGGTTGAAAAAATGGTGTGGAGCACAGGGGTTTGGCTTCATTGGGGACTGGGGTTCCACCTGGAGGGACACCAGCCTATACTGGCAGGATGGTCTGCATCTGTCCAGGAAGGGAACAAGTCTTTTGAGCAATCGGTTTAAATGCTTCATTGGCAAGCTTTTAAACTAGTCAAAGGGGAGGCACTGATAAGCAGCAGGAAAATCCCAGCCTCTCCCTACAAAACAGGGTACTAAATGAGAAAAAGACCGAGGTAGAACGGTCAGTGGGGGATGCTGCAACAGAAGGTAAAGCCATCAAAAATGGAGAGCAATGAGTACCAATGCCCGTAGTCTGATAACAAGCTTCCTGAATTAGTGGCCTTGATGGAGGAGGAACATCTGATATCGTGGCAGTCACAGAAACATGGTACACACAAAACCATGACTGGGACGTAAACATACCAGGATACACTATCTACAGGAGGGACAGGAGGGTAAAGAGGAGGAGGAGGAGTAGATCTTACATAAGGGAAGGAATAAAAGCAACAGAACAAAAGGGTAAACAGGGAGGAGAAGAAGCACTGTGGGAAAATTTGAGACAGGCAATGTCACCAAATCTGCACAGGGTTAGTATACAGACTCCTCTCAGGGGAGGAAATGGACAAGGAAATGACAGAGAGTATACTTAGAATGGCAGAAAAAGGGGAGATATTGCTGATGGGTGATCTAAATATGCCAGATGTTAACTGGAGTGCAGTTCCAGCAGCCACTTCAAAGAGTGGGGTTATTCCAGATGCCCTACAGGGGGCATGCTTAGACAACTAGTATTGGAGCCCACTCGAGAGGGAGCAATCTTAGACCTGGTTCTCTCAAATGGAGAAGGAGAGAGGATCACAGATGTAGAAGTGGGTAGCCATCTGGGAACTAGCGACCATCGAACAGTATGGTTCACAAACACAGCAATAGAGTCAAGCCATACAAAGGCAAAAGTACTGGACTTTAGGAGGGCTGACTTTGTCAAAATGGGTGAGTGCCTAAGGAATGCACTAGCAAATGGGCAGGAAGGAGGGGTTGAAGAACAATGGGGAATAATAAAAACTGCCATCACAGAGGTAACGAGCCTTTGTGTGAAGCAAATAAACAAAGCAAAACAATGTAAGAAACCACTATGGTTCTCAAAGGAAGTGGCAGTGAAGGTTCAAGAGAAAAAGAGCAAAAAGGCATTGGTGCAGACTTCATGGTTGCTGAGGAGCTTAAGCACCCTCCAAGTTCACTTAAGCACACTCAATGTTTTGGGGGCAGCCTGCAGAAAAGGATTATTAGGTAATCCGACCATAGGAAAATACTACCTACTGGCAGTGAGCAACCACAAATGTTCATAAAAGTTGGCACTCTTGGAGCACACATTCAGTTTTGAAAATCCTGTATTCTAAATCTCTCTGTCTCTCTGTCTCTCTGTCTCTGTCTCTCTCTCTCTCTCTCTCTCTCTGTCTCTCTCTCTCTCTCTCTCCAGGTTCTCTGCTTTTTTTTTTTGTTTGTTTATCATTTTTACCTGTGTGGCCCTTTAGTCTGCTTTCACGTCTTGGCATCTGGCCGCTGGCCAGGCCTGCTTCAGCCCCCAGTGAAGCCCCCACCGCCATTTACCCCCTTGGCTAGCCCTCCACAGTGGGGTGGTAGGGTGTTCCCCTCACTCCCTACTGACACAGGATCCAGTATCAGTAGTGGTGCCCCCGAGGCCAGGCATTCCCTCAGACGGCCATCAAGCTGCCACAACCGAGTGTCATGATTTTCTGCCTTGGCGTGGGCTGGAGCATGCAATGACGCCAATGGAGGAAGTCTGCATGTGTCCACATGTGCTCCCTCCCAGTGCCGTGCCCCAAGCTCACCCCCTTCCATGCAGTGCCAACACACCACCCCCAGCCTCTGCCAGATGTAACTAGTGCAGCGACAGCTGGTAGCCCCCCTTCCCCAGAGAGGGAGAGCAGTTCACAGAGGCTCAATCCCTCTCTGCCCCTGCCGACCCCTGGTGACCCCAGTCCATTCCCTAACCCAGGTCACCAGTGTTTAGTAAGGTGTGGCATCCAGCGCCTCAACCCTCAGCACCACCAGGCTGACTCAGGTTCTCTGCTTTTACTGCTGAATGCATGAGAAAATAAAAAAAAAAGGTCAGGAGAGCCATGTATTCATTTCTCTGTTTCACTCACTGTCCTACTTTCTCTCTATTCCTCACTGTGCTGTGCTGATTGCTTGACAAAAAAAAGAAGAAATATTAAGGAAACAAGAAAAATGTGCACTACATCACTATTATAACCATTTCCCATCCTACTGTTTTTGATAATTTTCATATCCTTTATTATTACTTGCTTTATTGTGCTCCAGGACCACTAAGACATTTAATGTGTGTGTGTGTGTGTGTGTGTGTGTGTGTGTGTGTGTGTGTGTGTCTGTGTGTCTGTGTGTGGGTGTGTGTGTGTGTGAAAGCTCAGAAGACAAATGGCAACAGTCATAAAATACCACAACTTTGCAATGGAAAGGAACAACAACCCTGCATGCCAAAACTAAATAAGGATGCACCAAAAAACAACCTCTGTCAGAACAGTTTATTTCCCAGACATTGCTGCCTAAATAATTTGGTAATAAACAATTTCCTAGCTGGGTTTGATTGAGTCACACAACATAAAAATAAAGAATAGAAAACATCTAACCCCTGCATCCCACCAGATACGGATCACCTCTTCTCACCTCCACCCCTGCTGTTCTTAACAAATATGTTTTCGAACTACTGCATACCTACCTATTTCTGTACTCATTCATATACACAACATTAATACTTTTCTGCCATTCTTAACATGCGTCTCTCTGCCTCCTGCACTGCCAATGCCAATGCAAGCAAGCAAACATTCAGCATTGACACATGCTTGTTCAACTTGACTCACTTATTTCTACTCCAGATAAATTAAAATCCATGACACACAATTTCATGAATATCCAAATAAGGAGAAAGGATGTTCTTTAGCTGTGCTATACCTCAGGCTTCTTTGCTGGGATGATAGCAACAGTCATAACAAATGGCTTAGAATGGGATAATCTTAACAATCAACAACTCAAAACCATCAAGAGGGAAATTCACATTAAATTGATCCATCTCATATTCGACAGACAAATACACTATGTCCCCGTCACATTTATTTACCCACTCTTCTCTAAATAACTGGTAATCACTCATTCTAACAGAACCATTAGGGGCCCGATATTCAAAGTCACATAACATGGAGAGTAAACATTTGTGCTGCACCTTACGATGGCCCAGGAGCCCAAAAATAGTATATTCAGTTAATACAGTAGCACACCGGCACTATTCGACTGAATATAAAGGCATGGTGAAATAGCGCTAAGCCACTTGGCTTTACCCCAACATGAATCCCGAAGTATGCCATCAAAATGGCTAGCACCAGAGCACTACATACATTATTCAATGGAACCCATGAAATAAGCCCATTGAACATACAAGGCACTAAGGGGCTATTTGTATGCACATTATGGACTTTTTTGCATGTATTTTGAGGCAGGTTAGCTTAGTGCCACCCCCAAATCTCTCGGTCCAAGATGTGTAGATATTCCTGGTGCTAGTGGTCCCCCCCCCCAAGATCACTGGTTAATACTGTAAGACATGAGAATCCCTGGTGCTAGTGGTCACTGTTCCCTCTGATCACAAGGCCATACTGTCAGACATGAGAATCCCTGGTGCTAGTGGTCCCCACTTCCCTCTGGTCACAGACCCATACTGTAAGACATGTGAATCCCAGGAGATAGTGCCCCCCCGATCACCAACCTGTACTGTAAGACATGAGAATTCCTGGTGCTAGTGGTCCCCCCTCCCTCTGATCACCTGCCCATACTATCAGAAAATCCCTGGTGCTCGTTGTCCCCCCTGGGCACTAATCCACAGTACTGCCACTCCCAATGCCATGCTCCCTGGCATATAGTGCCCTCCCACCATGGCACTGAACATCCCTCCCCCCCCTCCAGTCACATTACCAGTCCCCACAGGTGCATAGGGTGATGGCAGCAGCCCTCCTCACACCTTGGCCAGCTGCCATAAGTCCAGGCAGGGAGACCGCCTCTTATTAGGACACTGCCCTATGCCCTAAATATTTTACCATTTTCATACAATTTATCAAAATATTAAATTGTGAAATTTTGAACTGCTGTAACTTACAATTTACTTAACAACCTCCCTAATTACAGTTTCTAAAACTCTTCCATGAAAGTATGCATATACATTTTCAATTATCCAGTACCGAGAGTAGCTAAGCTGTAAGCAGAGAAATATTTTCAGAAGGGTTCACAAAAATAATAAATTACCAGATTTTAAGAGACTATACATTCCATGCCCTTACTGAAAATCTTGTGAAACTTGGCTTCTCTTTAAACCCCTGTCAAAAAGAAGGCATGACAAATTTCAGGTGTCTAGCTGCATGCATGACTGTATGAACATACGAACATACAAAATTTGACAGCAGATAAAGGCCTAGAGGTCTATCAAGTCTGCTCAAATGTGCAGCTAGCACCCCTTATTCTGCAGCTGCCCCTCCCTTCCACCCTTCCCCTCCATTGACCCTCCCACTTGCCCTGTCCTAGCCCCTTTTGAAGCAGTCCACTGTTCTACTGGATACCACTTCTGCCGGTAACGCATTCCACCCAGCTACCACTCTCTCAGTAAAAAAGTGTCTCCTCATCTCCCTCCTGAACCCTCCTCCATCCAGTCTCATATCATGGCCCTGGGTGTCCCTCCCCTCCCTTACTTTGAACAGCCCCTCTGTACCTGTCTTCTTTATTCCTTTCATGTACTTAAAGGTTTTAATCATGTCCCCCATCCCTCCTCTCCTCCACCGAGTATGTATTCAACTCCCTCAGCCTACTCTCATATGATAAGTCACCCTGCGCTGCACTCCCTCTGGTAACTTAATGTCCCTCTTCAGATACGGGCACCAGTACTGCATGCAGTACTCCAGGTGCGGTCTAACTAATGACCTATACAGTGGCAGAATCACCTCCTCCCTCCTCGAGGATATACCCCTTGCAATACAACCCAGCATTCTGTTGGCCTTTGCAGCTGCCTTCCTACATTGTACCAAGTTATTCATTGACCCTGTAATAAGCACCTCCAGATCCTTCTCCTCCTCTGTCTGGGCTAGCTGCACTCCCCCCAGCTGGTAACTCCTCCTTGGGTTCTTCACCCCAAAATCCAGCACCTTGCACTTTTTGGCATCAAACCCCATTTGAAAAGAAAAGAATCCAGCTCAGCCAACATCGATGAAACACAAAAAGTAATTAAGGGGAGGTGCTAAACTACCAATATGGCTAAATATAACTAATACTGATTGGTAGACAATGAAGCTCGTTCATCCTATATATAATGTAAAAAGAATATCTCTTTTTACATTATATACTGGGTGAGCAAGCTTCATTGTCTACCAATCAGTATTTATTAAAATCCAGTTGCCAGTTGTCTGACCAGGTGTCCAGTTTTGCCAGATCATCCTGCAACCCCTGCCATTCCCCTAGGTCGTCCACCACTGCTCCCATCTTGGTATCATCAGCAAACAGCCTGACCTTGCTCTTGATGTCCAATGATATGTCTGCAATGAATATCCCAAACAACACTGGTCCCAATACCGAGCCCTGTGGAACAGCGCTTGTCACTACCTTTGGGGATGAGAGCTCCCCACCTACCACCACCCTCTGTTGCCTTCTTTGAAGCCAGTTCCCTACCCATCTCACTACCTTTGCACTTGCCCCTGGGTCTTCTATCTTACTTCCCAACCTCCCATGTGACACCGAGTCGAATGCCTTACTGAAGTCCAGATATAGGACATCCACTACATGGCCTCGGTCCAATTGTCTAGTTATCCAGTCATAGAACTTAACCAGGTTGGTTTGGCAGGATCTGCCACATATTAGGCCATGCTGTCTGCTGTCCTGTAGTCCTTTGACCTCCAGGAAGGTCACCAGACACTCCTTCAGGATAGTCTCCATCAGCTTACCCACAATGGATGTGAGGCTCACCAGTCTATAGTTCCCCGGTTCATCCTTGAAGCCACTCTTGTGGAGGGGCACCACATAAGCCATCCTCCAATCCTGAGGTACGCACCTGAGTGCAGTGAGGTATTAAATAGGTCTGCCAAAGGTCCCACAAAGACCTCTGCCAGCTCCTTCAGTACCCTGGAGTAGATGACATCTGGGTCTGGTGCCTTGTCCATCCTCAGTGCCTCCAAACCCTTCAGAACACTGCCCTCCATGATTTCCCCATCTGTCAGCTCCTCCCCCCTGTTTATGCTGTTCATCTCCTCTTGGGTATCACCCCCCTCTTCTCCTTAGTAAATACCGAGCAGAAGTAATCATTTAGCACTTCTGCCTTATCGCACCCTGCTTCCACCCAACCCCCCTACTTCCTAATCCTTACTATGTGGTCCTTACAGTTCTTTTTCTCCCTGATGTACCTCATAAAGTCCTTCTCCCCATTCTTAATGCCTTGTGCCAGCCTGAGCTCCATAATTGCCCCGGCTCTCCTTACTGCCCTTGTCATCTCCTATGATTTCTTCAGGTACTCCTCCCTGTCCTCCCCCCTGTGTATGACCAGTTAATGAATTAAAAAAAAATCCCATAAAATTTGCAGAATTTTGCAAAAACATTTCACAAATTTAGAATTTTCTAATTTTGCCCAGCCCTAAATGTACACAAAAACTACCATACTAGAGAGGAAGCTTAAAAGAACTATTGAATGCAGGATGCATAAACAATTTAAAAAAATATATAGTTTTCCAGTTTGTTTTGTTTTTGTAGAACTCTCCAAACCACATGCATTCATTCATTCATAAGGTTTTAGTCGAGTGAAAGGCATAATGAGTGTGTATACTCTGAGGGAGGGATAAATTCAAAAGAAAATATGTAAACTGATACTGCATTCTGATTACATCACTACTAACATTTAACCACAGCCAATTCACGCACATTAAACATAACCTTAACCTTCGATAAATGCACACAATAACACAGATATCAACAACATGCTTTTCAAGTTTGGTTTGAAGCCTAAAAGGAGAAATGTTGTAATGGAATACATTTATAGCTAAGTGTGTGGCTGTGCATGCAATAAAATAGGGCTGTCATTGCAAGTGTAATCTTCCCAACGGCTCCAAGAAACGCCAATGATAACTGCAATTAAACTGAGTAAATTTAGAAAATATATCGATTTCAGAAACCCTAAGCAGGTGCACTAAATACAAAATAGAGTATGAATGCACTGAAAATGTCCCAGTGAAATCTGATACAAAATTGAATCATCTCAGTAAATCCACAGTGTGAGGGCAACATGTCAAAGCCCAAATACTGCAAAGGATATTCATTAAAGTCAAATAGGCAAGTACCTTCAAGCAGATACATGAAACTCACACACTGGAAACAGGGAGCTTGATTTTAAAAGGTTGGCACTGGCACAAGGGGGCTTGTGTCAAGGAGAAATGCCTTGCAAAAGTCCCAATTTTTGAATGCAGCCTGCATCACATGTGAACGGTCTTTGCCAACTGGGCTTTCACCATCTCTGCAATGGCCACACCAGTGTGGCATGGTTGAAGGGGACTTGGGCCGGGGAAGGGCTGTAATATCCACTACATTGGGATTTTGCAAGCCCCCCTAAGGGCACACAGACCAGGCAGTTAGACCATCCTGGAGCTGTTCTAACAGCCCATGTGTCATCCATGGCACTGGTGCGGTGTTGCAGTTGAGCCATCTTGCCCACTGAGGATGGGTCAAAGCGGCAACCACTGTCCTGCCACAAGGTGTGGGGATGGTGTTGCACCACTGCAGGTCCAGGACAGGTGCCCCTGCCACCTGGGATCCTACTGGGCATTCCCTGTCTACCATGGCAGGCTGTGATGGTGCTCCCCTGTGATGCCCCCCCACACTATACCTGTCATTCCATCATGGCTTGCAGCTGTATGCTGTCCCCCCCCCAAAAAACTCTGAGCCATCATCTGCCACTCCAGCCATCCCTGTGGCCATCCCACATGTCCCAATGCTGGTGGTGTCCCCATTGAGCATGGCCTATGCCTGAGGTGTTGCTAAACCACTCCCACCTTACTGATGTCAGACAGCCCCCACGACCACTAGCAGCCACCATAGCATGCAGCCTGTGGACCCTGGCACTGGTCATCGTGGTACAGAGCTGCCCCAGAGCTTGTGGCAATGCTCTCCCATGTGCCTTCTGTGAGGCACACGGGAACTGGTGTGCTGACCTGAGGGACTTTGCCACTGGGACACCACCTGTACTAAATCAGGTGCAGGATCCCCCAGTACACTGGCAATCAGTGCAAGCTGCTGTTTGCCACAGCTTGTGTCAATCGATGGGGCCCTTTGAAAATCAAGCCCAGGATGAGCCAGCCCACTGGCACAACAGGATGATTTAACACTGTGACGTAGGCGAACTGGGTTTGGGAATGGACTTGGGACACTCGAGGCCAGGCCGGAGGCGGGAGTGGGCTGAACAGCCATAGCATGCTGCATGTGGGGGTAGTGTGTGACTCCAGTCAAGTATTCCTGGGTGACCACGGGACACACCGTGACCAGAGCACCCTTTCAGCATAGCTCCGTGGGGGCATGTTAGACACATGACATCGCATCGCGCCATCTACATTGACATGCCCCTTAAAAGAAAAATGCCTCAGATGTCCCAAGTGATGTCTCTTGCCCTGTAGTGGACTTCAGGTGCCCTGGTGCATCCATTAATGATTACGGACAGAGTTGCACTGTATGAGGCTCTGAAGGCTCTGCCCTAGGGGGCAATCCAGGGGGCACTGCGTTCGGGAGAAGCCAGATCTGTCAGTGGTGGTTGGGCAGCTGATGGAGATAAAGCCTTTGGACAAAAAAACATAGTAAGTAAAACATAAATAAAAAATCAAGCCCAGGATGTCAATTAATTATCTAGGCAGCTTTCTGACCAACACAGTAAATCCAATGGGGGGGGGGGGGGATGTTAGAGTCCTGAATTCTGCTACAAACATCCAAAAATGTCAAAATAGCAAGAGGATCAGGCTAGCCAGTTGGCGTGGTACAACAGCTCAGTTAGTTGAGCAATGGTATGATATTCTGAAGCTTCATTTAATTTACGGGTTAGCCTCCATTACGTATTTCTCGTACCATAGGGTTATGCGGCCTTAGAACATTCTGAATTCTGAGAACTCCGATGAAATTACATGACATTCTGAATTTTTAAAATGTGTTTAGTTGATCATAACCCATTCGCCAATTCAGCTAGAGACTTATGATTTGGCAGGATTAATGTACATTTTCTTAAATGTCCTCAGGGCATGTCTAACATAATGACATTTTGAAAAGCAGTTCTGAACTTAATGGAGTTCAAAGTCTGGTATTTTATTTTGTTGGGGGAGAGTTTATGAAACTATGTATCTGCTTATTACCTGGTCATCTTTGGAGCTAGATATGTGCAAAGTACTGTAGCAAGCATAACCTTGCTGGATGGGTAATGGGAAGTATTCAATATGGAGAGATTTGGTTTAGAAATTTTTAAGGCACAGGGGTTCATAATTTCACTATATAGTGTAATTATTTGTGAAATTCCATGAAAACCTTCCAAAATGTGGATGTTTGAAACTTCCCGTTACTTTCAGTAGTGGACCAAAAATTTGGTGTACATAGCCAGTGTCAATGGATCCTAGTATCTAACAAAGCTGAAGAAATTTGGTTTAGTAGTTTTAACTTTACAATGGAAATACTGTAACTTACCATTGACAACCTTTTCTCAAATATTCAAGGCAGCATGATACATTTTATAATGCCTCCAGAATTCCACTAGTTGAATTTAAGGTTCTCAAAGCACACCACCACTGCATGTGATAAGCTGAACTGAGCTGTTCACAGTCCTGTAGTTTCTTAGGTGACTATTTTACTTTCTTCTTTTCTCTCTCTTAGCTTGATCAGACAGATTCAATGGAATTTGCTTGTCTCCCAGTATCCTTCTTGTTCTTCACAGTGACACATTCGCTTAAAAAGAATGTGACACACTGCCCCGCCAAGCAGCAGTGGTGCTACTATTCGCAATGCCATTGATTACTTGTGTCTGGGAATGAGTCTGGGTTGTTGGATGCCAGCTGGGGAGGGAAGGATTGAGTATCCCCCATGACATCCATCACCTCTGGGGAGGGAGGGGATACTCTCCTTCCCACTACCACCACCTGGGTGACTACAGGTGGAGCAGCAGGGAAGGAGCATGATTGCTGGAGGGGAGGATGGTATCATTTGATTGGGATAGGTAGACACACTCCTTCTGCACGTCCTGCCCAGCTGGTCATATCCATTGGGTTGGAAAGAATGAGAAAATCCCCAATATTCATGACATGAAGATACCAGCACCACCCACAGACCCTACACCTGCCAAACTGTGCTCACTCATGGCTGCTAAGCAACCTGCCTATTTCAGAAGGTCCTAGCCCAGACCAATGGCATCCATCGAGGGGAAGGGATACCACAAGCAACTGGCTAAGAGTACGGTATGTTCCAGTTGATGGTGTGGTGATGGAGGTGGGCAGTACTGGGTCTCAGTGGAGGACCAAGAGCTGGTCACTGTCAGGTGCAAAAAAAATAGAAATTAAAAAAAGAGAGTACTCCACTCCTTTTTTGTCAGACCTATCCCATTAGAATAACCCAAACTTCTTGTTGGTGCTCCAATCATTTTCTACTCACAGTATGTCTCTTTGATTGCCTATGTCCTAGACTTACAAGTAAAACAGGCTCTCAGACTAGTCAACTTTGCTGAGTGTGATTCTTATAAGACCAGCATTCAAGTTATAAAACAGTACTATGATAAAGACAGAAGGAGGACATACTGTAAGTCCTTTCAGGACTGTGCTCACCCACATGTTGTGAGTGCAACTTGCAATTCCCCTATATTTCAAAATTTGGCTCAGGTCTGCCTTGAATTCAGAGATGGTATCCACCTTGACTAATTCTGATGGTAAAGTGTTCTAGAACTTTACCACCTTTTTGCAGAAGAAGTATCTTCTAACACCTAATTTAAAACCAGACCCAAAATGTTATACTTATGGCTTCTACAGTAGTTCATCCTCTGTCTCTTAGTATCCAAAACTGCTTGGGGCTAATCTTGATCTCTCACTCCATGATTATGAGGTCTCCTCTCAACCTTCTAAATTTAAGGCTATAAAGACCAAGTGAGTCCCCACTACTGTCATAATTCCTTCCCTTCATTCAATCAGTCACCTTTGTGAAACTTTTTTTTAACTTTTTTTATTTCATTGACCTCCCTCCTTACATATGGTGACCACACCAGCACACAATATTCCAGGTATGGACACACATATATCCTTAACAGTGGTATCATTACCTCTCTTATACTACTCACAAAGACTCTCTTTCTGTTCATTGTAACCACATTAGCTTTTATTACAACTGATTTACTTTGCCTAGCAGTTTTAAGATCTGATGTAATAATCACACCTAGATCTTTTTCTTCCTTCCCCTCTTTTATTATTATTCCATCAAGGATGTATTTATGGTGCAGTCTAATGTTGCTGAAATAAACAACCTTGCATTTGGACAGATTAAACTCTATACCTTATTTTTTCATCCAGTTACTCACGTTGGAGGCTATGCGCTAATGCGTGTGAATTGTGCCAATAAGCGCTGTAGTGACAGCACACAGCTATTAGCTGCGCAGGTTGGGCTAGGTAGAGGCTGTGTACAAATGCAAACACAGAACAGGCTGAGGCATGGATGTGGCATGTAGATGTGTGCAGGGCCATGTGGAGCAGACCCTGGCCAGGCCTACAGTATGCAGCTTCATCCATATATGGGCATTGTCACCACCCTGCGCAGAAATGTAGACGTGAATAGCTAGGTGGACTACCAGAAGCAAGCCATATTGGAGAACATGGGGTGCAGCTGAGGTACCTGGTCCACTGCCGGAGCCTGATGGCACAGATTGTGGCTGCACCAAGCAGCAGGGATGTGATAGAACATGCGGTGTTGGCTGGACATGGTCCACCAACTTCACCAGTAGACAGGTGGCAGCCATGGTCGTGGATATCTGCAATAACTGTGCCATCCTGTATGGGGCAGAGTTCCTGAAGGTGCTGGTCAAAACCAAATCCCAGTTGTGGCTGGACATCACAGAGCCATGCTGGTCCCCCATGGCAGAATGACCCCTGCATGAGATTGTGATGTGCCAACCATCCAGACAAGGGCTCTTCACCACACCACTGGCAGGCCCCTCTCCCCCATTACCTGGAGGAAGATCCCCTTCTCTGCCCCATGGCAAGGGTAGTGGATACAGCACAGCCATGTTTAGCAGCATGGCATATGCAGTGAGCACTCTGCATGCTCTCCCTGGGGTAAGCATTATTGTGCTGCCTGTCAGATCCAAGCACCTGATCCACATCTTCAACAGCCCTAATGTCCCTTTGATGACAGACTGCATCTTTCTGTGTGCCTCGCTGTACTCCTTCTCCTACTCCACTGCATCATGTGCCTCCAGGTACTGTCTGGGGTCATCAGGTATGGCCACAGTGGCTATCTGCTGTCACCTGTGCAATGGGTAAATGACACTGCTGATAATGTGCTTCAGCACTGCAGCCACTGGTGTTGCACCTGTGCTGTGTAAAAATACTCACCTATCAGCCACCCATCCCTGCTCCCATGTGCAGTGAGGAGGGTGCTTAGACTGGACTCGTCAAAGAGGTAGTAATCATCACAAGGCCAAGGGTAATTGGAAAAAAGTTTAGTGATGATACCCACAGCATCACAGACTATCTGACAGTTTATACTGTAATACCCTTTGTGATTCAGGTATACCTCCTCGTCCACTGACGGTGTATGGATTGCCAGATGTGTACAGTCAGTGTCCCCCAGTACCTTGGGCATGCCATGTATGGCATGGAAAGCATCCTTTGTGGGTTAAGTGTTGGCCTCTGCCATTGGTAATGCTATGTGCTCATAAACATGCAGTAGCAGTTCATTGGTGACCTGGTGCAGTGCGCTGGACATGGTGGACTGGCTGACACCTATGACTTCCCTTGCCAGGCTCTGGAGGCTTTGTCTCCTCAGACATTGCCTGTGACTGTTGGGTAAGTGGGGCCAAATGGGCCCTGACAACATGCTGGACATGGTGGAATGGCTGATACCTATGATATCTCTCGCCAGGCTCTGGAGGCTTTGTCTCCTCAGACATTGCCTGTGACTGTCGGGTAAGTGGAGCCTAATTGGCCCTGACAAGGTCACACAGACATGCGATAGTGATATGGTCCAAATGGAAGCACTCAGTGCAGTCTGTGTCCTGCCAGGTATGGCATACAGATGGGGCAGGAATTCACATAGCTGCAGCTTCGCCCTCAATGCCTGCTCATGGGCCCTTTTGTTGTCCAGCAGGAAGGCATTCAGTAATAGTCCAGGGCACATCCTGTGTACACCTGTGAAGGATCTGGAAAGATGATGGCTGGTATGTGGTACATACTCATCTGTACCCCCACTGACTGCGACAATGGCAGGGATGATGCACAGACATCCAGTTCAGAAGGGAACATCTTTTAAGGGGCCTGTACCTGGAATACCAGTGAGGTGACATAGCCTGCACATGCATCACAGGGTCATGAGCTGTATCCCACATTAGTGAAGACTGCCGGAACAATGACAACTAGCCTGTCCATGCCCAAGGTCAGAAGGGTGGGGGAATACCCTCATAAGCTGTTGCATTAGTCTGAAAGGACATACCAGTACTTGGAGGAGTGCGGCACCATCTAGGAGGTTAAAGAGTCAGGCAAGGTATGTATGCAACTGGCAGGGTGCAGTGAGAGCATGCATTACACATGTTAGGGTTGCTTTAAGTCTTGTACACTATTTCTTTTTTTGCAGAAACTTAAAGGCTGCCCTGGATAAATTGTGATGCAACAGCAGGCGCAGCCCAATGGGGTGGTGGTGGTTGTTGTTGTGGCCCAGAGGGCATGCTTTGCCCAAATGATACCAGACTTCCTGTCCTGGATGGTAGACAGTAAAGATGTCTTCTATAAGGATGACATGGGGGAGCTGTGGGCCTACATGGAGCGGTCAAGGCACATGATTAAGGCAAATGGGTACCTGTGTGTTGGCACTGTTCATCTGTGGCTCTACATGTGCATCCCACTCATGCCTGTTCTCTGTGTTCCTCTTGTTGCAGGGGTATTGTGGTCCATTGAGATTTAAGGTCCTGGTGTAGTGGGGGCACACCCATTCCATGCTGAGTCAAGCAAAGACTTCATGGAAGAGAAAGTAGAGTGGGCACACCTCCAGGTGGTGACCATGACCTCAGAACATCACAGTGCTTCTGTGTGCCCTCCGCTGCATGGTTGCAACCCTTTGCTGCCATTTCTGTTCTGTGGCCCTGTCCATTGATTGGCTTGGAGTGATGTATGCTATACAAGATACTAAAACAGAAAATTGTTTATGACCATGGGGTCAATTTTCAGAGCCCCAAGAATGCTGCGAGACGCTGGTGCACTGATCATTTGGCATATGGGGCTTGTGGCATTCTCTCAGCCACCCACCGGCATTGGGATTTCCCAATCCTGAGGGTCAAATGGCACAGGTTAGACCCATTTGGGGGACCTTTTTTACGGGGCTTGCACCAAATATTTTGTGCAAGCTGCTGCAAAGTATGAAAACTGTTGCAACTGCACCTGATGTATCAAAATTGAGTGCAGTTGCATCAAAAGATTTTGGTGCAGCTGCACCAAAGAATAAGGTTGTCCCAGGGCTTGACACAAGCCCTGCATCAACCTTCGAAAATCAAACTCCATATGTCATGTGACCATTTCTATATTCAAAGCAGCACTGACATGCTGCAGTCCTAGGGGGTGGGCATCAGGGTCTACATGCTGGCATGCTAGCTGTGCAGGGGTGGGTGGTGCTGTGGGGCATGTTATGCACATTGGGTGATTTGTATCATGTAGGGGTAGCAAAGGCAGATGTGTAGGATGGGCATTGCCTCTATCACCTGGTGCCATCCTTTCTAGGGGAGTGCCTGCTCTATGTATATATTATTGCACCACCATATCCTGTCCAGCAGTACTGATGTCTGTTTGCAGGGGTGGTCCTTCACAGCTTGCACCCATGGCACCTACAGTCCAGGTGGCCCATCCTTTTTGTGTGCAGGTCCTGCATGCATGTGGTTTGTGTCAGCCCTCCACATGGCGTAGTGCTGCGTATGCAGAACCACATCTTGGAGTATCATATTGCACATCATGAATGTGTGTCCATGTGGGTTGTGCATGCTGTTACATGGTCATGTTCCCCCATCCACACATAGTGCTCCCAGCATGATGCTAAGCATGGGATGTGTATACATACCTCTGTGTGCCCTACATGCATGTTGCATGCCCATGGAATGCACATTTTATTATTGCATGCCCTGCACACAGCCACTGCATATCCTTTGTGCATAGGCCCCGATATCAATAACCTTCTGTAAACTGGCAGCATCACTTATTGTTCTAATAATGCCACCAGTCTTTGTGTCATCTGCAAACTTCCCAGACCAACATTGCACACTCTCTACAAAATCACCTATGTAAAGTTTAAACAAAGTTGGAACTGTTGTCACTCTATGTTTCCTTGTTTCATCTGGGGCTGTACTATTCTTGTTCTACACAGCTCAGCTAACCTTTTCTTGGTGAACCTATTTTTCTAGCTCAGGCCACTGGTGCCGCCCCCATATGTGTTGTCTCCCCAACCCCTGTCCTTTAGTTTAAATCCTCAGACTGCCCTGAACCATGAAATGACTAGTACCCCCTCTATCTTGGCATCACTGCAGCACATCTTGAGCATACAGGCATTTCCTGCCCCAGAATGCTGTCTCACTTATCAGAAAAAGATGCTCCCTCTTTCAATAAAATCTTAGCAAAAAGTTGTTTGTCTAATTTCTGTCTGTGTCATTCTTTACAGATGCTAGGATCATAAGGGCCTTGAAGAAGATCCTTCTGAACATCTTCCACCATAGGAACATCTCTAATTCAGTCAATGATCTTCCTGTGTCCTCATAAATTAATTATAATGCACACAGAAATCAGCTTGTCCATTTACTGTAGCTGCAGTGCTTGGCTAAGGATCACACTCTTTGACGTGTAGTTCAGGTAGGCAGATCCCCTTTCTTGCGTATACATCAGGGTCCTGCAATGCATCCTCAACTGTCCTCCTACTTTTACAATGGAGTTCCCTATGAATCCAACCTTATTATTATTCTCATCAGCTTTTTCTTTTCTCCTCCATGGGAGGTCAGGTGCTTGACTGGGCAAAATTAAGGGATATTGCTTCAACAATATTATCGCACAAATCCATAGTTGTCAGAAAGCCTCATGGGATTTTATGTACTGATGTTATTTTGCATTTTATGGCAGCTTGTAACTTAAACATTTATGCAAGACATTAAATAGTTGATACACACCATCTCCTTTGTTAGGTCTACAAACCTATTAAACTTGGTGGCATTGAATTCTCTAGTTTTAAAGTTACAAGGGCTTATAATTTACACTTTACATACTTGTAAAATTTAATTGAAACATTCCTGACAGTTTGGCTACTTATAACTTGGTCATCTGAAAAGTTAGACATATAAAATACGGAACATATAACCATGTGGTATAGAACTTTAAGCATTTCAGATATGGTAAGGTATGAATACTTTTTAATGCTAGATGGAAATAAGTAAGTCAAATTTTGACAAAACATTTGGACCCCTATAAACTAGATCTCTTTGAATCTTGACACTTAAAATGTACTACACACACACACACACACACACACACACACACACACATGTTGTATAGTTCTTAAGACATTTCAAATGTGAAGAAATTTGGATAAGTAATTTTAAAATTAGATTGAAATAACTGAAAATTAGATTTGATAAATTGTTTGGCCACCTACAGTATAACTCAGCCCCAATGAAAGGTAGGGTTCTGCAACTTGGAACACTTGTATAAGTCATAAGGAATGTTATATCTGCTGACTATGATACAATCTGGATGAGTAGTTGTAGAATTATCGTAAACAGAATTAACTGAAATTTTAATTTTGGCCAAATGCATCAACATTTTTCCAGACATTCCACAAATGGAATCAACATGTTATAATTTTATCACAATTCTTTTGGTAGAACGTTTACATTGCATATGACTCTAAATTCTAGTTACAATTTGGTATTTGTTTTTTTTCAGTCCTTAGAAGTGGCTAATATTACACCAAAAATTCCTTGTCATTCAGAAAAAAATACGTTTAAATGAGGAGTAAGTTAATTGTAGACACGTGAGGAAGACACCACTGTGACACTGAAACATTGTGATTGGTCTACATGAACAGACAGTTATGTTACTTGAAAGACAGTATGTAATGGCTGTACAATTTTAATGTTCACAGGTCCTGCTAAAGGCACAACAATACAATGATCTCTGTTTTCAGGCTGGGTTGATTCTAAGTTAGAAGTTACAACATCTAGACATTTGAAATACATTTAAAGTGTCAAAATCACCAATCCAGTTGTACTGGCAAAGCTCATTGTTCTATTTGGTAGACCTGGATTCAATTCCCAAGCCCAACTCCCTCTACCAGCTCAGAGTAGTGGAGTTGCTGGAGAAGCAGCGTGTCTGGATGGTTGGGGGGGGGGTGTCACCCACTGTGCTGGCATCTTGGGTGTGCACTCAGTGTTGGACTTCCACTCAGATTCCAGGTGCTGCATGGACAGGTCAGAAGGGGGAGAGGGGGAGATGGGAGGGTCTATAAGGGACAAAAATGTCAGAGTCTTGCAAATGACATCAGCAACATGACCCCATGTCACCTGTCTTTTTTCATGAGCCATCTCCAACATCTGTCAGTTGTACATTCACCTGGTCCTGGTTTGCCAGGGACTCGCTCCTCTGGGGGGCCCCATGGGATGGCCAGCCAGAATGTGGCTTCTGAAGGAGAGGTCAGTGTTTAGTGAGGTATGCAATGGGAAGCAATAGTGGTAGATGACTGAGGTAGTGGAAGCAGAGCTAGAGGATGGCAACTGGAAGAATGGTGTCTGAGGAATAATTAACATTTAGGCAAAGTCTGAGATTATGGTATGTTAATAATGCTGCTTTAAAAGGAAAAGCTTTGGTTTTGGAAATATCTTTCAACTTAGACATATATGAATTTTACTTTCTTCAGTTTCTCCAGCAGACCAGTATTGGGCTATTTTTATCAGTGATTTACTGGCTGAGTTATTTCAGCCTGACACTTTTATTAGCGTCTAGCGAGCTTTCTATGTGCCATATCAGTGAAGCCTCCTTTGGAAGTCAGCATTCAGTTTTACTTGCTCAGGAACAATTACAGCCCCATAAAGCTTTAAGAAATCTAAAGAAAATTCTCTTTCATACGGCTGTGATTACAGCTCCATTATCTGTTTGGGATTGATACTACCAGAGCCCCTGATGTAAAGGGAAAACTTTGATAAACAGAATTGTTGAATGCTTTACAGCTTACATTTCATACATTGTCTGTATAGTACTTTGATTCCTTTTTACTTTATAACTAAACACATTGATATAAACATTGAATCACTGCCTCCTAGGCATCATCTGCTCTGGCTGCTTGTCAATACCTGGCATCACAATCCTTTGTTGAGGACATAATAATAATTCCCAGAGTAAGATATTCAAGAGTCACAAACAGGATTATAATGTTTGGAGCAGACAAGCAGCCAGGGCACAATAAGTCTAGGCGAGAGTGATTTTGTTTTCATGTGCATGTACTTAAGTTTTATAAAATGACATTACTAGATTCATAGGATATGTGAGCTGTAAACAAAAATATGTCAGAAGTTTGATGTTTTCTAATGATTTCCAAGGCAGCATCAGGGGTTGTTTAACAGTAATTGTTATATAGATTAAACAATTCGTACAGTATATATTCTGATTACTGATTATATTTTTTACAGACTAAGGGCCCCATATTCAAAGCCAGCCATCTGCAAACACAAAATGGTGCACTGCACAAAACAAATGGGCCGGCCACCTCTGGTGCCATATTCATGCAGAATGTGCATCTAAATTAAGTATGCATTCTGTTTGAATACCAGACCTTAATCGGGTGCTGCATAGCAGGGGGTTGCCATGTCCCACACTGTGCAACTAAAATGTGGGACTGATAACCACCCGTAGGGATACTGTGCAGTGTACACTGGTGTGCACTGCAGCCCCCATGGGTGATATTCAGCCCAAACATGCATATGACTGTCAACCAATTGGCATGTACTATCTACTATATATGCTCCTGTATAGTTCAGTTAGTGGCTGGCTGGTGCAGTGTGAGGAGGGCTGTGCCAGTCGCTGTCTCTGGTCAGGTTGGGGGGGAGCGGGGTTATGGGTCACTGCCTAATGAAGTGGGAGGGGTGTGGGGCCACTTGATTACCAAGGACTGGGCACTTTTTTACAGATTGGGGTTAGGGAGGGGGGAACCACTAGACTACCAGGGATATGGGGAATGGTGACTGTATTATTAATATATGAATCAGGCCTGGGGAGGGGAGGAACCTCTAGACTACCAGGGATACAGGGACTGGGGACTGTGTTATTCATATATGGATTGTAGCTGGGGGAAGGCACCATAGAAACATAGAAACATAGAATTTGACGGCAGATAAGGACCGCTTGGCCCACCCAGTCTGCCCATTTCCCTACCTACTGGATAAGCTGCAGATCCTAGTTAACCAGCAGCCTACTTCTTTCTACCCCCAACCCCCAGAATTGCCTTATGACTATCCCATGCATGCTTGAATTCCACCACTGATTTTGTCTCCACAACCTCCTCAGGAAGGCCATTCCATGCATCCACAACCCTCTCTGTGAAAAAATACTTCCTTAAATTACCTCTGAGCCCCTCTATCTTCAAATTGTGCCCTCTTGTTCTTGCACACCTCTTTTTTTGAAAGATGCTACCCTCTTGGACTTTGTTGATTCCCTTGAGGTACTTGAAAGTTTCTATCATGTCCCCCCTCTCCCTCCTTTCCTCGAGGCTATACATATTAAGCTCCTTAAGTCTCTCTTCATATGTCCTCCGGTGCAGACCCTGCACCATTTTAGTTGCCCTCCTCTGGACAGCTTCCATCCTGTCTATGTCTTTATGGAGATTGGGTCTCCAGAACTGCACACAGTACTCCAGATGGGGTCTCACCAGCTGTCTGTACAGAGGGATAATAACTTCCTGTTTTCTACTGGTGATGCCTCTCCCTATGCATCCCAGTATCCCCCCAGCCCTCCTTGCTGCCCTCTCACATTGCTTGCCCACCTTTAGGTCATCTGATATGACCACCCCCAGGTCCCTTTCCATTTTTGTTGTTGTTAGTATCTCACCCCCCATTGTGTACTCTTCCCCTGGGTTTTTGTTTCCCAGGTGCATTACCTTGCACTTCTTAGCATTGAATCTAAGCTGCCATACATTTGACCATTCCTCTAACCTTGCCAAGTCCCTTCTCATCCTTTCCACCCCACCCTGTGCATCAACTCTGTTGCAGATCTTAGTGTCATCTGCAAAGAGACATACTTTTTCCTTCCAGTCCTTCTGCAATGTCGCTTATAAAGACACTGAAGAGGACTGGTCCTAATATTGAACTCCTCATGTACCCCGCTAGTAACCCTCCTTTCTTCTGAGTGGACTCCATTTACTATTACTCTCTGTGTCCTATTCTCCAGCCAATTCTTTACCCAGGCTGTCATCTTGGGACCCACTCCCAGGCTGGCTAACTTATATATTAATCTTTGTGTGGGACTGTGTCAAATGCCTTGCTAAAGTCTAGGTAGGCCATGTCCACAGCCCTCCCTGATCTACTACTTTGGTCACCCAGTCAAAGAAATCTATCAGATTCGTCTGGCATGACCTTCCCGCTGTGAATCCATGCTGCCTAGGGTCTTGTGCCCTCTGACCTCTAGATACTGACAATTCTTTCCTTAGAAGTGATTCCATCATTTTCCTATCACTGAGGTTAAACTAACAGGTCTATAGTTTCCTGCTTCTGCCTTGCTCCCACTTTTGTGAAGGGGAATCACATCTGCCCTCCTCCAGTCCTCGGGTACCACACCATCCTCCCATGATTTGTTAAAGAGGGTAGTCAGTGGTGTCACTAGTTCTACCCTTAGTTCTTTTAGAATTCTGGGATGAATCCCATCAGGCCCCATTGCTTTGTCCACCTTCAGTTTTAAGAGTTCTTTCAGAACCCTTTCTTCTGTAAATGGGCTGGTATCAACTTCTGTATCCAGAGTGTTACTACTGTTTGTTTTATGTACCTCCCCTCTTCCTTTGTAAATACTGAGCAAAATATTTGTTTAGTATCTCTGCTTTCACATTCTCCCTCTGCCCACCCTCCCTCCCTTTATTAAGCCTCACTATCCCTCCCTTGGTCTTCCTTTGCTCCCTGATATACCTATAAAAGGTTTTATTCCCCTTCTTAACTGAGTTGGCTATCTTTTCCTCACTAGCCTTTCAGGGATACAGGGAGTGGGGACTGTGTTATTAATATATGGATTGGGGCTGGGGAGGGGGGAACCACTAGACTACCAGGGATATGGGGACTGGATACATTTTGTAAATTGATCGGGGCTGTGGATGAGGGAACCACTAGCCTACCAGGGATATGGGGAGCAGTAGGGGCTTTTAGTATTGTCACATTGCTCGGAGATAGGAAGGGACTGCTGTACTGCCAGGGTTCCCTGCCCTAAACAGTGGGCAGCTGAGCCAGCACACTAGTTAGGGCAGTGTTTCAGAAGCATAATTCTGAGTCACTGCTGGGGGCTAATTTGAGATTCTGAAATGTTTTTAATATTGTGCTGCGCTGAATATGCACAGGGGAACCCCATTTGCATAGACACAGCACAATTAAGGGCGTGTCAGCACTGTTGGAGGTGCGCAGTGCATCTGTGCCCTTTGAATATGGGCACACCCCGACAACTGGCACTTTTCCTGGTTTGTGCAGCACATCCCGGGATGTACCCCCCAAACATTTTGAATATGTGGCCCTAAGTTATAGTTAAAGTGAAGTTGAAGACATAAGTTTCTTAAGGTAAAGATACATTAAGGATACAAACTCAAAGAAAAGGTCACCTTCTCCAAGTGAATCCACAAATGTTTCAAATAAACAAAAGTGGAGACACAGGTGATGACTGCACTTGGGAACCACTGTGCCAGAGTCAGAAATGTAATAAATAAGCTGGCCCAGTGGCATGGAGGGCTGAGGCATCCGTGCCTTACCTTCTGCCATGCTAATGACCCATATTCACAATGATCTCAAGGTTGGATGACAGCTCCCTCGAGGAGGAAGCTGAAAGCCACTTGGCTGCAGGGAGCTCTGGGGGAAAAAAGAAGGTAAAAAAAAATGTAATCAATACAAGGAATTTTTTTTTTTTGACCGAGTAGTTAAATATATGTTGAATACTACAAGAAAGAATCATAAGTAAAACAAAAAATAATTTAAGAATAGACTTGAGAATTACATAAGAAATGGTGAAAATTAAAGTACTACATCCACAATAGATGATAGCAAATCATGGGCTTTAAATGACCTGGAACCTTTGAAAATGAGTCCTGGACTCAAAGATATTAATCCTAAACTGAAATAAATAAATAAATAAATAAAAGCCCGTTCAGCACCTTCAACATCGGTGAGGATAGGGTAAACAGTCTGCAAAAATTAGATGCAGCCCTGCACTAGATAAACTGGCAAGTCCAGGAGCTTTCAGGAGAATGCAATATGAAACAATGCAATCTGCTCTGCTCTTATCTTTTCTTTGTAGAATTCAGCAGTCAAGATGAAACTATATAGCTCTATCTTCATCACAGCACTACAGCAAACCTGTGAGGAACTGCCAAGCTGCTGCCCATTTCTCATAAACTGCTGCAATACAGGGAGAAGCACAGTTTCATCTTTACTGCTTAATTTCTATGAGGAATTATGTAGGATTTGAACAGGAGTATGATATCAGAAGGAGGAGACTAATAAATTTTATTTTTAGCAAACATTTAGGTTCAAGTCAAGGACTAAGGTCAAATAATGCCAATGGTACATAGCTAAATTAAAAAAGAAGGAAGTGAAGGCAAGGCACTGGCCTCACTCTGACTAATCATGGTGGTGGTCAGCTGATCTGGTCTCGTCTCCGGGCACTGACTGTCTGCACAGCACTGCTCTTGTCCACTGAATAGCTACTGCTGCTTAGATCTGCTTTAAAAAAGTGAATTACAGCTGTAGGCAGCTAGCAGAAGATAACAGTGGAAGCCTCCAGTCATCTAGATTTGGTGGCAGCTTGTGACGGTGAGGTCAGAAATGAAAGGTCTGCTGGCTGGCTCCAGCGTCTCTCTCTGTCTCTCCTTGGCTTGTCTGTCTCCGGCGACTGTAATACAAATTCTCTCAGGCTTTCTGAACTCATCCTCGGCTATGTGTTGTAAGAGCACTAGGGGAACCAGTTTATACATATGGCATGGACTTGAGGCTGAAGGGGGACAGAAACATCAGGGCTGTGTGGGTGGAGGTGCAAAAAACAAACGGACAGAGTAGAGCCCCAGCCATTGGTTTCCCAGCCAGCCAGTGCAACTACGACCTTTGTGTAACACAATAGGGGAACGTGGGGAGATGGAGACCAGAAGTAAAGGAGATGGTGTGGATCACGTGGTGTGGCGGGGAAATCAAATTGGGATTCTGGGGCACCCAGGCAGCCACCCACAAAGGGAAGCATTTCAGGACAGCAGACTGGAAAAAAACTACAGAAAATCATTCAGAACATCAGGCAGGCTGACAGAAAATCTGGGGAGAATTGTAAGGTATGCTACTGTGGTGAGTGGGCTGCCTGCTGGCCCTGCAACATGATGGGGCCCACCATGGCCGTGGGTTTCGCAGGTGCCTAATGCCGGCCGTGACCATGGAAGTTGAGTCACTATCATCAGGCTGGCTAAACAGGTAATATTCCAAACAAGGTGACAGCATTAAGCTCAGACATATTCAATCATTTTCATTGGCATATTGAAGTCGTAGTAGTTACCAAATGTAGTTTAAGATGGAGCATTTCTTTTGAGGGGCAGAAGGTTAATTAACTATGGATGATTGGAGCTGGCACAAAGACTGCCACATTGACTTTGGGAAGCAATTTATCTTACCCATTAACAATGAAGAAATGAATATAATGTGCGTTATTCTATACAAATATATTTTATGAAAAATCTGAAAAGTTCCACTGAAAGGTGAAAGAAAAGTCTCTTTTTGATAATCCATAGAAAGACATAACATATTAAGAACTTGTAATTACATTCAGACATTAAGGAATAATTAGGCTCCAAGGTTGGGTATAGTACCAGCTAATGTAGTAAACTGATGTTATCTAGTGGTTCCGAATA
The DNA here is from genome assembly GCA_016271365.2 of Neoceratodus forsteri. Taxonomy (NCBI): domain Eukaryota; kingdom Metazoa; phylum Chordata; order Ceratodontiformes; family Ceratodontidae; genus Neoceratodus; species Neoceratodus forsteri. Next base: position 953,334,488 of record CM028134.1, read on the forward strand.
CAAATGATTATATATACATACATACTAACATACTATTTGCCAGCAGATTAGGCCTTACAGTCTATCGAGTCTGCTCAAACCTCGGATCCCTAGTTGGATGCCCAGGCCCTTCCCCCCCCTTGTGTTCCAGAACCCCTATCATACATCCCCAACCCCCGGGACAGGCCATCATCTGATACATCCACTTTCTGTGTCTGTCCCACCCTCTTTTGAAGCCCTCCACCATGGATCTCTGAACCAGCTTGCCAGGCAGTGCATTCCAAGGGTCCACCACCCTCTCAGTGAAAAACCTCCTCCTCTTTTCCCCCCTCACCCTTCCACCTTCCAACTTCAAACCATGCCCTTTGGTGATACCTCCCTGCTTTAGTCTAAAGATCCCCTCCATGTTTACCTGATTTATTCCCTTGAGGTACTTGAAGACCTCAATCATGTCTCCCCTGTCTCTCCTCTCCTCCAATGAAAACAGGCAGAGCGCCTCAAGTCTGTCCTCATACGGCAAATCCCCTAGCCCTCATATCATCTTAGTTGCCCTCCTCTGTACCCTCCCAGGAGCATATGTCCCTCTTCAAGTGTGGTCTCCAGTACTGTACACAGAACTCAAGGTGTGGTCTAACCAGTCCATTGTACAGCGGCAGAATCACTTCCTTGCTCCTAGAGGTGATCCCCTTATGATGCATCCTAACATCCTGTTAGCCTTGCCTGCTCTCCTGCACTGCTCAGGTTATTCATACATGCATCCACCATGACCCCTAGGTCTTTTTCCCTGTTGAGGCCTCCAGCCCCCTCCCAGGGTGTACTTGTGTTTAGGGTTTCTCACCAGATGTAACACCTTACACTTGGTGATATTGAAATTTAATTTCCATGTGTGAGCCCAGCTCCAGGGTGTCCAGGTCCCTTGCAGGCCAACCTCCCTCTTCCTCAACTACTGCTCCCATCTTGGAGTCATCACCAAGAGACTCTTTTACACCCTATACCCTCCCTGATGTCCGATATGTATGCATTAAACAGGATCGGACCCAGGACGAGACCCTGCAGTACCCCACTACCAACCTCTCTAGGGTTCGAGAGCTCCCCACAGACCACTACTCTCTGGGTGCATCCAGCTAGCCAGTTTCAATCCATCTGACCATCAAAGGCCTACTCCCAACCCCATCAGTTTCTCCACCAGACCATTGTGGGGACAGAGTCAAACGCTTGCTGAAGTCCAAGAATAATACATCCACAGGCTTTCCCTGTCCAGTACTGATGTTACCCAGTCGTAGAACTCCACAAGATTGGTTTGACATGATCTACCTGGCACAAACCCATGTTGCCGCATCATCCAGACCTCCCACCTCCTCCAAGTACACCCCCAATCATTCCTTTAGTATACTCTCCATTAATTTTCCCACCACTGAGGTCAAACTGATGGGTCTATAGTTTCCTGGTACTTCCTCGACCCCCTTTATGGATTGGCACCACATGTGCCTCTGCACAATCCCTAGGTACCCTCCTGTCTCAAGTGACTTGTTGAAGAGCTCCGCCAGGGTGCAGCCAGTATGTCCGCCAATTCCATAGTACTCTCTGATGAATGCCATCCGGCCAGGAGATTTGTCTTTCTTTAGGACCTTGAGGGCTAACACACTTTTTAGGCGGACAGCATCATCCTTTCCTCCACCTTACTGGCCTTTTTATCCTTATCCTGATGTGACACCCGGGTACCTCTCCCTCCCTCTTGCTCCATTTCTGTTGCTCCCCTGATCCCACTCACTGCCGCTTCTATCCCCATCGTGCCTTGCTTTGTAGATATCCCATCACCCTCCCTAGTGAACACAGAGGCAAAGTACTGGTTAAATACCTCTGCCTGGTCCCTCGCCTCTTCCACCCACCCTCCTTCTGATCTCAATCTGCTGAGATGGCCCTTAGTTTTTCTCTGCTCCCCAATGTACCGGAAGAACCCCTTTTCCCTCCATGTATCCCCTGTGCCAGATGCTGCTCTTTACTGGACTTTGCCCCCCTCACCATCCGGGTGACTTTTCTAGATGCAAGATGGTACATTTCCTTATCCCTATCCCCTCTTGTTGTTTTATATTTTTTGTAGGCTGCCTTCTTTTCTCTGACCGCTACCTGAACCTCACTGGACCACCAGCATGGTTTATGTGACCTTGCTGTCTTACGTTTCACCTTAGCGCAGGTCCTGACTGCCTCATGAAGTCCCCGTTTTATGACCTCCCATCTCCTTTCCACATTTGTCATTGATGTAATCCCCTTCAAGTGATCCTTGAGAATATTTCCCATGCCCACAAAGTCTGCACCCTGAAGTCCACTGCCAGTGTCCTAGATCTCACCCCTCCTCCCCCCATGCTTATTTGAAACCAGACAGTATTGTGGTCAGTCCCAGTCAGGGGATCCTCTACGACCAGGTCCCTTTCCAGATCCCCATCTTCCAGAGCCACATCCAGGACATGCCCCTCCCTTGAGGGCTCCATCACATGCTGTGTTAAGAACACATCCTGGAAGCCATCCAGCAGCCTCTGCTCCTTGGCCACCTTAGAGGACATGGTTCCCCAGTTTGTACCTGGCATATTAAGGTCCCCCATCAACACTACTCCTTCCCCTTTTGGTCCACACTGTGCAATGATGTTGTCCAGCAATCCATCCTCCAGAACATCACCCATCCCGGGGAGGCCTATATACTACACCCAGCTTGACCTTATCTCCTGCTGGGGATCGTAAGGTGACCCATAAGGCCTCCATGTTTCCCTCTGCCTCTTCTACCCTAGCAATTTCTATGTCATCTCTAATGAACATAGCCACTCCACCACCTCTGCCCTCCTTTCTATCCTTCCTAAGCATAGTGTACCCTCTCACGTTTAGGTCCCAGTCATGGTTTTTGTTGGCCCACTTCTCCGTGACCACTGCCACATCCACCCCCCCCTTGAACAGCATGGCCTGGAACTCTGCCAACTTGTTTCCCAAGCTCCTGGCATTTACTAACACCAACCCCCAACCCTTATCCCTGATCCCCTTTGTCGAACCCCACCCAGGTTCCTTATACTTACTTCCTCCTCTGCTCCTCCTGAAACCTCCACCCCAGTCTGTTTCCCCGGGTTTGAAGGCTACCCTCATCTGGAGGAGAGGGCTTGGTCAGCCCCTCCCTTATCCCTTCCCCCTCACAAGTTTAAACCCTCACATTTCTTGAATATAGACAGCCATCCCCTGTTTAAGGACTTCCTTCCCTAATGGGGCAAGATGAAGCCTGTCCTTGGCATACAGTCCCTTATCCTCCCAAACTCCATTCCAGTTCCCTAACACCCAACCCATTCTTCTTCACCCCACTTCCTGAGCCAGTCATTAACCTCTGTGTTCTTCATTTTTTCTCCACTGAGGCCTTTGGTACTGGCAATATCTCCGAAAAAATGTTGCATCCATTATCCTGACAGACTCTGGCAAGTTCTTGGAACCTTGCTTGATTTCCAAAATGCTATTTCCTCTAGATCGTTAGTTCCCAATGCACCAGGAATCCGGTTTCCTCCACAATCCCTAACCAGTTCATACACCATGAACTTTGCTCTGTGCACTGTCAGCCCAGAGATACTCACTACCTTCACCTCGCTATGCATCCACCCCTGTCCCTCCCACTGGATGCCCCTAATCATCAAATCTCCCAATAACAGAACCTTAACACCACCATCATCCTATGGTTACCTCCACTATGCCCTCTCAGCCCCCATCCCCCTTTATTCGTGATCTCAATTCCATGGGAGTCTTCTGCCTTATTAGAGACCCCTTGTCACCCTCCCTTCCTGCCTCCCTCATTATTTTGCTCACTTAACTCAGACCCCTCTGAATAGGTGTCCCTTTAACCCTCTCTTATCCAAACCATTTATCCTGGCCCTGATGGTTTCCCCTTCCCCTACACCGCCATCCTCCCCCCTTGTAATAGTACCTCTACCTCCAGAGGCTCTCTGTGGGTCCCCTTTAGCTGGGGCCCCATCCTTGGTACTGACCCCCCTGCTGAAGGGGGGCTCCTCCCCCACCACCTTGTCTTCCAGTTTCTCTCCAGTCATGCTCTCCTCCCTCATGTCTGCAATATGCTGCATCTCCCCATCTGCTTAACATTTATGTTTCCCCTTCTCCCTATGGGACTATTTCTATCCTTTCCATTGCCAGTCTGTGATGCCCTGTGGGTATCCGACTCCCTCCCCCGGCCTCTGTATCAGTTTCCTCATTTCCACCAACCCCTTCCTCCCCCTCTAGGTTGCTTAGTAGCTCAAATTTATTATGACAGTCTATGTCAGCCTCCATCAAGTAACCCTAGTTTCCCCTGACTGCACCTCTAAACTGCCCCTCTTCCTCCCCTCTTGCTCTGTTCTCCTTAGGAGCTGCTTTCCCACAGTCTGCTGTTTTAGGATTCCCCACAACAGCCCCTCCCTTCTCAATGTCTGCTCTACTAGGCTTCCCCACAACAGCCCCTCCTGACTCTCCCCCCTTCCCTCTCTTTGTATACGGAATGTTCACCCCAAGACGCTTTTCCTCTTAGCATCAACATCCCTATCTAAGGGTCCTCTGTCCCTAATATCCCCCCTACTGCTTGCTGTAACATAACATCCTGTAATTTCAGAGCGTTGCCCCAGCCTCCCCTCTGCCCCACCCTTCTGCTGCCCATATCCACACCCCTTATCCTTGGACAGCTCCCCCAGCTTACTCCTTAACCAATATACTTCACTCTTGATATAAGCTAGCTGTCTACAGGGTGGGCAGCCTCCCTCTCTCCAGGCCCAATTGAGAATTATTGCCATCCCACAGCCTGTGCAGCCTACAACCCTTCCGAAGATGCCTGCCATGGTGGAATATGGCCACCCTGTTTGTCCTCCTCTGTTTATAATGGCACACACCCCTTTTCTCAGTCCCTTCCCCCTGGAATACAGTTACTCTCTGTACTGACTGCAGTTATTTACAAACCTAATTTCAACCCCACCAATAAATTTCCCAAGTCTCACAAACACATACAGTCCAGTGTGTGTCCAGTCCCACTAACAGTGTATGTATGCAGACATCAGGTACCGTACGATGTCACAGGCCCACCAGTTCCTGTTGCTTCAAATTCCAGTGGCTTTTCAGTATATAAGAAAGCCTACAAAACAGTGTGGGTGGGAAGGCTGTTACCAACACCAGACAAACATCACATTTAAATTTCACTCTAACTATCACTGCCAAACAAGTGTTCCCAAGCCCCAAAAGTTACAATATCACAGCCCAAGAAACAGTTCTAACTCAAAGTAGTAATTTTTAACACACGTAGTAGTAATTTTTAACACACAGAACTAATTTCACGTACAAAACTATTTAAATATTTCAGTTAAAACAGAATATAAACCCAGACCTCTGTCCTTACGAGCCTCCTGCTTATGTTCCCAAGTGAACAATATTGTTGTTAATATTATTTACATGCTTCTCTCCTAGCATAGGTTTACAGATCCTAATCAATTACTGTAAATTGCTTTTTCAGTATACTAACTCCAAGCTTTGAATCTAATGTGATACTTGGCTGAGGCAATGGTTGCATTACACTGAGCAGTCCTACAGGATGAAACACGTGTCTGTAGTTTATCATTCACAGCTTATAATGAGGCAGATTTAAAAGCCTGTTTAAAGGGCAATATGCATTATAGTGAAGCCATGCCAACTTGCCTTTTGTGAGAATTTCCCTAATTTGGAATTAGAGTTTAGAGTATGTGTGTGGTAATGGTTGCAAGAGAGATACACCAAATCAAATCAATATAATAGCTGTAAAATGATTCCTTGGGCATGGAGGGGGACTCAACCTATACCAATATACAAAGAAAGCATCGTGATTGATTTGGCAATGTATAGGTTGATACATTTAATTAATAATACATCGCAAATCATTGTCCAAAATAATACCTAGTACAGTTAATTGGAGTTGTAGGCAAGTGAGCAGAATATATGTTATTGGTTTCCAGCAGGATTTAAATCTGGATATGGCACTATCGACCACTGTTCAACATTTGGCCACCTACAGTAATTAAAAAATATTGCCACACAGCTTCTTTGTGAATTTAATTAATGCACTGCAGGGGTCAATACTTGGTCCCCTACTTTTCTCTCTGTTTACCAATGATCTAAACCTCCACTGCGGAGGGAGCTCAGTAATTCAATACGCGGATGACACTGCAATATTCTGCTCCTCTGAAAACTTGGGGGTTCTCAGACACTTACTCCAATCTGATCTTAATTCACTGGAGAACTGGCTAAACATAAACAGAATGGTCTTGAATGTAGCCAAAACAAAAGCCATGCTGTTCGGGGTCTGATCCCTAGGGCAAGACAGGACCAGCTCCCTACAGCTTATGTCAATGGCAGGAACCAACATTGAGGTTACACCATCCTTCAAATATCTAGGGCTCAGGCTTGACTAAGGTCTCACCTTCAAGAATCATGTGGAGCAAGTGACCAAGACCATCCATGGGAAACTTGGCATTTTGTATTAGATTAAGGACCAGCTTATTCCGGAAGCCAGGCTCTCCATTGCTTTGAGCACCCTGCTTCCCACACTGACCTATGCAGCCACTGTAATCCAGGGTATGGCCAAGCTGGAGGTCCACCAGATGCAGATCCTATACAACAAGGTAACAACGTTTGCCACCCAGGATCATTCCAGAAGCCACCACTGCGACACACTTGCCAAACTACAGTGGCCTTCTTTTGAAGCTCATCTCCAATACCCCCTCCTCTGCCTTGCATTTAAACTACTCAGCCCCACAGCACCACCCAGCCTCTCATCAACCTTAGCCACCAAATTTAACCCTTGGAACCTAAGGTCCATAGGAAAGACTCTACTTGAAACCCCTAGGGTCAGGTCCAGTGCAGGCCAGAAATCATTCTCCTACTCAGCCCCACATCTGTGGAACAAACTTCCACCAGAGATCCAGGAAGCCCCCTTGCTCAGGAACTTCTGTACCAGGCTCAAGGATCATCTACTTGAGGCAAGTACCTGCCTATGTCACGGCTCCTGATGGCCCCCCCTCTGACTTGGTAGATCCCCTTCTGATAAGAGCTGTGCCAAACCTCTTGGATGTTATGCCTCCACTGTAATAATCAATGTTAAAACTGTAATATAGTACCTGTATATCTGTTTAACATCTGTGTACTGTCTCTTAACCATGTACCATGTAATTTCATGTAATTACTATTTAATGTCTCTCTGGGTCGCCCCTGAAAAAGGGACCCTCGGGGCCCAGTGGGCCTACCCGGTTATCAAAATTCAATAAATAAATAAATAAATTTGATTCCTTCTCCAGACTAATCTTATTGGCACAATTGTGCAGTATAAGACTTAACAATAATCAACACAGAAAAATAGTTGATTTAGATAAGTGTACATTGTCCCAAGTCAAATGTGGAGCAATTTAATAAATTCTTGAGTGACAAAGGGATTCACCAGAGCTGTATATTTGCTCCATTTTTATTCAATATTAATGTTAATTATTTTGCCTTACAGTATGAAAAGGGTTATTTCTATAGTTACAAATTACAAAGTTCCTTGTGGCATTTTAGGCTATGTTGATGATTGGATTTCATTATCTCCAGTCAGTTTACAGAAAATATGAACTACAGATGCAAGAACTGCAGATAATATAGCAATTAAAATTCATATTTCAAAAAATTAAAAATGGCAGCTTTTTCAACTTCAGGACAACAATGGAGGTCCTTTGGTGGATCCACACTATAAGTGGTTGGTGGATCCAATCAATAAGTGGTAAATGAATATACCTAGTGTATTTCGGTATTATTTTTGCAAGTAATATAGAACATGGTTTAAACATTTAAAACAATAATGAAACAAAACCAGCAACTAAACCTTTATAAAGCCAACAAGTAAAATGGTGGCCATTCTGTTAAAGTCATGCTGCAGGCATGCTAGAAGAAATGTAGAGACCAACCTGTATATGGTATTGAGGGTGGGGAATATACTGATACTAATTTTCTAGATGAAATGATAAACATTTCTTATAATATCATACTGGAACCATGACTTGAACTTGAATTTGAACTACTGGAACCATACACCTGAGGCTCAAAAAGAGATGAACTTTACAAGAATTCTGTTAACAAAACAGCTAAACTTAAACTTTAGTACAGTAGTTAAACAATGCAAACAAACAAAAACTTTCCAATATATAAAACTAGTAGCAACCGATTACCTTGTATATGTTTACTGGAGAATTAAGACTTAAGAAGCAGATGTTTCAAACTGATTGGTGTTCTGCGAAATAAATCAAAAGGTAATGGGCCTTGGCTACTGTATATTTTGGCATAGCCATTATCTGCAAGTTTTATTGTAAACAAATCCAAGATAAAAATGTGAACAGAGACACAGGTATGCAGTTAGATACTAAAGACATTTCAATAGATTCTTGTTATGCAGTCCTTGGGTTGTGCAGAATAAATCAATCAACTGCCTAAACCATACTTTGAATCAGTCACAGACAGTAAAAAAAAATGTCTTCCTTCCCTCCTTCCCTCCTTCCTTCCTTCCTTCCTTCCTTCCTTCCTTCCTTCCTTCCTTCCTTCCTTCCTTCCCTGGGTAAACTCCACTTCTCAAGGATACCCTGGGTGAATTAGTAGAGTAAAATATTAAATATAGTCCATATACAGAAGAAATAAAGGTATCATATAATATTTAAAAAATGTCCCAGTTCGCTAGCTCGTAAGAGCACTTGTTGCGTTATAAAAACCAACAGGCCTGGACCACACCTGGGCCCTATCAGCAAAAAAAACAGTTGTCCAACCATTCATTCTGCTTGAAGGATTCATTTTATGTTATTGTTTTTTTAAATTAGCAGCAATTTGTTCACAATATCTGTAAGGCACCTTTTAGACTTGTACAAATACATTTCATTCTTCATACTTTCATCATGTAGGTCATTAAAATATGGCACATCTCATTAGTTGTTAAAAGAAGTGTGAGAACACCTTGCAAAATAAATAATTTGCGATAATTTAAAATCAAGTGAAAAAAACGTTTTTGAAAGTGCAGATACCAGACATCCAGTTTGAATGTGTGTACAGAAAACAATACTGTATACTTTGTGAGTGAAGGGACTAAATATATAACATAATATGTGGCTCAATATACCATTCACAAATCTATAGCAGCATAGATGTAGATAGTGGAGTTATTAATGGAAATCCTGGCAAAAAGTCACCCAATCAAGGTATTTACTGTTCATTCAATACTTAGCGAAGGTACAAGCCCTTTAGCTTAAAACTGCTGATTTTAACCAAGGTCCACTCTGTGCTAGAAGCATACTAAGGTGAAACCTGGTATGCCTGTATTAGTTTTATATGCCACTATGCCTCTTCTCCACTTGATATAGATGTCTGTGTAAGATGGTTTGAATATTTTCAAATAGATTGTTTTACTTGAATCATTAAAATAGTCTCTGATACTTATCTAATAATGGTGGTCACTCGAGACTCCCTTCAAGACTCCTTGCTTAAAACGTGTCCACACAAAGTCCTCACAAAAGAATAACAATTTAGAAAAATCCAGTGACTAAAAAGTACTGAAGACAGAAATTGCTAAGTGCACAAATTGTAAATCCATTGTTTTTATGGAAAGAGATACCACACACTGTGAAAGCTGGTAAACACAGCCACGAGCAACAACAGGAAGAGGCTACACAATGGGTCATGACGTTTCAGGGAGAAATTTGGGTTCTCCCAGAAATGTCACCACCCATTATGTAGCCGCTTCCTGTTGCTGCTGTGGTGACGTTTACTGGTATTCATGGTTTGGGGTATCTCTTTCCATGGATAATGGAGAGTATACTAAAGGAACGGTTGAGTGTGTACTTGGAGGAAGTGAGAGGTCTGGATAGTCAGCAAATGGGTTTGTGCCAGGTAGATCATGTCAAACCAATCTTGTGGAGTTCTACGAATGGGTAACATTGGAACTGGACAAGGGAAAGCCTGTGGATGTACTATTCTTGGACTTCAGCAAGGTGTTTGATTCGGTCCCCCACAATGGTCTGTTGGAGAAACTGACGGGGTTGGGAGTGGGCCCTTTGATGGTCAGATGGCTAGGAAACTAGCTAGCTGGATGCACTCAGAGAGCAGTGGTCAGTGGGGAGCTTTCGAACCCTATCGAGGTTGTTAGTGGGGTACCACAGGGCTTGGTCCTGATCTTGTTTAATACATATGTATTTGACATCAGGGAGGGTATACAGTGTGAAATGAGTTTCTTCGCTGATGACTCAAAGATGGGAGCAGTAGTTGAGGTGGAAGAGGGGAGGTTGGTCCTGTGAGGGGATCTGGACACCCTGGAAAGGTGGGCTTACAGCTGGAAAATACATTTCAATACCACCAAGTGCAAGGTGTTACATCTTGGGTAGGGAAACCCTAAACACAGGTACACCCTGGGATGGGAGGCGCTGGAGGCCTCAACAGGGGAAAAAGACCTAGGGGTCATGGTGGATGCATGTATGAATAACTCTGAGCAATGCAGAAGTGTGGCTAGCAAAGCAAACAGGATGTTGGGATGCATCATAAGGGGATCACCTCTAGGAGCTGGGAAGCGATTCTGCCACTGTACAATGGACGGTTAGACCACATCTTGAATACTCTGTTCAGTACTGGAGACCACACTTGAAGATGGACATGCAGTTCCTGGAGATGGTACAGAGGAGGGCTACTAGGATGATACGAGGACTAGGGGATTTGACGTATGAGGACAGACTTGAGGAGTTCAGCCTGTTCTCATTGGAGGAGAGGACAGACAGGGGGGACATGATTGAGGTCTTCAAGTACCTCAAGGGAATAAATAGGGTAAACATGGAGGGGATCTTTAGACTAAAGCAGGGAGGTATCACCAGAGGGCATGGTTTGAAGTTGGAAGGCAGAAGGATGAGGGGGAAAAAGAGGAGGAGGTTTTCACTGAGAGGGTGGTAGATCCTTGGAATGCACTGCCTGGTGAGCTGGTTCAGATATCCATGGTGGAGGGCTTCAAGAGAGGGTGGGACAGATACAGAAAGCAGATGTATTAGACAATGGCCTGGCCCAGGTGGGTGGGGATGGATGATAGGGGTTTCTGGAACACAAGGGGGGGGAGGGCCTCGGTACCCAACAAGGGATCTGAGGTTCTAGCAGACTCAATAGACCATAAGGCCTAATCTGCTGGCAATTAGTATGTTAGTATGTTAAGATAATAGTATATGGTTTTGGCTTATTACTGTATGTATGGAATTCAGTGGCTGCTCCAATGTTGTTGTGCACATTCTAAAAGTTGTTGTGTACATTCCAAAAGTTGTTGTGCACGTTCTAAACATTTTTGTGTACATTCTATAATCAATATTGATCAGCTGCTAATTAATATTCATGATGCTGTGTGCTATCTGCCTCCTGATTAGTCCAAACAGCCCTTTTCCAAACCAAAATCAAAACAAGCATTGCAGTGCCACTTAGTCATCTGCTCATGGAGATAGCTTGGACATGGACTGCCGTAGTCAGCTCTGTGTTGTCAAACTATAATGATTTGACATGTTTTTTTTTTTTTTTTAACTTTTTTTCTGATCAACTGCTACCGTGATTGGTACAAGGTTCAGGATAGGAACAAGACTGCATTGATGGACTCTGTGGCAGAGTGAGCTGCCGACAATAACCAGAAGCACAAACACAAGGTATGAAACCTTGTAAAACAAAAATGTGGATGACTGTTACTTTTTATATGCATCTGTGGAACCATATACTATAAAAAATTAAACATGGGAGAGCATACACAACTCACCTTGTGTTTCCATCTTGAGGCTGAGATACCAGCATGGACCTCTCAAGTTTTGCTCTCGAGGTCCATAGGCTGGTATCTCACCCCCCTGATGGAAACACAGGCTCATTGTGCATGCTCGCATATACTTTATTCCTTATGTTATTACATGTAAATAAACTAACCACTTAAGGAAATATTGGGTTGTGCAAAAATGTCTATTGTACCCCAAATTGTCAAAATACTTTTGGCTAACATTTCTGAACTGATTAAGAATTGTTTGTAAATCCTCTGACAATGCTGAGAAGGAATTAGGTTACTTGAACAGCTTTTGACTATTAATTAAACATGTTTAAGATGAATGTTTTATTTAAGAAGGTTTTGTACGCTATTTGTATAATGTTGTTATAGTTGTATTTTAAAGACTAAATAAGTCAGCTAGGTAACTGTTTTTACTTCAACTTTATCATTGAAATGCGATTTCTTTGTTTTAGCCATTCAGCATGCAGAAATTAGAAACATTCCCCTTATAAATCTGTAATGTGTAGTTATAGCTAACATTATGGACAGTGGCTCTTATTTCTGATTGGTTCTGGGGAACCTTTATTAATTACGTTGGTACCTCCAACAACTATATAACCAGTGTTGGATAAGTTACTTTTTCTATTACTTTGGGAAACTTGTTCCAGGAAGCTCTGTGCAGTCACTAGCTAGGATGGAGACGTGCTAGAAAAAGAAATACACCTTACAGTTACAGTTACTACTTTCTACAAAATTATATACAAAAACAACACAAAAGAAATAAGTAACTGTAACAGATTACATTTATTTGAAAGTTACTTACAAATAAATGTTAATCAGTTACAGTTATGTATTATTTTTGTATAGAAAGAAGTAACTGTAACTGTAAGGTGTATTACATTTTTTCTAGTACTTCTCCATCCTTGCTCATGACTGCACAGAGCATCCTGGAACAAGTTTCCAAAAGTAATAGAACAAGTAACTTACCCAACACTGTATAAAACAAATTCTGGTCAGAGCCGATATGGCTGTTGAGAGATTTTGGGATGCTTTTGTAAATTATTTCTAATGAATTTGCACAATGCAGATCTGCTGAGAGGTAGTTTCAATGTGTTTTCCTAGAATATGCCTGCTGATTGCTATACGTTTAGCCTGGACGGTTCACAGAAGACATGGCATCTTATTTTCAGTAGGATCTGCATCTACGCAATATTATGCTGCATTGGGTAAAATCAGAACACACTGAAAACAATATTTTACATCTAGATTAGGCTACCCTGAATAGATACATTATAAAAATGGTAAAATCATGACCCTACTGAAAACAAGATATTGCATCTAATCTGGAACATCCTGAGAAAATACAGTGCAAAAAATGTGTAAAATGAAGATCACAATGATAATGAGATGTAGCATCTCACCAATGCTATCCAGGATACAAAATATAGAATAGAAAAAATAGTGTCTCTTCAACTCTCTGAGTACCTGGCCAAATATAACATAATGTGCCCAGAACAACGTGGCTTCCGCCCAGGACACAGTACCACTACTTCTCTCCTGAAGTTCTCTCAATACCTGCACTCTGCTCTTGACTCTTGCAACCTTGCCAGTGTAGTGTTCATAAACCTCTCCAAGGCTTTTGACACTGTTTGTCACCTCCTCCTGCTCGACTCCCTCCACCAACTCTGCTTTTCTGCTGGTGCCCTTGCCTGGTTCTCCAGCCACCTCTCTGCTAGATCCCAGCATGTGAAGATAAACGGCTCCCTGTCCAATACACAGCCCATTCATTTTGAGGTACCCCAGGGCTCCATTCTGGGCCCTGTACTTTTCAGCCTCTACATTAACACTCTCCCCAGCTCCTGCGCAGTAAAAATGCTCCTCTATGCTAACGGAGCGGTTATCTTTGCATCCCACCCCAATCCCTCTTCTCACCAGGTATCCCTCCAGCACACCTACAACCAAGCTGAAAAGTGGTTCTATGACCACCGACTTGTCATTAACCTAAAGAAGACTAAGTCAATGCTCTTCTCCCATCACCAAAACAAGGCCAAGAATGCCCCCTTCTTCATTCTCCCCAGCACTTTGCACCTGCTGGAGCAAGTGACCTCTTACAAATATCTAGACATCACTTTCGACTTGGCTGTCACCTTCCACACCCACATCAATGCCCTATCCTCCGCCATAAATTATCGGCTAGGCCTACTATACCATCATAGAGACTGCCTCCCCAAGTTGCCCTCTGGCTGGCCATCATCTCTTCCATCCTGTCACCTGTGGACTATGGCTTGCCTACTTATGCTGCGGTGGACAATACCACCTTGACTAAAACCCAGCTCTCAATCAATAGGCCTGCAGGCCCCTAGCCACACTCACACTTACCTGCTCTACTCCAGCACCAACCTACTCACCTCTGAGGAGCATCTGTGTATCAGACCTGCCTACTTGCCAAAACATCTCTTCTAGAAATCTCCCCCAGGGGTCTCTGCTTCCCGACGGTGTGTGTCCTCATCTGTTGCCACTCACAGCTCTGTCAAGGCCACCTTTCTGGTGCCCAGAATCAAGACCTCACTAGCCCAGAGGTCCTTCCATTACTGAGCCCCTGCTTGGTTCAGCTCCCTCCCACCCTGCATCACAGACCTTGCCAAAACTGGTCCCTTCAAAATCGCCCTCTGGAACCATTTCTTTGATGCTTGTTGCTGTAGATGCACCTAATTAATCCCACTGTGGGATCCTCCTGTCAGGTCTCCCTGACTTGACAATGTTCTCTGTACAGCCTATCCTCTCCCCCTTCCTCCGACCCCACTCCCCATCCCTACCTCCACCCTCTCCAGGTATTATCTAGGTATGTCCAGTGCTGTACCCCCAATGTAACCCTTGGGTACCTTGTAATTGACTGTAACCTATTATAAGTAACATTGTTATGTAACCTATGTGCACTCTATATTTAATGTTCTGCACCTGTACTGTTCTCACTGTTGTAACCACACTATGTAACTCTGTCTACCCCCTCCCCGTGACGAGGTGCCTTTGTAAATGAGTCCATGACTCAAAGGTTGTAAATCTGACTTTTCTAATAAATAAATAAATAAGAAATGTTTAAAGAGCTAGTGGAGCCAAAACAGGCAGACAGGAACATAATACGAATTTTAATTAGTAGTCAGTTGCAATTTTTTATTTCTGAAGTATTTTTTTCTTTTCCTTTTGCTCATCAGAAAGTATTCTATGTGATAATATTGTGCTGGACATGTGGAACAGCTTTTAGCCTGGTAGCTGACATAGTTTTTTCTACTGCCCCGCACTACATCATCAGCATTGATCTTACTGACTGTGACATTATAGGTGAATGACCTGGCAGTCACTCACTTGCTATTCTTAAGTAGCAGTGATGTCACAGTCATTGAGGTCACAATGCTGATGATATAGTGTGATGCAGTTGAGTAAGATATGTCAGCTGCCAGACTAAGAGCTGTTCCACACATCTCACATACTAACATCAGGTAAACAATCTTCTAATTAAACAAAGGGAAAATAAAAAGTACCTCAGATATAACAGGCAATGATTGGCTGCTTTTAAAATCTAATATTAGTTTTAGGCACTACAGTAGCTCTTTAAAGGAATGTCACTGTGTTCACTGACATAAACAGTTTCTTTATTGTTTTATAATATATTAGATTGCAGTATTTATTTTGAATGTTTTGGCCATGAGGATGGTGTGTGTGTGTTTGCTGTACTTCAATATTTTTTCCCCAGAAAGCATAGTAAAAAATACCTGCTGATTGCTATATAATTACTGTAGCTTGGATAGTTCACACAAGACCTGGCATATGTCCGAGACAGTGCTTATCAGAAGTTAAAAAACATTGTAAATCTTTGTACATTTGTTCCTGGGAAAAGATGACATTTATGAGGTAAGAATCTTTCTTGAAAGACAATAGTTGCCCATCTGAAGCTTGTAGCAAGAACATGCTTAAATGCTAAATATTTTTCCTTTTGGATAAATCTAAAATAATTGTTCTTTGCTTAAGTGATTTCCTTTTTTTTGAACCTCCGTATCATCAAATAAGGTTTGATCTGGTTCTTTTATTTGTTTGTGCTACTGAGGTCTTTGGACTTAATAAAGTGTACTCAATATGAAATAAAAATAAATGCTAAGTATTTAAATGTCCAAGCTGCTGCATTTCGAAGGGGGTAAACAAATTTCCAATTTAATAGGCAACCAATATTTAACAAGCTGTTTCGGTTTCCTAATGGCCATCTGATAAGCAGCTTTAGTACTGTCTCCAACATTCTAAACAGAAAGAAGGGAGTATTTTATTTCATTTGGCATAGTGATTTATAGATGTGGAAGGATACATTGAAATGTCCAAAAAAAGTCTTCCACGTTCCTCCATTTTTCCAGCTACAGACAGCAAGATGTCTGTAGACTCCGTTCACAGCCATAAAAATGATCTGAATTCTGATTATAGTACTCAAATGACCAATAATCTTTCTTAAATAGATATGGTTTAGGTGCCATTTAAAAAAAAAGCTGGAAACTGATTATATGATATTCAGAGATGTAAGTGCCCCATTTGTAAAGCCACAGCAGGGAATACTCTCTCTTCAACTTCAATTAATTAATATTGCCTATCGGCAAGCAACAGATGCTCCACTGAGTAGAGCAGATGGTCAGTGGGTGAATTCTTAGGTAGATAAACTATTGTGAGTTAGACCCAATCCATGTTAAGACTTATAAAAACATAAGTACTTTCAAGTCAAAGCTCTTACTCACTGGCAGCCAGTGCAGATTCCTGAAAATGGCAATAATATGGTCCCTGGTGTGGATATTAGCAAATAAATAAATGATACTATTCTGCAACACCTGTTTGTGGTGTATTAGCATCCAAAGGAGGTCATGAAGGCATCGGTGTCCTGCCCTCCCCAGGCTACTGGATTCCCCACCAAACCGCAACACAGGTACGATGGCGACGCCACGCCATGCCACGTTGCTGTAGGCTTTGGGATGGTGTATTGTGGACACAGGACTTTTTGAATTTGGTCCCTTTTCAAATATAAACATAGAAACATAGACTTTGACGGCAGATAAGGACCGCTTGGCCCATCTAGTCTGCCCATTTCCCTACCTACAGGATAGACCGCACATCCTAGTTAACCAACAGCCTATTTCTTCCTACCCCCCACAAGAATTGCCTTATGTCTGTCCCATGCATTCTTGAATTGTCCCACAGTTTTAGACCCCACAACCTCCTCAGGAAGGCTGTTCCATGCATCCACTACCCTCTCTGTGAAATAATACTTCCTCACATTGCCCTTGAACTGCCCCCCCTCTATCTTTAAATTGTGTCCCCTTATTCTTGCACGTCTCTTTTTCTGAAGGATGCTACCCTCTTGGACTTTGTTGATTCCACTGAGGTACTTAAAAGTTTCTATCATGTCCCCCCTCTCCCTTCTTTCCTCAAGGGTTTATATATTAAGCTCCTTTAGTCTCTCCTCATACGGCTTCTCTTCAGACCCTGCACCATTTCAGTTGCCCTCCTCTGGACTGCCTCTAACTTGTCTATGTCCTTGCGGAGATTGGGTCTCCAGAACTGGATGCAGTACACCGAATGGGGTCTCACCAACTGTCTGTACAGAGGGATAACAACTTCCTGTTTTCTGCTGCTGATGCCTCTCCCTATGCATCCCAGTATACCCCCAGCCCTCCCTACTGCCTTCTCACATTGCTTGCTAACCTTAAGGTCATCTGATATGATTACTCCCAGGTCCCTTTACTTTTCTGTTGTTGTTACTACCTCCCCCCCCATTGTGTATTCTTCCCCTGGGTTCTTGTTTCCCAGGTGCATTATTTTGCACTTGTTTGCATTGAATCCTAGCTGCCATACTTCTGACCATTCCTCCAACCTTGCCAAGTCCCTTCTCATCCTTTCCACACCTCCTTGTGTATCAACCCTGTTGCAGATCTTTGTGTCATCTGCAAGAGGCATACTTTCCTTCAGTCCATCTGCAATGTCATTATGAAGACATTAAAAGGACTGAACCCAATACTGAACCCTGCGGTGCCCTTGACCCCTCTTTCTTCAGGTGGACTCCATTTACAATTACCTTCTGTGTCCTGATGTCCAGCCAATTTTTATCAAGCTACCACCCTGGGACCCACTCCCAGGCTGGTTAATTTGACTATTAATCTTTGTGTGGGACTGTGTCAAATGCCTTGCTAAAGTCTAGGTAGGCCATGTCCACAGCCCCTCCCAGGTCTGCTACTTTGGTCACCCAGTCAAAGAAATCTATTAGATTCGTCTGACATGACCTTCCCGCTGTGAACCCATGCTGCCTTGGGTCCTGTGCCCCACTGGCCTTTAGGTACTCAACTATTCTTTCCTTCAGAAGTGACTCCATCACTTTCCCTACCACAGAGGTCAAACTGACAGGTCTGTAGTTTCCTGCTTCTGTCTTGGTCCCACTTTTGTGAAGGGGAATCACATCCGCCTTCCTCCAGTCCTCGGGTACCACACCATCCTCCCATGATTTATTAAAAAGAGTTCTCAGTGGTTTCACTAGTTCCCCCCTTAATTCTTTTAGAATTCTGGGGTGAATTCCATCAGTCCCCATTGCTTTGTCCATCTTCAGTTTTAGGAGTTCTTGCAGAACCCTTTCTTCTGTGAAAGGACTGGGATCGACCCCCCTATCAAGAGTACTTCTGTTAATAGGATTAGGCACTTCCCCCTCTTTTTTTGGGAATACTGAGCAGAAATATTCGTTCAGTATCCCTGCTTTTTCGCTGTACCCCTCTGCCCACCCACTGTTCATTCTATTCAGCCTCACTATCCCTCCCTTTTTCTTTCTACACTCGCTGATGTACCTATAAAAGGTTTTATCCCCCTTCTTAACCGAGTTGGCTATCTTTTCCTCAGTTTGGGCCTTTGCTATTCTGACTTCCCTCCCTGCTTCCTTCTGCCTTAACTGGTACAGTTCTCTGTCCTGCTCCTTCTGTGTTTCCTTATACTTCCGGAATGCTATCTTTTTCTTCCTGACTTTCACAGTCACCTCTTTTGAGAACCATAGTGGCTTTTTCTTTCGTTTTGATTTGTTTATTTGCTTCACACAAAGGCTTGTTGCCTCTGTGATGGCAGTTTGATGATTCCCCATTGTTGCTCCACACCTCGCTAGCCTGTCTGCTAGTGCTTTTCTGGGGCACTCTCCATCTTTGCCAAAGTCAGCCCTCCCTGAAGTCCAGTACCCTCACTTTGTATGGCTTGACTCTGTAGCTGAGTTTAATGTGAACCACACTGTTTGATGGTCACTTGTTCCCAGATGGCAACCCACTTCTAGATCTGAGATCCTCTCACTGCCCCCATTTGAGAGTATGAGGTCTAAGATTGCTCCCTCACGGTAGGTTCCAAAACTAGCTGTCTGAGCCTGCCACTTGTGGGGCATCAAGAATGGCCCTGCTCTTGGATGTGGCTGCAGCAAATGTGCTCCAGTTAACATCTGGCATATTCAGATCTCCCATCAACAGTATCTCCCCTTTCTCTGCCATTATAAGAATGCCTTTTATCATATCCTTGTCCATTCCCTCCCCCCTGATGGGATGATATTTTAGTCAGCACAGCTATGCTGATAGTTTTTGGCTCCTCAAATTATTGTAATTCATAGGGTGCTGCACCATTAGTTGGGAACTTTAACCTGTTTAGTGCCTGAGTTTACATATTGTGCAAGGTGCTTTAAGGGACCGAAATTCAGTGTGTAGTGCTAAAAGTGCTGTTTAAATTATTTATGTAATGCCGGGCTGTTTCTGACAGCAGTGCTGCACCATTTAAATAGGAACTTCAACCTGATTAGTGCCTGAGTTCACGTATTGTGCAAGGTGCTTTAAGGGACCGAAATACAGCATGTAGTGCTAAAAGTGCTGTTTAAGTTCTTTAAGTAATGCCAGGCGTAATCAAAATTGCATGGTTGGTCCTGAATCTGCTGGCCCCTGAAACTGTTGCTGTAAGCTCCTCCTCCTGCTGGCTTACCTGTTAATAAATTGTTCTCCTCTTCTTTCCCCAGAGCCAAAGGAGGTCATGAGGGCATCTGTGTCGGGCCCTCCCCAAGCCGCCGGATTCCCCACCAAACCGCAACACAGGTAAGATGGCCACACCACGCCACGTTGCTGCAGGCTTCGGGATGGTGTATTGTGTCCCCTCCGGCACTGCTTTCTGGCTCCCCACCCCCCACCACCCTTGGTGGACATTGTCTTACATAGCCTTTGAGATCACGCTGTGTGTTCGCACTATAATTTCTATCAGCCTATTTTCCCATTAGCAGATTATCTACTAGCACCACTAGTGGCCACCCTACTTAAGCAATCTGCCTCTTCTTTTATCAGCACTAGATGCCACCCTCTGTACATGCAATCTGCACCATGTTGCCACTATATGGCATTATGCTGTGTATATTCCCATCCCTTACATCCCTTCCGCCTGCCTCCTTTCCAGTCCCACAGCCATATACCAATTTAATAGATAACCAGTCTACTCCCCCACCTTTCTACACCACCGCTTCTGCTGACCCCCTGCCTCAACAGCCCCTCCCTCCTGCCACCCTCTTTCCAAGCTGGGCTCACTGGATTAAGATTTTCTCACACAACTGGAACTACTAAACCTGTCCAGCGACTCTGTGCACTTAGTGTGCCGCCAGGATGGATGCCTAAGCTGCTCACTCTGCTGCTTCTTATGGCAGGTGATATACAGCCTAACCCTGGCCCAAGACCCCCTACCTTGTCCGCCCCTATAAAACTCCCATGGGATTTTAAAATAATTCACCTAAATATATGTAGCATCCTGAACAAGCTCACCATCCTTCAACCATATGTCCTTACACTGCATCCTGACATTCTAATCTTAACAGAAACTTGGCTGAAGCCCCACAATATGGATGCTGACTTTTCACTCCCTGGCTACTCCCTCATCCGGCATGACCGGCACGGTAACAAAAGAGGTGGAGGCATTGCCATGTTCATCGTTGCCCACCTCCACTACACCCTAATCCAGCTCATCTTACCCACCCTGTCCATTGACTCCTTGATAATAAAGCTCTAGTGGCCCCACTCAGTGCCTTTATACATAGCTGGGTCCTATTGTGCCCCTGACACCACCACACCACTCATAATGGACCACTTGAGCACACTTAAACTACTTGGCTAAGAGGGAGAGCTAATTATCCTTGGTGACCTCAACTCTAACTGGCTCTCCAATACCAGCTGTAAGCTATGGAACCATGCATCATCCTTAAATCTCTCCCAACAAATTACCGAACCCACATGCTTAAATCACAAGTCCTAAAACCACTCCCTTCTAAACTGGGCTCTTACCTTGCACCCTCACCACATACTTGAATCTGGTCTCCTTCCGGACTCACTAAGTGACCATCACCTCATCTACGTGGTCAGACAAATCTTCAGACCTAAAGCTTCCTCCCCCCGCGTATATTGCTCACCAGGTCATACAAATCCCTCGATCTCTCAGAACTCCTCTATGACCTGTCCACTTTGGACTGGTCTTTCATCCCCCAGGCACCCTCCTTGGCCTCTGCCCTGTACCTCTTCAAACACAAATTCCTCACCATGTAGAACCTCCATGCACCACTAAAAAGGACCCGGGTAAGAGGTGACCACCTGCCTTGGGTCTCCGCCAACATTATTGATCAACTCAATGCCAGGGACCAAGCTTGGAGATCATAAGAGTTAACCAGTACTCTGGAGGCACTCCAACACTACCACACACTTCAAAACTCCTGCACCAGGCTTTTACGTCAGGCCAAGGCTAACTACTTCAAATTCTCACCCCACTCTAACCTAAATCACCCAGCGAAATTCTGGAAAACACTAAAATCGCTACTCACCCCCCCGCCAGGCCCCTCCCATCCTTAAATGTGATGGCTCAACCATCACTGAACCAGGTGCAGTGGCCTCAGCTTTTACCAACTTTTCACAAGTTGTGCAGCCTCTCTCCTCCTCTCCTCAATCACCCTCACCCACCCACCCACGTCTAAACCACTCTATTCCATATCCTTCACCTTTCGTCTAGTCACCCCGACCGAAGTACTATCACAGCTGCAGGCCCTAAACCCCTCTAAAGGAAAATGTCCCTCGGGGCTGGACTCCAAAATGCTCTACCTGTCCACTCCAGCCATCGCCACCCCTCTGGTTGTACTATACAATCTCTCGTTCTCACTTGCCTCTGTCCCAGCCAATTGGAAGGGCACCACAGTCATTCCTCTCCAGAAAGAGGGTGATTCCTCTTCTCCAGGTAACTACTGCCGTACCTCATTGCTCCCCATTCTAGCCAAAATCCAGGAATGCCTCATACTAGCCCAATTCTCCCCTTTTCTCGATTCCACCTCCTACTTCACACCTTACCAATCTGGCTTTAGGAAGTCACACTCCACCATCACCTCCCTCCTACGGCTCACCAACACTGTACTCACAGGTATGAATCATGGGCACATCACCTCAGCTATTATTATCGACCTTGCCAAGGCATTCAACATGGTCTCCCACACCCTTCTGTTATCCAAACTCACGCAGACAGGTCTATCTGTAACCAGCTCCAGTTGGTTCCAATCCTACTTAGCTGGTAGGTTTCAAGCTGTAAAAGTTGGACAACATACCTCTGCCCTCCTCCCTGTTAATATGGGCATCCCCCAAGGCTCAGTCATCAGCCCCATCTTGTTCTCCATATTCCTAAATGATCTGCCCATGGTATGTAAACATATGTCCTTACATATGTATGCAGATGACATGGCTCTGTATGTGTCAGGTCCCTCCCACCCTGAGGTGACCTCCAGACTCCAGGAAGATTTCACCACTGTCCACAATTGGCTTCATTCAAATCAGTTCTTCCTAAACCCCCCAAAAAAATCTCCATTACCTTCGGTACCAGGCAGAGACTCGCCAGTCTCCCCACCTCCTCCTCTTCCCACACCTTAGATGGTATACCATTGGAGGCCCTCACCTTCTTCCAGTACCTTGGGGTCTGGCTCGACCAGCACCTTGACTTCTCGGGGCACATTGACTCAATCCACAAGAAACTGTACCCCAAGCTTGGTGCCTTATATCATAACAAGGACTGTATCCCTCTGGAAACCTGCAAAGCTATTCTACAGAGAATGATCCTCCCGATACTGAACTACGGTGATCTAGTTTACACCACCGCCCCAAATTCCACCCTAGCCAAACTCGATCCCCTCTTCCACTCCTTTTGCAGATTCACCCTAGACTTCCCCCCCATGCATCACTGTGAACTCTACAAGTCCCTTGACCTTCCATCGCTACAGGATTGAGACAGCTCCACGGTGCAAGGCTAACTGCTAAATTCTGGTCCCAGACCCTCCCCCCCACCTTGGGTCCACACTCCAAGCTCAACCAACCACTGCGTACTCCCTCAGGAACACTGACTCCTGGCTCCTTTATGTCCCATATATGGCTACTGCCAAAGGGCAGGCTGCCTTCAAGTATCATATGCCTAAACTCTGGAACTCCTTACCAGTGGCCATCAGGTACACAGACAACTCACAGCAGTACAACCTGTTACTCAAAGCATATTTCCCACCCGCCTGCTCCTGCTGACAGTCTCTGTGACTCCTAATGCTCTGCTCCTTGTTCCTGTCCTCTAACTGCTCTCCCAGGCCTCAGTGCTCCCTGATTTACATAGACCTACCCTCACCATATTGTAACTGAATTCCTCTCTGTAGTCAAAGGGAGAGCCAATATATGTCTATTTAGGCTCTCTTACAGTACAGCTGTGTTGCTGAGTTGTAGTAGGTAGACCTGCTGTTACCTAGCCTCCCTTCATACTCTATTGTATTAATTTCTTTCCTCATACATGTTATCACTGCTGAAGATGTAACCTATTTGTTATGCATCGTTGGCAATGTGTGCTATCTGTTTTTGTATGTGTTCATCCCCTCCCCCCTCCCCCCAGGACGCATCTGGAATCGAGCAGTACTCTGCTCAGTATGCCTTCCTGGTGAAACTCTTAAATAAATAAATAAATAGAAGGCCACAGTAATGCACATTGTAGTAATCAGTCTTTGAAGTAGTGAAGGTGTGCATATGAATAAGCAGGTCAGGATAAGAGATATATGAATTCCAGCATCTGATATTTTACAAGTTATTGAAGCTGCTTCTAAGAACTACTGCCTTCAGAGATTCAAGTAATAGGGTTTGGTCAAGAACAGACCCAGATTACGCATAAACTCTGCAACTACCATTCCCTTCCTGCCAAGGTAAGGTGATTGCAGTGTACACAAGCGTTTATCATAACTACTGGCCCTTGAAACCAAATGTATCAGCCTGGTCTTAACTCACTTAAAGGATACCTAAACTATCTTTTTTACACATTTTTTAAATGACTCCATAGTCTTGTAAAGGAGAGACTCTGTTTACATTTATACTGAAACTGCATTTATTAAAGCAGGATAAATGCACTTTAATGGCATTTGAAAATTGAATACACAGCCTTTCCTGATTCAAAAATCCTGCTATAAGAATCCTAAAATGGCTGCCTTGATGATGTCATTGAAGAGAGAGAGAGATGCCCAGTTGTGCAGATATATTCTAGCTGTGCTAACCATATTCAAATGTGAATAATTTTAAAATGAAAAATGATAGCATGGTACTGTGAGCACAAAAGTTGTTCAGCATAAAAATATTTACAAAATGATTGGTGTTTTGTTTATACATACTGTTAAGTTTTCAAAAATTTGTAAAAAAAAGGCAGCAGCAAATTCAATTATTTCTCACTTTTTAAACAAACAAATGCAAATAATATTAAAACAAAAAATGATAGCAATGTACTGTGAGCACTACATTTGTTCAGCACAAAAATATCTACAAAATGAGTAGTGTTTTATTTATAGGTGTCTTTTAGTTTTTTTTATAATTAACAAAAAACAGCAGAAAGTTTAAATATTTTCCATTTTTTGCAACAAACAAATGCAAATAGCTTTGAACTAAAAAATGATAGCATGTACTTTGAGCACAAACATTGTTCAGCACAAAAATATCTACCAAATGAGTGATGTTTCATTTATAGATATCTTTTAGATTTTTTATAATCGACCAAAATGTTGCTGGAAATTAAATTTGTTTTCACTTTTTTGGAGATAGGTATTTAAGTAATAATACAAGGCAGGGTGTGCAGCAGTGCTAAATTTCTGCACCCCCAAGGTGGGTTGTGAGGCATGATGCACAACTGAATTTCTTCGATCACCTGGGAAGTGCAGTAAATGATTCACATAAGATCACATTGTAAGTAAGGAATAACACATAGCAGAGTATGCGACAATCCTAATTTACTGTATGGCCTAAGTGGGTTGTGAGGCATGGGGTGCAGTTGAGTGCCTTCAACATTCTGGGAAGTGTGGTGTATGATTCCAATAGGATTACATTGTAAATTGTAAGTAAGCAATAACACATGGGAGGGTGTGTGGCAAACCTACTGTAAATTGCTGAATGTACCTGGCAGGTTATAAGGAATGAGGCACAGCTGGGTGCCTTCAACCACCTGGGAAGTGTGGTATATAATTTGAATAAAATTACTTTATATATATATATATATATTTTTTTAATTTTAGATTTTGTCCCCATTTTTCATGGGGAACTAGCAGGTGGCTCCACCCCTTCTTTGGGGGGTCACATCTGGTCCCAGCCTTCCACTGGGATCATTGTAGAGCCTGATAGGTCCATTTTTTTCTTCCCACCCCTTGCTATGGCCGCATGCACACTTGTGGAGGCATGTGCATGCCGCAGTCCTGCAGCACCCACCCATTCTTGTGTCACTTCTGACTTGTGCTACTCTAGGGCCTCCACCTGGGGGCAGCCATGTGGCAGGAGCTGTGAGACCCCTCTCCAGGAGAGGATAGCTGCCTTGTGGCTGCTCAATTCAACTCTTGTCCTTCCTCCCTCCTGCTAATCTCCAGTGACCCCTACTCATTCCCGAACCTGGGTTGCTGGTGTAGCATGAGTTGTGACCTCCAGCACCTCAACCCTCAGTGCCACCAGGCTGGCTACATTATAAATATTAAGAGATCAGAACCACACATCAGGGTGTGCAGCAAGGCTAAGTTGTTGCATGCTCCTGGTGGGTTGTGGGGCACAAGGCTCTGCTGAGTGTCTTCAACCACCTGGTAAGTACAATATAAAATCCCCATAGGATCACATTATAAATTGTAGGTAAGCAATATCACAAAACAGGGTGTGTGGTAATGCTAAATTACCACAGGCCCCAGGTGGGTTGTGAGGTAGGTTCTGAGGCATGAGGTGCAGATGAGTGCCATCAATCACCTGAGAAGTGTGGATGTCTTCCCTCAGGTGTCAAAGGCACCTACGTTGTCATTGAAGTGCATGCTAAGGATGTGGGATAGTAAGCAGGTGGTTGCTCTGAGGAGGTCCAGGCTTCTGGCTTCTTTGACTGGAAAAAGAGGTAACATTCCAACTTAAAGCTGCACTGTCAGCCTGTGTCCACCGTTTTTGTAAGGTTACTGTATCTTTTAAGTAAAGAACATTTCAGAAAGTGCGCCCCACCCCTTACCTTAACATGTCTTCATTTCTTTTATTAGGTTTTGAATTTTCTTATTTTCACCCATTTTGTGCATCTCCTCGGGCCGCCAATAAACCTTCCATTCTGTAGTTACACCCCCTACGCAGTGGCGTCACACTCTCACGCTGTAACTGATATATAACTTATTTTGACACCTGTGCCCAAGTGTTTCCATCTCCTTTATGTTGCCCGTGCTGCAGCAATCACTATACCTCTAGGTTCCTAACTGATTGTGTGGAAGGTGAGTTCCTACCAATGCAGTTATTTATTGCTGACTGACTAAACTTTTGGCATGTTTTATATACAGTTCAATCAGATTCTCTCTGTCTAAGGAACCTGCGCTGTGTCTCCCGCTTGAAATCGGCTGTCAAGTCTACTACCTTGTGGTTGGCGTTAATTGGTTACAAATCTTACATTAGCAGTAAGCTAAAATGTAAAACTAGTTTTGTTTGACTTGCATTAGATATATCGCCGACTCTCGCCAGACCCTCCAACTGTACCCTTTTTTAGCAGTACATTACCTCCATGCCAACTGCGCGCAAAACTTTTACGCGTGGTCATTTACCGCGTTTACTCTACAGCCTAATCATTTTCCTCATCTGCAGTTTTCAGCGCTAGAGTGTTGAGCACAAATCATGTCCATAATTGTAGCGAAACAGTCCGTTTCCATCCCATTACAGAAGACACTTCCAGGCAAACACTCCTAAAGGAACAGGGTGAGTAAACCAAGACCACAGGCTTGCCCCATATACATCTCTACTTGCTTTTTTATTCCCCTTCTCCCCCTCTTTTTTTTGGCCCCAGTCACTCAGTATGTGCAGCAGAGGACAGCCCATAAACTTCATACAAGCCCACAGAGGATTATAACAACGATACTTCAGAAGGAGATACTAACATACTACTAACATACTAACATACTAAAATGCCAGCAGAATAGGCCTAATGGTCTTTTGTGTCTGCTCGTTTGGTCAGCTCCCACCCTGGGTGCTGACCTTGCTGTACCCCTCGCCTTCTCTGGCTTCTCCCTTCCCAGTTCCGGATATTCTTGCTGCATTGGATTTTGCTTCCTGAACCCTTCCCCTGTACCTGTCCCACCCCCTCTTGAACCCCTCCACTGTCTCTGCCTCCACCAGCCCCCTAGGTAGTGCATTCCATGGCTCTACCACCTTCTCAGTGAAGTAGCACCTCCTCCTTTCTCCCCTGAATCTTCCCCCCTCCAGCTTCCACCCATGCCCTCTAGTGGCCCCTTCTATATATACTAAGATAAACAGATGCCTTGGGGCACAGATCGGCACCCGACTGTTTATCCTCCTTCTTCTTCAAGCTGAAAAGCCTAAAATCTCATGCCAGAGACTGTGCAATAAATTATTCGAACATCCATCGAGGCTTCTGTCTGTGCTCCACATAGCTCCACCTCTCCATGACAAGCTGCGGCACATTTATCCAACAGCACCCAACAATACCAAAAAATGCTCACATACTATCTCTCCATCAAAATTGTTCATCAGCAGCACCAGCACACAGATGAATATCCACACAGCGGACCCCCGGGAGCCACGCAGATCAGATCTTTATGCTTCTTATTATGACCTGCGTATAGAGAGGTGACGTGGACACTGAGCAGGGTTTAGACAGCTCTGTGCTCCCACTTCCTTCCCTTGGCTCCGGACTGGTGGGCAGAAGAAATGAATAAAGAAAGAACATGCGATATGAAGGTATACTTAGCAAATCAACAAGAAGGTTTTTGATTGGGCTGTAGACAGCTGGGTCTAACATTTGCATTTAAAACAAGTAGTTATTCAATTTTGTACTACCCCATTGAGAAAAGGAGTTCTTTATGCTGCTAACGGGAGTGCTCCTATCTCTCTCTCTCTCTCTCTCTCTCTCTCTATTATAGAAACGTCCCTTTAGGAAAAGGTTATGCTCCCAGTGCCCTAGTAAATAACTGTTAAAGGAATGAAAAATGTTAGATGATTCCCGGCATTTAATTAGCTTCCAGCTGCATTGGGTGATTTTGTAATTATTTGTTTAAACTTCCTTGGGGGATACAAGTTGAGTGTTGCATTTGGCGAACTGATAGCAGTGACTAAATAACTGTCAAAAACACTGTAAATGTTAGTTACTAATGCTTAGTGTTTTTTTTACACAGTTGTTTAGTTACTGCAATCAGACATCAAGGATAGCTGAACTTTCCTATTCCCACAACCCAATGATCAACATTTGTGAGAGACAGTGCAGCAACCAAGTAAAGAGCTTTAAAAAGAGAGCGAGAGAGAGAGAGAGCGTGCTTACATTCCCGCACACAGATTATGTCCCTCAATAGACCCAATGTCCCCTCCAGGATGCAGCAGCAGCTCACGGTGCAGCACAGAAAGAGCACCCTATTTCTGTGCCCTGTTCTCCAGAAGTGCCTCTCACAACAAGGTTGTTGCTTCACTGTGTGGGGAGAGGGATGCTGTGCTGGGAGAGAAACATCCAAATCATCACCTCAAAAAGAGGCAGGAGTGAAAGCATGGAGCTGTCCGAGGGCATCAGGACCAATCTGTTCTACTTTATCTGAAGTAAGTCAAAGAGAAAAATGTTTTGTTTTTCTGTAGGAAAAGCGGGTGGGGGGGCATCAAATCCACATAGTGGTGCTGGTGAAAAAAACAGCATTTAATTAGAGAAGAAAGTGCATCAGACATTGAATAGTAGTCCCACAAAATAAGAAAGTTAAATTGTTGTGCAAATGTAAACAAACAAATACTTAAATAGCCAGTCTGGCTACCTCTTGAACTGCAGATAGTACCAATAAAAATGTCTGACCACTAAAACAGGGAAGAAACAGTTCGGATCTATTACTTTGCCCTTCCCCCCACAAACACACACACACACACACACACACACACACACACACAAAAGCTGTCAACAACTATTGTGGGTCAGAAGTCAAGTCCAGAACACAATAGTTATATGTTTAGTTTCTGTTGACCTGGAGTAAATCGATGAACACGGTCAGGATTTATTCACTATGTGCTTGCGGGTGGGTTCTATGTGGGCAAGGGAACAGCATGCCATTTCTAGACAGTCTGTTGCACGACTTGTCCGAGTACAGAAGTGGTTTGCGGTACATCAACTGGGGCATTCGTGAATGGCATGTCTTACATTTACAGCACTTATTTCTTATAAAGCAAATATGTTAGTTTTCTCTCTCTGTTACTTGCCCCATGACGCGCTAGTTCCACAGTGCAGTATTCTGCTCTTTGCTTGCTTTTCGTTATAAGGTGCCACAGAAAGCAATGTAACAAATTGTGTGCCATTCTCCAGTAATTCCCTTGATTTACCACCACAGTGATCTCGGCCCAGCATAAGACTCGATGCATTTTCTTCATCCGTTTTTAATAATGCTACACACATTCTCTGCCCAGACTCATTCCAAGGCAGCAGAAATTGTACATGCCATTATGGTGCCCAACAATTTTCGTCTGCTTTTTATTTAGTTAATATCTTAATGTTTTATTTAGTTATTTTTAATTTATTCAGTCTTGTAGCTGCAATCTCTACATAACATGTTGCAACCCCATCCCCAGCCCAACCTTATCCCCATCCACTGTCCAACACATCGAATGAGACTGGATGCACAGTTCTGTGCACTTCTGATTTGTGTTATTTACCATTTCCCTTTTGCAGTAAGACATGTTGTGGCAGTAGTAGATGATTACCTGCCTTACTGAAAGTCTCCGATTAGTCTATATGTATTCAACTACTCATTTACAGTATGCATGTACTGAGGATCCATGTTTATTCTTTGTTCTCCAGTGGCTCCCAAAGTTTTAATTTCATTTACTGAAAACAAATGCAAATGAAAGGATGTTCCCTATGAAGATTATTAATTTTTAGTGGGTGGTTTGTGTGTGGTGGGAAATGGGTGGTTGTTTATTTCAACTTCTCCGCTAACTGTATTGAAACTGTCACTACTCGTGGGACACCGGCAAGTTCATGTAGGTAGTGTGAACCCATAATGCTGCTGGCATTCTGAAATGTTGCACCTGACACTGTAGTGAATTGGTCCCTCCTCGAATGACCTGTAGTTTTTGTGCATCGGTTATCTGTAGTTTTAGGTTGTGATGTTGGGGCATTTGTGTGTGTTTGTGGGTGGTGGGGTTGGGGGTAGCGACCTCACACTAAACCATACTACAGACTGACATCTCCCAGGGTGGCCCATGACACTTCTTGAGCTTGACGGTGGAAATTGCAGTGCAGAATCACCATTGCATAACTGCAAGAACAACTGAAGGAACTTTATGGGGATTTTCAGACTGTGTGAGTGTGTGTGTTTGTATTAGGCACATTAATATGGCTAGTCTTCCCTGTCACTATGCAGCCCAAAAAATGCCTGGATGGACTTGAACTTGTCCAGCAAGTGGTTTACCGAACATGTTGTCTCACAAGTAAAGAGACATCCAAGTGCACAGAAACTGCCCATTCGTGCTTTACTACTGTTGAACAATTTGACTGCTCACCTGGCGAGCCAGCCGATGCAGACTCTTAATGGTAGTATAAAATATTTTTTCCTGCCATCCAGCACAACCTTTAAAATACAGCCTTGTGACCAGGGCATACTGGAGGTTTTTAAAATTAACTATCGCAAGCATTTGCTTACAAATGCCCTTGACTGCCACAATACAAAAATCTCACTCCCACTCAAGGATTTTATCTACATGACAACTGACGCATGGCACAAACTTCATAATGAGACTATGCAAAAGTCATGGTAGAGATCCAGGATGTTGTTACTTGCGTAGCATGTCCTGTGTGCTCTGTTTTATTTTGTGAAGTGTCTCCACTACATGGAGTTGCAGTCTGACTGCGATCCAATTGAATTTATGTTTCTTTGAAACCAGCAAACCCATGCCAGCAGGGAGTGCTTCTCCAGTCTGAGGAAAAAGAAGGTTACAGATTGTTTATTACCAAAAAATAAAATGCAGACAGCAACTTTCATAACTGAATGTAGCATCTGATTTAGCACTGATTTTCAAATTGTTTTACCATTTCATGTGTTATTTATTTACTGTATTTGCTAAACTTCATGTGTGTTTTTCATCTTCTGATGTATGTACAATAAAGCACGTCACATTTTCTGCAGTGTTGACTGCATTTCTATGCAGTCAGATGGGAATCGCGATTAGCTGGGCTTCCGATTGTGCGAACTTTTCCAATGTCCCCTCAAGCAGTTCAGATTATCGGAGTTGTACTATACCTACGATAAAGCAGGAAATCAATTCCTGTCAGCTGTCAGTTTCTGACAGCTTCACGTGCACTTGTGTGAGTGAGCTCATGGAACCATAAATGATCAGTCACCATTTAGTTGCCTCGCTCACTTCCCAAGTCACAACAGGAATCATGAAACAGATGGCTACATAAACAGCCATATTTGCTTTCCCCATGGACTGACAACATAAACAATATAAAAAACACACTACCACCATTGGGGAAAAGACAAACACATACACTAATTAATAAATATTACCATGACACTAATCACAGTATGCAAGTGGGTGTGGGATGGATTCAAACCCAGGTCTTCAGGTTTAAACTGCATGTGGGCAACAACTGGAAGGGCAACAAAATAGCAGGAGAAAAACCCTCTGGCCGATAATGACATCCAGCTTCATAGGCCACCGCACTGGCAACCAGGCACCCTGCCATGCTAAGCTATTAATGGTGAGTTCTCAGGTGGTTGAGTGAGGTGGTTTGGAGGACAGTGAAGAAGTGGTCTACCAGAGGCGCAGGAAGATAAAGTACATATGAAAAAAAGCTAGCTGGATGATCACTTTTCACGACCTACTAATGCACCCTATGCCTGCGCTACACCATGTTATGACATCTGTATAGGGAGAGCACGAGCTGTTTGCCATTGAAGTCTATAAAGCGTAATTTTCTAACACTGTTTTTGTCAGTTTAAGTGGAAATTACTTAAAACTGGACTGAACAGTCAACTAACAAGAGCCCTGTTAGTTGACCAATGGCTCCGATTTTACAAAATGTTCATTTAGACAGCTAAAACAGTGCCTGAAACTGACAGTCCCTGGACTTCAATGGACTGCTTCCCCTATTCAGAGATCATAAAACAGAGTGTGGAGGCAGTACCGTCTGGTAGAAAGGGATTGTGTGGCTAGCCCCTTGGGGGGGTGGATGTTTAAAAAAATGAAGTGCCACAGAAGTACTCCAATTCAAGTAATCAAGCTTTAATTATTATTATTATTTTTTTTTTTTTTAGCGTTTATGCAGTATATAACAAACAGAGAAAGGATCTTTGTTTTTATTTCGTTGCAGTATGTTATTTGCAATTAAGTGTGTGTATTTTTTTTCCCAGTCGAAGGACGACTGTCTGATTCCCCGCCAGCCTCCTCGGCTTACTGTCTCCTCTGCCAGTTCATTGTCTCACACACACACACACACACACACACACACACACACACACACACACACACACACACACACACAGTTGCTTAGTGGAAGGGCAGTGTGACGAAGTGGGTAGGGCTAGTGGGATGTTAGAAAGTTATCATCAGTGAGGGGAGAGAGGTGGTGTTGGCACTGTATTGCTCACTGATAAGGCTTCACCCTGAGTACTGGTTTGCAGTGGAGGCTGCCACAGGGTGGTGGTGGTGGTCAGGAAGCATGCTGCTAAGGCTATGTGGGCCTCAGCATCCACCGCACAGTCATTTGCATAGAAAGAAACAGAATTTGATGGCTGCTAGGGACCACTCGGCCAACCTAGTATGCCCATTTTCTCTACCTGTTTCATATACCGCAGATTCTAAATGATCTGCGCCTTACCCTCGCTTTCTTATCACTAGAGTTCCTTTATGTCTGTCCAATGTGTTTTTCCAATTTCCCTACCATTTTTTCCCTTAATCCTCTGCTGGGAGGCTGTTCCATTGCACCCTTTCCATGAAAAAATACTTTCTCACATTACCCCTAAGTATACCCCCTCTATTTTTATGTCATGGCCTCTTGTTCTTGGAATACCCTTTTTTTTTTTTTTTTACCAATACTACCTTCTTGTACCTTATTTACACCAGTGAGGTATTTGAAAGTCTCTATCATATCCCCCTCTCTCTCCCCCCTCTCCTCCAGGGAATACATATAAAGATCCTTGAGTCTCCCTCCATATAACTTTTGTGCAGTCCCAGCACCATTTTTGTTGCCCTTCTCTGAACCGCTTCTACTCTGTCTGTGGAAGAAATAGGTTGTTGCTTAAATAGTATCTGCTGCTTATCCTCTAGGTAGGGAAATGGTCAGACTAGGTGGGCCAAGCAGTCCTTATCTAACATCAAAGTCTATGCTTCTATGTGTCCTTCTTTAGATGTGACCTCCAGATCTAGGACTAGACCTTTGAGTCAGATACTCTTTTACAGAGGTTTCACATCAAAACAGATTACAGCAGTCAAGAACAGTATTACAATGATAGAAAACAAAGATTAGATAATGGATAAAATAGAGCCTGCTTGGTGGCGCTGAGTGTTGAGGCACTGGACACCATGTCTGGTGCCATGCTGGCAACCCGGGTTCGGGAATGATCCTGGGCCACCGGGGGTCGGCAGGGGACAGAGAGGATCAAGCATCTGGATGACTGATTTCCTCTCTCGGTGGGTGTGGGTGATCCAGGGTTAAGCCCAGCACCGCATCTACCCCTGGTGGACACCAGAGGCACTGCAATACTCAGGGCTCAAGGAAGTGGGACGCAGAGCCGCGACAGACATCCGTGGCATCATTGCATGCTCGGGCTCTGCAGGGGAAGGGAGGGGGAGAAGGCCTAAAATCCAAGGAAAAACCCTGGCTTGCTGAGGAGGCAATGAGGGCCCCATGGACCTCCCTTACATTCCCAATTCCGGGCAGGCCACACCAGGGATCCACAGCCGACTTCACGAGAGGATGGACCCTCTAATTTCAGACAGAAGTCGCCAAGGGAGGGCGGTCCCTGCCCCAGGGGTGATCCAGGGTGCTGGGAAGTCTGAGTGACGAGAGTTGGGATCTGGTAGGGGTTGACAAGAGTGAAGAAGGGTGAATAGGAGAGTAAGGGGTAGGATGAGAATAGGAAAAAATGGATAACAACTTCCAGAGGCATGCAGCTGCCAACTACTGAGTGGTAGTTAAAGTGCCTGAGAGGGGTATAGGTGAAAGCAGGAAGGAGAATGGGGAAGGGCCCAAATACATACAAGTGAGGGGAAGTTAGGGGTAAGTGAGGAGAGATAAAAAGAAAGGAAACGAAATATTGCTGAAGTGACAAGGGGAGTTAGGAGTCAGGAGTTATGATGCAAATGAGGCAGCAGCATGTGCTCAGGGTACTGCTGCCAGGGCTGGGGGATGGCACAGGATACTGCTTGTATGGTGTTGGGGGGGTACCAGAGGAGGTGATGTCAGGACAGAGGAAAGGGTTCAGGAGCCTGAGGACATGGCAAGTGGGGCTAAGGAGTAGGATGACATGGAAGTCTGGGTTTAGACATCTGTGTGCAGGGCAGTGGAGCCCTGGAGTCTGCTGTCAGGGCTGAAGGAGTACCAATCACTGCTCCTGCTACTCTTCCCACTCCACCTTTCCCTTGCCAACATGTCACCAGGACCACTGTGCTGCCTTCTTCGCCAAATACTGGTCTGAATACTTACACTCTTATCTCTCTTCCTTGCTATCCCCTGCTCCATGATCTTCTTATTCACTTTGCTCCACAGATTCCCACACCGACTTTCCCCTCCCTTACTCCTCTGCTGGCCATGTGGCCTTCTGCAATCACTTTGCATCCATCTGAAATCTGTTCCCCCCCCCCCCATCTTTCCCCTTCTTATGTCCCCAGAAACACGGGCTACTCACCTGTAACAGTAGTTCTAGGAGTGGTAGATGTTGTTCTTCCACACAGACTGGAAGCAGTACTCTAGGTTGTGCCTCACAGTTGATCTGTACAGGGGTAACACCTCCTCCCTCTTTCTGTTTGTAGTACCCCTCCCCTTTCATGTCAGCATTCTGCTATCTTTATCCACTGCCTCATCACACTGCTTTGCTACCTTCAGGTTCTCAGATATGATTACCCACAGGTCCCGTTCCTGTTTGGTGGTTGCCAACACCTCCACTCCCAACTTGTATGTTGCCCTCAGGTTTCTGTGCATTATGAGCATAATTTTGCACTTTTTGGCATTGAGCCCAAATTGCCATACCATGGACCAGTCTTCCAGCTTTTTATCAGGTCCTCCCCCATTATTTCCACCTCCTAAGTCTGTCCACTGTGTAGATTTGTGTGTTATCCAATCTGGCATACCTTCCCTTCCAGCCCCTCTGTTATGTCACCAGTAAAGCATTGAAAAGGACCGGTCCTAATACTGACCCCTGTGGCATCCCACTGGTGACCCTGCCTTCTTCTGATAAAATCCCATTTACCACAACCCTCTGACTATTGTTACTCAGTCACCTTTGTACCCAATTATACTACCTTTGGATCCACTCCCAGGCTGTCCAGCTTGTTTACCAGTCTTCTATGTGGAACTATGTCAGAGGCCTTACTGAAATCCAGGGACGCCACATCCACGACTCCACCCTAATCTAACTCCCTGTTCACCCAGATGAAGAACTCAATCAGTTAGTTTAGCAAGATGTCCCACCTGTTAACTCATGCTGCCTCAGATCTTGCAAGCCACTGGTTACAAGGTAGTCCACGATCCTTTCTTTTAGTAGTATTTCCATAACCTTGCCCACAAACAAAGTTAGAGTAACAGGTCTGTAGTTGCTACCTCCTCCTTGTTCCCACTTTTATGAAGTGGGACCCATCTACACTCCTGCAGTGCCTGAATCTTCCTGTGTAGGCTGAACAGGGCCATCAGATGTGCTGTCAGCTTCTCCCTAAGTTCTCTCAATATCGTGTGGTGCACCCCATCTGACCACTCTGTCACGCCCATCTTTAGTTCTGCTGATTCATTAAGGACTGTCCCCTCTGTAATTGGCTATTTTCCACGTTCCTTCCTTTGCCACCTTTATCCCCCATCTGTGGCCCATCTTCAGCCCCATCTTTGTACATATTAAACAATAGAATGCCTGAACGTCCAAAGTTTTAAGATCAAATTAAAATCACACCTCTTTAGCCTATGTTTTAATGATGATATTTAATATTATTTAATTTTAGCCTTCATTTGTTAGTGTGCAACTCTCTAGATTATATATGTTGGATTTTATGAATGTTATGGTTCTTATGTGGTTTTATGTACAGGCGCCGTGAATTGTAGTAAGGTGCCTTTTATAAATAAAATTGCATTGACTTCAAAAGTATGTGTTCAATATGTCTGCCTTCTTCTGGTTCTCTTCCACACACACTCTCCTTTTGTCTTACCATTCCTCCCTTGCTCTTTCTCTCTTCTGTCTTTATCCCTTTTTTACTGAGTTGGCAATGTTCTCCTCCATTTGTGCCTTGGCACACACCAAGACAAGTCAAATACAGGTGTTTGATAATGCCCGGAAGTGCAGCTTGTTCATTTTGCCACTGCATGTGGGTCGCTACTGAAGGGACAATAAAAAAGCAGGAGAAAGACCTCCTTTGGCTGCGGGATGACACCCAGCTTCTTAACCCCTGCACCAGTGACCAGGCACCTGCCATTCTAAGGCACGAACAGTAAGTCCCGGGGGTGGGGGTGACAGGCTGAGAAGACTGCCCGGTATAAACATGAACTTTAACAGCAGATAAGGACCACTTGGCCCACCACCTGCCCATTTCCTTCCTTTTGGATAAGCTGCAGATCCTAGCTAACCAACAGCTTACTTCCTCCTACCCCCTACTAGAACTGCCTTATGTGTATCTCATACATTCTTAAATTCTTCCATTGTTTTTGAATCCACTATTTCCTCCGGAAGGCTGTTCCATGTATCCACTACCCTCTCCGTGAAAAAATATTTCCTCACATAGCCCCTGAGCCGTGCCCCCTCTATCTTCAAATTGTTCTTGTACATATGTTTTTCTGAAAGATGCTACCATCTTGGACTTTCACTAGAGTGCCTTGAATGTTTCTATCTTGTCTCCCCCCCACCCCTTTCCTCAAGGGTATGAACTGGAGTACTGTGTTTTGTTCTGGAGACCCATCTCCACAAGGACATGGACAGGATGGAGCTTTCAGAGAGAGCAACTAAAATGGTGCAGAGTCTGCACCAGAAGACCTCATGAAGACAGATTAAAGGAGCTTAATATGTATACCCTTGAGGAGAGGAAGGAGAGGAGGGACATGATAGAAACTTTCAAGTACATCAAGGGAATCAACAGAGTCCAAGAGGGTAGCATCTTTCAGAAAAAGAGATGTGCAAGAACAGGGGGGGTACAATTTGGAGATGGAGGGTGGATGGCTCAGAGGTAATGTGAGGAAGTATTTTTTCATGGAGAGGGTTGTGGATACCTGGAACAGCCTTCTGGATGTGGTAGTGGAGTCAAAAACAGTCGGGAAATTCAGGAATGCATGGGACAGACATAAGGCAATTCTAGTCGGGGGTAGGAGGAAGTAGGCTGTTGGTTAACTAGGATGTGCAGCTTATCCATTAGGTAGGGAAACGTGCAGACTAGGTGGGCCAAGCGGTCCTTATCTGCTGTCAAATTCTATGTTTCTACATATACATATTAAGCTCCTTTAGTCTCTTTTCATATGATTTCTGGTGCAGACCCTGCACCATATTAGTTGCCCCCCTCTGGACTGCCTCCATCCTGTCTGTCCTTTAGGAGATGGGGTCTCCAGAACTGCATGCAGTACTCTAGATGGCGTGTACTCTTCCCTTGTTTTTTGTTTCCTAGGTGTATTACTTTGCACTTCTTTGCATTGAATCTAAGCTGTCATACTTTGACCATTCCTCCAACCTTGCCAAGTCCCTTCTCATTTTATGTAGTTTTCCAGAAAATGTGCTAGTTCAACATTAGATATGAATGTATGAAGAAGCCAGCAGAAGAAGGCCATTTGGTCACTCTAGCCTGCTCGTATTGTAGGGTCCACAGCTCAAGCTACTAACCCTACCCCTCCCACATCCTCCCTACCATTATCCCTGCCTTCCCCCATACCTGTCCCAGCCACTCTTAAATCTGCCTACTGTCATCAATGAGATCACTTCTTCGGGCAACACATTTCAAGTGTCCACCACCCTCTCTTTGAAGAAGTGCAGAAGTGCTTCCTGACCTCCCACACTCCAACTTAAGACTGTGCCCCTTCGTGTTATGGTCGCCACTCAGCTTAAGAGACCCTCCTTATCCACCTTATTTATTCAAGTACTTGATGGTCCTAATCGTGCCTTCTCCCCTCTCTCTGTCTCTCTCTCTCTCTCTCTCTCTCTCTCTCTTCCCCCCATCCCCCATTATCCTCCTTGGAGTACATGTTCAGTACCCTCAACCTCTCTTCATATGCCTTTACCCTGCTGACCTGCAATTATTTATGTAGCCTTCCCTTGTACCTTCACTAGCAGGTTAATGTCCTTTTTGAGGTTTGTGCACCAATATCAAACTCCATACCCCAGACGTGGTCTTAGCAGTGACTTGTATAAGGGCAGTATAACCTCCTCTCTCCAACTACTGTCCCCCCAGCTATGCATCCCAGCATCTTGTTGCCCCTAGTTGCTGTTTTCTTGCACTGTCAAAGTGCTTCTGGTCACTAGTGATCATCACTCCCAGGTCCTTCTCCTCCTCTAATGCAGATACTCGGATTGCACCCAGGTGGTACTCTGTCCTGGGATTCTTGGCTCAACCTGCATAGCGTGCATTTCTTGGCACTGAAACCAAGCTGCCAGATCTTGACCCACTTCTCCATCTTTCTCAGATTATCCTGTTGGTCACTATCCCTTCAGCTGTGTCCACTCTTACATAGAGCTTGGTGTCATCTGCAAATAGGCACATTTTGCCATTAATGCCATCCCAATGTCATTGATGAAGTCATTGAATAACACCAGTTCTAGCAATGAGCCCTGTGGGATCCCAGTGGTTACCTCTCTGGTGCCAGATAACTCCCCCCCACACACACAACCACCCTCTCTGTTCTGTCCCTCAGCCAGTTTTCCACCCATCTGGTCATCTTATCTCAACCCCTAAATCCACCAGCTTCCTGATCAACCTTTTGCGGGCCACAGGTCAAAGACCTTGCTGAAATCCAGATGGGGATGTCTGCCGCTGGCACCTGGTGACTGTCTTAGTGGCATGATCAAAGAAATCAACAAGTTCGTTGTTTCTAATTCTCCCACCCCCAATAAACACATGCTGCCTAGCATTCTGGAGACCATGCTCCTCTAGATATTCTGCCAACCTTTTCTTTAGTATGGTCTCCATGAGCTTGCCCCAAATTGAGGTCAGACTGACCTGTCTGTAATTCCCTGGGACTGCTTTTGTTTTCTTAACAATTATGTTCTGGCATTAACATAGTTTTCTAGAAAACACTACAGGCATAATACTTGAGAAAATTGTATAGGGCTTGAACATATTTGAAAAATTGGGCATAACTGAAAATAGGATCCAAAATGTTTTAGGGTATTGGTGACACATGCGGCAAATGAGATACTGTGGTGATTATTTCTGCAAATGTTACAGATTATGGAAAGTACTCACGTATCTACATTATGTTGCAAGTTCTATTGACCAGGGCTGCAAAGCAACCCCAAAGAAACTATTCAATTTATATATTGGTATTTTGTAATCACCTCTGTACAGTATATCACTATCTAATGATACATGTTATCTTACATAACCTGTTTGTCTGCCCAGACGTGGAGCCATTGTAAAGAAGTTTCTGACTCAAAGGTTGTAATCCCAAAACTTTAAATAAATAAATGGGGCTTTGATTGTACATTATTTGAATAATAAAAATTGTATACTTTTTGAATAAATTACAAATATTTCTTAACTTAAAAAATGCATATTTTAGAGAACAGTGGCTGCATGTGCATGTCAGTCTGGATATCTAAAGTAAATATTATATTTTTCAGATGAGAGAAAACAGACTATGTGTAGAAATAGCAAGCTCAATAAAGTGCAACATCAAATGACAAATGGTGACCCAATGGTCGCCTAACAATGTATGGGGTACTGATATTTCAGTGTTGTGCTGTCTAAGCTGAGACCACTTGTGATATCACCACTCACGCTGAGGCAGGTACTACTGATCGCGCGTGATACATGACTGGGAGTTACTAGATAACCAGTTTATCCTGGCAGCTTTACCAGGTAAGCTGATGCCCGGATACTTCCTGACGTTGTGTTTACATGCAGCTAGACGTTACGAGGTTATGCTAGGAGATCTCCACTCCAGCGCAGTTACCGGTAACCCAGCATGCTAAACATAGTGTAATATCGTGACGTAAGCAGTCAGCCGAGAACGAGTATTGGGAGTGAAATGACGCTGTTTGAATAGTCGGGACCGAGGTTGTCTTGTTCCCAACAGCTCTACTTTAATCTCAGTGGCACCAGTAAAAAATTGACAGACTTAGCTGAAGTGACACTCACTGAGAGTCTCTGGAGATGATGGTCGGGTCTGGATGGATCCACTCTGCATGGATGGAGACATCGATCATCAGTGCAGTGCACTGTCAGAACCCAGCTAACAAACAGTAGTTCTACATTATTTAAGAGGTGCAAACTATTTAAGTTCAGACCTTCCCCCGGCTGTTTTTTCAATGCAGATGGACCCCCAACCCCCGCTTGCCACACACACTGTCTCAGAGCGTGAAAAAAATTCCCCAGGACCGTCTGACTCCTATCCGAACATAACCCCCAAGATTACTCACAGTGGATGTTGGGTGGGTCAGACCTAGCAGTGCGGTGCTGTTTCTCTCCCCTGCGGCAGCTGTTGTACACTTTAATTAAATGTCCAGAGTGGAAGGCTGGAGGCGGGCATGCCATAGACTGATGGATAAGCTTCACCTCCCATCTGCCAAGAACACATGAGGAACCATGGTTCTGCATCACATGACCGCATTTGGATTCGTCATGTGATGCAGAGATGCTGAAAGAGCAGAGTGCACAGAGCGCCACTTTCCCACTGCAGGCTGAGTGACTAGTTACGCCCGGCTGGTCTAGGAGTAGTGCTCTGAGAACCCGATGCCTAGGCATTTTTGCCAGTGGCACTGCGGTAGCAAACCCATTGTGCAGCACTAGTCTGAGTGCATTTGGGACATAGTGTAGGTGGAGGGAACGAGTCAGCCGTGTTGGGGGGGATAGCCTGAGCAGTAGCTAAAAGCAGAGCATAGAAGAGGCTCAGGATCTCTGTTGCCTGAGCCACTGACTAAGTGTAGGCAAACCAGGAGGCAGCCAGGCCAAGTTGGGAAGATCATCAAAGTAGCAACTGCAGGCATGGCCAGCAATTATAGGGGCAACCCCCTCAATGAAAATGATGGGGGAAATTAGGGACAAATTCTGGAGTTCGACTCCCCTGGCTCAATTAGGCCCAATCATCTGGCAATGGGAATATAATCTCAGATTCACAGACTTTAATGATCTAAATGTCAGAACAACTGGGCTGATGTCTGATTGAGTATGGCCATAGTTTGGAAAAAACGGAGGCTCTCATGAATTGATTTATTAAGCCTGGTGACCTGTAGCTAGTATTTTTCTGGTCACAGTTTGATGAGACTGATTTAAAAAACAACAGTCAAGGGGCTGATGATGACCTGTGAAGGATTAATTATGATGTAAATTTATTTAAAGTCTCTAAGTGAAAAACAAAAAAAATTGTATTTTCTATCTGCTCAGTAATGAATTAGCCACTCAGTTATTGCCTAAAATTCACAAAACTGACTGCACCATGTAACACCTACATTTTCAACATTTTCCAGGGGGGCATGCCCCCAGACCCCCCTAGAAGTGTTTGGGAAACCATCCACCACCAAATCCTGGTTACGCCCCTGTTTAACTAACCATTTTACACAAGGTGTACACTAATACCCCTACCTCACTCTCTCTCCATGTCCACACTTCACTGTAATTCTACTTGTTCAAAATTTCATTTGCAGGGACAGTAGAAGACAAATTCTATACAAGGCTGCTGACTGATTGCTATATATCAGTCCGCACAGTTTTTGACGCTCAAGCACGTTCGTCGAGCAGCATCTGCTTGATTTAACAAAGTTCATGGCCAGCAGCCTCTGCAATATACGGAAAGCTGGAAAAGAAAAAAAGACAAATTCCTGGCTACCTAACTACCCAATAAATAATATCAGTACACATCGTTATTCTGTTAGCGGAGGACTAGATTTTTTTTTTGGGGGGGGGGCCGATGTGATGACTGTGATATATAAATATGGAGACTATCACTAGGTATTGTTCGAATCTGGTCCCTTCAGCAGAGGTGAGGTTAATGAAAAATGAAATAAAGATGTTTCTTCACTGTGATAATGCAACCAAATGAAACAACTAGCCCTAACATCGCGGTGCACACATCAAAACTCTTCCGAATTATTTTTGCTACACCCAGAAATATCTTTTAAAATATCTTTTAAATGACGCATTCACTTAACAGCTTGTCGGTATTATGTCAAGCGATCTTTTTTCATCCTGGGATATGAACCTGTCGTAGACGGTAAAGTGTCAATCGTACTGATCCCTGCTTTACTGCAATCTGCTGATAGTGCATTATCTTTCCTCTCTCATATAGATTAGGCTGCCGTTTCTTAATTATTTTCTTTCTGTCTGGTATTATCCCCCTTCCCTGATGCCACATGCAGCTTATTTATTAAATGTGTGCCCAAGCCCCGACTCCTATTCCCTGTTATTGTCAGCTGCTAACAGTTGTAGTGTAATCTCCCTCCACGATGTCAGATGTAGCCTATTCCTTAGGTCGCAGGGTGTCCTCGTTTGCCACCTGCAGCATATAGAGCCTCAGTTTTTGGCCTTTGTGGTCCAATTCCAAAATGCCCTTTGCAGGCAAGGACTGGTCATCCTGCAAGGTGTACCTGACTACCCTCCAAAGTTGGAGCTTCAAAGCTTTTACAAACAGGCGGCGGATGTGGGTGCCCATGTCCTCTGAGCAGCGTCTGACTCTGCAGACAACTCCAGCCATAGCAGCTGTAATGGAATTTGCCTTCGCTCACTCCTGAGTCTGGGTCTCAGGGTTTGACCCAGAGGTTCAAATGACTGTTCTGGATGCCCCTTTCAGAGGCTCTGTGCTCTTCGTGGAAGATGCAGAGAAGTCATAGCCAAACTGCAGGACTCAGATAGGCCATCAGTTCCACTGCAGTCTGTGTACCCAAAACGGGAGCTTTTCACAAGCCCTGTTTTCATGCGAAGGTGGACATCAGCTTCAGCAGCCCTCTATTCAGTCTCACACACAGCAGAGAGGCTTTGGTCAATGGGGTCCAGAGGTGCTGCCTCTACCCACTCTAGACAGGCTAGACCTTCTGCCTCCACCCTCCCTCCTTCCCCCTCCTTCAACTTGACTATTCAGATGACCCTCCTTTCCCAGACCTGTCATCGGGAGAGCCAGTGGGAGGTTGTTTTTCTCTTCATGCCCAAGCCTGGAGAGAAGTGACCTCTGACCAGTGGGTCCTCGACCTCATGGAGTTCAGGCACTCCATTGAATTAGAGTCCTTACCTCTGGACACACCACCACCCCAGTCTCATTATCTGAGAGACCACAGGGCTCCTATCAGACAGGAGATCCATTCTCTCCTAGATAAGGGCGCCATAGAGTGAGTTCCAGAGGCA
Organism: Neoceratodus forsteri; assembly: GCA_016271365.2. NCBI lineage: Eukaryota > Metazoa > Chordata > Ceratodontiformes > Ceratodontidae > Neoceratodus > Neoceratodus forsteri. The sequence goes on from CM028134.1 coordinate 953,378,531, forward strand.
GAGGTAGACTCTGGTTTCTACTTCCGCGTCTTCCTGGTTCCCAAGAAGTCATGGGACCTAAGGCCTATCCTGGATCTCAGCGACCTCAACCGGTGGGTCTCCTATAGGAGATTCCACATAGTGTCACTTTGAAATCTCCTCCTCCCCTTCTTGACAGTCATGGATTGGCTGGCATCATTGGACATGTAGGAAGCATATCTTCATATTCCCATATGCCATAATCATCTGAGATTCCTGCGGTTAAGGTTTGAGGGTCAGTCCTACCAATTCAAGATCCTCCCTTTTGGCCTCTCCTCTGCCCCCAGGGTCTTTACTAAGTGCTTTGCCATCATTGCAGTGGCTCTGCGCAGAGACAGGCACTTCCTTTTCCCCTATGTAAACTAGTGGCTTCTTCTGTCCTCGTCTCTGGGAGACCATACTGGACACTCTCTCCTCTGTTGGTGTCTGGGGATCAATAAGAACCCTGAAAAGTCACAGCTCCTTCCCTCTAAACATCTCAAATGTATGACTCTTTTTATACTTTCCTGGGGAAGGCCTTCTACCTTCTGACAGAGCGGGCGCCTCAGGGAGCATTGGCAATCCAAACCTGTTCAGCATCTGTCGTTCCCACCGATCCATTCTCAGGATAGTTGGGCCACATGCAGCCACAATAGTTTTGTCCCCTTCACCAGGTGCTCATGCACTATTCAGTGGATGCTTCACATCAGTGGGACCAACCAGGGATGACTTGGATTTGCCCATCAGGATCTTGGAGCCAATCTGTCAGGAACTTTCTGGTGTGGGTCCCTCAGGATGTCTGCCAGGTCTCCTTTCCAGCCAGGCACTCCTACCCAGAATCTCACTACAGATGTGTCTGGAATGGAATGGGGGGCTCATCTGGTGATCCACAGGACTCAAGTGCTGTGGTCCCCCTTAGAGGAGAACCTGCATATCGGTGTGCTCAAGATAAGAGCTGTCCAGTACACCTTACCAGCATTGGCTCCATTCTTTCTTCCCGGTCACCTTCATGTTGAGATGGTCAACACCTCGGTGGTGTTCTACATCAACAAGCAAGATGGCATGCACTCTTATCCCTTTTGCCAGGCAGCTATGAGAGTGTAGTACTGGGTGATGGAGCATCAACTCAGTCTTTCACCATTTCACGTTCCAGGTTCCTTGAACTGGTTGCAGACACTCTCAGCCAGGCCAAACCACTCTCTCATGAGTGATCCCTGCTACAGTCTGTAGCAGACACACTATTTGCAAGATGGGATGCCAGGTTGGATCTCTTGCATCTCAATGCAACATAAAACTGCCCAATTTCTGATTCTCAGTCCGAGCCTGGAGCTTTTGGCAAACCGCATTGTCCCTATCCTAAGTGATGTTCCTTTCGCATTTCCTCCTTCCCCTCTTTGCAGGGTCCTTCTCAAAGCCCAATCAGACAGGGTGATCGCATGATCCTGATAACCCCTCTGTGGCCCAGACAGATTTAGTTCCCACTGCTCAGGCGTCTGATGGTGGAGTTTCTGTGACCTCTTCCACTTGGAGTCGATTCGCTCTCAGCAACAGGGAGCTCTGGTCCATCCCATTACACTACATCCACCTGCATGTTTTGCTCCTTCAGACTTAGCTAAAGCTTAGATTTGGAGTATCTGATGAAATAGCCAATTCTTGGTTGAGGTGCAAGCCCACTACAGGCCACTTACACCATGAAATGGAAATGCTTTTGTCTTTGGGGCACAGCCATGAGATTGGATCTCTGATCTGTTCAGTCAGCTCTATCTACAATACCTGTCCCTTTCAGAGTCAGGTCTCAGCTACTCCTCCATCAAGGTACACCTAGCCACTGTTTCTGACTCATCACTGCACCTAGGACAGTACAGTGACTCAATTGGAGATGGTCAAAACCTTTCATGAGGGATCCTGCATCTCCGTCTGCCTGTCTGGGACCCTGTTCCTCCTTAGGACTTATTGTTTGTTCTGAAAGTTTTATGCTTCCTTGAACCACCACATGGTTGTGAGCTTCGCTACTTCTACTGGAAGATGTTGCTCTGGTAGCAGTCACCTCTGCTAGATCGTTTTGAAGCTTCATACCTTGATTGTAGAATCTTATCTTATTTATCATGAGGATAGGGTGTATCTATGTACCAATCCAAAATTCCTTCCTAAGGTTGTCTCTGAGACTCACTCAATAATCGCGGTTCCACTTCTGGTTTATTACCGGAAACATTCAAGCAGGGGTGAGGCACTTTTGTACACCCGAGATGTGCATTGCGCTTTGCGCTGTTACCTGTCCAGAACTAAGTAGGCCAGGCATTCGTATCAGCTTTTCATGTCCTTTGCGGGCAGGTCCTTGGGGCACCCAGTCACCTAACAAATGCTTTCACGTTGGTTGGTTGGTCAACTGCATATCCTTCTGTTATGAAACGTGTGGGAAAACCCTTCCAGGTGCGATCAGGGCGTATTCCACCAGCAGGTATAATTTTCCCTTCCTCCTTCCCCCGGGAGTAAGACTCTCTGCTCTGAGCCAAAGTTTAGCCTTCCGTTGCAGGCCTCATTTTGCCCTGAATTCTTTGTGGAGTAGTTTTATTCACAGCTGTTAGTTTTGGCCTGTCATTGGCATTTAAGAACTTGAGCACGTGGGGACCACCTACTGCCTTTATACGTGGTGACTTTGTGGGGCGGAGCAGACTCGAGGTGGGTGGTCCCACATCTGTACTGTGAGAGAAAAGAATTGCCAAGAGATCTGCCGCCAGGTGGTGTCAGTCCTTCGCGTGTTACCTGCTACAAGAGCTTCTCTCGAAGATTTACTGTTACAGTAAGTACTTGCGTAATGGTACTGTTCTATTCCAGGTGTTTCTTGGTTCCCAAAAGAACCAGAGACCTGAGGCCTATTCTAGATCTCAAAGACCACAATCTTTACATCCAATGCAAAAACGTTTTGTATGATCACTCTCCCAGGGCTGCTGCCCCTGGTCAAAAGGTGGGGGTGGCTATGCTACCTTGATATGTCGGATGCTTGCCTACATATTTCAATGTGCCCACCACACAGGTAGTTTCTCTAATTTATTTTTCAGGGTGAACATTACCAATTTAGAGTCTTGCCCTTTGGGTTATCCTCTGTGCTGCAGGTCTTTAAAAAATCCTTAGCAACAGTGGCTGCTGTTCTCCAGCAAGAAGGTCTGTATGTCTTCCCCTGCCTGGATGACTGGTTCCTCAAAGCCCCATCCAGGGATCATCTTCTCTGAACTCTGGAGAGGACCCTCCAGTTGTTCCAATCCCTGGTCATCACTGTCAGCCTGCTCAAGTCAATTTTGATCCTGTCCCAGCAGCTGCAGTTATAAAGGGGCAGTTTTGGACTCAGCGCAGGGCAAGGCTCTCCTGGACATCCCATCAGATTCCAAAAACCATCAAGGCTGATCTGAGGCAGACAAACCAAAAGCTCATCGATATTTCGGCCGGTACCACTTCTCTGGAAGCATGGCAAAGTCATGTGGATCTGGAGCTCGTATAGCATAAACTCTCTAAGATGTAACTAAAGGAGGGAAGAGAGAGGCTTGGGATTTGAAACGTGTACTAAACTGCGGATAAAGTTAACAACTTCAGCTGTTACCAACATAACTGACCAAGTTGAGTTGCTAGTTCTTTATCCCACTCCCAATCCATGGTGACTGCTTACTTTCTTGCTTAGTTTAGTAGCCTGGCTACGTAAAGAAAATTCTTTATTAGTTTCTGTCTGTTCCCTTTCACTCCCATTTTCAAATACCCGTACTACCACAAAATAAACGCACCACACAGTGACTTTACAGAATAGATTTTATTAGCAGCACAAAACAGTAAATCCATCCATCCATACATACATACATAGTAATACACCATCTGGAGTACTGTGTACAGTTCTAGAGACCACATCTCTGCAAAGACATAGACAGGGTGGATGCTGTCCAGTGGAGGCAAACCACAATGAGGGAGGGTCTGCATCTGAAAACATGAAGACAGACTAAATGAACTAATGCTGTATAGCCTCGAGGAAAAGAGGGAGAGGGGGTACCTGATGGAAACTTTCAAATACCTCAAGTGAATCAACAAAGTCCAAGAGGGGAGCATCTTTCTGAAAAATAGATGTGCAAAAAACAAGGGTGCCGAATTGAAGATAGAGGGGGGACAGCTCAGAGGAAATGTGAGGTAGTATTTCTTTACAGTGATGGTGTGGATACATGGAACATCCTTCCAGAGGAGATTGTAGATTCAAAAACAGTGGGGGAATTCAAGAATGCATAATACAGACATATGGCAATTCTAGTGGAGGGTAGGAGGTTGGTTGGTTAACTAGAATCTGCAGCTTATCTGTTAGGTAGGGAATTGGGCAGACTCGGTGGCACATACGGTCCTTATCTGCTGTTAAATTCTATATTTCTATGTTTCTTTACCTGCTGCCATTATGCAATTTTCTGCCGGTCCCTTCCCATTCTGTCTACACCCTCTGGTGTGTTGACTCTGTTTCAGAGGTTTGTGTCATCAGCAAACAGGCAATTTATGCCTTCTAGGTCCTGTGCAATGTCACTAATGAAGATGTTGAATCGGACTGGTCCCAGCAATGATCCATGTGGTACCCCACAGGTCACTGTTCCCTCTGTGGAGTAACAGCCATTTACCACTACCCTCTGTGTCCGGCCGCACAGCCCGTTAGCTACCCAGCACACTGCTGTCCAGCCCACACCCATATTCCCCAGTTTGTATAGAAACACAGAAACATCGATTTTGACAGCAGATAAGGACCGCTTGGCCCACCCAGTCTGGCCATTTCCCTACCTAATGGATAAGCTGAAGATCCTAGTTAATCAGCAGCCTACTTCTTCCTACCCCCAACCCCTAGAATTGCCTTATGACTGTCCCATGCATGCTTGAATTCCACCACTGTTTTTGACTCCACAACCTCCTCCGAAAGGTCGTTCCATGCATCCACAACCCTCTCTGTGAAAAAATACTTCTTTAAATTACCTCTGAGCCACCCCCCTTCTATCTTCAAATTGTGCCCCCTTGTACTTGCACACCACTTTTTTTGAAAGATGCTACCCTCTTGGACTTTGTTGATTCCCTTGAGGTACTTGAAAGTTTCTATCATGTCCCCTCTCTCCCTTTCCTCAAGGCTATACATATTCAGCTCCTTAAGTCTCTCTTCATATGTCTTCCGGTGCAGACCCTGCACCATTTTAGTCGCCCTCCTCTGGACAGCCTCCATCCTGTCTATGTCTTTGCGGAGATTGGGTCTCCAGAACTGCATGCAGTACTCCAGATGGGGTCTCACCAACTGTCTGTACAGAGGATAATAACTTCCTGTTTTCTACTGGTGATGCCTCTCCCGATGCATCCCAGTATCCCCCAACCCTCCTTTCTGCCCTCTCACATTGCTTGCCCACCTTTAGGTCTTCTGATATGACTACCCCAGGTCCCTTTCCATTTTTGTTGTTGTTAGTATCTCACCCCCATTGTGTACTCTTCCCTAGGTTTTGTTTCCGGTGCATTACCTTGCACTTCTTAGCATTGAATCTAAGCTGCCATACATTTGACCATTCCTCTAACCTTGCCAAGTCCTTCTCATCCTTTCCACCCCACCTTGTGCATCAACTCTGTTGCAGATCTTTGTGTCATCTGCAAAGAGACATATTTTCCATCCAGTCCTTCTGCAATGTCGCTTATAAAGACATTGAAGAGGACCAGTCCTAATACTGAACCCTGCGGTACCCCACTAGTAACCCCCCTTTCTTCAGAGTAGACTCTATTTACTATTACTCTCTGTGTCCTATTCTCCAGCCAATTCTTTACCCAGGCTGTTATCTTGGGACCCATCCCAGCTGGCTAACTTGTATATTAATCTTTTTTGTGGGACTGTGTCAAATGCCTTGCTAAAGTCTAGGTAGGCCATGTCCACAGCCCCTCCCTAATCTACTACTTTGGTCACCCAGTCAAAGAAATCTATCAGATTTGTCTGGCATGACCTTCTCTCTGTGACAGAATGAGAAGGGACCTACAGAAACTTGAAGAATGGTCAGGGGTTTGGCAGTTGAAATTCAATGCAAAGAAGTGCAAGGTAATGCATATGGGGCACAGAAACCCTGGCACAATATATCAGTTGGGGGGTGAGGATATAGCATGCACCAGGCAGGAAAGGGGTCTTGGGGTTATCATCTCTGATGACCTCAAGGTAGGGAAACAGTGTGACAAGGCAGCAGGTAAAGCAAATAGGATGCTGGGATGTATAGGCAGGGCATCACCAGCAGGAAAAGGGAGGTCATAATTCCACTATACAAGACACTAGTGAGGCCCCACCTGAGTACATGTACAGTTCTGGAGACCATACCCACGTAAGGACATAGACAGGGTAGAGAAGGTTCAGAGGAGGGCAACAAAGATGGTCCATGGATTGCATCACAAGTCCTATGAAGACAGGTTGAAGGAACTGAACATGTACTCCCTGGAGGAGAGGAGGGAGAGAGGGGATATGATAGTGACATACAAGTATCTCACAGGGAGGAACAGGGTGCAGAAATACACTATTTTTAAGTGAAAAAGATGTTCCAGGACTAGAGGGCATGGGATGAAGTTGGAGGGAGGACGATTCAGAGGAAACATGAGGAAGAATTTCTTCACAGAACGGATGGTGGACAAGTGGAACACCCTGCCAGAGGAAGTGGTGGGGGCTGAAACAATCACGGGATTTAAGGATGCATGGGATAGACATAAAGGAATTCTGGAGGTCGGGGTAAGGGGCAACAGACTTCTAGGAAAACATAAACTGAACTTACAAGCTCAAATGGGCAGACTTGGTGGGCCATAGGCCCTTATCTGCCGACACTGTCTATGTATCTATGTATCTATGTATCTATGAATCCATGCTGCCTTGGGTCCTGAGCCCCTCTGGCCTCTAGATACTCAACAATTCTTTCCTTCAGAAGTGATTCCATCATTTTCCCTACCACTGAGGTTAAACTAACAGGTCTGTAGTTTTCTGCTTCTGCCTTGCTCCCACTTTTGTGAAGAGGAATCACATCTGCCCTTCTCCAGTCCTCGGGTACCACCCCATCATCCCATGATTTGTTAAAGAGGGTAGTCAGTGGTGTCACTAGTTCTACCCTTAGTTCTTTTAGAATTCTGGGATGAATCCCATCAGGTCCCATTGCTTTGTCCACCTTTCAGAACCCTTTCTTCTGTAAATGGGCTGGTATCAACTTCTGTATCCAGAGTGTTTCTACTTATTGTTTTAGGTACCTCCCCCACTTCCTTTGTAAATACTGAGCAAAAATGTTTGTTTAGTATCTCTGCCTTTTCACAGTCACCCTCTGTCCACCCTCCCTCCTCTTTATTAAGCCTCACTAACCCTCCCTTGGTCTTCCTTCACTCCCTGATGTACCTATAAAAGGTTTTATCCCCCTTCTTAACTGAGTTGGCTATCTTTTCCTCGGTTTGGGCCTTTGCTGTTCTTACAGCCTTCCCAGCTTCCTTTTGCTTTAACTGATACAGTTCTCTGTCCTGCTCCTTCTGTGATTCCTTGTACTTCCTGAATGCTTTCTTTTTCTCTTGAACCTTCACTGCCACTTCCTTTGAGAACCATAGTGGTTTCTTACATTGTTTCGTTTTGTTTATTTGCTTCACACAAAGGCTTGTTACCTCTGTGATGGCAGTTTTATTATTCCCATTGTTCTTCCTCCTCCTTCCTGCCCATTTGCTAGTGCATTCCTTAGGCACTCACCATTTGGCAAAGTCAGCCCTCCTAAAGTCCAGTACTTTTGCCTTTGTATGGCTTGACTCTATTGCTGTGTTTATTGTGAACCATACTGTTCAATGGTCGCTAGTTCCCAGATGGCTACCTACTTCTACATCGGTGATCCTCTCTTCATCTCCATTTGAGAGAACCAGGTCAAAGATTGCTCCCTCTGGGGTGGGCTCCAATACTAGTTGTCTAAGGCATAGCAGTTTTCTATGTGACACAGTGTCAAAGGGCTTGACGAAGTCCCGGTAGTTCATGTCCACTGCTCTCCCCCCATCAACCTCCCTAGGTACCCAGTCGAAACATGAAAATAGTTTGGCCTGTCATGACCGCCCCCTGGTGACACCATGCTGCCTTGGGTTCTGTAGTACAATGACAACCGGATGTTTCACCAATCTCTCCTTTAGTAGTGCTGCCATGATCTGCCCCACTACCGAGTTGAGGCTGAGTGGTCTATAGTTCTCCGCTCCCTCTTTGTTCCCACTTTTGTATAAGGGGACTGCATCAGCTGTCCTCCAGTTTATGGGTATCTTCCCTGTTTCCAGTAATTGTCCAAACTGAATTGCCAGCGGTCTAGCCCACAACCGCTTCTTAGTTCACTAAGGACCCTGAGGTACACCCCATCTTACCCATTTCTTTATCAGTCTTAATACTTCCTGTTGCTGAAGGACCCTTCTTCATGTAAAGGGACCTGTGTCCATTTTGCTGCTCAAATCCCACTCCTTCTGCCTTCAGACCCATTCCCTCCTCTTTCCTCAGTAAAGACTGTGAAATATGTGAAATATCTCTCCACCACTTTGTTCCGCCTTGATCTCTGTGGCCCTTATGTCATTTTATACATCCAGTACCACTCCTCATCCCTTCCTGCCCACCCTGTCTCTTCTGAATATGTTGTAGCCAGATATGGCCAACACCCAGGAGAATGTTCTTTTCTTTGAGAGTCATATTGTTACAGTACATGCAGCAATCATTGTAGGTCAATTACTTTTTCAAAAGCAGTTTCAGATCGGTGCAGAGAGCATATTACAAATCATAAATTCACTCATCTATGCATCAGTGCTGCCATCCACACATAGTAACAAAGTTACAACATTCAGTCATTCACTGCCCTAAGAGGACAGCGCATACATAGTAACAAAGTTACAACATTTAGTCATTCACTGACCTAAGAGGACTGCGCAGACATAGTAACAAAGTTACAACATTTAGTCATTCACTGACCCAAGAGGGCAGCTCATACATATCAAGCCAGTCTGGCTGTTGTCATAACTTGATGGCGGAGACAGTTTAGTGAAAGAGAGTTCATGCTGTCTTCATTTGGTTATTGTCTTTTTCTAATTGCTTGCCATTACCAACACATCTGGGAAAGCACCTCGTTGTCAGATAATGTGATTACCCTGTGACTTGATGTTAGGTGCTATTATCTATCGAAAGGGCAGTCAGATTTTTTGATGCAACATCGTCTGTCCTCCTTTCTTTGTGAGACAATGTGTGAAGCACATCTTTGAAAGGTGAAGGGATTAGGCCTTGCCTTGATGCTGTGTACTTTCAGTCTGCTGAAATCAAATAACAGTTATTGAGGCAACATCATCTATTCTACCTTCCTTGGTAATTTATGTTTTTAGCTGAAACAAATACAAATCAATCATTTTTTAATTCAATGCCTCACTTACATGGACCATTCTGCATCCCGTATCCACTAGCTGAAAACATTTACATGACCTATCTATGAAAGTGTCTCCTTACTGCACATTATCATCATCTGCAATGTGCATATGAACTGCATTTTTCATATGAACAGGTGTATGTTGTTAGCAGTTTTGGGGCAGTGATGTCACACCTGCTATGAAGCATGAGTGTTTACACAGTTGTTTGGCAGTTGATAGAAGTATGATCTGTGGCTGTGGCTTGTGTGGAAACAATTTTTTTTATATAGCAGATTTCATACAGACTGCATTCGTGAGTGCTTTACAATCCAAAGAGGGAGGGAGATGGCCTCCCTGATGTGAGGCAGCATGGGTTTGTTTCAGGGAAGTATTGTCTAACCAACCTGATACAATATGATGACTGGGTGACAGATGAGGATGGCTAAGACTCGTGCAGTGTATGTTCTTTAATTGGACTTCAGCAAGGCCTTGATTCTGGGGCCTTATGGGTGGCTTGGGTGGAAGCTAACTGGTCTCGGGGTAGGGGCACAAATAGGAATTGGATTACAAGATGGTGGAGTTTGAGGCTGCAACATGTGGTGGGGATTGGGTAGCTCTGAAATCCAAGGGCATTAATGAGTGGGGTGCCACAGGGATCAGTGTTGCGGCCAGTATCGATCGGGCTCTTAATAGCACACCATTCACATGCGGTGGTGAGCAAGACAAGTCTGTTCACGGATGACACCAAAATCGGAGCAGTGGTGAATGGAAAGGAGGGATGGAAGCAGCAGCAGCAGGGGGACCAAAACTGGCTAGATGAGTGGTCAGAGAGGTGGCAGCTGGGGTTCACTGCAAAGAAGTGTAATGTTATGCAGGTTAGGGTTAAGAACCCCAGGAGAATACTGGCTGGGCGGAGTTACGCTGTTGAACACTCAGGAGTAGAAGGACCTAGGGATAATGAAACGTGGACAATGGACAACACTGCCCAGTGGAGGAGAGCAGCTGCAAAAGCGAACAAACTGCTTGGGTGCATAGCGGGGGGTGTTTTCGTCTAGGCTAAAAGACTGCACGGTAGCGGTACAATTGCCCGACTCTTTTGCATTCCACATGCGCATCACATGTGAAGACTCTACAGCGCAGGTGCCCGGAGCTCCTTCCTCTCTCACTACCACAACGACTATGCCTTCTCGGTCATTAGGATGAGAATCACAATTTGGATGCCACCCGACCCTATTGGAGGGCTTGATGTGCCAGTCTTCACCGTCACCTACGAGTAGTGTGAAAAAACGCCACATTCCTGGACTTCACTTCCCAGAGTCAATGGCATACTGTCCATTGGCAGCCAGCTCCCAAAGAGTCCCAGTCCTAGGCTGCCTAATACACTATGTGAAGCACCCTCCTTCCTGATTGGATACAAGAGGCAGTTCTGATCCAAAAGGGAGGGAAAAACACCACAAAGTCCCAGCTTCAAGGGGAAACAAGTTAGACATCTACATTTTCCAATACTATTCAGCATATGTTACATCAACAGTACAACCCAACAAAAGGTGCCTGCTTTGCCTGCTTATTGCTGGCAAGCTCGAGAGCACATTATCAGTGTCTCAGTGGTACTCGAAACGAAGAACACACATCCCCTTTTCTTTTAGCAGACTAATGGGGTCTGCAAACTGGCAGATCTTAAAGAGACAGACTAGAGGCATTTTAGTAAAACACCATTTGTAATGGGGGTTACATTTAGACTAAAGACTAAAGGAAGGAGGTATCAACAGAGGGCCGGATTTGAAGTTGGAAGGAGGAGGACAGATGAGGGGTGGAAGAGGGGGCTGGATGCATTGAACATCCTTTCTGCACAGGTAATGGTGTCAAAAACTGTGGAATAATTTTAGAATGCATGGTACAGACATAGGCTGGTTCTGGAGGGGTGGAGGAAGTGGCAGTCTGCATGTCAGATAAGTAGGAATTGGCCATACTGTGAGATCCAGGCTGTCTATATATGCCATCCAAGTCTGTGGGACCGACTGAAGGATGCCATATGAGTCTCACAAGGTTAATTATGGCAAACCCTATGGCTTAAATTGCACCAGAGCCTATGTGTGATATGCTACCCTAATTCAAAGATGCTGCTTGTGACTACTGTTGCCCCTTCCTGACGCTTATGCCTGTAATCCAGCGGTGGCATGGTGCCAAGGTGGGTTATGGCAGCACGTGATAACCTGTTCTCTATTCATAAATGGCTATCATAGAACAAATTTCTGTGATGACAAAGGCCTTACTGGAGCTGTGGGTTACACCACCATGGAGGAGGTCTAATGTAAGAGCTACCAGCATGGCAAAAGACAGATGCACAATATTAAGATACCACGAGAAGACACATAGCCATGCCACGGGATCACACTAAAGAAAGTTATGCCCACCGCGTCCCAGTACACAATGCTACCAGCTTGTCTTTGCCCTGTTATCACTGTTTGCCTGTGGCACCATGCTCCCCAATTCCCAGAGGTGATTGCAGCAATGTTCTGTTGTGTGTGGTTCACGGGTGTGCAGTAACTGCGGCTATGTGACTTGCAAAAGGAAGGTTCATTGGAAATTCTTGTAGCACGAACATACAAAATTTGCCAGCAGATAAAGACCTAGAGGTCAATCAAGTCTGCTCGAATAAGCAGCTATCACACCTCATTCTGCAGCTGCCCCTCACTACCACCCTTCCCCTGCATTGACTGTCCCCCTTGTCCTGACCCATCCACTTATGAAGAGGTTCACTTTTCTACAGGATACCAATTCTGCTGCTAACGCATAACACCCTGCCACCACCCTCTCTTAAAAAAAGTGTCTCCTCAGATCACTCCTGACCTTCCTCCATCCAGTCTCATATCATGGACATTGGTGTCACTCACCTCCCTGACTTGAACAGCCCCTCTGCACCTGTCTTTTTACTCCTTTCATGTGCTAAAGGTTTCACTCATGTCCCCCGGCCCTCCTCTCCTCCAGTGCGTACTTGTTCAACTCCATCAGACTCCTCTCATATGATAAGTCCCCCAGCCCCTTTATGAACTTTGTTTCCCTGCGCTGCACACCCTCCAGTAACTTAATGTCCCTCTTCGGATATGGGCACCAATACTGCATGCAGTACTCCAGGTGCGGTTGGAATAATGACCTATACAGCGGCAGAATCACCTCCTCCCTCCTTGAGCATATGCCCCTTGCAATACAACCCAGAATTTAGTTGGTCTTTGCAGCTGCCTTCGTACAGTGTGCCGAGTTGTTCATTGACCCTGTAATGAGCACCCACAGATCCTTCTCCTCCTCTGTCTGGGCTGGCTGCACTCACCCCATCGGGTAACTCTTCCTTGGGTTCTACATCCCAAAATGCAGAACCAAACACTTTTTGGAATTAAACCACAGTTGCCAGGTGTCTGACCAGGTTTGAAGCTTTGCCAGATCATCCTGTAACCCCTGTCATGGCTACTCTTGATGTCCAATGATATGTCTGCAATGAATATCCCAAACAACACTGGCCTTAACCCCGAACCCTGTATGCAACTACCAAGTCACTACCCTTGGGTTTGAAACTACCACCCACAACTACCCTCTGTTGCCTTCACTGAAGACAGTTCCATAACCATCAGACCAGCTTTGCACCTGCCCTGTGCCTAATTTACTTACTTCACAGCCTTCCATGCGCCACCGAGTCAAATCACTTGGTGAAGTCCAGATACAGCACACGCACTGCATGGCTCCCCGTCCCATTTGCCTAGTTATCCAGGCATAGAACTCCACCAGGTTTGTTTGGCGGGATCTAGAACCATATGAAGCCATGCTTTCAGTGGTCCTGTAGTCCTTTCCTTCAGGATAGTGTACAGTAAGCTTACCCACGATGGATGTGAAGCTCAGTGATCTGTAGTTTCCCAGTTCATCCTTGGGGCCACTGTTGCGGAGAGCACTACATGAACCATCCTCCAGTCCTCAAGTACACACCCTGAATGTAGTGAGGCATTAAATAGGTCTGGCAAAGGTCCTGCAGGACCTCGCTCAACTCTTCAAGTACCCCTGTGGTGGATGGCATCTGGGCCTTGTGCCACTCCACCCTCAGTGCATTCAAACACTCCAAAAACTCTGCCTCAATGCTTTACCCATCTGAACCTCCTCCCCGGTTCAGGCATTTCTCCATCCTTTGGTGTCACTCCCCTCTTCTCTTTAGTAAATACTGAGCAGAAGTACTCATTTAGTGCTTCTGCCTCATTACCTACTTCCAACCAATCTCCTTCTTCCTCAATCCTTACTGCTGGTCCTTCCAGCTCCTTTTCTCCCTGATGTACCTAAAAGTCCTTCTCCCACTTCTGTGCCTTGTGCCAGCCTGAGTTACGTAGATGCCTTGGCTCCCCTACTGGCCTTGTCACCTCCTTGATTCCGTCAAGTACTCCTCTATTATTCCCTTCTCCCTAGTTTGTTGTACTTCCTAAAGAACAACTCTTGCCTCCCAAACCTTTTCCAGACCTCTTTACTCAACCAGCTCTTTTCTTAGCCCTAACCATCTTACGCAGAGGCCTTGCAGCAGTTTTGGTTGCCTCCACTGTCCCCAACTTTATAAGCTCCCACCTCTGGTTAGCATCCACACACTAGATTGGATTCTTGATAGGCACCCTTTGCCACTTCACCCATCCTACCAAGTTGGCCCTCCTGAATCACAACAATCTTGTGCCAGCTTCCTCCTTCCTTGCCCATATACAATATAAGCCATACTGAGTGGTGGTCACTCCCTGACAGCGGTTCCTCCACTGTAAGTTCCTCACAAAATACTCATTTCCCAGCACAAGGTCAAGAGTGTTCCTAACAGTCACGGTTCACTGGCCATTTGCAGCAGGAAGCTGTGCTGGAAAGCATCCAGCAGTACATGCTCCCTTCTATTCATGGTTGTTGGGGTACTCCAGTCTACTCCGGGCATGTTGAAGTCCACCACAATCACCCTTACTACCCTTCTCGCAGCTCCTCCTGATCCCGGTCTACTAGGTCTCTGTCTAACTCCTCAGTCTGAGATGGCGGCCACCACACCACTCCCATTATAAGTGCACTATTCTTGGAATCTGGTTGCATCCAAATTGACTCCATGCCACCCTCCTCCTCCTTTCTCCCTTACACACTTCAGTCATTTCCTTCACACAAAGGCCACAGCAACTCCTTTCTCAATCACCCTGTCTGGATGTTCTCTTGGAGAATATACACAAACAACCACCACAACCATCATAAATCCAGACACAATTTGCTTTTCAGTGACCTGGCATCTTTTTGGGGAACATGCAGCAATCATTAGTGGAAAATGTCTTTTCATGCAATTCATGTTGTGTTCAGAGTATATTTCAAAGGATACTTTTAGTCATCTATCATCATTATACCATCCATATGTAGTAAGAAAGTTGCAACAGGTATTCATTCCAGTTCTCTCACATTACAGATGCAGACATGAAAAGCAGACTGTCTGCTTTCATAACATTGGTGGATGGAACAGTTTAGTGAAGAGACAGTTCATGCTGTCTTCTTTTAGTTTTTGTCTTTTTCTAATTGACTGGTGACCAAGACATCTGGAAAGCACCTCATTGTCAGATAATCTGATTACCAGGGTACTCCCATCCTTAGAAGTGCATAAAAAGTTTTTGAGCCCACATTATCTATACTCCTTTCTTTGTGAGACTAGGTATGAAGCACATCATTGTAAAGTAAAGTGATTAGGCATTGACTTGATGCTGTGTACTCTCCATATGCTGAAATGCATTAACAGTTATTGAGACAACATCATCTATTTTACCTTGTTTGGTGACTTATGTTCTTAGCTGAAAATAAAATCTATAAAACTATAAGCCAATGATTCTCTTACATGGACTGTCCAGGGTCCATTATCTACTGCATGTACCCATTCTTATGACCTATCCATGTATGTGTCTAGTTACTGCAACTTATCAAGATCTGATATGTGCATCTGAAATGCTCTTTTGAAAAGCAGAATGATCTTTGACTGTTGCCACCCTTAAAAGTATGCTTATACTGTTATGGTGCACAGCCTTTGCTCTGAATCCTGGCGTAACCGTGTTCAATAGGCTTCTGGATTCTAAAGTAGCCACCTAGCTGGCCACACACTATTTTCTATTAATTTAGACAGAAAGGGGAAGGGATCAGTCTAATGATTTTGATGGTTGTGGTCACACTGCGCAACAGGTGATGCCATGACTATTTACATTGAGGGAGTCCACCCTGCGAGGTGACATGTTGAATAGGTGGGGATTGGCACGCAAAACACATGATAGGCACATTTCAGATAGAACACCATCCTTTACCGACACCGAACATGTCATTATTCAGTAAGACACTAATCAAGGCTATGAATCATTGTAACTGTATTTCTTGATGACAGGCTAACGAAACATAGAATCCTTGAAACACAGGCTTTGCAAGGCAGATCACAGACATTTAGCAAACCTATTCAGCACTTTTGCTTATCTAGTTGATAAGCTGCAGATCCTGTTTAACCAAAACCTATTAATTCCTACCCCCACAATTGACCCATATTTCTGTACATGCATTATTGTATTCCCCGGTTTTAGAACCCACGGCATCCTCTGGAAGGTTGTTCCATGTGTGCACCATCCTGGCTGACAAAAATCCTCCATTGCCCATGATCAGTCACACTCTTTGTTCAAATTGTGCCCCTTGTTCTTGCATCTATTTTCTTACAGACGCTACCCGCTTGTACTTTGTTGATTACAATGAGGAACTTGCAAGTTTCTCTATGTCCACCTCCTCTCTCCTTTCCTCAAGGGTATATATTAGCTCCTTCCTCTCTCCTCATATAGTTCTCTTGCAGACCTTGCCATTTGGTGCCTCCTCTGGACTGCCTTCATCCAGTCTATGTCCCTGCATAGATGGGGTATCCAGAACTGGAAAGTACTCTAATAGGGTCACCAATTGTTTGTATATAGGGATAAAAATTCCTGTTTCAGCTGGTGACGCCTCATAATATAATTACTCCCTACCCCAGCACTCCCTACTGCCTTTTCATTGCTTTCTAACGTAACATAGAAACATAGAAACACAGAGGTTGACCCCAGATAAGGTACAAAGCACATCAGCTGTTCTTTTCTACCCATAATTGTGCCATTGGCTTTGCTCTGTCAGTAGCCTATCTATTCATACTCATCTGTATTACACTGATGCCTATCCATGCCCGTTGAAAGCCGCACTGTTTCACAGCCACAGTTTCAGCTGTAGGCAGCTCCACATACACGACTCTGCTCAGAAAAGAATTTCACATCACCAACTTAATTGCCTATAATCACAAGCTGAGTCTCTTATCATACTATTTTTTATCTAAACATAAACTCTTTCACTTATTAATGCCTAAGTGTTTAGTTTCGATCATATCCTCCCTCCTTTGCCCAAGGTATACATGCAGAGCTCCGTTAATCTGTCCTCATGTCTTCTGATACAGTCCATGCACCATTTTGGTTGCCTTCTCTGCCTCAATTTCCTCAATGTCCTTATGAATGTGGCCTCAGTACATACGCAGTACTCAGATGGTGACTAACTAGTGTCTTGTAAATGGGATTGTACCTACCTCTTCACGACGATACCACTATGCACACTAACATCACTAAGCACCCTGGTGGTTTAGAGACCTGCCCAGATGAGTTCAGGTCATCAGTGATGATGATGCCCAAGTGCCTTTCTTCCGTTGTGACTGTATTTTGCTAGTGTATCTATTATCACCTCATTTAACCTCCATCAGGATGATCTACTGTTTACAGATCTTGGTGTCAGCTCCAAGCAACGGGCTTACCTCTAGTCCTCTATGTCACTAATGAAGAAGTGAAGGACTTGCCCATGACTGATCCTAAAGTATAATTGTAGATGAATCTCTTCTGACTGAATACCATTGACCACCACTCTGTTTTCTGCTTGTCCAACAGTTTGCCATAGGTTGACAACCTCTGACCAACCTGAACCACCAATGCTTATTTATCAATCTCTATGTTGACAGTGTCGAGTTTTACAAAGGTAAGCGACATCACTGCTCCCCTTGTTCCCACCCTCTTGTTACAATCAGAAATCTATGAAATTAGTTTGGGACCTTCGCCGTAATAGGCCTCACTAAACAGTTCTGCGGCTCTGCTAACACCACCTAGCTCCTTAAGTACCCTGGGATATATAGGATCAGGTCGTTGCCTCCACCTGAGCTTGGCAAGCTCTTGTAGGACATTTCATTTGTGAACAGATAGTGCTCACAACCTCCCCAGTGTCAAGGTGCTGACCATGGGCCTGCCCTACCTTCTCTCCGGTAAATACTGAGCAAAGTATCTGTTAGGATAGTGCTTTAAGGTCCACCTCTCCACATACTCATTTTCTCCATGAGCTGTGCAAAACCCCCCCTATGCTTTCCTTTCTAATACATCTGAAAGTCTTGTCACCTTCTTTTACTGCGCTAGTGTTTCCAGTTTGGGACTGCTGCCTTACCTTCCTGCTTCCTTAGTACATTTGTATGCCTCCTATCTTCATCCAGCTGTGTTCCTTATATTATTGAAGGCCAGCTTTAGGCTCACACCTTTTCTGCTGAGGTCATCTGATATGATTACACAGGTATATTTCATAGCTCCCACTTTTGAGAATCACATCCACCTTCCTCCAGTCTCAGGTACAACACCATCTCAAGATTTGTCAAAAGGTAGTCAGTGGTGTCTAGTTCTCTCCTAATTCTTAGAATACTTGGATGATCCATCAGGCACCATTGCTTTGGTTTTACGACTTCTTTCTGCCGTTCTTCTGTAAAAGGACTGCGTCAGCACTAGCCAAAGTGCTGATGGAAATATATTAGGCACTAAACACATTCTATTTTTGGCAAATACTGAGCAAGTTTTCTTTCAGTGTCCCTCTTTTCCTGTTCTCTCTGCCACCCTGCAAATTCTATACAATTCACTGTCCCTCCTTGTTTTCTCCATGATATACCTAAAGGTATAATCAAACAGTACTCACAGAAAGGCATTTCACAGGTTTCCATATGCAATCAATGTAATGATGAATTATATAACATATGTATACTGTATATTGAATTATGTACTGTATGTGACTATCCTGTAACTGTATTGATCACCACATGTCACATGTCCGTGATAACCATGCATACCAGTGGTTAACAAATGCACTTACAAAACAACTTAATTAAACACATCTAACAGAGGGTCCATTGTATAATTGCAGGCACTCAAGGTGGGAGTTCTTGAGTATGTACCCACCCTGTGAGTTGAATCATTAGCGCATTTGTGCCCCACACACTGAAATGCACTTTAATTAAACGAACATCACCACAGCACATCTGTGTATTAGACTGTCATTTGTGTACATTTGCATGTTACGTTAATCAATCAATCAATCAATAGGTGGTCATCGCATTGAGGCACGAGCAGTGCATGCAGCACAGCTACTTATTAGACAATATTATAAACAGATAGATGCATGTGGCAACACATTGGTAGTATATCAAGGATAGTACAGGTGACAGGAGAAGAAGAGGCACCGATGCAGTACAACATACCGTACTTGAAATGCAGCTCCAGGACATAACCACTGTAGACTCTCTCAACTTTGTCGACATTAACTGCACTTTGGCACACACACCACTCTGGTGAATCATTGGTTGGCTAAGACTGTGATGTGACTGTGATAAACATGATGTCTGCATTCCATATGTTGAATGCTAACCCATGGCTGTAAGAGGATCTCGCGTGTAATCAATGTCCTCCATTGGAGGCATGTGGGGAGGTACTGTCCCAGCATGGTGCAATAGCTTGATGTGACAGGAGCAACATGAGGATCCTGAGCACCTGCATGGTGGTGGATATGCTGCTGTCCACATATGGATGCAATTGACGACAGGATGAGAGCATGCTGATAGAGTTTGAGATTTGTCACGATCCTTAATCAGGCATGCATGGTAATAGTATGGAGGTGTTCTGTCCATATGAGTGAGGCTACGTTCTACAACATGATCTAACTTATGATTGAAAAGTTGGCCAAGATACTGTCTTTGGCTTCATTTGGTATTGGTAGTAGACCTGGAGTGATTAGAAACTATCATGATGGTTGGCATCTGTCCGAAGGGGAAACAGGTGACTAGGTGAAGGTTGAATGCTTCATTGCTAATTTTATTAGCCACGGGTGAGATGTGACAAGGTGTAGGAACCACACTCCACCAAAGAAATAACGGTAATTAGTGGTAAATACCAAGAGATATTGACTGAGAAATAGGTAACTGAGAAATGGCAAAGGCACAGGAAAGGGTTGTAAAGGGATAAGGACATAAAGAAATGGAGGCTAATAAGTAAGAATGCATGTAGTCAGGGCAACAAGGACCTGAACTGGTGGACTTGATGAAGGAGGATGCACGGATCTGTCAGTCACAGAAACATGGCTGAGAGAACAAAGACTGTGTAACATACCAGGACACAACACCCAGGAGGGACATGCTATGCAGAAGGGAGAGGAGTAGTTTATGAAAGTGGGATGGATAAAGGCAGGGAACAAAATAGTAAGTGGATGAGGAGTAGGCACTGTGAAGCACCTTATAGAAAAATGGAAATCCCACCACAGTCCACATATTTTGTATACATACTCTCTCTGACCCGTCAGTTTGATGTATCAGGATAGGAAAAGGATGAAATCATCAGAAGAAAATAAATGTTGAGTGTATCTATAGGCTAGTGATCACAGGATGATGCTGCATGGATCTACAGTGCAGGAGGGTCCTGTCAGATGAAACAAATGGATTTCTTTTTATGGGGTGGAGAAGTAGAAAAGGATGTTCATGACATTGCTTACCTAGACTTCTTCTGCTTCATTTGACACAGTACCACCAAAAAGAGTAATAAATTTTAGACATCATTGACATGCCATGATTCCGTCTGCAGTGCAGCTGCCTGCATGTGGACACCCACTTACGCCTACTTGTTGTTGGTATATCTTTTGGAGTTGCATCATGATATAACTGGCTAAGACTCAACGTGACAAGACTGAGGTGCTGGGTGGTGGATCAGAGTGGTCAGTGGTCGTGTGACAGGGGCTATTGGGATAACCACTGTCTTGTACTGGGGAATACCATTTCCTTATAGAATGGATAACGAATCTGGATGTGATACTGACGGTGGCTTGACATTTGATTCTTTAGGTGGTGTGCGCATAACCTGCTCACATTTTATCTTTCCATGTATATTTTCAACAGTGGATTCTGGAAATGGACTGGTGTCATGGGGCCATGGTATTGACCATGGCAATGAAAGTTTCAGTCAGCCATCACCCAATTTCATTCATGACTGATATTTGGGTTCAGCATGTATATAACCACACACCTAATACATTTAAACATAGCAGTAACAGGTGACATCACATATGGACACAGTGACCAAAATAGTATACTCATGTACATTAACTTCAGTTTGCTTCTGCACCATCTAATGACAGGTGATGCGTTAATGCATCCTCGTGAATGGCAACCTAATGCCAATCAAATGCATGGTTACATTTCATCATATTAAATCTCAATTGCAGCTATGTCCACATCTCCATCTGCCATGAATGCATGAAACTCAGCAGTATTCTTGAAGGAGGAAGTGATACTCTCTGGTTTAACTGCTTGGTGAGGCCCCACCTGAAGTACTGCATGCAGTTTTGAGGCTACACTTAAAGAGGGACATTGAACCCGAGAGGGTCCAGAGTAGGCAACCAAATGATTGTGAAGAGCTAAATATGTACACATTGGAAGACAGAAGGACCAGGGGGACCTGATAGAGGCTTTTCAGGTACATGAATGGGGTGACATGGGCAGAAGCTGTTAGGTGCTGTGAAGGAAGGGGCAACTAGAGGGCATGGCTGGAAGATGAGGGGGGAGAGACTGAGGAGAAGGAGGAGTGCTATTTCCACTGAGAGGGGTGGTGGAGCTGGAAGGTACCGCCCAGGGATGGTGGAGGCAGAGAAAGTGGAGGGTTCAAGAGAGGATTGACAGGTACAGGAAGTGTTCTGAAGCAGTCCAGTGCATGAGAAAACCAGGACTGGTAAGGAAGAAGCAAGATAGGGCAATGGGGAAGCAAGATCAGCTACTAGGGTTTTGGATGACCAAACGAGCAGACACAAAAGACCGTTAGGCCTATTCTGCTGCCATTTTAGTATGTTAGTATCTTGTTTCCAATGCTAGTAGCTTTTTCTGATACCACTCTCAATCCTGATCCTCTCCTTCAAGCCTCCTTACACACCCCTCCATCAACACCCCAAGTCAATTTTGGCACTGTCCTGGATGTGGGAGTAGGTCATCTGGACCCCTGATTCAGCTTCTTTCAACCTCCATTGCCTATGCAACAGCTTGTTTTAATTATACCTCATGATGATAATTTACATCAGTCTGCTTCAACACCTGTGAACCTCTTCATTACTGAGATGAGACTATCAACTGAATACGGATCTGTGTGCTCACAGAGCTAAAATTTAAAATATGTTTTTGCTGTTGTAACCTTTACCTGAGTAACTCAGTCACCCCTCCATGAGGTTGACATCCTCGTTTTACTCCTGCCACCCATTCACCTTTTGTTTCATTGCCTGCTACATGCTGTATTGTGCGACTCTCTGTTCCCCAAATACTAGCATGCATCCCTATGTTGACCACCACCCCCATGGCTCCAGCTCCCTATTCAGACACACAATGTCCTCCATAAGCCAAAACAGCAGACATCAGAACATGAAGCCCCCCACACTACATGCCACTAAGAGAAAATGGCAGCCCACAAACTTGGGGAGCATACAACACTTTACTTACCACTGACGTTGGTGGCTGACTGAACAGCCTCCCAGCCATGGATGGGTGCTGCACCACTCCTGTGTCCAGTACCCAACCTTTGACTTTTCTATATGCTGCATGTGTGGACCATCAGGCAGGCTACACCGACCACAGCTGCTTGCTGCCTGCCAGTTCCACAGCTTGAAGACGCAACGTGAGATGCAACACTACTGCATCTGGGCAGGCGCAAAAGGTGCCAAAAGAGATGTAAGAACAAAGGGCACAATGTAGACAGAAGTTAAACAACTCAGGGCCAATGTAATGAGCAAGCATGTTGTCACTGTGACTGTTGCAGACATGTGGGAATGGCATTCCGATTGGGTGGTGGGCCAAAAGAAGGATGGGAATTTATGAATGCATGGGACAGACATAAGGCAACTGAGAGGTGGCAATAAAGCTGTTGATAGAAAAGGATCTGCATCCAATAGGATTCTATGCAGACTCCTCATTCATTATTCGTATAGCCCACAGGGTTGTGCTGTGCATCAGCTGGAGTACTGGGTGCTGTACTGCAGACCACACTACCCAAAGACATTAACCAAATTGAGACAGTCCAGATAAGGGAATACCTAAATTGGTGCAGGGCTGCATCAGAAAAAAAAATGAGGACAGCCTAACAGAGCTGAATATAAGTATAACAGAGCAGAGCAGGGAGAGGTGATATGATGAAAACAGTAGAAAAGACCATCACTAGGTCAAAGACTATAACATGTTTCAATAAAAGTAAAATAGCTGGACAAGAGGACACAGCATGAGAGATTAGAAGAAAGAACAATTCAGGGGTAATGACGACAGAGGTTTGTTTTTCACTGACAGAGTTGAGGATGCTTGAAGATGCAAACCGCATGTAGTGGTGGATGTCTCAGAACTGGGAGTGCTAGCGGACATAGAAGAAACAAGACAGACAGTCCAGAGGGACCAGAATACCCTGGAGTGGTGGTCAAAGAGGTGGCGATTGAATTTTAATGCAGGGAAGTGTAGAGTGATGCAATGGGGGGTCCAGAAACCAAGGACATGTATCCACCGTGGAGGGTGGTGTTGGTATCAATGAAAGCCACATGAATCAAGAGGTACCTAGGAGTGGTTGTAGATGTCAAAATGAATAATACAGAAAATTGCATAAGAACTGCAGCAAAAGCAAACTGGATACTGGGCTGTATAGCCAGGGATTAAGATCCAGGAGGAGGGAGGAGATCCTCTGTATAATGCCCTGGTTAGATCGTGATTCGCAGATGTAGAACGACAAGCGTTACAACAACCAATAAATGGTATATAAGAGTGCGTTTGGATAACAGTTCTAAAATACAACACACCAAAAAGAAAAAAAGTGACGCTTTCAAGTTAGCCATGGGTAGTGAAAGACATGACTACAGCCTTATAGAAGTGGTCTTGGAAAAACATGACAAAAAAAAGCTTTCTTCATGAAGTTTGTAGAGATGAATTGCCATACTAATTGCTGGGTCACACTCACACAGCAAAAAAAAAAACTATGTTCAAAAAAGCATGCCACGATTTAATGCATGGATAACTGCATCCAGCTGTGGTAACTCTATGTCCATGTATGTAAAGACACCGTGTGACTTTTTTAGTTAGCAGTCAAAAATAGCATAGCATGTGTACAGAGAAGGCACAAGGGGACAAGAGCTTATTATCAGTTTCAATGCTGTGACGCACAATTTAGAGTCAAAATTAAACCAGAAAATATGCCACAAAACATGAAGCCCGACAATGGAAAATGTACGTATACGCCTAGGCAATACTATGTTCAGTTAGCTAGAACTAAATGTTATTATTGCTTCAAAGGACATTACTGAATATTACACCAGGAAATACATTTTAGACAGAAGGGTGTATGAACAAACAAAATTGAGAGGGAAATTATTTTCTCAAGTCTGGTGACTAGAGTGAATTGCAATCCACATGTGAGGTGGAATCAATGGGTCGTGTGGACAAGTGCATGGCTAGACAGTAGTAGTAAAAAAACTTCAGGGTCATATACAAAATACAGAGGGGGACAGTGAAAGACAGGGACTGGGTCTGTGTACTAGCACCCCACACCACACCAGCACATAGCGCCTAGGTGTAGGCTTTTGTTCATGGCAAACGAAAAAAAATGCAAAATTGGGGCATAGAAGGGAAAACAATGAAAGTCATGGACTGGTTCGCTATACTAACCCCCCAACATGTAGTGATCTTGGTCTAGGTAAAAAAAATTTTTTTTTGGTTTTGTTCCTAACAAACAAAAAAATGCAAAATTGGAGCATAAAATGGAAAAGAATGAAACACATGTACTGGGTCACCATACTAGCCCCCACACACACCACATAGTGATTTTGTTCTAGGTCAACCCAAAAATATTTTTTCATTTGGTTTTCTTCCTTGCAAATGAAAAAAATGCAACATTGGAGCATATAAGGGAAAACAATGAAAGACATGGACTGGGTCACCATACTAGCTCCCCCCACATCACATAATGATCTTGGTCTCGGTCAACAAAACAATATATTTTCATTTGGTTTTGTTCCTAACAAAAGAAAAAAATGCAAAATTGGGGCATATAAGGGAAAACAATGAAAGACGTGGACTGGGTCACCATACTAGCCCCCCCCCCACACCACATAGTGATCTTGGTCTAGCTCAACAAAACAATGTTTTTTCATTTGGTTTTGCTCCTAACAAATGAAAAAAATGCAAAATTAAGGGCATATAAGGAAAACAATGAAAGACATGGACTGGGTCACCATACTAGCCCCCCAACACACCACATAGTGATCTTGTTCTAGGTCAACCTAAAAATACTTTTTCATTTGGTTTTGTTCCCAGCAAATGAAAAAAATGCAAAATTAGGGCACAGAAGGGAAAAAATGACAGGCATGGACTGGGTCACCATACGCCCCCGACACACACACACCACATAGTGATCTTGGTCTAGGTCAAAAGAAAAATATTTTCTGTTTTCTTTTTTGTTCCTAGCAAACAAAAAATGCAAAATTGGAGCATAGAAGGGAAAACAATAAAAGACATGGTCTGGGTCACTATACTAGCCCCCACCACCACCACATGAGTGATCTTGGCCTAGGTCAACGAAAAATATTTTTTTTTTGGTTTTGTTGCTGGCAAACGAAAAAAAATTCTAAATAGGGGCAGAGAAGGGAACACAATGAACACATGGACTGGGAAGCTATATTAGGCCCCCACACCCCCACATAATGAACTTGGTCTAGGTCAACAAAAACATATGTTTTGTTTGGTTTTGTTGCTGGCAAATGGAAAAAATTCTAAATTGGGGCAGAGAAGGGAAAACAATGAAAGACATGGACTGGGAAGCTATACTAGCCCCCCTCACCCCACCACCATATAGTGATCTTGGTCTAGGTCAACAAAAAAAAAATTCCATTTGGTTTTGTTACTGGCAAATGAAAAAAATGCTGAACTGAAGCACAGAAGGAAAAACAATGAAAGACATGGACTGCGAAGCTATACTAGCCTCCCCCCACCACCAACACCACATAGTGATCTTGGTGTAGGTCAATAAAAACATAATTTTTCGTTCGGTTTTGTTGCTGGCAAACGAAAAAAATGCTGATTTGTGGAAGATAAGGGAAAAAAAGGAATAACATGCTTTTTTAAAACGAAGAATCAGTTCTCCATCTGAGGAAAGCATACACTACCCACAAATGTCCTGCAGGTAAAAAAAAAAAAAAAGCGATAATATGTTTACATTGAGCTTCATCCAATGGAAATTAAAATTTGATAAATTTGAGGAGTGAACACCAGAGCCACATGACTAAATTGTTTGTTTTGCTTCTCGGCTGAGTTAGATGTCCTCTATGGCAGCTAGAAAGTACCACCAAATCTGTCAGGGAAGGCTGCAGCAGCGCTGCTACTGCTGAGGGTTTAATGTGGTTAGTGAAAGAATTCTGGTACAAAACCAGCCAGAACGGTACATTTGGAGGGTATGGCTACACCTAGTGTATGTCCCTCTCTCTCACTCACTCTAGGCAGATGGATGACGTGCCCGCATAGTAAAACAATTCCCCTAGCACTAATCATAAGGCACCATATCTGGTTGATTTGAGGAAGATCGCATGGCCTAATGATTGGAGTACAGTGATTTTTAATAACAGAACACCAGTCCCAGCCTCAGCACAGTTACTGACTCACTCGGGGAACATGAGCGAGTCACTTGATCTCCTTGTTCATCAGTTTTCCCGCATGGAACTGAGCAGAAGCAAGACATATACGCAAAACTACAGTATGGGTTATAGCGCAGCTGTCATACCCCGGGTAAATCATTGTATCAACAATTCAATCTGCAAGACAGTCATTTCTGTGGAAGTTTTTTTTTTTTTAATACTGGTTCCTGTTCATATCTTTCCCTGCCTTTTAGTAAATGCTAGTCAGCGAAATTGCATGGATCCAGTACTGGACCGGCCAGAACAGCTAATAGTGGAAGGCTGTCGCTCTCACTCTCTGTAGCCAGACTGATTGCACGCCGGCTCCAGCCTTTGTACATGTAGGGTTGCTGTTAGGTTAGAGTAGTGCAGCATATATGAACACACTTATGACAGGGCTCAATGGGTCAGATAATAAAGCGTACATGTGTGAGAAACAGCCCAAAAATATACCAGATGCAGCAACTATGATAGGAACTTACAAAACAGCAGAAGCAGCAATAGGATGGGAGCAGCGGGAATGAGCAGCACATAGCACCTGTTTCCAAGCCGGCAGGAAAGAATGACTGGAATGCGCGATCACAAGCACACTGATCGCGGGTGTGCATGAGACCTGGGTGGTTACTAACATGCTGTGCATGGTGGGAGGTCCGCCCCAAAGATGGACATTAAGTCAGACCCGAGGGAATGTCGATTATGGATTATAAAATTAAATATACGCTTTGGCTGCCCACCAGAAAGGTAAACGAATTATTGTAGCCTCATAATGAATGCTAGTCGTTACAGAAGTTCGCGTTTTGAGAAACACTGAAATCAACAGGTACTAAGGCTGATATTTGTCCCTTTAAGTAATGCTGTTCCCAGATGTGTAGTGGATCACCCATCCCATAATGGAGTGCCAAAACACCCTGCTTCCCCCCCATCATGTGCCGGTGACCAGCACATTCATTCGCTATCCATCATGGCCTGACACCAACTGAGTTGTACTACCTGCTGTTACAGTATGCATTTAGTGACAGCTCAGTCAGCACCCTGTAGCACCCTCCGTCTCTTCTTGGTCAGTTTCTTACCTGCGCTGCCACTCAGTATCCATTCCTGGATACTCCCGCTTAAGGCAAGATACAGCAGGCAGGGGAAGTGGTGTGGCCATGTACATTCCTACCTCCCTCCAATTCTCAACAGTTTACTCCTCCTCTAACTCAGTGACCCGTGATGCTTTAGCAAGTTCAGGTGTCCATTCCATTTACTCTCCCTATCTTTGTAGCTGGTATCTACTGCTGTCCAACCGTCCAGCCCTCTATTATTCTTGACCTCCTAACTTCCATCATTTCTTTCTCTAGCTCTGTGGAGCTCTACATCCTCCCCTTTCCCAAAGGCCGTGTCCCTTCCTCCTCTGGTAACCACCACCCTATATATCCTTCATACGCTACCAAAACTTTAAGAACACATAGTCCTCTTACAGCTTACCTCATATCTGACACCTCCTAATTCACCCCTTCACAATCTGGTTTCAGGAACAAATGCTCCACTGCCACCTCCTTACTTCAGCTCAGTGACTATATCCCGACAGGGATGGCCAATGGCCAAATCACCTCATCAATTTTGGTCATCCTGGTTAAGACCTTCAACACTGACTCCCACTCCCTTCTCTTAGACTACCTCTCAACAGCTGGTTTATTTCCCTCAGCCACAAACTTGCTCAAAGCAAACCTCACTGGTACAACACAACCAGTCAAGATTTCTGATGCCATTTCCCCTCACATCCAGATTCGAACTGGTATCTCGCAGGGCTCAGTGTTAGGGCCCTTATTATTCTACATCTTTCTAAATTACTTTACATCCGTCTGCTCACCCTCCACCATACACATGTACACTGCTGATATGGTTCTTATACAACTGTCGCAACCCCGTCGAGGTTCCATCCAACTTGCAGCATGACTTTGACAACGTTCTTCTCTGGTTTGCTAACCATCCACTGTTTCTTAATGCCAAGAAGACTGTGTCCATGACCTTTGTCACAATGCAGAGACTCTATAGGCTTGCCTCCATGCCCACTTTCCTCAACCTTGATGATAATCTACTTGAGTACACATCCTCCTTCAGGTACTTGGGTGCTTGGCTGGACCAACACCGAAACTTCTCCAGACATATCAACGCCATCCTTAAAAAAGAGTGTCCCAAGCTTGGTGCCCTGTTCAGGAACTATAGTTGCATCCTTCCTCCTATTTATTTAGAACATTTTCAAAAGTGCGGAAAAGGTCTCTGACTGAAATAAGGACACCAGCAGGACCACAGAACTGCTGATAGATTATGCGGTTCATCAGGGAATCGAGGTGTTACAGAAACTAAAGAGACGCTATAACACCATGAGCAATGTTACAATCAAAAGGTCCATCATTCTGCCCCTGGCTGGAGCTTACTTCGATGGTTGGGGGGCGACTTGGCCTGGCAGCTGAAAATAAAGGAGCTGGAATTCAACTTATCTTCATGAAAACGATGATGCGTGGTTCCCCACCACCTTCCGTACACAACTATCAATATGCTGCTGTACCCTATCTGCTGTCATGTCATGCATGCACTCTACCCAGATGCTGCTTGTCCTGTCCACCATTCACCACTACCATATGATCCCCTTTACTATAGAGTCCTCCAGAATTATGACTGACTCTTTTATGGGCTCTCTCCCTCTCTCTGCCTCTCTCCCTCACTCTCTCTTTCCCTCTATCTTCCTGTCTCTCCTTCCCTCTCTTTTTCTGCGTGCTCTTTTCACTGCCTCAAAAAAGCGCCCTTTCCGCTAGCCCCCCAGCTATTCACCCCTTCTTCCTCCTCCGGTCTGTGTCCTGACTCTCCCTTGACAACAATGGCTGGTGCATCAGCTTCACTTACTAAACCAACACGGATTGATGGCGCAGTGCGAGGTGTGGCGTACAGTGCCTAAACCAACAGTGCCACTGGGATGGTGGAACATAGATATATTGACCACTGTGGATAATTTCCCAGTGCTCATCCCCAGCAGAATTGTGTGTCATAGTGCAAACACATAGGCCACGAATGAACACAGATATGTCTGACAGCGTGACTGCCAATCTGATACCAAAGACACTGTTATGTGCTCAATTCATGGTGTTTTGCAGTGGGGTCAAACTACTACATTTAGCTTGATGACCCAATTGTCTGTGTGATGGTGCTGTACTCAAACACATAAACTGAAGCACATTACCAAGGGTAAGCAGGTGAGAATAGACCCTGATTGAGACTCAGTGGGAGTCATAATGAGTGCAGTCAACTGCCATCAAGTGATGCATTTATACACAATGGGACTGTTGAACTACCAAATAACCCCCCCCCCACATACACACACACCCAAAGCAGAAGAAGAGAAAATGAGTATAATTATGTTGTAACAAGGGAAATACCATGGAGGGAAAAACAAATATCAGTGTCTGTTTTTTTTAAAATTTTGGGTGGACAATAAAAGCACTCGGAGTGGACGCGCACCACAAAGTGTGACACAGGGTACATACGTAGCACAAGAGGAAAACTGGAACCAGCACACACGGAATGATGACACAAACAAATATAGAAAAATGGATATTCGTGGCAGACAAAGACTACTAGGCCATTCCCATCTGCCAGCAGGCCCTATACAGGTAAGCATCTGCTCACCCTAAGTGATCCATGTCTCATCATAACTCACGTCAGCCCAGCTGGAGTCCTGGATTAGAGGTATACATCCCTGTAGCAATGAAGTAGCCACTCCTGGTTCCCCCCCTCACTGTTCATCACCTCCCAGCTTCACTGAGAGTCCTCTGGTGGCCACCGGCTCTCCTGGTGGCTGTTCTGGTGTCCCGAGCAGTCAAGGAGTCACCCAAGAGCAACACTGTCACTGCCTCATTATGCTTGTTACCACTGGCTACCTGTGGGTCCCCCCTACCCCTACATTAGCCTGCGTGTCTCCTCCACCCTCCCTCTTGCTCAAACCATGTCCACCCCCCAGGCTCGAACCAATATCTCCCTTTGTACTGATCCTCCCTGGATCCATTACATCCTGCTGGATCACTGTGGACAATGTCAGTTCATACACCTGGAGCAAGGCCACACCACCCGTCCCGTCTACAGAGCTCTCTCCTCACTGAGCTGCCCCCCCGAGTCTCCTTTCTTTTGCCAGTGATGCTTCTGGGCAACCCAGTATCTTCTACTGGAGCATTGCCACCCCCAGCCCCCAGCTCATTTCCCCTCTGTCTTGACCAATGCAACTCCTTTTCTTGCTTTCCTTGTGTCTCCTCCAGGTGGCCCTCCCCCCGAGAAAAAATATTTTCTTTCTTGTTTTGGTGAAATTTCAATGCTCCCAAGGGAAGTTCCCCCATGTCTTCCAGATTGTGTGCCCCGGAACCATCCTCTGAGGGAGTGTCTCCTTTCCTTCTTGCTGCTGCTCGTTCCTCCAATGGTTCCTATCAGTTGCTTCCTTCCCCTGTCAGTGTGACAAGGGGTGCATAACTGTGTTCCGGCTGTACACCCATGCTTGTCCTTCACATGTTTGTTGTGGCCACATCTGAATGTAGGCACACAATATGCAGCGTCTTCCTTCTTTTTCCTGAACCTACTGTCTTCCACCCCTCCTGAGTCGTATGTGCCTCAATGCCTCCCGATCTCCTTGATGTGTCCCTCTGCCGTGTTACTTCACCCTGCCTGGTTTGTACCTGCACAGCTGTAATAGTTCCCTGTCTTAACATCAGTGATATGTCATCATCATTTGCATCCTCCCATCCGCTGCTCACCTCTTATACTGACGGGTGTAGCGGGTTTACACGACTGGAGAGACTTAGCACACCAACCAATGCCCACCCATCCCCACCACCCCTCGAGGCTCCCCCTGGACACCTCTGGTCACTTTCCTAGTCCACCTGCCATAGTTGCTCACCTCCTGTTGAATGAAAGTTGTCCCAGTCTCGCACCAACAATTACAACTTGTCCATCATTTTACCTCCCGCTGTCTCTCATCGCCCGCCCCAATGGCCAAGGTTGCATGCTAAGGCAGTTTACCTCTCCAATTGTCTGCAAGATCTGACTGCACAGTCGCAACCTTCCTACCAACAATCTCCATTTAGTATTATCGCCACCCACAGCCAGTGTGGCACCACAATCCATCTGTCGCGTACCCCTGTCGGCTGGAGGACACCACATCGTCCCTTCTCCATAAACATTGGGACATTCCCCCCTGGGCCTGGTGTCTTCCCCCCCGGGGTACCACACCTCACCCTTCTCCAAGTCACCAAACTGGGTTGGTCCAAGATGAAGACTTTCATCCCCTTTTCAGTTGTAGTAGATAATACACAGCCCTCGTAACCAGTTCCTAATCTGGGTAAAGACTTTAGCAACTAAACACTTCTAAGAGGTTATTACAGTTTACCATAGCATTTAGCCAGAAGAAACTGCACCCCTTTGTTTTGAGCATAGATTGCATCAGTTTCCCCTCAATTGTGCTCAGCCTTGCCAGTCTGTAGTTCCCAGGATCGTCCTGGCCCACTGTTGTGGAGAGGTAACACATGTGGCTACCTCCACTCTCTGGGCACACATCCTGTATTTAGTGCAGTGTTTAACAGATCCACCAGTGGCTATGCCAGGACCCCTGCCAGCTCCCTAATCACACTGGGATGTAACCCATGTGGCCAAGGTGCCTTGTGTACCCACAGGGACCTAAGGCCACCCAGCAGCCTTTCCACCATGATGACCCCATCTGTGGCTCTCTTCCACCCCCCCGCACACCCTTTCCCTGCAGGAATGGCCCAATCCCAATCCCTCTGCCTTGTGAACAATGAAAAGAAGTGCTCCTTAAGTACTTCAGCCTTCCCGGACCCACTCACTGCCTGTCCTGATGCTAAGGCCTGTGATCCAAACACTTCTCCACACATTTATATGTAGGAAAGAGGGGTACCATACCAGGCAGCTTCTTTAAACTCCCAAACGTTTTGACTGCACGAACTGGGTAACGCAACGCAGCTTCACTTTTCCTGACAGACCGAGTGCGATTGAAGCAGATTCTCCAGTCCTCTACAGGGTGAGCCTGGTAGGTAACTGTCATGTATACAACCTCCTCTGCCAGCACACCACAGAGGATCTTGTCCAGCACCTTATGGCGATACTTTAGCATGACTACTTGGCCTTCCACACGTGCTACCCATGCAAAGACTTTACAGCGCAGGAGCACAGAGCTCCTTCTATCATCACGGTCACAATTTATTTATTTATTTATTAGCTTTTGGTAACCGGGTAAGTGCGCTAGGCAAGAGACCTGCCTATTTTCAGGCACGACCCAGGAGAGCACAGGACATTGGTTACAATATGCAGATGACTCTGCTCCATCAGCCATTAAGCAGGGGGTCCTCATTCGGGTGTGACCCAATGCTATTGGAGAGAGTTCCCACTGCCAATCCCTTCTACCTCCTTCTATTGGTGCAAAAAATTTGCCACCTTCTAGACTTTAGTTCGCAGATCAAGGGCCATACCTCTCATTGGCAGCCGGGTCCCAAAAGAGTCCCAGCCATAATTGGCTGCTCAATACTCCATTTTAAGTGCCCTTGGATCCTCACTGGACCCCACAGACAGTCCGGGTCAAAAATGGAGGGGCAAAATGCACAAAATACTAGCTGCAAGGGAAAACAGGTTAGACAAACTACATTCCTTAATACTCAGTTAACATATAATACATAAATACTACAGCCCAATAAGGGGCCCGCTTTGCCTACTTAGCAATGGCAACAATAGAGCACCTACCCCGCGCCTCAGGCAGGATTCGAGCAAGAGAACTCACAGACCCCTCCCTTCTTAGTAAACTGACTGGGTCAGCAAGCTGGCAGCTCTTAAAGAGACCACTAGATGCATTCTCGTAAACCCCAATTTATAAGGGGGCTACACTTAAGAAAATGAGAATATGCACCAAGCAGCAGCAATAGTTTCATTTGTGAATCTCATTCTCACCATGCTGTGTCAGAGGTGGTAGAACATGTTGAAATGCATTGCCTGTAAACAAAGGAGATAAGTGATGCATCACTATTCACTGCATCTTTGCATTGCACAGATAGTTGAATTTAGGTAATGTCATTCACAAACTGGTATGGAAAATCTTCATGTTCCTGTGCCCACCAACACCAAAAAAAAGTATACAGTATTACAAATTCTACACACAACAAATTAACCATGAGCTGACGACTAACTGTCAGTGAGTGGGAATGTACAGTCCATTAACCATGTAGTGAACTGTAAGAGCACACATGCACAGCACAGTCACCAAACAGAGGTGTTGGTGATAGGGGCAATGTGTCAAGGTGATGGCATGGGGTTTCGTGGAAGGTGGTGGGTACATCATGCATGATAACAGGTGGTTCAATCAAGTAGACCACAGAACATGTGCTTTTTTTGGGGGGGTATATATGGCACATGAACAGGTGGCCTCGGACGTAGGGGAGGGTGATCTCAAAGAAGTACAAGTCAGCATCTGCGAAAGGGAACATGGATTTATAGTAAACATCTGTATCACAAACATCAGCAAGGAGCAGAACACTATAGTGTGGTTGGAGATGCCGGACATTGAGGAGAGTGATTGCATATCAGTATTAGTAAGCACTAAATCAGGGTGCTGAAATGTGGGATTTATTACATCAAGGAAACAGTTAAGACTCTGAGGAGGGAGATAGCATAAATGCAAAAAATATTAAGTGCTGTATTAGGGAACATGACATAGGAGTGCATTACAAAAAGTATAAATGGGCTGTGTTACAAGGCAATGTTACAACAAATGTGTGTCTCATCATCAGTGCACTTGTAGACACCTAAAGCTCATGGGGTGCTCACTGACACACTGATAACTAATAAATACAATGTGTGAAAAGTGCAGCAGGCTACAGTACAACAGAAATGATAGATAAATAAAGCTATACATAATAGGTTTTGTTGTGCATTAGATCATTTGTAATTACCAATTCTCTAGCCATTCTGTGGTGAAATTGCAGGACTTTGGGGAAGCTTGTAGGCAGGATGAGACTAGCTGTCATGCAAAAGGAGAATGGGACAGAAATGGGGGAAGTAAATATAGAGGGACTGAAGGAGGAAGGAAGTAGGCTCGAGTTACTGATAGTGGCTGCACACCTCCCCCACCTGCTTTAGACATTGTTAGAAGTGTAGGCAGAGCAAAGGACAGGTTCTTATCAAACCAAAGGTGGGGTCTCACACAGCAGAGAATGGCAAAGTTATAGTTGGATTTCTTACAAAAGTACAAGGAAAGAAAAACAAACAAATGGCTGTGTCTTGATGGATGAAATATGGAGCACCACAGAGCCTAAATTCAGAATGGTGAGTGAGATTACAGATTCTTGGAAAAATCTGACAGTACAGCTTTAAATGGAACACAGATGAATGACACAAAATGAAACCAAAAAATGGGAAATGGCATCAGAGCGAGATGTAGCTCTTGGTAGTATGGCAAAGGCAGTTTTCATGTGCACTGACTAAATGCAAGGAAGATAAGGAAGTGTCAATGGGTGTCTACATGAGAAATGCAACATGCCCTAAATCACTTTGCCTGATAATGTAAAGTGGGAATATGAGAATCAATGGCTCAACCTGTCACATCGAGGTTGACAGAGGACAGCAAAATAGAAATGGAAGCACTAAGTGTAGAACAGTTTTGCACCCCTTCCCCCTGTTTAGAAGGCAGGAAGTGGGAGCTATTTGAAAATCAAATTGCAGTTTGGTTAATTGGAGGAGTGCACTAGAACAACAAATTTTAACAATATTTCCAGTAGGGAAGTAGATTATTCCATTTATGTCATACCTTCAATTAAAGTGAAAGAAAAATGAATTTCCTGCCATTTTTTGCTGATTATAAAAATCCTAAAAAGTATATATAAATGAAACATCACTCATTTGATAGATATTTTTCAGTTGAATAACTTTTGTGCTCAAATTACCATGCTATTATTTATCAGTTTAAAGCTCTTTGCATTTGCTTGTTGCAAAAAGTGAAAAATAATTGAACTTTCTACTATTTTTTGCTCATTATAAAAACACTACTCATTTTGTAGATATTTGTTTTGTGCTGAACAAATGTTGTGCTCACAGTACCATGCTATCATTGCTATCCTTTTTGTTTTAATATTATTTGCATTTGTTTGTTGAAAAAAGTGAAAAATAATTAAATATTCTGTTTTTTGGAGTTTGTGGTGGTCTCACAGGGCTACTGTCTATTGTTTGACTTTTCTACAAATAAAGAAAGTTGGTGAAAAAAACCGAGTCTGGTAAACACCATGGTGTCTGAGTGCTGAGTACTTTCTGCTTTTCAATATCCATTTGGGACTTTCCAGCACTTGTCCTGCAGAAGCGACCCTTCCTATGCCTCTTACTATTTATTTTGTAGGTATTATTGTGCTGACCAAATGTCATGCTCACAGTACCATGCTATCCTTTTTTGTTTTAATATTATTTGCATTTGTTTGTTGAAAAAGTGAAAAATAAGTACATTTTCTGCTGCTTTTGTTATTCATTTTTAAAAAACTAAACAGTATCTATAAATGAAACACCAATCATTTTGTAGATATTTTTGTGCTGAACAACTCTTGTGCTCACAGTACCATGCTATCATTCTTCATTTTAAAGTTTGTCACATTTGAATATGTTTAGCACAGCTAGAATACATCTGCACAGCTAGGCATCTCTCTCTTCAATGACATCATTAAAGAGCCCCTGACACCGTTAGAAAAATGTGGAAGAAATGTAAGATTTAGATAGTTCAGTTTATATTTCATGTATTTTCTATAATTATTTACCTTTTTTTCTTTATTACTGAGGACAGATGAATGAAAGAGGCTTACTGTCCCTTAGACCTTATCTGCTCTTTCTACATTATCACATATGACATCATAATCCAGGTTGCACCTGGAAACAAGCTTCTGGTCATGGTGCATTTTCAGTTTACCAACTTTTAAATAAAGAAATAAATAAAATAAATAATCCCCTTTTGGCATCATAATTATCCCCACAGCAACAGACAGTGATGTCATAAACAGAACTCTGATGTCATATGTAGGCAAGCAGCCAGAACAGATGGGGCAGTGATCCTGTTTACATGCAAATGTCCTTAGTAATAAAGAAGAATGAGAAATACAGAAACAATATTAAAATATAAGCTCACTTGTGCTGAAAATTACATTTTCTCAAAGTTGTCACAACGATGTCAGGGTCTCTTTAATGCAGCCATTTTATGATTTTTAGAGCAGGATTTTTGAATCAGGAAAGTCTGTGTTTACAATTTTCAAATGCCATGAAACTGCATGTATCCTGCTTTAATAGATGCAGTTTCAAGTATAAAGGTAAACAACAGCCTCTCCTTTACATACATATGGAGTCATTTTTGAAAAACAAAATGTGTAAAAAAGATAGTTTAGGTATCCTTTAAGCTAGCAAACTCTCATCCATTAAGCCATGTACAGATGTTTGGTATTAGGGATAGGATAAAGCTTCACCCAGGAAACTGAGATGACTCAAACTTGGCTGGCTAGTGTTTAAGCAAGCCTGGGTCAGACACCATAGGTCTGGCTAATTTTCTTTGCATTTTCTTTTTTCCTTCAAGGACTCCTCTGATATCCCACTATGTGGAGAAGCACAAGTTGATATGAAGAGACACAAGCAGGCATGAGTGAGCATCTGGAGTAAGTGACACTGACTTAGGGGTGAGGTTTGTGCAAAAGTATCCAATTAAACATGATGTTCTTATATAAACTCCTTCCCATGATAGAATCATTGATTCCACTGTTGTAGTGCACTCTCTCATTGCACCAAGCCATGCTTCTGTGCCATTTTCCATCACTGCTACACCCATATAGTGGGGTTTTGGGGGGAGCTTGTGCAGTTGGAGGGGCGGAGGATTCAGAGGATGTGGGGAAACAAAGCTGTCCACCCAGGGGGACATACAAATTTAAACAGTCAACCTAATCTTTAAAGGGCAATGCATGGTCCTCATCATGCTGCTCCCTCCCACCATACAGCCACACAGTAGTTGGAGGCTGGGGGCAGGCACAGTAGTTCTTCATGAAGACCTATCTACTTATAGTTTATAGAAAAGGTATCTCTGAAAGGGGAATATGGCCCTAAAGTGCTCCACCCACACTAATTGCTTAGCATTTGGGCTCAGGGGTTGGAGAACTGGGGACACGCACAGCTGTTCCCACAGAAAGATTTTACAGTGTATGAACCAGTTGCTGCTGCTGTAGACTGCAGAGAAGAAGATTGGGCACATGAAGACCAAAAAAACATCAAATGTTAGAGAGCAGCAAAAGGAGGGGTTTGGTGGTGGGGTTGCCTCAAAGTGAAAGGAGGGAGCGGTTATATTCAAACACATTTTATTTACCCCAGGATCATTTAGGTGAAAAACAGTTAAAGGATGGCTAGGTTATTGCAAAGGTACTTGATTTAATTGCATGTGAAAATGAAGACATACAGCAACAAATACTAATACTTGGACCCAGTGCTTCTACTCTGGATCCTAATGCCGCTTTGTCTGGGGGCTACTGATATAGAGTTGTTCAGACTTCAAGCAGTTGGGTGAGTGTTTGTTGCTTTATGCCTTCATTTTCACCAGCAATTAAGTCAATTTCTTTTGTGAAAACTTGTCCATGACTTTCTATTGGATTGGAGTGTGGTTTCATGATATATGGCAAATACATGGCATTTAGGCAAAGTCCATAAAAATAGAGCAGGGTATGTGAGATATGGAGATTATTAAATCTCCATACATAGGGGCACCATAGAGGATGGGGCAAAGGCATGTCATCATATCTCATTGTTACCAGCGCGATCTTGGCATGAGCAGCACAGTCTTAAAAGATGTTGCTTGTGATGCAAGAGGATCCCTGTGCAGTGGCAGATACAGCACTCCCCTTCAGCTTGCTGTGGTGAGTGAGGTATGCAAAGCAATGAACTTACTAACTGGTGTAGCCCCAGGCTTATCCTGGGAAGCCACAAACCAGTGACTTAGTCACTTCTATATGGGGTATGGGTGCAGGGATAGCTGGGTTGTAGCCCCTGTAAGATAATGGGAAAGCAGAGGGCAGTTCAACAAATTAAGAGCATGCAGTCATGTGGTGCGTTCCTATATTGAGTGTTAAATAGCTATATTGAAGTTAATGCAGGGGCAAGGGGGAAGGTCTCACATTTGGCCTCTAAGGGCCCCTCAACTGGAAACTGTGAGGGGCCACACAGTGAGTTGGTATCAGGGGAAGGTTTGGAAAATCTCCACACATACTCACCCTGGCCTGTAGAAGCTTGAGTCAGTAAACTGCTGGCTATTGCAGTACAGGCTGAACTGTGGAACTTGGATGGTTATGGACACCTCATATGTAAAGTCTGGGAGCATACACCGAGTAGAACTCACAGTATAGAGCATATATATCACCCCCTGTGTTGGAGTGTATGTCCATCATGTTCCTTTTACCTATAAACCGCTTTACAGCCCTGCAATACAGGCAACACAGGTTTTGTCTAGGGCTGTGGTAGGATTAGTACCAAATCCCTACTCTTTTCAAGTTGGTAGATGTTATATATACCTCAGGGGGAGGACATCTGAGAGTGTACATCAGAAGCCGCCCAGTTTGTTACTGTGTCACATACCCTCCCTCAATTCCTGAGATCTGCTGCCATCCATGTCTCTGTTAAGTGAAGTTAACTGAAGTTCTTAGGTAAAATAACCCTATTCTGTTAACAGCCATATGCAAGTAGTGACACAGTTGGCTTTATGAGGAGGACCCCAAAAAAGAAAAAAAAACATTGCAAAAAGATACCACAGAATACTGCATAGGCACACATTTGGGTTTGTGATATGACAGTGATTAGTCTGCAGAAAGTGGTCTTTAGAGGGCGTGGGGAGGGGAGGCAGCTGAAGTGGAACAAGGTGCATACAGAGCCATTGGGGGAAACCATAATGTTCAGAGTGCATAAGTTGGTGCAACTAGCTGAACATATGAAGCAGAGGCATTCACCACCCCACAGCACCTATTAGGAACCCTGCACACTTCGAGGAGTCCTTTCAGACATGTA
Source organism: Neoceratodus forsteri (assembly GCA_016271365.2). Classification (NCBI taxonomy): domain Eukaryota; kingdom Metazoa; phylum Chordata; order Ceratodontiformes; family Ceratodontidae; genus Neoceratodus; species Neoceratodus forsteri. The sequence continues at coordinate 953,418,047 of CM028134.1, forward strand.
AGCAGGAAAGTCATGATGTAAAGCTGCAGATGTTGGAACCAGGTGTTTCTCAGAACATTCAAGAGGGCCATTTATATTTGGGCACTACAAGGAAAGCAGGGAAATGGCAGAGCCCAGGGACAGGATCATGACATCTTTAACAAACACTTTGAAAGGACTTGACCTGCATTTTGGCTAACACAGTCAGATGTATAGCACTGCACAATCCTCCCCCATGCTTGAAAAGCACCCAAAGCAAACTGAGTGGTAGTCAATCAAAAAAATGAGATCAGATCCTCATTGTCTAATAACATCAGCACAAGGATACAACAAGCCACCCATTACAGACATTTGTCCCAGCCCAAACTCCTCCCCCACTTATTATACCTTCCCCCGAATTTGTGAAAAAAGTCCATTAACTAGGAACAACAGTAGTAGCCCTGTAGAAAAAAAAGTGTTAGCTGTAATATTACTGGAGCCAGTAAAGGATATACAGTCTTCGTAGCCGGTTCAGCAGAGGGGGTTAGAGGTGAAGAGAGTGGCACGGGGGGGGAGCGGAGTTTTGGACATCAAGCTGGCCAACTGCTGGAAAATAACAGTCTTTTAATCAGCATGTACAGTTAGGGCTTCAGGCCCTGAGAGTGGAGTCTTTGGTGGTGGCAATCAATTTAGACAGGTTTGCTGTAGAGTCCTCAGGTATGGAGAAGAAGCTCCCAGCCTGGAGAGTTGTTGAGGCAGTGACGTCAGCTCAGGATATGGCAGGCAGAACTTACGGAGGCTGGAATGCTGAGACAAGTAACAATGAGGGGAAGTCTGCAAGTCTGCTTCTTGAAGGGTTTCAGAGATTCGAATATTGGGTTTTGGAGATCATAGGGGAGTCCTCTAAGTCAAGCTCTGTCTAGGGGTTGATCATTCTATCCCTGGGATTGGAACTTTTACTGGTACTTTTGCTTTTTTCTTTGACTGCGGCTGCAGTTGACAGTTTTCCATCCTTCGGTGTCAGCTGCTGAGGCACCAGAAGGATTGCTTGTGTGTTGCAGAAGCATCTGTAAGAGTGTGCTGTTGCCCCGCTGGATGCAAAGTTGTGTGATTATTTGAGGGCCAGGTTTGGGAAACAAAGGTTTCAGTGGCTTCTGAAGACAGGAAGTCCCTCCTGATTTCATTCACCACAACAATGCGGACAGTCACGGATAAAGGAGGCTGTACTCTTCATCTAAGTGGTAAAGGCATCTTTTCATTTTGGTGTATGCATGCCTCCTCTGGGACAGCTCTTGTGAAAAGTCCTAAAAAATCTGTATGCAGTGCCCTTGACAAGTCAGGGGACTGCATTCTCTCACCTTCTTTAGACTATCTTCCTTTACTGGGAACTTTAAAAAAACAGTCCAGTATTAGACAGGCAAGAACTCTCTCCATTCATAGGTCAGGGTACCAGGGAGGGGTGGGCTCATTCCATCTCAGATGCAGAAGTGCCTTGGGAACAGAGTCAGCCCACTGTTTGCCATATCTTTAGTACGGTCCCATAGAAGGTGGATGAGATGATCCTGCTCTCTAATCTTGCCATGTAGATTTCCTATATTTCATTCAATTTCTTGCTGCTTTGTTTCAGTGTTCACCACCCTTATAGCCAGGGCCAGCACATCCATTGAGGTTATGGTGCAGACAGCTTGTAGCTCATTCATGTCTAAGAGTAAATGAGCAAACATACTCTCAATGGTGAGGTCATACTGCCTGTTGAAGTGGGAACCAGAGCCAATAGCATTTTGTTGTGGGAGTCAGCACGCTAATGGGAGGCCTGCAAACTTTAACATGGTATGACACTATTAAGAGACATGATTCAGTTACTACCACACTCAGTCAGTGCATGGTGTGTCATTTCAGCAGGGGCCAATTGGGAATATGGATGCAAATGAATTTTGCTTACAATAGTGGAGAGCTCTTCCATTTGGTGGCCATCTTAGTCAGTGTCCAGGCCACACACCCTACAACCACCTTTTTTAAGGTAGATACATAGATACATTGATGGTTAAAGAAACAAATTGACTCAGAGTCCATTGAGTCTGTTCTGTTATTTCTGCATTGCTTTATTCTGCCCTTTGCAAGGTCTCCCTAATTCTGCCTCCCTTTTGTTTATAAATAACCAACTGGAAATATTCCAGTGTCTTTTGAACCCCAAGGTAGTTCCAGCATTGATCATATAGAGTCTGTTCCACCTATCCATCACCTGTTTTTAAGAGAAATAATTGTTGAAGTCCTTTATGAATTTCCCACCTTCCATGTTGATTTTGTGTTCCCTGGTGGCTGTGTTGTTCCTTTATTTAAATAATCCTGTGGAATCCACCTGGTTATTTTCTTGCATGTATTTGTATGTTTCTATCACACCCCCTTTCCCTCCTGTCCCCCAGGAAGTTCATGTTAAGACTGACTAACCTTTCCTTATAGGTCTTAGCGTGCCGCACCTGGGTCATATTTGTAGCCTCCTCAGATTAGCCTCTAACCTCACATTCATGCTCCCCAGGGAGTTCAGGTTAAGACTAACTAACCTTTCCTCATAGGTCTTAGCCTGCTGCACATGGTTCATTTTTGTTGCTTTCCTCAAAATAGTCTTTAACTTCACTCTATCCTTCTTCAGATGTGGGTTCCAAGACTGCATACAAAACTCCAGATGTAGACTAAATAATGATCTTTACAGTGACAATACCTTTTTATTGTGGCTAATGAAACCTCAACTGATGCATCCCAGTATCCTGTTGTCATTTCCACATGCCATACTGCATTGGGAAGAAACTTTTTTTTTGTATTTAGTATACTTCATCCTCTGCTCTCCCAAGCCACCATACTTTGGTCCTACCTCCCCACCCAGCCCCATTTCCTGCCTTCTCTGGGACTTACCTTCAAGTCTCGTCCTCACTGGTTTATCAATCCGTGTGGGGCCCCTGGGTTTGGACCCACTCCCAAAACAGTTAGAGCTTGGCTTGGCATGACAGCTTCAATCAACAGGTTGAACCCTGTGACAAGGAACAGACATCATAATGTTGCAGCTAATTTTTTTTCTTTAGAGGTCACAACCCCTGAGATGTTGACAGAGAGAGAGAGAGCTCAGGGGATGCACATATGCATGATGATGCACGTCAGCATGTGTCAGAGCATGTTGGCATCATCCTTTTCTGTGAACCAACTGTACCACCTCCTGTGGTCACCCAGGTGGCAGCAATGCAGCGGAGACTGTGTGCCCCCTCTCTGAGGATGAGGACATTCAGTGGGATGCTCAACCCTCCTCAGGCCTGAAATCCACTTCCTCAGAGTCGTTGCCGAACCTGGGTCATAGGCACCACAAGCAGTACCACTGCACTGGTGGGTTGGCTATAAGAGGCTTTAAAACTGTTGTTAATATCACTCCTAGGTCTCTTTCTCCTGTTTAGTGCTCTACTGTGACACCATTCATGCAATATTTCATCTGCAGAATTTTCTTTTCAGTGTGCATTACTTTACATATTTTGAACTTGAATTTCAATAGTCAAATTCTGTATCACTGCTCCAGACCTTCCACATCTCTTTTCATATTGCTATGTCCTTCTCATTGCCCACTGCCTTGCAAAATTTGTGTCATCCATCAGCAGACTCACTTTACCCTGCAACCCTACCTGGATGTTACTTCCATACATGTTAAAAACTATTGGCCCCCATGACAGACCCCTGTGACACCTAAACTGTGACCCCCCTGACATAAAAAAATCGATAATTCAAGATCACACAATGAGATCTTTTTTTTCTCCTCCACTGGTGGCCCCCTTTGGACCTTGTGGCTCCCACAGCCTCATCTCACACCATCCCTGGGACTTAACTTTGGGCCACTGAGTGCCCCACAGATTGTCACCTGTAGTGGAGCCATCAAGGAGTCCCCCAGGTTCTCTTCTGGTGCTGCATTCAGATCTGTGGTCCCTGTGACCAATAAACAGTGTAAGGTCTGCAGGGCTCCGTGGGGCAGGATGCTGCAGCTAGTGATGTTTTCCCCTGAATCCATAGACACTCCATGGAGGTGGTGCTTTGACGTGTGCACATTGGAGGATGTGCCTATGTCTCCAGCCAGGAAGTGTCCCTCACCCAGAACTGCTGACCAGCCATACTGCCTCACATGGTCACCTAGGAGGCAGTGTTATGGTGTCACAGTATGCCCTCCCTCCTCCTTCCTTCCTCCCTGGAGGAGGAGATCATCTGCTGGGATGCCCAATCCTCCTCCTCCCAACCAAGCCGCAAGTGGCCCAGGGTCATTCCTGACCCCAGAGTGCCAATGTGATGGTAGGTGAGGCATGGGTGACTCTGCCCTCTGTGCCCCCAGGCCGGCTCACGTGCTGCATTCTGTCAGTCACACAGTTATCAGTTCATATAATTAGCCCTTCTTCTAATCCTAGGTCCTTTACTTTCTGTATAGGGCCCATATTCTGCACTGAATCAACTGTGTTTGGCACAAATCCCAACACTAAGGATTTATTAAACTTTTTCATGAATGGGACCACTACTGGCACTGACTGTTTAACAGGCTAGGAAGAGAAGAGTCCAAGCTGCAGGTAGTTAGTAAAGGTGAGAGAAGTGAGTCAGAGCCATCTGTGTTTCAGCTTTAGAAACAGAGAAATGTAGAAAGCCAGCAGAATAAGGCTTTGTGGTCTATCAGTTCTGCCCAGTGCAAGGTACATACCCCTTAGAGGTTTATGACCAACCTCTCCTATTGTGCCTGTCTCACTTGCATCCTATGACTATCTAACACTGTTATGAATCTCTCCTACAGTTTTTGTATTGATTTGTGCTTACAGCAGCTTAGTGCACCCCTTCACCACTCTTCCCATAAAATACTACTTCCTAGCATTCCTCCTGAATCTACCCACCACACACACACACACACACACACACACACACACTCTAGTTCACTGTTGCTTTCCTTAGTGGTCTTATTCCCACTGGCATGGAACAATTCACTGGAGTTCAACTTATTTATGCCCTCCATGTCTTTGAAAGTCTCAATCGTGTTTCTCCTCTCCTTCCTGGTGTTCTGAGATTACATGCTTTGACTATCCAGTCTCTGCACATTGGTCTTCCTCTGCTGACCCTGTATCACCTTGGTCATTCTACTCTGTACTGACTCCAACCTGTTGATGCCATTCTTCAGGTGAGGGCTCAAAAACTGCACACAGTATGCTATGTGTGGCCTCACTAGGGTTCTGCACAAAGACAACCTCCTTCCTCTTACAGGTGTACCCCTACCTATACAACCCAGTAATGTGTTCACTGTATCCACTGCTTTATAACATTTTGCAGATGTTTTAAGGTTGCTTGAAACTGCTAGCCCAGGATCTCTTTCCTCCTATGTCAGCATCACTGCAAGATTCTCCAACCTTTACTCTTCTTTTTTTTTTTTTGACACCCACATACGTGATCTTGCATTTTTTGGAACTGACGTTCTGATGTCAGATCCCAAATGACATTTCCTGACTTTCCAGATCCTTCTTCATATTTCCAGTCCATCCACATTGCCACAGAGCTTGCTGCCACTAGCAAAGATGCTAATTTTACCTATAATGTCAGCTCTAAAATAACTAAGATGTTAATAAGTACCAGACTGAGCACCAATCCCTATGGGTCCCTACTAATGACCTTTCCCATGCTCAAGTATTCCCAGTTAACTGCCACCCTCTGCTTTCTCCCTCCTAGCCAATTGCCTACCTACTTGGTCAGTCTACCCAACACCTCAGTGTTCCCCAGTTTCTACCATAAGGAACAAAGTCAAAGGCCTTGCTAATTTCTACACACAATGGCCTCAATTCCTGAAGGTCAATACAGGGCTTGCATAAGCCCTATGGCAAACCCTGTACTGTGCTGACTTCATTGGCATGTCATGCATCCGATTCTAAAAGGTTGCATGCATTTGTGACACTGTACCCTTTTTATGGTGACTTGCACCAGATATGTGGCACAAACCCCATAAAAAGATCAGTGAAGTTAAACTAGCAAAAGCTGGTGTAAATCGTGGCATGTGGTGCACAGGAGGATAGGGGGCTGAGAATCCCCGTGTGAGAACTGTGTAATGCTACAAGCCCCATGCATTCAGTGCACCCAGACCTTACGGCATTCAAATTCTGTTGAGAAATGAGCTCACATCTCTACTGCCTGGTCCTTATCCAAAACCTTGTTACTCAGTCAAAAAGTTTATTTAATTTGTGTGACAAGACCTCCATGCCACAGACCCATGCTATTTGTTATCTTGCAGCCTATTTGCTGCTATAAACTATTCCAGCCTTTCAATTAGAATGGTTTCCATCATCTTGCCAATTCTGGATGTCAAACTGCAGTTTCCTGGCTCATCCTTGGTCTCACTCGTATGAAGGGGTACCACATTTGCTGTACTACAGTCCCTAGGTACTATTGCAAACTCCAGGGAACATTTGTAAAGGAAACCCACACTCTGGGAAGGAGGAAAAAGGTGCATTGAGGTACCAGGTACCAGATGTCATTATCATTGGCTTTTTTTTCTTTTTTTTTTTCTATATAGCTTTTTACCATCGGGGCTCCGGGGCAGGCAAGCAGCAGTCATTCTGTGGAGGATGTTAAGCTGCCCTGCTTACAGGTAGAGATGTTGTGAAATTATATTTTGCTGGTGAAATTGTGGCGAAATTGACAATTTCTCCCCATGAAACATTTTGCAAAATTCTGCCGTTCCACAAAATGTTTCTTCGGGTGCAAAGTTGCAAAAATTCACCTGTGGAATGCTGAATTTCACCATGAAATGCACAATTTCACCTGAAACAGTAAAATTTTGCCCACTCACAGCCAAAACTTTGCTATTCAACTGGCAAAATTTTGCATTTCGTGGGTGAAATTTCACGTTATATGACCAAAATTTTGTATTTTGCACCCACAAAATATTTTGTGAAATGTGCAAAATTCGCAAAATATTTTGCATGACAAAATTTCATCATTTTGTACATCTCTGCCCACAGGGCTTCATTGACAGGACCTGATAATTACTGAGAAAATCACAATGGGGTTTGAGAAGGGACTTTGCAGATTGTTATACTGCGTGCCATGTGAGAATATATAACTGGTATTTTAAACTGATCATCATTAAATCTGTAAAAACAATAGTTTCTTTCTCCATCGTATCTTCCAGCAGTAAGTGTGTATACCTAATTCATTTAGTCATTACCTGTAAGCCAACTAGGGACATTTTATTAAGGTGTCTTAGGGTGTTTTAGGTAGTGTTTACATGTATTAAATAATTATATTATTGCACTGTGTACATTTTCATGTCGTGCTGTGGTCACTACCCAGATAGTATTTAAGATCCAGTGTAGTATTGTTGTCTCAGCGCTTAATGAAGCTCCTATAGAGGGAGCAAAACTCTGCTGGGCTTGTTTGCAATGGTGGCAACTCATTTTTACATATATCTTTTTAAGTGTGTGTATATTGTTAAGTCAATAAATTTGTATTTCTTTGCAAGACACTCTTTTCAGTTTGGACTCTCACTGTAATTCCACTTATTCCGTGGCACCTATAACTCACTTCCCACCTCACTCCTTCTTTTTTCTTTTATTTTTAATTCAATATGCTTTATTCATTTTTCCTTTCCATTATATACGTTTGGCTATAAGGCACAGACATTGTCATACATAAATCAAGAACATGACATATTAGCCTTGTGGTTACATCGGCTCAATAACAACTATTACTAACTACGTCTACAACTTTATCTTACCCCCTTAGTACCCTTCCCCCCTCATTCTACCTCCTATCCCCCCTTCCTATTTCCTCCCCCCTCTCATCCCACCCATCAAGTGTGTATATACTGCCTTCGGTATGACAGCAATATTAATCTACCACTAAAGGAAAGCAGTCAAAGAACCATAGACCATTATGGGTTCCATGCAGTGAGTAAAGCATCAAGGGATCCCCATCTAGACTGGTATAGATGAGAATGGTTATTCATGTGCAAAATATGTTTTTCAAATTGAAGAGCTATGAGCACTTCCCTATACCATTCCAAGACCAACAACCTTGCTTTGTCTTTCCAATGTCTCATAATAATGAGTTTGGCTATGGCAGAAACCAAACCTAAGTGTGCCTTCCTGACCCTTGGGATACCCTTCAGGAAATGATATAGTAAGCATATTTCTGGAATGAAAAGGGAATCAAGCCCAAGCAACGGATTCAACAACTGCTTGAAAGATTGCCACAAGGTCTGGGCCACGAGCAGTCCCACAACATGTGATATAAGGAACCCGGAGTTTGATTACGCCGAGAACAAGTGGATGAGGGGACAGGACCCAATTTGTGTAATTTAACTGGCATGTAGTATAGATTATTCATAATATTAAACTGTATAAATCGTAATCTGTCCTGCTTAACAAATGTATAAACATTCTTCCATGCCTTTTCCCAAGACCCTACTTCAGTTGTGACTGATAGTTCTTGGGCCCAATAATAGCAGATCCCCCGGGATAGGTTGGTGTCAATAGATTGCATCTCCTTGTAGACCTTGGACACTGCATGGGATTCTCTAGTTGCCGGTAGGAGCCTGTTCAGTGTTTCCACATGTGACCAATTTATATCCACCCGCCCCAAATGAGTTTTAACTGCCTCTTCAATCTGCTTATATTTAAAAAAGTTTGTGACAGGCACATCAAAACGTGAACGAAAAGCAGTGAAGGATATCAACTTATCATTCTCTGATAAGTCAGCAACCTTCTTGTCAATCAAAAGAGGCCAGAATGTGGGTAAGATGGGTTTTTGATCAGTTTTAAAATGGGGGTTACCAACTATTGGTTGTTCCAGGGATACATGCCAATTGCACGAGAGGTGAACTCGTAGTTGATGGAGAGCTCTAATCGACCATCCAATGGGAGTGTTCTTCAGCATTCTGAGAAGCTTCTTAGGACTAACATAGATCAGAGATGAGAGAGTACCTTGATGTTGGGATATTAGGGACCTTTCTATATCCAGCCACAGGGGAATATAAGCCTGACCTTCAATTTCCCATCCTGCCTTTGACCAGTAAACCACTCTACTAAGATGGTGGGCACAATAATAGGTAAAAAAGGAGGGCAATGCTAATCCACCCTGCAACTTGGGCCACGTGAGCTTACTATATGACCTCCTAACACTTTTGCCTTTCCACAAGAAGGTGCTTAACATAGTCTGGAGCTGGCTAAACCATTTTTTGGGAAGATAACACCCAAGCATCCCTGGTGGGTATAATACCCTGGGTAGAACATTCATTTTTATAATATTTATTCTTCCCCATAATGTGAGTGGAAGGCTTTCCCATCTATCCAAGTCCGATTTAATGACTTTGATCAAGTCTGTAAGGTTAAGCTTAATCATAGTGGGAATATCTCTGCAACCTGTATTCCAAGGTAAGTAAGGGTGTGAGGTGCCCACTCCAAACTAGTGTTATTTATAGCCATCTGGGTAGTCTTATAATTCAAGGGAAAGACCTTGGTCTTGGAAATGTTAAGCTTATAGCAGGAAACCACTGCAAAGGACTTAATCTCTTCCATAAGAGCAGGGATCCCTATTACAGGGTCCTCCATATGTATCAGCAGGTCATCCACATAAATGGACAGGACATACCGCTGTTCTCCAATTTTAATACCTTGAATTTGTGGGGAGGAGATTAGCTTCCTAGCTAGGGGTTCCAAATAAAGATTAAACAAAAGGGGGGATAAGGGGCAACCCTGTCTGGTCCCTCTCTGGAGTCGGAGATGGTCAGACAAGATTCCATTGCACCAGACTTGCGCTGACGGGTAAGTATACAATATCCTGACCCATTTAACGAACTCTGTAGGGAGGCCATATTGTTCCAACACTAGAAATAAGAAATCCCAGGAGACCATATCAAAAGCCTTCTCGGCATCCAAGGACAGCAACACCGCAGCTGAGTCAGAGTCCCTGGATGCCGAGAGGATATGCATAACCTTCCGCATATGATCAACAGATGATCTACCTGCCATAAAACCAATTTGCTCATGATCAATAAGAGAATAAGAGTAGCTAACACGGGACTTAATCTATTGGCCATAATTTTGGCTAAAATCTTTACATCTGTATTGATCTGGGAGATGGGCCGGTAAATATCGGGATTACGGGGATCCTTACCTGACTTGGGTATAAGAATAATCAACGCTTTCAGGAAGCTATCTTCTGACATACCTTCCAGATACCAAAAATTAGACACCTCTGTTAGTAGGGGGGCAATTTCTGATGTGCACGCTTTACAGTATATAGGTTATTAGAAAGACCATCTGGTCCAGGAGATTTATTCAATGTTAATTGCTGGATTGCCTGCATTACTTCCTGCACTGTGACCGGGTTGCCAAGTGACTTGGCATTTTGGGGGACCACCTTAGGCAGCACTATTGAGGCAAGGTAATTAAAAATAGTTTGGGTTTTGGGGCGATCAATCTGGTCAACTGAGTACAGCCTCAGGTAATATGTCCTCAACTCATCTACAACTTCTCTGGGTGATGTTATAATTTGGTTACCCACTTTAATACATGAAATAAAGTGAGAGGCCTCGGCTTGTCTAAGCCTAAAATCTATCCTTCTTTTTTCTTATCTTAACTACCTCTCCCTTACCCTCTCCCTACTCCTTCTTACCCTCATCTTTACATTCAATAACTAACTGTTCCTGTCCTCCTTTTCCCCTCCAACCTCATCATCCTCCCCTCCTCTCCCTACCCCTTGCACCTAATTCCTACTCCCCCACCACTCTATGCTTCCTTATGCTCTTTTCCTAACTACTTTGTTTGTACATTTTAACATTGAATGATGTCTGCAAGTCACGATTGCAAATCTGTACCTTTTATGTTTTGAGCACTGTGTACCTTATACTATTAACCTTGAAAGATGTCTACAAGTTATGCTTATATATCTGTACCGTTTACGTTTACATATTGTAACAAGACCTTATTTATGTAATTTCCCCTATGTACCTTTACTTTGTACCAAGACATTATGTATGTAATTTCCCCTGTGTGTAAACGCTCCCCAGGACCTTCTATGAATGAGCTTGTGCAATGGAGTTTTCCTGCGATAAACATGAACTTGAACTATGGGAGTGTTGCATGGCTATTCAGATTGTTTGCCTTTATTGATCCTACCCCAGTGCCCCATTTTCTGTTTTCTCCCTCTATTATCCTGGGCCCCCAGAACATGGTCACACATGCACGTGGAGGCGTGCATGCGCTCTGTGGTTCCAGTGATGGCCCCTTCCTCTAACCTGGCCTAATGCTTCACTCCTTTATCAGCTTGGCACTACCACCTAGCCTCCACCCAGTAGCAGCCAACAGCTGGAGAAGCCCACATCCTTTCCAGGGATAAAATTTGCAAGTAGTGTTTTATTATTATCAATAACATTAAATAAATAGAATTGTGCAGGATAGGTCTTTTACAGGCAATTCAAAAAAAACAAAGTCCTTCATCTGAGATTAGCTCTCAATCTAAAGCTCAGTCTGTCTCTCCCCCCCCCCAACAACAGATTGCTCTCTTTATATAAAATGTCTCTTCCTGGCAATTAACTTCTGCATCCTGAACTCATTAAGAAACGTCTTTTTTCTCACAAGATGTATCACAGTTGTTGTCAATTTATTTCCTTGCAGGTGCAACAAAATAGAGCATTGTGTCCCAGAACCAATCTCCTGTTGACAAATTTGCAAATGAGTTTGTTGACCTCAAACTACATCTCAGTGTTTGCCCCTCAGCTTTAAATAGTTTTCTGCAAACATTTCAAAAATATAACTATATACATTTTAAAATGAAGGGATTGCAGTTTCACACAAACAGTATCACAAAAAGATTCAATTATATTTTTATAACAACAGATATTTTTTTTTCTAATTGTTTTACCAGGAGTGACACACTAAGCTGAAAGCTTGTTTACAGGTGCAACCTGGAAGCATAGGAAAGTTGAGTGACTTGCTCAAGGTTACACAGTATGCAAGTGGAGGCTATGGGATTCAAACCCAGGTCTCTAGATTTGCAGGTGAGAGCCTTAAACCTCTGTGCTATACTGCCTCCATATGCAAGGGGGAAGAAAAGATAGAAACAGCAAGTGAAGATAGAGAGATAGTGAGAGGGGGAGAATTATGAGTCTATCATAGTGATCAGTTCCTAGGTCTCATAAGAACATTTGATTGTGCAACTAGGCAGACAAGAGACAGAAAAGCAAAGGACTAAACAGATCCTTGCTTTTATTTCTTTATGCATAACAAATGGGGCATGCTCGTAATTAACATTGTCTAATATCCTCCTCTTTAAGAGGGAACCTGTTTTTTTTTAAACAGGTTTCCAAAATTTTCTCTTAATTCTCTTCTAACATTGTCGTATAACCTTTGTAGTTCTGTGCATATGTAGTATCCCTTTTTCCATAAGAACCCAAACAGCAAACAGTTAAGTTTAAAGCCACACGTTTTTTCAACCTTCTGAATTCTCAATTCCTAATCCAGATTGTGACAGAAAATCAGCATTGACTTTCTTTTTTCCAGATCTATGCATCACTTTGAATTTAAATTGCTGTAGTGCCAGGTACCACCTTGTGATTCTGGAATTTTTATTGTTTATAGCAGCCAACAGAAAGGATTCTGATAATTTCTAAGTATAAAGTCAGCCCCTAGCAAATAAAACTTAAGATTCTCCATGGCTCACTTTGCCACAAAGTATTCCTTTTCAATGGCAGAGTACCTTTCTCTCTCTGTTGTGCAATTTCCTATTGATATATAAAATAGAATGTTCCTTCTCATCTACATTCTGACTCAAGACTGCACCTAGGCCCACCTCTCATGCATCTGTCTGTAACAAAATTTGGTTATCAAAGTTTGGGCTGCTTGAAGCAGTTGTTGAGCATAATGTCACCTTGAAGGTCTGAAAAGCCTCATCACACTCTGGGGACCATTTCACATTATTCAGGCACTGTTTCTTCATCAGTTCAGTATGGTGGGTAGCTATTTGGGCAAAGTTGGGAGTGAATCTCTGATAGTAACCAGCCAGTTCTAAAACTGACCAGGCATCTTTCTCTTTGTTTTAGGGACAGGACTGTTAATAACAGCTTCTATTTTAGAAATCTCTGGCTTTACTTCTCCATTTCCCAAAACATATCCCAAATATTTGGTTTCCTACATGCCCAATGCACATTTGGTATGTTTAATGGTCAGACCTGCCTTTTTGATAAACTGGATAAATGCTTGTAGGTGTTCCAGGTAGCTTTCCCAGTCCTGACTGTACACCAATACATCATCCAGGTAAGCAGTACAATAGCCAGTGAAAGTAGCTAAAATTACATTCGTGTACCACTGGAATGTAATGGGAGTGCCCTGTAACCTAGACAGCATGGTGATGAACTGATAGAATCCAACAGGAGTGGCAAATGCAGTTTTTTCTCTGAATTCTTTAGCTAGGGTAATTTGCCAGTAACCCTTGGTGAGATTGAGAGTACTGATTTATTTCACACTTCCCAATCTGTTCACCATGTCATCTATTCTGGGGATAGAATAACTGTCAAATCTGAACACCTGATTAAGTTTCTAAAATCAAGTAAGATTCTTATACCCCATTCTTTTTAATTTGCAGTCACCATTAGTGGTGATCAAGTGTTTCTCGACTCTTCTATGATGCCCGACTGATTGTTTCATTTTTTGTATTCCCTTAACCACTTCTGCTCTTAACCACTCTGGTAATCTGTATGTCTTTTGCCTAATAGAGCAAGCATTCCCTATCACTATTACATGCTCAACCTCTTTTTGCTTGGCTTGATATTGTGGTAAAAGTGCTATTAAATATCTTTACCATGTCACACATTTCTGCGGTTTGTTCTGTTGATGAGGAAACATTCACCTTTACAGCATCAGCAGTTACAATGTGTTCTAGTCTGTCATAAACTATATCAATATCTTCTTTATCAATTTCTGGTAAAGCTAACAAACCAGCCTTTGTTGTTTTTCAGCTCATTTCCTCAGGAGGTTAGCATGGTAAATCATAGTGGGATTTTTCCTATCAGGGGTCTCAATCTGATATTTAACTGTGGCAGTATGTCTAAGCACTTTATAAGGCCCTTGCCACTTCATTAACAGTTTATTTGCTGTAGTGGGTAACAGTAGCAAGCCAAACAAAAAAAATACAGCACTAGGCAACAGGATACACTGAACTCAGTGTTTCAGATAATGGTGTTGTGGGTATATTGTCCATCCAGAAATTTGTCAAAAACATCCCAAAATAGACTGCCTGGAGTCATTTACATCTGTATAAACATCTAGGATAAAGGGCAGACGTTCATTTTTTTCCATTGTGGACGTCATTTCAGCAGTTACCAGTTCAGTTTCATTGAACTAAGCTGATTCCTGACTGATTAATTGCCATGTGTGCATGCCTGTGTATTTGTGTGTTTGTGGGGGGGGGGGGGTACCTTGTCATTAATGTGGGTTGCCTCAGCACAGTGAGTAACAGCAACAACAATTAAACTGAACAACTATCAGCCCTTTTTCACTGTGAGCTAAGGCAAAGCTGACTCCTGATGACCGATAATGTAAACTGTTGTGTAGGTAGGTGTGTTTGTGTGTAAGTTTTGGAGGGTTGGTATTATCAGCAGGGTCTGCACTGCAACTTTGTTTGTGTTAGTTGTATAGAATATAAATCCTTCTGACTTTTTTGGTCTCTTGTTTCCTTGCCCCAGCCCCCTTTCCTGACTTTCATGCCATACATCATCTGACTGAAAAGCAAAACAGACCCAATAGAGGCAACTCCTCTTACAAATGACAAATAAATTAAATGGCGCTTAGACTGTAAGACACAATCTGTGTCAAGCAGGCAAATTTGGGAGATGAGGGTAGTTATATACCATCCTTTCGGAGCCTTTATTAGAACAAATCTCAATATATAAATTCTAGAACATGAATGGCATAGCAGTTAAGTATAAGTCTGCCTCTCATGGCATTAGAAGTTGGGAGGACTGCATTAGCTATTAATGATTATTTCTTTTTTTTTCATTATCTTTGCTTGTCACAGCGGCCAAGGGTTGTGGCAGAACATGCAGCAGTGAATGGAAGAATTATCGGGGACCAGGAAAACAAACTGAGTCTTTAGTTGTTTGAAAGTAACTTGCTCTGTTACAGTGAGTGCAGCATTCAGCGTAGGGGTAGTGGCTGATCAGAGGCAGCTGGCAGCTTAGAGATTGGAAAGCAAGGAAGCAAATGGAGTTAGGAGTGACTTGCACGTTGATTTAAAAGTTAATGGGGGTTTCTTTTGTGTTTTTTTCACTTTTAGCAAACACTGCTGTCTCAGATTCAGGGATCAGGGAAACAGATGGAGTTTAGCTTGTATGGGGGGAATTGTGTGAGAGATCACAAGGTTATCAGCAGGAGCAGAGTTAGCAGGGACACAGACTAACATTGTTTTGTTTGGTGTTGTTTATTTTTTTCAAACAGGAGTGGAACCGGAGTAACAATGTAGTGGAGACAAAAGACAAAGGAGCCACTCAGAAGAGGGTGACAAAAGGTGCCAAATTCAAACTGACCAAGGAGCTTTATATACCAGGGCAGATTAAATCTCTCCCTCAGTTCAACTCTCTGGGCACTAGGAGTTGTGAGTACTGCATTAACTATTATCTCTTTTTTTTTTCATCTTCTAGGCTTGTCACAGCTGTAAGGGGTTGTGGCAGAACTTGTGGCAGTGAACGGAGGAATTATCAGGTATCGGGGAAGCAAACAGAGACTCTGGTTGTTTGAAAATAACCTGAATTGCTATGGGGAGTGCATTGTTCAGGGCAAGGGTAGCAGCTGATCAGAGGCAGTGTGTGGCTTAGAGATTGGAGAGCAAGGAAGCAAACAGAGTTGGGAGTGACTCACATGTTGATTTAAAAGTTGTTTTTTTTTGTGATTTTTTTTTTTCTCTTTTAGCAAACACTATTGTCTCCATTCATCTACAGGTTGTAGGAGTGGGAAGCCGAGGAGTACAGCACTGAAAGGAAGAGGGGAGCAGTCCTGATAGCAGCAGACTGAAAAGGCTGATGGTTTCTTTTGTTAACAGGGGAACTGGAGGTTGGTCCCACAATCCCTCCCCCAATCTCGTCCACCCCAGGGTACTTTAGATTTATTGTGCACCAACAGGGGCAGCTTCCTGAGGATACAGGTGCATTGGAATAGGCACAATTGAAGGATTCAATCAGCTATACAGACTTAATCACAGGGGAATATCTCCAATAGGATGGGGTATAGTCAATAAGAGGGGGAGACTGAGGGAAACAACTGAAGGGAGGAGAGGAACAGAAGGAGACTAACAAAAAAATCTTAAAAGGGCATAGAGCAACCACAGTGCATAGAGTGAAAGGGTAATCAACCAGAACAGAAAGATGCAGGGAGTGGTGCAGTGTTTTGAGTGTGGTGCAGTGGTTTTCAGGAGAATGTTCTGGGTGCTGTGGTACTGCTCCATTTGCAGTCATCTCTGCAGCTTGAAGGTGGAGGTTGTAAGTCTCTGGGATGAGCTGGAAGGAGTAGTGGAGACAGTCTCCCTCACCCAGAGGCCACCATGTCCCAACCATTGCCACAGTGGCTTTCCAGGCAGATGGTTGGATGGAATATGATGGGCTCAAGGATAGTTGGAGGGTCAGAGGCATATCCCCCATCCTGTCCAGCTCAGCAGTTCCTTCACTGTTCTGGAGGAGGAGGAGAATTCCACAAGGGTACCTGAGGCTGTGGCCAGGGAGGAAGTGAGGGTCTTCCAAGATGGAGACCAAGTGGTGGGAAGAAGAGGACGCCATGGGAAGAGGAAGTTGCTCCTATTGAGTGACTTGATTGTCTGGGGGCAGGACCTGGGCATGTATAGCAGGAAGGAGAGAGAGGTCAAGTGCCTTTCAGGAGGCAGAGCCCAAAGGGAGGGGGAACAAATCCTAAAGATCGCTGATGCAGTGGCAAGGAGGGGAGGGCTGGAGGTCATTGTTCACCTGGGAAAAATGACCTATCCAAGAACAGGGCAAGTGTGGAGTAGGTACAGAAGGACTTCTGAGAGTTGGGAGGGCACCTGGGGAAGGCTGCAAGCTCCATGACTTTCTCAGAGGTGCTGCCAGTCAACTACAATGGGGGGGGATAGAAATCTCTGCATCAGAAGCTTAAATGCATGGTTGAAGGGTTGGTATAACGATAAAGGGTATGGCTTCATTGGGGACTGGAGACCCCCCTGGAATGACTGGGCCCTGTATAGTGGTGATGGACTGCATCTGTCCAGAAAGGGGAAAGCAGTCATATATCGACAGTTTAAATGCATCATTGATGAGCATTTAAACTAGCGGGGGGGGCAGCAAATGTGAACAGAGAAACTCATGCAGCCCACCTCCTTACAAGGTAAAGAAACCAGAAATGAGGTGCAGGAAGATTAGTTGTTGACAGGGACTCCTGAAGCAGGTGGAAAGGGAGAAGCAGAGGTATCAAGGCCATATAAGAAATATAAATGGGGTGGTGGGAAGACGCACGGATACAAAGCAGGAGTAGAGGGAGGATAGGCTGCAGTACATGGAAGGCCATGGCAACTAATGTGCACAGCCTGGGAAATAAAATCCCAGACATAGAGGCCTTATTAGTGGAGGCAGACATGGACATAGCAGCAATAACAGAGACATGGTACACTGCAAATCATGGATGGGACAGAAATATACTTGGTTATGCTCTGTTCAGGAGGGATGGGAGGGTAAAAGAGGATGGGGGGTTGCCGTGTATGTCAGAGAAGGTATAAAGGTAACAGAGGTGAAGGGTAGATGGGGGAGACCGAGGCACGATGGGTCACCCTGGAACCTGGCTATGGCATAGCAATGCACACAGGGGTGTTCTATAGACCTCCAGCACAGGGGGAGGAAGTGGACAGGGAGTTAGTAGAGGAAATACACATGATGGCAACTAAAGGTGAAATTCTGCTGCTGGGTGATTTCAACATGCTAGATGTGGATTGGACCACCCAGGCAGCTGCTTCAACCAGAAGAAGAGGCATCCTGGATTCCCTACAGGAAGCAGGTCTCAGGCAGCTAGTGCTTGAGCCCACCAGGGACAGGTCAGTACTTGACTGGGTACTGACCAATGGGAACAGAATGGCAGAAGTCCAGGTAGAAGGATCACTGGGGTCCAGTGACCACCACATAGTAAGGTTTAGCATGGGGACAGGGACTCAGACAAGCCACAGAAAGGTGAAGGTTTTGGATTTCAGAAGAGCAGACTTCACTGAAATGGGGAGGTGTATCCAAGTAGCCCTGGCAAAGAGGGAGGTAAGAGGAGAGGCTGAGAAGCAGTGGGAGCACCTAAAAAGAGCCATAATGGAAGTGACGAACCAGTGCACCAGGTTGGTATCCTAAGGTAAGAGAAGGACAAAGCCACCATGGTTCTCAAGAGAGGTGGCAGAAAAAGTAAGGGCTAAAAGGCAGAGTTTCAGGAAATATAAGGTGATCCAAAGGGAGGAGGACAGGGAGGTGTACCTAGAATGTCTAAGGGAAGCAGGGAAGGTGGCTAGGAGCACAAAGGCGTGGACTGAGGAAGGATTAGCACAGACAGTGGAGAAAGAGGGCAAGACATTCTATAGGTACTGTACATCAATGAAAGAAGAAAAAATTGGGGGGATTGTAAAGCTCAAAGTGGATGAAAGAGAGTAAGGAGGGAGTCCTAGAAAATGCCGAAATTCTGAATAAATACTTCTCTTCAGTATTCAGTTAAGAGGGGGAGTGTCAGGGTCCACAGCTGGACAGCAAATACAAAGTAGGAGGACAGGTGGACACTACTCCATTCACAGTGGAGAGAGTCCTTGAGGAGCTTGTAAAAATTAAGGTGGACAAAGCAATGGGACCAGATGGCATACACCCGAGGATATTGAGGGAGCTGTGGTGGGAACTAGCAGTGCCTCTGGCAGCCATGTTCACCGAATCACTCAACACAGGAGTGGTTCCAGAGGACTGGAGAAGGGCACATGTAGTCCCTTTACACAAAAGTGGGAGCAGGGAGGAGGTAGGGAACTATAGGCCAGGCAGACTCACCTCAGTTGTGGGCAGGATTATGGAGGCAATGCTTAAAGAAAGAGCAGTAGGACACTTGGAATCCAAAGGGGCCCAGGATCCAAGGAAACGTAGTTTCACATTAAGAAGGTCATGTCAAATGAATCTGATTGATTTTTTGACTGGGTGACTAAGGAGGTTAATCAAGGGAGAGCGGTGGATGTCACCTACCTCGATTTCAGCAAGTCTTCGACACCGTCCCACATAAAAGGTTGGTTAACAAGATGGGTAGTCTGGGCATGTGTCACATTGTGGTAAACTGGGCTAAGAACTGGTTAACAGACAGTAAGCAGATAGTGGTGGTTAATGGGATTCAAGCCAGGGAGAGAGGTGACCAGTGGAGTGCCTCAGGGATCAGTCCTGGGGGCAGTCCTGTTTAATGTATTCATTAGTGACATTGCGGAAGAGCTGGAGGAAAATGTCTGGCTGTTTGAGGATGACACCAAGATATGCAAAAGGAAAGATACACCGGGGGGGGTAGAAAAAATGAGGAGTGACCTGGGAGAGCTTGAAAACTGGTCTGAGTTCTGGCAGCTGAGGTTCAATTTCAAAAAGTGCAAATTAATGCACCTGGGAAAAGGGAACTCCAGGGAGAGCTCCAGGATGGGGGGAGGGCATTGCTGATGATTGCCAAAGAGGAAAGGGATCGGAGGGTTCTCATTTCAGATGACCTAGAGGTGTCTAAGCAGAGTACAAAGGCTGTAGGGAGGGCCAGTGGCATGCTGGGATGCATAAGCAGAGGTATCACTAGTAGAAGGATGGAGGTATTGATGCCATTGTGTAAAAACACTGGTGAGGCCTCACCTAGATTATTATGTGTAGTTCTGGATGCTGCATCTTTGTAAGTATAATTGACAGGGTGGATGCAGTCCAGAGAAGGGTGACAAAGATGGTACAGGTCTTGCACCAGAAAACATATGAGGGGAGATTGAAGGACCTCAACATGTACTCACTGGAGGAGAGAAGGGATCGGGGTCATATGATAGAAATATTCAAGTACCTTAGGGGTGTAAACAAGGTGCAGGGGGGCAATATCTTCCAATTTAGGAGAACTACAGGAATGAGGGTGCATGAAATGAAATTGGAAGGAGGCAGATTGAGGGGCAATGTGAGGATGTTTTTCTTCACAGAAAGGGTGGTGGACGCATGGAATGGTTTGCCACAGGAGGTGGTGGGAGCAAGCACAGTAGCAGGATTTAAACGTGCATTGGATAGACATGGGATAGACATAAGGGAATCCTAGAATTGGGAAAGAGAAGGGGAGAAGAAAGTCTTTGATCAAGTAAGATCAGATGCTGCAAGCAACGGTAGGATTTTGGGCAGACTGGATGGGCCTGGCAGTCCTTATCTGCTGACAATATCTATGTTACTATGTCCAGTATTACAGACTCCCAAAAGGGCTGTGAACAAAACCAGGCATGAGGACTGCCTGTAAAACTACTTTAAGACAATTCTCAAACTGCTTAAACTGCTTTGCCATTTTGTACTTTAATGTTTAGTTGCCAATATCAGATATAACTACTTGAGGATTACTAGTTATTATGTTCTGGTTCTGGTGTAGATCCAGTGTGTCCCCCAACTAAATTTGCTGCTTGTCTGCCTCTGATACTAATGTGCTGGTATAGCTGCGAGGCCATTCTCTGCAAAGAACAGGTGTGCTCAGCTCTGAGATTCTCTTCCTCTTTAATCTGTTTGGTAAAAAGTAGTTATATTTTCCTGGGGGTTGAAATCTTGAGGGCACTAATACTGCAGAGGGCTTCTGGAATTGGCATCACTGGTCACTGAAATCAACCCAGCTGATGTACACCAGATCCAGGGCCAGCTGGCTGAAGGTGCAGTAGTAAAGCTTTGCTAGACTAGAGAGCTGTGCCAAAATGCCTAATGAGTGGGGCTTACATTTACCCTGCATTTTTTTCATGATGAACATTTGCTATTTTGATTGTTAAAGGGGAAGTAAACATTGCAGAGGTCACTCAAATTGTGAAAGCACAAGACAAGACCATTCAAACAAGCTGCTAGGCTTAGCTTTAGGTGTCAAGAGTCCTGAGACACAAATATCAAATTATCTGTAAATGAAAACAAAGCAGCAGCCATTTCATGTAATCTTGAAACAGGAAGTGACGTCACTGAGGAACCAGCTGTATGTTGTTCATTATAACTTGCCCCTCAGTGACATCACTTTTTGTCTCAGGATCCCATGAAATGGCTGTTGCCTTGTTTTGATTTATAGTGAATCTAGGTATTCATATCTCAGGACTCTTGACACCTACAAGGAAGTTCAATACCTCATTTGAAATATCTTTTTATGGGCTTTCACAATTTGAGAGACTCCTGTAATGTGTACTTCCCCATTAAATCAAATATGATGCTATTCCCATTCGTGCTGTCTACAATTTTCTTAGGTAAACATATGTAAACTCCATGGTGGAAGACGGTGGATTGTTATTGAATGTAATAGTGCCAGGGGAACAAGATTAAAAAATGTGTTTATTATTTTTTATGTTGATTGCGCACATGCACAAGAAACATGTTGCGTCAGCTTTCTCCACAAGTAGGTTGTGGAGGCGTGGCACTGTTGTGCCCAATGCCCCCACAGCCTGCAAAGGCTTGTCCTGCTTCCCTCAATGCCATGGCACGCTGCTGCTGACAGTAGTTCAGCCAGCATGCCACAACTTTCTAAAAAATCAGCCGCTGCAGTCAGGGGCCGCCTCGTCATTGCAGCGTCAGCCATCCGCTGCAATGAGGGAGCGACCCATCATTGCAGGGCGGGATGTAGGACCCCTGATATTGTTCATGAACATGGCGGTGGCTTGCCACCATATTCAAAAACAATATTTACCCCCACCATGTTTATTTGCTGATGGGGGAGCCCACTCCCTGTCGGCATAATGTAAACACCCCCCCCATTTAATTGTCTGCCGACGGGTGCCCAATCACGTCAACAGAAGAATTCCCCTTTTTGTTGTTTGCCGATGGGGTGCCCAATCCCCATCGGCAGAAAGGAATCCCCCCTTTTGTTGTTTGCTGATGGGGGTGCACAATCCCTCATCGGCTACAGCTGCCCCCCCCAAAAAAAACAAGACTTTGGTGGCACTCTGGGAGCCCAACCCAGCATGCCATATGCCCATTGACGACGGGGGTGCCCAATACCCCGTTGGCTACAGCTGTCCCCCCCAAAGCCAGAATCTGGTGTCATGCTGGGAACCCACCCCAGCGTGCCATATGCCCCTGTAAAGTTGAAAACGGTCCCACGACAGTTTCTTGTTTTTTTTGCACCTGAAAAAAAGGAAACAGTCCCGCGTAGTCTCCCTGCCCCCCTTCCACAACCCGCACCCGCCCACTGAGCACCCAGCCTCCTCACACACCCCCTCACCCCATACTTACCTCCGGAGCTCAGCGTGACGATTTTCTGTGGACCAGGAACACGTCTGCACTCTTCAAAGCCGACCACAAACTGAGGAAATGCCGGTAAGCTGTATAATGTAATGAATAGGGTTTTTTCAACTGTAGTGCATATCTCAGGCATTTTTGGGGAATTTGTTCACCAAATTTTCAACATGGGGTTTTTGGGACCCCTCCTCATGAATTCTTCAACTGTCATGGTGTTAATCGGCCCCGAAAGGTGGTTTCAAGGTCACTGTGGAACCCTAGAGTGATTAACGAAATATTAATGCTGTGTTCATGAGGTGGGCCCTCAAAAACCTATGTTCAAAATTTAGTGGGAAAAATCCAAAAGCGACTGTTTTACGAAAGTGTCGTTGTGCAGTTGCTATGCACACTCATAACTTCGCGAATTTACAATATTTTCAAGCCAGATTTTCAACATTTGCATTTTGTCACACCTCCTTGTGAGCAGTACAGCTGTCATTGTTCACATCCTGGCCAAAATGTGTTTTCACACTTCCAGTGCAGAATAGCACGGTCGCTGTGGGAAATCAGTGTTCAGGACAGATTAAGAAAATGACAGTGACACTGTTCATGAGTAGAGGTCCTAAAATGCCTATGTTGAAAATTTGGTAATGATACACCATAAAATGACTGTGTTACGAGCGTGCGTAGCGCAGTTGGCATGCATGCTTGTAACTTCGCGAATTTATATTCTCACTCCAGATTTTCAACATTGCCATTTTCCCACACCTACTTATGAACAGTACAGCTGTCATTTTTCCCATCCTGGCCAAAATGTGTTTTCACACTTCTGGTGCAGAATAGAGCGGTCGCTGTTGTAAATCACTGTTTGGGACAGATTAAGAAAATGACAATGATACTGTTCATGAGCAGAGGTCCTAAAATGCCTATGTTGAAAATTTGGTGATGATAGCCCATCAATTGACAGTGTTACAAGTGTGCATTGCGCACTTTCCACGCACTCTTGTAACCTAGCAAATTTGTAATATTGTCACGCCACATTTTCAACAGCGGCATTTTTTCACACCTCCTTATGAACACTACAGCTGTCATTTTTCACATCCTGGTTAAAACATGTTTTTGCACTCCTGCTAGAGAATAGCACAGTCACTCTGGGAAATCAGTGTTTGGGACAGATTAAGATCGACTGAGTGAGAGGGGCGAGTAACCGAGCTCAACTGAGCTCTGTCAGAACTGCTGCAGATTTGCTTGTGGGCAGACAAAGGCCCCAACACAAGATCCCAGTACAAAAGGGCAGCCTGCAGCACTGGTAGAAACACAACAAGAGAGCGAATGAAGGAGGGGGAGTGAGCGAACTCACCGAAGCGCTGTCAGGACTGCTGCCGATTTCTTTGTGGGCAGAAAAAGGCATCAGTGCAGGCAGGGGCCCAGTACAAAAGGCCAGCCTGCAGCGGCGGGAGAAACAGTATGAGCGAGTGAGACAGGGGGGCTTAGTGAGCTCAACAGAGCTCTATAAGGACTGCTGCAGATTTCTTTGTGGGCAGAAAAAGGTGCCAATGCAGGCAGGAACCCCATACAAAAGGGCAGCTTGCTGCGCCAGGACAAACAGAATGAGCGCATGAAAGAGGGAGACTGAGCGACCTCAACAGAGCTCTGTTGGGACAGCTGCGGATTTCTTTGTGGAAGACAAAGGTGCCAATGAAGCCAGGAGCCCCATACAAAAGCGCAGTCTGCATCGCCAAGAGAAACAGAACAAGCGAGTGACAGAGCGGTAGTGAGCGAGCTCAACGGAGCTCTATTGTGACTGCTGCGGATTTCTTTGTGGGCAGAACATGTGCCAACGCAGGCAGGAGCCCAGTACAAAAGGCCAGCTTGCAGCGCTAGCAGAAACGGAATGCGTGAGTGACAGAGGGGGAGTGAGCGAGCTCAATGGAGCTGTGTTGGGACTCCTTCAGATTTCTTTCTGGCCAGAAAAAGCTGTCAATGCAGGCAGGAGCCCAGTACAAAAGGACAGCCTGCAGCACCAGGAGACACAGAACGAGTGAGTAATGGAGGGGGAATCAGAGAGCTCAACGGAGCTCTGTTGGGACTGCTGCAGATTTGTTTGTGGGCAGAAAAAGGCAGCAATGCACGCAGGGGCACAATACAAAAGGGCACCCTGCAATGGCAGGAAAACCAGAATGAGCAAGTGGGTGAGCTCAGCGGACCTGTATTGTAACTGCTGCAAGTTTCTTTGTGGGCATAAGAAGGCAGCAACACAGGCAGGAGCTCAGTAGACAAGGGCAGCCTGCAGCGCCAGCAGAAACGGAATGAGTGAGTGAGTGAGAGAAGGAGAGTGAGTGAGCTCAACAGAGCTTTGTCTGGAGTGCTGCAGATTTTTTTGTGGGCAGAAAAAGGCACCAACACAGCCTGCAGCACCGGGAGAACCAGAAGGAGTGAATAAGTGAGACAGGGGGAGTGAGCAACCTCAACGGAGCCCTGTTGGGACAGCTGTGGATTTCTTTGTGGGCAGGAAAAAGCCACCAACACAGGCAGGAGCCCAGTACAAAAGGGCAGCCTGCAGCGTCAGGAGAAACAGAATGAGCGAGTGAGAGAGCGGAGTGAGCCACCTCAATGGAGCTCTGTTGGGACAGCTGCAGATTTCTTCCTCGGCAGAACAAGGTGCCAATGCAGGCAGCAGCCCCGTACAAAAGAGCAGCCTGCAGCACTGGAACAAGCAGACTGAGACAGTGACAGAGGTCCACTGAGCAAGCTCAGCAGACCAAAGCAATCAACATTTGGCATTGACAAATGCTTGTCAATGTTGGGTACTACTTGATAGAATCTGTGTCGCGAAGATGAGTCACAATAGTTTAACAGTTGATGAAGGGGTTTACTCCTAACCTTTGTTGTTATTATTATTCATCTCTGCTGTCTACATATGAAGTAAATTCAAGTAAGATGTGAGAAGAGATGGAGAAAAAAAAAACACATGAGGTTTTTGGGAATGCTCTGGTTCTGTTCTGGAATATGAATCTACTCAAACCAGTCTGCCATAAAAGTGTGGCAAATAGAGTTGCAATCAGTTTTCACATAACTTTCTGCAAGCAGCACCACTTCGGGGTGGGTGGAATACAAGACCACTGAAAACCGGGTCCAGTGGGTCCACTGTGTGTTAAGATGGGGAAGGACTGTTCCCTGTTTGTACTCTAGCATTCCAGGCACCTATCATTCTTGCCACTCTCCTCTGAATCCTTTGATGTGTACTCGTGGTATTGGTAAATCCAATTATTGGTGGTAGCTACTGCTAGCTAGAGGAACAGACAGATAGGCAGGCAAGCAGACAGACATACAGACAATGGTGCATCATCAAAGCCAGCTACTGTCTTGCAGTTTTGGTTTCAGGATAAGTGCAGAATGAATGTTGTTGGTTAGTAGGTTGAGGATATAGTGATAAAATACATTTCAGCCCAAACGGACCTGGGGATTTCTGTCAGCAACTCATTTGTTAGTCAGTATAGCTCAGTTGGCAACATATCTGTCCTTGGGCCAGAAGGTTAAAGGTTCTAGTTCCACACCAGGACTTGGGCTCATACCAAAAAACATTGGTAGCCAAATGAAGCACTAGTGTGTGTGTGTGTTGGGGGGGTGCTGTACTGTCGGGGTGTGCCATCCTTTAGATGAGATGTTAAACTGAGGTCCCTTCTACCCATCTCTGGTGCTGTTCTGGTGGGTGTCGAGGAGAAAGTGAAAGAACCCAAGGCACTTTTAGTAAGAGTAGTGGATTTTCCCTAATGTCTTGGCCAATAATCCCTTTCCATTAAAACCTGTTCAAGCGGTTAAGAAATGAATTTCTGTGAATGTGGCGTAGATGGGATACAATAAAGTATTTAGAAGGCCTATGACTTCAAAATATAGGGAACCTGGAGTATTTTAACTTCCAAAATGTGTGGACTGAAATTATTTTGACTTTCAAAAATTGACAGCTGGAAGTATTTTGACTTCAATAAAACTGAAATGACTTCCAGATTTCAACCCATGAAAGTATTTGACTTCCATCCCCCCCAAAAAAATATTTGAAGCCCTGACTGTACTCTTTAAGCCTTATTTAAAAAGCTTACATCCCCAATTCCAGTATTTGAGGGTTAGAAGGAACTGCAGTGATGAACTGGACAATCCTGAACCAAAGAAATGTATGAGGAGTAGATTTTTGCAAAGTGGGTACAATCCAGATTTATTAGATCAGCCAAAAATGGAAGTAGACACCACTAGTCATGACAGACTCTTCATTAAAAAGGGAAGAAGGAAGAGTGTTACACAACCAGTCAGTTTTATTAGCATTTATGGATGCCAGTCTATGGAATTGAGAAACATTATCATTAAGAACTGGAGCATTATTAGCTCAAACCCAGTTTTACACAATTGTTGTGAAAGCATACCTAGATTCACCTACAAGAGGGCAAATAATCCTTTAGATTGCCTCATGAACAGTTTGTAGCCTAAAGTCGAGAAATCTAAATTTTGGTTTCCAAACATTGCATTAGGTAGGAAAAAAGGGCAGACTAGGAGGGCCACGTGATCCCTATCTGCTATCACCTTCTATGTTTCTATGAACTTTCCCAAAGGGAATTACAAATGTAGTCACTGTAAATACTGTACTTCTATAGAGGAAAACATGCTGCTTCATGAACATTAATGCTACTAAGACTTTTAAAGTTAGACACTTCATTAACTGCGATACAACTCATATTGTGTATTTGACTTACTGTACCTGTGGTGCTTTTTATGTAGCAAAATACTTGTAGAGCTTTTCAGTTATGGGTAGAAGAGCACATGAAAGCCATTCAGATAGGTTACAAAAATAATGCACTTTCATGTGAAAGGACACTCAACACTTGGAAACCAAAATTTCAATTTTGTGTGATCAAAAAAGTAAAAGTGAGGTGATGGGGGGGGGGGACCCGGAAACATTACTATTGAGAAAAGAGGCAATATGGATTATACAATTAAGAGGTCAATATCCACCAAGACTAAACATTAAAACCGATGTGATATCTCTGAGCAAAAAAGAAGAAATAAGAGTTACAGTATTTAACTGACTTCATATTCTGTTTTCTCCTTACGGGTTCCAGGATTTGGTGCTTAAACTTACAATTGAATTAACAGAAAGAAATTTGCCAACCACAAGGGGAGGGGGAAGTAACATGTTCATACGGTATATAGCTCATGAATTAAACATTTTTTAAATAAGTTCCTCAATTTTAATGCCTTAAATGGCAATAGCGTAGGATGCTTCATCTGTATAGCAACAAGAAGTGCCTTAATCACTTTGGTGATTATCTAAGTATTAGCCTACTCATTTGAGTGAATTTTTTTTTTTTATATAAATAAGAAATGTAACTGGTGTGTACTGCACCTGCTGTTGTTTAATTGCACCTTGGGGTTTAGAATTTTAAAATCATACTTCCCCACCAGTTTTGTTATCCCTTGAGAAAGTCTGAGGATGGGACTTCCGGAGGCACTGGGGAATTAATGGCAGCTTAACTCAGTAGCTTCTGTGGTCTCTAGACTAAATCAAAGCACATCTGCCTGTTACGTGAAGAACTCCCCAGCTAAAAGTACCAGATCTAAAGCTAACATCATGATGACTCAAGGGACACCAGTATGTAGACTAAAAGATTTGATCTGTCAAGAAAAAGAAAGCTTGAACTTACCAACGGTTGAGACCTCTGAGAGTATGGCGTGTACTCAGCTTTGAGAAAGCGAGGATACCAGCCTAATTGCCACCAACATCCAGACTGCCAAGACAGTTAATAAAATTGATCAGTCCTTAACTGATCTGCGAGCCAATATCAACAAAATAGAACATTGAGCTGATCAGTTAGAAATGGGCTTCATTGCAGTTTCAGAGCAATCTGACCACCACAACCATCTCCTGCTTTATTTGCTGTCCCAGGAAAGAGAATTAATGAACAGACTGAACAATCTGGAGGGCTGCAGCAGAAGACAAAATCAGAGAACATATGGTATGCCTGAGAGGGCAGAGGCAAAAGTGCTGAATGTGATGTCGTTTTTGCAGGTAGTATATAAGGAGGCCCTACAATTGCCAGATGATTTTGACCTTAGCATGGACCGAGCACATAAATCCTTGGTCCCATGGCCCAGTAACGTTGGTGCTCAGACAAGGTCTTTTGTGCTCAAGTTAACTTCCTATGCAACGAAGGAGGAACTACTGACCTGGGCCTGGAGACAAAGAGATATCCATTACAAATAAAATAGAATCACCTTGGATAATGACTACACAACCATGGTACAGGAGAACAGCAAGATGCTCTGGGCCATACTCAAGCAACTCCAGGCCAAGAATGTCAAACCACAGATCTTATACCCAGCCCGACTTCGAGTAGAGACTGAAAGTGGGATGCAAATCTTTCAGTACCTCCTGGCAGCAACTGCATACCTTGAGAGAATGGGAATAGTGGTCCCTCCACTTCAGAAAGATCGATTAGAGAGGGAGTTACATAGATCCACCTGGTCAGTGGCCCAGAAGGGGCACACACAAGCAGGATCAAGACCGGGAAATCACAGATCAAGCATCTGATTAGATGTTGCAGCAACTTTAAAGCCATACTCCTCACCAATCCTCCTCCAGAGCCTGATGAGCGATACACAGGGCAGACCAGTGGCTAGTCAAACTATGCAGGAGCACTTGGCTGAAAATCCACACACCTGAAGAGACACCATAGGATTTGGCTGTCTTTTGCTCCAGTTCTTGCAACGTCACTTTGAGGCTCCTTCTAGTTTGCTCCACGGGAGGTCTCCCTGTGAACATGCTGCAAGATGCATGCAAAGTGTTCTGGAAGTTGAAAAAGAAAATTCTGTGGGACATGATTCAGTGGTAAGTGGGCTCCCTTATTCCTCAACTATTCCTTTTCCCTCAGATCAATGTTTTGTGCTTTCAAGACAGTAAAAGTTATACTGAGGGTTTAAAACTCATGGTTCAACTGAGCGGGGGTGAGAGGTAGCGTGTTCTCTCAGTTACTTATTAGATCATGAGCAGAATCTGAAACTTTTGGAACGACTGATAGACTAAGGCTATGGCGATCAACCTGCAAGTACATGCAATGCCTATATGTTAAATGTCTCAATGTTTCATACAGGGTGGCTTAAAATTAGCAATACTTCAGAGTATAGGTTTGCAATACTCTGTTTTTTTTTCTCTCATTAGGCCACCAAATGATGTACATATGTTATGTTGAAGTTTCTAAATTCATACTCATTTAAGCTGGATGGGGGGGTTGGTTGGGACTTGGGGTGGTGGGGAGAACACAAATTACACCAATGGGAAAAACAAGGTGCCCCAAGTTAATTGGGGCAATGGTGTGAGCGAGGCTTCCCCCTGGACCACTGCCCCTCCTTTACAACAGCTGCCTAAATTTAATGTGTGCGGCCTCCCTGATTTCAAATAATGGCAACATCCCTGCAGATTATGAGAGCTCAACTTAAATAGGTAGTAAAGAATCTTAATAATAAACAGGCCAGGCGGGCGCTAGGAGAGCCACCACAGAAATAGGCAACTACACCCACTTGGCTCTGTACCCCATCGCTGGACAGGCTGCGGTTGTAGGGGTTCGGCTCCTCCTTCCCTGGACACAAGACAGCCAAATTCCCACTTACAGTGGGAACATAGTGTCAGAGTGGTGACACAATCCAGACAGTAGACACCAGTTGTCTGATCTAGGAGGCATAAGATAGGGCAGTTAATAACCCTGCTCATCTAATCTAATACAGTTTATTTGTTTCAGCCCTGTGCTGTTCTTTTCTGGGGCACAAGTGTTTATTTATTTATTTATTTATTTATTTATTTATTTATTTATTTCAGTTTAGGATTAATACCTTTGAGTCCAGGACTCATTTTCAAAGGTTCCAGGTCATTGTTGTACAAACATTGCAAATATAACAGTGTTTAGAGAAAATAGAAAACAGTTACAGGCATTCAAATACCAATTAATTATATACACCCAATGATAGGTTGAAGAGGATAGGGTCAAATAGGGGTCAGCCCTTGGTTCACTAGTCTGTAGGTCAATCTAGGTGGAAGGGGGGGGTAGGGGGTCAGCCAGGGATGGCGTCATTGTCGAAGGAGTGGTTTTTCAGAGGAGTGGGCCTCATTTGCAGAGGGGGGTTTGAGGAGGTAAAGGAGGGGGGGGTAGGGTGGCAGAAATCCTGTCACATTAGTGCAGGCAAGCACAGCTCTTTTTGGTGTCAAGAAGGGATCTGAGCCCAGATTTGAAAGTACTAATCTTGGGTGATTCTGTGAAGTTAGCAGGTAGCTCATTGTACCATTTCGGTCCTTGGTACAGGATGGAGTTCTGGGCGAGTTTTGTCCTTTTGAAGGGAATCACCAGCCAATTTGTAGCCATGCTTTTAGTTGATTTGGTGGAAACTGCCGGTGTAAGGAGGCAACCCAGTTCAGGGGAGGTAAGTCCAAGAAGCACTTTTTTCAGAAGTCAAAACAAGGCACTGCGTCAGCATATGGTCTAAAAGCAAAACAAAATGGTTGTATAAAATGCATGCTGAAAATAGAGTTAAAAATGTATGTTTCTGCCTTAGGTCTTCTTCAGGAAATATCTTAAAGAGAAAAAAAAAACAAAGTTAGTGTAGAGAGGAGGTAAAATGATATATATGTATGTGGGGAAAGAAGAAAGGGGGGGCTCAGGGAGAAAAAGTGATAAATGGTAAGATTAAGAGAGAATCTGTGAAAGAAAAAGGTGATGATGGGAAAGATAAAGCATAATAGGAGTGAAAGAGCTAGGGAAGTTCCCCGGTGGGGACTAATTAACAGGGCCTAGTAAGAAGGCTGAAAGGTGACAAACATGTGGGAAGGAGTCAGGGATGGAGACTTATGGTGAAAATGAAAAATAAATTAAATGAGTACAAAAACAAATAGACTTTAGGGAAAAAAGGGATGGCTAAAAGATGTTAGTGGAAAATAAGTCTATCATTTAAACCAGAGGGCTGCTGGGAGCCAAGGCGGATGATCAGCTTGGCTTCCATGTTTTTTCTAGTCATTGACACTGTGGTCCCTGGAGATAAAGTGGGATACAATGGGTTTAGCAGTTTCACCATTCCTGACTGCTCTGTAATGTTCCCTGAAATGGTCAGCAAGACGCCTACCAGTTTCTCTGATGTAAATAGCTGTACATGTCCTGCAAAGAATACAATACACCACATTGGTGGATCTGCATGAGAACTCCTTGGTGATGTGAAAAATACCTGTAGGCCCCTGAATTTCAGTCACACTGGAAATAAATTTGCAGGTGTAGCAGCGAGTCCTGTTGCAAGGTTTGGTACCTGGGAGGGAGGAACTGTTAGGAGTAGGTAGGCTGCTTTTAACCAGGAGATTCCGCAGGCTAGGTGACTGGTGGTAGGAGGCAATAGGTAGTTCTGTAAAGGAAGCACCAATGTTAGGGGTCAGTTTGCAAAATGGGAAAGTTACTGGTGATGATCCTGTGAAGAGAAGGTGTGCTCTGATAGAAAGGAAGCACTAGTGGAATTCGCCGTTGTTCTTGTGTGACAGTATCCTTCCTGCGGGGGTCAAGGTTATGGGGCATGTTACTGACCCAGGAGAGTGCTCTGTCCACTGTGCTTTTAGGGTACCCCTTGTTAATAAAAAAACTATGCGTTATTTGGGTCTGCTCAGCAAAATTCTCTTCTTCACTGCATAACCTGCGAAGTCTAAGAAACTGTGAATAAGGCAGGCCATTCTTGACATGTTTAGGATGGAAGGAGTTGTGGAGGAGAAAACTGTGAGGTCAGTGGGTTTGTAATAAACTGATGTCTTCAGACCCATACCTCTCAAGTGTTCCTGATTTTCAGGGACATCCCAGATTTTGTCTCAAAATTTTACTCTGTCCCTCCTAAAATTTGTCTTTTTGTGGCTAAACAGTGGGAACTGTAAGCACAAAACAATGTCAAGCATTAAAGTTACAGACTTGTTCTTTAGAAAATGCATTTTGTGCTGAGCCCCATATTCTACCAGCTTTCTGGGTAGATATCTGTAATTTTGAAGATGTGTCCCTGATTTTGGTCCTTTGTCCCTGATTTTTTTAAACCTTGTCCCTGTTTTATGAGGCAGGAGGTTGAGAGGTATGTTCAGACCAGTGTTCTGTACTGACAGCTGGATATCCAGAAAAGGCAGTGCAGAGGAGGATACTTCTACAGTGCATTGAAAGGAAGGATGGGCCGTGGTAAACTTGTCAAGGAAGACATGGACACTTTCCCTGGAGCAGGAGGTGGACCCCGCACAGTCATCAATGTAGCATTTGTAGAGTTCAGGCATAGTTCCTGTGAATGAGAGAAAAAAAATGTTCCTCCACCCAACCCACAAACAGATTAGCAAAGTTGGGACCCATCATGGTACCCATGGCAACTCCACTGACCTGCTGAAAAAACTGTTATTAAAACAAAAAGCATTGAGTGTAAGAACTAGTTCTGCCAGACAAGTTAGTGTGTGTGTGGGTGGCTACTGGACTTCCTGTTTATTCAAGAAATGCTGCAAAGCTGTCAGATCATCATCATGGGGGATCACTGTGTAAAGAGATTTGATGTCCATGGTGAAGATGAGCTGATGAGAGTCACTGAATCTGAACCTGTCAAATAACTGGAGAGCATGGTTAGTGTCTTTAACATAGGAGGGCAGGGACTCAACAAGGGGTCTCATGAGGCTGTCCAAAAATGCAGAGATGTGGGATGTGGGGCAAGAGCAGGCAGACACTATGGGATGACCCAGGTTACCTGTTTTGTGGATTTTGAGAAGGAGATAAAATCTGGATGTCTGGGGATGCTGAACTATGAGTCTCTTTGCAGAAGCAGGGAACTCTTTGTTTTCAATAGCAGAGGTGATGGTGGTGGTGACCTCAGTCTGATAGTCAGCAGTGGGGTCCTATGGAAGAAAAGAATAAAACCTGGTGTCAGAGAGTTGCCGTGTGGCTTCAGTGATGTATTGCTCCTTTTGCCAGACCACAGCAGCACCTCCCTTATCAGCTGGTTTGATAACAATGTCATTCCTACATTGCAGAGATCTGAGGGCTGCAAACTCACCAGGTGTCAGGTTGGAATGGTTGTGCCTGCAATGAAGATTGAAGTTAGTGGTGTTTTCCATGCATTGGTTAACAAAATAATCAACAGCAGCAAAACGTCCTGGAGGGGCTGTCCATACACTTCACTGGGGATTGATGTCATTGATTGTTCTGGTGATACTGTCATCATCTGTGGGAAGAGGAGTCTCATTAGAAAAATGAGCTGTAAGGCGTACTGTATGATAGAAGCACTGCTGATCAACTTGAACCTGGGGTGCATCAAGATATCTGGGTGTGGGCACAAAAGAGAAACCTTTGCTAAGGAGTGATTGCTTATCTTGTGTCAGGAGGAATACAAAATACCAAATTGTTAGATTGTGTCTGACTAGAGGGCTCATGTTGGTTGTTGATCTGCTGGGTGAGAGACTGGAATTTAACAGATTTGGTGTCCTTGAGGAACTGAAAGAGAGTGGAGTTAAGGTTTTGGATGCAGTGTTTAATAAAAGGAAGGTTATGTGGAGCCGTTCGCTGCAGGAAATCCTTTTGCCTTTGAATGGTTTTGTCCACAGAGATCAGCTGTGTTTTAATGGAGAGAATGGCGTGTGTGATAAGTTTCCTAGAGGAAGTTTTCAAATGTTTATTAGTGGAGGAAACATGTATCTCAGATCCAAATGAACAAGGATGGAATTTCAAACAGAAACCTTTAGGAATAATATCCAGGTGGCAGCTATTTTTCCCTAAAGTCTATTTGTTTTTGTACTCATTTAATTTATTTTTCATTTTCATCATAAGTCTCCATCTCTATCTCCTTCCACACATTTGTCACCTTTCAGCCTTCTTACTAGGCCCTGTTACTTAGCCCCACCAGGGAACTTCCCTAGCTCTTTCACTCCTATTGTGCTTTATCTTTCCCATCATCACCTTTTTGTTTTACAGAGTCCCTCTTAATCTTACCATTTATCGCTTCTTCTCCCTGAGCCTCCCCTTTCTTCTTTCACCACATATATACAGTATATATATCTCATTTTACCTCCCCTCTTCACTAACTTTGTTTTTTTTCTCTTTTAGATATTTCCTGAAGAAGACCTAAGGTCGAAACGTAGATTTTTAACTCTGTTTTCTATTTTCAGCATGCATTTTATATAACCATTTTGTTTTGTTTTTTCAGAAGTAGTCAGGTTTTGTATTGTGCTTTAAGATGGAGTGGGAGCCATCCAGTTTCAGTATAGAGTGTGCAGGTGTGGGTGTCCTGAGCAGCCCCTGTTGACAGTCAGCAGGCCTTATTTAGTAGTGTGCTGATACTGTTTAGGGCAGTTTTAGTGCCTGCCCTATAGATAGGCAACCCATAATTTATGGAGGACAGTACTGAACTACTGATGGCAAGTTTCAGAGCATCTGGTGTCATAGAGTGCCTATGGCAGTAGAGGACCCCAAGTTTTGTATTTAATGACTTGACAACAAAGTCCATATGGCCAGAGAAGGTTAGTGTATCATCAAAGGTAATGCCCAGGTATTTGAACTTTGTTACTCATTCCAGTATTTCACCCGTGTGGTTCTCAATGAGCAAAGGCTGGTATTTCTCTTTGCTTTGGGAAGTAGAGAATAGTAGACTCTTAGTTTTTTTATGGTTTAGTAGCAGTTTGTTTTCTGTAAACCAGGAATCAAGCTTGAGGAAGCTGTCTTGGAGTTCAGTAGTGATGGAGTTGTGATCTTTGCCAGCAACAGATATCACTACATGTTTGCATATTTACTGTTGGAGGTTCCCTTGGGAGGCTCATACTTCCCTTTGGCACTTCCTAATGAGCTTATATATGTTTATGCTTTGCTCACTGTTGGTTATGAACTGTATGAAGTTGCAAAAGGGTACACTCATTTTGTGCATTGTGTTTTTAATACATCTGTGTATGTGGGACAAGAGGGGCGGTGTGGTCTGAGAGCAGTGGCCTGCCCAGTCAAGATTAAAAAATGGCTAGTAATAGTACACAAATCTTATCATATTATCTAAATAGGATCAATAGTCATATTAAGATGAATACAACAACAATTTCCTGCAAGAGACTCAACACACCCAGGAGAGGCTGTAAAACTTAAGACTAAGGCCTACCCATACCTATACTAGGCATCTCTAGAGAAAGGGAAGAAAAGGAGGGTGGCCATTCTGCTCTCTTCTACGCTGCCCTTTGAGGAGGAGGAGGTGGTTTCAGACCCTGGAGCCAGATATATTATGGTGACTGGGAGAGTCCAAGACATACCAATAACTCTAATGAATGTATATGCTTCACCTGGCTCCCATATTATCTTCTATTCAGACCTAAATAAATTGATGGCAGAAAAGGCCAAAGGAATACTGATAATGGACGGGGACCGGAACCTTATTTTGAACAGAAAATTAGACACTACTTTACAGATCCCCACCCTGAAAATCCACACGGCTATTCTTTTTTTTTTTATTTATACTTTTTCGTGCCATCTACTGCCATTATCTCAGCTCAGTCATGGACCCCTTCGGCTGCCACTCCCACATCAGCCATGATTCCCAATTCCCGATACCCCCTGGCTTGCCCACCCAAGGTGGGGTTGCAGCACCCGACCCCTCTTAAGGTGCCGCAATTGATGTGATGAGTCAGGAGTCAGCCTGGGAGCTGATCGCAGCCAAGGGTGAGCATCATCTAGGCAGGTAGGTGGCAATAATTCTCCCCTGATTTTTGGCGAGGGAAGGGACATGCAATGATGACCAGCATATGCTCTGACCTCTGAACGTGTTGGCATTGGTGTGAGCGGTACACTCAGCCTCCGCTTGGTGTCTGTGTAATGCCAATACACTCTATCCCCTCCCCTCTGGAGAAGGAGAGCAGTCCTCGGATGTTCGATCTTTCTCTCCCAGATGGCCCTCTGACATCCCAGGTCCGTTCCCTAACCCAGGTCGCCGGTGTGGCAGGTCAACACCCTGCCCCTGTGACAATGGGTCGGCACACAGCTATTCTTTTTAATAAGCTAATGACAGACTTGGGCCTAACTGATATCTGGTGGGAGAAATATCCATGAGCCAGAGACTACACCTGCTACTCCCCTCAATTTAAGACCTATTCAAGGTTGGATATGTTTTTGACTTACTCTAAAGATTTAGCCTCTTTTAGACACATGTGAGTTGGTACTGTGTCCCATTCTGATCACCAACCCATTTTTCTAGAAATAGACCTTATGCCCCCCCCCAAAAAAAACACTTTGGAGGCTTAACACTTCCCTATTGAGGGATAAAGAAGTACTTAACGCACTTAAAACTGTAATTACACAAGCAGACGAGCTTAACTCTGGCCCAGGGATCTCTCCACAAATACTGTGGAAAACAGAGAAGATGATGCTGAGGGGAAAATTAATCTCCATTGCATCATATAAACAAAAAAAGAGAAGGAGGCAGCTGGAACAGCTCCTTGCACACTTAAGGGAATTAGATACTCAGCAAAAGTGTAGATGAACTAGGAAAGTTGAAGTGGATATTAAAGAAGTGAAGACCAGGATACAGAAAATACAAAATACTGAGACAGAGCAAACCCTTTGTTATTTAAAACAAACATACTTTGAAGGAGGTCCCAGTGCCACAACATTTTCAACCTATAGATTGCAACAGAGAGCAGCTAAGGCAGTCATACCTAAAATCAAACACCCCAAAATAGGCCTTATAATGTATAAGGGGGAACAAATAGCAAGTGCCTTCACTGAGTATTACAGAACCTTTTACCAGACACCTAAAGAAACTCCCCTGTGGAAAAACAAAGATTCCTAATGGAGTTGAATCTATCATCCCTGACGCCACAGTAGATGCAGGATTTAACAACCTCTATTATACAACTAGAATTAACGACTCCCATCCAAAAAGTAAAGTCTGAGAAATGTCCTGACCCAGATGGAGTTGGGGGGGGGATTATACAAAGCCCAAACTCACAAAATTTCTCCATTCCTCCTTAACACCTACAATGAGATTTGGATGGGAGGAGAATCCCTTCCCATCATGGAACTATGCTACGATCACGGTC
Source organism: Neoceratodus forsteri (assembly GCA_016271365.2). NCBI lineage: Eukaryota > Metazoa > Chordata > Ceratodontiformes > Ceratodontidae > Neoceratodus > Neoceratodus forsteri. The sequence goes on from CM028134.1 coordinate 953,455,549, forward strand.
ATCCCTAAGCCGTGCAAAGACCCAATGGAATGTGGGTCCTACCGCCCCATTTCATTATTAAATACAGATTACAAACTCTATACATCTATTATAGCAGTGCGTCTGAAGAAAATGGTCCCTCAGCTCATCCATCCAGATCAAACAGGGTTTGTGGTGGACCAACAGGCCTCGGACAATGTTAGAAGAGCTGTCAATCTTATAGACATATTTACCCAGGAACATACCCCAATGTGTGCAATGAGTCTTGACACAGAAAAAGCATTTGACAAGGTGTCCTGGCCTTTTCTGTTTCTTGTCCTTGAGCAGTTTGGCTTTCCACAGACCTTTATAGATGGCCTCAAAGCCCTTTGCAGGGCCCATCAGGCTTATGTTAGGGGCAATGGCGGGATCTCTGATAGATTTCCTCTGGGCAGAGGCACTTGACAGGGCTGTCCCCTGTCTCCTATACTTTTTGCTGTCTATATTGAACCCCTGGCTAGGGCAGTGAGGAAGCACCAGAACATCAAAGGTGCCCAGGTGGGGGACACAGAACACAAGATCTCGCTCTATGCGGACAATGTCTTGCAGTATCTTACCAACCCTGATGAATCAATCTCCCATGTCTGGTCCTTCTTAGAGAAATTTGGGTTGCACGCAGGATACACACTTAATAAAATTAAAACAGGTGTTCTTAAATTTTATTACGGCCCTTCCCCTGAAATTTTGGAGTTATGCCACCTCAACTGAAACAGATCAAAAATTACTTGTCTAGGAGTTCAACTTCATAAAGTCTTGGTAAGCTGTTTTCTACAAACCTAGAACCACTTTCTTCACAAATCCACCAAGATATGGCCAGATGGCCCCTGTTAAACCTACCTGTATACTCTAAGATACAAACTATTACCATGAGCGTATTACCTAGGTTTTTATATCTCTCAATGTTTATCATTTAAAATCCCCAAGAAACAATTCCAAGCCTAGCAGAGGATAATAAACAAATATATCTGGTCCCTGGGTAGTCTTGAATGAAAACTCTGTCCATGCAGGCAAATAAACACAAGAGAGGAAGAACACTCCCAAATCTTGAAGATTATCTGGCTACACAAATGCGCTCTGCACTCCAATGGAGCACAGCAGGATATGAAACACATTGAAAATCTATGGAAATAATCATGACAGGGGATGCCCCACTGGGTGCCAGATTTTCAGATCCTTCCCTTCAACAAGACAATAAAGACATACTACTCCACAATACTCATAACACCCTTTAGGTGGTGCATAGGATATGGGTTAAATATAAGCTAGGAGATGTTTGGCCCTTGCAGAGGTTTGCATGGGACCATTCCTTTTTACCTGCATGGATGGACCATATTTTTAGACAGTGGTCCAAACTTGAACTCTCCCAGTATGGCCAGTTGATGGATTGTGACACAGTTCATAAATTCCAGGTTGTTAGGGATACATATCACCTGAGAAACTCAGATTACTTCTGCTTTCTACAGCTCAGAGCACATTTAGCAGATCTTAAGAAAAAAGCTGTGACCCTTTCACAGACAAACTACCTCTTCCAGATAATGCAGGCTATCATCAGCCAAGAACTGGAAAGGGGACACTTGTCTGCCATATATAAGGCTCTCAGATACTTATATGATGACAGCACACAGCAGATAAAAAGAAAATGGGAGGGAGAGATGGGCCAGCTCTTGGAGGAGACAGAATGGGATAGGGTATTTAACCTGATCAACAGAACTACACACTCCCTAGCATGGCAGGAATTTGAATGGAAAGTAATGACAAGATTCTTCTACACACCAGTCATTCAACACAGGTGGGGAAGGGGGCTTCACTGACTTGCTGGAGGGGATGTGGGGACCAGCGGGCACCTCATTCTCACATATTCCAGCAATGTCCAGTGCTACAATACTTCTGGAAACAGGTGGCATAGACTTTCACAGGTTTTTTTCCTGCTCCTCTCCCTTATCCCACCTCAGTATCTTACTGGGTCTCCCTCCAAAGGAGGTTAGGGGCTCAGATGACATACATCTCTAAAATATCCTACTAGCTGTGGCTCATTAGGCCATTACCCACAAGTGGTTGTGCAGATACCCCCTGACCTACCAACAGTGGTTATCTATTGTACAAGAAATACAAGATATGGAGCAATTAACATACAAAATTAATTTAAAAATACACATTTTCACCCACAGGTGGACAAGATGGCTCTTGAAGCCAGGGTTAATGATTGAACCCCAGGAAACAAATGAGTCAGGTGTATCCTAATGTGTGCTGGCCCAGGGTCTTATTGATACAGGAATAGAATTGGGTCTTTTGAGGGGAGAAAATTAATAACGCACACCTCTTTATAATCTGACTTACTTCAGGGGGAATATGTTGCAATAAACTAAGAGAGGGAAAGATTGTATTAAAATAGTCAATTGAGTAATATATGAATGAAATGAAGTCTCCACACAACATGAAATTGTAAAATGTACCTTTGTCTTTGTACCCAATTGTTTCAATAAACTTGAATTAAAAAAGAAAAGAGAAAGCCTGAGGGTGAAACCCATCGGGAATCACAGTGTGTTTGGCTTTTTTTCTACTACTGTGTCATATATGTACCTGTATGTAAGCTTTTTAAATATGGATTAAAGAGTACAGTGCATCCTGCTGCCTAGTACCCTTTTTTGTTTGGATTGCTGAATTATTCCTGCAGGGCACAGGCAGCTGGAGTGGAGTGGCGCTTTGTGCAGTGTGGTAACAGTAGCATGACCTTTTCACCTGGCTCAAAAACTTTTTCTTTTACCCCTTGCTCATAACATATCTTTTACTGGTTCTGGGCCTCTTCCTGATTAATGTGTGCTATTTTGCCATGTTTTGCCAGTTTCTTTCTCAGGGCACACATACATTATAAGATGTAATAGATTTTTTCTGAGTGAAGTTATCTTCCCATGTTTCTTTTATTACATGTAGTGGCCCTTTACGTTGTCTACCATACAGCATTTCAAGGGTGAAAATCCTGTTGAGGCTTGTGGCACTTGTCTGTAAGCAAAAAGCAGGTAAGGTAAGTAGCGGTCCCAATCTTTCCCTTTCCCTTTTACAAACATTTTTAACATGCACTTTAGAGTTCGATTAAAATGCTCAACAAAGCTATCTGTTTGAGGGTATAAGGGGAGGTCCTTATGGCAGTGATATTTCATAGTCGGTAAAGCTCCTTCAGTAAGGCAACACCAAAATTGCTAACCTGATAAGTAATAATCTTTTTAGGTATGCCTGCCCTGCTGAAAAATTTAACAAGCTCTGCTGCTAATTTTGGGGCTTTGAAAAGTACAGTATGTACTGGAATTTCCTCTGGGTGTCAAGTAGCATAGTCACATGCTATCAAAATTAAACTTTTGCCTAATGGCCAACCACATCCACTGCAATTCTTTCAAAAGGCACATCTATTAATGGAATGGGCACCAGGGGCACATTGTCTTTTCTTAGTCACTGGAGCTACTTTCTGACATTCAGCACAAGAAGCGCATTAGGTAGCAATATCTTCATGAAATCCAAGCCAGAAAAATGTGTACAGTAATATGGAAAGGGTGTGATCCCTCTCTGAGTGACCAGCCATAGGACTATCATGTGCTATCTATAACAACTCATTTCTATATTTCTTTGGTATGATCCATTGTTCTATCTGTTCCTGCATCTGAGGATTAGCTCAAACTTTGTACAGTGGCCCATTACATTTTTATGTTGGCTAGCACTTGCATGCCAGTCAACATATTGCAGTAGTAGCAGATTTGGAGGTGCAGTCACTATGGGCGAATGCAGGGCACGCATCAGTAGGTCCATCCCTCATTCCCCAATAAGGCAGCATGCAGGCACCACACCAGCAACACATAAAGTGGCAAGCACATCTAAGAAAAGGTCCACTGCAATGAGATCCAAGCTCGTCATGCAGCGGCACCTCCCAACGTGCCTTTCCTGGTGAAGCATTCTAGTAAATATGGCATCAGTGACTGCCACCACCGCCTGCCATAATGCTGACTTTGGGTGCCCAATCCCCCATTGGTATGCCCTGACCCAGTTCATGTGCCAACAGGGGAGCCCACTCCCTGTCTACATAATGCCCCCCCATTTATTGTGTGCCGAGGGGGATGCCCAATCCCCCTTGGCGCTGGACCCCCCCTTCAGTATGTGCCAATGGGGTGCCCAATCCCCCATCAGCTAGCTCCCCCAAACACTCAGGTGGCATACTGGGAGCCCACCCCAGCATGCCAAATGCCCCTTTAAAAAAAAAGTCCCTCAATGTTTTTTTTTCTTAACCTGTAAAAGAAGAAAATGGTCCCTTGTGATCTGTCCTGCTCCCTCCCCCAACCCGTGCACACCCTCTGCGCACCCTGCCTCCCCACACCCCCTTCACCCCATTCTTACCTCTGGAGTCTGTTGCGATGATCTTCGGTGGACCAGGAACACTTCTGCACTCTTCAAAGTTGACCGCGAACTGAAGAAATACCGCTAAGCTGTATAATGGCGTAAATAGGGTTTTTTCAACTTTGGTGCATATCTCAGGCATTTTGGGGAATTTTTGCCCCACATTTTCAACATGGGATTATTGGGGCCCCTCCTCATGAATTCAGTCACTGTCATGGCATTATTCAGTCCCGAAAGATGATTTCACAGTCACTGCATGGAATCACCTTTGGGACTGATTAACAAAATGACAGTGCCTCTGTTCATAAGGTGGGCTCTCAAAAAGCCTATGTTGTAAATTTGGTGAAAAAAATCCAAAAAATGACTGTTTTATGAGTGTGCATTGCGCAGTTTCCATGCCCGCTTGTAACTTCATGAATCTGTAATATTTTCACTCCATATTTTCAACATTGGCATTTTTCCACACCTCCTTATGAACAGTACAACTGTCATTTAACATATCCTGGCCAAAATGTGTTTTCGCACTTCTGGTGCAGAATAGCGCCGTCGCTGTGTAAAATCAGTTTTTGGGACAGTTTGAGAAATAACATTGACACTGTTCATGGGCAGAGGTCCTAAAATGTGTATGTTGAAAATTTGGTGATAAAAGTCCATAAAATAACTGTGTTACAAGCATGCATTGCACAGTTTCCACGCACCCTTGTAACTTCGCAAATTTGCAATATTTTCATGCCAGATTTTCAACACTGCCATTTTTTCACACCTCCTTATGAACAGTACAGCTGACATTTTTCACATCCTGCCCAAAATGTGTTTTCACACCTGTGGTGCAGAATGGCATGGTCATTGTGGGAAATCAACTTTTGGGACAGATTAGCAGAATCACAGTGCCACTGTTCGTGAGGGGAGGTCCCAAAATGCCAGTGTTGAAAATGTGTCTATTCAGGGTGGGGGTGAGATTGGCATCAGTTCAACACTTCTCTGCCATTCCTATTATGCATCTCTAACTCCTGCACTACCAATGCCAATGCCAGTGAGACAACATTGGGCATTGACAAATGCTTGTTTAAACATTGGTTCACCATGCTTTTGTTTCACCCCAGCTGCTTAAAATAACCTTGGAGAGAAACATTGTTAGTAACAGAAACAAAATCAGAATCAGTTATCAGTTTAGTTCAGCATTTTCATATATAACAATCACAGGATTTAAGAATGCATGGGATAGATATACGGGAATTCTGGAGGTCAAGGTTAACGGGCAAAAGACTTCTAGGAAAACATAAAGTGAACTTACAAGCTCAAATGGGCAGACAGGGTGGGCCATAGGCCCTTATCTGCCGACAGTGTCTATGTATCTATGTAACCCCTTAGGTCCATCAGTCTTTTGTTGCCATGTTTTTTTCTGTTCTTTCTTTCTTGGACTTCCTGATCTTGGAGCTGGTCTCAAACAAGTCTGCATCAAAGTTATCAAAAGGAGAAGAGTTCCAACCATTTGAGGTTTTCTTTGTCTGTGCTCTTATTACCACCGCTGCTGAAACTGCAGATTTCACTTCCTTTGAGATTAACTGAGTAAATCCTGGAAAGTCATTTCCAATAATCATAAGTACAGGTAACTTTGATGCTAACCCCACTTTCATTTGGTGCAACATCCCATTAATGCTCAGAGTCACTTTGGTGGTGGTACTGATGACACCAATACTTGGCCCTTTTGCACAGTGTTTTCCCAGCACTTCAACATGCACTGGGGTCTGCCTGCTCCCTGAATCAATAAGTCCCTTCACGGTCTGATCACCCAACTTGACATCTGTTAAATAATTTCCCCAATTTGCTAAGGCCAAATGTGCTACAGTGTTACCCTACTTATGTTTGTGGCAGTTTTTTGCAATATGGCCTTGCTTATTACAAGTATAGCAAGTAAAGTCTTTGGGTGCAGATTTGTTACCACAAGTAGTGTTCTTATCTGACCTGAAATTAAATTGGGAAACAAGGGGTCTTTCTGGTCCTTAGCTGTTATGTTGCTCCTGTGGTGTCTGTCTGGCCATCTGATACTTCTCAGCCAAAGAAATGGCAATTTTTCCCCTCTTTCTGGTCAGTGTTCTTTTACCCAAAGTGCACGTCTGTGGAAGGGATGTTGAAGAATTGCTCAATTGCAAATATGTCAATGATCTGTGGTACAGTTTCGTCACTTGGTTGATGTCATTCAAATGAGGAGCTCTTTAAGTCAAATTAAGGTTTCCTGAGGATTGTCAACTGAGTTGTTCTTCAGGGACCAAATTCTTTGCCTGAATCTCTCTCCTGAGATGTCACATCTTTTCAGGATTTCTCTTTACTCAAGGTCATAGTTTTATGTCTGTGCATTTTCCATATTGCTGTAGGAAAGTTGGGCTTTAGCTGTCAGCCAGGGTTCAGTTAATTTATTTTCAATGGAAGTCTAAAACTTCCAGGAGCTCAAATCTGGATGTCATTCCAATTTTTTGGAAGTCAAAATACAGTACAAGTCACATTAAACTGTTCCTCCAATGAGTTGGTGTAGCATTTCTGATTGAGTTGCATAACTGTTGCTGGAACCAGTTCAGTGCTGTGCACAAACTGTTTCTTAAGGCCCAGATATTCAAACTGAGCTCAAAAGTAGCACAACATCAGGAGCAAGCACAAACCAGTTGCGCAAATGCGCAACAGGTGCGATATTCAAACATGGAGCAGAGCAAATAGCGCAAGCAACCAACGTCTGAATATCGCACATACTGCGCCATCGCTCAACCAGGAAGGAGAAGCTGAGCCAAAATGTTGGCGCTTATGGCGCAACCATGAGGCTCAGCTGAGCATTCCAGAGCTGCTAAGCGCAAGCAGCCCCCCAGAGCAATGGAACTGCATTATCCAGGGAGGCAGGCTGGAGCCCACCGCCAGCCATGCCACACATGGGCACAGGAACACACTGCAGAACCCACACTACACCGCACACCCCAAGCACAGCATCACTGGGGTGGGATGGATGATCCACGTGCCCATGGGGACAAGCCAACAAAGCATAGCAGAGCCCTGACACCCCAGCACAACCACTGGCAGGCAGAGAGTGCCACACAGGGGTTGACAACCACAGTGCACATCAGCCCTGTGATGCACAGCGCACCCTGCACTGTGACCCCAAGACACCACCCATGTGCAGTGACTGGCACTCAGGAAACCATGCAGTCCCCAGCACTCATCAGCCCTCAGGCAACACAGAAGCCTACAAGCCAGACACACCCTGTGCACCCAGCAGTGGGTGGCAGCAGATGGCAAGACCAACTGAAAGGCACTGCCATGCTGGAGATACCTCCCCATGCACACACATGCACACACACACACACACATACCCAGGACCATACCAGCCCAGATGGCATGTACACCCCTGCAACTGAGCACCCATAGCCAGCTGCAAATCAGAGACCAACACAGTATTCATATCAAAATAGAAATGCATATTTAAAGGACTAATCACAAAACCAAGTGAAACTATGTACAAGTGGGGGGGACAGGTAAAAGGCGGGGGTGTTCAAGGGGGAGGGAATAACAACTTGGAGAGGGAAGGCAGGGTGATAGGGATGGGAGAAGTGGGAAGGGAATGTGAGCTATGGCCCAGCTGGCTGCTGGTCCTCCCCCTGCTGGCGCCCCCTCCTGTGGCTCCTTGGCCGATCACCCTGGTGCTGTATGACCTGCAGGACCTCCTGGTTCCGATCTGCAACCTGGCTGAGGTGCCGAAGATCCTGGGACATCCTCCTGAGTACCTCGAGGCCTAGGAAAATGGGAACACAGTCAATGGCTGAGACTGACCACAACCCTGAACACCACCCAACCTGCAAGCCATATAGCCCAATGTCCCGCACCTGTGATGGCATGCACCCACCCACAGTGAACATGCACATGGCCATCACAAACAGGCGGCACCAGCTATCTTGCACTACCGCCCACACACACTGCCCACGTCAACGCCAGTACAAAACTAGGCTGGCAAGTGATGTGGCAACGTGGTGCGATGCCAGTTACACAGCTATGTGCCCAGTGCATGCCTGACCACCAGTGATGCATACACAGACGCAGTGATACTGCACTGTGATGCAGGTCACCCTGTGTCATGCCTACATACATATGGATACATAGACAGTGTCGGCAGATAAGGGCCTATGGGACACCAGTCAGTCCATTTGACCTTGTGCCGTCTCACTCTGTTGTCCTATAAGTCCGTTCCCCTACCCCTGACCTTCAGAATTCTGCTATGGCTAACCCATGCATTCACAAATCCCGGTGACCAAGTCAGCCCCCACCACTTCCTCTGGCAGGGTGTTCCACTCTGTCCACCACCCATTCTGTGAAGAAATACTTCCTCATGTTTCCTCTGAATCGTCCCCTCCAACTTCATCCCATGCCCTCTAGTCCTGGAACATCCTTTACACTTAAAAATATTGTTTTCCTGCACTGTTCCCCTGTAAGATACTTGTATGTCCCATCATATCCCACACCCTCCTCCCTCCAGGGAGTACATGTTCAGTTCCGTCAACCTGTCTGCATAGGACCTGTGATGCAATCCATGCACCATCCATGTCTCCTCTGAACCCTCTCCACCAAGTCCATGTCCATACGTAGGTATGGTCTCGGGAACTGTACACTGTACTCCAGTGTGGGGACTCACTAGTGTTTTGTATAGTGGAATTATGACCTCCCTTTGGTTGTCTGTCGGTCTTGCCCCAGCGCATGCAATAGCATCCATGAAGTAATGATACTCACACCTCCAGCAGCTGGGTCTGACGCTGCTGCTGCTGCTGCTGTTGGGGCACAACACCCCGCACCGGGCTCTGGATGGCCCACGCCACCCTGGTCCTGTGTCCCCCCAATCCGGCCTGTGGGAGACATATGTTGAGACAAACATCAGTGTGACTCAAAAGCAGAGTGCCCCTGCCCCAGTGAGAGTGCCTGCCCACACAGCCATAACCAACCATTGCACAGCTGCACACTGACACACCTATGCACAGCCACCCAAGCACACACACCCCTACAGAGAATATAGGTGCATAGATGGTACACTCACCTGGCCTAGGCACCACGCCCCACCTGCGCGTGAGCGCAGCCGCGTGGAGTTCCGGCTCCCCAGCGGAGGTCACTGTACCGTGCTGGCACTGCTCAGCAGACCGGCTCCGCCAGTGACCGCTTGCTGCCACACGTGTCCCAGGCATGGTGAGGGGGCCTCACCATACAGTGCCTCACAGTGGCTCCACCAGGGCCACCAGGTTGGCCACTTCAAGCTGGCTCCAGGACACTGCCCTCCCAGCCATGGCACCAACTTTACAGCAGGCAATATGGTGCCCCGCCGCGCCAGAACTCCCCGCGTGAGTTGCTGCGCACAGACCACCACAGGCTCCAATCGCTGCTGTTCAACAGCGCCCGCTACTTTTTACATGGCTGTCACCGACAGCGTGAATAGGGACGTATACATGGTGGCGCCAGCGCCAGGGGTCAGAGGGCGCTGCACAAGGTCACGGGTAATGACGCAAGGCTACGACAGTGCTATGGGACGGATAGGCATCCTGCAGCGACTGCTAAACTGAGCACCAGTGCCACAGTGGACTATCGGTGCAGTAGTGCCACAGCCATAGTGCCCAGTGCTGCAGCGCCACTGGCACAATGGTGGCCATGGCCTGAATCCGCCATCACGCTCAGCAGGTCTGCGTAGCGCGATAGACGTATGCGTAAGCTGACTGGGCATGCGATGCGGTGTGGCACGCAGCTACAACCCGCGCCATTGGCTCAGCCGATTCTTTTCCAGAGCGCAAAGCGCAATGTGCGCGTATATTCAGCCGACATATGCAAATCATCCGATCAGCTATCTAAAGGCGCAGTGGCGCGATTAGCATGTCATAGCTGAGCCACACCTCATTTGCATATGTTGCGCCTAAAATGCGACTGTGGGTTGTGCTGGCCAGATTTGGTTACTGCAGGTGACAGGTGAGTTACATGCTGTGTGATGCTCAGGACAATGCTTGTGGGCGGAGGATGATAAAGGCTGAGGGGCTGAGCATGAAAAGGGCACTTAGAAAGGGACAATGGGCACCCTTTCTATCAGTATCTGCAATGCGGAGAGGAAACGGGGCTTCTGCCCCGGGCCGGCAGCTATGCTCATGGGGAAATGCTGTCGACTGCACAGTGACAGGTGTCCACTTCCACCCATACAGATCACCATGACTGACCAGAGCCAAGCTGAGGGTGTGGACGGCAGGCGTAGGAGGAGGCCGAACTTCACCATGGCAGAGACAGAGGCCCTCTTCCAGGGCTACCTGGAGGATGAGCCAACATTGAGTGGATGGAGGGGCACCCCTCAGGAGCGTGCAGCTGCATGGGAGGGGGTAGCTCGGGCCGTCAACCTGCACGGAAGCCACCAGCGCTCCATGCAGGAATGCAGGAAGAAGATGGGGACTGACCACAGGAGGCTGAAGGAGAAGGTGGCAGCCTTCAGGGTGGCACGTGGCTGGCACTGGTGGGGCCCACCAGTGGTGTTGCAGCTGACCCCTACAGAGGAGACACTGGTCACGGCCATGCAGCTGAGTGCCATTGCAGGCATTCAGGCGGAGGATTCCAGACAGGTGGAAGCCCATCACTGCATGGTATGACATGGTGATGTTGTTGGGGGGCTGTTGTTCACATGCACTCACATGTACTCTTTCTGTTACAGATCCTGTTCATCTGCAGGAGACGGTGTGGTGGTGGGTCCAGACAGTGAGGCAGACCTGCTGGACGTGGAGGAGGGAGCATCCACCTCCACCACCAGCCTGCAGGCACTGCAGCAGCATGTACGCTGGCCAACAACCCGGTGTCAGTGATACGGGTGCAGGGGTGCATAGCCTGTGTCACAGCAGTCTGGCACACGGTGTGCCAGCATGCTGTGCCTATGGCAGTGGCACACACCTGCACCATTGATGATAGCAGGCCTGCAATGGGCAGTGATAGGTGTGTGTCCCATGACGGACACATGGCAGGCCAGCACGTGCCCCTGGGCCTTCCTGGTTCACACCTGTGTACCAGCATGCTGGCACAGTCCCAGGCTGCAGCCTGTCAGCACCAGTGGGGCAGCACCGTGGCTGTGCAGGTGTCTGGCACTGTTGTCAGCACGGAGGTGGAACAGGTGGACCTGGGGGCTCAGCAGTTGGAGGGGCGGCAGCAGCAGTTGCACACCAGGTCTGGGGGTACAGTGTCCAGCAGTGGCACATGTCCACTGGCCTCTGATCCACCCATACCTGGTCCTGGTGAACAGCGCCCACCCTCAAGGGGTGCTGTACACCAGGACAGTCCACACCCTGGGGGTCACGATGCCATTGGGGCACAGTACCCATTGGACGTGCACACCCGCCTGCTGCAGGAGTCGGTACAGCTGCAGGGGCAGGTTGCAAGGTCTGTGGAGGCACTGTCTGTGTCCGTGGAGTGGCATAGCAGGGAGTGTGCTCGGGACCGAGCCGAGCTGGTCCTATGTGGACGGATGTGATCGACTGCTACTGACAGGCTGACCCAGCAGTGGTCTCTGTCACGACGCATTGACACACACTGTCAGTGCCCTCAGGCTCACACACCTCCCACACAGTGCGCCTCCACTCCCGTGCTCCCAGCGTCGTGCGACACCAGGCCTGTCGACGCCGGGTTCTGCTGTGGGCATCCCGAGCACCCCTGGTGCAAGTTTGTTTGGCAGGATGCAGACCCCTGTGCGGGCAAGGTCGCGTTCGCACAGTGGGACCCCTGGTGGTGCACCAGCGCCACCCGATGTGGCCCCTGCTCAGCCTGCCAGTGCTGCTGGGACACAGCGGGGCTGCCCATGCATCCGTGGTGGCCATGGGACAGTGCTACCTGACTGAACTGTCTCCCAGTGCAGGCCCTGTCTGGTGCTGCCCGTGTGCAATGTGTGTCATGGTGGGCAGTGCACTGCTGGGTGCTCTGCTCACTGTTGACACGGACCACCTGCACACTCTCCCAACTGCTGTCCACAGGTGCGTGTGCATGATGATGCCTGCATTGCACTGTACACCAAGGTGCAGGTGCCCAGGTCCTGACACACATCGTGGACAGTCCAGGTGGTGGGGTGGTTGGTGGTGCTGTGTGTTGGCAATGTCATTTCCGCAGTGCCTGTGCTGCCGCCATGTATGCTGCCTGGTGTGTGTGTGTGTGTGTCCATATGAGTGCTCCCCTCTCTGATGGTGTGTTGGTATGCCTGGAACCTTCAACTCCCTGACCTTCATGCACGGTGTGTCCCTGTGTGCCTGTGGTTTGCGCATGACAGTGTTGCCTGCACATGTCCCCTGACTTACCTGTGTTGGGCGTAGTGCTCTTCGCAATGGTGTCCCAGTGCAGCTGGGCCTGCCGGGTCAGTCGGGGTCCCTCCATCCTAGGGGGCTGCTCATCACCCACATCACCGGCGCCACTGGCATCCCATCGCTGTCCCCCTCTTGGACCTGTACGGGTTATCCCATGGTCCTTGGCCATGTTGTGCAGGATGCAACAGGCCAGGAATATCCCACAGGCCTTTTGGGGCTGTACTGAGGGCTCCACGGAGGTGTCCAGGCATCGTGGCGTCCTTGAGCATCCCAAACACCCACTCTATGATGTTACGTGTTGCGGCATGTGCCTCATTGGAAACCTAGCCGCGCTGGGGTCGTGGGGCGCGGTATGGTGTGAGCAGCCAGGGACGAGTGGGTATCTGCAGTCACCTGTGTGGAGATAGTGGAGATCAGTGTCATGTCAGGTCCATATTGCCCATATCCTGTGTGCCACTACCATGGCACCTGTGTCATTCCCACCCTTGCACAGAGTTTGCATTCCATACATGTGTACTCACCCACTAGATGACCCGTGGGATGTTCCCACTTCGAATCGATGGCACAGTGCAGACTGGTGCCATATGAAGGCATCATGTGCTCTGCCAGGGTGTGTGGCACAGACATTGATAATGCGCCCAGTGGCATCACACACCACCTGGCAGTTGACACTGAAAAGCCCTTCGGTTCCGATCGCCTGGCCGTCGGGGCCAGGTGGTGTGCTTGAATGGCCACATGGGTGCAGTCTATGGCCCCTAGCACGCCAGGCATATGTGCTACCCTGTGGAACTCCTGCATGTTTGTTGTACGCCTGTCATGGTGCTGGGGAAATGGATGTACTCCGCAGCATGAGGCAGCAGTGCGCTGAGGAATTGGGTGAGGATCGCGTGACATGGCCGACTGTGTAATGCCTGTGGTGTCCCCTGTCAGCCTCTGGAAGGTGCCCGTGGCGAACAGGCACATGCAGGCTGTCACCTTAGTCTCCACCGGACAGGCATGACTCCGTCGTGGGGAGTGCCTGCATCACATCACTGCACAGCTCGCAGGAGCCGTCTCCCAGCATTGCCCTGTTCCAGGCGGTGCGGGCCACAATCTCGACATCTGTGTACAGCTTGAAGCTGATGCGGGCACGATACCACCTGTCGGGGGCATACCGCTGACGGGCTCCTCCACGGCCACGTCCCCCTGCAGCATGGTGTCTCACCCCCCTCATTACAGCTTCCATGTGGAAGCTGACACTGTCCATCTCCCTGGCTTCTGCCCCGGCTGCTGTTCCTGTGTTACCCCCGCTGCCCCCACTGCTGCTTCCACTGCACCGGGCACCCCCCACTGGCCTCTCTGTCCTCCCTGGACACACTGTCCCCTCTCTGCCCTTCCAGCTCCTGTCTCTCCTCTCTCTCTCTGTCTCTCTCCCCAGTTTGCGGCCTGCTAGGGTTCTTGCACTGCTTCCTTGAGCCTTTTATTTTGGCTCAAATCCGGTGTCGCGCAACTTACGGCTTCGCCACTGTTGCGCGTTCTTGCAAATCGTTCGGATATCGCATTGCGCACTTTATGCATGGACCCGCCCCTCTTGATTGCGCATGCCTTCATTTCCATTGCGCTGTTGCTCAGCATGTTTTGGTGGGCGCAACTGGCCCCTTCCTGAATATTTGCAGAATGGCGCATTTTGGAGATTCTTACCTTGCCAGCCACTACTAGCATATAGCGCAACCCTTTTTGAATATCTGGGCCTAAGAGTTTAAACCCAGTTGTGGATTGCATTATGACAGGACGGCAGATGCATTCCATTTGAGCTGCAAAAACATTTTACAAACATTGCTTTTGAGCTAGTTAAGCACTGAAAAATATAGCATTATGAGTTGCCAATGCATTGCCGACTGTAAAAAACAATGCTAAACCAACTCATTGATGGAACAGTTTAATGCAACTTGTACTGTACTTCCAGTATCCCACTTTTTGAAGTTGGTATTCTAGGATGGACAAATGTATGGATGTTAACATATTAAATTAGTGGTAAAATACAATTTATTTCAGAAAAATACATCATTTCTTATTTCCATGCCTGCAATTTTGGAAGTCATCTAATTTTTGGTTTTACATCTGGAAGTCAATGACTTCCTTATTTTTGGAAGTCAAATACTCCCAAAATGGAGTTAACTGAAGCCCTGTGTAAGGTACTAGCCTGACTGCCCATTGCTGCTTTGGCCACTGGAAGGTACTGGCAACCCTTTTAAAAGTGATCAGATATGCTTCAGTATCATCCGAGGGACACAACTTTGTAAGTTTAATGTCTTTTAAGTTGTTTGAGTTTTGTTGCACTGCTGGAACTGTGCCAGATTCTCCAGCATTGATAGCTTGCAAGGCATCCATCTATTGCTGCTCCTGTTGCTGCAGCTCTTCTCTGCTTCTGTGACCCTCTTTCTTGTATAGCCTACCATTTGAAGAAGACAGGCAGGCTTTCAGGTTCTGTCAATGCCTGTTCTTCTTTTTCCATTACTAGTTCTGGCTGTACAGTCTCAGTTTTTACTTTTGTTTCTGCTTCTAGTTTGGCTGCCATTCTTCTGGTATTCACTCCTGGGCTGGCTGTTGCAGGACCCATGCATTTCTTCTATTATTTATTTATTTTAATAGATTCACCAATAAAGATATACTGAGCTGTTAAAACTTGTTTCCAGATGTGTCTGGGAAGGAAGGGGTATGGGAGAGAGATGTAAAACAATTAGAACTGAATTACATAGCAGGTAAAAACATCCTAACCATCACATAAGTATTATAATACAAGCAACATGAGGTATTAAAACAAATTATGCACATTGGAATAGATAGATATAGAAGGATGCATGTAGAAGAGGATGCTGTTAAGTGCACAATACAGAAATGTAGGCCAATGGTAGTTCATCTAACCAGAATGTATTAGAAGAGTGTAACTGGAGCTGGGGAAAATGGGGTTGGCAGTAGGATATAGGGTGAGGAGTTAGAGTAGAGGGCGGTCAGGGGCAGTTGCAGGGGTAGGAAGAGAACTTGAGAAGAAGAGAGGAGAGAGAGAATAGGGAAGAGGTGGAGTGGATATAGCGGAGACGAGAATTCCATAGTTTATAGAAACAGTAGGAGAAGGAAGCCTGGCCAGCTGAGGATGACTTAGTAGATATTGCAATGGAGTGGAAGCCAGAGTAATGAAGGGTATAGTTGGAAGGAGGAGGGGGGATGGGAGCAAGGTGAGGTAAGAGGGTAGAGAACCCAGCCAGAATTTAGCGATAAAGGAAGAACAATGAGATAGGTGCCTTGCTTCAAAGGAGGGAAGGGAGATTGAGGAATAAAGGGAGCAATGGTGAGTGTGGGATGGCCAGTCCAATGCAAATCAACAGAAGGAGTAGAAGAGAGAATCCAGTCTGGACAGGGTGGACTTAGGAGCAGCACTGGAGACAGTGTCTCCATAGTCAAAAATGGGGAGAAAGATATGCTGGACAATGGCTCTATGAGTCGGCAGGGGGTGCAACCACTGTTCCTGCATAATGCATCTAGTTTTGGGTGTATTTTTTTTGTGGATGGCATCTGCATGTCTAGAAAAGTTGAGGTGTCGATCAAGCCAGGCACCGATATACTTAAGGAAGGGAACATCATCAATCGTGGTCCCATCTAGGGTGTGGAGGGAAGGGAGGTCAGCAATCCTTGACAGCTTCTGCCTTTTGCCAAAGATCATGGCAGCTGTTTTCTTGGATTTGAGGGACAGCTGATTTGAACAGAACCAGTGCTGGACTTTATCAAAGTCCTGCTGGAGCCTGACCATCAGATTAGATGGGATGAACCGAAAGCATTAAGAAATGTATCATTTGCATACATATGTATAGATGCAGAGATGAATGCTTCAGGGAGGTCATTCAGGAAAACTGAAAAGAGTATTGGGCCAAAGACAGAACCTTGCAGGACACTAGTAGTGATTGGGAGAAGAGGGATAAGGAATCACCAGTTCTAACCAACTCAGTCCTACCACCAGGAAGTGGACTGAGATTTACAGAAAGTGGACTGGAAAGGGGTGAAGAGATAGAATGAATCAAGAAAAGGTGAGTGTTGAAGAATAACTTCTATGCTTCCCTGGTACCAGGTCTAGTATCCATGCAGAAAATCTCTGGCTTAGAGTATATAAGGAGTAAATCCCACATAGGCAGTTGAAACAAAACAAAGTCCTTCATCTGAGTATAGCTCTAAGTCTAAATCTCAATCTGTCTCTCTCTCCCCCAACAAAATATTGCTTTTGGGAGGCAATATAGTGCAGTGGTTTAAGGCTCTGAACTGCAAATCTGGAGACCTGGGTTTGAATCCCACAGCCCCCACTTGCATACTGTGTGACCCTGAGCAAGTCACTTAACTTCTCTGTGCTCCCAGGTCACACCTATAAACAAGCTTTCAGCTTAGTGTGTTACTCCTGGTTAAACAATTGCAAAACAATATATAATGTCTCTTCCTGGCAATTAACTTCTGGATCATGAGCTTGTTAAGAGACATCCTGTTTCTCACAAAATGTGTCAGAGTTCTTGTCAATTTCTTTTCTTGCAGGTGCAACAAAATAGAACATTGTGTCCCAGAACTAATCTCCTGTTGATACTCTGCAAATGAGTTTTGGAGGTCAAACTGCATCTCGTTGTTAACCCACTGAGCTCCAAATAGCTTATTGTAAGCATTTCAACAATATAACTATATACATGTTCAAATCAAGGGAGTCCAGTTTCACACAAACAGTATCATACAAGATTCACATATATTTCTATGCCCACAGATAAGCTATGGGGAAGAAAAGATAGAAACAGCAAGAAACAGCAAGTGAAAAAGAGAGATAGAGAGAGGGGGAAACGTGAGGCTGTCATAGTGATCTGTTTGTAGGTCTCACAAGAAAATCTGATTGCACAGACAGACAAGAGCCTGAAAAGAAGAGGATAGAATAGATCCTTGCTTTTAACACTTTCTGTATAACAAATGGGACAGGGTCTTATTCAACCCTTTCACACTCCTCTGTAAAGATACGGTTGGTCTGCTGCAGACAGTGCCTTGTCCTCCCAGAAGGTTCTTCTTTCACCACCCTAAATAAAGCTAGTAAAACCTAAAACAACAGACAGTAAAATGTTGCACATTTTAAGGAGTATTCAGCTGTAACTTTTTTATTTCAGATGCTACAGTACTGTTTTCCTTTTTTGCTCATTAGAAAGTTTTCTATGGGCCCACCAGGGCAGAGGCAGAGTATCCATCTGTGATGCTGATGACCCGGGTTTAGAAACGGACTCAAGACATCAGAGGGTGGGCTGGGGGGAGAAGGATTCAGCATCTATGGACTGCTCTCCTGGCAGAGGCTGGGAGGTCCCATTGCATCTGCGCCTAAATCTGTGGGAGGCTGGGTAGACATGGGACATCATTGCACGTCCTCACCCCAAGGTAAAAAAAAGGAAAACATCTCTCTGGTCCCCTGACTATGATGCCCTTACTCCACCACCATTCTCACATGCCACCAATCTCTGCCGGGGGCCCGCTTCTGTGGCCCCACCCTGGGGGGCCAGCCAACATAGCTCATAGGGAGGGGGCATCTGCCCAGCGGCCCCGTGGAAATGGGGGTTGAAGCTCCATCAGGGGCATTCACGGGGAAGACCAGAGACCAAAATAAAAAAAAAAGAAAGTCTTCTATGTGATAGGATTATGATGATTGTGTGCAGTATCACTTTGCCTGGAAGCTGATATGTCTAGTTCTATTCTTTCCATTACATCATCAGCATTGTGACTTCATGGACAGTGACATCACAGGTGACTGATCTGGCAGCTACTGAGTTTCTCTTCTTGAGCAGCTGTGTTGTCACAATTCATGAGGTCACAATGCTGATGATTTAATAGGAGAAACAGAGCAAGATATGACAGCTGCCATGCACAGTGTTGTTTTGCATATTACACCTACAAACAAGTAAAAAAAAAAAACTTCTGATTAACCAAAGATAAAACAAAAAAGTGCCTAAGACATTATTTGTAATACTGAACTGCATTTTAAAAATGAATACTAGTTGTAATCAGTACACTAGCTCTGTAGGCCACTTATTGAAATCTTTTATCCTTAGCTTCCTGGCCTGACTAGCCCATAGGGACAGCAGTATATCTGAGAAGGCAACTAAGGCTGCCCTCTCCCTAACCCTTTCCACTAACACCCTGAAGTTGTTATGGTTCACTGCAACCTTACACCATTCCGAACCACTGGTTCCCAAATGGACCATCATATCTGGCTTTTCATATTTCCCTATGGTCAGGGCTTTGAGCATAAGTATCGTCATTGCTATCATATCCAGAAGGCAAACTACCTCCCGCCTGCAATGCTCCAGTTCTCCTAACAGCTTCCCCATCAATCTGCCAGTTGAGTCCCCCAGAACTAAGACTCCTCTCTTGCCCTTTGCTCTCTTCCCACCCTTTACCTCTGTAATCTCCCTTCATACAGGCTAGTATCCCTTCCTGTCCCTTTCCCTTTTGGTTAGTACCCCTGTACAGACAGGATTTCCTTACCTTATCTTTCTTGTTGTCTCCCCTGCATAGACAGGTTTCCTTCCCATCCCCCCCAGTAGGTTCCCAGAGTAAGCCACTCAATTAGGCACCTTCTGCATAACATGAACCTCTATCTCCGCGTTCTGTGCCTGAATCTGAGAATCGGCCTACAGCCTGCAGGAATTTTCCCTCTCTGGTGAATAGAGGAGCTGAGAGCAGTTCTTGGTCACCACTCCCATGGGATTGCACTTGTGCCCTAACAGACATCCTCCCCCATCTCCCCACTGTACCCCAACCTGCTACTAAAACCCTCCAGTGAAAGATGTACTAGTCTCTAGACTCCAGTTGGAAGGAATACCTCTCGGTCTGTTTAGCTTAGATCTGAGCTTGTTTAATTTCACCACTAAGAATTTCAGCATCCTGCAGACTACACACCCTCTCATCTCCCAGAGTGCTCTCCAGAAAAAGCTGTGTCACACCAATTACAGCTTATGATCTTCCTCCACTTTATTTGTTGTATAAATATTTCTATTACTGACGAAAATGGGCATGTACCAGCTTGACAACTTCATTTAATATGAGAGTTATCTCTCTAATGCTGCTATGGACAGTGTCTGCTTACCTCCAACAAGAAGTAGATACCAGTGTGGGCTGCTCACCTTCATAATACCGCAGTTTGGACATCCATAGCTAGTAGAGCTGGGTGAAATTAACAAATTCTGAATTTGTGGAATTTTCATGAAACTTCATGAAATTTCATAAAATTGTTCAAAAGTTTTTGAAGTTCTTTAATTAGTTATACCTCAATCAGTGTTGCAGCTAGAGGCCTATGAGCTAACAAGGATCTTGTTAGATGTGGTCCCTAAATGCTTGACAAGTTTCATAGCATGTGGATGAAGGGTGGAGAAATTATAGGGTCTGAATGCTGGCAATTTCAGTATTCATGTCAACATTTCTGAAAATATTTCTATGCTTACAACTTAGCAACCTTTGGGAGCTAGATAATTGAAAACTTAGATACATACTTTCTTGTAAGAGGCATAAGAAACTACTAAATAGAGAAGCACTGGTTATGTAAATTGTAAGTTTTAGCAATGACCTGCTTCCCAACATGACTTCCCGGGTTCGCTTCCAAACCCAGGTCTTCAGCATGGCAGCGTAACGCTCTGATACTGGGCCATGGAGTTGTCTTAAAGCCTAATATACAGGGTCAATGAACCTTAGAACATTGATGATATTCTGTTCTCTAACTTTAAACTTAGAGGGGCTTAAAATTCAGCAGTTTATGTAATTTAAACATTTCTGAAAGTTCGAAGCTTATAACTCAATCACCTTCAAAGTTAGAAATCTGAAAACTTAGCACTCGTATTTATGGATATTGATAAAGTCACTAAATCAAAGTTGGTGCAATTTGGAAAAACACTTTCAGTTTACATAGTTGTCAACTGTAATTTTAAATCTTCCCAAATGTCTGGAGGCTTATAACTCAGTCATCTTTAAAGATTGAGATCTGGAACATGGTACACTTCTGTATAGGTATTGGTCTGGTCACCATGCCAAATATGGTACAGTTTGAACAAATACTGTATAAATAAGACAGAAGTAACTGAAATCACAATTTTGACAAAATTTTACATTTTCTTAGAATTTTCTTGTAATTTCATGGAAGTGAAAACAGCATTTTACCAGAATTCTGCTGGCAAAAGACAAATTTTGACCAGCCCTACCAGCTAGGGAGTAGTAACTGTTGTGAATTCATATATTCCCTGCCTCTTAATACCACAGTTTGGCCTATACCAGATAGGGAGTAATGACCATTGTGGATTTATACACACAGGGCCGCATTTTCAAATAGCCACCTCAGTCATGAAAGGTGCTCTGACTTCTGGATGCAAATGTCACAACTTGTGCTCTGAAAATAACTCATTCATTGGAATTTTGATGCATACATCATTTTATTGCTGAACATTCAGTAAACTGTGCCAAATGTGTCTGATTATTTGAAAATATAGAACAAGTATCCTGCCACATTTGCTAGGATGCAGCAAGCATCTGAAGTTTGAATGTAAATAAGACAAAAAAAAACCTTTACCACAGAATTGGCAGGCTTGTATCTGGAGCAGGGAATAGACACCCTCACTGTAATGTGATTGCCTCCTTGAACTGTGCCCCATTTGAAGAGCACCTCCACTACCCGACCCTTTGTCTGGCATACAAGATGTCAAAGAGCTGCCTTCCCAATATCAGATGCATACTATCATGGAACCCAACGAGATGGCACCTCCACTCCTCTTTGCAGCCCCTGGTAGAGGTCTCAAGGATACCTATCTCTTTTGCCCAGTGGTTTTTTTCGCTCAGAGCTCTGCAGTTCTGAAACAAGCTTCCTATCCTTATCCAGGAAAGCTATACTTACCAGTCATTCAAGGGACAACCTAAAGGGTGCCCCCCCCAAGCATAGCTGTACCTTCTTCAGCTGAGCCAGTATTTCCAATGCAGTGACATACTGCCTCTGTATCCCAGAACTTAACGTGACATACTGTGTATTGTGAAATTGCCTGACCACACTTTGTCATGTTGAACTGAATATATGAATTGTTATTCTTCTTCAGAGTGAAAACTGTTGTACAAACTGTAACTATCATTGTTCATGTTGTCTGCACTGTCCTCCTGTACCTGATGTCATATGTGAATTTTGTAGTGCTGTGCTGAATTTTTAAATTCTGGCAGAATGAAATTCTGTGGTATGTTCAAAACTCTGCTGAAATTCCACTGAATTCTGCTGGATATGGAATGCCAGAATTCCACAGCATAAAATAGTTGTGGAATGATTCTCTGCAGAAAAATCACTGTTCTGCAGAATATTATGCAGTGGAGCTCACTGTTTTCCATGGAAATTGTTGGGGAATAAGTTTCCACAGAAAAAATACTGTTCTGCAGAATATTTTTCCACGGATCACAGTAGGCAGAATTCTGCTGGTGAAGAAGTGAAATTCTGGCAGAAATTCAGCTGGTGGAATGGTGATTCCACACTAATTCCACCGGCGGAATTCCGCATTCCGCACAGTGCAAGAATTTTGCCACAGCAAAAGCATGAGAGAGAGCATTACATAGTTTGCTCCTACTGCTCCCTAGTCTCTCTCCTCCCTATCCTCCACCAAGGACCCATGCTTCATTGCCCAGACCAGCCTTTGGAGCCTGTTTGTTTGCTCCACTTGCTGTGGCCTGCCGCTGCTATTTCTGCCAACTGGGTGGACAGATGAATCTTCAGGGGTAGAGCTGAGAAAGCCCACCACTTTTTAAACTTGTAACTCTGCCTCTGCCTTTGTTGCAAATATCACTGCCAGAGTTGCTGGAGACCATGAGGGCGTGATGGAGAATATTTCCCAGCTTGCTCCTACTGCTCCCTTCCCTACACTGAGGATCCATGCTTCATTGCCCAGATGAGCTGTTGGAGCCTGCTTGTCAGCTCCCATTGCTTTTGACTGCTGCTGCTATTTCCACCATTTCAGTGGATGAATGACTCTTTGGGGGGGGAGTAAAGTTAGCCCATCGCCCACTATAAAGGTCCTGCATCCAAGCTGCTGGCTCACATGTGGCCTTTGCAATAAGAATGAGTGCAGAAGACAACTGGACTCTGCCTGGAGTTAGCTCGGTGTCTGCCATCTACCAAGCATGCTGCAAAATCTCTGACATACTGACTAGCCAGCCTTTCTGCCTATCAGCTGCACATCTCTGCATGGTAACCTACTCACCCCAGTAAGTAAACACTAGCAACCATTTGCTTCCCATCTGGTTCAACGTGAATGTCTGCTTACTGGCACCAGACTCTTGGGACTCTTGGGACTATTCATGTCCAGTTTAAAATGCAACATATTGCCTACTCCATATCTGGGTCACCTAAATCTTTTGTACTTTGATTCCACTCTATTGCCCCTATTTGTTTATAGGCTATTATGCTAATTTCTACTTAATCCCCATCTGGGTCACATTGAACTTGATGTACTCATACCTCTAGCTCATACGTTTGCTGACTGGTTTATTTGCTTCTAATACTGCTGCTTCTATGGCCATAGATCTGCTTATCAAGCATGCACTAGTTGTTATCTCTAGGTGTGCTGCAAAATTACCTGCACTGCTTGCTTATAGCCCTGTCTGACTACAATCCTAGACATTTAGCTGTTGCATTTGTTTTCACTGTCAAGTTATTTACTATTGATCTAAGTAGGTTGTCAACTGCCTCAAATTACACCCCTCTATGCTCCATCTTCTTCCTGTCTGTGTCACTCTTCTCTATCTTCCATCCCTGTACTCTCCCCCCTCTGTCCCCACAGACCTTTCCCATATTTTCCCTTCTCTTCATATGCCCTTCTTCATTCAGTTCTCCACCTTCCCTTACCACTGCCTTGCCTATCTCCCCTCCACCATCCCCCATCTCCTCTCCTTCCTTTTCCCCTACCCCCACCATCCACACTGGGTTCCTACAGATCCTCCCTAAATCTTGAATTTCTCCACTGTACCTTCTTCATCCTTCTACTCTCCCCTCTTCCTCCACCTGGAGTGATGGGAGGCAGTTTGGAGACAATATAAAGGCACTCACACAGAAGGATGACAAAACACAGCCATCACTGCTAAACATTTATGGCATAAATACCATGGACCCCTACACCATTGCTGAAGAGTTCAACTCCACCTTCACGGATCTTAGCTTTGTTCTACCGGCTGAATACCTCAAGCCTATCAAAGCTGATAATAGATGCCAACCGGACATCAACTCGCACCCTTAATTTTACTTCAAGAGAGTCAATGTCAAAGAAGCACTAGGTTATGTTAAAAAGGTCCTGGGGAAAACCAGAATGGGGTCTGACAACATTGACATGAAACTGCTGGTGCTGGCAATCAATGAAGTCATCGCTCCCATCACTACGATTTTCAACAAATCCCTCCAGCTCACCAAATTCCCCCTCTCCTTGGAAACAAACACTGGTGACCCCGGTGCATAAGGAAGGTGATAGGTCACTGATCACAAACTACAGGCCCATCTCTATCCTCTCCCTCCTATCTAAAGCACAAGAAAGGATTGTGGCAGACCAGTTTACTGACTATATTCACAAATACCAGCTGCAATGTTCCCAGAAGCACGGCTTTAGGAAACACCACAGCACGGACACTGCACTGGTGGATTTCACTGAGTATGTCCATAAGGCATTGGATGAAGGAAAACTGGTTGGGTCTATCTTTATTGACCTAACAAAGGCATTCAAGATAGTCTGCCACCCACTCCTCTTGTCTCAACTGCATGCCCTTGATGTTTCCCCAAATGCCGCTTTATGGTTCCAGGACTACCTAACCTCCCGGTCTCAAAGGATCAAGATAGATTACTTCATATCTGCATCCAAGGAAGTCTCACTAGGGGTGCCTCATGGGTTATCCTGGGTCCACAGCTCTTCAGCATGTTCCTGAATGACCTACCTGATGCCTGCACTAGCAAAGTCATTCTATACACAGATGATGCTGTCCAACTTAGCTGTCACTCTCGCATAGAGCACCTACAGGCTGAGCTACAATCATCCTTCCAGCAACTGGAGACCTGGTTCTACTCCCAAAGGTTGCTACTAAACTACCACAAAACAAGAAGATGCTCCTGTCTAGACCCCAACTAAAAATGAGAAGCCCAGAACTAACAATCACAAATCACCTGACTGCCCCACTGGAACAGGTTCCCTCCTTCAGGTACCTGGGTGTTATTGTGGATGATACCCTCTAGTATGTTCAGCACATTGACATGGTGGTGAAAGCTGGGAACACTAAATTAGGGATCCTGTTTAGGCACAAGAAAAGCCTAACTACTAAAGCCCTCTGGCTCTCAGTCTCCAGTTCTGTCCTCTCCCTGGTTGACTACAGGCTGGTGGTTTACTACGCTGCCACTGATACAGCCCTCAAAAAGGTTGCCACTGCCCTTAGAAAGGCTTGCAGACTATTGCTAAATGCTGACAGCTTCATGTAAACTTGTACCCTGTATGGTCTGGCCCACATACTACTGCTTCAATCTGGAATCAGATACCAAACTTGCCTACTAGGGAGAAAGGCAATGCTCTCCCTAACCCCTACCTGCATTGCAGACCTGGTAAAGGAAGCAAGCTCCAAATACAACACACAAAGAACAGTGACAACACAGCTTGATGTCCCATTTCATAGAACTTCCTTAGGACAAAGATCCTTCATGTACCAATCTCCACTATGACTAAATGAGATCCCTGCTGCAGCTCTTAATACAACAGATGTTTGGTCCTTTAAAAGAGAACTGAAGCAATGCCTGCTGAACCCAAATGCCTGTGACTGCCTTACCTGAATCCATATCTTCAACCTGGATACCCCCTCTTAAACACCTCTGACTCCCTTACCTGGGTCCATATCCTCAATCCAGATAGCCCCCTCGTCTGTCTGAGCATTCCTCTTGTTTTACATACCCTGGACCCCCACCTGCCATCCTTTGCCACCCCCCAGTTCCCTCCAACTCCCTCCCCTCCATACTGTCCCAACACTTACCCTTTCCACCCATTCTCCCCCTAAATATTCTCTTCTCCCAATCCCTTTTTCTCTCACTCTCTCTTTCACTTTCTCTCTCTCTCCCCCTCTCTCTCTCCCCTCCTCTTTTTCTCTCTCTCTCTCTCTCTCTAATCTACTCCTTGTTTGCACTCTCCCCCCTTTCTTTCTCCTACCCTTTCTGATACTCTACCTTGACAGGCCCCCCCGGGGCAGCTATGCCATACGTTGCTAACTGGGAATCTCCTTCTGCTGTTTAATTTCAGTTGTCTAGGTTACTCAAATGTATTATTTATCTGTTTTTTTGTATTACACAGCAATCTTATGTTTTGTGTTAACTGTCAAGTTTTTGTTGTATCTGCTGGTTTACATCTTGACATGGAACCTTTGTAAAAGAGTGGATACTCAAAGATTGTATCCAAATTACCAGATAAATAAAATAAAATAGAAAAAGATTCTGCCTCCACACAAACATGGTGACCACGCCTCCCTTGGCAACTTCAAGCTGATCTCACTCCTCCACTGTCCTGCAAAGTTTCAGGAGACTCTTCTCTACTCCAGGATTGCTGGCATCCTCTACTACTCAGACTTCCTCTTCCCTTCTAGTCTGGTTTTAGGAAGCACCACTCCACCATCTCCTACTTGCTACAAGGAACTGACTCTGTCCTCACTGGGATGGATGATGGACATATTACCACAACTATTTTCACTGATCTGGCCAATGCTTTTGACTCAGTGTCCCACCCCCCTCCTCCTCGACAAACTGAGTTCTACTAGTCTCTCACTACCAAGGTGTCCCTAAGTTACCAGTATTTAAAATTTTTAAGAAGAAAATACTGTTATTTGTGTACCCCCCAAACTGAAAGGTGGTGAAGTGAACATTAATAGATGCCTAGTAACATTTGTTGGATGACTGTTAGCACATCATGGGAACAACCACGGATGGTTGATCGTTGGCTTTCTCTTTTACAAGACAAAATGTCTTTATATGTATGTATGTTGCATGGGGAAGGCAATCATGGGTGCAAATGGGTGTGTGGGTTGGGTGGTACAGTGCAGTTCTTGTAAATATAAATATTTAGAAGGCCTCACGCTAGTGGGTGGGCACTGTTATTTTTCCAATACTCACAGTAAAGGACACCTTGGAGGGGGGGGTACTCAGTTGGTGGTGTAGGACTGGCATGCTTGTATTCTGCAGTAAGGGGGTGGAGAATGGGATTGTTTTAACAAGTGACTGATTGCAACTCAAAGTATCATTTGTTCTTTTCATGTATACTCTACCTTGTGTGTATGTCCTGCCTTAAGTCAACAATAAAAATGTTTAACAACAAAGTATCATTTGACATACAAATTGGCAGACTTATAGTATTTAGGTTTGGTATAACTGCACTTGGGACAATAACAATATCAAACTATGCTCAGCAGTATAAATAAATAAGGCCAGTTTACTTTGAAAAGACTCTTATTCTTTTTAAATGTGTTTTGAGGCATTTTTTACCAGTAATACTATGTCATGTATAAGTCGACAATATGTCACATATTTTAGTAACACAACAACAAGAGCCATCCGTCGCTACCAAAGTGTCTCTATGTTACCAGTATTACATTTAGAAAGAAAATACTGTTACTTGAGTACCCCCCAAACTGAAAGTCACTGTAGTGATTAATGGATGTCTAGAAACTTCTGCTTCATGTAAGTTGGCCGCTTGCTAACTTAGCACATTGTTACATGAGGTCCCTGCACCCTAATTGGTACCCTCAGAGGTACACCGTAGACAGCTAGTGCTTAAGCATATGTTATACTAACATATAGGGCTAAGTGCATCTACCGTACAAGAGTAGATGCCAGGATATGTATGCATATTGTTGTAATAAACTTTGCTTGCTAATACATATATTTTCCTATGTATTTTCTATATATTTCTTAATTGTAAGATGCCAAGGCACCTGTGTCCTTGAAATAATTATATTTAAGTTGGCATTGCCACCTTTTGGTGATTTGTACTACTACACTGAGTTATGTAAGACTCTGTATAAGAACTCTTTTGTTCACAAACTGATGACTACTACAAAATTTTATAATGTTATCTTGGACTGTGGAGCATCCTCTAATTTAGCCAGTAGGGCTCATCTCTGTAACTAGAAATGTTTCTATCTTACAGTAACCATAGTAATTATCATAGGTATATAATGTGATACAGTAGTCTTATACCTCAGAGATCCCAAGAGACAAAAAGAAACCTCGACGTATAGGGAATGCTTAGCACTGGCTCCTGGTTCGTATTGGTAAGAACTGCTTAGGGCAACTGTGATTTTATCCTTTTTGGTAGTAATAAACAAGTTTATTACTCTTATGCGATGTGTCTGTGATTACTTGCATTCCCAATATTGCCAAGAACCTGAAAGTGAGGTTTAGACCCCCTGACAATTGGCGACCGTGTGCAGGCAGTATTTGGTGTTTGCAAGTTTTCACTTGTTGCTATAACTTTTCCCTTTCCCACGGGGACAGTAGGTGTACATTCCTGTATCACCTCACCCGTCTTGAAACCAGTTTGTAGTCACTTACAAAGTCTGGCTATCGTCCTTTCGGGTGTGGTCGATGCCGACTCGATTCACTCCATCACAGCTTTGAATTGTAAGCCTACAACTTTTACAGTAGCCCGACTGTGTATAAAGTGCTCCTGCTGTGGATCGATACATAGCACGGCGCCTTTTTCACAGTTTGATTTTTCATTCCCTCCTACACAATGGCCACCGTATCAAATATCTGTGCAGAACTGAGACTCAATGTCTCAAACTTTCTTACCGCCCATGGAGGCTGGGCTGACTTTGAGTGGGACACAAGTCAATCCAAAAACCCTATACTGGATTTCAACCCAGTACACAGAGATGAGACAATCAATCAATAAGCGTCAGGCTAAAGGGTTGATGTCGCAGCTCTCTATGCTGCTCTGGAAGCCTCCAAAGTGAGGTTTCGAACCCTTGATCTGCAAATTTCATCTCTTAAGCAACAGATGGGTTTGCAGGAAACAGAATGTGTTAGACTGCAGCAGAACTTGGAGTCTGAACTCCAAACTCTGCGGAATGAAAAGGATTCACTTTTGCATCATTCAGCTCAAGCTGGAGAACATGAACTTTATATGTTGAAGCAGGAGTGTGAAAGTTTGAGAAAGGATAAGGGACAGGCATTGCATATGAATGATTTGCTAAGTGCTGCAAACGCTCAGTTGAGTGAGGAGATGGGAGAGCTACAAGACGAGATCAACCAGGTACATAATGACTTAGAAGTGGCTACTAGGGACAATCGCGAATTGAGCGCCACGTATAGAGTATTGCAGAAGCAAATGCAATATGAGGTTGATATGAATGTTGCAACTGTGAGTCATGCTGAATGTAAAACCAAGATGGCGAAACTGCGCCATCAGCGGGAGGTTCTGGCTGGACATGTTAAGGCGATGGGAGGCGTAGCCCCTACCTTACACACGTCATCTGAAGGGGAGGTATCAGATGATGACATCTCTCAGTACAACACCCAGTCACACACATCTTATGGCCCAGAAACCCCACCCAGCCATCCACAACATGGTGTGTCCCCACTACACCCTCACCATGTCATACGTCATCGACATCGTGATGCCCATCATGGAAGATGCCAACATGGCACCCCCCATGATGGGGGGAAGCAGGCTCAGGCCTGGTCCCGACTGCACCACCGATAGCCGTTATTAATGTGGAGGATAGGCAAGAGATAGAAACGATGATTGAAACTGCAATAGGCAACATACCTCTTCCTGAGAGAAGTAAACGGGCTATTAAAACCCAAATTAGGCAGCTTCTGCAGGAGGCTGGCACTCAGGATGGTGTTGTTCATACTGCAGCAGACACTGCAGCTTGGGCCACACTAGACAGTGCCCGAGACAATCTACTTCTGCTTGATTGACCCAGTAATCCCCTACAAATGGCCTACTCTGTTCAGCAAATAGCTGACAGTATTGGTCGGATGAACCCATCCGACAACCTCAGCTGTCACTTAGAGAAGGTGAATTCTAAATGTGAGATGCTTAGCCTCACTGCAGAATACCAGGTCCAAATACTATGCCAGACCATCGATCCTAGTTTGTGGGCCAAACTCCCTGATGCCATCTGCCAGGATGGGAATGCCACCTTTGATGAGGTTGCAGCTGAGCTCATTTCTGCTCACAGCCCAGGTGTAGTAGGAGTGATGCTTGCATACCCTGTAAAACAGAATGCAAAAGAAAGTCCAGTGACTTACCGCCAGAGACTTGAGATGGCCTACTGAGCAGGAAAGCACCTGGCACAAGAAGCTGCAGAAGTAGATCTTATTGAGTATAAGACCCTGTTCCTTAGGAACGTGATTCCTGCAGTATGAGAAAAGGTACAGCCAACCACCTACCCCAATGTGGATAGGTTTGCCGACATCCTTCAGAAAACCAAGAGAGTTTATCAACTCTATATCTGTGATCTGGGCTCCGGTTCCAAAAAGGTAGCCGCCGTGGAGCCTGCTTCAGAGGCCACTATGCACTACACTGTGGAAGGGCAGGCCCAACATCAACAGGCCCCTCCAGCTGATAATCAACACCCCCAACAGACCCAACACCAAGAACAACCACAACAGCAACAACAATGGGTTGGGAGCCGGAAGTGGCATAAGAATAAAAAGCATAAGGGTAAGGGTAAACCACAACAACAAAGAACAGGCCCTTCATATAGGGAGATAGCCGAAGAGAATCGGAAATTCTGAGAGCTCCTGGGACAAGTGTGCTCTGTGGCAGATGCTTTTCCCGCACAGGCCCTTGCAGTGGTACAACCGGTGACCCAGACCCCAACAGGTCATGGGGATACTGGAAGTGCAGGCATCCAGGCCCATACAGGTCTGAACCCAGAAGCTCCTCCCTAAATAGCATCAGTGCAGCATGGAGAAGTGATTCATAGGAGTCAGGCCCAACCTCTCCATGCTTCCAGTAGTACAGATTGACAATTACAGGTCCCAGTCCAGATTGTAAACAAGCTGGTCTTGGATACAAATGGAAGACCCTGCACTGAGGCCGAGGTTGGGGGCCGCCTACTAGTAGTCTTGTTGGATACAGGTGCAGCTGTAACTGTATTACATGATGAACATCCAGACTCATTCCCTTGGTCCAATCGGATGGAGGACCAACATGTCAGGAGTTGATGGTACTAGGCTTCTTGCATACCGCTTCCTCTACCCTACTGTAGAGCTAGGCCATCTCATACCACAGCACATACCTCTTCCAACTGATGGTAATGCCTGGATCATCCTAGTATCATAGGAATTGACTTCCTTGCACCACATGGCTGTGTGGTGGATCTAGCCAACATGCTACTGATACAGATTCAGGTCAATACCATACCATTTTGATCCCTGATTCACATGTCGTGCAACAATCTCTGCCAATGACAAGGAGTATGACGTCATAGATTTGTTCAGTTGTCATGCTTTTTCCCAAAGCTTCTCCCCATTTTGCAATGACATCTGGAGGCATTTGCAATTAACAAACATGACTGTGGCAGAATGCACACTGTCATCGAAGTGCCAGGCCAGGCAATGAGAGGCAAAAGCAGTATACTTTTCCAACTGAGGCCTTGCCTTCTCTTAGAGAAACAATCAAGTCACTCCTCAAGCAAGGAGTAATCAGGACTTGCGTTTCTACTGCTAACTCCCCAGTGTGGCCCGTGAAAAAATCCACAGGTGCCTGGAGACTTACTATTGACTACAGGAAACTGAATCAGGTCATCCCCAGTTGTTCCCCAACTGTGGCATCAGCACCTGATGTGCTATGACTCTTGACCCCTGATCTGAAATGTTTCGGTGCCCTGGATATTTCCAGTGGCTTTTGGTCATTACCATTGGCCCTTAAGAGTCAATATAAGTTTGCCTTCACCTTTGAAGGAAGACAATATAAGCAGACTTGCTTGCTGCAAGGATTCCGTAATAGCCTGTCCCTGTTCCATCTGCACATGATGGATGCCCTTGAGAGTTTCTCTACTCCCCAATGTCTCTTGCAACATGTGGATGACCTGTTGCTGGCAACAGCCACACAGGAACAACATCTGGATCTCTTGGACAAACTACTGACTCTCATCCAGAGAGCAGGCCTGAAATGCAATCCAGCAAAAGCATAACTATGTCAGAAAGAAGTACTCTTTCTGGGTCTGAAAATAACTGATCAGGGTCGAAGCCCTACCTGGAAGAAGATACAGGGATTGCAAGACTTGCCATTGCCTACCAGCATGGCAACTCTTTGAAGGTTTCTAGGTATGGTGAATTATTCGAGAGATTTTATTGTAATTTTGCTCAGAAAGCTGCTCCTCTGTATGAGCTACTCAAAAAGGACATCCCATGGACTTGGGGCCCTATACACACCCAGGCTGTGACGTCACTGAAGCAGGCCCTGGCCTCCGCCCCAGCTCTGGTCAACCCCAAACCATCACTACCATTCCATCTGCAATGTGCCACCTCTGACATTGCCATGTCAGCAGTGTTGGCCCAGAAGGTTCATGGCACCCTGAGACCCACTGCATATGCATCACAGCTCCTGACCCCAGTGGAACAGAAGTACAGCCTTTGTGAAAGGAACCTTCTGGCCACCTACTGGGCTGTCAAGCACTTCCTGTATATCATTGGGTACTCTCCATTGATCATTAACACCAATCATACCCCAACTTCCTTTCTGCTCTCAGACAGAGTGAATGATGGGTCAGTCTCCAACACCAGACTGACACACTGGTCACTTCTTCTCCAGGATAGAGACATAAAGGTACACCCAACAAAAATTCCATCTATGCTGGCTCATGGACTCCTTTTCCAAGGAGAACCCCATGACTGTACACTGCAGTCACCTGATCTTCCAGATCCAGGTCCTTTCCTCCCTGCTACACCACAAATACTTAACAACACATCTTTGTGTTGCGTCTTTACTGATGGTTCAGCATCCTACTATCAAGGAGAACAAATTGCAGGGATGGGCATTCTAGTGATTTACCCTTATGGGAATACTGTTCAAATATCTAAGTACTGCAGTATAGCATCATCAGAGTATGCAGAGATGGCAGCGGTGGTCTGTGCCCTCGAGTTCATCCAGCATGGGACCGTGGATACTACCATTTTTACAGACTCTAACTGGGTTTGTTGTTTTCTTATAGAATGTCTTCCTTTCTGGCAGAAGAACTCCTTCCTCTCCTCTGATGGCAGCCCAGTGAAGTACAAAGAATTGGTAATATACTTACATTCACTGGCACAAAAATTTGCACACAAACTCTATGTACATAAAGTCAAGGCTCATTCTCCCCATGACCCCTATCATGCCTTCAATGACACAGCAGACACCCTTGCCAAGAAAGGGGCCCGAGGGGGGACACCTGGATGATGGAACATCCGGAGGCCAATGCGGCCATACAAATTGCAGCACTCAGGAAGAAACCTGAACCCTTTTCCCCCTTGGACCTCTCAGCAGCCCAACATGTTGATACTGAACTCAAAGAAGTGTTCAGATTCCTTGACAAGAGTACCGAAGAGAAACTTCCTACACATAACCCTTACCAGAGGCATGAAGGTAAGTTACACTTGTCACCGGATAATAAGCTCATCTGGTACCAACCAGATGATTCCACCACCAAGTTGTGGGTGGTCCCCAGATACCTCAGGTCTGAATTTGTGCACCAAGTGCATGACACACCCACTGGTTGACACAAGGGAGTGAAAAATACCCTCCAAAAGCTTAAGACCACTGCCTGGTGGCCTGGTGTCACCAAAGATTTAAAACAGTACATAGACAATTGTCTTGTTTGTACACAAAACAACCCCATCCCTACCAAGTGAAATGCCAAACTCTTACCACAATGATACTCTGGCCCTTGGTATGCCATACAGATTTATTTTATTGGCCCCCTAACACCAGCAGAAATAACAAGTATGCTCTTGTGGTAAATGACCTCTTCCCTAAGTGGGTTGAAGCTTTCCCCACTAAGACATGCACTGCTAAGACCACTGCCAAAATCCTGGTGGAACAGATTTTCTCCAGGTGGGGCCTACCTCTCAAGGTAGACTCTGACAAAGGAACCAGTTTTACAGGTGAGTTGATAAAAGAATCCCTTGAACTCCTTGAAGTTCAACAGAAGTTCTACATACCTTACCACTCCCAATCCTCAGGTCAAGTAGAAACAGCCAACAGATGGATTAAGCAAATGCTTTCCAAATTCATTGAGGACAATCCCAAAACCTGGGATTCCCTACTATCATTACTCCTTATGGCAATTAGGGGTACACCCTCAGCCACTACCCAGCTCACACCCTTTGAGGTGATGACTGGAAGACAGATGAGATTACCTGAACATCTGTTGTTTGACCTGTACACCCCCACTGCAGACCATGTGTCTGTAGACCAATATGTGGAAAAACTCAGAAAAGACCTCATACACACACACTTGTATGCTGCCAACTGCATGGACAAGGCCCAGCAACAATCCAAAATACAGTTTGACAAACACACACAAGAAGTGGATTGGCAGGTTGGAGATCAGGTAGTAGTACTCCGATTTGCACATCCCACCCATTCCTTCTCCAACAAGTGGGAAGGCTCATACCCTATTGTCGACAAGCTCAGTCTGGCAGTCTATCAGGTTAGACTCCTGCATAACAATCACAGGTTAGCCCAATAAAACGGGGGACCTACTGTATTATTCCCTGCTACCTAATATGGAACGTTAATGGTCTAACTGTGTAACAAAGGACTACTTGGTTAAAATCATTCTAAACTATATGTACCTAATATGTACCTAATAGTGTGCAAATACTGAAATGTGAGCTCATGATATAATCAGCCAACCCAATCCCATTTTGCAATAACCAGTCAGTAACACTGCCACTGGGTTATGTCTAGCTGTTATTCTTATACTGAACTGTTGCGATACTTGCTCTGTCATATCGGTGTTAGTAACCTACACAACTAAGAATCCTAATGTTTACTGAATTTAAGGGTTAGAAACTTAGACAAGTAAAAGTTATTGTATAGACACAACCCTAAGAAGCACAAGACTGCTGACTGTCCCGGTACCCTTCAGTACCTAGCCTGTTCCCCTCAAATCACCCTAAATCCTTTACTACAAGGCCAAGCTCTTGCTGCCTAATAACGCCACATAAGGTTAAAATGCCAGCCAAAAGGCCACTGAAGACTTGTATCTCGGGCCAGTTCAGGTCAAACAAGGGTCTCCTCCTTGCTGCCCTGTACATCACCACAATATTCTGGGTTGATTGGCTAGCTGGTAGACAAGGCCCCGCTGCATAGCCTCCTAATGGACCAGCACCACACCAGACCAGGCACTCTCATAGCCCACCCCTGGCTGACAACTGGGCCCTCCTACTGGCCACCAAACTCAGTAGGAGCGGGATTTGCTACAGGGCTATCCTTCTAATGACCCACAAACCTAAAAAAACTAGGTTCCTTCCCCTGACCTATATTCTCCACCTCCTGCTAAGGGCCTTGCTACTGTGGGCAGGGGACATTCAACCTAACCCTGGCCCAGGTGTTGATAATACCTCTATCTCCACCTCTCAAGACCTAACCTGGACTGCACCAAGGGGCTTGAGCTAGCACATATGAATATTTGTAGTCTTAGGCCTAAAACTCATGAAGTACAAGCATGGCTAGCCCTCTACAACCCTGCTGTGCTTGCAGTCTCCGAGACCTGGTTAAAACCATCGATCCAAGACCACAAATTTGCTGCCCCAGGATATGTCTGTTTCCAGAAGGACAGAATCCAGAAAAGGGGGGCTGGGGTTCTCATCTACGTGAAGGCTACCCATCACCCCATTAGGTTCAGTTTTGAGGCCACCCTTGTTAGGTCAGCCCCTTTGGAGATGGTCCGATACCGCCCCTTGAGGGGTGTTTCCCCAGATGACCTGATGGCGGTGTTGGACCTATCAAGCCTACCGATAGATTGCTTAGATCCAGGTGACCTGGTACATGCTTATAATGAAGCAGTGACAGGGGCCCTGGATTCTATCGCACCAGTTTGTGTTCATCCTCTCACTTCTCGCCCCAGGTCTCCCTGGTTTGATGAGACCATGAGGGAGTTGAGGAGGGTTGGACGAAGGCTGGAGAGGCGTTGGCAGAGGTCAGGTCTTGATGATGACAGGCTTAGTTTGATGGACCATTATGTGGTCTATCAATCTGCAATCTCTCGTAAGAAGGCAGAATTCCTGCCCAGAGAGATAGCGGCTGCACAGAATAGACCAGCTCAGCTCTTCGACTGTGGACAGACTGTGCAATCCAGTCTGTCTGCAGCCCAGAAGAACCTTATCTCAAGAATGGTGTGAGGAACTTGCTCTCTTCTTCGCAGATAAGGTTGTCAAAATCAGATCGGATATCCGCTCTTCCCTCCCCAATGGGAATGATGGTGGTTGGCAGAAGATGTCGAACACCCAGTTTAGATGATCTGACTTCAGCCTTCCCATAATCGATGATGTTGTGATGATCATTCGAGCGATGCGACCGACTAGCTGTGATTTGGACCCTGGCCCCACACGCCTTTTAGTGGGTTGTGTGGATAAAATCGGCCAAGTCCTGGCTTTGATAGTCTGGAAGTCTTTGGAGAGGGGGATCTTTCCGGATCCCCTAAAATAGGCTATAGTTAAGCCTCTATTAAAGAAATCCTCATTAGATCCAGATTGTCTAGCAAATTACCGACCAATCTCTAACTTACCCTTTGTGGGTAAAGTTATTGAGAAAGTGG
Source organism: Neoceratodus forsteri (assembly GCA_016271365.2). NCBI lineage: Eukaryota > Metazoa > Chordata > Ceratodontiformes > Ceratodontidae > Neoceratodus > Neoceratodus forsteri. The sequence continues at coordinate 953,492,100 of CM028134.1, forward strand.
TCGCAGTACAGTTGGAAGATCATCTGACCAACAACAATATCTACTATTCTCTCCAGTCTGGATTTAGGAAAGGCATAGTACTCAGACAGCGCTGGTTCGGGTACTAAATGACCTCCTAATAGCGAGAGATCGTAGGACCTGATCCATCTTAGTACTATTTGATCTCTCTCCGCATTTGACAATTGCTGACCATGGTGTGCTGTTAGAATGTTTATGGTCTGTCTGTGGACTATCTGGCACGGTCCTCAGATGGTTTCTGCTTACCTCGAGGGTAGGACTCAGAGATTGGTGTCAGGAATTTTTTCCTCGGCATCAGTCTCCCTATCCTGCGGGGTACCACAGGGTTCTATCTTAGCGCCCATGTTGTTTGCGGTGTATATGCTGCCATTAGGAGTGATTATTAGACGATACGGTTTGGGTTTTGACTGCTATGCGGATGATTCCCAGCTGTATATATCTTTTGTGCCAGGCCAGGATGCTGCCTTGTTGGTATTTAATAACTGCCTTGCAGAAACTCAAGATGGGATGAATGGGAGTTGGCTGAGGTTAAACCCAGAGAAAACTGAGGTGTTGGTCGTGGACAAAGGCTGCTGTGAGGCGGGTTTGCCAGATGGATCACCCTCAGGCTTATGGCTTGGAGGTGTTCAGTTGGCAACCTCAGATCAGGTGCGGAATCTTGGCGTAATAATTGACGACCGTCTGATGCTTAAATCTCAGGTGTCAGCGGTGGTCAAAACTTCCTTTTTCCATCTGAGGAATATTGCCAGGGTGAAGCACCTGGTTCTCCCGGAGGACCTTCCAACGTTGATCCACACCTTCGTTACCTCCCGTCTTGACTACTGTAACTCCCTATACCTAGGGCTATCGGGGGTTGAACTTCGCCATCTGCAGCTAGTGCAGAATGTGGCAGCCAGGCTGTTGACTGGATCTTCTAGATCCAGCCATATAATGCCTGTGCTTCGCGGACTGCACTGGCTGCCAGTGGTTTGGCGAATCACCTTCAAGGTCGGTTTGCTGACCTATAAAGCCCTACATGACCTGGGACCTACCTACCTGAAAGAACTCCTCTGCCCCTATTGTCCCTCCCGCCCCCTCTGATCCACTGACGAGGGATTGCTAGAGATTCCTAGGGTCCGTTTGAAAACGTCAGGTGCTAGATCGTTTAGTTTTATGGCACCGACCCTATGGAATTCTCTACCTCATCAGGTGCGAAATTGCCCGACCGTCCTTAGTTTTAAAGGAGCTTTGAAGACCCACCTTTTTAGCATAGCTTTTAATGATCTATATTAGTTTTAATTTTATTGTTTGAAATGTACAGGCACTTTGGTTTTAAGAAAAGCACCTTTTAAAAATAAAGTTGAATTGAATTGAATTGAATTGAATCTCTGCTCATATTAACCTGCAAGTAATACTGCCTCCCAAAATTGAAGCTATCTTTGTACGCATCACCCTCAGTGGTGCTAAACACCTTAATGTAGGGTGTGTATATAGTCCACCAAAGGGGGCCCTCCAATCCCTCGAGTCCCTTACAAAAAACTTAACAGTTGAGTTCACATCTGAACTCATCATCCTTGGAGATTTCAACCTGAACTGGGCCAAAGAGGCCAGGTCCTCAATAATAGGTATGCTACAAGAGGCTAACCTTTCCCAGATAATCACCCTACCCACAAGGTTGAACTACAAAATGGGTAGCCACTCAATCATTGACTGGGTACTGGTGTCCAACCCTAAAAACGTTCAACTGGCTGGCACCATGGCGGATGCTCTCAGCAACCACTTACCCACCTTCTGTGTTTGGAGAAACGGGGCAGTAAAGGTCCCACCCAGAATACTCACTTCCAGGGACTACTCAAAGTTCTCCTGGGAGCACTATAATACTCTCCTGGGCAACTTGGATTGGAGCCCTATTAGAAGTCTCCCTACCTTGGAAGGGGCGGTTGACTTCTCAAACAGGTCTATCACGTGGGCCTCGGATCTCCTGGCCCCAAATAAGACCTACCAGGTAAAGGGCCACTGCTATAAGTGGATTACCCCTCCCTTAAAGGCCTTGATGACCAGCCGTGACAAAGTCTGGAAAAAGTCCAAGGACACAGCTCTTCAAGCAGACCGGTTATCTATAGAACCTTCCGAAACCAATGTAAACAGGCCACCAAACTAAAAAGGAGTATTTCAACCACCTCCAGAAAGCTAACCTCGCAACCCTAGGACTTTCTGGTCCCACATCAACGAACTGATGAAGGGGAATAAAAAGTCTGCCATGGGCCCCATCACAGCTAATGGACAGGTACTACATGACGAGACACTAATCGCTGAGACCCTTAATACGTACTTCACAAACCCTGATAAACATCAGGCAGGGTCATCGGTACCTAATAACCTGTCCGCTCCGCCGGATCCTCAATCTCTTGACTGCCCACCCTTTCACTTGAGACTGGCTAAGGTAAAAGAGGTCCTGGCCATCCTAAAAACCCTGAAAACAAGAGATTCAGGAGGCCCGGATGGACTCAAAGCTAGATTGCTAAAAGATGGTACCACGGTGCTCGAGCAGCCACTCACCTGGCTGATCAATAGGTCCTTACTTGAAGGATATGTCCCTGAGCTGTGGAAGCAGGCGCATGTGGTACCGATCCATAAGGGAGGGCCTGCAGAACCAATTGAAAACTATAGTCCTATCTCCCTGCTCTGTACCCTGGCAAAAATACAGGAGAAAATCGTCTATGCCCAACTTAAGGAGTACCTGGAAGCCCACATGCTGTTGTCCCCATCGCAACATGGCTTTAGAGCCAAACACGGGACAGACACTGCCCTAACCAAATTCTCTTCAGATGTACTCAGAGACCTAGACTCTGGATCCAACATAGGGGCAGTTTTTATTGACCTTTCCAAGGCCTTCGACCGGGTGGATCACAGACTACTCCTCCAAAAACTTCTCTATATAGGCCTTGATGCCCATGCCCTCAAATGGGTGGAAAGCTACTTTACGGGTCGCACTCAGAGGGTCAGGTGGCAGGACCAACTCTCCAAACCTCAGTCCCTAATGGATGGAGTACCCCAAGGGTCCATACTCGGGCATCTTATGTTCTCGTTGTTTGTAAACAAACTGCACAAACACTGTGGAAGCAGCAACATAATCCAATATGTGGTTGATGCTGTTATCTACAAAACCTCTGACAACCTGGATGACCTATGCATTTCTCTCCAAAAGGATATTCACATCGTGGAGAGGTGGCTCATCAAGAACAAAATGGTCCTTAACACCAATAAAACCAAAGCTATGCTGTTTGAACCAAGAGCCCTTGGTCAAGATAGATCACAACTTCTCCAGCTCTCATCTCTGGAGGGCAACAAGCTGGAAATAGTCCCCTCGACAAAGAACCTCGGCCTCACCCTTGACCAAGGTCTCACGTTCAAACAACATGTGGACCAAGTCACTAAAGTAATCCATACTAAACTCGGATTACTATATCTGCTCAAGGAATTGTTAACCCCTGAAGCTAGGACAGCTATTGCAGCGATTGTCCTACTTCCAACACTAATATTTGCTGCCCCAGTCATTCAGGGTATCTCAAAGCTGGAGTACGGTAAACTACAGATTATATACAACAAGGTGACCCGCTTTGCCACCTTATCCCACTCTAGGAGCCACCACTGTGAGGCGTTAGCAAAGCTCAACTGGCCATCCTTCAAAGCTCGCCTCAGTTACCCCGTACTCTGTCTGGCAAAAAAGATAATTAGCCTCTCACCTCCCCCTAGTCTTGGGAGACCTCACAGTAAAAGAAACCAGCTAGTTTTAGGTCCCTGGGTCTAACATTGCTAGAGGTCCCCAAGGCTAGGACTAAGGCAGGCCAGAAATCCTTCTCGTATGCTGCCCCTTCCTTATGGAACAACCTCCCGTTGGAGGTGCAAGAAACCCCATCGGTGCCGTGCTTCTGCACCAGACTCAAGACCCATCTCCTATCAACAAGCGTATGCCAGTGCCACCGCACCTGACACTACCAAAGTGACCACAACTAACTAAAATATCCACCCCCCAACAATGTAGCACTAACTTTCCTCCTCTCTCTGAACCATCCTAATGCTCTTGAACTATGTCACCCAATGAATCCACAGTACTGTCTCACTAATATGTAGGAGAAATGTAGAATGTAATGAATAACAACCTGCCAACTAGATACATGTAACTCTTATAACTACTGCTATGTGTAAACAGCCGAATACTGTATACCCATGATTACCTGTATATTCAAATGTACAAATGTTTATAATGTCATGTACTGTTATTCCCGGGTCGCCCCTGAAAAAGTGACCTTCGGGGCCCAGTGGGCCTACCCAGTCATCAAAATTCAATAAATAAATAAATAAATAACAATAAGTTGACTGACAAATGGTTACATGCAAACCAACTGAAACTGTATAAAGGAGCTTAATTACTTTTCCTCACCCCATTGGGCGGAATAGTACTTACTTACTAATGTTTGATTTTGCTTTTCTTATACACTGACAAGATGGCTATCTTGTTCCATTATCTCTTCATCTCAGGAGTTACCCCTGCATCCAAGGCACGGTACCGAACCTCCTACCACACCTTGATCATCCAGCATCTCCTTCAGAGGGAGTATCCATCAATATTTCCAATAGTCTGATTACTGCCCACGAAGGTTCCAATGCTTACCTCACTGCCTCGGTTGTTGCTCCTGATAAATCTACCCTACAAATTGAGTGACAAACCACATCACAAGGACAAATTCTCCCTGTAGCCAAACTCTCCAAAGGAACTTTCCAGGGTTGACCCAATGCTAAATTATCCCCAAATGGTTCTCTATCCTTGTTAAAAACTGCATTAAGACATTCTGGTTTGTACATTACTGCCTTAATTGATCCTCCGTACTGTAATTCTTTGTCTAAGGATTCTGCTCGAAAATTTTGTGCTGTCCATCACATGGCTTCTGCAGCCATGTAGCTCTCTGTGTTACCACCCACTGATAAACAGCTTTTGGAATGCCCAAAGCACACCGCTGGTCCCCGTAGTGGTCTAACAGCCACTGCCCTCTCACGTTCATTGATTAATAACTTACAGTTTATGCATATCCCTGTTTTGTTTAATCTTACTTAGTGGAATATGAAAGAAATTGGTATGTGTCACAATACTAATACTTCAGCATTTTATAGTTCATTATTGCTTGATAGTTTAGCTGCATTTCAGATTCCTACTCAAGACCCTATTGCCGGGATCCATTCTACTGAACACAGAGGCAACTTCAGGAGAAAACCCACTCCTGATGATCAAACTTATAAACGTAAGACACGTGAAGTTGACAGTTCTGATGTTACAGGTGCAACAGGTACTGTCACAGGCCTTTTTGGTATGGCTATGTCTTTTTGGAATAAAGCAGACATTGCTGCTATCAAATCTAATTCTGCCAAGTTCTCCACTGGCCTGGTTAACAATATGCTACCCCCATTATTGCATGGTGTGGATGGCCTTAGTCAGGAATAAAGATACACTGTCTATAACATGCACAACATTGCTAAGGCATTCACTGATTCGAAAGACAAGATTAATGCACTCATACAAAAAAACAACAAAGAAGCAGATAAACAATACATTGCTAGAGAAATCCTCTGTTGTGCCTATGGCTCAAACATCATCACTGCCATCAACAATCTCCTCCGTGATCTAAAATATGGAATGATCCTTGATATTATACATGACAGATGTATCTCCAAATGGTATTTTCCATGATGTAAAACCCCTAGCTGTATTGCTATGTGTATGCAACAAACTCCAACCATACCTCTCTCCACAGCTAGGAACTTGGGGTTTGTGACCAGACATCCTAACACTGGTCCTTGTTTCACTACTAAGAAATGTTCCATAAGAGATACTATGTTTGTTTCTTTTACTGTTTCTTTACCACATTTTGATCCCACTACAGTCTTGTTCGGCAAGCTTGCACTGGTACGCTCCATTGAGCATTTGGACAAAGACATCTACAGAGAACGCCAGGATCTACCGCCTCTACTGGTTTTCCATCCTTTCCTGGACACCTGGGTGGCTCTGCACATGGCCTGCTGTGCGAAGAAGCAATACATTTACTTGTACTGCTGTGATGTATTTGATGTTATTCAACCTGTTTGTGGTTATTCTCCAGATAGCATTGACTGGACTTTTACCATGGATGATGACATCACCAAGAATGGCACAGATTTCTCGGATTCGACTTTGGCTCCAGATAAGCTTTGCCAATCATATCGTGAAGAGGTTCATCACCTGTCAACATGGATTTCGAAGACGGCCTACACCTACCCTGTCCAGTTGCAAAAGTGGAGACTCCCTACTGTTCGCTTTCAGTATAATTCTGATGGGGAGTATTGTGTGGTAACCAACTTTAAAAGCTATACTTTGGATCTGTGACATGTGTTATTGAAAACCCCAATTTTTGTTTTGTTCCCCACCAAAAGACTATCATTGGACATACCATCATAACCCCCGTCCCCCTCATAGATGCAGACATCATTGATGGTAATCCCAATTATCTACTCACACTATCTGAATACTTACCATATTTTAATGTACACATAGACCCACTCACACTTACATTAAAATCACTTTTAGACAGGAAAGACACACACCTCATTCACATCAGCAATAATATGACCAAGGCCAATGAAGCTATCCTCTCATTGATTAATGATGGTGACATGAATGACGCATTGACTAACACCTGGTTGGAAATTACTTTTAAAGGTTTTGTTATTATACAAGCATTTTTAATCTTTATTCTAATTATTATGCTCTTCTGCCTAAGTCGCACACTGCGCCGACATTGTCAGCAGCTCGAGTTCCTTTACAAAGCTCACGCATCGGGTTTGTAAATGACCACTGCTCTCTGGCCTTTCCCTAGATTTGCCTTTGTTGTCCTTGGAGGTAACAAGGGGGGGAATGTTTCACGAGGTCCCTGCACCCTAATTGGTACCCTCAGAGGTACACCATAGACAGCTAATGCTTAAGCATATGTTATACAAACATATAGGGCTAAGGGCATCTACCGTACAAGAGCAGATGTCAGGATATGTACGCATATTGTTGTAATACACCTTGCTTGTTAATACATATACTCTCCTATGTATTTTCTGTGTATTTCTTACTTGTAAGATGCCAAGGCACCTGTGTCCTTGGAATAATTATGATATGTAAGTTGGCATTGCCACCTTTTGGTGATTTGTACTACTACACTGAGTTATGTAACACTCTGTATAAGAACTCTTTTGTTCACAAATTGATGACTAATATAAAATTGTATAATGTTATCTTGGACCATGGAGCCTCCTCTAATTTAGCCAATAGGGCTCATCTCTGTAACTAGAAATGTTTCTGTCTTACAGTAACCATAGTAATTATCATAGGTATATAATGTGATACACTAGTCTTGTACCTCGGAGATCCCAAGAGACACAAAGAAACCTCGAGGTATAGGGAATGCTTAGCACTGGCTCCCAGTTCATATTGGTAGGAATTGCTTAGGGCAACTGTGATTTTATCCTCTTTGGTAGTAATAAACAGGTTTATTACTCTTATGCAATGTGTCTGTGATTACTTGCAATCTCAATATTGCCAAGAACCTGAAAGTGAGGTTTAGACCTCCTGACAACATCACGGGAACAACCATTGATGGTTGATCGCTGACTTTTTTTTATTACAGGGCAGAAATGTGTCTTTGTATGTATGTTACATCATGATGGGAAGGGAAATAATGGGTGCAGATGGGTGTATGGGTTGGGTGGTATGGTGCAGCTCTTGTAAATATAAATATTGAGGCTGCATCACGCTAATGGGTGGGTGCTGTTATTTTTCCAGTAATCACAGTAATGGACACCTTGGAGGGGGGAGAATGTAGTTGGTGGTGTGGGACTGGAATGCTGGTACTGGGGCTGAAGAATGGATTTTTACAAATGACTGATGGTTATACAACTCAACGTATTACTAGACGACTTATAATGTTATATTGGCAAATGACAATTTGGCATAAAGCTTTTTCAACAATAAAGAAAAAGATGAAAATAATGGTTGATAGCAAATTTCAAACAAAAACAAAAATTTTTATATGCATGCACAATGTGTAGTCCTTTTTAATCTAGTTATGCAGCTGCAGATCTATGTTACATGGGAGCTTGGGAAGGGGGAGGCATGGGCATATGGGGGAGTGGAGGGTATGAGATGGAGATGCAAGGCATAGGTCTGACATGGTGATACCACGGTGGCCACAGTGGTTTCACACTGGAATACAAATAAATCCATTGTAATACCAATAGTAGTGGTATCCCAAAGTTGTCATTGTGCTACCAGTGTTCACTTACAACACCTCAGCACAGATATGGTACCACAGTACCACCACTGGTATTACAATGGAATTGAAATAAATCCATTGCAATACCAATAGCAGCGATATCACAATGGCACTGTCATTGTGTTACCAAAGGACTCACACAGCACCCCAGTGATACCACTGTGGAAGATGGTACCACAGTGGACACAGTGGTAATACACTGGAACTGAAACAACTCCATTGTGATACCAACAGTGATGGTACTGCAAAGGTGTGTTTTTATTGCCATTGTGATACCAGCCCACCAGGTATTTCCATTGTGATACCACTGCAAAATTGGTACTACAATGGCTACAATGGTAACACACTGGAATTGAAACAAATCCAATGTGCTACCAGTTAGAAGACCCTCACTGGTACTGCACTGGTATTTACAGTGGTATGTCCATGGTTTACAAATGGTATTACTGTGGTTTTCCAGACTCAGTTTGCTAAGGGCAGCCCAGACCTGGTCTAGCAGCCTGTGTGCCACCCCTGGAGCCATGACTGTGATGGGGGAACCTGTGCCCCCTGTTGCCACAACCTGCCCTTGGTGTCCCATGCCCCCACAGCATCTGGAGACATCAGTGGTGTAGTGCCTGCAGTGTCCCCCCCATGGTGAAAGGCATGCTGCTTCCACCGTCCCACATGGATCCCAATGTCATGGTGGTGGCTATGTATTGTCCCCATTGGGGGTTCGCTGTCACCCCCCTCCTCCATTCCTGACCCAACCTACCCTCCATGTCTTCCATCCCAGCCCCCATGATCCTGCCAGCCTCCCGACCGACCTGCCAATGACTCTCCCTCATTGGCCACTGATGTTGCCTGACTGCCTAGCAGCTTACAGCAAACCCTTCCTATGTGCCATGTGTTTGGCACATGGGAGTGGGTGTGGCACACTGTGGGACTTTGGCACTGGGACCCCTGGCATTCTTGAAGTAAGTGCAGGATCCCTGGTGCACTGCTGATTGACACAAGCTATTGGTTGCTACAGCTTGGGTCACACTAAAGGTTGCATCATGAATAAGGCCCCCAATCTGAAAGTTGTAAGTGATAACAGGGCAGATGGACAGCCCTGTACAGCCAGTTAAGGACAGAGTTTGTAAAAGAAGTTTCTGTGATTTTCAGGAGCTTGTGGCAGTCCATCTGGGGCACTGAGCAGGGCAGACTTGCAGACACTGCTAGGGGAGCCAGAGTCTAGCTAGGCAGCTCAGGTGGGTCCTCCCAAGGGTGCACTCCTCTGTAATTCTGTGAGAGCCTTCACCTGGGTTCATCCATCTAAAAGAAAAGTTAAAAGATTGTGCAAGAAGGCAACGACTAATATAGAGGCTGAAAGATTGTGCTAGAAGGGCACTAACTGACAGAGAGTTAGAAACATAGAAGCACAGTAGTTGACGGCAAGTAATGACCGCAAGCCCCATCCAGTCTGCCCATTTCTTTTTCTACTTTATAAATGTGCCATCGGTCTTTGCTCTGTCAATGACCTATCTATTCATACTCATCTGTATTGCTCCCTTATGCTTATCCCATGCCTGTTTGAAGCACTGCACTGTATTCATATCCACCACTTCCTGAGGTAGGCTGTTTCATGCATCCACCACCCTTTCTGTGAAAAAGAACTTCCTCATATTACCCCTTAATCCCCCTCCTTTAATCTCATGCTGTGTCTTCTTGTCCTGCTATTTTTCTTATATTGAAACATGTTAGACTCTTTCACCTTGTTAATGCCCTTAAGGTGTTTGAATGTTTCGAACGATCAGCTCTCTCCTCGCTTGCTCTAGGGCATACATATTGAGCTCCGTTAATCTGTCCTCGTATGTTTTCTGATGCAGTCCCTGCACCATTTTGGTTGCCCTCTCCAGACTGCCTCTGTTTGGTTAATGTCCTTGTGAAGGTGTGGCCTCCAGTACTGCATGCAGTACTCCAGATGGGGCCTAACCAGTGTCTTGTAAAGAGGGGTTATTACCTCCCTCTTCTGACTTGTGATACCCCTACTAATACACCCCAACATTCCCCTAGCCTTTCCTACTGCTTTAGTGGTCTGCTTGGATGATTTCAGGTCGTCAGTGATGATGATGATGATGCCCAAGTCTCTTTCTTCCCTTGTGACTGCCAGCAACTCCCCTCCCAGCCTATAGGTGACTTCAGGGTTTCTCTTCCCTATGTGCATGATCTTGCACTTCTTTGCATTAAACCCCAGTTGCCACTCTTCTGACCATTTTACTAGTTTATCCAGATCTCTTCTCGTTCTGCCCACCCCATCAGGATAGAAACATAGAAACATAGAATTTGTGGCAGATAAGGACTGCATGGCCAACCTAGTCTGCCTATTTCCCTACCTAATGGATAAACTGCAGATCCTAGTTAACCAACAGCCTACTTCCTCCTACCCCCCACTAGAACTGCCTTATGTCTGTCCCATGCATTCTTGAATTCCTACACTGTTTTTGACTCTATGACCTACTCAGGAAGGCTGTTCCATGCATCTACAACCCTCTCTGTGAAGAAATAATTCCTCACATTACCTCTGAGCCATCCCCATTATCTTCAAATTGTGCCCTCTTGTTCTTGCACATCTCTTTTTCTGAAAGATGCTACCCTCTTGGACTTTGTTGATTCCCTTGAGTTATTTGAAAGTTTCTATCATGTCCCCCCTCCTCTCCCTCCTTTCCTTGAGGCTATACATCTTAAGCTCCTTTAGTCTTTCTTCATATGTCTTCTGGTGCAGACCCTGCACCACTTTGGTTGCCCTCCTCTGGACAGCCTCCACTCTCTCTATGTCTTTGCGAAGATGGGGTCTCCAGAACTGTACACAGTACTCCAGATGTGGTCTTACCAACTGTCTGTACAGAGGGCCAACAACTTCCTGTTTTCTACTGTTGATGCCTGTCCCTATGCATCCCAGCATCCCCCCAGCCCTCCTTACTGCCTTCTCACATTGCTGGTCCACCTTTAGGTCATCTGATATGACTACCCCCAGGTCCCTTTCCATTTTTGTTGTTGTTAGTATCTCACCCCCCATTGTGTACTCTTCCCCTGCGTTTTTGTTTCCCAGGTGCATTACTTTAAACTTCTTTGCATTGAATCTAAGCTGCCATACGTTTGACCGTTCCTCCAGCCTTGTCAAGTCCCTTTTCATCCTTTCCACCCCACCTTGTGTATCAATCCTGTTGCGGATCTTTGTGCCATCCGCAAAGAGACATACTTTCCCATCTAGTCCCTCTGTAATGTCACTTATAAAGACATTAAAAAAGACCAGCCCCAGTACTGAACCCTGTGGAACCCCACTAGTAACCCTCCTTTCTTCACTGTGGACTCCATTTACTATTACCCACTGTGTCCTGTTGTCCAGTCAGTGTTTTACCCAGGCTACCACCCTGGGACCCACTCCCAGGCTGGCTAATTTATTTATTAATCTTTTGTGGGACTGTGTCAAATGCCTTGCTAAAGTCTAGGTAGGCCATGTCCACAGCCCTTCCCTGGTCTACTACTTTGGTCACCCAGTCAAAGAAATCAATTAGATTTGTCTGACATGACCTTCCTGCTATGAATCCATGCTGCCTTGGGTCCTATGCCCCACTGGCCTCTAGGTACTCAACAATTCTTTCCTTCAGCAGTGATTCCATCATTTTCCCTACCTCTGAGGTCAAACTGACAGATCTGTAGTTTCCTACCTCTGTCTTTCTCCCACTTTTTTGTGAAGGGGAATCACATCTGCCTTCCTCCAGTCCTCAGGTACTGCACCATCATCCCCTGATTTATTAAAAAGTGTAGTCAGTGGTGTTACTAGTTCTTCCCTTAGTTCTTTTAGAATTCTGGGGTGAATCCCTTCATGCCCCATTGCTTTATCCACCTTCAGTTTTGAGAGTTCTTTCAGAACCCTTTCTTCTGTGAAAGGACTACTATCAACCCCCCCTATCCAGAGTGCTTCTATTGACTGGATTAGGTATCTCCCCCTGCTTTTCCATTGTGAATACTGAACAGAAGTATACGTTCAGTATCCCTGCTTTTTCACTGTCGCTCTCTGTCCAACCACCTTCCTCTTTATTCAGCCTCAGTATCCCTGCCTTAGTTTTTCTTTGCTCCCTAATGTACTTATAAAAGGTTTTATCCCTCTTCTTAACTGAGTTGGCTATTTTTTCCTCAGTTTGGGCCTTTGCTATTCTGACTGCCTTCCCCACTTCCTTCTGCTTTAACTAGTACAGTTCTCTGTCCTGCTCTTTCTGTGTTTCTTTATACTTGCTGAATGCTGTCTCTTTCTCCCTTACCTTCCCTGCCACTTCTTTTGAGAACCGTAGAGGTTTTTTCTTTTGTTTTGATTTGTTTATTTGCTTCACACAAAGGCTTGTTGCCTCTGTGATAGCGGATTTAATGTTTCCCCATTGTTGCTCCACCCCACCTTCTTGCCTGTTTGCTAGTGCTTTTCTGAGGCACTCTCCCATTTTGACAAAATCAGCCCTCCTGAAGTCCAGTACCTTCACTTTTGTGTGGCTTGGCTCTACAGCTAAGTTTATAGTGAACCACACTGTTTGGGGGTCACTTATTCCCAGATGGCTACCCACTTCAAGATCAGAGATCCATCCCCATTTGAGAGTACCAGGTCTAAGATTGCTCCTCCTTAGTGGGTTCCAAAACTAGCTGTCTGAGGCATGCCCCCTGTAGGGCATTGAGAATGGCCCTGTACTTGGATGTGGCTGCAGCAAAGGTGATCCAGTTAACATCTGGCATTCTCAGATCCCCCATCAGCAATACCTCCCCTTTCCCTGCCATCTCAAGGATGCCTTCTATCATTTCCTTGTCTATTTCCACCCCCTGAGACAGGGGTCTGTATACAACCCCTGTGCGGCTTGTGGAGCCATTTTCAGTCTCCAGGGTGACCCACAGTGCCACCTGTCCTCCCTGTTTACCCTTTAGTTCTGTTGCTTTGATCCATTCCCTTATATAGAGAGCTACTCCTCCTCTTCGTCTTCCCTCCCTGTCCATCCTGTAGATTGTGTACCCTGGTATGTTGACATCCCAGTCATGGTTCTCTGTGTACTGTGTTTTTGTGACTGCCACGATATCCAGGCATCCTTCTTCAATCAAGGCCACCATTTTGGGGAGGTTTTCACCTAGACTACGGGCATTGGTACTCATTACCCTCCATTTTTTTATGGCTTTACTTCTTTTTGCCCCATCCCTGTCCTTACTGCCTTTGTCTTTTTCTCCATTTACCCCTGCCCTTCTCCCTATCGGCTGCTTTATCGTGTTGTTTACCTCACTAACTAACCTGATTTTTTTTGGGGGGGCTAGGATTTCCCTTCTCCTTTTCAGTACCTCCCCCCTTGGTTAGTTTAAATCCTTGCCAATGAAGCATTTAAAGTTATCACCTAGGATCCTGGTTCCCCTCCTGGATAGATGCAGACCATTGCACCTGTATAGGCCTGCATCCCTCCAGGTGGAGCCCCAGTCCCCAATGAAGCCATATCCCTGAGCTCTGCACAAGTTTTTCAACCAGTCATTGAATCCCATGGTGCAGAGTACCCTAGCCTCATCCATGCCATAGACAGGTAGCACTTCTGAGAAAGTCACCATGTGTGCTACTTGTCTAAGGCCCCTCCCCAACTCCACAAACTCCTGTTGCACTGCTTTGATCCCATTCTTAGCCAGGTCATTCATCCCTAGATGGATAATGGCATCCAGCTCCCTCCCCCTTGCAGCTGCTCCCATGATCCTGAGGATTTGTTTCCTGTCCCTCCAAGCCATGACACTGAGCAAGCACTTTACCTACCTTTCCCCTTCCTTCCCCAGTTCTACCCCCTAACAATTGAGTCCCCCAGCAGGAGCTGCTTCCTTCCCCTGTGGGATCCTTTGCCACCCTCCTGTGAGTCTCCATTGTGGAGGTTTCCAGCATCATCCTTGGTCTCCACTGTGGGTGCCTCCATAGAGGAACCATGCTCCACCAGAGTGGCAAATGAATTGTGGAGAGGCACAACTGGAGGGATGCACCTCTGTTCCACCACTCTCACCCTCCCTAAGCCCACAGTGGTCCAACCACTCCTCTTTCTTGGCAACCTCTGAGGTAGTGGCAGTGGCCTGGGTGGTCTCTGGGTGGGGGAACAGGTTTCCTGAATCCTTGCCAGGTCAGCATGGAGATGAACAACCTCCTCCCTCAGACCAGAGAGGTGCCTGCAAATAGGGCAGCAGTGCAGTATCCAGAATGTCTCCTGGAAGACTGCTGCTCCACAGCCAATGCATTGCACTACTCCACACATGTCTCTGTCCCTTCCTGTTACAGATGCTTTTATTTTGCTGTTGTTTGTTGTTTTATTGTGTGCAAGCTTGTGAGTGTCTCTACCTCCTATTCAGTGTGCTGTGCCTTTAAGGATATGAACAGGTGTATGTTGTTAGCAGTTTTGGGGAAGTGATGTCAGAACCCCTGCTATAAAGGAAGTTATGCGCTTGGGGTGGGAGGGATGAGGGAAAGGGTGGGAGGAAGTAAACCTATGCCGTCCAGAAACAATCAACTACAACTCTGACCCTCCACCCCAGGGAGTGCCTTCCTTCCTTTCAGACACCTATTTCACAGAGGTTAAGTACCAGAGCTAGTCAGAAATGACTGCAAATGTCTCCCAGTTACAGTTCCTCCCTGGAAAATTAAAGTTAAAACTAAACAAAGCCAACTACAAAAACAAAATCAATACTAGTTACTTACACAGGTCCAAAAAGTAATAATTCAGTTCAGTGTAGTCTAGAAAATAACCTCCTTAATTCAAGGAAGCTGTGGCTGCTTTCTCCCTCTCTGTGTCTCAGCAGACAGAGACCACAAACAACTCCTGTTACAAATTCACAGTTCAACTAGGCCCCTTTCAGCTCATCCCCTTAACAAACACCTATTTCACAGAGGTTAAGTACCAGGGCTAGTCACAAATGACTGCAAATATCTCCCAGCTACGGTTCCTCCCTGGCAAGTTATAGTTAAAACTAAGCAAAGTCAACCACAAGAACAAAATCAATCCTAGTTACTTACACAGGTCCAAAAAGTAATAATTCTGTTCAGTGTAGTCTAGAAAATAACCTCCTTAATTCAATGAAGCTGTGGCTGCTTTCTCCCTCTCTGTGTCTCAGCCTGGATCATCTACTCTGATGCAAATCTTGGTGTCATCTGCAAACAGACAAACCCTACCCTCCAGTCCATCTGCAATGTCACTGATGAAGATATTGAAGAGGATTGGCCCCAGGACTGATCCCCTAGGTACCCCACCTGTGACTTGCATCTCTTCTGAATGTATACCATATACCACCACTCTCTGTTTTCTGCCCGTCAACTAGTTTGCCACCCATTTGACCAACTTCTGACCCACCCGAGCCTACCCAGCTTATTTATCAATATTCTATGTGGAACAGTATCGAAAGTTTTGCTGAAGTCAAGGTAGGTGACATCAACTGCTCCCCCTTGGTCCACCACTCAGGTTATCCAGTCAAAGAAATCTATGAGATTAGTTTGACAGGACCTTCCTTTTGTAAACCCATGCTGTCTTGGATCCTGTGCTCCTATGGATTCCAGGTGTTGCACTATCCTTCCCTTAAGGAGTGCCTCCATAATCTTGCCCACTACTGAGGTAAGACTGACTGGTCTGTAGTTCCCTGCCTCCTCCCTGCTACCACTTTTGTGGAGCGGGATCACATGAGCCCTTCTCCAGTTTTCTGGGACCTCTTCTGTGCTCAGAGACTCACTAAACAGTTCTGATAATGGCTCTGCTGTTCCACCCTTAGCTCCTTTAGTACCCTGGGATGTATGCCATCAGGTCCCATTGCCTTGTCCACCCTGAGCTTATCAAGCTCTTGTAGGACCCTTTCTTTCATTAAGAGACTAGTGCACACACCCCCGTGTCCATGGTGCTGAGCTGTGGGCCCTGCCCTACCTTCTGTTCTGTAAATACTGAGCAGAAGTATTTTGGGCTGGCAGTATAGCCTAGAGGTTAGAGGAACAAGGTGTGAACAAGCTTTTTACATCCAGCAGACCATACCTGAGTTTGATCCTCACAAACTCCACTTGCATACTGTATGACTCTGAGCAAGTCACTTAACCACCCAGTGCTCCCAGGTCGCCCCTGAAAACAGACAAGTGTGCCTAGTGGGCCTTACCCGGTTACCAAAGACTAAAATAAAAATAAATAAAAAAAAGTACCTATTTAGGATAGATGCTTTTACATGGTCCTCCTCCTCACACACCCCCTTATCTCCTTATTTTTTTTTTGTTAAACTTTATGTTTATTAGTTTTTCATTGAGTATAATCAAATACCTTTTTCCATATAAGAGACAGACAGTATGAATAACATTTGGGACAGCATGCTCCTTAATCACAGTTTTAGATTATTAATTATATGCATCTCCTATACCTTTGATACATCATTAGGAGGGAATAACTAAATAACAATTAAAGTATATCTGAAGTTCTAGAGTTTAAACACCTTGAAGCTCAAGAGCAGCATGGCTTTGTCTCTCGAAATTAAAGTCCACTATAATGTTCCTTCAGGAACTATCCCCCATAAGGCAAAACATTATGTTGTGCACGTTTCCTAAATTTTGGTGATTTATTATCCCCAAGCAAATATAAAGCACCTTCATATATCTATAGGTTACATATTTCTATTTCAGATATTGCTAAAATTCCTTATTTTTATTTCCCCTTGTAGTATTTTTAAATTATAAACAGGCTATATGAACAAAACTAACCCCAACAACTAGGGTATAGTAAATGTTAAGCCTTTAAACAACTTTACTTCCTGTCTAAGACATATTCAAGGAGGGTATCTCATTTTGCAGAGAGAATACAAAACCCCCCACAAAATGATTAGCTTAATTTTGTATAACATCAGGCTCCCAAAATGAGGGAAATGACATGCAGCAACACCTGCGTTTCAAATTTAGAAGCAACATCTAACAAATATATACTGTAGGACTAATAACTTTTCCTGGTATGCAATATTGAAATTAAAGTCCTGACTCAGTGAGATCTTGTTCAGTGTCCTCCTCATCTGGGCCCAGTCTGGATTGTGTTGCACAAACCCTCTCTGCCTATTTACCTGCTTCCACTGGATCTAAAAAAGCCCAGACTTTGCTCTGAAACACAATCCTGAGGTGAGCAGGAAAAATAATAGAATGGTGAATATTTAAATCTTTCAGGATGCAACGGACTCTGTCGAATTTCTTCCTTCGCTGCCTCATCACAAAACTGATATCAGGGAAAAGGTGTACAGTCTGGTCTTCAAAAGAGAGAGGGCCGCTCCGCCATGCTAGTGATAAGATTTGATCATGTTCTCCAATTCCCACTGTAACTACTAGGAGAGTGCGCAGTGGGCCATCTGTTTTCATTCTCCCTCGTGACATTATGCGGTACACTTTTTGAATCTGGAAAGCCCCTGGATCTCCTTCCGATAAGAGTTTGTCAGCCAGCCATTCCCTTATGAACATTTTGGGGTGATCCCCTTCTACCCCTTCTGGTAAGCCCAGTACTTGCTCGTTTGCTGTTCTAATCTGGTTTTTCATGGTCTCAAGCCTCGCTCGAAACTTTTGTGCTTCCTTGACCACCAACACTGTAAAGCTAGTCAATGCTGCCACTTGTTTTTTAACATCCAACATCTCGACCTTCAGACTGTCCATAGTGGTTTCCACCACTGTGACATGGTTGGTAAATGTGTCCATTTTTTGATTCAAGTCGGTGACTGTCGAGATGAGTCACTGCATTTTCAAGCCCAGAGACTGCATCATTTCAGCGCCAGGGCCTTGCTCCATTCCAGAACTGGTAGCTTCTGCACTACTTAGTGGTGTGCCCGATATTCCTTGTTTCCCTCTAGTTTGGCCAGTCACTCCTTTGTCTCAATGAGGGTTTCCCATTATATTATCTGAGTAGCGTTTTATCAGCCTGGGAGATTAAAACCATAGTTTTATTCGAATAAATGCCTTTTAGAGAAGTTTTAAGCAAGATTTTTAGTGGAGCTGTATGAAGGTGCTTCTGCTCTGCTTGGGCTCCACAGTGCCCCCCTGCCTCTTATCTCCTTTGATCTTAGCAATACCCCCTCTTGACTTTAAACTTTCACTAATGTATTTATAGAAAGTCTTGTCACCTTCTTTTACTGTTTGTGCTAGTGTTTCCTTGGTTTGGGTTTTTGTCTGCCTTACTGCCTTCCCTGCTTCCCTTAGGGAAGTTTGATATGCCTCCCTATCTTCATCCCACTGTGTTCCCTTATATTTCCTGAAGGCCAGCCTTTTGGCTCTGACCTTTTCTGCTACTGTTTTTGAGAACCAAAGTGGTTTCCTTCTTCTTTTGCACTTCCTTTTCTCTCTAACACAATGGGATGTTGCTTCAAGTATTGCATCCTTAATGCTTGCCCACTTTGCCTGTACCCCCTCACCTGTATTTCTTTTTGCCAGGGCTAGCTTAACTCTGTTGGCCATCTTATCATAGTCAGCTCCTCTGAAGTCCCATATTTTTTCCTTGGAATGAAATGATTTAGTTCTAGTGGCCACTTTGAGCCATACCATGTGATGGTCACTGGCCACCCAGGTGACCTTCTTCCTGGAGATCTGTGATCCTTTCCCTGTTAGTCAGTACTAGAGTGCAGAGATTTGTAACAGAAGGGTGCTGGCAGTCTGAGAGGGACACTGAGGTGTTCAGACCTGCTAATGGTTAGACCAAACGAGAGGCCTAGACAGGCCAACCATCCTCTAATCCCTCACTAGGGTTCATTCAGTAAACTCAGAGACTCTGTTAGATGAGCATCTGTAGGAAAAAATTCCTAACAGTGTCAGCCTGTATTGCTTTATACCAAAGCTGCTTAGCTGTACTGAGTGGTGACAGAGACCTACATCTTCACAGGTTGGTCCGGAGTCAGACAAGGTGCCTTCTAGCCCTTATCTAGTGGAGTGGATCAGGGAACAGGGAGCCATGGGTCATGTACCCTAAATACATAGATGCTTTTGATCCAGACCAGAGGGGAGTGGACCATGGGGGTCAATCCTGGGGTCTGCGCTCCAGGGGAACTGAGAAGCCTCTGCATAATGTTCCTGTAGTCTAAGAGCTGAGGCAGAAGGACTGTATCCTGAGATGAGTGAGCCAGAAGGGCCCTACTGCTGCAGAATGTCCCAGAGAGACCAAACTGTTTCATCTCCAGGCCACTGGGGTCTCCTCCTGATTGCTGCCTAATCTGTAGTTGTGTGCTGTTCCCCACTTCAACTGAACTGCTGCATCCATTGGTCACATAAGTGCTGGCTGGGGCTTTTGTGCTTTCCCTATTTGGGATTACTCTTACTGCATTTGGATTACAGTTGTGTTTCCAGAATTTTCCTGTTGGATTTCAAGTTCTTTAACATTGAGCAAGCGCACTGTGGCCTGCTGGGGGTTAAAATGCAAGCTTGCTAAACCTCACCAAGTGCACCACTGAAAGTACCTGGGCAACATCACTACCAGACCTACACTGGGATTCTAGTGCAATTCCTAGATATCCAGAGTAATTGGTTATTGAGACATACTTGAAATTGTTGTTTTACTACTGGTACCAATCAAAGAGTTTACTGCACCCTGTGTAGTATAATTCCACTTTTTGTGCCCCTTGGTGGGACAGGTGGTTCCTCAAACTGTGTCGGATCTGAAAGGGTGGTAGTTACCTCAAACACAGTGCTTCTCATGGTGTATTGCTATAGGGTGGGAGTGCTCAAGGTGACTTGCAACTGCTAAATTCCTTCTTGTCTCTCATCTGCTAGCACTGTTAATTGGTTGAATTTAACTTCTGTGAGTGCACCCAGGTTGCACAACCTGATTGAAGTGTTCATTGGTGAACATAACAATTTGGTCTCCAGGGGGTGGCCCAGTCCAGTTGATGGAGGGGGTAGCTACTGCATCCCAGGGTGTGGTACTGCACACACTATCCTTCCCACTTATTCCCTCTGGGGGAAGGAACCACACTGCTTATTATTTTTTCTGGGGCAAACCCCTCCTACCACAGGAGAAGAACGAACCTGGCCCCCTCAATAAGGTGGGCCTTATGCAGTCACCAGGCAGGGGTGAACCTGGACACAGTGTCCTGGGGGTTGCAGTAACCTTTCATAGTCACAAGTACTGCAGGCAGCTGTAGTTTCTCAGTAGGATTTTATCAGGTAGTAATATGAAGCTAAACACTGCAGGTTTGTGGCATTTGCAAAAAAAATTACTTTTTGGCTGAACAGTAGTATGTCTGTATACATAATTCACTGTAGGTAGGCTTGCCTAAAAGGGAACAATACAAATTAAAATTACATTGCATGATATGGCATGGCATGGCATAGTTTGGCATGGAGTGGAACAGCATGGCATGGGATGGTAAGGTCTGGCATGGTATTCAGGGCTAGTCAAGGCAATTTGCCCCAGAAATTTTTATTCCTATCAACTTGACAATGCATGCAGTGAATGTACAGTGCAACAGCCCCTTCAGACTAGGTAGTTTATAAATCAGAAAGTGGTGTTAGCAATCAATAAGCCATGTCAGGAGTCCAAATTTGGAGTTGGACATGATGCTCTGCCATGTAATAGTGAAAATAGTGTTGAAGGGCACTGTCGTACCTGGTGAATAGTGAATGTATGGATAATTTACTACCCAAGCATCTAATTATTGACTCTTGCATTTCTTAAGACTGTAAACAAGAAAGAATAAAACAGTTAATGAATTATACATTATCATGAGAGAAAATATAAGCACTTAGTTGAGGAAATGGGGCATGAAATAAACAATCTAGTTTATTAACTTGTATAAAACAATATTATTACTGCATTGTGCCCCTTACTCATTTGTAATGAGTGTAAATGAATTACATTATGCCTGGCTGTTCATCCATACAAAATATTTCAGTCCTGATCTGTCCTGTTCCAACAAAATGGTCTGCAGCTGATCTGGGAATGGAAATAGGTGAATGCAAAATTATAGGGGCACAGAACTCAGGTGGTAAACATAGGATACAAAAAAGAAAGTAATGACTTATTTAACTTAGCAGTTCTCTAAGGCCTTGAGTGATTGCATAAGTAACTCTTAGACCAAATACTGTACAAGTACCTACATAGGAAACACATTTTAGATGGAGGCAGATTGTGTAGCCCACCATGACAATTACGTGTTACTCACTAATGTTTCTAACCACAAAAACACATCCTTCATTTACCTGCCTGGTCCTTGTGTCAACTGTGGCATCTGGCAGACTGCTCCATTCACTCTCCACTCTCTGGCCCCCATATTGAAAAGATTTGTGCCTGGTGCAACCGGATTATGCCGGTGTGAATTATAGATTGCACCATAATGCCATATTCAGCCATTTGTGCTACACTGGTTAGAACTGCTAGTGCCTAAATGCAAAGGTAATGTATTCAGCAAAGAAAAAGGGGGTAGTGACATGAATGTTTAGTGCAGTGTGATATTCAGTGGTTTAGTGCTGTTTTAGCTGCTTTAAGTGTGACTTAGTGCAGGGCAAATTAAGGTTTGTAAAAAGCAGGTTTTAACCAGGTGCAAAGCCCAGAGGTGGGGAGTGGTACTGTAGCAAACAGAACAAAACAAAATGGTGCACATTATGAACATAATGCAAGCAGTCATGAAGGATGTGGAAAGGCCAAATGCCCCACCTCTGGGCCCCTGTGCAGGTCCCAGAGGCACTATGCTGCAAACAGACAGTACTGCCCATGATGAGTTACATTTGAAGTCCTCAGTGATGGGCAAATTGTGGATCAGTGTTGGCTCAACAGGCTCATGGTCATGCAGCTGTGTGAGCTGCTTTATGACCAGCTCCAGACAGACACCCACCACAGCCATGCAATGTCCATAGAGCTCAAGGTGACAGTAGCACTGTGCTTAATGTCTTAGGAACATTGTAGATACAGGTGGGGGACACCACTGATACCGCATAGTCTGCCACCTAATGCCTGTTGAGACAATTTCTAGATGCCCTTCTGGTCCATGCATGGGAGTTCATCAAATTCCCCATCACACCAGAAGTGAGAACAGCAATCATGCAGCAATTCTCTCAAGTTGTGCACCTACTGACCAAACTGGGTGCCATTGACTGCACCCATGTTGTCATCCGTGCATCCCCAGTTGATGGGATAGAGGTGTATGTGAATAGAAAGGACTTCCACTTCATTATCTGTCAGATGGTATAAGATGGCAGGGTGCATCATCATTGTCCTAGCATGGTAACCCGGCAGTGCCCATTACACCTTTATTTGGAATAATTCCATCCTGTGTCAGAGGTTTGAAGCTGGGGACCTTCCAGCACTTTTCCAACACAGGGGACATTGCATATCCCCTGCATCCCTGACTCCTAACACCTGCCCTACACCCTGCATTTGTTGCAGAGGATAGGTATAACATGGCACACATCGCGATATGCATAGTCATTGGGCAGGTCTTCTCCATGCTTACAATGTGGTTAAGATGCCTTGGCCATTCTGGTGGTGCCCTACAACACACCCTAGGTAGGCCTGTGCCAAATTCTTTGCCTATTGCATACTACATGTTTTACAGGCAGCAAAGAGAAGTTATGCAGTTGTATGCTATGAGCCACAATGACTGTGAATGCTGGGGCTTACCTGTAGGGCTACGGCCCCAATGCTGCCCCGTGGTGTCCCTTTTAGTGGTCTCAGGTGGGATTTGAGCCTGGTGACCATGTTTGTGCCCTGTGGCTGCAGCCACCAAAATCCTTTGTCTCAGCCACATGCACAGGTGGAGGTTGAGCTCTGATTTGTATTTATTCACCTCCACGTGAATCTGGGGGATATTTTCTTGGTCCAGGGAGCTGCCAAGATCTGTACCAAATGTAATCAACAAATATGGCAGCTTGTGCCTGTCTGCACATGTGTGGCTGGCAGAATTGAGAGAAATTAAAGGAGCCATGGCTTCAATAATGTAAGGGTAATGAGGGTATTGTTTAATAATTTTCCCTGGCTTCAGGGCAGGCAGTGGAGCCGGGATTTGGGGATCGCTGTCGGAATGCCTCCGGGCATGGTAAATGTGGGTTCTGCCCTAATAAGGGCTAATAATAATAAATATAAGGGCTGTACTGTTGGGACTGTAAATGTAAACAAATATGGTGACCTACAGGGACTCTAACAGAACAGGGACTGCTGGGAGGATGTCAAAAGGCAGTCTGCGAGCCCGCTAGAATTATAGCCAATCAGAGGAGGATAGAGAGAACATTATAAATGGGACTGCCAGCCTGCCAAAAGGGGTATTAATGGGAGGACCTAAGCCAGACAGACTGTGGGCTACTTAGCCCCAAGGCCTGCATCACAAGCCTAATGGCCTTTTGGCCCTAGCATCCAGCAAGAGGTAGAGCGGGTGAGAGAAGCTAGTAATATAAACAAACGAAAAGTGAATTCGATAAAGAAGAATACAAAAACAAGCAGAGTGAGGCAGGAAAGGCAATTATTGTTTATTTTATTTAGCTTTTGTTTACCGGGTAAGTACACTAGACAAGTAATATGTCTATTTTCAGGAACGGCCCGGGAGAGTACAACATATTGAATACAGAGTAGTACAGGATAATACAGAAACAACATGGCAGAATGTCAACAGGGAGAAAACATTAAACAAGGTGACTCAGTGGTAATGCACTTAGTTACATCCAGTTCCAACAGTGGTAAAGTACACTAAGTCATGAGTTATTATGCAAATCAGACAAATTATAACTCTGTCAAGTGCCAAATTGGACAAACTATAACTCAGTCAAGTGCCAAGAAAAGAGATTGAGATTGAGTTAAATTAGGAGATCAAAAGCACAGAAGGAGGAGAAAATAGCACAGGGTGTCAAGAAGGGAGACCAAACCTTCTTTAGATGTATAAGGAAAAAAAAAAGTAAGGGGGAATAGTTAGTCTAGCAACAAAGGAATGCAAGATGGCAGAGACAGATGAAGACAAAGCAGAGTTACTAAATGATTTATTATTCTCGGTCATCACCATAGAAGACAGCAGGAAGGGTCCTGTACTAAGTAGGTCAGTACACAATACCACAGGAGCAGACACAAGACCCTACACAAGAGAAAGGGTCCTAGAAGAGCTGAATAGGCTCAAGGTAGATAAAGCAATGGGGCCAGATGTCATCCACCCTAGGGTACTGAAGGAGCTTCAGGAAGAACTCATCACGCCACTGACTGAGCTTTTCAGCAAGTCGCTGGAAAGCAGAATAATGCCTCAGGACAGGAAAAGGGCAACAGTAGTACCTTTACACAAGAGCGGTAGCAGGGAAGAGGCAGGAAACTACTGACCAGTCAATTTGACCTCGATAGTAGGAAAAATTATGGAGTCATTGCTAAAGGAGAAGATAGTGAAGTACCTGGAGGTTGGCAGAAAGATTGGTCCCAGGCAACATAGCTTCACAACAGGATGCTCTTGTCAAAGCAATATGAATGATCCACTTTTTCGACTGGGTCATCAGAGCAGTCAACCAGGGAGGAGCAGTGGACATTGTGTATCTGGACTTCAGCAAAGCTTTCAACACTATTCCCCACAGAAGGCTAGCTAATAAATTAGAGCATACAGGAGTCGGTCATAAGATAGTGAACTGGATCACCAACTGGCTGCAAGATAGGATGCAGAGAGTCCTTGTCAATGGATCATTATCAAGGGAAGGCAAAGTGACCAGTGGCATCTCACAGGAGTCATTGCTGGGACCTATCCTCTTTAACATATTTATTGGGGATATTGAAAACGACTTGAAGGGGAAGGTTGGTCTATTTGCAGATGACACAAAACTCTGCAACAGACCAAACACACAGGATGGAGTGAAAGGAATGGAAGCAGACCTGAAAAACTCGAGGAATGGTCCAGGGATTGGCAGTTGAAGTTTAATGTCAAGAAGTGCAAGGTTATGCATATAGGAAAAATAAACCCAGGGATAAAGCACACACTGGGAGGGCATCAGTTAGATGAAGCTACCAACAGTCCCTATTTTCCCTGGACAATCCCTTTTTTAGGCAGCATGTCCCAGTGTCCCGACACATTTTGCAAAATGTCACTTTTGTCCTGGTTTTTGCTTACTTCTCCCAGTTGTGTCTATTTTTTTTTCTGCTGACTGCTAATACATGAGTGACAGTTTTTTCATCACCACTGTGGTGCTGCTCGGACTGGACAGCAGTTTGCAACTTCAAACCCTGCACCTGTGTTGCACCACAAGCATGTCAGTGGGAGCACAGTAATGCATGTTCCTTCCTGTTAGATTAAACTGGGTAGTAGTGCAAACAAGCACATGGGGACATCTGCCTGCCAGCAGCTGAGAGGGACTCCAGACAGAGAAGAGACTGGCAGCAGTGAACTAAGGTACCTGAACCTGATGAGCTGTAGTGAAGTGTGTGAAAACCATCTGGTGTGGTGGTGGGAGTCACTGAAGTAAAGTTTGCTCAGCAAATGAGGTGAGTGTAAAGGAGTTGAATGGGACTGTCAGGAGGAGCAATACATGCAGCTCAAATGTCTGATCACAATTTAACGCAGGTTTGCTTCTAATGAACTTTCTGTACATCATGATTTGGAACTTGCTATAGCAGAATGATGTATAGCTTTAATCTGGATGTTTGCTACTGGTGTTATTGTGGGAAGGCATGGCCAGAGCAAGCAGCAAAATGTAATTGATTGTGTGCAGTGTTGTCAGCGGTGGTGCTCATGGGAGTGACACAGTGGGGGTCATGGTCAGGATGGACTGTCCCAGTTTCAGCCTCAGAAAGTTGGTAGCTTTACAGTTAGAGAAGACAAAGACAGAAAGAGACCTCAGAGTAGTCATCGTGGATAACTTAAAGGTTTGAAAACTGTGTGTGAAAAGGCAGCAAAGAGGGCAAGTGGCATCCTTTGATGCATTGGTATGAGAATTATAAGTAGAACAACCAAGGTTATTATTCCTCTTTACTGGTCTTTGGTGAGGCCACATTTAGAGTACTGTGGTCAGTTTTGGAGGCCCCATTTCAAAAAAGACTTAGACCACCTGGAGACAGTACAGGGAAGGGCTACAAGGATGGTGCATGGACCGCATAATGAGCCATACAAAGCAAGACTCAGAGAACTAAATCTGTACATCCTCGAGCAGAGAAGAAACAGAGGGGACATGATCAAAACTTTTAAGTATGTTAAGGGAATCAATACAACACAAGCAAGAAACCTCTTCCAGCAAAACAGGAATGCGCATACAAGGGGGCACAACTTGCATCTGGTGGGAGGCAGGTTCAAAAGCAACCTCAGGAAGTACTTCTTTACAGAAGAGGTCATAGACCAATGGAACAGCCTACCTCAGGAGGTGGCGGAATCCAAGACAGTACACAAGTTCAAACTTGCATGGGGCAGATATTGTGGACACATCAGGGTGCAGTCTAAATAGGGAGAGGGTTACAAACACAGGCAGACTAGATGAATCATGTGGTTCCCATCTGCTGACACAATTCCTAGGTTCCTAGTAGGGGAAGCTGAAAGATTAGTGAGCTTACTGCTGTCCATTGGTGACCTGAGAGTTGCTGGCAGAATAGGAGAGATTCGCTGCCTAGAGCAGAGACTGTATTGGTGCAAATCAGTAACATGAAAGATTGCAGCAGGGAAGAGAAGTGACCTGATAACTGAGTTCCCATGATGAAGTTAGAACTGTGACTGGAATTGCAGCTTGAGAGTTGCAGTTGGAAAAGAGAGAAACTGCAGTCTGTAGTTTAGATACAGTTTTACAGGCAGCAAAGAGCCTGGCACTTGACTGAATACACTTGTAACTGTTCTCTAGGCAACACTAGAGACCTTAAGCCACCCTAAGAAGTATTGTGGGCTGCCTGCCTTTTGCTCCCCTTTTCTGCCCACACCCTAGACCTTACCCTGGGACCTTACTCCCTAGCACTACTTACTCTCCTGTACATATGCTGCTTGTCCTGTCCAGATCTACAAGTCTGTAAAGGAATGTCAGTCCTTTTTTAAATTGATGTCTCGTGTTATTGGATACCATATGTTAGCTTAGCCTACAGAATGATATAGCATGCTGCCTCTGCTGCCATTGTACCTTGTTACCCTAATGTATTATTGTATTGTACATTCTGATCTTTCTGTGACTGTAAGTTTAGTCTGTACTGCTCACATTATGTTAACACCTCTTAAACTTCTGTACTCCAGTGTTGGATTTCTGCTGTGTGTACTAATTTGAACTGCCAGCACTATGTATTGACCTTATAAAGAGAAACATAGAAACATAGAAACATAGAAACATAGAATTTGACGGCAGATAAGGACCGCTTGGCCCACCCAGTCTGCCCATTTCCCTACCTACTGGATAAGCTGCAGATCCTAGTTAACCAGCAGCCTACTTCTTCTTACCCCCACACCCTAGAATTGCCTTATGACTGTCCCATGCATGCTTGAATTCCACCACTGATTTTGACTCCACAACCTCCTCTGGAAGGCCGATTCCATGCATCCTAACCCTCTCTGTGAAAAAAACACCTTAAATTACCTCTGAGCCACCCCCCCCATCTTCAAATTGTGCCCTCTTGTTCTTGCACACCTCTTTTTTTGAAAGATGCTACCCTCTTGGACTTTGTTGATTCCCTTGAGGTACTTGAAAGTTTCTATCATGTCCCCCCTCTCCCTCCTTTCCTCGAGGCTATACATATTAAGCTCCTTAAGTCTCTCTTCATATGTCTTCTGGTGCAGACCCTGCACCATTTTAGTTGCCCTCCTCTGGACAGCTTCCATCCTGTCTATGTCTTTGCGGAGATTGGGTCTCCAGAACTGCACACAGTACTCCAGATGGGGTCTCACCAGCTGTCTGTACAGAGGGATAATAACTTCCTTTTTTCTACTGGTGATGCCTCTCCCTATGCATCCCAGTATCCCCAGCCCTCCTTACTGCCTTCTCACATTGCTTGCCCACCTTTAGGTCATCTGATATGATTACCCCCAGGTCCCTTTCCATTTTTGTTGTTGTTAGTATCTCACCCCCATTGTGTACTCTTCCCTGGGTTTTGTTTCCCAGGTGCATTACCTTGCACTTCTTAGCATTGAATCTAAGCTGCCATACATTTGACCATTCCTCTAACCTTGCCAAGTCCTTCTCATCCTTTCCACTCCACCCTGTGCATCAACTCTGTTGCAGATCTTAGTGTCATCTGCAAAGAGACATACTTTTCCTTCCAGTCCTTCCGCAATGTCACTTATAAAGACATTGAAGAGGACCGGTCCTAATACTGAACCCTGCGGTACCCCACTAGTAACCCTCCTTTCTTCTGAGTGGACTCCATTTACTATTACTCTCTGTGTCCTATTCTCCAGCCAATTCTTTACCCAGGCTGTCATCTTGGGACCCACTCCCAGGCTGGCTAACTTGTATATTAATCTTTTGTGTGGGACTGTGTCAAATGCCTCGCTAAAGTCTAGGTAGGCCATGTCCACAGCCCCTCCCTGATCTACTACTTTGGTCACCCAGTCAAAGAAATCTATCAGATTTGTCTGGCATGACCTTCCCACTGTGAATCCATACTGCCTAGGGTCCTGTGCCCCTCTGGCCTCTAGATACTCGACAATTCTTTCCTTCAGAAGTGATTCCATCATTTTCCCTATCACTGAGGTTAAACTAACAGGTCTGTAGTTTCCTGCTTCTGCCTTGCTCCCACTTTTGTGAAGGGGAATCACATCTGCCCTCATCCAGTCCTCAGGTACCACCCCATCCTCCCATGATTTGTTAAAAGGCTAGTCAGTGGTGTCACTAGTTCTACCCTTAGTTCTTGTAGAATTCTGGGATGAATCCCATCAGGCCCCATTGCTTTGTCCACCTTCAGTTTTAAGAGTTCTTTCAGAACCCTTTCTTCTGTAAATGGGCTGGTATCAACTTCTGTATCCAGAGTGTTACTACTGTTTGTTTTATGTACCTCCCCCTCTTCATTTGTAAATACTGAGCAAAAATATTTGTTTAGTATCTCTGCCTTTTCACAGTCTCCCTCTGCCCACCCTCCCTCCCTTTATTAAGCCTCACTATCCCTCCTTGGTCTTCCTTTGCTCCCTGATGTACCTATAAAAGGTTTTATCCCCTTCTTAACTGAGTTGGCTATCTTTTCTCGGTTTGGGCCTTTGCTGTTCTGACTGCCTTCCCAGCCTCCTTTTGCTTTAACTGATACAGTTCTCTGTCCTGCTCCTTCTGCAATTCCTTGTACTTCCTGAATGCTTTCTTTTCTCTTGAACCTTCACTGCCACTTCCTTTGAGAACCATAGTGGTTTCTTACATCGTCTTGTTTTGTTTATTTGCTTCACACAAGGCTCGTTACCTTTGTGATGGCAGTTTATTATTCCCCATTGTTCTTCCACCCTCCTTCCTGCCCATTTGCTAGTGCATTCCTTAGGCACTCACCCATTTTAGCAAAGTCAGCCCTCCTAAAGTCCAGTACTTTTGTCTTTGTAAGCTTGACTCTATTGCTGTGTTTATTGTGAACCATACTGTTCGATGGTCGCTAGTTCCCAGATGTCTACCCACTTCTACATCTGTAATCTCTCTCCATCTCCATTTGAGAGAATCAAGTCTAATATTGCTCCCTCTCAGTGGGCTCAGTACTAGTTGTCTAAGGCATGCCTCCTGTAGGGCATCTAGAATAACTGCACTCTTGAAGTGAGCTGCAACTGCACTCCAGTTAACATCTGGCATATTCAGATCACCCATCAGCAATATCTCCCTTTTCTGCCATTCTAAGTATACTTTCTATCATTTCCTGTCCATTTCCTCCCCTAAGAAGGGGTCTGTATTAACCCCTGTCGTATTGTGGTGCCATTGCCTGTCTCCAAATTTACCCACAGTGCTTCTTCTCTCCCTGTTTACCCTTTTGTTCTGTTGCTTTTATTCCTTCCCTTATGTAAGAACTACTCCTCCTCCTCTTTTACCCTCCCTGTCCCTCCTGTAGACAGTGTATCCTGGTATGTTTATGTCCCAGTCATGGTTTTGTGTGTACCATGTTTCTGTGACTGCCACAATATCAGATGTTCCTCCTCCATCAAGGCCACTAATTCAGGAAGCTTGTTACCCAGACTACGGGCATTAGTACTCATTGCTCTCCATTTTTGATGGCTTTACCTTCTGTTGCAGCATCCCCACTGACCGTTCTACCTCAATCTTTTTCTCATTTAGTACCCTGTTTTTGTAGGGAGGCTGGGATTTTCCTGCTGCTTGTCAGTGCCTCCCCTTTGACTAGTTTAAAAGCTTGCCAATGAAGCATTTAAACCGATTGCTCAAAGACTTGTTCCTTCCTGGACAGATGCAGACCATCCTGCCAGTATAGGCTGGTGTCCTTCCAGGTGGAACCCCAGTCTCATGAAGCCAAACCCCTGTGCTCCGCACCATTTTTCAACCATTCATTAAACTGCATGGTGCCATTACCCTCGCCTCCCCATGCTTTTACAGGCAGCACCTCTGAGAAGGATACTGTGTGTGCTACTCATCTTAGGTCCCTCCCCAACTCTGCAATGTCCTCCTGCACTGCTCTAATCTCATGATGAGCCAAGTCATTTGTCCCTAGGTGGACAATTACGTCCAGCTCGGAATCCCTTGCAGCTGTTCTGGTGATCCTGAGGATGCGCTTCCTATCCCTCCAAGCCATGGCACCAGACAGGCACCTTACTTCATTTTTCCCAGCTCCCTCCAGTTCTATACCCCTAATAATTGAGTCCCCCACCAGAAGCTGCTTCCTTTCCCTTTGGTGTCCTCTGCCTCCTTTCTGTGGGCCTCCCTTGTGACAGTTATCATCAGTCTTCTCTGCGGGTGCATACAAAGAGGAGTGCTTTTCATCCTGTATCACTGTATTATACCTCTGCTAATGTTTGTTGTCTGCCACACTTGTGGCCCAGATCATGGCAGAAAACAGTCCTTTGGATCAACTCACTTACCTAGTCACCAAAGAGATAAATAAATAAAATAAATAAATAAAAGAGAAGTACTGGCAGCAGAACTGAACAAGACTGAGCCACTGTACCCCCCCCCACGTAGGGCCGGTGTTTGATGCAGTTGTGTGCTGCGAGCCAGACGTGACTGTGAGTGCTGGGGTTAAAGACTGAGCAAGAGCCCACCTAAAACTATGTTTTCAGAAGCTGTGTGCCAAGCAGAAAGCTCAGGGGACCAAGACTGCCCTGTCCCCCCCGACCATTGAAGAACCGGAGAGGATGACATTGAGAGGCCTGTCAGGTGAGTACTGTTTACAAAGGCCTTAGAGGTGAAGCTATGAAAGGCCTGACAGATGAAGCCCAGCATTCTTCAATTCTTCAACCAGCTACTGCCTTCCAATGACCTGCTGCCATGGTGCACCACCAGCAAACCTCTGCTACCAGCACAGTACTGTGAAACAAGTTTCTGCAACTCCCATTTGAAGTTCCAAACTGTAAGAACCATAATCTGCAGCTCAGGGGAGTTCCTATTTAGCTAGCTAGCTAGTCAGGTCTCAGAGGGGTTAAGTCTTGGGCTGGACTGCACCAAATTTCAAGCTGTGCCCAGGCAGAAAAGTTAAAAGTTGTTTGTGTTAAACGTACTGGGCCCCAGTGTAAGTACCTTAACTTGAGCCATCGTTCTGTCACCTTCTCAGCCCCCTGGTGTGGTACTCACTGCAACTTGATAAATGTTGTCCATGGCCATTTGGGAAAAAGTCTGGTGCACCCACAGGTAGGAGGCAGGGAATGCTGTGAGGGGTAACATTATTTGTGCCAGTTATTATTGTTGTTGTGATATTCCCCCTTTTCCATTCTCCCCAAAATAAACACTGCAGTTGGTTCATGTTACACATCTGGTATTACTTGTCATTGCAAAGTGTGTTCTGTTACTTTGTGTGTGGGGGGTGGTAGGTACTGTGGAGGGGAGTTATTGTATTTTCCTAGGGGGTGGTAGCCTGCAATTTATCCATAGGTACCCGCTATCACTACTCCAGGTGGTGGCACCATGCCATTTCCTTATCCAGGTATCTTATCCACCAGTGAACCCAAGCCGGCCACCTGAGAGGTGTGTGCAATGTGAACCCTGGGGACCCCGGAACTGCCAAGGTGAGTCAAGGGACTGTTACATACACAATATGGCACTCAAATGTGGGATATGCTTGCTAGCCCTAGAGGGAAACAATACAGCAGATACAGAGCCAGCATATAAGGGGATGCCGGACCATTTCGATAGGCATGACCCCAGGATGGCCAGGAGGTGCAGGGAGTATCCAGATTACCTCATCACAGACCTGTGTGGACCCAGGTGGTGAATACAGAGTACAGAGCACACAGGAGACAGTAATGTTTTTAAAAAATGTATTCCAAAGTCAGAAAGTAAGTGCAAGACAAAACAGGGATGAATAGAAATAAGAAGCCATCCAGGCAAGAGGAAGGGAGATAAAAAGAATTATACAATGGCATGAAATCATCCTACAATTTGATTGGCCTGTCTGGGACTGGACCCGTGATGTAATCCCAGTACAACATCATGGCTCTAGTCCCAGCACAGAAACGACCACATAAAATGTTAAAATTTAAAACGAAAGAAATCACTCCACGGCCACGATTACTTCACTGTCTGACTCCTGCTCAGCACCAGACCTTACTTGTTTCGCTCCCAGCACCACCAACAATTGCATACACATCTTTGTCTTCTGCTCTCCACACTATCTCTAAAAAACGAAATACCTGTATCAAAAAACAAAACTGCACCTTCTAAGTCCCGTAACTCCCGGAAGTACGGACAACTTATCGCCGCAGCATACGGGATTTCTGCTCCTTCACGTGCGCCCACTCGTACTGCCAAACAAAAATAAAAAAGACTTTTGAAAGAAACCCAATAGATTTAAAAGAAAGCCATACCTTTACTTTGACTTTTTTCTTCACAACAGCCGTGTGGCAGCCGGTACGACTGTCCTTCTCACCTAACGTCGGTGCCTCAGTCAACACAGCCCCTAGCAACCGCCTTGCCATCTGCCTCTCCATTTAAAATTAAAAACAAAATATACAACCAGAAAAAAAAACATAAAGCATATTATAACCAATATCTATTTACTGTCTCCTAACAAAAACAGCACTGTAGCAAGAGGTAACCTTAGAGGCAAATACAATGTAGAGCATACACCTAGCACCATCTAGTGGCCAAACTGTGGACTTTTTCTAAAACATATACCTCCACATGAAAAATACAAAAAACCACAAAAAAATTTTTTCTATTTTTATTATTTTGAAAACAAAGCGAGCCATTGTATAATAGCAATAATGCACTCCAGGGTGTGTGTGTTGTGCTGGAATATCACTTCTGGGGTGATTAGTCGACCGCCTGCGGCCTCATGCCTAATCACCCCAGGCGTGACGTTATCCCAGCACAACACACACCCTGTCATACATTATTCTTAAATAACAGGTGGGAGGGAGGAAGGAAGATGAAAAGAAAAAAACAAGCCATCCAATCAAATAACATGCCAACCAATTGGGGAAGGGGATAGAGGGATCAAAAAAGAAATAACAAGCCATACAGGTGGATGGGAGGTATAAAGGGGGCATGAAAAGAAATAACATGCCAACCAAGCAGGGGGGTTCACAAGTGGGGCTGAAAACAAATACAACACCATCTAGATGGTGGGATATAAAGTAGACTGAAAATAAATAACAGGCAATAAAAGGGGAATGTAAAGAAATAACAAGCCATCCAGGCAGAGGGGGTATAAGGGAGATGAAAAGAAATAACATACCAAACCAGGAAAGGGGGCAAGGGGGTGAAAAAAATAACAACCTAACCAGGCAGGAGGGATATAAAGGGGATGAAAAATAACATACCAACCAGGTGGGGGGGTATATAAAGTGGGATCAGAAGAAGTAACATGCAAACCAGGCGGGGGGGTGGTGGTGTTCACACGGGGGCTGAAAACAAATATGAAGCCATCCAGCACAGAGGAGTGATACAAAGGGGGCTGAAAAGAAATAACAGGCCATCCAAGCAGGGGGGTACAAAGGTGAAGTTCTAAAAGGAGCTGTGCTACAGTGAATTCAGAGCTGATGCTGCTGGAAAGGTGCTAGCAAGCCCCAGACTAAGTCACTGCAATCCAAATGATCCAAAAGTCAGCTGTGCTCGAGAGGAATGTATATGAAAAAACAGGCTGTACACAAGTTAGGCTGCAAGATATTTTAATGCATGTTGGAACACACGTAAATGAAACAGCCTGCAAAATCCCAGTATATAATCCCAAAGTACACATTGCAAATCACAGTAAAGACAAACACCCAAGTGCTTCACCTCAAAGCTTCATCAGGGGGCAGTGACATTAGGTCCAGGATTATTTAATATAGTCCCTGGATGAGATGTCATCAAGTGATGTCCCACATGCAGCTGGGTTTTGGATCTGTTGGGTTAAGAAGGGGAATGGAAGAAAGTAAAAGCCATCCAGATAGGGGAGCATGGTCACTGTGATGGGGGCATGAGGTGGCACATTTGAGTTAGTGCTCTGGTGACATAGACACCCTAGGTGTAAACAGTACCACCACCTCCACTGGCATGGGCATGTTGCATGTCTCTATCCAAGAGGGCAGCTAATGAATATCATCTATGCAGAGGGGGTTGAACGTGGGGATGTTGTGAGCCTCCATGGCTGCGGCCCCACAGGGTACTATCCCTTTAAGGAGCAGGCTATAGTCAGTGTTGCACGGCATTGTGCTGCCATGTGTTGGTTCATGAAGTATCCTAGGTGGGCAGGGCCTCATAGTGGGGGTGGCCTGATGCTGAGACATCTGCCATGGGGTGACACTCCCCTACCAGAATGGTCAGTGCTACAGATGGCACCTGCAGTGCCAGAGACCATGACTGCAGCCTCCAGAAAGGTGTTGGACACCCCATCCAAGCCAGCTGTGAAGGACTGCTTCACTCTCCCAAAGCTGGCAACCATTGATATCTGCAGTCTATCCAAGGCATCATGTGTTCCACAGGGTGAGTCTCTGAATGCTGCTTGTGCTTATGTAGCATGTGGTGCATATGGCTCATCTCTGCCTGTGAGTCCCCCAGGGCCCTCATGGTGGACTGCAGTGGATGCCTCATGGCAAGGACTATCCATGGGATAGGGTCAGTGGTTGCACCACAATCAGTGCTGTGTCAGGTACCTGGGTCCTGTGTGCCACAGTGGTGGCTGGGACAGCAGGATTTGCCTGAGGCATCAGGGCAGTGGCCATGCCATGGAGAGGGACCTGGGGAGACAGTGCAATGGCAATGCTGGAGGCAGGGCTTTGGGGTGGCACAATGGTGGTTGGGTCAGGGGCATTGGCCAGAGGGCGGTATGGCAATGGCCATACCAGGGAGGGGGTGGTTGGGCTCCATTGGTAGGAGAGCCAGCATGGAGGGAAATTTATCCTGGTCCGAGCTGGACCTTTTTCTCGTCTACTCCTCCACAAATGTCTTGTTGTCCTCCTCACTGTCATACCCTGTGTTGGCCCCAGTATGGGTGAGCCTCTGGGGCTGTAGCCAGCGTGATGGGTCTGTGGCATTCTCAGCAATGATGTTCACCACCACGGACTGGACTGTTAAGGGAAGAGAGTGATAGTGCAAAGTAATGCACATACTTGTTTGCTGACCATGACAGCATGCAGGCCCTGTGTACTGTGTATCAACATACTGTACATGCCACCCATGCAATGCAGTGCCCATTTGCTTCCAGTGGTGAACATATCACACACCTTCAATCACTGGTGATCACACAATATATGACACACGTGGCACAGTAGGTGATTACCTCACAGATGTTCACACCACCAGGATACATGGATACTACCGTGTGGCCTACACCCTTTGTATAACACATCCAACAGGCAGGGTCAGGGTGAGGTGTTTGGGGCCCATCTGGAAAATAGATACAGTGGCCAACCTGGGAAAAACAATAGGGGATGAGCCATGGTGACACACACATGTCAATATTCCACATTAGTGTGATACGCTAGCTCTGTATCTGCCTCTTACATATACTTGCAGTGACACAAATACTCTTTTTAATTCGACAATAGCTGATAAATGCAAGGAATGGTAGAGTGTAGAAGTTGGCCAGGAACCCAACAGAGGGTGCAGGAATAGGTCTCACAGGTGTCATAGGTGATACAGAGCTTAAGAAAGACTGAAGTCCATAGTTGCTAGCCATTTTGTATTTAACTATACCCACTGATGGAATTCTCTGTTAGGTACCTATCTAAGCTAATTTTAAAATTTGACATGTTACTGCTTGCCACTACTTCTACAGGGAGTGCATTCCAGACTATCACCACACGTAGATTAAACTAGTACTTTCTTTTTTTAGTGTGATATCTTTCCATAGCCAATTGCAAAGGATATGCCATTGTATAATAGGTCTGCTCTTTCAGAGCCAAATCCAACTGTTCCCATAACCCTACATCATTTAGTGCCCTAAAAATTGGGCACGTCTCCCCTTAATTTTCTGTATTCCAGGGAAAACAGCCCCAGTGCCCCAAGTTGATGTTCATAATCCATTCCTTTTATGCCTTTGACCATCATAGTGGCTTTTTTCTGCACCCTTTCTATAGCCCTGATTTCTGTCTTACCCCCTGGTGACCAGAACTGAGCACCATACTCCAAATGGGGCCTCACCAACAAGGTATACAGAGGAAGTAAAACCTCCCTGTCTCTGCTCATTTTGTGTCACTTTAAACAATGCCAAGCCAATAAATATGGTTTAACTTGTTTTAAGCACAGGGGTTGATGTACTAGAATTATTACATGCACCACTGCTACTCTGACCACTACTTGAGCATTCAAAATCCTCCTCCTCCTCCTCATACCTGTAGTAATCCTCCAGTGTTATTTTACCACTTTTACCCACATGGCTACTTACACTAAAGGAAGGGGATACTATGCTCACTAAGATGGCTCAGGGTGAATGCCCCACTATGGCATTAGCTCCCCTCTACTGCCGAGTACAAAGTGCCATGTGCCTGCTCTTGAGATGAGTATGCTGGCCCCCAGTGCCCAGATGGCTACTCTTTTTACCACACTTTACACATGCTTGGCAAAGCTGACAGATTGGCACTGTTTCATTGCTACCATATTGTATGAAAAAAATCCCAAACTAGGGATTTTGATGCCCTGCTCTTCACATGTCACTTCTGCGGTTATATATGGAATAGCAGTTTTGGTAGCGATGAAATGGGGGTTGCACTGCATGAATTTTGGTGTTGTGCACACTTGGACTTTGACGGAACATCACAATCGATGACTATTACTTCAGGGTCAGCAAAAGACACAGCTACATCAGAACTTTGAGGGGGGTGGGCTGACAAACAGACTGTTTACAAATAGCCACCTTCACTTTCTTTTTGTCCGGTTCCCGAACGGGGTTGCTAGCATCATCATAATCATCATCCACAAATTCACTTTGAGATATTCCAACCACAGCCTCAATACTGTCATCCACACTTTTTTTGTCAACATCTGAATGATTGGATGGTCTAACTTCAAGATCAGTGTAAACATGAGACTGTGAGCCATTAGCATGATCAGAATCATGTTCAACTATGGTAGGGAGTGAGACATCAACTACACTCAAGTCTGCAGATTTAACAACATTTTTCCCACCTGATAAACTTGCCCAGGTTGAATTTGTAGCGTTACTCATGCTGTTATCAACCAAGTCATCGCTATCTTTACTAACAGCATGGACAACAGGATCTCCAACCAGCATTGAAGCGACTAATTTCGCTATGAAAAACAGAGTCAGATAAATCCCCTTACTTACAGCAACTGCTACCGTTCCCTTCTGCTGCTTACTACCACAGCCAGGATCACAACTCTTAACACTGCTAGACTTGCTACTAGCCCCTGATGAACCTGCCTCATCATTACAGCTTCCACTGGTGTCGTTGAGTGCATGTTTCTGTAAAGGATGCCCAGTTTCATGCTGGTGATTTTGACAACTTGATCAATGTGGTGGGAGAAACTGAGAGTGTCATCAAGGTAAACACCCAGATATTTAAACGAGGAGAATTGTTCAAGTGTGATGCCCTTTTGGTTCAGAATTCGAAGGGGGCTGAAATTCCTTTTGTTCTGTGGGACCGAGAACAGCATGCTTTTGTTTTTTTTTATGGTTTAGTAGCAGTTTATGTTGATGGAACCAGGTTTCAAGTTTGTGGAAACTATCGAGTAGATCTTCCTCGATGGCCAAGTGGTCCCTACCTGGTCTGATATAATGGCTTCATCTGCATATAAAACGATGCTAGCTGGGCAGGCTTCAGGGAGGCAGTTAATGAACAGGCTGAAAAGGAGCGGTCCAAGTATAGACCCTTGTGGTACTCCAAGGGCCACTGCCTTAGGGTCAGAGAGTGAGTGGCCGATTCTAACACGTTGAGTTCTTTACATCAGATAGCTACGAAACCAGGTGACTGTATCAGGGGCCAGTCCCATGGAGAGCAGTGTGTTTAGTAATAGTCGGTGATCAACTGAGTCAAACACTTTTGTAAGGTCAATGAAGACTGACCCCACCGCCATCCCTAGGTCAAAGGCATTGTATAGCTGAGTGGTGTAGTCCACCAGTGCGGTGATGGTAGAGTGTTTTTTGCAGAAACCATGCTGATTGCTGCAGAGTAGTTGGTGATTGTCCAGGAAGTCAGTAAGTTGTTCAGAGACTATTCTCTCTAGAGCTTTGGAGAGGGGTGGGAGGATGGATATTGGCCTATAATTAGCGGTGAGTGTTTTATCCCCAGATTTGAAAACTGGTGTAACCAGGGCAGATTGCCAGGCATCTCGGAACACCCAATTTTAGGGAGGCATTAAAAACCTTGGAGATTGGGTCTGCTTGTACATCAAGCGTTATGGCAACCAACTTCATATCTATCAGATCACTCCCACTTCTGGTCTTTCTGAGGACCCTCTTTACTTGCCTGATGGTTTCAGAGATTGAGACTTGCCTAAAATAGAAGAGTGGCAGCCCTTCCCTCTCTAAAGAGGGTATGGTGTTTCCATGAGGTTGGTTATCCATTGGGCTTAGGAACTCACTGGGAAGCAGCCCTGATAGAGCAGTGAAAGTGGTATTGAACTCAATGGCAATCAGTAGGGGTTCCTGGACTGGCCCATAGACAGTGATTCATAGGTCCAGTGATGCCATGGAGGTCCTTCCAGTAAGGGAGTTTAGAGTGTTCCAGAACCCTTTAGAGGACCCCCAGTTTTTGTTGAGAAGGTCCTTGAAATAGCTAGCTTTCGCCGAGCGAATGAGCCTGTTGCAGGAGTTCCTTGCAGCTTTGTATGCAGATACATCATGCGGCTTTCTTGAGTCCTTAGCTTTGTGCCTCAGGTTGTCTCTATTATGCATGTTTATTTATTTATTTATTTATTTAGCTTTTGTTGACCGGGTAAGTGCACTAGACAAATCCTGCCTATTTTCAGGCACGACCCGGGGGAGGGGGATACAGATGAATGCCAACTGACCTTGAACCAGATTAAGCTGTTGGTGGTATTTTTTAGTGAATGAGGAAATTTGGCCAGGACACGGGAAATTCCCTACTCTTTCGATAAGTGCCATGGGATCTTTAACATCACCTGAACTACCACCAATCCAGGCAGATGGGACCTCGGTTTAACGTCTCATCCGAAGGACGGCACCTCAGAAATGCAACACCCCTCTCATGCTGCATTACAGTGTCAGTACTGGGATATTAACCCAAGTGCCAGATGTGGGAACTGAACCCACAGCCCTCTGATCTCCTGGCCTCAGAGGCAAGTGTGCTACCTACTGAGCCACTGGCACTGCAATCTGCAATGTGATCTAGGAGTGAGGTAATAAGCCAGGGGGTGTGGGTTTCTTTGACTTTTTTTGGTTTTATGGGGCCAAAAATATTGCATGCCTGAGTAAACGAATTTCAGAAGAACTCAAAGGCAATGTTGCCATAAGTTGCATGGTCAAGTGGCGACCAGTCGATCAGGGATACATGGAGTTTGAAATCATTTAGTAGTACAGGTCTCAGCACCCGATTGGTAGTGACCTTCAGTGAGCACTTTGTGAACTTGTTTGCCCAGGTGCACATGACTGGCGGGTGATAGCTGAGGCTATCAGGCGGAACCTTAACATCTAATATGCGATCTGGGTTGGAGCAGAGTAGCCAATGAGTGTACTGGTGTGTGTTTTGTAGTTATACCTGGTGGGAAGGGTAACCATCTGCATAAAATATAAGCCAGCTATTAGGTCCCTGACTTTGTTTTCCTTGTTAAAGTGCCAGTTAATGTTGAAATCCCCCACAATTACCTGCTCCCACTCTTTTCCCAAATGCTGCAGATTCTCCTCAAAGAGCTTGAGCCCTGTAGCCTGCTTCCTTGGGGGTATGTAAACTTTTGTTAGCAGCAGTACTTTGTTTTGTTGCCCAATGATAAGTTTGAGGTGGAGGATTTGTGCCTCACTAGTGTGTGGCTGCAGTCCATCAACTGCACTTTAATGTCATTTTGGACATTGACTAGGCAGCCGCCATCCCATTTGGTGAGCCTGTCTTGGTGGAAAGAGTTGAAACCTTCCAGTGTTACGGATGCGTTTGTGATTTTGGGTGATAGCCAGGTCTCCATAAAGGCAGTGATGTCCATCTTTAGCTGTTCCACCCATGCTTGGATCTGGGCTAACTTAGGTAGGAGGCTGTTTGTATTGAGTGATAATATTCTCAGCTCTCCTTTTAACAAGGGCTGCATGGAGTTGGTTTCAGCATTAAGATGCATACTTCTCTGTCATAGATTGTGTGTGGGTGGCCCAGGTTAGGGTTAGGTCCCTTCTCTGGTTGCCGACTGCGACCTGCTCCCTCACTGCTGACTAAGATAACAAACACAGAAATGCACAGTATGATTTCTTTCTGTGCCACCTGGGCTATTGGTACAATACTTCTACAGTGTCTGTCACTGCAGAGACTGAATGTACTAAATTAACATTAAATATTCACACAAAATCAATAAATGCTTGGTGATATAAACAGATAAGGGTTTCTTACAATCGTTGTACTAAACTCTGACACAAAATTTTGTGGCAAAAATGCATTCTTAAAGGTTTTTTTGATGATTTGAATCTCAGAGCTCTG
Source organism: Neoceratodus forsteri (assembly GCA_016271365.2). Taxonomy (NCBI): domain Eukaryota; kingdom Metazoa; phylum Chordata; order Ceratodontiformes; family Ceratodontidae; genus Neoceratodus; species Neoceratodus forsteri. Next base: position 953,533,496 of record CM028134.1, read on the forward strand.
ACAGAAAACTGTCTCCAGCTTTCCACTACACACACTACGCTGAACGGAGGAAGTGCAAAACAATATAGACCACATGTGATCTTAAATCCCATGAATCACTGCAAAACTCACCTTAAAGAGCAAAAAAACAAGGTCGAAGTAACACGAAGTCCATAGAGAATAATGGGAACTTCGCATTACTCGGGATGCAAAGTTTTTGACTTCGCTATGCGGAAAATTACATGAAGTTAGGGTTCTATGTGAAATTCTATGATTAGCAAATTTTAGCTACTTCACCCACTTCTATTCATTGGGGAGGGATACCAGAAATTAAGTGCAATTACAGGCAGAGTTAGCCCATAGCTATTACACTGGTATGCAGCACGGTAGCAGCTCTCAGGCCATTGTCACACCTCTCTGTGTTGCATGCCATGGCTGTGCTCAATAGTAAGACAAGTCTTTGCCTGACCTTATTCATCACCACCATGCACATGTGCTTGCTGTGATCAGTACTGGTATATAGGCATGTGTACTCCTTAGGGTTCATGGTGATGTGCGACATGTTCTGCTACATGCTACTGATCAAGTTACCTTTGTCCTCCTCCACAGACAACAGAGCCCACAAAGGGCAACCCATGACTGGCCCAGTGGCACAGGGCTGCCAGAAGCAGCACTGAAGAGAGATGGCACCTGCTTGGGATGGGGCCCAGAGAGATCAAGAAATGCCAGGATGGTCCTTGGACATGCACCCACTTAAGCACCCTGAATTGTGTGTTTTGCAGTCTGGGTTATATGTATACACTATGCAACATGATTCTGGTGTGGTAGGGGGATGCCCATATGTGTCTCAGCAGGTTGAATGCATGCCTCTGTGGGCAGCACCTATGCAGTATCAGTTGGAGACACTCACCTGGCACTTGGGGAATTGTCCCACCACTGAGAATGTAGTGTGTTAGAATCTGTGCCATCTACTATTTCAATTGTCATTGCAACTGGCATGCTGCCTTGTGTATGTGCTATGCCTTAGCATGCAATACACATGCAGTGGCATGTCCCCTGTGCCACAGAACTGGTACACCAGGGTTCTGGCAGTAATGTATACAGTCCCAGGTGATATGTCTGTCATTGTTAGTCATTTCTGTTGTGCCACATGCTCGTACCTAGGTATGCATATCTGTTTGGACGAGGTAGGCACAGGCCACTGTTGTATTGGTACACCCCTGTGATATATCATGTGTGGCATACAGCACCCATTACAGTCTCCCTACATCAGTGCAATCTCCAATGCCATATGTATTGTGTGTCATGACACTGCATCTCACCAGAGCCAGCATTATGTTGCATGGGGTAAATGGCAAGGGTAGTCATTGATGGGCCTTGCATGTACTTTACCATATTAGTTAGACATTGTGATATATAGTCCATAGTATCTAACCAAAACAGTGATGCCCAGAGTGTGATTATTCCACTATACATGAGTGATGCCATGCATATATTACAACACAACTGGGTCTTTGCATGACCAGTGACCTGGACAGGCTCTTTATGAGGGGAAGTCCTCTACTTTTGGTGGAATCAGCATCTGCTGGGACAGAAGGTGCTCCCAGGTGGATCTGCATTTCACACTGCTGTTTTAGTGAACTTGGTACAGTGTGGCAGGTGCACACCCATGTAAACACCATGGCAATTGCATGTTACTCTTCCTGCTGTAGACCAAGCTGCATGATGGTGCCATCCATGTACAACTGTGCTGTGTGTATCACATCAGCAACAAAACACAATGAGGTGTGGGTTATGGCCTGATAAGAGCATGCTGCAAGTGTGTTATAAGGCACAAGGCACTTACACCAAGTGCCTTTAGCACTTGGGAAGAGCACTTATCAGGCCATAACCCATACTTCTCAATGTCTTATTGAGCTTATAAAATGGGCCCTCTGGTAAAGAAGTTCATTACAAAAAATGCACATAAAAGTGTACATAAAAAAAGTAGAAAATATTAGTTGAACAAGACAAAAAGTAGTCCTTCTCATTGAGTTGGAACTGATTTCTAAAATCACTGGATTTCTAAAATCACTGGAGGAGGTTGGTGTCTGTCTGAGTCTATATTCCTCAGCCACCCACAGACACAAACACTTAAAAAAAATTTGTTTTTGTACTGTGTATATTTGTTTATTTTCACCACCCACTTTCACCTACAGGAATGGGGAGCGAGCATGCCCCCATATGGTTTTAGTTACAGCAACCCCTGAGTGAGTGTATCCGATATTGTGTTTTGTATATAGTGTGGTGTTTCTGGCCCTTGTCCCCTATGAAGATACAAGAAGTGTTTTTGTGTACTTTCATTGTTTTTTTTTCAGATTTCTCTCCTAAACAGCTGCCTTGACCTGGATTGAGTATGTCCCTCAGTGGCCACTGTACACATTCATTTCCTTCTTCGTGGTTGTCAAACCGCAATGGTACCAGTGGAAAAATAAAGGAGTTTGTGTTGATAGCTGACAGTAATGGGATGACATTTTTAATTCTGCATTCTTGTGGCTGGGAAATATAGGACAGCACAAAGTGTGTGTGTTTGGGGGGGGGGCGGGAGGCTCTGTGATGCGAGTAAAAAGGAAGACCAAGCAGGACAGAGAGGAGGACCCATGGGCTATGAGGAAGAACCTGCCAGTGAGTAAAATAAAATTATACTTGAAAGACTTCACATTTGCAGCTTGTGCAGAAAGAGGGACTTGTATATCATGAGTGGCATTTCCCTGATGGCCCCCATGCTTGTGACTCTTTGTTAGGTGGCGAAATGATGGTAGTGTTCAGGGATTTTGACATGGTTGTGCCATCACTCTCCTAGTTCCAGCAGTTCACTCGGGTGCTGGCATAGGAGATGCAGCAGGAGAGTGGTGGCATGCATTGATTTTTATCTTGTGGTGAGGTTTGCTTGACACAGATAGTTCCCCTTGAATGGTTATATCCTGATAAGGACACAGCTGAAGAAGGCTTTCAGCCAATCAGGTTTTAAGATTTTCTTTGCCCATTTTATAAATGTGTGTTTGCCTGGTCCCTGCCCCTGCTGCCACCCAGGGTTGCTCCTGGATGTCTTTTGTCCTGCATACTTGTGTTGGCTTTGTTCTGGTTTGCATAGTCTGCAGGGAGCGGGATGTGTGGGTATGACTCTTACTGTATATACTTGGGCCATTACACTGCCTATCAAGCTCCGGCTTGGTGCTACTATTGCATGTGCTGCATTTCCAAATCTGGCATGCCTGCTGATATCATGTGTCCCTTTCTTGGCTTGGCCATGCACCTTTGCAGTATGGCACACTCATTTTATGTAAAGTCTTCTATTGTTCACTTTCACAATTCTGTCTCTGGTATGCCATGCATATTCAATTGCAGTTGTTTGTCTCCCTCCACCTTTGTGTGGCATGGTGGCCCATGTGTCGGCTGGTTGTACTTCTGTTATTCACATTATGCCACTCCTGTGACCTTATCCTGTGCATACAGCTGGCTGAGTTCCATTTATTTCTTTTCATAGTAGCCTAGCGGAAGGCTGGTTGCAGGCGGGATGCCATGCTACTGGAGGAATGGGATGACCTTCTGTTCAGGCAGATCCACCTGCAGAGAATTTTAATAAGGACTTGACAATTTACATCAGGAAGTAGGGTAATGTAGTACTGTGCTACAACAACATACACAGAATTGACAGTTTACATCAATATGCTAGAGTAATATATATGGTATATGTATAGTACATCACATCTAAGTCAGTGTTATGCATTTAGTACCAATGCACAGGCATCCAATGTACAGTAATGTACAGTAATCTGAAAACTATACATCAGGTAAAGCAAAAGGTTGTTTTTTGATTTGTGCATTGTGACCTCTAGTAAGTATCTTTTTATTTTCATGAGTTTTACTTAATACCTGAAATAAATGAGTAGTTGCCTTTCAGTATTTTAAGAATGTAGAATAGATCCACCTGACTCTTTTCTAGACTTAACAAGAGATGACCCATACACAGCTGCATGGGACTGGTGCTATTTGTTGGAATGATCAAACAGTGCACATACTTATTTGCTGCACCATTGTACCATGTACAATCAGGGACAAAGGCCTTCCCTGAATGGCCTTGCAGCATCCTGCAACAAGGCAGGGACGTTGATGGTGGTCACAATGTAACTAATCCATAGAGCCATACACAAAGTATGCAAATCTCATTGAGGCTTTTGCAGAGTTTTGCAGCACCCTTGGCCCTTATATCTCCAATGGTTTGGTAGTAGAGTAGTGGTGTTCAAAATCAGGCAACTTGTCTTTGCAAAATACTTCATGAATTTTCCTGACTTCACAAAGTGCTTACTTCACTGAATGACTTAGCCCTTTGCTCACAAAGTACTAGGTAAAGAGGCCCTTTCAAAAACAAAAACAAATCCTCTAGGTTAGTAACACCCACTGCCATCCCACCATGCCATGCAGCATTTCAATATATCACCCCACCTGTCCCCCCGCTAGGCCCCCACTTCCTTCATCCCCCCCTTTTCCCTAATGTTATAAATTATACCACAACTGGTTTCATTTTTTTTTTCATTTAAAGTTTATTAAGAAAATTTTGATATTTTCCACCTCAAAATACAAATGGCAGATATACATGGACATGAGCATGATACATTAGACAATTGATAACATGAGTCAGCCCCCCAAACCACAACACTCCCCCTCCCCATCCCACCATCCCTCTCTACCCATATTGAGCACAAATAGTTCATCATATAGCCACCTTGACACTATTTAGAGTAACAGATTAACAGACTGGGCACAAAGAAGCCATATAGCCGGGTTGACCATATTGTAAAGAGTATAAGGTATATAAGGGATCCCAGATTTTCTTGAATTGCTCCATTCTATTGTTAAGTTTGGCAATGGCCCTTTCTGTGGTAAGATTCACCAGAAGCTTGGACAGCCATTCATTCATTATAGGTGATCTCCCGTTGGTCAGTCCAGTGACAACTGTTTTTTTAATTATTGAAAGTTCTCCCTCTCCTGCCTGTAAAACCAAGAACCCCTCACTTCCCCATTCCTGTGCTTGTATCACTTACCCCCCCTTACTTTCTGACCCTCTTGGAAATAATTACTCCCTCCTCCCCCAAAGTGGACATTGTGCTAGTGGGGGACTTCAATCTACCTGACATTGATTGGAGTTCCCACACAACAGCATCAGAAAGAAGCAGGGAATTCCTAGTTATACTGCATGGGGCAGGCCTGATTCAACTTGTGAAGTCACCCACATGAGAAAATGCAATCTTAAACCTGATATTCATAAATAGCGAAAAGGTTCTAGGCGTTGAAGTGGTGAGCAACCTGGGAACCAGTGACAATCGCTCGGTGTGGTTCAGGGTGAACAGCGTTGAGGATTCTAGACACTCAAAGCTGAAAGCCCTTGATTTCAGGAGGGTTGACTTCACAAAAATGAAGACCTGCCAGAAGTACAACCTTACCTTAGTCACTTATCAGAGGGAAGTGTTGAAGAATGTTGGACTAGGCTGAAAGATGCAATAACCTTGGTCACATCGAAGTGTGCCCATCAGGTTAGTAAGAATAAAAATAAAAAGAATCCACTGTGGTTTTCTGAGGAGGTGGCAACCAAAGTGAAATAAAAGAGTAAATCCTTCAGAAAATGCAAGGAGTCAGGGAAGGAGGCCAGCGAAACAGAATACAAAGAAAAATTAAAAAAGGCTGGAAAAATAATAAGAAGTGCAAAGGCCCAAACAGAGATAAGGATAGCTCAGGGAGTTAAGAAGGGTGACAAAACCTTCTACAGGGACATACGGGGAAAAAAGGATGATCGGGGAGGAATTTTCAGAATTACAAAAAAGGATGGGCAGCACATGGTGCAAGACAGAGAGAAGGCAGAGGATCTCAATGAATACTTCTGCTCAGTCTTCACACATGAAGCAGATGGCAATAGACCAAAGCTAGGTAAAATGGATTGTCCAATTGGAGGAATAGGCATGAGTCAATTCACAGAGGAAAGAGTCTTGGAGGAACTCAACAAGTTAATGGTGGAGAAAGCAGTGGGGCCAGATGGGATATTTATTTATTTATTTTTATTTATGACTTTGGTAACTGGGTAGATGCTCTGATCCCAGGGACCATTTTCAGGCACAACCTGGGCCACATTCAGTGGCACAGAGTTAAACACAAACAACAATGCATGGAACAGTAGACAGTCTGACAAATAATAAAAGGTTACATTAGTACAAGATACAATGTAGCAAAATATATAAATCTACATGATACAAGGTTATATAGTATATACTGTAAATCCAATGTGCATATACATAAAGAGAAATATACAGTGTATATATATATATATATATATATATATATATATATATACACACACACATGAAATTGATATACAGAAAGTTGCATAGGAGATAATCAATGTTCCTCAGGAGTAGCATGAAAAGGATAAAGTGGGGCTAGTAGAGGGAAAGAGAGGGGAAGGGGTGTGAGAGGAAGAGGAATTGGAGGATTTATAAAGGAAGTTGCATAGGCAAGAAACTCTAGTGGTAAGGGCAGGCAGGAAATGAAGAACTACCCAGGAAAGTAGTGGCAGTGAAAGTCTCCAGGAGCCAATCTTTGAGGCGAGATTTGAACTGGCAGTGGGTGTGAATGGAGCAGAGCTTGGAAGGCAGCTTATTCCATAGCATAGGGGCTGCCACTGACAAGGCTCTACCGCCGATATTGGTGGATATCCTGGGAATATTCAGAGGAGGAATGCTGTCCGAGAGGAGGCCACAGTGTAAAGTTCGGACCTTGAAGAGGGCTGTAAAGGGAGATTCCTGGCCAGTGTGGATGGCAGAATCCACAATGTAGCAAAGGGCAAGGTCAAAGCAGCCTTGCAGCGGAAGCCATCATAGCAAATTGTAAAGTACACAGTGTTGTGTAGTGAAAGGGGCCAGCAAGGTGAAAAGAAAGACACTGTTGTAGGCACAAGACAGCTTGGCCATAAGGGTTGTGGATGTCCTAGCATAGATGGGGGAGCAGTAGTCCAAAATTGGGAGTAGATTCCCCTGGACGATGACAAGTTTGGCCTCTGGGGTCAGGTATTGTCAGAATCTGTAGGCAGCACCTAATTTTTGGTGAAACCTTCGCACTAATTAGTTGATGTGCTTGGAGAAAGAGAGGGTCGGGTCAAGTAGAACACCTAGGTATCTGAAAATATTGACATTTTCAAGGGCTTGGCTATCAAGGGAGATTATGTTGAAAGGGGGGGTGAGTTTTGGATTTGGACTGGAAGGGCTTGGACCTGAACAGCAGAGATTTAGTTTTTTTAGCATTAACCAGGAGGAGATTATCAGCAAACCAATTGTGGGCTGCAGCATAGTTTTGAGTTAGAACAGAGGAAATGCAGGTAGGGGATTTAACGCTGTAGAAAAGTATGAGGTCATCAGCATAGTGGAGAGAGTGACATCTGAGCCTGTCCGAGGGAAGGGAGTTAATAAATAAATAAAAAGAATAGATGGGGCCAATAATGGAGCCCTGGGGGACACCTGTCAAGATAAGCAGGATTGGGGAGCAGGCATGGGTATTACTCACACATTGGGAATGATTGGTGAGGTAGCTCCTGAACCAGGAAGTAACCTCCAGGGAACAGCCAAGGCAACATAGTTTGGAGAGGAGGAGGGCATGGTTGACCATGTAGAAGGCTTTGGCAAGGTCTACAAAGACCGCACCGGTGGCATTACCATGGTCCATGTTTATGAGGATGTGGTTGGTCAGTAGTGCGAGGGCAGTGGTGGTGGAATGGTTCTTCAGGAAACCATGCTGTTGGCTACACAAGACCTTGTATTTGACCATGAGCTTAGCAAGCTGATGGTGGATAGCCTTCTCGAGTATTTTACTAAGGTTGGGGAGGATGGGAATTGGATGGTAGTTGTCCTCAGATTGAGTGTCATATGCTTTGAAGATGGAAATTACCTTGGCAGTCTTCCAGGGGTCAGGCATGGAGGAGGTTGAAAGGGCAAAGTTAAAGATACAAGTGAGCAGTTCAATCATGGGTGAGCAGATGAACCAAAAATACTGAAAGAACTTGGGAAGGAACCAGCAGCCCATCTTGCAATGCTCTTCAACAAATTGTTGATGAGTGGGGAGGTTCCTGAGGACTGGTAAAGGACGATGGTGGTGCTGTTCCATAAGAGCGGGAGCGAGAAAGAATCAGGAAACTAATGACCAGTTTACTTCACTTCAGTCATGAGAAAACTGATGGAGTCTCTGCTGAAGGAAAGGATAATAGTTTTTTGGAGGAGAGTGATCAGCTTGACACAGAGCAGCATGGTTCCAAGGCAGGGAGGTCCTGCCAGGCAAACCTAGTAGATTTCTTTGATTGGGTCACGAGAGCAGTACATCAGGGTACGGCTGTGGATGTGTTATACCTGGGACTTCTGTAAGGCCTTTGACTCTGTTTCACACAGAAGATTGATCAACAAATTGGAGAACATGTGAGTTGGGCATAAAGTAACATGCTGGATTGGAAACTGGTTGAATGGAAGAACACAGAGGGTACAGTATTAGTGAATGCCTCACTGTCAGAAGAGGGTAGGTTAACTAGTAGGGTGCCACAGGATTCAGTTTTGGGGCCAATCCTTTTTAACATATTCATCAGTGACATTGCTGATGGATTGGAAGGAAAAGTATGCTTAGTTGCAGATGACACCACAATTGGCAGCAGGAGTACCAAAGGGACATCAAACCATGGAATCGGATCTCCAAAAGATGGAGGAGTCATCAAGGATTTAGCAATTGAGATTCAATGCAAAAAAAAAAAAAGCAAAGTCATGCACCAAGGAAAATGTAACCTAGGGAAAGTGTACTCAATGGAAGGGGAGCAGCTGATGGCTACAAGGCACACAAGCATGTCCTGCGGGTGATCATCTCATGCAAAATGGCAGCACTGAAGGCTATTGTCATTCTGGGATGTATAGGAAGAGGCATCACCAGCAGGAGGCAAGAAGTGATTATGCCTCTGTATTGGTCCCTGGTGAGGCCCCACCTGGAGTACTGCATCCAGTTCTGGAGGCCACACCTCAAGAGGGACATAGATAGGCTGAAGACAGTACAGAGAGAGCAATAAAAATGGTGCAGGGCTTGCATCCAAACCTGTACGAGGAAAGACTGTGTGAACTCAACTTATACTTCCTAAAACAGAGCAGGAATCAGGAAGATATGATAGAGACATGTAAATACTGCACCTGAAGGGCAACAACAAGGCACAGATGCAGAACCTCTTTCAGGTAAAAGAATATAGCAGGACAAGAGGGCATCACCTTCATCTTAAGGGAGGTAGATTCAGAAGCAATATGAATAAGTTCTTCTTCTTCACAGAGCATGTGGAATAGCCTGCCAGAGGGGATGATGGGGGAATAGACAGTGGGGAAATTCAAGCAGGCGTGGGACAGATATTGCCAGATACTCAAGCAGGCAGCTAAGTGGGGGATAGGAAACCATGGGCAGACTAGATGGATCATATGGTCCCCATCTGTTGGATACTTCTGGATTTCTATGTTAAAGCCCCACAAACCTTGGGACATGAGGGATCAGGTTAGGGTGGGGGGTGCAACAAAATTATGTTGGAACCTCCTAGAACAGTGCTAGTAGCTGGCATTTTGCTTTTTATTAAAAAATGTCTTGGGGAATGGGGAGAGGAGGAGGTTGAGAGGTGACTACGGTGGGATAGGGGACGTCATACCCTTGTCTCAGCCTGCTAGATCCCCAATGTCTTTGGCCAAAGAATTTAAGCTGAACTAAGATGAGGACTCTGATATGAAGCTAAACTAAATTTGGTGATGTCCAGCTTCTCTCACCCTTATTGCATACAGTAGTCATTGCAAAAACTACATTTAGTATACATTATGTTAGCAATCAAGCTTAATGCCACACAAACATGTGTAAAGAAATGTGACTTTAAGTTAAAACACCCTTGGCCTTGATGAATCTGGAGCATGGTGTTCCCTGGAGTTTGAGTGATTGGATGATGTAGCATTGGAATTGACCTAATTTGGCACTGTCTTCCAAGGCACTGGAAAAATATTAACACACCTACCATATGAATGGCTGGCTCTGGTGGGGGGGTTGGGACCAATTCGGCATCTCGAGGTTGAACGGCTGTAGGAGGGAGCTCAGAGACTCATGGAGCTCATAGTCTGCAACTCATCCAATAGGGGCTAAAACAATGCAGCATGGATTATTTTCTCTCCCATGGAATCCTTTCTGGTAACTGAGCTACTGAGCTACTGAAATGGTAGGAAAATTCTTTGTGTCCCAGGTCTCTTTTGCTGCTCTGCTAAAGATTGTACTTACCTGGCTGTACAGAGATGAGAGGTATGGTGCTCCCTTACAGGTGTGTCAGACTGAATCTAGGCACCCGGGTGTTACAGTGTGAGGCTGCAGGAGGAAGCTTAGAGACTCTAAGAGTTCACAATCTGTAACTTGTCCTATTGGGCTGTAACTGTTGCTGTGTCCCATGTAAACAATGTAACCCACTCTGGTAACTGAGTTACAGAAAACAGCAAAGGATTTTCCTTTGTGTCTCAGTTTTTTTTTTTGGCTGCCCCCACAGTGGACTCTAATTTATGGAGGTAAACACTGTTGTTAACCACTAAATATGATTCTCTCCTGGCTGTAAGGAGGTGAAAAATATGGGGCTTTTTCATAGGTGTGTCAAGCCGAATCCAGGCTCTTGGGTGCGACTGTAAGAAATGTTATAGTAAAGAATGTCTAGGAAGCCCAAAAATATAAGAGGAATCAGAACTTATTTTGTTCAAGGATCAGTTAAGAAGTCAAGTGGTAAGAAAAGAGCAGCCCCTTGGAAATCCCGCAGTGTACCAGGCTCACCTGAGAATATGAATGAATCTGCTGGGGGAGATTTTGCCTTGCCCATGAAATTGCAAGGTAGGGGGAGGGAAAGAATGGCAGAAAATTAAAAAAGCAGACTCTTTTAAAAAGATGGGTGAGACAGCTTCAAATAGGCATTCCCCAGGAAACTTTGTTGAAGCAGTCCAAGAAGGGAATAACAAAGAGGTGCTGGAGAATAATCCCTCACTTAAAGAAATGACTAGTGTAAAGGAATCCTCTCTGAAAGGTAATGCCTTGGCCATGGTTGAGGCAAACCTACTAGAAAGGGAAACTCTGGGGAATGACTCTCAAAAGAAAATAAGTGGAACTCAGTTTATGTTTTCTAACTTGGATAACTCAGAGTCCTCTTCTGCAGAAATGGAGGAGAAAGCTTTGGAGGAATTACTTTTACAAAGTAAAGAGCAATTTCAAAAACTGCTGCAGGAAAATAATGAAAGGAAATAGGGGAGGGGCAATGAGCAAACTGAGATATAGGAGGGAGAGAAGGGGTCAGCCTGCCAGAAGTGGGGAAGAAATGAGAGAGAGAGAGAGAGAGAGAGAGAGAGAGAGATGTTGTAAACAAGACTTCACAAAAGGATCAAGATGGTGAAAATAGTATTAAAAAAGGCACACTGCAAAGTCATATTTATACATAAACCTCTGATAACTCTACACAGTCATTTCCTATATCTGATAATATGCTGAATTAACAAACTGTACCACTTGAAAATAATGATACAAGACTCCCCCCCCCAACCATGAGACAAGGTGCTGACAGACAGACTAGAGAAAGTAGTAACAGAAAGGATAAAAAGTGTCTGGGAACAAGGCCAAAAGAAATAAACAGGGGTGACCCAAAAATAACAGAATTGAAGGGTAACTGTTAAGATTTTGCCAGAGATGTTTTAGATGAAATAAGAAAGGGCTTCTTGAAATTAGAATCTAAAATGTCATGTGTGCAGGAAGAAATGAAAGCTTTTAAGGGGGAAATACAGACCTTAAAAAATGGAGTAATGGAAAATGAAAAAATGCACATCTATGATAGAAGATTTAATGCCAAATATTAAAAGGGATATTAAAACTCAAAAAGAAGAGATGGGGAAAATTCAAGAAAAGCTGTCAGACTTAGAATGGCATTTCAGAAGGGAAAATTTGAAATTTTATGGGCTTACCTGAAGGCTCAGAAAAAGAAGACAATCTGTGGTTCTGTGAAAAGTGGCTTTCAGAGTTAGTAGGGAGGAAATTCCATGAGGATAAAATAGAATTAGAAAGAGCACATAGAACTCCAGCAAGGAAAACTCCAAATGCAAGATATCCTAAAGTTTTATTTGTGAAGTTTTACAAATATCAAAAGTGGGAATTAATCTTACAGGAAGCAAAGAAGAAAGAAACCCTGATGTATCATGGTACTCAAATATCATTTTTTTCTTATATAGTCTCAGACTTGCAAAAGAAAAGGAATGCACATGAAGAGGTAAAACAAATCCTGTGGGAAAAACAAATTCCATTTTCCCACCCAACTCCAGCAACATTAAAAATGTAGTACAAATGGAGAACTATAAATGCAAGCTCCCCACAACAGGTGAAATAATTTATTTACCAGATTTTGAACAATGAACCAGAAAACCAACTGCCAGATAAGGAATGAAATAAAGATTCTTGAAATAATCATGGGAAAAGGCTCAAGGCTTGAAGAACAGAAAATGACATACCCTTACATAAAAATGAGAGGAAAGAAAGTTGTGTGTGTGTGTGTGGGGGCGGGTATTATATATGTACTATTATATGTCTATCATTTATATTTAATAGTACTATACATATTTTATATCTTTCATCTAATACACATGATTATTTTCACAAGGGGAGAGAAAGAAGGAAAAGATAGGAACATATAATAGACTCTCTTTTGCACAGTGAGAGAAGTTTTAGACTCCACTTGATGGAAAATCAAATGTTTTTGTCTATAAGGGTATAGACCTAATTAGGGAAATTGGGGATACAGTTTTAGACATATGAAGGTGGTGGCTTAGGAAGTATATTATTAGTTGTAGGTTAGATAGATTTTTTTGCACTTCATAAGGGAAAAATAATGCAGAAAATGGGATTAAATAGATTGCTCCTGGAAAAACTGGCATGGAAAAATATAATTTGAATAATTTGCTTAAATTACAAATGTTATGGAAGGATTTGAGGTTCTTTCTTGGAATATGAATGGGTCTAAAAATCCGATTAATGGGAAAAGGATAATTTCTTATATTAAAAAAACTTAAGATAGACTATGTAATATTACAAGAAACTCACTTAACAGAAATTGAATTTGAAACATTTTATCATTTATGTGGAGGGGAGGCCACCATACCAGATCAGATGGCAAATCAAGGGGGGTTGCCATTATCTTCTTCAGAAAAACAAAAGTAGATATAATCAGAAAAATTAGTGATGAAGGTAATCGGTACCTGATTCTGAACATTAGAATTAATTACCAGAATATAATAGTAGCAGGATTATATGGCCCAAATGAAGACAAACCAGACTTCTAAATGGATTTTTTTACTACCCTGACTCAATTTCCCATCCCCTTATTCTAGGAGGGGATTTTAACTCTGTGTTAATTCCAAGGCTGGACATGATGGGTTCTCACTCTACCCTGTCAAAGTCAGCAAAGGTTATTTTTAAATGTTTGGATGCCTTGGACCTATATGACCTATGGAGATATAATAACCCCACTGACCTGAGGTTCTCACACTTCTCTGATCACTTTCAGTCATACTCAAAGACTGCATGTTAGGTTCCTTAAATTTAACTACTAAAATTAAGAAAACAGGATATGAAGGGATTCTTATATCTGACCACTCAGCACTGTTCTGTAGTATAGACTTGTTTAGGGACACCCCGAGTAGAAGATGGAGTGTGGATCCCTTACTGAGTAAAGATCCTAAGTTTCTGGAATTTATAATTAATCATTTAGAGACTTACTTGAATTTTAACTGGGATAAGGATACCTCATTGAATATTGCATGGGATGCTTTAACAGCAAATATGAGGGGTCACATTATAGAATACAAAGTGGGAGTTAACTTAAAAAGGAAAAAATAAATAGAAAACATGGAAAGAAATATTAAGAAAGCAGGCATGAAACATGTCCACACTCAAGCAGAAAACTATTTAAGAGAATTACAACATCTAAAACAACAATATAATGAGATTATGAATGGGAAAATGGAGAAACTAATGTTAAAAAGTAGGGCAAGATACTATGCTCAAGCTGACAAATCAGGTAAAATTCTGGCTTATCAGCTGCAGAAAGAAAGAAGTGAAAAACAAATAAAAGAAATTACAGTAAAAGGAAGATTAAAAAGAGACCCACTACTTATTAATAAAGCATTTGAGGAATTTTATACTACGTTACACACCTCAGAACGAGGGACAGAAGAAGGAAATGTTGGGTTTCAAACAGTGATACAACATTTATCTAATGACCAGAAAGAAATGTTGGATACTTCAATACCAAGGGAGGAGACTGAAAAAGCAATAAATATGTTGGGATGTGGGAGAACCAGGTGGTTTAGCATTGGAATTTTATAAAATGTGGGGGGGTTAAGATATTTTCTACAGTATTAGAGCTGTTTAATTCCTTCTATGAGAGTAGACAGATTCCAGATTCATTTAGGGAAGCAGTAATTGTAGTTCTACATAAAGAGGGAAAGGACAGAAAAAATCTAATATTTAGGAATCTATCTTACAAGAGACAGTTTCTAAATTATTTTAAACAAGATCAGACAAGATTTGGGGAAATGGGTACATTTACCCGTAACACCTATGGGTCAGGTCCAAACGATAAAGATGGTTGTGTTACCAAAAATGATTTGTGTACTACAGGCCATTCCTCTCCTCATACCTAAGGTACACATTAAAAACTTGGAGAAGATGATACAAAGATTTCTATGGAAAATTAAAAACACAAGACTCATTTTAGCTAAAGTCATGGATAAGGCAGTACACAAGGGGCTAAACCTCTCAAACTTTAGAAAATATCAATATGCAGCTACATTTGCACATTTTAAAGAATACTATTTCAACAAGCCACCCTGGTGGAATGAACATAAAAAACTACTTTCAAGGGGAAAAAAACTTACCACCACATATATAAAGCTTACAGTAAAAAGGAGATGGGGCAAATTAAAAGCATTCGTATAAAAGCCTCTTTAGAAGCTTGGAATTATTATCATTAAGGAAGGTAAGAAAATATGCAAATTAATATACATAACACAATTGTTTGTACTGAAGAATTTAGCCAAGTTAGTCCAAGGAAAGCAACTAACCCTTTAGAAAGGTTTAACATACTAGACATATGCGATTTATGTAATAATGCCCAGCTATTATAATTTGAAGATTTACAAAACAAATTAATTTTCCAAATCAAAAGAGAGATTTAATTATATTAAAATCCGGTCCAGGCTAGGGAACATATTGGGAAAAAAACTTTACCCAAAATCTGATCATTATAGACCTAAATTATTAATGAAGACCATCCTAAGAAAATAGTATCTAATATATATAAAAACCTAGATATGAGTATAGAAAATAGACAACAGAAACTAAAACAGAGCTGGGAAAAAGAGCAACACTAGCAGGTGTCAGATAAAAATTGGGAAAATATTTTAAAATCACATAAACTGACCATAAGTTCTAGGTTAAATCAAATTCAGTTTAATATAATACACAGGATTTATTATACTCCACAATTACTGAATAAAATTAATAATACTATCTTTTATTCTATAATAGGTGTAAAATATAAAAGGGCTCTCTAAAACATGTGGTAGCCACATGTGATCTGTTGCAAACTTTCTGGACTAATATATTTGCCATGCTAAATAAAATAACTGGGACAAATTTAAACTTTGAACCCAACCGTTGTCTATTGAATATATGAATAAATCAAACTATCCCTAAGGGATATTTAAATAAAATATGGAATCTGGGTTTAATTAATGCTAGGAGATGCATAGCTGGGCTATGGAAGAATGAAATTCCACCAGATTATTCCTTATGGAGAAATATGTTTGTGGAGTGCATACATCTGGAAAAACAATATTGAATGAATGTGAATGCAATTAATAAATTTAATAAAACATGGGAACCTGTTTTGAAAATGATAAACACATTGTAAATATAAATAAAGGGAGGGATATTAATAGGGTCTAGAAGAAGTATAGAGTAGGTTATGTTAGAGTAGAGGGAGGGGATAGGTACAGACCACTGGGTAAGGATGTGATAGAGAGATACGGATCACACCAGGGAGTGTGGTGACCGTTAATACCTTTGTTTGTGGAAACCTCTATTCTGAACCCAAGGGGGGAAAAACAAGAAATAAAAAACCTGCCATATGCTTGGAAATAGGTCATTCAAGCCCCTAGAAACACTACTCCACAGATCCACCAAGGCTCAGGGGCTCTTTAATTTAACATCACAGTTCCTTACATTGTGGCATTAAGCATCAACCCTAAATAAACCCAAAGTCACCTCATATAACTGTAATCCAGTAGGAACTGCACTGGCTGCCGATGAAGTTGTGTATCATCTTCAAAGTCAGTTTACTGACCTATAGATTCCTGCATGGACTTGGTGCTGGCTCCCTATGTGACTTACTTTCTCCATAACAGACCTCTCGCCCCTTCCATTTTTCTGAGGTGGGCCTCACAGCTGTTCCAAGGGTCAGGTTGAAATCTTCTGGTGATAGGGCCTTCTCATGTGCCTTTGGAACAGGCATCCCAGGGCTTTGACAGATGTTCCATCACTGGATGCCTTTAACAAGGGCCTGAAATCCATCCTATTTCACAAGGCTTATGGCACTGTCTGATATTCTGTTGGAAATGTACCTATTTATCAGCATTTTACTATTACTTCTAAATATTTATATATTGTTTATAATTATTTATATTTCTACTTTCATGTGGTTGTTTAGGTGAATGTTTTACTTTTATTGTAATGTTTGTATTTTTTTGTTCAGTGCTCAGAGCCCCTGGGATTGGACGTAATATCAATATGTTTACCACAACCACTATTACTACTACTACTAGTACTAAATGATTCAGTAGCATAATTTTTTGCAATTAATTTCCTTATTTAAAGAAAAGATATAAAACCACCACTGCACATAACTTTGTATTGATAATGCTCGCCAAATGGCTTTCTTTAGGTTAAGGTGAGCTTTGCAGATGGCCCTGCAGTTCATACACAAAGCAACTGATCATCCAACACTCTCTGTTATAGCTGGCTTTGTACATGACCCAACAGGCATACACAAAGCAGAAAACCTGTTGCACACTTCCTAAAACTTGTAGTGGTATGCACCAGACCTGTCATATGCTGTATGAGGAACACAAAGTGCTTTGTGCATTGACCTAGGAATCATATGCAAAGTACCCATCATACAGTATACTACTTGCACATCCTACATTGTGCTTTGTACAGAGCCCTGTAGGCCATACACAAATCACCAAACCTAGCACACAGCATCTCAAGATTGTAGCATGCACTGTGTATGGCCCAGCATGCCATACACAAAGCACCAGGCATATTGCTTGTGTGCTATATTGTGCTTTGAGCATAGCCCTGAGGGTCATACACTAGTCACTAATCTGATATGTTTTTATGTAACAACTTTAAAAACTGTGACCATTTGGTTCTATGACAACTTTCTAAAACTAAGTTAATCAGTGATAACATGACAAAACTGCTTTTTGCAGATGAACAATTTGTAGAAAGAAAACATTTGTACTGGAACAACATCACAAAAAATGAAGCCCATGGAAGAAAATTCTGCAAAATCAATTTTTGCAGATGAGTAAAGTTTATCTACAAAAATGCAATGGGTTTGTTCAGCTTATGCTCAAGTACCATCTGTGCAAGCACAACCCCAAAAAATACAATTTCAATCATAACCTTCTTATTTTACAACCACAGTGCCCACTCTGGTGCAGTGGAAGACTGGCAAATAACAGAGGGTGGCAGATAACTGAGAGTGCATTAATATAGTGTCTGGCTCTGTGCTAATGTTATTGGTAAACCTATTACAGTACATACTACTTTATTACTGAAGTAATGAACATATAAGTCGTGCTGAGAATTAAATGGTTTGATTCAGTATTTTTAATTTTTACACTTTATTATTGTAAAAAAGTTAAAAATACTTTTTAAAGCATAGTAATAAATAACAATACAGGCATAGAGACCATTTTGCTTTCTGAGTGTCTGCTGAGAGTTCATGCCCAAACCACTCCTCCCTCCTTGTAAGGATGTCACCGATTGTTCTTCTATCCACCACACGATTCCACAGCGTGGAAAAATGTTGAGCCACATCCTGCAGGCTAGCACCGGGGTTCTCTGATGCAAGTTTAACAATAAGTGCTTTCTGAGTTGCGGTAAGGATGAGACGAGTCAGTTTTGGAACCACCGATTCAACCATGGTTCTACATGTTCCACGTGTTCCAGCTTCCATGCTTTCTGAGACCACCCACCATGTCATGCCCCCTGTACAAACCAAACCCCTTTTATACCTTGGGCTGTGATGTCGAAATTAATGTACAACTTAAACCTTTTTTTTTAAATTTATCAGCAATAATTTAGTTAGTAATGCTCTAAAATTCAGCACTAACCTGGGATGATAAAGTTGTTTTGGTAGTCGAGAGGAGAACCATGGAGTCAGAATGATTATGACCACTGAGTCAGTATGATCCAATGTGAGTTACTGGCATGTGAAAGAAACCGAGCAGCAATATAACCCCTCCTGCAATCTGCTCATAAACACAAATTGTGCAAATATTAAAAAATTCATTTTAATTTAATTCTCAGCATGATGTTGTACAAACCCATGCCCCCTGTACAAACCAAATTCATTTTATACCTTGGGCTGTGAAGTCAAAATTAATTTACAACTTAAACCTTTTTTTTTAATTTATCGGCAATAATTTAGTTAGTAGCGCTCTAAAATTCAGCACTAACCTGGGATGATGAAGTTGTTTTGGTAACCAAGAGGAGAAACACGGAGTGACCACTGAGTCAGTACGATCCGGTGTGAGTTATTGGAATGCGAAAGAACCCCTCCTGCAGTCTGCTCATAAACCCAAATTATGCAAATATTAAAAAATAAATCAGGCTTTTGTGAAAAATTAAGCTTTATGTGCCCTCCTTATTTTGCAGGTTTTGGGACCATGATTCATTGCAGCAGACTCACTGGAGTGGTGCATTCAGAAGTGTGCATACAACTTTCATCAATCTACATTTACAGATGTAATTGAACAAAGCAGAGGGCACACCAAACTTAAATCCTGTACAGTATAATGAGGATTGCTAAAAATATTACACTTTTGTCTCACTATTCGGCCAGTTTTCGGGACCATGATTCTGCACAATGATGCTCATGAGGACTGGGGAGGTCAATAGAGAGTGAGCATGAAAGAATATAAAAACCATTATGTAAATCCTCCACACTATGTAAACTTGTTATAATCTTGTATTTTTAAATTTAATACACTAATTCTCTTTATTATTTCTTCCCATTAATACATTACAGTACATTGCATCGGCAACACTGGTGCCGGAGGTGCTGACGACACTGACGCTTAATGGATGGTGAAAGAGAGAGGGAGGTTTGCATGGGATGAATACAATCTGGACAAGAGAAAGACTGGGTGGATGGTGGACAAGGAGGGTGGTGGATAAATGAAGGATTTAACATTGGAGCAGACTGGTACAGAGGGTAAAACTGGCCATAAAGGAGGGTGGCAGATAAACGAGGGGTGGATAATTGGGGGAGCATTTTACTTCTATAATTCAGCATTCTTGTAGTCATAAATCCCCCTTAATAAACATATACGTGTTGTTTTTCACATCCCAGCCATTTTACCATTGTTAACTACCTGAATGCAATTATTCAGCTACACTTCAAAAATTGCATTGTCCCAGATGGACTTTGACACTGATTGCAGTCAAAGTCTATCTGTAACAGCATGCATAATGTTCAACAATTGAAGTAAAGAGTGTCACATGACTGGGCTTGATCTCAGTCAATAGGGAAATTTTCACATTTTGTGCCACTCTCTACTACAAAAAACAGTTACACTTTAAATGTCTGTTTCAATGTAACTAATCATTTATTACATGCAACAGGGTAGTGACACTGAAAGTACATGTTTGTTACATGTAACTACAATTCAGTTATCTGACGCATAAAGTATAGCCCAAAAACATATAAACATAAAATTTGTCATCAGAAAAGGACTACTTGGCCCACACAGTCTGCCTAGATGTTCCCTGCCTAATCTGGCCTCATAGACCCTAAGTGGTCTTCAGCTACCCTCTCCCCTCCCTGTCTATTTGCTAATATCCCATGCATGCTTGAATACCCCATTGTTGCAACTCCAGGAAACCCTCACTTAGATGTTTACACATTATGTAGTCATCTCAGCTTTGAGTGATGCCCCAGAAACAAACCTAAGCAAACTTTTGAATTTAAAATGTAGGTTCAAACTCTTCGACCATGCTCCATTCTGTCTGATGCTCAGATCTGTTTCTCTGCCTGAAGAGAGCAGTTGCCTCATAGTGAACTATGGTAATGGATGATTCTCCAGTCAGGTTTTTATTTTGTAGTTACATGAAAAAAGTGCATTTAGTTGGTTTTCTTGATTACTCTGCATTTAGCTAGGTTTTATGTTAATTAAGGTTTCTCTGGTTCTTGCTACTGTGACTTTTTTTGGCTGGTAAATCACATTCATTTTGCAAACATTTTAGTGGTTTCCTATTTTTAGCTATCCAATCTACAGAGAGTGGAGTGTTTTCTTTTTCTATTTCTGTCTATGCTGTTTCACCTTAATTGGTTCCTATTGCAGGAGCTGCAATTCAACCTTTGGCACAGTTTTTTTCAGTACAGAAGTTATTTTTACTTCTGAGCTCTTGTACTGTATGGTTTTTTGGGGGAATCATTTTGATTATTTCAAGATTCTCTCTAATTGGTATGTCAGAGAGACCTTGTGGAACATCAAAACATTGTAGAAATTTTAATCTCCTGTCAAGGGCAGACTGACACAAGCTTTGTTTAAATTGTTAGGTTCACAGCACAGATTTATAAATTGTAAATCCTGCCATATGTTCTGCCCAAAAACCTTATTTAAAAGGGCAAAAAGTTTCAAAAGAAGCATGTCATCTTGATCTGCCTTCGTGTCACCTAAAATATAAAAAAGGCTCTGAATGTGGTCCCAATGATTGTGGAAAGCATACATCTGAAGGGTCCATTTCCTCATGTACAGTAGCAAATAAGGTAACAGGAGTCAAGAAAAAAGAAAAAGATAAAGCTACACAGCCATCAGAAAGGCTTGGTAAGGATGGTTCAGATGTAATAGTTCCTGAAAGGGGAAATCTGAATTCAGTGATGGCAAAAATAAAAATAAAAGAGCCATAGAGCAGGCACTGGAGACAGCATCTTCCAAAAAGACATTGAGAGAAAACAATGTCACTGACACTACTCCAGCAAGGACAAGGGAGCAGTCAGATGGTACAGTAGAAATGCCCCATCAGAGGACATGTTAAAAATGTGGCAGTTTTTCCAGGCAGTCCAGGCCATAGGCAATTTCAGTAACATACCTGCCACTCCCCCCAGGCTCAGGCTATAATCTATTTACTTGTGGAGGAGGAGGAAGAATAATATTATGTGCATATGGGGTATGGTGACCCCATGAAATTAGAGTGCACATCTGAGCAAGATTTTGAACATCCTCCAAGACAAAGGGAAGATTACTCATTCTTTTCCTCATTTGTCAACATCACCCTTTTCCTCATTTGTCAGACAAATATTCAATACCCATAACATCTCCCGACTAGAAACAGAGGAGTATGAGGAGGTTGCTGATTTTCTGGACATGTCCACAGTAGCCCCACCAAGAAGGGTGTTATTGCATCTACATAAATCACTTCAAAGGGCCATAACAAAAATCTTGGCTGCATCCACTTCAGCTGCAGCCATCAACAAAAACAAATTGAAAGTAAATGTGAGGTGGACAAGCAGGGAGTGGAGTATCCATATGCTCATATTGATTATCATAGGGTGATCTAGGCTACTGCTGGTGACAGAACAAAAATCACTCTATCTGTGCAGCCCCCTGCAAATCACTCTAAAAATGTAGATACCATGGCAACAAAAAGTTTATACAATAGCTTCCCTGCTTATCAGGTAGGTAGCTTATTCAGCACATATAGCACAGTACCAGAAAGCAATTTGGAACACAATTCTGGCACTAGCAGACAGCGTAGAAGATGGTTTGGCACAGAACCTGATTACTACATCAAGATTAGCCCTGGATGCCACAAAATATCATTTTCACACTTTGGTGAAAACTAATGACACTGCTGCCAGAGTTTTGCCTCATGCAGTGTCTTTAAGACAGTTTTCCTGGTTAAGTACTATTATTCTTTCCCAGGATACTCCAATCAAGGCCGTGGATTTCTCTTTTGAGGGAGAGTCAAAAAGTGGATGAATACAAAACCACTTTCAAAAGTAACAATGAGGAGTATAAGGCCTCTATCTCCTACTGGTCATCTGGAAGGGGAAGCAGAAGCAGGGGGATATTACCCAAGAACCTGTGTCTCTTCTGCCTCCTATGAATACTAATCACAAAGTGGTTACTACAATGGAGGGGAAAAAGGGCTTCCAGGCATAATTCTGTAGCTCCAGCACCTAAGCCCCAGCCGAAACAAAACCCCTGAGAATTTTGCACAGATTCCACAACATAGCCAGTGGAAGGGAGACTGGCACAATACTTCCAGGAATAGGTGAACATTATCAGAGACAAGAGGGTACTGGAAGTAGTGGGCTGGAGGTTGTGTCTGTAGTTCAAACACTTTCCAAATATGCAGAAACACAGATGTTTTCAAGCTCATTCTCCCACAGAAAAAAGTCTGCTGGAACTGAAAATCAAAAAATTAATATCAAAAGCTACAGGAAAAGTCCCTGCCTCCTAGTGGGGCAGAGGCCTATTCTTAAGATACTTCCTGACCCATGAGAAAAATTGGGAATGGTGGTCCATTTTAGACCTCAGATTCCTGATCAAGCATTTTAAAAAAGTCAAATTCAAGATGGTTACTTTAAGAACAGTGATAATATCTTTGCAGAAAGGTAATTAACTGGGATCCCTGGACCTGAAAGATGCCTATTTTCATATTACAGTCAGACAGTCTCAAAGAAAATACCTCAGATTCAAGCTGGGGAAATGCCAGTACCAGTTCACAGCTTTCCCATTTGGTCTCACTTCAGTTCCAAGCATTTTCATAAAGTTCTTGGCTATGGTGGCAGCACATCTGAGAAAACATGGCATGGTGGTTTTCCCTTACCTGGCCGACTGACTAGTCTCAGGAAAAACAGAACAATAGGCAAGATGCTCAGTTCAGTTGTTAAGAAGCACCTTGGAGAACCTGGGATTCTTGATAAACCAGCAGAAGTCCCAGCTAGAGTCTGTTCAAGTACTAGATGTCATAGGAGCAGAGCTAAACACCCTGCAGTAGAAAGCCTTCCTCCCACAGGCCAGATTTACAGATCTGATAGCAATAGCAGAGCCCTTCACAGCAGGTCAGCCAACACCTGCAAGAGACTTTCATTACTTACAAAGTCACATGGCTGCATCCATGGCTCTGGTTCCATGGCCAGGATCCAAATGTTAGATACCTAGTACCACTTGAGAAATAACTGATCCCAAAGATGGGATCTGCTTTCAAAGTTAGTGCCAGTGACAAAGGCACTAGTGGAGTAATTTCAGTGGTGGAAGGAAGAAAGCAAACTCAGAGATGACATTTTATTCCTTCAGCAATTACCAACAAGTATTATTACTTCAGGTGCCTCACTCCTGGGGTGGGAGGCCCACCTGCAGAACCTCACAGTGAGTGGCACATGAAGCCCACAGGAGTCACTGGAGCACATAATCCTCCTGGAGCTCAGAGTAGTACTGCTAGCAATACAGTCTTTATCCTCCCAGCCACAGAGTCAGTCTGTCCAAATCAGGACAGACAACACTACAATGGGAGGGCTTTTAAGCCTGAGGTTCAATGGGTGGAGCAACTACATCACTCCCTTATCAGGCTTATAAGGCAGCTCATCCTGGGCCTCCCCAGGATTTGTTTCTCCACTTTCCCTTTTCAGTCTCACCATCCTAACCCACATTTCCTTGTTTTGTGGCCTCTTGTTTGTTGCATGCTATGAGTAATTCTTGCTTTAATTCTACTTACCTTGCTTTTGTTTTTTTTCTAGTCTGCCATCACCTTCCCCTCATGTAGATTTAGCACCAGCTCAGAGTTCACTGACACTCATTTCTCAGAATATAGCTGGTGTAGGAGATAAACTTGAAGATGATGGATGTATGAACTTTATATTAGGTCATGTAATTCACCACCAGCCCTGTCTGTATTCGTCGTTCATTATGCAGCTTTAGCTTCATTTGGTATTTCCATCTGTTCTGCTTGCTACCTCGAATCACCTCAATCTCCACTCCAGGACATGCTTTCCTGTCCATTGCCCTGTGCTCAGGGCTGGCTGGCCTTCTTCTCCTGTGTTCCTGCCTTCTTTATCTTCATCCTGGCACAGTCATGACTCCTGGCACCCACGTGCTGTGGCCTCACTTTCCCCCGCTCCTTTGTTTCTTTTGGGCCCTATGCTTCCTCATCGAACCACTGCTCTCCTGCAGTTCTCCATCTGCCTTCTCATGCTCTGCCATCCTCATCATTTGGCTGTCTCTGGCTGACTCCATCTGGCCTGCAATTGATATCTCTTTTTGGGCATAATTATCATGACTCATATGCCACCTCATCAATCCACGGTCCTCCTGCCTCATGTATCAGGTTCATTACTCCGGTCATCATTTACTCATCCTTACCTCATGGTTCATCTATTTCCATCATTCACTTGAGTATTCCTATCATTAAATCCTATGCTCATCCATTTTGCTCCCATTGATCGCTCGAACTGAGCATAATCTCTCATTCCAGGCATGCCTTCTTGGCCTCAGAGTCTACCTCCTCTTGAGTAGTAAACATAATCACATCACTATATCGAGAATACCTCTAATTGGCTCTTACACTATCTCACTGAACTGCTGCACTCCTGTGGTGATCATTATCATCTGTCTTCATCATCTTCCATCTTCTTTGACCTCTGAGTTTCCTTTCTCTCATCAGTCAATCAAGCATACCTCCCATTGGATCCTATGCTACCTCATTGAATTGCTGCACTCCTGTGGCGTCCATCGCCATCAGTCTTCATCATCTCCAGTCTTCTTGTGATCGCATCTGGATGCCACTTGTTCCTCTGCCTTCTACATGGATCTACTCCTTCCCATTGCCTACTCAAGCATACCCTTCTTGGGTCCCTGCTGCCTCATGTTCCTTCTTGGATATGTGCTTTCTTTATTGGGGGCATTTTACCTATCCCATTATCATCTTCCCTACTCATATCCTTCTCTTTAACAACATACATCCTTAAATCAAACATTGTCAGCCTGGAGGGAAGGCGATCTAGGCCTTGGATCCCCAGAGGTTTCTGCCTCAAAGGGTTTTTTTTTTTCTCTTCCATGTCAATGGTCATAATACTAGTTAGGGATAGTGCTATCTTAGGTTAGTTAGGTTCCACTGTTGGATGGAGGCAGATGGTGGCCCTGGCTTTCCCTTCTCTCCTTAGGAAGTCTGCCCATAATCATCTTCTCAGAATTAATTTATTCATCATCCTTGCCTCTTTGATGCTCAGCATCTGATTGGGTATTCTGTTTTGGCTTCTTCCTAACCTACATTTGGCTGACAGCATCATTCTGGCGGCACCTATGGGGGGAACCATCCTCTAGGGTTCCTTGCATCATACCCCTACAGGGTGGTATATCCCATGGATAGAGTGGTGGAAAGCCACAAAGTAAATCAAGTCACACACGCATCATCTCATCCAGTTGTGTAAGCACAATTGAATGGGAGGGCTTTTAAGCCTGAGGTTCAATGGGCAGAGCAACTACATCACTCCTCCATCAGGCTTATAAGGCCACTCATCCTGTGCCTCCCCAGGATTAATTTCTCATTGCCCACCATCCACTCCTCCTCCTTCAGCAGCTTGTCTCTCTTACCTGTGGGCTTCTTCCTAAGCTACCTTTAGCTGATGGCATCATCCCCACAGCACATATGGGGGAGAACCCTCCTCTAGGGTTTATTGCATTGCACCCCTACAGGGTGGTATATCCCATGGATAGAGAGATGGAAAGCCACAATGTAAATCAAGTCACACAAACATCATCTCATCCTCTCATACAGTTGTGTAAACACAATTAAACAATGTACTACATAAACAAGCAGGGAGGAACATGATCTTCAAAACTGTGTTCAGAGGCAATGAGGATATGGGAATCTGGGACCTGGCATATTTCTTAAAGGCAAGCTTATTTGTAGTGCAGAGGTGAAAGGTGGCCACCAGACTAGAAAGCTGATCACTGGACGTCAATTTCAAATGCACGTGTTTTGAATGTTTTGAATCAGAAAACCAAACATGGTTCTTCTTCATCCCTGTAATAGCTTTAGCATGGTCTTTGCTTTTTCTATATTTGCAGTACACCTGTCAGGCAAAGACTATATCCTGGCAGATTCCCTAAGCAGAATCAGCCAGAGAAGTCACAAATGGGCCTTAAACTAGCAGGTTCTGGCCACAGTGTTCAGAAGGTGAGGCACTTCCAAAATAGACCCGTTTACATTTTGGGAGAACCATCAACTCCCACAGTTCTGTTGCAGTTCACCAGCCAAAGGAACAGACCCAGTGGATGCCCTGGTACTGGATTGGGCAAGGAAGTTTCTGTATGCTTACCCACTATTTCCACTCATTCAGATAGTACTCATTGAACTCAGGCAGGAACCTGCAACAATAATTGTGATAGCTCCAGACTGGGTCAGGCAGGCATGGTATTCAATGTTCTTGGTCCTGTCCAACAAGAACCCAATCTGCTTGACACTCATTTACAATCTGTTGACTTTGTCCCAGGGCAGAATAACATTCCAAAATCTCAGAACCCTGTCCCTGAAGGTGTGTTTCTTAAAGAGTTAGAATTTTCAGGATTGGACCTCTCAGAAGAAGTCCTGAAGGTGCTTAAGGTTTCAAGGAAACCAGCTACCAGAAAAGCTTATTCCTCTAAATGGAAAAGGTTTTCTTGCTGGTGCACCCCCAGAAAACTAAACCCAATAGAGGCAGGGTTGTCTATTGTTCTGCAGTACTTAGTACACCTGCAGTCGTTTGGCCTACAGCCTTCAACTTTAAAGGTGCACTTAGCAGCAGTATCAGCATACTGTACATATCAGGTGGCAAGGTAAAGTTGTTAGTCTCACAACCCATTTTCAAATTTTTTTATTTTAAGTCCTAAATCACTTGTACCCACCAGTGAGGGACCCTGTCCCATCCTGGGACCTCAACATTCACTTTCCCAGTTCTTAGAGGCTCCATTCAAGCCTATGGAAATTGGCTGACCTGAAATATGTCACATGGAAAATTATATTTCTGGTTGCATTGACTTCTGCTTGGAGGATAAGTGAACTACAAGCCCTCTACCCAGAGCCAAATTGCATAATTCCCCACAGGGATAAAGCAGTTCTTAGGAGCAACAGAAAATTCCTTCCTACCTAAAGTGGTCTCTGAATCTCACCTAAATGAGTCAGTGACCCTCACTGTACTCTATTCAGAGTATTGTAGTCCAGGTGAGGAAAAGTTGCACAGACTGGACCTAAAGTGAGTCCTGACTAGCTACATGGAATGGACAAAAGACATCAGGTTCCAGAGTACACAGCTTTTCGCTACCTCTGGTGAGGCTGGCAAATGCAAACCAGCTACAAAAAAGATATGTCTCTCACTGAATGGTCTCTTGCATTCAATTCTACTAAGAAAAAGCTGGGAAAATGCCACCAGGAGGCTTAAGTTCACACTGCAGTAGGGGTACCTCTGCCTCAGTGGCATTCTTAGGAAGCATCCCATTGTTAGACATTTGCAAAGCAACTACCTGGAAAACAGTACATATCTTCACAAAGCACTACTGTCTGGACACACAGTTCAGAAGTGATGCTAGCTTTGGAACTGCTGTCTTGTAGAACCTTTTTCCAAACTAGGTTCTGGACCTAGTCTCCCAAGGTACTGCTACAGAGTCTGCATAAAGCGTAAACATCTAAGTGACAGATTCCTGGAGAAAGAAGAAAAAATTACTCAGCGTAGTAATGTTGTTTCTTCTTAAGGGATTCCTCACTATGTTTACACTCCCTACCCTGCCTTCTCTACTAAAACCTGAAACAGAGTCACACAAAAATCAGTTATTTTTCACTGAAGTTGCTTGAGCATTACTACTGCAGTTCCTACAACTGTAAGTTTGTTGATAAGGATTTATATGGCAAATTTCTTCTCAAGCCTGCTTTCAATTTGTTGTTCTTTAACTTGTTTAAACATTTTTAAACATTTTTTGGAAGTTTTTTAGCTTGTTTCACTAGCTGCTGCTCCACTCTGGCTTGGAAACAGATTTGAGCAATGGACAGAGTGGAGCACAGCTGCAGAGTTTAAACATACATTGCAAATTCAAAAATTTGCATAGGTTCTGTCTCCAGGCTGTCACTCTTGGTTGAGATGACTGCATAAAGTGCAAACACAATGAGAGATCCCTGAAGAAGAAACAACATTACTATGGTAAGTAATTACATCTTTTTGCCTCCACCACTTCTGCTGGCAGTCTGCTCCTGGCATCTACCACCCATTCAGTGAGGAAATATTTCTTCACATGTCTCTTACCCCCCCCCCCGGTTTCATTGCATGCCTCCCCATTTCCTTGTGCTCTTTCTTATTTTTAAAGAGAATCTCTTCCTGCATGGTGTTCATCCCTGTGAGGTACTGGCAGGTCTCTATCATGTCTTCTCTTGCTCTCCTCTCTTCCAAGGTGTACATATTAAGATCCCTCAGTCTCTCCCCTGTAGGGCTTCTCATGCAACAAAGTACCATTTTAGTTGCCCTCCTCTGGACTGCCTCTACCATGTCTATGTCCTTTCTGAGGTGCAGCCTCCAAAACTTGACACAGTACTCCAGGTGAGATTTCAGATATGATATCCCCAAGGTCCCTTTCCTATCCAGTGACTGTCAGTACTCACTTCATCTTATACTCAGTGCCTGGGTTTCTATGCCCTAGGTGCATGGTTTTGCACTTTTTGGCACTGAACCCCAACCGCCATGCTTCAGACCCCCTACTCGAGTTTTTCTAGATCACTGCATATTTTACCAAATTTCTCTGAAATTGCCATTTATACAATGCCTGAACAAATGCTGTGTATGTTTTATGACATTCCCCTAAGAAACTGTCTAGTTTTAAAGGGACACTGTCCCTCCTTTTGGCAGTATACTATTTGTAGTTTAAAACCCACATTTTACAATTGCTTACCTTCTCTAATATTATTTTATATTGCTGGTTGTTTTATTTTCTTCTTTTCTAAGTAGAACTGCAATTCAAGATAATGGTGTAATTATTGCCAAACTTGTTTTATTTCAAATCCTTTGTCTACTCTTCTCGCATACTTCCAGAACACTTGGAACACTCCCAAACAGTGCAGCCACTAATGATGCAATAATCTCCTCTCTTCAAAATGCAACATGAGAGGCTAGACTGTCAGGGGGTGTTCCCAAGTTCAGAAAAGATTCAGTGGGTGTTGACCAAGGAATGTAAACACACATGTTCTTGTGCGGTAACACCATTATGGTGGGCAGCTTGTTTTTCACTTTTAGAAAGAAAAAATGAAACAGAATAAAATTACCAGCTATGTTAGCAATCTCTGTAGAATGTGACCAATCATTAAATATGTTTTTTAAACTAAAGACACTTTGAAGTCTGAGGTCTAAGGGGGTTGACAGTGTACCATTAAGAGGCCAAAAATAGCAGTTTAACATTAAAGTGCATACCCAGCCCTAACTACAGTGGTACTCCTCAACTTTAATCACAGTATTTTAATACACATTTATCTTAATAGTGATATATATATATATATATATATATATATATATATATATATATATATATATATATTTATTTTTTCCACAAAACTTTTTAGAAACACATTAAGACATGTCAGAGTATGGGTTCAGCTGGGAGAACTGCCTCGTAGATACATAGATACATAGACAGTGTCGGCAGATAAGGGTCTATGGCCCATCCAGTCTGCCCATTTGAGCTTGTAAGTTCAGTTTGTTTTCCTAGAAGTCTGTTGCCCCTTACCCCTGACCTCCAGAATTCCTTTATGTCTATCCCATGCATTCTTAAATCCCATGATTGTTTCAGCCCCCACCACTTCCTCTGGCAGGGTGTTCCACTTGTCCACCACCCATTCTGTGAAGAAATTCTTTCTTATGTTTCCTCTGAATCGTCCTCCCTCCAACTTCATCCCATGCCCTCTAGTCCTGGAACATCTTTTTCACTTAAAAATAGTGTTTTCCTGCACCCTGTTCCTCCCTGTAAGATACTTGTATGTCTCTATCATATCCCCTCTCTCCCTTCTCTCCTCCAGGGAGTACATGTTCAGTTCCTTCAACCTGTCTTCATAGGACTTGTGATGCAATCCATGCAACTAGGGTGGCAGCTTATCGCATACATCCCTGATCATGCAGTTATCTCAGTACAACCCACACCCTGTTGAACCTTATTGTTTACATTTGAGAGAACAGTGCAATTTAATGACATTCTAATCTCAAGATGTGTGGCAGTATGCTAAAATG
This sequence comes from Neoceratodus forsteri, assembly GCA_016271365.2. Lineage (NCBI taxonomy): Eukaryota > Metazoa > Chordata > Ceratodontiformes > Ceratodontidae > Neoceratodus > Neoceratodus forsteri. The sequence continues at coordinate 953,564,154 of CM028134.1, forward strand.
ACAGTCTTTCCTGGAGACACTTGTGTTGGTATCCACAAAAGATATATGGGAAGTTATCAAACTGATAAGATGTGCTGACAATCAAGTCAGAAATTTTAAATCTCAGTACACTTCCGTTCATGTTTTAGTAGATCCACGCAGACTTTTAGGCTTTTAAATTTCTTGCTGGATTTCATAGCTTAGGTGCTTTACATAAAACCTAAAGATTTGATTTCAATGGGATTTGCATTTCTAAAGTTCAGACCACTAGTGTATGCAGAGGTAATATGCTGCAGTTAAATAGTATTAAACTGAAAGATCAAGCTCTAGAGATAAGTTTGCACCTTTTGACTGCTACAGAGATTGATCTGTCAATTTCAATAACATATAAAACTTGTCTAAGGGAGATGCCACTTGGATGAGAGACATTTATTTCATGTCTTATAACCATCCTCAACTGTACAGAGAGGAAAAAGAGAGTTGGATATATTTGGTTGTTTAGGCAGTTCAACTATTTATTAGTTTTTTGAATAAGCGAATACTACTGAATTTTCCAAAAGCCCAGTAAAGCTGAAAGCTGACAGTGCTGCAGAATACTTTTTTTCAGTCTTTCACATATTCTGACTTGCTTTTCACTGCATCATTATTGTATGAAAAACATTCCTTGCTACCATCTCAGGCCTTTCTTTATTTACCCCAATTCTAGTGTTCAGCAGTAAACAAACACACCATGAACACATTTGTATGAACACATTTTATAAAGACTCCTTCAAAAATAACTGAAAAGACTGTACATCACTTTGTTTGCATGCTATTTAAAACTGGTCTTTACAAAACTGTTAAATTTCATTGCAACAATCATGGGCAAACTTTTAAAATTCTTAATGTAATTTGATAACGTTTGTCGTGTCCTTAAAAAGATGCATCTTTTTGTCATTTCATATCATGTAACTGATTAAGAAGCAATTACAATGCATAAAAGAAAGCAGATTAAAACAAAGGTCAGCCATGCAAAGATGAATATCTAAAATTGGAAAAGAGCCAAGTAACATGAAATAGTCATCCCTAGAAATATGGATTATCTTAATAGGAACATGAACAGTATTTGGAATGAGAGAATTTGGACAGCCCATCAAGAAAGATTTTTCCCTTCTGCAAATCCAAAGCCAGTTTCCCTTTTCCCTGCATGAGTGAGAAAAATGGTTGATATTTCCCTTCATTTCAGCAAACATTTAGGGTGATAGCTATAATTTTGAATGAATACTTCACTTTGGTGTTTATCAATGGGAGTTAAGGGGGAAGGGTGCTCATTAAGAAAGTTCAAGTCATCAAAAGAAACCATTATGCACTCTGTGGACATCACTACTACCCTAGTAGCTACCTACCTAGCAAAGATCAAATAAGATAAATCTCATGGGGTGGGGCAAGATGCACCCAATGATTATAAAGGAATGAAAGGAACAATTGACATGGCCTCCTGCAGTAACCTTTCATGAGTTTGTCCATACAGGTGTGGTGCTGGAGGACTAGAAAGTGGCCACTGTAGTCTGCATCTTCAAATTGATGCAAAGTAATTGGACAGACTCCTGGAATCATAGATTCAATGCAGCCAAATTAAAGATGCAATATTTGGGGATGAAAATCTCAGGTAGACCTACTTACTATGTGGAGATCCTCTTGCTGCAGTGAGGGAGGGGAAGGACTTGTGATTATAATAGATAACTGGCTGAAGCATGACAAGCAATGCATGATTGCTTTCAAGAACGCTGGAAGATTTGCCCAGCTCTTTCTAGGAAAAGAAATAAAGTGTCATATTTTTAAAGGAACAGTGTCAACCTTTTTAACATTATATTATTTCTAGTTGAAAACCCATATTTTATGTTCGCTTACCTTCTCTGAAAATCATGGAAGTTGTTGGATCCTTGATTTGCTTCCTTTCTTAGCAGAACTGAAATGCTTGGGTATGGTGCAATTATACCCAACCTTGTTTTGCATCATATTGACATCTACTCTTACTGAATACATCCTGAACATTAGGAACACACACAAACAGCACAGCCACTCATAGTGCAATCACTTCCTCACCTCCCGCAGCATCATGAGTGGTAAGATTGTGTTACAGATGTTCCCAAGTCCAGGAAAGATACAGTGGAAGTTTGTCAAAAAATTTAAACAAATATTTTTGTGTGGTAACACTAGTACAGTGGGAAGCTTCTTTTTTACTTTTAAAAAGAAAAAAATCAGAATCAAACTATTAATTACGTCAGCAATCTCTACAGAATGTGACTAGTCATACAGTATGTTTCTTAATCTAGGGATGATTTGAAACCTAAGAGGGTTGACAGTGTCACTTTAAAATCAACTGTGATTTATAATATGTAATATTTTTATTCTGTCATTAAATTTTGGTCATCCTTGAAAATAAACACACATTGTTCTTGGATTTACCTGTAAAAAAATAAAGAAATAATGCTGGTGTGCATAAGAAGGAAGGCATGACCTGCACAGCACAGTATGTGATCCTGCCGCTGTCTAAGGCCATGACCAGGCCCCACCTGGAGTACTGCATCAGTTCTGGCTCTTCAATGTAAAAAAGGGCATTGAGACAGTCAAGCAGATCCAATGTAGGGCAACCAAAATAATCAGAGGTATGGAGGATAGAACTTATGAGAAGAATCTGAAGTCTCTTAAAATATTCACCCTCAAGAAAGGAGGCTGAGGGGGACTATACTCTACACCTTTTGCATACTTAGGGGTATCAACATGATCAGACAGAACTGTTGCATCTTCTGTGCTGCAGAAGAATGCAAACACACCCCCCTGAAGCACAGAGGTGGAACATTTAGGGTAACATTAAGAGACTTCTCTTCCAATGGTTAGTGAAGCTACAGAATAGCTAACAGTGGAGACAGTGTATATGAAGACAATACAGACCTTTGATGTAAGCCTGGACCAATTTCTGCTTAGCATGGAAACCACAGGATATCCTGGGTTGTAGGGTGGGTAGAGAATCCCTTCAAATTAGAACATGTGTTGCATAACATTGTTATTAATCTCTGTTATTAAACTGGGGGGAACCTCTTGGGCTTAGCACCATTCTGACTTCCAATTTCTATATTACTATGTTATGTAAGACATATTAGGTGATAACCCCCCCCCCAAAAAAAAGTATGGGTTTAAGAATGTGTGTGTGGGGGGGGTAATCCCCACAAAAAATGTATACTAAAGGTTTCTCCCATGGCAGAAATTGTACTTTCACTTGTTTTGCTCCATCACTCAGCTCCTTATCCATTTCACTACATAAACTTGATTGAAGCAGCCTTGAACACTGTAGAGTTACAGTACAAAACATTGACATATATCTGTCACTGGTGTATCATAAAATCACACTGTAGCTGGGAAAAATAGTCACTGTATTAGTTTTCCTTAAGGGCCACAGAGTTAATTCATATTATACAATAGCAAGAAAATTTCCTCCTCGCTGATTGGCTGTAATGGCAAAGTACCCGTGATGTTATCCTGGCATATCATCATGGGTATAGTGCCATCCACATCAAAACCTGAACACAACCGTAGTATCCCTACACAACAGCTGACAGACTGACAGCCTTCAGAGACACAACCCACTACTCACATGCTGAAATATCCGGAGGTAAACTTTACTCTCTTCAGAATGGAAGACATCCAGAAGTGGTTTTCCTCTGAAAAAGAAAATACAGAACCACCTGAGCAACTCAAAAAGAAACCAGAAAACTGAAGACACATCCCAGCTTCCTGACGACGACCTTGACAAGCTGGAATGTGACAGAAACGAGCTCTCTACAAAGCGTCAAACAACATGGGCTGTCAATGCCATGAAGGACTGGCTGTCAGAAACAGGTACAGAAATAAACTTTACCACAATAAATGCCTCTGAATTAAATACAGTTCTCTGGAAATTCTATGGCTCAGTCCGTAACTCCTCTGGTCAGCCATACGGAATTAGCAGCTTAATCGATTTATGAGCAGGCATCAACCGCTTCCTAAATGAACCACCTTTAACCCATAATATTAATATCCTAACAAATCCTGATTTCCAAAGTGCCAACAATGTTTTTTCTGCACAAATCAAAAACCTGAGACGAGAGGGTAAAGATAAAGCCAAACATCACCCACCCCTCAGCAAAACAGACCTCAAACTTCTCCGTGAATCCCCGCTCTAAGCACACAGACTCTGAGGGACTGCTCGCGTGTCTGGCTCGAACTCCAAATACACTTCACGAGACACGGTTGTGAAGGCCAACGTAAACTGCAACCAAATTCTTTCGAGTTCCACACATCTGAAAATGGCCTTAACTATGTCTCCCTAAGCTTTAATGAAAAGACCAAAAATCATGGAGACCTTCTTGAAAAAGACTGTGACAGGAACAGAGGAGCAATGTTTGAGCTGCCAGGTCATCCCCAGTGCCCCGTAGCCACCCTGCAAAAATACATCTCGAAGCTCCCACCAAAAGCTCCTTGCCTCTACATGCATCCCCATAGACAAACCATAAAACCATGGCAAGATGAACAAATCTGGTACAGCATGGAACCAGTTAGTATAAATTACCTAGCTACAATGCTGCCCAAAATCTGCCGTGCTGCAGGTCTTCCTAACAGCTACACAAACCACAGCCTGGGTGCAACTGCCATCCAGATCCTCAGCAACGCCGGCTTAGAGAGTCGACAAATCATTTCAGTCACAGGCCACAAACAAGAGTCTTCCTTGCACAGTTACTGGGGACCGACTTTACAGGAACGCCGACAATGGAGTTCGATTCTATCTGGTGCAATGCCAGACGTCACAGGTCACCACCGAATGGAATCAGTGCCCCCGATGTGAACATGCTTCAAAACCTACCGACGACCTCTGGAAATGCTGCAACACAACCTCAAGCAACAGAACTGCAGCAGACCACAACCTCCTCTCAGCAAGACACCAGAAACACACAATTCTTCATTCAAGGAAACAATATGTGTGTCATAAATATCTACAAACCATAGACTGTATTTAACTGTTGCATTTAAAATTGAAAAAATAAATGTTCTAATGATATGAACACTTAAAAATGTTTCAATACAGTTAGCAATTTATTATCTCTTAAGTCATTTTAATATTTTAAAATTTTTCAATACAGTTAGCAATTTATTATCTCTTAAATCATTTTAATAATTTAATATTTCTACAGTTCAGAAATGTGTATTAACTTAAAATATTTAAATATTTCAAAAAATGTTAAAAAAGGAACTATTTAACCTTGTGGAAGCACATTACCTCATTTTACTCATTAAAAATGGTTTAAACCCCAAAAAGTCTCTTTGTTATTTATACACACAAGTTCCATTGTATAATAGAATAATGCACTCCAGGGTGTGTGTGGTGCTGGGATAACGTCACTTCTGGGGCGATTAGTCGCACTGACCTGCGACCTGGTGCCTAATCACCCAGGTGGCGGTTATCTAACCACCTAATGTGATTATTCCTTTATTGCATTCCTTGGTCATAGCTAGTGGTACCATTATGCAAATATTTGTCAAAACTGGACTTCTTTTACTATGTATTCTAATTCTGCAACAAGAAGAATGAGAAGGTGAAGGAGGAGAACATTTTTTTCAGTTTTTGGCTGTTAATTATATGATGGTAAAATTAAATAGTTTTTAATGCCAGATGTTTGAATGACTCGATCTGTACATAAACACTAAGTCCCCTATGCATAAAGGGGTGGAAGGTATGCACCACAGATGCGTACCTTGCCCATGGACAGGTGTGCATCTGGAGGCTTGCACAACTGCCGGCCACCTGTCTGCGGCTCTACCCCCCGTGCATACAGGTTCATGTGGGGCAGATCGGGGCAGAGCTGCAGACCCAGGTGGGCCTCTAATTGGATGCCCATCCTGGATCCCAAAATGGATCCCTTACGTGGCAGGGCATGCTTTGGCTGCATGCTGCTGTGGATGTTGGATGGCTGGCAGCCATGGAGGTGTGTGGAGGACAGTGCCACTGGCCATCCTGAGCTATGGCACCAATCATCAGGTGAGGTGACCAGGGGATTCTGTGTATGCCACAGGGGTGTGTGGGGGGGTACATGCCTATGGGGCCAGGCTTTGTTGAAGGGGCATTGCACATATATGGATGTGGCGCCAGTGTGTGGTGTGTGTGAGGGAGGGGTTGCCACTGCTTTCCAGATGGGGATGCGTGCATAGGCCCCTAAGTGAGTAAAATTTAAGCACATAAAATTGTTTTGGTAATCCACTAGATTATCCAACAAATGTACTACTGTATGGATAGTCACTGTGGTACAGTGGTACTTAGTGACATCTTCCACTGTAACTAAACATAGAAACATAGAAACATAGAAGTTGATGGCAGATAAGGACCTCAAGGCCCATCCAGTCTGCCCATTTCTTTTTCTACCTTATAAATGTGCCATCGGCCTTTGCTCTGTCAGTGACCTATCTATTCATAGTCATTTGTATTGCTCCCTTATGCCTATCCCATGCCTGTTTGAAGCCCTGCACTGTATTCATAGCCACCACTTCTTGTGGTAAGCTATTCCATGCATCTACCACCCTTTCTGTGAAAAAGAATTTCCACATTCCCCTTAATTGGCCTCCTCTAATCTCATGCTGTGTCCTCTTGTCCTGCTATTTTTCTTATATTTAAACATGTTAGACTCTTTCACCTTGTTTATGCCCTTAAGGTGTTTAAATTTCTCGATCATATCACCTCTCTCCCTCCTTTGCTCAAGGGTATACATATTGAGCTCCGTTAATCTGTCCTCATATGTCTTCTGATGCAGTCCCTGCACCATTTTGGTTGCCCTTCTCTGGACTGCCTCAATTTGGTTAATGTCCTTGTGAAGGTGTGGCCTCCAATACTGCACGCAGTACTCCAGATGGGGCCTAACCAATGTCTTGTACAGAGGGATTATTACCTCCTCTTACGACTTGTGATACCCTACTAATACACCCTAACACCCCCTAGCCTTACCTACTGCTTTAGAGGTCTGCTTGATGATTTTAGGTCATCAGTGATGATGATGCCCAAGTCTCTTTTCTTCCTTTGTGACTGCTAGCAACTCCTCCCAGCCTATAAGTGGCTTCAGGGTTTCTCTTCCCTATGTGCATGATTTTGCACTTCTTTGCATTAAATCCCAGTTGCCACGCTTCTGACCATTTTGCTAGTTTATCCAGATCTCTTCTCATTCTGCCCACCCATCTGGATCATCTACTCTGTTGCAGATCTTGGTATCATCTGCAAACAGACAAGCCTTACCCTCTAGTCCATCTGCGAGGTCACTAATGAAGATGTTGAATAGGACTGGCCCAGGACTGATCCCTGAGGTACCCCACTTGTGACTTGCATCTCTTCTGACTGTATACCATTTACCACCACTCTCTGTTTTCTGCCAGTCAACCAGTTTGCCACCCAGTTGACCAACTTCTGACCCACCCGAGCCTACCTAGCTTATTTATCAATCTTCTATGTGGAACAGTGTCAAAAGCTTTGCTGAAGTCAAGGTAGGCGACATCAACTGCTCCCCTTGGTCCACCACTCTGGTTACCCAGTCAAAGAAATCTATGAGATTAGTTTGACAAGACCTTCCTTTGTAAACCCATGCTGTCTTGGATCCTGTGCCCCTATGGATTCCAGGTGTTGCACTATCCTTTCCTTAAGGAGTGCCTCCATAATCTTGCCCACTACTGAGGTAAGACTGACTGGTCTGTAGTTCCCTGCCTCCTCCCTGCTACCACTTTTGTGGAGCGGGATCACATGAGCCCTTCTCCAGTCTTCTGGGACCTCTCCTGTGCTCAGAGACTCACTAAACAATTCTGCTAATGGCTCTGCTAGTTCCTCCTTTAGCTCCTTAGTACCCTGGGATGTATGCCATCAGGTCCCATTGCCTTATCCACCCTGAGCTTAGCAAGCTCTTGTAGGACCCTTTCTTTTGTGAAGGAGTAGTGCTCACCTCCCTCCCCTGTGTCCATGATGCTGAGCTGTGGGTCCTGCCCTACCTTCTCTTCAGTAAATACTGAGCAAAAGTATCTATTTAGGATAGATGCCTTTACAGGGTCCTCCTCCTCACATGCTCCCTTTTCTCCATTAGCTTAGCAATACCCCTCTGGACTTTCTCCTTTCACTAATGTATCTATAGAAAGTCTTGTCACCTTCTTTACTGTTCGTGCTAGTGTTTCCTCAGTTTGGGACTTTGCCTGCCTTACTGCCTTACCTGCTTCCCTTAGGGCAGTTTGGTATGCCTCCTATCTTCATCCCCTGTGTTCCCTTATATTTCCTGAAGGCCAGCCTTTGGCTCTGACCTTTTCTGCTACTGTATTTGAGAACCAAAGTGGTTTCTCTTCTTTGCACTTCCTTTTCTGTCTAACACAATGGGATGTTGCTTCAAGTATTGTATCCTTAATGCTTGCCCACTTTGCCTGTACCTCCTCACCTGTGTTTCTTTTGCCAGGGCTAGCTTAACTCTGTTGGCCATCTTATCAAAGTCAGCTCCTCTGAAGTCCCATATTTTGCCTTGGAATGGGATGATTTAGATGTAGTAGCCAAATTGAACCATACCATGTGATGGTCACTGGCCCCAGGTGACCTTCTACCTGGAGATCTGTGATCCCTTCTTTGTTAGTCAGTACTAGATCTAGGATAGCCCTGTCTCTTGTGGGTTGCTGTACCAGTTGTTTGATGCCCTCCTGCAGGAATCCACTATGAGTCTAGTTCTGGCAGATGTTCCTGCTGGTATTGACCAATCTGTATCTGGCATGTTGAAGTCTCCCATTATCAGAACCTCCTTTAGCTGTCATGTTTTGTATATCTTCTAACAGTAATGTGTCTATGTCCTCTCTCTGGTCTGGGGCCTGTAGACAACCCCAGTTCTTATGGCTGTCCCATTTCCTGTTTCCAGGGTGACCCACAGTTCTTCTGGCTCCTTATGTGTATTCTGAATTTCTGTAGCTTTGATATTTTCATTAACATACAGGCCACCTCCCCCCTTTGCACATCGGTCTCTTCTGAACAATACATAGCCAGGTACTGAAGTCTCCCAAGTGTGGTTACTGGTAAACCACGTCCTCACTAATTGCTACTATGTCCAGTTTAGCCTCTGACATTATTGCCTGCAGGTCTGGGATCTTATTTCCAGGCTGTGAGCATTTGTGTACATGATTTTCCATTGGCCAGATTTTGGTGTGTTAGTTGTTGGGTGAAGTTTGGCATTACCCTGTGCATCGTATGGGGAGACAAACCTTTTTCTTACCTGGTGATGCAAATGAACGGCAGACACGCTTGAATTCTGTTTGACCACTAGCTGAGGGGAGGGGGTTTTTCCCATTCGACGCTTGGGGTGCTGCACCTCTCCCCATTTGCTAGTTTAAATATTCTGCAAAGATGTCAAACTTCTGCCTAATGCACTGACTCCTCTTTAGTCAGATGCAGTCCATCAAATTTAAAGAACTTTCGCTCCCAGAACTGTTGCCAGTTCCTACAAATCTGTGTCCTTTTCCTGGCACCAGTCCTTGAGCCACGTGTTTAGCTCCCTATCTCCCTTCTCTGACCTTCCGTCCATCTGCTCCTTCTCCCAGACTGGCAGGATCTCAGAGAAGGAGATGCCAGACGAAATAGATGATAGTTTGTCACCCAGCTTAGTCAGGTATTCCTTGGTCTCCACAACTGACCGGTGGCGAGATCATTAGTCCCTATGTGTACTAGGACATCAATGTTTTCTCCTGCTTTGTGAACAATTTTAGCAATGCGGTCAGTGTCTCTCCATGCTGATGTACCTGGGAGACATCTGACCATCACCCTGGTTGGAGATGGGTATCAACTCCCGAATCATGGAGTCTCCTATGATCAGAAGTTTTTGGATTTCTTTGTGCTTGTTTAGTTTTGGTTCTGATTTGGGTGAGTATTGTTGTGCTAGCTCCTGTGCGCAGTGTTCTGCTCTGCAGTGTCTTCTGCCTCTTTATTTGATTTCAGAGATAGAGGAAGATACCTGTTTGTAGTGTTTATATGGTTTTTGGAGGTAATGTGTTGGAGAGCAGAGTGATGGGGCACCTGATTTGCTCCTCCTAACCACCTGTCAACCTCCTGGACCAACTTACCTCTGCGGCCGAGGTTTTTCTGTTGGATGCTGGGGAAATGGCGGTGGTTCTTATAATGTATTTCCTCTTCAATATGAAATTTGAGGCGTGCAATCTCTGCCCATGCTGCCCGGAGCTGAGACCTAAGATCTCCAAAGGCCCAGCATGTAGGACAGTGTCCTAAATCCTGTAAGACTGTCCTTCTGAAAATTGTTCCACAGTACCTGCAGTTAATGAAATCCATTCCAAATAAGTTGCTGGGTTTGTAACCTAGTCAGAGTAATTAGAAGGAAAAAGGAAAAAAATGCAAGTAATGGTTTAATTGTGCTTTGTTTAACTTGTTATAACAAGTTAAATTACTAGTGCCCTGTAAATGAGATCACCTTGTGAGGCCCCACTGATCCGCCCTTTCCTGCTCTGCCACAGGAAATGTCACAACTGTGGTACCCTATAAAAGGAGTGTAGTGGGGTGGCTGGGGATGGGGTGGGTGGCTGGGCTCTTCCCTGCCTAAAAAGAAGAACCACGGACGAAAGAACAAGGAGGTAAGAGCAGAAACAATCAGTCAACAACAAATGCAGTAACCCTGAAAGCTTATCCTAATGTTAAATAAAACTGTAAAACCTGTAAAGCACCACCTGTAATAATTTCAGAGAAGATATACCCTGTAAGAAACACTTTGCTACAGAGAAAAATAAAGCAGTAACAAAAGATATACCTTGCAAAGACAATTTGAATCAGAAGATTACAGCAGTAATCTGTTAGCACACACCTGTAGGCACACCTTGTAATAATGCAGAAGAAGGTATACCAGCAACAACAATTTGAATCAGAGAAAAATAAAGCAATGAAATGTTAGCAACAAACAGTAGCAATCCCTGTGAGTACAAAACAAAAACACCACCACACAGTAAATCTGCTTAGCCAAACTAAGTCTTAATCCTTCTCCCTTGCTCTGGTAAGTTTCTCTACTCTGCCTTTCAAGCAGTCTTAGAAGGAAAGAGCTCAGGTGAAGCTAGGTGCCTTGGCCAGCAAACCAAGTCTTCTACTTCTAACTGAAAATATTGCAGTACTGTGGTTCAATGAGAGGCTGCCAGAATGTGTATGATGTGTATGTGCTTGTGCAACTGTTGTGATACTTTGAATTCTCTCATTCTCTAGCTTTCCACCCTTAGTAAAAGTGCCAGAAGAATATTCTCAAGGCTAAAGAAAAAAGTTAAAGCTGAAGAGCCAAGAGTGTAAAGTGAGATATAATGTAATCTGCCTCTTCCAACTCATGAAATAGTCCCAATAACATGAAAGAGAGGACCCCTCCATGGGGAGGAAATCTCTGGGGAACCAAGGTTACTGAGTTAGCCTTCCCACCAGACTGAGAATTAAAAGGCTAGCTGTTGATAAGCTTGGTGGAGTTCTGAATTTGGTTCTCTGATATGTTTTGAAGCAGGAAGATGTCCAGCAACCAATTACTATAATTATGAGAGCCAAAAATGAATATTCTTTCAGGACACCAAGGTGGCTGTTCCTATTCTATATGAATAGTCAGAAAAGGAAGGACCATCAAGACCAAGAAGACAGCAGGTTCTGACATGCAGGATGAACCAGGATGTAGTCATGATGGAGTTGAACTCAGTGTACAGAAGAGAATGAAGAGAGTTAGGTTGTCTGCTGCAGGGTTGTAGCAAATTGATTATTTGAATAGGGCACCAAGTTGAGTATGTTGGAAAATAAGAGACATGAACCCCTCTGTTGATTTTGTCAGTTTCAGTTCTGGCTAAGGTGAGGAAGAAATGGTCTGTAGATAATTTCAGTAAAAAGTTATTGACAAGATGGATGGATGAATGTATGGATGATGGGTCAAAACTTGAAGACAATGACAGTTCTCTGGGTCACAAAATCCAAAGAATGCCAGTCATAACAGCTTGTAGTTTAATGTCAGCAAGAGTCCATAAAAGCCATTCCTTAGGAGAAGCATTAATTGGGAATATATACTGTGATCTATTGGTTATTGCTGAGGATTTGGTATCCCATGAATATAGTGAGTCAAGTTTAGCTACTCAATTAGGGTGATGTAGGAATAGTGAATGTGCAGTCAGCTACATGCTCTTAATAAGGCATAGCAAGTACAGAACTTTCCTTGCACAGGAAGTACTTATTTGTTAGACTGTAAAGGGCTTTGCTCATCAGACCATTTCCAAGTTGGCCGTGTGGTGCAGTGGTTATAGTCACTGCCCCTGTGTGTTGTGGACCCTGGTTTGGAAGTGGCTGGGGCAATTTTTTTTGGAAGGGTTGTGTTTTTTAATACATGTTTTTTTCTTACTGAATTCCCATTCTTCCACCCTCCCAACTTTGTTGCCCCCTGCCTGCAGGTTGCCCCCCCTTGTCTCCCTCCAGAGTTTTCCCCTGTCCACCTATCATCATCCCCTCGATGATGATTATATTATAATTGGTGGGTGCAGGGGGTGAATCTCCCTGAAGGGAGGTGCAGGGGCCATTCCCCCCCACATAAGAAGTATCTTTAGATCACTCCCCACAGAGAATGTAAGTGTTGTTCACTGTTTTTTGCAGGCGCTGTACTGCTCTTCGCCATTTTTGTTTTCAGTGAAGTGCAGTAACGATTTGTGGTTGATGACATTTTGTAGGTGCTATTATCACATATAACCTAGGATTCTGGAGGAGTTTATTTCTTTAGATCATTCAGCAAAGCTTTGTTTGATGCATTTGATAGCTATGAGATTGTTATGCCAGGGGGATAGGACATAAACGTGAACTAGACATCAGAAATATATTGTTGATTGTTGTGGCTGATAAATGGTTGGTTTGAAAACAGTATGATGCAAATGTCAAAATAAAAGTGAGACTATGAAAGAGGTAATGTTTGTAAAATGCAGAAGGTAGTACATTTCTTCCAAGCTGTTTGTATGCAGCTTGAGTTGATTAATCTAAGGAGTTCCATATAGTAAGTGCTGCATAATTTAAAAAACTGGGTTATGTAATTTGTAGTTCCTAACACACTGGTGGGGGAGTCATCTCCTGACTGGCATGCAGGAAGACTGCTCTGGATTGTTAGGAACTCTATATTTTGTCATCTCTTAGAAGAACATTAGGTGTGGAGACTAAGAGCAGAAGGCTGGTGATGCTCAGGCTGGAGGAGACTTTGGAGTATAGCAGAGAAGAAAATCATCTGAAAGATGCAACACAAATGTATGTCAAAAGACCTTCTGAAGGATCCAACACTAAGAACTAGGAAATATATCAAAATACTTGGACTACTTTTACAACCAAAGGTTAGGTGTACAGCAAAGTAAACTGATTTCTCCAAGACAGTCCATATACTGTATGTGCCATATGGACAGATTAATAGGCAACAAGTTGAAATCCTCTGTGATATCTGCTTTCATTAGCCAGGCACCATGTTCAGCGAGTTCAATGGATTTGATAACATAATCAATTTGTACATAGGAGAGTGAACAATGTTCAGAAGCAATCTGGAAATTGATGTTTAGGTCAGTTGTGGATTGAGAAGCTGAAAGTTCAATGATTAGATGTTTTTGAATACTTTGGGTGGTTATACAAACAGGACTCATTCAGAAAGATAAAACAAAAAAGAGGACCTGTAAAGAGACCGATGATAAACTTTTAGATAGTTCTTTTGCCAGTAAGGTATCGAAAACTTGAGGTTCAGCTGTGGCAGATTTGAGACAGAAGCACTGAATGGGCATAGTAGAAACTGCATGAAGTCCTGTATGAAATCTGTTGGATAGGCCTGAAAAAAGGAACTGCACAAGAGTTTGATGGGTGAGTTGATAAAAGCTGCTACAAATAAGAAATATTTACTTGTGTAAAGGGATGAGCCAATTGTCATTTGAAACCTTGATCAAGTATAGGATTTGTATTTTGGTGACAATCCAGTTCTGAATAAACTTCTCCACAGTTACTACAAACATGTAAAATAGTTCACTATTTGGTTCTGTGAGATGTTTTGAAGCTGGAAGATGTTCAGCGACTCATTATTGTAATTATGAGAGTCAGAATATTCAGCTAGATAATCACAGGTTATTTCACTGAAATTATTATGAACCCTTCTCCTAACAAAAAGGCTATTTGATGTCCCTGCCTATCCATACACTTTTTTGGCACGTAGAAGATGTGTTGTGAAGTGAATGGGCAAGTTGAAGTGGTAGTAGCAGGTGGACCAGTGTCAGTAATGGTTAATGGACACAAGGAAGCCAGATGAATGAAGGAGCCTTGGATTGTGCACAGCAAAGCTCGTTGCTCAGCAAAAGTCTGCAAAGCAACTTGTAGACAAGAGATAATCAAGATATGTGTGAACTGAACTTCTATAGGTAAGCAGCTGCCTTAAACAAAAATGATTTGTGACAACTGTAGAGATGAGTACCCCCATATTGAATTGCAAAATCATCAAGAAGGTAAAGGTAGGAGTCTAATTTTTTATACCTGGATGGCAATGCCTCACATACAATGTCACAGTAGATGAAGAAAGCCACAACTTCTTCTACAGTTAATTTCTTTAGTAGCTATGGGCCTTTAGCCTTTAGTACTCTGTATATATCACTGCAGAAAATAATCCTGTTTTTTATAGCTTCTTGAGATGACATAAGAAGAGCAATGAAACTGATTTCTTTTCCATTGATAATGGCCTTCCTGACATGATCCATAACCAGATGAGTAGGGCAAGCAGAAGATGGTAAATGAGTCAAAGCAGTGGGAGTAGTACCTGAGACAGATGTACAGTGGTAGTCATGTAAAAGTTGACTGGTAGGGCATGCTACCACGCTGTGCACAGTGTTGTACAGTATCACAATACATGTTATTCAATGGGTACTGTGCTACTGCTCTGCCTGCAATACTGTGCTACTGTTGCAGCATGATCAACTTTTGTATAAATACCACTGTAGCTGGTATGGAGGCATGAGAACTCTATGGACCTGATGAGTGAGATTCAGCCAGAAATGACTGTGCTAATGGTGCTCTAATAACTGATCAAGATACTGAAGGAGCTCCTGCGGCACTTAGGCAGGCTGGACCAGGTTGCATTTCTTGAGATCCGAATGGCTTGAATTCTATCGCAGTTACACTGGAGTCTAGGTTCAAATTCAAGGAGTTGATTTGAAGCAGCCAGTCATGCAGCTCTAAAACTGAGAGGATGCAGGACTTTGAGCAGGAGCTGAGAGCTCATGGGAGTGGTTGTGGAAACAGGATTAGGTGAAACAGCAGTTACATAAAGGCTGAACAGTTAAACAGTTCCTGCTTTTGGCAGTAGCAGATAAAGGAACCTTTAGGATATGGAGGGCAGTCAAAAGTTTTGGGCAGTCCATCATTTTATATTCCACTGGGATTTGGATGTGATCTCCCTGTAAATAAGTTGAAGAGAGTCAGAAACATCGCTGTCCAATGGACGAGTGCTTCCATCCTTAGATAAAGGTATAAAATAAATAAAAACAACATTAAATTAAATGAAAAGCTTGTGATAGAAGTCTGTCACAAGGAGGTAACTACTAAGGGAAGATGACCCCTGCATCCCAAGTGGTGTTCGAATGTGGGATCCAGTTCCAAGTATAGGCTTTGGCTAGGCACATGGCTGCATTACTGGGCATCTTGAAGTCTGCTACACTACCATTCTGTTGCTTATCCAAGTTCCCTAAAACTGATGAACTGCAAGAAATCAATTGAATGGAGGAAAAGGGTTCCAAAGAAGCACCCAGTAGAGCTTATCATAGGATGTCCGGTGGAGAGCGGCATCGCAAGACACCAGAGCTGACTGCATAACGGAATGCTGCAAGGACAAGACAGCCTATTGGTGCACAATTAGAAGAAAATGAAGTATCAATGAAGGACACAGGGGTGTAACAAAGAATAGAGGGTTAGAAGCCAAACAGAAAGACCACCAAAGACAACCAAAAGGAGCAAAACAATGAGTGAGCCAAAGCACCAAGACAGAAGCTGAAGACAACTCATAACACAAAAGCCAAAAAAGCATGGCAGGACCAACAGAAAACAGGCAGCAAGAAACAAGAACTGAGGCAGGCAACACAGGCAGAACAAAAAAAGAGTAGGGAGCAGATACTGGAAGAGCAAGAAAAAGGAAACACAGCAAGCACCAAAACACTGGAAAGTGCAGGCAGAGCAGGCAGCTGGAGCAAGAGAAAGACAGTGGCAGAGCTGCAGAAGGGAAAAAGGAAATGGGAGAAAAGTAGACAAACAAACAGTGATGACCAGAGCAGCAAATATAGAGAATGGGTGTTGAAGCCACAAGAGATGAACCCAGGGGAAATGTGACAGAGCCACAAGCCAATGGGAAACAATGGGGGGGGGGGCAGCAACAGCAAAAAGGACCAGGAATAAGCAGGAGCAACAAGGTGTGAGGGGGGATGGCACAGCTACAACAGGGAGGGCAGACAACAAGAAAAAGCAAACTTGGAGGAGAAGGAGCAGGAAAGATTACTTTGCTACCAAATGTATACCAGGTTTGTTCCAGGTACATCTGTATTATGTCTGTGCATTTCTGTATATTGTAACCAATGTCCTATGCTCTCCAGGGTCGTGCCTGAAAATAGGCAGATCTGTTGCCTAGCGCACTTGCCTGGTTACCAAAAGCTAATAAATAAATAAAAATGGCAGCACAGTAGGTGAACAAGAGAAATGGAGCCAAGCAGCACATGGATGGGAGCTACTTGCAAAGTAGGCAGGGAGCTTGGATGTGGGGCTATTGTAGGTGGGAAGCAGGAAGAAGTCTGGCAGCCCCCCTTGAACTGTAGGGCAAACCTTTAAAGTGCCAAGTTGATAAACTTAGCAATTGTTAACTGGAGTTCCTTACAATTAATGAATGACTTATTGCAATATGACAGACCTTATCTTTGAGTACTGTTGTAGTGCCTTCAGCAGCTTTTTTCTAACTTGATTGGACTCACTAGCCTGACTGTTGATTTTTTGTAGTTTGTTTTTCCCAGCTTGTACTTGATCAGTTGTTACAGCCTATCTAGAACATTTCTGTTCTGGTAAAGCTCACCTGCACAAGTATTTACATAACCATGATGTCTTGCACTGGGTTTGAGATACTGGAATACATGTGTGCAGTTTTAAGAGATACATGGGCACCAAACAATATGGACATTTTTCTCTCCTGGCCTACATTTTTGGGTCACATGCACTGCTCTTCTTGCAAACTGACTCTTAAGTATGCTATCTCTGAATTTATAAAATGGGTAGAGAAAATGCTGCATCCTGATTGACTGGGACCCATGCCTTCCTGGAGTACAAAGCACAAAAAATGAGTCCTGCCAACTAGGGTGTATTACATAGAACAAATCCTTGTGCCAACTTGTGGAACCTTGTAAATTCAATTGGAAGCCATATTTCCTCAATACATTACATCTTGCTAGCTTGTAATAAGCAGTATCAATATACAGTATGTAATATAGGGGCACAGTAGCATCCATATAGTTAGGACTGAGTAGGGTATTTAATGATAAATCCCTAACGTTACACAATAGCTTTGCCAGTGGTTAACAGAATTGCACAAAGTTTTGCATGCACAGTGTGGGGGGGGGCAAGGTCTCCTGATTTGTTCAAGTTTTGTTCCAGTCAGATGTGCAAATTCTGAGATCAAGATAGTGTAGGAAGAGGAAAAAATTCAGGGTTTGCTGTTTTTTTGCTCTCACCTACAGCCCAGATGGTTTGGCATATTGCTCTGAAATTTTAGGGTAGGAAGGGCTTGCCCTAAAATGATGCCTTTCATTGGTTCTGTGAAAAAATATTAATCCAGCCCCCAAGTTATAAGGATCTTAAATTTTGGTTTTGAGCATGATCAGTAGGCTCTTTCTGGTAGATGTTACACACAAAAGAAGAATTTCTACTCACAAAAGAATATTCTTGTTTAGTGAGCTGAAATAAATTTGTTGTAAGCAAAAATTGTTCTTTCCTATGGCGTCCATCTTGTTTCCATTTTACTTCAAAACAATTTTTCTGAAAACCCGTAAACATGGTACCCTAGAAAGAAAGCAACACATGAATCCAGCAAAACAGGGCCCATTTAGCTTGATTCTGCTCTTAGTTTTTGGAAAAAGGATCCCAAAACATGATTTTGGGACTTCTTAAAAATCCTTAGCAAGGCTTGTTTCGTGAACTGATTTTCTTGTTTCATGAGGCTCAAGAAAGGAGAATCAGCCTTACGAAACAAGACTTTCAGCTCATGAAACATGAATGTGGACTTAGTTTCTTTTGTATAATATTTTTATTGCGTTTTGCACATGCAAAATATTGGTTCATATACTCATATTCTTACATGACTTCATACAACAAACATTGGTGCCTATGCACTAAGGGTTGGAAAGTATGTGCCAGAGGCACATACCTGACCCATGTAGCTCCTCACCTGCAGACAGGTGCACACATGCCGGTATGCAGTATTGCTGACCACTTGTCCACCCCCCCCCAGTGAGCAGGAATGCACAGGGTGGACTGGGTAGAGTAGTGAACTCAGGTGGGCAACCAATCAGAATCCTGTCTTGGGTACCAGAGTGGATCCCCTGTGCAGGAAAGCATGGGTCTGTGTGCATGAATAGCAATCACAGGCACCTGGGCCTGCACAGCCATGCCCCATTGTTGAGTCTTCCCTGCCTGTCCAATACCCACCCCCATGGCACCACCCAGTGCACATCTGAACCCTCCCACAGCTGATCACCCACCCCAGTCCTGTATGCTAGCCCACACACCTCAGCACACAGCTATGCCCCATCTCTGTCTGTGTGTGTGTAACCCCCCCCACACACACACTGAAGGGCCCCATACCCATCTATTTGTATAAACTCCCCCGTCACACAGTGGAGCCTGTTCCCATCTGTATGTCTCAACATCCCATGCCACACAGCAGAGACCATTTCTGTACAGTAAGTTCTGACCTCCCCAGAAGCATCTCTGCCCCATCTCCATTTCTGATGCCAACCTTCCCAAACCAGAGCCCTGACGTGAAGGACCCATCTATGTACAACAATGCACAACTGCCCCTGACCACTGAACCTAGCTCCCCAGCCTGCTAATTGGTAGAATGTGGCTCCCCCATCCCTCATGTCACTGACAATACCACCCCATCCCCTGTACCTGTATGTTGGCCATCCAACTGATCCTGGGAGCATGCTGCTATAAATAGGCAGTGTGCTTGTGTATGCACTGCCTTGCTGTGGTCGGCATGATTATTGTTATTGATCTAGGGTATGGGGCCCATCCTTCCTCCCCCATATCCTCCATTCCAAACAGAAGTGAAAGCGGTGTATCCACTATTTGTTTCCCCCACACCCTAGTTAGGTCCTGGGCTACTGTCCTCCAAAACACTCTGAGTGTGCTACAGTCTCAAAAGTAGTGGAAGTACATACCTTGCACTCTTTCACACCTCCCACACATAGGCAAGATCTCAGGGTGGAACTTGTGGACCATACTTGGATGGCAATATAACCGATGGAAAAATTTATATTGGCATTCCTTATGTTTGTTACAGACCAAGAGCCCCATATGTGTACTGAGCACTATTATCCAATTCTTTTCAGTAATTGTCAGGCCTAGGTCTGTTTCCTACTACTGCTTAACTTTTCCAGATGTGTCTGGAAAGAAATGTCTGTCTTGCCATGCTGCTCTCCTGAGTAACCCTTTCTCATCCTTCTGGGCCCTGTATATCTCCTGTTCCACTCCCACTAGGCCTGATGCCTCCACCAGTTCCCTGTGTAAGTCTCTGGCAAATGCTCTAATTTGGAAGAATTGAAATTGGTGTGACTGTGAGATCCCCAAGCCCTGACTGATATTCCCAAATGAACCAAGCCCTGGTCTAGTGTGTAGATCCCCCAAGCATCATGTCCCACTTTCCTCCCACATGCGAAATCCTGGGTCCTCCAATCCTGATAGCAATCCTGGGTTCCCTGCTACTGGAACCAGCAGAGTCTGGTCCCCCCTCCGCTCCTCTTCATTTTTTTATTGTCTCTCATGCTTCCAATGTCCATATCATCTGTGGGTTAGGGTTCTGTAACTGTCCATAAGCTTTCCTCCCACCAGCTGTTAAATATGCTGACACTCGTCCTGGGCAGTCTTCCTCCACTAATCGCACCCAGAACACTACTGGTCCCTGATTTTCCCAGTTGTGTAAATACCTGTGTTTTGTTGCAGTGCAATAGCCACTTTTATCTAAGAAACCCAGTCTCCCTTCTCCCACTTGAGTCTGTACAGGCTCATCCGTGGTCTCTTCCCATGCCACATAAAGGTGGCGAACCCACGCTCCAGTCTTTTGCTATCCCTTTTATTCAGGTTCATCGGTATCATTTGCATTACAAACAAAATCCATGGCAACATATTCATTTTTATTAGGTTGATTTGTACTACCCACAATATAGTGAGAGCTCACCACCTGCCTAAATCCCTGAGGATATCATCAAACATGGGGGTATAGTTTAATCAGTACACTCTTCCTAACTCTTTTCCTAGTCTGATTCCCAAGTACATTAATGAGTCCTCCACCCTCCTCATCCCCGCATGTCATCCCTCCCCCTTGCCCCAATCCCCCTAAGCACATTAGCTCCATGTTATTTTAAATTTTTATTTAGCTTCTGTTAACCAGGGAAGCACGCTACACAAAACAGATGCCTATATTCAGGTGCGACCCGAGAGATTACAAGGAAATAAGGAAGCAGATTATGAAACAGAGCTCAGGTATATAAATATACAGATATTTCACAGATGAGGCAGGAGAGGCAAAAAAAAAAAAAGAAGTTTACAGTAATGTACAGAGAAGCTGGTAACTTAACACACAGACATTACAAACTGTGAGCAGAGAGGCAAATTTCAAAGACCATTTCAAATACCAAAGGGTGCAAGCACGAGGAGCACTGTGGACAGGTAGAACTAGGAAGATAGCCAAGCACGGAGTTCGGGTAGGTGCCCCTCAAAGAGGACCAGTGGTATCCGGTGTGTCATTAGTATAGGAGGGCCACTGGCATCATTAAGTGCAACTGCAGGCCAAGGAGAGCAGCAAGTGATCCCAGAGAGAGTTACAGAAACAGGTATGGGATGGTGTAGTGTGAACAAGGGCAGGAAGGAAGTTCCATAATTTTGGACCACAGATGCAGATGTTCTGTCACCCATTTGGGTGCAGGTATTGGGGACCTGGAATATCGCAGGACCATGAGACCTTAGGGAGTAGCAGGAGGTGACAGGTTTGAGGAGCTCTGCCAGAAAAGGAGGAGTGGCCGTTCTTACCACCTTGTCAGTAAAATAACCTAGGAAAAAGCTATGATGCTGGCCTGGTGGAAGCCAAGCAAGCTTATTGGAAAGGTTGCAGTGGTGGGTGAGATGCCGGGCTGCAAGGACAAGGTGAGTGGCATATATTATTGTAGGCCACATCCCATTTTGAGAGGTGAGTTTTAGCAGTGTGAACAAAGTGATAAGTCCATAGCAGAGTGTGGGAAGAAACACCCTGTAGGGACAAAACCCTTGATGGAAAAAATACTTTATTTTTATCTTCAAGAATTGATTTTTAATTATTATTTTATCTGATTTTTATATGGGACTGATTTCTGGTTAAGAGCATTGTTTGCATAAATTCCTACAAGAAATCAAAAAGTGTTAGTTCTTTAAACCTTAAGACAAGATATCTGGCTTTAATGCTTTAAAGGAAAATATTTCTGTTCCATAAGCAGCGCTTTGCCATATGCTAGAGGAGGTCTAAGGGAATAGAGATGAAACTCTATTTTGTTTTTAAGCCATGATATGAGTGAGCACCTTCCAGGCTAAGCATGTAGTGCAATGTTGTTCTAAGGTAGTGGTCTAGTGCCCCCTCACCCGCCCACTGAGCCCCTACCTCGCTCCCCGTCAGCTGGGCCGGCAGCACCACCCGCCCGCCGCCCGCCCGCTGACTGACAGCTCGTAGGGTGCGCCCGGTTTGTTACAGCATGAGCCAATGGGCATGCAGCCCATACCGTACTACTCAGGTCCGGATATGTGAATGAATTCATTCACATATCTGGACTGTGTTGTACGGTATGGGCTGCATGCCCATTGGCTCACGCTGTGAACCAATGGCCGTGCAGCTCCTACCGAGCTGTCAGTCGGTGGGCGGCGGATGGCAGGCAGGGTGCTGCCACCCACTGACCGACAGGGGAGCGGGGTGGTGGGGCCAGTGGCTGGTGGGTGAGGGGACACTAGACCACCAGTGTAATAGGAGTATGTTATGATTTACAGATGCCCGTGATTGGGCAGCGATCAGTCCACTGGACCACCAGGGATATTGGACAGGGGGGGTTACTATACCGATGCCCACAATCAGGCACATAGCAGTCCACTGGACCACCAGGGATATTGGACGGGGAGGTACTATGCTGATGCCCGCGATCAGGCACATAGAGGTCCACTGGACCACCAGGAATATTGGATGGGGGGGTTCTTTTACATGAATGCCCACGATCGGTCTGCAGGGGGTGTCATTCCCCGATGGCTGCTGCCTGGCAGGGCGCCAGGTGCAAGTCGTCGGGGATCGGTGCACCTGCATGCTAATGGCATGCAAATAGGGCCATGATGACATGCAAATGGCCCCATGTGCACCTTGCATAAATTATGGCCCCATTTGCATGTCCCCTTTTGAATATCGCAGGTGCTGTGCAAGGCGCAATGGCACCTACACTAAGCGAATCTCCATGCTCCACTCTGGCCACTTGCACTGGCACAGTGCTCTGTTGTGCTATGCACAGTGGAGGGAAAGCAGGTGCGATATCAGTGTTGCTGCACCATAGCGCAGCTCCGCTGAATATCGCCCAGGCCACACCCCTGCGCAACAAAGTTGAGCTGTGCCCTTGCTTGCACCACAGCCTGGCGTAGTTTGAATATCCGGGCCGTAGACTTTAAAAGTCCTATTGCACTGTATAGAAATAAGAAGTTTTATACATAGTTTAAAGATGTAATGTACTGCCGCTATGAAAATTGGACAGTTATAGGACAATAGTATGATAAATAAGCTTACCAGGTTTTATAGTTGCAGAATGAAGCATTCAAGTTATGAATATAATTTATTTAAAATCATTTTCTTATTAGAAAACTAGACAAATCTAGTATCCTGTGATAGCTCACATCTTAGGAAGTCTAACAAGAGGAATATTAAATCTTTAGTTTGTTGTTATAGAAAGACCGTCTAAAAGTTTATAGTGAAGTAACTTTTCTGACAGTGATTGATGTCTTTAAGACACAAACAAAGGAGATCCCTGGCTTAAAGAAGTTTTATTAAATTTACACAGTTCTAATGATGGCAGGTAGGCCAAAGTAACATCATTTTAAACAGAAAAAAATGTACTTCTGAAATCTGTAAATACTTTTTAGATATCTATAAAGAAAAAGTGTTATAATGCTTTTATTAATTATAGATTTTGTGTTAGAATTGGTACCATCATGTTTGGTCTCAAATGAATCCTCTCCTTAAGTTGCATCGAAAAATGTGAGTCTTACATATGCACAAAGGTGCACATAGATGCAAGAAAAGAAAGTTGTTTTATATCAAAATAGTTTTTCAGGATGAGGTCACATTGATAAAAAATGGCTTAGGAGGGCTAATAGTAACACCCTCAAAGAGTGCTCAGACCAATCATAACTTAATGGCAATGTCACCCAGTAAGGGGACATAACTGGGATCCTGGCAAAGCCGGCTCAGAACTGCTTAATTCTTTTGTGTGTGAAGACCTGTGTTCAATGTCCTGACAATTTTGGATGAGCTTGGACTTATTCTAGACTAAAAGCCTGAAGCCACACCTGCTGGAAACATTATTTGGGCTTTCACATTGCCACCACATGGAATGCTAAACCAGCCTGAAAGTCTACACAACTTTGCCACAGGTCCAGCTGCTGAGACTGACTGTTACAAAAAGTACTTTCTTCCAGTATTGATTAAGCAAGGCCTATGTTTTGCATACTGAGAATTTGGACTAAAAGTAATGTTTTTGAATTTCTGTTAAAAGCCTGAACAGGAGACTGACTTTGGAATTTACCAGCCAGCAAGCCTGCAGTGCTGTTAAATAGCAGTGAGTCCAGAGTTGCAGGTTCAAAAGCAGAAATGAACTGAAACAGAAAAGAGTTACAGAGTCCAGTTACCCAAAACAACATTGCTGTCCACAGGGAGAGATCTTTCTACAGACTGTGCTGAACTGCTAAAATCTTGTCTGATTTTTCCCACTGAATCCTGAAGTGACTTTTGATGATTTGTGACATCAAGCAAGAAGGATCCATGTGCATTGCTTCATTGATGTCAAAAGACTCTACAGTTCCAGGTTCAAGGGAAAAAGACAGCAGACTAAAGCCAAACTCACCACCAAGGACATTTGTCATCCAAAACCAGCAGTTCTCACCAAGACTTTGAAAGCTAAAACGTAGAAGACCACATCTACAGATAACTAAAATGTAAGTATTCCTTTATCTTACTATTAGTACTTATTTGGCTATCTGGGGTGATAACTTGGTGCATTTTAGCTCCAAACCTTGGGTTTATGGTTAAGTTAGAATTTAAATCTAAAGAAAATACCTATTACAGTATATACTATAAAGTTTAAACAAGTATCATACCAAGATAATCTGAAACACTAGTGTAATGAGTTGCAAGTTCTCATAGTAAAAAGAAAAGGGCATGCTATTTATAAGTATGCTAAAGAAATAGTATAAACTGCCATTTATTATGCTGAATATTGCTTGATTATTTACATTGCTTATTGCTGAAATTTGTTTTATTTGTTTTATATGATTTACTTGATTTTCTAAAAATCCGTTTTGTTTACATTACAGTTTGTTTACATCACTTTTATTATGCTTGATAGTTATGCTAGTTATGAATATTTAGGACTTGTACATATGTGAATAAAATATATTTATCTCTTATATAATCCAAAGTGTGGCAACGGTGTTTTTTACCATCATTTTTGAATCTGGAGAGCATAGGATAATATCACATGTGAATATTTATTTCTGGTAATTTACTAAATCATTTTTGGGTAAGGCCTGAGGTGAATCCCAGTGCATCATTATAAAAAGTGATATTATAAGCCTTTGTTCTGACAACCCCACTCACCAAGGCAATACGCGCAGTGGGGGTGAGACTGTTTTTTGCTCTGTAAGCCAAGCCCAAC
Organism: Neoceratodus forsteri; assembly: GCA_016271365.2. Taxonomy (NCBI): domain Eukaryota; kingdom Metazoa; phylum Chordata; order Ceratodontiformes; family Ceratodontidae; genus Neoceratodus; species Neoceratodus forsteri. The sequence continues at coordinate 953,589,393 of CM028134.1, forward strand.
TTACTATTTACAGCTCCACATACAAGATGAATATGCTGGGAGAGGTCAAGCTGAGGGTCAAGGGTAACTCCCAAGTATTTGGCCAAGTTGGCGACTGTCATAGGGGAACCATCAGTGCTGGTAAAAGGGGACACTTTTAACTTAGCTTGGGAACTGAAGATCATGGCCTGAGTCTTTCTGAAATTGAGGATGAGCCTATTTTCTTTTAGACAGGATTGTATGTTGCTAAAGTCAGTTTTAAGGTGCCGGTTGGTGACACTAATATAATGGAAGTGAGTAAGGATGACCAGGTCATCAGCATATAAGGTGGCACTGCAGTGGGATAGTACAGTGGGGGGATTGCTTTCAAATAGAGAGAACAGGATGGGCCTCAGGACAGACCCCTAGGGAACTCCAGATTTAACTGGGGTGAGCTTGAAGAGGGCTCTGTTAAATTTTGTAAGTTGTTGGCATCCTTGGCGGTAATTGGAAAACCACCCAAGGATGGAGGTGGATAAGCCAAGGGACCGGAGTTGTGAGCACAGAAGTGCATGATCAACCAGGTCAAAGGCCTTGGAAAGGTCAACGAAGATGGCACCAGTGAGCTTGCCTTGATCCATGGCAACCCTAACCTCAGAGGTAACCTTAGCAAGGGAAGTCAAGGTGCTGTAGTTCTTACAAAAGCCATGTTGAGCTGGGATCAACAATTCATGTCACTGGATATATTCGGAAAGTTGGGAAGAAACAACATTTTCAAGGAGTTTGCTGACGGCTGATAAGATGACAATGGGCCGGTAGTTTTCAAGGTTTTTAGGGTCACCTTGTTTGAGAACCAGGACCACCCTTGACACCTTCCAAAGGTCAGGGATAATGCCAGAGAAGAGCGATGAGTTAAAGATATGGGAGATGAGTAAGGAAATGATGGGGGCAGCAAGGTGGAGGAGTTTGGGTTTCAGGTTATCATGCCCAGTACTAGAGTGAGGATGGAGAGACCAGAGAACAGTCTCTGCATCTCCCACCTGGACACAGCCTTGAAATAAATGAGTGGCAAGGGACAGATTCTGACTGGGAGCAGTGAGGCACACCTTGCTTACTGGGATCCAGATGAGGAAATAGGGAGGTATATGCAGACAGGTCAGAGAAATGAGAATTAAAGGCATTATCAATTGTGAGTGGATTGTTACAATTTGTACCACCTATAGTCATGTCTGAGATATCCCCTTTAGAGGACCCACTAACTATGTTTTTGCTATTTCACCAAAAATTCCTAGGGTCTCTGGTTGTGGATAGCAAGGCAGATTTGCAGAAATTATTCTTTGCTAACCTAATAGCTTTTTGAACACATTTCTGAGATGTCTGTATTCCTGGTAAATAGAAAAGTTGTACGAGGCCTTGAAACTAGCCCAACATTTATCTCTAGACTTCATAAGGGTGAGTAGGCTAAGATGAAGCCACTTGGTAACAGTACCCCTTACTCTCCTTTTTATAAGAGGGGCATGCTTGTCTTGTAGGGCCATAAAAATGGCAAGAAAATTGCTTAGGGCAGTGGAAGTGTCAGGAGATTCCAGTACTGGGGACCAATCTGTGTGCCCCAGCTCTGGAAGGATTACAAGTTAAAGTTGGACAAATCCCTCATAAGCAGGATTTTTTGTGGAATCCTTCATGGGGAGACCTTCCAGACACAGAAGATAGGGGTGTGATCTGAGATAGAGTCCGGGAATGTACCAGAGAAGACCACTCTCTTTGGCTGGTTGGACATCACCCAATCAAGGAGAGTACTCCGCCCCCCAGTGTTGAAAGCCTGGTAGGCTCCCGGATAAATTGAGAGAGGGAGACCCCGGCCAGCAGGGGCTCATATTGTCTAGCATTTCCCCCTAACCAATTGAGGTTAAGGTCACCTAGTAGCAGCAACTCATGCTCAAGGACCACAGGTGTTATGGAGTCAAGGAGGTAGGTTAAGCCTTGCACACCACCCTTGGGAGGATTGTATATGCAGACTAAATGCAGTTTTTTTGGTATTGCCCAGCAGAAGAAGCACATGAAGGAACTCACATGAGGGCAAGGAGGGCAGCTGGTGGGGTATAGATGATACATTTAGGTGATTTTTTGTAATAGATCAGTATCCTACCCCCTCATTTTTTTACCAGCACAGTCAAGCCTATTTTGCTGAAACCTGGGAGAGCACATGCAGAGTTGGGGGTAGTAGACTTCAACCATGTTTTGGTAACACCAAGGATGTCAGGCTTGTAGTGACCAACCCAAGCAGCAAGTTCAGCTAGGTTTGGCATGAGACTTCGAATGTTTAGGTGTGCTACTTTCAAGCCTTTTGTGGATAGCCAGCTAGGGGGATGGAGAAGTTATAGGAGACATGCGGTGATGGGGTGGGACCAGGGTTAATCTCTATGTCCCCTGCCAGGACAAGTAGTAACAATGAAAGCAATACGAGTCATGATAGGGAGTGATGACTCCTGGGGGGGTCTAGTTTTGCCTGTGTAACGTCTGACCAACTTTGTGGTGAACAAGATAGTCTTAAAAGTCATGCACCAGATAGACCAGAGTTGAAGGTCTGCAGTGGCAAGGAAGTTAGAAAAAGTAAAATCATGCTCCGGAGGGGTGCTCAGGACATCCACCGGAGCCCACCTGGAGGGGACAGTAATCAACAGAGAGTAATATCAAAGGTAGGGATACAATAACGCATGTCAGGGGTGTGCGAGTGGCATAGGGGAGTGCTGGCCCTGTGTATACACAGCTCAATGAAAACATGATTAGGAACACACCTCGGCAGCTGTTTGGAGTCAGAAATTATACAAGGGGATGAGCTAAGTTCAAACCTACAGGTGCAAGATTGGCTGAGACAACACAGAATGGGCTAGGTAATAATGGAACATTCTAGCTAAGCCTCAGTTTCAAGCTATTCATGCCCAGCTTAAAGTTAGAAGTAATAGCAGGACACCCCTGCTTGTGCACTAGACCATTAAGTAAAAGCACAAAACCAGACAGTTCCAAGAAAAAAAGGAAGAAAAAAAATCAGTACCCAAGCCCATCCCACTCTGTCTCTTCCTGGCAGTGAACAGATTTAGGTCTGAAAGATTTCTCTCTGTCAGGTTATCAAAAGAGGATCCCCTTCACTACAGGGTTACTAAAGGGGTATAGCTTGTAGCCTTAAAATGCATCAAAGAACTCCACTACCCTCAGTAATGCCGGCATCGATTCCCTGGGCTCTGTAATAAAAATGAGCAGATCATCTACATACAAGGTAATTGTGTGTTCCTCTCCCCTGTCCCCTCTTATCCCCTTAATTGCCATGTCCATCCTTATTTTAATTGCCAATGTCTCTATAGCCAGGGCAAACAACAAGGGGGATAAGGGGTACCCCTGCCTTGTATCTTATACAACCGAAACTTCTCTGAAAGGGCCCCATTGACCAGTACAATTGCCCATGGTTCATTCTATAGCATTCATACTAACTCTATAAACCCTTCCCCTAAACCAAATGTTTAAAGCACCTGGAACAGGTACTCCCATTCAGTTGTATCAAAGGCTTTCTCGCCATCCATGAACAGCATGCAGACCCATCCAGGATGCCGAGAGATCCCCTCGACCACATTCAGCAGTCTTCTTATGTTGTGATAGGACAAACATCCCTGCACATATTGTACCCCATCTGATCCACATGCATCACCTGGGGCAACATTCCTTCCAGATTTCTCCAGTATCTTGGTCATCATTTTAATATCACAATTTAATAGTGATATGGGGCCTGTAAGAGGCACAGTTGAGGGTATCTTTTCCTTGTTTTGATATTAGGTATATATTTGCCTCACTACATATTTTAGGAAGACCACCCTCCCCTCTTTCTTCTTCCATTACCGCCCTAATAAAGTTTTCGACTACTGACCATAATTCCTTATAATATTCTGCCACTAGGCCATCCAGGCCCCCTGCCTTGCCTATCTTCAACCCCTCAATGGCCTGCATTGCCTCCTCTGTTATCACTTCCAGCATCAGTCCTGCCAAGGATGCAGTATATCATAGCGGTTAAGGGCACTGAGCTGCAAACCTGGAGACATTGGGTTTGAATCCCATACGACCCTATTTGCATACTGTGTGACCCTGAGCAAGTCACCTAACTTCTTTGTGCTCCCAGGTCGCACCTGGAAACAAGCTTCAGCTTAGTGTGCCTTTCCTGGTTAAACACTTTCCCTACCCCCCACACTTCGTCCCCAGTCTTTCTCTTTGCTGGTCTGAGAGGGTTGGGATGTTGATACCATTTAATAAGGCTGCAGTCTGCTCCTTCTCCTTGCCCTCACAATATGCCCTATATAGCTTCTGGTAAAATTCCTTAAAGCTTTGCCTTATCAGCGGACTCTCATGCACTGTACTCCCATATTTATCCCCGATTACTGTGATGTGACTACAGACCTGCCTAACATTTATCGATCTTGCCAACAGTGGACCTGGTTTATTGCCACATTCATAGAATCTCTGCCTTGCAAATAACAGGTTTGCCTTTGCCTCTCCCATAAGAAGCCACCATCAATTCTCTCAACAATTCCTCCCCCCATTCCTAGCCATTCTCTGCTCTAGTGCCTTTATTCTCTCTTCAACTCTTGACTGCTTTTCCCTTCTGTACGTTTTAACTCTTGCCACATAACTAATTATTGCTCCCCTCATTTAGGCCTTCCCTGCTTCCCAGTATACAACTGTGGAAGTCACTGAGCCCATATTAACACTAGCATATATCTCCCACTGAGTCTTTAGATACGTTGTGAAGTCCTCCCTGGCAAGTAGGTATGAATGAAACCTCTAGTTAGGCCTCTCCCCCTCTTCCCTTGAAGCACTAGATGAATCATTTCATGGTTCAATATGTGTATGGGACTAGTGTTGGGCGAAGTAGGCAAAATTCGCTCGACGAAGTGATTGGCGGAGTTATGCGAATCTGCGGAAAAGTAATCAACAATGTGAAGCAGGTACGTCGCATCATCATGAAGAACACGCAGTCCTTTGAAACCGAATGACTTTGCGTTATTCTTCCTCCAAATCACTTCTCCACTAATTTTAAGGCATATTCAATTCAATGTATCTTCGCATCACTTCGCCTTGTAATTGAGCTCCAAGGTGAATTTTGCAGTGATTCATGGGATTGCAGGTCACATGAGCTCTAGATTGTTCTGTACAGCCTCTGTTCTGGGTAGTGTGTGTGTAGTGGTAGCTGGAAAGAGTTTGATCTCAGAGCTCTGTGATTCAAGACCTCTAAAAAGCTGTTAAAAAGCTTTTTTGAATCTTTTTTTTGCTCAAAATTTAGCACATTGAATGTAAGAAACCCTCCTGCGCTCGTATCATCAAGTGTTTATTGTTTGTGTGTGGATTTTGAATGTTAATTTAGAACATTCAGTCTGTGTACTGTGAAGTGTGCTTTGGGGAGGGGCGTATCTGTGATGTTGGTAGATTAACTGGGAGAAAAAAGCAGTCTTTCTGTTTTGGTTATATTTTTATTGTATAGCTGTGTTAATATACACACAGTAATACTTTCAGTAATTCTTGACATTTTTTTGCTGATTGTTGTGGTGCAGCAGTGTATAATTTCAGTTTGTTTAAAACATTTGGTTATATTAGTAAAGGTTTTCAATTTGCTTCGCATTACTTGTAGTGTGTGTGCGTGTATGCGATGTGTTCCATCAAATCAGACACCTTTCATTGTGCCACAGAGTAATTGCAGCAGTGTGAACCTGCTATCCACTGCACCTGCATGAATTTTTTTGTACTGCTTTGTGGTATCTTTACTGGTAGTGGACTGTTACTGTTATGCACTACCCCCCCTCCCCAAACGGCAAAAGTTATTTTCTAGATTTGGATTTGTGACTTGTGAGCACTGGTTAGGTATTGTTCTGCCTTTGTGTCTGCATCTCTTGAGTGTACAGCGCAATCTTAATCTGTCTGTGTGTTTGCAGTGCACCATTAATTCTGGGAGACTTTGCATTTCTTGTTATGCTCTCATTTCACTTCATCAGCATTGGGGACTTTTCTGGACAAAAGACAGTAGCATTTTGAGGAAGCACATTAATTTTGGTGACTGTGACCACTGTGCACGTGACTGAGTGCACCATTAAATCTGGGAGACTTTGCGTTTCTTGTTATGCTCTAATTTCACTTTGTCAGCAATGGGGAATTTTCTGGACAAAAGACAGTAGGATTTTGGGGATGCACATTAATTCTGGTGACTGTGCGTGACCACTGCATGCATGACTGAGTGCACCATTAATTCTGAGAGACTGCACTACTTGTTGTGCTCTCATTTCACTTCGTCAGCACTGGGTAATTTTCTGGACACAAGACAGTAGCATTTTGGGGGTGCACATTAATTCTGGTGACTGTGGGTGGGGGGCTACCAATATTGTTGTCACTTAGCCTTACTTTGCATTACGGTGGAATGACTTGAAGTAATAATTACAAAGCAAAGTGAGCATTTCATACAATACTTCCTATGAATGAATGATAATGTGAAGTGCCCACTTTATGTCACTTCACATGAAATTTAAATTCACTGCATCTCTATAGGGGACTATGATTCACCCCGAGTTATTTACTAAAAGTACAGTATTCCTTGTTACATAAATATAATCTATTCTTGACCAGGATTTATGTGGATTAGAGTAAAATGTATATTTCTTCACTCCTGGATTGGCCAACCTCCTGCTATCCACGAAGTCCAGTTCTGATATTCCTGTTTGCCAGGTCATTATGTCTTTGTCATTCCTTACTCTGGCCCCCGAGTAATCTAGTCTAGAGTCCATTACGTGATTTAGGTCTTACCCCAATATGAGATTGGGGAACTGCTCCATGTGTATAATGTGTGTATAACGTCCAGTATATGTTCATAAAAGTCTGGCTCAGAGCTAGCCAGGGCATATACACTTCCATATGTCCTTTTCTTTCCATGTAATTACCCCTCTGCAAAGACATATCTTCCCTCCTTAGTGTTCTTAAATACCCTATTAACTTTCAGGGGAAAATTTATATGCAGAAGTACCCCCAGTCATCTTTTGTTTGATGAGAAGGAGAATGCATTGCAGGACCCCACCCACCACCCCTTCCAATTTAGCATGCTCTGTAGGCATCAAATGGAGCAACACCACATGTGTCTGCCTGTGTTTCAGAGCCACTAGTATTTTCATTAGTTTTACTAGGGAGGCAAACCCTCATACATTTCAGGAGATGATATTAATCCTATTCCGGCTATTAATATTGAGGGTCTAACTGTTCCATATGCATATTTCCTTTATACAAGGCCTCCTCTACTCCACTGACATCTTCTACTCTTATGCATTGTTCATTAAACATCAACAGATGAACCCTGAATTTGAGTAACAAACATTTTTTAAGAACATTTCCCCTGACTCCCCCTTCCAGTTTAGTCTTTTTAACTCTATACATTAATCTTTATATAGCTTCTTGCCAATATTGACTGTATACAATCCTACTACTCTTCGCTCCTTGTGCACATGTCCTCCCCCTCCCACGTCATGTTTACGCTATTTTATCTATACGGTTTTCTCTGTTTCGAATCCATTTCTTCCTTTTGTTGTTATCCCTTTTTTTTTACAGGGACTTCCCACACCTACAGTGTGTGCCCCCATGTTTCATTGCTACATGCCTCACCCCTACCTGGGCATACTCTCACCTCATCCTTTACTTCTTTATCTAGCTCTACCCTCCCTTTACCATGTACCTTCCTCTTTGTGGCTGCCAGCTCCAACCCATTCCTCCTTAGTGCCTCTCACTTCTCTTCTCTTTCCCATGTCTCCATGCATGCGCGCAGTTGCTATGGTCTCTTTATCATGTCCCACTTCTGCCACCCCAGATCTGTTGCCCTCCTACCCTTCCCCCCTGCTCTCTCCCTTCTTTCATCAATCCTCCTCTCCAGACTACTCGTGCCACACACCCCGTTCTCTGGGCCCCTGTATCTTCTGCTGCACTGGTTGGGCTGCCACACTACTGCAGTTGGAACCTTGGATCCTTCTTGCCATTTGCTATTTAGCACCCCCTGTTATGTCATTCCCATGCTTTCCCCCCGATCTTGTTGGGATGTACCCCGCCCTAACCACCAACACCATATTCAAGCCAGACACCACCATTACCTCTATCTAGAAACCTCCCTTCATTCCCCATGGTCAGCTTGGCTCAGGCTCCAGTGAGGGTGGAGGACATTTCCCTGACATCCTGCTGAGACACCAGTACTTGGGTCAAGAGGGTCCAAGAGAGCCACAAGTACACCAACCATGGTCCAGGAACCAAATTGACGGCCCACCATTTTTCATATCTGATTCCCTCCAATCTTCCTCCCCCATTCCCGAGGCTCAGACCTGCTCTACCCAGACTGCATGTCCCTTTTATAAATCCTTCCCCACATGCTATGGTTATCTGCTGCCCTAAGCAACTATTTGGGCATCTGTATCCTACCCCTGCAGCTCTCTCCATCAGGCCCAAGACCCCAGGGACCAGGTTAGGAAATGGTAGAGGGACTGCACCAACAACAGAGACCACATGCAGTCCTCCTCACAACTCCCCTTACCTGCCAGTGTCTCAACCACATCCCGTCATAGTGGGCCCTTGGTGCTTCCAGTATCAGTCTTGCCAAGTCACTCACAGTAGCTGCAGTCTTCTCTGCCCGCCCTTCTTGCATGTGGTGTCTGGGAGGACAGCAAGAGACACAGAGCAGACAAGCAGCATTACAGTTCCTGGAATGCAGCATAATCTATCACGTGAGGAAGAAATGGCAGTAAACCACCCCGCACCACTATCGGTCTGAACCTGCACCACTCTGGCTTCAATGCGTTAGTCCCCCTCATATGGTGCAGGACACAGTCCCTTCTTCTGCCCTTTCCTCCATCCCATAAAGCTATCCAGGTGGCGATGACAACTCAGGCCAAGTTTTTATCAATTTTACAGTTGCCTGGTAGCTGTACACAAAAAGCGGGGAGTCAGTTTCAGCAGCTGCACTGACTTGAAGCAATCTGCAGTTTGAACTACTCAGCTGTCCCACCACAAAGTCTCTCCCAATTCCTGCTTTAGATGGGTAAAAGTTCCCCAGGCTCCTCCAGTTTAAAAAGCATCAGCAACGATTAAATTAGAAAAGGCAAATGTCCTTTGTGCTATAGAGATTGCAGCCCTTTGTTCAAGTTTAATTATTCTCATCCCACTTACCAATGAAGCCTCAAAGTTTCTCCACCTCCCAAAATGACATGGTGGCACCCTCCTTCCATAACTTCATGGTCACTGGGTATGCAAAAAAGAACTCAATTTTACATTCCCTTAATATGTCCATCAGTGGGTTAAACTGTTGTCTTCTTTTTTGCAGACTAAGTGAAAAATCCTGATGAATGGTCAGTCTGGATTCCTCGAACCTCAGCTCCTTGCTCGCTCTGTGTGCCATGAGAATAGCCTACCTGTTGCTGAAGTGATGCATTCAAAATATTGTCTGGCAAGGCAACTAATCTGCTGGGGATTGTGGTGCCAGGGCCCTGTGCATCTGTTCCATTTTCACTCTCTCATTCTTCGGGTCCATCCCAGCAATTTTGGCAGTGTTACCTCACAAATCTCCAGAGTGCTTGATCCCTCCTTGCCCTCCAGTAATCTGTGAAGCCTAAGGTTGCTCTTTTTGTTATAATTCTCCTGGTAGTCCAACAAGTCCTTCAGTTCCTCCAGTTTCTGCTGTATTCTTGCCATCTTGTCAGGGAGCTGCCTCATGGCATCCTCTACCTCTGACATTCGCTGCTCCACTTCCCCGAGTTAACTTGATTGCTGTACAAACAGTGAGGAGGTTTTTGCCAGCTTTTCCATAAGTTTTGTTAGTTTGGGGCTCAGTCCTGCCAGAATGTGTTCAGTGACTGCCCGGCCCAAAGCCTTCATCTCTGCTGCTGACAGTGATATTTGGCCTGCCCCAGCCATTGGCACCATTTCTAACTGGGCACCTTTGTTAGTGTTTTTTGCCACTTACCTTGCAGATTTTTCAGTCAGTAGTATTAAAAATTCTTCCATGATGTCTCCAGTACTGATCCCTAGTTTTTTTGCTCCTGAATATAGATAAAACTATATAGAATTTAAACTTTTATTTTCTGTGTGGGACAGAGCTCTGGTGAGACACGTCCTATCATCTTAGCTGCTCATTAGCACCCCTATCCTACTGTAGGTTTTTTAAATGTTGTTTTGTCATCAAACCTCTTGGTTTGTGACTTAATATACAACTCATAAAACAAGCAGGCAGGCTCACAAAACAAGACTGAAAAAATAACTAAGTCCCACATCTTGTTTCATGAGATTGCAGTCTTCTTTCATGAGTTGTTACATGACTTATGAAACAACAGGCTTGCTGACTAAACAAGATTAAGAAGAAAACTAAGGGCCCCTTTTTCAGAGCTGACTGGCTGCATGCGCAAACAGGCGTGCCACACCAAAATATAGGGAATGCCTGCTCTGGCACCATAACCATATTCAAACAGATGGTGCAATCTGAACTGACTGCATTATCTGTTTGAATATTGGACCCTGGTATCACAGCCCACAGCAAACGTTCACCATGTTTGGTGCAGTGCTACCAGAGGGCAAGACTGAAAGCTGCCCATAGGGCTAAAAAGCAACACACACTGGTGAGTGCAGTGGCCCCAATGGGTAATATTCAGCTCAAGCATGCAGATAAGCCCATTAGGCATGCATGGCACTAAAGGACCATTTGTATACCCATTATGGGCTCATCTGCATATGTGTGCCCAGCCTAAGTGTGCAGGACCAGGTCCCCCTCAAGTCCTGATCCCTGTCCCTATATAAATATACAGTACATTTGTGGTGCAGTGGCCCCTTCCTATCCCCAGTTCCTTCCCCAGTTATTAATGTTTGATGCCTGGTGGTCCAGTGGTCCCTACCTATCATGATCCCTTCCCTGGTTACTAATGATTAATCCCTGGTGGTCCAGTGGTCTCTCCCTATTCCCAATCCTGTCCATTGCAACCAATGAGTGCATACTATGTACTGTGCATGCTCACTGACAGATCAGTTGGTGGCTGGCCATGGTGGTGTGAGGAGGGCTGTATCAGTCACTGGCATGGGTCAGGTTGGGGAGACAGGGTGGTGGGTCACTACTTGCCAGAGTGGGGAGTGGGGGACCACTAACCTATCAGGAAAATTACTTATTTGGGTTGGGACAGTAATTGGTGAACAGGGGAGACTGGAGGGACCACTGGACCACCAAGGATTAAATATTAATAACCGGGGAAGGGATCAGGGCTAGGAAGGGATCAGTGGACTACCTGGGATGAAAACTATCTACCAGGGAAGGGATTGGGGATAGGGATGGACCACTGGACCATGGGGCATTAAACATTAGTAACCAGGGAAGGGATCAGGGATAGGGAGGGAACACTGAACCACCAGGCATTAAAAATTAGTAACCTGGGAAGGGATCAGGGATAGGGAGGGACCACTGGACCACCAAACATTAAACATTAGTGACAGAAGACTGTATCAGGGATAGGGAGGGACCACTGGACCACCAGGGATTAAAAATTAGTAACCAGGGAAGGGACAGTGGATTTTGGAGGGACCACTGGTCCACCAGGGAGTATGAAAGATGTACCAGGGATGGGATCATGGCAGGGGAGGGACTCTGAACTGCAAGGGTACCCAGCCCTTGACAGTGGGCAGATGGGTCTGCACACTAAGGGCTTGTTTTCAGAAGCATTAGAGTGCACCACTGCTGGATCCCTCATTTGTATAGGTGCAACACAATAGTGTGCGATTTGGTGCTGTCGGGGGTGCATCGCACATCTGTGCCCTTTGAATATGGGCACTCCCCACGACAGCTGGCCCTCTTCCAGGTTAATGCAGCTCAAACCCAGTTTGTGCCATGCTAACCTTTTGAAAATGGAGTCCTAAGTCCACAATCTTGTTTCATGCGCAGAGAATCTTATTTCATAAGGCTATATTCTGCTTTCGTGAGCCTCACAAAACCAGAATAAAAAAAAAACCTAAACTAAACATCTTGTTTCGTGAACTGACATTCTTCTTTCATGACCCTCACAAAACAAAACTGCTGGCTCAGGAAACAAAAATATGGACTCATAAAATAATTTCTTTATATTGTATGAATGAAGAGTTTTCCTCATACTGTGTCACTTTTAAAGATTTCAAAGCCAAACTTTTAACATGTGCTTTCTATGACTCTACCACATGAACCGTTGTGAAAATAATACTTGAGGATAATCGAAAAGGTGCATCTGTAGCTGCATAAAACCATTGTGTCCCTTCCATATCCAAATGGACTCCTGTGTGTCTGTATCTGTAGCACCATGGAAGTGCAAAGCCAAAAGGCCCAATCCTTCTGTGCCCACATGGATACTGTTTTTCTCTCACAGGGTTAGACCCTGTGATTTCAATGGTAGTGTGCATCCGACCACAGTTGTGTTTGTTGGTGGTAAACATATCAAGGTGTTTTTGCAGCAAAGGTGCAAGCTCTGAAAACAGGTCATGACTTCTGAACAAAGCCATGATGTCATACTCCTTGTTGTTATGGGAGATGGCTGCCACCACGTGCAAGTCTGGGATGGTGACAGCATGACATTGTCCTTTAATCTGAATGAGTATCCTGTTGGCTAGATCCACTATACAACCATGTTATGCTAAGAAATCAATTCCCAGAATGCTGGGGTGATGACGTAGAACCATGAGGTCAAAAACAAAATTAGTCCTGAGGTGGCCTACCACAACAGGTAGAGGAATATATCAGCAGATGTCTATTGTGCATTGGTCTTCCAGCCAGTAGATCAGTCAGATGTGGCTGGGTCCTCATCATGGAGGACCTACATGGCTGATCCAGTGTCCAGAAGCATGGTAAGTTGGCAGCCCCCGACCATGGACTTTACAAAAGGCCATCCATTTGCATCAACAATCAGGTTACTCACAATCTGGACCAGGGCCTGTAATTGTCAATTTGTGCCTTCAGAATCAGCATTGTCTTCCTGTTCCTGACATTGAAGGTCCGTGGGATCTCTTAATGTCTCCTGTATGTCTTGCACTGGGTACAAGTGCACTTGTGATGTCACAGGTGCAGTGATGGCCTGCACGGGTGGTTCTGCCTTGGATGTCACATCGGCCTGGCCAGTAACTGATGCAACCTCCCCTCGGCTGCTTGATGACTCAACAGCAAGGGCTAGGACAGCTATAGTTTGTGTAGCTGTAGCTCCCCTCTCAGCACAAATTTCCTCCAACAGCTTGTGGAGGGTTTCATTCTCTTCTCTGATCTGGTGATAGCTCGGACCATTTCAGTATTGGTTTTAGCTATTTTGTTGGGCATTTGTATTTTTCCAATTGCCTCTGTTGTCCCTATTGTTCCAGTTGTTTATCATAAACTGGGGGGACACAACTCTCCCTCCGGGATGCCTCCCATACCCCTACTATATGGGGATCACAGCTGAACTGAACTGATCCAACAGATCTCTCCCTATCAATGTCTATCTTATACTTGCTAACTGCCTAAACAAATGCCTTTGATTACAATACCACCTTACTGAAATGTTCCTATGTTACCTTACCCTCCAGTGAGCTAATAATCTCTCTGCAAACTTGCACTTCTAGATCTTACTCTGCATTCTTATCTGATTAATTATGTCTGAGGGACTTTGAATAACTGAGCCTGTTAGACTTACTGCTCTTAGACTGTATTTTTATGCTTGCCTGCCCCTCACTAGACAGCCCCCTTCCAATTGGGACTTTGCTTATAAGTGTCCCAAATGGCCTATAAGTAAAAGTGGTACCTGATAAACGTTCTGCCACTTAACTGAATTGCAGGCTAATCATCTCCCCACCATAAATCCTCCCATAATTAAGGGAAATTCGACCCAGCCTCAGTACCTCTTCTCACTAGACCATAGACTGACCCTGCCTGGAAGAGGCAGAATGAGCCCTCCCATGTCTGGTCACCCTGCTCCCAGCAGACCTAATAGAGGGCTCCTCCTGGCTGTCCTGTAGATACTAACCCTCCTATGGACTGACACGATCATGATCTTAGGTGAACAGGACCCCAGACCTCACCCCCTCTCGGGACCTCCCCCCGCTCACTCCTGGGGGCGCCATCCCCCCTCCCCCCAGCAACCTGAAAGGACTCCTGTTTGCACATGAATTTTGCAAATGAAGAATCCTATACTCCACTCTACTTACCGCCAAGTGGATACTCAGGGCTAAGACCCTACCCCTGGGAAGGATCCCTTCCCTTGTCCTCCTCGTAACCCTTCTGCTCATGGCCGGTGACATCCAGCCCAACCCAGAACCCCCCTCACATAACCTCTCGGTCTCCTCCCCACTTGACCCCCACTGGGCATCCTCCAAGGGTCTACGTATAGTGCATATGAACATATGCAGCCTTAGGCCAAAGGTTCACAAACTACAATCATGGCTAGATCGGTACAACCCGGACATCCTGGCTGTATCCGAAACCTGGCTCAAACCTCACATTCTACCACATGAGGTAGCCACCACAGGATATACCTGTCATAGAAGGGATAGGCAGGGCAAAAGGGGGAGGGATGCTAATCTACACGAAAGACTCCCTTAACGCTGTACAGATAAACCCAAAACAAACCACCTGTATGGAAGGCGAATCAACCTTTGTGCGCATCACCCTTGGCCCTTGTAAGCACCTTAACATAGGCTGCGTATACAATCCCCCGATGAATGCTCTGACCTCCCTGGAAGCAGTCCTAAAGGATATATCCAAGGAAGTTTCCATGGAACTACTCATACTGGGGGACTTCAATCTAAATTGGGCCCCCCAAAGCAACCACTCCTTAACAGGACTGGTCCAGGATGCCAACCTAGAACAGATTATCGCTGGGCCCACCTGAATGAACTATAAGATGGGTAACCATACCACTCTTGATTGGATTCTCACAAGTAATCCCTCCCATGTACAGGGGGGTGGCACCCTAGCGGATGCTCTAAGTGACCACTCCCCTATCTTCTGCATTTGGAAAAACTCAGCCCCCAGAGTCCGCCCAAGAATCCCGACGTCACGGAATTTCTCTCATCTACTGCCAGAAAATCTGCTAGTTTGCCTTAACAGTATAGACTGGAGTCCCATCAAGCTTCTCCCTTCACTGGACGAGGCTGTTGCCTTCTTCCAAGGAGAAATCACCACGGTGGTTGACCGGCTGGCCCCCATGAAGAGATTCTGCACCAAGGGGAGCTGCTATAAGTGGATCACCTCCAATGTGAAATATCTCATGAAACACCGGGACTCAGCCTGGAAGAAATATAAACTGTCCTCATCACCAGCTGATCTCACAATCTATAAGGTGCTCCAAAACAGATGCAAACCAGCTATAAAAGTGGCAAAATGAGAGTATGTCACTAACCTACAAAAGAAGAACCTAGGCAATCCTAGACTCTTCTGGGCCCACATAAATGGGCACTAAAGGGCAGAGAGAAGACTGTGAATGGCCACATAGAGGTGAACGGCCATCCAATTAATGATGACTCAGTCATCGCTATGGCATTCAACCGACAGTTCTCCAATCGGGAACAGATCAAAGCAGGTCTGCCCACCCACCCCCCAGGCCCCTATGACCCCTCACCATAAGAGACCATCCCTCCTTCCACCTCAGGCTAGTTAGACCTAAGGAAGTCCTCCCTCTACTAAAAACCCTCAAAGTATCGGGATCTGCTGGACCCAATGGTATACCCACCCGAATTCTCAAGGAAGGGGCCTCAGCACTCGCTAGGCCCCTAACCTGGCTCCTAAACCGTTCCATCCTTGAAGGGGTCATCCCAGGTACTTGGAAAATGGCCCATATAGTCCCTGTCCACAAGGGTGGAATGAGGGAATCACCCAACAACTATAGGCCAATCTCCATACTCTGCAGCCTTGGTAAGATCCAAGAGAGATTGATATACAATCAACTCCGAGACTACCTAGAGATCCACCAACTACTAGTCCCCTCACAGCATGGCTTCAGAACCAACCATGGGACTGACACTGCTCTCATCAATTTCACTACTGATGTACTCAGAGAATTGGACAAGGGGACCCCTACTGGAGCAGTCTTTATAGACCTATCCTAAGCATTCGACCTCATCAACCACAACCTGCTGCTCTCTAAATTGAGTGAGGTTGGACTGGACAGTCACTCCCTGTCGTGGTTCTCCAGCTACCTAACTGGAAGGTCACAGAAGGTAAAATGGAATGACTCCCTGTCCGAGCCCCTTCCTCTCACTGAGGGGGTGCCTCAAGGGTCTATACTCGGACTCCTTCTCTTCTCGCTCTTCACCAATGACCTCTGCAACCACTGTGGTGGGAGTTCAGTGGTACAGTATGCGGATGACGCAGTCCTCTACCGGCCCTCCACCAACATGGGAGAACTATGTTCAGGGCTCCAAGATGACTTGGAATCCCTTGAGGAATGGCTAATTACCAATAGAATGGTCATCAATCTGAGCAAGACCAAGGCCATGCTGTTCAGCCCCAGATCCCTCAATAGGGATAGATGCCAACTCCTCCAACTTACGACCACATCGGGCAAAAGGCTCGAGGTGGTCCCTTCTATAAAATACCTTGGTCTCACCTTGGACCAGGGCTTCACCCTCAAGCAGCATGTAGACCAAGTAACCAAGAATATCCACTCCAAACTCGGGACCCTTTACAGGCTGAAAGACCAGCTGATACCAAGCTGCCCGGTCTCCATCACCACGAGTGTTCTGCTCCCTCACTATCACCTCACGCTGCCCCTGTCATCCAGGGAGCAGCTAGGCAAGAGCTAAACAAGCTACAGGTTCTCTACCATAAGGTCCATTTCACCACATTAAAGGGCCCGATGACTCACCACTGTGACACACTGTCTTTATTAAACTGGCCCCATTGGAAGATAGACTTCATTACCCCTCGCTCTGCCTCACCCACAAATTACTCCACTCCTTCCCTCACCCAGCCTCGCTGGGCTCATCTCCATCAAGAGCAACCCAAGGCAACTCCATATGACTGACAGGACTCTCCTCTCAGTGCCCAGGGTGAGAACTAAGGCGGGTGGGAAGTCATTCGCCTTTACCGCCCCAACCCTATGGAACTCCCTGCCACAAGGTATTCAGGAAACCTCCTCCTCCTACAACTTCCGCACTAGGCTCAAGGCACACCTGACTACTGCCACATACTGCAACTGCTAAGTTAAGGGACTCCCAAGCGTTAGCCAATACTCAGTGGTCCAACTCCTGTACCGTTGTAACTCGTTATATTCCTACCATGTTTACCCTGTAATGTATCTATGTGACACATCTATGTATTTTGTTGCACTCAATCCTATGTAATAATCTATGTAATCCTCGGGTCGCCCCTGAAAAAGGGACCCTTGGGGCCCAGTGGGCTCACCCGATTATCAAAATTTAATAAATAAATAAATAAATAGTTCTGGTCCTCCCCCGCTTATGTGATTGTTTATCATAAGAAGGGGCATCATTTCTCTGGTTGTTTCCTTCCATGGTATAGTGGGTAGAGGCATCAGGTGTAGGCTATATTGCAAAGTCCAACAATGTGTGGTGCGCAAGGAATACAACGATGCAGTAAATGCTGGTTAGCAAAATATTTTACTGCAAAACGTGAATACATAACACACAGCAGGAACTTAACCAGTAACTACCCCTAATGCCTTGACTACAAAAGTCTTCAAGGGGGTCATGGTATAGTGGGTAGGGGCATCGGGGTAGGCTGTATTGCAGCTACCTTGTTGGATTTGCCAGAAGAATGGGTATGGAGGTAGACCTGATAGGCCCATTCCATCTTAGCAAGAATAATGTCAAACTTGTCAGTGTCTAGGTAGACATTAAGCTCAACCTTTTCTCACAAGGCCAGAATCATGTTCCAGATTTACAAATACTTGTATTCCATTTGGTTCCAATCATAGTCCTCGTCTGCAAGGGACTTTCCAGTTCTGTATGCTAGCCACAAGCATTGAAGGTAGGCATCTTGACTTTCCTTTACACCTTGCTTAACCTTGTAGGCCAAACATGATCCCACGATTCCATGGGAATTTTCACTTATTAATGCAGTGGTGATCTCATCAAAGGTAGCAGTACCAGTGTTCCATGCAGCCAAAATAAATTGAATGTGAATATTCATTTGTACATTCCACCTGCATGAGGTCACCAATAATGTAACTGGGTAATAAATCACCCTTCTCAGGTTCTTGGTGGAATGGCACAAAAGGAAGAGACACCAGAAAAGTGGTACTCATGTAATAAATGGAATTTATTACAGATCAGTAATACAGGCTTACTACCATTACAACCATTACAGTGTGAATCGCTGGGAGAACACCAGCTTTCCTTACCTAGGCAATGCAGTCTCTCATCTATTCTCAGAGAAGCTATGTGTTTCAAAGGATCTTATAACCTGATAATAACTATGGCAACTGCTAAAGAAGATACATAAAATGTATATAATTGGACAAAAACAGGTGGTCTGAGTAACTATCCTAACTAGTATGAAAAGTTGCATAGCTTGTAGAAGATAACAAACAATGGACCTCTATAATCCAAGGTCAGTTGTACTGGCACACAATTACTAAAGATGGCATTGTTGCGTTACTTATGAAAATACAGTAAGAATAGAGCAGACACATTTCTTATGGCTAATATATGTGTATATATATATATATATATATATATACACATACATGTATGTATACACACACACACACACACATATATATATATATATATATATCAGTAAAACATAGTAAAGCATAATAAAACACAGATCCTGACACTTATGCTTATATGGTAAGTGTCTTCATCCTAAGGTTAGTACATATACCTACAAAAGTTGCTGCCCATGAGCTGGGGGCATCATCAGGGGTGCTGGACAATGGATAACAGCTGCCACAATGCCCAGAGGGCACGGCATGTCTGCATCTGTAGCCACATGGAAGCGCAGGGCCCAGAAGTTCCTGAGCTTCTGCAGCTTAATGGCCTCCACATTTGGCACAGGGCCCAAAGGGCCCCGTACATCTGCATTTAAAGATGCATGGAAGTGCATGGCCCAGAGGACCTTGTGCTTCCATATTAAGATGGATGTGATTCCATTATCTCAAAAGTAAAGAAAATTCTTTTCAAAAAACTACAATAAATGCACAAGTTAGAGTTCAGATTAAAGCAACAAAAGTCAGGAAATGTGGCATTAAGGTTACCAACCCTAACTTCCCTGCCCCCCAAGCAGCAAAAGGAAAAAACATTAGGGTTCTGGGTCTCCTGAGTCTTCAAGAATCAGTAGTGTGGTCTTCCTTGGGGTTGTCAACCCTAATGCTCACCCCCAGGCCATAGCCTCCTGTCTGAAGTACAAGGCACAGCTTTAAGCCAGTGCCTCATAGTGATACAATCTTTAAAGGTAAAGATGTATACAGGCTAGTACCTCATAGTAATGCACTCTTCAACAGTACGGAAGTATGTCTCGTCACATGTTGCCAACAACATCTCTTGTGGCTTTCTTCATGCAAAACCCTATGGGCCCTGCCTGAAGAAAATAGATTACATCTAAACCTTGTTTGCTCAGAGGAGACAGTGAGCATTAGGGATGACAACCTCAAGGAAAACTCTACCACTGAACATTACTGTGCTTTTTCCTTTTGCTGATTTGGAGATGGGGTTGGGGAGTTAGGGTTATAAACCCTAACACACATTTCTCTACTTTTGTTGCTTTGATCTGAACCCACTGGTTCACTAACACAGTTTTTTGAAAATAATTATTTATCTGTCTGTCTGTCTGTCTGAACCCTAACTGATGCATTAACAGTTTTTGCAAAGAATTATTTATCTGTCTGTCTGTCTGTCTATCCAAATGGCAAATAGATTATCCCCTCTCACTGAGAAGGATAAGGGGTACAATGATAATTCTAAACGCTGCCAACCAGGTCATGCAAAAGAAAAATATGTAAAGTTGGCACATCAAAGAAACCAAACAGCAAACAAACAGGAACATTCTTATTGTAGGTGATTCCATGATCCAAGGAGTGGAATCACACATAAATAAGGGGCCTGAGAAAGAGGGGATAATCAAATGCCTACCCAGGGCCTCTGCGAAAAGAGATACAGACCGTATTAACAAATTAATACAATGGGAGGGTAAATGACAGGTGTTTTCATCCATATAGGAACTAATGATCTGGTAGATCAGACCATCATTGGAGACCAAAGATAAGGAACTGGCTGGACTTTTGGGATAGAAGTCTCTTCAAATACAGTGGTCTGCACTTAACTAGGGAAGGTGTGAGAGCACTTGGACAGAAGCTGGACGTTGCCATCAACCATTTAAACTAGGCACTGGGGAGAAGAAGGCAGTACCAAAGGGACCTGCTACCTCTCCCCCCACACCTCACCAAAGCAGGGAAATAAATACACAAAAGAGAAAACACCTAGTGAAAAAAGATCAGAGTCCAAAACAACAAAAAAAAAAAAATGAATGTAGAACATGGCACCAAAAAGGGGAAAGCCAGTTCTGGAATGCTATGTTTACAAACACAAGGAGTCTAGCTAATAAATTAGCTGACCTCACTGTTATCATCGTGGAAGCAGATCTGGACTGGGTTGCCATCACTGAGACCTGGTTCAACAATAACCATGACTGGGAAACACCTATGTCAAGATACTGTCTTTTCTGGAAAGACAGAACTGGTAGAAAAGGTGTGGGGGGGGGCTATGTATGTAAAGCGGGGTATAAAAGCCGCTATGACCCAAAATGACAATATGGAAACTGAGTCACTTTGGACAACTCTGGAGGCCAGCAATGGGGCAGTAACTCAAGTAGGAGTATTTTATTGACCCCAACAAGGTTGGAGTTGGACAAAGAAATCTTAGAAACAATACACAAAATGAGTGAAAAAGAGAAAGTGATAGTGGTGTTTGACTTCAATTTACCTGATGTAAATTGGGGTACTCACACAACAAGTTCAACCAGAAGCAAAGACTTTCTGGAGGCCGTACACATATCAGGTCTAAAACAGTTTGTCAGGGATCCAACAAGGTAAGAAGCGGTCCTTGACTTGGTACTCACAAATGGGGACAATATTTTCAGAGGTAGAAGTTGCAAGTCACCTGGGGTCCAGTGACCACTGCATGGTATGGTTTAAGTTAAGACAAAAATGGAAACTAAGAACTCAAAGACTAAAGTCATGGGGCAGGATTTTCAAAGCCCTTAGAATGGCACAAGGTACTTTCATCAAACATGATGGATGCAACAAGCACCTTGCACCGGGGCAGTGCCCCAAGCCATTTTATAAAGCAGCCTGTGTCAGGCAGCAGACAGCTTACCCCAATGTGTGCTTGCACCAGCCTTGCATCCCAAAAGTGGTAGCAGCATGGTGCTAGAGGACTTGTGGCAGACCCGGCCACCACAATCCATGATTCCCTATTTTCCCTCACCAGGGACAAAGTGCGAAGTACTGTTAGATTAGCCGAGGGCTGGTTTAACTGTACTTAGACATCCCTTGGGAGAGATGTCCAATGTGTGTCACTATGTTGCCCACCCCAGCCTGCCCCTACACATATACTGATATGCACAATATAGCATAATATTGTAATTCCTCATTATCTAGTGGCCCATCTCTCTGCCCCGATATGCCCCTACACATATTACATGTACATCACTTCCTGGTGACCTAGAGTCCCACCCCATCCCCCACCCATGCAAGTAGTGCACACCATTCAGCTCATTCTCCATCCCAGGTCATTATCTGGTGAACGGCACAGCCCTCTGCATACCACCATGACCAGCCACCAAATGAACTGTCAGAGCATGTACTGTATACAGTATGCACTCTGTCAGTTAATTCAGCTGCTGGCTGTGGTAATGTGTGGAGTGCTGTGTCAGTCACTGAATCTGAGATCCGGATGAGGGTGGTGGGGTGGTGGGTACTGCATGAATGCCTGTGTGGGGGGCCACTAGATCACCAGGGAGTTGTGGTCCTACTATGTTTAATGGGGATCAGAGTGGGGAGGGCACTAGGGGTACTCCTGGTTACCAGATCAGGGCTTGGTGGTGGGGGGAATGAGCCATTACAATGCCCCCATCTAAGGGTGCAGCTCTCACCCCATACACCCTGCTGCTGCTGCAGCATTCCAAGTGGGTGCGCCATCTCTTTGGTGCACTTCCACTGTTGCCACAAGCCACGAGACTTAGGAACCTAGACCCTGTCCATTGGAAAATTGGGTTCAGTGTCCCGGATGCACCGGCACTCAGCGCAAGCTGCCATTGTCGCAGCTCATGTCTGGGCTTTGTAAATCCTGGCCATGGACTTTAGATGAGCAGATTTCACTAAAATGAAAGAAGATCTCAAGAAAACCCTTGCAAATACTGAATAAGGGAGGCATATTGAAGAATACTGTACACATCTCAAAACAGTTCTACTACAAACCACAAATCATTGCATAAAGAGGGTAAGCAAAGAAAAAGGAAAACCACTCTCGTTTTCTAAGAAAGTAGCCATCAAGGTCAGAAAAAAAAGACAAATTTTAGAAAATGCAAGAAAACAGGATCGGACAAAGACAGGGATGACTATAAGGAGAAACTAAATGAAGCAAGCAAAGAAATCAGAACAGCAAAAGCAACCATGGAGGAGAAAATAGCCACGAAGGTCAAGAATGGTGACAAAACCTTCTATAGATACAGTATATCAGCAGAAGAGAAAGACAAAAGGAGGTATTGTTAGACTAGCTAAGGATGATGGTAGGGGACACATATGATGATAAGGACAAAGCAGAACTCCTCAACAGGAATTTCTGCTCCATTTTTACCAAGGTGGAGGAAGGTTGCGGGCTCTCTGTTTCAAGGGGCAGCACAGAAGTTGGCAGAGCATATCCAGTACCTCTTGTAAAAGAAAGAGTCCTAAAGGAACTGGAGAAACTAAATGTAAAAAAGGACATGGGACCGGACGAAGTACACTTGAGGTTGCTGAAAGAGCTAAGAGAGGAACTAGCGGCTCCCCAGACTGACCTTTTTAACTTATCACTTGAGCTGGGAGAGATCCAACAGGATTGGAAAAAGGTAATGGTTGTCCCTCTACATGAAAATGGGAGCAAAGAGAGTGCAAGCAACTACAGACTGGTAAGCCTCACCTCAATTGTGGGCAAAATAATGGAAACCCTTCTAAAAGAAAGAATGATATATTTCTCAAAGAAAACAGCAAATTAGACACAAAACAGCATGGCTTTATCATGGGTAGATAATGCCAAACTAATCTAATAGATTTTTTCAACTGGGTAACCAAAACAGTGGATCAGGGCAGTGCAGTAGACATAGTATACCTGGACTTCAGCAAAGCCTTCGACTTAGTCCTACATAGAAGGCCACTAAATAAGTTAGACAGTATGGGGGTAGGGCAACAAGTCATGAACTGGATACAGAGCTAGCTTGGTGAAAGGACTTAGAGAGTACTAGTAAATGGCTCCCTATCAGAAGAAAGGGGGGTAGATAGTGGAGTGTCACAGGGGTCGGTGCTAGGTCTGATACTCTTTAATATTTTTATTAGTGACATATCTGAAGGCCTGGAAGGTAAAGTGAGTTTGTTTGCAGATGATATGAAAATGGGCAAAAGGGTAGACACTCTAGGAGGAGCAGAAAAGATGAAGACTGACATAAGGACTCTGGAACTGTGGTCAAAAATATGACAACTAAACTTCAATGCAAAAAATGCAAGATCATGCACCTTGGAAGAGGAAACTCAGGAGAACAATACTACCTCGGAGGAATAAAATTGGAATCAACTAAGCAGGAAAGAGATCTAGGAATAATTATAACAGGTGACCTGAAAATGTCCAAGCAATGTGAACAAGTTCTGGCAGAGCCACTATGACTGCAAATGCATTAACTAGATAAGGGTGTTTCATGAGCTTGAACATAAATGTGAATTGCATTTAGTAAGGCCTATGATACCGTTCCACATATGACCTGTGAACAAGCTGGGCAGCCTGAGAGTGGGTCACAAGGTGGCAAACTGGGTTAGGAAATGGTTGAATGACAAAAGATAGTCATAGTACATGGTGCTCAATGTAAGGAAAGGAGTGTGACCAGCAGGGTGTCAAAGGGATCAGTCCTGAGCCCAGTCCTGCTTAATGTCTTCATAAGTGAAAGTGCAAATGGGCTGGAGGGGAAAGTGTGCTTCTTTGCAAATTACATTAAGATTTGAAACAGGGTGGACACTCTGGGAAGGGTGGAAAAAATGAGGAGGGACCTAGGTAAACTGGAAGAATGGTCTGAAGTGTGGCAGCTGAGATTTAATGCAAAAATAAGTGCAAAATCATGCATTTGGGTTGCAGGAACCCAGGGGAGGATTATGGGGGGGGGACTGATGGACCCCAAACAGGAAAGGGATTTTGGGGTAATCATACTGGATTACCTAAAGGTGGCTAAACAATGTACCAAGGCTATGGGAAGAGCCAGTGGGATGCTGGGGTGCATAGGGAGATGTATCACCAGCAGAAGGAAGGAGGTGGTGATGCCAGTGTGCAGATCATTGGTGAGGCCTCATTTGGAATACAGTGTCCAGTTCTGGAGGCTGCATCTCCGTAAGGATGTAGATAGAGTGGAGGCAGTAAAGAAGGGAAACAAAGATGGTGCAGGACGTACACTAAAAGTCATATGAGGAGAGACTAGGAGACTCTCTCTCTCTCTCTCCATATATATATATATATATTTATATACATACACACACACACACATATATCATATCTATCTATATCTATATCTATATCTATATCTATATCTATATATATATATATATATATATATATATATATATATATATGCACCCTGGAGAAGAGAAGAGACAGGGGTGATATGATAGAAACCTTCAAATAGCTAAAAGGCATAAATAGGGTGCTGGAAGGTACAAAGGGGCATGACATGAGGGTTGGAAGTTGGTAGACTAAGGGGTACCATGAGGAAGTATTTCTTCACAGAAAGGGTGGTGGAACCTCTAGAGACTTCACAAGTCAGTTTCATTGTGAAAGAGAGAAAAAGAAACACAATTGACATATTTTGCATAATACTACTATACACTATAAAAAATATAGAATGAGCAACTTTATGCATAACCAATGTCTTCTGTCGCCTCAGGGTTCTGAGTCCCATGGAACTCTCGAGCTTCACTGCCCTGGTTAGAGGGAATCAGAACCCCTCTGTGGTAGAAGACATTGGTTGTGCATAGCTGCCCATCCAGTATTCTCTATATTTAGTGCTGCATTGAGAGTTTCTAAGTAATAAACCCATGTCATACATTTGCTTTAAATTAGACCAAGATTCTGGTCTATTCAATTCAAATTTCTTAAGATGAGGAGCAACATTTTTTGGAAGAAACCAAAGGAATGACAACCCTATAAGTCAGGAGGTAATGTCTTATAAATTTTTTTCTATGTAGGTGTGAAGGGCTACCCAGCTGTCAGCTGTCCGGCAATATCAATTTTGACATCTCTGTAACAAAGCAATAAAGAAAGAAGACAGTTCACAAAACCTTGAGAGAGAAATTTATGCCAGAGTTTAGCTAGCAATATGTTGCCCAGCACAGTTTTATCAATTGCAGAATCAGTTTCAGTCTTATGGTTCTTTGAAATGGCTACTGCCTTGATTTAAGATAAGACTGATTTAGACAGGGATATGCCTGGACAGCTGACATCTAAAGGTATCCCTTTTGCACCTATGCTCCACTCCAGAAATTGAGTATTTTAATAACTTATTTTAATTCTTTACTTCCTACCATTTGTACAGTCATAGTAATCCACTGCACAGTGTGGAGTGCACTGGGACCTATGCACGCCTGGCGTTGTTGGTCACTTGCCAGGTGTGGGTAAATCCCAGCCCAGCCCACACCTTGTCATGGATAATTAAAGGAAAACTACATGTTAAAATTGGGAAAATATGTGTATTGTTACTTTTTGTGTTCTTACTTCATCCCAGTGGATTTTTTTCTGCTCAAGCTGTGAGAGGAGTTTTTTCTAATTTTGTCTGACTGTTTTATGGCCACTGGGGGCTGCTACTCAGGTTTCTTTTATTGCATCTTGTCCCAGACAGTTTTTCCAGAGTGCCCTTTGCTCTGATGTCTAATAGTCCCTTCAGGAGGCCAGTGTCTTGTTACAGTCTTTATTATGGCTCAGCCACAGCAGACAGAACGCAACAGCTAGGAGTTGCACTGCTAAGCTTTGGGTAAGTGTAATAAGTTTCCTAAATGTTGGTACCTTATCCAGCTGTGTTCTGCTTAGGGTAGTGTGTGTGTGTGTGTGTGTGTGTGTGTGTGTGTGTGTGTGTGTGTGTGTGTGTGTGTGTGTGTGTGTGTGTGTGTGTGTGCATGTGTAAGCATGTCACTGTTTAAAGTAGTTTTATCTGCACTCATTTTGCTTTACCTCTTAGTCCCTTTCAATGTTTGCAACAGTACTAAGTAATGGAAATGGAACAGCACCTTATAGTTTGTTCGAGTAGTCCCTAAATAAAACAATATATGCAGCACTGGAATGGTTTATATAAACTAGTTTGGAAAACATCATGGAGCAAAGGCAGCTATTTATAAAGCAAGTCTGATTGCTCCAATAATGCCCCCCCCATTGCATAGCAGAAGGCACATCAGTTTATCTCAGCAGCAGTTACTGCTGCATGCAATCTGTATATAAACTGTGTCACTTTGCCCAGAATCCTGCTCCCCCCATTCTGATCAACATATGATGTAATTTTGATTACTTTGCTTGTGTCTTGCATAGAAGACAGTGCTTGTAGACAAATGTAATCATTTTGCAGCTGTGGTCATCCAATGGTTAAGCAGGCTTCATGAGTGTTTGTATTTATGTGATCTACTCCAAAAGCCCTCTGCATGACATTTGTAGATTTTATTGTTAAAACCAGCTAGTACCATATTAACTGGAATTTTAAAATATTTAAAGAGCTGCTTGCTAATGGCATATTCTTCCTATTTGTGTAAGTGCTGCCAGATGCTATATGGTTTCTACTTTTGTTTTTATGTGGTGGAGGAGGGGGGGGACTGAGGTGGTTGGATCACCTACTCAAAACATGAGGTTTTTATATTGTGGGAAAACCAAGCAAGTAAAATCAACCAGCATTGTTAGGAAACAAAAGAATTCACACCTCTGGGTGAGTTGGGGAGGGGATACCAGCAAAACAGGAGTTTCTCAGTTTGCAAAATGTAGTAAATTAAGCACTGAGCTTAACAAACAAAGAAAAGGCCCATAAAACACTTTGGACAAGGTTTCAACTTGAAAAAAAAGGTAGTACTGGGAAGGGCTCAATTTTTGGAGGAGGGTATGTGTGTGAGTGTGTGTGTGTGTGTGTGTGTGTGTGTGTGTGTGTGTGTGAGCATGTCACTGTTTAATGTAGTTTTGTCTGCACTCATTTTGCTATATCTCTTAGTCCCTTTCAGGTTTTGCACCAGTACTAAGTAGCAGAAAAGAAACAGCACCTTATCGTTTGTTCGAGTACCCCCTAAACATTTTTTTCCAACTCTATTTTCTGTGCCCCAGAGGGCAGGGCATCCTTCCAGGGTACTTGCATGGCTGAGGTCTCTTACTCTCAGGCTGAAGCCTCACTGCCAGGATCTCCCCAACTGAACAGTCCTGGTCAGACCCAGTCCCCTAGCTACTGGGTACCCCTTTGGGGAGAATTCACACACCCTTGGTGACCCTCCAGACTCAAGGGGCCTACCTGGTTGTCGGGTCAGCACCTGGGGAGAATCTTGGTATGCTGGGCTGGCATTGGGATGTGGACCATGCCACCAAAGTCCCCATCATCTCTGCTGGCCTCTGGAGGGATTTTTATGTCTTTTTTCCCCAACCCCTGGAGCACGACATGCAATGATGTCATGGCACATGGCAACCCTGCCGATGTCCATCGTGCTCGCCCCACTCTTTCTGGCTGGCCATCCATCCTGCAGTACCCCCAGTCTTCATCAGGGGCCACTGGGATGCCAGACTGCCCTTAACCCTCCCCCCCATGAGAGGAGAGCTGTCTTCTGGATGCTCCATCCTCTCCCTCCCCTGCCGACCCCTGGCAACCCAAGTCCGCTACCGAACCCAGGCACCAGCATGGCATGAGGTGTAGTGTCCAGCACCTCAACCCTCAGCACCATTGGGCTGGCTGAGTAGCCCCTAAATGAAATAATATATGCAGTATTGGAATGGTTTATATAAACTAGTTTGGAAAACATCATGGAGCTCAGGCAGCTATTTATAAAACAAGTCTGTGATTGCTTCAACAATGCTCCCCCCCATTGCATAGCATAGGGCACATCTGTTTCTCAGCAGCAGTTACTGCTGCATGCACTCTCTGTATAAACTGCATCACTTTTTCCAGAATCCTGCCCCCCCATTTAGATCAACATTTTATGTATTTTTGATTCAGTTGCTTGTGTCTTCCATAGAAAACAGTGCTTGTAGACAAATGTAATCATTTTGCAGCTGTGGTCATCCAATGGCTAAGTAGGTTTCAGGATTGTTTGTGTTTATGTAATCTACTTCAAAGGCCCTTTGCATGATTTATTCAGGTTTTATTGTTAAAACCAGCTAGTACCATATTAACTGGAACTTTAAAATATTTAAAAAGCTGATTGCTAATGGCTTATTCTTCCTATTTGTGTAAGTACTGCCAGATGCTATATGGTTTCTACTTGTGCTGGTATGTGGTGGTGGTGGTGGGGGAAATGAGGTGGTTGGAGCATCTACTCAGCAGTTACTGCTGCATGCAGTCTGTATATAAAATGTGTCACTTTGCCCAGAATCCTGACCCCCCCCCCCCAAGTTTTGATCAACATATTATGTAATTTTGATTCGGTTGCTTGTGTCTTGTATAGAAGACAGTGCTTGTAGACAAATGTAATCATTTTGCAGCTGTGGTCATCCAATGGCTAAGCAGGCTTCAGGATTGTTTGTTTTTATGTGATCTACTCCAAGAGCCCTCTGCATCATTTCTTCAGGTTTTAGTGTTAAAACCAGCTAGTATGATATTAACTGGAACTTTAAAATATTTAAAGAGCTGCTTGCTAATGGAATATGCTTTCTTTTTGTGTAAGTGCTACCAGATGGTATATGGTTTCTACTTGTGTTGGTGTGTGGTGGGAAGAGGGTAAACTGAGGTGGTTGGATCATCTACTCAAAATATGAGGCTTTCATATTGTGGGAAACCAAGCAAGTAAAATCAACCAGCATGGTTTGGAAACAAAGAAACAGAAGAATTCACACAGCTGGATGAGTGGGGAAGGGGATACCAGCAAAGCAGGAGTTTCTCAACTTGCAAAAGGTAGTAAATTAAGCATTGAAAATTAACTATCAAAGAAAAGGCCCATAAAACACTTTGGAGGAGGTTTCAACTTGCAAAATAAGGTAGCACTGGGAAGGGCTCAATTGTTGGAGGAGGTTTCACTTTGCAAATAAAGGCAGTACTGGGGAGGGCTCAACTAACTTATTAAGCCAGAGGAAAAATAGTGCTCTCAAGCTCCCGTACACAGACAGGCAGTGCAGTAATGAGGCTTCAGCAGAGGACACTATTTTTAACACTCTATCATGTTGTTTGGAAGGTAATTTATGCAGGGAATCCTTTTCTCAAAGCAAAACATCTGTAGGGCTATGCCCACTGCAGCTGTAAAAAGCAGTACTAAGGGCAAATGGCATGCTGGACTGCATAGGAAGGGGGATTACCAGCAGAAAAAGAGGTCATCCTGCCACTCTGTAGATCACTAATGAGGCCACACCAGGAGTACAGCGTACAGTTCTGGAGGCCACACCTTAAAAAGGATATGCACAGACTGGAAATACTGCAAATGAGAGTATCAAAAATAATACAGGGAATACACAGTAAAACATATGAGAATGGCTGCAGGACCTAAACATGTATCCCCTGGAGCAGCAAAGGGAGAAGGGAGAAATGATCAAGACCTTCAAGTTACTAAATGGGATAAACAAGGTACAGGATCAGGACCTGTTTCAGATCAAGAATTACACTAGAACCAGAGGGCACGATATGAGGCTAGAGTGGGGCAAATTCAGGATAAACACATGCAAGTTCTTCTTTACAGAGAGGGTGGCAGATGCATGGAACAGCCTTCCACAAGGAGTGGTGTAGATGAAAACAGAGGTAACTTTCAAAAAAACTTGGGATAGGTACAAGGGCGCCATAACACTGAATAGCAGTAAAGGAAGGGGGGTTGGAACAAGGGCAGACTAAATGGCCCACATGGTCCCCTTCTGCCGTCACTTTCTATGTATGTATGTATGTATGTATGTATGTATGTATCTATCTATCTATCTATCTATCTATCTATCTATCTATCTATCTATCTATCTATCTATCTATCTATCTATCTAGCTGTCTGTCTGCCTGTCTATCACTCTCTATCTGTGTGTGTATGTATATATTTATACATTCATTGCAAAAAACTTTGTTAATGCACTAGTTAGGATTAAACATACAAAAGTAAGGAAATATGACATTAGGATTTCCAACACTATCTCACCACCCCCACCCTGCAGGCAACAACAGGAACAAACATAGGGTTTGACCTCTCCTGTATCTTCACAAATCAGGTGTGGGGTGTGTCTTGGGGTTGTCAGACCTAACACTCACCCCATTCTATCAGTAAATAAGCTGAGATGTGTATGGTGTATGAGAATGGTCTGAGCATTAGGGCTGACAACCCCAAGGCACACCCCGCACCTGTTTTGTGAAGATACAGGAGAGGTCAAACCGTAATGCTTTTTCCTGTTGTTGCCTGCAGTATGGAAGTAGGGTGCTAGGGTTGGAAACCCTAACATCAAATTTCCTCTCTTTTGTTGGTTTAACCCTAACTAGTGCATTAATGAAGGTTTTTTTTTTTTTTACAATGAATTTCCTTACTTTTTGAGATAGCATATATTTATTATAGTGGTGTAGTAATGCTGCTATAGTTAGGGTTGAGTAGTCACTTTAATGTTAAACCTCAAATTTTGCATTTTAATAATTTTGCAAATTTTCAATGGGTGTGCATGAAATATTGCATGCACAGTCTTCTGGGGCAGGTCTCTTGATGTGTCAAGTTGTGTGTCAGTCAGATTGATGGATTTCTTTCTGCACTTAGTGAATAAACTTTAAAATGTGCCTTTTTCACAGTTTTTGTCATCATGCTACAACCAAATGGTTTGGAATATTTGTCTGACATTTTCACGGTAGAAAGTGCTTGCCCCACATAACATGTCAGCATTGCTTTGGTGAAAACAATATTAATCCATTCCAAAGTTATTTAATTTTACAATTTTGGGCTCTGAGCATGCTCAGTTCACTCATTTAGGTAGAGGAAGGGAACAAAAAAGAATTTTGCTCTGACAAACAAAGATCCCTTTCCTTGAGGGTTCAATCCCTGTTCACCATAAAAAAATCCTTTTTTGTTTTGCCACCATCTTGTTTTTTATTTCTGCCTGAAAAAAACTGTCATAACTGTGCCCAGAGATGTCTGTTATAGATATCTAAGTATGTTTCTTGCTCATTGGGAGTTGATGAGCTGTTCTTTGTGGCTTGCAGCATTTGTATCCCCTAGAATTATTTTTAGGTAGTTTAATCCTTTTTTCACCAGTCGCTAACTACCTTTTTCACTAGTCCTTATTCATAATGGTGAAAAAGAAATTGGAAGGATTTCCCCTTTTCATGACCAGATGGCCCCTTTTCACTATTAGATGGCCATGCTGGTAATCCTTGTTTGCCAGCTGATTTCCTTTCTTCACCATGATGAAATAGGATGGTGAAAAAGGAATTGCTCTGGCGAACAAGGATTAATGGCATGAACATCTGATTATGGAAAGGGGCCATCTGGTTATGAAAATGGGAAATCATTTTTCACAGCCGATTTCCTTTTTCACCATCATGAATAAGGACTCATGAAAAAGGAAATTGGCTGTCAAACAAGGATTCTTGTCGTAGCCATCTAGCCATGAAACTTGTTCCAGGACCATCTGGTCCCATAAAATACAACCATTTGGTCCCCATTCACTTTTTTGTGGCTGTTTAAACATCCCTGGTGTCTAGTGGGACCCCTCACCTTCAATCACCCTAGGTTTTTTATATAAATATATTTTCATTTTCTGTTACCTTTTTTTTTGAGTTATTTATTTATTGTTCATTATATTTTAAAAGAATTGTGCTGTTCAGCCAGTATGGTCCTATCCCTGGTGTCTAGTGGTACCACTCCCCGGTCTCTGAAGTGTATCCATTTTGTTTTTCAATGTTATTTTTATTATTTCTTTAAAACAGTTGCAGTGTTCTGCAACTATGGTCCTATTCCTAGTGTCTAGAGGACACCTCCCCACCATCTGAATTGTGTGCCACTTTTTTGTTGGTGGTTAGTGGCATCCCACACACTCCAAAGTGTGTTGAATGCTGAAAAATAAAAAAAGTCCCTTGTTGTCTTTTTTTGTAACCTGTAAAAAACACTCCCCCACCGCCACCTGACCACCCAATGTGCACCCACCTCCCAGCACCCCCTTATTACCCCCACAAGCCGTCAGTCACCTGCAGAGGTCCCAAGCTCGAGATCCACTTTCCTGATCAAAGACATGTCTTGCTGCAGGAACCGATGACTGCAATATGAGAAAGTAAGGTAAATATGCTTCAATGTATTTCACTGGGGGTTTCAACTTTGGTACATAACTCAGCTGTTTTTTGACATTTTCACCCCAGATTTTCAACATGGACTTTTGGAGACCCCGACTCATGAACAATATGACTGTCATTATGCAACTCCCATTTGAAAGGTGATTTTGCAGTCAGTTGGTGAAATCACCTTGCTGGTGTGATTTGTGTAGTGACAGTCATATTGTTTATGAGGTGGGATCATAAGAAGGCTATGTTGAAAATTTGGAGTCAAAATTTAAAAAAATGTCTGCATTATGACCATTCATTGCAATTTCACTATGCTCACTCGTAACTTTGGACATTTTCAATGTTTTCACCCCATATTTTCAACATAGCCTTCTTATTACCCTCACCTCATGTATGTCACAACTGTCAGTTTTTAAATCCTGGCCAAAATGTGTTTTCACACCAGTGACATAGAATGTCATTGAAGTTGCACAGAATTATGTTTGGGTGGGGATTTTAACATTTTCCATAGGCTATCTTGAAAATGTGGGTCAAAATTATTAAAAATGGCACAGTCATGACTAGTTGTTGCAATTTAGCCATGCATGCTTGTAAGTTTGGAAATATTACATATTTTGACCCCAAACTTTCAATATAGCCTTCTTTTTTACAACATCTCATGTATGTCACAGTGGTCATTTTTCAAATCCTGACCAAATTGTGTTTTTGCACCTGTGGTGCGGATTGATGTTGTGCTTCTGAAGACTTATGTTTTGGCAGAGACTGACAAATGTTCCACATCGGGTACATGAGGTGGGGTAATAACTTGGCTATGGTAACAATTTGATGACTATTGTCCTATAACTGGAATCACTGGGGCCAGAGGTCCCTGTGATTTCACAGCTAGATACGTATACACATCTATGAAGGGATGGGAGCACAGGACCCTCCAGGCCCTGTGCTCTCATAGGCAAATAAGGATACGATTATACTTTCTCAAAAAAGTAAGGAAATAAATTGCAAAAAACTTTGTTAATTCATCAGTTAGGGTTCAACTGATAAAAGAAAGGAAATGTGGCATAAGGGTTTCCAACCCAAACACTCTATTCCCCAACATGCACAGACCCACAAGGTATACAAATCCCACCTGACAGGAGAATTCACTAAGTGACCATGAAATCACCTTTCGGGTGGGAGCTGCAAAGCAACAGTCATATTATTCATGATGTGGAGTCCCCAAAAGGCTATGTTGAAAATTTGGTGTCAAAATATGAAAAAATGCAAAGTTATCCACCAAATTTGAAAATCCCATTGAAATACATTGATTTCCCATATGAAAAAAGATCTTTTTTTCGTGAGTCATCATACAAAACAAGATCCTTTTTCGTATGATGCCAATACGAAAAAAGAATTTCAATCTTAAATAAAACACATTTTAAGGGCATTTCTTGAGAAGTAAAGTGCAGAATGCACCTAAGGGGGTCTCAGTAGGCAAGCTACTTGTTGATTCCTCCCTAGAATATCATTTTTGGGGGTTTCCAAATTTGAATTTCTCATGCAAAACTGAAAACAAAATGGCAGTCTTACGAAAAAAGAATTTTCTTATAAAAACAGCATTTCTTTTTTGTTTCATACAGCTGCCTTTTAGTGCTTAATGATCATGCTCAGAAAAATTTTTTTCAAATTTTTAAAACACAATAACTTACAAACGGCTTATTTTTTCACCAGATTAGCAAAAGGCACATATGTGGGCTAGTCTCTTTCTGCCCAGAAAATGTCAGGCCAAAATTCCAAACTGTCTGGGCTATAGGCAAGTTCAAATAAAAATCCCAGCAAAGTCAGTGAGCAACAAAATGCTTTTTTCACCTATCTGGAACTCGGAAACTGCAAATCTGACCAGAACATAACTTGCCACATCTAAAGAAATGCCATGGCTGACAGTGCATGCCAATGTTCATGCAAATCCATTGAATGGTTGCAAAGTTATTAAAGTGCAAATGTTTGAGTTTAACATTGAAATGCTGACTAAACAATAACTATAGGTGTGCAACCGTGCACCTATAATATATAGGGATATACAGTATATACTGTAACTTCAGCATAACCTTCTTATTACACCACCTCATGAACCCAGTACTGAAACTTTTCAAGTCACCACCGAAACATCATTCCCTGCCACCTCAACATCATTCCATGCCAGAGGTGCAAAATCACATGTTGGCAAAGATTAGAAAAAATGACAGCTGTCACGTTCATGAGCTGGTGCAAAGAAATTGCTATGCTGAAAATCTGAGATAAAATATTTCCAATTATGAAAGTTACAAGCAAGCATAACTTAATTCAACAGATGCACATGATTTTACCATTTTAACATATTTTGACCCCAAATTATGAATATACCCCTGTTATGACCCTATCTCATGAACAAGTGTGGTGAAAATTTTTAAATCCCACCCAAAAGGTGATTTTGACAAGCGACTGCACAATTGCCTTTTGGGCATGATTTGCATAATTCCAATGACATTGTTTATAAGGTGGGGTCTCAAAAATGTCATGTTGAAAATTTGGTGTTAAAATATGCAAAAATGGCAAAGTTATCTACCAAAGATAAAAACCCCATTGAAATACGTTGAACCACAATAACTTTATTTCACATATAGCAGTCGCCGTTCTAGCAGAAAGATGTGTCTTCAATTGGAGAGTGAATATTCACCATGGGACCTGTTCAGGTGAGTGAGGATGTGTGTGGGGGAGGTCCGGGGGGTGCAGGTTGGGGGTTGCATCACTGATGGATTGTTTTTTAAGACATCAAGGGGCTGTTTTCATATTTTCAGTCTACGACAGATATCAGAGTGTGGGGGCTGCCACTAGACACCACAGAAACCAAAAAGATCAAGGGGGACTGCCATCAGAAGGTCGAAGGTGCCACTAGACACCAGGGATAAAGTACACATTTATAGGGATGAGCATTGGAGGGCTAGGGTGTCAATAGACTCCAGGGATACATAAAATATTTATGGGGATGTCATCAGAGGTTGGCAGCACCACTAGATACCAGGAATAAATGAAACATTTACATGGATGGCCATCGGAGGGTAGGGGGTGCCACTAAACACCAGAGAAATACATAGTACAGTGCAACCTCATTTATCCCAACTGCTTGGGGGACATCAGATCACTTTGGATAAATGGGAGGTTGGATAAATGGGAGGGCATAAGTTGACAACCACTGCACTGCTTTCTTTTAAAACAAATACAGTATGTACTGTACTGTATTCCCTTCATTAGTTCATTAGACTTTAGTTGTAAACTAGTGTTTTAACTTTATGTTTATTGAGTTTATTGTTTCCCAAACACAGTACATATAACCTATAGGAAGGCATAATGAGATAACGTGTACTTTACACAAGAATAGGTACATCAGTGTTACAGTTAGAATTTTAAAATGCTCCTCTCTCTATTGGTACAACACAGGGGGGTGGCAAAAATTATATCAAACAGATCCAACAGTAGTTTAACCAGGGAGGCAGTATAGCATAGTGGTTTAAGGCTCTGAGCTGCAAATCTAAAGACCTTGGCTTGAATCCCACAGCCCCACTTGCATACTGTGTGACCCTGAGCAAGTCTTAACTTCCCTGTGCTTCCAGATTGCACCTATAAACAAGCTTTCAGCTTAGTGTGCCACTCCTGGTTAAACAATTGAAAAAAAAAAAACAAGTGCCATAACTGCCATGACTGAGGATTACCAAAATAAGAAAAATATTCATAAAGATCATGTCCCCAGAGTCTGCATCAGAACCACGTTCCCTGGACTGAAACTCTTTCTAAATGTGCTTGATAATCTTTGCCGCTTCTCCAGCATCTGAAAATTGAAATGCTTTCTCCCCATAAATGATCCTCAGGCTGGCAGACATCAGGAGAGTATGGTGCACTCCCAGTTGTCTTAGCTGAGCATGCACACCATCAAAACTTTTCCAGCATTGCCAGGTGGCATAGCTCAGGTCTGGAAAGATGTGAACTTTGTTGTCCTGCCATTCCAGGGGCCCACGTTGTCTAGCATTTTGAAGAATAGTGTCCCACTCCAGAAAAGAACCAAGTACCACAAGAAGAGTTTGTGGGGGTAACTCATTGGTGACAGTGCAACCTCTTCCCCTTCTAGGGCTAATCCTTCCATTTTTTTTCTTCATTGTATTTTCTCTCCTACACTGCATCCACAGGGGCTATGACCTCTCCCTCAGAGGGGTTCATCCTCCGGCTTGATTCCCAGCTCATCTGCCTCCCCAGGTTCCCCCATGGATTCCCCGTCCATGGCAGGGCCAGGTGAGGTGTACTGGTGTTCCCCCACCACCCTGGTATGTCAAATCTGGTGGCAGAGGGCAGACTCACCTGCATGATCAGACTATTATGGGTACTGTGGAGCCCCAGCATTTTCTGTTTTCTCCCTCTCCCCATGCCCCGATGTGATGTATGCATGGGGAGGCATGTGCATGCATGCCTACAGGTGCCCCACCCTACAAGTCACACCAAGAACCACCTACACCTGTCACTAGACCTTCATCCGGTGATGGCGGGACTATAAGTGGGCGACCCCCCTTCCCAAGAGAGGAGGCAAATGTTCTATCCTGCTCTCACTCCCACCATGATGCCGGAAACCCCAGAGCCCTAGGTCATTCCCGAACCTGGATCACTGGCATAGCATGAGGAAAGGTGTCTAGTGCCTCAGTCCTCAGCACCACTGGACTGGCATAATCCTGTACATTTATAAAATAGTAATTGGATCATCCATTCACAGAGCATCTTGACAGAAACTGGTAATGAATAATTTGGAAGTCTGTCCCTCAGAGCCCTCAGGGAGACCCAGGAAAAGTATATTTGCTGTTTGAGATGCATTTTCAAGGTTTACAAGTCGCTGCCTGAGAATTGCATTTTCTTTAGTTAACCCAGCCAACAACATCAGCGCTGTCTCTGCTGATTTGGATGCAGACTTTGTTTCCCCTTCTAGCAGACCAATTTTTGTATCCATGATCTAAAACTGGGTTGCAAAGTTCTCCATTTTTTTATCGATCCTTTGTATTGCCTTTAACAGGACAGCATTCAATGGTTGGAGCTGTGCATTTTCTCCCGTTTTCTGATCCAGCTTCTTACTTGTGCCTGGTTTTGGAACCCTTGAGTTGGGCTCCCTCTCCCCCTGCTCCCTTCTTGTGTCCTCATCCTATAACTGTAATGTGGCTGATATTATAGCTCCCAAAAATGGATATTTTGCCTGCTTTAATGTTCAGCTTTCCAGTAGGCTATTTTTAAATTCACAGAAAGAAATTTTAATTAATGGAGTTGATGTTTGAGGGAACAACCGATGGAGCTCTGCAAAGTTGCTGCTGCTAGCTCGGTGGTTGGTCACCCCCCCAGTTGTAACTAGTATTGACAGCAGATTGCATTATAGGCAGCTGTGCTTTCCAAACTCTGGAGCATCATATCATTGCAGGGGACTGGGACTGGGACTGGGACTTGAGCACCACAGGTGACAATTTGCAAGTGGATACCCAGGTGTTGCCCCAAGTGTCACCGAGATCATAGCAGCAGCTGCTCAAGCAAGTGACCATGATATCCCATTTACAGAGACTCTGTCAAACAGATCCTCAGGTAAAACCCCTCTGGACTGCCTTGCCACTCAAGCCCTATTCCACACTGCAGAGGAGAACCCCCTAAACCAACTGCAAAATGGAAATGGCATGTTTTTGTCAACAGATGTGAAGACTCAGTCCAGCACTCCCACGGAACCACGCATATTTTCAACAGGTACAGTCTTTACTAAACTCTATTGTTCAGATCCTGTCACTGCCCTATTTCAGCCCCAGCTTTCCAGACACAGTCTCTTCAGGTACAGGAACAGGGGAGTGCCTCTTGCAATAATTTAAATGCTGGTGTTGAAGATGTGACTCATGGCTCTGCAGCATCTGACACACAGCTGCAAAGGGAAAAGAACTGAGCCCTGTACCCACTACAAATGCTGAAAATGTTGCCACAAACTTTAGCACACCCTTGCAGAGTGATACAAACA
Source organism: Neoceratodus forsteri (assembly GCA_016271365.2). Classification (NCBI taxonomy): domain Eukaryota; kingdom Metazoa; phylum Chordata; order Ceratodontiformes; family Ceratodontidae; genus Neoceratodus; species Neoceratodus forsteri. Next base: position 953,628,050 of record CM028134.1, read on the forward strand.
ACTGTTAATGGTTATCATTGACACTTACAATGGGGGACACAAAGCCCTGTTCAACCCTGTAGAGGAGAATTCCCTGAACCAGCTGCAAAATAGAAGCAGCATGTCTTTATGGGGGTGGTGATCAGATGGTGGGGCATCACTAGGCACCAGGGAAAAATTTAAAAATAATGGGGATGGTTTTGGGGAGGGTGGGACAGGTACCACTAGACACCAGGGAAAATTCACATAATTATGGAGACAGCCTATAAAATCATTTTTATTTTATTTGACAAGATTGTTTTTCATTTGAATGAAAAAACTCATAAGGCAAAAGCTGAAGTGAATCATGGAAAAGGATTGAATTTAAAAAAAAAATTCAGGGTTCACCTTCTAAGACTAAACTTCAGAATACACCTAAGGAAGTCCTGATGAGCAAGCTACATGCCTTGCTCTCTCTGCAGGTTGTCATCTTTGTAGGTTTTGAATTTTTTTTTAAGACAATGAAAAACAGGATGACAGCATAGAAAAAGGATTGGCCCCAAACAAAAAGGATCCTTTTTCGTTAGGACCAAATAATTTTTTCATTCCAGGTCTCAGTCCAAAAGACTGTACTGAACATGTTAAGAACATGAAATTTCAAAATTGAATAAATTCAGAACAGATTAATATGTAATCAAACCAACAAAAAGCACATCTGCAGGGCAAGCCCTTTCCACCCTGAAAATCACAGACCAAAATTCTAATCTGTCTGTGTGCAAGGCAATGAGGGAAAAAAAACCCAGTAAAAAATAGCGATTTGTTTATGTTTTTCACTATTCACATCTCAAAATCCACACATCCAACTGAAATGAAACTTGCCAGGTTAAGAGCTCTGCCCCACAACATTGTGCATGTAAAATTTTGTGCAAATCTATTGAATGGTTGTGAAGTTATTAATGTGCAAAATTTGAGGTTTAACACAGAAACTTCTTCTCAACCCTAACTATAGGGGTGCTACTGCACCTCTATAATATATATATATATATATATATATATATATACTAAAACACACACATATATATGCAGTCTTCATGCAAAACATCTCAGGCCTTTAAAAGCAAAAACATGTGAGGCCACCTCAGAAGGACTGAATGAAAAGCTGGACAGTCTATTGTTTTTCAGTACAGAAAACCAAGTTCAGTGGCGGTGAAACCCCAAACTCATTTTTTGTAATTTGCCATGCTTTCATTTCAGAATACTTACAGTTTAGCACACTATAGTTCTGTACCCCTCTGCATGATACCTTTCTGTATGTGCTATTTACTTTTCGGTTCCTAATACCAAAGTCTTGGACTTTGAAAAGGCATGTTCTGAATAATTTAGATGATCTTATTCAACAGCCCCAGACATACTTTCATAAAGATTATCACACTTTGCAAAAGACCACACTATCTCAGCATAGCCAGATAATCACATATATCATAAATGTTACCTTTCCATGTACTTTGCCTTTCATAAACATTGTTTATTTTACAAAGTTTTCACAATAGAATATCCCCAATTTCATTTGTGATATTCAGGTCAAGCAGCTAAACGTATCTTGTCACTTGGATCCAAACTCAGACATATGTGTTAATTGAAATATATAGTTGCTGCTTATTCTATTTAATTCATACATCAAGTTTTGTGTGAGTGTCTTTACTGTAATCCTGATAAACTCATTTACATAATTGTATATTTACTATGATATGTAAGGGACACAAACTGGTATCAGGGAAGGGGCGTTAAACATATATATGCATCAGAATGCTGAAATTACATGTGACAACCAAAAACTGATAACTGCAGCATATCTTAAGCATGATTATTTATGTTTTAAATAAAGGGATGGCAATTGAAGGGGCACCACTAGACACCAGGAAAATGGTGGCTCACTGCTGTCACTGCAGTCCACAGCACGAGTTCCAGCTGTGGCTACAGAACTCAAAAAAGTCCTGCTGTTCTTATACAAAAAAAGAAGGTGAATAGCTCTTCTCGCTAAGCTGGGTACCCTGGCTTTTGGGTGCCCAGAAAATGTAGTAGAAGTAGAACATCTTTTTTTTATACAGGAATAGATTTTACATACACATCATTAAGTCAAAAAACCAAAAAAAAAATTTCAAGATGGTCCTGTTTTATACCTAAAAAGTCACACATATAAAAACATGCAATCAAATTGCAAAGAAGTAAACTTAGTTATTTACAAATTAATTTGTACCCTCAACTCACTCAAAAAATACATTACATAAGACACTATAAGTTCAATTGAAATGTTAGTTTTCTTGAAGTGTGACTATCATTAATCGTTACACATAGATCTCATATTTAGCTCATGTATAAGAGACTTTATAAAATGTTTTGTACTTTGTTCCCCGATATTTCACATTATATCTATTGGATTCCAAATTTGTGCAAACATAGCAGTAAATGTCATGTTTCCAAATCTATTTTTATTTTTTATTCAGAGATGTTTGTTTTTAGAGTCTCTTAGATTGTATTTGTGTTTACATTCGTTACCAATTTTTAAGTTAGATATTTGGGCTTTTTAGAAAGTAATACTGATGTGACCATTTCATTTTCCTTTTATTTTCCAGTGACTGATAACCAACCCAAAAGATTGTACATTTCACAATGATGTTTTTGATAGTCACATTTCAAAATGCATTTCTGTTAACTTAAAAAAAAAAACAACAACAACAAAAAAAACACACCAGGATCTACCTAAATGGGTCCAATTTTGCTAGTGTCAGGTGTTTGTTTTTTAAAGATATTATTTTTATGTACTTTAAATGTTTGTAGATTTAAACAGTAAAAAGAAAATGGAGGCATTTTGAAAAATGATTTTTTTTATCAAAAAAAAGGATCAGCTCCATGTGAAAAAGGATCATTTTTCATGTGCAACAAATTCTTTTCTTGTTCCAAGCAGCTATCCAAAAGACTGTATTGAGCATGTTCAGAACATAAATTTTAAAACTGAATAACTTTGAAATGGATTCATATTTTTTCTTGAAACCTGCAAAAGACACATCTGTGGGCTAAGCCCTTTCTAACACAAAAATTTCAGACCACAACTTGAAACCATCTGGGTGCAAGACAATGAAAAAAACCCAGCAAGAAAACAGTGATTATGTTACTTTTTTTACTATTCACGTCTCGGAATCTGCAGACTTGAGCAGAATGAAACTTGCCACATCAAGAGATCTACTCTCCCCCCCACCCTGAGAATGCACAGTATAGCCTAGAGGTTAGAGTAACAAGCTGTGAATAAGCTTACTATATCCAGCAGACCTGGGTTTCATTCCCACAAACTTCAGTTGCATACTGTGCAACTCTGAGCAAGTCACTTTACCACCCCAGTGCTCCTGGGTCACCCCTGAAAATGGGCACTTGTGCCTAGTGGGTCTACTTGGTTAACAAAAGAATAAAATAAAAAAATAAAGTATTTCCCCATTCTGGTCTCTCTATCTTAAAAAGAATATTAAGATTGTGGAGGGAATACACTGAAGAATAACTAAACTGATATCTAGGCTATCTTACAATGAAAGATGCTATTAATTGGATCTGTTGAGCCTGGGGAATAGGAGACTGAGAGATAACTTATTGTTACTGTACAGATTACTAAAAAAACAAGAATTAAGATCACAGTGAAGCATTGTTTATAATCACAGGTCAGTGAACCTCAGGTCCCACTGCAACCAACTAATGATTAGAGATGTTGCAAAATTAAATTTCACCCACAAAATTGCCATGAAATCAGCAATTTCGCCAAGTGAAACATTTTGCGAAATTCTGCCATTCCATGAAATTTTTTGTCAGGTGCAAACTTGCAAAGTTACGTTCGCAAAACTTGAAATGTCACCATGAAATGCACAATTTCAATACATTTTGCCTGAATTTCACCAAATCTCACCAAATTTTACCTGAATTTCACAGTTTCGCAAATGAAATTTTGCATTTCATGATGCAATTTCACATTTCATCTATGGAATTTTGCATTTCAAACCAGCAAAATATTTTGCAAAATGTACGAATGTTGTGAAATATTTTGCAGAATGAAATTTTCTAATTTCACACATCTCTGTCAATACCAATGGTTAATACTAATAAGAGAGATAATTTCTTTACTGTAAGGGCTATGAAATTCTGGAATACACTACTGCAATACCTTACTGAAATCCATGAATTTGAGCAATTTAAAAGGGAGATGGACAATTATCTTGCAGTTACCAAAGCCAGGGATCAATATGCCCATTGAGAGTGGGAGACAGTCCAGATGAGCATAGTGCCATCTTCTGCCATAGATACTGAGTACTACAGAGTAAGTCATATAAAACTTATTTAAAAAACACTTTCAGTAAAACCCATTTTATAAATGCAATAAGACACTCAAGGATTTGTGCATTGTGCTATCACAATGCAAACCTAGAGGCTGAAGGCACTCCACCTGCAGCAGCATCTTGCCTCTCTATGCCCATGGATGAGCATTGTGATAGCACAACACACACCTTTTCTTGACTTATTGTTTAGTTACCAAGTAGCAGGTAATTGTTCATCAATAATAGCATTTTAATTTATCTTATATAGCAGTAGTATGGCTGATGTCTATGTCTCCAGCATGGTAAAGAACCTCCCATCAAGCCAACATAGTGAGATAACGAGTAACTTTCCAAAATGAAGTAGAACACTTCTTCACCAATAACAGTAGGGAAAGAGGCAAGGATGGAGGTAAGAAGTGCCAGAGTGCTGCTTAACTCCTTTCTTGCGTCTGTCGCTACTGCTGCTGCTGCTGACAATGGCTATCCTCTGCTGGCATCTTATACTCTGGGCATGCACTATAGTACATAGGACCAGAGGGGTAATGACATCACTAGAGGAATGAATGACAAGGTAACAATTCACAAAAAAAGAGTTCATAGATATTAAGCACAGGTTTCTCCAGTTTTGCCAAGAGGGAACCTTGAATCCTGACAGCACACAGACCTAAGGTGGAGCAGAGAGGAGAACCCACCTGGTGAGCTGGAGTGCTGCTTACCTCCCTCCCTCTCTGCCTCTTTCCCTACTGCATGTAAAGCATGTTTAATGGGATTTCTGTTAAATTGTCAACATGTTCTTCACAGTTCTGGTAACTGATGGATAGAAGTGGGTGTGCTTCTCTGGTCTGCTGGAAACTGTCAATTGGCTCCAGCTCTAAACAGTTATTAGTTCTATGATCAGTAACTGAACTCCGAAAACTTATGCCCAAAAAGATGCCCTAGGTTTTGCTTAAAAATTATTCTAATCCTTCCATTGTTGGGGTCAGTAAGATCAGTGAAGGACAAGAAAAATAAATAGCACTAACAATAAAATAATACAAAATAAGTAGTATTTCAACCACACACAACTGCTCTTGAGATGACAAAACAATGTAATTTTATTTATGTACAGTAGAATTATTTCTATGCCCCCTGCAGTCAAATGAATTGCATCCTAATCTCCCTACTGGCTCCACTGTCATTGTCTAGAGTTTGATTAGGTCTTGCAAAACCAGAGAGCCATTTTTAATGTAACCCCCCACCCCAAGTACTGCATCCTTGTTTAACAGTCGATGCTGTTGATGCTGTTGAATCAGCACTTGGTATTGTTTTTTAAAACAGAAGTACACTCTGACTCTTTCAAAACAGATGCCTGTGTTCTCAGAAGTGACTCGTCCAATCTTCATTAAAACACATTGAAGTCTCCCCCCCCACCATCTTGTGTGTGCTGATGTTTAAAGGACATACCCAGGCTTGTCAACAGATGTCTTTTTTCAGTTGTCTGTTCTCTGCATGTCAGGGGACTCCCGTCAGTATTGCTTTTTGTGGGGAGTGGGGTGATCTAGCTTCAAAGGATGAGGATATTGCTCAGGAGTTAAAGAGGACAGAATAGTAACCCAGAGGCTGAACTAGCATTTCTTCTTCCCTGCCATCCCATTGGGAGACACCCATGTAACTCAGTTGTGGCAGGGGTTTGTCTCTCTCGCTCTCTCTCTTTCCTGCTATCTCTTCTCCTATCTCTTATGCATGCTGATGTTTAAGCAACATTACAAGGCTTGCCGACAAGGGACTTTACTCAGTTGTCTATTTTTTGGATGTCACAAGACTCCCATTGATACTGCTGTAAGTGGGGGTGGGGCAGTCCAGCAACAAGGGATAAGTATGTTGCTTAGGACTTAAGATGAGTAAAGGAGCAGCAGAACTGAGACTCCAAGGCTGAACTAGCATTTCTTCTTCACTGATCTCCGAGTGGGAGACAACTGGGCAGCTTATTTGTGGCAGTGGTTTCTTCCTACCCCACCCCACACACCCCTCTCTCTCTCTTTCTCTTGATAATGACCCTTCAGCTGGTATTACTGATTGCAGCTCTTTCATATTGCAAACATCTGGGGTGACTGTAAATCTGGAGGTCAGTCACTAATCCTCTGCATCATACTTGGGACCATGGCTCTCTGCCAACAGGCTAGCCTCCTATTGCCACTCTCCACCTGGAGCTCTCACACAGCTGAGACCTGCACTCTCTGATCTGGATCAAGTATTGGATGGGTCATGTGATAAAATGTCTATTATCCCCAGCCAGCACTGAAGCTTGGGGTGGAGGTGTGGAAGGACAGGGAACTCTTGTCAGTACTCCCTAAAGATTCTTATCTAGGTCTAATCTTAACCATGGAGTCTCCCACCAAGGAAATTGATAAATTTTAAAGCAAATCACTGAAGTACCTGCAGCTGGAGCAAGTCAAGAAAATCTAGCTTTGCCTCCAAGGGCTGTAAATACCCTCTTTTTTATCCCCCCCTTTTTACTCACCATTTGCCAGCACTGTGATTTATATGAAGTGAGCTGTGTTTGTGTCACATCTACTCTCAGTATACATTTGAAGGTCATATTTTGCAGTGTACTGTCAATGTTTGCATGTGTGATATGAGATGCAGTTTCCCAACTCAGAGATGTTGCAGGCTGCTCTCAGGGAGTATTATTTTAATATTAGTGTTCAAACTTTATAAAGGACTTTTCCTATCAAAAGCTGACGTCTGCTTGTACAGTAGTATGCTTTCCCCATATCTGATGTGGCTGATGATGCAGCTCTTCTCTGTACAGCAAACCTTGTTCTTGTATTGCTTCAGTTTCACAGAGGGAGAGAAAATATGTCTGCAGCTTTGTGAGCCTACAGGCACAGCAATAGTTAATTAAGCAACAGGCTGGTTTGTGAAGAAAATGGTGAGGGGTGAAGTGAAACAAGACACTGTCACTGACTCACAGGTCTCAGTCCATAGAAGAGAGGAGGCAGGCCAGAGCAGTGGAACTTGCCTAGCTATCTAGTAAATAGGGGAGATTGAATGAGCATCAGTCGAAGAGATAAACAACAGAGAAATGAAATTATTTTTAGACTCCTTTCTGACTCAGCTACTGCTTTTGGGCTTTGTGTTCGGAACAGCACTGATACATCAGAAAGGTGCCTGTTAGACCAGCTGTCAGTGTCACACTACAGCCTGCAGAATCAGAGGAAGGGGTGCAAATCAGGGACGAGGATGGTTAATCTGCAGCCTAGTATTGTGCCTGACACATTGCTGGTCAGGCAGCTCTATTTTGAACTAGTATGAAAAATTGTCCAGTAGACCCCAAATTCCCCCTCCTTCCAAGGAAGACACACACACAGATCTTGGTGGAAATGCTGCAGCCGAGAATTTATTTTTACATCGAATATTAATATTGATCTTTATTGTTATTACTTCATTATTCATACTTCTATATTCATATTAATAGTCTATAATCTCATAATCATTGAGCAGTGTGCACTGCCGGGAGGATGATCCATACCTCAGACACCCGCACCGCCCATCAACCTGTGCAATCCCTTCCCGTGCATGCTGAGGTATCCCTCTTTGATAGCAAAGTAGGTCATGTGGCCAAGGTTCTGGCAGCTGCCCCTCATCTGGCATTGCCCCCCATCTGGCATCACTGACCTTGCAGTATGCACTGCTGAGGTTGGACCTAGATCCCCCATGCAGGTGCAGATCTTGTTATCCACCATCCTCACATGGACCAGGGGCAATGACACCTTTGGGAGAACTGGCAGAGTACCCTTTTTCCCTGCTACCCTACTCATGCATTCCTCCCATGCCACCACTTGGCTGTGACAGTCTGCAACAAAATTATCCTGTCACTGAACACTTATGAACCCTACCCTGTGCTGTACTTTTATCTGCAAATGCATAATCTACATTGGGTTAGCTATTTGCATTCCTATGCATGAGAACTCGTATCCCTATTTTGATTAACGCACCCTACCATCTTACTTTATCTACATATATCAATATGTTTTTGTTTTATTTACTTTTTTTTAGGGCTGTTGGTGGAGTCTATAGCCCTTCTGTCATCTATCAGATTGTAGTTCTAAAACAGCTTTTCGTGGAACTCCCTTTTTAGACATTTGGATGTATTCCTTCAAAGCTGCAAAGTAGTGCATTCCCCCTCTGATTTTTGCTATTTGCTGCTCTGTGTTAAAGGCACCTGAAGGAAGGGGGTTGCTACTGTATTGTACCTCAGAACTTCTCAGGATATTACCAAAAAAAAAAAACATTTTAAACTGCTGTTTCTATCATCTGTCCAGCTAAGTCTAACAGATGTAGTCTATTTCTTTCAGCAACCTAGGGGTTAACTCATTATATGATGTCTGTAGTCTACAGTGTCAGATTACAAAGCATGAACCTGCACTCTGTGAGCTATTTCATTCCTATGAGCAAACATACGAGCTGCAGGCGAGGGGGGGGGGCTGTAGCCCCATCACTTTTTTTTGGCCTGAAGGATCTTGCCCTTTAAACAAACAAACAAAAAAGTAAGCATAAACTAGCATGACAGAGTTAATTAAGTCCAGCTCCCAGGCACACGTGGAACAAAAAAGGTGCTTCTTGCATATTTGCTGTTTCTGGAGTTGGAAGTGTCAAGTGGAAAGTGCTTTTAAGTGTGTGTGTGAGTGTGTGAGTGTGGTGTGTGTGTGTGTGTGTGTGTGTGTGTGTCTGTGTAAAATCCTGCTTTGGGATGGGCCATGTGATGCAGACTGCTCATCTCTTATCTAGGATTTACGATCTGAGGCTCAGCTACACTGTTTGAGTGAGCATTCTCTCCCATGCAGCAGAAGGTCAGTGTAAAACTAAACTAAAATGAAAAAAAAAAACAGATTTACAGAGAGGGATAGAGTACTTAAATGGACTCTGTTTGGAGTCGGGAGGTTGGTTATTACATGGATCTGGAATCTGTGTACTGGAGTTTAATGTTTGTTTACAGTTTATAAATGTAATAAATGTAATGTAATAAATATATACATATGTTTTCCTGTGGTAACCAGGTAAGGCCAACTAGGCATAGGTGCTTGTTTCTAGAGATGGCCCAGGAACACTGGGGAGATTAAGTGACTTAATCAGAGCCACACAGTATGGAGGGTGTGGGAATCAAACCCATGTCTGAATGCTGGATGTACAAAGCCCATGTATAGCTCATTACTCTAACCTCTAGGCTATACTGCCAGCCCCATAAATAGTGAACAATTTAGACTGGGCTGTTAATATCTCAAAGGAGAACTGTCCTGAATCAACAGACATGCATTTTTGAAGAAGTAGATGTTATTTTTTAAAATACCCGTTCTCATTTTGTTACTGCTTAATCTTAACTGGCTTTTTGGTAAATTCAGTGAGTGTTTATGACTCACACACTGCTGACATTGACCATTTTAAAACAGTATGATCTTGCCAAGAACTTACATTGTTGGTACAATGAATCTGTGTTCTAATTTAGAATTCTTAGGTACATGGGGACATAAACAACATCATACAATTCTTAGATGGTACTTTGCAGCAGTGTGTAACCCATAAATATATAATGGGTTAACTAAAAGGCCAGAAAAAATGGGGAAGAAACAGGAGACCCACTATATGAAAAAAGCTTCTAGAGGAAACATTACTCACAGGTTCAGCGCAGTTCTCCTTTAACTAAGCTTGTAGTGAATGTCAAGTATTTTATCTGACTGGTAAGGAACTCTGTTTACAGGGATTTGGAGCCATCTACAGGGAAATTCTTCCCATAGACTTGCGATAGTTATACAGGAAAACAGAGGAATTTGGCTTCCACTGGAAATAATGTAATCTACAGGAAAACATAGGAAAATTGCCCTGCAGTTACAAGAAAAAAGGCAAACTTAATCTGGGAGCACTGACACACACACATACACACACACACACACACACACACACACACACACCAGCAGCACTTATTATGACTAAATAAATTCAAGAGGACTGATTTAGCAGCATGGCAGTTTTGATGATTGTGACTAAACAGCACTATATAACACCAACAAGAAAATAACTTAGGTCATTCGGTAGCTGTTCACAGCCCTATCGGCTCTGGCTAGGGCTTGTTTTAAATGCCGTGCCTGATCCTAACTCATAACATCCCTATGGAGGAGGCTAAAAACCTGGTAAAAACCCCAGGAGGGAAAAAACAGGAAAAGTGATTCCCCAACACCTAATGTGATCACCCATATTGGGTCAAAGGGGGGGCCTTCCTCTCACCTACCCCTTCACCCTCATTCAAGGGAATGGGAGGGTGGGAGTTCCAGTGGTCAGAGGAGACAAAGGACAGAACCTCGGGCAGCAATCCAGCATATCCCACTGACTTCTCCCCAGCCAAACCCCACCCTCATCAGAGTGGTATGGAGATACCTATCCCCGGGGTGTATCCAGGCCTGCTATCCACTCCAGAAAGTAGGCATCCCTCTACATAACTTGGTTAGAAGGGGGATGGGCCTCCCGGACAAATGACTGGCTGCTGCAATGCTTAGGCAGCTTATTTATTGTCCAGTAGGCCCCCAATTCCCCCCTTTCTAAGGAAGACACACAAAAGATCTTGGAGGACATGGCTGCAGCCATGCGTTTATTTTTGCATCGAATATTAATATTGATATTTATTGTTATTACTTCTTTATTCATACTTCTTATTAATATTAACATTCTATAATCTCATAATCATTGAGCAGCATGAGCTGCCGGGAGGATGCACCATACCTCAGACACCCACACTGTCCATCAACCTGGGCAATTCCTTCCAGTGCATCCTGAAGTATACCTCATTGGTAGCAAAGTAGGTCATATGGCCAAGGTTGTGGAGGCCACCCCCATGCACTGCTGAGGTTGGACCTAGATCCCCCATGTGCATACAGATCTTGTGAACCACCATCCTCATGTGAACCAGGGGCCTTGATAGCTTTGAGAGAACTTGCATCATTTCCTTTTTCCCCGTACCTTCCTCATGTGCTTCTCATGCACCACCACAGGCTGGACCAGGTCCAACCCACCAAAACCGCTTGCTCAACCATACACTCCAAGATCCTCTGAAAATCTTCTAATAAGCTATCCAATTCTTTCTCTCACACTTCCCCTCCTTACCCATTGCCAGGCCCAGGCGGGTAATGTGCATCTTATCATGCCTCACTACTGCAACCCCAAGGGCTCCATAAAAACTCTCATTTCTCTGTTAATACTCATGCAAGCTCTATTCATTGCTACACCACTACTTGCATATGGCCAGTGCTCTCTCATCAACTTGTGAGACCAGAGAAGTGTTGTATGGGGCCACCAATCCTTAATGGAACATAAATTGCCCTTCATTGCAAGCAGCAGATTCACTTTCTTCCTGTAGCCCAAGTCTTCTCCACCCAAGTGAATCAATAAAATGTCAGACGTCTTCCACCGACTAGCATCTCTCACAACTTTGGAAGCAACCCCTTCCAATCCATACCATTAACCCATAGCCACCTGATCTGGGCTGCATGTTCCTTCCCCCCCGCTGGCCCGCTGCTCTCTTAGCTGCCCACCAAATGAAAGAGTGTCCAAGAATCCATATGCTCAGAGTGTAATCCTTTGGGCCTGTAAGACACAAGAAAATGTTACTGCAAGTGTAGCCGTATATAGCGCAAGAATGTCTGGGACCTCCAATGTACCAGAGCCTGAATCTCCAAATCAGATAGGCCCAAACTTCTGGCAATCATTGTGGCTCCTATCCAGAAGGAATGGGTGCCATATCCATTAACATTCAGCCCCACCTGCTGAATTGCCTTCCTTAGTATGAACCTGAATTGATATGCCGTCACTGGCTTTCCCTCCTGGTGATGAAAGAAGGCTTCCCCTAACTCGGGGCAGGTCACCCAGTAGTCAGCGATCATGTGACCCACCGGCCAACCAGATCCTTTTGGCGCCTTAACTTCATACCAGCACCCTGCTCCCCAGTGCTCAGTCTTAAACCATTGTAATTGGAAGTAGGTAGTTGTCCCCACTGATATCACATCCTGTGCCAATAAACCAGGGGTGCCTTTATTAGCTGTGGCTTGCATGAGCTCCGACACCCTAAATACCTCCACAGAAAGCAGCCAGAAACAAGGTTTTGAACAATCGGACTTTGTACTCATTTCAGCAGATCATGGGCAGAACCCCCCAGATGCTGACCAGAAATGCCAGGGTGATGGCCCGCCTCACATCCTGAGGGTTAAAAATCTCCCTATGCCAGCCCTCTAGCAGCTTGCACACTTTAAATGCCCTTGTGTTATCCGCCATCCCCATGGCCCTTGCCAACCACGATAGACCAGCAAGATGCCGACCCATCACCCCAGGTGAACATCCCACTTGTCTGCTGACCATGATGTATTTGCACAATTGGTCCACTGGAATGGGCCAGATGTCCGCCCACCCTGTGGCCTCCTGAGTGGCGATGTAATGTTCTACCCCCTTGACAATACGCCTCTTTTGTTCTGGGCACAATGGAATTACCTATGCATCTCCAAGTCTCTCGTTCACCACCTCCCACAGGAAGGATAGTACCCTTTGTGGCTGCTTGTCTGCTGCTGGTGCCAAGTTGAAAAATCTCTGCCACTGCTAATGAGATAAAGCATTGGCAATTCCATCGTCAGCTCCAGGGATGTGCACTGCCTTAAAAGTAATATTAAACAGCATGCATTTTAATACAAAAAACAACATTAAATCCCTCAAAGGGTGAGTACCTTCCTTGGGGGCTCTGATTTTTCAAAAGCCAGAGGCACCCAAAGTCCTTGCACACCTGCTCAAAGGGCCAACAATGTCCCAACAGATCAGAGAGCCTGCTGGACCAACAAACAAGAAATCATCAAGGTAGTGCACAATGGCTTCACTACCTGCCACCTATGATGTAACCCAATGCAGAAAAGTGCTGAACAACTCAAAAACTGCACAGGCAACCTTACAGCCCATGGTCGTACAATTGTCAACATAGTAGTTGCCTTCGAACTTCATGCCCAGCAGTATTTTGTTATCTTGATGAACTCAGAACAGGTGAACTGCTGAATCATTGTCAGCCTTTACTATGAGTGCCCCTGGGCCTGCTGACTGGACCACTACTATGGCCTTGTCAAACGACTGATAATGTACAGGTCTGTGTAGGGCATAGATATGATCATTCACCGAGTCCCCATCTGGGTATGGCAGGTGGCTGATCATAAGAAACTCACTCAGGTACTTCTTGGGCACTAAGCCAATAGAAGAAACCTGTAGATTCTCCCACAGAGGCCTAGTGAAGGGGCCACTCATGCTCCCCAGCCACATCTCCTTCTTCAGTTTTTCCCAGACAACTTGTGGCTGATCCTTGGCAGATTTCAAGTTGTCCACCTCATATGCCCTCCTGGGGCCAGAGTAAGGAATCCTGAAACCTTCTGAGAATCAGTCTTCCAACAAGTCGGTGGCTGCTCTGTCTGGGTACTGGTCTAGCCAAGGCTTAATCCTTTTTATCCATACCAGGAAGACTTACCACCCAGGGACTTTGGAAACTTACCTTGAAATCCTCTCCCACTCCCTTTCCCCCCACATGCTGAGGAACACTGAAGAAAGAGATGTTATTTCCCACAGGTCATGCATGCGTGCCTGAATGTACTGCTGGTGTGTGTGCATGCAGATTGATTGTAAGTGTAGCACAACTGTTGGGCTGTAGTCTCTGTGTTGCATTGTGCTGATGCCTTGATGGGAAGTCTGCTGTCGGTGTGCTGCATTCCTCCTCCTTGCATGACATCCACCATAAGTGGCATGTCCAATTTGCCCCAGCCTAATGCAATGTCCACCTGGCACTTAAGACGAAATTCTTTGTCATCGTCTAGCCAGACTGAACCTCCCTTTTTCCTATGCAGCAAGGAAATCTGATCCATGTAGTTGAGTATTTCTACCCCTAGTTTCTTGGTGCGAAAGGACCATGGCATAGATGAGAAATGCCACCACCCAATTGTCATAAATACATAAAACCTTGACTTTCTTTCAATCTAGTTCATCCTCATTATCCTTTTTCCACTCCGTGGGCTCCACGGGTCTGTTTAGGAGGGAAGAATATCGAAGTATTCCTTATTTTTAAATCTGCTGCCTGACCTTTTCCATCAAATGGGTATACACCAGAGTGCTGAGCCCTGTATAGGGGTTCTGTGAAGGAGCAGGAGCTGGCTTGTCAGGCATCGATTCATTCTTCCCTGCACTGGCCCTGCCCAGTCCAGTCTTACTTTTAATTTCTGCCACCAGATCCTCCACCACCCCCACCAACTGCGTCAAGCGATCATATGCAGCCACCCATAAGCTAGCTTTGACCCTAGGCTGCTCACTTTCTGCCCCTTCCTTGTCTGAAGAGTCCAATGCCAACGGTGACACACCACCATCCATCTCTACCATACCAGCCTCTACCTGTCCTTCTGGTTCATTGTCAGACTCCTCACCCCTAACAGCCCCCAAGACCTGTCTTACCTGATTGGCACCTACCTGTGACCCATCAGGGTTCTCCTTACCTTCGGTTCAGGGGACCTTTAATGGTGGTAGTGGCTTTCCTCCTCCTGCCCTCTTCTTTGCTGGAGATGAGGGAGACTCATCTAGCCCTTCTAATTAAGCCTCCAGCCATGCCGCACCATTCTTCTTATATAATGCTTGAAGCGTCTCCTTGGCTGCCGCCAGCATCTTGGGTGATGGGTTTCTCTTCCTGGACGTCATGGCCTGTAAGACAACTTAATGCCCACCCCCCTAGAAAAGATACATTAGTACTGTCACAGAGCAGAATCCCAACTGCAGCAGTCCCCTGCAGGGTTGCATGCACATTACCAAGAGAGACAAAGATAAATTGAAGGGGGAGTTGAAGGTGAAATTAAATGGATTGCCATAGCAGGAGAGGGGGGGGGAACACTGCACCTCAGGAGTGCAGCATCCCTCCATGCTGTACTACAGTGTTATATTGGGATTTAACCCAGGAGTCTGATGTGGGGCTAGAACCCATAACCTTTTAATCTTCCAGTTTCAAAGGCAAGAGTGCAACCTACTGAGCTACTGGTACTGATAACGGAGAGGTGGGGGGTGCCACACAACACCTAGGGTTCCCTGAGGTAAACTACCCCATCCATGTGCAGAATAGCCCTAGTGTCCCTGAATGAAAGTCAAGTCCTAATCACAAGAGCACTACTGCCAATTTTAAATTCCCCATAGCCAATTATGAGTATATGATATTTATGTGTTATGATGTCCCCCACCTGGAAACCCAATGATTTTAAACTTCCAACCATACTCCTTGAGGGCTGTGGTATTCAAACCCAGATCTCCATTACCATAGCCCAGAGCCATAGACACTACACTAACTTGCCAGAAAGAGCTGAAAAAACTATTGTACAGTACGTGGCAGTCCTTGGTCAAAGAGTGTGTTTGGTCCTGGAAGTGTCATGTACCAGGCCTTCAAACCAAGAAATATGGAAGCTATAGGGAGGTGGAACCAGCAGTTCCCCATATGCTGATAAAGTGATCAACTCCCGATGGGCACCACCATCTTGGCACCCAATCGCTGTACAGCAGCCACTCACAATATGGCCACCGAACTCGTGGCTCATGTGAGAACTCAGGTCCAAAATCCCAGCCGGAGCTCTGGACTCGAGAGCCTCATAGGTCATGAGAATCACTGGTAGTCTGCTCACCACTAGTACCGCATGGGAGCGAGATTGAGCAGTGATGGAGAATCAAGGAAGACTGCTCTCTCACTCGCCTCTGGCCCTGATGGGAGTTTTCTGTGTTCTGTGGGCGCCGCGTCACCTGCCAAAGGACCACAAAGAACCCTGACCAAAGGAGGATCCATCGGTGCACAGTGGCAGGTAAAGGAGTCAATCAGCCATGAGTGCACTTGAGAAGGGGTGACAAATGTAAAGCCGGTGGCTGGAGGGGGAGAAGGGAGGGGAAGCAATGAGCCTCTCACCTAGCCTGGCAGAACCGTGTCAGCCTCCTATATTGGCCCTAGGAACAGCCGCCACCAAAAATGGAAAAATAGCAGAGTACCTAGCTGGTCACAGAGCAAATGCCTTGCTGAGGACCGCACGATACTGCACCATTATCACTGATAGGTACCAGGCTAAATATGACCCTCAACCCTGCTGACTATTCAACAGCTTTGGAATAATTTTGGCATATATAAGAGGTAGAGATATCTGCAGGGCACCACCATGCCCATTCCTCTACCTCTAGTCTACATACTAATGGCACAGGGTCAAAATGTCACACGGCAGAATGCCGTGTGACTTAATCACGTTGCGCGATTTATTTATAACTTTTGATATGTGGGGACTCTGCCCCACATCCTCTATAGGGCTGCACCACGGACTCCCCTACTTAGGATTCTAACTTTGGGGGTCCAACACAGATATAGCGCACAGGTTCAGGTTCGCAGATAATGCCGTATGCTTTAGCGCATACAACATTATGACCTGGTAGGCATACTAACATACTAAAATGCCAGCAGAGAAGGCCTAATGGTCTAACGAGTCTGCTCAAGAGTCAGTACCCACAACAGGCACTGTTGCTGCCTTCTCTGCCCCTCTCTTGGATCCCACCACCCCCCGTCTGAAGTACCCCCCCAGTGTTAGCATTACTGGGCTTCACCCTCCTCCTACACCTGTCCTAGCCTCTCTTGAACCCCTCCATAGAATCCACATCCACCAGCTCCTCAGGCAGTGCATGCCATGGTTCCACCACCCTCTCAGTGAAGTAATGCCTCCTTCTCTCTCCCCTGAGTCTCCCTCCCTCCAGCCTCTAACCATGCCCCCTGGTGGCCCCTCCCTCCCTCTGCTGAAACACCCCATTTAGACTTACCCTGTTTACTCCTTTTAGATACTTGAATACCTCAATCATATCTCCTCTATCTTTTCTGTCCTCCAGAGGTACTCTCTGGAGGACAGGAAAGTAGGGGAGATATTGAGTTCCTCAAGTCTACCCTCATAGGACCTATCCAGCAGACCATGAATCAGTCTAGATGCTCTCCTCTGGACCCTCTCCAGTAGTGCAATGTCCCTTTTTAAGTGTGGACACCAAAACTGCATGCATTATTCAAGTTGTGGTCTAACCAGACAGTTATACTGAGGGAGAATCACATCCCGGCTTCTTGACGTTATCCCCTACTTTACATTCCTGTTCCCCCCTGACTCTTAGGGCCTATAGGCTGCCTTACCTGAGAAGGACTGCCTGGACTTCTAGCTGTTCTGGTTGTCAGAGGAGACAAAATACAGGACACTGGGCAGCAATCCAGCATATCCCACTGGTACCTCCTCATCCAAACCCCCCTCACTGAGGGGCATGGAGATAACTATCCCTCAGGGTGTGTCCAGGGCCTGTTGACCACTCCCAAAAGTAGTCGTCCCCCTACATAACTCGACCAGGAGGGGGAGGGGCCCCTGGACAAATGGCTGGCTGCTGCAATGCTTGGGCAGCCTATTTATTATATCACACTGACCACAGTGAGTAAAGACAGTGAGAACATCTTGAGCATGGAAGGAAGCTTGAGAAAGTAAGATGCCAGCAGTGGTGCCTGTTCAACTTTGCAGTGAGACCAGTTGCTGAGCATGAATTTAAATTAAGCATCTCTGTGTCCAACAGCATTACATTACAAACCTTTAAAAGGCACAGAGTTGTCTTCAGTGAGGAAAGGGGGAAACTTAAGGGGAGGAGAAAAATAATTTAAAAATACTGTATATGAAAAGATATCATGGAACATCCTGTGTCAGTTCAATTGTGGAACTCACTGCGACATTTTTTTTAACTAATACATGTAAGCTGGCAGATTCTAGACCTGTTGGCAAAACATGACACAGAAGCCCAGATATCACAGAAAAAAGTTTATTTCAAAACATGCAGAAGGACAGCTTACCAGTTGGGAGTTAGAAACCTCCTAGCACTGCAGTGACATCATGCAAACACAAAGAAAATCAGTCTTATACAAGTTCTTATACTAAGAGATAAGAAAGTACACTACTAGGTAATGGGACCGTCCAAGAAGGTGGATAGAAAATACAGTAATTCTATTGGTAGACAGTTGTAGGCAGTTGCACCTATGACAGTTAAATCATTACTTGTTTTACATGTAAACACACTGATAAAAGTAAAGCTAGCTGAAACTAGTTCTGAATAGCAATACAAAAGATGCTTAGTTTGCACAATGATAAAGGATGTGCTAGCTGCATAGCTTAGGACAAACAACTGTCATGAGGCCTACATGAAGCAATAGTAACACTATTAGGGCCAAAGTTTAACTAGCATATAGCCCTGTTATGATACTACATTCATATGCACATGTGTATCACAGAAGCACTTAGCACTATATTATATCCCATAGTACCTTGCTAAGCATAAATGTATGTGTACCATATGCTGCACTAAGTATAGGATTGTAGGGGTGGTTCAGGTCAACATACATGAGTACCAGCCTGAGGGAAGGAACTTAAGAGGTTGGGTACCTGCCATCCTTTTTTTGCCAAAGGGTATGGTAATCTTCATGGTCATCATCATCTGTGGCCATGATGAGCAGAGAGCTCCCAGTCATTGATTCTGTACCTTGAGTCGAGATGAGTCGAGAGATAACCTGTGGTCCCTGACTGTCCCTCCTGCCTAGGCTACAATACTTCCCCACCTCCTCCATTCTGGCAGCAGAAAGCTCAGGCAGCCACTTGTTGTCCTGAGAGTGAATTCTGAGTCCTCATGTCCCACATCCTGAGTTCCTCTGAGTGACCTACTCCATCCTCATGCACTCCGTTCTTGCTCCCACTAAGACTGCTGGCAGCAGACCTTGTCTTGGTGCTACCACTGCTAGGGCTTCTCATAATGTCTCAAGTCAGGTAATGGTGTGATGTCTTTCTCTGCGATGCAGGCCACATTAAGCAGGGGCCAGTGAGCTGCTAGTCTTAAATGTTAATATTATCTGGACTCTCTCCCACCCCAGCAGAGCATGCTGCCTCCTGTAAAATCCAAGCTGAGGATATCATTGTACCGCGTTTCACATATAATGTGTAAATTGTGCAATATTTCTTATATAATGTTTTGTCTGAAAATCTATAGACATAACATTGAAAGAAAAAAATAATCTTACTGCTGCAAATATTCTGTACCCTCATGATTTATTGAATGGTCCTTGAATTTAAATGAGAAGAAATCTGGCTGCAGCCTCCAGTAGCCATACTTTGCAGGAATACAGCACTACTATTTAATCAAAGTAAAACTCCTTTGTGATCAATTGCATTTTATTAGTATGCAAGTTAATTAAAGGCACCCAAAATATGTTAACAGCCAAACTGTCAGTGGGTGGAGGGATTAAAAAAAGTAAGTGCAGTTGGCTTGCTGATTTGCTGGAGGTTATCTGCTTTTCAATGCTTATAAGATGCAGTGCAGTAAAGCTGGCAAACTGGTTTAAACAAATATGGAACTGTATAAGTTAAACACCTGTGTAATTTGCTTTATTAAAAGTGACCATACTTTTGCTTAGCTCATGGTTGAAAATGTGGGGTGAAAGTGTCAGAAAACGAAGTTATGAAGAAACATTGATTTTTTTTGTACATTTGCTCATAACTTTGTTATGCTTGGATATTTTGACTCCACATTTTTAACATAGCCCATTTGTCACCCCCAACTCGTGAACATGACAAGTGACATTTCTCAAATCCTACTCAAAATGTCTTTTCATGCATGTTATGCAAAATTATGTTGTGGCAAGGGTTTCATAAACAACACCTGTCATGTTCATAAGGTGGTGTTGTGAAAAGGCTATGTTAAAAATTTGGGGTTACAATCTCAACAACAAAAAAGTTCTGAACAGTTGTTGATATTTTTCAATGTTTACTCATAATTGTAACCAGCCAATTCCTGGGGTTACTATAATCCCATCAGTTTTAGATCAGGCAGATAGCTTAGGCAGTGACAAAGGGTTTTAAATGCTCTCTGTCAAACATTACATAATCATTTGCCTGGCACTGCTGAGCAGAGGATGAGGTAATGCTCTTTGGAACTCTTTCAGAAGCAGAAGCCACACTTGGCAAGCAGCTGGGCTTGAGAGTCAGTGCAGTCTGAAGTTGGAGTTCATGTGAGAGAGTTCTGAGGGCAAGAGCTGCCTGCTGGCACTCTTGTGAAGAGGGAAGGACCCTCATTTGTCATTTTCCTGCCATAGTTCGGTAACCAACAGCTGGTTCCTCTGGAAGAGGTGGCTACCTGATCCTGTGAAGCCCCAAGAGGGTGAAGATTCTTTTCAATAGAAAGAGAATGGGACTGAAGGTTCAGTGAGTACTTGGGGAAATCCCCCAACAGACTGTAAGAGCTATCATCACTGTTCAAAATGTAAAGACTTTGAGTATATAAGTTAAAGAAATGGACTTGTGTGAGATCTGAGAATTTCAAGTACTTTCCAAGTGTTCTGATGGGAACAAGCATGTGAAAAGTAAACTGTTTAAGAGGGGTTGTTTGATGTCTGTCAGATACAAATGTCATGGACCCTGACACAATGTTTGTGCAGTAGGATGTCTCTTGTAGCCCCTGTGTGGCAGAGAATCCTGTATTCCAGAGTAATGGCAGAGATAATCTAGTCATTGACCAGAGTGAGCTATTCCCTTATTCCAGGTATAAGTAGATCTAACTGGTTACCCAGAGGAAAATGTGTTTTTAGATGTTAACTACAGTCACCTAGTGGTGCTCGACATAGTCCAGAAACCCTGCATATCGCTGGCTATCAAAATAGTCCAGGAACCCTGCATAGAGCTGGCAGTACGTAAAAGTCCATGACTCCTGAATTGGGCTGGACATGTGTGAAAATGTTCTAGAAATCCATGTCTCCTGAACTATGGCTAGACAGGTATGGTAAATGTTTGAGGAAGAAACCAAGAAAGTTGGAAATGTTTTTGCCTGCTACAAAAAGCGCCATCTGTAATTTGCAGTTAGAAGCCATAGGGGCACCACCTTTATTCACTGTTAACACTGTGTCAGGAATAAAAAACATACAGTAAAATCCCAAATTTATTTTTGCTGACAATCCATCTCTGAGTGACTTGTGTGATGTTTTTGGGGCCCCACAGACAGGAGACACAGCATAGCCCTGGCACCTCTCTCTGACCTGAGTAAAAATAGAAATATTGTTTTGTAGCCTACCACTCTGAGATGCCCAAGCCAGGCATTTGCCCTAATGCCAGCAGTGATATCTATTTTCTGCCAACTTATGTTTAATTACCTTGTCTGAGTAATAAATATGGGGTAGCAGTTACATAATGCTGCAATATATTTCTTTTTTAACCCACATTTTCAACATACTTATGTGTTTTACCCCCATCAAATGAACATTGCAGGTGCCATTTTCAAACCCCCTTCAACTCTGTTTTCACATTTGTTTCATGAAGTAATATTTTGGGTCCCTTTTCATAAATGAAACCTGTCATGTTCCTGTGCTGAGGTAGTAAAAACTATTTATTTTGTCTCAGTCCCAGGAAACAACAGTATTATGTGTCACCCTCTTCATTTCCCAGTCATAACAATTTCTCTATTATAACTCATGTTATTAATTTGTTAATTTTAGTCTCTGTGTTATCTATGCTTAACAACTACAGAGAAAATACATGCAAGCAAACATTTGGCAATGAGAAATTATTGTTATTTTATGTACAGAGTTGTGCATTTCACAAAATATTTTGCAGCTGTGAAATTCCGATGGCAAAATGTGGAATTGTGCTGGTCAAATGCAGAATTTCATCACTTGCAGGGAAAAGTACACATTTCAGGGGTGAAATTTCTCATTTTGCACCCGTGACATATTTTGCGGAATGTGCAGAATTTCTTGAAATATTTTGCACAGTGAAATTCATGATTTCTCCTGAATTTTGCTGGCAAAATAAAATTTTGCTGCATCTCAATTTATGTCGGAAAACTTCAGGAAACAGTTGTTGTTTGGGTCATGGAGCCATGTCATAAACTTTAATTAAAAGGCATAATATTGCAAACAGAGGTCAAAGGGCTTGTATGAAAACACATTTCATTTTAGCCTTGAAAGTCAAAGACAATATCAACAACTTCATTGCAAAGTTTAAACTATACAGGATCTAGTTAAAGCATGACATACATGGATTTATAGTTTAGATGAAGGTTTTCACTTACCAGATTTCTCACAAAAATAGTATTAGTTGTCCTCAAGCAGTTCAGCAGATCATAGTCCTTCTCAGCAGCTCAGAAGTAAAGCTTCCACTTGCTTTTTCAGACTGAATCTGATTGGAGAAATTTAATATTAGAAACTATCACCAAATGAAGCCCACCTAATGAATTAGTTAAAAAAAAATGAGAAACAATCCAAACAGAATTAAGACAGCAATTAAAAATTAGTCTGGCTCATTAATCACAGCTGTCCATCCTAGAGGGCACCTCTTTCCTCAGACTGTATTTTCTTACATGTAATGTTGCATTATTATTTTCCCATTTTAGTTTTTTTTTTTTGCTGATCTACTGTAGGTATGTCTTAGTTATAAATATTAGTACCCAAATGCTGCCAATTTACTCAGGAGCACAAACATTATTTCAGCAATTTGTAATATTCATACTGGGGTTGGGGGATAAAAAGGAAAAAAGTTTAAAGAAATATCCATAGTCCTACCTGGCTTTGGCTACCCCAGTCATCTCCTTGTATTTGTTTTGGTCCACAGTCCTCATCTAACTGACCATGATCAAGCCTTCTAACGTTTATGGTCATTTATTTATTTTATTTATTTCAAACATTTCACCAAGAAAGACATATTGAGCTTCCAGCAGCTCATTTCTAGATGCATCCTGGGGGTAGGAGATGTGGGAAATCATATACAGTAAATACAATATAGCAAGGAGCATAAGCAAAATAAAAGACAAATCTTTAGGAGATATTATTACTCTTACATATCAATGAACAGGTAATAAAGGAAGCATGTTGTCAGGGCAAAACAAGGTGGGGGAATGGAGGAAGAGCGTGATGGACAGTTGCAGGAGGGTGAAAAATAGTCATGAAGTAGAGACTTTAAGGGGTAAGGAGAAGAGGCAGAGTGATTTGAAAAGGGAAGGGGGGACCGGAGTTTAGGAAAGTGGTATGGGAAAACAGATGAAAGAAGAAAGAAGATGGAAGATGGTCAGATGGATTGAAAACTGGATAGCTGGACGCACTCAGAGAGTAGTGGTCTGTGGGGAGCTCTCGAACCCTACAGAGGTTGGTAGTGGGGTACCACAGAGCTCGGTCCTGGGTCCAATCCTGTTTAATGCATACATATTAGACATCAGGGATGGTATAGGGTGTGAAATGAGTCTCTTCACGGATGACTCCAAGATGGGAGCAGTAGTTGAGGAGAAGAGGGAGGTTGGCCTGCAAGGGACCTGGACACCCTGGAAGCTGGGCTCACACATGGAAATTAAATTTCAATATCACCAAGTGCAAGGTGTTGCATCTTGGTGGGAAACCCTAAACACAGGTACACCCTGGGAGGGAGGTGCTGGAAGCCTCAACAGGGGAAAAAGACCTAGGGGTCATGGTGGATACATGTATGAATAACACTGAGCAGTGCAGGAGAGCAGCTAGCAAGGCAAACAGGATGTTGGGATGCATCCATGGGGATCACCTCTAGGAGCAAGGAAGTGATTCTGCCACTGTACAATGGACTGGTTAGACCACACCTTGAGTACTGTGTACAGTACTGGAGACCACACTTGAAGAGGGACATATGGCTCCTGGAGAGGGTACAGAGGAGGCAACAAAAGATGATAGAGGCTAGGGATTTGACTTACGAGGACAGACTTGAGGAGCTCTGCCTGTTTTCATTGGAGGAGAGGAGAGACAGGGGGGACATGATTGAGGTCTTCAAGTACCTCAAGGGAATAAATAGGGTAAACATGGAGGGGATCTTTAGACTAAAGCAGGGAGGCATCACCAGAGGGCATGGTTTGAAGTTGGAAGGTGGAAGGGTGAGGGGGGAAAGAGGAGGAGGTTTTTCACTGAGAGGGTGGTGGACCCTTGGAATGCTCTGCCTGGTGAGCTGGTTCAGAGATCCACAGTGGAGAGCTTTAAGAGAGGGTGGGACAGACACAGAAAGTGGATGTATCAGATGATGGCCTGTCCCGGGGGGGGATGGATGATAGGGGTTTCTGGAGCACAAGGGATGGGAGGGTCTCGGCACCCAACTAAGGATCTAGGTTCGAGCAGACTTGATAGACCATAAGGCCTAATCTGCTGGCAAATAGTATGTTAGTATGTTAGTAAGATGCTCATCTTCTCCAAATTCAAAAGGTTTGCACCTGCGCAGATGGCTGATTACACCAGCATGCCATACTCGCCCGTTTGCATTGTGTCTGTCAGACGTACTAGCACCTGAGCACAAAGTTAATGTATTCAGTGTAGAAATGGGGGCTGGTGATATGCATATTCAATGCAACATGATATTTAATGATATAACTGTGTGGCAGAGGCACATAGCATGACTTGATGCAAGTTACAGTCTATAAAAAGCAGGTCATAGCCCATGGCAAACCCCAGAGGCAGGAAGAAGCTCTACAACACACAACAGCAAACAGAATGGCATACATTGTGTACCTAATGCAGGTAATCAAGGAGGATGAGGTGTGGGCAAATACCACCACCCCGGGGCACTACGCAGGCCCTGGAGGCCTGGAGGCACTATGCTGCAAACAGACAGTAGCATCAACAAGTCATGGTTGAATTCCTCAATGATATTCCAGTACAACAGGCCCACGCTCATGCAGCTGTGTGACACCCACTGCAGCCATGCAATGTCCATAGAGCTCAAGGTGACAGCAGCACTGTGCTTCCCAGCAACAGGAATCTTCCTGGTATTGGTTGATGACACCACTGGTATCACACAGTCTATCACCTTGTGCTTGTTAGACCAGTTCCTAGATGCCCTTCTGGCCCATGCTGGGAATTTCATCATATTCCCCAGCACACCAGCAGAGCAATCTGCAACCATGCTGCGATTTTATTTGGCTGTGCACATACTTGCTAACAGGGTGCCAGTGGCTGCTTCTCTATTGTCATCCATGGTCCCCTAGGGTACAGAGCAGAGGCCTATGTGAATAGAAATGGCTTCCATTCTGTCAACTGTCAGGTGATGTGTGATGCAACAGGGCACATCATCAGTGTCCTGGCATGGTACCTCAGCAGTTACCACAATGACTTCACCTGACACAGTTGCATTCTATGCCAAAAATTTGAAGGCAATGATACACCTTGTGGGCACCTCATCAATGAGTATACACTCAAGGCCTCCCCATCTGCCATTGATGTCACTAACCAATGTTCTTTTCTTATACAGGGGACAGTGCATTCCCATATGTCACTGGCTGCTAGCACTTGTCCTATGTATTGTTTCCATGGTAGAGGACAGGTACAACACGGCACGCACAGCTACACACAGTGTCACTGGTTTTTAGCATGCTCTAGATACAGATCAGATATCATCACCATTGTGGTGGTGCCTTACAAAGCACCGCTCAGAAAGCCTGTGACATATACCATGCATGTCTTGGCACTCAACCGTGGACCATGCTTGCCAGCCATAGATGGTAGTTAGTAGTTTTTATATTATTTTCTTTATCTTTTCTTCTTCAGATTTGGGGATCACACATGTTTTTAGCCTCAATTTTGTTACTGAATTTTTCTTTTTTTTGCCATTCGATTTTCATGATAGTTTTGGCTTGGCAGGAACAAAGATATAGTGCTATATTCATAACTGCATGTATGACGGTACCTTGCTGTCTTTTTTTCTCATCTGGTTCATTTTTCCCCCAAGTCATAAATTTCTGTCTCCTTCTTATACTTTTATATTTTCTTCCTATGCTTCCCCACCATTTTATACTTCCTTCCCTTATTTTTTTTGTCTCATTTGTGGTTAAAATTCAACTCCTTGGTTCTTATTAGTAGTCTCCACCAGGTTGGTACTTTATTGGCACTGTTCTCCTATCTTTTGCTAGATTAGCAGCTTGGGAGCTACTCTCATTTAGAAAATGGACAGATTGGATTCTGGATCCTGATTGGCTCAACATGCCTCCAACCTGGGCATCTATTTTTCAATAGATGCCCAGTAGAAAATACGTGCCAGTCCAAGTGGCACCTCACTGTGTAGCATTCCCTAGTGGATACCCAGCCAGCTTTTTAATTGGCTGTATGCACCAAAGAAAATTTGAAATGCCCACTATCTTTTCCTCTCATTTAGCGAGAGGTAGTGGTCTCCCCCACTGAAAGCAAACCCAAACAGTATTTACTTCCAGCTGCTCCCTATTTAAAAAAAAAACACACTTCACTTGTCTTACAGTTCTACATCCTCTCAGAGCTGGCTAAAGTTTTAAAAAACAGTCCGATATTTATTCGTTTGCTGTCAGGGAGCGAGACCCTTCATTTCTCCCAGCCACGGTTATGAGCACCTCAGGGAGATAAAAAACAACTGTCAGTTCACTTCAACCTGGCCACATACAAATCATGCCAACAACAGTACTGTTAATTCTGTTGCACAAAATTAAAGAGCCTACTTTTCCCCCCACAGTTCAGACAACAGTCGACTTCCCAAACAACTTCCCTGTTCCCTGCATGATCGCGCCAAAACAAGATACTGCGGTAGCACTAAAAAAAAAACTCTGTGGGAGTGGGGGAGGGGGTAGTAACACTAACAAGCTGGAAAAAGTGCTCTCCTAAGCAGCAGCCCCCTCTAACAGCAAAGACTGGTAAATGGGCAATTTTTCATAATATCACATTCTGTTACTTTTTAATAATATTTTACACTTTTTTTTATGAAATCATTATTATAAAAAAATAATAATAATGTAAGCCCATTTTCTAAGTGCAATAATACCCTCCAGAGTGGGCATTATTGGGAAATACTGGACCTCCCAGGGGCTATAAGGCCCTCCACCTGTGGCGTTGGGCCCCATTGCACCCCTGGGTGGTCTGGCATTTCCCAATAATGCCCACCCTGTTGGGTATTATTGCTTACTTAGTATCTTGGCTTAGATAGCCCCCTTTTGTACCTTTCTTAGTTCCTTCGCTATTCCTTTATCCTTTAGTCTCCCACTTCCCTCCACCCTGAACCTCCCACCTTAAACCCACCACCCAGCCCTCCGAACTAGTTACATTTTTTCTTTACTTCTATGGTACTATATTCATAACGCTACCATTACAGGCTTCCCTTGATTTTTCTGTCTGGGTCTCCCATATATATAAGAAGATTTGGAGAAGTCTGGGGTGAAGCCTGCAGTGAGCACTGCCTGCATCAGGAATCAGTTGTTGAGGGCTGCACCACGGACTCCAGACCTTCTCTACTCTCCCACTCTGTTGGTGGAATTCCCTGACTCACCAGCTCCAGGAGTCCTCAATGAGCACTGCCTGCACCAAGAATCAGTTGTTGAGGGCTGCACCATGGACTCCGGACCCTCTCCATACTCTCACTCTGTGGGTGGAATTCCCTGACTCACCAGCCCCAGGAGCCCTCAATGAGTGCTGCCTGCACCAGGAATCGGTTGTTAAGGGCTGCACCATGGACTCTGGACCCTCCCTACCCTCCTACTCTATGATTGGAATTTGCTGACTCACCAGCCCCCGGAGCCAACATTGAGTGCTGCCTGCACCAGGAATTGGTTGTTGAGGGCTTCACCACAGATTCTGGACCCTCCCACTCTGTGGTTGGAATTCTCTGACTCACCAGGCCTTGGATCCCACAGTGAGCACTGTCTACACCAGGAATTGGTTGTTGAGGGCTGAACCACAGACTCCAGACCCTCCCTACCTTCCCACTCTGCAGTTGGAATTCCCTGATTCACCAGTCCACAAAGCCCACAATGAATGCTGCCTGCACCAGGAATCAGTTGTTGAGGGCTGCACCACAGACTCCAGACCCTCCCTACCCTCCCACCCTGTGGCTGGAATTCTCTGACTCATCAGCATCCAGAGCCTTCACTAAGCACTGCCTGCACCAGGAATCAGTCGTTGAGGGCTGCACCATGGATTCCAGATCCTTCTTATCCTCCCAGTCTGCAGTTGGAATTCCCTGACTCACCAGCACTCGGAGTCCAGAGTGAGTGCTGTGTGCATCAGGAATTGGTTGTTGAGGGCTGCCCCATGGAGTCTGGACCCTCCCTATCCTCCCACTCTGTGGTTGGAATTTGCTGACTCACCAGCCCCAAGAGCCCACAGTGAGTGCTGCCTGCACCAGGAATTGATTTTTGACTGTTGCACCATGGACTCTGGACCCTCCCTCCCTACCCTCCTAATCTGTGGTTGGAATGCCCTGAATCACCAGACCCTGGAGCCCACAGTGAGTGCTGCCTGAACCAAGAATCAGTTGTTGTGGGCTGTACCATGGACTCTGGACACTCCCTACCATCCCACTCTGCAGTTGGAATTCCCTGACTCACCAGGTATGAACAGACACACTGCTGAGCTGCTCTCCCAGGCAGTGAATGGGTACCATCTTGCCCCTTTAATTCCAAACACATGGTCCCAGCTCAGTGTCAGCGGACAAAGACGAAGAGATTAATTTCTGTGGTCCTGTATTTAATACCGCTGTATTTAGTAACATTTGTTTTGTGTGGTTTCAACTAATTTCAATGTTTTTAAGTCAGACAGCTCTATTTACAGTGTACTCTTGCTACCGGTTCTATGTGATAACAGCAATCGCGGAAAGGTCAACGCCATTTAGGGCAAGTGTACATCAGCAAAAATCAATTTAGCTGATGTACACTCATGGCGCAGACCAAAAGGGCACCAGAAACATATTTTTTTGTTTGTTTTTGTGGGGGTCTACACCCCTGCACCCCCCCACTAAAAGATTCTCAACTCCAGGGGGGTGTATGGTGGGGGGGGTGAAAACGCAAAAAATTAACGGACTGGCGCAAAAATATCGATGCACCCAGCTTTGAACCCAGCATCCTTCCAACCCTAGCCTGTTACATACTCACCATGCCACACAGCAGCTCGGCAACCCACTGCCACTTTACTCCTCACATACCCTCCTTCCCCTTCCTCCCATCGCACAGCGTGCTCGATCCCTCCATGTGCGTGTATACATGTAGTGACAGGATGTTGCTGTAGCAGTGTTCACCCCCCTGTCCAGTAGCCCTGTGAATAGGCACTGCTATTGAGTCATGCTTTTTGTAAATGCTCAATAGCAAACACCCTTATCATGGGATACAGTTGTTACTGGCCATTTAGCCCACACTGTGCTTACTAGCCATCTACCCCTGCACTCTGAGCAGTTGTCAGGGCACACAGTGCAATTTGTAGTAAGCATTTGGGTTAGAATGTGCTGTGATTTCTCAAGTTAACTTTTGTTGTTTACTTGGAGCCTTTAACATACTTTGTCCTGTTCACTGCCTTGAGAAGTTGTTCTAGGTCCCTTAAGTGCAGGGTGCCATGTCTCACATTCTAGTTGGGTTGCCCTGCTAATATCCCGCTCCCCTTCCAAGCCTTCTACTCACCCTCTTGCATATCAATTGTGTTCTAATTTTTTCCTTTCTTCCCCAGCCCCTGGAGCCACAGTGAGTGCTGCCTGCACCAGGAATCGGTTGTTGAGGGCTGCACCACAGACTCCAGACCCTCCCTACCCTCCAACTCTGTGGTTGGAATTCCCTGACACACCAGGTATGAATGGACAGGCCAAGCTGCTGAGCTGCTCTCCCATGTAATTAATGGGTGCCATCTAACCCCTTTAATTCCAATTACATGGTCACGGCTCAGTGTCAGTGGACAAGGACTGATAGATTAATTGCTGTGCTCCTGCATTTAATATTGCTGCATTTAGTAACACTCGTTTTGGTTGCTTTCAGCTAATTTCAGCATTTTTCAGTTGGACAGCTCTATTTACAGTGTACTATTGCTACCGGCTCATTTAGCCTGGACTGTGCTCACTAGCCATGTACCCCTGCCATCTCAGTGGTTTTCAGGGCACACACTGCAATTTGTGGTTAGCATTTGGGTTAGACTGTGCTGCAATTTCTCAAATTTGCTTCATCTGTTTACTTGGATCCTGCAACATACTTTGTCCTATTCACTGCCCTGAGACATTGTTCTAGGTCCCTTAAGTGCAGAGCACCATGTCTTGCATTCTACTCGGGCTGCCTTGCTAATCCTCCACCTCCCTGCAAGCCTTCTACCAACCCTCTTGCATATCAATTTTGTTTTAATCTTTTTCTTTCCACCCCAGCTCCCAGAGCCCACAGTGAGCACTGCCTGCACCAGGAATCGGTTGTTGAGGGCTGCACCACAGACTCCGGTCCCTCCCTACCCTCCCACACTGCAGTTGGAATTCCTGACACACCAGGTATGAATGGAGGAGTCAAGCTGCTGATCTGCCCTCCCAGGCAGTGATAGGTTCCACATTGTGTGCAGCACCCTTAGACTCTTCCCACCCAACCCACCTCAGGGTGGTCCTAGTTTTATTCCTGCTAGAACCTATCTGCCCTCTTCTGCCCTTCCATCCCAGTCGACCACTTGGACTCACCCACACCCTCCCTGCAGTAACATGGTAGGTGTTTTCTTTGACAGCCAATCTCTAAAGGATTGCATCCATGGGTCTCACCTGTGCTAACACCCCTGACTTCTATTTTCACCCTGTTTTCTAAACCTTCCCCCTGGTAATTGAGTGTACCACTATATGTGCTGTTTCACAGTTGCATGAGTCTGTGTGCTGCTTAACTCATTGTCTCCTAGCCGATGCCTGTAGGCGTCAGTAAAATACACTGGTGTGTCCTGAGGATGCCTACAGTAGTCAGCTACTGACTTCCTGTGTGCCCTGACAGCATCTGAAGAAGTCACTTATATATTTTAATATATAATGTAACAGAATATAATATATATTTGACTGCATAGCACTGTTGGAAAGCTAATTTTGTGCTGAACAACTTTGCCACTGATATTCTGTGTATATCATGTATACTTTAGGAGTTATTCATATTTGTTTATGGTATGGTGTGCATAGCTTATGTTGCCTGTTTTAGAGAAAAAAAAAATGTTTTTGCTCTTTCAACCAGCATAGAAAAAAAAACAAAATTACATATTATTCTTTGCATACCACCACTGGAAAGGTAATTTTGTCCTGAATAACTTTGCCACTCATACTATTTGTCTAGCATTTACCTTTTTTGAGTTATTAGGATTTGTTTGTGGCATGCTGACTATAGCTTGCTTTTGCTTAGAAAGGCCCAGAATTTACTATTAACAATATACAGGAGACTAGTGGTGCAACTTCAGAGAGCTCCTGTGGAGGCAATGAGTTAATCAGACTGCTGCTTGGTGTTTTAACTATATATTTTAAGTTTTGATGCTATAGTCTTCGGTTTTGCCTTGACTCAGGAAGCAGTAGAGGGGATCAGTTGTTTTCATGCCTTTATGGAGAAACTACCAGTTTCAATTTCTGTACAAGTTTAGCACTGCACATTTTTCTGGGGGGGTCAAAATCTTAAACACTAGGTCTGGGAGCCATGTTGTAGGCACTGATTTTGTCCATATAATATAATTTGGGCATGTGAATCTGGACCCAGGAGTTTGACCTGACTAAAGGGATTTCCAGGTCACAGGATATAGTAACACACTCCTCTGTGAGTGGGCAAGCACGAGCAGGCATGCACACATGATTGCACATGGAGACATGCACCAAGAAACACACATCTTAGTGCATGTCCAACATGTCAAGTGGGGCAACAGGGCAAAGGACCCAACAGTGTACACACCAGTTGTCAGTGAGCTGGAACAGAGCTGAGGCCTATGGCCTATAACAATAGTGTAGGGGTTTTACTGTGTACATGTGCCTACTTGATGCAACAGGTACCTGCCTGCACCAGTTTGGGGCCTAAATGCAATTGCTATAGATGATTTCTTGGAGTGAAAACTGCCAGACTTTAGAAATACAGGAGTTTGTGTAGCCTACATAAAATTGGTTTATATAGCATAGATACTTAAGATAAAATGGCTAACAAAGGCAGCTCTAGGATGTCCAAGCACACAATCAAATATCTTGTTGAAAAAAAAGTACTAGTAGTATGCACTCTATGTGGCATGTTTTTAGGTAATAAAGACTTTTTGTTAAACTAAAGTAATTACAAGGGCACCCAATGTGAGTTGCTGTCATTGTTTCAATCAGAAAATGATGAACTTAATTTAAAAACTAAGGAATTACAAGACATTATGAAAATACAGAAGTTTGTACACCATGTTGAGAAAGAAACAGATCTAATAACAATGAATAGAAAAAGGACACGTAATCCAAATGATATCCATGAACATTTAATGGACCAGGCATCAAGACCCAACAAATTAAAAGAAATACAAAATGTCATGGTAAAACAAAATTATCAGGTCATAGTAAAAAAAAGGTACCCCAAAAAGTAAAATATACACTAGATGTGTCAAACAGATTCCAGGAGCTTAAAGTGGAGGAATCTGAGGAGAACAACCCATCCCCTGGGCCAGGACATACAAATATTCTTAATAATATTGTTGTATCAGATATTAATATACAAAATCTGTGCCAGCATCAGGACAAAGGGGAGGAATCTTTCAAGTTTGTATTTGGAGACTCTATTACTAGACATTGTGACACCTACATATTTAGGGATAAAAAGGAACAGGTGATGGTTTCTTGCTATCTGGGAGCACACATCCACAATATAACTAGGATTGTACCCACAGTAATAATACCTCCAGAGTCCACCATTACCCTACACCTGGGGACGAATGACATGGTAAAATCTCATGAGAAAGATATGTGTCATGATCTTGTCGAATTAGTTTTGTCTCTAAAAAATCAAGGACACACGGTTGTTGTATCTAGTATATTACCCATCCCGTGGGCACACAGTGAAAAAAATTGCACAATTCATAATATTAACGCTAGGTTAGGCAACATGTGCAAATAGAAAAACTTGTCACTGATTGATAATGTGTCTACTTTTACAAATAGGAAAGAACTCTACTCAGCTGATGGATTACACCTGAACATTCAGGGAGCTAGAAAATTGGCAGCTAATATTAATCAAGTCATGGGAACTGAAACTTTAAATGGTTATTTGGGAGGGGTGGGTAACCATAAGCCCCAAATTTGTGCGTTTCCAAAAAATTCATATGGAGAAAAATCTAACAATAAACTAACTGTATGGTATTTTAATGCAAGAAGCCTTAACAACAAAATGGATGAGCTCCTTGTAACTATTAATGAGAAATCTCCAGAAGTAATTGCTGTCACAGAGACATGGAGGAAGAATAATGGAGATGTTTAGGGAAGTGAGTTTCCTGGATATACCAATTTTGAAAATATTAGAAACAGCAAAAGAGGTGGAGGTGTGTCCCTTTATATAAAAGATAGTTTGAGTTCTGTCAATGTTACAGCCCAAATTAAAATTGACTTAACATATGAATCTGTTTGGGTGAGGCTCCAAGGGGGCGTAGCCAAATCTGTGATCCTTGGATGTATATATCGTCCTCCTGATAGTACAATGAATACAACACAACATATAATATCTGAAATTGCTAGAGCAGAAACAAAGGGAGATCTAACTACAATGGGTGATTTCAACATCACAGGAATAGATTGGAAAACTGTAACTTCCAAATCAAAGTTGGAATCTCTGCTTACCAAATACATGCGGTGAATTAAATTTAACAAAGTCTAAAGAAAAACAGCACTCAAACCTGAAGAAAGCCAAAAATGCAGGTCCAAATGAAGATAAATTGCTATAAAATACCATTTTTAATATAATGCAAAATGCATGGTGACCAGCAGGCTAACAAACACACAGTTCACCACACCCAGCGCTTCGACTCAGACAAGAGTCTTCATAAGGGGTAACACATAATCAATTAGTTAGAACCTTAAATCTGAAGGCCAATTAAATGTATAAACCAATTACATCAAACCATCAATTAAACAATTAAATCCTAATAAAATCCTAATGAAAAACACATGAAGTATATTAGATACATAATAACACTTGTCTTCCCAGAATAGAAACGGCAATCAATGCAGTTTTACATTTCAATTATAAGATAGAACATTTTATCAAATACAAAATACACATCCCAGTACTTATTTAACATAAACTGCAACTGATAAATCACAATAAATGATGAAATAAAGAAACCAAACCTCTGTCATGAACTAAACAGTAGAAAAAATAAATAAAAATAGGCAGTGAAACAACTGCCTTTTAAAGGACCTCATTGTAAATAAGGACCAAAATAGAGAACAGTAAATAAAAATAAAAATAAACACATGTGTTATCCATAAGAAAAATTGTACATCCCAAATAATGACAATTAATACAGTTCTGCATTAAAATCAATAGATGGAACAGCTAATTAAAGTGCAATAAACTCATCTAAATTTTTGTTAGTATGGGAATGCAACTAATTCTAAATGAATATAACATACAATGAGATGATAACACATATAGGCCAAACCTCCAGCATAGCAAGGCAACAGGCAGAAGATAAACTGCAAGGCAACTTGTTACTCATAGGACCTCCTAGTAAATGAGGACCAAAACAGCCTGAGGGCAGCCAAATGAAATGGAATGAGAATGAACCTAGGGAGAATGAAAAAAGAAAATATTAAGCAGATGCTATATTTCATTTTTATCTCATAAATGTCACCAACTAAAGTACAAAACAGCAAACAAAAAATGCTAAACATAATTTTTTTTATCAAAAATGGCTCTAACTAATTGGTTATGTGTTGCCCCTTATGAAGACTCTTGTCTGAGTCAAAGCGCATGGGTGTGGTGAACTGTGTGTTTGTTAGCCTGCTGGTCAGCATGCATTTTGCATTATATTGAAAACAGTATTTTATAGCAATTTATCTGAATTTGGACCTGCATTTTTGGCTTTCATCAGGTTTGAGTGCTGTTTTTCTTTAGACTTGGTTCGTTTGTGGGTTGGCAACCCTAAATACAGCACCTTCCAACATTCTGCCCACCGATCGCAGCACATTTGTTGTGGTTCTTAATTAAATTTAACACAAATTCCACCTGGTACACTGTAGATTATACATATATTCCCAGGAACAGTTGGACATCAATTTGTCTGCTAAAAAGAGCTGACAGAAATGGTACTGAGAAAGATTTAAAAGAAATTTCATGGGACACCCTCTTAAAAGATAAATCAGTTGATGACATCTGGAGTCTTATAAAAAATACAATGCTGAAGGTAGCAACAGACAATATCCCTCAAATCAAGAAATCTTCTAAGTATAAAATACCTCATTGGTTAAATTGTAATATCAGGAAATTAATTTAAAAAAAGTCCAGATTATATAGAAAATATATAAAACAATGGCAGTGTCAGAACATAGGAGGCATTTAAGCACATACAAAAAATATGTAAAGCAAAAATTCATCAAGCAAAGATGAATATGGAAATACACCTTGCCAATGAAGCAAAGAAATCAAATACAAAACAATTTTACTCTTACCTTAATTCCTTAAAAAAATTCTCAGAATCAGATTGGGCCAATAATGGATGAAAATGGCATAATCTCTGAAAATATACAAATAACTGAGATTTCCAATAAATTCTACTGCAGTGTCTATGACAGGGGCCAAAATTGCCAATGAACAACATGTATAAATGATAATAAAGAAAATCATAATCAGGAACTCACTGAAGCGAAAATCGAGCAAAAAATAAAAAAATTTAAAAGAGTCGTCTCCAGGACCAGATAGAATATCTGCAGGAATACTTAAATTGATGTCCAAATACATTACATCTCCACTTAAACTTTTGTTTAATCAATCTTATATGCAATCCAAAGTACCTTGCTTATTGGAAAATAGCTCACATAGTCCCAATCTTTAAAAAAGTGGAACAAGAACATGTGCAAAACTACCGTCCAATCAGTTTAACCAGTGTGACAGGAAAGGTGATGGAGAGTATCATCAAAGATAGAACAGCAGAACAAACAAGTAACATTGACCATGACCAGCATGGCTTTGTAAAGGGCAGAGGTTGTACATCTAATTTTTTGGTTTTTTATAAACAAATTAGTGCATATTTGGACAGTAATATACCGTGTGATTTGATGTATTTGAATTTCTCTAAAGCCTTTGACCGGGTCCTATACTGAGCAGTTATGGACAAAATGACTAAGATTGGTAGCCCCACTCTTACGGTTAATTGGGTGGCAGACTGGCTGTCTGAGAGGAGACAGTATATCATAATAAATGGACATTTGTCTGGAGAGGGGTCTGTTGGTAGGGGAGTGCCCCAGAGCTCTGTCCTGGGCTGACATTGTTTAATGTTTTCACCTTTGACATTACACAAAATGTGCAGAGTACTGTTACAAAATATGCTGACGATATAAAGTTAGGGGGCGCATGTAACACTGAAGTAGAAGTAAGAGTACTTGAGCAGGATTTGAATAGTATCTCCCTTTGGACCCATGAATGGAATACGAAATTGAATATAGACGAGTGTAAAGTGCTTCACCTGGGAAGATTTAATAATAAACAAAATTACTTTTCGGATGATGCCCCACTTAGCAAAACTGATGGTGAAAAGGATCTGAGTATACATATCAGTAATAACTTAAGTACACAAAAGCAAGTTAGGGAAGCTACTAACAGGGCCAACAGGGCAATGTGGTCCATAAAGAAAAATATTGTGTCAAGATTGAGCAGTGTTCTTACCTCCTTATATAGAGCATATGTCTGTCCCCAACTCAAGTACTCATCCCAGATTTGGAACCCCTACAAAGTCTCTGAAAGAAATAAGGTGGAACAAGTACAGCGCCACTTCACAAAAAGGGTTGATGGTTATAGTAACATACCCTATGCTGAAAGATTACACTCACTATGAC
The DNA here is from genome assembly GCA_016271365.2 of Neoceratodus forsteri. Taxonomy (NCBI): domain Eukaryota; kingdom Metazoa; phylum Chordata; order Ceratodontiformes; family Ceratodontidae; genus Neoceratodus; species Neoceratodus forsteri. Next base: position 953,665,230 of record CM028134.1, read on the forward strand.
TTATGTCTCTGGAAGTATGCAGGGCATGTGGTGATATTCTTTTTTTGTATTATGTATTTCAAGACCCTAGACTGATGTATGATTAGATATAGCCTTCAAAGATAATAATATGGAAATTAGGGGACACCCATTACAAATAAAAGAGAAGGGGTTTAGAGCAAATGCTAGGAAATATTCACATACTGTCAGAGTGGTAAATCCGTGGAACTTTTTTTTTGTTGTTGTTGTTAGTTGTATAACCAGGACTAGTACACTAAGCTGAAAACTTTTTTACAAGTGTGACCTGGGAGCACAGGGAAGTTAAGTGACTTGCTCAGGGTCACACAGTCTGCAAGTGGAAGCTGTGGGATTCAAACCCAGGTCTGGTCTGCCGGATGTCAACAGACTTGCAGCTCAGAGCATTAAACCACTGCGCTAAACTGCTAGCAGAAACCAAGAGTGTGTTTAAAAGCAGATTAGAAATATATATTCTTGATGGTGCCAACTTAAGGTATTACAAATAAGGATGGAACACAAATGGGCTATGGCCTTTATGTTCCTATTCTTACCTTACTATGAACCTTAGTTACCATGGCATCCCCCATTTTTACACATTGTCTGAGTAGGAGTTCCTCTCTGTGCTTTGAAGATTATCCCAATAGTGAGCAGGCTGCGGAGTTTGAACCTGAGCAGCACCTACCTCCTCTGCTGCAGTCTTTAGCCCTAACCTCTTGGCCAAAACTGCTAGCAAATAGTACTGGAAGGAATAGACATAGCACCTATAAATGAAGCCCATACTGCTCCCTCCTCTGGCAGCCCTTCTCACAGGCTTGGTAGTAGGAACTGACTTCTGTTCTACAGTTCTTGCCTCTGGTCAATCAGAACTGTCCAGCTACACTCACCTTCACAAGCCCGATGCTCCCCTACCTAAAGTAACTTATTGGGAACATACTACATTTGACCCTTGTCCTCTTTGCCCATCTCAGTTACTATGAGTGCCACCTTTTCTTTACTCACTCTCACTATTACCCACCCCTTTTTCCATGCATGTCATTCTCTCACCTCCCTGCTGCTACTTGCAGGAAATGTGGAGAGAAACCCTGGTCCTTTGGCATCTCCATCACCCACTCTAACCATGCCTGGGCCAGCTCAGTTGGGCTAAAGGTTGCCCATCTAAACATACGCATCCTCCCTGCCAAGTTCCCAGACTTCTGAACCTGGGTGTCCGTTTAGAAGCCCAACATCCTTGGTCTCACTGAAACCTGACTCAAGCTACAAATCATGAATGCCATGTACAACCTGCCTGGCTACTCCATGTTACGGCATGATAGACCGGGTGAAAAGAATGGTGGTGGGGTGGTACTGCATTTCCAAAAAACCCTCTCAGCCACCTCTGTACTATGCTCTGACCCTACCTCCCACAGTGAGTGGCTCCTAGCAGAATTGACCCTGGTCTAATACAAAGTTCCACATCAGGTGGTGCTACAACCCACCTAAAGGGGGCATCCCTAGCCTAACAAATTTATTTAACTGGGCTGGGGCAACTCTCTCCCCCTGGGAAACTATCTTACTCGGTGACTTCACTTCAACCTCAACTGGTTAAGTCACAAGGAATCAGGCTACAATAGCCTCTTAAACCAACGCAACCTCTCACAATCCTCCACTATCCCCACCAGACAAAATCCCCATACACAGAATCACTCCATACTGGACTGGGTGGCCACAAACAGAGATGACAAGATAATCCATGCAGGGATCCAATTGGACTTGATTAGTGACCACTCCCCCTCATATATAATCTGGTCCACTAAAACCAAGTGCCCACATGCCAAATATCTGACCTTTAGAAACTTTGCCTCCACTGACACCTCCTGCCTGTTCTCAGATGTCAGGGCAGTCAACTGGTGTACCATGTACTCCCTCACAGACGTTGATTCAGCAGTCAGTTTCTTCACCAGTGCCCTCCTCCAGATATAGGTCAGGCTCTTCCCACTGACCACACGTAGAGTAAGAGGTCAAAACACTCACTGGATCACTAAGGACCTACTCTCACTCATGAAAGAGAGAAACAAACAGTGAACCACTTAAAAAACCTCTCCCCCACCATTTGGAATGCCTACAGACAGTTGTGTAACCAATGAAAGCAAACCTCAAAATCCCTGAAAGTGAGCTACTTTCACAGGCTACAGAGGGAAAACCTAAAACACCCCCAACACTTCTGGTCCACCATAGGTTCCATGTTAAACCCAAGAACCATCATCCCAATCATTCACCTTAGCTCCTCCTCAGGCCTCTTAACAGACCCCTCTGCTGTCGTCCATGCTTTCAATGTCAAATTCATTGACCTCTCTGCCCACCTAGGGAAACTACCAACACCCAAACCTCCCTTCCTAGGAAACCTACCCACTCCCCCCCTTGATGACACTCCAAATTCTCCCTTCTATTTCAAAGCTATCTCCCCAAAGATACTCTCAAACTACTAATGAGCCACCCAAACAGAAGCAGTCCAGGAAGCAATGGATTCTCGCCTCACTTTCTTAAGCTCATTGCTTTCTGCATCTCCAAACCGCTTACTTTTATCTTCAACCTCAAAATGACCTCATCATCCATGCCCACCATATGGAAGAATGTCAAAGTCATCCCCATTTTCAAGGCAGGTGACTCCCTCTCCCCCAACAATTACAGGCCTATCTCCATCCTCCCCACACATGAGCAAACTCCTGAAAAAGGTAGTCCACCATCAGCTCACTGAATGCATCTATAAAAACAACCTGCTTTGCCCACAACAACACAGTTTCAGCAAGCACCACAGAATCACGTCTGCTTTGGAACATTTCACCAACCACATCCTCAGGAACATGGACACTGAGAACACTACAGGTGCTGTGTTCATAGACCTGACAATGGCCTTCGACTTGGTTGACCACAACCTTCTCCATGCCAAACTGCTAAACCTTCATTGCCTGGTTTTGCACCATAACATGGTTTCAAAGCTACTGTATCTCTCGGGTAGAGCCCAGTCAGTGAACATTCGGGCAGCAACCTCTACAGCCATGGCAGTATCCACTGGAGTTCCCCAGTGCTCCTTTCTGATTCCTCTGCTATTTTCTCTCTTTATTGATCCCCTCCCTGCAGATAGCCTCTCATATGAATCCCTACTTAATGCTGATGATCAAGTACTGTATCACAGTGACAAACCCCTGGCAAATCTATTCACCACCCTCACCCATAACTATGGGGAAACCCACAAATGGTTCCTAACCAACAGGCTCCTAGTTAGCAATAGAAAAATAAAGGGTTTCTGGGGTCCAAACCCAACCTTGTAAAACATGCTAAAACAAATTCCTCCCTCACAGTCCTCACACCTGATGCCCCCCCCCCTGCCGAAAAATGTACCCTATTTTAAATACCTGAGTGTCATGCTAGACCCCACCATAACTTTCTCGGAGCATATCAATATCACTGTAAGATGGATCAACCAGAAACTTGTGGCTGGTTTTAGACTCAAACATTGCCTTACCCCTGAGGCATGCCTCACCATAGCCCAAGGGAATCTTCTTCCCCATTAGATTACTGTGCCCCAGTTTACTCTTACTCTTTCTCCTCCCTGCATGCAAGTCTAAACATGTCCTATAATAACATCTGTAAGTCTGTATCAATGTCACCCTACTCCACACACCACTGCACCTTATACCAGTGTTTAGACTGGCTCTCCCTGCAATAAGATACAACTATGCCCTTGGATGCATCATACACAATGCCTTTTGAAGTGGTAACCTTTCACCCTACTCATTCCTGATCAAACAAAAAAACACTTTCAGGTACCTCCGACAATCCTCGGTCCTGCCTCTTAAAGTTCCTAGGATTTCCACCTTCCTAGGTAGTATAGCCTTGTCCTTTGCAGCCCCCCTCCCTTTGGAAAGATATCCCTGCCTCCCTTCACTTCCTTGACTCGCACTTCACTTTTAAAACACACTTTAAAGCCTGGCTGCTGGCAGAAGCCAAGTGTACTTGTTAAGCCAGGCAACTTCTGACTGAAAGCCCTTAACAACTCCCAGGCCTAACTGTTCCCCATGCCCTGCACTTACATTGCAAGACTGCCTCTTCTGTACCTTCCTACATCATGCAGTTACACCTTACTTGTAATGTACTGAATTCAAGTTGTGTATCCTATATCCTAATGTATGCTAGCACCTGTTCTGTGTTGTCACTGTATTTGAAGAAGTTCATGTATTTCCAGTTTGTTTTCATCACTTGTACCATTTTTAAACTAATGTAAATGTATTGTACATTCTATGTGCCATCTTCATGGCCTGGGTTGTGCCAGAAAATGGTCAACTGCATCAGTGCACCCACCCAGTAAACAAAGAAATACACATATATATACACATATTATATATATATATATATATGTATATATATATATATATATATATATATTATATATATATATATAGAGAGAGAGAGAGATAGATATAGATATAGATATAGATATAGATATAGATATAGATATAGATATAGATACACACACAAGTCCACCAGGATGAAACCCAATTCTGTAGCATTTTGCAGCACTATGCAGAATGCTGCAGCAAACCTACTGAATAAAGCAATGTAATTTCAATGGCAATTAGTCCCTTTTGTCATTTAGGAAAATGTGACACTGCCAGGATGAAGTGAATACCATAGTTTCCTGCATGACAAAAGGGATGAATTGCCATTGAAATTACACTGCTGTAACCAGTAGGTTTGCTGCAGCATACAAAGTGCTTTAAAAGTGGGTTTCATCATGGGGGATGCCACTGTGTATGAGCGTGTGTGTGTGTGTGTATATATATATATATATATATATATATATATATATACCAAAATATGTCATACACCCATACCTGTTGGTCAGGTCCACTGAGCTCACAGTGCCCACCCCTAAGTGCAATCCATGATGGAGGGGGGGAGGGAGGATACCATTTTGTGTCCTTCTACAGTGTTCGCTGAATTAACAGCTGAACACTCACCACAAATTCCAAGGGTTCCCCTTTACTCTGGATAAGGGTGCAATACCAGTCTCGAGTCTTGTAGCCAAATGGGAACCCTTCTTTGGTTGTTGCACAAAGGGAGAAGATCCAGGAGTTACATGCTCTTTGGGATAGCCATGTAAATCTGCTTTTGTCTTCTCCCACAGGACATAGAAACATAGAAGCTGATGGTAGATAAGGACTACAAGGCCCATCCAGTCTGTCCATTTCTTTTTCTACCTTTTGAATGTGCCATTGCCTTTTGCTCTGTCAATGACCTATCTATTCATACTTATCTGTATTGCTCCCTTATGCCTATCCCATGCCTGTCTGAAACCCTGCACTGCATTCATATCCACTACTTTCTGAGGTAGACCATTCCATACATCCACCACCCTTTCTGTGAAAAAGAACTTCTTCACATTACACCTTAATCAGCCTCCCTCTAATCTCATGCTGTGTCCTCTTGTCCTGCTATTTTTCTTATATTAAAACATGTTAGACTCTTTAACCTTGTTAATGCCCTTAAGGTGTTCGAATGTTTCAATCATACCACCTCTCTCCCCCCCCCCTTGCTCTAGGGTATACATACTGAGTTCCGTTAATCTGTCCTCATATGTGTTCTGATGCAATCCCTGCACCATTTTAGTTGCCCTTCTCTGGACTGCCTCAATTTGGTTAATGTCCTTGTGAAGGTGCGGCCTCCAGTACTGCACGCAGTACTCCAGATGGGGCCTAACCAGTGTCTTGTAAAGAGGGATTATTACTTCCCTCTTATGACTTGTGATATCCCTACTAATACACCCCAACATCCCCCTAGCCTTACCTACTGCTTTAGCGGTCTGCTTGGATGATTTCAGGCCATCTGTGATGATGATGTCCAAGTATCTTTCTTTCCTTGTGACTGCCAGCAATTCCCCTCCTAACCTATAGGTGGCTTCAGGGTTTCTCTTCCCTATGTGCATGTTCTTGCACTTCTTTGCATTAAACCCCAGTTGCCACTCTTCCAACCATTTTGCCAGTTTATGCAGATCTCTTCTCATTCTGCCCACCCCATCTGGATCATCTACTCTGTTGCAGATCTTGGTGTCATCTGCAAACAGACAAACCTTACCATCCGGTCCATCTGCAATGTCCCTGATGAAGATATTGAAGAGGACTGGCCCCAGGACTGATTCCTGAGGTACCCCACTTGTAACTTGCATCTCTTCTGCCAGTATACCATTTACCTTCACTCTCTGTTTTCTGTCCACCAACCAGTTTGCCACCCAGTTGATCAATTTCTGACCCACCCTGAGCCTATCCAGCTTATTAATCGATCTTCTATGTGGAACAATATCGAAAGCTTTGCTGAAGTCAAGGTAGGTTACATCAACTGCTTCCCCTTGATCCACCACACTGGTTACCCAGTCAAAGAAATCTATCAGATTAGTTTGACAGGACCTTCCTTTTGTAAACCCATGTTGTCTTGGATCCTGTGCTCCTATGGATTCCAGGTGTTACACTATCCTTTCCTTAAGGAGTGCCTCCATAATCTTGCCCACTACTGAGGTAAGACTGATTGGTCTGTTGTTCCCTGCCTCCTCCCTGCTACCAACCTTGTGGAGTGGGATCACATGAGCCCTGCTCCATTCTTCTGGGACCTCTTCTGTGCTCAAAGACTCACTAAACAGTTCTGATACTGGCTCTGCTAGTTCCACCCTTAGCTCCTTTAGTACCCTGGGATGTATGCCATCAGGTCCCATTGCCTTGTCTACCATGAGCTTATCGAGCTCTTGTAGGACCCTTTCTTTTGTGAAGGGACAAGTGCGCACCTCCCTCCCCCCTGTGTCCATGGTGCTGAGCTGTGAGCCCTGCCCTACTTTCTCTTCAGTAAATACTGAGCAGAAGTATCTATTTAGGATAGATGATTTTACATGGTTCTCCTCCTCACATGCCCCCTTATCCCCTTTGATCTTAGCAATACCCCCTCTGAACTTTCTCCTTTCATTAATGGATCTATTGAAAGTCGTGTCACCTTCTTTTACTGTCCATGCTAGTGTTTCCTCGGTTTGGGCCTTTGTCTGCCTTACTGCCTTCCCTGCTTCCCTTAGGGAAGTTTGGTATGCCTTCCTATCTTCATCCCACTGTATTCCGTTATATTTCCTGAAGGACAGCCTTTTGGCTCTGACCTTTTCTGCTACTGTTTTTGAGAACCAAAGTGGTTTCCTTCTTTTTTTGCACTTCCTTTTCTCTCTCTAACACAATGGGATGTTGCTTCAAGTATTATATCCTTAATACTTGCTAATTTTGCCTCTACCCCCTCACCTATATATCTTCTTGCCAAGGCTAGCTTAACTCTGTTGGCCATCTTATCAAAGTCAGCTCCTCTGAAGTCCCATATTTTCCCTTGGAATGGGATAATTTAGTTCTAGTGGCCAAATTGAACCATACCATGTGATGGTCACTGGCCCCCAGGTGACTGTCTACCTGGAGATCTGTGATCCTTTCCCTGTTAGTCAGTACTAGATATTGGATAGCCCTGCCTCTTGTGGATTGTTATACCAGTTGTTTGAGGCCCTCTCCCTACAGGGAATCTGCTATGCATCTAGTTCTGGCAGATGTTCCTGCTGGTATTGACCAATCTGTATATGACATGTTGAAGGACATGCAATAACCTGGTTCAAATCCCCACAAACTCTTCCCTGAGACTTTTATATTCACCTATCTTTACCCAGATTTCCCTTTTCAGATCCTTGTACAATTGTTGGCTTGTGGTGGCACCCTTTGCAATAACAGTTTGGTCACAGATGATTAATAACATCCTGAAATCACACACATTATTGCTGATGCCATCCTCTATAGAGCAGACAACACTGTCTCCTCCATCAAGTCCGACCTAGAGAAGGATTTCCAATAGTTAGAATCCTGGTTCTGTGAAGACCTACTGGTGCTCAACACCAAGAAAATGACAATAATGCTGTTTTGTCACACTTCTTTTAGCCTGACTAACCAACATCCCCTAGTAAACACCTCTCTATGGCTGGCACTCAAAGGAGTGAGCTCATTTAAATACTTAGGAGTAACACTGGAAGAACATCTCTCATTTGAAGCACATGCTGATCGAGTAGTAAAGGCTACCCATCAAAAGTTGGCCTACTTCACTGAATTACACCTTACCTGACCCTCCAATCCCAGAGAACAATTGCTTCAGCCACTCTTCTCCCTGGACTTTTCTTTGGAGCCCCCTACTTCTTTCAGCTAAACAAACTATCCTGTCCAGATTAAGGCAAGCCTACCACAGGATTGCCTGATTCACAGCTAATTTTCCTGCTTGATCACATCATTGCAATGTGCTCCAAGCCCTAGGCTGTCTTGACTTTGGAGCAAAGCCTGAATTCCCATTACACTGCACTATGTTCAAACTCATCCACCACCCCTTCCCACATACCCTCTCCAACCTGCTCATGTTGAAAACCTTCTCAAGGATCCTGTGCTCCTCTCATGTCCCAAAGATTGTCCTTCCCAAAATGTGGCTAGCCATAGGCAGGACATCCTTTTCCTTCTCCTTCTTAGCACCTCACAGATGGAATAACCTTCCTGAGAAATTACTTTCCTGTAATCATCTCCCCCAATTCAACAAGTACTTTAAAGAAAACTTCTTTCCCTCTCCTACCTGCACCTGTAATTAAGCCCACTCCCACAAAAACAGGGACCCCCTATTCTGCAGAATCCCATCACTTTCTCTCTCTCTCCCCCTTAACTTCTACTCAGTCCATTGTCATTGTACATTTGCACATGCCTATTTATTTATACCTGTAAATACACTGATTATGTGAAAATAATGTGTATATTATGTCTACTTGGTCTAATTCATAAACAACTTATTACTGTATGTCTGTTTCTTGTAACTTATTAGCATAACTGTCCTCTCTGTAATCATTGCTCTGTACTGTTCCTGTTGGAATGTATTTCCCAGGGTCGTCCCTGAAAAAGGGATATGCGTGTTCCAGTGGGCTGACCCGGTTATCACAATTCAAAATAAAATACAAAAATCTCACTTAGGCAGGTTTCTTAAAAATAATTTTTTTTTACTAAATACTTAAACAACTAAACACTTCATAAATGTGACCACAGAATAACACAAATAAAAGTGGATATGTACAAAAAACACATTATAACCTTTATATAATTTCTGCCTTAATTCCATAGTGAATTGAAGTCCAGAAGAATAAATGTTTTTTCAAAGGTTTCAGTCCTTCTGTAGGAGTCATTCTTCTTGTGTGTCAGGAAAAGTGTCCAAAATTAAATGCCCTGAGCATCTGTTTGGAGGCTTTATTTATAGTGTGTCAAAATCCCTGGCTTGGTCCTAACTTTCAGGCTAGCAGATGTAACTCTTGCACTTTCCCAAGAGTTTATGGAATTACTAATTACTTTCTTATTTATATCACAACTTCCTGGCACATTAATAACATTTGAGAATTGGCACCTGTGAAGTCTCACTGACTTAGAATATATCACTGGTAAGACAATTCATAACAACTTGTCAAGACTGGCTACTTCCCAGATCCTGGTTTCCAAAGCATCCTGCTTTGAAGTGAACAACAAGTGATGGTTTTCTGGTACATCTTTGTTGAGCTGCCCTTGAAATGTAACCTAGCTTCCTATCGATCAAGCTTGTCCTCAGTTCACAGAAGGATGTCAAATATTTTACCAGACATTCCGCCCCCCCACACAAAACCTTTTTAGTAACTCTGGGCATCCTCCTGGCCTGTTTGTGAATTTACAGATAACAAAGCTTCCTCAGCATGCCATCCTTTTAAAGCATAAACAAAAATATACAAAAAATAATAAACACCATACCAAAAAAAAAATATCAGCAATATTACACAGCAGTGACCAAATTTGTAACATCTCTCCCTCCTTGATGGAATTTATGGGAACATGCCTCCCACTGCATGGAAAGGTTTCCACAAATTCTGTTACAAATATATATGTATATGTTAGGAGGTCATATAGTGCAGTGGTTTAGGGCTCTGAGTTGCAAACCTGGAAACTTGGATTTGAATCCCACTGTCCCCACTTACATACTGTGTGTCCCCGAGCAAGTCACTTAAGTTCAATGTGCTCCCAGGTCGCACCTGGAAATAAGCTTCAGCTTAGTGTGCCTTTCCTGGTTAAACAATTTCTCCTTTCATGTATATATATATATATATATATATATATACAGATAAATAACTAGATAGATTGATATATAGATATATTTTGCAAGAAACTTTGTTAATGTTCCAGTTAGAGTCAAAGCAACAAAGGTTGGGAAATGAGGCATTAGAGTTTCCAACCCTAATACCCCAATCTCCCAAACCAGGCAGTAGATCAGTTCTAAGATAGTTCTATTTTTATAGGCACAGGATTTGACTGACAACAGGAACTTCCTGTTTAGGGGCAGGAAGTGAGTGATCACAGAAGCACCAAGGACCCACCATCCTGGAAGGGCAAGAGTAGCTCTCCGGCCCCCTCTAGCTGATGGAGGTCTGCATCTGAACAAGTAAGTGGTCTACTGAGAAATATAGGATATTCTTGTCTCAGAACAGGACAATCAGGAGCTTAAAGGGCACACAGGCAGAAAGTAAGGAGAGAGAAAAAAACAGAGGAAAGAGTAAGGATTGCAAACAGTTAAGGGGCCAGAAATAAGACATGATTGGAGTGGGCAGTGCGGTGGCTGTGGAGCAGCAGTCTTCCAGGAGATGTTCTGGAGGATTGGTGTTGTCCTATCTGCAGACACCTCTCTGGGCTGAGGGAGGAGGTTGCTCATCTCCAGGCTGAGTTGGCCAGGATTTGTGGGACCTCCTTCCATCCAGGGACCACCAGTGCCACTGCTGCTGCCTCAGAGGTTGCCAAGAAAGAGGAGTGGTTGGACCACAGTGGGCTCAGGGAGGGTGAGTGGTGGAACAGAGGCACATCCTCCAGTTGTACCTCCACACTCCTATGCCATTCTGGCAAAGTGTGGTTCCTCTATGGAGGCACCTACAGTGGTGACCAAGGAGGATGTTGGGAACCTGCACAAAGGAGACCCACAGGAGGGTGGCAGGGACCCTGCAGGGAAGGAAACAACTCCTGGTGGGGACTCATTGTTAGGAAGGTAGAACTGGCAAGGAAGGGAGAGGGAGGTAAGGTTCCTGCCTGGTGCCATGGCTTGAGGGACAGGGAGCGAATCCTCAGGATTGCCAGAGCAGCTGCACAGGGAGGAGTTGGATATCATTGTCCACCTAGGGACAAATGAACTGGCTAAGAAAGGATTAGAGAAGTGCAGGAAGAGTTTGGTGGAATTGGGAGGGCCTAGCCAAGTAGCACGCAGGGTAACCTTCTCGGGTGCTACCCATCTATGGCATAGGAGAGGCTAGGGTGCTCTGCACCATGGGATTCAATAAGTGGTTGAAAACTGGTGTGGAGCTCAGGGATTTGGCTTCATTGGGGACTGGGGTCCACCTGGAGTGATGCAAGTCTATACTGGCATGATGGGCTGCATCTGTCCGGGAGGGAACCAGGATCCTAGGTGATAGGTTTAATGCTTCATTGGCAAGCTTTTAAACCAGCCAAGGGGGAGGCACTGGAAAGAAGCAGGAAAATCCTAGCCCCCAAACAATCATGGTAGTAAGTGTGGCAAACACCAACATGGAGGTGTTGATAGGAGAAGGGCAGGGGTAAATGGAGAAAGTGACAAAGGTAAGAAGGACAGGGATGGGGCAAAAGGGGGTAAGGCCATTAGGAAATGGAGGGTAATGAGTACCAATGCCCGTAGTCTGGGCAACAAGCTCCCTGAGCTGGTGGCCTTAATGGAAGAGGGATGCCTGGATATCGTAGCAGTCACAGAAACATGGTACACAGAGAACCATGACTGGGATGTTAACATACCAGGGTACATAACTTACAGGAGAGACAGGCAGGGGAGAAGAGGGGGAGGAGTAACTCTCTTTGTAAAGGAAGGGATAAAAGCAACTGAACAAAAGAGTAAACAGGGAGGAGAGAAGGCACTGTGGGTCACTTTGGAGACTGGAAAGGGCACCACAATCTGCACAGGGGTTGTGTACAGACCCCATGTCATGGGGAAGGAATGGACAAGGATATGATGGAAGGCATTCTTAGAATGGCAGAGAAAGGGGAGATACTGTTGATGGGAGACCTGAATATGCCAGATGTTAACTGGAGCACATTTGCTGCAGCCACATCCAAGAGCAGGGCCATTCTTGACTCCCTACAGGTGGCAGGCATTAGACAGCTAGTTTCGGAACCCGCTCATGAGGGAGCAATCTTAGACCTCGTACTCTCAAATGGGGCAGTGATAGGATCTCAGATCTAGAAGCGGGTTGCCATCTGGGGACAAGTGACCATTAAACAGTGTGGTTCACGTTAAACTCAGCTACAGAGTCAAGCCATACAAAAGTGAGGGTACTGGACTTTAGGAGGGCTGACTTTGGCAAGATGGGAGAGTGCCTCAGAAAAGCACTAGCAAACAGGCTAGAAGGAGGTGTGGAGCAACAATGGGGAATTATCAAACTGCCATCACAGAGGCAACAAGCCTTTGTGTGAAGCAAATAAACAAATCAAAATGAAAGAAAAGCCACTATGGTTCTCAAGAGAGGTGGCTGTAGAAAGTCAGGAAGAAAAAGATAGCATTCCGGAGTACAAGGAAACACAGAAGGAGCAGGACAGAGAGCTGTACCAGTTAAGGCGAAAGAAGCAGGGAGGGAAGTCAGAATAGCAAAGGCCCAAACTGAGGAAAGATAGCCAACTCAGTTAAGAAGGGGATAAAACCTTTATGGGTACAGATCAAGCGAGCCAGAAAGACAAAGGGAGGGATAGTGAGGCTGAATAGAATGAACAGAGGGTGGGCAGAGGGGGACAGTGAAAAATCAGGAATACTGAAAGAATATCTCTGCTCAGTATTCACAAAAGAGGAGGGGGAAGTGCCTAATCCAATTAACAGAAGCACTCTTGATAGGGGGGTCGATCCCAGTCCTTTCACAGAAGAAAGGGTTCTGCAAGAACTCCTAAAACTGAAGGTGGACAAAGCAATGGGTCCTGATGGAATTCACCCAGAATTCTAAAGAATTAAGGAAGGAACTAGTGAAACCACTGGCTACTCTTTTTAATAAATCATGGAGGATGGTGGTACCCAAGGACTGGAGGAAGGTGGATGTGATTCCCTTCACAAAAAGCGGACCAAGACAGAGGCAGGAAACTACAGACCTGTCAGTCTGACCTTTGTGGTAGGGAAAGTGATGGAGTCACTTCTGAAGGAAAGAATAGTTGAGTACCTAGAGGTCAGTGGAGCACAGGATCCAAGGCAGCATTGGTTCACAGTGGGAAGGTCATATCAGATGAATCTAATAGATTTCTTTGACTGGGTGACCAAAGCAGTAGACCAGGGAGGGGCTGTGGATGTGGCCTACCTAGACTTTAGCAAGGCATTTGACACAGTCCCACACAAAAGATTATTAGTCAAATTAACCAGCCTGGGAGTGGGTCCCAGGGTGGTAGCCTGGTAAACATTGGCTGGACAACAGGACACAGAAGGTAATTGTAAATGGAGTCCACTTGAAGAAAAGGCGGTTACCAGTGGGGTACCGCAGGGTTCAGATTGGGTCCAGTCCTTTTAATGTCTTCTATCAGTGACATTGCAGAGGGACTGGAAGGAAAGTATGCCTTTTGCAGATGACACAAAGATCTGCAACAGGGTTGATACACAAGGAGGCATGGAAAGGATGAAAAGGGACTTGACAAGGTTGGAGGAATGGTCAGACGTATGGCAGCTAGGATTCAATGCAAAAGTGCAAAATAATGCACCTGGGAAACAAGAACCCAGGGAAGAATACACAATGGGTGGGGAGGTAGTAACAACAACAAAACAGGAAAGGGACCTGAGATAATCATATCAGATGACCTTAAGGTTAAAGTGCAATGGAGAAGGCAGTAGGAGGGTGGGGTATACTGGGATGTATAGGGAGAAGCAACAGCAGCAGAAAACAGGAAGTTGTTATCCCTCTGTACAGACAGTTGGTGAGACCCCATCTGGAATACTGTGTCCAGTTCTGGAGACCCCATCTTCGCAAGGACATAGACAGGATAGAGGCAGTCCAGAGGAGGGCAACTAAAATGGTGCAGGGTCTGCAAGAGAAGCCGTATGAGGAGAGACTAAAGGAGCTTAATATGTATACCCTTGAGGAAAGAAGGAAGAGGGGGGACATGATAGAAACTTTCAAGTACCTCAAGGGAATCAACAAAGTCCAAGAGGGTAGCATCTTTCAGAAAAAGAGACTTGCAAGAACAAGGGGACACAATTTAAAGATAGAAGGAGGGCGGTTCAGGGGCAATGTGAGGAAGTATTATTTCACAGAGAGGGTAGTGGATGCATGGAACAGCCTTCCTGAGGAAGTTGTGGAGTCTAAAACTGTGGGAGAATTCAAGAATGCATGGGACAGACATAAGGCAATTCTTGTGGGGGGCAGGAAGATATAGGCTGTTGGTTAACTAGGATCTGCGGCCTATCATGTAGGTAGGGAAATGGGCAGATTAGATGGGCCTAGCGGTCCTTATCTGCCGTCAAAGTCTATGTTTCTATGTTTCTAGTTGTGGGATGTGCCTTGTGCTTCTCAAGACTAACACTCACCCCATTCCATTGGTAATTAAGGTCAGATGTGTAGACTTTATGAGAATTAAGTGAACATTAGGCTTGAGAAACTCAATGCACACCCCACACCTGCTATACTGCCTGGTTTTGGAGTGTGGGGTGTTTGGGTTGGAAAATCTAATGCCTCATTTTCCAGCTTTTGTCACTTTGACCCAAACTGGAGAATTAACAAAGATTTTTGCAATGTATTTCCTTACTTTTTGAGATAGTATAATAGTATCCTTATTTTACTGTGAGAGTGCAGGGTCCAAAGTGTTGAAGTGCAGAGTCCTTTGGACCCTACACTCTCATCCCTTCATAGGTGCATATTTATATCTATCTATCTATCTATCTATCTATCTATCTATCTAACTATATATATATATATATATATATATATATATATATATATATATATATTCAGGAAGCACAGGCCCTCTGGGCCCTGCGTTTCAAATTTATTGGACAACAGTGACCAAATTGTTAGCATAGCCTTTTATTACCCCACCTCATGTTCCCCCTACAGAAAATTTTAAAATCCCCACCAAAACATAATTCTGCACAACTACAATGACATTCCATACCACAGTGCCAAAACACATTTCTGGCAGGATTTGAAAAATAACAGCTATGACATACATGAGGTAGGCTAATAGGAAGATTGTGTTAAAAATCTGTGGTCAAAATATTTTACATTTCCAAAGTTACAAGTATGCATAGCAAAACTGTAACCAATGGTCATAACTTTGCAATTTTTAATAATTTTGACCCCATCATTTCAACATAGCCTTCTTATGTCTCCACCTCATGAACAATATGACTGTCATTACACAAATCCCATCCAAAAGGTGATTTCACCAACTGGCTGCAATAGCACCTTTCCAGTGGGAGTTGCATAATGACAGTCATATTGTCATGAGGTGAGTCCCCAAAAGGCCATGTTAAAAATCTGGGGTCAAAATATTTTAAATTTCCAAAGTTGCAAATGTGCATAGCAAAACTGCAGCAAATGGTCATAACTTTTCCATTTTTAATAATCTTGCCCCTAATTTTTTAACACAGCCTTCCTATAACCCCACATCATGAACAATATGACTGTTATTACATAAATGCTGCCCAAAAAGTGATTTTGCCAACTGACCATGAAATCACCTTTCCAGCGGGAGTTGCATATTGACATTTGTACTGTTCATGAGGTGGGGTCTCCAAAAGGCCATGTTTAGAATTCTGGTTCAAAATCTCAAAAAATGCCAAAGTTATGCATAAAAGTTGAAACCCCTATTGAAATAAATTGAACCACATTTACCTTAATTTCTCATATTGCAGTCACCAGTTCCAGCAGCAAGATGTGTCTTTGATCAGAGAATGGATCTTGAAAGTCTTGCAACTAGGACCTGTTTATGTGAGTGAGGGTATGTGAGTGTGTATGAAGGAAGTGTGAGGTTGAAGATGCTGAGTGGGAGATGGGGGAATGATTGGTGAGGGACCTTTTTTTGGCAGCTTTAAAAAAGGAAAGAAACACTGAGGGATCATTTTCTTTATTTCAAGCTTGTACCTGCAGTGGAAGGGTGGGGTGCTACTAGACACCAGGGAGCAAAGAAATACAAGAGGAACAGCAACTGGAGGGTGGGGAGTGCCACTAGACACCAGGAAACAAAATTTTATTTGCAGGGACAGCAATGGGTGGGTGGTGTGTGCCACTAGACAACTGGGAAGAAATCATAGATAATGGGGATGGTAGTCAGCGGTTGGGGGATACCACTAGACACCAGGGAACTGAAACATAAGGGGGATGGTGATTGGAGGGTGGGATGACACTACTCACCAGGAATAAAATAACGAGGACAGCAGTCAGAGGGTGAGGGGGTGCCACTAAACACCAGGCCAAGGGAGCTCACAGCTGACAATGCAGCCTATAGCACAAGTAAAACTGTGCCTTCAGAAGTCAAGAACGTCCTGATGTTCTCATACAGAGAATGCAGTGTTAACGCTCCTCTCACTATTGCTGGGCACTCATCAGAATCAAGCTAAATGTGGCCCATTGAGCTAGAGTCTGGTCTTTGATTTTTTAAAATGCCAACATTTTTATGAATTTTCCACGTTTTGTAATTTGTGAAAAAAAAAAAACAACAAGATGGCAGCACACGAAAGAAATGAATTTTCTGGTGAAAAAGGATTGGCCCCTCATGAAAAAGAATCCTTTTTTGTGAGACCAAATCCTTTGTCAACTTTCTCCCTCTATCCTGGAAAGTGATCTTCCCATTGAAAACAATAGGAATTGGATACTTAAAAATTGAGTAACTTTGCAACAGTTTTATCTTGTTTCACAAAAAAATTGCATGGCAGTTCTGTTACCCAAGCTGTTTGTACCATAAAAAAGTCACGCCAAAATTCCACACTATCTGGACGCAAAACGATGAGGAACAAAACTGAAAAAAATAGTGACTTTTAAGATGTTTGCATTATCCATATTTCAGAATTCATACTGTACATCTGACTGGAGCAAAACTTTCCATGTCAAGAGATCTATCCCATGAGGCAGCACATGCCACAGTTTGTGCAAATTCATTGATTGGTTGCATAGTTATTAAAGTATAAAATTTGAGACTTAACATTAAACAGGCTACTCAACCCTAAGTATAGGGGAAAGATCATACCCCTATAATATAAGTTGCAAAAAACTTCCTTAATGCTCCAGCTAGGGTCAAAGTGACAAAGGCTGTGAGATGAGGCATTAGGGTTTTCAACTCTGACATCCCACCCTACCAAACCAGGCAGGGGAGCAGGTGTGGGTGTGCCTTGGGCTTCTCAAGGCTAACACTCACCCCATTCCATCTGTAAATTAGATCACATGTGTAGATTTGGTAGCCTGTGACATGGACCTCAGTGATTGGGCATCTACAATAACAGCAACCAAATCCCCAGCACATGTCATCAGGGCTATGATAGGGTAGGATGGCCAGATGGGAGGAGGTCAGCGAATATAGTGATGGGATGTTGTTATATGTACATGTGTGGAGGGGAGTGAGCACACACAGTGAGGGGCAGAAGGGGATGTGAGGGTCATACAATGGTGGGTTGTCAAGCAAATCCCAAGGCATGGTGGGTGGGTGGGTTGGTGGTGTTGCTGAGCAGGGTACTGGGTTCAGGTCTGGGCACTGGTGCATCTTTGTTGCACCCAGCCCAAAGCCTTTTTTTTATGTTTTTCACCCCCCAGATGTGCACCCCCCTGGAGTTGAGAATCCTTAAGCAGGGGGGTGCAGGGCTAGAAGCCCCTGTGGGCTGAGGTGTGAACAGCACAGCCCACCACATAAAACATTAAAAAAGTAAGTCCCTGGTGCCGTTATGCTGTGCATGGGTGTCAGAGTGGCAAAATACATTTTCGGCACTCTGACTTCACAATAACGGCAATTGCCTTTAGGCTTTCACTGTTATCACATAAACCCTTAGACTTTATGGGAATGGGGAGAGCATTAGCCTTGAGAATCCCACGGCACACCCCACACCTTCTCTCCTGCCTGGTTTGGTGGGGGTGTTATGGTTAGAAACCTTAATGGCTCATTTCCCAACATTTGTCACTTTGACCCTAATTGGAGCATTAACAAAGTTTTTTCAACCTTATTTTCTTAATTTTTGAGATAGTATAATAGTATGGGGTGGAATGGATGAGAAGGGACTTGGCAAGGTTTTAGGAATGGTCATAAGTATGGCAACTAAGGTTCAATGCAAAGAAGTGCAAAGTAATGCACCTGGGAAACAAAAACCCAGGGGAAGGGTACACAATGGGGGGAGGGGTTACTAACAACTACAAAAATGAAAAAGTGCCTGGGGGTAGTCATATCAGATGACTTAAAGGTAGGCAGCCAATGTGAGAAGGCAGTAAGGAGGGCTGGGTGATACTGGGATGCATAAAGAGATGCATCACTAGTTGAAAACAGGAAGTTGTCCTCCTTCTGTACAGACAGTTGGTGAGACCCCATCTGAAGTATTGCATGCAGTTCTGGAGACACCATCTCCACAAGGACACAGTCGGGATGTAGGCAGTCCAGAGAAGGACAACTAAAATGGAGCGGGCTCTGCCCCAGAAATCATATGAAGAGAGACTAAAGAAGCTTAATATGTATATCCTTGAGGACAAGAGGGAGAGGGAGACATGATAGAAATGTTCAAGTACCTCAAGGGAATCAACAAAATCCAAGAGGGTAGCATCTTTCAGAAAAAAAGATGTGCAAGAACAAGGGGGCACAATTTGAAGATAGAGGGGGGACAGCTCAGGAGTAACATGAGGAAGTATTTTTTCACAGAGATGGTGGTAGATGCATGGAATGGCCTCCCTAAAGAAGTTGTGGTGTCAAAAACAGTGGGGAAATTTAAGAATGCATGGAACAGACATAAGGCAATTATAGCTGGGGGTAGGAGGAAGTAGGCTGCTGGTTAACTAGGATCAGCAGGTTATCTATTAGGTAGGGAAATGAGCAGACTGGGTAGGCCAAGCGGTCCTTATCTGCTGTCAAAATCTATGTTTCTATGTTTCTACTGTGGGAAAGCAGTGTCCTTCGGACAGACTCTGCACTACCATCCCTTCGTAGATGCATATATGTATTTAGCTGTGGAAGCATAGGGCCCTCTAGGCCCTACACTTCCATTTATAGGACAACAGTGACCAAATTGTCACCATAGCCATCTTATTATCCCACCTCATGTACCCAGTACAGACAATTTTCAGATCCCCACCAAAATGTAATTCTGTGCAACTGCAAAGCTTTTCTTCACCACAAGTGCAAAGACACATTTTGGGTAAGTTCTGAAAAATGACAGCTGTGACATGTATGAGGTTGGGTAATAAGAAGGCTATGTTGAAAATCTGGGGTCAGGGAGATCACATGATGCAGAGTGCTGAGTAGAAGCTCCTCCGTTAAGCTCCTGCCTTCTGAGTAATAAATCGTCCTTTTCAGACATTCATATTTCTCTATTTCCTCTGCTTTTGAATTCTTCTACTACCTAAACACCCTGTGAGTCTATTTTGTGTGCTAGATTGGCGGATGGAGGCTTATATGAAGAAAGTCCCGCAGAAACACACCTCCCCTGCTACTCCCGAAAAGGCCCCAAAGAAATCCCGGGCCTCGGGTGGGTCAGATAGTCCTGATCCTTCGAGTCAAGTTGGGGAACAAGAACCTTTAATGCTTAATAGGTTCTTAGAAGAGTTTAAACCCTTTCATGAAGAGATGAAAGAAATGGTGTTTGACCTGAAAACTCTGTCTAGAAAACTGGATGAAGTCTCGTTAACTGTCTCTGATAATATAGCTCGAATAGTCTCGATGGAGAAAAAGCTAGAGAATCTAGATCCTGAATTAGTGTCTACGCGACAGAAGCTATCTTGTCTGGAGGCCAAACGTGAAGAGTTGGAGGGCCATAGCCTCAGAAACAATGTTGTGATACTAGGGCTACCAGAGGGAGAAGAGGGCCAGCATGCTGTAGCATTCACACAGAAGCTGGTGGAATGGGTTGCTGGCCCTTCTCCCTTTGGCCCAGTATACATTATAGAGCGAGCTGACAGGTCTCTTCGACCGAAGCCTCCTCTGGATGCTCCCACCCCCCCCCATCCTATTATCTGCCGCTTTTTGAATTTCCTAGAAAAACAGCATTTTTTGCAGAAAGTGAAACCTTTTACAAGAGGTTTGCTGGGAGAATATGAAACAGAATTGCACAAGATTTCCCTGGATCAGTTCGTTTGAAGCGAAAAGCATTTCATCCCATCATATCTAAGATCATTGCTGTGGGCCTGAAATTCAGGATGGGATACCCGGCCAGGTTACAAGTTTATGTAAATGGATCCTGCTTTAATTACGATGATCCTGAAGTTGCCCTGTCGAGCCTTAAATCCATGCTACCGGACTTGTTCTGAGAGTCCTGAGAGGCCCAGCTCATGTGTTGAAGAGCTGCTTGGAGTCACTTATTGGAACTGTTGTTTTTCTCCTTCCTTGAAGAGATAATGTCAACAAGTTGTATTTGGAAGTTCTCATTTTCTCACCTGGACTGGGTTGATCAGTGCATATCCTACCTGCTAACAGCCTCTCAAGCCCTAATTTTATAATGTCTACTCCTGCTCAGGGCAAAGACACTTGGGGTCTTGGGGTTGGCTTAGTTAGGAACAGAGCTTTATGTTCCAGTATATTCAGTTTTGTAAATTGCATAGAGAGGGGAGTTTGTGTTGTTGATTATAGGACTAGCGTTCACATTACATTGACTGGAAATTGAAGCAGTCTTGAGCTTTCTCTGCAACTCATATTTACCCTGTCAGGATCGGGTTGTGGCCAAAAGAGGGGGTATCATGCATATGTAATGTATAGCCGTGTCGTTCTTAATTCGAGGAGGATCACCCTCAGTCTTCACACCAGTCCCGAGCTCAGGACAGTAAATTTCCTTAAGGGAAATTCTTGTAATTAAGGGCTGGTATTTTCAGGGAAGAGTTGTTTTTTCAGTTTTCTTTCTTTTGGGTTCACAATCTCAATGTTTTTCTCGATCTCTGCTCTCAGTTTGAGGAAAGGGCTAGTCCCCTTCCTTAGGTTCCCGATCTGGTTCTGGTTTGTGCAAAGCATTTTCACGGGGCAAGATAACCCCTAATTTTCACTCTGGATCTCGAGGTTATCTGGCACATTCATGAGTTTGGCAATTTACTTTGTTTTCCCTTTCATGATCAGGTTAACACATATGTGTGTGCATGCATTGGAAGCCCAAGGCTGCTCTTTAGTTTTTTGGGGGTTGTTAATATTGTTTGCATTCTTAAATAATTACTTTGAGATGTAATTTGTGCTGCCATTAGCAGAGGTACATTATCAGGAGGCAGGAGATGGAGGAAAAGACCCAGTACTGTGCTAAACTTTGCTTGTGGCAGTGTGGGGAGTTGGGTGGGGGGTGGTGGATCTGGGGTTTTGTTAGGGGGAATAGGGGTAGTCAAGTGGGAAGGGAATGGGCTAATTGTGGGGGAGTTGGGGAGGAAGGAGGGTTTTACTGCAGTAACTTCTGGAGTAGGGTTGCATGTATTATGTATCCTGAGTGCAGGGCTGAGCATATTAAGTCCAATAACTATTATCAGATGGCCAAAGAGGTGACTTTTGCCACTTGGAATGTTAAGGGGATCAGAAAAAAACCCAAACAATATCAGGTCCTCAAACAGTTAAGCTTATTACTCTCTCAGATAACTTTCCTACAGGAATCTCATTTATTAGAAGCTGAAGCTTTACAGTTAAGGAGGCAACAGGTGGGGCTGGTTTACGATGCTCAGGGTTCTACTAATAGTTGTGGGGTTATGCTTATTATTAATAAGGGCATTCCCTTTGTCTCTATACAGGTCATTAAAGACCCTGAGGGCAGGTTTATCCTAGTTAAAGGCACTCTCTGGTCAGTTCCACTTTTACTTGGCAGTATATATGGCCCTAATATGGATGATCCAGGGTTTTTTACGAGACTCATATCCATTATTCTTCCAATGCTTCCTATCAAGATTATTTTGGGGGGTGACTTCAATCAAGTTGTAGATTCTAATCTGACAGGTCAGGTAGTGGACCAGGAGTGGTATCTCCGGGCAGAGGGCTTTTAGGGACTTAGTGGATCAATGCGGGCTCTGTGATGTCTAGCGCGTCTTATACCCTAATTCTAGGGAGTTTACTTTCAGGTCAATGGCGCACGGCTCACAGTCCCACATTGATTACATATTTATTTCTCAGGCTCTCCTACCTGGGGTCAAGACCTCCTTGATTCAACCTGGCCCTGTCTCTGATCACTCACTGGTGTTATGCAAATTGGCATTCCTTAATTTACCTAATAGGGAAACCAGATGGAAACTCAATGAGCAACTTCTTAAAGATGCTAAGTATTGCAAGCTCATAAGGGAGCAAATTGAGTTATTTTTTTATATCCAACCCTTTAAACAGTGCAAAGCCAGATATTTTGTGGGGGGCCTTCAAGGCTTACATGAGAAGGATCCACATTAGTATGGCGGTGAGTAGGAAAAGGGCACAGAAGAGGGAACTATTATCATTATTGTCCCAAATTCGGTCACTTGAAATTAATATTTCGGGTAGTGCCCCAGATGAAAACAAGAGGAAGCTCCTAGTGTTGAAAGATAGATACCTAGAATTACTTTGGGGAAAAAGCAGAACTAGCTATTATTCATACAAGGGCTAGTTACACGGATCAGGGAGAAAAGTTGGGGCACTTATTGGCATTGCGTATTAAGCAACAAGAATCTGTGAGATTTATCTCTCCAATTAGGGCAGTGGCAGACGGGTCTCTGAAAGTATCTCCTACTGAGATAGTACAAGAATTTGCCCTATATTACAAAAGATTGTACAGTGACATGGAGTATCCTCCCTGTCCTGGGAGTATGGAGAACTATCTGAGGGATTCCCATCTGCCTTCCCTTTCAGAGCAACACAAGGGTTTTTTGGTCACCCCTATATCACAGGAGGAAATTGCTGAGGTTATCAGTGGATTACCCATAGATAAAGTCCCAGGCCCTGATGGATTCTCCTCCCTATTTTACAAAGTTTTTTGGGATATTTTACTACCAGTACTTTATGGCCTATTTCAATATATTTTAACCGGGGCAGAGGCAGACCCTCACCTCTTTGAGGCCTTGATTGTTCTTCTCCCTAAACCAGATAAAGACCCTGAGTTTGTTCAAAGTTACAGACCTATATCCCTTCTAAACCAAGATATTAAAATTCTTTCAAAGATACTAGCCAATAGGTTAACTGTAGTTCTCCCTGAGCTAATAGGTACGAACCAGGTAGGATTTATGAAAGGGCACTCATGGTCTGACCACTTGTGTACCCTATCTCATGTTTTCCTGTCTGCCAGGGATGCTGAGTTCCCTGTAGGACTGGTTTCCCTGGATGCCGAGAAGGCATTTGATCATGTGAATTGGAATTTTTTGTTCCGAGTTCTGGAAGCTTTTCAATTTCCCTCTGTATTTATATCCTGGATTGCTACACTATACAAAACCCCTAAAGCAAACATTTTCCACTCCACTCAGGGACTAGACAGGGTTGTCCCTTATCTCCTCTGTTATTTAATTTACATCTGGAACCTCTCATCCAAAATATTCTCAATAATGCCTCTATACAAGGCATTTGGGTTGGGCATCACAAAACTAAGGTCACTGCATATGCGGATGACTTGTTGAAACATTTATCCCATCCAGTATCTTCTGTACCAGCTTTGTTGAGTGAAATAGTAAGATTTAATGACCTGTCCAATTACAAACTGAATGCTAGCAAATCCTAATTCTTTCCATTAAACCATAAGGTATTCAAAAATGACATTTGTCCCTTAGGCCTATGTTGGACTCCCAGGTCATTTAAATACTCGGGCAGTAAACTATTCTGTGACCCCCTAACATGGTTTAAGGAAAATCTTGAATCTCTCTCACAGCTGATAATTCAAGACCTTGATAGGTGGTCCAAACTTCCCATCTCATTATGGGGCCAGATCAATATAATTAAGATGAATGTATTCCCTGGAATGTTTTACCCTTTATCTCTTCTCAATACTTTTATCCCACTACTCTGGTTTAAAAAGATACATGGCATATTCACTAGATTTATTTGGGCCCATAAATATCCTCGATTGGCCTATTATAAATTGGCAGCTCCAAAACTTGAGGGAGGTTTGTGGATTCCTCATCTGGCTATATGTTGTTGGGCCAGTCATTTAGCAAAATGTTTGAGATGGGTATCTCCCAGCCCGGAAAAAGAACAGCCGGCTTGGCTTAGGATTGAATTGGATGCAATTAGGTCTAAGAATCTGAACCCCCTAACCTTATTCTATCTTTAAAATCTCCCAGGTGCGTAAGGTTGAGGAATGCCCTATAGTAGTTACCTCATTAAAGATATATGCACAATTATGTTCATTTTTGCACTACACCTCTTAGTTGGACTTAGCCCAGTCTATCTGGAATTCCTCATCTTTCACTATTAACAAGAAGCAGATTCCCCGTAAATGGTTGTCCCAATTGGGAGATGGGAAACTATTCTCTTTTGTGGATGAAGAGGGGCAATGGTTGTCAGTAGGAGATATTATTAGGAAATTTCTTATTCCGGCTCCCTCTCACTTCAAAGTTATACAGTGAAGGCACTTACTTACAGTAGTTTTTGGTAATACCCCCCTCCCAGACTGCCACAGCCCTGATACCTGAGGTTTCTTCACTTATTGGATCTTCTGGTGTTATATCTAAATTATATCAGGTTTTGTTTTACAAAAGATATCGGGATTCCTTTGGACCCACAAGATTCTGGAACTCTATCTTTCCTCGGTATCATCTGGATTGGCAATCCCTGTGGAGATCCTGTCATAAATATGTTTCCCAAAACAGATTGCATCTCATGCAATATCATATATTACATAACATGTATTGTACCCCGGTAAAATTAAAGAAATGGGGTCTCTTGAATTCCAATTTATGTACTAAGTGTTTGCGGGAAGAAGGAACACTTCTTCACATGTTCTGGTCCTGTTCCAAAATTTCCCTTTTATGGGACTCAATCAAGACCTCCCTGGATCCTTTACTGGGCCTTCAGGAGTATTTTACTCCTGATATTTGCCTTTTAGGTGACCTGTCTTCTATTAGAGTTAAAGTAAGAAAGTTTCATATTTCTATGATTGCCTTATCTGTCTAGAAGCTTATTTTATGTCATTGGAAAGACAAGTCCACCCCAACCTTTCAAGAATGGGTGAACAAAATTCTTGCCAATCTGTGTACAGAAAAAGCGATTGCCAGTCTTCACAATAGATTGGCAGCATATACCAAAATATGGGATCCCCTTCACTCTCTAATTTTACTGGCTCAGTCTTAATCAGATTCCAGTCTAATATGCCTGCAGGTTCTCAGGTAAAGAGCTTAGCACTTAGGGGATACATGGATTTGTTACTGCAGTAGGGAGGGATGGTGGGTTGGCAGTTACGCCTTTATGTTGACTGTATTTACATCTCATTCTCATTGTAACAGCCTTTTATTGTGGAAAATGTATTAATAAACTTTGAACTGAAAAAAAAGAAAATCTGGGGTCAAAATATTTTCAATTTTCAAAGTTACAAACATGCATAGTGAAATTGAATGAATGGTCATAACTTTGCAAATGTTTCATATCATGACCCCACATTTTCAATAAAGCCTTCTTATGACTCCACCTCATGAACAAGGACAAAAAAAAATTCCACATCCTGCCTGAAAGGTGAATTCACTAAGTGACCCATGAAATCACCTTTCGAATGGGAGTTGTGTAATGACAGTCTTATTGTTTGTAAGTTAAGGTTTCCAAAAGGCCATGTTGAAAATTTGGAGTATAAATCTCACAAAAATGGCTAAGTTATGCATAAAAGTTGAAACCCCCATTGAAATACATTCAAGCACATTTACAGTATCTTAGTTTCTCATATTGCAGTCACCAGTTCCAGCAGCAATCGGAGAGTGTCTGTTGAACCTGGAACCTGTTCAGGTGAGTGAGGATGTGTGGCAGTGTACTGGGGGGTGTGGGTGGTGGGTGCTGAGTGTGTGGTGGAGGTGGAGGGGTTGATTGACGTGGATAATTTTTTTTACAGTTTAAAAAAAATATCAAGGGACCATTTTCTTTATTTTGCAATGGGAGGCTAGGGGTGCCACCAGACACCAGGGAAATATGAAAATGGCTATCAGCGGGTGGGGGTGCCACTAGACACCAGGGAAATATTTTACACATGTATCTTTATTAAACCAGTCTGTAGTTGAGGACTCCATCTTCTCAGTTTCCTTCAACCATCTTTTACCACCTATGCACATGCCATATGTGCTAGAATCACCTGTGAAAAAAAGAACAAGATCACGCTCCACTGAGTGTAGTCAGTTTTATAATTTCATAGTAAGTTTAGGTAAGGTAAGGTACATCTTTATTGATTTATTTTTATTTTTTTTATTTATTTTAGTTGTGGAATTACAACCATTGAGCCAAACTGGATCTTTTACAAAGGCTCCAAGTCAGTAGAAGAACAGACAAAACAGTAGAATTTATGGGACATCATGTGACAAAAACATAAAATAGCCAAGTGACAAGACTATTTTACAAGCAAGATAAATGTAGAGTATAACCTCAAATACAAATACTTTTATCACAAAACTATCTCTAGTCTATAGGTCTAGTTACTAAGTGCAGGTTGCTTGTAGTTGGCAGCCAAAATTGGCTTTGTCAAAGAAAATGGGAGGAAGGAGGAGGTATGGAGAGTATTTGCATGGGTACAGAGGAGGCATATTGTATAATGTTGTTAGGTAATAGGAGAAGGGGGTATGTTGATGAGGAAGAACAAGCTGACAAGTGCCGTATGCACAGGGGCAGCCTATGGGAAGTGTAAACCAAGTGGAGGGGAGAGGGTGAGGACTTGTGGGGTGAGAGGGGTAAGAAGGTGGGGGTAAGGTTTGGAAATCTAGGGCAAGGGATGGAACTCCTATCATTGTGCACAGCAGTGGCAGTCTTGGGATTCTACCAGGATGCAACTGAGTTCTTTTTTGAATTGGCCAAGTTTCTCATGGTGAAAAATGGAGGGGGGTAAGTCATTCATTCAGGGAGGGCCCCCATAGTGGAGGGACATCTGAGCAAAGGAGGTTCATTTGTAAGGTACATGCAGTTCCCCTCTAGCAGAGCTTCGGGTTGTTTTAATGTTGGGATTAAACTGGAAAAGCTATAAAGTTGATTCTGGGACCAGTCCTAGGACAGCTTTTTTCTCTATGATACATGCCTGGTGCTGAGACCTAAGAGGTAATGGGAGCCAGCCAGTTGCGGAGTAGAGACTGCAAGAGTGGGAATACTGATTAGCTCCTAGAATAAGTCAGCAGGCTTTGTTGAGCAGGAGTTTAACCCTTTTGAGAGCAGTTTCAGTGGCTGCACTATAGATAGTCATTCCATAGTCAACGATGGACAGTATTGAGCTTTTGGTGACAAGGCTGAGGGCCTCAGTGGTCATAGCATTTCTGTGTCAGTAAAGGAGTCTGAGTCTGATGTTGGCTGTTTTCATGACATGATCAATACTGGTATAGAAAGAAAGGGTGTTGTATAGGAATAATCCCAGGTATTTAAAGGTAGTAACCTGTTTGATTACAATGCTTTTGTTACTTAGTATGGTAAGTGTGCCACCCTGGTTTTTGAGCTTTGTAGAGTAAAGTGCATAGCTTTTGTTTTTCTATAGTTCAAGAGGAGTTTGTTGTAAGCAAACCATGACTCCAGTTTGGAAACGCTACTTTGAAGGGTAGCTATTATTTCATAGAGGTGTGTTCCTGGTACAGAGATCACTGCATTGTCTGTGTCTTAGCAGGGCACATGCTTGGCATGGAATTGATAAAGAGGCTGAATAATAAGGGCCCTAAAATTGATCCTTGTGGGACACCCAAAGTATCATTCTGGGGTTCAGATGATACACCTTTTATCTTAATGCACTGGGACCTGTGCGAGAGGTAGCTTGAGAACCAGGACAATGTATTGGTGGAGAGGCCAAGGACTGCGAGACTGTTGAGCAGGATGTGATGATTTGTGGTGTCAAACACTTTGGTTAGGTCAATAAAGATTGAACCAACCATTTTTCCACTATCAGGGGAGTCATATAGGTGTGAAGTAAAGTTGGTGAGTACAGTAATAGTGCTGTGGGATTTACAGAACCCATGCTGCTGAGGGCAGAGTAGGTTATATTTGTTGAAGTAATCTGTGAGCTGATCTGACACAATTCTCTCTAGAGCTTTCAAGAGGGGTGGTAAAATAGATGTGGGTCAGTAGTTGCTTAGGCTGGTCCTTTCTCCACTTTTAAAGACTGGGGTGATGAGGGCAGTTTTCCACTTGTCAGAGAATATGTTTGACTTAAGGGATATGTTAAATAGTTGCATTAGTGGGTGGGCAAGCTCTTCTAGGGTGATGGTGAGAAGCTTCATGTCAAGTATATCACTACCCAGTCAAGTTTTGCCAAGGATCTTCTTCACATATTTAACAGTGTTAGCCTTCTGATCATTTTGAAGTGGAATGGGGGCTGAGTGGTGTTTGCGGTGGTAGCAGGGTTTGGGGGCCTGCTGTTAGGGTCAGTAACAAGGAACTCTAGAGGGAAGATGGAGCTGGGGTCTGTAAAGGCCAGATTAAAGGCATTAGCTAAGTCTTTGGGTTGCTGGAGAGGGCCCACAGGGGTGATAGTTAGATCTGGTGGATTTTTGGATTCTTTCCCAGTCAGTATCTTTACATTCTTCCAGAATGTGCTCCCATTCCCCCAGCACTTTTGAAGTTCATTTCTGTAATAGGAGGCCTTAGCATTCCTTATCAAGTGGGTGCATTTATTCCTTGCAGTCTTGTAGGCCGTAAAATCTGCCTGTCTTCCGGAAGCTATTGCTACATACCAGAGGTTGTCCCTATTCATCATTAGTTCTAAGAGGGGGCCATTAAGCCAAGGACTGGATGTCCCTTTTGTTTTGAATGTTCTGAATGGTGCAAATAAGTTGCAGGCTTTATTGAAGATGGTAATAAAGTATTCCAGAGCCTGGTTAGGGTCAGAGCAAGTGACAAGGGGGAACCAGTCTGTGTCTCTTAGATAGCTCTTGAACAGGCCAAGTTGCCCTTTCATCAGGGAACATTTTTTTCTGGTTTGCGGCATGTCCTTAGGGCACTTATTAGACCAGGAGAAGATAAAGGGAGAGTGGTCACTCGAGGTGTCTGGCAGTAAAGTGATATTTTTTATGTGCTCGGGGCAAGTAGCTAGGAAAAAAATCAATGATTGTGCTAGTACCTGTTTGATAGTTTATCATAGTTGTTTTATTTACCATCTGCATTAGGTAAAGGGCATGTATTTTGTCCCTGACAGTAACTGTATCCTTAGCTAGCCAGTTTGAATTAAAGCCCCCAAGGATAATCTGTTCCCAGCCCTGCTTTTCTTTTTTGAAGTGTTCAGTGAATAACTCAAGTCCTGACCCTTGTTTTCCTGGGGTATGTAAACTGTTGTAAGTAACAAAGTTTTACCTTGTTGGCCAATTGGAAGATTAATGGAGTGTATCTGAGCTTCCTTGGCATTTGTGTTGTAAGGCATGATCTGTCAGCAGATGCTGCTCCTCAGGTAGACTAGGCACCCACCCCCTCATTTGGAGAGCCTGTCCATATCAAAGGTAGTGTAATCATCCAGAGAGATTGAGGAATATGGGACCTAGGAGGAGATCCAGGTTTCTGTGAGAGCAAGAACATAAGGTTTGTGAATTGCTACTCAACCTTGGAGTTGTGCAAGTTTATGCAGGAGGCTACAAATGTTAAAAGTGGCAATTGTTATAGAACCAGTAGGCTGGGGGTTGTGGTGGTTTGCAGGTCCAGGATTGGGGTAACTATTTCCAGATAGGAGCAGGAGGATAATAAGCAATCTGGTGAGGTATCGTTTCCACCAAGCTCTTGTTATTTAAGCTAGCCTGCTGCTGTGGGGCCTGGGTGTGAGGGGATCCTTGGAGGAGATGTTGTAGCACATCAGAGCCAGAATGATTTCGGGGAAGATAGGTGTGCATCGGTGCATCCTGTGGAACTCATAGATCAGGTATGTGTCAATAGGGATTTCAAGCTTGATATTTATTTTGACCCAACTAGTTGCTTGTGTACTTTGATTTATTGACAGATCACTAAGAAGAGTGGAGGTGGGTGCTTACTGGTCATTTTTGAGGATCACACTACCCTTTCCCTCATGACTCACTGTCAGGTAGTTAAGAGAAAAAAGATCATTGCATTCACCAGCTGTGAGGAGCACATTTTGGAGGTATCTTGACTCCTGTCACTCTAAGAGAAACTAATTTCCTTAAATTAAAAAAAAACAAGGTCCCTTTAGTGGCAGATCTGTATAAACCTGCTAATGGGAAACTGGACACGCACGAAAAAAAAAAAAAAAATATATATATATATAGAGAGAGAGAGAGAGAAAGAGAGAGAGAGAGAGAGAGAATATATCTATATCTATATCTATATCTATATCTATATCTATATCTATATCTATATCTATATCTATATCTATATCTATATCTATATTGAGAGAGAGAGGGAGCACCTTTCCACAACCAAGGCACTTCACATTTAAAATTCAGTATACAAACATAAAATTTACACTAAAACAATAACTATAGCAGTAAATTTAAAATTCATCTATTCCTCTGGAAAGGCGAAGTTAAAAAGATACGTCTTCAATTCAATCTTAACTCTGTCAATGGTAAGGCATTCTCTTAACCAACGAGGTAGAGAATTCCACAGAATAGGTGCAGCAAAAAAACAAAAAAAGCATGGGCACCGGATGTTTTTAAACAAACCTGGGAATCTCTAGCAGTCCCTCATCGGTGGATCAGAGAGGATGGAGGGGGCAGTAGGGAGTCAGGAGATCTTGCAGGTAACCAGGTCCCTCTTCATGTAGGGCTTTAAAGGTAAGCAAATCAAGTTTAAAGGTAATCTGCCACTGAACAGGCAGCCAGTGCAGTCCGTGCAGCACAGGTGTAATATGACTGGTCCTCGATGTACCAGTCAAAAGTCTGGCTACAGAGATCTGCACTAGCTGCAAGTGGCAGATATCTACCCCTGGAAGCCCAAGGTAGAGGGCATTGCAGTAATCAAGGCAGGTGGTGATGAAGGTGTGGACCAATGTTAGAAGGTCATCCCGGGGAACCAGGTGTTTCACCCGGGCAATATTCCTTAGATGGTAAAATGAGGATTTAACCACGGCCGATACCTAAGATTTCAGGAACAGGCCATCATCAAAAATAACACCCAAGTTATGCACCCGGTCTGAGGTGGTGAGCTGAATATCATCAAGCCATAAGCCTGATGCCTGTAGAGCCCCAATACCTTCCCCATACCTGCTTTCAGATGACCTGGGTCCATTACCAACACTTCGGTCTTGTCCGGATTCAGTCTCAGCCAGCTAGTGTTCATCCAATCCCTGAGCTTGGTGAGACAGTTATTAAGCAGAGAGACTGCATAAACCTGTATGGGAAGAAAGGACATATACAGTTGAATATCATCTACATAGCAGTGAAAACTCAAACCGTATTGTCTGATGATATCTCCCAATAGCAGCATATACACTGCAAACAACATGGGTGCAAATATGGAGCCCTGCGGTACCCTGCAGTACAGGGGGAAGGCATCAGAGGAATAAATTCTGATGACCACCCTCTGAGACCTGTCCATGAGGAAAGATTGAAACCATTTGAGGACTGTACTAGACAGCTCACAAAGAAGTTGCAAGCACTTCAAAAGCAAACAATGGTCCACAGTGTGAAACACTGTCAAGAGATCAAGAAGGACCAAGATGGTATAAGTCTTTCATTCTCTCGCTATTAGGAGGTCATTCAATACATGGACAAGCACAGTCTTGGTGCTGTGTCTCTTCTGAAATCCAGATTGGAGAGCTTCATAGATATTGTGGGTCACAAGGTGATTGTCCAGTTGCAGTGCAACCACCTTTTCAATAACCTTACCAACAAACGGCAGGTTAGAGACAGGCCAGTAGTTAACTAGACAGTCTGGATCCAAGGAAGGTTTTTTAAGGAGTGGTCCTATGACCATCATCTTGAGGGAATCAGGAAAAACACTCCTCTCCAAGGAACTCCAGACAATTTCCGCTAGCATCGGGCAAATGACATCTACACAACCCAATAATAGAGGTGTAGGGCCCAGATTCAAACTTCATCTGGTTGAGTGCAAAGTCTGGACAATCTCCATAGTGTCTGTGAAATCCAGCCATCTAAAGTCTGTCCAGATTAACCGAGTGCACACGACCTCCTGACAACCTTCACAGTCCCTCATAGGAAGAGCCAGCCCTATGCTGGACTTGATGATGGCAATCTTATCTTCAAAGAATCGAGCAAACTCTTCGCATTTAAGCTAAGAAAAGCTCCCCCGGGTTGGAGACAGATTGGATTGCACAATCTGTCAACAGTCCAGAAGAGCTAACCTGGTCAATTCTGTGCAGCAGAAATCTCCCTGGACAGGAATTCTGCCTCCTTATGGGTGATTTCTGATTGGTAGTGCTTGCAATGTTCCATCAATCTAAGCCTGTCAGCATTCAGGCCAGACCTCTGCCATGCTCTCTCCATCCTTCGATCAACTCACCTCAACTCCTTCAAGGAACCATCAGACCAAGGGGGTCCTTGGGTGAAGAGTGAGTGGTCCAACATGAACAGGATCAATCACATCCAGGTTGTCTCTCACCACCCTGTTATAGACCAGTACAAGATCCCCTGGATTCATGCATTCACCTGACAATCTTGATTGGTCCAGCACCACTGATAGACACTCTGTGGTAGCTCCCCTTAAAGATTGGTACCGGACCATCTTAGTAGGGGCAGGCCCATTAGGGGGAGCCTGAAACTGAACCTTATGGTGTGTTGGTCAGACCAACTGACTGGTTCCACCCCCAAGATCAGAGGTCTCCATCCCCAGGAGGAACACCAGATCCAGTGAGTGACCCCCTTTATGGGTAGTGGAAGTAACCATCTGTGTGAGGCCTAGCATCATCATTAGCCGGAGGAGATTTTGACCAAATTGTGAGAGTTCATCTTTGACCCAGGCATTGAAGTCCACCGGAACTATCCATCTGGGGGAATTCAGCACCATGTCAATGATGAAGTCCACTATCTCCTGCAGAAATTCTTCATTATCACCTGGTGGACAGTAAATGAGGAGTATCCCACATCCAACACCCTCTCCCAGGATACATTCAAAGGATTTGGTGTGCCCCACTGGCACATCCATGAGGCCCAGTTCCATCTTAAATATAATGGCTATGCTCCCAACCCCATGCTCCAACCTCAGGCGGTGTATCATAGAGTACCCAGCTGAAACAGCAGAAGCCAATGCAGGACCTGCATTTTCATCCAGCCAGGTCTCAGTGATGCATGTCAGATCTACCGTTCCAACAAGATCAGCTATAATAGCTGTCTTGTTCTTAATCAATCTGGCATTACATAACACCCCCACCCCCGAATAGGATGGGTTGTCGAGGAAGACCTCCGCTCCTGCTCACTTATTGTGGAGCCCTTGGATATGGAGACAAGACAGGGATACCTCTGTCCTGGTTTCATTTTGCCCCAGGACATCTCCTGGTCCCCACTACCTCAATCCACCCTCCCCTTTCCCTTCCCCCACCAGGTCCAGTTCTCCTCTTTCTCCTTCTGACAATCTCTATAGCCCGACACCTAAAATAGTTTCTGATGGTAAAAAGGGACACTCAAGGGGAATACTGCCTGTCTGTCTTTAAGCCTTCCCAGTACATTCTATAACCCTACAAAACAAACAGCCTAACCATGAACCCTACACACTCTCACCCTCTGACCACCAAGTCGACAGTTGAATTAATCACTCCACACTACCCGTTAACTAATGGGAAGTTACTGTTCCAGAGTAGGGCTAAGCATGCCAGTGCTTCACAATTGATATTTGGGAGAGATAGGGCCCACACCCCCACCATCAGCCAATAAAAGTTCAAATCCAAATTGTGGTACTTCTCCCACTACAAAAGTAAAATATCCAGATTAATTAAATGAAAAGAACAAACTTTAAAGGCCCTCTCTCGGCCTTAATAGTCAAAACTTGTTGAGAACCTTTCAACTGCTCAAAGTCTGAGCCACCTCTCCAAAAATCCAGTTTCTTCAGATGAATGAATGCTCAACAGCACCATCCCTCATCCCTAGGCTACAATAGCATAACTTTTCATGGGTTGTGGGTGCTTTACACACACAAGCACATGAGCTTGTTACAACCACAGCACTTGATCCTAGCAGAAGAAACCACAGAGTCTAATGTCAGTCCACTGTTTCTGTTACAGTTCAGTACTGTACCACCATGTTGCAAGATCTCTTGGTGGCCAAAGCTCTTGCTCAGTATAATAACTGGCAAATATACCATACTGTGCAATTTTAAAATATGGCCTCTAATGGCCACCACTCCAGATTATAGGGCATGGTAGTGCCCTATAGTTAGGGTTACATAGTCACTTATATGTTAAACCCAACATTTTGCACTTTAAAAACTTTGCAACTGTTTGACCAATTTTCCTGAATATTTGTGTGCACCATCTGGTACCAGAGATCTCTGGATCTGACAAGTTTTGTTTTTGTTGGATGTGTCATTGCTGAGCTGTGGAGTGCCAAAAAATGTCAAATTTTCCTTTCTGGTGGAAATTTCTTGATCATCTGTAAGTCCAAAATGCTTTGAGGGTGTGGTCTGAAATTGTTGGGTATATGGGATCTAGGTCACTGGTGTGCCTTTTGAAGGTTTGATGAAAAAATATGAATCCATACAAAAAGTTATTAAACTTTAAAGTGTCCCATTATAGCCTATAGGAAAAATTAGATGTCTGGTGCAAAAGTGGTGCAAAAGCAGTTTCTGCTTTTGCAAAAGCACTTTTTAGTATCACAAATCAGACAGGAGTGTTGTGCTGCCACCACCTTGTTTCCAGTTAGTGACATGGAGAAAATGTTTTAATTCAAAAAATACTGCCCCTTGGTAAACATCAACAGTTGTGTTTACCTTATCGGGCCCTGAAGAACACAATGCCTTTCATAATATTTGAAAAATAATGGTCAGAAATATGTTTATTTAATTTGGCTGTTGGTACTGTGGCAAATTTGTGACACTACTTTTGCGACACTTTCGCAGATTGCAACACTGTTTCACGTTACTGTTTCAGCAGTGTCACAAATTGAGACACTGTTTCATGAACATGTTCAAAAAAATTTGTAAAACTGTCACAATCTGTGACACTACTTTGGCAGAAATGGCAGTTTCTTTGCCATAGCATAGCAAACAAATGGTTAGGACTTTTGGGCTAAACTTTGCAGGGTGCACAGGGACTGCCCCACAGATATGCATTTTGCTGGTTTGGTGATAGTGTTTACATCAGTTACATAGTTATAACATTCAGAAGTTTAGAAATTTCCCCTAGGATAACATTGTGGCAGCCATGGTACATTTAGTGCCTATATCTTGAAAACAGTTTGAGATACAGATTTTTTTGCTAAATGCAGCTTAGTATACCTGTAGGTGTACCAAGAATGCATTCAGGTTGGAAGGCCATGAATACAACTGTGGTGGAATTTTTTCCAGTCTTACTATGGTCACTGAGATATTGTGCCATTTGCAGCACAAGGGTTACTTGGAATGTCTCTAGGCCTGTGCTGTGTCTGTATACTTATGGGTAGATGGGAGCAAAGGGCCCAGAGGTGCTCCCACATATGGATAACATTATACAATAATGGGAGCTCAGGGCCCTCACAGGGAGATGAGGGTTAATTATAATGTCTCTACACTTATGGATAGATGGAGGAGCAGGACCAGTAGGTCCCTGGACTCTGATTAATGGATACCATTATGGAGTGATGGTAGCATGTTAGGAGCGCAGGGCTCAGAGGGTCTTGTGCTCTTACAGGGAGATGATGGTTAATTGGAATATCTCTACAGTCATGGTTACATACAGTTTGTTTGTCAAAAAGAAGGGAAATTCATTGCAAAAAAACTCCATTCATTCATCAATTAGGGTTTATATTACAGTGACAAAAGTCTATAAATTTGGTGTTAGGGTTCCCAACAATACCACCCCACCCCCACCCTTCACACACCAAGAGGCAATGGGGGTGTGCCTAGTTGACATCAGGCCTAACTTTCACCCCACTCTCCTATATTGTACCATCTCAGCTTCCATATAAATGGAATGGGGTTAGAGTTAGTGCAGAAAACCCCAAGGCACACCCCAAAGTCTATTTGTCTATGGAGGGTGCGGGTGGGTTGGTAGAGTTGGGTGGTGGGGTTAGTGTCTCAACACTAATGCCTCATTTCCTTACTTTTGTCACTTCAACCCTAACTGATGTATTAATGAAGTTATATATATATATATATATATATATATACATACATATATGTGTACATTATAGTGGCACAGTAGTGCTACTATAGTAAGGGTTGAGTACCCCATTTAAGGTTAACTCTGAAATTTGGCAGCTTAATAAATTTGCCACCCTATGATGGATTCCCCTGAAATTTGGAATGCGTGGTCTGGTACCATAGATCTCTGGGCCTCCCAGGTTTTGTTATGGTCAGATGTATGATTGCAGATCTACAGAGTGCCAAAAAATGCATAAATTACTCACATTTGCACATTCTTTGCTCGTGCCTATAGCCTGCACATTTTATGCAACCAGTCCAAAACTTTCAGGGAACATGCAGCCAGTGTCCCTGATATACCTTTCAAAGATTTCATGAAAAAATATTTAACCATTCAAAAGTTATTCAAAAAACAAGTTTCCTATTATAGTCAATGGGAAAAGTTAACAAAATATGCAAAAGTGTCTCAAATGCACTTTTTACTTTCTCAAATGACCCTTGTAGTGTTGCAAATCAGCCATATAGTTTTCAGTTGGTGGTCACAGAAATGCCTGGCATTTAAATTTATGACCCTTTAGGGACACAATTCTTGTTGTGTTCACCTAGTCAAGCCCTGAGGATGCTAGCCATGTCTTTTTTTGGGAGGTAAAACACCCAAGAAATATGTTTTTTAAACTGTTGTAAAAAGTAGTGTCACAAAGTACTTTCACATATGTGACACTTTCGTGATTTCATTTGCGAAAATATCGTGATTTGCGAAAGTACTTTGCGACACTATGGCCAAAACAACAGGGAATCTTTGCCACCCTGCAGCAAAAGAATGATTTGGTCTTTTGGGCTGAAATTTGGAGGGAAGAAAGCCAAGATCCCAAGATGTGCCTTTTGTTGGCTTGGTAACAAAATATTGGAGGGCTGCAAAGTTATGGCACTTCAAAGTTGACAATTTTTCCCCTAGGATAACATTATGGCATCCGCCATGCCTTTCAGGGCCCATATCTTGAAAATGGTTTGAGATATAGACTATTCATCAGAAAATTGCTTAGTCCCCCAGTAGGGGGCTAAGTGCAAAATTAGCATGGAAAGTCATGAATAATATGAGATTTTACATTTTTTTTATGTCGTACAGTTCCTGAGATATAAGGCATTTAGTATTCCAGGTGCTCATTTTCTGCTCTGAGGGCCAGTATTACGCATACATTCTTTGTATTCACTGTGCTTCTGAGTGCAACTTTTTGGAAAAAAAAAAGGTGTGCATATGCATTACTGTTACTGTTAGCATTTCCACTTGCATTTGCGTTACCATTTGCATTAGCATTTCCATTTACGTCACCATGTGCACTACCCTTCACGTTTGCGTTTGCACTTGCATTTGCATTACTGTTGCCATTTGCGTTTCCATTACCATTTTTGTTTGTATTTACTTTTGCGTCACAGTGTGTGTTACCATTTGTGTTTGCGTACGTACTTGCGTTTGCATTTGCGTTTGCGTTACTGTTTCCTTAAGCATCATCGCTGGTGTTACCATAACCTTTTGTGTTTCCAATTGCATTACTGTTACCATTTGAGTATTTGTTACCATTTGCACTTGCATTACTGTTTGTGTTACTGTTTCCTTTCGTGTCACCATTGGCATTACCATTTCCGCTTGCATTTGCGTTACCATTACAGTTTGTATTTTCGTTACCATTTGTGTTACCATTTCCATGCTTTTTTTTTACCGTTACTATTCATGTTACTGTTACCATTAGTGTTGGCATTACTGTTAGCATTTACGTTCCCATTAGGATTACCATTACCATTGCAGTTACCGTTACTTTTAGCATTACCATTACCGTAAGGGTTATTTCACAAAATGGGAAGCATGGTTGGAGCACAGGGCTTGAAGGACACATGCTCCCACCACCACATGCCAT
This sequence comes from Neoceratodus forsteri, assembly GCA_016271365.2. Classification (NCBI taxonomy): domain Eukaryota; kingdom Metazoa; phylum Chordata; order Ceratodontiformes; family Ceratodontidae; genus Neoceratodus; species Neoceratodus forsteri. Next base: position 953,703,682 of record CM028134.1, read on the forward strand.
TCACTATTTATAGTGCACTTTCTCAAAAAGAAGGGAAATTCATGGCAAAAAAATCTGTTCAAGTGAGTGTTGTTCCACAGCGACAAAAGCAAGGAAATTTGGTGTTAGGGACCGAACTCTCACCCCATTCTCCTATACTGCACCACATCAGCTTCTTAACACATGGAATGGGGTGAGAGTTAGGCACAATGATGCCACAGCACACCCCGATGCCTGGTGATGGGGTGGGGTGGTGGTGGGATGGTAGGGGTGGCAACCCTAACTCCAAATTTCCTCACTTTTGTCACTGTGGAACAACCCTAACTGATGCATTAAATGGAGTTTTTGACATGAATATATATATATATATATATATATATATATATGATACATGATGGATAGGAGGAGATGTGGAAATATTCTCCATCTGCAGAGTGAGCTGTGTATTCTCATGAGTACTGAAGGCACGAGTGAGAATGCACAGCTCACTCTGCAGGAGTGAGGATATTTCCCACATCTCAAGATATGCACATCATGTATGCTATTTATTCAAATGGGCAGAGAGCGTATGAAGTGTCATGTTTTGCTGTGTCTTTTTCCCCCTGTATCTATGTGCTTTTTTGTTGTTTGAGTTTTAGTAAATAATTTTTGGTCAGCAGGTGAGTTTTTTAGGAGTACTGGGAAGTTAAGTGATTTGTTTAGATTTACATAGCATGCAAGTGGAGGCTGCAAGAATCAAACCCATGTCTGGTCTGCTGGCTGTATCAAGCTTGTTCAGAGCTCATTACTCCAAGCTCCAGGATACACTGAAAGCACTGTTTGTCTGTGGTCTGAGACTGTGGGAGTGTTTCTGAATGGGCTGGGACTGTTAGACGCACTGTGGAATACAGGTGAGTGTATTTGGCTGTGCTAATTGTGTTAGTTGCAGCTTGCAGTAAGAAAGAGAAACTGCTTTGTAAATCAGTTTCATTTGAATTCAGGTTGCTTTTGTACAGAGATAAGCACAGCAATGGGCTAGGAGTGTTGAAAACTTTGGCACACAATAAAGTGTGGTTTTCTATGCTATTTGTGTTAGTTGCAGCTTGCAGTGAGAAAGAAACTGCTTTGTAAATGAGTTTAATTTTAATTTAGTTTTTTTTAACCTGAGTTTAGTACAGAAGTGGGCTAGGAGTGATGGGAACTTTGGAACACAGTTAAGTGTTTTGCAATGCTAACTGAGTGATTTGCAGGCTTTAGTGAGACAGAAACTGATTTTTTGAAGCATTTTAATTTAGAATGCTAGCTTGAGTGAATGAGTGAGTGAGTGAAGACATCAGCAGAGTATGGATAAAAGGAATATATCTCACTCAACTGATGTCATCAGCATTTATCTCTCCACAGTGAGCATTTATCTCACCACAGTGAGAATATCTAAATGTATTGCACTGGGACAGCTCTCAATTATCTCTATATCTATTAATCAATCAATCTTTATTTTATTAGGTGAACAACATTGAGATAAACTCATTTAAAAGGTAGACCTGGACACGATTCACATAATCAATAACAACAATGAAGGTAGATTACATACTACAAACATACAAATCTGTCAGCAGAAATGGCCTTACAGTCTATCAAGTTAGTCTGCTCGAATGCACAGCTAGCACCCTTATATTGCAGCTGCCCCACCCTCCTCTCCCCCTCACACCCTGTCCCATGGCCTTTTAAAATTGCCCACTGTGCTACAGGATGCCACCTTCTTGGGTGGAGTGTTCCATTTCTCCACCACCCTCTCTGTGAAAAAATGCCTCCTCATCTCTCTCTGATATTTTCCACCCTTCAACCTGAGACCATGCCCTCTGGTGTCCTTTCCTCTCCTCAACTCAAATATTCCTTTTGTGTCCGTTTTGTTAATCCCCTTCAAATATTTGAAGGTCACAATCATATCCCCCCAATCCTGCCTCTCTTCCAGGGTGTACATATTCAACTCAATCAGCCTGTTCTCATAGTATTTGTCTTCCAGCCCCTGGATCATATTAGTTGCCCCAAACTGTACCCCCTCCAGCAATCTGATATCCTTCTTCAGAAAGGGATGCCAGAACTGCATGCAGTACCCAAATGTGACCTGACTAGTGACCTGTACAGCAGCAGGATCACATCCCTATTTCTGGATGAGATTTCTCTCGCAGTACACCCCATCATCTTGCTGGACTTAGCTGCCACCTTCCTGCACTGAGGTGAGTCATTCATGATACCCATTATGATCACCCTTAGGTCCTTCTCCACCTCAGTGACCTCTATCTCCCTCCCCACTGGTAGCTCCTACATAATAATACAGGATAAATCACGAAAGGATACAATGTAAGAGGAATCACCAAAAAATACCATACACCAAAAATGTATACAAAATATATACAGTATATACATACATAATAAAGACAGTGAGTATACAACATAAAATAGGAGATTCTCGTGGGGATGGGTTAGAAGAGATTAAAAGCATACAGTGTATGTAAGGAAAAAGAGGTAGAAAAGGAGCAGTTAAAGTATTATCACTGGGGATGACCCAAACACTCGGTTAGAAGGAGATCAGGGGAAGCAGTCACAGGATCCCTTGAAAGAATGTGTGAACAGAGTTTTGAATGTAGATACTTTTACTGAGATAGTTAACTTCAGTGTTCTTTGAAGGTTGTTCCACAATAACTGAAGTGCATGACTTACAGATGACCTTCCAAAGCACGATCTAACTTTAAGGTTGGTCAGTGAGATGTCTGAGAGGCTTCTCAGGGAATAGTTACTAACAATAGAGACATGAAGGCAATCTGAAATGAAATGAGGAAGCATGTTAGAAATTGTCCCCTAAACATCCAAAAGGCAATGTTTTCATGCCTCCTAAATTTAAGGAATGTCCAACCTACTAAAGAGTATTGGGAGCAGTGATGGGTTGAATATGGTGCTCCAGTGACATATCTTGTTGCTCGATGATAGAGAGTGTCAAGCTTTGATTGAGTAGTACTAGGACCATAACCATAAATGAAATCAGTATAGTCTAAAAGTGGAAGAAAGGTGGTTTGAACCAGTCTCGTTTTTGCTTCCTGTGTAAGTAGATGCTTGATCCTGAAAAAAATACCAAGTCTCTCTTTTAATTTTTTTGAGAGCTCCTCAGTGTGGTCGGAGAAGGATAGTTTATGGCCAATCCAAAACCTTGGCTACTTAAATTTAGCTATGAATTCTAGTGATTTGACTAAAAGTGTGGTAATCTGAGGTACCGTACCTAAGGTGCAAGGATTGGGAACATTTACTAAAGTTGAAAAGAACATGGCCTTAGTTTTTTTGGCATTTAGAAGGAGTTTTAGTTGCAGTAGGTTTTGCTGCAATTGACTTGAAGTCTAATTTAAGATCCCTACAGGCCAGTTCAGGTGTAGGCCTATCAATACAGAGGGCAGTATCATCAGCAAAGAGATGAATGTTAGTGGTTTTAATACCAGCATCAAAAAGCTGCTGACACCTCAAAGAAAACTTTGAAAAACATAATAATTCGGTATAACTCAGTTTACAGTCTGCATATATTCTATAGATTTCTCCTCTGCTTTACTTATTACTGAAGTAATTGACATGAATACATGATCTATCTCTATTAAAGCTCATCTGCTTCTATAGCTTAATCCCTACTTAATGTCATATTCCCCTGTTGTGACATCACAGTCTGTTGTCATGGGAGTAACTGTGATATCACAAGTAGTGCATTATGAGCACAGATGGAGAGAAAGCAATAGGACTATATGAACTCTTCAGTAGCAGAAATTCTGTTTTCATGCAAATGGTCTCAGTATTAAAATAACGGGGAGTAAAAATACAGAACAAAAGTGAAATATAAACTGAACTGTGTCTAAATATTATCTTTTAAGTTATCCTGAAGGTGCCAGCTGCTCTTTAATATTATTAATATAAATTGTGAACTGTAGAGGTCCAAGGATTGACCCTTGAGGCACTCCTCTCTGAAGAATTTTCAGAGGGGAAAGGTCCCCATCTTTCTTAACCTATTGATGTAGACCAGTAAGGTAACTGGTAAACCATTTAATTGCCATGGAATCTAGCCCAATGTTATGAAGAGTAACCAGAAGCAGGTCATGAGCCACCATATCAAAGGCATTGCTCAGATCAAGAAATAAGGCACATACATAATTTTTAATATCTAAGGCATTCTGTCAGTCATTAGTGACCTTTGCCAGTGCTGATATAATACTGTGGCATAGTTTAAATCCTGACTGTACTGGTTTGAGCAGATTAAAAGTCCAAATGTTGTCTAAGCTGTGCATTGACTATTTTCTCTAGCAGTTTGAAAAGGACAGGAAGTGGGGAAATGGGCTGATAGTTATTAAGATCACTGAGATCACCAGACTTGAACAGAGGAATAATGTGCCATTTTCTAGATAGATGGAAGATCACCCTGAGCAAGGGACATATTAAAAAGGTGGGTCATGGGAGCAGACAGGACATGGTAACCAGGTTTTAAGGGTCAATATGGTCAGCACCCCTACACTTCCTTGTGTCCAGTTCCAATAATAAGTCTTCCACTTCTTTTAGACTGACAGCTTGAAAACAGAAAACACATTTTGAATAGGGGTGTCAGAGGCTGGACAAGTTATGCCCTGTGCACAAAGCTGAGTACATAGACAGTTGCTAGGGGAAGAATCAAATGCTAATCCAGTGGTAGCAAAATGATTGTTAACGAGGTCTAGGATTGTGTGTTTATTGATAAAGGAGGAGCCACCAGATGAAATTTTAGCAGGGAGAGAGGTTGCTGAACTGTGACCCTGAATGTCCTTTAGAGTTTTCCAAAATTTTGCAGAGCAATTGGAAGTGGAATCCAATTCAGTAAGAAATGTGTCTGAGTTTTTCAGCTCTGATGATCTTAATACAGTACATTGGTTTCGAACTGCAGTAAATGCTGACAAGTCAGAAGGGAGTTTGGTTTTACAAGCTTTCTTCCAAAGGGTGTCCCTGTGGAGCAGTGCAATCTTTAGGCTGGAAGTAAACCAGGGGCGTGACTTTTTCTCAGTACAGACTTTGACCAATGGTGCATGATGATTTACAGCACCAAGGACAATGTTCTGAAATACCTCATAGGCCGCAGTCACAGGGGGAGCAAGGTAAACATTTTGCCAGTGCATGTACTGGAGATCTGAGATGAAGGCATATCGATCAAAGTTACGGTGACTTTTTTGAAGATATATCCAGAGGTGGAAGTTGACTTAGGTACAGACCTTACACATGCTATGGCGCAGTAATCACTGAGGTCATTGAAAATGATGCCAGAATGGGTGAAAAGATGCAGTTTGTTCACTAGGATAAGATCAAGCAAGCTGCTATGGGCTGGATTCTTCTTATTAGGATGGGTAGTTTCTGTAATGAGTTGAGTAAGACCAAAGGTGTCTCAGATGTCTTTTATAGGTTTAGAGCTAACAGAAAAATAATCAAGGTTGAAATCACCCATAATAACCTCAGAAGACAATGTGCTCAGAGCATTGCAGAGATGGTTCAACACCTTATGTCCTACCAAGGGGGGGGGGGGTGTAGCATCCTATGACAGTAATGGAAAAAGAGGAAGAATGTTGAACCTTTATAGTCAGACTTTCAAATTCCTTAGGCATCGTGGTAGAGTCAATAACAGAAGTGGTACATTTGTCATGGATGTATATAGCTACCCCACCTCCACTGGAATGTTTATCAGTTCTGAAGGCATTGTATGAATGGACATTTATTTTGTTGTCCGGATTGGAGGGTCTGAGCCAGGTATCATTAACTACCAGAACATCAAGCTTCATATAACATATCTATGACTGTATAGAGTCAAATTTTCTTAGGAGACTGAAGGCATTTATATGGAGTAAACTCATCCCCTTTAGTTGGGCTAGTTTGTTTAGCGCAGAAATAAGGGAGAGGTGACCAGGATTTAGTTCAGAGTTACCTAAGCATAGAAGGAGCAGCAGCAGGAGTTTTTTGAAAGCACTTAATATCAGCCTAAGAAATCTAGATTGTCCCCTTCTTCAATTGAGGGACGATGAGGATGGAGAATAACTAATGCAAAGGCATAGTGGGCCCAATGATATAAATATATAAAAGCACCCTGACCTCACAGGGAAGAGATGGTGGAGGAGTCAGGGTTGGAGAAATGTATCAAGTAATATAGGTGCAATTGATACCATGATACCAAAAGTGCTGGATTGTTAATTGCAAATGGGGTGAGGACAGGTTAATTGTAAAAGAGCTAATTTAATTCAAGACTGGCATATTTGAAGTGGTTGCATGAGTGTATTCTGCAAAAGGATCAGGGGTTCAGGAGAGCAAAACTACTAGGCAGCAGAAATTTAACAAGAGGGGCTGCATTTTGAGGTCAAGAGGTACTGGAAAAGCTTAAAAATTTGGCTAGAGGGTAAAGAGAAAAGGTTCCTTATAGCCAGCAGAGTGAATTAATTAGTGCAGCTACTGTTTTGATTCCGAATGTCCAGCAAGGTCTAAAAGGAGGTAGGGTATCTACTGTTTAGATGCTAAATGACAGGCAAAGTTGAAAGGGAGATACATGCTGCAGGAGCACACAATGGTGTCTGAAAGGGGAAAACAGTCCCTTATATCAGTAGAGCTAGAGTAATGTGGCAAGTTGCCCCTTTAAGGCTAGAGTTCAGCGAGAACCGCCAGTGGTTGAGAGGCACTGATAAAGGGTGAGTGGAAACTGTGTATTTGAAGTGTGTTTGGGGGGGGCAGGAGAAAAACTAAAGTTTTTGATTGAGCAGAGCAAAGTTATAGCAGGAGATCCACAAATATCAGAGAGCGGAGAAAGTGAAGAAAAGCAGCATAAATCCAGGGCCCAATCAGTAGCAGAGCTATAAGGCAGCAGCCAATTGAGAGAAAGTTCAGCAGGGCTGTGACCAATAGGAGCCCCAAGTTGTGGTCTCAGCCAAGTTCAAGTTTCATACCTGTGCTGGAGCTTCTAAATGCAGGCAGGAAAGGTAGTATGGCTGGCTGGCTTCTCCAGCCACAGGCACAATTCAGAGCAGAATACCCGGTCAAGGGATACCTGGAGGGAAAAAGAAGAACTGGGTGTTAAAGGTTATAGGGCTGGGTAACATAGGCGCAGGCAGGGGATAAATCAGGGGATGGGAACAAAAAAGTATAACAAAAGGACAAAGGAGCTAAGGGAGGAGGTGGGTAGCCAGGCAATTAAATGTCAGGCAGTTAGGTTTGGCTCCACAGCATTAATACCAAGTTGTATGGCTAATAAATTCAGTGGCAAGTAGGAGAAGGAAAAAAAAATTTTAAATGGCAGGGTAAGGTTAAAAAATTTAACAGAAGGTTTAAAACAGCGAAGAACTGAAACAGGTTAAAAAGAGATCAGTGCAGTATTACAGAGCTCGAGCTTGCAAGGATAATCACAGTAAATCACAATCCCAAAAAACATTTTTAGTATTCAACATCTAAAACAAAATTCAGTAATATGTTTCTCCAAAATTCAAATTATTGATTGAGCAGAGCAGAGTTATAATAGGAGAGCCACAAATATCAGAGAGCGGAGCCAGGGAAGTAAAGCAGCATACATCCAGGGTCCAGTCAGTACAGGAGCCATAAGGCGGCAGCCAATTGAGAGTAAGTTCAGCAGGGCTGTGGCCAATAGAAGCCCCAAGTTGCGGTCCTGGCCAAGTAGTCCATGCAAGCACAAACTTTAAGACCATATAACTTTAAAGCAAATAACATTTTATTTTAAAAGCCCTAAAGGGACTTACTTGGACCAAAGTCTAATGAACTTGTACATTTTATAATTTAACTCTGTCTACTTTTTCACTATCTGTGAGTAACATAAAAAATATAAAAAAAAATCAGGGAAATTGGTTATTTACCAACAAAAGAAAAGTCTTGTTCAGTCATCCTTCAGACTGGCTAATAGCAAATAAATTATGGAGCCATATAATCAAAGTAAGTTGGACTATCTGCTTAGTTCCATATTTACAATACAATATAAAAACTCAGTGACAAGATGGATCCATCCCCTCAGCCTGCACAAAATGACCCGATGGCTTTTCGCTCCACTGTGGGTAAAGCTCCACATGGGAACAAAACATCATTGAGTGGTCTTATGCAAGCTGTGGGGATGGCACCATTTCATCACTGAGTTTTACACTGCCTTATGCATCTCCTTCTGGGCTGACCCCATTTGTGTTTGCTTAAATTGGTTATTATGTCTTTTCCATTAGAATTCCATGTTAATGGTCAAAAGACTGATTTAAGTTAATAAAGTGCAGCCCATTTAGAGAGGTCGTCTCTGTGTATACTGATTTTGTCTGGTATAAATTGTGTCTGCTATAATGTTAAAGTGATAATCTTCTGTTTGCTGCTGATAGTGTGCTATCTTATACTTTTAAAATATTTTTATGGGACTGTGAGCACCTAATCAATGGTTGTGGTTGGGGGATCCCAGCAGTATACAGTGAGAGTGCTTATGTATTCATTTTGTTGCTAGTGCTACATGTAGTGCTTTTTGAAATAGCACAGTCATGGGGTGGTTGGAGAATCACAGTTCAGCTTTTAGTTATTCATGGACAGCCAGTGAAGTAAGATCTTATCAAAGCTTGCTAAGTTTCCAGCAACAGCATTCATCAGGTAGATTTTTCCCCACACTTTGCTACAGAAAGATCACTGTAGCCATCCAACAAATCTATGATCTATGCCTTCATAGAATGCATGTGGTGCCACTTGAACGCATAAATGATGCCCTAATCAAGTGGCTGGATTATGCAGGTGGTACTGGGTGGCAGTAAGACTAGCTTAATGTTCTGCAATCCAGCCACTTGAGATGCCCAGAAAAATTGTCCATGAAAAGGACAATCTTGTGGCCTCTCAACTTGTGATCTCACTTTCTCAGTCATTCAGTAAAAAATATTACCTGTCATCCAGGCCATTCGATTAGAGCGCTAAGTCTCAGGCAGATTTCATAGACCCCCTAAAACAGCAAGGAAGGGCCAATTTACTGCTCAGAATCAAATCAGAGTTTTCATTTTCAACCACATTGCAGCAGCAAAGTATGATCAATCTGTCCTTTTGCTTTTTTGAATCACTGGGCATTTTGGTCTAAAATGTTTAGGGGCCTGATCCCACTCACCTAGAAATGAATCCTGTATCATCACAGTTTGATATGTTGTGTGATGCATATCCAGTTAGGAGACAGGGAAACATCATTCAGTCAGTGTTCAGCACTGCCCATATCAGCGCTCTGTTTTTCATCACAGGCTCTGTTGAAACCAGTGTTATGGCAGTTTCCATCATTGCAGCAAGCAAACTGAAGTGGTAGAATCTTCATTCCTTATTGTCAATGACTGTTGATATGCTTTGTCCATCAGGAGGGGGTCAGTAATTATCACATCCCTGCCCCATGCACTGGAAAACCAGCATAGAAGTGCATCTTCTATGATGGAATCTTTATCCTCATGCTTACACTTGAGTTCTGGGTTCTGATTCCTATGCCAATCAAACTGCAGTGTATCACTGTCCCACTGCAGACTGGACAACTTTGACTTCAGGATTCCATAATGTATGGAGAGATAACAAAGACTCATTTGCGGCAGAGTCTGGCTCCCATTAAGAATTTCAATATTGCAGACTAGGTTCATGGCTGTAGGTTTCAGTGGCATTTTGACAATCAAGACAGACAGCTGAAAGAGTAATCAACTGAGCATATGTTTATACACCACTTAAGCGCACATCATCAGTCATCATCGGTCACTGATGCTGACACTGGAAGCCAGAAATACAGAGCTCCCAAACTACATTCATAATGTCTGCAGACTGAGATGCCAGACATTTTGTCCCATACAGAAGGGCTGCTATGAATGATAAAACCTAAAACAAATACATTGAAATGTATATAGATGGCTTTTGGCAATGCAGACCGATTTGCTATAAGTAAGTGTCCACTATAAATCCATCCATTATAAGTGGACTGCACTGTATAAGGATTGAATGACTAATGGACTGTAAATACTGTTTTAAAACTTTAAGAGCTATATCTAGATTTTTGATTCAAACTCTAATTCAGTTTCTTAGTTTGTAGGCAAACTCCCTTTATTGGATTTTCTTTTATTATTCCATCTGTTACTTTGATCTAGATATAAAATTGGATATCTACAGTAGCAGAATGTAGTATACTACTTGAACTACCTGGGTGGAGTCTGAGTATCTGCATCACAGGAGGAGAAGGACCTGGGAGTGATGATCAATAGTGACCTGAAGCACTCCATGCAGTGCAAGAAAGCATCAGCAAAGGCAAACAAGATGTTGGGATGCATATCTAGGGGGTTCAGTAGTAGGAGAGAGAAGGTTTTACTGCCCTTGTACAAGTTACTGGTAAGGTAGAGTATGGAGTTCAGTACTGGTGCCCACACTTCAAAAAGGACATTAACCTGCTGGAGAAGGTCCAGAGCAGGACTACAAAGATGATAGCTGGTCAGCAGGGCAAGGCATATGAGGAGAGGTTAAAGGCACTGAACATGTACTCCCTGGAAGACAGGAGAGAGAGAGAGGGAACATGATTGGGACCTTCACATACTTGAAAGGGATAAATAAGGTGGATAAGGAGCGTCTCTTTAAGCTGAGTGACAAGCATAACACAAGGGGGCACAGTCTTAAGCTGGCGGGTGGGACGCTTAGGAGGGAGGTCAGAAAGTACTTCTTCACAGAGAGGGTGGTGGACACTTGGAATGTGCTGCCAGAGGAGGTAATCTCATTGAAGACAGTGGGCAGCTTTAAGAGACGCTGGGACAGGTAAAGGGGGAGGGTAAGGGTCATGGGTAGGGAGGAAGGAAGGAGTGGGGAGAGGGGGCAGAGACAGTGTGATAGGGTGTGGGTGTGGATAACTCAATACAGGCACAGCAGAAACATGACACAGTGATTCAGAGAATGACACATAACTTCTTGTGTGTCATTTATTAAAATAACCAAATTAAGGACTCCACCTCTGAGAATAATGGCTGCATAATCTGATAGCTCCGTTTCCCTCGGGCTATTTCCACCTCTTCTAGCACATTTTTCAGATCCAAAACCTACATAAAAATGAATGAGGGGGAAATAAAAGCGGTGACCCAGGGCCAGCAGGGAAACCAGATGATTCAGTACCGGATGATGAACGATCAGAATCAGAGGCCTATGATACAGATTCCCCGCCAGTGGGACAGCGGGCTTCTGCAATCAAGAAGTTGGGGGCTGCTTATCTTACTCCTAAGAACAAGAGTAAGAAAATCAAGCTGGATACTATCTATAATGAATTGTGTGCTTTTAGAGCTGATATAAGGCAGCTCTTTAGTGAAATGAGGAGAGATTTGGTCCAGCAGGAGCAGCAAGCAGACGATTCGGAGTGGCAGCTTACTGCCATGGAGAACCTCATAGATGATTTAGAAACTTTAATGCAGAGGCTGCAAGAACAACAGGAACTCATGGAAGCCTGACAAGAAGATGCAGAGAACAGGTCACAATGGAAAAATATCCATTTTTATTGCATTGCAGAAGGGGCTGAGGGTACCAACATTAAGGACTTTGTAACTAACCTCCTCAAAACTGCCTTAGATCTCCCAGCTGATTTTGGACTGGACTTTGAGGGAGTGCATCATGCATTAGTCCCCCAGCCCACCTTTCCCTCAGTTAGCCCATGGTTCATCATTGCTCGTTTCAGTAGCTACTCGACGAAGGAGCAGATCCTTTTGACTGCATGGTGCAAACAAAAATTTTTCCACAACCAAACACAGTTCTATGTTGAAAATGACTACGTGCCAAACACCATGAGGCTCCGGAGAGCATACTTGCCTCTTCTCTCTAATCTGAAAGCCCAGGGTCTGAAGTTCACCACTCCCTACCCCAAATGGTTGGTGGTAATGTTACTGACAGGGAAGAGGGAATTTTCTTCCACGGAGGAGGCACGTGTGGAACTGGCTAAGCAGAGGATATCTTTTCCAGAACACCCCAAGACAAATCAAACTTCAAACCCCCAGACCCCGAGATGGCAAACAGTTGAGAGGAAACAATGCACACAAAGGAACGCTGGTGATAATCAAGCCACCCTAAAGCAGTGACTGGCTAAATTTCAGCATGCTGATAATAACGATGGGAACACTTGAAGATATTTGAGTGCAGTGGACTTTAACCTGTTCATACATCTCAGGTAAGAGGTTGAAGGTATAATAAAGGGAAGTTGGAGATGGACAGGCAAGGGATTAGTTTTCCAGTCTAGGAACAGGTAGCAGACCTACCTCTAGGCTGATAACTTTAATGAATATCCCTCTGCTGTTCTGGGAAACATACGGCCACTTGTTGGAGCTCTGCCCCACTACCACTCCTTCTCCCCCCCCCCACTCTCACCGGATGACTCCACCATCATCTGTTGGGGACTTTTATAAAATGCTCCTTGCTTTTACCATATTTTGGAGAGACATTCTAAGGCTCTTAATTTTATCAGAAGCCTTGGAGTTACCATGATATGGACTCTGGGACTGATCAGCACACTGTTTTGGAGTCTGAACTTTTGGACTGTATATTGACTTTACTGTATTATGGGTGTGGGATGGCTACACTGAGATATTTGTTTATTAGCTCTCCCATTCCTCCCCACACACACACCATTGCCCTGGTTCATGCTGTTAATGCAAAAACATAAAAGAGGGGGAACTAGATGGTTATGGTACATTCCTTGGATGCATGTGCTGAGATCACCTCTGGCTAGTTAGCTACCTGCTTCCCTTTTTATGTTTTCTTCCCTACTTTGTTTGGTTATGTTTGGGCTGCATCAGCTCACAGGGGGCCCAGGACCTGCATGGCCCTGGACTTTCCTTCTTATCTGGATGGGAGCTTGGTTACATTATAGCTTCTATGGATATCCTACAGAGGCTTTGTATAGTCTCCCCCACCTGGAAAGCCTATATTGTAAATAACTCAGTTTGTTTACATATTACAAAAGGTAGTTTTGACCCTATTAGGGGGTCCATCACTGTTCTTTGGTCTACGACCCATGTTAGCTGTTGGTATGCCCAGTTGGCAATTAGCTTACTGCAGATGTTCGAGTTGATCATAATAACACATTGTATATTGCTTTACAAGGTAGAAAGAGGCCTTACAATTTTTAAACAGGACGTAGGGGTAATCTTGCACAACTTATTGCCACCTCTGCTTGGGGCAGATATATATTGGTATGGTTTACTTGGGGAGTTATGGGGATGGGGAATCCATGGAAGTGTGAAAAGGAGGATTCTATGTAAGAGACTCGAGGGAATGGGTGGGAAGGTGGCCAGAGATTTAAGCAACACTGTTATAAGCCTTTTTAGGACAAACTCTAATGGCTAAGCCTTCAGTTATTCTTTCACTTAATGTGAATGGTATCCATAACCTGATAAAGATAAAGAGGTTACTCCAATTTTTTAAGCGGGATAAACCAGATATTGATCTATTACAAGAAATGCACCTCACACCAGAAGAACATGTAAACTTCAAACAATGAGAATTTCAAACTGTAGTGGCATCTTCTCACCCTTCTGGCAGCTGGGGGGGCTGCAATACTGATTCCCCATGGGGTAAACTTCCACTTACAACATGAAATAGTAGATAAGGAAGGCCAATTCGCTATAGCGGTGGGTACTTATTATTCTAAACCTATCACTTTGGCCTCAGTGTATTTACCCCTGGGATCCTCTCCTCAAGTGGCAAAGACATTTTATGACACACTTCTGCCCCATATGGGGGGCATTTGTATAATTGGGGGTGACCTTAATATTACTATTATTTCTAATTTGGATACATCACAACCTGCTAGGCACAGGGCCACCTCATTACTAAAATATATCAAGGCAGTCCTTCCGTAACTAGGTTTGGTAGACCTTTGAAAACACTTTTAGCCATTGGTGAGAATGTATACTTATCATTCTCCCACAAGCCACACATCCTCCAGGTTAGATTATTTTATATTGCCTGTTGAACATTTAGAAAATATTAGGGATATATATATTGGGGCATCTATTCTATCCAACCATTTCCCCATATATATATCCAATTACTGGTTGATAGACCTGGATCCCAAAGTTTTTGGCATTTTAACCTTACATGCCTTCAGGATCCAGAATTTGTCAAGAAAGTCCAAGAAATGATTCCAATTATTTTAGCAGAGAACAACTCCACGGAAACCTCATGGGTGGTGTGGTGGGATACCCTTAAAACTGTTCTCCACTGAGAAATTATAAAATACTGTACCCAGCAGAAGAAGGCCAGGGAAGCTCTCCAGAATAAGCTTCACTCAGAGCTGATACAACTTCAGAATAAAATGTTTCAGGGGGGGATCTGACGATGAAGGCACAAATACAAAATACTAAACAGAAGCTCCAGTGGCTACTGAATCAGAAAGTGGAGCAACAATTGCTCTAATTAAAACTTAAATACCAGTGGGGTGGGCCTCAAGGAGCTAGAAATCTGGCCTGATGCCTTAGGGGGGCGAAATCCCAGGCTGTGGTATCTAAATTGAGGGATCCCACCACAGTGCATTGATTATCACATCCCAAAGATATCAGACAAGTCATGGCTCAATATTAAAAATTTCTCTATGTGGCGGGCCCCCCCCCAACTCAGGTTATTGCAGAATATTTAAAAGCCACCCCTTTACCTCGCTCTCTCAGTCTCAGGCAGATGAACTAATTTGTCCCATTACATCAGCTGAGCTACTTGAGACTCTTAAAAAGACTAAATCTCAAAAGGCTCCAGGGCCAGATGGTTTTCCAAATGAGTCCTATAAAACATTTTGACGTTGGTTCTTTTTGGTTTTGGAAGCCCTGAGAGAGGTAGAGGAGAGGCATCCTCCTCCTCCACCCTTCAGGACATACATGGAAATGGTAGCAGTCCCTAAGCATGGGAAGGATCTATCTTTGATGTCCTCCTATCGCCCAATTTCAAAATTAAATTGTGATTATAAACTATTCATGTCCATTTTGGCACATAGGGTAGATATTCTTCTCCCTACTCTTATTGATGGCAATCAAGTGGGCTTGGTCCAGAAAAGATAGGCCCAGGATGCAGTGAGGCATGTTTTGCTGCTTACCACCTCCTATGCCATGGAGAGACAATTCCCTCCAGTCCTTCTCAGCCTTGATGCCGAGAAGGCATTTGATAGGGTTTCCTGGCCCTTTCTGTGGGCTGTTTCAGATTTTGCCTTCCTGGAGAAATTCATCTCTCAAATTAAAATGATGTACCAGAACCCAGTGGCTTATCTTAAAGTACACGATGCACTGACACCTCCTTTTTCTCTAACACGGAAAACCCAACAGGGATGCCCCTTATCCCCCTGATGTTTTCCATATACCTTGAGCCCCTAGCGGCAAATATCTGTCAGAGGGATGAGATTGAGGTGATTCCTATGGGGGGAGGGCCAACAAACACACAGTTTTTGCCGAATATATACTTCTTACACTCACATCACCAGAAATATCCATTCCAGCTGTTTGGAGTCAACTCAACACATTTGGGATGTTGGAAGGTTATAAAATTAACAGTAACAAAACAGAGGCACTTAACTTTTTCTTTTTACCCTCCCCTATGTTGAAAGCAGACTTTCCATTCCACTGGAGCCATGTGTAGATGTAGTATTTTGGTATTAAGATACCCTCTAAAATGTTACACTTAGAATTAGTGAATTTGGAGCTCTTGACCCAGCAGCTCACCTTAGACTTATCTAAAAGGTCTATGTTAACAATGGGAATCCTCAGCCAAGTTGGAACCATACAAAAAAACATTTTGCCACATATCCTGGTTTTTTTTGCAAACACTCCCAATTTTCCCATCAACCACACATTTTCAGGCATGGGATAAATTGGTTTCTAGGTTTATTTGGGAGGAACATGCACCATGGATTAAATCTATTACCTTACAATTTTCCAAATCTCAGGGGGCTTTTAATCTTCCAAACATGAGAAGATATGCCCAGGTGGCATAGATTCGGATAGCTCTTCTCCATTCTGCTTCTCACTATGTGGCATACTAGAAAGATATAGAGGCTACTCTGAATGGCCTGGAGGACTTCCCTCCCTATCTGTTGGGAGACCTCCCAGATGCCTCCCTATGACATGATTTCAATCCTTTATGGTGGAGGTCTTTAAACAGTGGCTTCAAGTCTGGTGTTCACTTCTCTCTTGGTTTGAGAGATCTTACCTTTTAGCCCATGCACTCTCTCAGTGGAAATCATATAAATTGCAACATGTATTTCAAGTAGCAGGCCCTATGGGTATAAACTCCTTATCCTTCCTTAGAGCTACCTATAAGATTCCTGTATCCCAATACTAACATACTATTTGCCAGCAGATTAGGCCTTATGGTCCATCAAGTCTGCTCAAACCTTAGATCCTTAGTTGGGTGCCGAGACCCTCCCATCCCTTGTGCTCCAGAAAACCGTATCATCCATCCCCACCCCCCTGGGACAGGCCATCATCTGATACATCCACTTTCTGTGTCTGTCCCACCCTTTCTTGAAGCCCTCCACTGTGGATCTCTGAACCAGCTCACCAGGCAGTGCATTCCAAGGGTTCACCACCCTCTCAGTGAAAAACCTCCTCCTTTTTTCCCCCTCACCCTTCCACCTTCCAACTTCAAACCATGCCCTCTGGTGATACCTCCCTGCTTTAGAGTAAAAATCCCCTCCATGTTTACCCTATTTATTCCCTTGAGGTACTTGAAGACCTCAATCATGTCCCCCATCTCTCCTCTCCTCCAATGAAAACAGGCAGAGCTCCTTAAGTCTGTCCTCATATGTCAAATCCCCTAGCCCTCGTATCATCTTTGTTGCCCTCCTCTGTACCCTCTCCAGGAGCTGTATGTCCCTCTTCAAGTATGGTCTCCAGTACTGTACACAGTACTCAAGGTATGGTCTAACCAGTCCATTGTACAGTGGCAGAATCACTTCCTTGCTCCTAGAGGTGATCCCCCTTATGATGCATCCCAACATCCTGTTTGCCATGCTAGCCACTCTCCTGCACTGCTCAGAGTTATTCATACATGCATCCACCATGACCCCTAGGTCTTTTTCCCCTATTGAGGCCTCCAGCACCTCCCCTCCCAGGGTGTACCTGTGTTCAGGGTTTCCCGACCAAGATGCAACACCTTGCACTTGGTGATATTGAAATTAATTCCATGTGAGCCCAGCTTTCCAGGGTGTCCAGGTCCCTTGCAGGGCCAACCTCCCTCTTCTCCCTCAACTACTGCTCCCATCTTGGAGTCATCTGCAAAGAGACTCATTTCACGCCCTATACCCTCCCTGATGTCCGATATGTATGCATTAAACAGGATCGGACCCAGGACCGAGACCTGCGGTACCCCACTACCAACCTCTCTAGGATTTGACAGCTCCCCACAGACCACTACTCTCTGAGTGCATCCAGCTAGCCATCAGTTTCTCCACCAGACCATTGTGGGGGACAGATTCAAATGCCTTGCTGAAGCCTAAGAATAACACATCCACAGGCTTACCCCTGTCCAGTTCTGATGTTACCCATTCATAGAACTCCACAAGGTTGGCTTGACATGATCTACCTGGCACAAACCCATGTTGCCGACTATCCAGACCTCTCACCTCCTCCAAGTACACCCCCAATTGTTCCTTTAGTATACTCTCCATTAATTTTCCCACCACCGAGGTCAAACTGATGGGTCTATAGTTACCTGGTACTTCCCTCAACCCCCCTTTATGGATTGGTACCACATGTGCCTCTCACCAATCCCTAGGTACCCTCCCTGTCTCAAGTGACCTGCTGAAAAGCTCTGCCAGGATGCAGCCAGTATGTCCATCAATTCCCATAGTACTCTCAGATGAATGCCATCCGCCCAGGATTTGTCTTCTTTAGGCCTTGAGGCTAACCACACCCTTTGGTAGAGATAGCATCATCCGTCCTCCACCTTACTGGCCTTTTATCCTTATCCAGATGTGACACCCCTGGGGTACCTCTCTCTCCCTCTTGCTCCATTTCTGTTGCTCCCCTGATCCCACTTACTGACGTTTCTATCCCCTTTGTGCCTTGCTTTGTAGATATCCCATCCCCCTCCCTAGTGAACACAGAGGCAAAGTACTCATTAAATACCTCTGCCTGGTCCCTCGCTTCTTCCACCCACCCTCCTTCTGATCTCAATCTGCTGAGATGGCCCTTAGTTTTTCTCTGCTCCCCAATGTACCGGAAGAACCCCTTTTCCCCTCCATGTATCCCCTGTGTCAACCGCTGCTCTTTACTGGACTTTGCTCCTCTCGCCATACTGGTGACTTTTCTAGATGCCAGCAGGTACATTTCCTTATCCCTATCCCCTCTTGTTGTTTTATATTTTTTGTAGGCTGCCTCCTTTTCTCTGACTGCTACTTGTACCTCACTGGACCACCAGCATGGTTTATGTGACCTTGCTCCCTTACGTTTCAACTTAGCACAGTTCCTGACTGCCTCATGAAGTCCCCATTTTATGACTTCCCATCTCCTTTCCACACTTGTCATTGAGGTAATCCCATCAAGTGATCCTTGAGAATATTTCCCATGCCCATAAAGTCTGCCCCCCTGAAGTCCACTGCCAGTGTCCTAGATATCACCCTCCCTCCCCCCATGCTTATTTGAAACCAGACAGTATTGTGGTCGCTCCCAGTCAGGGGGTCTTGTACAACCATGTCCCTTACCAGATCCCCATCTGCTAGAACCACATCCAGGACATGCCCTTCCCTTGTGGGCTCCATCACATGCTGTGTTAAGAACACATCCTGGAAGCCATCCAGCAGCCTCTGCTCCTTGGCCACCTTAGAGGACATGGTTCCCCAGTTTGTACCTGGCATATTAAGGTCCCCATCAACACCACCTTCCCTTTGGTCCACACTGGGCAATGATGTTGTCCAGCAAACCATCCTCTAGAACATCACTCATCCCGGGGGCCTATATGTTACACCCAAGCTTGACCTTATCTCCTGCTGGGGATTGTAGGTGACCCATAAGGCCTCCACGTTTCCCTCTGCCTCTTCTACCCTAGCAATTTCTATGTCATCTCTAATGAACCAGCCACTCCACCCCTCTGCCCTCCTTTCTATCCTTCTTAAGCATAGTGTACCCCCGTATGTTTAGGTCCCAGTCATGGTTTTTGTTGGCCCACATTTCCATGACCGCTGCCACATCAACACCCCCCCCCCCTCAAACAGCATGGCCTGTAACTCTGGCAACTTGTTTCCCAAGCTCCTGGCATTTACTAACACCAACCCCTACCCCTTAAATATTCAACATATATGGCTCCCAGGAACAGACTTCTTTCTCTCGAAGAGGGGATGGGGATGTGGCAGAGAAGCTTTCTAGCTTTGTTCAGATTGTCCTACATCACATAAGGGGGAAGGTGCAAGAACATATTATTAGTTATTTATATAAGGCACAGGGGGTTTATCATACACATTCTCTAACAGACCTTAAGCTGCATTGGGCTAGGGAACTGGGGGTAGAAATAGACAAGGAAGACTGGTGCAAATACACACTGGTATACTCTAAGATTTCCTCTAATATTTACTGGTGGGAATATGCATGGAAGCTACAGCTTTGGTTCATTAGGACCCCAACGGTTACTGCGAAATTCACAGTTGGAGATTATGCCCAGCGTTGGCAGGATTGTGGGCATGATGAGGATGGACATATACGTATCATATTGTCTTGTCCATACTTATCTAGCCATTGGCAAGATGTACTATCCGTATTCACTGCTATATTTAAATGCCCAGAAATGCTTACTCCCACCTTTATCCTGCGAGCAGTTCCTCCAAGGGAAACTAAATTTGATAAGAATATATATACAATGGTGGTGAGTGGTAAATGAGTGAGATAAAACAGTGTATCATCCACTGCAGTGTGATATTTTTACCTTCTGCTCTACTGTGATGATATGAGACATTTACACACACAGGTCACAAAAGGTCACTGATATCATCACCCTAGGCAGCTTTCCCCTCAGCAGGAAAGAAACACCTGTGCTGTTACCATAGGCACAAATGCAGAACTACCTGAGAGGTCTCACTGCTGCCTACAGCTAACTCAGTGAGCATTACAAAACAAACCTACTAACTCCAGCTCATTGCTGTGATGCTCTCAACCTGTGCAGCAGAATTCCAAACAGCACAGCTTCACAGAACAGTCTAAACTACTGCCTGCAGCTAACTCAACTACCACTAGAAACACACTCTCACTTGTTCCTCAAACTCTGATTCTCACCCAGTACAATTCTGTGCCAATTTCAACTTCACTGCAGCCCAGAATCCTAAAGAGCACAATTTCACAGAACACTATGCACTCTGCCTGCAGCTAACTTAATTACCACTGAAAACAGTATCAGCTGTTCTGACACTCTGCCTCTCAGTTCATTACAATTACTGTGATGCTTTTAACTTCACTGCAGCCAGACTGCTAAACAATACAGCTTCGCAAAAGTATGTTTCACATTCCTATCTAACTCATTTAGCATTGTAAAATACACTCATGTGTCTCTCAGAGTTTATAACACTGCCAGCCCATTCAGAAAAGCTCACACACAGAATGAGCAAACACATTAACAGGAACAGAACACAAGACAGCATAACAAAAACTTCTGAAACTCTTGACCCTATTGTATATATCGAATACATGATGGGCAGATCGTGTGCTATGGCAAATATTGTCACTCCTACACTGTGAGCTTGGATATCTCACTTGTGCCTTCGGCACTTGTGAGATATCCAGAGCTCACTCTCCAGGAGTGACAATATTTGCCATATCACACTCATGCCCATCATGTATCCCCTATATATCATTTGTTGATTGCTTTAATTCACGCAGCCAAAAAAGATTATCACGAGGCTTTGCATGTCCCCTAAAGTACCATATAAGGACTCCTGGAGGTGTCTAACCTATGAAATATACAGTTTTGAGTGAGTCACAGCCAGATTAAATAACCGTTTAAATAGTTTTGAGATTAAGTGGAGAAAATTTGTCTTATACCAGTTGGAACACTTCCCAGATTTTGTACCATGAGAGACAGAATTAATTTACAATTCAACTTAACACGACAAGAGAGATTGGGAAGGAGTGGGGACTGGGGGAAAATGGGATCTGTCCTTTTTTAGAACTGGGTTGGCTATATGTGTTTGAGGAGGTGACCCTACTCTTCGAATTGTTATTTCTCTGTCTCTTATGGAATGGGAATGCTTATGAAAGGTTGAACCTTCTCTATGTGTGCTGGATTGGACCTATACTGATATCTGTGATGAAATGTAATTGTGCCATTTTCATATCTGTAGTCTATGATTTATACTATGGTATATGGCTGTAAGATGCAATGAGATATTATAATAATAATAAAAATACTTCAATTTCAAAATAACCAAATTAAAAACTCAGACAATAACATTAATTCATAAACACAAAAGAAAAATCTAGCTCACCAAGAGCTGTAACATTTACTTTAACATTGAATGAAACTAGCAGGCAACAGTATTCCACAATTGTCTAAGTTCACTAGAAGAGAAAGTACTGCTCTCTCCCACCTCTCCAACTCAAATGAGTCCAGATACTCCTTATATAATCTGTAAACCAGGAATGATTGATCATGAGGTCTGTATGATCCACCCCTAATTCTAATAACACAAAATACCTACAATAATTCAGACAATGAAACATAGAAACATAGAAGTTGATGGCAGATAAGGACCGCAAGGCCCATCCAATCTGCCCATTTCTTATTCTGCTTTACGAATGTGCCATCAGCCTTTGCTCTGTCAGTGTCCTATTTATTCATACTTATCTGTATTGCTCCCTTATGCCTGTCCCATTCCTGTTTGAAGCCCTGCAATGTATTCATATCCACCACTTCCTGAGGTAGGCTGTTCCATGTATCCACCACCCTTTCTGTGAAAAAGAACTTCCTCACATTACCCCTTAATCGGCCTCCCTCTAATTTTATGCTGTGGCCTCTTGTTCTGCTATTTTTCTTATATTGAAACATGTTAGACTCTTTCACCTTGTTAATTTTTTTTGAAATTTAAGTTTATTGATTTTACAGAACACAACCCACAAGACATAACAGAGACAAAGTTCGCAGAAAATACATGGTATAACAAAAAAAGGGTAAACAACCCCCCACCCCCTCCAACAAACAAAACAATCCCCCGCATCCACCCCTACCCCCACCCTCTCACCCACCTGCCTCCCTATCCCCCAACCAAAAAACTCCGCCTCCCACTCCCCTACCACCCACCCAAACTGAGTGTGCCAGGCAAACATTATATCTGAACTGGATATTTAACATAGTAACAATTCAGGAAGTGCTCACCCTTGAATCAGGAGATGCAGGTAACAGAATATGAGAGACAAAAGAGATCATCGCAGGCATCAGGTAGGAGGTCAGGAACTCACTGTGCAGATATAATGTTTGCAATTTAATCCCACTTTTCAAAACAGATCCATACGATTGCACGAGCTGGCTACCAACCTTTCGGCATTGAGGTAGGCAGAGAGCTTGGTCAGCCATTCAGTATAAGACAATGCCAATTGATCAGTCCAATGTCTAAGGACCAGTCTCTTAACCGCAATGGACACCAAAGCCATGTGATACCAGCGTTCCACACTATCTATGCTAGCATAGTCACCCAGAATACAGATCTCAGGAGTGAAAAAACCTGAGAGACCTAGTAAAGGATCTAAGTTATGCCGAATAGAGGACCACAGGGAGCAACTTTATTACAAAACCAGAAAATATGTAGAGGATCCCCTTCACCTTGCATACACCTGGAGCAAAGGGAAAGGGGAAGTCTTTTGAGTTGGAAAAGCTTCTTAGGGTATAATACATGTTATTCACTAATATAGTATTGGGTGCTCAAATCTGTCCTGAGTATGATATTTGTGGAGATCCCTCCAGATGTGAGGCCAATTCAGGGTGGACTCAGAAACAGAGAAGGCCAGATACTAGAACCATAACAGGTTCGAGAATTTGTAATTTAGGAGAAAGGAGCATATTAATGAAATGGGATGCGGTTTGGAAGCAAGGGTTAATATTTGAGAAAGGAAGGGATAGACTACCGGCTCATTTAAATGAGTGCCAAATTTCTCAGCAATGAGATGCCTCAGTTGGTAAACTTTGAAAATTTTAGCATTAGGAATGGTATGCTTTTCGAGTATGTCCACAGAAGAAAGAAGGAATCCTTGGTCATAAAAATGCTCCAGATTAGCTTCTTTAATTTGTGGAAGCCAGTCGGGAGTAATCATCAAATTACCCAGCTTAATACTGGGATTAAGCGTAATCGGTTGACCTAGATCCTTCCCGGGAAAAATATTTACAAAACGTAAACATTGGAAAAGGGACTTAAGAGATACGAGAATTGTATGGTCAGCTATCCACTGTGAAAGTACAGAGGGGGGAGTATAGAAAATAGCATAGGGATCTATTCTAGATTCTGAGAGGATCGACTTTTCAATTTGGAGCCAAATCGGATGAGAAGAATCAGGATTAGTAGGGAACCATCTCCCTAACTTAGCGAGATGGGCCACCAGTGATAAAAGCAAAGGTTGGGAAGCCGAAGGCCGCCCTTATCCTTAGGAAGGGATAGTTTAAGAAACGAACGCCGAACTCCTTTACCTCGCCAGATAAAATCTGAGAACATCACATGGAACTGCTGCAAGTAAGAAACAGGCAACCAAAGATTTAATAGGTTGAGGATAGAAGATACAGGAAGAAACGTTCATTTAATAATATTGATCCGCCCCAAAGGGAAATAGGAAGGGTAGACCACCGCAACAAATCTTGCTGAATGAGGCTTTTAAGATCATCTAGATTAAGTTTCTTAAGTAGAGAAGAATCCGTTGAGAAATGAATCCCTAGATATTTAATCGACCTGGGGGACCATCTCATACCAAAGTTGGCGAGATCCTGCTTATACATACGAGTGTTTAACGGGAAAACTTCAGATTTAGAAATATTCAGTTTATATTGAGAAAGGGCACCATATTGTCTGATGATGTCTAGTGCATATTTTAGGGAGTCAGCAGGATGTGTAACATGCAGGAGTATATCATCTGCATAAGCAGAGAGAACTAGCTCCTGTTGACGCACTAAACAACCTTTGATGAGTGAGGAGGACTTAAGCTTAATAAGAAGGGGCTCCAAATATAGATTAAATAAAAAGGGTGAAAGAGGGCAGCCTTGCCTAGTACCGGGTATATAATTGAAACAGCGAAGAGAAAACTCTGTTACAGTATATCTTGGCCGAAGGGGAGTTGTAAAGAATCTGGACCCACTTTAGGAAAGAAACTGGAAAATCCATCCTAGCCATCACCGCCCAGAGAAAGGACCAGTCCACACGGTCAAAAGCCTTCTCTGCATCTAACGAAACTAGGGCCATAGGGAATTGACATATGCGAGCGTGTTGAGAAATGTGGGAGAGAGTTCTTAAATGGTCTGATGGGGATCAAGAATGCACAAAGCCAACCTGCTCTGGACTAAGGAGGTGGGTCCAGACTTTCTTGACCCTTTCAGCCAAGATTTTAGAGAGAATGTTCATATCGTAATTCTGAAGAGATATGGGTCGATAGCTTGCTGGGTCAGTAGGGGTTTTACCTGGCTTGAGAATTAAAATAATGGTGGCTTCAAGAAGAGTAGAGTCTATGACGCGAGAAGAAAAAACAGATATTCATAGAGTTTAAGAAGTATGGGAGCAAGATCTTTAGAAAAAACCTTGTAGAAATTTGCAGGGAACCCGTCGGACAGCTGCCTTATCAGAGTCATAGAAGCAATGACCCTTCTATCTCAGCCAGAGAGATAGAGGCAGCCAAGGTCTTCTTGTGGAAGGCAGAAGCTGGAAATATCAATATCAGCTAAGTACGCTGTAATATCTGAGAAGGAGGCGGGAGATAGGGGCAAACTATACAAATCCTTATAGTAATTCTCAAAAATCCGCACAATTTCTCTGGGAGAAGTTTTAATGGAGCCGCCGGGTGTTTGTAAGGCTGGGATTATTCTGGAACCCTCTAATGTGTGAAGGCGCAGAGCTAAAATCCTCCTGGCCTTTTCACCGTGATCAATATACTTAGCCTGAGTTTTACTAAGACAGTATTCGGCCTTTTCTTTAAGGAGGTCAGTGTATTCATTTTTAACTGCCAAGAGGGCTTCCAAAGAGGATAGCGGAGAGGCTAGAGAATGGGCAGCTTCTAATTCTTTGATTTTATTCATTAAGGAGAATGCCCGCCGCGCTTGCCAGGCTTTTTTCCTTGTGGAGGCTAACTTAATTAGCTCTCCCCTGAGATAACATTTTAGGGAACATCAGATAATATCAAATCTTGAGGTAGACCCAAGGTTGTCTGCCAAAAAGAGAGAAATTAGGGATCTTATTTGCGTCACTGTATGGGGATCTTTAAGTAGCTGGGTATTAAACCTCCAGGTAGTGTCCCGGTGGAATTCAGGATCCGGAGAAATGCTAATCCAGACAATTGCATGATCAGAAAGAATAATTGGCTCAATGACGGACTGGAGGAGGCCCGGGGAGAAGGGTCATACTAAGTAAGATATAATCTATCCTGGACCATGATCCATGGGGTTGGGGAAAAAACGAGAAGGCCCGAAGAGAGGGATTGGAGAGTCTCCAGGGATCACACAATCCTAACATATGTAAGAAGTCATGTAAAGCCCTCTGCGTGGATGTAAGAGGCCAATTACCCTGGGGATCTCTATCCAGGGAATGAGAAAACATTCCAGCCCCCCAGGATAAGTTGCGAGGGAAGCAAGGCACTAATTTTGTCTGCCAGAGTCATGAAAAAGTCAGGATTTCCCCCAACGGGACCATAAATTGAGCCTAAAACTAAGGTGTTCCCATTAAGGGAGCCTTTGGCCAAAACAAACCTCCCATCTGGGTCCTCCACTACTAAGTCTCTCAGAAACAAGACATACTTTTTAATGAGTATAGCTACTCCTTTACTAAAATTAGATCCACCTGCAACATAAATCTGCGAAAAGCCAGATCAAGATAACCACTTAACCTCTGCACTGTTTAGATGGGTTTCCTGAAGAAATAATATATCTATTTGGAGCAGAGTGCAGTGATTGAAAACCTGAGTCCTTTTGACCTTCTCTCTGAGCCCACGCACATTCCATGACGCTATTTTAATAATATCTGTAGCCATTTTAAAAACAGCGTGAGAGGGAGGCAGGTATTGAGACATCCAGAAGCAAAACAGAAATAGAGGCACCTCCGAACCCTGAAATCCCACCCCTGCAGCCTGCCAACAAAGGTTCATTAAGGGTAACAGTAACTGAAAAGATTAACTGTGTCTGAAGAACAATCTTGCAAATATGAAACTTGGCAGGTCCTCCTCCCACCCCACACCCCAACTACCCTCCCTGAACCCAACCAACCAACTATGTACAGCGTGGTACCAGGACTGAAAGACATCAAGATCAACATGAAAAAGTCAAGGTCCTGGAAACCAAACCCTCCATGCGAATCCAGAACATCCCAACTCACAGGGACCAACTAAAGAAAAGAAATACCAGAACTCTATCCCATCAGAAAGAAGGCCATTCCTAATCCAAACAGGGAAAAACAGCAGGAACCCTGTGAATGGGGCTGGATTGGCAAACCCCTTCCATAGGCTCGTGACTCAGCTACCTCAAGACGCAGGGCCTAAGAGCCACCCCCCCCACCAGCCAACCGCCCAACCCGCAGACAAGCCGTAACAGTTAGCGATCCATTCAGATACATCCTCCTTATCCATTTAGATTGAGGAGGAGAAAGCATCCATAGGAGAGATTCTACTCACCCCCTGGAGCAGACGGAGAAAAGGGACTCCAGAACAGGCAGATTAGGCCATAAAATGGGAGGCTTATCCTCAACCAGACCGTTTTGTTTCCAGGGGGCACTATTTGTCGGCAGGACCTAACAGGGTCCTACACCAAACCCGGTACCCCCGGGAATCACTACCCCCAATAGTCAGTTCCGGGAAGAGACCAAAGGTCCCACTGTCGCGGCCTAATTCCACCCCTGCCCAACCGTCTAGGATGTGGCTCGACACAACAACCTGCGGGTAGGCCAACCAGGTAAGGGCATCAGAAAGTAGCCAGGGAAAGGTAGCAAGGGCACCTGAATGCGTACAGGGAAATCAATAAAAACAAAACCCCTTTCAGCAACCTAAATGAGACCGGTACACCCCACAGACATAGTGCCCAGTAAAGCTTTCAGCCATTTAACTTAAACAGATCAGGGAGCCTGGTGGCAAGGTCCTTATGAGCCGCATCTGGAGAGTCAAAGCTGTGGGTGGTACTGCCAACGGAGACCTTGAGGGTAGCGGGGTACACCATCCTGAAGGGGATAGAAGCCGCAATCAACTTCTGAACTATCAGGTGGAAAGCAGCCCCTTTCACTCTCGTTTCCTTGGGGAGATCTTGGGCGACGCGTAGCTTGGCTGACCCCCATGTAATTGCTTGCAGTTCTCGAGATTTGCTGAAGACATGTTGTCTTTCGATATAACTTAAGAACTTCATGATTATGGGTCGTGGGGGGGGAGCCCGGTGGTGGTCTAGGCCTCAACGACCTGTGTGCTTTCTCAGGATGGTAGCTTGGGTTAAGTGGTGAGGGACCCACTATTTTAGAGAGGAACCGCTGCAGGAAAGCCATCAGGTCCGGCCCCTCTTCCAACTCCGGCAGGCCCAGAATAAGGAGGTTATTTCGTCGGTTGTGGCCTTCCAGATCCTCGGTTTTCAGCTGAAGTTTCCGAACCTGTTGGGCCAGCCCAGACGTCTTCGACTCAGCATTCACCCTCCACTGCTCCAACGAGAAGATCCTGGCCTCCGAATCCAAATCTCTCATAGTAAGGGAGGAGAGGTCACCCCGTAAAGACTACAGCTCGGCAGTAATGTCCTGGAGGATATACTTTAGTGGGGCCAGCTCTTGCATAAATTTATCCTCCGTAAGAAGACCAGGTGGCTGAGGCTTATCTCCAGTTCTTTCCAACCCAGTACCCGCCTGGTTTCGCGGCTTCTTGGGTAGTTTTTCGGGGGACGCAGGCGGCGTGTGCCTAACCGCAGCCTGCTTTTTATCCACCTCCATCTCCCTGCAAAATTAAGAAAACTGACAGGATACACACCCGAGGGTCGGCAGGCAGAAAGTGGGCGATCCAGTGATGGTAGTTTTGGCTAGATTGGTGGTCCAAGGATCGCAGATTGTGGTGGTTAGGACGGCTGGAGGAGAGAGCTCTAAGCCCCTGCTGCCATTCAGCAAGCTGTCATCACGTGACTCTTTCACCTTGTTAATGCCCTTAAGGTGTTTGAATGTTTCGATCATATCACCTCTCTCCCTCCCTTTGCTCTAAGGTATAAATATTGAGCTCCATTAATCTGTCGTCATACATTTTCTGATGCAGTCCCTGCACCATTTTGATTGCCCTTCTCTGGACTGCCTCAATTTGGTTAATGTCCTTGTGATGGAGTGGCCTCCAGTACTGCATGCAGTACTCCAGATGGGGCCTAACCAGTGTCTTGTAAAGAGGGATTATTACCTCCATCTTTTGACTTGTGATACCCCTACTAATACACCCAACATCCCCCTAGCATTACTTACTGCTTTAGTAGTCTGCTTGGATGATTTCAGGTCATCGGAGATGATGATGCCCAAGTCTCTTTCTTCCCTTGTAACTGCTAGCAACTCCCCCCTCCCAGCCTATAGGTGGCTTCAGTGTTTCTCTTCCCTATGTGCATGATCTTGCACTTCTTTGCATTAAACCCCAGTTGCCACTCTTTTGACCATTTTGCTAGTTTATCCAGATCACTTCTCATTCTGCCCACCCCATCTGGATCATCTACTCTGTTGCAGATCTTGGTGTCATCTGCAAACAGACAAACCTTACCCTCCAGTCTATCTGCAATGTCACTGATGAAGATATTGAAGAAGACTGGCCCCAGGACTGATCCTTGATATACCCCACTTGTGACTTGCATCTCTTCTGCCTGTATACCATTTACCATGACTCTCTGTTTTCTGCCTGTCAACCAGTTTGCCACCCAGTTGACTAACTTCTGACCCACCACGAACCTACCTAACTTATTATCAATCTTCTATGTGGAACAGTACCGAAAGCTTTGTTGAAGTCAAGGTAGGTGACATCAACAGCTCCCCCTTGGTCCACCACTCTGGTTACTCAGTTAAAGAAATCTATGAGATTAGTTTGACAGGACCTTCCTTTTGTAAACCCATGCTGTCTTGCATTTTGTGCTCCTATAGATTCCAGGTGTTGCATTATCTTTTCCTTAAGCAGTGGCTGCATAATCTTGCCCACTACTGAGGTAAGACTGACTGGTCTGTAGTTCCCTGCCTCCTCCCTGCTTCCACTCTTGTGGAACAGGATCACATGAGCCCTTATCCAGTCTTCTGGGACCTCTCCTGTGCTCAGAGACTCACTAAACAGTTCTGATAATGGCTCTGCTAGTTCCACCCTTAGCTCCTTTAGTAGCCTAGGATGTATGCCATCAGGTCCCATTGCCTTGTCCACCCTGAGCTTATCGAGCTCTTGTAGGACACTTTCTTTTGTGAAGGGACTAGTGCACACCTCCCTCCCCACTGTGTCCATGGTGCTGAGCTGTGGGCCCTGCCCTACCTTCTCTTCAGTAAATACTGAGCAGAAGTATCTATTTAGGATAGATACTTTTACATGGTCCTCTTCACCACATGCCCCTTTATCCCCTTGGGACTACATTAGCCATTCTCCAGCCCTCTGGAACCACTGCCATATCCAGTGATCTTTTGAACAGGGCTGACAGTGGTGCTGCAAGTATGTCCCTTAACTCCTTTAATATTCTAGGGTGTATTCCATCTGGTCCCACTGTCTTGTCCACCTTCAGTTTTGTGAGTTCCTTTAGGACCCTCTCCTATGTAAACAGACTGGTGTTCACCTCCCTTCCAGTACTGTTTCTTAGCTGTGGTCCCTCCGCTTCCCCTTCCTCTGTGAATACTGAACAGAAATATTTATTCAGAATTGAAGCTTTTTCCTGGTCTTCTTCCATGCTCCCTTCTTCCTCCCTTTTTAGCATTACAATCCCCCCACCCAGTCTTTCTTCTTTCACTAACATACCTATAGAAAGTCTTATCCCCTTTTTATGCTTGCTTGCTTGCATGGGCAAGAAACATTTCATCACAGCTTAAGAGAGAAGTAGGATTTCGGAGGTGCAACACTATGGGATCCAATGCCCCCAGTGCCTTTTGAGGCTTGGCCCACTTCCCCCAATGCAGTGGCATGCTGCTGCTGACACTAGTTCAGCCAGCGTGCCACCACCTTGAAATGAATCTGCCATTGCAATGAGGCAGTGACCATGCATTGTAGAGGTGGTGCCTTGCTGGTGTTTATTTCCTATAACATGGCGGTGGGTGGCGTCTCTCGCCACCTCAGATTCCCCATGAAAGCTGACTTTGGGGTTCCCAAGCCCCCTGTCAGCATGTCCCCATCCCCAGTTCATTTGCCGATGGGGTAGCCCAGTCCCTGTCAGCATGATGCGCCCCCCCATTTGTTATGTGCCAAGGGGGTGCCCAATCCTACTCAGCTCATGTGCTCCCACTCCCCTCACCACACTGTATGGCCGATGGGGGTGCCCAATCCCCGTCGGCTCCAGAACCCACTCCCCCAACAAACACCCAGCCAGGTGGCATGCTGAGAGCCCACTTCAGCATGCCAAAAGAGTCCTGTGATGTCTTTTTTTATTTTAAATACTGTTAAAAAATAAAACAGTCCCTCATTGAGCCCCATGCCCTAACCTGCACCCACCCACCCACTGTGTACTCTACCTCCCCACACCCCCTCACCCATACTTACCTCCAGAGCCTGGTGCGATGATCATGGGTGGACTGGGAACATGTCTACAGTCTTCAAAACTGACTGCAAACTGAACAAATGCCCATAAGCTGTATAATGGCATAAATGTTTTTTTTTCAACTTTGATGCATATCTCAGCCATTTCTTTGAATTGTGGCACCAAATTTTCAACATGGGGTTCTTGGGACACCACTTCATAAATTCAATCACTGTCAACTCATTATTCAGTCCTGAAAGGTGATTTTGAGGTCACTGCATGGAATCACCTTTCCGGACTGATTAATGAAACCACACTGTCACTGTTCATGAGGTGGGCTCTCAAAAAGCCTAAGTTACAAATTTGGTGAAACAAATTCCAAAAAATGACTGAGTTATGAGTGTGCATTGCGCAGTTTCTATGCATGCTCGTAACCTCGCGAATTTGTAATATTTTCACTCCAGGTTTTCAACATTGGCATTTTTCCACACCTCCTTATGAACAGTACAGCTATCATTTTTCATATCCTGGCCAAAATGTGTTTTTGAACTCCTGGTGCAGAATAGCATGATCGCTTGTGGGAAATCAGTGTTCAGGACAAATTAAGAAAATCACAGTAATGCTGTTCATGAGCAGAGGTCCTAAAATGCCTATGTTGAAAATTTGGTGACCAAAATCCATAAAATGACTGTGTTACAAGCCTGTGTTGCGCAGTTTCCACACACCCTTGTAAATTATCAAATTTTTAATATTTTCACTCCAGATTTTCAACATTGGCATTTTACACACACCTCCTTATGAACAATACAGTTGTCATTTTTGATATCCTGCCCGAAATATGCATTTGCACATCTGGCACAGAATGGCACGGTCACTGTAGGAAATGAATGTTTCCGACATAGGTCCCAAATGCTTATGTTGAATATTTGGTGAAATAATTCCACTAAATGACTGCGGTACAAGCATGTGTTGTGCAGTTTGCACATACGCTCTGAACTTCGAGCATTTTTAATATTTAAACTACAGATTTTCAACATTGCCATCTCTTCACGCCTCCCTATGAATGGTATAGCTGTCATTCTTCTCTTCCTGCCTGATCTGTATTTTCGCACATCTGGCACAGATTGGCACTGTTGCTGTGGGAACTCGAAGTTCGGGACACATTAACAAAATTACAGTGCCACTGTTCATGAGAAAAGGTCCCAAATGCTTTCATGAGGTGGGGGTCACAAAAAGCCATGTTGAAAATATGTAGTGCAAATACCAACACACGCCTGGGGCATTAGGGTTTCTAACCATAATGTCCCGCCCTTTACAGACTGACAGGCATCAGAGGTATAACTTTGGATCACCAGCTGTAATGCTCATGCCATCCCACCCTCTCCCTGAAGCCAGGGACAGGCATCGAGGTGTGCCTTGCACTCTTCAGCCCCAGACTTCACCCCATTCTCCTGTACTGCACCCATTTCATCGTATGTCCTTTTGGAATGGGGTGATTTTGAAGCTGAACACCCCAAAGCACACCTCAACACTTGGTGTCTACAGGATAGGGTGAGGTGAAATGCCATGAGCATTATGGGCAACGACCCACAGGCACACCCCAATGCCTGTCCATCTCTGCAGGGTGGAGGTGGGATTGACGTCAGTTCAATACTTCACTGCCAGTCCTATTCTACATCTGTCTAACTCCTGCATTTCCAATGCTAATATCAGCAAGCAAACATACAGCATTGACAAATGCTTGTTTCACTTCTTTTGCTATTTTTTCCTCTGTCTTTGCCTTTGAACTCCTGGCCACTTTTCCAGCCTCCCTTTGCTTTTCTAGATACAATGTCCTGTCCTCCTCCTTCTGTGTTATCCTGTATTTCCAGAAAGTCAACTTCATTGCACTTACTTTCCCGGCCACTTCCCTTGAGAACCATAGTGATTTTCTTTTTCTCTTGCTTTTGTTTATAAGCTGAATGCAGAAATTCGTTGCCTCCACTATGGCTGTTTTCAGATGGGACCATTATTCCTCAACTCCTCCCCACCAATTTTCTCCCTCTGCTAGGGTTTTCCTGAGACATACCCTCATCCTAGTGAAGTCTGTCCTCCTGAAGTCCAGAACCCTTGCTTTCTTGTGACTTGACCATGTTGTAGTACTCCTATTGCACAACACCATGCAATGGTCACTGGATCCCCGATGTTCACCCACCCTGACATCTGTAATTCTGTCTCTGTTGGTTAGTACCAGGTTCAGAATCACTATCTCCTGTGTTAGCTCAAGCACTAGCTGCTTGAGTCTTGCCCATTGCAGGGAGTCAGGATGTATTTGCCTCTGGCTGTAGCAGTTGCTGGGATAATCCAGTCAATATCTGGCAATTTGAAGTCACCCATCAGCAGCACCTACCCTCTAGCTGCCATTATGTGGATGGGTTCCTTTTCATGGTTCCCAATATACTATGTTTCTGTAATAGCTACAATGTTCAGGTCAGCCTCTGCCATCAAGGTTGCCAGATTTTGGATTTTATTTCCCAGGCTGCTGACATTTGCACACATGGCTCTTCATTTTCTGCAAATTCCCCTCTTGACCTCCCCCCTTTTCCCTTATTTCTCCAATTCCCCCCTTATGCCAAGTTCAATCTGCACTGGGAATATTGTGATGTTATGGTCCTCCTTGCTAGCTACATTATCCTGTGGGTGTGGCAGTATGATTTACCCTGCTTCCTTCCTCCAAACCCCTTGGCTAGTGTAAATGTTTGCCAAAGAAGCATCTAAACCATTTACTAAAGACATTGGTCCCCTTCCTGGAAGTATGCCGGCCATCATCCCTGTACAGGTACTCATCCCCCCAGGTGGGTTCCCAGTACACAATGAAGCTGAAACCCTGCTCTCTGCACCAGTTCTCCAACCAAGCAGTGAAGTCCCTGGTGCGGAGATCCCTAGTCTCCCCTTTGCCATGGACAGGCAGCACCTTCAAGGAGCTCATGGAGCTTGCTATCTGCCTCAGGCCCCTCCCCATCTCTCTGAACTCGTCTTGCACCTTTTCTATCTCTGCCTTGTCTCCAGCCAGGTCATTGGTCCCCTGATGGACAATGACATCTCACTCCCTCTTCCTTTCTACTGTTCTAGCAGTCCTCTGGAGCCACTTTCCATCCCTCCAAGTTGTGCCTAGAAGTAGGCACTTTACCTTCCTCTCCTCCTCCTTGCTACCTGCCCCCAACTCCACTCCCCAGATGATGGAGTTCCCCACCAGAAGTAGCTTACTATTCCTTTGGGGTTATTTACCACCCACCCAAGGGGCTCCAACATGGAGGTCTCACATGTCCTCCCTGAGTGCAACTACAGGGGGTCTACAACATTTCGCTCCTATCATTTTGCTCCCCCCACTTTCACTCCCATCATTTCACTCCTGCATAATTTCGCCCTCATGCATATCCATTCCTAGGCATTTCACTCCCTCACTAACCTCTATTAAAAAGCATGAGTGAGGGCTGTGTTTCTTTTATTTTAGCCAGTAAAAGGAGCAGAGATCAGACAGTTTACATTATTCACCCTCCCTGCTAACTCTTTCTTTCATTTCTTTACCTGTGGTACACTTAAAGTGCTCAGTAACTCCTTCTAAATGTTCAGTCCTTTTGGGATCATTCTCGCAGACTCAGTACTGGCTAAAATAAAACCTGGCAAGAGCTCATTCTAAATTTTTGGTCCTTTTGGGATCGTAGTGACAAGCCCCATACTGCAAATAAAAAAACACAGTCAACTCTATGGAACGGGGAACAGAGGGAGAAGAGAACTGATGTTCTGTACTCTCAACGCTCACTGCATCTCAATCCGACCAAGATCAAGGTGTTACTGGTTGAATCAGATGGAGATATTTTCCCTGAACCCCTCTGTGGATACTTTTTTTTTTTTTTTGAAGCAGCATCTCCCATCAACATAATGTCTAAAACATTCACGCTTTCTCTGTCTATAGTAATCAGTAGACTTTCTATACGTGGCTCTGCATCTTGCTAGAATTTATTGTCCTCCCCTTTTTATTTTATATGTTTGCATCTCCTTTCTATTGAAAATAAAATGAGCTTAATGCCAGTTAAGGAAAATTAATGTCGAATCATAAAGGTTTCAAAATGTTGACATGCATTTGTGTTTCAGACATGTTTTGAGTGATATTCATGCTTGAGTTTCATTTTCCAAGGTCAGCTTAAGCTTCTACAAATATGAGACCTAAAGAGTTCAGTTTCACCTGCCACTTTGTGCCAGTTGATCATATGTGGAGCATAGCTATTTCTTTCAACAAAAATGCCAGTAGCACTCAGTTCTGAGATCGGTGTGTGTGGAGGAGCATAATCATCAGGAGTGAAATGATCCGGGGGCGAATTCATGCTGGAGCGAGATGTAGAGAGTGAAGTGACAGGAGCAAAATGATAGGAGTGTAATGTCATGCTCCCAACTACAGGTGACCCTGTGGGGTCTTCCCATTCCTCCAACATAGTATAGGAGTTCTTCAGTTGTACTGGTGGGGAAATGCGCCCCTGACCCACTTCCCTTACTCTGCCTAAGCCCACCATAGTCCAACCACTCCTGCTGGGTAACCATTGAGGTAGTGGGTGTGGATTTGGTGGCCTCGGGGTGGGGAAGGAGGCTCCCTGAATTCTGACCAACTCAACCCAGAGACTGGCAACCTCTGCCCTCAGCCCAGATAAGTGCCTGCAGATGGTGCAGCATCACAGCATCCAGAAGGTCCTCCTGAAGACTGCCACCCCACCCCACAGCCAATGCACTGCACCACTCCCGGCATCTTCCCCTTTTCTGTTGCCTGTCACTACATTGACTGTTCTAAGGGTACTCTCCTTCTGCAAATGACTGTGACCACTATCCGCAGTTCTTCCTGATGTAACAATTCACATCCTAGCCCCTGCACCCAATTTTAGTCCACATCCCACTTGTCTATCTTCAGAGTTTTGTTTTTTTTGTTTATTTTTAGATTTTTTTGTTCCTCATTTCCTACTTCTTTCCCTCCTCTTGAATGAGAGTTTTCGCAATTCAATCACACGATTATCAGGTCTACTTAGTTTAGTTGTCTGTGGGTTTCTGCTCCTTCCTGTGTCCAAACAGGACAAATCCAAATGCCTTCTGGGAGTGTCCCTATAAAGGTAGACAAGCCCAGGGTGGGTGAGATGAGAAGGGTGGGTGGGTCTATCAACCTGAGCTACTCTCCTCTAAAAACAATCAGCTGAAAGAAATCCTCTAATTCAAACACAAACCCCAGCAAAACAGACCCCCAAGCACAAGACAACAGCAAAAATGGCCAGAAACAACTGTATCCCTGTGTTGCATATATAAAAACTGTAGCTTAGCTCCCAGTCCATTGCCCCCCTGCTTACAGATCTTTTCTCCTTACTTACTCTGCTTCTTTCAAAAGAAAGAGAAGTATAAATAAATATTAATATACCTTTAAGGTAAAGCTAGGTGCTTCCACTCCACTCTTTCAGCAATCTCTCTCAAACACATGGTGTAACAATTAGAAACAATCAGTATTCCAAAGTCTCAAATTACAAAATTAATGTCTCCAAGACAAAGCTTTTCCCACTTAACAACAGGTGTTATCCTAACACAGCAAGGGAATATGGATTAAGCTGGGAACCAAAGATGTTGACGTATCTCGGTATTAAAATCACTAGGAAGATAAGTTCAATGATTAGAGAGAATCTTCATAACCTTATTAAAACTATTAAACAAGATCTGGTCAGATGGAATTTATTGCCCTTGTCATTCTGGGCCAGAATAGAAACAGTTAAAATGACTAAATTACCAAGGATTTTCTATCCTTTAAACATGTTAGGGTGCTACCTACCCAAAACCTGGTTTGAGAATTTGCAAAAAATGCTCAACGTATTTTTATGGAAAGGGAAGGCTGTCAGAAGATCCTACCCAAAACTCGTAGGCTTAAAAAAGTCAGGAGGCCTTGCGCTCCCCTCTTTCTTCAAATACTACATTGCCTCACATATTAGTAAAGTTGTACATTGGAATAAACTGAATAGATCAGTGACCCCGAATTCCTATGTGCCTTCCTGGTTTTATATTGAGAGCGATTTAGCTCTTAAATATTCGTTGTCTCTAAATACGATTGCCTATACCACTGTTAAATTCCTTCCCAAACCACTCAAAAACATGCCCATTGGATGGTCGCTAAAAGCTCTGCAGCAGGTTCAGAAGCTCCTAAGGGTTAACTGGCAGAACTCACCGGAACAAATCTTGACACATAACATTCACTTTTTAATACAGCGGGCTCTGATTTCTTCTAGGTTTTGGGGACCGATAGAGGGATTACGGCTGGGGGATTTGGCACCCCAAGGGAAGCAAATATCATATGAACAAGCCTGTACCCAATTCCCAGAGTTAAAAGGACATAACTTCAAGCTTCGACAAATTTGTGGTTCAATAAAGGCTCACCTTCACAGAACGAAAATATGGGTAGAAAACAGGACCGAGTTGTCCTCATTACTTAAAGCGGCGGATCAACCCCATTCTGTTTCCAGAGTCTATAACGTACTGCAGAGGATAGATGGGGATCTGGCCTCTTGTGTTAGTTATTATTGGAGGCAGAGATTAGGGACGACAGAGGATAGGGGAGTATGGGAGCAGATGTGGGTAAATAATTATAAATATATTAGACAAGATAGATACAAACTACAGCAATTTAATATTATGCACAATATGTATTACACTCCTGCTAAACTTTACAGGATGGGTAAGTTATTATCACCTATTTGTAACAGGTGTGAAATCAAAGAAGGGGATTTGTTCCATGTGCTATGGGAGTGCGTTAAGATTCAGCCCTTTTGGAGGGCAATTAGTGCCTCGTTATCATGGATTATAGGCTTGGAGCCTTGTTTCACACCAGAAATTTGTTTATTGAGTAGCTTCCATAGAGGCATGACTAAACAAAATAAGTTGTACATGGCTATTATATCAGCTACGGCAAAGCTGTCATCCTGAGGCACTGGAAGGACACTACTACTCCATCAGTCCTAGAATGGTATAAAGAGATTATGCTTGCTTTACAATTGGAGTTACACATAGCCAAAATGAATAACAGGACCCAGTCCTATGGCTCCAGTTGGGGCCCATTGGATGCTGTTCTAGCCACTTGGCAAGCTTAGACTGCCTAGTCATAGGAAATATCCCCCTGCTATATGCATCTTTTGATCCGTGTCTCTCTTCCTAGTGAGAATCCTCGTGGTGTCTCAAGTGGTGTGTAGATGCTGTTTAGGTGGATGGGTGGTGGGTGGGGGCATGGGGTAAAGTTATATTGGATACCTTGTTATATGTTAGGTCAATCTTGTTTATCTCAATGATATTGGTTTTGTAAATATGCTTATATGATAATGGCATATGTAATTTGCAAGTGTCAGCCTGAGCAGAGCTGTATAACTTATGTGTTATTAGGGTGCCAATAAAGCAAACTAAATAAAAAAAAAAAGAAACAATCAGTAGCTCCTTCATGGCCTCTCTCAGTGGTATTCCTGCGTGGGTCCTTGTGAGTGCTGGGTGTGAGTGAGAAGAGAGAGAGAGAGAGAGAGAGAGAGCTCTGTTTAAATTAAAGTACTGTACAGTGTTCAGTATTCACAGAGTATTTTCAAGTCTTCATGTTTGTACTCCATTGGAGAAAAGACTCTGAATATTTGGTGGGGAGAAAGAGATGAGAGAGATGCAAGTACCTACAACCTACCATGACCAAAAAGCTAGGATATTTTGTATTAAGGCTGGATGTTATCTTTTGCTAGCTGTTCCAGAGGAAACTAGGCAATAAAAATGGCCAATGATCAAGATCACACACCCTACCCATATGATGCTGCTGCATTGAATGTTGTGGCGTACTATGGTGCAGTACACTATCTGGTCAAACAGGTGGTATTGTTTTCTACTTCTTCTATTCAGCAACATCTTTTAAACAAGAAGTGAAAGATATCTTACTGACCGGCACACAGGCAGTCACATCAGTCAAGTGCAGTCAATAATAAAGATTATGTTGTGTGCACCAGGCAACACACATCATACATTCTTCCTAGTTCCAACAAACAATTGCTGCAAGTGCCAAGTACTTAAGTATATATAATAAAATATAATCTCAGCCTAGCTAGTCACTGTAACTGAGATGTAGTATTACATCATACTACACGCAAATTACAAGCAATAAATGAATGAACAGTAACATTTTTCTCACAATCACAGCTAAATATGGAGGGATATGAAAAATATGTTACCAAAAGAGAAGTATTCGGCTAAGTCATTTGTTGTAACAAAAACAGTAACTGCAGTATTAACATCATACTACAGGTGGTAGATTCTTTTAGAAGAAGGGTATCTTAATGATAAATGGAAAAAAAAACTTAAATGTATCATTTTAAATATTGCTAATAGATATATTCCTAAAATTAAAAAGGTTAGGAGCAACAGAGCATCTCCGCAATGGCTTACAAACAAAATTATGAAATTAATTAGAAAGAAAAAAATGGCTCTTCAAAAAATATCAACAAGAAAAAAGTGTAATTAGATGGAAGACATTTAAACTGTTCCAGAAAAATTGGAAGGAAGCCATTAAAAAAGCTAAGATTTTCACTGAAAGATCTTTAGCAGCGCAGGCAAGTAAACAAAATAGCAAAATGTTTTTCAACTACATTAATTCATTGAAACTGTCACAGTGTAAGGTTGGACCATTGATTGTTAACACTGAGGTTATTACATCCCCTCAGATGATGGCTGACACACTAAATGAGCACTTTTGTAAAAGCCTTTTCTTGACAGAAATCGGATAACCCAATGAGCGATACATCAAATTCTACAGAAATATACTTTACCTTGGAGGACATTAATAAAAAATTAGACTCTATTTAGACCAGCTGTTCACCTGGCCCAGATGGGATCTCAGGTTGAATGGTCAATATTATGAAAGAACACCTTGACGTTCCATTGAAAATCTTTTTTGATACTAGTATTAATACTGGACATTTACCTGAGGATTGGATAAAAACTAACAGTACTCCTATTTTTAAACAGGGTGCTAAGCAGGACATTGATAACTGTATACCCATAAGTTTGACTTCTGTATTAGGTAAGGTTATGGAAAGTCTGATTAAGGATAGGATTCTTTCTGATGTGGGCAATCTTGATTCGAATCAGCATGTCTCTACAAAAGGAAGATCTGTGACTTCCAATCTATTAAATTTGTATGAATTAGTCAGCAAATGCTTGGATAAGAGGTCATCATGCAATGTAATCTTAGATTTCAAGAAGGCCTTAAATTCTATGATTATCAACTGGGTTAAAAACTGGCTTCTAGTTGCTTTCAGAGAATGGTACATGAAGGTCACATCACTGAGTGGAGGCCTGTGACCAGTAGGGCACCACAGGGATAATTTTTGGCACCAGTTGTCTTCTAGATCTTTATTGCTGACCTATCATCTGATCTTAAAAGCTGGATTGTTAAATGTGCGGATGAGTGTAAAATTGGTGGGCCATGCAATTCTAAGAACATACGAATATATGAAA
Organism: Neoceratodus forsteri; assembly: GCA_016271365.2. Taxonomy (NCBI): domain Eukaryota; kingdom Metazoa; phylum Chordata; order Ceratodontiformes; family Ceratodontidae; genus Neoceratodus; species Neoceratodus forsteri. The sequence goes on from CM028134.1 coordinate 953,744,032, forward strand.
TTGCCAGCAAATATAGGCCATTTGGTCTATTTAGTCTGCTCGAGTGTGTAGCACTTCAGTCCATTACACTGCAGCTGCCCTCATATGCCCTCCCGCCATCTCCCACCCCCTCTTGATTTGTAACCACCCTTTGAATTTGTCCCACCCACTCTTGAATCTTGCAGCACTCTGCAGCTATATGACTTTTTCTGGCAGAGCGTTCCACCCTGCCACCACCCTTTCTGTGAAATAGTGCCTCCTCAGTTCCCTCTTCAACCTGCCCTCTTCCAATGTCATAGAGTGTCTCCTGGTTTCCCTTCTGCCCTTCAAATTGAATATACAACTGGTGTCTACTTTGCTCAAACCTTTCAGGTACTTGAAGATCTCAATCATATCCCCTCTCCCCCTTCTTTCCTCCAGGGTATACATATTGAGCTCTGTCAGTCTCTCCTCATAAGGTCTGTTCCCCAACCCCAGGATCATTTTTGTTGCCCTGCACTGTACCCCTTCCAATAGTTTAATGTCCCAATTAAAGTAGGGGTGCCAGGATTGCATGCAGTACTCTAGTTTGTGGTCTCACCAGGGACCTGTACAGAGGCAAGATGACCTCCCCACTCCTAGAAGTAATCCTCCTTGTTATGCACCCTAGCATCCTGTTTGCCTTCATTGCTGCCTTCCTGCACTGAGCAGAGTGGTTCATCTCCCCGATTACCAGCACTCCCAGATCCTTCTCCTCCTTGGATTTTATTAATGGGACACCTTTCAGCCAGTAATTGTGTTCTGGGTTCTTGCCTCCTAAATGCATCACTTTGCACTTCTTGGCATTGAAACCATGCTACTAAGTGTGAGACCATTCCTCCAGTTTTGCCAAATCCTCCCAAAGTACTTTTGTTCCCCCCAGTCTACCTCAGCACAAATCATTGTGTCATCTGCAAAGAGACTGATCTTGCTCTTAATTCCTACTGCAATGTCAGCTATGAAAATATTAAATAGAACCAAGCCCTGTGGTACACCACTTGTTACTGCCCTGGGTTCAGATCCCCCCCCCACCAACTACTACCTTCTTCTGTCTACCCTGAAGCCAGTTCTCAACCCATCTGACTAGTTTCCTCCCTGCTCCCAGACTCTTCCACTCGTAGGTCAGCCTACCATTTGGCACTGAGTCAAAAGCCTTGCTGAAATCCAGGTAGAGGACATCCACTGCATGTCCCCTGTCCAGTGCCTTCATAACCCAGTCATAAAAATCAAATAAGTTAATCCGGCAGGATCTGCCCAAGATAAACCCATGATGCCTGCTGTCCTGGAAATTGTTATCCTCAAGAAATTGCACCGGTCTTTCCTTGAGGATTGTCTCCATCAGTTTTCCCACAATTGCAGTAAGACTCACTGTTCTGTAATTCCCCAGTTCATCCTTGGGCCCACTCTTATGGAGAGGTACCACGTGTGCTTCCCTGCAGTCCCAGGGTATGCATCCTGAGTTCAGAGAGGTATTGAACAGATCCACCAATGGCCCTACCAGGACCTCTGCCAACTCTCTCAGCACCCTGAGGTGGACTCCATCTGGACCAGGTGCCTTGTCCACCTTCAGTGACTTAAGGCCCTCCCTCAGCCTTTCCACCATGATTTCTCCATCTGTGGTTGTTTCTCCCCTATTATCTCCCACCTCACTCTTCTTCTCAGGTATGGGTCCATCCCTCTCCTTGATGAAGACTGAACAGAAGAATTCATTAAGTACTTCTGCCTGCTCATCCCCCTTTTCTACAGACCCACTTCCCCTCCTGATCCTACCAAATTGATCCTTAATCTTCCTTTTCTCTCTGATATATCTGAAAAAATCATTTTCCCCTCCTTTGATCCCCTGTGCTAACCTCCGTTCCCTAGCTGTCTTTGCTGCCCTTACCACTCTGCTCACTTCTCTAGATTTCTTCACATATTCTTCTCTGTCTTCTGCCTTGTTGGATCTCTTGTAGATCCAAAATGCATTCCTCTTTTCCCTCACCTTCTCCACAGCCTCTGTACTCATCCAACTTGGCTTCTTGGTCCCGGCTTTCTTGCTCTGGCTCTTGATACAAGTTTTAGTGGCTTCAGCCAGTCCTGTCTTGATGACTGCCCATTTTTGTTCCATGTCCATTTCTGGGCGGATGCTTGCCATATGACTTTCCAGTATGTGTCCCATCCTGCCAAAGTCCACCCTTTTGAAGTCCAGGACCCTAGTTTTTGTAGTGGCTACTTCCCTACCCAGATTGATTGAGATCCATACTGTGCAGTGGTCACTACTTGCGAGAGGTTCCTCCACCCTTATATCCCTGACCTGTTCACCATCTTCCAGTATCAGGTCTAGTATATTCCCCTCCCTCATTGGCTTCATTACCCTCTGGGTAAGGAAGCCATCCTGGAATGCTTCCAGGAGGATCTGCTCCCTGGCGAAAGTGGTTGCTGGGATGTTCTTATCTACCACCAGTAGATTAAAATCCCCCACCACCACTATGCTCCTTTTTCTACTATGCTTCCTTATCTGCTCCCCCAGTTCCCTGTCAATGTCCTCCTTCTGGGCCGGAGGTCTATAAACAATCCCCAGACAGATCTTGGTCCCTTTCTGTCTGTGTAGTTGTAGTCAGATTACTTCCAACCTGCCCTCCTCCCCTTCTTCCCTTTTACATCTGATCTCTACCCTTACATAAATGGCACTCCCCCAGCCTTCCCTTTATCTCTATCCCACCAGAATAGTTTGTACCCTGGGATGGTTAGGTCCCAGTCATGGTGCCAGGTTGCCCATGTCTCTGTAATAGCAGCTATGTCCACCTCCCCCTCTGCTATCAATGCCTGCAACTCTGTCAACTTTTCCCCCAGTCTCCTAGTATTTAGTGAAACCATTTTCCATACTGCTCCTATCCTTCCTGCTTCCTTACCCTTCACTTTGACCCTATTTCGCCTAAGATTATATCTATTCCTGTGGTGGGGGAGGTCCATGGGACCCCTTCTTCTGGTGATTCCCAGCTCCAATGCCTCCCCCTACCTGGTTTAAATGATACCTTTCATTGATGAAATCCCCCAGCGTCTGCTTCAACACCTGTGACCCTGCCCGCTGAGGTGTAAACTATCCCTGAATAAAGATCTGTGTTATCCCATGTGCTACCCTAGTCCACCACCATTCCGTACCCCTTGGTCCCACACCATTCCCTCAGCCACTTGTTGAAGTCACTGATTCTTCTCTTGGCACTGGCAGAACTTCTGAGAAGGCTACCATTGTTTCCTCTTTACTTCATAGTTTTTATATTAATTCTTTAATATTCCCTCCTCTTATTGGTAGAACCACATGCTCTATGCCCACAAATTTTAAAGACGCTACATAGCCATGGCCTGCCTCATCATAATGCTTCACCATTGCATATTTGTGATTTTTCATTCTCTAGGCTGTCTTATGCTCACTTATTCTATGTTTTAGCTGTCTTTTGGTCTGGCCTATGTATGCCATCCCACATGGACAAGTGAGAATATAAATTACTTGTCCCATGTTACAATTGATAAAACCTTTTATTTTATATTTTTTCCCAAACTTGGGTGGTTAAATGTTTTTGTTTTTTGCGTGCCACTACGTTGGGCACAATTACCACATCTATAATTCCCATCTGGTAAAGCTGGCATCCATTCAGGTTTTATTATTTCTCTTTTCTCCATAAACAACATGTTCACCAGAACATCTTTTAAACGTCTTCCCTTTGTGTACATCATTCTTAATCCTTTTTTCGCTACTTCATTCAAACTTTCATCCATTTCTAAAATTTTCCAGTGTTTTCTGACACAGTTACAAACATCACTGCATGCCTCATTATATGTTGTGCAAAACCCCACACTTTTATCATTTTGATGTTTTATTCCTGGTAGATGACCTCTTGTAATGAATCTTTATAATGAATCTTTGATAAGTCTCTGCCATTGCTTTTTCTAATTCACTTTCTTCACTACAGTTTCTTTTTATTTTCATTAGTTGTCCCAGGGGTATATTTATTTTTGTGTGATGTGGATGTGCACTTTTGAAATGGAGAAGGGTATTTCTGTCAGTCTCTTTTCAGTAAAGTTTTGTTTCTATTTTTCTGTTTTTGATGTACACTGTTAAGTCTAAAAAGTTTATTGAGTCTTTACTGTGCTCCGCTGTGAATCTTAAATTTTCACCACAATCATTTATGTACAGTATCTCAAAAATTCTTCAAGGTCTTTTTCTGTTCCTTCCTATATAATCATAACATCGTCCACAAATCGTTTCCATTTTTTAATACTTGGCAACCATTTATTCTTTGTTATATTCCAAATAAATTTTTCTTCCCAATCTCCTACATAAATATTCACTAAAGATAGGGCAAATGTGGTTCCCATGTCCATTCAATGAACTTGCTGACAAAATGTTTGGCCAAACATGAAGTAGTTATTTTTCAACACAAAATCTAATTGTATTATAAATTCTGTCGGGGGTACTATGTTGTTTTGTCTTTCCTGTAGTTTTCTTTGTATACAGTCTATGCCATTCTTTTGTGGAATATTATTGTAAAGGTTTTCTATATCACAAGTCACTAATATAGTGTTTTCTGTTTCCTCTACATCTTTTAATTGGTTTAATACATCCTTTGTATCTGCTATGTATTATTTCATGTTTTTTACTACTGGTTTTAAGAAAAAATCTATATATTTTGAAAGGGGTTCTGTACTCAACCCTAAACTACTAACTATAGGATGGCCTGGGGGTTTATCTTTATTTTTGTGCACTTTCGGAAGCAAATATATTGCTGGTTTCTTGGAGTAGTCCAGGACCAAAAATTCTTTCTCTGTGTCTGTTATCCAATATTTCCTTTTTGCTTCTGAAATCATTTTTGTAATGTGTGTTTGTATTTCTTCTGTTGGATCTTTAATTAATATTCTATATTATTTTCCATCCTCCATCTGTCTAAGCATTTCAGTTTTATACTCACTTGCTCCCCACAATACAATTGCTTCTTCTTTATCTGCTATCTTTATAATAGTATCTGGCAGCTTTTGCACCTCTTGCAGTGTTTATTTTTTTGTTTGTTTTGTTGTTAAATTCCTATATCCTTTAGATGTTTCATATCTTTTAATTATTTTTTCTACATCCAAGTCGAATAATTTACTGAATGTAGTTATCGTGGAATTGGCCCCCATATTTGGAATCCGTTTAGAACTTTTTTTGAACTCCATTTTTTCTCTTTCACACTCTATTTCTCTTTCTTCTCCATCTTCTATCATAAGGCTTTTTACACGTGTTCTAAATACTGGAGGATTCGTTATCTGAGCTGATTTATAAAAATGCGCTTTTAAATGTAATTTCCTATACAATTTAAAGGTGTCCACTTTAAGTTTAAATGCATTTATCTTTTCTTGGGGAACAAAGGTCATGCCCAATTTTAATGTTTCTTCTTGCTGTTTTTCTAGTATATGTATTGTAAGATTAATTATGTCCATTTCTTGTTCCAATTTGATCATTGGGGGCCCTGATCTCCCCAATATTGTCCATAATTTCCTCTCTGACTTCTTCCTCTCCCTCTGCTGCCTTTGCTTCTTGACCCCCGGTCCTCCTCCTCCTCTCCCTATATTTCCACTTTTTCCTTGTGCTTGATCTCATTGAAAACCCTGTTCTTGAGATCCTCTTCTGTCACTTGTTACTTTATTTTCACTTTCATCTGTAGTTTCTCCTTCTTCCAGTCTAAATTTTGATCTATCTTTATTGTTATAGCTGTGTTATCTTCCTTGCTAATTAAATACAGTACCCTCTTTATAGTCTCTTGCATCTCTTTCATGTTTTTGTTTCTTATATTCAGATAGTTCTTCCTTGAATTTCTTCATATCTAATTCCAATTTCCTTAAGAACTCTTGTTCATTTTTTTTGAATAGTTTTAATGATTTCTTCTTGTTTTACTCTAGCTTCTTCTTTATATCATTCACTGTCTCTTTTAGCTTTTTTAATTGTAGCCAACATGAACTCATGTGACACTTTATTTAAAATTCTTCCAATCATTCATATATAATGGGTCATTGGTTCCAAAAGAGGGAGGCTTTTGATTTCTTTGCCCTCTCGTTATTTGTTTTTCTCTCTAATAGCTACTTAAAGATAATGCGTGCATTTGCATCCTTATTTCCTTTTTTAAAATACTTTCTACTTGGTCTGCATCTGAATGTAAAGCTCCTCCCTGGTCTATATTGCCAAACCAGTTTGCATATTCTCTCGAATCAAGTGTTAATTCTTCACCTTCTTGTTTGGAAAAAGCAAGCATACCTGTTTCAGGCCATTTTCCTTGTGTAGCTGTGTATCTTTATTTTTAACCCAGGAGCTATTGCTTTTCGCTTTCCCTGTTAGCATTTTATTCTATATCAAAATCTACTTTCTTTTCCTTTGCAATGCTCTTTAGCCTACTCTGTTACTCTGGGTAAAACTTCTGGTGCTTTGTGCAGGGTATTCATTCAATTGGGTATCACTAAACTCGTTTAGTAAAATTCACAAGCACTCAGACTCAGACCACTCTTTGTGTTAATATTTGCTCTGTATGTTTTATTTCACAACTTGCTATATGCATAATAAAATATTCTTTCTTTGCATTCTGGATTCAGGACACATTTTTAAATAGTAAACATGTAATTCTTATTGTGTCTTGTTTAACATCTTCTTTTCCAAAGAGAATTAAATAGAGTTAGTAAAGACAACCAAAATTAATTATGTCCTGTTAGGGCTATGGTACACTTTTAAATCATGCTTTACTTGTGATACGCTTTTAAATCACAGGAAAAAGTACTTATTGTAGAACTCCAGTGAAAAGTTTATTCTTGGCTCAATTGACTATTCCATTCATGTGATGCAGGTCAAATATTCCCAGTCTCTCCATTCTTACCACACCAAAATTTGGGAATTCCACCTCTCTCTGACTGGTCTTCTTACATTTCAATTGATACAAGATTACTTGTTGCGACCTGCACATATGCACCAAACTAAACTTACACTATGAAAAATGCCATTGTTGGGTTTCACTGCCATTCCACCATTCCCATGGCTTTCTCTGTCTCACCTTTCTACCAGGTGCTCACCATGTGAATACAGCTGACATTTCAAAGGATGCCCCTCCTTCCTCAGAGCTGAATTTTTCCTTGATTCATTCTGTCTTTTATGTGGTGTATTTTGACCTTCACCATTTTTGTCAACCTCCTCATTTTCAAACCACTGTTCATGTTCTTTAACCTGATTACCTTCCATTGCTTTATTTTAAACTTGCTACTCTTATTGAAACTCATTGATTCTTTCATTTATATTATTTAATCATCTGCAATGATGGTCTTTTTATATAATGGCTTAATAACCTTTCCAGCTTTATTAACCTCCTTCTTGTTTTAACAAATCATTTGAACTTCTATATTTCTATTGATCTTTTTATATTTATATGCCATCATTTTCAGCGTTTGACGTTTTGCAACTTTCTTGACTTTCTTTTAAACTGTCTTTCTTTTAAGTCTCAACCTCTATTATTATTCCTTTATTCTTTTATTCTTTTATATCTTAACCACCATTCCTTTCAGATTTCTTTGCTTCATTACAAATAATTTTGATTGCCATGGTCATCATTTATGCCATTCAGCTGCATCATTTGTAGTTCATGAATCCAATATGCCTCTCTCTTTAATCTTAATTCTTTAATATTCCTTCCTCTTATTGGTAGGACCACATGCTTTATGCCCACAAATTTTTAAAATCATGTGATGGCTAAATACATCTTACTGCATCTTCTTATTAAATCAACTGTTATTCTAGTATCCACAACCAGAACGTGAAAAAATATGTACACACACACAAAATCCAAATGTGCAGGGTATAAAACATTTTTAAAACCCAGATTGTTTAGATGTAACTTCACAAGTAGATGTGTTTCTGTTCCTTTGCTTTGGACAGGTATAACTACATGCAGTAATTGAAAGAATTAGTTCAGTTTAGCACTATTACTTGGGATGTGAAAAACAAATCACTACTCTTTTCTAATGTTCTTGGTATGAGGAATGTGATTGTGACTGATATCGCTAATACCCTGGATGTGGGGGTAAGCCTCTGGGCTTATCACTACAATCAACTGTTGGTGCAATCTTTCTGCTGAAAGAACTTTGAATAAGGGATGGATATTAATGATGATCATTATCTTTTCGTATTTTCATTTTTAATGTAGAGACTTCAGGCAAATTTCTGTTCATAGACCCTTGAATACAACATCCTCAGTATCTATTTGTAGTTTTGAGAGGAAGAGAACACTGAAACATTGATAATAGAAAGAGCTAGAGCTGGAAAGGTGAATTTACCATGATAAAATCAATTGTTTTGTTAGATTGAAGTATTGATGGCTAACAGCTGAGGGTGAGGGACAAACTGCCACCTGGAAGGATTCCCTGAATGTTAAGGGCTCTGCTACCTTCTCAACCCTCTACACCACAGGGAACTTCCCTCAGCCTGTAAGCAGGATTTGGTGGCACTGTTGAGCAGTGGAGTCAATGGTAACATCATTCATGACATCGGAACCCCCCAACACTGCAGTATTAATAGAGGGCATGCACGGGCATGGGCTACTCCTTACATTGCAGGAAGACAGCATCCGACCTAGCACCTTTTTGGAGTAAGTGTTCCCTTTGAAATAATATGTATAATTTAAATAAAATCAACATATAAAGACAGTATATTGAATATACATTTATCTTTTACAGCTATGGAAAGAGAGACAAAATACTACAAATCATGAACTATTAAAGCACAAATCAGATTTTTTGTAAAGTTTAAAAACAGGTGAAGTGGTGTGAACAAAACAATATATTTCTGTCAGAGCCAGAGTTTATATGGAAGAATACGAATACGAGCTAATTTGCAAGGAGGAAAGGTACATTTTGTTGATTCATAATTTTTATTGAGTTTCAAGTTAAACAAAACAAAGAAAAGGACCTAGATGTCTGCAGGTGGTTACAGAGTGCAGGGCTTCACAAATAAGTATGACATTTTATACAACACTCTGAAAAGGATCCAATGAAGGTAAAACAGCTAAAGTATTAGATGTATGAACAGAGTGAACATATTGTCTGCCTTCTAAAGACACTGGCGGTATGAAATACAGAGTACTAAGTCTGTCACCTGATTAAGTCTCAGAGAAAGTCCCCTGGTAGGATCAATTCTATTGTCTTCAAGTGGCATACGGTAGGATCCTGCAGTGGGGAAGTATCCACACCTGTACTCTCTAGGTTTCTGTGACACTCTGGAACAGAACAACATAGGCACAAAGAATACCTAATTCTACACAAAACATGAACTATATACATATAACTGCATTGCAGGATTCAGACTTGACCATATGAGAGAAAATGAGCCTGATAACACTAGCTTAATCATGGTGTCCTTGACATTACTTGAGGAGAGACATCCTGAGGTGTGGAGGGGGGGTGGAGGTGGGTACCTTAAGAGGGAGTAGAAGTGGAGCTTTATCCACTGAGTAGAGACTCTCTTAGCCTACTCCAGCAGAAGAGCTGGTGAACGCCATGTATGGACCCCAGCAGTATGGAATTTGGCCATCTGGTTCACCTGTGAGTGGGATAACCTGTGCAATACCACTAAGGATGTAAGGGAGACCAGGAGTTCTCCAAGGCTGGGCACCTGGATGGTTCACCACTTTCACAGGAGGGCTCCTTTAGTCTAAAGGGCCAGCAAGGCCAGACACCTATACTCTAGTGGTTTGAGTTGCAGTTTGCCAAGTTTAATACCCAGCAAGAAGAAAGGGGCTAACAGGGGGACAGTTGTGCTGAACATCAGACTGCCTATGTGGCACATTTGTTGCCAGAGGTTCTGAAGTTTGGGGCATGACCAGATTATGTGGTATAGATTACTTCTTGGTGTGAGAGACCTCCAACATCTGTTATTGTCTAGTAGTTTGGCTCTACATGGAGAACTGCTGGAGTCCTGTACCAGGCGTGTGATATTTTGTTCTGTATCAGTCTGCCTCGGGTGTCCTTGTATCAGCTATGGGCATCTTCCCATGCCCGGCTGCATTGTGCCTCTGTGACACTACATCCAACAGCCTTTCCCACTGGAGTCTGGATTCTTCTGATTGGGAAGAAAAAACATCCCTTAATTTTGCATAGATTTTACCTGCTAGGCCCTTGGTATGGGAGAGTGAAGAGGTTACTTCACTGGGCAGTTGGGAGGCGGATGATTCATTTAGTAAGGGTTGTTCTGCTTCCCTGATTTGCAGGTAGTCCCATAAATCCTTCATCTGGAGCCTCCATCTCCTGTAATACGTGGAAGGGAACTACTATAGGATGAGGGTGTTCCAGAATATCTGAAACCAGAGAGATACCCTTGGAGAACCACTAAGGCCAGAAAAGGGGCTTGTTGTCTATTTAAATATGAGGATTCTGCCATGGGGGACATGTGACAGTGGGAATGGGGTCAGGCCCAATCTTCTTTGAGCATGGTGTCAATAATTAATGGATGGATTAATAATGGGATGTGGGAGACCTTGACTTCTTTTAGCCAGGTACAGTAATAAGACTGCCACACCAACTCTGCCCATGGACTGTTCCATATGCACCCACTGCGGGGAAAGGGCCATACAGGGACATAGCCAGTGCAGAATTTGTGCTGACTGAAAGGCCCATTTGTAACCCTCCATCCATGGCAGACTCCAGCCACCCATTGCCCAGTGTAACCTCAATTTGTTGTGGCTGAAACATGGTTTTGTCTCTTCCTATAGGAAATCCAATATTAGTTTATCAATGGTTTGGAACCAAGTTTGGGCAGAGTTAGTGGCATATGAGTGAGTAGAGACAGAAAAATCTGGGGCCGTGTCCATTTTTATGGCTGCTGTCTTACTAGCTAGTGTAAGGTGAAGTAGCCTCCATCTATCAAATAAATTTTTGGTGGATTGTGTTAGAGGTTGGAGATTGGCACTCCATAGGTTGTCAACCTCGAGGGTGATCTTAATGCCCAGGTATATGATGCCCTGAGGACCCACAAAAGCCCTGAGCTAGTGGTCATGCCCATTGCCACTGACTGAGAGGCATCATCTCCATCTTAGATTGATTCAGATGGAGACCAGAGTAATGGGTGAATGATTCCAGGAGAGCAAGCAGGGGCAGGAGAGAACCTGGCATCTGCCAAAGGGATGAGCAGGTCATTTGCATACATAAGGGTGGCATATTTCCTGGTGCCAATCTGCAGGCCCTGTATGCCTGGGTGTTGCCGAATCACTGCCACAAGGAGTTCCACTGCTAGTACAACTAGTATTGTGGAGGGGGGCATCCCTGGCAGGTACACCACCCTAGTGTGAAGGGGCAGATAGGAGGTGGTTGGTAGTTACTCTAGCTATTGGTGCAGCATATACTGAGCACACCCAAGTCCTGAATCTTTACCCCACTCCCAGATAGGAAAACACCCTTTGCAGGTAGTCCCATTCCAGGGAATCAAATGCTTTCTCAAAGTCCACAGCAGTAGCCGCTGCTGAGGTTTGGAGATCTTTCATGAGATGCATGAGATTCACTAGGGATCTTGTACTGGCAGACCGGGCCACACATGAAGTGGAGCTGGACAGGAGCATGGTCCGAGATCAACTGGGGGAGAATGGCTAAGTCTATTATGGTCTGCATCAAAGGGATCGAGGACAACCAAAAGTCCAACCTGCTGTATGAAGCATGGACCTCTGAGTGAAAAGTGTAGTCCTGGGTATGGGTGTTGAATAGGCATCAGGTGTCTGTCAACCCAAAATCTGTCATTAGTTGGTGCAGTACGTGGCTCCCTCTAGTGTGGGATTCTTTGTTCAATGCTCTCCTATCTACCTGAGGGGCTAGGGTGAGATTACATTCTCCACCCATCAGCAGGGGACAATTAGGGGTCTTGAATGCACTGAGGACACCTGACAGATCATGGAAGAACTGTGGATCATCCTGATTGGGGGCATAGGTGTTGCATAGGACAATCAGGTCCAATGGGGTGGTATAGTTAGCTATTTCTCACTTGCCAAAGGGATCCACCACAGAGGATGTCAGGGACCAGTGAATGAATCTGTGTACAAGTATGACTACACCTCATTTTCTGGTGGGGGGCCCCTGCATCCACCTCTTGCTCTACGTAGTCCCTAATCAGTGAGGCATGATCATTTTGTGTTAGCTTGGTTTCTTGGAGAAAGGTCACCTAGGAACTCAGCCATTTTAAGTGTGAGAGGACCTTCTTTCTTTTAACAGGAGTATTAAGTCCCCTGCTATTCCATGTATGACTGACGATCTCACCCATGATCTGTCAGAGGAATAGTTATGGGTAACTTTAGTATGTTAAATACTGTAGCGGCTAAGGTGGGGTGGCCATTTCCCCATGTGAAGTGGGCACCCATCCCTATATCTAGCACACCATATACTGTAGAAGAGGAAGTATTCACTGCCTTTTATTTTCACTGTATTCACTGGTTTCATATTAGTGTGCAAATAAAAAGACTGAACATTAGGTGGAGCACTATACAATAGCTGCACTAGTGTTTCACCAGTGAAAATAAGAGTTAATATGTCTGGTGTGCTTGGGCACTGAATATAATGGGCATGAATTTGGGTGTTATACAATACCTTCAGTAGCTTCCTGCACATACATATCTATAATACAATTACCTCTCCTATTGGACTGAATCTTTCACTCAGGGTATGAGAAAGGAGGTTGTTGAATTTTTGTTGACCCATAATCCCACTGGGCCTAAAGTCCCTTTTTCAGGGGCAACCAGGGGCAGAGGATACAGATGGTAAGCAACTGAAACTGAACCAGATTAAGCTGTTGGTGGTATTTTTTAGTGAATAAGCGAAATTTGGCTAGGACACTGGAGACATTCCCTGCTCTTTTGATGAGTGCCATGGGATTTTTAACATCCACCTGAACTACCACCAATCCAGGCAGATCAGACTTCAGTTTAACATCTCATCTGAAAGATGGCACCTCGAAGTACAGCACCCCTCTCATGCTGCTACAGTCTCAGTATTGGGATATTAACCCAAGTGCCAGATGTGGGAACTGAACCCACAGCCCTCTGATCTCCTGGCCTCAGAAGCGAGTGTGCTACCTACTGAGCCACTGACACTGGTTGTAGCAAGCAGTTATTAAACAACAGTAACACATAATCTGTTTAAACTTCCAAAAACTATTTACATTTCAGCCAACCACAATTGTGTTGAGGTAATAGCCTTACCTACAGCTGGCTGCATTCTGCAACTAACGGTTGGTCAGGCTTACCCTGGGGGTGTGGATAGGATATATCCCAACTCGTAGGAGGTTGAGCGTGACAGTTAGGGAGAGGAGGAGAGCACCATAAGCAGTGCTGGTACTGTATCAGGACCTTTACAGTCCCTTGGTTTGATGGTAGGTTGGTGAGCTTGTAGTGGGCTGCTGTTTTTGCTTCTGTCAAGGGCTGGAGCATTACACGTGTTACTGTGTTTCACAGGCTGTCCTTGCCAGTGAGCTGGGTGGGATGAACATCCACCTTCCTGTGCTATTCCACCCTTACTTGCATTATCTGAGGCCATATCATGGAGTGTGTAAGTACACACCATGACAGGGCAATCTATTTTTCTGCCCCATATTTTGGGGCATACTACTGCCTGAGTGGGTATACTTCAGCAGGGTGGGGGGAGGAGGAGGGGAAAAGCGGAGATGAGAGAGGAGTGGAAAAGGATGGGAGGAGGTTGGGGGGGTGCACTTTGTACCCTGTTTGCTTGCAGTATAGGGCAATTATTATATTCGGCCTGAGTGACAGCATCATTCTGGTGGGCCTAGGCTTGTAATTGTCCCAGGCATTAGTTACACTGGACCCAATGGGACAGCAGGCCTCACCCAGTCAAGTGGCTAAAGGTGGGCAGAGATCTACAGGCAGGGAGAGTTGACCTGAGGATGATCTTTCCCAGCCTGTAGCCTATGCAGCATCCACTTGTTATCAAGGGGCAAACCCTTGCCCTTTGGGCCTTTACATAGCAAAGTAGCTTCTAGAATCTGAGGGGGTACCTGTACTTATAGGCTACCATAACAGGGGCTCACATGTGCTTAGGTGCAGAGGTGCAGAAGTGGGACCATCTACTGCCAGCCACCAGAATATGTCAGTAATCATTACACAAATCCTAGCTAGGTCATGCACCAAAATACATTCCTGCAGATACATTCATGTAAGCAAATGTGCTCTTCACATCAGGGGTTGAGCTCGGGGGTGGGGCTGGGATAGGGTGGATCATCCATCCCTGTCTCCTCCAATGGAAGTGAGCAATGGGGCCAGGCATCTCCAGTCTGTTTTGTTAAATCAGTTACCAACTGGAGATCCTGAGCTGCCGATCCCTGTAATTCATCTCCCCCCCGTGTACCCTTGTGTGCTCTACCCCCTTGAGAAAAGTAAATTTTGAAAGTATACTTAGAACCATGGTATGATGAAATAAACTGATTAACTGATGTGAAATTTAAATAATTAAGTTTTTATAAATAACGAATGCCTTTTCACTTGGAGAAATTAGTGGAATATGTTATTCACCTGTTAAGTAGTAAGGGCAATCAACTCTTTTAGGAATTGCAGTCCACATTTTTACATGAAAAAAATTAATGTAGTGGTGCTTGGCATCACTAGAGTTATGGTTTGAAAACAACAAGTAGAGGGGTACAGGAGATGTACTATTGAAACTAGGGTTATATACAACATGATACCTAAGTAACCAACATTTTGTAAAACAGTATTTTAACAGATCCATTACTGAGGGCCTGAGGAAGTGGCGTGGCCATGAAACCATCGGTCACCATAGTGAGAAGTCAAGAAAATGAAAGATATTGAGAATTGTTTGTGTGTGGAGTTCATCTTTGCATATTCTTTGGAATTGGATATTTTTTTTGGGTGGGGGGAATGACCCAAGACAACAACTACAATTATTCCTAGATAAGGAAAAGGGCAACCTGAACCCATTACTAGCATAAAGGTAGGTACAGTTCTCATTTAGAAGCACCGATTGTTTTGGAAGCTGCAGCTCTTGTTTCTATCTATTGTTAGTAAACATTATTTACAGATTGCATGATGTACTTTATGTCTTTGTTAAGCATTTGTATTGTTGTCAAAAGGTATCTGCATTCTACTGTAGAACTCCATGGGTGAAAGGGGCATATGCTACCTTACACAATCCTAAAATGGTTCTTATTTCTTACCTCTAGTGTGTAACTCAGAAATGCCCATAGATTTAAGTAAAAAGCTAATACATACAGAATAGTAAAAAAGAAAAATAGAACCAGTACTTAAAAAAAGTTTCTTCAGAAAAAACATGAATTAAAGGATTAATGAAGTTCACCTTTAAGGCATTTTTCAACACATTGTGAAAGCAGGTGTTCCACACTGGGTACTGAAAAGGTGAAAAGTATGATCACTAAGAGTACATTTTTAGTTGTGAGTGGCCATACTTACATTACATTCATGAATACAAGTTTTAGACATGCTTGGGACAATAACTAAAAAGACATAATAACATACTGCACCTTGGGTCTGCCACACTATAACAAGAACAGCAAAGATTTATTCAGCTACTTTAGTGCCACACCAGATCATGGTTAGACAGTACATAGAACAATACTTAATCACCTTTTTCACAGTTACATCAAGCCAATAAACATCAAAGATAATCAGAGAAAAAAAACATCATTAGCATTCGTGTGTTCACATGCCAAATATGCTGAGAGCATTTGCTGGCCTTTTCGTTCCACAATTTTCCTTGCCAAATATTACACATCAACAGAAGCTGACTTTACAAAAATAAAACTTATCGCTGCCTTACAAGCATCCAGCTAGCTGCCCAGTTATTTACTAAATGTACACAGATCTTTTCCCCTTTGGGATCAAACTGTCTTTTCTTGTTCCAGGTTTTAATTTATTTACTCTAAATAAATAAACACTGGCTTGATTTTCTTTGCAGTGCAATTCAGCTGTCTGCTAAACTTCTATAATGTTTAAAAAGCTGTTGCATACCTTTCATTCTGAACTGTTGCTGCATTCCCTTAATCTCTTTTTTTCAGGCATTCACACTGTTATTTAACCCTTCAACAGGTAGTGACAAACCACAAACTTGGGGCCAAAGTGGGGTCAGAAATCCTTTTGAGGCTTGCAGAGGGCTGTCCATGGCCAAAGAATGCCTCCTCTGCACATATGGGGCAATGCGGCATCCAAAATCATGGATGCACACCCTGCCTGCACCTGATTCTGTTCTGTATGAGGTGTTTGTGGGGTGTTTAGGTTAGGAGTTAACACAATGAAAGTGATATGCAGATACATGTCCCACAAAGCAGTGTATGTGCCAGGAAGGGCATCAAGGCAGCGCCATTATATGGAGGCATTGTGAACTGAGGACAAACAATTTAATTTTGTCTCCTGAAATAATATATTTTAGGATGCACAGGGATGATATAGGAGTAGGGGACACTCCCTGTCACTGAAGGAAGGAAGACTAAAGGGCAACATTAAGAACTACTCCACAGAATGCATGCTGAACACGTGTATGCTGATAGCATTTACGTCATCAGCTGAACCTGTAATAACTTTCATGCTCAGATCAGATTAGTTTGTATCAGTGGCTTAGCAGATAGCACACACTCGCCTCTGAGGCTGGGAGATCAGAAAGCTATGGGTTCTATCCCCACCAGGCACTTGGGTTAATGTCCCAATACTGACACTGCAGTGCAGTATGAGAAGTGCTGCACTCCTGAGATGCTGTGTTTTGGATGAGATGTTAAAGTGAGATCCCATCTCTCTGTTTTGGTGGTAGTTTAGGTGGATGTTAAAGATCTCACTGGCACTTCTCAAAACAGTAGGGAAGTTTTCATCAATCACATCAAATACAAATCATATCAAGTCACAACCAATCAGATCAAACCATAACATGTGTACAAATAGAAGGTAACTCATAATACACAGAAAATAGAGGGGAGAATAACAAATCATAAATTCATATCTTATACATCCTCTATTTAAGGTCTCATCCCCTTGCTCAGTGACCCTTTTCAAAATATTATCACTGTTTCAACTTTGTGACCTTAATTTAAACTTAATAAACCCATAGAGCCCTTTCTACCATTTTCGTATGATATTCTCAGGGTGATCAGAAACATCTTTCATATATACTGAGGTCATTGCATGTTCTACTAGTACACTATATGTGTCATATGTCATCAGCTTTTGTTGTAGCGTCCACTGACATCTCGCCTGCCAAAGGTAATATTTCAGGCACCAAAAGAAAACCATTAAAGTGCCATGGTCATATTTACTTATGAGGTGTGGACAATATATTATGGCTTTATAAGATACATTTTTGAGCCACTTTAACTTCCATCTGTTAGATAATAAAAGCCATAAGGGTTTAACATACGAACAAGTGAAGAGAAAATGTTCTATAGTTTCTTCCTTACTTAAACAGCTGTTCTAGGGGCAATTTCTCTCTTCTGGGGCCTTGTGCTTGGAGTTCCCTCTGAGGTTTAGTTGACCATACACCAGTAACCAAAGGACCTCCCACATACAGTATGTAGAGGAATCCTGGGATTATTTAACTGTTTCAGGACCCCTCCCCTTAATGTAGGGGGACAGTTCTTAAAATCTGGTTCTGATGGATTGATTTTGCACATGACTGAATTGTACAAGCACGGCCCATGAAAATTTGGCATCTGGTCAACTCCCATTTGTGAATTCTCAATATTGCTGTCCTCATAAATATAGGTACTTTTATCTTCGGAGACAGTTTTGGAAGATATTCTCCAGCCCGGGCTGACAGGAACTCTAACAAGTTATTATTAAACCATAAGAAATGGAGACATTGGGAGGGAACCCACTCTATTTTAAAATTCTGGGACATAAATAAGGTTGAAAAAAAAGAGATCAGGTCAGCCATACTGAGTCCTCCTTGTGCTTTGGGCAGATAAGTAAAACATATTTTTGTCGGGTTCAGCCTACTGCCCCAAAGCATCTGGAAAAAGCTTGTATATAGTCTTATTTCCAGTATACTTGGGTGAGGAAAGATCATTGCAACATACAAGAGATAGGGGATAATGAATACTTTAATGATGTATATCCTTTTGAATTTTGATGGTTTCCAAGACTCCCACCTGTTTACCTTGGATTTGACTCCTTGTAATGCTGTTTCCCAATTTTCTAGGGGTAGGTTGCATGGTCTATAAAGAATAGTCAGTATTTTTTGTGGCTCAGAAGTTATGTGTATCCTATTTATGATTGTTGGGCCTCATTCTGGGGCACCGATAAACAAGCCTTTACATTTTTCTATATTTAACCTTGAATTTGAGATTTGAGGATATTCTATTCTTGTAGTTGGCCTAGAGGAGCTGTAATTTGAATGTGATTAGCTATAAAAAGACAGATATAATCTGCATATGCCTGGATTTGTATATAATCCTGTCTGGAGGATCCCAGTTGGCCTTCTCAAGCCTGGGGACTGTTTAACATTCTGACCAATGGATCTAGGGAAAAGATGTCCAGTAGGGGGCTGAGGGGGCAGCCCTGCCTGACTCCAGTTCCAATGGTAATCCCCTCTGTCACTTTCCCCTTAACAATAGGGTACACTATTGCACAGGAGTATAGTCATTTTATTTTTTTTGACAAATCCACAAGTAATACCGTAGTGTTGTAATGTTTGAAATAAGAATGGGTGATAAACTCTATCAAAGGCTTTACTCTGATATAAAGTTGGAATACAACTATGTCTCTTTTTTTCTTCATAATACACTATTATGTCTCTAATTATCATTAATGTGTGCTGGATTTTCCTCTCAGGTAAACCACAGAACTGGGCTGGGTGAATCAGTTTAGATGCCACCCTTCTCAATCTATTGTTCAGGCTCTGTGATAATATTTTAACCTCCGAATTTAGTAGTAAGTAAGATGGGTCTCCAGTTCAAAATGCTCAGTCTATTACCTGTCTTAAATAAGAAGATCAGGAGCCCTGGAGTAAACTGGGGGGGAGGGGACTGACCCTTTCTGAAAAAAAACAAAGTGAAAACTTCCCTTAGACAGTGTGCCATTATATTTGGGAAAGTTTTATAAAATTCATGGGGCAGCCCATCCAGCCCCAGAGAAGTCCCAAGTTTTAGATTTTTATTTACATAATGACATATTCAATCTCCGCTACTGTCAGGGGAGAGTTGAGTTCTGATAACTCCTCCTCTAGAGGTTGTGCTTCTAAGGATTTTAGAAAATTGATTTCCTTCTCTCTCTCCAGGGGGAGGAGGGAGATGGACCTTCATTTCATATGAACCCATGAGTCTTTGTATTACTTTATGTGAGTCAGCTTCCCTTTCTATAATCTCACCCTTCTTGTCTATCAGTTTATGGAAGGCCATTGTATTCTTCTTTGATTTACATGCCTCAAAGGGGTATCTGATAGGGGATTTTTGGGTCCCATATTGCAATTCCACATGTAAGGTTTTTGCCCTGTCATATTGGTATATTTTCATTTTTACTTTTAGTTGTTCAATCTGTGTGCCTAAGTCCTGTCTAGATGTAGAGATCCAAGCGTAAAGGTTTTGTAGCTGGGTATGTAGTTTCAAATAAAAAACGTTACCCTTTATGTGTTTCTTCCCATGTTTTAAAACTATACAGCGAATTGTGCTTGGACTCCATCCACTATTCACCTAAATCATCGTATATGTTACTCACCAAATTTTTGGTCCAAATAAGGGATGATATCCCTTCTTGTACACGGGTGTCACATAGGATGGAGGTGTTCATTCTCTATCTCGTACCTTTATTTTTCTGTGGAGGGGGGGGTTGTTTGAAAGGAAATTTGTATCAACAGATGATCCGAAGATTCTGAGGGGAAGGTCTAGAAAGTGGGGGCTGGTAGGTTTTTAGAAATGAAGATGTGGCTGATAGTAGAGGTTAATTTAACTTTCTTATATGTATATTTTGGTCCTAGAGACTGGTACTACTTGAAGTCTATTAAGCCTACAAGAGTGATTCATTTTTAAAGCATTTGAGTTACAATACACCCATTTCCCTTCTAAAATTGTACCTTGGCAGGGAATAAGGTCTACTCTTATTTGCTTTAGTCTGGGCTCCATAGACATTTATGAATCTGTATAATATTGTTTCCAGTAACCATTGATAATAATCAGATGTCCTGGAATCAGGTCTATCAGTTTTGATAACGTAAAGGAAAAGAGCTGAAAACAATCCCAAGCCCATCTAACCTATCTGCTCCAAATGACCAGAATGATCCCCCCACCAGGAGTAGGGATTTTTTTATTTAAATGAATCTAGTACAATAACAAAGAGAACATAAGCAGGTCACATACCTACAACAGCATACTCTAAGCAACAAAGAAAGGGAAAAGTAGCAAATAAAACTTTTAACACAAAGAAAATAAATCTGTCATTACAGGAATTGAAGCTTTTAGTGTACATTCTAAGGTAACACAACAGAAAAAACATAAACCTTAAAGATTTAAACCATGAAAGGTTCTTCCACAAATCAAAATAATTTTTCGTCCTATGCATTATCTCCTTTTCATAGATACACAATAATTTCTGAGATACTTGTATAACAACTTGATTCATGCTATACACTTTTGTTGTAGCATTAAACACATCTAGCTTGCCATAAATAAAACCTGCAAAGGAAACAAATAAGTGTAGTGTGCTACTGTTGTATTTATTAAGGTTAGTCAGATATAAACCATAAACAATTGTCTCATAAGAGAATTGGGATAGATTCCTGTCTCCCAGGTCATAAGAATGTTAGCCCAGAATTGCTGGGTAAAAGGGCAACCTATGTAAAAGTATTCCTGGGTCTCTAATATTCCAGAACAAGTTTCTCTTAGGCACATACACTCTGTCTTCTAGTTGCTTGTACTTGTTGGAGTTTCTTACCTCAACCTGCCATGACAGGAGAGTCATGTAGTGTCCCACACTTTGGGAAGCCATCTATCCATTAATTGACTGTAAATGCTATCTAGCCTGCCTTCATATGGTGCCAGTTTTTCTGGGGTTTCTAAAAAATGGTCTGATAGGATTACAGAGTAACAAGCCCTCCTAGAATTCCCAATAAGCTGTGAAGTAGATTCTTTCCACTCATTAAGTTTATTATAAACTGAGAGCAAATAACCTGGGAGATTTAATTTCTTCAAGGAGCTAGGTAGGACCTGGGTTGAGGTCCAGGTCCCTAAAAGTCTTGTAAAGAGTTTTAAATTTTCTAACCAGGAGAGACATGTGCCAGTTAACATAGAGATAATGTTCTGGTATACAAAAGGCAAAAAAGAATAAGACTGGGTGGATCATCCTCGCCCCAGCAAGACAGTAATCATGATAAGTGTGCCTCTTCTTCACAGGGTTTAATCTGCTCCCTCAGAACCCTCAGAAGAAAATATTCAATACTTTCACTTCTAAAGGAGGTAATGGAAAACATGAGCCACATGGAGCAAAACTGGAACTACTAGGAATATAACAGAGAGACAGGTTTCTTTTAGAAATGATCTTGTTTTCCAGGATGCCACTAAACCTTCAGCTTTCTGTAATGCTGAGACCCAGTTTAAAGTGGCATCATCCTGGCTACCAAACTGTAGGCCTAAGATTGTTACTGGCTCTATGGATATTGAAATATTTGAAAAGGAGTCTGGGGGGTCTTGCCCTTGATTTAGTGGAGATGGATATAGAAGTCCCTTGCTTTTATCAAAATTTAATTCTCAACCTGAAAAGTTTTCAAACCTGAAAATCTAATTTTATAATGCATAATCATCCATGTTTGGGGTGGAGCAAATACGAATATCATCTGCATATGCGCAGATGTTTGGTAGGGGGCTGTGTCCTTCTACCCAAATGCCTAGTGTATTTCCAGAATTTAATATTTTCCTTGAGAGGGTCGATTTGGAAAGTATATAAAAGAGGGCTCATGGGGCATCCTTGGAGTACACCTTTCAAGCCTTTTAACTGTCTCCCAAGGATTCCATTTATGTAAGGGGTTATGTAATATGAAGCGTACATCGTAGTCACCCACTGAATAAATGTATCTGGGATACCATACTTTTTCAAAATCTGGAATAAATATTGATGATCTACCTTGTCAAATGCCTTTTCTTGATCTAAGACTAGAATTAAGCATTGTGTGTTACTATCCTTTTTCCTGGATAGGATTTCTCTTAAAAAGGCAAGATTGTGAAACATGGGTCTTTTTTGTAGTGCACAGGTTTGTACTGAACAGATGACTGTTTCTGCAGCTTTAGATAATCTGTTTAAAATGATTATTGCCAGAATTTTGTAGTCTATATTCACTAGACTTATGGGGTGCCAGTTTTTTAAGTCACACTTGTCCCCTTTTTTATAGATTAAAATTACAAGAGTTTGAAATATATTTTTGGGCAGGACCTGTGAGACTAGTATGTCTGAAAAAACATCCATTAAAATGGGGACCAAGTATTTAGAATATGTGATATAAAATTCTGTTGTTAGACCATCCGGGCCCAGGGCCAAATTTTTCTTTAATTTAGATATGGCATTTTGAGCTTCTTCTAAAGTAATTAGTGCAGATAAACTGGACACTAACCCTGGATCTAAAGCAGGAACATCTATGTCATTGAAATACTCCTTATCCCAAACTGCCATCGAAGGAGTACCAAACATTTTCAAAATGTGGTTTTGTGCTAAGTCTTGTATGTGAAAAACATCCAAGAAACACTATCTAGTGTATGGATCCATTTCTTGATCTAAATTTGTGTGTTGTATTCTGTCTTGACAAAGTTTGTAAATGTTGAGTGAAGGTTTTGAGCCCTGAGTGCCAAACTGGGCCTCTTTTTTTAAAGATTCTGCTCTATTATACTAAACTTTAAACATTTCAGATTTAACCTCCTGAATCTCAGCTGACAAATCTACTGCATGCTCATATGATCTAGAAATGAGAGAGAATAGTTTTTCCCTTAAACCTAAGTAATGTAAATATTTAGTTTGTGATTCATTTGCTACAGCCTGAATAAAAGTTTTACAATCATTTTTACCTCCACCCATCATTCACCTAAAGAGTCAAAAGCTTCTAATAATGTATATTTTGTTGCTAACAAGAGTATATTTTCCTTTCAGCATGAGACAGTGACAATAGCTGACTATTTAACTTCCATCTAAGCAAATCTGTTTTCCCAGCTGGAGACTTAGAGGAAGTCTACAAATGACTGAGGCTGCCAAATGATCAGAGGTTTCACATGGAATGGTGAAAGCTTGTGTAGTATCAAGATCCTTTGAGAGGAAAATGTAGTCTATTCTTGTGGCTAACGTTCCTTCTATAAAGATTCTAGCCCCAAGACCATGAATTTCCATATAACTGTCCATTAAACCTGCTATCTTTAAAACAGAGTTTAAACAGTCGGTGTCCCCAAATAGTTTAATGGTGCATCCCCCCTTGTCTGCTAAGGAGAGTGGGCAATTAAAGTCTCCACCAAAAATTATATTTTTATTTGTATGGAGAAAAGGCTGAATTAGTTTAAATATGTCTGACTGTGCTGCAATACCCTGCGGTGCATATATATTAATCAACTTAAAGAACAGAGTTCGAAAACAGCCATCCAGCAGTAACACTCTACCTGGAGAAACATCTAGCACTCTGTGGATTGTGGACTCAAAACATCACAAAAGAATCCCCACCCCATTGCGCTTATCTGGACCTTGAGGCCAAAAAGATGGGCCTATATTCCAGGAATATCTTAGCTTGATTAACTTCATAAGTAGTTTTAAGTCTAGTGTCATGTAGAAATAATAAGTTATTAGGAAGATCTTTTATAATTTGAAAGGTTGTTATATGTTTCCTATAATTCTTAATACTACAGGTATTTAAAGTGAGGACAGAGAGCTGTTGCTTCGCTCACATAACTTAGGAAAAAGAAAATCATCAAGAGACTTTCTTATATGGGTGTCTTTTTGTTTATGCTTCAGAGAGGCCTGTGGGTCTTAAAGGGACTCTGTTTGTGCAGAGGAGGAGAAGAAATCAGAATCACCATCTTTCTCTACCATATCCTCCCACTGGCATCGCTTTGCTATTGCCTGGAACTTATTTCTGGTCACAATAGTAGAAGTTTTGGGAGGGGTTTTCTCAGCCTTTCTTTTACTTCTTTTCTTCTTAGGGTCAACTGGGGTGTACTGAGAAGTTTCTGGAGGGGAAGGGGGGTAACATGTCAGTAGTTTCCATGTCCTCAAGGCCTTCATGTGAGGCCCCATCCTGGATTGCTCGTTAACCCAGGAGGGAAGCGAATGGTCAGCTATGCTAGTAGAAGGCAGGGTTGCAGAAGACTGGGGTTTGCTGTCTCTTGGGGGCATGATCCCTTGCTTTCTTTGTTTGCCTCCTGGGCTTGACACTTTTCACTAAGTGTACCAGGTCTTGTTGTGCTCTATCTAGCCTGTTTCTTTTGGCCCAGGGACAGCCTTGGTAAGTGACCTTCTTCCTCACAGAGCTTGCATTTCAGAGGGTTAGGACAGAACAAACTGACATGTCCATATTCAAGACACAAACTGCATCTGGGTTTGTCACACACCAAACTGAGGTGTGTGCTAGCACCACATTTGTGGCAAGTTCTAGGCTGCCCCTGGTAGAAACACAGCCCCCTGTCCCTTCCAATAAAGAAGCTCCCTTGGAGATGTAAAATACCTTGTTCAGTATTTTTTGTCTGAACTTTTATCTTCCAATTCCCTGTCCAGACAAGATCTTCATCTAAGATGGAGGTAGGTGTTTCTAGAATTGTGCAGCTCTGCCTCAACCAATACTTAACATCAGAAATGTTTACCCCATCATTTCTAAACAGCAAAGCGACTGTTTTAATCATTGGTTTTGTTAGAGGAATTGGAAAAAAAGAATGCCATAAGTTTGAGTTAGAAACCTGTGGATACATTGCCCCAAATCTTTCCAGTGTTTAAGCTAACATTGTATATAGGTTCCTACTAACATGAATCACAGCAAATAATTCATTAAGCTGAATCCCATGCCCTTCTTCAACATTTTGTGCAAAAGAGTTTTTCTGTCCTGTGCAACATCAATATTTCCATTAAATTTGAGCTGCATGGCATTACATCGCTGTGCAGGCTCACCTGCATGTTTGAACAGATCTGCCATGAACAGCCTCTTTGGTTCCTCAGTTGCCTCTCACTGTGCTAATTCCTTTTCTTGTCCTGGGACAGTGTTTATGCAGGCTGCAGCTGTGTCAGAGAGCCCCGTATGCACAGGGGAATTGTCCAGCAGGTTTCCATCGTCTGTCACTATGGAAACCTCGCTTTGGGCAGAAATAGTAGAAGGCGTTATGTTCATCTGAGAACCACAAGAAAGTCTAATTTTCTCAGCTGTAACAGGATGAGGAAAATTCTGACCACTTTGGTCTGTGTCTCTTTGCCATCCAGCGGCATGTAAAGCTGCCTCAGGTGTCCAATTGGTTTGATTTTGCTGCGAGTCCATTGGGTGGCCTTTCCTTAGCAAAGTGAGCGGTATTTCAGGTTGGTGATCCGAATTTGATGCAATTGGTGGATTTTCTGGTTGCACTGGGAAAACTGGGATGGGTTGACATAGAGGTCAGCAAGGCTTGCAATCAGAAGAAACATTGTCCATAAGTTTTGCAGCACTTTCTTCCTCATTCAACAGTTTTAACATGAATTCTCTGTTTGATTTAAGAGGTGTCTCTAGCAACGTTTCTTGGGTGAGAGTAGTAGGAACATGCTCTGCAGTTTCTTGAGAAACAACATCTGTAGATCTCACATCTGCATTATTTAAACGTACCTGTTGAAACTCCTGCTCTGTAAGTTTTTCTTTCAGGAAGTAGAAGTAGAAGAGGTAGAACCAATATCTTCACTCGTACTTCCTCTGCATGTTGCTGAACCAAACCAGACATGCTCACAGCAGCACCAGCATCCTCAGATTGACTGTCCGCCATCTTGGAGAGATAGACAAGGGATCCCCCTACTGAACAGTAGGGGAATTTTCCCGGTGCCCTGGACAAATTTTCCCCCATTCACTAAATATATCACCAACAGCTTAATCTAGTTCAAGGTCAGTTGGCATTCATCTGTATCCCCCTCCCCCCAGATCACGCCTGAAAATAGGCAAGAATTTGCCAAGTGCATTTGCCTGGTCAACAAAAGTAAATAAATGAATAAATGAATAAGTACTTTGAAGAAAATGGAGTAGCAGGGTATCCCTACTGACCTACTTGGAGTGAGGAACCTGATAGACCACGGGTCTTCTTTCATACAAAACATATTGTCTTTTTTAATTTTGTCACATCCTTCCATGATGGCCTCCACTCCTCACTATTATACTCACTGCCACTAGTCTGGGATGTAACTGATATCAGACTTTCAAGCACTGCTCATTCTTCATACTCCTTTTGTGTACAGCATGTGCTTTCTCATGCCACCCTCATTTCAAGCTTCTTCCTCCTCATTCTCTTCTCATATTTTACCCTTGACTCTTCATCCTCCTCCTCCCTCTGTCATAGTTTTCTTCTTCCTGCTCCTCCATTTCCTCACGTTGATCATAATCCTTCCTCTGCCTCTTCACCTTCTCCAGTCATGCTTCTCCCTCCTCTACCTTGCCTGTCCCCTCAGTCTCATGCCAGTGACAGGTCCACTTCAGTTTTTAAATACTTTCTATTTACTAGCTTTTTAATATATAGAGTCAAATAAACAATATTCTTACATGACATAAAAAACATTGAATAATGTATAACACCATCCAGCTGAGACACACTGAGATACCTAGATCAGGATATTCAAAGATCCCTTGTTTGTGCTCATAGAAGGTTTGCTCCATGCACAAATTACAGCCTGGAGCAAAATAAAGATATATTGGAACATTCTTAAAACACACATCTAAATGTATGCACCAGGTCACTTGCTGAGAGAGGAAGGCATTATCTCATTTACTACTGCAAACTACAAACCCATAGTGACAACATGAGGTATGTGTCAGTTGGGAGCAATAGGGCTAATAGAAGCAAAGAAGTTTTTACAGCCCACAAATTACAATTACTCCGAAGAGCAATCTGCTGTATTCAGACTTTGCTATACAAATGTCCCCATGGCTCAGCAATGAACTATGAGTTAATTTGCATCACATTATGGCCTTATTACAGGGCTGGAGCAAATGTAACTTGCACACCCATCAACCCATCACCCATGCATCATAGTACCATTTTCTCTGGCAGTCCAGTGGTCCCCCACCCCTGACTGCCTGTCCAACATAGTACCAGTATTCCGAGGAAGTCCAGTGGTCCCCACCCACCCTGATCACTATCATCAGAAGTTGCATAGCCCCACCCCAATCACCAACATCTGTATTTAACCACTTTTGTTGATGTGGTAGTAATGCAAAGTACCTCTGCCCCGATCACCGTCATGGCAGCTGTGTAACCACCCACCACTCTGATCACCACCATCTGTATTTTCCTGCCTACTGATATATGGTTACTGTCAAAACCCCACCCCTGATCACAGTTCGTGCAATTGCTAACCCCACCCCCAAGTACCAGTTCGGTAGTTGCCCAACCCTCAACTACAGTACTGATCATGGCAGGTGCATAATCCTCTGACCTGCTTTTGGTCTTGGAAATTGAATAATTCCCCAACCCTTTAATTGCCATCATCTGCACTGTATTTTATCTGGCCAATTTAAATTTAGTCAGTGCAATGTCCCCTGCTCTTTCTGGTCACTGGTCATGGCAGTTGCATAACTACCCCCTTGATCACTGGTCCATACAGTTCACACACAACCATCTTGATAGTCCAATGGACCCCAGTCCCTAATTTGTAAGGTATAGAGCTGAGTAAAAATGATGAACTCCACCTTCTCAGAAGTTTGTGAAATTTCAAAATTTCTGTAGAATTTTCGACTCTTTCGCCTTGAGCGACATTTTGAAGTTTTGCCGATTTTCTGTGGATTTTTGCCTCCTACTGTGGCATTTAGTGACTAATTGCAGAACTTTAGTCACTAAATGTGGAAATAAATTACCCTGTCAGTTTTTCCACTGTATAGTTTAATTTTTCACAGTTTTCAATGCACTTCTGTGGATTTCTTTCTCTGCCATCAATGTATGGCAATATTTGATTCTGTAAAGGTTGTATTGTAAATTTTAAGCTGGGAAACTGAATCTAGGCACCCAAACTTTAGACCACCTTAACTGTGGTGCCAGAAATTAACATTCAGTTTTTTTTTATTGTTTCTTTTATTGCCTCCTTTCCTTGCTTTATTGCGAGTTTCTTTGCTTAGAATTCTGCTGAAACCGTGGATTTGTATTTTTTTTTCATGGTGTTATACATTGAATTCTGCAGTTTAAAACTGTTGTTCCATGATAAGGTCTCATTAACCTGCAGTTAGCTCTAATCACATGATTTTCAACTCTGCAGTCATGTGGGTACAGATTTGATTTATCTGCATTTTTCAATTCATTTTGCAGAATCCCAATATTCAGGAATACTCTATTGTATTTTCAGCAGTACTGTTTTAGTTTTCCATAGTAATGCATGGAATATCACGAAGTCTAGAACTATGGTGCATTGATAGACTACTGTAGGCCCTGTCGATACTGTGTGTCGTCCCCACCACCCCACCACCACTCTTGGTCAACAAAGAAATGTGTCCCAATATTTCAGCCTAAACCTCATTTTGGTCTAAAACATAATGTGTTTGTGTAACAAATATTGACCTATAAAGCTAAATCATATTAAAACTTGTAAAAGCTACAGGTTTAACTAAACCACAAGTTGTAATATTAAAATGTCTTAATATTTGTACTAATCATTTGAGTAATAGAAAACAGGTGTCCTAAGTGTCTGCAAAAACAGAAATAAATGGAGAGAGTTCAAATTATCCCTTCAGACTATTTTTAGTGTTTGTTATCAGGACAGGCTAAAAAGCTTGTATGCACATTCTTAAGTGCAAATCTATTTCTTCCTCCTAAGACCTTGATAACTGGTAATGACTATTATTACTATCCTTATATAGTAGTATAATTTACACGATCAATACATTTGTGCTGAGCTCATACATATACTAAAAGAAGAATTGCCTTTTAAGTTAATGTTTGTACTTGTTTTGTACCAATCATAGAACTCCATAGGAAATGATGATACTGTCTTCCACTATATAAGCAAGCCACTATACACTGTTAGTTTGAAGAATTAAGAATAAAGAATTAAGAATTAAGAATGAAAAATGCACCACCTGTAATCTCTTGCTGTGATTATTACTATAATCATTAAATTCTTCCGCCATCAGCCTCATCTCCGTTCGTCTCCTTTCTAAGTATTTGTAATGGATAATTTACAAATTGTAATTTTTAACCCACCTCTACAGTGTTCCTGTCCAATTTCACCAATATAGCAGCCTTCATCACATTTTCTGCATTGTATCATGTATAAAACATTGCCAGAAGAAAAGGTATACAAGTTTTGGATTGTAAATATTTTTCCATTATGACTGACACATGTCTCAAGAGAGATATGTGTACATAGTTTGCAGCGAGGTGCTTTGTATGGTGTTGTACCTTTGTCACCTAGTTGGAGCTCAGAGGGAAGTTTGCTTTGCACCAGTTTCTGCTTCAGGTTTAGTGGCTGGCGAAAGGCAAGCACTGGTGGAGTGGGAAATATATTTTTTAGAATTTCATCTTCAGACAGTAGTGGCTGTGGATCTTTAATTATTTCTCATAGTTTTTCAAGTTCTGAGTTGTAGGTTACTTCCAGAGGTGTGCAATCAGATGTTCTCTGTGGCTTGTACCATTGTAGTTCTTCCCTAGGCCTACGGAGTGCAAAATGGATATTCCCATCAATTGAGCTGGTTTTATATCCCTTCTGTCTGAAAGCTTCTTTTAGTGTAATAAGGTGTCTGTCCCTGTCATCCTGATTAGAACAAATGCGGTGGTACCGGATGGCCTGGCTACATATAATGGATGTTTTGGTATGAGAGGGATGGTAGATTGAGCTGTTCATGTAATTGCATCTCTCTCTAGGTTTTCTGTACACAGATGTTTGCAGTGATCCATTTTTTTAGTGTGACTCTGGTATCCAGGAAATGCACACACTTAGAGTAATTTATTTGTAATTTAATGGAAGGATGGAATGTATTGAAGCTGTCAAAAATTGTTTTAAGTTTTCCTCTCCTGATGTCCATATGATAAAGATATCATCAATATATTGATAGTATTTTAATGGTTTATGATGTTGCTTGCTGAAGAATGTTTCTTCTAGATCTGCCATGAACAGATTGGCGTACTGTGATCCCATCCTAGTGCCCATAGCCATTCTCATATTTTGACAGTAAATGTCAGTGTTGAAGCTGAAATAATTGTGTGTAAGGATGTAGTCCATAAGTCTGAAATTCCATATGTATTCCATAAGTTTGAAATTGACTGCAGTTCTTTGATCTGTAAAACTGCTAGTCTAGGTTTTGAATCCACTTCCAACCTTTATATCTGTCATACTGCTCAACTGTTTTCACTCTGACCTGAGGAAGAGATCTTTATTTCTTGAAAGCTAGTCTTAAAAATAATTTTGTTGGTCCAATAAAAGGTATCACCTGTGACACATTTGTTGTTTTTTTTTCCTCTATATCATATTGGACAAATTGTAATTGTGCACTTGAAGTGCAAAATTTTGCCTGCCAGGATTTGAAAAACAACAGCTGTCACATTTATGAGATGGTGTGATACAATGACTATTTTGAAAATTTGGAGTTTAAATATTGAAAAGGACTAAAGTCATGAGTTTGTGTAGGAAAATTAAAACATATCAATAACTTTGTTTTTTATATTTTGACCCCAAACTTTCCACATAGTCTTCTTGTGACACCACCTCATGAACCTGGTAGCTGAAAATGTCAGATCCCCTCCAAAATGTCATTTTGTTCAACAGGTGCAGAAATATGTTTTGACCAAGATGTGAAAATGATGGCTATAATGTTCAGTTCATGAGGTGGCGTGAAAAAATGACTATGTTGAAAATTTGGGATCAAAATATTGAAAATTACCAAAGTTATGAGTGTGCATAGAAAAATTTCAACGTACACTCATAACATAGTTATTTTTACATTTTTATTTCACCAGATTTTCAACATGGCCTTTTAGAGACCCCACCCCATGAACACTTGCAGTGAAATTATGTTAATCAGGCCCGAAAGGTGATTTTGAGCAATAACTGCGAAATCACCCTCCGGGCTCAATTAATGTCATTTCACTGTCAGTGTCCATGAGGTGGAGTCCCAAAAAAGCCATGTTGGAAAATATGGTGAAAAAAATCCATTAAAATGACCAGGTTATGAAGATTAAGTTCAAACCACCTTTGAAATACCTTATATGGCACTTACCTGTTTTTCCAAGTTCCCAGTTCGGCACTGAAGAGTGATGAAATGTCTCTGATCCAGACTGTATTATGGTGTTGGGCCTCGGCTCAATAAGTATAGTGTAAGGGTGAGTGTGGGGTGCTGGGTGCTGAATGGAAGGGTTGGGATGGGGGTTGGGGAAGGTGGCAGACAATAAGGGACTGTTTTCATTATTTCAGGGTTTGAAAAAAAGAATGTTGGGGGATGGTTTTCTTATTTACAGGATCACTAATGGGCTAATACTACTTCCAACACTGGGACTGTGCACCCCAGTGTTGGTATGATACTTGGGAGCACCAGGGGTGGGCACCCTTGTGTCCTGGACTGCTGGGTGAGGAAGGAGGAAGGTTGTGTATGCCAACACTGGAGAATGGATATCCCCAGTGTTGGGAACTACATTTGTTAGAGGAGGGACCATATGGAGGGGTGGGGAGGGGAAAATGAATGGACACCAGGGTGGGCATCCTGGTGTTGGATTATACTTCAATTACATATTTAAACTGGCATGGAAGATTGGACTAATGCTGCTAATGGCGGCAGAGCCACACACACACACATGCCAGCTAACAAATGACAACTGTTTTGTATAGCACAACCTGACATGTTGTCACAAAAATTTTGCTATTTTTAGAACATTGATTTTTTTCAAATTGTGCATGCTCATAAACGGATTAGTTCTTCTTAAATCTTTTAAAAACTACTTAACTTTGGGGCATAAAAACATAAAAGCACACCACTTGGGCCACACTCTATGAAACATGCTACTTTCAGGTTTCAAATCCTCCTAGTTTTTTAGTTTTGAGTGAAAAAAGGGCTGAAATGTAGTAATTTTTTTCGCACCTCTGAAATATTGCCCCCACTGAACCAATCCCCACAATATTTTCAGGATATAGAGACCATGACACCAAGGCTGTGCTTCCCAAATTTCATGAAATTCATTTGAACAGGTTAATGCTAGTAAGGTGCAAAACCTTGGGGTTAACATTAAAATGCTTTATCAGTCCTAATATACAGGTGCTACCGCATCTGTATAATATAGGAAATAAAACAGAAACAGGCAAACAGCCATGAACAAAACTAATGGGACATACAGCCATAAACAAAACTAAGGTGGCATACAGCCATTAAAGATAAAAGAGATGGTGCAAACAACCCTAATTTTAAAAAAATGGCAAACTGCCATGAATACAATAAAAAGGCTTCAAACCACCCGTAATAAAAAACTGGTAAAGCACCATTAATAAACTTATAAATGTGGCAAAGTGTCCTGAATAAAACAATGGAAAACCACTACAAATGACATAAAATGGTGGCAAACAACCTTAAATAAAAAAAACTGGCAAACTGCTAAGAACTGGGAGCCCACCAGTGTTCTATTGACTAGGTCATCCCATGAGCAGGCCTAGTGGCTTGCATCTGGCTCCCACTTAAGTTGCTGCTGCTGATGTCCTTGGGTCACAATCAGATGCCCATAGCCTGGTTGCAATATCCATGAGGAGGACTGTCACCTCCCCTTGCTGAGCATAAGTCCCCCAGACATGGTGCAAGGTCATATGCACCATGGGCTGTGGTGCACCATCACCTGCATTGCAGTCCTGTAGTGGACAAACACCTGGAATGAGAAAGGACACATAATGAACAAGAGTGCCACACATGGCACAGGGACAGACCTGTGACAGGTGATCTACAAGGCACAACCAGCATGTATGCAGCAAACATGGCCCTCTTCTCAGACATGGAGACAGAAGAGGTGGAGCTCCCCTTGGAAGTAATTTGGGAGGAGGAGGAAGAGAGCAGGTCTTAGCTGGATGCACCTGTCAAGTACACCAGTGCAGCAAGGGAAGGAGTCAAACAGCTCAGGGATGATTCACAGTCATCCCCATGCAGCCTCCATAGGGTATCTCAACAATGGCCCTCATCATCACCTTTTGGGTACCTCCATAAAGACACCACATGCCAAAAGATACCGAGAGAAGCTATAGTGGCTCATGAGTCTGTGATGCAGCAGCTGGGCGCACTAATGGCCAAAGTGCATAAGCAGGGCAACAGACAAGTGCAAGCTGTGGAGGACTGCAATGATTTATTGCAAGTCATTTTCTTCACCATCCACCACAATGCTGGCATGCTGTTGCACATTGCTGTGGCACAGGAGGATCAGTCAGATATTCCGGCCACAGTACTATGGCTACAGTCACAGACAGCATCCCTGGCCCACTTAGTGGAGGTAACCATGGTGATGTTCCAGGGGAATCATCAGCAGCAGGGGTGGGAGGGTCAGGATACAAGGGGAATACCATCCAGGGGTGAGATCAGATCTCTGTTCTAGCACAGCCGTGCAGTCAGCACATGAGCCATCTCTCCTGGCACAACCATGGCCCCACATAGCAGCAGATGGTCATGGGAGTGGTGTAAGCAAACCCAGGGCCCCTGTTGGTGAGGGGGCCATGCAGGACAGTGCTCTCCAGGAGTTCAGAAGAGCCTTTAGATGCAGTAAAGACCTTAGCTGAAACCCCTGTGCAGCACAACCTTGGCTTGATCTCATAAGCAGCAAAGAGTGCATTTCCTTTTATTTTCCCTCAGCCCCTGTTGTCAACCCCGCCCCATGCTAGGTGCACTTTATTAACATTTTGTTTCTCCCCCTGTGCTGCCTATCCCAGTGCCCTGCCCCCCCCGTGCCAGGTGCACTTTACTTTTGCCTCTCCCACTGTACTGCCTAGCCTAATGCCATGCCCCTGTAGTGGACTGGTGGCTGGTTTTGTGTTTGAACTGCTGTCACTATCCATGGTGTTGCCTTCATGGCTGTGCAGTTGTAACCCCAAGGCCACTTTTTAACAAGTTGGCACTCCCCCCATTAAAATCTGGAATACTGGTACCCACATAATGGCATACCATTTTACTTTGCAAAATGAAGATAGCACCCTTGGTGTTAGGATGTATACCAGGCTCATTTTCTAGAGGAAAACTATCCTTGCATGCATTACAGTTCATGAACACTCAAAAGAACATTTTCTTCCCATTTTCCCAATGGTGCAATTAGTGGAAACCTGGACACGCACCCACACAATTTCCTCCCATGAATGTCATTTAGTGAATCTAAGCCACACACTTGGAACTCTTCTTCAAACATAGGTGCAATTATGCAAAACTCAGACACAAACCTAAACCTGCAGCTTGGCCCTGGCTCAGGTATAGTATAACTGGAATCATTTGTCTTAAAGTTTTCTTTCTTTGAACACAGCACAGTTACACACACAGTCCAAGATTTAAATGCTCACAAAGCTCTCTCTTTCAGTACTTTTGTTGCATTTGCTCAAGTTTTTACACAGTTTTCCAACCTTAGCACCACAGTCATTTACTTTTGCACATGGTACTTGCAAGCGGTAGCTGTTTTTCACCGTCAATGTAATACGGCCTGTTACCGACTCAAGGAAGGCCTCTGGGGTTAAATGGGCTGGCGGTCCAGCTGATCGTCACTACGATTGCCTCAATCACTCTCCAGTCAGCCAGAATATGAGTTGAGCATGGTATAACTGTGAAAAAGTTAGAAAAACTGCTGCCACACAAGTGCTTCTGCTGTAAGCAATTCCTCCTGCCAGCCACACAAACTACATGCTGCTTGCACACTGCAGGCTGCTCCTTCATGACTGCCCCACAGAGCTGAGACTCAGGCAAGGGTGGGGATTAGGTAAACTGGGACCAATCACACAATGCCATGAAAATGATCTCTCTCTCTCCCTGCTGCACTACTGCAGAGCGATCACCAAGAGGGAAAAATTTGAACTGCAAACTGTCTCTTTTTTCCCTTGGTTTGAAATTTCAGCTGGGCAAGCATTTTAAGGCATTTTCATTCAGCACTTGGTGCATTTTCCTTAGCGACTCCCACATTTTCACTGTACATACTTGAAACTTTCTGAGCACTTAGAAAACACTGTTTTTTTAAGTCCACAAATACAGTACTTTTCTCTGGAAATTTGCAATTTTTAAACAGTTTTTAAGTGCTTTTACTGCGATGCAAAGACAATCATTGCTCAGTCCACATTTTCAAGGTAAACACACAAGCAGTAAATTCTTCCTCTTTCTTTTCCACAGAAACTCAAGCAGCAAAAGACTTTCAGGTGGCATTTTTCTTGGCACAACTTTGCTTTCTGGTAAATGATCTTCTGTTTGAGTGCACTGCCACCAAACAGGTAGCTCCTAAACATACCCTCAGCATGCCCCTCACCCCAAAACATATTTCTTTTGGACAAGCAACATCCTTTGTAACTCTTTTCCTAATTAAACATCCCCAGATGGGCCCCAATTTTTTTTGTAACCCCTAGGACACTTTTTAACAAGTTGGCAAACACCCATTAAAATCTGGAACACTGGTACCACATACTGGCATACTATTTTACTTTACAAAAAGTAGGTAATACCCTTAGTGTTAGGATGTAAACCTGGCTCATTTTCTAGAGGAAAAGAGGGGTGGGGTACAAGAACAAAAACAACATGAACCTTGTATAAACATTACAACCCAGGTCCTGGGTGAAGGCAGCCAGGCATATACTAGATGTAACCTGCTGAGGGGGCCCCATTAAATCCACATAACCAGAAGCAAATAATTGCAATGTCCAGAACAGTAACTGGGATTATGCAGTTTGGCTTTATTCAACAGATGGAAATTTAAAGCAGAAGTGGAACCCCAAGGGTCAGTCTAGGCAGGACAGGTAAATTCCACAAACTGTCCTTGCATGCACTACAGTTCATGAACACACAAAAGAACATTTTCTTCCCATTTTCCCTGTGGTGCAATTAGTGGACACCTGGCCACACACCTCAACATTTTCATCCCATGAGTGTCATTTAGTGAATCTAAGCCACACACTCAGAACTCTTCTTTCAACATAGGTGCAATTATGTGAAACATAGCTACACACCTAAACCTGCAGCTTGGCCCTGGCACAGGTATAACTGGTGTTCTTTAAGAACCTGGAAGCCCTGCCTTGTAAGCACTTCGTTGGCATTCCTCCCACCCTTGGCCCTAACTGACAGTCTCTGCCATTCTTCAGGGTTACACCACTGAAACCTCCATTTTCCACTGAAATGCTAGAGGTGCCACACTTTAAATGTGTCACTCACTGGGGTGAGGGGTGAGGGAGGAAGAGAGAAAAGTGGGAAGGCAGTAAAGATATTGCAAATTAGTGACAGCTGCAAGTAGGGGGAGGAAAGAAGATTTCCTTGTAGAGTCTCTTAAAGTGAGGAAGAGAAGTGCAGGAGAGTAATTTGTGCTGGAGTTTGTTCCATTTTTGAGGTGCAGCAACATGGAAGGCTCTGTTGCCTATGGCTAAGCAGGGTTTGGGGATACTTAATATGGGGAGATGAGAGGATGTAAGTGCTCTAGAGAAGGATTTCAGTGAGAGGAGATTGGAGAGGATGGGAGGAGAGGAGGGAAGGTGGATTAGTTTGAAGACAGTATATAGTACTGGAAAATCCATTTTGGCCTCAAAGGATGGCCAATT
This sequence comes from Neoceratodus forsteri, assembly GCA_016271365.2. Taxonomy (NCBI): domain Eukaryota; kingdom Metazoa; phylum Chordata; order Ceratodontiformes; family Ceratodontidae; genus Neoceratodus; species Neoceratodus forsteri. The sequence goes on from CM028134.1 coordinate 953,780,901, forward strand.
CAATATGTGGAGAACATCGCAGTGGTTTGCCTGAGAGTGGGATTGGACAGCGAAGCAGACAGCTCTGTGATAGGGATAGTTTAACAGAACAGTCACCCTGCGTGGGTGAACTGGGGCACTGACTGGTGCAATCCATCCATTTCTATGGGCACACACCCCAGACTGCAATCCCCCTAAAGTTTGTGGAGATCATGTCTCCTAGAACAGTACTCACAACTGGTTGTCGCATCCACTGGGCATGGAACAACAAAAGAACAAGGCATTCTCCTGGGTAGCAGATCAAACAGTCTCTCAAAGACCTTTCCAAGGCAGCTGAAACACATACAGAAACTTCAGGGGATTGCCCCTTGAGTCCACTGAGAACAAGCAGTTCCTCCCGCTTCACTGGGAGTAGAAATCAGGAAATCCTGCTGTAGCACTGGTCTCCACCACTTTACTGGAAGCTGCAAATGACACTCCACTAGGGTGAGAAATGGTGGGCCCTCACCTTGGAGCCCAACTGGTAGTCCATCTGCCACTGTCACCTCCTGACTGAACAAGTGACTGCCACTGACTGAGCATTCTAAGCTCCCCAGGGCAGATGTCCACACAGTGTGGCTTATGCTGCTGCTGCAAGAGTTCAGAATGACCTAATCATTCCTCCTTCAGGATAGCTGAGTAAATAATGATGTCATTATGTAAGAAGCCCCTAATGAGCTCCCTACCAGCTGTCTACTACCTTCCTAACAATAATACTAATAGGATTCTAGTAACCCCAGGGGACTGGTTAGTTACACAGTGTCATCCCACTTTGCACTGTTATGTTGTGGAGGATGTGGTAGGCCAGGAATATCTTGCACACATTCAGAGGGCTGTACTGCAGAGACCAACTGGAATGGTCATCTTAAAGATTCCTAAGAACCTCTCTTTGATGTTACATGTTGCCCAGGTGTGCCTCATTACTATGTGCCAAATACCAGTTACAGCAGCAGTGTCATCAGCCAGAGATACAAGGGATTGCTACTGTCACCTGAGGAGGGAGTTAAGAGAAATATGTTGGTTGAATTTTGCTTTTGGTTGGCCAGGCTGTATATTGGGCATGTATGCAAGCCAGTAGAATGCCTGCATTGCGGCTGATCTCTGCTTCTCTGACATTGGAAATGTGATGTAGTCCTCACATCTCTTAGTTAGAACTTTTAGGAACCAGGTATGTAGACAAGACATTGCTGACTGTGTAATCCCCAAGGTGTCTCCACAAGGCATCTGGGATATACCAGTGGACAGAAAGCACAGCACTGCTGTTACCCTCAGTTCCACTGACAACAGGCTATGGTGCTCTGGAGGGCCTCCTGAGTATGTTACACAGTTCATGGATGGTGTGGTGGTCTAGCTGGTATTGTTCTGCTGTCTGCTGGTCAGACAGTTTCAGGTAGGTGTGGCAGTGTCTATGGACCCTGTTGGGGGCATATGGCCATGGGACACACCTGTATCAGCAGCTGGCATATGCCTAGGCATCCTGCAGATCCCAAATACCTTAAGTAGCAACTAGTTCAGCAGGACGGTGTGTGTCTGAGTGTCTCTCACACAGGCCTATCTGCCTCTTCTCATGCCCTGCAGTGGTGTTCTGCATCTCTTTGTTGATTTGCAACTGGATACCGCCTTCTTTTTACAGTCTGTTTGTGATCACTATCCACCACATTGTGGAAGCAATATACTTTGAATATGTGCCTGTGCATCATGTGCAAGACCAGGACCCTCATTTGAATATTGATTGCATGAATTGATTTTAATGTTCTTAGATGATTTCCTGATCACTTTTCTCACAAACCTAATATGGAAGAACTGCTAAATGGTTGCAATGGCATTTATTGAGTTGCAATTCACAAATGGTTTGAATACCCTCACCCACACACACACTGAGCAGGATTCACAAAGAAAGCCAAAAATCCCAGAGCTGCAGGAAAAAGGCCTGCAGCACTGCGGAAATACAGTTGCATGATATTCATAAAGAAATTTTGAGCAAGTGCGGAATTTCATAAAATTTCTGCAGCTGCATAAATTGAGCAAGTGCTGAAAATCCACAACTGTGGATCTGCAGCTGCAGAAATAGCTTAGGAGGCACAGCAACAGTGAACCTAATTAGCTGGAGCAGCAGACTTTAACATTGCTGCCATAGCATGACGCTGAAAGCACCTACAGAGAGACCAGCAACCAGTCCCTCAACTGGGGCCACTGCAGCACCACAGGTACTAGCAATACCAAGACACCACAGTGGCTGACTGCCACTGCTGGTCCTCCCTCCCTCCCTGAGGTGTTCCTGTTGCCTGCAGGAGTAGCATTCGCTGCAGGCTGGTCAGGCTCTACTGCCTGTGGAGCTCCATCATGGGTTGCACTGGGTCTGGTGGTTGTTGCTTGTTGCCATATCACGGCAATGTGTGCTGTTGTTGCTGTAACATCAGCCACTGCTATACTCACTGGGATGCTATTACCGGTGCCTCACCTCCACCTTAATTGATTCCAATTGTTGGGGTACTACTGCAGTTTGCTGAGGGAGAGTTACACCTCATTCCACTGTGTGTAACATTTTTTCCACAACTGCAGAAAAAAAACTGGTTGCGAATAGCCTCTCAGGGGATATGCCTTACTTATCTCATGCTTTTTTTCCCTCAGGGACTTCTGCAGCTGCACTTTTTTCCACAGCCCATAGTGTTTTTTTTCCACAGCTGTGGAGGATTTTGAGAATAGCACTCCATGCAAATTCCCCTTTGTTTCCATAGCTACAGCAATTTGGAGGACTTAGAGAAGGTTCTGCACCTTCAAAAAGCTTTGCAAATCCAGCCCACTATGTTTTAGATGGCTAAGACTTGATTCCTTCATGATGATGTGCTTATACTTAAAGTGATGCTTTGCATTAGTGGGGTATATGTAATTTTCTATTTCTTTGAAACTTGGTTTTATTGCAAATGTCCTTCCACGCTAATGCTTGCTTCAGTGCCTTTTCCCTGAGGTCTTTGTGTTATAAATTGCTTTTCCATTTTGAGCCCACCATGCCCTAAATCCATGGGATTAAATACAGCTTGTTCCTCCTTGGCTGAAATACAAATACAGTATGGTGCATCAATGTCTTTAAGCAAGGATACTCACATATCTTTGTCTGCTGTGCTCAGTTTTTGCAGATGTTTTGTGATTGCTTTTGGTACTACTTACTTCTGCATTATATGGACAAGTATTTTTTTCTTCATGGTAATTTTTTATGTTTGCTTGCAAGCATGCGCAAGTAACATTTTTTGGCAGCTTGCTGGAGTAGCAGGTTGTGGAAATGCGTCAGTGTTGTGGCCAGTGCCACCACTGCATTTTTTGGGCTTGTCTGTGTGGCACCAATGAATGAGTATGCTGTCTATAACAGCAGTTGAGAAGCGTGCCACCAACTTGAATTAAATCCACTGCTGTAATGAGACACAGCCTCATCATTGCAGTGGCAGATCTGACAGGCCTCAGTTATGTGCCTTTCCTGGTGAAACATTTCAATTAACATGGCAGTGGCTCCCGCAGTCCGCCTCTCACAGTCCTAGAAAGCTGATGTCGGGGGTGCCCAATCCCCCTGTTGGTATTCCCCTTCCCCAGTTCATTTGCCAATGGGGGTGCCCAGTCCCAGTCAGCATAATGTCCTCCTTGTTTTATTTGTCTGCTGAGTGGGGTGCCCAGTCCCCCTAGGCATCATGTACCCCCCAAACACAGACACCCCTTCTTTACTGACAGGTGCCCAATCCCCATCAGCTTCAATTCCTCAAGTCAAAAAACACAGGTGGTACACTGGTAGCCCACCCCAGTGTGCCCAAATGTATTTGGTAAACCTGTAAAAAAAAAACCTTCCCGTGACATTCTGTTTTTTCCCCTGTAAAACAGAAAATGGTCCATTGTGATCAAGAAGCCCCTTCCCCCAACCCGCACCCACCTTCTGTGCACCTCACCTCCCCACATCCCCCTCACGCCATACTTACCTCTGGAGCCCAGAGCAACTATTTTCAGTGGAGCGGGAGACGTCTGAACTCTTCAAAAGCCAACCGCGAACTGAAGAAAATCATGGTAAACTTTATAATGGCATCAATGAGGGGGTTTCAACTTAGGTGGATTTCTCTGCCATTTTTGTGTCTTTTGGTGCCAGATTTTCAACATGGGGTTCTTGGAACCCCAACTCATGAACTCAGTCACTATAATTTTGTTATTTTGTCCTGAAAGGTGATTTTGCGGTTACTGCACGGAATCACCTTTCAGGACGGATTAACAAAATGACAGTGTCACTGTTTATGAGGTGGGCTCCGAAAAAGCCTATGTTGCAAATTTGGTGAAAAAATTCCCCAAAATGACTGTGTTATGTGCGTGTGTTGTGCAGTTCCCATGCAGTCTCATAACTTTGACAATTTTTAATATTTTCACTCCAGATTTTCAACATTTTCATTTCCCCACACCTCCTTATACAGCTGTCACTTTCACATCCTGCCCAAAATGTGTTTTCACACATCTGGTGCACAATGGCATGGTCGCTGTGGGAAATCAATGTTTGGGACAGATTAAGAAAATCACAGTGACAGTGTTCATAAGAAGAGGTCCCAAATAGCCCATGTGGCAAATCTGGTGAAAAAATTCCAAAAAAATGACTGCGTTACCAGTCTTTACAGATGCTCATAACTTCACCAATTTTTTATATTTTTACTCCAGATTTTCAACATTGCCATTTATGCACACTGCCTTATGAACAGTACAGCTGTCATTTTTCAAATCCTGCCCAAGACATGTTTTCATACCTGTGGCACACAATGGGCATAGTCACTGTGAAAAATCAACTTTTGGGACACAGAAACAAAATCACAGTGCCACTGTGCATGAGGAGAGGTCACAAAAAGCCCATGTTGAAAACTTGGAGGGAAAATATCAAGAAAAGCACAGGGCGTTAGGGTTTCCGACCATAACACCCTACCCTGTAGGGACTGACAGGCATCAGGGGTGTGAAAGTTCACCCCATTCTCCTATACTGAACCCATTTCAGCATATTTCCTTATGGAATGGGTGAGTGTAAAGCCCAAAGATCCCAAGGTGCACCTTAACACTTGTCGGTGTCTGCCGGGTAGGGTGAGGTGAAATGGTGTGAGAATTATGGGTGATGACCCAGCTGAAACTAAGAGCTGCATCAACAACCTACTGTAGATTCACAGTCTAGATTCTCAGTGAGTGAATAAAAGCTAGATACCATGGAGACAGTCTGATTGACTGCTTGAAAGGAATTGCCTCACCAGCCTGCCGGCACAGCGGTTGGATTTCCACCTATGATGCCAGTGACCCAGGTTTGGGAACAGAGTCGGGTTGCTGGAGGGCTGACCAGGGGAGAAGTAAATGAGTGTCCAACGACAGTTCACCTTCTCAGGGGAGAGGGTGGATACTCAGCTCAGCACCTGGTGACTCCTGACTTAGACTGGGAGTACAGCAGGATGTCAGCCCCAATACACTAGGGGAGTAACAGACATCGGTATATGCCTTGACATCAGTGGCATGTCACTTCTCAGAGGAGCAAAGCAGAATATGGCACCAGGTCAATTGGGTGATGGCCCTCCAGAACCCTCACCACCAGGCTCCCAGACCTCCATATGCAGTCCCAGCAGTACCCCAAAATCATTGGTTGGCCGCCAGGGCTGTTCTCCTACGGAGGTAAGCAACCCGCCTGGTGAAAGGGATACACTGGGGTTACTTGGTGCTGGCTGCAATGTGGGTCAGTAGGGGTCGAGGATTAGCCACAGTGGGGAGGTCATGTGGGGGCCTGAAGGAGAGACTGGCCAGGTGTGGGGGAGGATTCAAAAAAAAAAAAAAGAAAGGAATTGCTTCAAGCTGTGACAGTGAAGCCCTGCATAGCAAAGGAGATCCCAGAGCAATGGAACCATGAGTAATCTCAGGCTTGACCTGCAACATGGAATTACACTCACAGTTTGGGAACTCATTTTCTGCATTTGGACAGCCAGCCAAGAGTTTTACCAGTAAATCCAGCTTTGAAGTTTGGCTTTGCTATTTGCAATTTCATGGCCTTTGGGTTGAGGTATTTCATCAGTTCTAGTGAGCATTGCTAATCTTTTACTTAGAGTGAATCATCACAGGCCAACAAGATGCAACAACAACAGGCATACACAAATTCCATGGATGGGTACCTGGCAATATTTTGGAACTCCTTTAATGGCTGTAATGGGCAAAGCACTATAACCAGTATGGAGGGGGAAGGGCCTCCAGAACAGGACAGTGAGATCACAATATTGTATATCATACTGCGGTGTAAGGACAGACTGCTTCTGAGGGGTATGCCAAGGAGAGCATATTTCGTGACAGTCCAGGAAACTATTTCTTTTGGCTGCACCTGCACAGGGTGAGTGAAAAGCAGACCAAACAAACAGATCAGTGTGCTCAAAAGACAGGAGGGTGCATCTCTCAGAGTGGCTACATTTGAAATATAGGAACATTGAATCATAAGCAGATACAAGAGGAGGCACTCTGCCTATTTAGCTTGCCTGCCGTTGATTTAACAGGAGTAGCCATTTATACCCTTATCCATTAGATGCTTGTAATTTATACCCTTATCCATTAGATGCTTGTCTTATCTTTTCTTAAATATATTTAGATTCTCAATTTTCACCACTATGATAGTTAGTCAGTTCCCCAATCCCACAACCTTCAGTGAGAACCAATGTTTCCTTTTTACAGTTCTGAAATGGCCACCGCTCAGTTAGTTATTATGTCCCCTTGTTGTTTTATCTGTAGTTTTATCATGGAACGGATGAGATATAGAAAATCTTTGAGTAATCAGAGTATTTAGAACCTGTAGTTAATGAATGGTGAATGCACGGGAACCAGGAAACAACTTTCTAACTTATTACATGGTGTCTGGAGAGATATCATAATTAAATCATCCATCTCAAAGCTAGGCTTCTTATGCTGCTCTTAATGACTCTAGGTGCTTATTGCTCTCCTTTTATTATGTGTTTGGCCCGAACGGTATTAATGGCTTTGAGAGTTCCCACAGTCTGCATAACCTTACTTGGTGTCATGATACCCTCTAAGTCTTTACAGATTATATTTGTATCTCATAGATTTATGAGGGTTATTTTAATAAGGCTACCTTGGTAAATACAAAGGGTGATTTATTCCAGTGCTCATGTTTTATTGTAATCTGTACAAGCTAATATTAACTGTATTACTATGACTCTTTTTATCATGTAAGCGTTTAATGTTTGTAAAGATGTTTTGTCAAACAAATCAACATTGAAACTGAAACATATCTGTAGTTTTAAATTCAGTATTAACTATGTCAAACACCGTTGTTTGACAGTGCTATAAATACATAGATCATATTATCCCTAAGTCTCCTTATTTCTTGTTTGCATTACCCCAGTTTTTCCAGTCTTCTTTCATAACTTTATCCGTCTACCCCCTTATCATTCATATCACTCTTCTCTGCAATATCTCCAGTTTGTATATATTCATTTAGTACTGGGGAGACCAGAGAAGACCACAATAATCCAGGTGGGGATGCACCAATGAATTGTAAATGGGCAAGATCACATGTCTGGCTTTACTCATTATATTTCTCTTAATATGTCCTATTATCCTTGAGCACCTGGATAGTCTCTCATCACAATGTCTAGACTGTTTAAGGCTGTTGCCTCCAATAATCCCTACATCTTTCTTACAGCTGGACTCCCTCAATAATATGTCACCCATATAATATTCTGACATTTTGTTAACGTAGCTAAAATGCATCACTATACTCTTCTCTGCATTAAAGCACAATTTATTATCCACTAACCATTGGTACAATTCATCTGTTTCCTCTTGAAGCAGTAATATTGTTTCTTGAGTGTCCATGATGTGTCCCATTTTTGCATCATTCGCAAATTTCAGTAATCCAAACTCCTATACCCACCTGCATATTGAAGACATATACAGTATATAGTAAACAGGGTCAGTGCCAATACTGAGCCCCGCAGAACCTGACTACCTCTAAACTCACAGTCATTAATTTTAACTATTTGAGGTCTAGCACTTAACCAGGATTTCATCCATTTTATCAGACTATGATTAAATTTTGCCTTAACTCATTCAGTTAATTCATTCAGTGTGTGTGGGATGGTGTTAAATGCCTTACTGAAGTCAAGATAAATCACATCCACTGGTTTACCTTGGACCAGTGCTATGCTAATCTTTTCAAAAAATTCCCACAGATTAGATATACATGATCTTCCATGCCTACATCGATGTGAAGCCTTGTCCCATTAAGTTATTGTCATCCTGGAATTGATTTAACCTACCTCTAATATTGTTTCCAATAATTTTCCCACCACAAAGGTTAGGCTTACTGGCCTATAATTGCTCATGATGCTTTTCTTTCCTTTTTAAGAGGTGTTAGGATAACCACTGCCTCCTTCCATGCTGATGATACTTGTCCCATTTATACAGATGTATTAAAATCTTAATAAGAGGACAAGCCAGCTGCAACCACATTTATTTCAGCACTCTTGGGTGCAATCCCTCTGGTCCTTGAGATGTATTAATACTTAAGTTTTGCAAGGGCTTCAGTACCTCCATCTGGTCTACCCTAAACATGGTGTCTCACCCTCAGGTATATCTGCATTATCCAGCTCATATTTCTGGAAAACCAACCCAAAAATCATTCAAGATGCCAGCTATTTCCTCCTTCCCTTTGATCATTCTACAATTAGCCATCAGTGCTCCTTCTGTTCCATCTATATCCATTTTCACCCTTACATATGTGCAGAATGATTTTGAGTTTCTCTTAAAACTGTGTGCTAGATTCAGTTCCTTAGCCCATTTTGCTTTTCTAATACTTGTTTCACATGTCCATGCCTCATTCTTATATTGTTCCCATAGAGTTTGATTTATTTTATTTATTCATTAGAAAGAATAAGATTACATTCATATTTGAGCTAAGAGCTTGTTTACAAAGGTTATTTTTCAGTACAGTGAATTATAGAAATACAGAGACAAAAAATAATACATATTAGCTGTATTAATATACAAGGAGGCAATCAGATGATACAACATAAGATCTTAGCTAGTTACAGACTAGTGTAGTAAAAATGTGAACATGTTGAGACAGTTCTTGTCATAAGTGCTGCAGGTGGAGAAAACAGAAGTTTTATTTGTATTGGATGGTGGGCCTATAACCAGTGCCTGTTGAGAAGGACAGGACCTAGAAAGGGAAGAATAGGAGGTGACGGAGTGCGATCAGAGGGCAATGGGAGTGACCAACGGAGAAAAACATGGGTTGAAGGGAGGAGAGGAGTATGGGTGGATTTACAGAGGGTTGGGTCTTTGCTGCATGATATCTGGCTAGGTGGAATCGAGGGGAAAGGGAAGAGAATGATGGGGAGAGGAGGACCAATGGCAGGGGAGAAAGGGAAGTGTAGAAAAACTAGGGGGGTTGTAGAGGAAAACACAGGCAATGGGCTTTGGAAAGAGAGATGGGGGCATATATTATGTTCATTGGTCACAGATTACTGGTAGTTGTAATACATCAAACAGTACTACAAATACTGGTTGAGGAATTATATATTATGCATGATAGCCACATTCAATGGTTGATGTAAGCATGCCATGAAGCTTGGTTTTGAATAGACCTAGGTTGGTTGCAATCAGGATTTCATCAGTTAATGTATTTAACCAATAGGGTGCCTGATATTTGTAGGCTCATTGGGCCTGGGAGGTTCGTTTACAGGAGACTAAAAAGGATCAGTTGTTAATACCTCTAATACTCATACTGTTGTTAGACTTGCTGAGTAGTTTCTTAACACCTGAGGGAGTTAAGCCCATTGTGGATTTCATGGCCTGTAGGTAAACCTGGTACTTTATCCTGCTATCTAGGTTTAGCCAACCGGGTTGTGCATAAAGCTGACAGGTATGGGAGAGGTGATGAGCTCCTGACACAAGTCTGCATGCCTTATTGAGCATAACTTTTATACGCTTGAGGGCTGCATCAATTGTGGCACCATACACCACCAGTCTGAAGTCTATTACAGACAGAACTGAACTAGTCACCACTAGATTTAGCGCTTCATTGGTGAGGCACTGTTTGTTCCTGTGGAGAACTCCTAGTTTGACATTGGCCACTTTAGCAATGAGCTCGATATGCTGGGTAAAAGTGAGAGAGCAGTCTAGGGTAACCCCTAGGTACTTGAAGGTTTGCACCATTTCAAGTGGTTCATTATCACAGTTTATTACATTCAGGCGATGGATCCTATTTCTTCTATGAGAGGAGGCAAAAAACATGTTTTTTTTATAGTTAAGCAGCAATTTTGATTTTAGAAACCACACTTCGATTGCAGAGAAACTGGATTGCATTCAATTTTCTAATGCTACTGGATCAGTGTGTCTTGAGAATAGTACTGCATCACCTGCATACAGTAAGATTTTGTCATTAACTGAAAGTGGTAATTGATTCAGAAACATACTGAAGAGCAGAGGACCCAGGATGGAGCCTTGGGGGACCCCAGTTACTACACTGTGGCTCTCTGAGAAATGTCTATGATTTTCACTCTTTAAACTCTCTCTGAGAGGTAGCTCTTAAACCAAGTTTTGGACTCAGTGGATAGGCAAATGTGCAAAGTTTGGGTTAATAGTAGGTCATGGTTAACTGTGTCAAAGGCATTGGTGAGGTCAATGCAGGTTGCCCCTACCAAAAGCCCACAATCTAATGCATTGTGTATGTAGCCTGTAAATTCAACTAGGGTGGTAGTGGTATTGTGCTGCATTCTAAACCCATGTTGTTTAGGGCATTGCAGCTGGTATTTGTCAAGGTACTCAATAACTTGGTCATACACGATCCATTCTAGTGTTTTGGACAGTGTGGGGATGATTGAAATAGGTCTGTAATTAGTGTGGCTTTTTCTATCTTCACTTTTGAATACTGGCTTTACCACAACGGCCTTCCATAGTCAAGGGAATTTACCAGATATAAGTGATAAGTTTAGGATGCTTGTTAGAGGTGGGAGTAACACGTTTAAGGTGAGTGTGACAAGTTTAAGGTCAAGCGAGTTGCTACTTGCTCTCACATTACCGAGAATTTGGGAGAGGTATTTTTTGGCTGCAGCTAGTGTGACAATTTTGAGGTAGAAAGGGGGGCTTGTCAAGGGGGGGAGTAATCCTTCTTCTCAGAGTTATTGGTGCTAGGAGGTTTGAAGAAGTCACACAGCAGCACATTGCTGAGGTTGGTGAAGGCCTTATTGAATGTGTTGGTGATGATACTGGGGTCTTGTGTTGGGGCGCCATCAACATTTAGCACAGTGGTGGGAGATTTATTTGGTTTGCCATTAAGGGTCTTAACATTTTCCCAGAATTTCCAACTATCACTCCAGGTGTTAGCCAGTTCACTTTTGAAATGCTGACATTTGGCCATTCTTATGGCCCAGGTACACTTGTTATGGGCTGTTTTATAGGCCTGTAAATCTACCTGTAGTCATGTGCTTTTTGCTAAGTTCCAGAGATTGTCTCTGACCCTCATCTGCTTGAGAAGTTGTGGTGAGATCCATGATTTAGATGTGCCTTTGACTTTGTGTTTTGAGTAAGGGGCAAATATATCACAGGACTCACTGAATTTTTTAATAAAGCTCTCAAGAGATACGTCTACATCCGTAGCAGTGTGGACTGCATCCCAGTCTTGGCATTCTAAGTGAGCTTTTAGTGCACCCAGTTTCCCTCTTTTTAATACCCTTGTTGTGACTATCTTGGCAGGGATCTTGGGAGATTTGTTGGATCAGTTACAGAGTATGGGAGAGTGGTCATTGATGGAATCTGAGAGGACCTCAGTGAGAAAATTCTCTCCAGCTGGTTGGTGATTAGCCAGTCAATTAATGTACTAGTCTCTGTTCAATAATTTTGGTGATTGGGGTAGTCAACTAGCTGGGTCTTGTTAATGGAAGATAAGGCATCTCTGTACTGCACCACATCCAGAGAGTTCCAGCTGATGTTGAAATCTCCTACTAAGAGAAGCTTGGTATTGTGGTGGAGATCAGTGAGATAGTCAAGGACCTCCTTCAAACCATAAGATTGATTCTTGGGAGGGATATATACTGACAGTACTGTAAGGCTTTTCCCTTGTGTGCCTAGGACTATTTTTAGTGCCAGTATTTGAGTGTTGCTGCTGGTTTTGATTAGAGGAAGCATTACCTCTTGGATGTGGTCTTTTATGTAAATTACACATCCACCTCCACATTTGCTTTCCCCGTCGAGTCTGAAGGATGTGTACCCTTGATTCTGGATGAGTGTGTCAGCTACGCTTGGTGTGAGCCACGTCTCCTCTACTGAGAGAATGTCAGGTTGATGCTGGGTTACTCACACTTGCAATGTGTCTAACTTTGCCCGGAGGCTGCATATGTTCATGGAGGTAATTGTTAAACCAGTATGGCTTTATGTTGAGCTGGAGTATACTGCACTGGGCCAGGGTTTGGGTGGATATTACCCAAGAGCAGCAATAGTAACCAAGACAATCTTATTTCCTGCCACTTCAGATACCTTATTGCTTGTGTATGGTTACAGATTTTGTATTGTTTATTCTTGCTATTTGTTCCATAGGGTATGAAGCAGAGTATTGGCGGTGGAGGGGGGATAGGTGCCTAGTGGGATTACAGGTACAGGCCATGTGATATTAGCACACTCCTGTCAGATGGATGAGCAGGGGCAGATGTGGTTTTTGGGCTATGTGAATAGAATAAGGATTCACAATGAGTTGTGTTTGAATATGTTCGGAGGCTATTCTGTGATGTGGGGAGTCAAAGTGAGGGACGAGGCTTATTGTTGCCATTATGAATGTGTTAAATGTGACTAACGGACACATTATGCAGGTATAGTAATGGTATTTTAGAAATTAGGTACCTGTTTGACACGAGTTGGGGAGAAAATGGAGGGGAGAGAGAAAAGAGATAGAGGGAGGAGGAGTCCTAGCTGGGAGAATACACTTGTCAGGAAATGGAGGAGATGGACACTTTGAGTTTGGGCAGCAGATAGGCAGTGAGAAAGGGATGGGCAGATCAAGTCAGGGGAACAATACCAGATGGGAATGCACTTGTCAGGTGGTAGGGGTAGCTGTCACTTTGAATTAGAGAAGCAGACAGGCAGAGAAAGAGTGTGGAGAGATGAGAGAGCTAGAAGGAGGAGTTACACTAGCTAGAAAAGGTACTTGCCAGGAAACAGTGTTGCTGTCACTTTAAACTTAAGGAGCAGAACAGCAGTAGGCTTTAGGAGTGAGGTAGTAAGCTGGGGTGAGGTTTAAGTGTATTTAAGCAGTGCCAGGAGTGGGCTGCAAAATTAAGCTTCTAGGGCTCCCTTCCTGGAGATAGTTCCTTTCCTGGAGGTAATCAGTCCCCGAAGGAGAGTCCATACCTGGGCTTCTGTGAGGGGCTGGTGGCTTCAAACTAGGACCACAGATGGCACTCTGGTGGGTCGGGTCCATCAGAGAACCATGGCAGTGGCACTCAAACCACAAGAAAAGAGAAGAACAAGGGGAAATTAAATAAGAGAGGCGGGGGTGGGGGCTGTTCATGGAGCTAAAAAGAAATGTAAAATGGCTTAAAAGGGGGATGAGTTGCAGACCAAATTGTTAGGCAAGGTGCCACAAGGTCTGAGAGAGCAAGAGCAGGGCTAATTAAAACACGATACTAAAGTAAAAAGGTGAAAAAGAGGGGTGGGAGTTTTAGACCTGAGCTGAGATCACTGCTGCATCTTGAGAGGGGAACACTCTACAGGCACTTAGATTAAATCAGCAAAACCTGAACTCTAAAATACTAGCAAGATAGTATTAACAAAAATCAAAATCCAGTAAAATATAATTCAAGCATTGACAGTGCAGAGCAGTGCAGAGCTATACAGAGCCAATCGGAGTGCTCCTGGGACTAACTGCAGCCAGTGGGGTCATGGCAGGAATAGGCACCTGACTTAAATCCAGCTGTCCTCTTATAAAAAAGAAAAATCAAGCTCCTAGGGCTCTTTTCATGGAGATAACTCTCTTCCTGGAGGTAATCAGTCCCCCTAGAGAGAGTCCATACCTGGGCTTCTGTGAGGGGCTGGTGGCTTCTGACCTGGACCATGGATGGCAGCCAGGTGGGTCAGGTTCATCAGAGAACCACAGCTGGGGCACTTGGACCACCTGAGCTTCTGTGAGGGGGCTGGTGGCTTCAGATCCAGAATGCAGATTGCAGTCATGTGGGTTGGGTATGTCAGAGAACCACGACTGTGATACTTGGACCACCTGGGCTTCTGTGAGGGGCTGGTGGCTTCACATCCAGACAGTGGATGGCAGGATTGTTTTTGCTTTCTTATTCAGTTTTTTTTTTATGTAGTTATAACTAGAATCCTTTGGACAACCACAATGGAATCCCTCTGTTTTTGATATATTTGTCTAGTGTTGATACAAAGCTAGTTTCTATACTTTGTTTTATTCTCAAAAATATTCTACATTAGGTGTAAATCAAAGATTGTTTTTGATCATTGATTGTGTGTTCCTGCCTTGAGAAATGTAACTTCTATGTATTGTGTGAAATAAATATTTTATGAATTTTTCTAATGTAATTTTTCAAAAATCTGCCTTGCTAAAATTTTGTAATGACTAATGGTTAATCAAATATAGATTTGATACTGATAAGTTCCAAATCTTTTCCATCTAAATCCTGTTCCAGATCCCAACTACTTATCTCTTTGTTCATTACCACAGAATTTACCCACCAATAGCAATGACTTTTTGCCTGCCCTATGTCCCTACCTACAACCCTTTTAATACAAAAGATGACCATAGTGTGATCGCTGTCAGCAAGGGGTTCCCTGGTTTCACATTTACCAATGGCCTTGCCAAGGTCGCTAAGAACTACATACAGAATAATATTTCTTCTAGATGGGTACTGTATGTGCTGTTCTATGTCATGCCCAACAATCCTTCTGGTCAGATACCTACCCTTGGAAATATTCCCATCAACCATACTCCAATCTATGCCTTACAGGTTTAAATCTCCAAAAAGTAATATGTTGTTTCTACCAGATAGCTTTTTGAATTATGAAATAATTTGCTAGCCCTCCCATTGTTGCTTTAGGATATTGCTTCCCTAATAAATCTGTGTTCTTTCTATTGGAGTTATTGTCTGCTGCTGTTCTGTTTAGAGGTTAAGTTCATGCTCATTGAGTAACTGGTATTGTACTGTCTTGGACCATGGTAGGGTGTTATTGTGAGGAGTTGGCTATGTATTGCAGCCCAGTGACTTGCATTATACTGACACCAGACCTTGTAATGCCTTTCTTTTGGTGGCAGCACTGCACAATTAATTTAATCCTTGAATACTGCTTTCCTCCAATCAGGAGTTTAATAACCCAGGTCCCTCAGCCTTGATAAGCCTATAAGCAGGGAAGGTGTGGCTGCAACATCAAAAGTGATACTGTTACAAATATGTCTTCATAAAATACTAACGTCACTGTCAAGATTTGATCCCTGGTGTCTTTCTGAAAAGATAAAAAAGTATAATTCCTAACAGGAATTGAACTCCTGGTCCCTTACACTTATATAACAATTATCTGTCCTTGGTACCACCAGGCTTCTTAAAGTGAACATCAACATTTCTGGTGTATAGGTTAAAGAACACACTAGAAAGCAAGCATATTTGTATTCAGTGAAATACCCAAATTACACATAACCCAACTAATGGAAAATATTATGGCAAGTATTCACGTTGTGATTTGCATATACTTTCCATTAGGAATGGGTGGATAATCGTTCTGCTAAACAAATCCGATCGGATAGCTTGATTTTTTACACAAACCAATCCGATCTGATTTTTTTCTTATATCAGCACGGATCAATGCTTCTACAATTAGTCCTACTTAATGCACTTAATGCGAGTTCTGTTATTGACAGATTAACAATATGAGAAACAGATGCTAGGTGCGAGTTGCAAGGTGATTCAAGCAATGGTTGCTAGGTGCGAGTTGCAAGGTGATTATCCAGCTAGGCAGCCAGTTAACCATAGCAGCAATTTGCATTGTTGAGGTAGCATACTAGTGGCTAATTCAATTAATTTATTAAATTTATTACTAGGCATTAACCTTTCCCATTAGCACATGTGTACCAGTTTGTTGAATCTCATACATTTAAGCTGCAGACAAACCATGCAAGCTGCAGATGTGAGGTGCGAGTTGCAATCTGCTGTGCCTGAAATACGATTGAGTTGCAAGCTGTCACAAAATGTCACAAAAAAAGTTTAGTATGGGCATATTTTACATTGGATGGTGATTCTAGCTCAAAAGGCTAAGTGTAATCTGTGCCGCAGTCCCATGTTTATAAGCAGGGGGGTCCTCTTTCCGTAGTTTTGGGACTTCTGGGCTATTAAATCATTTGCAAAACAAGCACAGGTCAGAGTATGGTGATATGCAAACTGAAAAAGCACGAAATGAATTAGCGAGGCAAGCTGAATCACTACAGGAACCACCAGCTAAAAAGATAAAATGGGGAGAGCCAGACTATTGAATCCTGTGTTGCTCATGAGAACCCATTCAGTAGTGGACACCCCATGGCAATTGAAATCACTAATTCTGTTGCAGAGATGATTGCTGCTGATGAGCAGCCTTTTTTCTGTGGTCAAGAATGTTGGGTTCAAACAGCTGTTATCAGTATTGGAGCAAAGGTATATGTTGCCGTCAAGAAGCCACTTTGCCAAGGTAACAATCCCCTCAATGTACAGCAAGCTACGGTCCAGAATGCAGGATGAGTTGGCAAATGTTCAGCATTTTTCATTCACAACAAATACCTGGACAACAGCCTGCTCTATCGTGTCCTACCTATCAGTGACAGCACACTGGATAGATGAATCCTTTAACAGATGGTATGCACTTTTGTTCTTAAAGCACCAAGCTGACAGATATACTGAGAAAATCTTTCAAAAGATGTTGTACATATTCTCAACACATGGGGGATAAAGAGTGTTCAAAGGCATCTAGTTGTAAGGGATAATGGCCCAAACATTGCAAAAGCAATGAAACTCAGTGATGTTCGAAGTGTTGGTTGTTTAGTGCACTCATTACAGCTGATTATTCATGATTCAGTTTTTAAGCAGCGTTCAGTTGAAGAGTTACTAGCCACGGGGAGAGCAATTGTGGGACACTTTAAGCATTCTTCCATGATACTTTGCATTAGTCGGATGTGTGTAATTTGGTATGCTACTGTATCACCAATCCGAAGTCCTTAAGCTGCTACTCACAATCCCAGACAATACTAGCTCCAGCACTGACAGTCTTGAACCCAGGCTTCTGAAAACCGCTGCCCCGCTTATAGCCACCCCCCTAACTAAAATCTTTAACCTGTCACTATGTCATGGTATAGTTCCTAATGTCTGGAAGATAGCCAGGATAACTCCTATCCTTAAGAAAGGTGATCCTAAAGATATGGCCAACTATTATCCCATTGCTATCCTCTCTGTGCTTAGTAAACTTCTTGAAAAATTAGTTGCAAGTCAATCCATAGAGTATCTGCGGAAACACAATCTACTCTCTGGTTCCCAGCATGGCTTCTGTAAAGGCCATAGTACTTCTACTGCCCTTCTGAAACTTATTAATGACATTTACGTTGCCATGGACTCTGGTCTCTTGACAGGTGCCATTTTCATTGATCTCACCAAGGCATTTAACCTGGTTAACCATACCCTTCTCCTTACAAAACTTACCTCCATTGGTTTTTCAGCCAAATTGGTGAACTGATTCCGCAGCTATCTATCCAATCGACAGCAGGCTGTATCTTTTAACTCAGTCATATCTGACCTATCATCCATACATGTTGGGATTCCACAGGGACCCATACTTGGCCCCCTACTTTTCACAATTTTCATAAACAACCTACCTTCCCAGGCACCTACTTGTTCTACCTTGCTCTACGCAGATGACCTTGTCCTCTATCATAGTGCCAGTAATATATCAGACATAAATAACTCACTATCTTTAGATTTCCTAAATATTCAGTCCTGGCTAACTGCAAATCACCTTGTCCTTAACGGTAGTAAAACTCAGTCTATGCTCTTTGGCTCTCCTGCAAAACTAAAAGTAAATCTGAACTCCCTCAAAATATCCTATGCTGACAATTCCCTATTAGTCAACACCAGCTCCTTTAAATACCTGGGTATTCTTCTTGATGAATCCTTGGACTTTGATCTCCATATCGCTTCCACTTGCAAATCTGTCAATTCTAAAATTGGAGGAGCCTACCACACTAGCTATGCCCTCATCCCATCAGCTAGGCTTGCCGTGGCACAAGGTTTTCTGCTCCTATCCTTGGCCTATGGCTCGGTCACCTACCTAGGTGCAACTAAGACCTCCCTCCATACATGGGACATTACTTATAATAACATCTGCCGTTATGCCTCTGCCTCTCCTCAGCACAAACATCACTGTCAGCTCTATGCTGATCTAAATTGGCCTAGTCCTGCTTCCCATCACCTCCTATCCTATGGTGCTATAATAGATGGCACCATAAGAGCAGGCCTCCCCCAATCTCTCGCCTCGCTACTACACCCTCAAACCCCTTCCTACAGTCTCCGTTCGACTGATCAGACCTCTCTTTACATCCCCAGGTGTAAGACCACATAGGGCGCATGGGCCTTCTCCCATGCCGCCCGTAAATATTGGAATACAATCTCTCCAGCTATTTGTCTTGCCCCTACACATACTGGCTTTAAGAAGCTTCACTGTGAGCACCTACTTGCAGTATGTATTTGTACCTGTTTCCATCCACAATAAACCCCTCCCCCGCTCTGCTTGCCTTCATTCAACTCTCACCCTACCCGAACACACTCTAACCTACCTCTCCTCCTCTACCACCTCCCCCCCTTTTTTTCTTATTCCTCCACTATGTTTATCTGGCTTACAAATTGACACTTACTGCTCTTTGTTCTGGTACTAATCTCTTTACCTGTGTTGCACTTGTCTCATTTCTTCTGAATGATTCTGGTATCTTTGTTTTATTACTTACTCTGCCTGACCATCTATTATATAGTCTTACAAATGTTTGTGATGTTTTTTTCCTTCTGACTTACTTTGCATTGTATGACCTATTTTGTGCTGCGTCACATCGCTGTTGGTTGTTTTGTATCTGACCTGTAACCTCCCGGGTCGTGCCTGAAAATAGGCATTCCTATGCCTAGTGCACTCACCCGCTAAACAAAAGCAAATAAAATAAATAAATAAAATAAATATGAGCACTTATTTGCTGTCTCTAGGGGAATATCCTTGGGCAGGAAGAATTAGGTGGAGGCTCGTACAAAAGTAACCTATGTGGGAAGGGTAAATTGTCTGTTTCCTTCCTGCCAACCCCATACTTGTAGTGGCCCCAATAAGCCTACTGGTTATGTCAAGCAGCCTTAAAAATGAGTTACACAGAAACATAGAAATATAGAATGTGTCAGCAAATGGGGTCCATGTGGACCATCTAGTCTGCTCATGTATACTACCTTCCCCCCTGCTGTGTTAAGTTTTCCACACTCTCTGTCCCATGCCAGCTTGAATTCTCTGCCCATTATTGATCCCACCACTTGTGGGGGGAGGCCATTCAAAGGCTCCTCCACTCTTTCCGAAAATAAGAACTTCCTTGTGTTGCTCATAAACTTGACCCCACCCCCTTTAGGTGCATGTCATGACCTCTGGTCTGGGTGCAGTTGTTTATCTGAAGAAGATCCTGTGCCTGTACCTTGTTGATACCCTTCAGGTATTTAAATGTCTCTATCATGTCCCTCCTATCCTTTCTTTGTTCAAGTGAGTACATGTTGAGCTGTTTTAGCCTTGCATAATATGGCTCATGATGCAGATCTTGCACCTTCTTTGTTGCCCTTCTTTGTTTAGTCTCCAGTCTTTCTATGTCTTTCCTAAGGTGAGGCCTCCAGAATTGGACACAGTACTCCAGGAGAGGCCTCACCAGGGACCTGTACAGGGGCATAATCACCTCTCTTTTGCAGCTGGTTATGCCCCTCCCAATGCAGCCCAAGATGCCACTGGCCTTTTATGCTGCCTTTTCACCTTGCTTGCCAACCATCAGGTAGTCTGCAATGATCACCTCAAGATCACACTCATGTTTTGTTACTGCCAGCTGTACCCCATTTAGAAAGTAATTTCTCCCTTGATTGCATCTTCCTATGTGCAAAACCTTACAGTGGTATCCAGTTTCTATATTCCAAAACAGTGACTCAGAGTTTATTGAGACCAAAGAAACATTAAGAGCCAGACAAAAATATTTAAAAAACCAAGGAAAGGGGAACAGACCTCTAAAAGTGCAAGCCCTTTCAGAAAAGGATATAAACCTCCTGTACACATCTGGAATCATATCCATGAGAACACGAGCAACACAACTGAATTTTATTTTCTTTCAATTGGCCTACATTTTGCATTGTGAACAAAGGAGCAATATGACCTAAAGTGGGAAGATATAACAGAAGGCAAAGATTCTGATGTACAGTACTATCTTGAATATAGTGAAAGGCAAACTAAGATAAGGATGGGAGAAAACCGCTGTGATGTCCATCCTGTGGCACCCCGCCTGTACGAGAATCCTAGGAATTCAGAAAGACCCACTCAGTGCCTATGACCTATACAAAATTAACCGTCAGCAATCTACATTAACAGCAGAGTCACCATTTTATCTAGCTGCTAATATATACTACTGTACATCCCTGGAAAATCACTCTGGTCTGTTCAATGAAAACTGGAATGAATAAATTAAGAAAGATGACGTTGAACATGAAACTGTCTGCAGGAATACCAGAACAAAAACAAATAGCAAACCATGGTACTTGATAAACATCTATCCAGCATCTTATAGATGCCAGTGTGCCACCCATAGATGACCAACACGTCTCCGGACAAAAGCTTGCAGAGCATAAACAATTTTTTCATCCTGAGTGAGAAAAAGTAAATGCAAATCTCAAACATTCTGACAAGGTACCCAGTTTTGATGCCATTCCAAGTACCTCAAGATACTTGCCATCTCCAGCATTGTCTCCCCGAAGATCTCCACTGCCAGCACCAGTAGCACCTACTAGGCTGTCCGTGGAAGATAATACCAAAAGCCTTCACAGCTTGTTCAGTCCCAGTTGTGTCTTTCATGAGGGAGTAACGGTTAACATCACTCACCATGGGTCAGCACCGAATAAACCCAGGCCATGGGTCATCTACAACAGTGATTCTGACTGAATCATGTAGCATATAAGTACCCCCAGCTCAACTAAGCCATAAAAAAAAAAAGAACTTCAAAAGTCCTCAATTTTATTTATTTTGCAGAACAGAAAACACTGCAACTGCAGAATTTCAACACACTCCCATACAGTTTTTTTCTCTTTTGTAGGTCACCACAGTAACTGAAAGATCTTTGTTGGCACAGCAACACTTCCTTCTTGGTGCACTGCAAACAGCACCATTTCAAAGTAGTTCCTCAACATTTTAAATTTCAACTTTACTATGACAGTTTCTTAACTGGTAAGTAATCATTTACTCGTTCTCCACTGTTTAACTGAGATCATCCCTGGAATTGTACAACATACTCCACTGGACTTCTTGAGGACAATTGTACTCCTGGTATTTTAAACGATTTAAAGTTCTGCATTTAAACAAACTGGACTTCTTGAGGACAATTGTACTCCTGGTATTTAAACGATTTAAAGTTCTGCATTTAAACAAAAAAATTTGTACTGTTCCTTGATGTTTTTAACATTTTAAGAAACTATAGAAATCTGTTTAAACATGTCTAATCTGTTACATGAATTTAAAATAAAACAAGTTCTGAACAAAAAAAAAACAGTATTTTTTTTCTCATATATCAGAAAATGCTGGTTAAGACTCTGCACCAGTAATTATTATTATTTTTTTTTTACATATTATTTTATTGCCGCCTACCGGGCATGTTCTGTCCACTCCTTCAGGCAGCCAGTCCTGCCATTGCCTCTACCGCTGACCCGCCATCCTGCTGCACCAATGCTCCACTGACCCGGCATATCCCTTTGCCGAGGGGGCCCCCCTGCCCCAGAAAGGGTGACAGGAAGGGGAGTATAGAGTGCCTGAGTACTATCTTGCTTCTGGGCAGAGTGTGGATATTGCAGCCCTGGATGCTTCGCAGCAGAGAGGTGCGGCTGCCGTCATCCGGTCGGAGACGTGCCGTCTTTTACATTTTTCTGGAGAGCCCTCATTGTGACACTCCTTGTAGTGCCTCCGGTCTCCACCGGGGGCCACTACAGAGCAAAGCACTTTCCCCAACCCACCCCAGGAGAGGAGAGCAGTCCTCCAGATGCTCAATCCTCTCCTCCCCTGCCAGCGTACCAGTAATTATAAAAAATAAAAGATAGGCAAGTGTGTGCCTATGAATGTTTTTTTCACACCCTTGGTGTGTGATGATTATATAAACCTCTCAAGCTTTGCTCTCGAGGTTTATGAGTCATCATACATCTCAGGTGTGAAACAAATATTAATAACACACACTTGCCTATCCATTATTCTCTATATAATAGATGGGATATTACATATAATAAGGGGCTTTTCTCTGGCCTTTCTGAAACTCACACATCAATAGCTCCTTTACATTAGCCTGGGCTGGTCTCCCTTGTTGGCCAATGATTCCTGGCTCACAACCATTTTGTGGACAAACTTCTGTGGGCAGGCTACCCATCTTCCCCAGAAAACTACCTACAGAACTCGGCCCCTGCATACCCACTAAGATCTGTAACTCCCTGCCTCTCCTTGAGTGCAGGTGTTCCACTTGACCTTGGAAAACATGCGTTTGCATTCTATGCCCTTACTCACTGGGACTCCTTTCCCCTAAACTTACACCTCTCTCTCCCAGCCACTAAGTCTTTTGCAAAGCACTAAAGGACTCACTGTACCTACCTGGCCTATGCTCCTGCTAGTCGCCAGGGCCTGGCCTGACCCTGCACTGTGCACTTTCCACTCAAGTCTTTTGATGTGTACTAAAAATGACAAGTGATATTTTATTCTCTATATTGCCTTGAACCTATGATGCCGATGCCACTTATACCTACTGACTTCTTTTCCTAGGTTCCTTGCTGTGATTTGTAAGTGCATATGACTGCACCTATTAGTGTATTTATTCACACTACTGATTTCTTATGATGTCAATTAATTGTAACTCTCTGCTGATGTTTTTTTTTTCTGTAGTGTTTTTTACTATTGCTATATTTGTTACTGTAAGTCTATAACTTTACCAGGTCATGCCTGAAAATAGGCATATGTATGCCTAGTGTAGCTTACCTGGTATCAAAAACAAATAAATGAATAAATTAGTAAGGTGCAACATTGAGAAGTGGTGCTTTATCTCTTGTGCAAAGAAGAGTTTGGAATAAACCACTCTTTGAACAATGTAAGATAAATCTTCTGCTTTGGTTATTAATCTGTAGAGATAATAATCTTCTTCTAGTCTTTGGTAACCGGATATGGCCCACTAGGCACAAGTGCCTATTTTCAGGGGTGACCTGGGAGCACTGGGTGGTTAAGTGACTTGCTCAGAGTCACACAGTATGCAAGTGGAGATTGTGAGACTCAAACTCAGGTCTAGTCTGCCGGTTGTATCAAGCTCGTTCATACCTCGTTCTTCTAACCTCTAGGCTACACTGCCAGCCTAATGTCAAAATCATGGGAGGACTAGAATGGCCTACTGATGTATGCTGGGAATTTATAAAGCTGAAAAACTATTCCTCATTGTTCGTGGTTAATTATTTTTAAATTCTGTCTCTACCCATGAAGCATAAAACATAAACATAAAAAGGGCATATCCTTCTTATCCTTGCTTGTATGCCACTTCTATGTCCATACAGAACCTGATACAAGAGGGCGTATTTCACAATTTGACACTACCCTTATTCCGTGTAAACCTGTCTACCTAATAGCTTGTAATGTTGCACTAGACTCATTTTAAAGCAGCAGAGCAATACTCTGGGCCAGATTAGGGCCTAGTGATATTGCATTGTTAACTACTGTAATCACATTCATTGCCACCCGCTGAATTTAGCTGTACTGCATTTAGTAATTTTAGAAGTAGTTCAATAAGTTAAAGTCACGGATTACATTGCTGTATTAACAATGTATTTATGGCAAAACCATCACTATACACATCTGTTTCTTTTTGTTTTATTTCATTCCTGAACAGAGATATGTGGCTTTGAAGTTTCTAAAATGTTGTACCTTTTTGCAACAAGGAAAAGTTAAACATCTTGGCATGGTGCGGAGCTAGAAACACAGAAACATAGAAACAGCATTTGAAGACAGAAAAGGACCACTTGGCCCATCCAGTCAGCCTTAATGTTCCCTGCCTCGTTTGTCTCCACAGACCCTATCTGGTCTCTGGTGACCCTTCTGTCTCCCTGCCTCCTATTTAATATACCTTTACTTTTATCCCATACATGTTTAAAGCCCGTAAGTGCCCCAGCCTCCACCACTATTGCTGGCAGTGTATTCCAGGTATCTACCACCCTTTAAATAAAGAAATATTTTCTCACACATTTTTGAACTCCTTCCCAGCTTTATTAAATGCCCATGGTCCTCTGCTTGTTCTCATTTGAAGGTGCCCCCCCACTTGTACCTTGTTCGCCCCTTTGAGGTGCTTACTTGGTTACTTGGTGTGCTAGGACAAAAGAAGGCCGAAGCCCATCTTGATTGTCCCCCACTATGAAGTGGGACACTATTCCCAAATATGATTAATTGCAAGCCGGTTATCCAAGCCCTTTTTGAAAGAACTGAACGATTCAAGGTCTATAAGTTCTTGAGGGAGCTGATTCCGGACTCTAGGTGCCCTTACTGTGAAAAAATGTAGTCTTTTATTTGTTTTAGCCTTGCATACTTATAGTTGTTTATCATGCAATCTCGGCAATATTGCATGCATTGTGTATGTTAGGCCACAATGTAGTATCAGGGCAGAAGATTTTAATATTTTAAAAAGGAACAAGAGATCTCCTCTACATCTTCTTTGCTGTAGGGAATGAAGGCCCATGGTTTGGAGTCTCTCAATATAGGTTTTTGCAGAAAGATACAGGACCAACCTTGTAGCACGTTTTCAGTATATGTTCTAACCTCTCTATGTCCTTACTAAGATAAGGGCTCCAAAAAAGAGAACCATAGTCTGAATATGGTCTAATATGAGTCCTGTATAAGGGAATTATGCATTCCTCTGTTTTTGAAATGAAAGGGAAGGTATGCCTCTCTATCATGTCACCTCTCTCTCTCTCCCTTTTATCCAGGATGTAAATGTTGAGATAGCTTAGTCTCTCCTCATAGGTCTTCTCATGTAAACCATGCACTATTTTAGTTGCCCTCTCCTGGACTGCTTCCACACCGTCTGTGTCCTTCCTGAGATGCACCTTCCAAAACTGAACACAGTACTCCAGATGTGGTTGCACCAGTGAGAGATATAATGGCAACAACACCTCACTCCTCTTGCTGGAGATACCCCTCCATATGCATCCCGGCATCCTACTAGCCCTACCCACAGCCTTATCACACTGTCCTTCCAACCTGGGGTCCTCAGATATGATAACACCAAGGTCCCTTTTGTGTCACGTGACTGTCAGTACTACCCTCCCCCCCCCATCTTATTATCTGTGCTGGGGATCCTGTGACCTACTGTAGGTTCATGATTTTGCCCTTTTTGGTATTGAACCCTGGCCATTCCTTGGGTTTCCCAAGATCCCTGTACATTTTTGCCACCCCCAGCCTGAGTTTCTACCCTATGGCAGATGTTGGAGTCATCTGCGAAAAGGTGTACCTTCTCTTTTAGTTCTTCTGTGATCTTCCCTATGAGATATTTAGAAAGCGCTTTTTATAAAGTGCTGCTTGTCACCATCTTTATTGTCTTGAGTCATTAATTATAACAACTGGTAATTAATGCTGTTTTACAAATAGCTAAGGGAATTAAATACATACTGATGATAATTGAAGTATGTCAGAAATACAGTATCACTAAAAATTATATTGTGACATTTCTTGCTGACTAACTGCTGCTTTAAATTTAGATTTTAATTGCATTATTTCAGACACCCTAAAGATAATGCTCTCCACAAGCCCACTCATACATGGCACTAATAACTTTTTATAAGACGTACACAAGCTGACTGGAAATCCCAATGTCACAGGTCAGTGGCACTTTTATCTGCACTTTTGTCATGTGTGGAAGAAGGTATTTAAAATCTGCATTTAGTGTGCAAAATGTACTAGTATACTTTAGTGATTAAGAGAATCACCTTAAATTATTGAAATATGTGTATGTGTGTTTTTTTCCTCTTGGAAAACCCTTTTGTCTCATCAGCCCAGTACATCATGAAACAGAGGTGAAGGGACTAGCCCTGTCTCCTTGAAGATGTCTGAGGGCAAAAATATTTAATGGGCAGACATAGAGGCACTATATAAAAGAGCACTGCAGTGTATTAGCTTTCACGTTCCACACTAAATCCCAAACACTGTGGAACACAGTTCAGATATAGCTCATGAGTTTTATTTTGGAACAATGACAGGCTTTTCAGAACCCTGCTATAGTTTATCTCCATGCTGGCCCATTGACCCCCCCCCAATGAGTGCCAGAACATGGGGAAAAGTTTGGGTAAGGGGGACTGTTATAATTATAAAAGAGACCATGAATGTTTCCCTTTAGACCTTGCATGCATTAAAGGGGCATCTCAAATGCTCTTGGGCAAAACTTAGAAATGTAGACTTTGACAGCAGATAAAGATAGCTGGCCTATATAGTCTGCCCATTCCCTACCTACTGGATTAGCTGCAGATAGTTTACCAACAGCCTACCTACTCCTACATCCTATTAGAATTACCTTATGTCTGTCCCATGCATTCCAAAATTCCCTGTTTTTGACACCATGACCTCCTCAGGAAGGCTGTTCCATGCGTCCACCACCCTCTCCATGAAAAAATACATCCTCACATTGCACCTGAGTCACCCCCCCATCTTCAAATTATGCCCCCTTGTTCTTACACATCTCTTTTTCTGAAAGATGCTACCATCTTGGACTTTGTTGATTCCCTTGAGGCACTTGCAAATTTCTATCATGTCCCCCCTCTCCCTCCTTTCCTCGAAGTTATACATATCAAGCTCTTTTAGTCTCTCTTCGTATGGCTTCTGGTGCAGACCCAGCACCATTTTAGTTGCTCTTCTCTGGATTGCCTCCATCCTGTCTATGTCCTTGCTGAGATGGGGTCTCCAGAACTGCACACAGTACTCCAGATGGGGTCTCACCAACTGTCTGTAGAGAGGGATAACAACTTCCTGTTTTCTACTGGTGATGCCTCTTCCTAAGCATCCCAGTATCCCCACAGCCTTCCTTTCTGCCTTCTCACATTGCTTGCCTTCCTTTAGGTCATCTGATATGACTACCCACAGGTCCCTTTCCATTTTTGTTGTCGTTAATACCCCCCTCCCCATTTGTGTACTCTTCCCTTGTGTTTTTGTTTCCCAGGTGCATTCATTTGCACTTCTTTGCATTGAATCTAAGCTGCCACACTTTTGATCATTCCTCCAACCTTGCCAAGTCCCTTCTTATCCTTTCCACCTCCCTTGTGTATCAATCATGTTGCAGATCTTTGTGCCATCTGCAAAGAGGAATACTTTTCCTTCCAGTCCCTCCACAATATCACCTATAAAGACATTAAAAGGGACCAGTCCCAATACTGAACCCTGTGGTACCCCACTAGTAATCCTGCTTTCTTTGGAGTGGACTCCGTTTACTATTACCCTCTACGTCCTGTTGTTCAGCCAATTGTTTACCCAGGTTACCAACCTGGGATCGACTTCCAGGCTGGCTAATTTGTTTATTATTCTTTTGTGTGGGACTGTGTCAAATGCCTTGCTAATGTCAAGGTAGGCCACTTCCACAGCCTCTCCCTGGTCTACTACTTTGGGCACCCAGTCAAAGAAATCTATTAAATTTGTTTGACATGACCGTCCCACTGTGAATCCATGCTGCCTTAGGTCCTGTGCCCCAATGGCATCTAGGTACTCAGCAATTCCTTTTTCCAGAAGTGATTCCATCATTTTCCCTACCATTGAGGTCAAACGAACAGGTCTGTAGTTTCCTACCTCTGTCTTGCTCCAACTTTTATGAAAGGGAATCACATCTGCCCTCCTCCGGTCTTCAGGTACCACACCATCCTCCCATGATTTGTTAAAAAGGGTAGGGGAATGCTGCCCCCTCCACCCATAGCTTCGAACACCTATGCCCCCTACCCCAACTCTGATGTCTTCAAGGATGAAGTTCTTGTGCATGTACCTTCTTTCTGCAGTGTTAGGGAAGGGAGGATTTACCAGATAAAATAAGCAGACTTTTATTAAAAAGACAGCGATTCCCTTAAACAGGTTGATGGATATTTTAGCCCTCATCCAAATGCATGAAGCTCATACTCTAACTCATTACTGTTTCTTAATTTTTTGAAAATAACATGATTCAGCAGGTAGCAAATGGAGCCAGATTTCAACACAATCTCAATAGGCTTGACCTTGCCAGATTCATTGCAATGCTGCTTTAAATTCTAAATGTGCTGCAAACACATTTTTTTGTGTGTGCTATTTTCCAACTTTGCAAGCTACAGTACCAGAATCACAGATCATTAAAATGAGCAGCAGACACAAGAAGGAATGGTGGTACACACATGTAGTGTACAAAATTTACCATGTGAAATGATTATTAACCTAAGACTGCAAGCCAATTCCTTTGATATAAAATGTATCATCCCCAGGGAATAATGCCCTTAACTGAAATGACCTGAAAGGCAGAAGAGTTCTCATGAGATAAGGATTAGTGAAAGCACTGATATAGAAAGAGAGATAACACAGTACCTAACAAACTAGGTGGGGCAGACAACATGACAGATGGCCAGATCCACAAATAGAAAATTGGATTCCTACATGTATGAAGGGGCTTGCATGCTCACACTGTCCCCCTTCTTCACACCCAAGGCACAATGTAGCAACCACAGAACTGGATGTGCAACCCCTCCACATTCAATCCCAGTCCATCTGCCTGTTGAAGTCTCTGGACAGGTTGGGGTGATCACTGTGGTGTGGGCACACTTCTGCACAATCTACAGCCTGTAATCAATACAAGGGAGGGTTCACATTGAACAATGGCATTATGTTACCTACAGTTCTGCAGTAAAGCTGACCCAGCGCATAAGTTCCCGTGCCCCTAGTACATTTTCAAAGTAAGACCATTCCCATCTTCTTTTCCCAAGCCTTGTGAGCAAGCTTGGAAGCCTGGGGGCTGTCAGTACCATATTTGTATTTTTAATTTTTTTATAAAGAATCCTCCTGTATGGAAGTGACAGCCCTTAGAGGGTTGCTGCATCCACAAGTTCCAGTTCTCTGTGAAGCAGTGAACCTACACTGGCATCCAGCTGGGAAGCTGGGCAACCATTTGTCCCTGCTTTGCACCCCATACTGCCCTTCCCTTCCATGTTGCTTTCCATGTGCATGAATTGGGGGTCAGACTCTGTGAATCATGCCATTTTCATGGCTATCCACCAGTGTGTAGCACTGCAGCCAAGATATGCACCTGTGGCACATAGCCATCTTTGTGTACTGGACCTTAAATAGAATTATCTAAGCTTTTTTCTGAAACGGTCAAGTAGGAAATGAAAACTGAAGTACTGTAGAAACACAATCTATATTACTCTCCTGCACTATCAAAACAATTTGAATTGTAAAGTTCATATTTAATGAGGCATGCCAGTAATGAATAGTAGTGGAAGAAATATCCAGCTTATGACCACAGACCCCCTGCCAGCATCAAGTAAAGAGACCCTGTGAGACCCCAGTAGGAACTTTAATAAAAAATTGATTTATTTTCCATCACACTCTCTGAACTGAATTATACATGAGGCAGAGAAACATGATGACAATACATCATTTTCCAGAAAAACTGGCAGAAATTAGACAAATGGCATATAGCGTATTGCTCTCTGAAAAGTATCTGAAATATTTTTTCTTTGAAAGCCTTTATAAAGAAAAAAATACAGATCAATTAGCATAGTAAAGTGTACTGTCATACTTGTATAGTATAAACCACTATATATGTAATTTGGGAATGGAAGGGGGGGTCTGTTTAAAACTGCAGAGTAGGGGACTGGATGACTCAGTGGAAACAGGTTAAGGAGCTTTTCATCGCTAGATCACTGGTTCAGATCCAGTCCAAGGTGTTAATGTCTGCAATCTATCATCATCCAATAGCTGTCTGATGGTCTATGTAAAGTTGTGGGGTTTCAATCTGGTTCCCAGTGGACAGGTGTCCAAATCAGTACTGGATAATATAGCGCATATAAAACCAAACAAGAAATACAGAACTGTAAGAAGCGCTGATGGTTCTACAGCGACAGGAGTTTTCTAGAGTGTGTGGTAATAAATACTACCCCTGTCACTGCAGTCTGCCAGTAAGGAAAGTGAAGGATGCTGCCAGATCAGTGCCTGGCCAAGCTGATCCCATAGTGGAGTGGCTAGAGCACCTGCCTCTGGCAGCGGTGAGGACCTGAGGCTGTGGTTCGATTGTTTCCAGGTTCCACTCTGCTATGGCTTTTTTTGCTTAAAAAAAGCACAATGTTTCCACACTGAGCTCCCCCCCATGTCTATGACCCCTCGGAGTTGATTATAATTAGCTTGGTGGGTGTGTGGAACAAAGCCCCTCATGTTGGTGGGTGCGGGGAACAGGGTCCTCCCCCTCAAAAACTAATTTATTCCTCTGGGATGCACTGTCCTTGCAGTGCTTGGCATGCTGTGCTGACATTGTTTTGCCGCACACTGCTTTGCATGCAGCATTGCTGCAGTGCATGGTTTTGACTACGACATTATGACCCAGTGCCAGCCAAATCATCTAATCACCAACACAGTTATTACTAATTAGCAGTGGCATCCTTGTTAGCACTCTTTTTTGAGCAGCTGTACTACTGTCTTTCCTCTATAGTTGTCCCATCTAGGACATGATTCTGGCAGTATAGGGATGCTTGCTTGAACTGCAGTTCTCCGTGTTGTATATGTCATGTGAAAACAAAAGACTTCGGTCTCCAGGACTGACAATCCAGCATCCTTCATAGCCCCACTAAACACATTCGCATCAGCCAGGATGCAATGCAGTAATGCTGCAGTATATTACAAAAGGCTGCAGCATGTTACAGGAAACAGTGAATTCAATGGCAATTAAACCACTTTTTTACTGCAACTAGCAAACTGTAAACATTAAACACACAGTTGGAACATGTATAATTAATATTTCAATGTTTCTGTGCTCATTGGTCACCTTTGGAAGAAAGCTTTGGCTCAATACATCTCTGTAGGCCAAAAACAAAAATAATGGCTCCCATATTCAAAAGTCCCCTGGAAAATCACGCAAGTGTCTGTGCCGTGCATCTGAGATGCGCTGACCCAAAATAATGAGATATTCAAAAGATGCACTGGGAGATGTGCTTGCGCATGTCCATCTCAATGTCCCAAAGATGTGTGATCACGCAATGGGAGATGCACGGTGCAACAGGTAAACTGATCCCTATGTGGAGCATGGGGAAATGCGTGATGCAAAGCCACTTGTGCAGTACACAACATTGCAGTGTTCAGTTGGGATATGCAAATGATCCCATTGCATATTCCAAGCTCATCTCTCACATTTACACCTCATTACTGGAATGTATTCAGGCAATTTGCATACCCGGGGCAAGATGGAATGTTTGTGTATGGGAGGGTGGACTGCATTGGCTTAGGTACAGTTCTACACTCCATAGCCATGTACAGGGTTGGACAGTGGTACAGGGGGCCCACCAGGACAGTGGCCACAGGGGCACAACTGGACATGCAACAGGGGAGGGCACATGGTGACACAGTTTGATCAGTATACCACATGCATGTGACACACCAGCCCCATATGCAATGTGCAGTCTCCTGCAGTGCCCAGCACATCCCCCATATGAGAAGAACATGGTGATGACTGCAAGGAATGGCAGTGTGCAGAGGCTGACCAGGTACCTGAGTGGGTGGGTTCCACTTGTGTGCACCTATGGTGTACCACCATGTGTGTATACCATAGGTCAGTCCCTGGCCTGTGCCAGCTGCCACCCATCCACCTGGGTACCTGGGAACCATTGTCCCAGATGACACGATGGCACCCTTGGTGCATGCCATTGCCAGGTGACAACCTGCAGGCCACATGGGTACAGGCCATGGCCCCCAGTACATTTGCAGCATTGTGGCTGTCCACTCTACTGGTATGTCTGGGGGCATCCAACAGCACTGGTGTGTGGCCAGTGGGTGTCTACATCCAGGATGTAGTGGAGCTTCACCCTGGATGATGCTAGCGGTGACATGGCACCTGTGTCTCTGGGTATGTCTATACTGGCATGACAGCTGTGTGTGAGTGCCTGGACAATGTTCTGGTGCACCTTCAAGGGTTGTCTTCAGATGGCTTGCCTGCAGTTCTGCGGCCTGCTTGTGGGTGGCTGGCCATTTAGGCATGCTTTATCCATGCCCAGCTTTGGGCAGCTCATCTCAGAGATGCGCAGCAGATGCGCCACACATTTTGGCTGAATATAGGGATGCACGGCACATTCAGGAGAATGCCCTCACTAAATGCACTGCACAGATTTTAGATGCACGGTGGCACATCCGGAGTTGAGTGGCACATCTCTCCCTTTTGAATATCATGGTTCCACTCATTTTCTGAGATATGCAGCACATCCCCACCCTTGCACCACTCATCTCCTTTAAAAATGTAGGCCAAAAACATTTCTAAGGAATTTTTAAATGGTTTTAGCCATAAAAGAATTAACAGCCATCAGGGGCCCATTTAATGTTGCCATGTACAAGGTAATTGTTTGCAACTTTGGAGTGCAGCACCAGCAGCCTTATTTATCTTTAGGATGACCTTATAGCAGGACCTTTCATTTTCTGGTTAGATATTTTTTCTGTTTTGTTTTTGCTTTAGAAACATAGTCAATGATGACGGAAAAAGACCAATGGTCCACCCATACCATCTGTAGAGCCCTATAAAACCCTGGGACCTATTGTCCATACAAGGTATGCAGTATCTAACCTCATTCCCCTCTCTACTACTCCTGCCCTGTGTAACAACTACACCTTCTATTCTTTTGCAGCTGTGCTTTAAACCATTTATGGTTTTGGTGTGCACCACCTTGGCTGGCAGACTGTTCCAGGATTCCACCCTCCTTTCTGTAAAATAAAACTTGTCATATCTCTCTTGAACCTCCCTCCTGTCAGTTTCCATTCATTTCACCATGTCATAAAACTGATACTGATGCTAAATAGTTCCTCACACTTCGCCTTTTTTTTTTCCTTTCAGGAACTAGAAGGTCTCTGTCATATCACCCCCTCTCATCTGGTCTCCAGAGAGTACATTCTTTGGTAATTGGGTAAGGCCCACTAGGCACAAGTGCCTGCTTTCAGGGGTGACCCGGGAGCACTTGGTGGTTAAGTGACTTGCTCAGAGTCACACAGTATGCAAGAGGAGGTTGTGGGAGTCAGTGTCTTCAATGTCACTGATGAACGTATTGAAGGGGAAAGGGCCCATGATGGATCCCTGTGACACCCCACTCATGACTTCTCTTTCTTCTAATTTGGCACCATTAATCACAACCCTCTGCTGCTTCTCCTTCATCTATTTCACTACCCATATTACTGTGTCCCATACTGCACCCAGATCCTCCACATTCCTCAACAATCTTCTATAAGGTACTGAGTCAAAAGCCTTGTTTAAGACAAAGTAGAGTAAATTGCCGGCCTGGTGGCGTGGAGTGCTGAGGCATCATGCTTACCTCCTGCCATGCTGGCAATACCTCTTTGCTGTGCATGCAGATCACTGGGGGTTGGTCAATGTGGGAGAGGATCGAGGGTCTGGAGGACAGCTGTTTTCTCCTGGGGAGGGAGGGAAACAGTGACCGGTATATGTCTGACATCTAGCAGTGGCTGGTGTCAGAGCGCAATGGTCTCATATGCATTGGATAGAGGCGGAGCAGTCAGCTGGCACGCTGTTGGCAGAAGCACACACAGCTCAGCCTTTGCTGACCCTGCATGCTCCTCCTCCTCCAAAGGGGCAAAAAAAATGAAGGTGAAAATTTTCTGGGTGAGTTGGATGACTGTCGACCCCCTCAGGCACTCCCCCAAAACATCAGCAGACACCTCCCTGAAACCGTATCCAATATCAGTGGGTTGAGGGATCTCTGCCACCATGTCATGGGAGAGTGAGCCATGGGGGAAAATGGGAGGCAGCTCTGCATGGTTGGGGGACAGGGCTGGGGAGTTGAAAGGAACATGGGCCAACCAGGACAGGGGGATAAAGAAAGTAAATAAAAAAGAAAAAAAAAAAAAGGGCAGTAAATCCATGATGTGGCCCCTATCCAATAACAGTGTCGCCCAGTCGAAGAAAACTATCACAATTGTCTGACAAGATCTCCTGCCACAAATCCATGCTATTTAATATCTGAGAGACCATTGCTCTCTAGGGGCTCTTCCATGCTGGTTCAACATTCTTTATGTCAACCGGCATTTCACTGACAGGAATCATGTCGACCGCAAGTGTGGTCTACATGATTCCTGTGTATCTCACGGTCCTGTATTTTTCATCTGGGGGCAGTGCCCCCCTGAACCCACATGTGGGGCTCTACCCCACACCCCCATCTTTTTGATTCTCAACTCCAGTTGGAGTCGATTCAGGTGGGGTGCAGGACCAGGACACAGCATGCCCTGTCTCGGGCACACTAACACAGTGACCTGTTGGCAAATTGTTGATTTTGCCGACAGGTGTGTGTTTCACTGTGTTTGTGTCACGTAGTCAGCGAGTCCATAAGTTCATCTTTCACCAGTAACTCCATCAGTTT
The DNA here is from genome assembly GCA_016271365.2 of Neoceratodus forsteri. Taxonomy (NCBI): domain Eukaryota; kingdom Metazoa; phylum Chordata; order Ceratodontiformes; family Ceratodontidae; genus Neoceratodus; species Neoceratodus forsteri. The sequence continues at coordinate 953,815,811 of CM028134.1, forward strand.
ACGATGACAAAGGTAAGACTGAAAGGTCTGTAGTTCCCCCCTTGCCCCTTGTTCCATTCCCTTATGGAGCAGAATTATATCTGCTATCCTTTAGTCTTTTGGAAGTATCCCTATCTGTAATGAGCTATTGAACAGCCAACCAGGGGTTCATCCAGGTCCATTGTTCGTTCCTAGAGTACTCGTGGATGCATCTCATTAAGCCCCTGGACCGTATCTATCTTTAGGGCTGCTAGCCCTTTCTGGACCCTTTCTCTGGTAAATACACTGCTTCAATTCTGGGACAGCCTTTATTACTGCCTCGAAGCCACTGTCTGGAGCTGAGTGTGTGTGTAGTTTTTATAGCTCACTGGCATTAAATCGGTTACTAAGTATGTTAAGCTAATTGAATTTAAATCTTTACATTGTCTTCACATCTTGATTGCACCCTGCAAAGTATTATTTGGTAGTAAATGGGGAGGTTGAATGGCACAACCATGCCATAATTTACAAAATGCATAGTGCTCTCCCTTGGTCTACATACAGAGCTCGCTGTACTGATAGATTGCTTCTAAGACAATTCTGTGTATGCTGTCCCTGCTGTAAGTCTCTCTGATATTAGAAGTGATGCCTAGTCTGTTCCTAAAGTATCCTGTCACTGCTGCCATTACCCTCCAAACAAGATAATTCTGAAATTTCTCCTTCTACTGCAATTTCTCACTCCTAACCCTGTCTATTGGTTCTGATTTCCCACTCGCTGCACTTGTGGGACCTTGGATGTGTGTTTGAGTTTTAGCTGCATGTAGAAACGGTCAGGTAACCCCAGTAGTACTGATCAGGTATGGTGGCTGGTAGTTCATGATTAAGTTGACAAACCTGCAGAGAGACTATACAACAGGGATCCCTCTAAACCCAAAGGAAAGGGAGATTGGTGTGGACCACATATCCTTTGCCCAATGTGCTTGACTTGCCTCCAAGACTGGGGTGTTTACAGAAGATCCCCCCCCAACAGAAGGTTTCCTACATACTCCTAATCCCTGACCTGGTCCAATTAGATCTTACATCCATCCCTCGTTAATTGTCTCCCAGGCCCTTCCTCCATTGCCACAGAGGAACTGCAAACGTATAGCAGCCAGAGCAAGTGGCAGAGTGTTAAAGAAAACTTTTTATAGACCCTCCCTCTGCATAGCACAACTACCCCAATTAGGCTTCTTCTCAATAAAAATTATTTTGCATGTACAGTATCTCTAACTTACAAACCACATGGTTTAAAAATGACAGTTTGTAAATGCATGTAAGGTAATGGTTCGAACCCAACTGTAGCACAAGACAGCACTGCACAATGATAGCTATGTCTACAATAGGATCTTTTTCAAACCATGCATTTTCAAGTCAGAGTTACAGTACTTAAAAAACTGTTTTTTAATGAAAAAGCTTAATCAGGTGGTTTGGCTTTTGGGGAAGGGGTTCTATAAAAATACAGTTTCCCTTTAAAGGAAGCAAAGAACAAAGGAGCAACACTTTCAATGACTAAAGGAGACAGCAACAAAAATATCAGTAAATATTAGTGATTTTCACCTTTTATTTTGTGCAATTAATTGTAATATTGACAGAAGAGGCACCCTGTGGTATACACGCAACAGTGTTTGGGTGAAACATAAGATATTGATATTGTTGTGACATTATTATCCTGCTGCCAGTGCTTATATCACCAACCCATACATTAGGGTCTGTGTTAGTGCTCTGTGGAATTTTCAAATTTAGCAGAACAAAATTTTGTAGAATTTTGAAATTCCACCAAAATTCTGCTAAATTTTGCAGGAAACGGAATGGCTAAATTCCACTGCAGATACAGGTTGCAGAATGATTTTCCATGTGAAAATGCTGTTCCACAGAATATTATTCCATGAATCTCAATATTTTTCATTGGAAATGGTTGTGGATTTTCTATGGGGAAAAAGGCTGTTCTATGGAGTATTATTCCATGTATAACAGCAGGTGGAATTTCCCAAAGAACCAGTGAAATTTTGACAGACATTTCACTGGCAGAATGGTCATTCCATGCTAATTTCCATATGGTGGAATTCCACATTCTGCAAAGCACTAGTGTATGTACAGTACATGTCAGGATTTGTGTGTATGTGCTTGCATGTCTAAGTCTATGTGTGTGGGCACGTGTTGGGATCAGTGTGTGTGCACACATAAGGTCTGGGTGCATGCCTTGAGGATCTTAATATGCACATAAGGGTTCTGCACAAGTGTTGGTCTATGTGTGTGTGAGTGTGTGTGTGCACTCATCTGTTATGGTCTGTGTATAAATCCTAGTAATAGTTCTAATAGCCTTAAAGGCTGATAATTTAAATTGCATGTTGTGTCCCCTACTTATGAGTGCTTCAATTTTTGTTTCAATATGCAATATCTCTAGTGTTATTGTCCCCACTAAGCTCAAACATGCAGAGAAGGTCACCTCTAATTCTTTCATCCTCCAGCCTCATAAGTTTAGTGCTTTTAACCACAGTCCATAATATAGTTCTTCCATTGCTCATATCATTCTGGTTGCCCTCTCTGCACCCTTCCAGCTCATGTTTATCACCTTGAAGGTATGGAGAGCATAAACAACATGCACAGTAGTAATTACTAGTGTCCTGTTTAGTGGCATGATTACACTCTTATTTCTACCTACAAAATTTATTCTTGTACAGTTTATGATTTTATTCACCTTTGCTTGCTATTTCTCTACAGTTTGTTTATTGCTGTAGAGTACTAGTCTTTTGCTCATTTGTAATTTCTAGCATAATGTTCATCATGTTGAATTTGTGGTATAAATTTATTGTCCCTAAGTGCATAACTTTACACTTCACCTTGTTTCGCTTCATAAACCTTGCATTCATCCATAATAAAATGTTGTTTAAATCAGACTGAATGATGCTAACATGATGTGCATAACATATAACTCCACTTATCTTGGTGTCATCAGAAAACTCTAAGACCACAAACCTAATGTGTCACTCATGAGCACTCCTCCCAGCACTTTGAAGCACCATGCTCACATGGATTATTTGCACATAAAAACTAACCTTCAAGCCACAGAGGGTTCATTAAAGTCTGAGACTGCTTCTGATGCAATGCCAACATCCTAGTAATTACACATTTCTGATTATCAGAATGTGGCTGTGAGTTGGTGTTGTTGTTCCAACCAGGACATGGGACCACCCTCTTGGAGTTTGGACAGGGGGCTGTAGCTGAACATTCAGTGCTCCATTCTAGAGATGGATCTGAGTTCATCCTCATGAAGACTAAAAGAGACACACTACCTGTATACTACCTGTTTTATTCCTCCGAGATGAAACATAGGCCCCAACCACTGATAGGGTTGTTTATTGTAGCATGGTTAGTACACTAAGTACAGTTTAGAGGGCTTAATCTTGATCTCAGTGACCATGACATTCTCATCAACAATTTTCCATAGCTAAAACTCCTGTGCAGCTGTTTGCCCTAAATTAAAAAAAAAAGATTTCCTTATGGTAGCCTATTTTTGCTGTTAATACCACATTAAATACAAGAGTCTCTTTACATTTGGAAATACTGTGTTAGCTACAAATAGTCTAATAACCAAAGTTCCCAAGACCAATCCCTGTGGCACCCTAATTGCAGCATCTCCTCCTTAGTTGTAAAGCTGTATATTTTAACTATCTGCTTGATGTCTCTTAGGCATTCAGCAATCCATTCAGTCAACCCCACTTCCATTCTAAGTACTTACAGTGTTATCTTATTTTAACTGCATTATGGGTCACTATATTGAATGTATACCAACATACTAATGTGAATCTGCCAGCAGAAGAAGGCCCTATGGCTAGCTAGTCTGCTAAATGCAGGCCCTGTTACATTGTTTGCAGTGGATCCCACCCTCCCATTTAACTTTAATCATCCCAATGTCTTATTGCCTCTTGAATCTGCCGAGCGTCTTCTGGTGTCACAACCTCTGCTGACAGTTCATTCCACCCTGATACCACCTGCTCTGTAAAGAAGTGCCTCCTGATCTCCTTTGTGTGTTGCTTGCATGCATGTGCAAGAAACACATTGCTTTCAACAGTTAGGGAGAATGCCTAAATGCATCAGGAAATTCAGGCCACGTCACCACGAACTCAGCTGTTTTGGTGCATTACAAGCTACCAAAACAGCTGATTGGTGTCCCCATGGTGACAGCTTCTCTGTCCTTTCACAGTCCCCAGGAAGCTGACAGAAAGCTGTTGCCTGCCATTCAGTATGCCTTCCTGGTGAAACATTTCAATGAATGAAATGAAAAGCAGACGGGTGCCCAATCTCCTATCGGCATGACCCTCTCCCCAGTTCATTTGCCGACAGGGTAGCCCAATCCCTGTCGGCATAATGCACCCCTCCATGACTCATGCATCCCCAGCACACTGTATGGCTGAAGGGGTTGCCCAATCCCCATCGGCTCCGCTGCCCCCCAAAAAACTTTCATCTGCCATGCTGGTAGCCCACCCAGTGTGGCAAAAGTCTCTTGGCCAACGGGGTGCCCAATCCCTGTTGGCTCCACTGCCTCCACAAACGCATTCCCTGTGCCATGCTGGGAGCCCACCCCAGTGTAGCAAAGTCTCCTTGGAAATGGAGGTACCCACCCCTCAGCTACAGTGCCCCCAAACAAACTGCCTGGTGCCATGCTGGAGCCCACCCAAGTGTAGCAAAAGTCCCCGTTGTCTGTGTAAGAAAAAAAAACAGAAGAAAAAAATGGTCCGTTATTAATTCTCCCCCTCCCCAACCTGCATCCACCTTCTGTGTACCCCACCTGCCCACACCCCATCTCACCCCACATTTACCTCCAGAGCACAGCACAATGATCTTCGGTGTACCAGGAACATGTCTGCACTCTTCAAAGCTGACCGCAAACTGAAGAAATGCCGATAAGCTGTATACTGGCATAAATGTGTTTTTTTTTCAACTTTGGTGAAAATCTTGGCCATTTTGGGGAATTCTTTTCACCAAATTTTCAACATGGGATTCTTGGGACCCCCCACCTCATGAACTTGGTCACTGTCATTTTGTTACTTGGTCCTGAAAGATGATTTCACGGTCACTGCGTGGAACCACCTTTTGGGACTGATTAATGAAATGACAGTGTCATAGTTCATGAGGTACGCTCCCAAGAACCCTATGTTAAAAATTTGGTGAAAAAATTCCCAAAAATGACTTTTACAAGCGTGTGTTGTGCAGTTCCTATGCACGCTCATAACTTCAAGCAATTTTAATATTTTCACTCCAGATTTTCATCTTTGCCATTTTACCACACCTTCTTATGAACAGTACTGCTGTCATTTTTCACATCTTGCCCAAAATGTGTTTTCACACATGTAGCGCACAATGGCGCCGTCGGTGTGTGAGATCAATATTTCAGGACATATTAGGAAAATCACAGTGATGCTGTTCATGAGGTAGTCCCCCAAACACCCTATTTTGAAAATTTGGTGAAAAAATTCCCAAAAATGACTTTCATGAGTGTACATTGTGCAGTTCCTACAAACGCTCCTAACTTCGAGCATTTTCAATATTTTCACTCCACATTTTCAACATTGCCATTTTAGCACATCTCCTTATGAACAGTACAGCTGCCATTTTTTCACATCTTGCCTGAAATGTGTTTTCACACATGTAGCGCACAGTGGTGTGATTGGTGTGCAAAATCATTGTTTGAGACAGATTTAGAAAATCACAGTGACACTGTTCATGAGCAGAGGTCTTAAACTAGCTAAATTGAAAATTTGGTGACAAACATCCATAAAATGACTGTGTTACGAGCATGCGTTGTGCAATTTCCACTCACCCTCATAAGTTCATGAATTCATAATATTTTCAGTCTGGATTTTCAGCATTGGCATTTTTCCACACCTCCTTATGAATAGTACAGCTGTCATTTTTCACACCCTGGCCAAAATATGTTTCACACTTCTGGCACAGAATAGTGCAGTCGTTGTGGGAAATCAGTGTTCGGGGACAGATTAAGAAAATCACAGTGACAGTGTTCATGAGTGAAGGTCCCAAAATGCCTGTGTTGAAAATCTGCTGTAAAATAGCCCCAAACTAATTACATTATGGGTGTACGGCTGGCCAGGTGGCACAGAGGGTTGAGGCACTGGACGCCACACCTCACGGCAAGCCGGCAACCTGGGTTCGAAATGAACCTGGGTCATCGGAGGTTGGCATGGGGAAGGGGAGCTGGATGGAGCTGCTGGCAGGCAACTCTAGTTCCTGGGAGTGGTGGGGTAGCATCCCTCGGCTAATGACTGCCCCCTGGTGGAGGCCAGGAGACAGTGCAGGCTGTAGGGGTGTCAGGCACTAGGCCAATGGGGTGGGTGGAAGAGGGCTGTTACCGGGGCTGTAAGGTGCATTCACACCTCCACACACATGGGTCCTTCTCCTGGGGCCCTCGGGAGAAAAAGGAGGAGAAAATACTGGAGGCAAGATGACAGCCAACTCCCAGCAGGTGCCGCTCCCAGGATGGGCATAAGGTAAGCCCCGGTAATTCTGGGAGATGGGGCAGGGGGATTTGGTAGGATGGGGGCCATCCAGGGGTGCATAAATAAGAGTAAAACAAAAAACATTACGGGTGTGCATTGCGCAGTTTCTATGCACTCTCGTGACTTCGCCAGTTTTTTTTATATTTTCACTCCCAATTTTCAACATTGCCATTTTTTACACCTCTTCATGAATAGTACAGGTGTCATTTTTCACATCCTGTTCGAAATGTGTTTTTGCCCCTGTGGTGCCAAGTGGCGCAGTCGCTGTGCAAAATCACCTTTCGGCTAACAAACTGATAGTGTCACTGTTCATGCGCTGGGATCACAAAAAGCCTATGTTGAAAACTTGGAGTAAAAATACCAAGAAATGCCCTGGGTGTTAGGGTTTTCGACCATAACGCCCTACCCTGTAGGGACTGACAGGTGTCAGGGATGTGATTTGGGATTGTCGACAGTAATGCTCATGCCATTCCACCCCCACCTCCACCCTGCAGCCAGTGGCAGCCATCAAGGTGTGCCTTGGACCCTTTGGCCCCAGAGTTCACCCCATTCTCCTATACTATATCCATTTCAGTGTATTTCCTTATGGAATGAGGTGAGTTTAAAGCCCGAACACTCCAAAGCACACCTCGACACTTGTAAGTGTCTGCAGGGTGGGGCAAGGTGAAATGTCATGACCGTTATAGGTGACAACCCAAAGGCACACCCCAATGCCTGTCCATCTCTGCAGGGTGGGGGTGGAGTTGGTGTCAGTTCAATACTTCACCGCCATTTCAATACTGCATCTGTCTTAACTCCTGCACTTCCACACTATGACAGCAAGCAACACTTGGCATTGACAAATGCTTGTTGGACCTCCCTCCTGCTGGTTTGTAGCTGTGTCCGGGCCCTTGTTTTCCAGTTCTCATTCAAAGTAAAGACATTCCTGTGATTCATTTTGTTATTACCTAAGAGATACCTGAAGGTTTCAATCATGTCCCCCGCTCTCCCTTCTATCCTCCAGTGAGTACATATTAAGGCTCCTCAGCCTGTCCTCATACAGACTGTCCTGCTGACCCTGAATCGTCAGTGTTGCCTTTCTCTGTACCACTTCAAGATGATTATTGCCATTCTCAAGTGGGGACTCCAATACTGCATGCAGTACTCCAAGTGTGGTCACACCATGGATCTCTACAATGCAGGATAACCCCTTTCCTTTGACTTGTTATCTCCTAGCTATGCAACCCAGCATCCTCTTTGCAGTGGGTGTTGCCTTTTTACATTGCACAGACTGCTTCAAGTTACTGGTTATAGCTACACCAAGATTGTTTTCTTCCTCTGGCACCATGACCTTTACCCCTCTCCCCCAGCTTGTATTGTGTCCTCTGGTTCTTCTAGCCAATGTGCATGACTTTGTGTTTTTTCATGTTGAACCCCAGTTGTTAGATACTAAACCACCTTTCAAGCTTTGCAAGGTCCTATGGTTCCTGAACCCCTGTTTGGAGTCCACCCTCTCACAGAATTTGATGTTTTCTGCAAAGATGCAAATCTTGCCTCTAATATGGCCAGCCCATCAGCACAGTGTAGTACTACCACTTGCGATGCCGGCGACCCAGGTTCAGGAATGAGCCTGGGTCATCAGGGGTTGGCTGGAGGGTGGAGGTTTGATCAGCCCAGAAGACACTCTCCTTCTCCAGGCAGAAGGGTTGTCACACAGCCCCATTCCTGCCACCAGTGGATACATGGGCAGTAGTACAAGACTAGAGGTGTGTGGGAAGGGGACAATGCCATTAGGCGCTTGTCTGAGACATGCATCAGCACATCTACAGCCTGGACTTCCATCTTTCTGCCAGTGTCTTTAGGAGTTGGGCTTTGATAGGGCAATATAAGATAAAAAAGCCCCACTGCTCTGCAGTATGATACCAGATAGGTGTTAGTTCAGATGGTCAGTACAACCACCACCAACCCCCGCCACTAGAGGGTAACAAACAAAGTAAAAAAGAAATCTTGCCTCTAATGCCTTCTCCTATGTCATTATAGGCACATTAAACAACACTGGAACAAACATTGACCCTTGTGAGTTCCCTCTGGCAATTTTCTTCAAACCAGATAGCACTCCTCCCACCACTACCCTTTGGGTTATCCCACTGAGCAAATTTGCTAACCACCTGGTCCATTTGCTACCTGCTCCTTAGTCCTTCCAACCTTTTGATCAAACTCCTGTAGGGAACCAAATTGAAAGCTTTACTATAATCCAAGTACAGTATGTTTACTGATTGCTGCATGTCACCAGACTTAGTTACCCATTAAAAATAGTTGATCAAGCAGGTCTAACTCAACATCCCTGCCATGAACCCATTCTGTCTCTCATCCTGGAGTCTGCTAGCCTCTAGGAATTCAAAGAACAGTTCTTTCAGGATGGTTCCCATCAGCTTGCCCACTATAGATGTTAAATGGACAGGCCTCTAGTTCCTTGGGTTGTCCCAAGCCCAGCTCTTGTGCAGCTGTAGAACATGTGCTGTTCTCTACTCAAGCAGCACCACCCCCATATCCAGCAAAGTCATAAACATATCCAGCTGTGGTCCCCCTAGTTATGCCACCAGTATACTTAATGTTTCATGGATATATGCCATCCAGTGCCAAGGATTTGTGCACCTTTAGGGTTCTGAGCCCCAACATGACACCATCCACCATGTTACTTTCCTCTATCATACTTATTTTGCCCCATACTCTGCCCATCCTCCCTTTTGGCACTGATCTATCTTTCCCTTTATTTATTTAGTTTTTATTAACCAAGTAAGTGTAATAGACAATTAAATGCCTATTTTCAGGCACAACTTAAGAGTTTTCAACAGATAAAAATATTTTGGCAACTATAATACAATACAGTAACCTTTAGTAAAGGTAAAGAAAAGTATTCATTCAATACCTCTGCCTTATCTTACATCTTTCCATCCACCCTTCCCCTTCTTCAGTTTAGCTATGCCCTCTTTTGCAACCCTTTTTTCCCCTAATGTATATGAAGCAGGCCTTGTCCCCTTCATCCCCTGACTATCTTCTCAGCCTACCTTGCCTTCTCCATTTAACTTTCCTTATCTACCCCCCTTCTGGAACAATCTGTACTTCCTATAAAAGGCCATCTTTGCCTTAACTATCCTGTTCACCTCACTGTTAAACCAAAGCAGCCTCCTGGATTTAGCTTTCTTTTCCCTCTGCTTAAGATAGATTTCTGTAGCTGCTATGATTCCATCTTTGATCATGGTCCACTCTGAGTCAATGTTCAGGTCCTCACTATGGCTACCTGGACTTTCCTTTAGTATGCCACCCATCCTGCTGAAGTGAGCATTTCTAAACTCCTGCATATGCATTTTCATATTAAGGATCTCCTTCCTATATCTATGTGGAACCATACTGCAACAGCCTAAGTAAATTACATTGACTGGTATCCCTTTTCTTGAGTTGCACACTCCATCATAGAAGGTCAGGAGATTGTTAAGCAAGATTTTCTCTTGGTAAAGCCATGTTGTCCCTTGATTTTAATCACTATATCTCTAATGTTTTCCACCAGAATTGCTTTGATTACAGTTTCCTTTTCTATACTTAAAATACCAGGAATATAGAAACATTGATTCTGTTGGGAGAAAAGGATCCAGGCCCAGGTCCACCTAGTCTGCCCTTTTCCCTGCCTATTCTGACGTCTCTCAGATGTTATTGATGATGTTACTTCTTATAGTCCTGTAATTAGAATGAAACTGTCTGTCACATTGTATATAGTAGATGGTTGCCAACATTTGCAGCTTTCCTGTCTACCAGTACCTTCCTATATTAATAAAGCTGTTATCGATTTCAGTTAAGGGAGCAACCAGATCATTAAGCCAGTATATTAATGATTTCATTAACGATTGTATCTTGGCATGGGGATTTTTACATTCAATAACTCTCTTACCCTTTGTTTACCTACTGTACTTCATTTGTTATCGCTAATTCCTCCTTATTAGCTCATTCGCTTTCCCCACCATTCTCTATAGAAACTGCAATACCTTATTTTTAGAGGGTTCTTGCATTTATCCATTTTACAGCTGGGTATACTGAAACACTGAACAGTTAAGTGACTTGCTCAGGGTCACACAGTGGGTAAGTAGCTCTGATGGGATTTCAAGGTGGTCTCCATGTTCCCAAGCCTGTACTCTAGCCACTAGAACATGCTGTTTTGTTTGAAATGTTGGACCTGGAATACATTCCTAACAATGAACAGCTCATTTTCATGTATCTCCTAATAAGAGGATATAAAAGGAAAACTTTGTTTGAAAAGTATAGCAAAAAATGGGTAATGTAGTTACATAGGCTTTATAAAACATTACTGGCAGTTATGTGCATATATCTGTACTTTGCATGTATTTGAGTGTTTGTCTGTGATTATCTGGCCTAGTGGTTAGTGAGCAGATATTTGAACTTTGAGACACAGATTTTCATCCCATTAGCACCACTTACTTTTTAACCTGGTTTGGATAAGGTTCTCGTGGATACAAGCCCCATCCTTGATGCACCGGCAGCCCATGGAGACACAAATCCAGCAGTGTGGAGGGTCCCCTGGATGTACTGCTGGCTTCTTGGTATGTGCAAGCTGCTGTCCAGTGCATTCTAGTGCACATTGCTAGAGTTCAGGAATTTTTGTCTAGGGCATCATACAGTGTATTTAATTTTTTGAGTCCCAAACCCCCAAATTCAAAACCTACCAGAAGCTGAGATGGGGGAGCAGAAACAAAGGTTATAACACAGACAGAACTGTGTCTCTGGGGAGCAAGTTTTGAACCCCACATCCACCACCATCTATTTTACCTCAAATAAGAAAAACAGTAAGCAAGCAGACAAGCTGAAAAAACACAGCCCTTTACAACTGTGGTATAGTACAGTCAGACAGCTGAAGTGATTAGCAGACTTAATAAAGGGAATGCATTCACAGCAAAAAGAACTGGTAGTCAGGTAAAGGTATGCATTGCATGATACATGCAGACCCCTGTGTTCTAATGGTCATGGTGGTTCAGGAGTCCATGAGTTGTGGAGAAGCTATCCACAAGGACTTTGGTAAAGAGAGGAATAGTAGCCTGTAGTCCCTGCAGATGCTCCCTGAAAGAAGTCCCAGAAGATGCCCTTTTGATGGTTATATGCAGATGGTAATTTACATAGGGGTCACTAAGTCATATGCAGAAGAACTAGGGGGTTGAAGTCTGTCCCATGTCACCTTAGCTGAACCTGATGGGCTCAGCCAGGTCCCACAACCATGCAGTCTTCAAAAAAGTGCCTGTCTGCAAATGAAATGTCTGCTAACATGACTATTTCTTGATGGGTTGATGACTGCAAAGATCTGTCTTTTGCTTCTATGCTCCAGATGCACATCCTGGCATCCCTTGAATGATGGGCTTTCTCACCCATGGTGTTGCTTTACTACTGACATGGAAGTCGCTCAGTAGTAGGATTGCTTGATCAGCTGGTTTTACTATACAGAGTGCATGTGCATGCTTTCATTCATGAGAAGGTGGCCAGCCATAGAAGAGGGCTGGTTGTGTCTGTCACCTTCTCCTCTACCTACAACTGGGTGTTGGTGTGGGGATTGGAGGGTGGAAGCAGGGTCCTGCCATGGTGATGGGGTGGTGGGGACATCAAGTTATTTCGTTTAGTGCAAACAAGCACATTTTATGTTAAGAAAGATGGTGTCTGGCCATATAGGAGGGTGGGTTGTGTAGGTTACCCATCATGGGATAGTAATAAAATACTAAACCTATTGAGGGTGCTGGGGATGGGAGAAGGGTGGGATGGGAGTTCTCAAAGAGGGTGGAGGAATGGTGATTTATATTCAACTGGATTTAGGCTGGGGTGGAGGGGGGGTGGGTGCTGTTTTTTCTTAATACCCGAATACCAAACACCTGTTCCCAAATATTTGGCTTCCAAATACCGAATATTCAGCTGAATATTTGGGAAAAGGTATTTGCACACCCTTACTTCATACACTGAGCAGCTTGCTTCAGGTCACTGGTTCCTTTCCTCATCAGATTCGGTGCTCTTTAAATCCCCTAAACTGTATTCGGTCCTTAGGTTCTTTCTTCCTGTGTGCATAACCATGCACTTCTTCACATTAAACCTGAGTTGACACATGTCTGACCACTTTTAAGCTTTGCCAGGTCACTCTTTAGTTCCTGTAGAGACATTGCAGGAGGATACAGTGCAGGCAGAATAGGGTTGGCAACTATATAGATGGTAAGGTAGTGCATATATTACATTATGGAGTTATAGAAAACTGATGGCAGAAAAAGGCAATTGGTCCATCTAGTCTGCTTGTAATGCCCTATCCTACCCCAAGAATGATGGTGATGATTATGATGTGCTGGCAAGTACATTACAAGCATGGAAGACACAGGTACTGCAATGTGGGCAGAAAGACAAAGATGGGAGTAATACGGGGATGCATTCAGGGTAAAGTAGATAGTACAGTGTCGGTGTCCTACTTTCTGCTTGTCAATGTTTTCATAGATAGAAAGATGAACATATGCCTAGAAAAGCTACAAAATCAAAAAAGACTGATCAGGAAAATGAAATCCATTTTCAATTTGATAAATGAAAAAAAAACTTTAATAACATAAGATTTTTAATTATTCATAATAGTAGACGTGATTGCCCAGGAACTCAAATAAAGGTATGTTGCTATATTCCTCCTTGTACAATAAGATGCACAAAATAGGTGGTATAGTACCTTTTATTGAACCAACAAAGTTTTGTTCAGGAACTAAAATTGTTTTTATGGTCCATGCTTGATAGTGGCTTTATTTACTTGTTTTTAGGTGCCATCAAGTGTAGCTTGTAAATGCCTTGTCTGTTTATGCAAACTCTTATCAGCATCTGGTAATATTTGAGGTACATTCACACTGAGTGATTAGGCTGCATTGTGTCGTTGCTGATGTCAGTAAATTGGCTTTAGGGCTAGACATAGGGTTTCAGATCTATACAAATCTCAGTTTAGACCCCAGTATGGCAAATTGTTTCTTCATTACTACAATTTATGTTGTATAAGAGAAACTTTTAGATGTCATTGCTGCTATCGGTGATAGCATTTCAGGGCTTATACTAGGAGTAATGCAAAAAACTCTTGTGCACCTCCACTAATGGAACCTTGTTACGACTTTAATGGATGTCACCTTGAGACAGACAAAAAATCCAGGCACAACTGCATCAAGAACTGCTGTCAAATGTAACCCATTAATAGTAGTTTATTTAGGTGAGCAAACTGGAGAAAAACTAGTACCAAACACCCCAATACCATTGCTGGCGATATTGGACAGCATTCTTGATTCCATTCTCTAAGACTTTTCATCTGTCCTCCCTTGTAATAGGAGTGTAAGACCATGGAACTGCTTGTTATATGTTGCAGTCAACTAACTTTGTTCTGGCTCAAGGCGTTAAAGCTTGTGTAGGTTTGAATGCAACATGTTAGTTAGCAGTGCTTCCAGATGCAGCAGAGTTCATTACATATTGCATCACCTTACAGCATCCCCCATCCATTGCCATCTGGGTGTATGTCCATCTCATAGGCTAGTGATGTACATGTGAAGAGATGTTAGAAATCTGATCTGCCTAGTTCCTCCTGTTTCCCTCTGCTCTCCAGTTCCTTAATGTGCATCGCAGAGGCTACACGCACCTTGCCTAGCTCCACAGCCAGCATCTAGAGAGATAAGACAAACCTAGCTCACCTTCCTGAATATTGATCTTAACATGGGGCTAAAGCAGGCAGTTGCTGTGTAGGGTAGCTGTTCTGTGATGCAATGAACTGTTAAAAAAATAGAGGAATAGCTTATTTTAAAGAAAAACATAGATACAGATAGCTCAGTTGTTATTACATTGCTCTCAGGTAATCAGATAAAGACAAAGGCCTTGAGCAATTTAACTTCATTCACTTCAGGCACTTTCAAGCACTGGCTCTGCTTATATTGGTGATGTTAGAGAAGTATTTTGACCACTAGGATAAAGTGTTTTGCTCACGTGGAGCATACTGGTATTCATAGCTTATTGCTCGACATATTGTAGGCACCTTAAGAGTGTTGTCTAGCTGAATCATGCATTCATAGCTTAGGATTATGGCTCATCTGATCGTAGACACCTTTAAGATTGTTGTCTAGCTGAATCATGTTTAAATCAACCTGGTGTTTGAGATTTTAAATGGCACTGCACGCCAACAATGCTTCTCCCTCCCTCTCCTAGTCAGGCCTGAACTTGAGACCCCTTGTGAGCAGTCCCAAGATTCCCCAACTTGGGTAGGGCCCCTTGTGAATGGACCCTACTAATGCACTGGATCCAATGAATATACTCTATAATTTAATTTTGTTGGCAGTACCTGTGCTGTGCCCTATTCATCTCGGCAGTTCTGCGGCTCCAGTCACACCACTTCCTGCATGTCATCAAGGTGCTCAGTGGACAGGCTCCTCTAACATCCCCACTACTTCAGCACTGCCACTGCAATTCTGGAGGTTACCGCCACGGGCACTCCTGGTTGCTCATTCCAGTTCACTGCCTAGAAGGACATCTCCCTTCCATGGGGGCTGATGAGAGCATCTCTGTTCCCTGGGATCTCCACCATGTTAAGAAGAGCTCAAATCATCGTGCATGTTTTCAAGGATCACCACCATCTTAGGTGACGAACCCCACATGTCGCTGGACCTCTCTCACCATCTTACATGGCAATCTTTCATGGCAAGCTCTTGATAAATCAGCCATTTAAAGGGCTAACCAAGTGTCCCACAGACACAGTTATCATGCAATGAGCTAGAGTAAGCCACCTTAGAAACTACCTGTAAGGGCCAGCACCAATGTAAATGCTGTGCCAGGGAGAAGCAAAGAGTAAACAAACCCCCACCTCGATAGTGGTGATGGGGGGGCAATATGTTCTGGGAGATCCACACTTAAAATCTTCATCCTTGCCCAGTAAGCTCGGCCGTTCCCTGGTACCTTGTACCGCTGAAGGCGCATAGCCTGCAAGGTACGTTCTATCGACCTCCCTGCCTTGGCTCTCTCTGCTGGGTTGGGACCTAGTAGAGTACCATCCTGCACAGAAAGTGGCTGTTCTCACTTCTTATTTTTTGAATCTGCCTGCCATTTAGAACTCCTGGGGACTGTGAGCACTGCAGCTGCGGCTAAGCGATACAGCTCCTCTAAAGCATTATTCTCGTCGACGTTTCATGCCGGCTCCCCACCCTCCTCCCACCTCACCCACCCTGGTTGACCCTTTAGCTATATGGGCTACTGCGGGTCATATGACTAAGTGTCTACTTTTCCATTGGCTCCTTATACTCCTCTCCCACTAGGGGCAGCGACCCTATCTCTACTAGGCAGCGACTCTGGCAACTCCCTAATCAGCCCGCCTTCTTGGCTGCGCTGTAACATAGAATCCCTCTGTACGTGTGTTCTCTGGCCTCCGTGAATCCTCAGACCTGATGCTTGGTATAATCCTTTTGGCATTTCTCCTTCTTCTTGGTACCTATGCACCCCTGCTCCTGCTCTACTAAAATGACCCTGTATTGGTACACCTGTCATTCTATCCTAGCTCCCCTCATCTGCCTGTTTCTCCTGCTTGGTCTTAACAGTATCACCCAGTCTCTACCTATTACTGAAGAACATTGTACACCATCAACTAATGACTTTTAGCTTTTCTAATCGCCTTCTCTCCTGCCATACCCATCTACCTATTACTTACTGCGTACTCTTGAAAAAAGGATGTACCTACCTATCACTCCTTTTCTACTTGCAGCACAGTGAAAAACAAAAAAACATGTTATGTTCCCTAGAGCCATGCTTGAATTCCTTGCCCAAAGACTACTCATACTGGCTGGTGACATTGACTCTAACCCTGGTCCACAACCTAACACTCCACTGACAGCCACAACTAAAACAAAAAAAGGCCTAGTACTAGCCCATATGAATATTAGAAGCCTCTTGAGTCACTTGACTGAGCTTGAAGTCTGGGCAAGGTTGGTAAATCCTGACATCCTATGCCTCACCGAAACATGGTTAAAACCTAATGTCTCAGATGCACATTGCTACCTGCCTGGGTATACTATCGTTCGACAAGACCGGTTTGGTTCTAAAAGGGGGGGGGAGGTGTTGCCATATACTACAAAAATCACCTTTCTCTTAGTATTGTTCCTAACTCTGGTCCTCATATGTGATGTGAATCACTGCATGTGACATTGACACTTGGGGCAAAATGCCTGCACATCTTATGTGTATACAACCCTCCCACTGGTGGGATGGACGGTCTCCAGAACCTACTTCAGCATGTATCTCTAACTGTGAACATGAATGAACCATCCTACTAGGGGACGTTAATTTGAACTAGCTGGGACCACATCACAGTCTCCTTGCATCACTGATCCAAAAGCACAATTTTCATCAACTAATAACTGAGTGCACTAGAATGTCTAATTCACAATCAGGTACACTATTGGACTGGATCCTCACCAACAGACCGGATCATGTATCTAAAACAGCAGTCCTAGTTGACTCCCTGATGGACCACTCACCCACGGTCTGTCACTGGTGTTCCTGCCCACCACCTGCTCCTCGTTCCCACCTGATTACCTTCACTAACTATGCTGCTCTGGATGTACAAGCCTTTCTCTCTGACATCTCTAGCATTGACTGGTCTGAAATCTTTTTTGCAACCAATACTGAAGCTGCCCTGGATATGTTCCTCACCAAGTTTGGAGAAGTACAAAGGAGGCATGTACCAAAGACAATGAGAAGGGTCAGAGGTCAGAATCCAGATGGTTGGACAAAGAACTCTATGCAAACTTAAAACCAGGGACAAGCTCTGGAAACAATACAAAATAACTGGACTACCCGGGATCATCTCATGTATAAACAACATAGAAGTGGCTGCAAAAGCATATCAGACTTGCCAAAAGCAAATATTGCCAAAACCTATTGACTAGCTCATGGAAATTCTGGAGTCATATTAAAACCTTCCTAGGAACCACCCAATCTGTCACCCCATCGGAAATGATACTCCAAGGGGTCCACTGCAATGACTACCTCACCATAGCCAATGCCTTTAATCAGCAATTTTCTGACCTATCTGCCTTTACTTCCTCCCTTAAATCCTCTGCTTCTCAGCATCACTCAACTGTAATTAGCACTGATTCTCAACCAGCTTCAGCTAAATCATTTTATTTTAAGGCGGTTACTTGGAATCAAGTTTTCAAACTCCTCAATACCATCTCGGATAACACTAGTCCTGGCTCTGATACACTGGAACCTCGTCTACTAAAAATGGCAGCTCACTTCATATCCCGTCCGATAGCCAGGATCTTCACTCTATCCCTCTCCACTGGCACTGTCCCTGAAATCTGGAAGGCTGCCAGAATCACTCCGATGTTCAAAAAGGGAGTAAGAATGATACATCGAACTATAGACCAATTGCCATCCTATCAGTCCTTAGCAAAATTCTTGAAAAAATAGTATCCACACAGGTCATTGAATTTATTGAATCCTCTAATGTGCCCAGAAGCACAACATGGCTTCAGGAAGCACCACAGCACCACGACTGCACTGGCGAAATTCACCTCTGATGTACTCACTAATATGGATAAAGGCAGCTAACAGGGGCTGTGTTCATTGACCTTACAAAGGCTTTTGACCTCGTTGATCACCCATGGCTGCTTGCCACCCTCAGAAACCTGGGCTTCTCATCCCCTGTAACTATGTGGTTCAGTAGTTACCTTACCAACAGGTCACAAGCAGTCAAATTTAACTTGGCTATCTCTGACAGTACTGTGATCAATATTGGGGTTCCATGAGGGCTCTATACTTGGACCTCTCCTCTTCTCATTATTCATAAATTACCTCCCCAATGTCATAACGTCTGGTAACTCACTCCTTTATGTGGATGACCTAGTTATCTATTCCTACTCAGACAATGCTACCAACCTTAATGCCGCTCTGATGTCAGATTTCCACTTGGTACAACACTGGCTAAATACTCATCGCCTAGTACTCAATTCTAATAAAACTAAAGCTATGCTCTTTGGGTCACTCCATAAACTAAGAACCTGTTCATCTTCACTCAATATTCTTGATATAAATGGTACCCCACTGGAGACTGTAAGTTCTTTCCGTTATCTGGGTATACAGCTTGACCAAAATCTTGACTTGAATCAGTATGTCCAGGAAACTTGTAAAGCTGTCAACTGCAAACTGGGGGCTGCCTACAGGATAAACTACTTGCTCACTCCCATCGCCAAACTTGCCATTGCCAGGGGAATCCTATTACCTACCTTGTCCTATTGTGCTCCCATCCTAACTATGGCTAACAAAACAGTACTACAAAAATGGGACACTACCTTTAACAATGTCTGTAGATATGCATCAAAAGCGCCACGCCTGAAACACCACTGTCAGCTTTATAAAGATCTAGGCTGGCTGTCCCCACCTCCACCAGGCAATATTATCTCTGCTGCCTCTCAGACTCTATCATTAGAGTGGCGAAACCAGCTACTCTATCTGAACTGCTCCAGCGGTGATACCATTCATGGAACTGAGATCGTCCGACAAATCTCTGCTAACTGTTCCCTTTGCCAGACTACCAAGGGCACTGGGGCATTCAGATATGCTGCCCCCCACTCATGGAACTTGCTGCCTATGGACCTAAGGAGTGCCCCCTCACACCCTGCTTTCAAACAAAAACTACGATCACACCTTGCCTCTGTGGACCAATGCACGTGTTTTGATCCCACTTAAAATCCTTAGTCTCTGTTCTCCCCCCATCTAGACAACCTCTGTGTTCCCTTACAAATGTCTACTTGCTATCCCTCACTAAGTTTTATGCCCTATATAGTTACTAGTTCCTATCTGCCTGCACTTTACATGTTTTACAAATGCATCCTGTATGGATCCTCTGTCCTATGATATCATGTCTAATATCTCTATAATGTCTAGTCACTGTGACTCTTATAAATAAGTGTAGTAGGTACTCCACTTATAATGGGTCCATCGATTGTTTTTTGTTATGATGTGCTTGCCTAGCAACTTGCTCTACTTTCTCTTGTATTGTATATGTAATATGTATTACTCAATTGTTACCATTGTTGTCCCCCTTGTGTTGCACTGAAAACCAATGATGTTACTGAATGTAAGTGATTACTGGTCCTCCCTATCTCCCCCTCCCACTCCCTCATGCTCCCAACCTCTCTGACCTTTGCCGATTCCAGTTCCATAGCTCTGGGTTCTGCTTACTCCTTTGTCCCACTATAGCCATAAATGTTCTCTGACTCCCTGTCTCTCGTAAGCTTCCCTACCTCCTATGTGCCTTGCTGACTATAGCTCCTTAGTTTCTGGTTTTACTTGCACCTCTTCCCACTTGAGCTATTATAACGCTATCTGGCTCCCCTATCCCACTCCCTCACGCCCCCTACCTCTCTGTACCATGCCGTCTCAAGTGTCATAGCCTTCAGTTCCAACTAAGCCTTTTCATACATTTCCCACTCCCTGTATGCTCCTCCACCCCTCTGCCTTGCCGTTTGCAGTTCCATAGCTGGTTTAACTCACGCCTTTTCCGCCAAAGCCGTAAACTCTCTGTTCTCCTCTCCTACTTCCTCACGCCCCCTACCCCATCTGTGCCTTGCCACTTATCAGCTCCACAGCTCGGTTTCCATTTGTGCCTCTTCCCGCTAAAGCCGTAATAGTTCCCTGGCTCCCTTTCCCACTCTCGTATGCTCCCCTACCTCCCCGCACCTGGCTGATTCAGTTCCACAGCACCAGTCTTTTCCATGTCTTTTCCCGCTAATTGCTGTATTTTGCCCATGGCTCCTCCCCTCTCTTTCCCATATGCTCCCCTACCTCTTCTAATGCCTTGCCATTTCGGCTCCTTAGATCCAGATCTTACTCATGCCTTCTCCCACAAATGCCATAAATCGCTCTCTGGTTGGCCTTATTCCCTTCTTGTCCGAACCAGTTCTTGGCGCTGCTAACCCAGGAGTGTTCCCTTGACAAGCCTTTTCCCCTCCTCGGAGACCATGCCCTCAGCCTCCCCTGCTGGCCCATGCTCCCTAAGCCATTCTCCCCTGATCATCTACCCTACTCACACCTCTCTTCCCCCTTCTTCCCCTTCTAGTCACCCCTCCATTACCCTCTGTCCTCCCTCTGATTATTTTCTAACTGTATGTACTGCCCTCCCCTTCCCCTTCTCCTGCCTATCGCTTACACCTCCTTTCACATTTAGCCGTATCACTCCCCCACTTACCGACCTCTCCCTTCTCCCCCGCCGTCCCTCGGTTCCACCAGCCTGGATGCAGGTTGTAACCTTGTACTGCTAAAGCCGTACTCGACGTCACCTTTCTGCATTAGATTTCCTTCCCCTGTCTTGCCCATACCACCCTCAGAGCTCTGAATTACACCTCTTCCTTCCCTTCTTCACTTCTTTTCCCTCCTTTTCCTATACTGCCCCCCTCCAGTCCCCTTTTGCCCCCTTCTCCTCCCCTTTATCTTTAGAATGTATGCATACCTGTACTTGTTCCAATGAATCTCACTTGTACTGTGTAAATCTGAACTGTCTTACTTTGTACTGTAACTGTACCTCCGGTCGTGCCTGAAAATAGTCACCTGCCGGCTAGTGCACTTACCAGTTAACAAAAACTAAATAAAATAAAATAAATAAAAACACCACTGCCTATCTATCAGGGGCAGGAAGGAGCAGATAGTAATACTTACTAATTACAAGCCCACATAGAATTAAGTCAAGGGCTTGATAGCAGTACTGCACGGTCAGTCTGGTCATACTCTGTATCTGCTCTGACCGGCTACCCTAACCCATGATATGTCTATATGTATGTGTGTATATACATATACATATATATATATATATATATATATATATATATATATAGATCTATCTATCTATCTATCTATATTTAGGATTATTAAAGCACTTCTATGTTAAAGTCAAAATTTTGCATGTTAATAACTTTGGACCCATTCAACAGATCTGCCTGAAATTTGGTACGCATGGTAAGCTATGGTAGATCTCTTGATTGTGGTCAGACTTACGGTCTTTGCACTCGAAAACACTGAAAACGCAAAATTATTCAGTTTTGGAGGCAGTTTTGGGGATTTTGTCTGTGGCCCTGCACAGCTGTCATGTGGCATGCCACTCTACAAGACAGATCATCTGAAAGAGCTTGACTGGCTGAACATGCCACTTTTTGTTTGGTGAAAAAATATTAAGGCATTCAAAAGTTATACCACTTTTAAGCTCCCATTATAAGTCAATGGGAAAATTTATATGGTTGTTTTGTGAACAAAGAATGGGGTTTGGTCCATCTCATCCCACCTGGTGATCAAAGAATTTGCAGCCTCGAGGTCAAAGAATCTTTGTCCCCAAGAATTCTTTGACCGTGAGGTTCACCATCTTGTTTTTGCATTTCCGATCATAAAACATCAAATATCTCGGCTCAGGGGTCACGCCTGAATTAAAACTTGGATGGGTTTTACTCAGGGGACTCTGATCTGTCGACCCATGACTTTGGTTTGAGGTAAAATGGTCTTAAAATAGAGCTATAGTGTTTCAAAATCTTTTATCGTGAGCCTGCAAATTCTTTGATCGCGAGATTCTTTGATCGCGATCGTGCATCAGGAGGGAGGGACGAGATGGCCAAATTAAAAATTTAAATTTCTCAGCTCAGGGGTGCTCTAGGAAGACAAATGAGGGTGGGTTCTGTTCAAGGGCTGTGTTCTGTCGAACCATGGCAGTGGTTTACCGCATTTATCTCAAATTTTAGAGTTTCAGCATTTTTATTATTTGATTGTGAGCCAGCAAAATCTTTGATCACTAGCCTGCAAATTCTTTGATCATGAGATTCTTTGATCGCGATCATGCATATAAGTGAGGGCGAGATGGCCAAATTAAAAATCAAATTTCTCAGCCAGGGTTGCCCTAGAAAGACAAATGAGGTGGGCTCTGCTCAAGGAGCTTTGTTCTTAGAACCATGGTGGTGGTGGTTTACCACATTTCTGTGAAAATTTAGATTTTAAAATTTTTATTCTTTTAGTGAGTCTGCAATTTCTTTGATCATGAGACTGAAAATTCTTTGATTGCAGATTCTTTGATAGTCATCTTTGATCACGAGATAGGGACAAGATGGCCAGATTTTATAATGCATTAGATAGGCCAATTTTACTAATCTTTAACATTACTATCTCGGAATCGGTTTGGTCTTTTTACTTGAAATTTGGAGGGTATTTATGGCATGTCCTGTAGATGTAAATTAATATGTTAATATGTCAGAAAATATATCTTTTGTGGAGATATTGCATGCCGCAGTTTATGTTCTGTGGACAGCGTTTTGCACTGTGGTGATGGCTTGAAATTGATAGGATACCTAGACTTAGTGTCATGGATATAGTTTTCAATCATTGTGTCTATTAAATGTCAACAGGTGTGGAACTCTGACAATCTGATGAATGAAAATCTCAAACTTTGAAATGTTATATCTTGGACATGGTTTGGTCTTTTACATTGATATTTGGAGTGTCTTGATGGCATGTCCTGTAGATGTCAATTATGGTATTTAGGTGTTGCAAAATTAATTTTCTGCAGAGATATTGTGTCATGTCCTTTACATTTTACATATAGTGTTTTGCATTGTGATACTGCATTCAGATTTATAGGGTACATAGTGTTACTGCCATGAAGATAGTTTCACTGCTTATGTGTCTGAGATGTATGCTGTTGCTCAATTATGCCACTATCATGACTAAGCAATACATATCATATTCAGTAGTTGTACTCTTATCTTATGGAGATGTTTACAAGTTGGTGAGAGTGTGGGCCCCACCAACTTCCACAACTTCTTAGTTTTGTATTCTTTTTCAAAAGTAAGAAATTCTATGCAAAAACTTGTTAATGCATCATTTAGGTCAAGCACAAAAGTCAGAAATGAAAAATCTTTAGGGTTGCCCCTCCTCCCGGACATGCCAATGATCCCCAGATTGACAGATGACTGGTGTGTCATTGGGTCATGAGGCCTAAATGTCACCCCATTCTTTTGCTATCACTTGTCAATATGGAATGGGGTGACATTTAGGCTCACCACCCCAATGACACACCCTGCCATTTGCCAATCATGGGATGATTGGCAGGTCTGGGGGGAGGGGCAACCTAAAGATTTTTCATTTCATGACATTTTGTGCTTTTAACCCTAAATGATGCATTAACAAGTTTTTTTCATATATATATATATATATATATATATATATATATATATATATACATACACACACACACACATATAGTATATATATATATATATATATATATATATATATATTCTATGCAAAACTTTTTAATGCATCAGTTAGGGTTCTTCTACAGTAGAAAATTTGAATTTAGGGTTCCCACCCCTTGCACTCCACCCCCACCAATAGGCATCGGGGTGTGCATTGAGGTCATCGGCCCTAACTCTCACCCCATACCATGTGTAAACAAGCAGAGGTGGTGCAGTGTAAGGGAATGGAGTGAGAGTTAGGGCTGATGACCCCAATGCATAGTCCGATGCCTCTTGGTGGGGGCAGGCTGGGAGTGGGGTGCGAACCATAAAATCAGATTTCCTCACTTTTTTCACTATAGAAGAACCCTAACTGATGCATTGACAAAGTTTTTTGCCTAGAATTTCATTACTTTTTAAGAAAGAATAGAAAAGTGGAAAGTTGCGCAAGTTGGTGGGAGCGCGGCGCCCGCCCACCAACTTGTAGGTGTCTTGCCACATTACACACCCAATGACTAAAAAGTCCATTGACAACAGCAAGGGCAGCCACTAAACAAATGTTAATCTAGTAGAGCAATAGAAAACGCTGTCCACAAAATGTAAACTGCACCACAATATCTCTGCAAAAATATATTGTCCAACACATAAAGACCCTATTGACATCTACAGAACATGTCATCAACACCCTCCAAATTTCAAGTGAAAAGACCAAGCCGTGTCCGAGATATAACATGTCAAAATTTGAAATTTTCATTCATCTGAGTGGCACCGTTCCACACCTTTTGACATTTAACAAACACAACAACTGAAAACTACATCCATGACACTAAGGCTAGGCACCCTATCAATTTCAAGCCACCAGCACAATCCAAAACACTGTCTGCAACACGTAAAGTGCGTCACGCAATATCTCCACAAAAAAAAAATTTCTCCAACATATAAACACCATAATTCACATCTACAGGACATGCCGTAAATGCCCTCCAAATTTCAAATAAAAAGACTAAACCATTTCTGAGATATTCAATCTTAAAGATTGGTAAAATTTCCCTACTATTCCATTATACAAAATCTGGCCATCTTGTTCCTCCCCTGCAATCAAAGATGGCGATCAAAGACTCTCACAATCAAAGAATTTGCAGGCTCATGATCAAAGAATTTGCAGGGTCATGACTAAAGAATAAAAACTGTTCTAATTTAAAATAAATTCAAAGAATTGCGGTAAACCACCACCATGGTTTGTCAGAACAAAGACCCCTGAGCAAAACTCACCCTCATTTGTCTTCCTTGGACACCCCTGGGCTGAGGAAATTGATTTTTTTATCTAGCCATCTCATCCCTCACTCATGATGCACGTTCATGATCAAACAATCTCGTGATCAAAGAATTTGCAGGCTCGCAATCAAAGAATTTGCTCGCTTGTGAACAAAGAGCGAGGGATGAGATGGCCAGATTTAAAATGTATTTTCTCAGCCCAGTGGTGCCCTAGAAAGTTAAATGAGGGTGGTTTTGCTCAGGGGCTTCGTCCTGCCCCATCTGAATAAAAAATCATGTTATCGTTCCTTTTACTGCTGATGCACGATCGCGTCAAAGACTCTGCGATCAAAGAATTTGCAGACACTCGATCAAAGATCATTAGCGAACCACGAATCATAGATACATAGATACATAGACAGTGTCAGGCAGATAAGGGCCTATGGCCCACCTAGTCTGCCCATTTGAGCTTGTAAGTTCAGTTTATGTTTTTCTAGAAGTCTGTTGTCCCTACCCTGACCTCCAGAATTCCTTTATGTCTATCCCATGCATTCTTAAATCCTGTGATTGTTTTAGCCCTCACCACCATCAAAGATTTTAAAGTTCATAACTCTATTTTGGACCAATCTGGATGAAACCAAAGGCATGGCTCAATAGATTGAGCCCCTGAGTAAAACCATCCAAGTTTTACTTCAGAGCCCGAAAATTTGTGTTTATCTGATTGGACATTTTAAAACAAGATGGCGGACCTCTTGATCAAAAATGTTTACAATTCTCAGGGACAAAGATTCCTTGACCGTGAGGCTGCAAATTATTTGATCACCAGGCTGGACAAGATGGCCAGAACCCCATTCTTTGTCCGCAAAACAAACATATAAATGTTCCCATTGACTTATAATGGGAACTTAAAAGTGGCATAACTTTTGAATGCCTTAATATTTTTTCACCAAATTAAAAGCGGCATGTTTGGCCATCAAACCTCTTTCAAATGAGCCATCTGACAGACCAGCATGCCACACAACAGCCATGCAGGGCCACATCCAAATCCCAAAAGCTGCCTCCAAAACAGATAATTTTGCATTTTTCAGTGTTTACGACGCAAAGATCGTAAGTCCAACTGAACACAATCTGGCAGATCAAGAGATCTGCCAAGCCCCACCGTGCATACCTAATTTCAGCAAATCCATTGAATGGGTCCAAAGTTATTAATGCACAAAATTTTGAGTTTAACATAGAGGTAACCACTGAACCCTAACTGTAATGGTGCGACCATGCCACTATAAGATATATTTATTTATTTATTTGTTTATTTATTTATGACTTTGATAACTGGGTGAATGCACTGATCACAGGGACCATTTTCAGGCACAACCTGGGCCATAACACATGGCTCAGGGTGACAGTGGAGCAAGGTAACAGTAATACACATGAAACAGATTAGATACAAGCAACAATAGTAAGCACAATATACAGGTTTGATACATAGGTCCATTTGAGAACAGTGAATACAAGGTTTCAATATCGGACATGAGGAGATTTGGTACAAACAACAAATCATAGGCACAGTGTACAACGTGTGACTGCATCGTCCAGTGAGCAAGTAAATACAGAATACTTAGTAATATATATATATATATATATACACAATATGTACAGGCAAGGAAGTCAAATATTACTGTGAGAAATATGATATAACAGTTGTAGGCAGGGAGTTGACTAGTATGGGTAGGTGGGTAACCCCTGGGCTGGGGAGTTGACTAGTGTGGGTTGGTGTCAGACCCCATGGATCAGCGGCAGAATGAGTTTGCCTGCAACCAAACTTTAAGGTGGGCTTGAAATTGAGTGTGACAATGGAACAGAGTTCAGCCAGTAGTTTGTTCCACTGCAAAGGGTAGCTGCAGACCAAGCCTGCTACCTATGTTGATGGATACCCTAGGAACAGCTAGAAGGGGAGTACCATTAGAGCGGAGGTTGTGGAGGAGCATTCTGGTTTTCAGAAGGACAGTTAGGGGGATTCTGGAGCCATGCAGATGACTTTATCTACCCTGCAGCAGAGGGCTAGGTCAAAGTGACCTTGTAGCAGTAGCAATCCAAGGGTATTATAGAGGGTACAGTGATGGGTGGAGAATGGAGCAAATAAAGTAAAGTGACAGGCATTGTTGTAGGCAGCGGAGAGTTTGGCCATGGCAGTAGCTGAGGTCCTGCCATAAATAGGGGAGCAGTAGTCAAGAATAGGGAGAAGATTGCCCTGGACAATGGCTAGTCTGGCTTCAGGGGTATGGTATTACCTGAATCTATAGGTGGCATCTAACTTTTGATTGAATCTTCTGACAAGGGAATTTGCATGCTCATTGAAAGTGAGGGAGGGGTCACAGTGTTCCTAAGTA
The DNA here is from genome assembly GCA_016271365.2 of Neoceratodus forsteri. Classification (NCBI taxonomy): domain Eukaryota; kingdom Metazoa; phylum Chordata; order Ceratodontiformes; family Ceratodontidae; genus Neoceratodus; species Neoceratodus forsteri. The sequence continues at coordinate 953,843,243 of CM028134.1, forward strand.
TTTGTAGATGTTGACATCTCTCAGGGCTGGGCTGCCTGGGGTGAGAATGTAAGGGGCATGATTTTTAGTTTTGGCCAGAAAGGGCTTAGATCTGAACAGCACGGATTTAGTTTTTTTAGCATTTACTAAGATGAGGTTTTTTGAGAACCAGCTGTGGGCCGCAGCATAGTTCTGTGAGAGATCTGAGGAGATTGCGGCCATGGATTTGTCACTGTGGAAGAGAACAAGGTTGTCAGCATACAGGAGAGAGTGACAGTTGAGGCAGTCAAAGGGAAGTGCATTAAAGAATAAGGAGAAAAGGAGGGGACCCAGGATTGAGCCTTGAGGGACCCCCCACAGAGACAGGCAAGGTGGGGAAGCAGGTTTGACCAATACACAAAAATTGTGAGTGATTGGTAAGGTAGTTAGTGAACCAGCGTGTGATTTTTTGAGAACAACCAAGGAGGCTAAGCTTGGAGGTAAGGAGAGCATGATTAACCATGTCAAAAGCCTTTGAGAGGTAGATGAAGACAGCCCCGGTGGCTTTACCATTATCCATGTTAGAGAAGATGTGGTCTGTCAGAAGGGCAAGGACAGTGGCAGTGGAATGATTCTTGGCAAAAGCCATGCTGTTGGTTGCATAGAAGGGTGCATCTGCCAATATACTCAGTGAGCTGATTGTGGACTGCTCTCAGTAGTTTACTGAGATGAGGGAGGATGGATATGGGACGGTAATTGTCGTAGGATTTGGGGTCACCAGATTTAAGAATGGGGATAACCTTAGCTATCTTCCATGGGTCAGGCATGGAGGAGGTAGAAAGGGCAATGTTAAAGATGAAGGTGAGTGGCCTGGCAATTGCTGGAGAGAACAGCTTAAGGGAGATTGGAGATAGCACATCAGATCTGGAGAAGCCGTGGTTAGGTAGACTTTTAAGTAGCTTCACTGTGTTGTGTATGGAGAGGGCTTTTAAACAGAATGGGGGTATTTGCGGGTGAGTGGCAGAGATGGAGAAGGATGGCAGTGTATCAGGTATTAGGGCTGAGCTTTGAGGTTGGGCAGTTGGCAGCTTATTTAGGTACATGGATAAGTTGGTGAACTTGCAGTTGAAGACACTGGCCACATCATGAGGGTCGGTCAGCAGCCTGTCCTGGGAGTTGAGATGTGGTGCAGCGTAGCTGGGGTGGGGGTTAAGAAGGGAGCTGATTGAGTCCCAGAATTTTCTAGGGTCTCCAAGGTTGGTCTTTTGCAGATTGCGGAAGTGGGTCTGTTTCAAAAATTTGGCCGGTTGTTTACATTTGTTCCTCATGCACCTGTAAGCATCCCAGAGGACAGGAGAGGGGGCTGCTTTGAAAGTGTAACAAGCACGGTCTCTGGCCTTCATAAGGGTTAGGAGGTCTTTAGAGACCCAACACGAGCACCTGCCTCTGACCCTTCTGGTGGTGACAGGGAAAAAGCAGTCCTGGAGTGTTAGTAGAGTCCGGGTAAATGTGGAAACTGCTGTGGCTACATTGGAAAGAGAAAAAAGCATAGACCAGTCGAAGGACTGTATATATATTACGGTAGCACGGTAGTGCTACCATAGTAGGATTGAGTAACCCTTTTAATGTTAAATGGTGAAACTTTGCACCTTAATACCTTTGCCACCATTCAGCAGATTTGCTGGAATTTTGGCAGGCACATCACATAAACATAGATCTTGGGATCTGGCAACCTTTGCACCAGTCGGATATACGGCTGCAGAGTTATTAAGCGACATCCGTGTACGCAATTACAGTTTTTTGTGCATTCTTTGCACGTGTCTAGAGGTCGCATGGTTTGTGTGACTGGTCCGCAAACTTCAGGGAACATGTAGCCGGGGTCCCCAATGTGCCTTTTGAAGATTTTGTGAAACAATATTGAATAGTTCAAAAGGTATTCAAAAAACAAGTTCCCATTATAAGTCAATGGGAAAGTTAACAAAAAGTTTGACACTTTCGCAAATACAGTTTTTAGTGTTGCAAATGTCCCTAGTAGTGTCGCAAATCTGCCATTTTCTTTTCAGTTACTGATCACAGAAATGCTTGGCAATTAAATTTGGGACCATCTAGGGATACAATTCTTTTTGTGTTTACCTATTCGAGCCCTGAGGATGCTAGCCATGTCATTATTTTGGGGTTAAACACCCAGAAATATGTTTTTCAAATTACTGGGAAAAGTAGTGTCGCAAAGTAGTGTCGCACTTGTGACACTTTCACAAATTTTTGTGAAAGCTTTTGCAAATCATGACACTACTTTTCTAGGCTATGGCCAAAATGACAAGAATTCTTTGCCCCCTTGCTGCAAAAAAATGGTTTTGTCTTTTGGCTGAAATTTGAAGGGGAGGCAGCCAACATCTCACAGATGTGCCTTTTGGTGGTTTGTTGACAAAATATTGCACAGATGTAAAATTACGGTACTCCGAAGTTGGATTTTTTTTCCCGTAGACTAACATGGTGGCGTCCGCCGCTCCTTTCGGGACTCATATCTCGGAAATGGTGCGAGATACAGAATTTTTGTTGTGACACTGCATAGCCCCATTTAGTGAAAACTTAGCCAGGAAACTCCTGAATCTTGCGAAATTTAATTTTTTTTTCTATGTTGCACGGTTCCTGAGATATAAGCAATTTAGTATTCCAACAGCTCATTTTCTGCTCCGAGGCCCATTATTATGCATACATTCTTTATACACACTGTGTTTCTCGATGCAGCTGTTGGCAAAAACAGAGTGTGTGCTTCTGTTACTGTTACAGTTAGCGTTTCCACTTGCATTTCCATACCCTTTTGTGCTACCATTCTTGTGTACGCCACCGTGCGCGTTACCCTTTGCATTCTCGTTTGCGTACACGCTTGCGTTTGCGTTTACATTTCTGTTTCCTTTGGCATTATTTCTCTGTTAATGTTACCATTTGCATGTCCAATTGTGGTACTGTGACTGTGTGCATCAAGGTTTTCGTTTCCTTACACGCTTGATCCTCCTTTTGTGTCACTGTTCGCTTTGGCGTCACTTTGTGCTTGGATTTTTACTAACGTTTGCTTTACCATTTATATTTCAGTCACCATGTGTGCAACTGTTAGCGGTTGCATTTCCCTTGCACTTACTGTTACTATGTCACAAAAAATCACGTGGTCAGGCCCCGCACTCCCACCACCACATTCCATTCACTATTTCTACTGCACATTCTCAAAAAGAAGGTAAATTAGAGGCAAAAACTCTGTGTAATGCATCAGTTAGGGTTTTTCACATCGACAAAAGTGAGGAAATTTGGTGTTAGGGTTGAAAGCCCCCCTTGCACCCCCCAGCCCGCCACCCCAACCGCCAATGGGGTGTGCATTGGGGTCATCGGTCCTAACTCTCACCCCATTCTCCTATACCTCAGCTTGTTTACACATGTGATGGGGTGAGAGTTAGGGCCGATGACCCCAATGCACACCCTGTTGGTGGTTGGGGTGGTGGGCTGGGGGTGCAAGGGGGGCTTTCAACCCTAACACTGAATTTCCTCACTTTTGTCACTGTGGAACAACCCTAACTGATGCATTAAATGGAGTTTTTTTGCCTCTAATACCTTCACCCCGATGTGCTCGAAACCAAAGCGTCCCTCTCCCTAACAGGGGGGCACTTCTTGCCATAATCTTCTCACTGACCCTCCTCTGGGTGGATAGGCTCATTGACACATGCCACCTTGAACCATGGGGCCATCTGCATAATAGCCCCCCCATGATTTTCACAGCGGTAACCCTATCTCAAGCACGCTTGCTCTCTCAATGGTGCAACAGATGGTAAAAAAGGGTATATGCTACAACCTGTTCTACTTTATGAGCAGGATGCATCGAAGGAACCTCGTCACCATACCCAGTAGTAAACTACTCAGCTTACTGGTAGCACTACTACTCCTGGCAGGAGATATTCAACCCAACCCAGGCCCCAATACCACCAATATCTTGGTGGCATAACCTCAGGACCCTCGCTGGGTGTCTTCCAAGGGTCTGAAGATAGCACATATGAATGTATGTAGCCTCAGACCTAAAATACAAGAAGTCCAAGCCTGGCTGGACCTCCACAAGCCTGATGTCCTAGCCATCTCTGAAACCTGGTTAAAAGCCCACATCCTTGATCATGAGCTAAAAGCACTGGGCTATAGCACCTACCGCAAGGACAGGGAATCCAAAAAAAAGGGTGGGGTGCTAATCTATACAAAGACTGACCTGACCGTGTCACCTCTAACCCTGCAGGGAAGTCTCCCTGCTGAGGGTGAAGGTATATTGATCCCCATAACCCTAGGACACACAAACAACTAACAATTGGCTGTGTCTACCATCCACCAAAGTCTGCCCTCAATCACTTGAAGCCATGACAAATGCACTGGCCCAAAAGGTAGCTACGGAGCTACTCATTTTGGGTGATTTCAACCTCAACTGGGCCCAGGACCCTGGCCATGCCTCGATGTCTCTGACCCATGAAGCAGGTCTGATGCAGGGCATCTCTGAACTGACCAGACTGAATTACAAAACTGGGAATCACACCACCCTGGACTGGGCTCTGGTGTCAAAACCTGCAAAAATCCAGAGTGCGGGCATAATGGCAGACTCCATGAGTGACCATTCCCCAATTTTCTGTATATGGAAGAACAGACCACCCAAGGTCCAGCCAAGAATCCTTATTGCCTGAGACTACACAAATTCTCGGAAGTACAATTCAATCACTACCTAAGTAGCCAGGACTGGAGCCCCATAACACTCCTCCCAACTCTGGCTGAGGCCTTGGAATACTTTCAGGACTTACTAAGTACAGCTGCCAACCTCTTCACTCCTATGAAGAGACTGAGGGCAAAAGGCAGCTGTTACAAGTGGATCTCTCTATCTCTCAAAGCTCCAATGACCACTCGGGACAAAGCCTGGAAGAAGTTCAGGCTCTCCACCCTCCTGGAAAATCTTGTGGAATACAAAGCCCTAAGAAACAAAGCCAAGAGAGCCATTAAACTTGCTAAAAGAAAGTACATCACACACCTCCAGAAAACTAGCTTAGGCAACCCTAAGCAATTCTGGAATCATGTCAATGACCTGATCAAGGGCAGCAAAAAGACTGAATCCAGCCCCATGGAGATCAACAGTCAGCTCACTACTGACTCTTCTCTAATATCGGCTGCCCTTAGCAACCACTTCACAGATCTGGAGGCCTACAAGACCGGCCAATCTTCCATGACATTGGCCCCAAGCTCAACTGAAGCAACACACTTTGAATGACCCTCTTTCCACCTGAGACTGGCAAAACACACTGAGGTCCTAACCCTCCTAAAGACGTTGAAACCTAAAGGATCAGGGGGACCAGATGGGATCAACCCTTGGCTACTCAATGCTGGAGCCACCTCCTTATCCAAGCCCTTAACCATGCTCCTTAACAGGTCACTGAGGGAAGATGCAGTGCCTGACCAGTGGAAACATGCCAATGTAGTCCCTATCCACAAAGATGGACTCAGGGAAAAACTAACCATCTATAGGCCGATCTCCCTTCTCTGCACACTTGCCAAGTTGCAAGAAAGACTATTCTACAACCAGCTCTGGGGCTACTTGGAAGGTCATCAGCTCCTTGCTCCCTCTCAACATGGATTCAGACCAAACCATGGTACTGACACTGCCCTCATTAACTTCTCAGATGAAGTGCTCAGGGCAATGGACAAAGGGATACTGACAGGTTCAGTCTTTATAGACCTGTCCAAAGTGTTTGACCTTGTCATCCACAATCTTCTGCTACAGAAGCAGCACAATGTGGGCCTAGATCTCCATGCCCTCAAGTGGTTTGGGAGTTATTTATCAGGCCGGACACAGAGGGTCACATGGAAGGGGGCCATGTCAGAGCCACTACCTCTAAAACAGGGAGTACCTCAGGGTTCAATACTAGGCCCCCTCCTATTCTCCCTATTTACCAATGAATTAAGTACCTGCTGTGGGGAGAGCTCAGTTGTACAGTACGCTGATGACACTGTCATTCACCGACCCTTGGGTGATGTGGAGCTCTGGTCCCTCCTCCAAAGGACCTCACATCCCTAGAGACATGGCTGTGTGAGAACAGAATGGTACTTAATGCAGACAAAACCAAAGCAATGCTATTCGGGCCAAGATCACTGGGACTTGACAGGTCCTCATCCCTCCGACTAACCACACTCTCTCTGGCAAAAGCATTAATGTAGTTCCCTCCCTAAAATACGAACTAACTCTGGATCAGTCTATCACCTACAAAGACCATGTGGACTAGGTCACCAGGACCCTGCATCGCAAACTCGGTACCTTGTACCGACTCAGGGACCAGCTCATCCCTGAGGCCAGGATCTCCATTGCGACAAGTGTCCTGCTCCCTACCCTGACCTATGCGGCCCTGATTATACAGGGCATGGCAAAGCAAGAGGTAGCCAGGATGCAAATCCTATACAGCAAAATAGCTCGGTTCGCTACCCAAGACCACCCACGACTTCACCACTGTGACACTCTGGCCCAGTTCTGGTGGCCCACATTGGCCACTCTCCTCCAATACCCATTGCTTGTCCAGGCCTAGAAGCTACCCAAACCCCCACTCCACCAAGCATAGCTGGAACCATAGCCATTAAACACAACCCTAGGAATTTAAGGACATCAGAATGAACACTACTAGAAGTCCCCAGAGTAAGGACCAATGCTGGCGGCAGATCCTTTTCTTGCCAAGCCCCCAGCCTATGGAACAAGCTCCCCCCAGTCCAGGACGCCTCCTCACTCATGAACTTCTGCACCAGGCTCAAGTCCCATATACTGGCCACAAGTTCATGCCACTGCCACGGCTCTTAAAGTATCCCCTTTTTCTGCATCAAACCTTCCCAAAGGTGAGCTGACCATGTACCTCCCTCTTGTATCTGGACACCTAGGGACCAATGCTACCTCATGTATATCACTATGCCAAGTATTACTAAGGCAAAACTATGTCATGATGATAACCATGTCTGTAACCACTGTCTGTAACCACCTTATGCTTGAACAACCTATGTAATCAAAAGTTTTTCTCCACTGTATTTTATCTTGTATTGTTATCCCGGGTCGTCCCTGTAAAAGGGACCTTCGGGGCTCAGTGGCCTTACCCGGTCACCAGAATTTAATAAATAAATATATATATATATATACACACACACATATGTGTATATATATATATATATATATATATATATATATATATACAGTGCATCCTACAGAAAGGTTTAATGGTACCTCTTTGTGCTGGTCATTACCACTCAGTGCGGTGCAGTAGAAAGCCGTCAGTGGAATACCACAGTGTTTCATGCCTGATTATCACAGATGCTAAAATGAATTCCTCAGTTAATCACAGGATGACTATGTGAGCCATCACTGCAATTCTGTAAGCCAAACTTGAGATCCACTTTATCCCCAGGAAATTACCAGCAGATGGTGTCTGTTTGCAATTCAGAAAACAATCAATGTGTTTTACCATAATGGTGAAATGGAGACTGCCAGATCGAGAGCTGCATTACTTTTGTTTTGTTTTTTGTTTAGAAAGAAAATAAAAATTATGCTTAGAGCTAACATTTTCATTGTTTCTTTATTTTTATTTAAAGTACTGTAGATCAGGGAATATAGTGACAAGAGAGAAGGAGGGGTGAGTGTGAAAAGTGCTAATTAATAAACAGCCTTGGCTCATTGTTGCTCGCATATCTTAATTTTGCATCTTCCCTTTTTTCCTGTCCCAGCACATTGAAATAGTCTCTCCCACTCCCTCCCTCTGTGTGCTATCCTACCCCCCCCCCCACTGGTATCATTCATAATTTCTGTTATTATTTTTTCGGAGCTTTGTCAAATAGCAGTGGCTTCTACAGTTTCAAAAAGTCCAAGTACTGTATAGGGAGTAGAATAAACTGTAAAAAAAAAATGCTAGGAGCTCTGTCAAAGCAGCCAAAACAATGACATAACCAGCTATCAAAGAGGTACAATATTGTACACCAAAATAAATTCAACAAAAGCATGTTGTAATGTGTAAAATGGCAAAGGAACAGGCAGAACACTGAGCCACTCGCTCTGTGTTGTCTGTCAATTTGCAATTTCCCACATTAAAACATTGAGAAAGTTACTGTCATGCTTTTGCTGCATTTATTTTTTGTATACTGTTTTGCTAACTGGTTAAGGAGCATATAACAGCAGAAGTAAAAAAGAATTGCACCACCACTTAGAGCCTACTGTGCAATATGTGGTTACTAGGGATCACAGTTATTGTTGGTGCCCAGAGCAAGTGAGCCCTTTGTCTGCATGTAGAGTAGACATACTGTACAGTAGTTTTCATTGGAGAGGGCAAGTGCAAGACTAAGAGTGCAAGCATGATCTCCCCTAATGACAGAAGTTTGCATTTTCACCAGTGTACAATATGGGCTGCAAGCTAGCAAGCATAAAAGCAAGAAGTGGAAGGTCAGACCCTCAGAAACTATAATAACTCCACCTCTTTTCCCAACATTGATACGCCAGCCAGATTACTTGCAAAAGAAAATACACCCCCATCCCCGATTAAAAAAACATTTCCCTGGTTGTCAAGTGTCCACTGGCCCCAAATCCCAGATGCTTCCCCAACTAAAAAAAACTGTCCCCATTAGTTTACTGCCAAAGAATCAAAATATTTTAAAACACAGGTGGGCATATCTTTGAAGAAGTAGTTGAAGAGGTGAGCAGGGAATACTGTGTTTGAAATACAGTAATGAGAGATGGTGGACTGTAAGTCTGGTAATTAAGAAAATGTTCAACACACAAAATAAGAAAATTTACCAGTGGGCTGAAGGGCCAGCGTGTCTCGGACCAAGGCATTTTAGTCTGTGCCCCTACAAAATATCTAGACTCTGAAAGGCTGGCATTTACATAATTATTAATTGCAAGCTGGGTAGCTCCTGACACCTGTTCTGCTTTGTTAAGAAATGTGGTACAGTACTGAAAATTTCAAACACAGTATTTCCCCATCCACCTCTTCAGCCACTTTTTCAAAGAACTGCCCACCTGCCTTATTGCTTTATTCTTTCATCCACAGGAGAGGGTACAAAATTGGTATATTTTCAAAAAAACATTATTAGTGAGTGTCATTAAATTGACAGCTCCCATTCACCACCTTGCCTTGAAAAGAAAACGATTGTCAACATAGTGTAAACCAAAACAAAAGTATTGGACATCTCCATCACCCATTCACTGTAATTTAAACATTGTACTGTAGTTCAATATCTGAAAGAATTTCTCTCTCGGTATACCCACGTTGATGCCTTCTGTCTATTAAGCATATTTTTTTCAATAGTTTACAGTACTTCAAGCTGTTTCCCTGCACCACACAAAGCATTGCGAATGACTGTACAGCACTGCAAATTTTCTGTTATGAATTCTCATATATAATGCATAACTTTTATTAATTTATTGTTTTTAACATAGCATCTTTGTTCTTGATTTGTGTCTGACCTTACTAAATGAAATGCATTATTGAAGGCTCTTTCAAATCTACAGGAACTGTTCTTTGCACCTCATTTTCTTTTGCTGATTATTTATTTTACTGTCTACTGATTAGTCATGTAAATATCAAATTTAAATTGGTGCAGGATGACTTTGTTATAATAAAACAAAATCTAACAAAAAATGCACATGATACATTCTTATATATATATACAGTAGATATCAATTTCCATATAACTGAACTTCTGTGGAGGGATGATCAAGGTGAATAACTAACTGCTCTACTGCTTACAGAATGCTATCAAGCAACACTTCATTCTCAAATATTGCAAGGTGTAAACAAATTTATTTCTGCCCACTACACATGTTTTAGAACTTCCCCAAACACCATTCCCTGATTTTGCCCCCCTTTTACAAATAATTAGTTTTGTACTGTATAGCACCCATCCCAGCTTCTTGAAGAACCCCCCCACCCAATCACGATGTTGTCTGGTTATAAAATTGCAATTCTAGTTCCTGACCCAAGTGGCAGAGTGCATTTCTTCTCTCACTGCTCTTCTTCATGTGGTGCCATTCCTACCCCCCTTCCTGATTTCTGCTCCCCATCCCAAAACAGTCAGCATAGCCCTCCTTTCACCTCCACTGCTGGTGCAGACAGACTTTCTGTGAAGAACGACTGTAATGTGTAATGTGTCACTGGAAGTTCATTCTGCACTGGCTGCATGGTCTAAATGCTGGAGTGAAGCCACTTGGTCACCGGGTTTGGTTCTAGAATATGTGATGGGATAAACTACTTATTTTCTTAAACAGAGCAAAACTGGGGATCAGGGGTGAGTGATGTTCTAAAACGTGTTGGGGCTGCAATTATCTTTTTACGCTTGACAACAAATGGAGACTGGAGATTGTGGAAGTTAGAGGCAATGCATATTTTCAGACTGTGCAACATCGGGGATGTCTCTATATACCATGTGTGTGTGTGTGTGTGCTAATTCATATGTTAGAAGCACAGGCTGACATGGGGATGGGAAGTGAGCACTGTGGCACATTTCTGTGAGCAGGTAATCCCCAGATTACTCATGCTACCTGCCCAGCTTTAACCCCTCATCCTTTGTCCCATTCACTGTAGTTATAGTATTAAATTTAACTTGTGTTTTCCTGAGCCCCCATCTCCATCCATGATCCCCAGTATGTTACTTGTCTCTTTGGGGCTGTGGGTCATGACCCTTCAAAGATGCATTTTTCCCATTATTTCATGCTATTACCAGTTAAACAGCCCAGTACTTGATATAGATATACCTACTGTATCTAAGATAAATTAAGACAACAAAGAGTAAGAAAAGCACACAAATAAATTGTCTGTCACCAACAACTCATATAATGCTGATTTTCAAGGTTGGTTGAAGTTCCTGACATTTTTACACACATCATAGAGTCGAGCACAGCAAGGAAATGTCAACATTGTCATAAGAAATCGAATGAAAAATAATAATTAAAATTGGCAGTTCTATGTGTACTAGAATGCAGTGTAAACATAAAAAACTTTTCAAAAGTTGATGGGACATTGGATTATAGTCTGTATTTAGCCTAACACAGTATAGTGCTCAGGAAATACTGTAAAAAAAGAAAAATAAAGGAAATATTTAAAGGGTCATGTCCCATAGCTCCAAAAGATATTGGCAATTATGACTCAAAGCCAGATTATTTTATACAAATGCATTGTAGTTGCACAGCTGAAATCAAACATAGAGAAATCACTGGGAGAAAAGAAAATCATAGATCATAAAAAGAAAAATCCCATAAGGTAAAAGGAATAGTACATTGACACATGGAGGGCAGAAATTGTATGCTAGCAGTATGGAACACACTTAGCATTTTAGGTGGAGGAAATCTGTGACATTATTCAGTGAAAGGCAATCAATTGTAACTGATCGCTTACTCTAAAATACAAATAAAAAATGCATATATATTCAGAGCCATAATTGTGATGCTGCTACAGAATCTGAAAGAAACATACTGGGTCGAGGCAGCACTTGTCTTTTTTCATAATACAGATTTTCAATGCTGACAGCTGTTCCTGACAACCAACAAAGAAATGAAAACATTGTCATAAGGCATAGAATGAAAAAGATAATTCAAATGGGAAGTTCTGTGTGTAATATAATGCAGAATAAACATGACAACTTTTCAAAAGGTGATGGGACATCAGATTAAGATCCACATTTAGTCCAATACAGAGCAGTGCCCAGGAAATACTGGAAGAAAAAAAAGAAACAAATCTTTGAAGGATCATGTCCCTTAGCCCCAAAAGACAATGGCAACACCACAAGCATTAGATTTTGTTAGAGGCTACTCATGGTAGTAAATTTTTTTATATTTCTAACAGAGAAACTAAAATGTTATCGGAAATCCATATCCCATATTTGACTGTCAATCTTACAAACTCCTGTGTACAATGCAAAACACAAAATAAATATATTTGCACTGCGCTTTGAATTTCAACCACTATATTTTTATTTGATTGCTGAAACAAGATACTGTAAGTCAGCCATGCAGTATGTCTCCTAGCTGCATCCAGCTCTCAAACCAAGGCTCTGAGTCTGGCTGTATTGAGTAGAGTTAATGAGATTCCAGGTGCTGTTCCACACATTCATTTACTGCCTTCCTTTCTCCTGCCTTTCTCCTCTCCCCCATACTCCCAGACTGCTCTTGGGCAAGGCGTGAAGGCTAGTTCTCAGTTGTGGAGCACATTCATATGCTAAGCAGCTAACAATTCCATTGAATGCATGGAAAGGCAGGTAGTTGTTCAATTACAATATGAATAGAAAGTGAGTGGGGGGTGGAGGAAGTGTGGATGGCTGGGGACCTATTGCTTCAGAAGGCACTATAGTCTGTACTTTGTGAAATTTGCAAGACCCCACCACATTAAGAAACTGTTAATGAAAACAGGCTAGTTCTGGTGTGACACAGTTCACATCACTTGTCATTCACAAAAATGTGGGAGAAACGAGGAATTTTAATAAAGGTGTTCTTTAGTACACTATAACAGAGTTACTAATGCAAATATATGTTGGCCTTTAACTCTTCTGTGCCCTACTCCCTTCTTGGCTGTTCGATTGGGGGCTCACAGAAAAGTAGATGTCTGAATCTCAGGTGGGCTATACTGGGTAAAGAAATATGTGTAAAAACATAATAAAATAAACTGCATATGTCCCTAGTCTTGCACCTTTTCCAAGGAGCCACCTGTGAAGCAAGACTGATTCTCAAAACAGGATATTGCTATTTCATGTAACATAAGGGTCTCCTTACCTTTCCTAAAACCAGGACCTACAGTACTTGTAAATGAGCACTGCTCAAGGGAGCATTTTCTCTGCGTTAAACAAGTAACTACAGATACATAATGCACTGAGATAGTTTTTACAATTCCAAAGTCCATGACATCAGCCTTGTACCTTACTTTGATATTAGGAGTCTGTAAATCATCCCTTTTGATTTTTTTAATGAGACCTCTCTGTATTTCATGTCCACATTTTCAGGTTCTTCAAGTATTTCAAATAAAATGCAAGGCATTTTAAAATATTTATCACCTGCAAGTAGGGTGCTCTGGTGAAACATAAATACACACACACACACATGCCAATTTTAGTATGGCTGTTGAATTTTAAGTTTTTCTTTGTTTTGAAATGAAGTGCAATGAAACCTTATGCCACTTTTGGAGTTTAGATTTCTATGCCCAGAATGATTCCACATGAAAATCTTAATAATCATCATCTGCTGCTCAGATGAAGATTTATTTTCATCCCTACTGTTGTGAAGGCTCTATAAGGATGCTAATATTTCATTCACCACTCTATGCATTTAAAAAAGTATACTGATCTTGTTCTATGAAGAGTGCTTACAGTAAAGCTGTGTAACTTTGTGTAAGCAAGATTATTGACTGGCTCTATAACATCCAGTCTGATTAAGAAAACAAATTCAGTGGTAATATATGAAAAAGCTCTGTTCCCATGTCAGACAGTTACAACTATTGAGGAGCAAGAGTAAAAGTGACAATTGTGAATACTTGTAAATTTCACTCACGCTCATCAGCAATGTGTGTTCACTGACTACAGCCACATACAGTAAGAGGGAGAGGGGGAATAAAAGATTTTATATCAGTGATAAATGACAGACAAACTATGTTCAGCAAGAGGTGTGGCACCTACTGTGTTTATGTTTTAACAGCAGCCAGGCTGACATGACAACTGATTAGCAATTAATCAACTAGTAAATGTTTGATATTGCCATAGACACTGGCACCTTTGTTACTAAAACAAGCAAACTTCAGGAATAAAGTTCCACTTAAATGTCCAAAAAGAGTTTAGCATTTATCTTTAGCACCCACACAAAAAAATCCTTTAAATCTTTTTCAACAAAGATAGGTGAAACCCTTAGTTAGTTCCATTCTTAGCAGTCTCAGATGGTGTGTGGATTTGATGTGGTAAAATACAAGCAAACATTATGAAATCAACCCCACATCCACCCCAACGAAATTATTTAATCTCCACACATAATGTGATGAACACACCCACACCCATACTATAGTCTAATTGATGTGGGCAATAATTTAATAGCAGCAATGCATGAGATAATAAGGTGCTAGACCAGTTGGCAAGCACCTCATTAAAATGCTTGGTTGCAATGACCAGGCTATTAACACTCATACTGTTGTTTTAATGCTTGTGGTCTACAGAGGGAATGCACAAAAAATGGTGTTGGCAACATAGGATGAGACATACAGTACTTCTCTAACCTTTGAATTATATATCTCTATGAGTCGGAATTCTTTGCTTGTCTGTACAGCCTTGGAGCCATATCTTGAGATCAAGGGCCTGATATTCAAAACTTTGCCTGGGGCTAAATTAGTATTGCCCGGTAGGCAAACTTAGCCTGGAGCAAAAAGCAAGCTATATTCAAAAGGAATAGCCCGGTGCTAATCCTGCTGAATATAGCATTCTAAGGAAGCTGGGCAAACCAGTCTGGGAGTGCAGGGCAAAAATAGCCCGGAATAAGACAGCACTGAATATAGCAACAGGGAAGTGCAAACTGCAGTTGCAGCTCATTAGACCCTGGAGAAAGCCAGTGTTGCAGGAGGAGAACATTGTGTGTGATTGCACAGAGATGTCTGACATCTACTGAAACAGCAATGTAAGCTACACACTGCAGAACTGTGCTATGCTGAAGTGAGGTTTGCCCGGGGTTAACCTGCTTGCACAGTGATAACACATTAGCCCAGTGCAAACTGGTTAGCCTGTGGCAAACAGGAGCTATATTCAAACTCCCATGCAAATGAGCCTACTGAGGTAATCCATGGGCAAACAGGTACATTTGCATCTCATTATATGCTGATTAGCATACATTACCATGTGGTTTGCCTGGTGATACTGCACGGTGCACACAGCTCCACCTGTTGGTCGGAATAGCAGTACAGGCTGGACGCTGCAGGCCCAGGCCTGCCCACTGTGTCCCCTGTTGGTCAGAATGGAAGCACAGACAGGAAGCAGCAGGAACTGTGTGCTGGCAGGTATAAGCAGTACATACAATATAACTATGCAGCACTGCAAGCGTACATAATATATATATATATATATATATATATATATATATATATATATATATATATATATGAGATCTGTAGCGATGTGTAAATATAGATAGACAGATACAGAGACACATGCACATATGTGTGTGTGTATATATATATCTATATATACAGTATATATATATATATATATATATAATGGTAGCACAGTAGTGCTACCATAGTTAGGGTTGAGGAGCCATTTACATGTTAAACCTAACATTTTGCACCTTAATAACTTTGCAACCATTCAATGGATTTTCCCTGAAATTTAGAATACACGATCAAAGAACCATACATCTTGGGATCTGCCAACTTTCATACTGTTCGGATATACAGCTGCGGAGTTATTAAGAGTGATCTGCAGCGCTTTATGCTTTTTGGAATTCTTTGCTCATCTCTACAGGTTGCACGGTTTTGTCGACTGGTCCTAAATCTTCAGGGAATGTGTGGCCGGGTCCCCAATGTGCATTTTGAAGATTTCGTGAAAAAATGTTTAACAGTTCAAAAGTTATTCAAAACACAATTTCCCATTATAAGTCAATGGGAAAAGTTGACAAAAAGTTCGAAAGTGTCGCAAATGCAGTTTTTACTTTTGCAAATGGCCCTTTTACTGTCACAAATCAGCCATTTTGTTTTCAGTTGGTGATCTGAAAAATGCTTGCCATTTAAATTTGGGACCCTCTAGCAACCTAATTCTTGTATTCACGTAGTCGGACCCTGAGGATGCTAGGCATGTCTTTATTTTGGGGAAAAACACCCCAGAAATATGTTTTTCAAATTTCTAGAAAAAGTACTTTCACAAAGTAGTGTCACACTTGTGACACTGTCGAATGAATTTGTGAAAGCTTTCGCAAAGTTCGACAGTACTTTTCCAGGCTGTGGGAAAATGTCAGCAATTCTTTGCCACCCTGCTGCAAAAGAACAGTTTGGTGTTTTGGGCTGAAATTTGTAGGGAACGCAGCCAACATCTCACATATGTGCCTTTCAGTGTTTTGGTGAAGCAATATTACACAGTGGCAAAGTGACAGCACTCCAAATTTGACGCTTTTTCCAATAGGATAACATTACGCATCCGCTGCATTACAGGAATCCTTTGCCGCCCTGCTGCCAAATAACAGTTTGGTCTTTGGGATGAAATTTGAGGGAAGAAAGCCAACATCCCACAGATGTGCCTTTAGTGGTTTGGTGAAAAATATTACAGGGAGGAAAGTTATGGCACTTCTAATTTGTCTTTTTCCCATAGGATAACTTTACGGCATTTTCGACCTTTCAGGGCCCATATCACAGAAACGGTGTGGGATAAGGACTTTTGTTGGAAAAATGCTTAGCCCCATAATAGGAAATAAGTACAAAACTAGCCAGGAAAGTGATAATTCATATGACTTTTAAATTTTTTTCTATGTCGTACGGTTTCTGAGATATAAGCAATTTAGTATTCCAAGTCCTCATTTTCTGTTCCGAGAACCATTATTATGCATACATTATTTGTACTCACTTTCTTTCTATATGCAGCTTTTGGGGAAAACTATTGTGTGCGTTTACATAATTGTTACCATTAACGCTTCTGATTAAGGTTCTGTACCTGTTTTACTTACTTTTCCTGTTCATAATTTTGTGCTACCCTTGCATTTTCATTTGCGCTTGTGTTTCGTAATTTTTAACCATTTGTATCTACAGTACTGTTTATCTTTGTGTTTCACTTTGTCCTTTCATGAGCATTACCATTTGTGTTTGTGGGCACTGTGTTACTATGTGACAAGACATCACGTATGGAGCAGGAGGCCCAAGGGCCCAGCTTTCCTGTCACTGTATTACAGTCACTATTTCTCAGTACTGTTTATCTTTGTGTTTCGTTTTGTGTCACCATGCGCATTACCATTTGTGTTTGCTGGCACTGTGTTAGTATGTGAAAAGCCATCACATGGGGGGGAGTGTACATTCACTATTTCTCAGTACTGTTTATCTTTGTGTTTCGCTTTGTGTCACCATGTGCATTACCATTTGCATTTATGGGCACTGTGTTTGTATGTGAAAAGACATCACATGGCAGGAGCGTGGGGCCCTAGAGTAATTCTCAAAAAGAAGGGAAATTAGAGAGAAACACTCTGTTTACTGCATCAGTTAGTGTTGTTCTACAGTGACAGAAGTGAGGAAATTCTGTATTAGGGTTCAAAAGCATAAATGTGCATTCACCTCCCACCCCCCCTGAGCACCACTGGCACACAGAGACACACATACATAGAAGTGAGAGGAGAACCAAGGCAACAGGACCAATCAAAGACAATCAGCAGGAGGTGTCAGAAATAATATACAACTAGTCTATATACTGCATATTGAGTTGAGAGCCACAGCAAAAATACGCCTATGGATATGAATAGTGTAGCTCTGTCACTGCAGCTGTAGAGAAGTTAGCACACTTAGGAGTGTCATTGCAGGTGTACATACATAGATACATAGATACATAGACAGTGTCGGCAGATAAGGGCCTATGGCCCACCCAGTCTGCCCATTTGAGCTTGTAAGTTCAGTTTGTTTTCCTAGAAGTCTGTTTCCCCTTACCCCTGACCTCTAGAATTCCTTTATGTCTATCCCATGCATTCTTAAATCCCATGATTGTTCAGCCCCACCACTTCCTCTGGCAGGGTGTTCCACTTGTCCACCACCTGTTCTGTGAAGAAATTCTTTCTCATGTTTCCTCTGAATCGTCCTCCTCCAACTTCATCCCATGCCCTAGTCCTGGAACATCTTTTCACTTAAAATAGTGTTTTCCTGCACCCTGTTCCTCCCTGTAAGATACTTGTATGTCTCTATCATATCCCTCTCTCCTCCTCCTCCAGGGAGTACATGTTCAGTTTCTTCAACCTGTCTTCATAGGACTTGTGATGCAATCCATGCACCATCTTTGTTGCCCTCCTCTGAACCTTCTCTACCCTGTCTATGTCCTTACGTAGGTATGGTCTCCAGAACTGTACACTGTACTCCAGGTGGGGCCTCACTAGTGTCTTGTATAGTGGAATTATGACCTCCCTTTTCCTGCTGGTGATGCCCCTGCCTATACATCCCAGCATCCTATTTGCTTTACCTGCTGCCTTGTCACACTGTTTCCTACCTTGAGGTCATCAGAGATGATAACCCCAAGATCCCTTTCCTGCTTGGTGCATGCTATATCCTCACCCCCAACTGATATATTGTGCCAGGTTTTTGTGCCCCTATATGCATTATCTTGCACTTTTGCATTGAATTTCAACTGCCAAACCCTTGACCATTCTTCAAGTTTCTGCAGGTCGCTTCTCATTCTGTCTACACCCTCTGGTGTGTCTACTCTGTTACAGAGCTTTATGTCATCAGCTAACAGTGAAATTCTGCCTTCTAGATCCCAAGAATGTCACTGATGAAGATGTTGAATAGGACCGTCCCAGCACTGATCCCTGTGGTACCCCACTGGTCACTCTTCCCTCTGTGGAGTGACAGCCATTTACCACCACCCTCTGTGTCCTGCCACCCAGCCAGTTACCTACCCACCACACTACTGTCCTGCCCACACCCATATTCCCCAGTTTGTGTATTAGTCTTCTATGTGGCACAGTGTCAAAGGCCTTGCTGAAGTCCAGATAGGCCATGTCCACTGCCCTCCCCTGATCCACCTCCCTAGTCACCCAGTCAAAAAATTCAACGAGGTTGGTCTGACATGACCTCCCCCTGGTGAAACCATGCTGCCTTGGGTCCTGTAGTCCATTGACAACTAGATGTTCCACCAATCTCTCCTTCAGTAGTGCTTCCATGATCTTCCCCACTACCGAGGTGAGGCTGACTGGTCTGTAGTTCCCTGCTCTTTGTTCCCACTTTTGCATAAGGGGACTACATCTGCTGTTCTCCAGTCTTTGGGTACCTCCCCTGTTTCCAGTGATCGGCTAAACAGGATAGCCAGAGGTTCAGCCACTCTTAGTTCTTTAAGGACCCTGGGACCCTGTACAGAAGTTAGTACACTTAGGAGTTGCACAGTCTCATGGGGTAGGGGACTACACCTCCAGACCATTTGCTGCATGTTAAGTGAAGAGCCACAGGCAAAGAAGGGTAATGTAGATCACTTGTACACTTCCCTGATTATAGGTACAGTGTAGTTAGCACAATTATCACTTAAATGGCCTCAGCCAGGCAATGCCTTTCCAAACTGTGACACCAGGTACTGGAGCCTCAGTAAAGACCCACAGCACAGCTGAGGGTATGGACATCAATGGTAGATGTCAGTGATTGCAGGGACACTCAAGTTGCATAGTTAGTGTTTGCGGGGGGGTCAGATAGGTAATGCCCCCTCCAAAAATTCATACTGCACCATGAGTACAGATGCACAGCAAGACTGAGGCAATGGACATCAATGGCACACCTCTGTATTTGTTGGTAGACACAAGTTAGCACAGTTAGGATTTATATGGGCTCACCCAGGCAATTTTCTCACACGTACCAGTTACTGATCGTGGCTGTACAGCCACAGCTGCATGGACTTAGTTAGCAATGTCGCATATCTCTCTACACCAGCTACTGCACTCTGACTGCAGACTCACAGGAAAAGTAAGAGTGGTACATACTAGTTAATTTAGTTAAGAATTACAGGAGCTCTGTCAGGTAATGTCCGAACCTCTAGCCCACGTACTGCATACTGAGTGGAGAGTACAGAGCAAAAAAGCCCATGGAGATGAACAGTGTCATGGGGAACTGCACTTGAAGACCACTTGCTGCATCCTGAGTGAACAGCCACAGGAAAAGATAGGCAATGCACATCAGTTGTACAGCTCCCTGATTACAAGAACAGTCCAGTTAGCACAGCTATCACTTGAATGGATTCAGGCAGGCAATGTGTCTTCAAATATGACAGCAGGTTCTGCATTGCCAGTGTAGATACACAACACAGGTGAGGGTATGGACATCTCAGTGGAGATACACAACACAGGTGAGGGTATGGACATCAGAGGTAGACATCACTGATTGCAGGGATACTGAAGTTAGCTCAGTTAGGATTTGCATGGATTTAGTGGCTAATGCTGTTCCTCCCAAAATTTGTACTCAAGGCCATGAGTGGTGATCCACAGGAACAATAAGGCACTGAGATCAACAGCACACCTCTGTAATTGTAGGTAAAGTGAAGTTAGCACAGTTAGAGTTGCATGGGCTCAGCTAGGAATTGCAGCAGCACATAGTTGTTACTGCATCCTGAATGTATAGCCACAGCTGCATAGTGTTGATAGCTATGTACCACACCTCACTACAGCAGCTTCTACCCGCTGACTGGAGAGGCACAGGAAAACTAAGGGTGGTACAGAATGATTACTTAACACACTTAGGAATTACGGGAACTGTGTCAGGCAATGCACCACACCCTAGCCCATGTGGTGCATACTGAGTGGAGAGCCATAGCAAAAAATAAGCCCATGGACACATATATGTGGTACTATTTCAAATCAAATTTATTTATAAATCAAATCAAATCAAATTTTATTTATAAAGTGCTTTTCAAAATTGTCAGCATTTCTTCCAGTAGATTTGCATGCTTAAAAGGAACAACAGTTACATTCTAATGTTATAATGTTATGGTTCAGTAAAGACTCAACACAGGTGGTTAAGTTTAAAAAAGATTTATTGCCTATTGGTGAAACTGAAAATGGGCCAATTAAGATTTAATTTTTTTTACAAAATCAGTCTCGCAATACAGTCCTTGCATGTGGGTAATCATTGCTTGGAATATATCTAAATGTGTGTCATGTATAGTAAGTAGATGATATGAATTGGAATAAGTATGTACATATGGAAATACGAGTATAGAAAGAAGGCAGCAGAAGAAGGCAATTTGGTCTATTAAGTCCGCAGATTGCAGGGTCCGTGATCTTTAGCTAATGTCTCTGCTATCTCTGCACAGTCCTCCCATCCTCCCTAGGCATGATTCTTATCTTCCCCTATGCATATACCTGGCTCTTTGATAGCTGGTCACGGTCTTTAACAAGGTGACCTCTTCTAGAAGTGCAGTGCACATGTTCACTACTCTTTGTGGGAAGAAGTGCTTTCTGACATTCCTCCTAAACCTCCCAGCATCAAGCTGAAGCCTGTGCCCCCTCATGATATGTTTGCCACTCAGCTTGAAGAGACTTTGGTTATCAATATTATTTATACCTTTTAAGTAGTTGAATGTTCCAATTATGTCTCGTCCCTTTGTCCTGTCCTACATTAATGAAGGTATGTCAGGAGTTTCTAAGCAGTGATTACATATGTGAAACAGTGATGATTTGTTTTTATTGTGTGACTGATAATGTGTATGTCCCTGGGGTGGGTGAAAAACCAGATACTAAGTGTTCAAGTAATAGAATATAAAAATGCTATGATTTCAGTGAAATTAGATAACTGATATATTCAGTTAAATATTTAAAGATATATCACTGACTAGGTGCATATGGAAAATTCCCACCCGACCCCTCAATAGAGGTGATCATAAACATTGTCAGGAACAGGTATGAAGTGTGTTGTGATCAGTAAAAATGTCTGATTTACAATTTCCAGTATTATTAACATGGATTACATTTACTTGTATGACAAGTACAACAGATTTCATATGATTACAGGTACAATATACATTTCTTTCAATGGTTACATTAGTTACTATATCAGTTCTGAACTAGTAAATAACAAATGTGTGTAGCATGTTGTTTTTATGAAAGATATGGGCCACTGAACTTAATCACTATAGTATTGTATTATATGTTAAGGAGAAATTGTTACTTGACTCTTATAGTAACACTTTTACTAGAACAATTAAACTAGTTAACAATTGTGAGATGAAATGAGAATGTAAATATATTTACATGTCATTACATAGGTATGCAAGAGTCATTTGATAATAAGCTGCAATACTTCAGTATTCACATTTGCTTCATTTCACTTGTTTCATTATGACTAAAGAGTTTTATATTTACATATGTACAGTTTCAGTGTAACAAATACATCAGGCATAGCTCAACACTGTTGCATGGTGAAATAATGATGCTGTTGTCAAGATGTCAATAGATAATAGACAAAAAAACTGGTGATAGAAAACCTGTGACAGAGTGTTCTCTTTGGTCAATGAGACATGTGTTACACACTTATTTAAATGGTAAGGACAATCTTTGTGTTCTGCAGAGGCAAAAGTTAGCAACTGGCAACAACTTCTTGTTATGTATTGGTATGATACACCTACAAGAAAATATATGTACAGAACAGGGAGCCAGAAAGGACTCTGTTTTGACATGTACAATCTTCGATAGCCATGTAAGCATGGTTTCTCTAGTGACTGTGAATACTGTTGGCGCGATTGAAGCCACTACAACAATTTTCATGTTGTCACTGATCCACACAAGATCTTAGATGTCATAGTGCATGAAATGTCTCTGGCAGTATATCATTTTGTTGATATGCTATGGTTCATTGAGAGTCATAGATTGGAAACAATTGTACTGCCCTAACTGATTTGTCACAAAGTAGTCATTAAAATGCCACATGTCTGCTATTCTTCTGAAATATGAAGGTCATCATAATTCTTCAATATAAGAAGATATGCATTTTTAATTGTCGGGCAGTCTCTGTTTAAAACTGCTTGTAGAGTTGTCACGCCTACCCATCCACTTCTGTACCTTAGCAAATAGGTGTAATGGCCAGAATGCATAGATTGCCCATGGTGATAGACTACACTGTGAGTGTCAAACACTGATTGGTTAAAAACTATTCTACCAGCTGTGTAATCTGTGATGGGAGTGTCAACTCTGAGCCCATTGGAGTCAAATCTGTGCAATATAAGCAACAGATATTGAGATGAGCTCCTGAGATGTATGGACTGAGTACATCTGCCTCCACACCTTTACAGGAGTGACCACATTGAGCATTGGTAAATAGCTGTCGAAATTTGACACTTTTGGCCTGAGGGACAAAAAGAGTAATCCACAGCATGTTTTCTGTGGTTTCATGCTGTGAATGACCACATGATACACATACATATTTGGTTACATATGACACAGTGAAGTACTGATGCTTTGAGTGCCATCTTCATTCAAGTTGTTTATGATAGCCATCATAAACTCACTAGTGTCTTGCTGTATGTCTGCTGCAAATGTACTGCATCCGTTATATGTACCTAACACCCGCCAGAAGCGTGTTAGTGACTGCACATTGTTAGACTGGTCAGAAGCCATGTTGACAATTTGCTTCAATGCCTTTGATAGGGAGTGTCTTGTGAAGAAGATATTGCCTGCACAAAGTGTGGCATGTGGAGAAAAACTTGCATAGCTGAGTTAGCATAGCAGTTCACTCTAGTGATGTTGTCAAAGACTGGCACAGCAGCTACACCAACTGATTTCTGACGAACAGCTGGATCTGAATGTGTATTTGATATTGTGACCTTTATTGAACTCTTTAGAGTTGAATCACTTGTGGAAGCTCATGTTTGTTTGCTGACACATTTAGCTATGACTGTACGATGTGAGACAGCCAGATATGTAGGCAGTGGTATTACAGACATTTGTGGCTGATGCAGAGTACATAACCTGTTGTACTCAACAATACATCGCTTGTCAGCTCGTAGCTTCTGAGGTGCAAGAGATATAATGTGCAACACAGGAAGACTACGGACACGTGAAAGTGCCACATAGCTCATGCCATCCTTGAAAATGTCTGTACCTATGTCCACCATTGCTGAATCCAAACTCAAGCCCTGAGATTTGTGAATAGAAACAGCATATGCAACACATAGTGGAAACTGTTTCCAGTTTACATAGATATCCTTAAATACCTGATATTTCACACAGGTACATTCAATCTGTATGGGTTGTTCCATGTTGTCAAAGTGAACTACAAGTGTCTCGATATATGTCCTCTGGACATTGTAGACAAAGTCTGTGATGTTTCCCGTGGCACTGTTTACCATGCCTCGTTCAACATCAAGATTACATCGTAGCATGATATGTGCATTCCTACACAGTGTAAGAACAGTTTCTAGGCCAGCTGTGCATGAAACATCTGACTTCAGTTCAGTGAGTCGTTCAGTCATCTTTGCTACTAGGTTGTGACTGAGAATGACACCATCAACTGTATCGACAGCATGCAGAGTTAGAATATCTTGGTTTTCTCTCAGCAGCATAACATTGTTGAACTCAGTGCATTTCATTAGTTGTGGCATAAGATACACTGGGTGGGATATTCAAACTGCGCCATTCATAGGCGCAAGCCCTTGCACTGCACAAAATAGTTGCGCAGGGGTGTGTCCTGGACGATATTCAAAGGAGTTGCGCCATTGAGCAACTCCTTTGAATATCACCCCCAGCCACAGCCACTGTGCATGGTGCAGTGGAACATGCACCACTGCAAGTTGACAGAGTGGAGCATTCAACTTGGGGCGGTGCAAGTTCCATTGCGCTATGTGCAAAATCCCGATATTCAAAAGGTGACATGCAAATGGGGCTATAATTCATGCAAGGCACGGGGGGGCCATTTGCATCTGATTATGGCCCATTTGCATGCCATTAGCATGTAGGTATGCCGATCCCCTAGGACTTGCACCTGGCGCCCTGCCAGGCAGCAGCTGTCGGGGACCACGCCCCTGCAGCCCGATCACAGGGAATCAGTGTACAAACCCCACCACCACTTCCCCAGTGGCCCGATCTCGGCATAGTGTACTCCCCACCAGCTGATGGCGGGCAGTAAGTTAATAAACCCCCTCCTCCGCGGTCATCCCTGGTGGTCCGATGAACAAAAATACCTGATGCGCGGGCAGTACATTTAATAAACCCCAACACTGGCCTGGTACTGGCTGGCATCCCCACCCACACCCACCCACGAAGCCCCACCACCTCCCCGGCGGCGGTAAAGGTGGCAGCATGGTCTGCATCTGAATGTAAAGCTCCTCCCTGGTCTATATTGCCAAACCAGTTTGCATATTCTCTCGAATCAAGTGTTAATTCTTCACCTTCTTGTTTTGAAAGCAAGCATACCTGTTTCAGGCCATTTTCCTTGTGTAGCTGTGTATCTTTATTTTAACCCAGGAGCTATTGCTTTTCGCTTTCCTGTTAGCATTTTATTCTATATCAAAATCTACTTCTTTCTTTTGCAATGCTCTTTAGCCTACTCTGTTACTCTGGGTAAAACTTCTGGTGCTTTGTGCAGGGTATTCATTCAATTGGGTATCACTAAACTCGTTTAGTAAAATTCACAAGCACTCAGACTCAGAACCACTCTTTGTGTTAATATTTGCTCTGTATGTTTTATTTCACAACTTGCTATATGCATAATAAAATATTCTTTCTTTGCATTCTGGATTCAGGACACATTTTAAATAGTAAACATGTAATTCTTATTGTGTCTTGTTTAACATCTTCTTTTCCAAAGAGAATTAAATGAGTTAGTAAGACAACCAAAATTAATTATGTCCTGTTAGGGCTATGGTACACTTTTAAATCATGCTTTACTTGTGATACGCTTTAAATCACAGGAAAAGTACTTATTGTAGAACTCAGTGAAAAGTTTATTCTTGGCTCAATTGACTATTCCATTCATGTGATGCAGGTCAAATATTCCCAGTCTCTCCATTCTTACCACACCAAATTTGGAATTCCACCTCTCTCTGACTGGTCTTCTTACATTTCAATTGATACAAGATTACTTGTTGCGACCTGCACATATGCACAAACTAAACTACACTATGAAAATGCCATTGTTGGGTTTCACTGCCATTCCACCATTCCCATGGCTTTCTCTGTCTCCACCTTTCTACCAGGTGCTCACCATGTGATGACAGCTGACATTTCAAAGGATGCCTCCTTCCTCAGAGCTGAATTTTTCCTTGATTCATTCTGTCTTTATGTGGTGTATTTTGACCTTCACCATTTTTGTCAACCTCCTCATTTTCAAACCACTGTTCATGTTCTTTAACCTGATTACCTTCCATTGCTTTATTTTAAACTTGCTACTCTTATTGAAACTCATTGATTCTTTCATTTATATTATTTAATCATCTGCAATGATGGTCTTTTTATATAATGGCTTAATAACCTTTCCAGCTTTATTAACCTCCTTCTTGTTTTAACAAATCATTTGAACTTCTATATTTCTATTGATCTTTTTATATTTATATGCCATCATTTTCAGCTTTTGACGCTTTTGCAACTTTCTTGACTTTCTTTTAAACTGTCTTTCTTTAAGTCTCAACCTCTATTATTCCTTTATTCTTTTATTCTTTTATATCTTAACCACCATTCCTTTCAGATTTCTTTGCTTCATTACAAATAATTTTGATTGCCATGGTCATCATTTATGCCATTCAGCTGCATCATTTGTAGTTCATGAATCAATATGCCTCTCTTTAATCTTAATTCTTTAATATTCCTTCCTCTTATTGGTAGGACCACATGCTTTATGCCCACAAATTTTTAAAATCATGTGATGGCTAAATACATCTTACCATCTTCTTATTAAATCAACTGTTATTCTAGTATCCACAACCAGAACGTGAAAAATATGTACACACACACAAATCCAAATGTGCAGGGTATAAAACATTTTTAAAACCCAGATTGTTTAGATGTAACTTCACAAGTAGATGTTTCTGTTCCTTTGCTTTGGACAGGTATAACTACATGCAGTAATTGAAAGAATTAGTTCAGTTTAGCACTATTACTTGGGATGTGAAAAACAAATCACTACTCTTTTCTAATGTTCTTGGTATGAGGAATGTGATTGTGACTGATATCGCTAATACCCTGGATGTGGTAAGCCTCTGGGCTTATCACTACAATCAACTGTTGGTGCAATCTTTCTGCTGAAAGAACTTTGAATAAGGGATGGATATTAATGATGATCATTATCTTTCAGTATTTTCATTTTTAATGTAGAGACTTCAGGCAAATTTCTGTTCATAGACCCTTGAATACAACATCCTCAGTATCTATTTGTAGTTTTGAGAGGAAGAGAACACTGAAACATTGATAATAGAAAGAGCTAGAGCTGGAAAGGTGAATTTACCATGATAAAATCAATTGTTTTGTTAGATTAAGTATTGATGGCTAACAGCTGAGGGTGAGGACAAACTGCCACCTGGAAGGATTCCCTGAATGTTAAGGGCTCTGCTACCTTCTCAACCCTCTACACCACAGGAACTTCCCTCAGCCTGTAAGCAGGATTTGGTGGCACTGTTGAGCAGTGGAGTCAATGGTAACATCATTCATGACATCGGAACCCCCAACACTGCAGTATTAATAGAGGGCATGCACGGGCATGGGCTACTCACATTGCAGGAAGACAGCATCCGACCTAGCACCTTTTGGAGTAGGTGTTCCCTTGAAATAATATGTATAATTTAAATAAAATCAACATATAAAGACAGTATATTGAATATACATTTATCTTTTACAGCTATGGAAAGAGACAAAATACTACAAATCATGAACTATTAAAGCACAAATCAGATTTTTGTAAAGTTTAAAAACAGGTGAAGTGGTGTGAACAAACAATATATTTCTGTCAGAGCCAGAGTTTATATGGAAGAATCAGAATACGAGCTAATTTGCAAGGAGGAAAGGTACATTTTGTTGATTCATAATTTTATTGAGTTTCAAGTTAAACAAAACAAAGAAAGGACCTAGATGTCTGCAGGTGGTTACAGAGTGCAGGGCTTAAATAAGTATGACATTTTATACAACACTCTGAAAAGGATCCAATGAAGGTAAAACAGCTAAAGTATTAGATGTATGAACAGAGTGAACATATTGTCTGCCTTCTAAAGACACTGGCGGTATGAAATACAGAGTACTAAGTCTGTTATGCCTGATTAAGTCTCAGAGAAAGTCCCTGGTAGGATCAATTCTATTGTCTTCGTGGCATACGGTAGGATCCTGCAGTGGGGAAGTATCCACACCTGTACTCTCTAGGTTTCCTGTGACACTCTGGAACAGAACAACATAGGCACAAAGAATACCTAATTCTACACAAACATGAACTATATACATATAACTGCATTGCAGGATTCAGACTTGACCATATGAGAGAAAATGAGCCTGATAACACTAGCTTAATCATGGTGTCCTTGACATTACTTGAGGAGAGACATCCTGAGGTGTGGAGGGGTGGGAGGTGGGTACCTTAAGAGGAGTAGAAGTGGAGCTTTATCCACTGAGTAGAGACTCTCTTGGCCTACCCAGCAGAAGAGCTGGTGAACGCCATGTATGGACCCCAGCAGTATGGAATTTTGGCCATCTGGTTCACCTGTGAGTGGGATAACCTGTGCAATACCACTAAGGATGTAAGGAGACCAGGAGTTCTCAAGGCTGGGCACCTGGATGGTTCACCACTTTCACAGGAGGGCTCCCTTTAGTCTAAAGGGCCAGCAAGGCCAGACACCTATACTCTAGTGGTTTGAGTTGCAGTTTGCCAAGTTTAATACCCAGCAAGAAGAAAGGGGCTAACAGGGGACAGTTGTGCTGAACATCAGACTGCCTATGTGGCACATTTGTTGCCAGAGGTTCTGAAGTTTGGGGCATGACCAGATTATGTGGTATAGATTACTTCTTGGTGTGAGAGACCTCCAACATCTGTTATTGTCTAGTAGTTTGGCTCTACATGGAGAACTGCTGGAGTCCTGTACCAGGCGTGTGATATTTTGTTCTGTATCAGTCTGCCTCGGGTGTCCTTGTATCAGCTATGGGCATCTTCCCATGCCCGCTGCATTGTGCCTCTGTGACACTACATCCAACAGCCTTTCCCACTGGAGTCTGGATTCTTCTGATTGGGAAGAAAAAACATCCCTTAATTTTGCATAGATTTTACCTGCTAGGCCCTTGGTATGGGAGAGTGAAGAGGTTACTTCACTGGGCAGTTGGGAGGCGATGATTCATTTAGTAAGGGTTGTTCTGCTTCCTGATTTGCAGGTAGTCCCATAAATCCTTCATCTGGAGCCTCCATCTCCTGTAATACGTGGAAGGGAACTACTATAGGATGAGGGTGTTCCAGAATATCTGAAACCAGAGAGATACCCTTGGAGAACCACTAAGGCCAGAAAAGGGGCTTGTTGTCTATTTAAATATGAGGATTCTGCCATGGGGACATGTGACAGTGGGAATGGGTCAGGCCCAATCTTCTTTGAGCATGGTGTCAATAATTAATGGATGGATTAATAATGGGATGTGGGAGACCTTGACTTCTTTTAGCCAGGTACAGTAATAAGACTGCCACACCAACTCTGCCCATGGACTGTTCCATATGCACCCACTGCGGGAAAGGGGCCATACAGGGACATAGCCAGTGCAGAATTTGTGCTGACTGAAAGGCCCATTTGTAACCCTCCATCCATGGCAGACTCCAGCCACCCATTGCCCAGTGTAACCTCAATTTGTTGTGGCTGAAACATGGTTTTGTCTCTTCCTATAGGAAATCCAATATTAGTTTATCAATGGTTTGGAACCAAGTTTGGGCAGAGTTAGTGGCATATGGTGAGTAGAGACAGAAAAATCTGGGACCCGTGTCCATTTTTATGGCTGCTGTCTTACTGGCTAGTGTAAGGTGAAGTAGCCTCCATCTATCAAATAAATTTTTGTGGATTGTGTTAGAGGTTGGAGATTGGCACCCATAGGTTGTCAACCTGAGGGGTGAGCTTAATGCTCAGATATGTAATGCCCTATGGGGCCCAAAAAGCCCTGAACTGGTGGCCATGCCCTGACTGAGAGGCATCATCTTCATCTTAGATTGATTCAGATGGAGACCAGAGTAATGGGTGAATGATTCCAGGAGAGCAAGCAGGGGCAGGGAGAAGCCTTGGGCATCTGCCAAAGGATGAAGCAGGTCATCACACATAAGGGTGGCATATTTCCTGGTGCCAATGCAGGCCCTGTATGCCCTGGGTGTTGCCAATCACTGCCACAAGGAGTTCCACTGCTAGTACAACAGTATTGTGGGAGGGGGGCATTCCTGGCAGGTACACCACCCTAGTGTGAAGGGGCAGATAGGAGGTGGTTGGTAGTTACTCTAGCTATTGGTGCAGCATATACTGAGCACACCCAAGTCTCGAATCTTTACCCCACTCCCAGATAGGAAACACCCTTGCAGGTAGTCCCATTCCAGGAATCAAATGCTTTCTCAAAGTCCACAGCAGTAGCCGCTGCTGAGGTTTGGAGATCTTTCATGAGATGCATGAGATTCACTAGGGATCTTGTACTGGCAGACCGGGCCACACATGAAGTGGAGCTGGACAGGAGCATGGTCCGAGATCAACTGGGGAGAATGGCTAAGTCTATTATGGTCTGCATCAAAGGGATCGAGGACAACCAAAGTCAACCTGCTGTATGAAGCATGGACCTCTGAGTAGAAAAGTGTAGTCCTGGGTATGGGTGTTGAATAGGCATCAGGTGTCTGTCAACCCAAAATCTATCATTAGTTGGTGCAGTACATGGCTCCCTCTAGTGTAGGATTCTTTGTTCAATGCTCTCCTATCTACCTGAGGGGCTAGGGTGAGATTACATTCTCCACCCATCAGCAGGGGACAATTAGGGTCTTGAATGCACTGAGGACACCTGACAGATCATGGAAGAACTGTGGATCATCCTGATTGGGGGCATAGGTGTTGCATAGGACAATCAGGTCCAATGGGTGGTATAGTTAGCTATTTCTCACTTGCCAAAGGGATCCAACACAGAGGATGTCAGGGACCAGTGAATGAATCTGTGTACAAGTATGACTACACCTCATTTTCTGGTGGGGGCCCTGCATCCACCTCTTGCTCTACGTAGTCCCTAATCAGTGAGGCATGATCATTTTGTGTTAGCTTGGTTTCTTGGAGAAAGGTCACCTAGGAACTCAGCCATTTTAAGTGTGAGAGGACCTTCTTTCTTTTAACAGGAGTATTAAGTCCCCTGCTATTCCATGTATGACTGACGATCTCACCCATGATCTGTCAGAGGAATAGTTATGGGTAACTTTAGTATGTTAAATATCAGAAGGGTTAAGGTGGGGTGGCCATTTCCCATGTGAAGTGGGCACCCATCCCTATATCTAGCACACCATATACTGTAGAAGAGGAAGTATTCACTGCCTTTTATTTTCACTGTATTCACTGGTTTCATATTAGTGTGCAAATAAAAGACTGAACATTAGGTGGAGCACTATACAATAGCTGCACTAGTGTTTCACCAGTGAAAATAAGAGTTAATATGTCTGGTGTGCTTGGGCACTGAATATAATGGGCATGAATTTAGGTGTTATACAATACCTTCAGTAGCTTCCTGCACATACATATCTATAATACAATTACCTCTCCTATTGGACTGAATCTTTCACTCAGGGTATGAGAAAGGAGGGTTGTTGAATTTTTGTTGACCCATAATCCCACTGGGCCTAAAAGTCCCTTTTTCAGGGGCAACCGGGGCAGAGGGGATACAGATGGTAAGCAACTGAAACTGAACCAGATTAAGCTGTTGGTGGTATTTTTTAGTGAATGAGCAAATTTGGCTAGGACACTGGAGACATTCCCTGCTCTTTTGATGAGTGCCATGGGATTTTTAACATCCACCTGAACTACCACCAATCCAGGCAGATCAGACTTCAGTTTAACATCTCATCTGAAAGATGGCACCTCAGAAGTACAGCACCCCTCTCATGCTGCACTACAGTCTCAGTATTGGGATATTAACCTAAGTGCCAGATGTGGGAACTGAACCCACAGCCCTCTGATCTCCTGGCCTCAGAAGCGAGTGTGCTACCTACTGAGCCACTGACACTGGTTGTAGCAAGCAGTTATTAAACAACAGTAACACATAATCTGTTTAAACTTCCAAAACTATTTACATTTCAGCCAACCACAATTGTGTTGGGTAATAGCCTTACCTACAGCCTGGCTGCATTCTGCAACTAACGGTTGGTCAGGCTTACCCTGGGGTGTGGATAGGATATATCCCAACTCGTAGGAGGTTGAGCGTGACAGTTAGGGAGAGGAGGAGAGCACCATAAGCAGTGCTGGTACTGTATCAGGACCTTTACAGTCCCTTGGTTTGATGGTAGGTTGGTGAGCTTGTAGTGGGCTGCTGTTTTGCTTCTGTCAAGGGCTGGAGCATTACACGTGTTACTGTGTTTCACAGGCTGTCCTTGCCAGTGAGCTGGGTGGGATGAACATCCACCTTCCTGTGCTATTTCCACCCTTACTTGCATTATCTGAGGCCATATCATGGAGGTGTTAAGTACACACCATGACAGGGCAATCTATTTTCTGCCCCATATTTTGGGCATACTACTGCCTGAGTGGGTATACTTCAGCAGGGTGGGGAGGAGGAGGAAAAGCGGAGATGAGAGAGGAGTGGAAAAGGATGGGAGGAGGTTGGGGGTGCACTTTGTACCCTGTTTGCTTGCAGTATAGGGCAATTATTATATTCGGCCTGAGTGACAGCATCATTCTGGTGGGCCTAGGCTTGTAATTGTCCCAGGCATTAGTTACACTGGACCCAATTAGGGACAGCAGGCCTTCACCCAGTCAAGTGGCTAAAGGTGGGCAGAGATCTACAGGCAGGGAGAGTTGACCTGAGGATGATCTTTTCCCAGCCTGTAGCCTATGCAGCATCCACTTGTTATCAAGGGGCAAACCCTTGCCCTTTGGGCCTTTACATAGCGAAAGTAGCTTCTGAATCTGAGGGTACCTGTACTTATAGGCTACCATAACAGGGGCTCACATGTGCTTAGGTGCAGAGGTGCAGAAGTGGGACCATCTACTGCCAGCCACCAGAATATGTCAGTAATCATTACACAAATCCTAGCTAGGTCATGCACCAAAATACATTCCTGCAGATACATTCATGTAAGCAAATGTGCTCTTCACATCAGGGGTTGAGCTCGGGGTGGGGCTGGGATAGGGTGGATCATCCATTCCCTGTCTCCTCCAATGGAAGTGAGCAATGGGGCCAGGCATCTCCAGTCTGTTTTGTTAAATCAGTTACCAACTGGAGATCCTGAGCTGCCGATCCTGTAATTCATCTCCCCGTACCCTTGTGTGCTCTACCCCTTGAGAAAAGTAAATTTTGAAAGTATACTTAGAACCATGGTATGATGAAATAAACTGATTAACTGATGTGAAATTTAAATAATTAAGTTTTTATAAATAACGAATGCCTTTTCACTTGGAGAAATTAGTGGAATATGTTATTCACCTGTTAAGTAGTAAGGCAATCAACTCTTTAGGAATTGCAGTCCACATTTTACATGAAAAAATTAATGTAGTGGTGCTTGGCATCACTAGAGTTATGGTTTGAAAACAACAAGTAGAGGGGTACAGGAGATGTACTATTGAAACTAGGGTTATATACAACATGATACCTAAGTAACCAACATTTTGTAAAACAGTATTTTAACAGATCCATTACTGAGGGCCTGAGGAAGTGGCGTGGCCATGAAACCATCGGTCACTATAGTGAGAAGTCAAGAAAATGAAAGATATTGAGAATTGTTTGTGTGTGGAGTTCATCTTTGCATATTCTTTGAATTGGATATTTTTTGGGTGGGGAATGACCCAAGACAACAACTACAATTATTCCTAGATAAGGAAAAGGGCAACCTGAACCCATTACTAGCATAAAGGTAGGTACAGTTCTCATTTAGAAGCACCGATTGTTTTTGGAAGCTGCAGCTCTTGTTTCTATCTATTGTTAGTAAACATTATTTACAGATTGCATGATGTACTTTATGTCTTTGTTAAGCATTTGTATTGTTGTCAAAAGGTATCTGCATTCTACTGTAGAACTCCATGGGTGAAAGGGGCATATGCTACCTTACACAATCCTAAAATGGTTCTTATTTCTTACCTCTAGTGTGTAACTCAGAAATGCCCATAGATTTAAGTAAAAGCTAATACATACAGAATAGTAAAAAGAAAAATAGAACCAGTACTTAAAAAGTTTCTTCAGAAAAACATGAATTAAAGGATTAATGAAGTTCACCTTTAAGGCATTTTCAACACATTGTGAAAGCAGGTGTTCCACACTGGGTACTGAAAAGGTGAAAAGTATGATCACTAAGAGTACATTTTAGTTGTGAGTGGCCATACTTACATTACATTCATGAATACAAGTTTTAGACATGCTTGGGACAATAACTAAAAAGACATAATAACATACTGCACCTTGGGTCTGCCACACTATAACAAGAACAGCAAAAGATTTATTCAGCTACTTTAGTGCCACACCAGATCATGGTTAGACAGTACATAGAACAATACTTAATCACCTTTTCACAGTTACATCAAGCCAATAAACATCAAAGATAATCAGAGAAAAAAACATCATTAGCATTCGTGTGTTCACATGCCAAATATGCTGAGAGCATTTGCTGGCCTTTTGTTCCACAATTTTCCTTGCCAAATATTACACATCAACAGAAGCTGACTTTACAAAAATAAAACTTATCGCTGCCTTACAAGCATCCAGCTAGCTGCCCAGTTATTTACTAAATGTACACAGATCTTTTCCCTTTGGGATCAAACTGTCTTTTCTTGTTCCAGGTTTTAATTTATTTACTCTAAATAAATAAACACTGGCTTGATTTTCTTTGCAGTGCAATTCAGCTGTCTGCTAAACTTCTATAATGTTTAAAAGCTGTTGCATACCTTTCATTCTGAACTGTTGCTGCATTCCTTAATCTCTTTTTTCAGGCATTCACACTGTTATTTAACCCTTCAACAGGTAGTGACAAACCACAAACTTGGGGCCAAAGTGGGTCAGAAATCCTTTTGAGGCTTGCAGAGGGCTGTCCATGGCCAAAGAATGCCTCCTCTGCACATATGGGGCAATGCGGCATCCAAAATCATGGATGCACACCCTGCCTGCACCTGATTCTGTTCTGTATGGGTGTTTGTGGGGTGTTTAGGTTAGGAGTTAACACAATGAAAGTGATATGCAGATACATGTCCCACAAAGCAGTGTATGTGCCAGGAAGGGGATCAAAGGCAGCGCCATTATATGGGGGCATTGTGAACTGAGGACAAACAATTTAATTTTTGTCTCCTGAAATAATATATTTTAGGATGCACAGGGATGATATAGGAGTAGGGGACACTCCCTGTCACTGAAGGAAGGAAGACTAAAGGGCAACATTAAGAACTACTCCACAGAATGCATGCTGAACACGTGTATGCTGATAGCATTTCGTCATCAGCTGAACCTGTAATAACTTTCATGCTCAGATCAGATTAGTTTGTATCAGTGGCTTAGCAGATAGCACACTCGCCTCTGAGGCTGGGAGATCAGAAAGCTATGGGTTCTATCCCACACCAGGCACTTGGGTTAATGTCCCAATACTGACACTGCAGTGCAGTATAGAGAAGTGCTGCACTCCTGAGATGCTGTGTTTTGGATGAGATGTTAAAGTGAGATCCCATCTCTCTGTTTTGGTGGTAGTTTAGGTGGATGTTAAAGATCTCATGGCACTTCTCAAAACGGTAGGGGAAGTTTTCATCAATCACATCAAATACAAATCATATCAAGTCACAACCAATCAGATCAAACCATAACATGTGTACAAATAGAAGGTAACTCATAATACACAGAAAATAGAGGGAGAATAACAAATCATAAATTCATATCTTATACATCCTCTATTTAAGGTCTCATCCCTTGCTCAGTGACCCTTTTCAAAATATTATCACTGTTTCAACTTTGTGACCTTAATTTAAACTTAATAAACCCATAGAGCCCTTTCTACCATTTTCTTATGATATTCTCAGGGTGATCAGAAACATCTTTCATATATACTGAGGTCATTGCATGTTCTACTAGTACACTATATGTGTCATATGTCATCAGCTTTTGTTGTAGCGTCCACTGACATCTACGCCTGCCAAAGGTAATATTTCAGGCACCAAAAGAAAACCATTAAGTGCCATGGTCATATTTACTTATGAGGTGTGGACAATATATTATGGCTTTATAAGATACATTTTGAGCCACTTTAACTTCCATCTGTTAGATAATAAAAGCCATAAGGGTTTAACATACGAACAAGTGAAGAGAAAATGTTCTATAGTTTCTTCCTTACTTAAACAGCTGTTCTAGGGCAATTTCTCTCTTCTGGGGCCTTGTGCTTGGAGTTCCCTCTGAGGTTTAGTTGACCATACACCAGTAACCAAAGGACCTCCCACATACAGTATGTAGAGGAATCCTGGGATTATTTAACTGTTTCAGGACCCTCCCTTAATGTGGGGACAGTTCTTAAAATCTGGTTCTGATGGATTGATTTTGCACATGACTGAATTGTACAAGCACGGCCATGAAAATTTGGCATCTGGTCAACTCCCATTTGTGAATTCTCAATATTGCTGTCCTCATAAATATAGGTACTTTTATCTTCGGAGACAGTTTTGGAAGATATTCTCCAGCCCGGGCTGACAGGAACTCTAACAAGTTATTATTAAACCATAAGAAATGGAGACATTGGGAGGAACCCACTCTATTTTAAAATTCTGGGACATAAATAAGGTTGAAAAAAGAGATCAGGTCAGCCATACTGAGTCCTCCTTGTGCTTTGGGCAGATAAGTAAAATATATTTTTGTCGGTTCAGTTTACTGCCCCAAAGCATCTGGAAAAGCTTGTATATAGTCTTATTTCCAGTATACTTGGGTGAGGAAAGATCATTGCAACATACAAGAGATAGGGATAATGAATACTTTAATGATGTATATCCTTTTGAATTTTGATGGTTTCCAAGACTCCCACCTGTTTACCTTGGATTTGACTCCTTGTAATGCTGTTTCCCAATTTTCTAGGGGTAGGTTGCATGGTCTATAAAGAATAGTCAGTATTTTTGTGGCTCAGAAGTTATGTATCCTATTTATGATTGTTGGGCCTCATTCTGGGGCACCGATAAACAAGCCTTTACATTTTCTATATTTAACCTTGAATTTGAGATTTGAGGATATTCTATTCTGTAGTTGGCCTAGAGGAGCTGTAATTTGAATGTGATTAGCTATAAAAGACAGATATAATCTGCATATGCCTGGATTTGTATATAATCCTGTCTGGAGGATCCCAGTTGGCCTTCTCAAGCCTGGGGACTGTTTAACATTCTGACCAATGGATCTAGGGAAAGATGTCCAGTAGGGGCTGAGGGGCAGCCCTGCCTGACTCAGTTCCAATGGTAATCCCTCTGTCACTTTCCCTTAACAATAGGGTACACTATTGCACAGGAGTATAGTCATTTTATTTTTTGACAAATCCACAAGTAATACCGTAGTGTTGTAATGTTTGAAATAAGAATGGGTGATAAACTCTATCAAAGGCTTTACTCTGATATAAAGTTGGAATACAACTATGTCTCTTTTTTCTTCATATCATACATTATTATGTCTCTAATTATCATTAATGTGTGCTGGATTTTCCTCTCAGGTAAACCACAGAACTGGGCTGGGTGAATCAGTTTAGATGCCACCCTTCTCAATCTATTATTTCAGGCTCTGTGATATGTTTTAACCTCCAATTTAGTAGTAAGTAAGATGGGTCTCCAGTTCAAAATGCTCAGTCTATTACCTGTCTTAAATAAGAAGATCAGGAGCCCTGAGTAAACTGGGGAGGGACTGACCCTTTCTGAAAAAAACAAAGTAGAAAACTTCCCTTAGACAGTGTGCCATTATATTTGGGAAAGTTTATAAAATTCATGGGGCAGCCATCCAGCCCCAGAGAAGTCCCAAGTTTTAGATTTTTATTTACATAATGACATATTCAATCTCCGCTACTGTCAGGGAGAGTTGAGTTCTGATAACTCCTCCTCTAGAGGTTGTGCTTCTAAGGATTTTAGAAAATTGATTTCCTTCTCTCTCTCCAGGGGAGGAGGGAGATGGACCTTCATTTCATATGAACCCATGAGTCTTTGTATTACTTTAGTGAGCTTCCCTTTCTATAATCTCACCCTTCTTGTCTATCAGTTTATGGAAGGCCATTGTATTCTTCTTTGATTTACATGCCTCAAAGGGGTATCTGATAGGGATTTTTGGGTCCCATATTGCAATTCCACATGTAAGGTTTTGCCCTGTCATATTGGTATATTTTCATTTTTACTTTTAGTTGTTCAATCTGTGTGCCTAAGTCCTGTCTAGATGTAGAGATCCAAGCGTAAAGGTTTTGTAGCTGGGTATGTAGTTTCAAATAAAAGAACGTTACCCTTTATGTGTTCTTCCCATGTTTTTAAACTATACAGCGAAATTGTGCTTGGACTCCATCCACTATTCACCTAAATCATCGATATGTTACTCACCAAATTTTTGGTCCAAATAAGGATGATATCCCTTCTTGTACACGGTGTCACATAGGATGGAGGTGTTCATTCTCTATCTCGTACCTTTATTTTTCTGTGGAGGGGTTGTTTGAAAGGAAATTTGTATCAACAGATGATCCGAAGATTCTGAGGGAAGGTCTAGAAAGTGGGGCTGGTAGGTTTTTAGAAATGAAGATGTGGCTGATAGTAGAGGTTAATTTAACTTTCTTATATGTATATTTTGGTCCTAGAGACTGGTACTGCGCACAGTCTATTAAGCCTACAAGAGTGATTCATTTTTAAAGCATTTGAGTTACAATACACCCATTTCCTTCTAAAATTGTACCTTGGCAGGGAATAAGGTCTACTCTTATTTGCTTTAGTCTGGGCTCCATAGACATTTATGAATCTGTATAATATTGTTTCCAGTAACCATTGATAATAATCAGATGTCCTGGAATCAGGTCTATCAGTTTTGATAACGTAAAGGAGAAAGAGCTGAAAACAATCCCAAGCCCATCTAACCTATCTGCTCCAAATGACCAGAATGATGCCCCCCACCAGGAGTAGGGGATTTTTTTTTTAAATGAATCTAGTACAATAACAAAGAGAACATAAGCAGGTCACATACCTACAACAGCATACTCTAAAGCAACAAAGAAAGGGAAAAGTAGCAAATAAAACTTTTAACACAAAGAAAATAAATCTGTCATTACAGGAATTGAAGCTTTTAGTGTACATTCTAAGGTAACACAACAGAAAAAAACGCAAACCTTAAAGATTTAAACCATGAAAGGTTCTTCCACAAATCAAAATAATTTTTCGTCCTATGCATTATCTCCTTTTCATAGATACACAATAATTTCTGAGATACTTGTATAACAACTTGATTCATGCTATACACTTTTGTTGTAGCATTAAAACACATCTAGCTTGCCATAAATAAAACCTGCAAAGGAAACAAATAAGTGTAGTGTGCTACTGTTGTATTTATTAAGGTTAGTCAGATATAAACCATAAACAATTGTCTCATAAGAGAATTGGGATAGATTCCTGTCTCCCAGGTCATAAGAATGTTAGCCCAGAATTGCTGGGTAAAAGGGCAACCTATGTAAAAGTATTCCTGGGTCTCTAATATTCCAGAACAAGTTTCTCTAGGCACATACACTCTGTCTTCTAGTTGCTTGTACTTGTTGGAGTTTCTTACCTCCAACCTGCCATGACAGGAGAGTCATGTAGTGTCCCACACTTTGGGAAGCCATCTATCCATTAATTGACTGTAAATGCTATCTAGCCTGCCTTCATATGGTGCCAGTTTTCTGGGGTTTCTAAAATGGTCTGATAGGATTACAGAGTAACAAGCCTCCTAGAATTCCCAATAAGCTGTGAAGTAGATTCTTTCCACTCATTAAGTTTATTATAAACTGAGAGCAAATAACCTGGGAGATTTAATTTCTTCAAGGAGCTAGGTAGGACCTGGGTTGAGGTCCAGGTCCCTAAAAAGTCTTGTAAAAGAGTTTTAAATTTTCTAGCCAGGAGAGACATGTGCCAGTTAACATAGAGATAATGTTCTGGTATACAAAAGGCAAAAAAGAATAAGACTGGGTGGATCATCCTCGCCCCAGCAAGACAGTAATCATGATAAGTGTGCCTCTTCTTCACAGGGTTTAATCTGCTCCTCAGAACCCTCGAAAGAAAATATTCAATACTTTCACTTCTAAAGGAGGGTAATGGAAAACATGAGCCACATGGAGCAAAACTGGAACTACTAGGAATATAACAGAGAGACAGGTTTCTTTTTAGAAATGATCTTGTTTTCCAGGATGCCACTAAACCTTCAGCTTTCTGTAATGCTGAGACCCAGTTTAAAGTGGCATCATCCTGGCTACCAAACTGTAGGCCTAAGATTGTTACTGGCTCTATGGATATTGAAATATTTGAAAAGGAGTCTGGGGGTCTTGCCCTTGATTTAGTGGAGATGGATATAGAAGTCCCTTGCTTTTATCAAAATTTAATTCTCAACCTGAAAAGTTTTCAAACCTGAAAATCTAATTTTATAATGCATAATCATCCATGTTTGGGGTGGAGCAAATCGAATATCATCTGCATATGCCAGATGTTTGGTAGGGGCTGTGTCCTTCTACCCAAATGCCTAGTGTATTTCCAGAATTTAATATTTTCCTTGAGAGGGTCGATTTGGAAAGTATATAAAAGAGGCTCATGGGGCATCCTTGAGTACACCTTTCAAGCCTTTTAACTGTCTCCCAAGGATTCCATTTATGTAAGGGTTATGTAATATGAAGCGTACATCGTAGTCACCCACTGAATAAATGTATCTGGGATACCATACTTTTCAAAATCTGGAATAAATATTGATGATCTACCTTGTCAAATGCCTTTTCTTGATCTAAGACTAGAATTAAGCATTGTGTGTTACTATCCTTTTTCCTGGATAGGATTTCTCTTAAAAGGCAAGATTGTGAAACATGGGTCTTTTTGTAGTGCACAGGTTTGTACTGAACAGATGACTGTTTCTGCAGCTTTAGATAATCTGTTTAAAATGATTATTGCCAGAATTTTGTAGTCTATATTCACTAGACTTATGGGGTGCCAGTTTTTAAGTCACACTTGTCCCTTTTTATAGATTAAAATTACAAGAGTTTGAAATATATTTTGGGCAGGACCTGTGAGACTAGTATGTCTGAAAAACATCCATTAAAATGGGGACCAAGTATTTAGAATATGTGATATAAAATTCTGTTGTTAGACCATCCGGCCCAGGGCCAAATTTTTCTTTAATTTAGATATGGCATTTTGAGCTTCTTCTAAAGTAATTAGTGCAGATAAACTGGACACTAACCCTGGATCTAAAGCAGGAACATCTATGTCATTGAAATACCTTATCCCAAACTGCCATCGAAGGAGTACCAAACATTTTCAAAATGTGGTTTTGTGCTAAGTCTTGTATGTGAAAACATCCAAGAAACACTATCTAGTGTATGGATCCATTTCTTGATCTAAATTTGTGTGTTGTATTCTGTCTTGACAAAGTTTGTAAATGTTGAGTGAAGGTTTTGAGCCTGAGTGCCAAACTGGGCCTCTTTTTTAAAAGATTCTGCTCTATTATACTAAACTTTAAACATTTCAGATTTAACCTCCTGAATCTCAGCTGACAAATCTACTGCATGCTCATATGATCTAGAAATGAGAGAGATAGTTTTCCCTTAAACCTAAGTAATGTAAATATTTAGTTTGTGATTCATTTGCTACAGCCTGAATAAAAAGTTTTACAATCATTTTTACCTCCACCCATCATTCACCTAAAGAGTCAAAAGCTTCTAATAATGTATATTTTGTTGCTAACAGAGTATATTTTCCTTTCAGCATGAGACAGTGACAATAGCTGACTATTTAACTTCCATCTAGCAAATCTGTTTTTCCAGCTGGAGACTTAGAGGGAAGTCTACAAATGACTGAGGCTGCCAAATGATCAGAGGTTTCACATGGAATGGTGAAAGCTTGTGTAGTATCAAGATCCTTTGAGAGGAAATGTAGTCTATTCTTGTGGCTAACGTTCCTTCTATAAGATTCTAGCCCCAAGACCATGAATTTCCATATAACTGTCCATTAAACCTGCTATCTTTAAAACAGAGTTTAAACAGTCGGTGTCCCCAAATAGTTTAATGGTGCATCCCCTTGTCTGCTAAGGAGAGTGGGCATTAAAGTTCCACCAAAATTATATTTTTATTTGTATGGAGAAAAGGCTGAATTAGTTTAAATATGTCTGACTGTGCTGCAATACCCTGCGGTGCATATATATTAATCAACTTAAAGAACAGAGTTCGAAAACAGCCATCCAGCAGTAACACTCTACCTGGAGAAACATCTAGCACTCTGTGGATTGTGGACTCAAACATCACAAAGAATTCCCACCCCATTGCGCTTTATCTGGACCTTGAGGCCAAAAGATGGGCCTATATTCCAGGAATATCTTAGCTTGATTAACTTCATAAGTAGTTTTAAGTCTAGTGTCATGTAGAAATAATAAGTTATTAGGAAGATCTTTTATAATTTGAAAGGTTGTTATATGTTTCCTATAATTCTTAATACTACAGGTATTTAAAGTGAGGACAGAGAGCTGTTGCTTGCCTACATAACTTAGGAAAAGAAAATCATCAAGAGACTTTCTTATATGGGTGTCTTTTGTTTATGCTTCAGAGAGGCCTGTGGGTCTAAAGGGACTCTGTTTGTGCAGAGGAGGAGAAGAAATCAGAATCACCATCTTTCTCTACCATATCCTCCCACTGGCATCGCTTTGCTATTGCCTGGAACTTATTTCTGGTCACAATAGTAGAAGTTTTGGGAGGGGTTTTCTCAGCCTTTCTTTTACTTCTTTCTTCTTAGGTCAACTGGGGTGTACTGAGAAGTTTCTGGAGGGGAGGGGTAACATGTCAGTAGTTTCCATGTCCTCAAGGCCTTCATGTGAGGCCCCATCCTGAGATTGCTCGTTAACCCAGGAGGGAAGCGAATGGTCAGCTATGCTAGTAGAAGGCAGGGTTGCAGAAGACTGGGGTTTGCTGTCTCTTGGGGGCATGATCCCTTGCTTTCTTGTTTGCCTCCTGGGCTTGACACTTTTCACTAAGTGTACCAGGTCTTGTTGTGCTCTATCTAGCCTGTTTCTTTTGGCCCAGGGACAGCCTTGGTAAGAGTGACCTTCTTCCTCACAGAGCTTGCATTTCAGAGGGTTAGACAGAACAAACTGACATGTCCATATTCAAGACACAAACTGCATCTGGGTTTGTCACACACCAAACTGAGGTGTGTGCTAGCACCACATTTGTGGCAAGTTCTAGGCTGCCCCTGGTAGAAACACAGCCCCCTGTCCTTCCAATAAAGAAGCTCCTTGGAGATGTAAAATACCTTTGTTCAGTATTTTTTGTCTGAACTTTATCTTCCAATTCCCTGTCCAGACAAGATCTTCATCTAAGATGGAGGTAGGTGTTTCTAGAATTGTGCAGCTCTGCCTCAACCAATACTTAACATCAGAAATGTTTACCCATCATTTCTAAACAGCAAAGCGACTGTTTTAATCATTGGTTTTGTTAGAGGAATTGGAAA
Source organism: Neoceratodus forsteri (assembly GCA_016271365.2). Lineage (NCBI taxonomy): Eukaryota > Metazoa > Chordata > Ceratodontiformes > Ceratodontidae > Neoceratodus > Neoceratodus forsteri. The sequence goes on from CM028134.1 coordinate 953,886,704, forward strand.
AAGAATGCCATAAGTTTGAGTTAGAAACCTGTGGATACATTGCCCCAAATCTTTCCAGTGTTTAAGCTAACATTGTATATAGGTTCCTACTAACATGAATCACAGCAAATAATTCATTAAGCTGAATCCCATGCCCTTCTTCAACATTTTGTGCAAAGAGTTTTTCTGTCCTGTGCAACATCAATATTTCCATTAAATTTGAGCTGCATGGCATTACATCGCTGTGCAGGCTCACCTGCATGTTTGAACAGATCTGCCATGAACAGCCTCTTTGGTTCCTCAGTTGCCTCTCACTGTGCTAATTCCTTTTCTTGTCCTGGGACAGTGTTTATGCAGGCTGCAGCTGTGTCAGAGAGCCCCATTGCACAGGGGTGTCAACAGGTTTCCATCGTCTGTCACTATGGAAACCTCGCTTGGGCAGAAATAGTAGAAGGCGTTATGTTCATCTGAGAACCACAAGAAAGTCTAATTTTCTCAGCTGTAACAGGATGAGGAAAATTCTGACCACTTTGGTCTGTGTCTTTGCCATCCAGCGGCATGTAAAGCTGCCTCAGGTGTCCAATTGGTTTGATTTTGCTGCGAGTCCATTGGGTGGCCTTTCCTTAGCAAAGTGAGCGGTATTTCAGGTTGGTGATCCGAATTTGATGCAATTGGTGGATTTTCTGGTTGCACTGGAGAAAACTGGGATGGGTTGACATAGAGGGTCAGCAAGGCTTGCAATCAGAAGAAACATTGTCCATAAGTTTTGCAGCACTTTCTTCCTCATTCAACAGTTTTAACATGAATTCTCTGTTTGATTTAAGAGTGTCTCTAAGCAACGTTTCTTGGGTGAGAGTAGTAGGAACATGCTCTGCAGTTTCTTGAGAAACAACATCTGTAGATCTCACATCTGCATTATTTAAACGTACCTGTTGAAACTCCCTGCTCTGTAAGTTTTTCTTTCAGGAAGTAGAAGTAGAAGAGGTAGAACCAATATCTTCACTCGTACTTTCCTCTGCATGTTGCTGAACCAAACCAGACATGCTCACAGCAGCACCAGCATCCTCAGATTGACTGTCCGCCATCTTGGAGAGATAGACAAGGATCCCCTACTGAACAGTAGGGAATTTTCAGTGCCCTGGACAAATTTTTCCCCATTCACTAAATATATCACCAACAGCTTAATCTAGTTCAAGGTCAGTTGGCATTCATCTGTATCCCTCCCCCAGATCACGCCTGAAAATAGGCAAGAATTTGCCAAGTGCATTTGCCTGGTCAACAAAAAGTAAATAAATGAATAAATGAATAAGTACTTTGAAGAAAATGGAGTAGCAGGGTATCCCTACTGACCTACTTGGAGTGAGGAACCTGATAGACCACGGGTCTTCTTTCATACAAAACATATTGTCTTTTAATTTTGTCACATCCTTCACTGATGGCCTCCACTCCTCACTATTATACTCACTGCCACTAGTCTGGGATGTAACTGATATCAGACTTTCAAGCACTGCTCATTCTTCATACTCCTTTTGTGTACAGCATGTGCTTTCTCATGCCACCCTCATTTCAAGCTTCTTCCTCCTCATTCTCTTCTCATATTTTTACCCTTGACTCTTCATCTCCTCCTCCCTCTGTCATAGTTTTTCTTCTTCCTGCTCCTCCATTTCCTCACGTTGATCATAATCCTTCCTCTGCCTCTTCACCTTCTCCAGTCATGCTTCTCCTCCTCTACCTTGCCTGTCCCTCAGTCTCATGCCAGTGACAGGTCCACTTAGTTTTTAAATACTTTCTATTTACTAGCTTTTTATATAGAGTCAAATAAACAATATTCTTACATGACATAAAAACATTGAATAATGTATAACACCATCCAGCTGAGACACACTGAGATACCTAGATCAGGATATTCAAAGATCCCTTGTTTGTGCTCATAGAAGGTTTGCTCCATGCACAAATTACAGCCTGGAGCAAAATAAAGATATATTGGAACATTCTTAAAACACACATCTAAATGTATGCACCAGGTCACTTGCTGAGAGAGGAAGGCATTATCTCATTTACTACTGCAAACTACAAACCCATAGTGACAACATGAGGTATGTGTCAGTTGGGAGCAATAGGGCTAATTAGAAGCAAAGAAGTTTTTACAGCCCATAAATTACAATTACTCCGAAGAGCAATCTGCTGTATTCAGACTTTGCTATACAAATGTCCCCATGGCTCAGCAATGAACTATGAGTTAATTTGCATCACATTATGGCCTTATTACAGGGCTGGAGCAAATGTAACTTGCACACCCATCAACCCATCACCCATGCATCATAGTACCATTTTCTCTGGCAGTCCAGTGGTCCCCCACCCTGACTGCCTGTCCAACATAGTACCAGTATTCCGAGGAAGTCCAGTGGTCCCCACCCACCCTGATCACTATCATCAGAAGTTGCATAGCCCCCACCCTAATCACCAACATCTGTATTTAACCACTTTTGTTGATGTGGTAGTAAATGCAAAGTACCTCTGCCCCGATCACCGTCATGGCAGCTGTATAACCACCCACCACTCTGATCACCACCATCTGTATTTTCCTGCCTACTGATATATGGTTACTGTCAAAACCCCACCCCTGATCACAGTTCATGCAATTGCTAACCCCACCCCCAAGTACCAGTTCACGGTAGTTGCCCAACCCTCCAACTACAGTACTGATCATGGCAGGTGCATAATCCCCTGACCTGCTTTTGGTCTTGGAAATTGAATAATTCCCCAACCCTTTAATTGCCATCATCTGCACTGTATTTTATCTGGCCAATTTAAATTTAGTCAGTGCAATGTCCCCTGCTCTTTCTGGTCACTGGTCATGGCAGTTGCATAACTACCCCTTTGATCACTGGTCCATACAGTTCACACAACCATCTTGATAGTCCAATGGACCCCAGTCCCTAATTTGTAAGGTATAGAGCTGAGTAAAAATGATGAACTCCACCTTCTCAGAAGTTTTGTGAAATTTCAAAATTTCTGTAGAATTTTCACTCTTTCGCCTTGAGCGACATTTTGAAGTTTTGCCGATTTTCTGTGGATTTTTGCCTCCTACTGTGGCATTTAGTGACTAATTGCAGAACTTTAGTCACTAAATGTGGAAATAAATTACCCTGTCAGTTTTTCCACTGTATAGTTTAATTTTCACAGTTTTCAATGCACTTCTGTGGATTTCTTTCTCTGCCATCAATGTATGGCAATATTTGATTCTGTAAAGGTTGTATTGTAAATTTTAAGCTGGGAAACTGAATCTAGGCACCCAAACTTTAGACCACCTTAACTGTGGTGCCAGAAATTAACATTCAGTTTTTTTTATTGTTTCTTTTATTGCCTCCTTTCCTTGCTTTATTGCGAGTTTCTTTGTAGAATTCTGCTGAAACGATGGATTTGTATTTTTTTCATGGTGTTATACATTGAATTCTGCAGTTTAAAACTGTTGTTCCATGATAGGTCTCATTAACCTGCAGTTAGCTCTAATCACATGATTTTCAACTCTGCAGTCATGTGGGTACAGATTTGATTTATCTGCATTTTCAATTCATTTTGCAGAATCCCAATATTGCAGGAATACTCTATTGTATTTTCAGCAGTACTGTTTTAGTTTTCCATAGTAATGCATGGAATATCACGAAGTCTAGAACTATGGTGCATTATAGACTACTGTAGGCCCTGTCGATACTGTGTGCTCCCCACCACCCCACCACCACTCTTGGTCAACACAATGACTTACACAGAGTGAGGATCCAGAGGAGGAGCCAGAAACAATCAGCCCACTTTACCATCAGCAGCCTATACCAACTCTCCCACCAGAGGCAGCATTGTACTACAAAAACTAAATGCAGATTCCCCAATTACTTTACACTTACATGGTAAGTCCCATGATCTCACTTCCTTCTCTCTCCCCTTCTATGCTCCCATTATAGCCTCTACCCTGCACCACACCATATATTCCAATTGCCCACCAACTCCTGGCATCACCCCTAATAAAACAGCAACAACATTAAAATGCTTACTTTACTCCTCACCTCTGTTTTTCCTCCTCCAGGAGTCCCCTGGCTGTCACCCACAACCGACCCCAATGGAACTGCTGCAACACAACACTGGCTTACACCCACCCTACCTATCACTGTCTCTTCTCCACTACCCTCTCCCTTGCCTAGGCGACCCCATTGGCACTGCTCTGATGCAACCCTGGCTTCCACCCACCCTACCTGTCACTGTTATTCCACTTCACCCTCCTCTCACCACTCACCTTTCTCCTTGCAACACCTCCTTCCATGTCCCTATTGCATTTCTCTCCTACCCTACCCTCATCTCCCTGGCCATCCCATGCATAGGAGGTACCCAGCCAAAAGCAATACCCCAACATCAACAAGCAGAGAATACTAGCCATCCTCAGAATCTTCACACCTTTAATACTTATGTCAGGCAATATTCACTCAACCCAGGCCCCATCTCAAATGGTCCTGATGTCCCACACTAGGGGCTAAGTATGGCATCATTGAATATCTGCAGCTACCCAATAAACTAGCTCAGCTGCAATGCTGAGCTCAGCAACACCAACCAGATGTGCTAGCCCTCACAGAGACCTAGCTGTCTAAGAAGGCCCTGACTCCTCTGTCACACTCCCAGGCCTTAACATGCATGGGTTCGATAGAGTTGGCAAACGGGAGGGGTGTGCCTTTATCCGAGACTTCCTGCTATTCCAATGCTTACCATCTCCCTCACTGTCCCATGGGGCACAGGCTCTTACACTAAAACTTATGCCAGACCCTACAGAGCCCCTATAACCATCACAGTGGTATACATCCCACCACAAAACCAAGCCTCAGCTTGCCAATCCCTGGCCACTAAATCTCCAGCTTCCCAACTAAAACTGAGCACATTATCATCGGGGACTTTAATGTGAATTGGCTATCTAGCTCAACTGCTGCTATAAAAGACACCTTCTCAGTGCTAGACTTAACCCAATTAGTTAACCAACCAACCAGGGTCAACCCCAGAAATGACTTCAGACATTAATCGACCTCCTACTCACCAATCGACCCAATAGAATCACAAACCTAAATGTACCCTGACTCACTCAAGCAACCACTCCCCAATCCACTTCACCTGGCCCTGTCAGCAGCCACTGCCCCAACCTCGCAACTTTGTCTGGCGACAGCTCCACCTGGTGGCCTCACTAAACTAAGGAGAAATCTTACCCAGTGTGATTGGTCTCCCATCAGACGTGTCCCTACCATAGATGTAGCCCTTGACTACTTCACCAGCACATTAAATAATGCCTGTGATACTTTTGCCCCACTCACTAGTGTCAAACCAAAAGAAATGCACCCTGGATCACACCAGCACTGCTTCAGCTACTAAAAACCAGGATGACCTCTGGTGCAAAGCTGTTGCCTCTAGTGTACAAACAGACAGACTGACCTATAAAATGGCTCGCAACAAGTGTGCCTGGACTATTAGAATGGCCAAATCCAACTATTACAAGACCACCCTGGCCTCATCCTGGGGAATGTCAGATTATTCTGGGATAACCTGAAAGAACTGAATGGAAAGTCCAAGATGCCCCACCCTCCCAACTTAGGGTAAATAACTGTATTACCTCTGACCTATCTCACCATCGCCAGCGGCCTAAATGCAACCTTCTCGGATCTAAGCACAGTCTTACCTAACAACTTCTTTGACCCATCCCTAAAATGCCAGAACCCATGCAATGCCCCCTTCTACTTTAGGGTTGTTACCATGAAGGATGCAATTTCTGACCTTAAAAAGCCTAGGGGCTCAAATTACTGCAAAGACTCATTTGACATGAAAATCCTTAATATGGTACTTGATTCAGTGTTCTCCCCTTAACAAATCTCCTTAACTCTCCCTATGCCTAGGGCTATTCCCAAATGACTGGAAGGTAGCCACCATCACACCTATACTAAAGAGTAGGGACCCCACATTACCAAACAACTACAGGCCCATCTCTATACTCACACCCTCTCGAAAGCTCTGGAAAAATCGTTGCACCCAACTCACAGACTACCTAATTATGCTACAACGCCTTATGTGGGGAACAACATGGTTTTAGAGCTGGACACAGCACAACCACTGCCCTCATAGAGTTCTCCAACCGCTGCACAATGCCCTAGATAAAACTGCTTACTGGAGCTGTTTTCATTGACTTATCGAGTGCCTGACACAGTCTCCCATGCTTTGCTCCTAAATACTCTCCTCCGCTCTGGCCTGTCCATGGGACCGACGCCTGGTTCACTAGTTACCTCATGGATAGGTCTCAATGTGAAGATACACAGCACCCAGTCACCCACTCTATCAGTCCGCTCAGGAATACCCCAAGGCTCCATCCTTGGCCCACTTCTATTCAGCATCTTCCTGAATACCCTGCCTTACTCCTGTCCATGTAACCTTCTGCTCTACACAAATGATGCGGTAATGTATGCCTCCCACCTGACCCCACTACCATACAGTCCTCCCTACAACTTGCCTTCAATCAAGTTGAGAACTGGTTCTCTGACCACAGACTTGTGATCAATAAAAAGACTAAATCCATGCTCTTTTACACCGCAGAACAAGGACCACAAGGCCCAGCTAACAATCTTTTCCAGTGCCCTCCTCCCACTGGAACAGGTCTACACATATAAATAACTAGGCATTACCTTCAACCCTAGCCTATCTTTCCACCCTCATATTAGTAATCTTTCCTCTGCCATAAATATACGCACAGAACTACTGTTTCGACACAAAGGCTGCATACTTCCAGTGACCCTAAATATAGCAATTACCTACTCTGTCCTCTCCCTTGTAGACTACGTGTTAACTGTCTACTCAGCCACTGACCGCACAGCACTAGATAAAATACACCTATCCATTAATAAAGCCTGTAGACTCCTAGCTGGAGGGGACAGGTGTACCCACAGCTGCACCTTGTATGACCTCACAAAAATCCTCACCCTAGACGAAACAGTGAACTACCAAACATGTCTTCTAGCTAAAAAAATCCAGCTGGGCCTCACTCCCACTGGCGTCTCATCTACCCTCCAAATGGCACATACCTTTACAAACTCCAGTGCGGCAGATAAATTAATGTGGACAGTTCCCAGGGTCACTACCAGCCTAGCACAATGGTCTTTTTCCTATAGAGCACCATCCTGATAAACATAGAAACATAGACTTTGACGGCAGATAAGGACCTCTAGGCCCATCTAGTCTGCCCATTTCCCTACCTACAGGATAGGCCACAGATCCTAGTTAACCAACAGCCTATTTCTTCCTACACCCCATAAGAATTGCCTTATGTCTGTCCCATGCATTCTTGAATTATCCCACAGTTTTAGGACCCCACAACCTCCTCAGGAAGGCTGTTCCATGCATCCACTACCCTCTCTGTGAAATAATACTTCCTCACATTGCCCCTGAACCGCTCTCCTTCTATCTTTAAATTGTGTCCCCTTGTTCTTGCAAGTCTCTTTTTCTGAAAAATGCTACCTCTTGGACTTTGTTGATTCCACTGAGGTACTTAAAAGTTTCTATCATGTCCTCTCCTTCTTTCCTCAAGGGTATACATATTAAGCTCCTTTAGTCTCTCCTCATACGGCTTCTCTTGCAGACCCTGCACCATTTTAGTTGCCCTCCTCTGGACTGCCTCTATCCTGTCTATGTCCTTGCGGAGATGGGGTCTCCAGAACTGGACACAGTACTCCAGTTGGGGTCTCACCAACTGTCTGTACAGAGGGATAACAACTTCCTGTTTTCTGCTGCTGATGCCTCTCCCACATCCCAGTATACCCCAGCCCTCCCTACTGCCTTCTCACATTGCTTGCTAACCTTAAGGTCATCTGATATGATTACCCCAGGTCCCTTTCCTTTTTGTTGTTGTTACTACCTCCACACCCATTGTGTAGTCTTCCCCTGGGTTCTTGTTTCCCAGGTGCATTATTTTGCACTTCTTTGCATTGAATCCTAGCTGCCATACTTCTGACCATTCCTCCAACCTTGCCAAGTCCCTTTCCATCCTTTCCACGCCTCCTTGTGTATCAACCCTGTTGCAGATTTTTGTGTCATCAGCAAAAGGCATAGTTTTCCTTCCAGTCCCTCTGCAATGTCACTGATGAAGACATTAAAAGGACTGGACCCAATACTGAACCCTGCGGTACCCCACTAGTAACCCCCTTTCTTCAGAATGGACTCCATTTACAATTACCTTCTGTGTCCTGTTGTCCAGCCAATGTTTTACAAGGCTACCACCCTGGGTCCCACTCCCAGGCTGGTTAATTGGCTATTAATCTTTTGTGTGGGACTGTGTCAAATGCCTTGCTAAAGTCTAGGTAGGCCATGTCCACAGCCCTCCCTGGTCTACTACTTTGGTCACCCAGTCAAAGAAATCTATTAGATCTGTCTGACATGACCTTCCGCTGTGAACCCATGCTGCCTTGGGTCCTGTGCTCCACTGGCCTCTAGGTACTTGACTATTCTTTCCTTCAGAAGTGACTCCATCACTTTCCCTACCACAGAGGTCAGACTGACAGAGGTCTGTAGTTTTCTGCCTCTGTCTTGGACCCACTTTTGTGAAGGGAATCACATCCGCCTTCCTCCGGTCCTCGGGTACCACACCATCCTCCCTTGATTTATTAAAAAGAGTAGCCAGTGGTTTCACTAGTTTCCCCTTAATTCTTTTAGAATTCTGGGGTGAATTCCATCAGGACCCATTGCTTTGTCCACCTTCAGTTTTAGGCGTTCTTGCAGAACCCTTTCTTCTGTGAAAGGACTGGGATCAACCCCTATCAAGAGTGCTTCTGTTAATTGGATTAGGCACTTCCTCCTTTGTGAATTTGAGCAGAAATATTCATTCAGTATTCTTGCTTTTCACTGTCCCCTCTGCCCACCCACTGTTCATTCTATTCGCCTCACTATCCTCCTTTGTCTTGCTACACTCACTGATGTACCAATAAAAGGTTTTATCCCTTCTTAACTGAGTTGGCTATCTTTCCTCAGTTTGGGCCTTTGCTATTCTGACTTCCATCCTGCTTCCTTCTGCCTTAACTGGTACAGCTCTCGTCCTGCTCCTTCTGTGTTTCCTTATACTTCCGAATGCTGTCTTTTCTTCCTGACTTTCACCACCTCTTTGAGAACCATAGTGGCTTTTTCTTTCATTTTGATTTGTTTATTTGCTTCACACAAAGGCTTGTTGCCTCTGTGATGGCAGTTTTGATAATTCCCCATTGTTGATCCACACCTCCTTCTAGCCTGTTTGCTAGTGCTTTTCTGAGCACTCTCCCATCTTGCCAAAGTCAGCCCTCCTAAAGTCCAGTACCCTCACTTTTGTATGGCTTGACTCTGTAGCTGAGTTTAACATGAACCACACTGTTTGATGGTCACTTGTGCCCAGATGGCAACCCACTTCTAGATCTGAGATCCTCTCACCCCCATTTGAGAGTATGAGGTCTAAGATTGCTCCCTCACGAATGGGTTCAAAGTAGCTGTCTAATGCCTGCCACCTGTAGGGCATCAAGAATGGCCCTGCTCTTGGATGTGGCTGCAGCAAATGTGCTCCAGTTAACATCTGGCATATTCAGGTCTCCCATCAACAGTATATCCCTTTCTCTGCCATTCTAAGAATGCCTTCTATCATATCCTTGTCCATTCCTTCCTCCTGACATGGGGTCTGTACACAACCCTGTGCGGATTGTTGTGCCCTTTCAGTCTCCAAGGTGACCCACAGTGCCTCCTCTCCTCCCTATTTACTCTTTTGTTCAGTTGCTTTTATCCCTTCCTTTACATAGAGAGCTCTCCTCCCTCTTCTCACCTGCCTGTTTCTCCTATAGGTTATGTACCCTGGTATTTTAACATCCCAGTCATGGTTCTCTGTGTACCATGTTTCTGTGACTGCTACAATATCCAGGCATCCCTCTTCCATTAAGGCCATCAGCTCAGGGAGCTTGTTGCCCAGACTACGGGCATTGGTACTCATTACCCTCCATTTCCTGATGGCCTTACTCTCTTTTGCCCTGTCCCTGTCCTTCTTGCCTTTGTCACTTTCTTCATTTACCCCGCCTTCTCCCTATCGACACCTCTATGTTGGTGTTTGCCTACTACCGTGATTATTTTTGGGGCTAGGATTTTCCTGCTCCTTTCCAGTGCCTCCCCTTGGCTAGTTTAAAAGCTTGCCAATGAAGCATTTAAACCTATCACCTAGGATCCTGGTTCCCTCAGGACAGATGCAGCCCATCATATGGTACAATGCTCTACCCCAGGAAATCACCTCCATCCCCAGGCTAGGCCCCTTCAAAACAGCAATCAAAACACACATAATCTCCGCTCGCCACTGCCAGTGTTCCCACTAGAACTGGTACCTGCTGCCGGGCAGTGTGATGCTGGGGCAATACTACCTATCCCACTACTTTTACTATGCATTAATGACAATGTTGGTAACCCAATTGCTTGCACCTCCTGCTTGCTCGTACGCCATACTTACCTGACTAGCCAGTTTGCATACACTCACAAGCTCCCACAGGACTTATATAGCTACACAGCTGTATAGGAATAGCAACTTTACACACTTTGCTGTGTACCTTATCTCCTACTCTAGCTGTAATATTGTATACTGCCTACTGTTTTACATATTTTGTTAACCTTGTTGTTATCTCCTTCCTACTCCACTGTAATCTTTGTGTAAATGTCTGCTTCCCATTATGTTGTGTACCATGACGTGGAACCTTTGGAAATGAGTCAATGACTCAAAGGTTGGAATCCAATACTCTCAATAAATAAAAATAAAATAAAGGGCTTCAACATGTCAGTCTCTCTCCCTAAGTCTCATGTCTGAAGTGATTTCTGACAAGGAAAGAGCTCTCCTCAGTCTGAAGATCCTATTTTGAGTGTTTACACTGAAAAATCATCATTTGTGTTGGCAAAGTTCCATAGATGTACTTTACCTGCTGAGATAATCAGTTTTTTTGACTTTTGTTTACTCATACAACATTTCTGTTTAGATACTGTGGTGGCAGCTATAGTAGACTTCAATTCTGCCAGACTGTGCTTCTCACAGTTTGTCTTTTTTCTGTGACATTTTGACAGAAATTTCAGTTTTGTGTTTGAACTGGTATTTCTTGAGAGGCTGAGTCATATTTGTGAATCAGTTTGAAGTTCTGTTGACAGTAATTAGAGCAGTTTGTTATATTTAGTCCTAATTTTGTGTAGCTCATTTTTTCACTGTGGTCTTTTTTATTTGGTAGATGGGGTATTAAGTAAAAGCAGCAGAACATGTTTACTAGAAAGTCAAAGCATGCAGTCTCTGTGAAGAAAAAGTTGTTGATTCAGCAAGTAAAACTGTCTCCTGCAGGTGCATAGGGTATAGGGAGTGTGGTAAAGGCTCAGCAGCAGCACGGTTAGTGGTAGTGCTGGTACAGGACTGGCCATGGTGTGCCAATGGCAGCAGCAAGAGTTGGCATTACAGCTTCGAGTTTGTTTGTTTTTTGTAGGTTTTTCTTGTTTTTTTGCCCGTCACCCATGCCCTGGCACAAGAGCTCATGTGTTGAGGCACGTGCACGCCTGTGCCCACAGAATGCCCAACCCTACTATTCTCCTGCACCTGACTGCACCACCACCAGACCTCCATCCGGTGATGGCGGAACTATGGGAGGGTGATCTCCACCCCTGTAGAGGACAACTACTAGGCTCAATCCTACTCACCTCCCTCTGCCAGCACCCTGATGACCCGAGGTCATTCCCGAAACTAGGTCAAGGCAAAGCAAGAGGTAGGCAGAGGCCTCAACCTCAGTGCCACCAGGCAGGTCCAGCTTCTAGTTTTATCGGGATTGAGGAAGCATAGTGGCCAAAGCTCAGCAGCTGTGCCTGTATCTCAACATACCAAATCAGCAAGAAGAACGTCTATGGATGTTGCTGCACTCCTGTGCCAGCAACATGACTCTCAGGAGGAGGAGAAAGAGCCACATAATGATACTCAGGATTTTTCTCAGATGCTGATAGGGAGTAGCACACCAGCAGTGGTTGATAGCACCATTAGGTCTGATGTTGGGGTGGTCCCCAACCAGTATGTTTCCTTGCTGAGGAGAGGGAGCTTGAGCAAGTGGTGGAGAGAGAGGCAGAGGAGGAAGAATTTCTCAGTGTAAGCATGATCAACCATCTTGCCCTAATGTGGAGGGTGATTTGTAGGGTTCAGCTGAAGATAAGTTGGGTATTTCAGAGGCAGTGCAGGAAATGCCACAGTCAATCATCAGAGAGGGCATGATGATGATTCTGCAACTGACCCATTTGGAGACCTCCACAAAAACAAATGAAAAAAGCAGGGATGGATAAAGAAGAGGAAGAAATTTCTGCTGAACTGTTGCAGCATAGGGAACAACTGGATGTGAGGAGCAGGGTAGCACAACCAGAAACTGTAATTATAGATAAGCAGCAGAAACAGCAGCAAGCAATAGTGCTGTCCACCCCATCCTCCAAGCCCCATCCACTGTGCCTGTGCCTGCAGCATGTAAATCCGACATGTGTGGCAAGTCACTGGTCTGGGATTTTTTTTCTCTGTCTGAGTCTGATGATAACGCAGCCATACATAACATCTGCAAATCAAAATAAGTCTTGGCAGGCCAGGAACAAATTATGGAACCACTGGGATGAATAGCCATATGCAAACAAAACATTCTGTTCATTGAGTACATCAGAAGTGAATGGCAATGATGTCAACTTCTGAATCTGCTCGTGATGAACAATCTGAAGCAGCAGGTCCACTACATTTAACCCCATACTCAGTTCTACCCTTATTGATACTGCAGATACAAGTGGTAGTATTACTCAATTCGAACTTCATGCCTCTCCTGCTTCTGTCGAAAGTAGGCAGCTGACGCTGTTATCCAGTGCAGTCAAATCATCAGTAGGCAAACTCATAAATGAAGAACATCCACCTCCCTCTAGGCACACAAAAGCTGAAGCAACCTGATATTAGATCTGCACTAACCAAACACGCTAAATACCATCATGACCACCCAGTTGCAAAGAGCTGAATAAAGCCATTGCTAGGATGCTTGCAACAGACCTACTGCCATACTCTTTTGTGGAGAAACCTGACTTTCTTCAATTCATGGAAGCGGTACCAAAATATAAAGTTCTCAACCACACATTCTTTTCCACAAAGGCTGTCACTGCACTTTATAATGACCTTTCCTGCATTGTTTCCTACAGTGTCCCGCTCAGCAGTACCCACCATCCACCTTACCACTGATATATGAACAAGTAGGCCATTCTCTGCAATAAGTTTTCTGTGCATTACTGCACACTGTGCATTTTTCCCAGAGTTTATGCCTTGCACCCATATCCATCTTCAACTTGCCAACTGTCAAATGGTAGTACTGTTGGTCCTTGTTGGTGTGCCACCCTAAGTATGCAGAGCATGCATGGCTCTATACAGCTGAAAGGATACTGGCATGAATTAACGAGTCCATCATGACATGGTTTAAGCCACATGGTTTCTCTGATGGCTTTATTGCTGATGATAATGCTCATAATGCTGTTAAAGCAATCCATGATGGCTCATTTTTCATGTACCATGCTTTCCTCATTTGCTTAATCTGATTGTTAAGACATTTCGGGAGCATGAATCAGTAACCAGTATGTTGGAAGTGAGCCATAAAATCTGCAGCCATTTTACTGCTCCTCACTGGCCAGATCAGAGCTGACCACTCTACAGAAGGTAAATGGAGGGTTGAAACATCGATTAAAACTGGATGTGGTCACACACTGGAATTCAACACTGTACATGCTCACATGACTATTTGAGCAGTATAAACCAATAAATAATTATGTCATGCAGTTGCGTGACTGTGACATGCAGGCAGCCATGTCATTCAGTCCAGCTCAGTGGATGTTGATGGACAGTGTAATTCAAATACTCCATCCATTTGAAAATGCCAACCAGTGGTCAGCTCTGACAATGCCTGCCTGAGCCAGATTATATCACTAATGTGAGTACTGCAGCAGACACTGGTACATATCAGGAGCAGTTTCAAGTGGCTGCTGCATACTCAGTAGGGGTAAAACTGGCTAACAGGATTCTGCAGTTGTTCGACGATGATCGACGATGATCCAAGACAGATTTATATGAACACCTCAGAAGCATACATCCTTCAATGTTGCTGGATCCATGGTACAAACATGGAATGACTGCTCTACTTTCTCATGGTAAGGCTGAAGTTGATCGCATGTTATGATCATTTGTGGGAAAGTTGGAAATTGGATGGCAAGTGATCATGCAGAGAAAAGGTCACCATTTGTGTCCAGGGCAAACCTGACAGTGGAAAGGTGAGTGCAAAAATATCCTCCTCCTCTTCCCCATGTACTGTGCCTGGTGTAGTGCCCTCCTCCTCACCAAGCTGTTCCACAAACCCACTGTGGGCCATGAAGCAGCAGGTTGATGTTTCTGCATAACAACAAGTCATGGTAGAACACAACTGGAGCTGTCTGCCAGTCATATGGTGCAGTCCTACTTGGATGACCCACAGCAGCTCAACATAGATGAAGAGCCATTGCTATACTGGCAAAGTAAGCTAGAAGTCTTGCCAGCCCTGGCATCTATGGCTATTGAATATCTGACTTGTCCCTGTGCAACTGTTAGCTCTGAAAGGGTTTTCAGTGCTTCTGGTGCAATAGTGAGTGACCGTGCAACTGCCTGTCTGACAGAAATATAGAGTACCTGATATTTATTAAAATGAATTTGTATTTCCTCCTATCGTAGTTTAAACTGACATCTGCTGTGAGGTATTATGCAAATGAAGAAGGTGATGTTGAGCCAGGAACTAACCATCTGAGGAGGAGGATACATCTGAGGGGGTTGAGTTCTCTTAAATTGCAACACACAAACATGCATGTGCACTGAAGTAGTTATCACCCCATGACACATACGTCGGAGTACTACACTGAGGATTCGTGTGCAGGAAATAAATATTAAAATGCATACAATTGTTGCTACTGCTACCTATTACTGTCCGTTATAGACGCTCATGCCTCCCTCCCCCGAAAAGAAAGAGGAATACCAAAAATTGACTGGACACATGTTGGCTTGTCCATTACTGTTTATGGTGTGGATCATGTTGGTGCACCACTTGCTGGGGAAACACTCAACTACCTGTTACTGTCCAAGTTGGCCTATGTTCATGCCCTCCCAAAAAGAAAGAGAATACCAAACAAAATTGCCTGGACACATGTTGGTTGTCCATTGCTGTTTTTAAAACTACTTATAATGTTTAATACTTGGGCATCTCCAGCACCTTCCAAGTTTTCCAACATTCATGTTCGTGCTCCCTCCAAAATAATATAAGTATCAGAAAACAATGTTTTGAACAGTGTTTGATGTCCTTAGCTGCATACCACTGATGTGAATGTGTATCTATTCCTGTTGAAACAAGGTACACTATTCTGAAACTTACAAACCGGTGTTTTTCATCTTTGCTGAGAACTGTTATTCCATCTGCCTGTTACCTTGAACAGTGACAGCATTTATTGCCCTACCAGTAATGCTACATGTAAAGCCCAAATCCCCAGTACACCAGAGAAACAAACTGTTGGAGAGGGCAGAGAACAGAGGGTGCATCACATCTGTGCTGCTACGAGATCAGGTACGCTATTCTAAAACTTACCAACCAGCATTTTCCATCTTTACCTTGAACTGTTATTCCATCTGCCTGTTACCTTGAACTGTGACAGCATTTATTGCCCTACCAGTGACTGCTACTGTAAAGCCTAAACCCCCGGTACACCAGAGAAACAAACTGTTGGAGAGGGCGGAGAATGGAGGGCTCATCACATCAAAGGAGGAACCATCCAGTATAAAAGCTTTAGGTTGCTACAGCGAGCGCTGTGGCATGGGCATGAGGGGAATGAGCGCCACTCGGCAGAGAAAACAGAACTTGAAATTAAGAACTGTTCAACTGGTAAACTGAATGGGGGTTTGAAATAAGTATCACTTTAGTAGGAAGTTTATAGTAAACTATAAGTAATAGGTAAATTCAAATTGGTGGTTTTAATTTTGTGCCACTAGTGTTTGATGCAATTCTGAAACCTCACTACCTGACAAACTGGTGGCAGTCTTGACAGATACTGAGCACTCATTGTTGTTACTAGTGGCTTAGAGGATATTCATTTTTGTTTTTAAATAAAATTGTTGTAGAATAAACATGGAATTTAAACAGATTCATAAAAATAATATAAAAGTGATGTTTGGCTATGCACTGGGGTATTGATTATATTAATATTCTTGTCTCAAACATGTCTTATAAATCCGCTGCCTTTTTTCCCTAAAGTGCCAATTTCACCAGGGTCTTCATCCTTTTGCTTGTTCTGCCAAAATGGATCTGGCCTGGTAAAGAGGATAAATCCTTTCATCCTGGTGAAACTCCATTTGAAGAATCAGCAGGTGAGGTATGATTTTACTTCCTGGCTAATTGGCAGAACAAATGGATGGGTTCTTTTGGTGATCTTGGCTTTTAGTGGAGATACTGAAACAAACCCGGGACCAGAACTCAGGCAAATAAAAATTATGCATGATAATGCATGAAGTTTGGTAAATAAAATGGACCTGCTTCATGCCTGGGCAGAAATAGAAAAACAGAAATAATTGCACTTTCAGAAACCTGGCTGGGTAAGAAAGAAGAAAATAAGGAGTTAGACTTAAGTGATTATTATTTTCTTAGAAGGGATAAAGGGCCAGGGGAGGGTATAATGTTGTTTGTAAATTACATCTTGGGTACTCTGAGATTATTTTTCTTGTAACATTGAAGGAATGGAATGTATTCTGGTATATATTTTTCCATTGACCTTGTTGTTGGAGTGGTTTACTCTCCTCCCAAGGTTAAACCAAGCCATTTGAGAAGTTGGCTGATGCCATAGGGCTGCATGTTAAAAATAAAAATACAGTACTAATGGATGATTTTAATGCTGCCTAGGGGAAAGGCGAGGTAAGAAGTTAAAGTAATCATTTCAGATTTTAAATCTAATTCAAATAGTTACTACCCCAACAAGGTAAGATAAGCTAGAAAATCCTGGAAATATATTAGATCTTATTTTTTGTCCCCTGACATTGCAGTCTTAGAAACAAAGGTTTGTCCTCCAAACATGGGAGATCACAGAGTTGTATTTTGTTCCATCTCCATTAAACAATTTAAAATTCACCTTTTAGAGAGAACTTCTTAATAAAGAGCTGTTATAGAAAATATAATAAACAACTTTTCAATTTCATGTCACAACAAAGTGGTATAGGATTTCCCTTATTCGGATTTCGATTTGGCAGCAGAGGAATTTACAAAAATATTTTTAGAAGTATGTAACATGTGCTTCCTATAAAAGAAGACAAAGAAACAAAGTCACTTACCTTGGATGAATGATGCCTTAAAAATGATAATATATAAAAAGCAGCTATGGAAAAAGCTAATAAAACCTTGGATCAAGCTGTTTGGGACCACTTTAAAAAGATAAGAAACAAAACTATCCAGGAGGTAAAGAAAACTAAAGCACGTTATTATAAACACAAAATTAATGGAAGTAATGATGCAAAGAAATACTGGGCCTTAATGAAATCTCTTGTCAAATCACAAATAAACACAAAAGGTATAAAGGTTACTGAAAATGGCATTTTGCAAAACTCAGATAGTGCTGCAAACATTCTATTTAAATACTTTGTTGAACTTCCTGATTTAGATATTCCTAAATGGGATTTTGTGGGTTAGAGGTTAATGACATCCAAACAGATCAAAACACAGTTCCAACATTCGGGTTCAAATATATAGCTAGGAAGGAAGTAATAAGAGAAATAAATAAATTACAAATAAATAAGGCTAAAGGTCTTGATGACGTGGAAATAAGATTTTGAAAGTTTCCATTCATGAGGTGGCCCAACCTTTAACTGATCTCTTTAATAAGAGTTTGACTGAAGGAACTTTTCCTAGATCCTGGAAACAGGCTAAATAGTACCTATACATAATGGGGTTTAGACTTTGGGCCAACAAATTATAGGCCAATTGCCTTATTATCTGTTCTTTCCAAGTTGTTGGAAAGGTTGATTCATAGTCAACTTATGGACTATTTGGAAAAATATAGTAAGTTAAATAAATTTCAGTCAGGTTTTAGAAGGATATGTTGATGACCACCGCACTCACGGATTTTATTGACTTAGTAGCAACACCACTTGGTGAGTCCCCACAGCATTGTAGGTGGTCATGGGGGCATCCGTGTCCCTGCCCTCCCCAAGATGGGCCCCACCAAAAATCAAGCAGTGTTGTAGGTGGTCGTGAGAGCATCCATGCTCCTGGCCTCCCACAAGATGGACCCCACTGAAAAATCAAGCAGCTGTAGGTGGTCATGAGGACATACGTGCTCCCTGCCCTCCCCAAGATGGACCCCCACCAAAAATCAAGCAGGCACACTGCAGAGCGATTCAGGGAGACACTGGAATTTATTTTGGTGCTGCATGTGTGAGGAAGAAAGACTGTCTTGGCGCCTTTTTAAGAAACCTCCATTTGTGTCCCCATACAAGTGCAGACAGTTTTTATGCAGCTACTTTTAGCCAAATGCACTGTTTATATACAGCTTCAGCAGTACACCTTAAGAGAGAGAATTGATAGCTTTTAGCCTATTTTTGCCAGATGTTCAGTTTGCATGCAGCTTTGCAGTATACCTTAAGACATAGAATTGATAGCCTTTAGCCTAAATTATGTCTCTGTGTACCTTAAACCGACTCCAGGCTAGTACTGCAGAGTTTGTTTTAATTAGGAAAATGTATTTTATCAGCAAATGTGAGTCTTAGCAGCGCAAGAATTGCTAACATTGAAGCCTAATTAATCGCACTTGAAACTGAATTCCTTAAGTTAAGTCAGGCTGCCTTCTATTGTTCACCGAATCAGCCTCTGAGCTCCATATGAAACAGCTGATGGTTTGCCAAATGTAAAATTACTCACTGTGAATTTAAACCCACGTCTGCAACAAGCTGCATTAACCCAGCACTGTAGGTAGCAGAGGAGATAACTATATGTATCCAAGAATCCTGTCAATGTGGGCTTGCATAAGTGAGGGGCTCCGTCGCTAAAATAACAGTGCAGCCAATTAGAATTCAGCATCTTTCAACTCCTCTTCCTACTTACCTGATATTTATTGCTGTTCCTCTCTCCTTTCTTCCCACAGCATTGTAGGAGGTCATGAGGGCATCCGTGCCTCCTGTCCTCCTCAGATGGACCCCCGTTGAAAAATCAGCAGGTATGCGCTGCAGGCGACTCAGGAAATGCAGGAATTATTTTGGTTCTGCGTCTGTGAGGCCCTGCCACCCCATCACCACCTTTGGTGAACTGAGTACATATAGGCATGTATCACATGCCCACTTTTCGATCTGCACATTATATGAGCTCACCACTAGTGGCCGCCCTAGCACTTTTCCCTGCTACCATTTTTTCTGCCAATAATATGCTACACTGGTATCTGTCAATACTGTGCTTGCTAACACCCTATCCTCCCTTCCACCCACCATCTACCCCCTACCTCAGCCAACCTCTCGGCTCTCTACCCGAGAGCTTAGCTTCCATCACATCGCACCACCTCCCCTTAGGGCTACCACACTCATGCCCATTGAACAGCTGGGTTCTAGGATCATTCTTCCTTCGACCTTCCACTCACACAGGCAGATGGAAAATTGGCCCAAACTCTTAATTACCATTCCTCTCTTCGATCCCTTCCCATCCCAGTCTCGCTCCTCCGCTACCCCACCAAGGGTACTATCTCCAGACATCACAGGCATATCAGCATTCCTCTCAGGTTGATTACACTACTCCCTTTTCTATCTGGTAATGTTCACCTGAACCCGGCCACTCACCAGCAACCAGCCTCGTCTATCAACAACCTCAGGACTCAAAACTGCTTCCATAAAAGTCTGCAGCCTACTAAAAAATGTTCTGGTCTGCAAGTTTAGGTCACCCAGCACCACCCTGATGTGCTGGTACTAGTCAAAACATGGTTAGCAAAGACAACACCTGACTCTGTCATCTCGTCCGGGTTACTCGCTGTACAGGAGGATAGAGTTGGAAAGTGGGGGGCTGTGCCATCTACATCAGGGACTCCCTCCTATGCCTCCCTTGAAAAACCTCTGCTGGAGCATGGTGCCCAGGCTATCTCCATAAAGTCACCCTGGGCCCTTCAAGAGCCCCTTATCATCACTGCCACCTACATTCCCACCCACCACCAGAACTGCACCCTGCAACCCCTACTAGACTGCATCACTCATCAACTCAGTAAGGTGAAATAAATTATCATGGGGACCGAAATATTAACTGGTTCACCAATACTGGGACAATCCTAAAGATGCCTTTGCTGTGCTCAATCTCACCCAACTTGTCTCCACCCCACCCAACTACTGCTAGTGCCACACTACTGGACCTGGTACTCTCAAACAGGCCTCATAAGATCACTGATTTGATAATACTACCAAATGCCCCCAGTGACCACTGCCCAGTTATTTTCTCCTGGTCATGTAACCTTGAGAAGCCTAAGCGCTTTCTCATCTCCAGGAGACGCATGTCCAAGGGTAACATTGCCTTACTCCATCAACACCTTGCCAACTGTGATTGATCCCCAGTTAAACTGGCCTGATAGTGATGCTGCCTAACTACTTTATATAGCACTTTAACAGGGCTTGTGATGCTTATGCACCCATCTCCAAAAACATGCAAAGGAAACATAACTCTCCCTGGATCACCCCGCTCTCCCAAAGCAAATACATCTCAGGGATGATCTTTGGCACAGAGCCCTGGAGTCCAGGAACCCTGCCGATAGGCAAGCCTCATAGAACTGAGCACAACAAATGCATCTGGGCTATCTGTAGTGCAAAGGCAGCATACTACAGGAATATCTTTGCATCCACCAGGGGCTCCTCACAGCAAATTATGGGACAACAAAGGAACTTAACAGCAAAACCCAGTTCCCCTCACCTTCCCTGTTCAATATCAATGGCGCCATTACCACTGGCACACAGGTATTGCTAATGGACTGAATGATGCCTTCTTGGATCTCTCCTCTACACTACCTACCAACTTTTTGATCTGGTCCTGATCCCCTACCACCACTCTCCAATACCCACCCTTCTATTTCTGAGCCCTCTCCCAAGCTGCTGCCAAACCCTATCTGATCAAAGCCTTAAAGGGCTCCAGACACAGTACTGACTCACTCGATCCCTGTCTTCTTTACTCTACGCTAGACGGTTCCCACCCACCTCACTGACTTTCTCAACCTCACCCTCAGACCTGGCCAATTCCACCTAGCATAGAAAAGAGCTATCATCACCCCATACACAAGTGAGGTGATAAAATGAAATGCAGACAACTACCGGCCGAATCTATCCCCCCTTCCAAGCCCTAGAAAAGATCGTGGCTGATCAGATAACGGATTACCTTTCTAAGTATAACCTCCTCTGCAGGGAACAACATGGTTTTCACCATGGCTTCAGCACCACAACTGTCCTCATTGAGTTCTCCACTTTCATCCACTCTGCCTTGGACAAAGGGCATCCTGCCGGGACAGTCTTCATCGATTTGTCTAAGGCCTTTGACATGGTCTACCACCCTCTTCTTATAAACACCCTCACTTGGCTTGGCCTCATCTTGGGCCCAGTAAAATGGGTTGCAAATTACCTCGCTGCCTGTACCCAGTGGGTAAAAATAAATAATTTCCTCTCTAGCCCTCATCAGGACCACTCCGGGTTCCACAAGGCTCCATCTTGTGGCCACTACTCTTCAGCTTATACCTAAACATGCTACCCAATGTCTCATCAGAAAACATTCTGCTCTACGCAGATGATGCGGTCCTCTTCACATCCCACCCTGCCCCGCCAAACTCCAGCTTGCACTACAATCTGCTTTGCACAGACTGAGGAGTGGTTCCTTGACCACAGGCTTGTGATCAGTCTGAAAAACTAAAACTCTGCTGTTCACCCACAATCAGAACAAACTCAAGAGCTCTGCACTGTCCATTCAATCCTCTCCCACCAACCTACTGAACAGGTTACCTCATACAAATACCTAGGTATCATCCGCGATTCCTCCTCACCTTCCATGAACACATCCACACCTTCTGCTCTGCCCTAAATTCCGCATAGGCTTGCTTTATCAGCACAGAGCCTGTCTCCCCAGAAGCACTAAGACTCACCATTAACTCATCCGTCCTGTCCCTAGTGGACTACAGACTCTAATATATGGCACAGTGGACAACACTGCCCTGGGCAAAATCAAGCTTTCAATCAACAAGGCCTGTTGGCTGCTCACTGGGGCTGACAGGAAAACACATACCTGCACACTTTACACCTTGTCTAACATCATCTCCCTTGATGAGTGGCTACTCTACCAGACCTGCCTGCTCACCCAAAAATCCATATCGGATTAACCCCCAGACTGACTAAACTAATCTGCACAGCCACCCCTCCTGTCCACACTGTAGCTCCACTAAGACCCTGCTAGTAGTCCTTAAGGTTAGGACAACCATCTCTCAGAGATCCTTTCCTACAGGGCACCCTCCTGGTTTAATGCCCTCCTCCTGATACCTCGTCTGAGCTAAGAATTGGACCTTTCAAGTCATCCTTACGTAGCCTCCTTCTAAGCTCCCATCACTGCGATTGTAAATAACTGCTCCGCTACTGGTCCTCAGCCATCTACCTAATCCTGCACCACCCACCCTGGTCTTATACCAGTGTACATTTCCATGATTGCTGAGCTACAATCACATATAAACCTCACCTGCAATCTTGAGCTCAGTACCAAGCTCCAGCTGTCTACCACTACTGTCCTCAATTAATATATGCCCAATGATCACCCTCTTGCTTAGCTACCATAATATATAGGCCTGTCTCCTGCAAGAAGGGGCTCTTCTCTTACTGTTATTGACCTCCCACCTGTTCTTAAGTGTACAAAGTGTAATTGTATATACTTCTGCCATGCTACTGTTCCTACACTGTCTGTTCCTCACACACTGTATATGTTTTGCCTCCTTGTCCTATTCTTTGTAAATGAGTCTCTGACTCAAAGGGTTGTCATTCTGATACTGTAATAATAAAATAAAATAAAGTCAAGATCCGTGGTGTGGTGTTCGTCCAACTTATCAATGGCATTTGCACCAGGTGGCACCTGTAAAAGCTTTCAGCTCAGTGTGTCTCACCTGGTTAAACAACTAAAATAAAATAAAAATAAAAATTTGATTTGGTAGACCATTCGATACTGTTACAGAGGTTGAAACACATAAGCCTAGCAGTTGAACCACTAAACTGGTTTTGATCTTACTTAGAAAATCGATCCCAAATGGGGATGGTGGAGGAAGCTGGTTCTAGGTTTCTCCAAGTAACTCGTGGAACCCACAGAGGTCCATATTAGGACCCATGTTATTTAACATTTACATAAATGAACTCCTAATTATATAAAATCTACCCATATTAGGCTCTTGTGCCGATGACACTGTTTTTGGTCTCTAATGGAGTAGACCTGGGGAGGTGGAAGCCAAATTGCAGACATATTTTTAATGTACTGCAGGCCTGGTTCGCCTCCTCAGGTCTTGTCCTAAATAAAAGAAGACCCAAACAATGTTAATCAGTTTAAACACCACTAGGAAAGGTCTACAAAATGGAAACTTACAAATAAAAACTGTAAACGGAAACTGTTTCACCCAGGTTTCAGTCTATAAGTACTTAGGGGAGCTTGTTGACCAAAAGTTTTCTTTTGAACAACGTTTAAACATGCTAATTAAAAAGTCCATTCCAGGATAGGTGCGCTTAGAAGAATACTAAATTGCCTGAGTATTAAAGACAGGCTGGTCATAGCAAATCAGTTAATAATGCCATTGATTGATTATGAAAGTCATTTATATTCTAGTGCAAACAGAACATTGTTATAAAAGCTTGACACGTTACAATAGGTTAGCAAGGTTTGTATTGAGATGCAAACTTGATACTCATCCTTGTTTTATGTATACAAAGTTAAACTGGGTTCCCCTCGAGATTAGGAGACCGTACCAAATAACAACAGCCAGAGAAACTACTATGCTACAGTAATCTTGCTGATTTTGACCCATTTCAGACAACTGCACCCGGCAGATCCTGCCTCACCATATAACAACAGCCAAAGGAACTACTATGCCCAGGGCCCCAGTGCTCTGATTCCTGTGGCAAGATTTATTCATTTCTTTGGCAGAATGCAGTCCTGCCATTTGGCTAAAATATGATGTGATGTCAGTGATGATATCACATGCCATACATAGAGAAGGGGCTTCAGGATAGACAAGATGGGTACAGGAGTCCGGCACTAAGGAAAACTGTAACTTTTAATGAAAATTCACCAAACACAATTAATTCTGCAGCACTCTAAGAATTTTGTGGCATGATGCAAATTCTGTGGAAAATTCAGCAAATGCAGAATTGTAGAATTCCAGGGACCTTGACTGTGCCTCAGTAATCCTGCTGATGATGACCCTGGCCATTTCCTGAATCCATCACCACCACCACACTGTGTATTATAATGCAGCCAAGAACAACAGAAAGAGGAAATCGTAGGCCCAATAAATGCTTCTGCTTTTACTGACACATTCACCAGTGTTGATCTTGTTGTATAAAGAAAACAGAAAGAATGTCCCATTAAAGTTGTTGAATCTTGATGCTACTGCTGCTCATGAATCCACAGCCATATGACAGGTTGGTATAACTTTGACAGTTCATTCTTGTCACATCATGTTAAGTAGTATTTAACTATAATTTTTAATAAGTATATTGAATGGTAAATACTATTTACTAACAATACTCATCTAAGAGGTTATCCTAAAGAAAACAGCATTATTTGTGTAGTGTGTGTATGGTATGTGTGCACACACAGAGAAGGTGGCAGCATTAGGGTAGTTTGTTTGGGTATGGAGAGTAGGCCATAAAAATACTGTATGTAGAGAGATGGAGTAACGCTCCATAGTGTTTTGACTGCTGTTAACCAGTGCTATAGTCAAATCTTCCTGCTTCTATAAATGGACTTTGCCTTACTTATATCATAGGTCATGTTATAACGCTGCTTCTGCTGTGCTGCACCCATTTCAAATGATTAGACCACCAATCACCTTCACAAAAGTGTAGTGCCTTGATGTGTTCTGTAGGAGTGGCCAGGTAAGCATCTCTGTGTTTTTGCTTTATTTTCTTTCTCAATGAAAATCGGGTAATCAGTTAAGTATTGGAGTGCTATTCTTACTGTCATACTTCAGAAATGTGTTCTGGATAGCAAGGTGGGTCACACACAAGGTTGAGGTTGTAGGATAGTCGGTGGGGTAGGCAGGCATAGTTGGCACTGATAGTACCGTATCTAGGAACATGTGCAGAAAGCCTCATAAGAGGGCACACCTCGGTAAGCAATGTAATATTCTGCTTTTGTTTCTGTAACTATCTCACTCTAACTTATTTCTTTTCCAGGTCTATCATGTGCTATCATGTGCTGCTTCTGTTGCTGCAGGATCATAACTGATGCCACCATCCCTGTTGCTTCATGTTTTGTCCATCCCGTCTGCCCAGGTAAGAAATGTATTTTTCAGTGCAAGCTTTCAATTTTATATCTTTGTTTTCATTTTCAGACAAGAAAGTCTGTGGCAATTTAATAAGATGGAGCATTAATGGCCTCTAGCTTCCTAGGGTGTTTTTAGTGACAAGGTAAGTAGTATTGTTTGTTATGTTTTGGCATTATTTGTTCCTGATATGTACAGCATCATAATCGAGTTAGATGGGTGTACAGTGTTCATCTGACCTCTGTCTACAGTGAGGGTTTCTGTGGAACGTGGAAGAGGGGTGGGATGGAATTGCTGAGGTAGCTGCACCACTGCTACGCTTAATGTGTTATGTAAGGTTGCAGAATGCCAAGAATTTTGCATTGGCTGGTCAGGTGATCATCAGCTTGTAATATAATAACCAGTTAGATTCCTTTCCATTTCCAACTATCCTCATGTTTTATTTTTCAGGCCTGCCTATAACCTGCTCCTCCTATGCTGCTGCTGCTCCCACTACTGCTGGGGACCAGCTAGGGCTCAACAAGTCTGTGGCCTACTTATGTGTCCCTCACAAGTGACCAGGTAAGTACTTGGTAGTGTTTTGTGCAGTAAAGATTTTATCGTTCTTTATTTCTGTCGGTTTTCTATGATCATGGCATATGTGTATAACTGTACATAGGTTAGGATTTACTTCAACTGGTGTAGAGGGGAGGGCAGTGAAATGTACAACCCATGTTCGTCAAATCACTGTGACATGGGGTCGTGACACGCCTTTTGCATGTGTACATAGCATTATTGTTATCCCGTGTGTTTGAAAAAACATTGTCAACATTAACAGCATCTACACCATGGTCGTGGTTTATCACATGTCTGATGAACCATCTTGAGTTTTCCTATTGTGCACCACCAGGGTGGCCCTCAGTTTCTCTCCTCCCCATAGGGATGCTTGTGACTAAGTAAGACTCAGTACAGTGTCACTGTGGTCAGCATTACATGACCCTGCTGACAAAAAGCATCATCACTTCCATGGTTAGTCATGTTCTGTGCATGTACCATTTATGAACTATCATTTGCTGTGATGTTTAACAATTGATTGTAACAGGAAAGTCCTGTGGTATGCCTCAGTCAACATTGCCCTCAATTTATGTAAGCTTTACTGAACCCTGACATACAGTAAGTCAATAATCCCATCCCAAGACAAGGAAGACTAAACTGGTATGAACAGATTGATTTGCATATTTCAAAATAAAATGTAACAAGTTAAAACTGATCAAATAACTATGCAGATAACAAACAGGTTGCAAAACACAGAACACTCATTAAGGCAGCTAGGCAACAACAATATAAAACATTAAGCATTTACAGGGTAATAAACAACAAACAACATAAAAGTCAGAACAAAACATATTTAAAACTATTTACAAGTAACTTTTGGAGCAGAATTGATGAAAAATCTCGTCGGTGGCGGACTGCTGTACAACGATTTCGCCTCTGACTTCTGGTCAGCTTCCACAGCAGATTTATCATTGTTTTCTGGTTCACTTGCATTTTAACAGGTGGGCCTCCAGTGCATTAACCTTTTCTTTTACAATTTTAATGTCCCTGCCCTCCTCAGGTTGGTATTTGTTTCACGCTGCTATGTGGTTCCTTGGGGGCTTGCTGAACTTCACCATCCATTTGTACATGTGGTCCTGGCTCTGCCATGCCGGCTGTTCTTCCTGTCTTTGAGGACCACTCTTGAGTTTCCTCTCCACCAGCCTGGCAAGCTCGTGCTGTATCTTCATCACACATTTTTCTCTCCGTGTGCTTTTCTCCTTCTGTGGTTCCTCAGCTTCTGTTTGTGAGTGATCACCAGTGCTGCAATCAGGAAAGAATGGAGGGTGATGGACAGAGACTCATTAAGTTTTTCATGGGTGGGAGGTGGACATCAGCCATTCAAGGTGGAAAGAGTCCTAAAATAACTCAGAAAAATAAAAGTAGACAAGGCAATGGGTCCAGATGAGATCCACCCAAGAGGAGTAAAGGAACTCAGTGAATTGCGGCAAAAACAATGGCTGTCCTTTTCAACGATCACTAGAGATGGTGGAGTCACCATAGGACCGTGGGAGGGCAGATGTGGTCCCTCTCCACAACAGTGGAAGCACAGATGAGGCAGGCAATTACAGGCCTGCAAGCCTGACCTCAGTATTGGGTAAAGTAATGGAGAACTTAATTATTGTGATCACTGGAATTTGTGAAGTTTCTGGAGGACAGCAAGGCACAGGACCCAAGGCAGCATGGATTATCAGTTGGAATGTCCTTGCAGACAAATCTTATAGATCATTGACTGGGTAATTATTGGTGGTAGATCAATGAGTGGTGGTACATCTAGCCTACCTGGATTGCAGCCAGGCATTAGACACCATCCCACATAGGAGATTGCTAAATAAATTTGTGAGCCTGTATGGGGGTCCTATGGTGGTAAAGTAGGTGGGGATGGAACTGGCCGATAAGGAAAGAGAACTCAGAGGGAGGTTGAAACTGCCATGGAATCAGAGGCCCTCCTATACCAATGTACTCATTCAGCCTTCCTGCTCTCAAGGGTCATGGGTGTCAGTGAATTACAGTACTGCTGCTACAGTAGTGCCCAGTGGATATCTGATTTATGGGGTAACATAACTTAGAGGATAATATAAATGGGAAAAGAAATCCCTGTGTCCTGATTGGCTGATACTGGCTATTGCAGTAAAAGAGTGCCACCACAGGCTAAAAAGTCCCTGCCAACCAGGGCAACTTGCAAAATTCATAAGCCACCTTTTTCTCAGTTTCCATCACAAACATGGCTGCAGTCTTTACTCGTATATAAAAACTTAAACTAGGCCCTAAAAAAAAGTCCATTAAATTAAATAAAGTAAGTAAATACAGTGTATTCCACTTGTATGCAATTTGGATATATGCAATTTTTGTTTGTATGCACACAATCAGGATGTCCCATTTTCCCTTATCTCTGCCAGCATAAAATTACTGGAAGGATGCAACAGGTTTTTGTTCTATGACACATTCTTCCTTTTTTTTTTTATGTATTGTTTCTCCTGGGGCTTCCAGTCGCCAATCTGTCCTCACATCCCTTTTCCGGCCGCGCCTGACTCATACCGGTCTCCATGGAGGGCAACCACCCAGTTGTCCCACGGCTTACCAAGTGGAGACAGGGGCGCCAACTCCTCTGGCTAACACGGATCACACTTCACATCCTCCTGAGCCGGCATAGTTGCTCACAGACGACCATCAAGCTGCTAAGACTGGAATTCCTTTTCTGCTTTTTCCCCGCGGTAGATGGCATGCAATGACACCAGCGACTGGGTGCCCGCATGCTCTTATGTGTGCCCCAATCAAGCGTCTGATGCCTCCTGCCCCATGGCATGCGGTTACGTGCCACTGTGCCTCTGCTAGGGATCAGGTGAGCACCGCCACAGGAAACCCCCTTCCCCAGAGAGATGGAGAGCAGTCCATTGGACGCTCAATCCATCTCCTCCTGTTGACGAGAGCAGCCCGTGCTCATTCCTGAACATGGGTTGCCAGCGTGGTTCGAGGTGTGGTGTCCAGCGCTCAACCCTCCGTACCACCAGGCTGGTTATATGCACATTCTGCAAAGACTTTACTGAGCTGCTGAGTGCTGCTGAGTGCTGAGGATTAAATTGGTTTGCATTTCATGCCACTTAGCAAGCTCATTAGTGGTCCAGGCAAGCCTGACTACCCTGACTAGGTGTTTTTGCTTCCCATGGCTTTATAATGCATGTGGCTGTCTCACCTGTTAATCCCCTGCTCTCACAATGGAGAAGGTGTCACACAAGGTTTTGAGCCTTGAAGAAAAGTTAAACTGGTAACAAAGTCTGAACAACCTGGTGTGACCAGAAAAAGAGCTTGCCGCTGAGTTTGGGTCGGTGAAGAAAAAGTTCTGCCTAATTGTGGACAACAGTTCTGCACACAGACATGTTACCCTGCAGAAAATTAAACTAATCTTCCTCTCACCAAACTGCACAGCAGTGGTCCAGCCCATGTACCAAGGGGTCATTCAGAACTTGAAAGTCCACGATTGAAAATAATTGTTACCAAGCTAATAGTGGCTATAGATGAAACACAGATGAACCCACAATAGGTTTTCATGGACCTTGCTAAAAACTAACATGTTGGATGCCATTCATTTGTTGCACACCACCTGGTCTGATTTGACCCTCAAGACACTCAGGCACCACTTCCAGAAAGCAGGAATAGGTATACCACCCACCGATGCAGGCATAGAGGACATGGCACCCAAACCAGCTCCTATAATCCTCTCCAGCTAGCATGGACTCAGAAGAATTCCTCACCTGTGCCCAAATTGATGTCGAGGAGCCAACGTCAGTAACTGTCACTGATGAGGACATCTGCAACTTGTCCTGTACACAAACAGAGGAGGATGACAACAACGGTGGATCAAGAAATAACTCCCCAATATCAGTCCAGGTCTGGAAAATGGTAAACAAAATAGGCCACTATGTGAATAGTTGGAAGTGTGATGACTTTGACTGGTTTTATAGTTTTGAGGCACATTTGGAGGCAATCGTAGCTAATGCCAGTAAACAAACTCAAATAACATCATATTTTAAAACTGAAAATTGACACTAATGGCAGCTAAATAATAAATGATAAATTACTGACTGTCTACTAATGTACAGTACTGTACCACTTTTGACATGTGGTATTATTGGGATGCTTTTAACCTGTTTACCTGATTTACCCATCTGCTATCATTAAACATCTTTAGTACTCAGTACCAAAGTGACATGTCATGTGATTTTGGTCATTTAGTTTGTATACACATTCCGCTTGTATGCACCTACAGGGATGGTCCTGAGGGTGTGCACACATGAAATCCTGTGTAATTTTATGTTATTTACACCATAAACCCACTTACACACATGCACAAATTAAAAAATCAAGTACTATTCAGAGTTTTCATTGCTGGTGTTTCTCTGATGACCATGAAAAATCCTCCTACTATCCTTACCACTTTGATAGAGAACTCCTTCTCCTTACCTGGCAACAGATAAAATTGAGTTCTGGCTCCACTTCAGGCCTGTGTGTGTGTGTCTTTGTTTGTATGCCAGCTGAGCTCTGAAAATGTTGAATTCATGTATTCCATGTTACCATTCTGTGTGTGTGTGGGGGCCTTTCTACAATTGGAATAATGCAGAGCTTTGAGTTTTTCTATTCCATGGTAAACAATCACACAATATATTGAGTGTGAAGAAAGACATATGACTGACAGGTGAAAAACATCTGTGGAAGGACTATGTAAGCAATAAAACATGGCTGGGTGTTGGTAGTACTGAGACACCGCACACTCAGAGGCATAGATAGGCATAAGACTGCAGGTCGAGTGCTTCTAGCCTCTGGTGTGTGTAGGTGGTCTCAGTACTACCAACACCCAGCCATGTCTTATTGCTTATATAAAATGTCCCATAGGCAACTTTGAAGAAATAACATTTTAAAAGTTTTCAAAGTCACAAAAATATACTAATATGTTGCTAAATAATAAAATAGTCCTTCCACGGATGTTTTATAGTAATTGGTAATACCCATGCTCTGATTGGTTCCAAAAGTTACCATGACAATGAAGCTGGAGATATTTTGAGTTATCACGGCAGCCACCAGAAGCAATTTCAGTGAGGTTCCTGTTAAAACCCATACAAGTAAAATGGCTTTTTACTGTATGGGATACTAATCACTCATACAATCACCATCATTAGAGAGTGTGTGACAAAACTCAAATTTTAGCCATACCTTTCCTGGTGACCTAGCACGGTCTCCTAAGGGGGCCAGCTCAGCTCTCAGTAACGAATAAAGGCTCTACATACATTATATATAAATAAATATTTATGCACACAGTACTTTCTGACCCTAACTCTATTTGATCCTTATCTGAGTTAGAATATAACAATATACATATCTTACCACCACACAGGGTCTCCACACCGCTGCTGCTTGCTCCTTCCACTCCATCTCCTGGCACTGTGGTGCTGGACTCAATGCTGGCAGCACAGTAGTGCTGCTCCCCGGCAGCTCCTGTTCACAATGAAGAGAACACTGTATTTCAAAGCAGTTGTGACAATTTTACTAGGCCTCATGGGCTCATTCTCATTATTATTGTCATTTTCAATACTGTCTCCAAACTAATTAGGTACAAACATTATGCTCCAGCATGCATTGTACAATGCCATAATTAAAACTTGTCAATTCAGTGTCTTCACAACTTTGTATTAACTCTGAGTTGTCCTGTATTAATGCCATTACACTGTAACATTTTATAAGTGCTTATCACCAGCTGGCAACCATATTGTATCTATTTGTGTAATCTTCTGACGTGGAAGTTATGTAAGGAGCTTCCAGCTCAAAGGTGTTTATTCAGAGAATTCAATAAATAAATTAAAATAAATATATTGGGGTATATAATAAGATTAAAGCACCACGGCACACCAGCAATCAAACACATGCCAGTAAAACAATCAAGCAGTACAGTGTAATTGAAAGACTATCTGGTGCCAGTAAATTAGGGAATAATAAAAGTAATATACTCACTAGTGTTGTCATCCGCAATCGAATGCTTTTCCTGGCATGGTTCCAGTGCTGGTTTCCAACTCCTTCTGCTGCATTCTCTTCCTCTTCTTCCAATTTTCTTTCTGTGTCACAGCTCCCCAAGTGCCTCCTAATACCTCTCGATGCTGCTTTGGATGTCGTCCCACTTGTGTAATTTGGCACACCATGCGGACCACGATACCACTATCTCTTTATCAAGGGTTGCCTTTATGGCAGCCCACACTTTCCTCTCTTTTAGAGGGAGCCTCTGGCCTATGGAGTTCGACCATGTGCGCGTGATCTTCTTCACTAGCACCGCCACCTCCTTATGGGAGAAGGCTGGTGCTAGTTTCTTCTTGGTGCTGCCATCACTGGCGGAGGTGTTAGCCTGCTGTTACTGGCCTTGCTCCTGCTGGACCCTCTGTTCAATTCCTCCACTTTCTGATTTCCACCTTCCTCCTCCAGGCTCCTGCTGCTCCCCAATTCCAACTTCTGCAGCTGTAGACATTTTGAAATTTACAACAACTTTGTTACTCTCACTCACTTTTCATCACTATAATTCTCCCTCTCTCACACTTGTGAACAGGAAACAACGAAATGTCGATTTCAGTTCGCTTTTATAACCACAATGTTTAATTTTCCGAGTTTAAGCATAATCCCAGAGGTTCTCATTGGAACACTGTTTAAAAACTATGGAACTTTTTTACTGTGGGAATACATAGATACTGAAGAAGTCACCTTACCTGCAGTGTTTTTGTTATGAAATGCGGAAATAATTTTCATGACTTTTACATATCGCAGTATTAATAAATTATCCATGATTGCAAGAGATTCTGCAAGTAATTGTGGACATTTTGTGTTTCTACAGGTGTTAATTGCAATGTTTGAGTCACATATGTTTTAAAGCACCCAACCTGTCCTGTTATGTTACTGCTACTGTTCATGTGGGGGTTAGATGTTTTATAATTTGCCAATTAGATCGGGGAAGCATGTGTGAACAGGCTGGTGCTACCAAAGTTACAGATACGTTGGTTGCACATTAGGTAATGAGTGCTGGCTGACTAGGTAGTGAGAGGATGTACAGAAATGTTGGTCCAGCTGCACATGCACACACACCCGTTGTTATTAATGTCTTGTTTCCTTGTGATTCATCAACTATATGCATGTTTTTTTTACTTTTCAGGTCTGCCTCTGTAATAGTTGCTGGTGACACTTCCACTCATGCTGTCCTGAATGTACCCTGCCAGCCATGCCAGTGGATGTATTGTCAATCACAAGTGCATAGATAAGTACTTCATACAAACATTGAACCTGGAGAATCATGTACTCTTATTGGCATTTCCAGAATATTTATTCAATGATAGTGTGGTAGTTGCAGATAGATTATGATTGAGTTCAAAGCAGGTCGTCGGTGTCCGGGGAGGGTAGAGGTGGATTACCTGCTGCAGACTTAGACCACTTATCCTGAATTTAGATTAGGCAAAGTGACAGTATCTTCTGAGTTGGTGGTCTGACCTAACTGCTGGTGTTGTGCCTCAACAAAAACTCACAATACTGCTTCTCTGTTGTGTTTGTGCAACTGTTGTGTGGTTTCCGTTCAAGCCTGCCTCACAATTCCTGCGACTTTCTGACTGTTGCTGCTGCTCCTGCAGCAGTACTCTGACCCCTTCTGTGGCTTCATGATGTGCCCATACCAACTGCCCAGGTAAGTACATAATATTTATTTTCCTTTTAGGAAAGCTTGCAATTGGTTTTATTTTCTATTTAGTGTTGATTCTGACTATCTTTGAGGCAAGCGTTTTGAGTTTGGTTTCAGCAGGGTGTGGACAGTACAGTGGTAGTGGTTGTACTATAGTAGCTGCTGTAGACATAGCAGACCAGTTGTGCTGAAGGTATATTAGGTCAAGAGAAAGCAGGTTCTTGGTTGTTGTTCCTGACTAACAGGTGTTGTTCATCATCTAAATAATGTCAATCCATGCTTGTCTTGTGTTTCTATGACTGTCAGTGTACTTCCCTTTCAGGTCTGCTTCACTATGGCTTTCTGAGTGCTGCTGCCATTGCAGCTGTTTCTATTGCTTCTGGGATCCTCCTTACTCCGCCAGGCCTGTGGCTTCCTGATGTGTTCATCACTCAACTGCCAAGGTAAGTACTTAATAATTTATTTTTTTAATGAAATCTTTGTACGATAATGAAATAGGTGTAGGTGCCGATGACCTTTGAGACAGATGCATGGTGTGGAGGATGGTGGTGTGTGTGTGGACAGTCGTAGTAGTAATGGTGGATTAGCTGCTGCAGGCTCAGACTACTTTTACTGCATGTGGGTCATGAAAAGTGAGAATATGTTCTGAGCTGGTTTTCAGGTCTACAAGGTATTTTTAACCTGCTAAATTGATTGTAATCCCTTCCTTTGTGTCTCTGTAACTCAGGGTGTGATTGCTTTTTCAGATCTGCCACTGTAATGCTTTATGAATGCAGATGCAGCTACAGCTGACCTGGAATATACCCAAACAGCCAGGCCTGTGGCATCATGGTTTTGTCGATCACAAGTGCACAGGTAAGTATCTTTGGTTGTTGTTTTAGTTTGACCTTTTCCCCACAGGTCAAAATATATCAGAGTGGGATATATTTATTATAGTTAGAGAAATAAGGCAGGTATGAGGGTGGAGTGGGCAAGGAGACTGAGCACTACAAAAGTGGCAACATACTTAGTTGCACATTAGGTAGTGACAAGTGGGAGAATATGTAGTGAATTGATAAGATAATCAGAATTCTTGGTACAGCAACACAGACTCTGTGCTCCACTGTTTTAACAAATGACA
The DNA here is from genome assembly GCA_016271365.2 of Neoceratodus forsteri. Classification (NCBI taxonomy): domain Eukaryota; kingdom Metazoa; phylum Chordata; order Ceratodontiformes; family Ceratodontidae; genus Neoceratodus; species Neoceratodus forsteri. The sequence continues at coordinate 953,921,674 of CM028134.1, forward strand.
TGTTTCATGGGTGTTTCTGCAACTATCTCCACAATTTTTCTCTTCTTAGGTCTGCCTCTATAAGGCTTGCTTGATGGAAGCTGCTGATGACGATGTCCCTGCTCCTGAATCTACCCTGCCAGCCCTGTGACTGTATGAGGGAACTGAAGAGGAATCAAATGACAATGCGAGTGGTCGATCCGATCATATGAAAACCATTGTGTTTCTCAATCTGTAACATAGCCTAAGTCTATATACAGTGTATACTAAGCAAGTATCTAATCCAGCATTTCTTTTGGGAGAGGAAAATCAGGTACTCTTGCTATATACTTTTTATTATGGATGCCTGAATCTTGAACTGCAGTCAGACATGCTCATTGGACTTTTGAAAACCTTCATAATTGATAAAGAGACTCATGACAAGAAAGAAATGCTTATTAGAAAGAAAATATCTGGGCAAAACAAAAAGAGACAATTATGAACAATCTGGAAAAGAATAATTACAAAAACAAGTATTTAAAGAACAACAATGTTAAAATTGTTCATTTGCAGTATGTCAAACAAAGAGATGGTGACAGGACAAGAACTATAAACAAAACAAGAGGAAGTACTAACAACAATTTTCAAAATAACAATAACAGCAATAATAACACATTCAGAGAAATGTTGCTGTGAGTTCTATTAAAGATTGTAACGTAACTATTTATATTAAGTCTGCTTGACCGTAACAAGCTTTCAATGTTGCAGAGCCGCAACTTTATGTTGTGGCCTCCCTCTAATGCAAACCCTCTTTTGGAGGAGTTAAAGAATTATAAGCTGGGTCACCTGAACTAATGCCAGCTTTAACTCAACTTGTTACTATTTGGCCTCAATACATTCCTGAGACACCACAATTCCAGCCAGTGCAGCCACTTTTTTAACAACTTTCTGGGCCCTAGCCATGCACATGACCACTGAGTCAGATGGCATACTGGGTGGGGCTGACTGTACACTTCTTTGTCAGCCGTTGCTGGTGGTGCTGCAGGTTGGTGTTGAGCAATGGCCCTGGCTCTGCCTCCTTCTCTTTCTGCTGCTCATCCAGCATCGACGTCCTCCCCAGTTCTTTCTGGATTTTTAACCCTGATTTTGAAACTTTTCTTTGCAGAATTTTCTGATTATCCTGGTTTGGTGGAAAAGACTGGCTATCACTGCCTATATAAAAGCAAGAAATGTTTCAACAAACTTTTTTGTAGGGTGGGGCCTCGGGGCAAAGGTGGAGGAGGAGGAGGTGGTCTACCTATTCTAGTCAGCTGGTATTACAGGATGCACATTTCGAGCTACTGTCCCTGACCAATGCTCCCAATCACGCTCCCCACGTAAATATGTTCCTTACTTTCCCCATGCCTATCCCAGCCTCTGCCACTTTAAGCTGCCCACTGTCTTCAAAAGATCACCCTTCTGGCAGTACTTTGTAGGTGTCCACCTGCCCTCACTTGAAGCAGTACTTCCTCTCATTGCCTCTGAGTCTCCCACTTCTAGCCACATATCATGACCCATATTCCTACTGCTCATTGTTTTATGCAGAGATAACTGGTGCCCCTACATTATTTATCCATCTGGCATACTTGAATGTTTCTATCATGTTTCCTCTGTCCCTTCTTACCTCCGCTGTTTACATATTTACTTCCCTGAGCATTTCATCATGTTTTTTGATACATGCCTGGACCATTTTGTAGCTCTTCTCACACTGCCACCAACACAGCTGGGCTCCTTCAAACATAAGCTATGACAGCACCTAGTAACTAATGCCAGCTGTGACTACCTCCATTAGCAGTCCCCATGCAGCGTGTTTCTAATTGCACTCAAATCCTAGCTGTCTCCAGCCTTTTACTGTGTAGTTGGTTCCAGTGCACTTCTTCTATGCTTCCTTATCTCATCCACCTTCACCCCACCCTCTGCTGTTGTCTCAACCTCCCTTCAAGCCCTCCCTTACCTTCCTCCTCTACCTACCCTCTCCCTTCTCTTATTATTCACCAGCCCTCCTTTATTCACCCACCTGCCTGGCTCCCCCTTACCCCTTCTCCCACCATGCTTGACTGGGCCTTATGGGCCGATTCTCACTTTCATAGTTGTTATTCTTCTCTTACTACTCTCCAATCCCCCTTTATTTCACCCACCTACCCTGCCTTTATCCCTACTCCCTACATGTTTGAAAGGCCTTATGGACTGCTTCTCTCTGTTATTGCTGTTATTTAGTACTTCCTCTGATTGTGCTGGCATACATTGTGCAATGCCATTAATCATGTCACCTATTCCTCAGTAAGTATTATTTGCTGTGATTTGCCTTGCACTTTTCCAGACACTGTATCTCCTGTAAGTGCATACCATCTGTTGGCAGCTACCCTGTAACCTGCTTATGTAACCCTATAACGTGGAACCTATGTAATGAGCTCTCTGTTCAAAGGTGTCAAATCTGAGAATACAATAAATAAATAAATATTTTTAGTTTGGCATGATCTCCCCCATGAACCCATGCTCTCTTTGATCATTCAATTTGTTACTGGTCAGGTACTCCATAAGTCTTTCCAAACCAGGATGATATGGAGCTTTTTAACACCATTTCACACACATAATTGATGCACATGGCATTCCACAACCATAAAATAATCAATGAGAGTGAGGTTTTTCGGGAGGCGGACTGGAAGCAGGCACTACATTACTAGATGGGCACATGTAAATCCAACCAAGAAACACATGGGACAGCTCTATGCATACAAAACAAATGATGGCATAACAACAGCTATAAAATACCTGGTAGAACCTCCACACAGCTAGGTGATAGTATAATTGATACTTGCTGGCCCAGTCTATGTCTACCACACCACACCTACATGCTACTCACCCAGGCTTGCAAGCATGGTGTTTGATGCCGAAATTTCACCCCAAACACATTTTAGACAATGGCATGGAAATGATTTACATTTGTTTGACAATGGAAGCCTAAAATAACACCAAGATTAACCACATGGAGGCTTTATCCACTACTTGACAAGATGAAAATGTTATGGAGTTAGTAACAGTGGAAGTACACAAATTGTTCCTACATAAACACCAATGCTCACTAACAGCGTCATGATTTGGGATGCTATGAAGGACACAATTAGGGCAAAATAATGAAAATGTGTCTTAAAGCAGCACTACTACCAAATCAGGAAGTGATCTATCAAAATTCTGCTTTTTGGCTATAAGCATGCTGCAAAGTTCCAGTTTCCATACCTGTAAATATTTTTTCAGTCAACTTTAGTTTTTAGATATTTGCAATGTATTTGAATTGATAAATATAGTGGCTGACTAATTTTCAGCTGTGCTTTTCCTTCAGGTCACATCACATCTTTTGACTGCAGCAGAGGGACCATCTGCTGACCATTCCTGATATGCCTGCAAGTCACACACATGTGCAGTTGGCAGCAGTGGGGGTTCCAGTGCAACATGCTTGGTGAGAGAAACTTAAAAGAAGCAGAGGATAACTGAGCATTACTCGATGACAGTAAATGCCGGAGGAAAGAGTACCAGATATATGATTAGCAGGGCACAGAGAATAAACTGTCTAAAAAGCACAATTTTTTTGTTGTACTGCTGCTTTAAGCATATGAACAAAGGGAGAAGGAAGCAGCCAGCATACAACATAAACTATTGCTTCAAGTAGTTTCCATGACAATTTAGATAAACCAGGAGGTGTTTTCTGACATGGTCATTTGAATCACAAGAAACAAAAATTTAGTGGCTGATCAATTTCCAAATATTGTGCTTTACAGTGTACTGAATTCAGCAATAAGGCATGACCATGGCCAGGGGTTACATTAAGTCTGCTGTCTGTTGTTAATCACACCCTAGGGTATAACGTGGCACGAGGTGCAGATGAAATGACTGTTAATATAACTCCTAGGGTGCCTTATTGCTATTATAAAAGTTATTCAAAAGGAAGGTGTTAAAGTACACCTTTTGAATGTTTTCAGCATTTGGAGGAGATTTTAATAAAATAGCTCTTCCACTAACAGTTTAAGAATGCATTTCTGGTTTAAAATCAGAATGCAACATTCCAGTCATTCAGCACAGCAGTGCTAGAGAATGGAATGCTGACAGGAAGAATCCACATGCCATAGTGATCAGGCTGTACATGACAGTGTGTACGGGATTAATGGAAGGCTGTTGGAATCCTAACAGCCATTCAGATTGCAGCATTTCTAATACCCTTTTATGTTTGCTTGCATGCATGTGCAAGAAATATAGTGCCACCATATGAGTTTTCGTAGGTGTGGCACCCCGCTTCAATGCCCTGAGGACTTTGCAGGCATGCAACCGCACCAATGAATGTCCCAGCTGTCTATGACAACAGTTCAGATGCAGTGGCATACAGTTGAAAGCAAATGACCACTACAATCAGTGATGGTAACATGTAGGCATTTGGCATACTGCCATGCTGTCAGCAGTATGCAACTGACCCATACATTACCACTGCTGATTGTGGCGGTGGTGTAATGCATTCCCTGCCCCATTTGTTGTGTGCAGAGGGGTGCCCAATCCCCTTGGCTCATGCACCTCCCACCCAAGCACACTACTGTATGTCGGACAGGGTGCCCAATCCCGTTGGCTCCAGTGGCCCCCAAAAAACACAAACTTTCATGTGCCATGCTGGGAGCACAACCCAGCATGGCATAAGTTCAGCATCCTCATAGTCCCCCCAACACTGTATGGCCAACGGGGCTGCCCAATCCCCATTGGCTCCATTGCCCCCAAAATGTCCAGGTGCCACACTGGGAGCCCACCACAGTGTGGCAAAAGTTCCATGTCGTCTATGTAAAATGAAAAACATCCTGTAAAAAGAAATTGGTCCCTCATTGACTCTCTTGCCCCCAACCCTTGACCTCCTTCTGTATACCCCACCTCCCCTCACCCCATACTTACCTCCAGAGGCCGGCATGACGATCTTAGGTGGACCGGAAACACATCTGCACTCTTCAAAGCCGACCCGCGAACTGAAGAAATGCCAGTAAGCTGTATAATGGCATAAATAGATTTTTCAACTTTGGTGCATATCTCGGTCATTTTTGAATTTTGTGCCAAATTTTCAGCATGGGTTTCTTGGGACCCTGTCTTATGAATTTAGTGACTGTCTTTTGGTTATTTGGTCCCAAAAGGTGATTTTGCAGTCACTGCTTGGAATCACCTTTGGGACTGATTAATGAAATGACAGTGTCACTGTTCATGAGGTGAGCTCTCAAAAAGCCTATGTTAGCAAATTTGGTGACTAAATTCCCAAAAATTGACGCTGTATTCTGGCGATGCATTGCAGTTTCCATCAGCACACTCACAAATTCATGAATTTGTAATATTTTTTAGTCCAGATTTTCAGCATTGGTTTTTTTTACACCTCCTTATGAACAGTACAGCTGTCATTTTTACATCCTTGTTGAAATGTGTTTTCACACTTCCAGCATGGAATAGCGCAATCACTGTGGGAAATCAGTGTTTGGGACAGATAAAGAAAATCACAGTGACACTGTTCATGAGCAGCAGTCCTAAAATGCCTATGTTGAAAATTTGGTCACAAATGTTCATAAAATGATTGTGTTATGAGCATGCATTGCCTATGTTGAAAATTTGGTCACAAATGTTCATAAAATGATTGTGTTATGAGCATGCATTGCGCAGTTACTACGCACCCTCAGAAGAAGCCAGAAGGTGAAGGAAGGAAACATATTCAATTCAGTGCTTCAGAGTAACTGGTAACTGGTATTTTCTTTTAAACTTAGATTGTAGGCTTGTAGTGACACTATACTTTCTTCTGTGTTGTCTTTACTTACAATTGTTTTTGGGCTGTTGAAAATTTAAAAATAGTGGTGGTGTAATTCTGTGCTGTCTTTAATTGCTGCAAATTTTATCTTGGCTTGTCTGACTGTCCTGTAGCTGGGTGAAGGGTGTTAATTGTCTGGCCTCTGACCTCAGCTACGTGATAACTGAAGGTGGGGCTTAGTCACAGTTAAAGCAGCAAACAGAAGTTCATCTTCTCAGAAGAAGCCAGAAGGTGAAGGAAGGAAACATATTCAATTCAGTGCTTCAGAGTAACTGGTAACTGGTATTTTCTTTTAAACTTAGATTGTAGGCTTGTAGTGACACTATACTTTCTTTCTGTGTTGTCTTTACTTATAATTGTTTTTGGGCTGTTGAAAATTTAAAAATAGTGGTGGTGTAATTCTGTGCTGTCTTTAATTGCTGCAATTTCGCCCCTCCCACCCCTTCCCCAACTCTTAATTACATGCCCTGATAAATCTGATTGACAGGAGCTAAACACAGGGTATAGTAAGAGGTGTGAAGTAGGAGGGCATAAGGGGAAGAAGACCACCCTCAGCACGACAAGTGTTTTGACTCATTTATTTATTTATTGGTTTCTTTTCCTTAAAAAATATATATCTGAGGATCAGTTACAGGATTTTTAATACTGTAAATAAATAAAAGAGAACTAAGAGAGCTTCAGTAGCAGATAAGTAGTGAAATGCAGTATAATGTGGGAGGGAGAATGTAGTGGCTGTGGGACAGCCATATTCAGGCAGACCTTCCGGACACTGAGGTGCTGCCCTATCTGCATGCATCTCTCGGGACTGAGGGATGAGGTAGCCAGACTCAGGGTGGAAGTAAACTGGGTCAGGAGTACCATCACCCTGTCCAGGAACCACCCAGTCCAATGCAGCTGCCTCAAAGGATGCCGAGAACGAAGAGCACTTGGATGACAGTGGGCTCAGGGAGGGTTAGAGCAGTTGGCAGAGGCACATCCCAGATCCTATTCCTTCTCAAGAACTCATATGCCACACTGGCAAATGAGGACAACCAAATAGAGGCACCCAGGGAAGTGGAAGGAAAGGATGTGGAGGTTAGGCAAGGAGGTGACCTCAGTGGGGAAAGCAGTGGACCCCAGAGGAGGAGGAAGGAATCCTGGTGGGGACTCCATCAAAGAGGGATCCAGCTAGGAAACACAGGAGGGAGGACAGGGAGGTGAGGTGCTCACCAGGTGCCACGGCATGGAGGGATGGAAGGAAGATACTGGGGATCACTGGGAAGGCAAGACAGGAGGGTGAGCTGGATGTCATTATCCACCTAGGTACTAATGACTTGGCAAATGGGGAGCCAAAGGAAGTTCAGGAAGAGTTTAGGAAACTGGGGAGGGTCTCAAGCAAGTAGCTACTTCTGTCACTTTCTCGAAGTACTACCTGTGAGAGGCAAGGAGAGCATAGGAGTGCATGCACCAGGAACTTTAACTCATGGTTGAAGAACTGGTGCTGTGAGGAAGGGTTTGGATTCATTGGTGACTGGGGACCCATCTGGAGGATGGAGGTTTGTTCAAGCCTGACGGCCTGCATCCATCCTGAGGGAATCCAAGCACTCAATGATAAGTTTAAATGTTACATTGACAAGCATTTAAACTAGCAAAGAGGGGTGGCAGGCCAGCAAGGATGGTACCTACTTGCTCACCCCCACAGCTAGTAATGGAACCAGTGAACCAGAGGAGTGGCTATCTCTGCAAAGCAGTGTGCAAAGTTGGAGATTAGTGTCCAAAAGGTGGATAAGCAGAAAGGGGGCAAAATTCAGCAGAAGGGCAGACAGCAAGGAGAACCAGGGATAAATGACAACCAAGGAAGGGGCTGGAGTAGAACAGTGAAGCAGTCTAGGGAGGTCAAATCATGGAAAGCCATGTGTGCAAATGCCAGGAGCCTTAGCAACAAGATGGAAGATCTGAGGCTGTCATGGCACAGCCAGACCTGGACATTGTGGCCATCACGGAAACCTGGTGTAATGATAACCATGACTGGGAGATGGCCATACCTGGCTACAACATATTCAGAAGAGACAGAGCAGGCAGGAAGGGAGGAGGAGTGGCACTGTATGTGAAAAATGACATAAGGGCCACACAGATCCAGGAGGAACAAAATGGGGAGAGATACTGTGGGTTAGCTGGAAAGGAAAATGGGGCCAGCATCCGCACAGGTGTGGTCTATAGACCACCAGCCCAGGAGGAAGAAACAGATAGGAGTGATGCTAGCCATCCAAAGGATGGCTGACAAGGGTGAGGTAGTACTGGTTGGAGACTTCAATATACCAGATGTGGACTGGAGCATCCCAGCAGCAGCATCAACTAGGAGCAGATTTATCCTGGACTCCTTCAGGTGCCTTCCAAGCAACTGGTCATGGAACCAACTCGGCAGAAGGCAATACTGGACCTTGTGCTCACAAACAGGGACAGTGTGATGGGGGTAACAGTGGGGAGCACCTGGGTAACAGTGACCACCAGTCATTGTGGTTTGAAATCACAGAAAGAGCAGAACCAAACCACACAAAACACGTATCCTGGATTTTAGGGGCAGACTTTGGGAAAATGGGGAGATGCTTGAAAGAGGCATTAAGGTTAATGGGACAGGAATCAGGGATTGAGGAACAGTGGGCAGTATTTAAAATGGGGATTATAAGAACAACAGAATTATGCATTAAGCAGGTTAGCAAGAGGAAAAGAAAGAGGAGACCATTATGGTTTCCAAAGAGGTAGCAAAGAAAGTGAAAGCCAAAAGACTGCATTCAGGCAACACAAACACACACAGGCAGAAGGGGATAGGGAGAAGTACCAGGAGAAACAAAGGAGGCAGGAAGTCAGTAAGGAAGCCAAAGCTCAGACAGAAGAACACATTGCAAAATCAGTGGTTAAAGGGGACAAAACCTTTACAGGTACATAAGTGAAAAAGAAGGACAAAGGGAGGATAGTTAGACTGAAGGGGAGGATGGGAGAAGTGGAGGGGATGACAACAGTAAAGCTGACATATTGAACAGGTATTTCTGCTCAGTCTTTACTAAGGAAGAGGGGGTAATGGGTCTGAAGGAGTACAAGGGTGAGAATGGTGCAGAATGGACACAAGTCCCTTTACGAGAAAGGGTCCTGAAGGAACTGGAAGTAATAAGAGTTGACAAAGCAATGGGGCCAGATGGGGTGCACCCCAGGGTCCTTAAAGAACTAAGAGGTGGTGGCTGAACCTCTGGCTATCCTGTTCAGCCAATCACTGGAAACAGGAGGTACCCAAAGACTGGAGGACAGCAGATGTAGTCCCTTTATACAAAAGTGGGAACAAAGAGGAAGCAGGGAACTACAGACCAGTCAGCCTCACCTCGGTAGTGGGAAAGATCATGGAAGCACTACTGAAGGAGAGATTGGTGGAACATCTGGTTGTCAATGGACTACAGGACCCAAGGCAGCATGGTTTCACCAGGGGAGGTCATGTCAGACCAACCTCATTGAATTTTTGACTGGGTGACTAGGGGAGTGGATCAGGGAGGCAGTGGACATGGCCTATCTAGACTTCAGCAAGGCCTTTGACACTGTGCCACATAGAAGACTATTACACAAACTGGGGAATATGGGTGTGGGCAGGACAGTAGTGTGGTGGGTAGGTAACTGGCTGGGTGGCAGGACACAGAGGGTGGTGGTAAATGGCTGTCACTCCACAGAGGGAAGAGTGACCAGTGGGGTACCACAGGGATCAGTGCTGGGACCGGTCCTATTCAACATCTTCATCAGTGACATTGCACAGGATATAGAAGGCAGAATTTCACTGTTCGCTGATGACACAAGGCTCTGTAACAGAGTAGACACACCAGAGGGTGTAGACAGAATGAGAAGGACCTGCAGAAACTTGAAGAATGGTCAAGGGTTTGGCAGTTGAAATTCAATGCAAAGAAGTGCAAGATAATGCATATGGGGCACAAAACCCTGGCACAATATATCAGTTGGGGGTGAGGATATAGCATGCACCAAGCAGGAAAGGGATCTTGGGGTTGTCATCTCTGATGACCTCAAGGTAGGAAACAGTGTGACAAGGCATCAGGTAAAGCAAATAGGATGCTGGGATGTATAGGCAGGGCATCACCAGTAGGAAAAGGGAGGTCATAATTCCGCTATACAAGACACTAGTAGGCCCCACCTGGAGTACAGTGTACAGTTCTGGAGACCATACCTCACGTAAGGACATAGACAGGGTAGAGAAGGTTCAGAGGAGGGCAACAAAGATGGTGCATGGGTTGCATCACAAATCCTATGAAGACAGGTTGAAGGAACTGAACATGTACTCCCTGGAGAGAGGAGGGAGAGAGGATATGATAGGAGACATACAAGTATCTTACAGGGAGGAACAGGGTGCAGGAAAACACTGTTTCAGGACTAGAGGGCATGGGATGAAGTTGGAGGAGGAGGACGATTCAGAGGAAACATGAGAAAGAATTTCTTCACAGAACGGGTGGTGGACAAGTGGAACACCCTGCCAGAGGAAGTGGTGGGGCTGAAACAATCACGGGATTTAAGAATGCATGGGATAGACATAAAGGAATTCTAGAGGTCAGGGTAAGGGAAATAGACTTCTAGGAAAACAAACTGAACTTACAAGCTCAAATGGGCAGACTAGGTGGGCCATAGGCCCTTATCTGCCGACACTGTCTATGTATCTATGTATCTATGTATCTATGTACCCTCTTCGCTGCAAGAGATCTGTAATATATTCACCCAGATTTTCAACGCTGGCATTTTCCACAAATCCTTATGAACAGTACAGCTGTAATTTTTCACATCCTGGCTGAAATGTGTTTTCTCATTTCCAGCCCAGAATAGCGCTCGCTTAGGGAAATCAGTGTTCGAGATAGATTAAGAAAATCATGGTAACACTGTTCATGAGCAGGAGGTCCCAAAATGCCTATATTAAAAATCTGGTACAAAAATCCCCAAAATAATTGCATTATGGGTGTGCATTGCACAGTTTCTATGCACTCCATGACCTCCTGTTTTTTATATTTTGCTCCAGATTTTCAACATTCCCATTTTTCACACCTCCTCATGAACAGTACAGCTGTCATTTTTCACATCATGTTGGAAAAGTTTTTTCACACCTGTGGCACTAAATGGTGCAGTCACTGTGCAAAATCATCTTTTGGCTAACAAACTGATAGTGTCACTGTTCATGCAATGGGGTCACAAAACGCCCATGTTGAAAACTTAGAATAAAATACCAAGACACCCCCAGGGCCTTAGGGTTTCCAACCAAACACCCCTACCCTGTAGGGTCTGACAGGCATCCACCCTACCTGTAGGACTGACAGGTGTCAAAGGTGTGACTTGGGATTGTTGACAGTAATGCTCATGCCATTCCACCTCCACCCTCACCCTGCAGCCAGTGACAGACATCGAGGTGAACCTTGGACTCTTTGGCCCCAGAGTGCACACATTCTGCTATACTGCACCTATTTCAGCATATTTCTTTATGGAATGAGGTGAGTGTAAACCCGAACACTCAATACACACCTTGACACTTGTCAGTGTCTGCAGGGTAGAGTGAGGTGAAATGTCATGACGTTATGGGTGATGACCCAAAGGCATACCCCAATGCTTGCCCATCTCTTCAGGGTAGGGGTGGAGTTGGCTTCAGTTCAGTACATCACTGCCATTCCTATACTGCATCTGTCTAACTCCTGCACTTCCACTGCTAATGCCAGCAAGCAAACATTTGGCATTGACAAATGCTTGTTGTAATAGGCAAACGTTACTTCAATTTAAACAATAAAACACTACTTCTAGTCTGAATACTTACTTTTAGACACTCACAGACACTCTCTTTGGATTCATCTGTGCTGTAAACGCCAAGGCCAGTTACAGTAAGCAGGGCCGGCTGTTCGCAGAATGCTCAGGCGTATTGTGTACCTTGTTATTCTACCACCAATGTACATAACCACCATGGTATAGGAAAACTGTGATGTCACATCAAGGGTATAACAATGTTAAAAACAGATGAATTGCCAGTGTTAGAAAGTTAGACCATATATTATGTTAGATTCAAGGCAAAAATAATTGAAATAGCTTACCTGACCGATGCTTCACAGTACTACAAGTCAGTAGTGGCACTTTCACTGCTAACAGCAGCGGGTCCAGTGGTAGCACCTTCACAGCCTGTTGGAAATGGACATGACATGACATGAGTACTGCAAATCAGTGTTTGAAATTAACAATGACAAGAAAGAAAGAAAAACATTACAGCAACAGTGATAACACACAGCACTAAAATCTAATTGTGATATGGGTAAAGTAGAGAGTGATAAGGAATAATAACAATAAAACAGGAGGGGAAAGGAGATAAGATATGTCGACCAGAGGATAACTGCTGGGGGTGGGATTTGAAGGCCATGTGCATGAATGCCCACACTATAACAAATGAAATAACTGATCAAATGCCCTCAATGGCAAGGTGGACATGAATATTGTTGTTATCACTGCTAGCACTCTGGGTAACCAGGAAGACAGGAACAGGGACCACCATTCACACTGGCTTGGTATACAGACATCCAGCACAATAGGGAGATGGACAGGGTACTACTAGCAAGGTAACTGTCAGGGTGGTACAGTGGAGGGATAGTTATAGCATCAAGGTGATGTACCATCTACCACTGGGCCGACTAAAGTTTAGGTATCAGTGGAGCTCAGCTAACTTAAGTGTATTGGGAAGCAACCACAAATCCTTTCCATCAAAAACAGAACACTCAGCCAATGCACCTCAACCTCATTTGAGCCTTCACGGCAGGAGTACTACCATTACATATACGGCAAATCAATTACATGTGCCTATATAAGTATGCAACCAATTCAGAGTTCAGAATTTCCTACACTGTTATTAAAAACAAAATGTCTGAGGAAAAAACTTGAAAGATCACGTTAATAGTCACCAGTGAGGCTGTCATCTGTTCTACCCATGTCACTTTGGTAGCTGATGATCTGCTCTCCACCAGCTCCTTCTAATGATTTCTCTTCTGGATGCTCTCACCGATAGTGACCACTCCACCAATGGACTCAAGGACTTTGGGATCCCTTCTCTGAGTATCGTCCCACTTATGTTTGATCTGTTTGATGCTTCTTGGGATGACCCCCGATCCAGGGTGGCCATTATAGTGGCCACACCTGGTTTCTCTCCTTTAATGGGACCTTGTCAGGGCCAAACAGCAGTGATGCATAGCTTTTAACTCATTGAATAAAATTGCCACCTCCTTATGTGAAAAGGGGTGTAAACTTATCACAGTGCTGCTGCCACTAGAGGGAGGTGGTAGCCTGAACTGGTCTATTCTGCTGCTCCTACTGCTGGGCTACTGGTGCCACAGTGACATCAATATGCTGCTGTCTTGTCTGGCTAACTTCTGCCAGAGAACAAGCAGACCACCAGGAGGAAGGAGCTGCTGGAATAGCTAAACTTATCTACTGGGACTAAATACAAGAAGTCTTGTACTGGGACCTTCAATTTAGGGTAAAAAAAAGAGTGTTTTCAGAGGTTAGTTGAAGTGAATTGTTATCTGTTATCTGTATTATCTGTGTAGTTATCTAGGTGTTTGTCACAGGTGGCTGAAGGGAATTATCTGTGAAATTAACTAAATGTAGAAAGATTTGCAAAGTAGGGGTGGCTTAGCTAGAAGGAGCCAGGTTAAAACCAGGTTTAAACACTGCCCTAGATAACTTTTGCCAAAGAACAAGCAGAGCACCAGGAGGAAGGAGCTGCTGGTATAACTAAACTTATCTACTGGTTTATATTGCCCTCCTTCCCTCCCTCCATCCCCCACCCAAAGGCAGTTCTACTTTTATAGGCACATGATTTACTGACAAGAGGAACTTCCTGTGTGGAGCAGGAAGTGAGTGATCACAGAGCCACCAAAGACTCACCATCCTAAAAGGGCAAGAGTAGCTCTCGTCACCCCTAGCTGCTGGAGGTCTGACTTTCAGCAAGTAAGGAGACTACTGAGAAATATAGAACTTCTTGTCTCAGAACAGGAAGATCAGGAGCTAAAAGAACACAGAGGCAGTACGTAATCAGGGACAGAAAAAAAATAAACAAACAGAGGAATGAGTAAGTATTCCAAACAACAATTAGGGGCCAGAGATAAGACATGATGGGAGTGGTGCAGTGACTGTGGTGCAGCAGTCTTCCGGGAGACATTCTGGAAGATGCAGTGTTGTCCCATCTGCAGGCACCTCTTCGGGCTGAGGGAGGAGGTTACTCATCTCCAGGCTGAGTTGACTAGGATTTGTGGGACCTCCTCTCCCACCCAGGGACCACCAGGGTCACTGCTGTTACCTCAGAGTTGCCAAGGAAGAGGAGCAGTTGGACCACAGTAGGCTCAGGGAGGGTAAGGGTGGTGGAACAGAGGTGCATCCCTCCAGTTGTACCTATCCACAATTTCTATGCTGTTCTGGAAAAGTGTGGTTCCTCTATGAAGGCACCCACAGTGGAGACCAAGAAGGATGCTGGGAACCCCACAAAAGAGACCCACAGGAGGGTGGCATGGGAACCCACAGGGAAGGAAGCAACTCCTTGTGGGGGACTCCATTGTTAGGAAGGTAGAACTGGGGAGGAAGGGGACAGAGGAGGCAAGGTGCCTGCCTGGTGCTATGGCTTTGACAGACAGGAAACAAATGCTCAGGATCACAGGAGCAGCTGCACAGGGAGGGAGATGGATGTCATTGTCCACCTAGGGATAAATGACCTGGCTAAGAAAGGATCAGAACAGTGTATGAAGTGTTTATGGAGATGGGGAGGGGCCTTAGACAAATAGCATGCGGTAACCTTCTCAGAGGTCTGCCTGTCTATGACATGGGTGAGGCTAGGTGCTCACACCATAGGATTCAATCAGTGGTTGAAAACTGGTGTGAAGCTCAGGGATTTAGCTTCATTGGGACTGGGGTTCACCTGGAGGGATGCAGGCCTATACTGGTGTGATGGTCTTCATCTGTCCAGGAGGGGAAACCAGATCCTAGGTGATAGGTTTAAGTGCTTCAGTGGCAAGCATTTAAACTAGCCAGGGGGCACTGGAGGGAGCAGGGAAATCCTAGCCCCCAAAATCAGGGTACTAAGTGAGGTAGACACCAACATAAAGATGTCGATAGGGAGAAGCACGGGTAAATGGAGAAAGTGACAAATGCAATAAGGACAGGAATGGGGCAAAAGGGGTAAGGTAATCAAGAAATGGAGGGTAATGAGTAGCAACACCCATAGTCTGGGCAACAAGCTCCCTGAAGTGGTGGCCTTGATGGAAGAGGATGCCTGGATATCATAGCAGTCACAGAAACATGGTACACAGAGAACCATGACTGGTATGTTAACATACCAGGGTACACAACCTACAGGATAGACAGGGAGGGAGAAGAGGGGTGGAGTAGGTCTCTATGTAAGGGAAGGGATAAAAGCAACTGAACAAAAAGAGTAAACAGGGAGGAGAGGAGGCACTTTGGGTCACCTTAGAGACTGGAAATGGCACCACAGTCCACACAGGGTTGTATACAGACCCTCGCGTCAGGGGAGGGAATAGACAAGGATATGTTAGAAAGCATACTTAGGATAGCAGAGAAAGGGGAGATACTGTTGATGGGGACTTAATATGCTGGATGTCAACTGGAGCACCTTCGCTGCAGCCACATCCAAAAGCAGGGCCATTCTCGATGTCCTTCAGATGGCATGCCTCAGACAGCCTGTTTTGGAACCTACTCATTAGGGAGCAATCTTAGACCTCATAATCTCAAATGGGGACAGTGAGAGGATCTCACATCTAGAAGTGTGGTAGCCATTGGGAACAAGTGACCACCAAACAGTGTAGTTCATGATAAACTCAGCTACAGAGTTAAGCCATACAAAAGTGAGGGTTCTGGACTTCAGGAGGGCTGACTTTGGCAAGATGGGAGACTGCCTTAGAAAGCACTAGCAAACAGGCTAGAAGGAGGGTGGAGCAACAATGAGGAAATATCAAAACTGCCATCACAGAGGTAACAAGCCTTTGTGTGAAGCAAATAAACAAATCAAGATGAAAGAAAAAGCCACTATGGTTCTCAAAGAGGTGGCAGCGAAGGTTAGGGAGAAAAGATAGCATTTAGGAAGTATGAGGAAACACAAAAGAAGAGGACAGAGAACTGTACCAGTTAAGGCAGAAGGAAGCAGGGAGGGTTGTCAGAATAGCAAATGCCCAAACTGAGGAAAAGATAGCTAACCCAGTTAAGAAGGGGATAAAACCTTTTATAGGTGTGTCAGGAGCATATAAAGACAAAGGGACGGATAGTGAGGCTGAATAGAATGGACGGTGGGTGGGCAGAGAGGGACAGTGAAAAGCAGAGATACTGAATCAATACTTCTGTTCAGTATTCACAAAAGAGGAAGTGGGAGGTGCCTACTCCAATTAACAGAAGCACTCTGGATGGGGGGTCTATCCCAGTCCTTTCACAGAAGAAAGGGTTCTGAAAGAACTCCTAAACTGAAGGTGGACAAAGCAATGGGACCAGATGGAATTCACCACAGAAGTCTAAAAGAATTAAGCAGAGAACTAGTGACACCACTGACTACCTTTTTATCAAATCATGGGAGGATGGTGGGTATCAGTGGACTGGAGGAAGGCAGATGTGATTCCCCTTCACAAAAGTGGGACCAAGACAGAGGCAGGAAACTACAGACCTATCAGTTTGACCTCTGTGGTAGGGAAAGTGATAGAATCACTCTGAAGGAAAGAATTGTTGAGTACCTAGAGGCCAGTGGGGCATAGGACCCAAGGCAACATGGGTTCTCAGCGGAAAGGTCATGTCAGATGAATCTAATTGATTTCTTTGACTGGGTGACCAAAGTATTAGACCAGGGAGGGCTGTGGACATATCCTACCTAGACTTTAGCAAGGCATTTGACAAAGTCCCACACAAAGATTAATAGTCAAATTAACCAGCCTGGGAGTGGGTCCCAGGGTGGTAGCCTGGGTATAACATTGGCTGGACAACAGGACACAGAACGTAATTGCAAATGGAGTCCACTCTGAAGAAAGAGGGGTTACTAGTGGGTATAGCAGGGTTCGGTACTGGGTCCAGTCCTTTTAATGTCTTTATAAGTGACATTGCAGAGGGACTGGAAGGAAAAGTATGCCTCTTTGTAGATGACACAAAGATCTGCAACAGGGTTAATACACAAGGAGGTGTGGAAAGGATGAGAAGGGACTTGGCAAAGTTGGAGGAATGGTCAGAAGTATGACAGTTTAGATTCAATGCAAAGAAGTGCAAAATAATGCACCTGGGAAACAAAACCCAATGGAAGATTACACAATGGGGGGTAGTAACAACAACAAAATGGAAAGGACCCGGGGTTAATCATATCAGATGACCTTAAGGTTGGCAAGCAATGTGAGAAGGCAGTAGGGAGGGCTGGGGATACTGGGATGTATAGGGAGAGTCATCACCAGCAGAAAACAGGAAGTTATTATCCCCTGTACAGACAGTTGGTGAGACCCCATCTGAGTACTGCATCCAGTTCTGGAGACCCCATCTCTGCAAGGACACAGACAGGATAGAGGCAGTCCAATGGAGGGCAACTAAAATGGTGCAGGGTCTGCAAGAGAAGCCATATGAGGAGAAACTAAAGGAGCTTAATATGTATACCCTGAGGAAAGAAGGAGAGGGGGACATGATAGAAACTTTTAAGTACCTCAGTGGAATCAACAAAGTCCAAGAGGGTAGCATCTTTCAGAAAAGAGATGTGCAAGAACAAGGGGACACTATTTGAAGGGGGGATGGCTCAGGGCTATGTGAAGAAGTATTTTTTCACAGAGAGGGTGGTGGATGCATGGAACAGCCTTCCTGAGGAGGTTGTAGGGTCTAAAACTGTGGGAGAATTCAAGAATGCATGGGACAGACATAAGGTAATTTTTGTGAGGAGTAGGAAGAAATAGGCTGTTGGTTAAATAGGATCTGCAGCTTATCCTCTAGGTAGGGAAATGGCAGACTAGGTGGGCCAAGCAGTCCTTATCTGCCATTAAAGTCTATGTTCTATGTTTCTGTCCCATCTCCACCTGCTCATCACTCTTCTCCTGCTGCCCTTTCAGGTCACCACCATGCAGCTAGTCTGCCTCCTCCTGCTGGCTCATGACCTGTGCCAGTACTGTTGCTAGTGATTATGACATAGTATCCCACCAAGTTACCAAAAAATTGAAAACCACTGCCACTGACCCAACAATCAACTCCCAGGACACACTATCACTATAGTGCCTGCCTAGCAGTCAGTCCAGAAAGTTCACAAATAATCCCACTTCTTTAAAACAACTTCTTAAACTGTCTTTCTCCTCTGCCTTTCAACTCTATCTCTCAAAATACATGCCAAACAGGAAATGTGTGACTCCATGGTCCAAGGCAGAGAATTTTAAACAAACAATGAAGAATGGTTCTCAACTTGGGAGGAATTATTTAAAGAAGACAATTTAAACATGGAAAAATCACGTAAATGCAGAAAAAGTAACAGAGAATGTAGCTTTCCTGTGAAAATTCCACAACTTAGAATCAAGTGCACTACAATGAATGACATGCAGAAAAAAAAATATGCAACTTTCTTTGTGGCAGAAAAAAATGGCACCGTGACATGAAAAAAGTGGAAATCTGTAATGTTTTTTTTAATCTGCAAAATAAAAAACACACAATTACTACCAAAAATATGCAATTACATGGTAGAAGTTCTGCAAAAGTTGGGAAAATATTTTCCGAACTGCCATGGAAGCGAAAGTCCGATTTCTGTGGAACTTGCAGTGGCAGAACTTTTTTCCTCACACCTCTATCCACAACTAAAAAGCTGTGTTTCAACTTGGGAGTCGATGATATTATAGAGACCACCTGAAGTTTCACTCTCTAGGTCTCTATGATGTCATCAACTCCTTCGATGGAAACACAGACTTGTTGTGGATGGTCACCTGTCCACTATTCTACATGTGTTGTATCTTGTTTTGGTTTATATTTTGAAATTTTCTCAATAAAAGTTTAATGTTAAAAGGAAATTACTAAATCTTATTTTTTTGTCTTGTCATATATTGCAGAATTTTTCTAGAGGACACTACAGTTGGGCAGAGGGTCAGTTCCTAGGGATATATATAGTAGGTCTGAGTGATGAAGTGATTGCACAATAAACTAGGGTAAAGAGGAGCTCAACAGGGTGAGTTAGGGTGCCATTTGGACCAGCAGGGTGAACTAATATGTAGGTGAAATAGCAGGATATGCCAGGGTACAGGGAAGGACCCAATCCTTAATGCAGCCACAGAATAGACCCTCAGAAAGTACCCAGAAACAAAACAGCAAGAGAAATCACTGCAACAGTGACACCTGGAGGGTATGTTCTGTGAAAGCTTTCAGAAAATTACACAACAGTAGCACTCAGTAAGTGCCAGCAGCACCAGATAGTACCTACAGTACATAGCATCAATATGAAAGCAGCATGAATCTACATGAAAAGTCCCTACTGCCTGAGCAGCAATTATCCTTCACCAGACAGTAGTTGGGCACCCAATACTCAGCTTAAGAGTCCCTGTTTTGGTGCTTAAATCCTCCTCCTCCCACACATCCATATCTCTTAGGAAGTAAGTACTGCAGTTTATATACTCTTTCCATTTTGCAGTTTAGATAGGGAAAGGATCATAATTTAGATCTGAGAAGCTGGCCATCCAACCCTGTCCCCTTCCTGGTGTGCCGGACTACCCACATGCTCAGGTAATTTGTGGCATTTGTGTAAACTGAGTGCAGTGGCACAAGCTACTGACATCAATGGGGTCATTTTAAGTGCTCATTATTGTATGTTCAAGACCAGTTTCATTCAAATCAAACAACTGCTCAACTAACAAGAGTTCAAAAAGGTAAGCGTTATGTGGGGTCTTTGAGGATATATTGGGATTTTAAAGCAGAGCATGCAGGTTGATTTTTAATGTATCCAGGATGCCTCTCTGTTAGTAAATTTTGAATGAGATAAACTTTATGTGGTGACTTTTGGGATTTTTTTTCTAAAGGGGGCATGTCTGTTGCTCTTTAATGTATTCAGTGCACCTCTCTTTTAACAATTTTTAATAATTATTTTTGCAGAAGTGGATACATTTGTCTTTTCTCTTCACATAATTTTTTAGTCACCAGGGGTGCAGGACAGACTCCTCCTCAACAGATACCCTCACCTAAACAATAAGAACATGCCACTACTGATTGCATCTTGTGGAATGTATCAAAGGTTAAAGGCGCTGTTCATGAATGTGCATAAATTATTCAGCAATGTGGCTAAAATTGATGAATTCACGAGTTGTACTGTTTGTATATGCATGATTCATGAATTTCAAAGTTCTTGAAGTGATGAACTATGATGAACTCTGGGAATTTTCATGAACAATCCAGGAAACAAAGCCCACAGGCCAGTCATGAATGCTCATGAACAATCATGGAGACTGCACACATGAACAGGCATGAACACGAGTGTTCATGACTGTTCATGAACTCAAGAGTGCCATTTTAATGTTCAGGCACAATTCATGAACCTTCATGAACTGTTTATCAACTTCTCAACTGGGAAGTGTGACACTCTCACACAGCAGTTTCAAACTTGGAGGGTCAGCACTGAATTGTGCAGTCCTACTATGAGAAAGGACAGTAGTTAATATGGTGAGTTTCCTGCTGCTGTAGTGAGACAGACAGAATCAAATGTCTATTCTCTACTCAACAATAAAAACTTAGGCAAAATCAAAAGAGTGGACTTCCAGTGACATCACCCACTGGATGGCAGCAGAGTAGTACAGGTCCGTTCTCCTAGTCTCAAATACTCTCTTCAATTAGCTTGATTTTAAAACAGTTGTCAACTAAATGTAGTCTTAAAAGGATGCTCTATCTACTGGTGTTACTAATGCTCGGCTTCTTGGAAAGCATGCCTAGTTCAGATGCCAAGGGTTTCATGGAAGATGAATCTGGCAGCAAGCTGTCATATAGTGGTAGCTTCTGAAATCAAGAAGTAAGCAGGACAGAGTAAATTAAAAATATGTGAATCTCATTTCAGAAGAACTGCAATTCAGAGCAGAAACAAAAAAATCTTTTTTCGATTTCTGATTGGACTTAATTATGGTGAAGGAGAAAATGATGAGTCATGAGGCAGCCATCTCCAACCTGGATCCTCCACTACTGTTCTTAACAACCACATAGTTATACAGATCCTGAAGTCTGTCCAATGGCTGTAAAACAAATCAGTGGACCTGGAGGTATGAAACTGATGTAAAAAATAACTTGACTGTGTGGTACTGTTGAAGTCACTGTGGTGCCAGAAATACTGACTTCCTTGCAGGACTGGTTTAAACAGCAATTAAACTTGCCTCAGGAATTTTCTTTTCTGATTAAAATAAGTGAGCATATACGGATTGGGTGCCAAGCCCATCAGTCCAGCAGCAAAGCCCAGGTCACTCATGATGCACTTTCACCATTACAACACTGAGGGGTGCAGGAAAAGGACTGTGGTGGTGAGGCTACCAGAATAAATGAACCTAAATTTGAACCAGAGTGGTACTTCAAAAGGACATCGGGCCCAGAGACTTAAAAGGAGGTGGCCACAGAGTTGCCCAGAAAGCTAGATTAAGGCTGGTGGGCAGCACAGTGGGAACAGCAGGAAGAAGTGTCAAAGAGGCAAAACAAAATGGGTTAGGGTGAATCAGGGAGGTGGTAGGTCCTGCAAAGAGGGAAACCTTCAAGGGCAAACAGGCAGACCCTGTGAGGAGCACAAGAAATAAACGTAGCAGGCAGCATTCAGAATCCTGGGGGGTCAACAGGGGTCAGGCAGATGAATGGCATCCTGGAAAGTTGAATGCTTCAGTGCCAGGCATATAGAAACAAAATTGGAAGGCCTCAAAGCTCTAGTGCTAGAGAGCTAGTTGGATTTAATCGTGGTTACAGAGACTTCAGAATCCTTGATCTACAAGTGGAGCTGAACATCCCAGCATTAGAGATGCAACAACATTTACATTAGCCTGCAAAGTTAACCCAAAGTGGGTAATTTCCAATTCAAGTAACACTATGTGAAATTTCCATTAAAAAGTCAAAATTAGCCTTTAATGAACTTCACGATCATTTTATTTTCACTTCAAGCTACAGTTTGAGAAGGTGAAGTTGGCAAGAAACAGCCCTTAGATCACATGTCTCAATCTGCAGGTCACATGATGCAAGCAGGCAGTTAATTAGCAGGAAGCCAGTGAATTACTTTTACTTTCTCTCTAAGAAGGAGCTGACTAGGCAGCATTCGTGGAGTGTGTGAATAGTGTGTATTTTGCAAAAATTGTCGCACTATTGCTCTTTTTTGTGCCTTTTAAGTTTTAATATTGTGTTGTAAATGTTTTCCAGGCAGTTTTAGTTTATTTAAAACTTTGTTTATTTAAAAAGGCTATTTTAGACTTTTTAGTTGGTATAATTTTTACTAGTATTTCTACTAGTATTTTTTGTTTCAGTTTTGATTTCCATAAAGTTTTGCTTAACATGGAGAGACGTGAGCAAAGTGATGGTCAGTGGGGGCTCTGAATGTGCAGTGGCCTGGGGTGACAATTTCACCTTAAACTGCAGTCGTCTTTCTACCATGAATGTTTCAGCCAATGCCAGCCCTGCAGTAGGGGAAGAGTAGCAGGAACCACAAAATCAGCAGCAATCAGAATAGCAGCATCAAACACAGCAGCAGCAGCTTGTTGTTGCTCTGCACCAACAGCAGCACAGCAGGTGGTAGTATGTGGTGCCCCCACTGCCTGTGCCTGGTTCTTCCTGGAGCTCTCCCATCTGGCAGTTTTTTATCTGCCTCCTGGCAACCCGACAGCAGTCAGGTGTAAACCTAGTGACACACTGGTACTTTGGGGGTACAAAGGGAGGCCACTTGAGCATGGGTAGTTGGCGAACCCACCTTTGGGGCACCTCTGTGCAGAGTGGGAAGCCAAGCTAAGCGGTAGGCGTCTGTCTGTGTGGCATCACAGACATATGGCGGGGCATCAGAAGTGGTGGGTCCCACAGCTGCCCGCCACGAATGCAACCTCTCACAAAAGCCTGCCACACAGGCTGACCTTGCTGTGTTGTGGGCAGAGGTTGAAGCAATAAAAATGTTGTGGAAGGTGCAATGCAGCAGCTCAACCACATTGAGGGACAAAATGCGGAGATAATTAGAATGCTAACAACAATTACTGGTGGTCAGCCCCAGCTCCCACAGGACCAGTAAAAATATAATGTCCCAAAATCTCCCCAAACAAACTGTTGTCTGCTTTTACTTTTTCTTTAGCAGTATTTTTATTACAACCTAAGTATGTAATTTATGTTCAATTAATGTTTTCTTCAATATGTTAATTCTGTTAATCCTGTATTTCTTGGTTCTCCATCTCCCCAAATGCCCCTCACCCCATTCTGCTTTCCACAATAGAAATATTTTTGTTCCTAAGCCTTACTTTATTTTATGTAATAAGTCATGTGGTTTGTAGTTTTCTGTATATTCTGTACTTCCATTTCATTTGAATTTGTGGCACCAAGATGCCCTCTTCAGAACAATTTTATTTCATTGTGCATTGCAGCACCACAGTTTCACCTGTAATGAAACCATGCAGTGTGTGCCATTTTGTCGACCCTCTGTCATGTAAAAAATAAATTAAATTAAGTCAAAACTCATAAATGCTCGTTACTTTTACTGATCAGTTTTATAAGGGGGATTATTCCTCACATGTGTACACTAATACTGTATGCTTTGCTGAATGATGTATAGTATAAAACAGTATTCTTCAAAACTGTAACCGCATTCTTGCACTGATGCTTTCATTGTCAAGCTTTTTACTTTTTGGATACTGTTTACTGTGTTAAAGTTTCATAGTATACGTACCAACAACAACTACAATACATTCTAAATACCCTAAAGTCACCTGAAGTCACCTCACCTCACCTACCATGGCAACCCTCCAATAATTTCCTATCTTCCGAATATTACCTGCTTATAATATACATCATTCAGCATGCGGTATTAGTGTCACAATGTGAATAATAATCCCCTGAAAAATGTTCATAAAATTAACAAGGATTTTGTGATGATCATAATAATTATAAATCAACAGCTCCCCTAATATTCCACACCCATTATGGTTTCTCCAATAGAAACAATTTTTTCTTATTATTTTCATTATTGTATTATGTAAAATTCCAATGGTCACCAATTATGCTTTCATTTACTTTGCATCTGCGGGCACAGAAGTGCACGCTGCAAACACTTTTATTGAAGTGGGTGGTGTCACCTTATTGTCACCGTAGTGAGAGTACGCAGTGTCAGCAATTTTGCAGACCCCTGTTATGACCTTTGAAAAATAATGGAAAGTAATTAAGAACTCTTAGAAACTGCCTTTCTATTGCAAAAAGCATAATGGTGTGATACAGTTGTAACAGGTGTGATTTAGACTGAATTGTGATTTTTTCCTTTTTGGGTAAAGCAGCAGTGCAATAATCATAATACTGTACCATTAAATCACCTACCGTACCCCAACACCACCACCAAATGTCCTATATTGTGAATGTCCCACTGTTCTAATCTCACAAAAGTTCAGATGAAGAAAAAGGCCAGAAATATGTCACAGTTTCCCAGCTTCAGTGAGAGAATTGCCTGGTGGTGATGTCAGTTGCTACTGATGCTGTCCCACTGCTTTAATGTCATGAAAAGTCCAGATGAAGAATAAAGCCAGAAATGCATCTCAGTGTCCTAACTTAAGTGAGAGCACAGTTGCTACTGCTATTACCCCACTGCTTAAATGTCATGAAAAGTCCCAATGAAGAATAATCACCTGAGAAAATGTTCAGAAAAGTCACAAATATTTCTTGAGGCACTGCTTAAAATGTGTACCTAGAGCCAGAACTCTGCATCATAAGTGTCCCATGAGACAAGCATTTGTCAGTGCCGAATGTTGTCTTGCTGGCATTGGCAGTGCAGGAGTTAGAGAGATGCATAACAGGAATGGCGGTGAAGTATTGAACGGCACCAGCCACCCCACCCACCTGCAGAGACTGACTGGCTTTGGGGTGTGCCTTTGATTGTCGGCCATAACACTCACGCCATTTCGCCCTCACCCTACCCTGCAGACACTGACAAGTGTTACAGTGTGCCTTGTGGTCTTTGGCCTTACGCCACCACATTCCATAAGGAAATATGCTTAGATGTGTGCAGTATAGAGAATGGGGTGAACTGTGGGCTGAAAACTACAAGGCACACCTCAATGCCTGTCACTGGCTGCAGGGTAGGGTGGGGTGGAATGGTGTGAGCATTACAGCCAACGATCTCAAGTCACACCCTGACACCTGTCAGTCTGTACAGGGTGGGGCGTTACGGTTGGAAACTCTAATGTCCCAGGTGTTTGTTGGTATTTTCACTCCAAATTTTCAACAGGGACTTTGTGACCCCACCTCATGAACAGTAGCACTATCAGTTCATTAGCTGAAAGGTGATTTTGCACAGCGACTGCACTATTTTGTGCCACATGTGAAAACACATTTCAGGCAGGATGTGAAAATGACAGCTGTACTGTTCATGCTGCTGCTAGTTTGTGGCAGAAAGGAATCTTGTTTTCAGAGCAAGTAGCAGCTGACAAAAAAGCTACAACTTTTCTTACTGATAAATCACTTCTGTCTCAGCAGGAGTGAGTGCCTGTTGGGATTAAGCAAACAGATACTTTATTAGAAGTAGGGGGTCTCATTTAAGTATTAAAAATGAAGAAAGTCACTGTGTGTTTCTCTGTTTGTGGAAGGGCTGTATCAACTTAGTTAATTGGGGGTGGCTTGAGCAATAGAAAAGCAGGTGTCTCCAATTACAGCCCTGCCAAGTTTCTGGTAAGAGCATCTTCTTTCATGGCGCGTAATAGCTGATCAAAAAGCTACTACTTTACTAATTGTCCCAACGTGTTTTTAGTTCTACTTTTATAGCCACTGGATTTGACTGACAACAGAAACTTCCTGTTTGGAAGCAGAAAGGGAAGGATCACTGAGACATTGAGTTTCATCAACCTTGAAGAAAAAGAAAATAGCTCTTTTCTCCCTCAGCTGCTGGAGGTCTGAGTCCAAGCTAGGAAAAAGGAGACTACTGAAGACTACAGGAAGTTCCTGTCCCAGAACAGGAAGGGCTAGAGTTGTAAGGGCACATAGGCAGTAGGAAAGTAGGTGGAAAATTACATAGAGGGTGGAGAGAGTAAGCATACAAAGCAACAGGAGAGAGGACAGAAAATAAGTCATGATGTGAGTGGTGCAGTGCAATGGCTGTGGAGTGGCAGTGTTCCGGAGACATTCTGGAAACTGCTATGCTACCCTATTTGCAGGCACCTCTCTGGTCTGTGGGAGGAGGTTGCCCATCTCCAGGCTGTCCTAGCTAGGATCGTGAACCTCTTCCCCACCCAGGGACCACCAGGCGCTGCTGCTGCCACCTCAGAGGCTGCCAAGAAAGAGGAGCAGTTGGACCAAGGTGGGCTCAGGGAGGGAGAGGTGGTGGAACAGAGTGCATCCTCCAGCTGTACCCTCCACATCATATGCTGTTCTGTAAGAAAGATGTTCCTTTATGGAGGCACTTGCAGTGGAGACCAAAGAGGATGCAGGGAACCTCCACAAAGGAGACCCATGGGAGGATGGCACAAGACCCCTCAAGGGAGGAAACAACTCTTGGTGGGGGACTCAATAATTATGGGGTAGAAGTGGGGGAGGAAGAAGAGGGGAGGTAAGGTGTCTGCCTGGTGCCACGGCTCAGAGGGATAGGACGAATCCTAGGATTGTGGAACAGCTGCATGAGGGAGAGAGTGGATGTCATTGTCCACCTAGGGACAAATGACCTGGCTGGGAATGGGATCAGAGCAGTGTAAGAGGAGTTTGTAGAGTTGGGGAGGGGCCTTAGACAAGCAGCACATACAGTAACCATCTCAGAGGTGCTGCCTGTCTATGGCAAGGATGATGCTAGGGTACTCTGCACCATGGGATTCAATGAATGGTTGAAAACTGATGTGGAGCTCAGGGTAGTGGCTTCACTGGGGACTGGGAGTCACCTGGAGGGATGTAGGCTCATACTGGCATGATGGTCTGCATATGTCCAGGGGAACCAGGATCCTGCTGTAGGTGATAGGTTTAAATGCTTCATTGGCAAGCATTTAAAGTAGCCAAGGGAGGAGGCACTGAAAAGGAGCAGGAAATCCCAGCCTCCCACAAAACATAGTAATTAGCTAGGTAAACACCAAGGTAGAGAAGTCATTAGAGGCAGGGCTGGGGTAAATGCAAAAAGGCAAAGGCAGTAGGGACGGGATGGGGCTAAAGAGATAAGGCCATCAAAAATAGAGGGTGATGAGTACCAATGCTGTAGTCTGTGTAACAAGCTTTCTGAACTAGCGACCTTGTTGGAGAGGGATGCCTGGATATTGTGGCAGTCACTGAAACATGGTACACAGAGAACCATGACTGGGATGTCAACATACCAGGATACACAATCTACAGGAGGGACAGGGAGGGTAAAGAGGATGAGGAATAGCTCTCTATCTAGGGAAGAGATTAAAGCAACAGAACTAAAGAGTACATAGGAAGTAAACGAGTCACTATGGGTGACCCTGGAGACAGGACATGGCACCACAATCTGCATGGGGTTGTGTACAGACCCCCATCTCAGGGGGAGGAATGGACAAGGAAATGATAGAAGGCATCCTTAGAATGGCAGAAAAAGGGAAATATTGTTGATGGGGACCTGAATATGCCAGATGTTAACTGGAGCACCTTTGCTGCAGGCACATTCAAGAGCAGGGTAATCTTTGATGCCCTGCAAGGGCATGCCTCAGAAAGCTAGTGCTGGAACCCACTGGGGAGCAATCTTGACCTGGTACTTCAAACAGGGACAGAGGAAGGATCTCGGATTTAGAAGTTGGTAACCATCTGGGAACAAGCTACCACCAAACAGTGTGGTTCACAATAAACACAGCCACAGAGTCAAGTCATACAAAAGCAAGAGTATTGGACTTTAGGACTGCTGAGTTTGGGAAAATGAAAGAGTGCCTCAGAAAAGCACTAGCAAATGGGCAAGAAGGAGGGGTGGAAGAACAATAGGAAATAATCAAACGACCATCACAGAGGCAACAAGCCTTTGTGTGAAGCACATGAGCAAAACAAAACAGAGGTAAAAACACAATGGTTCTTAAAAGAGGTGGCAGGAAGGTTAAGGAGAAAAGGATAGCATTCAGGAAATATAAGGAAACACAGGAGAAGCAGGACAGATGACTTTATCAGTTAAAGCAGAAGAAGGCAGGAAGGCAGTCAGAATAGCTAAGGCAAAACTGAGGAAAAGATAGCCAACTCCGTTAGGAAGGGGATAAAACCTTTATAGGCACATTAGGAGTGAAGAAATACCAAGGAGGGATACTGAGGATTAATAAAGGGAGAGAATGTGGGCAGAGGATGAGAGTGAAAAGCAGGGACACTGAATGAATATTTCTGGTAAGTATTCACATTGAAGAGGAGGTGGAAGTACCTAAACAAAACAAGAGAAACACTCTGGATAGGGGTCAATACCAGTCAATTCACAGAAGAAAGGCTTTGAAAGAACTTGTGAAACTGAGGGTGGACAAAGCAATGGGGCCTAATGGATTCACCCCAGAATTCTTAAAGAACTAAGGGTAGAACTAGTGACACCACTGATTACTCTCTTTAACAAATCATGGGAGGATGGGGTGGTACCTGAGGACTGGAGGAGGGCAGATGATTCCACTTCACAAAAGTGGGAGCAGGGCAGAGGTAGGAAACTACAGACCAGTTAGTTTGACCTCAGTGGTAGGGAAAATGATGGAATAACTTCTGAAGGAAAGAATTGTTGAGTACCTAGAGGCCAGTGGGTACAGGACCCAAGGCAGCATGGATTCACACTGGGAAGGTCGTGTCAGGCGAATCTAACAGATTTCTTTGACTAGTGACCAAAGTAGTAGTCCAGGGAGGGGCTATGGATATGGCCTATTTAGATTTTAGCAAGGCATTTAACACAGTCCCACACAAAACATTAATATACAAGTTAACCAGTCTTGGAGTGGGTCCCAAGGTGGTAGCCTGGATAAAAATTGGCTGAACAACAGGACGCAAAGGGTAATAGTAAACGGAGTCCACAGTGAAGAAAGGAGGGTAACTAGTGGGGTACTGCAGGTTCAGTATTGGGACTGGTCTTTCAATGTCATTATAAGTCACACTGAAGAGCACTTCGAAAGAAAAGTATGTCCCTTTGCAGATGACACAAGATCTGCAATAGGGTTGATACACAAGGTGGGGTGAAAAGGATGAAAAGGACTTGGCAAGGTTGGAGGAATGGTCAAATGCATGGCAGTTCAGATTCAACGCAAGAAGTGCAAGGTAATGCACCTGGGAAACAAAAATCGGGGAAGAGTACTACGTGGGGTGAGATATTAACAACAATAAAATAGAAAGAGACATGGAGTAATTATATCAGATGACCTAATGGTGGGCAAGCAATGTGAGAAGGCAGTAAGGAGGGCTGGGAGATACTGGGATGCATAAGGAGGCATCACCAGTAGAAAACAGGAAGTTATCCTCTATACAGACAGTTGGTGAGACCCCATCTGGAGTACTGCATGCAGTTCTGGAGACCCCATCTTGGCAAAGACATAGACAGAGTGGATGCTGTTCAGAAGAGGGCGCTAAAATGGTGCAGAGTCTGCACCAGAAGACATATGAAGAAAGACTAAAGCAGCATAATATGTATACCCTCAAGGAAAGGAGGGAGAGGGGCACATGATAGAAACTTTCAAGTACCTCAAGAAAATTAACAAAGTCCAAGAGGGTATCATCTTTCAGAAAAAGAGATGTGCAAGAACAAGGAAACAATTTGAAGATAGAGGGGAGACAACCTCAGAGGTAATATTAGAAAGTATTTTTTCATGGAGAGGGTAGTGGATGCATGGAACAGCCTTCCTGAGGAGGTTGTGGAGTCATGAACAGTGGGAGAATTCAAGAATGCATGGGGCAGACATAAGGCAATTCTTCTGGGGTTAGGAGGAAATAAGCTGTTGGTTGGCTAGGATCTGCAGCTTATCTATCAGGTAGGGAAATGGGCAGACTGGTGGGACAAGCAGAACTTATCTGCTGTCAAATTCTATGTTTCTATGAGGAGGTGCAAAAAATGGCAATGTTGAAAATCTGGAGTGAAAATATGAAAAATTGGTGCAATCACGAATGTGTGTTGAAACAGTGCAATGCACACCCGTAATGCAATTATTTTGGGATTTTTAACCACATTTTCAAAATAGGCATTTTGGGATCTCCCTCATGAAAAGTGGCACTGTGATTTTGTTAATCTGTCCCGAAATTTGATTTCCCACAGCAACTGCTCCATCGTGTGCCTCAGGTACAAAAACACACTTTAGGCAAGATGTGAAAATGGCAGCTGTACTGTTCATAAAGGGAGTGAAAAAATGGCAATATTGAAAATCTGTAGTGAAAATGTTAAAAATTATTTGAAGTTATGAGCATGTGTGGCAACCTGTGCAATGTATGCTCATAACACAGTCATTCTTGGAATTTTTCTCCAAATTTGCAACATGGACTTTTGGGACCCCACCTCATGAACAGTGGCACCGTCGCTTGTTAATCAGTCCTGAAAGGTGATTCCACCCAGTGACCATGAAATCACCTTTCAGGACTGAGTAATGAGATGGCGGTGCATGTGTTCATGAGGCAGAGTCTCAAGAACCCCATGTTGTAAATCTGGTATCAAAATTCCCAAAATGACTGAGATATCCACCTAAGTTGAAACCCCCATTGCCTGCCATTATAAAGCTTACCACATTTTGTTCAGTTCCTGGTTGGCTTTTGAAGAGTTCAGATGTGTTCCCACTTCAGAGAAGATTACAGCACTGCCCCTCCAGATAAGTATGGGGTGAGGTGCAGGAGGTGGGGTGCACAGTGGGTGGGTGTGGGTTGGGGATGAGGTGCGGGCACGATGAGGGTACTTTTTTACAGGTGAAAAAAGAAACCTGACTTTGGGGATGGTTTTCTTTATTTGCAGGTAAAACAAAATTATTTTGGGCACACTGGGTGGGCTTATGTGCCACGATCAGGGGGACATGATGCCAGTGGGGATTGGGCACCCCATACTGTAAAATTTATTTTTTCCTGGGGAGGTTACTGCTGTGAGTAAGTGAATTATAAGCATTTTCATTACTGTTCTTTTCTTTTACATTCTCAGGTCACAGCACACAGATTCACGACTGTGATGAAACCATGTTATGCCACCACATGTGTTCCACATGTGTCTGATTGTTGACGTCTGCTGTATGAAAATGTCAAGCCATTAAATTCAAGTTTTTTTGGGGAGGTTGCATGCCTCATTGGAAAACAATTTTCTTTAATATTTTTGTCTTCTTTCCAGATCTTCAGTGTATCAAAACTGTTGTCCATCCACAGATCGGAACATACCACCCATCTACAGTCCCTAGATGCTACCTGCAAATTGATGAAGTACCTCATTCAGTATCAGTACCCAGCGGAGCTGTTTCTCTCTTTGTTACATCCATCATCTGGCCTGTATGTCACTGCTGTTAAATACTTTACACTTGTGGAAAACAAGGGAAACGAAAAAAAGGAAGGCAGCTCTTGCAATCCTCAATGCCAGAGTTGTACCCACTTGATTATTTTTCCATGACTGCAACAGCAACCTTAATGGTACACTGTTTGATGCTGCCACCAGGTTGGTCTGCTTCACCCACATTATTCAGCACCACCATCATCGTGACTGGGTAGAAACAGAGATGTGATTGTCCCATATGGTATATTGCACCAAAAAGTTGCAGTGGTGTGATTCGTGATTGTCAAGAAGACCATGAAGAACATGATTCATCTCTGAGTCATACTCGTGACATGAGTCATGAACTTTGCACTGGCAGTGCTTCTCAAATTACCAGAAACTGGATGGAATTGAGCTACAAACAGTTACCATTGAAAATTTGAAATACCTATGGCTGCACTTCCCTGAACTGTACAGTGTTCATGCTGATATCATATCTACTGGATTAAATAGAGCTGGCTTGTTGTGAGGACAAAGATTCAAGTCCATCTGCTAGCAAGGCATCCTACAGAACATGAACACTAACAGAAGCATAGTACTGGACCAAGGATCTTGACTGATGTGAAATGATAACTGGGTGTCCTCCTGATTCATGATGAAAAACAAAGATTAAAAACAAGGTTGGACAAAAAAGTTGAAGTGTTTCGTGATCCTGATGACCATGACAACGTGATTTGCCATGACTTGAATGTGACATGAGTCATGCATCTCGCGACTGGCAGCGCTACAGAGCACCACCATTGGTACTCTGACCACTGCTGGAACATTCAAAGTCATCCTCCTCATGCCAGTAGTAAACCTCCAGTGTTAATTCACAACTTTTACCTACAAGGCTACTTGCTGTTACTTGACAACTGGCTGGCAGATTTTATTTCATACACACAACATAATTTGGTTTAAACATCACCGATGTTACAGGTGATGCTGCAGACACTGTTGCTACCCATACAGGGACCTTGCCTGGCCTAACCAACTCTGACACAGTACTTTTTACTTCAAGGATTTTTTTCATTTTATTTATTCCACAAGATGTGACCGAATGCCCTGCCCACAGAGCCAAAGCTTATACTCCACCATCTTATGGGGCTTATATACCACAGGCAGAAACACCTTAGCCTGACCGTGTCTTTATGGGCATTTTTCAGATTATACAGAGTCAACAAGAAAAGAAACATGTTCATTGCAAAAGTGATTTTTTATTTTTATTAAATTCTCGGATTACAAATACCTTTGAGCAGAAACTGCTCATTTACAAAGGTTCCAGATCAAAGGATGAGGGTCAACATACATACAGAGGTAGTAAAAGAATGCACAATAAACAACCAAAACAACTAAAAGAAAAATAAAGATACTCAGTTATAACATACTTTGAGATAATATTCATATAATGAGCAGCTTGAGTAGGCAGCTGGCTGCGGTAACAATAAGAGATAGAGGGCACCATAGGCAGTTAGTATTGCAGGCTGCATGACCGGGAGAGGAAGTTGGCAGGCTAATGGGCCACTGTCCGATGGTGGTGGAAAATGTCTTGTACCAGTGGAGATGTGAAGCAGGAAAGGAGTCACAAAGAAGGCCTGTGCCAAAGGGAATGAGACTGGGAAAGGGCAGGCTGTGAGACATGAGTGAGCTGGGAGGTGTTTAGAGAGAATCTCTGTTCAGAGAAGCAGTCTCATTGAGTGGTAGAAGTGAGGTAAAGTTTGAGATTCCTTTGAAGGGTCCAAGTGTAGTAGAGGAAAGTGCTTCTTTATTGAGGGAATTGAACCATTGAGCGGCTCTATAGATAAAGGACCGACTGACCCATGGAATCGACATCTAGGGAACCTGAAAGGTTAGAGATTGGGCACCATGTGTTTGTTGAGTGCCACTGGAGGTAGTAAGGAGTGAGCTAACACCAGGTGGCATGAGACCGAGGAGAATCTTTTGTAAGTAAGCAGGTCTGGTATTGTATTCTGCTGAGTAGGTAGCCAGCTGGCCTATGCATAGAGGTCACAGGTGTGAGTTTGTCGGGCCACACCTGCTAGTAGTCTACAGGCTTTGTTGAAAGAAACTGAGATCCCGCGGAGGGCACTTGTTGAGGCAGAGCCATAGATGGCAAGGCTGTAGTCAATGATAGAGGTGACAGAGCTGTAGATGACTAGTTTAAGGGCATCTGCAGGCATACAGTGCTTATGTTTGTGTAGTAGTTCAATCCGTATATTGGCGGTCTTGGCAACAGTGTCAATATGCTGAGTGTAGGAGAGGGTACTATCCAGGGTAATACCAAGGTACTTGAACTACTTGACATGTTCTGAGTGGGTTCCCAGTGTGATTCTTGATGGTGAGGGACAGAGAGTTGTGCCGTCTCGGCGGTTACAGAAGGATATGGCTTTAGTCTTGCTGTGGTTCAGGACAAGTTTATGAGAATTGAACCAGTCTTCAATGCGCAGTTGAGCTGCAGCTGGGATTCAAGGACTGTAATGTCATGGTGGCTGGAAAACAGGACTGCATCATCTGCGACAGTAATATTTTGGTGGCAGGCACTGGGGAGATTGGTGATGAAGAGGAGAAGAGTAGAGGGCCCAGAATAGACCCCTGGGGACTCGGAGCAGACCGGTTTCTCATCTGAAGAGATCCCTGCAATCCTTACACGTTGGATCCGATTATCAAGGTAGCTGGTGAACCATGGAAGGGCATTGCTGGAGATCCCAATGGAGGACAGTTGCTTGAGCAGTAAGGGGTGGTTAACTGTGTCAAATGCCTTGGTAAGGTCTATAAATACTGCACTCCACAATTCCCTTTGTCAAGCGTGGCATGGATGAAGGTTGTAAATTCCAGTAGTGCAGTGGTGGTGCTGTGCCCTTTTCTGAAGCCATGCTGCTCTGGGCACTGTACATTGTACTTATCCAGGAATTCAACTAGTTGGTCAGACACTATTCGCTCCAGTGCTTCTATAGTCGGGGGAGGAGTGAGATAGGTCTGTAATTGGTGTGGAGCGTCCTATCTCTGCTTTGTGAACCAGTGTGACAGTGGCTTTCTTCCAGAGAGAGGGAAATGGCCCAATCTAAGCGAGAGATTGAAGATCTTTGTAAGTGGTTCTAAGATTCCATCAAGGACTTGTGCCAGCAGTTTCAGGTCAAGGGAGTCACCACTGTACCCTTGTTTGCCAAGGCCTTTTGAATGTATTTTCTAGCTACTTGTGGTGGGACCTCCTTAAAAAACTTTGGGGTTGTACGCTCTAGTTGGGGGTAACTTGGGAGGAGCTGGAGGAGGTCATCAAAAAATTTGGTGGAGGTGCACTGTCCAGGTTTGTAAATGCATTTTAAAAGTGCAGGTGATGGCACCTAGGTCGAGTGTAGGAGTGCCATGAAGGTTGAGCGTAGTGGTGGTGCTTTAGGATCCTTGCCTTTGAGTTCTTTCATGTTGTTCCAGAATTTTCCCTGGCCCCAAGAGTTCTAATTTTGTGGGTTGCTAACAAATTCAAGATAATCGCAAGACAGTACAATGCCAACAATACTGCAATAGGTACATTTCTATATTATGTCTTTTTCTTTTGGATAAATTCTACAATATACAATTAGAGATAGTATTCATGGTACTATGGGAAACACATGATAGTGGTACAGCGTCAACAATTTCAACAGACTGAGCACAGACAATTAACAGCAACATTATATTTATTCAGTTTTGCTGGATGGGAAATCAAAAACAACAGTGACTTCAGATGAAAATTGAGCACTAAGGAGATGTACTGTAGCCACACAGCCATAACAAAACCTTAATCAGTCTTCAGAAATCCAGAAGTGGAACAATAATGCCTTATTTGTGTGTGTGTGTGGGGGGTGGATTATACAAGTAGCTATATAGAAGCAGGAAAAATACTGCAGACGGGCTAAGAAATTAAGAGTACTGCTATTACAGTGGCGCAATAAAATGCATATCAATTTAAACACACACACAGATTAAATGTCAGGCACAGCAACTTCAACTATTCAGTAAACTACAGACAGTTTTTATAATGCTTGAAAAATGCCCAGCAAACAGAAAAAATTATAAACAATTAAGTGAAGTTGTACTGTACATACCTGAACACACAAATTATGCAAAACTAGCCAACATAAGTTGGAAAACTGCCTTCTCGCTAATCTTCCTTCTACAACAAACGGATTTGCCCTCCCTCAAGCACAGTTCTACAGTATCTGTCAATACAGAGACTGATTGTACTAAATTAGCATTAAATATTCACACAAAATCAATAAATGTTTGATGATATATACACATGAGCTCTTACTACAATCAATGTACTAACATTTTGTGGCAAAATGGATTTTAAAGGTTTTTCGATGGTTTGAATCTCACAGTTCTGAGAGCAAACTGTCTCCAGCTTTCCACTACACATACTACGCTGATCTGAGGCTGTGCAAAACAATATAGAGCCATGTGACTTTAAATCCCATGACTCACTGCAAAATTTGCCTTAAAGAGCAAAAAAAAGAAGTAATGTGAAGTCCATAGAGAACATTGGGAACTTTGTGTTACTTCGAGATGTGATGTTATTTGTTCGCTACTCTGAATTTCACATGAAATTCGAGTACTACAATGTGCAAATTTTAGTCATCTCTCGCCCATCTCTACCAGGGACACTCCACCTTCATAATAGAAAAGTAGGAGGAAAGGGGAGTTGCACTGTATATCAAGGAGTGCATCAACTCCACAAAGGAGAAGGTAGGGGTCATTGAAACTGAAACACTGTGGGTCCTGTTTGAATCAGAAGCAGGCAGAAAGGTGAAGCCGGGGTGTGTGGATCTATAGAGCATGGAATCAAAGTGAAAACTGGATGAAGGCCTCAAGAGATAGATCAGGCAAGCCACAAGGCAGGGCAAAGTGGTAGTCATGGGAATTTCAGCCTGCTGGACATAGATTGTAGCATCCCTGTAGCCAGCAGTGGAACAAGCTAATCTATCCTGAAGAATTCCAGGGTGGTGTTTTGATGCAGGAGGTCAGGAAATCAACTGGAGAATTGACTGTACTGGATCTGGTGCTATCAAATTGCAATCACATGAAGGATGTCAGAGTTGTTGTGACCCTGAGTAATAGAGACTCACTTAAGGTCTGGTTACGGCTAAGATGGGGAAAGGACACCTGATTACAAAACTTGGATGCTAGAGTTCCACTGGGCAGACTTTAATGCTATGAGGAGAAACCCAGACACATATACATTAACTCTGAAAGGTGAGACGGTGGAAGGAAGTGAGGTATTATCAAGGGCAGCTTTCAGGATATAACCTGCTCATGTCTAAGACAGGTCAAAAAGAAAAAGACAGAAAAAAATGTGGTGTTCTTTGGAGGTTAAGTCAGCAGTGAGACAGACTAGAGCAGCCTTTATAAAATTAAAGGGATTAACAAGAAAGAGGACAAGGACCACTATCTTGAGATGCAGATGAGGACAGCAGGCTAGTAAGGAGTTCCAAGGCTAGCACTGAGCTGAGAACAGAGATGGGCATTAAGGAAGGGGAAAGGTCTTCTTTCATTTATATAAGACAAAAACATCTGACAAAAAGATGGCAAGATCAAACTGAAGAAGGGAAGAGCTGAGTAGAAGATGGTGAAGACAAAGTAAAGCTATTGAATGCATATTTCTGCTCTGTATATACAAAAGGAAAGGGGCCATTATCACAAGGGGGACAGACAGGGTGTAAGAGGCAGGTTCTGTCATGGGCTCACCCCTATTCCGGCTGCATCCCCTACTCCCAGGAGAGCCCCCCACTGATGAACCCTGTGCCACTGATCGTCAAGAAGGAGAGATTCCTTCCATCTGTCCACGGAGCATTTTTCTAATATTCAATATAGATAGTTAGCGATCTACTTACATGAGGCACCAGTCTGACAAAACCTTTTCCCTTAAAATATTATACCACACAATCAGACCCAGGCCAGTTTCATAAAGAAAATTACAAAACTTTTACTTAAAGAAAAGAAAACACATTTAAAATATTCTGCACAATTTGGATACTGGGTTGCAGACAACAATGTTAAAAATAAATGTGGTATCAAATTTTTTTTTAAATCTACTACCTTGTTGATGGTTTGAGTCCAAGTAAAGAAAAGTTCATCTGTGAGAAAACTCCTTTAAGTTTTTTGATGAAAGTTCTCAAAAGATGCAAGCAAGGTGATGGTTCAGTCTCTGAATCCACTTTTCTCAGCAGATTCAGGGTTTTCAGTGAAAAGTTTACAAAAGTCCTTTTTGCCAAGAGTTCTGACTTCTGGTTTTACTCAGGCAATCTCTTCTTCAGTGTGGAAGGCTGTTCCTCACTATCAACAGTTCTTTTCACAAGGAAAACTGCTCAAAGTTCTTGCTCATGGTAAAAATTATACATACGGCACTGTTTCCTATCTGTACCCCTGGTTTTATACACCTTGTGATGTCAGTCCAGCCTACCCTTTTGTTTGGTGGACCTATTTCATGTTGCAAGGTTCAACATTTCACCATTTTTTCCTGAGGTGTCTCTCATTCCACCCTAGGCTCTCCAGATTAAAAATAACATTACATTCCTCAATATTTTGTCTCTACTAACCTAGCCCCACCCCCCACCCCATGGCTATGTCCTAAGAAGCCTAGTTTAGCAGATTGACCTCAGCTGAGCATTTACTGGTAGGAGGCATATCTACCCTTTGATTTAAGGGACTCTTCATCATAGAATACAATAGACCCTGGATTCCACATCTTCACCCTACCGGGTTTGAGGACGTATCTATTCAGACCCAAATGAATCTTCAAATGAATGCAATTAAACTAGTTCCTGTGTTCTACTCTTTTGTTATGCAACCATGTCTGAAAGACAGACTCAGCAACTCAGTGTTTTTAAAATCTTTCCCCAGGCTTAATCTACTATTTTGACCTCCAACATATAATTGTAGAGGGTGGGGGTGGGAGGGTTATAGTTTTTAGGCTAGTTGCTATTGTCTGTAGTTATGCTCGGGAAAGTGCATGATTCCAATTATTTCTTTTTTTCTCGAAAGATAGCTGTAAGATCTCACTGCTTTCCTGTAAAGATTGTATAACTATGTACTGATAATTATGTCTGTTCTCTGAGAAAATAATAAACTTTAAATGATAAAAAAAAAAATCTTTCCCCAGGCTTTTCCTAAGAGAATTCTTAAAGGACCAGTGGCTTAATTCTGAAACACAGCACATGTGTATATAATATATGAACAGTAAAAGTATATGTATGGACCTATCTCTTCACAGGCGGCAGTATAGCCTAGAGTTTAGAGGAATGAGGTGTGAACCGAGCTTGGTACATCCAGCAGACCAGACCTGAGTTTGATTCTCACAACCTCCACTTGCATACTGCGTGACTCTGAACAAGTCACTTAACAGCCCAGTGCTCCCAGGTTACCCCTGAAAATAGGCACTTGTGCCTTGGTGGGCCTCTACCCGGTTACCAAAGACTAAAAAAAAAAATGTGACGAGTACTGTATTACTGCACATAGGGTGCTCAATAGACTACTTGCCCTGAAGGTGGACATCCTCCTGGAACCAGAAAGGGCTCACCACTGTATGCTAAGGGAGTTTGCACAGGTGCTGGAAGCACCAGCAGCTGACCAGTTCAATAATTCACTGACAATCAGTGAGGTACTGGGGCCTGGAGAAAAGCAGATGTGGTACCCTCCACAAAAGTAGGGACAGGGACAAGGTGGGAAACTACAGAACAGTCAGCTTAACTTCTACAGCAGTCAAGCCAAAGAAAACCATCTTGAAAGAAAGACTGGTAGAGTTCCTCAGGCAAATGAGGTCACAGACAGTGGGGCTGTGTCTGAAGGATCATGTCAAACAATCACATCTGTAGCATGCACACTGTGACTGCAGCCACATATATGCATGCATGCTGTAAGACATACACAGTCTCTATCTCACTCTATCCTCATTATATACAGTGTCATATCAAAATTCTCTGGTAAACCATGTATATTTTCTATCCATTTACAGCACCCCAATTGGTCTCTAGTGTGCACACTGATTCTCTCACAACTGAGCTAAAGCTCAGACTGTTAAAGTTGTACTTTTTAGGTCCTTGGGTCATTGGATTAAGACCTGATTGTGCCATACTGTTGGATAATTTTGACTAAACTTTCACTTGACTTTTAATCAATATATATGCCAATGAATCCAAAGAGTATTTTGATATTTGTTAGTAATCATGTGATGCCTTTGGTTCTAGTGACTGCTTCATTATACATAGACTCTCATAATCTTTAATTTGTTGTAGCTCACTCTAAAAGTCTTTTGTAGTACAGTCCCAGGGTGCTGGGTTCAGGGCCCATTTGCTGTCAAATTATTTTTGACTGTGTAATGTTACTTTCCTTGATAAGAAATGTTTTTGTGATCATTATATTATATTCTCCATATCCAGGCAATGGCACAACTGCTTTTTTAGATGTACCTCAGTTATCAGTGGTTTCATGTCTGGATTGGTGCTTATACTGGAATTCACAAATTCCATAGTTCTATTGCAATACTAAGAATTTGTCACAATACACATTCTGTACATTACATATTAACTTTTTCTAGGAGGATAATAGGGTTTGGCCTCTGGGTGGATGACTTTACAGTAGTTAGAGGGGTAGGTCATATTTACATTCTATCAGCACACCATCCAGTTCTCTTCCTCATTCATACCCATATTCTGATCTAGAGCATAAAAGAGGTAGACAGACATCTCCCTTCATTCAAGCTTTTATCCCATTCCTCCTTGTAGTGGTTCTGTATCCTTTCTCTTGCCCACAACTGTTCTGAAGCCACATCTTTATAAGGAAACAGCCACAAGAACTGACAAAATTATATGATTAAAAGAAATTAATATCTAAATACTTTTAAATCAATTGGCATATATATTGACTAAAAGTAAAGTTGAGAAATGAAGTCAAATATTATCCAACAGAAGGACCTAGGGACATAAAAGCAAATTCTTAAGTTTGTGTTATAGTTCAGTTTCAAATGGATGCAGCGTTCACACAATGGAGACCAACATGTGATATAAGTGGGAGCAAATATATGTGGTTTATCAGGGAATTTTGATATGACACTGCATATGATGAAGATAGGGTGAAATGCAAACTTTTAAAATGGATACAAGCTGGAGGATGTTTGTGTTTGTATACAGCTGTGCCTATAAATTTAATTGAATCTAGGTCTGAAAATAAAATTACAGTCCCGATAGGTGAATGAATGTCCAGCCTAACTCTAACACTCTACATATTTGTGCAAATGCTGGTGAAGAGAGGGTGAGTAGCATAACTGCTATGTTGTGGATGAGCTTTCATCCAGCCAGCCCACTTCAGTAGGTAATGTTAACCATTGTTTGGTATTAGGTGAGGAGCTGTGATGTCTGCAAGGGACATATCATCATGTTGTCTTTTGATTGACAGCCAGTGGACATGATCCATCATTGGTGCTTACTCAGGATAAACCTCCTACTCCAGGTACTTAAGGAGAGAACATTTGAAGATGGAGCACATAGCCACTGGGTGAAGCGCTGTAGTATGAAGAGTGAATGCACGATGAAGCACTTAAAATGGTCATTTTCAAATTTCATTGAAGAAATCTTTTTATATTGAAAGAATCACAATAACAGGCACTAAGGAACAAATAATTAAATGAACAGGGTTACAGCATTGCAAAACATTTTAAAACAAGCAAAAAGTCACATGGCTGAAGGTAACTTTTTCAGAAACATAAGTAGTTGATATATAAAATGATAACATAGAAAATATACATATTTACTACTGATGTAAAACTGTTTTTATTTTTTTAAATAGATATATATTCTACAACATGAATTTGCAAAGTATGAGATGCCTCAGAAGATGAATAATGCTCAGGTACGAGGATACATATGAATACAGGGTATAACTGAGAATGAATCCATTTTTTTTTGTAAGTATTGTTATAAAAGTAAATGTGAAAATTTGAGAATTTTAGGATTTATATGGTATGAATATTTTTAATTAATACAAAAATAAATGCAGTGTATTTCATTAAAGTGCAAGCATGATATGGTATCCCATGATATGGGTGAAGCAAACTGAGTGACTGAAATCTGAGTGACTCAATTTGCACATGAAGGAATACCGTTGTGAGAGAATAGTGGGGTAAGTGAATACTAACATACAAAATGCCAGCAGAATAGGCCAAACAGTCTTTCGTGGTTCGCTCGTTTGGTCAGCCCCTCACCCTGGCAGCTGATCTTGCTGCCCCCTTGTCCTCTCTGGCTTCTCCCTTCCCAGTCCCGGATATTCCCACTGCACAGGAATTTGCATTCAGAACCCTTCCTGTACCTGTCCCACCCCTCTTGAACCCTCCACTGTCTCTGCTTCAACCAGCCCCTGGCAGCACATTCCATGGCTCCACCACCCTCTTAGTGAAGTAGCACATCCTCCTTTCTCTCCTGAATCTCCCCCAGTTTCCACCCATGCCCCTAGTTGCCCCTCCTTCCTTCGAGAACCTTGACTGCCAAGATGACTTACAAGATGGCTACTTAGGCTGAGCATGCTGCATGCTGTTGCTGTGCTGCGTTGTTTTTAAGTTATAACCTAAGGGTTACTACTGTTTTATTGCTTCATATTGTTTATTTTCTTTTATATTTCTTTTATATTTCATTTGTCGCTACCTTTGTGCTTCTCAGCAGATTTCATGCTATGGGTGGAAGCTCGGTGGAGTCGGAGTTGAGTCTTGGTGAAATCGGGGAGCGCCTGTACCTAGAGAGCCCGGACAAAAGGAGGATCTGGTTTGTTGTTTTTTTCCTCCATTCCATCATATTTATTATATGGATGTAGAGTGATTTTGAAGAAGTACAACAGGAGTTTGGATTTTCATCCCCCACTTAGTGTAGGAGTCTGGTGGCTAAGGGAGTACCTGCTTTAATAATCAGCTACCTGAACTTTAATTTCGGATGGAAAGTAAATTGTGAATCAGTGGAATCATTAGCGAACGCGGTGTGTGGAGTAGTTGAGGAATAGCTGAGGTTTTTTGACTGTTTTTGGAATCCTTATCCTCCGCCTCGTAGTGAGACCTTGTGGATCAGAGGAAGATGTTTCTGTGTATTTGATGCACTGGAATGCTTTTTTCGTCTGTTCTGAGTGAACAAATGTTGAATGGGATGTGGATCTGCTGTTTTATGATTGAAATGTTATGGATCCTACTTGGCACAGGATTTTCCTGGATTTTGGATTTATCAGCGATTACTCTGACTGCGCTTTGTTTGGGCTGTTCAGGATTTTTATCCTGCCTCTGGCTACCATCCATG
Organism: Neoceratodus forsteri; assembly: GCA_016271365.2. Taxonomy (NCBI): domain Eukaryota; kingdom Metazoa; phylum Chordata; order Ceratodontiformes; family Ceratodontidae; genus Neoceratodus; species Neoceratodus forsteri. The sequence goes on from CM028134.1 coordinate 953,964,407, forward strand.
AAAAAGGAATATGGGCTTTAAGCACTTTTGAACCTTTGATTTTGACTTAGTTTGAGTCTTCCTGCCTGCTGGACCTCTGCTTGATTTGCAGTCTGAAGAGGGCATTAGAATTTTTGTTGCCAAGGAATTGGCTACTGTTCTGTGCCCTCGTGACTCCCAGGTTGGCTACTGGTGTGGTCTGCCCTGGGGTGCTTTATTAGACCTCATTATATATTGTGATATTGCCCAGTAGTTCAAGTTCAAGTTTATTGCAGGAAAACTCCATTGAGCAAGCTCATTCACAAGAGGTCCTGCGACATAAACACTTAAAGTACAAACACAGATAGGTAATAACAGTATATACATGAAATGCACGTTACATGATACAGGCTGGATATACATCAAGGGTACCACATAGGGTGACCGTGGGTGGTAAACACTGATATGAGACAGGGAAGCAACTTACAGGTTGCATACTGATAAATGAAACATGATGACTGGTGTGTGCAATACATATATTTTGGCATCTAGAACAAACAACAGTCTACAACTGATATGGGGGGAGGAGTGATTTGATAGAGTAGCAGTGGAGCGTAAGCATAGATAAAGTCAGGAGTAGAAGGTGAAGGAAAGCAGTTAATATGACAAATCAATTATACCTTACCAGTGGATAAATATGGCACACATGGGGAAGGAAGAGACTTAATGACAGTTACAGGTGTCTTTTATTTTGGCTGAACTTAGCGATTTGTAGAAGTTTATTGAAACTGTGCTAGTTAGTTTCAGTACAGTTTGTAATTGGTTCCAAATGGAGGGAAGGGCATATGCAATAACACGTTTACCAAAGAAGTCTGCGTCCTTGGTATGTCAAGCATAATAAAGTCAGATTTTCTTAACGAATATGCACTATGTGAGATACTAATAAGGGAAGAGAGATAGCTTGGCAATTTCTGCACGGAGCAGTTTAAGAGTCCATAGCCCAGCATGAAGCAGGCGCCTAGTAGTAAGGGATGTCCAACCAACAGCTGCATATAAGTCACAGTGGTGCTAATGGTAAGGGAGTTGGTAATGAACCGTAACGCATGGTGATAAAGGATGTCCAGTTTACTTAGATTTGCAAGAGTGGTGGAGGAATAGATTACATCGCCATAGTCGAGTAGGGGAGAAAAGTGGCCTGTACAAGCTTGTTTCGAGTTTCAAGAGGGAAATGGGCCTATTTCTGTAGAAGAAACCTAACCTTGCTTTTAACCTGCTAGAGACATCTTGACGTGGTCATTGAAAGATAATTTATTGTTGATCCAGATACCTAGATATTTAAATTTGGTTACAACTTCCAGAGGCTCGTTTAGCGTGGTGACAATGAAGTCTTGGGCAAGGGTATTGGGGGCCTGTGACAGCACTGTGGGAGAATATCATCATTTTAGTCTTCTTAGCATTGAGCAGAAGCTTTGCCTTTATTAGATTATGCTCAAGTTGTGCGAAGTCTGCTTGAGGCACTCCCTTGACTTCAGATAACGATGAGCCAGAAGTATACAACACAGTATCATCTGCAAAAAGTGCAGATTGGACGTGATATGTTAGCATCTAAGTCATTAATGCACAGAGAAAACAAGATAGGGCCTAAGACGGATCCTTGGGACTCCTCTTGCAACTGGCAAGGCAGCAGAAAAAGCCTTCCCCTTTACTTTTTGGAATCTTCCAGTTAGGTAGCTAGAGAACCACTGGGTGGTATGGTATGTGGCACCCAACTTTGCAAGGCAATTGACTAATAGTTTGTGATCAACGGTATCAAAAGCTTTGCTGAGGTCCAAAAGACTGCACCAGTTACCTTCTTAGCATCTATAGCAGAGATCCAATCATTGGTTACTTTTGCTAGTGCAGTGATTGTGCTATGCTTAGCCCGAAGCCAGATTGAGCTGGGTTAATGAGAGAGAAGGTTTCAAGTGAGATTTTAACTGAATATGGATCAGTTTTTGAGAACTTTAGAAAGGATAGGCAATATGGAGATAGGCCTATAGTTGTTTACATCACATGGGTCACCAGATTTAAATAGAGGGAGGATATGTGCTGATTTCCAGCAGGACGGCACAGTAGCAGATGTAATGGAAAGATTGAAGATGTGGAGAATTGGGGCAGTGAGATGGTGTAGCCTGACCTTCGAAAAGGGTTCCAAGCAATCGCCCCTGAGCTTTTTTCGTGTCTAAGTTAAGAAGAGAATCTTCTACTTTTATAAGTTATCTCACAGAGTTGGAAGGGGCTGGGTGCAGGACTAGATGTAGGGGAGGGGTATGCTGCTCACCGCAGCACCAGCATAAGGTGACGAGTCAAAAGCTAATCCATCTGTGGCAAAGTGGGAGTTAAGTTTCTCCAGGATTAGGGACTTGTTTTCCAATCTTGCCACTTGTAACTATCTTTTTGGGACAGAGGGGCCATGGACCGTCCTTCTATAGCTTTGATAGTCTTCCATATTTTATGAGGGTTACCTTTAGCTTGTTCGAGAGTAGAAATATAATAGTTCGTTTAGCAGAGCAAAGTTTTTCACACAGTTATTCCTGGCTGTTCTAAAGGCCTGCCAATCCGAAGATTCTTTGGAATGTCTAGCTTTAGCCCAGAGCTTATCTCGAGCTGTAAGGGCTGCCTTGAGATCCGAGATGAACCAGGGGTTGGAATTGTTCCGCACTTACTTTGATGAAAGGGCATGCTTATTTATTATTGTAGTGAGTCTGTCATTAAGGATGTAAGCTGCCTTGTTGACATCTTTGGCTAGGTAGAGATCTTGCCATCTGATCACGCTCAGGTCAGATAGGAAGTTTACTGCACTGAATTTGCGAAAGGATCTTTTGTTATAAAGATGGGTTGCGCCGGCCTTAATTTGAGATCTTATGCAAGCAACAATTCCATGATCGCTTATGTTGTGGAAAACTGCCAAATGAGATATTTTGTGTGGATGGGTGGTTAGTACCACATCTAGAATGGAACTGTTGGCAGTATTTAGAGTGCTGTTCCTAGTAGGTTCACTGACTAATTGCCCAAGACCTAGCTCGTCACAAAGGGATTTGAGGCCTGTGTGATTTAGGTGACAGCCAGTCCATATTTAGATCTCCTAGAAATATTGTTTCAGTTTTGCATCTACTAACATGGATTTCAAAAGATTAAGGACTTCATCACCACCAGACGGGGTCTATAGCCACCTAGGATAGTGATACATTCCGAGGAGGGGAGATGAAGGCTCAGCTAAACTAACTCAAATTCCTTGGCTAGAGATTTGCAACTAATATTGGTGACCAAGTACTTAGATTTGGCATAGATAACCACACCCCACCTCTACACTCTCTATCTGCTCTAAATAAATTGTAGCCCTGCAGTGATATTTGTTGATCAGTGTTCATCTTTTTAACCATGACTCAGTAATTATGATAAGGTGAGGGTTAACGTGCAGCCCAGGCTTGCAGCTGTACAAGTTTTTAGGCAGGCTTAAAATGTTGACCATCATCATTTTGAGACCTGTGGCCTCAGCAAAATCGATAGGCGAGGTAAGTTGTGGGGGTGCCAGGGTTGAGCTCCATATTTCCTGAGCAGAGAAGAAGCAGAAGTATAACTTTCTTTAAGGAGCTTATAAGAATGGAGACTGCTTTTTTATTTCTTCGTGGCAACCATATCGTGCTGCGTAAAGGCGGCACCACTGTAATGACAGTTGATCGTGATCAATGTAAGTGCTTGGGTAGACATAGGTGAGGACAGTAGCAAGGGATGTAGGCTAACTGGGGGAATAGGCTAAAAGGGAGAGGAGAATGACATAGTGTCTGCACGGTAGACTGTTATAACATTAGGTATTGATAAGGTACATTGGAGAACTGAATTGCATTGAGGTACTTGAACTGCACTGTATTGCTGAAAACTCTGCACCTTAGGAGTAATAAAACACAATGAGAGCCATGGTCCCAGATTGAGTGGTCTCATGATTTGTATTAGTGCAATATTTTCTAGGCAAATAATTTGCCCACCTAGGTACTCACTTAAAACCTAGATGAGAAAATACAGCAGAAAGGGGAACAAGGAGAGCAGGAGCAGCTTAGTTAGTGGTGGGGCTCAAGAGATAGTCACACAGGGCAGTCTTATTACACACTCAGATACCAATCATAGGCTGCAGCAGTCGAAACTAGGCCAATGAAGCAGTAATATGATATAGGAGGCGGATCATGAGTGTATTTAAAGGAGGCCTGGAGAGGGGTGGTGGGAGTGGAGAAAATTTCAGGTCAGAGCGAGAGCTGAGAAGTCAGAATTAAGAAGGAAACACTGTAACAGGCTATAGAGAAGGTGCCCCAATCAGAGCAAAGCAGGCAAGCGGGCGTACCAATCACAATCCCCATGGCAGTGCAGCACCAATCAAGGGTGCCCAGGTGTGCTGGCTCTCTGCAGAGGATACTATGGTATCTATCGGTATGACAGCGCAGCATAGGTAATAATAGGGTGCTCAGCGTCTATCTGACTTGAGTCTGAAGGGTGGATAGCAGACACTGAGGGCTTCCTGTTTTCAGCTGCAGAGCTGTCACACAGGCAGTTTTAAGGAAGTTGTCAGCCTGTTGAGTGAAGCTTAGGGGAACCTCAACTACAACCACCCCTTGTAGCAGCACCGTAAAGAAGTAGAATGATAATGCAGGCCATATTGCCCACGAATGAGTACAGTGATTTATGTAGAAGACCAAGAATCCCTTTAGTGGCAGGTCTGTATAACCTGCTAATGGAAAACTAGCCACTAAAAAAAAAAAAAAAAGGTAGTTAGACTTATCGGCACCAAGGCAGAGTGCTTGGATGGGGGGGCTTGCAGGAAGAGCAGTCAGACAGAAGAGGTGTAAGCACTTTAAACAGTAGTAGAAATTACAATCCAGCTAATACAGTTGAAAAACTTCTAATAACACAGTTGAAATGTGCTTAGTTCTATCGAAAATCTAACAAAGTACCAGGTGTCTATAGCAGGGGAAAACTCCTGGGGAATCAGAGGTTTGCTGGAAGCACCGTGTTCCAATTGGCTGTGCTGTCCTGTACCTTCCAAGGATCTGCAGGCGGGTGTCCTGGTCTCGGTGGTGGCTGGCTGGGTGCCGGCCGACCATGGGTGAGCTGAAGCAGCCCTGTTCAGGGGCAGGCAGCTTCCAAGGAGCTGCAGGCGGGTGTCCTGGTCTTGGTCGTGGCTGGCTGGGTGCCGGCCGACCGTGGGATGACTGAAGCAGCCCTGTTCAGGAAGGCAGCTTCCAGAAGCTGCAGGCGGTGTCCTGGTTTTGGTCAGTGGCTCGACTGAGTGCCGTCCGACTGTGGGTGAGCTGAAGCAGCCCTGTTCAGGGCAGGCAGCTTCCAAGGAGCTGCAGATGGGTGTCCTGGTCTTGGTCGGTGGCTGGCTGGGTGCCGCCGACTGCCAGTGAGCTGAAGCAGCCCTGTTCAGGGGCAGGCAGCTTCCAAGGAGCTGCAGGTGGGTATCCTGGTCTTGGTCGGTGGCTGGCTGGGTGCCAGCTGACTGTGGGTGAGCTGAAGCAGCCCTGTTCAGGGCAGGCAGCTTCCAAGGAGCTGCAGGCGGGTGTCCTGGTCTTGGTCGGTGGCTGGCTGGGTGCCGTCCAACCGTGGGTGAGCTGAAGCAGCCCTGTTCAGGGTAGGCAGCTTCCAAGGAGCTGCAGGCGGGTGTCCTGATCTTGGTCGGTGGCTGGCTGGGTGCCAGCTGACCATGGGTGAGCTGAAGCAGCCCTGTTCAGGGGCAGGCAGCTTCCAAGGAGCTGCAGGCGGGTGTCCTGGTCTTGGTCGGTGGCTGGCTGGGTGCCAGCCAACCATGGGTGAGCTGAAGAGGAGTGGTGTCTCATTCTTTGGTCATGAGATAGGTCTGACTGCCCTGAGCCCTGATTTTTCTGACTTTTATGGATTATTTGGTCTGTTATACGGATTCTCGCCTGTGAACAAATTTGACTCTTTCCCAGTGGATTGAAGACTTTTATTTTTTCTTTCTTTCTTTTTCTTTTCGGAGCTGGACAGCGAGGTGGTGAGAGGACCTTGTGTCCATCTATTTTATTTATTTACTGTTTTCCTCCACTCCTTGGTCGTGAGAGGACTGGTGATGGGGGAAGGGATATGTTACTTTATGTTGAGTGTGAAATGTTTATTTTGAAATATTCTGCAGTGAGAGTGCTGAATTATTTGTTCTGAAATATTTTGTTTTAATATTTTGCAGTGAAAGTGCTGAATTTTTTTTTAGTGTTATTGTGTTGTTTTTAGTGGTTTTGTAGCGGCATGTGCCGCCTACTACCCCACAGTGGTGTACTATTCATCCTCCTTTCTTCATGCCCTCCACCTTTGATCTTTCCCTCTTCATTATGATATATACCAATGTTGCAGAACATTGGGAATTGCTGTGAAGAGGGAGGAGGGTGGGGACTGTGAACCAGGGAGGATAGATGGGGACCTTAGATGTCGGGGTTGTTAGATCTAAGAAGGCGCCCTGGGGCAAATGGAACCCTAGACCGTGGTTCACCATGTCTGGTGCCCATAACCAAGGGCACTACGAATTTAGTAGGCAGATGGGCTTGACAGCCTCGAGGTTGTTCAACTTGGGTGGTGTTATGCAATGCTAGGTCCGTCCAGAAACAAGACTGGCATCATAGCTGATCTTGTTAGTTCGGCGGACTTGGCTTGCATCACCAGACCTGGATGGATGAAAATTCAGGCCCCATGTTGGAAGCTATGACTCCAGCCGGTATTCGGTGATACACTGCCTGTGACTGGACCACAGGGGTGGGGGGTTGCAGTCTGTTTTAAGACAGAATTGGGCCTCACGAGTGTAGTAATGGGGAGGCTGAGTCCTTTCAGTGCACAGTGGTAACGAGTGTTGGCGTTCAAATCGCACTCATCTACTGTCCACCAGGAGATGGGAAATGGTTCTTACAGGAAGTGGCAGACTTCATCATTGACATGTCGTTTGAGTCACCCAGATTGATGGTTCTGGGTGACTTCAGCGCTCTGGGTCGACGATGAACTCTCACAATTGGCAATCACTTCCTCCAGTTAATGATCTCTTTGGGCTTTACACAGGTGGTTTCCACCGCTACTCATAAATCTGGACACTCTTTGGACTTAGTCTTTCTCCTAGGGATTGATGTTTTGATTTGGGGTGGAACTAGTCATTTGGTCAGACCACTACACCGTGAGGTTCAATTTTAGTACCCCTGAGAAGGCTACCCCTGTGGAGATGGTGAGATACCGCCCTTATGGGATATTACACCCCAGGGCCTTGCGCGTTCTTGACCTCTTGTCCCCACGTTGGTGAGCAGTAATCCAGAGACCTTGGTGACAGCCTATAACAAGGCTGTTACGCTGGCTCTGGATACTATTGCTCCTGTTCATGTACGCCCCTTTCCCTTCATCCCAAGGTGCCCTGGTTTGATGGGACGTTGAAGGAGATGCAGAGACAGGGACGAAGATTAGAATGTTGCTGCCACAGATCTGCCCTTGATGCCGACGCCTTAGATTGATGGACCATTATTTTGTCTATCAATCTGCAATCTCCAATAAGAAGGCAGAATTCCTATCCAGGTAGATTGTAGTAGCCAGGAATCAACCAGCTCAGCTTTTTCGAACTGTGGACAGGCTGTGCAACCCAGCTTGTCTACAAGTTCGGAAAGCTTTTCCTAATTAGAGTGTGAGGAGCACGCTCTATTCTTTGCTAATAAAATGGCCGACATCAGGGCGGATCTGCATCCAGTGGCTTCTAAGGGGATGCTGTTGAACAACATGAGTTCACGGTACCTCAGTTTTCTTGGTGTTCCTTCAACAGACCTGATTTCGTGGATGTCATGAGGATTATCCATGGTGTGCACCCTATGCGTTGTAGTTTGGATCCTGGACCAACTTCCTAATATTGGGTTGTTGTGACATCATCGGTCTAATCCTTGTGCAAATAGTCTCATGCTCCTTGGAATCGGGTGAGTTTTCTAGCTCCTGAAAGAGGCGGTGGTGACACCCTCTTGAAAAAGCTACCTTGGACCCTGACTGTTTCACAAACTACAGACCTATCTCAAACCTACCCCTTATTGGGAAGGTGATTGAGAAGGTAGTGGTGGTCCAATTGAGAACCATTTAACCATCCATGACATCTACAAACCCTTCCTATCAGGATTTTAAAAGACATAATACGAGACTGCGCTGGTTTGGGTGCTTAATGATCTGATGAGGGTGAGAGACCAGAAGAGACATTCTATTCTAGTTCTTCTTGATCTCTCATCAGCCTTTGACACTGTGGATCACGTGGTGTTGTTAGCATACCTGAGGCAGATTTGTGGAATATCGAATCGCCCTTCGATGGTTCACCTCATTCGTCACTGGGAGATCACAAAGAGTTGTGTCTGGGCTTTTTCTCTGGCCCAACATCTTTGTTGTGTGGGGTGCCTCAGGGTTCTGTGCTATCTCCATGTGATCTGCGGTGTATATGCTCCTCACCGGAGACATTATAAGGCGGTATAAGCTAAGGTTTCAATGCTATGCAGATGATACCCAGCTATACCTGTCTTTTTCTCCTGACCAGGATGGAGCTCTCGCAGTGTTTAACAACTGTCTGAAAGAAATCCAGGGTTGGATGGATTCTAGTTGGCTGAAGTTGAACTCAGAAAAGACAGAGGTTTTGGTGGTGGACCCGGGCTGTCGGATAGAGGGTCGCCTGTTGGTGACACTCAGGAATTTTTCTTGGGGTGTGTCACTTCCAACCTCTGAACGGGTGCATAACCTAGGGGTTATCTTGGATGACAGGCTGACACTGCAGTCACAGGTGTCAGCAGTTGTCAAGACTTCCTTTACCACCTTAGGAACATTGCTAGAGTGAAACACCTTGTTCCATCTGACACGTTACCTATGTTGGTCCACGCCTTTGTGTCCTCATGTTTGGACTACTGCAACTCCCTGTATTTTGGGCTTTCTGGGTTGAAATCTGCCTCCTTCAGCTAGTGCAGAATGCGGCAGCCCGGGTTTTGACTGGTACCAGTAGGTCTTGTCATATTACCCCAGTGCTACGCGAACTGTACTGGCTTCCTGTTCAGTGGCGGATCACCTTTAAAGTCTGTTTATTGACTTTCAAAGCCCTACATGACCAGGGTCCAGCCTATCTGAAAGATCTTCTAGTCCTCTACTTCCCTGGCCAATCGCTCCACTCGGCCGACGAGAGGTTGCTAGAGATTCCAAGAGTGAGTCTAAATTCTTCTGGTTGCAGAGCTTTTTCCTATGCTGCTCCACTCTTGGGAACTCTCTACCCCATCGTTACGGCAGTGCACCTTTGTGGAGGAATTTAAGAGGGTTTAAAACTCATCTTTATCAAATTGCCTTCTTATAGTATCCTGCATAAGTTGTTGATGAAACTGTAGTTTTTACCTGTGTTTTATACTGAATTATAATGTCTGATTTTTATTATGTGTTTTGTACTGCACCTTGAAAATTTGAAAGGTGCTTTAAAAATAAAATTTATTATTATTATTATTATTCTCCTATGTAACCTTCATGTACTTGAAGACCTCTATCATGTCCCTCGAGTTCCTTCTCTCTTCCAAAGTGTACATATTTAGCTCTTTGAGCCTCTGCCATAGGTCCTGTCCCCAAGCCCCAAATCATTTTGTTTGCCCTCCTCTGGACCCTTTTCAGGAGTTCAATGTCCCTTTTAAGTGTGGCCTCCAAAACTGGATGCAGTACTCGAGGTGCGGTCTCACCAAGCAGTTATACAGGGAGAGTATCACTTCCTCCTTCTGGAAGTGATCCCCTAGTGATGCATCCCAGCATCCTGTTGGCCTTGGCTGCTGCCCTCCCACAAGTCTCAGAGTTGTTCATCTTGACATCCACCACCACCCCCAGGTCCCTCTCAGCCATTGAGACTTCCAGCATTCCTCCAGAGGGTGCACTTTTGGCCTGGGTTTCTGGATCCCAGATGCAGTACCTTGCATTTCCCTGCATTAAACCTCAGCTTCCACTTTCTAGACCACCTTTCCAGAGCCACCAGGTCCTCTGTAGGGCCACCGTCCCTCCTCCCCATCCACCACTGCCCCAGTTTTGAGTCATCCACAAAAGACTCATCTCACTCCTGATACCCTTCCTTATGTCAGACACATAGGCATTGAACAGGAGGGGCCCAAGGATTGATCCCTGAGGGTCCCCACTAATGACCCTCCTTGGGATGAGACCCCTTCATGTACTTGAAGACCTCTATCATGTCCCCCGGTCCTTCTCTCTTCCAATGTGTACATATTTAGTTCTTCAAGCCTCTCACCATAGGTTCTGTCCCCAAGCCCCAGATCATTTTGTTTGCCCTCCTCTGGACCCTCTCCAGGAGTTCAATGTCCCTCTTAAGTGTGGCCTCCAAAACTGGACTCTGGGTCCAGCCCTGAGCCAATTGCCTATCCATCTGATCATCTGGTTCCCACCCCCATTTCTCCCAGTTTATTCAACAGGCCCCATGAGGAACAGAGTCAAATGCCTTGCTGAAGTCAAGATAGAGGACGTCCACCGGTCTACCCAGGTCTAAGGCTCTCATCACCCAGTCATGGAACTCCACAAGGATTTGTCTGACATGATTTCCCTGGGACGAATCCATGCTGTCTATTGTCCAGGCACCCTGACTTTCAAGGTCCCCCAGCCTCTCCTTGACAATGCCCTCCATCACCTTGCCCACCACCAATGTCAGGCTGACGGGCCTGTAGTTTCCTGTCACCTCCTTGATCCCCTTGAGGATAGGCACTATATGTGCCACCTTCCAGTCCTGGGGCACCCACCCTGTCCTCAGAGAGATGCTGAAAAGCTCCACCAGGGTTTTGCCAGGACATCTGCCAGGTCCTTCAGCACTCTGGGATATAGTTTATCTGGCCCCAGTGCTTTCTCCATCTTAAGAGACCTGAGGGCTTCCCTCACTCTCTGCCATGATTTCCACCTCCACTACCTCATCCCCTGCCTTGCCTTCTACCCTCCTGCCAATGATGGCCCATCCTCTCCTAGAGCTGATGATCGGCAAGGCCCCCCTCAGTTTCACCATCTCCTCCAATGTATGATGCAGCCCCATTTTCATTGGTGAAAACTGAGGCAAAGTACTCATTTTGTACCTCAGCCTGCTCCCCAGATCTTGTGTCCATTCCTCCCTGTTTTAATCCTGCTAATCTGCCCTTCACCCTTCATTTTTCCCCAATGTATCTAAAGAACCCCTTGTTCCTCTCCCAATTTCCCTGGCCAGGTTCTGCTCCTTCCTTGCCTTAGCGCCCTCACCACCCTAGTGACCCTTCTAGCCCATCAGCTCGTACTCCCTCTCCCTTTCACTCCTTGAGCACTTGAAATGCCTATAAGCCACCTTCTTTCCCTCACCACTTCCTGAACCTCCCTGGTCCACCAGCAGGGTTTATGGGCCCTACCACATTTTTGTCTTACTCTTGCACAGGTGCTGGTAGCATCCTGCACCCCTCTCCTGATGATTTCCCACCTACTGTCAGCATCCATGTCTGCCCAATCCCACCCAAATGCTTCTTAAGGATCTTTCCCATTTCCTTGAAATCTGCCCCTGAAGTCGGTTACTTCTGTCTTTGTACAGCCTTCTACTCCTCCTAGGTCCAGGCAGAACCAGATCATGGAATGGTCACTCCCTGCCAATGGGTCCCTTCCTCCAGACCCCCAATCTGGTCACAGTCTGCCAGGACCACATCCAGTATCTGCATCTCCTGGTCGGTTCCCCACCTGCTGAGTTAGGAACGATCCTGAAAGACATCCAACAACCTCTGTTCCTGGCCACGAGGATGTCATAGTCTCCCAGTCCATTCCTGGCATGTTTAAGTCCACCAACACCACCACCCTTCCCTGCCCAATTTGCAGTGTCTCCCAACATTTGCCTCCAGACTCTCCTCCAGCTCCTCCACCAGCACAGGGGTCTATACACCACTCCTATTTTTACTCTCTTGCCCCCATTTGTTATCAAGGTGACCCAAATCACCTCCACAGTTCCCTCGCCTCCTCCACTCCTCCTATGCCAATGCAGTTTTGACTATTATTGCTACCTCCTCCCCTTCCCTCCCCCTGTCCTTCCTGAACATGGTGTAACTCTCCAGGTTCAGGTCCCAGTCATGCCCTGCAGTGGCTCAAGTCTCAGTGACTGCTGCCACATCCACCTCTCCTTCAGTTAGCTATCACCTGGAGCTCAGGCATTTTATTGCCCAAGCTCCTGGCATTTAGCAGGACTATCTTCCACCATTTCCATATACTTCCATTTCCTCTGCTCGCTCCCATAGGGATTCAGTCTTCCCTGGTCAGCACCTTACCAGTCGGCCTTTTCCTGCATTCCTCCAGCTCTCCAGGGGTGAGACTGACTCCTCCTTTATCGGTCCCCCTCGACAGCCTTCTCTCCCATCCCTCCCCCATCACAAGTTTAAACCCCACCTTTTACCAATGAACCCTCTTTTCAACTTAAGGATTTCTCCTCCTCCAAATTGAGATGGAGCCTATCTCTAGCATACAGCCCTTATCCTCCCAGGTCTCCCTCAATCCCCATCAACCCATACCCTCTGGCCCCACACCACTCCCTGAGCCACTGGTTTATCTCTCATCTTCCTCTTGTGTTTTCCCACTAGCCTTTGGCACTAGCAGGATTTCCGAGAGGAAATTTTCATTTCATTTGTTTATTTTTATACTGGTAAGTCTGTGGACAAGCCCATTTTCAGAAAGCGACCAGTTTAGACAAAACATACACACAATTTAAAACAATGACACAATATAAATACACATTACACATAACATTTACAGTTTGAGTTTTCTAACAGAGTTTTCCTAAGTTCAAACTTGAAAGTAGACAATTTATTTTGTCTTATAACATTTTAGGAAGTTGATTATACATCTTAATAATAGTAAAATTCAATGAATTTTGACCAAAAGTTGTTTGACAAAATGGAACCTGAAACCCCTCCATACTCTGCAACTTTGTACAACCAGGAATATTCTTTGGAAATAAATTAAGAATACTATATGGAGAAATACCTAAAAGACCTTATGCAAAACAACAAAGCCCTAAAATTAAATCTCCCTTTAAAGAAAACAACCCAATTGTTTATAAAGTAAACAATGATGAGTAAACCTTGATTGACCAGTGGCAAAAAGTAGAACAGAATGATATGTTACTTGGAGTCTGGCCAAGACTTTTCTGAAGTGAATGAATGTACTATAGACCCATAATCCATCATAGTTAATAATAGACTATGTGTAAGCAATAGTCTAACATCCTCCATCAGATTGTCCCTAATTCGATAGAAACCTCAACCTTTATGTACCCTACTAAATAACTCTGTTATTGCACATCCTGTGTCATGACAGACCCTGGCAAGCTGCCTGAAACCTTGCCTGTATCTCTAGCTCACTTCCTCTCAATGTCATTGGTACCCAGGTGGACCAGTACATCCGGGAACCTCCACAATCCTTTGCCAGCTGATATTCCTCATGCTTGGCCCTGTGCACCGTTAGTCCAGGGAAGCATGTTGTTCTAACCAGGCAGGCTTCCCCTGCCTATCCCATTTGAAACCCTGATCATAGAATCACCCAACAGGATCACTCTGACAACACCTTTTCCTACATTTCCCTCTTCCATGTCCCTCATCCTTTCTACTGGCCACTTCCCCCAGCCAACTCCTTGCTCCTCCCCTATCTGGGTGTCCCCTGCTGCCCCATCCTTATTTACCCTGGCCACCCCTCCCCTCTGATCCTATGCCCTCCTCCTCCTGAGTATCCTTTGTACCCGCTATCCCCGTCACTGCTTGTGACTGGTCCTTCCTCCCATCTGCTAAACTTGCCTGGCTCTTCCTCCCTGACTGAGAAGAGACAGAATAGAGAAAGCAAATGTCTGGGGAGAGTAGGATATGTGGGTTAAATAAGATAATTTAGCATGCTGCTGCTGAACCTCTGTCTGGCATGGTGGATACAGTGACCGCCTGCAAAGCTCATGGACTGAGTTCAGGACTGCCTGTAGGTATATTGCTTTTTAGGTGTAGTAGTTGTTAAAATAATTTTTGTATGTGTTTTCTGTGTCCTCTGGTTACTATGACTTTGTTGCCCCTGGCCACGTTATCCCATTGCATACTGTAGCCTCCCTCCCATGTATTTCCTCTCCCCAATGTTCCCCGGAGTTGATTATTAAAATATGGGGGTGCAGAGGCATAGCTCACGCATTAAACATAAGTATCCATCCTCTGCCATCCCAGTATTGATGGTTGCTGTAATGTTGCTTTTGTTGTTTTCAACTAAATGTATTCACCGTCATGTAAGTTGCACTTTTATTTTGGCTCATATGACATAGAACTGTATTAGATGAACATGGCTATTTAAAAATGTTAATTATTGCTACAATGTGCTGAGAAACATTATGAAACAGGATGAGTCGAACACCATGTAACCCTCAAAACTATGAATATATTAAAATAACATATTTTTGTTTTGCCAGTATAACAATTAATTGAGAATAGTATGGAAATACAGGGACAGAACATCACTGTTTAGAGGAAGAAGGTAGATATGAATCACATAAGACTAGGTCATATATACATAGATTATTAACTAAAGAATGCACTAATTTGTATATAGAAAAGTTTTTAATTGAATTTGTTTTGACTTTTATGGGCCCTAACTCCCAGAGCAAGCCTATACCAGTGAAACATTGAACTCTGATGTTTTGGGGACTGCTTAGTGGGGTGGGGAGGAATGCCAGGCAGGATAGAGGAACAGTGAAGAAAAATAAGGGAGGACATAATTAAAGCAACATGCCTCTGCATGAAGGACCTGAGTAAAAGCAAAAGAAAAAGAGACCAGTATGATACTCTAGGAAAGTGGCTATGCTGGTGAAGCAAAAGGGTGGAATTCAGGAGATGTATGGAAATGCAGAGAGAGGAGGAAGACAATGAAGTATACCAGGTAAAGCAGAGAGAAGCAGATAAGGCAGTCAGGAGGAAAGAGCACAGACAGAGGAAAGAGTAGACAAAGGGATAGCAAATGAGGACAAGGCTTTCTTCAGGTACATAAGTGAGAAAAGAAAAATTAGGAGACAGACAGTGAGGATGTGGGGGGTGGCAGAGGAGACTTTTCAAAAGACAAACAAGAAAAAGCAGACATGCTGAACAGGTACTTATGCTTAGTCATCTCAATGGAGGGAGTGTGGTTTGGAGGACCAGTGATCAGTAGGAATGAAGGGGTGGAGAAGCAGACCTAAGTCCATTTTCAGAGGAAGGAGTTCCTGAAGAGACTTGCAACTCTTAAAGTGGACAAGGTTATGGGACTGGATGGGATACACACAAGGGAACTAAAAGAGCTCAGGGAGGTGCTGACTGCCCTGTTGATGGTTTTATCCAGCAACTCACTGGAATGAGTTGCAGTTCTGGAAATCTGGAGGAGCGCAAATATAGTCCCTCTAAATAAGGGCTGCAGCAAAGAAAAGACTTTAAACTATAACCTAGTGAGCCTCGCCTCAGTGGTGAGAAAATTATTGGAAACACTTTTAAAGGAAAGGTAGGCAGAGTATCTTGAATCCAGTAAGCTGCAAGACAAAAGGCAGTATTAATTCATGGCGGGGGGCATTCTAGATTAATCTGATTGAGTTCTTCACCTGGGTGACCAGGAAAATTGATATGAGGAGGCCAGTGGACATGATCTATCTGGACATTAGCAAGGCCTTCTTCCACACAGGAGATTGATTAAGAAACTGAGCAGATCAGGGCGGCATCTAAGTGGTGAATTTTGTTAAAACTGGTTAACAGGCAGCTGACTAATTGGGCACATGAACATAAATTAGAGTTTAATGAAAAAGTGTAAAGTTATGCACTTTGGAATTCATAACCCAAATTACCAATATAAAATTAATAGTTCCCATTGGAAGTTAGTACTAATGAAAAAGATCTTGGGGTTTGGGTTACCAATAACCAAAAGTTTGATTACCATACAGATTTAACCTTTAGGAAATACAATCAAATCATACGTCAGATTCTAAGATCCATAAGCAGTAGAGACTCTGCAGTTATTCTTCCTTGTATACAGCACTTGTACACCTGCATATGGAATATTGTCCACCTTTTGTGCCTCCTATTCTGTCCAGGGAAGAAACAGATTGGAAAAGGTACAGAAAAAAGCCACTAGGTGTATTTCAGTTGTCAGAGGTTTACAATATCATGGTAGATTAAAGCATTTACAGCTTTACTCTATGGAATATAGAAGAATGAGGGTGAATTATGTTTGATATTCAGAGTAATAATCCAGAATTATTTGAATTAATAGGATTAAATAAGAGTATAATAAGAGTACAAAGCATTATAAAGACACAAGATCACATAACCTCCGATTGACTGGAGAAAATAACAAAACCGTCAAAGAAGTCAGTGGTTTACACAAAATTGTTAACATTTAACATTTGGAACACTGCCCAGGCATGTAGTCAAAAGTGAAAACATGATATCCTTCAAAGGCTGTCTTGATATTTTGTGGGTGAAAGAAAGTTTTTGTTCCACCATTTGAAAATTGAATGGTGGCAAGTTCTTTCATGGACCTCGGTCTTTCTGAACTTGTTTACAAACTATGAAACTATGATGGTTAACAGCACTCACTCTAATGATGGAAGAGTAACCAGCAGGCTGCTCGAGAACTCACTGTGGAGATGGGTCCTCTTCAGTGTCTTCGTAAGTGACATTGCAGATGAACTGGAAGGGATGGTATGCCTTTTTTGCAGATAATAATAAAATCTATATCATGGTGGACAATAAGGAAAGGATGGAAAAAATGTATAGTGACCTTGTGAAATCTGATGACTGGTCAGGGTATGGCTGTTGGGTTTCAATGCCAAAAGTGCAAGACATGGGAACCCAAAAAGTGAGTATAGGGTGGGGGAGGAGGTACTATTGGTCACTAAGCAGGAAAGGGACCTTTGGGGTAACCTGTCTGATTACCTTAAAGTGGCAGAGCAGTGTTACAAAGCAGTGGGCAGGTCTAGTGCAATGGTGGGATGCATAGGGAGAAGTATCTCTAGCAAGAGGATGGAGGTGGTGTTACCATTAAATCAATCAGTGGTGAGACCCCACCTGGAGTACTGTGTCCAGTTCTGAAGATCACACCTCAGAAAGGTCATAGATAGGGTGGATGCAGTCCAGAGAAGGACAACTAAAATGGTGTAGGGGTTGCACCAAAAGCCCTACGAGGAGAGACAGAGGAATCTCAACATATGCACCCTGGATGACAAGAGAGAGAGAGAGATGGGATATGATATAGATTGACATGTACATTACAGGGGTAAACAGGTTGCAGGACAGGAGTATCTTTCAAACTAGGAAGAGTAAAATATAACAAGGCAGCTGAGGAGGGTGCACTCTGTACTTTTCATTTGTGGCATTCCATTGAGCTGTATGGATTGAAGTGAGAATAAAACATATGAACTGTGGTTGCTGGTGCTGCCTTGTTATATTTGTATTTTGTTATTTTAGCTTTTACAGCAGTATTGGAGCTACCTTTTTCCTGCCTTAAATTAGGAAGAGTGCCAGGACCTGAGGCATGATGAAGCTTGATGTGGGGTGGGGAGTGGGGTTAGGAGGGATGTAAGGAGGTAGTGCTTCACTGAAAGAGTGATGTACACCTGGAGCAGAATGTCTGTGGAAGTGGTGGAGGTAAAACAGTAGGCTGCTTCAAGTATACATGGGATAAACATGGATTAATATTAGGAAATAGGCTGGAATAAGGGCCATTGAAACCAGTCAGCATCTGCATCAACAGACTAGACAGAGGCTATCTGAGCAGACTGGGTGGGCGAGCAGTCATTTTCCACTGACAAATACTGTTTCTATGACAGGTGTCATTTATAAATCCCCTTTGAAGCACGTTTTCACAGACATTCTGTAAAATCACCTTTTGAACAGAATTTAAAAAGAATCCACCCATCTTGAACATAAGGTGGGGTCATGGAAAGACCATGTTGAAAAATGTTGAATCAAAATGTTAAAGAAAACAAAGAAGTTATGAAGACATGTTTTTCCAGCATTTACTCATAACTTCATTTATTTTGCAAATTTTAACCCAAGTTTTCAACAAAGCCCTTGTGTTACCCCACCTCATGAACATGACAGGTATCATTTTCAAATCCCCTTCAATACATTTTACAGTCACTACACCCAATAACCTATCAGATGGGATTTCAAAATTCCACCTGTCTTGATTGTAGCATGGGTTGTAAAAGACTATGCTGAAAATGTGGGAGCAAACCATGAAAAACAACAAAGTTATGAAGAAACATTGAATTTCTTCAGCATTTACTCATGTTGATTTTGGCCCCTAATTTTCAACATATCCCTTGTGACCCCCACTCCATAAACCTGGCAGGTGTTATTTTTCGAATCCCCTCCGAAACATGTTTTTGCTGTTTTAAGAGCAGGACTCAAGCCAGCCTGGCAGCAGAATGATATTACAGTCATTTCTATGCCAGTAGTGTGTGTTTGGTGGTAGGATTGAGCATCCCAGTGACTGTTCTCCTTCCTTGGAGAGGAGAGGAGAGAAGAGGAGGCTATTCCTGCTTTGGGCAGACAACTAGTGGATACCATTTGGTAGCACACTTGGAAGCACCAGGAGGGAGGGGTTGCCACAGGACACCTGCCCACATGTGCCAACTTCATTATGCATGACCACCTCATGTCATGCTTCCACCACAGTGGAAAATATCAGGGACAGGAGAAAATTCTGGCCATCTAAGATTGCACCTCTCCAGGCTCTTGCACAAGCAACACAACAGGCCATCCATGACATTGTGGTCCTGTGTAAGTTGTAGAAGAACCTAAAAGTCCATGAGAAGGTCAGTGGTGGGGCTTGAGAATGTCACCAGATGAGATCATAAGGAGAAACTGCTTTGTGGAAAAAAGAAAGCTGAGGCTTACTGAAAGTAAGATATTGCAATTTACTTGTGCAAAATGTGTAACAGCAGGACCCCACTGAAAATGAGATATTGCTCCTGTTTTAACTTGTAACAGCATGCAAGCAAGCATAACTGATATTGACAAATGCTTCTTATGCTATGATGTGTTTCATTCTTAGCTTCTCATATTAATCCAGAAGTTCTCTTTGAAAAAGCATCCACAATATATAGAGATGGCTGGAAGAAAAGAAATAACAAGCAATAATTCTACAATAACTGAAACTCAGGGCTTACAGTTTTCAAATATTAGGATTATTGTTACTGCTAGTGTTTCTTTATTAGCTTTCTGTATCTTTTCTCAGCTGGATGCCTTTCAGATCCTCAAAGGGACTCAGTCTGCACTAAAACCTACAGTGAGTTTTGCAGGATAAACCCCGAGATTAAAGTCAAGATACCATGTTTTTTTCACAACTAGTAGTGCCTACCAATGTTTACTCTTGAACAGTAGTAATGTTGTCTATTTTAAACAACTTCTTAGCTTAAAGGAGAACTGTGCTGAACATGTAAAGTAAGTCATAATTTCCTATTTAAGTTCTTTTTATATGGTTTCCCAATCTGTTACTGTTCTATCTTTACTGACATTTTAATAATCATTCTGTCAATTTATGTATTTAGTTTTTAACAGGTAGGTGCACTACACAAACAGTTGCCTATTTTCAGGCATGGCCTGAGAGATAACGACAATGGAAAAATTACAGTAAGTGAAACAGCAATGCACAACAGCTGCAGAATTCTGAAGTAGAACATGGAACATTGTGACAACAATCTAAGAACTGAACGGAGGCATGAACCACATCATGTGTGTCCTAAAATAAACAGAATGTGAACTAGTATTTAAAGGTAATTTATATAGAAAATATTATTTTGCAGGTTGATTTTATTTATTTATCTGTTTATTTATTTATTGGGTAGGTGCACTAATCCAGTGAATACTTTTCATCTATGACTAGGATCAAAGGTGTGGTACCAAGATATATAATGAGTGAGTGGCACACTACTTAAATGTAGATCTATGCATAGAACACATAGGACAATGGAACATTTTAAGCATACAGTTCATGGAGATTCATAATTGGTACTAATAAAATTTGTCAGGCATGGACAAATTGCACAAATGCAGTATACTGTATGCCTGTGCAAGAAAGGCACATGTGCATTAAAGCATCTGGAGAGCTAGAAAAGTAACATGTTAAATGGAGTTCTCCTGCATAGAGAGGAAATTTCTTTCCTGATGTAACTAACAGAATACCTATCCCATGACCAAATAAGTGATGGAGTTCATACTCATAATTTATAATGAGATGCACACGTTCAGTGCAAATGTATTCTCACAGGAAGCTAAGTATTTTTTCATATGTACAGTAGTATGGAACAAAATAAATGGAGAACATTTGGCAAGGATCTACATAATATTTTAAAGTTAATGCAGTTACCATGAATGATAAAAGGGCTTTGTGAGAAAAGCAATGGAGGTAATTGAAAGGCTTGCCTGTAATTTGGTGAACAAGCAGCCAGCCACTCCCACTTCCTGAGCTATATAAGCATTTCCTCTCAGCCTCACTGTGAAGCATTTTGTCTTTGCAGCCGAAGACTCTGCTGATTTGTTCCCTGAGCTGGTCGGGCCTCCCTGGTTGGAGCCCCCACCCTTGCTTGTCTCTGCAGGGCTTCTATGTTTGTTTTCCTGCTTTGGCTTGTATTTTGCCTTCAGTTGTGTATGCTTCCTTTCTTTTAGGGAGTTTTCTAGGCTCCTAGCATACTGCTATTCAGAGCTCATAATGCTAGCTTTCAGTTACTCAAACTATAGCTGGTCCATGAGGCATATTTATTGCTCTCACCTGACTCAGATTACTTGAACCTAGCTATACAGCTTACTCATGCTTGCTCTACTTACCTCATTGCTGCAATCTCATTGTACTGCCTGTTTAACAATGCTTAAGAACATTATGCCTCCTTTATTTGCACTTACAACTCCGTGTACTCATTTATTTACTACTGCTGTACAGGCCTACTTGCTTCCTGCTGCTGCATTGTTTACACCCATTCCTATTGTAACTTGTTTACTCTGAGAGTAGCTGAAGCTCCTGCTGAGGCTAATAAATTAGCTTTTATATCTGCATGTGGTTCTCGGCCTTTCATTGCTTCCTTGTTTGTCCTACAGCGGGGACTGGGAGGTGTTTGAGGTTGTGGCCTGTGTGGTTAATTAACTCTGTTCTACATCCAGTCTTCACTGCCAAAAATCCCCAGAGTTTGTTACCTTGATTTGGCTATTCATGTCTGGCTGGCTTGCCCCTAACTCAGTGCTGTTTACTTGCTATACAGTTGCTATGCAGGTCCACCTATTACTACTACTGCTTACTGACCTATCAGGTCCACACTTGCTTATGCAACTGTTGCTCCTTGCTTACTCAAACCATTGCTTCATGCCTAGTGCCATCCCCTCAGCTTCGGCCTGGGATTCTACTGCTCTCAATCTGCATTTGACCTTGCAATGTCTCAGCACTCAATGCTTGCTACGATCTCAGCACACCGTGCTCATTCAGCTCACCAGCTTTACAGCTCTCAATCAGTTCTGAGGCATGCAAACCATTCTGATCTGGTGCACATTCCTGCAGCTGATGGTCTTGCTCTGCATTTAGTCTGCATCATCGAGCGTGTCCAACTTGGGGCGGGATCCTTCTCACCTGGCCCATAGCTGGGAATGTCCTGCCCCTGGGCTTGGCTTAGCTGCCTGCTACATGACAGCAGCTCCTGGTGTAGAATTTAAGACTAGCAGTGAAGAGTGGTTACGACTATCTCCTTTGGCTCTTGTGTTCCACTTAACGGTTGCCTATTGACTTTAGTGCTTTCCTAGCAAGGCACCTTCACCGCATTCTCCCCATGACTGCCTCTGGTTCACCTGGTTTGATTTAGGGTGGGTAGACCAGATGAGTGCCTCAGCAGTTGTTTCTCTCCTCCTGCACCTTGGATGCTTGTATTGTTGCAGAGTTTTCTCACAACCTTCTCGACATTCCGCTAGAGGTTTGAGTGAGAGCCTTCCTCCAAATTGGAATATTTCCACCTCCCTTTAATTGGGTTTTCCAAATTGCAGCTGCAGAGCCGTTACTAAATACATTTTCCCAAGCCTGGAGGAAGGCGACCTGAGCCTTGGATCCCAGAGATTTCCTCCTCATAGGGTTTCTCTCCTCCATTGCCTCAGGTTATAACACTTAGTTAGCATAGTTGTTTCCCCTAGTTTCCTTAGGTAGGTTCCATTGTTGGATGGAGGTGGAGGATATCCTGCCATTCCCTCTCTCCTTAGGGGATGCCTTTCTCTCAATGCAAGCCATCCCTTTTCTTCTCTACTACTATGCTGCAGTTATTGCTTCTTTGTCACTATTACTGCTTGCTCATACGCATCATGTTGCCTCCTTTTGGGGATGATACTACATTTCTTTTGAGGATTCCTAAGGTACCTTTAGCCACAGGAACTGTCCAGTGGCACCTCTAGGGCAGAACCCTATCCAAGAGTTCCTTGCTTTCATACCCCTACAGGGTGGTAATTCCTCTGAATAGAGAGTGGAATGGCCACAACCAAAACTAACACAGTTACATAAGCATAACACTATACTGGCTATGAGATCAGTGAATGATTACATTGTTTCTGATGTATGCATGCCTGCACCTGAAATATTGTGTCCTGGTCTGTTCACCATATATCAAGAGTAAAGGTAATGATATCATGAGGGTTCTGTGATGATTTACAAAGATTATCAATGGCATGAAAGAAAACATTTAATTCAATACATTGGACTTTTGGATCTGCATAGCCTTGAATTTAGAAGGCTGAGAGGAGATCTCATAACTGTTCAAAATTATGAATGGAGAGATTAAATCTGGCTCAGAAGAGTTTGGGAAATTAAGGGACAGTGAATGAGCTAGCAGTCACACATATAAAATCACAGGGCTTGGTTTTAGATTGGATGTTAGGAAGCACTTCTGTGAAAGAGTGGTCAAGCTGTAGAACAGATTGCCATCAGAACTGGTAGTGGTGAACAGAACCACTGCATTAAAAGGAGGTCTATACTAGTTACTGAAAATCCTAATACTGACACTGTAGTGCAGCATGAGGGGGTGCTGCACTCCTGAGGTTCCATCTTTCAGATGAGATGTTAAACTGAGGTCCCATCTGTTTATTCTGGTGGTAGTTCAGGTGGATGTTAAAGATCCCATGGCACTTCTCAAAAGAGTAGGGAAGTTTCCCGGTGTCCGGCCATATTTCCCCTTCACTAAAATACCACCAACAGCTTAATCTGGTTCAAGGTCAGTTGGCATTCATCTGTATCCCCTGCCCCAGGTCATTCCTGAAAATAGGCAGAATTTGTCTAGTGCACTTACCTGGTCAACAAAAACTGAATAAATAAATAATTAACCAACTTAGAAAAAAGTATTATAATTCCCAGTATACTGTACAAGTAACAACTGATGCAGTAGATAACTCACTTGCCAAACCCACAGTGCAGGCTTTTACAGGTCTGCAGAGAGACAGTTGAAGAATGTTTTTTTTTAGTCTTTGGTAACCAAGTAGGCCCACTAGGCACAAGTGCCTGTTTTCAGGGGTGACCTAGGAGCACTGGGCAATTAAGTGACTTGCTCAGGGTCACACAGTACATAAGTGGAGGTTATGAGAATCAAACTCAGGTCTGGTCTGCTGGATGTATCAAGCTCATTCACACCTCGTTCCTCTAACATCTAGGCTATAAAGCCAGCCATGTGAGCAGTACAATAAAACAACCAATAACTGAATTCAAGAACAAAAGTTTAAACAGGAAATTCTTTTAACAAACACTGGATAATGTCTAAAATGATCGTTTAATGAAGAACTGTATTTAGTGTTATAGTACTTGAAATTTTACATCCAGGAAAGAATAATCTAATCTCCAAAGAACTTGTTTTCAGGTGGGTTTTGGGAAATGTACAGTACATCTGACAGCTACAGGTTAGAAGATACAACAGAAAAATTAATGTAACCCCTAGGCAGTGCTACTCCTAGAGTTACACCCTGCCTACTACTTAGGATTTAGGTTGAGGGGTCTGGGTTCCCAAAATTTTACTTACAAACTGGCACCATCATGAGGTTTGATAATGTGCAGTGCCTCTTCTCAGGGTATAACTTTAAAGTGGGCTAGCTGTTACCTGGTACATCTCCCTGAGATGTCATACCACCTACTGTTATCTTTTGCCACCCCAAAACATAACCCAATATACAGTTCCCCACATTTCAGACATTGGTACTTAAAGACTCTCTCTAATAATATGCTCATGGCAACCATTTGCAAAAGTAGTAACATTCATATTTATTTAGGGGATATAGGAGTTAGGAATGGGGAAACAGGAGGCAGAGGTTATGCACTGATTCTTATTTACACAATGTACAATTGATTTGGATTGTGCTGGTGAAACCCTCCAGCTGGGTAAGTACCAGATTAAACAGAAATAAATTACATTTTACCAACCAGACTGACACCCAGACCCTGGCTATCTAAACTGCATTAGATCAGATGGAACACCTTTAATTTCCCCACCACGGTACCAGTTCCCAGATGTTAGGGGTCTAACCCTGACCAGGTTCTTGGTGATAATTAGAGATGCAAAAGTATCACAGACAAGTTGCATGTCAGTAATAAACATGTTTATTACTATAAAAAGATATCACAGTTGCCCTAAGCAGTTCTTACCATAAGACACTGGGAGCCAGAGCTTAGTGTTCCCTTTACTCCAAGGAGGAAGAAGGTCTCTGAGGAGAAAGTGTCATACATTACATTATATACTATGATAATTACCATGACTACTGAAAGAAACATTCTGAGTTACTGTCAGTAAGCCCTATTGTCTAAAAGTAAGGTGGCTCCACAGTATAGATAACATTATACAGTTTTGCTAAGTCAGTTATCTCTTGAGAACAATAAAGGTGTACATGACATAAGCAAAACACAGGATGTAGTGTAATTATACATAAATCCAAAGAATGGCAGTGCAGATTGCAAAATATCAGAAGAAAACAAAGACATAAATGTCTTGGATTTCTATTTGCAGTTTCCATGCATAGAAAGTAAAGTATATTACAATCACTGTATATACTGTATGTGCATATATATATATATATATATATATATATATATATATGTGTGTGTGTGTGTGTGTGTGTGTGGATATATATATATATATATATATATATATATATATATATATATATATATATTTATATATCTCCTGACACCTACTCTTGTACGGTTGGTGTCTGTGCCCTATGTATTAGTATAACATGTGCATATTAGATGCAATGTAAGATTTTTCTAAGGTGTACAGTAGGTAAGCCAATTGGGGTATAGGGACCTCACATAAAATCCCCCCGTTTCCTTACTGAAAAGGCAACAACAACACTATGGGAAAGTGGTGAGTACAAGCTGTCATTTACAGACCCAATGCATGAGTCTTGTAAAGGAATTCAGGCTGCTCTAGATGTTACTAAGCGTCGCCTTAGGCAGCAAAGCATTATTATCAAAGTGAACATCAAAATGCCTGTATGATAACAAAACCTTTAAAAGTAATTTCTAACCAAGTATTAGTGAGCGCATCATTTTGATCATCATCATTCATGATTGCATTAATTGCATTACTAGCAGTGGTAAGGTTGTTACTGATGTGGATGAGGTATGTGTCTTTCCTATCTAAAAGTGATTTAAGTGTCAATGTCAATGGGTCAATGTATACATTGAAGTATGGGAGATATTGAGATAGAGCAATCAAATATTCAGCGTCACCATCAATAGCATCAGGTTCCATGATGGGAACAGGAGTAATCACTGTGTGTCCAATAACAGTAGTCTGATGAGGACAAAACAAAAGTTAGGTTGTTGTATTTCACTAACCTTGTTACCATAGGAGAAAGATTTATGATTAGTCACAATGCAGTACTGTCCATCAGAATTATAAGTCATTTTAACAGTTGGCAACCTCCATTTTTTCAGTTGGACTGGGCAGGTGTAAGACTGATTCAATAGTCTTGTAGTCAGCCAAGGAACCTCCTCCGTATATGCCTTGTAGAGTTCTTCATTGTTTGCCATTGATGGCGGTGCTGATCATGCTTCAGGGTATCTGTGTCATTAGCAGTAAGGTCCTGGTCCAGAGTATAGGAACAACCAATGCTGTCAGGGGTAGCCACAGACAGGTTTTAGAACATCAAAACATCACAATGACATAAATAATGATAGTCCTTCCTGGCACAGCAATCCTTGTGTGGTGAGACCCATGTGCCCAGGGTCGGGTGGTAGACAAGGAGAGATGGCAGATTGATGCGTTCTCTGTAGATGTCATCTTCAAGGTGCCCAATGGAGTTAATTGTAGCTAGTTTATCAAATATATCTGTATTTGGATCAAAACGTGGTAATGAGACAGTAACGGTAACAAACATAGTGTCTAGAATAGTACAATTCTAAACAGTAAAGCAGTGTCCTTTATTAGGATGCCTGGTGACAAAACTTAAGTTTCTAGCAGTAGAGACTGGTATGGAGCTAGACTGAGACATACACATACATTGCAAAGCATGAAGGAGTCTTACATTGTGGGCAATACCATTTAGAAATTCTTCTATCATGAATGATATCTGGAATATGTCCAGATTCCAGATCACGGAAGGGGTTATTGATGGTGGTTATGACATAAGAGCCATAAGCAGAGCAGAGGAGTTCCTGGCAATATATTGTAAGTAAGTAAGTAAACGTTATTTGTTTAAAGTGCCCTTCCTGAGCTCAGGGTGCTTTTACAATAATTAACACGGCTTAAATACAATACAATTTAAAATCAGTAAACAATAAATCAAATCAATTCAAATATTGCTTGTCTGCCTCTTGTTGTTCTGTGCAATGAGTTGATTTAACTTATCCTTAGTGTCAGTAAAACTTTTAGCAATTTCTTTCATGTTATATACTGTGTACCTTTCTTCCTGACTAAGGCCATCCACACCATGTAATAATGGGGTATGATGTCATTAATCATACCTACTTGGAATTTATGTGAGTGATCCATGCTAGTAGCAATGTCTGTCCTGTTCCAGATAGATGTGCGCTACCAAAGATGCCTGCAAGGGTGCCTGTTGCACCAGTGGCATCAGCAGTTTCATGCTTCTTTCTAGAAGAATGAGATTTCTTTTAGACTGATTTAGTCTAGACCTACAGTAAATAAACCTAGATGTTCTACAGTATTGATGCCAGCTATGGAGTCCTGTGTGTGTATCTGGTAGGCTGCCAGACTATCTAATAATGTAGTAATGAAACATTTTGAAGTGTTAGTAACAAAAAACATTCCAAATTCTGCCATATTGCAATGCATAAGAGTAAAAAGTACAGGAACATGTATATATTGCAAATTAATAACAAGGGTACCAGGTGCTGAATTGGCTGTTAAATCATTGAGTGAGCCAGGTTCCTGTGGGGACATTCAAGTAGTTCTGCTTCTGATGGAGGGATAACAGCTAAGTACATGGCAGCAAAGGCCATGGAATTGAGTGCACAATATTCCTTTGCAGAGTTTTGGAGAACCTCTCGCAATAGGTAGGGTCAATTAGAGCAGTAAGGTTGTATAAACCTGAATGTTGATGATTGGTTTGTTGAAAAGACAAAGTACTATTTGGGGCAATTTTGGCATTTAGCCAACCATGGAAGGTTCCATTGGACAGATGGGCCACTTGGAGAATTTGTCCATTAAAATCTGTTTGCCATTCAATTTGTGTGGTCAATTTGTCAGGAGCTACAACCAAGGCAGTGAGGTAGGCACCTTTACATTCTGG
This sequence comes from Neoceratodus forsteri, assembly GCA_016271365.2. Lineage (NCBI taxonomy): Eukaryota > Metazoa > Chordata > Ceratodontiformes > Ceratodontidae > Neoceratodus > Neoceratodus forsteri. The sequence goes on from CM028134.1 coordinate 953,992,171, forward strand.
ACAGTTATCAATTTGTTTGGGACTGTGACTGATACTCCTTCTGAGTAGCAGGAGGAGGATGGTCAGGATGTGGACATATGTATAGCATGCCAAGGCCAGAATAGCTTTGTGGCAATAACTTGGCATTATGTTTGGTTGGTATTGAGTTGTTCTAAGCACAAATCAGTTGTCAATGTAGTGGCAGACACCCTTGATGATGCCAGGCCACCAACCAACAGTTCTGAGTCTTTGGAGTGTATTTTCAACTCCTGATGTCCACCAGTAGGGTGTCATGTACCTGGTGGAGAAATTCAGATCTCAGTGCTTGAGGGACTACCCACAATTTGAAGGGTGAGTCCTCTGGTTGATACTAGATCAGTTTGTCATCTGATGACAAATGTAACCTACTTGTGTGTCTCTTGTATGGACTATGGTAGGTAAGTCTTGTTCAGTTCCTTTGTCAGGAAGACAGAACACATCTTTGAGCTGGGGTCCTTATGTTGTGCAGCTGACAGATCTAAAGGATCATATGATTCAGGTTTATTCCTGATAGCTGCCACTTGGACAGGTGATAGGGCATCTGGGTGGTCCATCATCCATGTGTCCTCCCTCATACACCCTCTTTTGTGAGAATATCTTCTTTATGATTGAAGGAATGATATGGGTCTGATTTGAGTGTGCTTTAACCTTGTGGATGTAAAGCCTGTGCTGAAAACTCTGAGACATTTCGTGACTATAAATCACAAGTGCTTTATATTTCACTGGGGTGCCATCGGCAGAGGCAAAAGAGTTCTTATGCCAGAAGGGTAGAAATTCTGTCAGTGAGCAGCAGACCCAGTTGGAGTCAATAAAGATGATGGTGTCTGTGGTACCATGCTGTATGTACTCGAGGGCATAGGTCACGGCTGCCAATTCTAATGCTGTGATAATGCTATACTGCAATGTTTGGATATCCCAAATGAGTTGCCATTGGGATATACGATGTGCTTTCAAGTCCTGCTACCTGTTCTCCTTGGTAGTATGAGGCTGATCCATCTGTGGACGACATGACACAGAAGTGTCCTTGAGATGCTTGGGAGTGGCAGGGAGAAATGGGCCTGGATCAGGCAGGTCAGGTGGTTGCAGTGTACAGTAGTGTGGTTCACCTTGGTAAATGAGCCCATGTGTCAGAATGGATGGCATCTTGGCAGAGTGGACCTGTATGTCATGGTCCTGGAGAAGGAGTGACCAGTGGGTCAGTCTGATATTGGATACTGATCCATCCTTCACTCTGTCTGATAGAAAGTTGTGGGGTGTGGTTTGTGTTGATAATGATTGGTGAGTACCCAATGATATACAAGAAATGTCTGATAGCCCAGTAGGTTGACTGAAGGTTCCTTTCACAAAGGATGTACTTCTGTTCCACTGGTGACAACATCTGAGATGCATGTGCAACAGGCCTCAATGTACCATTGACTTTCTGAGCAAGGACTGCTGACATGGCAATGTCTTAGGTAGCTGATTCCAAATGGAAGGGCAGTGCTGGATTTGGGTTCACTAAGGCTGGATTAGATGCCAAGGCCTGTTTCAGTGATGTCACAGCCTGAGTGTGGCTAGAACTCCAAGTCCAGGGACATCCTTTTTCAGAAGCTCATACAGAGGGTTGGCCTTCTGGGCAAAGTCAAAAATAAAGTCCTTGGAATAGTTAACCATTCCCAGGAAATGTCTGAGTTTTACACTGGTGGGGAGTAGCAAATCTTGTAGGCCTTGGATATTTTCCAGGCCTGGCTTCTGCCTTTGTCTGTTATGCACAAACCAAGGAAGATAACTTCTGTTTGGCAAAGTTGTGCCTTTGCAGGATTACATTTGAGGTCTGCACTCTGTAGGACAGTCAGTAGTTCATACAAGAGGTCAAAGTGTTGATCTTTTGTGGATGTTGCCAGCAATAAGTCTTCCACATACCACAGGATACATTGTGGGGCAGAGAAACCCTCCAGGGTGTCCATCATGTGTAGATGGTAGAGGGAGGGCTATTGTGAAACCCTGAGGCAAACATGTCCATATGTACTGTCTTCCTTCAAAGATGAAGGCACATTTGCATTGGCTTTAATGCCAATGGCAGTGACCCAAAACCATTGAAGATATCAAGAATGCTAAACCACTGATGGTCAGGGGTCACTAATTTTAGCACATCAGGTACTGATGCTAATGTAGGTGAGCAGCTAGGAGTGACTTGGTTAAGTCTCCTGTAATCAATTGTAAGTCTCCAAGTTCCCATGGGTTTCTTGACAGGCCAGATAGGTGAACTGACAGTAGAGACACAGGTCCTGATCACACCTTCTTTGAGGAGTGACTGAATAGTTCCTCTGAGGGATAGCAAGGGCTCAGCAGGAAAAGGATATTGCCTGTTTTTCATGGGCTGGGCCTGGAATCTCAATGACTGTATGCATCCTGCCACAATCGTGCTTGTTTGTGGCAAATGCATCCAGATGTTTCTACAGAATGGGAAGAAGTCTGGTGAAGAACTCATGGTTTTGGAATAGAGCTATGACTTCATATTCCTTGTCATTAGTGGTTATGGCTGCAACCATGTGTGAATCTGAAATCATGACAGTATGGTATTGTCCTCTTATTTGGATCAATAACATGTTGGCCAGATCCACACACACAGCTATGTGGTGCAAGAAAATAATTTCCCATGATGCTGGATTGATCCTTCAGTACCTTAAGCTGGAAGGTATGGTGCACCTTCAGGTTACAATGGTCACTGATAAAACCACTGAACGATACATAGATAGCTGTGTGCCATCCACACTGGAGGTACTAGTCCACCATTCAGTAGATCAAGGAGAGTTTGCTGGATCATCATAATGTAATACAGACGCAGCCATGCCTGTATCCAATAGCATTGTTAGTGGGACGCCCACAACCATAGCCTTCATGCAAGGCCTTCAATTTGTGTCCAGTGCCAGCTTGTTTACAATATAGACTGGACCCTGTAGTTGTCAAGCCATAATGCCAGCAGCAGGGTGCTCCTGGAAGAGTCATTGGGTCTGGTCTTGTTGGATGTCACCCCTGTGCTGGATGGCTCCTTTATAAGTAGTGGCTTCTGGGTGCAGGCCTACTGTGGCCAGCTGCCCTGCAGTTCAGGAATCCCCATGTCCTGTTTCACCCTGCTGTCCTGGGCCTATTGCTGCAAGAGTCTGCGGGCGGGACCACATCTGCTACAGAGTGGACCTGTCCAAGGAGATTTCAGAGATTTTTGTTCTCGGTGATCTGTCCATACAAGGTGCCTGATCGATTGTTTTGATTGCCCTGATCAGAATCAGAATTCCAATTGTGTTTGTTTTGTTATAGTTCGGTTCCCACTTTCAGACTGATTATACTGTCAGTTGTCAGAGGTGCATGTTTCTTCCCATGGGCCTTGCCCTCCACAATATAGTGGGTTGTGGGTTTGTCAGTAGATTGTACCATTGCCACCTTTTTGAACTGGAGCTGAGGTCTCTAATGTAGAGCTGGTAAACCCACTCTGTTTTCTGAACAATGTCTGCAAAATTGTCCGTTGTGAGGAAAATGGTTGGTTCCACTTTTTCAAGGACAGCTGGGAGCATGTTCTGAAGGAACAAATTCTTGTATTCTATGAGTCGGTATCTGTGGCCTCTCCTGCAAGGTTTTTACCTGCATGGTTGGCCATCCATAGCCTCTGAATGGAAAGGCTTTCCTTTACATTTTGTTTTACAGGGTATACTAGCATTACCTCAACCACACCTGGACTGTATACAACAATGAGTTCCGCTGTGATTTGGTTGAAAGTGCTGGGTTATCCTGGCGGGCTACTTCTGGGAGTTTGTCCCACAGACCGGGATCAATAGTCTGTTGGAGAATCTGTACTTGGTAGTCCTCCGCTTAGCTAAGCATTTCACATTTGAGCATGCCTTCTCCCAATGACATCTGAATTTGTCAGTGGGCATCATCGGCCTATGCTGTCAGCGATCTGCTGAACAGAGTAAGCCATCTGTAGGGGATTGGCGAGATGATCTGGGGTAGGGAGGATATCTTGTACACCGTGAATAGCGGCCTCCACTGCTGCATCGGCGCAGTCCAGACCACATATTCCTGAGTAGCTCTCTCCATCAGCATTTGTTTTATCTACATTCGGAGAGTTTGTTTGTTTGCATCTTTCACATAAATCTGTATCACATAAAGTGTTTTCAATCATTTTCTCAATTTCTTCCCTGTCATCCACTGAAATAACAGTGACAGGAGCAGCTGTTGATAGGCCTTTGAAATGGAGGTGGTAGGCCTAGGCCTCCCCATCACGGGGTCACCATGTTGGCCTGACCCTACTTTTCTGTGGCACATCAGGACCAAGTTCTGCAGCAAGATTACCATGTATCACAGAACTTCTGCAGTGGTGGTTTGTAATTTCTATGGAAGTTCTGTGGCACTAATGAACTACCACATCACAGTGTCAGCTTGTTATCCTTACTTCACATCCATGGCAGTGGTTATAGCAGTCAGGATGGGGAAAGCACAGTACCACTAGTTCAAAAACTAACAGACTTATAGAAATCATTTTATGCTTAAAAGCAAAATACAATCTATACCTTAAGGTCCTAGCCTATTGCATAAATGAAATATGCAGCGGGACCTCATTTGATAAATAAGGTATTTCTATACTCATGCTGTCTACACCACTGATGAGGTCCCCACTGTGCATCACTTATATATTTATATGCAATCTGTAACATACATACAAATGTGTGTGTGTGTGTATGTATATGTATATGTATATGTATATCTATATATATATATATATATATATAGAGAGAGAGAGAGAGAGAGAGAGAGGCTGTATGCTGTATATATATATATATATTTAATTTCCATGATATTGTATCCTCATTCATGCAGCTCCCTTTTGAAATGGAATAAACAGAAAAGAGGAGATATTGCAAAACTAATTTTCATGCTAACCTGCTTCCCCTGACACACTACATAACACAATCAGGCCATGAAATGCATGTGAACCCATTGTGAGATAAAGATCTCCAGCTGATCACAATGTCTCCGCTGTGATAAGAACACTGCACCATACCTTCCCAGGATCAGAGCAGTGATATGTTCCCCAATCCTCGTGCTGCCCAGCCAGCTCCCAGAGCTCATCTCTGAACCTGAGTTGCCGGCATGGGAACACAACCTGCTACCCTCTGGCCCAACAGCTGGCCCTGCCACAACATTTCTCAATACCTTTTAGGTGATTCTATCAACCAATGACAATATGTAATCAATAACCCTGGCAAAATGTGTACAATGCAATTATTTATTTAACAGGTCTATTCTTTCAACAGGTCTACACATTATTATATTCCACTTTTCTGAGCATAATAACTTTATTTTTCTTAAAAATGACAGGTTAATTCATTTTACCAGTTATTCATTTCAGATGGCATCTCTATACCTTAATGGCAAAATAAGTTTGTACAAAGTAAGGTATGGACTGAACAGGTCAGTGCTATTGTGAAGGTTTTGTTTAAGTTGGCCCTAGTGTAATAACATAAGACTGAAAATTGTATTAGGCTGTAGTGCAGGTTGAGCAAATGTCACTGTACCTAATGTGCAGTGCACTGCCTCTGGCAGTGGAGCTGTGATAGATAAGTGACTTCATTTCTATGGCAGAATGCAGCCATTTCATTAGCTAATGTATGATGTCATAGCACTGATAACATCACATTCTAAGTATAGAGGGTTCTGGATATAAAACAGGGAAGGGAACCAGGTTCTATGGATAAACAGAAATAATAATTAAGAATCACTAAGAACAGTGAATTCTGCTGCACTGCAAGTTCTGCAGTAAGTTGCAAATTCTGCACAAAATTCTGCCGCCGCAGAATTCTAGGAGCCTTGCATATTCGAGGTGCACAGGATAATCGCTTTTGCATTGATGACATAGGGATGTACTGTTGTAGTGAGGGATCCACCATCTTGTGAATGGCAGGGTGGGGTTACTGTACCATAGTAGGGGCGTGACTGGGTGTTGCATTGGGAGAGGTCATTATTTGACTCATCCTTCCCTGTTGACATGAGGTCGATGGGGACATAGCCACTCATAGCCCTAATGTGACCAGTCAGAACCTCTTGCTGATGGCACAATTTCACCATCTTGTCTTTACCACTTTCACAACTAGCTTTTGCAATGTTCTGTTCTACACCTTAATAACCTGTTTCTGAATCACGCTATATACGGCACTCAATACGCAGTTGTCCCTATTATGTAAGCAATAATCCAACAGGGTGAGCATTGGGCTATACCAGACTGCCCAGGGGTGTAATGAGGCCCAACGCTGCAGGCAGAGGGCCTTATAGCCCTTGGAAGGTCCAGTATAGCCTATACCTCCCACCCTGGAGGGTATACTGAGCTTAGAAAATGGCTATAATGGAACATTTTTATGAAATTCTGAAAACAATTAAAAAAATTAAAAGAGCAGTTAAAAGCATGAAAAGTTGTTTTGTTGTAAAATAGTTCCTGCCAGTAGAGGGCACTTGTTGGTAGATACAGCCCTTATCTGACTAGCTTGATACACAGAAGTCTATAGAAATGGGAGCATGGTTTGCTTTTTTCTAATAAAACGTAAAAAGTTGAGCCTTCCATTTCATTTCTTACAGCCCTTTATATGTATTATAGCCTCTTTATATGTATTGAAGACGCATCATGCAGTGTTTCCAGAGTACAAGCGTGCAATGGGGATGAATAAAAATGGCCTGTAGAGAGAACTTTAGGTAGGCTACACTAATCTGTACAGAGATGCCTAGCAGTGATTTCCTTTCCTTGCTTTGTGCTGCGTTTTATTTTATGGGGCTTTGTTGCTCATGGTGGAGGTTGCTGCCAAATTATGCAGATGGTGAGTGTCATTTGTGGGGCTGCAACCCTTTGGGGTCTGTCGAACTCTTACATATTTGGTAAAGTGTCCTGCCAGCTGAGAATTTAAATTTAGCAGCTGGCTTTTGGAGTGGGAGAGTGACTAGTATATGAGTGTATGCTGATGCCTGGAGCTTTTATAGCAAATGCAGATGATCGCTATAAATGTTGGCTTCCAACATTACTTTTTAACATCTTACATTTATTTATGCTTCCTCATGTCATGGTACTAGATTTGGAGGCTGGGGAAGGCCACAAACTACACCGCTAAGAAGCGAGGAAAAAAATGTCTACTTTCAAAGATGAACATTCTGTTTGAATGCTGATCTGGGTGATTGGGCTTGTGGCTAGCTGGCACTTTTAATACCTGGGCTCTGTTGCCTGATAGATACCCACCTTGCCAGGGCTATCAGCCAGTCAGAGCCCAGGAATTTCTTTGTCCATTTTCTAACCTTATCCAACTTATCACATACCTGATTCAAGTCACCTTGGAGTCTGTCCAAGTCCTCTCACAGTTGATCATTAGTTTTACTTGTAACAAATCATTCATTTGTAACACTTGCCTCTTTTCCTGCTTCAAACTTTCACATTCATCTCTCTACACAATATTTCTTGCTGATTACCATCAACAGTAAGTAATCATTATAAAATACTCATTTTCCATTGGTTGGGTAGGAATACTTATTAAGTTGGCTGCAAACCGCCCAGAAGGATGTCGAATTACGTAGTTAGCAGGAAAAGGTAAAAAATGTACAAATTGTAACATGTTTCCAGAGTTACCAAGTCCCAAAGAATTTCTCTGTGATAAATGTTTATTGATAATATCATTATAGGAGGAAATTAAACGTCTGACTAGCAGACAAGAAACTAAAACAGATATCAGTTTACTTGAGGAGTATATAGACACTGTAGCTAAAAGTGTCCTAGAACCTACAGTCATACAGAATGATAATATCATTGAACAAACAAAGGGAGAAAGCAGTACAGATTATACTGGACATTGTATTCAAGCACTAGGAGAAAAAGACTTGATGTTTACTACAACCCAAACTTGGTTTGACAATAGCCCACCTAACCCACCCATACCACTCCACAATAAATATGAACCTCTTACACATGAGTCCATTATGACCGAAGATCAACAAAATGTATGTCAACCAGATAAACAGGACCCCTCAAATGCTGATCAACATCAGAATAGAGATATTGTGGTTATTGGGGAACCCATAATAAGAGGGGTTGATTCTATGGTTTGTTATGGGCGGAAAGCTAGTACTACAGTTAGCACCCTTCCTGGGGCTAAAATGGGAATATTCCAGATATACTTGATGGACTTCTGATACCACTACCCCTTAATGATATTACACTTAGGTGTCAATGATGCTACAAATAGAAATATTACATCTTTCCAGGATAGCTTAATGGAAATTGTTAATAGGATTAGACAGGTTAAGGGAGAAATAATAATTTCAGGGATACTACCCACATTTGGATATCATGCCTACAAAATGAGACTATAATACATCTTAATCAGTGGTTACATTGTTATTGTCTAAAGGAAAAATAGGCTTTATGGATAATTTCTTGTCTCTTGGTAAAAAACACTACTATAAAGAAGATGGGCTTCATCTAAATTATGCAGGAACCAGAATCCTAAGCATAAAAATAAATGAGGTCATTCGGTTCCATTTAAAGTGGAAAAAGGGGGAGGTGGGACTAGAGAATAAAATCCCATCTGACCTGAATAATAAGGTTCTGGATTTTCCATGTTGATGGGGTGCTCTAATAAATGCTAGAAGCCTCACTAATAAATTTGATGATTTTAAAATCCTTCTATCCATCCAGGATATTCAAATTGCTCTGATTACGAAACATGGTGGGATGATAATGATATATTTGTTTATCAAGTTGAAGGCTATACATTATACTCTAAATGCAGAGATCATAGAAGGGTGTGTGGCTATTTAAATCCACAAATCTATTAATAGTGAAGAAATAATGAAAAAGGAATCCAATCATGAATCCCTACGGTTAAATTACTCCCAAATGATGGATCAAAAATCATTTTGGGTTTAATATACAGACCACCATCCTACTTATTAGATCAGGACCTAGACTTAATAAATGACTACAAACTAGTGACCCCACTGATAATATTTTAATCATGAGTGACTTAAATCTACCTAATATTAAGTGGGCATCGTGGTAAGGCACCACTAAGTTAGAAAGATCTTTTAGATGTATTTGAACAACTAGGCCTTAGACAAGCTGTAATGGGGAAAACTAGGGAAAACAATATTCTGGACATTATATTAACTAATATGGGGACTGTTTATCTGATGTAACTGTAAACCCTCCATTAGGTAACAGTGATCATAGTACTGTACTATTTAAAATGATAACATCTCAAGTTACAAATGATTTTGCTGTAACAACCAGACTGAATTTGGAAAAGCAAATTTTAATAAATTCGGACAAGAATTTTCCTATTGGGACTGGAACAAAGTGTTTCATAATATATCAGTTCATGAGATGTGGAACTACTATTAGGATGTTTGAAGAACTTAATGATAAAATATATACAGTACCTATTAGTAAAAAGTATAATAATGGGAAAATTAAACCTCAGTGGTTCTCCTCTAAAATAAAGAAATTGATTAATAAAAACAAAATTTATAAAAATTTAAAAAGATCCCAATAAGACAAATAGGGCTGCACTAAAAACATTTAATCTAAAATAAAAAAAAAAAAAACATCAGGAATGCAAAAGCTAATACGGAACTATCATTAGCCTCTAAAGTTAGCGATAATAAAAAGCTTTCTACTCTTACATAAATAGTAGAGGACAAATTCTCACATGATTGGTCCTTTAAGGACAAATCGCAACAGCCTCTGTCAATTAAGGAAATAATGTCGATTTACAAAATAATAATTTTGTTCCGTATTCAATACTAAACCCATAATCTAAGAAGAATATCAAGATATTCCAATTCCAGGATCAGTCGTTATAGATCCAGGGCGGTATTAGATAAACTTAAGTTAATAGATATCAACAAGTCTCTGGCCCTGATCAAATACATCATAGGGTTATAAGAAATAGCTGACATATTGGAGCCACCACTTACACATATTTTCTAGACATCTTTAGATAAAGGAGTGGTCCCAAAAGGTTGAGGAGGTTACCGTAATTCCTATTTTCAAAAGGGCACTAAAACATTACCTTCAAATTTTAGACTAATAAGTCTGATATCACTCTTAGGAAAATATTGAGAGAATATACTAAAGGAAAGGATAACAGTTTTCCTTTATGAAAAAGGCATGACAGATATATCTCAGCATGGCTTTACCAAGTTAAGGTCTTGTCAAACAAATCTTTTAACTTTCTATGAGAAGGTTAATACAGAACTTGACCAAGGTAATCCGTTAATGTTGTTTTTATGGATTTTTCAAAGGCCTTTGACAAATTACCACAAGAGAACTGATAGCTGTCCAAAAACCTGGGGATTGAGACAAATGTGATATGTTGGATTAGGGATTGGTTGAATGATAGGAGGCAGAGAGTGGTGGTTAAGGGTATACATTCGGAATCAGGTTTGGTGACTAGTAGATTGCCTCAGGGTTAGGTATTGAGGCCATGCTTGTTTAATGCCTATATATCAACCTTAAAAATGAATATTCCGAATATCTGGTTATCCAAATTTGCAGATGATTGCAGACTGGGAACTATTGTAAGCAACTCATCTATGTATTAACTTTACAACAAGCAATCAGTAATGTAGAGTCCTGGACTGAAACTAACAGATTAGAGCTAAACATAGATAAATGTAAAATTATGCACTTGGGTAAAAATAATCCAAAAGCAACATATAAAATTGGACTAGTCAATCTATTAGACACTACTCAGGAAAGAGACTTGGGAATTTGTATTACCGTGATTTCTCATTTAGTCATCATTGTTCTCTTCAGATAAGAAAGGCAAACCAGAATTTAAATTGTATTGTCAGACACATATCTAGTAGGGAAGCTAAAGTTCTAATACCACTGTTTAATTCTCTGGTCAGGCCACATCTTGAATATTGTATACAGGTGTGGTCACCTTATAAATGTGAAGACATAAACAGGATTGAGAGTATACAAAAGAGAATGACAAAAGCTATTACTGGACTACATAATAAATCCTATAATGATAGGCTAAAAACTTTGAGAATGTACTCTCTTACATATCGAAGATTTAGAGGAGACATGTGCATGCTTTATAGAATACTAAGATATTATAATCTACAGGATGAGTTAAGCATTAAATTTAATAATGATCATGTAAGCACAAGAAAGCACTCCAAACAACTTTTACAGCTGAGGTGGAACGTAAAGCTACGTAAAAATGGTTCACTCAAATGGTGGTGACATCCTGGAATGAATTATCAAAAGCAACAATAGATAGTCCTGACATGGAAACATTTAAAACAAGATTGGACATGGAATTTAGATTAAGTGTTAATGATTTTTGATAACCTAAATTGGTTTAAGGCTAGCTATAAGGATTTATATCTGCAATTGCTTGAATATTTCCTATGAATCCAATGAAACAGAACAGTGCAAAATAGTCTCTTTCTCATTTCACAAGGAATGACATTCAGTCTCCAGTTCCTGCTCTTTTCTCAAACTTTCAGAAGCCTGCAATTCCATTTCTTTCTTATGGGATGGGAATTGCAGTTTGAAAATAAGAAACCTCGATTCAGAGGCTTCTAAAGCAGCCTCACACTTTTTGGCTGTGTGTCTCTTCTCTGTGTACTGGGTTTAAATCCCCAGCATGGGGTTGTCAGACTGACTTGCATCCAGTGTGAAGTCAGTCCATCCTCCATGGAAGACAAGGAAGTTGAGACATTGAGTCTCAAGTCTGCACATATGTTTGACTTCATGGCCATTGTAATACCGGGATGAATTGATGGGAAGCTCACAATCAGAACCCATAAGAGGCTGCCATGTCATGTATCAATCCACAACAGGCAAAACCAGCAGATGGGTGGGCTACTGTACTCATATAGTCTTGTAATTAAAAACTGCCATTGGGTGAGGTGAGTCAGCATCGACCATGCCCTGTAAGCAGCCAGTCTTTACAAGTTGCTGAAGTAAAAATAATGGGAAAGGTGATGTGGGTGTGCATACCTACTGTTCCCGAAGAAAGGGACATTTTTCAACCAACAAGTGAAACTTCACCCAATCTAAATCTCCTGCATGCAGTCACCAATTTATTAGGGTCTAACCTGATCAGGTTCTTGGCAATAATTAGAGATGCAAAAGAATCACAGACTAGTTGCATATCAGTAATAAATGTGTTTATTACTATAAAAAGGATATCACAGTTGCCCTAAGCAGTTCTTACCATGAGACACTTGGAGCCAGAGCTTAGCATTCCCTCTGTATCTCAAGGAGTGAAGAAGGTCTCCAGTAGAAAGAGTCATGCATTACATTGTATACTATGATAATTACCATGACAACCAAAGACAGAAACATTCTGAGTTACAGTCAGTGAGCCTATTAGCTAAAAGTAAGGTGGCTCCACAGTGTAGATAACATTATACAGTTTGCTAAGTCAGTTATCTCTTAGAAACAATAAAGGTATACATGAGATAAGCAAAACACTGGATGTAGTGTAATTACACATACGTTGAAAGTGTGGTGGTGCAGACTACAAAATATCAGAAGATAACAAAGACATATCATAAATATCTTGGATTACTATGTGCAGTTTCCATGCATAGAGAAAGTAAAGTGTATTATGATCACTGTATATATATATATATATATATATATATATATATATATATAGATAGATAGATATATATATATATATATATATTATATATATATAGATAGATAGATACATATATATAGATATATGATATATATATATATATATATATATATATATATATACACTAAAAAAAATTTCATTAGTGCATCAGTTAGGATTCTTCTACAGTGAAAAAGTGAGGAAATTCGATTTTAGGGTTCCTTCCTTGCATCCCACCGCAGCCCGCCACCACCAACAGGCATTGGGTTGTGTGTTTGGGTCCTTGGTCCTAACTCTTACTCCATCCCATGTGTAAACAAGCTGAGGTGGTACAGTGCAGGAGAATGGGGTGAGAGTTAGGACCAAGGACCCCAACACACCCGATGCTCATGGTGGGGGATGGTGGGTGCGAGGGTGGAACCCTAGAATTTAATTTCCTTGCTTTTTCACAATAGAAAACCTAACTGATGCATTAGCAAAGCTTTTTACATAGAATTTCCTTACTTTTTAAGAAAGAATAGAAAAGTAGAAAGTTGCTAGTTGGTGGGACCACAGGGCCCTTTGGGCCTACACTTCCACCATATGATTTTGTGTGACATAGTAACAGTAAGTGCAATGCAAACACAAGCAAAAGTTACACACATGGTGCTGCAAATGGAAATGGTAACACAAACGGAAATAGAAATGGAAGCGCAAGTGACGCCAAAGCGAACAGTGATGGAAACGGAGACACAAACGGAATTATGTAATGAAATGCAGCTGGTAACACACACATTCATGGTACCACAATTGAAACGCAAATACTAATGGTAACAGCAACAATAACAGCAAAGGAGACAGAAAGCGGAAACACAAATGCAAGCATGTACTGAAATGCACACATAACGTTCATGGACACGGTACCTCAATTGTAAATGCAAATGGTAACAGTAACAGCAAGAATAACACCAAAGGAAACAGAAATGGAACGTTAACGCAAGTGCATATGGAACGCAAACCATAATGTGCACGGTCACGGTACCACAACTGTAAATGCAAATGGTAACAGTAACAGCAATAATATTGGCAAAGTAAACAGAAATGCAAGGGAGTCCGAAACACAAACCATAAGGAGCACAGTCATGGAACTGCAATTGTAAATGCAAATGGTAATGGTAACAGCAACAATAATGCCAAAGGAAAGAGAATGCAAATGCAAGCGCATACAAAAACACAAATCGTTCGTGCGGTCATGGTACCACAATAGTAAACACAAATGGTAATGGTAACAGCAACAATAAAGCCAAAGGAAACAGAAACAGAAACACAAATGCAAGCGCATATGGAAATGTAAACTGTAATAATACAATGGCATGGAACTACAATTGCAAATGCAAATCATAATGGTAACAGCAACAATAACGCCAAATGAAACAGAAACAGAAATGTGAGGGCAAACAAAAATGCAAACCATACCACACCGGTGGTGTAGATGGGAATGGTGACATGAACGGTAACGGAAGTGCAACTGGAAACACTAACTGGCACAGTAACGAAGGGCACAGCCTTCTCTTCCTCAAAACTGCATTGAAAACACAGTGAAAACAAATAATTTATGCATAATAATGGACCTTGGAGCACAACATTAGGACTTACAATATTAAATTGCTTATATCTCAGGAACCGTATAAGCGTAGAAAAAATAAAAATGTCATATGAATTATGACTTTCCTGGCTAGTTTTCTGCTTAGCCCCTATTGGACAAAACACCTGTATCTAGCACCGTTTCCGAGACATGGGCCCTGAAAGGTGTGATGGACACTATAATGTTATGCTATGGGGAAAACGTCAACTTCAGAGGGCTGTCTGTTTGCCACCCTGTAATATTTTATTCACCAAACCACCACAAGGCACATCTGTGGGATGTTGGCTTCCTTCCTCTAAATTTCAGCCCCAAAGACCAACTGTTATTTTGCAGCAGGGCAGCAAAGAATTCCTGTAATGCAGCAGACAAGTAATGTTATCCTATGGGATAAAGCATCAACTTTGTAGGGCCGTAGTTTGCTGCCCTGTAATATTTTTGACCAAACCACCAAAAGCCACATCCTGTAGGATGTTGCCTTTCTTCCCTCCAAATCTCAAGTAAAAAGACCAAACCGTATTCAAGGTCAAAGATTAGTAAAACTTCCTCTTTCATTATAAAAAATCTGACCATCTTGTCCTGACCTCATGATCAAAGATGGCGATCATAGAATCTCACGATCAAAGAATTTGCAGACTCATGAACAAAGAATTAAAACCTTATAAATAAAAATTGAAGGAATTGTGGTAAACCACTGCCATGGTTTGACAGAACAAAACCCCTGAGTAAAACCCATCCACATTTGACTTCCTAGGACACCCCTGGGCTGAGAAAATAGATGTTTAAATTGGGCCATCTCTTCCCTCACTCACGATGCACGATCGCGATCAAAGAATCTCACAATCAAAGCATTTGCAGGCTCATGATTAAAGAGTTTGCATGGTCATGATTAAAGAATAAACGTTTTCAAATTAAAAAATTAACAGAATTGCAGCAAACCACCGCCCTGGTTCATCAGAACGAAACCCCTGAGTAAACCCACCCTCATTTGTCTTCCTAGCACATCCGTAGACTGAGTAAATAGATTTTTCATCTGGCCATCTCTTCCCTTGCTTGCGATGCATGAGCGCCGTCAAAGAACCTCGCAGTCAAAGAATTTGCAGGCTCGCAATCAAAATTGCTCACTCGTGAATAAAGAGTGAGGGATGAGATGGCCAGATTTTTAAATACAGCTTCTGTTGCCCAGGGTGCCCTAGACTGTTAAATTAGGTGGGTTTTGCTCAGGGGACTTCTATGTGCCCCATCTGCATACCAAAAATAATGTATTAACTATCCCTGAGTGATGTACCCCCATCTTAATAAAATATATAATCATTTCTACTGCCCTGGTAGTCTAGTGTCCCCCACCCTGCAATCTGTATTTTTTACATCCCTGGTAGTCTAGTGCCCCCCTGCTCTGTATGAAATTATATTTATTGTAGATATCCTTGTATTCTAGCAGCCCTCCTCCAGCATAATGACATAGATAATTAGTTCTATTACCTGGTAGTCTAGTGGCCTCCCAAGCTGTATAAAATAATTATTAAAGTTTATATCCCTGGTAGTCTAGTGCTCCCCTGCTCTGTAAGAAATTATATTTATTGTACATATCTCTGGTAGTCTAGTGGCCCCTCCAGTATAATGACATAAATAATTATTTTATTACCTGGTAACCTAGTGGCCCCCACCATGCCAGCCACCAAGCACCCCACCCTTCCCAGCCAGTGACTGGCACAGCCCCCTCTCCTCCACGGCCAGCCACCGACTGTGTGCATTATGATTAAGTAATGCAAAGGGCCTCTGTAAATATTTCTGAGTGCCTCTTTGCATCAACCATCATAATACACACAGTCAGTGGCTGGCCGTGAGGTGAGATATGGGATGTGCCAGTCACCAGCTGGGGAAGGTGGTGGGTGGGTGCTGGGTGGCTGGCACAGATGGGTGGGGGTGGGGCCACTAGACTACCAGGTAATACAAATACTTATTTATGTCATTATGCTGGAGGGGCCTCTAGACTACCAAGGATATCTACAATAAATATAATTTCATACAGAGTAGGGGTCAGTAGACTACCAGGGATATAAACATTAATAATTATTTTATACAGCTCAGGGGACCACTAGACTATCAGGTAATGCAAATAACTATTTATGTCATTATGCTGGAGGAGGGGCTGCTAGACTACCAGGGATATCTACAGTAAATATAATTTCATACAGAGCAGGGGGCACTAGACTACCAGGGATATAAACAATAATAATTATTTTATACAGCTTGGAGGGCACTTGACTACCAGAAATGTAAAAAATACAGATTGCGGGGTGGGGGCACTAGACTACCAGGCCATAGAAATGATTATATGTTTTATTATGATGGGGGCCACTAGACTACCAGGGATAGTTAATACATTATTTTGGTATGTAGATGGGTTACAACGAAGTCCACTAAGCAAAATGCAGCCTCATTTAATGTTGAAGGCACCCTGGGCTCAGATAACACATTTTAAAATCTGGCCATCTCGTCCCTCACTTGCAATGCACGATCAAAGAATCTCACAATCTAAGAATTTGCAGGCTCGTGTTTAAAGATCATTAGTGAGCCATGAATGAAGATTTTAAATGCTCAAAACTCTATTTTTGGACCGATTTTGATGGAACTAAAGGCATGGCTTGATAGATTGGGACCCCTGAGTAAAACTATCCAAGTTTTACTTCAGAAGTGATCTTTGAGCTGAGATATTTGTCTTTTTATGATCAAAAACTGAAAACAAAATGGCAGACCTCATGATCAAAGAATTTCTAAAATCTTCGGGATCAAAGATTCTTGAACCAAGAGGCTGCAAACTCTTTGACCGCTGGTGGGATCAGATGGCCAGAACCCAATTCTTTGTTCATAAAACATACATATAATTTTCCCATTGACTTATAATGGGAACTTAAAAGTGGCATAACTTTTGAATGCCTAAATATTTTTTCACCAAATGAAAGCGGCATGTTCAGCCTCCAAATCTCTTTCAAACAAACCATCTTGCAGAGTGGCATACCACACAACAGCCGTGCTGGACCACATCCAAATCCCAAAAGCTGCCTCCAAAAATGGATAATTTTGCATTTTTCAGCACTTTCATATGCAAAGACCATAAGTCTGACCAAAACATAATTTGGCAAATCAAGAGATATACCATACCCACCACATGCACCATATTTCAGGCAAATCCATTGAATGGATCCAGTTATTAATGCCCAAATGTTTGACTTTTGTCAGTAAGTGACCACTGAACCCTAACTATAGTGGCATGACCACCACTATAATATATATATATATATATATATTCATTGCAAAAACTCCATTTAATGCATCAGTTAGGGTTGTTCCACAGTGACAAAAGTAAGGAAATTCAGTGTTAGGGTTGCCACCTCTTGCACCCCACACCACCAGCAGGCATTGGGTGTGCCTTTGTGTCATTGGCCTAACTCTCACCCCATTCCATGTGTAGATAACCTGAGGTGGTGCAGTATAGGAGAATGGGGTGAAAGTTAAGATCGATGACCCCCAACACAGCATCTCCAATGTCTGTTGCGGTGGGTGGGCATAGGCAAGGGGTGGCAACTCCTGGCCACTGAATCTCCTCGCTTTTGTCACTGTGGAACAACCTTAACTGATGCATTAAATGAATTTTTTGCCATGAATTTCCTTCTTTTGAGAATCTGCACTATAAATAGTGAATGGTATGTGATGGTGGGACCGTGGGTGCAAAGGTCCTTGTGCTTCCACCATGCTGCCCATGTCTGTTAATAACTGCAACAGTAATACTTATGCTAACAGTAATGGTAACGGTGAGTGAAGCACAAATGCTAATGGTAAGTGTAACAGCAACAGAAACATGAATGCAAACATAAGCTCTAAATGTTATGGTAATGCAAATTGAAATGCAAATGCAAGTGGTAATGCAAATGGTATTGCAAGTGCAAATGGTAACAGTAATGGTGATGGTAAATGTAACCGCAAATGCTAACAGTCATAGTAAAAGTGATGCAAATGTAAATAGAAACAGAAATGGTTATGGAAATGGAAACACAAATGCTAACCATAACGCAAACAGTGAGGAAATGCAAACATAAAGGCAAGCGGTAATGCATATGGAAACAGTAACAGTAAGTTAATGTAAGACAACAGTGAGTAAAATATTGTATCTGGCTTCGTTTCTGAGATAATGGCACAAAGGCGATGTGGTCCAACTCTAGCGAAAGTCTGTATCTCACTGTTTCCAAGATAATGCACAAATTGTGATACAACAGTAGCGAAAAGTCTATATCTCTACATTTCCGAGATCATGGCACAAAGTTGATCTGAGGCAACAGTAGCTAAAAGTCTGTATCTGGCTTTGTTTCCAAGATAATGGCACAAAGGCGATGTGTGATCCAACAGTAGCGAAAAGTTTGTATCAGGCTTCATTTCAAGATAATGGAACAAAGACGATGTGAGACAACAGTAGTGAAAGTCTGTATCTCTCTTTGTTTCCGAGATAACGGCACAAAGTTGATCTGAGATAACAGTAGCGAAAAGTCTGTATCTGGCTTCATTTCGAGATAATGGCACAAAGGTGATGTGATCCAACAGTAGCAAAAAAGTCTGTATCTAGCTTCATTTCCGAGATAACGGCACAAAGGCTAATGTGAACCAAACCACTGAAAGGCACCTCTGTATCACAAGGGCTACCAATGTTATAAATTTCAAGCCACTAACACCATGCATAATGCTATCGTAAAACAATAAGTGCATCATGCAGTATCTCCGCAGTGAATTATTTTCCCAACACTTAAACAGCATAATTCAAATCTCCTGGACATCAACTCAACACCCTCCACATTTCATGTGAAAAGACCAAACCATTCAGAGATCTTCAATTTTAAGTTTCTGCACCTTTAAAGTATTCCACCACAAAATGGCGGAAATCGAGTCCAAAATGCAGTAAAATGGCGAACTCACAACTGAAAAATCTGACTGCTAAGGGTGGCAACTTCAAAAGCTTATAACTCTGGAAAGGAACAACATTTTTCGCCAACCAAAAACTGGCATGTGCCTTCACAAAAGGGCTTTCTACCTGCCTAGTGTCAGACCTATCAACCACACAGTAGCTGCACTATGTGTCATGCAAGATAGTGCAGAAAAATAGCAAAAACAATGTTTTACAGTGCAATATGCAAACATCGTATGCAGCAGTGAAATATAAATTGCTAAATAAATAGATGGACCATTCCACTCCATGTATACCAAATCTTATCCAAATCTCTTCAGCTGTTGCAGAGCAGAACGAGCAACGAGCATAGAACTGCACACGAGTGGCAAAAACATACATTTTTGGTGCTTCATTCTGCAAAAACATGCAGATGTCAAATGAAAATTGGTAAATGCACAGAAGTAGCATAGTAGACCAAGTATTACAAATGTCACAGAAATCCACAGAAATGCAAGTGTTAACTCAAACAAAATGGTCACGCAACCGTAACGTAAACACAAGCACAAATGTTAATGCAAACACAAATGGTGATGCAAACAGTTACAAAATGCAAAAACACAAATGGTAACATAAATGCAAATGGTGATGGCAACAGTGAAGTAAAAGAAAATAGTAATGCTAACAGTAACACAAACGAAGCACAAATAGTAATGCAGATGGTGACGCAAATGACAATGATAATGCAAATGGTAAGACAAATGCAGCGCAAATGTAAATGCAAACACAAATGGTAACGCAAATGGTAATGGCAATGGAAACACAAACGCAAATGGTAATGAAAATGGTAATGAAACGCAAACGATAACAGTAACGCAAAACAGAAATGCAAAGGCAATGGCAACGTGATGCAGAAGGAAACAGTAAACAACTGACATTACTGAAACACAACCAGAAATGCAAACACTAATGCCAACGCAAATGGAAGTGGTAATGAAAACACAAACGGTAATGATAACACAATTGAAATGCAAACAGTAATGGTAACACCAACAATGATGCCAAAGGAAACAGTAATGCAAACAGAAATGCAAACGCAAGTGCAAATGCAAACGGTAAGCACACAGTGATGCAAAAGTAAATGCTAAAGAAAATGGCAATGGAAATGCAAACAGTAACAGTATGCAAACGCCAGCGCAACGAAGGGTAATGCACACGTGATGTAAACAGAAAGGCAAACGGCAACGAAATGCAAGTGGAAACGCTAACTGTTACAGTACTGCAAATGCACACACTTTTTCCCAAAAGGTGCATTCGAAGCACAGTGAATAAGAAGAATGTGGCCATAATAATGGCCCTCAGAGCAGAAAAGTAGCACTTGGAATACTAAATTGCTTATATCTCAGGAACCTGACGACGAGAAAAAATTAAAAGCTCATATATTATATGACTTTCCAAGCTGTTTTGGACCTAGCCCCTAGTGGGGACTAAGCATTTTTCTGACTAAAAGGCATGGCGGATGCCGTAATGTTATCCTATGGGAAAAATTGTCAACTTTGGAGTGCCATAACTTTGCATCCTGCTAATATTTCGTCACCAAACCACCAAAAGGCACATCTGTGGGATCTTGGCCTTCTTCCCTGCAAATTTCAGCCCAAAAGAGCAAACTGTTCTTTTGCAGTAGGGTAGCAAAGATTCCTATTGTTTTAGGCATAGTAGTTGCAAAGTACTTGAAAATCATGACACTTTCTCCCCAAAAATCACGAAGTGTCACATTTGCAAAAGTACTTTATAACACTACTTTTACAACAATTTAAAAACATATTTCTGGGGTGTTTTACCCCATGAAAAAGATATGGCTAGCATCTTCAGGGCCTAACTAGGTGAACACAACAAGAATTGTGTCCCTAGAGGTTCCCAAATTTAAATGCCAAGCATTTCTCTGACCACCAACTGAAAACACAATAGCTGATTTGTGAAAGTAAAAGGGTCATTTTGCTAAACTAAAAACTGCATTTACGACACTTTCACATATTTAACTTTTCCCATAGACTATAACGGGAACAGTTATTTTTTTTAAATAACATTTGAACCATTTAATATTTTTCACTGAAATCTTCAAAGGCACATCAGGGACCATGGCTGCATATTCCCTGAAGGTTTCAGATTGATCGAGCAAATCATACGGGCTGTAGGTTCTAGCAAAGAAATGTGCAAAACTGCATCATTTATGCATTTTTGGTGCTCTGTAGCTCCACAACTTTACATCCTACTGTAACGAAACTTGGTAGATCCAGTGATCTATGGTACCAGACTATGCATTCTAAATTTCAGGCAAACCCATCATGCAGTTGCAAAGTTATTAAGCTGCCAAATTTCAGAATAACCTTAAATGGGTTACTCAACCTAACTATAGTGGCACTACCATGCCACTAAATCATATATATATATATATATTTATATATATATATATATATATATAAAAACTTTGTTAATGCATCAGTTAAGGTTCTTCTACAGTGAAAAAGTGAGGAAATTCAATTTTAGGGTTCCACCTTGCACCCCACCCCCACCGCTGCTCCACCAACAGGCATCGGGTATGTGTTGGGTCAGCGGCCCTCTCACCCCATTCTCCTACACTGTACCACCTCAGCTTGTTTACACGTGGAATGGGGTGAGAGTTGGGCCGATGACCCCAATGCACACCAGTGCCTGTTGGTGGGGGCGGGTGGGGTGGGATGCAAGGGTGGGAACCCTAAAATCGAATTTCACTTTTTCACTGTAGAAGAATCCTAACTGATGCATTAACGAAGCTTTTTTTTTGCATAGAATGTCCTTACTTTTTAAGAAAGAATAGAAAAGTAGAAAATTGCACAAGGTGGTGGGGCGCTAACACCCAATGACTAAAAAGTACATTCATAACAGCAAGACCAGCCACCAAACAAATGTTAATCTAGTAAAACTATAGAAAATGCTGTCCACAAAACATAAAGTGTGTCACACAATATGTCTGCAAAAATATATTGTCTGACATGTAAACACCTCTATTACCATCTACAGGACATGCTGTCAACACCTTCCAAATTTCAAGTATAAAGACCAAACCATGTCCAAGATCTGACATGTCAAAATTTGAAATTTGTATTCATCAGAGTGGTACAGTTCTCTACCTATTGACATTTAACACACACAATGACTGAAAACTACACCCATGACATTAAGGCTGGGTATCCTATCAATTTCAAGTCACCACCACAAGCAAAAACACTGTCTGCAATACGTAGGCGGCCACGAATATCTCTGCAAAGTAAATTTTGTCTGACACATAAAGACCATAATTCACATCTACAGGACATGCCGAAACACCCTCCAAATTTCAAATAAAAAGACCAAACCATTTCTGAGATATTCAATGTTAAAGATTGGCAAAATTTCCCTATCTAATCCATTATAAAAATCTGGCCATCTTGTCCTTCCCTCACGATCAAAGATGGCGATCAAAGAATCTCAAGATCAAAGAATTTGCAGGCTTGTGAGCAAAGAATTTGTAGGCTCATGAACAAAGAATTAAAAATATTATAAATCAAAAATTTAAGGAATTCTGGTAAACCACTGCCATGGTTTGACAGAACGAGGCCCCTGAGTAAAACACACCCTCATTTGACTTCCTAGGACACCCCTGGGCTGAGAAATAGATTTTAAATTGGGCCATCTTGTCCCTCACTCATGATGCACAATCCTAATCAAAGAATCTCACGATCAAAGAATTTGCAGGCTCGCGATCAAAGAATTTGCAGGCTCATGAACAAAGAATTAAAAATGGTGAAATGCAAATTTTTCATGATTTGAATGAAAACAATGGCATGCCTCAATAGAATTGATCCTCCTGAGCAAAATCCACCCTCATTTGTGTCCCTAGCCCACCCCTGAGCTGAGATATTAGTGTTTTAGGTCGCGATGCAAGATCGCCATTAAAGAATCTCACAATCAAAGAATTTGCAGGCTCATGATCAAAGATCGTAGCGAGCCACAAATTAAGATTTTAAAAGCTTATAACTCTATTTTTGACCGATGAAACCAAAGGCATGGCTCAATAGATTAAAGCCCCTGAGTAAAACTCATCAAAGTTTTACTTCAGAAGTGACCGTGAGCCGAGATATTTGTGTTTTCCAATTGGAAAATAAAACAAAATGGCAGACCTTGGGATCAAAGAATTTTGAAAATCCTTGGGAACAAAGATTCTTGAACCATGAGGCTGCAAATTCTTTGATCGCATAGCTGGACGAGATGGCCAGAACCCCATTCTTTGATCGCAAGATATACATATAAATTATCCCATTGACTTATAATTGGAACTTAAAAGTGCCATAACTTTTGAATGCCTTAATATTTTTCACCAAACAAAAAGCGGCATGTTTGGCCAACAAAGCTCTTCAAATGAGCCATCTCACAGAGTGGCACACCTCACAACAACCGTGCAGGACCACATTTAGACTGCCAAAAGTGCCTCCATTTTCAGCGCTTTCGTACACAAAGACTGGCATTTAACCGATATGCAATTTGGCAAATCAAGAGATTTACTGTGACCTATCAGTACCAAATTTCAGGCAAATACATTGAATGGGTCCAAAATTATTAACGCCCAAACTTTTTGATTTTAGTATGTAACTGACCACTCAACCCTTTCTATAGTGGCGCACCACTACAATAATATATATATAGAATATATAGATATATATATATATCTATATATCTATATAGATAAATATATATATATATATATCTATATATATCTATATATATATATATATATATATATATATATATGTATATATATTATAGTAGCGGTAGTGCTACCATAGTTAGGGTTGAGGAGTCATTTACATGTTAAACCCAAAATTTTGCACCTTAATAACTTTGCAATTGTTTAATACATTTGCCTGAAATTTGGAATACAGAATCAAGACCCATACGCCTTGGGATCTGCCAAGTTTTGTACCGGTCAGATATATGGCTGAGGAGTTATTAAGCGTGATCTGCACGCGCGTTTACACTTTTTGAATTCTACTGGTCGTCGCCTACAGGTCGCGACGTCATTGCACGACCAGTCTGACATCTTCAGCAAACGCTCAGCCAGGTCCCTGATGTGCCTTTCAAAGATTTCTGAAAAAATATTAAACGGTTCAAAAGTTATTCAAAAACAAGTTCCAATTATAAGTCAACGGGAAAAGTTAACAAAAGTTTGACAGTGTCACAAATGCAGATTTTACTTTCGCAATGGCCTTTTGCTGTCGCAAATCTGCCATTTTGTTTTCAGTTGGTGATCAGAAAATGCTTGGCATTTAAATTTGGGACCTCTAGCAACCTAATTCTTTTTGTATTCACCTAGTCGGACCCTGAGGATGCTAGCCATGTCTTTATTTTGGAGAAACACCCCAGAAATATGTTTTCAGATTTCTGGAAAAAGTCTTTCACAAAGTAATGTCGCACTCACGAAGTGTCGCAAATTTTGTGAAAGCTTTCATAAATTGCGACAGTACTTTTCTAGGCTGTGGGAAAATGACAGCAATTCTTTGGCACCCGCTGCAAAAGAGCGGTTTGGAGTTTTGGGCTGAAATTTGAGGAATATAGCCAACATCTCACAGATGTGCCTTTCAGTATTTTGTTAAAAAATATTACATGTCGGAAAGTTACAGTACTCCAAATTTGACACTTTTTCCATAGGATAACATTACGACATACCGACACATTGCAACAATCGCTTGGCCCCTGCTGCAAAAATAACGGTTTAGTCTTTGGGATGAAATTTGCAGGAACACAGCCAACATCCAACAGATGTGCCTGTCAGTGGTTTGGTGAAAAATTATTACAGGGAGGCAAAGTTATGGGACTCGAACTTCTGTTTTTTCCCATAGGATAACATTACGGTGTTTGCACGCCTTTCAGGGCCTGTATCTCAGAAGCGGTGCGAGATCGGACTTTTCATCAAAATATTTAGCCCCATGAAGGGCTAAGAACAAAACTAGCCAGGAAAGTCATAATTCATATGACTTTTAAATTTTTTCTATGTCGTGACGGTTCCTGAGATATAAGCAATTTACTATTCCAAGTCCTCATTTTCTGCTCCAAGAGTCATTATTTTGCATACATTCTTTGTACTCACTGTCTTTCTCTATACAGCTTTTTGGGAAAACCAGCCTGTGCACTTACATTACTGTTACCATTACCATTTCGCTATGTTCCACACCGCTTCACTTACCGTCTCACGCCACCATGTAAGTACCCTTGCGTTTTCATTTGTGTTGCGTTTGCATTGTTTTAACATTTCTGTCTATAGTACTGTTTCTCTTTCTGTTTCACTTTTGTATCACCATCGCATTCGATTTGCGTTTGTGGCGCAATGTTACTATGTGAAAAGACATAACGTGGGCGCTCCGCCGCCGCGTACATTCACTATTTCTCGTTATTATTCTCAAAGAGGTAAATCAGAGGCAAAAACTCTGTTTAATGCATCAGTTAGGGTTGTTCCCCAGTGCAAAAGCAAGGAAATTCAATGTTGGTTGAAACCTCTTTGCACCTCCAGCCCACCCCCCAACTGGAATCAGGGTGCAGGTTGGGGTCATTGGTCCTAACTCTCACCCCATTCTCCTATTCCTCAGCTTCTTTCCACATGTGATGGGGGGTGAGAGTTGGGCCGATGCTACGCCTCTCGATTCAGTTGGGGGTGGGCTGGAGAGGTGCAAAGGGATTTCAAACCTAACATCACATTTCCTTGCTTTTGTCGCTGTGGAACAAACCTAATTGATGCATTAAACAGAGTTTTTGTCTCTAATATATATATATATATATATATATATATATATATATATATATATATATATATATATATATATATATATATATATATATACATACATATTATGGTAGCACGATAGTGCTACCCTAGTTAGGATTGAGGAGCCATTTTAGGTTAAAGGGTCAAACTTTGCACCTTAATAACTTTGCCACAGTTCAACGTATTTGCCTGAAATTTGGTATGCACTATTTGGCATGGTAGTTCTTGGGATCTACCAAGTTTTGTACCAGCTGGATATATGGCTGCAGAGTTATTAAACACCAACAAAATGTGCGTTTATGGTTTTGAATTCTTTGCTCTAGCCTACAGGTCGCACAGTTTGTGCGACCAGTCCAAAAACTTCAGGAACATACGGCCTTGGTCCCCGATGTGCCTTTTGAAGATTTTGTGAAAACATATTAAACGGTTCAAAAGTTATTCAAAAACAAGTTTCCATTATGTCAATGGGAAAAGTTAACAAAAGTTCGACAGTGTCGCAAATGCACTTTTAGTGTTGCAATGGCCCTAGTAGTGTCGCAAATCATCCATTTAGTTTTTAGTTGGTGATCAGAAAATGCTTAGCATTTAAAGCTGGGACCATCTAGGGACACAATTATTTTTGTGTTTACCTAATCGAGCCCTGAGGATGCTAGGTATGTCTTTATTTTGGGGTTATACACCCAGAAATATGTTTTCAAATTTCTGGAAAAAGTAGTGTTGCAAGGCAGTGTTGCACCTGTGACACTTTCGCAAATTTCTGCAAAAGCTTTACAAACACAACACTACTTTTCCAGACTATGGCCAAAATGACAGCAGTTCTATTTTTCGACCCTGCTGCAAAAGAACAGTTTGCTCTTTTGAGCTGAAATTTAGAGGGAAGGCAGCCAACATCTCACAGATGTGACTTCTGGTGGTTTGGTGAAAAATATAGCACAGCTGCAAAGTTACAGTACTCTGAAGTTGGTGTTTTTCCCATAGACTAACATGGTGGCATACACCGCGCCTTTCGGGCTCTGATCTCAAAAACGGTGCGAGAATACAGAATTCAGCAAAACGTAGCCAGGAAAATCATGATTCATGTGAATTTTTTCCTACATCATACGGTTCCTGAGATATAACCAATTTAGTCTTCCAACAGCTAATTTTCTGCTCTGAGGCCCATTATTATGCATACATTCTTTGTACACACTGTGTTTCTCTATACAGCTGTTGAGGCAAAAACAGGGTGTCGCGATTTTATTACTATTACACTTAGCATTACCACTTGTGTTTCCATACCCATTTGCGTTACTCTTCCCATATGCATTACCCTTTGCGTTCTCATTTTGCATTTTATGCTACTGTTACCATTTATGTTTCCACTACTGTTTGTGTTTGCATTTTGGTTTCTGTCACCGCGCGCATTGCCATTTGTGTTTCCAGCAGACCTTTTGTTTATGTTTGTGTTTGTTTTCGGTTTGCGTGTTCGTTGTTGTTACTGTTACCATTTGCGTTGCAATTGTGTTATTGTGACCATGCACATTACGGTTTATGCTTCCATATGTGCTTGCCTTTCCTTTATGTGTTTCTGTTTCCTTTGCCATTATTGTTGCTGTCACCATTACCATTTGTGTTTACATATGTGGTACCATGCCCGTGAGCATTATGGTTTCCGCTTACATGCGTGCTTGCATTTGTGTTTCCGCTTCTTGTTCTCTTTGGCATCCTTTTGCTGTAACACTTAACATTTGTGTTTAAAATACCACTGCTGTCACTCGCGCGATTACCAGTTTTGTTTTTGTATGTGTTTGCATGTCTGTTTGCATCTCTGTTCACTTCAGCATCACTTTGCGCTTGCATTTCTATTAACGCTTACTTTACCATTTACGCTTGCATTACCATGTGTGTAACTGTTTGCGACATTGCATTTGTGTTGCTGTTCATGTTACTATGTGACAAGATCATGTGGTGGGAGCGCAGCCCAAAGGCCCCATGCTCCCACCACCACATTACATTCACTATTTATCATCCTCATTCTCAAAGAAAGGAAATTAGAGGCAACAAATTAAGTTTAATGCATCAGTTAGGGTTGTTCCACAGCAACAAAGTGAGGAAATTCAGTGTTGGGATTAAGCCCCCTTGGACCCCCAAACCCACCCATCCGACATCGAATGGACGTTGAGGTTGGTCCCAACTCTCACCCCATTCTCCTCACACCTCAGCTTCTTTACACATGTGATGGGGTGATAGTTAGCCAATGATCCCATGGTGCACCCATGCCGGGTAGGGGCTGGGGTCCAAGGGGGCTTTCAACCCTAACACCAAATTTCCTAACTTTTGTCACTGTGGAACAACCTCAACTGATGCAGTAAAGAATTTTTGTCTCTATTATTATATATATATATATATATATATATATATATAAACTGTATATATAGTGCCACTATAGTTAGGGTTGAATACTCCATTTAAGGCTAAAGTGTGCAATTTGCATCTCAATAACTTTGCCACCATATGACAGATTTGCCTGAAATTTAGCAGACACAGAGTGGTACCATAGATCTCTGCATCTGCCAAGTTTTGTAACAGCAGATATACGGTTGCTGAGTTATAAAGCAACATTCCATAGCACATTTATGCTTTTTTGCGATTCTTTGCTCATGCCTACAGGTTGCACCATTTGTACGAACAGTCGGAAAACTTCAAGGAACATGCAGTCAGGGCCCCCAGTGTGTCTTTTGAAGATTTTGTGAAAAATATTAAACAGTTCAAAAGTTATTCAAAAAAGTTTCCTTTATAGTCAATGGGAAAATTAACAAAAAGTTTGACAGTGTCGCAAATGATGGTTTTAGTGTCGCAAATGACCCATGTAGTGTCATGAGTCAGCCATTTTGTTTTCAGTTACTGGTCACAGAAATGCTTGGCATTTAAATTTGGGACCCTCTAGTGACACAATTCTTTTTGTGTTCACCTAGTCAAGCCCTGAGGATGCTAGTCATGTCATTTTTGTGGGGGTTAAACACCCCAGAAATATGTTTTCAAATTTTGCAATCTGCAGTGTCACAAAGTAGTGTCGAACTTGCAACACTTTTTATGATTTTTTGCAAAGTGTCATGATTTGCGACACTGCTGAACTATATAATAAATGACAGAATTCTTTGCCACCCTGCTGCAAAAGAATAGTTTGGTCTTTTGGGCTGAAATTTGGACGAAAGCCAACATCCTACAGATGTGCTTTTTGGTGGTTTAGTGACAAAATATTGTAGGGATGCAAAGTTACAATACTCTGAAGTTGACAATTTTTCCATAGACTTTTGGGGCCCATATCTCAGAAATGCTTTAAGATACGGACTTTTCATCAGAAAATGCTTAGCCCCCAAAGGGGCTAAGTGCAAAACTAGCCAGGAAAGTCATAAATAATAGGAAATTGTAATTTTTCTACGTCGTACGGTTCCTGAGATATAAAACAATTTATTATTCCAAGTGTTCATTTTCTGCTCCAGGGCCCATTATTATGCATACATTCTTTGTACTTACTGTGTTTCTCTATGCAGTTGTTGGGCAAAAACAGGGCGTGCACTTCTGTTACTGTTACAGTTAGCAATCCCACTTGTGTTTCTGTACCCATTTGCTTTACTGTTCCTGTGTCGCCACTTGTGCATTTCGCTTTGCATTTTCTTTTGCGCTTACGTTACTGTTACCATTTACGCTTTCCACTACTGTTTCTGTTTGCATTTCATTTTGCGTCACTGTGTGCATTACCATTTGCATTTGTGTACGCGCTTCCTTTTGCATTTGTCTTTCCTTTGACATCATCGTTGATGTTACTATTACCATTTGCATTTCCAATTGTTAACTGTGACCATAAGCATTATGGTTTGCATTTCTGTATTCGCTACGCTTGCATTTCCATTTGTGTTTCCTTTGGCATCATTGTTGCTGTTACCATTAGCATTTGTGTTTCCAATTGTGGACATGACTGTAGCGCATTACCATTTGCATTTCTGTATGTGCTATGCTTTTGTGTTTCTGTTTGTGTTACTGTTCACTTTGGTATCATCGTTGCTGTTACTATAACTGTTTGTGTTTGCAATTGCTTTACTGTTACTGTTTGCATCTTTGTCACCATTTGCGTTTCTGTTGCCCTTAGCGTTTGTGTTTTTGGTTGCATTTCCATTGTCGATTGCATTACTGTTTCCTTCTGTGGTGCCTTTCCTTAACTGTTTGCATTTCAGTTTGCATTTGCATTTCGTTATTGTTTACATTACTGTCACTTTCGTGCGTTACCATTTAACGCTTGCATTAGCATTGCCATTACTTCACTATTTATATACACATTCTCAAAAAGAAGGAAATGCATGGCAAAAACTCAGTTTAATGCATCAGTTAGGGTTGTTCCACAGTGACAAAGTGAGGAAATTCAATGTTAGGGTTTCCACCCTCCACCTACCAACAGGCTTTGTGGTGCGCAGTGGGATGAGTCGATCCTAACTCTCACCCCATTCTCCTATACTGCACCACCTTCACTTGTTTACGCATGGGATGGGGTGAGAGTTAGGGCCAATGACTCATACTCAACCCCAAAGCCTATTGGTGGGGTGGGGGGTGGAAACCCTAGCATCGAATTTCCTCACTTTTGTCACTGTGAACAACCCTAATGATGCATTAAACAGAGTTTTTTGCCATGATTATGTATATATATATATATATATATATATATATATATATATCCTGACACCTACTCTTGTATGGTGGTTGCCTGTGCCCTATGTATTAGTATAACATGCATATTATATATCATATAAGGTTTGTCTAAGGTGTAAAGTAAGTAAGCCAATTGGTGTGTAGGGACTTCACATAACACAGATATGTATGAAACTCCACAATCTCACATTTTACCGTGAGCACCCAGTTGCCAAAGTCCTGGATGGTTGCAGGCCTGGTGGATGTTGGAGCTTTGAGTTGGCCAGCATTATTTGCATAAAAATTAAATCTTGGAACCTGGCTTTAAACAACCGATTTTTTAACTATTTATAGTCTCTGTAGAGTGTGCAGGGGTTGCCCTGCTTTTGGCAGTAGAGCAGGATTGCCCTGCATTTGCAGAACAGCAAGGATTGCCCTGCATGTAGCAGACTGAACAATTCAGGAGGAGGTAACCCACAGGTTACAAAGGTTGAAGCTTGAGTCAGACATCCTGAATATTCAGCACATTTATCTGTTGGGCATATTCAGCACATTAAAATGGTTAGCCCACTCAGTACATTTATATGCTTGACACATCAGGTAAGGTAGAAAACTGTCACTTCTAAGTTACAAAGCACAGTTCGATGTTTACTTTCAGGGTCTCAGTTCATTATTGTGGCATTGTGGCTATGGCTGGTGGCTCCATGGGACATCTTGATCATATAGCTAGCACAGTTACATTTCAGTATGTTTATATGATACTTTTGGGCTCACATGGGTCCCCCAAATAGTTGAATTCTGCTTAGGCTCACTTGGGTCCACCAAGTAGTTATGATGCATGGGCTCACTTGGGTCCATCAACTAGATGCGATGCTTGGGCTCACTGGGTCCCCCAAATAGTCATGGTCAGCAAAGATATTACTCTGTCTTGGGCTCACTATGGGTACTCCCAGAACAGACATGATCAGTAACAGTTCCACTAGAGGGTCCACCCTCACTGGGCTAGGTTATACGCAGCAGTAGGGTGCCAACCCATGAAAGCTTTCACCAAGAACAGTACTTGGACAAGGCTGCCCCAATTTGGCAAGATTACTTTCCTTCTTGCACCAGGGGTACAACAGTACTCACTCAGACCCTCATGGTCAATCCCCACTATGAAGTCTCCTAATTATCTTCAGTTCTCTCACAACTGAGGTTTCAGCTGTCTCACAGCTGCTTGATATCATCTGATTCAGATTCATATCTTTCCCGACATGGAAGGGAGGGCTAGCACATAGAGGACATTCTGGCAACCCCAGGTTAGCAGGTTCAACATTAACTAAATGACTTCAACTCAAACTGCAATAAAATAAGAAAACCCTCCTGGATGGAGAGG
Organism: Neoceratodus forsteri; assembly: GCA_016271365.2. Classification (NCBI taxonomy): domain Eukaryota; kingdom Metazoa; phylum Chordata; order Ceratodontiformes; family Ceratodontidae; genus Neoceratodus; species Neoceratodus forsteri. The sequence continues at coordinate 954,024,271 of CM028134.1, forward strand.
CTTAGCTGGATTACCAGGCCCATTTGCTTTGCTGAAGGCCTGAGCCCCTACCCCATGGAAGGGCTCCCATTCAGATCTCTTTGATCTCTGAATCTTGAATTTGGCAAAATGCTGGAAAACACAATCTCTTATAGGGCTCTCCTGAAGCTCCTGATTAGCTGAAGCTTTTCGTGAATTGCCTCTGACTGGCTGGAGAACCTGTCAATCAAGAAAATGAATTATGCATGAACCTCACTTGATGCAGTTAGTTTGCTGTATTGGCACCTAGAATTAGGTTCCTGCAGTTCCCCACGAGCACTTGGTGAATGTCCCATGAGTTTTGCTAATGTCCACAAGTCCTGGCTTGGTTATCCTGGCTTTCCATTAGCTGTAGCTGCTTGCAGTGGCTGCTTAACTCACTGTCCTCTAAGCAGAATAGGTACAGTCTCAATCAAAGTCCTGGTGCAGCCAGAAATAATTAGATATTTATCCCAGTGCCCCAGAGTCCATAAGCTCCTGAATGTGTACTTGCTGTAACTGCACAGGGCTCTTAATTTGCTCAGTCCATTTTCCTTTCACTGCTGCCAATATTTTAGATCCCTGACATGCATCAGCAGAAAGGCTTGTTGCCCTTAGTCCCAGTATTAGTCTGGTGCAGACAGGAGTGAAGCATTGTTTATTTCAGATACCTTTCCCCCGTCAACATTTCTCCCCAACATACATGCAGTTACAATTATTTATTTAAAACATTTTATTTTCCTTTTCATTAGCACAGCTGAAAACAAGCTGTCCTAAGGGCAGACAGGCCTCATGATTATTTAAATAGACTGTGCTCAGGTTCATGAATATTTATGAGCCCTGATTTAAACTCCTCATGGATCTCTTTATTTTTCAAAAGGGTGGGCTCTCAGGGCCCTGTCTTTGGTCACCAGGTCCCACTTAGCTGATAGGATCCCAGGACCGACAGAACACTCTCTGGTTGAACTGCAAACTCGCGGTCGAGGATCAAAGGTGCCGCTCATGCCTGCATGATCCCCACTGCCCCGAGGGCATGCTTCAAGTAGGGGTCACGGTTGTGGCCTCTTGAGCCCCAGAGGGCTGGATTTTACAGGGGCTGTGACTTGGGCACCAGAGACACAGAAATTGGGCCAGAAACCAGGGAGACCAAAAAGTAATGCAGGCCATATCCTGGAGGAGCTGGAGGAGAGCAAAAGCCAGAGCTGCAAGTTGGCAGGTAAGCCCCATTTGGCAGGGAGGTTACACTAATAAAGTGCAATATTACACAATATTGATAACAGCTGTTGCCTTAAAAACAAATACATGCATACATATTTAATACAGAAAACATATATTTAAAAACATTAGTTCAAGAAAATAAAAATACATCAGATCTGAGATCAGTTGTCAACTCAGTCAAAGGAGAAGCTACAAACAAAGATAATACAGATCACAATCCTGCATCATACAGGACAGCTGAGAGGATGATGACTGAAGAAGAGAAAAATTGGCGTTTCTGAGGGACAGACATTTCCATGAGTGCAAATGCAGCTTGGCTGGCAGACAGGTGACATCTGGAAATAAGAAAGAAGCAAGGAGTGGAATGGAAAATAAGGTAAACAGAGAGAAGAGACTGCACAAGAAGAGAGAAAAGTTACCTATGTAGAATGTTATACCCAACTTTTCCTATAATGAGTGGAAATCTTAGGAAGCCTGAAGATTTTACAGAGCTATTCAAAGTTACGACTAGATTTTTAGAGCATAGAAATCCATGGACTCCAACCTTTTCTGAGATTTTCTGAATCTTTGATGGCAAGAAAAGACCATATTCTTGGAAACTGTTGAACTTTTAGTATGATTCCATATGGGGAGATTAGCAGGGAAAGTCTGGACAATATACAGTATTTCACAGTTCTGCAGCCAGTGAGAAATTTAGTGCATACTTCTGAAAGAAAGGACTATAAGATCAAAAGAGCAGTGTACTGCCTAAAACTAACCACACCACAATTAAAATTATTAATGAACACTACCATCACAAATAAATTACAGCATCTCTTTATTGTAATTTATTTGTGATGGTAGTGTTCATTAAGTATTTAACTATGGTTTGTTAGTATGGAACATTAGCTTTTGAGAAAGGAACCAGGAGGTTCAGAAACATGTGAAGCATGTGCCAAATGGTGGTTTTAACCTCTCAATAAACAGAAACTTTAACTGGTGGAGTCAAATATATATGCTGTTGTGCTTGAATAGTTGCAGTGTATGGACCAAGTTTTTCATGAGCACCACCTGCTCAGTGGGCATTTTAGTTTGTGTTGTAGTGACCAGTATTGCCTTGGGAAAAGTTGCTGAAATATAGATTCAAACAGAGATATTTTACATCTTTTGTGTATGGAGTGATCCACTATCAGGTGCACAATATGCCTCATGTACACATAAAAATGTTAGGCATGCCACGAGCTCCTATGGGAACGCCAACATATCCTAAATGAATTACAAAATGCATCACAAATCAATAACATTCTATAAATTGTAAAATCATTAGAAAATTAATGTTTTGATAAATGGAATCCATCAAAATGGTGAAAGACATGGAAGAAAAAAAAGAACAAGAAAGTATGAGGAAGGCCAATACTCTACAAACTTGATTGAAAGAAACAAAAAGGACAGGAAGACCTAAACAGTTCTGAGTGTATTGACTGGTGCATAGTAAAACATAACAAAATGGGCAGAAGGGCTGAGGTAGGTAACATAGAAACATAGAAACATAGAAGTTGACGGCAGATAAGGACCGAAGGCCCATCCAGTTTGCCTATTTTTCTACTTTACAAATGTGCCATAGTCCTTTACTCTGTCAATGGCCTATTTATTCATACTCATCTGTATTGCTCCTTATGCCTATCACATGCCTGCTTGAAGCGCTGCACTGTATTTATATCCACCACTTCCTGACGTAGGCCGCTCCATGCATCTACTCACCTTTTCTGTGAAAAAGAACTTCCTCACATTACTCTTTAATCGTCCTTCCTCTAATCCCATGATGTGTCCTCTTGTCCTGCTATTTTTCTTATATTGAAACATGTTAGACTGTTACCTTTTAATGCCCTCAAGGTATTTGAATGCTTGATCATATCACTCTCTCCCTCCTTTGCTCAAGGGTATACATATTGAGCTCCATTAATCTGTCCTCATATGTTTTCTGATGCAGAACCTGCACCATTTTGGTTGCCCTCTCTGGACTGCCTCCATTTTGTTAATGTCCTTCTGCAGGTGAGGTCTCAGTACTGCATGCAATACTCCATATAGGGTCTAACCAGTGTCTTGTAAAGAGGGATTATTACTTCCTCTTATGACTTGTGATATCCCTACTAATACACCCCAACATCCCTCTAGCCTTACCTACTGCCTTAATGGTCTGCTTGGATGATTTCAGATTTTCTGTGATGACGATGCCCAAGTCTCTTTCTTCCCTTGTGATTACCATCAACTCCCTCCCAACCTATAGCTACAAGATGATTAGCAAGAGAAGACCAAGGACAGCAATCGGGTGTGGACTTTATGTGTGGGTGTTAGTCCATTGATGCTGCGTGGTCGACTGCACCGCCAACCCACCCTCCCTCCCTGGGCTGTCCCTAGCCTTATAGGACCCAGGTGGTCACATGACTTGAGTCACATGACTGCAGTGGTTTGTAACAAAGTCCCTATTTCACCATATGTAGGTTATACTGTGTTACCACTAGGGGTCACTCATTATCCCTCCCCAACCTCCTATTTCCACTGTCCTTTTCCCCACCCTTCCTGGCCTCTACTCCTATTCAACAACTCTGATGCCCTGAATTCTCTATCTCCCTCTACTTTCCCACATGCCCTAAATGGGTTTTGAACATCCAACCCTCTACACTGTAGGCCAGCACTCAACCACTACGCTACTTTCTTAGTAACAATGGTATTCCTATATCTAACAGATAGAAACACTAACACAAGTGGAATTACTTCTAGAAGGAGAACTAGCTTATACAGAACATACAGCTAACAATATGCAAAAACACATTTTTTTAAATGGTATACTTTATTGAAAAAAAACAATGGGCTGGATATTCAAAGGGTTGCGCCATGCGCCAATAGGGTTCCTAGCATGCGCAAGTCAAGAGTATGCCATTCTGCCATATTCAGCAGGAGGCAGTTCGACCCCAAGTCAAGCTGAGCAACAGCGCAATGCTAATGAAGGCATGCTGAACTGGAGAGAACCATACCTCTAACTGCACAGCCTGATATTCAGCGGGCTGTGCAGAGTTGTCAGGTGCAACCCCCAACCTGTGCCTGCACAACTTTGAGCAAAAAAAAGAGAGAAGTCGACCACAATTAGAGAGCTGCTGCATTGCAGGGTGCAACACAGCAGCTGCCACCTGTGGGTGGCCCCGACGCATCTTTCAGACCCTCCTCCAGCCCAATCATGGGCATATAGTAACCCCTCCCCGACTGGCCCAATAGCGGCATAATAGAAGAAACCCCTCCCACCACTGGCCCGATCCCAGGCATAAGTGACAAAAACCCTCCCCGACTGGCGCATCGCGGGCATAAATGTAATGAATTCATTCACATATCTGGACTGCTTTTATGGTATGGGCTGCATGCCCATTGGCTCTTGCTCTGAACTAATGGGCTGCAGCCCCACCGAGCAGTCAGTCGGTGGGAGGTGGGGTGGCAGGCGGGCGGGATGCTGCCGCCCGCCAGCTGATGGAGGGAACGGGTGGTGGGGCTCTGTGGGTGGGTGGGTGGGGGCCACTAGATCACCAGGGTAGGTGGACCTGGGGGTGGTGGACTCTAATGCCCAATTGGGCTTGCGGTCCACTGAACCTCTAGGGATATGTTCCTGGGGAGTTGAAATCTGTTCTGCCCTGAATCGGGCTAGTGGGGATGGGGGTTTTGTCATTGATGCCCATGATCGGGCTAGTGGGTGGTGGTTTTTGTCACTGATGCCCGTGATCAGGCCAGTTGGGGGTGGGGTTTTACACTTATGCCCGCGATCGGGCCAGTCAAGGGAGGGGGTTTGTAACTTATGCCCGCGATCGGGCCAGTTGGGGAGGGGATTTTACACTTATGCCCGCGATCGGGCCAGTCGGGGAGGGGGTTCTTCTATTATGCCAGCAATCGGGCCAGCGTCGGTCCCGATGGCTGCTGCCTGGCAGGGCACCAGGCGCAAGTCCTCGGGATCGGTGCAACTGCATGCTAATGGCATGCAAATGGAGCTTAAATAGATGCAAATGGACCCCTGCACCATGCATGAATTATGGCCCCATTTGCATGTCACCTTTGAATATTGAAATTTACGCATGGCGAAATGGAACTTGCACCACTGAAACATAGAAACATAGAAGTTGATGGCAGATAAGGACCGCAAGGCCCATCCAGTCTGCCCATTTCTTTTTCTACCTTATAAATATGCCATTGGCCTTTGCTCTTTCAGTGGCCTATCTATTCATACTCATTTGTATTGCTCCTTATGTCTATCCCATGCCTGTTTGAAGCCCTGCACTGTATTCATAGCCACCACTTCTTGAGGTAGGCCATTCCATGCATCCACCACCCTTTCTGTGAAAAAGAATTTCCTCACATTCCCCTTAATCGGCCCCCCTCTAATCTCATGCTGTGCCCTCTTGTCCTGCTATTTTTCTTATATCTAAACATGTTAGACTCTTTCACCTTGTTAATGCCCTTAAGGTGTTTGAATGCCTCGATCATATCACCTCTCTCCCTCCTTTGCTCAAGGGTATACATATTGAGCTCTGTTAATCTGTCCTCATATGTCTTCTGATGCAGTCCCTGCACCATTTTGTTGCCCTTCTCTGGACTGCCTCAATTTGGTTAATGTCCTTGTGAAGGTGTGACTCCAATACTGCACGCAGTACTCCAGATGGGGGCCTAACTAGTATCTTGTAAAGAGGACTATTACCTCCCTCTATGACTTGTGATACTCCCTACTAATACACCCTAACACCCCCTTAGCCTTACCTACTGCTTTAGAGGTCTGCTTGATGATTTCAGGTCATCGTGATGATGATGCCAAGTCTCTTTCTTCCTTTGTGACTGCTAGCAACTCCTCCCAGACTATAGGTGGCTTCAGGGTTTCTCTTCCCTATGTGCATGATCTTGCACTTCTTTGCATTAAATCCCAGTTGCCACTCTTCTGACCATTTTGCTAGTTTATCCAGATCTCTTCTCATTCTGCCCACCCCATCTGGATCCTCTACTCTGTTGCAGATCTTGGTGTCATCTGCAAACAGACAAGCCTTAACCTCTAGTCCATCTGCAAGGTCACTAATGAAGATGTTGAAGAGGACTGGCCCAGGACTGATCCTGAGGTACCCACTTGTGACTTGCATCTCTTCTGACTGTATACCATTTACCACCACTCTCTGTTTCTGCCCGTCAACCAGTTTGCCACCCAGTTGACCAACTTCTGACCCACCCCAAGCCTACCCAGCTTATTTATCAATCTTCTATGTGGAACAGTGTCAAAGCTTTGCTGAAGTCAAGGTAGGCGCATCAACTGCTCCCCTTGGTCCACCACTCTGGTTACCCAGTCAAAGAAATCTATGAGATTAGTTTGACAGGACCTTCCTTTGTAAACCCATGCTGTCTTGGATCCGTGCCCCTAATGGATTCCAGGTGTTGCACTATCCTTTCCTTAAGGAGCACCTCCATAATCTTGCCCACTACTGAGGTAAGACTGACTGGTCTGTAGTTCCCTGCCTCCTCCCTGCTACCACTCTTGTGGAGCGGGATCACATGAGCCCTTCTCCAGTCTTCTGAGACCTCTCCTGTGCTCAGAGACTCACTAAACAGTTCTGCTAATGGCTCTGCTAGTTCCTCCTTTAGCTCCTTAAGTACCCTGGGATGTATGCCATCAGGTCCCATTGCCTTATCCACCCTGAGCTTAGCAAGCTCTTGTAGGACCCTTTCTTTTGTGAAGGAGTAGTGCTCCTCCCTCCTCCCTGTGTCCATGGTGCTAAGCTGTGGGCCCTGCCCTTCCTTCTCTTCAGTAAATACTGAGCAAAAGTATCTATTTAGGATAGATGCTTTACATGGTCCTCCTCCTCACATGCTCCCTTTTCTCCATTAAGCTTAGCAATACCCTCTGGACTTTCTCCTTTCACTAATGTATCTATAGAAAGTCTTGTCACCTTTTTTTACTGTTCGTGCTAGTGTTTCTCAGTTTGGGACTTTGCCTGCCTTACTGCCTTCCCTGCTTCCCTTAGGGAAGTTTGGTATGCATCCCTATCTTCATCCCACTGTGTTCCCTTATATTTCCTGAAGGCCAGCCTTTTGGCTCTGACCTTTTCTGCTACTGTATTTGAGAACCAAAGTGGTTTCCTTCTTCTTTGCACTTCCTTTTCTGTCTAACACAATGGGATGTTGCTTCAAGTATTGTATCCTTAATGCTTGCCCACTTTGCCTGTACTCCCTCACCTGTGTTTCTTTTTGCCAGGGCTAGCTTAACTCTGTTGGCCATCTTATCAAAGTCAGCTCCTCTGAAGTACCATATTTTGCCTTGAATGGATGATTTAGATAGTAGCCAAATTGAACCATACCATGTGATGGTCACTGGCCCCCAGGTGACCTTCTACCTGGAGATCTGTGATCCCTTCCCTGTTAGTCAGTACTAGATCTAGGATAGCCCTGTCTCTTGTGTGTTGTTGTACCAGTTGTTTGAGGCCCTCCCTGCAGGAATCCACTATGTGTCTAGTTCTGGCAGATGTTCCTGCTGGTATTGACCAATCTGTATCCAGCATGTTGAAGTCTCCCATTATCAGAACCTCCCTTTAGCTGTCATGTTTTGTACATCTTCTAACAGTAATGTGTCTATGTCCTCCCTGGTCTGGGGCCTGTAGACAACCCCAGTTCTTTTGGCTGTCCCATTTCCTGTTTCCAGGGTGACCCACAGTTCTTCTGGCTCCTTATGTGTATTCTGAATTTCTGTAGCTTTGATATTTTCATTGACATACAGGGCCACTCCTCCCCCTTTGCACCTCGGTCTCTTCTGAACAATACATAGCCAGGTACTGAAGTCTCCTAGTGTAGTTCCTGGTAAACCATGTCTCACTAATTGCTACTATGTCCAGTTTAGCCTCTGACATTGTTGCCTGCAGGTCTGGGATCTTATTTCCCAGGCTGTGAGCATTGTGTACATGATTTTCCATTGGCCAGATTTGGTGTGTTAGTTGTTGGGTGAGGTTTGGCATTACCCCTGTCGTCGTATGGGGAGACAAACATTTTTTCTTACCTGGTGATGCAAATGAACTGCAAACATGCTGAATCCCTGTTTGACCACTAGCTGAGGGGAGGGTGTTCTTCCCATTCGACGTATGGTGCTGCACCCTCTCCCATTTGCTAGTTGAAATATTCTGCAAAAGACGTCAAACTTCTGCCCCAATGCACTGACTCCCTCCTTAGTCAGATGCAGTCCATCAAATTTAAAGAACTTTCTCCCCAGAACTGTTGCCAGTTCCCTACAAATCTGTGTCCTTTTCCTGGCACCAGCCCTTGAGCCACTTGTTTAGCTCCCCTATCTGCCCTTCTCTGACCTTCTGTCCATCTGCTCTCTCCCAGACTGGCAGGATCTCAGAGAAGGAGATGCCGGATGAAATAGATGATAGTTTGTCACCCAGCCTGGTCAGGTGCTCCTTGGTCTCCACAACTGACTGGCTTGCGAGATCGTTAGTCCCTATGTGTACCAGGACATCAATGTTTTCTCCTGCTTTGTGAACAATTTTAGCAATGCGTCAGTGTCGCTCCATGCTGATGTACCTGGGAGACATCTGACCATTACCCTGGCTGGAGATGGGTATCACCTCCTCAAATCACGGAGTCTCCTGTGATCGAAGTTTTATGGATTTCCTGTTTGCTTTTTTGTTTTGGTTCCTGATTTGGGTGAGTTTTGTTGTGCTAGCTCCTGTGCACGCAGTGTCCTGCTCTGCAGTGTCTTCTGCCTCTTTGTTTGATTTCAGAGATAGAGGCAGATACCTGTTTGTAGTGTTTATATGGTTTTGGAGGTAATATGTTGGAGAGCAGAGAGTGATGGGACACCTGATTTACCACTCCTAACCACCTGCCAACCTCCTGGTCCAACTACCCTCTGCGGTCGAGGTTTTCTGTTGGATGCTGGGGAAATGGTGGGTGGTTCTTATAATGTATTTCCTCTTGAATATGAAATTTGAGGTGTGCAATCTCTGCCCATGCTGCCCGGAGCTGAGCCCTAAGATCTCCAATGGCCCAGGATGTAGGACAGTGTCCTAAATCCTGTAAGACTGCCCTTCTGAAAATTGTTCCACAGTACCTGCAGTTAATGATATCCATTCCAGATAAGTTGCTGGGTTTATAACCTAGTCAGAGTAATTAGAAGGAAAAAAATGCAAGTAATGGTTTGATTGTGTTTTGTTTTTGTTTAACTTGTTATAACAAGTTAAATTACTACTGCCCCTGTAAATGAGCTTCACCTTTTGATGCCCCACTGATCCGCCCCTTCCTGCTCTGCCACAGGAAATGTCACAACTGTGGTACCCTATAAAAGGAGTGTAGTGGGTGGTTGGGGATGGGGTGGGTGGCTGGGCCCTTCCCTGCCGAAAAGAAGAACCACGGATGAAAGAACAAGGAGGTAAGAGCAGAAACAATCAGTCAACAACAAATGCAGTAACCCTGAAAGCTTATCCAATGTTAGATAAAACTGTAAAACCTGTAAAGCACCACCTGTAATACTTTCAGAGAAGATATACGCTGTAAGAAACACTTTGCTACAGAGAAAAATAAAGCAATGAAATGTTAGCAACAAACAGTAGCAATCCTCTGAGTAAAAATAAAACAACACCACACAGTAAATCTGCTTAGCCAAAAGAAGTCTTAATCCTTTTCCCTGCTCTGGCAAGGTTCTATACTCTGCCTTTTAAGCAGTCTTGAAGGAAAGAGCTCAGGTGAAGCTAGGTGCCTTGGCCAGCAAACCAAGCCTTCTACCTTGAATGCTTTCAAGCCTTCATCTTGAATGCTCCACTCTGACCACTTGCAGTGGTGCAAGTTCCACTGCGCCATGCACAGTGGCTGTGTGGGGTGATATTCAAAGGAGTTGCTCAATGGCGCAACTCCATTGAATATCACCCAGCAATACCTCATGCGCAACTATTTTGTGCAGCGCAAGGGCTTGCACCACAGAATGGCGCAGTTTGAATATCCAGCCCAATGTATATAGACAATACATAGAATACAAATATCACACTATCTACACTCTAGCTACAAACAAATGTTGCAAGCAGACAGATCTGTTGTATTAAACAGACTAATGTGGTTGAGTTTGCTAGAATCTGTAAGTTCCCTTTATTCCTAGCTGTCTTCTGTTATTATTTGGTGCCTGTGGCCAGCACCTCTCAGCAACCTGGTCCTCTATATGTGATCCCAGTGTCCCCAGTGAAGCCCAATGGCTTTTGGTATCTGTATTTGTGGCTGTCCTAACCTCATAAGAGTGATAGGAGGCTCGAGTGGCCCCATCTCCTGGCATCCACCTGTGCGGTTTTCCTAATTAAGGTGATCATTTTTCCATATTTATTTATTTTATTTATTTATTTTTATTTTATTTAGTTTTTTTGACCGGTAAGTGCACTAGACAAATCCTGCCTATTTTCAGGCACGACCCGGGAGAGGGGATACAGATGAATGCCAACTGACTTTGAACCAGATTAAGCTGTTGGTGGTATTTATAGTGAATGAGGGAAATTTGGCCAGGACATCTGGAAATTCCCTACTACATTGCTGGCAGTAGGGGACTTGCTGCTGGAGTTGATTCATTGTTGGATCAGACTTGGTGGTGGACGGTCAGCATGGAGCGAGGAGAGCAGTTGAGCTGCTCTAGCAGGAAAAATGAATTCTACGATGTTGCCTGGCACCAGGTTGTGGAGAATGTTACAGAGGAAGGAGAAATTTTTGTTTCACGGAGGATTTGTCACTTATTGTCGGTTCTACAGGAACCTTATCTACTTTGGGAAACTCAGAGAGATGACAGGAACAGCTGGTGAAGCAGCTATCAGAATTGGCTCAGGAACATGAGCGAGTGAAGCAGCAATTGAGCTTATGTTGGTAAAGAGCTCCCTATGGTTACGTCCTTTTCTCCAAGCATTTCACATGAGCAGGAGTTCTGCTCCACCGGAGGTGGTTTCGAGGAAAGTTGCTTCGGATGCACAGTCAGTGCAATCCCCTACTGATGTTTGCTTGGCTGGCAGTAGTGAATCAGTCCCATTCAGTGCCAAGAGCCGTATCAGGAGGCCAATTGGCTGAGTCACTCCTGCTGTATCTCCGTTGCTATGGAGACTTTGGGAATCCCGGAAGTGCCTACTGCGGAGAGTGGGAGCCCGCTGCAACCGAACAGGTACATACACTATCAAAAGATGCTGGATTTGTTTCTAGAGCCCTCATCTCAGCACCTCCGCAGAGCCTCAACAGTCTGAGGTAAGCTGCATTTTCAAACGGAACCTTATAACCAGACGGGCGTGTCTGAATTTTCTTTTCTTAAACGATCAAATTGCCCATAGTGAAAAGGTGGGTGAGGAAGGGAAAGAGATGAGCAGCTGTAATTTCTGCAAAAGGAACTTGGGGTAATACCAGGATGCAGACTGTCTCGGGTCCCCTGAGAGACACCTCTGCCTCTGCAGCTGCGCAGGTTGTCCCCCTTTACAGCCATTAACTGAGGACAATTGGACTCCTCAGCAAGCTTTGAGTGGTGCGGTTGGACTTTAAATAATGGCTCATGGCGACCTACGCCTGACTAGGACCCAAACTGAATTTCTCACAAAACGAGCCTTCATGGCGGCCAAGGTTGCCTGAATTACCTGATACCCCTGGTAAATCGGAGGTGGAACAAAGGGAACCTGAGCCTTCTTAGGAGAGTGTCCAAATTAAGCCTTCTGATGTTTTGATTGACTTGAGACCTGAGACAGACACTCATACAGCACAAAGTATTTCTGAATCAGGTAAACCATTGATGTCTGACTTATTTTCAAAAATAAAAAGGAAGCAGCTCCACGAGAAATGCAGTAAGGTTAAGGTATAAGGGTGGTTTGGAAGTAAGGCCTGATAGGCATTATGTTGGAAATGTCTATTAAAAGAATCCTTCATTTCTCTCCCCGGAGGTTTTTGCATTTATTAATATTTCTGGTGAGGATAATTTTGATGTGAGCTTCCGCCAGCCTATGCCCTAGATTTATTTTGGGAATGGTATAATCAAGTAAAATTTTCCTTGTGAACCCCATTTCTAGTAATTCCTTTAACTAAACCATTAATTAAGTTTGTTACTATAATGTTCAGAAATGAAGGTGTGCATGTTGATGATATCTTGTATTGGTTATCTCAAAATGTGATGTTTTGAGTTCTCCAGAAGCCATTTTAGATGCTGAACAGTTTTGGACTGAGGGTTGGCGATTTAAGGTCAAGCTCAGACAGACTGATAATGGGATTCTACATATTCCAAACTCCTTTTTGTTAGGCCGTGATAGGGGTGTTTGTTTTTATGCTGGGCAACCTAGGGCCTGCTATAAATGTGGTTCCCGGACACATTTATCTAGCTCGGTGACAAACCTCATTGCAATAACTGTGGAGAGACTGGACATATAACCTTTCAATGCATGAATCACACAAAATGTGACTTGTGAAGACACAGGCCATGTTTTTGAATGTGAGGGCTGCAAAAATAAAGCCTCTATTAGCAGCCCTGATCTTTTCATTCAAAAAGCCCAAGATTTGGCCTTGGGTGTTGTTCCAGTGAGTCAGGATTCGGGTGGTGGAATGGATGTCCCTGCTTCACAACCCTTGATGGAGAAATCAGAAGTTCATTCTATGGATGCTCCAGTAGATAAATTTCCATTCTATCTCCAGTTTGTTACACTGAACAACAGGAGAATTTACTTCAGGAGTCTGTTACTTTGGTATTGCCTCAGGTGAGAAGGTCTTACAGGAATCTAAAACCTCCTTTAGTGGCCCTTCTTCTGTGGAAATGGAAACCAGTAATCCTTTCGGGTTTTATCGACTCAATGGGGTGATTCAGTTATGGATTGTCAAGAGCAAAACTCTCAACCCAGACGGGATAGCCCCCTTCCCTTGTGTGGTACAGGAAGGATATAAAGTAAAAAGAAAAGAGGCAAAAAGATAGTTAAATTCTTATTTTTTTCAACTGGCTAGTTTTAATTTGGGTTCAGTAAATGTCCGTAGTTTATTAAACTTTAAAAGACGGCAGGTCATTTTGATTATATACATAATTTTTGGATATCTGTTTGTTACAAGAAACTTGGGTGTATACTGTTGATCAGGCCAGGAATTTTCAAAAGAATGGTGCTGGCCTCTTCATATTGGTCTTTTGGACAACAATCAGCTGATGGCTTGGGGTTCCTTTTCAATTCTTATACGTTCTCCTTGATAAAATTGATAGATATGATTCCATAGAGGCTAATGATTTTAGATGGGGTGTGGAGGTCTATGACTTGTAGATTTATTAATGTGTACTGTTCACAAATAAAAGCTGAACGGTGGCGCTGTTTCAAATGATAAAACCCTTTCTAGTTACCTCATTTGAAATTTTCCTTTGTGGTGATTTCAATTGTGAGCTTAAATCGGTGGGAAGACCCCAAGGGATTCGGGAAAAATTTACTGTGAATCTCATGCATTAAGTACCTAATACATTCATCTGGGTTAGTTCATGGTAGTAGTCACCAGTGGGGGGCAAAATTTTCTTATAAAAAAAGACATATACATCCACTATAGATCACATTTTTCTGCCAGATAATCTGCCTTTTCAATTTTATACAATTCCAGTTCCTTTTCGGACCATTTATTACTCCAATGTAATTTTTCCCTGGCCCATTCCCTCAGTGGCAGAAACCCCGTGGAAGCTGAGTACTCCTTTATTAAAGTCCCCTGGAGTGCTTCATAAGATTGTTACATTACTTAAAGCATGTCTTTCAGTTTCCTTTTGTATGAGGATTTGGGACAATGGTGGGTTGATACAAAAATGATTTATGCAAGTTACTAAAAATCAAGGGAGGTCTGAGGAAAATTTTAGATTTCTCAGCTATTTAAAACTCAGGCAGCAACTGTATTATTTATTTTCTGTAGCAAATACCTCAAAATTTGATTACTCTACTCAAATTCAGACTTTAAAGCAGCAACTACAACAGGTACAATGTAATAGAGCAAAACTTCACAAGTCCTTCTCCAATTTGGTTTAAAAACAGCCCCATGGTGATCCATATGAAGCTTTTAAAAGTACAAAACTAATACCTCTTTAGTTGCATTGATAAATCAGGAGGGAAGATCAGTGGAGGATTCAGAAGGTTTACGGAGGATTATTAAGGCCTTTTACTGTCTCATGCACCTATGGTGCCCCAGTGATGAGGATATGAGGCAATTTTTGAATACAATAAAATTTTGGATTCTCATTTTGATAAATCCTTGTTAACTTGAAAATTATGAGATCGGAGATTGAAGCAGCCATTAAATCTCAAAATCTGGTATTTCACCTGGGCAGGATGGACTAACTTCCGAGCTGTATAAAGCTTTTCCCTTCGAGTTTTCTCAATGCTTAGAATTAGTTTTTAATTTTTCTCATCCGCAGTGGCATTTCCTGTTTGGTTCTCTGAAGGGCTAGTGATTTTTCTTTATAAATCAGGAAATAAAACACTAATTGAAAATTGGAGATCTATTACAATTTTAAATACAGATTATAAACTTTTACAGGAATTTTGAATAATAGGCTAAAACATTATGCAGTAACAGTACTTTCACCTTATCAGTACTGTGGACTTCGGGAAGGAAAATCCAACATGCCCATATGATCCATCGAGATTTGATTGAGTATGCTGGCCTGAAACAAAAACTAGGCTGTATTATATCAGTGGAACAAAGGAAGGCTTTTGACAGAGTCTATCGCCCATTTTATTTATGACATTACAGCATTATGGGTTCCCATGTAATTATATATTGGATAAAATTACTCTATGCTGGGGCTGTTATTCATCTGATTGTGCAACGCGTTAGTGGGAGGGGTCCATGTGCCTATTGGGGTTTGTCAAGGATGTCCCTTGAGCTCTTTATTATATTCCTTTATTATAGACACATTGATTCAATCAGTGTCACAAATACCTAAATGGAAGGGTGTTAGGTCTTCCTTATCGAAAGATCTTTACATACAGGCTTATGCTGATGATCCTTGTGTATTTTTTTCTAATTATGAGCAAGTAGCTGTGTTTTTGGAATATATGAGTTATTATTCTAAAGTGTCTAATTCTAAAATTAAAAAAAAGAGTCAGGGATTGTTTATAGGATTAGTGGTACATCTGATATTATTATTCAGGGACTTTGAATTTCGTCCTGATCCAGTAAAAATCTTAGGTTTGTTATAGGGCCACAAAATCTGCCTGAGTTAAACTGGGAAAATGCATTAGCCTCGATAGAGGGAAAAATTAATATGTGGAAACGTTGGAAATTATCAAAATTGAAAAGGGTACAGATATTAAAAAAATTATTATCCCTAGCTTATTGTATACTGCTATGGTATTTCCTTACCCATGCATTTGGAAACACGAATTTATAGTTTATTTTTTCAACTGTTATGGGGTAATAGGCTCAACCCTATTAAACGGCAATATACATACCTAGAAAAACAAGGGGCCTTGGGATGGTGGATCCGGTAATTTTTTCAATACATTATTTTTATCACAAAACATCCGCATAGGATTATCACCAATCATGACTCTGTATGGATTATCAACAAAACAGGTTTTGGTGCATTATTATTTAGCTTGGCAGGTAACCCCGCAGAAACCCCTTCAGAAATTGATCTTACCACATTATTTTTTTGTCGGTGGCAAAAACCTTTTAAATGGGGTCTAACAGCTCAAGTGGTAAGAAATAGTACAGGTCCTCAATTATATAAAATAGTAATGTCCTTATTATATCAAACTGAACGCCTTTAAAAACTGCTCCTCGATTGATATAAAGCGGGTTCTTAGAGACTGAATAATCTTAGGTTACCTGAATATATGTGGAATTTGTTTGGCTATCACTCTATGGTCAGATAAGTGTCAGAGGGAAAGCAAAGCATAAAGCATTGACTGATATATTTTGTCCCTATCCTGAGTGTATAGCTCAGGAGGAGACGATGGACCATTTTTATTTTGTTGTTCTTATGCTAGTTCTTTGTGGAAATTCCTGGCCAAAAGTGGAATATGACATGGTTATTATATTTAGATTATAACATACTAATTTTGGGTAATTATCCTCGGTTGGGGAGGTATGATATAGAGACTTGGCAAATTTTTGTTGCTGTTTAACCTATTATTTGTGGCAGGCTAGATGCCAGTGCGTATTATATCAAAAAATGATGTCTTATGATACTGTGGGATTGTTAGTGCATGGGGCAATGGAACGGATTTATCTTAAGGATTGTGAAAGGGCTACTGCTTGGAAGGTGATTAATTGGTGGAAGGACTTTACAATGTTTATTAAATATAAATAGGACGATCTGGTTAAACCTGACTTTGTTAAGGCATCAAAATATACAGGGGAGATTGTGCAGGCTTTTCTCCTTAGGTAGTATTATGTATTTAGTATTGGATGCTCATTTAGGTACCCTGATGTTGCTTTAACACCTTATTTTTGTTAGGATTTTGTACTTTAATTTTCTATTATTATAGGTATGTGAGATATAACGCTGCCAGGATGATTTTTGTTGATGTTATGAAAAAAATTCTCCACTTTTTTTATTGGGGAGGGATGCTGTTATGAAGTTCCTTCCACACAATGACTTGATGATGTAGGATTGTAACATTTTGGGGTTTTTATGTCTTCTAATTGTATATGATTTCGTGTGACTTAACACTGTTAATAATTTAATTTTTGATGTTATTCAAATAAAAATTCCCTACTCTTTTCGATAAGTGCCATGGGATCTTTAACATCCACCGAACTACCACCAATCCAGGCAGATGGGACCTCGGTTTAACGCCTCATCCAAAAGACCCCTAGTATAGCATTGTGCCACCCTGATACAGATGATGTGTTCGACACCATAGGAATTGATAGGCGACAATGCTAGGTGGTATCTGTGGAAGTCTAGTAATTGGAGACAACCTTTCTCCTTGGGCAGAGATACCATTCTGAATGCTATTCTGGTTTTAGCCCTGACCACACAAATGTGCTGACATCCGATTGCAATTTGGTGAGCCAGGAACTGGATATTAGCACTCCATTCATGCCCATAGAGAACAAAACTCTGGGCAGAATATTCATTTTATTATGTTTATCCGCACTCCAGAGGGTTAGGGATAGTGCAGCCCAATGTAGGAGGTCCTGTTTCAGTTGCTTTTGTAGAGGATCCAGATTGTTAGAAAGGAATAGTTGCCTACTCATGTGGATGTTGATGCTCAGGTATCTCAGTCCATCCATCACCCATAGACAACACCTTGTAGGGCTTTGCTTTTAAATGTGACCCAGTTTAGGGCATGATGCTTGCTTTTGAGAGGTTCAGTTTGCAGCCTGAAAATGATCCAAATTTATTGATTTTTTCTATGCTGCTGGTACTGATTTCTCAGGATCCTCCAGATGAAGGAGGATGTCATCAGTGTAGGTAAAGATTTTGTATCTACCATCTCCCACCTTCACACCTGTGATCTCCTTTTGAGGTTAAGGCACCTGGTGAGTGGTTCCAGGTGCAGGTTGAAAAAGTAGGGGACAGAGGCAACCCTGCCAGGTCCCCTCTGGAGTGAGAGGTGGGCTGAGAGTACACCATTGCAATAGATCCTGGCTGATGGGCTAGAATATAATAGTATAATCCATGCAATGAATTTTGGAGGAAGCCAAATCTCTTGAGGATGGCATAGAGAAATGGCCATGAGACCCTATTGAAGGCCTTCTACACATCCAGGGACATCAGGACTGTTGAATGCCCAGAGGTTCTTGTAGCCTCTATTATGTGTCTTAGTTTGAGCAGATGGTTCACCAGATGGTCCTGTATGAACCCCACTTGCTTCGGCCTGTAAAGCTTGCTAGACTGAGTTTAATTCTGGCCAAAAGGACCTTAGCCAGAATCTAAATGTCAGTGTTTAGAAGAGATATTGGTCTGTAACTATTCAAGTGTTCTGGGTCTTTGTCTGGCTTTGGTAGGAGAGTGATCAGAGCCTCTAGGAAAATTGGGTCCAAGGTGTTGTGTTCCATGGAGTATCTGAACCGAATGTGAGAGGGGTGTAACCACTTCAGTTGTCACGTTATAGAAATTCACTGAGAAGCTGTCAGGCCCCAGAGCTTTGTTGGCTGAAATGCTCTTATTGTTTAACCTTTCCACTGCCTCAGTGATGTTTTGATAAGCACCTGTGCCTGATCTGGGATCGGGGATGGGAGATGCACATTCTGCAGATGTTCCTGGATGGCAATGGGTTCCAGCTGTGGATCAGCACTGTATAATGCTGCATGAAAGGATTGTAAAACCACAGTTATATCTCAGGGGTTTGTGGGGTTCCATGCACAACAACGATCACAGAAAGGTGATTGCATTTGGGTGAGTGTACATAGCCTAAAATCAATTTCAGCGATGTACACTAGCGTGCAGTAAAAGAGTGTGTGAAAGAGTGAAAACACACTTATTTCTTTCTTCCATAGGGAGACAATGGGACCTGGATGTACTTCTTTTCGTGTCTCTGTATGAGTGTTATATGTTTGTTTGTTGGGCTGGCCACCCATTTTGTTTAGTAGTTTATTTTTTTTTTGTCTCTGTCTGATTTTTGTGCTTCTGTGTCTCTTTCCAGTACTTCCCAGTACCATTGTCAATTGCCCACAATAATCCTGATCCTGAAAATGTTTTCCCATTTAATAAAATGATATTTTCAGAATAAAACAACAAACCCTCCTTTCTTGTTGTGCTTTTCAGGTATGCCCTTGTAATATTTGATTAGTGTGGTAACGTAATATAGCGCTGAATCGAAAAGAGAAACTCCATTTAGTAATTATGGCAGGGCTCTGCCCCTTTAAATAAGGCTCTTGAATGAGTTTCCTGGTTTCCTAATGTTGTTATGCCTCTAGGCATGTAAAATACAGAAAGAGCTGTTTTGGTTCTTTAGTCTAGCCCTGTTGGGCTCATTTTAAGCGCTCTGAATTTGCGGCTGTTTTCGTGGATACGCGCATGGCTAGAGAAGAGACAGTGCAATTCGCCGGTAAAATTACCGCGGCAAATGTGCGCATGGTCGAAGGCATTTTGCCGTATCCTGGCTCCAAACATAATCGTTTTTTCCAAAATGAGTAAAATAGGCTGAAATATACTTTCTGGAAGTGGAAAAGGTGATTATTCTTTGTTTTGAGGGTTTTTGAGCGAGGGTTATTGCTGGACTACTGGCATTCAGGAAAATCCTGCTTGCTTCTTCTCTTTCTCCGGTATACCCCTTTAGGAGCTGGCTGGCCCTTAAGCAGCTGACTTTATACACTAGCTTAAGGTGGGCGGTTACTGTTTCAGTTGATTTTAGTTATTTATTTTAAAACTATATGTACAGCGACTGTTATCCTGAAACTGCATTTGCTTGTTAAAATAAAAGCACTGAAATGTGAAAGTTGATTATTTTACTTTGTAATTAAAGAGTTTGTGTTTCAGAAATGTTTTAAGGAGGGGCTAGTTAGTCACATGAGGTCCGGATAGTATAAAAATGCTAAGAATCAGGGTAGAGAGCTAGTTGACTCAAAGGAGTCGAACCTGGAAGTGCTGTCTCAAGCCTTCTGAAGTACTAGGGTTTTCTAGTACATATTTTGTTATTGATAGTGTTTATATATATTTTTTCTGTATTCAGTATGCTCTTTGTTTGAATAGATAATTTTCATTTGAATTTACTCCTATGAACTGTCTCCTGGTCCATCATTTCCACGCTCTGTGACAGGGTGCCAGAGACTTTGAATATTTTTATGTGGGAGGGCTGCACCCAACCCCACATCCCCTACTAAAGGATTATCAACTCCAGGGGTGTATGGGCATGTGGGGAACAAACAAAAATGTAATCCCGACTGGCGCAAAATGAACGTGCCCAGAACCGAACCCTACACCCTCCCAACCCTAACCTACCACCAACCCACCATGCCACATGGGAAGCTCATCAGCCAACCATTGAACTACACCCCCACAAACCCTTCCTCCTCCCCTTCCATCAATCGCACAGCATGGTCCCTCCTCACCCCACCCAACGCTGAGTGTATATATATATATATATAGCAACATCTTGTTGCTATATTCACCCGACTCTATCTGGTCTCAAACCTGGTGCTGTAGCACTGTGCACAGGCACCATGATTGAGCCACCCTTTTGAAAGTGCTCAGTTGTGGTCATCATCATCTCAGGCTACTGTTTGTGACCAGGGGTTTGATGGATGAGGGCAGATGGCTCTTATATCTTTGTAGCTTCTTGCTGTTTGACTCTATACACCAAGATTCTGCCAGCCTTCTAAACCTGGTCTACATATTTTATTTTGGAGTGGATGATAGTGAAATCTGCCTGATCTCTAGAGACCTGGGCATATCTGGCTCTAGCCACATTGAGCCTCAGCCAATCCTCCTGTGGAACCTGCTGAACAGTCAAATTTTCAGTGACATGATTTTGTCTAGCAGTTGATCCCCTCTCTGATTCTCCTCCATTTTGTAGTTTGCGCTAGGTGGACTAACTCACCTGCATTGTGCACTTAAAAGCCCCCAGAGCGATCCTTTATTGGACACTGAGTCGAGACTTTCTTTAAAGTAGTTCTCTGCTTTCCATGTTGTAATCTTGAGTGCCTGGGGTCCTTTGGAGGAGTTGTTAAGTCTCCATATCCCATCTTTAGCTGTGGGGCCATTGATGAAGACCATGAGGGTGACCATCAAGTTGTCCGAGATCACTCTTGTCCATATCTCACACACAAGGACCGTCTCCAGCAGGTCATAACTGATGAGGAAGTAGTCCTGCCTGGAGTAGGCATTGTGTGGGACAGACCAGAAGGTGTACCTCTGTCCTGGGTGGAGTGTTCTCTATACTACATCACATAGACCCTGAGAATGTTGGAATTCCTTGGCCCTTCTCTGGTTTGAGGAGAGACCTTTTTGGGGTGAAAGGATCTATCAAGGTGGTTATCTGGTACCACATTCAACTCCCCCATTATGGTCTGAATTTGCCAAGAACTTTGATTTGGGCCATGATTCCTGTGAAAATATGCAGGTCATCAGAGTTGGGGCTGAATATGGACACTAGCATGACTTCCCTTTTCTTGAGGTTCCCATTGGCAATTACATATTTTCCTTCAGGGTCCCTGATTATGTTAGATGGGAAGAATGAGATGTCCCTGCAGATCAGAATTTATGTCCCAGCTCTCTTTGTGTCATTCCCTTAGGCTATGACCTGCCCACTCATCCATGTCTCCAAAGGTTCACCTTATCGGAGACTGTATGGGTTTCTTGGAGGAATTCTATGTCAGTTCTGATGCATTTTAGATGGTGAAGATCTGGTGCCTTTTTGTGCCATTTGGGCCCTTGAAATTCCAGGATTGGAATTTTATCTAGTGCTATCCATTAGGCAAGGACTGACTGTCTGAAGCCCTGAAGGACATTAGGATGTTGTGATTGGGGATTTTGTGCTCTCTGCCAGGTCTGGGCTTTCTGAATCTGGCTTTTGCCCATGCCCTCCACAACTGTGAGTCCTTCCCAGTTCGTGTGAGATGAAGTTGCTGAGAGGTGAGGCAGGGAACCATGTTACAACACTAGTCAATATAAGATACTTACATGACAGCCTAGGATCTGATCTATCTAAAAACACAGACAAACAAACTACACTATTTACAAAGAATAACAGGATTCTATGTGATAATGGTGATCACAAGACTGCAATCATCATTAAGGTGAGTGTACTTCACTGAAAATGAAAACAGCAATGTACAGTCTCAGCAAGGCAACTCGCTTTAGTATTTATGCATAGGGCTTCACTCCGCCTCTGCCTCGATTGGGGCTTTCCACCCCGCACCTCGCTAATAATAACAAACTCTGGGGTGCATGTAGGGAGGAGAACCTCCCAAAACACTCAACACTTGCTCCAAAAGCACAATATATTGTGCCCTCCCAGCCCCGAACCCTGCACCCTCCCCACTGGATACCCAATAACAGTAATGGTGGGGTAGTCTTAGAAGCAGTGCTGGAATTGGATAAGGACTCATATGGGGTCCCATCATGGATGCCTCCCCGGGTTAAGGGCAGTAGACCAGATGCCAGGTCCATGAGGGGTCTGATCACAGTCTTTAACTCCACTATCTCTGATTGTCTCTTTAAGTGCTTCGCTAAAGAAGCTTGCATTGATATCTCTGATTGTATGTTCTCCTGTGTATGTAAGGCCCAGGATGTGGAAGTATGGGCTTAGTGAGGGTAATGATATGCCACCAGGTGCATCCCAGTGTTATATACATGTGTTGCTGTGTGGTTGGGAGGACTACAAGTGGGCTTGACCCGTGTTTCACCGACTGGGATGTTGTGATATTTACAGCATGGGTAATCCCTCCCTGATGGGTTTGGTTTGCCCACCCATCCTTGCAGCACCTAGGGCTAGTGATAGTCCTTGATCAGCCCCCATATTTAACTCCCAAGCTGGAGGGACTGGAGGTGGGAGGCGATGCACTATGTGAGTGGGGGGGGTCAATAGATGGCCTAGTGTCGGGTTTTGGCCAGTCCTCAGGGCAGAGGTGATTATGAATAGGATTATAGGGTGGGAGGCATGGGGAAGTGGTTTTGTTCACCCTGGAGTCTGCCTTCCCAGTTGGAGGGCTGGTGGTTGTTGGCCAACCTCAGAGTGTTGGTGAGGATTGAAGGTCTGGGCGGGTGAGGTATGCTAGTTGGTTGAGGCCTCCAACCCTGCACCCCTGCAGTTGGTGGGCTGTTTCCATTAAACACGTTGTTGTGACTCTGTAACATGACTTGTCTTCAGTTTGACAGTCTAGGAGAAGCTCTGCTTATCCATTGGCTTCCCTTGCACTACTCTGCATCCCTCTTACCCCAGTAAGCTCTGACTGTGAGGTCTGAATACTAGTGTGTGTCATGGGTTACTGGGTAGTGCTTTGAACACCATTCTGCCCACTGGAGTTCAAGACAAGAACTGTCATGGGAATCTGGGGCCTGATACTTGATCAGGTTCCCCCTCACCTCTGTTATCCCTCATGGGTCTACCTGCCATTCATCACCTGCCAGTGGCTGTCCTGAAGAGCACTGGTAGCTATTTCAAACTCTTTAACTAGGTAATAACATCCCTTCTATAGGTAGGTTCCCCGTGAGCTGTCCCATCAAAAGTGCAGGTACTGACTCATTGGAGTGATAAGCACTGGAAGGGCAGTGGGGAGGGGTTTGTGACTTTGCCACTGGTTCGTTAGAGGTTAGAATGCAGTCAGGTATATTTCATGGCCATTCATCTTTACCTTAAAATTAACCTCCCAAAATTCCTCCCCAGTCCTCATGTCCCTCCTAACCTGATTTTAGCCCACCGGATACCCCTAGGACAAGCCCCACTCTTCATTTATTTCCCATCAGTTCCCATTCCTCCCAGGTGACCCTAGCATAGCAGCTGGGTTGCTGGAGGTATGCTATAGGCTCCTCTAATTCCAGCTCTCCACAGTAGTCTCTTCACTACTACAGTGCACCTCAGTTTGAGAGGGCTGGTGAGAAACCACCAAGAAAGATTGTGAAAGCTGTCTAATACCTTTAAATTTAACATTAGACCAAATTTTTATTGCAGTTCCCCATGTTGTCTTGTCTCCCTCTGAAGTTGTGGCCCCATCACCTGAACCCAGCCCTCCCCAATTACATTCGAGTATCTTGAATAATGGTGTTAGTTCTGAGTTCCTTAACAAGAGTTCATTTCTGCTGCAGACAGTTCACTTAGGTCAAGGATCCCCATTGGCCTGTGTCCCATATCCAGGTTGCAGCTCAACCATCTGTTGGTGTTACCTCTCATTGGGGACACAGCACAAAGTTGGTTGGTGGTGGATTGCAGCTCCAGGGACCTCAGGATAATCCAGTCTGCAGGTGAGGCATTAAGGAATTTTGTCTTCTTGCTCAGGGACTGCCTTCTTGTAAGAAAGGGAGTGTTTGAGGGAGGGTCCAGTCCAGAACGCAGTGTCTGTCCCAAGAGATGCATCTGGAATGGAAGGGTGAGTTATTTTAGCAGGGTTCCATGCGAGATAAGATGGCCATCGGTGCAAAGATGTGAGTTCCATACAAAGAGCCATAAAAGAAGAGTTGGGGTGTGGTTAGAGTCCGGGCTATCTGTTTAGTTCTGGCAGCCATGTTGTCCGAAAGTACTGTAGAATGGTATCCCATGCTGTTCTAGCATATGCTAAGTGGCAAGCAAGTCAAACTCTAACAAAAGCCCTAGTTCCTTTTAAGTGAGATGAAGTGAACTCAAGACAGAACACATTAATCTCCACACAGTCCTGCTGTGTCTGACTAACTATTCCTCATTCTGTCCCTTAAACTACCATTGATATTGTGCTTAGGCTCAGGCCTTCTGCGGGGGGCTCATGCATTGTCCATTGAGCTGTCCTGCATTTCTACAAACCCCTGCAAGCAATGTATCCCCTTACCTCCAGGTAGAAGCAACTCCGTACCTTCTTGCATTTTGTAGAATTGGCTCAGATTCTTTGTTGGTTGTGGTTCCGGCAGGGTTGCCCAGGTGGTCTGCCAATAACCAGATCGATCTTTAGCTGGGTGGTGAGTTTTGGTAGTTCACTTCTTGCCAGGGCTGCTGAATCATATTCCTTCTGTCCCCATACTGTGTTGACAACCAAGTGGGCTCGGTATAGCATTTGGTACTTGACGCTGACCTTTGTAGGGTTCTCTTGAGAGGCTTGAATTCAAGTTGCCAGTCCCATACTTTGTGGGAAATGTCTGTGAAGATGTGTACCTAGTGACGTTGCCAATGAATGTCACCCTTGAGCTGCATCTGGTCTTATAAGATCATAAGAACATAAGAACTTGTCAGGAAAAGTGGACCATACAATCCATCTAGTCTGCCCAGATTGCCTACCCCTTATTCTGTTCTTCTTCTGAGATTATCGCAGTAGTTGTTCTACACTGGCTTAAAAGCAGTGACTGTTTTGGCCTCCACAACCTCTGATTGTAGGCTATTCTAAGGGTCCATCACCCTGTCTGTGAAGTAGAACTTACGAATATTGATTTTAAACATTTCCTGGTAGTCTCAAACTGTGCCCCTCATTCACATGATCTCATTTCAATGAAAGCGTGTTCTACTTGTATCTTATTTATGCCCTTTATGTGTTTGAAGGTTTCTATCATATTGCCTCTGTTTCTCCTTTGCTCAAAGAGTCTTGAATGTATCATTTTACCCTGAAGTTCATGCACTGGATGATTATTGCCCTCAATTTACCAGAAGATGGTGGCTCAGTATGGGTCGACTGGTGTGAGCTCTAAATTGCATAGGCAGAGCCCAATCTTAGGGGACCAGCCACCTCCTGGAGGAACTTCTCACACAGGTGAGCAGATTCCTGCCTTCTGACTTTTCAGGACTCCTACCAGCACCAAGTTGTTTCTTATGTGCCGTGCCACCTCTTCTTCTGCCTTATATTCCAGCTTTTCCACCATTTTCTGAAGTACTCTGATGTGGGTCACTCTTTCTGCTGGTTATTCTCACCAGGCTGATGCAAGTTTCTGCATCCCCGACTCAGATTCTGAGAGCCTCCAGGGTGGGTTTGATATCCTTCAGGTCACTGGCCATTCCTAGTACTGATATTTTAATCGTGACTATATCGACAAAGAAACACCCATTCAGTCAGTAGCCAGCTTTCCAGCCTGGAGTTCTTTGGTGAGTTGGGGTTAGATCCTACTTTGAGCCTTTGTATGCTGGCACCCTGGTGGACTCAGGGGTCTCAGAGGCTATCTCCATGGATATGGTTGGGTCCATCACTCTGATCTATTTGCTTCTATAATATGCAGGTACTACAATGTTAACTGTCTTCTGGACTATCTTTATTTGTTGAGAACTGATGGGTTTTGGCTGAAAAAAGCTATTTTAGGTCCTTGAGTAGCGGAGCTGAAGTAAAGGTGACTTAGCTTAGTCGGACACATCACGTGACTCTGCAAAAACAAATTATGGAATTAGGTGACTCCATAATCAGACTCTGTGATTCAACAGTATGTGACCCAGGCAAAAGTAACAGAATGCTGTCATGTTTCCTGAGGGGCTAAAATAGTGAATATTAAGAATTCCTTAATACTAAAACAACTGAGGCCAAAACTCACTTCTAGCATCAATAAAATGGGGCATTGTGTGAGTAAGATATATGTTATAACTTATTTGTAATTGAATAATGTAAGGCTATTGAAAGGAGGGATGGATCAGTCCTCATGTCTGGTGCTACTAGTACCTTTTTGGCTGGAAAAGAAAAGCATATTCATAATAAATACACACCTAAACAAATCGTGAAAAGTGAGTGTCTTAAGTTCTTTGATTCATGGAATGACTTTAAGAATAAAAATTGTTTATTCGATAAGGATAGATTACACTTAAACAAGTCCAGTGTATCTCTAGTTGGTAATCAAATAAAAAGAACTAGGAAGTTTTCATTTAAAGTGAACACCCAGGAAGGATATGAAGATGATATCCGTAGTACTAAGGGTCCACTTGAAATTGAATCATATAGGTAGGTACAAGTTTATTGTTCGATCCCTTTAAAATGATCATTACAGTATACCAAATGAATATAATATACATCATTATATTTCAAAATCTTGATCTCAGGTATCAAACATCCTCTCATAAAAGGAATATAAATACAGTAAGGACAGATAATAAAACAATTCTGAATACACAACAACATAAAGACAAGACTAAGCCTTTTTCAACATCCTATGTCTAATTTTTTGTATCGAGATTAAGAACTGTGCTACTCAGATAATTAAGAATAAAAATAGTTTATTCAGTAAGGATAGATTACACTTAAACAAGCCAGTGTATCTCTACTTGGTAATCAAATAAAAAGAACTATGAAGTTTTCATTTAAACTGAACACAATAGGAAACTGCAGACCTGTCAGTTTGATCTCTGTGGTAGGAAAGTGATGGAATCCTACTGAAGGAAAGAATTGTTGAGTACCTAGAGGCCAGTGGGCACAGGACCCAAGTCAGCATGGGTTCACAGTGGGAAGTTCATATCAGACTGAATCTAATTGATTTCTTTGACTGGGTGACCAAAGTAGTAGACCATCGAGGGGCTGTGGACATGGCCTACCTAGACTTTAGTAAGGCATTTGACACAGTTCCACACAAAAGATTAGTAGTCAAATTAACCAGCCTGGGAGTGCATCCCAGGGTGGTAGCCTGGTAAAACATTGGCTGAACAACAGGACACAGAAGGTAATTGTAAATGGAGTTCACTCTGAAGAAAGAGGGGTTACTAGTGGGGTACCGCAGGGTTCAGTACTAGGTTCAGTCCTTTTAATGTCTTTATAAGTGACATTGCAGAGGGACTGAAGGAGAATGCCTGTTTCAGATGACACAAAGATCTGCAACAGGGTTGATACACAAGGAGGCATGGAAAGGATGAGAAGGGACTTGGCAAGGTTGGAGGAATGGTCAGAAGTTTGGCAGCTTGGATTCAATGCAAAAAGTGCAAGTAATGCACCTGGGAAACAAAAACCCAGGGAAGATTACACAATGGGGAGGTAGTAACAACAACAAAATGGAAAGGGACCTGGGGTAATCATATCAGATGACCTTAAGGTTGGCAAGCAATGAGAAGGCAGTAGGGAGGGCTGAGTGGATAATGGGATGATAGGGAGAGGTATCACCAGCAGAAAACAGGAAGTTGTTATCCCCTGTACAGACAGTTGGTGAGACCTCATCTGAGTACTATGTCCAGTTCTGGAGACTCCATCTCCAAAAGACATATACAGGATGGAGGCAGTTCAGAGGAGGGCAACTAAAATGGTTCAGGGTCTGCAAGAGAAGCCATACGAGGAGAGACTAAAGGAGTTTAATATAAGCCTCTTGAGGAAAGAAGGGAGAGGAGGACATGATAGAATAGAGTATCTCAGTGGAATCAACAAGTCCAAGAGGTAGCATCTTCAGAAAAGAGATGTGCAAGAACAAGGGGACACAATCTGAAGATAGAGGGGATGACTCAGGGCAATGTGAAACATAGAAACATAGACTTTGACGGCAGATAAGGACTGCTTGGCCCATCTAATCTGCCCATTTCCCTACTTACAGGATAGGCCGCAGATCCTAGTTAACCAACAGCCTATTACTTCCCCCACAAGAATTGCCTTATGTCTGCCCCATGCATTCTTGAATTCTCCACAGTTTTAGACCCCACAACCTCTCAGGAAGGCTGCTCCATGCATCCACTACTCTCTCTGTGAAAAATACTTCCTCACATTGCCTCTAAACTGTCCCCCTCTGTCTTTAAATTGTGTCCCTTGTTCTTGCACATCTCTTTTCTGAAAGATGCTACCTCTTTGGACTTTGTTGATTCCACTGAGGTACTTAAAGTTTTAATCATGTCCCCCTCTCCCTTCTTTCCTCAAGGGTATACATATAGAATTATGGGGTGAATTCCATCAGGCCCCATTGCTTTGTCCACCTTCAGTTTTAGGAGTTCTTGCAGAACCCTTTCTTCTGTGAAAGGACTGGGATCGACCCCTATCAAGAGTGCTTCTGTTAATTGGATTAGGCACTTTCCCCTCCTCTTTTGTGAATACTGAGCAGAAATATCTGTTCAGTATCCTGCTTTTTCACTGTCCCCTTTGCCCACCCACCGCTCATTCTATTCAGTCTCACTCATCCCTCCCTTTGTCTTTCTACGCTCACTGATGTACCTATAAAAGGTTTTATCCCTCAACCGAGTTGGCTAACTTTTCCTCAGTTTGGGCCTTTGCTATTCTGACTTCCTCCCTGCTTCCTTCTGCCTTAACTGGTACAGCTCTCTGTTCTGCTCCTTCTGTGTTTTCTTATACTTCCGAATGCTATCTTTTCTCCTTGACTTTCCCAGCCACCTCTTTTGAGAACCATAGCGGCTTTTTCTTTCTTTTTGATTTGTTTATTTGCTTCACACAAAGGCTTGTTGCCTCTGTGATGGCAGTTTGATGATTCCCATTGTTGCTCCACCCCTTCTAGCCTGTTTGCTAGTGCTTTTCTGAGGCACTCTCCCATCTTGCCAAAGTCAGCCTCCTGAAGTCCAGTACCTCACTTTTGTATGGCTTGACTCTGCAGCTGAGTTTAACGTGAACCACACTGTTTGATGGTCACTTGATCCCAGATGACCACCCACTTCTAGATCTGAGATCCTCTCACTGCCCCCATTTGAGAGTATAAGGTCTAAGATTGCTTCTCACAAGTGGGTTCTGAAACTAGCTGTCTGAGGCCTGCCACCTGTAGGGCATCGAGAATGGTCCTGTTTTGAATGTGGCTGCAGCAAATGTGCTCCAGTTAACATCTGGCATATTCAGGTCCCCATCAACAGTATCTCCCTTTCTGTGCCATCCTAAGAATGCCTTCTATCATATCCTTGTTCATTCCTCCCTCACCCTGACATGGGGTCTGTACATAACCCTTGTGCGGATTGTGGTGCCCTTTCCAGTCTCCAAGGTGACCCACAGTGCCTCCTCCTCCCTCTTTGCTCTTTAGTTCAGTTGCTTTTATCCCTTCCTTTACATAGAGAGCTACTCCTCCCTTTCTCCCCTGCCTGTCTCTCCTGTAGGTTATGTACCCTGGTATGTTAACATCCCAGTCATGGTTCTCTGTGTACCATGTTTCTGTGACTGCTACAATATCCAGGCATCCTCTTTCATCAAGGCTCACCAGCTCAGGGAACTTGCTGCCCAGACTACGGCATTGGTACTATTACCTCCATTTCCTGATGGCCTTACTCCTTTTTGCCCCATCCCTGTCCTTCTCGCCATTGTCACTTTCCCCATTTACCCTGTTCTTTTCCCTATCGACACTTATGTTGGTGTGTTTACCGTGACTTTACTAACAGGATTTTTTTGGGAGGCTCTGATTTCCTGCTCCTTTTCCAGTGCCTCCCTTGGCTAGTTTAAACTCTTGCCAATGAAGCATTTAAACCTATCACCTAGGATCCTGGTTCCCTCCTGACAGATGCAGCCCATCATGCCAGTATAGGCTTGCATCACCCAGGTGGACCCCAGTCCCCAAATGAAGCCAAATCCCTGAGCTCAACACCATTTTTTTAAACAATGATTGAATCCCATGGTATGGAATACCCTAGCCTCTGCTATGCCATTGATGGGCAGCACCACCAAGAAGGTTACCATACGTGCTACTTGTCTAAGGCCCCTGCCCAATTCCACAAACTCTTCCTGAACTTTCTAATCCTTTCTTAGCCAGGTCATTTGTCCCTAGGTGGACAATGACATGCCAGCTCCCTCCCTGTGCAGCTGCTACAGCTATTCTGAGGATTCTCTCCTGTCCCTCCAAGCCATGGCACCAGGCAGGCACCTTACCTCCCTCTTCCTTCCTCTCCTAGTTCTACCTTTCCTAACAGTGGAGTCCCCACCAGGAGTTGTTTCCTTCCCCTGCCACCCTCCTGTGGGTCTCTTTGTGAAGGTTCCCAGCATCCTCCTTGGTCTCCACTGTGGATGCCTCCATAGAGGAACCACACTTGCCAGAATGGATTAGGAATTGTAGAGAGGTACAACCAGAGGGATGTGCCTGTTCCACCACCATCACCCTCCCTGAGCCCACTGTGGTCCAACCGCCCTCTTTCTTGGCAACCTCTGAGGTAACGGCAGTGGCACTGGTGGTCCCTGGATGGAAGAGGAGGTCCCACAAATCCTCACCAACGCAGCCTGGAGATGAGCAACCTCCCTCAGCCCAGAGAGGTGCGGCAGATGGGACAACACCGCATCCTCCAGAATGTCTCCCAGAAGACTGCTGCTCCACAGCCACTGCACTGCACCACTCCCATCATGTCTTATTTCTGGCCCCTTAACTGTTTGGAATTCTTACTCTTTCTTCTGTTTTTTTTGTTTCTCTCTCTCTCTCTACTTACTTCCTGCCTGTGTGCCCTTTAAGCTCCTGATTGTCCTGTTCTGAGACAAG
Source organism: Neoceratodus forsteri (assembly GCA_016271365.2). NCBI lineage: Eukaryota > Metazoa > Chordata > Ceratodontiformes > Ceratodontidae > Neoceratodus > Neoceratodus forsteri. The sequence continues at coordinate 954,055,385 of CM028134.1, forward strand.
AATATCCTATATTTCTCAGGAGGAAGTATTTTTCACAGAGAAGGTGGTGGACGATGGAACAGCCTTCCTGAGGAGGTTGTGGGATCTAAAACTGTGGGAGAATTCAAGAATGCATGGGACAGACATAAGGCAATTTTTGTGGGGTAGGAAGAAATAGGCTGTTGGTTAAATAGGATCTGCAGCTTATCCTCTAGGTAGGAAATGGGCAGACTAGGTGGGTCAAGCGGTCCTTATCTGCCATCAAAGTCTATGTTTGTATGTAACTAGTCTGCATCTGTAAATAAGATATTTAATAGTGCATTTTACTGACATTAGGCAAGGAGTACAAAATAGGGAAAGACATTTCTTTCTAGTTTTGTTATACCAGACACAATTTAAGATCACACGTCCCAGTTTTTTTTTTATATCTACTATTGCAACAGCATACAGAATCTTTAGTATTAGAGTTATTTTCAAACCATGCCATAAGTACATTAGATTCAAACAATCCAAATTTCAATCTGGCATACATTTTCCCACCTAACATACAGGATCTTTAAGGACAACTAAATAATATCTAAATTAGTGCAAGCAGTTTTTGTTGTAGTACCATTTTATGAATCTAGCTTGTTGTATAACAGCTAAATCTTGACACACACAATGATTAGTGATTTTGTTCAGTACATACTTAGTACATTTTACACTTAACTTGATATTATGCTTTGTATAGTATAACAAGACATTCAGGCAGTATAAATTAAGTAATTTGTTACACATTTCAACCAAGTCATATCCTTACCATCCCATTGATTCCACCTTAATTTTCTTGCAAGCATAGCCTAGAGGGCCTATCATTTTCTGAGTGTAAAGTCTAGACCAGAAGTTTATTAACCTAGCATCCACATAGGTCTGCAAGTTATCTAGGCCAAGTTCAGTCCTTATGGAGCAAGCTGGGGTGGATTTATTTAAACCTAAGGTTGCTCATAGAACCTGAATTGCAGGCTTTGCTAGAATGTCTACTCCTGATAGTTGCCAGCTTTTGGCTCCATATAATATTTTAGAATTATTTTTAGCATATAAAGACTTTAACAAAGGGTCAATTTAATGTCCGCCATATAGGTAATTAAATTTATTAAGTCCCAAAACTGCCACTCTATCCTTGGTAGCAAATTTGTCCAAATGTGATTTCAGTGGAAATTCCATGCAAAGGTAATACCAAATAAGTATAGCTCTTGACAACTTCTAGCTACATGGAGTTAACTACTCAATTATATTTAGTTCTGCTAGCATCAACAATCATGATTTTAGATTAGAGGCATTCATTTGGAAATCTAATTTGTTTGTGTAATCAGCTAGAATAATATTACATTTTTCTGTAAACCAGAACAAATCAGAGAGAATATCATCAAGTTCTCGGCATACTGCGAAGACTGGGCAGAGAACTATGCCAATTTTTGGAGAATCCATAGAAGGATCCCCAGAATCAATAAGAGTTCATTAATATATATAATAAAACAAAAACTGAGCAAGAATACACCCTTGCCTTACTTCCTTGTTAGTCGGAGAGGGGTCGGTAAGCTGGCCCCTCAAATGCACTCTAGCCAGAGCCCTTGTCCAGGAGTAAAGATTTCTAATTATGTTAATCAAAACTTGGCTATGCCCCACCTTTTCATAATGTCCCAGAGGGTATATCTGTTAAGGGAATCTATTAAGGCAGTATACATTTTGACCTCCTATTTTATAATATTTCTTCACAATATTAGAGAAAACCAAACAGTTGTCTACAGTGGAGAAGTCTTCTCTGAATCCCATCTGATATGGTGAAATACCACCCACTCTATTTATTTCTTGTTTTAGTTTAACTAAGAGGAATGAAGAAAATATGTTTGCCATAATATTGGTTAAGCTTACTGGTCTATACATTCTTGGGTCTTGCTTATACCTTTTTTAAAATTGGCACTATTATTGAGCCCTCCACTGAGCTGGGGGATATACTTTTCTATGAAGTATTTAGAGAAGAACTAGGCAACAAAACCTGCCCATTGCTTGGCCATGCAAATAAAACCTTGGCTGGCATCTTGTCCAGGCCAGGTGCTTTAGTTATTTTAATCCATAAATGGCAATCAAGTCCTCTTGCTTATCAAAACCTGAAAAGGATGCGGAGATCATTGTTGAGTCTAATGCTATCCAAAAGTTTTAATTAAAGGATCAAACATTATGTTCATAAAGTCACATTGTCAGTCTTCAGGGGAATACAAACTTTAATCTCCTGGTTATATTGATTATAACCCTTACCTACAAGTGCCCAAAAGGCTTGTTGTTTGTTATTATTAATAGTAACCAGCATATGATCCCATTGAGTCCTAAATAAATTTTGTTTTGTTTTTTTGTGTCAAGGAATACCTTATACACTTTTCTTTCTAATTTAAGTCTAGAACAGAGCTTTTGATTTTGTGCTATTTTGAGAGATCTCAAGAGGGTACTCAGTCTCTTCTTCATAACTTTGCAGTCCCTAGCAAACCAACTCTTTATCTCTATTTTTTCTTATTCATTGTTTTCATTACATAAAGTAATTGAGAAGCTTTTTCTATCACCTCATATTGCTTGTGATCCAAGCTAACCAAGGGCTCCAGGGTACAAAGATCAGGAAAATATGTATCTAAAGATTTCAGAAACAGAACTGTAATATCTGGTTCCACCATACTGTCTTCGAGGCTAGGCTCATAAAATGGATGGACATATTTTTGACTACAAGTTTCTTTCAAAACTCACTTTGCAACATAATTGGAAAGTGATCACTTCTGATCTAACCCAAACCTTTGGTCATCTCAGAACTTTGGTGAATCTCACCAGAATGCCAGATCCAAAACTGAGGAACCCTGTCTGAATAAAAGGTTGGTGCACCAGTGCTGTCACCTTAGTTCTCCCAATTAGTGGAAATAAATAATTGAGTTTTGCATTGCAAGTAAGCATAGACCATTATGATTTACCTTACTATCCACTGAGAGCCGACAGCAGTTGGATGACGAAGGATACATCTAGTTTAAGACAGAATTTTCTCACAGACCATCATATGAACCAAATCTGGCATTTAAGTTACCAAAATAAGTAAAACATCTGCCAGTAATTTAACCTTCATTTCTGTGATATCCTGACTAAGGATTTCAAATGTCTGATGCATAAAACTTGGAATTATAAACAATAATACAGATGTCCCAGCCTTTTAGGTTAATTATTAAGTATAATTTGTTGGATTTTAATAATTTCACAAAATTAAATAAAGCTAATTTAACAAATGTTACAAGTCCTCCTCCCCTCTTCTATCCATCCTTGCAGACTTTTCATAAAACTCTGAAAAGAAGATATCCATTTAATCCTTGCAGGGCCTCAGACTGATATATCAGTCCAGAATTCCTATACATTCTAATTCTGTCAGCAGCCTAAGGGTTAAATCCTAATGTGAACTATGTTTATGCCATGTTTCCTGAAGGCATATAATGGAAAAATTGTTAATTGACTTCATCCCTCTGTATCTTGAAATTTAGACTCTATACTTGCAAAATTCCAGGATATAACAAAATCTGGAGGTACACAAACATCATCCCTAATAGTGTAGCTTCATCAGTTGCCTAAAGTTCAGGGCTAGAAGAGGCATAAACCCACCTTGAAGCAGTCAATTACTGAAGCTATCATTGAAACCTGATAATGTCATATAGAGATTAGCAATGGGTAGTTGAAAACTATAATTGTGAGTTGAAATAACCATCCCATTTCCATTTTTAGTAGTTAAAGTCACTTCAGGTTGAATGGTTTTAATAGGGTCCCAAACAGATTCATCCACCACATAGAGGCCCATTCTGTCCAGTATAGGGATTTTTCCAAATGTGACTGGCTACTGCTGCATTTTTACAGATTATATCAATTTGACCATCTCCAGAGAAACGGTCCCTTCTCTGTAATCTAAGAATCCTTCCTTCCCAAACATTTTACTGAAAAGTTACAAAGTAATGCGATAAGTGACCAATCAGTTTCTCTGATTTGCTTTTGAAACCATATAAACTACGAGTCATGAGTAAAGAATCCTAGTACAACCTGACATTAGCTGATGGATGGGGATCAAGAGGTAGCTTGACAGATTTTGATTGAATGCCTCAAGATTAAGAAGGTGATTGTTTCTCAATAGGTAGTGAAGAATTCTTAGATGTGAGCTACATATATCAAAACTGTCAATGTATATAGCCTCTGATAAGACTGTTCCTTACCACATTAGAGATATCCTCAGTTACAAGAGAAAGACCTAGGTCTGCCCTATAAAGATTCACTATCTTATCCTTCAAGGAGGAGGGGATTCAGTCTCTTCTTTTCCTAAGCCAAATATCCTGGGATGTAGAAGAGGATTTTTTGTTTATTAAACCCTACTGACCCTGCCCTGGGCTGATCTATGTTATCATTACCCTAACCTTAGAGTCATTCACCTTATTTGCATCCTGGAGTGTTACTACAGGGGTACCCCAACAGCTAGTGAACCCGACTGTATGAAGGAGTCCTTCAGGGCATCCCAATCATACTTATCCATGGTTGATAAGGCACAGCTCATCAGCCCACCACTGAACTACACCCCACAAACCCTCCCTCCCTCCCTCCCTTCCACCTGTTGCACAGTGTGGTCCTCCCACCCCCATGCGAGTGTATATATAGCAACATCTTGTTGCTATATTCATTGACCCCCATCTAGTCTCCCACCTGGAGCTGTAGCCCTGTGCACAGGGACCATGATTGAGCCACCCTTTTGAAAGTGCTCAATTGTGGTCATCATCATCTCAGGCTACTGTTTGTGCCAGGGTTCGATGGGTGAGGGGCGGATGGCTCTTACAGCTTTGTAGCTTCTTGCTGTTTGACTCTATACACCAAAAGTCTGCCGGCCTTCTCCCCTGGTCTACATATTTTATTTTGGAGTGGACGATAGTGAATTCTGAATGATCTCTAGAAAGCTTGGCATATCTGGCTCTAGCACATTGAGCCTTAGCCAATCCTCCTGAGGGAACCTGCTGGACAGTCAATTTTCCAGTGACATGATTTTGTCTAGCAGTTGATCCCCTCTCTGATTCTCCTCCATTTTGTGGTTGCCACTAGGCGGACTAACTCACCCTGCATTGTGCACTTAAAAGCCCCCAGAGGGATCCTTTATTGGACACTGAGTCGAGACTTTCTTTAAAGTAGCTTCTTTGCTTTCCATGTTATAATCTTGAGTGCCTGGGGTCCTTTAGGAGGCAGTTGTTAAGTCTCCATATCCTATCTTTAGCTGTGGGGCCATTGATGGAGACCATGAGGGTGACTGTCAAGTTGTCCAAGATCACTCTTGCCCATATCTTACACACAAGGACTGACTTCAGCAGGTCATAACTGATGAGGAAGTAGTCCTGCCAGGAGTAATCATTGTGTGGGACAGTGTTCTCCATACTACATCACAGAGGCCCAAAGAATGTTGGAATTCCTTGGCCCTTCTCTGGTTTGAGGAGAGACCTTTTATGGGGTGAAAGGATCTATCCAGGTGGTTATCTGGTACCACATTCAACTCCCCCATTATGGTCATGTATTTGCCAAGCACTTTGATTTGGGCCATGATTCCTGTGAAAATATGCAGGTCATCAGAGTTGGGGCTGTGTATATGGACGCTAGTATGACTTCCTTTTCTTGAGGTTCCATTGGCAATTATGTATCTGCCTTCAGGGTCCCTGATTATGTCAGATGGGAAGAATGAGATGCCCCTGCAGATCAGAATTTCTGTTCCAGCTCTCTTTGTGTCATTCCCTTAGGCTATGACCTGCCCACTTCATCCGTGTCTCCAAAGGTTCACCTTATCGGAGACTGTATGGGTTTCTTGGAGGAATTCTATGTCAGTTCTGATGCATTTTAGATGGTGCAAGATCTGGTGCCCTTTTGTGCCATTTGGGCCCCTTGACATTCCAGGATTGGAATTTTATCTTAGTGCTATCCATTAGGAAAGGACTGGGCAGTCTGAGGCCCTGGAATGGACATTAGGATGTTGTGATTGAGGATTTTGTGCTCTCTGCCAGGTCTGGGATTTCTGAATCTGGTTTTGGCCCATGCTCTCCACAACTGTGAGTTCCTTCCCAGTTCATGTGAGATGAAGTTGCTGCGAGGCAAGGCAGGGAACCATGTTACAACACTAGTCAATATAAGATATTTACATAACAGCCTAGGATCTGATCTATCTAAAAACACAGACAGACAAACTGCACTATTTACAAACAATAACAGGATTCTATGTGATAATGGTCATCACAAACGGAGATCATCATTAAGGCGAGTGTACTTCGCTGAAAATTAAAACAGTGATGGACACTCGCAGTATGGCTACTAGATTTTAATATTTATGCAGAGGGCTTCACTCTCCCTCCACCCCAAGGGAGGCTTTGCATCCCCGCACTTCGCTAATAATAACAAACTCTGGGGTGCATGTAGGAGGGGAGAACCCCCAAAACACTTAACACTACTCCAAAAGCACAAAATATTGTGCCCTCCCCAGCCCCGAACCCTGCACCTCCCCACTGGATACCAATAACAGTAATGGTGAGGTAGTCTTAGAAGCAGTGCTAGAATTGGATAAGGACTCATGTGGGGTCCCGCCATGGATGCCTCCCTGGGTTAAGGGCAGTAGACCAGATGCCAGGTCCATTAGGGGTCTGATCACAGCCTTTATCTCCGCTATCTCTGATTGTCTTTTTAATTGCTTCGCTAAAGAAGCTTGCATTGATATCTCTGATTGTATGTTCTCCTGTGTATGTAAGGGTCAGGGTGTGGAAGTATGGGCTTAGTGAGGGTAAGGATATGCCACCAGGTGCATCCCAGTGTTATATACATGTGTTGCTGTGTGGTTGGGAGGATGACAAGTGGGCTTCACCCGTGTTTCACCGATGGGGATATTGTGGTAATTACAGCATAGGTAATCCCTCCCAGATGGGTTTGGTTTGCCCACCCATCCTTGGGGCACCTAGGGCTAGTGATAGACCTTTATCAGCCTCTATATTTAAGTCCCAAGCTGGAGGGACTAGAGGTGGGATGCGATGCACTATGTGAGTGGGGGAGGTGTCAATAGATGGCCTAGTGTCAGATTTTGGCCAGTCCTCAGGGCAGAGGTGGTTATGAATAGGATTATAGGGTAGGAGGCATGTGGAAGTGGTTTTGTTCACTCTGGAGTCTGCCTTCCCAGTTGGAGGGGCTGTGGTTGTTGGACAACCTCAGAGTGTTGGTGAGGATTCAAGGTCTGGGCGGGTGAGGTATGGTAGTTGGTTGAGGCCTCCATCCTTCCCTCCCTGCAATTGGTTGGTTGTTTCCATTAAGCACCCTGTGGCAACTCTGTAACATGACTTGACTTCAGTTTGACTGTCCAGAAGAAGCTCTGCTTATCCATTGGCTTCCCTTGCACTACTCTGCATCCCTCTTACCCCAGCGAGCTCTGACCATGAGCTCTGAATGCTAGTGTGTGTCATGGGTTACTGGGGTAGTGCTTTGAGCACCCTTCTGCCCACTGGAGTTCAAGATGAGAGCTGTCATGGAATCTGGGGCCTGATGCTTGATCAGGTCCCCCATCACATCCATTATCCCTCATGGGTCTACCTGCCATTCATCACCTGCCAGTGGCTGTCCTGAAGAGCACTGGTTGCTGTTTCAAAACTCTTTTAACTAGGTAATAACATCCCTTCTGTAGGTAGGTTCCCGTGAGCTGTCCCACCAAAAGTGCAGGTACTTGACTCTTTGGAGTGATCAGCACTGGAAGGGCATTGGGGAGCGGGTCTGTGACTTTGCCACTGGTTCGTTAGAGGTTGGGAATGGCAGTCAGGTATATTTCATGGCCATTCATTTTACCTTAAAATGAACCCACTGTAAATTCCCTCCCCAGTCCCCATGTCCCTTCCAACCTGCATTCAGCCCAGTGGATAACCCTGGGACGAACCCCAACTCCTTTCATTTATTTCCCATCAGTTCCCCTTCCTCCCAAGGTGACCCTAGCATAGCAGCTGGGTTGCTGGAGGTATGCTAAAGGCTCATCTAATTCCAGCTCTCCACAGTAGTCTCTCCACTACTGCAGCACACCTCCATTTGAGGGGCTGGTGAAAACCACCAAGAAGGATTGTGAAAGCTGTCCTATACCTTTAAATTTAACATTAGACCAATTTTTCAAAGCAGTTCCCCTTGTTGTCTTCTCTCCTCTGAAGTTGTGGCAGAGCCCTCCATCACCTGAACCCAGCCCTCCCCATCACATTCGAGTATCTTGAATCATGGTGTTAATCCTGAGTTCCTTAACAAGAGTTCTTTTGTGCTGCAGACAGTTCACTTAGATCAAGGATCCCCATTGGTCTGTGTCCCATATCCAGGTTGAGCTAGTGATCCTCTTGCAGCACAACCCATTTGTTGGTGTTACTCTATTGGGGCACAGCACAAAGCTGGTTGGTGGTGGATTGCAGCTCCAGGGACCTCAGGAAAATCCAGTTTGCAGGTTAGGCATTAAGGAAGTTTGTCTTCTGGCTCAGGGACAGCCTTCTTGTAAGATATGGAGTAGATGAAGGAGGGTCCACTCCAGAACGCAGTGTCTGTCCCAAGAGATGCATCTGGAAGGGAAGGGTGAGTTATTTTAGCAGGGTTCCATGAGAGATAAGATGGCTATCAGTGTGAAGCTGAGAGTTCAAGACAAAGAGCCACAAAAGAAGAGTTGTGGTTAGAGTCCGGGCTATCTGTTTAGTTCTGGCAGCCATGTTGTCCCAAAGTACTGTAGAATGGTATCCCATGCTGCTCTAGCATATGCTAAGTGGCAAGCAAGTCAAACTCTAACAAAAGCCCATAGTTCCTTTTAAGTGAGATGAAGTGAATCAAGACAGGAACACATTAATCCCCACACAGTCCTGCTGTGTCTGATTAACTATTCCTCATTCTGTCCCTTAAATTAGCATTGATATTGTGCTTAGACACAGACCTTCTGCCGGGGAGGGCTCATGCACTGTCCATTGAGCTGTTCTGCATTTCTACAACCCCTGCAAGCAATGTATCCCTTACCTCCAGGTAGAAGCAGCTCCCTGTCTTCTTGCATTTTGTAGAATTGGCTCAGATTCTTTGCTGGTTGTGGTTTCTGGCAGAGTTGCTCCCAGGTGGATTGCCAATATCCAAATCTATCTTTAGATGGGGATGAGTTTTGTAGTTCACTTCTTGTCAGGGCTGATGAATCATATTCCTTCTGTCCCTGTACTGTGTTGACAACCAAGTGGGCTGGGTATAGCATTCGGTACTTGATGCTGGCTTTTGTAGGGTTCTCTTGAGAGGCTTGAATTCAAGTTGCCAGTCCCATACTTTGTGGGAAATGTCTGTGAAGATGTGTACCCAGTGATGTTGCCAATGAATGTCACCCTTGATCTGCACCTGGTCTTATGAGATCATATGAACATAAGAACTTGTCAGGAAAAGGGGACCGCATAATCCATCTAGTCTGCCCAGATTGCCTACTCCCTATGCTGTTCTTCTTCAGAGATTATCACAGTAGTTGTTCTACACTATCTTAAAATCAATGACTGTTTTGGCCTCCACAACCTCTGGTTGTAAGCTATTCCAAATGTCCACCACCCTCTCTGTGAAGTAGAACTTATGAATATTGGTTTTAAACGTATCCCCTGTTAGTCTCAAAGTGTGACTCTCATTCACATGGTCTTGTTTCTATGAAAGAGGCATTCTACTTGTACCTTATTTATGCCCTTTATGTATTTGAAGGTTTCTATCATATCCCCTGTTTCTCCTTTGCTCGAAGATTCTTGAATGTATCATTTTACCTTGAAGTTCATGCACTGGATGATTAATGCCCTCAGTTTACCAAAAGATGGTGGCTCAGAATGGGTCAACCAGTATGAGCTCTAAATGGCATAGGCAGAGCCTGATTTTAGGTGACCAGCCACCTCCTGGAGGAATTTCTCTACAAAGGCGAGCAGATTCCTGCCTTCTGACTTTCCAGGACTCCTACCTCACCAAGTTGTTTCTTCTGTGCCGTGCCTCCTGTTCTTCAGCCTTATAGTCCAGCTTTTCCACCTTTTCTGAAGTACTCTCATGTGGGCACTCTCTTTCTGCTGGTTATTCTGTACCTGGCTGATGCAAGTTTCTGCATCCCCGACTCAGATTCTGAGAGCCTCCAGGATGGGTTTGATGTCCTTCAGGTCACTGGCCATTCCTAGTACTGATATTTTAATTGTGACCATGTCAACAAAGAAAGACTCCAATCAGTCAGTCGCCAGCTCTCCAGCCTGGAGTTCTGTTGGTGAGTTGTGGTTAGATCCTACTTTGAGCCTTTTGTATGCTGGCACCCTGGTGGACTAGGGGTCTCAGAGGCTATCTCCATGGATATGGTTGGGTCCATCACTCCGATCTATTTGCTCCTATAATATGCAGGTGTACTACAATGTTAACTCTCTTCAGGACTATCTTTATTTGTTGAGAACTGATGGGTTTTGGCTGAAAAAGCTATTTTAGGTCCCTGAGTAGCAGAGCTGAAGTAAAGGTGACTTAGCTAGTCGGACACATCACATGACTCTCTGCAAAACAATTTATGGAGCTAGGTGACTCCATAATCAGACACTGTGATTCAAAATATGTGACCCAGGCAAAAGTAATAGAATGCTCTCATGTTTCCTGAGGGGCTAAAATAGTGAATATTAAGAATTCCTTTAATACTAAAAAACTGAGGCCAAACCTCACTTCTCAGCATCAATAAAATGGGGTCATTGTATAGACAGATATATGTTATGACTTATTTGTAATTGAATAGTGTAAGGCTATTGAAAGGAGGGATGGATCAGTCCTCATGTCTGGGTTGCTACTGGTACCTTTTTGGCTGGAGAAAAAAAGCATATTCATAATAAATACACACCTAAACAAGTGGCGTGAAAGAGAGTGTTTCAAGTTCTTTGATTCATGGAATCACTTTAAGAATATAAATAGTTTATTCAGTAAGCATAGATTACACTTAAACAAGTCCAGTGTATCTCTACTTGGTAATCAAATAAAAATAACTAGGAAGTTTTCATTTAAACTGAACACCCAGGAAGGATATGAAGATGAAATCTGGTAGTAATAAGGGTCCACTTGAAATTGAATCATATAGGTAGGTACAAGTTTATTGTTCGATCCCTTTAAAACGATCATTACAGTATGCAAAATGAATATAATGTACATCATTATATTTCAAAATCTTGATCTCAGGTATCAAACATCATCTCGTAAAAGGAATATAAATATAGTAAGAACATACAATAAAAACAATTGTGAATACACATCACATAAAGACAAGACTAAGCCTTTTTCAACATCCTATGTCTTATTTTTTTGTATCGAGATTAAGAACTGTGCTACTCAGATAATTATGAACCAGTCTGCATCTGTAAATAAGATATTTAATAATGCATTTTCACTGACATTAGGCAAGGAGTACAAAATAGGGAAAGCCATTTCTTTCAAGTTTTGTTATACCAGACACAATTTAAGATCACATGTCCCAGTTTTTTTTATATCTACTATTGCAACAGCATACAGAATCTTTAGTATTAGAGGCCTTTTCAAACCATGCCATAAGTACATTAGATTTGAACAACCCAAATTTCAATCTGGCATACATTTTCCCACATAACATACAAAGATCTTTAAGGACAACTAAATAATATCTAAATTGGTGTAAGCAGTTGTTGTTGCTGTACCATTTTATGAATCTAGCTTATTGTATGGCAGCTAAATCTTGACACACAAAATGATTAGTGATTTTGTTCAGCACATACTTATTGCATTGTACACTTAACTTGATATTATGCTTTGTATAGTATAACAAGACATTCAGGCAATATATATTAAGTAATTTAGTTACACATTTCAACCAAGTCATATCCTTGCCATCCCATTGATTCCATCTTAATTTTTCTTGCAAGCATAGCCTAGAGGGCCTATCATTTTCTAAGCGCAAAAGTCTAGACCAGAAGTTTATTAACCTATCATCCACATAGGTCTGCAAGTTATCTAGGCCAAGTACAGTCCTTATGAAGCAGGCTGGGGTGGATTTATTTAAACCTAAGGTGGCTCATAGAACCTGAATTGCAGGCTTTGCTAGAATGTCTATTCCTGGCAGTGGCCAGATTTTGGCTCCATATAATATTTTAGAATTATATTTAGCATATAAAGACTTTAACAAAGGGTCAATTGAATGTCTGCCATATAGGTAATTAAATTTCTTATGTCCCAAAACCACCACTCTATCCATGGCAGCAAATTTGTCCAAATGTGATTTCCAGTGGAAATATCATGCAAAGTTAATACCCAAATAAGTATAGCTCTTAACAGAAAATACAAAATCACAAATGCCACACATTGCAAAGCATCATGGGCTGCATATGCAAATCACCACAGAATGTTATGCTGGTTCAACTTTACAGAATTGCATGGTGCCAAAGGCCTTTCACATAGTTTCAAAGGGTGCCAACAGATGACATGGACACGTGTTTCGTCCTATCAGGACTCATCAGTATGCCTCATCTGTTTGACACCCCAGTGGAATGAACCAGCTACCCTAAGACGGTCTGTCTGGGTTATGTTGTAGTGAACCCATTAAAATAAAAAACTATTTAAAGACAAAGAACCTCTGTGTCAAACACTGAGGCAAGGGTTACCCTAAAGGGCATTTGGCTGGGAAGCCAACTTTCAAGAAAATACAAAATCACAAATGCCCACACAATGCAAAGCATCATGGGCTGCATATGCAAATCACCACAGAATGTTATGCTGGTTCAACTTTAAGCAGAATTGCATGGTGACGAAAGGCCTCTCACACAGTTTGCTTAACAGGTTCTAGCTACATGGAATTAACTAATCAATTATATTTAGTTCTCCTAGCACCAACAATCATGATTTTGGATTTAGAAGTATTCATTTGTCAATCTAATTTGTTTGTGTAATCAGCTAGAATATTACATTTTTTCCTGTAAACCAGAACAAATCAGTGAGAATATCACCAAGTTCTCGGCATACGTGAAGACTGGGCAGGGAACTAAGCCAATTTTGGAGAATCCATAGAAGGATCTCCCAGACTCAATAAGAGTTCATTAATATATATAATAAAACAAAAACTGAGCAAGAATACACCTTGCCTTACTTCCTTGTTAGTGGGAGAGGGTCGGTAAGCTGGCCCTCAAACGCACTCTAACCAGAGCCCATGTCCGGAAGTAAAGATTTCTAATTATGTTAATCAAAACTTGGCATATGCCCCACCTTTTCATAATGTCTCAGAGGGTATATCTGTTAAGGGAATCTATTTTGACCTCCTATTTTATAATATTTCTTCACAATATTAGATAAAACCAAACAGTTGTCTACAGTGGAGAAGTCTTCTCTGAATCCCATCTGATATGGTAAAATACCACCCACTCTATTTATTTCTTGTTTTAGTTTAACTAAGAGGAACGAAGAAAATATTTTTGCCATAATCTTGGTTAAACTTATTGGTCTATACATTCTTGGGTCTTGCTTATCCCTTTTTAAAAATTGGCACTATTATTGAGCCCCTACATGAGTTGGGGGATATACTTTTCTATGAAGCAGTTAGAGAAGAACTAGGCAACATAGCCTGCCCATTGCTCGCCATGTAAATAAAACCTTGGCTGGCATCTTGTCCAGGCCAGGTGCTTTAGTTATTTTAAATCCATATATGGCATTCAAGTCCTCTTGCTTATCAAAACCTGAAAAGGATGAGGAGATCATTGTTGAGTCTAATGACATCCAAAAGTTTTAATTAAAGGATCAAACATTATGTTCATAAAGTAGCATTGTCAGACTTCAGGGGAATACAAACTTTAATCTCCTGGTTATATTGATTATAACCTTTACCTACAAGTGCCCAGAAGGCTTGGTGGTCATTATTATTAATAGTAACCAGCATATGTTCTCATTGAGTCCTAAATAAATTTTTGTTTTTGTGTCAAGGAATACCTTATACACTTTTCTTTCTAATTTAAGTCTAGAACAGAGTTCTTGATTTTGTGCTGTTTTGGAGAGATCTCAGGAGGGTACTCAGTCTCTTCTTCATAACTTTGCAGTCCTTAGCAAACCAACTCTTTATCTCTGTGTTTTTCTTATTCATTGTTTACATTACATAAAGTAATTGAGAAGCTTTTTCTATCACCTCATATTGCTTGTGATCCAGGCTAACCAAGGGCTCCAGGGTACAAAGATCAGGAAAATATGTATCTAAAGATTTCTGAAACAGTACTCTAATATATGGTTCCACCATACCTGTCTTTGAGGCTAGGCTCATAAAAATAGATGGGCATATTTTTGGGACTACAAGTTTCTTTCAAAAACTCACTTTGCAACATAATTGGAAAGTGATCATTTTCTGATCTAACCCAAACCTTTTGGTCATCTCAGAACTTTGGTGAATCTCACCAGAATGCCAGATCCAAAACTGAGAAACCCTGTCTGGAACAGAAGGTTGGCACACCAGTGCTGTCACTCTTAGTTCTCCCAATTAGTGGAAACAAATAATTGAGTTTTGCTATTGTAGTAAGCATAGACCATTATGATTTACCTTACTATCCACTGAGAGCCGACAGCAGTTGGATGACAAAGGATACATCTAGTTTAAGCCAGAATTATCTCACAGACCATCATATGAACCAAATCTAGCATTTAAGTTACCAAAAATAAGTAAAACATCTGCCAGCAATTTAACCTTCATTTCTGTGATATCCTGACCAAGGGTTCTCAAATATCTGAGGCATAAAACTTAGAATTATAAACAATAATACAGATGTCCCCACCTTTTTAGGTTAATTATTAAGTAGAATTTGTTGGATTTTAATAATTTCACATAATCAGATAAACCTAATTTAACAAATGTTACAAGTCCTCCTCCCCTCTTCTACCCTCCTTGCAGACTTTTCAGAAAAACTCTGAAAAACAGATATCCATTTAATCCTTGCAGGGCCTCAGACTGATATATCAGTCCAGAATTCCTATACATTCTAATTCTGTCAGCAGCCTAAGGGTTAAATCATAATGTGAACTATGTTTATGCCACGTTTCTTGAAAGCATATAATGGTAATATTGTTAATTGACTTCATCCCTCTGTATCTTGAAATTTAGACTCTATACTTGCAACATTCCAGGATATAACAAAATATGGAGGTACACAAACATCATCCCTATTAGTGTAGCTTACATCAGTTGCCTAAAGTTCAGGGCTAGGAGAGGCACAAACCCATCTTGAAGCAGTCAATTACTGAAGCTATCACTGTAACCTGCTAATGCCATATAGTGATTAGCGATGGGTAGTTGAAAACTATAATTGTGACTTGAAATAACCATCCCATTTCCACTTTTAGTAGTTAAAGTCACTTCAGGTTGAATGGTTTTAATAGGGTCCCAAACAGATTCATCCACCACATAGAGGCCCATTCTGTCCAGTATAGGGATTTTTCCAAATGTGACTGGCTACTGCTGCATTCTTATAGATTATATCAATTTGACCATCTCCAGAGAAATGTTCTCTTCTCTGTATTCTAAGAATCCCTTCCTTCCCAAGCATTTTACTGAAAAAGTTACAAAGTAATGAGATAAGTGACCAATCAGTTTCTCTGAATTGCTTTTTGAAACCATATAAACCTACGAGTCATGAGTAAAGAATCCTAGTACCACCTGACATTAGCTGATGGATGGGGATCAAGAGGTAACTTGACAGATTTTGTTTGAATGCCTCAAGATTAAGAAGGTGACTGTTTCTCAATAGGTAGTGAAGAATTCTTAGATGTGAGCAACATATATCAACACTGTCAATGTACATATCTTCCTATAAGACTATTCCTTACCACAATAGAGACATCCTCAGTAACAAGAGAAAGACCTAGGTCTGCCTGATAAAGATTCACAATCTTATCCTTCAAGGAGGAGGGGATTCAGTCTCTTCTTTTCCTAAGCCAAATATCCTGGGCTGTAGAAGAGTTTTTTGTTTGTTAAACCCTACTAACCCTGCCCTGGGCTGATCTATGTTAACATTACCCCTAGCCTTAGAGTCATTCACCTTATTTGCATCCTGGAGTGTTACTACCGGGTACTCCAACAGCTAGTGGACCTGATTTATGGAGAAGTCCTTCAGGGCATCCCAATCATACTTATCTATGGTTGATAAGGCACTAACCTGATTTTCCTTTACATATACTATTGTTTCATGTGGAGCCACTGCTTTCCCCTTCTTTAATTTCTTTCCTTCTATTTGCACCTTTTTGTTTAATGGGCCCTCTGCTGGAATTTCAGTAGGTAAAAAATCTCGTCTTTCATAAGTAGAAACAGGCCCTAGTACTTAAAATGTTTATGGATGAGGACTCCTTGGGGTTGTATTGTATTTAATGTCCTTAGTACATCATCCATTCTGGTCCCATTGATAGCAATATTTTCTATAAGGGACTCTACCTCATTTCTAATAATTTCTAGCTTTTCCATGAGAACTAAACTGGCAGCATACCGCTTTTAAGACCCTTATTAGATCTTCACTGAGAAAAGAGAGGAACTAAGAGACTAAGTTAATCACTCTTTATCAGAAGATTGGGATATGTTAGGAGAATAGCATCACCTAATTTTGAATGCAGGTTAGAGAAATTCTCTCCCCCATCTTGGCATACAATGCTAGTTTTAACTTCAAAACTCTTGACTTATAATAACTGTCAAATTATTTTAGCTCTTCGTTGGTTTTATGTAAATCTTGCAAAACATCCTGAAAAACATTTGCTCTCTATTGGGCTTTTACAGAGCTTATAGACACTGTATTATTCACATTTATCATGTGAGAGAAAGAAGGAGGAAAGCATATAAGTGAGGAGCTGTCAGTACCATTATCGATAGACTGCAGACAAGAGTAGGAATTTCCCGACTCAGAAAAATGGATCCTTTTCAGGAAGACCATTATTCCTAGCAAGGGCATCAATGTTTTCTTTCGGGAAGGGTAATGATGACTTGTTAAATACTAAGTAAGTCAACGGGTTTTATTCCCAAAGGACTGAAATCCATTCTGCCTTTGGGCAGGAGAGAGCAAAATGGGTGTCGATGTTATTAGTTGAGAATTAAACCTAGTCCTGGGCTTTTAGAGGGGGCAGGGTCTTTCCTGACTCATTTACCAGAGTTTTTAACATATCTGAAATTTTAGGTTGATTTTGGTGCAAATGTTAATCTTCCCTTGGTTTTCACTTTTGAGGACCTTTCTAACAACCACTATTACTTTTTATCATGTTAGTCCCATTACTCTCAATGCCAGAACCAACGTTATGTTCTAATGTTTCTAATAGGTCACCAGCCATTTTACCCAATTGGTGTCTAGTAAAACCATAATTTAATATGCCCCTAAAAATTTCTGCTCTAGACACACAAATCCTAAGCACACACACTTAGGATAGTAACACAGTAAGTTAATAAACTAGCCAGGAACAATAAATGTGTAAGTAGAGGGTTATATTGAGTTCAGTCTTGTGTACTGTTTTCCAAGGTCCCAAAAGGAACTCACAAAGCTGTTATACAAGAAACTCTAGTTTGAAGTAGAGCAGGATATTAAAGTCAGAGACAGAAAATGCAAACCCCGTTTCAAGTCTCTTCAAATAATTTCAGAGTATCCACATATACTGTAAGTGAGATTGTAGAGATGGCTGTGTCTTCTTGGAGAATTGTAGGTGCTGCATGCTGAACTGGCAAAAAAGTCACCAAAGAATTCACTGCAGTCAGCTTGGGAGTTTTTCTTATCAAGGGGACTTATTTTCCTTATCGTTCCTTGTCTTTTCCCCAGAAGGAAGGTAGGGCAACACCCACGGGTGCTGAACCCAATCTTGGAATACTAGGAGGTTCTAAGGAAAATACAAATAAACCAAGGACAATAATAGTAATGGCTGTATTGGCAGGAAATAGCCCAGCAAACCTCCAAACCTACAAATCCACAAGCCTCCCTTCCCTGATACCATGATGAGTACAGGACCAGTAAGCACCAAAAAGCCCTCAATACACTACTTGAGCTACAGCAAGTTATTTCAACTGGCAGTTCTTAGTCTAAAACAGACATGGAAGGGCTGACAATCAAGAACCTTTGGTCTAATATGTAGACAGAATTTAAATAAAAGAGATGTATACAAAAAGCAGGTAACAATAAGATTATAAAACTACATAAAGCATAATCAGCATAATCAATTTAAATATCTTCCTTGGTGCTCATGTTAAAAAAGTCCACACAGCTGGGAGCAGGGGTCGAAACCCAGAGGACAAAGACAAATACCAGCAAGGGTTCAATGGCCACAGAACTGGATCATGTGCTGCTAGCACATCCACCAATCTGGGGAACTGCAGGAAAACCAAACAAACTCTGGCTAGAGCCAATAGGGCTGAAGTTGAAGAATTTGTGGTAAAAATATTGAAATGTATCAAAGTTAGGAGCCTGCATTTTCAAAATGTAACGTAGGCACATAAATGTGTTATTTTGTAATATTTTGTAATATTTGTATACCAAATTTTGAACATAGCCTTGTTATAAAAGATACAAAATAAGGTATAGGAGGGAAGATTTTAGAGAAAAAGCCACTCAGGAACAAGGGACCTGATATGAAGATGGGGGGTAATTTCAGGAGAGATGTGAGGAAGTACCTCTTCAAAGAGAGAGTGGTGGATTCCTGGATCAGCATTTCATTGGACGTGGTAGCAGCAAAAACAGTGATGGGGTTCCAGAATGCAAGGGATAGGCACAAGGGAATCTTAATGAAAAGGAAGAGGGATAACTGACTGGAGCTCATGTAGGATCTGCTGGTGTTACCGTAGGCAAGTAAAATGGGCAGACGGGGGCAAACAGTCCTTATCTGCAAGCAATCTCTTTGTTTCTATGTTTCCAGTTCCAAAAGTGGGGCACAATACACGTTGCAGGGCTAGTGCCCAGGAAGTAGGTTGGCCAGCTCTTAAATGCAGAAGCAAAGAATCCAAAAGTCCTGAGCACTCACAAAGGAAACTAGTAACCAGGTACAGCATAAAGCTAAAAATTCTTTAATAGCAGCAATATCACAAACTGTGTTAAGTACAAATATGATCCAATACAAGCAAGAAAGCAAACAAATGCAATTAATACTAGATGTAAAGGTATGGCTACAGATAAAAATAGTCTTTATGGCTGTAGGAAGCCCAATCACTTTGACTCTTGATGAGTCTTCTTCAGGGAGTGGTTAGTTGATCTTTTTAAAAAGATTTCAAATTCCATTGCTTGCTTAAACCAACAGGTGCAATGCTTTGCAATTCATAAATCAAGTTGATTTTTCCACAGTAGTTTATTCTCTCGCCCCAACATAGGACCCACTCTCTCAATGCCTGTGAACTTTAATTTTCTAGGATGTGAATTATGGCAATCAAACAAAGACTACCAAGTGGGGTGTCAAGTCTCCCATTAATAATACTGCTCAATGGTCTTGTGTGCTAGTTTTCAAGTTGGGCACTCTTTCTGCACATATATCTTATTGCAGTTACACCATAGAACATGTGTAACAAAGTCAGTACTGCAATTAATAAATTCATGTCTCCAACTTTAAATCTTCATTCAGGGTATGTACAAACTCTTTACCAGGCTGTGTATATGCACACACATTATATGTAGCATTTGAAGAAACCTTTTGGTTTGTATGGTAATCATTGGTTATTAATGATAGCTACCTGATTTGTCTTAAATCAGCTGTAGACTAACTCATCTCTCGGACTGCTTGCTCTGCTTAGATTAATGCATGGGTATCACCCACTGCTGAAGTCACATCATTATCACAAAGCAGGATAGGTCAGTTATGATAAATTATATTGTCAATTTTACCTGCCAAATGATTGAATTTACTGACAAAAGTAACAGGACCATGTTCATAAATTTAATTTTCTAGTGGCTTTTCATAGTTCTTTTCTCAGTAAATCAGCTTGATCTCTAGCCTTTCTCAGTAATGTTTTGTTATGACCCTATTAAGAAATTTAATCTCCAGTACATTGGCCTGTCAGTCATATGGTTCAGAAGAACTACATTTTCTTTTTATCAATTTTATTACATTTTGCCCCTTGTCTCCGGTGGGCCACATTCAGGAGAGAGCACCAGCCTCATCCCCTAACGACCACCATCAGCGCCAACCATCTTCAACCAGGGCTTCCCCTCGAGGGATGTGGGGATCCCCAGCCCACACCAAGATTAGATCCAGTTCTGGTAGCACACGGCTGGTCTGGGGAGGGATCTGTGAGCCCTCCATCATCCAACTGCTGGAGACATGCTTCCTCTTTTTTTTCTCTTGAGGAAAGGGCATGCAATGATGCCAGTTGCAGTGTCACACACGCTTCCATGTGTGGCAGGCCGGGCATCTGCCCAACCTCCACCTACCTTGTAGAGCATCAGTGTGCCATCCCCAGCCTCTGCTGGCAAGGCAAGCACCAATCACTGGTCCCCCCTCCTTGAAGGAGGAGGCTGTTCTTTGGATGCTTGATCCTACTCCTCCCCAGTCAACCCCTGGCAACCTGCTCCTTTCCACAACACAGGTTGCGGTGTGGCAAGAGGTAAGGCATGATGCCTCAGCCCTCCACGCTACTGGGCCAGTTATTTTCTTTTTAATCTTAAAATTGAATATAAGGGATATAATTTTCAAAGGCATCAGATGCATACTATCTGCTCTCAGGATTGCATTTATAGCAGTGTTTTTTCTGAAACACTGAGTTTCAAATATTTCTTCTTTGCCATGTTTCTCTCCTGCCTCCTATCAGTAGAAATATCACTTTGAAAATAGGAGTATTACAAGCAACTGCCATGGAAATTCTTGTGCCTTGAATTATAATACAAATCAGTGCAGCTGTGGTAGTCACTAAAATTCATAATGATATTCAGAGAACAGCAAGCCATGGTTAATCATGGTCTGTTCAATATACTGGGTAAAGGCCATGTCTGGATATTATTATGGACCCCCATTTTCCCCTCCCACTTCTGCATCTTTTAAAATACTCAGCTTATCAGTATCTTGTTTAGTTCTCACATTTGCTACTTGTTTTTTTTTTATTTCCATAGTAATCAGCATGATGGGCTTATAAGAACACTTATAAATACTGCAGTAGAAAGGGCTTTAATTGCCATTGAACTGCATTGTTTCCTCAGCTTACTGCAGCATTTTACGATATACCACAATATTACTGTATTGCTTCCTAGCTGGTGCTTCTATCCCATTTTAGGTGCAAGCTGATGACCTTAATGAAATCAGTCTCTCATCATACCAGGGCCCCACCCTTTTTTTTTGTTGTTTGTTGCGGTGCTGACTGTGTTGGCCTGGGATGGGTTTTGCAGGCTTTGCAAGCAATGGGGTGGCCAGCTATGTCATCAGTAGTGTATCATGTCATCATGTTCTGTATAACGGTATGGTGCACAAAGTGATACAGTAATGCCTGGTGCATCATTTGTTCACTTGGCATGGTAGGGGTGGGTACCTCCATTAAAAGAAGGCAGCGAGGATGGCCTGAAACACATGTAATATCACCCATGACTGATGGTGATCCTGTGTAAATAAATAACCTTGATACAGTATATAAGTGTTTTTAGAATCTTTAGTGTTTTGAGTTCCACAGTCTTACAGATGTGATGCTAATACAGGCTAATGAAGTTTTTAATTTTACTTTAGGGAAGTGTACTAGCAACACTGAACCACCAATATTAAAGATGTCATAAAAGTGACAAATAATAATGGTGTGCTAGTTACTAACTGAATCATTTATATTATTATGAATAGTTATATAGGAAAATGATTAATTTGAGGACCATTATTTTACTGTTTTAGCAAATATAGTAGGCACAGCTTATGGAGTGACACAGAATAGAACATCTACAGACATGTATTGAGAAGTGAAAGGGAAGAAATCCTCAACTTTTTGGGGGTGGGTGGCCCCTGATCCTTACCGAGCTCAGCCCTGCCTGCCTACTGTCACCCCATGCCCAGGCTTACCCCTGGGTGGGGCCTCAGGGTGGGTACCCCCTGAGAGACACTGTTGGCATGCCTCTGCTTACCTCCTGGGTTGGGGCCACAGGACCAGGACCCCCAGCAGACATTGGTGGCAGTTGAGATGGTGGCAGAGCAGGGCATCGTGCCCAGGGCTAGCTGTCTTCTGAATGCTGGATCCCTGGGCAGATGTGCAACGATGTCCAGCATCCACCCCACCCCATAAGGTGATGATGCTGGCTGCAGTGGTATTCCCAGCCTCTGCCAGGAGTCTGTAAAGTGGCGAACACTCTTTCCCTCTCCCCCCTGGAGAAGGAGAGCAGTCCTCGGGACGTCCACTCTCCCCCAACTGTCCCTATGACTTCTGAGTCTGTCACCAAACCCAGGATATTGGGACCACAAGCTGACACCTTGCAGTTGCACCAGCGGGTAGACCGCAAGAAAATCTCTATTAAACAAACATAAGGACATGAGAATGGAAGTGAGTTCTGCGAGTATGTATTGTTTACTTTAAGAATTTAACTAGTTTCAAAAGAATCAAAATAAATATGACAGTGCAATAAACAAAGCATTTATTGTGTCCCTTGTAGGATCATACAAAATTGTGATTTGTATTGATTAGCAGCCAAGAAAATATATGAAACAGCAGTTATAATGTATAATCTCTTATTTATTCATATTATATAGTTAAAATAATAGATTATCCACAGAATAGTAGGCTGTTTTCTAAAAACTTATTTTACTTAAGGCTGCAATCTCAATGAACATATGAAGAAGCCAACAGAATTATACTTTTCGGTTTATCTAGTCTGCTCATTGCCCAGGATTCTTAGCTCAGGCTGATGTTCCTGCTCTCCCTCCCTACCTTTCCTACCTTCCTCCCTTCTTCCATTACCTTTATCTTCCCCTATTTGTATCCAACCTCTCTTAAAGCTGCTCGCTGTCCTCAATGAGATCACCTCTTCCGGCAGCGCATTCTATTTGCTCACCACCCTTTCTGTGAAGAACTGTCTTCTACCCTCCCTCATAAACATCCACACCATAACATTAGGCTGTGTGCCCTTTAGGGTTTTCCACAGCTTGGCCAGAAGATACCCTCCCTGTTCACCTATTAATCTCTTTCCAGTACTTGAGGTCTCAGTCATGTCTCACCTCTCCCACCTGTCCTCCAGGGAGTAGATTAGGACCCTCAGTCTCTCTCTTCATATGATTTACCCTGCTGCCCCACAATCATCTTCATAGTCCTAGTTAGATGCATCTTTTATCCAGAGGGAAATTTTAAGCTATTAGTCTTGTCATAATGATTGGAACTTTTTCCAAAGAAGGGGCATCTGTGAAGAAACACCTCATCTTCTAGTTTACATATTAAGGTGCTTCATCTTTAAAATGATTAGGAAATTAGTTTAAACATCTTATGGCAGATAGTACAGGTGTAATATTTCAAAAATGGTGGAGACAGCAGCATGATTTTCCTTGATTCCTTCCTTTCCTTCTCATTGTAAGGCAGCTGGTAAAGGTATAATTTTTCAAAAAGGTGAGATTAATAGTACACACATGTGTATATATGGGCAGCAGTCAATGGTTTCAGTTAACAGGTGGAACTGGCTAGGAATGGGCATCTTCTGTGCTGTAATTCTCCTGATCTTGAACTTGAGGAGGAAAAGAAGATGCTGCAAGACATGGGCCCTCATCTCATTTTTCTCTATGTGTTGCAAATCTGCATTGCAAGGTATGTTCTTCATTCTGGACCTATTATCTGTAGTTGACTGTTTGGAATTTATGAGAGATTGGGGGTGGGGGTAAATATACAGGCCTGTAATTTCAACGATTTGCTGCAGACACAGCAGCAAGTTGCATCACTTTTGTATCTTAGATCACAGCTGTGTCTGCATCAGAAGGGTGCACTACTATCAAAAGATGCATGCACCACAATCTGCTGCCCCTGCACTTGCATCTACTGTAGATTAGTAATGCAAAAATGATACAGACATGATGCAGTAGTGATGTATCCCACAAATATATTGCAAATATGCTACAATTATGATGCAAATATAAGTGTTGTTTTGATGCAGCTATGAAAATGTGGGGCAATTATATGCTGCATCTGCATGATGCAAATGTTGGTGTCTTGACACAACTGTATCATTTTTAACTTTTGAAAATACCACCTGTGGTGTTCTATAGTGTCTTTAAAGTTCTGCCAAATGTAATTAACATTGAAAATAACACTCACTCCTACTGAATATAGGAACATAAGTAACAACAATGGCAATACAATTTCAAAAATAAGAATTTGATTTTGCCAAACAGGTATTACTTTTGTTTTTATAAATGATGCAATAATTTTAAAATGATTCAGGTCCATGGGATCTGGTGCTGAATGTTTGTAAGCTAAAGCTAACCAGGACCATTCCCATTCTTCCAGAAGTAGAAACTATTTATAAAACACTTTGTGCTCCAGGATAAAATGGATACAGAAAATGCATACTTCTGCTTCTCTACAGTATGAGAGTTTAGCAGTGATATAATCTAGCACAAGTTAATGTTTGGAATGGCTCTCTTTGTTTTAAACCTTTTACGTATAAATGTGTATTTATATATAAATGCATAGTATTGAGACAGTGCAACCATAGCTCATATTATAAGTACAAATGACAAAAGCACCAAACTTCTCCACCCTTCCAATCTGAAATCAGATAGATATTACTCCTCACACACACACACACACACACACACACACACACACACACACACTTGACATCAAAGATGTAAAAAGCTGGAAATGTTTGTAAGGTGAGTAATGTTACACTAAAGCAGCCCAGACCCCACCATCCACTGATGCAGACATCTAAGCATGAAAGAAAGCCAGGAATCTTAGCAATGTGAGTCAGTGTAATATCAAACTACATTGCCCACCACCCTCCCACATAACAAAAACAGTACCTGTGAGAAGACTGCATTGACACAGTGGAGGATTTTACAGACTGCATAAGGAACTGTGATATAACTGTTGTTAGGAAGAAAAGAGTGCAGAGTCCCTTTTTGAAAGCAATATGACTGCAAGGCTCGCCCACTGCAGCCCTAAAACAACAGATCCAAACAGAGCTGCAACAGTAACTAAAATCACTGTCAGCAGGTTACCCCAGGTAAAAATGAACAGCTCTGTTACAGAAAGCTACAAAATCACTCTGCTGATTGTGACCTTTGTGGTCATGGCTGAAAAAGAATATTAAAACAGTGGGACACTAAAACAGAGCAGCAGCACTACCACCACAAGATGCAGCTATAGCACAAGGTGTGTCAATTGTATACCACCCATGCATGCTCCCCTTTGTAGCACTAAGGCTGCACATGGTTACACATAATTGCATGGCATGGGATTTCAATTTTGAATGTCTTTATATGCCCAATTAAGCAGTTCACTAGAAATAATTAATAACAGTTACAATAAAGAATTTAGTCTGTGGGATGCACACAGAATTCTCAAAATTCACACTGTCCAAACCCACAAAGAGGCAGAGACAGCACAAAAGAAAAATGCCATGTCCAGTGCACAACTCAGACCCCAAAACCAAAACAGCACCCTCAAGACCAAAAGGCAGACAGCCAACAAATGCAAAGAACACGACAAGCACACACTAACACAGAATAGAAAAAACACCAAAACAACCAGGCGTATGATTATTTTGCAGTTTCTTATATTGATATTTTCTATTCAGGAAGGAATAGTGGAGACAGCACAAATTAACAATTGAAAGCCCTGCTACCTTAAGCAAGTCACTGGAAACTGTGGCAAGGCAAGCAATAAAAATATAAGAGGCAGGAATGTTAAATAGGATTAATCCGCCCTCCAGGGCTAACCAAAAGACCAGCAGCTGGGGCGGGCTACCCCACTGTTGAACTCCAGCTACAGGCACGGGTCTTTGGTATTCCTAAAACTGTCACTGCCTGATATCAGCAGAACAAGGAAGACTGAAAAGGTTGCAGTTATGCTAAACACTAGCCAAGTGTTCTCTCTCACAAAAAGCAGACAACGATATCATACCTGTTCCTGCAGAGGGAAAGTGTTGCAAACTCCCTGCTACTACCACTTCTCCACAGTGGTATAGCATGCTGTGCAGTCTCTGTCACCCTGAAAAGATTCCTAAGATTGACTCGATGAGTAATAGAGGAACCACTGACTCAGTTCAATACAAGGAGTTTGCTAATTGGAACTCCCTCCCTCCTTTGTCCTGTCCTGCCTCTCCTTCCAACTTTCCAAGCTAACCTGCATTCCACTCTATCTGCCTCTGCAATCTGTTTCTGTGTCTGTTGTTGGATGCTACTCTTCTCCCCTGCCCCCACCACAGCTCATCTACTATATGGGCCTTGCTGTGTCCCCTTTAAGATATATTGAATAATCAACCTGTAAATATGCTAGCCTGTTTATCAGTATGTTTATGATGTGACTATGCCTGTATTTAGTGTGTGATGTTTTATATCACATATGTATGTCTCTGCATTATGGCTTCTAGTCATTGCTAATTGTGTAACTCTCACTGTACTATACTCTTTGTTGATCTCCGTGTCACCCCAGAAAAATGGACTGTAATTGTCTCATTGGGCTTACCTGGTTACCAAAATTCAATAAATAAATAAGGAGTTTGGAGAATAAACAAATATGAATTACAGGCATTAATAGGTACTGAAGAAAAAGCAGATATGATACTTATTACAGAGACCTGGTTGACTCCTAGTGACATATGGGAAAAAAACTTGAAGATTATCATCTATTCCACTTTGATAGGCAAGAAATGAAAGGTGGAGGATTTGATGTCTACAGTATGTGGCTAATAATACAACCATTTCTGATATCTCTGAAAAAATTAAAGTAATACTATCAGCACATAATCCATTTGGCTGAGAAAAAAACAAAATATTTTACAACAGAGATATTGGGCTTTGTTACAGATCATCTGACTCAAGTAATGAGATTAATATTGCTGTTATCCAGAAACTTGAAAAGCACATGACACAGTAGACTTTATATTATCGGGTGACCTGAATTTCAGAGATGTGGAGTGATCATCAAAAAGACTTACACAAAACCTACTGTAGTACCAAATTCCTAATGGCTTGCACAGAATTGAATCTGAAACAACATGCTAGCCAGGTAACATGAGGACTAACATCCTTTAAATACAGTAGTATTACATTCCGAAAACATACACATTATTGACTGTCATACAGTATTAATAGTCCCTTGAGGGAAGTGACCATTGAATTGTGTATTTTAAGATGAATGTCAACAATGACATTGCCAAAGGTATTATCAGACTATATCTATACAAAACAGTTCTATTTTGATATCTTAAAAACTATATAATAATTTCAACTGAAAAACACACTTAAGAACAAATCAGTCACCAGCCCAGTGGTGTTGGGGCTGAGGTGCTGGATGCACCCTCATGCCACACCAGCGACATGGGTTCAAAGTGAGCCCAGGCCATCAGGGGTTGGCAGGGTAGGAGAGGATTGAGTGTCTGATGGCAGCTCTCCTCTCCCAGGGTGGGTAGATATGTCATCCCACTCCTTAGCTGCTCCCGGTGGAGGATGGGGAGCAGTGCCAAACCACGGAGACTGGTATTATGGTGTCATGACGCACATGCACCTCCATACATGTGCATTCATGGCTGCCAGGGAAGGGACAAGAAAAGCATGAAAATGGCTGCTGACTCCATGATATCTCCACCAGTATAGCAGTGTGCTGCCCCGCTGGATTGCCCATAATTGCCAAGTAGTCAGGGCTTGGGGTCCGAAGGGCATGACTGCTGGGGCCAGAGGGGGATATCTTGCAAAGCCAGGAGGATAAATAAAATATGAAAAAGAAGAAGAAGAACACATCAGTCAAAGAAAGCTGTGATTTCATTAGAAACACTATTAATTCAACTTGCTATAAAAACATTAAGAAAACAAATAAATACTATAGAGGAGAAAACCTGAATGGTTAAATAATGGCATCATAAAATTAATAAGGAAAAAGAAAAGCTTCGTGAAAAGTATATCAAACCCAAAAGAGTGGACTGATGGCTCATTTAGCATTGTCATGCAATGACAATGCTAAAACAGTATTTTAAAAAGTGAATAGAAAATGGAATTACAATTAGCAACAATGCCACCATACAGAATAGAAAACAATTCTATATCTGTATCACCTTACTGAAAAGACTAAAAACAATTTTACCATAACAGATAAAGGAATATCAATTACAGATTCCAAAACAATTGCCAGTTTATTCAATAAATACTTTTGTTTGGTGTTTTCTGAAAGTGAACAACCCGTTTTTAACCTAGGTTTAACACAGAGAAAACGTTAGCATAAGGGAAGAAAAGACTAAACCTAAAAACTCATAGTGCCCCAGGTCCACACAAAATATCTCCACAGATGCTTAAAAGTATGGGCAACAGCATTATACTTCCCTTAATATCCTTAAACTCCTGTACAAACAACATTAAAGGAAAGAATAGCATCAGTGGTCCCAACTCCCAAAATACAATGAACAGGAAATTAGTATTCATCACCCAATAAGCTTCACTTTGGTGCCATGCAGATTATTACACTCTTAGAAAGGAAGTGTTAAATATGACTACAAATTAATACATTTTAACACAGCAGTTAGTGAGGTTAGGAAAACCGTGTGCCAGATATGGAAAACTTTGCACTGGGTGCAAACCGTTTGTCAGGGTTATCACTGGGTTTGAGCAGGTCTGCTATATTGAAAGGTCAAATAGCACAGGCAAACTGCATTAGTGCCAGGCAAAAGTATAACGTATGCAAGGGCAAACTGGGGGGCATGTACATGAATACAGGCGCAATGCTATATTCAGCAGATTAGCTGCGCAAAAGTGTTTTGCGTGACTTAGTGCAACACTTTGTGCGGTGCAAATTACTGCCCAGGAAAAGGTAGTCTTAACTCTGGGCAAACCAGCATTGCATGACTTTGTGGTTTTGTGCAACTTTGTGTGGCTTTGCGTGACCCTAACCAGTAAATATTAAACATAGAAAGAAACCAGACATAGAAGAAACATGCTGCACACGAATAGCACCTCCTATGATGCCATCATCTGCTACTGGTCCCAGCCATGCCAGGCAGTAAGTGATGGCCCAGCGCTAATGGATACCATGGCAGTGTGTCATTACAGCACACACCTGCAGACTACCCTTCAGTGGACACTAACAGAAGCCAGGACACACCTGCAGCACTGGGAGCGTGGAGGGTGTTGAGGGAGGGTGTACAAGTGGCCAGTCTGCACCCATACTTGGTGCTGCCACAAGGCTGGGACAAGCCACACAGTGCAAATGCTCCAGTGTTGGGAATACCCCAACACCATTGTGCCTGTCTGATGGTATGTGCCCCTCAGCCACATACCGCACATCTGTACAGACACCACAGCACACACAGCCAGCCATGTATATGTCACTGTATCCCATGCCAGTGGTGCAGTATCTGTGGGTCACACAACAGCATAACAGTAATGCCCACTGTCAGTACACACCTGCATGATGGGCCTATCATTGTGTAAAGTACAGCAGTCATTGATGCTCTACACACCATGGGCATTGCTGTGTCCCTCACACTACTGTCCCTCTTGTTACTGTAGTGTCTTCTTTGCATCGTTGCAGGAACTACAGTTTGACTATTGCATGCAGCACCATCTGTGCCTGAGCTGTGTAGTCACCTGGGGCACAATATTCTATGCGGTTCTGTACAAATGTAGCCTGTAGCTATCACCATGCACTTCCAGACTGACCTACAGGTGGAGTTGTGGACACAGCACTAGCACTGGGCAAACTCCATGCAAATCAGGACATAATGAGATGCTAATCTGGATGTTTGTCCACAGACTGCCTAAGTGGGCTTATTTGCACGTCATTTTTGAATATAGAAATGTTTTGCCCAGGCAAACATGATAGCACCAGGCAAAATGGCTTAGCTCCATGCAAAACCTGTACTAAACCTGCTCAAAACCTGCATGCAAAGGTATCTGCACCACGCAAACATTTCGAAACATAAATTTCTGCAGATTTTCACATGCACTGGTGTTTACAGTTTTAATGACTCCATTCCTTTGCTAGCACACACATTGGTCTCATGGTTCACCTTTACCTTCCTTCACGTCGCTGTGCACTGGGCTGCTGATGTGGGTTGTACTTCCTGGTTGCTATATTCAAAGCTGTCCTATTTCCAGAGTTATTTTTGCACTGCACTCCCAGCACAGTTTGCCTGGCTTTCTTAGCACACTACATTCAGCAGGTTTTGTCTGAGGCTATTCCTTTGTATATAGAAGGCTGTGGGTCCGGGCTAATTTAGCACTGGGGCAAAGTTTTGACTATCAGGCCCAGTGTGCATTAAATTTAACACATGCAGGGCCAGATATTCAAAACTTTGCCCTGGGGCTAAATTAGCACTGCCCAGTGGCAAACTGTGCCAGAGCAAAAACATAGCCATATTCAAAATGAATAGCCCGTGCAAACCAGCTGAATATAGCAAGAAGGAAGCAGGGCAAACAGGCCCAGGAGTGCAGGGCAAACATTGCCCAGGATTAAGACAGCACTAAATATAGCAGAGAAGGCAGCACTGAATATAGCAATCAGACAGAGGCAGTGCAAACACCCACAAAAACAAAAAGTGTCACAGAGGTGTAAGCAGCTGTCCAGGAACACAGGAAAGCAGAAGAGCCCAGCCAGACACAACTACAGTACCAGTGAAAGGAATGGAATAACCTACAACCACAAGTGAAATCAGAACGCCACAGAACACTGTCAAATCCCAAGTCCACCCCAAAAGACACAGGACACAGGAATGTCAACTTCAAAAAGTGTAATGTAAACTGTGAAAATCCAAGTGCAAAGGCAACATGAACATATTTACAGAAAAAAAATCAAAACACAGCAGAACACTTTATGTACAAATGGGGTGCAGAAAAACCTAATGAAAGGGAAAGGGCAGGCATAACAAAGGGATTGAAAACAATGGGGAAAACAACAGTAATAGTGCAAACAGTCAAATGTTAAATAAAGCAACAGAACAATGGGGTAAGAATGTGGTTGTGAGAGGGATGTGGAAATGCAAAGCAATGATGGGAACAGGATGGCAGAAACAGGGCTAGGGACACTGGGCCAGGGACAGGAAGCAGGATAAGGTACATAGAATGCAGGGGTTAGGTGCGGGCAGGTGCTGGCAGGCGTTCTTCTAATACAGCTGAAACACGTCTTGTCTCTGATATGAGCACAGCCTGTTGTTCAATTAGGGTGCGCTGCTGGCACACTATCCTCCTCAGAAGCTTCTCTGTTCCTCACCTCCTCTGGACGGCTGGCCCACAGTGATGACCATGTGGACCTACAGGAGAAAGGGGACCACATCAGGGCATGATAATGACACAAAGGCGCCATGTACCACCACACGTGGACAGCATGCCCAACAACCGTGCCCATGTGCTAGTATGTAACAAACCCACACACACTAACATGTGCCTGCAGGACAAGGCAGTACGTAACAGGCAGCATGCAACACCCCAGTGTACATCGATATGCATGGAAGTACGCTGAGAAACCCAACAACATGGAGGCCAGCCAGCACAGTGGCGTGCAGACTGTAACAGTGCAAACAGACAGCCACTCCAGAGATGTGAATGACAAGTGGACACTGACTGATATGCACATGGATGACACATGGTGGGACATGCTGCCACGGTCACACAGCTATGATACAAAATACAGATGACACCAACTGGAGAAATTGCCACAGCCCCAACCACGTGTGTAACACACATGCCTGTCATGTACACCCCAACAGTGGCCCACCCTCACTGCTGCCCTCCACAAGAACTGTAGACACCCAGCCAAACTGCCACCCATGATGCCATAATACAGCAGCTGTACAAATGATGACAGGAAACCCTGAACAGGTGGGTGGGTGACTGACATAAGTGTGCAACAGTGGCAAGTGACACAGATAAAGACTGACAATGACCACAGAGAACAATGACACTGGCATAGAACAGTAGGGACTGCAGGACAGGTAACTAAGCAGTACACAACCAAGTGCCAGCCACACCACTTGCTGCAACAGAAGGGTGAGGGCCCACAGTGGTGTACAAAATGGCACAGTGCCGTGACACCACCCATGCAAGAAGACACACACATGTGAAACACAGACACTGGGCATGGTCCACCAGTGGCACTGCAGCGTGGGCCAAAGGCATGCACAGGACAGTGTCACTCTGGTGGTCAAGGCATGGCGAGGCACACACACACCTGTGGGAGCAGCATCTGCCATAGGGGCTGACAACCAGCACACCATGCTACCACAGAACAACTCCTGCAGCACACTCAGCATAACATGTGCACAAACAGTGTGCACTACAGGGACAGAGGGACAGCACCTCTTAGGGACAATGGCCCCCACATCAGAGCATGAGCTCA
This sequence comes from Neoceratodus forsteri, assembly GCA_016271365.2. Classification (NCBI taxonomy): domain Eukaryota; kingdom Metazoa; phylum Chordata; order Ceratodontiformes; family Ceratodontidae; genus Neoceratodus; species Neoceratodus forsteri. The sequence continues at coordinate 954,087,876 of CM028134.1, forward strand.
CAGGCAGGTGTAGCCAGACATTCACATGTTCTACATACAATCCCAAACAGCTGCACCCCTCATAAATGCTGTACTCAGCAACCCCAAACAGTAAACCCCTTCCAAAGGGTATGATGTCTGTCAGATAATTCCCACTCTCTAATGAGGTTGTACATTCCCAGGTGGGCCCCTCAGTTGAGTAAGTGGTTACCTTCTGAACTCTGAAAACTTTTGCATTTAGTATCGTGTTTCCTTATTAAATGGGGTATCTGGGACACTGTTGATAAATGTGAGATGCAAACACAGAACTAGTGTATCAGAATGAAGTGGAACATTGATATGTGTGTGTCAACCTGGGCCCTCCTCTATTGATTTTCCAGGTGGGCCTTGCATCATCTGTCCAGGTGGGCCCTCTGCACCCCAGTCCAACCCTCTCCTACACAACAGCATTTCAACAGGGCCACACCCCAGTGGCCTACAGTGACCAAAACGTCTGGTGTACCTAGGAACAGTTGACAGACATGCAGTACACCAAAGTGTACACTATCTGCACAGTGCGTATGCCTACATACACACTTGCTCAACTGCCTGCCCTGTAAAGCCAGACTCATAGTGGAAAAGCACAACATTGCACAGTACTCACGCACAACACCACTTTCACCGTCGTGTTCTCTGCTGCACGCTGTGCCAGTGGAGGCACCCGCGCCTGTCGGATGATGGCCCCTGTCTGGCTTGTGGCATGTCTCTCCTGCCTGTGGTTTGTTGTCGGTGCTCTGCAGTGAGAAGAGGGTACAGTATCGTCAGTACAATATCAGCCACCATGGTACGCTAAAGACCACCCTGTACCCCAGTGGTGCAGCACAACACACGCAGTCGCAGATGGGTGCAGTGCACCACCAAAGCCATGCCAAGCATGACAGGGTCCGTGCACACTGTCTATCCCTGTTCCACACAGTACACACATGGCTTCATGGACTCCATGAGCAACATGTGTAGCTCAGCAACACCCAAGCACATAAGCACACCACGAACACACTGCCCCACCACCCATGCCAGCAGTCGTGCTACAGTCATCCTTCACCTGGCACGGCACAGTCCCCTGGTGAACCATGGCCCTGCAGTGTTCAAGCAGTGGTCGCTGCCTGCGCCTGAGGTCCAGCATACGATGCGGCACTTTTCACCATCACGTGGGATACCTGTGATGGCACTTAGTTTTGGGCAATGGAAGCCCAGACCTGCGTATGGGGCAAGTCACCCTCCCGCACAGGTCCAAATAGGTGGCGATGGCTCTCTCTGTTAACTTCACGAGGTTGGCAGTCTCAACCTCATCCCACCGCCTGTCACGGCCCACCACCGCCTTTGCCTAGGTCTCCCAGACATATTTGTGCTGTGGAAGGGGCAAATAAACTCAACAACAGTGCAGCAACTGTGCATACACCCTGACACACCTACAACTGAGGTGTGGCGGCGCTGGCGTATGCCATAGTGCGCCGCTAACAGGAAGTGTTTGCAATGCGCAGGCATGACCCCACCATGACCCTGGTCTGATATTGCGCGATGCGTAGCGCCATGTGTGCTGGAGTTAGCGCAGCTTAGACCGCGCTATGACAGCCGCAGACAAGGGTAACATGAGCATGCATGCTGCACATAAGTGCGCGGCGCTGTTCCTCAAATAGCGCTACTGTGCTAGCGCCAGGCTATTCAGAGCCATATTCAACGGCTGTATGCAAATGAGGGTACTTGTGTATGCATGAGGCAAAACGTGTGATTAGCATATCATAGCGCTCATTTGCATGACTAACGGGCAGGATTGCCTGGCCGGGCTATAAAAGGGCAAGCAGTGCACCACCAGTGTTGTATTGTGGAACTGCAGTGGGATACAACAGTGAACAACATGGAGAGACATGCAACAGGGGATGGGCAGCAACAGCCAGGTATGTATCAAAGGTGTGGATAGGCATATTCATTGTACACAGTTGTGTCCAGTTTGGTCCGACCGCCTGTCATAAACCATATGCCACTCAGCTACAATTATCAATCTAATCTGTGTATTTGGGTTAGTGTTGGCCACTGTGGACTGTGTCATGCATGTATGATCTCTTTAGAGTGTAGAGGAATCATCTGACAACTTGTTTGGAAGGGGTGCACTGATGGGATGTGTACATTATGTAATGGGGGCGGTTGGAGACTGTGTACAAAATGGCTACACTCCTGGTATGTATACCACCGTGGGACCACAAACGTCCACTGCATTGTGCTCGTACCCTGCAGTTCAATGTGTCATGTGCCAATGTTTGCACATTTGTGTTCGCACGCCAGGTGCACTGGTGCTGTACCATGACAGTGCACCGCCTTGTCTTCCTGCATGTGGAGTGATGGCCTCTGCCCCACCCGGCATACACAATGTACCAGCAATGTACCCCATGCCACAAACAGTCATGGGGTTCATGGCACACAATCCACAGCAGTGCACATGTGTGCACACCACTCCAGACACAGGACAGACAGTGGCAATGTGGGCATGTGTAACGACAGGCACATGCAGCCATCTGATATGTCCATGTGGCCTGTAGCACTGAGGGGGGATATCATGCTGTTCACTGTGTGATGCAGTGCAGCACCGACACAGCCACTGACACCTGTCCACTCTTTATTATCCCATAGGTGTGCAGGCTCAACCGGGCGCATCCGTGCACATAAATTCTCCCAAGATGAGCTAAACACCCTGGCACATGAGGTAAAAGTAAGAGAACATGTGTTACGCACACACAGGCCACCGATGCTGTTGTGCGGCAGGCTTGTGAGGAGGTGACTGCAGCGTGAATGCGGTTGGTGGTCATGGAGATCAACTGAGGCAGTCCAGAAGTTGGAATGACCTCCTGCGGCTGCAAAGGAGGAGGTGGCACAGCACCACAGAGACAGGACCAGAACTGGTGGTGGTCCACAGGAACACCAGCAATGTGCAGGAGCCACACATGGTGGTGGTGGCGTCAACATTGCAGATGGTGGCAGTGGCAGGTGTGCCAGGTGGTGGTTGCAGACATCCCTTGCACTTCAAGGCCAGGTCTGTATTCACATGTGCAACCCCTGTATGTGGTGCAGGCAAGGGTGCATGGTCCTGCTTTTGGTGTCCTGCACAAGCTGCACTGTATCCTGCAGAAATGATGGATGGCATGGTCAAGGTCACTGTGGGGTGGTGGGTGCATGTTGTCACAGGCTTGTGTGAGGTGGTACCTGTCCTGAGGGCTGCATGGTGTGGTGGTGGTGGTGGTGGTGGTGGTGGTAGTGGTGGTGGTTTGCCACAGTGTCCATGGATGGATGACTGACCCTGTCCCTATTCTCTCCTCAGCACTCTCGGACAGGCCTGCACCACCACAGCATGATCCACAGATGTCTAACCAGGTTCCCGAGGTTGTGGAGGAGTTTGAGGACGATCAGCCAACAACATCTGGACTTTGTGTATCTCAGGGCTGTATGGGCCCAATGCATGTTGGGCATACCCAGGGACAGGGCATGCAACTGCCTGGGGAGGAGGCACACCTCACCAGGGGTGTTAGGAGACAGTGGGCACCTGGATGTTGCCCCAACTGAGAGTGATGGGGTGGGAGAGGTACTGCTGGTCACTGTCACCAGTGCAGATGACAGTGATATCTCTACATATTCACATCAGCTGGACATTCCTGTGCCAGGGATGTAGGGGTGGGGCTTGCTGAAGGCCATGGAACAGGTCAGGGTGGTTCTGTAGGTGTCGGCAGTGTGGCTGAACACATGGTGGTGGGTGGTGTGGGTGGTGTTGCAGGACAGCAAGGCATGCATTGTCTGACAACTGCTGAGGTTCCAGTCCATATGGTGCCACAGCCCACTGCCACTCATAGTCGGCAGCCGGCTGTAAGTTGGTGCAGTGCCACAGGCACCACTGCCAGCTACTGCTCTGGGTCCTGTGCCTCTGGTCCATGAAGGCCATGGTGCCCGCCACTCCTGCAGACTGCTGTCACATCACAGCAGGAGGCCCATCTGGACCTGCTACGCCATGCGGCGTGAGCTGCGGCATGAGCTGGGTCAGATATGGGAGGCAATAAGAGTGGGCTTTGCTCGTCTGAGCAGCAGGCAGAGGACAGGTTTGGCCGCCTGGTGGGTGCCATAGACCGTGGCTTCTCTGGGTTGACTGCTGCAGTGGTAGCAATTGGTGATGTCATGGTTGCTGCTTATTGGTCGGCAACATGGGTTTGTTGGCTCTGGTGCACATGGCAGAGGGGCACACAGGCACACCGTGGGTGCAGGGCTGCCACTGTTACCAGTTCTGAGCCATCACAAACTCCACCTGCAACCCAGCGGCGCCGTGGCGTCCATACAACCTATCTGCCTCCACCAACCCCTGGGGGCACAGGAGGCCAACCGTGCTGCCTCTCCTTCCACTTCAGCTGTGTCCTCTGCACAGAGCACCCCAGGGTCCCCTAACCCATGGTACGGGGCATGCCGCGGCGCGTGGGTGGCGTCGCCGGTGATGCCCACAGGCTGTCTGCGTATTCTAGGTGCTTCCCCATCATGCATGGGCAGATGTGTGCACGCATGCACACACACACACACACACACACACACACACTCCCACCAACATAGTTGCCCCCTTACCCTCACGGCACACATTGCACCTCCTTCCATGATTACACCGCTTGTGTGTATCCCCACCACATATAGCTGCACAATCATGGAGTCACACCCATGACACACTATTTGTATTACACTGGGTTTGTTTGCTGTTGTGATTCTGGTTTTCACTGTTATGTTAGTCTGTGCACATTAAAATTGTTGATCACTTGTACTCTTCAGGTTGTTGTGCAGTCTGTACTTACCCTCTGGTCTGTTGCAGTATCCTGATGATGTTGTCCGGTGCTGTATGGCCCTGTGTGCCATGCAGGGTCCCTCCTTCCAGTTGCTCCACTATCCCCCTGACCACTGGCTCTGGCTCACTGTCAGACTGTCCCTCAGGTTCAGGTGCCTGTATCCCATGGTTCATTGCCATGTTGTGCAGCATACAACAGGCTAGGAAGATACGCATACCTTCTGAGGTGTATATTGGAGGCACCACCTGATGTGTCAAGGCATCTAAATTGCATCTTCAGGATGCCAAACACCCTCTCTATTATGTTTCTTGTTCTGGCATGTGCCTCATTGTAGAGCTCATCAGCCACTGTGGCCGGTCGGAGTACTGGTGTGAGCAGCCAGGCCGCAGGGGATAGGCACTGTCTCCTGTCAAACATATAACTTGTTAGTGCTGTACTGCGGTCTGTCAGCTGCTGTCCTGCACCTGTCTGTGGCCCTCCCACATCCCTTCCCTGGCCTGCAATGCCTGCCCCCATCCATGCTGTTGTGTGTTTGCCTTGTGTGCTACAACTCACCGACTAGTTGTCCACTGGGTATTCTGCCCCTCTCAAAGACCTGACACAGCTGAGACTGGTGCCAGATGAAGGCGTCATGGGCACTCGCCGGGTACTGTGCATAAACATTGGTGATGCGCCCTGCCGCATCGCACACCACCTGGCAGTTGATGGAGTGGTACCTTCCTGTTAACATACACATCACTGCCATCACCAGGTGGTGCACGGATGGGGACATGGGTGCAGTCAATGGCACCCAGTACAGATGGTAGGTGTGCAACTCGATGGAACTGCTGCATTGTTTCTCTGCGCTCTGCTGCTGTGCTGGGGAATACTATGAATTCCAAAGCATGTGGCAGGAGAGCCTCTAGGAACTGGGTCAAGATGCGTGAGGTGGCAGACTCGGCACCCAATGGTGTCCCCGTGCTGGTCGTTGGAACGCCCCTGTGGCAAGGAAGCACATCGCTGCTGTCACCTTCTCCTCCACTGTCATGGCATGACTGCGCTGGTGTTTGACTGCAGCTGCTCAGTGCAGGAGTTCACAGAGCTGCCTCAACATTCCACTGTTCATCCGGTACCGGCCAATGATGTGGTCATCAGGCAGGGGTCTCAAGGAGACCCTGGGCTGGTACAGCCTGTTTGCAGCATACCATCTCCTGGGCCTGCGTTGTGGCCCATGTTGTGCCTGCTCCTTTCCTCCACCTCCTCCTCCTCCTCCTCCACTACAGCTGCCATCAATGGCAGGATCACTGCTACTGGGACTGCACACATTCCTACTTCCTGTGCTGCTCCCTCCTCCTCTGTGTTTTTGCCTGTGTTTTAGACTGGCCTTTTATAGGCGGTAACTAGCGCCGTACAAGGGCCGCGCTATGTATCCTAGCGCGGCGCTGAACCTTGAATATCCCTTGCGCTGCCTTCCTCTCAGCGCATTCCACCCATCCTTTTGCCCCTTGCATACATTACTGGTTAGCCTAGCGCTACTGCAGTTTGGCAGCGCTTATTTGGCCTTTTGAATATAGCAAACCTGGCGCTTAATCCGCGCTAAACCTGTGCAAATGGTGTTTTGCCCGCGCAAGGTTTTGAATATCTGGCCTACAGTATGTTAAATAAATTTAACATAGTAGTGTGTAAATTGTTCAACGACAAATGTGTAGCTTTTACTAACACTGGTGTGTTGAATTTTTAACACATTCATGTGTTAAAATGTTCAGATAGAGTGTGTTATTTCAACACATAAGAGTGTTGAATTCTGAAGTATTTTAATTTCACACAGATTAAATGGAAAAGACAATTGTTAATGAAAAATATTCACAAACCTATATTAAAGATTTTAACATTGGTGCCAACAGGCCTTGTAATGTAACAAATGAAGCCAATGCACAGCAAACTTACACAGGTGTCATGTCATGTCATGGTTAGACCTCATCAATATGCTGAGTGGCATTATGCTGTACTGTTTGGGAGCCCTGGGTGTACTATGAGGGTCTTACTTTTAAATTTTATGGGGAGCCCATAGTAGAGACGAGAATAACTACAAAAGATAAGAACACCAGAGCAAATTCCCTGGGACAAAGGTTACCCTGAAAGGTATTGGACATGCAGCCAAATGTGAATGAAAACACAATTGCACACACCAAATTAAGCAAAGCATCATGGGAAGTATATGCCAATTGACATGACTGAATTTGCACTGGCTCAACTCTAAAATGTATACAGATTAACATGAATAGAAACATTGTTAAAGCTTTATAATAAAATAAAATCACAATACTGCTTGTAAAAACATTTTATTTAATTACTGTAATGCAGCACTATACCATTTCTGGGTACAGTTGATCAACAAAATTAAGTGTCATTTTTTAACACATTTGTGAGTTAATATTACACATATCGTGTTAAACAGGTATTTGTAAACTTAGTGTAAGCATTAACACTTATGAAATGTCATTTATTTACACTGTAATTGTGTAAACCTGTTTTCATATGTATGACACAATTGTGAGTTAATGTTACACACACTGGACCCGATTCTAGAATGCATGGTGCAACTTGTGGGCGACTGAAAGTTGCACCATAAGCCGCTATGCCAGGAACCCTGTGCCCTGTTCCAGGACAGGCAGGGTCCCTGGCATCTACGTCCCACAATCCTATGGCAGCCACAGGGTTGTGCCATGGGAATGGTGCAACTGACCTGGGTTCCACAAGCCAGAGACCATCTGAACAGCTCCCCCAAGCCCCCCACCAAAACAAGCCCACCCTCCCCTAGGGGCCATGGGGGGTTAGGCAGTGTGGTACAGGCACATGGGGCACCCCAAAAATGGCCTGAATGGCACCCTGACTTGCAGGGAGGGGCCACAATGTGTTGGGGGGTTCCATGGGCATGGCTGTCTGCATGTTGCAGTGCTGTGGGTGGGCAACCATCCTTGTGCCAGGACATATGCCCTTAGACCACCTCCATGCTGGTCTAAACCGCAGCACCATGGCCGGACCTAAAATCACATAACTGGGTTATGGCAGCCACCCCTTAGGGATAGGGGCACAGTTGCTACCATAACCCACCTTGCACCATGCCACAGTGGGTTGCAGGCATGGTGGTTGGCATAGCCCACAGCAGCGCCAACTCGCTTGCCCGGCATGGCACAGGCATAACTCAAATTACACCTACTGTAATGTGTGGCACAGCAGTGCGATTTGCATCATAGGATTCAGTGCAAATCGTCTTGTGCCATGCATAACGTGATTTGAATCAGACCCACTGTGTTAAACAGTGATTACACATTTACAGTGTAAAAAATAACACTTCATTTTTAGAGTGCACGGTCCATCGTCAAAGGTAATATTACAAAATGTACATGCCGAGAGGTTATGTCTCATCAAATTATGTTTCTATGAAAAGTAAGTTACACCCTGGCTATCAAAACACCAATAAATTTAAGGCTAAGTTTTCAAAACCCTGAAAGTCACATTGGTGTCAGAAAAACTGGCACAAGTGGGTCTCCATTTGTGGAATTGCAGTTTTTCTTGCAGCTGCCATATTTCAGAGGTAGAGCAAGTGTATAATTGCTTCCACTATTAACAGCATTTAGGTGTTTTTTTTTGTGGCCTGTGTCAAAATCTTACACCTGGTGGGACCTGGTGTATCATCTCCTGCAGTAATGCCTGCCACCCATGTGGAGCAAGTTAACAGTAACATAATTCACTAGGTAAAAACTGGTTACAAAGGAGAACACAGAAATTAACTGTCCACCATTATTGGTTAGATGTAGGAGAAGTACTGTAACTAGTGGGGTGCCCCAGTGGTCTGTCTTGGGCCCAATACTTTTCCAGTTCTTCATTTCAGATATGAACTTGTCTGTAATTATTTTGGAGTATGACATACAGATACAAAAGGAAGCTGCAGGGGTCTCACGAGCACTTGGAAACAAGCTTATAGGCAGACATAGATAGTGGCACAAACTGAGTGTACAAGTTGGGGTAGGAAATTCAGTCTGGCAAGTGTTCTGTAATGCACCTCAGGAAAAATAACATCACACATGAATATAAAATATGTAATGCAATTTTAAAAGCAGTAGAAAAGGAAAGGGTCTTAGGCATCATAATCACTAACAAATTACAACAAGAACAACACTGTACTATGGCCATTTCCATTTCTAACAGGGTACTTGGATGGATAAAGAAAACATAAATAGCTGTGAAGCAGAAGTACTGATGCCATTACACTGTGTATACATTAGACCATTTTAGACTACGGGAGCCAAGTGTGGTGTCCATACATAAAACAGGATATACCACAAGTGTATAGGGTGCAATGGAGGGCTAAAAGATGATTACTGACATCCAAAATCATACTTGTAATAATAATACACTATGCAAGTTAAATCTGCTATCATTGGAAGTGAGGCAAGGCAAATGTGAGCAACATTTCATTAATGAATGACATAATGAGAGAATCATACATTTTCTACACATTAAATATAGATTCTAAAGATGTGAATTCTATCACCAGGGAAACCCTGCAGATTAATCTCAGCAAATATTATACTAATAATAGACATTATTTCTACACCCAGATGATTGTGAATCTCTGGAATAGTTTCCTGAAGAAATTATAATTAGTAATACAAAACTGAATTCAAACACGAACTTGATAAATATATTTTAAGTGGGGAAATTTGAAAAATTATTAGTAAACTGTAGGAGCTTAATATGGGCAAGTGCCTTTTCAGCTCCTCACTGTTTAGTTTGTACTTTAGTAGCAACTGATAATACTATACAGTAGGTGAAATCACTTACTCCAAATCATGCCAAAAGAAACACTGCTGCCAATGGGGAAAGCTCAGAAAAGTTGGGATAAAGCATGGAAGTACTGTATACAGGGCATAGCTATGCATTTATTGACAATTCTGGCTGGATGGTAGAGGGAAAAGCACAGGCCTACAGATCAATGCAGAGGAGGTTCAATTCACCTAGGGACACAAAATATATTATCAAAAAAATCTGAGCTAATTTCTGTGCAGCAAACTTTGTCAACAAGCTACAATGGAGTCCACCAGGATGTATCCCACTACCTTACAATATTTCTGCAGAGTGCTACAGTATTCTTCAGGAACTGTGAAATTCAATGGCAATTAAGCCCTTTCATCATACATTATTTTGTGACATGTCTTTTACCATGCTGCATCCTGGCTGACTTTATTGTACCAACACAACTTGAGACTTACAAATGCCTAACCTTTTCCTAGAATATCTGAGTTGTACCAACACAGTTACAGTTTTTCTAAGCCTATCCTTTGTCTGAGTTTAGTGAAACCACCAGAAATTCTAGGAATTCTAAGCTTTTCAATGCAGGTTTTCCTAGATATTCTAATGATATCTAGCCTTAAATTAACATGGAAATTATATATTGCATTCATCCATAGCCTGAAGATTAGTAATGTACAATGCAAGTGCTGCAGCCTAACATGGGATTGTCAGTGCAACACAGAATATAAATCAGAGGGGTGGGTACACAAGGGACAGATTACAGCAAAACAGAAGAGGGATCTACCCTAACTCAACTTAGGAGCTACAGTAGCTAGTAATCAATGTCACCATAGCAAAACACAGGAAGAATCATGTTTTGAACAGTCTTCAATCTGACAGCACCATGTGTGAGGCATAATTTATTCTGGTAGGGCATGAGGCTCGAGGAAGAGTTTTATGAGATGGAGTTCAAGTGGTTGGAGAAGCCAAGGGACATGCCCCAGTCAAACCCCAAGGAATCAACTAGGAAAAGAACACCTTGACCTCGTGCTTATGAACAGGGAGTGGGTGAGGGATGTGAGGTGGAGGAACCCCTAGGGGAGTGTGGTTCCAGTTACAGATGGCTAAAGAGAGGGAGCATCTGGCACAAGGGTGCTGGATTTCAGAAATGCCAACTTTAAGATGATGAGGAAGTGGTACGGTTCCTGTGCAAAATTCAACTGGGTATGGACACACAGCAATGGTGGGAACTGATAAGACAGGGATAGTGGAGGCAACAGAAACTTGCAGTAGGGCTCAGACTAAGAAGGCTAGGGGAAAGAAATCCAGCTGTATAAGCAAAGGGGTGTTAGACAAGGTAAGGAGGAAAAAGGCAGCTTACAGGAGATACAGATAATCAGGGATGGAGGAGGATAGGGAAGAATATCTGCAAGAAGCAAAGGAAGTGACCAGGGGTAAGGGCAGCCAAAGTGGAAAGAGAACTCAGGCTGTCACAGGGCATAAAAACAGGGAAAAGGACTTCATTAGGTACATCAGGAAAAAGAAGCTGTAAGGACCAAATTTTAAGAATTAAGAAGGAGGGGTGGGTGAAGAGGGATGAAAATGCAGAAGTGCTCAACAACAACTACTTTGTTCAGTCTTACCAAAGAAAGGGAGGGGCACTACCCATAGTAGGAGGAGATAGAAACAGATGGAGGGATGATGGATGGAGAAATCACAATGGGGAGGGTGCTGGAGGAGTAAAGGGCATTGAGGGTGGACAAGGCACTAGGACCAGATGGGTACATCCAAGAGCACTGAAGGAGCTGGCAGAGGTCCTGGCAGGACCCTTGCTAGAATTATTTAATTCATCTCTAAACATAGGATGTATACCCCATGACCAGAGATAGGCTCACGTGGTTCCCCCACACAAGAGTGAACCCAAGGATGAACCGGGGAACTCACAGGCCAGTAAGTCTAGTGTCCATAGTGGGGAAGCTAATGGAGACCATCCTAAAGGAGAGGCTAGTAGCACTACTGGAGGTGAACGGGTGCAGGATGGGAGACAGCATGGCTTTGTCAAGGGCAGGTTATTCCAGACCAAACTGGTAGAATACCATGACTGGTGACTAGACAAGTTGATGGGGGCTATGTTGTGGATGTCCTATACCTAGACTTCAGTAAGGCCTTCAATTCAGTACTGCATTGGAGACTTGGAAGCAAGCTATAGGGCACAGGGCAGGAGCAAAACTGGTGGGATGGGTGGAGAACTAGTTAAAATATAGCTAGCAGAGGTGCTGGTAGGTGGGGAATACTCATCCCATAAACCTGTAGCAAGTGGTGTTCCACAGGGTCAGCGTTGGGCCCAGTGCTGTTTGACATATTTATTGCAGACATCTCAGAAGGCATCAGCAGCAAAATCATCCTATTTGCAGATGACACCAAGATGGGAGTGGTGGTAGATGATGGGGGCTACAGGAGGATCTGGCAAGGCTAGAGCATGGTCAGATAGATGGCAGCTGGAGTTCAATGCAAAAATGCAAGGTACTGCACTTCAGAACAGAAAATCTGAGGAAAAGCTACCATCTGGGGATGTGTGTGTAGCTGGAGGTAACAGAAGAGGAGAAGGATCTGGGGTGCTTGTCATGGGAGCAATGAACAATGTCATGCAATGCAGAAATGCAGCTGCAATGGCCAACAAAATGCTGGGGTGCATTGCAAGGGGCATTACTTGGAGAAGAAGGAGGTTATTCTACAGTTATACAGATTGTTGGTTAGGGCCCACCAGGAATACTGCATGCAGTACTGGCATCCATACCTATAAAAGGACATTAGGCGGCTGGAAGGAGTGCAGTGTAGGCAACAAAGCTGATTCAGGGCCTGAGGGAATTGCCATATGAGATCAGACTAAAAGAGTTAAACATGTACACACTGGAGGAGAGGAGGGATGGGGACAGGATTGAGACCTTCAAATACATAAAGGGATAATCAAACAGACACAGAGGGTCTATTCAGGAGGAGGGTAGGAAGAGACACTAGGGGCCATGACATGAGATTGGAGGGTAGATTCAGGAGAGAGGTGAGGAGGCATTTCTTTACAGAGAGGGTGGTGGCAAAGTGGAATGCGGGCTGGGGTGGTGGCATGTAACACAGTGGAATGCTTCAAGAAGGTGGAACAGGGAAGGGAGGATAAAGGGAGGAAAGGAGAGGAAGGGAAGGGAGGGTGGTGGGGTAGCTGCTGAATAGGGAGCTAGTTGCAATCTCGAGCAGCCTAGATAGACCAGGATGGCCTTTGCTGCTGGCAACTTTTGTATGTTTATAACATACTTAAAGAATTAGTCATGATCAAGAGCTGAACCATCACTGGTCTTCAATGCAAGAAGGAGGTAGTATATATGGTGCATGTTTTGGTTTACAGCCAAAGTCTATGGCTATTGTTTTTCCATTCAGGGTCAGTTGGTATAAGTGAAACCACCTCTGAATGGCATCCAGGTAAGACTGTAGCTAGGACTTAAGTGTCGATAGTAATGATTATTAGCACAAAGCATTGATTACTTCAAATACCTATGACAAGAGGAGGAGAAAAGCAGTGAGCAGATTATTTAGGAAAGCAGAGAAAAAATTGGATTAACAATTGACCCAGAAACCTTTATCATGAACAGACTGAGAACTGTTAGAGAGGAATAATTGAACAAGGTGTTTTACAGTGAAGGTAACCCTATCAAAACACAGGAGAAAAACAAGAAATGGGAAGGACATTTAGAGGTCTTCAAATAGTAGGTAACATAGTAATTTAAAGTCACAAGGGACTCTAGGGCCATAATGCCCTCCTTCTAGTTTCTTCTTGTCCCATGTCTCCACTGGTAGACTGTTCCATAAGTTAACCACCTTCTGGGAGTAAACATACCTGATAATGTTACCCCTTAATTTACCACCTCTGAGCTTCAGGGCATGTATCCATGTCTTGCTTCAGGCACCATATCTAATATCTTTGATTATTTGATCTTGTTGATACCCTTGACTATGTGAAAGACTAAGTGCATTATGCAGAAACAAAATAATTAGTTTAGGGAAATCATGTGAATAAAAATATTATGATAGAGCAAAACTATTGCTGGCCCTAGACTCCAGAAAACAGTGACAGGGCACTAAAGGTTTCATGAAGAATGAAAAAGCCTGACAATTACAGTATTAATTTGGAAGGAAGGATTTGGGCATGAGGAATTCAATAAAAAGGTAACTGTTAAACTCAGCACTCTGTGAGATCACAGTACAGAAACATACAGTACACAAACCACCATGAACTGGGGAAGGTGTGTGTTCATAGAAGTACTGTATTTAACCACACTTGCTCATGTCTAAACAATTGCAGAGTAGGAAGACAGAGCTACTGAAACAGATCACTTCCCAGGATTGGTACTAAAAGGTGATGCTAATATAATAGCCCTTTCAGTTTGTGCATGTATGATACTATAATAAGGGACAGGTCCCAAAAATACTTGAAAACTAGCTGAAGTGGTGATTACACCTAATGTTAATAAGTTCAATAAACTGGCAAAAGATGTTAGACTGATACCATCAACAGCTACTATTAGTACAATACAGTAGCTGCACCAATTATGTGTAATTGACTTTGAACAACTCAAGGGGAAATATAGATTAATCAATATAGAACTCAGAAAGATTGCTTTAGCATGCAACTCCTGGTTAAATTACAAATGAGTTGCAAGTCATCTCAGAAAAGGGACAAACTACTGATGTGGCCCTAATAGTTTCTAGTAAGGTTTTTGATCTAATAAATCACAAAATACAGGTGCATAAAATGGTTTTCTACAGATTTATGCAATATTAAGTTGATGTGTATGTGACTTTTGACAGATAAGTTCCCAAGTTTGAACACAGTTGGTATCAGAAAACTGAATGTGAGAGTTAAGAAGTGGCTACCAAGGAACTGTTCTGGGCCCCCTTCTCTCTCCCAGCCCACAGAAAGGAGGCAGAGGACACCACAGGAAAGGAAGCAGCTCCTGGTGGGGGACTCAATTATTGGGGGGATAGAACTGGGGAGTAGGGAAACCTGAAGTAAGGTGCCTGCCTGGTGCCATGGCTTGAGGGACAGGAAGTGCACTCCTGGATTACGAGAACAGCTGCATGGGAGACTGAGCTGGATGTGATTGTCCACCTGGGGATGAAGGACTTGGCTCAACATGAGATTAGAGCAGTGCAGGAGGACTTTGTGGAGTTGGGAGGGGCCCAAGGCAGCAGCACACATAGTATCCTTCTCAGAGGTGCTGCCTGTCTATGGCATGGGTGAGGCGAGGTATTTTGCACCATGCAATCCAATGAATGGTTGACAAAATGGTGTGGAGCACAGGGTTGGCTTCATTGGGGACTGGGGTTCCACCTGGAGGGATACCACCCTATACTGGCAGGATGGTCTGCATCTGTTCAGGAAGGAACTGGCATTCTGGGGGCAATCGGTTTAAATGCTTCATTGGCAAGCTTTTAAACTAGTCAAGGGGAGGCACTGATAAGCAGCAGGGAATTCCAACCTCCCTATAAAACATGGTACTAAATGAGGAAAAGACCAGTAGAAAGATCAGTGGGGATGTTGCTACAAGAGGTAAAGCATCCAAAATGGAGAGCAATGAGTGCCAATGCCAATAGTCTGGGTAAAAGCTTCCCGAATTAGTGGCCTTGATGGAGGAGGAACATCTGGATATCATGGCAGTCACAGAAACATGGTACACACAGAACCATGACTGGGATGTAAACATACCAGGATACACTACCTACAGGAGGGACAGGGAGGGTAAAGATGAGGAGGAGTAGCTCTCTACATAAGGGAAGAATAAAAGCAACAGAGCGAAAGGGTAAACAGGGAGGAAAGGAGGCACTGTGGGTGAATTTGGAGACAGGCAATGGCACCATAATCCGCACAGGGCTGTTTACAGATCCCTCTCAGGGGGAGGAAATGGACAAGGAAATGATAGAAAGTATACTTACAATGGCAGAAAAGGGAGATAGTGCTGATGGGGTATCTGAATATGCCAGATGTTAACTGGAGTGCAGTTGCAGCAGCCACTTCTAAGAGTGGGGTTATTCTAGATGCCCACAGGAGGCATGCCTTAGACAACTAGTATTGGAACCACTCAAGAGGGAGCAATCTTAGACCTGGTACTCTCAAATGGAGATGGAGAGAAGATCACAGATGTAGGAGTGGGTAGCCATCTGGGAACTAGCGACCATCGAACAGTATGGTTCACGATAAACACAGCAGTAGAGTCAAGCCATACAAAGGCAAAAGTACTGGACTTTAGGAGGGCTGACTTTGTCAAAATGGGTGAGTGCCTAAGGAATGCACTAGCAAATGGGCAGGAAGGAGGGTGGAAGAACAATGGAATAATCAAAACTGCCATCACAGAGGCAACAAGCTTTTGTGTGAAGCAAATAAACAAAACAAAAGATGTAAGAAACCACTATGGTTCTCAAAGGAGGTGGCAGGAAGGTTCAAAGAGAAAAGAAAGCATTCAGGAAGTACAAGAATTGAAGAAGGAGCAGGACAGAGAATTGTATCAGTTAAAGCAAAAGGAAGCTGGGAAGGCAGTCAGAACAGCAAAGGCCAAAACTGAGGAAAAGATAGCCAACTCAGTTAAGAAGGGTGATAAAACCTTTTATAGGTACATCAGGAGCAAAAAAGACCAAGGGAGTGATGGTGAGGCTTAATAAAGGGGAGGAGGTGGGCAGAGGGTGACTGTGAAAAGGTGGAGATATTAAACAAATATTGTTGCTCAGTATTCACAAATGAAGAGGGGTGGTACCTAAGCTAAACAATAGAAACACTCTGGATACAGAAGTTGATACCAGCCCATTTACAGAAGAAAGGCTTCAGAAGAACTCTTAAAACTGAAGGTGGACAAAGCAATGGGGCCTGATGGGATTAATTCCAGAATACTAAAGAACTAAGGGTAGAACTAGTGACACCACTGTCTACCCTCTTTAACAAATCATGGGAGGATGGGGTGGTACCTGAGGACTGGAGGAGGGCAGATGTGATTCCACTTCACAAAAGTGGGAGCAGGGCAGAAGCAGGAAACTACTGACCTATTAGTTTAACCTCAGTGATAGGGAAATGATGGAATCACATCTGAAGGAAAGAATTGTTGAGTATCTAGAGACCAGAGGGCACAGGACCCAAGGCAGCATGGATTCACAGCAGGAAGGTTATGGCAGATGAATCTAATAGATTTCTTTGACTGGGTGACCAAAGTAGTAGACCAGGGAGGGCTGTGGACATGGCCTACCTAGACTTTAGCAAGGCATTTGATTCAGTCCCACACAAAGATTAATATACAAGTTAGCCAGCCTGGGAGTGGGTCTCAAGATGGTAGCCTGGGTAAAAAATGGGCTGGAGAACAGGACACAGAGAGTAATAGTAAATGGAGTCAACTCTAAAGGGGGTTACTAGTGGGTACCGCGGGAGTTTCAGTACCGGACCGGTCCTCTTCAATGTCTTTATAAGTGACATTGCAGAGGGGCTGGAAGGAAAAGTATGTCTCTTTGCAGATGACACAAAGATCTGCAACAGAGTTGATACACAAGGTGGGGTGGAAAGGATGAGAAGGGACTTGGCAGGGTTGGAGGAATGGTCAAATGTATGGCAGCTTAGATTCAGTGCTAAGAAGTGCAAGGTAATGCACCTGGGAAACAAAACCCAGGAGAAGAGTACACAATGGGGGTGAGATACTAACAACAACAAAAATGGAAAGGGACCTGGGGGTAGTCATATCAGATGACCTAAAGGTGGGCAAGAAATGTGAGAGGACAGTAAGGAGGCTGGGGTGATACTGGGCTGCCTAGGAGAGACATCACCAGTAGAAAACAGGAAGTTGTTATCTCTCTCTGTACAGACAGCTGGTGAGACCCCATCTGGAGTACTGCATGCAGTTCTGAAGACCCTGTCTCCACAAAGACATAAACAGGATGGAGGCAGTCCAGAGGAAGGCAACTAAAATGGTACAGGGTCTGCACCGGAAGACATATGAAGAGAGACTTACGGAGCTTAACATGTATAGCCTCGTGGAAAGGAGGGAGAGGGGGACATGATAGAGACTTTCAAGTACCTCAAGGGAATCAACAAAGTCCAAGAGGGTAGCAGCTTAGAAGAGAGAGATATGCAAGAACAAGGGCACAATTTGAAGGTAAAGGAGGACGGCTCAGAGATAATGTAAGGAAGTATTTTTCACAGAGAGGGTTGTGGATGCATGGAACAGCCTTCCAGAGGAGGTTGTGGAGTCAAAAACAGTGGTGGAATTCAAGAATGCATGGGACAGTCACAAGGCAATTCTAGGGGTGAGGGTAGAAAGAAGTAGGCTGTTGGTTAACTAGGATCTGCAGCTTATCCATTAGGTAGCAAAATGGGCAGACTGGTGGGCCAAGTGGTCCTTATCTGCCATCAGAGTCCATATTTCTATGTTTCTAATCATTAATTATCTGCAACTTCAACACAGTCTCCATTTGGATAATACCACATTTACAGTATATCAGCTATGATAAAGGCAATGTAGTCCTTTTCATGATTCTACTGATGCACAGTGTTTTATGGGTTAACACTAATGAGTGAAAATTAATGAATCAAAAACTGTAATACTGAGATTAAATTGTTCTGAAAAAAATGCAGCAATTTATTAATAGGGCTTAGTTATACATGTTATGAGTCATACTAAACTTTTAAGGATTGCAATATTCTTGCAACTGAAATGGAATTCTGATGTTGCATTTATCATCAGCAAAGTTAATGCACAATTTTACTTTATGAGTATATGAAAAGAATTGGTATGTCATAGGAAGAGTCAGTGCTCATATGTAATGTAAGTAATAATACACCCTGCTCTGGATTTAGCATGTGGACTCTTAGAGGTTAGAGGCTATCTAAAAGGTTATGTGCCATTATTAATGAAGGCTTCAGGTGTTAACTGGTTACATCAAGAGAACTAACAAGCACATTATGAAACATGACATTCTATTCAGTGGTCAACAGTGTGGGAAAGATTAAAGAGGGCCCAAGCCGTGATAGGTTCAGTTGCTTATGCTCCCATGTACTATAAGATAAAAGCATATATCATTTGCACCAAAGCTGTGGAAGTCAGCCAAATACCATCACATTACTGTATGTGCTGGGCCACTGTCTGTACAATGTAGAAGCACAACTCTGCACTTGGCATGCATGGACATAAACATGATTCACTGGAACTAGCCACTTACAAGATGGCTGCTTCAATCTGTCTAGCTCTCTACCTGGATGGAATCCATCATCATCTGATATCAAAACTGAACTAGACTGCAACTAAGCAACAAAGATCACTGCTGCTCATTATGCTGAACTTGCAGATGGCTGTATTCTGATAAGACTTACAGTTTGCAAGCACCAGCTGACATCCACATATTCCTTCCTCTCTCGATCTACCCACCAAATGCAGCCTTGCAGTCTGAAAAACTTTAACCATCTGAAACAACACTATCATTACTCTGATGGATGGTGGCTTCAGAAGCAGCCCTTATGAGACGGCTCACATAATGGATATGCTATCGCAAATCCTCAAAGACAGCAGAGCTTGAAATTGCAGCTGCTCAGACAAAGACTTTACTGATGCTTGGAACAAGAGGAGGTAGGGGAGCAGCAGGACCAGCATGCAGTCAAGGGACAATGTCACAAAGTTGGCTTTGGGAGCAGTACTGAGCAAAATACCAATCAAATATTTTCTCTCAAGGTGGACCACCTGGATGATTGGGTACAAAGATTCATCTTCACCTATTGGGTCTGCCAGAGGGGCAGAGGGTCCAGACATGGTAGATTTTCTGAAGCACCTTATTCCAGAACTGTTGCACACTTCTAATTGTCCTCCCCTCAAAATTGAGAGCGTTCACCTCTACCTTGCCCCTAGGCCTTGTTCCACATGGTAATTTATTCCCATCAAAAATGTGTTGTGGTTGTCATGCAAAAGAAGATCATGAAACTGGGACAGTATATAATTATTTCAAGATTTTTCCTCAAAGTTGTCTCATAGGAGTCAAGCCTTCCCTGGTGAGAACTGGAGCTGAACTACCTGGGTATTAAATGTGCTGGGCAATATACAGCACAGCTGAGGCTCCAGTTAAATGGTGCTACCCATTCCTTTCATACCCCTGTGGCTGTAGAACATCTTGTCCAAGCCACCTGTCCAACAAAGGCTTTCCTTACTAGTAGTCACAATGACAATCAAGATGGGGATCTCCTGCAAAGTACTGACACTTTCATTCCAACTCATCAGAGCACCAGTTCCATTAGATCTGTGATGGAGAATGACCAGCGGATGCAACAAAAAGGGGCCAAGGCAGAAAATGCCAGAGCAACATTTTACTCACTGACTTCAATTCCCACAGAAGATCCAGAAGTTGTCATCACGAGCCTCCATCCTCAGTGGCTTCCAATAGCCAAACTAAAGCTGAACCTGCATTTACAGAATAGCTATGACCCATATAGGCCTGTTTTACCATAAAAGAGCATGATAAATGATCCCCAGTAGCAGCATACACCTCCAGCCTCTGAGCAGACACTACTACCATAGGCTGAAGGGTACCTTTAGGCTGACCAGTGGTGTCCCCATGCTCTTACACCATAGTCTCTGGTCCCTCAAAAGGTGCAGACCATCCAAAACCACACATAGCCCTGAAATTACACCCTAATGAATGTTGATTGTTTTGTGGTTCCTAAAACTAGTGATCTTTTGACTTTGTGGTTGAGCGGTGGACAAGTAGGCTTTACAGAATATGATTTAAGACCTCACTCCACAGGATTCTACACTGCATGTTGGGTAAGTTTGTGTACATAAGGGCCCCACCCCTACCTGTATTGTGTGTCTTTACTGACCTAACACATTTCAGCACTTGGATCCTGAGTGATCCCTAATAACTCTCCTGCTCATTTGACACAAAGAAGTGTGAATAATGTACACAATGCCTAAACTGCTCCATAATGCTCCTCTATGGATGTTAAAGTACAAAATAAAATATATTCATCTGTGTTTAAATGTGTTTATGTCATTAACCCCTTTTGGTAGTTTAAATCTAAAAGAGTAATTTTTCTGAAGTGGTTACTTGTTAAAGTTGCCTGGGTGCTCAGTGTCACAGAAAGTGAATGATGAAGTGGTTAATGTTCAGGTCAGGGGAAGAAGTTGGTAGTTGATGCTAGCTCAACCCACATTATACCACCCTTCTATCAGGTCTCCTGTCTCCATACCCAACCACCATATTTTTTCCCCATAGGGAAAGGATAGTGATTTACAGCCCCCTCCCCCATTTGATCTCACGGGCAGGTGTGCAGAATATCAGGCACAGCTAAAGCTGCTATCTTTAACCAGGAAACTGGACTTCACATATTGAAAAACAAGAAGGGCATACACAACACGCAAGTTAGAAGACAACTTTATTTATTAAGAAATCGATCCAGCACTCCAGACACCTTTTGTATGACTAAACAGCTTTATCAGGGTCGGTGAAGGACTGGGATTTGAATAGTTAAATATACACCCTCATGAATATTCATAAATCTCTGCCATAACTGCACCAATCCAAGCAGAGCATTTCAAAACCATCTTTGTGCATTCATAATTATGGATAGAATGTTCATGAATCTGTGCTATAAATCCACCAATTCAAGCAGAGCATTACAAAATCATCATTCTGCATACCTAAGTAATTATGGATTCAAAATCCCAGTACTAAAATGATTACAGTCACAACCTGTGGCATTTAATAGCAGTTACATACACAGTTTAAAAACCTGACTATTTTCATTCTTCTACAATCCCCATCCACTTAGTCACAACCACATTTGTGGCTATTTTAATTCCATAGATATAGCTCCATTGCTTTATCTATCAGTAAACTAGGGACAAGACATGGCAATGAAACAAAATGATACCAGGAAAGAGAAATGTTAAAGAAATGTAAAGAGAAAAAAAACACTTACACAGGATAAACAGGAAGGTAGACAGACATCTGGGGAGTAGTGCAATGTACTGGCTATGGGGCAGCAGTCTTCAGGGAGTCTTTCTGGAGGCTGAGATGCTGCCCTATTTGCAGGCAACTCTCTGCCCTGGGAGGAGGTTGCCCATCTTTAAACCACACTGGACAGTAGTAAAGGAACCTCCCCACCAGTGAGCACCAGGGCCTACCACCAATACCTCAGAGATTGCCAAGAAAGCACAGCAGTTGAACCACAGTGAGCTCAGGGTGGGTGAGGGTGAGGTGATGGAACAGATGCACACACAGTCAGCTGTACCACTCCACAATCCATACATCATTCTGATGGAGCATAACTCCCCTATGGATGCAACAGGACAGGAGACTAAGGAGGCTGCGGACAACTGTCACAAGGGAGCCCCACTGGAAGGAGGCAGAGGACACCACAGGAAAGGAAGCAGCTCCTGGTGGGGACTCAATTATGGGGATAGAACTGGGGGAGCAGGGAAAACTGAACTAAGGTGCCTGCCTGCCTGGCACCATGGCTTGGAGGGACAGGAAGCGCATCCTCAGGATCACAAGAACAGCTACCTGGGAGACTGAGCTGGATGTCATTGTCCACCTAGGGGCGAATGACTTAGCTGAACATGAGATTAGAGCAGTGCAGGAGGAGTTTGTGGAGTTGGAGAGGGGCCTCAAAGGTGCTGCCTGTCTATGGCATGGGTGAGGCATGGGTACTTTGCACCATGTGATTCAGTATTCACAAATGAAGAGGGGAGGTACCTAAACCAAACAATAGAAACACGCTGGATACAGGGGTTGATACCAGCTCATTAACAGAAGAAAGGGTTCTGAAAGAACTCTTAAAATTGAAGGTGGACAAAGCAATGGGGCCTGATGGGATTCATCACAGAATTCTAAAAGAACTAAGGGTAGAACTAATGACACCACTTACTACCCTCTTTAATAAATCATAGGAGGATTGGGTGGTACCTGATGACTTGAGGAGGAGGATGTTATTCCACTTCACAAAAGTGGGAGCAGGGCAGAAGCAGGAAACTACAGACCTGATAGTTTAACCTCAGTGATTGGGAAAATGATGGAATTACTTATGAAGGAAAGAATTGTTGAGTACCTGGAGGCCAGAGAGGCACAGGACCCAAGGCAGCATGGATTCTCAATGGGAAGGTCATGTCAGATGAATATAATAGATTTCTTTGACTGGTTGACCAAAGTAGTAGATCAGTAAAGGGCTGTGGACATGGTCTACCTAGACTTTAGCAAGGCATTTGACACAGTCCCACAAAAGATTAATATACAAGTTGGCCAGCTTGGAGTGGGTCCCTTGATGGTAGCCTGGGTAAAGGACTGGCTGGAGAACAGGACATAGAGGGTAATAGTAAATGGAGTCCACTCTGAAGAAAGTGGGGTTACTAGTGGGGCACCTGGGAAACAAAACCCAGGAGAAGAGTACACAATGGGAGGTGAGATACTAACAACAACAAAAATGGAAAGGGACCTGGGGTAATCATATCAGATGACCTAAAGGTGAGCAAGCAATGTGAGAGGGCAGTAAGGAGGGCTGGGGGATACTGGGATGCATAGGAGGCATCACAGTAGAAAACAGGAAGTTGTTATCCTCTGTACAGACAGCTGGTGAGACCCTATCTGGAGTACTGCGTGCAGTTCTGGAGCCAATCTCCTTAAAGACATAGACAGGATGGATGCAGTCAGAGGAAAACTAAGCGGTGCAGGGTCTGCGGAAGACATATGAAGAGACTTAAGGAGCTTCATATGTATAGCCTCGAGAGAGATGAGGAGAGGGGAACATGATAGAAACTTTCAAGTACCTCAAGAGAATCAACAAAGTCCAACAGGGTAGCATCTTTCAGAAAAGAGGTGTGCCAAAACAAGGGGCACAATTTGAAGCTAGAGGGATGTCTCAGAAGTAATGTGAGGAAGTATTTTTCATGGAGAGTGTTGTGCATGCATGGAACAACCTTCCTGAGGAGGTTGTGAAGTGGCAGAATTCAAGAATACATGGGACAGTCATAAGGCAATTCTAGGGGTGAGGGTAAGAAGAAGTAGGCTGTTGGTTAACCTGGATCTGCAGCTTATCCATTAGGTAGCGAAATGGGCAAACTGGGAGGCCAAGCAGTCCTTATCTGCTGTCAAATTCTGTTTTATGTTAGGGTTGACAAAGAAATGGGGATTGAGGCATTTGAATGGGGAGGGTTGGGAGGAGAGATGAAGGGAAGAGTGTGAGGAGCTTGACAGAAACACCACCAAAAAATGTTTAATGCATAATTATGTGACATATAAATGATTAGTACATAAAATAAAACATAAATGTATAGTACTGTCGATATTATATAAATATCAAATTGCAATGCTGCCCTTTAAAGTGCCAAGTGCAAGTTTGAAAATTTCAGTTCTCAGGAGTTGGTCATGCAACTAAGTCCTCCCTGTATCAGTATTAAATTTACACATGCCATAACAAATAATAGAATGGGTAAAGACATATACTGAGGACATTACCATCAACAGCCCTTGCCTTACTAATTACATAATAACTTGCATTAGTCAAACACAAATGGGATCTGAAATAACAGCTCACGCATGTCAATGATGTGTACCCCCACACTTAATTTTTCTCTTTTCTTTATACTCATGGGTGGGTGTTATACCACAACCAAACAGGGTTTGGATCTATTATAATGGCAGGGATGCCATGATGCCTCATAAATTTAATAATCCTGAACACTTTAACCTTGACCAAAAAAGAGTTGCACATTTTATGCATTAATTGTGCAACCTGGTACTACTCCCTTTGTTGCAGTTACATTATTGAACTTATTCCTTTTTCTCAAGTCTATATTACATTCAAACCACATATATATCAATACTCAGGCATAACAATCTTAGCTAGCTAAAATTTTTGAATTTCACATTTATTAAAGGCACAGCAGATTTCACTAAATTGACACCAATACAGCCATTGCACAGAAATTGCTTTAAATCCATTTCTGTATCTAGACCATAGAGAAAAGAGTATTTAAGAAAAAATGTACTCCATTTATTTTTTGAGGATATTAGGGATAGGGTTAGGCAAACCTGCCCTCTCTCCTTTCTTGCTAGGCTCACAGTCCAAGACTCTGAAGGAAAAATGCTGTGGTGGTGCACCGTGGCATTCTATAAAATGATCCCAATAGCATTCTCACAATCACCTTGATGAATGGCCCTAATATGGTCTTGAATGTGATCTTTCATGCTCCTAATGTTTTCCCAACATATACTTTTGCCCCAGGTGCACCATCCAGCATAAATCACAGATTACGTGTGCAAATTCATGTTGAACTTAGTACCAAATTCCACACCTGTACTTGGATGCACAAACTTAGACCCTGTCACAGCAAGCTTGCATACATTACAGCTATAACAGGTATGGAACCATGTTATCCTTCTTTTTCTTCTATCCTCATTCACAGAATTACTACTGGTCAATTCATTGTTCAAATTTCTGTCTCTGCCAAAACAAATTGTAAGCCTTCTGCTCATGAGGTGGGCCCATTTCTTAATCTCTAGATAGAGTTTACCAGTGTGACATGATTATTTTTGTTATTCCTGTTGCCCCTTCACGAAGTTCATAACAAAATGTACTCACTCAATTTCTATTGACTGTTTTATTAAGTTCACCCTTGTACTTGTGCAAGGGT
This sequence comes from Neoceratodus forsteri, assembly GCA_016271365.2. Lineage (NCBI taxonomy): Eukaryota > Metazoa > Chordata > Ceratodontiformes > Ceratodontidae > Neoceratodus > Neoceratodus forsteri. Next base: position 954,113,167 of record CM028134.1, read on the forward strand.
GAGCATACTAGTATGATAGCGGGATCTGAGAGGTGTGTCACTGCTGGTCTAATGCAGGTCAATCTGCAGGGACTTCACAGTGTTACACCAATCATCAACTAGGCTCATGATGACACTGTTCTGGTTTTGCTGTGCAGAAACCTCTGGTAGTTCACAGAAAAGAGCTGACCAAATCATAGGACAGCTATTTCCTTTGATTGCATAAGTCACCCAGCAAGCAGAGCTGATCAGCGTCATTATCAGGCTGCTGTGGTCCACACCCAATTTAAAACCAAGCCCTCCCACCCTCTGACAAGTGTCCCTCCTACCTCCCATTGCTTTCTCCTTCTTAATGTTCTGACACTAGTGTGCCAAATCCCCAGCACCAGCTAGCACCTCCTACCCCACTCATTTTTACTGTGTGACACTGGGTAGCCCACCCTCACCGTTATCAAAGCTAGCACTGACACTGTGATGCCCAATCCCCAGTGTCAGTACTTGAAATAAAACCATTCCTCATAGTCTTTATATTCTTATTCACTCAGTAAAAAGAAAACTGTCCATCAACGTCTGTTGTGACTGCTGGAATACCACTTCTTTCCTGCACCTGACCCTCTCACTCAACACCCACTATCCACACCACCCCACCCCTTACTTTTAACGTTCTGAAACCTGGGTGCCCAATTCCTGGTGCTGGCTAGTACCCCAACCCCACCCATTTTCCCTGTGTGACACTGTGCAGCCCACCTTCAGTGCCACCAAACTTAACCCACACTGGGTACTCAATCCCCAGTGTTAGTACCTAAACTAAAGAAACCTTGTAGTCTTTCTTTTTTCATACATTCTGTAAAAAGAAAACCGTTGATCAATGTCTGTTGCCGCTGCTGGCACACCATTGCCATTACCTCTCCCCACCCAAATTTCCCAATCAGCAGCCACTGCCCCACACTACCAACCCTTACTTACCTACTGGTGGTCCAACACCATAATCTTCTCTGCACCAGAGACATCTTTGCTCTTCAGTGACAGACCAAGAGCTGAGAAATCAGGTTTGTGGTTCAATGTATTTCAATGGGCTTTGAACTTGTCTTCATAACTAGGTCATTTTAAATATGTTCCCCAAACTTTCAACATGGCCATTTTGGGACCCCACCTCATGAACAAGGGTGGTGAAGTATGCATATTCACCCGAAGGTGATTTTGTGATCACTATTCAAAATCACCTTTTGAGCAACTTTGAAAATTTTCTCCACCCTTGTTCATGAGGTGGGGTCATAAGAAGACTCTGTTGAAAATGTGGGGTAAAAATATTAAAAACAACAAAGGTCTGAGCCTACATTGACATTTTTCAACACATGCTTGTAACGTTGGTAATAGTGCTGTGTGGAATTTTAAAATTCTGGTGGAACACAATTCCATGGAATTTTCAAAATTCCACCAATATTAACTATATTTCACCAAATATGGAATGTTGAAATTCCTAGAAAATAGTTACAGAATAATTCTCCACAGGAAAAAATGCTTTTCTGTGGAATATTATTCTGTGGATCTCTATTTTTCATGAAATTGTTGCAGAATTATTTTCCATGGAAAATGCTGATCTGCAGAATATTATTCCACAGATCACATTAGGCAGAATTCCACAGAACAAGCCAAATTCTGGCAGAAATTCTGATGGCAGAATGGTTGTTCTGTGCTAATTCCACTAGGTGGAATTATGTATTCTGACAGGACTAATTGGTAATTTTCAATATTTTGACCTAAGTTTTCAACATAGCCATTTTCCACCCACCACATGAACATGACAGCTGTCATTTTCAATTCATGGCCAAAATATGTTATAACATTTGTGGTGTGAAATCTCCTTTCAGGCAGGATTTGAACATTTTCTTTTCCCTTCTTCTTGAGTGTGGTCATAAGAAGGAAATTTTGAAAACTGGGGTGAAAATATTAAAAACAACAATGTTACGAGTTTACATGGAATTTTTTCAATGCACACTAATAACTTTGGTAATTTTCAGTATTTTGACACCAAATTTTCAACATTGCCATTTTCTCACACCACCTCATGAGCGTGACAACTGCCATTTTCAAACACTAGTCACAATGTCTTTTCACATAGGTGGCACAAAATGACATTTTGGGCACTATTTCATAAATGAAATCTATCATGTTCAGAAGGACTGGTTGTAAAAGACTAGTTAAAATTTTGGGGTCAAAATATGAAAAACAACTAACTTATGAAGAAACATTGAACTGTTCCAATGTTTATTCATAACTTTATTTTGCAGATTTTGTCACCTCATGTTCAACTATATCCCTTGTGTTACCCCACCCCTTGAACATGACTGGCGTCATTTTTAAATCCTCTAAAAATGTTTTAGTCACACTATGAAATCACCATGTGAATGGAATTAAAAATTCCATCTGTTTTGATCATAATGTCAGGTCATAAAAAGATTGTTGGAAATCTGGATTCAAAATGTGGGAGCTCACTGAAAACTGGACAGTGCTTATCATCTGGCCTATCCTGGTTAAATACAATCTAAAATGTGCAGTGAGATATTGTATCTCACCTGGTCTGTCCTGGGTAAATATTTAGTAAAATTGTGTACAAGCAAGACCTGGTACAACAACAATGCAAGTGACTAACATTCAGTATTGACAAATGCTTGTACCTTAGGCACCTAGAGGTCTTTCCTCTCTACCAATTCTGCCTTTGCCTGTGCCCTCTTGATTTTGTAATTCTTCCATAAAGCAAAATGTTATGGTTCTGGTTTCAAAGTCCCCCTTCCAGTACTTAATGAAAATTATCATGGGTCTCCATCATCATGCTTATAACTCTGGTAGCATGGTTTAAGGCCTCTATAAACTGTATTTCTTGTGACATTAGAGGGTTAAACTGTTCAATTAAATGAAAAAGTGCTCAGCAGGCTTAAATCTTTGAAACCCCACTGAGGGCTATTACAAGAGGCTAAACTTAAATAAGTGGAAGCTTTCAAACACTGCAGAGAATGGGTGGGGTGAGGTGCACAGCTGTGCCCACTCCTCTAAAGCTGTGGTGTCCATCCTGGTACACACAAATCACTGCATTGAAAGAGCCTGCTTCAAACTTTGCACTCAGAAGGGAGATGGGTTCTTGTGGCCATCTGCTCATTGCTAACATCAGTGTGCTCAGTGCTGATCAACCTGCCCTTTTCCATAACTTAAGACATGACACTGCTAATTGTTGGAAACCAACTATCCCCATCCTAATTGGAGGGTATTTCAATCTCATGATAGAATCATCCCTGAATAGATCTAGTGGGCATGCAGAACCACACACCGATGCCTTGATGGTTCTGAGAGCAATGATGAGAATTTCATCTAACTGATGCGTAGTGTTTACTCCACCCCAAGAGCCCAACTACACTTTCTTCTCAGCTGCATACTCCTCTTCTAGAAGAACTGATTTCTTGCTGACCTTCCCAACAATAGTTAGAGGGGGTGGCCACCAATATGGCTTTGCTTAATCTCTCAGACAATGCCCCAGTGTCTCTGGTCCTCATGTGGGAATTGGAGTCTCAAAACTCCCATATTGGAGACTTGATCCCTGCATCTTCAGGGCCCCCATTTTAAATCTTGGCTTAGGAAAGAAGTAGCCCCTTCTTTAAATTAAATGATATGGGAACACATTGACAGGCACAGCATGGGAGGCCTTTAAGGCTATTACCTGAGGCCACATCAGAAGGCTTTCTGCCTGCCAGTGAAGACCAAATTAGGCAGAACAGAAATCCTTAGAGGCTAAGTTTCTGGAGAAGGAACAACAGTATTAAAAGGGCAGAGCAACATAACACACAGCTGTTTGTGGGGCTAAGAATCCTTTTATGCAGTCTTACTTGCTCCTTATTGGGAAAGCAGAGTTAATTGTCTAAAGAGGTAAGAACATATACTGGGATGGGTTGGGAAAGACAGAAACTGATTGACATACTGCTTACACAAGCACCAAGCTGAATTACACATTCTAGCAATGGAAGATGGGCAAAGTGTGTTATCCATATGTCCACGTGAAATTAATGAGATCATGAGAACTTCCTCTGGGTAATTGTACTCATCTAGTGGTCAGTTCCCACCTCCCATCTGGACACCTTCCTTGCAAACTTTCTCTACCACAACTGTCAGAAGATCAGCAGCAGGCAATGGACGCCCCCTTCCGTGTTGTGGAAGTGGCAGCAGTGATATCTTGCTTATTTCTGCATAAATCCCTGGATGGATATTGTTTTCCAGCGGATTTTTATCATTTACTTTCTCTGATCCTACAGGGTACTCTCTTAAGTGCATAGCACCTCCATCTTACCTTCTACCATGAGGAAGGCAATCATTGCTGTGTTCCTGAAGGAGGGCATATTGGGAGAAAACTGGTAGCCTCCCACTCATGTGAAGTGAGACAGACAGATTAAGGACCTCCTCTTGCCACAGTGTTCCTCCCGGACTCTTTAACATCTCCAGACTAGATATAACTTGCCATGCAGTGATTTCTGGAGATTTTTTCCAATTACAAAGCCTGCTGTACCAATAACAAAGGAAGACCATTCCCAAAACCACTTCCTCAATCTTTCCCTGTCAGCTCATGGCTTGCAACAAAGAGAGAGAGTTACAAACACATATAGAGCAATAGCTAAGCTATTCCAGATCCCACCTTTAAAGCTGGAAGCAAATATGAATCCTCTTTGCAAACAACCACCTTGGATAAAAATGGTCAAAGCTGTGGAGTCTGGCACATAATTCTTGCCCCAGCAGCCATAGTCGGTTAATTCAAAATAAAGTATTCCACACCATTCCAGCTTAAGCCCTTAGACCTCCAATATCATGACAGATGCTGGCAATGTAATAATCAGGGTGAGGGCCTTCTCCATATCCTATGGTCTTGTCCACTAATTTAAGAATTTTGGCATGGCATACATCACTGCTGCAAGCAAATCACAAGACTTCAGCTCCTGTGCACACTGCAGTTTTTCCTGTTAGAATATCACCTCTTGACTTTCACATACCAGAAGCATTGCTCCAGTGGCTGCTTGTAGCAAGAGTCGAGGCCAAACATCTCCTTCTCAGAAAGTAGATGTACACAGATATCCTAAAATTAAAAAGCATTTGTCAATGCCGACTGTTGTCTTGCTGACGTTGGCATCGGTAGTGCAGTAGTTGAACAGATGCATAATAGGAATGGCAGTGAAATATGAAAGTAGATGTAACCCCACATCACCCTACAGAAACTGACATGCACCAAGGTGCCTTTGAGCATCGGCCATAATGTTCATGGCATTTCAGCTCACCCTACCCTGCAGTGCGACAAATATCGTGATTGTACCTTGGGGTCCTCGGCCTTACGCTCACCCCATTCGCCATAATGATCATGGCATTTTACCTCACCCTATTCTATGGACACTGATAATGTTGAGGTGTGCCTTGAGGTGTTTGGCTTTACAGTAACCCCATTTCATAAGGACATATGCTGAGATGGGTGCAGCACAGCATAGGAGAGTGGGAGTGAATCTGAGGGGCCAAAGAGTCCAAGGCACACCTCAATGCCTGTCATTGTTTTTTTTTTTTTTTATTTTATTTTTTTTTTATTTTTATTTTAGTCTTGGTAACCGGGTAGGCCCACTAGGCACAAGTGCCTGTTTTCAGGGGCAACCTGGGAGCACTGGGCGGTAAAGTGACTTGCTCAGAGTCACACAATATGCAAGTGGAGGTTGTGAGAATCAAACTCAGGTCTGGTCTGCTGGATGGATCAAGCTTGTTCACAGCTCGTTCCTCTAACCTCTAGGCTATACTGCCACAGAACATGGGGGTGGTATAGCATGAGCATGACAGCTGGCAATGCAAAGGCACACCCTGATACCAGTCAGTCTTTACAGGGTGGCACGTTATGGTTAGAAACCCTAATGCCCAGGCCGTTTGTTGGTATTTGCACTACAAATTTGCAACATAGCATTTTGTGACCCCCACTCTACGAAAGTGTCTGGAACCTCTGCTCATGAATAGTGGCACTGTGATTTTGTTAATCTGTCCCGAATATTGATTCCTCACAGTGATCACGCCCACTCTGCGCCACATGTGGAAAACACCATTTTGGCAGGATGTGAAAATGACAGCTGTACCATTCATAGGTAGGTGAAGAGATGGCAGTGTTGAAAATCTTGAGTGAAAATATTAAAAATGCTAAAATTTAAGAGCATACGTACAAACTGCACAATGCACACTCATAACACAGTCATTTAGTGGACTTATTTCACCAGATTTTCAACATAGGCATTTTGGGACCTCTGCTCATGAACACTGTCACTATGATTTTCTTCATCTGTCCTGATCATTGATTTCCCACAGCGACCATGTCATTGTGTGCCAGTTGTGTGAAAACACATTTCAGGCAGGATGTGAAAATGACAGCTGTACTGTTCACAAGGTGGTGTGCAAGACTGACAATGTTGAAAATGTTGACTGAAAATATTACAAAATTTCAAAGTTATGAGTGCATGTGGAAATTGCGCAATGCGCGCTTTGTATACTCATTTGTGGACTTTTGTCACCAAATTTTCAACATAGGCATTTTAGGACCTCTACTCTTGAACATTATTACTGCGATTTTCTTAATCTGTCCCAAACACTGATTTCCCACAGTGACTGTGCTATTCTGCGCCAGTAGTATGAAAACACATTTCAGACAGGATGTAAAAATGGCAGCTGTACTGTTCATAGGAGGTGTGGAAAAATGCCAATGTTGAAAATCTGGAGTGAAAAATATTACAGATTTGTGAAGATTTCTGAGCGTGCGTGGAAACTAAGCAACTGTTTCCAAAACAGTCATTTTTGTTTTTTCACCAAATTTGCAACACAGGTTTTGAGAGCCCATCTCATGAACAGTGGCACTGCATTTTGGTTAATCAATCCCTAAAGGTGATTTCACACCGTGACCACAAAATCACCTTCAGGACTGAATAATGCCATGACAGTGATTGAATTCATGAGGAGGGGTCCCAATAACCCCATTTTGAAAATTTGGTGCTAAAATTCCCAAAAATGCCTGAGATATACACCAAGTTGACAAAAACCTATTCATGTCATTATACAGCTTATTGGCATTTCTTCAGTTCGCAGTCGGCTTTGAAGATTGCAGGCGTGTTCCCAGTCCACTGAAAATCATCACACTGGGCTCTGGAGTGAAGTATGGGGTGAGGGGGTGTGAGGAGGTGGGGTATGCAGTGGGTGGGTGCAGGTTGGGGAGGAAGCTGCAGACAGCGAGGGACCGTTTTCTTCTTTACAGGGTTAAAAACAGTCACTGACATCGTGGGATGGTTTTCCATTTCACAGCTACTTTGGCACACTGGGGTGGGCTCCCAGCATGCCACCTGCATGTTATGGTGTTGGGGAACTGGTGCTTATGGGGATTGGGCACCTCCGTTGGCACATACTGGGGAAGTCGCATGGGCAGAGGGGATTTGGCACCTCCTCAGCACACAAGACATGGGGAACATGACAATGGAGACTGGGTAACCCGTCAGCGAATTAAGTTAGAGGGGCATGCCAACAGGGGATTGGGCACCCCATTGGCTTTATGAAAGACTGTACAAAGATGGCGGCTGTCCCTCGGCTTCCCTGTCATGGCCGCCATGTTGGTTACAGGGACACCAACAGTAATTGGCTGCTGCAATCAGGGACCACTTCATGGTACTCCTGATTGTAGTGGCTAAATTCTTTCAAGGTGGTGGCAGGTTTTCTCAACTGCTGTCATAGACAGCATGCTATGCCATTGGCTCCACAGAGCCCAGCCACAAAAAGCAGTGGCGCCATTGGCTGCAGCAGGACCACACCTCCAAACCCACTTCTCAACTGAAGTAACCACAATATGTTGTCTGCACTGTGCATGCAAGACAACATAAAATGGTTAACAGCAGTGAGGAAACTCTCCTTTCTGACTAGAATATCCCACATAGCTAGTTGAACAACCTTATTGTATCAGTAAATTTTTGGCCCTTTTCTCTCTTCTCCTTTTAATGTCTCTAACATGGGGATACATCCAAGAGGGTGAGGACCAGCTGAGACCTCCATGATCTCAGGTTTACCCAGCCTAATACAGTTACTACCACTCTGGCAGAGATGAGGTATGTGTATGGCTCAAACACTGCTGCTCCCTCCCTCCCTTCCTGACCCTCCACTCACTACAGATCTACCCTGGATAAGGTGCCCTACAATATAGTGGTCTCTGGAAAGCACTAACAAGGGCCCTCCTCCCCATACTGTGTAGCATTAATCTTACCCCGCCCCAAGCTGTTATTATCCCTTAGCCCCTCAGGTGTGCATGGTTTAGGGATAACTGGAACACAGGGTCATCTCAACTAAGGGACATCTTTGTTCCAGCATATATTACTCTGAACTTCTCATATGACTTGAATTTGTATCGATGACCATATCAGTTCCAATGTATATATCTAAAGCTGCATTGGTCATACATACTGTACTGTACAGACATTAATTGCTCATTAGTTGTCTGTTCCATTTATTAGTATTTTGTTGTATTGTATAAAATTTGAATGTTTTTCAATAAAAAATTAAAACAAAAAAAGACTGTTGTGGACACCAGTCCTCAGCTTGAAATATATATTCATATGTGTTCAGTTCAGTTTATTAACAAATACATGAAAAAATTGATTGATTGTTACATACAGACATAAAACACATGACAATAGCATACAAAGTGCAATAAATGCATAAAAGGAAGACTACAAATGTCAAATTCATGTTGTATATCCCTTATAACAAGCCAAGACTATGCATTATAACATTCACGTCCTCAGCATTGATATTTACATACAATTTAAATAGACTGCTAGTGCAAATTTTGCAATAGAGTAAATAACTAGTTCACTCTGAAAATGTAATAGTTTGTTTTGATATCAAGCTTATGTTGGGTTGAGTATTTTACTTGCTATTGGTGCTAACCATTTATTTCTTGCTTCTTGAAAATTGGACACTCCCATATTAAATGTTTGAGTAAAAGTTGAATGTCAACACTACAACTACAATTAACCTTTGAAAATGCTGATGCCTAAAAACTGTCCTGATTTTGAATTATGCCCTAATGAAATTTACTTAAAGTCTTTCTATCATCTGCATCTTCACAGAAACATATACATCTATACTGACCATGTTCATCAGTAGAGGCTAAATAATTTGTTTAGGTAGTTAAGCTCTGAAAGTTTTATTCTAGCTTGTGTTTGATAATAATTCATAAGTCATAGTATTGCATAGTCTGCATAATTTGCTGAGAGGTTCTGAGAATCTTGCAACCAAATCCTTTCTCAACCATGGCTCATTAGTACTCTGTTCCCTTTTCCAAACCATGATTAGTCAGCTCTGTTTCTCATGCTTTCTATCCACCATTGTTTGGGGTGTCTTATTTCCACCATATCCTGTATTCTATTACAGTATTTCAGCAAATTAGCAGTTCTGATGGCTTCACGCTTTGTTTCATGCCTGACAGTAGCTGTGGGAGTGTGATTTTTCTACATCCTTAGATTAAATCACTATCCCCTACTCTTTCCCTTGCTCAACCTTATACTCAAATACTCTGTCCTGACAAAGCCCTCTAGGCTGCAATACTCTATTCCACCCCACTCTCTCCCTTTTCCTCACTTATGTTGTAATACACCTCCTATTGATATTGTAATATGTCATGTTACTTGTACTTAAAATCAAGTTGTTATAACCACTAGGCATTATGACCGTCTTACTCTGTAATTTCATAAACTGTATTGTCCATTCTTCTGACATAGAACCTTTGTAAAGAGTCTCGGCTGAAAGGTATTATGTAATCCTAGATTTAAATAAATAAATAAGTAAATACATTTTTTTATCATTTTATTATGGTCTAGGATTAACACCTTTGAGCTAAAAGCTTGTTACAGGTTCCACGTCAAGGCATAGCAATACAAACATCAGTTTACAGGACAACAATTGAATAATTGAGCATATACATAGTACAGGTAGGCATTAATATTGAATAACTGATCTTTAAACGGAGTGTAGGTAGGCATTAACATCAAAACATAAACAGAGATGATGCAGAAATAATGAGAGTGCAAAAACCAAGACAAGTTGCTAAGTTCTGAGGGGCAACTTTGTCCAAAGTGCAGAGAATGGGCATATGAAGGTGAGCAGCCAAGAGGCCTTGTCAAGTAAGGGGAACACTAGGGTGAGGTCTTAGTTGGGCAGGTAGGACTAAGGAGGCAGGACAGGAGAGGAGTGTGCTATGGGTAGGGATGGGGAAGGTGGGGAGAGGGAAGGAAGAGGAGAAGGAAGAAAGGAGAGAATGTGGGTAGGCAACATGAGGGAGGCAGACAGTGAGAGAGAAACAGAGGATGTGGAATAGAGTAGGCAGTCACAGTGGGACCAGAGCACTGTTTGTTGCTAAGGTTCTGTTTGAAGGCACCCAGGCGTGGGGCAGTTAGCAATGTTTTCCCAAAGGGAGTTGAACCAGTGGGGGCTCGGTATGCAAAGGACCTTTGTCCTTGGGAGGTGTGGCATTGGGGTTAATGAAGAACTGGTGTTCTGACCTTCGAGTAGGGTGAGGGTTGATGCAAGGTAAGAGAAGTTGTTGAACCCCAGGGCAGCAGACCTAAGTGAATTTTTGGGTCAATAGGCATGTTTGGTATTTTAATCAGCAACTGAGTTGGAACCAGTTTGCCCTGGCATATAGGTCACAGGTGTAAGTCAGCCAAAGTGTACCTGTGATGAGCCAACAGACTTTGTTTAGTATAGTCTTTAAGCACTGTAGGGATGTGTCTGTGGCTGAACATAGATGGCCAGTCCGTAGTCCACTAGGAAACCACTGAACTGTGCATGGCTATACTTAGGGCTTCAGATATCAGACTATGCTTGTGTCTATGGAGCAACCCAAAATGCATATTGATAGCTTTGGTGATGTTATCAATGGGAAGGCATAGGACAACATGTTGTCAACTGTGATTCCAGGTATTTGAAGTGTTGAACAAGTTCCAGTTAAAACCCCTGCTTTGCTGCAAATTTTGAGGGGAATTTTCTATGCTTACTTTTATGAGAAGGAGAACAACAAAGTTTTAGTCTTTTTGTAATTCATTATCAATTTGTGGTTATTGAACCATATCACAACACTGGAAAAGTTGAGTTGAAGCTGACACTCCAGAACACTAGGATCAGAGCCACTGGAAAAAACAACCATGTCATCTGCATAAAGAAGGAGACAACCCTGGCAGGCTAGAGGAGACTATTCAGAAATAAATTGAATAGGAGGGGCCCAGGATTGAGCCTTGCAGGACACCAGAACAAATGGGTAGGCTGTCAGAAAGGACATTACCTGTCCTCACTTGTTAAGAGTGATTATGCAGGTAGCTGTGGAACCATGTGATGGTGTCTGTGGAGCGATAAAGGCAGCAAGTTGGTCAGCTAGGAGGCGTGGTTTACCATATCAAAGGCCTTTGTTAAGTCAATGTACACGACCCCAACAAGATGGCCTTGGTTGAATGATTTGTGGATATAACCCATAAATTCGAGTAGAGCTGTAGTAGTACTGTGCCCTGTCCTAAATCCATGCTGTTCTGGGCATTGAAGAGGATATTTTCAAAATACTCAACTAGCTGATCAGCAACAATTGTTTCTAAAGCCTTTCAGAGAGCAGAAGAATGGAGATGGGTCTGTATTTCCCAGATAAGGCATGATCACCATTCTTATGTATGGGAGTTACTACAGTGGCTTTCCACCTTTGGAGGAATCTGGAGTGCTTAAGTGATAAGTTAATGATATGTGAGGGAGACAGGATTTCTTCTAGAGTGAGGTCCACACATTTAAGATCAAGGGTATCACTGCTGAATCTACCTTTACCTAGCACCTTATGCAGGCATTTTCTTGCTTCCTAATAGAAATGGCCTTGAAATAAAAAGGGGTGCTCCATGGGTTGTATGGGTTTACCTGTGGTGGTATGTGAGAAGAAGTCAGCAGGTAGGACTCCACAAGGATCAGAGAAAGCATTATTAAATGAGTTAGCTATGGTTTTAGGGTCTAAGGTGAAGTTTCCATCAATATTAAGCATGGTGGGGGCAGATTTGGGCTCTTTTCTGGTGACTCTTTAGGTTGCTCCAGAATTTTCTGCCTTCATTCAGTTCTGGGCCAGGGCTTCTTTGTAGTATACAGTAGGATTTTTGCTCTATGGATGGCCCTGGTGTGTTCCTGGCCCTTTTGTAATTATGGATGTCTGATTGCTTACAAAAGGCCCTAGATACATGCCAGAGATGGTCCCTGTTTTTCATTAGTTCAATAATGTCAGGATAACCATGGGTTAAAGTGGTCTTGATTTTGTGCTTTTTGAAAGGTGTACATTTGTCGCAGGCTGCATTGAAAAAAGTAGATGAACTACAAGTGCACATTGACATCACTGGTCCCAAACACAGCTGACCAGTCTATGTTTAGAATGGGCACTAGGTTAGAAGAGCGCCAACAAGAACAGCACTGTCCATGGTCTTAAGCTTACAATAAACAAAGAAACAAGAACAGCACTGTCCAGAACAGCACAGCATGAGCAGCACTGGTAAATACAATATCAGTGCAAAATGCCGTGAAACAAAATAGCACCATTGGTAGCAGTCAGAAACCACACCAACGACCACTGCCATTACTAAATGATATGCTGTATACTGTATTATTGTGTGGGCTGCCCACCACCACCCCAATGTAGGGTTCTTCTGCCCCCGCATCCCCCCTTATTATTATAAGTAACCTGGGGGCAGGATCACGTGAGAAGATTGCAAACTTGTGAAGTGGCTTAAATTGTATTTCCATGCTGTCCAAAAAAAAAAAAGAACACTTGGGATAGGGAGAAGACACAAAAACACGATTGGGAGACCGATAACAGAACTCTGGTCTCCGATCTGTACTGACTGAGCTGCTTCTGATTTGTCCCTCTCTGCTACAGAAGCAGCTTGGCCAGTTTCTGCATTTTTCCATAGTTATCCACTTCCACTAATGTCTGGATAGCTATAGGTGTAGCGGTACATGACATTCACTATTTTACACCCATCGCTATTCAAGCATTTGCAGTTCCTACAGCGGTTTAGATGGTGCTGTTTAGAAAGGGCTACTCTGACCTGGTAGGAATGAATGTTGAATACCTCAACCCTCAGCTGCATATAGCAATTGAGTATTTTTCTTTGCTTCAAAGGTTCTTTTTGAGCCACAAATGAAATATCTGCAAATGATTTTGTGAACCAAAAATCACGCTGGTTTTAGTTTTGACATTATCAATCTACTCACTTATATGATTTTTCCTTGAAAGTCTTATGTTGCAGACTATCCCAAAATAGCAATCGTCTTCTGCTTCATCAAATACTGCTGTTCCTACTGACTACTGTTTTGGTACAACTTTTTGCAACATTATATACCAATATTTTAGTTTTTCCAGTGTTCAGTTCAAGGCCTATTTTTTTAAATGTTCCATGGCAGCACTTATGGTATCAGTGACAGTAACACCCTGTTATCATTGTACAGTAATTGTGTAACATGTTGGCTATTTATTATTGGTAGAAATGTATCCACTAAATCTAATGCTTTAATCAAGGTCTCCATATACAGACTGAACAGCAGGGAGCCAAAAGGCACACCTGCTTTACTTCCATTACTACCTCAATTTCTTCTGAAAGGCTGTCACTGTTGGGTATTCTGGCATGAGCTGTACTTTGTGCATGGAGCATAAGTAATAATGGTAATAGCCTTTTACATATACCCAGATCAATTAATATATCCCAGAAGGCATCTTTCTTCACGTTATGACTAGTGGATTTTATATTAAGGAAAGCCAAGTACATACAGCTAGATTTCTTCATTCCCTATATTTATCAAAAATATATGAAAAGTGAACACATTATCAATTGTGATATATTTCCTTCTAAAACCTGCCTTAAATGGGGATAACAATTGATTCTCCTCAACCCAACTTTCAAGTTGTTTAATAGTACCCTTGAGTAGACTTTAGTACCCACATACAATGATGTAATAGGTATATAGCATAATGGACTCATTTTACCCCGTTTTAATGATCGGGTCAATGGTCTCCATATTGCAACTATCTAGAAGTACCATATTGTTGTTAATATAAGTAAATAATGGGATTAAAACATTAGTCCACCAGTTTGGTTTTTGGTATAGTTCTACTCTTACGACAAGTCCTGTGGCTCTATTATGTTTTTGGCCAAGATGGAGGAAATCACCATGTTTTTAGACTGGAGGTCATATCTCCAAATCATCAAGCTAGAATTATATTCTCATTTACATTTAATTACAAAGCTTAAATTATTGTGAGTACCATATAGTGCTTTGAAATGATTTACTTATAATCGAGTCTCTGTTGCCTGTCCCATATACTACCAGCTCCTAGAAGGACTTAGTATCTTTGTGATAGTGAATCATTGTAGTTTAAGCCTCAATGTATTTTTATGCCACTGTTTCTTAACTTTACCAAACCACAATATTCTTCTTAATTTCTCTTAATGCTTTTGTGCAAAATACCATGATCCCTTAATGTAAGCTTTCCAATCATACAGTATACATTTTACTGTACTTTTGAGTTGAATACACTGTTATCCAACTATTGGTTTTGTGACAAAATTGTCTGATCCTTAATAGGTCTGTTCATTGGAACATAGAAATGTGGAAACATAGAAACATAGACTTTGATGGCAGATAAGAACCACTTGGCCCACCTAGTCTGCCCATTTCCCCACCTATTGGATAAGCTGCAGATCCTAGTTAACGGACAGCCTACTCTTCCTACCCCCACCAGAATTGCCTTATTTCTGTCCCATGCATTCTTGAATTGCCCCACTGTTTTGACCCAACAACCTCCTCAGAAAGGCCATCCCATGCATCCACAACCCTATCGGTGAAAAAATACTTCTTCTCATTGCCCCGAGCCGTCCCCTCTATCTTCAAATTGTGTCCTTTGTCCTTACACACTTTTTCTGAAAGATGCTACCCTCTTGGACTTTGTTGATTCTCTTGAGGTACTTGAATGTTTCTATCATGTCCTCCCTCCTCCCTCCCTCCTTCCCTCAAGGGTATACATATAAAGCTCCTTTAGTCTCTCTTCATATGGCTTCTGTTACAGACCCTGCACCATTTTAGTTGCCCTCCTCTAGACTGCCTCCATCCTGTCTATGTCGTTGTGGACATAGGGTCTCCAGAAATGCCATGCAGTTCAATGTTATTAGTTTCTCCATTAACCATCTAACTTCTTCTTGGTAAGTTTCAGATGGAGAAATTATTGCTGAAACATCATTATCAATAACTTCATTTTGTTCAAATGCATTCTTCAAATACAATATTACGTCACGGTTTAATATGGCATTAAATGTTTCCTTCATAACTGGAGTCCATTTCAATCATTTGAAATTTAAAGCAGTGCTATCTTCTTTTGGCATCATTCCATGTCTAAGCTGTATTAAAAGTTTACTTTTGAAATCTAGTGTTAATGTAATAGAAACTGGTAAATGATCACTTTCTCAATGTTGTATTATTTTCATAGAATTAATTAGACGGAAATGAAAAGTATCTATTAAACACATGTCCTGAGTGGTAACCCCTCCCCATTAACAGTGGGAAAAGTAACATTACCTCATCACATGTCAAGTCAGCAGTAACACAGCCATTTAGTGTTCTTAGCATTCAATCTTTAGTTTGTTTTAAGACTTACTTTCCTATTATTTAATGTAACATCCACTGCATTTCTTGGTGGAATATTTAGGACATCATCAGTCTCCCAATTGTTAGTGTTTAATTAAATCTCAATGTGAGTTGTGACATTCACATTTCCTGCTGCAATAATGGGGACTTCTTTAAACTCAGATATAATATAATGAATAGTATATTACAGTTGTTTACATGTATTATTTTGCCAGACTATATTTAAATTGAGGGTAGATATACTGTACATGTAATAATACTAACTCCACACTAGACGGACTTCCTAAGACAACCTCAAGACATGTATTGGTGCCAATATTTATATTTCTTACAGTACAGTTTAGAGCAGTAAAGACATGGAGCAGCAAATCTCCACTTGCTCTTCACTTTTCACATGCTAGCTGTTCATATTTAGCATACCCTGGAATAATAACTTCTTCTATGTTTGTGTTCCATGTCTCTTGAAACATCATAATGTCATGCTAACAAAGTCCATCCAGGTCTTATCCATTATATTAGTTTTCAAGCCATCTATATTCCAGCTCAATTCACACTAGTGCACCACAGGTCCCCAGACTATGCCACTAGTGACAGAGCTTCAGTAATTATGGACTATCACCTTCACAAATATGTGAAACACACATGTCTTTTTACATTATGTATGTGCAATGAGATTGGTGTGCACTGATCATCTTTCTGCCCTCTCATCCTTTCCCAGGGCATCTGGAAGTAAGCTACTGTTCATCCTTGCCATATTAAATTAATTATCAAACATATAAACATAGAACACATATTGCAGAAGGCAGAGTATGTCCATAACAGTACACCAAAGGCAACCAACATCCACAAGGAATAGTGTATTGTACTGAGGAAATGAGCTGAGATATTGTTGTTATATGACATGCAATGATCATACATGATGATGGGGCTTTCATCATAAATAAACAATAAACTGAATGCACAAGATAATATAACAAACTCATACCAGTGTCACAGTGATATTCACGAACTGTTCCAGTAGCTCTAGAAAATTCTCCGCTAATTTGTGCCAAGCTAGCCACACAGTGAAACACACTGTGCAATGATGGAAGAACACTGAAAGATATGTTTTTTTCCTGGTAATTGTAAAGCATCACACCCAGGGCATGGCCTGCATGGCTCACTGACAAACATGACATTTGTGCCCCTGGTGCAAGCCCAGTTACCAGGATATGTCACACCTAGGGGCTGACCCTCACATATCCCTAGTCAAATTCTTTGCTGTACAGTTGGGGCTGTGGGACTCTGTCCAGCAATGCCAGGTGCCCCCCACTGCAGTTCTCAGCAGTGCTCCTCCAGGAGGTTCACCACTATTTTTTCCCCTGGGTGTCAAGGCTTCTGGTACTAGCAAGTAGTCAATGTTCTGATTCAATTATTTATTTATTTATGTTTGCATTCTTTGGTAACTGGTTAAGGCACACTAGACACAGGTGCTTGTTTTCAGGAGCAACCCAGCAGCACTGGGGAGATTAAGTGACATTCATTGTCACACAGTACAGTATGTAAGTGGAGGCTGAGGAGTCAAAGCTAGGTCTGCTGAATGTAATAAACGTATTCACAGTTCATTACTCTAACATCTAGGCTATACTGTCATCCCCAAGTCCTGGCCTGGGTTATAAGATGTGTCCATCTTAGGTGTTCTTCAGGTGCTCCTCCTCCACAGCATGTATATGATAGGCCAGGTGTCAGCTTGCAATGAGATGAGGAGGTGGCCCTCAGTTTACGAAACACATTAGTACAGAATTATGAAATGATTGCAGTGGGTGACTCTACTCACCCAGAGTAGCTCCATTACCTGGTCATTGGCCTGTCCTGGTTCCTGTATCAGTTTCACCCCAGGGTCAGGGTTGCAGGAAAGTAGACTTCATATGGTGTCTGTGCTGACTTCTGCCATGTCTTCTTTTTCATGCCTATCGCTGCAACTGATGTGTCAGGGGATGGTGTGGAGTGTGTTTGTGTGAGTGTGTGTGTGGGTGTGTGTATGTGTGAGTGTGCACGTGTGTGTGTGTATGTGACTCATACAGTTTAGGGATATGCCCATGAGCTGGCATCCTAATGTTGACTGGACATTGGACAAGGTCAGTGATTTAAGGATCAACATGTAAAGGGCAATGAACATGAGGTCACTTGCATAATGAGTACCCTGTACAGTACTGTAACAAATTCATTAAAATATTTCATAACATTCATAATAGTCCTAATTCAGTAATATGCATTCTGGATTTATAAGAAGAACAGAGTGAAATGAATAGAAAGATGCATAAGGAGAAACTGTTTGTAAGCAAAAAGATATCAGGGAGGCTCATAAAAAGCAAAATTAAGGCTACCAGAACGGAGAGAGAAACTATATATATATTTTTTACTCATAGATACATTACTGTAAAATGAAAACAAGGAACAATAAAAGATAAGAATACAAGAGGTTAGTACAATTGATGATCAGGAGAAGGTAAGAACACCAAATGAACATTTCTGTTTAGTTTTTGCTGTTCAGAAAACATCTTCCGCTCCCAGACAGCAAGAGGAACATTATGGGTAATACATGGGACAAGACTAGGATGGGATGTATTACAAGGGAATTGGAGCTAAAGAAAATCATCCTGCCCTAGTGAGATTCATCCTAGAGTTTTAAAGAAAATAAGACAGGCAGTAGACAAACAACTATCAATTCTCTTTGAGGAATCAATAGCAACCGTGCAGTGATTGTAGATTGGCAGGTGGCTAATATGATTCCACTACACAAAGGATGTGATGAAAATCCAGATAATTCTAAACTTAGCTCCAGCCAGTCCACCAACTCATAGATGTTGCAGGGGACTGGCTGAGCTTAAGGGTAGAATTACCTATCAAACATGCCTACTAGCTAAGAAAGTCTCACTTGGTCTTGTGCTCCTTGAATTAGTTGATCTTTAGTCTTCACTACAGTTCCCGGAATACCAGAAACTTTGAAAGCCTAACCCTTCAGGTGCCACATTGTCATACTTCCCTTGGCCAGAGTTCACTAGCATTTAGGACACCCACGTAGTTTAACTCTCTTCCTGAGGATATTGCCAACTCTACCACTCTCCGCCTCTTCAAATGGAAACTCAGGCAGCATCTGGTGTCAAGTGCCTCCTGTGATTGCCTCAGTTATATCAGCTGTGGGTCAACTCCACTATCAACTGTACCTCATTCCTTCCCTTCCCACCTTGCCTGCTCACTCCTTGATACCTTCTATAAATACCCTTCCCCCACTCATGCACCAGATATATTCCCCATCTGAACACATGCTATTGTACAAGAAGACACCACCACCACCACCACCATTCAGGCACCCCACCACCCTCCTCCCCAACAGCACACAGAAACTATCTGCAATAATAAAGTAAACAGTCCCCAGTGTAGACCGTCTGCTTTGTTCAGTGTCCATCTCAGTAACTGCACTGATGCATGAATGAATGGTGATGTATCTGCTCTAGTAAAACCTGATTGGCTAAATTTTCAGCCAGTTAGGTTTATTGGAGCAAATATATTGCCATTACTATTTATCATACACCAGCATCATTAATTATAGAGAACACTGAAAGAGCAGGACTCTCTACTGCAGAACTGTTTTCTTTATTACAGAAGATATTTTCTTGGTGTTGGTGGGTGGGAGGGGCCAGAGGGAGGGTTGGATGGAGGTTCTTCTTGTGCAATGAGGGTCAGGTGGAGGAGGGGACAGGGGAGTGTGTTTGGTGAGCAGGATAGGGAAGACTATTTGCAGGCAGTACAGGTGGCAGACTTCATTAAGATATAAATAAATATTACAGATATATATATATATAGGTACCAATATGCTACTCGAGAGACAAAGTGTGACAATCAGGTTCCAAAATTTATTTGGGCCAATTGTCATAACCATATCATATTAACATTGAGTGCATGGTAGTATTTCAGTCCCCAACATAAAGATAGTTTGTAGTTCAGAGGTGCTAAAAATGGGATTAAAAGTTCCCACAAGGTCAACGTAATGTGAGTAACATCGTGTCCTTGACAGCAAATTTGTCATATTATCAAACATATATTTTTGATATTACTATGTCTATGGTATCTATTTAGGTAGCATAATATCTAACTTTTCAGTTTTTATCATAAACTTAACTTGCTGGTAATTATGCCACAATATGTTTACTTGATCACAGTATGCCCAAATCTGGACATGTTTAAGTTTGGCTACCACATTCATGTCCTTGATTTTCTAGCCCATTGTTGTTTTGCACAACTATATTACCCTCATAGGAAAAGACAGAAATCACTTAATTTTCAAATACTTTATTTACAAGTTTTTTCCCACAGGATGTCACGTGAGTAACTCAGACTACACAGGATGTCACGAGAGTAACACAGACACAACAGAAGAAGTCACATGAGTAACATGGACACCAGAACAGTAGTATCAGTATCATACCAAGTGTCTCACTAAGTCATACCAAAAGTTATTGCTAATGTTCAACCAAAAATGATTGTCATACTATGGATATTTGGTATAACATTTTTGAACATTTTGAAGATTGTACTGTAGTCACAACATTATATTAACTTAAGATATTCACAAATGTTTTATGTTACAGTGTAGTATGGATTGATCTCACCTGGTCTGTCTATTACATATACCAGCTGGTCCCAAGCCTACAATAAGAGAGAGGGAAAACAGCTATATCTTTATGAGATGAATGGGGATGTTTGGGATTAATGCATGCCCTTGCTGCTTGTGATATTCAAGGTTGAAGGCAAAACACTGAAAGTGTATTAGTGACTTATAACATGGGGTAGATAAAGGCAGGTGAGTGGTAAACAACCATAAGGTGACCATTGCTTACTCCACAATATAGGACAGCTAGTGGTGAACTATCCCTCTGAGATATCAGCCTGTGTTTCTGTTCTGATCTTGTTATAGTAAAAATTGCAGTCTGTGGAGCAGCCATTATTATCCTACTTAGTGCGTGAGAGCCGAGGTCTGCCATGTAGTCCCAGGCAGTGCAGCAACAGTAGTTGTAGTGTTCTAAGTTTGTAGTCTTGCTTCTTACCCAAGCTTGTTTCCAGAGTGAAGTGTGTGGTCCCCATGGTCATTTTCTGTTGCACAGCCAGATTGACAGGTAAATCCCATAGTTGTGGCATAAAGTCAGATGGAACAGCATGAAGAGAGGGAGCCCCCTCAATGATGTCATGATCTGAAAGTGAGCTTTATGCTGGTGGACAGAGAAACAGAGTTCCAGAAAGACCTGCAAGCTCTGAGTCCCATTAGTTGCCATTTCTTAATTGTAGAATACAGTCTGGTACACTGTGTGACTGCACTGCTGGGAAAATGTTTACTTGCTTGCCATGCATTAATGTAACCACAGACAGAGAGACAGAGCAGCTAAGCCAGTGGAGGTATAAACACCATTTCTGTACCACAAGAGGCAAATCCATATTTTGCACTTCAGAGCTACTGTGTTGTCTCAGAGGCATATTTATGCACAACAAATGTCAGAGAAAGCATAGCAACATTTTCCTTCTGACATCTGTATGTGCACATAACAGCCATTTTGTTGGGGAATTATTTTTTAGGCAACAGAATACAGTAATTTGCTTGTCTTTTATAAAAGGAGAAAAACATGTATATTACTTTATCCTTGTTTTGTAGTGCACCCTCTGTTATAAGTGTAATGGCCCACCCAGGGTGTGCGGTTATTGGGTATTAAGCAACACACTGGGTTTCATGAGGACACTCAGCCAGCAGCCTCATGCTTCACAATGCACTCGAGGTATTGATTAATCCCTAATAATTGCACACCCTGGAGTGAGTTACTTCCACTAATAGAACTATGCCCTTGAGTGGGTTGCTTCAATCTTAAATGTGTTTAGGAAATGAAAATGAAATTAAAACTGACTTCAGGGGCCAGATCTTCAAAAGCTTGCCCATGTGCAAAGCCTAGTTTTCTGCACAAACCCAGATTTGCACAGATGTCCATATTACAAAGCCCTGTTATGGGCAAACAAGGTTTGTGTTCAGGAGATTTTCTGAGGTTGGCACAATACAAATGGAAAGTCATGGACCTGAAATCTGGTGAAGTCCTGTAATCACAGAGTGCAAGGTAATTTTGCATGGTCCCTTTGTATGGTGCAGATATACACAATTATCCTGTTACTAATGATGCCATCCCACAGATCATAGCCACAAATGAAGACACAGCCCCTTCCTGTTGTCAAATGAACCCTTCCATGGTACCATCACTCACTGTGTCCACAGCATGGTCCTGCAGGTGCATATGGCAACCAGTGCATTTGGGAGGGTGCACTTTTTTAGTTTCTTCAGCTATTGTAGTGAATGTCAGTAATTTTGATATGCCATGCTAGGCCCTCAGCATATCATGCAGCATATGGCACACCAAACAATTACTGTGATTCACTGCAATGGCAAAGTAAGTCTCAAAGCGCAACAAAAACGGAATGAAAAAATACAGAACAAAGGGTAACACTTTTAACAGTCACTGACAGCAATCATCCCAGTAAGTAAAAACAGTAGTTTTCTTCACTTGTACTGCCATGGAAGCCATTTAAGGCATACCATGTAGCACATAGCCTAGTGACAAGGGATACACTGCAACAGCAGCCAAATGAGCCTAAAACTGCACAAAACAATGAACAGGGTTGATGTTTTGGTGACTGCAACCAGTGTTACCATCAATTACAGTCATTTTACATCCATTTTTGGTGTTTGTGCCCTTTCAGGCTCATTTTGCTGTTGCAGTGAATCTCAGTAATTGTTTAATGTGCCATGCTAGACTCTTGGCCTAACATGCAGCACATGGCACACCTAATGATCACAAAACATATTGCTGAAATGTAAATGGGTCTGTGCTGGCATTTGGGTGTTCAGTGTTGAGTCAGTGGGTGCAATATGTTTTTTTAAAAGTTGCCATCTCATAGACTCCTGTGGATCTGAGAAATTTGTGGATTACCCAACGCTCTGCTTACTGCTGCTGTTATTTGCTGTTATTTGCTTTTCTGCTGCTAAATGGCTTCATGCACTTGCACATAAAATAAATAAGTACTGTGAGTACATTTGGAGTACTGACCATTTTCTGTTCTACAGAAGTGTTTTTACAAAATAAATATGATATTAACCAGGATTTCTTTTTAAGTTTAGCAGTTAAGTAGGTAGTTTAAACGTAGTTCTGGTGTTCTGATGCCTCCAACACAATATAAGCACCTAAAGAGATCAGGTCTACACAAACTGAGCACCTGCAGAGACCAGGTCCTATTCATTTACTCCCCAATACAACATGTATTTTATTTCTCATTACAGAACTCTCCAAACTGTAGATATGGTGTTCTGATGCCTAATACAAAATGAGCCCCAGCACTAACTAGGTCCAATTGATATACTCCCCAAACTGCAGTTTTTTTCCCAGTACAGAACAAACTATTTGGCAGCAGTAACATTAAAGGTGCCCTGATAGAGAATAGAATCACACAAAATGCCCCCTCCCCAGGGACCAGGCCACATAGAATGATCCCCATGTAGAGACTTGGTCTATAGAATAGATAATTATGTATAGCCATTTAATCTAGGAAACCTGCAGTTGTTCAACTTTAAAATGCTTTATAATCAACTCTCTCTGCCCCTACCCCACCCTTCATACCCCGAGCTCAGCATCTTGGGACCATGAGGCAAGGTCCGACTACATGTCTCTGTGTTTCCCAAAAGCAAATGTGTACCTTTACAATCTGCAGACATCTGACACACCAGGAACAAAAGAGCAGCTGAGATGCAGAGAGAATAGCCCACTGTAGTGCCCGTAACATGCATAACTCCAAACTTCAGGAGGACAACGTGTCTTGTCCAGAATGTAGGTGGCAGTAAAGAATACAGACCCACCAGGTCCACAGCTTTAAAGAGCCATGGGTGATGACCAGGTGTCAGCATGCATGGCTGGTTCTGACATTCTGGGCCGGTGGAGGAACCAATAGTAACGTGGGTAACAAAAGGACACGAAAATAACACGCCATGGAAAAGGAATTTTCTAAATAAATGAGTTAGAACAAACTGCAAGGTGTTGGCAGTATGTCAGTAACAAAAAGAAGGTCACCAGACACAATAATGCTTCTGGACCACAGTTCATGCAAATTAAAGGCACAGTCTGCTTAGGATGAGGTAGTAGATGGACACTACATGTAATGGACTTTAAAGCTGTATAAAATGATTAAATAAAAGGCAAAACTTTTATTCTGTACAGAGAGTTTTTGAGAGAGGCTTAAATGAAGTAATTAGATAACACATTAACAACAGTTGGGTTTCTAAGGCACAATAAAGGGCTGTATTTAAATACTTAAATTGGGAATGGAAGCAATGTCACAAAATGGAACCCTATTTGAAGGGGTAAATCGATGTTTGTGATAAAACTGAAAGAGCACAGTGGAACCAAACTGGGTCATGTTATGTTTAATATCTCCTAATGTGGGACTACAAATTAGGTGTGTCATGTGAACCTTTTAACAATTCAGCAAAAGTTACAGGGTGTCAATGTGCAGTAGGTATGAGTCTCTCAAATATTGTATTCATGCCTATATATATATATGTTTATGCCATACCTGTGAGGATAAAAAAGGCTAATATTTTTGATATTCTCAGGGTAGTCAGACCTACAGTGAGGATATCATTTATCCTCACTGTAGGTAAATTTATCCACACAGTAGGTAGAGATTGGCTCATTCGGAACTCATTTGCATATTCAGCTTCAGTAGCAGTAGTAACTGGCCCAGATATTCAAACTGTGCCAGGCTGTGGTGCAAGCTTGGGCACAGCGCAACTTGGCTGCTCAGGGGTGTGGACTGGGCAATATTCAACGGAGCTGCGCCATGGCACAGCATCGTTGAATATCCCACCCTGGCCACCTGCAGTGTGCATGACGCAATAGCAATGTGCCAGTGCAAGTGGCCAGAGGGAGCATGGGGGATGCGCTAGCAAGAAGTTCCATTGCGCTATGCACCGCAACTGCGATATTCAAACCTTGACATGCAAATGGGGCCATAATGTATGCAAGGTGCAAATGGGGCCATTTGCATGTTATGATGGCCCTATTTGCATGCAGGTGCACTGATCCCTGATGACTTGCACCTGGCACCCTGCCAGGCAGTAGCTGTCGGGGACCAACACCCCTGCAGCCGGCAATGTGCCCACAGCCCGATCGCAGGCTGCAGTAAAAAGGAAAGATAATCTCTGGTGGTCCAGTGGATCACAGTCTGCCCAATCATGGACATTTGTAAAAAAAGAAGACTTTCTGCTCAATATCCCTGGTGATGAGTGGACGCTGTCGCTCGATCACGGCATCTGTAATAAAAATAAATATGTTCAATATCCCGGTGGTCTAGCAGTACCCTCCCCACCCACCCACTGAGCCCCACCGCCTCACTCCCACCAGTCAGCCAGTGGCGGCAATACCCACCCGCCTGCCACCCACCCGCCTGCCGACTGACACCATCGGGGCTGTCGCCCATTGGTCTACAGCGTGAGCTATCAAGGGCAGCTCAGACAGATTATTCCAGATATGTGAATGATCCATTCACATATCTGGAATGTGTAGTACGGTACGGCTGCCTGCCCATTGGCTCACACTGTAGACCAATGGGCCTACAGCAATACTAACAGCATCAGTCAGCGGGCAGCGGGTGGCAGGTGTGTGGTGCTGCCACCCACTGGCTGACTGGGGGAGCGGAGCAGTGGGGCCCAGTGGGCAGGTGGGGATGGGGTAATGCTAGACCACCAGGATATTGGACATATTTTTTTATTACAAATGCCCACGATCGGGCAGACAGCGTCCACTTGACCACCAGGGATAGTGAACATATTTATTTTTTATTACAAATGCCCGTGATTGACAGACAGTGGTCCACTGGACCACCAGGGATATTGGACATATTTATTTTATTATTACAAATGCCCGAGATTGGGCAGACAGCGTCCACTGGACCACCAGGGATATTTGACAGAATTTTTCTTTTTTTCACAAATGCCCATGATCGAGCATGGGGGCTCCACCAGGTGCAGCCAGAGCTCAGGTGGCTACCCACAGGTGGCAGCTGTGTTGCACCCTGCAATGTGGCAGCTCACCTGTGGGTGGCCATCCATTGTTCCTTTTTTTTTGGATCAGATTTGTGCTGGCACAGGTAGGGATTAGCATGCATGGCTCTGCACATCCCGGGCTGAATATTGGGCTGTCACCGGCGTATGCATGGTACACCCCACCTGCACCTGCATACATTACTGATACGCTCTGGTGCATCGGGATTTGTGCCACCACTTTACCCTTTTGAATATCGCATCAAGATAGTGGTTGGCCGATGGTGCAACACTGTTGCACCATGCACAACCCTTTGAATATCTGGGCCTCTGTGTTCAAATGCAATCACTTTAAAACAAAAATGATACCATGGTACTGTGAGCAGGACAGTTGTTCAGCTAAAAATATCTACAAAATGAGTGGTGTTTCATTTATGGGTAACTTTTATTTTTTATATAATTAGCTGAAAAACAACAAAAGTGAATTTTTTCACTTTTTCGATGAACAAATATGAATAACTTTTAAGACGCAAAATGATAGCATGGTACTGCGAGCATGAAAGTTGTTCAGCACAAAATATCTACAAAATGAGTGGTGTTTTATTTATGACTAACTTTTTTTTTTATATAATAAACAAAGAAAGAAGAAAATGCTATTTTGTTTTACTTTTTCGACAAACAAATGCAAATAACTTTAAAATGAAAATGATAACATGGTACTACAAGCATGAAAGTTGTTCACCATAAAAATATCTACAAAATGAGTGGTGTTTCATTGATATATACCATTTAGTTTTTATAATTAGCAAAGAAACTGCAAAAATCAATTGTTTTCACTTTTAGCAACAAACAAATGCATATAACTTTAAAATGAAAAATAGTAGCATAGTTCTTTGTGAGAAAAGTTGATCAGGACAAAATACCTACAAAATGAGTGGTGTTTCATTTATAGTTTTCTTTAGATTTTTATAATCTGCAAAACATGGCAAGAATTTACTTTTTTTCCACTTTTTGGAGGTATGGTATAAAATGGAATATGATTTTCATTGAATATTGTCATTATTTTTTGTTCTCGTGTGCCAGTTGACCCGGAGCAACATAAAAAATATTGACAATATATCCAGTAGGGGAGTAGGGGGTTATGTCATTATATATATATATATATATATATATATATATATATATATATATATATAATGATGGGCAGAGGGTGATAGTGGGGGATGGGAGGGTGAGATTTAAAAGTGCTTGGGAGATTGGATTACTGTAGGTGGATTACACTATAGTGGTGTGTGAGGAATTATATGGACTATAACAACTGCAGTTTGCATTTTTCCATTGGCTAATTGCCTAAATTTGCACAGTGATGCCACCTGAATTGCTCATCTTCCCTGAACTGGCAATTGTCACACATTTATTCATTAATTTAGGCAATTCACTAGGCAAATAAATACACAGATTACGATCATCAGCAAATTTTTTCACTGAGCAAACTTCTGCAACTTCACACACTCTAGACTGGAGAAATTGTCAAGTAATTGGCAGTTCAAATGCAATGCTCAAAGTGCAAAGTGATGCAAATACCATTTACGGAATGGGTTTGCTATGTTCTGAATGGTGTACTATGACTGAAGGACCTTGAATTTAAAGGATAGAGGAGGACAGAAAGCTGGGGTGATGATAAGAAATAACTTAAAACATTTCTCAGTGAAAGAAGACCTATGAAAGGGCTATCAAAATGCTGTTCATAGGGAGAGATTACTAGTAGAAGGAGCAAGGTGAAACTGCCCCATATAGATCACTGGTTATGCCACACTTGGGATAACATGTGAAGTTTTAGTGCCTATATTGCTTTCCAGTTCTCAGGTTCAGGAGGTAAATAATGATGATGGCACCATTCTTGCAGACTGTTGTCTTTAAAAGTCTCCTGTGTGTGGCTGCCTGCTCATCATTGCCCCCTGAAAGGGAACCAGAGGTAAGCCTCAAAGGGTGGAATGGGTTTAAAACAGGATCACTAGAGAGGACATGAATGGGAGATGGTAAGAGGGAACCCCCAGGCCAACATGAACCTGAGTGGGATGGGAACACTGTGCAGCCAGATGGCTTTGTGCCTGGCTCCCATTATGCTTTGTAGAATTATGACACATTCCAGGTGCACAGTGCAATTCTGCATAGCACTACATTGTCCCTGTTAATATCAGAACAGTGATATGCATTACACTGCACAATGGGGTCCTCCCCATTCCAGTAGTGTACAGCAGGCACTAAGATTCATAGTTTTCAACAGGCTTAGAGACCATTTTGTGTTGCCCTTGACTGTAACTCAACACTGGACCCATTGTGTTGTAATCCAGACCCTGTCACTGTTGCAATTTTATCTGCTAATGCCTATTTCATTTTGTGCCCATGTTCAGTAGTAGTGCCTAAAAAATTGAAAACTGATTTTATCATATTAAAGGACAAGGAAAATAATATTTAAAACAGCTGTAGTGTTCTTACAAAGCACACCAAGCTGGATCCAACTGAAGTCAATGTGAAAGGTGTTTGATCAAATCAGAAACAGCAAGGACCTTCTGCATTGCAGTGCTACTTTACATGGTTACAAGCAGGTACAGTAACAGTCTTCACTGAAGGCATTAACATTAGATAATTCAACTAGAATCATCCATCATAGTCTCACCTTGAGGCAAGGACACTTAAGAATGCAAGGCAAATTATTTCATCTCTGCTATAATGGCACTACTTTGAAATTATCCTAAAGCAATAATTTTAGTTTAAATGTTATCTCCCAAATATTTAATTTCTTATGAATAGTATTTGATGGGGAATGTGACTTTGAATAAGTGCTGTGGCAGTATTCTGGCATGTCAGGACTGATGGTTCCTTTACAGCCCTAAGAGCTGTTTTTTCATGATTTACAAAAAGACATTAAGAATCCTCCATCTCTGCTTTACAGGCACTTTTTCTCTTCAGGCAATGAACAAGGGAACTCAAGTGATTATTTTAAAAGTCAGACCTGATTTCACATTGCATGTCAAGAACACACCAAAAGGTTTAATTTGATGATCTCTTGCCTCAGTGCTTTGGGATAAATAGAAGTGAAAAATTAACAGTGTCACTTCATCTTGGTTATTGGACCCATAGAATTGCAGGATTGTGCACAATGTGCCCACAGCTACAGAGTTCTTAGTTTCAAAGTAAGCTGTTAAAGAGTTCATTTAAAAATATATTCACCAAGAATTGTGAGATATACTGTAGCATCAATCTTACAACAGAGTTCTGCTTCTGCCTAGTTTGTAAGCTTTTGCAACTAAAACACATGGATGCAAAGTGAGTGCTTACATAACCCCTTCCAGACAGTTAGAAAATGTCTGAGGTTCAGTGGTGAGCTGATCGACCACTACCCCAGCCACTATTTAAACTGGCAGAAACCACACCTTTGGACTCTAGATGGTTTCTTTTCTGGTCGCTGTGGCCATGGGAGCCTTGCTTTTCCTGCTCAATCTCTCTCTCTCTCTTGTTTTTATTTGTTTTTTGCTCTTATCATGCTCTTCCATTTCAACTGCTGTGATTTGTTCAGACTTTCTTTGGTTTGTGTCCTCAGCTGCTGTCCGTTATCTATTTGCTTCCTGCTTTCACTATGGCAGCCACTCACTCTGTTTCCATGTCCTCATTTGACGTTCACCTTCAGTTTTGTTTTGGTATGCTGACTCATTTCTATGTACAGTCAAGGCCCGATTCTTCTGCAGCAACTTGGGTCTAAATTCTGCTGCAAGTCCCCTGTTGCCATAGAATCACTGCAGCATTAGTTTCCTATTTCTATGGAAATTCTGCTGCTACAGTTGGGGGCTTTTGATAGCAGTCGGCAACCCCAAGCACCCAGGTAGGGAAAATTTTAGTTTTGTCCTGAGGCCTACAAAACCAGAGAAAGTTATCAACTAACTCCTGTGTTCTTATTATTAGAATGAAAAATCCACCCAATCCATCTCAGACCCACCCCCACCCTAGTGTGAGAGTCCCCAGGCCGCCAAATTTGAATGAGTAATATTTGTACCAGCTACCACACTGCACAGTAATCTTCATCCTTTAGTTTGTTTCACTCAGGCCAGAATGCCAGTTTCTCATTCCAGTAGTGCTTTGGGCAGCTGTGCTCAGAGCACTTCTGGGACATGAAACCTGAATTCAGGCCAGGTGGTGAAATTAGAAGGATGGAGATTGCAGCACAGAATGGAACCTGATAAAATGTTTCTACTTCAAACAAAGGGACTCAAGGAGGTTCTCAGGGTGGGATAGGAAGGGTGGTGGTGCTGAGTTGGATTGAGGGGATTTACCAGTTTTAATTTCTAAGGTAAAGCCCTAGCAGACAAATTAATGGCCAGGGCTGTTCCAAAATGCTTTACAGATTTTTCTGTTTAAATTCCATAGAATTCCAAAAGCATCCTATGGAATTTAATATAAACCGTGGAATAGTTTTCTGGGGTTTATATGATCCATGGAATAACCGCAGTTTATATGATGCCTGGAATATTTTTTCTTGGTCAAAGTCAATGTAAACTGCAGATTTGTTTTACTCACAGTTTATACTGACTCTTCATTATTTTTTATTTATTATGCTTTATCACCTCATCTGCCAGCCCCATTGGTCCAGTCTACACACTCAGCCCTATCACACACTCACACACCCCAGGACTTACCTCAGTCCCAAACACCCCTACCTAACCCCTGATGGAGACTGAACAGTATAACAGGACTGAGAGACTGGTTGGTGGTGCAGGGTCTGCAACGTGGGGTGAATGTCATTGTGTGGCGATGGAACCCATTTTCCATTTTCTCCCAGGAGGCATATCATGCAATGATGTTGGAGCAGCACGCTGAATGTCTGATACACCTCTCAAACATAATCAGTCCTGGCTGTCGCACCCAGGCTACCACGAGGAGTTACCCTGAAACAAGTGACTTCCCACTCTCCCCAGAGTAGGAGAGCAATCCATAGGATGCTTGATCCTCCTTCCCGGCCAGCCCTCCAACTTTCAGGCTCATTCCCAAACCAGGGTCATCAGCATTGCGAGTGGTACTGCTGTGCCAACAGGCCAGGCAAATATTGATTCTTCACTATAAACTGCGGAGTAATATTCTGCATTTCATTTAAACTGAGAATAATACTCCTCAGTTCATATAAACCACAAAAACATTTTCCTCAGCTTCATATATACTGCGTAATAATATTCCGCAGTTCATGTAACTCATGGAATATTATTCTGCAGTTATAAATCCACAGAATATTATTCTACATATTTTCTGTGGCTTACATTAAATTCTGTGGAAATCTCTACTGCCGTGGAATCGTGGAAAAATCAGGGCCTTGTGTACAGTACTACCTAAATCCTTCAATTGTATTTGGCATATGTCTTCTCAGTCTTTCCACTTGCTGTTCATACCAAGCAGCTTGCTAACATTTACTTCAATTCCACTGTTTCATTACCTTCACCTGCCTCAGGCACCAAGGTGACAGTTATTGTACTACAGTGCAAAAGGACTGTGCAGCTAAGGGGAGCTAACCCTTGTGACACATCAGTTTCAAAAGTTAGCTACACAGCATATCACAACTACAAAATCAAACTCAGACTCGAAATGACATAACATTACACTAAACCAAGTAAGGACCCAGTCACCAAGTGGAAGACAATACCCCAGCACGTCACCAGAAAGGCCTCATTTTGAGGCTGGGTTTGATTTGTAGCTATGGCATATTCATGTAGCTAATTTTTTAACCTGGATCAGGCAGACAGTTGCAACCACTTGCACTCAGTCACTCAGTAACCACCAGCTTTAATTAGTCAATCTATTTCAGAATCCGCACCAGTCATGGTTATAATACAGGTCATGGCTAAATGTTACTAAGATAAAATCTACTAGCAAGAGTTTCTCTAGCATTCCTCTACAGTGTTACTCTTAAAAGAGCATTTTGAACATGTAATGTACATAGCCAGAAATATGTTTCCTGTCCAACCTCTCTTTGCTTCTTTGTACAGAGGAAGTACAGTATCTACAACAAGCATTTGTCAATCCTGAATGTTTGCTTGTGGGTATCATCATTGGAAATGCAGGAGTTAGACAGATGCAGAATAGGAATGGCAGTGAAGTATTGAACTTCATGCCAACCCCACCTCTATCCTGTAGAAATGGACAGGCATGGGGCAATTGTTTGGGTCGTCGCCCATGGCGGTCATGCCATGTCACATCACTCTATTCTGCAGACACCGACACATGTTGAGGTGTGCGTGAGGTGTTGGTTTACAGTCACCCCATTCTATAAGGACATATGGTGAAATGGGTGCAGCATTGAAGAATGGGTGAAGTCTGGGGTCAAGAGTCCAAGGTACACCTCGATGCCCGTCAGTGGCTGGGGAGTGGGGGTGGTATGGCATGAGCAGTACAGTCGGCAATCCAAAGGCACACCCGATGCCTGCCAGTCTGTACGGGTAGGACATTATGGTTAGAAACCCTAATTCCTTGGGTGTTTGTTGGTATTTGCACTACAAATTTTCAACATGGCCTTTTTGTGACCCCACCTCATGAAAGTATTTGCGACCTCTTCTCATGAAGAGTGGCAGTGTTATTTTCAATATGTCCTGACCACTGAGTTCCAACAGCGACAGTGCCATTTTGTGCCACATGTATGAAAACACAGATCAGGCAGGATGTGAAGAATGACAGCTGTACCATACATAGGAGGTATGAAGACATGGTAATGTTGAAAATCTGTAGGGAATATTAAAAGTGTTCACCTTCTGAGCATATGTGGAAACTGTGCAACACATGTGCATAACACAGTCATTTTATGGACTTTCACCACCAAATTTTCAACATAGGCATTTAGGACCTCTGCTCATGAACAGTGTCACTATGATTTTCTTATTGTGTCCTGAACACTGATTTCCCACAGCAACCACGCTATTCTTCACCAGAAGTGCAAAACACATTACGCCAGGGACGTAAAAATTACAGCTGTACTGTTCATAAGGAGGTGCAGGAAAATGGCAATGTTGAAAATCTGGAGTAAAATATAAAATGTGAGAGGTTATAGTGCGTGGAAACTGTGCAATGGACGCCAGAACACAGTCATTTTATTAATGTTCCTCACAACATTTTCAACATAGGCATTTTAGGACCTCTGCTAATGAACAGTGTCACTGTGATTTTCTTCATCTGTCCCAAACACTGATTTCCCATAGCGACGTGCTATTCTGCACAGGGAAGGTGCGAAAACACATTTTGAACAGGATGTGAAAACTGACAGCTGTACTGTTCATAAGGAGGTGCAGAAAATGGCAATGTTGAAAATCTGGAGTGAAGAATATTGCAAATTCGCGGTTACAAGAGTGCATGGAAACTGTACAATGCATGCTCGTAACACACTCATTTTATGGACTTTCATCACAAAATTTTCAACATAGACATTTTAAGACCTCTGCTCATGAACAGTGTCACTGTAATTTTCTTCATGCATCCTAAACACTGATTTCCCACAGCTACCACGTTATTCTGTGCCAGAAGTGTGAAAACACATTTCAGCCAAGATGTGAAAATGACAGCTGTACCGTTCATAAGGAGGTGTGGAAAAATGACAATGTTGAAAATCTGGAGTGAAAATGTGGAAATTTGTGAACTTATGGGCGTGCATGCTTAGCTGCACAAAGCATACGCTAGTAAGGCAATCATTTTGGATTTTCCCAACCAAATTTGCAAAATAGACTTTGAGAGCCACCATGAACACTGGCACTGTCGCTTTCATTAATCGGTCCCAAAGGGATTACACGCAGTGACCGAGAAATCACTTTTGGGACTGAATAACGCCAAGACAGTGGCAAAATTCATGAGGAGGGATCCCAAAACCCCATGTTGAAAATTTGGTGCCAAAATTCCAAAATGCCTGAGATATGCATCAAAGTTGAAAAAAACTATTTATGCCATTACACAGCTTACCGGCACTTCCTCAGTTCACGGTCTGCTTTGAAGAGTGCAAGTGTTCCCAGTCCACGAAGATCATCATGCGGGCTCCGGAGGGTAAGTATGGGGTGAGGGGGTGTGAGGAGCAGGGGTGTGCAGGGTGGGTGCAGGTTGGGGAAGGGCTGCGAATCGGCGAGGACTGATTTTTGCTTTACAGGGGAAACAAAAAACATCGCAGGATGTTTTTTTCAGGGACATTACAGGACATTTGGCACCTGGGTGGCTCCCAGCATGCCAACCTAGTGTGTTTGTGGGGGGCAACTGTAGCTGACAGGGGATTGGGTTCCCCGTCGTCATATCTGAGGTGCAATAGCCGAGGGGATTGGGCACCCCCCGCAAACACCTATGTTTGTTTGGAAGGACATTATGCGGCGTGGAGGGCTCCCCTCGGTAAAACTTCCTGCATATAGAACTGTGAATACCGGGAGGTCCACAACATTGTTCCCCAAATCTCCTGCCCTTGCAAGACACTGGAGCAGCCACCTACCCTCATATACAACCCTAATCTGCAGTGTAAATCACTGCAAGTTGTCAGTGAATGGCCTTATAAGCCACTTCTAAAATGCAAGTCAATCTGCAGGTTGCCAGCCATGGAGGTGAGTGGAGGCCATGCCGGTGGCCCACTCAGAGGGGACTGGGGTTGAGGGAGCAGGGGGCACTACCAGACATGGTGGTGACAGGTGGGGGGCCACTAGACACCAGGGAATGAGGAAAGGATAAAATAAATGTTTATTTTTTAAAACATGGATGGACTTGGGGTTGGGTGAGCAGAGTGATGAAATTACCTCACAGGGTGGTGGTGGGTGGGGTTCCACTGGACACCAGGGAATGAGGGAAGGATAAAGTAAATATTTATTTTTTTAAACATGGATGGACACTGGGTTTGGGGGAGGGGTGGGGAATTACCTTACAGGGTGGTGGTGGGGATCCACTAGACACCAGGGAAGGGATTATTTTTTTTTTACAATGGGCATTGGGAATGGGCATTGGGCATGCAATAGGTGGGATAGAGCGGTGGAGGACCACTAGACACAAGGGATAGATCAGGGGTGGTGCTGGGAATTCACCATTTGTAACTTCAACTTGCTTTGGTGGTTTTAAGTGCAATTTGCACTTAAAGACCCCCAAAGCAAGAGCAAAGTCACAAATGGCAAATTCAAGTAATTGTAAAAATTATGAGAAGTGCTATGTGGGGTGAAATTACAGCAAAGCACAGTATGCTTCATCCCATATGGCTTTGTACTGCTGGTAATATCTAGCACCAACAACAACTTCAACCTCTATAAGATGGGATTCCTCCATTCTCTGCTTCAGGATGCTGTAAGCCAACAGCAGGCATCAGCCTCTGTCTTTCTAGCCTTGTATATGCCCTGCTCATCAAGGACACAGTATGCTTTTACTTCCTATTGCTTTGTACTACTCATAATACCTAGCAACAGCAATAGACTTCAGCCCTCCATCATTCATGCTTCCTCCACCTTCGCCTCAATGACTCAATATACTTTAATCTCCTATGCCTTCTCACTGCTGGTAACACCTCCAACTGAATTAAGCACTGGCCTTCCATCAGTCTGTCTGTCACTTGCTGTCTGCCCCAGGAGTGCAGTACCATTTTGCCCTATATTGTTTCATAATCCAGGTACACACCAGCCAAAAACAGGCATCAGTTCTCCATCCATGTAGCCTCAGCTATGTTTCTGCCTGTCAAAAACCAGAATGTTTTGCTTTGTACAGCTTTGTACTCTAGACTGTGTCCATCAACAACAAATAGCAGCCCTCCCTAAGTCAGGCCTTCCTGCTCTCACCCCAAAGACTCAGTACCCTTCACCTCCTATGGCTTTGTACTGCTGATGGTGCAACAAACATCTCCAAAAATCACAAGTGCAGAGAAAGTTTAGTGAGCACTGCCAGCATCTCAATGGAGGTGGTATGTCTGTCAGTAAATTTGTCTTTTTTCACTTAATAAATGTACTAGCAGTTACAAAACATTGGAATTGTTGGTGGTGCTTCTTTATAATCCAGGCATGTGTTTTGGTTAGCACACCAGAGAGTGGTGCAGGATTTACTGTCTGAGCCAATACGTAACATCCAGGCATGGACATCTTTAGTCAGACTTTCAACTGCTCTCTGCCCCAATTGCACAGCATGCTTTTACCTCCAATGGCTTTGTAGTGCAGGCAATGCCCACTGACTGCAACATGCAGCAGTTCTCCAGCTGTTGATCATCTTTGCAGTGCCAATCAAGAACACTGTGTGCTCTTGCTTTCTCTGGCTTTGTACCAGCACAAAGCCTGCATCAGCAGTAGGCATTGTTTTCTATTATTCAGGACGTAGCCTGCACTCTGCCATATAGGACTCAGTATGTTTTACCTCCAATGGCTTTGTATTGCTGGCTTTGCCACTAACAGGAAGTCGGATCTTATGATGCTTTCACACTTTCTGGTTTTGTCGTACTCTAACTAAGCCCCTTGAGGGATCTGCTTTTCTTGACTCATGTGATCAGTAAACTATAAACTAGGATCACAAGTCTTACTCATCAGCTGTGTTAGCCTCCTACATCCCAGGTTACACATTGATAGCATCAGCCATGAGACAGGCTTCCAGCAGCACTTGTAGCCTGGCACTGCATTGCTTCCTCTCGAACTATATCGACCATCCCATGACAAGATTAGCACCTCAGAGTTCTCATGCTTGTCAACCTCTGATGAGGATGTGCAAACAGCAGACTATATCAATACCTGATTTATCAGCAGTGCTTCATATTGTGTAACCACCAGACCACAATCGTAGCCACCCTCTTCAAAGATGACCTAGAAGCATCATGACCAGAGTACATAACAACACTACTTCAGCTGTCTGAGTCAATAGAAACATAGAAATATGGAAACACGGAACTTGCCAGCAGATAAGTACTGCTTGGCTCACCTAGTCTGCCCATTTTTCTCTGTATAGTAGCCCTTTGACTCACATTGGCTGATCCGGGGCCTTATGTCTACACTGCATCCACCTCCAAGGGGTTAGCCTGGAGTCAGTAGTAGAAAGGAGTAATGGCATAGTGCCTCCACCTGGAGCAATGGCAGGGAATATCTGTGAACAAATTGCAGGTTACCCCCAAGGAAATATACAGTAGCTGCACCACAACACTTACCCACACAATAACAATTCCCATCTTGCAGTATAGCAGTACCAGCATATAACATGATAAAATAACAAGATTTATTAAGGGTAGGGAAAAGGAGGAAAGCACAACAACATTAATAATGGACTTAAACAATGTTCCCCAGTCAGTATCCCCATCTCCACCTGCAGGTGCACCAGGCTTCACAATGGCAGCTGCTAAATGTCTATAGTCCCTTTTGGTGGATACCACACCGAGATGCAGATTTTGATCCTGGGGATCTTCCGTTGGGGCCCAAAATACTGGAACTTCAGATCTGGGCTTAGTTTATTTGTACAGTTCTGCCCAAGATCAAATCCTCTTATCCTATCTAGATTGCTAGCTAATAAAGTTCTCCCAGAGCCTCAGCCGAGAGGCACTTACAGTTTCCAGAGGCACTCACAGTCTAGATCTGGATTTGCATGGTACCTTGAGGTATCTTTTGAAGATGCACCACAGCAGCAGCAGGGCTCACTGAAGAAGTAGGAGAAAGCTGATCTCACCTGCCTGGCCCTGCCAACTTTGCCTCTGAGGCCTTTGGGCCCTGGTTACCTTTCTGATCTCCTGGTACCGTCCACCTCTGTCCGGGATCTCCGCTCCTCTAGTGGTGGCCTCTCAAAGTTCCGAGGCGAGGTTGAAATCAGCTGGGGATCGATCATTTGGAGTTGCCGGCTCCAGTTCTTTGGAACTTCGCTGCGCTTGAAGTGAGAGGGCCCCACTATAGAAGCCTTTAAGAGTCGTCTGAAGACCTTTTATTTATGCAGGCTTTTGGAGATTGAGTTTTATATGTATGTTATTTTAATGAAATGTATACGTATGACATACTGTACAGTTTTTGTGCGATGCCAGAGCCTTTGGGATTGGCGCCTTTTTAAATAAAATTGACATTGACATTGACATTTGTAGACAGTTTTCATCAGGCAGGCCTCTCGCCATCTTCTCTGCTGGTCTCCTTCTCCAGTGGTCTGAGAACAGGGCAGGCTTGGTCCCAGGACTTCTCTGCTGGTACCCACTTCACAACAAATTTTGAAGTTGGGCTCTGGCTGAGTCTCTATCCTCAGCACATTGTCAGTCACTCTGGCTCTTAGCACTACTGCAGATTCTCTGAATACCCCTAGAGGGAACGCAGGCTGATCAGGCTTCGCCACTGCTACAAAACCTTCTGTTTCAGAACTGCACAACTCACAGTCTTTGCACTCATGCTGTAGCTCTAAACTCTCTCTCTCGCTGAAGATTCTGGCACCTCTCTTCCTGCAGCAAAATTTCAAATTTCTCTTCCTGCAGCAAACTTCAGATTCCTCTTTCTGCAGAACTTGTTTAAATCTCTCTCCCTCTGCAATCACTGGCTATGGAAACACTCTGCTTGCTTGAAACATGCAGGGCTGAACAGGCCATTGGGGTCCTAGTGTAGGTCTAAGGTTGGGAAGCCCACATCAATCCCATTTGCACTCCAGTCTCAGACTGAACTCCCTTTGGTGGTCTATGCAACCTTTTCATAACTTTTGCATAGCCTTATTCTGATTGGCTGCATTCATTCCTGGGCATATCTGGTGCTCCCTGACCTTTTCAAAGCTGCCCCTTGCTGCAGAAGTCCCTGAGGGCTGCCATATTATTTTATATTTTATTCCCAGAATCTCAGCCATTTTATTTTACAAATAGGCCCTTTCAAGGGCAGAAATCAACTTCCCCATGCCCGGAGGCATTTTGATGTTTATCCCTGGTTCCTCTGTCTGCTCAGAGCTGGGATGTATTTAAATATTGGCCATAGCCAAACTCTCCCTTTGGAGCCTCATCTCCACTAAATTTTTCCTGGTGGCCTGCATGTGCACAAGGTCATGCACTGTCTTATTTGTTAATGTTTGTCAGACTGGGATTTCACTGCTTCCTGGCACTGAACTGAGGCCACCCACAGTACCCGGAGAGGACACCAAATAGAGCTTGCCCCATTCAGTGGATGGGGCCAAGCAGTGGGTAGCAGTGTCTGCAGCCATGGAGCACAATGAGCCACCAGGCCTGAATCCCATCTGGAACCACTGCAGCACAGCAGGGCCATAGCCCTGAGGTGAAGCCACCACCCTAATGGGGGTTACATCTGCCTATAGTATCACTGCAGATACTACTTTTTCTCCATCTAATTCACCCCTTCTCTTCCCTGAAATTCCCTTATGCCTATCCGATGCATTCTTGACCCCACCACTGTTTTCTCCCACCACCTCTGCTGGAAGTCTCTTCCAGGACTCCACCACTCTTTCTGTGAAGAACTTCCTCACATCTCTCCTGAATCTACCCTTCCAGCTTCTGTTCATGCTCACTTGTCCTTGAGCACATTTTTGTCTGAAAAATACTTCCATCTTGTACCTTGCTCAACCCCTATGAGGTATTTAAAGATCTCTATCATATCCCTCTCTCTCCCTTCTATTCCAGGATGTACATATTTAGATCCTTTAATCTCTCTTTATTGGGCTTCTGATGCAGAACTTGCAACATTTTAGATGCTACAGTCAATTTACTAACCGCCAAACTGATTGGTCAATTTGTCGAGCAGCAAGCTTCCCATCGGCTGCTGCCTCTTGCTTTGAATCCTCTGAACTTTGACGACTGCCAAAATCTTTAGGGCGCATTTTCTACCTTGGTATTTTGTCCAGTTCACCACTCTATCCATGACCTCTATTAAATGGGCTTGTCTCCCACATCTTCCACTCCATCGGCTACCAGACATTATTCTACTCTGCCTCTTAAGGAGGCCATTACTCACCTATGTTTCTCTGGCAGCTCAGCTGATAGTGATCTGCTGTCAAACCTACAATTAAGTCCCCTAGTAATCTCTTACCTTACTGCTTCTTCAACTTAAAAACTTCTATCCAGCAAGTATGGCCACTATAAATACCTTACTGTCTAGTGGCATGCTACTGCTCATTCTCCTCTCCCTTACTGACATACCCACTCGTAAACCAGCAGATCCACAGACTGTCTGGAATGACAGTCTCCTCAGTACATACAGGTCCTCTATGATCTCCTTCCCCCAAATGTTTCACTAAACTCTATGGGTCAACATGCAACAAACAAGTGGGGACTGCTATCTCTCTGCTCTTGCTGGCTACCTTAACTCGCCTTTATTCGGGGCTTTCCACATCCTGTTGTACCAGGCAGAGAAACCAGGCTATGCTCAGAAAGCTAGGCAACAAGCACCTCAAAGAATACCTCTGAAAAACTACCTACTGTTACTCTTGCTCACTAGAAATATCCACCCAAACCCTGGCCCTACTCTGACTATCACTGCCACCATGAGAGCTACAGGAAACTCCCAATTGCTTCATAAATATTTGCAGTCTCCTGCCTAAGATGGACAACCTTAATGCTTGATTCTGAATCACAATCCTGATATTCTCTCTGTAGTTGAGACCTGGCTTTCCTCGAAAACGTCTGATGCTGCCATCATAATACCTGGATATACAATTTTCAGACAAGATAGACTGTCCGAACCTGGTGGCGGCTGTGCTATTTACCTTAGAGACAACCTGCAGGGACATGTTCTGCCATTGCCCAACACTGGTGCCCACATACAAGCTTTTGCCTTGAAAGTGCTCTTGGTGAACATAATAAAGCCCTAACTATTCTGTCAATCTACATCCCACCCAAGCAGAAGACCCTGGTCTAGCCTCACTCATAGAATGCATTGGATCCTTGAACCTTAACTTGAAATTATACTGCTGGGTGATTTCAATAGCAACTGTTTTTTCCCAGATGCAAGTCCTTACAGGATGTAGCCATAGTGGTTCACCTCTCCCAGCTTGTTGAATCATCCAAGAGAACTGGTACATCCACGTTATTGGACTGGGTTCTGTCCAACAGCCCTGAACATATATCCATTCAACAGTACTACCTGGCTCTTAAGTGACTATTCACCTGTCCAATTTCTATGGTGAAACAACTTCTCCAAACCCCACCTAGAATCATTACATGCAGAGTCCTGAAAAGAGGGATATAGATATTCTGAAAGCTGAACTCCGGCAACAGGATTGGTCTTCGTTTGCTCCTCCAGTGATGTGGACACAGCTCTGGAGCACTTATCCATCTTTTCAATTTAGTGTGTGACAGGCAGACACCGTTTAAAACCCAGAAATTAAAAGTTACTGCAACCCTTGGTTCTCCTCTGATCTCCATGAACGGACAAAACTCATGAGCATCTTTGGCATGTTGTGGTACATGGGTTGGCTGGCTGACATTCATTCCTATAAAAACATGAAATGACTACACCAGGGCAATTTGTGCAGCAAAATGTCAACACTTTAAGGAAGCACTTCTCGTACCTGGGGACACAGAAGAAAATTCTGTCAAACCTCAAAGAACTCACTGGGAAAGATCCTAAACTGCCCTCACCTTGCTAAACCTGGATGGTGTTCACACTCAGGATCCCAGCTCCATTGCAAATTCTTTTTAACAAGGCATTCTCAGACCTTAGTAGTGTCTTCCCACCTGTATTCTTCCACCAATCCAGCTCAAGCCTTAACAAATGTGCAGTGAAACTGCTATCTTTCATTCTCCCTTCAATTTCAGAGCTGTGTCAGAAAGTGAAGCCAAAAATATTTATTAAAAGTCCTAGGGGAATCAAGGTCCAGTTGTGATGGCTTGACCTTACCCTTGTTGCACAGACCTTGGATTACAGACTTGCTCCTCTAACACATACTATCAATACTCTCTGAGGTTCTCACAGTTCCTAGACAAATGGAAAGCTGCCCTACTGATTCCTGTTTTTAGAGCAGGGATCAAACCTGACTGGAAACTATAGACCAATCTCAATCCTCTCGCCACTTTCTAAGTTGCTTGAAAGAATAGTGGCTGATCAGTTAGGTGAGTATCTTGAAAATACCAACTCCTTTGCCCACATCAACATGGTTTCCATAAGGGCTCATAGTACCTCAACAGCACCCTTGAGTTCATGGATTTATTCACAATGCACTGGACCAAGGTATCCTAGTTGAAGCAGCTTTCATTGACTTAACAAAAGATTCGATATGGTAAACCACTCACTCCTAATCGAACAGCTAGCATCCATAGGCCTCTCAGCTGACACTGTGGCGTGGTTTCAGTTACCTGTGTCACAACTCACTCAGCCGGTCAGCCCTCTACTCCCAAAGTGCCAACCTCTGAGCATATGATTTGTGTACAGTGAACAGAACAAGGTAGCCCTCTTGTCTGTTTTGTGGTTCAATTCACCTTAGTCTCAAGCTCTGGAGTGATTCAAACTGATAACCTCTTGTTAGCATACCCAATTATCAGGCTCAGATAATTCTGTCTTTGGGGCTAGATATCTTTGCCTATGGGCACCAACCAGGTCTTTCAAATGAACCCTTATAACTCTATGCAAGACTCTAGAGAACCTCTAGCCATTTTCCAGTTTGGTGTACAATAAGCCCATACACAGTGTACTTATAACCTTAAAAGCTCCACTTAAAATAAAAGAAATGTCAAGGTACTCCAGCAGTTTCATTTGTAAAAATATCTTTACTTTAA
This sequence comes from Neoceratodus forsteri, assembly GCA_016271365.2. Classification (NCBI taxonomy): domain Eukaryota; kingdom Metazoa; phylum Chordata; order Ceratodontiformes; family Ceratodontidae; genus Neoceratodus; species Neoceratodus forsteri. The sequence goes on from CM028134.1 coordinate 954,155,676, forward strand.
AAATATCAAACAGAACAATAATTACAAAACAAATAAATATCCCAACACATACAGCCTTAAAACAAACAGGTAAAAAGTACAGTTCCTACAATTTATAACTTCAGACTAATCTTGTCTAATGCTTACTTTCTTTCAATGCTTTGAGGGTTCTCTCTCTCTCAGTCATAAATGGTCTTGTGACACTCTAAGGCTTACTCAGTTGGATAAAAGAGTTCTGAGCCGCCTTCTCTGAGATCATTAAACTCCGCCTTTGTGTATTAAAAGTATATGTTACCACACAGGATGTCCCAACAAGATTTAAAAAATTATAGTGACATACTCAATTTCCCTCCTCAGGCATCTGGTCAGAACTGGTTTTTGTTCTGCCACACACACACACATATAAACAGATTCTGTGATGTCCTCCCAAGGCTTTCTGGGAAATATATTTGACTTTCAAAAGCTGTCTGATCCTGCCTGGCCCAGACATCAAACCTCTTTAATGCCCATTCTGGCCTCTCTCCACACCCTCCCACAGGTCCTTCCTGGCAACTATGCAAGTCAAAGGATCTCCTAAGGGCATTATGAATGGCTTATCTTTTCATGGGATGAAAGCAAATTGACAAGGTAATTGCACCTCAGATCTCTGTAGTTTAAAATACCTCCTGTCCTTTGAACTTACCCCGAGGGTAATGGTGTCAGTTCCAGTAAGACAGTAGTTTCCAAACTGACCTTCCCATCATATATTTTATATGTAATAAAAAATTAATATAGCACTTGAGCACTCAGAGCTGGCTGTCTACGCCACAACCTGCATGCCTGCTCTCAGCGAGTAAAGATTGACAATGTTCTCGGAGAGGATCTGTCTGCTCTGGAGTTCCACAAGGATCCATACGCCCACTGCTATTCACCATATTTTTAAATCACCTATCTTATACATGCTAAGCAAACATTCTGCTTTATGCAGATGATGCATCCTATTTACCGTCATCCTGACCCTAAAGAGCTGAAGCACAGCATTCCAAGGAATTTCATGGAGGTTGAGAAATGGTTCAGTGAACACAAACTCATCATGAACTACAAGAAAATTAAAACAATGATGTTCTACAGTTCCAAAAGCAAATACAAATCCTACCCGCTCTCACCCCAAACTCAGGGTGCATCTCTTGAACTAGTCCAGCACTTTAAATCTGTGAGTCACAGTTGACAGCACTTTATCCTACTCCAAACACATAGACTCTATAACCAAGACAGTCAACATGTGTATTGGACTTCTATATAGGCATAAGACCTGCTCTGTCCACAGAGGCCCTTAACATAGCCATTCAGAGCTCTGTGATCTCATTGGTAGACTATGGCCTAATGATCTATGGCCCTACCACACACACACAGCCACTACCACCTCAAAGTGGCTTTAAACAGAGCATATCGGCTTGTAACTGGAGCTGCTAGGCTCTCACACACTTGTGACCTTTATGCCCAGGCCAACTGGCTACAGTTTGTAGGTAGACTCAAGTATCAACTGTATTATGACTAAAAAGGTAAGCCTTGGCCTTGTGCCACCCTGGGTGCAGAAGCTGCTCACTCTTATGAGTCTAATCACAGAACTCAAGCACTGAAAGTCAGATATTCAGTGTTCCCCATGCCTGTACCATGCTTGGGCTAAGGTCTTTGTGCACCAAGCTCCTAAATGGCTTAACTCTCTTCCATCTGATATCACCACTGTAGGTAAAATAGGCCCCTTAAGAGAAAGCTTAAACTTTACCTTATTGAGGTATCCAGCTGAGATTGCTTTTAATTTCTTCTCACATAATTCTTACTTGGGCCTAATATGCCCTTCTACCTTAGGTCTCTTCTCTGACTTCCAGCCCTTTCCTCCATCCCTGCCCACTCCCCCACCCATTTTCCTGTTCCACTTCCCTCATCCCCGCCTGGTGGACACTCTCTATGCCAGTTGCAACTCTGCTCTGACTCTGCCTTCTCTCTCTTTCTATCCTCAGACAAAGCCTACTGGGCAGAATTACCCTTCACAAAATGTGTTTCCTATAGTTAACCCTGTTCGTGCTGGCTTTTAAGTCAGTATTCACTGATCACTGCGGTCACACACACACACATTTGTTCTGCTGGAGTGATCATACTGTAATTGTATATTGTCACCTACTCTTTCCTGTAACTGATTTGTTTTGTCTTGACTCTGATGTGGAAACTATGTAATGAGCTTGTTCGCAAAGGTGTTACTCCTAGATTACAATAAATAAAAATGATCTCCTATGAACCATTACCACTCTGGCTATGTCCTTTCTGAGATGCTAACTCCAGAACTGGACTCAAGTACTCTAGGTGGGTCTTATCAATGATCTATACTTCTTTCTGCTTGTGATACCCCTCCCTATGTGCCCCAACATCCCATGTGCCCTCCTAACTCCCTTGTAGCCCTGTCTGGCCACCTTTAGATAATCTGATATGATCACCCATATGTCTCTTTCCTGCTTAGTGAATGGGTACCCTTCATTTTGTACTCTGCCCTGTGTTCCTGTGCCCTAAGTGCATTATTTTGCACTTTTCACACTGAAACTGAACTGCCAAATCCTTAGAAACTCTTGAGTTTTATCAGGTTGTTGCTCATCCTTTCTACCCTCCCCAAAGTATCCATCATATTGCAGAGTTCGTGTCAACTGCAAAGAGGCAGACCTTCCTTCCAGCTCCTCTGCTATGTCACTTATAAAGACAATATAGAGAACCAGTTCCAGCACTGATCCCTGAGGCACCTCACTGGTCACCCTCCTTTCCTGTGAGTGAACTTTGTTTACCAACACCTTCTGCCACCTATCCTTAAACCAATTTCTTACCTAGTTTGCCACCTTTGACCTACTCCTAAGCAACCCAACTTGCTTACTAGTCTCTATTCATAAAAAAACAAACACTCTGATTGGTGGTGTCAATAATAAAGTCTAGTACATACAGTACATCAAAGGTTCCAGGACTACCACCTCAGCTTTCAATTAGGTTGCCTTCACAAGAAAAACTTTTTTATAGAAGCATTTATTACTTTACAAAACAGCCACATAATGTGACTATTTTGTAAACCAATACATGCTTCTATAAAAAGTTTTTCATGAAGGCATCCAAATTGAAAGCTGAGGTGCTGAGTGCTGGAACCTTTGATGTATGCTTACTATTCTCCTACTGTATGTAGAACAGTGTTGAATGCCTTAATGCCATCTAGGTAGGCTATGTCCACTGCTCCACCTGGATCTAGTTCTTTGATCACCCAGTCAAAGAACTCTGTCAGATTTGTTTAACATGACCCCCAAGAGAATCCATGCTGACTCAGGTCTTGTAACCAACTGGATTCAAGATATTCCACAGTCCTTTCTTTTACAGTGATTAAATTAACTTTCCCACCACTGAAGTCAGGCTGAATGGGCTATAATTCTCAGCCTCATCCCTGTTTCCACTTTAGTGAAGTGAGACTACATCTGCCCTCCTCCAGTCTTCTGGTACCCTCCTGTTTCAATGAGCTGTTAAATAGGGCCATCAGAGGTGCAGCCAGTATCTCCTGAGCTCCCTCAGTTGAGCTGAGTTTTAATGCACTTGGGCTATAGAAACCTGAAAATAGAATACAAAATACGTGAAGTGATACTGACAAAAAGAAGCAGGAAAGAGGCAATCATATCAGATGACCTAAAGATGACTAGGCAGTGTGACAAGGCAGTCAGAAGGGGTAGTGGATGTTGTTGTGTAGAGGAAGGGGTATCACCAGCAGGAAGAGGGAGATGGTGTCTGTCTCTCACGTAGAGCACTGGTAAGATCTCACCTTGAGTGATGTGTCCATTTCAGGAGACCACATCTCAGGAAGGACATAGGCAGAGTAGAGGCAGTGCAGAGGAAGGTTACCAAAGTGATGCAGGTTCTGCATCAAAAGCCCTATGAGAAGAGACACCACATGCTAAATACATATACCCTGGAAGAGGAGAAAGGGGGTTGATATGATAGAGATCTTTAAATATCTCACTAGGATTAATAAGGTATAGTAGGGAATATTTTTCTGAAAAAGGTGCTCTAGAATAAGGTGGCATGCTGTGAAGCTAGAGTGGGTAAATTTAGGAGGCATGTGAGGAAGTACTTGTTCACAGAAAGGGAAGTGATAACTGGAACAACCTTCAAGTGGAGGTATAGTAGCGGGGTGAAAGCAGGGTTGGATTCAAAATGCCAGGGACAGGCACAAGGGAATCATAGGAGTAAAGAAGGAAAGGAAGAGATGGTGCTGTAGATAAAGTTGGGCGAAGCAAAGAATGAAAGCTCAAAAAGGGCAGACTGGGTGGGCTCTATGGCCCATATATGCCAACACATTCTATGTTTCTGTGTTTCTCAGTACCCTTTGGTGGATCACATCTGGCTCCATTGCTTTGTCCACTTTCAGATCGGTGAGTCCCTTCTGGACTCTCTCCTCTGAAAATGGGCTGGTGTCCACCTCCTCCCTCCAGTGCACTACCTTTGCATGTCCCGCTCCCATTTCTTTCCTCTGTGAGCACCGAACAAAGTATTTGTTCAGAATGTCTGCCTTTTCCTGTTCCCTCTGCACAGTCCCTCCTTCCATTCTTAACCTTACTGTCCCACCCTGGTCTTCCTTTTTCACTTATATACTTAAAAATATATTATCCCCTTTTGTTACTGCCTTGGCTAATCAGTGTTCATTTTGTACCTACTGTATTTGCTTACTGCTCTCCTGCTTCCTCTGATTCCCTGATACATCTCCCTATGTTCCTCCATCTGTGTCTCCTTATACCTTCGGAATGATATCCTCTTAGCTTTTACACTGTCCAACATCTTTTTGAGAACCATAGTAGTCTCATTTTCCTCCTTGTTTTGTTCCCATGCTAGACACAAAGGTTTGTTGCCTTCAATTTGGCACTTTATAGTTTTCTGCGCTAATCCTCCATACCATCCAGTTCTTCCCCTTGCCAGGTCATCCCTGAGGCATTTGCCTCATCTTTTTATAATCTGCTGTCCTGAAGTCCAGGACCCTCACCTTTGTGTGGTTTGATTCAACAGCCATCCTTATACTGAGCCACATTATATGGTGATCTCTGGTCCTAGGTGGCCCCCACATAGATGTTCTGCAACACTGTCCCTGTTGGTATGTACCGGGTTCACTATTGCCCATTCTCAAGCAGGTTCTCTGACTAGTTGCCTGAGGAATGCCCCTGCAGGAAGTCCAAGATTTCTGTGCTTCTAGCTGAAGTTGCAGCTAGGAGGTGCCAGTCTATATTTGGAAGATTGAAGTCCCCCAACAGCACCTCCCCTTTCTGCCATCTTGCAAATGGCTTCCATCAATACTTATTTAATTCCTCCCCTCTGCTGGAGGTCTGTAGATGACACCAGTGTGGTGAATAGAGGCCCCATTGCCCATCTCTACAGTGAACCACAGTACCTCTGCCCTCGTCCTCCATATTCCTGTATCTCTGTTACTTAATGCCCATCCTCACATAAAAGTACCACATCCTTCCTTTCCTTCCTACTCCTGTCTCTACGGGAATAGAATATAACCTGGTATGGCCATGTCCCAGTTGTGGTTTTCAGTGCACCATGACTCGATAATGGTCTTCAATATCAAGCCAGCCTCTGCCATTGTGGCCCCTTGGTCTGGAATCTTATTTTCTAAACTTCTAGCACTCACAAACATGGCTTTCCAGGATTTGTTACTATTCCATTTGTTACCCTCTTTTTCACATTTGTTTTCCTCCTTCCTTATTCTATTTTAATGCACCTGCTGCCATCTTACTTCATTTCGTCCACCCTGCTTCCAATATTAATTTGCATCATGGGGATTCTCTCCTCTTGGTCTCCCTACTCTCACTTCAGCCTATGGGTTTGGTGGGGAGCAGTTTCTTCCTCCTCAATCTCCTCAACCACCCCTCGGCTAATTTAAATGTTCATCAAAATAACATTTAAACCATCCACTGAGTACTGTGGTTTCCTTACTGGATGGATGCAGGCCATCACCCTGTATAGGCCCTTATCCTCCCAGGTGATCCCCAGTCCCTATGTAGCTGAATCCTCCTCTCTGCTCTGTTCCTTCAGCCATGAGTTGAAGCTCCTGGTGTGGCGATCATGCTCCCCATCACAGACTAGCAACATCTTAGAGAGAGACCCTGAGCACGCTACCTGTCTTAGCCCCTCCTCAACTCCCTAAACTCCCTCTGCACTGTCGCAGCCCCATCTATAGCCAGGTCATTAGTCTCCAGATGGACAATGACATCCAGCTCTGCCTCCTGTCCTGCTGCTGTCCTGATCCTTAGGATCTGCTTCCCATCCTTCTCGACCATGATGCTATGTAGGCACCTTATTTCCTCTCCCTTATTTCCTATTCCTAGACCTATCCCCTCACAATCAAGTTCGCAGTAGAAGTTGCTTCCTCCTGCTCTGGGGCCCTCTTCCACCATCCTTGGGGTCTCTGTTATGGAGGACTTCTACATCCTCCTGGTATCTACCAGAGATGCCTCTTCCTGGCAGTTCCACCTAGCCAGAGCAGTGTAGGAATTTTGCAGGGTACTGGTTGAGGAATGTGCCTCTGACCCACCACCCCAACCCTTCCAGAGCCCACCACTGACCAGCCCTCCTCCTGGCATTCTCTGAGGCAACAATGGCAGACTTGGTGCCCTTGGGGAGAGGTTGCCCAAATCACAGCACACTTGACCTGGAGTCAAGCAACCTCCTCCTCAAACCAGAGAGGTACATGCAGATTGGGCAGCATCACAGTCTCAGAAGGTCTCTGAAAACTGCCACCCCACCGCCACTGAACTACACCACTTTCAGTATTTCCAAATTTATTCTCCTTGTGTTACTTGGAAATATTTCTGTGCCCTCTACTGCTGATAGGGTGTTTCTAGTGTTTTCCTTTGTTTGTTTGTTCCTATTTATATCTCCCAGTGTCTTGCTTAAATCTCTTTAAACTCCTACCCAAGATAGGGTGTTGTTCCTATTCCCAGTTTTAACTGACCTTTACCTTCCACCTTTCTTAGTAGTGACTGTTACACAGTAGAGAACAGAAGCCTGACCTTAGCTGACAAGCAGAGTGTCCTGCTTTCTTGCTTCCCTCTGACAACATCTACTGATGCCTAAGATGCCTGTTACCTGTTCCCCTAATTCACAGTTTCACATAAATCAATTTTTCAGCTGCTGCACTCTATCAGACCAACTCAGCTACAACCAGAATATGATTAAGACCCATCAGCTTGGGCAACACTTCATTTCCATCATGACTCCAGCAATATGAATCCTGCTTACAATGTCAGATAGGGTAGGTAGAGGTTCTTTACTTGTGGTGCCTGGATGGATGGCATATCTGAGGCCTTGGAGCCCCAAAGATTTCCTCCACAGATGGGGTTTCCTCTCTCCATGCCAAGGAATGCAATAGTTCTATGAGTTTGTGAGGTTCAGCAATTTTATTTTTCTGACATTTTTGCCCTATCTGGGAACTCACATTTCCTTTAGCCATAGGTCTCTGTCTATGGTACCTCTAACTTGGTGGAAATAATGGAGGATAAGCCAGATTTACATTTCTTAAGCACTACATCACACCAACACATCAGAAATCAGATATTCAGTGAAACAGAAGCTTGCTAAGGTTCAGTGGTCAGCTGATAAACCACTCCTCTGCCACTAGTTAAATGGGCTGAAGCCACACTGCCAGAATCTAGCCAGTTTCTTTTCTCTCTACTTGCTACTCCTTCTCCAACACCTGCATTTTCCTGAAACCCCTAGGTTCCTTACCTGGGAACTCACATTTCCTTTAGCCATAGGTCTTCGCTTATGGCATCTCTAACTGGGAGGAAATAATGGAGAATAATCCAAAGGTAAGTTATTTAAGCACTACATCACACCAACACTTCAGAGATCAAAAGGCTAGTGAACCAGGGGTTAATGCTTTAGCAGCTCCAAGCTTATCCTGGGGACAGGTGAGCAAGCAATTTCTAATTTGTTCCATACTCTAGCTATAAAAGTGCATAACGACAGGAAATAAGTTGGTTTGAAACAAACAGAATTTGCAAGCAGAAAAACACTTGATCTATCCTGACTGCCCAATCTCACCTATTTAAAATGGAATATAAGAACTCTAGTAGCTTTTCACATCTCCTTCCGTCTTTTGATACCATATTTACCCATGTATTTGTCCCACCCTTGTTTGAATCTCCCCATTGTTTTTGCACAAGTTACTCTTTCAGAAGCCTATCACATCTTTCCACCACACTTTCTATAAAAAATACTTAACTGGTATATAAGCTTATGTGTCTGGTTGGAGGGTCTCTTATGGAAATAAGAGTGTTGCCTTGCACGTTCTAGGACCAGGGGCTATGAACTGAAGGTGAGCAGTCTGTGGTCCTAAGGATTCAAGAGGAGAAACTCATATCCGTAACAGGTCCTCTAAATGGACACATAAAATTATTATGTCACCAATTGTGTTAAATAAAATGTTCTTTCCCATTTCATCTTTGCTGTTGCTCATGTGTTCATTGAGGATGGCTTGAGTGGTTTCTAGCAGAGACTGCAGATTCTCGAAGGCTTTTGACTGGTTGGTAGAAATGGTAGGGATCTGGAGGGGCTTGGAAAGGTTGCCATTAGCTCTGGCGATAGTGGTACCTGTGAAGAGTACAGGTTTGTGTATGACTTTTTCATAATCTCATTAATGTTTGAAGGTTCACTACAGATAGACCCAGCATTATTTTGTATCCATGTGATATGTCAGACAGAGGTGCCTTATGGAGCCTGTATGCAAGGAATTTGCTGGCCCATTTCTCCCTTCCCAGTATTTATGGTTGGTTCAAAAAAGGTTAAGTTCGACCATATGAGAACGCAGCCTGTTAAACTAAATTTGGTGTGCACTGTTTTTTGAGGTCTCTGTGAGGGTCACCTTAAATTGAGTTTCAAGGCACTTAAGCTGTTCCTCAAGGTTAGAAGCCTCCTGTTGTCGAGTTTTGCATCTGTGCACCATGAAGCTTATTATACAGCCTCTGAAAGGCCTTTATAGTGCCCTCACAATGTCCTATCATTAACCTCCCAATTGCCATTAGTGTCCAAAAGAGCTGCAGCTCATTGCAGATCCAGAAAGCAAAGTGAGGGTCTTTAGGAGAAGGGGGTCAAGTCTCCAAGAGGAGGTGGGTGTGGATGGGTCCCAAAGAACCAATAGGGAAATCAGTGCATGGTAAGATATATCCATAGGATGAATATAGGCCTCTACGACAGCATGGGTGATGAGAAGAGAGGTGAGTCAAAGGTCTGTGGAGCTTAGAGAACTGTGTATGGGGAAAAATGGTGTAGTCTTTCTGATAGGGGTGGTGGAGGCACCATATGTCTGATAACAAGTACTCTTGGAGTAGATCTTGCAATACCATTTAGGCCCTAGTGTGGGCTCATTAGGGTAGGGGATCTAAACTATAGTTTTTCCAGAGTCAAGTAGAAATTTCCACCAATGATTAGGAGCTGGGAGACAGCTGAATTTAGTAATTTCCTCACTGAGATCTGCAGAAATGAGATGGAGTCATGTATTGGGGACATGCACATTTACTAGAGTCATTGGGCCCTTCAGGTGGTCATACCTGCACTTAATTTCATTTAAAACAGCTGCAAAGGGGTTTTGGGCAGATTGATCACTGTTTGTTCCACCATGGGGTGGGCTATCGCACTTCTCATAAGCCTGAGACGCCAACAATGTGAGTACCATGGCGCAAGCGAGAGTGGTATGAATGTCATTGACAAATATTTTTTTGTTAGAAGCATTTGGCTGGGTTGAGCAGCATGCATACTGCTTATATATATTGAGTTTACTTTAAGTTTTGAGCAAACAAAAGTATTTATGTTTTAAATTAAATAGGGGTAGAAATAAAGGCTTTAAGTAGTAAGTTAAGGATTAATTTATGTAAAAAGATTTCAATGAAAACGGGTGAAAAGAAAGTGTAAGAAAACTTCCTTCAGCTTCAAAGACTAAGAGTCTGAAATGATAAAAATGTTAAATTAAAAGATTTAAGATAGTTGAAGTAACAATAAAAGAAGAATTGAATAGAAGACAAAATATTTAAATCATTAATATAACACTACACTGGAATTAATTACTTTGAACTCATACTTGATCCAAAGCATGGAAGTTGCAGGAGGACTGATTCAATTAGACACAGTTATTCTTGCTTTTACATTGTATGTTACTAAATCAATATGAGAATTGTTATTTTGATAAGGGGTTTAATGTTGATAGGGTACTATTATGGGAAGCATACTTGCACAGTTGCTACTACAAGTAGTTTATTAAAGATATTAGCTTCCTTTCTGTTTACAGTTTAATTCAATCAAAATGGGGGCTGGCAGGGAGGAGAGGGATTGAGTGCCCAGAGGACTGCTCTCCTCCAGGAGGGGGGTCCACGACAGTCAGGCCCTACTGCCCCTAGTGGAGGCTGGGGGCAGATATGCATGCCATACTCAGGAGAGGAGTCGGGCAGACACCTGGATGGGGGTGCATGCGGATGCATGTGCGCCATGACTGCTGCTGTCACTGCACACCCACCGACTCAGGGGAATCTCAGAACAGGGAAAAAGTGGCACCTCCTGTGGCTTGATGGCTGTCTGTGAGTGTTCATTGGGACGCTGGCACCGAGCTGGATCTATTCTGGGTGGGAGTATGGGGTCCCTGCCACCCCACTGTGGGGATAAGCTGCAGGGGCTACAGGGTGCCAGCGGTCCCGAGGAGACGGATGGCAGCCGGATCCCAGCTGACAGGATGTGAGATAACAGCTTGGGTGCAGTGAGGCTGCCACAGGAGGATAAATAAATAACCCAAAAAAAAAAATGTACGAAGCTTGAGGAACAAAATTGATGAGTTCTGAATATGGGTCAATGAGGAGAAAATGGATGTACTAGCAATATCCAAGTCCTGGTTAAATCAATGAATTAAGGATTCTGAAATACAAATAAATGGATATGGGTTACAAAGAACAGACAGGAAAAGTGAGGGGTGATGTTGTATATCAAAGCTAATAGCAACCGACGTGGTGGCGCTGAAGGCTGAGGTGCTGGATGCCTACCACATCACACTGGCGACCCATGTTCAGGAACGGACATGGGGCACCAGGGGTTGGCAGGGAGGAGAAGGATTGAGCGACCCGGGACTGCTCTCCTTCTCTGGGGAGGGGGATTGCAGTGCTCAGTGATTGCCTGCCACCAAGCGAGGCTGGGAGGTGGTACACCAGCATTGAATCTGTGGGCGACAGTCATCGACAGTTGCTTGGCAAGGATGTGCATGGGAGCGTGCATGCCACCGCTGCTGGTGCCATTGTATGCTGAGACCACAGGGGAAGGAAAGAGAGGAAAATGGGAGTCCTCTAGGGATGATGATGGTCTCCCTTCATATGGTCTCAAAAGGCACCTCCCAAACACTAACCGGGTCCGGTGGTCGAGTCAGCCCTCACCCCCTGCCACGAAGGGTAAGTCATGGGGTCTAGGAAGGTCTCATACCTGGGTGCTGGGCACAGGGGACTTCAGAAGGGACGAGGGGACTCCAGGAGTAAATAGATAACTGCAAAAAAAAAGCTAATACGGATCCCTTCAAACAATATTGTCTGAAAATCTGGAGGGAATAGATTGTTTGTTAATAGAGTTAATATCTATTAAATTAATGGTAGGAATAATTTATGCCCTTCACTGAACTAAAGTAAAAACTCTGATATCCTGGCAAATGGATTAATGGACAAAGTGAAAGGAGTAAGTGAAATATTGACAGGAGATTTTAATGCAGACTGGATTCAAGAGAGAAGTCAGAAACTGAAAGAAAGTTTAGAGATTCTGGGTTGAAACAAATATTCCAAAGTCCAACAAGATGTTCTAAAATATAAATCAGGGCTCCATTCTTCATCTGCTTTTTCTCACAAGGCATCAAATCTGGGAAATGGGAGGTAATGCCACTGAATCTAGAAGATCATAACCCTACAAAATGGACTGTAGCTTTACAAAATCCGCCTAAGAATGAAACAGAAACTTATTGTTACAGACTTAAAAAGATTTAATTTAGTAGCTTTAGAAATAGACTGTCAAATATCAGATGGATAGGCTAGTATTAATCCCTGACTTGAATTTAGCAGTTTAGGACTTCACTACTACTCTAAGGGACATGTATAATTAGCATGCACCAAAGATTCTAAAAAAAAAGTAAATATGAGGGATGTTTTATGGCTAACTGATACACTTAAAACCAAATTAAGAACTAGGAACCACTTGTGGAAAAAGTAAAACAAACTAATGGAGAGGAAGATTGATCAAGTTTAAAACTGTCAAAATAAATAAACTGGCAAAAAAAACCAATATTATTTGAACAGTATAAATCAGGCTGCAGATCCCCGAAAAATTGAAACTGTGCTAAGAATTTGCAAAATCAAATAAAACAAGAGCATCAGTCAAACTGATTGACAATAATATTTTAGTATGGAACCACTCAGCAATAGTAGATATATTAAATAAATACTTCACTGATGTACCAGATTTAAAGTTACAAGACCCAAAGATAAAATATCTAAAATCCCATATCAGAGATCATAAATGAAATGAACCAAGATAGAGGGAACTCATTTAAAGAAATATCAGGACCCATATTTACTGAAGGTGTAAAACATTCATAGTTAAAGAAGTGGAGAAAAAACTAAAAATTGAGGACGAATAATGCTGGAGATTTGATTGCACAGAGGCTAGGTTTTTAAGATTGGGAGCAGCCATTTTGGCCCTAATGATAACTTACATTTTCAATTTGAGCTTATGTTCTCCCTGAGATTTGAAGGGGCTAAAAATAGTTCTTATATTCAAAGATGGGGATAACACTATTCCATTAAACTACAGGCTGATTGCTTTGCTCTTAGTTTTGAAAAAGGTTTTGGAAAAACAAGTACATAAATAATCCTATCAATATCTAGAACAATATGAATTGCTATAACAATTCCAGAATGGGTTCATAGCAGGGAGGTCCATGGACACTGCCCTAATTAACTTCAACAACATAATAACAACATCACTGAACTTGGGAAAAGAGTACTGGGGCAGTGATTGTGTACTTCCATAAAGCATTTGATTTTATAGATCATGGGTTACTGCTGAAGAGACTGTATGGCATTGGATTCCAAGAGGAGCCATTATAGTGGTTCAAATCATACTTCAGGAAGACAACAGTGTGTGATGCACAGAAATTTTGAATCAGGTCTAAAAGAAGATAAAGAGGAGTCCCTCAAGGCTCGATATTGGGCACATTGATGTTTAATGTATATCAACGATTTGTCTAAGAATATTACTAGTAGTGGATTCGATTATATGCAGATGACACAGTTTTGGTGGCATCTGCAGACAGCCATGTCTCTCTGGAGCAGAAATCCAGGAAAACATGACCTTCTTTGAAAAATCATTTAGGCACTCAGGCCTATTACTTAATGCAAAGAAAACCCAGTGCATCTTGTTTACTTTTGGTCCCCAAGAGAAACATAAATTTGGAGTAAACATAAAACTTCTGGATGGAAGTGCTGTAAGCAGTGCTAAAACCTATAAATACCCAGGAGTTTTGGTTGTAGTAAGTAACTTATGCAGAACACATAAATACAGTACATTAGTAAAAGGTGAATCAATGGTTGGGGGTTGAGGAGGGTTTACAACTGTCTCACAAAAGAGATGAGGGGTAAATTGGTAGGGCAGCTATTAATCTCCTTCAGGCCAGTAACATCATGGATGAAATACCGTGGACATAACACTGCAGAAAGAACAGCACAGGACATAATATCGCGGCACACACAACAAAGCAGGGAAGAAATGATGCCATGGTGAACACCGCAACCCACAACAGTGTAGCTGTGGTGTAATGTGTGGCAGAAGGAGACTGAGCAGGGTGAGAAGGACCAACCAGGGTGGGGACTAGGAGCCCAGCCACAGTGCAAGTGGGTAGTACAGCCATAAAACCACCACATGCAGGCCCATCACAATGCAGTGCACACAGGGACAAACAGGGCCAGGGCAGTACAGAACACACAGACCAACCTGAATGTGACCACAGAGAAAGACCCCCACCAAACAGAGCTTAAGCAATGAACAGAATGCAAGGCAGAGTGATGTCAGCACAGGCAATGGCACAGCAAGTTCCGAAGAACAGGGCATGGAGGTACCATCAGGTGTTGCTAGGCAGACCACAGGAGGATATGAGGGAGGTGGTGTGACAAAGCAGAGACACCATACAGGATGTGCTCCAGCTGCAGGAAAGCACAGGAGGTGGCCATTGAGAGCTGGGGGTTGGCCATTGTTCAGGTTGCTGTGGTGTTGGAAGGGACAATGTTTGGCACCTGTGCTGTTCCACTGTGGCCCTCCAGACCGCAGCTGTTGCTTGTACCCAGTGCATCCTCACTCTGGCACACATCTCCTCTCCTGTATGGTGCCGAGAGCACACTGTAGTGTGGTTGCTGTCACCATGGAGCCATTGCCGGGCTGCAAGGTATTCCTGCTGCTGTCCGTGGTCCACCTGTCCAGTCCCACACCTCTGTGCACCATGGCCACTCATTGACATTCTCTTTAGGTGGTGCTTCTCATGTGGGTGGGCATGCTGGACCTATGGTGGTTGTCCTGTGTCCTGCTCCTCCCAGTGAAGGTTGCCCTGCCATGTTCCCTCCCCATGCTCCCTGTGCCATCTCACAGGCACTGGTGCTGGCAGCTGTAGGTGTTATTCAGGATGGTTCCCACAGCAGGCAGTGTTTGCTACCTGTGTGTTCTCCATCCTTCAGTGTTGTGACTCAGCGCGTATTCTACTGTTGACATTGCGGTGGCAATGTGTTTGCCACCTTGAAGTGTCCGGTATGTCATGTCCCATGATGTTACTGGCCTGAAACGTTAATCCTGGTTCTAGAATATGGATCTCAATTATATAAAATTCACCCCAAATATAATTGACAAAGATAGACCAGATGTATTATAAGTTAATGAAGTTTGCAACACAAAGTAAACATGGAATCCATCACTGTAAAGTATACAAAATAATAGACTGGTTGCAACCTGGAAAGAAAAGACAATACATATGGTTGATTTGGTGTCATAAATTTATAAACTCAATAGGAATCACCCACTATGAAATCTGGTAATATTTGAACCATTAAATGAAAGGAAGTATAACTTAAGACAAAATAGTTTGAATATACTGTACCTACATGTAGATCATTTAATAGACTGGGGATGATAATTTGCAGATAAGTATTGCTAAGTACTGGAATGAATTGCCCAACGATCTAAAGTCTATGAAGACACATACCACTTTTAAATTGCTCCTGAAATGATATCCGTACTCTGAATGTAAATTTTTTAGTGATTTCATTAATTGTCTGTAGCACTGTGTAGAAATTAGTTAGTAACTATGTGTATTGATAATTGTTTTCGTCTCTGTGTTGTGCAGAACATTGATGAAAATTAGATGTAAATCCTAACAATTTGAATCCTGTAAAAACAAATGTTATCATCATATAGGCTAGTAGCCATCTGCCTTCCTTATCTGATTGGAGGCAGCATTTGCCATTTGAAGGATTTATGTAAAAATAAGGATAAACCTATTTTGGATGAGGTGAAAGAGCGATGGGGTACAAACCAACAAATTCATGTGGTAGTTTTGTGCCTTAAATGGGGTTAGTTTGGTCTCCTGATGGAATGCAACCTGTGTATGGAGCTTTTACAGATCCACCAGGACTTGTTTTCTTTTAGAGGAGTTCAGCCTTTAACATTCCATAAGGTAAATATGATGTCCGCCATCATGTGTGTTGCACAAAAAGAAAGTGCTCTGAAGTGTGAGCCTTTGGTGACAGAGGGAAGCGTGCCTCTCCCAAGTGTATGAAATGATAAACCTATGAGACAGTGCAGGACTAGTAAGTAGACCAAACCTGTATATAATCAGTGGAAAGACAAATATGTATGACTGTACTATAACTAGAAATAACAATAGCATTATAAAAAAAAGCAACTGGAGTAACACAGAAATTAGTAGTTAAGAATGGTAGCAGTCATATCCAGTCAACCACCCATACCCACTCTGTCTTCACACAAATCTCTATCCCTTGACTACCGAAAGGCTAGAAAAGCCAAACAAGTAGCAGGATAGAATCCAAAGACGTGGAATCCCAGATCTATGATGCTGGTTTGACAATTATTTTGTCAACTGACATCACAGCAACGGATTTATGTTGGCCGCAAGTTGTGGTTGACATAAATATGAAACAAGACCTGGTTCCTTTTCTATTGGGGGTCTGCCCCTGCACCCCTGAACTTATAGATTATCAACTTCAACTCAAAGTTGATTCAGGGAGGTGGAACAGGACCGGGGACAGAGTGCCGGTCTCGGTGGACTATTACAGTGAACTGTAGAAGTTGTTAGCATCAACATGTTTGCTGTAATAGTGTTTCTGTACAGAGGGCATACCTGGAATCCCTCCCTCTCCCAAGTTAAACAATAACCAGTAACAAACAATCCTAATGAAAAAGCTTAATATCCTTATAATTATGTAGAAGTTCACCCTGAACAGTGGTCTCTCTCTATTGTTAATTTCACACTTAAAACAGCATGCTTAGGGGTCAGAGCACAAACTGAAAGGGTTATAAAGGGATGAGGAGATAGCCTGCACTAAAGGAAAGCAGTCAAAAGAAAGCTATAGCTAGCTAAGATAGTAAATGATGGAGAGGAAGGATGAGGTACCAGCCACCATGCAGGCCTCATCCGTCTCTGGAAGGGGAGAAATCAGGCGACCAGTGGACTGGGCCACATCAAAAGAATAGTGCCTATGTGCCAGTCTTCCACATAGCTGTGGTGGCATGAGAACCACTCTCCATGATGCTGTCTTATAGGTAGAGAAGAGATGCTAAGGTAGAGGGCAGGTGGAGTGGTGCAGGATGAATATGTGGAAAGTTGAAATCACCACAAGGAGAAAAGAGAAAGTTTTCATGCATTGGAGAAATGCTGAAAAGTCAAGGCAATTGGCTTTGGGAATGGAGCACGGGGACATGGAATTATAAATACAGTAAGTTAAAGAAATTTGCAGTAAGTGGACACAGTAAATGAGGTTATACTCAACACATTCTGCCCCTCCCCTCAGCAATCACAGTACATTGAGACAATAGCATATTGATTAGGTTAAAAGCTGAAGGGTGTGGTGTTGTGGGATGTAAGTAGCAGGGAAAATGAGTGAGAGATAAGAAAAAGAGAAAAAAAAGGAAAAAAAAAAGAACTCAGGCAAGGGATCAGCTCTTAAGAGGAAATACCAGTTCTGGGCTAGACACACTGTGCTCCTAGATGCCAGAGGGGTCATATGGAGACAAGCCTCATTTAATAATGAGCAAATGGGATCAGAGTGTGAGGTTTGTGTTCAGTTCTAATTGTAAGGCAGACAGCATACGTGGAGAGCATCAGCCCCTTAAATGCATCGGCATAAAACAGAAATTTTGTCATGGTAAAGGGCAGAGCTGCAACCAATGTCTTTCAATTGTGCCTGGCTGCAGTAGAGAGTTGCAGAGGTCTCTGCATACATCCAGAGCTTGCAGTTCTTTAGAGCTGGAGGCGTGGTGAGGTAAGGGAGTAAGGTCTGGTGGCTGAGCTGTCAATGTAGTACTGGGCTGGTCTCTGATGGAGGCACCTTCAATCATTGTGGTTTGGGGTTGAAGCTGACTGAGGAGAAGAGCTTGCATATGGGGGCATATCTGCTGCCAGTTGATTCCCTGTAGAGCTGTTGAGGATACCTCATACTCTATGCTTTGACTCCGATTTCTAAGATGATGAGGGAAGGAGAATTTTACTGGTTCTGTTCTTTTTCCTGCTGCAACTTCTCAACCACCAGTGTTGTGCTGGAAGCCAGTGATCCTTCTCAGGTAGGCCTGTGTATGGTGTAGGAGGGCCATTTGGAGACTTGACCTGTTTAAGCAAAGAGATCTGGAGCCTTGTCCATCTCTTTTCTGGTCTTCTGTGCTAGTAACATCATTGAGCTTAATGTATGGTCATCTAATTTTATGAAGGCTTCATCTGACTTCAGGGAACAGAAGGAGGAGAAACCCCATTATGAGTGATACGAAGGATAACAAGGTACCGAGGCTATATGGTACTTGCAAGTGCATTAATGCATGACTGGCTCTTGTGAACTCACATTGGCGCTGTAAGGGCTTGAGAAAAGTTTGGTATAGTTGAATCTTGTGCCCTTGCCATGAAGGAATGGTCCCATTACCTTGCTAACTGTATAACATAGAATTTGATGGCAGATAAGGACCGCTTAGCCCCTCAGTCTGCCATTTTCCTTCCTAACAGATAAGCTGTAGATCCTAGTTAACCAACAGCTTACTTCCTCCTACCCACACTAGGACGCCTTATGTCTGTCCCATGCATTCTTGAATTCCCTACTGTTCTTGACTCCACGACCTCCTCAGGGAGGCTGTTCCATGCATCCACAATCCTCTCCATGAAAAATACTTCCTCACATTACCTCTGAGCTGTCCCCTCTGTCTTCAAATTGTTCCCCTTGTTCTTGCACACTCTTTTTCTGAAAGATGCTACCCTCTTGGACTTTGTTGATGCCCTTGAGGTACTTCAAATTTTCTATCATGTCCCCTTTCTCCCTCCTTTCCTCAAGGGTATACATATTAAGCTCCTTTAGTCTTTCTTCGTATGTCTTCTGGTGCAGACCCTGCACCATTTTGGTTACCCTCCTCTGGACAGCCTCCACTCTGTTTATGTCTTTGTGGAGATGGGGTCTCCAAAACTGCACACAGTACTCAGATGGGTCTCCCAACTGTCTGTACAAAGAGATAACAACTTACTGTTTTCTACTATTGATGCCTCTCCCTACGTGTCCCAGTATCCCCAGCCTTCCTTACTGCCTTCTCACATTGCTTGCCCACCTTTAGGTTATCTGATATAATTACCCCCAGGCCCCTTTCCAATTTTACTGTTGTCAGTATCTCACACCCATTGTGTACTCTTCCCTGGGTTTTTGTTTCCCAGGTGCATTACCTTGCACTTCTTTGCATTCAATCTGAGCTGCCCTACATTTGACCATTCCTCCAGCCTTGCCAAGTCCCTTCTTATCCTTTCCACTCCATCTTGTGTATCAACCCTGTTGCAGATCTTTGTGCCTTCTGCAAAGAGACATACTTTTCCTTCCAGTTCCTCTGCAATGTCACTTATAAACACATTAGAAAGGACCGGTCCCAGTCACGGAACCCTGCGGTACCCCACTAGTAACCCTCCTTCTTCATTGTGGACTCCATTTACTACTACCCTTTGTGTCCTGTTGTCTAGCCAATTTTTATCCAGGTTACCACCTTGGGACCCACCCAAGGCTAGCTAAGTAGTGTATTAATCTTTTGAGTGGGACTGTATTAAATGCCTTGCTAATATCTAGGTAGACCATGCCCACATCCCTCTCTGGTCTACTACTTTAGTAACCCAGTCAAATAAATCTATTAGATTCATCTGACATGACCTTCCCATCATTAATCCATGCTACCTTGGGTCCTGTGCCCCACTGGCCTCTAGGTACTCAACAATTCTTTCCTTCAGAAGTGATTGCATCATTTTCCTACCACTGAGGTCAAACTAACTGGTCTGTAGTTTTCTGCCTCTGTCCTGCTCCCACTTTTGTGAAGAGGAATCACATCCACCTCCTCCAGTCCTCAGGTGCCACCCTATTCTCCCATGATTTATTAAAGACAGTAGTCAGGGTGTTACTAGTTCTACCTTAGTTCTTTTAGAATTCTTGGGTGAATCCCATCAGGCCCATTGCTTTGTCCACCTTCAATTTTATTAGCTCTTTCAGAACCCTTTCTTCTGTAAATGGACTGGTATTGACCCCCATCTTCAGAGTGTTTCTCTTGTTTGGTTTAGGTACCTCCCCTCCTCTTCCTTTGTGAATACTGAGCAGAAATATTCGTTCAGTAGCCCAGCTTTTCACTGTCACCCTCTACCCACATTCCCTCCCTTTATTAAGCCTCAAGTATCCCTTCTTTGGTCTTTCTTCACTCCTAATGTACCTATAAAAGGTCTTATCCCCTTCTTAACAGAGTTGGCTATCCTTTCCTCAGTTTGGGCCTTTGCTATTCAGACTGCCTTCCCAGCCTCTTTCTGCTTTAACTGATAAAGTTCTCTGTCCTGCTCCTTCTATGTTCCTTATATTTCCTGAATGCTATCCCTTTCTCCTTAACCTTCCTGCCACCTCTTTTGAGAACCATAGCAGTTTTTCCTTTGTTGTGTTTTGTTGATTTGCTTTACACAAAGGCGTGTTGCCTCTGTGATGGCTGTTTTGATTACTCCCAATTGTTCCTCCACCCCTCCTTCTTGCCTCTTTGCTAGTGCTTTTCTGAGGCACTCTCTCATTTTCCCAAACTCAGCCTTCCTAAAGTTCAATACTCTTGCTTTTGTATGGCTTGATTGTATGGCTGTGTTTATCATGAACCACACTGTTTGGTGGTCGCTTGTTCCCAGATGGCTACCCATTTCTAAATCTGAGATTCTTTCTCCATCCCCATTTGAGAGTACCAGATCTAACATTTCTCCCTCCTGAGTGGGTTCCAATACTAGCTGTCTGAGCATGCCCTTGTAGGGCATCAAGAATGACACTGCTCTTGGATGTACCTGCAGCAAAGGTGCTCCAGTTAACATCTGGCATATTCAGGTCCCCATCAACAATACCTCCTTTTTCTGCCATTCTAAGGATGCCTTCTATCATTTCCTTGTCCATTCCCTCCCCTGAGATGGGTCTGTATACAACCCCATGCAGATTGTGATGCCATTTCCTGTCTCCAGGGTGACCCAGAGTACCTAATCTGCTCCCTGTTTACTCTTTAGTTCTGTTGCTTTGGTCCCTTCCTTTACATAGAGAGCTACTCCTCCTCCTCCTTTACCCTCCCTGTCCCTCCTGTAGATTGTGTATCCTGGTATGTTGACATCCCAGTCATGGTTCTCTGTGTACCATGTTTCTGTGACTGCCACAATATCCAGGCAACCCTCTTCCATCAAGGCCACTGGTTCAGGGAGCTTGTTACACAGACTACAGGCATTGGTACTCATCACCCTCCACTTTTGATGGCCTTACCCTTTTAGCCCCATTCCTGTCCTTACTGACTTTGCCTTTTTACATTTACCTCTGTCCTGCTCCCCTAATGACTTCTCTACCTTGGTGTTTACCTCACTAATTAACATGTTTTGTGGGTGGAGGCTGGGATTTCCCTGCTCCTTTGTAGTGCCTCCTTCTTGGCTAGTTTAAATGCTTGCAATGAAGCATTAAACCTCTCACCTAGGATCCTGGTTCCCCTGGACAGATGCAGACCATCATGCTAGTATAGGTCTGCATCCTCCAGGTGGTTCCCAAGTCCCCAATGTGGCCAACACCCTGAGGTCCACACCAGTTTTCAACCATTCATTGAATTCCCTGGTGAGGAGCACCTTAGGTCCTTGCCATAGACAGGCAGCACCTCCGAGAAGGTTACTGTATGTGCTACTTGTCTAAGGCCCTCCCCAACTCTACAAACTCCTCTTGCACTACTCTGATCCCATTCCTAGTCAGGTCATTTGTCCCTAGGTGGACAATGACATCCAGCTCCTCCTCGTGCAGCTGCTCCCATGATCCTGAGGATTTGCTTCCTGTCCTTCCAAGCCATGGCACCAGGCAGGCATCATACCTCCTCTCCCTTTCTCCCCCATTTCTAAGCCCCTAATGATATAGTCCCCATGAGGAGTTGTTTCCTTCCCTGTGGGGTATCATGCCACCCTCCTGTAGGTCTCCTTTGTGAAGGTTTCCAGCATCCTCCTTGGAGGATGAGTAGTTCTTACATAAGGAAAGGAATAAAAGCAACAGAACAAAGGGTAAACAGGAGGAGAAGAAGCACTGGGGTAAATTTGAGACAGGCAATGGCACCACAAACG
Source organism: Neoceratodus forsteri (assembly GCA_016271365.2). Taxonomy (NCBI): domain Eukaryota; kingdom Metazoa; phylum Chordata; order Ceratodontiformes; family Ceratodontidae; genus Neoceratodus; species Neoceratodus forsteri. The sequence goes on from CM028134.1 coordinate 954,177,601, forward strand.
CACAGTGGTTAGAGCAGACCCTCTTCTCAGGGAGGAAATGAACAGGAAATGATAGAAAGTATACTTAGAATGGCAGAAAAGGGAGATATTGCTGATGGGTGATCTGAATATGCCAGATGTTAACTGGAGTGCAGTTGCAGCTGCCACTACAAAGAGTGCAGTTATTCTAGATGCCCTACAGGGGCATGCCTTAGACAACTAGTACTGGAGCCCACTCGAGAGGGAGCAATATTAGACTTGATTCTCTCAAATGGAGATGGAGAGAGGATCACAGATGTAGAAGTGGGTAGCCATCTGGGAACTAGCGACCATCGAACAGTATGGTTCACAATAAACACAACAATAGAGTCAAGCCATACAAAGAACAAAAGTACTGGACTTTAGGAGGGCTGACTTTGCCAAAATGGGTGAGTGCCTAAGGAATGCACTAGCAAATGGGCAGGAAGGAGGGGTGGAAGAACAATGGGGAATAATAAAAACTGCCATCACAGAGGTAACGAGCCTTTGTGTAAGCAAATAAACAAAACAAGATGATGTAAGAAACCACTATGGTTCTCAAAGGAAGTGGCAGTGAAGGTTCAAGAGAAAGAAAGCATTCAGGAAGTACAAGGAATCACAGAAGGAGCAGGACAGAGAACTGTATCAGTTAAAAGCAAAAGGAGGCTGGGAAAGCAGTCAGAACAGCAAAGGCCCAAACTGAAGAAAAGATAGCCAACTCAGTTAAGAAGGGGATAAAACCTTTTATAGGTACATCAGGAGCGAAGGAAGACCAAGGGAGGATAGTGAGGCTTAATAAAGGGAGGAGGGTGGGCAGAGGGAGACTGTGAAAGGCAGAGATACTAAACAAATATTTTTGCTCAGTATTTACAAATGAAGAGGGGAGGTGTATAAAACAAACAGTAGTAACACTCTGGATACTGAAGTTGATACCAGCCCATTTACAGAAGAAAGGATTCTGAAAGAACTCTTAAAACTGAAGGTGGACAAAGCAATGGGGCCTGATGGGATTCATCCCAGAATTCTAAAAGAGCTAAGGGTAGAACTAGTGACACCACTGACTACCCTTTTAACAAATCATGGGAGGATGGGTGGTACCCGAGGACTGGAGGATGGCAGATGTGATTCCCTTCACAAAAGTGGGAGCAAGGCAGAAGCAGGAAACTACAGATCTGTTAGTTTAACCTCAGTGATAGGGAAAATGATGGAATCACTTCTGAAGGAAAGAATTGTAGAGTATCTAGAGGCCAGAGGGCACAGGACCCCAGGCAGTATGGATTCACAGTGGAAGGTCATGCCAGACAAATCTGATAGATTTCTTTGACTGGGTGACCAAAGTAGTAGATCAGGGGGGGCTGTGGACATGGCCTACCTAGACTTTAGCAAGGCATTTGACACAGTCCCACATAAAAGATTAATATACAAGTTAGCCAGCCTGGGAGTGGGTCCCAAGATGACAGCCTGGGTAAAGAATTGGCTGGAGAATAGGACACAGAGGTAATAGTAAATGGAGTCCACTCAGAAGAAAGGAGGGTTACTAGTGGGGTACGCAGGGTTCAGATTAGGACTAGTCCTCTTCAATGTCTTTATAAGCTTACATTGTGGAAGGACTGGAAGGAAAAGTATGTCTCTTTGCAGATGACACTAAGATCTGCAACAGAGTTGATGAACAGGGTGGGGTGGAAAGGATGAGAAGGACTTGGCAAGGTTAGAGGAATGGTCAAATGTATGGCAGCTTAGATTCAATGCTAAGAAGTGCAAGGTAATGCACCTGGGAAACAAAAACCGAGGGAAGAGTACACAAGGGGTGAGATACTAACAACAACAAAAATGGAAAGGGACCTGAGGGTAGTCATATCAGAATGACCCAAAGGTGGGCAAGCAATGTGAGTGGGCAGCAAGGAGGGTTGGGGATACTGGGATGCATAGGGAGAGGCATCACCAGTAGAAAACAGGAAGTTATTATCCTCTGTACAGACAGCTGGTGAGACCCCATCTGGAGTACTGTGTGCAGTTCTGAGACCCAATCTCTCAAAGACATAGACAGGATGGAAGCTGTCCAGAGGAGGGCAACTAAAATGGTGCAGGGTCTGCACCGGAAGACATATGAAGAAAGACTTAAGGAGCTTAATAAGTATAGCCTCGAGGAAAGGAGGAGAGGGGGACATGATAGAAACTTTCAAGTACCTCAAGGAATCAACAAAGTCCAAGAGGGTAGTATCTTTCAAAAAGAGGTGTGCAAGAACAAGAGGGCACAATTTGAAGATAGAGGGGCGGCTCAGAGGTAATTTAAGGAAGTATTTTTTCACAGAGTGGGTTGTGAATGCATGGAATGGCCTTCTGGAGGAGGTTGGGGAGTCAAAATCAGTGGTGGAATTCAAGCATGCATGGGACAGTCATAAGGCAATTCTGGAGGTGGTGGGGTAAGAAGAAGTAGGCTGCTGGTTAACTAGGATCTGCAGCTTATCCAGTAGGTAGGAAATGGGAGACTGGGTGGGCAAGCGGTCCATATCTGCAATCAAATTCTATGTTTTATGTTTCTATGTCTCCACTGCAGGTGCCTCCATGAGGAACCACTATCCACCAGAAGAGCGTATGAATTGTGCAGAGGTACAGCTGGAGGGATGCAACTCTGTTCCACCACCCTCTCCCTCCCTGAGCCCACCCTGGTCCAGCCTCTCTTCTTTCTTGGCAACCTCTGAGGTAGTGGCATTGGCCCTGGTCATCCCTGGGTGGGGGAGAAGGTTTCACGAATCCTAGCCAGGTCAGCCTGGAGATGGACAACCTCCTTCCTCATACCAGAGAGGTGCCTGCAAATAGGGGCAGCATCGCATCCTCCAGAATGTCTCCCAAAACACTACCACCCAACAGCCATTGCACTGCACCACTCCTATCATGTCTTATTTTGTGACCCCTCTCTGTTTCTCTGTATGCTTACCTCTCCTTCCTTACAACTCTCACCCTTCCTGTTCTGGGACAGCAACTTCCTATATTCTTCAGTAGCCTCCTTCTTCCTTGCTCAGTGTCAGACCACCAGCAGCTGGGGGAGAGAGTGAGCTACTTTTTTCCTTTAGGTTGACAAAACCAATGTTTCTCTATGATCCTTCCCTTCCTACTGCCAAACAGAAAGTTCCTGTTGTCAGTCAAATCCAGTGGTTATAAAATAGAACTGGCTTAGGTGGTGGGATGGAGGCAATTAGTAAAAAAAAGGCTAGCAACAGGAAGTTGTAATCTGAGTCACCTGCTTTTGTATTGTCTAAGCCACACCCCCACTAAGCTCTCTTCTCCTACTGATTTAGCAAAGTAAGTTGATACAGTACCCTTCCCAGCACAGAACACACACTTTCTTTCTTTTCTTTTTAGCCCTAAATAAGACCCTCTTCACTTCTAATAAAGTATCATCTGCATTAATCTCAACAGATAATGAGTCCTGCTGAGATAGAAGTGTTCAAATATTAAGAAAATGGTAGCTAGCTGCTTTCGATCTACAAACAAGGCTTTTGCCCTTTCACTGGATGTCATAAGAATGTTACCAGGTTCAGCCTTGGGTGCTAGCTTGGTGGAGGGAGGAGGGAGCCAAGGAACAATGTGAATGCTCAATTTCAAGTGGGTTGGCCACTAGTATCTTAAAGAATTGAGATGATGTTTTGAAGATGGCTGAGGTATTTTACCCTTCAACTCTGTAAGGAAGATTTTGGGGTGTCTGTGGTGGCACCAGTTATAATAAAGACATGGTACACAAATGATAAAAATCAGCTTCTTTATGTTGCAGATTGTACATAAACAGTTACAAAGCATGGCATAGATTTTATATAAAGTCTACCTAGCAGTTAGCAACAGAAAGTATAACCTTGGCCAACATTGTTGCCCTTCTGGTAGAATGAGGTGCAAGTGAGATCTTCTATCAGCTGGATCCCCCACTCATCCACCCATGCTCCTCAGACCCATACTAATACAGGTATAGAGACAGTTGTGCATGAGTAGCCTCACATCTTCTCACACAACCATGGACAATACATCACTGCTTATCTTACTCCCTAAATGGCCCCTTCCTCCTAGCAGCTGCATGCTGTTATGTTGCAACCTTGGGGCTGCAGAGCTAGCATTATCCTTATCAATTTAATTCAGACATTCTGACTTCTCCTAATAAGAATAATATCTGAGAAAACAACTTAGAATCTCTCTCATAACAGCATGTTACTAGCACTGCAGCTGCCAGCCTTACATTCCCAAAATATGTGTTCAGGTGTCAGGATAAGAAATGAAAACATTTCTTTATGATTCTGTGGTAGATTGTTATGTTGTATCCACTTGGACCTGTGTCTCCAGAAAGGCATTTGACCTGCATAAAATACAGTCACTAACAAGCACTGTATATTACTTATACAAAATGACAATGCATAACTAATAATATAAGTACAGTACTCTAACACTGTAATAATGAGTACATTAGCAGTAATGACAATAATAAGCATTTCCATTGCCCTACACCTCCTCAGGGAATCTGACAATCTGTATATTTTATATTGACCCTGATTCTCCAGGTCTTCTAGGAGGTCCCAGAGCTGCTGGTTGATCCAGTCTTGTTCTCACATGTGGATTCCCATCATGGCCATCTTGAGGTCCTGTAAATCTAGTTGCTGACTGTAAGAAGGTCTTTGGGAAAAGATATAATGTTCACATCAGTGCACTAATTTGTTGCTTTGAGGTCTCTAATTTCTGTAAGCAGTTGAGAAAACATTTGCCTTATTTCTTGCAGGCCATCTGCAATTGAGAATGAGGTTTGGAGGTGGGAGATGCCAGGATGCTCAGGCCATGTAGCTGAGACTAACCAACACACTTGGTGGGGTCTATAAAGAGAAGAAACTGCAGTGATCAGACTTTGAGGAGGTAAGGAGTTGAAGCTGTAGGTTTCAGTGAGATGCTGGTACAAAAATAAAGCCACTGCAGGGTGAATAGATGGGTGGATGGTGAAGGATTTATCAGACAGAAGACAGCTGAGCAGATTAGGCTGCCATTACTTCGACTACCAATCCAGGCCTCCCAATGGTGTCACATTTCAAAAACACTTCCTGGCCCTCTCCTTCTTCCTCATCTCTGATCATGTGCTGGGTGTCCTCTTACAGCCAGACCAGACCCTTTGGGCAGTCAAAGATTCAGGCAACCTCACTGGGGAGATTGGTCCAACTAAATTGCACAGTAGAGCAAATCTGTTTGCTGTTGTCACTTCAGGGACCCAATCTGCAGGAACCCTTCTTCCCCTTCCCCTTGCCAATTAGAGTTCACCCTGCAGTCTGGACCCTTGTCCACTGTGAAAGCGTATATAGCTGCTGCCTGCACCTGTAGCCACTCAGGACCTCCTCCAGAGAAGTCTCAGTTCAGCCATTACCACTGCCAGTTCAGCAGTGAGCACTGCAAACCTGCTGCACACTAGACAGCATTGTTGCATCCAGAGAACTTCCCAGAAGATGACTGCATCCTATCGGGCCCCATCCCCTTCCTACACTGTTCCTCCTCAGTTTTCCATATCCTCTTTTAAGTACTCCTTATACACAAGGCCCTAGAATTCTGCAGTCACAGAGTTTTGTGCAGAACATGCAGTCTACTGCAGAATATCTGCAGTGCTGCAGAATTCAATGTTCTTGGTGATTCTTTATTAACATGTGCAGTTTTTATCATAGTGCCTGGTTCCCGTCCCCTCCTTTTGTATCCAAAACCCTCTGTGCTCAGCATGTGATGTTATCAACGACATCACGTCATGCGTTAGCTAATAACAGGGCTGCATTCTACCACAGAAGTGAATAGTCATTTGTTTGCCACTGCTCCCACTCCTTGAGGAAGTGGTACAGTATACAAGTTACTGTGACGTTTGCTCAACCTGTTCTACAGCCTAATAAAATTATCATTCTTAAGTTATTATACGGGGCCATTTTAAACAAATACTTGACACTAGCATAGACCTGTTAACTGAATACTTTATTTTGTATGGATTTATGTATGCCTTGAAGGTATAGGAAGCCTTTTGAAATGAATAACTGGCAAAATGAATGAACCTTTCTTTAAAAAAAAAAAAATAATTATGCCCAGAAAGATGGAATATAATGATGTGTAGATCTGTTGAAAGAACGAACCTGTTAAAGAATATCTTCTTTTCACATATTTGCCATGATTATTGATTACATGTTATTATGGGTTGATAGAATTACCAAAAGTTATGAAGAAATGTTGTGTGGAGGGCCAGCTGTTGGGACAGAGGGTAGCATGTTGTGTTCCCATGCCAACAGCACAAGTGTGGGAATGAGGTTGGGAGCTAGCTGAACAGTACGAGGATGAGGGACCAGTGCTGTTGCACACTAGTACTCTGAGCCTGGGAAGGTATGGCACAGTGTTCTGTCACATGGATGACACCTTGTTACATACCGGGAGCCCTCCTTCACAAGGGGTTCAAATGTGTATCGACCTAAAGGGAATTTAAAAAATATATATTTCTAAAAGTCTGTGGATTTATTTTGGAACTAGTAGTATTGTGTGTTCCCACATCCCTTTTGCCATTGCCATAGACATGGTATCAGGATGACAAGCTGACACAGTGATGTGGAAGTTCATTGGTGCTGCAGAATTTCCACAGAAATTGAAACCACTGCCACAGAAGTTCTAGTGGCAAATGGTAGTCCTAGCAATAGAACTTGATTACAAAGTCTACAGACTGGGGCCTTGCTTATATCCCAGCTTTCCTTTGCTGTAGGACCTACATCCCTACTACATCACTAGTACTTTGACAGTGTTCCTTAGGCAGAGGACCTCCTCTCAGGACACAACAAATAGAATTTCTCTAAGATAGTTTTTTACACACCTGGGGCAAGATATTCAAAAGTTTGCTCGGCACAATTTTGAGTTTGCCACCCAAACTTATTGCATGGATGTGCAATATTGAAAATCCTGGTTGATGCAGATAAACAGGGTTTGTGCCCAGGCAATATTCAGAGGTGGGGGTGGGCAATGTAAATGAAGGAGTGGGGACCTGAATATTAGCGCAGCCAAATATTCAGAGTATTTGCACAGGCCATTTTGCATGGTCCCTTGTGCAGCACAGATACCGCTGACTTACAACATGACTTACTCCAGCACAATCATAACAGAAGGCAGAGGAAGTTCATCAGCCCTCCAATCCCCAACACAGTAGTCCTTGGTGTCCAGTGGTTCCCACCCCACCGATCGCCATACAAAGGTACAATATATTTTTCCTGGTGCTATGGCACCCCCCATCGATCGCTGTCCAGATGTACAATATATCTTCTCTGGTGCTAGTGGTCCCCCCACCACCGATTGCCATCCCAATGCAAAATATAATATTCCCTGGTGTCCAGTGGTCCCTACCCCAACTGTACCCATGCCGATGTTTCTGTATTATTCCTGGTGTCTAGTAGTCCCTCCCCTGGCTGCACCCATGCCCAAAGTTTACAGCATTATTCCTTGGAGCCAAGTGGTCCATCCCAGAACTGATCACCCATCTGACACACAGACACCACTACACTGGTATCCAGTGTATCTCTGCCCCATTCAATTTCCTGTATAGTAAAGATAAACCATTTCCTGGTGTCTAGAGGACTCCCTTCCTATCCCCAATCCCCTGCATACCACAGTAATGTGTCATTCCCTGGTGTCTAGTGGACCTCCACCACCCCACCCGGCAGGTAGTGCCCCTAACTCCCGCTCCCCCATCCCACCCGGGCCATTGACCAGCACAGCCTTCTGCTCTTCACTGCCTGGCTAACAACTGAGTTGTTAACAGCACGCATTATAACAGCTGATTGTATAGTACGACTCATTGACAGCTCATTTGGCAGCTGCCCATGATGTAGACCAGAGGGTTAACTTCACTTTGGATTGCTCCCACCCTCTCCCTCCGAAATAATTGCTTTTGCCTATTTTCTTCACATTGAACCAGTTGATATTGAACTCTAGTGATCTCTCTTCCTGTTGCTCCAACAATCAGTGGCCAGAAATGAAGCATGGAAGCAGAAATGAAAGTGGCACTTCCTCTGCCATACTCTGCCCACTACACTGACAAGGCCCTCACAATGCACCCAAGGTACAGCTTATAACTTCTCCTGTATGGCTCCAGGAGCAATGATTCTTACAGAGGGAAATTCCTGCAGGAGTTTGGGCCCTTCAAAGATGTCTTGCATGGGATCATAGACAAAATTAAGGTAATGCATACAATGGTGGATGTGCTCACCAGAAGAATCAAGGATAATAGAAGCCCACACAAGTTCACTCGAGGATTAGCTTGGTGCAAAGTGAAATCACAAAATTGTTCGTTAAGAAACAAGACTTGAGGCACGATTAGAAGATTTTGAGGGAGGAGCAGGCAAAATAATGTGCTGGAACTTGGCCTCCCGGTGAAGGTAGGGGTCAAATCCTGTGCTTTTGCTCATAAATTAAGCAAGAAACCAGCCAGGCAATCTTCTAATGGACCCTCATATGTCATTGAGAGGGTTTCATCACTCCCTTCGCCAGTGCCCCCGGATGGATCACCGCCTCAACCCTTTATTTTCAATTTTCAATTTTTTAAATTATCTGGATAAGCAACACTTATTAAGTAAAGTTAGAGAGCTCTGAGAGGAGTTATCACGGGAGGAGCCCACCTTAGAGTTGTGCAAGATCTCCTTGCACAGTCAAACAGCACAGAGCCACCTTTCACCCCATTGTAACCAAACAATAAATAGAAATAGGCATCTGATTTCGATGCAGTATCCCACCAGACTTCAAATCCACCATGAGGGCTCCTGGATCTCCTACAGCACTGTGGAAAATGCCAATGTGAGATTAACTCCTGTTTCCAGATCCTTTAAGGCTGGCTGATTTTATAGGGTCAAGCTGTATACATTGTTGCTTCAGTGCTTTGTGAGCCTTCTTTGGGGTAATGTACAACTGAGACTACTTCTGGCTTCCATATTGTTTGGCTTGATATTATAGCTGGATATATCGCAGTTCTTCTAGATTATGCTGCCCTGCTAGTTTGATGTAAAAGAACATATTGATTATCATGGCTTAAAGCAGCTTGGAGTGATCGATTGTCCTCAGCAGGATTGTTTGCATTTTTTCTCCTACTTTTCTTTAAATATCGGAGTACAGTGTATTCTTTGGATGAGAGATGGAACTGTCTCAGGGCTTTATGGGCTACTGATGGCTCTGTTTTTGTTGACTGACTGTAGAATCGAAGCCGGAAGGGAATACATTATGATTTACTTTCAGAGCCTCAGACAGTTTCATATGTTGGAAGTGGCATTCATGGAGGTTAAGTCCTTGTTTCTAGAGCTCCTTAAGGCTGGCTGATTCTACGGGTCAATCTGTTATCACGAGTTTACACTGTAATTTTATGCTTCGTAGGCCTTCTGAGGGTAAAGTACAATTGGGAAAATTTCTGGATATCAAATTACATGGTTGACATTATGTCTGGCTATATCACAGCTCCTCTAAAGCAATGGGGCCTGATGGGATTCATCCCAGAATTCTAAAAGAACTAAGGATAGAACTAGTGACACCACTGACTACCCTCTTTAACAAATCATGGGAGGATGGGGTGGTACCTGAGGACTGGAGGAGGGCAGATGTGATTCCCCTTCACAAAGTGGGCGCAGGCAAGAAGCAGGAAACTACAGACCTGTTAGTTTAACCTCAGTGGTAGGGAAAATGATGGAATCACTTCTGAAGGAAAGAATTGTTGCGTATCTAGAGGCCAGAGGGACACAGGACCCAAGGCAGCATGGATTCACAGTGGAAGGTCATGCCAGACAAATCTGATAGATTTCTTTGACTGGGTGACCAAAGTAGTAGATCAGGGAGGGCTGTGACATGGCCTACCTAGACTTTAGCAAGGCATTTGACACAGTCCCACACAAAAGATTAATATACAAGTTAACCAGCCTGGGAGTGGGTCCCAAGATGACAGCCTGGGTAAGAATTGGCTGGAGAATAGGACACAGAGAGTAATAGTAAATGGAGTCCACTCTGAAAAAAGGGGGTTAGCAGTGGGGTACCACAGGGTTCAGTATTAGACCGTCCTCTTCAATGTCTTTATAAGCGACATTGCAGAGGGACTGAAGGAAAAGTATGTCTCTTTGCAAATGACACAAAGATCTGCAACAGAGTTGATGCACAAGGTGGGTGGAAAGGATGAGAAGGGACTTGGCAAGGTTAGAGGAATGGTAAAATGTATGGCAGCTTAGATTCAATGCTAAGAAGTGCATATAATGCACCTGGGAAACAAAACCCAGGGAAGAGTACACAATGGGGGTGAGATACTAACAACAACAAAAATGGAAAGGACCTGGGGGTAGTCATATCAGATGACCTAAAGGTGGGCAAGCAATGTGAGAGGGCAGCAAGGAGGGCTGGGGATACTGGGATGCATAGGGAGAGGCATCACCAGCAGAAAACAAGAAGTTATTATCCCTCTGTACAGACAGCTGGTGAGACCACATCTGGAGTACTGCTGCAGTTCTGAGACCCAATCTCCGCAAAGACATAGACAGGATGGAAGCTGTCCAGAGGAGGGCAACTAAAATGGTGCAGGGTCTGCACCGGAAGACATATGAAGTGAGACTTAAGGAGCTTAATATGTATAGCCTTGAGGAAAGGAGGGAGAGGGGACATGGTAGAAACTTTCAGGTACCTCAAGGGAATCAACAAAGTCCAAGAGGGTAGCATCTTTCAAAAAAGAGTGTGCAAGAACAAGGGGCACAATTTGAAGATAGAAGAGGCGGCTCAGAGGTAATTTAGAGTATTTTTTCACAGAGAGGTTGTGGATGCATGGAACAGCCTTCCAGAGGAGGTTGTGGAGTCAAAAACAGTGGTGGAATTCAAGCACGCATGGGAAAGTCATAAAGGCAATTCTAGGGGGTGGGGTGGGAAGAAGTAGGCTGCTGGTTAACTAGGATGTGCAGCTTATCCATCAGGTAGGAATGGGCAGACTGTGGGCCAAGCGTCCTTATCTGCCGTCAAATTCTATGTTTCTATGTTTCTATGTTTCTATGTTTCTAGATCATGCTGTCCTATTATTTTGCTGTAAAATGAATGTATTGACTGTTATAGCTCAAAGATGTTCTGAGGATCGATCGTCCTCAACAGGATCCTTTGTTTCATTTTTCCTCCTTTCCTTCAATATAGGAATATGTTGTATTTTCTTTCGTGAAGGGATGGATCTTGATGGCTCTGCTTTTGTTGACTAACTGTAATTTTAAAGCCTGGAAGAGCTATACATTATGATTTACTTTCAGAATTTAGGCTGGATCCTTATATGGGAGGTTGCATTTTGTTTAACAGATGACTGAATGGAAACTATGCACTATTATTGTTGTATCACCTGTCCAGGCTCTATTTCAGTAAATACAGTGCTCCTAAGCAATGGATCTACATTATGGGCAGTCAAAATATTTTGTTCTCCTCTCTTACTAGCTAGCTGAACTCTGTTTAGACTACATTTTACTTTCACGGATGGCTAATGTTGCCCATGTCCTAACAGACTATGCATGTTTCTGGTTAATATTTTTCATTCAATTTATTATAAATAGTTATTATAACGATAGAATTTTCCTTCTGTTTTTTAGGTGGGGCCCTGTTTTGGATCGGGGAAGGTGAGGGGCTGTTACTGGATGGATGGTGATTTTCATCACAAGCCAGGTTATTAGTGTAGAGCAGTCGGTCAGTCCAAGGTATTAGTTTTTTCTTGGTATTGTATTATGGGGACTAATGTTTTATGTGAGGGCTCGGGGAGGGGGTTCTTACTTAGTCTCCTACTGATCAGTATAATACATTTAATATTTGGGGGAGTGGGGTTTCTTGTGGTTGTAATTGTGGTGTTTACATTTTTGGGAGGAGAGTGGATAGTTTCAACTCAAGGCATTTCATTCCTACAGTGGGACTCGTGTTATACACATTGTTTCATTCCTGTTTTTCTTATCTAGTTCTAATTAATTACATAAGAACATAAGAAAAATGTCAGTAGATGAGGACCATGTGGTCCACAAGTCTGCCTAAGGTGGCTACCCCCAATTATATTTTTCCTAAGTTGCTCACATTGCCTGTCCCAAGTGAGTTTGAATTCCTTATTATCTTTTGATGCCACCACTCTGGTAGCAGGCTTGTCCATTGGTCTATCACTCTCTTGGTGAAAAAGTACTTTCTAGAGTTACTTTTAAACTAATTCCCACCAGACACAAGTTGTACTTTCTTGTATACGCTGCCCTGTTTTCCTTGAAGAGGTTATATACCATGAATTATATATGTATTATTCCTGGTGTGATACTGGAAATGAGTAATGTATACCAGTTTGTGACTTGGAAAATCAAAGGGCTCAAGAAAAATTTAAATGTCATATGGTCCTCACGCCACTTACTCAAATTAAATGTCGGCATTGCCTTCTTACAGGAAACCCACCAGTGTTGGGATGATGTAAGGCTTTTCAAGAAAGAATGAGAGGGTCAAGTTTATGGAGCGGGATCTAGTAATGAAAAAAGGTGGTGGCTATATTGATAGTTCAGTGATTAACGTCCAGTTTCTCAAGGAAAGGTGGGACCCTGATGGGAGATTTATATTTATTTATGTGAGATTGGGACTATACGATGTGGTGTTTGGGGCAATATAGGACCCCAATACAGATTTGCAATTTTTATGGAGTTAGCTACTCAGTTGGAGATTGGGACTATCCAAAGTGATGTTGAGTCAATATAGTGCCCCAATACAGATTCCCCTGCTTTTTAGGAAGTTAGCTACTCAGTTGGCCCCATATACCCACGTTCCCATCATTCCTGGGAATTTGAGCCTAGAATATCAGACAGATCTTGATCCATCTGGTTCCCCATGCTAAGATTTGACCCGGATAGAGAGGCTATGGGAACTACTGTATTTTCTCAGTTTGCTTGACCCTTGGCAGGTTGTTCATCCTGATGTTAAGCAATATACATTCTATTCCACCCCTATGGTACTCTTTCTGTATTGATTTTTTCTTATTAGCCAAGACTCACTTGTCAATCTTGTTTCTTGTGATATTCAACCTCTTGTTATTTCGGATCACTGGACTATTTCTATGCAGCACTCCATTCACTGCCCTATAGACAGACAAAATGTGGCATTTTAATTCCCAACATCATTGGGATCCTAATACATTACAACTCCTAAGGACTTTATTAAGTCCTTCTTTATGTCCAACACTTCATCATTTTCAGCATTGGACATCCCATAGGGGCCAGTGAAATGCTCAGTTAGAGGGGAATGCATATGTTTAGCTTCCAAGAAAATAAAGCATGTAATGCTAATTAGAACAGCTGCTTCAGAATATTCAGCAGCTCAAGCACCACTTTTCTCAGGATAAACCAGATGCAGAATGCTTACATCTCAATTCTCCAAGCTCAATATGGATTTGTTTGTGGAAAGGGCTGAACTACCTTATAAAAGAACAAAGATTCGCTATTTGAATCCAGAGAGAGAGCCGGAGACTACTCACCCTCCGACTTCAACAATTGGACACTTCCAAAGTCATTCTCAGCATACAGGCTAGTCCTGAAGACATTATTGAGATGCAACCTTGCACCATTGCTGAGGTTTTCTAAACATATTATAGCTCTTATACCAGACTGTTCAAGATGATACAGTACCCCTTGATCAGATTAGTGCATACCTGGACCAACTGCAATTCACGATGTTGACCCCACAGCAGCAGAAGCTTTTTAAAAGACCTGTGTCTGCATCAGAGGTGAGTTGAGTAGTCCAGCAGCTCCCACTAGATAAGGCCAGGGCCAGATGGTTATTCACAAACAATTTTTATAAAGCATTTGCAGAAGACTTTGCCCTTTACAACCTGGTTATATAATTATCTCTCAGAAAAGGTTTTCCAGCTCAACCAATCCTCGAAAAATGTAGAAACATGCTTATTATCTAAGAGGAGAGGAGAGGCCCAAACCAGTAAAACAGACTATGACTACAGAAAGGTATACTGGAATATCGTCCCACTCACCTCAAATACTCAAAAATAACTACATTTTCCAGACACATTTTTAAATTCTTAACATCCAGTCAACTGTCAAATCCAGCATTTCAGGACACCCCTTCTTCAGGAACTGGTTAATCTAATATATACATAAATAAACATATATAAAACTTTATGAGTATCAAAATTAATTAGACCCATCTCAATAAAGAAGAAATACATATTCTCTATAAACCACTTTAACTACCTATTCATTCTTTTTCACCATTTCTTAATTGTCTTTGTGGATATTTTAGAAATTGTTCTGACTCCCATTTTGCGGTCGATATAGAGGTGTCTGGGAAACATCAGCGTTGACAAGAAATTGTTGATGCAGCATCGTAGATCCACATAAAACTGCCTATGTTATACATATGTGTGCTGCAAGCATGATTTAAATGTTAAATTGGAACCAATTGCATGCATGTGACATGCATGACATGTGTGCAGCAAGCAAGTGTGGAAAGCATGTTTTGTGTTTATGTTAAATTGGAACAGACTGCATGCAAGAGGTCACTGATGGTTCCACCCATCCAGGCGTGACAATCATTAGGGCACCAAGATTTTTATTTCACTGCTCATAATATATATGTTGAGGAGCTGCACCCCACACCCCTCATGTGGGCTGTGCCTCCATGCCCCTAACTATATATTCTAACTCCAGGGGTTGATCTCGTGAAGGGATGGTAAATTTAAATTTTGGCCCTATTGATAGGTGCACTTGGACCAACGCACAGATGGCTGGAAGGGATCATGGATAATTGCACACATAAAAGTTTTGCTCAGGATCACACCATATACAAGTGGAAGTTGATGAGACTCAAACCCAAGTCTTCAGGTCTCCTGGTTTGCAGTTCAGTGCCTTTAACCACTAAGCTATATTGTCTGCACACATATGGCTTGCTTGTACTTCAATGCAAATCTGCATACAACTGTATGCATGGGCATGCTTATAGACACTGATATACTTTATTTTTCTTGCTCCCCTCATCTCAGCTGCATAGCTGAACTGTAGCAAGGGAAACACAGGTGGTTCTTCTCACACTTAACACACACACTTACCCACAAAACTACTTAATTACTTCTGTCTGGCCTGTACCCTACTATTTTTCTCCATAGTTATGAATGCTTCCATGCAAACAGACTTTAGGAGAAAACACAAAGTAGTCATAACTCGATACCCACCCACATTGCCAGACCCCCATGCACACACACTGTATTGAATGTGGCCAAGCTGCTACAGACCACCTACCAAGTATAGATATAAGTCTATAGTCTCTACCCAAGTACGAGGGAGCCAGAGACAGGAATCTTTAGGAGACAATGTCCATGGGTCAGAGTGCTTGGGGACACCCCTTGAAAGGAATGTAGTTATTTTTTATTACTATTTTTTATGTTATGATGATGAGCTGAGAATAATAAAGGTCACTGTTCTACTAACATTGTTCTTTTAGTTGAGCAGTGGCCTTCATTAATCTCCACTCTCCACCAATAATGTATAAAATAGTAATAAAAATACCCCATTGATTTCAATGGTGCACAACCCTGCAGTCTTTCTTTCCAATGTCATAATGTGCCTGAGATGTGGAGATGTGGAGGTCAGCTTCACTGGGGATGGGAGCATAAGCCTGACTATAGTGGGGCTACAATAGTCTGTGCATACCATACCACTCAACTGTCCCTGAATGCAAGGGACTGCCCTCATTTACCCTGAAAACTGCTCTGCTCCTCATCCATCCCTCATGGAAAACATGCTGCTCACACAGAGGATGTCTTGTAAATTTAGACTTTATGATGAGGGCACTATTTCAGATTTTAGGGGGCAACAACCAGTGGAGGACAGGTGCTAGTTAGCCCTGGGTGGCAAGCTCTACAATGTCTGGAATGTCTCTGAAAGGTAAAACTTATTTGTTATGACTGAAAAGTGATACGAAATCAGGAAAGATTCAAATGTATAAGATTCATCTGTCTATACCCCAGAGCAGTGAATCACATTTGGGCTTAAACCCACCCAGTTACTAATCAATTTTTTCCTGGCTGAAGTTCTGACCCTCCCCCAAAAAACTTTGTGCTGACTTTCTTCCTGACTCCATTCCATTCAATACACATCCCGTATGAGTAGTGAAACAGCCCAAAGGTGCAGACACATGAAAACACATCAATATTTCAGTCCTTCCTCCTTCTCCAATCCTCTGTAAAAATGATTTTCTTACTCACCCGGCCATCTGGCAGAACCTGTGGATCTGGCCATGTGTGCCACCAGCCCAGTTTTCAGTCAGCCCTCCTCTGTCCTTCTGCCAGAAGCTGGATGTTAGAACTGACCATTCCAGGTCCCTGTGTGGTCCACGACCAAGTCACCTCACCAACCAAACCCATCCAACTTATGTTGTTTACTTCTTGCATGACTGCTGCTGCACTGCACTGATCAAGGCCAATAAAGGCCACCTACACTGCTGTCACCACTGCTGCTAGACCTAGCTTGCTGACATGGGGGCTGTGCTGTTTTTTTGTTTTGCAAGGCAAGTCTTGTAGAGTAAGTAAGTAGTCTATTCTAGAGTTAGCTTCTAGCTCGTCCTCTGCCCTTCAGCCACCAGGGAGATGGAGACTCACTAAGAGTAGACCTACAAAAATTGCCACCAGAACACTGCTATTGAGAGTTCAGTGCTCACCAACTTCTCCAAGCTGTAGTGTGTAGCCTGTCTACTCTGTGGCAGGAAAGACAGTGTTGTCTGCATGACTCATTCTTGGCTGGAGCTCCTCCACACAGTGTTCCCATTCATGCATAACTGTACATGATTCACATACAATTTATGAAATTCAAGTACATTTTTGTGAAGGGGTACACTGCAACCCTGTAATTCTGTTTAAAGTACATGTACCCCACAAAAATTTTGTAGAAATGGTACAGTGGACCCTTGTAATTTAGTTTGTACCCCTGAAAATCTTTGGGCGGGTACAGTGAACCCCAGATCTTTAGTCTTAATGGGAATGCTGCTCCATATTATGTATGGTGGCATTGCTGCTAATAGGTGGAGAGAGTGGACAACACAATACAGGCACAGTCAAGACAGGAGTGCACCTGCAGCGTGAGTGCACACAGACCAGGTGGGCACTTATTGTGCAAAGATTAAATCCAAATTTAATGCCATTATTGCCACACCATAAGAACAATCTAGGTGCAAATTCAGGGAGGGGTAACTGCTCCTCTGCCCTACCTAAATGGCACCCCTGCTTTATAGAAATTCAATCTCAGGTGCTTATATTGGTACAAGTAAATATAATGATTTCCACTGTGTTCTGAGGTACTGTATCTCCATGTTTCAGGATGTGTCCTGATCATCATGAAGGTTAGTGTTCCTCATTGTCCCTCATTTTGAGTGTCCATGTCCCTCATTTCAGTGACAAATTGTGAGGTATGGTGCATGTTCCAAAACCCTACTCAGCACAAAGAGTGCTGAGCATGGGTGTAGTGTATATGCTCCATACAGAATGACAAAGGGAAAGTAAGTGAGCTATAACAGTCATGGAGAAACACATTTGTAGCACTAAATATGCATAAGGGGATTTGCATGGCCCAAAACAAAAGATCAGACTTCACAACGTAGAGGTCCCTCTTTGCATATCTGGAATAGGGGATGATTATATTCTAGGCATTTAATGCAGTAAGGAAACAATACTTTGCAAATAATGGCAATCTAATGACAAAAATCAGAAGCCATTAAACAACTTGCCAAAGGATCTGAATTAATGATTTTATCTAATTTTAATGAGAAATCATTGAACAATGTGTTTGAATGGCTCTAATTGCTAGCAGTAGTATGAGAAATAGAAACGGATGTGTTGTTTTAGATGAGATTTGCACCAGCTTAATTGCTGCACACATGGCAGATGTGCAACATGTGAACCTGATGTATTTTTAAATGATGTTCTTACCAGTTTAATTGCTGCACTCATTTCAAGAGTGCAACAAACAAATCTGATGTGATTTTTAGATGTCATGCTCGCACCAGCTTACCTACTGCACACATGTCAAGCTTGCAGCATGAGAACCTGATTTGCTTTTAGACCTGGTTTGTTTAGGTTCACTTTGTGTATGCAAACCGCATGCAAACATTGCACAATTAAGCATGTGGCATGCATTCTGCATTACACAGCACACTTCTATTTCTGTAAGGGAGCGTATCTTGTTTAGAAAAAATACTTTTAAAAATATAGGGAGTTCACAAGACATGTAACATTACTGAATGAGAGGTAACTTCTGCTGGCTTGTATGCATCATCAACTCCCATGATGCCTTGCATGAGTAGGGTCATGATCTCTGGAATGGAGACAAACAGGTTTTACACCAGGGCAAAACAGAGTGAAGCAACCACATTTATGTTTAAATTAGGATGAATTTGGGGGATGCAAGAGAGGAAATCATTGTTCATGCCTACAACCTGCACTGGTATACAGAAAATAGTTTGACTGACGCCCTTAATGCTTAATCACTCTGTCCCAGTACAAAATATAACAGCATTTAGACAGCTGGCCAATGTCAATTTCATGCTGTAGTACTGATTCAAAATCAAAGGTAAATCTACATTTTAATGAGTATATCTCTAGGGCACTCCACAGTCCTTACTCATGAGTTTTATATTCACCTGATTGGCTGACGATGCATATGACTTCCAAACATTTGGAACCTCCTCTGCCCCTGTCCTCCCAGAATCTTCAGTTTTTCATGTGCATCAAAGTAAGCTGCAGTACTCACCTCAGCTCCTTCTGTTCACCTATGAGAATCCAACCTCATAAGGTAATCAGTACTCCCTTAGGTGATGAATCTTGCCCTATCCATTAGATATGTTTACTTGTTCTGTGAAACTGCTGTATCATACTATGTCTGCTGATATTTTTTGTTTGTTTGGTGAAGCTAGATTTTGCTGTTTGTGAAGCTACCACTCTAGTTCTCCTACTATTCCTTTGTTTTGAAACCAGATCAGGCTGTTCTGTTAACTGCCTTTGTGAAGATACGACTTGCTAGCTAGCACTGTAATTATTTTATTCCTTTGTAATATATGGAGACAGTGAAATAATACCATCCTGTCCCATACAAAGAATTTACAGTAATACACCACTGTCTCAAGTGATAATACTATCATCCCTTGCTGATAATACTATCGTTCAGAGTGATAATACCACCATCACACCTCTGAACGATAGTACAATCACTGAAATGCCACAGCGCATGTGCAAGTTTGCCTGCCAAGAAACCCAGTTGCCATGGTGCCACATCCCTTCCTGCATATCCCTAGTGACTGCGTGCATCCCATTGGCATCTTTCCTCTGTGTGATTGGCCAGTTATTGTTTGTTGGCGGGCAGAGCAGTTCAAAAACATGGCCCGTCCTCGTCTTGAGAGAAATTAGTCCCCTTTGTTTTCATTGTTTTGATGAGCGATTCTTTTGTCCTCCATTTCAAAAGTTATCTGGTTGATCCTGCATGCCTGTAACTGAAAGGTAGGACTAAAATGCACTATAGAAAAGGATGCTGCGAAACAGAGCCACAGCTGGGGCAGGGGAGTTAGACACGAAGAGAGACACGGAGAGAGCAAGTCACAGCATGCCAGGAAAAAAATCAGACCAGAAGAAGTCGATCCATAAATTACAAAAACAACAGATAGGTGAGTGGGTATCACTCGCGGTAGTACCATCTTGAGGTTCTAGGGACAAAGAAACCTCTCGAGATTCGCCTCGAGGTTTCCTTGTACCCAGAACCTCTCGATGTTATTACTCACTTGCAATACCAATCACCTATCTATTATTCTATTTGTTATGAAACCAGATTAGGCTATTCGCTTAACTGCCTTTGTGAAGATACGTGTTTCTAGCTACCACTTTAATTCTCCACCTATGCCTTTGTTATAAAACCAGTTCAGTCTATTCTGTTAACTGCCTTTGTGAATATACAGCTTGCTAATTGGTTGTAGATCATGCTACATGTAAAATGCCTTTGTTCATCTACAGTTTTCTCATTTCTAGATTATGCTATATGCTAAATGCCTTTGTTGAGCTATCACTTGCTGCCTTGTTAACCTGAATTAGCTGTTCTGTTAACCTGCCTTTGTGACATGATAGAAACTTTAAGTACCTCAGAGGAATCAACAAAGTCCAGGAGGGTAGCATCTTTTAGAAAAAGAGCTGTGGAAGAACAAGGGGCACAATTTAAAGTTAGAGGGGTATGGCTCAGGGGATTTTGTGAGGAAATTCTTTTCAGGAAGGCAGTGGGGTACCTCAGGGTTCAGTATTAGGATCGGTCATCTTCAATGTCTTTATAAGTGACATTGCAGAGGGACTGGAAGGAAAAGTATGTCTTTTTGCAGAATACAAAGATCTGCAACAGAGTTGATGCACAAGGTGGGGTGGAAAGGATGAGAAGGGACCTGGCGAGGTTAGAGGAATGGTCAAATGTATGGCAGCTTAGATTCAATGCTAAGAATTGCAAGGTAATGCGCCTGGAAACAAAAACCCAGGGAAGAGTACACAACGGGGGTGAGATACTAACAACAACAAAATGGAAAGGGACCTGGGGGTAGTCATATCAGATGACCTAAAGGTGGGCAAGCAATGTGAGAGGGCAGCAAGGAGGGCTGGGAGGATACTGGGATGCATAGGAGAGGCATTACCAGTAGAAAACAGGAAGTTATTATCCCTCTGTACAGACAGCTGGTCAGACCCCATCTGGATTACTGCATGCAGTTCTGGAGACCCAATCTCCACAAAGACATAGACAGGATGGAAGCTTTCCAGAGGAGGCAACTAAAATGGTTCAGGGTCTGCACCGAAGACATATGAAGAGAGACTTAAGGAGCTTAATATGTATAGTTTCGGAAAGGAGGGAGAGGGGGACATAATAGAAACTTTCAAGTATCTCAAGGGAATCAACAAAGTCCAAGAGGGTAGTATCTTTCAAAAAGAGGTGTGCAAGAACAAGGGGCACAATTTGAAGATGGGGGTGGCTCAGAGGTAATTTAAGGAAGTATTTTTTCACAGAGAGGGTTGTGGATGTATGGAATGGCCTTCCGGAGGAGGTTGTGGAGTCAAAAACAGTGGTGGAATTCAAGCATGGGACAGTCATAAGGCAATTCTAGGGTGGGGGCAGGAAGAAGTAGGCTGCTGGTTAACTAGGATCTGCAGCTTATCCATTAGAGGTGAAATGGGCAGACTGGGTGGGCCAAGCGGTCCTTATCTGCCATCAAATTCTATGTTTCTATGGAGAAAGTGGTGGATGCATGGAACCGCCTTCCTGGAGAGGTTGTGGGGTCTAAAACAGTGGGGTAATTCAAATATGCATGGGACAGACATAAAGGCAATTATAGTGGGAGTTGCAGGAAGTAGGCTGTTGGTTAACTAGAATCTGCAGCTTATGCAATAAGTAGGGAAATGGGCAGACTGGTGGGCCAAGTGGTCCTTATCTGCCATCAAAGTCTATGTTTCTATGTTTCTATGTAAGCTACAGCTTGCTGCTCAATGAATCTAAATTATCTGCATCAGTACTGCCATCTCCCCAGTGCTGAGCTAGGCAGTTTTCGTGAACTAGTCTTGGACCTTGACTGCTTCAAATGACTGAAATTAAGTAGCTTTCCATTCTGGTGGACATATTTTCTTTAGCCAGCTGGCAAGAGGCTAGCCTGTAAAGGCTATCCATAATGCAGATTATGTGAATAGCTAGTTTGGCCTAAAAGATGGACAACACTGCTCCCAAGTACTATCTGGCATCAAGTTCACATTCGTTCTTAAATAACAGCACACTTAACAGCTATGGCAGAGGTGAGAAAATGGTTGCTTCCACTCTCCCATAATAGATTTGAGCTACAGGAGGAGGAAGCTACCACACCTACCAGTCCCACAGGCACTCAACCTCCTCACTCACTCAGGCAAGCATACTCCTCCTGCCACAGCTAGATTCTGTTTTTACTAAGGCCAGAGAGCCACACACCTTAGCCTAACTGGCCCTTACCAATAGCCAGCTATGATCTGGTCATGGCAACTCCACTCCTTTCTTTGTCATCAGCACAATCTTGAGTGCCAGATGCTAACACTGCGCAGTTGTACTCCATCAAAAAATCACATTGTCATTACTGCTGCTCCAATATACTCACTATCTGCAAGCAGCCATCACTGTTGTCAACTGGCAGCATTGTTTTATGGCTGGTCTCACAACTTTTTCACATCCAGTTACAGGGCAAGGAGGTCACTCACCAATTTGAGATGTCTGTCCCTGCACTGCTCAACAGGGTGTTTCCCCAGCATGTCAGTCTCCATTTTGTACTAGGGTTATTACACCTAGGGGCATTGTCCCTCCTGTGACTGCCATCTTAGTGGACATCCTTTGTGGAGTATAGCAGCAAAGGGTGCAGGTCTACACCTGCCCTCAGACCATGGGGAGCACACAAAGTGCAAGCCACATTAAACTCACTGGTTACTTCAGAGACAGTGAGCTCAGGGACAGAGGCTGGCAATTCTAATTGATGTAGCCCCATCCCTCCTTTGCTTATACCAGAGAACCAAAAGATATTCAGCAGTAGGCCAAAGAGGAACAGGAATAAGTGAGACAAGGAGAACTTAACAGTTCTATTAGAGGAAGACATTCTAAGTCTATTATCCCCCATATTAACACTATAGCTCAGTGTGCAGCATCATAGAGAAACTGCAAGTATTGCAGTACAGAATTGATTTATGATGGGCTCTTTAAATCACAGCATTTAGTCTCTTCGGATTTCAAAGTGACCCAATTTCTCACCTGCCTCACTTGGGGGTAGGCAGCATTTGTGATGAAGAATAAGAGATCAGATCAGGATCAGAAAGAGTGGATCAGCGTGGGGGACCAAGAAAAGCCAAACATCTTAAACAAATTCTTCTGCTAAGTGTTCACAGTAGAAGGGGAAGGGAGGCCATAAAAGGCATCAGTCATTTTCTGAGGAGAGGTCAGGAAATCACTCACTAATCTGAGAGTTGACAAAGCAATGGGGTCAGGTGGGATTTATGTGCTAACGGTGACTGCAGAATAGCAATCGTCATTAGGGTGAATGTACTTCATGAAAATAAATTTCTGCCATTTACTCCCTGGCGCTTAGCAAAGGTTGCTGGGGATTTCGTATACATGTTAATGTGGGTGCTATGCCCCCACATCCCCCCTTGGGGGCTTCACCCCACACACCCTACTGAAGTATTTTCAGCTTCAGGGATGCATGTTGGGGGTGCAAAAGCCAAAAAATTACATTTTGTGCCTATCTGAACAAAAGGTACCTGTGTCTGGACCGAACTTAGCACCCTCTGCAGCCCAGCCCTGAACCCATCCACCATGCCATGGTAGCAGCTCGGCAGCTCACCGTGGCACCACCCTCACAATCCCTCCATCCCTCCTGCCCTCACTGAGCATGCTCCCTCCTCCCTCTGCATGCCTATGCATGTAGTTATATCCTGTCATTATGTCGTGAACCCCATCTGGTCCCCTCCTGATGGGTTGCCCCAATGACAGATGCTGCAATTCAATCACCATTTTTGTAGCCACCCAATCATAGTCACCTATGTCATGGGATACTGGTCAAACGGGTTCATCCAAGAGTTCTAAGGGAACTCAAGAAGATACTAGGCTGCACCCCTGGCATAGTTGTTTAACAGTTCACTGGAGACCAGTGTGGTCCCAGAGGACTGGAGAAGAGAGATGTAGTCCCACTTCACAAAAGTGGCAGCAAGGAGGAAGTGGGCAATCATAGGCGTGTCAGCCTGTCGTCAATGGTAGGGAAATAAAGGGAAACACTATAAAAGGAAAGAATTGTGGAATACCTGGAATCCAATGGACTACAGAATTCAAGGCTGAATGGTTTCACAGAGGGAAGGCCATGCCAAACAAATCTTATAGATTTTTCTTTGACTGGGTGACCTAGGTGTTGGATGAAGGAGGGCAGTAGACATGGCATACCTAGATTTCAGCAAGAACTTTGACACCATTTCACATAGGAGACTGGTTAACAAGTTGGGTAGCATGGGGTGAGCAATGAGGTGGTAGCCTGGCTAAGAATCTGGTTAGTGCACAGGAGGCAGAGGGAGGTGGTAAATGGAGTTCACTCTGAGGAGGAGAGAGTGATCAGGGAGGTACTGTAGGGATCAGTGCTGGGGCTAGTCCTCTTCATTGTCTTCATAAGTGTCATAATGGGTGAGCTAGAATGGAAGGTCTGGCTCTTTTTGGATGACACCAAAATCTACAACAGAGTGAACAATCCAGGGTGTGTGTGCAAATGATGGTAGAGATATAAAATGGCTGGAAGAGTGGTCAAAAGTTTGGCAATTAGGTTTTAATGCAAAAATGTAAAATAATGCACTTGTGCCACAGAAACATGGGGCAAAGTAAAAATATGGGAGAGATACTTGCAGTGACCAAGCAGGAAAGGGACCTGGTGGTTATTATGTCAGATTACCTAAATGTAGCCAGACAATGTGACAAGGCAATTAGGGAGCTAGTGGGATGCTGGGGTGCTTAGGTAGGGGTATCAACATCAGGAAGAGGAAGTGTACTTGCTCCTACATCAGTCACTGTAAGACCCAAACTGGAGTACTGTGTAAAGTTCTGGAGACCACTGCCCAGGAAAGACATAGACATAGTGGAGGCAGTCCAGAGAAGGGCTACCAAGATGATGCAGGGTCTGCATCATAAGCCTGATGAGTAGAGGCTAAAGGAGCGTAAAACAGTATGTACACACTGGGGAGAGGATGGAGCATGGGGATGTGATCAAGACCTTTAAATACCTCATGGGTGAATAAGGTACAAGATGGAGGTATTTTTCAGAGCAAATGGTTCTCTAGAACAAGGGTCATGATATGAAGCTTGATGGGGTAGGTTCAGGAAAGATGTGAGGAGATACATCTTTAGAGAAAGGGTGGTGGATGCCTGGAACAGTCTTCCAGTGGAGGCAGTGGGGTGAAAACAGTGGCAGCATTCAAAAAGCCTGGGATAGGCACAAGGGAATCATAGTGGAAAGGAAGGGGTGGAAGTGTCAGTGCCATAGCTCAAGGAGGGTCGACAGCAAAAGCGATCATAATGAAAATGATAGACTGGATGAGGCAAGCGGCCTTATCTGCTGTCAGTTTCTATGGATTAGCTATTCTCATGAGCTTACTAATTTATCCATTTCACAGTATGTATACTAATTTCACAAATTTGTGGAATTTAAATGTAAATGAAGGTACTTAACTCTGGTATGAAAACCTGCTTAACTCCATTGCAAAGGTCATGACCTGACTCATTTAAGGCATCATGGAATTTTATGATGTTTGGTGCTAATGCCTGCAGTAGTTACACTGCATTAGTCAGTGCTGTTGCTGCATTGCTGTTGAAGCATTACTCAATGGCTCAGCTGGTGTAGGCTTCATCACTTGGTTTAGCACGAATGAGGCCCATCTATTAATAAGACTGACTGGAACCTCTATCCTCCCTCAGCCTATTAGGACTACAGGTTCTCCGCTAATGTTTTATTGTTTGGTACTATACCTGATAGGTATAATGAAAAGACATTAGTCCATCGGGTCTGTCTCCCACTTCAGTGGGGCCACCTTGTAATCTTTATTTAAGAGATAACTATCTACTCTAATTTTAAATGTGTCTATGTAATCAGCAGACACTACTTCTTTAGGCAGTGTGTTCCAAAGCTTTACTGTTTTTGTGTAAAATAACCCTCCTATTGTTTCTCTTTGAAAGTTCAATTTTTTTCATAGGATTCATAATATCATATGAGCCAAAACAGGCAATAGCCCTTGTGCAGCTCACCCTTGACTCAAAGAGAATATCCTCCAATGGACTGTGAGTTACCAAACATGTCTAGTCCCTTTTTAAATGTTGCCATATTGGCACTGCCCACCATCTCTAGTGGCAACCAATCCATACATCCACCAAACTCTGCAAGAAATATCCCGCTCTTTTCCTTGTTATATATCCTTGACATTTTAACTGAGTTATCTGATCTCATGTAGTGGCTATTATTCCTGTGGTGTAGTCCCAGGCACTCCCAAAGGTCACTGTTACTGTGTGCCCTAAAGACCAGGCACGTATCTCCCCTCAAGTGTCTATATTCAGATGTGTATAGTTCTATGTGCTGCTAGTTTGTCCTCATATCTTAGATGTTTTACCAACTTGATCATCCTAGCTGTCCTTCTCTGGATGTCTTCTAGCAATACAACATTGTTTTTGCTAACAGAGATGTGATCTGTGCACAATACTCCAACTGGGGTCTCTCCTATGAGATATACAATACAAGGGCAACAGTACCCTCTGATCCCTGCTTACTATATGCTTAAATATGCAGCCAAGTATTCCTCTAGCTTTTTGCCATTACTAGGCAGTTTTGTTTATCTTAACATCACTGGTGATTATTACCCCAGGTATTTTTCCTCAGTGGTCTCCTGTAATATTCATCCCCCCAAATTAAGTATTGTGCCTTTTGTTAGAGCTGCCCAGGTGCATGACAGTACATGTATCCAAATTGTGTACCAACTTGTGCTTATCTGCACTCTGTTCTAATCTTATTAGTTCTGACTGTACTTAATAAATGTCAGTTGAATGCTGTACCACACACCAAAGTTTGATGGTGTCTGCAAATTTGACAATCAAACTATCTTTCACACCTCATGGATGTAATATGTATATTACAGAGGGATGGCCCTAGCCCAGACCTCTGTGCATTCCGCTAGTTACCCCTTTCCCAGCTCAACATACACCCTCTCAGGCTAACCTGCTGCTTCCTATCTGTGAATCATGATAGTATCCAATTAATTATGTTCTAAAGTAGTCCCAGTATCTTAAAGGCCTCAACAATTTCTTTATTTGGCACCTTATTGAATGCCTTACTAAGGTCCAGAAAGATCATGTTCAAGGTAGACCTCTGTTGAGTTCCTTGCTCACCCCTCATAAAACTGTAATAAATTAGTTTGACATGACCTGCCAGTGGTGAAACCATGTTGTAGCCCATCCCATGCATCCATGGTACTAAGGTGTTCATCTGTTATTTCCTTAATAGTTCCTGAAGTACCTTACACAAGAATTATATTAAACTAACAGGTATGTTACTGCTACTCATTTCTCGCATCTCTTCTTGAATATAGGCACCGCTGTTGCCTCCCTCCATGAATTAACCACTTTGCCTGCCTTTAATGCCTCCTGAAAAATGTAGTTATTGAACTGCCAATTCCTTCTCCAGCTTCCAATGAACCTTTGAATGGACTCCTTCTGACCCTACTGATTTATTAACATCAAGACCTCCCTTAATCTATTCCTGATGTCCTCCTCAAGCAACATCATGGGTGGTTCACACAAGTTATTTGTCCCCTGGTCCTATGTCTGCTTTATAATTGAATACTGAGACAAAATACTCATTCATCATTTCGGTTATGGCTGCATTATAGGTTATTAGCTCCCAGTACTATTAACTAGTGGTCCCACCTGACACTGACTCCCTGGTATGGTTTATGTGAGCATAAAAGATGTATAGTTGTCTTTCATTTTCACCTTTGAACAAGACCTAGTTCATATTTACTCATTAACTTCCTTATGTTCATAGGTGTGATATGAGTTCTGGGGGCTTGCCTAATTTGAACTTGTCGCCTAGTGGCAATATTGAAATTTCTTTTCTCTCATGTGCTTATCTAGTTCATACTTGAATTGGGTCAAACTACTACTTGAAACAACTTCTAAAGACAAAGAATTCCATGGAGGTAACCTCTGTGTGAAAAATGTATTTCTTTTGAGGTATTGTTTGGATCAATTTTAAATTTAAGATTGTGTGATTTAGTTATGTAACCTGTTTCAATTATTTGGAGACAAAGGGCTTCACATAAAGCAGAATCATGTACCAATTTGTATGCTTTGTAAAGATCACCCTACACTCCTATATTCCAGGGAAAAGTACTGGAATTTTGAGTCTCGTATTGTAATCTAAGTTTGAAAGGCCCTTTACTTTTTGTAAGTCATCTTTGGACCTTTACAATTGAGGCTATTCCACCCATGGAAGTAGGAGTGCAAAGGAGGCACAATAACCAATTTGTGATCTAACTAGACTAGAATATAGTGGGAGCAATACTTCTGGTTCTCTAATGTTTATATGTTTAAGGATACATGAAATTATACCATGACATTTTTTATAATGTTATTATTGTGTGTGACAAACTTTAAATCATTTGAAATTGTAATTCCTAAGTCTTTTTCATGTGTTATAGATTGTAGTTTATGATTATTTATATAATAAATTGCATTCTATTATGCTTACCTAAGTGTATCACTTTACACTTAACAGGGTTAAAGGTCATTTTATTTTTGCAGACCAACTAAATAAATTATCAAGATTAGATTGGAGTGATCTCACTGATTCTAGATTGTTAACAATACAGCCCAGTTTGCTGTCATCAGCATATTTATGTATCCACACGTCATCTGTGGTTTGCATACTGGCAATTAATAGATTAAAAGCAAGGGCCCAAATGGAGCCCTGTGGAACACCACTACTCACACTTCCCATTTAGACAGAAACCATTTGATGTTAACTTGTTGTTTCCTATTATTCAGCCATGAGTTGATCCAACTAACAATATTTAGATTCAAGCATAACCTATAAATTCCTTAATCAAGATTCTGTGAGGAACAGAATCAAAAGCTTTTCAAAATCCAGAAAATTACATCCACAGACAGATCCTGATCTAATGCCATACTTACTGGTTCAAAAAAATTATGAGGTTAAGTTAGCAGGATCTGCCTGTACAAAGCAATATTGGCTAATATCCTGAAAATATATAATTAATAAGTAATCCAACATCTTTTGCTTTAGGTATTCTTTCCATAATTTTACCTATACAGGAGGTAAGGCATATAGGTCTATAATTGCTTTCTGTCTGCTTATTTCCACCTTTGTAAATAGGGACATCGGTGGCTATGGTCCAATCTCTTATAACATAACCTTCAAATAGAGATGCATTAAATAGAAAACTGAGTATATCAACTAATTCATCAACTAAATCTTTTAGAAATGTTGCTGGAATATCATCAGGCCCAGCTGAGGAGTTAACTTTAGTTGCCTGTATAGCTATTTTAACTTCCTCCCTGGTAATGACAGGATAATTTACACTAGGGACAACATTTTCCAGACTAGCAACATCCTTAGTTTTAAAGACACTTAGGGAATAGTTATTAAATTCTCTGGCCATTTTGATTCATTTGATAATGGAACATTATCTTTAATTAATGGACCGATAACAAGTGCCTTTCCTCTTATTGAACCCAGATAATTATAAAACTGTTTCTTATTGTCTCTAGTTAAGGTTGCTAATTTTAGTTCCAGTTCCTTTTAGCTGCCCTGATAGTTTTTTCCATTGATTAGATATCTTCATAAATGTATGTCTTTTTTCTACAGAGGGTCTACTTTATACATATTATATGCTTTTTCTTTTTCCTAATTAAGTGTTTAATTTTCCGTTAGCCAAGGAGGCACTCTTTTATTCTTATGGTTAATTTTTTATTCTCAGGTACCCAAGTATGTGTACAGTACAATATTCAAGTTTGTTTTTTACAACTGACCAAATTTGCTCAACTTTTTATTTTTTAACTCTGATTTCCAGTTCCATTTAGTAAGATAATTTTTATAGCTTCATAATTGGCTTTCTGGAAATTTCTTGTCTTGGTGATACCACGATTCATTGTTATACAATTTTTACACTCCATATAACCATATTATGATCACTGTCTCCTAAGGGTTCAATTACTTTTGGGGATTCCTCCAAATTAGGTATGTTTGTAAGAATAAGATCGAGAATATTTTCATTCCTAGTGGGTTCAGTGACAAGTTGTTCTAAGTTATGCTGAAGGGTTAATTCAATTAATCTGTAGTCTTGTTTAGTTTTTCCAGTAAGAGTCAGCCAATTAATTGTGGGGAGGTTAAAGTCTCCATTAATATTAAAGTCTCATAGTTATCCAGATGTTCAAGGGTATGAAAAAAGTGTTGTTACCACTATGGTCTAGATTCGGTGAGCAGTAACATAGTCAAATTGTAAACCTCTGGTCATTTTGTACCTGAACAAGTGCAATTTCAAAATCTTTTGTTGTATTGATGTGCATCAGAATTTATGTACTGTTCAGGTTCTTATTTACAAACAAGGCAACTCCATCACCTTTAGAATTTAGATGATTCTTGAAATATATTGAATAACCTGGGATGTCCATCCCCAGTTTGTATCATTGAAACATGTTTCTGAGGCTCATATATCTATATTATCTCTACATAGAATACTTTTTAACTCATCTAATTTGTTGTTTAAGCTTCTAGCATTGAGTAGAAGTATATTTAGATCTTTTTCTTAAAGTTTGATGTGTTATTTTAATGATGCTTGAGTTATCATAAGTATTAGTCGTAAAGATATAGGGAATATGTTCTGAGGAAGACAATTCAGGGGAAAACAAAAGCCCACCCACCCTTTATTCAGTTTAAATATGATGAAATAAACTGATTAATTTGCTTGCCCAACATGCTATTTAAAATTTTACTTAAATGTAAACCATCACTACATATGTATTCAGGATTGTATATGAATTCTTCCCAGTGAGTAAGACAGGATATATTTTGGTTAAGACACCAGCTGCAAAGCCAGTTATTAACAGATTTAATCTTTCCATTTATATAGCTGGATGCTCTGGGGACGGGAGAATCTCTGAGAAGGCTATTTGGCAATCAAGGTCAATTAGAAGATTATGTATCCCACAATTTCTTCTTTAATAATCTGAATATCCTGCTTGAAAACATTATTTACCCCTGCATGGATTATGACCAGGGGTTGTTACCTACTTGACTTCAGAATATTCTTTATCATTTTAGTAATATCATGTATTTTGGCCTCTGAAGCTAGAGACAGATCTATTTTTTTGTCAGGCTTGCATATTTTCCTGTCCAGGTTTTTAACTATGGAATCACCCAAGAGGAATATTTGCCTAGTCTTGGGGCCTATTAGTTTCATTAATTCCATATTGTTTTTGGATTCTAGCATATTCCTGCCTGTAAACCCCGATAGATAATCTGGGTTGAACTGTATACTTGCAGTACCAGAATCTGGCAATTTGATGTAGGTTGAACACATGCAACAATAAGTGTACTGATGGAACATTTATAACACTAAGTGTACTAGATGGAATGCTACATGGGATAGGAGAGCAGTCCTGATCATTTAAATTTATTAATGGATCAAAGCTATTCTGAAGAGAAATGTCAAACACTGCTACTCTTCTTCCTTTTTGGACACTTTATTGCTCTGGACTTGATACCATAAATATTCACCTTGTAGAGGGTCCTCCTCTTCTTTAGTTCTCTTTCTGTGTGTAGTGTTTAAAGGGCAGGTAAAATGGTTATCCTGAGGTGAAGCTCTCAAGTCTCCTAAATCAACTTTAGTCATTAGGTCCTGACTGTTAATAAGAGGAAATGTAACGTTTGTAGTTAGACCTATTTATCCTGGCTACAGTATCTGCTTAACTATTTTCTAATACTGTCAATCTGTCATTGAAAATATTAATTTAATGGGCCATATCTTCATTTTGTGTGCATTTTGTACATTTAATGCTTTTACTTTGGCCCACAATGGGTTCAGTGCTATACATAGCACAACTAATACATTTATACATAACCCTGCCATCACTTGTGGTAAGAGTATCATTCATTGTAAATAATATAATACAAACCACAATTATAAAAGCAAGCTATAATGTAGGCCCTAGACTCAATACAGGTACCTGAAATGGCAGAAGCATAGCTACAATATCTTCCTGTATCCCTTCGAACCCTCCAAACATGCAAACCACGCAGAGACTCACGCCCTTTGCACACGCCTTTGCACTCGCTGATGTGCGCTACACTGCCCAAGCTCACACTACTCACTACAGGGCGTGCTTTTGAGTGTTAGGACCAACTCTCTTCATATGTCTTCTGGTATAGACTCTGCACCATTTTGGCCTCCTCTGGGCAGCCTCCATCCTGTTTATGTCTTTGTAGAGATTGGGGTCTCCAGAACTACATGCAGTACACCAGATGGGATCTCACCAACTGTCTGCGGAGGATAACAACTTCTTGTTTTCTACTGGTGATGCCTCTCCTATGCATCCCAGTATCCTCCAGCCTCCTTACTGCCTTCTCACATTGCTTTCCCACCTTTAGGATGTCTGATATAACTACCCCCAGGTCCTTTCCATTTCTGTTGTTGTCAGTATCTCACGCCCCATTGTGTACTCTTCTCCTGGGCTTTTGTTTCCCAGGTGCATTACTTTGCACTTATTTATATTTGACCATTCCTCCAACCTTGTCAAGTCCCTTCTCATCCTTTCCACCACACCTTGTCTATCAACCCTGTTGCTATGTCTCCAAAATCAAAGATAAGGAGGACCATCTTTGGACAATCCAGGTGGGCGGGTAGGAGAAGGCAGCCACAGTGTCTATACAGAGCACTGAGTTTGGGAGTAATTCTGTGGATTGCAACCACATGAACAGCAAAGTCAGGGTTCTTATTCAGCCAAGGGCCAAGGCATTTGAAGGAGGAGACATCTTCAAGTGAGGAACCATCTTGGGTGTGGAAGAAGGTGGTGGCAACAAGTCTTGCAAGCATCTGCTTTGTGCCAAAGGTCATCAAGACCATCTTTTGGCCTTCAGTGAGAGTTGGTTGTCACAAAACCAGCACTGGATATTGTTGAAACTAGTTGAGCTTGGTCTCAACATTTGAAGAGGAAGTACCGAGGTGAATAAGACAGTGTATCCACATACATGTGGATATTTGTGGTCAAGCAGGCATTTAGAAGGTTAATAAGGAAAATCAATAAAAGTATTTGACCGAGTATGGAACCTTGAGGGAAACCAGTGTCAGTGGGAAGAAGGGAAGACAGAGTTACCAATCCTGACTGATTGGGACCTACCCATGAGGGTAGGAGGGAACCAGCACATGGTGGAATCTGAGAGATCAGCTGAATTAAGTTTTCAGAGGAGATGAGAGTGGCAACAGTGGCAAAGGCATTGGCCAGGTTGACAAAGATGGCTGAGAAGATGCATCCTGATCCATGCTAGAGAGAATGGAGTCAGTGAGACAGAGTAGGAAGGTGGTGGTGGAGTGGGCCTTGTAGAAAACATACTAAAAGGGGATGAAAAGGAGGAAGAGTCAACAAAGAAGAAAGCTGGGCCAGAGGCAAGTGCTATTGTAGTCTGGCAAGGATAGGGAGTAGAGATATTGGGTGGAAGTTGCCAGGGTTAGAGGAGTCACCACTCTTATGAAGAGGAATGACAGTAACAAGCTTCCAGGCTTGAGAGACTCAGATTAGAGAGTAGGATGTGTTCAGGAAAATGAAGAAAGGGAGGGCTATAGCATGGGCCAATAGATGCAGAAGTTTGGTGTCACGAACATCAGGGCTTTTATATTTGAGTGGGTTTAGGGCTAAGAGAGCTT
Organism: Neoceratodus forsteri; assembly: GCA_016271365.2. NCBI lineage: Eukaryota > Metazoa > Chordata > Ceratodontiformes > Ceratodontidae > Neoceratodus > Neoceratodus forsteri. The sequence goes on from CM028134.1 coordinate 954,211,112, forward strand.
GTTGGGTGTCAGCAGAGTAGACTGGTTGGAAGGAGAAGCAAGAGGAGGGAGGTGGGAGTAGACGGAGTAAGGGAAGGAGACAGAGGAGAAGGAAGGAGGCAAGAAGATTGGAAGTACAAGTGGCAAAGAAGTTATTGAATTTGGCCGCAACAGCTAGGAGTCAGAGATGGTGAGATCACTAGCCTTAAGGACAAGTGGATGTGATTGGGTGGAGGGGTAGGCATGTACAACCTTCCAGAATTTTCTTGGGACTGCTGAGGTTTTCCTGGAAGGTAGAGTTGAAGTGTTTTGTTTTAGCAAGATGGATTGCCCTGGTGCAGGAGTTCTAGAGAGAATGATATGACAGAAAGTACCTGAGGACACCAGATGCTTTGTGAGCCAACCATGTTGAATCACAAGCATGCTGGCAAGACAGCAGCTCAGCTGATACCCAGGGGAAGAGAGAGCCACAGACTCTAGTCTTCCTAAGAGGGCAACTCTGTCCCAGATGTTCAGGAACTGCTATTGATATAGGACAGGGCTGAATCAATTGAGGTGGCATTGACCAAAGGGGACCAGGAGGTTCCCGTGAGTTCTGCATGTAGGGTGGACAAGTCTAGGGATCTAAAGGAACAGAGGTGGAGTAAGTTTGTTGGGGCTTTAGGCCTATGATTTTTCTGCACACAGTAGACATATGGTGGTCGCTGAGTGCATCTGGGAGGATACCTGAAGAGACAACTCGGTAGGGTGAGATGTCGAACCCAGTCAATCAGGGTATGATTATCTGACTTGAGAATTAGAAGCATAGGTTCAGATATGAGCTGTTTTAAATTTAAGGATGAGATTAGTGGTAGGTGAAGTGACCAAGATTCGCAGAGTAATACGGAATCTGTGAAGTAATCTGCAATGCAAAGCGAGTATTTTGCATCATAATGAGGAATGCAAAGTCCATTGAAACCAATGACTTCATATTATTCCACCTTCTCTAAACCACTTCTCCACCAATTTTAAGGCAAAGTACATTGAAATCAATGTACTTGTATCACTTCACCTTGTTATTGAGCTCCAAGGTGAATTTTGCAGTGATTCAAGGGATTGCAGGTCACATGACCTCTAGATTGTTCTGCACAGCCTCAGTTCTGTGCAGTGTGTGTAGTGGAAGATGGAGACAGTTTCCTCTCAGTGCTCTGTGATTCAAATGCTCTAAAAGCTATTTAAAAACTTTTAAACCATTTTTGGCTCAAAATTTAGTACATCTATTGTAGGAAACCCTCCTGTGCTCATATCATCGAGTGTTTATTGTTTGTGTGTGGATTTTGAATGTTAATTTAGAACATTCAGTCTGTGTACTGACAGATATTTGAAGAGTGCGTTGGGGAGGGGCATATCTACTGTGAAGGTAGGGTAAAACTGGGAGAAAAGGCAGTCTTTCTGTTTTGGTTATATTTTTCTTTTATAACTGTGCTAATGTACACACAGTAATACTTCCAGTAATTCTTGACTTTTTCACTGATTGTTGTGGTGCAGCAGTGTATAATTTCAATTTGTTTAAAAGATTTTGTTATATTACTGAAGTTTTCAATTTGCACACATTACTTGTAGTGTAGTGTGCATGTGAGTGAGTGTGATGCATGTCTTCAAATCAGACACATTTTATTTTGCCACAGAGTAATTGCAGCAGTGTGAACCTGCTATCCATCACACCTGCATTAATTTTTGTACTGATTTGTGCTATCTTTACTGGTAGTGGAAGGTTTCTGCCATGCACTACCCCCAACCGCAAAAGGTATTCTTTTCCAGATTTGGATTTGTGACTTGTGAGCACTGGTTAGCTGTTGTTGTGCCTTTGCATCTGCATCTCTTGAGTGTGCAGTGCAATCTAATCTGTCTGTGCGTTTGCATCTCCTTTGACCCAACCTCCATCTGTAACTTGTCTGGCTTCCTTCAGAGTACTGGTGTGGTGCATATCTCCAAGAACATTGTACTCATTGATGTGTGTTTTAAGTCAGGAGATCATCATGAGTAACTCACTATACAAATCACATTCTTTATCTTCATGGTCACGATTCATGAATCACAAAACTGTAAGTTTTTGGTAGTTAGTTCCATGTATGCCTGTTTTGTAGTATCTCAGGTCTCAACTTCAATCACCATTGTACTCATTGATATGAGTTTTCAAATCAGGTAGTTTTGTGTGGTACAGGTCAGGGAAGTACAGCTATAGGTATTTGCATTCCGTACAGTGTATTATCATTGGTCATGTCACACCAGACACTCATCATGACACAAAATCACGTTCTTCATGAATCACAGCAGTTATTTTTTTTAATTCTGATGATATGCTGAAGACCTGTAAAGATGACCAAAACATTGATGAATCTTTTTAACTTTTTTAGATAATGCACCCTCAAAAATACTTACTTTCACTGGCTTGACAGTATTCCAATGGCAAAATTCTCATCAAGTCAAGAAATGCACACCCCAAATTCTACAATGACCTGTGATACAAAAAAAGCAATAGTTACATGTATGTCTATATGTGTATATATATATATATATATATATATATATATATATATATATATATATATATATATATATATAGAGGTAAAACTCATTTAATCGCAGTTAGTTGTTCACAGTACAGTGAAATGTTGTTGTTAGAGTTGAAACTTCTGATGTCTTTCACCGCACAGGCGATTGGGGATCATCAGCCCCAACTCTCACCCCCATGACATGTGTAAAGCAGCAGAAGTATAGGAGAATGGGTGAGAGTTAGACCCATGATCCCAATGCGCACCCCAATGCCGGTTGGGGGTATGGGGTCCAAGGGGTTTTCAACCCCAACAGCGAATTTCTCACTTTTGTCGCTGTGGAACAACCCAACTAATGCATTAAACGGAGTTTTTTGCCTCTAATTTCCCTTCTTTTGAGAATGATAACGAGAAATAGTGAATGTACTGCAGCGATGGGGAGCAAGTGCCCAATAGGGACAGCAATGCAAACAGAAATGCTAACAGTGGCGCAATGGCAACACAAGCATGAATGAGAACAGAAAGGGTAACGCACATAGTGGCGAGACGGAATGGTCTGCCAGCGGATGTGTTGTCACATAGTAACATGATGCCTGCAAACAGAAATGTCAATGGGCATGGTGATGTAAAGTGAAACAGTAAGATAAACAGTACTGTAGACAGAAATGGCAAAAATAACAGAAACGCAAGCGCAAATGAAAACGCAGCGATAACGCATATGGTGGCGCAGACGCCAATAATAAGTGAACGGGTAATGGATCCGCAAGCGGAAAGGGCAACAGTAACAGTAATGTAAGCTCACAGGCTGGTTTTCCCCAAAACCTGCATTGAGAAAGACAGTGAGTACAAATAATGTATGCAAAATAATGAGTATCAAGAGAAAATGAGATCTTGGAATATTAAATACATTATATCTCAGGAACCGTAGGACGTAGAAAAAAATTTAAAAGTCATATTATTTACAACTGTCCTGGTTAATTTGGATCTTAGCCCCATAGAAGGGCTAAGAAATTTTCTGATGAAAGTTCATATCTCGCACCGCTTCCAAGATACGGCCCTGAAAGGCGCGGTAACGCCAAATGTTATCCTATGGGAAAAAATAAAAGTTCAGAGCGCCATAACTTTGCCTCCCTGTAATGTTTTTCACCAAACTACTGAAAGGCACATCTGTGCTGTTGGCTGTCTTTCCTCCAAATTTCAGGAAAAAGACCAAACTGTTATTTTGCAGCAGGGCTCCAAATGATTTCTGTTATGTCGGGCTACCGTAATGTTATCCTATGGGAAAAACTGTCAATTTTGGAGTGCCGTAACTTTGCCACCATGTGATATTTTTTCACCAAACTACTGAAAGGCACATCTGTGTACTGTTGGCTGTCTTTCCTCCAAATTTCAGGAAAAAGACCAAACCGTTATTTTGCAGCAGGTGCCAAAGGATTCCTGTAATGCTTGGCGCCGTAATGTTATCCTATGGGAAAAACTGTCAACTTTGAGTGCCATAACTTTGCCACTGTGTAATATTTTTCAATATAACACTGAAAGGCACATCTGCGAGATGTCAGCTGTGTTCCTCCAAGTTTCAGCCCAAACTCCCAACGGTTATTTTGCAGTGCAGTGCCAAAGAATTGCTGTCATTTTCCCACAGACTAGAAAATTACTGTCGCAATTTGTAAAGCTTTTGCAAAATTTGCGACACTTTCATAAGAGCATGAAAGTAATTTATGAAAGTACTTTTCCAGAAATTTGAAAAACATGTTTCTGGGGTGTTTACACAAAATAAAGACATGGCAAGCATCATCAGGGCCGACTAGGTGAATACAAAAAATTAGGTTGCTAGAGGGTCCCAAATTTAAATGCCAACCATTTTCTGATCACCAACTGAAAACAAAATGGCCGATTTGCGAAAGTAACAGGCCCATTTGCGAAAGTAAAATGCATTTGCGAAAGTGTTGAACTTTTGTTAACTTTTCCCATTGACTTGTAATGGGAAACTGTTTTGAATAACTTTTGAACCGTTTAATATTTTTTCATGAAATCTTTGAAAGACACATTGGGGACCCCAGCTGCACGTTCCCTGAAGATTTTGCGCTGGTCACGCAAACCGTCACGACCTGTAGGCGTGACCACAGAATTCCAGAAAGCGAACGCAAGACAGATCACACTTAATAACTCCACAGCCGTGATATCTGACCAATACAAAACTTGGCAAATCCTAAGGCCTATGGTTCTTGATCATAAATTCCAAATTTCAGGCAAATCCATCAAACAGTTGCAAAGTTATTAAGGTGCAAAGTTTTGGGTTTAATATAGAAATGGCTCCTCAACCTAACTATGGTAGCACTACCATGTTACCATAATATATATATATATATATATATATATATATATATATATATATATATATATATATATATATATATATATACTGGATATGAAAATTTAAGGTCAAATCAGGTTCTGTGGAAAACCATGATGGTGCCTGGTACATTAACTTACCATGGTAGCATTAGTGTAGACACAGAGGGCATCCTTCCTGTTGGGGGTCAGTGCAGACATTGAGCAACCAACAGCATTATCACATCATCATGGATGGTTAACTCAATGGTCGGGTTATCCTTCTAGCACATCATTTGGCAAGACACTGTGCATCAGCCCAGTCAGGTCAAAAAGCATTACATGAAATTCCAAAAGCAGCAGCAGGGGACATACTGTAGTTCTTATTGGGTGTCTTTTACATGACTGAGCATGGCATGAATTAAATGGAGCATTTTCTCTTCCATTTTATGCTCTCATTTCTCTTCATCTGGAGTCAGGAATTTTCTGGACAAAAGACAGTAGCATTTCGGGATGCACATTAATTCTGGTAACTGTGTGTGACCACTGCACGCATGACTGAGTGCACCAATAATTCTGGGAGACTTTGCATTTCTTGTTGTGCTCTCATTTCACTTCATCAGCACTGGGAATTTTCTGGACAAAAGACAGTAGCATTTTGGGGATGCACATTAATTCTGGTGACTGTGTGTGGGTGCTGCCAATATTGTTGTCGCTTCTCCTTACTTTGTGTTAAGGCTAAATGACAATGCAAAGTAATAATTACAAGGCAAAGTGAGCCTTTCATATTGGCCACTCTACATAGAGGAATGCTAATATGAAGTGCCCACTTCACGGCACTTCCCAGCGAAATTTAAATTCACTGCATCTCTAGATGAGATAGAGTTACTGAGTTTAGAATGAATATTGACCAATCAGTTGATGTTGAAGTTGGCAAGGATGTAGAGATCCCCAGATGAGAAGAGGGTGATAAGAGAGGAGATAAGGTCAGAGACAGTAGAGGGGAGGAGGAGGGAAGGAGGGCAACAGTAGACTTCACCCATGAAGATGGGGAGGAGCACTGAAAGGACAACTTTAGTAACAGAAGTTCATATGCAGAGAGAGAAGAGGTGAGAGACAAATAGAGCATTGAATGGAAGAAGAGATGTAGATGGCCACCCCCACCCCTGGATGATTGATTTGCCAGATGAGGGAGTAACCAGGGATGGAGATGGCAGTGTCAGGGATTTTAGAGATGAGCCAGAACTCCATGATGATGAGAACAGTGGACTTCACGCTAACCATAAGTGGTTGAACCAGGTTAATCTTAAGGAGGAGATGCCGATATTAAGATGAACTATTTCCAGTCCTTTAGGGAAGACAGTGGGGGAGGTCCAGGGTTAGGTTCAACATTGCTGGCTGAAAATAGCTTTATTAGAATGAGTAGTTTGGAAGGGAGGGATAGACATCTCTGATGATGAGAGGAGAACGAGGTTATACAGAGGGGACTGCCTCAGGGCTGGCTGCAGGGGAACTAGAGAAGCAAAGTGAAGCTACATGAACTCTGGAAGAACTGAGGAGGGAAGTGCATGGGCACCAGGAACAGCTAAGAAGTGGCTGGAGATGAGAATTAGGTTGGTGGGGAAGGGAAGATAGTACAGGAGGTAGGCATTAGAAGGGATTGGAGGGAGGTAGGGGAAGAGATACTGAGATAAACAGAAGGGGGAAGATGCTGAGGGAAAGGAGGAGCATGGTGAGAGTGAGTGGAGGAAATAAGGGAGAGAGGGAGTAAGAAATGCTAGGCAGGAGAAGTCAGAGGAGAGAAAATAGAAAGGGCTGAGGGACCAGAAAGAATATTCATTTATTTATTTATTTGAATTTTGATGACTGGGTAGGCTGAATAGAGGCAAGACACTCCTTTCCAGTGGTGACCCAGGAACCTAATCATTCCACAAGTATTGGTCATTAAACAATGTATTAACAGTAGTACCATCAGTAGTAACAGTAACAAGTGGAGATATTAATAATATGACACAAAGTAGAACATAAGATACAGAACAAGTATACATTCTATGATATAACCACTTTCCATCTCATATTTATACAGGGTACATAGACTGAACACATAATATAGAGGATTGCAGGAGACAGGACAGCAGAAGCAGCAGAGCACAATAGCTAAGACAAGACACCTTGACAAGACAAGGAAGCTAAAGTATCACAGGTTGCTGGAGTTAGGCATAATAGTGGCCCTAGTGGCCAACCACTATAACCAATTAATTGGAAAGTGGGTGAATGTTTCAGAGCTATGGAGGGTTGCAACAGCAAGCATAGCATGTAACACTAGTGACAAATGGGATAACACAAATGAAGAGGGTAAGAAATGTAACAGTCTGGATGGCCTAGTGGGTTAGCCTTAAGAACAATGAAGAACCTAGTGCTGAGGGTCACAGGTTCAAGGCCATAGTAGGGAGATAAAATAGAACAAGAGAGAAAAGGGGAATATAATAGGAAATGAAGGAGAGAGGTTGTAATTGAGGGAGGCGGAGCAACAGTACAGGATGTAAGGGTGATTAAATGTTACAAAATGGAGGTATGGACAATGGTGACACCTAGTGGTGAAGTCAGATAACTTGAAACTGGGAATTTGAGGTAAACTGTAGCATCATCACAGGAAATGTGCATCATAGGTCATATGGGGTAGGGTCACCGCCTATAAGGGAAATGCCTCCCAAGGTGAGAAGATGAGGGCAGCCACTGTAGCAGGCCAGCACAGTCCTGCCCCAACAATTGCTGCTCCTGGAGGGATGCCTGCAGTTAATCTGCCTTCATGACTGTCAGGATGGAGCCACAGTAGACTGTGGTGCTACCTGTGGGAAGAAGTGGTAAGAGATTGGTGGGTCCTTACAAAGGAAAGGTCAAGCAGGAAACAGACTTGCTGGAGGGTGGACATAGAGAAGACAGAGTATTTCACTCAGAGAGTGATTTCTACATGGAACATATTACCAGAAGATATTGTTGAAAGCAATTAATTAAATACATTTAAAAAAAGATTGGACGATATAGGATCTCGAAATACTTATTCCACCAATAAGAGGTGGCAAACTCATAAAAGGCATCACTGTCCACTGAGTTTGTAAATCACCTATGAACCTATGAACAAGATGGCCACAATACAAACATGTAAATGCATAAACTAATAGTTAACCCTAACACATCCTAACTCCCATACAAATAGCTCTTGTAATGAAAACAGTCCCCTAAAAGAGACTTACAGTGCAGCAGAACCTAACAGAGCACAGCGTAATGAGTGTACAAAACAGTCTCCTTAAAGCACCTGAAACAATACACTGACTCTTCCACAAACCCAGACACACTTAAAGGCACCACTGAGATTGCCAACTTAGTCCTGTGCAACTGGGACCTTCAACAATGGGAAATACATTCAGGTCATGTCCTCCGATGGAAGAGTTAAGCAGACAAAATCACTTGCAGGAGCACAGTCCAGCGCCAACAATACCAGCAAGCTCCATTACAGGCACTGCTCTGGGGTGAGCATGGAGTTAATCCACCCTCATGACTGCCAGGATGGATTTGCAGTAGACTGTGGAGCTGCCTGCAAGCTCTGTTGCAGGCACTGCTTTTGGAGGAGGAGAGCCTGGGTTAATGCTCTCTCATAACCATCAGGATGGATCCATGGTAGACTGTGGACCTGCCTTCAAGGCCCGTTGCAGGTGCTGCTCCTGGTGGGGGAGAGCCTAAGTTAATCCACCATTAGGACCACCAGGATGTATCTAAAACCCTACACCTTAAACCAGTCCTCCAATCAAAGATCAAAATCAAATATTCATTTTAGTCTCCACGTACTGGTGCAGGGGACCAGAGTAACCTCTGAGAAGGTTATTGAGCTAGCCACCAACCTACAATTTTCCCTCAGTTCTTTAAGCTGCTGCTAGACCTCTGGAGCCTCATTTCCTGCTAGGTCATTTGTCCCTAGGTGAAGTATGATATGTGGAACTCCCGTCCTACCCTTCCTCCAAAATCCTTGCCCCTGCCCTTCCGTCTCCATTCCAGGAACACATACCACTACCTCCTTTTATGGCCCTACCTCCCTGTGCCATGCCTTTCCTCCCTGGCCTCACCTCCTGGGGCCTGTTTATACAACTGCTCCATGTCCCATATGTTCTCCACACTCTCTCCTCTCCTGCTGTCCTTCTTCCATTCCCTGTCATAGATGGTTGAGATTTTAACCACCTTCTTCCCACCCCCAAGCCTACTCCCCATCCTGCACCTCTCCAGTTGATTTCTGTCACCTGCCTGGGCCATCCCAGCCTGCCTCACTCCTACTAAGCCAGTTTCTCCTGTCTGGGCCCCTGAACTTCTAGCCATGCATGTCCTCCCCCTCCTCTCCTCCTGACCTCCTTCCCATGCCTGTCTAAGCCGGCATAGATATTTGATCTCCTTCCTCCTCATCCCATTCTGCAACTCCATTTGATCCCTTGTCACCTGCCTGCATCCCCTTAACCTGCACCACTCCTACTGAGCCCCTGTCTCCTGCCTGAGCTCACTGTGCACCTAATTTCTGCCTTGCTTTTGTCTCTACTACTCCTTCTTCCAACCCTCCAGTGGTGCAAATCTGTTTGATCCATTGGTCCCTCTTTCCACTACTATTCTTGTACTCAATCCAACCCCTACCCTATGTGTGACTGCACTCTCTCCTTGTTTCCTTAATGCCTCTCCATGCTTGCTTCCCACCTCTGAGTGCCCTGTCGTCCCTCCATTTGGCATCAGCATAGCTTCCTTCCTGAAGTCACCTGCCATTCCGTCCCTTCCTCAAGAGACTCCAAATCATCCAGGCTGATTTATGCCCTTTCAGCTCCCTGTACCCCCCCTGTCTTGGCCCCTCCCATCTTCTAGCTTCCACCTCAGCCAGGTGATTTTCTCCCTTAGCTGCAGCAGCTGCCTAAATATCCAACACCCACCCACCTTCAACATTGCATTTAAAACACAGCTGCCCCACATTCATTACAGCCCGCCATTCTATCTCTCCTTACCTGCTCCTCCATCCAACCCAGTTTCCTCCCTTGCCACCTCTCCCCACCCCAATGTCTCACAACCCCTTAGTGCTCCACATTCCCTTAACCAGGTAAGTAGTTTCAATCTCTTCCCTCCCACGTCATACAAATGCTACCTCAAGTGTACAGGCAGAGTTATGAAAACAGGTGATTAAACAGGAATCATTAAGACTATTCCCATGTCCTAAAATAGTTCTTAAAATAAGGAAGAATGTAGAATTGCTAAGCACTTATTTACAGGTTACCATGTTGTTGGGAGGTCTAAATCTCACCTTCAGATTCTTGACGATATTGGGAATGCAAGTAATCACAGACATGTTGCATTAGAGTAATAAACAAGTTTATTACTACCAAAGGGATAAATCACAGTTGCCCTAAGCAGTTCTTACTATCGAACCGGGAGCCAGTGTTAAGGGCTCCCACACCTCGAGGTTTCTCTGTATCTCTTGGGGTCTCTCAGGTCTCCGAGGTATAAGGCTTGTGCATTACATTATATACCTATGATAATTACTATGGTTACCAAAAGATAGAAACATTTCTAGTTACAGAGATGAGCCCTATTGGCTAAATTAGAGGTGTCTCCACGGTCCAAGATAACATTATACAATTCTGTAGAGTCATCAGTTTGAGAACAAAGAGTTCTTATACAGAGTCTTACATAACTCAGTGTAGAGGTACAAATCACCAAAAGGTGGCAATGCCATCTTACATATCATAACCACTCCAAGGACACAGATGTCCTGGCATCTTGCAATTAAAAATACACAGAAAATACATAGCAGAATATATGTATTAGCAAGCAAAGTGTATTACAACAATATGCATTCATATCCTGAAATCTACTCTTAGACGGTAGATGCCCTTAGCCCTATATGTTAGTATAACATATACCTAAGTGCTGGTTGTCTATGGTGTACCTCTGAGGGTACCAATTAGGGTGCAGGGACCTGTGTAATATTTCCCCCTTGTTGCCTCCAAGGGCAACACAAGGCAAATGTCTCGGGGAAAGGACAGGAGCAGTGGTCGTTTATAAACCCGACGTATGAGCTTTGTAAAGGAACCTGTTGCTTACGGTGTTGGCGCAGTAGCGCCTACAGGCAGCAGAGCATTATAATCAAATGAAAATTAAAATGCTTGTATAATAACAAACCTTTAAAGTACTCTCTAACCAGGTGTTAGTTAATGCTATTCATATCACCTTCATTAATCAAGGCGAGGTCAGCTTCTATTGGCTTTGGTATTATTGCTGATGTAGATGAGTGTGTGCCTTTCCTGTCTAAGAGTGATTTTAATGTGAGTGTGAGTGGGTCTATGTGTACATTAAAGTATGGTAAATATTCTGACAGAGTGAGCAGATAATCGGGGTTACCATCAATAATGTCTGCATCTAGGAGGGGACGGGGTGATAACAGTATGTCCAATAACAGTTTTCTGGTGGGGAAAAACAGAAATTGGTGTAATCGATGGCACATGTAACAGATCCATAGGTGTAAGAACTGTAGTTTGTGACCACGCAGTATTTTCCATTGGAATTATACTGTGAGTGCACAGTAGGCAGTCTCCACTTTGCAGCTGGACAGGGCAGGTATAGGTCGCCTTCAAACTGTGTTGACAGGTAATGAACCTCCTCACGATAGGGATTGGTTGAGCTTATCCAGAGCCAGAGTCGAGTCAAAGGAGTCGGTGCCATTCGCTGTGATGTCATTATCCATTGTGAAAGTCCAATCAATGCTGTCTGGAGAATAACCACAAACAGGTTGAATAACATCAAACACATCACATCGGCACAAGTAAATATATTGCTTTTTGCACAGTAGTCTGTGTGCAGAGCCACCCAGGCATCCAGGAAAGGATGGTAAACCAGTAGAGGCAGTAGATCAAAGCGTTCTCTGTAGATGTCTCCATCCAAATGCCGATGGAATGAACCAGTGCAAGCTTGTCGAACAAAGCTGTATTGGGATCAAAGCATGGTAAAGAGACAGTAAAAGAAACAAACATGGTATCTGTAATGGAACATTTCTAGCAGTAAAGCAAGGACCAGTATTAGGGTGTCTGGTCACAAACCCCAGATTCCTAGCTGTAGAAAGAGGAATAGTTAAAGTTTCTTGCATACACATGGAAACACAGCTAGTGGTTTTACATCATGGACAATACCATTTGGAGATGTGTCTATCATGTACAATGTCAGGTATTCTTCCAGATTCTAGATCAAGAAAGAGGTTATTGATGGTAGTGATAATGTAGGAGCCATAAGCAGAGCAAAGTATCTCTCTAGCAATGTATTTTTATCTGCTTCTTTTTGTTCTGTTGTATGAGTGCATTAATCTTATCTTTAGAATCAGTGAATACCTTGGCAATGTCGTGCATGTTGTATACAGAGTATCATTCTTCCTGACTAAGGCCATCCACACCATGCAATAATGGGGGTAGTACATTGTTGACCAAACCAGTGGAAAATTTGGCAGAATTACTTTTGATAGCAGCAATGTCTGCTTTGTTCCAGATAGACATAGCCATACCAAAAGGTCTGTGACAGTACCTGTTGCACCTGTGACATCAGAAGTGTCAACTTCACATGTTTTACGTTTATGAGGTAGATCATCAAGAGAGGGCTTTCTCCTGAAGTTGCCTCTATGTTCAGTAGAATGGACCCTGGCAATAAGGTCTTGCGTATGAATCTGAAATGCTGCTAAACTATCAAGCAATAATGTACTATAAAATGTTGATGTGTTAGTATTGTGACACATACCAAATTCTTTCATATTCCAGTAAGTGAGGTTAAACAAAACAGGTATATGCATAAACTGTGTTATTAATCAAAGAACCTGAGAGGACAGTGGTGGTGAGACCACTACAGGGACCAGGGTATGCTTTGGACATTTCAAAAGCTGTTTGTCAGTGTGTGGTAACACAGAGAGGTACATGGCTGCAGAAGCTATGTGGTGTGTAGCACAAAATTTCTGAGCAGAATCTCTGGACAAAGAATTACAGTACGAAGGATCAATTAAGGCAGTTATGTTGTACAAACCAGAATGTCTTAATGAAGTTTGTAGCAAGGATAGTGAACCATTTGGGGATAATTTAGCATTGGGCCAACCTTGGAAAGTTCCTTTGAGAGTTTAGCCACAGGGAGAATTTGTCCTTGTGATGTGGTTTTCCACCAATTTGAAGGGTAGATTTATCAGGAGCAACAACGAGGCAGTGAGATAAGCATCGAACCTTCCTGGACAGTGATCATACTATCCGGTATATTGATGGATACCCTCTGGAGGAGGTGCTGAGGATCGAGGTGTCGAGGAGGTCCGTACTGCGCCTTGGATGCAGGGGATAACTCATGAGAGGAGGAGATATTGGAACAAGATAGCCATCTTGTCAGTATATCTGAAAAGGAAGATCAAAGATTAGTATGTTAGTACTATTCCACCCAATGGGGTGAGGAAAAGTAATTTAAGCTCCTTTATACAGTTTCAGCTGGTTTGCATGTAACCATTTGTCAGTCAATTTGTTGTGGAGGAGTCTAACTTGATAGACTGCTGGACTGAGCTTGTTGACAATGGGGTGAGGGCCTTCCCACTTGTTGGAGAAGGAGGGTGGGATGTCAAATCAAAGTACCATTACCTGATCTCCAACTTGCCAATCCACTTCTTGTGCGTGTTTGTCAAACTGTATCTTGGATTCTTGCTGGGTCTTGCCCATGCAGTTGGCAGCATACAATGTGTGTGTATGAGGTCTTGTCTGAGTTTTTCCACATATTGGTCCACAGACACATGGTCTGCAGTGGGGTATGCAGGTCAAGCAATAGGTGTTCAGGTAATCTCATCTGTCTACCAGTCATCACCTCAAAGTGTGTGAGCTGGGTGGTGGCTGAGGGTGTACCCCTAATTGCCATAAGGAGTAATGGAAATAGGGAATCCCAAGTTTGGGATTGTCCTCAATGAAATTGGAAAGCATTTGCTTAATCTGTCTGTTGGCTCTTTCTACTTGACCTGAGGATTGAGGGTGCTAGGGTATGTGGACTCTGTTGAACTCCAAGGAGTTCAAGGGATTCTTTCATCAACTTACCTGTAAAACTGGTTCCTTTGTCAGAGTCTACCTTGAGGGGTAGACCCCACCTGGAGAAAATCTGTTCCACCAGGATTTTGGCAGTAGTTTTCACTGTAAAAGTCTTAGTGGGGAAAGCTTCACCCACTTAGAGAAGAGGTCAGTTACCACAAGAACATACTTATTATTTCTGCTGGTGTTGGTCAGAGGGCCAATGAAATCAATTTGTATGGCAACCAAGGACCAGAATGTCATTGTGGTAAGAGTTTGGCGTTTCATTGGTAGGGATGGGGTTGTTTTATGACAAACGAGACAGTTGTCTATGTACTGTTTAACATCTTTGGTGATACCAGGCCACCAGGCAGTGGTCTTAAGTCATTGGAGGGTATTTCCTGCTCCTGGTGTCCACCAGTAGGGGTGTCATGTACTTGGTGGAAAATTCAGATCTTAAATGTCTGGGGACCACCCACAACTTGGTGGTGGAGTCATCTGGTTGGAACCAGATGAGCTTGTCATTCGGTGACAAGCGTAACTACCTTCATATCTCTGATAGGGGTTATATGTGGAAGTTTCTTCAGTACCTTTGTCAAGGAATCTGAACACCTCTTAAGTTCAGTGTCAAAATGCTGGGCCGCGGAGAGGTCCAAGGGAAAAGGTTCAGGTTTCTTCCTGAGTGCTGCAATGTGTACAGCTGCATTAGCCTCTGGATGGTCCATCATCCAGACATCCCCACCTTGGGCCCCCTTCAGCAAGGGTGTCTGCTGTGTCATTGAAGGCATGATAGGGGTCATGGAGAGAATAAGCTTTGACTTTGTGTGCATAGAGTTTGCGTGCAAACTTTTGCCAGTGATTGTATGTATATTACCAATTCCGGTACTTCACTGGCTGCCATCAGAGGAGAAGAAGGAGTTCTTCTGCCAGAAGGGAAGAAATTCTGTAAGTGAACAACAAACCCAGTTAGTCTGTAAAATGATGGTATCCTCGGTTCCATGCTGGATGAACTCGAGGGAGGGCAGAGGCCACTGCTGCCATCTCTGCATATTGTGATGATGCTACACTACAGCATTTAGATATTCTGACAGTGTTCCCACATGGGTAAATCACTAGAATGCCCATCCCTGCAATTTGTTCTCCTGATAGTAGGATGCTGCACCATCAGTAAAGACATGGCACAAAGAAGTGTTGTCAATTATTTGTGCGTGGCAGGAGGAGAGGACCTGGATCTGGGAGATCGGGTGACTGTAGTGTACAGTCATGGAGTTCTTTCTGGAAAAGGAGTCCATGAGCTAACATAGATGTAACTTTAGTCGGTTGTACCTGTATGTCTCTATCCTGGAGAAGACGTGACCAGTGTGTCACTCTAGTGTTAGAGACTGACCAGTCCTTCACTCTATCTGAGAGCAGAAAAGTGGTTGGGGTGTGGTTGGTGTTGATGATCAGTGGTGAGTACCCAATGATATACAGGAAGTGCTTGACAGCCCATTAGGTGGCCAGAAGTTTCCTTTAACAAAGGCCATACTTCTGCTCCACTGGGGTCAAGAACTGTGAGGTATATGCAATGGGTCTCAAGGTGCCATGCACCTTCTGAGCAGCACTGCTGACATGGCAATGTCAGAGGTGGCATATTCCAGATGTAATGGTAGTGCTCGATTGGGGTTGACCAGAGCTGGGGCAGAGGCCAAGGTCTGCTTCAGTGACATCACAGCCTGGGTGTGTATAGGGCCCCAAGTCCATGATACATCCTTTTGAGTAACTCATACAGAGGAGCAGCTTCCTGAGTAAAGTCACAAATAAAATCTCTCGAGTAATTCACCATACCTAGAAACCTTCAAGAGTTGCCACACTGGTAGGTAATGGCAAGTCTTGCAATCCCTGTACCTTCTTCCAAGTAGGGCTTCGACCTTGGTCAGTTATTTTCAGACCCAGAAAGAGTACTTTTCTGACACAGCTGTGCTTTTGCTGGTTGCATTTCAGGCCTGCTCTCTGAATGAAAGTCAGTAGTTCGTCCAAGAGATCCAAATATTGTTCCTGTGTGGTGTGGTCAGCAACAGGTCATCCACATATTGTAAATGACATTGGGGAGTAGAGAAGCTCTAGAGGGCATCCATGATGTGGAGATGGAACAGGGATGGACTGTTATGGAATCCTTGTGGCAAGCAAGTTCATGTGTACTGTCTTCCTTTAAAGGTGAAGGCAAACTTATATAGACTCTTATGGCCAACGGCAATGACCAGAAGCCATTGGAGATGTCCAGGGCACTGAACCATTTCAAATCAGGGTCAGAAGTCGTAGCACATCTGGTGCTGATGCCACAGTTGGAGAACAACTAGGGTGACCTGATTCAGTTTCCTGTAGTCAATAGTAAGTCTCCAGGCACCTGTGGGTTTCTTCAGGCCACACTGGGGAGTTGGCAGTGGAAACACAAGTTCTGATTACTCCTTGCTTGAGGAGTGACTTGATCATTTCTCTGAGGGAAGGCAAGGCCTCAGTTGGGAAAGGATATTGCCTCTGCCTCATGTGCTGGGCCTGGCACTTCGAGATGATGGTGCATTCTACCACAATCATGCTTGTTGGTTACAAACACTTCCAAATGTCATTGCAAAATAGGGAGGAGCTTTGGGAAAATTCATGATTCTTGAACAAATCTATGACGTCATACTCTTTGTCATTGGCAGATATCATTGCCACAACATGTGAATCAGGAATCAAAATGGTATGATATTGACCCTGAATCTGTATCAGTAGCATGTTAGCTAGGTCCACCACACAGCCATGTGGTGCAAGGAAGTCA
This sequence comes from Neoceratodus forsteri, assembly GCA_016271365.2. Lineage (NCBI taxonomy): Eukaryota > Metazoa > Chordata > Ceratodontiformes > Ceratodontidae > Neoceratodus > Neoceratodus forsteri. The sequence goes on from CM028134.1 coordinate 954,227,842, forward strand.
ATCCTTATGATACTAGGATGATCATGCAGTACCATTAGTTGGAAGGTGTGTGAGGCCTTTAGATGGCCTAGCTCCACCGGGTAGGGGTAGAGAACGGTATGCAGGTAGTCTAGTACCATCAACTCCTGACATGTTGGTCCTTCAAGCCGTGGACCAAAGGGATGTGTCCGGTGTTCTATGTAGCACAGATACAGATGCACCTGTATTCTACAAAACTATGAGTAGGCGGCCCCTGACCTCGGCCTCGGTGCAGGGCCTTCCGCTTGTATCCAAGACTAGCTTGTTTACAATCCGACTGGGGTCTGTAATTGTCAATCCGTACTGCCAGAAGCATGTAGAGGTTGGGCCTGGCTCATGTGAATCACTTCACCATGTTGCACTGATGCGATATAGGGAGCTTCTGGTTCAGGCCTGAATGGGCTCCAGGGCCTGTACCGTGTCCCCATGGCCGCTTAGTCTGGGTCACCGTTGTACCGCTGCAAGGGTCTGTGAGGAACAGTATCTGCCACAGAGCGTACTTGTCCCAGGAGCTCTCGGAATTTCCAATTTTGTTCAGCTATCTCCCTATATGTAGGGCCTGTTCTCCATTGTGGTTTACCTCACCCTTATGCTTCCTGTTCTTATGCCAATTCCGGTTCCCACCCATTGTTGTTGTTGTTGTGGTTGTTTATTAGGCCTGTTGGGGTGTCGATTGTCAGCTGGAGGGGCTTGCTGATGTGGGGCCTGTTTGTGTTGGCCTGCCTTCCACTGTGTAGTGAGTCGTGGCCTCCAGAGCTGACTCCACGGCAGCTACCTTTTGGAACCAGAGCCCAAATCATGGATATAGAATTGATCCACTCTCTCGGTTTTCCAAAGGATGTCGGCAAACCTATCCATATTGGGGTAGGTGGTTGGCTCTACCTTTTCTCTTACTGCTGGAATCATGTTCCTAAGGAACAGGGTCTTATATTCAATAAGATCTACATCTGCAGCTTCTTGTGCCAAGTGCTTTCCTGCTCGGTAGGCCATCCAGAGTCTCTGGTGGTAAGTTGCTGGACTTTAGTTTGCATTCTGCTTCACAGAGTATGCAAGCATCTCTCTACTACACCTGGGCTGTGAGCAGAAATGAGCTCAGCTGCAACCTCATTAAAGAGTGGCGTTCCCATCCTGGCGAACAGCATCGGGGTTTGTCACAAACCAGGATCGATGGTCTGGCGTAGTATTTGACCTGATATTCTGCAGCCGGCTAAGCACCTCGCATTTAGAATGCACCTTCTCCAAGTGACAGCTGAGGTTGTCGGACGGATTCATCCGACTGATGCTGTCAGCAATTTGCTGAACAGAGTAGGCCATTTGTAAGGGATTAGTGGGTCGATCAGGCAAAGGTAGATTGTCTCGAGCACCATCCAGGGCAGCCCGAGCTGCAGCTTCAGCCGCAGTGTGACAATACCTTCCTGAGTGCCAGTCTCTTGCAGAAGCTGCCTAATCTGGGTTTTATTAGCGCTGCTTACTCCTCTCAGGAAGAGGTACATTGCCTATCGCCGCTTCAATCATGGTTTCTATCTCTTGCCTGTCTTCCATATTAGTAACGGCTACCAGAGGTGCCGCCGACCAGGCTTGGCCAGTTTCTATCATGGGGGCTTCTCGCCATGTTGGCGCCTCCCCATGATGAGCGCTAATGACATCGCCGGCACGGTGACATGGGGAGTTGAAGGGGACCACCATGTTGTGGATGGCTGGGTGGGGTCTGGGGCCATAGTAGGGTGACTGATCTGCCACTGTGAAATGTCATCATAAGATAACTCCCTTCTGATGACGAATGAAAGGTAGGGCTACTCCTCCCATTGCCTTAACATGTTCAGCCAGAACCTCTCGCTGATGGCGCAGTTTCACCATCTTAGTTCTACAGTCATCGTGACTCACACTTGTAACATCCATATCAACCTCATCTTGCTTTTGCTTTGCTCCACTCTATACGTGGTGCTCAATTCATGATTTTCCTGTAAGCCATTTCTAAATCATTACGTATATGGTTGATCTCGTCCTGCAGTTCACCCATTTTGTCACTCAACTGAGCATTCGCAGCACTCAGCAAATCATTCATTTGCACTGCCTGACTCTTATCCTGTCTCAAACTTTCACACTCCTGCTTCAACATACACAGTTCCTGTTCCCCAGCTTGAGCTGAATGATGCAATAGTGAACTTTTCATTTCGCAGAGTTTGGAGTTCAGATTCCAAGTTCTGCTGCAGTCTTATACACTCTGTTTCCTGCAAACCCATCTGTTGCTTAAGAGATGAAATATGCAGATCAAGGGCTTGAAACCTGCTCGGAGGCTTCCAAAGCAGCGTGAGAGAGCCATGACCATCAACCCTTTAGCATGATGCTTGTTGGCTGTTTGTCTCATCTCTGTATACTGGGTTGAAATCCCAGTATAGGGTTTTCGGATTGACTTGCATCCCGCTGTCAGCCCATCCTCCATGAGAGGCAAGGAAGTTCGAGACATCGAGACTCAGTTCTGCGAGATATTTGATACGGTGGCCATTGTGTGGGAGGGAATGAAAATCACACTGTGAAAGGCACCGTGCTGCATATCGATGCACAGCAGGAGCACTTTTATACACAGCCGGACTACTGTATTAGTTGTAGGCTTGCAATTCAAAGCTTGGTATGGAGTGAGTCGAGATGGCATCGACCACACCCAAAAGACAGCCAGACTTTGAAAGTGACTACAAACTGGTTTTAAAACGGGAGAGGTGATATGGAATGTACACCTACTGTCCCTGTGCAAAAGGGAAAAGTTTAAGCAACAAGTGAATACTACAAACACCAAAATATCGCTTTGCACACGATCACTAATTTGTTGGGAGGTCTAAACCTCACCTTCAGATTCTTGATTTATATTGGGAATGCAAGTAATCACAGACACATTGCATTAGAGTAATAAACAAGTTTATTACTACCAAAGGGATAAATCACTGTTGCCCTAAGCAGTTCTTACCAATATGAACCGGGAGCCAGTGCTAGCATTCCCTACACCTCGAGGTTTCTGTGTCTCTTGGGGTCTCTCAGGTCTCCGAGGTATAAGGCTTATGCATTACATTATATACCTATGATAATTACTATGGTTACCAAAAGATAGAAACATTTCTAGTTACAGAGATGAGCCCTATTGGCTAAATTAGAGCTGTCTCCACGGTCCAAGATAACATTATACAATTCTGTAAAGTCATCAGTTTGAGAACAAAAGAGTTCTTATACAGAGTCTCACATAACTCAGTGTAGTGGTACAAATCACCAAAAGGTGGCAATGCCATCTTACATATCATAACCACTCCAAGGACACAGATGTCCTGGCATCTTGCAAGTAAGAAATACACAGAAAATACATAGCAGAATATATGTATTAGCAAGCAAAGTGTATTACAACAATATGCATTCATATCCTGACATCTACTCTTATACGGTAGATGCCCTTAGCCCTATATGTTAGTATAACATATACCTAAGTGCTGGCTGTCTATGGTGTACCTCTGAGGGTACCAATTAGTGCAGGTAGCTTGTGTAACAATGTCTATTGAGCACCCCAGAGTACCAGTTTCTTCCCTGTGACCTCAGTTCCAAGGTAAAATTTAGAAGTCCGCTTTTTCTGTTGACTATTACTAGAGTACTGTTTGTATCTCTAGAGCCCCAGCTTCAAAGTGCTCCTCCTCCCTGTCTAGCCTCCAACCAGGGCTGCCCTGGGCAGTGTAGTCATCTGCATATTTAATAAATGGTGGAGGTGGGGGCAGGAGGGTGGGCAAAATTCAAATTCAAGCTGAGCTGGTCTCGATGCTGTACAGGCAACTGGCAGGGTCCCAATGTAAAGGAGCAGGTCTCCTGGATAAATTTCCTTTGTTTCTTTTTGTTTTATTTGCCTTTTTTCATTTTGTTTAAAATGTACTTGTTCCCTTGGTGTAGGGGAAGGCAAAGAAACAAACAGAGGAGCCCTCCAAACCCTGATTCCTCTCCAATGGCAACTGGAGCGCTGACTGAGCTCTTCTAATATGTGAGCCTTTTTTTAGCACCTTTTTGTTTGAAAATTCAAATTTCAAGCTGAGCTGGCTCCTATGCTGTCCAGGGCAAATGGCAGGGTCCCGATTTTCAGGAGCAGGTCTCCTGAATAAATTTCAGCGGTCCCCTTGTATTTTTATTTGCCTTGTTTTTACAAAATGGAATTCATCACCTCCAATAAATCAGTCTTCCTACTTATAATAGCTTCAAACATCACTTGTTAAGTGAACTGTGCTTGTATGTATTTGTACTTGAATATTTCTAAAACCTATCTTACCTTGTATGTTGTTACTCCATTTTGCTGTAATCTTGTATGCCTAAATGCTGGACAGTCCTGAAGACAGGCCTTGTCTAGTATCGAGTTCTGTTAAAATATAAATAAACTTAAAACGTTAAGGTCCTAAACAATTCAGATGCCAAGAGAACTTAAGCTGCAGGTAGACAGCTCCAACTATAGCTGAATCAGGAAGAACTCCAGGGTCCCTGATGAGAGAGAATGCTGAAGAGCAATGCAGCTGCTGAAAGGGCAGTGCTTAGCCTTGAGTGCTGGAGTGAAATGCCCTCAGAGGAGTGCCTACACAGCAGGATAAAACATAGGGAGCAGCAACGGGTCTAAGAGCAGTAGCATATTCAGCAGGTAGTCAAACTAAAGCATACAGCAATGTTCAAGGAACATGGAGTCGCCAGAGAATGGGTCATAGTAAGGATGCTCTTGGTGATATCCACTGAGGAGGGAGAGATCCTAAATTGCTCTACTGTTCTTTGTAGAGGCATTCATGGCTTTGAGGAAGTGTCTGATGTAGTTTATGGGTTGTAGGAGAGATCACAGTACTTCACTTTGCTAGAAAGATGTGCAAGTGGATGTGGGGAGGGAATTGGTGAGGGGAAATTGTTTAACCAGGAAAGGCACACTAAACTGTAGCTTGTTTCCAAGTGTGAACTGGGAGCACAAGAAAGTTAAGTCACTTGCTCAGTGACACAATATGCAAGTGGGGATGTAGGATTAATACCCAGGTCTCTGGGTTTGCAGCTCAGAGTTCCAACCCACTGTGCTATACTGATTCCTCAAGGAAGGGGCCCTTCCTCATTTGCCAATTCTGTCAAGAAGTATAGGCTGGGGTGTCTCTTGTTTGCCTGTTCCTTTCTCTTCTGACCCAGTGGCAATAGGCCATGCTAGACCAATGAACAGTGCATGCTGCCAGTCATCCTAGGTCCAATATACCTAAATATAATAGCAGCATCTGTAGAAGATGGCATTTTGGATTGTATGCACCAAAGTAGCAGTGCCATCTGACTTGAGTGAAAATGTTAAGAGTCCCATTTACCCTCGATATCAGGATTTCTGAGCTTGGGGGTATTAGTGGTGAACTGCAGTGGTGACAGTTTAGTTTTTTGGGAGTGGGTGTTAGAGCTTGAGATATATTGGGCAAGGCACTACTTCTATTGTTGTAAAGGTAAAGTTCATTGTGTAATGACATGTACACTTGCTTTGTGGGATGTGTTTTGCAATCATGGTTTTTGCTGTGTTGGGTAACAGTGTTTTCTGTTCTTGTGCCATGGCCATTTTGTCAATATGTAGATAACTATCTGATTCTGTTTAAAACCTTAATGTGAGTTCCTTCCATGCAGAAGTTCTGGATGGATCCAGCATTTGGCAAGATTGGCCAGTAGCTTATATTATTCAGATAGCCCACAGCTCTCGCAACCCAGTGGCTGTTGTGATTTGGTAATGGTCATGCTGTAGGTAAGCCACCATCAGCCTCACATAGTTGATATCTTCAGAGGTACATCACACTTGTTTTACAGTGAATGACTTGTCAACAAATGTGACTCTACTCTGTCGCTTTTAAGACAACAAAATTAGAACGTGTAGGAATTCTGGACTGATATATCAGTCAGTGGCACATCAAGGGTTAATAGCTCTTCCCGAGGATATTCTTCAGTTGTGCATACTGGATTCATTCTATGGATAATTCAGGATGGTGCTTGAACATGTTTTTGCTTATAAGGAACAAAACACCATATCAAAATGTTTATTTTTCATAGTGGATATAGCAAATAAGCAGGAGCTTTTAAAAGTTCAAAACAACATGTCTTGCTTCAGGAATGCAATACGAAAGGAAAGAAAAATGGCTATGCTGATGGTTTCATATGTTTTCACTGACAACCACATGATCAGAAAAAATTCACAATGATGCAACTTTATGAGTATTCTGGACTGCTCTGTGTAGGCAAGATGTAAATCCCAATTGTGTGGTAACAATCGGGATTTACTCAGAGAGGAGCCACTAAAATGCTACCAGGCTAAATATAGGATAAAGTATGGGTCAGTGTGTGTAACAAGAAGTTTGACAAACCCGAGTGGTTAGATGCTACATAAACCCCAAGAGCTTAAACTTGAGGGGTTAATGAATAGCAGTTAACCCAAAGGTGTTTGTAAACTTGAGTTCACACACACCAACCCATATTTTATTTTATATAATTATTGGTCTTCCTTTTCGCCACGGCAATTATATAGAATAAAAATAAAATGACGCTCTTTGAGTCCTTTATGGCCGTAGTCCACTTTAAAGTGTGTGGTGGTCCATGGTGGTTTTAATTTATTTATTTAAAAGTTTGCCATTTTTTCTGTCCTGAATTGAAAGGTTGGTACTTTATTTTTTGAATTTTTAGTGCTGACTTACCTCCTAGTCAGAGTAGCAGGCCCTGTCTCCATCGGAAAGACAAGGCAGTCTGTGGTCCAGGAGGAAGAGGGTGGCGGGCGATGTGCAGACCGAGGAAAAAATGTGCACGTTGCTGTAATAAACACACCTTTATTATGAAAATAATGCCACAGTTTTCATATGGTACAAAGGAAGAGCTGTTAATCATAATACAAATATTTATTTATTTATTTATTTATTTTGTATTATTTCTTTTACCTTCTACGTGCTGCCACATCAGCCCTCCTTCAGGCTTGCCAAGGCCTCCTCTGATCCATCTGCCCTCCGAGCCCCGTTCCCATATGGCAGCCATCCCCAGGGTAATCTGGCTCAACCCTTCACCAGATGGGTCCTTCAGGCCAGTGCTACACTTGGCCCCAAGGTGCTGCTGGGACAGAGGACTCAGCAGGGACATGAATGGCTTCAGAGAGCCAGGCAGCCGCCATCCAGCTATATGTGGAGCGGTATTTCCACTTTTAATGCTGTTCCCCTGCATGTGTCTGCAGTGTTCCTGGTCTCCTCCAAAGGCCACTGCAGCATGACGTTGGCCCACTACCCACCCCAGGAGAGGAGAGCAGTCCCATGGAAGCTCAATCCACTCCTTCCCTGTCAGCCCCAGCATCCCGAGTCCATTCCCGAACCCAGGTCGCTGGGTCAGATGTTTATTTTTCAATGGTGTTCCTGGACAGTGGAAGACACACAAGTATTTGTGTAACTTCATACTAGGTAATTATTTAGTGTTAAATTTCAGGTCAAAAGTTCTCAAAATATCTGTGCCCATTATGGCACAAAAGGCATTTCAGTGATGAACACCATTATAAACATGCTATTCCATTTCAATGATTATGTTAATAAATTTATTGGAGTGCCTTGGTAGAAGTCTTATTGATGGAGAGAGAGGTAGCTCAAACAGTGGATGCATCCACCACTGTTGGAATTATGCTATAAGCTCTCCACTTAAACCAAATTAAATACCATAAAAGGGAATTCAGTCTGATGTCACAGAAGAAGGAAGGCACCTCCCAACACTGATCAGCTAAGTCTAGACTGCAGCTTCCTCCTCAGTACATCTTATAACATATACAGTATGTATACAGTGTACCATGCATGTGCATTCCTTAGAGAAAGCTCTGGGGCAACAACATGTGGGGCCCAGCCCAATTGTAATGGAGGTGCCACAGCACAAACAGATCAGCTCCTTTCCACCTTTGAGATATTTAGCCATGTTTAACCTTGCTCACATTAGCAACAGGGAAGAGCCTTTGTATGCCTACTTGTACATTCACATCAATAAATGCAATTGTGTCCTCAGAAAACCTCCCCATTTGGCATTGAGGTACTATAACTAGACCCTAACTGTGCCAACTCATTCATGCCTCAGCCTACTCTGTGAGTATAACATGAGGCACTACAAGCCCATACAGGGCTTGAACTGACTTAAAGGTGAACAGTCAGCACCAATGGTCCTACACTCAAGTGTGGGGCTGGTCTCAATGTGCATTTTGTGCAAAAACATTTTGGTTTACTTACTGTTTACTGTGGCAAAGTAGATTGTTATCAAACTAATTTGGTTTTCTTCTATTCTGACATCTTCTGTTACTACAAATCCCAGAGTCCCATGGAGCTGGCATCAGAGCAGTAGGCATCAGTAGGAGATTCAATAGCTTGCATTGCAAGCCATGACAAAATTAAGTCACTGGTGGGTGCTGTACTGTTTACTATTAAAACAAGTTGTAGTGCCATCCTAATACATCTACAGTACAATTCCAGTAATGTCATTCAATAGGTAACCTCAAAGGACTAGATTATTAAAATTGCAAGTAGTGGCCATCTTTAATGTCCTGTGTTATTAATTACAATAACAGCTATATGCAGTATTTTAAATATTTGAGGAAACTAAAATATAATGATTGTAAATCTAGTGATGTCAGAATTTCACTTTGGCTAAAAAGAACTATGTTCTGAAATGATTTGCCGAGTAACAAATACTCCTGCCTTAAATATTGCATTATGGACAGAGCCAGCCAATGGCTCTGTCGGAATCACTAGAATCATAGAACTTAACAGCAGAAAAAGACCCCATGGTACATCGAGTCTGCCTTATCCCCCTTGACTACCGCCTCCCTCCTTGAGAACCAATCCCTCCCCCATATCCCTTTATGCCTGTCCCAAGCCATCTTGAATCCTGGCAGTGTCTCCACCCCCACGACCTCCTCCGAAGCCTGTTCCAGGCATCCACCACCCTCTCCATAAAGAATCACCCCTCATGTTCCCCCTGTAGTGTCCCTCTTGCAGTCTCAGGCTATGCCCTCTAGTAGCGGTGCCCTTCTTCATTTTGTGTAAGCCCCCTGGACCCTTTGTTTAACCCTTGATATATTTGAAGGTCTCTATCATGTCTCCTCTCTCCTTCTAGTCTCCAGTGTGTATAGCCCCAGCTTGAAGCATCTATGCTCGTATGGTTTGCCCTTCATCCCTAGCACCATCTTGGTTGCTCTTCGCTGAACCCTTTCAATCAGGTCTATGTCCTTTCACAAGTGAGGTCTCCAGAACTGGACTCTGTACTCAGGCACAGTCTCACCATAGCTGGGAAAAGGGCACTAGGACTTCTCTCCTCCCTGCTGGATTCCCTGCCAATACTAGCCAGCATCCCATAGGCCTTCCCCACCTCCTAAGTACACTGTTTCCCACCTTAAGGTCACTAGAGACTGCTATACCCAGATCCTTCTCCTGCCCCTGCTGCCTTGATTTCCTTTCTCCCATTTTATACTCTGTCCTCAGGTTACCATGCTCCAGGAGCTTAACCACACACTTCCTGATGTTGAATTTTAGTTGCTATGTTTCAGCCCATTCTTCTAGCACCCTTAGGTCCTGCCTCATGTCCTCCACCCTGCCCTCAGTGTCTACCCCATTGCAGATTTTCATGTCATCCACAAAGAGCACCACTCACCCTTTCAGTCCATCTGTAATGTTGCATATATAGATATTGAAGAGGAGTGGCTCCAACATTGACCCCTGGGGTACCACGCTTGTCACCTGTCCCTTGCTAGCATGGTCCTGCCTCACTACCACCCTCTGGGTCCCATCAGCTAGCTAACTTTGCACCTATCTAGTTATTTTGTCCCCTGCAGACATACTCCCAGTTTACTGACCAATCTTCTGTGGGGCGGTGTCAAGGCCTTACTAAAGTCCAGGTGAGCTATGTCCACTGCCCCCGGTCTATTTCCTGCATCACCCATTTAAAGAATTCCAGAAGATTGACTGGCATGACTTCTCCCTTTGAACCCATGCTGGTGGTTGTTCAGCAATCCATTCACCTCTAGGTACTGTACTGCCCTGTCCCTGATGAGTGCTTCCATGACCCTCCTCACCACTCTGGTAAAGTTGACTGGACAACAGTTCTCCTTTGCCTCTCTACTCCCCTTGTGTATTGGCATGACTGTGGCTCTTCCCAGTCCTCTGGCACTTTTCCAGAGTCCAAGGACAGGTTGGATAGCCTTGCCAGCAGGGCAGATAACTCCTACTTAGCTTCCGGATCACCCTCGATACAGTTCATCCGGTCCCATGGCCTTGTCCACTTTCACCCTATCTAGTTCTTCCTGACTCTGTCCATACTAAAAGGACCCATTTTCACCCCACCCTCCCCATCTCATTCTCAGCCCCTTCGTAAAATTTGAGCAGAAGTACCTGTTCATCTCTTCTGCTTTCATGGAGTCACCTCAGTGGCTCCCTCCTTCCCCCAGAGTCTTGTGATCCCTCACTAGTCTTCCTCCTTTCCCTTCACGCACTCTAACAAAATGTCTTTTTCCCCTTTGCCTGTCTCACAATCTATTATTCTGTGTCAATCTTTGCCTTCCTAATCTCTTTCCTTGCTAGCCTCCATGATTCCCTGTCCTCCTCCTTCTGCATTTTCTTATATTTCCTAAATGCCATCTGCCTGCCCCTACAACCCTTGCTACACCCCTTTGAACTACAGAAGCCTCCTGCTTTTTGCTCCCTTCCTTATCCTCCTTATACACATGTGAGTGGCCTCCTGACCTGGTCTCTATCAGCCCCCTATGGTCCTCCCTTCCCTTATATCCCCTATACCATCCATCGCTTCCCCACTAACCTTCTCATCTCGTTAAAGTCTGCTCTCCTAAAGTTGAGTATGATTGTGCTGGTCCGGGCCACCTCCATGCCAGCCCTCACCTTAAACCTCGATGGTACTATGGTCGCAATTACCCAGCTCCTCCCCACCACCACCTCCTCTATGTTCTCCCATTTGTTAGGACCACATCAAGTATGTTGCTTCCCTTGTTGGTTCTCTGACTAACTGCTGAAGAATGACCCTGTAACACTTCCAGAATTTCCTGTTTCTTGTTGAAACTGCATCAGGGATGGACCAGTCAACATCTGGGATGTTCAGGTCCCCACTAGTATCATTTCCCTTTTAGAGCTACCTTGCTATGTCCTGCATAATCCTTCCTGTCCTGTTTTCCCTTGATGGGTGGTCTGTACGCCATGCCAAGCCTCAACGACTCCCCTGTCCTTCTATCTATAGTTGCCCACAGTAATTCAGTCTCCACATCATCCTCCTCTACTCCAACACCTTCACATCTTACCTTATATACAAGGCCACCCCCTGTCCTTCCTGATAAGTTTGAATCCCTGAACCTCTTCTCCCATGTATCGAGCTCCATCCACCAGGTCTCCGTGGACTGCTATTATGTCCAGCTAATCGTGTACAATGGTGGCTATTAACTCCTCCATCTTGTTTGCCAGGCTTCTAGCATTGACTACCAGGCTTTTCCACCATTGTCCCCCTTCCTCAGTTTCCCCACTGTCCTGCTAGAGCCCCCACCTTCAGTTTGTCCCAGGGGGACCAAGGTCCCCGACTTGGTCGTGGAACTGCGAGGCTCCACATCCAGCATCCCCCACTCAATTTAAATTATACTCCTTCTCAAAGAACTCCCCTATTTACACCTCAGCATGGTTGGCGTGTCCCTGCTGAGGTACAACCCTATCCAGGAATAGAGGCTCTTGTCCTTCAAGCAGCCCCCATCCCCCTATCACTCCATACTCCATCTGCCTGCCTCATATTTCCAGCCAGTCAATGAATTCTTTTACCTGTGCTTCCTCTCCATGCTGTCCCTTGGTACCAGCAGTACCTCTGGAGAGAGACTTAAAGCCTAGCCCCTGCAGAATCTAACCAGAGTCTCAAATCATGCCTGTACCTCCATGAGACCGTTGTTGTCCAGGTCATTTGTACTCAGGTGGAACACTAGGTGTACATTCTTATCCTGGTCCCTGCCCATGACAGGATGTGGTGGATTACCTCCAATGCTGTCATCCCTGGCATGCACTCCAGCCACACCATTCTTCCTCTGCCCCCCACTTGATCCCTTTCAAGATAGAATCCCTATCAGGAGTATCCTTTCCCTCCTTTCTCTGGTTTAGCTGCATCCAAGTTTTCCTTCCCATGGCACAGCTGCCTAAACTACCTTCCTGTCTCTTTGTCCCTATGCCCTGGTCCCTCACCCTCCTGCACTGTGTCCTCTCTTTCCCTTTCCCATTTTCTTCCTCTGCCCTCTTCTCCCACCCTATTTCTCACCTTTGCCTAGCTCCTGCCTGCAATGCTCTCTGTGGCCTGGAAACCCTGGCATCCTCTTCCAGCTCCTTCTTGCCATTTCCATTTACTCCAGTATTTCCCTGTCCTCCTTTGTCCTTCCAGTGCCCACGTACTACCCCCCCTCCTCCAGGGTAATGTCCCTTCTCCACTTCTGCTGCTTGCTGGACCACTTTTTCCTGAGAAATCTCCTTCTTTGCCAACCCAACCTCTACCTAACCTGGCCCACCTGATCTTCAGCTTCTTTTCCATTCTTACTCTGGACCCTCTTTGCATCCTACTGTCCTCCCTCCGGTCCCCTATTGCTTTCCACCTCCTCCTCCTCCTCCCCTTGTCCACTGCCCCCTTGTTACCTCTGAGTCCTTGTCCCCTCTTGCCAAGGTCGCTGCCAGTGGCAGGTACCTCTTCGATACCATGATCACAGCTTTATTGTACTTACCTTCTTCCTTTGATTCTGCTTCTTGTCGTGGACCCCAAAGGTCCCCTCCTCCTAGTCCCTATAGTCCCTACCATGTGACATCATTCACCTTCTTCCCAGTCCATTCTCCTTGGCCTCACTTCACGTCCCCTGGCTGGCCTGGCCTTACCTAGTTCTGGCTGTCTCTGCCCCCCTCAGAGTCCTCCTCCACCAGCCTCCCTCCTACTTTCATTACAGATACATCCCCTGTGGGCCCCTTGCCTTTCATCCAACTCTCCATCTCAAACCTCAGCCTACACAACTCTGTTTCCAATCCTTTTATATGAGAATATTGAGCAGTGGCCAATCCTCCATAGTGGCCATGGCCATAGCCACCCCACACCCACTAGCCTACTCTCCCCATCCTGTACCAGCAGTCCTCATGCCTGTCCAGAAGCAGCCCCACTCACCCCAACTGCTCCCCTTATCCATTCCTGCCTATGCCCCCATTCCTTGCTATTGCCCCTCCCCACCCTACCCCCACCCTCTTCCCTGAAATTCCTACATCCATTCCCAGCCATTTGGTCCCTCAAGTAGTATCTTTCCTCAAGAGACGCACCATCAAATCTGTTCCCTTCCTTCCTAGTTATGCCTGCATACAGTTCCAAATATTGGCAAAACTTGGCAATGTAAGCAATTCAGTCCCAGGTAGAACCCTGACCACCCTGTACCCTCCCCACAACAAGAGCCGTAAACAGTTCACAACAGTAAGCAATTCAGCCCTCAAGTAGAACCCCAACCACCTCCCCACAACAAACTGCTGTAAACAGTTCACAATATTAGCAGAGTTTTGTGATGCAAGCACTTCAGCCCACAAGTATATGCTCTCACCAACCTGTTTAGCCCCCAGCACCACAGCAGCAGCAGTACACTATCTACTCCAGCAAGTAGCACAGCCCAGTTTATTAATTTTTCATAGTTCTCCATGCTGGCAACCCAAATTTAGGAAGGAGCCTGAGAAGCTGTCAAACAGGCAGCTAATGAATGAAGAGTGCTGCCAGTGGCACATGTCCTTAATTTGATGCATTAGTGCCATGGTTATGCTCTTCAGCAACCCCTGCAGTAGGGCCCTGGAAGGTACACTTAGGTCACAGGGAAAACATATGCTGGACGGGGCCCCAGCAGCTGTAGTACATGCTGCAGGGTGGTGGGAGGCCAGGTCATAGCTGGTTTGTTCAGTTGCATTATAGATGTGTGAATACTTCAGTGACCATGTTGTAGGTGCATTGTGACTTTGATCTTGGACCTTGGTTCTTTTCCTTGTGATCTTGAATCACACCTAAAAATGAGCTTCTGGTTGGTATGCCTTTTTCTGACAAGAATTGTAATAAAAATCTGCTGTTGATATTTTACTTGCTGTTATTTTTATTATTGTTCTGCACATCTCCATATACCATATTGTCACTGGTATCTCCAGGCATTATGTTACCAATCCCCACAATTAGGCAACATTGTCAGTCACTACCATTCCAAGATACCATAGTATCATTACCTTCACCTCAAAACACATGTTGGTTCAAATCTCAAACTTATCACTCATGTGGTTGTAGCGAGGATGGTAAATTGCCAATAAATGAAAAATCAGAGGAAAAATATTAAAACATGTAAATGTTACTAGCAAAAGGTACAGTAATTAAGGTTGAAAAACAAAATGTGTGTGAATACATAGAACATGTATTTTTGACATAGCTTTTGTTCCCATCTTCAGTAGGTTTAATATGTTGACAGCAGTCGGCCGAGGTGTAGAGAGGGTTATGCTGTACTGGCTGTGGGATAGGCTCCTGACAGCTGTTCATGCAAGTGTGCCAATAGCTGACTTCACAGCTCCAGAGCACTGATTAGGACAATCATTCACTTCAGACTGCTCTGTGCATGTCAGAGGCAGTGGCACCTGATTTGATCCAACTTTTGAAGACAGTGTTCTTGCTTGCATTTTCTGCTCATCTCTAGCAAAAAAAATAAATAAATAACACCAAAATGATTAGGTCAAGAGCTTCCTCCAGAATAAATGCTTTAAACATTTTTTAATCTGTTAAGGAATGGCACAAGATATATGTGACTGAAATTGTAACTGAATACTAAATTGCATATTCAATCCAAAGTACTAGAGCATTGCTACATCACTATAAAACAAGCACCTTTCTCACCCAAGATAACAAACTGCCACTCAGTTCCAACTTGAATGCCTCCACACTCATCCCCATATGTTGTTGTCACATACCTAGAACACTAGTGTCAGTCATTCAGTCAGTAGCACGCTCACCTCTGGGAACAGAAGATCAGAAGGTTCTAGCCACACATCAGGCACTTGTGGGAATCCCATATCTGAAATAGTAATGCAGTGTGAGGTTGCTGCTGCACTGTTGAGGTGCTGCACTTCAGTTGAAATGTTAAACCAAGGTCCCTTTCGCCTACACCTGGTCACTGTTAAAGTGGATGTTAAAGATCCCATGGCACTTACTGCAGAACAGTAAGGGTGTTTATTAAGAAAAGAAAACATACAATCAGACAGTCATTATATATACAGTGAAATCTCATTTTTGATACAAGAAAAAGCTGTAAAGAAACTTCACAAAATACTAAAGAAAATATAAAGTACAGAAGATTTGCCCTAGCTAGAATAGAAAAGCTGCCAGATACAATTAAGTAACAGGTTGGTCAGAGTATGTTTTCCATGGCAGATTTCTTCATTCTTTGTCTGGTATGGCATGAATGGTTGCCTTTGCCTCTTTATGATAAATCCTGTGAAGTGCATAGGTGATTTATGCCAAAAGTTCAATATGTGTATATGTTTTTGCTGTAAGGTAAAACGACATCTTTGTATTCCAAATATACCATTTGAAAACGAAAACATTAACTCCATGTACCTTATTCCATTTCTCCCAAATTTAGTAAAATTACTGTATGACAGTAAATCATAGTTCACCAATGAAAAATGTGTTCAGACCATTTGCCCACTACAACATTCCAGCAATTAGAAATATAGGGACAGGTAAAAAAAAAAAAGCATTCTTTCATCTCTATTTGTTGGGTACATGAATCTCTATTACTTTCAGCAATTGTGTTATGTTTTTGATTTGCCTTTACTTTCAATTTTTCATGGCAACAGGGCCAATGATTACCCCACACATATGACGGTATCTGAAGTTCTGCAATATTTTACTTAAGAGAAGAAAGTGAAAAAGGGGGACAATGTTCAAATACATCCTGGGTCTGAAAATTATTATCCAAAATCCAAGTACTGTATATACTTTTTATAGTCATTGTTAAAATCTGGTGACTAGAAACATGTCAAATTCTCAGTTTTGAAAAGGTTTCCTTGATATATGTAGGTGCTAGAGCTGACACTGCCATAACTTTTAAGCTACCTGTGTCCCATATTTTGACCCATGTCTGACAAGTAAAATAAAGCCAAGGTCCAAAGCCCTTAGTCATATTAACTAGTAATGGTCTCAGATTGTAAAAAGAAAAGTGCTGTAGAAAATACTATCAGGTTTACTATATGTAAACCTCCTTGTTTGAGGGAAGATACAGAACATTCCTTTTTATTGGATTCAGTCTGCTACCCCATAATGCCTGGAACAATCTACTCAAAATAAATGTTTCTAATGCTATGGGGGATGCAACTGATATACAGAAACACAGGTATGAGATAAGTTTCAATTAAATAAATTATCTTCTTTTTCCCATCTGCCATTTGTTCCATTGTGTGACCTTCTGTTTACCTTGCAAGAGCTTGATTCCCAGTTTAACAAATCAAGGTTCTCAGTTCCAAATTGAATTCCTAAAATTTGTATAAGTTCCATTTGATTTTAATTCCTGCAACCATTTATATTGGTATTATGTTGCTATCCAGTTGTCTCCCAGTACATTCATCAGTATTTAAAGTGCCCCTGAAAATGACCACAATAAGAGCATATGATTAATGCTTTCACTACTGAATTTTCATCTTGTACTAATAGACTGATGTCATCGCACAGGCAATAGCTTGGTAAGGGATAATACCTTCTCATTTTCAGGGGACAAGTAGAGGGAAGAGTTCAAAGTTCTGAATAAATGATCTAGGCAAAGTGCATATAAAATGGGGCTCAATGGGCATCCCTGTCTTATTCTCTCTTTATACTAATGAGAGGCCCGCACTAACCATTCACAATAGGAAATACAGTGGCAGTTCTGTATAAGCAATGTAACCACTAGATAAACCTTCAGGTATTGCATATTTCAATCACACCTGCCATAGGTACTCATGATTTACCAAATCAAATGCCTTTCTCTGATCTAGAGAGACCAGAAATCCATAAAGCCTATCTCTATATCCCCTTTTAACTATTTCCCTCAATAATATTACATGGTTAGAGATAGGTCTACAGTACCTGGTATCGAACACGACTGTGATAATGCAATCAGGTGTCTGGCAGCTAGAGTTATTTGCTCTTCAGAAGTTTGGCTAAAATTTAAAAATCTGTATTTAGAGGCAAATTGGTCTCCTGTTTTGAATGTTCTTCTTATCTCCTTTTTATATAAATATATCAGCAATCATACTAAGGTTCATACTAAGGTAGATTGCAGAAGAGCAAGAAGGCAGAAGCCCATGAAGCTCTTATACTAATCCAAAACATAACAGGAAAGGTTATACCTTTTACAAATAAGACCATCCAATCTGTATTTAAAAATACTTTTAGTTTCACTAATAATAACATTTAGTGGTAGCCTATTCCATGGACCAACAACTCTAATGGTAAAAAATATTTACGACTTGACCTAACAAAGGGTTTTCTAACTAATTGATATTGTGACCATAGTTTTTAAATTCCAGACCCAATTCAGACAATAAATAAGGGTCTTGAATAATATCATACAATAGCATAAGGTCGCCACGAAGATGATGTGTAGATATGGGCATAAGATTTAACATAGCAAGTCTATTCTCATAAGGAACATCAAAAGCCCAGATACTTTTTAGTGAATTTTCTGAACTCTTTCCAATAACAGGCATTCTGTTTTTTATATGGATTCCAAAGCTGTGAAGCATATTCCAAATGTGGCCTTACATATGCTCTATATAGAGGTAACAGTACATCCTGTTTTCTAGATCTCATATTACGTAGTATAGACCATACCACTTTACCGGATTTGTTAATGATATTATGTACATGATTTTTATAAGAGAAGTTATCTGACATATTAATTCCCAAATCTCTTTCATCAGATGTAGTCTCAAGTAATATGCCATCCAAATAATAGGGACATTGTGAATTTCTAAGGCCCAAATGCATAACTTTGCATTTGGAGATATTTAAAGTCATACCCTACTTCTTGACCCATGTTGTAATGTGGTCTAGATCCTGTATTCATGTTTAATTACAATAACTGAGACTTAAGGACATGGTTAAAAACTGCTGCCAGTTCTTCTTCTATTTTTGACCCAATTAATTCATAGAATTCACTTGTTAAACCATCTTTAACTGGAGCAGTTCCTGATTTTAGAGAGGAAATGGCATTTCTCAATTCCAGAACCTGTATATCTTATGTTAATGATGCTTTAATGTCTTATGAGAGACACAGAATGGAATAAACATCTAGAGAGTAGTCTATGCCAGTTAAAGAGATGTGTTGCATTTGAAAAAGCTCAATTGCATATTGGTTAACTATATTTAAAATGGCTGTATTGTCCATCTGATAATTATGTTGTGAGTCTAATAGGCCTTCCATTGTTTTCTTTTGTATTCAATCATGACTGCTTTCATATCATTCCTGACTTCCCTGAGTACCAAATGCCTGTTGTTTCCCAATTGTTTAACCAGGAGACACACTAAGCTGAAATCTTGTTTACAGGTGCAACCTGGGAGCACAGGGAAGTTAAGTGACTTGCTCACGGTCACACAGTTTGCTTCTTTAATCCACTGCGCTTATACTGCCTTGTTTGTTGAGGCTTTGCTTGCCGCATGTGGAAACGTACTATTTCCGTTTAATTGTACTAATTTCTTTAGTATAGTCCTGCCATGTTTCATGTGATAGAGTCAACAATTTTGTAAATATTCTTTTCTTAGTTAGTTAAATATGTATCTTTACAATGAGTTTTGCATAGTGATTTAAGTAGTGTTTTCAACTCTAGTTTGGTAGCTTCCCACAAAATAGATGGATCATCATAAAAATTTAAACTGATCTTCTAGCTCTATGAAATGTAATACTATTTATGTGGCAGTGGTTTGTTGTAATAAGGCAGAATTAAATTTCTATGCACCAGGGCCATGTGAAGAGATAGCAGTATTGTCAATGTGTAACTTTAGTATATTATGGTCTGAAAATGCTGCTATTTCAATCACTGCTGAGTATATTGTAGTCTTGCAGTGCTAAAAATAATTTCTTATAGCTAGCTGATCCTTATAAAATGTGGGGTCATGTCATCCTGTAACTATAGAGTAAGCATCAGTTTAACCTGATGTTTTAAAGAGACACTGTCAACCCCTTAGGTCTCAAAGTATCCCTTGTTTAAGAAATGCATTTTATGACTGCCAATGTACTCTAAAATTGCTGATGTAGTTGGTTGTTTGATTCTGACTTTTTTTTGCTTCAAAAGTCAAAACAGACTGCCCACCATACTGGTGTTACCACACAAACACAGGTTTTGTTTACATTCCTTGAGCAACTCCCATTACATCTTTCCTGGACTTGGGAACAGTCAAACAGAGTCTAGTCCTCATGATGCAGTGGGAGTTTGAAGGCTACTACCTCATGAGTGACTGTACTATTTGGGTGTGGTTCTATTGCTCAGTAAGTATGCAGTAAGAACAGATCCATGATTGTAAACAAAACAAGGTTGTTTATAAATATGCATTAGCACGTATTTCAGTTCTTCTAAACAAGGAGACAGAAAAACAAACAACAACATCAATTAATTTTACAGAGGGTAAGCAATCATAAAATGTAAGTTTTAACTAGAAATAATATGATGAAAAACAGGTTGACAGTATCCCTTTAGTTAAGGTTGACAGAAAGTGCATATCACAAAAATCTTTTTGTTTTTGTGTGTTTACTCTTATCTTGGAATGAGAGTACACAATTAAAATCTCCCAAATATAATATAATGGGAAGAGAACAAATAAGGTTGTATCATTTTAAATATGTCACTCTTATCCACCTTAGTTTGAGGCACATACATTTTTATGAATCTGTAAAGATTATGATAACACTGTGTCTAGGATTATAATCCTTCCTGAAACTATTTTGATTAAGTTTTAGGACAGTGGCTTCCCAGTTATTAAATAAAATATGCTCACCTGAACACTTATCAGACCTAATAGACCAAAAGAAGGTCTGGCATACCAGGCCCTTTCTGCTGTGGAAATGTCCTTGAGGGTATGGAATCTCATGTCTTGTAAAAATAGACTTCAAATTTAGGGATAATAATTAGAGATGCGCGATTTAAATTCCGCTGGCGAAGTAGCAACAGTGATGGGCACTGCATTGCTCCCACTCTGCTACGTGGGCCGGCAGCACAAAGTGCTCACTCCACCTTGTCATTGTCACTGCTAAGCTGGAATGGCAATGCGAAGTAAGGTGAAGTCATTGTTTTTAATGGACTTCACTTTCCTCATTATGATTCTAAGTGATCCACTTGGTGTTTCAGATTTGCAACCTCCACACATCACATGGCTTACAGTATTATAAGTCACACGCTCTTTAGTTAGGTAGGAAGGAAGTGAGTCATATAAGCAGACACTTTTACTTTTTTCTGTGCAGACGGAGAGAGAGGAGGTGTTTTGTGACTGCTGATACTTTGAGATCAGAGCGAGGAGGAGATTTAAACTTTGATTTAGACCCAACAGCTTTTTAAAAGCTATATTTTTTGTCTTTTCTGTATTCATTTTTACTTAATTTGTTCTTTCTGTAAATTTTATTTTCTTACCTTTAAAAGTAGTTAGTTGTTTGTCCCCCCACCCCGGAAGCAGGACCAGCACCAGCACCATCTCCTGTCCTGACTCTGAAGCAGTTGAATCACCACCACCACCACCAAGACCAGCACCAGGTCCTCTGGAGCAGGATTTTCCTGTTTTCCTGGGCTCAGGTGTGGATCCCATCCCTGTTCAGCACTGTGACCAGTCAGCTGCCAGTTCATCTGGCCCTCCCTGCCTGTGCCTGGTCCTCCCACACCTCCATTGTTTGGCAGCTTTTGACTATGTCGGGGGACAGCAGTGTGGTCAAGTGCTGCCTATGTGAGGTGGAGTGCACCGTGGCCCCTGGGACTCACCTGGGGACTGGGGCCAGCACACCCATATGCTCAATCACCACCAGTTGGAGTGGCAGGCTGCCACAGAACAGACCATGCCTGCACCTGCTGGCCATTCTGTGGCAGAGGGTGCAGCTGTGCATGGCGGCATCCCTAAGATGAGGAGGGCCACAGCAGTACCTGCTGCCCACCAGAATCGCATAGAGGGACATCAGTTGCAAATTATGTCAATGCTGGAACTGCTGCTGATCACCATAGATCCTACATTAGTTTTTTTTCCTCACACCATGTGCCCCCACACCTTCCTTGCTGTGTTATAAAATGTGTTCCTCTCCATCCCCAATCCTTGTATGTAATTATGCCCTTTTTGTTGTCTTTTGTATGTGTGACACTTTGTATTCTGGGCAGTGCAAGTATACTGTGCTAAACTGCATGTGTGGTCAGTCTTCTTTCCAGTATATGCATGTACTGCAGACACTGTCCAAATCCCTGACTTAAAACACTTATTAATGAGTACAATGGTGGGACAGTGAAGCCTGAGAAATACTACAAAACAGGCTTACAATACATCCAAGTAACTAGTAAAAAATTAATGCTGTGATTCATGACGAATTGTAAATCATGATTTGTGACTGCATTTGTGACCGTGATGATGAAGAAATGCGAATGCCTATGGCTGTACTTCCCGAGCCCAGATGAGGTGTGGCACAAAACTCCCGACTTAAAACACTCATGAATGAGTACAATGGTGGGGTGGTGAAGCATGGAGAGATACTGCAAACTGGCTTAAAATACATCCAAGTAACTATTAAAAAATATTAATGTTGTGATTCGTGATGTGATCATAAATCGTGATTTGTGACTGCATTTGTGACTGTGATGATGAAGAACATGATTTGTAACACGAGTGACTCGTGATGATGGTCCTGACTTAAAACACATATTAATGAGTACAATGTTCATGCAGAATTATGCACCACACCTGTCCAGCACTCTGAAGGGAAGCCAAAGAAACAACTGTGACTTAGGTTAGAGATGGAGATTGGGCCCTAAAGAGATGCAAATGCACAGACAGATTAAGATTGAAGGCGCACTTAAGATGCAGATGCAAAGGCACAACGCCTAACCAGTGCTCACCATAAGAAATTCAAATCTGGGAAAGAATTCCTTTGGTTGGGGCAGGCCATCGGGGCTGTGTACCGCTGCTGCAGTAACAGTCACCAGTACTAGTAAAGATACCAGAAAGAAGTACAAAATTACACAGCTGCAGTGGATAGCAGGTTCACATTGTTGAAATGATGTAGTACAATAAAAAGTATTTGATTTAATGACACACGTCACACACATACCACAAACACACTAAGTAATGCGTAGCAAATTGACAACTTCAGTAATATACTGTAATCACATATTTTAAACAAACTAAAAGTATGCACTGCTGCACTACAACAATCAGCAAAAAATGGCAAGAATTATTGAAAATATTATTGTGTGTACATTAACACAGTTATACAAGAAAAATATCACCAAAACAGAAAGCACTGTCTTTTTCTCCAAGTTAATCTACCTACACCACAGATACACCCTCCCCCAAAGCACACTTCCACTGTCTCTCAGTACACAGACTGAATATTGTACATTAACATTCATAATCCACACACAACAATAAACGCCAATGATATGAGCACAGGAGGGTTTTCTATAATCAATGAACTAAAGTTTCAGCAAAACAAATGACCCCAAAATGCTTTTTTAACAGCTTTTAGAAGGTTTGAGTCACAGAGCTCTCAGAGCTGATTGTCTCCTATGTCATACACACACTACCACAAACTGAGGCTGTGCAGAACAATCTAGAGCCCATGTGACCTGAAATCCCATGAATCACTGCAAAATTTGCCTTTGGAGCTTAAAAACAATGAGGTGAGGCGGAGTACATTATTTTTAATGTACTTCACCTTGAGAATTGGTGGAGTAGTGATTTGAGAAGGCGGAGTAACGAGAAGTCATTGTTTTCAATGGACTTCGTGTTACACATTATAACGAGTAGTCTGCTTCACTGTTGAGCACTCCATGAATTCGCCACTCCGGGATCACTTCAGAGAGCCTAATTGGTGCCACTTCTCCCACCACTAATAGTAATTGGGAAAAGACAGCATCCCCTTTTCATATTCCTTATACATTTACTGTTAACAGTATGGATTTGTAAAGTGGGTGCCATGAAGCAATGGTGAGTGTATTGCTATGAACTGTACTTACCTCAGTTTTTCCCTGCCTTACTTGACTTGCATTTCATTCTAGTTTTAGCAGTTGCCTTCTATTTCTGTTTACCCATATCTTTTGGCCCTCCATTTCAGACATAGGGTCAGGTTCCAAAGACCACAGACAGTAGGTTTCTGAGTCATTTTCTGACTCTTTAGAAGGGTTCTAAAGGGCCTCATACCTGTTTATGACCAGCATCATGTCAGTTATTTGCACTTTAGGAGGCAGAAGACTCAAGATTGCCTCCATCTAGTTTCCATTTGTCTGCCACTGGAGGCAAGCTCATGGGGGAGCATATTGTCAGTATCAGTAGGGTTAGATTTTTCACTGTGAGGAGTGTCAGTCTGAGCCGAGTGGTGTATTTTACCCTCTGTTGCCTCAACTGGCCTTTCCATTGGAACAGGGGCATGTCTTGTTAGTGTGACACTGTTAGGGTTGGAGTGTCAGTTTCACACTTTCAGTGGATCTGGTGTCTGGGGTTGACACAAAGTGTGATGACTATTGTTCAGGGTGGGAATTTCTCTGGCTATTTTAGCCACTTGCATAGACTTTTGTGCTAAGGCAACATGTTCAGTACCGTCAGCTTGGTCAAGCTGATTATGGTCACCCATGGACAACTCTGAAAGGAATGTCATATCCCATCACAGAGGGTTGCCTTGTCTTTTATATACACAATGAAAAGTAATATGCCCCAGTTTATTGCACATATTACATCTAATTGTATCACAAATGTTACTTAAATGAGCAGTCCAACCACATTTATAACATGCTTTGGGTTGTCCTGCATAGAATAGAACCCCTGATCCCACCCTAGAAAAAGCTCTTGGCAAATGATGAATTCTAGTATCTGTGGATTTCAGTATTACCTCATTTTCCACTCCCCATACTTCCAGTGATGCAGGTGTTGGGGTAGGAGCAGAAGAGAGAGCTCTGTCCTGAATATGATTTTAACTGCCTTATTTACATCTCCCTGACTAAACCCTCAAATATTTCTGTCTTCAAAGTATTTACATTACTTACCAATTGCCCATGGATGGAGAAAAATGGAATTTTGCCTTCTGAGGAGCCCATGTCATCATCTTATCCCACAGAGGATTCTATTTAGGCTCTCAACCTGGAGCCAAAGCTACCACACTACAGCAATTCCCCAGTATCTCCTCCTCCAAGATCCCCAGTGAATCTTTCTCCTGAACAGGTGTACTCTGAGTTAGCCACTATCAAGGAAGCTGTGTTTGCTATAATAGCGGACCTCAAAGACATTAAACCTGCACTGAAAGAACTAACTAGGAGAGTTTCAGATACAGAAGCACGATATCTTTAGAAGAGGATCAACAGAATTGAATGGAACCGACATCGTGGTGATGAAGCTACTCATTGGGAGACTTGAGAAAAGTTGGATGATCTGGAGAGGAGAAACAGAAGAAATAATTTTGTCCTTTTGGTCTCCCTGAGGGGAAGAAGGACCCAACCCTGTGGAATTCCTTCAGCAGTATTGTCAAAAGTTGTTGGTCCCTAGCTGAACAGACCTAATTACGTAATTGAGGGGGTCTACTGGTCACTTTGAGTCAAATCTGCTCCCAGTGAACACCCCAGAACCTTAATATTTAAACTGTTAAACTTCCTTGACCAGGATCATATTTTTACAGAAACAAGGAAACTGGAAATCAATACAACGGGCTGGCAAGAAGCTTCAATTGGTACAGGACTCACTTCAAGATGAGAGAAGCTCATTCAGCATATTGCCCTTCAATCCAAACTCTGGACGGCACAAATCAAGCATCGGATTTGATATCCAGCTCAATTAGAGGTCCATACCAAGGATGGGATCAAAGGTTTTGACATGGCTGACCAGGTAGCTTCTGAACTCCTAATCACTTTCCAGATCTCTTTGGTAAGAAAGGGTGACTCCAGTGCGATTTGCTGAATAACCTTACAGGATTACCTCTGGTGGACTTTTCTAGAACTTTTTATCTAATTGTAGTGCAGTGTGGTCTTTTGTGCAAATGTAAATGTGCTTAACTTTGATTTTGTTAGTGGGGAATCTGTCTTTTCTATTGTACATGGAGGGTGGGATATTCAGAGCGGATGCGCCATGTGCTACAGGATGTGCCAGCACAGGTGCGAAATGCGCCATTGTGCGATATTCAGAGGGAGGTGGCTGCGCAGTGCAACAAGCAATGCACCAGAGCGCAACAGTAATGAATGCAAGCACAACCGTAGGGGCGGAACCATGTGAATAACATCCGCAGTGTGATATTCAACAGGATGTGACATGTGCAATAGCGAGCAAGCGGAAGTTGCGCGACAGCAGAAATGAGCCAAAATAAAAGGGAGCAAGAGAGGGAGGAAGAACGCACCACAGGAAGCCACAGGTGGGAGGGTGGAGACAGAGTGCCAGGGAGGAAATACAGGAAGCAGGGTGCAAGAGTGGGCAGGAGTAGGACAGAGCCCACCAGAAGTATGCCAGAGTGAGGGTAGGAGGGGTGTGCTCGTGGCAGCAAAAGGAAAAGGCACAAGAGTGCCACAGTGGACTAAGGGCAGTGGCAAGAGGCAGGACAGCGCCAGGCAAACAGCTAGAGGTGAACCCACTGCAGGGAAGCACCAGGAACAGACAGCAGGGGAACAGGAGAACAGCCACCTGGGGGACACCAGCCAGGGACATGGCAGTGCCACCTTCCAGATGGAAGTGGTAATGAGGGGTGGAGAAGGCAGGCAGCAGGAGGCATGGCCATGGAAGGGCCCATCGGCAGTACACCCAGTACCGAGCCCACTCCAGCTTCGAACAGTACTCTGACATGGAGATTAGGGGCCGGTACCACCTGAAGCAGGTGATACTGAGGCAGCTCTGTGAGCTGTGCAGTGATGAGATGGCACCCACGTGATGGAGCCATGCTCTGTCAGTGGAGAAAAGGTGGCAGCCATCATGTGCCTGCTCACCACGGGCACCTTCCAGAGACCAAGAGGGTACTCGACAGGCATAACCTAGTTGGCCACGCCACGCCTACTCACACAATTCTTCAGTGCACTGCTGCCACATGCCACGGAGTACATCTGTTTCCCCAGCACACAGGTGGAGCACACAGCATACATACAGGAGTTCCACAGGGTAGCATGGTTACCTGGTGTGCTCTGGGCCATTGACTGCACCCATGTAGGCATCCACATGCTACCTGGCCCGGAGGGTGTGGCATACATAAACCGCAAGGGATACCTGAGCATAAACTGCCAGGTGGTGTGCGATGCCAGGATTGCATAACCAATGTCTGTGCCATGCACCCTGGGGAGCACACGATGCCTTCATTTGGCACCAGTCTGCACTGTGCCACAGGTTTGAGAGTGGGGACATCCCCACCTGCCATCTAGTAGTAGGTATGCATATCACACAGGATGACATGAGCAGACGTGGGGGAGTGCATAGTCAGAGGTGCCATGGTAGCGGCCAAGGTGGCCCATGGCACAGACGATGCAGACCACCATTCTAATGTCACCCTCTACACACAGGTGACAGTGGTTACTGCTATAGCCCTTGGCTACTCACACCATACCGGTACCCCATGACCCCATCGCAGCTACGGTACAATGAGGCACACGCCATAACACAGAATGTCATTGAGTGGGTGTTCAGGCTGCTGAAGGCACGTACCGGTGCCTGGACACATCAGGCGGTGCTCACAGTACAGCCCTTCAAAGGCCTGTGGGCTATTCCTGGCCTGCTGTATCTCTGCACAACATGGCCATCGACTGTGGGACGGCCATAGAGGTCAAGAGGGAGACAGCGGTGGGGATGATGAGGATGCCGTCCAGCTGGTGAAGGGCAGCCACCCCTGGGTGACAAGGCCCCGGCTGATCCGGATGACACAGCAGCACCAGGACACCATTACAGAGGAGCACTGACAACACAGGTAGGTCACGGGCCATGTGCAACCACCATGGGCAAGCACAGCCCATAGACAGGCAACAGCAGGACACCAGGGGTAGATGGCAGTTAGAGAATGGGTCTGAGCGGGCACTGCACACGGCAGAGGGATGGGCAGGGCTGAACATGACATGTGGACACACATGCACACACACCACAACACATGCATGAAAGTGGAAACGGCATGCCCACTCCCAACAGACACCCCCCACTCCCCACACAGGACCACACACATGACCATTCCCAGTGGCCATCACTGTGCGTGCCTCAGATGCTGGACACCATTGCACACTGGCAGACAGCGCAACGCAGGCATCATCATGCACATGCCACAGTGGCTGGCAGCCGAGGGTGTGCACAGGGGCCATCTGTGTGCAGGGCCAGGTATTCCACCCAAGCATCACACAATGCACACCACAGTGCACACAGGGCAGTGGCAGACAGTGGCCATGGTGGGAGACAGGTCAGTCATGCGGCACAGTACCACGGCCACCACGGATGCAGCTGGGCAGCCCTCTGAGACCTGCCAGCCATGCCATGCTGACCAGTGGCCTCTTGGGGTGGCACCGATGGCCTCCAGGGTGACACTGTGGAATGCAACCGTGTTCGTGCTGGGGTCTGCCACCACTGAACATGCCCACGCCAGGCGGCTCGGTATGCCCACAGCCAAACCCGTGTCAACATAGCAGGTGTCGCACGGCGCTGGGAATGGGGTAGACATGACACTGTGCAGTGTCTGTGGCGGCTGGGCACTGAACTGGGTGCCCAGTGTAGCCGTGACAGTTGTCAATGCAATGGTCTGCCTGTCAATGGCAGTGGTCATCCGCCGCTGCTGGGTCATCTCTGCCAGGAGCAATCCATGGTCCCTACTGTGCCGCCATCTGCCTTGGTAGAACCACACTGAGTGCATCCACCGCTAGAGCCACATCTGCTGATCTACTGAAGCCTGAGAAGACAGCTGTGTTCATCCAAGGGTCGTCCGCTGGTATGGCATGCTGTCCTCGTGGTGTTCCTGGCCCTGCTGGCCAGCACCCTTGATGGTTGGGCACTGCACACCAGAGCCATGCCGGGCACGCCCACACCGCCGTGCACCGCCACTGCCCCCAACACTGCCCCCATTGCCATTGGCCAAATGCGCTGGCACTGCCACTCTAGCTGCCGATCGTCAGGGCTTACCGGTGCTGCAGCAGTAGCTACAACAGCCCCACCACACTGGACGCACACCAGTGCTGCCCCACTGGGGTATACAGGCACAGGCTGGGTCTGGGTTGTTATGCAGGAAGCCACTGGCGGTATCACCATGGTAACGCCTATGCCGCTGCCTGCTGTGGGACCATCCTGTGTCCCACATGCATCACTGTTCAGGACGTGTGGACCATCATCATCAGTACTGGATCTGGCCCCAATCTGTGTCCCAGCATGCTGGAGACTGGGGCAAGTCACGCTGGGACACAGGCAGGGCCTTGTCCCGCACCGCACCACCTTCATCAGTCCGGACAGATGCAGGTATGCTCTTGGCCAGTCACTGGACACCTGTGGAGGTGGATGGGTGATCCTCCAGGTCCAGGGCCTCCCTCTCAGTGGACACACCCACCACTGCTGCCCCATGTAGATGCTCAGGAGCTATAGGGAACACATTAGCGTTAGTGGCCCCACCTGGCACTGTGGCATGCCCTCCATCACCCACACACTGACAGCATAGGACCTTACCATGCAGTGATGGGCTGCCACCCATCCGGAAGCCACCACCAGGAAAAAGTCTCAATGGCACTACACTGCATGCTGCTGGCCACCCACCCTCCTGTGGTGTCAGGCGGGTACATCCGGGTGCCTCACCGGTGGCAGGACTTGCAGCCCTGATGGCAGCCACCTTGTCCTTGATCCACCTCCTGTCTGTGCCTACCTTCATTTTGCACTCCCCTGACGATCAGCTGGTGGCGCCCATGCTGGTTCACAGCATGCGCCACCACCCCATGCCACAGCTTGGGCCTGTGGTGTTCCCCATCGTCCACTAAGCAGTGGTTCCTTGTCCAGATATGCTCAAACAGGGCATCAGATTCAGCCCTGGTGAAGTTGGGCCTCCTCCTTTCCTCCTTCCTGTTCCTCCTCATCCTCACGCTCGTCATGCTCGCGCCTGTGGGAATGACAGTTACCTTGGACCGTGCAGTCCCATACAGCCCTCTCAAACAACAGTTCCACATCCCAACAGCATGCAACCCACCAAAAGGACTGAAATACCAAACCATGGCCTCTGCAGCCTCAGGTTGCATTTATATAGCGCAACGCATGCAAATGAGGGCAGGCGCAACTGTAAGTGGATGCTAATGCAGTGGATGTGCCGTGGAATGGCTAATGAGCTGATCTGCACAACCTGGCTGAATATCACGCAGTTGCGCCTTGTGCAATGTAGGTGAGCATACTCAGGCTATGGCACAGCACTGTGACGGCACAATCAGCACTGCACGCATGCCCAGGGTGCTGGACACACGACGCTGCACATGCTGGTTGACTTGGTGTGCACAGGAGGCAGTGCAGAGCATGGCCACCACTGTGTCTGTGGTGCTAATGTTCTGTATGCCTGTGTGGTGCTCATGTCATGGTGTGCTGTGGGTGCAATGGTGCCACAGCATGGTAGGCTACTGCAGGGCATCATGCACATGCACCCTATGGCGCTACATGCAGGGTGTCCCAATAGTGCTGTGGCACCCTGTGTGCAGACAGACCCTTGACCCTGCAGTCAACCATTGCCCCTAGGTGCAATGCATCTGCATGGCTGAACCCCTATCACGCAGTCCGGTGACAGCACGACAGAGACTAGCAGTGCAGTACCATGCTGCCTCAGCACGTGGGGCATGCATAGAGCACCATTTTGTTTACGCTTGAGACAGCAACATGCCGAGGACCAGAGCACAGGTCTGGAGTGCCATTGAAATGGCAAAATTGGTGGCCCTGGTGGAGCCACATGCTGGTGCCTCTTTGGCAGGAACCCTCCACAGGCCATGGACTGCTGTGTGGCAGGAGGTCTCAGAGGGCCTGGAGGAGGTGACAGGAGCAGCTGGTCAGAGTAGTGTCGCCACCGCTATGGTGACCTCCAGCGGTGGGACCCTGACCACCTGGGGCATCTGCAGGCATGCGCCTACGAGGCACTATACCATGGCCAGGTAGGTGCCCCATCCCATCACTGGTAGTGTCCATCTGTCCAGGTATCGTGGTGTGTATAGCGCCACAGTGGGGTGGGAGCCATCTAGTGGGGTGGTGGTGGGGTGCAACATGGCTGGGCGTGCAGGCATGCACACACTGGGGGCATGTTACTGACCTGTACTGATGTTTCCTCTCCATGTTTGCACCCCTAGGCCTGGAGGAGAGCCATAGGGCATTTTGGCCTGGATAGTGTGAGCAGGCCAGAGTGAGTTTCTTGACATGTAGCCGTCACGTTGAGGAGCCATGGGGCCAGCAGCACCCTGCTGGCCAGGATGCAGGTGAGTGCCGTGTTTCCCTTACATCTGTGCATGCTGGGTTTCAGGGGTGGTGGCGGGCATGGCCAACCGCACTTGGCCCCACTGCGCTGCATGCCACACAGTGCACTCAGCACTGTCCTGTGGCACTGCATGTGGGTGCATGTCACAGGTGGGCTGTGCATGCATTGGGTCCATGGCTGTGCCACTACTGCACTGCATAGCCATGTCACTGTACCCATGTTGGTGCTGTGTGAACATGGGCGGTGGGTGTGTGCAGTGTTCCGTATGGCTATGGATGCCTGGGTGGTGGGTCATGTCCGGACACTGTGGGTGGTCACATGACATCACAGGGGTGTGGCCCACAGCTGTTTGCCGTGAACATTGGGTGGGCTGCAGGGGTCTGTCCCAGTCATGCGTACTGACTCTGCTCCTTCTCCTAGGTGGACAACGCCTGGACTGCCCTGGAGGGAACATTCAGGAGCTACTGCAGTTGTCCCGGCTACCTGGAGCTGCTCCAGAGGATTGATCACAGTGATCGAGGAGGCACAGGAGGCGCCACATGGACCGGAGTGGGAGAGGGGCCACCATTAGGGCCTACAGTGCATGTGTTGTGCATTACCCCTGACTTACCTCACACACCTTGTCCCACTCCTGATGTTACACCTTGCCCCATGCCCACCCCACCTGGTTTGTGGCCCTTCCCTCCCACTTTGTACATAGTTTGGATTTGTTGTGTTGTTTGTACATTTTACCCTTCTATACGTACTTGTTTGATATGACAACTGTGGTGGTCTCTGATTTGCACCGGGTATATGGTGCTTGGCTGCAGTGGTGTACATGGCATCGGGAGTGGTGCAGGCCTGGGCATGTGTTCGGCAGGGCCCAGCTTATGGTGTGGGTGGGGACTCGATCCCCGTCTATGGTAGTGTGTGTTGTTCCCTGTGCACTGGATGCCTGTGTGTAGTGGTCCCTGGTGCATGCGCTGTGTTCCTGGTGCCCTGTCAGTATGTCCATGGCCCATGCAGCTGGGTCTCTTGCATGTCTGTGGTATGCATGGTCTGCTGGCATGTCATTGGCGGCTGTCCATGCCGACCACCCTCTGGGCATGGCGCAATGGCGGCTTGCCTCCTGTCACTGGTTTGTTGCATGTCTGCTTCAGGTGACACTGTGGGCTATGCTGTTATTGTTCCCCTCCATGCTGTCGCTGGTGTCTGTTGTGGTGTCTGTGTTCTACTGTCTGTCACTTGTGCTCTGGCCACATGCTGGTGGCGGACGGCTTCATGGTGCATCGCAAGATGGCTGATTCACCTGTGCCATGGTGGGGTGCAGGCTGTGGGTACATAGCATGATTGGACACACACAGCAGCATTTGTTACCCTGCTATTGTGGCCCTGTGTTGGGGTGCCCTTGGGTTAGGGTGGGTGTTTGTCCATGCCGTGTATTGCATCCTGTGTGGTGCATGCCTCATGCACCACAGTGGCGGCTGTGCTGTCTGTTGGGGCCAGTGCTGGGACAGGGTGTGTGCATGGGTGGTGTGCGGGTGCTGTCCTGCTGGTGGTGGGGTCCAGGGCAGACCTTGTCACATGGGGTCCCTTGGGTACTAACACAGGTCAACCTCTCTGCTGTGCCATGGGGGCCGGGCAGGGTGGCATTGTGTCTGCAGTTGTTGGGTCAGTGGCTGGTGCTGCTCACTGCAGGGTGCTCACAGTGGGCTGCCATGCATGGCTCCATGGTGCACAGGGTTGCATTGTCATGGTGGGTATGGTGGCATGCATTCAGTGCCATGCACTGTTGGGCACTGCTTCTGGGCCGTGTCTGGGATCCCTGTACAGGGTGTGCTCTGCATTAGTGGGATGGGGTGGCACTGGGTGGCCTGCCCTCTTTGTGTTGCTGTCACTGCTTGCCAGGGGTGTGTGCTGGGGCACTGTGCCCCAGCTGTGGATTTGGTGCTGGTGCTCATGGGCTGGTGGTCCATCCATCTCACCACTGGTTGTGCAGTTCATGGGGTGCCGGGGGCTGTCTGGCCTGCTTGTCCTCCGCCCATGGCTTCAATGGGTGGTGCACCATGCATCCTGTCCCCTGTCCCAGCGCATCCCTGGTTGTGCTACTGTGCATCTACCCTGCTCCACTGTACATCTATGGTTGTGCTATTTGCATCGGCCCTGCTCCACTGCACATCCCTGGTTGTGCCATGGCGCAGTTGGCGGATATTCAGCTGTGTTGGCGCAAGCGCACCATGGCCTGCGCTGTGTTTGAATATTGTGCATGTTGCTCAGGGAGTACTGCACTTGTGCCTGCTCCTGCTATTGCGCTTCTTTGTGGTGCAGTCTGAACATCCCACCTGGAGTGCCATAATATGTTTACAATGGACTTTCTATTTTTGATATATTCTGAGCATTTGATATAAGCTCCGTGACCATTTTTGTTTTACTAGTAGGATACATTACAGAGACTCACCTTCTATTATTAATGGATTTAATACTTTTCATTTTTTTTATTCTATTTGTACTTCAGATATCCAGAGCATTGCACTTTCTGCAATGGTGTCTGGCAACCAGTTCTAGAATGTTCTTAGGAGATGGCCATTCTAGTGTCTCCAGTGCAGGACAGTCAGTTCCTCCTCTACTGAAACCTCTGAATACTTTATTCATCACTACTTGAGGACCTGGATTGTATTGACAATCCTTCTGTTTGGACATTTATAGTTTTGGCCTCTAATTTGTTATGCACATTAACTGGTTTTATCACAATATGTTGCAACATTTTTATGTTGTTCCAATTGGTCTGATTATACATAGGGCAATGTTAACCTACAATTCCCCTAAGGCTGCTCAATTAATTCATACCCTCATTTTGTTTCCACAGCTCAATGCTCTGCTTGTTTATTACGGCTGAACAGTAAGGCTCTTGCTATTGTATTGAGCTATTTTTGATAATTTTCTCTAATTTGAAGTTTTTGTTTATTTTCTGAGTTTTATACAGGGATATAGTTCAAAGATTTTACAGGTACCCTTTCAGGAGGAGGTAGTGTTTTTCTATTCTTACTTAAGCTCTGCCAGATGTACAAACATACAAAAATGCCAGCAGATGAAGGCACTAAGATCTATAGAGTCTGCTCGAGTTTGCAGCCATCCAATTTTACTCAGTAGTTGCTCCTCCTTTTCCAGCAGTAATGCTCCCTTGATCCTGCCCCACTCCTCTTAAAATTGCCCACTGACTTCAATGATGCACCTTCCTCTGGAAGTGCATTCACCTGCACTTCTTGAATGGAGATGATGGGTACTACTATAGTGGTACCCTGTAACTGGGGAATGCACATCGAGCAGCCTTGTTACTGTCAATGCATTTCTTAATCCTCTGATCTCTTGCCTGGATAATCCCCCTTTTCTTTGTTTTGGTCCTTATTGTTCTACTGGGGTGAGGGTGAAGTGTGGGTTTTTCCACTAAAGGTTGTACAGCAGTGGTTAGATGGGGATTTTCTCAGCCTCATCACGGGCATAATGGTAAGGAGTAGGCACCAGGCTTGGGTAGTATCTTTTACTTAGCTGTTAAATTGGTTACTGGTTTTTGCTGTTTTGTAATCATTATCTTTGGGTTAGTGGGTTTTTCTCTGGCTGGCTGATTTTTGAGGGCGACGTTATCTCATGCATCATGGGATTTCAAGCATGGAGGTTATTTATTTTGATTTAAATGGCTAATGCTCCTAATGTCATAACATGGAATATTAAGGAGGGAGGAGAGATGATCGTAAGAAATTTGTTATTTTATGACATTTGAACACCCTTTCTCCTCACATGGCTTTCCTTCTAGAAACTCACATACTTCTAACTAGATCCAGATTTTCACAAATCATGAGTGGGACAGGCTTTTGGGCGGGCAATAGCCCCGCCGGAGGGGTGGCTATCCTTATGGCTAAAACCCTGTCATTCATTTCTCTCAATGAGGTACAAGACTCCATGAGCAGGTATTTATTTATACAGGGCAAACTGGACCACATAGAATTAGTACTCAGTGTTATTTATGGCCCCAATCTTGATACACCTACTTTTTCCTGGTTTTAGCTTCAGCACTGGCCCCTTTCTGTCACCTTTCCTTAATTATTGGAGAGAAATGGAACCTTGTATTTGCAAACGACCTGGACAGAACTTACAAAACTCAAGCAGGGTTGTCCCTGGCTCAGCAAGCCTTCAGAGAGTTTATATAACTGTTGGGTCTCATTGACCCTTGGAGACTTCTCCATCCTTCAGATCTGGATTATACTTTTTCTTGGCCCCTCACAAACTTCTTTTCAGGACTGATTTTTTCTTAGTTACCCAAACCTGTTACCCTTTTGCTGAATTGCCAAATACAAGACTGTGTTTTGACTGACCACTCTCCTGTGGTCCTTTCAAAAGATCCTCCCACCTGAGGGTTAAGCCCTACACATGGTCCTCGATAATTTACTCCTGAAAGATTTGGCCACTGTATTCCATTTTATATCTTTTGATCCCACTCTATTCAAGAAAACCAGGGTTCACTGCAGGCACATGATGTGCTCTGGGTGCGCTCAAGGCGACTTGAGGGGTAAACTTATTCAATTAGCATCAACCCATAAAAAGAAACAGCTAACTCAAGTAGAGGCCTGGCACCATAGAATCTTTGAGTTGGAAAACATTTGTCCAGTACTACCTCTGACACTATACAGAATGAATTAACCCACCTTAGGGCATAATATTCAGCCTATCTTTTAAAGAAAACTGACAGCCTCATGCACTTTAAAACCACTTATATAGGACAGGACAATATGGCTGGCAAGCTCTTGGCCCTCCATTTAAAACAGTGATCAGCTTATCTATGGATTTTGTCCCTAATTGACCCTAAGACTGGGTCTATTACTTGTGATGCTAAGGCGATGACCAGTATCTTTCAGGATTTTACCACAAGTTATATTCCGCTCCCTCCCTGACCTGTTCTCAGCTACTATATTGACTGAGTTCTTGGATTCTGTCCAGCTTCCTCGTTAACCAAAGCCCAGCAAAATAAAGCTATGTGGTCCTGTATCAGAGCTGGAAGTAGTTACAGCAATATCTGCCCTCCTTTGGATAAAGCCGGCCCTGACAGTTTTTCACCCTTTTCTATAAAGCTTTTAAGGAAGGACTGACTCTGTTGCTTCAAAATTATTCAACTTTGGGGCACATCCCAGCCAAAGAAATATCGCTACTTGGAGGCTCAGATTGTCCTTCTCCCTAAACTTGAAAGGACTCCTGCAAACCTGAAACTACTAGCCTATTTCATTGTTAAATATAGACGCGGTTATTTGCCAAAATCTTTGCTTCCTGCCTGGCTCAGGTTTAGATGGTCTTTTGACCCAAAACAGGCTGACTTTGTGGTGGGCTGTAACCCTAGTGACCACTTCAGTAAATTGTTTCACCTCTTCTCGGCATTCAGGGATCCCCGATGACACTGTGCTTGCTTCTCTGGATGCCGAGAAGGCATTTGACCATGTGGAGTGGTCTTATCTCTGAGGTTCTTAATAGATATGGGCTCTCCACTGAATCTATTTGAAGAATTCAGATACTATATACACTCAGCCTTCTGCTTGTATCTTATGTAATAATGAGTTATCAGAGGTGTCCTCCTTGTCCAGAGGGATGCATCAGGATGCCCCATCACCATTTAATTTAATCTCTATCTAGAACCTTTGCTCATAAGATAAAGTTATCAAAAGAAGTCCAGGTGTTAAAATTGTAGCACTTGAACTGAAATTGTCAACATTTGCTGATGACATTCTCTAGTAAATTTCAAATTGGCGATCTTCCTTCCTACAGTACCACAAAATACCTCCCAATTTAGTTCATTTTCTGGCTATAAATTAAACTTGCATAAATTGGTTGTTCACCCTGTCACCCCTCTGTTCAAGCGAGGACATCTCTAGGCTGGGGTTACAGTGGAAGCCTAAGGCTCTTTTATACTGGTATTAGGATATCTTGGGACCTAAGTCAATTGAAATCTCACAATTTGGACCCTGTCCTCAAGCAAATACAGTTAGATCTTTGTAGATGGTGTCACCTCCTTGTGGTTGTGGGGTAGGGGCCAACATTATTAAAATGAATATCATACCATGCATTTTATATCCCTTAATATGCTTAACATATTTCTTCTGAAAACTGGTTCTTGTAATTACACTCTTTGTTCGGGCATCCTCTAGTTAAATAAATCTTAAAGGAGAACCTTCCTAAAACTATGCAGGCCATGCCTGCTGGAGGTCTTCAGTTACCAAATGCTGTTTTTGTTACTATTTATCTATGCATGGGTTAAACACTTATGGTGGTTCACCCAGATCTTAATACTCCATCTCCACCTATTTGGTACAATATAGAACTGTCCTTACCCATAAGTACCAGATTTCTTTACCATTCTTACTGTTCATCCCCATATCTAGTTTACCTAAAGAACTGACGATACTCAGTTGTGCGTTACACATGAACCTATGGCCAACTTTTGCAGGCTTTTAAAACTCTCACACTTAAGAGACCTGAAGCCAGCTTTTGCTCTATAATCCCAGTCTATGGATATCAAGTAATCCATTACCAGAACGCCAGTGGTAGGCCTAAAATATGGCAACATTCGGACTGATACAAGGAATAAAGTAATTACATTTTCTGAATTTCTGATTGAATTCTCTTGCTCTGCTTCTTATTTTTTAAATATGCACAAGTTCATCATTGTTTATCATCTTACCTGGGCTCACCCCATGGTCAGCTGAAGCTAGCTCACTTTTTCACAAATTAGCTTTGCATGCTCTTTGAGGTAAAGCTATATCCAGTATTTATCAAGAGGCTGGCCATCAGGTCTAGATGCTAGTTTCACCCACAGCCTTTTGCTGGAAAATGCATTAATATTAATCGTCCAGACCCTAATTGACTAAAATTTTGACAGATGTGTATTGTCTCATCAAGCAAGATCATCTTCGCTAATTCAAGTTAAACATTTTTCATGATCTTTATTACTCTCCTTTCAAGTTATTTAAAATGGGCAAGCTAGACTCTCCTAAATATGAATTTTGTGAACAAGAGGATGGCACATT
The DNA here is from genome assembly GCA_016271365.2 of Neoceratodus forsteri. Lineage (NCBI taxonomy): Eukaryota > Metazoa > Chordata > Ceratodontiformes > Ceratodontidae > Neoceratodus > Neoceratodus forsteri. The sequence goes on from CM028134.1 coordinate 954,265,567, forward strand.
ATTTCATGATTTGAGTTGCCCCAGGGTTAAATCTCTTTGGACCATGGTTCAGAAAGCATTGTCACCACTGTTTGATTACTCCTCTTATTTCACAAAGGAAATCTGTCTTTTGGGAGACTATTCGGCTGTCCTCACAGTGCAAGAGAAATCACATATGGCTTTGATCTCTAGTTTCTAAATTGGTAATTATGAGACATTGGAAAGGGATTGGACGCCACTTACATGGAATGGCTCCAAGAATGTATCTGTGCATATAATGCAGAGTGTAATAGCCCTTCCAACCATGTGGAGTGCAAGTTCCAGGCCTGTTGGACCTCTCTATATTCTTATATTAAGCTAAACACCTAGGTTAAGTAATATTATCTTTTGCACCTCTCACCCAGCCTAAGCTAGCTAGAGAGTATTGATTTGGTAGGGGACTCATCTTAGCAGTAGAGCCCAAGGTTTCTGTGGTTCATCTTGATACCTTATACTTGTATGAGATGGTGTGGTGTGAGAGGATAGGGTGGGAGGGATGAAGGGGAGAGGGTTGTTTTTGGTTTGATTGTTATTGTCTATGTTCAAGCTTGTTTTGCTATTCCTTGCTGCTCCCAGTTTTAATCCCTCTTATTTTCCCTAACTGGCTTTATAGTTGTTTCAGGGTTGTTAGAATAATAATAATAATAATAATAATAATAATAATAATAATAATAATAAACTTTATTCCACTTAAGCTCCTTTCAGAATGTCAAGATGCTGTACAACAAAATTAAAACAACAATAATAAAATCAGCAAACACACTGATAAAATAGTCTGACGGGTCCCTTCATTTCATGCCACTAAAGGTCTGAAGCCATGAAAAGTTTTCAACGCTTGTTTGAACTCCCCACAGTCGTGCATTCCTGCAGCTGATGGGGTAGAGAATTTCAGAGGATAGGGGTCGTGTAGATAAATGCACAGGCTTCAAAAGATCTTAAAGACACCTCGGAATCTTCAGCAACCTTCATCAGCCAAACAGAGCTGTCGCTTCAGGAAGTAGGGTACAAGCTCTCTCAAGAAGTTGGGGCCAAGTCCAAGTAGGGCTGTATAAGTCAGCAAACCAACTTTAAAGGTGATCCACCACCAAATCAGCAGCCAATGCAGACTCCAGACAGCACAGGGGTGATATGGGAGGATAGAGAAGTCCCCATCAACAATCACGCTGCAGCATTCTGCACTAGCTACAGGCAGTGGATATCAACCCCAGGTAGCCCTAAGTACAGGAGTTGCAATAATCAAGACACAAGGTCACAAAGGCATGGACCAGTGTAGGCAGATCCCCAGATGGAACAAGGTGCTTGATCCTGGTGATGTTCCTAAGATGGTAAAGGAAGACTTGATGACTGCCAACATCTGAGACCGTAGTGTCAGCCCATCATCAAGCACCACCTCCAGATCTCACACCCATTAAGAGGTAAGGATCTTGGAGCCCCCCAGACAAGTCCAGAGGGTTGACAGAACCTCATCCCTGAATCCAGCAACATGAGTCCACAACCATCACCTTGGTCTTTCCCATGTTCAATTTTAGCCAATTCAAATTCATCCAGTCCTGGATTTCATCAAGGCAGTTGTTAAATATTGAGAGAGCACTATGCTGGTCAGGTGAAAAAGACAGGTAGAGCTAGGTATCATCAGCATAGCACTGAAACCTCAGCCCATACCATCTTACATTGTCTCCGAGGGCAGCATGTACACTGCCAACAACATGGGGACAGCACTGAGCCCTGAGGGAGCACACATGACAGAGAAAGTGGGTCAGAGAAAAGATCCCAGACACCACTCTCTGAGTTCTGCCTGTGAGGAAGGATGTAAACCACCTGAGAACTGTACATGTCAGGCCACAGATAGACCTCAGACACCCAAGCAGCACCCATGGTCCACAGTGTCAAAGGCTGAGGAGAGATCAAGGAGTACCAAGATCAAATGGCTTCTCCAATCTCTTGCCATCAGGAGATCATTGAGCACCCGAACCAGCGCAGTCTCAGTACTGTGTCTCTTTCAAAAATGGACTTTAGAGGTTCATAGATGTTATGAATGGTCAAGTGATTCTCCAACTGTAACGTAACTACTTTCTCAATAACCTTCCTATAAAGAGGAGGTTTGAGATTGGTCTGTAGTTGGCCAGAGAGTCCAGGTCCAAAGAAGCCTTCTTCAGGAGGGGTGTTAGCACCACCTCCTTCAGGGAGCTTGGGAACTCACCCAAATCAAGGGAGCACTGGACTATCTGTACCAGGACTGGGCCAATAATATCACAATAACTCATAATCAGGGATGTTGGGCCCAGGTCAAACTACAGTATGTGGGACGCATACTCTGGACAATCCGTGTAACATCCATGAGCTCTGGCAGGTCAAAGGTACTCCAGGAAGCACAAGGTGAGGTGACTGGACACTGATCAACAGCATTCCCCACAGAGTGAGTGAAGAGGATCTCCGACCTGATGTCAGCCACCTAATTTGCAAAAATTGAGCAAGCTCATCGCAGTCTACTTGAGAAAAAGCTCTTTGGAGCTCCAGATAGGCTGGGTTGCACAGCCTGTCCACAGTTGAAAGAGTTGAACTGGTCAGTCTTGAGCAGCAGCAATCACCCCAGACAGAATTCTGCCTTCTTATGGGAGATTGCTGATTGGTAGAATAGTAATGCTCTATCAATCTAAGGTGGTCATCCTCCAAGGTGAATTTCTGTGAGTGCCACTGTAACCTTCATCCTAGGTCACCGCAACTCCCTCAAGGACCCATCAAACCAGGGGCCTGAGGCGAAGAGAGGAATATGAACAGGACAGGAGCAATCGAGTTCAGGGCCTTGAAATGGCCTTGTTATAGGCCAAGACCAGAGTCTCTGGACTCAAGCTGGCCACAGGAAATTTGAGATGTCGATCATCGCTGCTAGGGCTCTCAGGGCTTACATTCCGTAGTGAAGTGTAATTGACCATCTCCATTAGGGACAGGCCTCCGGAGGAGGGCACAAAAGTTGAAGCTCACAGTGTAGTGGATCAGAACAACTGACAGGTTTCACCCCAAATCAGAGCTTCAATCCCCAGGAGAAAAAACAAAATCAGGGAGTGACCATGTTTATGGGTAGCAGAGGTAACAATTTGTGTAAGGCCCAGCAATGTCATCAGCAGAAGTGCTGTCAAATTAGAATTAATCATTGACCAGGCGTTAAAGTCACCCAAAACCATCAGTATGGGAGACTCAAACACCATGTCGACCATGAAATCTGCTACTTCCTGTAGGAATCACTTCTCATCCCAGGGTGGATGGTAGATGAGAGCTATCCTACAACCTCACACTTGTTACCACAGTACACTCAAAAGATTTGGTCTCCTCAACTGGTATACTTGTGAGGCCCAACTCAGTCTTGAAACAGACCACCACCACCCCCTACAGTCCAATATCGACGGTGTATCACGAGTACCCGCGAATTGCAGCCTCAACGTGGGGCCAGAATTTTCATCCAGCCAGGTCTCGGTGATGCAAGCCAGATCAATTGTTCCAACAAGGTCTGCAATAATTGCAGTCTTATTCTTAACAGATCTGGCATTGCATGACACCACTGAGTTGGACAGGTTTCAAGGGCCACCCCGCTACTTGCCAAATGTGGTGGTGCCCTTGGCATGGGGATTAGACATGGCGAACCATGTTCCAGGATCCATTTCACCCAGGGCGCCTTCTAGGCCTAACTACCCCCGATGTGAGAGACCCATTCTTTCATCCTCTCATAACCGCACCCCTCCTATGAACAATACCCAGTGCATGACAGCACGGGTAAGTTGACAACATCAAAGGTGGGGGAACTGTGGAGGTCATGGAAGGCAGAGGAAGAATAGTGCATGATCCGGGGAAGGGCTACACATTCCAACAGGCAGACCAAAATCAAAATAAGCAAAACAAAAGCAGCAGACCCAAAAGAGACCCCAGACAAGCAATAATAAAAATACCCAACCCAAACACTAAACAAAATAAATAAATAAATATACCAACCCAAAACAAATAATAAAACACAGTTAAAAGATAAATCTTTCCTCACACTACATGGCTATTTCAATCCAACACTTGACTCATGGAAAAAAACAGAAAAAATAATAACAGAAAATAAAATCTCCTGCAACCCCTCTCACTGGATATGCAGAATGTAAAGAGAACTCTCCAGGCCTTCTCACAGCCTGGGAGTAGTAATAGTTAGGGCAGTCTCACTGCGAAGGTTGGAAGTCCAATGGTCTGCTCACATTAAGTCAAAAACAGTTCGAACCGAAAGTCTCTTTCAAAAACAAACAGAAAATAAATAAAGTTTGGATGCCCAGGTTCTCTCTCGCCACCAGGGAATACCAAGAATAAGGACACTCTCACTGTTCAAGACACAGAAGTTCAAGGTCTGGCTATAATTCCAGAGCAAAGTTAGAAGTAATTCAGAAAGGTGCAGGCAGTCAAATGAAGAATCCAAACTCTATTAAAAAGGACAAAACAAACATATGCGGGTAGTATTATTCCGGCAGGATATCCTGGGTCAGCAGTGAAAAGCAAGTGGGACCCACAAAACTCCATCCACAGAGACCACTGCCAGAAATATTCACTGCTACCACTTCGATTCCCAGTTAGTGACCACTCAGTAGCCAACCCCCAGGACCTAGGAGAACTACAGACTGTCAACCAGCTCCCTGGCTGATCTAAAGCCCGGTCCCCCATGTGGCATCTAATCTGGCTATAGGTCACCAGAAGATGTCAGGCCCACTTGCAGTTCCAACAACCGACCCCCACCAAAGTCAAATTCAGAGCCCACAGGCTCAGGACCTGCTCCAATGATCAGGCTAGGTCATGCAAGCAGCCGAAGGTCACAACCTCAGCTAGTCCAAGAAGCGGAGGATCTTCCCATGGACAAACTCCACTTCAGTAATACATTATTATAGCACAGCTCCTCCCAGTAATCTTGCTTTTCCTCAGCTTTGAATAACTCAACACAGACAAAGGCAAATGGATGGAAACAGTAAATCTGTTTCTACACCAACATATATTAAGCAGGGTTTAGCAGGGCAAATTTAAATGACACAGATCCCTTTTGTATCTGGGGTAACGGGACTGTTTGAGCGTCCTTAGTGTAAACTACAAGGATGATCTAAAATTCAGATAACGTGCAGAAACTAACTACCTCACCCAAAACCCTAACTAACTAATAAATCTAAGCTAAGCAATGCAAAATGAGCAGGAGAACAAGAAAACGGCAGAATAAATGAATAAAAGGCAAAGTAAAAACTCAGTTGCAGAGTGTAACTTGCAGCGGCCACCATTATGATATTGGGTTTCTGTCTTTGGTTTCTCTTATTGAAATTTAATAAAATAAAGTTAATTTCAAAATAAAATCCACTCCCAATTCAGATATTTTCGAAGTCAACGATTGCTTCTGGATCCCCATGAACTGAAAATCTTTGTTTCTGCCAATAAACCATGTAATTCACATTCATTCCTTCATTGTGAAACAAGACCATAATAGTTTTCTGCACAGGTTTAGACAAGAGAATCGCCACAAATGGTATCCATAGTAATGTATTCTTTAAAGTGTGATATTTTACCCAAAATCTTTCCAGAGCATCTGTCATTTTGAAGCTCACATCAAAGGTGGCTTCACCAGACATGTGAATCAGAGCATATAGTACTGTATATTTTGTTTGCAAAAATCTCAGAGAAACTTTTAATAATGTTCTAGCCAGAAAACTCTGAAGGTGCCTCATCCATACCTCCTGTGTATCGTAAATGCACTGCATTATGTTGTTTGAGTGAGATAAACTGGACTATGGAAAAGAGAATCATACAGTCCAGGGTTTATTTTATTCACAGTGAATAAAGGAGTCTCAGGAGGAATGTACAGGGCTTTACTGGTAGATGGTGTTGGTTCTTCATGTCTAGTGGAAATAGTTCCCAATACCACAGATTCATCACTGAACTCGTATCAGCCTCAGTGGGTTTCATAAAATCAGTCAATTGTGTTGGGGGAGGGGTGCTGTCTTTGTGTTGCCAATGCATAGAGCAGGATTTTGAGTGAACTGTAACTCTGCAGGAAATTCCAAAAGTTTCTCCCTAGTAGGGATAGCATTCCTGCAATATTTAAATTGATTTTGCGAGTTTTGCAGATGCCTTTTTCACATATTATACCATTGCTGCCCATACTTCAGATTTAAAGCTGTAATTTGTTTTGTAAAAAACTGTCATAGTCATTTTAATTTATGTTTTATCAGCACTGTGTCCTCCAGTTTTCTGTGTGAAGCCACACCCTTAGAATGATGCCATGCAAGGGAAATGTCATTGTTTTACAGCACCCAGGAAGTATGAGTAAACTATAATGTTGATGTAAATATTAGTTACTTAGAGGTGCAGTCTCTTATTTTAGGTTGGTGACTGCACCTCATATGTAGATGTACATAGCAAGGCATTGGGGGTACAATAAGAAGTTGTTTTCAATTCACTTGCTGTGAGGTGCAGTCTTATATTTCTGAAGTGGTTTCAACAATAAAAGCTCTCATATGTTTATTTTCAAAACAAGGCATTGTGCATATAGTAGCTAGCGGACATGATTTCTTTACTGAGAGATATAGTCTCCTATGTCAGTAGTGTGGATGTCTGCAATACCAAGACTGACCAATAGAGGTCTCTGTTTCAAAACATTGCTTAAAACATTATTTCCCTTGCATGATGTCACACTTGGAAGTTGCAGCACTGAGAAAAAAAATGGACTGGTTATGTAGATGAAACAGAGCACAGAAATAAAACCATTCACTTTATGGAAAAATAGCACTTTTCGGCAGTTTGAATGTTAGAGATTGAATCACAACTTCTACAGGTTACTACTGTTTAATACTCCCATTTGCTGTGGCAAACCTCACAACATTACTTTAACTATGTGCCATGATCAGTTTGTAAAGTAGTAGTAATTGAAACAGTGCCAGCTGGCAGGCAATCATCTGGCAGTAGCATTCATATCTGAGATGACCCTAAGACGCATGTACCAGTTTCAGTCAAGCACTCCCAGCCTGCTGCTGCTAGTGCCCCTTCCACAGACCATCACTGTCGGTCTGTTTTATTTTTGTTGCAAAGAGGAGAGTTTGTTTTAGGCCAAACTGACATTGGCTTGTACTTGCCATTCCGACAGCACTCCACTAGTCAATGGTACAGCTTCCTGAGCAGGGTGGGCAGTGACAGTTTTCACAGAAATCTCCCTTTTTCATTGTCTTCACTGCTGTAGAAACACTGGTCAGCGCTGAAACTGGGTGCTGAGTGGTGCCAACACTTTCTGACTTGCTGACTGTCAGTTCCTGTGATGATACTGCATCACTGATAGTCAGCTGAGTCAGTTTGGCATTTGGGAGCTGGCATTCTTTCAGTCTGTCACTTTCCATATGCAATTTAAAAAGCTCCTCTTGCAATTTCTTTCTTGTGGATACGTAAAGGATTCTTCCTCAGCTTGAGAAACACTCAAATGTTTGGTTCCTTTGTCACTTGTTTTGAAAACTCTGAGTGGTAAGGAGTCTCTGTGATAGACATACTGGTATACTCAGGTCCAGAGACATCTTTCAGATCCTTCAAACCAGGACTGTTCTCCATCATCAGCTGGATAGGTTCCTGATTAATTCCAGCAATTTGGTTGGTCTCTAACAATGCCGAGACAGGGAAGGGGACCTGCCTCCAGCTCCAAGGCATCCATCAAATCTTCTTCCTCACTGGAGGAGTGGCCATGTTGGCTGCATGCCAGAAACAGCCAGAGTTTCCCACTACAGGACGAGTAGGGGAATTTTTATTAATACTCACAAAGCAAATCATAATAATAACATGTTAACATCACATCCTAAATTATAGAAACTTGAACAGAATAATAAAATTACTCAAAGAATTGTTAAAACCTAACCCTTTTCTCTCTGCATTTTTCATAGAGAAATGGACATTACTCTACCTAGTGATTATAGATCAAAATTAAACAATCTAACCTAAATTAAAATAGACATAGTGGCCCGGATATTCAAACTGCACCCAAAGAGTGCACAACAGCAGGAGCAAGCGTAAGTCCACTGCGCCCATGCACAAGAAGTGCGATATTCAAAACTGGGCAGGTCAAGATGCGCCTGCAGGACAAGACTGAATATCATGCCACCTGTGCAATAGCACAACCAGGGATGTGCAGTTGCGCATTTCAGATGTGCCATAGCGCAACACAGGGATGCTCAGTGGAGCAGTCCAGGTGCGCCATAGCGCAAACAGGAATGCCCAGTGGAGCAGGGCAGGAGTGCAACAGCACAACCAGAGATGTGCAGGGACAGGATGCAGGGCCCACCACCCATGCCACAGATGGGCAGAGGAGCACACAGCAGAACAGACATCACCCCCACACCCCATGCACTGCACAACCGGTGGAGAGCTGGAATAACCACCGCCCATGGATACCAGCAACCAACCCACAGCCGGGCCATGGTGCCCCATCGCACCCCTGGCAAGCTGTGACTGGCACACAAGGAGGGCTGACCACCCCATGCCACACCATCCCACCAATGAAGAGCATACCCTGCACCACGATCTGCATACACCCTGCCCAGGAGTAGCACCCAACAGTGCAGCACACCCCATGCATGCCACCACCCCCACTGTGACAATGCAACCCTGTGCACCACAGAACCATGCAAGGCAGCCCCACCATGTGCACCCTGCAGCAGGTGGCAGCAGACAGCGATGCAACAACTGCATACACAGTGCCACCCTGCATGTCCCCCAGAGGTACAGCTGAGAGACCGACCATGTGTCGGCACACGAGGTACCCACATGCAACAGGACATACCCCTGACCCCACCACCAGCATTACAGCACCCTGCACACCCTCCCAATGACACATCCCATCCCAGCACTGGCCACAACAGCCAACATAGGCACACACAGTGTTGCATGGAAGCATGCGCCACACAGGATGCAACACAGTGCATGGACAAACACCCACCCATACCCAAGGTCACACCAACACAGGGACACAGTAGTGGGTCAATCCAGCCACTGGTGTGTGGCCACAGCAGCTGTGTACACACAGTCAGCACCCTACATGGCACAGGTGTGCCAGCCATCCTGCACAGGCACCATGAAGCTGTATGCCACCAGCATGCAGCCGAGCACAAGTGACAGACAGTGGAGCACATCCCCTGCAACAGACACAAGTGACAGCATGGAGGGGGACAACAACAGCAGAGGCCACAGTGCCACCAGAGGCAGATGTGCACCATACTGGGACGGATACAACCTGGCATTGTGCCGGTACAGTGGTTGTCCAGCATGGACAGCCACCACTGACATGCCAGCAGACCGTGCATATCACAAACATGCAAGGGTGTCAGCTGCACAGGCCATGGACGGTCTGACAGGTGCCATGCACACAGTGCATGCACTGTGGACCACTGCACAGGCATCCAGTGCATAGAGAACAACACACAAACCACAGATAGTGACTGATCCCCACCCACACCATAGGTGGTTCCCTTCCGGACACACACACATGCCCATGCTTGCACCACCCTGATGCCATGCACACTGCAGCTAAGCACCTGTAGCCCACTGCAAATCAGAGACCACCACAGTTGTCATAACAAAATGTATGTATTAAAAATTATAAACACTCAAACATATTTACAAATATATACAAGGGTGGGGAGAAAGGGCCACAACCAGGTGGGGGTGGGCATGGATAGGGTGTACAAATGGGAGAGGGAAGAAGGGGTGTGAGGGGTGGGTCCAGGGGGTTAGGTGTGTCAGGGGTCATGGAGGGCCTATTGTCTTCTCTCTCCACTCCTGTGGCACCTCCAGGTACTTCTCCTCTGGACCCCATGCCGATCCATCTTCTCCAGCAGTGCCAGGGATGCCCGTGCCAGCTGCAGCAGCTCCTGCATGCCCCGTTCTAGGGCCATCCAGTGTTGTCCACCTAGGACAAGGGCAGAGTCAATACGTGTGACTGTCCAGCCCCCTGCAGCCCACCCATTGTGCATGGCATTACAGCCGTGTGCCATGCCCCTGTGATGGTGTGCGACCACCCACAGTGACCACGTCCACAAGACCTGCCTACCCAGGCACCCACAGCCATGCGGACTGCTGCACACCGCCGCCCATGTCCTGCACATCACCACAGTGGCTGTACAGTGACATGGCTATGCTGATGCAAAGGCAGTGGCACAGCCATGTACCAGTGCATGCATGGACCACCATTGATGCACTCCCTGACATGCAGTGCCACTGGAAAATGCTGACTGTAAAAAGTTGCGTGCATGGCAGTGATGTCAAAGGATGGTGGCCATGCCCCACTGCCAGCCCTGTTACACAGCATGCAATAGTAATCATGGATGTAAGGCACTCACCATTATCAGGCTGGTCCCTGTGCCTCTGTGGTCCAGCATCTCTCCCGCCTGTTGGTCCTCTTGGCGGCACCTCCTCTCCCTCACCCACGGCGCCCTCTGGGCCTAAGGTGCAAACATGGAGAGAGGAACATCAGTACAATCCGTAGCAAAGTCCCCCACCCCTGGTGTGAAATCCCACACAGCCATACCCATCCACCCCCACCCCGATACCACCACCATGGCCAACACTGGACGGCCCCCCATGTGCCGGACACATGCAACCGTGATACCCGTATGGACGCTAACAGTGTATGGATGGGGCACCTACCTGGCCATGGCACCGTGCCCCACCTGGCATGCCCACAGGTGGGCAAGCCTGTCCGGTACCTGTGCTGGAGGTCCCTGTATCAGTGGTGACACTTTGGCCATGTGCCCGATTCCGTGGCCTCCTCCAGTGCCACTGCCATCTCCTCCCATACTGCATTCCTGACCCTGTCCAGGGATGCATCTCCATAAAGTGACCCAGCATGGGGCCTCTACTATGGCCACCAAATTGGCCAGCTTCACCTGGCTCCAAACAGCAGCCTCCTCCGTGCCATCTCTAAAGCTGGTTGAGTCCAAATAGCACTCTGTAGCATGGTCCACCACATGCAGATGCTGCACGGTACAGCACTGCCATTCCCTATCATGCTGTCACTGAACAGTGTGACAGTGGTGCACCGCAGCGGACGCATGGTGCCTAGGGGCAAGTTGGGCACAGGGTCAAGGGTCTCGTGCACAGACCGTCTGTGCGATTGGTACTCATATGTGTGATGCGATTGGTGCCTGTGTGCCACCTCCTGTAGTGGCCTACCACGCTGTGGCTCCAGTGCACCCACGGCACCCCAGTGTCACAGCGCCATATGTGAACAACAGTAGCGCCACTGGCACAATGGTGGCCATGCCCTGCATTGCCTCCCGCACACAGCACATCAGCAGCGTAGCAGGCATCTGCGCCATCATCTCAGGCATGCACAGTTTGGTGTGTACTGCGATGTCACAGAAATGCGCCTTGCCTGAGCATCGCTCAACACAATTGCGCAAAGCACAACAGCACGATATTCAGCTGACATATGCAAATCGGCTAATCAGTCATTCAAAGGCAGATACTGCATTTGCATCCACTTAAAATTGCACCTCACCTCATTTGCATGCGTATGCCTATAAAATGTGACATTGGGCCACACTGGCCACAGTCGGTTATTGCAGTCTATTGTGGTGAGTTGCATGCTGTTTGGGAGTGTGTACTGTGGTGTGTGGGACATGCATGGACTGCACAGTCACAGGTAACACCTGTCATTCTCACAGGATGAATAATGAGTGATCATGAGGTGGAGGAAGAGGAACAGAGACCTGGGAGGAAGAGAAGACCTAACTTCACAAAGGCAGAAACAGATGCCCTGTTTGAGGCCTACTCGACCAGGAGCCGCTGCTCAGCGGACGGCAGGGAACACCACAGGCCCGTGCTGCTGCATGGGAAGAGGTGGCACATGCTGTCAACCTGTATGGCAGCCACCAGCAGTCCATGCAGGAGTGCAAAAGAAGATGGGCACAGACAGGCGAGGATTAAGGACAAGGTGGCTGCCATCAGGGAAGCACAGTCTGCTACTGGTGGGGACAGACAGACGTGCAACACCTGACCCCACAAGAAAAGCGGGTTGCTGGCAGCATGTGGCGTTGTGCCATCGAGGGTGTTCCAGGTGGTGGATTCCAGATGAGTGGTAGCCCATCACTGCATGGTAGGTCCTGGTCTGTCAATGGGGGAGAGGGTAGGGCAGATAAATTAATGCTACTGTGTTCCCTTACAGCTCCTGAGTGTCTACATGGGTCAGCGGTGGTGGGCTTGTCCACTGAGGGTGGTACCATGGAGATAGAGGAGGGCCCATCCACCTCCACAGGCATACGAGGTCAGGGCAACAGTGGGCCCACCTGGACGTCCGGACTGATGTTGTGGAGCAGGTGTCAGCGTCCATGGATGCCAGCATGCTGAGATTCAGGCTGGTGCCGGATGAGTCACTGATGATGATGGAGCTCACTTCATGGACAGCGATACGTGTGGACCACAGGATGGCCACACAGCAGGTGACATCATGGGCATGGCTGTGGGTGGTGCTGCCATGGAGGTCTGCGTGACATCACAGTCCCAGCTCTGCCCTGTCTGCACCAGTGGGCAGCACTGGTGTGTGTCCAGGACAGTGGGGCTGTTGCGGCCACTGCAGCAGCACCGTTGAGCCCTGGAGAGTGGCAGCTGGAGGCACAGTGTCAGCAGTCAGCCAATGGCCATGGGGGTACAGTGTCAGGGGCAGCATCGGTGCACTGCCTGTGGACATGCCCAGGCCTGGCCCTGGTGTGCAGCACCCACCCTCAAGGGGTGCTGCCCATCAGGGCCGTGAACACCATGAGGGACAGCATGCTGATCAGGCAGATGACCTCTAGAAGAGCACACCTGCATACCCAAGATTCAGTCAATCAGCAGGTGTGGCTTGTGAAGGCAGTGGATGCACTGTGTGGCTCTGCACCAGGCAGAGGAGTGGCGAGCAGAGACACCGCTTGCTCCTGGCAGGGATGGACCGGATGCTGGAGGATGTGACTGCTGCCATTGACAGGCAGACACAGGCAATCACAGCTGTCATGGCCACAATGGGCACACAGTTATTTGCCCATGCATCGCAGACACAGTGCAGTGCAATGCCACCCCTGTTCCTGGCATCGCAGACACCCTCCTTGTTGACACCAGGTTCAGCTGTGGACATCCTGAGCACGCCTGGTGCAGGCATGTTCGGTGTGCTGCAGACCCCCCGCGCGAGCATGGTCGCGTTCATGCAGCGAACCCTGGGGACCATCGGTGCCACCCCATGAGGCCATTGGTCAGCCTGTCACTGCTGGCGGTCTCGGTGGGGCCATCCATGCATCCGTGGTGGCCGTGGCACTGTGGCGCATGACTGACCTGTCTCCCACCATGGCTACCATCTGATGCTGCCCTGTGTGCATTGTGTTGTTGAATGTGCAATGCACAGGTGGGTACCCGGCCCTGCACGCACACACACAATCCATCTGCACACCCTCCCAGCTGCTGTCCACTGTGGCATGTGCATGATGATGCCTGCATTGCACTGTCCACCACTCTGCAATGGTGCCCAGCGTCTGACACATGCACAATGACAGGCACTGGGTGTGGTGGCTGTGGACATGTGTGTGGCTAGGGTGGTGGTTGGGTCGACGTGCCTCCTACCCTTTGTGCATGTTTTGTGAGGTGTGTGTGTGTGTGTGTGTGTGTGTGTGATGCGTGCTGTGTTAGACCTTGCCCATCCCTGATGGTGTGTGCGGTTCCATGCTCGCCAGTTCCTCAACGACATGCACCCCTGGGGTTTGTCCATGCATGTTTGTGGGTTGTGCCTTGCCACTGGTGGTTGCACATGGCCCCATGACTTACCTGGGTTGGTTGAAGTGCTCCTCTGTGATGGTGTCCCAGTGCAGCTGTGCCATCCGGTTCAGTCGGGGGTCCCTTCAATGGAAACGTGCCTTCAGCATCCCGAACACCTGCTCGATGACATTGCATGTGGTGGCATGTGGCTCATTGTAGCATTGCTATGATGGGGTTGCAGGCCACCGTAAGGTGTGAGCAGCCAGGATGGAGTGGGTATCCACTGTCACCTGTGTAGAGGGTGGACATTAGTTTGGTGATCAGTGTCACCCTGCCTTGGGCCATCTAGGCCAATACCCATGTCATCTCTGTCTATGCCCTTCCCAAGCTCCATGTCTTTCAGCGTGGTTTGCATACTCGCCCACTAGTTGGCCAGTGGGATGTCCCACTACTTGAACCAGTGGCACAGTCTGGACTGGTGCCAGATGAAGGCATCATGTGCTCCCCAGGGTGCATGGCACAGACATTGATTATGCGCCTGGCATCACACACACCACCTGGCAGTTGATGCTTGCATACCCCTTCCGATTCATGTATGTGGCCCTTCAAGGACAGGTAGCATGCAGATGGCCACATGGTGCAGTCTATTGCCCCGAGCATGCCAGGCATATGTGCTTCCCTGTGGAAATCCTGTATGTTTGCTGTGCACTGCCGGTGTGCTGGGGAAATGGATGTACCCGAGCATGTGGCAGCAGTGTGCTGAGGAATTGGTGAGGAGGCATGACAAAGTAGACTGGGTTATGCCTGTCATGGCCCCTGTTGGTCTCTGAAGGTACCCATGGTGAGCAGGCACATGACAGCTGTCACTTTGTCTCCACTGACAGAGCATGGCTCCGTCATGTGGGTGCCTGCATCACATCACTGCACAGCTCACAGAGCCACCTCAGGATCACCCAGTTCAGGCAGTACTGGCCACGATCTCAGTATCAGTGTACAGCTTGAAGCTGGGGCAGGCTCAGTACAGCCTGTTGGGGGCATATCACTGACGGGCCTTCCACAGCCGCACCCCTGCTGCCTGCCTTCTCACCCCCTCATAACTGCCTCCATCTAGATTGTGGCACTGGCCATGTCCCTGGCTTGTGTTACCTCTGGCAGCTGTTTCTGTGTTCCCCACTGTCCTTGCTGCTACTTCCTGCACCGGAAAACCTCCCTGTAGTGGCCTCAGTGCTGTGTGGCATCTCCTTTGGCCTGCACTGTGGCAGAGGCTCCCAAACCTTCCCTGTTCCTGGGGGTTCCAGGTGCTCTGTCCTGCTCCTGCCCTGTCCTGCTCCCAGTTTTGTGTGCCTTGTGGCTGCCTGCAGTTCAGCAACATGTGGCTTCCTGTAGCATTCTTGCACCTCTTTGTTCCTTTTATTTTGATCATTTCCGCTATCGCACAACTTCCATTTGCTCCCCATTGCACATGGCGCATGTTGTTGAATATCGTACTGTGCCATTTATGCATGGTTCCTCCTCTTCAGTTCCACATGCATTCATTATCATTGCGCTTGTTGCGATTGTGATTTGGGGGCGATCTGCCTCCCGCTGAATATCGTAGAATGGCGCATTTTGGACTTGCGCGCTGGTGTATCCCTGTTGCGCATGGCGCAACCCTTTGAATATCTGGGCTAGTGTGTTTTCTTCACAGCCAACTTAAAAAGCAGTTAAAATAGGGAAAAATCTAATCAATATTACTTCATTCAATATACCTCTACATTTTATCATTCAAACATACATAACTAGGATCAAAATTATCATCTATATTTTGAAAAAAATAAAACTTCTCACCATAACTGCATTTTTGCTCTTGGATATATTTTTACATCATTCTGATTCTGATATACTTCTTTTATTGATGTTTCACCTAGATTACTAAATGTAATATATGTCATTCAATGTCTTTGAAAAATCCACTGGCATATAGTCTGCCAAAAGTAAAATTTCAGAATACCGAATACCACCATCACAGTATTATCCACCCCACTGTGCATAATGGTGGTACAGTTTAGTAAAGCAAAATTCTCATAAGTGAGCAATCTCAGCCATGGCAAATTCAATATTCTAGCTAAAAAAAACATAACTGTCATGCATATGGGCAGTTTAATAAAAAATTCCATTGTTGGTGAGTAGGGAATTTTTATTTAGTCATTTACAATAAGTATAGGATTAACATGTATATATTCAACAAATGGTTCAAATTATATTCTTCAAGAAAAGCAGTTATTTACAAAAGAAAACAAAGAAATCACAGAATTAATCAAAAAGAAAAATCTTCAAAGAAAATTCAAAACAAATACAGTATGTTATAAACACATTTTATAGTGCACTTTTGGTGTTCCTGATACTGTTTCTCTAACCATTGTCTATAAATTTACAATTGATCCACAAGTCAGTATGTACATATTTTAGCATGACTTTTTCTTCCTTCAACCAAATTTTCTGAGCTCAGTTTTAATGATTTTTTCATTTCAATATCTGTAGTGTTTTTCTGTGGAAATATCCAAGCACATCTGGTTTTCCATATGTAATATTTCAATATTACATCAATTTGTCATAGAGTATCATCCTTATATCTGTTCCATTTTTCCCATATAAACCTAATACTACTTCTTCATATGATAGTGTTTGATACAATGGTTCTTTCCATTTCTGAACTAGAAATTTCCAAAATCCTGGATTACTGGGCACTTTATATACAGGTGTTCTTGAATTTCCAGCTGTTGTATACAACTATCCTTAAACAATATATTTCTGATATCTGCTTGTTCTTGTGGGAATTTTGCACACCTAATTTCCCATCCATACTCAACCAACTGACATCCCATACATATGGCGGTATATCCTTTTGCTGTTTGTATTTTTACTAGTATCATGACCTTCTCTCCTGGACATTGTGGTAATTCTAATGTGTCCATAAATTTGGATGTCAGAATTTCCTCATATAGCATTTCCTTGACATTGTAGTTAACATTTCCACTGTAATATTCATTGTTTTAACTTTTAACTATGGTTATGATGTAATCTGAGGTTTCCTTTGCCATTTCTGAGTTTTCAACCTCCTCTTTCCCAATTTAATATATATGGTTCTAGCCATTCTCTAACACTTGTTGTCCATAGTTTTCCATTTGGTTTGAGAGTCAGAAAAATATTGTGTGTTAATATTATACTATAATAAAAGTAACGTATTTACCATTATACATCCTCCTGCTTGTTTTGTTCTATATGTTACATTCTGTTTTATTGGGTTCAGCCTGCTCCCACACAGGCATTGAAATAATACACTTAATAACTTTGTTTTGCATATCTCTGGTATAGGAAATATGTAGCTGACATATAAAAATAGGAATTAATAAGGTTTTAATTAGCAGCACTGTCTTGAATTTAGAGATCCTTTTGCTTTCCACACATTTACCATATTTGTAGCTTTCTGTAAGCATTGGTCCCAGTTCTTTTCTGCCATTTACTGTTTACTATACAAAATTCCTAGTATTGCTATATCCTGGTCTATGATAGGCATTCCTACTATTGCCTCCATCTCAGGTGCCTCAGTTTCTATACAACATTCACCACTTTTTGTGTAATTTATTTTGGACCCTGATATATTTGCAAATGATTTTAGTTTCTCCAGTAGTTCTTTCTCTTCTGTACCATCTTTTATAGTTATGACTACATCATCCGCATTGGCCAATATTTTTATTTGTGGACTATACCTGTTTAAGGCTATCCCACACAGTTTATCATTTTGTTGTATGCATCTTAATACTAGTCCAAACACATAGATCAGTGGGCTGAAAGGGCAGCATCCCTGCTTTACCTCTCTTTAAACCCAAAGTTTGTGCCCTAACCATCCATTCATGTATGAGGTTATAGTAGCTTGATAATATAAAGTCTTTATCCACCCAATAAACTTCCTTGGTATTTTATATTGCTCCAGAACTTTAAACAAATATTTGTGGGACATTTTGTTAAATGCTTTCTTTTGGTCAATGCTGAGCAAATACCTTTTACTTTCCCTTAATTTCTTAATAAACAACTGTCTTAGCCATGTTAAATTATCCTGCACTGTTTTGTTTTTACAGAACATGCTTGGTATGGACTAATCAGTTTCTACTATTTGACCAAGTCATGCCTATAATACTTTTTGCCAAAATGTTATAGTCTGTATTTAACAGACTCATTGGTCTCCAGTTTCTAAGATCTGCTTTATCCCCTTTTGTGTATTAGTATTAGCAGAGCCTTATATTAAGAGGGATAATTTGTCCCCTTCCAGACAATTATTAAATACTTCTATTAGGATATGAGCTAGCTATTCCTTGAATGTTTTATAAAATTCAGCACTGAGTCCATCTTTCTCAGGTGAAGTGTCATTTTTAGTTTACTTATTGCTTGTAGGATTTCTTGTGTACCTATTGATCTTTCTAAGTGTAACTTTTCTACTCCCATTAACTCAGGTATCTCTATGGATTTCAGAAATCAGTGTTTTGTTGTGTCTGTAGTAATGTCCCAAATTGGTTCTTAACATAGTTGTCTACTGTATTCATAATTCCTCCTGTAGTAGATAGTACATTTCCATCCCTTCCATACTCTTTTGTAAAGATCTCTTCTCAGTTCTCTTACTAGAGTCCTTGAATGAATTAAAGGTTTGTTTCTGATATTGTCTTCCCAACCTCATCTCCTGTTAAATGGACTGTGCACTGTTGTACTGTCATTCTTTCATCTGTTTTGTATGTTCATTATTTGTTGGCTATAATTCAGTTTTTCTGTTTCTGTCCTGATATAAATTTTTGAAGCTGATTTCTCAACTGTAAATATTTAATATATTCAGACCCTGCTTTATTCTCAGTATAGTTGCTAAATAGTTTACTTATGTCTTTTTGTGTCCTCCCACCATGATCCTGCCATTTCATAAAACATTTCACTTGCTGTCTCTTTTCATTTAATTGTTATTCAAGCACCAGATTCCTTTCCATGTGAAGTTACACTACCCCATTGCAGGTTACATTTTATCATTCTATGGTCTGAATATTCATAACTACATACTCATGGTTTCAGATACTTTCAGGTGTTCAGAGATGAACACAAATTCTATTCTGCTTGAAATATTGCCTCTAAACTATGTATTCCTCCTGTGAGTGACACTGTCTATATGTGTCTTTTAATTCTGCAATCTTTACATTTTAATTTAAGCTGTTAGTATCACTATATAACTTCTGTGTTTTAGGCCCTATCCTCTAATGCTGTCCCACAATTGAAACTCCCATGCCATATGACTGTTCTGAATGTGTGTAAGTAGGGCTGAATGTCTGAAACAAGATGACTTTAGTAGACTTTGTTTGAGGTGCATACATTGAAATAACTCTCAGTCCATATGCTTCATATGCTATATCCAATGCTAGTACTCTTCCTGGCAATATTTCAATAAGCTTAGATAATTTAAGATTATAGTCATTAAATAAAAACCCTACCCCATCACATGTTTCCAATCCAAATGACCAAAATGAGGTGCCCTTGTCCAAAGTCTTGTTGCCTTACTTATCTCATAACCTGTTTTTCAATCTGGTGTCTTGTAAAAAATAAGTTGGCTCTCAGCACTATTTAAGCTATGCATTACAGATAGCACCTTTCTATGACTCTTTGTGGTACTTACAATGATGGTTGCTATCTGTAATGCAGCCATTAGAGTAAAATATGAAAACCCACACTCTTTATGTCTTTAATTTTTTCGGTGCATTCTTATTCAGGAACCTGGCTCATCTATGCACAGTCAGATCTTGACTATTTCTTTCCCTGTTTTCTCCATCAGATTGTGCCTCTCAAGAGGAACCTACAGATGAGTCACTTGACTCTTCCTCTTCTGAGTCTACATCTCCTCAATTTTCTTTTTTGACAATGACTGGTATCTATTCTTATATAGGACATTTGCTGGGTTCTTTGTTTTTATTCTTCTTCAAGATAATCCTTTCAGCTCTGGGCCTCTTCAACCCCTTTTTCCCATTACATGTTTAAATTCATCAGGCTGTGTAGGAATGGGGGCATCTGTTCTGTCTCCTGTGTACCTTTTTCTACCTCTTTTCCTCCTCCATCTCCATGTGTCCCCTTCCTGTTCTCCTTGCTCTAGGGTACCATTATCACTTACAATATTATGCTCAGTATCATTTCAAACTTCTTCTGGTTCCTGTCTGTTTTCTTGCTTTCCTAGCACTTCCTCTTTCTCTGGAATCTTTTAACATTGTTCTTGCTATGTATACTCTGTCTAGGGGTTGCTCAAAGACTCCTTTATATATTAACCTAACAGCATTCCTCTGTGGTGCTGGCTCTCCCTGGGTGGAAACAGTTCTTCAAAACTTTTGGTATGCTGGTTTGTTCTTTGTCTTCTTGGGTTCACTCCCTTATCATCCTCAGTTTCTCCTTCCTGACCATATCTTCTAACTGCTTTTCTGAGACCTGTATAGAACCTCTTTGTTGGGCCTGAGCTACCAAGTTCTCCTGTGAAAGACTTTCCCCTATGTTGTGAGAGGCCCATGGGCACTTTGCATAAGAATGACCTCTCCGTTTCACACAAATTACATTTAATTTATTTAAACAATCTTGGCCAAGTGCCCATATTTAAAACAATGGCTACATTTGATGCTATCACAAGCATTCCCTAGATGTCCATAAGACCCACACTTGAAACATGTTTTAGGTTGGCTCATATAAAACAATGACTCTGTCTCTTCCTAAGAAAAACTTCCTGGCAAATGCAGGATTCCATGATCTGTTTGTTTGAGCTTTATTTTGACCTTCCATCCCACTGTCCATATTTACTCTGAGTCCATGATGGGTGTTGGTGTCTCCAAACTTTGTAGCATTTTCAGAGCCAGAATAGAATGTCTGATATATTCACTCCTTCATTTTAAATAATACTGTTATTGTTCTCTCCATGGGTTTTTTAAAGGAACTTCAAAAAGTGCCCTCATTTTTGTGATCTGAACATTACATTATATTTGGCCCAGAATCTGTCCAATCCTGCCACAGTTTTGAAGCTTATGTCAAAGTTTGCATCACCAGTATTGATTAGATGATATATTTATGAGGCAAAATACCTCATGGAATCTTTTTAACATTATTCTTGCTATGTATACTCTGTCAAGGGGTTGCTCAAGGCCTTCTTATATATTAACCTGACAGTGTTCCTCCGTGGTGCTGGCTCTTCCTGCATGTAAACAGTTCTGCAAAATTTTTTGGTATGCTGGCTTGTTCTGTGTGTCTTTCTTGGGTTCATTCCCTTTATCATCCTCAGTTTTTTATTCCAACACAGGGCCCTGTAGAGGTGCTAGGTTTTTCATTATCATGCTGTACTGTAACATTCATTTTGTTAAAATTAGTTGCATTCTTTTTGGGACGATCCTCCTTATACTTTTGTACTGTGGGTCTGTATCATCTGTTTCATTAGGCAACCATCCTGCTGACAATAGTGCTTTTCAGGAGACCACAAATTTCTATATTATTATTTTGTGCAGACAACATTCTAACTCCCAGCATTTTTATTCCTATGCATTTTGTTTTACTACAGGCTCTTTTGTGTTTCTGCAAATGCTACATGCCACATTAGCAGCGACATCTGCAGCATTTAAGTTTACCATTTTGATACAGTCTATGGGCTTTTAACTTACATGCCCTGGTTCAGGTTTCATAGGGTTTTGTCCTGTTTGTTCAGAATCCTTCACAATTTCCTTTCTCGGCATTGAGCACAGCTCTTCCCCAGTCTGACTCACTCACTCTGCAATGTCTTGACCCTTTGATGATGCCACTTCATCCTTTGTCAAAATTAGCTGGGTAGCTGTCAATTCAGTTGTTTGTGCTTCCCCAATGCAAGTTTCACTTGGTCCTGACAAGTGCTGCTGTTTTATGGCAAGTTATGTTTCTGTCAGCATTTCAAGCATTTGTTTCTTTTTAATTCAGTGTTGATACAAGTTTTGTTTCATTCTCTGCTAGCACCACTGTATTACCAGTAATTTCTGTTTCAGTCATCTCAATCTGCTGTCCTTCACCTTGTAACAAATCCTTCCTGCTTAATACTTTGTCCATTTTCTGTGTAAATGGACCATCAAAGTCCATTTCTTCAGCCCTGACAATTCTGATGTCAAGGTTCCCCTACTGGTGAGTAGGGGCATTTTCAATGTCCTGGCCACTACTTTTCAGTCAATAAAACAGATCCAGGTTCCCAGGATCCAGGTGAAGTAATATGGGGAGGGGTATATGCCTTTTATGGCTGTGGGCAGAGCTCACGGCTGTTTTGTGATTGATCTGTTGCTCCTAAAACAACCTGTTATAAGCTTCCATTGGACATTTGGAAATACCTTCTGAAAGTCCAATGGAGCTTGTAACACTTCGCCACAATTGATGCTATGGAGTAACAGCTGCACTATTTTGGCTGTTACTTCCATATTCCTGGCGCTGCCATCTTGTGAACCGCAATTACGCAGGTGTAAATGCCATGCATGCACAGTCTGCTGCCTCCACCATCTTGTGGATGGCACTCCTCTTGCACCCTCCCACTGCTCCTGTCTCCCACACCTCTGTTCCCTGCCAGCACAGGCGAGTAATGAACCCTCCCACTCTCTCCCACTGCTGCAGTCTTCCCGCTCCCTCCATTTCCCATTCCCACGCTGACACCAGGGTGCCCAATCCCTGTGTCAGCATCATGTAACCCTCAACTCATGTAGCACACTGGGAGCCCACCCCAGTGTGTCCAAATGTATGTTTTTGTTTGTCTCCCACACTGACATTGGGGTGCCCAATCTCCATGTCAGCATCACGTACTTCATCTCATGTGGCACACTGGAGCCAACCTTAGTGTGCCCAATTTTTTTATTCATTCCCCCAACATTGGGGTGCCCACCCCTTTGTCGGCATCATGTTCACTCCCCACCACTATGTGGCACACTGGGAGCCCACCCCAGTTTGCTCCAGATTAGTTTTTTTCCCGCAAGAAAGAAAGACAACAATCCCTGATGTCTTTTTACCTGTAAAAAGAAAATGGTCCTTATTCATAATGGCTGTCCCTTCTCCCACTGAGCACCCACCTCCCGCATCCCCTCTCACCCCATGCTTACCTCTGGAGGTCAGTGATATCATCTTCTGGACTAGAACACATCTGCACTCTTCAAAGCTGAACTGCAAACTGAAGAATCAAATGTAAATACCAGAGTAATGGCACAAATGGGGTTTTCAACCTATCTTCATATATCAGCCATTTTAGCAATTTTGACCCTAAATTTTCAACATGGGTTCTGGACTACACCTCATGAACACTGACACTGTCATTTCATTACTCAGTCCTGAAAGGTGATTTTCAGTTGCTGCATGGAATCACCTTTCAGGACCAACAACAAAATGATAGTACTGTTGTTCATGAGGTGGGGTTCCAAACAGCCAGTGTTGGAAAATTTTTGAAATAATTCCCCAAAATGACTGTATTATGTGCTTGGATTGCAATAGTTTCTATGCATGCCCTAACTTTTCCAATTTTTAATATTTTCACTCCAGATTTTCAACATTGCCATTTTTGCACACCTCCTTATAACAGTACTGCTGACATTTTTCATATCCTGCCCAAAATGTGTTTTCACACCTGTGGCCTAGAATGGTGCAGTCAGTCTGTGAAATCACCTTTTGGGACATGTGAACGAAATGACAGTGGCACTTTCCATGAGGTGGGGTCCCAAAAGATCATGTTGAAAAATTTATGAAACAAATCCAAAAATGACTGAGCTACACCCTGTCGTTCCAAATTTTCTATGCACAGGTGAAACTTTGGTCATTTGACAGCTTGCCAAAGCCATATTGGTCGGACAGAATTTGTTAGTAGCAGCTTCAACCACATGGAACTCGTCCTCAAGGTTCTTGAGGGAGGCCCCTCACTGAAGCCTTTATGAAACAGTTGAAGTCTCACCTGTTCAAGGAGGCTTTCTCCTTGTACTAACTCAGATGGCTACTTATTATCTCGTAGTCACTTCATTTTCTGTTAGCACACTGCTATTTATCTTATTTATTTTAACTATTTTACCTAAATCTTCTTATATTTAATTTTAATCTATATGCCATTGTTCAGTGTCTGGAGCCTTTGGGGATGGATGCTTAGAAATAAAATGTTTCTGCTTGCATATTACCCTTACCCAATTCCCTGGATACTCCTGAAAACATGCTGTCATAGTTTATGGTGCATTTCTTTGGTAAAGAATGACAAACTACAAAAAATGTCAAACCCACATACCCTGATTTTGATTACCCTCATTTCCCATGATACTGCTAACCTACATCTCAGGATCCCCACTATGATTCAGCACCACTTTCTGTCGTAATGCTTTCACTTGTCTTTAACACCAGGCTTCCTGTTATTACCTACCCAAACTCCTGGTACATTATTAACATTCACTACAAACTCATGCACTATGTTTCTACACAATCCATCAGAGGCTTAGAGAGTATTCTGCTGTTATAAAGGTGTGTGTGTGTGTGTGTGTGTATGTGTGCATACATGCATATATGCGAGTGTGTGTGTGTAGGGGGTAATGGAATGGAATGAAAACTGTATCCCAGACTCTAAATTCAGGAGGAAGAGGGGTAAGAATTCTACTACCATTATGGGGCATTAGTGAGATGAGTTCTGTGATACCAAAATGCTCTAAAGCTCTGGTGATCAAGAAGAGCTAGAGAATGCAGCTTCCATCATTTGTGTGTGTGTGTGTGTGTGTGTGTGTGTGTGTGTGTGTGTGTGTGTGGGGATGATGGGGACTAACACTGGATCTCAGTGTGCATTTTATAAATAAATATGTGAGAGGAGAGAATGCTACATGTATTAGGTTGGGGTGGACCAACACTGCATTCCAAAACACTCTACAGTCAATGAGATGGAGAGGAGAGAATTAAGCAATAATGCATGACAGGGTATGTGTTCCTGTGAGATTTACCCACACCTTCTATGGCATTGCTTGAGGCACATCTGGGTGACATAAACCACATGAGAACTGGATAAATCAAACAATCAACATATGCCCTGGAGTACACTATTGCTATTTATAACAAACTCTGGTCAGAGCATATATAGCTGTGAAAAGCTTTTGGGATGGTTTTACCAATTATTTCTAATGAATTTGCACAATGCAGATCTGTGGAGAGGCAGTTTGATGCAATCTTCCTTTTACACATTTTTCAATGTGTTTTCCTAGAATATGCCTGCTGAATGCTATACATTTAGCCTGGGTAGTTCTTAAAGAAATGGCATCTTATTTTCAGTGGGTCTCTCAAATCTACACAATATTATGCTGCATTGTGTAAAATCAGAACACACTAAAACAATATTTTACATTGGGGGTATATGAAGTGCTGGATTGATGCACGAGCAGAAAGATGCATAGCACAAAGAGGGTGCACCGGTCGGCACTGATGCAATATTCAAAATGAATGCGCCACCGTATGGGTGTGCATACAGTGAAGCTCACCAGATGATGCGTAGTACTGTAATAAGCTGCAGAGAGTTATTGCAGCAAACAGTGCAGTTTCAAAGGAGTTAATCTCATTTGCCATGCAGTAAACTTGTGATACGCGCTTTATCCTGGCGGGTTTCATTGTTCCTGTTGAAAATATGACCCTGGATGGGAGTCACAGTGCAGGTGGACACTAAGTCATGTGCATCCAGGGTGAACCTGAATGAATATCTTCCAGGGGAATGCGTAGCACATGCACTGCACTCCCCATTGGTGATTTTCAGCCCAGGAATGCAATTGAATTAACTGAGCATGCAGGGTGCAAAATGGCCTTATGCATGCTCATTACTAGCCCATTTGCATGTTGGCATGAGGATGAATGTGCCAGAGCAGCTCTACCACAAGCCCCCACCCTGATCTCTATCCCATGTGGAACAGACCCTGAAGTCTCTGGTGGTATAGTGGCACCCCCATTCCACCAGCCCCAATCATACCAGAGTCCAGGCTCTATCGATTCCATATTGTAGGTACCCCAATGCCATCCCTAGTGCACCTGAATACATCTACAGTCCATGTCCATAGTGTAGTGGCCCCACTTCCCTCAACAATACACAGACACCCCTACCTGCCCCTCAGCCCATCCCATTGTGATGACTGGCTCTGTAATGAGATTGTACCACTCTATTGGCAGGTGGCAGAGCACATGCAGTAGGATGCTGGAATGTGTTATACATAGACACAAGCTGTGTCTGAGTGATAACACCCAGTGGCCATACTCCTCAGGCACTGGCATGTGGATCCATCATCCTGGTGCCATTACACTTCTCAGTGTGGGTGATGGCCGATGCTGTACCCACTCACACAGTTCCCAAAATAGGCATGTTACAGCCAACCTCCCATTTGTTTATACAATTGGGGAACTGTGGATGAACTATAAATTGCCTGAAGCATACACTGCAAATGGCATTACAGGATACCGCACCCCATGGCACCCGGGATACTTCAGCAGTCCAAGGATGGCATGTTACACAGGGGAACAGGGAGAGTGAGACTTACAGCAGTGTATGACACCAGGAAGATACAGTATTGGTAAGGCATGCATTGAGGTGTGTATTTCCTCTTCAGTTTTCCAGGGACATACACACGGCTGCATACACTGGTGGATCCGGTACTGGCATGGTGCCCCAATGCACGGTACAGCCAGTTGGGTCATTCCGAGTGCAGGTCTCCAGCCTGTGTTTAATGTAGTCAATGGCTGACCATGGCAGGGTGTGGAGGGCAGTTCCAGTTTTGCAACAAATTGGTTATGGGAGAGGGAGGTGTCTGTGTACAGAGGCAGTGGATGGGAGTCCTCTAGACTATGGATATGGACCATGGTTGCATCTGGTGCAATCAGGTCTGGGGAGCCCTACACTATGGAGATCTTCAGGGATGGAGTTGGCTGGATTGGGGATGGAAGGGGTCCTCTAGTTCATCAGGGCTGCGAGGCTGCTGTGCACCTGGGTGCACATCTGCAGCCTGCCTGTGGGTGGGTGGCTGGCTAGGTTAGGCCTGCTATTCATGGCCTAACTGTGAGCCACAGTGCTCTGGACTTTGAGGAGCATATTCCACTGAATATGCTGCAGCATGGCATATGCATGGATTGCCCCTTTAACTTCAATGGCATACCATTTGTGTGTGCCCTGGCCCATTCCCTTGTGGCTGGTGCATCCCACTCATTTCAGTATCACGCTGCTGTGCATTGTTGAGTTGTGCAGCATATCTCCTTTCCACCAGGATGCACTGTGTATCTTCTTTGAACACAGGGCCCTGGACCAGGTAGCCTGAATAAATACATTATAAAAATGGCAAAATCACGACCCCACTGAAAACCAAAAATATAGCATTTAATCTGGGACAGCCTGGGTAAATACAGTGCAACATTTTTTTGTAAAATGAACATCCTATGACAATGGAGTTTGCCCTTTAAGGCAGACCAAGTTGATGGACCCCTTTCAACCCCGCCGGGTTAATGTAGATGGCTGTGTTCAGAAAGGGAAGGGGAGGAGAGGAGGGCCAGGAGCAGGACAAAATGGAGGAGACAGGAAAGGGAGGAGCTTAGAAGGAAGGCACAAGGATAGGGAAAAGAAAGAGGGAGGGGCAAGACCAGGGTACATAATCCCCTGCACAGCAACAATTCAGCATCTTTTGCTGAAGTTTTGATTACTATAGCACATCAGATTGGCAAAAAAAAAATGTTCTTTTGGTTTTGAATTTGCTCCAGTGAGACCAGCGTGGTAAGGTTTGGTTACCAGAGGCATTGCAACAGGTAAGGCATATAAAATGAAAAAACCCTGATTGGGTGTTTAAACTTTAATCCTGAAAAGAATCATTTTAGGACAGAAGTTGTATATGAAGGTGATAGGGTCGTTAGATGCTTGAATCCTGTGCATTTCACCGAAGTGAGTAATGAATTGGTTAGGGTGAACAAGCTGCACCTAGCCTGTGTGTGTTGTTTAGCGAAGTGAGTTAGCAAGGAAGTAGAAAGCTACCGGGGTAGAAGTGAGGGGCCTAGGTGCCATCTGGTCAAGCTTACTTGTGTTCACTGCAGAAAATGATGTAGCAGGTTGCCTTGGGGTGTAGAAAGATGGCGATTTTCGAGGCAGCACGCCAGAGCCCTGTGAGCTGCGTGGCAGGCCCTTCAGTTAGCGAGAAAATTGAGCGAAGCACAAAGAGAGGCCTGTGGCCATGTGGTGTAAGAAATATAGCGATTTGTGAGGCAGAGTGTTGGAGCCCTGTAGGCTGCGGCAGGCCAGGTCAGGTAGCATACAATTGAGCGAGCACTAAAGACAGGCCCTGTGGCCAGGGGGTGTAGACAATACAGTGATTTGGAAGGCAGCACACTGGAACATTGTGAGCCACATGGCAGGCCTTTTGGGCACTGTACAAGAGAGCTTTGGCTCTGTCATGACTCACTGTAAGTATGGTTTGGGGTTCCAGGTTTTGGTGTTTTGTCAAGAAAAGGAGCAAGAGGGGTACAGCAGTTATGGCCCTAAGGCCTGGGGGACTATTTGCACCAAGGATAGGGGCTGTTGGAGGTCTTCTGGATGGGCTAGCAGTATGCAGCACAGGCTGCCACGTGGTGTGATGTCACACACCACGGAAGCCAGCCAGCAAGTGGGGACATTCAAAAGGGATGTACGAAAGGGGGCAGCTGCAGGATAAGAAAATCAAAGGTAGTAGCTCCTGGTTCCAGTGACGGCAAGGAAAGCTGGGGGTTTAGATAAGAAAGCATGCACAGCAGAACACCACTTGTGCCGTGCAGCGTAATATTTACTGGGATGATGGCCACCAGGGTTATATATAAAAAAAAAAGTGAATACAGGGGACATAACTGAGGGAACAAGGCGGAAGGTACAAGGGCATAGACAGAGACACCATGCCTGGGGACGGGTATGGGGAGAGGGATATTCTGGGCCAGAGGGGGACCTACAACACGAGGACTACAAGAATGAAAGACCTGGAGAAGCAAGGATGGCTGGCAGAGTAAGGGACAAAAAAAGGGAAAAGCAGCAATTAGGGTGGGCATGGAACAAGGGCCTCAGCCACCATCTTGCCAGCGCATGCCGCAGGATCTGGGGCACAAGACTGTAGGAGACGTAACTCCAGAGTAAAAGTGGGAAAAGGATAACAGCGATTAAGGTAGGCACAATGGAATGGGAAATAACGAAGGCAATTTTATCAATGCATTCACAGATAGAAGCAGAATGGCGCCAAGGAAGAACAAGCCGACAAAGGAAGAGGTGTACAAGGCCATCATTGAATTGGCAGAGAAGGCCAATCTCATGTAGCAAATGGTGGAAGGAGAGGGACTGGGGAAAGCGAGGGAAAGCGGAAAGTAGAAAAAGGTGCAGGGGCAGTGAAAAAGACTGACCCAGAGGCCAAGCAGCCCAACCGGGCCGCCACCCCGAGCAGTTAGTCCAATACCTCTGCAGCCCCTAGTGCCTGTGCCATTAGTACCTTCCTGGCTCCGGTGCTAGTACCCGCCCAGAACCCAGGCAGGAACCTCCAGTGGCACCGTGCCCTCCACCTTTGACACCACAACCAGTAGCCCCTCCACCAGAAAATGGTTTGACTCAGCCCAGTGGCAGCAGGATACAAGGAGGGGACAGGCCTACTGGTAGTGTATTAGGCACAGTGGGGGGACAGTACAGAATACACTGGACAAATTATAGTGGACCTAGGGAAGGGTGGCCTGGGCAATGGAAACTGCACTAGCAGAGATTAGGGTGGACAAAGAACCGAATGGGGAACAGACAAGGTGGCAAAAGGAGTAGGTAAAGGAACTATGGACATAGGAGCACCAGGCATGAGAATAGAGGAACATCTGCCTTTGGCCACAAAGGAGAAGATATGGAAAGGGGAATATGTAGATATATTTGCACTGGTCAGTAGAGAGGCAGCAGCAAAATATGAGGAAAGAGAGAATATAGGAAAAGTGAGATGGCAGCAGCTGTGGTATTGTTGGGTAAGAAGGAGGAGGATAAGTTCACAAAAGGGAAGACTTGGGTTGGGTTGGTTTCTAGGTTTTCTACATATTCGGCCATTGCAATGGAAAAGAAACCTGAGCTGGGCATACCACTGATTACGATTCCTGATTATAAGGAGAGCAGAAGCAAAAGGGGAGTGGGTTGGATTTATTATGATGAGTTTTCTTGGCAGAGGATGGCCACCCATGGTGACGGAGATGGGACAAAACAGTTAGATTTGTGGACCGACTATGTCACTGACCAATCCATGCCTGAAGGGGGATGGGAAGAAAGGGGAGCGCAGAGGTGCTGTTGGGGATATAATCGGCATTTTGTTCATGGCCCCAGTGTCGGTCCTGACATGCCTGTTCAAAATGCGGGATCTCACCCGCATCAAGGTGCAGGACAACATGGGTATCAGGGTCCCAGGCGGGGAAACCAGGGACGGGCCACCAGCCCTTTGAGAGGGACTGGTTTTCAAAGGGCAGGCATGGAATAAAGGGTTAAGAGGCAGGAGTACGGGAGTAGGGGGACCAGGCCTATTGAAAGGAAGGTCAGAAAAATAGTCAAGGGGATAGTGGGGACAAGGGGAGATTTAGGGGTTAGAGACTGATTCCAGCTGGGAAAGACCCCATAAAAATTAAAGCATGGGAAAAATGACTTAGGTGCACCCAGATAGGGTGGTGGCAGAAAACATATGGATAGGTTTTAAATCTGGTTTCCTGTTGCATGCAAGGGCCTGAGACAAGCAAGGAGGCCAATAACTTAGGATCAATCAGAGGAAAGGAGGACATCTTGAGGAGGAAAATAGAGAAAGAAAAGTTGCGGGAGGGCTGAGGACCGCATCCCTTGCCCCTTTAGACAACATGAGGATTTCCTTAGGCCTAGTACCCAAAAACAAGAAGGGGAGTACAGGGTGATCCACCAGCAGTTGTTCTTAAGGGAGACCTAAGTTAATGACTTTTCAAAGAGAAACACAGCTGGGTCACTTATGCTACATTGGAAGAAGTGGTAAAGCTTAACCAGGCAACCCCGGATGCCTGGATATCAAACTGACATAAAAGCAGCCTTCAGGCTGCCCAGTAAGGAAGGAAGACTGGGATCTATTGGGTTTCAAAAGGAGCCAGTATTATTTTGATAAGGCAATGCCAATGGGTTGCTCCATCACATGTGCCACTTTTGAAACATTTAGCACCTGCCTACAATGGATATTCCAACAGAAGATAGGGCATAAATCAGTGATACACTATGTAGATGACTTCCTGTTGATAGGTAGTGGAAGGGTGCAGATGGAGAAGATGTTGGCAAGTTTTCAGGAATTGTGGAGGGAGCTGGGGTGCCATTAGCTCTGAGAAAACCAAGGGCCCTAGTAGGGTTATGGAGTTTCTAGGAATTGAAATAGATGCACAACAGGAGGTATTCAGGTTGCCTGAAGAAAAGGTACAGATACTAAAAAGTTAATTCAGGTGCATACCAGCAGAAGAAGGGTACATTAAGGCAGGTGCAGCAAGTGATAGGGCATTTGAATTTCTCATGTAGGGCAATTGGCCCAGTAAGGGCATTCACTAGGAGGCTAGCCCGCCGCCATGGCAGGAGTAAGCAGGCCACATCACTTGGTGGTCATAACCAAAGGGATGAGAGAGGATTTCAGTATGGAAGGAATTTAAAGGATTTTAATGGCTGTTCCTTTGGCAAGATGAACACTTTTCAGTACAGACCTAGAATTATATATGATGCAGCAGGAGGGCTAGGTATGGGGAGATATTTGAGAGGAAGTGGTTTTCAGAACCATGCCAGTAGAGTGGGTACAGGACGGAAGGTAGAAAGATATCACACTTTTGGAAATTATGCCAAATTTGCATGCAACCTGGTATGGGGAGGAAATGAGGAACCAGAAGGTTACATTTTGGTGTGATAACAAGGCAGTTGTGGATGCTGAACAACAGAGGGTCCAGGTCAGAGTCAGTTATGGGGTATTGAGGAAGTTAGTATTGAGGGGTTACAGTTAAACATGTCTTTTGGGCCAGTCACATAGATGGGGTAAAAATATCCTAGCTGATAGCCTTTGCCTCTGCAGCTGGATCATTTCCTAATGCTGGCACAGACAGCAGAGAAGCGGAAAACAGCATCCCAATGAACATCTGGGACTTTGGCAAGACTGAGCTCAGATGTTGTTCCGAGATCTTGGGCACCACGGACCTGAGGGCCTATGAAGGGCATGGCTGGCATTGCAAGCATTCAGAAAAATGCACTGCATGGAGGTAAGGGCCAGTAACAGAAGAGCAGTTAGGAAAATTCATGGTAGAGCAGTGGCAAAAGGGACAGCACATTTGACAATGGAAATTTACTTGAGGGAATCAGTTTAGTGTGCAGTTTAAAGAAATGGAAGGATCCTTCTAGATCAATGTTGATCCATAGAATGATGCAAGGGTGGAGTAGGCTAAAGCATAGCAGACCAATGGTTAAGTAGATTGGGAGTATTACTGGTCATTTGTTAATCCAAGGATGAGGACCTGCTGTTTCAAAACAATTTATTTAGCGATGTTTGCAAGGGACCTGAGGGTGAGCGAAGCAGTGGGCCACAATAGCAAGAAGTGAGAAGGAGGTTTGGAATGGGGGATATAAAATTGGGAACACAACAAATACAGCTGAAGATCAGGACATCCAAGATGGATCAGGAAGGAAAATGGAGTGTGGTAACCATGGAGGCTCACCTCCTGATGGGACCTTGTGCCCAGTAAAGGCTTTGTGGGCTTACGCCAAGAGAGCGCTATCACAAAGAATGGAGGTTATTTGTGCACAGGGATGGAGAAAAGTGACAAGTTACCTGGCAACGGCCATACCAAAAAGGCATGGAGTTTTGGGGGCGGATCCAGCTAATTACTCGTCCCATTCTTTCCGGATTGGGGCAGTTTCAAAATGGGTGGTGGACAGGGAAACAGTGACCACTATGATGAAAAAGGATGATGGCAGTCAGCCTGCTACAAAAGGTACATTCGGGCAATAAAGGAAAGTGAGTAACTGGGCATTGGTAGCCACAAGGGGAAAAAATCTGAAGGTATGGGAAGGGGGAGAGTTATATAAAATATATATATATATGGAATGATAGAAACTGTGTTAATATGGTAAATAAGAAGTGAAAGGGCAGAGGGAGGAAAAAATTGACAAGTTGGTGAAACTAATATATATGTGCTTGATTTATTAGGAAAAGGGAGGATCACGGAAGTATGGATGCGGGCATTCCACGCTTATTGGGCAGAAAGGAGAGCAGAAAAGAAAGCTGAGGGAAACAGCCGTACCAAGATGCCAGGAATGTCAGCTGATATGGCGTGGCTGCGAGGATGAGATGGGCACAGCTACTCAACACCTAATAGAAATGAAGGAAGAAGTGCCCACCAGATCTAATAATTTTGCATCTTGGGGTAATGATATTGGGGAAGCCATGGGTCGATACTTATTTGAGGGTTAAGCAGGATCTTAAGAAGTAAAGCAGTGGTGGCCAGTAGTAGTATAGCATGGTCGGATATGATACCAAAGTGGGTATGGAGGCATTAGCACAGTCATGTAGCAATGGATAGGGCCAGGAGGAAGATAAATAGGAGAGTGGGACGCTTGATCAGGTCTATGGGGGGTATGTAATACTGAGGTAAGTAGAGCAATGGGTGGACAAGTTTACAGCGATACATGGTGCACTTGTCAGACATAGCAATCAACATGTTTAATAGAGAGATGATGGGCTTTATTGAGGCATGGAGGAGGCAGGAAGGAAGATATACATAGATACATAGACAGTGTCGGCAGATAAGGGCCTATGGCCCACCCAGTTCGCCCATTTAAGTTTGTAAGTTCAGTTTATGCTTTTCCAGGAAGTCTGTTGCCCTTACCCTGACCTCCAGAATTCCTTTATGTCTATCCCATGCATTCTTAAATCCATGATTGTTTCAGCCCCCACCACTTCCTCTGGCAGGGTGTTCCACTTGTCCACCACCCGCTCTGTGAAGAAATTCTTCCTCACGTTTCCTCTGAATCATCCTCCTCCAACTTCATCCTATGCCCTCTAGTCCTGGAACATCTTTTCGCTTAAAATAGTGCATTCCTGCACCCTGTTCCTCCCTGTAAGATACTTGTATGTCTCTATCATATCCCTCTCTCCCTCCTCTCCTCCAGGGAGTACATGTTCAGTGCCTTCAACCTGTCCTCATAGGACTTGTGATGCAATCCATGCACCATCTTTGTTGCCCTCCTCTGAACCTTCTCTACCCTGTCTATGTCCTTAAGTAGGTAAGGTCTCCAGAACTGCACAGTGTACCCAGGTGCGGCCTCACTAGTGTCTTGTATAGTGAATTATGACCTCCTTTCCTGCTGGTGATGCCCTGCCTATGCATCCCAGCATCCTATTTGCTTTACCTGCTGCCTTGTCACACTGATAATAGAATAATATAATATAAGATAATAGAAGCGAGAGAAGGTCAGGAAGGGGGAAGGGCAGTCATCCAATGCAAGCTGAGACAGGCTATGGAGGAAAAAGGGGGAAGGGGGAAGGATAAAAGAATATGAGGAGAAGGAGAAGGAACAGAAGGAGAAAAGAGCAGTCTCAGTGGTCACTGTTACCAACGAGAAAGAGAGAAGAGGAAGGCTCACAGGTTTTCACCTGGGAAGGCCAGAAGAAGACAATAAGGAGGGAGACCAGAGATTGAAATGTTATGGCAATAAAACAAAGAATTGTGAAGGAAATAATGAAAATGGTGATGATACATGCAAAGAAATGTAAATTATTAATAAATTAATTGCTAATATGAGCACAACAACAATTCCATTGTCTGTCATTTTTGAGAAAGGAGAAATCGGACAATGAGATGTAGCATTTCCCTGCCCTATCTGAGATACAAAATATAGGATACGAAATAGTCAGTGCTCCCAGATCCAAATAACCATCATGCTGTAAGAAACCCTCATTTCCTGTGTTTTCCCCACAAAGGCAGAATCAAATCCCTTAATAAATTCCTGTAGATTTTTCCATAAGTCACTGGTTCCTTATTTATGACTTTGTTTTATTTATTATATCAGCATCCTTTATTAGAAAAGAGCCATGATTTGCTACTTATTATTAATATTATCTGTCACGATGGCCTTGGAATGATTTGGATTTATATGCTATGCATAAGGCATAATGGGGACTATATGAAATAAATATCAAGCTCATTATTTCGTGAACTATACACAAAATTAGTAATCACAAGTCAGACAATCTTTCAAAAGATACTAGTAATGCCTGTAAACAAATTTATTGCAAATAGAGACATTTCCATAAATATATATATATATATATATATGTTATAGTGGTGCAGTTGTGCCACTATAGTTAGGGGTTCCACAGTCATTTACATACTAAAGGCAAAAGTTTGGGCGTTAATAACTTTGGACCCATTCAATGGAGTTGCCGAATTTGGAAATGCATGGTGGGGCATGGTAAATCTCTTGATCTGCCAAATTGTGATTCAGTCAGACGTATAGTATTTATGAACGAAAACACTGACAAATGCAAATTTATCAGTTTTTGGAGGCAGTTTTGGGGATATTGGATGTGGCCCTGCACAGCCGTTGAATGGATGTGCCACTCTGTGAGATGACTTGTTTGAAAGAGCTTTGGTGGCCAAACATGCCACTTTTTGTTGGTGAAAAATATTAAGACTTTCAAAAGTTATACACTTTTAAGTTCCCATTATAAATCAATGGGAACATTTCTATGTATGTTTTGTGAACAAAGAATGGGGTTCTGGCCATCTTGTCCCACCTGATGATCAAAGAATTTGTAGCCTTGCCATTCAAGAATCTTTGTCCCGAGGATTTTTAAAATTCTTTGATCGTGAGGTCCACCATCTTGTTTTGATTTTACAATCAGAAAAACACAAATATCTCAGCTCAGGGGTCACTTCTGAAGTACAACTTGGATGGGTGTTACTCAGGGACCATGATCTATCGAGCCATGCCTTTGGTTTGATTGAAATCAGTCTAAAATAAATTCTGAGCTTATGGTATTTTTGTTTGTGTCTCGCCCATGATCTTTGATCGCGGTCTGGCAATTTCTTTGATCGCAAGATTCTTTTGATCGCGATCGCAGCATCGTGAGTGAGGGACAAGATGGCCAGATTTTAAAGTTGATTTTCTTAGCCCAGGGTGCCCTAGAAACTAAATGAGGGTGGATTTTGCTCAGGATGCTTGTTCTGCCCATCTGAATAAAAACATGTTTTAAATATCCCTGGTAGTCTAAGCGCCCCCATTTTGATAAAATATATAATGGTCTCTAGTGGTCCCCCACTGTTAATAAATATTGATTTTTATATCCCCGGTAGTCTAGTGTCCCTCCCGATCTGTATACAATTATTGTTCTTGTTCATATCCTGGTAGTCTAACACCCCATCATAATAAAATATATTACCATCTGCAATTGCTTGGTAGTCTAGTGGCACTCAATGTGTATTTGATACATATTGATTTTTTATCTCTCTGGCAGTCTAGTGCCCCCTGATCTGTATTTCATGATAATTACTGTTCATATCCTGATAGTCTAGTACCCCTCCATCATAATAAAATAAATAAGGATGTCCACTTTCCTGGTAGTCTAGTCAGCCTCCCACCCAGCCATGCCAGCCACCCAGCACCCCCACCCTTCCCAGCTGGCGACTGGCACAGCCACCTCTCACCTCCACAGCCAGCTGCCAGCTGTGTATTACCATAGCTAATGCAAGAGGTGCTCAGAAATAATTTCAGAGAATCTCTTTCCATTAGTGCTCATAATACACACAGCCGGTGGCTAGCCGTGGAGGTGAGAGGTGATTATGTCAGTCGCCAGCTGGGGAAGGGTGGTGGGTGCTGGGTGGCTGGCACGGCTGGGTGGTGGGTGGGGCCACTAGACTATCAGGAATTGACATCCTTATTTATTTTATTATGATGGAGGGCGCCGCTAGACTACCAGGGATATGAACAGTAATTATCATTTAATACAGACCGGGGGGCATTAGACTACTAGGAGCATAAAAATCAATATTTATTAAATTCAAATTGGGAGGGCCACTTGACTACCAGGCAATTGCAGATGGTAATATATTTTATTATGGTGGGGGGTCACTAGACTACCAGGATTGTGAATTACAAATATTATTTTATGCAGATCGGAAGGCCACTAGACTACCAGGGATATAAAAATATTTATGACATAGACATTGGGGGTACTTATGTATCGTTATGTATTTTATTATGATGGGGGGGTGCTAGACTACCAGGATATTTAAAAGATGATTTTTTCTTTATTCAGATGGGTAGAATGAAGCCTCAGAGAAAACTCAGCCTCATTCAACTTTGTAGGCACCCCTAGGCTGAGAAAAATACATTTTTAAATCTGGCTATCTCATCCCTCACTCTTTGTTCATGAGTGAGCAATTTTGATAGCGACTCGGCAAATTCTTTGATCGCGAGATTCTTTGATCATGATTGTGCATCTTTAGTGAGGACAAGATGGCCAGATAAAAATAAATTTTCTCAGCTCAGGGTTGTCGAGGAAGACAAATGAGGGTGGGTTTTACTCAGGGGCTTTGTTCTTATGAACCATGGTGGTGGTTTACCACAATTTGAATTTTTAAATTACAAAAGTTTTTATTCTTTGATCGTGACCCTGCAAATTCTTTGATCACGAGCCTGCAAATTCTTTGATCGTGAGATTCATTGATCGCGATCGTGAGGGTAGGATGAGATGGCCAGATTAAACAATTAATTTTCTCATCCCAGGGGTGCCCTAGGACACCAAATGAGGTGAGTTTCGCTCATGGGGCTTCATTCTGTGGAACCATGGTGGTGGTTTACCACAATTCTTTCAATTTTTTAAATTACAAAGTTTTATTCTTTGTTCATGAGCCTGCAAATTCTTTGATCGTGAGATTCTTTGATCGTCATCTTTGATCATGAGGGCAGGACAAGATGGCCAGATTTTTATAATGGAATAGAGAGGGAAATTTTACCAATGTTTAACATTGAATATCTTGGAAACGGTTTGGTCTTTTACTTGAAATTTGGAGGGTGTTTATGGCATGTCCTGGGCATATACATTATAGTGATTATATGTCAGGAAAAAATGTTTTGCCGGAGATATGGCATGGTGCACTTAATGTTGTGTGGACAGTGTTTTGCTTGTGGTGGTGCCTTGAAATTGATAGGATACCTAGCCTTAGTGTCATGGATGTAGTTTCCAGTTGTTGTGTGTGTTAAATGTCAACAGGTGTAGAACTGTGCCAGTCTGCCAAATGAAAATTTCAAACTGTGACATGTTATATCTTGGAGATGGTTTGGTCTTTTCACTTGAAATTTAGAAAGTGTTGATGGGATGTTCAGTAGATGTGCATTGCAGTGTTTATGTGTTGGACAATTTATGTTTTGCAGAGAGATTGCAGAGAGTTAATGTTTTGTGGACAGCTTTTATTGTTGTACTACATCAATATTTGTTTAGTGGCTGGTTGTGCTGTTGTCACTGTACTTTTAGTCTTCAGCTGTGTAATTTGGCCTAACACTTACAAGTTGTTGGAACTTGGGCCCAAAGGGCCCCTGCTCCCACCAACTTGTGAACTTTCTACTTTTCCATTCTTTCTAAAAAATAAGGAAATTCTATGAAAAAAATTCATTAATGCATCAGTTAAGTTTATTCTACAGTGAAAAAGTGAGGAAATTTGACATTAGGGTTCCCACCCTTGCACCCTTTCCCACCCTGGCCTCACTAACAGGCATCGGCCAGTGCGTGGGGTCATCAACCCTAACCTCACCCCATTCTTCTACTCTGCACCACCTCCACTTGTTTACATATGGGTTGGGGTGAGAGTTAGCCAATAACCCCAACGCACAGCCCGATGCCTGTTGGTGAGGCCAGGTGGGGTGGGTGCAAGGGTGGGAACCCTAATGTTGAATTTCCTCACTTTTTGCTGTAGAATAACCTTAACTGATGTATTAATAATGTGTTTTATGTATATATATATATATATATATATATATACACACACACACACACACACACACACATATACAAATGCTATTTTGCATCTTATAGTTGTTCGTTTCAGACACATTCTTATAGACTTTTCTCCCACCTGATGGAATCTTGAATGAGTTAAGTAAATGTTATTATTTTATCAAGGCCCTAATCCAGCAACTCAGTAAACACACACTCAGTATATCATATTATAAAATGGCAAAAACAGTCTTCTGTTAGCAGATGTCTGATCAGGAATTTTATAAAGTGTATAAGTTTTTTGTTACATCTATGTTGAACCAATAAAGGTATCAAATCATTTGCTTCTGTATCACTCATGGCTTGTCAGTAGTAAATTCATTAGATGATGTCTCCTGCCAGAGTTATACACACACACACACACTTACTATAAGAGATCTCTGTAACTCTTATCGCTTATGTTTGGGTAGCAGGCTACAGCCCTTTCTGTCAAAGAAATTTATGTATTTAGTTTGGGTAGCTCACTGAAGACCTGGCATTTTATCAGATAGGTTTTAGAGGTTAAAAAGTGTAAATCTTTACAAAATTTGCTGGGAAAGGGTAACATTTATGAGATATGAATCTTTCTTGAAATATATTCATCCCTAACTGAAGTGAATGTTTAAATGCTAATCATTTAAATGTGCAAACTGTTGATTTTGAAGTGGATAAACAAATCACCAGTTTAATAGACAATCAATATTTAACAAGCTGCTTCAGTTTCCTAATGGTCTTCAGATAAGCAGCATTGAGCTATGTCTCCAACATTCTAAACAGAAAGAAGGGATTATTTTATTTTAGTTGTCATAGTGATTTATAGATGAGTAAAGATACATTGAAATGTCCAAAAATGTGTTCCACGAAACTCCATTTTGAAGTTACAGATATAAAAGGGCTGTAGGCTCTGCCCACAGCCATAAAAAAGGGCCCAAAGCAAAAAGAAGAAGAAGGAAAAGCCCTCTAATTTGATTCCAACTAAAATCTAGGACTTAGCCATGGGCATGTTGTGAGATTTACTTGTGGGTAAAGACTGAGATGAACAATCTGTTGGCAGGATATTTTTACCCACTTTATAATTATCAAATAAAATAATTGCCTCTGCAGTATACCAACACTGCCATTACAACATCTGCCTTCTTGGCACAAGTCAACTCTATATTTTGTATTGAATTCTGTAACACAGTAAATACTGTCTTTGGTAAATATCATTATGCACATATTCCTATATGGAGTATCAGAGTAAATGGCAGGACAGTTTACAGAACTATAGGGAGTTACAAGCACTGGAAAGCAGAATTAGATGGGAAGATTTATCTAATGAAGCAAAAGTGCCTTGAAGCATGACCAAGAAGCTGATACTGCAAGGACAACTTTGGAAAACAAATCTTTATGCTTTGATTTTCTATATACTTACCATTATAATCCTTATCAGCAATAGTTCCTTGAAAAATAATTATCATTTGGGCCAGCCCACTAAACCAGCTTGTAGAGCTGCCACTTGCATCACCGATGAACCAAGTAAGAGAGCAAGCTCAGTATATCAGAGAGTTGGAAAGTGGGTGGACTATTTAGTGTTCAAGGACTTGTCCTTTCCTCTGGAAAGGGGTTGTACAGTGCATTGCAGGTGCTGGGCCCCTAGCAGTGGCTGGGGACATAGGACTGGGTCTGCAGCATGGGACAGAACAGTGCATGCTTGGCATGCTGCACACAGTAGTGTGCACATCACCACCATTCATCTCATGGCAGAGAATAGGGAAAAATCATCCTGACTGGCATGATGACCACCACCCCACTGTGGGGGCTGCACCAGTAACCCAGGCCTGAGCTAAACACAATCCTTGATCAATAGATTGAGTGAACTCCACACCACCTCACCACAAGTGATAAGCCATGGGGTAATGGGCTAGGTAAGTCCAGGGAGAAGTGGGTGATGAGGTGGGAGGCAAGCAGTGTGAGGGAGTCAGCCAGGATGGGAAGTATAAATAGAAGAACAAAAAATATGAAGACAATCATCACTTATTTTTATCACTTTATTTTTGTTGCATTGTTTTATATATATTTATTCATGTACAGTATGTTAATTGCACTATTAAGCACTTTGTTTTGTACTCTGCTTTCATCAACTTTGTAACCCCTTCATCTGGTTGCACCTGCTCAGTGTGCCTCGTTCAGTCAACACACATCAAATACATAAATAAACTAAATTTGCATTGATCTTTCCTAATACCTACACCTCATGTCAAAATTGTCTGTCTGTAACATGTTGATAATTTCATAGTAACAGGCAGATGCAATAGGAACATAAATTTCCATACATTAGTAGGCTTTTTGTCCATTGAGAGCACCCTTATTGCCTGGTAAATGGTATTATTTTGCACCTACAGTTTACATTTAAAACATCTCAGAAATAGTAATTACCAGTGTTATTTACTCATAAAAGTGACATCTTTATTAATAACAACAAATCCACTATGAGTTCTACATGGATTTGATTAAAAATCAACCTTAGTGTAGAAACATAGACGTTGATGGCAGATAAGGACCACAAGGCTCATCCAATCTGCCCATTTCTTTTCTACTTTATGAATGTGCCATTGGCCTTGCTGTGTCAATGGCTCATCTATTCATACTCATCTGTATTGCTCCCTTATGACTATCTCATGCCTGTTTGAAGCCCTGCACTGTATTCATATCCACCACTTCCTGAGGTAGGCCGCTCGCGCATCCACCACCCTTTCTGTGAAAAAGTACTCTCACATTACCCCTTAATTGGCCTCCTCAAATCTCATGCTGTGTCCTCTTGTCCTGCTATTAGCATCCATTATGAATCACATAACAATTAAATAAAACATAATTAGATTACTATTTAGATTCCTATCAGATTCTTATAACATTTCCATGCATTATTAGAAACCACTCCATAGTTTGCATACAGAGTTACAAAAACTGTTGCTATATTTTTAGATTCTTATTACATTTATATGTTCCTAGTTGAATCCTGTTACAATGCTATAGGGATTATATATGTACATGTGGTATACATTAATAGAAGCAGGTCCCTGCTGGTATTAAGTTGCATATTAGCTGCACTATGCCATATTACTAAGTCATTATTAAACTAAACAACAGGGCATCATGTGAAAAAGAAAATGGATTTTCTCTAGAAAGCTGCATTTTCCAACAGGCAAATACAGTCAGCCCATGATTTTTCTGCAATTCAATACCACGAATGCAAGAGCTTTAGGAACTGAATGTTGTTATTAACATTATCTATACTACTGTACTGACCTTGGAATGCCCAAATAATACATACCTCTACCTAAATGAAGGAAGCATCATCTCCTAACAACAGGAGAAATTTCAATTCTCCTTACAATCTCTGCTGAAGACCCTCAAGGTGAAAGCAATTTTCTGTGTGTGCGTGATAGAGTTAAGGATGGATGAACTTTTAAAATGGATTTTACCCACTTCAGATCTGAGTACATTGACAGTCTAGATCACACTCAGGCCCACATTTTGCTTTAATGGTGAAAATATAAGACAAGGTCTCAATATCATAGGTGACAGTCACAAATTGCCATGTATGATTATAGAAGGAGACTCCAACTTTTAAATGCCTGAGAACTCTAGTTTAGAACTATCTACCTATAGAAAAGGCAATGTTTTATGTTCATATAATGGAGTAGCAAGACATTTCCTTGTCTCTAAAAGTCCCTCACTGGTGGGTATTTCATGGTCACAAAATGACCAGTTTTCCTGAATC
Source organism: Neoceratodus forsteri (assembly GCA_016271365.2). NCBI lineage: Eukaryota > Metazoa > Chordata > Ceratodontiformes > Ceratodontidae > Neoceratodus > Neoceratodus forsteri. Next base: position 954,308,149 of record CM028134.1, read on the forward strand.
TAGTGATATCCTAAATAATTTGCCTCATGTAAGAGTTAATCCTGATAATCCTTTGACCCTAATTCGTTCAGCAACATTGGATAAATGGTTACTATAACTGCTGTGGTCAGGAAGCCAGAGAATTCCTTAATAATGCATGGTATGCAGCAGTCAGTATTGTGGTGCTGTGGTAATGAGTGCTGCCAGCAATGTTGTTTACCTGGGCTCATGAATCAAACTCAATGTATTTTTAAGGGTGTGTTGATCCCTAGGGATCTATAACACTGGTTTAGCAACTACATTGTTGACCGGCATCACAGCAACAGACTCCATGTCAACAGTGATTTGCAGCTGCCAGGGAGCCATGCACATCGGACACTGTTTTTCTAGAGGGCTTTGACATCGAACCGCCCATGGGGAGCTGATGCCCCCACACCCTGTACTAACAGATTCTAACCCAAGTCGGAGTTGGTACAGGACGGGTGCAGGACAGGGCAAAGTGTTGCTGGTCCAGGGCATACTTCTACAGTGACATGTCAATGTTGTCAGCATCACACATGTCATTGTAGAAGTGTAGCTGTGCAGGATGCATGCCAATTACTAGCAACACAAACACTGAGGGTGGGCTTCTGGTGTTGGAAAGAATAACAACAATGGGCTTCTGGTGTTGGACAATAACAACAAAGTTGAATGGCATGAGGATGGGCTACCAGTCTTAGTGATAATGGCCCAGATATTCAAAGGGGTTGCTCATGGTGCAACCCCCCATGTGCCCGGTGCAATATTCAAATGGGGACCTGTGCAGCACAAGTTCTGATGCACCAGGGTGCATTGGTAATGTATGCAGCGCATCTCAAGGGCGTGCCCATGCATACTGGCATATCCTGATATTCAGCCTGGGATGTGTGCTGCATCTGCTGGCATAACCCCTAGATGCACACATACTGTGGCACAAAGTTGAGCCAAAAAAAAAACAGCTCAAATGCCAGCCACCCATAGGCAGGTGGCTATATTGCAAGTGCAACACGGCAGTCGCCAGCTGTGTGTGGCCACCCACCCACCCAGAACACTGTCCACAAGCACCTATATAGTCCCTGGTAGTCCAGTGGTACCCTACTCCTCCAGTAAACCTAATCATGGGTAGTAGTATTAGAAATAGAATCTCTGGTAGTCTAGTGGTATCCACCTCCTTCCCTCCGTAAACCCAATTGCGTACATATGTTAAATATATAAACCCTGGTGGTGTAGTGGTATCCTCCTCCCACCATATGCCCAATCGTGGGCACATGTTACAATAATATCCCTGGTGGTCTAGCGGTACCTGACCCCAACCCCATCCAGACAGGCACCTCCTGCCCACCCAGCCCCTGTCATTGGCTACGGCAGTGACCCACCCACATACTGCCCCACTGCCCATCGAATGACAGCTTACAGTAGCAGCTGTAGTCTATTGGTCCACACTGTGGCCCAATGGGCTTGCAGTGCATACTGTACTAGTAAAAGAATACTTGAGCTCTCACTGTGCTCGCCTGCAATCAAGTCTGCTGTGTTCAAGATGGGGCAACGACAGAACTGTGTATAAGTTATAGTCACTCTGTATTTTTAATAGAGTTGTGAAAATTCTTTATTGGTTCAGAGGTGACTCAACAACTAACTACAGTTATTGTTAAGTCATCCTGGTGTTGAGTGATCCCTGGCACCAATAAAAAATGTTCACAAATTTATTAAAATAGTAGAGTGGTGTCTACTCAGAAAGGGGTGAGTGCCACATTTTGTTTTCCAACTGCATTTACAATGTATATAAAATTAAGTAATCATAACATATATGCAACTTGCACCCAGGTGTACCTTGTAAATGAGTCTTGTGCTGTAGTCTACATAAAGCTTTACTGTGCATTTGCAGGTGGAAGTTCATTTGCAACAGATTTTCTTCTTTTACCCAAACTCTGGAAAATCCAAGCTTTTTTCACCTAGCTTTCTTGAAAACTTTGAGACCACTTCCCTGTCACAATCAAATTAGGACTGACATACAAATCCCTCCCCCAAGGTGTTCAGTGGGTAAGGTGCAGAACATCCATTTTACATGGAGTTACATGTCACCACTAATATGATCTTTGGGGACCAAAAGCTTTCACCAAAGTTGGGTTAAAAATGGATTTTGCCAGTGTTAATGGGAAAGAGAAGAACACTTGTTGAAAATGAAACAAGTCCACATGAGCATGCACAATAGCACATTATGTGGACTTAATTGTGGGGACACATTTGATTCTGTCAATCCATTATCCTGATTAGGGCAGCAGGAGTTGGTAGTGCAGTCTGACTGAGCATGTGACAGCCACGGAGGTCGTATTATGACATCTGCTGCTACTTGGCTGCCTTCTTCTGTAGTCAAGGCATAGGGGTATGTGAGCAGTGTAACAATACTGCTGCCTCATCTTCCAAAGCATGGTGATGTCTCTGAACTACAGTGACAGCATGGGCAGAAGAGAAGAGGACAACCATGGCACAGGGTTGAAACTGACATTAGTGACCAACCAGCCAAAGAAGTACATCAGCTTTGGGCACAATCTCTTTGGGAGCTAGTGGGTTTTACCCAGCTATTTGCCCTACTAGCATGTGGCTTCAAAACGTCATTTTGATCACTGCATGGGTCTGCATCCAAAATGAAGTGTCATAGATGAGCATCTCCTGCACAATGATGGGCAAGGGCTGGGGATCTCTATTAGCAGGGGACAGTCAGCCTCCTAAAAGACCAGGCTGATCCAAGATTTATGAAAGATCTTGCAGCAGGCCATGAAAACAGATATGCCATTAGCTGACACAGAATGTTCTATGCCCACATTAAAATCAAAAAATGAGCCAGTCCTGTGGCACTGAGGGCTGAGGCACTGACACCTTACCTCACACCACGCTGGCTACCTGACTTCGGAATGAGCACGGGTCATAGGGAGTCAGCAGGAGGAGAAGGATTGAGCATCCAATGGACTGCTCTCCTTCTCTGGGAAGGGGATATCAGTAGTCAGCATTCCACTGCCCTTAGCGGCTGCTGGAGGCAGCCCACTGATGCTGCAACAAAGGGAGGAGATGGGGCAGACACTTGGAGACAGCGTGTGTGGAAGCATGCGTGCTCTCTCTGCAGGTGTCATTGCACACCCCACCTCCACACAAGGGAGAAAATGGGAAAAGTCCTGGCTACATGAAGCTGTCCTCATGATGCCACCCCCGAGAAGGCACCTCCTGGAAAGGATACATTGTGGGTGGGTTGAGATGCTCCCCACCACACTGCCATGAAGGGTAAGTCGGGTGCTTAAGGAAGGGGGTCTGATCCTCGGGGTCAGTGCTGGGTGATAGCTGAAGGCAGCAGTGCTACCAGGCTCAGAAAGAAATACCACAACAACAAAAAATGTGCATACAAGGACGGAGGTGCTCCATGACAAGTCAGTCCATAGTTTAAGCATTTTTCATCCACATTACCAACAACTTGTTTCTCTTCAAAGCATAGCTTCTTAAAGTGGCTAATGCTACCTCTTCCATTCTGTTTTAGGGCTGTGGAGGAGCCAACAGCAATATTTGTATCAGATTGTAGTTCTAAAACTGCTAATCGTGGAACTCCCTTTTGGACTTTTGAAAGTATTCCTCAACAGCTGCAAATAGTGCACCCCCCCAGATTTTCGCTATTTGCTGTTCTATGCTAAAGGCATCTGAAGGGAGGGATGCTACTGTATTGTACCTCAGAACTTCTCAGGATATTAACAAAAAACTTTTAAACTGCTGTTTCTGTCAACTGTCCTGTTCAGTCTAATAGATTTATTCTATTTCTTTTAGCAACCTAGAGGTTAACTCATTATATGTTGTCTGGAATTTACTGAAAGTCAGACTACAGTGTCAGATTACAGGCAGTGAAGCTGCAGCCTGTATTAGCTATCTCATTCCTATGGGCACACACACTCACACACACACACACACACACACACACACACACACACACACAGCAGCAGCAGCAGCAGCATGTACTTGACTAAATGAATTCAAAAGGACTGAATTAGCAGCATTCCACTTTTTGATGATTGTGACTAAACAGCACTATATGGCACCGACAAGAAAATAACTTTGGTCATTTGGTAGCTCTTCACAGCCCTGTCGGCTCTGGCTAGAGTTTGTTTTAGAACTGTTCACTGACAGTGACATTTAAAGCTTTATTAGATGGACAAGCTGGTGAACAGTTGCCATGCAACAGCTCACAGGAAAAGTTGCCTTTAATAAACAGCAACCAGCTACAAAATCTGAAGCAAATATTTATAACTGGTTAGTTAATTAACAAACATTGAATTAGAAATTACAGTGAAGAAATAAACAACCTACAGTTATCACTCAAAGGGTTCAGTTCCACTTTATTAAAATCCTCTCACCAGAAAAAAAAACATTCAACTTGATCATTACCTACATTAACCACCCATACAAAAAATAGGACTAATGCTCAATTGTCTTAAATCACTAATAATTAATAAATGTTCAAATATTCATCAGTTTTGCTATGGTTGAAATTTTCACATGCAAATGAATTAGTTGATAACCCGTTGTAGAACAACCAACTTCTTACTAATTAATCCTTTTGACAGTTAGCCATTTTAATCTGTCTCCTACTTAAGTATTAACTAATCCATTAATTGAGTATTGGTTTGCCATTTATTTATTATTAGTTGAGATTATGTAATGGCTCAGTTATTTTCAATTAACACTCAACTTATTTAGCATTAGCTGATAATTCCACGTATTCCACATGTACAATGCATAGTTATTAGTTGAGAATAACTAATTCTTACTGTTTCCCAAAACGCAAGTTCTGCGTCAAAATGATACAGCACTGCAATACCCTCTCTCAATCAGTTATGCACTGAAATGCAGTAGAGAGCCTCTATTCCTGTGAATGATCTTGGGGCTGGTAGACATAATTTGCTCCACAGCATGCACTGTATCTGAATTCACTGAAATAATTCTGGATCTGCAGGGGTTTGAGTGCTGTGGTTTCCCAAAACATCGAATTAATTAAAGTTGCTGAAAAGTGTATTTTTGTAGTGAATATTATAAACATAGAAGCTGTCGGCAGAAAGGAACATCCTGGCAACCTAGTCTGCCTAAGGTCCCTGCCTACAGTGATGCTGTGGACCCTAACTGTTAGTCTGACTTACCTGAGACCATGCTGGTAAGTTTACTGGTGAAGATAGCTAACTCACTGGTTTCTGGCATTGACATCATTTCTGGAGGTAGGATAGTTTGCTTACTGGCAGGATGGTTAGTTTAATGCTTTCTGCTGGAAAGTAAGAACAATGATTAGACCCTGTGCCACTCTGCCCATTGCAGAAGGCCATTCTGCTGGCAGGCGCCTACTGAGGAGGGTCGATCTGGCAACAAGGTGAGTGCTCCCAACAATGAGTAGTCACCCCAGATCTCAGGGTAGGCATTCTATCTCACACAATGGTCATTCTCACTCTAGGATGGGGACAAACAGTGGGTATTCTAGCACAGTGGTGTGAATTCTGGCAGTAGAAACATAGAAACATAGACTTTGATGGCAGATAAGGACCGCTTGGCCCACTTAGTCTGCCCATTCCCTACCTACAGGATAAGCTGCAGATCCTAGTTAACCAACAGCCTATTTCTTTCACCCCCACAAGAACTGCCTTATGTCTGTCCCATGTATTCTTGAATTTTCCCATAGTTTTAGACCACACAGCCTCCTCAGGAAGGCTGTTCCATGTGTCCACCACCCTCTCTGTGAAACACTTCCTCAAATTGCCCCTGAACTGCCCCTCTCTATCTTTAAATTGTGTCCCCTTGTTCTTGCAATATTTCTTTTTCTGAAAGATGCAACACACTTGTACTTTGTTGATTCCACTTAAAAGTTTCTATCATGTCCCCCTCTCCTTCTTTCCTCAAGGTATACATATTAGCTCTTTAGTCTCTCCTCTTATGGCTTCTCTTGCAGACCCTGCACCATTTTAGTTGCCCCTCTCTGTACTGCCTCTATCCTGTCTATGTCCTTGCAGAGATGGGTCTCCAGAACTGAATGCAGTACTCCAGATGGGGTCTCACCAACTGTCTGTACAGAGGATAACAACTTCTGTTTTCTGCTGGTGATGCCTCTACCTATACATCCCAGTATCCCCCATCCCTTCCTACTGCCTTCTTACATTGCTTACAACCTTAAGATCATCTGATATGATTACCCCAGGTCCCTTTCCATTTTGTTGTTGTTACTACCTCCCCTATTGTGTAATCTTCCCCAGGGTTTTTGTTTTTTGCATTATTTTGCACTTCTTTGCATTGAATCAATCTGCCATACTCTGACTTATTCCTCCAACCTTGCCAAGTCCCTTCTCATCCTTTCCACACCTCCTTGTGTATCAATCCTGTTGCAGATCTTTGTGTCATCTGCAAAGAGGCATACTTTTCCTTTGGTCCCTCTGCAATGTCACTTATAAAGACATTAAAAGACTGGACTCAGTACTGAACCCTGCGATACCCCACTAGTGACCCTGTTTCTTCAGAGAGGACTCCATTTAAAATTACCTTCTGTATCCTGTTGTCCAGCCAATGTTTACCCAGGCTACCACCCTGGGACCCACTCCCAGGCTGGTTAATTTGACTATTAATCTTTTGCATGGGACTGTGTCAAATGCCTTGTTAAAGTCTAGGTAGGCCATGTCCACAGCCCCTCCCTGGTCTACTGCTTTGGTCACCCAGTCAAAGAAAGCAATTAGATTTGTCTGACATGACCTTTCCCCTGTAACCCATGAAGCCTTGGGTCCTGTGCTCCACTGGCCTCTAGGTACTCAACAATTCTTTCCTTCAGAAGTGATTCCATCACTTTCCTTGCACAGAGTTCAAACTGACAGGTCTGTAGTTTTCTGCCTCTGTCTTGGTCCCACTTTTGTGAGGGAAATCACATCAGCCTTCCTCCAGTCCTCAGCTACCATGCCATCCTCCCATGATTTGTTAAAAGGGTAGTCAGTGGTTTCACTAGTTCTCCTCTTAATTCTTTTTAGAATTCTGGGGTGAATTCCATCAGGCCCCATTGCTTTGTCCACCTTCAGTTTTAGGAGTTCTTTCTGAACCCTTTCTTCTGTGAAAGGACTGGGATCGACCCTCCTATCAAGAGTGATTCTGTTAATTGATTAAGCACCACCCCCATCTCCTCTTTTGCAAATACTGAGCAGAAATATTCATTTAGTATCCCACCTTTTTCACTGTCCTCTCTGCCCACCCACCCGTCCATTCTATTCAGCCTCACTATCCCTCCCTTGTCTTTCTAGACTCCCAGATGTACCTATAAAATATGTTATCCCCCTTCTTAACCGAGTTAGCTATCTTTTCCTCAGTTTGGTCCTTTGCTTATTCTGACTTCCTTCCCTGCTTCCTTCTGCCTTAACTGGTACAGCTCTCTGTGCTGCTCCTCCTGAGTTTCCTTATACTTCCTGAATGCTATCTTTTCCTCAGTTTGGGTCTTTGCCATTCTGACTTCCTCCTGCTTCCTTCTGCCTTAACTGGTACAGCTCTCTGTCCTGCTCCTTCTGTGTTTCCTATACTTCCTGAATGTTATCTTTTTCTCCTGACTTTCCCCGCCAACTCTTTTGAGAACCATAGTTGATTTTTATTTCATTTTGATTTGTTTATTTGCTTCACACAAAGGCTTGTTGCCTCTGTGATGGCAGTTTTGATGTTTCCCATTGTTGCTTCACCCTCCTTCTAGCCTGTTTGCTAGTGCTTTTCTAAGGCACTCTCCCATCTTGCCAAAGTCTGCCCTCCTGAAGTCCAGTACCCTCACTTTTGTATGGCTTGACTCTGTAGCTGAGTTTATCGTGAACCACACTGTTTGATGGTCACTTATTCTCAGATGGAAACCCACTCTAGATCTGAGATCCTCTCACTGTCCCATTTGAGAATATGAGGTCTAATATTGCTCCCTCATGAATGGTTTCTGAAACTAGCTGTCTGAGGCATGCCTCTTGTAGGCCATTGAGAATGGCCCTGCTCTGGATGTGGCTGCAGCAAATGTGCTACAGTTAACATCTGGCATATTCAGGTCTCCTGTCAACAGTATCTCCCTTTCTCTGCCATCCTAAGAATACCTTCTATCTTTGTCCATTCCCTCCCCTGACATGGGGTCTGTATACAACCCTGTGCAGATTGTGGTGCCATTTCAGTCTCTAAGTTGACCCACAGCGCCTCTCTCCTCCCTGTTTACTCTTTTGTTCAGTTGCTTTATCCCTCCTTTACATAGATAGCTACTCCCCTCATCTCCCTCCTGTCTCTCCTGTAGGTTATGTACCCTGGTATATTAACATCTCAGTCATGGTTCTCTGTGTACCATGTTTCTGTGAGTGCTACGATATCCAGGCATCCTCTTCCATCAAGGCCACCAATTCAGGGAGCTTGTTGCCCAGACTACGGGCATTGGTACTCATTACCCTTCATTTCCTCATGGCCTTACTCCTTTTGCCCCATCCCTGTCCTTATTGCCTTTGACACTTTCTCCATTTATCCCTGCCCTTCTCCTATCGATATCTCTGTCTTGGTGTTTACCTCCCTTACTACCCTGACTTTTGGGAGACTAGGATTTCCCTGCTCCTTTCCAGTGCCTCCTGCCTTGGCAAGTTTAAATGCTTGCCAATGAAGCATTTAAAGCTATCACCTAGGATCCTGGTTCCCTCCCAGACAGATGCAGCCCATCATGCCAGTATAGGCCTACATCACTCCAGGTGGACCCCCAGTCCCAAGTGAAGCCAAATCCCTGAGCTCTGCACCAGTTTTTCAACCACTGATTGAATCCCATGATGTGGAGCACAATAGCCTCACCCTACGCCATAGACAGGCAGTACCTCCGAGATGGTTACCGTGCATGCTACTTGTATAAGGCCCATCCTGAACTCCACAAACTCTTCCTGAACTGCTCTGATCCCTTTCTTAGCTAGGTAATTTGTCTCTAGGTGGACAATGACATACAGCTCCTCCCATGTGCAGCTGCTCCAGCGATCCTGAGGATTCGCTCCTGTCCCTCCAAGATATGGTATGAGGCAGACACCTTACCTCCCTCTCCCTTCCTCCCCAGTTCTACTTCCTAACAATGGAGTCCCCACCAGGAGTTTTTCCTTCCCTGTGGGTTCCATGCCACCCTGCTGTGGGTCTCCCTTGTGGAGGTTCCCAGCATCCTCCATGGTCCCCTGGGGGTGCCTCCATAGAGGAATCACACTTTGCCAGAATGGCATAAGAATTGTGGAGAAGTACAACTGGAGGGATGTGCCTCTGTTCCACCACCCTACCCTCCCTGAGCCCACTGTGGTCCAACCATTCCTCTTTCTTGGCAACCTCTGAGGCAACGGCAGTGGCCCTGGTGGTTCCTGAATGGAAAAGGAGGTCCCATAAATCCTGGCCAACTCAGCCTGGAGATGAACAACCTCCTTCCTCAGCCCAGAGAGGTGACTGCAGATGGGATAACACCGATCCTCCAGAACGTCTCCCGGAAGACTGCTGCCCACAGCCACTGCACCACTCCCATCATGTCTTATTTCTGGCTCCTTCACTGTTGTTTGAATCCTTACTCTTTCTCTGTTTTTTTTCTTTCTCCCTACTTACTTACTGCCTCTGTGCCTTTTAAGCTCCTGATCATCCTGTTCTGAAACAAGAAGATGCTATATTTCTCAGTAGACCCATACTTGCTCAGAGGCAGACCTCCAGCAGCTGGGGGCCAGAGAGCTACTCTTGCCCTTCTAGGATGGTGAGTCATTGGTGGCTGTGATCACTCACTTCCTGCTCCCAAACAGGAAGTCTTGTTGTCAGTCAAATCCTGTGCCTATAAAAGTAGAACTAGCTTGGTGGGAGGGTGTTGGGAGATAAGGAGGCACTATAGTCCCAGTAGAGAAGTCCAGTCATACAGCACTCCTTTCTCCTGGTGTTCTCTGCCAAGCCTCTGGCAGAATCTATCTCACGGCAGTGTTTAAATCTAGTTTCCTTCTAGCTAAGCCACCCCTACTTAATAGATCTTTCTTCATGTAATTAAACTGCACAGATAACAATCCCTTCAGATAGCTGAGATTTACACCTAGACAACTGCTCAGATAACCATTCACTTCAGCTAACTTAGACAAACACACTAACTTTTTTTTTAGGTGGTCATTGAGGCACAGAAGATGGGAATTTCAGCCCTAAGGTATACACCAAGGAACAGAAGGTGGCATTATGGCCCATGGTGGCAGATATACTTGCTCAAAGGTGAACACTGAGGCATATTGGGAGAGCATGCCAGCCCCATGGTGGGCATTACTTCCCTAGAGAATGCATTGAGGCACAGACCATATGCTCCAGCCCCAGAATGAATTTTCTGGTGCTGGGTGGTCATTCAGGCTCAAGGAGTTGGTATTCCTGCCCTACAGTTGTCATTTTAGTCCTAGGGTGGGTAATTTGACCCTAGGGTATCTCTAAAGTAAAGAATATGGGCATGTTTACTCTAGGATGGGCACTGTGGTTGACTGTGGAGATAGCCTGCTCTTCGAGCTGGAAGGGTAGCCCAGGTGAATTAAGGCTTGTTGGGATGGTGGCTAATTCAGGGCTCTGGGGTGTTCCAAGTGAAAAAGGCTGGTCACAAGGAATAAGATATAAAATAAGTGGGTCTGCATAGCAATTTGGTACCCTAAAATGTGATTTGCTAATCAGGTACAGCCTTGATTAGCAGAAGTTGCTAATAAACTGATTTACCACATTGTAAAATTTCCAAATTGCAGCATTCTTTCCTACAGTTGTGGTAAAAGTAAAGAACTGTTGCAATTTATCTCCAATTTGACACTGTTCCTGAAAGCCACACTCTGCTGAACTGTATCCTATAGATAAAAATAGCCATTGTGTGAAACTGCTCCTCAATCTTGGCTGTTTGCTAATCAACATTTTTTGATTAGCAAACACTGGTAATCAAGTTTCCAAACAAATTTATACCTTTGGTCAGATGGAGAAGAATGTCTGGTCTGGGATCTGGAAGAAAGGTCCATTTACTGTGAGGAAGGTCAGCTAGGCGTGTAAGACCAGTCTGGGTACTGGTAGGTAATTTCTTCTGATGGAAAGCTGGCCATCTGGGAAGAGCAGACTGGATTGGGGCCTGCAAACGTGGTCCAGGTGTGGGAAGGCTGCTCAGATGAGAGGCTGGTCCAGGACTGGGTGAATCAGCTGCTGAGTGAAGGTCAACTAGGGGTTGGAGGCTGGTTTAGAGACTGAAAGGGTGGTACTGCTGCCAAGAAGCTGGTCAGCTGGCAAGGAGGCTGGTCTTGGGCCTGAAAGAATGTTCCAGGTGCAGTGAGGGTGGATCAGCTGGGAGAGGAGACTGGTCAAGTGGGTGGAAGAGTGGTCCAGCTGCTGAGAGGAAAGTCACTAGGTCAGGGGCTGGAAGAGTGGTGCTGCTGCTCAGAAGCTGGTCTGGGGTTTGGAAAGGTGATCCAGGTGATAGGAATCTGGTCACCTGGTGAGGAGGTTGGTCCAGTGGTTGGAAGAATGATCAGCTGGGGTCAGAGGCTGGTCCTGGGGATGAAAGGGGATCCAGCTGCTTGGAGGATGGTGACCGAAATCATAGACTGGACTAGTGGCTAGGAGTGATGGCATAGGTGCTGGAATGGTGGTCTGCTAGGGTTACAGGATGGTCCAGGGCCTAGAAGGGAGCTCCAACTGTTAGGAGGCAGATTTGCTTAGATGGGAGGCTGGTCCTGTGGCTGGCAGGGTGGTACTACTGTTATAATGCTGTTCAGGTGGGAGGAAGGCTGATCCAGGGCCTGGAAAGGAAGATCTAAAGACAGGGAGGCTGGTGGATGAGCAGCAGGGGCTGACCTGGGGGCAGTAACAGTGGTCCAATTACTGGGGAAGGACAGCTAGGGGTGGGAAGCTGGTCTGAGAGTTGAAAGGGTAGTTGGCTGCGGTTGGAGTTGGTCTCATGGCTGAATTTTTGTCACAACTGCTGGGAGAGTGGTTGGCTGGGAATAGTAGGCTCGTCCGGTGGCTGGAATGGTGGTTCAGGTACCTGGAGGTTGTCTGCTGTGAGTTGAAGACTGATCTGGACTGGTGTAGATGGTACCGGTTGATATCCAAAAGGAGTGGGCTAGTTCAGTGGTCAAGCCCCTTTAAAGACATTGGAGGGTCCCACACCTTCCATTAACCCCTAGGTGAAATCCAGACTAGCTTGACTATGTAAGTTGCACCCTGTCCTTGTGTTTCAGCCAGACTAGCCAGTTTGAGGTTTATCATTCTGGTCCAGAGTTCACATGCTCCCCTTTTGTGTCTGTCCCTTGCATCAGGTGGAGAGGTGTCAGGACAGTAGTGGATACAAATTGAATATGCAGGGTACCCCAAATGATAAAAAGTCTCAAATATTAACAAAATAAAACAAAAAGTTCATGTGGAGTGGAAAAGGGTTCAGAGTCAAATCCAGTACCAGTGTGTCTCACCCTCACCTACAATAGCATGATGGTCCAGAGGCCAGAAAACTAGAACTTGACTGACATACCACTGTAGATGCCAGAAACCAACCATGCTGTGTCTGAATAAATCCTTTTAAAATGCATTTTAATCATTTCTTTTATTGCCATACTGCAGCCTGTAGTTGAGTTGGGGTGCTGTCAAATCCATGGGCTATGACAGCATAGGTCCTCCCAATCAACCAGTGCCTGACTACTGAGCTAATTAAAGTCTCTATCATTGAGTGGTTCTCCTTCCTCACTTAGTCTGCAACTGCTAAAAATTTGTTTCTCTGATATCTGGTGGTCCCTCCCTCACCCAATCCACAGCTATTTTCACCAGTGTCTGGCACTCCTGCCCCTGTGAGGTAGCCCCTGTCCCCCATGCTAATCTTCCTGGTCTTCTGGACATCATGTGCCCCACATATGTCCAGTAGTACTATTATAAAGTGCTCTGCAGTGATACAGGATGTGGTCCGACAGTAGCTATGTCAGTATACAGTTGGAGAAAGAGAGATTAGAGAAAGACAGAGACAAAGCAGAATTGCTAAACAATTTCTGCTCAGTCTTCACAATAGAAGACTGCAATAAAGGATCTCCACTAGGTGAGACAGAGCATATTAATGGAAGGACAGACTCAAATCCATCTAGAAGGAGAGGATCCTAGAAGAGCTAAGTAAACTTAGGGTGGATAAAGCCATGGGGCCAGATGACACCCACCCAGAGTACTAAAAAGCTAGGAAGAAATTGCTGCACCTCTAGCTGAGCTATTCAATAATTTACTAGATAGCGCAAAGTACCATAAGACTGGAAAAGGGCAACAGTAGTGCCCTTGCACAAAAGTGGAAGCAAGAAAGAGGCAGGAAACTTAACGCCCAGTCAGCCTGATCTCTGTAGTGGGGAATATTTATGGAGTCATTGCTAAATGAAAGAATAGCAGATTACCTTACCAGTTGAAAATGTGACCCCAAGCACCATGGTTTTACAGCAGGGTGCTTGTGCCAAACCAACATGATTGATTTCTTCAATTGGGTTACCAGAACAGTAGATCAGGGTGGGGCAGTGGATGTGGTGTACCTGGTCTTCAGCAAAGCCTTTGACACCATTCCCCACTGGAGACTAGCTAATAAACTGAAACACACAGAGGTATCAATCAAAAATAATCAACTGGATTGAAAACTGGCTTCAGAATGTGACCCAAAGAGTTTTGGTCAATGAGTCACTATCAGGGAGGGCAGAGGACCAGTGGTGTCCCTCAAGGGTCAGTGCTAGGTCCAGTCCTCTTCAACATATTTATCAGCGACATCACAGATGGACTGGAGGGAAGACTTTTATTTATTTATTTGCATCTTGGATTAACACCTTTGAGCTACAAGCTCATTTACAAAGGTTCCACGTCATAGAGTACAAAGTAGACACATAGAGAACTATATAACATTTCAGAAATTTTTATAATCGGGTTACAAAAACTTCAACAATGTAGAGCAATCAGATTTGTGATGCTGTAATAAGCTGTAACACTAGAAATATGTGTGGGAGGTAAGGGGTAGTGTGAATAGGGAGGAAGGAAGGCAGAGGAGGAAGAGGAGGCAGGAACTGGGTTGCAAGTTGAAGCGAGGTGGGGAAAGGAAGAAGGCAGTTAGTGGAGGATTGCTTAAAGAGCCCAAGATGGGTCTTGTCAAAGTAGAGGAGAAAGTTGGAGGTGGCACAAGGGTGGGTGGGGGTAGGTGGGGGTGAGAGGTGAGGCACGAAGGGAGGGATTAGAAAGGTTCAAGGAGGAGGGAGGATTTAGGTGGAAGTGGTATGGTAGGGTAGGGGCAAGGTTGAAGGTAAGGGGTGGGATAGTAAGGGTGGGATAGTGTGAGGGTGAGAAAGGGGAGGAGTGAAAGGAAGGAGATGTGGAAAGTGCTGGTGCTGGAAGGTAGGGAGGTTGGAGACTAAGTGATGGTGTTGGATATTGCCAAAGGGAAGGGTATGTTGCCTTGGGAGGGGTACATGGCCTTAGAAAAGGGGAAAATATGAGCTAGGTGTTACAGTCGCACATACTGGAAGCAATCAGACAATCGTAGTTGAGATTTGAATTGACCAATTCTTTGCACAGCTTGCAGGTTTGCCTGTTCACAGATGATAATGAAGGTCTGCAGCAAGGGGACACACAGGAGAGAGCCTCAGGTGGAAGCTGATCTCAGAAAACTTGAAGAATGGTGCAAGACTTGGCTGTTAAAGTTTAATGCCAAGAAGTGTAGGTAATGCACCTGGGAAAATGGAACCCAGGGAAACAATACGTACTGGGAGGGCATCAATTAGAGGAGGCTAAGATAGAATGGAATCTAGGCATAATTATTGAGACGACTTAAAGCAAGGTTGTGTAAATCCTATTGCCCCTGTCTGGGGCAAGTAAATTTCCTTGAAGGGCAAGTATCAAAAGAGAGATCATTTCATTGTAATGTCTAAGGCATGTGAAAATTCAGCTACAGTCATGGCTGGTCAAGTCCTAAAAGTTTTGGGTTAAACACCCTTGCTTAAAGGTAGGAAAACTATGTGAACAGGCTGCACAGAAGGGCAGTGGCACCCTCAGATGCATAAGCAGGGGTATTATTAGCAGAAAACAGGAGGTAATCATGCCACTTACAGATCCTTGGTGAGGCCACACCTGGAATACTGCATCCAGTTCTGGAGGCCTTGCCTGAAAAAGGAAATTGACGGTTTAGAGACAGTACAGAGAAGGGCTACAAAGATGGTGCAGGAACTACACAATAAGCCATATGAAACAAGACTTGAGTACACCTGCATTGGAGTGCCAGGATTTAAAATTGCCAATCACATTACATGCGGGGATGCGCCTGTGTGGAGCTGTGCCACCACCCCCAACTAAAGATTCCCACTCCGGGAGCAGACCTCAAGGAGGGGGTGGCGAATTTTGTGACCTAATGACAGGTGCACAGATGGCTGGCAGTGGAATTTATCTCTCTAGACAAGAGATGATATAAAGGGACAAGATAGAAGCATGTAAATACATCAGGAGGATTTAACACAACTCAGAAGAGAAAACAGGGCAGCACATATAAGGGGGCACAACGTATGTCCGTGGGAAGCAGGTTTAAAAGCAACTCTAGGAAGTACTTTTTCACCAAGAGGGTGATAGACCCATGGAACAGCCTGGTACCAGAAGTGATGGCATCAAAGACAGTAAGAGAATTCAAACGCACACAGTACAAGCATTATGGACAGTTTGGAAGAAAATAACTGGGGAGGGTAACCAAAATGGGCAGACTAGATGGATCACATGGTCCCCATCTGCCGACTCTTTCTTATGTTCTTATGCATCTGTGTATGTGTGTGGACTAAGTTGTATGTCAGCAAAACTTACTCTCAGACCCATACCTCTTGCCATGGTACACTCTTTGTCCCTAGACTTGCATGGCCCCTTCCAAACCAGCATCTTAAGGTCACATTGGTGGTTGTTGTTCGAACACAAACTGCATGTCTTCATTATGCAAACAACTAATCCAAATGTGAGTGGCAGCATATTGTCTGTGCACCCACTAACATGGTGGATTATAGCTGCATCTGAGGTAGGAATATAACATAGCACTAGGTGCATGGTTTGCATGACAAGATCCATGCAGCAGGCACCTGGCACTATTGCCATAGTCATTAACACAACCCCAAAACATGTATCTTTGTACATGCTTCCTGTGACTATCGAGTCTGAATTTCATTGTACCTCTATTATACCTGGTGATCCAGTGGCCCTATATCAATCAATGGCAACTGTTTTCATTTCTGGTATGCAGAGAATACCTCCATAACTCCATTCCTGAGCATTTCAATGTTCAGTGACCCATGTGCACCAAAAACTATTCCTCTTATGCTAATGGATGTTCTGGATCACACAGTAGCAACCACCGTAAAAGTACTTATAGTACTACTTGTGGTCATATTACCTCTGTGCCTTGTTTACTGGATGGTGAGGGCACTGTGTAGACATTGTAGGGTACATCTGGACTTGCATACAGCACTGTTAATCATAGGCCTTACCCTGCCCTTTATGTGTGTTGTTACACTGACTCATGGAATAGTGCAATAAAGACCAGATGGCCATTTGTGGGTTTTTATTACTTTTTTGCCTCCTTCTGTCACCATGGCTGCCCTTCCATCGGGTCCCCAATGTGACATGGGCTGTGCCAGGAGGACCTGAGGATGCCTGCACCTATTGAAGTGGTCCACTCTTTGAATTTATGGAGCCGGATGACCCCATGGGTGGGGCAGAGGGCTCCTTCCCCTCTGAACCCTCAGATGGGGCAGAAACTTGGGATCTTCCTCTGGCTCCTGGTCACTGTCACAGGGGCCCCATCTCCTGGCAGAGCCATGAGATATTTCCACATTTTCTGGTCTCTGCCCTCACAGACATCAGCACATGAGGAGAGCCAATGAGACAAAGGCACGCAGAGACATACCTTGCTCAGACCTCAGACAATTTGCCTCCCTGCATCTCGGCCTCCTCTACTGCACCTCCACCAGTGGTCACCCTGGTGGCAGTATTGTAGCAAGGACTGCAGCCCACCTTTCCCAGAGAAGGAGAGCAGCCATATGGGTGCTCAATCTCTCTTCCCGGCTGGCTTTCCAGCAACCCTGGCTCGCTACTGAACCGGGTCGCTGGCATCGTGAGTGGTAGCACTACTGGTGTGTCAGCAGGCTGGCTGCTATTTGTGTTTTTATAAAGGGTGGGACATGGGTCATGTCAACATGATGGCCTCCATCATTGTGGACATCCACTGATTTGAGACATGGTGGACATACTGTAGCTCCACTTTGAATGAGTATTCCGGTCCCACTGTGGCCATTCTGGCACCCGGTGGATATTATGCCTCTGAGAGGGCACTGCTGCTCTATGGTAGGCATTCTGATACACAGGGTGGTCAGTCCTCCTCAGAGGGCATTGTGGCCAGCAGTGGTTACTGAGAAATAGTGGGTGGGCATTCCGGCCATTGGGGAAGGCATTCTGGTCCCAGTGTGGCCAGTCCATCCCTAGAGTGGGGACAGAAATACAGAGGATGGTCATTCAAGTGCCCAGGTTGAACACTCTGAGGAAGGGAGACTGGTATTATGGCTGGAAGAGTGGTCTGCCAGGGGAATGGAGGTGGTTCTGGAAGGATTGTCCAGCTGCAGGGAGGGTAGTCAGCTGGGGATCAGAGGCTGGGATGATGATTTAGCTGCTGGGACTATGACTGGCTGGAGGTCAAAGACTGGTTTGGGGGCTAAAGGTGTCTGGAAGGTGCAGTGTTGGCGGTTCAATGGTGGAATGCTGGTCATGGGGTCAGGCACCTTTTAAGCACTTGGACAGTCTCCATGATCTTAATTAACTTGGTGCTGAAATCCAGAACAGTCTAAAGTCCAGACCATGCATTTTGTGCCACTCCGGCTGGTCTGTCCAAACTAGGAAATTCAGTTTTTACCATGTGGTCTGGTCCTGATTTCACCAATACCCCGCACAGAAACAAATAAACTAAAGACTACTTTATCATCACCGTTGGTGATACAAAATGAAACCATTGTATAAAACACACAAACACACACACACACACACACACACACACACATATTCTTAATGTCAGTTTATTTATTTATGTTTAATGTGAGCACCCCACACACACACACACCCTTTCATATGCACTGGTAGCAGCATAAACAAAATTATATATTCAACTTCAGTGGTCCAATACACTCCCCCCATATAAGTTATGCTTTCAGGGTAACATTATGATTAAAGAGATTCACCAAGATAACACAATTAGCCCCTGCACCATACCTATATCTGTGCCTTGCTGCCAGAGGATCCATATAAAGTTAAGATGTCCATGAAGTTTGAGTAATTAAAAACTAGATCATTCATAAAATGGCATAAACTGGGTCCCAAGGACTTCCTGTTTTGTTGCCACCCATGTCCTCCCCTGCTCACTAGCATGATGATGAGATGCCAGTGAGAGCGTGGGGGCATGCTGTATTATATGCAATGGTGGCAGCTTTTCCATCTGTTTTAAATTATATAATGGCCCATGGCAATGAAAGCGTGGGCATTGGTTGACTAACAAGGACTTATTAGTCAACTGGTGCCCATTCATTGCCAAGGCATAATATTATTTATATGTATTCTCTGATGGCAAGGCACCAATAGGTATGGTGCAGGGCTTATCATTGTGGATCTCTTTAGTTGATGGCACATTGACATCTAGGCCAGAAGGTCATATGTTCTAGTCCTGCACAGGGTTGGGATCATACCATAAATGCCACCAGCACTCAAGTGCAGTACTGGGGAATGATGTATAGTTGGGATGTGGCTTCTTTCAATTGAGGCATTAAACTCTGGTCCCGTCCTCCCACCTCTAGGTCTATTGTGGGTGTCTAGGTGGAAGTAGAAAAACAAAGGCACTTTCACAAGAGATAGGGATTTTCTGAGTTGCAGGATGATCTGTTAAAACTGGAGACCTGCACCTGGCAGTTGGGTTCAATGCAAAAGTGCAAGGTGCTACATTTGGGGCAAAAACAAGAAGGAGCTACCAGCTGGTGGGGTTCAGCTAGCCCTAACAGAGGAGAAGAAGGATCTGGGTGTGATTATAATCGCTCAGTGAACAACTCAGCACAATGCAGGAAGGGCAGCTGCAAAGGCCAACAAAATGCTGAGTTGTATTGCCAGGGTCTATCTTCAAGGAGAGGGAGGTAATCCTGCCATTGTATATGTCACTGGTTAGGCCACACCTGGAGTACTGCATGCAATACTAGTGCCTATACCTGAAGAGGGACATTAAGTTACTGGAAGGGGTGCAGAGCAGGGCAACAAAAGATAATCCAGGGACTAGTGGACATACCCTACCTGAGCAGGCTGAGGGAGTTGAACATGTACTCACTGGAGGAGAGGAGAGATGGGATATGACTGAAACCTTCAAGTACATGAAGGGAATAAATAAGACAGGCATGGAGGGACTATTCTAGTTAAGGGGTAGGGACACCCAAGGTCACAATCTCAGGTTGGAGGTGGGAAGGTTCAGGAGGGAAATGAGAAGACACTTTTACAGAGAGAGTGGTGTCTGGCTGGAATGCATTGCCTGAAGAACTGGTATCCTGTAGAACAGTGGACTGCTTCAAAAGGTGATGGGATCGGGTAAGAGGGAGGGTCAGGGGAGGGATGGAGGGGCAGCTGCAGTATAAGGGTTGCTAGCTGCACACTCAAGCAGGCTCCACAGACCATAAGGCCTTTATCTGCTGGCAAATTTGTATGTTTGTATTTACAGTCACTACACTGTCAGCCTTTCATCATTTGTAGAGTGCTTTGAGATAAGAATGTGTATCAAAAGTGATTTATACCATAAACAATTGTTTAGACATGGTAGCTGCAACATAAACAAAATGATGCTCCCCAGCAAGCAGCATTAATAAAATTATGTGTCTGAATTCGGTGATCCAAAGCACCCCACACATGCTAGATGCAACATAAACAAAATTACATATTCAAATTCAACATACCAAACACTAATTACTTGTTTAGGAGCACTAGCCGCTTTTTAAGCATGCTCCTATAAAGGCTGCACAACGAAATGCTGGAGATGCAGGTCCACAGCTGAACACTCAGTAGCCTTTTGCAGCACACTGGCATCTTGGCTGAGTGGTGTCATATCACAACTGAACATTCCACCCCCACCCATTTTTGATACACTGGACTCTGAGCAGAGCAGTATTCTGGTATCCTGGAATGAGCTGAAACCACTGCAGCATCTTCCCCAGTCTGAGCATGAAGCATCTGATGTCCTTCTCATAGACACGCTTGCACTAATGTCATGAAGGAGAATGCTGCTGGTGTGCAGAACAAGACAGGGTTACTGAACACCCTTCTCCTTTTATGCACAATAGCATTGACCCAGATACCCCCACAGCAGCAACAATCTAGAGCACATGTGCTCCCTTCAACACACTGGCTGGAAATGACACAAATGTCAAATTATGGGTATTTAATCATTGCTGTCTATGTGATCCAGAGACCACCCTTCAGCAAAAGCATCCAAAGGCACACATAAAACCCCACCACCACCATATTGATGACTGCGCCTGAACAATCCAGAGGCCCCCATCAAAGCGATCCAGGGTACATACATATGTACGTATATACACACACACACACACACACACAATGATACAAGTCGATTTTGCCTTTTTCTTTTAAGCAATGGCATCCAAGAAATGCAAGAAATCCAGAGCCCCCAAGAAAATAGTGATGCAGGGCATGTATCTCCACCACCCTTGCATACTAACTTGAAATAAAAGTCATGTTTGTTGTTGTTTGTTAATCAATATAGCTCAGTTCTCTACACCCTGAGTTCCCCTTTCATGCACACTGACTCAAACTAAAACAACAAATTCTTGGGAACAGCAGAGACTTACAGTACATAAAATATATCAGGAGAGACACTTGTGAGGAATACATTCTGGGACAGATAATTTGACAGGAAGTACAGTATAGCACAGAAACCCATGTTCACTAGCAGCTACACAAATTATTCAGTAATCAAACCTATCTGATTGCAATGTGATCTTTTCTAGACAGTGTTTTTATATCTACTAATGCTCGTACTGTACATGTAAGCTTTGTATAATTACAGCAATTACTGTTTCAAAATATTTGAATCACAAAGGTCACACATTTTGGTCAGTAATTTGAGAGAACCACATCTGAGATTTTTGTTCTGAGAGAAAATAAAATACAGTAGCAAAAGGTGATGCTGTATCTCCACCTCATCCATTTGAAAAAAATGCAAAGTTCTTAGTGTGCTTAAATTCAATTCTTCCATGCACTCTACTTCAGATGAAAACTGCAGAACTTTGCATTTTAGTGAGAAAATAAGAGCCAAGTTAAACTTCTTACCTAAGAACAGAGGAAAAGTTCATCCACCCTGTCATACTAAGGGTTCATACTAAGGTTGGCTCAAGAGCAAGACGGCATGAGCCCATATTGCTCTTATTCTAACAATGAATAATAGGAGACATCATATCCTGTGCCTATCTGTTTATCCAATAGAAACTTAAAAATGCTTTTGGTCTTACTTATAGCAACTTGAAGTGACAATCTATTCCATGGACCAATAACTCTAAGGGTAAAAAGTATTTCCAGCGATATGAATAAATGATTTCCTTACTAACTGCAAGGGTGTCCACTAATGTCATATGAATAGTTTTTAAAGTCCAGACCTAATTCACAGATGAGGTAGGGATCTTGAATAATGTCATACAAAAACATAAGGTCACCTCTGAGACAACAGGTGGAGAGGGGCATAAGTTTTGAGGAATCTAGTCTACTTTCATATGGCACTGTTTCATCCTGAAATCTTTTTTGTAAATTTTCTTTGGACTTTTTCTAGCAAATGTCCTTCCGTTTTTCTGTAAGGGCACTAAAGCTTGGAAGCATATTCCAGATGGGGCCTGCATATGTTCTAAACAGGGTAACAGTACCTCACTGTTCCTAGATCTGATGTTTTGGGGATAGACCATATTACTTTATTGGATTTGTTGATAATACCATGCACATGTTTGTTATGTGTCAAGTCATCTGAAATTGTGATGCCTAGATCCCTTTCATCAGATGTTTTGACAAGCAAGGAACCTGCCAAAGAGTATGGATAATGTAAGTTTTTTGCACCTAAATGCATCATTTTACATTTGGAAATATTCAATATCATGCCCCATTTATTTACTCATGTGGAAATGCAGTCTAAATCATTCTGAATAGTTACAGTTTAGAAAGAGTTGCAAATGAACCCCAATTTTGTGTCATCAGCATATTTAGTGGTAACAGATAAACAATTTTTGTTAAATCTGCTATAAACGCCTAGAAAAGGCAAGGGTCCAAAACAGATCCCTGGGGAACACTGCTCAACATGGGGCCCTTTACTGATTTTGACCCACTAATGATGACCTGTTGGGTCCAATCTTGTAACCAGTTGTTTATCCAATTAACAAGAAAGCTGTTAATATTCATTTTGCAAAGTTTACTAGTCAAGGCCCAATGTGGCATAACGTTGAAAGCCTTGCTGAAATCAATAAATATGGTATCACAGGGTAATCTCCTGTCAAGAAGTGAACTAATGTGTTCATAGAAAAATGTTAGGTTAGTGATACAACTTCTGCCACTTTTGAAACCATGTTGCTGAAAGTGAAACTACTGTTAACTGTTTCCAGATTCAAATAGACCTAGCAGCAATGCTGGATACAGGAAGCATTAGGTCCATTTTGGGAAAGTTGTACATTAGTCGAGAATATTTAAAGAGACAGAACAGCTATGTATTCAGTGTGTAAAATCACTGCATAGAAACTGTTCTCTGCACGCAACCAAACACTTTCCTTCCTTCCTTCCTTCCATCCTTCCTTCCTTCCTTCCTATAAATTGGGGACTAGGAAAGGTATACTGATTCAAAAAAGAAATGTACTCCAAGAAAAAATGTACTTCAAAGACTGCAATATCCTTAAAAGAATCTAAAAAAGGCAACTAGGGGTGTTCAAATAATAAACAGTATTTCCCAAATGCCACAAATAATGCACTATTCCTGTCTAACCTATTTGGGAAATTTTATATTTAATTAAAAATCAAAAGAAACAGCCCTGCCCTATACCCTGTATGATATACAACCCCTGTCCTCCCACCCTCTGTTAGAATCTATCCACCTCCTATATTTAAAAATGTTCCATAATAAGAAGCTGGCACAACCTATTGGCCTCCATGACTGGCCACCATCTTACAGCACTTATTTGTGCTAAACCAAATATGACTCCTCCCCACCCCACAATGGCAATACCCTCCTCCCACCTCAACCCTCCCAGCACTTAAAAGCTGGCAATGGATGTCTATAAAGAGGAAAAGATGACTGACACAACCCACCCTCCTTATGGCCTCTAGCCTTCTTCAGATTGAAAGTACTAGCACACTTGTTTGTAGTTAAACTAGCTGATCATGTGTCCCACTGGATGTATGTGCAGGGATAACCACTGGGCTTTATTTTGGGGAGAACAACTAGGCTGTAATAGGATAAAGATGAGGCCCAGTGGGCTGGGCTGAGACCAAGGTACAAGGGAGACACATAAGGCAGGGTTTGGGTGCAGGGGAAGACCCACCTGGATTGGATTGGGCACAGACCAGGAAGTAAGTAGGCTGGGCTTGTGTGCAGGCAGTTGACCCAGAGGAGTGGACATGAGAGCAGGAGGGACCCAATGAACTTGGCTTGTTTTCAAGATGGGGACCTAGGGGCTGCACTTGGGTGCCCAAGGGTTCCGAGAGGGCAGGGCTAAGTTGCAGAATGGAACTAGAAGGCTGGGCTTGTGTGAAGGAAGATTCATAGTTTCATAGATTCATAGACATGTAATGGCAGAAAAGGCCACCCTGGCCTATCGAGTCTGCCTATTCCTCCTCTACCTGTCACCCTCCTCCAAGATTCCCTCATCCTCCCTTGACAACCCTCTGTGTTTGTCCCAGGCTCTCTTGAATCCCTCCACTGTACTCACACTCACCACCTCCTCTGGCAGTCTGTTCCAGTGCTCAACCACTCTCTTTGAACTAATATTTCCTAACATTTCCCTAAACCTTCCCTCCTCCACCTTCAGTCCATGCCCCTAGTTCTCGTATCTATCTTCCCTGTAAATAAGCTCTTCCCACTTTATTTATCCCTTCACATACTTGAATGTTTCAATCATGTCCCCTCTTTCCTTCTTATCTTCAGAGGATACAAATCGAGTTCCCTCAACTTCTCCTCATATGCCATCCCTCTTAGCCCATGCACCATTTTAGTGGCCCTTTTTGCACCCTTTCCATGCCATCTATGTTTTTTCTTAGATGGGGCCTCCAGAACTGTACCCTATATTCCAGGTCTGGCTTCACCATGGAACTGTAGAGTGGCATCAGCATTTCCCTCCTTCTGCTGGTTATCCCTATCCCTAAGCATGCCAGCATCCTGTTAGCCTCGCTCACTGCTTTGGAGCACTGGGTCCCCACCTTAAAGTTATTTGCGCTTATATCCTAGATCCTTCTCCTGCTTGGTGCTTCCATCCCCCAGTGTGTATGTGGTATTTGGATTCCTCCTCCTCCTCAAGTGCATCACTTTGCATTTCCTGGTATTGAATTTCAGCTGCCATGTTTCAGACCACTCTTCCAGGAACCTAATATAATTCTTCGTTGCCTCCACCACCCCCACCCATGGTGTCCACCCTGTTACTGAGTTTTGTGTCATCTGTGAAAAGGCAGGCCTTCCTTGAAGCCCATCTGCTATGTTGTTGACATAGATGTTAAAGTGAATGGGCCCAGCATTGATCCCTGAGGACCCCACTTGACACCGCAGTCTTCAGAGGGCACCCCAATTGACCACCACCTCTGGCTTCCCTGTCAGCCAGCTCTACATCCATCTTACTATTTTCTGCCTCACCCTAGACTCCCCAACTTATTAACCAGCCTTCTGTAGGACACCATGTCAAAGGCCTTTCCGAGGTCCAGATAGGCCATGTCCATTGCCCGACCCTGATGAACCACCCTCATCACCTCATCGAAGAATTCTATCAAGTTTGTCTAGCATGACCATCCCTGAGTGAAGCCATGCTGCCAAATGTCTTGTAGCCCCTTCC
This sequence comes from Neoceratodus forsteri, assembly GCA_016271365.2. Classification (NCBI taxonomy): domain Eukaryota; kingdom Metazoa; phylum Chordata; order Ceratodontiformes; family Ceratodontidae; genus Neoceratodus; species Neoceratodus forsteri. The sequence continues at coordinate 954,333,270 of CM028134.1, forward strand.
AAATATCTAACCATCCTTTGTTTCAATATTGCCTCCATTACTTTCAAACGCTGATGTGAGACTGACTGGATGAAAATTGACCGCTTCCTCCCTGCTGTCATTTTATGACTTGGCATCACATTTGCCTTCTTCCAGTCTTCTGGTACCCACCCTGTATCCAGGAACAAGTTAAACAACCCTGCCAGTGGTTCCACTAGTACCTCCCTTAATTGCCTGAGCACCCTAGGATGAAGACCATCTGGTCCCATGGCCTTATCCACCCTCTACTTACCTAATTCCTCCTTTACCTCTTCCACACAGATTGGGCTAGGATACACCCACCGTCCTGCCTTTCCCTTCTCATAGCTCTGGTCTCTTCTGTCCCCTCCATCATAAAAGTGAGCTGAAGTAACCATTCAGCACTTCAGTTTCTCAAAATCCCTTCCACCTGTAATCCCTTCCTTAATCTTTTCTGTCCCCAGTCTTGCTTTCCTCCTTTCCCTAGTGTGCCAAAAGAACATTGTGTCCCCTTTTGGCCTGCATAAATCTCTCTCCTCAATTTCTGCTTTAGCCATCCTAATCTTTCATCCTGCCACCTCAGCTTCTCTTTATAAGTTTCCCTATCCAACTTTCCTTGCATCCTCTTATGTTCTCTGAATGCCATTTTCTTCTCACCAATTTCCCTCTCACTTCCCTATTGAACCACAGTGGCTTCCTCATTCTCTTGTTTTTCCTCACCCTTCTTACACATCCCTCTGTTGCTTTAAGGAGCTCCCGTTCATCTTTTTCCATAGATCCCTGCCCTCCCCATCACCTCCCACTCTCTCACTACCTCCCAGAAAATCTCCTGCATCCTGAGAAATCTGTCCACCTAAAGTCTAGTACCTTCATGGTGGTATGACTAGTCTCATATCCTGCTCTGACCTTGAAGCCCATGGTGCTGCTGTCACTATCCCCAGACTGGCCCCTACCTGCACTCTCTTCATACTGTCTCCATTGATAAGGACCACATCAAGTTTGTTACCCTCCTTGTGGGCTCCCTAACCAGCTGATGCAGGAAGGTGCAGTGGGTTGGGCTTGGGTGCAGATGGGGATCCTAAATAAAACTGTGAACAGTAGGTGTACCAAAGGGTTTAAGTGTAGAAGGAGATCCAGTGGGATGGGCTTGGGTGCAGGAAGAGGATCCAGTGTATGGGCTTGTGTACAGGAGGAAATCCAGTGGGCTGGGCTTCCTGCAGGAGGGCATGTAATGGGCTGGTCTTGTATATAGGAGTGGACCCAGTGAGCTGGGCTTTGGTGTCGTGTGAAGACCTAGCAGGCTGCCCTGGGTGTAGGAGGGGATCCAGTTGCCTCTGCTTGTATCCAGGAGGAAACTCAGTGGGCTGGGCTTGGGTGTAGGATGGGACACAGACAGGATGGGACTTAGTGTGCTGGGCTTGGGTGTGGGGGCATTAGGCTGGGCTTGACTACATGAAGAGAACCCAGAGGGCTGAGCTTGTGTCACAGTGCATGAGAAGACCCAGTAGGCTGAGCTTGTGTGCCAGAAGGGACCTAGGGGTTGGTTGTATACAGGAGGATCCAGTGGTCTGGGCCTCTGAGGAGGAAGAGACCCAGTAAGCAGGGCTTAGGTTCAGAAGGGGACATAATTAACTGGGCTTATGTACCAGAGAGGACCCAGTAAACTGGAGTCATAGTTAGAAGGGGACCTATTCAATGGGTCTTATATGCAGGAGAGAGACCCAGAGGACTGGGGTTTGGTACAGGAGAAGACCCAGTCGGCAGGACATATGTACAAGGTGGAACCCACAGGACCAGACTTGTGTGCAGGAGGGCAAATCAGGGGGCTGGTTTTGGGTATAGGAGGGTACCCAGTGGGCTGGGATTCTGTGCAGGAGAGGAACCCAGTGGGCTGGGCTTATGTGCATTGGAGTGTTGACATCATACTTGGTTGAGAATATGACTACTGTACACTGAGAATTCCCAAAGAGGATGTATCATATGTCTGTACTTTGTAATTTTCAGTCTATACAGGATCAGATATATAAGTCTGTATAAAGATTATGGGTTTGATTCTCAAAGCTCCCAGAAAGGTGCAAGGGCCTGGGCCTACAAATAATGGCACAAAGAGTCCCAGAAGATGGATTCTCAGATCTGTCCCAGAGGGAAAATTCTATGTACCATTAGATCAGCCAGGCCTGGTCTAAGGGTAAGAGCAGAGGACAAGTGTGCTACCAGTCAAGTCTGTGGAGTCAGCCAACAAGGTAAAAATAACTTATAAAAAATATGCAGTGAAGTACACAGAAATGGATTTCGGAAATAAGAGTTTATTACACAGGAATCCAACAAAGTTTACCCAGTGCTTCAAGGGAGAAACCCTCTTTATTCAAGGGGTGAAGAGTCCACACTTGGGTGTGCTAACTCTGGTCTAAGGGTATTAGAAAATTCTCCTCTAGGAGAGTTGACCTGATTAATCAATGAGCATGTACACTACAAAGTAGGCACTAAGTGACAGTTCAGTTGGAGACTGGCCACAGAGGTGAGAAGTTTGCTACACCAGTCACTGGCTATGCTTTGGGATGGGGAGTGGGGTGGTGGGCACTACCTGCTGGGGTGGGGTCCACTAGACCTCAAGGGAAGGAGTTGTTATTAAACATGATTATGGTGACATGGGGAGGGCACTAGACCCCAGGAAGGCTTATTTTTATAAATATGAATACGGCAACATTGGGGATCAGGGTCACTAGACCACCAGGAAGGAGCTTACATTTAGTTTACAAGGGGATCTGGGAGATTGTTAGCCTCTGCTACAGTGTACCTGTGGCAAACACATCCCATGAGCCATGTGTTTGCTGCATGGCATGGGAGAGGTTGTCGCAAGTGTGAGGACATAGGCGCTAAACCCGTCCCTGTACCAGAATCTGGTACATGGTACCTAGTGCTCCAGATGTCATTACAAGCTGCTGTTAGCCACAGCTTGCACTGATCTAAGCCCTCTTTGAGAATCCAAGCCTGATGTCTGTTCTGGCAAAGCCTTGCCAGCTTGACTTACACAGGGAATCACATAACCTCAATGTCTTGTTGGGAATGAGGCATGAGAGTATGCATAGTGCATATGGTTTTGAGAGATGCACAAAAAGCAAACTATTTTGATATTTCTGCTCCTAGCATACTATAGTACAATACTGCTTTCCTGCAAACTACTTCTATTGTATGCCAGAGAGACAGAAAGAGCAAAAACAAATCTAAGTTAAAAATCTCATGTATCTGATAACTGGAAAATGTTCTAAGTTTTGAATCTCAAGTAATTAACAACTGAGATATTTTCTAAGTCAAAGAAATCAACCAATTCATAAGCTATATTATGTTTAAGTTGAAAACAAAGAGCAAAAAGAAATATCAGTTAAAATCTCAAGTAACTTACAATGGTAAAATTTTCTAAGTTATGAATCTCAAGTTATTAACAACTGAGATATTTTCAAAGTCAAAGAAATCTACCAACTGATAAGCTGTATTATGTTTAAATTGAAAAAAATCAGTCAATCCATAACTCTTGTATTTTTCAAGTCTTCTTCTCAAATAATGCAGAAGTAAAAAATAATTTCTTTACTAATGGCTAGATAGCAAGGGTTATGCACTAGTTGAGAAAAAACTCTCAACCAATGGTCAAGATCAATGCTGAACTTTTATAGTTATTCCTAAATGAATAGGTAAGCATTAGGTATTCGCTAATTCACGCTTTTTGTATGGATACACAGTACTTAAATCACACCATCTAGGGAAATAAGCATTACTTAAAAGTCTATATCCTTGAAATGAACCTGTTTGGCCTAATCAGTGCATATTCCTACCATAGTGACCTACTGTATACTGTAGTTTCAAGAATCATGGAACACACTCCTCCCATCCGCCTTTTCTGAAACTGTAATAATTTTAACACCTGACCAAGGTTGCTATCAATTTATCAAAAACTCAATAAGAACACCACTCCCAGTGTTTTCCACACACACACAAAAACAAAACTTCAGAGAAATAATCATAATACAAACATAGGACTCGTCATTCCCATCACTCATGGTCTACTCACTATTGCTATTATATACCTGGTTCTGGAGTTTAAGAAATCCTCATGACCCCAGACAGATGCCTTGCATGTGGAGTATTGTCTCTCTCACCATCTGTCTCCATGGTACAACTTAACTGTACTACTGGCTTGAACGTTTGATCTCCTTTCAGTGCCAAGAGGCCACAGTTTTCTCCCATCTGCCTCCTCCCTGAAATAGACTATCAGAAGCTCCACAACATTAATGCAACTATCACTCAGCAGCAAGCGGCACCCCAATTGGTTCCATGGCAGATGAGGGTTTCAGTGACCTGGACACTGATTGGTGCGTGAGGAGGAGGGTGGCATTGGGTGGCATTCAGGCAGCTGGGAAAATGTTGCTGTGAGGGTTAGCAACAGTGCAGTGGTATGGTAACTAGGGAGTGAGAACAGAAGGCATGGCTGGCAATGGGAATGCAGTAGGGGTAGCGCTGGAAGCAGCTCTCACTGCACCAGAGTCTGCATGTTCAAGATGGCAGTGCTGATGGGCCTCAGTTGAGCTGATGACCCCATCTTGGGCATGGCAGCCATCACTTCCACAGTTGTGTAATAAGAAGTAGAGCTCTGGCAAAGGGTGTGTGTTTATACAGCCTATGGAGGAAGGGAGTATAAACAGCACCAGTAGTCTTTGCCAGAGCACAGTGGAAGCACACCAGACAGTGGTCTGGTCACAAGTTTCCACAGTGCTCTACTAAAGCTACTGAGTTGCATAACGTCTGCAGAGCTCTGCCCATGCAGCCATAAAAAGGCTTTACCAACACGTTCGGTTCAATTCCCCAGCACAGCTTAAAACCAAAACTCACATTAAAAAGGCTTCATATTCCTCAAACCCCTCCTCCCACACAATCACACACAGGAAATCTCTAAGTCTTCAGACTTTATTTTAAAACAGAACCTGGACATCCAGCTTTTAAAAGATGGTTATTAAATCCAGATGAACAAGCAACATTCATTGAAGCTGCAAGGGCTGTGCTTATTCAAACAGATTTTCCCATGCTGTGTTTATAACAAAAGACATGGAATTTCTCAGTCTGAATTTTAAAACACACTAAGCAGAAAAAAGCTCATATTCTGACAACTACCAGTTCAGTGGCCTGCAAGTATGGTGAGAAAACAGCTTCATGTCTCTGTTGATGCAATTGCTACTGTCACTTGACTGCCCACACCTCCCCCTCTTTTATATTTTATCTCCACTAGGTAATGTGATTGTGAAGCTCCATAATATATATTTTTTCAGTCATTCTTTTCTCCTGACCAGGACAAACCACACTTCTTCCTGTTATCACACAACTACTAACTCCATCCATCACTAACCACAGTGCTTCTGTCAGCTCCCAAGGTGTTTCCTCTCTGTGGCAGGAGCTTCAGGGTGCTGTCCTCCACCTCAGGTGACTGAGTCAGAATCCAGGGAAGGGGATGGGCTTCATGTGATGGGGCTCTAAGTGTGCCAGCTTCATCTATTATTCAGCTGGTTCCTGACTGTTTCATCCACCTGGGCTCCTAGTATTGATTCTAATGTAACTGATTATTTCATTGACGTAATTATTTGTGCTTGCAAGGAACTTAACAATTAGATGGCACCTTGCTAAAGAACTGAGTGGATGGCTGTACCACATGATATTGTTAAATGTGGATAATGGGGTACAGTCTGCATGTGGGTGCTACTGGACACCAGGGAGTAAGTGGGACTTTGGGATAAGGGGACCAGGTTGGGGAAGAGTTGAAATGGACATCAGGAAGTGCTTGGTATGGAACAAGAAGAGGCAAGTGGTGTCACTGCATGCAAGGGAGTGCTTGATAGGGATGGGGTGAGAGAATGATTGCTGCAGGATAACAGGGAGAAAGAGGGATTGCCACTGGATACCAGGGAGTGCATGACAGGGGAAGGAACGGAGCAAGATTGCATAAGGACAGCAGGAGTGCTTGGCAGGGGACAGAAAGAGAGTAGGATTGTTGCAGGTCATGAGGTAGGCCTTGGGATGGCACAACCAAATGGAGAGGTACCACTGGACACCAAGGAGTGCTTGGGAGGTGACAAGTGGAGAGCAGGAATGCTGCAGGACATCTGAGAGTGCTTAGGATGGGACAGCAAGGAACGGGGTACACCTGCACAGCTGGAAGAACTTGTCTAGGGATGTGAAAACAGGGAGAACTTGAGATGGGGCAGGGAGAAGTTACCACTGGACACCAAGTAATACATGGCATAGGACAGAAAAAAACGGGATTGCTGCAGGACATCAGATAGTGCTTGACATGGGAACCAGTGGACACCAAGGAGTGCTCAGTGTGAGATAGAGTGAGAGTTGTATTGCTTCTGGAAACCAGAGAGTGCTTGGCATAAGATAGAGATAGGGGGTGGTGTCATTAGACATATGGAAGTGCTTGACATGGTGTGAAGAGAGAGAGGTGGTGCTGCTCCCAACAGACAGAGATGCAGAGATTTAAATTCCATGGTGACGTGAACTCCAAGTGGGCACCTCACGTCCAGGCAATGCAAAGTGCTCACTCTGCCTTGTCATTGCCACTTTGCATTAAGGTGGAATGGCAATGCAGTAAGGTGAAGTCATTGTTTTAATGGACTTTGCATTCCTCATTATGATTCTAAGTGATCCACTTGGTGTTTCAGATTTTGCAGCCCCCTACACATCACATGGCTTACAGTACTGTAAGTCACTTGCTCTTAGCTAGGCAGGAAGAAAGTGAGTCATACAAGCAGACAATTTTACTTTCTCCTATGCAGATGGAGAGAGAGTAGTATGTTTTGTGACTGCTGATACTTTGAGATCAGAGCGAGGAGAAGAGTTAAACTTTGATTTAGACCCAACAGCTTTTTAAAAGCTAAATTTTTTGTCTTTTCTGAACTCTTTTCTACTTAATTTGTTCTCTCTGTAAATGTTATTTTTCTTACCTTTATAAGTAGTTGTTTGTCTGCATCTGTGTGACTGTGTGTCGTGTTGTGTGACAGTGTGAGTAGTGATTGCTTGGACTGAGGGAGCTCAGTAGGAGAGATGGACCAGGGTGAGGGAATGCATGGGGCAGGGGCAGCTCTGGGAAAGCGTGGTAGTGGTAAGTGTTGTACCATGTGCATGTGTGGAGAGCATGGGCGCCATTCCTGTTGGACCGCTCAAACACTTGTAAGTGTTCCCCCTCCCAGAAGCAGGACCAGCACCACCTCCTGTCCTGACTCTGAGGCAGTTGAACCACCACTACCACCAACAAGTCCAGCACAAGGTCCTCTGGAGCATGATGTGCCTGTTCCCTGGGCCCAGGTGTGATCCCATCCCTGTTCAACACCATGACCAGCCAGCTGCCAGTTCATCTGGCCATCCCCTGCCTGTGCCTGGTCCTCCCCACACCTCCATTGTTTGGCAGTTTTTGACTGTGTCGGATGGGACAATAGTGTGGCCAAGTGCTGCCTATGTGAGGTGGAGGTGCACCGTGGCCACCGGGGACTCACCTGGGGACTGGGGGCCAGCTCACCTATATGCTCAATCACCACCAGTTGGAGTGGCAGGCTGCCACAGAACAGACCATGCCTGCACCTGCTGGCCATTCTGTGGCAGAGGGTGCAGCTGTGCATTGCGGCATCCCTAAGAAGAGGAGGCCACAGCATCACCTGCTGCTCCACCAGCACCTCCACCCCCACCACCACCACCAGCAGGTCAACCTGTAGAACGTGTGACCCCAGAGAACTGCGTGTAACACAGACTGATTTGGCAGTTCTCTGGGTGCTGTCGAGAGAACAATGAGAGGGTGAGTGCTGTGGAGCAGTGGCTGGATCACATAGAGGGACATGAGTTGCAAATTATGTCCATGCTGGAACTGCTGCTGGATCACCATGGGTTCCCACATTAGTTTTTTTTCCTCACACCATGTGCCCCCACACCTTCCTTGCTGTGTTATAAAATGTATTCCTCCACCATCTCTGACCCTTGTATGTAATTATGCCCTTTTTGTTGTCTTCCATATGCGTGACACTTTGTATTCTGAGCAGTGCAAGTACACTATGCTAAACTGCATGTATGCAGTCAGTCTTCTTTCCAGTCTGTGTATGTACTGCAGACACTGTCCAACTCCTGACTTAAAAACAAACATTAATAAGACAATGGTGGGGTGGTGAAGCATGGGAGATACTACAAAATAGGCTTACAATACATCCAAGTAACTATTAAAAAAATAATGTTGTAATTGTGGCGTGATCATAAATCATGATTTGTGACTGCATCTGTGATCATGATGATGAAGAAATGTGAATGCCTATGGCTGTAGTTCCCAGGCCCGATGAGGTGTGGCACAAAACCCTGACTTAAAACAAACATTAATGAGTACAATGGTGGGGTGGTGAAGCATGGAGAGATACTAAAAACAGGCTTACAATGCATCCAAGTAACTAGAAAAAATTAATGTTGTGATTCAGTAATGTGAATGATCATGAATCATGATTTGTGACTGCATTTGTGACCGTGATAATGAAGAACATGATTCGGTGTCGATGGTGTGAGATGACCAGTATGAAACTGTATTGGGAACGTGAATGCCTACAGCTGTACTTCCCAATGAGCTGTAGCTAAAACTCCCAGACTTAAAACACGTATCAATGAGTACAATGGTGGGGTGGGGAAGCCTGGAGAGATACTACAAAACAGGCTTACAATACATCCAAGTAACTAGAATAAAATTAATGTTGTGATTCATAATGTGAATGATCGTGAATCATGATTTGTGACTGCATTTGTGACCGTGATGATGAAGAACGTGATTTGCATCACGAGTGACTCGTGATGATGATCCTGACTTAAAAACGCATATTAATGAGTACAATGTTTATGCAGAATTACACCACGCCTGTCCAGTACTCTGAGGGAAGCCAAAGAAACAACTGTGACTTGTTACAGATGGAGATTGGGCCCTAAAGAGATGTAAATGCACAGACAAATTAAGATTGCGCTGTGCACTGAAGAGATGCAGACACAAAGGCACAACACCAAACCAGTGCTCACCATCAGAAATTCAAATTGGGAAAAGAATACTTTTGCTGGTTGGGGGTATAGAGAGGTGTATTGCACTGCTGCAGTAACAGTCACTAGTACTAGTACCAGTAAAGATACCACAAAGAAGTACAAAAATCACACAGCTGCAGTGGATAGCAGCTTCACATTGCTGAAATTATTATGTGGCACAATAAAAGGTGTTTGATTTGATGACATGCATCACACACATACTCACACACACACTAAGCAATGCATAGCCAATTGAAAACTTCAGTAACATAACCACATATTTTAAACAAACTAAAATTATGCACTGTTGCACCACAACAATCATCAAAAAATGGCAAAAATATTGAAATATTACTGTGTGTACATTAACACAGTTATACAAGAAAAATATCACCAAAACAGAAAGCACTGTCTTTTCTCCAAGTTAATCTACCTACACTATAGATACCCCCCCCCAAAGCACACTTCCACTGTCTCTTAGTACACAGGCTGAATGTTGTACATTAACATTCAAAATCCACACACAACAATAAATGCTCAATGATATGAGCACAGGATGGTTTCCTATAATCGATGAACTAAAGTTTCAGCAAAAAGACTCAAAAAGGCTTTTTAACAGCTTTTGAAGGTTTGAATCACAAAGAGCTCTCAGAGCAGATTGTCTCCTACAGCTTCCTACACACACTACCCCAAACTGAGGCTGTGCAGAACAATCTAGAACCCAAGTGACCTGAAATCCCATGAATCACTGCAAAATTCACCTTTGCAGCTTACAAACAAGGTAAAGTGAGGCGAAGTGGAAGACGGAGTAACATAAAGTCATTGTATTCAATGGACTTCGACACTATTATAACACCAAGTACCCACTTCGCTACTGCGGAGCACTCCATGACCCTCTCACTCCGCGAATCACTTCACTGAGCGATTGGGGCCACTTCGCCCATCACTACCGACAGAATACAAGGCATGGAATGGATAGATGGAAGAAAGGGTGCCACTGGAAAAACACAGTGTGGCAGACACAAAGGTTGATCCGGTAGCTATTACTGAAAGCTGGTCCATGGACAACAATGAATGAGACATGTCCATCCTGGTTGCACACTGTTTAGAAGGGACAGACAGGTGGGGAGAGGTGGGAGTTTGCCCTGTATGTGAGGGAGGGCACCGATGCAATGGAGGATGAAAGCACCAAGGCTAGAGAGGGGAGCTTGGAGTCACTCTGGGTCCACTTAGCCACCAATGTAGGAAAGAAATTACACATGAGTGTAATATACAGACCCCCAGGGCAGGAGAGTGGAAAGATGAACAATTAGCTGAGATGTTATAAAAGATGGCTGGTAAAGATGACATATTGGTGGATGGGGACCATAACCTGCCAGATGTGGAATGGAATATCCCAGCAACCAAAAGCTCCAGAGGTCAGGCTTTATTGGACAATTCCAGGACTGCCTGCTGTCTCATATAGTGAAGGACCCGACCTGGGGTAATGCCATCTTGGATCTAATCCTCACAAATGCTGAAAAATAAGATCCCTGATGGTGGAAGAAAAGTTGGCAAACAGTTTGAAATAACTATTGGCATGACTAAAACCACCTCAAGCACAGTGTTTTCAGAAGGCTGATTTTGGTAGATTGATGCAGATAGTGAGAGATAAGTTAACAAACATCAGAGATGAGCTAGACATGGAGAAAATATGGAAAGATATTAGGGATACCATTCTAGAGGCAACAAGACTCTGCAACAGGACAACAAAGACAAATAGGTTTAAAAGACCATTGTGGTTCTCCCATCCAGTAAGAGAGGCAATCAGAGCCAAACAGTATGCATACAAATGGTTCAGGCAACATAAAGGGACAGGGAGTGGGAGGATTACCCTGAGAAAAGTAAGGAGGCCTGGAAAATAGCGAGGAGGCCAAGGCAGCAAAAGAGCTGCACTCAATCTAAAGCAAAGAGCTATACAGGATGCAGACATTCTATAACAAAATAGCTCATTTGCCACAATATCACACCAAGGACATCATTGCAAAGTACTGTCCCATCTCAACTAGCCATCCTTCACTGCTGGCTACAGTACCCTATACTGTGCTATGCCTAAAAACCTCACTAATGACAATCCACCGTAAGCCTTGTTGGCCTCCTGACCTAAAAGTGCTCAGGTAGACAGCTCCACACCACTGGTAGAAATCTTCTTGAGGAACCAGGAGTTAGGACAGTGGCCTGCTGTATATCCTTGCCTACACTGCACCTGCTTTCTGGAACAAGCTCCCTGCCCACCCACAAGATACAAGCTCTCTGGAGATCTTTTGTAAAGGGCTTCTGGAGCACCTGCTGGACAAGAGCAAATGCTCCTGCACTTGAATTGATAACTAAGCCCCCCAGGCCTAACTGTTCTGTCAAATGCTCTTCTGCTGTCCCCAATCTGAGTTAAAGTGTTCTGTCCACCATTGTTGTGTACTAATTCTGCAAGACTGAAGACTAGTCCTTTCGTGTCTGTACACTGATTGTACTAAGTATTGTCTAACAAAACCCGGGAAGAGTACAAAATGGGGGTGAGTTAATAACAACAACAAAATTGAAAGAGACCTAGGAGTAATTATATTAGATGACCTAAAGATGGGCAAGCAATGGAGAAGGCAGTAGGGAGGGCTGGGGGATGCCGGGATGCATAGGAGAGGCATCAATAGTAGAAAACAGGAAGTTGTTATCCCTTTCTATAGACTGTTAGTGAGACCCCATTTGGAGTACTGCATGCAATTCTAGAGACCACATCTCTGCAAAGACATAGACAGAGTGAGGCTGTTCAGAGGAAGGTAACCAAATGGTGCAAGTTCTGCACCAGAAGACATATGAGGAGAGACTAAAGCAGTTTAATATGTATACCCTTGAGGAAAGGAGGAGAAGGGGACATGATAGAAACTTTCAAGTATCTCAAGGGAATTAACAAGGTACAAGAGGGTAGTATATTTCAGAAGAAGAGGTGTGCAAGAACAAGGGGCACAATTTGAAGATAGAGGGGGCTCAGAGGTAATGTTAGAATGCATTTTTCACAGAGAGAGTTGTGGATGCATGGAACAGCCTTCCTGAGGAGGTTGTGGAGTAAGGAACAGTGGGATAATTCAAGAATGCATGGACAGGCATAAGGCAATTCTAGTGGGGGCAGGAGGAAGTAAGCTGTTGATTAACTAGAATATGCAGCTTATCCATCAGGTAGGGAAATGGGCAGACTGGGTGGCCAAGCGGTCCTTATCTGCAGTCAAAAAAATTCTATGGTGTTATGTTTTCCTGATGTGAAATGTCTCTGTACACAATTGTTTCTTCTTAACTGCAATACACTGTATCTGGAAAATGTTGTTATTCTATGTAACTAATTCTGTGTCACCCTGAAAAGGGACCTTCGTGCTTAGAGGGTCTACCCAGTGATCAAAATTGAAATAAATAAAATAATAATAATAAAGTGGGTATGGAGTTGGCTGAGGGACAGAAAACAAAGGGTGGTAGTAAATGGGGAGAAATCTAACGAGAGGCATGTCACTAGTGAGGTACCTCAGGGGTCGGTCTTGGGGCCTTTCCTCTTCAGTGTATTCATTAGCGACATCAGCAGGGGCATAAATGGCAACATCACTCTGTTTGTGGATGACAAGAAACTCAGTGGAAGAGTGGGTAGTATGGAGGAGTCAGACAACTACAGGAGAACCTTAAGAGGTTGGAAAGGTGGTCACATATATGGCAATTAAACTTCAATGCTAAGAAGTGTAAAGTGATGCACCTGGGTAGATCCAACCGTAAGGAAGAATACTGGCTAAACAGAGTTCAGCTGAGCTCCTCTGCTGAGGAACATGATCTGGCAGTCATCATTAGGGGCTACCTCACTCAGTGAAATAAGGCTTACAGCAGGGCTAGTAGGGTGTTAGGATGCATTGGCGGGATCACGTGATGCAGGTTCATGAGTAGACGACTCTAAACATCTCACACTCATTCAGTGATTAAACTTGAATTAATCTCAATTTTCAAAGTGGTAATTAACAGTGACAGTAGCCTTTGGGAAGCAGGAGCTGTTCTGCAAACTGAATCTGCAGTGTTCCAATATAATATGGAAGCTGAGATGAGGCAATCTTTGCTCAGACACAAGCCTCCCACACACCAGAAGAAATTACCAAGAAGAATGGGCCACAACTACCCTCGGCCGAAAGTACAGCTCAAGTACAGGATTCCAACGTTCTCACTGTGGATCATTTTTGCAAGAATTCAACTTTTCTGAGAAGAGCTGCGCAACATCAGAATTTAAATCCGTGACCTCGGCTCTGGATATTATTACTACGAGAGTCAGAGATAAGGAAGCATGCTTCATTTCTGCAGAGAAGCACCTGGGGAGAATGGAACTGGAGTTGGTATCAAACAGGCAAAAAATGGCTCGGTTAGAAGCTAAAACTGAAGATTTGGAAGAGCGCAGCAGGCACAATAATGTTGTAATAATTGGCCTGCCAGAGAAGGAAGAGGGTCAGAGGTTATTCTCTTCGTTCAAAACTGGTATTAAAACTAGCAGGTCCTTCTCTGTATGGTGCCAATTACTCAATCGAAAGGGCTCATAGATCTTTGCACCCCATGCCTGCAGCGGGTGCTTCTCCAGACCATTGATTATGTGTTTTCTTAATTATTTAGAGAGGCAGCACTTTCTGAATAAACTCGTAGTATGGAAGAAATTAAATGGGGAGAGGCTCAGCTGAGAATCACTCAAGATTTACCTGTCTCCATACGCCAGCGGACAGCCCAATTTCACCCATTAGTAAATAAATTAATTCTTGCAGAAATCAAGTTTAGGATGTAATATCCGGTGAGGCTGCAGATACAAATTGAGGGAACGTGGTCTAGCTTCGAGGATCTAAAGGCTGGAGGTTGTTTTAAGAGCCGATCTACCCAACCTGTTTAAAAATAACTGAATGTGAAATGGAACAAAATTCAGGCTGCATTTAATTTGTGGCATCTTTCAAATGCCACTGAATCTGCTTTGGGTACAAGATACTCTTCATTAGGTCACCTACATAATCTGCTGAATAGTTCAAAATTAAGAACTGGACCAGGATGGCTTTGCTGCCGAACTGCTTTGGTGTGCAAGTAGGATGTGCTTTTCTTCTCGGGACTTGGTATGTGCATATAACAATCCCAGATCGCCAGGAAATATGGCTTGGAGCCCTGTATCTTTTTAGTCTTTTGTTTATTTTCATTTATGTTTGATCAGAATAAAGCAAGCAGATGGATAAGGCTGGTTGGATCCTGAACTGGTGTATTGTTAAATAATAAGGATACACCTTTTCTTTCTGGCATTTCATACGTGTGCATAGAATCCTGCAGCTTGCTGAGACATTTTATTTGAACCCCTGAAAATGAAGGTTGTGTAAGTTTATAGGGCATATGGAAAGCCAGGTTAATGGTCATTCCGGGGCTGATAACAGAAGCGCTCTGTGTACTGTAAATCGTAAGGGGCACTAGCTGTTAACTGTTAAACTTTATTGGTTGATTTGTACAACACTGTAGTGCATTACTTTATTTTACAGGGACAGATATATGAAAGAGGGAGAAGGGTAAGCTATTTAAAGAGTTTGTAGATCCTATACTTCCTTTAGCATGCTATACAGTTCAGTTAATAATATTACTGTTTTGTATAATCTTTAGACAGGAATAGAAGTGCTTTGTCTGAATGTAGAGGATTTTGGTACAGATGAGCGGGAGGGAGGGTGGGGATCTTTCTACCTGGTTATCACATACCATAAAAATTTAAGTTTTTGGGGAGGGGGAATGTGTATTCACTTTACAACTATACATCATTTATGGTGGATATCTTATGGAATTATGGGTAATTCTAGTGGAACCTTTGTTTGTTTTTTCAAGATTTGGGGTATTAAGGGGAGGGGTGAACACGGCTGGCTGCAACTACTAGTTTGGGACAAAACGTTCTTTATGGCTTTAAAATTGATGGTACATAGGATTTCATTATGGCAGATAATATGAAAATGCTCACTTGGAATATTAGGGGCCTGTAAAAAGTTAAGAGATACCAGATTTTGAAACATGTACACCAGCTTAAAGGTTCAGTCATCTTTCTGCAAGAAACCCACTTGTTGAAATCAGAAGGTTCCCTGTTTAGAAGACAATTTGTAGGTCAAATATTCAATGCTGGGGACAGTACTCAAAGCAGGGGGGGTAGCCATATTATTGGCAAGAAATGTACAGTTTGTATGTGAACAATGTATCAGAGACCCCAATGGTAGATATTTAATTCTGAGGGGATGCTGGCTTGCACTGAGTTGGTATTGTGTTGCATTTATGGTCCTAACTCAGACACTCCTCTTTTTTCCAATTTATTATTAACCTTGCTCCCATGCCTCTTCCTCTGATTTTGGAGGAGACTGGAATCTTTATTTTACTCCTGATCTTGATAGATCAGAGGTGGTTAGATCTGGCCTATAGCCAGCACAAAGGGCACTTAGGGACCTGGCTGATCAACTTGGTCTGGTGGATCCCTGAGAGTCCTATTTCCTTAGAAAGGAATACACATTTCACTTAAGTGTCCACGGGACATCTGCAAGAATTGACTACTTTTAATTAGTCATACTTTTTGTCTGGAATTTTAGACAGTGCTACAGCTCTGGGTACCCTTTCTGATCACGCGGTAGTCTGTTGCTTATTAAACCTTTCCCCAAATGTGCCGCTGGAGTCTAAGTGGAAACTGAATTATCAGTTACTAAAGGAAGAGGCAGTGATAAGTGATGTTTCAGAGGCTATTAAACAATATACGGCTACTAATCTTGATTCTACTGGTAGAATAGACCTGGAGTGGTGTGCTCTGAAATGTGTACTGAGGGGAGACTGATTAGAATAGCGTCTTACAAAAGAAAATTAGACAGCGTGAGGTCTTACTTTACTTAGTGACATACATTTGCTAGAAAAGAATTTACATCTGTTACACCAGAAAGTGTTAGAACAAAGTTATTGGGTCTTGGAGAGCAATACAACTATATGCTATTTGAAAGAGCTGAATATGCTATAATGAGGACAAAGGTTACTTATCTAGAACATGATGATAAGGTGGGAAAAATTCTGGCTCTACAACTAAAGTCACTTTAAGCCTCTAGAGTAGTAAAGGCATCAGATCCAGGCAAGACAACCATGCCTGTACCCATGCCTGCATCCACTGCTTTTCTTTTACCAAGCCTGTAACCATGCCTGTATCCACTATTTTCTTTACTGTAACCACCTCATGATGTAACTCACAATGCCTCAAATGTTCCTTATGTCCTTGTTCATTCTTATAACTTGTATTGTTATACCGGTCGCTTCTGAAAAAGGGACCTTCGGCTCAGTGGGCCTACCAGGTCCCCAAAATTTAATAAATAAATAAATAAGACAACTCCATGGAGGTGAATCCTAAAAGATAGTTCAAGAGTTTGCTAGCTACTACCAGGATTTACACAGTCCAATGGCCAATCCCCGGCAGACAAAAGATTGAGAAATATCTAGAACCTCTTTCTTTGCCACCCTCTCGGAAGCCCAGCAGGTAGGATTGCTTGCTCCTGTGACTGAATCAGAAATAGCTGAAATAATTAACTCTCTTCCCTTGGACAAGGCTCCTGGACCTGACAGGTTCACCCCAATTTCTACAAAACATTTCAGAAGCAGTTAGTGTCTTGGTTAGGTAGACTATACAACTGGTTTCTGGAGGCAAAGGAGATGGATTCCAGCTTGTTGGAGGCTTTAATCATTGTGTTGCATAAACCAGGAGGAAGCCAGAAGAAGTTACCAGTTGTAGACCCATCTTGTTACTGAATTATGACATAAAATTATAGCTAAATTATTAGCAAATAGAGTGGTGAGGGTCTTGTCCCATATAATTCATCCAGATCAAGCAGGGTTTATGAAGGGCAGAACCTCCTCAGATCATCTGTGTAAAATATTGCATATTTTCTCCGCATCCAGGGACATAGAAACATAGAATTTGACAGCAGATAAGGACCGCTTGGCCCACCCAGTCTGCCCATTTCCCTACCTAATGGATAAGCTGTGTATCCTAGTTAACCAGCAACCTACTTCTTTCTACCACCACCTTCTAGAATTGCCTTATGACTGTCCCATGCATGCTTGAATTCAACCACTGTTTTTGACTCTACAACCTCCTCTGGAAGGCTGTTCCATGCATCCACACCCCTCTCTGTGAAAAAATACTTCCTTACATTACCTCTGAGCCACCCCCATCTTCAAATTGTGCCCCTTGTTCTTGCACACCTCTTTTTTTGAAAGATGCTACCCTCTTGGACTTTGTTGATTCCCTTGAGGTACTTGAAAGTTTCTATCATGTCCCCCTCTCCTCCTTTCTTCGAGGCTATACATATTAAGCTGCTTTAGTCTCTCTTCATATGTCTTCTGGTGCAGACCCTGCACTGCTTTAGTGCCCTCCTCTGGACAGCTTCCATCTTGTCTATGTCCTTGCGGAGATTGGGTCTCCAGAACTGCACACAGTACTCCAGATGGCGTCTCACCAGCTGTCTGTACAGAGGGATAACAACTTCCTGTTTTCTACTGGTGATGCCTCTCCATATGCATCCCAGTATCCCCAGCCCTCCTACTGCCCTCTCACATTGCTTGCCCACCTTTAAGTCATCTGATATGACTACCCCCGGTCTCTTTCCATTTTGTTGTTAGTATCTCACCCCCATTGGGTACTCTTCCCCTGGGTTTTGTTTCCCATGTGCATTAGCTTGCACTTCTTAGCATTGAATCTAAGCTGCCATACATTTGACCATTCCTCTAACCTTGCCAAGACCCTTCTCATCCTTTCCACCCCACCTTGTGCATCAACTCCGTTGCAGATCTTTGTGTCATCTGCAAAGACATACTTTTCCTTCAGTCCCTCTGCAATGTCAGCTTATAAAGACATTGAAGAGGACCGTCCTAATACTGAACCCTGTGGTACCCCACTAGTAACCCCCCTTTCTTCAGAGTGAATTCCATTTACTATTACCTCTGTGTCCTATTCTCCAGCCAATTCTTTACCCAGGCTATCATCTTGGGACCCACCCAGGCTGGCTAACTTGTATATTAATCTTTTGTGTGGGACTGAGTCAAATGCCTTGCTAAAGTCTAGGTAGGCCATGTCCACAGCCCCTCCTGATCTACTACTTTGGTCACCCAGTCAAAGAAATCTATTAGATTCATCTGGCATGACCTTCCTGCTGTGAATCCATGCTGCCTTGGGTCCTGTGCCCCTCTGGCCTCTAGGTACTTGACAATTCTTTCCTTCAGAAGTGATTCCATCATTTTCCCTATCACTGAGGTTAAACTAACAGGTCTGTAGTTTCCAGCTTCTGCCCTGCTCCCACTTTTGTGAAGGGGAATCACATCTGCCATCCTCCAGTCCTCAGGTACCACCCCATCCTCCCATGATTTGTTAAAGAGGGTAGTCAGTGGTGTCACTAGTTCTACCCTTAGTTCTTTTAGAATTCTGGGATGAATCCCATCAGGCCCCATTGCTTTGTCCACCTTCAGTTTTAAGAGTTCTTTCAGAACCCTTTCTTCTGTAAATGGGCTGGTATCAACTTCTGTATCCAGAGTGTTTCTATTGTTTGTTTTAGGTACCTCCCCTCTTCATTTATAAATACTGAGCAAAATATTTGTTTAGTATCTCTGCCTTTTCACAGTCACCCTCTGCCCACCACTACTCCCCTTTATTAAGCCTCACTATCCCTCCCTTGGTCTTCCTTCGCTCCATGATGTACCTAAAAGGTTTTATCTCCCTTCTTAACTGAGTTGGCTATCTTTCTGACTCTGATATACCAGCGAGGTTGCTGTCTCTGGATGCGGAGAAAGCTTTTGATAGGGTAGATTGGGAATTTTATTTAGCACAATGGACCAGTTTGGGTTTCCTAAGAAATTTATTGGGTGGGTCTCTTACTTTTATAAGAAACCGACAGCCCATCTATATTGCAATGGGGTATTTTCAGAAAAATTTCATCTTCCTCCGGCTAGTCAAGGTTGCCCACTATCTCGACTACTTTTCAACATTTATTTGGAATCATTGCTTCTAAACTCAGAGGTACTCCTTGATATTTGGCATACCCATTCTAGATCTAAATTTTAAACTCTCAGCATATGCAGACAACATTCTGCTTCACTCTTTTAATCCAGTAGAGGCTTTTGGGGTGACTTTGCAGGTCATTTCTGAATGTGGTTCATATTCTAACTATAAAATCAACAAGGACAAGAGTATGGTTTTTCCCTTAATTACAGAGTACTAAAAGCAGATATGACTCAATTGGAGCTACCTGGTCTCTTAAAGGTCTGAAGTATTTGGGTATTTTCCTTGCCAAATCGGTCCCTCTGATGCGGAAGTTAAACTTCAAGGATACCTCCAGAATTTTCAACAGGATTTAAACAGATGGTCAGCCCTTCCTATTTCACTCTGGGGTTGTATAAATGTTGTGAAGACGAATGTGTTGCCTAGGATATTTTAATATTTTGCATATGCTCAACATTTGGTTACCCATTAAATGGTTTAGAAAAGTACAGTCTATTATTTCCTCTTTCATATGGACGGGCAAGCCACCTAGAAGGGCCTACCCAAAGTTAATAGCTCCCAAGAATAGAGGGGTTTGAGGCTTCCACATATCACTGGTTATCACTGGGCAAGTCAGTTTAGTAAATACATGAAATGGCTAATTAGTGATGAAACATTGTCCCTAATGAATTATGTTCCATCATGGCTAACATTAGAGAAAAATTGATGGAGGCAGCAAAGTTGCTGATATCTACATTACCCCATTGCAAATTGAACAATCTCCTCTAATTTCATTCACTCCACCATAGGGTCTCTATTAGAAGCCATATACAGTTTTGTGCTTTTCTCAAATATGATCATACAAGGGATTGGATTCAACAGTTGGTAGAAAATCATAACTTTAAGATAGGTGGGAAAAGATACCCAAGAGCTGGATTCCCCAGTGTCAGAGTGTTACAATAAGGGAGTTCTTTAATAATGAAGGAGTGTCTCCCCATGACGGCTCTAGTTAACAAGTTTTCCCTAAAACAAGGACAGATATTCCAGCTTTATCAGGTAATTCACCTTCTACATGGGCTCAAAAAGATGGTTAAAGAGGTTAAGTTCAAGGAATGTTTTAGCTCATTGGAGACCATAATTCACCCTCCACATGCTATATCTCAGATATGTAGCTCTCTTATGGATTTGATATCCCTATGCATTACAGTAGGCCTATGTATTGGGTGGCACAATTTCAAGACCCTAACATAAGTTGGAGCAAGATTTGGGAGGAAACTTATAGATATATATCCCAAGACAGGCTCAGACTCACACAATTCCAGATCCTACATGACATGTACTGGACCCCTCTAAAACTTTACAAAATTGGTAAAGTATTGTCCCCATCATGTATGAGATCTAAGTCTGGAGAGGGTACCTCAAACACATTCTCTGAGAATGTCCTTCATACAAAATCTTTGGATGGAGATCAGTGACAAGGCTAATCTGACCTTAGACCTTGAAGAACTATTTACCCTGGAGGTATTAATTATCCATTCATATAGGATAAAATTGATTACCACCATACATTAATTCAACAGTTACTGTAGTTGCACAAAGCCACAGATGTTGGGAAATGTGACATTAGGATAAAAACATTCATGAATCTTGTTGATTGTGTGATGTAATGTTGTGTTCCTAGGGCTCGAATGATTACTTCATGCAGTGTTTGTGTTACCTTTAGTTCTCACGCTCCTCTTAAAGCATACAAAAAGTATTTGATTGCATTTCTTAAAGAGTGCCTGACCCCATTTGGAGGAGTTGACAACTTTAATACTTAGACATAATTTTACTTTTATTTCATTTTCTCTTGTACTGTAATTCTCACCTTATTTTTAATACTGTAGATATTTGCATGGAATCATGATGTCATCTTCATCTGCTTTAGCCGCATGTCTACATCTGATGTCACACTTCTGTTTATGAGATCACAATCTGTTTTGTGGAGATACTGTTGAAATCACAAATAATAGATTATGATGTCAGGTGTAGACAAAGCCAAGAGCAGATAAAGTCTAGGGATATAAAGATAGAGGATTAGGTTACAGAAAATATATTAACCACAGCTTTGCAAGTAAACCTCAAACTGCACAAATAAATAATGTATATTATGAAGCAATTATTAAGAAATTCAAAATGCTTGCCTTTCTTTATCACTCTGAATATAAATTCTAACTGTGTGTATATTTTCTCTCCCTCCCCCATACAAGGTTGCAGTGGAGTTTAGTAGTGGTAGTTTACTCACCTGGTAAAGGTGACTGCATGAGTATCACCTTCAGCATCCCCATCCATTACCATCTGTGTTTACGTCCATCTCATAGGCTAGTGATACACATGTGACCAGATGTTAGATATCTGATCTGCCTGGGTCCTCGTGATTTCCCTCTGCTCTCCAGTGTGTGTCTTCCCAAGCTGTAAGAGTCTATAGTATTAATGGGAAAATATGTTGTTAAGGTGGCCCATAGGTCATAGTCAATTAACATGACATAAGTACAGTGTGAGACAGGATGTCTAGTATTGCATGTGTTTAATTCTTATTATTTACATACTGGAATGAGCAACCTGTATGCTGGACTAAGGTCTAGAAGTTGCGGCAGTACTGTCCTGACTACAGTTGTTCACCCTGTCCAAGACCTTAGCTGGGGCATCTCACCGGTTTACCGTTAGGCGGATGCTGTATGGTGATGCTCATGCAGTCACCTTTACCAGGTGAGTAAACTACCATTGCATATTGCATCACCTTACAGCACCCTTATCCATTACCATCTGGGTGCTAATAAGCAGTAAAAATGAGGAGTGGGTGGGAGAGACAGCCCAGCTAGGGACTAGAGTGCATTAAAAGTATTTTCTTGTGAAGTTTTCTTTTCTACATTTGCTATGTCTACTCTCTAATGTCTGGCAAAGGTGTGAACCATTGACCATGTTGCAGCACAGATGCCCTGGATTGAGGCTGTATTCATTTCTGCCCATGAGGCGGAGATTGCTCTGGTTGAGTGGGCGGTAAAGTGAGGAGGTTGTGGTAGGCCCTGTAGACTGTATGCCTCTGTGATAGTCTGTTTAATCCAGTGAACCAGTGTGGATTATGCTGCCACTTGACCTTTTTGTGGCCTGTCGTTACTATGAACAGTGTGTCGGTTGACCTAAAGTCCTTCGCTCTGTCCAAGTAGACCATAATGATTCTTTTCTTGTCCCATTGTGTGACTGGGTTGACCTGGTTGTTAATGTCTTGTTGATTCCATGCTGGAAGCTTTATGTTCTGGGACATGTGGAAAGGGTTGCCACCTTTGGAATAAAGGATGAAGCTGGTCTCAATATGACCCCATCATTGTTGGAATATGAAAATGGGGCTTGCATGAGAGGGCCCTGATTTCACTTAGCCTTTTCTTAGAGCATACTGCGATTAGAAATACCATCTTGAGTGATAACCACTTTAGGTCTGTGGAATCAATGGGTTCGAATGGTGACTTTGCTAAAGTGTCCAACACTGTATTGAGATCCCAGAGTGCAACTGGTTGCCCTATGAACTGGGTGAATATTGGTGGTGGCCTTAAAGAATCTGATCACATCTGTGTGCGAGCCGGGTGTGGAGTTGTCCACGAGGCCCATGGCTGTGCCAATTGCTGCTGCTTGGACTCTTAATGAAGAAACTGATAGTCCTTTGTCCAGGCCTTGTTGTAGGAATGATAGGATGTATTGTAGCTGTATTGGTTGTTCTACTAGGTGATGTTCTGTTAACCACCTTGTAAGATTCCCCACTGGTGGCTGTAAGTATTAGTAGTTGACCCACGTCTGGACTGCACCATGGTGTTGACCACCCTTGAGTCGTTGTCTCTATTCAACAGTCTCTGCCTCTCAGCACTCAGGCTGTAAAGTGCAGGGAGTGTAGGTCCAGGAGTTTTATTAGTCCCTGGGTCAGTAGATCTGAGTGGATTGGGATTGTCCAGTGGGAGCTGATTGCCATGGACACCAGGGTCATGAACCAGTGTTGTCTAGGCCAGTGTGATGCTATTAGTATCACTGTGGCTTGAGAGATGCGGACTTTGTTCAGTGCCTGCTGCAGGAGTGGTATGGGGGAAAGTCGATGCCCTTTGGAAGGATCAGTCCTGTGAGAGGGCATCTGTCCCTATGGCTTAGCTCTTGAATCTTGAGAAGAAGCATGGGAGTTGAGTGTTCTTTGCTGTGGCCATTAAGTCCAACTGAAGTGGTCCCCATTGACCTTTGAGTTGTTGGAATATTTTGGGGAGTAGGAACCATTCTCCTGGGGCTATGTTCTGCCAGCTCAGCCAGTCAGGTTGGATATTCAGTTTCCCTGCCAAGTGAATGGCAGTGAGGGACTTCAAGTTTGTCAGACTCCAATTTAGGACTTTTCATGTTTCCTGTAAAAGTTGAAGGCTCCTTGTTCCACCTTGTTTTGATGTATGCCACTGTTGATCTGTTGTCTAATCTTACTAGTACCCTCTTGCCTCAGTATTAGCTTTGAAAGTCATGTAGGGCATGGTACACTGCTCTAATTTCTAAGACAGTGATAGATCTTTTGACTGTTTTGGGACCATTTGCCCAGTGCTGGGATGTGGTTCAGGGTGGCTCCCATCCCATTAGATTGCATTGGTGTCGATAACAATGTCATGGTCTGTGCTTAGCGCTTTCCCTTTGGTGATGTTGTGTCGATTTGTCCACCAGAGTAGTGACTTCTGGCCGGTGTTGATAATGTGAGTGTTCCAGACAGGTCATGGTCTTAGGTGGCCTTCCTGGATGGCTAGGATTTGCAGTGTGTGCATGTTTCATAGTGCTCAGGGTACTAGGTCTATGCAGGAAGCCATGGAGCTGAGTGCCTGCAGAAGCACTGCCAGGGTAGTGCTCTGGCTGCTGGCTAACCCTGGGCCTGAGAAATGACTTTTCCCACTTTTGTGTGATGGTTTGGCAATGTTTGCTTCACAGTCTATAATGGCCCCAGGTGGTCTATGGTTTGTTGGGGAGTTAGTGAACTTTTCTCCCAGTTGAGTACCCAGCCATAATTTTGTGGGATTGACACCATGAGGTGCATGTGTTGATGCACTAACTGAGGTGTTCTGGCCCTGATTAGCCAGTCGTCCAGGTAGGAAATCATGTGAATGCCCTCTGTCTGAGGGTGGTAGCTACCATGATAGAGATCTTAGTGAATACCTTGGGGGCTGAAGCTAGGCCAAATGGGAGTGTCTGGTATTGGTAACAGTGACCCATTATTGTGAACCTTAAGTATTTGAAGTGTGCTGACCTGATTGATACGTGTAGGTATGCA
Organism: Neoceratodus forsteri; assembly: GCA_016271365.2. Taxonomy (NCBI): domain Eukaryota; kingdom Metazoa; phylum Chordata; order Ceratodontiformes; family Ceratodontidae; genus Neoceratodus; species Neoceratodus forsteri. Next base: position 954,357,710 of record CM028134.1, read on the forward strand.
CCTCATTTCTATTGAGGTGAGATAGTCCCTCTTTCATATGGAGCGGAGAGTCATTTTAGGGTCTCATTTTGAATTTTTGTATTTTATGAATTGATTCAGGAACTTGAGGTTGAGCACAGGTAACATGTCTCCAGACTTTTGGTCACCACAAAAATATTGAATATATACCTTGATCTCTTTCCTCTTGGGGTACTGTGGCTATTACCCTGTTTGCTAATAGGCTCTGTAGGGTTGATCTTACTGCCTGCATTTTTCCAGGTGTCAAGACACTGGGATACCACTGTCCTATTTGAGGTTGTTTTTCTGGAACTCTATTCCGTAGCCCTGGGAAATTGCCTCCAGGACCCATCTGTCATTTGTTGTTCTGCTCCAGATGTGTGCAAATTGCAGAAGTCTTGCTCTGATTGGTGGATGCTTGGCTGAGGTTGTTGGGAATGTGCTGTGCTGGACATAGAAACATAGAAACATAGACTTTGATGGCAGATAAGGACCGCTAGGCCCATCTAGTCTGCCCATTTCCTCACTACAGGATAGGCCGCAGATCCTAGTTAACCAACAGCCTTTATCTTCCTGCCCCCACAAGAATTGCCTTATGTCTGTCCCATGCATTCTTGAATTCTCCCACAGTTTTAGACCCCACAACTTCCTCAGGAAGGCTGGTTCCATGCATCCACTACCCTCTCTGTGAAATAATACTTCCTACATTGCCCCAACCGCCCTCCTTCTATCTTTAAATTGTGTCCCTTGTTCTTGCAAGTCTCTTTTCTGAAAGATGCTACCCTCTTGGACTTTGTTGATTCCTTGAGGTACTTGGAGTTTCTATCATGTCCCCCTCTCCCTTCTTTCCTCAAGGGTATACATATTAAGCTCCTTTAGTCTCTCCTCATACGGCTTCTCTTGCAGACCCTGCACCATTTTAGTTGCCCTCCTCTGGACTGCCTCTATCCTGTCTATGTCCCTGTGGAGATGGGGTCTCCAGAACTGGACACAGTATACCAGATGGGGTCTCACCAACTGTCTGTACAGAGGGATAACAACTTCCTGTTTTCTGCTGCTGATGCCTCCCTATCATCCCAGTATACCCCGGCCCTCCCTACTGCCTTCTCACATTGCTTGCTAACCTTAAGGTCATCTGATATGATTACCCCAGGTCCCTTTCCTGTTTTGTTGTTGTTACTAGCTCCCCACCCATTGTGTATTCTTCCCTGGGTTCTTGTTTCCAGGTGCATTATTTTACTTTTTGCATTGAATCCTAGCTGCCATACGTCTGACCATTCCTCCAACCTTGCTAAGTCCCTTTTCATCCTTTCCACGCCTCCTTGTGTATCAACCCTGTTGCAGATCTTTGTGTCATCTGCAAAAGGTATACTTTTCCTTCCAGTCCCTCTGCAATGTCACTGATGAAGACATTAAAAGGACTGGACCCAATACTGAACCCTGCAGTACCCCACTAGTAACCGCCTTTCTTCAGAGTGGACTCCATTTACAATTACCTTCTGTGTCCTGTTGTCCAGCCAATGTTTTACCCAGGCTACCTCCTGGGACCCACTCCCAGGCTGTTTAATTTGACTATCAATCTTTTGTGGGACTGTGTCAAATGCCTTGTTAAAGTCTAGGTAGGCCATGTCCACAGCCCCTCCCTGGTCTACTACTTTGGTCACCAGTCAAAGAAATCTATTAGATTCTGTCTGACATGACCTTCCCGCTGTGAACCCATGCTGCCTTGGATCCTGTGCTCCACTGACCTCTAGGTACTCAACTATTCTTTCCTTCAGAAGTGACTCCATAACTCTTCCTACCACAGAGGTCAGACTGACAGGTCTGTAGTTTCCTGCCTCTGTCTTGGTCCCACTTTGTGAAGGGGAATCACATCCGCCTTCCTCCAGTCCTCCGGGTACCACACCATCCTCCATGATTTATTAAAAGAGTAGCCAGTGATTTCACTAGTTCCTTCCTTAATTCTTTTAGAATTCTGGGGTGAATTCCATCAGGGCCCATTGCTTTGTCCACCTTCAGTTTTAGGAGTTCTTGCAGAACCCTTTCTTCTGTGAAAGGACTGGGATCGACCCCCTATCAAGAGTGCTTCTGTTAATTGGATTAGGCACTTCCCCTCCTCTTTGTGAATACTGAGCAGAAATATTTGTTCAGTATTCCTGCTTTTCACTGTCCCCTCTGCCCACCCACCGTTCATTCTATTCAGCCTCACTATCCCTCCTTTGTCTTTCTCACGCTGCTGATGTACCTAGAAAAGGTTTTATCCCTTCTTAACTGAGTTGGCTATCTTTTCCTCAGTTTGGGCCTTTGCTATTCTGACTTCCCTCCCTACTTCTTTCTGCCTTAACTGGTACAGCTCTCTGTCCTGCTCCTTCTGTGTTTCCTTATACTTCCGGAATGCTTTCTTTTCTTCCTGACTTTCACAGCCACCTCTCTTGAGAACCATAGTGGCTTTTTCATTCATTTTGATTTGTTTATTTGCTTCACACAAAGGCTTGTTGTGTCTGTGATGACAGTTTTGATAATTCCCCATTGTTGCTCCACACCTCCTTCTAGCCTGTTTGCTAGTGCTTTTCTGATGCACTCTCCCATCTTGCCAAAGTCAGCCCTCCTAAAGTCCCAGTACCCTCACTTTTGTATGGCTTGACTCTGTAGCTGAGTTTAACGTGAACCACACTGTTTGATGGTCACTTGTCCCCAGATGGCAACCTACTTCTAGATCTGAGATCCTCTCACTGCCCCGTTTGAGAGTACGAGTCTAAGATTGCTCCCTCACAGTGGGTTCGAGAAACTAGCTGTCTAATACCTGCCACCTGTAGGGCATCAAGAATGGCCCTGCTCTTGGATGTGGCTGCAGCAAATGTGCTCCAGTTAACATCTGGCATATTCAGGTCTCCCATCAACAGTATCTCCCTTTCTCTGCCATTCTAAGAATGCCTTCCATCATATCCTTGTCCATTCCTTCCCCTGACATGGGGTCTGTACACAACCCTGTGCGGATTGTAGTGCCCTTTCCAGTCTCAAGGTGACCCACAGTGCCTCCTCTCCTCCTGTTTACTCTTTGTTCAGTTGCTTTTATCCTTCCTTTACATAGAGCTACTCCTCCCCTCTTCTCCCCTGCCTGTCTCTCCTGTAGGTTATGTACCCTGGTATGTTAACATCCCAGTCATGGTTCTCTGTGTACCATGTTTCTGTGACTGCTCGATATCCAGGCATCCCTCTTCCATTAAGGCCACCAGCTCAGGGCTTGTTGCCCAGACTACAGGCATTGGTACTCATTACCCTCCATTTCTGATGGCCTTACCCCTTTGCCCCATATCTGTCCTTCTTGCCTTTGTTACTTTCTCCATTTACCCCTGCCCTTCTCCCTATCAACACCTCCATTTTGGTGTTTGCCACACTTACTACCGTGATTGTTTGGGTGGGGCTAGGATTTTCCTGCTCCTTTCCAGTGCCTCCCCTTGGCTAGTTTAAAAGCTTCACAATGAAGCATTTAAACCTATCACCTAGGATCCTGGTTCCCCTCCCAGACAGATGCAGCCCATCATGCCAGTATAGGCTTGCATCACCCAGGTGGACCCCAGTGCCCAATGAAGCCAAAACCTGAGCTCCACACCAGTTTTCAACCACTGATTGAATCCCGTGATGCAGGACATCCTAGCCTCTCTCCTGCCATAGTGGGTTGCACCTCCGAGAAGGTTACCGTGCATGCTACTTGACTAAGACCCCTCCCAATTCCACAAACTCTTCCTGCACTTCTCTAATCCTTTCTTAGCCAGGTCATTTGTCCCTAGGTGGACAATGACATCCAGCTCCCTCCCTGTGCAGCTGCTCTGGCAATCTGATTTGCTCCTGTTCCTCCAAGCCATGGCCAGCCTTTCCAGAGCCAATTTCAGCCCTCGATATCTGCTTGCTCGAGTCAGTTGGACTGAGGTCTGCCTCTGGAAGAGTTGAAATTGAATTTTCCCTTTGTGTTCTTCCTTTTACTCTTCCTCTACTGCAGTTTGCAAAATAGGATGGCTTGAAGGAATATGTTTTGTTCTGGTAATATTGACTTGTTTGGTGTCTATCTTGCTTTCCCTGTAGGGCTGAAATTGGCCTGGAAAGGCTGAGGTATGTCTGTTTTGCTCCTTTCTCCTTGTCCAAGCTTTAACCAGACCCCTTTTGCTTAACATATTTCTCCAGCCCTTTGCAGAATGAGACTGCCCTTAAAAAGCAGCTTGTTTAGCATGTTTGTTGATTCTGCATCTGCATTCCAGATCTTCAGCCAGATGAGTCTTCTGGCTCAGTTCGAAAGTGTGGCTAGTTAGTCGTCATTTTCAGCATGTCAATGGATGTGTCTGTGGTGTATCTAGCAACCTGAATGGCATACTCATGGCAGTATCAGTGGCTCAGGAGGTAGCACACTCACCTCTGAGGCCAGGAGATCAGAGGGCTGGTTCAGTTCCCACATCTGGCACTTGGGTTAATATCCAGTACTGACACTGTAGTGCAGCATGAGAGGGTGCTGCACTTCTGAGGTGCTGTCTTTCAGATGAGATGTTAAACTGAGGTCCCATCTGCCTGGATTGGTGGTAGTTCAGGTGGATGTCAAAATCCCATGGCACTTACTGAAAAGAATAGGGGAATTCCCCAGTGTCCTGGCCAAATTTCCCTCATTCACTAAAAATACCATCAACAGCTTAATCTGGTCCAAGGTCAGTTGGCATTCATCTGTATCCCCTTCTCCGGGTTGTGTCTCAAAATAGGCAGGATATGTCTAGTGCACTTACCTGGTCAACAAAAACTAAATAAAATAAAATAAATACTTGATAATGTCCACTTGTTTGGACTTAGGGTCCAAGGTCGGTGCCAGTTCCTCTAACCATGTAACTGGGGCTTGGGATGTGTGGTCACCACCATGCTCGCTCTGCTGGTGAGTCCGGTCATTTCAAAGCACTTTTCATGTATGCTTCTAGTTTCTAATCTGTCAGGTCCCTAAGTTGTGTGGTTGTTTTGAAGGGCAGTGCCACCTTTCTTAGAGCCCTGTGACCTGATGGTCGACTGTGGGCTAGTTACACCAGGTTTTAGTGATGTCTTCCTGGATTGGATAGAACCTGTCAAAGGTCTTCCTCTCAGATACTCTGGATGGATCTGGTGACTCCCATTCCTTGGTGATGACCCTTGACAGGGCTTCACAGATTGGAAAGTGTTCATCCATTTTCTGTTTGGCTCTAATGAGGATTGAGCTTTGATTGCTGCTGAGGTTCCTGGAGCTCAAGCCCATTGTCTCTTTAACCACTTTTAGGAGCTCTGACAGGGATTCAACTGCCATCAGTTTCTTTGTGAGGGTGAGTTCATCTTTTTCCATAGGGATGTCTTCCCCATCTGAATCCAGTGAGGCTGCACCATTGGGGAGGTGTCAGGTTGGCTAAGGCTGTCATCTCCTTTGGAGAAGAGGTGGCTTGCTTGTCTCCTGTCATGCCCTTATTCTTATTGATTGGCTGGTTTGCCGTTGATGACTTCGAGAGTGCCTCTATTCTTTCCAGGATTTTAAGCATTACGGTCTGCTGTGTCTTGAAGAAATCTTCGGCCATCAAGGGAGTTCTTCCAACCCTAGATCAACATTTCCAATGTCCTGGTAATCTTCCCGATGCTGTTCATCCTGCAGTTCAGGCTCTTCCTGTTGGATGGTACATGTGGGGCAGTGGGGTCCCGATTGGTTGGGGAGCAGTGCCATTTGGCAGGACTTGCATTTTTTGTTTTGGCCATTGTGTGATCTGAAGATAGAGGGAGACAGAAGAGGGTGTACAGGAGCTGAGTATTCTGTGCTGATAGCATAAGGTTGTATATACAGTGCTTGCTGCAGGAAAGTTTAATGGGAACTTCTTATCATCCTCCTTCTTATGATATTGACCAAACCAAGCAACTTTGTAATGATATCATTCAGATAGCTTGTAAAGACCCAGTTCTCATCTTAGGGATTTTAATCTTCCTACCATAAATTGGAACTCATTCTCGGTACTAACCAACATGACAAACAAACTCTTTCAGTCATAGTTAATCTGGGCCTTACTCAAATTGTCAGAGAACCGACTAGGGGAGTAAACATATTGGATCTAGTTATAACCAATCCTGAGACCAATATATCTGACATTCAACTACTTAACCCCTGTGAAATAGTGACCATATGTCACTATTTTTCGTCCATCCAACTGCCTTTACTACCTAAAATCAATAAACTTAAGATAAAACAATATAATATGGCTAATTTTGGAAGCATTAACCACCAGTTAAAGGCTCTTAATTGGGAACAGATACTGTCTCCACTGAACACCGAGGAGGCCTGGGACTTTCTAAAAACAAAAATACTTGAACTTGAAAAGAATATGTCGCAGACAAATTCAAGTACAATAATAAAGGGAAAATTCCCCTTGGTTTAATGGTGATGTTAAAAACTAAACAAACACAAAAATAAATTATTTTTAGTTCTAAAAATGTTTACCTTATCAGAAAGACACTATCTTATCTAGATACAGGGAGGTGGTTAGACAATTAAGAAGGGTAATTACTTTGGAAAAACACAATTTTAAATTTAAAATTGTTCACTCTAAGGATTGTCAGAAGGCACTGTACACTTATCTAAATGGTAAGAAAAGTAATAAAAATATGATCGGCCCTTTGGTCTGTAATAACAGAACTATAACATCTGATATAGAAACAGCTACAGAACTAAATAAATATTTTTCATCTGTTTTTCTCTGGAGTTATCTAATATCTCACCTATCCCAGTAGGATAAAACTTAGAGTCATGTAAAATCTTTTCCCAGGATATACAGTGGGTTTTGATTTGTTGAAATAATATACAAGCTCTGGCCCTGATAATATAAGCTCTAGATTCCTTATAGGGACAAGGGATGCAATTATCTTGCCTTTGACTATTATTTTTAAAATTGCTTTATGAATCTTCAGTTCCAGCAAATTGGCACTCAGCCATTGTGATACCTATTTTTAAACAGGGCTCACATTCCAAAATTGAAAATTACTGGCCTATCAGTCTCACGTCGATACCATGTAAACTCATGGAAAAAATAATTAAACAACAATTAGAAAATGAAATGTCAACATTAAATATTAATGATGTGTATCAACATAGTTTCAAAACAGGATTGTCATGCACCACAAATATGATCTCCTTCTATGATTATATTAGTTTCTAGCCTTGACTGTAATATACCTATGGATGTTATTCTTCTGGATTATAGCAAGGTCTTCGATAAAGTATCACACAGTATTTTGATTAATAAACTCAACCATTTAGGTTTTCAGCACCTATTATATCTTGGATAAACAACTGGCTGAGTAAGAGAACACAGAGAGTGAGGGTGAATGGTGCATTGTCAGAAGTGGGTGTAGTGGCTAGTGGTGTGCCTCAGGGAACTGTTTTGGGCCCAGTGTTGTTTAATTTGTTCATCAGTGATATGTACATCTCACCAGATAATATTATGGTTAAATTTGCAGATGATACCAAACTTGGGGGTAAGGTTAATACCCTTACTAATTGTCATAATTTAAGATCTGATCTTGCCTTAATTGAACAATAGGCATATATCAATAAAATGCACTTTAATATATCTAAATGTGCAGTACTTCATTTGGGAAAAGATAACCCCAAACAAGCATATTATTTAAATAACATTATCATTAGGACATCTTGTATTGAAAAAGACCTGGGAATTTTGGTAAACGATAAATTATCCTCTACTTCTCATTGTTCCAGACTTGCAAATCCAACTAATGTACTATTACATAGAATAAATAAAACACTTATTTCCAAATCAGAAGAATGCCTTTTAACTTTGTACAGATCATATATAAGGCCTTATTTAGATTATGGATCTCCATTTTGGAGTCCTTATCTAAAGTCAGATATTAATAAAATGGAACAAGTCCAATGCAGAGTCACTAAGCTAGTACCCACCTTGCTCACTTAGAATATGATACTAGACTTTAAAAATGGGTTGTATTCACTTAAGCAAAGGTGAACTAGAGGTGACCTTTGCAGTTGTTTAAAATTCTTAAATCCCCAGTTCAAATGGCCCAATATGGCATTGTTTATTCATTAAGGAAAATTGTGCCAAGACTTCATAATAAACAATTGGAAGTTTAAAAAGCAAATAATAATAACAGGCTAAATTTCTTTACTATCAGATCTCCCAGGATATGGAATACACTACCCCAGGATATTGTTAACTCACCAACTATCACAATTTTAAGAATAAATTAGATAAATGGATGGATGGATGGGATATGGGTTAATGTTCCATTTATATGGAGGACAATCTTGATGGGCAAACTGCCTCCTTTGTCCTATAAATCAATAAACCAAGTAAGCGTGGTGTTTCTCTGCACTGGCGGTATGCGAGTGGTGTAATAAGGTGGTACCATGGAATACCTCGTTACCGGTATAGCGTAATGCAGTACTGTGGTACTGCCTTAACTGCTTAATTAATCAGATCCCTTCATAATCTGCTTCAATGCACCAGGTGGCACTGTCCATGGTTACTTGCTTCAGAATAAGTTGTAATGTGCCAGCAGGTGTTCCACACCCACAGTCCAGCATAGGAAGACAATTAAGGGACAGGAATTCATTTTACATTGCTTTTTTTATAACCTAACCATGTGTACTCTATATTATTAATAAAGTTTCAAAGTAAAAGATTGTGTTTTGTGTATTTTATTCATGTTTCTGCATATTCTGTCTTACAAGTGCTGTTATGATTGTCCATGTTCTAAAAGGCATGACAGAGTCTGAACGAAAGTTTTTGCTTGGTGGGCATGTCCCCCATACACTCACGTAATGCTGTTGCTTGTTTTACTGTAATACCATTACAGATGTAATCAGAGTAAGGCATTAATTTGTATTTGATAAAACATCCCAGTTTTTGTTACACTGCTAAATGATATGAGTAAACAGATTTTGGTAATGTCACATAATGAGCAGATCACAAAACTAAGTTGAATACAAATATCTGCTGGTGTTTCAGGTAATCTCCCAATGGTTATATGCTACAAATGGCAATGTGATTTTTTAACTGGATTTAATTTAATTGTAATAGTGTTGAATTGCAGATGTTTTCCCACCTCCTGCAATATTTATCTTACATCATGGTCAGAAATAAACTTTACCCACCATCATCCTTACTCTCCATTCCTTTTCTTTCTAACCTGTTTTACTTTTAAGAAGAAAAATGAACTGCCTTTTGTCTGACTCTCAGCTGATTCATTTCCATAGTGCTCATGCATACCACAGTTGACGGCCAGCCTTGGTGGTGAGAGGAGGGTAGAGCCAGTCACTGGATCTCTTTGTGGCATGAATTGGGATGTGCAAGGTGCCGTGTCACTGCTGGGTGGGGAGTTCACTAGACTACCAGGAAACCAATGTGATTTATGTGATTTTCAGTGTCAGTGGCTCAGTAGGTAGCACACTCGCCTCTGAGGCTGGGAGATCAGAGGGCTGTGGGTTCAGTTCCCACACCTGGCACTTGGGTTAATATCCCAGTACTGACACTGTAGTGCAGCATGAGAGGGTGCTGCACTTCTGAGGTGCCGTCTTTCAGATGAGACATTAAACTGAGGTCCCATCTTCCTGGATTGGTGGTAGTTCAGGTGGATGTTAAAGATCCCATGGCACTTATCGAAAAGAGTAGGGAATTTCCCTGGTGTCCTGGCCAAATTTCCTCATTCACTAAAATAGCACCAACAGCTTAATCTGGTTCAAGGTCAGTTGGCATTCATCTGTATCCCTCTCCCGGGTTGTGCCTGAAAATAGGCAGGATTTGTCTAGTGCACTTACCGGTCAACAAAACTAAAATAAAAAAAATGTACATGTACGGGGTTGGGATTCACGCTGGGGGTGGGGGACCACTAGACTCAGGGTAATTAACATGATGTACATGTACCAGGGTCAGAATTCATGCTGGGGAGGGACCACTAGACTACCAGGGATAAATAGGTGTTTTACATGGACTGGGGTTGGGATTCATGCTAGGGGTGGGGTACCATTGGACTACCAGGAGTGGAACCAACACACATGGGAACAGGGACCATGATGGCTGAGAAGGACTGCCTGGCCCAGCCTGTCTGGTCAGTTCCCAATATATTGATGGCTGCACTGCACAGCCCAGCGACCCTAGCTGACATCCCTTGACCCCAGCAGGTTTGCTTTCTGCCTGCCCCATGCATTCTTGTGTCCCCCACTATGTTCCACCAATACCTACTGTGGGCTGCTTCTGTTGGTGTGGGGTGGGGCATCATCCAGGGCATGTGTTGCCACAGTGTGTGTGTGTGTGTGTGTGTGTGTGTGTGTGTGTGTGTGTGTGTGTGTGTGTAGCTATCTATATTTATATATATATATATTCTGGCAAAACTCCATTTAATGCATCAGTTAGGGTTCTTCCACAGCGATAAAAGCAAGCAAATTCAGTGTTAGGGTTGTAAACCCCAACTCTGCATTCACCCCCCAGCACCACACGCACACAGACACACATGCAAGTAGGGGGAGGACCAGGAAACATGACCAATCACAGACAACCAGCAGCAGGTGACAGAAATAAAAACAACTGTCTAAATGTTCTACAAGACACCCCACCCACCTGACCAGGTACTGCATGCTCAGTGGAGATCAACAGCAAAACTGAGGTCATGTACACCAAACGTGCACATCCCTGATTGCAGGTGCACACAATGTACCACTTAGGAGTTGCATGGCCTTACCTAGCAATGTCCCACACCCCACCACACCTGGTACTGCACCTGACTGGACATCAACAATGCAACTCTCTGATTGCAGCTGTACAAAGATTTGTACACTTATGAGTAAACAGAAATAAAAACAACTGTGAAAATGTAGTAAAAGACACATCCATCATCAAGATACAAGAACTGTTGCATTTAAGTATGTGATGTGCGTAGTAGTAAGTTTACTGCCTCTGTCCTCTCAAGATACACAGCCTGATCTGGAGGTACGGGGAACTATTGCCTGTACAAGGCTGTGCAACTCCTAATGGCACTAACACATATACAGTTTCAGTCATGTAGGTGTACCGTTGATGTCCATGTACTTACCTTCAGTGTGTTTGTATACCAAGAACTGGTCTGTCTAACAGGGAGTGGAATTAGCTGGCTGAGGCCAAGCAACTTCTAAATGTGCTAACATTAGTGTACCTACAATGACAGAGGTGTATCACAGATGTCTATAAGCTCACTTTTGCTGTAGCTCTCTACCAAGGATGTAGTACCTGGTAAAGGCAATGGCATTGCCTCTCTGACACCACAGAAATCCAAATTGTGGTAAGTTGAGTATCCTTGCAATGAGTGAGCTGTACCATTTATGTCCACAGCCTCACTTTTTGCAGTTGGTCTATACTCAGGTTGTAGTACCTGGTCTTTGGGTTTGCAGACCATTATGTGGCTGATGCCATACAAGTGATAACTATGCTAATTGTACTACACCAGCAATCAAGTAGGTGTACCGTAGATATAAAAGACTTTCTTTTACTATAGCTTTCAGTCACAATGGACCAAGTATTGTAGGAGCAAGGGCATTCTCTCCCACAGACTGTGTGACTCATTATTGTACTAACCTTTGCAAGGCTACAATCATGGAGTAACAGTCTTGCTCTTCATAAGGTTCATTTTAACTGGGTTCTTCAGTAACTATGCAGTACCTAGTCTCAGTGGGTGGGAACTGCCTTACGAAGGTCCTCCAGTGCCTAACAGTGGGAGTTTGTGTATACGTGAAATCAACCACACATATCATACCTGTACAACTACTTAGTTTTGCTGTCCTCTATAGCTGAGGTGCAGTACCAGGTGTGGTGGGGTGTGGGCATCGCTAGATAAGGCCATGCAACTCCTAAGTGTGGCATGTTGTGTACACCTGCAATCATGGATGTGACGTTTGGTGTACATGACCTCAGTTTTGCTGTTGATTTCCACTGAGCATGCAGTACCTGGTCAGGTGGGTGGGGATGTCTTGTAGTACATTTAGACAGTTGTTTTTTATTTCTGTCACCTGCTGCTGGTTGTCTTTGATTAGTCATGTTGCCTTGGTCCTCCCCTCTACTTGCATGTGTGTGTGTCTGTTTGTGTGTGGTGCTGGGGAGGACTGAATGCGAGAGTTAGGGTTTTCAACCCTAACACCGAATTTCCTTGCTTTTGTTGCTGTGGAACAACCCTAACTAATGCATTAAACTGATTTTTGCCATGAATATCCTGTCTTTTTGAGAATGAGAAGTAGCAATACTACCCACAATGTTGTAGTGGCAGCACAAGACACACATAGCCAAATGCACACATATGAAGGACCCATTAAGTCATCTAGCAGAATTGTCTGTTATGAAGAGTAGACAACATCCATCTCAAGCATATGCCTCTTAATATTTATCTATTTCTTTTGCTTAACATTGTTATGTCACATACTAATTTATTCTGTTGCACTGTTTCACACACTGTCTTTTGCAGGCAATGAGACTACTCTTGTGGGACATAAACAATGTGGCACTCTATTTCTCAGCATCACTGTTAAATATCTACATATCTTACATGGTCTTCTTCCGTACCTTTACTAGACACAAATTCTGAACATAACTCATACTTATTAATGTACCTACAAAATGTTGTCATAACACTGCAAGATATGTATCACAATAACAATTGTAATGTGTTATCTGTTTAAACCTGAAACTTTGTGTATAATGCCCTTCTTTACCAAACTAAGGAAAAGGAACGTTTTCTTATAGAATATATATTGATGACAAAGATCCCCACAACTTAATAATACCACAAGAAAAATTGCTATTTTCAAAAATAATTATTTCTACATATATTAAAGTAAAAAATATTATTTTTAGATGTTCAAATCAAACAAAGTCAGTCCTGACAAAAATTGTTCAATAAATTCAATGGCGTTTAATAGAAAAATAAAAAAATTAAAATATATTAATTTTTTCTCATTTATCTACAAATTAAATGGTACATAAAAAATAGATATCTTCATTAAAAAAATTACAAAATGATTATTTTACAAAATATGTGAACAAATATTTTAAAACCTATATACAATATTTACAAACAACTCTGAGAGAGGTGTGTTGCTGCTTAGTTGGACTCAATGTGGGCGCAATAGAAGTGGAAGCTGTTGCGCCTTCCAGAGAAGATACCAGAGGAGCTGTGGGCTGGTCACTCTTTGCCAGGGAAGCTGGATGCCACTGGTGGAGGTGAAGTGCTTGAGCTGGCCACAGTCTCCCATGCCGCTGTCACCACAGGCTCAAGCACAAGGTTGACAGTCACTTGTTGCACTTCCATGAAGGACAGCAATTTCTCCTGCCCTTCATGGAGTGCAACTTTGTCTATTAGACTGTCAACCTTGCGCTCAAGCTTGCGGTAGCTGCGACAGTGGTCAGCGCACCGCTTTAAGTGAGGCGCCTGCAAAGTGACAAAAACGTGAATCAATATATAAGCCTCAAAATGGTGATTTCCTACCTGTCTTTCATCTTACAATATTGATATCTAATTCAATAATTGTAATACATTTTGCTGGGCACTCTCAAGACCATTGAGGAGTGTGGCGTAAATCAGAACTCCAGTCTTGTCAGTTCCGTTATTATATTTTTCTACCATATTATGTTCTTCGTGGACAACTTGAAAAGATCTGTAAGAACAGTATACTTTCTACACTGTTGTTCTATATCAGTTAGTATTTGCCCACACTCACTATTTGAATGTTTTGCCATAATGAACAACACAGTGTGATATACAGTGATATTAGCTCTTCAATTGTGTATGAACAAGTGAACTTGAACATCTGCATCTATATTATTTGTTCACACTTGCATGAGAATAATAGCATGACCTGTAGACCAACACTACTATTTCCATTATCTAATGTTCATATAATCATCTGTTTAATAACTGCTACAAAGAGACACACATGTCATATATTATTTATTTTGTGTACATATTTTCAAGAAGCAAATCATCTTTTACTGCTGTTACATTAATTAAACAGTAAGGCATGACCAAGGGTTATGTTAATGGTCTATTAATCACCTTCTAGGGGTGTGCTGTTGCACGAGGTGTAGCCAAATGCCACATGCCCCTAGAGGGTGATTAACTGACATTAACATAATCATGAAATCTCTATTCCTATTATAATAAAACATGTTTTAAACAGTCTTAAACCTTGTTCAGCATATGGCCAATCTGTACATGTATGTTAATAAAAGATTAACATAAGGCTGTTAGAATGTTTGCAGCCAATCAAAGCTCCATTTCTCAGATCCTTTTTATAATACTTGAAATAATGTTAAACATTTAGAAACCAATAGCTCAGTGACATTGGCAACTAATTAATGAAATATTTTATCTACACATCATGTAAAGAAACAGTGGGTGGGATATTCAGAAGGGTTGCGCATCGTACAACACAGTGTTGCCATGTGCAACCACTGTTGTGCCCTGGCATGATATTCAAAGGGAATGTGCCTGGTACAAATGCTGATGAGTCAAAGCACATCAGTAATGTATGCGATGCAATTGGGGGTCATGCGCATCCGTGTTCCACACATCCTGATATTCATCCCAGGATGTACTAACCCATGCAGTCACAACCCCTACTTGCACTGCACACAGTTGATCCCCAAAAGGAGCAACAGCTGGCCACCCACAGGTGAGCTGCCACATTGCGGGTGCAACATAGCAGCTGCTAGCTGTGAGTAGCCACCTGAGCTCCAAGCGGCACCTTTGTGGTGGCACCCCATGCCCAATTGAGGGCATTAGTATAGTAATAATGGTCCTATATCCTGGTGGTCTAGTGTATATCGCTCACAGCCAGATTGCAGGTGTCAGTGATATATTATGGCAAACCAATCCATCCCTGGTGCTCAGCGTACCTCCTCCCACCCACCCACTGAGCTGCACCACCCACTCCCCCTGTCAGCAGTGGTTGGCAGCTCCTCACTGGCTTGCCACTCTGCTGGCCGATGACTGACTCCATATGGTAGGCCTGTACACCCATTGGGCCACAGTGTAAGTCACTGGGCATGCAGCCCATACAGTACTACACAAGCCAGATATATGAATGGATCCATTCACATTTCTGTACTGTGTAGTATGGTACAGCCTGCACACCCATTACTTATGCTGTGGACCAATGGCTGTACAGTCCTAATTTATGGAGCCAGTCTGCAGACAGTGGGGTGGCAAGCAGATGAGAGCTGCCACCTACTGCTAACTGGGGGTGCGGGGTGGTTGGGCTCAGTGGATGGGTGGGGAGGGAGACCGCTGGGCCACCAGTGATGGATTGGTTTCTCATTATATCTTACTGACACCCACGATCATGCTGCAAGCAGTCCACTGCACCACCAAGGGTACTGGACTATAATTTCATTACATATGACCGCGATTAGACTACAAGTTGGTCCACTGGACCACCAGGGTTATAGGACATTGTAGTTTATCACATATACCTGCAATCAGGCTGTAAGCATTCCACTGGACCACCAGGGATATTGGACAATTATTTCATTACATATTCCTGCAATTGGGCTACCAGCAGTCAGTAGACCACCAGGGTTATAAGACATTGTAGTTTATCACATTTGCCTGTGATCAGGCTGTGAGCATTCAGTGGACCAGCAGTGATATGGTATGTTTATTATTTATACATATGCCCATGAGCGGGCATCAGAACATGTTGCCAGTAGGGGCAAGGGGCATCAGTCCCCAACAACTGCAGCCTGGCAGGGGTGGCAGGCACAAGTCATCAGGGATTGGCACACCTGCATGCAAATGGGGCTGTAATGACATGCAAATGGCCCCATTTCTGGCTTGCATGCATTATAGCCGTATTGCATCTGCACTTTTGAATATTACAGTAGTTGTGCCTAGTGCAGCAGCACTCCCACTAGTGCATCCCCTGCTCCACTTCAGCCACTTGTGCTGTTGCACTACCACTGCACCATGCACACTTTGGGTGCCAAGGAGCAATATTCAATGATGCTGTGTCATGGCACAGCTCCGTAGAATATCACCCTGTCAATGCCCAGGCACATCCCAGTTGTTCTGCGCCCAGGCTTGCACCACAGCCTGGCGCAGTCTGAATATCCACCAGAATGTACAAATAAAATGGGTTTGCCATGTAGGGCAACCTCCATTCTTCAGGCCACTTTCTTCCTTTTGACCCTAAAGAGACTGACACTGTAGCAGGAGGGGAAGGTGGGAAGAAAGAAAAGAGGAGGGCATAAGGAGGGAGAGGTGAGATCATAGGGAAAGGGACAGTCTCATGAGGACATGAGGCTGTCAGAAATAGAGTGGGTAAGAAGGACCAATAAGAAGAAGGAAGGGACAGGGAGGGGCAGAGCAAAGGAGGTTAAAGGGAAACACAGAGGGCTCTGCCACTTTCTGCTAGGTTCTTGGGTGAGTATTTTGACAGCCTAGCACATCAGTCGGGAAGAGTTCCTAAGAAGAAGGTAAGGAAGAGGCGTTTTGAATTCAGGTTGTAGTTGTTGAATTTTATCAAAAGAAGGGGAAGGATCAAAGCAGAATGCTTTAGAAAAAGTATGTCGGTAGCAATAAACTGGGGAGTCAACTGTTGAGGGCTTAGGTATTATTGTATGTCTCCATAACAGTTCAAAAAGAAGGCTTTAAGGCCGGAGTCATCTGCTGATATGGCTGAGAGAGCTGTGCAGTTTCCTCATAGCAGTTCAAGGGAAAGTGTTGTTTACCAATTGTTGGGAAAAAGCAGAAGGTCAGAGCACTGTGCATAAGAGATATGCAGCATGTTTTTCCTGTGTAGTAGGAGCATTACGGAGATAGACAGAGCTAGTAACTCAGTGAGCTGTATAGTCGTCTAATGCTGAGAGCTGAAAGCGGTGGTTTCTTAAGCCAAGCACCAGAAGATTCAGAAAGGAGAAGGCAGAAGAAGTTAAGAAGAGGCAGCAGGAATTGTGGGGGAGAGCAGGTGTGACACAGCGGTGGAAAGGTGCAGAACAGCTGGCTCTAGCACGAAATTAATTTAAAAAGCGCAAGCAACAGGAAGCTTCAGGCAGTGAGCTAGCGGGGAGCAAGAAATGGAGTGGACAGAACAAAAGCAGGAGGCACACAGGGATGGGTGTTTGGAGCAAAGGTGGGATGTCATGAGAAAAAGGGAGTGCAGGAGTTTAAAAAGCGGATGTGAACCCACGAACAGAAGGTTGGGAGGCAAGGATGGCAAGAATGAGGTAGTGGGACCAAACAAGACATGCGGCCTAGGAAAGACACGTGGCGTGCAGCGGAAGGGGAGGTTTCAAAAGGGGATGGGGTGGGTACAGTGTTTTGCTACGATGTTAGCGAGCCTTTCCAACAAAAAGGGCAAGCAGGGTGGATAGCAAGCCTTTTATGTGCTCAGGGAGAGCGAAGTAGGGAGTCCAAAAGGAGGACAAGCAAGGGAACAAAGGAAGCGGGACCACGTGGGAGTGCAAGAGAGAGCAAGAGGGCCAAAAAGATGGAAAGAGGCATTAGCAACCAACAAGGAAGAGGCGGACATGCTATCTAGATAAAGGAATTTTTTAAAAAGAGGATTTTTCAAAAAAAAAAATGTGTGCAGTGTGCATTTAAAGCATAAGAAAAGGAGCAAGGCAGAGCATAAAGGGCTGAATGGGTGATATGGAGGTAGAAGGTTGGAGGAAGAGCGCATTGCACAGGAAGCAAAAAAGGGGAGCTGCCTCCAGCGAGCAATCCGCTTAGTGAGGCTGGCAAGAAGGGTTTTTAAAATTGAACACCCCTGACAGAAGCACAGGGTGAACAGCCATTAAAAAATATATATATATATATATATATATATATATATATATATATATATAGAGAGAGATGGGAGCCATCTTGGAGGCGGGAGGAGGAACAGGACAAGGGCGTTTCCAACAAGGAGATAGGATCACAGGGTGGCAGCAAAAAAAAAGGGAAGCTTATAATAAAAGGTCAGCGGAATGAATAACAATGTTATTTCTTACATGAGCAGGACACAGAGAGAAACAATGAACACACTGGGAAAGGGAGAAGGGCCAGCAAGAAAAGGGAAAGTCAGGAGGAAGGGTCAGAGTGGGGCAGGAGGAAAGGAAGGAGCTGGGACCCTGTTGCCAGCACCCCAGAACAAGTTCTTGAGGTGGCAACTGACAACCAAGTGATCCTGGACCCAGTACCTGCACCCAGTCCGGAGGGCTGATGCCTGAATCAGAGCCCAATCCAAGGCAGGAGGCTAGGCCTCAACGGGACTGGGACCCAGCATTCCACACCGAACCTACCCGGCTGGGGTACCACAGCCAGGGAGAGACGACAGAACCCATGGCTGATAATAGCATGCAGACCCCAACAAACAGAACACGGAAAGAACAGAACCAGGAGACAAGGTGGCAATTAGAGCACCAAAGGAACCTCACAGAGAACCAGGTACAGTGTTGACATTAGAGTATCATGAAGGAATATGTGGAGCAATTGTTATTAGGTATGGGAGAGCGGCATTAGAAGTTATAAAAGGTACCGGGGAGTTAGAAGAAAGGAAAAGATACAAAACAGATGGAGGAGGGGAAAAGAAGGGCTAGGACAGATAAAAGGGGCTGAGGGGTGCGTATAGGAGATCATGTGCTGGTAGCAACAAAAGAAAAAATCTGGAAAGGAGAATTTGTTGATATTTTGCCCTGGTAGACAAAGAAAAGCGGAACTATATGAAGAAAGGAGAGTTTCAGTAAAAAGAATTGGCGGCATGATAGTGCTGGTCAAAAAGGGGAGGAGAGAAGGGCCCACATATAAAGGAAAATCATGGGAAGCATGGACTTTGGGTTTCACATATTTCAGTGCTATAGCACAAGAAAAAGCCAGAATTGGGCATTCCCTGTTAGCTTATTCACTGATTATAAGAAATGCATATAAGATGATGGGGGCACAAATTGGTTGCAGTATGATGAGGAAGTTCAGGACGCGGATGGCTAATTACAGGGGAAGATTGTCGATGGGATTCAAGACATAATGACCTATGGTGGGAAACTATGACAGTAGCAGGAGGAGGTGAAGGTGAATGGCAAAGGGAGGCTGCGATACCAAAAATGTTGTTGGGGTACAACAGGGCTCACTGCTCTTTCCACACTGCAGATTCAGGCATGCATGTTGAAATGTGGTGGATCTCACCCAGCCTCTCGCTGTAGAGCATATGGAGAAGCCAGTCCTGGGGAAGTCAAGGTAACTATTCTTTTCGAGGGGCCACAGGGAGCACATGGAGAAAATACAGGAAGAGGTAGAGGATATGTAGCCGGAGGGGTTACCACCAAGGGGAAAGTAAAGCAGACCATTTCCATTTAGCAAAACCCTATTAGAGTTGAAGTAATAGAACGATGGTTAAAAGGGTACCTAATGAGAAGGGGTTGGAATTAATAGAAGGCTTTCAAAAGGTTTAGCCTACATTACCAAGGAAGAGATTTAGAACATGGGCAAAAATTTAAAATCCATTAAGGGGAGGGAAACACTGCTGAGAAATAAAATTGGGATTGAAAAGAAGCAGGTAGAATAAAGGGCCCTTTAAAGAACCCCCTTTCCAGCACCTACGAGTATCTCTGTTGGGCCTGGTCCTAAAAAGCAGGTGGGAGAATATAGGGTGATACACCACCTATCCTATCCAGAAAAGAATCGGTCAATGACCACATTTCTGAAGAGGATAGTAGGGTGTCCTATGGGACCTTAGAGGATGCGGTGGATATCATCAGGGCAAGACACACCCCATGGCTAGCAAAGACAGACATCAAGTCTGCATTCAGGCTGCTGCCGGTCCGTGAGAGGATTGGGAGTTGTTGGGTTTCCAGATGAGCGGGAGTATTATTTTGATAAAGCCATGCCAATGGGTTGTTCAGTGGCATGCTCCACCTTTCTAAAATTTGCTACATGGCTGCAGTGGGTATTCAAAAACAGGTATGGGCACGACACAGTAGTCCATTACTTGGATGACTTTTTTGTTTATAGGGAAGGAGAAAGAGGGAATGCAGGTGATGCTGGAGGACTTTCAAGAGTTGTGCAGTGAGCTCAGGTGCCATTAGCAGGAGAGAAAATGGAGGGCCCAGCAGGTGCTTGGAATTCCCTAGGCATAGAGGTGGATGCAGAACAGGGTTTGTTCTGACTGCCAAGTCAGAAGATAATTGAATTAAAGGGATGTTATTAGAGATAGGAAAAAAGCGGGTGCCCTAATTACCATCAATGGTTAATGGGTCACTTGAATTTTGTGTGAGAGCAATAGGACCAGGACGCTTGTTTACATGACGTCTGGCAAGAGGCCATGGCGAGAGAACAAAACCATATCATTGGGTCACATTAGGAGAGAGATTAAGGAAGATATAAAATTTGGGAACTCTTTATAAAAAACACACACAGCGGGATAGCCATTTGGCAGGAGGAATGGCTATACAACATGGACTTGGAACTTTCACGGATGCTTGAGGACAGGGTTTGGAGCCTACTTCAAGGAAGTGGATGGCTGAACCATGGCCACAAGAATGGAGTCGAGGGGACTGACAAAGGACATCACTTTTTGAGAATTTTTCCCATTTGGGCGGTGACAAAAACTTGGGGAGCATGGTTACACAGAACCAGAGGTCACATTCTGGTGTAACAATAAGGCAATGGTGGCGTGCTGAACAACAGGGGTCAAGGTCAGTCCTGGTACTTGCATACTGTATCAACTAGTCTTACAGGGGATGAGGCTCAACATGAGTTTCCAGGGCCAGGCACATTGCAGGCAAAAAGAACTCTATTGCTGACAGCCTCTCCGATTACAGATGGTGAGGTTTTGGGTACTAGCTCCCAGCACATCCAATGGGAGAAGATCCCAGAGAGCCATGGGAGATTGGGTGGAAGGAGCAGCTCATCTCTTCAGAGCTCTTAGGCAGACCACACTTTAAAAACCTTATGAAAGCTCATGGAGAGTTTTCCAGGTTTTCAGAACTACTCGCCAATGGAGGTAAGTGGGTCAGTCACAGAAGAGCAGGTGGGGAGGTTTGTAGTGTCAAGCTGGGAAGAAGGGTGGCCTCACGCTTCACAGGTTAGAATACAGCTAGCAGCCATAGGATGGGTCTGCAGGATGAAAGGTTGGAGGAGCCTGCAACAGTATTTTGATAAGAAGGATGATGATGGGATGGCAAAGGTTGAAAGGGAGGGAGGGATAGTAGAGAACCAGTATCAGAGCACCTGTTAGAAAGGTTCAAGAAAATCTGGCAAAATTTGCACCCCATACGAAGCAATGCTTTTTAAAGCACTGTTTGTGGTGTTACATAAGGGCATTCAGGGTGTCAGAAATAGTCTGGCCAAGTACACCCTCACCAGGAAGAGGCTACAGTGAGGATATGCAATGGACAGGAAAGGGTTCTCCTCGAAATTGCAAGCTCAAAGACGGATCAGACAGGGAAGGGTTATAGGGTAAGCATTGAACCCAGTAAAAACCCAGTCCTGTGCCCTGCCAGCTGATCGTAGTTACCTTAGGATCAGACCAAAAAGAGGACCGCTGTTTATACACAGGGATGGAAAAGTGGTAAAGGGAGTCAAATTTGGAGGTGTTAAAGCGAAGTGTAAAGAATTGAGGAAAAACCAGACAGGTTCTCCTCCCATTCTTTCAGGATTGGGGCAGCATCTGAGGTGGTGGCATAGGGAAAGGGGGAGGACATAAAGGCCATAGGGTGATGGTCATCAGACTGCTACAAGAAATACATTAGAAATACAGTGCATTAACCTGTTGCAATCTTGTCACCCTACAGGAAAGAGTTAAAAAAAAAAGCAGGGGAAGAAGAAAAAAAAAGGTTTTTCAATGAGGGTTGCTGCTTCACTGTTGCTTATTGTTCTTATAGAAGCAAAAAAGGAAGGTCATATGGATGGTGGAGACTTGCACATCTACTGGGTGGAAGGAGGCAGCACAGAAGATAGGTGGAAGGCAGCTGGGGTTTGAACATGACGAAATAAGGATTCTGTGGAGGAATACGTGGAATGCAAAGGGGCAGCTCCTTTCCTTACTCCTAGAGATGAGGAAGAACAAGGCCTTGGACCTCCTTATACTACACCTGGGCGGGAGTGACCTAGGACATGGTCCATGGTTAGAAATTTTTAACAACATACAGAGAGATGTCATGGTCATGAGAACATGGTGGCCAGGAATAACAATTATGTGGTCTTAGACAGCATAAGGCCATAGAAAGTGAGGAGACGAATGAACAGTAGGGTGGGGAGGTTTATGAGAAAGAACTGAGGAGCTGCCATTAAGCATGACAGAAGAGGGATACATGGGCTATATAGAGCCGATGGGTGCACCTATCCCAGATGGAAATCACACATTTATCGGAACTGGGTAGGGGCATAGATCAGTGTTTAAAAAGGGATGGTCATGGGTAGTGGGGGAGGGAGGAGGAAGCTTGCCATCCAAGCGCAAGCTGGAGGAAAGCTAATGGAAGGTTGGAAGGAAAGACTGGATAAGAAAAGAAAATAGCGAGATGGGGGTTAGAAAAGAACATAAGGGGAGCAGAAACGGAAAAGCAGGGTATGAACACCGGGTAAGTGGACAATAAAGGGGGAACAGGAATTGGACCTACCCAGAAAAGAAGGAGAGTATAAGACCAGCTCAGGTTTACACCTGGGAAGGAGTGGAACAAGACCCCCTCGGGTTTTTGGCGCCTGGGGAGAGAAGACAAAAAGAAATCAAAGCTTGTAATAAAAGGATTGGAGTACAATGTGGACATAAGAAAGAAGTAGAAGGAACTCAATATTGTAAAATGTATATAGTTATACTTTTAGTGGAAAAATAATAAAAGACTTTGCCAACTGAGCAGCCAAACCTACAATATGGAGTGTGTGGTCTCTTTTGTGGGAAAAGGGGTTCTGGAACAAAATGGGTTGCCATGTGGGCAACCTCCATTATTCAGGCCCCTTTCTTCCTTGACCCTAAAGAGACTGACACTGTAGCAAGAAGGGGGGTGGAAGGTGGGGAAGAAAGAAAGGAAGGGAGGGCATAAGGAGGGAGGGTGAGTTCATAGAAAAGGGGACTGCCTCATGAGGTCATGAGGCTGTCAGAAAAATGTAGTGGGTAAGAAGGACCAATAAGAAGAAGGAAGGGACAGGGAGGGGCAGAGCAAAGGAGGTTAAAAGGGGAACACAGAGGGGCTCTGCCACTTTCTGCTAGGTTCTTGGGTGAGTATTTTTGAGACCCACCACTGCCGGGAAAAAGGCAAAATGAAGAAAGGGAAGGTTGGAAGGAAAGACTGGATAATAAAAGAAAAAAATGAGATGGGGGTTAGAAAAGAACATAAGGGGAGCAGAAACCAGAAAAGAAGGTATGGACACCCAGGTAAGTGGACAATAAAGGGGAGCAGGAATTGGACCGGCCCAGAAAAGAAGGAGAGTATAAGACCAGCTCTGGTTTACACCGGGAAGAGTGGAACAAGACCCCCTCGGGTTTCGTTGCTGGGGAAGAGAAGACAAAAGAAATCAAAGCTTGTAATAAAAGGATTGGAATAAAACGTGGACATAAGAAAGAAGTAGAAGGAACTCAGTATTGTAAAATGTATATAGTTATACTGTTAGTGGAATAATAATAAAAGGCTTTGCCGACTGAGCAGCCAAACCTACAATATGGAGTGTGTGGTCTCTTTTGTGGGAAAAGGGGATCTGGAACAATAAATAGTTAATGTGATATCAGTATCTTCTAATTTACTAAAAGTTGTTTTATCTCAATGTTGTACACAATAGAATTGTTCTCAGAAGTAACACTTTCCAATTGCCACAAGCATACTAACTGCATATGTAAAATTGTTTTAACACACATGTACAGCTTCACCATATGCTGAACAAGGTCTCACACTATTTTCAAATAAAGATTATTATTATAATAACAATAAGCTGCAGCCAAGAATCATGTAAATAGTGACCTAATCACCTGTAGTGTCATGTTGCAGTCATGCACACATTGTGACACATTGCACCACTGCACAAAGATTGATACGCTATAGAATTACACTTGCTCATGCCTTGAAACTTAATACTACTTACACCATGAGAACATTGATGCATAGACTCAGGATTGTTAAACTGTTGAATCCACTTAACCATAAGCTATACAGCAGTACTGAAGTTATGTTTGGAACACCTACATTAGACTATGTTGATGAGTTGAACATATGACAACAGTTTCACATCATGAAAACCTTGAGTGATATATCCTTGTGTAAGGATCAAAATAATAACCTGATCAGCAGTTTGCTATAATGAAACAAACTGCAACAGTAATTGATGCAAAAAATAAGTGGCCCATTAACATGCATAGTCATCAGTCTTCATTACTCACTCTGTAATCTGTGTCATATATATATATATATATAGCTGCACACTAACCTTCCACTGTCTGTGTGCTGGGGTATGGGTGTGAGCATACACCATAAGCAAACAACAACAATATGTACTCACTTACAGGTGACTTGACACATTGCAAAGCATTACAGTACACCCATCATCCGTAAATGGCTAAGTACACCATGTGACATATCCATTGTACCCCCGCTACCATTTATCACACTCTTACAATATGGTAACTAGCTCTATTACTACTCTAGGCCTCCCATTGAACTGAAAACTTGTTTTGAATTGGTTGAGTATGCATTGTAGCACAGTAGGCCTTATCATCTTGATTATCATGAACTTTCTATCTATAAATACACTTCTTATCCCAGTACACTCACCCCTTCATACAATAACATTTATGATGACATACATGCATAACACACTAGTCCAGTACACTCCATCACCGTTGCACACACATTGCGATAATTATGATAACGTACTCAGAATTGACTTAGTGCAGCTGCTCTCATGTGCCATACTAGTCTTACCACATCATACATTCCCTCTTGATGTAGTACTGCCACTTTGACCACCTACACACTGAGAACCAAAAATGTAATCATAAGTGTAGCATCAAAATGAATAGGGCACACTGTACAGCAAAATACCTCCCAACTATGCATGAAGTGACACTATATAGTACACCTGTATGCATAGTAAAGCAAAAGTGGGTATCTGAACATAGATAACAGACTGTGTCACAGAATCTCAATATACAAATGATCCAGTCACATGTTGAGACTGTCTACTACAGTACTGTTTGCATCCCCTCTTACTCATCCCTTTCACAAATAGCCACACTGCTCTCACAGTACCTAGCAATTAGCAGTTCTATGGCTGCCTTAGGGGTAACAAGGTCCTCCATACTACTGAACAGAGGTTGTGGGTGCAGGGGCTGTGACACTACATCTTGTGTGAATATCTTTTTATGATGGTACTCATGCTCAGAGCTGGTGCCAGGCTACTCCTTTATCTGCACAGTTGTTACTGGCACTTCTTCCCTGGCCACTATAAAACATATAAGCAAAAATATTATAACATATACCACAATATATTAGTCTACCACTAAACTTTTATTGTGAAATACATTTTTATAGAGTCTCATTGTGTAATTCAACCATGTAACACAGTTGTCTTTGCTATGACACTTCTGTGTTTCCATGGATGTTGTATCATTCACCAGCAGTGACATCCACACACTGGTCCTGCTTGTAGGTACAGCAACAAACTCACTCAGATGAAGGTACCGGCACTGCCACAGCTGATCTTCCAGAGAAGTTCCCACACCTTGCCAGCCACATCAGCACTGCACACCCCACTGCATTCAGAAACTCTATTTTGTGCAGTACTGCCCATAGCCATCCAGCTGCTCAGTGATGCCCACTCCATTTCAGTTACTCCCACAATGTTATCATAGACATACAATACTGTCCATTCAGAAATATACAGATTCAGGCAATATATTGCAAGGACATAACAAGCTCAATATCACAATTTGTTAGGTATGCATGGGTTGGTCCCCCCAACCTGATTAACATATATTACTATTCTTCCTTCTTACATCATTATGTGAACAACAGCACATTCTCCTGTGTATATTGTGTCTGGTCACATCACTACATCTCACCTAAGTGGGTATTATATCAATATGCAAAAACACTTTAAATAGACCAGCCAATATCTAGATAACATATATTGGGATGAGTACCTGTATTACTCATTTTGAACATGAGATGACACAAAAACACAATTTGGATGTGTACAGATATCTTCTTAGAGTGCAATGAAGACAACATTCACTTATAAAAAAAAATAGATAAGAAATTTATATGACAACAATACTTCACATACCATTGGTGTCTAGCAATGTAATCACCAGTTGTAGATCATAGTCAGTTAAACCAAACTGAGATGTATACAACTACCGTACATCTGGCTATAAAATCTGTTCCTTTTGAATCACCAGTTATGTTATGAAGTAGTATACCTTGTTGTTTAGAGTTTTAAGCAATATACCCCAACAGGGTGTTGGTTTACTGGAGGATTTACCACAGCTGGTGTAGTTCAGTCACAAGGTGCAGCCGAGAGACTAACCACACCAAGAGTGGTAAATCCTCCAATATAAAACAAAAACAAGGCACTGCGTCAGCATGTGGTCTAAAAGCAAAACAAAATGGTTATATTAAATGCATGCTGAAAATAGAAATTAGAGTTAAAATCTACATTTCGACCTTAGGTCTTCTTCAGGAAATATCTAAAAGAAAAAAAAAAAAAAGTTAGTGTAGAGGAGAGGTAAAATGAGAGAGATATATATGTGGAGAAAGAAAGGGAGGCCCAGGAAAAGAAGTGATAAATGGTAAGATTAAGAGAATCTGTGAAACAAAAGGTGATGATGGGAAAGATAAAGCATAATGGGAGTGAAATAGCTGGGGAAGTTCCCAGGTGCAGACTAATTAACAGGGCCTAGTAAGAATGCTGAAAGGTGACAAATGTGTGGGAAGGAGACAGAAATGGAGACATATGGTGAAAATGAAAAATAAATTAAATGAGTACAAAAACAAATAGACTTTAGGGAAAAAAGGGATGGCTGCAAGATGTTAGTGGAAAATAAGTCTATCATTTAAACCAGAGGGCTGCTGGGAGCCAAGGCGGATGATCAGCTTGGCTTCCATGTTTTTTCTATGGTCAGGATCCCAGAAGCCCTGCTGAAGGACACAAGCAGAAATCCTCCAGTATACCCACTCCCTGGAGGGGTATATTGCGATTATACAAAGGACCTGTTTGTTTTAAAAAAAATAATTAAAACATCCATTTGATTTCAAACTTGCTGCTCGTTTGTTTGCCATCCATCCATTAGCTTCTCAGTGGTGTGTTTATGATGAACATATGGATTTGCCAGGAGTTCTGATGTGGCTGAGTGGTGGCTGGCACCTTTTACAGTGGGTACACTGGAGTATTTACAATGCTGAAAAGGTGCCAGCCAGACAATCAAATTCAGAATTCTATTTGATTTTTGTGTACTTTGCATTATTACAAATAGTACATGGGTGTTGGAACTCATTGTAACTTTCTGAAAAGTATTTCCTAAAAGAAGTGAGTTAAGTAGTCCAGCTCACACCTTACATGACAGCCTCATACCACCCCAATTATCAGCATCTTACCATCCGACTCGTCAAGGATGACACTGTCAGTGTCAGAGTTCTCAGCCTCCACAGCTTCTGACTGTGCTGGTACTACCTCGGCTGGGACTGGGGGTGCCTGCGCTGCTCTGTGAAAGAAGATAATAAGTAGATTCACTAAGTTTTTCATGTAAATGTCAGCACATTTTAACTACAGTTTCTTTAAGCATTCAACATGTTTCAGGCACCTAACATTGCCTGTAACAGGTATTGCAAACCAATGCGGACACATATAAAATCACAATTACTGCAAATAAATATTTCATAAATAAAAGATCATAAGCTGACTCATTACACAATACATAGTACTTATATAGTATGCCACGTGAAATACAAGTCTGCTTCAATAAAATCAATACTGGATAGTAACTCCATACGCTATCATTGGGTTATTCATTCAACAGCATCGTAAAATACATGTTTTTATCTAAGTCAATATCAGGACACATATATTGTATGAATATATATATATATATATATATATATATATATATATATATATATATATATATATATACACAAAAAAATGCATCATTATTTAATAACAGTTATAAATACTTTTTCCTTAAGACAAAAAAACAAAACAAAAGACAAAAAATAGCGTCTCTCGTGACGTAGAAAATATTCAGTTGTTTTACACTGCAGCCACTTGACTTGTAACATCATATTGTGATAATAACATGGCTACAACAAAAAATACTTTCTTTTACCTGATTGTGTATCTGTACTATAATATCATAGAATCTGAGGAATTTTTTGAATAATTTCGATGAGTGAGGCATTCCCCACAGCTGGCTTCCTGCAGCTTCCCATAGTTTGTAAGCGGTAGTACCAGCACTGTGGTTCTCCGGTATCTCCTCTCTCTGATTCAAAACATAGAAGCGTTGGAGCAACAGCTTCCACTTCCTCTTCAACTGTACAATGGTCTTATTTATCACCCTTAAGATCATGTGCAGGAAGCTATTAATGTGTCTCCACATTGAGTCCAACTTACGGTTCATGCTCCGCATTAAATGCGAGCACTACCCTTGCTTGGACTGCCTCAAGCAGCAAGCATACCTCTCTCATGGACCACTGTCTCATTGTTTAATTTTCTATTCTGCAATAAAACATACACAAACATTCCATTACTCTCATGTCTCGAGCCTATATATTTCTATGTATTCTATGAAGTATTCTGATTAGAATATGGCAAGAACAACATTTTAAAACATAGTTTTCATAATCACAAATATTATCATTCAGCCACGTGAATTAGTGTATTTCAACACACTAAAACATACACAACTCTGTGTCATGTCATGGTATGTTAGTAATAACATATACCACAGCTTGAATACAGCTACATCAAAAATTCATCTTCCTGTCTATTGAAGATGAAGCATTGTCTGTCTCATGTTGGTCTGCTTCACAACCAGCATCTTGTGGTACTACAGAGTTAGAGGAATGGTTACTCTTGGGTCGGATGCACAGTACATAACAGTAGGTGTGTTCCACATTCCCCAATCACTCAACAGCAGTTGCCACCACCCTGCCTACCTAATTAGGCAATAACATCAGAGAAAAGTTAAAGTGTAATGAGAACAAGGTCTCACACAGTGTTACCATAACAAGCCTCTCCCTCACCCAACATAGCAGCAGTGAGTGCCAGTGTTGTTTATGAACACATCCATTTATTGTGTGTTTATGAGGGTACCCAGTGACCATTAGCATAATGTAGCCCCCTCACGTTTTTTTTGCTTGCCAAGGGTGTGATACATCCCTCTTGGTTTGTGTGCTCCCCTTTCCTTGTTTGACAAGGGGTACCCATCACACATCATCATATGTGTCCCCTTTCCTGTTTTCTTGATGTGGGTCCCCAATTCCCCATTGGCTAGATGAACCACCAACACACACACAGTCAGTTGGTATGCTCAGCAGCTCACCATAGCATGACAAAAAACCTCTAGAAATCAAAACAGTGCCCGATGTCTCTTGCTGCATTTTTATATCTACAAGTGGACATCACAGTAGTGACATCTAGGAGAAGCACTGTCACACTGGTACACACTGGTGCTCCTCTGTGGGCACTTGTCCTGGCACTATGACACAGAATCATATAATATGCAACTGCCACAGTCACATATTTCAACACACCTGACCCATGACATGACACCATAAAATATCACCCTGGCAACACCTGTCGTGCATCCAAGGTCAACTGTTACCAGCTCTGCATTTCACTGTGAATATCCCCAACTATGTGTTACTCCTGTGTGAGTACTCTTTATACCTATTCTGTTTTTGACCAACATGTTTGGTTCTTAAAGAACCTTTTTTACAGCTCAATAGGTATACAAACAGTCTGACATTATTAGAGTACTTTGAGGATTCCATTTCAAAGCTCTCCAGGAAACAGCAATTGCCAGAATGTGAGAAGTGTACACTGTTAGGTAGGTATAACAAATCATAAGAAAACTTAATTTCAGGGTGACATATGGTGTGCATTACATACATGCATAGATATGCAGACATTTGTATGTTCACCTTTTTCCGTGCTCCAATCAAGCAAGTACACATGGTGTTCTGCTTGCCAGACCCTACACTGTATCATATCTGAAAAATGATTTTACAGGCTGGCAACACACTGATAATAGAAACAAGTTCCAGTTTTGCTTCTGCTACTAAATCTACCCAACGTTTGATGCCTAAATCTTCCTGGCCAAGATGTATTACCACTATGTCTGGGTGAAGTTGACTACTCAGAAGTCTTTCCATTGTTGGCATGAGGTGCTCCCACCTCATTACACCTCTGCCATACCACTTTACACAGAAATTATTTTTCACATGGGTTGTATTGTGGTACAGTAACACTCCTATGCACGCTTGACGCATCCTGGTATTGATCTTGTGATACCGTGAGCATCTGCAACCACAACCCGTACTTCTGCTGCGCACTGTTGAGGCTCCCCAAAAAAGTTAAAAAAATGACAACCATAGTGTACCTGCAGTATTGCACTGTACAACATAGCAGCCAACAGCTGTGGGTGGCCACCAAGCTCCAGGGTTACCGTGTGTTGGCATTAGCCTCCCTCACCAACTGTGATTTTTGTTATGAAAAATATATCAGGGTTGACCACTGCACCCCACCTCTCTCCCAATTATGGGCTTTCTGTTTAAAAGTAACCGTTGTGCTGTGGGGCAGCTCCTACTCCAGCCAATCGACGAGGAAGTAGGGTGAACAGGGCCACGAGGGATACATTTTATACAGTTAACCCATGATAAGGTGAAATGGTAGAGTCCACTGTACTACCAGCAGTATTTTTCATTGAAAAACCAAGATCTAGTTTTGAGATACATTACCACAAAGCAACCGGGGGCATCAGTAGCCAACAGTTACTGCCTCACACAATACCAGGGACAAGTTACTGAAGATCGGCACACCTGCATAATTATGATGCCATAATGATATCCAAATAGGTCCATTAACACCTTGCACGCATTAGGCTCCATTTGCATATACAGTACTAAATACTGTCATACTTGAACCTACCACCACTGCACTTCAGTGCTGTATCCCCTCTCCTCTCTGGCCACTTACACTGGTGCAGTACCAGAGTAACATGCACAATGCAGGTTGCTAGACTGAAATATTTAACACTGCTGACCATGCCACATCACTGTAAAATATCACCCTGACAACAACCTGTTGCATTGCAGTTGCACTTTGCCCAGGCTTGTTCCACAGCCTGGCACAGTCTGAATATTCCCAACCCATGTGTTACATCTATGTGAGTGATGTATGCAGCTGTTCTATTTTTTGACCAACATTTTTTGTTCTGAAAAGAACCTTTGCACTTTACTATTGGTTCAAACAGTCTGACATTCTTAGAGGACTTTGAGGATTGCATCTCAAGGTATCCCAGGAAATAGCAATTGCCAGCATGCAGAAGTGTACACCATCTGGTAGGCATGCCAATCATAACAATACTTAATTTTTGGGTGACGTATGGTGTACATTCCAGACATAGTAGAAATGCAGATATCTGCATGTTGACTTTTCTTTGGGCTCTGTCAATCAGGTACATATGGTGTTCTGCTTGCCAGACCCTACAGCTCTGTAATATCCAAAAATGATTTTACAGGTAGGCAACATACTCATAATAGAAGCGAGGTCCAATTTTGCTTCTGTTACTAAATCTACCAGCGTTTGGTTCCTAAATCATTGTCTCCAAGATGTATCAGCAATATGTCCGGATGAGTCTGAGTACTCAAAGTCTGTGCATGGTTGGCATGAGGTGCTCCCACCTCATTCCACTCCTACCAAACCATAACACAGCAATTTGGGAGCTGCAGGTTTCTCCCAAAATCACTATTCTGAGCAAACTCAGACACTTGTCTCACTATACTGCTTCCAACAACCCACAAAGTCCTTTTGCTGTTTTCTGCCATTCTCAGCTTTTCAACTTAGAAGTGGACAGAGAGCTACCAAAAAGTCAGTGTTCACCCTGTAGTACCCTAAGCAGTCAGTGAAAGTAAAACTGCTATTTTCCCTCCTAAATTCAACCCAGCTTCAGTGGGCTGATCCATGACACACAAATAAAACAAATCATTGGCCTCTACTGTGCCTTCATTAACCAATGTAGTCTATGCACTGACTATCACTGCACTTCTGCTCCAGCTAAAATGTGCTAAAATGTAAAGGTGGGAAAAATTTATCCTTTTGAAGGTTTTAAACAATTACAAATGTAGACATGTGTCTGATTGGTTCCCTCTTCTGTTCTGGGTACACGTGCACCTTGCTATCTCCCTCCATTTGCAGCTGTATCTATGCAAGTAAGTACCAAATAATTGTCTGACTTTAAACAGTTGTACCTAAATAATTAACCATCATAGGTTATTTCTAGCAACATAGTCAAATAGAGCAGCAAAAAACTTTTTGATTAATACTATTTACTGTTACTAACACTTTTATCATACTAGAAAATGCTTTATAAAATATGATGTACTTACAGTTATAAATGTGGTGTGTCTCAGTGTAGGCTAAGATGGCTGCTGTGGACTTCTTCTTCAGTGTTCTCTGTCTCTGATTGCTTGTCTCACATGACCTGATAAATCTAGCATAACAGTGGCAGAACTAGCTGTCAGTCAAATAGCAATCAGATATGATTCGATAATGAATACAGTTGTCACTCCCAAGCTTAAATTGCGACACTTTCGAACACGACACTACTTTTGTGACACTTTCCATGCGACACTACTTTTGAACACTTTCATATGCACAACACTATATTTTGCAACACTTTCATGCACGACACTGTTTTGAAACTTTGAATTCTGACATAATTTGATGATTTTTTCCAAAATGATGATTACTGAAGGGAAAAGTTTCCTGTTCTACCTAATGTACAAATACATAAGTTCACACAATTTCACATACTTATTAAAAATTATAACTCTACCTGCACAACTATGTAACTGCTGAAGCTACATTTTAGCATTTCATTTTTTCTGTCACTCCATAAGTGACCTCGATATTCATTCCTAATCAATAATTGTGATTATTTGTCTTAGCAATAACACATGAACAGAGCTTGGCTTAGCAATATCTTAAGCACTCCCTAGAGATGTAATGTGACACAAGGTAGAGCCAAGTGTTATATTGCCCCAAAGGCGTAATTAAGTAACTGTCAATATGATTCTTGTAAATGCCTTATGG
Organism: Neoceratodus forsteri; assembly: GCA_016271365.2. NCBI lineage: Eukaryota > Metazoa > Chordata > Ceratodontiformes > Ceratodontidae > Neoceratodus > Neoceratodus forsteri. Next base: position 954,391,013 of record CM028134.1, read on the forward strand.
CTATCATGACAATTAATATTCAAAAGTTAAGTGTTTGATTGACTTTATTAATCTGTACTCATTTGCAGAAGATTTTTAAATAAAGTAGTTCTTTGACCAGCAGTTTAACAATACTAGGTCAAAATCACTATACAGAATTGCAGTGATTCTGCATTGCTGAACAGTGAAATAGTATGAAAAAATCTATGTGGCATGGTGATAACGCTATACAGGACAGTGTAACATGAATCAAAATAAGACTGTCAAAATTTGAGCAACCAATCTGATTACAGCATTTTCTGAAACTTTTTTGTAATATTTTATTCATAAATCATCTGTGTCAATATACAGTGTTAGAAGTGATCAACACAAGCATATACTAATATTTTCTTTTCTGTGTCTTTTATGCAGGTGTCTGCTACTTCTGTAACATTGCTGACTGCTACTGTGAACTAACAGATTGAAAGATGCCTAGTAAACACAGGCGTGCATGTATAGAAAGGCAAACAGGTATCATAGTACTTCACTGTTGCTTAAGAATGATAAAAAAGTGATGTGAGTTCAAGGCGTAAAACAATACAGAGTTCTTCTGGAATAGTGAGCTCTACAGTAACTCACTACACAACAAAACCACATACTTGCTCAACAGCAAGTAAAAAATGTTTACCTGAGCAACAGTTATAGCTCTCTCAGAAGAAACACAACTTTTGCTACAGCAACCATAAACAGACCTTCTAGGCATCTGGCTTGATCAGCACCTAGATTTTGCCTCTCACATTGAATCCCTGCACAGAGACTGCTCCCAAAACTGGGAGCACTTTATCATAACAAAAACTGCCTCCCCACTCAAGCAAAGCATGCTATAGTCCAAAAGTGATACTTCCCGTACTTGATTATGGTGACATCATATACACTATCGCTCCTGCATCTGCCCTGGCAAACCTATACACCTTATTCCCTCTTTCTGTCATTTCATCCTTGACTGCCCACAATCCACCCACCACTGCACTTTATACAGCTTCTTAACCTGCCATCCCTCCACGATCAGCATTTAATAAACTGCACCACATTCACTGCCAAATACTGGTCTCTCTCCTCCCTCCCTCCCTACCTGGCATCTACCCTCTCCCAACAACCTCCACCTGCATACTCCCTAAGAGGCACGGACCCAAGGCTACTCCACATCCCATTTATGCACACACTACCAAGGGCAGGCAGCCTTTAGCTACAGAATACCACAGATCTGGAACGCTCTACCTGCCCCCATAAGACATGCACAAAATTCCTATCATTGATCCAGACTACTCAAGGCACATTTCTCCTCCAGCTGCTCCTGTTAATTTAATCAATCTCTTATTCTGTTGTGTGTTGTACAATTCGTACTTGATTTTTGTATTGTCCTATCACATCTATCTCCTGTCTGTAAACTCCGAACCTAAGGCTCCATGTGTACACTATTCATGTATTCTAATTACTATTGTAATGCACACATTTTTATGTAATGCACTGGGCCTCCCCCAGAGTCACATCTGGAATCGAGCATTTTGCTCAGTATGCCTTCCTGGTAAATCTTGTAAATAAATAAATAAATAAATAAATAAATAAATAAACTTCTGGTGATTTTCATCTGAGAAAGCAAAAGTATTTCCGATTGCTAGCAAGTAAAGCTAAGATCGACAGGCTTATTGCTGCTGTAATGAGACATAGGCGAAAAAGACAGAGTCATCTGACTTTGATGAAATTGCGTCTCAAAGTACACACATTTATTAATAGAGCAGTATTTGTTCTTAAGCGTTTATGGTGTAAGATGTCTCATGTGCTTGAACTATTCAGAAAAGTTGTATACGACATCAAAAAAGGCTATAACGGTATCCTACTTTGACTGTGCACAATTTCTGTCAGGTATTCACAGGTCACTGGATGCACACAGCACTCAGAGGCATATTTCTGGGAAGAATCATATTATTCACAGAAAAATAATAAAGTTCACCATTGATGAGTCTGGTAAGCTGGTCAATGTGTTCAGTGTCTGTGATGACACAGCAATGGACACAAATGATGACTGTGATGCAACCACTTTGTCCCATAAACGGCACTGTCTCTCATGGCCATGTGATGAAACCTGCAACCATAGACAATCGTCATTTGAAAAAGTTGAACAGTTTGTCAACCTATTTGTGAAAACAGATCGCAAAGAAAGATATAAACTGTTTAACAAGACTGATCTTTGTGAAATCCATCCATATACTGGACTTATGGGTCACTCACTAGCATGCCTCATTAGTGGTGTTTGTAACAGTGTCTTTCACAACATGCAGATGCTGGGAGTGCATAAAACAGGCATGTGAAACTTTGTATACAGGGTATATGAAGTCCGATGAGTTGCCAATCAGTACACTTGCTTAAATGACTTACTGCAGTCTTGTGACATGCAGAGTGCCATCACATTTCTCAAACAGCTGCGTGTGACTTCTGTACCAGACACAACTATTTATCAGTCAGCAAGTTCTGCTGAAACATCTGTTTCTGTGTTAGAAACAGACATACTGAAACAGTACAGCAAAGAAATTGCAAAATTTGAGCTGGCAAAGGCTCAGAAGTTTGACTCTGTTGTGTGTCATGTGACCATCTGTGCTACAGCAAACAAACAGTCACAGTGAACCTTGAATCCTTGTCACCATACAATGACATGTGGTTCCATCTCTCAGCATTTTGCTGATGAAATCTGACTTTCAGTTACAGACCACCATTGTGCTGTGCAAACACTGTCTCTCAAACTAAAGTTCAACATTCTGCCACCAAGGTCACTGTTGAATAATATGGAGGAACATGCTACACCAAGTGAGATTGCGACATTGAATATGTTTGAATGCATTCTAACTCAGACAATGAAAGCATTTCAAACCATTCTACATCTGAACACAAAGACACAGAACATTCCACAGAAAGAACTCATTAGATCTCTAAAGGGTTCTGTGATGTATCTCCACTTCCTCTACAGGAAAATGTGGAAGCAATCTCTATGGGAAATAGTTTGGTGATTCTTGTAAATGGTGTTCCAACTAAGTCCAAGGTCATCTGGCAATAGGTTGTCAATGTACAGAAGGTAAAGCTTGCTCTTAGTTATTTAAAGAGTAACAATCCCTTTTATGCAGACCTTGACATTGATCACATGACTAGTCTCTCTGTTCAACATGATCTCTTAGAAACAACTAAGCCAATGATTGAGGTCAGTGGACAGACAAGTGACAATGTGTATGAACAGTACACAATTCACCCACTACATGGCAGAGATCCAGTAGGAGACAACACTGATCTCTATCAAATAAACAGGTGGATGGTGAGCCTGTCAGCATTTGGGAGACAATACTAGAAGCATGCTGTTTCCCAGACTTATTCCCAAAAGAGTCAGGTGGACAGCTAGATGAAAGGAAGTGCATGTACAGGGTGCTGAGTACTGCACTAGCTGTGTGCTCAGTAGAGATGGCAAATTCAGACATAACATACAGTACCTGTTTCATCTCCTCTTGGAGAGTGAACCTAGCATTCTGTCTGCATCTATTGTACATACTATTCATCTCACAACTCCACTAGATGGAATGACAGCTGATCAATTTCTAGAGAAATTAAAGCAGAAAGATGAAAATGTGCAAGTGAATCTGTCTTCCATACTTTCAAGTCTACATAGCACCAAAGAATATTGGTATTGCAGACACTCCAGTGATGACAATGCTACGAGTATGGTGCAACCACATGGTTTGTCACACTTAGTTGTGCTGAATATGCCTGGGACGAGCTCATTGAATTGTTGAAGAGAGCAAATTCTGATGTTGACGGCATTTCATCAATGATTGTCGAAGAAATGTGTTCACTTGATCCTGTGTCTGTCACAAGACATTTTACAAGCGGTTCCATGACATTCTGACTTTCATATTGTCAAGGACAATCCACCTCTTGGTACTGTGGAGCATTACTTTTGGAAGATGGAATATCAGGCGGGGTGCCCCTCATATTCATATGTCATTGTGGATCAATGATGCACCACGCATAGGTGAACATGAAGCAGCACAAGTACTAGCATTCATCAAGCAATTTATCACTTGTCACATTCCAGACAAGTATGACAGTCCTACACTATGGAAGTTGGTACAAAAGTTCCAGTGACATATTTGTGCAAAATACTGCCAGTGAGTAGTAAAGAACAAATCTAATTGGTACCCACGATAAACCGGATTCCCTAGAGCGAGTTTGTCAGGATGGTTCCATGAATGAACTTTTTCAGCAATGCGACACCACTTGAAGGCAAAATCAACCAAGAGGGTATCCGAGTTACCGAGAAATGAGAAAGAGGTGTACATCAATGACTACGACCCAACTGTTCTCCTAATGTGGCAAGCAAACATAGATGTTCAGTTTGTGGCTGACAACTCATTGGCCTGGTGCGGTATGTGACTTCATACATAGCCAAGCATGAGCAGACTAGCTTGCAAGATCTTTGGGAAGATATTGTCAGTTCAAGCAAAGTCTGACATCTCAGCTGTGGTCATTGGGCTTGAAGATCCTTTCACACAGAGAATGTGGAGCTTATGAAGCCAGTGACCGTTTAATGGGTACACATCTGTAGGGTAAGTCTGATGCTGTTCGGTTTCTCAGTGTGAACTAAAGAGAAATGCAAATGTGTACTGATTCCCCATGCTGAGATTGAGGAACTTGCTGCCAATAGACCTTCTTCAAAACATATCTTGAAAAATAACCTGATAGACACATACTACCCCCATAGACACGATGACATGGATGAGATGTGTCTCTTTCAGGTGGCTAAGTGGTATGACTACAAGGCAGATATATCACCTGACTGAACACGGCACGTTTACAAGGTGGCGGAGTGGATGTCTGTCTCATAAAGAGACACAAGTCATGGCTCATAGATCATTGTAAATTACATCTAGGCACATCGGAGGCAGAAAACATTACTGCTTTGCTCTCCTATTCCTATTTAGACCCTGGAGGACTGAGTCTGAATTAAAATGTGACTGTGATACATTCGGGAAGAAGTCAATCTCAGTTCTGAGACTTTCAAAACTGAATACTCAGAGACATGCATACAGAGACTGAAGGCTGAGAAAGAACAGCTTGAGAAGGCAGAGAAGCAGCTTCAGGAAGACACTCCTGTTAGCTCACAAGACAATCTTGATCTAGAAGGACAAGCTGTTCTAGGTGAACCTCTGCCTTTAAATGCCCCACAAGTGTTAATCTCAGAAACTGAGACTTCCATGGAACATGGAACACACTCCCACTGTCAACCCAGCTGACTTGAGAGAAAGACTGAATCAGCAGCAGCATATGGTTCACTCTCAAGTCATTGATGCTGTTCAACATGGCCTACTACATGAAATAAAAAATGTGACCATCTTGACTATAAACCACTACTGATCTTTGTTAGTGGTTCAGCTGGCACAGGAAAGAGTTTCCTTATTGAAGCCATCACTGCTGAAATACAGAGCCTGACAGGGTCATCAATGTCTGTTGCTGTTACTGCTCTCCACAGGACTAGCTGCATACTACATTGGTGGAGTTACATTACACCGTCTCTTTATGTTGCCAGTGGAACATGGCAAAACAGGAGAGTATCAGTAAACTGTCATTTGAGGTTGCATCTCAGCTCCATTCCATGTTCACAAGATGAAGTTACTCATCATTGATGAAATCAACATGGTCTCCAATGTAATGCTTACCTGTATACATCTATGTCTACAGGAGATCTTAGGTACTGATGATGGAGTACCATTTGGTGGCAAAAGTATTGCTGTATTGGGGACCTTTACAGCTTGCACCAGTTAATGCAGAGCATGTGTTTGCAACTCTGACTGCCAAGCAAGCTAAGAACATACTTGGCTGCATTGCAGGTTTTAACATTGGGAGTTATTCACCTATGTTGAGTTGTATGAGAACATGCACAAAGTGGTGATCTGGCTTACAAATCACTTTTAGATCAAGCTCGTACAGGTTCTCTGTCACCAGAACATATTGATATGTTAAGCGATCAGAGAATCAGAGTAGATACTACATCCATAGAAACAGCAGGTAATGTTTTCAGCGATGTGTACTCTACAGGCACACACATAGTGGGTGGGATATTCAAAGGGTTGCTCCATGCGCAATAGGGTTGCGCATGCGCAAGTCAAATGCGCCATTCTGCGATATTCAGCAGGAGGCAGTTACGCCACTGAAAACAGGCTGAGCAACAGCGCAATGCAAATGAATGCATGCTGAACTGGAGGAAGGAACCATGCATAAACTGCACACCCGATATTCAACCGGGCTGTGCAGGTTAATGCAAGCGCAACCCCAACCTGCGCCTGCATAACTTTGAGCCAAAAAAGGCTTAAGTTGAGGCCACCCACAGGTGAGCTGCTGCATTGCAGGGTGCAACACAGTAGCTGCCACCTGTGGCTGGCTCAATCACTCCTTGTGCCCCCTCTGCAGCCTGATCATGGGCAGCCAACTGCAAATCCCACCACCACCCCACTGGCCCGATCGTGGGCAGTAAGTTTACTAAACCCCCTCCTCCGCAGTCATCTCTGGTGGTCAGTGGACGAAATGCCCGATCGCGGGCAGTATGTTAATCAACCCCCAAACATAGCCCTGGTGGCTAGCATCCCCCACCCACCCACAAAGCCCCACCACCCGCTCCCCGGCAGCCAGCGGGTGGCAGCATCCACCACCTGCCGCCCCACCACCTGCTGACTGACTGCTTGGTAGGGCTGCACACCCATTGTGCAGAGCAAGAGCCAATGGGCATACAGCCCATACCGTACATGATAGTCCAGATTTGTAGAATGAATTCATTCACAAATCTGGACACAATATCATGCTCTTGATATGGGCACAGTGGTCTTGCTCTGCGCAATGGTGTGCAGCCACGAGCAAGTCGGTCGGCGGGTGGCGGTGGCGAGTGGAGGTGGATCGCCGACTGCCCGGTGGTGGTGAAACCGTGGTGGGTGGTGAGGGCGCTGGCCACCAGGGGCTGTTGGGGGCTAAATGTGCTGCCTGCGATCAGGCATTCGGTCACTCGTTCCTGAAGATGTTTGCGGAAGAGGAATTTATTAAACACTGCCGCGATCGAAGGCAGTGTGAGATACCTGCCGAGATCTCGGGCCACTGGGGAAGTGGTGGTGGGGTTTGTACACTGATTCCCTGTGATCGGGCTGCAGGGGCGTCGGTCCCCGACAGCTGCTGCCTGGCAGGGCGCCAGGTGCAAGTCCTGGGGATCGGCATACCTACATGCTAATGGCATGCAAATGGGCCATAATCAGATGCAAATGGCCCCGTGCCTTGCATGAATTATAGCCCCATTTGCATGTCACCTTTTGAATACCGAGTTTTGCACATAGCGCCAATGGAACTTGCACCGCCCCAAGTTGAATGCTCCACTCTGTCAACTTGCAGTGGTGCATGTTCCACTACACCAGCACACAGTGGCTGTGGCTGGGGTGATATTCAAGGAAGTTGCTCAATAGGCGCAACTCCTTTGAATATCGTCAAGTTCACCCTGCATAACTATTTTGTGCAGTGCAAGGGCTTGCGCCTATGAATGGCGCAGTTTGAATATCCCACCAGTGTATCTTATGCCACAACTAATGAAATGCACTGAGTTCAACAATGTTATGCTGCTGAGAAAACCAAGATATTCTAACTCTGCATGCTGTCGATACAGTTGATGGTGTCATTCTCAGTCACAACCTAGTAGCAAAGATGACTGAGCGACTCACTGAACTGAAGTCAGATGTTTCATGCACAGCTGGCCTAGAAACTGTTCTTACACTGTGTAGGAATGCACATATCATGCTTCGATGTAATCTTGATGTTGAGCAGGGCATGGTAAACAGTGCCACGGAAACATCACAGACTTTGTCTACAATGTCCAGAGGACATATAAAGAGACACTTGTAGTTCACTTTGACAACATGGAACAACCCATACAGATTGAATGTACCTGTGTGAAATATCAGGTATTTAAGGATATCTATGTAAACTGGAAACAGTTTCCACTATTGTTGCATATGCTGTTTCTATTCACAAATCTCAGGGCTTGAGTTTGGATTCAGCAATGGTGGACATAGGTACAGACATTTTCAAGGATGGCATGAGCTATGTGGCACTTTCCGTGTCCGTAGTCTTCCTGTGTTGCACATTATATCTCTTGCACCTCAGAGCTACGAGCTGACAAGCGATGTATTGTTGAGTACAACAGGTTATGTACTCTGCATCAGCCACAAATGTCTGTAATACCACTGCCTACATATCTGGCTGTCTCACATCGTACAGTCATAGCTAAATGTGTCAGCAAACAAACATGAGCTTCCACAAGTGATTCAACTCTAAAGAGTTCAATAAAGGTCACAATATCAAATACACATTCAGATCCAGCTGTTACGTCAGAAATCAGTTGGTGTAGCTGCTATGCCAGTCTTTGACAACATCACTAGAGTGAACTGCTATGCTAACTCAGCTATGCAAGTTTTCTCCACATGCCACACTTTGTGCAGGCAATATCTTCTTCACAAGACACTCCCCTATCAAAGGCATTGAAGCAAATTGTCAACATGGCTTCTGACCAGTCTAACAATGTGCAGTCACTAACACCGCTTCGGCAGGTGTTAGGTACATATAAGACGGATGCAGTACATTTGCAGCAGACATACAGCAAGACACTAGTGAGTTTATGATGGCTATCATAAACAACTTGAATGAAGATGGCACTCCAAAGCATCAGTACTTCACTGTGTCATATGTAACCAAATATGTATGTGTATCATGTGGTCATTCACAGCATGAAACCACAGAAAACATGCTGTGGATTACTCTTTTTGTCCCTCAGGCCAAAGTGTCAAATTTCGACAGCTATTTACCAATGCTCAATGTGGTCACTCCTGTAAAAGGTGTGGAGGCAGATGTACTCAGTCCATACATCTCAGGAGCTCATCTCAATATCTGTTGCTTATATTGCACAGATTTGACTCCAATAGGCTCAGAGTTGACACTCCCATCACAGATTACACAGCTGGTAGAATAGTTTTAACCAATCAGTGTTTGACACTCACAGTGTAGTCTATCACCATGGGCAATCTATGCATTCTGGCCATTACACCTATTTGCTAAGGTACAGAAGTGGATGGGTAGGCGTGACAACTCTACAAGCAGTTTTAAACAGAGACTGCCACGACAATTAAAAATGCATATCTTCTTATATTGAAGAATTATGATGACCTTCATATTTCAGAAGAATAGCAGACATGTGGCATTTTTAATGACTACTTTGTGACAAAATCAGTCGTGAGGGCAGTACAATTGTTTCCAATCTATGACTCTCAATGAACCATAGCATATCAACAAAATGATATACTGCCAGAGACATTTCATGCACTATGACATCTAAGATCTTGTGTGGATCAGTGACAACATGAAAATTGTTGTAGTGGCTTCAATCGGCGCCAACAGTATTCACAGTCACTAGAGAAACCATGCTTACATGGCTATCGAAGATTGTACATGTCAAAACAGAGTCCTTTCTGGCTCCCTGTTCTGTACATATATTTTCTTGTAGGTGTATCATACCAATACATAACAAGAAGTTGTTGCCAGTTGCTAACTTTTGCCTCTGCAGAGACACAAAGTTGTCCCTTACCATTTAAATAAGTGTGTAACACATGTCTCATTGACCAAAGAGAACACTCTGTCACAGGTTTTCTATCACCAGTTTTTTTGTCTATTATCTATTGACATCTTGACAACAGCATCATTATTTCACCATGCAACAGTGTTGAGCTATGCCTGATGTATTTGTTACACTGAAACTGTACATATGTAAATATAAAACTCTTTAGTCATAATGAAACAAGTGAAATGAAGCAAATGTGAATACTGAAGTATTGCAGCTTATTATCAAATGACTCTTGCATACCTATGTAATGACATGTAAATATATTTACATTCTCATTTCATCTCACAATTGTTAACTAGTTTAATTGTTCTAGTAAAAGTGTTACTATAAGAGTCAAGTAACAATTTCTCCTTAACATATAATACAATACTATAGTGATTAAGTTCAGTGGCCCATATCTTTCATAAAAACAACATGCTACACACATTTGTTATTTACTAGTTCAGAACTGATATAGTAACTAATGTAACCATTGAAAGAAATGTATATTGTACCTGTAATCATATGAAATCTGTTGTACTTGTCATACAAGTAAATGTAATCCATGTTAATAATACTGGAAATTGTAAATCAGACATTTTACTGATCACAACACACTTCATACCTGTTCCTGACATGTTTATGATCACCTCTATTGAGGGTCGGGTGGAATTTTCCATATGCACCTAGTCAGTGATATATCTTTAAATATTTAACTGAATATATCAGTTATCTAATTTCACTGAAATCATAGCATTTTATATTCTATTACTTGAACACTTAGTATCTGGTTTTCACCCACCCCAGGGACATACACATTATCAGTCACACAATAAAACAAATCATCACTGTTTCACATATGTAATCACTGCTTAGAAACTCTGACATACCTTCATTAATGTAGGACAGGACAAAGGGACGAGACATAATTGGAACATTCAACTACTTAAAAGGTATAAATAATATTGATAACAAAGTCTCTTCAAGCTGAGTGGCAAACATATCATGAGGGGCACAGGCTTCAGCTTGATGCTGGGAGGTTTAGGAGGAATGTCAGAAAGCACTTCTTCCACAAAGAGTAGTGAACATGTGCACTGCACTTCTAGAAGAGGTCACCTTGTTAAAGACCGTGACCAGCTATCAAGAGCCAGGTATATGCATAGGGAAGATAAGAATCATGCCTAGGGAGGATGGGAGGACTGTGCAGAGATAGCAGAGACATTAGCTAAAGATACGGACCCTGCAATCTGGCCGGACTTAATAGACCAAATTGCCTTCTTCTGCTGCCTTCTTTCTATGCTCGTATTTCCATATGTACATACTTATTCAATTCATATCATCTACTTACTATGCATGACACACATTTAGATATATTCCAAGCAATGATTACCCACATGCAAGGACTGTATTGAGAGACTGATTTTGTAAAAAAATTAAATCTTAATTGGCCCATTTTCAGTTTCACCAATAGGCAATAAATCTTTTTAAACTTAACCACCTGTGTTGAGTCTTTACTGAACCATAACATTATAACATTAGAATGTAACTGTTGTTCCTTTTAAGCATGCAAATCTACTGGAAGAAATGCTGACAATTTTGAAAAGCACTTTATAAATAAAATTTGATTTGATTTGATTTATAAATAAATTTGATTTGAAATAGTACCACATATATGTGTCCATGGGCTTATTTTTGCTATGACTCTCCACTCAGTATGCACCACATGGGCTAGGGTGTGGTGCATTGCCTGACACAGTTCCGTAATTCCTAAGTGTGTTAAGTAATCATTCTGTACCACCCTTAGTTTTCCTGTGCCTCTCCAGTCAGCGGGTAGAAGCTGCTGTAGTGAGGTGTGGTACATCGCTATCCTAACACTATGCAGCTGGCTATACATTCAGGATGCAGTAACAACTATGTGTGCTGCAATTCCTAGCTGAGCCCATGCAACTCCTAACTGTGCTAACTTCACTTTACCTACAATTACAGAGGTGTGCTGTTGATCTCAGTGCCTTATTGTTCCTGTGGATCACCACTCATGGCCTTGAGTACAAATTTTGGGAGGGAACAGCATTAGCCACTAAATCCATGCAAATCCTAACTGAGCTAACTTCAGTATCCCTGCAATCAGTGATGTCTACCTCTGATGTCCATACCCTCACCTGTGTTGTGTATCTCCACTGAGATGTCCATACCCTCACCTGTGTTGTGTATCTACACTGGCAATGCAGAACCTGCTGTCATATTTGAAGACACATTGCCTGCCTGAATCCATTCAAGTGATAGCTGTGCTAACTGGACTGTTCTTGTAATCAGGGAGCTGTACAACTGATGTGCATTGCCTATCTTTTCCTGTGGCTGTTCACTCAGGATGCAGCAAGTGGTCTTCAAGTGCAGTTCCCATGACACTGTTCATCTCCATGGGCTTTTGCTCTGTACTCTCCACTCAGTATGCAGCATGGGCTAGGGTTCGGACATTACCTGACAGAGCTCCTGTAATTCTTAACTAAATTAACTAGTATGTACCACTCTTACTTTTCCTGTGAGTCTGCAGTCAGAGTGCAGTAGCTGGTGTAGAGAGATGCGACATTGCTAACTAAGTCCATGCAGCTGGCTGTACAGCCACGATCAGTAACTAGTGCGTGTGAGAAATTGCCTGGGTGAGCCCATATAAATCCTAACTGTGCTAACTTGTGTCTACCAACAAATACAGAGGTGTGCCATTGATGTCCATTGCCTCAGTCTTGCTGTGCATCTGTACTCATGGTGCAGTATGAATTTTAGGGGGCATTACCTATCTGACCCCCGCTAAACACTAACTATGCAACGAGTGTCCCTGCAATCACTGACATCTACCATTGATGTCCATACCCTCAGCTGTGCTGTGGGTCTTTACTGAGCTCAGTACCTGGTGTCACAGTTTGGAAAAGCATTGCCTGGCTGAGGCCATTTAAGTGATAATTGTACTAACTACACTGTACCTATAATCAGGAAGTGTACAAGTGATCTACATTACCCTTCTTTGCCTGTGGCTCTTCACTTAACATGCAGCAAATGGTCTGGAGGTGTAGTCCCCTACCCCATGAGACTGTGCAACTCCTAAGTGTACTAACTTCTGTACAGGGTCCCAGGGTCCTTAAAGAACTAAGAGTGGCTGAACCTCTGGCTATCCTGTTTAGCGATCACTGGAAACAGGAAGTACCCAAAGACTGGAGAACAGCAGATGTAGTCCCCTTATGCAAAGTGGGAACAAAGAGGAAGCAGGGAACTACAGACCAGTCAGCCTCACCTCGGTAGTGGGAAGATCATGGAAGCACTACTGAAGGAGAGATTGGTGGAACATCTAGTTGTCAATGGACTACAGGACCCAAGGCAGCATGGTTTCACCAGGGGAGGTCATGTCAGACCAACCTCGTTGAATTTTTTGACTGGGTGACTAGGGAGGTGGATCAGGGGAGGGCAGTGGACATGGCCTATCTGGACTTCAGCAAGGCCTTTGACACTGTGCCACATAGAAGACTATTACACAAACTGGGGAATATGGGTGTGGGCAGGACAGTAGTGTGGTGGGTAGGTAACTGGCTGGGTGGCAGGACACAGAGGGTGGTGGTAAATGGCTGTCCTCCACAGAGGAAGAGTGACCAGTGGGTACCACAGGGATCAGTGCTGGGACGGTCCTATTCAACATCTTCATCAGTGACATTCTTGGGATCTAGAAGGCAGAATTTCACTGTTCGCTGATGACATAAAGCTCTGTAACAGAGTAGACACACCAGAGGGTGTAGACAGAATGAGAAGCGACCTGCAGAAACTTGAAGAATGGTCAAGGGTTTGGCAGTTGAAATTCAATGCAAAAGTGCAAGATAATGCATATAGGGCACAAAAACCTGGCACAATATATCAGTTGGGGGTGAGGATATAGCATGCACCAAGCAGGAAAGGGATCTTGGGGTTATCATCTCTGATGACCTCAAGGTAGGGAAACAGTGTGACAAGGCAGCAGGTAAAGCAAATAGGATGCTGGGATGTATAGGCAGGGCATCACCAGCAGGAAAAGGAGGTCATAATTCCACTATACAAGACACTAGTGAGGCCCCACCTGGAGTACAGTGTACAGTTCTGGAGACCATACCTACGTAAGGACATAGACAGGGTAGAGAAGGTTCAGAGGAGGGCAACAAAGATGGTGCATGGATTGCATCACAAGTCCTATGAAGACAGGTTGAAGAAACTGAACATGTACTCCCTGGAGGAGAGGAGGAGAGGGATATGATAGAGACATACAAGTATCTTACAGGGAGGAACAGGGTGCAGGAAAACACTATTTTTAAGTGAAAAGATGTTCCAGGACTAGGGCATGGGATGAAGTTGGAGGAGGACGATTCAGAGGAAACATGAGAAAGAATTTCTTCACAGAACAGGTGGTGGACAAGTGGAACACCCTGCCAGAGGAAGTGGTGGGGCTGAACAATCATGGGATTTAAGAATGCATGGGATAGACATAAAGGAATTCTAGAGGTCAGGGTAAGGAAACAGACTTCTAGGAAAACAAACTGAACTTACAAGCTCAAATGGGCAGACTGGGTGGGCCATAGGCCCTTATCTGCCGACACTTATCTATGTATCTATGTATTGTATCACCTGCAATGACACTCCTAAGTGTGCTAACTTCTCTACAGCTGCAGTGACAGAGCTACACTATTCATATCCATAGGCGTATTTTTGCTGTGGCTCTCAACTCAATATGCAGTATATAGACTAGTTGTATATTATTTCTGACACCTCCTGCTGATTGTCTTTGATTGGTCCTGTTGCCTTGGTTCTCCTCTCACTTCTATGTATGTGTGTCTCTGTGTGCCAGTGGTGCTCAGGGGTGGGAGGAGTGAATGCACATTTATGCTTTTGAACCCTAATACAGAATTTCCTCACTTCTGTCACTGTAGAACAACACTAACTGATGCAGTAAACAGAGTGTTTCTCTCTAATTTCCCTTCTTTTTGAGAATTACTCTAGGGCCCCACGCTCCTGCCATGTGATGTCTTTTCACATACAAACACAGTGCCCATAAATGCAAATGGTAATGCACATGGTGACACAAAGCGAAACACAAAGATAAACAGTACTGAGAAATAGTGAATGTACCTCCCCCATGTGATGGCTTTTCACATACTAACACAGTGCCAGCAAACACAAATGGTAATCGCATGGTGACACAAAGCGAAACACAAAGATAAACAGTACTGAGAAATAGTGACTGTAATACAGTGACAGGAAAGCTGGGCCCCTTGGGCCTCCTGCTCCATACGTGATGTCTTGTCACATAGTAACACAGTGCCCACAAACACAAATGGTAATGCTCATAGTGGCTAAAGTGAAACACAAAGATAAACAGTACTATAGATACAAATGGTTAAAAATTACGAAACACAAGCGCAAATGAAAATGCAAGGGTAGCACAAAATTAGCGTGAACAGGAAAATAAGTAAAACAGGTAAGAACCTTAATCAGAAGCGTTAATGGTAACAATTATGTAAACGCACACAATAGTTTTTCCCAAAAGCTGCATATAGAAAGAAAGTGAGTACAAATAATGTATGCATAATAATGGTTCTCGGAACAGAAAATGAGGACTTGGAATACTAAATTGCTTATATCTCAGAAACAGTACGACATAGAAAAAAAATTTAAAAGTCATATGAATTATCACTTTCCTGGCTAGTTTTGTACTTATTTCCTATTATGGGGCTAAGCATTTTCCAACAAAAGTCCTTATCCCACACCGTTTCTGTGATATGGGCCCTGAAAGGTGCGGCAAATGCCGTAAAAGTTATCCTATGGGAAAAAAGACAAATTCGCAGTGCCATAACTTTCCCTCCCTGTAATATTTTTCACCAAACCACTAAAAGGCACATCTGTGGGATGTTGGCTTTCTTCCCTCAAATTTCATCCCAAAAGACCAAACTGTTATTTGGCAGCAGGGCAAAGGATTCCTGTAATGCAGCGGATGCGTAATGTTATCCTATTGGAAAAAGCGTCAAATTTGGAGTGCTGTCACTTTGCCACTGTGTAATATTGCTTCACCAAAACACTGAAAGGCACATATGTGAGATGTTGGCTGCGTTCCCTACAAATTTCAGCCCAAAACACCAAACTGTTCTTTTGCAGCAGGGTGGCAAAAATTGCTGACATTTTCCACAGCCTGGAAAGTACTGTCGAACTTTAAAGCTTTCACAAATTCATTCGACAGTGTCACAAGTGTGACACTACTTTGTGAAAGTACTTTTTCTAGAAATTTGAAAAACATATTTCTGGGGTGTTTTTCCCCAAAATAAAGACATGCCTAGCATCCTCAGGGTCCGACTACGTGAATACAAGAATTAGGTTGCTAGAGGGTCCCAAATTTAAATGGCAAGCATTTTCAGATCACCAACTGAAAACAAAATGGCTGATTTGTGACAGTAAAGGGCCATTTGCAAAGTAAAACTGCATTTGCGACACTTTCGAACTTTTGTCAACTTTTCCCATTGACTTATAATGGGAAATTGTGTTTTGAATAACTTTGAACTGTTAAACATTTTTTCACGAAATCTTCAAAATGCACATTGGGGACCTGACCACACATTCCTGAAGATTTAGGACCAGTCGACACAACCGTGCAACCTGTAGAGATGAGCAAAGAATTCCAAAAAGCATAAACGCTGCTGCAGATCACTCTTAATAACTCCGCAGCTGTATATCCGAACAGTATGAAAGTTGGCAGATCCCAAGATGTATGGTTCTTGATCGTGTATTCTAAATTTCAGGGAAAATCCATTGAATGGTTGCAAAGTTATTAAGGTGCAAAATGTTAGGTTTAACATGTAAATGGCTCCTCAACCCTAACTATGGTAGCACTACTGTGCTACCATTATATATATATATATATATATATACTGTATATAAGATATATATATACACACACACACATATGTGCATGTGTCTCTGTATCTGTCTATCTATATTTACACATCGCTACAGATCTACATATATATATATATATATATATATATATATATATATATATATATATATTATGTACCGCTTGCAGTGCTGCATAGTTATATTGTATGTACTGCTTATACCTGCCAGCACACAGTTCCTGCTGCTTCCTGTCTGTGCTTCCATTCTGACCAACAGGGGACACAGTGGGCAGGCCTGGGCCTGCAGCGTCCAGCCTGTACTGCTATTCCGACCAACAGGTGGAGCTGTGTGCACCGTGCAGTATCACCAGGCAAACCACATGGTAATGTATGCTAATCAGCATATAATGAGATGCAAATGTACCTGTTTGCCCATGGATTACCTCAGTAGGCTCATTTGCATGGGAGTTTGAATATAGCTCCTGTTTGCCACAGGCTAACCAGTTTGCACTGGGCTAATGTGTTATCACTGTGCAAGCAGGTTAACCCGAGCAAACCTCACTTCAACATAGCACAGTTCTGCAGTGTGTAGCTTACATTGCTGTTTCAGTAGATGTCAGACATCTCTGTGCAATCACACACAATGTTCTCCTCCTGCAACACTGGCTTTCTCCAGGGTCTAATGAGCTGCAACTGCAGTTTGCACTTCCCTGTTGCTATATTCAGTGCTGTCTTATTCCCGGGCTATTTTTGCCCTGCACTCCCAGACTGGTTTGCCCAGCTTCCTTAGAATGCTATATTCAGCAGGATTAGCACCGGGCTATTCCTTTTGAATATAGCTTGCTTTTGCTCAGGCTAAGTTTGCCTACCGGGCAATACTAATTTAGCCCCAGGCAAAGTTTTGAATATCAGGCCCTTGATCTCAAGATATGGCTCCAAGGCTGTACAGACAAGCAAGAATTCCGACTCATAGAGATATATAATTCAAAGGTTAGAGAAGTACTGTATGTCTCATCCTATGTTGCCAACACCATTTTTGTGCATTCCCTCTGTAGACCACAAGCATTAAAACAACAGTATGAGTGTTAATAGCCTGGTCATTGCAACCAAGCATTTTAATGAGGTGCTTGCCAACTGGTCTAGCACCTTATTATCTCATGCATTGCTGCTATTAAATTATTGCCCACATCAATTAGACTATAGTATGGGTGTGGGGTGTGTTCATCACATTATGTGTGGAGATTAAATAATTTCGTTGGGGTGGATGTGGGGTTGATTTCATAATGTTTGCTTGTATTTTACCACATCAAATCCACACCATCTGAGACTGCTAAGAATGGAACTAACTAAGGGTTTCACCTATCTTTGTTGAAAAAGATTTAAAGGATTTTTTGTGTGGGTGCTAAAGATAAATGCTAAACTCTTTTTGGACATTTAAGTGGAACTTTATTCCTGAAGTTTGCTTGTTTTAGTAACAAAGGTGCCAGTGTCTATGGCAATATCAAACATTTACTAGTTGATTAATTGCTAATCAGTTGTCATGTCAGCCTGGCTGCTGTTAAAACATAAACACAGTAGGTGCCACACCTCTTGCTGAACATAGTTTGTCTGTCATTTATCACTGATATAAAATCTTTTATTCCCCTCTCCCTCTTACTGTATGTGGCTGTAGTCAGTGAACACACATTGCTGGACGTGAGTAAATTTACAAGTATTCACAATTGTCACTTTTACCTCTTGCTCCTCAATAGTTGTAACTGTCTGACATGGGAACAGAGCTTTTTCATATATTACCACTGAATTTGTTTTCTTAATCAGACTGGATGTTATAGAGCCAGTCAATAATCTTCTTACACAAAGTTACACAGCTTTACTGTAAGCACTCTTCATAGAACAAGATCAGTATACTTTTTTAAATGCATAGAGTGGTGAATGAAATATTAGCATCCTTATAGAGCCTTCACAACAGTAGGGATGAAAATAAATCTTCATCTGAGCAGCAGATGATGATTATTAAGATTTTCATGTGGAATCATTCTGGGCATAGAAATCTAAACTCAAAAGTGGCATAAGGTTTCATTGCACTTCATTTCAAAACAAAGAAAAACCTTAAAATTCAACAGCCATACTAAAATTGGCATGTGGTGTGTGTGTGTATTTATGTTTCACCAGAGCACCCTACTTGCAGGTGATAAATATTTTAAAATGCCTTGCATTTTATTTGAAATAACTTGAAGAACCTGAAAATGTGGACATGAAATACAGAGAGGTCTCATTAAAAAAATCAAAAGGGATGATTTACAGACTCCTAATATCAAAGTAAGGTACAAGGCTGATGTCATGGACTTTGGAATTGTAAAAACTATCTCAGTGCATTATGTATCTGTAGTTACTTGTTTAACATAGAGAAAATGCTCCTTGAGCAGTGCTCATTTACAAGTACTATAGGTCCTGGTTTTAGGAAAGGTAAGGAGACCCTTATGTTACATGAAATAGCAATATCCTGTTTTGAGAATCAGTCTTGCTTCACAGGTGGCTCCTTGGAAAGGTGCAAGACTAGGGACATATGCAGTTTATTTTATTATGTTTTTACACATATTTCTTTACCCAGTATAGCCCACCTGAGATTCAGACATCTACTTTTCTGTGAGCCCCCAATCGAACAGCCAAGAAGGAGTAGGGCACAGAAGAGTTAAAGGCCAACATATATTTGCATTAGTAACTCTGTTATAGTGTACTAAAGAACACCTTTATTAAAATTCCTCGTTTCTCCCACATTTTTGTGAATGACAAGTGATGTGAACTGTGTCACACCAGAACTAGCCTGTTTTCATTAACAGTTTCTTAATGTGGTGGGTCTTGCAAATTTCACAAAGTACAGACTATAGTGCCTTCTGAAGCAATAGGTCCCCAGCCATCCACACTTCCTCCACCCCACTCACTTTCTATTCATATTGTAATTGAACAACTACCTGCCTTTCCATGCATTCAATGGAATTGTTAGCTGCTTAGCATATGAATGTGCTCCACAACTGAGAACTAGCCTTCACGCCTTGCCCAAGAGCAGTCTGGGAGTATGGGGAGAGGAGAAAGGCAGGAGAAAGGAAGGCAGTAAATGAATGTGTGGAACAGCACCTGGAATCTCATTAACTCTACTCAATACAGCCAGACTCAGAGCCTTGGTTTGAGAGCTGGATGCAGCTAGAGACATACTGCATGGCTGACTTACAGTATCTTGTTTCAGCAATCAAATAAAAATATAGTGGTTGAAATTCAAAGCGCAGTGCAAATATATTTATTTTGTGTTTTGCATTGTACACAGGAGTTTGTAAGATTGACAGTCAAATATGGGATATGGATTTCCGATAACATTTTAGTTTCTCTGTTAGAAATATAAAAAACATTTACTACCATGAGTAGCCTCTAACAAAATCTAATGCTTGTGGTGTTGCCATTGTCTTTTGGGGCTAAGGGACATGATCCTTCAAAGATTTGTTTCTTTTTTCTTCCAGTATTTCCTGGGCACTGCTCTGTATTGGACTAAATGTGGATCTTAATCTGATGTCCCATCACCTTTTGAAAAGTTGTCATGTTTATTCTGCATTATATCACACAGAACTTCCCATTTGAATTATCTTTTCATTCTATGCCTTATGACAATGTTTTCATTTCTTTGTTGGTTGTCAGGAACAGCTGTCAGCATTGAAAATCTGTATTATGAAAAAGACAAGTGCTGCCTCGACCCAGTATGTTTCTTTCAGATTCTGTAGCAGCATCACAATTATGGCTCTGAATATATATGCATTTTTTATTTGTATTTTAGAGTAGCGTATCAGTTACAATTGATTGCCTTTCACTGAATAATGTCACAGATTTCCTCCACCTAAAATGCTAAGTGTGTTCCATACTGCTAGCATACAATTTCTGCCCTCCATGTGTCAATGTACTATTCCTTTTACCTTATGGGATTTTTCTTTTTATGATCTATGATTTTCTTTTCTCCCAGTGATTTCTCTATGTTTGATTTCAGCTGTGCAACTACAATGCATTTGTATAAAATAATCTGGCTTTGAGTCATAATTGCCAATATCTTTTGGAGCTATGGGACATGACCCTTTAAATATTTCCTTTATTTTTCTTTTTACAGTATTTCCTGAGCACTATACTGTAGTTAGGCTAAATACAGACTATAATCCAATGTCCCATCAACTTTTGAAAAGTTTTTATGTTTACACTGCATTCTAGTACACATAGAACTGCCAATTTTAATTATTATTTTTCATTCGATTTCTTATGACAATGTTGACATTTTCCTTGCTGTGCTCGACTCTATGATGTGTGTAAAAATGTCAGGAACTTCAACCAACCTTGAAAATCAGCATTATATAGGTTGTTGGTGACAGACAATTTATTTGTGTGCTTTTCTTACTCTTTGTTGTCTTAATTTATCTTAGATACAGTAGGTATATCTATATCAAGTACTGGGCTGTTTAACTGGTAATAGCATGAAATAATGGGAAAAATGCATCTTTGAAGGGTCATGACCCACAGCCCCAAAGAGACAAGTAACATACTGGGGATCATGGATGGAGATGGGGCTCAGGAAAACACAAGTTAAATTTAATACTATAACTACAGTGAATGGGACAAAGGATGAGGGTTAAAGCTGGGCAGGTAGCATGAGTAATCTGGGGATTACCTGCTCACAGAAATGTGCCACAGTGCTCACTTCCCATCCCCATGTCAGCCTGTGCTTCTAACATATGAATTAGCACACACACACACACACATGGTATATAGAGACATCCCGAT
The DNA here is from genome assembly GCA_016271365.2 of Neoceratodus forsteri. NCBI lineage: Eukaryota > Metazoa > Chordata > Ceratodontiformes > Ceratodontidae > Neoceratodus > Neoceratodus forsteri. Next base: position 954,412,403 of record CM028134.1, read on the forward strand.
GTTGCACAGTCTGAAAATATGCATTGCCTCTAACTTCCACAATCTCCAGTCTCCATTTGTTGTCAAGCGTAAAAGATAATTGCAGCCCCAACACGTTTTAGAACATCACTCACCCCTGATCCCCAGTTTTGCTCTGTTTAAGAAAATAAGTAGTTTATCCCCATCACATATTCTAGAACCAAACCGGGTTGACCAAGTAGTTCACTCCAGCATTTAGAGCCATGCACAGCCAGTGCAGAATGAACTTCCAGTGACACATTACACATTACAGTCGTTCTTCACAGAAAGTCTGTCTGCACCAGCAGTGGAGGTGAAAGGAGGGCTATGCTGACTGTTTTGGGATGGGGAGCAGAAATCAGGAAGGGGTAGAATGGCACCACATGAAGAAGAGCAGTGAGAGAAGAAATGCACTCTGCCACTTGGGTCAGGAACTAAATTGCAATTTTATAACCAGACAACATCGTGATTGGGTGGGGGTTCTTCAAGAAGCTGGGATGGGTGCTATACAGTACAAAACTAATTATTTGTAAAAGGCAAAATCAGGGAATGGTGTTTGGGGAAGTTCTAAAACATGTGTAGTGGGCAGAAATAAATTTGTTTACACCTTGCAATATTTGAGAATGAAGTGTTGCTTGATAGCATTCTGTAAGCAGTAGAGCAGTTAGTTATTCACCTTGATCATCCCTCCACAGAAGTTCAGTTATATGGAAATTGATATCTACTGTATATATATATAAGAATGTATCATGTGCATTTTTGTTAGATTTTGTTTTATTATAACAAAGTCATCCTGCACCAATTTAAATTTGATATTTACATGACTAATCAGTAGACAGTAAAATAAATAATCAGCAAAAAGAAAATGAGGTGCAAAGAACAGTTCCTGTAGATTTGAAAGAGCCTTCAATAATGCATTTCATTTAGTAAGGTCAGACACAAATCAAGAACAAAGATGCTATGTTAAAAACAATAAATTAATAAAAGTTATGCATTATATATAGAATTCATAACAGAAAATTTGCAGTGCTGTACAGTCATCTAGAATGCTTTGTGTGGTGCAGGAAACAGCTTGAAGTACTGTAAACTATTGAAAAAATATGCTTAATAGACAGAAGGCATCAACGTGGGTATACCGAGAGAAATTCTTTCAGATATTGAACTACAGTACAATGTTTAAATTACAGTGAATGGGTGATGGAGATGTCCAATACTTTTGTTTTGGTTTACACTATGTTGACAATCGTTTTCTTTTCAAGGCAAGGTGGTGAATGGGAGCTGTCAATTTAATGACACTCACTAATAATGTTTTTTGAAAATATACAATTTTGTACCCTCTCCTGTGGATGAAAGAATAAAGCAATAAGGCAGGTGGGCAGTTCTTTGAAAAAGTGGCTGAAGAGGTGGATGGGGAAATACTGTGTTTGAAATTTTCAGTACTGTACCACATTTCTTAACAAAGCAGAACAGGTGTCAGGAGCTACCAGCTTGCAATTAATAATTATGTAAATGCCAGCCTTTCAGAGTCTAGATATTTTGTAGGGGCACAGACTAAAATGCCTTGGTCCGAGACACGCTGGCCCTTCAGCCCACTGGTAAATTTTCTTATTTTGTGTGTTTGAACATTTTCTTAATTACCAGACTTACAGTCCACCATCTCTCATTACTGTATTTCAAACACAGTATTCCCTGCTCACCTCTTCAACTACTTCTTCAAAGATATGCCACCTGTGTTTTAAAATATTTTGATTCTTTGGCAGTAAACTAATGGGGACAGTTTTTTAGTTGGGGAAGCATCTGGGATTTGGGGCCAGTGGACACTTGACAACCAGGGAAATGTTTTTTTTAGGGATGGGGGTGTATTTTTCTTTTGCAAGTAATCTGGCTGACGTATCAATGTTGGGAAAGAGGTGGAGTTATTATAGTTTCTGAGGTCTGACCTTCCACTTCTTGCTTTTATGCTTGCTAGCTTGCAGCCCATATTGTACACTGGTGAAAATGCAAACTTCTGTCATTAGGGAGATCATGCTTGCACTCTTAGTCTTGCACTTGCCCTCTCCAATGAAAACTACTGTACAGTATGTCTACTCTACATGCAGACAAAGGGCTCACTTGCTCTAGGCACCAACAATAACTATGATCCTAGTAACCACATATTGCACAGTAGGCTCTGAGTGGTGGTGCAATTCTTTTTACTTCTGCTGTTATATGCTCCTTAACCAGTTAGCAAAACAGTATACAAAAATAAATGCAGCAAAAGCATGACAGTAACTTTCTCAATGTTTTAATGTGGGAAATTGCAAATTGACAGACAACACAAAGCAGTGGCTCAGTGTTCTGCCTGTTCCTTTGCCATTTTACACATTACAACATCTTTAGTGAATTTATTTTGGTGTACAATATTGTACCTCTTTGATAGCTGGTTATGTCATTGTTTTAGCTGCTTTGACAGAGCTCCTAGCATTTTTTTACAGTTTATTCTACTCCCTATACAGTACTTGGACTTTTTGAAACTGTGAAGCCACTGCTATTTGACAAAGCTCCGAAAAAATAATAACAGAAATTATGAATGATACCAGTGGGGGGTAGGATAGCACACAGAGGGAGGGAGTGGGAGACTATTTCAATGTGCTGGGACAGGAAAAAAGGAAGATGCAAAATTAAGATATCGAGCAACAATGAGCCAAGGCTGTTTATTAATTAGCACTTTTCACTCACCCTCCTTCTCTCTTGTCACTATATTCCCTGATCTACAGTACTTTAAATAAAAATAAAGAAACAATGAAAATGTTAGCTCTAAGCATAATTTTTATTTTCTTTCTAAACAAAAACAAAACAAAAGTAATGCAGCTCTCGATCTGGCAGTCTCCATTTCACCATTATGGTAAAACACATTGATTGTTTTCTGAATTGCAAACAGACACCATCTGCTGGTAATTTCCTGGGGATAAAGTGGATCTCAAGTTTGGCTTACAGAATTGCAGTGATGGCTCACATAGTCATCCTGTGATTAACTGAGAATTCATTTTAGCATCTGTGATAATCAGGCATGAAACACTGTGGTATTCCACTGACGGCTTTCTACTGCACCGCACTGAGTGGTAATGACCAGCACAAAGAGGTACCATTAAACCTTTCTGTAGGATGCACTGTATATATATATATATATATATATATATATATATATATACACATATGTGTGTGTGTATATATATATATATTTATTTATTAAATTCTGGTGACGGGTAAGGCCACTGAGCGAAGGTCCCTTTACAGGGCGACCGGGATAACAATACAAGATAAAATACAGTGGAGAAAACTTTTGATTACATAGGTTGTTCAAGCATAAGGTGGATTACAGACAGTGGTTACAGACATGGTTATCATCATGACATAGTTTGCCTTAGTAATACTTGGCATAGTGATATACATGAGGTAGCATTGGTCCCTAGGTGTCCAGATACAAGAGGAGGTACATAGGTCAGCTCACCTTTGGGAAGGTTTGATGCAGAAAAAGGGGATACTTTAAGAGCCGTGGCAGTGGCATGAACTTGTGGCCAGTATATGGGACTTGAGCCTGGTGCAGAAGTTCATGAGTGAGGAGAGCGTCCTGGACTGGGGAGCTTGTTCCATAGGCTGGGGCTTGGCAAGAAAAGGATCTGCCGCCAGCATTGGTCCTTACTCTGGGGACTTCTAGTAGTGTTCATTCTGATGTCCTTAAATTCCTAGGGTTGTGTTTAATGGCTATGGTTCCAGCTATGCTTGGTGGAGTGGGGTTTGGGTAGCTTCTAGGCCTGGACAAGCAATGGGTATTGGAGAGAGTGGCCAATGTGGGCCACCAGAACTGGGCCAGAGTGTCACAGTGGTGAAGTCGTGGGTGGTCTTGGGTAGCGAACCGAGCTATTTTGCTGTATAGGATTTGCATCCTGGCTACCTCTTGCTTTGCCATGCCCTGTATAATCAGGGCCGCATAGGTCAGGGTAGGGAGCAGGACACTTGTCGCAATGGAGATCCTGGCCTCAGGGATGAGCTGGTCCCTGAGTCGGTGCAAGGTACCGAGTTTGCGATGCAGAGATCCTGGTGACCTAGTCCACATGGTCTTTATGGGTGATAGACTGATCCAGAGTTAGTTAAGTATTTTAGGGAGGGAACTACATTAATGCTTTTGCCAGAGAGAGTGTGGTTAGTCGGAGGGATGAGGACCTGTCAAGTCCCAGTGATCTTGGCCGAATAGCATTGCTTTGGTTTTGTCTGCATTAAGTACCATTCTGTTCTCACACAGCCATGTCTCTAGGGATGTGAGGTCCTTTTGGAGGAATGGACCAGAGCTCCACATCACCCAAGGGTCGGTGAATGACAGTGTCATCAGCGTACTGTACAACTGAGCTCTCCCCACAGCAGGTACTTAATTCATTGGTAAATAGGGAGAATAGGAGGGGCCTAGTATTGAACCCTGAGGTACTCCCTGTTTTAGAGGTAGTGGCTCTGACATGGCCCCTTCCATGTGACCCTCTGTGTCGGCCTGATAAATAACTCCCAAACCACTTGAGGGCATGGAGATCTAGGCCCACATTGTGCTGCTTCTGTAGCAGAAGATTGTGGATGACAAGGTCAAACACTTTGGACAGGTCTATAAAGACTGAACCTGTCAGTATCCCTTTGTCCATTGCCCTGAGCACTTCATCTGAGAAGTTAATGAGGGCAGTGTCAGTACCATAGTTTGGTCTGAATCCATGTTGAGAGGGAGCAAGGAGCTGATGACCTTCAAGTAGCCCCAGAGCTGGTTGTAGAATAGTCTTTCTTGCAACTTGGCAGAGTGTGCAGAGAAGGAGATCGGCCTATAGATGGTTAGTTTTCCCTGAGTCCATCTTTGTGGATAGGGACTACATTGGCATGTTTCCACTGGTCAGGCACTGCATCTTCCCTCAGTGACCTGTTAAGGAGCATGGTTAAGGGCTTGGATAAGGAGGTGGCTCCAGCATTGAGTAGCCAAGGGTTGATCCCATCTGGTCCCCCTGATCCTTTAGGGTTTCAACGTCTTTAGGAGGGTTAGGACCTCAGTGTGTTTGCCAGTCTCAGGTGGAAAGAGGGTCATTCAAAGTGTGTTGCTTCAGTTGAGCTTGGGGCCAATGTCATGGAAGATTGGCCGGTCTTGTGGCCTCCAGATCTGTGAAGTGGTTGCTAAGGGCAGCGATATTAGAAGAAGAGTCAGTAGTGAGCTGACTGTTGATCTCCATGGGGCTGGATTCAGTCTTTTGCCCTTGATCAGGTCATTGACATGATTCCAGAATTGCTTAGGGTTGCCTAAGCTAGTTTTCTGGAGGTGTGTGATGTACTTTCTTTTAGCAAGTTTAATGGCTCTCTTGGCTTTGTTTCTTAGGGCTTTGTATTCCACAAGATTTTCCAGGAGGGTGGAGAGCCTGAACTTCTTCCAGGCTTTGTCCCGAGTGGTCATTGGAGCTTTGAGAGATAGAGATCCACTTGTAACAGCTGCCTTTTGCCCTCAGTCTCTTCATAGGAGTGAAGAGGTTGGCAGCTGTGCTTAGTAAATCCTGAAAGTATTCCAAGGCCTCAGCCAGAGTTGGGAGGAGTGTTATGGGGCTCCAGTCCTGGCTACTTAGGTAGTGATTGAATTGTACTTCCGAGAATTTGGTGTAGTCTCAGGCAATAAGGATTCTTGGCTGGACCTTGGGTGGTCTGTTCTTCCATATACAGAAAATTGGGAATGGTCACTCATGGAGTCTGCCATTATGCCCGCACTCTGGATTTTTGCAGGTTTTGACACAGAGCCCAGTCCAGGGTGGTGTGATTCCCATTTTGTAATTCAGTCTGGTCAGTTCAGAGATGCCCTGCATCAGACCTGCTTCATGGGTCCAGAGACATCGAGGCATGGCCAGGGTCCTGGGCCCAGTTGAGGTTGAAATCACCCAAAATGAGTAGCTCCGTAGCTACCTTTGGGCCAGTGCATTGTCATGGCTTCAAGTGATTGGAGGGCAGACTTTGGTGGATGGTAGACACAGCCAATTGTTAGTTGTTTGTGTGTCCTAGGGTTATGGGGATCAATATACCTTCACCCTCAGCAGGAGACTTCCTGCAGGGTTAGAAGAGTGACACGGTCAGGTCAGTCTTTGTATAGATTAGCACCCCACCCTTTTTTTGGATTCCCTGTCCTTGCGGTAGGTGCTATAGCCCAGTGCTTTTAGCTCATGATCAAGGATGTGGGCTTTTAACCAGGTTTCAGAGATGGCTAGGACATCAGGCTTGTGGAGGTCCAGCCAGGCTTGGACTTCTTGTATTTTAGGTCTGAGGCTACATACATTCATATGTGCTATCTTCAGACCCTTGGAAGACACCAGCGAGGGTCCTGAGGTTATGCCACCAAGATATATTGGTGGTATTGGGACCTGGGTTGGGTTGAATATCTCCTGCCAGGAGTAGTAGTGCTACCAGTAAGCTGAGTAGTTTACTACTGGGTATGGTGTGAGGTTCCTTGATGCATCCTGCTCATAAGTAGAACAGGTTGTAGCATATACCCTTTTTACCATCTGTTGCACCATTGAGAGAAACAAGCGTGCTTGAGATAGGAGTTACGCTATGAAAATCATGGGGGCTATTATGCAGATATGGCCCATGGTTCAAGGTGGCATGTGTCAATGAGCCTATCCACCCAGAGGAGGGTCAGTGAGGAAGATTATGGCAGAGTGCCCCCCTGTTAGGAGAGGGGCGCTTTGGTTTCGAGCACATCGGGGTGAAGGTATTAGAGGCAAAAAAACTCCATTTAATGCATCAGTTAGGGTTGTTCCACAGTGACAAAAGTGAGGAAATTCAGTGTTAGGGTTGAAAGCCCCCTTGCACCCCAGCCCACCACCCCAACCACCAACAGGGTGTGCATTGGGTCATCAGCCTAACTCTCACCCCATCACATGTGTAAACAAGCTGAGGTATAGGAGAATGGGGTGAGAGTTAGGACAGATGACCCCAATGCACACCCCATTGGCGGTTGGGGTGGCGGGCTGGGGGGTGCAAGGGGCTTTCAACTCTAACACCAAATTTCCTCACTTTTGTCGATGTGAAAACCCTAACTGATGCATTACACAGAGTTTTTGCCTCTAATTTACCTTCTTTTGAGAATGTGCAGTAGAAATAGTGAATGGAATGTGGTGGTGGAGTCGAGGGCCTGACCACGTGATTTTTGTGACATAGTAACAGTAAGTGCAAGGGAAATGCAACGCTAACAGTTGCACACATGGTGACTGAAATATAAATGGTAAAGCAAGCGTTAGTAAAAATCCAAGCACAAAGTGACGCCAGCGAACAGTGACACAAAAGGAGGATCAAGCGTGTAAGGAAGCGAAAACCTTGATGCACACAGTCACAGTACCACAATTGGACATGCAAATGGTAACATTAACAGAGAAATAATGCCAAGGAAACAGAAATGTAGCATAAGCATAGCGTATGCATAAGCGAGAATACAAAAGGTACTTGCTGGTGGCGTACACAAGAATGGTAACACAAAAGGGTATGGAAATGCAAGTGGAAACGCTAACTGTAACAGTAACAGAAGCACACACCCTGTTTTTGCCAACAGCTGCATCGAGAAACACAGTGTGTATAAGAATGTATGCATAATAATGGGCCTCGGAGCAGAAAATGAGCTGTTGGAATACTAAATTGCTTATATCTCAGGAACCGTGCAACATAGAAAAAAAATTAAATTTCGCAAGATTCAGGAGTTTCTGGCTAAGTTTTCACTAAATGGGGCTATGCAGTGTCACAACAAAAATTCTGTATCTCTGCACCATTTCGAGATATGAGTCGAAAAGTGGCTGAGGCGCCACCATGTTAGTCTACGGAAAAAAATCCAACTTCAATTACCGTAATTTTACATCTGTGCAATATTTTGTCAACAAACCACCAAAGGCACATCTGTGAGATGTTGGCTGCCTCCCTCAAATTTCAGCCAAAAGACAAAACCATTTTTTGCAGCAAGGGGCAAAGAATTCTTGTCATTTGGCATAGCCTAGAAAAGTAGTGTCATGATTTGCAAAGCTTTCACAAAATTTGTGAAAGTGTCACAAATCTTGACACTACTTTGCGACCTACTTTCAGTAATTTGAAAAACATATTTCTGGGTGTTTAACCCTAAAATAATGACATGGCTAGCATCCTCAGGGCTCGAATAGGTAAACACAAAAGAATTGTATCCCTAGATGGTCCCAAATTTAATTGCCAAGCATTTCTGTGATCAGTAACTGAAAAGAAAATGGCAGATTGCGACACTACTAGGGACATTTACAACACTAAAAACTGTATTTCAAGTGTCAAACTTTTGTTAACTTTCCCATTGACTTATAATGGGAACTTGTTTTTGAATACCTTTTGAACTATTCAATATTGTTTCACAAAATCTTCAAAGGCACATTGGGGACCCGGCTACATGTTCCCTGAAGTTTTGCGGACCAGTCACACAAACCATGCGACCTCTAGACACGTGCAAAGAATGCACAAAAACTGTAATGCTTTACGGATGTAAGCAATAACTCTGCAGCCAGTATATCCGACTGGTGCAAAGGTTGCCAGATCCCAAGATCTATGTTTATGTGATGTGCCTGCCAAAATTCCAGCAAATCTGCTGAATGGTGGCAAAGGTATTAAGGTGCAAAGTTTCACCATTTAACATTAAAAGGTTACTCAATCCTACTATGGTAGCACTACCGTGCTACCGTAATATACTCAGTCCTTCGACTGGTCTATGCTTTCTCTTTCCAATGTATACAGCAGTTTCCACATTTACCCGGACTCTACTAACACTCCAGGACTGCTTTTCCCTGTCACCACCAGAAGGGTCAGAGGCAGGTGCTCGTGTTAGGTCTCTAAAGACCTCCTAACCCTTATGAAGGCCAGAGACCGTGCTTGTTACACTTTCAAAGCAGCCCCTCTCCTGTCCTCTGGGATGCTTACAGGTGCATGAGGAACAAATGTAAACAACCGGCCAAATTTTGAAACAGACCCACTTCCGCAATCTGCAAAGACCAACCTTGAGACCCTAGAAAATTCTGGGACTCAATCAGCTCCCTTCTTAACCCCCACCCCAGCTCGCTGCACCACATCTCAACTCCAGGACAGGCTGCTGACCGACCCTCATGATGTGGCCAGTGTCTTCAACTGCAAGTTCACCAACTTATCCATGTACCTAAATAAGCTGCCAACTGCCCAACCTCAAAGCTCAGCCCTAATACCTGATACACTGCCATCCTTCTCCATCTCTGCCACTCACCATAAATACCCCATTCTGTTTAAAGCCCTCTCCATACACAACACAGTGAAGCTACTTAAAGAATCTACCTAACCACGGCTTCTCCAGATCTGATGTGCTATCTCCCAATCTCCCTTAAGCTGTTCTCTCCAGCAATTGCCAGGCCACTCACCTTCATCTTTAACATTGCCCTTTCTACCTCCTCCATGCCTGACCCATGGAAGATAGCTAAGGTTATCCCCATTCTTAAATCTGGTGACCCCAAATCCTCGACAATTACCGTCCCATATCCATCCTCCCTCATCTCAGTAAACTACTCGAGAGCAGTCCACAATCAGCTCACTGAGTATATTGGCAGATGCACCCTTCTATGCAACCAACAGCATGGCTTTTGCCAAGAATCATTCCACTGCCACTGTCCTTGCCCTTCTGACAGACCACATCTTCTCTAACATGGATAATGGTAAAAGCCACCGGGCTGTCTTCATCTACCTCTCAAAGGCTTTTGACATGGTTAATCATGCTCTCCTTACCTCCAAGCTTAGCCTCCTTGGTTGTTCTCAAAAAATCTGCACGCTGGTTCACTAACTACCTTACCAATCACTCACAATTTTTGTGTATTGGTCAAACCTGCTTCCCCACCTTGCCTGTCTCTGTGGGGGTCCCTCAAAGGCTCAATCCTGGGTCCCCTCCTTTTCTCCTTATTCTTTAATGCACTTCCCTTTGACTGCCTCAACTGTCACTCTCTCCTGTATGCTGACAACCTTGTTCTCTTCCACAGTGACAAATCCATAGCGCAATCTCCTCAGATCTCTCACAGGAGCTATGCTGCGGCCACAGCTGGTTCTCAAAAAACCTCATCTTAGTAAATGCTAAAAACTAAATCCGTGCTGTTCAGATCTAAGCCCTTTCTGGCCAAAACTAAAATCATGCCCCTTACACATTCTCACCCCAGGCCCCAGCCCTGGAGATGTCAACATCTACAAATACTTAGGAACACTGCTTGACCCCTCCCTCACTTTCAATGAGCATGCAAATTCCCTTGTCAGAAGATTCAATCAAAGTTAGATGCTACCTATAGATTCAGGTAATACCATACCCTGAAGCCAGACTAGCCATTGTCCAGGGCAATCTTCTCCCTATTCTTGACTACTGCTCCCCTATTTATGGCAGGACCTCAGCTACTGCCATGGCCAAATCTCCGCTGCCTACAACAATGCCTGTCACTTTACTGTTGCTCCATTCTCCACCCATCACTGTACCCTCTATAATACCCTTGGATTGCTACTGCTACAAGGTCACTTTGACCTAGCCCTCTGCTGCAGGGTAGATAAAGTCATCTGCATGGCTCCAGAATCCCCCTAACTGTCCTTCTGAAAACCAGAATGCTCCTCCACAACCTCCGCTCTAATGGTACTCCCCTTCTAGCTGTTCCTAGGGTATCCATCAACATAGGTAGCAGAGCTTGGTCTGCAGCTACCCTTTGCAGTGGAACAAACTACTGGCTGAACTCTGTTCCATTGTCACACTCCAATTTCAAGCCCCACCTTAAAGTTTGGTTGCAGGCAAACTCATTCTGCCGCTGATCCATGGGGTCTGACACCAACCCACACTAGTCAACTCCCCAGCCCAGGGTTACCCACCTACCCATACTAGTCAACTCCCTGCCTACAACTGTTATATCATATTTCTCACAGTAATATTTGACTTCCTTGCCTGTACATATTGTGTATATATATATATATATATATTACTAAGTATTCTGTGTATTACTTGCTCACTGGACGATGCAGTCACACGTTGTACACTGTGCCTATGATTTGTTGTTTGTACCAAATCTCCTCATGTCCGATATTGAAACCTTGTATTCACTGTTCTCAAATGGACCTATGTATCAAACCTGTATATTGTGCTTACTATTGTTGCTTGTATCTAATCTGTTTCATGTGTATTACTGTTACCTTGCACTCCACTGTCACCCTGAGCCATGTGTTATGGCCCAGGTTGTGCCTGAAAATGGTCCCTGTGATCAGTGCATTCACCCAGTTATCAAAGTCATAAATAAATAAACAAATAAATAAATAAATATATCTTATAGTGGCATGGTCGCACCATTACAGTTAGGGTTCAGTGGTTACCTCTATGTTAAACTCAAAATTTTGTGCATTAATAACTTTGGACCCATTCAATGGATTTGCTGAAATTAGGTATGCACGGTGGGGCTTGGCAGAATCTCTTGATCTGCCAGATTATGTTCAGTTGGACTTACGATCTTTGCGTACGTAAACACTGAAAAATGCAAAATTATCTGTTTTGGAGGCAGCTTTTGGGATTTTGGATGTGGCCCTGCATGGCTGTTGTGTGGCATGCTGGTCTGTCAGATAGCTCATTTGAAAGAGGTTTGATGGCCAAACATGCCGCTTTTAATTTGGTGAAAAATATTAAGGCATTCAAAAGTTATGCCACTTTTAAGTTCCATTATAAGTCAATGGGAACATTTATATATTTGTTTTGGACAAAGAATGGGGTTCTGGCCATCTTGTCCAGCCTGGTGATCAAATAATTTGCAGCCTCACGGTCAAGGAATCTTTGTCCCTGAGAATTGTAAACATTTTGATCAAAGAGGTCCGTCATCTTGTTTTAAAATGTCAATCAGATAAACACAAATTTCTCGGCTTAGGGGTCACTTCTGAAGTAAAACTTGGATGGGTTTTACTCAGGGGCTCAATCTATTGAGCCATGCCTTTGGTTTCATCCAGATTGGTCCAAAAATAGAGTTATGAACTTTTAAAATCTTGATGGTGGTGAGGGCTAAAACAATCACAGGATTTAAGAATGCATGGGATAGACATAAAGGAATTCTGGAGGTCAGGGTAAGGGACAACAGACTTCTAGAAAAACATAAACTGAACTTACAAGCTCAAATGGGCAGACTAGGTGGGCCATAGGCCCTTATCTGCTGACACTGTCTATGTATCTATGTATCTATGATTACGTGGTTACGCTAATGATCTTTGATCAGTGTCTGCAAATTCTTTGATCGCGAGAGTCTTTGACGCGATCGTGCATCAGCAGTAAGGAACGAGATAACATGATTTTTTATTCAGATGGGGCAGAACAGAAGCCCCTGAGCAAAACCCACCCTCATTTAACTTTCTAGGGCACCACTGGGCTGAGAAAATACATTTTTAAATCTGGCCATCTCATCCCTCGCTCTTTGTTCTAGCGAGCAAATTCTTTGATTGCGAGCCTGCAAATTCTTTGATCACGAGATTGTTTGATCATGAACGTGCATCATGAGTGAGGGATGAGATGGCTAGATAAAAAATCAATTTCCTCAGCCCAGGGGTGTCCAAGGAAGACAAATGAGGGGTGAGTTTGCTCAGGGTCTTTGTTCTGACAAACCATGGTGGTGGTTACATAATTCTTTGAATTTATTTTAAATTAGAACAGTTTTTATTCTTTAGTCATGACCCTGCAAATTCTTTGATCATGAGCCTGCAAATTCTTTGATTGTGAGAGTCTTTGATCGCCATCTTTGATTGCAGGGGAGGAACAGATAATCCAGATTTTGTATAATGGAATGAGGAAATTTTACCAATCTTTAAGATTGAATATCTCAGAAATGGTTTAGTCTTTTTATTTGAAATTTGGAGGCATTTACGGCATGTCCTGTAGATGTGAATTATGGTGTTTATATGTTGGAGAAATTTTTTTTTGTGGAGATATTGCGTGGCGCCTACGTGTTGCAGACAGTGTTTTGGATTGTGCTGGTGGCTTGAAATTGATAGGGTGCCTAGCCTTAGTGTCATGGATGTAGTTTTCAGTTGTTGTGTTTGTTAAATGTCAAAAGGTGTGGGCAGTTGCCACTCAGATGAATGAAAATTTCAAATTTTGACATGTTATATCTCGGACACGGCTTGGTCTTTTCACTTGAAATTTGGAGGTGTTGATGACATGTTCTGTAGATGTCAATAGGGTCTTTATGTGTTGGACAATATATTTTTTGCAGAGATATTGTGTGGTGCAGTTTACATTTTGTGGACAGCGTTTTCTATTGCTCTACTAGATTAACATTTGTTTAGTGGCTGCCCTTGCTGTTGTCAATGGACTTTTTAGTCATTGGGTGTGTAATGTGGCAAGACACCTACAAGTTAATTAGGGAGGGCCTAGCTCCCACCAACTAGCATAACTTTCCACTTTTCTATTCTTTCTTAAAAGTAATGAAATTCTAGGCAAAAACTTTGTCAATGCATCAGTTAAGGTTCTTCTATAGTGAAAAAGTGAGGAAATCTGATTTTATGGTTGCACCCACTCCCAGCCTGCCCCACCAAGAGGGCATCGGACTATGCATTGGGGTCATCAGCCCTAACTCTCACTCCATTCCCTTACACTGCACCACCTCTGCTTGTTTACACATGGTATGGGGTGAGAGTTAGGGCCGATGACCTCAATGCCACCGATGCCTATTGGTGGGGTGGAGGGCAGGGAACCTAAGTCAAACTCTTTCTAGAAGAACCCTAACTGATGCATTAACAAAGTTTTGCATAGAATATATATATATATATATATATATATATATATATATACTATATATGTGTGTGTGTGTGTGTGTATATATATATATATATATATATATATATATATATATATATGATAAAAAACTGTGTAATGCATCATTTAGGGTTAAAGCACAAAATGTCATGAAATGAAAAATCTTTGGTTGCCCCTCCCCAGACCTGCCAATCATCCCATGATTGGCAAATGTGAGGTGTGTCATTGGGGTGGTGAGCCCTAAATGTCACCCCATTCCATATTGACAAGTGATAGCAAAAGAATGGGGTGACATTTAGGCCTCATGACCCCAATGACACACCCGTCATCTGTCAATCTGGGGATCATTGGCATGTCCGGGAGGAGGGCAACCCTAAAGATTTTTCATTTCCTGACTTTTTGTGCTTTGACCCTAAATGATGCATTAACACAGTTTTTTGCATAGAATTTCTTACTTTTTGAAAAAGAATACAAAACTAAGAAGTTGTGGAAGTTGGTGGGGCCACACTCTCACCAACTTGTAAACATCTCCATAAGATAAGAGTACAACTACTGAATATGATATGTATTGCTTAGTCATGATAGTGGCATAATTGAGCAACAGCATACATCTCAGACACATAAGCAGTGAAACTATCTTCATGGCAGTAACACTATGTACCCTATAAATCTGAATGCAGTATCACAATGCAAAACACTATATGTAAAATGTAAAGGACATGACACAATATCTCTGCAGAAAATTAATTTTGCAACACCTAATACCATAATTGACATCTACAGGACATGCCATCAAGACACTCCAAATATCAATGTAAAGACCAAACCATGTCCAAGATATAACATTTCAAAGTTTGAGATTTTCATTCATCAGATTGTCAGAGTTCCACACCTGTTGACATTTAATAGACACAATGATTGAAAACTATATCCATGACACTAAGTCTAGGTATCCTATCAATTTCAAGCATCACCACAGTGCAAACGCTGTCCACAGAACATAAACTCGTGCATGCAATATCTCCACAAAGATATATTTTCTGACATATTAACATATTAATTTACATCTACAGGACATGCCATAAATACCCTCCAAATTTCAAGTAAAAGACCAAACCGATTCGAGATAGTAATGTTAAAGATTAGTAAAATTGGCCTATCTAATGCATTATAAAATCTGGCCATCTTGTCCCTATCTCGTGATCAAAGATGACTATCAAAGAATCTGCAATCAAAGAATTTTCAGTCTCATGATCAAAGAAATTGCAGACTCACTAGCAAAGAATAAAAATTTAAAATCTAAATTTTCACAGAAATGTGGTAAACCACCACCACCATGGTTCTAGAACAAAGCTCCTTGAGCAGAGCCCACCCTCATTTGTCTTTCTAGGGCACCCCTGGCTGAGAAATTTGATTTTTAATTTGGCCATCTGTCCCTCACTTGCGATGCATGATCGCGATCAAAGAATCTCATGATCAAAGAATTTGCAGGCTAGTGATCAAAGATTTTGCTGGCTCACAATCAAATAATAAAAATGCTGAAACTCTAAAATTTGAGATAAATCGGTAAACCACTGCCATGGTTCGACAGAACAAAGCCCTTGACAGAACCCACCCTCATTTGTCTTCCTAGAGCACCCCTGAGCTGAGAAATTTAAATTTTTAATTTGGCCATCTCGTCCCTCCTCCTTGATGCACGATCGCGACAAAGAATCTCATGATCAAAGAATTTGTAGGCTCACGATAAAAGATTTTGAAACACTATAGCTCTATTTTAAGACCATTTTACCTCAAACCAAAGTCATGGGTCGACAGATCAGAGTCCCTGAGTAAAACCCATCCAAGTTTTAATTCAGGCGTGACCCCTGAGCGAGATATTTGATGTTTATGATCGGAAATGCAAAAACAAGATGGTGAACCTCACGGTCAAAGAATTCTTGGGGACAAAGATTCTTTGACCTCGAACTACAAATTCTTTGATCACCAGGTGGGATGAGATATTTAAACCATTCTTTGTTCACAAAACAACCATATAAATTTTCCATTGACTTATAATGGGAGCTTAAAAGTGGTATAACTTTTGAATGCCTTAATATTTTTCACCAAACAAAAGTGGCATGTTCAGCCAGTCAAGCTCTTTCAGATGATCTGTCTTGTAGAGTGGCATGCCACATGACAGCTGTGCAGGGCCACAGACAAAATCCCCAAAACTGCCTCCAAAACTGAATAATTTTGCGTTTTCAGTGTTTTCAGTGCAAAGAAGACCGTAAGTCTGACCACAATCAAGAGATCTACCATAGCTTACCATGTACCAAATTTCAGGCAGATCTGTTGAATGGGTCCAAAGTTATTAACATGCAAAATTTTGACTTTAACATAGAAGTGCTTTAATAATCCTAAATATAGATAGATAGATAGATAGATCTATATATATATATATATATATATATATATATATATATGTATATGTATATACACACATATATAGACATATCATGGGTTAGGAGTAGCCGGTCAGAGCAGATACAGAGTATGACCAGACTGACCGTACAGTACTGCTATCAAGCCCTTGACTTAATTCTATGTGGGCTTGTAATTAGTAAGTATTACTATCTGCTCCTCTCCTGCCCCTGATAGATAGGCAGTGGTGTTTTTATTTATTTTATTTTATTTAGTTTTTGTTAACCGGGTAAGTGCACTAGCCGGCAGGTGACTATTTTCAGGCACGACCGGGAGGTACAGTTACAGTACAAAGTAAGACAGTTCAGATTTACACAGTACAAGTGAGATTCATTGGAACAAGTACAGGTATGCATACATTCTAAAGATAAAGGGGAGGAGAAGGGGCAAAAGGGGACTGGAGGGGCAGTATAGGAAAAGGAGGAAAAGAAGTGAGAAGGGAAGGAAGAGGTGTAATTCAGAGCTCTGAGGGTGGTATGGGCAAGACAGGGAGGAAATCTAATGCAGAAAGGTGATCCGACTTGGCTAGCAGCAGAAGGTTCACAACCTGCATCCAGGCTGGTGGAACCGAGGACGGCGGGAGAAGGGAGAGGTCGGTAAGTGGGGGGAGTGGATACGGCAAATGTGAAAGGAGTAGCGATAGGCAGGAGAAGGGAAGGGAGGGCAGTACATACAGTTAGAAAATAATCAGAGGGAGGACAGAGGGTAATGGAGGTGACTAGAAGGGAAGAAGGGGAAGAGAGGTGAGTAGGGTAGATGATCAGGGGAGAATGGCTTAGGAGCATGGGCCAGCAGGGAGGCTGAGGGCATGGTCTCCGAGGAAGGGAAAAGGCTTGTCAAGGAACACCCTGGGTTAGCAGCCAAGAACTGGTTCGGACAAGAAGGAATAAGGCCAACCAGAGGTGACTTATGGCATTTGTGGGAGAAGGCATGAGGTAAGATCTGGATCTAAGGAGCGAAATGGCAAGGCATTAGAAGAGGTGAGGGGAGCATATGGGAAAGAGAGGGAGGAGCCATGGGCAAAATACAGCAATTAGCGGGAAAAGACATGGAAAAGACTGGTGCTGTGGAACTGAATCAGCCAGGAGGAGAGGTAGGGGAGCATACGAGGAGTGGGAAAGGGAGCCAGGGAACTATTACGGCTTTAGCGGGAAGAGGCACAAATGGAAACCGAAGCTGTGGAGCTGATAAGTGGCAAGGCACAGATGGGGTAGGAGGCGTGAGGAAGTAGGAGAGGAGAACAGAGAGTTTACGGCTTTGGCGGAAAAGGCGTGAGTTAAACAAGCTATGGAACTGCAAACGGCAAGGCAGAGGGGTGGAGGAGCATACAGGGAGTGGGAAATGTATGAAAAGGCTTAGTTGGAACTGAAGGCCATGACACTTGGAGACGGCATGGTACAGAGAGGTAGGGGGGCGTGAGGGAGTGGGATAGGGAGCCAGATAGCGCTCATAATAGCTCAAGTGGAGAGAGGTGCAAGTAAAACCAGAAACTAAGGAGCTATAGTCAGCAAGGCACATAGGAGGTAGGGAAGCTTAGAGACAGGGAGTCAGAGAACATTTATGGCTATAGTGGGACAAAGGAGTAAAGCAGAACCCAGAGCTATGGAACTGGAATCGGCAAAGGTCAGAGAGGTTGGGAGCATGAGGGAGTGGGAGGGGGAGATAGGGAGGACCAGTAATCACTTACATTCAGTAACATCATTGGTTTTCAGTGCAACACAAGGGGACAACAATGGTAACAATTGAGTAATACATATTACATATACAATACAAGAGAAAGTAGAGCAAGTTGCTAGGCAAGCACATCATAACAAAAACAATCGATGGACCCATTATAAGTGGAGTACCTACTACACTTATTTATAAGAGTCACAGTGACTAGACATTATAGAGATATTAGACATGATATCATAGGACAGAGGATCCATACAGGATGCATTTGTAAAACATGTAAAGTGCAGGCAGATAGGAACTAGTAACTATATAGGGCATAAAACTTAGTGAGGGATAGCAAGTAGACATTTGTAAGGAACACAGAGGTTGTCTAGATGGGGGAGAACAGAGACTAAGGATTTTAAGTGGGATCAAAACACGTGCATTGGTCCCACAGAGGCAAGGTGTGATCGTGGATTTTTGTTTGAAAGCAGAGTGTGAGGGGCACTCCTTAGGTCCATAGGCAGCAAGTTCCATGAGTGGGGCAGCATATCTGAGACCCCAGTGCCCTTGGTAGTCTGGCAAAGGGAACAGTTAGCAGAGATTTGTCGGACGATCTCAGTTCCTGCAATGGTATCACCGGCTGGAGCAGTTCAGATAGAGTAGCTGGTTTCGCCACTCTAATGATAGAGTCTGAGAGGCAGAGATAATATTGCCTGGTGGAGGTGGGGGACAGCCAGCCTAGATCTTTATAAAGCTGACAGTGGTGTTTCAGGCGTGGCGCTTTTGATGCATATCTACAGACATTGTTAAAGGTAGTGTCCCATTTTTGTAGTACTGTTTTGTTAGCCATAGTTGGGATGGGAGCACAATAGGACAAAGGTAGGTAATAGGATTCCCTGGCAATGGCAAGTTTGGCGATGGGAGTGAGCAAGTAGTTTATCCTGTAGGCAGCCCCAGTTTGCAGTTGACAGCTTTACAAGTTTCCTGGACATACTGATTCAAGTCAAGATTTTGGTCAAGCTGTATACCCAGATAACGGAAGAACTTACAGTCTCAGTGGGGTACCATTTATATCAAGAATATTGAGTGAAGATGAACAGGTTCTTAGTTTATGGAGTGACCCAAAGAGCATAGCTTTAGTTTTATTAGAATTGAGTACTAGGCGATGAGTATTTAGCCAGTGTTGTACCAAGTGGAAATCTGACATCAGAGCGGCATTAAGGTTGGTAGCATTGTCTGAGTAGGAATAGATAACTAGGTCATCCACATAAAGGAGTGAGTTACCAGACGTTATGACATTGGGGAGGTAATTTATGAATAATGAGAAGAGGAGAGGTCCAAGTATAGAGCCCTCATGGAACCCCAATATTGATCACGGTACTGTCAGAGATAGCCAAGTTAAATTTGACTGCTTGTGACCTGTTGGTAAGGTAACTACTGAACCACATAGTTACAGGGATGAAAAGCCCAGGTTTCTGAGGGTGGCAAGCAGCCATGGAGTGACACGAGGTCAAAAGCCTTTGTAAGGTCAATGAACACAGCCCCTGTTAGCTGCCTTTATCCATATTAGTGAGTACATCAGAGGTGAATTTCGCCAGTGCAGTCGTGGTGCTGTGGTGCTTCCTGAAGCCATGTTGTGCTTCACAGAGCACATTAGAGGATTCAATAAATTCAATGACCTGTGTGGATACTATTTTTTCAAGAATTTTGCTAAGGACTGATAGGATGGCAATTGGTCTATAGTTCGATGTATCATTCTTACTCCCTTTTTGAACACGGGAGTGATTCTGGCAGCCTTCCAGATTTCAGGACAGTGCCAGTGGAGAGGGATAGAGTGAAGATCCTGGCTATCGGACGGGATATGAAGTGAGCTGCCATTTTTAGTGAACGAGGTTCCAGTGTATCAGAGCCAGGACTAGTGTTATCCGAGATGGTATTGAGGAGTTTGAAAACTTGATTCCAAGTAACCGCCTTAAATAAATAAAATGATTTAGCTGAAGCTGGTTGAGAATCAGTGCTAATTACAGTTGAGTGATGCTGAGAAGCAGAGGATTTAAGGGGAGGAAGTAAAGGCAGATAGGTCAGAAAATTGCTGATTAAAGGCATTGGCTATGGTGAGGTAGTCATTGCAGTGGACCCCTTGGAGTATCATTTCGATGGGGTGACAGATTGGGTGGTTCCTAGGAAGGTTTTAATATGACTCCAGAATTTCCGTGAGCTAGTCAATAGGTTTTGGCAATATTTGCTTTGGCAAGTCTGATATGCTTTTTGCAGCCACTTCTATGTTGTTTATACATGAGATGATCCCGGGTAGTCCAGTTATTTTGTATTGTTTCCAGAGCTTGTCCCTAGTTTTAAGTTTGCATAGAAGTTCTTTGTCCAACCATCTGGATTGCTGACCTCTGACCCTTCTCATTGTCTTTGGTACATGCCTCCTTTGTACTTCTCCAAACTTGGTGAGGAACATATCCAGGCAGCTTCAGTATTGGTTGCAAAAAGATTTCAGACCAGTCAATGCTAGAGATGTCAGAGAGAAAGGTCTGACATCCAAACAGCATAGTTAGTGAAGGTAATCAGGTGGGAGCGAGGCAGGTGGTGGGCAGGAACACCAGTGACAGAACCGTGGGTGAGTGGTCCATCAGGGAGTCAACTAGGACTGCTGTTTTAGATACATGATCCAGTCTGTTGGTGAGGATCAGTCCAATAGTGTACCTGATTGTGAATTAGAGACATTCTAGTGCACTCAGTTATTAGTTGATGAAAATTGTGCTTTTGGATCAGTGATGCAAGGAGACTGTGATGTGGTCCCAGCTAGTTCAAATTAACGTCCCTAGTAAGGATGGTTTCATTCATGTTCACAGATTAGAGATACATGCTGAAGTAGGTTCTGAGACGATCCATCCCACCAGTGGAGGTTTGTATACATAAGATGTTAAGGCATTTTGCCCCAAGTGTCAATGTCACATGCAGTGATTCACATCACATATGAGGACCAGAGTTAGGAACAATACTAAGAGAAAGGTGATTTTGTGGTATGTAGCAACACCTCCCCCTTTTAGAACCAAACCGCTCTTGTCGAGCGATAGTATACCCAGGCAGGTAGCAATGTGCATCTGAGACATTAGGTTTTAACCATGTTTCAGTGAGGCATAGGATGTCAGGATTACCAACCTTGCCCAGACTTCAAGCTCAGTCAAGTGACTCAAGAGGCTTCTAATATTCATATGGGCTAGTACTAGGCCTTTTTTGTTTTAGTTGTGGCTGTCAGTGGAGTGTTAGGTTGTGGACCAGGGTTAGAGTCAATGTCACCAGCCAGTATGAGTAGTCTTTGGGCAAGGAATTCAAGCATGGCTCTAGGGAACATAACATGTTTTTGTTTTCACTGTGCTGCAAGTAGAAAAGGAGTGATAGGTAGGTACATCTCCTTTTTTCAAGAGCATGTAGGTAATAGGTAGATGGGTATGGCAGGAGAGAAGGCGATTAGAAAAGCTAAGTCATTAGTTGATGGTGTACAATGTTCTTCAGTAATAGGTAGAGACTGGGTGATACTGTTAAGACCAAGCAGGAGAAACAGGCAGATGAGGGGAGCTAGGATAGAATGACAGGTGTACCAATACAGGGTCATTTTAGTAGAGCAGGAGCAGGGTGCATAGGTACCAAGAAGAAGGAGAAATGCCAAAAAGGATTATACCAAGCATCAGGTCTGAGGATTCACGGAGGCCAGAGAACACACGACAGAGGGATTCTATGTTATAGCGCAGCTCAAGAAGGCGGGCTGATTAGGGAGTTGCCAGAGTCGCTGCCTAGTAGAGACAGGGTCGCTGCCCCTAGTGGGAGAGGAGTATAAGGAGCCAATGGAAAAGTAGACACTTAGTCATATGACCCGCAGTAGCCCATATAGCTAAAGGGTCAACCAGGGTGGTGAGGTGGGAGGGAGGGTGGGGAGCCGGCATGAAACGTCGATGGGAATAATGCTTTAGAGGAGCTGTATCGCCAGCCGCAGCTGCAGTGCTCACAGTCCCCAGGAGTTCTAAATGGCAGGCAGATTCAAAAATAAGAATGAGAACAGCCACTTTCTGTGCAGGATGGTACATTATAGGTCCCAACCCAGCAGAGAGAGCCAAGGCAGGGAGGTCGACAGAACTGCATCTTTGCAGGCTATGCGCCCAGCGGCACAAGGTACCAGGGAACGGCCGAGCTTACTGGGCAAGGATGAAGATTTTAAGTGTGGATCTCCCAGAACATATTGCCCCCCATCACTCACTTCTATCGAGGTGGGGGTTTGTTTACCTTTGCTTCTCCCTGGCACAGCATTTACATTGGTGCTGGCCCTTACAGGTAGTTTCTAAGGTGGCTTACTCTAGCTCATTGCATGATAACTGTGTCTGTGGGACACTTGGTTAGCCCTTTAAATGGCTGATTTATCAAGAGCTTGCCATGAAAGATTGCCATGTAAGATGGTGGAGAGAGGTCCAGCGTACATGTGGGTTCGTCACCTAAGATGGTGGTGATCCTTGAAAACATGCACGATGATTTGAGCTCTTCTTAACATGGTGGAGATCCCAGGGAACAGAGATGCTCTCATCAGCCCCCATGGAAGGGAGATGTCCTTCACAAGCAGTGAACTGGAATGAGCAACCAGGAGTGCCCGTGGCGGTAACCTCCAGAATTGCAGTGGCAGTGCTGAAGTAGTGGGGATGTTAGAGGAGCCTGTCCACTGAGCACCTTGATGACATGCAGGAAGTGGTGTGACTGAGCCGCAGAACTGCCGAGATGAATAGGGCACAGCACAGGTACTGCCAACAAAATTAAATTATAGAGTATATTCATTGGATCCAGTGCATTAGTAGGGTCCATTCACAAGGGGCCCTACCCAAGTTGGGGAATCTTGGGACTGCTCACAAGGGGTCTCAAGTTCAGGCCTGACTAGGAGAG
The DNA here is from genome assembly GCA_016271365.2 of Neoceratodus forsteri. Lineage (NCBI taxonomy): Eukaryota > Metazoa > Chordata > Ceratodontiformes > Ceratodontidae > Neoceratodus > Neoceratodus forsteri. The sequence continues at coordinate 954,435,264 of CM028134.1, forward strand.
GGAGGGGGGAGAAGCATTGTTGGCGTGCAGTGCCATTTTAAAATCTCAAACACCAGGTTGATTTAAACATGATTCAGCTAGACAACAATCTTAAGGTGTCTACGATCAGATGAGCCATAATCCTAAGCTATGAATGCATGATTCAGCTAGACAACACTCTTAAGGTGCCTACAATATGTCGAGCAATAAGCTATGAATACCAGTATGCTCCACGTGAGCAAAACACTTTATCCTAGTGGTCAAAATACTTCTCTAACATCACCAATATAAGCAGAGCCAGTGCTTGAAAGTGCCTGGAAGTGAATGAAGTTAAATTGCTCAAGGCCTTTGTCTTTATCTGATTACCTGAGAGCAATGTAATAACAACTGAGCTATCTGTATCTATGTTTTTCTTTAAAATAAGCTATTCCTCTATTTTTTTAACAGTTCATTGCATCACAGAACAGCTACCCTACACAGCAACTGCCTGCTTTAGCCCCCATGTTAAGATCAATATTCAGGAAGGTGAGCTAGGTTTGTCTTATCTCTCTAGATGCTGGCTGTGGAGCTAGGCAAGGTGCGTGTAGCCTCTGCGATGCACATTAAGGAACTGGAGAGCAGAGGAAACAGGAGGAACTAGGCAGATCAGATTTCTAACATCTCTTCCATGTACATCACTAGCCTATGAGATGGACATACACCCAGATGGCAATGGATGGGGATGCTGTAAGGTGATGCAATATGTAATGAACTCTGCTGCATCTGGAAGCACTGCTAACTAACATGTTGCATTCAAACCTACACAAGCTTTAACGCCTTGAGCCAGAACAAAGTTAGTTGACTGCAACATATAACAAGCAGTTCCATGGTCTTACACTCCTATTACAAGGGAGGACAGATGAAAAAGTCTTAGAGAATGGAATCAAGAATGCTGTCCAATATCGCCAGCAATGGTATTGGGGTGTTTGGTACTAGTTTTTCTCCAGTTTGCTCACCTAAATAAACTACTATTAATGGGTTACATTTGACAGCAGTTCTTGATGCAGTTGTGCCTGGATTTTTGTCTGTCTCAAGTGACATCCATTAAAGTCGTAACAAGGTTCCATTAGTGGAGGTGCACAAGAGTTTTTGCATTACTCCAGTATAAGCCCTGAAATGCTATCACCGATAGCAGCAATGACATCTAAAAGTTTCTCTTATACAACATAAATTGTAGTAATGAAGAAACAATTTGCCATACTGGGGTCTAAACTGAGATTTGTATAGATCTGAAACCCTATGTCTAGCCCTAAAGCCAATTTACTGACATCAGCAACGACACAATGCAGCCTAATCACTCCAGTGTGAATGTACCTCAAATATTACCAGATGCTGATAAAGTTTGCATAAACAGACAAGGCATTTACAAGCTACACTTGATGGCACCTAAAACAAGTAAATAAAGCCACTATCAAGCATGGACCATAAAAACAATTTTAGTTCCTGAACAAAACTTTGTTGAGTTCAATAAAAGGTACTATACCACCTATTTTGTGCATCTTATTGTACAAGGAGGAATATAGCAACATACCTTTATTTGAGTTCCTGGGCAATCCGTCTACTATTATGAATAATTAAAATCTTATGTTATTAAAGTTTTTTTCATTTATCAAATTGAAAATGGATTTCATTTTCCTGATCAGTCTTTTGATTTTGTAGCTTTTCTAGGCATATGTTCATCTTTCTATCTATGAAAACATTGACAAGCAGAAAGTAGGACACCGACACTGTACTATCTACTTTACCCTGAATGCATCCCATATTACTCCCATCTTTGTCTTTCTGCCCACATTGCAGTACCTGTGTCTTCCATGCTTGTAATGTACTTGCAGCACATCATAATCATCACCATCATTCTTGGGGTAGGATAGGGCATTACAAGCAGACTAGATGGACCAATTGCCTTTTCTGCCATCAGTTTTCTATAACTCCATAATGTAATATATGCACTACCTTACCATCTATATAGTTGCCAACCCTATTCTGCCTGCACTGTATCCTCCTGCAATGTCTCTACAGGAACTAAAGAGTGACCTGGCAAAGCTTAAAGTGGTCAGACATGTCAACTCAGGTTTAATGTGAAAGTGCATGGTTATGCACACAGGAAGAAAGAACCTAAGGACCGAATACAGTTTAGGGGATTTAAAGAGCACGAATCTGATGAGAAGGAACCAGTGACCTGAAGCAATACTCAGTGTATATATGAAGTAAAAGAATTATGCAAATACCTTTTCCCAAATATTCAGCTGAATATTCTGTATTTGAAGCCAAATATTTGGGAACAGGTGTTTGGTATTCGGGTATTAAGAAAAAGCACCCACCCCTCCACCCCAGCCTAAATCCAGTTGAATATAAATCACCATTCCTCCACCCTCTTTGAGAACTCCATCCACCCTTCTCCCATCCCCAGCACCCTCAATAGGTTTAGTATTTTATTACTATCCCATGATGGGTAACCTACACAACCCACCTCCTATATGGCCAGACACCATCTTTCTTAACATAAAATGTGCTTGTTTGCACTAAACGAAATAACTTGATGTCCCCACCACCCCATCACCATGGCAGGACCCTGCTTCCACCCTCCAATCCCCACACCAACACCCAGTTGTAGGTAGAGGAGAAGGTGACAGACACAACCAGCCCTCTTCTATGGCTGGCCACCTTCTCATGAATGAAAGCATGCACATGCACTCTGTATAGTAAAACCAGCTGATCAAGCAATCCTACTCACTGAGCGACTTCCATGTCAGTAGTAAAGCAACACCATGGGTGAGAAAGCCCATCATTCAAGGGATGCCAGGATGTGCATCTGGAGCATAGAAGCAAAGACAGATCTTTGCAGTCATCAACCCATCAAGAAATAGTCATGTTAGCAGACATTTCATTTGCAGACAGGCACTTTTTGAAGACTGCATGGTTGTGGGACCTGGCTGAGCCCATCAGGTTCAGCTAAGGTGACATGGGACAGACTTCAACCCCTAGTTCTTCTGCATATGACTTAGTGACCCTATGAAATTACCATCTGCATATAACCATCAAAAGGGCATCTTCTGGGACTTCTTTCAGGGAGCATCTGCAGGGACTACAGGCTACTATTCCTCTCTTTACCAAAGTCCTTGTGGATAGCTTCTCCACAACTCATGGACTCCTGAACCACCATGACCATTAGAACACAGGGGTCTGCATGTATCATGCAATGCATACCTTTACCTGACTACCAGTTCTTTTTGCTGTGAATGCATTCCCTTTATTAAGTCTGCTAATCACTTCAGCTGTCTGACTGTACTATACCACAGTTGTAAAAGGCTTGTGTTTTTCAGCTTGTCTGCTTGCTTACTGTTTTCTTATTTGAGGTAAAATAGATGGTGGTGGATTGGGGTTCAAAACTTGCTCCCAGAGACACAGTTCTGTCTGTGTTATAACCTTTGTTTCTGCTCCCCATCTCAGCTTCTGGTAGGTTTTGAATTTGGGTTTGGGACTCAAAAAATTAAATACACTGTATGATGCCTAGACAAAAATTCCTGAACTCTAGCAATGTGCACTAGAATGCACTGGACAGCAGCTTGCACATACCAAGAAGCCAGCAGTACATCAGGGGACCCTCCACACTGCTGGATTTGTGTCTCCATGGGCTGCGGTGCATCAAGGATGGGAGCTTGTATCCACAGAACCTTATCAAACCAGGTTAAAAAGTAAGTGGTGCTAATGGGATGAAAATCTGTGTCTCAAAGTTCAAATATCTGCTCACTAACCACTAGGCCAGATAATCACAGACAAACACTCAAATACATGCAAAGTACAGATATATGCACATAACTGCCAGTAATGTTTTATAAAGCCTATGTAACTACATTACCCATTTTTGCTATACTTTTCAAACAAAGTTTTCCTTTATATCCTCTTATTAGGAGATACATGAAATGAGCTGTTCATTGTTAGGAATGTATTCCAGGTCCAACATTTCAAACAAAACAGCATGTTCTAGTGGCTAGAGTACAGGCTTGGGAACATGGAGACCACCTGAAATCCCATCAGAGCTACTTACCCACTGTGTGACCCTGAGCAAGTCACTTAACTGTTCAGTGTTTCAGTATACCCAGCTGTAAAATGGATAAATGCAAGAACCCTCTAAAAATAAGGTATTGCAGTTTCTATAGAGAATGGTGGGGAAAGCGAATGAGCTAATAAGGAGGAATTAGCGATAACAAATGAAGTACAGTAGGTAAACAAAGGGTAAGAGAGTTATTGAATGTAAAAAATCCCCATGCCAAGATACAATCGTTAATGAAATCATTAATATACTGGCTAATGATCTGGTTGCTCCCTTAACTGAAATCGATAACAGCTTTATTAATATAGGAAGGTACTGGTAGACAGGAAAGCTGCAAATGTTGGCAACCATCTACTATATACAATGTGGGACAGACAGTTTCATTCTAATTACAGGACTATAAGAGTAACATCATCAATAACATCTGAGAGACGTCAGAATAGGCAGGGAAAAGGGCAGACTAGGTGGACCTGGGCCTGGATCCTTTTCTCCCAACAGAATCAATGTTTCTATATTCCTGGTATTTTAAGTATAGAAAAGGAAACTGTAATCAAAGCAATTCTGGTGGAAAACATTAGAGATATAGTGATTAAAATCAAGGGACAACATGGCTTTACCAAGAGAAAATCTTGCTTAACAATCTCCTGACCTTCTATGATGGAGTGTGCAACTCAAGAAAAGGGATACCAGTCAATGTAATTTACTTAGGCTGTTGCAGTATGGTTCCACATAGATATAGGAAGGAGATCCTTAATATGAAAATGCATATGCAGGAGTTTAGAAATGCTCACTTCAGCAGGATGGGTGGCATACTAAAGGAAAGTCCAGGTAGCCATAGTGAGGACCTGAACATTGACTCAGAGTGGACCATGATCAAAGATGGAATCATAGCAGCTACAGAAATCTATCTTAAGCAGAGGAAAGAAAGCTAAATCAGGAGGCTGCTTTGGTTTAACAGTGAGGTGAACAGGATAGTTAAGGCAAAGATGGCCTTTATAGGAAAGTACAGATTGTTCCAGAAGGGGTAGATAAGGAAAGTTAAATGGAGAAGGCAAGGTAGGCTGAGAAGATAGTCAGGGATGAAGGGACAAGGCCTGCTTCATATACATTAGGAAAAAAGGGTTGCAAAAGAGGGCATAGCTAAACTGAAGAAGGGGAAGGTGGATGGAAAGATAAGATAAGGCAGAGGTATTGAATGAATACTTTTCTTTACCTTTACTAAAGGTTACTGTATTGTATTATAGTTGCCAAAATATTTTTATCTGTTGAAAACTCTTAAGTTGTGCCTGAAAATAGGCATTTAATTGTCTATTACACTTACTTGGTTAATAAAAACTAAATAAATAAAGGGAAAGATAGATCAGTGCCAAAAGGGAGGATGGGCAGAGTATGGGGCAAAATAAGTATGATAGAGGAAAAGTAACATGGTGGATGGTGTCATGTTGGGGCTCAGAACCTAAAGGTGCACAAATCCTTGGCACTGGATGGCATATATCCATGAAACATTAAATATACTGGTGGCATAACTAGGGGACCACAGCTGGATATGTTTATGACTTTGCTGGATATGGGGTGGGTGCTGCTTGGAGTAGAGAACAGCACATGTTCTACAGCTGCACAAGAGCTGGGCTTGGGACAACCCAAGGAACTAGAGGCCTGTCCATTTAACATCTATAGTGGGCAGCTGATGGAACCATCCTGAAAGAACTGTTCTTTGAATTCCTAGAGGCTAGCAGACTCCAGGATGAGAGACAGAATGGGTTCATGGCAGGGATGTTGAGTTAGACCTGCTTGATCAACTATTTTAATGGGTAACTAAGTCTGGTGACATGCAGCAATCAGTAAACATACTGTACTTGGATTATAGTAAAGCTTTCAATTTGGTTTACAGGAGTTTGATCAAAAGGTTGGAAGGACTAAGGAGCAGGTAGCAAATGGACTGGTGGTTAGCAAATTTGCTCAGTGGGATAACCCAAAGGGTAGTGGGGAGGAGTGCTATCTGGTTTGAAGAAAATTGCCAGAGGGAACTCACAAGGGTCAATGTTTGTTCCAGTGTTGTTTAATGTGCCTATAATGACATAGGAGAAGGCATTAGAGGCAAGATTTCTTTTACTTTGTTTGTTACCCTCTAGTGGCAGGGGGTTGGTGGTGGTTGTACTGACCATCTGAACTAACACCTATCTGGTATCATACTGCAGAGCAGTGGGGCTTTTTATCTTATATTGCCCTATCAAAGCCCAACTCCTAAAGACACTGGCAGAAAGATGGAAGTCCAGGCTGTAGATGTGCTGATGCATGTCTCAGACAAGCGCCTAATGGCATTGTCCCTTCCCACACACCTCTAGTCTTGTACTACTGCCCATGTATCCACTGGTGGCAGGAATGGGCTGTGTGACAACCCTTCTGCCTGGAGAAGGAGAGTGTCTTCTGGGCTGATCAAACCTCCACCCTCCAGCCAATCCCTGATGACCCAGGTCATTCCTGAACCTGTCGCGCATCGAAGTGGTAGTACTACACTGTGCTGATGGGCTGGCTATATTAGAGGCAAGATTTGCATCTTTGCAGAAAACATCAAATTCTGTGAGAGGTGGACTCCAAACAGGGGTTCAGGAACCATAGGACCTGCAAAGCTTGAAAGGTGGTTTAGTATCTAACAACTGGGGTTCAACATGAAAAAACACAAAGTCATGCACATTGGCTAGAAGAACCAGAGGACACAATACAAGCTGGGGAGAGGGGTAAAGGTCATGGTGCCAGAGGAAGAAAACAATCTTGGTGTAGCTATAACCAGTAACTTGAAGCAGTCTGTGCAATGTAAAAGGCAACACCCACTGCAAAGAGGATGCTGGGTTGCATAGCTAGGAGATAACAAGTCAAAGGAAAGGGTTATCCTGCATTGTGAGATCCATGGTGTGACCACACTTGGAGTACTGCATGCAGTATTGGAGTCACTCTGAGAATGGCAATAATCATCTTGAAGTGGTACAGAGAAAGGCAACACTGACGATTCAGGGTCAGCAGGACAGTCTGTATGAGGACAGGCTGAGGAGCCTTAATATGTACTCACTGGAGGATAGAAGGGAGAGCTGGGGACATGATTGAAACCTTCAGGTATCTTTAGGTAATAACAAAATGAATCACAGGAATGTCTTTACTTTGAATGAGAACTGGAAAACAAGGGCCCGGACACAGCTACAAACCAGCAGGAGGGAGGTCCAACAAGCATTTGTCAATGCCAAGTGTTGCTTGCTGTCATAGTGTGGAAGTGCAGGAGTTAAGACAGATGCAGTATTGAAATGGCGGTGAAGTATTGAACTGACACCAACTCCACCCCACCCTGCAGAGATGGACAGGCATTGGGTGTGCCTTTGGGTTGTCACCTTAACGGTCATGACATTTCACCTTGCCCCACCCTGCAGACACTTACAAGTGTCGGGTGTGCTGGAGTGTTAGGGCTTTAAACTCACACCATTCCATGAAATACACTGAAATGGATATAGTATAGGAGAATGGGGTGAACTCTGGGGCCAAAGGGTCCAAGGCACACCTTGATGGCTGCCACTGGCTGCAGGGTGGAGGTGGGGTGGAATGGCATGAGCATTACTGTCGACAATCCCAAATCACATCCTGACACCTGTCAGTCCCTACAGGTAGAGGCGTTATGGTCAAAACCCTAACACCCAGGGCATTTCTTGGTATTTTACTCCAAGTTTTCAACATAGGCTTTTGTGATCCCAGCGCATGAACAGTGACACTATCAGTTTGTTAGCGAAAGGTGATTTTGCTGCGACTGCGCCACTTGGCACCACAGGGCAAAAACACATTTCAACAGGATGTGAAAAATGACACCTGTACTGATTCATGAAGAGGTGTAAAAATGGCAATGTTGAAAATTGGAGGAAAATATAAAAAACTGGTGAAGTCACGAGTGTGCATAGAAACTGCCCAATGCACACCGTAATGTTTTTGTTTTACTCTTATTTATGCACCCCTGGATGGCCTCATCCTACCAAATCCCCTGCCCCATCTCCAGAATTACCGGCTTACTCTTATGCCCATCCTGGAGCGGCACCTGCTGGGAGTTGGCTGTCATCTTGCCTCCAGTATTTTCTCCTCCTTTTCTCGAGGGCCCCAGGAGAAGGACCCATGTTGTGGAGGTGTGAATGCACCTTACAGCCCGGTAACAGCCCTCTTCCACCCACCCCATTGGCCTAGTGCCTGACACCCCTACAGCCTGCACTGTCTCCTGGCCTCCACCAGGGGCAGTCATTAACCGAGGATGCTACCCCACCACTCCCAGGAACTAGAGTTGCCTGCCAGCAGCTCCATCCAGCTCCCCTTCCCCCATGCCAACCTCCGATGACCCAGGTTCATTTCCGAACCCAGGTTGCCGGCTTGCCGTGAGGTGTGGTCCAGTGCCTCAACCCTCTGTGCCACCTGGCCAGCCAGACACCCATAATGTAATTAGTTTGGGGCTATTTTACAGCAGATTTTCAACACAGGCATTTGGGACCTTCACTCATGAACACTGTCACTGTGATTTTCTTAATCTGTCCCGACACTGATTTCCCATAACGACTGCACTATTCTGTGCCAGAAGTGTGAAACATATTTTGCCAGGGTGTGAAAAATGACAGCTGTACTATTCATAAGGAGGTGTGGAAAATGCCAATGCTGAAAATCCAGACTGAAAATATTATGAATTCATGAACTTATGAGGGTGAGTGGAAATTGCACAACGCATGCTCGTACACAGTCATTTTATGGATGTTTGTCACCAAATTTTCAATTTAGCTAGTTTAAGACCTCTGCTCATGAACAGTGTCACTGTGATTTTCTAAATCTGTCTCTCAAACAATGATTTTGCACACCAATCACACCACTGTGCGCTACATGTGTGAAAACACATTTCAGGCAAGATGTGAAAATGGCAGCTGTACTGTTCATAAGGAGATGTGCTAAAATGGCAATGTTGAAAATGTGGAGTGAAAATATTGAAAATGCTCGGGTTAGGAGCGCTTTGTAGGAACTGCACAATGTACACTCATGAAAGTCATTTTGGGAATTTTTTCACCAAATTTTCAAAATAGGGTGTTTGGGATTACTCATGAACAGCATCACTGTGATTTTCCTAATATGTCCTGAAAATTGATCTCACACACCGACGGCGCCATTGTGCGCTACATGTGTGAAAACACATTTTGGGCAAGATGTGAAAATGACAGCAGTACTGTTCATAAGAAGGTGTGGTAAAATGGCAAAGATGAAAATCTGGAGTGAAAATATTAAATTGCTTGAAGTTATGAGCGTGCATAGGAACTGCACAACACACTTGTAAAATATTTTTGGGAATTTTTTCACCAAATTTTAACATAGGGTTCTTGAGATGCATCATGAACTATGACACTGTCATTTCATTAATCAGTCCCAAAAGGTGGTTCCACGCAGTGACCGTGAAATCATCTTTCAGGACCAAGTAACAAAATGACAGTGACCAAGTTCATGAGGTGGGGTCCCAAGAATCCCATGTTGAAAATTTGGTGAAAAGAATTCAAAATGGCCAAGATTTTCACCAAAGTTGAAAACACATTTATGCCAGTATACAGCTTATCGGCATTTCTTCAGTTTGCGGTCAGCTTTGAAGAGTGCAGACATGTTCCTGGTACAATCAAGATCATTGTGCTGTGCTCTGGAGGTAAATGTGGGGTGAGATGGGGTGTGGGCAGGTGGGGTACACAGAAGGTGGATGCAGGTTGGGGAGGGGCAAGAGAATTAATAACGGACCATTTTTTCTTCTGTTTTTTTTCTTACACAGACAACGGGGACTTTTGCTACACTTGGGTGGGCTCCAGCATGGCACCAGGCAGTTTGTTTGGGGGCACTGTAGCTGAGGGGAATTGGGTACCTCCATTTTCAAGGAGACTTTTGCTACACTGGGGTGGGCTCCCAGCATGGCACAGGGAATGCGTTTGTGGAGGCAGTGGAGCCAACAGGGGATTGGGCACCCCGTTGGCCAAGGAGACTTTTGCCACACTGAGGTGGGCTACCAGCATGGCAGATGAAAGTTTTTTGGGGGGCAGCGGGCCGATGGGGATTGGGCAACCCCTTCAGCCATACAGTGTGCTGGGGATGCATGAGTCATGGAGGGTGCATTATGCCGACAGGGATTGGGCTACCCTGTCGGCAAATGAACTGGGGAGAGGGTCATGCCGATAGGGAGATTGAGCACCCGTCTGCTTTTCATTTCATTCATTGAAATGTTTCACCAGGAAGGCATACTGAATGGCAGGCAACAGCTTTCTGTCAGCTTCCTGGGGACTGTGAAAGGACAGAGAAGCTGTCACCATGGGGACATTAATCAGCTGTTTTGGTAGCTTGTAATGCACCAAAACAGCTGAGTTCGCTGACGTGAGGCCTGAATTTCCTGATGCATTTAGGCATTCTCCTAACTGTTGAAAGCAATGTGTTTCTTGCACATGCATGCAAGCAACACACAAAGGAGATCAGGAGGCACTTTTACAGAGCAGGTGGTATCAGGGTGGAATGAACTGTCAGCAGAGGTTGTGACACCAGAAGACGTTCGGCAGATTCAAGAGGCAATAAGACAGGGTTATGGGGATGATTAAAGTTAAATGGGAGGGGTGGGATCCACTGCAAACAATGTAACAGGGCCTGCATTTAGCAGACTAGCTAGGCCATAGGGCCTTCTTCTGCTGGCAGATTCACATTAGTATGTTGGTATACATTCAATATAGTGACCCATAATGCAGTTAAAAATAAGATAACACTGTAAGTACTTAGAATGGAAGTGGGGTTGACTGAATGGATTGCTGAATGCCTAAGAGACATCAAGCAGATAGTTAAAATATACAGCTTTACAACTAAGGAGGAGATGCTGCAATTAGGGTGCCACAGGGATTGGTCTTGGGAACTTTGGTTATTAGACTATTTGTAGCTAACACAGTATTTCCAAATGTAAAGAGACTCTTGTATTTAATGTGGTATTAACAGCAAAAATGGGCTACCATAAGGAAATCTTTTTTTTTTTAATTTAGGGCAAACAGCTGCACAGGAGTTTTAGCTATGGAAAATTGTTGATGAGAATGTCATGGTCACTGAGATCAAGATTAAGCCCTCTAAACTGTACTTAGTGTACTAACCATGCTACAATAAACAACCCTATCAGTGGTTGGGGCCTATGTTTCATCTCGGAGGAATAAAACAGGTAGTATACAGGTAGTGTGTCTCTTTAGTCTTCATGAGGATGAACTCAGATCCATCTCTAGAATGGAGCACTGAATGTTCAGCTACAGCCCCTGTCCAAACTCCAAGAGGGTGGTCCCATGTCCTGGTTGGAACAACAACACCAACTCACAGCCACATTCTGATAATCAGAAATGTGTAATTACTAGGATGTTGGCATTGCATCAGAAGCAGTCTCAGACTTTAATGAACCCTCTGTGGCTTGAAGGTTAGTTTTATGTGCAAATAATCCATGTGAGCATGGTGCTTCAAAGTGCTGGGAGGAGTGCTCATGAGTGACACATTAGGTTTGTGGTCTTAGTAGTTTTCTGATGACACCAAGATAAGTGGAGTTATATGTTATGCACATCATGTTAGCATCATTCAGTCTGATTTAAACAACATTTTATTATGGATGAATGCAAGGTTTATGAAGCGAAACAAGGTGAAGTGTAAAGTTATGCACTTAGGGACAATAAATTTATGCCACAAATTCAACATGATGAACATTATGCTAGAAATTACAAATGAGCAAAAGACTAGTACTCTACAGCAATAAACAAACTGTAGAGAAATAGCAAGCAAGGTGAATAAAATCATAAACTGTACAAGAATAAATTTTGTAGGTAGAAATAAGAGTGTAATCATGCCACTAAACAGGACACTAGTAATTACTACTGTGCATGTTGTTTATGCTCTCCATACCTTCAAGGTGATAAACATGAGCTGGAAGGGTGCAGAGAGGGCAACCAGAATGATATGAGCAATGGAAGAACTATATTATGGACTGTGGTTAAAAGCACTAAACTTATGAGGCTGGAGGATGAAAGAATTAGAGGTGACCTTCTCTGCATGTTTGAGCTTAGTGGGGACAATAACTTACTAGAGATATTGCATATTGAAACAAAAATTGAAGCACTCATAAGTAGGGGACACAACATGCAATTTAAATTATCAGCCTTTAAGGCTATTAGAACTATTACTAGGATTTATACACACAGACCATAACAGATGAGTGCACACACACACCTCACACACACACATAGACCAACACTTGTGCAGAACCTTATGTGCATATTAAGATCCTCAAGGCATGCACCCAGACCTTATGTGTGCACACTCACACACTGATCCCAACACGTGCCCACACACATAGACTTAGACATGCAAGCACATACACACACAAATCCTGACATGTACTGTACATACACTAGTGCTTTGCAGAATGTGGAATTCCACCATATGAAATTAGCATGGAATGACCATTCTGCCAGTGAAATGTCTGTCAAAATTTCACTGGTTCTTTGGGGAAATTCCACCTGCTGTTATACATGGAATAATACTCCGTAGAACAGCCTTTTTCCCCATAGAAAATCCACAACCATTTCCAATGAAAAATATTGAGATTCATGGAATAATATTCTGTGGAACAGCATTTTCACATGGAAAATCATTCTGCAACCTGTATCTGCAGTGGAATTTAGCCATTCCGTTTCCTGCAAAATTTAGCAGAATTTTGGTGGAATTTCAAAATTCTACAAAATTTTGTTCTGCTAGAATTTGAAAATTCCACAGAGCACTAACACAGACCCTAATGTATGGGTTGGTGATATAAGCACTGGCAGCAGGATAATAATGTCACAACAATATCAATATCTTATGTTTCACCCAAACACTGTTGCGTGTATACCACAGGGTGCCTCTTCTGTCAATATTACAATTAATTGCACAAAATAAAAGGTGAAAATCACTAATATTTACTGATATTTTGTTGCTGTCTCCTTTAGTCATTGAAAGTGTTGCTCCTTTGTTCTTTGCTTCCTTTAAAGGAAACTGTATTTTATAGAACCCTCCCCAAAAGCCAAACCACCTGATTAAGCTTTTCATTAAAAAAAGTTTTAAGTACTGTAACTCTGACTTGAAAATGCATGGTTTGAAAAGATCCTATTTGTAGACATGGCTATCATTGTGCAGTGCTGTCTTGTGCTACAGTTGGGTTCCGAACCATTACCTTACATGCATTTACAAACTGTCATTTTTTTAAACCATGTGGTTTGTAAGTTAGAGATACTGTACATGCAAAATAATTTTTATTGAGAAGAAGCCTAATTGGGGGTAGTTGCTATGCAGAGGAGGGTCTATAAAAGAAGTTTTCTTTAACACTCTGCCACTTGCTCTGGCTGCTATACGTTTGCAGTTCCTCTGTGGCAATGGAGGAAGGGCCTGGGAGACAATTAACAGAGGGATGGATGTGTAAGATCTAATTGGACCAGGTCAGGGATTAGGAGTATGTAGGAAACCTTCTGTTGGGGGATCTTCTGTAAACACCCCAGTCTTGGAGGCAAGTCAAGCACATTGGGCAAAGGATATGTGGTCCACACCAATCTCCCTTTCCTTTGGGTTTAGAGGGATCCCTGTTGTATAGTCTCTCTGCAGGTTTGTCAACTTAATCATGAACTACCAGCCACCATACCTGATCAGTACTACTGGGGTTACCTGACCGTTTCTACATGCAGCTAAAACTCAAACACACATCCAAGGTCCCACATGCAGCGAGTGGAAATCAGAACCAATAGACAGGGTTAGGAGGAGAAATTGCAGTAGAAGGAGAAATTTCAGAATTATCTTGTTTGGAGGGTAATGGCAGCAGTGACAGGATACTTTAGGAACAGACTAGGCATCACTTCTAATATCAGAGACTTACAGCAGGGACAGCATACACAGAATTGTCTTAGAAGCAATCTATCAGTACAGCGAGCTCTGTATGTAGACCAAGGAGAGCACTATGCATTTTGTAAATTATGGCATGGTTGTGCCATTCAACCTCCCATTTACTACCAAATAATACTTTGCAGGGTGCAATCAAGATGTGAAGACAATGTAAAGATTTAAATTCAATTAGCTTAACATACTTAGTAACCGATTTAATGCCAGTGAGCTATAAAACTACACACACACTCAGCTCCAGACAGTGGCTTCTGAGGCAGTAATAAAGGCTGTCCCAGAATTGAAGCAGTGTATTTACCAGAGAAAGGGTCCAGAAAGGGCTAGCAGCCCTAAAGATAGATACGGTCCAGGGGCTTAATGAGATGCATCCACGAGTACTCTAGGAACGAACAATGGACCTGGATGAACCCCTGGTTGGCTGTTCAATAGCTCATTACAGATAGGGATACTTCAAAAGACTAAAGGATAGCAGATATAATTCTGCTCCATAAGGAATGGAACAAGGGGCAAGGGGAACTACAGACCTTTCAGTCTTACCTTTGTCATGCGTAAACTGATGGAGTTACTGGTGAAAGATGAACTTATGGACTCAGCTGACTACGGTGACACAAACACAGTGAAACACACACCTGTCGGCAAAATCAACAATTTGCCAACAGGTCACTGTGTTAGTGTGCCCGAGACAGGGCATGCTGTGTCCTGGTCCTGCACCCCACCTGAATCGACTCCAACTGGAGTTGAGAATCAAAGATGGGGGTGTGGGGTAGAGCCCCACATGTGGGTTCAGGGGCACTGCCCCAGATGAAAAATACAGGACTGAGATACACAGGAATCATGTAGACCACACTTGCGGTCGACATGATTCCTGTCAGTGAAATGCCGTTGACATAAAGAATGTTGAACCAGCATGGAAGAGCCCCTAGAGAGCAATGGTCTCAGATATTAAATAGCATGGATTTGTGGCAGGAGATCTTGTCAGACAATTGTGATAGTTTTCTTCGACTGGCGACACTGTTATTGGATAGGGGCCACATCATGGATTTACTGCCCTTTTTTTTTTTTTCTTTTATTTACTTTCTTTATCCCCCTGTCCTGGTTGGCCCATGTTCCTTTCAACTCCCAGCCCTGTCCCCAACCATGCAGAGCTGCCTCCCATTTTCCCCATGGCTCACTCTCCCATGACATGGTGGCAGAGATCCTCAACCCACTGATATTGGATACGGTTTCAGGGAGGTGTCTGCTGATGTTTTGGGGAGTGCCTGGAGGTCGACAGTCATCCAACTCACCCAGAAAATTTTCACCTTCATTTTTTGCCCCTTTGGAGGAGGAGGCATGCAGGGGTCAGCAAAGGCTGAGCTGTGTGTGCTTCTGCCAACAGCGTGCCAGCTGACTGCTCCGCCTCTTCCAATGCATATGAGACCATTGCGCTCTGACACCAGCCACTGCTAGATGTCAGACATATACCGTCACTGTTTCCTCCCTCCCCAGGAGAAAACAGCTGTCCTCCAGACCCTCGATCCTCTCCCACATTGACCAACCCCAGTGATCTGCATGCACAGCAAAGAGGTATTGCCAGCATGGCAGGAGGTAAGCATGATGCCTCAGCACTCCACGCCACCAGGCCGCAATTTACTCTACTTTGTCTTAAACAAGGCTTTTGACTCAGTACCTTATAGAAGATTGTTGAGGAATGTGGAGGATCTGGGTGCAGTATGGGACACAGTAATATGGGTAGTGAAATAGATGAAGGAGAAGCAGCAGAGGGTTGTGATTAATGGTGCCAAATTAGAAGAAAGAGAAGTCATGAGTGGGGTGTCACAGGGATCCATCATGGGCCCTTTCCCTTCAATACGTTCATCAGTGACATTGAAGACACTGACTCCCACAACCTCCTCTTGCATACTGTGTGACTCTGAGCAAGTCACTTAACCACCAAGTGCTCCCCGGTCACCCCTGAAAGCAGGCACTTGTGCCTAGTGGGCCTCACCAATTACTAAAGAATGTACTCTCTGGAGACCAGATGAGAGGGGTGATATGACAGAGACCTTCTAGTTCCTGAAAGGAAAAAAAAGGCGAAGTGTGAGAACTATTTAGCATCAGTATCAGTTTTATGACATGGTGAAATGAATGGAAACTGACAGGAGGGAGGTTCAAGAGAGATATGACAAGTTTTATTTTACAGAAAGGAGGGTGGAATCCTGGAACAGTCTGCCAGCCAAGGTGGTGCACACCAAAACCATAAATGGTTTAAAGCACAGCTGCAAAAGAATAGAAGGTGTAGTTGTTACACAGGGCAGGAGTAGTAGAGAGGAATGAGGTTAGATACTGCATACCTTGTATGGACAATAGGTCCCAGGGTTTTATAGGGCTCTACAGATGGTATGGGTGGACCATTGGTCTTTTCGTCATCATTGACTATGTTTCTAAAGCAAAACAAAACAGAAAAATATCTAACCAGAAAATGAAAGGTCCTGCTATAAGGTCATCCTAAAGATAAATAAGGCTGCTGGTGCTGCACTCCAAAGTTGCAAACAATTACCTTGTACATGGCAACATTAAATGGGCCCCTGATGGCTGTTAATTCTTTTATGGCTAAAACCATTTAAAAATTCCTTAGAAATGTTTTTGGCCTACATTTTTAAAGGAGATGAGTGGTGCAAGGGTGGGGATGTGCTGCATATCTCAGAAAATGAGTGGAACCATGATATTCAAAAGGGAGAGATGTGCCACTCAACTCCGGATGTGCCACCGTGCATCTAAAATCTGTGCAGTGCATTTAGTGAGGGCATTCTCCTGAATGTGCGCGCATCCCTATATTCAGCCAAAATGTGGCGATCTGCTGCGCATCTCTGAGATGAGCTGCCCAAAGCTGGGCATGGATAAAGCATGCCTAAATGGCCAGCCACCCACAAGCAGGCCGCAGAACTGCAGGCAAGCCATCTGAAGACAACCCTTGAAGGTGCACCAGAACATTGTCCAGGCACTCACACACAGCTGTCATGCCAGTATAGACATACCCAGAGACACAGGTGCCATGTCACCGCTAGCATCATCCAGGGTGAAGCTCCACTACATCCTGGATGTAGACACCCACTGGCCACACACCAGTGCTGTTGGATGCCCCCAGACATACCAGTAGAGTGGACAGCCACAATGCTGCAAATGTACTGGGGCCATGGCCTGTACCCATGTGGCCTGCAGGTTGTCACCTGGCAATGGCATGCACCAAGGGTGCCATCGTGTCATCTGGGACAATGGTTCCCAGGTACCCAGGTGGATGGGTGGCAGCTGGCACAGGCCAGGGACTGACCTATGGTATACACACATGGTGGTACACCATAGGTGCACACAAGTGGAACCCACCCACTCAGGTACCTGGTCAGCCTCTGCACACTGCCATTCCTTGCAGTCATCACCATGTTCTTCTCATATGGGGATGTGCTGGGCACTGCAGGAGACTGCACATTGCATATGGGGCTGGTGTGTCACATGCATGTGGTATACTGATCAAACTGTGTCACCATGTGCCCCTCCCTGTTGCATGTCCAGTTGTGCCCCTGTGGCCACTGTCCTGGTGGGCCCCTGTACCACTGTCCAACCCTGTACATGGCTATGGAGTGTAGAACTGTACCTAAGCCAATGCAGTCCACCCTCCCATACACAAACATTCCATCTTGCCCCGGTATGCAAATTGCCTGAATACATTCCAGTAATGAGGTGTAAATGAGAGATGAGCTTGGAATATGCAATGGGATCATTTGCATATCCCAACTGAACACTGCAATGTTGTGTACTGCACAAGTGGCTTTGCATCACGATTTCCCATGCTCCACATAGGGATCAGTTTACCTGTTGCACGTGCATCTCCCATTGCGTGATCACACATCTTTGGGACATTGAGATGGACATGCAAGCACATCTCCCAGTGCATCTTTTGAATATCTCATTATTTTGGGTCAGCGATCTCAGATGCACGCACAGACACTTGCGTGATTTTCCAGGGGACTTTGAATATGGGAGCCATTATTTTTGTTTTTGGCCTACAGAGATGTATTGAGCCAAAGCTTTCCAAAGGTGACCAATGAGCACAGAAACATTGAAATATTAATTATACATGTTCCAACTGTGTGTTTAATGTTTACAGTTTGCTAGTTGCAGTAAAAAGTGGTTTAATTGCCATTGAATTCACTGTTTCCTGTAACATGCTGCAGCCTTTGTAATATACTGCAGCATTACTGCATTGCATCCTGGCTGATGCGAATGTGTTTAGTGGGCTATGAAGGATGCTGGATTGTCAGTCCTGGAGACCGAAGTCTTTTGTTTTCACATGACATATACAACACGGAGAACTGCAGTTCAAGCAAGCATCCCTATACTGCCAGAATCATGTCCTAGATGGGACAACTATAGAGGAAAGACAGTAGTACAGCTGCTCAAAAGAGTGCTAACAAGGATGCCACTGCTAATTAGTAATAACTGTGTTGGTGATTAGATGATTTGGCTGGCACTGGGTCATAATGTCGTAGTCAAAACCATGCACTGCAGCAATGCTGCATGCAAAGCAGTGTGCGGAAAACAATGTCAGCACAGCATGCCAAGCACTGCAAGGACAGTGCATCCCAGAGGAATAAATTAGTTTTTGAGGGGAGGACCCTGTTCCCCGCACCCACCAACATGAGGGGCTTTGTTCCCACACCCACCAAGCTAATTATAATCAACTCCGAGGGGTCATAGACATGGGGGAGCTCAGTGGAAACATTGTGCTTTTTAGCAAAAAGCCATAGCAGAGTGGAACCTGGAAACAATCGAACCACAGCCTCAGGTCCTCACCGCTGCCAGAGGCAGGTGCTCTAGCCACTCCACTATGGGATCAGCTTGGCCAGGCACTGATCTGGCAGCATCCTTCACTTTCCTTACTGGCAGACTGCAGTGACAGGGGTAGTATTTTTACCACACACTCTAGAAAACTCCTGTCGCTGTGAACCATCAGCGCTTCTTACAGTTCTGTATTTCTTGTTTGGTTTTATATGCGCTATATTATCCAGTACTGATTTGGACACCTGTCCACTGGGAACCAGATTGAAACCCCACAACTTTACATAGACCATCAGACAGCTATTGGATGATGATAGATTGCAGACATTAACACCTTGGACTGGATCTGAACCAGTGATCTAGCGATGAAAAGCTCCTTAACCTGTTTCCACTGAGTCATCCAGTCCCTCACTTTGCAGTTTTAAACAGACCCCCTTCCATTCCCAAATTACATATATAGTGGTTTATACTATACAAGTATGACAGTACACTTTACTATGCTAATTGATCTGTATTTTTTCTTTATAAAGGCTTTCAAAGAAAAATATTTCAGATACTTTTCAGAGAGCAATACGCTTATATGCCATTTGTCTAATTTCTGCCAGTTTTCTGGAAAATGATGTATTGTCATCATGTTTCTCTGCCTCATGTATAATTCAGTTCAGAGAGTGTGATGGAAAATAAATCAATTTTTTATTAAAGTTCCTACTGGGGTCTCACAGGGTCTCTTTACTTGATGCTGGCAGGGGTCTGTGGTCATAAGCTGGATATTTCTTCCACTACTATTCATTACTGGCATGCCTCATTAAATTGAACTTTACAATTCAAATTGTTTTGATAGTGCAGGAGAGTAATATAGATTGTGTTTCTACAGTACTTCAGTTTTCATTTCCTACTTGACCGTTTCAGAAAAAGCTTAGATAATTCTATTTAAGGTCCAGTACACAAAGATGGCTATGTGCCACAGGTGCATATCTTGGCTGCAGTGCTACACACTGGTGGATAGCCATGAAAATGGCATGATTCACAGAGTCTGACCCCCATTCATGCACATGGAAAGCAACATGGAAGGAAGGGCAGTATGGGTGCAAAGCAGGGACAATGGTTGCCCAGCTTCCCAGCTGGATGCCAGTGTGAGGTTCACTGCTTCACAGAGAACTGGAACTTGTGGATGCAGCAACCCTCTAAGGGCTGTCACTTCCATACAGGAGGATTCTTTATAAAAATTAAAAATACAAATATGGTACTGACAGCCCCAGGCTTCCAAGCTTGCTCACAAGGCTTGGAAAAGAAGATGGGAATGGTCTTACTTTGAAAATGTACTAGGCACGGGAACTTATGCGCTGGGTCAGCTTTACTGCAGAACTGTAGGTAACATAATGCCATTGTTCAATGGAACCTCCCTTGTATTGATTACAGGCTGTAGATTGTGCAGAAGTGTGCCCACACCACAGTGATCACCCCAACCTGTCCAGAGACTTCAACAGGCAGATGGACTGGGATTGAATGTGGAGGGTTGCACATCCAGTTCTGTGGTTGCTACATTGTGCCTTGGGTGTGAAGAAGGGGACAGTGTGAGCATGCAAGCCCTTCATACATGTAGGAATCAATTTTCTATTTGTGGATCTGGCCATCTGTCATGTTGTCTGCCCCACCTAGTTTGTTAGGTACTGTGTTATCTCTTTCTATATCAGTGCTTTCACTAATCCTTATCTCATGAGAACTCTTCTGCCTTTCAGGTCATTTCAGTTAAGGCATTATTCCCTGGGGATGATACATTTATATCAAAGGAATTGGCTTGCAGTCTTAGGTTAATAATCATTTCACATGGTAAATTTTGTACACTACATGTGTGTACCACCATTCCTTCTTGTGTCTGCTGCTCATTTTAATGATCTGTGATTCTGGTACTGTAGCTTGCAAGTTGGAAAATAGCACACACAAAAAAATGTGTTTGCAGCACATTTAGAATTTAAAGCAGCATTGCAATGAATCTGGCAAGGTCAAGCCTATTGAGATTGTGTTGAAATCTGGCTCCATTTGCTACCTGCTGAATCATGTTATTTTCAAAAATTAAGAAACAGTAATGAGTTAGAGTATGAGCTTCATGCATTTGGATGAGGGCTAAAATATCCATCAACCTGTTTAAGGAATCGCTGTCTTTTAATAAAAGTCTGCTTATTTTATCTGGTAAATCCTCCCTTCCTAACACTGCAGAAAGAAGGTACATGCACAAGAACTTCATCCTTGAAGACATCAGAGTTGGGGTAGGGGCATAGGTGTTCGAAGCTATGGGTGGAGGGGCAGCATTCTACCCTTTTAACAAATCATGGGAGGATGGTGTGGTACCTGAAGACCGGAGGAGGCAGATGTGATTCCCTTTCATAAAAGTTGGAGCAAGACAGAGGTAGGAAACTACAGACCTGTTCGTTTGACCTCAATGGTAGGGAAAATGATGGAATCACTTCTGGAAAAAGGAATTGCTGAGTACCTAGATGCCATTGGGGCACAGGACCTAAGGCAGCATGGATTCACAGGGACGGTCATGTCAAACAAATTTAATAGATTTCTTTGACTGGGTGCCCAAAGTAGTAGACCAGGGAGAGGCTGTGGAAGTGGCCTACCTTGACATTAGCAAGGCATTTGACACAGTCCCACACAAAAGAATAATAAACAAATTAGCCAGCCTGAAGTCGATCCCAGGTTGGTAACCTGCAAACAATTGGCTGAACAACAGGACGTAGAGGGTAATAGTAAACGGAGTCCACTCCAAAGAAAGCAGGATTACTAGTGGGGTACCACAGGGTTCAGTATTGGGACTGGTCCCTTTTAATGTCTTTATAGGTGATATTGTGGAGGGACTGGAAGGAAAGTATTCCTCTTTGCAGATGGCACAAAGATCTGCAACATGATTGATACACAAGGGAGGTGGAAAGGATAAGAAGGACTTGGCAAGGTTGGAGGAATGATCAAAGTGTGGCAGCTTAGATTCAATGCAAAGAAGTGCAAATGAATGCACCTGGGAAACAAAAACACAAGGAAGAGTACACAAATGGGAGGGGGGTATTAACACAACAAAATGGAAAGGGACCTGTGGGTAGTCATATCAGATGACCTAAAGGAAGGCAAGCAATGTGAGAAGGCAGAAAGGAAGGCTGTGGGGATACTGGGATGCTTAGGAAGAGGCATCACCAGTAGAAAACAGGAAGTTGTTATCCTCTCTACAGACAGTTGGTGAGACCCCATCTGAGTACTGTGTGCAGTTCTGGAGACCCCATCTCAGCAAGGACATAGACAGGATGGAGGCAATCCAGAGAAGAGCAACTAAAATGGTGCTGGGTCTGCACCAGAAGCCATCTGAAGAGAGACTAAAGAGCTTGATATGTATAACTTCGAGGAAAGGAGGGAGAGGGGACATGATAGAAATTTGCAAGTGCCTCAAGGGAATCAACAAAGTCCAAGATGGTAGCATCTTTCAGAAAAAGTGTGTAAGAACAAGGGGCATAATTTGAAGATGGGGGTGACTCAGGTGCAATGTGAGGATGTATTTTTTCATGGAGAGGGTGGTGGGCGCATGGAACAGCCTTCCTGAGGAGGTCATGGTGTCAAAAACAGGAATTTTGGAATGCATGGGACAGACATAAGGTAATTCTAATAGGATGTAGGAGTAGGTAGGCTGTTGGTAAACTATCTGCAGCTAATCCAGTAGGTAGGGAATGGGCAGACTATATAGGCCAGCTATCTTTATCTGCTGTCAAAGTCTACATTTCTAAGTTTTGCCCAAGAGCATTTGAGATGCCCTTTAATGCATGCAAGGTCTAAAGGGAAACATTCATGGTCTCTTTTATAATTATAACAGTCCCCTTACCCAAACTTTTCCCCATGTTCTGGCACTCATTGGGGGGGTCAATGGGCCAGCATGGAGATAAACTATAGCAGGGTTCTGAAAAGCCTGTCATTGTTCCAAAATAAAACTCATGAGCTATATCTGAACTGTGTTCCACAGTGTTTGGGATTTAGTGTGGAACGTGAAAGCTAATACACTGCAGTGCTCTTTTATATAGTGCCTCTATGTCTGCCCATTAAATATTTTTGCCCTCAGACATCTTCAAGGAGACAGGGCTAGTCCCTTCACCTCTGTTTCATGATGTACTGGGCTGATGAGACAAAAGGGTTTTCCAAGAGGAAAAACACACATACACATATTTCAATAATTTAAGGTGATTCTCTTAATCACTAAAGTATACTAGTACATTTTGCACACTAAATGCAGATTTTAAATACCTTCTTCCACACATGACAAAGTGCAGATAAAAGTGCCACTGACCTGTGACATTGGGATTTCCAGTCAGCTTGTGTACGCTTATAAAAAGTTATTAGTGCCATGTATGAGTGGGCTTGTGGAGACATTATCTTTAGGGTGTCTGAAATAATGCAATTAAAATCTAAATTTAAAGCAGCAGTTAGTCAGCAAGAAATGTCACAATATAATTTTTAGTGATACTGTATTTCTGACATACTTCAATTATCATCAGTATGTATTTAATTCCCTTAGCTATTTGTAAAACAGCATTAATTACCAGTTGTTATAATTAATGACTCAAGACAATAAAGATGGTGACAAGCAGCACTTTATAAAAAGCGCTTTCTAAATATCTCATAGGGAAGATCACAGAAGAACTAAAGAGAAGGTACACCTTTTGCAGATGACTCCAACATCTGCCATAGGGTAGAAACTCAGGCTGGGGTGGCAAAATGTACAGGGATCTTGGGAACCCAAGGAATGGCCAGGGTTCAATACCAAAAGGGCAAAATCCTTGAACCTACAGTAGGTCACAGGATCCCCAGCACAGATAATAAGATGGGGGAGGGTAGTACTGACAGTCACGTGACACAAAAGGGACCTTGGTGTTATCATATCTGAGGACCCCAGGTTGGAAGGACAGTGTGATAAGGCTGTGGGTAGGGCTAGTAGGATGCCGGGATGCATATGGAGGGTATCTCCAGCAAGAGGAGTGAGGTGTTGTTGCCATTATATCTCTCACTGGTGCAACCACATCTGGAGTACTGTGTTCAGTTTTGGAAGGTGCATCTCAGGAAGGACACAGACGGTGTGGAAGCAGTCCAGAGAGGGCAACTAAAATAGTGCATGGTTTACATGAGAAGACCTATGAGGAGAGACTAAGCTATCTCAACATTTACATCCTGGATAAAAGGAGAGAGAGAGAGGTGACATGATAGAGAGGCATACCTTCCCTTTCATTTCAAAAACAGAGGAATGCATAATTCCTATACAGGACTCATATTAGACCATATTCAGACTATGGTTCTCTTTTGGAGCCCTTATCTTAGTAAGGACATAGAGAGGTTAGAACATATACTGAAAACGTGCTACAAGGTTGGTCCTGTATCTTTCTGCAAAAACCTATATTGAGAGACTCCAAACCATGGGCCTTCATTCCTACAGCAAAGAAGATGTAGAGGAGATCTCTTGTTCCTTTTAAAATATTAAAATCTTCTGCCCTGATACTACATTGTGGCCTAACATACACAATGCATGCAATATTGCCGAGATTGCATGATAAACAACTATAAGTATGAAGGCTAAAACAAATAAAAGACTACATTTTTTCACAGTAAGGGCACCTAGAGTCCGGAATCAGCTCCCTCAAGAACTTATAGACCTTGAATCGTTCAGTTCTTTCAAAAGGGCTTGGATAACCGGCTTGCAATTAATCATATTTGGGAATAGTGTCCCACTTCATAGTGGGGGACAATCAAGATGGGCTTGACCTTCTTTTGTCCTAGCACACCAAGTAACCAAGTAAGCACCTCAAAGGCGGAACAAGGTACAAGTGGGGGCACCTTCAAATGAGAACAAGCAGAGGACCATGGGCATTTAATAAAGCTGGGAAGGAGTTCAAAAATGTGAGAAAATATTTCTTTATTTAAAGGGTGGTAGATACCTGGAATACACTGCCAGCAATAGTGGTGGAGGCTGGGGCACTTACGGGCTTTAAACATGTATGGGATAAAAGTAAAGGTATATTAAATAGGAGGCAGGAGACAGAAGGGTCACCAGAGACCAGATAGGGTCTGTGGAGACAAACGAGGCAGGGAACATTAAGGCTGACTGGATGGGCCAAGTGGTCCTTTTCTGTCTTCAAATGCTGTTTCTATGTTTCTGTGTTTCTAGCTCGCACCATGCCAAGATGTTTAACTTTTCCTTGTTGCAAAAGGTACAACATTTTAGAAACTTCAAAGCCACATATCTCTGTTCAGGAATGAAATAAAACAAAAAAGAAACAGATGTGTATAGTGATGGTTTTGCCATAAATACATTGTTAATACAGCAATGTAATCCGTGACTTTAACTTATTGAACTACTTCTAAAATTACTAAATGCAGTACAGCTAAATTCAGCGGGTGGCAATGAATGTGATTACAGTAGTTAACAATGCAATATCACTAGGCCCTAATCTGGCCCAGAGTATTGCTCTGCTGCTTTAAAATGAGTCTAGTGCAACATTACAAGCTATTAGGTAGAACAGGTTTACACGGAATAAGGGTAGTGTCAAATTGTGAAATCGCCCTCTTGTATCAGGTTCTGTATGGACATAGAGTGGCATACAAGCAAGGATAAGAAGGATATGCCCTTTTTATGTTTATGTTTTATGCTTCATGGGTAGAGACAGAATTTAAAAATAATTAACCACGAACAATGAGGAATAGTTTTTCAGCTTTATAAATTCCCAGCATACATCAGTAGGCCATTCTAGTCCTCCCATGATTTTGACATTAGGCTGGCAGTGTAGCCTAGAGGTTAGAAGAACGAGGTATGAACGAGCTTGATACAACCGGCAGACTAGACCTGAGTTTGAGTCTCACAATCTCCACTTGCATACTGTGTGACTCTGAGCAAGTCACTTAACCACCCAGTGCTCCCAGGTCACCCCTGAAAATAGGCACTTGTGCCTAGTGGGCCATATCCAGTTACCAAAGACTAGAAGAAGATTATTATCTCTACAGATTAATAACCAAAGCAGAAGATTTATCTTACATTGTTCAAAGAGTGGTTTATTCCAAACTCTTCTTTGCACAAGAGATAAAGCACCACTTCTCAATGTTGCACCTTACTAATTTATTCATTTATTTGTTTTTGATACCAGGTAAGCTACACTAGGCATACATATGCCTATTTTCAGGCATGACCTGGTAAAGATTATAGACTTACAGTAACAAATATAGCAATAGTAAAAACACTACAGAAAAAAAACATCAGCAGAGAGTTACAATTAATTGACATCATAAGAAATCAGTAGTGTGAATAAATACACTAATAGGTGCAGTCATATGCACTTACAAATCACAGCAAGGAACCTAGGAAAAGAAGTCAGTAGGTATAAGTGGCATCGGCATCATAGGTTCAAGGCAATATAGAGAATAAAATATCACTTGTCATTTTTAGTACACATCAAAAGACTTGAGTGGAAAGTGCACAGTGCAGGGTCAGGCCAGGCCCTGGCGACTAGCAGGAGCATAGGCCAGGTAGGTACAGTGAGTCCTTTAGTGCTTTGCAAAAGACTTAGTGGCTGGGAGAGAGGTGTAAGTTTAGGGGAAAGGAGTCCCAGTGAGTAAGGGCATAGAATGCAAACGCATGTTTTCCAAGGTCAGTGGAACACCTGCACTCAAGGAGAGGCAGGAGTTACAGATCTTAGTGGGTATGCAGGGGCCGAGTTCTGTAGGTAGTTTTCTGGGGAAGATGGGTAGCCTGCCCACAGAAGTTTGTCCACAAAATGGTTGTGAGCCAGGAATCATTGGCCAACAAGGGAGACCAGCCCAGGCTAATGTAAAGGAGCTATTGATGTGTGAGTTTCAGAAAGGCCAGAGAAAGCCCCTTATTATATGTAATATCCCATCTATTATATAGAGAATAATGGATAGGCAAGTGTGTGTTATTAATATTGTTTCACACCTGAGATGTATGATGACTCATAAACCTCGAGAGCAAAGCTTGAGAGGTTTATATAATCATCACACACCAAGGTGTGAAAAAACATTCATAGGCACACACTTGCCCTATCTTTATTTTATAATTACTGGTACAGCTGGCAGGAGGAGAGGATTGAGCATCTGGAGGACTGCTCTCCTCTCCTGGGGTGGAGATTGGGGAAAGTGCTTTGCTCTGTGTGGCCCCGGTGGAGACGGAGGCACTACAAGGAGTGTCACAATGAGGGCTCTCCAGAAAAATGTAAAACGGCACGCGTCTCCGACCGGATAATGACAGCCGCATCTCTCTGCTGCGAAGCATCCAGGGCTGCAATATCCACACTCTGCCCAGAAGCAAGATAGTACTCAGGCACTCTATACTCCCTCCTGTCACCCTTTCTGGGGCAGGGGCCCCTCGCAAAGGGATATGCCGGGTCAGTGGAGCATTGGTGCAGCAGGATGGCGGGTCAGCGGTAGAGGCAATGGCAGGACTGGCTGCCTGAAGGAGTGGACAGAACATGCCCGGTAGGCGGCAATAAAATAATATGAAAAAAATAATAATAATTACTGGTGCAGAGTCTTAACCAGCATTTTCTGATATATGAGAAAATACTGTTTTTTTTGTTCAGAACTTGTTTTATTTTAAATTCATGTAACAGATTAGACATGTTTAAACAGATTTCTATAGTTTCTTAAAATGTTAAAAACATCAAGGAACAGTACAAATTTTTTTGTTTAAATGCAGAACTTTAAATCGTTTAAATACCAGGAGTACAATTGTCCTCAAGAAGTCCAGTTTGTTTAAATGCAGAACTTTAAATCGTTTAAAATACCAGGAGTACAATTGTCCTCAAGAAGTCCAGTGGAGTATGTTGTACAATTCCAGGGATGATCTCAGTTAAACAGTGGAGAACGAGTAAATGATTACTTACCAGTTAAGAAACTGTCATAGTAAAGTTGAAATTTAAAATGTTGAGGAACTACTTTGAAATGGTGCTGTTTGCAGTGCACCAAGAAGGAAGTGTTGCTGTGCCAACAAAGATCTTTCAGTTACTGTGGTGACCTACAAAGAGAAAAAACTGTATGGGGTGTGTTGAAATTCTGCAGTTGCAGTGTTTTCTGTTCTGCAAAATAAATAAAATTGAGGACTTTTGAAGTTCTTTTTTTTTATGGCTTAGTTGAGCTGGGGTACTTATATGCTACATGATTCAGTCAGAATCACTGTTGTAGATGACCCATGGCCTGGGTTTATTCGGTGCTGACCCATGGTGAGTGATGTTAACTGCTACTCCCTCATGAAAGACACAACTGGGACTGAACAAGCTGTGAAGGCTTTTGGTATTATCTTCCACGGACAGCCTAGTAGGTGCTACTGGTGCTGGCAGTGGAGATCTTCGGGGAGACAATGCTGGAGATGGCAAGTATCTTGAGGTACTTGGAATGGCATCAAAACTGGGTACCTTGTCAGAATGTTTGAGATTTGCATTTACTTTTTCTCACTCAGGATGAAAAATTGTTTATGCTCTGCAAGCTTTTGTCCGGAGACGTGTTGGTCATCTATGGGTGGCACACTGGCATCTATAAGATGCTGGATAGATGTTTATCAAGTACCATGGTTTGCTATTTGTTTTTGTTCTGGTATTCCTGCAGACAGTTTCATGTTCAACGTCATCTTTCTTAATTTATTCATTCCAGTTTTCATTGAACAGACCAGAGTGATTTTCCAGGGATGTACAGTAGTATATATTAGCAGCTAGATAAAATGGTGACTCTGCTGTTAATGTAGATTGCTGACGGTTAATTTTGTATAGGTCATAGGCACTGAGTGGGTCTTTCTGAATTCCTAGGATTCTCGTACAGGGAGGGTGCCACAGGATGGACATCACAGCGGTTTTCTCCCATCCTTATCTTAGTTTGCCTTTCACTATATTCAAGATAGTACTGTACATCAGAATCTTTGCCTTCTGTTATATCTTCCCACTTTAGGTCATATTGCTCCTTTGTTCACAATGCAAAATGTAGGCCAATTGAAAGAAAATAAAATTCAGTTGTGTTGCTCGTGTTCTCATGGATATGATTCCAGATGTGTACAGGAGGTTTATATCCTTTTCTGAAAGGGCTTGCACTTTTAGAGGTCTGTTCCCCTTTGTTTTTTAAATATTTTGTCTGGCTCTTAATGTTTCTTTGGTCTCAATAAACTCTGAGTCACTGTTTTGGAATATAGAAACTGGATACCACTGTAAGGTTTTGCACATAGGAAGATGCAATCAAGGGAGAAATTACTTTCTAAATGGGGTACAGCTGGCAGTAACAAAACATGAGTGTGATCTTGAGGTGATCATTGCAGACTACCTGATGGTTGGCAAGCAAGGTGAAAAAGGCAGCATAAAAGGCCAGTGGCATCTTGGCTGCATTGGGAGGGCATAACCAGCTGCAAAAGAGAGGTGATTATGCCCTGTAAGATCCCTGGTGAGGCCTCTCCTGGAGTACTGTGTCCAATTCTGGAGGCCTCACCTTAGGAAAGACATAGAAAGACTGGAGACTAAACAAAGAAGGGCAACAAAGAAGGTGCAAGATCTGCATCATGAGCCATATTATGCAAGGCTAAAACAGCTCAACATGTACTCACTTGAACAAAGAAAGGATAGGAGGGACATGATAGAGACATTTAAATACCTGAAGGGTATCAACAAGGTACAGGCACAGGATCTTCTTCAGATAAACAACTGCACCCAGACCAGAGGTCATGACATGCACCTAAAGGGGTGGGGCAAGTTTATGAGCAACACAAGGAAGTTCTTATTTTCGGAAAGAGTGGAGGAGCTTTGAATGGCCTCCCACAAGTGGTGGGATCAATAATGGGCAGAGAATTCAAGCTGGCATGGGACAGAGAGTGGAAAACTTAACACAGCAGGGGGAGGTAGTATACATGAGCAGACTAGATGGTCCACATGGACCCCATTTGCTGACACATTCTATATTTCTATGTTTCTGTGTAACTCATTTTAAGGCTGCTTGACATAACCAGTAGGCTTATTGGGGCCTACTAAGTATGGGGTTGGCAGGAAGGAAACAGACAATTTACCCTTCCCACATAGGTTACTTTTGTACGAGCCTCCACCTAATTCTTCCTGCCCAAGGATATTCCCCTAGAGACAGCAAATAAGTGCTCATATTTATTTTATTTATTTATTTTATTTGCTTTTGTTTAGCGGGTGAGTGCACTAGGCATAGGAATGCCTATTTCCAGGCACGACCCGGGAGGTTACAGGTCAGATACAAAACAACCAACAGCGATGTGACTTGAGCACAAAATAGGTCATACAATGCAAAGTAAGTCAGAAGGAAAAAACATCACAAACATTTGTAAGACTATATAATAGATGGTCAGGCAGAGTAAGTAATAAAACAAAGATACCAGAATCATTCAGAAGAAATGAGACAAGTGCAACACAGGTAAAGAGATTAGTACCAGAACAAAGAGCAGTAAGTGTCAATTTGTAAGCCAGATAAACATAGTGGAGGAATAAGAAAAAGGGGGGAGGTGGTAGAGGAGGAGAGGTAGGTTAGAGTGTGTTCGGGTAGGGTGAGAGTTGAATGAAGGCAAGCAGAGCGGGGAGGGGTTTATTGTGGATGGAAACAGGTACAAATACATACTGCAAGTAGGTGCTCACAGTGAAGCTTCTTAAAGCCAGTATGTGTAGGGGCAAGACAAATAGCTGGAGAGATTGTATTCCATTATTTACGGGCGGCATGGGAGAAGGCCCATGCGCCCCTATGTGGTCTTTACACCTGGGGATGTAAAGAGAGGTCTGATCAGTCGAACGGAGACTGTAGGAAGGGTTTGAGGGTGTAGTAGCGAGGCGAGAGATTGGGGAGGCCTGCTCTTATGGTGCCATCTATTATAGCACCATAGGATAGGGAGGTGATGGGAAGCAGGACTAGGCCAATTTAGATCAGCATAGAGCTGACAGTGATGTTTGTGCTGAGGAGAGGCAGAGGCATAACGGCAGATGTTATTATAAGTAATGTCCCATGTATGGAGGGAGGTTTAGTTGCACCTAGGTAGGTGACCCAGCTATAGGCCAAGGATAGAGCAGAAAACCTTGTGCCACGGCAAGCCTAGCTGATGGGATGAGGGCATAGCTAGTGTGGTAGGCTCCTCCAATTTTAGAATTGACAGATTTGCAAGTGGAAGCGATATGGAGATCAAAGTCCAAGGATTCATCAAGAAGAATACCCAGGTATTTAAAGGAGCTGGTGTTGACTAATAGGAATTGTCAGCATAGGATATTTTGAGGAGTTCAGATTTACTTTTAGTTTTGCAGGAGAGCCAAAGAGCATAGACTGAGTTTTACTACCGTTATGACAAGGTGATTTGCAGTTAGCCAGGACTGAATATTTAGGAAATCTAAAGATAGTGAGTTATTTATGTCTGATATATTACTGGCACTATGATAGAGGACAAGGTCATCTGCAGAGCAAGGTAGAACAAGTAGGTGCCTGGGAAGGTAGGTTGTTTATGAAAATTGTGAAAGTAGGGGCCAAGTATGGGTCCCTGTGGAATCCCAACATGTATGGATGATAGGTCGATATGACTGAGTTAAAAGATACAGCCTGCTGTCGATTGGATAGATAGTGCAGAATCAGTTCACCAATTTGGCTGAAAACCAATGGAGGTAAGTTTTGTAAGGAGAAGGGTATGGTTAACCAGGTTAAATGCCTTGGTGAGATCAATGAAAATGGCACCTGTCAAGAGACCAGAGTCCATGGCAACGTAAATGTCATTAATAAGTTTCAGAAGGGCAGAGAAGTACTATGGCCTTTACAGAAGCCATGCTGGGAACCAGAGAGTAGATTGTGTTTCCGAGATACTCTATGGATTGACTTGCAACTAATTTTTCAAGAAGTTTACTAAGCACAGAGAGGATAGCAATGGGATAATAGTTGGCCATATCTTTAGGATCACCTTTCTTAAGGATAGGAGTTATCCTGGCTATCTTCCAGACATTAGGAACTATACCATGACATAGTGACAGGTTAAAGATTTTAGTTAGGGGGTGGCTATAAGCGGGCAGCGGTTTTCAGAAGCCTGGGTTCAAGACTGTCAGTGCTGGAGCTAGTATTGTCTGGGATTGTGAGTAGCAGCTTAAGGACTTCGATTGGTGATACAGTAGCATACCAAATACACACATCCGACTAATGCAAAGTATCATGGAAGAATGCTTAAAGTGTCCCACAATTGCTCTCCTGTGGCTAGTAACTCTTCAACTGAACGCTGCTTAAAAACTGAATCATGAATAATCAGCTGTAATGAGTGCACTAAACAACCAACACTTGAACATCACTGAGTTTCATTGCTTTTGCAATGTTTGGGCCTATTATCCCTCACAACTAGATGCCTTTGAACACTCTTTATCCCCATGTGTTGAGAATATGTACAACATCTTTGAAAGATTTTCTCAGTATATCTGTCAGCTTGGTGCTTTAAGAACAAAAGTGCATACCATCTGTTAAAGGATTCATCTATCCAGTGTGCTGTCACTGATAGGTAGGACACGATAGAGCAGGCTGTTGTCCAGGTATTTGTTGTGAATGAAAAATGCTGAACATTTGCCAACTCATCCTGCATTCTGGACCGTAGCTTGCTGTACATTGAGGGATTGTTACCTTGGCAAAGTGGCTTGACGGCAACATATACCTTTGCTCCAATACTGATAACAGCTGTTTGAACCCAACATTCTTGACCACAGAAAAAGGCTGCTCATCAGCAGCAATCATCTCTGCAACAGAATTAGTGATTTCAATTGCCATGGGGTGTCCACTACTGAATGGGTTCTCATGAGCAACACAGGATTCAATAGTCTGGCTCTCCATTTTATCTTTTTAGCTGGTGGTTCCTGTAGTGATTCAGCTTGCCTCGCTAATTCATTTCGTGCTTTTCAGTTTGCATATCACCATACTCTGACCTGTGCTTGTTTTGCAAATGATTTAATAGCCCAGAAGTCCCAAAACTACGGAAAGAGGACCCCCTGCTTATAAACATGGGACTGCGTGACAGATTACACTTAGCCTTTTGAGCTAGAATCACCATCCAATGTAAAATATGCCCATACTAAACTTTTTGTGACATTTTGTGACAGCTTGCAACTCAATCGTATTTCAGGCACAGCAGATTGCAACTCGCACCTCACATCTGCAGCTTGCATGGTTTGTCTGCAGCTTAAATGTATGAGATTCAACAAACTGGTACACATGTGCTAATGGGAAAGGTTAATGCCTAGTAATAAATTTAATAAATTAATTGAATTAGCCACTAGTATGCTACCTCAACAATGCAAATTGTTGCTATGGTTAACTGGCTGCCTAGCTGGATAATCACCTTGCAACTCGCACCTAGCAACCATTGCTTGAATCACCTTGCAACTGCACCTAGCATCTGTTTCTCATATTGTTAATCTGTCAATAACAGAACTCGATTAAGTGCATTAAGTAGGACTAATTGTAGAAGCATTGATCCGTGCTGATATAAGAAAAAATCAGATCGGATTAGTTTGTGTAAAAATCAAGCTATCCGATCGGATTTGTTTAGCAGAACGATTATCCACTCATTCCTAATGGAAAGTATATGCAAATCACAACGTGAATACTTGCCATAATATTTTCCATTAGTTGGGTTATGTGTAATTTGTATTTCACTGAATACAAATATGCTTGCTTTCTAGTGTGTTCTTTAACCTATACACCAGAAATGTTGATGTTCACTTTAAGAAGCCTGGTGGTACCAAGGACAGATAATTGTTATATAAGTGTAAGGACCAGGAGTTCAATTCCTGTTAGAATTATACTTTTTATCTTTTCAGAAAGACACTAGGGATCAAATCTGACAGTGACGTTAGTATTTTATGAAGACATATTTGTAACAGTATCACTTTTGATGTTGCAGCCACACCTTCCCTGCTTATAGGCTTATCAAGGCTGAGGGACCTGGGTTATTAAACCCTGATTGGAGGAAAGCAGTATTCAAGGATTAAATTAATTGTGCAGTGCTGCCACCAAAAGAAAGGCATTACAAGGTCTGGTGTCAGTATAATGCAAGTCACTGGGCTGCAATACATAGCCAACTCCTCACAATAACACCCTACCATGGTCCAAGACAGTACAATACCAGTTACTCAATGAGCATGAACTTAACCTCTAAACAGAACAGCAGCAGACAATAACTCCAATAGAAAGAACACAGATTTATTAGGGAAGCAATATCCTAAAGCAACAATGGGAGGGCTAGCAAATTATTTCATAATTCAAAAGCTATCTGGTAGAAACAACATATTACTTTTTGGAGATTTAAACCTGTAAGGCATAGATTGGAGTATGGTTGATGGGAATATTTCCAAGGGTAGGTATCTGACCAGAAGGATTGTTGGGCATGACATAGAACAGCACATACAGTACCCATCTAGAAGAAATATTATTCTGTATGTAGTTCTTAGCGACCTTGGCAAGGCCATTGGTAAATGTGAAACCAGGGAACCCCTTGCTGACAGCGATCACACTATGGTCATCTTTTGTATTAAAAGGGTTGTAGGTAGGGACATAGGGCAGGCAAAAAGTCATTCTATTGGTGGTAAATTCTGTGGTAATGAACAAAGAGATAAGTAGTTGGGATCTGGAACAGGATTTAGATGGAAAAGATTTGAACTTATCAGTATCAAATCTATATTTGATTAACCATTAGTCATTACAAAATTTTAGCAAGGCAGATTTTTGAAAAATTACATTAGAAAAATTCATAAAATATTTATTTCACACAATACATAGAAGTTACATTTCTCAAGGCAGGAACACACAATCAATGATCAAAAACAATCTTTGATTTACACCTAATGTAGAATATTTTTGAGAATAAAACAAAGTATAGAAACTAGCTTTGTATCAACACTAGACAAATATATCAAAAACAGAGGGATTCCATTGTGGTTGTCCAAAGGATTCTAGTTATAACTACATAAAAAAAACTGAATAAGAAAGCAAAACAATCCTGCCATCCACTGTCTGGATGTGAAGCCACCAGCCCTCACAGAAGCCCAGGTGGTCCAAGTATCACAGTCGTGGTTCTCTGACATACCCAACCCACATGACTGCAATCTGCATTCTGGATCTGAAGCCACCAGCCCCCTCACAGAAGCTCAGGTGGTCCAAGTGCCCCAGCTGTGGTTCTCTGATGAACCTGACCCACCTGGCTGCCATCCATGGTCCAGGTCAGAAGCCACCAGCCCCTCACAGAAGCCCAGGTATGGACTCTCTCTAGGGACTGATTACCTCCAGGAAGAGAGTTATCTCCATGAAAAGAGCCCTAGGAGCTTGATTTTTCTTTTTTATAAGAGGACAGCTGGATTTAAGTCAGGTGCCTATTCCTGCCATGACCCCACTGGCTGCAGTTAGTCCCAGGAGCACTCCGATTGGCTCTGTATAGCTCTGCACTGCTCTGCACTGTCAATGCTTGAATTATATTTTACTGGATTTTGATTTTTGTTAATACTATCTTGCTAGTATTTTAGAGTTCAGGTTTTGCTGATTTAATCTAAGTGCCTGTAGAGTGTTCCTCTCAAGATGCAGCAGTGATCTCAGCTCAGGTCTAAAACTCCCACCCCTCTTTTTCACCTTTTTACTTTAGTATCGTGTTTTAATTAGCCCTGCTCTTGCTCTCTCAGACCTTGTGGCACCTTGCCTAACAATTTGGTCTGCAACTCATCCCTTTAAGCCATTTACATTTCTTTTAGCTCCATGAACAGCCCCCACCCCGCCTCTTATTTAATTTCCCTTGTTCTTCTCTTTTCTTGTGGTTTGAGTGCCACTGCCATGGTTCTCTGATGGACCCGACCCACCAGAGTGCCATCTGTGGTCCTAGTTTGAAGCCACCAGCCCCTCACAGAAGCCCAGGTATGGACCTCCTTCGGGACTGATTACCCAGGAAAGGAACTATCTCCAGGAAGGGAGCCCTAGAAGCTTAATTTTGCAGCCCACCCGGCACTGCTTAAATACACTTAAACCTCACCCCAGCTTACTACCTCACTCCTAAAGCCTACTGCTGTTCTGCTCCTAGTTTAAAGTGACAGCAACACTGTTTCCTGGCAAGTACCTTTCTAGCTAGTGTAACTCTCCTTCTAGCTCTCTCATCTCTCCACACTCTTTCTCTGCCTGTCTGCTTCTCTAATTCAAAGTGACAGCTACCCCTACCACCTGACAAGTGCATTCCCATCTGGTATTGTTCCCCTGACTTGATCTGCCCATCCCTTTCTCACTGCCTATCTGCTGCCCAAACTCAAAGTGTCCATCTCTCCATTTCCTGACAAGTGTATTCTCCCAGCTAGGACTCCTCCTCCCTCTATCTCTTTTCTCTCTCTCCATTTTCTCCCCAACTCGTGTCAAACAGGTACCTAATTTCTAAAATACCATTATTATACCTGCATAATGTGTCCCTTAGTCACATTTAACACATTCATAATGGCAACAATAAGCCTTCCCTCACTTTGACTCCCCACATCACAGAATAGCCTCCAACATATTCAAACACAACTCATTGTGAATCCTTATTCTATTCACATAGCCCAAAACCACATCTGCCCCTGCTCATCCATCTGACAGGAGTGTGCTAATATCACATGGCCTGTACCTGTAATCCCACTAGGCACCTATCCCCTCCACCGCCAATACTCTGCTTCATACCCTATGGAACAAATAGCAAGAATAAACAATACAAAATCTGTAACCATACACAAGCAATAAGGTATCTGAAGTGGCAGGAAATAAGATTGTCTTGGTTACTATTGCTGCTCTTAGGTAATATCCACCCAAACCCTGGCCCAGTGCAGTATACTCCAGCTCAACATAAAGCCATACTGGTTTAACAATTACCATGAACATATGCAGCCTCCGGCAAAGTTAGACACATTGCAAGTGTGAGTAACCCAGCATCAACCTGACATTCTCTCAGTAGAGGAGACGTGGCTCACACCAAGCGTAGCTGACACACTCATCCAGAATCAAGGTACACATCCTTCAGACTCGACGGGAAAGCAAATGTGGAGGTGGATGTTATTTACATAAAAGACCACATCCAAGAGGTAATGCTTCCTCTAATCAAAACCAGCAGCAACACTCAAATACTGGCACTAAAAATAGTCCTAGGCACACAAGGAAAAGCCTTCATAGTACTGTCAGTTATATCCCTCCCAAGAATCAATCTTATGGTTTGAAGGAGGTCCTTGACTATCTCACTGATCTCCACCACAATACCAAGCTTCTCTTAGTAGGAGATTTCAACATCAGCTGGAACTCTCTGGATGTGGTGCAGTACAGAGATGCCTTATCTTCCATTAACAAGACCCAGCTAGTTGACTACCCCAATCACCAAAATTATTGAACAGAGACTAGTACATTAATTGACTGGCTAATCACCAACCAGCTGGAGAGAATTTTCTCACTGAGGTCCTCTCAGATTCCATCAATGACCACTCTCCCATACTCTGTAACTGATCCAACAAATCTCCCAAGATCCCTGCCAAGATAGTCACAACAAGGGTATTAAAAGAGGGAAACTGGGTGCACTAAAAGCTCACTTAGAATGCCAAGACTGGGATGCAGTCCACACTGCTACGGATGTAGACGTATCTCTTGAGAGCTTTATTAAAAAATTCAGTGAGTCCTGTGATATATTTGCCCCTTACTCAAAACACAAAGTCAAAGGCACATCTAAATCATGGATCTCACCACAACTTCTCAAGCAGATGAGGGTCAGAGACAATCTCTGGAACTTAGCAAAAACACATGACTACAGGTAGATTTACAGGCCTATAAAACAGCCCATAACAAGTGTACCTGGGCCATAAGAATGGCCAAATGTCAGCATTTCAAAGTGAACTGGCTAACACCTGGAGTGATAGTTGGAAATTCTGGGAAAATGTTAAGACCTTAATGGCAAACCAAATAAATCTCCCACCACTGTGCTAAATGTTGATGGCGCCCACCACAAGACCCCAGTATCATCACCAACACATT
Source organism: Neoceratodus forsteri (assembly GCA_016271365.2). Taxonomy (NCBI): domain Eukaryota; kingdom Metazoa; phylum Chordata; order Ceratodontiformes; family Ceratodontidae; genus Neoceratodus; species Neoceratodus forsteri. The sequence continues at coordinate 954,473,170 of CM028134.1, forward strand.
CAATAAGGCCTTCACCAACCTCAGCAATGTGCTGCTGTGTGACTTCTTCAAACCTCCTAGCACCAATAACTCTGAGAAGAAGGATTACTCCCCTTGACAAGCCCCCTTTCTACCTCAAAATTGTCACACTAGCTGCAGCCAAAAATACCTCTCCCAAATTCTCGTAATGTGAGAGCAAGTAGCAACTCGCTTGACCTTAAACTTGTCACACTCACCTTAAACGTGTTACTCCCACCTCTAACAAGCATCCTAAACTTATCACTTATATCTGGTAAATTCCCTTGACTATGGAAGGCCGTTGTGGTAAAGCCAGTATTCAAAAGTGAAGATAGAAAAGCCACACTAATTACAGACCTATTTCAATCATCCCCACACTGTCCAAAACACTAGAATGGATCGTGTATGACCAAGTTATTGAGTACCTTGACAAATACCAGCTGCAATGCCCTAAACAACATGGGTTTAGAATGCAGCACAATACCACTACCACCCTAGTTGAATTTACAGGCTACATACAACAATGCATTAGATTGTGGGCTTTTGGTAGGGGCAACCTGCATTGACCTCACCAATGCCTTTGACACAGTTAACCATGACCTACTATTAACCCAAACTTTGCACATTTGCCTATCCACTGAGTCCAAAACTTGGTTTAAGAGCTACCTCTCAGAGAGAGTTTAAAGAGTGAAAATCATAGACATTTCTCAGAGAGCCACAGTGTAGTAACTGGGGTCCCCAAGGCTCCATCCTGGGTCCTCTGCTCTTCAGTATGTTTCTGAATCAATTACCACTTTCAGTTAATGACAAAATCTTACTGTATGCAGGTGATGCAGTACTATTCTCAAGACACACTGATCCAGTAGCATTAGAAAATTGAATGCAATCCAGTTTCTCTGCAATCAAGTGTGGTTTCTAAAATCAAAATTGTTGCTTAACTATAAAAAAACATGTTTTTGCCTCCTCTCATAGAAGAAATAGGATCCATCGCCTGAATGTAATAAACTGTGATAATGAACCACTTGAAATGGTGCAAACCTTCAAGTACCTAGGGGTTACCCTAGACTGCTCTCACTTTTACCCAGCATATCGAGCTCATTGCTAAAGTGGCCAATGTCAAACTAGGAGTTCTCCACAGGAACAAACAGTGCCTCACCAATGAAGCGCTAAATCTAGTGGTGACTAGTTCAGTTCTGTCTGTAATAGACTTCAGACTGGTGTGTATGTTGCCACAATTGATGCAGCCCTCAAGCGTATAAAAGTTATGCTCAATAAGGCATGCAGACTTGTGTCAGGAGCTCATCACCTCTCCCATACCTGTCAGCTTTATGCACAACCCGGTTGGCTAAACCTAGATAGCAGGATAAAGTACCAGGTTTACTCTACAGGCCATGAAATCCACAATGGGCTTAACTCCTCAGGTGTTAAGAAACTACTCAGCAAGTCTAACAACAGTATGAGTATTAGAGGTATTAACAACTGATCCTTTTAGTCTCCTGTAAACGAACCTCCCAGGCCCAATGAGCCTACAAATATCAGGCACCCTATTGGTTAAATACATTAACTGATGAAATCCTGATTGCAACCAACCTAGGTCTATTCAAAACCAAGCTTCATGGCATGCTTACATCAACCATTGAATGTGGCTATCATGCATATTATATAATTCCTCAACCAGTATTTGTAGTACTGTTTGATGTATTACAACTACCAGTAATCTCTGACCAATGAACATATATATGCCCCCATCTCTCTTTCCAAAGCCCATTGCCTGTGTTTTCCTCTACAACCCCCTAGTTTTTCTACACTTCCTTTCTCCCCTGCCATTGGTCCTCCTCTCCCATCATTCTCTTCCTTTCCCTCGATTCCACCTAGCCAGATATCATGCAGCAAAGACCACCCTCTGTAAATCCACCCATACTCCTCTCCTCCTTCAACCCATGTTTTTCTCCGTTGGTCACTCCCATTGCCCTCTGATCGCACTCCGTCACCTCCTATTCTTCCCTTTCTAGGTCCTGTCCTTCTCAACAGGCACTGGTTATAGGCCCACCATCCAATACAAATAAAACTTGTTTTCTCCACCTGCAGCACTTATGACAAGAACTGTCTCAACATGTTCACATTTTTACTACACTAGTCTGTAACTAGCTAAGATCTTATGTTGTATCATCTGATTGCCTCCTTGTATATTAATACAGCTAATATGTATTATTTTTTGTCTCTGTATTTCTATAATTCACTGTACTGAAAAATAACCTTTGTAAACAAGCTCTTAGCTCAAATATGAATGTAATCTTATTCTTTCTAATGAATAAATAAAATAAATCAAACTCTATGGGAACAATATAAGAATGAGGCATGGACATGTGAAACAAGTATTAGAAAAGCAAAATGGGCTAAGGAACTGAATCTAGCACACAGTTTTAAGAGAAACTCAAAATCATTCTGCACATATGTAAGGTGAAATGGATATAGATGGAACAGAAGGAGCACTGATGGCTAATTGTAGAATGATCAAAGGGAAGGAGGAAATAGCTGGCATCTTGAATGATTTTTGGGTTGGTTTTCCAGAAATATGAGCTGGATAATGCAGATATACCTGAGGGTGAGACACCATGTTTAGGGTAGACCAGATGGAGGTACTGAAGCCCTTGCAAAACTTAAGTATTAATACATCTCAAGGACCAGAGGGATTGCACCCAAGAGTGCTGAAATAAATGTGGTTGCAGCTGGCTTGTCCTCTTATTAAGATTTTAATACATCTGTATAAATGGGACAAGTATCATCAGCATGGAAGGAGGCAGTGGTTATCCTAACACCTCTTAAAAGGAAAGAAAAGCATCATGAGCAATTATAGGCCAGTAAGCCTAACCTTTGTGGTGGGAAAATTATTGGAAACAATATTAGAGGTAGGTTAAATCAATTCCAGGATGACAATAACTTAATGGGACAAGGCTTCACATCGATGTAGGCATGGAAGATCATGTATATCTAATCTGTGGGAATTTTTGAAAAGATTAGCATAGCACTGGTCCAAGGTAAACCAGTGGATGTGATTTATCTTGACTTCAGTAAGGCATTTAACACCATCCCACACACACTGAATGAATTAACTGAATGAGTTAAGGCAAAATTTAATCATAGTCTGATAAAATGGATGAAATCCTGGTTAAGTGCTAGACCTCAAATAGTTAAAATTAATGACTGTGAGTTTAGAGGTAGTCAGGTTCTGCGGGCTCAGTATTGGCACTGACCCTGTTTACTATATACTGTATATAGTCTTCAATATGCAGGTGGGTATAGGAGTTTGGATTACTGAAATTTGCGAATGATGCAAAAATGGGACACATCATGGACACTCAGAAACAATATTACTGCTTCAAGAGGAAACAGATGAATTGTACCAATGGTTAGTGGATAATAAATTGTGCTTTAATGCAGAGAAGAGTATAGTGATGCATTTAGCTACGTTAACAAAATGTCAGAATATTATATGGGTGACATATTATTGAGGGAGTCCAGCTGTAAGAAAGATGTAGGGATTATTGAGGCAACAGCCTTAAACAGTCTAGACATTGTGATGAGAGACTATCCAGGTGCTCAAGGATAATAGGACATATTAAGAGAAATATAATGAGTAAAGCCAGACATGTGATCTTGCCCATTTACAATTCATTGGTGCATCCCCACCTGGATTATTGTGGTCTTTCTGGTCTCCCAGTACTAAATGAATATATACAAACTGGAGATATTGCAGAGAAGAGTGATATGAATGATAAGGTGAGTCGGATAAAGTTAGAAAGAAGACTGGAAAACTGGGGTAATGCAAACAAGAAATAAGGAGACTTAGGGATAATATGATCTATGTATTTATAGCACTGTCAAACAACGGTGTTTGACATAGTTAATACTGAATTTAAAACTACAGATATGTTTCAGTTTCAATGTTGATTTGTTTGACAAAACATCTTTACAAACATTAAACGCTACATGATAAAAAGAGTCATAGTAATACAGTTAATATTAGCTTGTACAGATTACAATAAAACATGAGCACTGGAATAAATCACCCTTTGTATTTACAAGGTAGCTTTTATTAAAATAACCCTCATAAATCTATGAGATACAAATATAATCTGTAAAGACTTAGAGGGTATCATGACACCAAGTAAGGTTATGCAGACTGTGGAACTCAAAGCCATTAATACTGCTCGGCAAACACATAATAAAAGGAGAGCAATAAGCACCTAGAGTCATTAAGAGCAGCATAAGAAGCCTAGCTTTGAGATGGATGATTTAATTATGATATCTCCAGACACCATGTAATAAGTTAGAAAGTTGTTTCTGGTTCCTCGCATTCACCATTCATTAACTACAGGTTCTAAATACTCTGATTACTCAAAGATTTTCTATATCTCATCCGTTCCATGATAAAACTACAGATAAAACAACAAGGGACATAATAACTAACTGAGCGGTGGCCATTTCAGAACTGTAAAAAGGAAACATTGGTTCTCACTGAAGGTTGTGGGATTGGGGAACTGACTAACTATCATAGTGGTGAAAATTGAGAATCTAAATATATTTAAGAAAAGATAAGACAAGCATCTAATGGATAGGGTATAAATTACAAGCATCTAATGGATAAGGGTATAAATGGCTACTCCTGTTAAATCAACGGCAGGCAAGCTAAATAGGCAGAGTGCCTCCTCTTGTATCTGCTTATGATTCAATGTTCCTATATTTCAAATGTAGCCACTGAGAGATGCACCCTCCTGTCTTTTGAGCACACTGATCTGTTTGTTTGGTCTGCTTTTCACTCACCCTGTGCAGGTGCAGCCAAAAGAAATAGTTTCCTGGACTGTCACGAAATATGCTCTCCTTGGCATACCCCTCAGAAGCAGTCTGTCCTTACACCAGTAGTATGATATACAATATTGTGATCTCACTGTCCTGTTCTGGAGGCCCTTCCCTCCATACTGGTTATAGTGCTTTGCCCATTACAGCCATTAAAGGAGTTCCAAAATATTGCCAGGTACCCATCCATGGAATTTGTGTATGCCTGTTGTTGTTGCATCTTGTTGGCCTGTGATGATTCACTCTAAGTAAAAGATTAGCAATGCTCACTAGAACTGATGAAATACCTCAACCCAAAGGCCATGAAATTGCAAATAGCAAAGCCAAACTTCAAAGCTGGATTTACTTGGTAAAACTCTTGGCTGGCTGTCCAAATGCAGAAAATGAGTTCCCAAACTGTGAGTGTAATTCCATGTTGCAGGTCAAGCCTGAGATTACTCATGGTTCCATTGCTCTGGGATCTCCTTTGCTATGCAGGGCTTCACTGTCACAGCTTGAAGCAATTCCTTTTTTTTTTTTTTTGAATCCTCCCCCACACCTGGCCAGTCTCTCCTTCAGGCCCCCACATGACCTCCCCACTGTGGCTAATCCTCGACCCCTACTGACCCACATTGCAGCCAGCACCAAGTAACCCCAGTGTATCCCTTTCACCAGGCGGGTTGCTTACCTCAGAGGGAGAACAGCCCTGGCGCCAACCAATGATTTTGGGGTACTGCTGGGACTGCATAGGAGGTCTGGGAGCCTGGTGGTGAGGGTTCTGGAGGCCATCACCCAATTGACCTGGTGCCATATTCTGCTTTGCTCCTCTGAGAAGTGACATGCCACTGATGTCAAGGCATATACCGATGTCTGTTACTCCCCTAGTGTATTGGGGCTGACATCCTGCTGTACTCCCAGTCTAAGTCAGGAGTCACCAGGTGCTGAGCTGAGTATCCACCTCTCCCTGAGAAGGTGAACTGTCGTTGGACACTCATTTACTTCTCCCTGGTCAGCCCTCCAGCAACCCGACTCTGTTCCCAAACCTGGGTCACTGGCATCATAGGTGGAAATCCAACCGCTGTGCCGCAGGCTGGTGAGGCAATTCTTTCAAGCAGTCAATCAGACTGTCTCCATGGTATCTAGCTTTTATTCACTCACTGAGAATCTAGACTGTGAATCTACAGTAGGTTGTTGATGCAGCTCTTAGTTTCAGCTGGGTCATCACCCATAATTCTCACACCATTTCACCTCACCCTACCCGGCAGACACCGACAAGTGTTAAGGTGCACCTTGGGATCTTTGGCTTTACACTCACCCATTCCATAAGGAAATATGCTGAAATGGGTTCAGTATAGGAGAATGGGGTGAACTTCACACCCTGATGCCTGTCAGTCCCTTACAGGGTAGGGTGTTATGGTCGGAAACCCTAACGCCCTGTGCTTTTCTTGATATTTTCCTCCAAGTTTTCAACATGGGCTTTTGTGACCTCTCCTCATGCACAGTGGCACTGTGATTTTTGTTTCTGTGTCCCAAAGTTGATTTTTCACAGTGACTATGCCCATTGTGTGCCACAGGTATGAAAACATGTCTTGGGCAGGATTTGAAAAATGACAGCTGTACTGTTCATAAGGCAGTGTGCATAAATGGCAATGTTGAAAATCTGGAGTAAAAATATAAAAATTGGTGAAGTTATGAGCATCTGTAAAGACTGGTAACGCAGTCATTTTTTGGAATTTTTCACCAGATTTGCCACATGGGCTATTTGGGACCTCTTCTATGAACACTGTCACTGTGATTTTCTTAATCTGTCCAAACATTGATTTCCCACAGCGACCATGCCATTGTGCACCAGATGTGTGAAAACACATTTTGGGCAGGATGTGAAAGTGACAGCTGTATAAGGAGGTGTGGGAAATGAAAATGTTGAAAATCTGGAGTGAAAATATTAAAAATTGTCAAAGTTATGAGACTGCATGGGAACTGCACAACACACGCACATAACACAGTCATTTTGGGAATTTTTCACCAAATTTGCAACATAGGCTTTTTTCGAGCCCACCTCATAAACAGTGACACTGTCATTTTGTATAATCTGTCCTGAAAGGTGATTCCGCAGTAACCGCAAAATCACCTTTCAGGACAAAATAACAAAATTATAGTGACTGAGTTCATGAGTTGGGGTTCCAAGAACCCCATGTTGAAAATCTGGCACCAAAAGACACAAAAATGGCAGAGAAATCCACCTAAGTTGAAACCCCTCATTGATGCCATTATAAAGTTTACCATGATTTTCTTCAGTTCGCGGTTGGCTTTTGAAGAGTTCAGGCGTCTCCCGCTCCACTGAAAATAGTTGCTCTGGGCTCCAGAGGTAAGTATGGCGTGAGGGATGTGGGGAGGTGAGGTGCAGAAGGTGGGTGCGGGTTGGGGAGGGGCTTTGATCACAATGGACCATTTTCTGTTTTACAGGGAAAAACAGAATGTCACGGAAGGTTTTTTTTACAGGTTTACTAAATACATTTGGGCACACTGGGTGGGCTACCAGTGTACCACCTGTGTTTTTGACTTGAGGAATTGAAGCTGATGGGGATTGGGCACCTGTCAGTAAAGAAGGGGTGTCTGTGTTTGGGGGTACATGATGCCTAGGGGACTGGGCACCCCACTCAGCAGACAAATAAAACAAGGAGGACATTATGCTGACTGGGACGGGCACCCCCATTGGCAAATGAACTGGGAGGGGAATACCAACAGGGGATTGGGCACCCCGACATCAGCTTTCTAGGACTGTGAGAGGCGGATCTGCGGGAGCCACTGCCATGTTAATTGAAATGTTTCACCAGGAAAGGCACATAACTGAGGCCTGTCAGATCTGCCACTGCAATGATGAGGCTGTGTCTCATTACAGCAGTGGATTTAATTCAGGTTGGTGGCACGCTTCTCAACTGCTGTTATAGACAGCATACTCATTCATTGGTGCCACACAGACAAGCCCAAAAATGCAGTGGTGGCACTGGCCACAACACTGACGCATTTCCACAACCTGCTACTCCAGCAAGCTGCCAAAAATGTTACTTATGCATGCTTGCAAGCAAACATAAAAAATTACCATGAAGAAAAAATACTTGTCCATATAATGCAGAAGTAAGTAGTACCAAAAGCAATCACAAAACATCTGCAAAACTGAGCACAGCAGACAAAGATATGTGAGTATCCTTGCTTAAAGACATTGATGCACCATACTGTATTTGTATTTCAGCCAAGGAGGAACAAGCTGTATTTAATCCCATGGATTTAGGGCATGGTGGGCTCAAAATGGAAAAGCAATTTATAACACAAAGACCTCAGGAAAAGGCACTGAAGCAAGCATTAGCGTGGAAGGACATTTGCAATAAAACCAAGTTTCAAAGAAATAGAAAATTACATATACCCCACTAATGCAAAGCATCACTTTAAGTATAAGCACATCATCATGAAGGAATCAAGTCTTAGCCATCTAAAACATAGTGGGCTGGATTTGCAAAGCTTTTGAAGGTGCAGAACCTTCTCTAAGTCCTCCAAATTGCTGTAGCTATGGAAACAAAGGGAATTTGCATGGAGTGCTATTCTCAAAATCCTCCACAGCTGTGGAAAAAAACACTATGGGCTGTGGAAAAAAGTGCAGCTGCAGAAGTCCCTGAGGGAAAAAAGCATGAGATAAGTAAGGCATATCCCTGAGAGGCTATTCGAACTCAGTTTTTTTTCTGCAGTTGTGGAAAATGTTACACACAGTGGAATGAGGTGTAACTCTCCTCAGCAAACTGCAGTAGTACCCCAACAATTGGAATCAATTAAGGTGGAGGTGAGGCACCGTAATAGCATCCCAGTGAGTATAGCAGTGGCTGATGTTACAGCAACAACAGCACACATTGCCGTGATATGGCAACAAGCAACAACCACCAGACCCAGTGCAACCCATGATGGAGCTCCACAGGCAGTAGAGCCTGACCAGCCTGCAGCGAATGCTACTCCTGCAGGCAACAGGAACACCTCAGGGAGGGGAGGAGGACCAGCAGTGGCAGTCAGCCACTGTGGTGTCTTGGTATTGCTAGTACCTGTGGTGTGCAGTGGCCCCAGTTGAGGGACTGGTTGCTGGTCTCTCTGTAGGTGCTTTCAGCGTCATGCTATGGCAGCAATGTTAAAGTCTGCTGCTCCAGCTAATTAGGTTCACTGTTGCTGTGCCTCCTAAGCTATTTCTGCAGCTGCAGATCCACAGTTGTGATTTTCAGCACTTGCTCAATTTATGCAGCTGCAGAAATTTTATGAAATTCACTTGCTCAAAATTTCTTTATGAATATCATGCAATCAGAGCTCGCAGTGCTGCAGGCCTTTTCCTGCAGCTCTGGGATTTTTGGCTTTGTGAATCCTGCTCAGTGTGTGTGTGTGGGTGAGGGATTCAAACCATTTGTAGAATTGCAACTCAATAAATGCCATTGCAACCATTTAGCAGTTCTTCCATATTAGGTTTGTGAGAAAAGTGATCAGAAATCATCTAAGAACATTAAAATCAATTCATGCAATCAATATTCAAATGAGGGTCCTGGTCTTGCACATGATGCACAGGCACATATTCAAAGTATATTGCTTCCACAATGTGGTGGATAGTGATCACAAACAGACTGTAAAAGAAGGCGGTATCCAGTTGCAAATCAACAAAGAGATGCAGAACACCACTGCAGGGCATGAGAAGAGGCAGATAGGCCTGTGTGAGAGACACTCAGACACACACCGTCCTGCTGAACTAGTTGCTACTTAAGGTATTTGGGATCTGCAGGATGCCTAGGCATATGCCAGCTGCTGATACAGGTGTGTCCCATGGCCATATGCCCCCAACAGGGTCCATAGACACTGCCACACCTACCTGAAACTGTCTGACCAGCAGACAGCAGAACAATACCAGCTAGACCACCACACCATCCATGAACTGTGTAACATACTCAGGAGGCCCTCCAGAGCACCATAGCCTGTTGTCAGTGGAACTGAGGGTAACAGCAGTGCTGTGCTTTCTGTCCACTGGTATATCCCAGATGCCTTGTGGAGACACCTTGGGGATTACACAGTCAGCAATGTCTTGTCTACATACCTGGTTCCTAAAAGTTCTAACTAAGAGATGAGGACTACATCACATTTCCAATGTCAGAGAAGCAGAGATCAGCCGCAATGCAGGCATTCTACTGGCTTGCATACATGCCCAATATACAGCCTGGCCAACCAAAAGCAAAATTCAACCAACATATTTCTCTTAACTCCTCCTCAGGTGACAGTAGCAATCCTTGTATCTCTGGCTGATGACACTGCTGCTGTAACTGGTATTTGGCACATAGTAATGAGGCACACCTGGGCAACATGTAACATCAAAGAGAGGTTCTTAGGAATCTTTAAGATGACCATTCCAGTTGGTCTCTGCAGTACAGCCCTCTGAATGTGTGCAAGATATTCCTGGCCTACCACATCCTCCACAACATAACAGTGCAAAGTGGGATGACACTGTGTAACTAACCAGTCCCCTGGGGTTACTAGAATCCTATTAGTATTATTGTTAGGAAGGTAGTAGACAGCTGGTAGGGAGCTCATTAGGGGCTTCTTACATAATGACATCATTATTTACTCAGCTATCCTGAAGGAGGAATGATTAGGTCATTCTGAACTTGCAGCAGCAGCATAAGCCACACTGTGTGGACATCTGCCCTGGGGAGCTTAGAATGCTCAGTCAGTGGCAGTCACTTGTTCAGTCAGGAGGTGACAGTGGCAGATGGACTACCAGTTGGGCTCCAAGGTGAGGGCCTACCATTTCTCACCCTAGTGGAGTGTCATTTGCAGCTTCCAGTAAAGTGGTGGAGACCAGTGCTACAGCAGGATTTCCTGATTTCTACTCCCAGTGAAGGGAGGAACTGCTTGTTCTCAGTGGACTCAAGGGCAATCCCTGAAGTTTCTGTATGTGTTTCAGCTGCCTTGGAAAGGTCTTTGAGAGACTGTTTGATCTGCTACCCAGGAGAATGCCTTGTTCTTTGTTGTTCCATGCCCAGTGGATGCGACAACCAGTTGTGAGTACTGTTCTAGGAGACATGATCTCCACAAACTTTAGGGGATTGCAGTCTGGGTGTGTGCCCATAGAAATGGATGGATTGCACCAGTCAGTGCCCCAGTTCACCCATGCAGGGTGACTGTTCTGTTAAACTATCCCTATCACAGAGCTGTCTGCTTCGCTGTCCAATCCCACTCTCAGGCAAACCACTGCGATGTTCTCACATATTGAATTGGCCATCCTTTGAGGCCAAAATGGATTTTCCAGTACTATATACTGTCTTCAAACTAATCCACCTTCCCTCCTCTCCTCCCATCCTCTCCAATCTCCTCTCACTGAAATCCTTCTCTAGAGCACTTACATCCTCTCATCTCCCATATTAAGTATCCCCAAACCCTGCTTAGCCATAGGCAACAGAGCCTTCCATGTTGCTGCACCTCAAAATGGAACAAACTCCAGCACAAATTACTCTCCTGCACTTCTCTCCTCACTTTAAGAGACTCTACAAGGAAATCTTTCTTCCTCCCCTCCTTGCAGCTGTCACTAATTTGTAATATCTTTACTGCCTTCCCACTTTTCTCTCTTCCTCCCTCACCCCTCACCCCAGTGAGTGACACATTTAAAGTGTGGCACCTCTAGCATTTCAGTGGAAAATGGAGGTTTCAGTGGTGTAACCCTGAAGAATGGCAGAGACTGTCAGTTAGGGCCAAGGGTGGGAGGAATGCCAACGAAGTGCTTACAAGGCAGGGCTTCCAGGTTCTTAAAGAACACCAGTTATACCTGTGCCAGGGCCAAGCTGCAGGTTTAGGTGTGTAGCTATGTTTCACATAATTGCACCTATGTTGAAAGAAGAGTTCTGAGTGTGTGGCTTAGATTCACTAAATGACACTCATGGGATGAAAATGTTGAGGTGTGTGCCAGGTGTCCACTAATTGCACCACAGGGAAAATGGGAAGAAAATGTTCTTTTGTGTGTTCATGAACTGTAGTGCATGCAAGGACAGTTTGTGGAATTTACCTGTCCTGCCTAGACTGACCTTGGGGTTCCACTTCTTTAAATTTCCATCTGTTGAATAAAGCCAAACTGCATAATCCCAGTTACTGTTCTGGACATTGCAATTATTTGCTTCTGGTTATGTGGATTTAATGGGGCCCCCTCAGCAGGTTACATCTAGTATATGCCTGGCTGCCTTCACCCAGGACCTGGGTTGTAATGTTTATACAAGGTTCATGTTGTTTTTGTTCTTGTACCCCACCCTCTTTTCCTCTAGAAAATGAGCCAGGTTTACATCCTAACACTAAGGGTATTACCTACTTTTGTAAAGTAAAATAGTATGCCAGTATGTGGTACCAGTGTTCCAGATTTTAATGGGTGTTTGCCAACTTGTTAAAAAGTGTCCTAGGGGTTACAAAAAATGGGGCCCATCTGGGGATGTTTAATTAGGAAAAGAGTTACAAAGGATGTTGCTTGTCCAAAAGAAATATGTTTTGGGGTGAGGGGCATGCTGAGGGTATGTTTAGGAGCTACCTGTTTGGTGGCAGTGCACTCAAACAGAAGATCATTTACCAGAAAGCAAGTTGTGCCAAGAAAATGCCACCTGAAAGTCTTTTGCTGCTTGAGTTTCTGTGGAAAAGAAAGAGGAAGAATTTACTGCTTGTGTGTTTACCTTGAAAATGTGGACTGAGCAATGATTGTCTTTTGCATCGCAGTAAAAGCACTTAAAAACTGTTTAAAAATTGCAAATTTCCAGAGAAAAGTACTGTATTTGTGGACTTAAAAACAGTGTTTTCTAAGTGCTCAGAAAGTTTCAAGTATGTACAGTGAAATGTGGAGTCATATGAAAATGCACCAAGTGCTGAATGAAAATGCTCTTAAAATGCTTGCCCAGCTGAAATTTCAAACCAAGGGAAAAAGAGACAGTTTGCAGTTCAAATTTTTCCTCTTGGTGATCGCCAGCAGTAGTGCAGCAGGGAGAGAGAGATCATTTTCATGGCATTGTGATTGGTCCCAGTTTACCTAATCCCCACCCTTGCCTGAGTCTCAGCTCTGTGGGGCAGTCATGAAGGAGCAGCCTGCAGTGTGCAAGCAGCATGTAGTTTGTGTGGCTGGCAGGAGGAATTGCTTACAGCAGAAGCACTTGTGTGGCAGCAGTTTTCTAACTTTTTCACAGTTATACCATGCTCAACTCATATTCTGGCTGACTGGAGAGTGATTGAGGCAATCGTGGGACGATCAGCTGGACCGCCAGCCCATTTAACCCCAGAGGCCTTCCTTGAGTCGGTAACAGGCCGTACATTGATTTGTGAAAAACAGCTACCGCCAGGGACCATGTGCAAAAGTAAATGACTGTGGTGCTAAGGTTGGAAAACTGTGTAAAAACTTGAGCAAATGCAACAAAAGTACTGAAAGAGAGCTTTGTGAGCATTTAAATCTTGGACTGTGTGTGTAACTGTGCTGTGTTCAAAGAAAGAAAACTTTAAGACAAATGATTCCAGTTATACTATACCTGAGCCAGGGCCAAGCTGCAGGTTTAGGTTTGTGTCTGAGTTTTGCATAATTGCACCTATGTTTGAAGAAGAGTTCCAAGTGTGTGGCTTAGATTCACTAAATGACATTCATGGAGGAAATTGTGTGGGTGCGTGTCCAGGTTTCCACTAATTGCACCATTGGGAAAATGGGAAGAAAATGTTCTTTGAGTGTTCATGAACTGTAATGCATGCAAGGATAGTTTTCCTCTAGAAAATGAGCCTGGTATACATCCTAACACCAAGGGTGCTATCTTCATTTTGCAAAGTAAAATGGTATGCCATTATGTGGGTACCAGTATTCCAGATTTTAATGGGGAGTGCCAACTTGTTAAAAAGTGGCCTTGGGGTTACAACTGCACAGCCATGAAGGCAACACCATGGATAGTGACAGCAGTTCAAACACAAAACCAGCCACCAGTCCACTACAGGGCATGGCATTAGGCTAGGCAGTACAGTGGAGAGGCAAAAGTAAAGTGCACCTGGCACGGGGCAGGGCACTGGGATAGGCAGCACAGGGGAGAAACAAAATGTTAATAAAGTGCACCTAGCATGGGGCGGGTTGACAACAGGGGCTGAGGGAAAATAAAAGGAAATGCACTCTTTGCTGCTTATGAGATCAAGCCAAGGTTGTGCTGCACAGGGGTTTCAGCTAAGGTCTTTACTGCATCTAAAGGCTCTTCTGAACTCCTGGAGAGCACTGTCCTGCATGGCCCCTCACCAACAGGGGCCCTGGGTTTGCTTACACACTCCCATGACCATCTGCTGCTATGTGGGGCCATGGTTGTGCCAGGAGAGATGGCTCATGTGCTGACTGCACGGCTGTGCTAGAACAGAGATCTGATCTCACCCCTGGATGGTATTCCCTTGTATCCTGACCCTCCCACCCCTGCTGCTGATGATTCCCTGGAACATCACCATGGTTACCTCCACTAAGTGGGCCAGGGATGCTGTCTGTGACTGTAGCCATAGTACTGTGGCGGAATATCTGACTGATCCTCCTGTGCCACAGCAATGTGCAACAGCATGCCAGCATTGTGGTGGATGGTGAAGAAAATGACTTTGCAATAAATCATTGCAGTCCTCCACAGCTTGCACTTGTCTGTTGCCCTGCTTATGCACTTTGGCCATTAGTGCGCCAGCTGCTGCATCACAGACTCATGAGCCACTATAGCTTCTCTCGGTATCTTTTGGCATGTGGTGTCTTTATGGAGGTACCCAAAAGGTGATGATGAGGGCCATTGTTGAGATACCCTATGGAGGCTGCATGGGATGACTGTGAATCATCCTGAGCTGTTTGACTCCTTCCCTTGCTGCACTGGTGTACTTGACAGGTGCATCCAGCTAAGACCTGCTCTCTTCCTCCTCCTCCCAAATTACTTCCAAGGGAGCTCCACCTCTTCTGTCTCCATGTCTGAGAAGAGGGCCATGTTTGCTGCATACATGCTGGTTGTGCCTTGTAGATCACCTGTCACAGGTCTGTCCCTGTGCCATGTGTGGCACTCTTGTTCATTATGTGTCCTTTCTCATTCCAGGTGTTTGTCCACTACAGGACTGCAATGCAGGTGATGGTGCACCACAGCCCATGGTGCATATGACCTTGCACCATGTCTGGGGGACTTATGCTCAGCAAGGGAGGTGACAGTCCTCCTCATGGATATTGCAACCAGGCTATGGGCATCTGATTGTGACCCAAGGACATCAGCAGCAGCAACTTAAGTGGGAGCCAGATGCAAGCCACTAGGCCTGCTCATGGGATGACCTAGTCAATAGAACACTGGTGGGCTCCCAGTTCTTAGCAGTTTGCCAGTTTTTTTTATTTAAGGTTGTTTGCCACCATTTTATGTCATTTGTAGTGGTTTTCCATTGTTTTATTCAGGACACTTTGCCACATTTATAAGTTTATTAATGGTGCTTTACCAGTTTTTTATTACGGGTGGTTTGAAGCCTTTTTATTGTATTCATGGCAGTTTGCCATTTTTAAAATTAGGTTGTTTGCACCATCTCTTTTATCTTTAATGGCTGTATGCCACCTTAGTTTTGTTTATGGCTGTATGTCCCATTAGTTTTGTTCATGGCTGTTTGCCTGTTTCTGTTTTATTTCTATATTATACAGATGCGGTAGCACCTGTATATTAGGACTGATAAAGCATTTTAATGTTAACCCCAAGGTTTTGCACCTTACTAGCATTAACCTGTTCAAATGAATTTCATGAAATTTGGGAAGCACAGCCTTGGTGTCATGGTCTCTATATCCTGAAAATATTGTGGGATTGGTTCAGTGGGGCAATATTTCAGAGGAAAGAAAAATTACTACATTTCAGCCTTTTTCACTCAAAACTAAAAAACTAGGAGGATTTGAAACCTGAAAGTAGCATGTTTCATAGAGTGTGGCCCAAGTGGTGTGCTTTTATGTTTTTATGCCCCAAAGTTAAGTAGTTTTAAAAGATTTAAGAAGAACTAATCCGTTTATGAGCATGCACAATTTGAAAAAATCAATGTTCTAAAAATAGCAAAATTTTTGTGACAACATGTCAGGTTGTGCTATACAAAACAGTTGTCATTTGTTAGCTGGCAGTGTGTGTGTGTGGCTCTGCGCCATTAGCAGCATTAGTCCAATCTTCCATGCCAGTTTAAATATGTAATTGAAGTATAATCCAACACCAGGATGCCCACCCTGGTGTCCATTCATTTCCTCCCCACCCCTCCATATGGTCCCTCCTCTAACAAATGTAGTTCCCAACACTGGGGATATCCATTCTCCAGTGTTGGCATACACAACCTTCCTCCTTCCTCACCCAGCAGTCCAGGACACAAGGGTGCCCACCCCTGGTGCTCCCAGTATCATACCAACACTGGGGTACAGTCCCAGTGTTGGAAGTAGTATTAGCCCATTAGTGATCCTGTAAATAAGAAACCATCCCCAACATTCTTTTTTCAAACCCTGAAATAATGAAAACAGTCCTTATTGTCTGCCACCTTCCCCAACCCCCATCCCAACCTTCCATTCAGCACCCAGCACCCCACACTCACCCTTACACTATACTTATTGAGCCGAGGCCCAACACCATAATACAGTCTGATCAGAGACATTTCATCACTCTTCAGTGCCGAACTGGGAACTTGGAAAACAGGTAAGTGCCATATAAGGTATTTCAAAGGTGGTTTGAACTTAATCTTCATAACCTGGTCATTTTAATGGATTTTTTTCACCATATTTTCCAACATGGCTTTTTGGGACTCCACCTCATGGACACTGACAGTGAAATGACATTAATTGAGCCGAGGGTGATTTCGCAGTTATTGCTCAAAATCACCTTTCGGGCCTGATTAACATAATTTCACTGCAAGTGTTCATGGGTGGGGGTCTCTAAAGGCCATGTTGAAAATCTGGTGAAATAAAATGTAAAATAACTATGTTATGAGTGTACGTTGAAATTTTTCTATGCACACTCATAACTTTGGTAATTTTCAATATTTTGATCCCAAATTTTCAACATAGTCATTTTTTCACGCCACCTCATGAACTGAACATTATAGCCATCATTTTCACATCTTGGTCAAAACATATTTCTGCACCTGTTGAACAAAATGACATTTTGGAGGGATCTGACATTTTCAGCTACCAGGTTCATGAGGTGGTGTCACAAGAAGACTATGTGGAAAGTTTGGGGTCAAAATATAAAAACAAAGTTATTGATATGTTTTAATTTTCCTACACAAACTCATGACTTTAGTCCTTTCAATATTTAAACTCCAAATTTTCAAAATAGTCATTGTATCACACCATCTCATAAATGTGACAGCTGTTGTTTTTCAAATCCTGGCAGGCAAAATTTTGCACTTCAAGTGCACAATTACAATTTGTCCAATATGATATAGAGGAAAAAACAACAAATGTGTCACAGGTGATACCTTTTATTGGACCAACAAAATTATTTTTAAGACTAGCTTTCAAGAAATAAAGATCTCTTCCTCAGGTCAGAGTGAAAACAGTTGAGCAGTATGACAGATATAAAGGTTGGAAGTGGATTCAAAACCTAGACTAGCAGTTTTACAGATCAAAGAACTGCAGTCAATTTCAAACTTATGGAATACATATGGAATTTCAGACTTATGGACTACATCCTTACACACAATTATTTCAGCTTCAACACTGACATTTACTGTCAAAATATGAGAATGGCTATGGGCACTAGGATGGGATCACAGTACGCCAATCTGTTCATGGCAGATCTAGAAGAAACATTCTTCAGCAAGCAACATCATAAACCATTAAAATACTATCAATATATTGATGATATCTTTATCATATGGACATCAGGAGAGGAAAACTTAAAACAATTTTGACAGCTTCAATACATTCCATCCTTCCATTAAATTACAAATAAATTACTCTAAGTGTGTGCATTTCCTGGATACCAGAGTCACACTAAAAAATGGATCACTGCAAACATCTGTGTACAGAAACCTAGAGAGAGATGCAATTACATGAACAGCTCAATCTACCATCCCTCTCATACCAAAACATCCATTATATGTAGCCAGGCCATCCGTACCACCGCATTTGTTCTAATCAGGATGACAGGGACAGACACCTTATTACACTAAAAGAAGCTTTCAGACAGAAGGGATATAAACCAGCTCAATTGATGGGAATATCCATTTGCACTGTGGGCCTAGGGAAGAACTACAATGGTACAAGCCACAGAGAACATCTGATTGCACACCTCTGGAAGTAACCTACAACCCAGAACTTGAAAAACTATGAGAAATAATTAAAGATCCACAGCCACTACTGTCTGAAGATGAAATTCTAAAAATATATTTCCCACTCCACCAGTGCTTGCCTTTCGCCAGCCACTAAACCTGAAGCAGAAACTGGTGCAAAGCAAACTTCCTCTGAGCTCCAACTAGGTGACAAAGGTACAACACCATACAAAGCACCTCGCTGCAAACTATGTACACATATCTCTCTTGAGACATGTTCAGTCATAATGGAAAAATATTTACAATCCAAAACTTGTATACCTTTTCTTCTGGCAATGTTTTATACATGATACAATGCAGAAAATGTGATGAAGGCTGCTATATTGGTGAAATTGGACAGGAACACTGTAGAGGTGGTAAAAATTACAATTTGTAAATTATCCATTACAAATACTTAGAAAGGAGACTAACGGAGATGAGGCTGATGCGGAAGAATTTAATGATTATAGTAATAATCACAGCAAGAGATTACAGGTGGCATTTTTCATTCTTAATTCTTAATTCTTTATTCTTAATTCTTCAAACTAACAGTGTATAGTGGCTTGCTTATATAGTGGAAGACAGTATCATCATTTCCTATGGAGTTCTATGATTGGTACAAAACAAGTACAAACATTAACTTAAAAGGCAATTCTTCTTTAGTATATGTATGAGCTCAGCACAAATGTATTGATCGTGTAAATTATACTACTATATAAGGATAGTAATAATAGTCATTACCAGTTATCAAGGTCTTAGGAGGAAGAAATAGATTTGCACTTAAGAATGTGCATACAAGCTTTTAGCCTGTCCTGATAACAAACACTAAAAATAGTCTGAAGGGATAATTTGAACTCTCTCCATTTATTTCTGTTTTGCAGACACTTAGGACACCTGTTTTCTATTACTCAAATGATTAGTACAAATATTAAGACATTTTAATATTACAACTTGTGGTTTAGTTAAACCTGTAGCTTTTACAAGTTTTAATATGATTTAGCTTTATAGGTCAATATTTGTTACACAAACACATTATGTTTTAGACCAAAATGAGGTTTAGGCTGAAATATTGGGACACATTTCTTTATCCCTATTACAAACACAAAACAAGAATGAATCACCACAGATTCACAGTTATCCATAAAATGAAAATACGCCAGTAGGGGAACATTTTCTAGACCAGGTCACTCCACCAGTGATTTTACTGTCAGAGTGTTAATAGGGAACTTCAAAAACAGCCAGGATAGGCAAACATTTGAAATAAAATGAAACAATATTTTGACACTAAAGAAAAAGGAAGTAATAAAGATGTTTTTGTGTAATACACTACTAGTGATTATGCTTAAAGCAGTGCTTCAAAGTTTCTTTTAAACCCTCACATCAGCACCCTCTGGCTCTTTTAACAGGTACCTTCTTAAGACAATGGTATGTCTTGTCTCTATCTTGACTTTTTAGAAATGTTAATTAATAGTCCAGGGTCAGCATAAAATTAGGCAGCCCTTTGATCTTACAAGTTGATCTCTCCAACAGACACACTCCAGTGAAAATTAGTCTTCCTGTCTGTAAGAGGTGCAAATTGACTGCAATGCTTTGATCTGTAAACTTCTAGTCTAGGTTTTGAATCCACATCCACCTTTATGTCTGTCATACTGCTCAGCTGTTTTCGCTTTGACCTGAGGAAGAGAGTTTTATCTCTCAAAGCTAGTCTTAAAAATAATTTTATTAGTCCAATAAAAGGTATCACCTGCAACATATTTGTTGTTTTGTTGACTGGACTAACACGGCTACCACATTTATTTTTTTCCAATACGATATTAAATTATATCTGTTATGTTCAGAAGGATGATGTAGGGCTTGGACGAAAGATTCAAATTCTGCTTTAGCTGAACTTTCGTGAAATTTTGCACCTTTGCAGATTTTTCCAAACTTCTGCCTTTGGTAAAATTGGAATTCTTCCAAAAGTGTTTGCCAAATGTTTGCCCTGTTCCACTGAATTTTCTCACTGAAATGTAGAATAAAACACACAGATTACAAAACTAATACATTAATCTGCAATTCATGTGATTATTCCTCAGTTCAGTGATTAGTTCTGTTTTGTCTACATAGAAAAATCAAGTTAAATGGTGCCTAGTGGCACCCCACACACTGATCGCTCATCCTGGGTGTTCCCTAATTATGTTTCATTTGTTTCTAGTGGCACCCCATCATCCAATTGCTTGCTCTTCCTGTATTTATGTTTCCCTTTGTCTAGTGGCACCTCCACCCTCTGATCACTCAATCCACCTGTATTTGTATTTCCCTTCCCTGGTGTCTTGTGGCATCCCCACCATCCAATCACTGACCACTGTTTCCTGTAGTTATGTTTTTATGGTGTCTAGAGGTACTCCCAACCCTTCAATTGCTTGCCAACATTTAAGTCCCGCTATAACCTGTATAATTCCTTGGTATCTAGTGGCACTCACACCACCCAATCGCTTGCTGCCATTTAAGTCCTGCTGTAACCCATTTAAGTCCCTGGTGTCTAGTGCCCCACACTCCACTCACACTGGGTTGGTGTGCCAACCTGCCACAAACCCCATTCCATAGCCATTGGTAGGCAGGTGAGTCAGTGCCATGGAGAGGCCACCATGACTGGCAGCCATATGTAAACAGCCCTTCTCTCACCACCTCGGCTGGCAGCCGTATGTAATGACAGGAGCATGCAGGTCACACACTCCTTGTCATTACATATGGTGGCCAGCCAAGGTGTGAGAAGAGAGCTGTGCCAGTGGCTGTTGGGTTCTCTGTGGCACCAACACACTTGACCACCAATGACTAGGGAGTGGGGTGCAGCAGGTTGGTGTACCAAAGCCAGTGTGGGCAGTGTTGGGGGGCCACTAGATTCCAGGGACTTAAACGGTTACAGGGACTTAAATGGCAGTGAGTGATCAGAGGGTAGGTGGCACTAGACTCAGATAAACATAAATACAGACAGTGAGGTAAGCAATCTGAGGGTGGTGCCATTAGATGCCAGGGAACATATATATGAGTGGCAGGAGAGCAAACGGAGGGTGGGGTGCCACTAGAAACCAGGAAATCATAAATATGGGTGGAGAAGCAATGGATCAGAGGATGGAGGGCACCACTAGATACCAGGAAAATGTAAATATAGATAGTGGAATTAGTGATTGGAGTGTGGGGGATCCCACTATACACCAGAGAAACATAAATACAGGTGGCGGATGTGCAATCAGAAAGTAGTGGTGCCACCAGACATCAGGGAAACAATACAGAGTAAGAAATCAAAGGGCAGGGTGCCACTAGACACCAGGAAACATAAATATGGGTGAGCAACTGGATGGTGTTGGGGTGTCACTAAACACCATGGAAACATGAATATGGGACAAGTGATCAGAGGGTGGGGTAACTGGACACCAGAGAAACTAATACGGGGTTAGTGATACACAATTTATTTATGCCTTCATTCCACAGTTCAGTGACTCACTGAACTGCAGAATGAATGTATGAATTACAGAGAAATGTTATTATTTATTTATTGCAAAATCGAATTACAACGCTTGAGCTAAAAGCTCATTTACAAAATTTGTTGTGGAAATTCTGCAGCACTGACCTCTAATAGTTATCAGTTCTGCAGAATTTTGTTCTGCAGTTTACTACATTAATCTACGATTCATACATTTATTTCAGCATTCTAAGTTGTAATTTCTATGAAAGTTGCCAAAATAATTTCTGAACTTTTGCAGAAGTGAAAGTCTGGCAGCAGATTTTTTTGCACAGCTCTAGAGGAGTCAAAAAGACTGTGCTTAAATTTTGGGGTCAGAATGTCACAACAAAAATTATGAAGTAATGTTGTTTTCAGGGATGTCTGTTGGCCCATTGGGGGCCACACTGCCTTCCTGTGCCAGTGACCTGAGTTTGGGTGTGACTCAGTGAGCCAGTATAATGGACCAAGGCTGGTGGGGAAGGTGCTGCAGTGTGCGCCACCAGTCCCAGCCTGGGTAGGGATGGAGCAGTGTTTTGCACAGACCCAATACCCTGTGGTAGGCCAGGGAGATTTCCCTTAGAAGGTATTGACATGAGTGTCGAGGCCTGATGGGATGAGATGTGCCCTTGCTTTGGGTCAAGACTGTCTCCAATATTGCATTTAACTCATTTTGCACAGGTCCCAAAGGGACTCATGGAAATGAGAATACAATTCCACTATCAGGAAAAGAAAGGACATTAATTACACAAACCTGTGTTAATCTAAACATTAGGGTTGAAGAATGCAAAGCACACAAAGTAGGGACATGAAAAAAATTACGGTTTTAGGTATCTGAGGTACTGGCTAATCAGTGGTGTGGTCTTCCTT
The DNA here is from genome assembly GCA_016271365.2 of Neoceratodus forsteri. Lineage (NCBI taxonomy): Eukaryota > Metazoa > Chordata > Ceratodontiformes > Ceratodontidae > Neoceratodus > Neoceratodus forsteri. The sequence continues at coordinate 954,495,686 of CM028134.1, forward strand.
GGGGTTGTCAGTCCTAATGCCAACCTTTACAACTGAGCAAACAAAGCCAGATGTGATCTCCTTTTCTTCTTGCAGTGCGCTCACCCTGAGCAAACAAGGTCAGGTGATTTCTTTTCTCACATGGCCCACAGGGCCCTGTGTGAAGAAAGATATGTCAGGTTCTGTTAGCAAAATATGGCAAGCCATACTTATCTGTCTTTGAAGAGTGTATCACCATAAGGTACTGGCTTGGAGCTGTACCTTGTGCTTATGCAGGAGGCTACAGGCTGTGGAGGGGATGGGCATTAGGGCTGACCACCTCAAGGAAGACTCCCATTGAATTGCTACGTCTCTGGAAACCAAAACCCTAATGCTTTTCATTTCCTTGTGTTATATGATTTGCATTCCCCAGATGTCTGCACTAATGCAGTTTTTTGCAATTAACATATATATTTAAACCTGATATTATACAGGCACAGTAGCACCTATATATTAGGGCTGAAGAAACACTTTAATGTTTAACCTCAATTTATGCAGCTTAATAACTTTTCCCCATTCAAATGATTTGCTAGAAATTTGGCAAACATAGACATGGTGCTATGGTCTCTAGATCTGCAAAATGGTGGAAAAGTTACAAGGTGCACAAAACATAAGAAAGAATATAATAAGACATTTTCTGCTCCTCTATAACTAAAAAATGGAGTTTCTAAAACCTAAAACTTACAGATTTGATGGAGTTTGGCCCAAGGTGTGTGCTTCTGTGACTTTATCACCCAAACATAAGCAGTTTTAAAATATTTAAGAAAAACAGTTCAGTTTCTAAGCATGTATTAAAAAAAATTCAGTGTTCTAAGGATTACTGAATTTTTAGACCACGTGTAGTTATGTGGTCATATTAAGATAATGTGTTCATTAATCATGTGGCAGAGCTGTTTCCATGTGTGCATGTGAGATACTGCTGTGGTCATTCAACGGGCTATGTGTCAGTGTGTAACCCTACCCCTACTGTACTTCCTGTCAGACAGTTGGTTCTCTTTTCTCCCCAACTGCCACCTTTAGTTTGCTGCATCAGTGAGTGGCCTGATTGTTTTAAACTGGACACCAGGATACCCAAGCCCTGGTGCTAGCTAAATGTTTATAATGAAAATCCATCTCCGGGTATTTTGCTTGTGATCCCCACACCACCCACAACAATCTGCTAGGGATCAATCCCCATGTTAGCAGTCCAACCCCTGACCATGCAGTCTAGGACACTGGGTGCCCACCCTGGTGCCCCCAAGTATGAAGCCAATGCTGGGTGCCCAATCCCTACTGTCGAGGTACTGTATTGTACCTAAAAAAGACCATCATGCAATGTGTTTGTCATTTTTTAATGTCAAACCTGAAATAAAGAAAACAGTCCCTTGTTGTCTACCACCATCCCCATCCCTACCACAACCCTCCCACTCAACACCCACCACCCCACTTCCCTACACTATACTTCCCTAGTGGAGATCCAACATCGTAATCCCCTGGATCGGAGATACATCTTCACTTTCAACTCCAGCCCAGAACTGAGGAAATCAGGCAAGTGCCACATCATTTATTTCAATGCATTTTGAACTTACTCATAACTTAGTAATTTCTTACTATTAATACACCAAATTTTCCAAATGGCCTTTTAGGATCCCAACTCATGAAAAGGGTCACTCCACAAAATTCCCTTTCAAGCCAGATTTGAACATTTTCACCTATCATGTTCATAAGGTGGGGTCTTAAGATGGCTATGTTAAAATTTTGACCCCAAACAAAGTTATGATCATGTCTGGGTCAGAAATAGTAAAAATGACAAAGTTATGAGTGTGCATTGACATATTTCAATGCTTGATCATAATGTAGGTACAGTGCATTCCACTTGTATGCCATTTGATGTATGCATTTTTTGATGTATGCACAAAATCCCAATGTCCCGATTTTTGCCCTATACTTCCCATTCTAAAATGATTGTTTGTATGCACATGCTTTTTTCAGATGTATGCACACGTTTTTTGTCCAGTTGCTGTGTTTTCTATGGGGCCAGAGTGATAATTGGTGCTAACTGGTCCAACTAAGACTCAATGCACTGCTTATAGTGCCAATTAAGGGTAATTACAGTAACAAACAGACTTCTTCTGGCAGCCATTAATGACTGTCATTCAGCTAATCTGCTTGTTTAGTGTTTTTAATGAGATGTGTAATTTCACTTGCATTCTTTACTTGCTACAATGGAAAAGGTGTCACAAGGTGCTTTCACTAGAGCAGAGGATTAAACTGCATGAGAAGTCTGAGCTGCAATATTTTGACCCCACATTTTCAAAATAAGCATTTTTCACACCACTTCATGAATTTCTCAAATCCTGGCCAAAACGTGTTTTTGCACTTGTTGCATGAAATGCCATTTTGCCAGGATTTGAAAGCTACTGGTTCATGAGGTGGGGTCAAAAGTATATTATGCTGAAAATCGGGTCAAAATATTAAAAACAAAGTTATGAAGGTTTGTTGTAATTTTCTACACAAGCTCATAACTTTGGTAATTTTCAATATTTTCATCCCAAATTTTAAACATTTTTCCACATCACCTATTGATCTTGGGAGCTGTCATTTTCAAATCCTGGCCAAAATGTCATTTTGCATTTATGAAGCAAAATTACATATCATCCAGTATTTTATAAATGATACCTGTCATTTCAGAAGGAGGGACCTAAAAAGACTCGTTGAAATGTTGGGGTCAAAATATCAAACACAATATTATGAAGTAACTTTGTTTTCAGGGACATCTATTGGGCCAGTGGGGATTTTGTTGCCTTCCTGTGCCCTTGCCCTAAGTTCAGGTGTAAGCTCAGTGAGCCGCTGAATGGGTTAAGGCTAGGGAGAAGGTACTGCAGTGTGTGGCAACAGCCCCACCCAGACAAAGGTCAGCGCAGTGTTCTGGTGCATATACAACATCCTGTGGTGTGCTGGGGAGCCTTCCTTACAAGGTGTTGACATGTGATCAAGGCCTGATGGGCCCTGCACTGCAGGATATGATTCCACCATCAGAAAAGGAGGAAATTAACTGCAAATAAAGTACATTAATGCAGACATCAGGGTTAGAGAATACAAAGCAGACAACATAGGGAAATGAAAACATTAGGGATTTGGGTCAATGGAGTACTGACAAATCAGTGGTGTGGTCTACCTTGGAGTTGTCAGCCCTTAATGACCACCCCATCCCCAAAGCAAACAAGGCCTGATGTAATCCTTTTTTTCACAGGGCCCTGCAGGCCCTGCATGAAGAAAGCTGACAGATTCTGTTGACAACATGTGGCGAGCCATATGACTGTAACTTTGAAGAGAGTATCGCTATGAGCCACTGGCTTGAAGCTCTACTCTGTGTGCTTTGGACAGACGCTCATGAGCTGGGGAAGTGCATTAGGAAATTGCAAGGTGGATTGTGGAGTGCATTGTGGCAGACTTTGTAGTTGCATTTCTGACTGTCACTATAGCCTGCTATTTTGGTACACATTTTCAATCACTGTGTCATTTTGTGATTGTTCCAGTATACCATTGTTTAGGACTGTGGCAGATTTGTGATAGCTAAAGGTGGTTTTGATTCAGTTAGCAACAGTTTTGAATATCCCTGTGCATATTTGTTAGTCACCACCTAGTGTTATTAGTAATATCTTTCTGGTAAAAACATCAATGTACGGTACCTTTTTTTCCTTTTCATTTTCTTGTATATAACCAAAGATACAGGATTTTGAAGTTTATAGCAGTTCCTGCTCCCCTGCCATACCTGTCATGTAAAACATTAAACATTTTGGTGTGTTGTTATGCGTTTTACCATCAGACACAACCAGAGATTACCCTGAAAAACACTGACAATAAAACCAAAAAGCACTAATAATAAAACCACGTTTTGCAGAAAACATTCTAAGCCAAGTGATCAGAAGACATGATGCAGAACTGCACAAATAATTAAAACTGGATCAAGCTGCCTCTTGTGGATTTAAAGCCTCATCTAACCTATTGCATGTCCTCGCTCTACTGTAACGTCCTCATCAACCAATCAATCAATCAATTTTTTATTTATAAAAAATGGTGCCTTTCCAAAACCAAGGCGCCTGTACAATAAAATAAAACAAATAAAATAAAATTGCATACATTATATAAATTCCAATAAATATGAAACCACGTAAAAACACTTCAATTACCAAAAGCCAGATCAAAAGATAAGTTTTTAATGCAGTTTATAAACTCTGGACGGTCAGGCAATCTGCACTCAATGAGGTAGATAGTTCCACAGGGACGAAATATATGCTGCCCTTAACATTTTGTGCTTTATGAAATATGTAAGCATTGTTACGACGGCGTAGAGCCTAACAGGGAATTAATGGTTAGACCATGCATTAATTCCCATTACATGCCACCTTCAGAGTGGCTTAATGCGCTTGTAACATGGTGTCTAGATTAGTAGGAGTGTGACAGATGAGTGTGTAGTGTTCTAATGAATGACACGGTGACAGCATTGCAGTTACAAACTTAACTTTACTGTACTTTTGAGATGTTAGTTTCATGCTCTCTACATACATATGTGTCATTTCAAAATGTTGCACGCATCTAAACGAATACATGCCTGAATGACTCTTTACATATTACTGATGGCTGTTAGTGTTCTACCATTGTCAGGAGGATCGCGGTTTCCAACTTCTACTCAGTCGGCTTCAGGGTCTGTTGGTGATTTGCATAGCGCCACCTCCTTTCTCCAATAACCATGTGCTCTTTACCTGGCAAGCTGGTCTTCAGATTTGTGGTTGTTTTATCACACTCTTGATCTGATTACCTACTTCTTCACCTGCGTCTCCATGGATGGTCCCGAATAATTAAAGTTCATGGTGCCATATACTGTGAATGAGTTGAAGTGAAATTGATTTCGTTCCTTGCTGGCTAACGCCTCCCACGCTCCGCATCCGGGTCCCACTACCTTCTCCCAGGACAGGTTCCTGGCATGGCTCTGTCTCTCTTGATGTGCCAGCTGTGGTGGTAGCTTTTGGCTTTCTCCTGTCGAGCACTCTCCTACTCTGCTGGGCTCTCCTGTGCAAACCTGTTGTCCGATTTCTCAGAACCTGTGTTATGGCTCTCTGCTGCTATTATCCTTGGATCATGTCCTGGTCCCTCTACATTTCTACCAGTTCTGCTCTTCAATTTCTCCGTCTGCTACCAGTTTGGTCTCTTCGCATCCTTTTGGTCTCGACAGGATCTGTGACCATTTCTTCTTGTCTCCTTTGTTGGTGCCCAGTAGTTTCGGGACTGGTCTCACATCAGTGTCCTGTCATGGACATGATTTCTGGGATGCTAGACCAGCCTCTGACAACATCTGCACTGCCATGGTCCAGACACTATGGTTGGTGTACCGCCTGCTTAGATCTGCCTCATACGATATTCTGGCCATCATTTCTCCAAGGAAATTTCAGCCCATTGGCTGCCTAGAAAATCACTTCTCTTTCTTGTCCAGCACATGCTGTGGTTGCTTAATAGGGTGCAAGTAAACGCTGGAGCATTTGCCAGACACCGACTCTTTTAATCTTTAAATAGAGCTACTGGGCAATGTTGCGATTCCTCTCAGCATACAGAACACCTCTGAGAACCTCTCTATTACTCTCATCTGCTCTTCCGTGTTTCTTGGTCACCTCGTTGAAAGTTATACTAATGTATTCCATTCCACTACTATCTTTTAGAACTTCAAAAGACTCTTGTCTGAGTTGCCTCAAGCCTTCCCTTCTTCCTCTCCAGACCAAATTGGAGCTCAAACCACAGGCACTTCACTAGCCTCTGTGCCACTTCTCAAATTTGGCCCTATTTCTTATTTTATACAAGTCCTCTTGACTATATCGATGGATGATGGTAGCTCTGTCTTTCCCATCTCGCCTATATTTTTTCACTGCTGCCACAAACACATTGTTTGCAGGTTGGAATTCTACATCAGACATTATATTGACACTTTGTCATACCTTGACACTATTAAAATACCTATTCAGGCCTGCTTGAATACCACAGAATGAGCCAATGCTGTACTGCTCTCCTCTTTGGCTCTTACTCACCCATAACATGCTCGTAGTATTTCGCTAAGTCACTGTACTGTCACTGTCTCTATGTCAACTGACATATGTTTTGCTCTCAGCCAGTCAGAGAAAACATTGCACGCCCAGTCAGTGTTCTTTTGGGTATTCGCTTGTACTTTCTTCCTTTCTAGATCATCCAGCTCTTCTACTGATACTACTGCATGCCTCTCTTTCTTTAGTTATAGTTCCTGCTTTTATTCGTTCGTCTCTCCTACTATCTGCTTCTTCATCATCTTCTAATATTACCTCTAGATGCTTTTCTTTTTCTTACATCGTGGCTCCTTACCATTTCTACTACTGCACTACTTGCACTTTGAGCAGATCTTGCTACTTGTTCCTCGTTGCAAAACTTCTCACCTACCCATCTATCAATATCTATCCTACCAGATACACTGAACGTTACCCACATTTGCTCCATTTTATTGCTCCTCTTATCTCTCGATACAATTTCTGTGTCTGTGTGTCTCAGTATTAGTTTACCTACTCACCGTGTTATGTGCCTCCTTTGGTCTGCAACACTACATATGCCAGCTTCTCTAGCTCTTCTCATTTTTCACACTACTTATTTATGCCAGTGGCTACTTAATGAATTTCAAGCAACACGGCATAATTGTCCTATAATGCCGTGTTGCTCTTGTACCACCTGATGCAGTTCGACCTTTTGTATTCCTTTTGTTGTAGTCTGTTTATTTTTGCCATGTTACAAGAAATAAATATGCTGTCATGCCTTATATATACATTTATCTAGAAATGGGAGCTTTAAATATTGATAATTTCTTTGATTTGTAAATATGGAGAGTAGTGATTAAGGCCAGTATGGTTATACTGTACTGTGCATTTACACTTTGTCAAGAGAGACTGTGTAACCTCAGTAAATATATTAATTTTATTTCAAACAAAATGGTTTTTTTATAATAGCCATCATCAATAAGGAAAATCCCTATTTTAGTTAATTATGTTGTTCTCATACAAATATGAACATTCACACTTCAGAAAAAATAGAAGGCTGCTGGCTAATCAAGTATTTTCCTTCACTAACACAGTGGTAGAAACCACTCACTGTTTTAATCAATGGCTTTGCAGTTTAATAGGAAGAGCAACCAGCCATGCCTGCTGCCTGAGTTATTCCAGTCTGCTCCTTCCAGCCTCAATCAGAAGCACTGTTTCTCAGGCTTTATCAATAGAGAAACAGACTGCTTTCTCCCAGAGCAGAGCAGATTTTTTCCTTTCCAGATGGGAACCCTCTGCTTTATTATCTATTGGGGTACAATCACAAAGGGTTTGATTTCTTTTCCTTAGTGTTATTTTTCATTACCTTGGGATTCCTCCTCAGAGCTGTTCTCACTTTTCTTATCCTCTGATTTTTTTTGTATCTAATTTGTAAGTAGTCATGCTCTGGGATGGAGGGTGGAAGAGTGTGTCTTGGTTCCTGATTACTGTTCTCACTGTTTTGTTTGTTGAATTGTTTATTTGTTGTTTGATGGTGTTATTGACTGATTTTGCAGTGTTTTGTATTTTGAAATGCTTAATAAAATATATTTAATTAAAAAGAATCGCTGTTTCTATGCTGCAGCCGAGTCTCTACCGGAATCTGCTCCTGCCTCCGTGTTTGTCTCTTGCACCTTTTGTGCTCTGGACTTCTGTTTGGTTTGTGTTTCTCCAGTTTTCTAGGTTAGTATTTTGCTTTATTCCTCCTTGGCTGCAGTTTATGCTTCTCTCTGTTTTTGTCTGCTGCACTCCTGTTCTTCTGTGCTTGTATTTCTTATTGTTTTGTTTCTTTTTGGGGATGCTTTCTAGTTTTCCTAGTATCCTTCAGTCCCCTTGGCTTGCTTTGTGCTATTTAGGCTCCCATGTTGCTGTTTCTCCATATCTTTATCAATCCCTCAGTTCAACTACAATCATTAACTGTTTACACCTGGCACAGTCAGGCAGCCACTCCTTTCTGAGTTCTCTGTTCACTGCAGCAGCTCTACTACCTAGTTTTCTGTTCCTATATATCACCTGCTTCCTTAGCAGTTTCATTTGTTAGTTTTACTGCCTCAGCCTCCTGACTTGCAAAGCATCAACAATTAACACAAAGCTTCCTTATGGATATGGAAGAAATTGCATGCATTCCTCATTCAGTCCAAGTCTGTAACATTTCATTGGATGTTCTAGTTGCCATTCAGTGCCACTATCAGTAATCATGCAGTACTCAGTGAAAACAGTTGCACTCCAACTTATACAATCTCTTATATCCTCGTGCTAACAGTCCTTACATATGCTCTGTTTATTTCATGTGCTTATAGCCATCAGGCTTCACCATGGCCTCCTACTACTCCTTCATTCAGATAAAAGCAGCATCCAGTCTTACTTACATTTTGTTTTTTCCATGCACATGGCTGGCAGGCTTTGCCATGGGCTTCTATTACTCCTGCTTTTGGATGCATGCCAGCCACAAGCATAGTTATGGCTCAGGGCTCTGCCCTAAGCCAACAGTCTTGCTCTGCCCCATGAAGTTTGCATCTTTCCGTAGGTCCCCAATGGGTGGGGTCCTTCTTTCTGCCCTCAGGTGAGAATGTCCTACACTCAGAAGGAAGCCTCTACAATGCAGATTGACTCAGCAGTACCTCTTGATGCAGCATTTAAGACTTCAGATGCCAGAGAGTGTGGCCTCTATATCCAAAAGGGCTCCTTTGACTATGTAGGCAACATCTGCAGCACCTTAAAAGCTATTCCCATACAGTCACCTAAGGTTCTCCTGGTCTCCATCTCCTTCCTTCCTCTACCTCTAAAGGGCGAAGATCACGTGTCTCCAACTTTTAGCCCTCAAGGGTTACTCATATAACCTACCCTTAATGGGTTTGGCTTTTCTCAGGCCTCCTTGCATGGAGGCCAGGTGGGTGTCTTTCAGGAGTTGTTGCTCTCTCCTCCTTCTGTCTAGGGGCTAGAGTGAGCCTTAGTGAAGGGCTTCTTATTTAACTGCTGAGTTTGCTTGCAGCACCCCATGACTTTCCTGTTAGAGGGATATAGGAGAGCCTTCCTAAAATCTTCCTCTGAATTAGGTCTCTAAATTGCAGTAACTGAGCCATCACTAATTTATCCCAAGCCTGGAGGGAAGGCAACCAAAGCTTTGGAACATAAGAGGTTTCTACATAGGAAGGTTTTCCTTTTCTCCATGCCAAAGGTCATAAAACATAGGTGGTCTTAACATCAGGTAGATTTCCACAGTGAGCCGAGGTTGGATGGTGGCCCACCTCCCATTTGCAATTTCCCTCTCCTTATAGAATTCATGCCTCTTGTGCTGTCATTCCCAGTATCTTTCAGTCATTGCTCAAGTCAGTATATGTCTGTTTCAGTCATCACTGCTGCTATCACTCCTTCCTCATGCATCATTTGTGTCTCTACTTGCTGCTCAGTACTTTTGGGGGATTCTTCCTAAGGTACCTTTAACCAAAAAGTATTTGTTCCATGGCTTCTTCTAGGGATGGAACCCTCTCAAAAGGTTCCTTTGCCTTTACAGAACCCTGCCAGGGTGGTAGGTCCCTGTGGAACAGAGTCCAAACAGCCAAAGTATTCCTGTTACAATCAGCAACATATTCATTCAAATACCTTCAGATTATCAACAAAGTTGCACAAGCATAACTTCTCATTAAGTTGCATAAGCCCATTGAATTCAAGGTATTTGTCTGCATGAAGATACAAACACAGCTGACAGACAGGACTTGCTCTTGATGTTTGTGTCACATGTCCACTGTTCATTGAGTAAAGTAAGTCCTTCTCATACAATATTTCCTTAAATCTTCTACCATTTACTGACTTTGTGTGTCCACTTAGATTTGTGCAACTTGAAGAACTGTATTTGGTATGATTCTGATATCCTTTAATACATATGAACACTATAGTGATGACACTCTTGAGTCCCTTCTTTCTGTGAAGAATAGTCTCGGTTCAGCCAGTAATCCATGTTTTACAGGCCTCCAATAACCAAGACTGCTGTCATCTTCATATATGGAGATCAATTTGTTTACTTATTAACTCCAGATGGCCAGTGAACTGTAGAGGAGCATAACAATATCTCCAGATTTGCATATAAAGTTTCTCTTGATACATGCCAGGACTTTTTTTGCATTATTAGCTGCTGCATGGTACTGCTGCCATGTTTAAAGTTGCTGCTGATCATTATCCATATATACTGTTGTGGCTTAGATTCAGCAAACTCTTTGTTTTGAGGTAGTATTTGAATTTATGGTCTTCATAACTAGCAATTTTCTTTGCAATTTTCAATCTTGAATTACATCTGCCATTTTTCAGTCAACTTCTAGAGGTCCTTCTATATTTCATTAATGTCCTGCTGAGATTAAACTACCCTTTTCGCTTCTTGTCATCAACAAACCTGACAACCCAGTTACTGGTGCCTGCCTCCAGATTTCTTATAAATATATTGAATAATTTTGTCTCAGTACAGATCCCCATGGGACTCCACTGATCCCTTGTTCTTAAGTAGCTAGATTAACATTAATTATAACCACTTGCTTTCTGTCCTACAACCAATTTCCAATCAACTTACTACACTAGCTGTTATACTTTCTGCAGGTTCCATAACTAGTTTTGTGTGACAAGATGATGGGGCCACTAGTGAGTGTGGCAACATCAAAAGTAAGAAACCTAAGGCCAAAAAGCCCAGATGGTTTGACAAGGAGGTGGCAAACGCAGCTGGGACAAGACAGTAGCCTTTAGAAAGTACATCGCTTACACAGAAGGAGGAGGAGGAGGATAGGTGGACTATGCCACTAAGTCAAGAGTGGCAAGCTGGGCAAAGGGCAAAGGTCATGGGAGAGGTACAGGGAGTTCAGGGGGTTCAGGTGGGTGAGATGGTCTTTTCTGGTATATAAGGGAGAAAAGAAACATAAAGGATGAGATTGTCAGGCTTAATGGAGGGGCCCTGCACCTAGTTGTATCCCCCCAAAAATCACACTGCAAAAGACTTGTTCAGTACGAATCTGTTTTATTCATCAAATAGTTCTGCAAGGTGTGTTTAGGTAGCTTCACCCAGAACTAGCCCTGGCATTTTGAATCACTGGAGTCTTCCTTGGGGGCATGGAATAAAACAGATATATAGAATACCAAGCAATTCTTTTGTGGTGTGAGTTTTTTTGATACAGCTAGAGTGCAGGGCTGTTCTTGGACTTAGTAATTGTACAGTTGGCTGACTGTTTTTGTCCTGCACCAACCCAGCACCAATGAGCTTGCAGACCAAGTTCTTTTAATATTTTAAAAAAGAAGAGAGGGTCTTGGACTGAGGGTAATGAAGAAAAGGAGGGTACGAACAGGTTCTTCTGTTCAGTCTTCACTCAGGAGAAAGATGAACCAGTGCCACAAGGGAGTAGGAGGGAGGGGCCAGAGAGGGAGAAGCCACAGACAGCATACTTCAAGCCTGACAGGGCACTCAAGGAGCCAGGGCTAGAAGGCATGCACCCAAGGGTCCATAGCAACTGTTGAAGGTTCTGGCCAGCCCTGGCAGAACCTAACACCTAGCTGCAGTACAAAATGTGCCTCAGAACAGGAGAATGATGTATGTGGTGTCTCAATTAAAGTGGGCAAAGGGACAAACCAAGGAACTACAAACCCATCAGCATAACCTCAATAGTGGGAAAGCTGATGGAGACCATCCTGAAAGAGAGCCCACTCAGCATTCTGGAGGAAATATGGGCTACAGGATGAAAGGCAAGACAGGTTTGTGTCAGGGAGGTCCTACCAAACTAATCTAATCTATTTCACCAATTGGGTCACTGGGACTGCGGACAAGAGCCAGGCAGTTGATGTCTTGCATCTGGACTTTAGCAAGGCATTTGACCCAGTGCCTTATACCTGTGGGTGGGGGCTAAGCTTATGGATAGGTCAAAGCTGGTTGCAGGATAGAAGCCAAAGGGTGGTAGTAGGTGGAGAATTCCCACAAGAGAGGCTGGTGATCACTGAGATTCCTCAGGGTTCGGTGCTTGTCAGGTGTTGTTTAACACCTTCATAAGAAACATCATGGGAAGATCAAGGGTGAAATCTTCCTGTTGGTGGATGACACCAAGCTCTGGAAGGTGGACATGAAGGAAGGAAGAAAGGAACTCAGGGAGGAGCTGGATAGGCTAGAAAATGGTTTGATATTTTGCAGCTCAGGGTACAATGTTAAAAGTGTAAAGTTATGCACTTGGGGATGAAGAATCCTGGGACCAAATACTGGTTGGATGGCATGCAGATAATCAGGGCAGAGGAAGAAAAGGATCTGGGAGTAATGATCACAAGGACCTGGAAACACTCTGCGTGGATGCTGGGCTATGTAGCCAGGGAATTACCACGAGGAAGTGGAGGTCATTCTGCTGCTGTACAGGTCACTGGTAAGACCACAACTAGGGTAAAGTGTGATGTTTTGTTGCTTTCATCTTAGGATATCAACTTGCTGGAGAGTGTCTAAAGAAGGGCAACCAGGGTTAGCAGGCAGCACCAATGTAGAGAGTCACAAGGTGCTCAACATGTGCTTTCTTGAGGAAAGAAGGGTGAGGGGAAACATGACTGAGACCTTCAAGTATCTTAATGGTATTAACAGGGTCAGCACTGATGGCCTCTTCAACCTTAATGAGAATAAGACCAGTAGGGTACACAGCTAAAGTTGGTGGTGGTGGTGGGGGGTTCATGAGGGAGATGAGGAGGCAATTTTCACCAAGAGGGTGGTGACAAAGTGGAGTGACTTGCCAGGGTGGTAATATCCATACAAATGGTGGCCAGCTTCAAGATGGGGTAGGTCAGGTGAGGGGAAAAGTTGCAGGTAGAAGGGGGTGAGTGAGGAGAAGGGGAAGTTGAGGGAGGTCAAAAAGGGAAATAGAGAGGCAGTAGATCCTTTGCAAATACCTGCAATGCAGTGTTTGTATGCTTGTATGTACAGTGCTGAAGGCTTTGCTGAAGTTGAGATCCACAAAATCCACTGGTTTTCTCTTATAAAGCTTTTGGTAACTTTATCAAAATGTGGTGAGACTGGTCTGCCATAATTACCCCTACAGGATCCATGTTAAGCCAAAAGTGTAAGTTGTGTTCTTAATATGTTCTATAATCCTCAGTCTGCACTACAATCAAGCAATTCTGTTTCCTTGGCATTATTATTATACTGACTGGCCCACAGTTCTCTGGCTACAGCCTCTTTTGGTTTTTGCACAGTGGAGGCCACTGTCTACTCATCAGACACTTATACAGTTCTTTATGGACCATTCAATATTATTGCCAAGTGGACAGATCTATTTTCGCCAGCTTCTCGGATTTGGGGAATATTCCATAAGATCCCAGTGTCTTGTTGCATGTATCATTGTCAGCATCGCTTCAACACCTTCATGTGTCACACATACATATGTCCTGTAAGGTATCCTGTTGTTCATTTGTGAACATTTTGCTATCCAGTATTGTTCCACCTCTTTTTATTTTCTAAAAACACTGATATCTGGACTTCAGTAAGGAATTCACCCAGTGCCACTGGAAGGTTGGGAAGTAAGTTAGTAGGCACAGGGCAGGTAAAGCTGGTGAGACGGTAGAAACTGGCTTCAGGAAGGCAACAGAGGGTGGTGGTGGGTGGGGAGCCTCACACCCAAGGGTAGTGACAAGCGGTGTTCCACAGGGCTCAGTGTTGGGACCAGTGTTGTTTGGGATATTCATTGCAGACATATCATGGGACATCAAGAGCAAGATCAGTCTGTTTGCTGATGATACCAAGGTAGGAGCAGTGGTTGATGACCTAGGGGATGGCAGGGTTGTGGGATGATCTGGCAAAGCTTGAAACCTGGACAGACACCTGGCAGCACGGGTTTAATACCAAAAGTGCAAGGTGCTGCATTTTGGGATGAAGAACGCAAGGAGAAGTTACCAGCTGAGAGGAGTGCAGCTAGCCCAGACAGAGGAGAAGGATCTGGGGTGCTCATTACAGGGTCAATGAACAACTCGACGCAATGTAGGAAGGCAGCTGCAAAGGTCAACAAAATGCTTGGTTGTATTGCAAGGGTATATCCTCGAGGAGTGAGGAGGTGATTCTGCCATGGTTTAGGTCATTAGTTAGACTGCACCTGGAGTACTGTGTGCAGTATTGGTACCGTGATCTGAAGAGGGACATTGTTACTGGAGGGATGCAGTGCAGGTGACAAAGATGATCAAGGGGCTGGGGACTTATCATACGAGAGAAGACTGAGGGAGTTGAACAAAAAGTTGCCAAATAGCTTAGTTGGGAGAGTGTTAGACTGAAGATCTAAAGGTCCCTGGTTCAATCCAGGGTTTTGGCAAGTGTGTTTTCACCTCAATTAATCAATGTAACCTGCTATGTAATATATCACTGCTATATATACATGTTAGAATGCCAAAGCTGAATCTGTACTAACTGCCTTACCATGTTATTGTCCTGTAACTCCAGGGTCGCCCTGAAAAGGACCTCCAGGGCCCAGTGGCCTACCCGTCATCAAAATTCAATAAATAATTGTACTCACTGGAGGAGAGGAGGGACAGGGGGACATGATTGAAACCTTAAGTACATGAAAGGAATAAACAAGACAGGTACAGAGGGCTGTTCAAAGTAAGGAGGGAGGGACACCAGGGGCCATGATATGAGACTGGAGGAGGAAGATTCAGGAGAGAGATGAGAGACACTTTTTACAGCGATGGTAGTGGCTGGGTGGAATGAGTTACCTGCAGAAGTGGTATCCAGTAGAACAGTGGACTGCTTCAAAAGGATATGGGACAGGACAAGGGAGGTGTTAATGAAGGGAAGGGTGAAAGGGACTGGCAGCTACAGAATAAGGGTGCTAGCTGCACATTCGAGCAGACTTAATAGACCTCTAGGCTGTTATCTGCTGGTAAATTTCATATGTTCAGTATGATGCAAAATACGAAGTCAATCAGTCAGCCATCTGTTTATCCTTGTTTATTATGTCACCACTTTCCAGCTCCTTGAATGGTTCAACAGGTGTCTGTGTTTTCCTCTTTAATAAATATCTCAGAATAACATTTGACTATTGGATCTGACTTCAGGGTTAACTGTTCCTGTAACATTTGCCCATATCTGTACTATCCGTCCTGTCAAAACTCCTGAAAAATCACAATGTCCAAATCAGAGAACACTTGGAGTCACTTGATCTATTAAACCCGCACAACCGGTTCAGAATCAAACACAGCACTGTAACTGCACTTGCAAAGGTAACTTCAGACTGGCAAATCGACTGGATTCGGAGAAATATGTGTTTGCCCTTTTCTTGATCTTAATAAGGCCTTCCACACTATGGATCACAACATTTTGCTCGTAGCCTTGAGCAATATTGGACTCGATAGTTCAGCAATCAAATGGTTCTCCAACTACCTTACCAACAGATTACAAAGGTCAAAGCTGCAGGTGATCTGTCTCCTCAAAAATGCTTCTAAGAGGTGTTCCCTAAGGCTTTATACTAGGCACAATCCTCTTTTGCTATCTACATCGATAACCTGGATTCACATCTCCACTCAGCTAATATCCATCTATTTGTAGATCGACACCATACTATATACCATAAATTCCTCCTTGATATGGCCATGAGAGTTTACAGCAAGACTTTATCACCCTCAGAATAATCTCATCAGACACAAACTGTTCCTCAATGCCAAAAGACTAAAGCTATATCCTCTCCCCAAAGCTAGCCCCCAGACCATCGCAGCACACCCCAGATCCTAACACTACTAGATGAACCTTTGAAATAGTTGAAACCTTTAAATATCTTGGGTTCTGGCTGGATAATAAGCTTAACTTTCTACACCTTCTGAATGAAGTCTCAAGAAATTAAGACAACGGCTAGGCTTATTTTATCAGATTAAACATCTGTTCACCCCAGAAGCCAGAAAGAGGCTAGTACAAACTACATTCTTAACCATATTGGACTACTACTACTTTCTCTACATGCATTGCCCTGCAGCAGTGCTCAACAAACTGACACGCTCTACCACAGGGCCCTAGATTCATCTTCAATCTACCTCTTCGCAGTCATCACTGCCTACTGTACTAGGAATCAGGGTGGCCTTCACCTCTGCTAGGAGTAAAAATGCCCTACTTTGGCTTCATAGAGCACTATCCAATAATCTGCCTACTTACATCGCAAGTCTCTTCACATGGGCCAAGGGATCACATGGCTTGAGATGTTTCTCCTTACTCTGCTTCCAGATTCCTAAAGTGAACACAGCATATGGGTGGCTGCCATCAACTTCTCACTCCTGTCGTTATGAAATACCATGCAAAACTGCCTAAAACTCATCTCACTCCCAGGCATATTCTCATTTAAAGCTTCATTAACCATATTGTTGTCGGAAGCCTGCAACTGTTTTCATAGACACTGATCAATCTACATCATGCTCCTCTTACAAATTTTGCAGCTAATTGTCGATTAAGATTCCTCCCTATTAAGGTTGCTCTAGCTCTCTTAATTCATTCTTGGCCTTCTTATTCTGCTCAGCTACCTCTATCATGCCTAGTTTCTCTTAGCTGCCCTCCCTCTCCCATTCTTACCATCTCTACCTTACTATTGTCCTTAGAGTGACTAGGATTCTTGCTCCCTACTTCCTACATATCTTTGTCTAAATTATATGTGTTCACCATATTTGACAATCACTTGATATTGGCCTCCTGTGGTTCACCTGTATATGTATTACATTTTGTACTACCCTATTGGAGTTATGCTTGTTCTGATTTGCAACTTACTATTGTACAATGGTTTCTACATTTTTTTTTTCTTTGTTACTTCCTTAACTCATCTGTATTTTTCCTTGTACTAAACTGCAATGTATTATTGCCCAGGACCACCTTGAAAATGAGCTTGCTCAATGGTGTATATGCCTGGTTAAATAAAGTGATTGATTGACTTGCTTTGTATCCCTGATCCTGTGGTTTCACTCTCAGAGTTTGTCCTTATGGAGCTGTTTATTTTCCCTGGTGCCTTGCAACTTATTTTTCTTGATGCTTCTTTTCTTTGATTCCCCAACTAAGTTTTATTTTCCTACTGTTGTACTTCCTTCTCTGTGGGAAACATTCTTGTTCAAGATGTCCAAATGAATGTTAAGGGTGCCCCATTGTTGATAAACACTTACCCATAAACTTACTTTTCCTATGGCCCTGTGTTATGAATTTCCTCATTTTTCCAAATATACCTTGTGCAGAAGCAGTATGAGTCCCTTTCTTTTCTTTTTCTATTTTTATACTTTTGTTATTTTATATATCAGGTTAAATATATAGTATACACATATGCTGAATATTATTACAAAAAATACAAATTCCATTATATCAAATATTTCACAGCAATGACATGTATAGCATTAATGTACGACCTATGAGAGATGGGAAAGTTCCAGTTACTAAAGATTTACAAAACAAATATGAGTTATGGATGAAACTCACATCCACAATACCTATACAGTTGGCCACAATACCTGTACATCTGGCTAAATTTGCCCTGAAAGAGTACAATTATCATTACTTCTCGAGAGGAAAATTACTAAAGTTTTTCTGGTCATGGAACATATATACAAACTCATACATATTTACATATTTAACTTGAATATAGAAGACTAATTTTCATTTTAGTGAAAAAACTAATACATTTTCAGGCATTCTTTCACTCTGCATATATTTCAATGGGCCTACGCCACCAGAGTAGTGTGTGTTATGATTGTGCTACTGTAATAACTGGTAGGCCATTCGGACTCTCTATTCCATGGTGAATTATCACCCTTTAGGAGTACTGAAGGCAAGGAACCTCAATGATGGTTCCACCCCTAGATCTGCTGCAGGAAAGATTCCTTGGCTAAAGATACCTTAGGAAAGAGCCCCACAAGGAGAGGTCTGCCACTGAAGGAGGAGGGGAGGATGGTGGGCAAGAAAAGTGCTTCAGAATGAAGCTGGGAGGAACTGCTTATATAGCTCAGGAAGTGGGTATGACTGGTTGCTCACCCTATTGAACTACAGGCATAGCCTTTAATTCAATAGGCCTACACAACCAGAGTAGTGTTAAGCTTGTGCAACTGTGATAACTGTTTGGCTTTTCACACTCTCTGTTCCACAGGAATTATCACCCTGTAGGGGTACTGAAGGCAAGGAATCCTCGAAGAGGGTTCCACCCCCAGAGGTGCATAGGAAAGATTCCCTTGGCTAAAGGTACCTTAGGATGGAGCCCCAAAAAGAACATTGAGCAATAAACGCTGACTATGAGATAGAGAAGCAGATTGATAGCGACAAGACAGCCTGATGAAACACAAATGAGCTGCACAGTTTGTCAGGATTGCACTGACAAAATGGATTGCACTAATGACATCAGGATACATAGATACATAGACACTGTCAGGAGATAAGGAATGGTAGCCCACCCAGTCTGCCTATTTGAGCTTGTAAATTCCTTTATGTTTTTCTAGAATTCAGTTGCCCTCACCCTTGACCTCCAGAATTCACTTATGTCTATCCCATGCATTCTTAAATCCTTGATTGTTTCAGCCCCCACCACATCCTCTGGCAGGGTATTCCACTTGTCCACCACCCTTTCTGTGAAGAAATTTTCCTCATGTCTCTTCTGAATTGCCCTCCTTCCAACTTCATCCCATGCCCTTAGTCCTGGAACATCTTTTCACTTGAAAATAGTGCATCCTTGCACCCTGTTCCTCCCTGTAAGATACTTGCATGTCTTTATAATATCCTCTCTCCCTCTCCTACAGGGAGTACATATTCAAATCCTTCAAACCTCTCCTCATAGGACTTTTGATGCAATCCCTGTACCATCTTTGTTGCCCTCCTCTGAACCTTCTCTACCGTGTCTGTGTCCCACGTAGGTAAGGTCTCCAGAACTGTACACTGTACTCCTGGTGAGGCCTCACTAGTGTCTTGCATAGTGGAATTATGACCTTCCTTTTCCTGCTGGTGATGCCCTTGTCTATGCATCCCAGCAATCTATTTGCTTTACCTGCTGCCTTGTCACATCATGTTCTCTACCTTGAGGTCATCAAAGATAATAACCCAAGGTCCCTTTCCTGTTTGGTGCACGCTATATCCTCACCTCCCCCAACTGATATGTTGTTCCAGGGCTTTTGTGCCCTATATGCATTATCTTGCACTTTTGCATTGAATTTCAACTGTCAAACCTTGACCATTCTTCAAGTTTGTGCAGGTCCTTCCTCATTCTGTCTACACTCTCTGGCATGTCCACTCTGTTACAGAGCTTTGTGTCATCCACAAACAGGGAAATTCTGCCTTCTAGGTTCTGTGCAATGTCACTGATGAAGATGTTGAACAGGACCGTCCCAGCACTGATCCCTTTGGTACCCACTGGTCACTCTTTCCTCTGTGGAGTGACAGCCATTTACTCCACCCTCTCTGTGCTGCTGCCCAGCCAATTACTCACCCACAGCACTACTGTCCTGCCCACCCCATTTTCTCCAGTTTGTTTAATAGCCTTCTATGTGGCACAGTGTCAAAGGCCTTGCTGAAGTCCAGACAGGCCTCATCCACTGCCCTCCCTGATCCACCTCCCTTCACCCAGTCGAAAAATTCAATGAGGTTGGTCTGGCATATCATCCCCACTCCCAGTGAAACCATGCTGCCTTGGGTCCTGTAGTCCATTGGCAACAAGATGTTCCACTAATCTCTCCTTTAGTAGTAATTCCATGATCTTCCCCACTACCGTGGTCAGGCTGACTGGTCTGTAGTTCTCACTTCCTGTTTGTTCCCGCTTTTGTATAAGGGGACTACATCTGCTGTCCTTCAGTCTTTGGGTACCTCCCTACCAGTGATTAGCTAAACAGGATTGGCAGAGGTTCAGCCACCACCTCTTAGTTCCTTTAGGACCTTGGGGTGCATCCAATCTGTCCCCACTGCTTTATTGACTCTTATTTCTTCCAGTTCCTTTAGGATCCTTTCCCATATAAAGGGACTTCTGTCCATTTTTGTGCTGTTCCTACTCCTTGTACTTCCTTCAGGTACATTACCCTCCTCTTCCTCAGTAAAGACTGAGGAGAAATATCTGTTTAGTATACCAGCTTTACTGTTGTCATCCTCCACACAGCCTCCGTCCTCCCCTGCAGTCTCACTATCCCTCCCATTGCCCTTCTTTCTTCACTTATATACCTGTAAAAGGTTTTGTCCCCTCTACCCACTGATTTTGTGATGCGCTCTTCTGTCTGAGCTTTGGCTTCCTTACTGACCTCCTGCCTCCCTTTGCTTCTCCTGGTACTTCTCCTATCCCCTTCTGCCTGTGTCTTTTGTATTGCCTGAATGCAATCTTTTTGGCTTTTTCCGCTACCTCCTTGAAACCATAATGGCTTCCTCTTCCTTTTCCCCTTGCTAACCTACTTAATGCATAATTCTGTTGCTTTGTAATCCCTGTTTGAAATATTGCCCACTGTTCATCCACCCCTGATTCCCTCCCTATTCCCATTAGTGCCTCTTTCAATCATGTCCTCATTTTCCCAAAGTCTGCCCTCCTAAAATCTAGGATACGTGTTTTTGTGTGGTTTGAATTTGCTCCATCTGTGATTTCAAATCACAGTGATCAGTGGTCACTGTTCCCAGGTGCTCCCCACTATTATTCCCTATCACACTGTCCCAGTTTGAGAGAGGGAACAGTGAGTAGGGCCCCATCCATCTCCATCCAACAGCAGAAACCAACCTAGGAAAACTAGGGAATATACCATAAACAACTAACTACATATTATGACCTTTGGCATGGAGGAGAGGAGAGGAAAAAACCTTTAAAAGGAGGAAACTCTGGGGATCCAAGGCCTAGGTCACCTTCCCTCCAGGCTAGGGCAGTTTATTTAGTGATGGTTCTGCTGCTGCAATTTAGAACACCAGTGAAAGGAGGAAATATTTCAATTGTGGAAAGCTCTCACAACCCTCTAATGGGAATGCTGTGAAGGGTTGTGAGAGGCTCTGCAACAACAGGTACTCTGAAGTGAGACCAGACCCCCAAGGTGGGAGGAGGAGAGTGACAACTGCTGAGGCACTCAGACGGCCTACCAACTCAAAACAAATCAGGTGAGAGGGCATGGCTTGAGCCTGAAGGAAATGGCTGCTTGATCCCTAGTGCTCTGTCTACCCTGACAATTATCCAGGATAACTCACTTCAAACTGTCCCTCAGTTTCCACAAACCACACTGTTACAACCAGCTAAACTTACCATTTTGGGAAAGGTAACTCTCATTCTTGAACTCCTTAAGGCACTGGAGATCAAAGTTTCTTCTTGTTTCCATGAGGTCAGGCCTAAGGGTAGGCGGATCCTTGACATGGCAGTAGCAGCTGCACAGACTGGAGACTCCAACCTGTTGGAGACAAGAGGGATGTTTATGGAGTTGCTCAGAAAATGAACAAGTTGGAGACAGCAGCACAAATCAATGCCTCGGACATTGTCGACTTTGTCTCAGTGCACCAGTGTCACGGAGCAGCATCTAGCGGATCATGAAGAATTGATTCACCACATGGACATGAAACTCTGTGGCCAGGATAAAACACTTCATCTGCTCTGGAATCATGTTGAGGATCTTGAAAACTGAGGCCGCCGAAACAATCTCCAACTGGTTGGTTTTCCAGAGGGCTGCGAGGACCAAGACTGTATTGCTTTTCCAGCAGGAGCTCCTGAATATTGGGCTGGCAAGGGACAGGCTCATTGAAATTAACCAGGCTCACAGATCTTTAGCCCTGAGGCCTGTAGCAGGAGTGGACTCACATAATCTTGGCGACTTCCTCCGTTTCTATGACTGGGAGGCTATTTTGATGGGGGCCAGAGCCCAAGGTCCTTTAAACTGGAAGGGGAGACAATTCAAATACTGTAGAATTGATTTATTTTGCTGTAAAAAAGTCTTACTATGTTCGCTGTAGAAAGAGACCTGCTAAAATAATTTAACAGCTAAGTTTGATGCTGTGTCATAGTCATTGTAAGGAAGTACAGGACAGCAGACTTTAACTGCAGCTAACAAGTTGCATAGGCTTGAACCGCTAAATTAAATGAAAGCGTGATTTGTAGTTCTTCAGTATTGCTGATTTCTACCAAGAGCTATCGGCCAGCAGGCATGCCTTCATGCTTTCCTGGATGGCCTGCACTGAAATGGGCCTTGAGTATTCTCTCTGCTACCGGCCACATTGAGGGTCCTAATCAATGGGACCCCCAAACCTTTGATTCTCCTGAGGCAGCAGAGTGGTTCCTGGCAATATATGCCCCTAATCTCAACTGGGGCAAGCTAGACAACCCCCTAAATGGGGCCGCCATCTAAGCACTCCAACTGCATGGACTGTACAGCCCAGGAGGCCTCATGTGTGCCCCAACCTCTAAGGTGCCATCCATTTCCAATCAGCACCACAAGTCAGAAGAGGCATGGGTCCCAGCTCTTAAATCCCAATGTTGCAACAGGCAAAAGAGGCCTCCAAGGCTCACACCTTGACAAGTCACCAGGCTCCAATCTTCGAGCTGTAGTCAGGACTCTGGAGAGTTATCAGAAACACTGGACTACCCACCTGGCTCCAACTGTTTCTGTGCCTCAGGAACTTGCTGGACAAGGACTCTCCAAAGGCAGTGCTCGTGAATGCAGAGGTGGATCCTGCAGGCAGCACAGCTCCGATTCCAGCTCTTCCAACATCCTGGGCCAAGACAGCCTTGGGAGAAGAGGAGAGTGATAGAGAGCCCAGTCCACTGGAGGACTGTACTGTGCAGGACTGCATTGGTCCTTCTCTTACCAGCTGAAATGCCACCCGCTCTGGCTGGTGAATGAATGAAATGGAGTGAAGGTCGTTGCCTCCACATACCAAACTTGTGTTTTTGAGAGGTGATTAATATAGGTATGGGGTAACGGGGAGGGGTGTTTTAATGTGGCAAGGCTGTTTGTTTAGCCTAACCCCCTGAGAGTAGGATATGTCTGTATGTGGGCGCTGCCATCTTGTGTTATGGCAAGATAGCCCTGTGTTTCAGTTCTTAAGGTTACAATACCCCAGTTGGTAATCTTATTGGGCTCTATATGTGATACGAGTGGAGTGGCTACACCAATATCTGGGTCATATAGCCATTCCACACCCACTGCACTCCCCATGCCAAAGGGGTGTGTGCAGGACCATCGCATCCAATCCTTCCAGTCCACGGACCGCACTGTACCGGGGTGGGCTGGGCATACTAGCACTATGCGCCATGTGCAAAGGCTCACAGTGCTGGCCACGGGAGGTGAAGGGGGTGCAGTGTACACCAGGGAGAACCCTGCCATAAGTTCCCTACATGTTCTGTGCACATGGCAGCCCTTCCCCATATGTCTGCAGGCACCCCCACCCCTGCACAGTGTCCTGAACACGATGCTGGCAGGTGCCACCTGAGCCATCCTTGGGACCCCGATCAGATCCCATACATCCCCTCATGAACACCTGGCAGCCTGGTGCCCTGTGTTCTGTAGTTCCTGTGAAGGACAGTGCCCCACTCACCCCTATGCCTGTGGCACCATCATCTCCCCACTCCCCAAGATCACAGTCAAGCATGGCAGTGCCCTAGGGATGGCGGTGGCACTGCCCTCCTCTCACCCCTCTGCTGCCAGCCATTGGACATCCATGGCGTGTGCCAACTCATACCCACCATGTGAGGGGATCCACTGAGCCACTCGGTCATGGCATCCAATTGGATGCCTGGCTGGACCTGGCACTTGACCTCGCTGCACCATGGAGTCCAGTGCAACAGGGTGGCGGGCCATGGACAGGTGGACGGTGGTCAAGAATGCCGCTGGTGCACATCTGTCCACAGGTGCAGAGCTCTGCGGGTGGTAACGTGCTTCCAACACATATTACCCACCCATTAGTGCATAGGGCCCATTATGCTGGTATTGTTTGTTGGTTCAAGTTTGGTCCAAAGAGGTAGCCTTGTTAAGTGTTGGCTCATGCAGAGCACAAACAGCTTTGTGAAGCATGGATGGGAATGAGGACTGGGAGGTAATCTGGCACTGTGGCTCACTGGCAATGGGAGTATATGAGCCCACGCATTCCAGATTGGATGAGCTCATTTGCTTCCATGTGGAGATGCCCTAATCCAGAGCTATTATGAAACACTGCATCATCCTTTAAAGGTGTACCACAGGCCACCAATACCACAGCCCATAGCATGCTTGAGCCGACCATTCTCTTGACTGGACCAACAAGAAGAAGCTGTATATGCAGTTGTGGGGGAGGGAGAAGGGGAGGAATGGAAGGGTGGAGAGCTATAGGATGGTGCTGCTAAGTGGATGCAAGGTTAGAAACACCCCAGTGACCGACACCTACATCTGGGCTAATGTTAGTCGATGGAATGGTGTCTGCTGGTCTATATGGTAAGGAAGGGAGGGGAAGGATTCATTTAGTTTACGTTCATATTTTGTTACTTCATTCTATCATATGTGTTATAGGAATTCAAGTGTGCATGACAGTTGATAGATATGTGATCAGGCACCCAAGAATGCAGGACGGGATTTGGGGGTCTAGCCAGATGGAACAATGGGGCATAAGGAATATGTTATTGTATAACATTATAGATGGAGGTTAGAATGGCATCATGGAACATCAGGGGGCTCAATTATCCTAGTAAAGAAAAAAGTTCTCCTGCATCTTATGAGAATTAGTCCACAGACAGTGTTCCTGCAAGAAACTAAACTTTCCTCAGGGAAGCTCTGAAATTGAAACAGGATTGGTAGGTGGAGCTACATAGTATTTCCCTCACATAAAAGAGGGTATCTATTTTGTCCATAAAGACCTGGTCTGAAGATGGGCAGACGATGTCAGATAAAGAGGGAGATGGCTGATGGTGGAGATGACTACTCCCCAAGGGTATTCTAATTTTCATGAATGTATATGCACCTAATCAGGACATACCAGATTTGTTTCACCAGGTTAACCAAAGCTTATCAGACTTCAATGTGAGTAAATGCCAGGTGGTTGTAGGTGGGGATTTTAACCTTACACTGGACTATGCAGTGATAGAAGCTGAGGACAGAGAACCACAAGACAGGCAGTTCTTGCAACCAACAGATTGATGGATGAGCATACCTTTTGGATGCCTGGTGCACCAAACACCAGGGCTCAGAGACTATACCTGCTTCTCGGCTGTTCATGGCATATCTAGCAGAATAGACTTGTTGCTCCTATTCAGATCAGTGTATGAGATGGTGGCCAAGGTGCGAACACATCAGATCATAATTTCTGACCATGCACCTTTGGAAATATGCCTAAACTGGGGCACCTTAGAACCCAGAACTTCATCCTGGAGGCTAGACATCCTGCTACTAGAGGACCCTCAGTTTCAGAAGTGACTTAAAGAAGAGGTCCAAGAATATTGGGAGAATAATTACAACTGAAGGCTTGATCAGCCTCTGGGAGGCCTTTAAAGCCACTATCAGAGGCAGAATCATAGCTTTACATGAACTAGGAATAAAAAGACAGGCTGCCCAGGCCACCCTAGAGCATGACCTAACAGCTCTGGAAACCCAATACAAGAGTTTTGCGAAATAAACCCACCCAAAAGCTCTCTCAGCACAACTTACCAGCACAGAAGTACAGTTGGATACCCATTTGTCTAGACAGGCTGAGTTCAACTTACAGAGGGTAAAGCACATACTTGGAGGGTGGGAAAAACCAGCAAACTCTTGACCTACCACCTGAAAAGTAGGCAGGCAGCCAGAACCATCCTGACCCTAAAGGACAAGACTGTACCACCTTGTACTCATCTGCCAGCATTAACCAGATCATGGTGAGATTCTATGAGAACATGTATGCTTCCCCTCCCTCCAGAGACGGACAGAATAGGATCCTTTATGGATGACCTTCCGATACCTCGCCTAGGGGCCACACTATCGCCAAGTTAGAAGCCCCTGACAGAGGCAGAAATAGCCTCAGCCATTAAAACCATGAACCCAAAGAAATCACTGGGCAGAGATGGGCTCCCTGCTGACTTCTACAAGTTTTGGGTCTCAAAGTTGAGACATTTTACTCAGAGCCTTCACCACTCCTTGACAGCTGGGTCCCTGCCACTGACACTCAGAGAGGCTGTGATAACTGTACTCCTAAGAAGGGGAAGAACTCACTGATCCTGGGGGCTACAGTCCGATTTCCCTTATTAACACTGATGCTAAAATCCTGTCAAAGGTCCTAGTTGACCACCTGGATGAGCTTCTCCCAGTGTTGATACACCCGAGCCAAGCTGGCTTTCCATCAAGGTGCAAGTGGATCTGACCATCATAGAAGTCTGGCCTCAAAGGAGGCAGTATCACACAGTGGTTTAAGGCTCTGAGCTGCAAACCTGGAGACCTGGGTTTGAATCCCACAACCCTTACTTGCATACTGTGTGGACCCTGAGCAAGTCACTTAACTTCCTTGTGCTCCCAGGTCACACCTGTAAACAAGTTTTCAGCTAAGTGTGTCTCTCCTGGTTAAAAAATCATGCATCTCACAAAAAGACTATCCCTGTCAGTGGCTGTAGTGATAAACTTGAAAAGCCTTCAACAGTGTTGAATGGTCATTCCTGATGCTCACATTAGAGGAAGATGGGTAGGAGACAATTTTCGGCTTGGTGCAACTCGTTGTACAGATCCCCTTGGTCTTGATCCATACAAACAGGACAGTAACCCCCTCACTTAAATTGCATAGAGGCACCCGGCAGAGCTGCCCTTATCACCCCTACTATTTGTCCTTGCCATGGAGCCACTGGCTATTTTCATTAGAGAAGCAGAGGGTATAGAGGGATTCGGGTAGGAGACAAGGCTTTTAAGACCTTCCTGTACACTGACAATCTTTAGTCACCATGACATATACCCCCAGGTTCTGCAGGAGATTCTACAGATCCTTAGAAGATTGTCAATCAGACCAAAACAGAGGTTCTCCCCTCAACAAAGTGAGCCAGAGTCAAGATTTAACATCCCTATGATGGTCCCCTGAAATACTCAAATATCTGAGGGTAATCATTTACCCCAACCCTACGATGCAGAATAAGGCCAACTTTGGATCCCTGCTTTCTCAGAGGAAACTTAGATCAGTGGAAATGATTCAGGCTATCCCTGGCAGGGAAGATAGACTCAATTAAGCTTATGTCAGTGCCTCAGGTCCTATATCTCCCCTAGCCCACACCCCAATGGAAATTCCCCAGAAATGGTTCCAGAAGAAAGACTCAATGATAGGGGACACTTATGGGAAGGACACCCCACTTCAGTTGACAGAACCTAAGACAGCACTGAAGCTGGGGAGGAGCTGGAGGCTACCCTGGTTTCAAGGTTACCATCTGGCATTTCTCACAGCTCAAACTTTAAAATGGTTTACATGTTCCAGTACTGTTGTGTCTCTGTGGATGGGCTTGTAGTTGAAGGTCATAGGGTCCCTCTCACCTGCCATAGTGCTTTACACAACCAGGAAACTCAATGCGAAATATCCTCCCCGATCTTGCAGTCCATCAAGGCCTGGAAAAAGTACACACAATTTGCAATTTTCCAACCCCTTGGATGCACAACCAATTTGGGGCAACCCATCAGTGACCATAGATGGTTCCCCATCCATTGGAAACTGTGGGACACCCAAGGCATTTGGTAAATAAAAGACTTGCTGTTGCCAAGCACTACATCCATGGATAACTTCCAAGCTCTTGCAGAGCAATATCACCTCCCTGTACCACTTCTGGAGATATCTACAAATTAGGGATGCAATCAAAAAGGCCGGTATCAGCAGGGGTTGAAAACACCTCTGGCGGGTCCCTTTCCCACTTACAGCCTGGCTACAACTCAGTAAGGTGGGGTCCAGCAGAATTTATCAGGCCACAAGAGATGCCCACCCTGATCCCTCCAGACAGGCCAAGGCCCAATGAGAACAGGAGTTGGTGAGCACATTTCGGACAGACAATGGTATACTACTGGCTCAGGATCCACCATGCCTGCAGGGATGGCAGAATCCATTTAATAATGAACAAAACCTTGCACAGGTGATATTTCATACTGGCCAATCTAAAACAGCTGGGTTTAATGCCGGCTTACACCTGTTGGAGATGCGGACTCTGGCGCAACTTGCATCACATCTTGTGGTCGTGTCTCGAATCCAGCATTTCTGGGGCCAGGTGGCAGGCATGACACAGGAAGTATTACCCTGAACCTGGATCAATGCCCCTATTCATTTTAGGGTGTTCCCCAAAACCACCCACAAAACAGACCCTGGTGCACTCTGGCTCACTGTAATGGGAGCTGCAGCCAAGCAGCTACTTCTCGGAGATGGCACACCATGGAATGCTCCTCTCTGACTGAACTGCTCAGATTCTTAGCTCAAGTAGCCCCATATGAGAGATTATCCAATTTGCAATAGGGTCTATGGTAAGTATGACCACATATGGGGCCCTTTTTGAATTCTGCATACTTTCATAACATGCAGTGAAGGCCCTGACATGCTTAACCCCATTCTCCTGGCAGCCACTGGTTGTACAAGCACATATGTCTACAGGAAGGATCAGTTGTGTATCAACTGAAGTTAGCAATTAGCAGCAGTGAACAAAGTGCATGCTGTATTGCAAATAAGTTCATGCTGTAGTCTGATGTGTCTGTAAATTCTCTTATAAGTAGGCCCCATTAATAGGGTCAGGCATTTGTCTGTTTTATATCTGTTGGATACTGTTGTGTACATTATAAAAATAAAAGTTTTCAACTTAAAAAAATCAGGTGAACCAGAGGTGGTCGTAGGCAGAATAGCTTTCAAAGGTGCCATGGTGATGCCATAGCCAAAGGAGTATTCTTGGGCTGTAAAGGCTCCACACCCTCAGCAGCTGAAGTCTTAAATTCTGCATCAAGAGGTGCACCATATGACTGTAAGCTAAAGCTCTGCCCATAGTGAGGCCATTCCCACTATAGGCCAGATGAGAAGCACCCACCCTGAGGTTCACATGCTCAAAATACAGACTTCATGAGTGCAGAGCAAGACTATCAGCTTACTGGGTGAGCCCCAAGCCAGAAAAGATAATGGACATGTTTGGCATGCCTCCGATTTATTAATGAGAGCATGAATCAACTTTGACTGCTAGATAGGAGGAGGCCAGATGAAGCCAGCGGCCGTAGATTAGGTAACAGATTATCGATGAGGAAACCAGGCAGAGCCAGCGGCTGTATATATTGATGAGGAGGCAGGCCTTGAAAGACTGCTAGCTAACTCTGAAACCATGAGAACTGCCAAAACGAGGCCTGGATGATGCAGGATGCAGTGTGAACCAGCATTTGGTGGTTTGATAGTAGTAGCAATCAATGGAAAACAAGCCAGCCAATTCCTTTAGAGAAGCAAAATTGATGGTGGCATAGAGGATAGGTGTTTAGGCAGTGAGAGGCTGTGATGCCAGTGACTGAATCAATGAGATTAATTGTAGTGAGTCAATGAGGTTTAGCAGGTAGGGAGATACATAGCAGGATTTGAAACAGCATTTGCAACAGCAATAAAATGGGCAGCACATAGGTAAGCTATATTATGTGATGCTTGGCCAACCAGTTACATATAGAGCAAATCATAGTTAACATATAAAAGCGTTTGATGCTATGGTTTCAGCATGAATAGAGAATTGATATGATTGTATGAATAGTGAATTGATATGATTGGCATGAATACCTTAAATGCCATTAAGGTGGAGATAGGTTATTCCAGTAAACAGTATTCAGCACAGTAATGGAATGCAGTGAACATCTGAAGGCAGTGTAGAATGCGAGGTTAATGATTTATGCATGGATAACTGAAAGCAGGGCAAAATCACATAGCTTACATAAAGCATGCTCCTGCTACTCGGCCATGATTCCCCACTGTGACATCACAGTCCCCGTCATGGGAATAACAGGAAGCCACAGCTGAGCACCATGAGACCAAAAGCACTGTAATGTTGATATGGTAGGAACCTCCAAAATAGAGGTGCTTTTACTGACAAGGTCATAGTTTAGAACACAGCCAAATGCTAGCAAGCTAAGGAGGCAGTAGAGCAGCAATAAACTGCAGCAGAGCTACAGAACATGGAGTGGTAGCTAGCTTTGCAGAGTTAGCCAGGAACAGGTGCAAATAATTAAGCTGGAAGCACAGGAGACAGCAAAGAAACAGCAATGGAGCTGAAGAATACAATAACAATTGCAGGAAAACTGAGGATTGTTAGGAAGGAGATCAGAAGGCCGAGTTGAAGCATACAGGTAACACTGCAGTGAACTTGAGGGCTTGCAAAGTCTGGTACGTAAATGGAGCCTGGACCACAGGCACAGGGTAGCTTAAGGTAAGGAAAAGAAAAAGGTAAGGAAAACCTGAAGCACAACAAAACAATGTATACACAGGGCACTAGAAAACTAGAAAGCCCAAAAGAAACAAACAAAGCAAACGCAAGGACAGGGGCATGAAGGAAACAAGCACACAAAGAAAGTTAATAGCAGTGGAGGCAAGCTATACAAATTAAAAGCAGGAGAACACAAAACAGAAGTCCAGCACAAGCAAGCACAGCCCAAAGCACAGCAACATGGGGAACTCCAGCAGGCCCAAGGGAGAAGATTGACAGAGCCTCCAGCTGGTAAAGAAAATGTGCTTCAGAATGAGGTTGGGAGGAACTGCTTATGTAGCTCAGGATGGGGTGTGGCTGGTTGTTCACCCCATTGAACTACAGGCATAGCCTTTCAAATAATTCATTACAGATTTTAGGTGTTAGTGCTCCTAAAAGAAAATGTCATAATCGACATTGAATATAGCTATAAGACAGAAATGGCTTTGATTTACTGCCTTTGTTATGTTAACCTAGCATATTCAGATACAAAATGTGCACTAAATGGGCAATATAGAAGGACCAGAGAAGATAGAAATGATAGATATGAACAATTAATTTTGAAATTCAACTTCTTTATTGGTTTATAATAAATCCAACATACACAGAGACAGAAAATGTAAAATGTGACAGTAACACTAAATATTATCTAACCACCCACTCCCTCCCCACCCACACCCAACCTCCCCTGGGTGTGCCTTAGAAGGTAAATACTAATACATCATTCTATACAAAGAAGGATACAAAGGAACAGGACATCAGAGGAGCTGGGGAAATCTGGTACAATTAGTGCAAGAAGAGTATACAACTTGCCCCATCTTTTAACAAAAAGTCTGAGTCTATTGCAAGAGCTGGCAATCATGCATTCAGTCCTGAAGCACACTGAAAGATAATTCAGCAATTTACTGTAAGAAATTATGAGTTGGTCCATCCAGTGCTTGAGTACCAGCTTCTTGACCACCATTGCAATTAAAGCCATAGCATATCTTTCTCTTTAACATTGATACTGGAGTAGCACCCTGGGATACAAATTTCTGCTATGAATAGACCATCCGGCCAAGGAGGGGTCTATGTTATTCTGGATTAGCTGCCATAAAGGAGAGACCTTTTCACAATGCCAGAAAATGGGTAGGATATTTCCTTCTGCATTACCACACCTTGAGCAAAGAGGAGAGGGAAGACAGCCTATTTTGACCAATTTGACGGGCATAATACATGTCATTTAAGATGTAGAACTGGGAGAGTCTGAGACTATCTTGGGTATTGTAAAGTATAGGTCCTTCCAAATCTGTGGCCAATCCAGGGTAATATCTGGGAGTAGAGAGCTCCAGACCTTGGAACCTGAAAGGGGCTCAGGATGACCAAGAACTAGAAGACAGGAGTATAAGCCAGATATAGCATATGACTTGAGAGATAAAACCTTCAGCTGTTCCAAGATAGGGCTTAGCACAGAGGGTTTAGAGTAGTACCAAATAGTTGGCTTAACAGGTGTCTGTGTTGGAAGATCTTGAAGATGTGCACTTGGTTTATGCCATATTTCGAAGGATGTCTGGAGAAGACAGGAGAGTACAAGTCAGCTACCTTGGCTTCTTTTAATTGTGGTATCCAATTAGGGACAATGCAAGAATCCCTATCTTAATGTTGGGGTTTAAAATGATAGACTGAATAAAGTCTTTTCGGGAAGAATTTTATGAGAGGAGCAGAACTGGGAAAATACTTGAGTGAGGTGCCAATCACTGATTGACGGAGTAACTGGCAGGGATTTCCATGGAAGGCAGAAGATGTTTGGGACAGTGAGATTGTGAGATTGTAGAATCTGGTCTTCAATTTGTATCCAAGCTGGAGTATAATCTTCTTTGACATTAGAGAGCCATCTACCACATTTAGAAAAGTGACTAGCCAGTAATATATTAGGAAGTTGGGAGACACAGTCCCCCATGTCTTGGAGGCTCAGCTTGCTGTAGGAATGTCTGGGTGCATATGCAGCCAAATGAAATTGGAAATGAGAGAATGTATCTGTTGGAAAAGGATAAGGGAAGCTAGAGATTCAACATGTTCAAGGAACAAAAAGCCTTGGGAGGACATTCATCTTGATGATGTTAATTCTGCCCTATAAAGATATTGGGAGGGATTCCCATCTCAGGAGGTCTTGTTGATGTGAGTCACCAGATCACTTAAGTTTAATTTCCTGGTGAGGATGAGTCAGTGGATAGAAGTATCTCCAGATACCTGATTGACTTTTAAGACCATGTCATGTCAAATTGCTGGAAAGCAGCCTTGTGAGTGTGGTGGTTGAGGGGAAAATTTCAGTCTTGTTAATGTTCAATTTATAATTGGAGAGACTACTGAATGGTGTATCACTTTTAGTGTGTGTTCAAGGGAAAATTCTGTGTGCTCTAAGTGAAGGAGGATGTCATCCGCATATGCCCAAAATGTTAAGGAGAAACCCTGCACAGGAATGCCCTGTTCTGGGGACTCATTTTGATGTGTCTCAAGAGAGGCTCCAGGTACAAATTAAAAGGAAAGGAGATGGGGCAAACCTGCCTGGTACCAGTGAAGAGAGAAAAAGAAGAGAAAACCCCATTACTAAATATCTTAGCAGATGGGGAAGAGTATATGGTTCTGATCCATTGAAGGAAAATCTGTGAAAACCCTATCTTCTGCAGAGTTGACCAGAGAAATTCCCAGTCCACCCTGTCAAAGACCTTTTCTGCATCTATTGAGATCAAAGCCATGGAAGAAGGGGAGGACTGAGCAGCTTGGAATATTTGTTTCAGCTTCCTTAGGTGATCCACAGAGGAATGTCCTGGAGCAAACCCAACTTGTTCTGGACTCAGGAGGCGCATCCATACCTTTCTAATGTGCAGGGAAAGAATTCTGGTAAGGATCTTGATATCACAGTTAAGGAGAGAAATAGAGCGGTAACTCGCTGTTTTTTTTTACTATTTTATCCTCCTGTGGCAGGTCGATATCTGTGTCCACTGAGCATACTGAACTGGGTCTTTTCGGGGCTTTCTAGCACCATGAGTGCCCCAGCAGATCCCTTAGAGTCAGTCCGGGGCATCATCTACATTGGCCCCACGATTTCCTCAGTTTTCTCCCAATACTACCCTAGGACCCCCAGAAGCAGTGGTGCATGCATGTGGAGATGCACATGTGCACCACAGCTATGGACTGGGTCACCTCACCCTCCCGTTGACCTAAGTTGGAGCTCCTCATGAGTGGCATCATCGCTTCAGCCTCCACCAGGGGATGCCATGCTCTGAGAGATAGATTCCTCCTCCATAGGTGGAGCACTGCCAGCCAGCAGCATCTCACATCCTCTCCTCCCTCCTGCTGGCTCCGATGACCTGGCTCGTTCCTCAACCGGGTCACCGGCATGGCATGAGTGTGGCATCAGTGCCTCAACCCTCAGTGCCACCAGGATGGCACAATTTGCTGGGTTGAGGTGAGGTTTATTGGGTTTAAGGAGAAGGATAATGGTGGCTTCTCTAACAATGAGGGGTCAAGGTGTTGGCCTTGAACATGTATAAATACAATCTAAGTAGTAAGGGAGAGAGTTCTTGGAGAAAGATTTATAGAAATTAGAGGAAAGCCATCTGGTCCTGGAGCTATATCCAGAGCTAGATTGTTAACTGCTTCTTCCACCTCTCTCAAGGAGATAGGAGTGGAAAGGAAAGCCTGCTGGTGAGTAAGAAGACAAGGGAAATCCACCAAGTCTAAGTAATCTTCTATTTCATGGGGATTCAGGGGAAGGGTTATTCCTGTATAAATTGCTATAAAGCCTTTGAATATGAAAGCTATGTCCTGAAGTAAGGTTTTGTAGAGCCATCTGGAGCAAGAATGGAAGGAATCAGCCTGGAGCCTTCCAGCTTACGCATAAGCACAAAGCAAGGAGACTACCAGCTTTCTCACCTTGCTCCACATATTTGGCCCATGTTTTAAGGGATGGCATATTCTGCCTTCTCTCTCTAGGTCTGCATATTTACTTCATAGTGAAAGCAGCTTGCCAATGTATTGGGAGAAGTAAATGGGGAAAGTGTGAGTTCAGCCAACCTGATTTGTGTTAGAGGGTAAGGCCTCTACATCTCTGTCTTTTCCTTCTGGAGGCAAGTTTAATAAACTCCCTTCAGAGATAGCATTTAGTCACACCAAACAAGATCTTCCCTGTATACTGAGCCTCTTTTCAAGTCACTGAAAGATTGTATAAGAGATTGGATCTTGCAATGATGGAATTGTCTTTTAAGAGCTGGGTATTCACTTTCCAAGCTTTATCTTTTTGCAGTGTGGGTCTGGAGAGAAAACAACCCAGGCCACTGAGTGGTCAGATAAAACAATTGGTTCTATCCCTGCCTCACATAGGCCAGTCAAAAGGGAAGGCTTACTAGAATGTAATCCAGCCTGGACCAGGACTGATGAATATTGGAGTAATAGGAATAGAGACGATGGGAAGGATTGAGGATGTGCCTTGGATCACACAGGCGGGTAGGTCTGTAAAATCCTCAACAGTCTTTGGGATGGAGGGGTTTCAGCGGTGGATAGGACCTATCTAGATCTTGTGTGGGAGGAATATTCCAGTCCTCTCCCAAGATTAGGGTGTGGGTAGTAGAGCTGCTAGCCTATTGGCTAAGTCCATTAGTAATGGGATCACCCCCACCAGAACATGTAAGCAGCCTAGGACAACCTCAATGCAAAGAAGGGAACCTTTATCAGAATAAATCTATCCTCAGGATCCAAAATGGTAGATTCAGCATAAAGGAGTATTGCCCATAATTAGAATAGCCACTCCTCTGCTCGAGGAGGAATTTCCAGAGGCAAAAACCTGAGAGAGATTCTTGCCTCAGCCAGATAGCTTCTGTCACTAACAAATGCGTCTCTTGTAGAAATATGATACCAGCATTAAGTAAAGTACAATATGTCAGGACTTGGTACTCTTGGTGGGTCCGAACTTCCTAACGCTCCACGTTAGAATTTATTAGTCTGACTCATCATAGTTAACCAACAGTATAACCAAGAAGACTTTTCTAACCATTAACTAGATATAGCTCAAAGGGCACACTCTAAACCTCCCCTCCACCCATTCCATCTTCCCGTACCCCTCACCCGCCACCCAGCCATCCAGACTAATACTACTATAAACTGATTAGGTGAAACAAAGGAACAAACCAGTGATTTGGGATTCTATTCTGTAAACACATGAATGCCATGTCTAAATTGACAGTTGAAGTGCCCCAGCATAGTCCACCCCTCCCTGAACTCACCCTCTGTGTTTTTATAACTGGCCAATAACTGTGTAAAGCCACCCACCCATTAATTGCTTTCCCTGTCCCAACAATTAAACTATTTACAAGCCCCCAGAACAAAACCAAGTTTGGAAGTAACAATTTACTAGGAGGAGAGGGGAAAACCATTGAGCCTGGTTCCACTCATCTTAGCAGAGTACAAATGTAAGAAAGGGTTCTGATAAATTACCAAAATTAGTAGAAGCAGACCCAGCCCCCATGTACCAGAATGCAATGCTGAACAGATTAGCCAGCAAACGAACCCTGGTACCCTCCCTTCTCCGATTGAAGTGTCTCATGGAATTATGTGAGTCAATTCACTGTTTACAATAAACAGAACTTTAAACTTACTTGCCACTCATCTGAAGTTAAGCCAGTTATTGGATCTCCAGTAAGGATAAATCGACCATGCCCCTGCAAATGTGGGATACCATTATCCCATCCCTTTGGGTCATTGCTGAAGTGGAACAGACCACCACTGGCAGTGTTAAGGGGTGAAAAAAGCCTGTCCTCACGAGATAAGTGGCCATCAGGATTGCCAGGGTCTGAAGCAGAGCTACAATTCACAGACACGAGGAGCCAGTCAGATCTCCTAATAAAGGTAAAAAGGAGAAGAAAGAAAAAAAAAAATTACTTTTTTGCCATCAGTGAAGGTAGGAGGCGAGAGAGGAAGATGAGGAGTAACCTCTTGTGGTGCTCCACCCACCAGAATGGTAGGGCCAGAGGAGGAACCAATTCTGTCCTGGACCCGTGCATGTAATATTTCACTCCTGGAAACAGCAACCCACCTGAAGTACCAGGGTATGGCAGTCCCAAATAAAGCGTTCAGAGAGCGCTCATCCTGCTCCAAGGATCACACCCAGCATTCAGGGCTAGGAATGTGGAAAGCTGGAGGTCCAAATCGCAGCCTAACTGAGGCTTGAGTCGACTAAACCCCACTTTCAATCCCGTGAGCCCAGGACATAGATGAAGAATCTGGCCATCTGGCAAAGGCAAAAAAATTGTTATCGTACATAATTTGATTAAGACATTGACACAGCTCTTAATAGATATATAAAGCAGATCAGGTGTCTGCGAACAGGTTGGGCATGTGCTGGGACAGGTCTTTCTTGGCAAAGTCTGGGCTTTCATGGGAAATCCAGGTGTCATTTAGGAGGATCTGTAGATGAGCAGGATAAGACATTTTAAATTTTATGCCTGCTGCTATCAGCTTGAAATGATCGAGTGAAAACCGACCACTTCTGTCTGGTTTTGAGGGTAGATCTTGGGTAACAACATGGCGTTTACCTTCCCAAAGTATAGACTGCAGCTCCTGGGCCTTGGTGAGCACGTTGTTTTTCAAGCTAGCTTAGGATTTCAGGCATGATGGGTCATGGAGGAGCACCATCAGGGAGTCGAGGTTGATGACCAATATGCATGCTCGATTTGGTAGCTGGTATTGAAGGAGAGTCCCACTACCTTGGCTAGTAACTTCTGGATGAAAGTAATGATGTTAGGGCCCTCTTCTGTCTCTAGCAGCCGAAGATGAGAATATTATTTCTACAGCTCTGTCCTTCGAAATTCTTGGTCTTTGCTTGCAGTTTGGTGAGTTGTTGGCGCAGTTTAATGATCTCTAGGTCTAGTCACTATTTCCAGGATTCCATCGACTTAGTTCTAACTTCCACATCCCCAGCTTGCGGCCCAGGTCTCCCATGTCCAGTTTCAGGATTTAAGTTCAGATGAGATGTCAGCAAGGGCTTCCGAAGGGAAGAATTCCTACAGAAAATGATCCTCAGTAAGAGGTCCTGAGGAGGTGGATGAGCAGAAGATTCAAGCTCTGGGCATCTTGAGCTTTAGCTTTTTGGGAGCTTTCAAGGCGAAATAGGTGGTGTGTGGTGTGTGGGCCTGTCACATGTTGGCTTCCATAGTAGCGATTCTTATCGTGTAATGGAAAATCCTCCAGACAGATGCAGTGAGTAGGCAGGGAACAGTAGAGAGTGTAAAAGTCTGAAGTAGCTGTTATTTATGGCAGATTAAGTCAGATATAGAGAAGGAGGAGTGAGCTCCAGTAGAAGGCTGCTACCAGTCTGCAGACATCAGATATGAAAAATTATATATCAGTACTAAAGATACTGTAAAGAAAAAACAACAAATATGTTGCTTGTGATACCTTTAATTGGACTAAAAAGTATTTCTTGACTAGCTTTTAAGAGATAATACTCTCTTCTTCAGGTCAGGTTCAAAGAAAAGTATTATCTCTAAAGCTAATCTCAGAAAAAAATTGTTAGTCCAATAAAAGGTATCACCTGCAACATATCTATTTTCTTTTCTTCTACTTTGTCAGCCGGACTAACACGGCTACCATATTTCTCTTTTCAGTACTAAAGATGTCAATTTTTCATTGCATTTATTCTTTGGTAACGGGTAAAGGCTCTGGACCAAAGGTCACTTTTCAGGCCCAACCCGGACAAAAAAATACAAAAATACATAAATACAATCAACAGCAATAAAAACAAAAATACAAATTACAAATTGCAGTTACAAACAGATTTATGTAATAAATAACTTTTTACCTTTGTTTAAAAGTTAAAACAGAGAGCAATCCTAACATCGAGTGGGAGTGAATTCCAATACAATGGTGCTGCTATTGAAAAGCTCTAGAGCTTGATCTAAGCCGAGACCTAGGGACAAAATATAGGTGGCTGTCAGCCAACCTCAGGCTGGAAGCAAGTCTCTCATTACAACAAGATCAGAAAGAGAAAAAGGAACCAAAGTAAAAACATTTATATATCAGACAGCCAATAAAATATTCTATTCTGTAACTATGGGAAAACCACCCCAACCGACAATAAAGATTACACTGATGTATCCTGTTGAGGGCTACTAAAATAAATCTGCAAATATTATAATAGGTCATAGTTAGTGCTTGCATTTCTTTTGTACCTATGTTATAATATAAACAAGAACTGTAATCAAAATATGGAAGAAGAGAATCAATAGCAATTGCTAATCTAGCTGGTTGTGAGAAGTGAGAAGAATGACTTGAATTTGTATAACACCCTATTTTTGATTTACTTTCTTAACCATTGACTGAATCTGAGGTGAAAAGGTCAAACTGGGATCCAATGGTGTGCCCAAATACTTAAATTGAGACACTTGTTCAAGCGGACCACCCCAAAATCAGATATCCTCAGTTCTGGGGTGTCCACCAACATAAACTACATGCCAAATAACGTAACTTTTGATTTAGCTGAGTTCAAAATCATAGCATTTAAAGTAAGCCAAGAACAAACAGCACCAAAATCCTTTTCTGGGGAACAAGAAAGTTCAGACATAGAATTT
Organism: Neoceratodus forsteri; assembly: GCA_016271365.2. Classification (NCBI taxonomy): domain Eukaryota; kingdom Metazoa; phylum Chordata; order Ceratodontiformes; family Ceratodontidae; genus Neoceratodus; species Neoceratodus forsteri. Next base: position 954,534,674 of record CM028134.1, read on the forward strand.
GATTGAGCACAAATTACAAGATCATCTGCATAAAGCAGTGATTCACTAAATCTACAAACTCCAGGAAGCTGATTAATAAAAATAGAAAATAACAGGGGTCCCAAAATGGACCCTGAGGCTACACCACCTAACTGGCAAGACATCAGAAACCACAGAACCTACTTGAACAAATTGACACCTATTACTCAGATAATTATAGGACCAAGATACAGTGACATGAAAACCCCAGATCTTCAATTTGATGGAGGCTAAACCATGATCAATCAAATCAAAAGCCTTGGTTAGGTCCATGAACACCACCCTGGTCATCAAACTCTTCTCAAACCCATGTAGGATGGTGTTTGTGAACCCAACAAAGGCCGTGCCCATACCAAATTGCTTATGGAACCCATGTTGTTGTCTTTACAACAAATAATAGGTAACAAATAGGCATCAATTTGCTTAGCCACTAAATGCTCAAGTAGTTTATGAAGAGGATTCAATATTGATATTGGCCTACAATCATCCATGGAAGTAGCACAGCTCTTTTTGGAATTGAAACCACCTTAGCATTCTTCCAGGACAGGAAATACACCTGTGGCCAATGACATATTAAAAATATAACAGAGGGATCCGTAATAAAGGGTGATAACCAATTTTAAGAAGTGGGCATCAACCCTTCCCCACAGTCAGTCCCTTTATTTAGGAGGGACTGCAGAAGATGAAAACTTCATTTGATGTTAATTCCTTAAACAAAACCTAGGTCCATCTACCAAAGGAACAGAAGAAAAGGATTTAGTATTACCAGCCTGAGGGAAAAAGATCTAAACTTAGAAAGATCTGAAAATTTAGAATTCAACAATTTAACAGTTTCAGGCAAGCCACCAATTTCTTTGTTGTCAACATTTAATTTCTGGATGTCAGATTTTGATTTAGGAGAAAGTAAAGAATTTATGTTATTACAAAACTTCTTTGGATCTGCCCAGCTATCTTTAAAGTGATCCCTAAAATAAGCTTTCTTTCACATTTCTAAATGTTTAAGAGACTAAATTCTGAAGTCCATGGTAGAGATTGATTGAAACTCTACTGGGAGATAATTCAAATTTAGTCCAAGCACCATCCTGCTCCTTAATAAATTTCTTAATGCTGGGACCAAACCATACAGTAGGAGAACCTCTACACGAATGGTCCACAAAGGAAAAGGTTCCTGAACATGAAGAAGTTGGGTGCAAAAAAATCAAAGTACCGTATCCACATCTGGAATACATTCAAGAAATTACCAATCAATTAACCTTAAAGAAGAATATAACAGGAATAATCTATTCTTTTAATTGATCTAGTCTGAAACACAGAAGGAGTGGGTTTAAGACAGTGAAAATTTAGGACACAAAAGGTGGCCATGTGATCGCTTATGGAATCTGCCAAGACACCAGGCCCCCACTCTCCCCACTCTGTTAGTCAATACCCAATCCAACAAAGAATGATTCTGTGAGACTGAATTGAGATGGGTTGGTACATTTATACATTGAGTCAGTCCGTAAGAGAGAAGAAGAGATTTGAGATCCATGGTGTCATTGGCCCTCAATTCAAATTCATATTGCCAATAACAACAAATCACTCTGCTTTAAATAAACTTCACAAACATCCAAGAAATTGTTAAGCCCTTGAAGACCACAATGAGGGGATTAAACAGACAGCCCACATTTAACTTCTTTCCCAAGAACAAATTGCAAAACCATCCAATCAGTATCACAACCCAAATTCTCACTAGACCTTAAAATAATTTCTAAATGATCCCTATAATAAATCAGGATCCACCACCCTTTTTCAACCTTTACAGTTTACCCTAAAAATTTATAACCCTCCAATATAACAGACATTATTGGGAACCCCGTCTTCAACCACATTTCTGATAAAGTAACAATATCAGGCAGCTATAGAGCAATGAGCTGTTTGATTTCAGCAATCTTAGGGATTAAGCTACGAGCATTCAAAGGATAATATTAAAGCCATGACAGGATTTCAAACAATTATTCAAAGATGATTCTTGAAAGAAAGACATAGAATCAAAGAGCAAGGCCCTGGATCCAGTTCCACATCACCAGAAACTAACAACAAAAAGGTGGTTGAAATGCAGTTGCCCAATTTAGAACAAAGTAACATGCCATAGTGCAAACAAGTTAAGTAACCCCTATTCCACATTGTCTTATGGGCATAGGGCTACTCAACAACAATTGCCATGAGTCAGTAACAACAACATCAACAAGTAAGCAGTCTGAACGAAAATCACTTGCCTCATATGAAGCAGTGTTCCCGGTGCCAAACCTATAATTCAATATGATCACATATACCACCCCCAAAGAATACACACCCAAATAGGTAAACACTTAGTATCTTATATTATTACCATAATATACTTACAGCACCGACAGTATTATAATCAAACACTCCACTCCCTACCTCAAGTCAGACTCCCTTAGACTCCCTTGCACTTACTGCACTTGTCGCACCTACACCTCACAAACACCACCGCATTTGGCAAGTGAGATCTTTGAACACCTCAACCCCACAGACTGGGCTGCCACCACCAATCGGGGGGTACAGCTAGCAACAGGTAGAATAAGCTAGTCAGTATCTAGCAACAGGGCTATGAGCAGGGTGCAGTTACTGAAGTGTCAGAAGTTGTACTTAATTATATAAATCTGAAAGTTCAGTCTTATATAAGAGCATTAAAAAAATCAGTTTACTTAAAATGACCCCAAAAAGCTAAAAAGGAAATGCTGTTGTATTAAAGACCTTTTAACAATTTAAAAGTTTCAGTCAAGACAGCAATGGCTAATCTGCAACTGCAGTAGATTGGAGTGTCGTTATTAGTGGCAGGTGTGTCAGATCTCACTGCTGAGTCCATTTGCATATGGCACTTGTATCAATATAGAAATCCAAATTATGAGTCTTCGAAGCATCTGGGTCTGTTCTTCCACCACTTGCAGCCTGCTGGATTTAGATGAAATCAAGCCAGCTAATCAATATAAAAAATGTTCTCTTCTTACCATTAATAAGCACCCTGGCCTTTCAGGGATATAAGAAAGAAATATAAGAAAGAAAATGTCTCATTAAGCTCTTGAAGCTCTTGGAAGGACTACCAGAAATGCTTCCAACTTTGATGGGTCTGAGGAGTCACCTCAAAGTACCATACTACCTCAGAATGTATATGCTCCTTTTATTTCTTTTCACTACAGTTTGTGATTTAATTGCTAAGCAGTGGCTAATTCTGTACCAAAACATCTAACTATTATCATGATGGTTCCTAGTAGCAAGATATGCAACACCAGTGAAAATAAGTGTGTTTTTAACCACAGGTCCACCCATGTGAGCCTTTAGCTCAGTGTAGCTAGTGGCTAATTCTGCACCAAAACATCTAATTGTCATCTTGATGGTTTCTAGTTGCAACATATGCAGCACTGGAGAAAATAAGTAGTGTCTTTTAACTGCAGGTCCACCCATGTGAGCCTGTAGCTCAGTGGCTAGAGCACTGGAATGGTATTCTGGGGCCTGGTTTCAATTCCCATTAGGTCACATTATTTCTTTCTCCCCACTATTTGAGATTTAATTGCTAAGCAGTGGCTAATACTGCACCCAAAACTTCTAATTGTTATTTTGATTGTTCCTAGTTGCAGGATAGTCAATACCAGAGAAAAGAAGTGTGTCCAGGAACCCAAGCTCCAACCAAGTTAGCCTATAGTTCACTGGTTAGTGCACCAAGACAATATTCATGGGGCCTAGGTTCAGTTCCAGTAGGTCACAATATTTCTTTCTTACTAATTTGTGATTTAATTGCTAGAAGAGCCTAATACTTTAGCAGAAACATTTGATTGTCATCTCCTTTCAAAGGAACAGATTTCAAAACTAATTCCTGTCAGACACCTAGAAAAAGTGATGAGCACAGTGGGAGCTTGAGGGTGGTGGAACAGAGACACATCCTCCAGCTGTACCTTCCACAATGCATACACCATTCTGGCAGAGTGTGGTTCCTCTATGGAGGCACCCACAGTGGAAACCCAGGAGGATGCTGGGAACCTCCACAAAGGAGACCAACAGGAGGGTGGCACAGGACGCCACAGGGAAGAAAACAACTCCTGGTGGGGAACTCAATTGTTAGTGGGGTAGAATCAGGGAGGGAGGGAGAGGGAGGTAAGGTGCCTCGGCACCATGGCTTGGAGGGACTAGAAGCGAATCCTCAAGATCATGGGAACAGCTGCACAGGGAAGGGAGCTAGATATCATTGTCCACCTAAGGACAAATGACTTGGATTGGAATGGGATCAAAGCAGTGCAGGAGGAGTTTCTAGAGTTGGGAAAAGGCCTTAGACAAGTAGCAAGCACATTAATCTTCTCAGAGGTGCTGCTTGTCTATAGTATAGGCGAGGCTAGGTTGCTCCTTACCATGGGATTCAATCAATGGCTGAAAACTGGAACAGAGCTTGGGGATTTGGCTTCATTGGGGACTGGGGTTAATCTGGAGGATACAGGCCAATACTGTTGTGATGGACTCCATCTATCCAGGAGGGGAACCAGGATCCTAGGTAATAGGTTTAAATGCTTCATTGGCAAGCAGTTAAACTAACCAAGGGTGGAGGCACTGAAAGGAGCAGGAAATCCCAGTCCCCCAAAAAAAACAGGGTAGTTAGTGAGGTAAACACCAAGATAGAGAAGTTGATAGAGAGAAGGGTAAACAGAGAAAAGGCAAAGGCAGTAAGGACAGGGAGGGGTTAAAAGGGGTGAGGCCACCAAACAATGGAGGGCAGTGAGTATCAATGCCCATAATCTGAGTAACAAGCCCTCAACTAGTGATCTTGATAGAAGAGGGATGCTTGGATATCATGGCAGTCACAGAAACATGGTGCACAGAGAACCATGAGAGGAATGTCAGCATACCAGGTACACAATGTACAGGAGGGACAGGAGGGTAGAAGAGGAGGTGGAGTAGCTCTCTATGTAAGGAAGGATCAAACAATGGAACTGAAGGGTTAACAGGGAGGAGAGGAGGCATGGTGGATCACCCTGGAGACAGAAAATGGCACCACAATCCGCATGGGGTTGTATAGCAGACCCCATCTCAGGGAGGAATGGACAAGGAAATGATAGAAGGCTTTCTTATAATGGCAGAAAAAGGAGATATTGTTGATGGGGACCTGAATATGCCAGATGTTAACTGGAGCACCTTTGCTGCAGGCACATCCAAGAGCAGGGTCATTCTTGATGCCCTACAGGGGCATGCCTCAGACAACTAGTATTGGAACCCACTCGGAGGGAGCAATCTTTGACCTGGTACTCTGAAATGGGGATCGAGAGAGATTCAGATTTAGAAGTGGGTAGCCATCTGGGGAACAAGTGACCACTCAAAACAGAGTGGTTCATGATAAACATAGCCATAGAGTCAAGCCATACAAAAGTGAAGATACTGGAATTTAGGAGGGCTGATTTTGTCAAAATAGCAAAGTGCCTCAGAAAGCATTAGCAAACAGGCAAGAAGGAGGGTGGAGGAATGATGGGGAAACATCAAACTGCCATCACAGAGGCAGCAAGCCTATGTGTGAAGCAAATAAATCAAAATGAAGGAAAAAAATACTATGGTTTCTCAAAAGAGGTTGAGGGAAGGTTAAGGAGAAAAGATAGCATTCAGGAAGTATAAGGAAACACAGAAGGAGCAGAACAAAGAACTGTACCAGTTAAAGCTGAATCAAAACAGGAAGGCAATCAGAATAGCAAAGGCCCAAACTGAGGAAAAGATAGCCAACTAGGTTAAGAAGGGGATAAAACCTTGTATAGGTACATTAGGGAGCAAAGAAAGACCAAGAGAGGGATAGTGAGGTTTAATAAAGGGAGGTGCATGGGCAGAAGGTGACAGTGAAAAAGCAGGTATACTAAATGAATACTTTTGCTCAGTATTCACAAAAGAAGAGGAGAGGTACCTAATCCAATTAATAGAAGTTCTCTGGATATAGGGGTCAATACTAGTCCATTCACAGAAGAAAGGGTTCTGAAAGAACTCCTAAAATTGAAGGTGGGCAAAGTAATGGGAAATGATGGGACTCACCACAGATTTCTAAAAGAACTTAGGAGAGAACTGTGACACCACTGACTACCATTTTAAACAAATCATGAGAGGATGGTGGCTTACCTGAGGACTGAAGGAGGCTGGATGTGATTCCCTTCACAAAAGTTGGAGCAAAGCAGAGGCAGAAAATTACAGACCTGTTAGTTTGACCTCAGTGGTAGAGAAAATTACAGAATCACTTCTGAAAGAAAGAATTGTTGAGTACCTAGAGGACTTCGGGGCACAGGACCCAAGGCAGCATGGATTCACTGCGGAAGATCATGTCAGATGAATCTAATAGATTATATTGACTGGGTGACCAAAGTAGTAGACCAGGGAGGGGCTGTGGACATGGCCTACCTAGACTTTAGCAAGGCATTTGACACAGTCCCACAAAAAGATTAATAAACAAGTTAGCGGCAGCAAGATGGCTGCAACACTGCTCCACTCCCTGTTGCACTGTTCTAAGTAGAGTTCTTGTTCACTTATTTTTATTCTTAAATGGCCTTGGATGACTGAGACTCATCTTAAAATTTTGCCTGGTTTGTTCCCCTGATGTTGTTTTGCTCTGTCAATTTCTAGTGATGGTCTGGAGTACTCACTCGGCATTTGGCATTTCGGCATAATACCTCTTATGTTGCTCTGTTGTGCCGTTATGCTTGAACCAAGTGGGAGCTTTTGCTGCATGTTTTCTTTGAGCACCCAGGCTCAGAGGGTGTATGGTAGTGCGGACTGAACTCTGTGAGGAGCCATTTGGTGAAGTCTGAATCTAGAGCACCCCAAAATAAAAGGGTTAGCGTTGGAAGCATGGAGATACCCTAATGCTGATAGGCTTGTTTAGCCTTTTTAAAGGTATGCTACCACTGCCTAGGGGTTGGAGTTTTAAAGTTTGTTCTATCTGTTCTGAATTTACTGCACTTAGTGGAGCACATATTTGTTTTTGATTCAACAGGTGTGCGAATTTTCAGAGAAGATGAGGGAGACAGGAGACTTCCAGAGTCAGCTAGAGAAATCCTTGGGACAGAGAATGGGAGCATGTCATGGACTCTCGGAATAAGGAGGTGGTCTTGTACCTTGAGCCAGTGAAGGATGACTGGTGGAGGTAGTACTCCTGAATTGTGGAGAATAGTCGGTAGTGTCTCACGGACTCCTGTAACGGAGACTGAATTACAAAAGGCGTTGAGAAGGTATACTCATTGTAAGTAAAAGAGTGGCAAGGGGTAAGCAACAAAACTTTACAAAACTCTTTATCAATGTTGCTGAGGGAAATGGCTGATTTTGTATTTGTAACAAATAGAAGAATTAGTGGAGAGAACTGGGAGAAAAGACCTTATGCCCCTAGAATTCTGAATAGTAGCCCTGCTTGGATATTTATCTCTGCCTTCCACCCTTATTATTTACCCTCTTTTCCTGAACTTCTGTGGAGTGGTATTTGAGACAAAATTGCCAAGAGCAAGAAAACTTTTGGGCAACTAAAATGAGAAAATTTTAGTGGCATAATTTTGCTAAAAGAGGGACTCGTATGTTTAAAAGTGGAGCCCTTTAAATGCAACGCAGAGACTCAAGGATTTTTGTTCTGAATGAAGTGCTATTGCTTCAGTTCTATCTGAGTACCTGTATTGAGTTCCTGTAAATTACATCATAATGCTTGTTTGTCCTATGTGCTACTATGGAATATATTTTAAATAATTGTTTGTGTGTGTTGCTATGTTCCTACTAAAGTTTGTATTAATAATTATTAATGAATATGACCAGCTATTATAAGTTATTATAATTTTGTATAACGGAATTGTATGAGCAAAATTGCTTATTTTAGTTTTAGGTATTGTCTTTAAGGTAATCCAAGTTCACTGTTAACAAACAAAGGATTTACAGTATATTGAATATAGAATTTATTAATTAGAGATTGTTGCTGAAATTTTGATGAAGGTAATGAATGAACCATATAGATTTTGATGGTGTAGCTTTGTGGTGAATTTGTGTTGGCTAGCCAGGTACACCTATGGTGGCTTAACACAAAAGGTTGTTAATTCCGATAGTAAGAGGTTGCCATTGCAGTACATTAGTGAGGGAAAATGGAATTGAGACACTTGGGCCCACTTCTGAATACAGCTTCAGCATATGTGAAAAACTGACTCAATATGTATAATTATGGATCCAGATCCTTGATTCGATATAAGTGGCACAAGTGCAGACTGGCATAAGGTGCTCAATTTGGATCCCATATAAGTGGGATATCAGGCAGCATGTGCTGTGGAGTACCTCCATCAGGACCCAGGATAGGTACAAAGCCAGAAGTACAGGTGGGCCTTATTCGGACCTTGTGACAGTGATCTTTCACACGTATGGGTTAAGTAGCCCTCAAAAGCTGATAATAGTTTTCAGAGTAAGGCAAAGTGACTGACAGAAATTTGTCTCTGGCTTGATGGAGTGAGGGACCTTGAATGAGGAAGGTACAACTAGGAGAGCCAAGTAACTTTTAGGAAGAACCTGGGTGGGCTGTCTCTTATAAGAACCAATAGTGGCCTTTGGACTTGTGGTCAAATTAAACAAGAAAAGTAAAGTGAAGGGTAGAAGGTCAAGAGAGACAGTATTTATAAATAATGCTAATCTATGTTTAACTTGCTTAAACAAAGTGGTTTATGTAAGCAGAATGATGTTTAGTATTTTATTGTTTATAGATTTTATGAATCTTAATGTGTAAGTGAATGTTTGGATACATTTATGTTTAGTGAATGTTAAATGTTCCTATGTTGTAATGGTTTAAATAGCTGACCAACAATAAACTTACTTATTTAAAACAAGTTAACCAGCCTGGGAGTGGGCCCCAGAGTGGTAGGCTGTGTAAAAATTGGCTGGACAGCAGGACATAGAGGGTAATAGTAAATGGAGTCTACTCCAAAGAAAGGGAGGTTTCTAGTGGAGTACAGCAGGATTCAGTACTGGGACTGGTCCTTTTAATGTCTTTATAAGTGACATTGCAGAGGGACTGGAAGGAAAAGTATGCTCTTTGCAGGGACACAAAGGTCTGCAATGGTGTTGATATACAAGTTGGGTGGAAAGGATAAGAAGGAATTTGGCAAGGTTGGAGGAGTGGTCAAACATATGGCAGTTTAGATTCAGTGCAAAGAAGTGCAAAGTAATGCAACTGGAAACAAAACCCAGGGAAGAGTACACAATGAGGGGAGTACTTACAGCAACAAAAATGGAAAGGAACCTGGGCGTAGTCATATTAGATGACCTAAAGGTAAGCAAGCAGTGTGAGAAGGCCATAAGGAGGGCTGAGGTGATTCTGGGATGCATAGGGAGATGCATCACCAGTAGAATACAGGAAGTTGTTATCCTCTGTACAGACAGTTGGTGAGACCCAATCTAGAGTACTCGTGCAGTTCTGGAGACTCCATATCCACAAGGACATAGATAGGATGGAGGCAGACCATACAAATACATCTTGACTGTATTTGTATGGTCCCAAGTCATGCATGAAAACAGGCCTTGGCTCATGCGCTTACTTGGTAAACAAAAGTAATAAATAAAAAAAAAGATGGCAATCAAAATGGTGCAGGGTCTGCACCAGAAGACATACGAAGAGAGACTAAACAAACTTAATATGTATACCCTTGAGAAAAGGAGGAGAGAGGGACATGATAGAAACCTTCAAGTACCTCAAGAGAATCAATAAAGTCGAAGAGGGTAGCATTTTTAAAAAAAGAGATGTGCAAGAACAAGGGCACAATTTGAAGATAGAAGGGGATGGCTCAGGGGCTATGCGAGAAAGTATTTTTCATGGAGAGGGTGGTGGCATCCATGGAACAGCCTTCCTGAGGAGATTGTGAGGTCAAAACAGTGGAGGAATTCAAGAATGCATGGGACAGACATAAGGCAATTCTGGTCGGGGCAGGAAAAATAGGCTGTTGGTTAACTAGGATCTGCAGCTTATTCAATGGGTAGAGAAATGGGCAGACTGGGTGAGCCAAACAGTCCTTATCTGCTGTTAAAGTCTATGTTTCTCTGTTTCTATGACATATCACAGTCTGTTTCTGTGGAGCTCATTATTATGTCATAACCAGGTGATAGTGATGTCCAGTGTAGATCAGTAACCAAAGCAGATACAGTCTATTGGACAGGGATCCTGTTTTATGTAACTTTTCTTAGTGATAACGGAAAAAGGGGAGAAGTACAGAAATATTTGAAACAGACTGAACTATATCTAAATCATGTTTTTCTATGTTTTTCAAAAGGTGTCAGGGGCTTTTAAGCTGTTCAAATGAATTTTGAGGGTGCCCATTGATAATGAACACTTTAACCCATAAATATAAGTTCCAATGGCCACTGTGCTGTGAAGACTCTTATTTTTTCCAAACTATACCCTGTGTAGGAGCATGGTACTGTATGTGGCCCAATTTTTGGTACTGTGTGTGACTCTTTCTTTTCTTGTTTCCTCCTAATCTTTCCATTGGTGACTCAGACAAGCTTTTGATCACTGTTTCCTAGCATCTCACCAGTTTCATATCCCTGACCAAATCATTCTTACTGCTCCATTCTACTTCGTCAAATGTAACATAAATTACCAGTTCTTAAAGGAAAACTGTGCTGAACCCGTAAATAGTTCTGAGGAAATTAGCAAATTCCACTTTCATGGAATATTCACAAAATGTCATCAATATTGCAAAATTATTTCACAGAAGACTTTAAAATTCCTTAATTGGTCATAACACAGTCACTCATACTGTTAGAGACCTATAATTTAGCTTATGCACTTTATGTACAGGCCCTAAAGGGATGCTAAGCTGGATGACATTTGAACAGGAAGTGTTAACTTGTAGGGGCGCAATGTATGGTCATTTATTTTTGTGAACTCTTCTGAAAATGTTCTCTGCTTACAACTCAGCCACCTTCAGAGATACATATATGTAATTGAAAATTTATATTCCTACTTTCTTGGAAGAGTCTTAAAAACTGCTAAATAACAGGTACTATTCAGTAAGTTGTAAGTTTCAGGAGTTCATAATTTCATAAGTTAATTATTTGTTAAATTGTATGAACATTTTCAAAATATTTTGATGTTTGAAGCACCGCTGCTATTACAGGTATACACCCAACATTTAGTATGCATACACAATCTAAATAGATCCTGGAATCTAATATAGCTTGATAAATGTGTGGTTTGGTAGGTTAAAATTTACAATGAAAATTTTAGAGAATACTAATTAGCATAAAAATTCATGAAACATAGAAAAACAAAGATAAAGACTGCTTAACCACCTAGTCTGCTCATTCTTCCCTACCTATCACATCACCCCAGATACTGCTTTATCTCAAGCCCATTCACCACCCCTTTCCCTTTCCCTAAGATTCCCTTATGCTTATATCAGCGTTCTTGAACCCCATCACTGTTTTGCCCCACCACATCTTCTGGAAGACTGTGCCAGGAATCCACCTCTCTTTCAGTGAAGAAGTACCCTTCACAGCTCTCTTACATTCCAAGCTCTAATAAATTTGTGTTAATGACACTTTTGCCTGAGGTGTTTCCCTATGAGTGCAATCTATCATTGTTTACTGATACTCTGGACCTACTGCCCTAGACTGCAGTGATGGACCATTGGTCCTGATTAGCATATATATTCCTATCTTCCTAAGTTGTGGGGTATGGCCTGATAAAAGCACTCCAATGTGCTAAAGGCACTGGTGCAAACACCTTGTACCTCATGATGCACCTGGAGTATACACTTGTCAGGCCAGAACCCACACCTCGTTGTGAGCTATTGCTTGTGTACATTCATCCTGAGTCAGATGTATTTAAACAACATTTTATGAGCACAATAATGCATTCCAGAGTGTCCAACTGTGGTGCAATAATCACACTTTTCAGACTGATTAACAGCAGTCAGCTGTGGCTCTTGCCTAACAGTGTACCTAAGATGTGCAATGATATCACATAATGCACTCCTGTACTGTCTTGTGGAACACTGATTATACTTCCTGAAGTGTCTTCTTGACAACAGTGCCAGTAAAATGACTTTTATAATCAGTTAAGCAACCAATTAAGCATATTCAAGTCATAAAAGAAAGAAAAATGATCCATTACCAGATGCTCATTTACAGTGCTTTCCCAGTCCCAGTTACAGAATTGTTTCATGGCACACACAAGCTGGCATGCAGAATCAAGTATATAGACATTTTTAGTGCTTACACAGGACTTACTAAATACAAAGACAGACAGAAGAATGTGATTGGTTAGTGATCACTTCCACTTGTGTAATTATCTTGTTATAATAACTTCTCAGCAGTTTCTCTATGGGTTGACTGAGTTATTATTTGCCATTATAACCTGTGGGATATAATAGCAAGCACGAGCCGAGTCACTAAAGAAAGCTGCTCCCTCATTCACTAATCCTCTGTGAGTGAGCGAGCTGAACAGTCACTGAAACATGGCAGCTCCATCTCTTGCTTATCAAGGAGCCGCCACCTGAGCTGCCAGAACTTCTTTGAACTCTGCAGAGTTCTGTTGTTAGTAGCTATAACAGAATCTGGTTGATCCTGCCATTTGTTTAAAACAAACTCTTATCTGTTGATCCTGCTGTTCGTCCCCACAAAACAGACCAAGACTTCACACACACAGCACCAGCTCGATCTCAAGAAAATAGTTGATTGCAACAGAGGTTTCCGGAAGCCATCAAAACTGCAAGTAAAAACAAATTTAGAAAAATAAATAAGGAGGGAGAGACTGTGTGTGTGTGTGTGTGTCTTTGTGTCTGTGTGTGCATCAGTGAGATACAAGAACACCAGAGAAAGGTTGGAAAAATTGCTAACCAGCAATTATAAAAATAGGGAAGTCTGCTAAAACTGAATTTAATGGTTGCCCTCAGTGTGGGATGCTTTAATAAACCCCTCAGGCTCGGGCAACCATTACATTCTTGTCAGCACACTTCCCCATCCATTATTGTATATGTAACAGCTGTAAAATATATATAAATATTCTTTTATTTAGGAAAATATCATTTAGCAAAACTCAGTTTCAACTGTGTCCTGTGATGCCAACATTGAATCCTTAAATAAAACAAAAGTAAACAAACACAAGTACAGAAATAAAACATAATAAGAGCATAATAATACTATTTGTATTATAATGGTGAGATAATTACATAACAGGTAATGTTCAATGCCAAATAAAATCCTTTTGCCTGTCTGCATTTGATAAGTGCATTTTGAGCGCTGATATCTTCTGGGTCCTTAGTCAACAACAGTGACTACTTTCTGACACCTGCATTATTGCAGTGACTTAAATAAAGAGAAAAAGACTTACTTTGATTTTGCACTTATGTTTGTTCCAGTAGATTTCTTTCTAATATGTGTTCAGTAACGCAACTGTCATCCATTACAATAGGATTATAATTTCTTCCAAAAATAGTTAACACAGGGAAAGCAGTCTTGATTCAATTCCCAGCAGTGTTTCAATTGCTTCTCTGGCTTTGCTAAAAAACAATGGTTAGGATTCTGTTTATTTATTTATTTATTTATTTATTTATTTATTTATTTGGAATTACAAACTTTGAGCCAGGAACTAATTTTCAAAGGTTCCACGTCATATTACATACAGATTCACAGTCATAAAATACAGGGTGCAGTGATACATATTAGACAGAGTACATGGGTATAGGCAAGAAACAGGAGAGAAATGGTGCAAGGATTACAGTCTTAGCAGGTGGCAGTAAAAACAAATACAGAAAAACATGGCATATTACAGCCCTTAGTCATACAGCAGTTACAATAATAGTGAAGAGGTCCTATACAGGTTAGCAGCTAAATTCGGTTCAAAGACAAGTTCAAAAGTAAGGCAGTGCAGCCAGGAGGACGCTGTTGTCATCCAGGGTCAAGATAAGGACCTGAGAGGGAGAGAAGGCCCAGAGCGTTAGGGCAGTACCTGTTAGTTGCACTTGCAGCTGCGGGTGAATAGGAGGTGGCTCTTTAGAGTTGCCTTAAATGGGACCTATTTTGAGAGTTGGGTGGTCGAGCAGTGGAGCGCATTGTACCAGTGAGGTGCCCTGTAGTGGAAGGATCTCTGGGCAAGTGGGGTCCACACCCACGGGTTTTGAGAGTAGTCCTGTGGGCACTGCAAGTAGAGGCAGCGGGAGATGCCAGGTGAAGGGATGAGGAGACTCCTGGTGGGAGAGGCCTAGAAGTATTTTTTTTTGCCAGGAGACAAGTCTGGTAGTGAGTCCTTTCGTCAAAATTGAGTATGTTGGCTAGGGAGTATAGGGTGCACGTGTGGGTCCATCTCTCTGCACCAGTGAGGAGCCTACAGGCTTTGTTTAGGGCCACTTGGATTCTGCTGAGGGTGGTAACATCAGCTGCAGTATAGACTGGGAGGCCATAATCTATCAGCAATAGAACAGAGGAGGTAACAGCCAATCTGAGGGCCTCAGGGGAAAACAGTCCTTATGGCTGTATAGGAGGCCTGAATGTATGTTAGTTGCTGAGGTGAGGAGGTTGATATGGGAGTGAAAAGTGAGGGTGGAGTTGAAAGTGATGCCCAGGTATTTGTAGCTGTTAACTTGCTCAAGGGGAGAAGTGAGCTGGATTGTATATAGAGGGGTGCATTTTAGCCTTATTTTGATGGTGAGCAAATAACATTGCTTTAGTTTTTTAATGTCAATGACTCGTCTCATGGTCGCTAAACCAATTTTCAATTTGGCTAAATGAGTGCTACAGGGTGGTCTGAAGAGGAGGGTCATGGTGTGAGGAGAGGAGAACAGCATCATCTGTATAAAGAGGACTTTGCTGGGGCAGGAAATTGGTAGTGCATTAATGTAGAGACTAAAGAGAAGAGGTCCCAGGATGGAGTCCTGTGGAACCTCGGAGTAGACTGGGCAGGTGCTGGAGAGGGTGTGGTTTATTTTGATGCACTGAGACCTTGCAGAGAGATAGCTAGTGAACCAGTCCAGCGGGCCTTGGGAGAGACCTAGTTGTTGAAGGGTGTCAAGTAGGATGGGTGACAGACCATCAAAGGCCTTGGAGAAGTCAATATAGACAGTCCCAAGGTGGCCTTTGTCGAGAGTTTCATGGAGAAAGTTTGAGACCTCAAGCCAGAACAGTGGTCGTACTATGACCTGGTCGGAAACCGTGTTGCTGTTTGCATAGTAGATTGTGGGAGGTAAGATATTCCGATAATTGGTCTGCCACTATTTTCCCAGGGCTTTAGAAAAGGAGGAAGAATAGAAATTGGTCTAGAAATTGGTCTAGAAATTGGTCAGTGGAGGAGTGTCATCACCTTTGATGATAGGGTGATTACAGCCTTTTTCCAGGCAAAGGGAACTGGCTCAGGCAAAGGAGCTGTTTAATAAATCAGTCAGAGGGTTTAGCACTACATCAAGGACCTGTTGAAAGATCCTGGGGTCCAGAAGGTCTGAGGAGGGGCTGGTGCCCTTGAGGGCTTTGTTAGGTAGTGCCTGGCATTATTTGATGAGATGGTCCTCAGGTGGAAAGGAGGACAGGAAGGTGTTATGGTGTGGGGGTAGGGTCAAAGAAGTTATCAGGAGAACTGCGCTAAGGTCTGAGAATGCGGTGTTAAGGCAGTCAGCAATGTTGGCAGGGTCTGTGATAGCAGCCCCATTGAGGTTGAGTAAGGATGGGGGATGGAGCGGGACTTTCCTTTTAAATCCTTAATGTTGTCCCAGAAGTTCCGGGCAGACCCCAGGAGGAGGCAAGTAAGGATCTGTAGTATTTTGCTTTTGCCTTATCAATTGCCCATGTGCATTTGTTGTGCTCAGCATTGTAGGCCTGCCTATACGCCGAGATCGTCTCTGTGCCAGAGCTGTAGGAGCAGCAAAGGTGTGATCCATGGGGCACCTTGTTTCTTAGTGCGGGTCTTGGTTAGTGGAGTGAAGATGTCAGACACCTTAATAAGGAAGTGGGTGAAGTATTCAAGGGCTTCATCTATACTAGGGCCGGTTGATAAGCGACCAGTCCCAAAGGGCAAGGTACTGCTTAAGTTTGTCGAGGCATCCAGGGCGGATTAATCAGCGGGAGACCATGTTGGGCACTGGTTTTGGTAGCTGACAGGACCAGAAGCATGTTATGCGTGAGTGGTCATTCAGTGAATTGGGGTGAACAGTGATACCCACTACCCTGTGAGGGCGGTTGGTAAGGATGACATCTAGTAGCATGTGGGAGCCGTGAGAGGTTCTGGCGAGTTGGTTCAGTTACCAGCTGAGTTAGGGTCCAGGGCTGTAAAGCATCCTTGATATGGGTTGATAAGCTGGCCAGTCAGTTGGTGTTGAGGTCACCTACTAGTATTTGCTCGACCATGTGAGGGAGGCTGGAGAGGTAGTCAGTGAGGGATACACTTGTTTGGGCTTGTTTATGAGAGGGAACATAGGCTACTGAGATAATCAGAGGGCCATGGAGGGTCTGGGGTAATCTTAAGAGAGAGGGCCTGAGTACCATGGTCGAGCTTTGGGATTGGTAGAGCACGGCCTAATAAGGAGTCATGCATGAAGATGGCGCAGCCACCCAGTGCTTACTGAACTCTATCTTCCTAAACAGTGAGTAGCCAGGGAGAGAGAGAGAGAGACAGCAGAGTCAGGTGTGGCCTTATTGAGCCAGGTTTCCACAATTGCCAGTATGTCTGCCTGGTGCTGCGCAATCCAGCACTGGAGGGCTCGCTTCTTTTCAAAGGCTACAGATGTTCATAGAGGCTGTGCGTAACCCCTGATGTGGGAGGGTTCTGGCAGGGAAGGGCTTGGGTTGGGATGGATGTTCCCGGATAGTAGCAGAAGCAGGGTGACAAGTTTGAGGAAAGAGGGATGTAAGGCTTGTGTGAGCTGTGCTGGACATGAGCTGACCTGATAAGAAATGAACAAGGGATGGGCAAAGCATGAAAGGTGTGGATAGCATGGTAAACTATAGGAAGAGAGGGTACTGGGAGACCAGATGAAGATGGAGATGGACAGGAGGGGTGGGAGTGGAGGGTGGTGGTCAGAGTAGGAGGTGGAGGGTAATGGGAGGGTGAGTGGGCACTTCCAGAATGTTAGTAAGTGATGTTTAAAGACCTGTATTTTTATTTTGGGTTGAGATAGTGCCAAGTTCCTCTACTTTAACCCAGTTGGGAAGTGATTTGACTTGAGGCATGTTTCTCTGAGAAAATCCAGCATAAAGATATTTAAAAATCCCTTTCTTATTTTATTTTCTATTGTCATCTCATGCAATCATTTTTAGTAGTTTTACGAATAGCTGGGAGGTTTTTGAAAGTATAGACTCATCTGTCATTAGGTAACTACTTAACCCTCGAGGCCTCTGACTTTAATACTGCCTCAACTACAAACAAGAAAGGCATTTCTGTGCATCTTGAATCAGTGTTTATGGTTTCAACAAGCCATAATTGTAGTGACCAAAGCACAGGCAGGCAGGTTGGGGGGCTACAAAAATGATGCTAGGGATCACTAGGTACATCAGAGGCCATGCAGTTATGGGAACCCCAGGACAGTAGTGGAGATATGGGGACCCAGTGAAATCAGTTAATCACACCACACTCATGCACACATAAGCCTACATTTAAAGCTGACTTCCTGGCCATTTTTTCTCTTTTGTGTCCCCTTCCTTCCCTTTCTCTCTGTCCAAGGCTGACACCTAGTCAAGCCAGGACAAAAACAGTTTGGCCAGATTCCTCAGTCCTTGCACCTCTTGCTAGCATCCTGTCCCAGTGGGGAGCCAGGAAGCAGACTCAGCTATGTCTCCTCCAATCTTCTGGCCGTTTTGAATTCAAAGCAAAGCCTTTTTGGTACATACTGTAGAAGTCCCAGGCCAAGGGCTATCCGATGGACAACTTCCAGGCCAAATGCCATCCCTGCGGCCAGTCCTTACAAGGTCACTGACCCTCCCAAGGGTCAAACCCTGGGCAACAAAGGCCCATTTGCCTGGCCAGTAGCCAGTACCACCCCACTCTAGAAATGGCTTTCCCAGTGAAGTTCCCAGTGCAGCAGCCACATTGTTTTCCCTTCTCTTTATTTTGAAATTCAAGTTCCCCAAAGTAATCCAGTCTGTGACTATCCCTGGCAGTCCAGGTGTGGCAGAGCCCTCCGGTTCATACAAACTTCTTCCCTTACAAGTCTCTGTCAGCAGTAGAGGGTGGCGTATAGTAGCAGTAGTGGAGCGGTTTTTTTAGTTTTATTTAAGTCTCACCACTGTACAGCAGTCTGGGGTTGGGCTATTAGCATGTTGTGGGTTACCTGGTGGCTGTAGTCCCACCATTTGTTTTCTTTTAAATGTTCTCCTATGTGTACTGCACCTTTGGTGTCCAACTCTGAACACAACTCTTCAGACATACATTCAACCCTCAGCTTTCCTCCTCCTTTGCAGTAGCCACCAGGAAGCCGGGTGGAGCATGACTCCTTTGTCATCTCTTCCCCACCTTGCAGCAGCAGTCCTGGGTCATGATAGTGAGGCACCATGTGCCCATATACTTTTAAAACTTGCTCTACAGATGCAGTAGGAAGGGGAAAAGAAGAAGTGGGCCCAGCACCCAACATTTACGTAAAAAAAAAAAAGAACTCCATGCTGCTGGGTGCAAGGCCAAGGAAAGGGCCAGCCATACCTTTCAACCTATCAGCATTACAAATCATAGCACTGGCCTACAAATATCATAACAAATGGCCAGAATGTGGAGCACTTTCTTAATTTAAGGAATGAAATGTTTACAGATACTGGGTCCCATATAGTTAGTGATAAGGAATGTTTCTATTTACTTAGTTAAATGATTTAATAGTTTGTGTGTCCAGAAATAGCTCTAATATTATTAAGAACACCAGTAAACCTATGTGGAGCAAGGGTAAATCTAAGCATGAAAATCATAGCGTTATCGAAATTCATAGCAGTTGAGAGGTATGAGGCCAGCAGTGAGATTTGGGGCAAGTGACCATAATATGTTAGCGGCACCAATCAGCACAAGAGGAAAGGAGTCACAGATGGATTAAAGCCCTTGTTTAAACTTCACACCACTCAGCATTGGGGGTGGGGCAATAACACAGGACCTAATGGATAGTAATTGATGGGCAGGCTAACTCCCTTTTATGTGAATGTCATCTCTGTTGTGGCCAACCACTGCACAATGTCATGCTCTGGGTGTGGTATGTACATCAACCAAGCTGCCAGTCTGGTTGAGAGGTTGGAGACTGCTGTCACTGGTGCATTTGTGAGAAGAGCTGTATTTATGCAGCAGAACAGGACCATCAATTATGATGGACAGAGACAAGGAGACAGTTTTCCTTCCAGCTGTTATGGCCATCATCATGACCCTCCCTCGTGGTGCTAATATTTATGAAGATGGTGACTATATGACTGCCAATGCTGTGGAGTAGTGGGCAACCTAGCTAATTTGGGGCTTCTTCCAAGACATACTGTATTATAGGTATGTCATCCATGTCATGATAATTTATAGAGCTTATGCATGCTTATAAGTTACAAGATTACAGAAGTGTTTTGAGAAGGAGCATTTGTACTGCAAACATTTTATTTGCTATCCCAAGGCAATTTTTTTTTTCCACTTCTCTTTTTGTATTTACAGTACCTCTACAAACTCAACTTGTCCAGAAATCCAAGAATCTACTCACTGCTGCTCTGTACAAAGAGGTATGGTGGGATCCGTGTGGCTGGAGGTATAATGAGTGGCCCAGAGCCAAGTGACTGAAGCAATAGAAGGGACAGAGCCAAGATCTTAAGGGATCATGCAAGTCAGAGCCATGGAGGTGAAGACTGGCAAGGAAAGAATGAGGAACTTCTGTGTTTGACTGGCAGAAGCAGCAGCAAAGATTTGAGCACTGTGTGAAGTTTAGAGTGACACAGTAAAACTGAAAGGAAATGCCAGGCAATAGGCAGACTGCTGCTATCTGAAGTCATAGCGTGGGGCAGTGGCATGAGGTGAACCAATTGCCAATTTTTCATGAAGTATTGAGATTTTTATGACAAAAAGAACCAAACAGACTATGAATGACTCAAAAGATGATCTATGCCAGCTAGACTGGGGATATTAGTTTTATGGATCGCTAGTTGTGGTTTTAGCAATTAGATGTTTTGGTGCAGTATTAGCCACTGCTTTGTAATTTAGATCACAAATTGTAATGAGAAATAAATAAATTATTTCATTCTCACTACAGTGTCTGATCAAAATTGCATTGAGTAACTAAACTGCACCAAAAACTGAAATAAGTCATCATGTCAATGGTTCCTAGTTGCAGGATTTGGAATACCTCAGAAAAGATGTGTGTCCAGGAAGAGTGAGGCCAACCCTGTGAGTCTATAGTTCACTGGTTAGAGCAACAGGATGGTATTCTGAGGACCTGGGTTCAATTCCCAATAGATCACATTATTTCTTTCTTATAATTTGTGATCTAGTTGTGGGTTTTTGCAGTATGAGGATATTTAATGTAATGGTCTTTATCATTAATCTCTAGCGTTATTACATTATGGTATATATTTTTTGTTTAATAGGAAAACATTTGATGTAGAGTTTATATTTTGCACCTAATTTTACTTTTTTTCTTGAATGGAAGCCACCAGTCAGGACCTGCAGCTATAATCACGTGTGCATGTCAGACATGTTTGGAACCTACGTGTAAGATAGTCATTATTAATTCCACGGTGCTAGCCAGAAAGCACAACGCTTACTGGCAGCAAGGGTATTGACAACTGAGCTAGGAGACTTTCTAGCAGGAAAATGCCTTTTCTGTGAACTTTATCAATTATCCTGAGTATTTTGCTTTTACTTGAGAGTTGCGAACTAACCCAACAATTTTGAACTAAAGCGATTTCCCTAGAGCCGTTCACAGCAAAGTGGCCAAATTCCTTGTGGAACATGTTTTGAAACAGTAACTTATTTAATACATAAGGTGTAACAAGATTTAATTATTTACTTTATTAAATTTTTTAACTCTGGGTACATAATTTTGGGAAAATTTATTAATCAAGAGAAACATTTTATGTATGTAGCACACTTTAGTTTGCTTTTTACATTAGTTTCTTTCTTTTATTCTGTTTGCTCTATATATATTGTCTCCAAGGGCTGGTTGGGGTAGATTTACCAGGCAAGTGTATTGGTTTTTCAACTAAAAGTTGATGTATTCATTGTTAGAAAATGGCCTTTTTATTTCCTGACATCTGATTGGCTAGTACCCTTGTCAGAGGGTGCATTAACTTTCAATAGATGCCCAGGAAATAGAAACACCAACAATGACCATTCACCACACCTTATCCTTGTTCCCAGCTTGCTTCCTATTGGACAAAACAACCCGATTTCATTTAAATCCCTGCCATTTTATTTTGTCCTTAGCAAGATATGAGCCCCGAATGCGCCACTCGCTCCTGAAATTAAACTGCCTGCACAGCTCCTGAAATACTTGTAGATGTCCCGCTGATTAACCTCTCAGCACTGCCTATAATGCTCAAAGCAAACACCATACTTCCTCCCAAAAAAAAGAATTTCTCTATCCGGTACCATTCTTCCGTTTCTCGTTTACTTCGGGTGTGACATCACTGGAATGCTAAACAACCGATGAAGTAACCAATAGAAAAATCTACAGTATTTATTTTGTTATTTCAATTTTGTAACATGCAGTTGTGCTCCTCATCTGATACCTGAATCATGACATCTATTTCACAATACAGCTAGCGACAAATGATGGGAGGCACCGTAAATCACTTTGTAGATATAAACTACTGCTGTACCTTTCCTCTAAGACCCTGTACAGGTACAGTCCGGCAGTTTTTTTCACAGTATCACAGGAAAAACTCAATCTTTTCATCTGGAGAGTGGTGTTCGGGTTAAGAACAAGAGAATCCCTGTGTGTGTTGGGGTGAGAACAATAACCGAAACATGCAACAGCACAAAGACAGGGACTACTTTATCACACAAACATTTCAGCATTATAATTAATACATTTGTCAACTATTTTTATATGTTTTGAATCCAATATAAAATTGATACAGTGCCCATTTTCTAAGCACAATAATGCCATCCAGGGTGGGCGGTATGGGCAATATCGGACCTTCCAGGATATAAAGGCCCCATCCCTGCCCATCTTGTCAGTATTGGTGTGCTGCCCCAGCCTCTGCTAGAGGCCAGGCATTCCCTGACTACTGGTGCCCCCTCCTGAAGAAGGAGAGCATTTCCTGGGATGCTCGATTCTTCTCCTCCTTTGCTGACCACGGCAGCCCATGCTCATTCCTGAACATGGGTCACTGGCATGGCAGAGGTGTGGCTTTCAGATTTGATTGAATTCCATCTATCAATCAATCAATCAAACTTTATTTAACCAGGCATAGACACCATTGAGCAAGCTCATTTTCAAGGTAGTCCTGGACATCAAACAGGTTACAGGCATGGTAGACAAAAACACAAGTGTACGTGTGAAAAGATCAGTCATGCCATAATATACTAGATAACAATATTACAAACAGTTGGAACAGACACAAAAACATTTTACATGTATCGATAAATCAGACCAAAATAGAGAGAGAGAGAGAGAGAGAGAGAGAGCTAGAGAGAGAGAAGGAGGATACACAAAAGCCATTGTACATCGTGAGAATTATCCAGCCAGAAAATTCTGGAACTGCATAGTTAAATGCAGGTAAGTCAGCACTAAAAAAGAAGCAGAAGAGGTAAAAAGATTAACTCCTTGCACTTACTGGCTTGTGAGAAGGCCCATACATATGCTTCTGTATGTGGGCTGGTGTATATTCAGTTGAAGAACTTGGGGGTGGGGTAGATGGAGAGAGAGAAGGAAGGAACAAGTGCTGTATGCCCCTATTGGAGAGCTGCATGTAACTAAGTGCCAGAGTATTCAGTAAGAAGTATCAGAGATTAAGGAGCTTGGTCACTTAAAGCAGTTGCAGATTTCTTTCAGATATTCAGTTATTAGTGCTTTGAAGGTGAATGGACCGGGAGGTTGAGAGTTTTAGAGAACTTTTCAAGGTATTCCATAGAGAAGGGAAGGAGAATTTAATTGCAGCCAAATCGTCGGATGTATTTACTCTAGGTATCTGAAAGCAGAGTATAGAGAAGCATCTCAAGCCATAGGACACCCTGGCATGCTCAAGAAGCTCGAGATGTATGCAGGAAGCTTATCAGACAGTGCTCTATAGAACCAGAGGAGAACATTTCTTTTCCTCCTTATAGGAAGGAAGGACCACCCCAGCTCATGGTATAGCAGGCAATGGTGGGTGCGAGAAGGTAAATTAAGGATGAACCTCAAAGCCCTGTGTTAAAGGTGTCAAGCTTTCTGAGTGCTGAGGAAGGACAGTTGTTGTAAAGGAAGTCGGCATAATCCAGAAGTGGCATGAATGTGGATTGCACTAGCCTCTTTCTGGCTTCTTTGGTGAGGAGGTGTTCAATGCGGTAGACTATGCCTAAGTGTTGTCTTAATTTTTGGTGACCTCATTCAGGTGGCATAGAAAGCTAAGCTTGTTATTCAGCCAGAACCCTAGGTATTTAAAGTTATCCACAGTTTTGAGGGTTAGCCCAGTAGAGTTAGAATCTTGTGGTTAAAAATGGACCAGGAGATGCCTTTGGTGAAAGAATCATGGCTTTGGTCTTTTGGGCATTGAGTAGGAGCTTATGTTTAATTAGATTATGCTGGAGAAATAAAGTCTTGCTTTAAGTCCTCTTAGGCCAAGTCCAGAGTGGAGCTGAAGGTGTAGGGAGAGTATCATCCACAAATAGGTGCACATTAGCTGTGCACAGTTGTGAGTCAAGATTGTTGATATAGATTGCAAATAGGATTGGGCCCAAAATGGAGCCTTGGGGGACACCTTGTAGTAATGGTTTTAGGGAGACAAATTTCCCAAGGTATTGACTTGCTGAAACCTGTTAGTAAGGTAGCTGGTGAACCATTTGATGGCAGAACTGTCGAAACTGATGTTACTCAGAGCATTAAGCATAATGTTGTCCATGGTGTCGAAGAATAGGGATCTCCCTTTAACTATTTATTTACCATTTATGTATTGAGCATTCTGCTGCTATTCTAATCAATAAGGTGATAGTTTACAACAACTGGGTATAGTTGTTTTCTTTTAGCATGACTCTTAAAAGAAAGGTGGTATACCAGACAATATTAATATGCCTATAACTAGAGCCCAAAACAAAAAAATGATGTCATCAAGGACATCTACAATCATAAGAAAATGTTTAACTACTTTGTTATTCCAAGTACACAAATTGAATTGGTTGATGGTAACAATTGTCTGGATTAAGGATGATTTTCATCACCTATGTGAACTGATAAATCTCTGCCGACAGATCTATACCGTTCCCTGTTATTAGAAATCAGAGCTATGGGAAAAGAAGGGCTGCATGCTGATATAGAAGGAATGTCCACCAAGGCCCAGTGAACACAGAAGTGGATAACATTGAAAGGGAATCTCTACTGACACTCATGCACTGATGGAAGCCAGAGGGTAAATGACTTGCAATGTAGCCATTTACTAGAAAAGAGGGACAATAGGTATAAGAAGTTTTCTTTGTTACAACATTTTGAGAATTTCATTTTCCACATATAGATAGACTAAATCTGGACCCATTCAAGCACCCCAAGGGCTACCACATTTCTGGCATAGTACTGAATCAGGGTCAAATACAAGGAAACTACACACAATTCTAAAGGCATTGAAAATAAACATAAAAATCAAGAGGCAGATTTGCAATTGGTGCCTGTATTATTGCAAGATATCATAAGTGAATTAAAACAAATACCGAACTTCTAGGACAAGCCATTACACTGCTGACAGACAGTATTAGCTGACACAAATCAGAAGTATAGAAGTAGTGAGGAAGAAAGACATATACAGGAAACATCAAGGACACAAATTAAACCAGTCAGTAAAATGATAAATGATGAAAAATTAATTAAGGAAATGACAAAGTTTTTGCAGAAAATGAGGCCAGGGATATTGCTCTTCTAGTTAACAATTGAATAAACTAGCTGAATGACAATGTACAGTATTGAATTAGTTTCAACGACACCCAGCACCAACTCCAAAACTGTCAGATAGTAAAAGGAATAAATGTGAATGACACAAGGACAGACAGTAGAAAGGTCAAAGTAGTGAGTAGAGATGTGCAAAACTGCGAATTTCGTTACATAGAAATATTTCACGTAATTCATCTGTTTCTGAAATTTTCCAGAAGCAAAATGCAGAATTTTGCCTGTGGAGTGCGAAATTTCACCTGTGAATTTCACCCATGAAACAGTGAAATTTAATTAGGAGTGAAATTTCACCATTTTAGGGTGAAATTTCACATTTTGCTGGTGAAACTTTGCAAATTCACACCCTGCAAATATTTAATCTAACAGCTGAATTAGGCAAAATATTTCATGCGTAAAATTGCCAGTTCTGTGGGAATTTTGCAATGTGTCTAGTACCGAGTTAAGAAAAAATTGGTAGAATTAGACAAAAGTACAAATGACTAAGCCATAGTTATTCAGGCAGACAACAAAATACTGGAAAACCAATAGACTATTGTGAATCTTCAATGGAAGTTCAAGAATAGAAACAAAAGAAATCAATTTAGGGCTAAGAATAGCTACAGTTTATTTAAAGGAGTCCGAACATCAGTAATGAAACACCAGAAGTATTAAGAATAATTGCCTATAATTTATGTAAACGAGCCCTTGGAGTTAAATTTAGATGGCAGGATGTGGTCACAGCATACAGATACAGTATCAGTGCAAAGACTGGGCAGGCATTCTGTGCATTACAATATGTGGTCCAATTCCAAGACAGCTATGCCAGACGAACGCATCGCCAGTCCGATGGTGTAAAACGCAAGTTATGCTAGCAACTTGTGACATGTGCAATTCAAAAGAACACTTACACTGCAACCCACAACCGCTTCAGCCAAATGCAAGTTACAACACAGTTACACCAAAGAAAGCTTGCGCCACTGCACAATGCGACTTATGACATGCATAACACACCAGTACGACAGAACCGTTATTCCCAGAACAGGAGGCGTAAGTAAATACGCCAGATGATCGCTGGACATATGTTAGACCAGGGAATAGCTGGTCTAACCAGAGATCAGGCTATATAATCCCTCCCACATAGTCAGACAGCATACAGCAGTGTAGTGAGACACACAGCAATGTCAGCAATAGGAGCCCTACTGGGAATAATGATAGCGGAGCACCTTGAGAGCAGGGCACACCAGATGCAGAGGCAGGACCCAGGTGACCAAGCCACAGCATCCAGCAATGGTTTCAAGGCCATCAGTGCAGACAGTAAGATGCCCTCACAAAACCTTCAAGGACCTGACTGAGCATCAGTGCCTAGCATGCTATAGGCTCAGCAAGAGCTGCATCAGGGAGCTATGCCAGGACCTGGAAGGTGGCTCACGCAACACCAGCAACAGGGCTACCCACTGCTACTGGAGGTGTGTGTGAGTGCAGCGCTGTGCTTCCTTGCCACCGGCACTTTCCAAATGCCCACAGGGACACAGTGGGCATCTCCCAGCTGGCGGTGTTCAAACACTTGAGGAAGTTCCTTGCGGCTCTCATACGGCTCACCTCACAACATATCAGCTTCCTGCAGTATGCTCAACAGCAGTGCCAGGTAAAGCAGGCATTCTATAACATGGCTCAGTTCCATGTGTGATAGGTGCGTCGACTGCACACATGTGGCCATCTGGGCCCTAGCGAGGATGGGAATACATACATAAACAGGAAGGGGTACCACTTGATGAATATCCAGGTGGTCAGTGACAGTGGTGGTAGCATCCTAGATGTGGTGGCCAAGTCCCTGAATCCTGACATGACTCCCACATCTACAGAAACTGTGGGATACATGAGGCATTTGAGAGAGTGGACATCACTGGAGGATGGCTTGTGGTATTTACCATGAGGAATGACAACTGCAAAAGTATACAAGTGGCAGTGTGTGTGGATGTGGGCGTGTGGGGACACAATGGCACAACAGGGCACAGGGCAGACAGGCACTGCAGTGGGCAGAGGTGATGGCCATGCAGACACATGGCATACCACACATGGGATGCAGGCAGGGGCAAGCCACACACACTGAGCAACACAAAAGGGCCTGGGATGGCCACATAGTGACAAGGAAGCCCATACAGTGCATGGACACAGCCAGGGATGTGCATATGACTATGAGTGCATGCCTGCATATATGGTGTTCATGTGCATGCAGCAGTGCATGCCATGCAGAGGATAGTGAGATGCTGATGACAGGTCTGCACACAGCAACATGCAACTAACCTCTCCCCAACAGATGACAGTGGATATCCCCATATGCCATGGCTGATGACCCTGTGAGGACACCCAGACAGCAGCAGAGGTAAGCTACAATGAGCCCCACACCAACAGGAGGTAATTGAGCACACCTCGGACTACTGAAGTCCAGATTCCAATGCCTTGACACCTCGGGGTGTGCTCCAGTACAGCCCTGCGATGGCATGCAGGATAGTGCTTGCCTGCTACATCCTCCAACATCACCCTGGCACATCATGTACCAATGCCTGACAGGGACCAGGAGGAAGGTGCACCGGGAGGGTGATGGAGAGCGGATGACATGGTGGTACACAAAGCGCACGGTGGTGCAACAGCGGAACACTGTGCATGACAGGAGCTGATCCAGCAGTTCTTTGAGGCAGCATATGGACACCATCACCAACTACACCACCACTACCACCACCCCACCCATCACCACCACTGCCATGGTGGCACCTGCAGCAGTACCGGGGCACAGTGTGGTACAATGCAGCCCAATCAATGACACGGCTCACATGCAGTGGCACCGAGACTCAGGGGATGAGATATTGTCTGCCAGGTGCCATGTGACACAAGTGGCAGCACTGGTGCTGGAACAGTGTCCATGCGTGTCACACAGCATCTGGTAGGCATGACAGCGAATGTGTGATGGCACCCTGGGTGACACACAGAGGACCACAGCCCACATGGACCATGGACATGCAGCCACAGGTGGGTGATGAACACACACAAGGCAGAGGAACAATGCTGCGATGATGGCGCCACCAGGCACAATGCACCTGCCATGGCCACTGATACATATAAACAGTGCAACCACAACAAGGACACAGCACCGGGTGGCACAGACCTGCAGACATTTGGTGGTTGTATGCATCACTGTGTTGTGCCATTGGTGCCACCCACAAGGACCTGCATGCCTATGGCCACCACACAGCCATGGCATGCTTGGTATGGTGGAATGTGGTGTGGTGGAATGTGAACTGGCCTGGCATGGTGTGCTGCTGCACACAGAGCACCATGTGGTCGTGCCCACGGTGTGCGTCCAAGGCTGTGGGTGCACAGCTGGCACACAGATACCATGTGCATGTTGTGGAAGCACAAGGGGGCGCAGCTCCACCACATGCGTGCCCTCATGTGCTCAGTGATGCACACATGCACATGCCCATGCAGACCAGAGACAGACGCCATAGAGCCATGGGTGCAAAATCAACATTTAATGAAACAGTAGAAAACCCAATGGAACAAGGGTAAATACAAGTAAAACAACAACAGCATAATCAAACAGTACCCACACAATACAACCACATGTACAGGGCTGCCCCAGCCCACATGTACAAACCCCCAGCCCATATGTACAATGCCCAATCTCCCAGCAGTAAAACACAGCAGATGCCCCCACGAGTGGACCCCACACAGGCATGACCCCACCCACAGCCCCCTTCACACATTGGATGCAGCCCCCTCTGCTGTACACTACTCACTGCCCACCGCCCACCGCCCCCACCACATACACACAACAGGTGGCCGCCCGCCACAAGCCCATAACAGCCAATGAGCAAAAGGCACATCACAGGTCCATAGTCCATGGCTCAGTCCACACTGTTGCAGCACTAGCACCTCTGCAGCACCATGAGGAGGGCCCCAGTGAGCCTGCAAGTGCACCACATCTGCCATTATCGTGGACACCGGCACAACCAGCTGCTGGTTGCCTGCCTCCTACTACCCCGGGTACAACAAAGCCTGTAGACCAGGCTGTCCTCCAGGTGACCCTGCTCCAGCTTCATGACCTCCTGGCTGCTGTTGGTCCATGTCACCACTGTCAGACGGTAGTCTGCATCATCCTAGGGCAGCATGTCAGCATCCTCCACCTGCTCTCCTGCTGGATACGCCACCTCCTCCTACACCTCTACTGGCTGTTCCACCACCTCCAGCTCAGCTGCAGCTCCACCACCTCCTGTTCCTCTGCCCACCATCTCCTCCACTGGTGGTGCCCCAGCCGCTACCACCCACCATGCTGTTAGAGCGCTTCCAGCACCGCAGTTGGATGGTCGTTCACTGCAACCTCCACCTCTGGCCACTCCACCATCCCTTGCTGCCACTGTGTGCAGTGTCAGTGTCTGCCCATCCTCCTCTTCTGGTGATGGCGGGATGGGGTGTACCTACATTGCTGGCACTGGGTGTGGTGCGGTAGGCCACTGCATCCTCTGCCTTCACCTCGGCCATTGCCGCAGCAAGGCTCTGTGGTGGGTATCAGTCTGCTCTGCACACCTGCAAGGAAGCAATGGTGGTAGCCAGTGCCATGCCAGAACACACTGCATGCACACACAACACACAGCCACCACCTCCGCACCCGTGGACCACCAGCATGGACACGACATATGGCGTAGAGTGCATGCACCTGCCTGGCCTCTGGTGCATCAGCACTTGCTGTTGGCTCCATGTACACTGCTGTTCATCATCCGGCTGCCCTGTAGACTTGGGTCACCTCGTCTTGCACCTGTGGGAAGGGGAACACAGTTACATGTGTGCACCAGTGCTGTCCATAGCCTGTGTGTCAGCATAGCAACATTGTGAGGCTAGATGATGGCATACTCACCTGCACCTGGTGCCTGTCCCATCTACATCTCACGTCCCTCCACTGCGTCCAGGTTTAGCAACTGCTGCAGGATCCCTGGGTTCTTTCATACCATGTCCTGCCATCGGTGCTGCAGCTGTCACATGGTGTGGGCACAATGGCACCTAGGCGTGCCCTATCGCCCTCCATGCCCTTGTCTGCTCCTCCGCTGTGTGCATCCTGCATCTGGGTGGGAGGGTGTTGTCCCCACTGCTGCACTAGATTAATGAGCTGTGCAGTCACTGCAGTGGTTAAATTGGGGGCCCTTCCACTCAGGCTGAGTCTGCTGTGGCGTGGCATGATGTTTACTCTGATACACTTGGCATGGGGGAGTCCTGTCACCTGCAGCAATGACCTGCAAGGCAACATGTCACATCAGACGTGCCATTGCACAGTAGTGGGGTCACC
This sequence comes from Neoceratodus forsteri, assembly GCA_016271365.2. Classification (NCBI taxonomy): domain Eukaryota; kingdom Metazoa; phylum Chordata; order Ceratodontiformes; family Ceratodontidae; genus Neoceratodus; species Neoceratodus forsteri. Next base: position 954,565,040 of record CM028134.1, read on the forward strand.
ATAGTGTCTGACTCCCTACATGCTACCTGGCATAGCTGTCTGTAGACAGCATAACATTACAGGGCTGGAGTACAGTGGCAATGGGTACAGCACTGCATCCCATGAGCCATCCCAGGGTGCAGCGCAACAGTGCTGTGCTGTACACACATGTCCCTGCAGTCCACACCCCTTCCAACAGTGTACACACCACCCCCACATACTGCCCCCGCGTGACAGGGCTGAGTGGTGCCATGTGCATACATTGTGCGATGGGTGACCCCCAATGGCTGCCTACACCACAGTCACCCACAGCCACCGCCACACCCATCCGGGTAGTGTTGCAGAGCCATCTCTGTGCACCGGAGGGCTAGGCATATGGACATTCCCTACACAACTGCGGCCTGCACAGGGTCCCTACGCAGTGGCCTACACCAGCTGCAGGAAGCCTGGCTGTCATATAGTGGTACACAGTATGGCATATGTTGCATGTCAGTCACACATCAGACCACTGCACAGCTGTGTACAGTATGTATGCTTGCGGCATCCTTGTACAGACCTCTGGGCCTGCTGTGTATTTAGGTCTGGTACACCTCACAGGAATGTGTGCTGTACTGCACAGTAGTCAGGTACAGCTGTAGTGTCCCACCTTGCGCCACCTCCCAGTGCATGGTGTCCAGCATCCACAGGGGCAGAACAGGTGTGCAGCCTGTGTGCAACTGCACCCAGCACATGTCAGGCTTCAGATGCACCCAGGCCACTGTTTAGTGACTATGTGCTGCCCCCACATACAGCTGCCCTGCCTGTGTGATGCATTGGTGCATACTCACCACTGTCCCACAGTATGTGGGACAGGTCCACATTGTATGCCAACAATGCTCCATGTTCCAAATTGCGGGGACTAGGTCCACATTCACTGCCAATAGGTGCAGGCATAGTCTTCTGTAGGATGCTGCACAGTATATAGCTACGTGTAATAACAGACTGTCTGAACAGATAGACAAGCAGGGGTAATAGTGTTCTGGTATCCTGGGGTAGGGTCTGCTGTAGTGCTCACTGTTTGCCCATGTGTTCCACATTCTGATAGCCTCTGTTCCACATAAGGGGGACAGAGGGTTGAGTCTGAAAAGTATTGGTGGGGGCATTGTACAGTCCCACTACTTACCACCCTGCAGTTGTTCAACACAGTGGGAACCCTGCTCTGCCCTCTGTATCGCAGAAGTTATGGCCTCTGCTGCCTGATCAGCATGTGGACTGTGCAGCCTGTCTCTCACCTTTATGGCTCCACCTTGCCGTGGCACACATAGGTGCCACCGTGTGGACTACTGTGATACACGCACCTGTGGCCTGTGAACACGCAAACCACATGTGCACACTATGCCACTGCAGGTTGCAGTTGCGGCCTCATGCGCATCGCGCCTACATCGGATGTGCATGTGCGACGTGGGCCATGTACCCTACGCAGGCACTGGTCTATGCTACATGTGACATGTCCTATCACAGCAGTTGGAATGAGTGAGGCCACATGGATGTATAGTGCATAGTGTTTAATAAGTAATGATAACTAATGTTGTGACATGGTGCAGTGCTACAGTACATTTGTGACAATACCCATACACACAAACCCACACCAGTGACAGATCACAGCATACACACCCAATTTATAGCTGTACAGCATTGCTCACACGCACACAGTCGTGCACACATACACACACATACACACACACACACACACACACACACACACACACACACACACCACACACCACACACTCTGCCCACTACCCACCACTGATTTCAGTGGCGCACCATAGTGGCAAAGTCAGTCATCTGGCTGCTGCTTCCACCTAGTTCTCCTGCACTTTGCAGTGCACATGCCCTGCCAGCACCCTGTGTTGAAGGCATGGCCACCTCGTGGCACAACTGGGCCCACCCTGCCCTGTTGCATGCCCACAGGTCCACCACTGTCCATTGGTCCCAATGGCACAGCCATCCTCCATCGCCATCGATGCCTCCTGGGATGGTTGGTGCTTGGCCTGTGTGGTCCCCAGTCCCTGGTGTGTGGTCCACCATCATCCGCAGCCTGTGGTTGTGTTGCCACCTGGATTGTGCCCTGTCTTGGTATGCCATATGGTGCAACCTCACCCCGTCTGGCACTTGTCCTGCACCTTGTACCCACTACTGCACACCCACAGCCATGGTGGCAGGTTGCATTACAATCGTTTGCGATGGAGTGGCCACCAGAGATGTCACTGGTGATGTTGGTGGTGACAGTGGTGGGGGCTGTTGTGCTGTTGCTCCTGCTGGTGGTGGTGGGGGTTGTTGTGCTGTTGTTGCTGGTGGTGGAGGTGGTGGGGCTGTTGCAGAGGTGTTGTTGGTGCAGCTGGTGATGGGGTGGTAGGGGCTGTTGTACTGCTGCTGCTGATGGTGTTGGTGGTGGTGGTGGAGGGTGGTGGAGGCGGGTGCTGCTGCTGGCCCTGCTGCCCCTGGAGGAGGTGGTGGCACTGTTGCCACAGCTATTGGGGATGTTGTGGTGGTGTTGGTGGCAGGTACACGTGTGGTGCCTGTGTGGTGGCATAGTCCTTTGTGTGTCTCACAGAGGCTGGTCTGTGAGTGCGGCCTTTAGCACTGCAGACAATATGTCAGACTGCCTGGTCTGCTGTTCCACTGATCCCTCCACAGCCATGGCCAGTCGGGTCAGTGTCCATGTCTGTGCCTGCACACAGGCCTGGGAGGCAGCCATGGTGTCCACCAGTTGCCCTATGGCCGACTCTGTGGTGCGTGTCCCTGTCTCCTGTACTCCTATGAGGGTGCCATGTTGTCCTCCATTGCTGAGTGGTGTACGTCCATGCTGAGCTGGATACAGCCCAGCATCATGGACTACTCCTCATGGGTGGTAACGAGGGTCCTGCAGAACCCAGCATAGTCTGTGGGTCCTGCTGTGTTGTCATCCTGTGGGATGGTGTTCCCCATCAAGGGTCACCTGCAGCCTGTCGATGATGCAGGGCTGAGGTCCTGCACTATATTGTCCCCTATACTACTCACACTGAACAGATCACACAGATCCAGTCTCTCTCCTCCTCCTCCTGCTGCTGTTGTTCCTCTGCTGCCTGCCACTCCCCAACCACTGGTGTCAGGGCTGGGTCCAGCTGCACCACATCAGCACCACCAGGCGTGTTTGTCATGGTGGCCTGTTGGGTGGTTGGCTATGTGCGTTCCTGCTCAGGTTCAGTGCCTGTGTGACCACTGTCCTCTGCCCATGTCCATATTTGCTGCACCTGTGGGGACAGCAGTGTATCAGTGCTACCCTGTCATGCCCTCCATACATGCCTCCATTCCACCCCTGCATTGCTGTCCCATACACAGGGGCAACGCTGGTCATCCACATACCTGTCTTTGCAGCCATTCTTGTCGTGTCCAGGTCCTTATCCTCATGGACACTGTGGCTCAGGAACACCTATATCCTCACCTCATGGGCACTGAGGGTCTCTTCTCCTGTGGTGCACCACCTGTAGCCAATGCCTGCCACCTGTTATAGGCCTCCTTGGCCTTTGTGTGGTACTTGAGGTCACTGACCCACTTCTGGAGGTCACGCGCAGTGCACTTTGCATTGGCCACAGCATTCACCTTTTGGCCACTTCCTCCCGTGCCTCAATAAAGCTACGGCACAGGTCTCATTCACCACCATTGCTCATTAGGAGGTGTGCCTGTGACTCGAGTTCATCGAGGAGGACATCTGTTTCCTCATTCTAGAAGTTATATTTTCTGCATTTTGCTGCATCTGCCACCTCTACAACGCTACCTGCCATGGTTCTCACGTGTGTAGCTCTACACCATGTCTGCAACTTGCACTTTATATGGTCATAGGTTGAACATGTGTAACTCTATGCCCGCTATTTTGGGTTCCATCAAGTGTTGGGGAGTAACTGTGACATGCATAATTCAGCTGTACTATATCATAACTGGCATTTGTCTTGGAGTAGAAGCAAGCTCGCTTGTTGCACGGGTTTGGTCATAACTTTACGCAGTGCACAGCTTGCACCATGCTCTACTCGCTCTCTTGGAATCAGGCCCATGGAGTCTAGATATTAGGAAAGAATTAATAGGTGCAAGCAAAGAATTTAAACACATGGGGGTTACAGTGGATACTACCATAAGTTTTTTGATCTAAAAGGTATATAAAGAAAGTGATGCCTCAAAAAAGAATAGTAGGTTTATAACAGGGGCATCACCAGCAGGAAAAGGAGGTCATAATTCCGCTATACAAGACACTAGTGAGGCCCCACCTGGAGTAGGTGTACAGTTCTGAGACCTTACTTACACAAGGACATAGACAGGGTAGAGAAGGTTCAGAAGAGGGCAACAAAGATGGTACATGGATTGCATCACAAGTCCTATGAGGACAGGTTAAAGGAATTGAATATGTACTCCCTGGAGGAGAGGAGGGAGAGGGGATATGATAGAGACATACAAGTATCTTACAGGGAGGAACAGGGTGCAGGAATACACTATTTTTAAGTGAAAAAGATGTTCCAGGACTAGAGGTCATGGGATGAAGTTGGAGGAGGACGATTCAGAGGAAACGTGGGAAGAATTTCTTCACAGAATGGGTGGTGGACAAGTGGAACACCCTGCCAGAGGAAGTGGTGGGGGCTGAAACAATCATGGGATATAAGAATGCATGGGATAGACATAAAAGAATTCTGGAGGTCAGGGTTAAGGGCAACAGACTTCCAGGAAAACATAAAGTAAATTACAAGCTGAAATGGGCAGACTGGGTGGGCCTTAGGCCCTTATCTGCCGACACTGTCTGTGTATCTATGTATCTAAATCAAAGAAGGACTAACAAAAATTGTCAAGAATAAACAATGTTACAGGACATCACACCCAAGAATAAAATAAGAATAACCTGAATATGCAAAATTTATAGTAACAATTCACTCCCTTGAAGGAGATGACAATTTTGCATTTGGAAGGTTGAAAAGGAGAACAGACGAAGTAAAAATGATGCACAGCAGCATCATATTATCTAAGGAAGATTCTGAAATTGAGAACTCAGAGAATGAGACAACAAGTAAAAATTATACTATATCATAAGGCCAGCCCACTAGTGCAGTGGTTGTGCTACCACTTGCGACATGTTCTACCTGGGTTTGAAGTGAAACGAGTGCCAGAGGTCTGGCCAGGGGCAAGTGATCAAGCATCATAGGGCTGCTCTCCTCCTGGGGGAGGGCAGAGCCTGATGCTTGGTGTCTCTGGTGAAAGCTGGGGTAATGACAGCCAGGGCCAAGAGTTCAAGCGCACAGCAAACATTGGTGCACATCATGTGGGTTTACGTGGTGTGCACCATGACATCACTGAATACCATGCCTCTACAAGACAGAAAAGCAGGGCAAAAAGAAGTCTGGTGGCAGGAGAATGAGAACACCACAGGCCCCTTTCCTAACCAGCTGAGCATGCCATCCTGAAATGGATCGGTTCTGCAACTGTGTTTGGGGAACCTCACCAACCTGTTAGAGGGCAAACCCTGGCAGAAGATGACCAGCAGGTAAATCCTGGCAGAGGTCAGGGTGACAGGGCTGAGGCACTCCTCAGAAGGAAGGTTGACCATGAGGAGTGAACAAGAAAAAAAAAGATGATATCGTATCAGAGGAGGAAAGTACAAATACTACTATATACTGTAGCTGGACTGACAGAAGAAATTAATAAGCTGAACATTGCTGGATTGAGGATAAATATAATGACTTGGCCTGGATAAATGATGTCTCTTCATATGATCTGGTGCTTTTCAAGAAACTTGGCTTTAGGATAAAAGTTTTATTATGCTGGGATATTCAACCTTGAGATGGGGAGGTCTAATGATCTTTGTCTCTACTAAATCCATTAAAGGGCCACAAAAGTGGAGATTGGGGAACCATATTTTTTGTGTTCATATTACTAACTTTGATTAGTCAGAATTGATATTTATAAACTCCTATACTCCTCCAACGAATGGCACACATAAAATTGAGGAACCCTGGTAATTTTAAGGGTATTCTGGATTTTATCCAGTGAAATTCCACAAGCAATGCTCCTGTTAGCTGGACATTTTAATATAAGAATATGGGACTGTCAAGAATGAATGACCAAAATTAGCACTTGAATGACTTATATAAATATTCATCTGAGGAACTCAATGGATGAAAAGGTCAATCATAGGATCCGACCAGTAATGTCATGGAAAAATATCATGGCACACAACAAAGCAGGCAAAACATTGCTGCCTGTAATGTCGGCATGTAAAAACATTGCTGACCAAACCTTGTGGGAGTGCAATATAGAAGAATAAGCCTGGTGACCACCGGTCCCCCACCCACCCACTGAGCAGTGGCCCCAGGAACAGTAATGACAGCCAGCCCCAGTGTGATAGCCAGTCCCCACCACCCCCGCGCCACCAATTGCTTACCTGTGTCCCATGACACAATGCATTTACTATATCCCTGGTGTCTAGTTAACCTCTTCTCCCAGGCAGGTAGATCCCCACCACCCTGCACCCCCAACACACCCCGACAATGGGCGGGCAGCCAGCACAGCCTTCCCTCACCACCATGGCTGGCTGCCTGGCTGAACTGAATGAATGAGCACATACACATATCGCACTCATTCATTCGGTTCCAGTCGAGGCAACCAACAGTGAAACAGTGCAGAGCTGCTGCTATCCAATGTGTCAGGGTGTATTGAGTGTGGTGGTGGAGATCCTACCTGCCAGGATGGGGGTCCACTAGACACCAGACAAATAGTAAATGCATTGTGTCATGGGACACAGGTAAGCGATCCGGTGGCAGCGGTGGTTTGGGGACTGCCATCACAATGGGGCTGGCTACCATTACTTTTCCTGGGGCCATCATTCAGTGGGTGGGATGGGGACTCGGTGGTCAACAGGCCTATTCTTACATTGCACTGACCATGAGGTTTGGTTGGTGATGTTTTTACATGGACATTACAGGCAGTGATGTTTTGCCTGCTATGTTGTGTGCCATGATATTTTGACACTACGTTACTGTCCAGCTCCATCACTCAATGGGTTATCCACAGATATACAGTACATTCTATTTTTTCTCAAAGTTACACATTATCAGGTCCAGAATATTATCTCATTGGGTGTTTTCTTTGACTAGTTGTTCAAGATCCTTTTGTATTATCATCTTATAAATTCATTTTCCAATCTTATAGAGCCTTCTAGGCTGGACCAATCAATATTTGAGAAATTAAAATCCTTAAGTCAATCAATCAATCAGTCAATCAAACTTTATTTAACCAGGCAGTTATATCATTGAGCAAACTAATTTTCAAGATGGTCCAGGACACAGAGGACACTTTTACTTACGGAAGACAACACTTCATACAAAGTAGACACGGTACAGGCAGTTATAATATACAAAATCAGTACTTGGATGAATCAGACATGTAAAACAAGTGCAAATATAGGCATTTAAAGTGCAGCATATACAGGTTGCAGCTTATAGAGTACAAGTGAGGAGAGGACGGAGGGACATAGAGAAGTGCAGTAGGAAGAAACGGTATCAGACACATAGTAGAGAGGGAAAATATGGTAGCCTAATAGAATGAGGCCCCTGCAAAGCTAATTAAAGAGTGGGGTAGGTGGGGGTGGTTGCCCTAAAGGGATGCTGCCCGACATGGGAAATAGGCAGACCAAGATTACAGAGGTTAAGGGACTCAGTTGAGCAGGGTGAAGGCTTTCCTGAAACAACCACACACTGTTTTCAGGCCTCTATGGAGCAGCCCCTAAATATAAAATGGCTTGGGCAGCAGGTAGATTATAAGTAATTTTGCATGTCATTCCAAAGCGCTGGTGAAAAGGAGCTAATGGCAGTTGAGCCAAGATATATTCTTGTTTGTGGTAGCTTAAGGAGGACAAAGGAGGAGTTCCTTAGTCCATAGGCACCCTTTGAACGTTCAAACAGGTCACAGATATCGGTAATAGTTTGCTGGACAAAGCCCAGAATAGCCACATGATGGCTTTTATTTGCCTCCTCGTGGAGAGGACGGCCAATCTAATGCTTGGTACAATGAGCGGTGATGAGTCTGCAAGGAAAGTCAAGAACAAATCTCAATGTATGATGATAGAGTGTATCCAAGTAGTATGTAATTACCCTCTATGTTCATACTCTCTATAGTTTCAATTAAACATATATTTCCTCCATGTTCAGATTTGGCACTCAATACCGTAGCCCTAATGTGAGTTGTTGTTTTGGTAATTGTGTCCTGATCCATAATAACTCCATATTCTGTGGTATGTTCCTTCTGGTTTGATCCCATATGCTTTTAACTCATTTGTGATGCATACTGCTATTCCTCACCCACGTTCTTCTGTATGATCCTTTCTACATACGGTATATCCTGGGACTTAAGTGCCCCAATCTTCTTCCTTGAACCATATTTAAATAACGGCACATATGGATATATTTCCCTCAACAAGCCTATGTTCTAACTCATCCATCTTATTCAGTAGACTTCTAGCATTGGTTAATAGGATTTTTAATGCATTTTCCCTCTTTCTTATGCTGTTTAACGTTCTTTATGGTCTTTTTATAGGTTTTCCCATTGTTATTCTGTTTTACCAAGAGATTCCCATTTCCCCATATGAATCAGTTTAAAGCCTCCTTGATATTTTTGCAAACTGTGTGCCCAACATGTAACTTCCTTTTCTGCTTACTGTTAAGTTTAACTTGTCATAACTAAAAAGAGTTATTCCCTTGAACAGTTCCCAGATTTTCATACATTTTATATTTTGTACTAGATTCCATGGCTGTAGCCAGTTATTTAGCTTCATGATTTGTTTTGTTAAAACTTTGATTCATTCTAGGTATTGGTAGCACTTCTGAGATTATTGTCTCATACTTTGCTTTACACAGTATGTTATGTATCTCTTTATAGTATTAAATATACTTTCACCTGTATTTTGCTTGATATCACTTGCCCATTATATGTACAAGTACCAATGAGTGTTCTGATGTCATAAATGTTAAAACTGACACAATTGTCAGCATGTCCCTTACTCTTGCTCCCAGAAAGCAGCTACTAATGACTGTTTCTTTATTGATTTTAGTAGTGATGAGGTCTGTATATCTGATAATTGGATCACCCAGGATGAAGATTTTCTTATTCCTATTATTTCACTCTGCATTTTGTATATCCATATCTTCCCTCGGCTGTCGTTTTTTAATCCTACTGTACTTACATTCCCACTGGTTTCAACATGTTCTTGTATTGATAGTTCTTGGTGAATATCATTTCTGGCCCTATATCATTTACAAGTGCTATTAAATCATTTTTCTCATTCTCAACACTATCCATAAATTTGTACCAGGAGGGTATTGCTTGTGTGTTGGGATAGTAAAATCCATTGCTCGTCTACCCTTTTTAGTGTGACTGTTGGTATTTATTTGTTGCATCATATCTTCCCATTCTGCTCTCTCATTCTTTTTCTCAAAACTTCAGAGCTGTATTCCCTACATTTGTTCCAGTGTTTTGTAGTCCAATTTCTGGCTTGTCCCTTGTGATGTTTTTAAGCATTTCGGTTCTAGTTCCAGCCCAATCACTTTAATTCAAAGTTCTCTAAGTTCCACACACCGTGTATACGTTAAAATGGCCCAGGCCATCTGTAACTACTACACTGAATTTGTTATATGTGTCACATTTTACACCAATTTCCCCACTCACTAGTGTGACATAGATGGAATCCATCTTCTCTCTGTCAGTAGTTCAGTTTTACTTATTGAACATCTATCTATCAACTTTATGATATATTATTACTGTGTTTTGTTTTCTTCACTCCCAAAACCAAATCCTTATCACTTACACATTTAATCAGTCCTCTGGAAGTTTATCATGTATTTCTGGCCCTTTCCCCTTCTTCCACATCTGACACCATCAGATGCCACTGGCCTCTGCCCGCATCATCTCCGCCCACGCCGACTCCACTCGCTAGAGCAGAGCACTATATATGGTGATCAGTGGTGACGTTACCCATTGCTATGGTGATGCTATCCCGCTTACCTCCCCATGTGGTAGGACAGTGTATATAGTCTGCCTTTAAAAAGAAGACTTGCCAACACTAGGCAGCTGTAAAATCAGCCTCTCCTTATCACCAAACAGTTGGCGTCTGTCCTAGTTACTGTCCCTTGAGTAGCGGGGGCACAGAGAATGTCTTGCACAGGTACTACCACAGCCCAATCAATATACTTGCTGCTAACTTGCAGCCACCCTTCTAGCTGTACACTCTGTTGCTCAGACTTTAAAGCCAAATTAAAGAGAGGATGCCTACACCTATAGCCATTCTGTTGCTTGTCCAGCAGCTCACTAGAGCCGAGCACCTATATTGGGTGCTCAGAGTTGACATCACCCATTGCTATGGTGACACTCACCCGTTTACCTCCTCATGTGGCAGGACAGTGTATAATGTCTGCCTTTAAAAAGACAGACTAGCCAACACTAGGCAGCTGTAAATTCAATCTCTCCTAACACCAAACAGTTGGTGTCTGTCCTTGTTCCTGTCCCTCAAGTAGTGGGGGCATAGAATGCCTTGCACAGGTGCTACCTCAGCCCAACCAATATACTTGCTGCTATTGGGCCTTATGCATGAAGCGGGCAGGAGTACGTGGAAAAGTCACATACCCTGCCCATGACCCTGTGCCCCATGGATAGGTGCACCCATACTGGCATTCACCAATCCAGGCCACCTGTCCAGGGCTCCTCCTCCTGGTATGCAGGCTCTGCAGGGCAGATGAGGGAGAAGACGTTGAACCTGGTGGGCATCCAGTGTGATGCCCCCTGGAACCCATAGTGGATCCCATGCATAGGGGTTGCATGGGTCTGGGGCTTGCATGCCAATTGCAGGCACCTGGACCTGAGTGGCACCATCCAGTCCTGGTGCCACTGCTCCTGAAATTTCTGGGTGCTCACCCATCCAGCTGCCCTTGCTGCTTCCTGCTGCCCAGTGGTCAAGGGCATCACGGTGTGCCCTGTTCCGTCCACCAGAAACTGCAGGCCTGTGCATGTGGTGGCGACAGTGGGTTACAGCAGGGTCTCCTGGCATACCCTGTGCCACCCTTCACTCATGCAGCCAGCACTACATTGGTTAGTGAATGCCATGTAGTGCTGGCATGCTCTGGAACACCCCAGCATGGAGCTGTCCAAGGATGTGGGGGATCGAGTGCAGAGGTTCTGCACCCCTTTCTGCATGCCACATGGGGAGCACAGTGGGTGCAGAATGGCTATGCGCCCTAGATATGCACATGCAGCCACTCCACCCCAATAGTGCATAGGGCCCAATATTTGCAGCTGCCCTTCCAGCCATACACTCTGTTGCTCAAACTTTAAAACCAAATTAAAGAGTACTGCCTGGCATGGCCGGTGGTGCTGAGGGTTGAGTGCTGGACACCACACCTTGCTCCACGCTGGCAACCCATGTTCAGGAGTGAGCATGGGTCACCATGACTCAGAAGGGAGAAGATGGATTGAGCATCCGATGGACTACTCTCCATCTCTGGGGGTAACCTGTGGCCAGTGCATGCTAGACCCCTAGCGGAGGCTGGGGTCAGCAACATGAAGCCTTAATTTACAAGGGGCGGGAGCATGGCAGACACTTAATGAGGCATGCGGGTGTGCATGACCCATTGCAGGCATCATTGCACACCATGCCCCACCCCGGGGCACAAGGAAAATGGAAAAATGGCATCCTAGGTTGTGGTGGCTTGATGGCCATCCAACAGTGCCGCAGTTTCAGGGGCATTGCCGAACTGGATCTGGACCTGGCAGGAGAGTTGAGGGCTCCCTGCCAGCCCACTACAGGGGAGCAAGCTGCGGGGAAGAAGGCAAGGGCCCTAAGAAGCTAGGGGCAGACCAGCCGGTGGCCAGAGACCAAGAGTGAGGTTCAGACAAGGGGTGCTGAGCAGGAGCCAGCAGGAGAAAATGAGTATATAAAAAAAGAAAAGAGTGCTCCCTGCATCTGCAGCTTCTCTTGCTCAGCCAATAAAAAAATGTATTTATATTATAGGTGCATAGTAACACACCTATATTAGGGTTAAATCTTCACTTCTATGTTAAACTGGCAATTTGGGACTTAGCTTGCAACAATTCAAGAAATTTACTTGAAATTTTGCATGCACCATCTGTGATGAAAGATCTCTTCATATGGTAAGTTTCGTTCCTGTCAGATGTGTGGGTGCAGATATACAGAGTGTCAAAACATGTACAGTAAATTCCAACTTTTTGTCAAATTCTTTGTCACGCCACTGCACAAAAATGGCTTGGAATTTTAGCCTGAAATTTTAGTTTGTATACGTCTTGTGTCACAGTAGTGCCTTGAAAAGGTTTGGTGAACAAAATATTAATCCTTTCCAAAGTTATTAAATTTCAAAGTGTCCCATTATTTTCTAATGGAAAAGTTAGATGATTACCTCGAAAAAGGATTTGTTATTGCAAATGTGGAATCCTTTCTCACAAATGTGGGATGTCTTGTCATAAATGCAGAATCTTTTTTCATGCTGCTGCCATCTTGTTAGTGAGTGAAACAAAATAAAAAAAAAAAAAAAAATAGGGCACTTTAGGAAACACCAACAGATGTGTTTATCTAATCGGGGCCCTAGAATTGGATTCTGGGATCAGTTTTTATAAGGTTTTCAGAAATGTGTTTTTAAGCCATGGAAATCTTTGCCACAAATCATGCAAACGTATGCCACAAAACAGGAGCCTTATTTGCAAGTTGCCAAAACATTTTCTTTTGCTGCAAATTATGAAAAGAATTTATGAAAAGGATCCTATTTTGAAATTGCAACAAATCATTTTTTTTTCTGCTAATTGCGAAAAAGGAACTGAGGGAAAGGATTATTTTTGCAGTGTGCAAAAAAATTGTTATATAGATGTTTTCTTTGTCACTTCACAGTAAACAAATGGTTTGGAATTTTGGTCTGAAATTTTCATGGTAGAAAGGAGTTGGTCCACAGATGTGCCTTTTGCTGGTTTGGCACCATATATTACTTTGATGTGAGATCTGTGCATTAACATTTTGCTTCATTTCACATAGGATTACATTGTAATGGGAGGTGTACACAGTTGTTTCTTTGTCACTGCGAAGTGAAAGAAATGGTTTACATTTTGTTGTGAAATTTTCAATGTACAAGGCGTTGCCCACTGATGGCCTTTTCCAGTTTTGTGAAAATATATGCAACCTGTACCAAGGCCAGGAGCGGCATCTTGAAACCAGGACCCCCTAAACTTGTACCCAGACAAAGCAACAAACCACAGGTTGGCACAAAATAGCATCACTCCTGGCACTGGGGCAAATACCTGGCTCAGCATCTAGAGGTCAGGGTTAGGTGGAAAACAAACATTTATATTTACTCTGAGTTGAAGGAGAGAGGTGCTAGAGCTATGCTAGGTCTGTCTTCTGAGGAGGCCCATAAACAAGTCACACTGGGAAGCACAGATCGAATGTCCACTACCGGAAATGGGATTGTACAGTTTGGCTTTATTTTGACACCAGATGGAACAAACACAGAATCGGGTGGTCCCCAGGTTGGAACTGACTTTCTCAGGACATCATACACTTTTTTTTCCAGAAACAACACTTGTCTTGAGTTGTATACATTTCTTTTTTTTTTTTTTTTGCTGTTTCTCCCCTTGGCTTCTGGTCAGCTGTACATCTCGACTGACCTCCTGACCCAAACCCGACATCAGGCCACCCTCCTCCATTTCCACATGGCTTGCCCTCCATGGCAGGGTAGTGAGGAGCTCCGGAGCTCAACTCACCTGAAATGGAGCCAGATCTGAGGAGGTGCCATTCCAGTCAGGCTGCGGAGGTCGGAAGCTCATGCTGCCTGACTGGGAGTCCATTTTCCTTATTCACCACCTGGAGATGTGGTGTGCAGTGCTGGTGGAGGGAGCATGCACGCATCTACATGCACTCCTCCAGGCATCTGCCTCATCTCTGACCCTATCTGCAACATTGGCATGCTGTCCTCAGCCTCCACTAGGGGCCAGTCTGGAGCTGACCACTGACATCCTCCTCCCTGGAGAAGGAGAGCAGTCCTTGGATGCCTGATCCTTCTCCTCCTGCCAACCCCCAGCAGCTCATGCTCATTCCCCGAACATGGGTCATCAGCATGGCGCTAGGTAAGGCATCAGCATCTCAGCTCTCAGTGCCACCGGCCAGTGAGTACACATTTCTACAAGTCACAAACTATGAACAGTTCCTTCCCTGTACCAGGGAATTGAACATGGACATTTCTCTCAAAGTGTCTTTTATGTGGGGTTGCCACACACCTAAAAACATTTTATCTTACTGATACGATGGACTTAGTTAACATGCCCAGGGTAACCTTGTGCCCTTCCATGAAACAGTTAGCCCTGACTGAAGTTTAAGATGGGGGTTTGCCCACCATGGCCCCAACCAGTGTCTGCCATTCATTCTGGGTTACACAAATTGAGCCTTCAGTCTCATCAGATTGCTACAGAAATTTACATTCTCAGTTTTACATTCAGCACCTGTTTGTGGTGATACAGGGACCATGATTAGGTGTATTCTAGTCTTATCTCAGGGCACATGCACATCATACAACTCCTAGAAACAGTTCCATGTAACTGTACTTGCAGTTTTGTTTGTCCCTTTATTACAGACATGGGTGCTGGGAGAATCTCTCTTCCCTTCAGGTAGCTTTTCATAGCGTCAAACAGAAACACTCTTTGTCTCTCATTGGCAGCTGACACTCTTCTGATTCTTCAGGGATTGCCCTTGGAAACAATGAATCTGTAGTCCCCTCACTTTCTCTAGAATGACCCACTGGGCTCCTGCTGGCAATGGTCTCCACCACTTCTCTTGGCACTGCTGAATTTTTCTCACTAGGGTGAGGAAATGACCATAGGTCCTTCACTCAGCCTAAACAGGCTGGCAGGTACCTCTACACACTGATAGCTCCATCCTCACAGAGCTCCCACACTGAGCCAACTCTAAATGACTACTCCCATCTGAACATTCTAAAGTGAACTCCAGACAGTTGCTCCAAAGTGGCTCAGGCTGCTGCAAGAGTTCTGAATTACATAATCCATTCGCTCCTCAGGCTAACTGAGTAAACAATAATGTCATGTTGTAAGAAGCTTTTAACTCCTACAGGCTGCCCAGGAACCTTCCTAGTCTAACACTGATGGATTCTAGTAACCCCAGGGACTGGGTGGTTACATATATTAATCTGGTGCCAAGTTACACAGGCTTCAGATTTTCCTGTGTTTTCTATAAGATAATGTGGCAATGTCAGGTGTTTCTTTCATACTACACTATCTCAAAAACTATGCATAGATGGGGTGCTGGGCCTTCTGGGCCCCACACTCTCACATGAAAATACAGATACCATTAAGGAGTGATGGCAGCAAAGGGCCCAGAGGGCCATTACCTCCACACTCAAATACAGAGAGGATCATGGAGTAATGGGAGCACAGGATTGGAGCCAAGAACCCAGAGGGCTCTGCACTCTCACAAGGAAAGAAGGATAGCACTACACTATCACAAACACTATGCATAGATGGGGCCCTGTGCTCCCACATTCAAATACAGATACCATAAAGGACTGATGGGGAGTGCAGGGCCTTCATGGCCCTGCTCTCCCACATGCAAATACACAGAAGATTATGGCATGATGGGAGTGCAGTGTCCAGATGGCTCTGCACTCCCACCAAGAAATAAGGATATGATTACAATCTCTGAAAACTTATAGATGGTTGGGAGCTCAGGGCCAGGAAGGCCCTGCAGTCCCAGCAGCAAATACGCCTGCAATTATACTTTCTCAAAAGTAAGGAAATTCTCTGAAAATGACTACATTAATGTAACATTAGGGTTAATGTGACAAAAGTAGGAAATTATACTTTCACAGAAGTAAAGAAATTCAATTCAAAGAACTATGTTAATGCACCATTAGGTTAATGGAACAAAAGTAGGGAATGTTGTCTTAGGGTTCTGGACCCTAAGATCTCCACCCATCCTCAGTTTGCAACTATAACAACCCACCTCACCCTGCTTTCAGGAACAGGCTTGGGAGATGCCTTGGGGTTGTGAACCCTAATACTCACCTCATTCTCCTATACTGTACCCATCTCAGCTTACTTATTCATGGAATGGAGTGAGCATTAAGGTTCACAACCCCATGGCACCCCTCATGTCTGTGCCTGCATGCAGGGTGAGGTTGAGGTGTTAGGGCTGCAAACCGCGGGGTAGGATGAGGTCTTATGGTTACCACATTTCCCTACTTTTGTCACATTAACCCTAATGGTGCATTAACGTAGTTTTTTGCAGAGAATATAATAAAAAGAAGATAAGATGGAACTCTAAAACAGCAGATTTTGTACAAAGCTATTTGGCAAATATATTTCAAGATCCAGAGACACTCCAGGTTATTAATACCAATAGACATGTTTCTGATTTTAGTTTTTCTATGTAGGTAAACTTTACATAAGGCCTTCTTAATCTATTAGCTGAGAGTAGAACGGGCAACCTTGTTCCATTTAATAACATGAACAATTTTTGACAAGGAGTGCATGTCAATGAAAAAAAACTGGACCAAATAATGGGAGAAATATTAAAAGACAAGGTAATCCTGAGTTTTACAGAGCCCTTTCTCAATACAGAGAGAATACAGGAACCTGATAAAAGAAATAAGGGACTATAATATGGAATTATGGGGACGGTTTGTGGAGGCCACCCAGCAGAAGGATAGCAAAACATTTTTGGAAATGGTAGCAGAAGGGACCAATAATAGAAATAGAAAACTACAGGCTACAATTGATTGCTATACACAGGAAATTTTTAAAGGAAAACATAGGACAGTGCTTTTAGGCAACCATTTGCATATGCAAGAGCCATTATAGATAAATCAAATGTGAACTTACACCAAGTTAAGGCAGAGGAAGTACTGTAACACTTTTAAAACCAAGGGAGCTGGCCGGTGGCACAGAGGGCTGAGGCACTGGTGTACCTTGGCCCATGCCGGCGACCCTGGGTTTGGGAACAGACTTGGCGCCGTGGGCTGGCAGGGGAAGGAGAGGATTGAGCATCTGAGGACTTCTCTCCTCTCCTGGGAGGGTGGGGGATAGCTCCACTCTGTAGTGGCCCCCAGTGGAGACCGGGGTAACACAAGTAGTGGAAGAAGGAGGACTAAATAGAGAAAGACGGAAATCGGCTTCTGTGCCACCGGATGATGACCCCTCTCCTTGTACCCTGGAGCCTCCAGGAGCATCCTCTGCCACAGGCATCCCGGACCGTAGTAAAAATAGAGTGCTGGGGTTCCTGCCACCGGTGCCTTCCCCTCAGAGGGGGACCGCCTGATGATGGGATATGCTGGGACAACTCGGGATTGGCTGCTATCTGTGGGGAGGTGCTCCAGAAGAAGACTGCCAGGGGAATGGAGTACTAGGAAGCCGGAAGAAGTGGCGGGCGTCGGGTGTAGAAGGCGATAAAAAGAATAAACAAAAACAAAAAAAACAACAAAGGAGAAATAATGAAGGTCATAAAAACACAAAAAAGTAAAGTGCCCAGTATTGATGGCATCCCTGTTGAACTATACTGAGCAACTCCTGAATTATGGGCCAGAATTATCCTACCCATGTTCAATCACATTGTCCATACTTTATAGCACCCTGCAGATTGGCACAAAGGTGTAACTGTCTACTTGTTTAAAAGAGGTGACTCTCAAGACCTTCTAAATTATAGGCTGATAACTCTTTGTGTACTGGATGGAAACTTTTAACTAGAACAATTTTAGTCAAACTGGAAGACTGAGAGTTCAGTCGAAAGATCTTTTTCAGAATATCGGTTTGGTTTTAGAAGGGCAGGAGGTCATGTGATTGCCTATTCATTATTACTGCTCTTTGGAGCAAGTATGTCTTAGCTAAGAAGCAAAATTTGTATTTGGCCTACTTAGATAGTAATGGCACTTTGATATTGTGAATAGGTCCACCTTATGGAACTTCCAGAAAATTGGAATGTGGATCACCGGCTTTCAGAGGTAATAAAATTACTGTTTAAAGATACTTTGGCTCATGTCAGAGTTGATGTTGACCTGAAGCAGTCAAAAGATATTAAAATTGAGAAAGGAGTGAAACAAAGATGTTTTTAGTGCCATTATTATTTAATATATATATATAAACTCTAACAAAGGCTTTGTATAATGTAGACACATTTGTCCCTGTTCTTGGAGAAATATGTATACAAATGTTAGGTTATACAGACAGTAGGCCCTATGCACTATAGGGTGGGAATTACATGCCAGAGGTGTGTATCCACCCACGTAGGTCCACATCTGCAGACAGGTGCACACATGCTGGTATTCTTGACTGGTGGGTAACCTGTCAACAGCTCCACCTCCATGGCATGCAGGACTCTGCAGGGTGGATGGGGTGGAGTTGCAGACCAAGGTGGGCATCTAATTAGATGCCCATCCTGGGCCAAAGTGGATCCCTAGCCTGTCAGGCACAGGTCTGGGTGCGTGAATTCCTACTGTAGGCACCCAGATCAGAGTGACCATGTCCCATTACTGTCAGGCCATTGGATGGATGCCCCTCCCACCACACAGCAGAGCTCTTACCCCTACTGACACTCTCACTCTCCCCACATGCCCCAGTCCACAGAATCCCAGCTCCCATCCCAGTACCCTAGTAAAGTCATACCATACCCCCACTCACCTATGGCACCAATCCCCCATGGCAAACCTCCTGCCTGGTGGTGCTGTGGGCATGGACAGCCAGTGGCACAGCCTCACTCCACCTCCTCAGCTGCCAGCCATCTAACTGTTGCTGGGAGCATGCTTCCTATAAATAGAGGTGTGCTTCCAGTGACAGTTATATGGCCGGTGGCTAGGAGGTGGAGTTAGGGCAGTGCCACTGGCCATCCACGCCCATGGCACCACTCAGTCAGATATTTTCCTATTGGGGCTGTCGATGCCATGGGTGGCAGGGCCTCTGGCAATAGAGATTCAGCAGGGTAGTGGGTGGTGGCCATGGTTGTGCATTGTGGGATGCCCATGTGCATGAGGGGTGTCCAGGGCAGAACAAGGTCAGGGCTGTGTTGGAGGGCAGGTGGTCTCCTGTTTCCCATGGACAGGGCCAACCAGATGCTGGGGTTTTGCATTGCACTTCAGGAAACATGGGTACCCATCTGATCAGCCACCCAAGCACTCCCTTTCTGTCCTGTTGGCTGGGGTGGCATAGGGGGTCAAGTCCAGGTCCCACAGCACCCAGTGGGTGATGTACTTGGAAGCACGTGGTGGGTTATGGCAGGGTCTACCTGGCATAACCTGCACACAGCACAATGTGGCTTTGTGCATGCTACTTATTGCAGGCATGCTCCCCACATTGCTCTCCATGTGGCCAGGGATCAGGCTTGTAACTCACTTGCACCTCAGTCGTGAATGCTGCTAGGGGTCTATAGGACCCTGCTGCATAGCATTCATGCATATTACTGCCAATGTGTCTGGTTTACGTGGTGCGTTGGCATCGTGCATAAGGCCCAATATATGGAAAGAATACAGGGACCCAATAAAAAGAAATAAGGGATTATAATACAGAATTATG
Organism: Neoceratodus forsteri; assembly: GCA_016271365.2. Classification (NCBI taxonomy): domain Eukaryota; kingdom Metazoa; phylum Chordata; order Ceratodontiformes; family Ceratodontidae; genus Neoceratodus; species Neoceratodus forsteri. The sequence continues at coordinate 954,584,633 of CM028134.1, forward strand.
GGAACAATTGCCTCTACCTTAACTTTCTACCCAAACTAAGCTCTGATTTATCTACACTCTGTCTTTCTTTTTATTCTTATAATAATTGAAATTTACCAAAAAGTGCTTGTATAACTACACTGTTGAGCTCTGAATCTGGCTGTATTGCATCGTGTTTTATTTTATGTCACTGTCCTTTGTATATGTTCTTATTTTACCCTGTTCCCAGGGTCACACCTGAAATGAGCCCTGGCTCAGAGTCCCTTTCACAGTTTCCAAAGTTTAAATAAATAAATATTGTTCTTCTGTCTCAAATCCCTGTAGAACTTAAGAGAGATATGTCTTGTGCCGTCAATCATCTGTCTATATTGAAGCTAGACATAAATCTAGATAAATGTAAAATTATATGTATGGGCAAAGGTAGGGACAAGTGGCAAATTGAAAAGTAGAGCAATTCTCTTTAATACCATCAGTGAACACTAGAGATGTGTGGAATATAAAATTATGTCAGTGAAATGCCTGCAGAATTACCAGTTTGATTCAATGGAATTTTGCCAAATTTTAAATTTCAGTTATACATGCCACCACGTTTGGTACTTGTACATATAGTAAAGGCTACATAAGTGTACCAAAGTTCATGGTCATAGTTTGAAAGAGGGAGGAGTTATGAGAGGCCAAATATTTAATCAAATTTCATTTTCAGTTATATCAATTTAATTGTAACATTTCTAATCCAAATTTCTCCACTGTTTAAGGATTTAGAAAAATTTTCAACATGAGTATTGCACCCAATTTAATTCTCAGGCTTCAACAGGGGCTGAGTTATAGGTAGCCAAAAGTTTGCCAAAATTTAGATTTCTGTTACTTTAGTATAATTTTGATAACATTCATTGAAATGTCATAAAATTGTATAGGTATACAGGTTATCACTACATGCATATATGCATAGTTTCACATTTCTAGCATCAAATGGGACTGGGCTATAGCCGCAAACATGTTGCCAACATTTAAATGTTGGTAATTCCTCTAATTTTCAAACATATCCAAATTTAACCATATTTTAAGCATTTAAACAACTGTTCCACATGGTAATTTCTGACAAAGTTCATATTTACAGCTTTAAATGGGACTGAATTAAAAGTAGTCAAACTTTCAACAACATTTTAAAATTAAATTTTACAAGAATGTAAACTGCAAATGCATAAACCCATGAAACTTAAAAACTAGAGAATTTAATTCCACTAAATTTGGTAGGTTCTTAGACCTTACAAGGAGACTGTGTATATCAATTTCATTAATTGCTTGCAACACGAAATTCCAAATTAACATCTTACTTGAAGTCAAACTTCATGAGTGTTTGTGAAAATTGTGAAATTTCATGAAAATTCCATAAAATTGAATTTGCTAATTTCTTTGGAAGAGGTCTTCTGCTTGTATTGTGTTAATTCCCTTAACATACTTAAAAGTTTCGATCATGTCCCTTCTGTTCCTTTTCTGCTCAAGGGTGCACATATTTAGTTCCTGATTCTTGCCTCATATGGCTGATATATAGTTCATGATGTAGTCCATGCACCATTTTGCAGCTCTTCTCTGTACTGTCTCCAGGTGGCCTATGTCTTTTTGAGGTGGTGCTTCCAAAACTGACCACAGTACTCTAAATATGGCCTCACCAAGGACTGTAGAGAGGAATGATAACCTCACTCTTTCTACTTGTGATTCCCCTACCAATGCAGCCAAGGATGCTATTCTCCCATTGTGCTATCTTTTCATACTGTTTTCCAACCTTTAAGTCATCCGTGATGAATACTCCAGTATCGTTCTGTCTTTGTCTCCTATAACTGATGCCCTCTCAGTGTGTACTTTATTCCTGTGTTTCCTTTCCCATGTGCATAACCTTGCACTTCCTGGCATTAAACTTCAACTGCCAATCCCTGGACCATTCCTCAAGTTTTTCAGGTCTGTTTCAATACCTTTTGCTCCCTCCTGTGTGTCTCAAGACCACAAGCCTCCTCAGTCTCATAACCAGTAGAGTACTCAGGAAGGGGCAAGTTAGGCCTTCAAAGAGCACCTGGCCAGGCTGGATTGGAGCTGCTTAGACCTTGCTGTAAATGTCAATAATGAACTGGATTTCTTTGTAGCAGAGTTCAGTAGAGCATACGACATATATGCCCCATAAAAGGAAAATGATGGAAAGAAGAAGTATGGTAGACATGATTACCCTCTATACTAGCACAACCTATGGCATAGGCAAATAATCTGGCTCTCCAGCAGACTTTCAGAATTACAGCACAGCACGTAACAAGTGCAGGAAAGACATCAAGCATGCAAAGGCTAAGTACAACATAGGGCAACAGAAAACCTCATGGGGTAATGGGAGGATGTTCTGGAATGTCATTAAAGACCTTTTGGGCAGGGGACAATTCCCCACCCATGATGCTAAACATTATTGTTTCCACCACCATTGCTCTTGATGAAATCACAAATCTGTTCAATGAGGCCTTCACCACCTTCAGTGCAGTCCTCCCCAACCCAGACCCTCCCCGGCCTTGAAACCAGCTACCCTAAAGAACTGGACCCTGGTAGCACCAGGACCCTTGTTTCTATATTAAAACTATCTCCTTGTCTGACATGAAAACATATGTCAAGTATGTCCTGGACAAAACAAGAATGGGGAGCAACACATGAGACATGAAACTGATTGCCTAGCTCTAGATGAGATTGCCTCCCTATTTCCAAAATGTTCAACATTTCCTGTGCTATTCCCAATTCCCTAACACCTGGTGGTCACCCTGGTACACAAACGTGGTCCTGCTCCTCTGTTACAAACTATAGGCCCATCTCTATACTATTCCCTCTGTCAAGGCACTAGAAAGGTAATGTCATACCAAGTGGTCACCCACCTCAGCAAGTACAACCTACAATGCCAACAGCAACATGGATTCGTTAACACCACAGCACAAAATCGGCTCTAATCAAGTACATTAATTACCTCCATGTTGCCCTTGACAACAGTCACCTTGTTGGCAAAATATGCATTGAGCTAACTAAGGCATTTCACCTTATCAGTCACCCTTCCTACTTGCCAAACTATGCTCCCTAGGTCTCTCCAATGACACTGTATTGTGGTTTGAGAGCTACCGTACAGGTAGATTGCAGCAGGTCAAAATATGTGAGGTCCAATCCAACTCTAAAATGTGACTGTCAGGGTTCCACAGTGAAAGATATTAGGTCCACCCTTTTCAGCCTTTTTAGTAGCAATCTCCCAGAAGCCTTCCCATGCCAAGGTACTGCTGTAAACAGATGATGCAGTAATTTTCTCAAGTAGCCTTAGCCAGGACTCCTCAGAGGGACCACGAGGGTAGCTTTAGAGCACTTGATGGGTGGTTCAAAAGAAACAGGCTAGTCATGAACTACAAAATGACAAAGAAAATGTTGTTCACTGGGCTGCACATGAGAAACAAAGGTCACCCTCCAAACATCTTAAATGATAACAGTGTGCAACTGGAGCAAATCAGTTAATTCAAGCACTTGGGTGTTACCATTGATGACTCCTTTCATTCGCACCACGTTTATTTATTTATTTAAACATTTGGTAACCAGAAAAGGCACACTGAGCCAAGGCTCATTTCAGGTGCAACCCAGGAAATCAGGAGTGAGTACAAAGAGAAATGTCATAAACAATTACAACAGCAATACAGTCACATTTACATAGTATAAGCAGGGCAGTTACAGAGGCAAAATATGTACACATTCGTGGGATCATAGGTATGGAGGACATTGAACCTCAGTAATTAGCAAGACAAGCTAATCATGGGAGATACAAGGCAGTGCCAACAAATAAGGAGTAGTATAGCGTGTAGAATGAATACAGTAGAGTAGGGTAACAGGATAGGGTAGTAGAAGATAAGTTCTGTCAGGTTACATGGGAGCAGGTGGGAGGAGGCAGGAGGCATAGTTGGGATCTGATAGAGGGTGTGAGAGGAATTATGAAGAGCAGGAGTTGAGAATTAGGAGTGAGGGAAGATGGTAGGTGTAGGCAGATTTGCCTGCTTGAGGATGGTTTGGGTAAGGAGAAAGAACAGCCATCCCAAGAACAGAGGGAGCAGGATGTGGATGGAGAGGGGTGAGATGATCCAAACATGTTGACTATAACATTCACTCAGTCAATACCAAGCTCAGAGCCCTATACAGACAACAGGACAAACTTAGACAGGAAGCCAGTGCGCTGCAGTCAAAAGTTCAGTACTGCCCATCACAGACTATGGGATTGCAGTCTACAGAGCTGCTTCTGATACTGCCATCAATTGAATCAAGTTACTGCTAAACAAGGCCTGACACTTCATCCTGGGAGTGGACAGGTATCGCACCTGCACCCTCTACTCTTTACCAATGTGCTCCCTTTGCAGGACAGGATCAAATACCAAACCTGCCTCCTTGGAAAAAAAGCCCTGCTGGGTCTCGCTCCTCCAGGTCTACAAAACCTACTTGAGCCATTCATTAATCCTTACCCCACAAGGACCATGTCCAAAAACTCCCTCAAAGTCCCCTTCTACAGAACTGCACAAGCGATATGTGCTTTTTCGTTTGAGCACCACTGTGACAATGAACTCCCAGAATCAACCCTAAGCCTCAGTAGAATTGGCCAGGTTAAGAATCAACTCAGGTGATTCATCACCCCCAGTGCTGCCTAACATTTCCCATGACCCATTCCTTCTTTATACTATGACAATGCTCCTAAGAGCTGTGGTCCCCTCTACACTCACCACCTCCCCATTTATCTTATCAGCTTATTGGCAAAGCAAACTGTATGCTGCCTCAATTGTGCATGAATGTATTGTACCATTACCCTGATTGAAAACTGCTTACTCTGGTATTGTTCATCTGATTCAATGCTATGTTCTACGTATTTGACACTTTGGTGATTGTAGTTTGCACTATTGATGATGTAGAACCTTTGTAAATGAGCTATTCTTAGCTCAAAGGTGATTGTCCAAACAAACAAATAAAATGAATAAATAAATTAAAATTCTCAGACATTCAAATGCACTTTATGAGGATACACAAGTCAATGCAGAGTGTCAGGGCTGTGATTATCATTTTTTTAGAAAGGGCTTTAGATCCACTGGTTATTCAACCCCATCGGGTTGACACTATTTAGCTTAAAAATCCACCTGCATTCCTTTTTATATGAATAAATTAGGTTTTGTCTATGGTGACAATTTCACCTCTACTTGTATGAATTCAAGTTCAAGGATGAGTGGGAGCAAGCAGTCAGCAATTATTCTAAGCTATTTATTTTTATTTATTTAAAATTTGATGACCAGGAAAGGCATCATGAGTGAAGCTCATTTCCAGGTACGACCTGGGGAAGTGGGTACAGATACAAACACAGGGTAAACATACTAGAACAAAGTGTAAAGCACATTTATTGACTTACTCATCAAAATGACACACTTAAATACTTCCTGGTTGCTCACTCAGACACCAAAAGTGAATGTATGTGTGATTCACATGGGAAAACTTAATTGGCTAAACTCTCATAGCTCAGTTGTTTAAGAGCTAAAGCATGGACTGCTGATACCTGTCTTTGAATCCCAGTGAGAGTCACACTTTTCTTTCATTTCTACAAATGGACACTTAAATAAAACAAATTATTGACTGAGTTAAAAATACAAAGACAAAGTATTGGGTTTTAAAGACAATCCCAATACAAGGATCTGGACACTCAGGTGCAGACCAAATGAGTCAAATATGAGACTGAAGTGCTTCATTGTAAGACTAAAAACTAATTAGAGACCAGAATGACTACAACAAAGGGAATATCATTAGCTGATCTAAAAGAGGTCTGTCAGCAGAGGCTGCTCTCATGTGCGCTTTGAAGCTCAGCACAGTACTAGAAGCAAGAACCACAGTGGCTGTAATTCCTGAGAGAAATCTGATCATTTTAACACATGTGGAACCAATAGACAGGAGCCTTTTTGGACAAAAACAAGACTCACAAGGATACCGGAAAAATAAAGAAAACAAGGCAGTGATGGTGAGGTGGAAGAAGGGCAGTAAACATGTCTTCTGAGAGCGAGGAGGAAAGAGCTCCACTACACATCTTAACTTTGTCTGGGTACACCCTTAATGATTTACAAACCTCCACTCTCAAAAGGATTCAGTTTCATCCCCCAACACACACCTTCCAGTAAATTATTTTCAAGTTTCCATAGACTTACATAAGTTTTTAGAAAACTGAAGTTAAGAGCACATTTCCTGAAAAGCTCCACCAACACAGACATGGTCTACAATATGGGTCTCTCAGTAACTAAAGACTTGGCACCAGGAGAAGATTTGGATGAGCCATGAGCTTTGCATCTGTAAATGCTGGACCTCAAGGAATAAATGAATTTAGTGTGAATCCTGAAACAGCATTTAATCCAGACTTGATAGCCATGAATTTATAGCCATCCTTGGATCTGAAATCTTTATCTGAGGATATGACTAGTGACAGTGTACCCTAAGATGATTTCCTGTTTGACTTTGAGGTGTTAAAATCACTCTACACACAAAAATACAATGTTGGTGACCTTTTGATTTTCCATGACATTAGGGTCATGGCATGCTCATATCTAGCAATCATATATCTAAGTTAAGGAAAAATAGATTTAATTCTAGGTCTGTTTTTTTTCCTAAGGTTCTTAGCTATGCTATGGCTGCCTATGAGGAAACAGTTTGCCAGCAAGTCAGGGATATTTTGAATGACTATGATGCCCACAAATATAATAATTTGACAAGAAATGAATGTCTGTCATTAGAAGAATTGTCTTCAAGAAATTCTGTGGTTATTAAACCAGCGGACAAAGTTGGCAGTCCCATCATTCTAAATAGAAGTCATCTCTGTTCAGTAATAATACTAAAAACTATTGCAGGTTAAGTTTTGATCCAAAATTGTTTTTTAAGAAAGACCTTCATGTGTTGATTTAAACTGCATTGAATCTAGGTGACATAACTGAGAGAGAGTACCAATTTTTTGGCAGGAGTATCCCACCATCCCTAGATTATACAGTATATTCTCCCCAAAAACATAAGAATAGAAAACACACCAGGGAGACCCACCGTCTCACACAGGCTCTCTGATGCAAAACTTGGGAAATGTATTGGTTTGTTTCTCCAGTTTAGTGTGTTGAAACTCAATTTTTACATAAAAGGTATGGTGGATTTAGTTAAAACTTAAGAGCCTGAACTGGGATAATGGTCTCACCTGGTCTGGGATAGATGTGAAGCTTTATTCACTTCTATTGAACACCAACAGGGTTACAGCTATTAGATATTTTCTGGATGAATTATCAATGACAGACAACATGCCAAGAGATTTTATTTTACAGTAACTACAGTTTTGCTGACCCATAACTACTTTGAGTTTGAGGGCCAGTACTATCTACAGACCTTTGGCACTATCAGATATGCAACTTGTTTTGGAGCCACTGGGAAGGTACCATTATTTTTGATAAGAAAGTTAATCTTTTCTCCAAATATATCAAGTATTGGTACTGAGTTATAGGTGATGTAATATGCATTTGGCAGGCTACACTAATAAAAGTTGGCAGTAGTATCATTTTTATAAAATACTTTTTCTCATATGTGTTTACTGATATTGACCTTATTTGTTCATTAGACATTAATGAATGACTCACTATTATTGTATATATGCAAATGTGTGCTCATTAAAAAGTACTGTATTAGTTTTTCTTTTTAAGTGGTGTGCTTTCACGGAAGGATCCTCTGCAGACTGCAGCTAGTGCAGAATGCAGCAGCAAGGTTGTTGACGGGCCTTTTGAGGTCCAGTCATGTGACTCTAGTCCTGCATGCTCTGCACTGGCTGCCGGTCAGATGGAGGGTCCTTTTCAAGGTGTGTCTTCTCACCTTTAAGGTACTATATGGGCTGGGTCATGGAAACCTGTCTGAGCTCCTGACACCAGTGTCCTCTGCTTGCTCCCTCCACTCCTCTTCAAGGGGCTGCCTGGACATTACCAAGGTCTGGCTCAAGACCTTGGGAGATTGTGCTTTAGCGTCTCTGGGCCGACCCTGTGAAATTTGCTTCAGGTGCAGTCTGGGAGGCTCCCTTGATAGAGGTGTTTAAGAAGAGGTAAAGGCCCACCTCTTTAGTCTGGCATTTGACTGTTGTCATCCTTAGTTCTGGCCAGTTCCTTGAAGTCTGACTTCTGGGAACCTTTTCATTGTTGCAGTATATTAATGTTATTATGGCTTTAATGAGGGTCTATTATATGTTTTAATTTATTGTTGTATCATTTGTTCATGTTCAGCACCCAGAGACTCTGAGATAAATAAAGTTGCCTTGCCTTACCTTGCCTACCCACCCACCTCCTGAGGAAGACTTGCTAGAGAGTCAAGTGCTGGGGTCTGTTGCTGGAGCAGCAGCCAGTTGCTGAGGACCATGGTGCTTTGTGTTATGACTGCTATTCAGCATTAAAACTTTATAATTACTGGTGACCCCTCCCTTAATGCACAGAGTCAGCCTCTGTTTAAAATGCCATAATAACTGATAGAGCCAGTTATTACGGCATTTAAAAAACTGTCCCATCAGTCACAAACATTGCACTACCTTATTGGCTCTTGTTCCATGCTTAGGCAGCCTGAAGAGTTCTGCAAACTTGGCGACTCTGTTTATTTTTGTTACCGAGGACCACACCGATTGTTTCCCTTTCAGTGTCATTGCAGGTAAATTGTTAAACCTGTTCAATATTTATCTGGTTGAACCTGCATTTACATATTTAAAATCTATCCGGTTGATCCTGCTATTGATGCCTTTCATGGGAGCTTCTGGAATCAGCCACTGTGATTGGGAATGGACCGTGGCTGACTCGAGGCTGACTAGTCTCCCTCACTCACTGCGAGGTCCACAGTTTAAAAAAAGTAAAAGAAAACAAAAATAAGAGAATGCATGTACTGCAGAGGAAGAGACATTACGTTGTGTGTGTATGTGACAAAGTGCTCCAGTACATTTATCATTCACTCCCTTGCACCAATAATTATAAAAATACCTGTGAAGGTTTGTGTTATGATTTTTTATACACCCTCAGTGTGCTAATCTCATAAACCCTCAAGCTTCACTCTCAGAGTTTATGAATTATCAAATACCATGGGTGTTTGAAAAAATCATAACACACACACCTACACAGGCATTATTTTCTATGGGGCTATTCACCAACAGGCAGAATCTCGTGCCAATGCACGCATTCCACCCTTGCAGCTGTGCACCCTTGGGGATCTGCATGAGGGCTGTATTCAGGTAGACTTGGCCCAGTTTCCACTTATTCCAATTTCTACAGATAATCTCCCCACCTTGGGTGCATGAACAGAGTAGGTCATCAAAAATTAAGTCTCCTGTCAGGACATTTTCTGTGCATTAGATGCAATTGTAGCTATAGGAAATGTCACTATATATATATATATATATATATATATACAGTATACTATTATATAAACTTGTGACAGAAACACCTTGTTACTGTCCTCTAGCTGTCTCCTTGGCATGTGTTGACAGTATTCCAAAGGACAATTTCTGCGCATCTGACGTAATTATAGCTCACTAGAGAAGTATAACAGAGCTGTCTTTGATCTAGAGGAAAGATTTATTAAAAGGGTTATTGGGCTGATGTGGCGCATGGAACAAACATGATAGTTAGGAATACTCCTAGAAATGATACATTGCACAAAAGAACAGATAGGGAACAAAATAACAGAAGACTTAATTTTGTCATGACCTACTCTGTTCATGCACCCAAGGTGGTGAGGTTATCTGTAGAAATCGGAACATTCTCAAAGGGATGATTTCTTGAGGGAATATCATAACTCTGTTACCTGTTTATCTTACAGGAGGCTGAAACTCTGAAGAATAAGTTAGTACACAGTAAACAAAATAGACCCACACAACAGACCTGGTTATCCAGTAAATACAGTATGTGGGATGCTTTCCTTGCCACAAATGTGCATATTGCCTTGTGATTTCATCTAGCAAAGTGCTTTCCAGTCCACATGGAGGAAAGGATTTTGAGATCCGACAACTTATAACTTGTGACACCCCAGGTATAATTTATATAGCCAACTGTAGTTGTAATGCCACTTGCATTGGCAAGACTGAAAGAGCCTTAAGTTGAGGGTGGGGAACACTGCAGGGCAATTAGGAATGAGGACCTTAAATATAAAACAGTCCTGCATGTGAAAAGTTCAGGAAATAGCAATAACCACCAGTTTATCTTCATTGCTATTGAAAACTTACACCCCAAACCCAGAGGTGGGGACTTTAGCAATCTAGTTCTACAAAGAGAGGGTACTGGATATGTATCCTAGGGGCATGTAAATCATTTGGATTCAACAAATTAGTTGATATTACTTCCTATATTAAAAATAGAAGATTTTAGGGATTGACAGTTTTTGTGATATGCTGTGCCACCAACATTGCTCTAATATCATTTGGGAATACAGTATATTTTATTAGAATTATATTTATATTTTCTTTTAACTTTAAAATGGGACAGGCAGGTATTTGAATGTAAATGTATAATTACTTTGGCTATAGATGTGCCACCACTATATAATTATATGCCCTTTGAGGAAAGGGAACATTGTTTAACCAGGAGTACCACACTAAGTCGAAGCTTGTTTCTGGATGCTACCTGGGAGCACAAGGAAGTTAAGTGACTTGCTCAGGATCACACAGTATGCACCTAGGCAGCTGTGGGATTCAAACCAGGTCACCAGATCTGCTGCTCAGAGCCTTAACCCACTATGCTATACTGCCTCCTTTTTCCATTTTAAATTTTATTCTGAATGATGAGTAGAATCTTCATTGGAGATAGCCCTTTTGCAAGTCATTGCATTTCCACAGGATATTTACTCTTTTGCAGTTTGGGATTCCTCTTGAATTTTACATTTTCTCATGTGCATACTGTTCAGTAAATATGTGCTGTAAATACTGGGTATATGGTATGTATTTATTATATGTTTACAAGTCTGATCTCATGTTTTAACTTTTTAATTCACTTTACACTGTGATTGTGATATTCACTTGTTGCAAAATAGTGATGTCATCTCTATGTATTTAAGATGTGACTTTTGCACCTTTGGTATGTCTTTTGATAAAGGGCATAAGACTGAACCATGTCAAGACATGCCATAGCAGTGGCATTTAAAATAAATTTCTTCAGCACTTGGTGAATCCAGGGAGCAATGTGTTATTTTCAGTAGAGGTAGTGTGGGACTTTTATGAGTTTAAATATAAATGTACCATATGCTGCAGTAATGAGTTTTGCAGCATGTATGGAGTATATAGGGTGTCCAAATCCACAAATCTAATGCTCTAACCCAAATTGGGTTACATCTCATCTCCTTTCTAAAGCTACATACCCTTGGCAAGCTCTCCAGAATGTCTACCAGCCATCTCTCCCAGGTCCTCGACAAGAAGGATATGCACATTTCCCTCCTACCTCAGCCTAGAAAGCTCAAGCTGCCTCGCATGAGCGTTGACTATCTCTCTACTAAATAAAAGAAATGGGGTCTCTTGAGCTCAACTCTCCAAATTTGCTCAAGCTCCACAGGCCACCCACCTCCTGGACCCATATGGTGGATTGCGTAAGTCCCCAGGAGTGGCATCCCAGGTCTAATAGCTACCATCTCTGCCATAGGACTAGCTAACTAAGTAAGCATTAAGCCACAATGAAGGTGGTATCTAATGGGAATTAATGCATAATGTTGGGACCGTTGTGGCATGGGGCCAGCTGACCCAGTGCACACCAACCCTACCATTATTACTCCCATTAGATGCCACCTTTGAGTGGTTTAATGTCTTGTAACATGGTGCATGTATAACTATGAATGTCATAAATTATTACATACTTTGTTACTAAATGATTCACTGACACTATTTCATTTATAATCAAATGTTTACTGCACTTTTGCAACATACAGCCGATGCTTTTTAGATACACATGTACCCATTTACAACTTTTGCATACAAAACACAAACATTTTATTAAACTAAACTTATGATTTCTCTTTTCTTTTATATGGCTATTATTCTTATAGCCTGCTTAGGAGGACTCCGGTATACTGCTTTTTCTGTATCAGCATCTGACTGTCTACATACTTTGCATAACATGTGACCTTGGTTCGTTTCTTATGTAATGAACATCAGTTGGCTTTACATTCTGATTTTCTCCCACTTACTTTGTTGTCACTCTTTCTATGCCTACAGGGACCTATTTCTTCTGCTGGCTGGGATTTACTGATCCATAATAATTGAAATGTACGGTTCCATGAACCGTGAATGACTCAAGTGATATGGATTCAACATTTCCTGTAGTGGCATGTCTGCCATTCTATGTACTCTGGAAGTAGATTTCTTTCTCAGGAAAACCATCTATAGGTGTCTCAGTCACTCTCACTGCCGCTGTTGTGCTCTGTTTTCTCATGAATGGTGATGAAGGGGCTCAGTGAGTGTTGCTGGTGTCTATCTTTCTTGTTCTGAGCATATTGCGGTGGATTTTACACTTGCTGCATTTGATACACATTCTGGTTTGATCTCTCTGCTGACTGTTGCTGTAATGGGTCTGCTTCCTTCATGTACTGGGAGCTGACCTCTTTTGCCAGTATGCTACTTTCTCCCTTCTTGACTTTGAGAGAATATGTGACTATTTTATGGTCATCTGTGGTTGGTGCCCAGTAGTTTCGGAGGCTGGTCTCTCATCAGTGGCCAGTTACTGACATTATCTCTTGGGATGTGAGACCAGCCTCTGACAACATTTGCCCTTCAGTACTTCTGACACTGTGGTTCATGTACTGTTTGCTGAGTGATGCTCTTCTGATATTCTGGCCATCATCTCCTCTAAATAGCTTCAGCCATTGGCTGTTTGAGTACCATTTCTTCTTTTTGTCTAGAATATGCTGAGGTTGTTTTATTGGTTGTAGATAGAATGCGGTGCATTCACAGGACACCGACTAACATACTCTTAAAAAGAGCTACAGGCAATTGGTGAATCACCTTGAGAATATAAGACTCCTCTCAGAACTTCCTTATTACTCTCATTAATAGCTGAATGGTTTTGGTAGCTTCACTAAAACTGATCATTACATATTCTGTCCCAGTGCTATCTTTCCGTGCTTTGAATGAGTCTTGCTTGAGTTGCCACAGCCCTTCTCATCTTCTCTAGCTAAGCCCAGCTGGATCTCAAACCATAGGCGTTTTATTAGCCCATGTGCCGTCTCTGGGTTTAACTTTGGACTGGTTCTGATTTTTTCAAGGTCTTCTTTGCTGATGCAAGCATGATGGCTCACTGTATCTTCCTTCTCTCCTATACTTTTCATTATTGCCAGAAAGCATTATTAGTGGGTTGAAATTCTGGGTCAGAGATTATATTGATATTTCTTCTCACTTGAACACTATTGAAGTAGTGATTGAGCCAGCTTGAATTCCATGAAAAGCTTGCATTATACTGCTTTCCTCCTTCCGCTCTTACTGAACCATAGAATTCCTAGGATTCCACACAGTATGTCTACCTTACTGTTGCTGTATTGAGTGACATTTACTTTGCTGTCAGCCAGTCCGAGAAGACATTACATGTCCATAGTGTATTTTTCTGAGTATTAGCTTCCACTTTATTTCTTTCTAACTGATCTAGCTTAGTTTTGTGATAATGTGGCATGCCTATTGCTTAAGTTGCTGCTATTTGTACATGTTGTCCTGTCTGCTTCTCTGACATTTTGGTTCTCTCTGTTATGGTCTCTAAATGCTTCTTTTCTTTCTTTTCCTAGGTACTGACATGTTACACACTTCCACTTCTTCATTTCTCGGATATTCACTACTGATTCCCGACACAACATCTGTGCCAAATTTTCCATCTACCCAGCTTTCCAGATTGAGACCGCTCAAGATACAAAAGGTAATAGCATTATTCTGCATTTTGTTCTGTCCTCTTTTGCACTTCTGCTACTGTATCAGTCTTTCGCACTGTCTCTTTCAGCACTATCGACTACTGTGACCACATGGGTGGGTGGGTGGAAAGACAAGATATTTCACATCTTGTAGCATTGCAGTTTTAAAACACTGCTCTTTTTGTGCTCCGTGGTTCGATTGAGTAGTTTGCTGTCAACACGGCATTATTAGTACAATAATGCCATGTTCAGCTGCTGCACATAAGGCATTTCAACTGATTGTCTTCCTTCTTTCTACTACTATTAGTTTTGCCATGTTACAAGCCTACATAAACACTGCCCATTACCAAAACTTCTTTTGCCTTATACAGTACATCTCCCATAATAGGAAGCCTGTTCTTCAATGATTGAAATTGTTACATTAAAACAGCATAAACAGTCCAACGGGGCTCAGGATTATTATAACAATGATTCAAACAGTTCTGCAATTCAATTCAAACATTACAATAATTCAAACATTGTTGCTCTTTGGTTTCAAAAGGCATGCATTATAAACAGGGAACTATACTCAGTTCCAGTAATTGTTCCCTTGTGATTAAGTACAAACCAACAACATCATTAACAAAGATTGTCACCTTCTCCAGTCCCACTTCATTTTGTCCTTCTTCCCTTCCCCAAGCCTATGTTCTAGGCAGTCTTGGCATACCAAAGTCAATCAGGCCTATCTTTTCACTAAGGTCACCTCACTTCTGACCAGCAGAAATGGCAAAGTACTTACAGAGGTGCAATCCATTGCAAACCCTGGTGTGTTGCCCATGGTCACCCAAAAGGCATGGGTACAGTGGGGAAAGAACATTTTATTTCATAAAGAGCAAAAATCTTAAAGTTTGCACTGGCACAGATACTCTGTCTGATGATCACAAGCTCCTCTGATCAGACACACCCAGCAGGAAGTGAGCATTTTCTGGCACACCTTTTACACTGGATCCAATACCTGGTGCAGCATCCAGCAGACTTCCTTACACTTGTATATTCACACATGTCATTGCTACATGTTCTCTTCTACCACTCTAACAAGGCATGAATTTCCTCAGATCAGTGCACAGTTCCACAACTCTGCAGCACCATTTTGTATTCAACATTTTTAAAACAAACAGTCCACATCAGTCCATAACTTCACTCAGCCACACTGTAGAGTCACTTTAGTGTAGAAAAGCACCAGAAATATCCCAGACAAGTCCTCACTTGCAACCCACCCCTCAGAGAGTAGCCAGGCATTTCAGGGTTGTACACCAGCCTGCCACAGTGCTACCCTCTCCTCCAATAGTGTTCATGCCTGCACCCCGACTTGAGTCCAAGGTTCCTGGCTCCAATCAGATGATTCCCACACTAGACCTGCTGTCTGTCTGCGCTACTAATGTGGTGCTCGCTGCCCACTGGTAAACGCCACTGACTGCACCACAAGTCCAAGACCATGTCAGAAATTTCTTCTTTCTCCATCGCAGGTAGGAAGAGTCACTCCACTTGCCACTTCACATGATGTCTTCATTCTTTTAGCTGGCTCTCGTCTCTTCTTCTGACTGCTGCTCCTCAGTTCTTCTACTGCTTCTCTCTGTCCCAGCACAACTGAACTATTAGTTTGGCTTCTAACTTTGCTGTCGCATTTAAACTTGCAGCACCAGACTTGCCACACCCCCACCAGATGCTTCAGCCAATTACTATGCAGGCAGACCATGTGGATCTAATTGAGACTTTTAGCTTCAATGTCTGCTGTCCACTCTGCCACCCTTCCAAAACAAAGCTGAAAGTGAAAAGAAAAAGCCTGCAAAGCCAAACAAAGGAATCTAAATGCGATGGACTGAGAGGGCAGATCAATGCTAGCCAGCTTGTTTGCTACCCCTGCTACTAAACTTTGTATGCCATGGCTTACTTGGAGTATCAGTAGCTACACCCTTGCACCCCAGTGTCTATGGGTATGCTGATGGTAACTGTCTTTGGGGAGGAGGGACCACAGCAGAAACAGCAAAGATGACTTACATTTTGATTCCTCAAGCCTGGGGTGCAGACTCCATCTGCAGGATGCAGGGCTAGGAGGCAAATGTGATTAGCAACACTTTAAAATTAGGAAGACATTGAAATAAAGTTCAGACAGCAATTATAAACAACCTACATTCTTTAATTAAACGTAATTTCTCCATGGAGCAAAAACTTGATAAAGAGTACCACATTGGAGAAATGTCCACTGGACCCAAGGGCCATTTAGATCAAAGTCCAAGCAAAGTCCATAGTCCTGGAGGCAAGGTTCATATTGTGGGACATGGTACTGATGACCCGATTAACTAGACAACATACATTTCACATTTCACACTGGCTTATATCCTTATGCTCCCATGGGCCCACTGAACTTTCACTTTGGGGCCACTGATCCTCCTACCAGCATCTTCCTCTCTTGGCACACTCTTGGGCGACTACCCCAGTAAACTATGGGTGGCATGTCCCTTCAATGCCTGAAATACTATTTTTCCATTATTGGTTCTCGAACCTCAAGCATTACATGTTCCTTTCAGGCCTGGAGTCACCTCCTATCCTTGCTACATTCAAATTTACTGTGGTGTCTAACTGCACATTTTCCCCATCTGTGGACCTGAAGTCCATACTCTCTTTCTCTCTACCCTCTGCACTACATCAGGCCTTGGACTCAGGCTCAATTGTCACAACTGAGGTCCATAACAATCTCTTTCCTTGGCTCTACCTCTGGCTTGGCCTCCATGTCCATCCTCTCTCAAGGCTCACTCGATCACCCAGGCTAGGTGCTGATTCCAATCCCATAGCCACTACTTGCAGAGCACTAAGGCTTTTCCTCCAAGTGGCTTCATGGCATGGTACTGATGACCCCGATTAACTAGGCAGCATACATTTCACATTTCAAACGGGCTTCTATCCTTATGCTCTCATGGGCTCACTGACCTCTCAGCTTGGGGCCACTGATCTTTCTACCGCATCTTCCTCCTTGGTACACCTTGGGCGACTACACCACCAAACTGCAGGTGTCATGTCCCCTCAATGCCTAAAACACTATTTTCCATGCTTGGTTCTCAAACCCCAAGACTTACATGTTCCTTTCAGGCCAGAGTCATCTTCAATCCTTGCTACATTTAAATTCACTGTGGTGTCTGGTTGCACACACCCCCACCATGGACATGAAGTTCATGCTCTCTCTCTCTCTTTCTGTCTCTACCCTCGGCACTACATCAGACCTCAGACCAGGGCTCAATTGTTACAACTGGGGTCCATAGCAATCTCTTTCCCTTGGATCTACCTCTGACCTGGCCTCCATGTCCCTCTTCCCTCAGGGCTAGCTCAATCACCCAGGCTAGGTTCTGGATCCAATGCCATAGCCACTACTTGCAAGGCACATCAAGCTTGTCCTCCAAATGGCTTCATATTCCTTCTACCTGGGGTCTCATAACTCAGGTCTCTGCCACTTTAGCTGTGGGATAACTCAGGCCTTCCTCAGAGAAAAATGGTTTAGAGGTAGGAGCCAGGAGTGCTTGCCTGTTAATCCTCTACTCAGCTCTGCGAAACTGAAAGCAACTTCTTGCAACCTCTAAGCTGCAAGCAGCTGCTTTCCCCAGGAAGCCAGCATAACTAGCTGCTAGCTCCCTTAGGCTCTAAAGAATGATCCCTTTAGTGAGTCACAGGCACAGATCCTTTACCTTTAACCCAGTTTAACACCCTGTACACTAATCTAATGCTCTAACCAAAGGGAGGGTACACTTATTTATGTTTACTTTTCTGAGGCAACCCTCATTGACTCAATAACTTTGCTAGATAATGATAGGGAACTGACTGACCACTCAATATAGACAATAAAATGAATACGTTCTTTGGATCTGTATTCAATCTAAACCCTAAGATCGAGTTCACAAACCTAGGACCTGTCACCTCAGATCTCATTACCAAAGATGAAACAGTAGGATCAATCAAGGATATGAGAGCAGATTCTGTGATAGGGCCTGATGGTATAAGCCCCAAATTCATTAAAATATTATTTCTGCCTTTGCCTCCCCTTACCCTGTTATTTAACAAGTCACTTATTTCGGAAAACTTACCCTCTGATTGGAAACAAGCAATAGTTGTTCCCATTTATAAAATGAAGAAATCGGAAGGAGACTGAAATTACAGGCCAATTAGTCTCAAATCTGTGGTGTGCAAGGCTATGGAAAGAATCCTTAAAACTGAATTGATATTCAAATAGAAAATATGGCTGTTAAAGATCATAAGCAACATGGTTTTATTAAGGGAAGGTCTTGCACTACCAATCTGATCTGTTTCTATGAGCCAATCAGTAAATCAGTAGAGCGGTACACCCATAGACATAATTTACTTAGACTTTAAAAGGCCTTTGACAAGGTCTCGCATCACATATTAATTAAAAACTAGTTAATATTAAAGTGAATCAGCATGTTATAGGTTGGATACCAAACTGGTTAACAGATCGATCACAAGTGGTCAAAATACATAACGTACTATCATACTCTATTCTAGTTTCTAGTGGAGTTCTGCAAGGATCTGTCCTGGGACCACTACTATTTGGTATTTACATAGCTGACTTGCATAATGGAAGTACATGTCACAGTAATAAATTTGCAGATGATACTAAAATAAGCAGAGAAGTGAAAGCCAGCGAGGATATCATATCAGCACAAAATGACTTAAAACTACTTAAAAAGTGGGCAAGAAATAATAATATGTCCTTTAATAAGGACAAATGTGTAGTAATGCACTTAGGTCAGCATAATCCATATTCTGAGTACTATCTTAATGACAAACTATTTTTTCTCCTCTGCTCCCCGAGCCAGCCTCTCCTTCGAGCCTCCTGTGGTCCTTCCGTCTGCCTGTCTCCCCGGCCTGACCCTTACCTCACATTGTGACCCCAAGTAGCCCGGCATATCCTTTTGCCGGATGGATCCCTCCTCCAGGAGGAAGGCATCAGTGGGGCCATCCAGCTCACTAGGCAATTGGCTCCAGGTATCGCTGAGGAGGCTCAGTCATGAGGGCTGAGAGCAGCGGGGGCCAGAGACTGTCATCCGGCTTATCAGGGAGCTATTTTTCCTGGGTTTCCCCAGAGGTGACATGCCACTGATGTCAAGGCAAAACTGACGTCTATCACTCCCCAGTGATCAAAACCCTGATGTCCTGCTGTGCTCACGGCCTCTGCCAGGCCAGCGGTGCCAGTTCACATCCCCACCCTCCCCAGAGAAGGTGAGCTGTCTGCGGACAGTCCTTCCTTCTTCCTCAGGCAACCCTCCAACGACCCAGGTCCATTCCCAAACCCGGGTCACAGGCGTCATAGTGGAAATCAACCACTGTGCCGACAGGCCAGCTATGACAAACTATTAAAGGAAGTACAGTCAGAAAAGATCTGGGATCTTAATAAACAATCAACTACTTCCTGGGTCACTGTAGACAGATTGCCACTTGAGCTAATTTCATTTTAAACTCCATCAAAAATCCTTTATTAGTAGGCAGGAGCCATGTGTCCTAGCATTATATAATGCCTATATAAGACCTCATTTGGATTATGGAGCTGTTTTTTGGACACCATTTGTGACAAAAGACACTAAACTATTGGAATTTGTGCAAAGGAAGGCAACTAAGCTAATTGCAAGATTGAGAAATCTTGACTATATGACCAGATGTAGTGAGCTGAATTTATACCTTCTTAATATAAGGAGAGTAAGAGGCGATTTACTGCTTCATTATAAACTCCAGGATGAACACCTAATGCAAGCATGTGGGGTAAGACAGGTTTCTAAACCAATTGTCCTACGATGTAACACACATCAGCTGTTTGTACCATGAGCAATAAAGAACAAGAAAGTTTTCTTTTCCAATAGGGCAACTAGACAATGGAATAGACTGCCACAATTTGTAGTCAGCTCAAATACAATGGATCAGTTTATCAGTTTAAAAGAAATTTAGATACATACTTACAAAATTGGGTAAACAACTGAATAACCCACATAGTGTGGGGGTAGACTTGATGGGTCTTATGGCCTTCCTCTACCTAACTAAACTGTGTAAATTGTATAAACCATTTTGAAGCAAACCTGTCATCTACGGGGTAGCTGGCTTTCTGGCCATCCCAACAACTATACCCTTGTGTATTTATGAGACAATGACAGTCCCTCAAGCTAGAATACTACCCTTTAATGTAAATTGCTTGTCTAATCCTGTTAGAAGGATAAGTTTATACCCTACATACTCCAATCAAAGGCAGACTTTGTGTTCCCACAAGAAGCTCACCTCATGGATATATAACATCAAAAACTGACCCAGTTTGGCTACTGAAGTCCACTCCTCCTCATACAATATTGTGTGAAGGAGAGTATGGTTATACTGGTGCCAAACGGGTTCCATTTGAGACTGCAAAGTGTATGAAACATAGTGAAGACAGTTGCATACTGGTCAAGGGACATCTTAATGGCCAATATGGGTGGGTGGGCACTCTCGACTCTGGGTGAGTACTGGATAGTAACACAACTCCAGGTGGCATTTTGGTAGAACACTCTACACTTCATGGCCCATTGGAAAGATATTGAGGAGACATCTCAGCATTATGACCCCAATCTCATTCTTTTATGATCAGACTGCCATTGGTAATGGAGGGAGACCTATATATCAGGCCCTGCAAGTCACATTTAAGGCCTAAGAATTATTTGATGATCCCCAGACAAACAGACAACTATGGAGATACCAGTTGCTGGCATGTGATGGGCCCTTTCCACTCAGTAGTTTAGATCTCTGGTACTCTTGACAGGTGAGACTATGGTTCCAATATCCAGATCAGATGTTGCAAGCGAGGAATACAAGGCAAATTTGACTGGCTGAACAGGAACAAGTTCTCCTATGTCCAAATTAGGAATTACATTCAGACGCATATAACTGAAGGATTCCATAGCCCACCTCTGGAGAGAGGTCCTGATTGATGCACTTGAATATATATTTTAAATAAACTGTGTTTATTGTACTTATAAACCTTTGCTGTATTGATTGTGAACAGGGTACATCTCCTTGCACCAGCTCTTTTTTGCTTTGCAAGGGATTGTGGGGTATTGGTGGTTAGTTGTTCTCTGCCACCAGTCCTCCCCCACTAGTAACTGACCAAAGAACATCTTTTTCTGGATTTGAGGGCAAATCTTTGCTTGTGTACCTAATTACACCTGGGATAGCCTTTTAAAGGCTTTATAGCAATTTTGAAGTCACTATATTCAGGCCGCGATACCGGACGTGAAGCGAACTCGCACTTACGGTTTCTGCCTTTAAAACATCCGCCTCTAGCGAAAGCGGGCTACGCTGCAGGTCGACGCCGGAGACGCTGCGTCTTAACGCATGTCTATCATGTCCATCGTGTACAAGGGACAACAAGATAACATTGTGTAGGTTTTACTAGTAACTATAGGATTACATATTTGTTTTCTTCTGTACCTTCTTACCATTTGTAACTGACAACGAAAAAGGCTAACAAATACTGCACTACATGTAAAATGTATGCCTTGGTAAACAAACAACCAACTACATATGTGAAAAGTGTGTCTTAGTTAATGAATTACAAAACGAAATTGATAGACTGCAGCCTAAGGTATCTGTAAAATCTGAGATTAAAGCTTTAGAGGATTACATTGACCAGATGTCTATTTTGGTGGAGGCTAATGCTTCATCCACAACAATAGTGGATGATGACATCATTCAGAAGTCCCACTTAAATGTTACACATATCCCATTATTAGATCAACCTACCATCACCTCAACTCCTTCAACTGTAGCTTGCCAACAGCTCAATGTTGGTAAGACCAATTCTTGGACTACAATACCTCATTCAAAAATTAAGTCAATTATTAAAACCTCACCTCCCCTGTCCCATATGTAATTCCCACACACAACTCATTTGAACATCTGTCACAATTGATCGATGAAACTATATCAATCAGTCCCAAACTTGGCACAACCGTTAGTAACAATACAGTTCACGACAAACCTTCAAGCAACCTATCTTGTTAGGCCCCCTACATTCTCTAAACACTCCAGAGATAATAGCTAATCACAAAAGTATATATACTAAGGGACTCAATTCTGAAATACATAGACTGTACGGTCTGTAACCCTGATAAGGAACACGTACTTGCTCTAGCTATCGAGGGCAAGGACATTACAGCAATGCTTAATACAATCTTAAAACCTGCTGGAGAAAACCCACTGGCAATTGTCCATGTGGGAATGAACGATATTTCCATTCAACCCCTGCAATGTATTAAACAGGACTTTGTTTCCTTATGCAATTTACTGGTAGAAAGGGGTTGTGACATCTGTCTCTCTGAAATATTACCTGTCCCAAGAGCAAGTGACTTTATCACTTCTAAGATAAAATCCTTAAATGAATGGATGAGCAATGGTGCCTCAGACAAAATATTCCTTGCCTGACTCACTGGGAGGATTTTCATCTTAACCCATCCCTCTTTGTTGGGACGGTTTACATCTTAGTAGAAGAGCAGCACTTTACTAGGGAAAAATTGCTACCTTTATCCATTCCCATTTAAACTGACCACTAAGGGGGAATTTGGGTCACTTACCAAAACTCTTAACACTGGGACACAGTTTTCTAGTCACTATTTAAATATACTATCCCTAATGCTCGATCTTTAAATATTGCTAAACATGCTGAGCTTGAACTTAAAGCTCATCTCCTTGATCTATCTTTAATTGCTATTATGGAAACCTGGGGTAATTCTTACAGAAATTGGACATCCGAAATACCAGGTTGTAAACACTACTTAAAAATAGATCTGATACCAAAATGGGAGGAGGGGTTAATCTGTACGTTAAAGATAGCATCTCCTCCTATCAGTCTTCAGCAGGTGTAGATTCTGAGAGTGTATGGGTGTATATTCAACCTAAAGGCCTTCCACAAATTTTAGTTGAAACCTGTTACCACCCCACCTCGTCAGACAATACTCAAAGTTCAAGGTTGACGGAAGATATTTCTCAGTTTGCCAACAAGGGCCCTGTCCTAATTTTAGCGAATTTAATCTACTAACCATAAACCGGGACACATTAACGGGTTCTAATAACTATGACAACAACTTTCTCACAACCATTATTGACCTGGGACTGTACCAACTGGTCAAGGAACCTACCCGGGTAATAACATCTTGGACCTTGTTATAACAAGTTTAGACATCCCCATGAATAACTTACAAATATCTGAACCTCTTGGCAATAGTGACCACATGTCAATATTCTTTACTATTCCTTTATCTCAATGCCCAGTATTAAATAAACATATTACAAACAATCAAAAACTATGAACGGGCGGATTTCCAAAAGATAAATGATCATCTATGTAAAATTGATTGGATAAACACCTTATCATCTCTTAATACTAATGAGGCATGAAATGTTTAAAAGCACAAATATTCTCACTTGAACATCAGTATGTTCCTGATAAGCACACGACATAATAGCAAGAGGTAAAATTCCACCATGGTTTAACCCATCTATTAAAAACAAATTATACGTAACGTAAGTTATTTTTACTATCGAAAATTCCTCCACGAATACTAATAATGATCTATTAACTCAATACAGGAATCAGTCAGAATACTTAAAAATTAACATTGGAAGCCAAAAGAAACCTAGAATTCCGTATTACACACACTAAAGACACACAAATCACTTTATGCTTATTTAAACAGTAAAAGGGAAATAACAAAACAATTGGTCCCCTTAAAATAAACAACACAATAATGTCCTCTGACTTTGTTACCGCCTCGACATTAAATAACTATTTTTTATCAGTATTTACCAGGATTCATCTCCACCCCCACTGCTAAACTCCCATTAGGTAATACTGATCACATGGTTCAACAGAATGATATTTATAAATTATTACTAGCCTTAAGAAAATCCACAAGTCCCGGCCCTGATGATATTTGTCCTAAATTTCTCCTGGGAGTTAAAGACACAATCACCTACCTCACAATTATCTATAACAAATCTCTCCAAGAATCTATGGTCCATCCTGACTGGCTAACGGCAATAGTAACTCCCATTTTAAACAAGGCTCTCATTCAATAGTTGATAACTACCGTCCAATTAGTTTAACCTCAATTCCTGTAAATTACTGGAAAAAGTAATCAAAATACTTTTAGAAAAAGAAATAGAATCTTTAAACCTTACTGACATAACTCAACATGGATTTAGAACTGGCTTATCTTGCACTACAAATTTGTTGTCCTTCTATAATTCCATTAGCTTAAACCTGGACTTAAACATCCACTGATGTCATTTTATTGGATTATAGTAAAGCCTTGACAAAGTGTCACATACTATTTTGATCAGTAAACTTATTCATCTAGGCTTTGCAACACTTGTGTTATGGATAAAAAGCTGGCTGACAAATTGATCTCAAAGGGTTCAGGTCAATGGCACTATGTCAGATTTGGGTAGAGTGAAGAGTGGTGTTCCCCAGGGCTCCGTCTTGGGACCCACCCTGTTCAATATTTTCATTAGTGACATGAAAATCTATTCAACTAACATTCTTATGAAGTTTGCGGATGATACCAAGTTAGGAGGTGCTGTAAACAACGTAGCCAATAGACAGTCAATATTAACCGATCTTGCATTAATTGAACACTGGGCTCTCATCAATAAAATGGACTTTAACGTATCTAAATGTGCTGTTTTACACATGGGAAAAATAATCCTAAATAGGTATATACACTGAACAACATCAATATTAAGGTTTCCTGTCTAGAAAAGATCTGGGATCCTAGTTAATAAACTTACCTCATTTTCTCATTGTAACAAAATTGATAATCAAACCAATGCTCTTCTTAGAAGGATTAATTGCACATTTGTTTCTAAAACCAAACAGTGCATCATTACTCTGTACAGATCACACATTAGGCCATACCTTGATTATGGCTCCTTTTGGAGTCCATACCTCATTAAGGATGTGGATAGAGTTGAGAGGATCCAGAAAGAGCTACACAAATTATTACTCACTTAGCACATCTGGATTATGAGTCCAGACTACAAAAGACAGCTTTGCATTCCTTAAGACGAGAAGAACAAGAGGGATTACTGCAACTTTTAAGATTATTAAATCACCTATCCTGATGAGCAATCTGCATATCGCTCTCTACCAGAAAAATTGGACCAAGATTAAATAATAAACAATTGGATATTGTTAAATGCAACACTAATAAAGACAACATTTTTTCTCCATAAGAACTCCCCGACTATGGAATACTCTCCTCAAGATATTGTAGATGCAACTTCCGTTCTGACTTTTAAAATTAAACTTGATGACTGGTTAACCAGATAGTATCACAATAATGATCCACACATGTGGAGGACAAGCCCGATGGGCCTTGGCCTTCTTTGTCCTTTCAACCAAGTAACCAAGCATCTTAGAGTGACAAGGAGGAAGTTACAGATACACTGGAGGACCTCACCTTCAGGCATTTACGTATGGCAGTGGACTGAAAAGGACATCTCTTTAATATATCAGAACTTAACACAAATTCAGAAAATGGCAGTTGCGTACCTTACTACTAAATGAGAGCATTAGGTGGGATTCACTCTTACACAGAAACAATGGATTAGGGCCTGGGATGGTTCTTTCAAAGCTTCTGCATCCCCAGGTGGAAGAAGTATGACTGGAAAAAAAACTAGATATTTCATAACCCCAAAAATGAAAGCCAAATAGGATCAGACATCTACATTGGTATGTTGGAGGAACTGTAGAAATCCAGGCCACCCACACCTATGTATTCTATACCCATATGGACCTGAATGTGTTTAGGGTGAACATAATTTTGAAGGTGAAAGTCCTCTTCCATATCCAGACCCCCTTGTAAATTCAGCAATTGGTTTTAGGATTCACACCCATATTGGTAAATAGAATCAGTTCCCTCTGCATGTGGTATATTTGTAGTGCTGTGATTGGAAAGGCCATAACCAGGAAACTACTCCAAGCAGATCTGCCTCTACTAGTAGAATGGCAGTCAGTTATCAATGAGATAGCAGAAATGAAAAGAATGACTTATCAGGTAAAGAACAGGATGGAAATATGCAGAGCATTGTAGACAATGGAATGTGGCCAGGGTGACAGAACCAGATGAAGGAGAAGATGAGGAAGAATCAAAATACCTGCAGAACAGGCTACTTTGGTAATGGGAAGATGGTGCCCAATATACAGATACTACCCCCAAACCCTGAGAGATCACCTCCATATGTTCATTACCATACAGTCTTGTCAGGATGGAATTACTGCCTCACGTAGTTAATAGTTGTAGAGTTGTTTGTAGACCTGTTTTTTCATATTTCTTGTTTTTGTCCTTCCAGTTAAAGTGTTGAAAAGATGGGAATGTAACTTGTACTGAGACATAATGCTATATGTTCTGTGAAACCCATATAAACATACAAAACTGCCAGCAGAAACAGGCCACATGGTCTATAAAATCTGCTCGAATGTGCCGCTAGAACCCTTACCTTGCAACTATCCTCCCCTCCTCATCATATTTACTCCCACCTCACCCTGTCCCATTCTCTTTTGGAACTATCCACTGTCTTACAGGATACCACCTCCTCTGGCAGAGTGTTCCATTGTGCCAAAACTATCTCCATGAAAAAGTGTCTCCTCATCTCCCTCTTATATCTCCCCTGTCCAACCTGAGACCATGACCTTTAGTGTCTCTCCCCTCCTTAGCTTAAATATCCCTTCAGTGCATGTCTTAATTATCCCTTTACATATTTAAAGGTGTCAATCATATCCCTGATCCTCCTCTCCTCCAAGGAGTAGAAATTCAACTCTATAAGTCACTCCTCATATGGTTTGTCTTCCAACTACTGGATCAACTTTGTCACTCTGTGCTGTACCCCTCCAGCAATCTGACATCCTTCTTTAGATATGGGTACCAGTACTGTACATAGTACTCCATGTGTGGTCTGACTACTGACCTGTAGAGAGGCAGGATCACCTCCCTGCTCCTTGAGGAGATTTCCTCACAATACATCCCAGTATCCTGTTGGCCTTTGCAGCTGCCTTCCTGCACTGGTCTGTGTTGTCCATTTTCCTGTTACAACCACCTCCAGATTGTTTTCTTCCTCAGTGGTGCCTAGCTGCACTCCCCTGCAGATAACCCTCCCAGGGTTCTTTGTCCCGAAGTGCAGTACCTTGCACTTTTAGCATCGAACCTGTCACTTTTCCAACCACTCCTCCAGTCTGGCCAGGTTGTCCTGTAGCCCTGCCACCCTGCTATGTCATCCAACACTGCCTCTCAACTTGGTGTCATCAGCAAACAGACTGATCTTATTCCTGATGTCACATGAGATATCCACTATAGATGGTGGCTGTGTGTGAGCTGCCTGAGGCTTGAGCTTGGAGCTGCATTTTGTTTGCATTTATTTTCTTTTATTTTATATGTGTCTTTGTTTATTATTTTATCTCTTCTTAGTTAGTAGTTTTAGCTTAGTTTTAGGGTTGTTTTAGTGAGTTAAATTAGCACTCTGAGCATATTTTTCAGGTTTGTAGTTAGGCTGGCTTTTCTCCCTGATATGCAGGAGTTTTAGTCATTATTGTTGCTATGGCTGTTGTAACAGCTGAAAGTAACATGAATTTTAATTATTTTCATTTTATTATGTAGTAGTTTTAAATTTTGATGCTGATTTATGCACGGCTGTTTTTAGTAAAGCCTGACAGACTCAAATTAATCCCAAATCCTATAATCTGTGATCTGTGGGGCTGTTGCCAGAGTCGCTGTCTGCCCAAATTGGAAAGACCGCCCATAACTAAAATCTGCTGTTGATTCGAGGAATCATATGGATTAGAGGACTATTCATTTACAGGCAAGCAGCGGTGTGGTGAGAGTGCATTCTGTGCATTTTTGTGAAATTAAATTGCCTATATGTAGCCGTTCGGCTGTGTTTTGACCACCTATTGCAGGAAGTTTTTTTTACTACGATAGTCAAAATAGGCAGTGCTGAAGCTTAGAAATATCCGTGGAGCCTGTGATTTCAAGAATAGGTGGTTGGTAACCATTTGAGCATTTCTGTGATTGAAGTACTGACAGGAGGTTTGTGGATGGTCTGAACTGCCAAGTGACTTTGCGGTGATCTTGGAGTTGTTGTTCTTTGGAGTTTAGGGGTGCTGAGGGTCACTGAGTGGTGCTGGGTGATGAATCTCTCCTCCCCACACCTTGGGCCATTTTCCCATTGTACTGCCTCTGAGCAGTGGGAGTTGCCCGCCTGCCTCTAGGGAGCCAGAGGAGGATCTGGGGTTCTCCTAAGTCACCCTGGGGTGTACTTTATTGTTAACCCTTAGGGCGTCTGTAGTTGTGGGGTCACAGGTGGTGGGGAATCTGGTTAGTTTGGGGTGGTGTAGAGGGAGGAATGAGATAGCCCTTTACTTTTCGGTGAGGTTTGCACTGTTGAGAGGTCTAAACCTCACTTTCAGATTCTTGACGATATTAGGAATGCAAGTAATCACAGAC
The DNA here is from genome assembly GCA_016271365.2 of Neoceratodus forsteri. Taxonomy (NCBI): domain Eukaryota; kingdom Metazoa; phylum Chordata; order Ceratodontiformes; family Ceratodontidae; genus Neoceratodus; species Neoceratodus forsteri. Next base: position 954,613,105 of record CM028134.1, read on the forward strand.
ACGTTGCATTAGAGTAATAAACAAGTTTATTACTACCAAGGGATAAATCACAGTTGCCCTAAGCAGTTCTTACTGTCTGAACTGGGAGCCAGTGCTAAGCGTTCCTACACCTCGAGGTTTCTCTGTTGTCTCTTGGGGTCTCTGGGTCTCCGAGTGTAAAGCTTGTGCATTACATTATATACCTATGATAATTACTATGGTTACCAAAAGATAGAAACATTTCTAGTTACAGAGATGAGCCCTATTGGCTAAATTAGAGTGGCTCCATGGTCCAAGATAACATTATACAATTCTGTAAAGTCATCAGTTTGAGAACAAAAGAGTTCTTATACAGAGTCTTACATAACTCAGTGTAGTAGTACAAATCACCAAAAGATGGCAATGCCATCTTACATAATATAATTACTTCAAGGACACAGGTGTCTTGGCATCTGACTAGTAAAAATACACAGAAAATACATGGCAGAATATATGTGTATTAGCAAGCAAAGTGTATTACAACAATATGCATTCATGTCCTGACATCTACTCTTATACAGTAGATGCCTTAGCCCTAAATATTAGTATAACCTATACCTAAGTGTTAGCTGTCTATGGTGTACCTCTGAGGGTACCAATTAGGGTGCAGGGACCTCGTGTAACATTCCCCCTTTTGCCTCCAAGGGCAACACAGGCAAATGTCTATGGAAAGGACAGGAGCAGTGGTCGTTACATCCCGAGCGTGAGCCTTGTAAAGGAACTCGAGCTGCTCCATGGTGTTGGCGGAGTGCGCCGTAGGCAGCAAAGCATAATAATCAAAATGAAAATTAAAATGCTTGTATAATAACAAAACCTTTAAAAGTAATCTCTAACCAGGTGTTAGTCAATGCGTTATTCATATCTCCATCATTAATCAAGGCAAGAACAGCTTCATTGGCTTTGGTCATATTATTGCTGATGTGGATGAGGTGTGTGTCTTTCCTGTCTAAAAGTGATTTCAGTTTAAGTGTGAGTGGGTCTATGTGTACATTAAAGTATGGCAAGTATTCTGACAGTGTAAGTAGATAATCTGGGTTACCATCAATAATGTCTGCATCAAGAAGGGAATGGGGGTTATAACAGTATGTCCAATAACAGTCTTCTGGTGGGGACAAAACAGAAATTGGGGTAATTAATAGCACAAGTAACAGAACCATATGTGTAGGTTTTATAGTTCATAACTACACAGTACTCGCCATCAGAATTATACTGTGAATGCACAGTAGGCAGTCTCCACTTTTGCAACTGGACAGGGCAGGTGTAGGTAGTCTTCAAAATCCATGTTGACAGGTGATGAACCTCCTCACGATAGGATTGGTAGAGCTTATCCGGAGCCAAAGTTGAGTCGAAAGAGTTGGTGCCATTCGCAGTGATGTCATCATCCATAGTGAAAGTCCAATCAATGCTGTCTGGAGAGTAGCCACAAACAGGCTGTATAACATCAAACAATTGCATCGGCACAAGTAAATATATTGCTTTTGCACAGCAGTCCTGTGCGAACCACCAAGCATCCAGGAAAGAATGGTAGAGCAGTAGAGGTGGTAGATCCAGGCGTTCTCTGTAGATGTCTTCAACCAAATGCCCAATGGAATGAACCAGTGCAAGCTTGTCGAACAAGGCTGTAGTAGGATCAAAGCGTGGTAAGGAGACAGTAAAAGAAACAAACATGGTATCTGTTATAGAGCATTTCTTAGCAGTAAAACAAGGACCAGTATTAGGGTATCTGGTCACAAACCCCAAATTCCTAGCCGTGGAGAGAGGAATAGTCAAAGTCTGTTGCATACACATAGAAACACAGCTAGTGGTTTTACACCTTGGACAATACCATTTGGAAATCGTCTATCATGTATAATGTCAGGAATTCTTCCAGATTCTAGATCACGGAAGAGGTTATTGATGGTAGTGATAATGTAGGAGCCATAAGCAGAGCATAGTATCTCTCTAGCAATGTATTGTTTATCTGCTTCCTTATTGTTCTGTTGTATGAGTGTGTTGATCTTATCTTTAGAATCAGTGAATGCCTTAGCAATGTATTGCATGTTATATACAGTGTATCTTTCTTCCTGACTAAGGCCATCCACACCATGCAATAATGGAGGTAAAATGTTATTGACAAAGCCAGTGGAGGACTTGGCAGAATGACTTTGATCAGCAATGTCTGCCTTATTCCAGATCGACATAGCCATACCAAAAGACCTATGGCAGTACCTGTGGCACCTGTAACATCAGAACTGTCAACTTCACGTCTGTTCGTTTATGATTTTGATTATCAGGAGAGGGCTTCCTCCTGAAGTTGCCTCTACGTTCAGTAGAATGGACCCCAGCAATAGGGTCTGCGTACAAATCTGAAATGCAGCTAAACTATCAAGCAATAACGTACTATAAAATGCTGATGTGTTAGTATTGTGACACATACCAAACTCTTTCATATTCCAGTAAGTAAGATTAAACAAAACAGGTATATGCATAAACTGTAAGTTATTAATCAAAGAACCTGGGAGGGCAGTGGCTGTGAGACCACTATGTGGACCAGGGGTGTGCTTTGGACATTCCAAAAACTGTTTATCAGTGGGTGGTAACACAGAGAGGTACATGGCTGCAGAAGCCATATGGTGTATAACACAAAATCTTGACGGAATCTTTGGACAAAGAATTACAGTAAGAAGGATCTATTAAGGCAGTTATGTTGTATAAACCAGAATGTCTTAATGCAGTTTGTAACAAGGACAGTGAACCATTTGGGGATAATTTAGCATTGGGCCAACCCTGGAAAGTTTCTTTGGAGAGTTTGGCTGCAGGAGAATTTGTCCTTGCGATGTGGTTTGCCACTCAATTTGAAGGTAGATTTGTCAGGAGCAACAACTGAGGGTGAGGTAAGCATGGAACCTTCCTGGACAGTGATCATACTATCTGGTATATTGATGGATACTCCCTCTGGAGGAGGTGCTGGAGGATCGAGGTGTCGTAGGAGGTCTGGTATCGTGCTTTGCATGCAGGGGATAACTCCTGAGAGGAGGAGACAATGGAACAAGATAGCCATCTTGTCAATGTATCTGAAAAGGAAGATAAAAGATTAGTATGTTAGTACAATTCCGCCCAATGGGGTGAGGAAAAGTAATTTAAGCTCCTTTATACAGTTTCAGTTGGTTTGCATGTAACCACTTGTCAGTCAACTTGTTATTGTGGAGGAGTCTAACTTGATAGACTGCCGGACTGAGCTTATTGACAATAGGGTATGGGCCTTCCCACTTATTGGAGAAGGAGTGGGTGGGATGTGCAAATCAGTACCATGACCTGATCTCAACTTGCCAATCCACTTCTTGTGCATGTTTGTCAAACTGTATTTTGGATTGTTGCTGGCCTTGCCCATGCAGTTGGAGGCATACAAGTGTGTGTGTATGAGGTCTTTTCTGAGTTTTTCCACATACTGATCCACAAACACACGGTCTGCAGTGGGGTGTGCAGGTCAAACAACAGGTGTTCAGATAATCTCATCTGTCTACAAGTCATCACCTCAAAGGGTGTGAGCTGGGTGGTGGCTGAGGTGTGCCCCTAATTGCCATAAGGAGTAAAGGCATAGCAAATCAGGTTTGGGATTGTCCTCAATGAATTTGGAAAGCATTTGCTTAATCCGTCTGTTGGATCCTTCTACTTGACCTGAGGATTGAGGTGGTAAGGTATGTGGAACTTCTGCTGAATTCCGAGGAGTTCAAGGGATTTTTTCATCAACTCACCTGTAAAACTGGTTCCTTTGTCAGAATCTACCTTAAGAGGTAAACCCCACCTAGAGAAAATCTGTTCCACCAGGATTTTTGCAGTAGTTTTCACTGTACATGTCTTAGTGGGGAAAGCTTCTACCCACTTAGAGAAGCGGTCGGTTACCACAAGAGCATACTTATTATTTCTGCTGGTGTTGGTCAGAGGGCCAATGAAATCAATTTGAATGGCATGCCAAGGGACAGAATGTCTTTGTGGTAAAAGTTTGGCATTTCGTTTGGTAGGGATGGGATTGTTTTGCTACAAACGAGACAGTTGTCTATGTATTGTTTAACCTCTTTGGTGATATCAGGTCACCAAGCGGTGGTCTTGAGTAGTTGGAGGGTATTTTCTGCCCCTGGTGTCCACCAGTAGGAGTGTCATGCACTTGGTGAAAGAATTTGGATCTTAGGTGTCTGGGGACTACCCACAACTTAGTGGTAGAGTCATCTGGTTGGAACCAAATGAGCTTGTCATCTGGTGACAAGCGCAACTTACCTTTATGCCTCCGATAGGGGTTATACATGGGAAGTTTCTCTTCAGTACCTTTGTCAAGGAATCTGAACACCTCTTTAAGTTTAGTGTGAAGCTGTTGGGCTGCGGAGAGGTCCAAGGGGAAAAGGTTCAGACTTCTTCTTGAGTGTTGCAATGTGTACAGCTGCATTAGCCTCTGGATGGTCCATCATCCAGACATCCCCCTCAGGCCCATTCTGCTGTGTCATTGAATGCATGATATGGGTCATGGAGAGTGGGCTTTAACCTCGTGTACATAGAGTTTGTGTGCAAATATCTGTGCCAGTGAATGCATGTATATTACCAATTCCTTGTACTTCACTGGACTGCCATCAGAGAGAGGAAGGAGTTCTTCTGCCAAAAGGGAAGAAATTCTGTAAGGGAACAGCAAACCCAGTTAGAGTCTGTGAAAATGATGGTATCCTCGGTTCCATGTTGGATGAACTTGAGGGCACAGGCCACCGCTGCCATCTCTAAGTATTGTGATGAGGCTACACTACAGCGCTTAGGTATCTTGACACTGTTCCATAAGGTAAATCACCAAAATACCCATCCCTGCAATTTGTTCTCCTGACAGTAGGATGCTGAACCATCAGTAAAGATACGGCACAAGAGGTACTCTCGAGTATTTGTGGCATGGCAGGGAGGAAAGGACCTGGATCAGGAAGATCAGGTGACTGTAGTGACAGTCATGGGGTTCTCCCTGGAAAAGGAGGCCATGAGCTAACATAGATGGAACTTTAGTCGGTTGTACCTGTATATCTCTGTCCTGGAGAAGAAGTGACCAGTGTGTCAGTCTAGTGTTAGAGACGACCCATCCCTCACTCTGTCTGAGAGAAGGAAGGTGGTTGGGGTGTGGTTGGTGTTAATAATCAGTGGTGAGTACCCAATGATATACAGGAAGTGCTTGACAGCCCAGTAGGTGGCCAGAAGGTTTCTTTCACAAAGGCCGTACTTCTGTTCCACTGGGGTCAAGAGCTGTGAGACATATGCAAAAGGGTCTCATGGTGCAATGCACCTTCTGGGCCAGCACTGCTGACATAGCAATGTCAGAGGTGGCACACTCCAGATGGAATGGTACTACTGGATTGGGGTTTACCAGTGATGGGGCAGAGGCCAAGGCCTGCTTCAGTGACGTCACAGCCTGGGTGTGAATAGGGTCCCAAGTCCATGGTACATCCTTTTAAGTAATTCATACAGAGGAGCAGCTTTCTGAGCAAAATCACAAATGAAATCTCTCGAATAGTTTACCATACCTAGAAACCTTTGAAGAGTTGCCACACTGGTAGGTAATGGCAAATCTTGCAATCCTGTACCTTCTTCCAGGTAGGGCTTCGACATTGGTCAGTTATTTTCAGACCCAGAAAGAGTACATCTTTCTGACACAACTGTGCTTTTGCTGGGTTACATTTCAAGCCTGCTTTCTGAATAAGAGTCAATAGTTCATCCAAGAGATCCAAATGTTGTTCCTGCATGGCTGTGGCCAGCAACAGGTCGTCCTCATATTGTAAGAGACATGTTGGGGTAGAGAAACTGTTGGGGCATCCATCATGTGGAGATGGAAGAGGATGGACTGTTATGGAATCCTTGCAGCAAGCAAGTCCACGGTACTGTCTTCCTTCAAAGGTGAAGGCAAAGTTATATTGACTCTTAAGGGCCAATGGCAATGACCAAAAACCATTGAAATGTCCAGGCACTGAACCACTTCATGTCAGGGGTTAGAAGTCGTAGCACATCTGGTGCTGATGCCACAGTTGGGGAACAACTGGGGTGACCTGATTCAGTTTCCTGTAGCCAATAGTAAGTCTCCAGGTACCTGTGGGTTTCTTCATGGGCCATACTGGGAGTTGGCAGTGGAAACACAAGTTCTGATTACTCCTTGCTTGAGGAGTGACTTGATTGTTTCTAAGGAAGGCAAGGCCTCAGTTGGGAAAGGATATTGCCTTTGCCTCTCATGTGCTGGGCCTGGCACTTCAATGATGGTGTGCATTCTACCACAGTCATGCTTGTTAACTGCAAACACTTCCAAATGTCATTGCAGAATAGGTAGGAGTTTGGGAAAAGTTCATGATTCTTGAACAAATCTATGATGTCATACTCTTTGTCATTGGCAGATATCGTTGCCACAGCATGTATGAGTCAGGAATCAAAATGGTATGATATTGACCCTGAATCTGTATCAGTAGCATGTTAGCTAGGTCCACCACACAGCCGTGTGGGTGCAAGAAATCGATCCTATAATACTAGGATGATCATGCAGTACCATTAGTTGGAAGTGTGTGAGGCCTTTAAGTGGCCCAGCTCTACGGTAAGGGTACAGAGCGGTATGCAGGTAGCCTAGTACCGTCGACTTCTGACATGTTGGTCCTCCATCCGGTAGACCAGGGGATGTGTCGTGTGTTCGTCATGTAGCACAGATACAGCTGCACCTGTATCTAGCAAAACTACTAGTAGGCAGCCCCGACCTTGGCCTCGGTGCAGGGCCTTCGTTTGTATCCAAGACTAGCTTGTTTACAATACGGACTGGGGCCTGTAATTGTCAATCTGGGCTGCGGAAGCATGCAAAGAGTTGGGCCTGGCTCATGTGGATGACTTCACCATGCTGTATTGATGCTATATAGGGAGGAGCTTCTGGGTTCAGATCTGTGTTGGCCTGAGGGCGGTACCTCTGGTGTCCCCATGGCTGGTTGTTGCCTGGGCTGCGGTTGTACCTCCGAAGGGCCTGTGCAGGAACAGCATCCGCCACAGAGTGTACTTATCCCAGGAGCTCTCGAATTTCCACTTCTCTTCGGCTATCTCCTATATGAGGGACTCGTTCTCTGTTGTGGTTTACCTCTACCCTTATGCTTCCTGTTCTTATGCCAATTCTGGTTCCCACCCCATTGCTGTTGTTGATGTGGTTGTTGTTGATGGGCCTGTTGGGGTGTTGATTATCAGCTGGAGGGGCAGGTTGATGTTGGGCCTGTTGGCATTGGGCCTGCCCTTCCACTGTGTGATGTGTCGTGGCCTCGAGCGGGTTCCACGGCAGCTACCTTTGGAACCGGAGCCCAAATCACGGATATACACTTGATACACTCTCGGTTTTCCGAAGAATATCGGCAAACCTATCCGTATTTGGGTAAGTGATTGGCACTACCATTTCTCTTACTGCTGGAATCATGTTCCTAAGGAACAGGGTCTTATATTCAATAAGATCTACATCCGCAGCTTCTTGTGCCAGGTGCTTTCCTGCTTGGTAGGCCATCCAGGGTCTCTGGTGGTAAGTCACTGGACTTTCTTTTGCATTCTGCTTCACAGGATATGCAAGCATCACTCCTACTACACCTGGACTGTGAGCAGAAATGAGCTCAGCTGCAACCTCATCAAAGGTAGCATTCCCATCCTGATGAACAGCTTCGGAGTTTGGCACATAAACCAGGATCGATGGTCTGGCGTGGTATTTGGACCTGGTATTCTGCAGCAAGGCTAAGCATCTCGCATTTAGAATGTACCTTTCCAAGTGAAAGCAGAAGTTGTCGGATGGATTCATCTGACCGATGCTGTCAGAAATCTGCTGAACAAGTAGGCCATTTGCAGGGGATTAGTGGGTTAATCAGGCAAGGTACATTGTCTCTAGCACCATCAAGGCTCGCCAAGCTGCAGCTTCAGCCGCAGTGCGGACAATACCTTCCTGAGTGCCAGCTTCTTGGAAAAGCTGCCTAATCTGGGTTTCAATAGCCCTTTACTCCTTTCAGGAAGAGAATATTGCCTATCGCAGTTTCAATCATGGTTTCTATCTCTTGCCTGTCTTCCACAATAATACGGCTACCAGAGTGCCGTGGGACCCAGGCTTGGGCCTGCTCCCCATCATGGGAGCTGCCATGTTGGCACCTCCCATGATGAGCGTCGTGACGTCGCAGACGTGTGACATGGGGAGTTGAGGGCAGGGACCCGCCATGCTGTGGATGGCTGGGTGGAGTCTGGGCCATAGTAGGGCGTGACTGGGCATTGTATTGTGAAACATCATCATCAGATAACTCCCTTCTGATGATGAATGAAAGGCAGGGCTACGCCTCCCATTGCCTTAACATGTCCAGCCAGAACCTCTTGCTGATGGCACAGTGTTGCCATCTTATTTCTACATTCATCGTGATTCACACTTGCAACATCTATATCAACCTGATCCTGCTTTTGCTTTTGCAAAACTCTGTCTGTGCGCCAATTCGCGATTGTCCCTTTAAGCTACTTCTAAGTCATTACATACCTGGTTAATCTCATCCTGCAGCTCACCCATTTCATCACTCAACTGAGCATTGCAGCACTCAGCAAATCATTCATTTGCACAGCCTGACTCTTATCCTGTCTCAAACTTTCACTCCTGCTTCAACATACATATTTCCTGTTCTCCAGCCTGGGCTGAATGATGCAATAGTGAATCCTTTTCATTTCAGAGTTTGGAGTTCAGACTCAAGTTCTGCTGCAGTCTAATACATTCTGTTTCCTGCAAACCCATCTGTTGCTTAAGAGATGAAATCTGCAGATCAAGGGTTCGAAACCTTGCTTCAGAGGCTTCAAAGAAGCGGAGAGCGCGACCATCAACCCCTTAGCATGTCGCTTATTGGTTGATTGTCTCATCTCTCATACTGGGTTGAGATCCCCAGTATAGGGTTGTCAGATTGACTTGCATCCCATGCAAAGTCAGCCCATCCTCCATGGGAGGCAAGCAAGTTTGAGACATCGAGTCTCAGTTCTCATGAGATATCTTATACTGTGGCCATTGTGTGTGGGAGAGAGCGAAAACTCAAACTGTGAAAAGAACGGCGTGCTGCGTATCAATCCACAACGCAGTACTTTAAACACAGCGGACTACTGTATTAGTTGCAGGCTTGCAATTCAAAACTGCTATGGAGTGGGTCGAGACGGCATCAACCACACCCGAAAAGTCAGCCAGACTTTGCAAGTGACTACAAACTGATTTGAAAGCGGAGAGGTGATGGGAATGTACACCTACTGTCCCGTGAAAAGAGGAAAAAGTTTAAGCAACAAGTGAAACTTACAAACACCAATATCGCCTGCACGCGGTCGATAATTTGTTGAGAGGTCTAAACCTCACTTTCAGATTCTTGACGATATTGGGAATGAAAGTAATCACAGACACATTGCATTAGAGTAATAAACAAGTTTATTACTACCAAGGGATAAATCACAGTTGCCCTAAGCAGTTCTTACGTCTGAACGGGGAGCCAGTGCTAGCGTTCCCTACTCCTCGAGTTTCTCTGTTGTCTCTGGGGTCTCTCGGTCTCCGAGGTGTAAAGCTTGTGCATTACATTATATACCTATGATAATTACTATGGTTACCAAAAGATAGAAACATTTCTAGTTACAGAGATGAGCCCTATTGGCTAAATTAGAGGTGGCTCCACGGTCCAAGATAACATTATACAATTCTGTAAAGTCATCAGTTTGAGAACAAAAGAGTTCTTATACAGAGTCTTACATAACTCATTGTAGTAGTACAAATCACCAAAAGATGGCAATGCCGTCTTGCATATTATAATTACTTCAAGGACACAGGTGTCTTGGCATCTGACTAGTAAGAAATACACAGAAAATACATGGCAGAATATATGTGTATTAGCAAGCAAGTGTATTACAACAATATACATTCATGTCCTGACATCTACTCTTATACGGTAGATGCCCTTAGCCCTAAACATTAGTATAACCTATACCTAAGTGTTAGCTGTCTATGGTGTACCTCTGAGGGTACCAGTTAGGGTGTAGGGACCTCGTGTAACAGCACACTCTTGGCCTTTCCAGAGAACCCTTTCTCTATGATGGAAAATTATTGAATGTAGTTCAATGGCTGATTAAATAATCGGACTGACTGCTGACTCTTTAAAATTGGGAGGTTTGAAGCTTAATTTTACTAGGATTTGGGACTGTAGCTTGTTGAGTTCAAAGAAGAATCAAATCCATTAAGACACCCTCTTGGAGAGAACATTTCCTGCTGTTTGATTCTTTTATATTTTGGCTTGAATTATTTTATTGTTGTTCAGGCAGTGAGAGTGCCCAAATTATTATTATTTTATTCCAGGTAGTGTGAGTGCCTGGGAACCTTAATATTTATTTCATTATATATATTGTTTCCATGGTAGTGAGAGTACAGGGTTGAAAATTAATTGTATTTATTATTACTTATTTAAGTTTATTTATTTTTTGGGACTTGAACTCTCTTTAGAGTGGACTCTATATGGGGTTTCTTTTTTGTTTTGTTTCTTTTGTTTGATTTATAAAGATTTATTTTTGGATTGTTTTAATTAGATATTTAAAAGGAAACAGTTTTAAGTTGCCTATATCTGGGAAATGTTGGATAACTGGGATTTATGTATATATTAATGCTCCATTTTATTTTTGTATAGGTGTTTGATTATATATAATTTGTTTCTGTATTTGATTTTGTTTATCATATATTGTTTTCTTTTTGAATTATTTTTATAATGTGTTGAGGAGATTTAGTGATGGTTGGGCATTATTCCCCACCAGACTCAGGAATTGTGTCCCTTCAGATGTCCACCATTATCATCCAACACCTATTTTAGGTGTTGTGCTTTGGGCATTCTGAGGCAACGCAAAAGAAGGTGGAGAGCTGAGCCTGGTGGGGGACTGGAGGAGGTGGGTGCATTGGGGTGGTAGGGTCCAGGAGATGCCCTGGGCAAATGGGCCAAGACAGAGTGTACTCTTGTCTTGTTCCCATACCCAAGGGTTCAGATTTTAGTAGGCAGGAGCCTAGGTCTTCCCAGACAGCTCATCCAACCTTGGCAGTATTATGCAATGTCAGATCCATTAAAATAAGACAGCTATTATAGCTGATCTTGTTGGGTCAACTGATCCGGCTTGCATCACTGAGACCTGGCTGGATGAAAATCCAGGCCCTATATTAACCGGCAACACCAGCCAGGTTCTCGGTGATACACCATTCAAGGTTGGATCGTGGGGTGGGGGTGTAGCCCATTATGTTTAAGACTGAGCTGGGCCTTGTGGATGTGCCTTTGGGAAGTACCAGATCCTTTGAATATATCCTGGGTGAGGGTGTAGGTTGCAGAATTCTCCTCGTCTACCATCCACCAGGAGATGGTGGAGAATTCCTGCAGGAGATAGCAGACTTCATCGTTGACATGGTGTTGCGGTCCCCAGATTGATAATTCTGAGGGACATCAATGCCTGAGTCGACGATGAACTCTTCTTTAGGGCAAAATCTCCTACAGTTGATGGCGTCACTGGGTCTAACACAGGTAGTTACCTCCTCAACCCTTATAAAGGGTCATTCATTGGATCTGATCTTTCTTCTGGGTATGGAGATTGCTGATTTGGGGTGGAACCAGTCAGCTGGTCTGACCATCACACCATAAGGTTCAGTTTCAGGGCTCCCCTAATAGGTCTGCCCCATGGAGATGGTTCAGTACCGCCCTTTAAGGGTATTAATCCCAGTGACCTAATGGCAGTACGGATCTATCGAGCTTTTCTGGAGAATGCATGAGTCCAGATGATCTCATGTTAGCCTATAATAAGGCTGTGGGAGATGCTCTGGACAAGATTGCTCCTGTTAGTGTTTAGCCTCTCACCCTCCGTTCAAGGAGCCTTGGTTTGATGGCTCCTTGAGGGAGTTAAGGAGAGTTGGCGAAGGCTGGAGAGAACCTGGCGAAGTCCGGCAGTGATGCTGACAGGCTTAGGTTGATGGCACATTATGATGGCTATCAATCAGAAATCACCCGTATGGAGGCAGAATTCCTGTCCAGGGAGTTCTGCTACATAGAATCGACCAGCTCAGTTTTCCGGACTGTTGACAGATTGTGCAATCAATCTGTCTCCAGCCCAGAAGAACTTTGCTCAGCTAAGATGCGAGGGTTGCTCGATTTTTTGCAGATAAGGTTGCCAGCATCAGGTCTGGCATTGGTCCGACTTCTCCTCTGAGGGATTGCAGTGGTTGATGGAAGTGTTATGCACCTGGTCTGTCTGGTCAGATTTTCATCAGCTGGAGCTCACTGACATTGTGAAGATCATCCAAACATTGCGACCAACCAGTTGTAGTTTGGATCCAGGTCCTACCCATTTAGTAGGATGCATAGAAGTTTCTGCCCGATCCTTGCTGACATTGTCTGGAAATCCTTGGAGAGGGTCTTTCCTGACCCCCTCAAGGAAATGATAGTTCAACCAATCCTTAAAAACCCTCCATGGATCCAGATTGTCTAGCTAACTACCGGCCTATCTCTAACCTGCCATTTGTTGGTAAGGTTATTGAAACGGCAGTTGCTTTACAATTGGATGATCATCTTACAACTCACAATGTCTATGATACTCTCCAATCTGGCTTTAGAAAAAGCATAGCACGGAGACTGCACTTGTCCGGGTGTTGAATGATCTCTAATGGCTAGAGATCGAAAGGCACGACTGCTCTGGTCCTTCTCGATCTCTCTGTGGCATTGACACTGTAGACCATGGTGTGCTGTTGGAGTGCTCTGGATTTATTGTGGGCTGTCTGGAACAGTCCTCAAATGGTTCCAGTCTTACCTCACAGACAGGTCTCAGAGAGTTGCCACTGGAATCTATTCCTCTGGCACTCACTCCCTGCCTTGTGGGGTTCCACATGGTTCCATTCTAGCACCCATGTTGTTTGCAGTGTATATGCTGCCATTGGGAGATATCATCAGGTAATACAGTCTGGTTTTCACTGCTATGCAGATGATACTCAGCTGTATTTGTCTTTTCTGCCGGAGCAGATGATGCTCTCTCTCCATGCTAAATAATTACCTTGCTGAAATCAGATTATGGATGAGTTCTAGCTGGCTGAGACTTAATCCGGATAAGACTGAGGTGTTGGTAGTGGATCCAGGTCATCTGATGGTGGGTTTGGGGCTGGACAACCATTGGGCTTACTGCTTGGTGGTATGTCACTAGCTACCTCTGATCAGGTACGAAACCTGGGCATTATTTTTGACGATGGCCTGACTTTAAAATCTCAGGTATCAGCTGTATTCAAATCCTCTTTTATCATCTGAGGAATATCGCCCGGGTGAAACACCTGGTCCCACCGGGTGATCTACCAACATTGGTCCATGCCTTTATCACTACCCGTCTTGATTACTGCAATTCCCTACCTAGGGCTACCTGGGGTTGATATCCACTGCCTGCAGCTGGTGCAGAATGCAGCGGCCAGGCTTTGACTGGGACTTCCAGATCCAGCCATATTACGCCTGTGCTCCATGAACTGCACTGGCTGCCTGTTAGGTGGTGGATCACCTATAAGGTTGGTTTACTAACCTTTAAAGCCCTACATGATCAGGGACCCAGCTACCTGAAAGATCTCTTGGTACTCTATTTCCCCTCCATCCTCTCCGCTCCGCCAATGAGGATTGCTGGAGATTCCCAGGTTCGATTAAAAACATCAGAATCTCGTGCTTTTGCTTTCTCAGCACCAACCCTGTGGAATTCTCTACCTCGTTGGTTAAGAGAATATCCAACCGTCGAGAGATTTAAAATGGAGCTGAAGACATATTTATTTAGTTTAGCATATCCTAGTTATGGTTGAGTAATTTATGTCTGCTTTTAAAATTTATATGTATGTATGATCTCTCTGTATTGTGCCTTGTTTTTGAAGGCACTTTAAAAATAAAGATGATTGATTGATTGATTTAAATAACACTGACACCAGTATTGATCCCAGTGGCACTCCACTAGTGGAGATGAGAGATTCCCTACAACCACCACCACCCTCTGCTGTCTCCCCTGCAGCCAATTCTCAATCCAGTTGGCCATTGTAGTCTCTGCCCCCACATATCTTAACTTTTCCCCAACCTCCCATGTGACACTGAATCAAAGGCCTTGCTGAAGTCCAAATAAACAACATCCACAGCATGTCCCTTGTTACCCAGTCATAATATTCCATTAGATTGGACTTACAGGACCTTCCTGATACAAACATGTGCTGCTGATTGTCCTAGAGCCCATTGTCCTCCAGGAAGGTCACCAGCCTCTCATAGAATTGTCTCCATTAGCTTCCCCACAATTGATGTTGGGCTTACTGGTCTGTAACTGCCCGGTTCATCCTTTGGGCCACTTTTTGAGGGGCACCATGTGGGCCATCCTCCAGTCCTGTGGTACACCGTGTGTCAGGGAGGTACTGAATAGGTTTGTCAGTGACCTAGCCAGGACCTCCGCCATTTCTTTCAGCACTCTGGGATGTATGCCGTCAGATCTTGGTGCCTTTCTACCCTCAGAGTCCTTAGACCTTGCAACACCCTGCCCACAGTGATTGCTCCATCAGTCACCCTCTCCCTCCGCCCACCCTCCCACCCCCTGTGGTAGTTGCTCTCCCTTCTTCCTCGTGAATACAGAACAGAAGTACTCATTTAGTATTTCTACCTTTTCCACCTCTTTCTCTGTCACCCCTGTCCCTCTTAATCCTCACTATCTGGTCCTAGCAGCTCCTTCTCTCCCATATATTTTTTTTTGCAAGTAACTTTATTTTAGAAAAATACAAACAAATATATAAATAATACCATACAAAAGCCAACACTTGCTTGGACCACAAGATCATATACAATGTATTCAGCAAAACTAAAACATTTATGGAAACCCAAAAGGAAAATATACATAAACAAAACATCCCTCCCCACCCACCCACCCAGCCCACAGCAGCCATGCAACCCACCCCAATATAATAATGGTTAGTAATGTGCCAAAACCGAAGGCCCTCCCAAGACCCTACATAGTTGTAAATGTAAATAGGAAGGCACAGCTCTGGACCAACTAATTGAGAAAAGAGTATTATATGATGAAGGGAAGGAGAAATCCAGAAAAGGTGTTACAGGGAAAAAAGTTAGCATGGTAGACTGGGAGGAGGAGAAGGGAAAAGGGTAGTGGACATCTCATCCCTTAAGACTACCTAACAATTATAATTTCCCCTCAAAACATTGAACACGTATGTCTTCTATAAGAAAAAAAAAGGACGAGGCAATAAGGGATTAAGTTAACAGCCAAATTTGTCTTTAAGAATTAAGAAAAATCATGCCAACATTTCTGGAACTTTTCACTAGTATGAAAAAAGCAGGCTACACATCTTTAGCATTTAAGGCAGTAAGAATTCTGCCCACCATGCCTTAATTGAGGGTTCCCAGTCCTCTTTCCAGTGCCTAAGTATTACCAGCTTAGTGACAATAGCAACTAAAGCTACTTGCACTTTTGATAATATGTTGGGATCTGTGAATACATACCTAACAAGCATGTATCTTCATTAAGGAATAGAGTGATATTAAGATAGGGCGACACCTATTGTTTAACTAGGTTCCATAGTTTAAGAATTTTGGGACATGCCCATAACTTATGGTATAAGGTAGCAAAGTCAGAACCACAATCCCACATTTAAGTGAGATTAACCTCTTGATTGGAATAGCTTAGCGGGCGTATAGTATAGATTGTGAAGAATATTAAACTGAATACCCCTCAGGTGATCCTGTTTAATTAAAGCATAATTATCTGTCCAAATCTTTTCCCAGGTTTTAATTGAGAAATCTTTATTATAATTATTTTTCCAATAATAAGCTATAGGGGTAACCTTGGTCAAAGTATGAGCCAAAATTATTTTATATAGTTTAGCTATTACCTTCCGAACCTTAGATGCTGTCCAGAGATCATTTAATGTCTTTCTGGCCCTATCTGACCATGGAGGTTTCCCCAAGAAATGGTAAATACACTGGCATAATTGAAGCAATCAGAACTGGCTCTTTTGAGTCACTCAAATTTTGCTTTTAATGCCAGAATAGAAAGGAGTGAATCACCCAGAACAAAATCTGCTAGATATAGCTTATTAAGGGACTTGCCGACAAAAAGTTGTATAGGTTTCTTATCTATTTTAAATTGGGGTGTTCAACGTAGAAGCCGTGGCTAAAAGCCAATACAAAAATCTGCTAGCGTGGATTGCTAAATAATAAATGTTAAAATCAGGTAATTGGAGCCCCCAACATTCTAGGGCAGTAAGTTTTGCATAAGCCCCACGAGAAGCTTTACCTTTCCAAAGAAAATCAGAGCAAAACCTGTGAAGGGGCAAAAAAGGACTTGGGAGATAAAGATTAAGGTTACACAAGGGATAAAGAATCTGGGCAAATTGACATTTTGAGAATATTAGCTCGGCCCCAAAGGACAGTGGTAACTTATTCCACCTAGCTAAATCCTCCTTTGTAGATTTTACCAAAGGGACTAAATTGAGGTCTTTAAGCTTAGCCAAGTCTTTAGATATTTTAATACCCAAATAAGTTAAATATTCCTTTTCCCATTGTAAGCCCATGTTTATAACCCATTCCTTCACTAGAAGAGAGGATAAAGAGTAAACCGTAGTTTTATCTTTGTTAAGCTTGTAACCGGAAAAACACTAAATTGTGAAATAATCTATAAGGCTTGGGGAGGGACTGCCTACTGTTCGAGACATAAAAAAGCAGATCATCAGCAAAAGGATAACTTACACTCAATATCTCCCAAAAAGTGCCCATTATATCTTTATCCAATTTTAAAACTCTAGCTAAAGGTTCTATATAAAGGTTAAATAAATAAGGAGAGGGGGCAACCCTGGTGGGTACCGATGTAACGGAAAAGTGTCTGAAATGAGATTATTACACTGGAGTCTTGCTGATGGGCAAGAGTATAAAACTCGTATATAATTAATAAAGGGCTGAGGGATACCAAACTTTTGCAAGGCCACAAACATATAATGCCATTCCACTCTATGAAGCTTTTCTGCATCCAAGGACACCAATGCCGCTTCCAGCTCTGGGGCCCTGGATGCAGATATTAGATTGAACAATTTTCAAAATGGTCTGCAGAGGTGCGTCCTGTCACAAACCCTGCCTGTTCGACTTAATAGACATTCCCACACCTTCCCCAGCCTATTAGCCAGAATTTTAGCATATATTTTAATATCTGTATTTAAAAGTGAAATAGGTCTATAGTTACTGACCATTGAAGGGTCTTTCCTGGCTTGGGTAAAAGGTTATTCTCTTCAGATAATGACTGATCTAAATTGGGATGGGAACTCCAATAACTAAATAACTGAAGTAATAAGGAATTAAGTACTTTTAAAAGTTTTATAAAATAAACCTGTGAACCCATCTGGGCCCGGTGCCTTACCTGGTTTTAAAGAGTCAATAACTGCCGAGATTTCTTCTCCAGTGATTGGAGCTACTAAAGGTTTTGGCTGCCCTGGGGCAAAGATGGAAGATCTGCTCTCTCTAACAAAACCCCCATCTGTCACTATAATCCTTGGACGTCAGATCCAGAGAATATAAATCTTTATAATAATCCTGAAATAGAGTTAGGATCTCTGCAGAACTGGTCACTGAAGCTTCTGATTGAGGACGTCTTAGGGATGCAATCCATTTGGAGGCAGCCTGTTGTTTTAACTGCCAAGCAAGTAATTTACCTGCTTTGCTCCCTGCCCAATGTAGGTGGCTTTTAATAAAAAGCAGATCTCTCCACCTTCTCAAGTAAAATACTGGCATAATGTGCCCTCAGCCTTAATAGTTCTTGGTCTTCTAAGGGTAAAAGCTTATCTACCCCTTACTTTCCTAACTTTTAATTCTCTCCAAAGAGCTATTCAATTGACTGTTTTTCTTTTCTTTTGAATTGTGGCAATACGTATTAATTCACCTTCCAAGTTACTTTTAGGGCTGCCTAGACTCAGTCCACAGCAGGAATCGAATTCCAATTAGTTTGATGGAATTTTGCAAAAAATTTGAAATCTTAAGATAATTGTATTGTCCTTTAAGAGATTATTGTTTAAAGACCATGTATGCGATCGAATAGAAATATTAGGCAATTCGCATCTCCCATATATTTTTGAAGAAGTCCTTTTCACCATCCTTGATGCCCCATTGTGGCCTCAGTTCCTGGGAAGCCTTGGCTGCCCTGACTCCCCTGTAACCTCTTTGGACTCTTCATGTACTCCTCCTGATCCTCCCTCCCATACCTCCTGTACCTTCTGAATGATGCTTTTTCACCATCACTTTTCTAGGACATCCCTACTCATCCAGCTTGGTTTCTTGGCCCTTCCCATTTTGCTCTGTGATTTGGTACAGGTCTCAGTAGCCTCCAATAGCTCAATTAGATTTTTCCCATTTCTGGTTTGCATCCCAGTGTGACTGAATTTCTTTCAGGTGTCCCTCTAAGGTTGCACCCATCCTTCCAAAATCAGCCCATCTGAAGTCAACCATCCTGGTCCCTGTACCCAAAGCTTCTCTGCTCATGTTGACCGTGAACCACCCTGAGTTGTGGTCACTCCCTGCCAGTGGATCTTCCACCCCACCTCCCTAACAGCCCACCACTGGACAGTACAAGGTCCAAAATATTTCCCAACCTAGTCAGCTCTGAAACCATCTGTGTTAGGAAGCTGTCCTGGAAGGCTTTCAGGAGTACCTGTTCCTTAGCACTCGAGGTGGCTGGGGTTCTCCAATGCACTCCTGTAAGATTGAAGTCCCCACGATTACTGTGTTACCTTTCCTGCACACCCTCCCAACCTGCTTTGTAAGCTCTCTGTCCAAGTACTCCTCCTTCTGAGTCAGTGGCCTGTAAACCACCCCCATCATGTTCTGTGGAATTGTAGCCACAAGGCCTCTGTTCTACCCTCCTCCCCTTCCTTGCACACTTTATCCCTTCCTCACATAGATTGCCATCCCATCCTCTTTCCATTTGCCTCTATCCCTTCTATAAATCCTATACCCTGGGATCATCATATCCAGTCCTGGTAATGATTGGCCCATGTTTCGGTGATGGCTGCTATGTCCACCCCCTTCTGCCATTAGAGCCTGTAGTTCTCATGGATTTGTTCCCCAGGCATCTTGCATTCAAGGAGACAGCCTGCTATGCTGTGCCCTTAACCTCCTTACCCTGTTTCCCATTCCCTTTACCCCACCTGACCCTTCTCTGGCACCATCCCTGTTCCAGTGGGGGGTAGCTAATTGTCTTCCTCTCCAGAGACCCTTCCTACCAGCTGTCCACTCACCACCCCTTCTAGTTTAAATCCATCTTTGTTGCTATGTACTCCTCTATCATCTGCTTTAATACCCCTGTCCCTCCATGCTCAAGTTTAACCTGTCCCTGAGTACAGATCATTATTGTCCCGGATCTTGCCCCAGCCTTCCACTATCCTGTACTACTTAGATCAGCACCATTCCCCACCCAAGTGTTGAACTCCACCATCCTTCCTTTCCTCCCTGTACTTGCACAGGGTACTGGTAGTACCTCAGAGAAGGCCACTAACCCTCCCATCTCCACATATAGCCTTCCCAGTTCCTCAAACATTTCCTTACCACTACTACCATCCCCCACCTAGTCATTCATACCCATGTGCACCACAACATGAGGTTTCATCCTTCCCTCCCTGTGCACTTGAGAATCGACTGTCCTGCCCTGCTGGCTGTCAACCCAGGTACAGACTCAACCCAGATATGACTATGCCTTTCTCCCTTACTGTCCCATCTGCCCCCTTTAGTATGGAATCTCCCAGCACTAGTACATCCCCCTTCAAGTCTCATCCTTCCCCATCCTTTTATCTTTGTACCTGTTACTAGAGTCTACCATGCCTTGCACATTTGTAACATTATCTTTTCCCATGTGACACCACCGACCTCCACCCTGAACTGAATCTCACCTCAAAGCTCTCCCACTATCCTACTTCCTCCCTTCCACTCTGGGCCCCCTCCACCCTTCTGCTGTGTCCCCTCATCCACCCTTACAGCAGTGTCCTCTCTTCTTAACCCCTGCACCACTCATCCACCCTTTCAGTTGTGCCCTCTCCCCTTACACCTCCCTCCTCTGGCCAAATATTGTCCCTTGGACATTCACTACCCTTTCCACCACCTGCCACCTCACAGAGATCCCGCCTCCTCCTCCACCATTGTAGCCAACACTGCAAACCTATTACCTGCCACCACTGTACTGCTGTGTATTGGTTCCTTCCAACTGTCCTGAGACTTCCCCTTGTTGCTTGCCCCTGTAGTTTTTGATCCTGCACCCGTCTTCTTCCTCCTCCTCTTGATTCAGAACATATGTTACTCCTATGTTCTGTCCTCATGTTACTCATTGAAGGAGGCCATCCTGCTCCAGTTCCCCACCCTCCCCTCTCTAACTCTCTACCAAGCCACTGCACTTCTTCCTCCAGTCTCCTCAGCCTGTGACAAATTGGACACCCTAGTTCCATAATATGGTCATCCAAACTGCTGCCCCACATCCATTACAGTCCACTATTCTACCAATGTCAGCCCCCAGTGTCCTGCTGCCCCTGCATCACACACCTTTCATCTGCCACCAACCGCCCATATGATGCCCTCCACCCTTAATGTACAGTATCCTTCCCTACCATGCTCCATTTTCATACTTCTATAAATGTCCTGTTGATCCTAAACCTTCTTAATACTAACTATGGTGAAATGGGTACCCTTAACCTTCTTGAAGTTTCCTTTAATTCCTTAGATGTATGTTCAGTACAAGTTTACTCCCCTTCTGTTCTATAGTGCTCTCTCTGTAGTGTTAAACTTATAAGTACTCACCTTTACTAATTATCCTTTACCACCCTAAATGGTCCCACCCCAGCTGCAGACAGTCTGACCACAATGAATTCTGTAATTGCACAAAATGGCAGATCTAAATGCAATATTCTCCTAAAGCTCCTAAAAGTATCTTATTCTCCCTAATCTCCTAATGGTATATTAATCATTATACACGCACCAAAAAAAATCATAAAAAGGCCATTGTAAATGCAATGTTCTCCTAAAGCTCCTAAAAGTATCTTAATTTCCATAAAGCCTCTAATAGTATCATAATCAGTATTAAAAATTGAAGAAACAACATAAAAGCATCATAAAAGCTACCTCCACACTAATCGATGATCCTTTCCCAAAAAATCCCTCCACACAAGTTAGCCCAAGCGTTTTCTTCTAATAACACTTGACAGAAAGAACATTTAGTTTATAGAAAGCCAATTCTATCAGAACCTTTAATGATTTTCCCTTTCAGTCTCATTATACGATGTGTTCACCCTCAGGAGTCACAGAACCCATAACATCCACATGATGCCCCATAAATGTTGCAGCTCTTTGCTTGATTTAATGTCCCATAGTAACACAGTACCTTTGCTTATGATGCAATGTTCCATAATATCACAGTACCTTTGTTTTGCAATGCTACAGCACCTCGGTTTGTGATGCAATGCCCCCTCCCAGTGATGAAGCCTCTGCCTCGAAGCTCACCTTGTGGCTACCCTCCATTTACCCCACCTCCTTCTTGCACCAGATAGGTGAAACCACTACGGAGTTGGTTTCACCAGTCCATTTAATATGGAGGTGGTGTGGAGTGGATGCATGGGAGAACAAATTCCTGCAGCTCTGTACTTTCTGCACCTGGGCCTGGGCTTAAAGGAGAAGTCTTATGAACACAGTGCAGTGTATTTGCTTACCCCACTTCTCCTATGTCAAAGACATTCCCTCTTTTGTGTTTCCAGTTTGTTATTGTGGTTTACAGAGCATTTGAAATGTAAAGAATACATCAATCAATCAATCAATCAATCAAGTCTTTATTTAACCAGGCGTTCATCGTTGAGCAGAAGCTCATTTGCAAGATGGACCTGGGTGGAGCATGAACAATTGTATATACAGGTCAACACAGGTATTTACAAGGCAATACAGATAATACTCTTAAGAGAGGAAGAAAGTTCATATGTACATAGAATTATACAGATATTGTACAGATTACCGGTATTTACATACAAAGAAGTGTCTATAGGAAGATAAAGCAGGTTATCTAAGGTTGCAGGAGGAAGTAACGGAAGAAAAAGTAAAAATAAAATATACACCAAGTAGAGGTGAAGGTGGGGGAAGAGAGGGAGGGAAGTAGGGGAGAAAGGCTAGGAGGGCACGTGCACAGAAAGGAGTTGGTAAAGCTGGATGTAGAGAAGGTGGATGGAGAAAAGAGGAGTATGTGAGCCCCAGGATTGAATGCTATAAAGTACGGGCATGGTAGGATGTCACAACCCAGGGTAGTGAGCTCCTATCTGAGGTTGGAAAGGAAGAATAAGGAGATGGATGGGCCTAGTGTTGATAAGACAGGGGATAAGAGAGAGAACAATTAGGCTGGTGAGGGAGCAAGCTGGGGGTCAGTACTAAAATTGGGTCTAGGCGTGGCTATATACCAGTGCAGACACGGTACTGGGTCTGAGTGGGTGAAGCAGTTATACTTTCTGATTGTACCGAAATAAAGCATCTTGAAAGCATTTATACCGATTAGAGTGCTTAATTTGAGGTTTTTGTAGATCGTTCCATAAGGTAGGTAGCACGAAGCTTATGGCTGCCCTGTCAAGCGGGATTTTACTTTGGGTACTTTAAGTGTAATAGCTGAGTAACTTCTAATGCGTATTTCCCAATTATACTCAGGGGAAGACAGCAGGAGATATAGTAAGGCAGCTTATTAGAGATGGCTTTATAGGTCCAGAGCGGCGTTTCTGTGGCGCCTGAACTTTAGTGATGTCCATCCCACTGCCGCATATAGGGTGCAGTGATGTGTGTCAAGGGGAGTCCTGTTATAAACCTCAGTGCTTTGATGGTAGAGTGTGTCCAGTTTAGCCATGTAAGAGTTGGGGCATTGGCTGTAGAGGAAGTCAGTGTAATCAACCAATGATAGGAAAATGGATTGGACCAGTTGTTTCTTGGCATCTCTGGTGAGAATTGGCTGATTCTAAAAAACAGTCCAAGCCTTTGCCGAAGTCGTTTTAGCAAGTCCTCGATATGTTCAATGAAGGAGAGTCTTTGGTCTATCAAACTCCCAGATACTTGAATTTTGTAACAAATTCTAGTTTTTCACCTAGAACTGTGGTAATTTGGGAACTGTCCCACTGGACACAGGGTTAGCTGTCTACGGATAAAAGGAGAGAGGACCATCACTTTAGTTTTTGGCATTAAAACCATAAAAGATTTTCAAAATGATTAGAGGGTAGATCTCAATTCACAAATGTTCAGAATTTTTTATTGCACCAGTCACGGAAAATGTTTTCTTTAGGTCTCCATTTTGTTTTCAAGGCGCAGTTGCCTAATCCATAGCATTTATTTTTCCAGCCTGGTTGGTGTTGCTATACTTTGGTAGCTGACCTGTAAGTTCTGCTTTGGCTACAGCCTATTCTCTGACTGTCTGTGCCCACTAAAGGAAA
Source organism: Neoceratodus forsteri (assembly GCA_016271365.2). NCBI lineage: Eukaryota > Metazoa > Chordata > Ceratodontiformes > Ceratodontidae > Neoceratodus > Neoceratodus forsteri. Next base: position 954,636,614 of record CM028134.1, read on the forward strand.
TAATCCAGCCTGCTGTACCTCTCAGGTTACTTTTGAGTGCCCTGTCTCCTTCATGCACAATTCAGCCCAGTCTCCATTGCTCGATGTCATGTGGTCAGCTGCCATTAAATTAAACTATTTCTGTGTGCAAGTAGTATGGTTTCTAAGGGAACACATACAAAACTAAGAATTGACATAGCAGAGTGTGCAGATGGACTATGTAGTTTTCATAACTATTTGCATTTAATGAATTAACATAACCCTACCATGCTGCACCCATTACCTCTTTTAGCCCAAAGAAGAGATTGAGCTACACTAAATTTTAGTACTTCAGTAATTTGATGAGTATTACTAGGAAGGAGCAATATTATCAAATAAGACCATTCAAGAATACTGAAACTCTGTTAATTGGTTATAATAAATAAGAATAAAACACGTCTTTAAAGTTTTCTGTCAAGAATAGAAATTATATTTTCAATGTTTCCCTTTATGTGTAATTACGATGTTTTGATGATGTACCTTTATTCTTTATAGTTTTTTCCCTTTTGGTACTGGCTGTTGGTTTTCTACATGATGTGATTCTGAAGTTTTTTATTTCTGTTTATTGTGTTTTGATCTTTTCTTTAATGAAAAATGTATGTACTCTTGGAAAAAAAGAAGTGAATGATATGTTTCATTGTTTCCCTTATGTGTAATTATGATGTTTTAATGATGTACCTTTTTTCTTTAAAGTTTTTTTCCTTTTGATACTGGTTGTTGGTGTTCTACATGATGTGATTCTGAAGTAATTTTATTTTTGTTTATTGTGTTTTGATTTTTCTTTAATGAAAATATTAACATACTATTGGAAAACAGTGCTGTTGGCACAATTCCAAGATATAGGATCCTGAAAAGGAGGAGAAGTCTGACATGCTCATGGCAGAAGTTGTCCTCCCTCCCTGCTATAAATTCTTCAGAGGATGTCCTATAGGTTGCTACAAATGTTTCTGAACAAGTTATAATTTCAGAAATAGGCTGAACTTACATGGACATGAATAGAGACTCTGAGACTTTGAGCAATGTACAGTACATGCAGAAGTAAGCAATAATACCTGACAGGGTAGGTGGTTTTGTGTTTCCAAGGGCATAATGAGGCCTGATGCCACAGGTGCAGGGCTTTATAGCTCCCTGGAAAATCAGGTATAACAATACCGCCCTCCTGGAGGTATTACTGTAACTCATAAAATGGGCATCTGTGTAAACTGTAATAAGTAATAAAATAATAAAGGAGATTAGCTAAAAATGAATACAAGTACTAGAAAAAAATATTTTTGTTAAAGTAGTCCCTTCATTTGTATGCTGTTCCATTAGCTGTTGCCCCCAGACACACATAGAGGTCACAGAGCTATTCTCTTCTACTGACCCCCAACCACATCCAGAAGAAAGATGCAGTTTCTTGCAAACTTTCCCAGCTAGAGAAGCTGCTGTGTTGCCCTTATTTGCTGTCTGCTGTTTATTGGATAAACATATAAAGGAATTTGAGAAGGGATTTGTGATCAGTTAGGCACGTGACCTTACACAACCCTGGCACGTAAGATCAGGATATGGTGACCCAAAACTATGAGGAGATGCCAGCTCTCTATGTTGCTTTTTGTGTGTTAAGTTAGCAGTGGTCTCATTTTTGTTTTATTTGCAGCTATAACTGTTACTGTCGGAGAACAACTTATTTACGGTAGCTACAGACATTCTGGGTGATTGACAGGTTGATCAACATGTGTGTGTGTGAGTGAGCTGCAGATCCATTCAACTCAGTTGTTTTAGTTTGTTATATTATTTGATCTGCAGGAAAAAGAGGGTCTTGCTTGATCTGTGAAAAATATCCCTTTGCTACAAATGGCTGAGTTTGCAAGACAGAAAGACCGCTAGCTCTGGCACCACAACTGTGTTTGAGTTCAGCAGTACTTTCTTAATTCTCCATAACACAGATGGACATCCATTTGCTGTAGGGAAAATGAAGAAAGTACCGCTGCTCTCATACAGTTGCACTACTGGAGTTAGTGGTCTCATTGTCATTGAACTCACTGAAGCAATTTGTAGTCAGGTTGATTTGGCTGCAACTATCTTTGCTGTGTAATTTTTCTTTCCAGTTGTGTGACTTGGAAGCTCTTGCAAGGGGAAATGAGGAGATTGGCTGACAGTTTTCCATAGGTGAGGCAACAATCATGGTGGCAGCTGCCTTCTGGATGTTCTACTGGCACACTAATTTCAGAGCTAAATGAGGCAACAGAGGCTGTGACCAGTTATTTCCCAGTCTCTGTTCTCTCATATGGGCCTGGCTGATTGACTCTTTTAGCCAATTAGGATAGAGATTCACACATTTTCTAAATGGATTTTGATTCTTTAGAAAAGTTGGAGGACACCATGGTGAAGAGGCAACAATAGACCACAGAGGCAGCACTCATAATAGAACCAAATAGAAAGCAGAAAAAACTTACAAATTGAAACCCTCCAGTCCAAGATAAATCAGAGCTAATCCACAGCACTAAACCCCAGCACTTTTCATTAGCATGACACTTCATCAGGGGTGTGGCTATGGTGTTGAGCCCAGTAATTTATTAACAAAATTTGAAGTCATATACATACAATGGAAAACAACACATCATAGCTCATCAATCAGATACTCTAATAAGTATTTGCTAATGAACTAATTATGGTGTTCTCAATATCCCAAAGTGAAAAAAAAAACAGAGCATATTGAACATGTGAGATTAGCTGAAGAGGAAATACTGGCAAACACATTGTTAAAGCAGGTGCTTAAAAGTACTGATTACAATCATTCTTATAAAGTAAAAAAGCAAAACAAAAGCAGAAAGTGAAGCAAAGCAAGTGAATAACAGATTCTGAAAATCGATGTGACAACGGAGCTGGGGGAAGGGAAGAAGGAGAGTAGCAGGAAAGAGGAAAAGGAAAGGAAAAGATAAGTGTATAATTGTGAAATACATATGGGAGAATAAAATAGCTCATTAGTTACAAATTAATTCTATACCTAAAATAGGTAATATGATAAACAAAAAGGGGGAGAGGAGGGGAAGGGGAGGAAGAACATGACATAAATAAACAGGGTATAATCATAGCACATCATAAATAACTAATATATAAAGTCAGTGTGAAGTCACAATGGAATAAAGGACCAGAGCTGACTTTTCAGAGGTTATCAAAAAGTTAATAAAAATGGTGAAATGTCAATACTGTCATTACGGCCATAAGGGAAAGTCACACTCGGTGTATAGATCCATTTGGATTCACACTGCAACATACAGTACATCAGTGTCTATTACACCCCCATACCCCACCCACCCCTTGTGGATTGGGCAAAATCTGTTCAATGCCAATAAACTGAAAAACAGAAGGATTTTAGTAGTGGTAAGTGGCAAAATGTATTGTTTACTGTTGTATTCAGTTCTGGTTTTGAGATACAGCATATGTGCTCCTACATCTTTCCTTTAAAAGCTCAAGTAGTGTATCCAACATAAATCATAGGACACTAGCACTTTAGAGCATAAACAATGAATGTAGTTGAACAATTAATACATTTTTGATAGAAATAGTTTTATTCAAGAATGGATGATAGAAAGTGTTATCCTGGATGTAGTAGCAACATGTCCGACGATGACAGCAACAAGTAGGTTTGGATGGCATCCATTTGGGACAAAAATCCACTTGAGGTTTAATGTACATAATGTTAGTAAGTAAATCATCAATATTTCCCCTTCACCCTTCTATGGGTGATTTTGGTGTGCCCTATAACTTTACTAAAATCTTGGTCAACAATTAAAACATGCAAAACTGATTAACAATTGTGGCAACTTTGGGAGCTAAATAATTAAATTTAGTCACAAAAGTCACTGGTTGTCAAGATTAACCTTTGGCTTAGGGCTTAACAAATACAACCTATTAAAGAGCTTCTCACACAACATCAAATACATAGCTGGGTCTGTGTCAGAATGGCATATTACCTTGTTGGGTGAATATGGGTTTGTGTAACAAATAAGGTAAATATCTTTTTTAATGGTTTTCCTCCTGCCTAGGTGATGTGTGCTCCCGTACTGTAGTAACATTGCTGCTCCAGAGCTGAAGACATGCTGGTGTCAGGTTGGAGTCTCGTGTTGGCAGGGACTTTGCAGCCTGTATTTCAAGCTGATATTAGCATCTAATAGATGAAATAAAATAACCTACAAAAATCTGTGCAATTCTGTGGATGCCCCAAGTGCCTATGTATACTAAACATGGATTTAAAAATCAAACACATTCATTATACTCATATCTGGAATTTATAATTTCTCACTAGTATTCATGTGCTGCAAACACTAATAGTGGCGTGGTGCAAGGTTGTATTTATGGACCTACTAATGATATATAATGCTTCTTCAGATAATAGTTTTCACCTCTGACATACTCCCGAATACTGAAGTAAGAAATTTTTTTTTCTCGATGACCTTTAGGAATCTGATAACCTAATATGACAAAGCTAACATGCAATATCCCTAATAAAACTTATTTTCATGTCCTTTCCTTGACACATTTGGACTTTGGATTTTAGTCACAAGTTGTTACAGAACATTAAGCCGCTCACCAGCAGTTTTCGAGGATACACAGATTCAGTTCAGGCTGTGTTATCTATATAAAGTAACTGGATTCCAAGAAAGTTATTGTCCAGAAACACAGTTAACAATAGACCAATATGATAATTTATGCAGTAATAACATATATACTGTATGCATATTGTGAAAGGTTTTGACAATAATTCTGCTTTTGATCAGAATTCAGTCCCCACCAAAAAGTGCTTCATTTTTCATACACAGTTTACTAGAAATTAGTTATATCCAAAATGTAAGGACACATTACAGGATGATAGGAAAACAGTTTAGTAAGATGTGGCGAGTATGTAACTTTGTAATGACAGCTCACAGCAAAGCTGAAAGAATTGTTTGAACATTTTATATAAGTTCTTAATGTATTTGACACTGCAACAAAATAGAAAGATGGTATGATAAACAGAACACTATAGCAATTTATTATTACAAAAATACCTGGTCACCCAAATATTGATATAAATAGGATGGAAGTATTTCATCTGTGTAAAATATGTGTATACCAATCTTTTGCACACACACACACACACACACACACACATATGCACACACACACACACACGCACTGTTGAGTCACAATAAGTATGTTACATTTGAATCATCCAGGTACTTTTAATGGTATACTGATTTCAAATTTCAAAACCCTATAATTTAAAGCTGAATTTTTTTTTTCAGTGGCACAGATGGTATAGTCATTCTTTTCTGAAAGCCTCAGTTTTGCACCTACTGTAGAAGCATGTTCAAAATATATAAAGATGCATGCTCTGGATAATTCATTGTGTATGATTCTAATGAATGAAAGTAATCTTTATTATTGCAGGATAGTACCCGAAAAGCCTGCAAAATATGATCAGGAACAATCACTCTTATAATGTAATGATCACCTGTTTAGGAAACAGATAGGCAAAATACCTTTATATATGGTTTACGTGAGGTAGAGAGTATTCATATTATGTTTTATAAACAAAATCATTTGTAGCAACCGTAGCATAGATTTCAGTTTCATACAAATTGCATTAAACTTAACATGTTCTGTGCTGCACTTTACAACTTAGCAAAACAATGTTATAGGAAAAGGAATGGTAAGACTGGCCTTTTCTGTAGCAGTCCTCAAAATACAGAGTATATATGTTAAACCAAGGTAGGTGTGTGTGTGTGTGTGTTAAAGGTGAATATGAATTCTGTCTACGTCCAATAATTTCATTATAAAGGTAAACTAATATAATGACTGGAATTCCATGTGACAGATGGAAATGTCATACAAAATTGACCTAAGCTGGTCACTTCCCAAAGTACACTGCGTTATTGGAAAAACAGATTAGCTGTACACTTCAGACAATAATGTTAACATGACATGGGGCACAGAGAAGAAATAGGATGATTCCCTTTTCATGCAAACTAGCATTTCATTCTAACATTTAATTGTATTTATTTATTTATGTTTTGGTAACCAGGCAGGCAAGCTTATCCAATGGACTATTTTCAGTTGTGACCCGAGCCATACAGTGGCAAAACAGAGACAGACAATATGTTCAAGTTACAGACAATTTGATAAAAGTTACAATACAGTGGATGTATGTAATAAATTATGTACGAATGGAAAATCATCTGCGGAACTAAACAACATATATCTGAGAGAGAAAAGAACAAGTACATAACAATATTAACAAAGGCATCACTGATTACAGATAAGTCAGATTGACATTCAAGTACATAGCAAATGAAAAAATTACATCTGTTCTTTATAATACATTTTCCTGTAAGATTAAAACATTACTTTGACAGATTCAAAGCACGTTCATATTGATGGCAGCTGCACATATTCACTATATACCTGTGGAAAGGTAAAGTAAAATGGTAGTATAGTAACTTTAAATAGGCTGGGTACCTCAACAGAGAATAAAGAATGAAATGTCAGTCTCATAAAATCTTTTCGAGACAAATGAAACCCTATACTGTATATGGACACAGAGTACAATGGTTCACTTGCACGTTGCCCAGTATTTTCTCACATATGCACTTATGTTACTACCAGTTGGGCATATTGACACATATCATATAATGAAACTGGCCAGAAAAAATATGTGCATTTTCCATCTTTGTTGTAAGTGCAAATAAAAGTCATACAACATTATACATTGAAACTGTTAGATTGCTAAACCCTCTCACATAACAGGGCAACCATGTGTAGATTTAGCCTCAAATAGTACACACCAGCACAACACACACACACACACACACACACACACACACACACACACACTGTGATTTAGAAAGTAGTATCCTGAAAGTGTCATTCATATGAAGCTGCTGCATAACATTTAAAAACAATGGTACAAGTTGGGTTGGGTGAAAGCGGTTCATGAAAAACATGAACTGACCCGAACATGCTGGCGTGTTTGAAACAAACAGCTTCTGAACACTTTTGGCTATTTGGATTGGTTTGGACAGCTCTATCATGGAACTGCAGTGCGAAGCGCCAGACCAGGAGGAACCCACATGAGGGACCAGAGACAAGACTCTGGTCCCTCATTGATAACTGAGCTGTCCATCTCTCCAAGGTGGCACCTGATCGGGTTGCTGCGCTAGCAACCATGTGGTCCACCTTAGGCTATGCAGAGGAATCAGGAGGATGGAGATGGAGCAGTAGCTTCTCTTGGCTGCTTCTTACATTGTGGAGCACCAAATCAATTGTTTTCTTCTGTGCTTGTGCTGCTTGAATTTTTTGCCCCTTGAGCAAGCAAAGAAGTCCACTGCTAGTCTGCCAATCCCACCAAAAATAAACAAAAGCAGAGTTTTTAAACTAAGAGAAGAACTTAAGGAAGGAAAGGCTTGGGAACTTGTGGAAGTTAGGGTGGGAAGTCAGGGACTGGCAGTCAGGGACTTGGGAGGAGATTGCCAGCAAGTACTAGGTGTGGGACTCGTGAAGAAGTTGGAGATTGGGGTGGGACTGGGAAGTACAAAGTATGGGAGGAGACTTGGGCAGGGATATTCATGAACATGAGCATTTAGGGCAATGGCAGATGATATAGCAGGTTGGCAGGGGCTGCAGGATGACCTGACCAAACTGGTGGAGTGGTCAGGTGAGGTGGGTGGTCAGAAGCACGGCAGTTGCAGTTTACTGCGAAAAAGTGTAAAGCCCCGCTTCGGAGCAAAAGAACCAGGAGGGTTACCAGCTGGGAGGGTGCAGCCAGATTCCACCAAGGAGGAGAATGATGTAGGGGTGGTTGTAATGGGAAGATGAACAATACAGAGCAGTGTAGGAGGGTGGCAGCATAAGCTCACAGGATACTGGGTTGTATCGTGTGAGGATCTCCTCCAGGAGCAGGGAGGTGATCCTGCCTCTCCACAGGGCACTGATCAGGCCACACTTGAGTACTGTGTGCAATTCTGGCACCCATATTTGAAGAAGGATGGAAAGTACTTGAAAGGGTACAACATAGGGTAACAAGGATAATCCAGGGATTGGAGGACAGACCATATGAGGAGGGCTGAGAGAGTTGAACATGTGCTCCTTGGAGGAGAGAAGGGATGGGGGATATGACTGAGACCTTTAAATACATAAAGGGGATAAATAAGGCAGGCACTGAAGGGATACTCAAGCTGAGGAGGGAGAGACACAAGAGGCATGGCCTTAGATAGGAGGAAGATTTAGGATGGAAATGAGGAGACAATTTTCATGGAGAAGGTTGTGGCAGAATGGAATGCTCTAACGGAGGAGGTGATAGCCCGTAAGACAGTGGGTAGTTTCAAAAGGGATGGGACAAGGTGAGAGAGGGTAATTGGTAGCTGCAAGGTACACTCAAGCAGACATGATAGACCAGGAGGCCTATTTCTGTTGGCAAATCGTATGTTCAAACAATGAGCCAGGATGGAACTTGGAGAGAGAGAGAGACTGAGGGCAACTTGTGAGACCTAGAGTACTCTGTGCATAAAATCTGCCAGCCAATCAATAGTGCACTAGTGCCACTTCTTGCATACTGTGTATGTGACCCCTCTTCCTGTGCCAGAGAGGATTAGGCTAGGAAAAGGTCCATCAGATTCTCTGTGGGTATACAAGCAGCAGTGCCTGCAGCATTACCCTTAGTGTGGGTGGTGTGTGAAATAAAATCTGCCAAGACTGCCAGCCAGTCATCAGTGCACCAATGCCACTTCTTGCATACTGTGTATTTGCCCCAAGAAGTCACTCATCTGTCATCTTCCTCCCAGTGCTCGCTCAGTGGGGTATAAGCTTTGGCTCAGTGGGCAGGGCATTCCGTCACATCACATGGAAGAAGGAAAAAATTCTTGAAAGGAAAAGTACTGTGTCAGAGATGGTTTGGCTAGGCAAGGTCCACCAGAATCTCTGTGGGTATACTGAAGCAGTGCCTGCAGCATCGCCCTTAGCATAGGTGGTGTGTGAAATAAATTCTTTGTGTGAAATAAAATCTGCCAACCAGTCACCAGTGCACCAGTGCTACTTCTTGCATACTGTCTGTGTGACCCCCAAGAAGTCAGTCATCTGTCATCCTCCTCCCTGTGCTCACTCAGTGGGGGTATATGCTTTGGCTCAGTGGACAGGGCATTCCATCACATCATGTGGAATAAAGAAAAAATTTAAAAAATCCTTGAAGGGAAAAGTACTGTGTTAGAGAGGGTTAGGTCAGGCAGGGTACCCCAGAATCTCTGTGGGTACACTAGCAGCAGTGCCTGCAGCATCACCATTGGCATAGGTGGTCTGTGAAATAAATTCTTTATGTGAAATAACATCTGCCAGCCAGCCATCAGTGCACCAGTGCCATTTCTTGCATACTGTCTGTGTGATTCCCCACAGAAGTCAGTCATCTGTCATCTTTCTCCCTGTGCTCGCTTAGTGGGGTATAAGCTTTGGCTCTTTGGGCAGGGACTTCTTGCCAGTGACTTTAATTCATGTATAGCTAAGTTTGATAATTTGCAAATGTTACAGTCTCAAACATATTTAGGGATCTTAGCGCAGGAATTCAACTGATATCAGTACTAATGATGCTGGTAATAATCTAATTGATTTTATCACCAATAATAATCTGCTGATTCTAAATGGTAGAGTGAGTGGTGACCAGGAGGGTTCTTGTACCTTTTCTCTTCCACAGAAAAGTGTCATAGATTATTTTCTTGTTTCTCCTGAAAGTTATCACCATTTCAAAACGTTTTACATACTTATGATACCTGAAAGTGATCATGCAGCTTTAAAGCTGTTAGCTAATACATTAATAGACAATCAAATAATTACGGATAATGGTAATCATTTGGTATCTTTGACCTCAAGCAGTAGATCAAAAGTAGTGTTTAATACAAAAAATAAAGGAAAGGTTACTGAAATGATGTATTGCCCTTGATGTCTTCATTATTTACTTTAGCTCAGGGCCTGCTATAGCCCAATGTCTTTATGAACATCTAGAGCCCTGCCTTCAAATAATTAGCTCTAAAATGTATTGCTGTAATGATAAGAATTTTAACACCTACTCGACATTAAGGAAAAGCATACTGGGGAGACTAATTAGGATACTAAAATAACCCTTCCAAAACTGGATTTTCACACTTATATATAGCTAGAAGAACTTTCTTACATTAAAAAGCTTGAATTTACCAGAAGCAATGGGACTTAATGCAGCAGACCACTGCAGCTAAGTAATCAAAGGTATTTTGACTCCTGGTAGCAAAGGGGTTAAATCGTATCAGCCTACATTAGCTGTTTATATTCCTAAAGAAACATGGGTTTCTTATTTTTAAAAACTATTTAATAGAGAAAATATCATAGCTAGTATCAATAATACCCTGTTTGGATGTATGCTAGCACATACCAGCCTTTAACTAGTACAACATGGGCTGTGGAATAGGCAATATCCCAATTAACTAATAACAAAGCATCAGGACCAGAAATTATTCCAAGGGAAATATATAAGAAACATAAAAAATTATTGGGTGCCTTTCTTAACACGTTTCTTTAACACTTGCCTTATTGAAAGATGTATACCTCACTCATGATACAAAACATAATTGTTCCTATACATAAAAAAGGTTAATTTCAAGCACTCTATTTATCAACTGATAAGTTTAGTAGATATTAGTTGTAAATATTTTCTGGATATTATTGGATAAACTTCATGCTTGGGTAAATAACTTCAGTCCCGTCTCCAAATTTCATGTTGGATTCAGCACCATTTTCTATTTTAGATAATATTTTAACTGTAGCTCATTTACTGAGAAGTACAGACTTCTTACAAAAATTAAACTTTATGCCCTTCTTATAGATTTCACTGCTGCATTCGATTTGGTGGTTAGAGAACTCTTTATAATATATTACACACTAGGGGTTTACCTGGACCTATTAGTTCTGATCTATCTTCTTCATCTTATCACGTATACAGCTGTCAGATATGATAATAAGAGAAACCTTTCAGAATATTTCTCAACTAATAAAGGAGTTAAGCAGGGATGCCTTCTAGCCCTATTACTTTGTAGTATTTATATTGACTCTTTATTATATTTTGATACTTCTTTACCCTTGGATTCTCTGAAAATTAAAAACATGCACATTCATATACTTGTTTACGTGGATGACTTAGTACTTTTTCACTTTCAGCAGTAGGTTTACAGCATAACATAGATCAGTTAAAAGTTAAACGTGATCAACTTGAATTAAAGATCAATCTTAAAAACTAAAGTTATGATATTTGGAACACAATCATGTCAACTAAATTTCTTTTTAGATAAAAGTCGTATTGAAGTAGTATTTTCATATATCTATTTGGGTATCAAGTTCTCCACAAATGGCTATGGAATTCACATTTTAGAGACCAAATAATAAAAGCAAAACATGCAAGGGTGGGAAAAGTTGCGAATTCTGCTTTTGCTGAACTCTGCAAAATTCTGTTAATTTTGTGGAAATTTCAGAACTTTCACCATTGGCAAAACTGGGATTTTAGTGGATTTTGCTGGGTTCTGTGGACTTTTGTGAACTGCAGAAAAATGCAAATAAACTGCAGAATTTATTCAAGCCACAGTTTAATGAACTGTCAGCGAATGAGCATGTGCTTGTACAACCACTCGGTCATTCACTGACAGTTCAGTGAGCCCCACTAGTGGAAGAGAGGGGTTGCCGATGGCCCACTCAGGGGCAGGTTGGGGTGGGGTGGTGGTGGATGAACTGTTAGGGTGGGGTCCGCTAGACACCAGGAATTGGGATTACTTTTTAATAAGGGATCCGGATGGGTGATCAACTAGACACCAAGGAATACTGGGGATGAGTCAGTGAATTGCTGGCTGTTTTGTGGATTAAGGAATCCAGGATAGGGAGGGAGTTTACTAGACACCATGGAAATAAAATGTTTTTGGGGCCAAGATCAGTGGGGGCACTAGACACCAGGGAGTTATCAGAGTTTTGTTTCTTCTTTACTGGGACCCATGGTCCGTGATCCCTAAGTGGGGCAGTGGGAACTGTTAGACTCCAGGAATCAGGGATTTTTATTTGGGACCCATGACTGGTGGGTGGGGTGGACACTAAACACCAGGAGGGTCTGAGGGAGGGATTGGGTTTTTAATTTAGTCATTTACTGGGACCCTTGATCAAAGTGGGTGAATTATTGAATTAAACTGTGGTTAAATAAAGCCTCAGAACTGACCACTAGCAGTGATCCAGTCTGTGGATTTTTTCCACAGTTTAATAAATTAACCTGCAGTCTGTATATTTATTTCACAGTTTTAAGATGGAATTTCCACAAAAGCTGCAAAAATGATTTCTGAACTTTCAAAGAAGTGAAATTGCACTTTCACAGAAATTCGCTGGCATAATTTTTTTCACACACCTCTAAACATGCTGCTAAAGTGCTCCAACATTATAATTTTAAGTTTGGAGGTTTACAGTGTCACCTGCCATTACAGCTGGAAACTAAAATCACCCTCTCCTCCTCTACAGAGAATTTGAGTAGTAAAGGGCACCACTAATTTGGAACTCCCACTATCTTATTATTATAAATCTATTCTACAAGTACCCCTTTGTACATCCAATCCTGTAGTTAGGGCAGAGTTGGGTAGAATACCTATTGTGTATATAATAAACTTGCATTTAGTTTTGTATTGACTTAAAATCATAAATAATTCACTTAATATCATTCCACTAGCTTGTTTAACCAAAAGAGATTATGGCTTAACGTGGATTCCACTCACCTTGGCTAAAGGCGCTTACTGCAGTTGTACATAATATAAACTCATTACATATCTGGAATGATTATCAGATAGGTATAACAATATCCTCAGCTTACAGAACTTGAATTAAGGCAAAATATTTGCTTTAGCCCAGAAAAAACAGATGAATCAAGTTAAATCCCAAAACAGGCCCCTTGGTATAGCCAAAATAAAACTGATTCAGCTATAGATGGTTATTTACATACATACATACATACATACAAGAGAGAGGTATCATTAGGGTACCCCAGGGATCAATACTGGGGCCCTTACTCTTCAGCCTCTTCTTAAATTACCTTCCCACAGCCTGTGGCACCAAACTCATACTATATGCAGATGATGCTGTGCTCCTGAGCAGCAGCACATCCCAGGCTGCTCTACAATCTGAGCTGCAGAACTCCTTCTCCAAACTCAAGGGACTGGTTCTGTAGTCATAAGTTGCTACTAAACTACAAGAAGACCAAGGCCATGCTTATGTCCAGCCCCACAACCAAAATAAGCACCACCCCCTCCATCAGCTCCAACTCATGCAGTGAGCCGCTGGAACAAGTTCACTTGTTCAAGTATCTGGGGTAATAAAAGATGATACCCTCACATTTGTGCACCATATTGACTCTTTGGTCAAGACAGTCAATATCAAGATTGGTGTCCTGTACAGGCACAGGCAACACCTCTCTCTGGGGGCCTCCACCTCTCAGTCCACAGTTCAATTATATCTACTATTGACTGTGAACTGGTGTTCTATGGGGTGGCGATGGATACAGTGCTCAAGAGGGTTCACGCTGCACTCAACAAAGCCTGCAGACTCACCCTGGATGCACAAATTGGCTGTCATTAAGAAACAGGGTCAAATTCCAGACCTGTATCCTAGGGAAGAAGGCTCTATTGTGTAAAACACCACCTTGTGTAGGTAATTTGATTAAGGCAGCCAACTCATTATAGGTCACCAGAGGGAGGACTAGAGGGCTTGGCTATCCTTCCATCGCACCTCACTTAGGCAATGTGCATTTGCCTACCAGGCCCCCCTGTGGATGAATGAACTCCCTGGGCACCTCTTGGATGCCAATTTTCTGCACAATTCAAACTGACCTCAAACAGCACCTAATAACACTCTCTAAGTGCACCTGCCTGAGTCCAGCCACACCTGCTCTCTTTCTGCCCCCAGTAAGCACTAGGCAAGCCTCAGGTACCCACTCTCTCTGTCCCTTCTCATGACTTGCCTCAGCAATCAGTCTGCATCATGCTCCTTCAGCACCCATCACCCCACCCTCCCCTCTTCCCCAACTCGCAGTCCCGTGAGTTCCCTAACAGTCACTACTAATGCAGGCTGCCTGACCATGCCCCTTCACCCCACCATTTACTTTAGCATGTCTTCTTCACTCAGCCTCCCCTCACTCCACCATTTATCCCTATACCTTAGTGCCCTTCCTCCCCACCCTTCACCTCCACTGCATTACACACCTCTCTCTTGTACCTCCTTTCTTCATCCCACTGCCAGCTATCCCCATCCTTCTGAACTACTGACAAGGCACTCTTGTGGCTGCTTATTCCCCACCCTCATAAAGTGTTTTTCTTGTTATTTTAACTTGTAACTATGTTTTGAGTTATTCTGTAAGTACTGAATCCAAGCTGTAACGTTCATTGTAATGTATCTTTGCTTTCTCCTATTGTTCTTTGTTTTTCAATCTATGACGTGGAACCTTTGTAAAAGAGCTTGCACTCAAAGGTCTTTTCTGAATCACTAAATAAATAAATAAATACATACATACAAAATTTCCAGCAGAATTAGGCCAAATGGTCTATCTAGTCTGCTCAAATGTGCAGCTAGCACACTTTACTTTGCAGCTGCCTCATACATTCCTATCCCCTCCTAAGTACCCTTACCCTGTCCCATCCCTCTTAAAACCTTTCACTGTCATACATGACACCACCACCTCCAGAAGAGTGTGCCAATCAACCACCACCTCTCTGTGAAATAGTGTCATCTCATTTCCCTTCTGAATTTGCCCTCTTCCAATATCAATAGCTCCCAAAACATGAACAATGATCACATGGGCTAGATTTGGTATTATTACCTCCAAGAATACCCTATTTCATACAGCAAACTATGTATGATTCTCCCCAATAATATAGATGTTTATGTAATAGAGGCTTTCAGGAGACTACTTCACATTGTAATTCAATGTCTTCTGTATATAGGATATGACATGCGTGAGAGTGAAATAGCAGAAATATCTCACAAGCTGCCATTGAACTCTTTATATCCCAAGTGGCAAAGCCATGAGTGGGATATCTAGAGTTCAATAGCAGCCAGTGAAGATATTTCTACTACTCACTGCCACCCATATCATATTTAATTTAGACAACAATTGTGTGTCTCTGTTTTCCAGCTTTAAAGTTATTTGCATTTGTTTGTTGCAAAAGTGAAAAATATGAATTTTGTTTTGTTTTTGCTAATTATAAAAAAATGGTATCTGTAAATGAAACACCACTCATTTTGTAGATCTTTTGTGCTGAACAAATGTTGTGCTCATAGTACCATGCTATCATTTTTCATTTTAAAGTTATTTTTATTTGTTTGTTGAAAAGTGGAAAGAAAATACATTTTCTTTCTTTAACTTTGTATTTATTGATGCTTAACAGCTACCAGGTAGCATATTAAAATTTCAACAAGGTGCATGACATAATATTACGGAAAATCCTAGTTACAAATGTTTTCAGTTATATATGAAACTTTAATTTATTTTCATTCTTTTGCAGGAAAGAAAGGAAGAATAAGGACCAGTTTGAATCTTGGGAGAAGAGTCCTTATAAATGTTATTCCTTCATCTTCTTCTTGTTCCTGGGTTATTCCTTTTTAATATAGTCAAAAATCTCAAGTGTTAATTAAACTTATTTACAAATCTATCTTGATTGCTAAAAGTTTGTATCATATAAAAAGAAAACAAACCAAACCATGGAAAAAACTTTTAGTACCATGTGACCCATAAGACCCTACTCAGGAATTAATGTACACCCAAGATTAATAAAATCACAACTCATTCCATGTGTGGTGTTTTATTTAATTTAATATTCTACTGCACTACTTTGGGAGAGGCAGTGTTGACTGACATGATCTCTTGGCCTGCTAGCTCTTGCTGTATATGCCAGGGTGCCAGATTTCTAAAATGTATCCAGTCTCACCCCAAGATTAGCAGTAAATTTCTCGATGCACTCAAGCTCTTCCACATTGTGCCTCCACTGTTGAAGACTGGGTGGCTCTCGGAAGAGCCACATCTGGGTAATAGATTTTAAAAGTGCTAGGTTTAAGATGTGAAAGCTTCTTTCCCAATTTGGATTTAAAACAAGTATGTTTCTCTGATATACTGAATACTAAGTTCTGGGGAGTGAGCGGATCTGAACTTCTAAAATAGTTTGCATCTGATCTTGAACTTGGAGCCAAAAGGTGTTAACCTTGGGCAGTCCCAAAAGATATGGGAATGGGAGCCACCTGCCCACACACTCTCTCTAGCATAGGTCAGTGTAAGTGGTGTTAAAATGCTTTGTTATAGTCTAGGTTCTAAAATATCTCACCAGGACCTTCCAGTTAAATTCTCCCCATAAAGGAGCGGATGTTATTTTCCACCCCTGCATAAATAAGTTTGTCATCCTTTCACAGGGATGAGCTATGATATCTCCTGACTCCATTTGAGTCAAAATCTATCTGTATATGATTCGGTGGGAGTGATCAAAAGGTGTTATGTTTGGGAGAGGGTCTCATTTCCCTCGCAAAATGGTCCAACCATATAGCATTTCCTCTGACTCAGTTTGAGGTCTTAATAGTTATTTAGGTTTCACAGCTGCAGAATAAAATGACACACTTGTAAAAATGAAAGTGGTCTTGTTCTCCAAGTTTATATTTACTTTGCAGCTGATTAAAACTAATGCAGGCCCCATTACTCAGCAGCTGTGTGAATCTAGTAAGACCCTTCACTTCCAAAAATGATAGCCTTGATCCAAGCTAGAGGAGAATAAAGGCATCATTATGTCTAATTAGGGAAAACAGGCCCAATCCATTGGGAGTGGATGTTATTTTACATAGCTGGAGTTGGGTCTTAACTGTATGCCTGGTCCAGGGATTTATGACACCCTTAATAGTTGAGCTGAAATAGGAGCCATGGTTAAGGCCCATAATTTCTGTGTAGGAGTTGTTGTTGCTGCATATGATACCAGCCCTGTGCTGCCAGGTAATATTTAAATAAGTTTGGCAGGCCCAAGCCTCCAAATTGCTTAGGGATGTAAAGCAGGAATCTTGAGATCCTAGGCCTCTTGACAAACAAATCCAAAGAGGATAGAATAGAATTCCTTTCAAAACAGGCGGGTATTGAGATTGGAAGGGTTTAGTAGAAAAACAGGAGACTAGGTAAAATGTTCACCTTAATAGTTTGTACCCTGCCATGCAAAGTTAAGGAAGTATTTGCCAGTGGGCTATGTCTTGTTTTATGTTTTGAAGAAGCTTTTGATAGTTGTCCAAATACAGTTTGAAGGTATCTGCTGCTATCCGAATCCTAAATATCAGAATTTGTTTTGGGGCCCATGTGAATGGAATTTTTACAGAAGCCTAAAGAGGAAGCCACTTAGAATCATAGCTTCTGACTTAGTTAAATTTATCTTATAACCTACTGTTTTGTGGAAATCATCTAGGTATCCAAAAGGGGTTATGTGGAATTCTCTGGGTCTCCTAAGTACAATAAAGTGTCATCTGCATAGAACGCTAACTTATGTTCTTGTCGGCCAGCCATTACTCCCTTATACCTGGATGTCCATGAATACATGCTGCTAAGGGTTCTAAGGATAGGGCAGACATAAGTGGGGAAAGGGACAGCCTTGCCTTGCCACAGCTTAACTGGAAATGACTGGATTGACATCCATTTACTTTTATTGGTCCTTCAGGGTCTGTGTAAAGGGCCTTTACTGTTTTACAAATTTATCCCCAGGTTAAATGCTGACAGGACTTGCAATAGAAGCACCAATCGACCCTGTTGAATGCTTTCTCTACATCAACACTTATGACCAGCTGAAACTTCTTTTGTCCACCTTGGGACGTATTTATATTGAGAAATCTCCTGATATTGTCTTGTAATAGCCTTCCTTTAATAAATCCTGTTTGGTTATAATGAATAGGTTTTGAATCACTGTTTATAGTCTATTAGCCAATATTCCTGTAAACAGTTTTAGGTCGGTATTTAGTAATGAAATGGGGTGATAGGAATTGCACTCAAGAGGGCTTTTACCAGGCTTTAATATGAATGAGATTTGGGCATGATGCCATGAGGGAGGAATAGGGTTATTTTGCTGCAGGATAGAATTAGTAGCTTCCAGTAGGAGTTCTACTGGATACTTATCTGGGCTGGGTGCTTTGGAGCACTATAGGTGTTTCACCTGGTTAGTGAGTTCTTGTAAAGTGATCAGCTCTCCTAATATGTCCACCTGCATCTTGGAAAGGAATGAGATTGAAACCTGTGCTAAATATTTTGAACCTCTTCCTCATGATTATGGCCTCTCTCTGAGGAGTATGAATGTTTGTCAAAGTCAGCAAATTGTTGTGATATTTCCTTTGAAAAGGTTAGGATTTTGTTTGTACTAGCTTGTTTCAACTTAAGAACCACTTTGTTAGCCATTTTCTTCTGCAACTGAGCTGCCAACACTCTCCCAGCCCGGCTCCCTGTTCAAAAACTTCTGTTTGGCAAGTCTTAACATACCTTCTACTTTAAAATTCAGTAATTGAGAAAGGTCCTTTCTTGCCTGTGTTAATTTTGCTTAAGTATATCTGAAAGGTTGGCCTTTGCTGGCTTTCCTGTTCTAATATTTTCATCTCCAGGCTTCTTTGCTTTTTCAACCTTTCCTTTTGCTCTCTAGTAATGTTAGAAATAAGTTTCCACTTAAATATGCTTTTAAGATGTCCCAGTACATAGGTGGGGAGACATCTTCTGAGGGTTTAGTTGTTGATACACCTTCATTTCAACCCTAATTAATGATTTACAGTTTTCTTGGTTGAGAAGACTTATATTCAAATGCCAGGTGATGTTTCTAGTTAATGTGTCCAGTACTAATCTTAAAGTAACTGGAGCGTGGTCAGAGAGTCCCATGCTGCCAATGTGGGCTGATACTGCTGTCCACACCTAGTTAGTAGGAATAAGAAATTAATCTAACCTCGAATAGAGGTTTTGTCTTGGAAAAAATAAGAATAGTCTTGTGTTGTGGGGTTAAGATGCCTCCATATATCTATTAGCCAATATTCAAATATTAGGCATGATACTGCTAGTGAGGCATGAGATTTCTTATTGAACTGGTGTCCTGATTTATCTAAATGGGGACAGGGTTGTATTGTAGTCACACCCATAGCTATTAGACTAGAAGGGTCTAATGTTGCTTCTGATATAACTTTAGTTAAAAATGGGATCCTTAGCTGCTCATTGGGGGCATAGAGATTAAGAACAGTGCATGTTCGTGCCCTAAATCCTTGCAGTAGGACAGATCTGCCTCTGGATCAAGCTGAACTTCACTTACCTTTAAAGGGAAATGTTTCCATATTAATATTACCACCTCCCTCTTGTGAGTATTTTGTTGGCAATTTGAGGCATATACCTCCCCTACCCATGATCTCCTTAACTTAACTCTATTGCATTTAGATGTGTTTCTTGAATAAGGCTACATCTGTTCTTAAACGTTTTAGTTCTTGCAATAGTCATTTTTTTAATTTGATTATGCAACCCTTAACATTATAAGTAGTGATATTAAGTTCAGCCATCTTTAATCAGTAAACATAGTAAGTTCAACTTGATCCGGTAATGACACACATGTTTTGGGTTTTGGGTCCTGATACTCCAAACCATAACAACAATCTATAAACCTGAACATTAGAACACTTAAAATGGAAAATTAATGCTCTCTAACTTGAGAAAAAGTTAAGCTATCTGCTTTGTGTAATCTGTTTGGTTTCTTTTGTTTTCTTTTTTTTGTTTGGCAAATTAGAATTAAACACTTCAAGGTGTTGCTCCCTAATACACCCTCCCTCCCACCTAAGGAATAGTGAGTATCCAGACCAGGTGTAAGAGTAACCACTCAGGGTACTCTCTGCCTGACTGTTATGTAGAGTTTGTAGTCAGTGGGAGAAAAGGTCAGTGAGGGTATCTCCACTCTATATTGTCCTGCAGCCTTTCACCTTGATGTATGAGGTGTGTGTGACCCATAATAAGAGCAGGTACATGGATTGCTTCCAACCTAGCGATGTCAATATTCAGCTCAGCAGATTTGTGTAAGCTTGAGAGGTGGGTTTAAACATAAATAATCCCACTTTTGTAATGGGCAGGGAGGGTCACGCTACTGACTGAAGGGTAGTATAATTAAGACATACATGCGGTTTAACAATCTCCTCTCCAACCTGCCAACGTCCTTATGTAGCTGACTTGTCTACTCTACATAAGATGGTTACTATCTCAGTTATAATGTAGACAACTCAGCATAGAAGTAAGATAAGTCATAAGTAGACAAATTAAATGCAACACTGATGAGTGGTATCTTAACCGGAAACTGCAGTCCCTGTATGCAGATTAAATGCTATCGACAAAACAAAATTGGTCTATTTGCTGCTCTAAAGTTAAGCCCCTCACAGGCTATATTATGTACAATGCTTTAGGTAAACAGCATAGATGCTACAGAGGATAGGATACTTGTCAGACCTCTAAGGAATGTTTTACAGTTTAAATCATTGTCACTAGTTACACTGCTGAGATAACTGTAATATTTCCATAAGGAAAAAAAGAGACTTCAGGATAAGGTATAGATTTTACCCTTCAAAATGAACCAGTAAATAGTTTAACTAAGTCCCCAGTTAGTACTTGCAGCTGGAAATTTCAAGCCACCTGCAGAGGTCTCGCTCTCATGTGTGCTGAGTTCTCTTCTTTGGTCACCTGCCAGATCCTACACCAAACATCTGGATTCCTTTTACTATGGGTCAAGGGCTGGAACAAGTCTGCCAAGCTGAATTTTAAAGCTCTTGTTCCAGAAACTTCTAATAACTTCATCCAGCTTAATGTTATGGAACACTAAAACCAACAGGCATCCAACAATTCATCAAAGCATTTGGTTCCATGCGGTGAGGACACACATACTCAAGGAGGATATTCAAGGAATGCCTTCAGGCCTTTTTGCTGCAACAGCTTTATGAAGGCTAGGACCTTTCTAAGCTGTGCCATCATCGAGAGGGCAAAATCATGTTCAAAAAACAGTCTGCAATCACCAAATATTACTTCTTTTTTGCGAAGTGGTGTGAAGAACTTTCTCTTTGGTGCAGAAGTTGAGAAAAGCCATAATTACAGATCTCAGGTGAGCGTTTGAGTCTTTAGGAGGAGGGATCAGTGCACGAAGGGTCCAGGTAATGTTAAGAGGTGAGTCAGTAGGCCAATCCAGCAGCTCTTTTATTAGGCCTTCCACATACACAATCATGTTGCCCTCTTCAGTTTTTCTGGCAATCCATGGATACAGATATTGTTTCTAAGATGCCTGTTTTCCAACTCTTCCATTCTTTTAGATAGTCCCAGCTCTCAATGATGGAGATCCAGGAGCACCATGTTATGGATGTCTGTGAGCTGGGTGATTCTGTTAGGCAGGATTCTACAGCTCTGGTACATTTCTCCACTATCTTGAGATCTCTCCTGGTGTCAGCAGCTCTTGTTTCAAGTTGTTGTAGGATTTCACTGATTTTATGTAGCTGCTCGCACAGTTGTTTGGAGGTGATGATGAAATCCTGCCTGTCATCTGAAGGTATATTGGCCACCTCATTGTTTGCATGCTTATGGGCTTCAGGGCTGTATTTGGAGTGGTGCCAAATCAATGTTCTTTGTTTCAGTCCTTTATGGGTCGAATTTGCAGCAAATTCTTTTAGATTCTGTGCTGATATATTGTCTCCACGTAAACCCAACAACTCAACTCCTAGTCCTACTGAGGTTGTTACTAGACAGAGACAGTCCACCTCTGCTGTTTGGAATCATTTTAAATAAATCCTTAGGATGTCTGCTAAGATGTATGTGTGCATTGCAACAAGAGTGTTAGTAGGGGAAAAATAAAGGGCCTCTTGGAACCACAACAATGATGCAATATCTTTCACAAATTCACCCTATTATTGTATATGGTTAAAAAACAGTCTAACATTGGGGTGGAACTCTAGCAGGGCTCTCAGTTAACAGGAACATTCCTCTGAAACAGTGGAGACAAGGACCAGGCAAGATCAAAAGTCCACTTTTGCCTCATGGTCATGATAACTCTGTAAGGTCCTCTGTTTTACCAAGCATGGCATGTAGTTATACAACACCCCAGCCAAATGTAACTTTTCCCACCCTGATAAGAGGCAGTTGAAGTTAAAAGTTTTGACAAAAGTCTAAATATTCACAAAGCTAATCCATAGCACTGGCAAGATTTGCAGCCATGCTCTGTTGTGAAAGATATGGGTTTCAGAAGACTTACGGAATTCTTTGAGCCATGATATTTAATGCCAAGTAAAAATACTTCTCAGTAACCGCTGTGCCCAGGATGTATGACAGCTTAGTAGTTCAAGTAAGGCATGCTCTCCGAGAGGCTGAGGACAAGGTAGTTCAATTCACTGCTGATATGTGGACCAGCAGCCAAATCATTGCCTAACTTTCTCTTACTGCACACTGGGTCAATTTTGCTGGCAACTCATCATCATCCTCATGAACTACTAGTCTGTCTGCTACCACTTCAACCAGTACGACTACTACTACCACTACTATCTCACAGAGCTAAAAAACTGTCATGTTTCAGAACATGGCAGTTCTCCATCTATATCACTTTCAAGACGCACACACAGCACAGAACATTCAGCAAGAACTGCAAAGACTACTTACTGCTTGGGACACTTTACAAGGTTTGAAAGTTGGATTTTTTTTGTTGCTGACAATGGTTCAAATATTTAAAAAGCATTTCATGATGGCAACTATGTACATATACACTGTTTGCCCATTGTTTTAACCTAATCGCTCAAAGGTTCCTGGATAATGACCGCAAGTATAAATCACTGTGAGTACAATGTGCAAAGTGTGTGGCCACTTCAATCATTGAGTAAAGTCTATGAATGACATCCTTGCTGATATCCAAAAGGACAAAGGACTTCCTCATCTCCAACTTGATCAGGATGTAGCAACAAGTTGGAATTCAGCTTCTTTGTGATTGAACACATCCTTGAACAAAGGTAGCTATCATTGAGTATATCATGTACAATGATATTGTGGAGGACATTGTACTCCATTCTACTCAATGGTCTCTGCTGAAACAGTTGGGTCACATTCTGAAACTATTCATGAGTGCTACAAAGAGGTCAGTGCAGAAAAGGCATACCTTAGCCAAGTTATTCCACTCATTCAACTTTTCAAAAAAGTTGGAAAAATGAGGAACAACTTAAATATGAACCAGTCTCTAGTCAATAACATGCTTACCAGACTTAGCAATGATGAGAAATTATCTGCCATGGCACAGAGCAAGGAGTATCTCATAGCAGCATTGCTAGATCCACATTCCAGAGCAGACACCTTTCTGATGTGGTTTCTGATGATATGGAGGAGATGAACTACAGGCAACTTTTGACTGATGCAGTAGATGAGGTTTTATTAGGAGGATTGGCAATTGGTACTACAATGACATCACCTCAAATTCAAAGACTGCTCCAAAACCAGTACAGAAGCAGACAATGAGGAAGATGACATTTGGGGCCAGCTGCAGGACATTGAAATTCCACAAGAAGAAAATGCATGCTCAGTAGAAAGCATGGTGGATGTGTATCTGTCTGGGCCCAACATTAGTATTAAAGATGACCCTTTAGCTTACTGGCAAGAGATAAAAGCATGTAGGCCAAAGCTGGCTGCCCTGGCTTGTAAGAATATTGGATGCCCACCCTCAAGTGTCTGTTCTGAATGTTTATTTAGCACTGCTGGGGATGTTGTGACTGATAAATGAACATGATTAACACCAGACAATATAGAGAAATAAAGTTCTTGAAGGTTAACTAGCAAACTTTGGCTACATATGTGATGCTGATCTTGAAGAAGATGACAATGATAGCAGTACCTGTGCTGCAGTTGTGGAGTGCCACATCAGCTTTCAATTTTGAAACTCACTGGCCTGTTTAAAAGTAGAGATCTGGGACTTGCCTGCCTCTTGACTGCATCATTGTCACCCTGGGAGTGGGTGGGAGGTGCAGCCAGTACATCATGTTCATGTCATCATGTACTGGTAGCAACTGTGGCAGAAAAGTCCCTGCTCTCACATACTTTCACTTTCTCATTCTGAAAAGATCAATTTGTGTATTACCTAATGCACCTAAGAATAATTATTTCTTGTATAACCATAAAGTAGCTCTGTTTTTCCCCTGATAGAAGTGGTAGTACTGTAGTAGCAGTGCTGAAATGGTCACTGGACTGCCTGATGCCTTGTTCTTTCACATTGCTTTGCGTTGTGTTCCATACCATGACTCATTGCTACAGTATGCTAAAGTAATTGGTGACATACAAAAAACACAGTGACCCTTCTACAAAAGTCAGACTCAGGAGCCGCTTTAAAAAATGAGATCTGGGACTTGCCTGTCTTTTGACCACATCATTGTCATCCTGAGGCGGGTGGGAGGGGCAGCCAGTACATCATGTTCATGTCATCATGTACGGTAGCAACTGTGGCAGACATGTCCCTGATCTTACATACAGTTACTTTCTCATTCTGAAGAGATAATTTATTTTATTACTAATGCACCTAAAATAATTATTTCTTATGTAACCATAGTGCTATTTTCTCCCTGATTGTAGTGGTAGTAGTACCAGTGGTGAAGTGGTCACTTTGGACTGCCTGGTGCTCTTGTTCTTCACATTGCATCACATTGCATTCCATACCAGTATAGCCTAGAGGTTAGAGGAACAAGGTGTGAACAAGCTTGAGACATCCAGCAGACCAGACCTGAGTCTGATTCTCACTACCTCCACTTGCATACTGTGTGACTCTGAGCAAGTCACTTAACCACCCAGTGCCCCCAGGTCACCCCTGAAAACAGGCACTTGTGCCTAGTGGGCCTACCGGTTACCAAAAGACTAAAATACAAAATAAAAAAATACCAAGACCCGTTGCTATGCTAAAGTAATTGGTGACATACAAAAACACACTGACTACTTCCACAAAAAGTCAGACTCAGGAGACTGGTTTAAAAAGAAATAGAGATCTTGGAATTGCCTGCCTTTTGGCCACATCATTGTCATCCTGGGGTGGGTGAGAGGTGCAGCCAGTACATCATGTTCACATCATCACTTACTGGTAGCAACTGGCAGACAAGTCCCTGTTCTCACACACACAGTTGCGTTGTCATTCTAAGGAGATCATTTACCTAAATGTGCACAGTTAAATAACCACATTGATAAATGCTGCTAGCTGTTTTTTCCCCATGGTAGTAATGGTAGTACTACTACAAAGTACAATTATTATCCCTTCTAAAAAATCACACTCAGGAGGAGACCATTTATTTACAAACTAGAGATCTGATCTGGAGCTTTCTTGTCATCACAGCCACATTCTCATTCTTCTCTAAGCAGTCATTTCTATGTTGATTAGCACATGCACAAGAAACATAGTGTGGCAGCTTCCAGAAGCAGGTTGTGGAGGTGTGGCACTGTTGGCCAATACCCCACAGCCTTTAAAGGCTTGGCCCACTTTTCTCAATGCTGTGGCATGCTGCTGACACTAGTTCAGTCAGTGTGCCACAACCTTGTAAGGTTTCAGCTGCTTGCAATTAGTCGCTTCGTCATTGCAGTGTAAGCCATTCACTGCAATGAGAAAGTGACCCGTCATTGCTGGGCAGAACCTTGTTACAGTGATACTGTTTGTGAACATGGCGGTGGCTTGTCACCATGTTCACAAACAATATTAACCCTCCCTGCCGAGGGTGTGCCCAATCTCCCCAGCAGCATGTGCCCCCCACCATGTTTGTTTGCCGACGGGACCCCAATCCTTGTTGGCTTCAGTGCCCCAAGGTTGATGTTGCCAACGCGAGCCCACTCCTCATCAGCATTATGTAACCCCCCACTTTTGTTGTGTGCTGACAGGGTGCCCAATCCCCATTGGCATAATGTCAACCCCCCGCTATTGTTGTGTGCCAACGGGGTGCCCAATCCCGGGTGGCATAATGTAACCCCTCTTTTGTTGTGTGTGCTGTGAGGGTGCCCAAACCCCATTGGCTACAGCTGCCCCCCAGCCTGGGTTGGCATGCTGGGAACCCACCTGAGCATGCCACATGCCCTTAAAACAAAAACGGTCCTGCAAAGTTTTTTCCTCTGTGGAAAAATAAACGGTCCCTTGGCGGTCTCCCTGCCTCCCTCCCACCACCGCACCCACCCATTGCGCATCCTGCCTCCCCACACCCCTTCACCCCATACTTACCTCCGGAGTCCAGCGCAACCATCTTCGTGGACGGAACACGGCTGCACTTCTTCAAAGCCAACCACGAACTGGGGAAATGCCAGTAAGCTGTATAATGGAATAAATAGGTTTTTTAACTTTGTTGCATATTTCAGACATTTTTTGTATTTTGGCACCAAATTTTCAACATGGGATTTTGGGACCCCTTATCATGAATTCTGGCACTGTCATGGTGTTATTCAGCCCCAAAGGTGATTTAGCAGTCACTGCATCATCCCTTTCAGGACCAAGTAACGAAACGACAGTGCCAGTGTTCATGAGGTAGGCTTTCAAAAGCCTATGTTGCAAATTTGTGGAAAAAAAAAAAATGACTTTTATGAGTGTATGTGCAGTTGCTACGCATATACATAACTTCTGAATTTGCAATATTTGCACCCAGATTTTCAACATTGGCATTTTTTCATGCCTCCTTGTGAAAAGTACAGCTGTCATTTTCCACATCCTGGCTGAAATGTGTTTTCACACTTCCAGCGCAGAATAGTGCGGTCACTCTGGGAAATCAGTGTTTGGGACAGATTAGGAAAATGACAGACACTGTTCATGAGCAGATGTCCTAAAATGCCTATGTTGAAAATTTGGTGACAATACTCCATAAAATGACTGTATTACGAGTGTGCATTGCACAGTTTGCATGCCGCTCATAACTTCCGAATTAATAATATTTTCACTCCAGATTTTCAGCATTGCCATTCTTCTGCACCTCACTTATGAACAGTACAGCTGTCATTTTCCACATCCTGGCGAAATGTGTTTTAGCACTTCCAGCGCAGAATAGCGCAGTTGCTGTGGAAATCAGTGTTCAGGACAGATTAAGAAAATGACAGTGACACTGTTCATGAGCAGAGGTCCTAAAATGCCTATATTGAAAATTTGGTGACGATACTCCATAAAATGACTGTGTTACAAGCGTGTGTTGTGCAGTTTCCATGCACCCTTATTAAGTTCGCAAATTAGTAATATTTTCAAGCCAGATTTTAACACTGGCATTTATTCACACCTCCTTATGACAGTGACAGCTGTCATTTTTCATATCCTGGCCAAAATGTGTTTCCGTGCTTCCGGCGCAGAATACCGCAGTCGCCATCAGAAATCAGTATTTGGGACAGATTAGGATCGAGCGACTGGGAGTGACTGAGCTCAACTGAGCTCTGTCGGACTGCTGCAGATTTCTTTTGTGGGCAGGAAAAGGCACCAATACAGGCAGGAACCCAGTACAAAGGGCAACCTGCAGTGCCGGAGACACAAACAAACTAATGAGGGAGGGGAGGAGTCAGCTCAACAGAGCTCTGTTGGGACTGCTGCGGATTTCTTTGTGGGCAGGAAAAGGCAGCAATGCATGCAGGGACCAGTACAAAAGGGAAGCCTGCAGCTGTGGGAGAAACAGAACAAGTGACTGAGAGAGGGGGTGAAGCGAGCTCAACAAAACCTATTGTGACTGCTGCAGATTTCTTTGTGGGCAGAAAGGTGGCAATGCAAGCAGGAGCCCAGTACAGACGGGCAGCCTGCAGGCCGGCAGAAACGGAACAAGCGAGTGAGACAGGGGAGGGAGTGAGGCCAACAGAGCTCTGTTGGGACTGCTGCAAGATTTCTTTGTGGGCAGAAAAGATGCCAACAGAGGCAG
Organism: Neoceratodus forsteri; assembly: GCA_016271365.2. Classification (NCBI taxonomy): domain Eukaryota; kingdom Metazoa; phylum Chordata; order Ceratodontiformes; family Ceratodontidae; genus Neoceratodus; species Neoceratodus forsteri. The sequence continues at coordinate 954,664,556 of CM028134.1, forward strand.
GAACCCAGTACAAAGGGCAGCCTGCAGCAGCGGGGACACAGAATGAGCGAGTGAGAGAGGGGAGTGGCGAGCTCAACAAAGCTCTCTGGACTGCTAATGGATTTCTTTGTGGGCATAAAAGGCAGTAATGCACGCAGGGGCCCAGTACAAAAAGGGCAGCCTGCAGCGGTGTGAGAAACAGAGCGAATGAGTGAGAGAGGGGTGGGAGTGAGTGAGCCAGCTCAATGGGAGCCCTATCGTGACTGCTGCGGATTACTTTGTGGCCAGAAGAAGGCAACAACACAGGCAGGAGCCCAGTACAAAAGGACAGCCTGCAGCACCGACAGAAATGGAACAAGCGAGTGAAAGAGGGGAGGACCAAGCTCAACGGAGCTCTGTCGGGACTGTTGCAGATTTCTATGTGGACAGAAAAAGGCGCCACAGAGGCAGGAGCCCACTACAAAATAGCAGCCTGCAGCACCAGGGAAACAGAATGAGTGAGTAAGACAGGCGGAGAGAGCGACCTCAACGGACCTCTGTCGGGACAGCTGCAGATTTCTTTGTGGGCAGAAAACGGTGCAACGCAGGCGAAGCCCAGTACAAAAGGGCAGCCTGCAGCGCCAGGAGAAACACAATGAGCGAGCGAGAGGGGAGTGAGCCAGCTGAACAGAGCTCATCATGACTGCTGTGGATTTCTTTGTGGGCAGAAAAGGTGGCAAGGTAGGCAGGAGCCCAGAACAAAGGGCAGCCTGCAGCGCTGGCAGAAACAGAACGAGTGAGTGGGGGTGAGCAAGCTCAATGGAGCTCTGTTGGCACTGCTGCAGATTTCTATGTGGGCAGAAAAAGGCACCAACAGAGGTAGGAGCCCACTACAAAATGGCAGCCTGCAGCACCAGGAGAAACAGAATGAGCGAGTAAGACAGTCGAGTGAGCAACCTCAACGGAGCTCTGTCAGGACACCTGTAGATTTCTTTGTGAGCAGAAAATGGTTGCAAGGCAGGCAGGAGTCCAGTACAAAGGGCAACCTGCAGTGCCGACAGAAACGGAACAAGCAAGTGAGAAAGGGGAGGCAAGCTCAACGGAGCTCTGTCAGCACTGCTGCAGATTTCTATATGGGCAGAAAAATGTGCCAACAGAGGCAGGAGCCCACTACAAAACGACAGCCTGCAGCACCAGGAGAAACAGAATGAGGGAGTAAGACAGGCAACTGGGCTTTAATGCCAAAAGTGCAGGTGCTGCATTTTGGGATGAAGAACAAGGAGGAGTTACCAGCTAGGGGGGTGCAGCTAGCCCAGGCAGGGGGAGGAGAAGGATCTGGGTGTTCTCATTACAGGGTCAATGAACGACCTTAACAGAGATCTGTTGGGACAGCTGCAGATTTCTTTGTGGGCAGAAAACAGTGCCAATGCAGGCAGAAGCCCAGTACAAAAGGGCAGCCTGCAGCACTGGAAGAAACACAACAGTGAGCGAGAGAGAGGGAGGAGCGAACTGAACGGAGCTCTATCATGACTGCTGTGGATTTCTTTATGGGCAGAAAAGGCGACAGTGCAGGCAGGAGCCCAGTACAAAGGCCAGCCTGCAGCGCCAGCAGAAACAGAATGGGCAAGTGAGAGAGGGGAGTGAGCTAGCTCAAAGGACCTGTGTCAGGACTGCTGCAGATTTCTTTGTAGGCAGAAAGCTGCCAACAGAGGCAGGAGCCCAGTACAAAAGGGCAGCCTGCAGCGCCAGCAGAAACAGAATGAGCGAGTGAGAGGGGGAGGACCCACCTCAATGGAGCCTGTTGGGACAGCTGCAGATTTCTTTGTGGCAGAAAAACTTGCCAATGGAGGCAGGAGCCCTGCACAAAAGAGCAGCCTGCAGCACTGGGAGAAACAGAACGAGCGAGTGACACAGGGTCAGTGAGCGAGCTCAACGGACCAACGAATCAACATCTCGCATTACAAATGCTTGTCGGGAAATGTGCCTTAACCTTATTGATCTCTCAGTGCTGGTAGACTACTTCTGGTTTCCCCTGATTGTAGTAGGAGTGGGTAGTAACAGACTGTAGCCTAGAAGTGGTAGCTGGCTGACTGGATCTCTCTCTGGCTGCTCTCTCTGACTGGCTGCCCTCTGGTCTGGTGCTGTTTTTGTGTTCCTGCTTCTTCTTGATCACTTAACTGTCTAAAACACATCTGGTGCCTACCTGTAGCTGTTGAGAAATAGAAATCATTAACTTATACACATTATTAGTATTACTTTCTTAAATTTCAGAAACAGATGAGTGATTAAAGAGCATTCTCTGCTACTAAAACAGTGTTTTTTTTTTACAGATGTTTGTTTATTTATTTATTGCAATTGTTTCACCAGGAAAGGCACACTGAGCAACAAGATGCTCATCTCCCGGTGGGACCTGGGGGTACACATGGATATGATAACAGGCAGTTTATCAAGTGAACAGTTAACAGAAGTAAATAAAACATCATAAGGATACAGGATTGCATGAATATACAAGCAGTGCACATTGAATGCTTAGGATATTATAGTATCAAATAACAATTTTGTGACAGAAGCAGCAGACAAGGTAAATTAGCACAGTGGTAACAGCTGTAAACAACAGAGGACGTATATCACAGTTATACAGTTATACACAGTACATAGGGCAAAATAGGCCCAGAACATAAGTGCAAGGTTGGGGTTATATGCCAGCTTCTGTAGCAAGGCTAAGGCCACTGGTCAGGCATTGGGGAGGGATAGTGGGGCATGGCAGGTTCAAGGACAGGAGCAATTTGTAGTAAGGAAGTTTGCTAGGGTGGTAGACAGAGAGTAGGAAGAGGAGGAGTGCCAAATTTGTGGTGGGAGTGCATTTCAGAGCTTGGGTAGCCGGTGAGAGAAGGCAGCTTGACCAGCAGAGGTCTTCCACCTAGGGACTGAAAGTTGGTGGGAGTCACTGGATCTAAGATGATGGGAGAGGGGGGGCATCTGTGAGCACGGTGGCAAGGTAGGAGAGGATGGACCCAAGCAATAGGTTGGAGACAAATTTAGCACAGTGAGAGATGCGGTGGTTTTCGAGGGATGGTAGTGCCAAGGCTCGGTAGAAGTTGCAGTGGTGGGTGAGGTGAGAGGCATCGAGAGCAAAGCTGCAGAAGGCATTATAAAGTGTGTCCAGTTTAGATAGGGTGGAATTAGGGGCTGCACTGTATACAGCGTTGCAGTAGTCGATGGAGGCAGTATCATCTTCAGGACCAGTTCACATTGGACTTGGGGAGGGAGGCTGCTGCAGTTCCTATATAGTGCACTGAGCATGGGCGTAGTTTTTTGAGATAGCATCGATGTGGTCAGAGAAGGATAGATGGCTGTCGAGCCAGACCCCACGTAATGGAATAAGGAGGCATCTTCAAGTTTTGGCCATCCAGGGTGGCAAAGTAGGAAGGAGGGAGTCTGGCCAGGCGTTGTCGGTGCCAAATGTCATAGTGACAGGTTTTTGCATTTAGGAGAGCTGGTGCAAGCCAAATCATTGCTGTACCTTGTTGAAGTCAGCTTGGAGGTTTGATTGTACCACATCAGGGATGGAGACTGAGTAGTAGAGTACAGTATCATCTACATACATGTGGATTGGAGGAAGTAGAGCAGAAGAGTGACAGGTCATTTAGGAATATAGAGAACAGAATGGGACCAAGAACTGACCCCTTTGGGACACCAGTAGTTAAGGGAAGGTGGGTGGAGATCACATTTGAGACTCTAACGGACTGAGTTCTATCAGTGAGGTAGGATCTGAACCAGTTTGTGGCTGCAACAGAGGCCTGATTCAGCAAAACTCAAGAGCAATATGAGCTGGGAGACAGTGTTGAAGGCTTTGCAAGGTCGACAAAATGGCTGAGGTGATCAGTCCTCTGTCCATGCCTGCCAGGACAGTGTCTGTAAGCCTTATCAGGGAGGAGGTGGTGGAGTGTCCTTTCTGAAGCCAGACTGGAATGGCATGAAGAACCTGGAGTCAGTGAGGAAGGAGCTAATTGGGTGAGCACAAGTGCTGTTGTAGTTCTGCTAGGGCTGGAGGAAGGAGATAAGGCGGTAATTAGAGTGGGAGGTAGAGGCACCTCCTTTTGGCAGAGGGATGACAATGGCATGCTTCCATGCATGGGGGACATCATTAGCAGCAAAGTTGGTTCAGAAGTTTGACAAGTGGAGTTGCTATAGCGGGGGGGAGGCATAGAAGTTTGGGGTCTAATCCATCCAGGGATTTGCCTTGAAGGGTTGAGAGAAAGTAATGCATCTAGGGCCTCAGTTGCAGAGATATCTTGAAGGAAAAGATGCAAGGCCTAGTCTGGGTCTTTATGTCTGTAGGCAGTGCAAGAGGTGTTGTGTTGGGCAGGGAAGAGAGGAGGTGGCAGCACAAGTGGAGAAGTACAAATTGAACTCAGTGGCAACTGCTATGGGCTCTGATAGGAGAGAGTTATTAACATTTAGCATTGGAGTGGGATTGGCAGCCTGTGGGGTGAAAAGGGAGTGAATGACCGTCAGAATTTTGAGAGTTTATTTAGGTTTGACTGGAGGATCTGCTGAAGTACCTTGCTTTTGCAAGACTAGTGGCTCTGGTGCACTTGTTATGGAGCATGCGATATGTAGAGAGGTGTTGTGGGAGGCGTGAGGATTTATGTGTTTTCCAGGCTTTGTCCCATGCGATTTGACATGCAATCAGTTCTTGGGTGATCCAAGGCCAATGTTGATTAAAAGCAGTTTAAAATTACTGTTTAACATATGGTTACCATAAAACAACAAAGAAACATAGAAACACAGAAGTTGACAGCAGATAAGGACCGCAATGCCCATCCAGTCTGCCCATTTATTTTTTACCTTATAAATGTGCCATCGGCCTTTTGCTGTCAGTGGCCTATCTATTCATACTCATCTGTATTGCTCCCTTATACCTATCCCATGCCTGTTTGAAGCCCTGCACTGTATTCATAGCCACCACTTCCTGAGGTAGGCGCTCCATGCATCCACCACCCTTTCTGTGAAAAGAATTTCTTCACATTCCCCTTAATCAGCCTCCCTCTAGTCTCATGATGTGTCCTCTTGTCCTGCTATTTCTCTTATATTTAAACATGTTAGACTGTTTCACCTTGTTAATGCCCTTAAGGTGTTTGAATGTTTCAATCATATCACCTCTCTCCCTCCTTTGCTCAATGGTATACATATTGAGCTCTGTTAATCTGTCCTCATATGTCTTCTGATGCAGTCCCTGCACCATTTAGGTTGCCCTTCTGGACTGCTCCATTTGGTTAATGTCCTTGTAGAAGTGTGGCCTCCAGTACTGCACACAGTACTCCAGATGGGCCTAACCAGTGTCTTGTAAAGAGGATTATTACCTCCTCTTATGACTTGTGATGCCCTACTAATACACCCTAACATCCCCTAGCCTTACCTACTGCTTTAGAGGTCTGCTTGGATGATTTCAAGTCATTGGTGATGATGATGCCCAAGTCTCTTTCTTCCTTTGTGACTGCCAGCAACTCCCTCCCAGCCTATCGGTGGCTTCAGGGTTTCTTTTCCTATGTGCATGATCTTGCACTTCTGTGCATTAAATCCCAGTTGCCACTCTTCTGACCATTTTGCTAGTTTATCCAGATCTCTTCTCATTCTGTCCAACCCATCTGGATCATCTACTCTGTTGCAAATATTGGTGTCATCTGCAAACATCTGCCTTACCCTCTAGTCCATCTGCAATGTCACTAATGAAGATATTGAAGAGGACTGACCCCAGGACTGATCCCTGAGGGTCATAAAGATTTGGATAAGGTTTGGATACAGATCTAAACCTTTTTTGTTTATCAGAACCATTTAGAACCTCAGAACCTTTTGAGGTTCTCCCATCCCTAGCTAAAAGAAATTTGAACTATGATTGTTAACAAAACAAAAAAACATGTTGTTTCCATTGTACCTGGGAAGGAAGGAAGGAACATTGTTTTACCAGGAGTAGCACACTAAGCCAAAGCTTGTTTCCAGATGCTACCTGGGAGCAAAAGAAAGTTAAGTAACTTGCTCAGGATCACACAGTATGCACCTAGGCAGCTGTAGGATTCAAACCCAGATCTTCAGATCTGCAGTTTAGAGCCTTAACCCACTGTGCTATACTGCCTCTGCACCTAGATGCACATTCTGCTCACTAGGAAGGATAAACAAGTTATTAATACAGCTGCATGTCCAGCTTATGAGCAGTCTGTGTACATAATGCAGTTTCTTGATTTGTTTAAACCAAGGGACATTTAGATAGATAGATAGATAGATAGATAGATAGATAGATAGATAGATAGATAGATAGATAGATTAGATAGATGGATAGATAGATAGATAGATAGACAGACATACACAGCTATAAAAATATAAATAAAATGATTATTATTGCAGGTTTATTTGCAAAATTAAAACAAACAGATTTAGTTGAATGACACTCAGTTTTTATTGATTAGGCATTTCAACCATATGTAAATTCAATTAACATACTATGCATTAACATAATTTATATGTGAGAAATGGACATGAAATATTTAATTATTTTATAGCAGTATCAGTGGATCAGTAGGTAGCACCTCAACTCTAAAGCCAGGAAATCAGTGGGCTGTGGGTTCAGTTCCACACCTGGCACTTAGGTTAATATCCCAGTACTGACACTGTAGTGCAGCATGAGAGGGTGCTGCACTTCTGAGGTGTCGTCTTTGGATGGGACATTAAACTGAGGTCCCATCTTCCTGGATTGGTGGTAGTTCAGGTGGATGTTATAGATCCCATGGCACTTATTGAAAAAGATGGGGATTTTTTTATTAAACACAAGAAAACATAACATCACAGCAAAAAAGAGTAAATATCAGAAATTAAAAACAATATATACATGAAATACAAACAATGGGTCAAAAGAACAGAATAAAATGATACAGTACAGACCACAATACAGCTGTAAATGTATTGTTTCAAAAAGAAACATTCCTCAAAAAAAAATCAGGTGAGAAAAGCAAAACCCTCCCAAAAACTAGTCACAACATCATGTTAAAATCTTTGCACATCATTCCTTTTATCTTAAAGTTCAGTCTCATCGGCTCATCAGGGCAGCGGTTGGATTTCCGTCTGTGATGCCAGCGACCCGGGTTCGAGAGCGGACTCGGGTTGCGGAGGAAGGCCAGGGGAGAGGATGGAGCATCTGGGAACAGCTCTTCTTCTCTGGGGGAGGGTGGGGATGTGCACCGTGCATGCTGACTCCTGGTGGAGGCTGGGAGTACAGCTGTAATGTCCGGGTTCATTGCTCAAGGAGTGACAGGCGTCAGCGATGCCTTGGCGTCAGGACAGCACTCCCATAGAAAACCAGGAAATACTTCCTGGCTGGATCACGGTCTCTCTGCTTTCCGCTGCCACCGATCCCAGGATCGACACACCTCAGCAGTGCCCTGGGCTGAATGAAGTAGTGCACTGGCTGCCCCACGGTGCCTTCCCCTCGGAGGAGGAGGGACCTGCCCGTGAAGGGATGCGCTGGCTACCTGGGGACTGCCATATGAGGTTGGTAGCCAGTGTGGAGTCAGGGCAGGCAGTCAGGAGGGGCAATAGAGACCGAAGGAGTGGGCAGCCAGGAGGAAGGGGGTGCCAAAAATAAAAAAGTTCAGTCTCTATCTGAGTAAGTATTGTACTGTGTAAAATACACTGTTGTTGCAAAACAAATTGACATCTAGCCTGCCATAAATAAGCTGAAGTAGGGCAAAAAAAAACATTCAAAGTTCTCTTATGAAATGTCCTCCATCTACCAGTATAATCACCTAAATTAATGTGTGATATGTAATGAAATTCAAAGCAGGTAGATTCCATTTAATTGCAGCCATATTCCAAAAAGATTTACTGTCAGGACATTCAAAATAAAAAATGTGCCATACTTTTCTTCTACGTTGCACACGGCAGTTTAGGACAATACCTATCAGAAATAGGTTTATAATTCAAATTACCACATACCTCCAATTTCCAACGTAACAGATCCAAACAATATCCCAGATAAGTACTGGAAGGCACCTATCAGTTAATCTATGTGTTGCCCAAGACATTTTGGTGGGGAGCTTCTGGAAAATATATGGCAAATGGAAGCTCCTAAAACAACAAAGTTATACAAACTTTTCCTGTTTAATGCAATGAGAGCTTGCTTTGATATTTTCCAAGATTGCAGTCTTTTAATAGCGCAATAGCATAAGAGGGACAGAAAACTGGACTAACAGTTTAGGTGGTAAAGTCTCCCATTTCTGAAAATATTTCTGAAACACATGATGTATCCATTGCTGCCATGGACACTGTCCCATGTCCCACGTCCATGAGAAAGAAATAAAAATAAAATATTATGAAAAAAACAAGAGGATTAACCATGTTAAGCTTCCTTTTGACACTAAAATAAGTAACCTCTCTCACAGGATTTAACCTGTTACCCCAAAGCATCTGAATGGAGGTGCTAAAAATCCTGGTCTCAAAATGAACAGGAGCGGGAAAACATAACTAACATAAAGCAACAAAGGAATTAAGAATTTCTTAATAATCAAAACCCTTTTCCATTTCCCAGACTTTCATGTTTTCCACATGTTTACCCTATGTTCTGCAGCTTCTAAATGTTTAGCCCAATTCACTGAAGCCATATCTTCTGTTCTGAACCAAGTTCCCAAAATTTTCTGGGAGGACATGGAAATATCTATATTGCAAATCTATCTAAGAGTTGGGTCCGCTGACCTAAAGCAATAATTGAACTTTTATCTGTATTAATCTGTGCACCTGAAAGGAGAGCACAATCATTAAATATATGAATGGCCCTGTCAACTGAATCAGTATTCTGAGCTTAAATAGTCACATCTTTTTATTTTATTTATTTTTATTTTTTATTTATTTAGTTGTTTAACCAGGTATAGCACACTAAGCTGAAAGCTTTTTACAGGAGCGACAGCATAAGCTGTAATTTTCTCGGAAACTAATGAAGGGAAGGGAAGCCCTATTAAATGGCTAACCCATTTAATCTGACAAATGACAGGATCAAGGGCAAAAGTGTAAAGCAAAGTGCTTAAAGGGCAGCCTTGCCTAACCCCTCTCAAAAGAGGTATATCCAGCCCATATAAACCATTAAGTGTTGGAATAAGACTAGCATTAACATATAGTTTATTTATCCAATGTAAAAATTGGACAGGAATACCATATTGTCTCATTACATCAAAAGATAATGGTGTTCACCTATCAAAGGCTCTGGCCTGATCTAAAGCAACAACATACCCCGACAAAGCCTTTGCTTCAAAAATCTTCCATAAAATAAAAGATTGTGCTGTATCCATCGATTAGGGATAGCACAGGTCAGAAACCACATCAATAACCTTTTCAGCTGCTTTCAATAATCTGTTATGCAAAACCTTAGCCAATATTTTATAATCACTATTCAAAAGACTAATCGGTCTCCAATTAGATAAATATCTTCGATCACCCTTTTAAAGATATAACAAATAATAGCAGTACTGAAATCTTTGCAAACAAAACATTATTCAAGAAAAATTAAATACTAATGACAAAAAATGACTCATGTGAAGCATAAATTTCTTATAACAATCATTAGGGATCTCGTTAAGACCAGGAGAAGTCCATGTCTTTAGGGTAGTGATCACAGCACTAAGTTCCTCAGGAGTAATAGGTGAGAGTAGAAACTGAGCCACAGAGCCCTCAAGTTGAGGACACAGTGCAGTGAAAAAGTCCAAAGAGAGCCTATATGCACAGGTGTTGCCGAAAAGGTGTCTGCCAGATGTTGCTGCACTACTGATAACATACTTAAATCTGTAGCTGCATAGGAACCATTTGTTCTAAATAAACCAGACATTAGAGTTTCTCTAACTGTTGTTTACATGCTTTACAAGGATCAGAGGATGGGTGACTATTTGTCCCAAAATGCATTTCCATGTCTAGAGATTTAGCCCTATCATATTGGAAGTTTTTCATGTGGTTTCTAAGTTCAGACAATTTTGATTTGTATCATATGATATCTCTAGGGGAAACGACATTAATTTATAAAAAGATTTCTGTGATGTATATACTGCATATAACAACTGTTAGCTAGATTACATTCAAATGACATAAGAAGAGAATTTAAATCCTTTTTAGTATCCAGCCACCAATCCTATAAATTGTCATAAAACCTAAGATGGAAGTTCTAGGTTAAAAAATAACTCAAACTTAGTGAGGTGTTCAGGAATCTCTAATAAAGAAATAGTCAACCTCCATCTCTGTATGTGTGAATGAACCCGTGGAGGAATATCAGCCAAACTAAATTCCCCAATAAGAATATGGTGATCAGAAAATTCAGTAGGTTTTACCCAAAGTTGAGAAAGTTTAAGTCGGTGAGATATGAAGAAAAAATCTATACATGATGAATATATATGTCTAAAATATGCTGCTTCACTATCTGGTTTAATAGATCTATAAGCATCAGACAATTTAGCATCTAAGAGAATTTGTTTCAAGGCATGAGTATCACAGTAAACTTTTTAGAACATCCCCAGAATATTTTAGATCTAAACTAACATTAAAGTCACCTCCCATATAATGTGTTTCCTAGCAGACAAGTAAGGTTTGACTTCATCAAAAGTTCAATTCACAAAGATTTAGTCTGAGAAGCATAAACATTAATAAGAGGAAAGGAATTCCCCAAAGAAACATCCAAAGTTAATGCTCTACCAGGGCTGATATCTATTAATCTAGATACCCTAAAAGCAGGAGATTTAAAAGGATCCCAAACCATCAAACCATCAGCCACACCAGGACCGAATGTCCAGAATGAAGGCCCCAGATCCAACTTCTTTTAAGTTGGTCAGCTTCCTTAAGGAAGATAATCTTGTCTCCTGGAGAAAGATTATATTAGCTGTTAATTGGCCCAAAAGGAAAGAACCGCCAACTGTTTCTTGTAGTGTTTAAGACTACAGACATTAAAAGAAGCACAGTGAAGCAAGGCCATAATGATGCAAAAGGAAAAGAAAATCCCCTAGATGGAAACATTTATCTTTTCCTTTTTCCTTTCTTTCCTTTTTTTGTCCTTTGTTAGTTCTGTAGCCCTACTGTCCTCATCTTTTGTAAAATGCCCGAGTGATGAGAGGTGTCTGATTCCATGTCAGAATCCCCATGCCCTCTTGCAGGAGAGAATAGATTTTCTGTAGAGACCTGGGGGTTGATTTATTTTAAAGAAGCGTAGTAAACCGTTTGCCAGATTTAATCATTTCAAAGGGGTGTGGGGAATGACAGAATCAGCCATCCCTCCAGAGGGTCAGGAGATTTGTCAGCTTGAGAAGTGATCACAGTTGAGGAACTGCCTCTTGATTGAAAACACCAACAGCACCCAAATCAGAAACCTGTTGCTCATTTTCCTTCTGATTAATCAAAATGGACACTGTGTCTTGTTGAATAACATCTGCCTGATCTTTAGAAACAGTGTCAGAAGAAAAATCTTTCTTCTGCCTTGGGCCTTGTCTACTAAGTCATCCTGATCCCACCTCTCTGATCTATTACGTTTCACCCAGGGGCATTGGTGAAAGGCATGACCCTTCTCATCACAGAGGTTGCATTGAAAAATATTTTCACACAGGTCAGCTGAGTGACCGTAACCCCCACAAAGAGAACATTTCAACATGTCACAGGAGCTGCTTAAATGTGTTTTTGCACCACATTTATTGCATGCTCTCGGCTGCCCTCCATAAAAAGTACCCTCTATTCTTTCTGAGAAAGAAACTGTTGGGAAGATGAATGATGTCAGAGTTGAGTTGAAACAATTTGACTTTGAACTTCCAACCACAGTCCAAAGTCCCCCGCATCGATAATGGCTTCGGAGGACCTAAAATGTTACAATGATTCTGCAACCAATGATAGATGTCACTCACATCAACCCCTTCATTTCTGAACATACTGTAATGGCGATGTGCCTTATCTGTGGTTTACTAAGTGGAATGGCATAAAAGGGGACCATAAAGGAGTAGACTTTAAAACATTATATTTCTCCCAAAATTTCTCTAAACCTGTGTTGCACTTGAAACTAATATCAAAAGAATCTTCCCCAGATATATTAATTAGGGTACATATGTCAGCAGAAATAAAATGCATTGAGCCTTTTAAAAGTTGTTTGGCAACATAATACCTATCCAGATGAACTGATAAACTCCCTTTATACCATAATTTTACTGCATTTAGTCTGGGCGCTTGCTCAAGCTTATTTTTAAAAAGATCTGCCATGGCACCCTTTTTATTACACTCCTGCCTGTTATGAGAACACTCTGAAAAAATTGTTTTCTGTAAGGACCAAACACAGTACCCGTTCAACCTGTCCCCCACAACATAGGCCAAAGTCCCATCCTCTACTCTCTGGGCAGTTTTACCCCAAGAGGCCTCAGTTATAGTAGACAAGTTGTTACCTGAGCTCAGGGTTTGTTTAGTCAGAGAACCGTGGCAGGCCTGAGTGACGAGTCTTCTCCCCAGGCGGGATCCGGAATCTACTGTCCTGATGCTGTTCTTTCCAGCCAGATTTGGCCAAAGCATTGTCAGCCAAACAGTCCAAGTCCCAAAAATTAGTAGACTTGAGCGTAGTCTGGTTTCATGGTTGCACCTGTTGTGTCGTAGTACATCCCGAAGTGTCCGATCCAAAACAAAATTTCCTGCGCTGCTTCTGACTGCAGCGTTCTCATCTGAAACAACAGTCTCTTCATTATTAAAGCCACTGACCGACTGTCCATCATATCCTGATGGGCCTCCAGAGGAGAATTAGATGTAGAATCTTGCAGCAGGAGAGACAGAACCACCTCCCGCATCCATCTCATCCATTTCAGGTTCTCTGAAACATCAGCTTTCAAAGATAAATCACTATCCAGAGTAACTGCAGAAATATGAAAGTTTTCACCACCAGAAGGGATACAACCCTCTCGTACTTCAGCACAGTCCATGGTATCGTCGCACAAATCCACACTCCAGAGGAACACAAACTCACGTCCTGCACCAAAGCAGTCTGCTCAGCAAATGAGCCACCCATCCTTTGACGGCCAGAGGTTCCCCTACTGAAAGAGTAGGGAATTTCCCCAGTGTCCTGGCCAAATTGTCCTCATTCACTAAAAATACCACCAACAGCTTAATCTGGTTCATGGTCAGTTGGCATTCATCTGTATCCTCCTTCACCGGTTGTGCCTGAACAAAAACTAAATAAATAAATACATTATTTATTGGTTAATTTTTTATGTACTCCAATTTTCCTGAAGAAGTTACATTTGTTACAATCGGTTGAAATAAACTTATACAGTATATACAGTATATTGGCACTAGTGAAATGATATAGTAAAAGACTAATGAATGGGACTGTCCTTTTAGCCTTGTGTGGATATTTTCCAGATAAGGACAGCCTCTTCATCTTAAAATATTTTTAGAATTATTAAGAGGATCCTGTGTTCCCAAAGTGTGGTTGTTTTCTCATTCAGTAAGGGTAGTACAATGCAGGATGATACATTCTAGTCAAGCAGGGTTCAATGTCATAACTGCACTGCAGAACAGTGACCCGGAAGAGGGCGCAAATCTCCGCAGCGCATCAAAATGGAATAAAGTCACTTCTTGTGGGGGATTTGCCCCACAACCCTATTTAGGATTCTAACTCTGGGGGCATACCTCAGGGTAGGGAGAATCACCGTCCCCAAAACTGTCATCACTGTGGTTCAGTTGCTCTCTTCACAGGTCACCGTTCCACAGTCACCATATTGATGGGCTACTATCAAACAGTGTTGGTACAGTGCAGGTGGCTTTTACAATGCAAATAGTACAATGATGGCAGGGTTGTCACACGTGCACTGTACAAGGCATATGCAGGCAGGCACATCACTGGCAGAGGAAATTATGTCTTACAGTTGGTACAGTACAGGTGGTACAACACTTGTAGGTACAGTGCAGGTGTGGCAATATGGTTATGTGATACAGTAGCTGCTGTCAGTTTTATTGCAGGTGTGTCCACAGGTCAGTGACTATGACAACTACGATTACTAACTACAACCAAGATGTGTGCACAATCACACAAGCCAAATTATTTCAAGCTCCTCATTTTTTAAATAGCATTATTCCATACTTGAGAGCATTGCCTGTTCATACTGCTATATTATTATATTCAGTGACATGTTGTATTTTAAATGCAGTTTTACCAAGAATGTGATTGTAATCCTGATACAATGCCTATTACATAGCTAAGTCTCATACAACAGTGCTACACTACAGCGCCAGTCTGTTTCCATACGTGACATTATTCACAAGCCTTTCCAGTGGCACCGACAGGCTAAATGACTGTGGAGCCACACATTCATAGGCACAGTTTCTACAAATGCAATCTAAACCTTTTGTTCTCTTTTTTTTTTTCAAACAAAGTTGGTGATTCAGCTGCAAGCATTCTGGAGCTGGGGAGAACAATGGATTCAGGTACACAGAAGATGTTAGCAGCTCTTTAAGTCTTCAAGTCTGATTTAATGCTGTTTCCAAAGTACTCTCTGTGTAACCTCTTTTGAGGAAACAGATTTTCAGTTCATGGATTTGTCTGTCAAAATCTCACAGATCGGAATGATCCCGTCTGATGCAAACAAACTAGCCATATGTAATATCTTTCTTTAAATCAGTGGTTTTCAACCAGGGTCCACGGCCCAAAAGGGGTCCATGAGCACATGCCAGGGTCCGTGGAACAGTCTGCAAATTTGAAAGTGAATCAAGGTAATTTTAAAATGTTTTATTCCCATGACAGTTCAGGCACGTAACAGTTCAAGTGCGAGCAAGCAAGAGTAAAGCATTGCACTCTCAAACCTGCCGTGAAGTGTTTTTAATGAACCCCAGTCAGAAACACTTATTTTTAAATCACTGTTAGCAATGTTAGAGCCCCAGGTTGAATGATGCTAATTTTAACTAGTAAAGCCTAATGCCTTGAATCCTCGCTGACTGTCTCTCTCTTCATGTCACAATTTCCCAGGGCAATTATCTTGCAATTTGCAGCTCGTTGCAGTGCATTGTAAATTAGTACACATCAGCTAAAATCAAGATTAGCAGGTATTAGCAGCTATTTGCTACTATTTCATTACTCAGTGCTATGACTATAAACATTATAAATAAGGCAATGATCAGCAGCTGCATACTATTGTCAGCTTGTTTCTGATTCTGTGTTCATCTGCCTGACTGCTTTAATTGACTGCTGTGATTATACATTTTTCTCCAATCATCCAAATTGCTTGATGACTTTGTTAAGAAGAATGCTATTTCTTGGGACAAATGTCTGGGCTTGTGTACAGATGGAGCTATGGCAATGACAGGTTTAAAGAACGAACTATTTGGTCTGATAAAAGAGTTGCACCACAAGTTATTTGGACACATTGGCCAAGATATTCAAACTGTGCCAGGCTGTGGCTTAAGCTTGGGTGCAGCGCAACTTGGCTGCGAGGGTGTGGACTGGGGCGATATTCAACGGAGCTGCACCATGGCTCAGCAGCTTTGACTATCACACCCTGGCCACCCCCAGTGTGCATGGCACAGTGGCACTGCACCAGCGCAAGTGGCCAGAGGAGCATGGGGATGCAGCCACGCAAGTTCCATTGCGCCATGCACAGCAACGGTGATATTCAAAACTTAACATGCAAATGGGGCCATAATGTATGTAAAGGCACATGGGGCCATTTGCTGTCATTATGGCCCCATTTGCATGAAGGTGCACCTATCCTCGATAACTTAGGCTTGTCGCCTTCGTTGAGGCAGCAGCCGCCGGGGACCGACGCCGCTTGCAGCCTGATCGCGGGCATTTGTATGTATAAAATAACTATTCTGGCTAATATCCCTGGTGGTCCAGTGGACTCACTGTCTGCCCAATCGTGGGCATCTGTGTAAACAAATAAAACGTTCCAATATCCCTGGTGGTCCAGTGGACCTCATCTGCCCGATCGTGGGCATATGTATAAAATAAATCATTCCAATATCTCTGGTGGTCCAGTGGACCTCTATCTGCCTGATCGTGGGCATCTGTGTAAACAAATAAAAGTTCCAATATCCCTGGTGGTCCAGGGGACCTCTATCTGCCCTATCGCAGGCATCTGTGTAAACAAATAAATCATTCCAATATCCCTGGTGGTCCAGTGGACCTCTCATCTGCCCGATCGTGGGCATATGTATAAAAATAAATCGTTCCAATATCCCTGGTGGTCCAGTGGACCTAGATCTGCCCGATCATGGACATATGTATAAAAATAAATTGTTCCAATATCCCTGGTGGTCCAGTGGACCTCTATCTGCCCGATCGCGGGCATTTGTAAAACAAAATAATTCCAATATCCCTGGTGGTCTAGTGGTACCCCCACCTGCCCACTGGGCCCCACCACCCTGCTTCCCTGGTCAGCTGGTGGGCTGCAACACCCCACCTGCCTGCCACCCACCGCCTGCCAACTGGACACTTCAGAAGGTGCATGCCCATTGGTTCACAGTGAGCCAATGGGCATGCAGCCCCTACCGACTACACATTCCAGATATGTGAATGAAGGGTCATTCCTCGCCTATGCATCCCATCATCCTATTTGCTTTACCTGCTGCCTTGTCACACTGTTTTCTACCTTGAGGTCATCAGAGATGATAACCCCAAGATCACATGAGTCGCCATTGCTGATACATTTAACAAATGTTTGATCCATTGTCACTGGCTATAAAGCCAGCTTTGAGGGACACAGGGTTCAGCTTCTCATCAATTTCTGTCAGTAGCAAGTCTAGCATGTTTTCACCTGTGTGGGACCCTGCAACATTGTGCATTGTTTGCAAGCATTGCATGCTGTCTAATCCCTGAAGGTTGCTACCATGACAGTCTGCCTTATTACACTGCTTTCCTATCCTGCCAGCACAGACATCCCCTGGTACCTGTACCAAGTGTGCAGTAATACACATATAGGAACTAGCAGCCATTTGCCACTTGTCCACATATCCATACTTAAGTGAATCCCTTTACTGCCATCAACTATGCCCTTATACTGCATACTACCATGCCATGGCTAATCATGCCTCTTGCAGCAGTGCCATGGCCAGAAATATCTTTGCATGCACGTCTCTTTGCAGGCATTTTTTTTATCACAGAAAATTAACAACAAATTTAGATTTCTGATCTTTGGGGTGGATGGGGAAGCCAAAACTACTACCGTGGCTTACAGATGGAGATTGGGTCCAAACAGATGCAGACGACAGACAGATGGAGATTGCACACTCAAGAGATGCAGCCACACATGCACAACAACACCTTAACCAGTGGTCACACAAATCCAAAACTGGAAAATAATGGGCCCAATTCTAGAAAGGTGGCACAAGTCACCGCCAAACGCAACTTGTGCCACCCAGCAACTGCAAGATTGACCCTGCACCCAATTCTACAAGGGGCAGGGTCTCCACAGCTATGTCCTTTGACTTGTGAAATGCAGCCAGGTACGCTGAACTGCTGGCACACCTGGCAAGCATGTCGCAAGTCGCAACACAGTTCTGCAAGTGCCCCCACTCAGCTAGCCAGAAAAGGTGCCCCACAGGGTTGCACACTCCCCCTGCCCCTGAAACATGCACACTTGCCCCACAGGGCTGCTCACATCCCCGCCCCCAATGCACAAACAGAGCCCCACTGGGCTTCCCTTACCCCAGCCAGCCCCCAGAAGTGCCTAATGAGGCCCCACAGGGCTGCCCACACCCAGACCCCGAGTGCCAAACAGAGGCCCTGCAGGGCTTCATATCCCCAGACCCTGAGTTCCATGTTGGTAGTAGCAGTGGCCAGCGCATCATCCCCCACCCATGCCTCGACCCCAGTCCGCCGCCAAATACGGCAAAACCCTGCCCTGGTAGTCTCAGTGGCCCCCACCCTCACTCCAGCCTACTCTCATCACCACGGTTAGTCATCCACTGAGTTCAGTATGAGTGTGTACTGGTAGAACATGTTCAGAAATTAATTTCTGAGTGCATCTTTACAGAACGCGTAATACTGAACTCAGTCAGCAGCTGGCTGGCAATGGTGGTGAGAGGTGGGATGCTAGTCGCCGGCGAGACAGGTGGGGGTGCTGGGTGGGCTGGCATGGCTGGGTGGGGCCACTAGAGTACCAGGGCAGGGTTTTGCCACATTTATGACCAGCAACTCCGGAGTTGGGGCATGGGTGGGGATGACAGCGCTGCCCTGTTGGGCATGTACCAAAGGGGTTTGAGGGTCTGGGGTATGGGAAGCCCTGCATGGCTCTGTTTGGCTCTTCAGGAGGCTGGGGCGTGGGCAGCCCTGCAGGGCATTACATGCACAGGGACTGGGGGCAGTTGGTGTGGGCAGTCCTGCGAGGCATTACATGCACAGGGATCCGGGGCAGTTGGTGTGAGCAGCCCTGCAGAGCACTTACTGTATGGGGCTGTACAGTAGGGGGATGGGTGGGATTGTGGCCCTGAGTCCAGGACTGTTTGTGCGGTGCCCATTGGGGCAACAGCAGGGTGGTCTGGGCATGGGGGCACATGGACTGGGTTCTTCAGAATCCTCAGAGGACGTATGTAAGTTACATCAGCTAAAAGCTGGTGTAACTTAGGTTGCCGGTTCTCCTCCAGGGTTCTTGTAGAATCCCAACATTGGGGACTTTGTTACTGCCCTTCTGGAATGGGGCACAACTGCTGCCATAAACCTCCTAGCACCATGTTGCAGGGGGTTTATAGCGCAACTGGCAGTAATAGCTGTTTAGCGCAAGTGGCCTGTGACATGTTGCAGGCCACTTTGTAAAATCGTGCCTGTCACAACTGCTGGCATAAGTTGCTACATGCGCCATTCTACTTGGTGCAAGTGCTGTTATGCCAGGCACAACTTTTCTAGAATCAGGCCCAATACCTTTGTGGGGTGGGTGAGAGCTGCAGTACCAGTCCACTAACTAGATATTACGAAGCAGTAAAAAATCGAGATGGATAAGATATTCAGAGTGCTGCTATTATGGTGTGGAGACAATAAAATGTGTCTGATTTGATGGCACGACACACACACATACACACACACACACACACACACACATATTACAGGTAATACGCAGAAAATGTAACAGTTCAGTACACTATAACCAAATCTTTTAAACTGACTGAAAAAATGCAGTGCACCACAGCAAACAGCAAAAGATTATAAAAACTTTCTATAGGATTACTGTGTGTACATGAACACACAAATACTTACACACTAGCTACCCAACAACAGTTAGAAAGACTGCTCTTCTCACTGTGAATCTCCCTCACCACAGATATGCTCTTCCACTGAAGCACACTTCTACGGTGTCTGTCAGTACAAAGACTGAATGTACTAAATTAACATTCAATATGCACACAAAATCAATAAACGTTCGATGATATAAACACAAAAGGCTTTCTGCAATTGATGTACTAAATTTTGACACAAAATTTTGTTGCAAAATAATTTTTAAAAGATTTTTCGGTGGTTTGATTCTCAGAGCTCTGACAGTAAACTGTCTCCAGCCTTCCACTACACACACTATGTTGAACTGACACTGTGCAAGACAGTATAGAGCCCTTGTGACCTACCATCCCATGAATCACTGCAAAATTACCTTAAAGAGCAATAAAAGGCAAAATTAATGTGAAGTCCATTGGAATCAATGGAACTTTGCATTAAAATTAAAGGTGAAGCAATAAAAAGGTGAAGTTAACGTGAAATCCATTGTAATCAATGGAACTTCCCATTAAAATTAAAGGTGAAGTTATATGGTTCGTGTTGCAGAGTACTACGTGATTTCACGCTGTATGTGAAGTACTCCACATAGCAAAGTTTAGGATTTCACCACCACTACATGAAAATGGTCACAAGGAGAAGATTTTGAAATCTTAACAACCTACAAGAAAAGTACAAACACATGTATAGATTTTCCAGAAATTCTACTGGAAAACAAATTTAAGGTTATGTAGAAACACAAGAACTGGGAGATATAAATAAGGACATCACATCAGATGCCTCAACAGTGTTAGCAGCATCAATCCAGCCTCAACTCTCCTCAGAGATGGAGGAAGACATGGCAGACAGGAAAATAGCTGAACAAAAAGAACAGATCTGGATCTAGAATGGAGTAAGTGAATATATAGAAACATAGAGAAACAGAAACATAGACTTTGACAGCAGATAAGGACCGCTTGGCCCACCTAGTATGCCCATTTCCTATCTAGAGGATAAGCTGCAGATCCTATTTAACCAACAGCCTATTTCTTCCTACCCCACAAAATTGCCTTATGTCTGCCCCATGCATTCTTGAATTCTCCACAGTTTTAGACCCACAACCTCCTCAGAAAGGCTGTTCCATGCGTCCACCACCTTCTCTGTGAAAAAATACTTCCTCACATTGCCCCTGAGCTGTCCTCCCTCTATCTTCAAATTGTGTCCCTTGTTCTTGCACATCTCTTTTTCTGAAAGATGCTACCCTCTTGGACTTTGTTGATTCCACTGAGGTACTTAAAGATTTCTATCATGTCCCTCCTCCTCCTTTCCTCAAGGGTATACATATTAAGCTCCTTTAGCCTCTCCTCGAATGGCTTCTCTTGCAGACCCTGCACCATTTTAGTTGCCCTCCTCTGAACTGCCTCCATCCTGTCCTTGTGGAGATGGGGTCTTCAGAACTGGATGCAGTACTTCAGATGGGGTCTCACCAACTGTCTGTAGAGGGGATAACAACTTCCTGTTTTCTGCTGGTAATGCCTCTCCTGCACATCCCAGTATCCCCCAGCCCTCCTACTGCCTTCTCACATTGCTTGCCAACCTTAAGGTCATCTGATATGATTACCCCCAGGTCCCTTTCCATTGTTGTTGTTGTTACTGCCTCCCTCCATTGTGTAATCTTCCCCTGGGTTTTGTTTCCCAGGTGCATTACTTTGCACTTCTTGCATTGAATCCAAGCTGCCATACTTTCCATGCTCCTTGTGTATCAACCCTGTTGCAGATCTTTGTGTCATCTGCAAGAGGCATACTTTTCCTTCCAGTCCCTTTGCAATGTCACTTATAAAGACAATAAAAAGGACTGGACCCAGTATTGAACTCCCATGTACCCCACTAGTAACCCTCTTTCTTCAGAGTGGACTCCATTTACAATTACCTTCTGTGTCCTGTTGTTCAGCCAATGTTTTACCCAGGCTACCACCCTGGGACACACTCCAAGGCTGGTTAATTTGACTACTAATCTTTGTGTGGAACTGTGTCAAATGCCTTGCTAAAGTCTAGGTAGACCATGTCTACAGCCATTCCCTGGTCTACTACTTTGGTCACCCAGTCAAAGAAATCAATTAGATCTGTCTGACATGACCTTCCACTGTGAACCCATGCTGCCTTGGGTCCTGTGCCCCACTGGCCTCTAGGTACTCAACAATTATTTCCTTCAGAAGTGATTCCATCACTTTCCTACCACAGAGGTCAAACTGACAGGTCTGTAGTTTCCTGCCTCTGTCTTGCTCCCACTTTTGTGAAGGGCATTCACATCAGCCTTCTTCCAGTCCTCAGGTACCACACCATCCTCCCATGATTTGTTATAAAGGGTAGTCAGTGGTGTCACTAGTTCTTTGCTTAATTCTTTTAGAATTCTGGGGTGAATTCCTTCTGGCCCCATTGCTTTGTCCACCTTCAGTTTTAGGAGTTCTTTCAGAACCCTTTCTTCTGTGAAAGGACTGGGATCGACCACCCCTCCTGAGTGCTTCTGTTAATTGGATTAGGCACCTCCCCTTCCTCTTTTGTGAATACTGAACAGAAATATTCATTCAGTATCCCTGCTTTTTCACTGTCACTCTCCGCCACCCACCATCCATTCTATTCAGCCTCACTATCACTCCCTTTGTCTTTCTACGCCCCTAATATACCTATAAAAGGTTTTTATCCCATATGCTGTAACATGTAATTTCTAGTCCTCACTTGTACCAGGGATGAAACCACAAAAGGGCTAACCATTAAACTGGTCACACTAAACAAAAATAATCTAAAAGAGTCAAAAGATGTATGATATCTCCATGAAAATACCTCTTCTGCCACTTAAGGAAAATAAGCATCTAATCATCGGAGGAGCCACAGTTTAATGGACAGACTTAGAATCCCTGGGAATATCGTACCTGGGGACACAGTAGACCTCGGCTACCTTATAGCCTTCTGTCAGTTACAAATGGAATATGCACTTCCCATAGGGATCACTGGAAGTATCTACAACTCTGGCACACCCTGTCCCACCTCATCATCCCCTGGTACAAAATAGATAGTACCACCACCAACCCCACCCCCTAAAAAACTGCTGCTTGACGTAAAACCAGTACACATCAAAACTAGTGATATATATATATATATATATATATATTCCATATACTTTCCTTCAACCAGACCCCACAGAACAGCCAATAGTGAAGTGGAGAGCAGAAAGTGGATATGAGGTGTCACAGGCAGACTAAAAACAGTCCTGGAAGACACAATCACAGATATCAGAGGCTCCAAAATCACTTTACTCAGTTCCAAATATTCCGTAGATGGCACAGAACACCACAAAACTGCATGCCTTGTCCACCTTCATCATCCAGCTGTTGGAGATACGGGTAAGTAGCAGGTATGCTCACGATTTTTCTCTGATTATGCCCAGGTATAATGGGCGCCTAGTCAGAAGTGGAAAAGCATGCTCCACTGTAATCAGACAAGAGATTAAGTTGGATTCCACACTGGTAATGTTTATATTGTAATGGGCCAGGTGTCAGAATCACATCACCCAAACTGCTGATTAACAGAACACTCAGGATGGCAAAGAGAATCCTCTGAGGTACTGGAAGCAGCAGACACCATCCCCAATAGCAGGATAGCTGGTAGAACTAGGCAAATATGCCAGCTATCAGAGGATACAATTTGCAATCACAGGAAACACAGAGGGTACTAGGAATATGCTGGGGGGAGATACCTCACCTCACAATTCTGTACCATACACAGGAAGGATCTATGATGCATAGCGACACCAATAGTTCAATCCCAGGTTACATCGACAACACTATGTTGACAGCAAATCACGGTCGGCATTGTGCCGTCAGAATTTAAAGGTTTTTTTGGGCTATACCCCACAACTCTGTGACTTATTATAATCAGCTCTGGAGCTGATTCATGGAAGGTGCAACACCAGTGGAAAGCAGTGCTGGTTCTTGTGGACTTTACAGTGATCTGTCAATCTTGTCGGTAATAACAAGATCACTGTAAAGTTGTTGCTGTGGCATCGCATACCCCACAGGAAGTCACTCGCCCAAGCATTGAAACCTAGATAATAAAATCATGAGACTTCTAGTAGCACCAAACTGAGACATTTAAACAATAACATAACATAAACATATCATCAGACAGTACTGGGATATGTTCACACCCAGAGCTATAGTCTAAGGATAAACAGTAAGACAAAATAATACTATCCTCACATCTTTGTCATATTTGGGACTACAAAGAGCAATGTTGATAGTAAAATGTTTAGAAATTGAATGTAAGATTACTTACAAAATAGTTCTGAGCCATACAATAATTCTTTTAAAAATTACATTGACAATGTAGCAATATAGTGCTAGCTCTAACACACAATTTCAAGCCCTGCAATGTACTCACAAGTGCTTGTATATTAGTCGCAAATGGGATGATAGTTGCAAAGGGTGGAACACTGCATGGACTATGAATGGAGTAACTGTCAAATAAAAAAGTTCAGTGTTTACATGCTGCCTACCGACTTACACTATACTGCTCTGTCTGAGACAATTCCTTCAAATTACGACAGGCATGTGATGAACACTTTATATGGCAAACTCTAATGTAGATCAGGTGGAAGGTGAACAGATTAATTTTGGAGTTGCCATTGACATCATGACTGCTGTGATGTCACAGCAGGAGCCATCAGCATCATTGATCAGCTTTATGGTCAGTAAAATGATTGTGTGCATAAACTTGAATAATGCCTAATTAAAACAGAAACAAGCATTTGTCAATGTCAAATGTTGTTGCGCTGGCATTGGCTTTGGTAGTGCAGTGTGGAAACCATTTTGGTCAGGATGTGAAAATGACAGCTGTACAGTTCATAGGAAGGAAAAAATCCCAGTGTTGAAAATGTGGCATGTAAATATAGCAAATTTGCGAAGTTACAAGGATGTGTGGGAAATGTGCAATGCATGCTTGTAAAACAGTCATTTTATGAGCATTCGGCACCAAATTTTCAGCATAGGCATTTTAGCACCTCTGCTCATGTACAGTGTCACTGTTATTTCCTCAAACTGTCCCAAAGAGTGATTTCACACAGCGACCATGCTATTCTGCGCCAGTAGTGTGAAAACACACTTTGGGCAGGATATGTGAAATGACAGCTGTACTGTTCATCAAGAGGTGTGTAAAATTGCCAATGGTGAAAATCCAGGTGGAAATATTACAAATTCACGACTCAAAAATGTGTGCAATCTGCCAATGCATGCTCGTAACACAGTCATTTTATGGAGTATCATCACCAAAATTTCAACATAGGCATTTTAGGACCTCTGCTCATTAACTGTGTCACTGTCATTTTCATAATCTGGCCCAAACACTGATTTCCACAGCAACCATGCTATTGTGCCGGAAGTGCAGAAACACATTTCGGCAGGATATGGACAATGCCAGCTGTACTGTTCACAAGGAAGTGTACAAGAATGACAATGTTGAAAATCTGGCGTGAAATATTGCGAATTATGAAATTATGAACCTACAAACCAACTACATGATACTTGCGCTCGTAAAACAGTCATTTTGGGGATTTTTCCACCAATTTGCAACATAGGCTTTTTGAGAGGCCACCTCATGAACACTGTCACTGTTGTTTTGTTAATCAGTTCTGAAAGGTGATTCTGTGCAGTGACTGCGAAATCACCTTCAAGGCCGATTATCACCATGACAGTGATAGAATTCATGAAGAGGGGTCCTAAAAACCCCATGTTGAAAATTTGTTGCCAAAATTAAAAAATGCCCGAGATATGCATTAAAGTTGGAAAAACTCTATTCATTCCTTTATACAGCTTACCAGCATTTCCTCAGTTGCAGTAGGCTTTGAAGAGTGCTGACATGTTCCCGGTCCACAAGATCGTCGCGCGGACTCCAGAGGTAAGTATGGGATGGGGTGGTGTGGAGAGAGGGGGTGCACAGTGGGTTGGTGCGGTGAGGAGGGGCCAGGAGACTCCCGAGGGACTGTTTCTGTCTTTACAGGAAAAAATAAATAAAAGACATCAGGGACCATTTTCATTTTAATAGGTGCTTTGGCACGCTGGGATGGATCAGCATGCCACCTGAGTGTGTGGGTGGGTGGATGCTTTAGCCGATGGGGATTGGGCACCCCATTGGCAAACATGGAAAGAGAGCTGCAGGAACTGAGGGGATTGGGCACCCTCAGCAATCAAAAAATGGAAGGGGGACCACATTATGCTGACGAGTGGGCTCCCCGTCGGCAAACTTCAAAGGAGGATACATGCTGACGGGATTGGGCACCCCATCAGCAAGAGAAACTGTTGGGGGCATGATGCGAGGGGAATCGCACCTCGGCAATCAAAAAGTGTTGAATGTCAATGCCGAAGGGTTAAGTACCCCGTCAGCACACAATAAGGGAGGATTGATAGGCAACAGCGGCAGTCACTGCAACCATGTTGCCTGCACGTAGGGGAGGCATGCTGTGGTCATGATGCATGAGGCTTCGCTCTCATTGCAGTGGACCTTTTCAGAAGTTGTCACCTCATTAACCAGGCAGGGTGTCGGCCCTGCTGCTGACTGATTGGGGAATGTGGGACGCACTACTGGTGCATGCCTTGCATTCGCCCAACAGCGACCGCCGCCCAAATCTCCACTGCTGCAAGATGTTGGCTGTGCAAGCGCACCAACATAAAAATTAATAGACACACACAATGGTTCACATTAAAATGTTATTGTAAAATTTCAAATTCAGCAAATTATGAGTGAAAACAGGTTACTATCAAACATATTGTAAAAAAAAAGACAAAGGCGCTGCGTCAGCATGTGGTCTAAAAGCAAAACAAAATGGTTATATTAAATGCCGCTGAAAATAGAAAATAGAGTTAAAATCTACGTTTCGACCTTAGGTCTTCTTCAGGAAATATCTAAAGAGAAAAACAAGTTAGTGTCAAACTATCAAACATATTTGCCATTGTTCTTGAACTGTGTGATCATGACTTTCACCTCTCGATCCCCATTCAGTCCTCTGTGCATGAAGTACTTTAACCCGCCTGACTCTTTCATTTTCCCCATTACCATTCAACAGCATAGAAACTGTAATGTGCTTACTGTACATTAACTCCAGCCTGAATCCCATGGGCATGCTTCTTAATGCTAAAAACCTGATTTTTCAAATGTAAATATCTTAAAGAATACAACACTCCCAAACATCAAACCCCGCTAGTTAATCCTTCTCCACAAACCTACACAAACCATACAGAATTCCTATTTTGTTTTCAAACTCTACTTTATGGCACCGACCCACTGGGCATCTCGGTGCCCACATGACTCTCTGCCCTTCTATTCCCCACCGTGACACACTACCACCAATTTCCCTCCTGAGAGAGACTTCCAGCACCCTGGATCACTCCCCAGGCAGGCCCACCACTCCTACCTTGGCAATGTTTTCTAGGATTAGAAGGTCCATCTCGCCTCGAAGTCGGCTATGGGTCCTTGGTGTGTGCATCCGTGTTGGGGATGTGAGGGAGGTCCCTGAGGCCCTCATCACCTCCTCAGTGTGACAGGGTATTTTGGTTAGTCTGTCCCCTGCAGAGCCAGGTTGGCAAGGCAATGTGGTGCTGTGGCTCTGCCCTCAAGCATACGCTGCATTGCTACATTTGGCAATGTCTAGCCACTGCCAGAGGTCTCTCCCGGAAGAGAAAGCAGTCCTCCAGATGCTCGATCTCTTCCCTTCCCCCTACTAACCCCAGCAGCCTGGGCTTGCTTCTGAACCCAGATTGCCAGCATGGCATGAGGTGTGGCATCCAGTGCCTCGAGCCTCAGTGCCACCAGGCTGGCTAAAATTCTATTTAAGGATTTATAGTTTTTCTCTAGATAAGAACAAAATGTAACAAATAAAACTAATTGAAATCCTATACAAAACAAATTTATTTGCACTTTAATATCTCTTACAATACTGAACTGATTTACATGAAACTTTCAGAGATTGTAGAGTCTGTCATACACAATGAATCCATTGAGCTTCATGTAAATCTGTAAAACCATCTTTCTACAAGCAACAAACAAAATATCAGATTTAGCATACAAGTCACCATTGACCCTAGCTATGGGGTGCTACCTCACCCCTATAAGGATGTTTACCAGATATCTTTTCTTGGCTAATCAAGTATGCCATGGTGTTTACAAGATGTCTCTTGGTTAATCAAGCGTGTCATCTTGTGACTTCTTAGTGTCCAGTACCAAGACGAGAAGCTGGACAATTCTGGCACACTAAGAAATTATGAGATGGTGATTTTGATTACTAACATACTAAAATGCCAGCAGAATAGGTGTAACGGTCTTTCGTGTCTGCTCGTTTGGTCAGCCCCACCCTGGGTGCTGACCTTGCTCCCCTCACCTTCTCTGGCTTCTCCTTCCCAGTTCCGGATATTCTTGCTGCATTGATTTTGCTTCCAGAACCCTTCCCTGTACCTGTCCCACCCCTCTTGAACCCCTCCACTGTCTCTGCCTCCACCAGCCCCCTAGGCAGTGCATTCCATGGCTCCATCACCCTTTCAGTGAAGTAGCACCTCCTCCTTTCTCCCCTGAATCTTCCCCTCCAGCTTCCACCCATGCCCTCTAGTGGCCCCTCCTCCTTCCTTCAAGCACCCTGACTGTTCCTCCCTATTTACCCTCTTCATGTTCCTAAAGACCTCTATCATGTCCCCCAGTCCTTTCTCTCTTCCAATGTGTACATATTTAGCTCTCGAGCCTCTCCTCATAGGTCCTGTCCCCAAGCCCCAAATCATTTTGGTTGCCCTCCTCTGGACCCTTCCAGGAGGTTAATGTCCCTCTTTAAGTGTGGCTCTCCAAAACTGCACGCAGTACTCAGGTCGGCCTCACCAAGCAGTTATACAGAGGGAGTATCACTTCCTCCTTCTAGAGGTGATCCCCAGCGATGCATCCCAGCATCCTGTTGGGCTTGGCTGCTGCCCTCCTACAAGTCTCAGAGTTGTTCATCATGACATCCACCACCACCCCAGGTCCCTCTCAGCCATCAAGACTTGTAGCATTTCCCAGGGTGTACCCTTGGCCGGGTTTCTGGCCCCAGGTGAAGTACCTTGCATTTCCCTGCATTGAACCTCAGCTTCCACTTTCTAGACCATCTTTCCAGAGCCTCCAAGTCCCCTGTAGGGCCACCTCCCTCCTCCCCATCCAGCACCGCCCCAGTTTCGAGTCATCCGTAAAGAGACTCATCTCACTCCTGATTCCTGTCCTTATGTCAGAGATGTAGGCGTTGAACAGAAGGGGCCCAAAGACTGATCCCTATGGGACCCCACTAATGACCCTCCTTGGGATGAGACTATACCACCAACTACGACCCTCTGGGTCCAGTCCTGGAGCCAATTGCCTATCCATCTGATCATCTGGTTCCCACCCCATTTCTCCCAGCTTATCCAACAGGCTCACGTGAGGAACAGAGTCAAATGCCTTGCTGAAGTCTAGAAAGAGGACGTCCACTGGTCTACCCAGGTCCAAGGCACTCATCACCCAGTCATAGAACTCCACCAGGTTTGTCTGACATGATTTCCCGGATGAATCCATGCTGTCTATCGTCCAGGCACCCTGACTTATCCAGGTCCCCCAGCCTCTCCTTGACAATGCCTCCATCACCTTGCCCACCACCGATGTCAGGCTGACAGGCCTGTAGTTCCCTGCCACCTCCCTTGATCCCCCTTGTGGATAGTCACTATATGTGCCACCTTCCAGTCCTGGGGCACCCACCCTGTCCTCAGAGAGATGGTGAAAAGCTCCGCCAGGGTTTCGCCAGGACATCCATAAGTTCCTTCAGCACTCTGGGATGTAATTTATCCAGCCCCAGTGCTTTCCTTCTTGAGGGAGCTGAGGGCTTCCCTCACCTCTCTGCTGTGATTTCCACTTCCGTACCTCTTCTCCTGCTTAGCCCTCCCCTCCTGCCAGTGATGCCTCCCCTCTCCCCAGACCCGCCAATCGGTAAGGGTCCCCCTCCTCAGTATCTCTGTCTCCTCCCATGTATGATGCAGCACTCCATTTTCCTTGGTGGAAACTGGAGGTGAAGTACTCATTTAGTACCTCAGCCTGCTCCCCGGGTCTTGTGCCCATCTCTTCCCTGATTTAATCCTGCTAATCTGCCCCTTCACCTTCGTTTTTCCCCAATGTATCTAAAGAACCCTTGTTCCTCTCCTAATTTCCTTGCCAGGTTCTGCTCCTTCCTTGCCTTAGCCGCCTCACCACCCTAGTGGCCCTTCTAGCCATCAGCTCGTACTCCCTCGATTCCTTTCACTCCTTGAGCACTTGAATTGCTTATAGGCTGCCTTCTTTCCCCGCACCACCTCCTGGACCTCCCTGGTCCACCAGCAGGGTTTTGGGCCCCTACCGCATTCATCTTACTCTTGCACAGGTGCTGGTAGCATCCTGCACCCCTCTGCTGATGATTTCCCACCTACTATCAGCGTCCATGTCTGACCCAATCCCATCCAAATGCTCCTTAGGATCCTTCCCATTTCCTTAAATCCGCCCCTGAAGTCGGTTACTTCCATCTTTGTGCAGCTTTCTACCCTCCTAGGTCCAGGCAGAACCAGACCATGGCGTGGTCACTCCCGCCAATGGGTCCCTTACCTCCAGGCTCCCAATCTGGTCACTGTCTGCCAGGACCACATCCAGTACCCGCCTCCCTGGTCGGTTCCCTCACCTGCTGTTAGGAACGTCTTGAAGACATCCAACAACCTCTGTTCCCGGTCACAGAGGATGTCATAGTCTCCCAGTCTGTTCCTGGCATGTTTAAGTCCCCAACACCACCACCGTTCCTCTGCCCAGTCTGCAGTTTCTCCCAGCATCTGCCACCAGACTGTCCTCCAGCTCCTCCGCCAGGGCAGGGGTCTATACCACTCCTATTTTTACTCTCTTGCCCCACCTTGTTATCAAGGTGACCCAAATCGCCTCCACGGTTCCCTCTGCCTCCTCTACTCCCTATGCCAATGCAGTTTTTGACTATCATTGCTACCCCTCCTCCTTTCCTCCCCTGTCCTTCCTGAACATAGTGTAACCCTCCAGGTTCAGGTCCCAGTCGTGTCCTGCAGTGGCCCAAGTCTCAGTGACCGCCACATCCACTGCTCCCTCAGTTAGCATCGCCTGGAGCTCATGCATTTTATTGCTCAAGCTCCTGGCATTTAGCAGGACTACCCACCCTTTCCCTATAGTTCCATTTCCTGCTCGTGTTCCCATGGGGATTCTGTTTTCCCCTGGTCTGCACTTTGCCAGTCGGCCTTTTCCCACAATCCTCCAGCTCCCCAGGGGTGGAGACATAGTCCTCCTTTATCGGCACCCCTGACAGCCTTTTCTCCCATCCCTCCCCTTCACAAGTTTAAACCCCACTTTTCACCAATGAACCCCTCTATTTTCAACTTAAGGATTCCCTCCTCCAAATTGAGATGGAGTCTATCTCTAGCATACAGCTCCTTATCCTCCCAGGTCTCCCCCAATCCCCCATCAACCCATACCCTCTGGCCTCACACCACTCCCTGAGCCACTGGTTTATCTCCTAATCTTCCTTTTGTGTTCCCCACTAGCCCTTGGCACCGCAGGATTTCTGAGAAGGAAACTGCATCCTATGTCATGACAGACCCTGGCAAGCTCCTGAATCTTGTCTGTATCTCTAGCTCGCTATTTCCTCAATGTCATTTGTACCCAGGTGGACCAGTATGTCCGGGAACCCCCACAACTTTTGCCAGCTGATATACCTCGTGCTTAGCCCTGTGCACTGTTAGTCCAGGAAGCATCTTGTTTTAACTGGCCAGGCTTCTCCCTCCTTATCCCATTTGATACCCTAATCATAGAATCCCTCAACAGGAGCACTTTGACCGCTCCTTTCCTCCATTTCCCCCTTCCATGTCCCTCATCCTTTCTACGGCCCTCCACCCAGCCGGCTCCTTGTTCCTCCTTTATCTGGTGGCACATGCCACCCTCCTTATTACCATGGTCACCCCTCCTCCAAGCCTATGCCTCTCCTCCTCCTGAGTATCCTTCTGTACCTTGCTAATTCCCCCTCGCTGCTTGCGACTTGTCCTTCTCCCCCATCTGCTAAACTAGCCTGGCTCATCCTCCCTTCCTTCCTGTCTCCATTTAGTTCCTCCTTGCTCGTCGTTGCTCCCCTGGCCTAAACCCTCAGCTCCCTTTACTGAATCCTCCTTGTACTTCTGGTCCTTCTCCTTTACCTTTCCTCCCAACTGGTCCTTCTCCTTGTGCTTTCCTCCCCTTCTCCCTGCCCCTCCTGCTCTGATTCACTGCTCCCCATTTTCCTGCATTCCAGGTCCCCCCTGCTCTTCCTGCTATCTGGCCCCTGCCTCCTGCCCCCACTCCCTTTCTGTCTCTAACCACCCCTGTCGTGGCTACATCACCCCTTATCCTGGAGCAGAAGAAGAGATTTGAGCAGTTACTGAGTGTAAGGTCTGATCCACCTCCCGCCTTGCTTCCTTCTGTCCAGCTCTGGCCATCTGCCTACTTCCCTGAGAATGTTGTCCCTCCGTCCCTCCTTTGTGAGGGTCCCCAGTTACCTGCCTGCTTCCTTGGTAGTGTCCTTTTGACCCCATCTGCCAGGGTCCCTATGTGACCCCTGAGTATTCTCCTGCACTCCTTTCCCTATGCCCCGCCCCCAGTGCTTGGTGCAACCCGGGAGATCCCCAGCCCCTTCCCCAACCATACCACCCCTTCCCCAGCTGTCTCCTAATCCCTGCAACCTCCTCCCTAAGCTGTGCCAGCTGGTAGCACACTGGGCAACCACCGAACTTCCAAGCCGGTCCAGTATCATGGCTGCTCACACCCTGTGCACCCACCACCCTCCCAAAGATGCAGGCCCTAATGATGTGTGGTTCCATCCCCTTCCAAATAGGTTTCCTTGGGTGAGCCACCAGGTTCCCCTAGTCCAAGATACACCCTACTGCCAATCAGGTCACCCACTAATCTTAGAGACAGTCCCACTGTACACCAGTAACCCTGTTACTAGGTGCAGTACAACACATTAAACTTATAAGGGAAATGAAGAACTCCCAAACTCCTCTCTCCCAGCCTTTAAATCCAACCCCCAGTGGCTAGAACTACATGAGCTGCACCTGCAGCCTTTTCCTCAATTGCAGGGCAGGTGTTCCCCATAAATTAGCAGAATTCTGGGAGGAGGGTGGGGAGGGCGGTCTTGGGCAGACACCTGACTCCGAGAGAGAGTGTATCAGCCCTGTGTCTACCCTCCAAGCCCAGCAGCCAAAGAACCAGGCCCAAGCAAATCCCACCAAATAGGTTTTAAATCAGAAGAAATAGGCCTCCACCAGCGCAGCCTGTTACACAATGAAACATCCAGAAAATGAGCCCACTTACAGCCACCAAACCAGTTTTCAAACTTCCAGCATCCCCCAAAACAATACCCTGCTAGCCCTTTAGAAGTAAGAAAGAAAAGAACTAACCTTCTACCAAGTAAAATCCACAAGAACCCTATGAAAACAACAAGCAGCAGCTACTGTCCTGGAACACAACTGATCCTGTCCCTTCCAGTTCTTTCTGAGAAGACAAAGCAGCTAACACCTCAAACCTGATTCAGCTCTGCCTCCAGTCAATTGGCTGAGTGAGACCTGGCCAGACCATTAACACCCTTCCCCACTATGCACTAACCTTTGCAGCTAGTGGAGTCAGCAAAAGGAATCAAAATTCAACTCAAAGCCCCCAAAATATGTTTGCTGCCAAAGGAAACAGGTCTCCAATTTAATCAGCTTCACTAACAAACACATCAAAATAGGCTTGAAATTAACAGATATAGGTCTCCAATTCAAATAACCATCTCCAAGCAAATCCCACCAAATAGGTTTTAAATCAGAAGAAATAGGCCTCCACCAGCACAGCCTGTTACACAGTGAAAAATCCACAAAATGAGCCCACTTACAGCCACCAAACCAGTTTTCAAACATCCAGCAGCCCCCAAAACAATACCCTGCTAGCCCCTTAGAAGTAAGAAAGAAAAAACTAACCTTCTACCAAGTAAAATCCACAAGAACCCTGTGAAAACAACAAGCAGCAGCTACTGTCCTGAACACAACTGATCCTGTCCCTTCCAGTTCATTAATAATCAATAATTAGCGAAGAGATATCTGGTAAACACCATTCACATTTTATTAAGCATTTTTAACAACTACAATAACAGCATTTTACCCACAACAAAAAGAGATGCCACTCATCTTGTCAATTTCAGTCAGTTTGCATTTCAGAATTAAAAAAGAAATACCTCAGATGTTTCTCACTAAATATTTGGCAATAAATGCTGAATTACAACCCCCCAGCACCACACCACCCACCAAAAGTGCTTTGATTGGCAGCTGTAAATGAACTCACTTCACAACCAATATGGTAAAGACTTGGTTGGCAAGTTTCCTTCTGAGATCATGGCATTTTGTGATGTCCCTTGTGTTTCTCTGCCATTGACAACATATATTGCACTTTCTCATAGAAACATATACTTTGACAGCAGATAAGGACAGCTTGGCCCACCTAGTCTGCCCATTTCCCTACCTATTGGATAAGCTGCAGATCCTAGTTAACTAACAGCCTACTTCCTCCTTACCCCTCCTACCCCTTTCTACACCCCACTATAATTGCCTTAAGTTGGTTCCATGCATTCTTGAATTCTCCCACTGTTTTGACCCCATGACCTCCTCAGGAAGGCTGTCCCATGCATCCACCACCCTCTCTATGAAAAATACTTCCTAACCTTGCCCTGAGCCATTTCCCTCTATCTTTAAATTGTGCCCACTTGTTCTTGTGCATCACTTTTTCTGAAATATGTTACTCTGTTGGACTTTGTTGATTCCCTTGAGGTACTTTAAGGTTTCTATCATGTTCCCCTCTCCTCCTTTCCTCAAGGGTATACATATTAAGTTCTTTTCATCTCTCTTCGTATGGCTTCTGGTGTAGACCCTGCACCATTCTGGTTGCCCTCCTCAGGACTGCCTCCATCCTGTCTATGTCCTTGCAGAAATGGGGTCTCCAGAACTGCACGCAGTACTCTAGATGGGATCTCACCAACTGTCTGTACAGAGGGATAATACTTCCTACTTTCTACTGGTGATGCCTCTCCTGCGCATCCCAGAATCCCCACAGCCCTCCTTACTGCCTTCTCACATTGCTTGCCTACCTTAAGGTCATCTGATATGAGTACTCAGGTCACTTTCCATTTTGTTGTTGTTAGTACCCTTTCCTCCCATTGTGTACTCTTCCTCTGGGTTTTGTTTTCCAGGTGCATTACATTGCACTTCTTTGCATTGAAACTAAGCTGCCATACTCTTGACCATTGCTTCAACCTTGCCAAGTCTATTGTTTGGTTTAGGTACCTTCTCCTCTTCTTCTTTTCTGAAAATTGAGCAAAGTGTTCATTCAGTATCTCTGCCTTTTCACTGTCATTTTCTGCCCACCTCCCTCCCCTTTATTAAGCCTCAATATCCCTCCCTAGTCTTTCTGTGCTCTCTATTGTATCTATAAAAGATTTTATTCCTTCTTAACTGAGTTGGTTATCTTTCCTCTGTTTGGGCCTTTGCTATCCTGACTGCCTTCCCGCCTCCCTCTGCTTTAACTGATACAGTTCTCTGTCCTGCTCCTTCTGTAATTCCTTATACTTTCTGAATGCTATCTTTTTCTCCCTAATCTTCTTTGAAATCTCTTTTGAGAACCATAGTGTTTTACTTCATTTGCTTTCTTTATTTGCTTCCGCGCAAAGGCTTGTTGCCTCTATGATGGCAGTTTTGATTTTTTCTTTGTTCTTCCACCCTCCTTCCTGCCCATTTGTCAGTGCATTCCTTATGCACTCCCCATTTTACCAAAGACAGCCCTTCTAAAGTCCACTACCCTCACTTTTGTAAGGCTTAACTTCACGGTTGTGTTTATCATGAACCACACTTTGTGGTGGTCCCTTGTTCCCAGATGGCTACCCACTTCTAAATCTGAGATCCTCTCCATCCCTTTGTTGAGAGTACCAGATCAAAGATTGCTCCCTCCTGAGTGGGTTACAACACTAACCGTCTGAGACATTCCCCTGTAGGGCATCGAGAATGACCCTACTCTAGGATCTGCTGCAGTAAATGTGCTCCAGTTAACATCTGGCATACTCAGGTCCTCCATCTAAAATATGTCCTTTTTCTGCCATTCTGAGGATGCCTTCTATCATTTCCTTGTCCAGTTCCTCCCCTGAGAGAGGAGTCAATATACAACCCCTGTGCGGATTGTGGTGCCACTAACTGTTTCCAAGGGAACCCACAGTGCCTCCTCCTCCATGTTTACCCTTTAGTTTTAGCTGGTAATAGTCTGCATCAGAAGTTTCACATTCTCATTAAAGATAAGAATATATATTACCTTTTGGACTCAATGGGAGAGGATTTCAAAGACTCCACAATGGACGTAAGGTACTTGTATCAAACAGTTGTGATGCAACTTGCACCTTGCATCAAACTTTGCAGCATACTCAGTTCAGAAATGTGTTCTATGCCTAAATCAGAAGCTGCTGCATCCTTGTGGTGCTGCACCACCCTTGTGGCCAAGATTAGTACACCATGCTGCAAGGATTCTGCACCATTATGGGGCTGCAAACATCCCTTTCTAAGATGCAAGAAACCCCACCATGGCTGAGCAAGGGCTGAAGATAGACCACTGAAAACCTGGTCTAAGCCCCTTGTACACTGCAGATACTGTGGGGACAAGTAGTTAGGGGGCCATAGTGGGTATTTATGGGAAAGCATAGGCACAAGGTGGCACAGTTCCAGTTGGGGGAAAGGTGGGTGACCATGTCATTGTGGATGCACTCAGTAGGGGTGGCCGATAGCACAATATTGGCATAGACACACAATGGGGAATGGGGATATAGTGACGACAGCACCAGGGTTCCACACAGGCACAGCTCTGGGAACTGCTGGCAGGGCAATGCCAACATGGAGCCATGGCACTATGTGATGCTATACCCCTAGTCTTCATTATGTGTCTGTGCCAATATTGTGCTATATAATCGCATCCTACTGGATAAATCCATAGTGATATGGTCACCGCCACTTCCCCAACTGCAACTGTTCCACCTTGTGCTCTATGCGGCCCCTGTACTCTGCTTGCTAGCCATGTGTGTACCCCAGGTCATCCTGCCACCTCCTTTGTTGTGATGGGGAAGACTGGAACCCTGTGGCATTACCTGTAAGACATCACTTGCTTTGCTGCGCATTTGCAGTTGTGGAAACTCATGATTTCTGGTGCAGGAACCCTGTTCTTTTGGGTATGATACAGGGTCTCTGATGCAGCCAGGATGTGAAACTCCTAGATTTCCACAATGGTGATCTAGCAGGTCTTTGAAAATCCAACCCAATGTCTTCTTTTCCATGGGTACATGACTGTTTACTTACATTTCAGCTTTTGGTTATTTGCACCTTTGTGATTTCTTGTGTGCCCCACTCTTCTGACAATTATGAGATAAGAACACTGAAAGTTTGGCTGCAGATTGTGAGTTACACACCTACATTATTTATTTTAAGTGTTTTGAAAATTATTTTCCTCAAAGTACAATATTCTTTCTCCACTGTGAACTGCTAGTGTATTTGGGAGTTGCTTACAGCTAAAAGTGACAGGAAGGAGAAACATCAAGGCACAATGAACAAAAGGAAAACTCAGTCTCAAAGGTCATAACTGATACTGACAATTTATCAGGATGACAGCTGATAATGTATATGTGTGTTAAGAATGTTTTTCAGCGCGGTTTATACTCTTCATTTTTAAAATGAATGAGCCAGCTTGTTTCAAAAACATTTGAATTTTGTTTCAAACAGTGACATATGTATAGGCTGTGGCACATGAAGGAAGCCCTCTTGACTGTATAAGAGGTATTTGATGCTGCAGCCTGTCCTATTCTAGTTGAACTCAGTAACAAAGAAAAACAAGAACGGTTTTATATAATTAATAAACCATGACAGGGTATACATTATTAGGATTTAATGCATGGTCAGGTGATTTCTCTTAACCAATTAAATTTCTAGATTTTTCTTGCCATTCTATAATAGTATTTAAACAGGGCTGTGAACATGCTGAACATGGACATGTATGTTGGTAGTATTGTCAACGCGGCAGAAACTGAAGCATGGTGAACTACTGAACTGTACATTCACTTTTATCAGGAGTGGTTAGTTTTATATACCAAACCTCACTGCATTAATAAAACTAAATGAAAATCAACTTTTTGTTCATTTTAGGAAAAGTAGCAAGGTTGGTAGGTTGTGTTTAGCTTCTTTGGTCTATCTTACTGTCTAAATATGCTGAAATGAGCAAATATGTTGTCCTACCTTGCGGACTATAAATGTTTATTATCAATTGCTGACACAAATGCTGTTGTTGTTTTTTCATATTTACAGTTTAACTGTATATTATAGCTTGCTCCTATCCTCATGTATTGACAGGAATTACGTTATTCTTTCACTCGTGAATGGTCAATTACTGATACAATGGGAAGAGTGCCAATTCAACAAAAGTTACCAGCAGCACATAAAAAAGCCAATTATCCTCTTCACCTCATTTATCTGTAGTGATTAGGGAGCTGGTGAGTTTTGATGATTTCCTTACTGCTGTTACATTCTTTCATTCCTTGAATTCAACCTTCATCATCCTTTTCAACCCCCACCTACCACCAGCATCACTGCTAACTCACAACAGCACATTGTAACCCCATTGTCATGATTATTTCAGATGGCAGATACAGGGTGGGCACTACATTAAGCAATGAGGTATATAACAATCTCTGACTCAAAACTGGTATTTCTATTGCAGCGGTTTGCCAGTTCTCAATATATTACTACTACATGTAACACCCTTGTTACCCGGGGTTACTAGAATCCCAGTAAGACCTAGTGGTAGGCAGGGAAGGTAGCTTGTGAAACTCCAGTTAAATGGGTTTCACACTGTCTCACTCTGTTCTCAGTCTCAGCTGAGACTGAGGATGACATCACCAATAGAATTTTCGCAGCTGCATGAGCCACATTGGAATCTGCAGCAAAGGGAGTTAGATGGAACGTTGGGAGTTTTCAAAGGAGGGTTCAGTTTGTCTTCAGTAAGTGAAGAGAGAGTCTGCAGTTTGGCTTGAAGGAGTGAAGTTGTACTCAAGTGGTGGAGACCGCTGTTCAGGGTCTCAGTGCCCCTCCCTTCCCCTGGGGATGTAAAGATTCCAGCAGATTCCTGGGGCAACTCCTTAATTCTGCTAAGTGGAAGAAAAGCTGCCTGTTTAGTCCAACATTTATTTTGGAAGATGGAAGATTTGTGAGTCGCCTGTGGGACACTTGCAACTAAAGGGTGAGTGTCTGCTCTGGCTAAAAGGGCAAATTGTTTTCACCCTGGTATTGTGTGAAAATCTAGGGATTGAGCTACATATTGGAAGCCTAGAGAAATGGGCCAAGCAAGTAAAGTAGTGTCAAATCCTAGAGTGTTGTGTGATGCAAATAATATGTAGAGGAGATGTGACAGATGTCTACCTCTAATCTACATTTAGAAGTTCAGCAAAGAATGGTTCAGTTTTCCCAGGAAATGGCCGGGTATGGGCTGTGGGAGCTGGAGGTGGGTGGCCCCCATCTTTGGTGACCAGGTCCACTCTCACAGATTTCTTCTGTGGTTTCTACTTTGCCTCATGCACTTGGCCAGTGATGGGGAAGTACCCAGATGTGGGATTGTAAGGAAAATTCTCTCTAGGAGTCACAGACTCTAGTGTGTGTGGGATGCCACGATAAGGAAAAATTCTCTAGGAGTAGCAGACTCTAGGTGGTGTGGGGAGCCACGACAGGATAATTGGTTCATTCTTCCAATGGACCACGGATCAAGTGGCGGCAGGGGCGGGCCAGTGGGGAAAACCCAAGTGTGTACAAGTCGGGCTGTGTACCCAAAGCTGTGTGTGCAAGTCCAGGCTGTGTGCCTGATGGGTTCAGAGCCTGAGGGCTGAAATGGTGATAAAGTGTTCTGTAGTCTCTAATCTGCATTACCAGGAAATGTAGCCCCATGGGGTCCGTCTATGCTTTGTTTGTTCAGCTAGTATGTGAATAAAAGCCACACTGAAGAATCCCATTCCTGGTTCTGGACATTACAGTCATTGCTTCCTGTGTTCGGATTTACTTGGGTGCCCCTTGTGCAGAGTAGCCAAACCTAGGTCCCCTGTGCTCAAGTAACTCATCCTCCCGAACCCAGTCCCTCCAGGTACTGCTGTCAGCTTCAACAGCATGCCACCTGTTGTTTTGCTAGAAAGGCGGGGTGAGGGTTACAAAATGGAGGCACCACTTTGGATTTTGTTCAGGGAGGAAGGTGGTTGGGCATGGGGCTAGCATTTTGGCTATCTGGCAGTGGGTAGCCCAAAAGCTGAATCAATTTCCTAGTGTGTTGCTGTGTGCTGTGAATCTTGTGCTGCTGTTTAAAATGCCAGCTGTTTACCAAGGAGCAGTAAAGCTAAAGAGTGTGCCCTTGTCCTGCATCAAATTGTTTACAGCATTTTGCCTGCTTTTAAAATGAACTGATGTGAAGAAAAGTGTGGAAGACTAGGGGTAGCAACAGGAAAATTGTGCCCTGAACATTTGAAATGCTTTTAAAATGAACTGTTGTGAAGAAAAGTGTGGAAGACTAGGGTAGCAACAGGAACATTGTGCCCTGGACGTTGGAAATGCTTTTGAAATGTCTGAGATACTGCAGAGTAAATGGCTATGTTAAATGGCTGAAATGGGCTCCCATCGTGGAGTCAGTTGAAAAGAAAAAGTTGCATTCTGCAGTTTAAATTTGCCTGCTCAATGATCGCTTGAGGAGAAGAGCCCTCATGAGGAAGAAGAGCTCATTTGCATGGCGTCATGTGGTTGGTCAGGCTGCAATCAGTCCCGCCCTCAGCCAGCTCTACAGAGACTGCCCCAGCATTCGAGAGGGATGAGAGTGGAGTGCGGTACTAGCAGTGGAGGAGGTCATGGAGTGTTAAACTCATTATAAACAGTTTAAAAATAGACTATTTAGTTTAAAATCAGGCTCAACCTGCTAATCGATCGTTAGAATTGCAAGTTTGGTGGTTAAAAGACAATCGCTAGGACTGCCCGCCCATTTCTGTTCTGAGGCTCTTAGAACTGGCTGCAGGCCGTTTTTCCCATTGCAGAAAATTGCTACTGATAACAGTAAGTAACCATCTTAAAACTGCTCAAACAGTGATTTTTCAGACCCTATGCCATATAAATGTGTGTGCAGCAGTGTAGTCACTTGCAAGTAACAACTGTGTTAAGTCCTACCAGCAAGTGCAAGTCTGTTAAGCCATTGACTGTGTGCATAGTAAAGAATTTAGCCTCAGTTTAAAGTCTGCAGCCAGAGAGAGACTGGGTTGTAGCAAAGTGCAGCACTAGAAATACAGGCAATCCTGTGCTAAAACCTGAAGCTTTAAGGACTGTGAATCAAATGAATGTTACCAGCATGTAAAATGTCTGTGGAAAATCCTGTAAATGCATTTCAAGCAAGAACAGAACAAGTTGTGCAGTTTGAGCAAAAGTTATCAGTAGTTTGTGTAAATTGGGTGCGCGGTAGCTTGACACAGATTCTAAATGTTGATGCACTGGGAGTGCTGCCGCCTCGATTACAGGGTGGGGTAGTAAAGTAAACACTGCAGTAGGGAGCCATTTTACAACTAGAGAGTGTGTTCAATAAAGTGGGACTTTCAGTTACAGTGAACTTTTGTTTATTTTTCTGCAGTTATGGCCTCAGGACCAGCTCATTACCGGATCATGCCTGGGTTGCAGTAACAGCAGCAGTAAATAGACTGAGACATTGAAAGTGGTGCTATGGAGGGCAACTGCCTCCTCAGGTGGCGATTCCTAATTATCCAGTGTGTGTATGTCAAATATGCTTGGGAGCTGGAAGGGACGTCTTCATGATTCCTCACTGTGCTGGATGCCTAGAAAAATATGGCTTGTATAAAGCGCCTCCAATCTGTTTGGCCCCCACATGGACAAAAATTTGGGAATCTGCAGTTGGCAGCACACAGCACTGGGCGGAGCCTGTGGATCTACACCTCGGGGAGGCACAAAGCTAGAGGGTGCAGAGTTAGAGACAGAACCAGAAGTTGAAGTTTGAGATGCTGGACCCCAGAAGGAAAGTTCGGATAAAGTATCAATAGACCACTGGAGGGGGCCTAGCCCAAGTCTCTTAGGTGAAGATGAGATGCGGAGGCCTTTGAGTGGGAGGTGTCGACCTCCGCACTTAGTGATGAGTGGATAGTCTCAGGAGTGAGAATGACTGCTCACTCCTGGGCTCAGATCCTCAGTGAAGAGGAAGATGAGGGGGAACCTATGTGGCCTTGTGAAAAGGAACGGTACACAGCCTCAAGATCTTGCCTCGGAGGAATGTATGGAAGAAAGTGGTGATGCCACTGCCCTGGCTTTACAGGAAGAAGAAGTCAGGGATCCGCTTCTAATTTCTTAAGGATGCGTAGCTGGCAGAACCAGGACTGGCCACCCCTAAGCCAGGCCAGCGGTCTCAGATTGACCAAAGCAAGTAAAGAGGAGAGACTGGTTCTTAGAAAGGCAAATGAGATCTATGGTATGACCTTTCCTACCTTTCCTCGAAAAGTCAGGGAAGAGATTGAGAACTGCAGGAAATCCTGGATCTGGGACAAAGCAATGAAAAGTGTGCATCCTGGGGCCAACCAGCATGTAAAGAATAGACTGTTCCACGAAAAGTATACCCAGTGGAAGAGAGGCAGGACACTGTTTATAGACAGAGTGAGAATAGTGGATGGAGAGGGACTTGAAATCTCCCACTGTGTGAATTATGTGCACCCAGACGGGTAATAATTCAAGCTTCTGACCCCCGGTACTATTGGCCTCAGTGTAAAGGCCTCGCAGCAAATGTGCCCATGCCTACAAAATGGAGAGCTGAGCAGTGGTAGTCAATACTGCCACAC
Source organism: Neoceratodus forsteri (assembly GCA_016271365.2). Lineage (NCBI taxonomy): Eukaryota > Metazoa > Chordata > Ceratodontiformes > Ceratodontidae > Neoceratodus > Neoceratodus forsteri. Next base: position 954,706,738 of record CM028134.1, read on the forward strand.
CAGACTGTGAAGTGCCTTTATTGATTCGCCAATATGAATATCCAGGACTCAGGTGCCCCACATTCATCAGTCTACAGTGTACTGGCCTTTCCAGCATCCACCGACTGGCCCAGCAGATGACTTCAGATCCAGAGAGGACACCATCCCAGTTGTATCCTGTTCATCGCCTGGTAATCGGATGACGCCAGACCAGCTGTTTTCTTTTGTTCCTGTTCTAGGTTCCATCTCCAGAGATGACATCTTCCCAGCTGTTCCCAGATGTGCCTCCTGTAGTCCCGGAATGTCCACCCAGCTGTATTGGAAGAAATGCTGCCAGGAGAGTCTTCCGTCAGAGGTGCAGTGGTGCCAAATCTCATGACTACAAGTGGCTGGTAAGTCCGAACTTTCTATCTTTATGACATTGCAGTACACACCCTACACTAACAGACTTCAAAATGTGTGAACTGTCTTCAAAGACTCTCCTTCGGGACTTTGGCCTGTTAGAACTGTGCTTCACGGGCTCCGCCCAGGAGAAACTCTTTATTGGACTAGCCTTGGGCATTGTGGTCACTAGTTGGGACTTTTAGGGCACTCCATCCCCCAAAATGTGTATTGTAAATAATGTCATTGTTTTCTAATGTAAATACGTTTTCTACCTTTTCTAAAAATCTTTTTGGGATTTTCAGTGTTCTGATGGTAGGGGTCTAGGTAGTCTGTGTATGCAGATTAGAATGTGTTTTGTCTTTCTTTTCTTACAGGTGTTCCTGGGAAGACAGAAGAGAAGACAAGAAGAGGAGGAGGGCTCATCAGAGTTCCTCATCAGTGCTTTAGTGTGTTTAGAAATTTAAAGTACTGTGGTGTTATTGTTGTTATTGCAGTGTTAACTCCTTTCCTTCCACAGGTGTGGTTGTGGGGGTAGGGAGGAGGCAGTAATCTGGTATTTTAATGGTGTGTGGTTGCAGGTTGACCAAGGTGGGGAGGTCCCGGGTTGTTTTCATTTTGGGGTATTCAGTTAAAGGCAGATAGGTTTTCCCTAGAGGGTTAGGGGATAGACAGACTGTGGCCCTGACCTGCAGTAGGGACCGCAGTGCTGATCTATCAGGGCTATGCTCTGGATGGTTCTACCAGAGCCACTAGGTGTCCATAGTAAGTGGATAGTGTAAAGGCTGATATGTCAGCTCAAGGCCTCTAGGCCCTTAGTGTTGCCTGCCAGTGCTTGCGCATGGTAGGAGAGGGCCTGATCACCCCCCTCTGCAGGTAGCACATAGGTGGGATGGCCTAAGGCTGGTAAATAATGACTGCAGATAGTCATTTTCCTGGTCAGGCAAGTGTAACCCCTTGTTACCCGGGTTACTAGAATCCCAGTAAGACCTAGTGGTAGGCAGGAAGGCAGCTTGTGAAACTCCAGTTAAACGGGTTTCACACTGTCTCACTCTGTTCTCAGTCTCAGCTGAGACTGAGGGATGACATCACCAACAGAATTTTCGCGAGCTGCATAAGCCACATTGGAATCTGCAGCAAAGGGAGTTAGATGGAACGTTGGGAGTTTTCAAAGGAGGGTTCAGTTTGTCTTCAGTAAGTGAAGAGAGAGAGTCTGCAGTTTGGCTTGAAGGAGTGAAGTTGTACTCAAGTGGTGGAGACCGCTGTTCTGGTCTCAGTGCCCCCTCCGGGGATTAAAGATTCCCAGCGATTCCTGGGGCAATCCCCTTAATTCTGCTAAGTGGAAGAAAAGCTGCCTGTTTAGTCCAACATTTATTTTGGAAGATGGAAGATTTGTGAGTCGCCTGTGGGGCACTTGCAACTAAAGGGTGAGTGTCTGCTCTGGCTAAAGGGCAAATTGTTTTCTTCACCCTGGTACTTGTGTGAAAATCTAGGGATTGAGCTACATATTTGGAAGCCTAGAGAAATGGGCCAAGCAAGTAAAGTAGTGTCAAATCCTAGAGTGTTGTGTGATGCAAATAATATGTAGAGGATATGTGCAGACGCTCACCTTTTAATCTACATTTAGAAGTTCAGCAAAGGAATGATTCCGCTTTCCCAGGAAATGGCCGGGTATGGGCTGTGGAGCTGGATGTGGGTGGCCCCCATCTTTAGTGACCAGGTCCACCTCTACGGATTTCTTCTGTGGTTTCTACTTTGCCTCATGCACTTGGCCAGTGATGGGGAAGTACCCAGATGTGGGATTGTAAGGAAAATTCTCTCTAGGAGTCACAGACTCTAGTGTGGTGTGGGAGCCACGATAAGGAAAAATTCTCCTAGGAGTCGCAGACTCTAGGTGGTGTGGGGAGCCACGACAAGGAAAAATTCTCTCTAGGAGTCGCAGACTGTAGGTGGTGCAGGGATCCACAACAGGATAATTGGTTCATTCTTCCAATGGACCGCGGATCAAGTAGCCGGCAGAAGCCGGGCCAGTAGGGAAAACCCAAGTGTTGCAAGTCGGGCTGTGACCCAAAGCTGCGTGCAAGTCCGGGCTGTGTGCCTCAGGGTTCAGGGCCTGAGGGCTGAAAATGGTGATCAAGTGTTCTGTAGTCTCTAATCTGCATTATCAGGAAATGTAGCCCCATGGGGTTCGCTCTATGCTTTGTTTGTTCAGCTAGTATGTGAATAAAAGCCACACTGAAGAATCCCATTCCTGGTTCTGGACATTACAGTAATTGCTTCCTGTGTTCGGATTTACTTGGTTGCCCCTGTGCAGAGTAGCCAAACCTAGGTCCCCCTGTGCTGAGTAACCTCATCCTCCCAGACCCAGTCCCACCAGGTACTGCTGTCAGCTCAACAGCATGCCCCTGTCGCTTTGCTAGAAAGGCAGGGGTGAGGGTTATACAGCATTTCTATTCTGTAACAATATGGTGCTTTGTACAAGTTCAAAATTTCTTATCCCATTATATTTCATATTCTTAAAACATGTTTCTAAATATCACCTAAAAATGCATATTTAGTCTGATGAAGAACCAAGCAATTGCAATAGGATTGACGAGCTAGCGATTTCAGAAGCATCTTCCATTTGTCGGGATGTGAAACTTAATTTTATTCAACTCTTAGAATATGACTTTACAGTGTATGACAGCCTTTAACTTTTAAAATTCAAGAGTCACAGTGAGAGTTATCTACTGGCTTTCACGCTCGAGGTTTGTGAAATGTGTGTGTGTGGTGTGTGTGTGTAAAAACACTGAATCAATGATCATTTAAAAAAACGAATGTAGTGCTATGCAATGCTAATGCACTTCATCCAGCCCTGCAATGATCCATAAGTGCCTATATATCAATCCCAAATTGGTTGAGAGTGGTACAGGGTTGAACACTTTGAATGGAGTAACTAGCAAATTCAAAAAGTTCAGCATTTAGGTGCTGCCTGATGACTTACTTTATACTGTACTGTCTGAGACAATTCTCTAATAACCTACACAAGCATGTAATAACTGCTTTATATGACAAACTCTACCATATGACAGGTAGAAAAGTAAACATAGATTTTTTCCCTGTGGAACTTTGGAGCAGAAATTGACATCATTACTGCTGTGATGTCAGAGCATGGGCGATCAGCAACAGCGATTGGTTCTATCGTCAATAAAATGATCATGTGCATAAACTTGAACAATGCCTAATAAAAATAGAACAATTAATAAACTGACACATGCCAGATGGTTTAGTTAAACTTTTCTGTGAAATCACAAATTAAGCAAGTTTTAAGGCAAAGGGATTACTGTCACACATGGCATTTGCCATTGATCTTGAAGTAAACCATGACATTCACTTTCTTGATCCCCATTTAATTCTCTGTCCATGCGGGTACTTTAAAGAGCAACTTTCTTCATATTTTTATTTCTAAGAACCTGAATAAGGGAGCTCCCAACCTCATCCAGAGCTTCTCCTGGCTGTTTTCACATTTATTTTGGGGACCAGTACCACACCACCTCTGCCCTGTTGGGCAGAGGCTCCTCAGCCCCACTCCCGCTCACCACCCTCAGCTCAGGCTTACCCCTGGGTGGGGCAAGTGGTGGGCACCCCACCCCAGGACACTCAGGGCCCACCTCAAAGCGGGCTGTGTTTGGCTCAAGCTGTGGCAAACAGCAGCTAGTGCCAAAGCCCCATGCATCACAGACCCTGTACCAGATTCTGGTACAGGAGGGTCCTGGTGCCTAAGTCCCAATGCTTGTGGCAACCTCAGCCATGTGGAAAATGCATGGTGCATGGAGGGTTTGCATCAAGCCCCTTGGACCAACAGCTGCATGGTCTGTCAGAATAGGGACCAGCCGTGGAGGTGTGTGGAGGGCTGTACCGGTCCCCTGCTCTGTCTGGGGATGGGGGACACTACCTGTATGGGTGGGAGGCGCGAGGCACCAGTGGAGGGCTGGTGTCATTTGTCCTGGTACCAACTGGGACACCGGGATCTGAGGGGGCCTACCAACATGCCAGGGGCACATCAAGATCGGGTGTGCTCCTGCCCTGATGCTCCTATGGGGGCACAATGTGGATGGAGGGTCCACCATGTGGCACTTGTGGGGCACGGTCAGGTTGGGAAGGTGGGACACGCTGCACTACCCATAGGACAGCTCACTGAGGTGAGCGATGTCTAAGTCCCCTATGCTAGCCCTGGCTGGTCTAAGTGGACTTAGAATGTCTCCCACTGGGTGCTGTCTGTGAACAGAAAGCTGCAACTTGCATCAGCGCAGTCCACCTAGCACCATGTCACAGAGCAGTGCAGGGCAGGGGGCTGGCACAAAGCCCTGTTTGGGGCAAACAGCCTGTGGTCAACACAAGCGACATTTGTGAATTAATGCGACAGCCCTGGGCGCAAGGTGCCTTGCACCATATCTGTTTGGTGCAAGCACCTTGCGCTCAGATGCAGTGCTTTGAGAATTGGGCCCTCTGTATCTAGCCCTGGTTTACCTCAGGATGGGGCCATGGGAGTGGACCCTGGCAGACCTTCATCACGGCAGGTGTAGCGTGTAAGTGGGCGCGCCACTCATGGGGCTGGATTTTATGGAATGCTGGTGTTCACCAGAGGCAGGACATGCAGTGACATCAATGGGCACACCGACATTTGCTCACCCCTCCCCTGCGGAGAAGAGTGTCACAAGACAGCAAACAATCCTTTTCCACCCCAGCTGGCCCTCCGACTCCTGGGTCAGTTCACGAACCTGGATCATCAGTGTCACAAGCAGATGCCCTGCCACTGAGCCCCCAAAGGAAGGAAGGGATCATAATTTGCCCTCAAGGCCTGGCCACCAGTTCCTTTCACTTTCTGTCTCTCTAAACGCCTGTGCTCTGACATTTTGTGACAACTTTATAGGTCGAGCAGCGGTGGTGTGCTTCATTCAATTGAATGCAGTATGTTTTAAAATGTGTTGCCCAATATTAAATTGGCTTTTTGATTATTGATGCCAGGTTTCAGCAAACAAGAACCTTGTTAGCTGAATCCTGGCATCAATAGTACCAAAACCTGAATTAAAATCAGGAAATCACATTTGTAAAAGATGCTCCATTCAAGTGAAAGAGGCACCTCGCTGTCACCTACAATGATGTCACAAACATTGGAGCACGAGTACGTTCAGAGAGTCAGGAGGTGGAAAGGGATTGTGGCCAGCCCTTTGGGGCAAATTACATCCCTTCTCTTCCTTTGGGGCTATTTAAAAATTTGAAAACAGCGCTGAGGAGCTCTGATAAGATAAGGGATCTCCCTGTTTCAGGTTTTCATAATTAACAAAGGTGTTCTTTATCTCAAGTCTGACTTCTTTCACTTTCCTGATTGCCATTCAATAGTATTGAAGTTATTCTGTGCATGCGATACTTTAACTCTAGCCGTCCTGTCAGAGTGAACTCCTTATTGCTAAAAACCTGATTTTTCAAATGTAAATATCGTAATAAATACAAATCTACCATAATAACCCCCGCAATCCTTCCCATAATCCCACGAACTGTACAAAATTTCACTATTTAGATATTTACAGTTTTTTCTACACCAGAGCAAATATGTAACTAACAAAACTCACTGAAATCCTATACAAAACACATTTTTCTCACTTTAGTATCTCTAAAAATGCTGAACCGATTTCCATGAAGCTTTCAGACATTGAAGAATCTACCATAGGCAACAAATCCTCAAAGTTTCATATTAAATCTGTAAAGGACCTTTCTACAGGCAGCAAACGAAAATCAGATTTAACACAGAAGTCACCACTGACCCTAACTATAAGGCACTACCATGCCCCTATAATAGGAATAATATACTGTACTTAGATGTCTAAACTACAGTTGCAGTAATACAACACACTAGATTCTAGAGGAAGAAGTCTATTTTACATGTGTAAGTTCCACGGTGCATGGCCCTGGACAGGCGTTACAGTAAGAAGTGGTAATTGTTATGTACCTGCATTATTGGTTATTATGATGTTTGTTATGTTATTACATGCACAATTTAAGTTGTTTCATTTTATTTGACCAGGAAAGGCACACTAAGCTATTATAGCTCGTTTCCAGTGGTACCCTGGAGGTGGTGGTTTAGTGGACCCTGTTTTATTGAAAGGGGAAGTGAGGAGGAATGTTTGCCATGAGACTGGGAAAACTCACTTACTGTTCTTTAACAAGTGACATGGTATCTTTGCTTCCATATGGACAGTGACCAACAGGGACTTTAGTTTAATGCACAAAGAATGGCACCTCACTGCTGAAACACCTCCTTTGAACTGCACTCCAGTGTCAGTTATGGGTATTACCCCAAGTACCTGGTGGGGCCAGAGTCAACAACCTTCTGATCTTCTGGCCCCAGAGGTGAGCGTACTCACCTGCTGATCCATGGACACCATCATAAAAGTGTTAATTACAAAAAAAAGATGATAACATCATTATCTTTATTGAAATATTCATCCAGTGTTATATTTTTCTACAAGGACCTGTTTAGCATACTTGAAAGAAATTCTCTTGGACATGTGAAGTTACTTTGGTTCTCCCTGACTACCACCCCTTCCTGCAGGACTGTGGTAAATGGGGTTGTGGTGTCACCCTTTACGTCCGTCATTCCCTATCCTGTTCTATCATTCTCAGAAAGTCTGTGCTCTCCTGTCATGAGCTCTTCCCACCAAGCTCATCCTCCTCTCTACCCTTCCCATCTTCATTGGTGTTTTCTACACCTCCCCAAAATCTCGCCATCCTCTTTGCTTGACTCTCTCACTGCCCTTGCCTCTCATGCTTCCTTTGGTGAACTGCTCAATTGGCTCTCCCAAGCCTCCAGGCTTACCTTCCACAGGATTGAGTTGCTAAACCTTACCCAATTAATTGCCAGACCCACTCAGCTCAACCCCTCTCCATCAAATACTCTCTTCTGGAATGGGTGATATCCTTTCATCCCTATTGTATCACTGCAGCTGGTACTCTTTTGGATGTCTTTAGTGACTACTGCATGACCATTTGTATCAGAAAATTAGTCCTCCTCCTTTGTTTCTAAGTACATTTGGTGTAGGTTCCTTTGGTCACTAAACATTAGTTCCTCTTAAATGAGCTGGCTGCTATTGATTGATCCCTATCTACACAGCCTTTAACATTGACATGGCCTTTTCCTTTTCACATTAAATAAACTCTCATCTAGGACAAACATGTTCTCACCACCTCTGGATTACACCTGATATTACTGATCATTAAGTCCTGAGACCAGTCATGGGCTTGTTTCAAATTCTCTCACTCACCTCCTGATCCTCTCCTTCCCACTCTGTGCTGTTCCTCAGTCCTGGAAAGTTAACAAGGGTCTACCTCTGCACAAAGGAGGTAATCCCACCTCACCTGGTAACTTCTGGACTACCTCTCTCCTCTCCTCTCTTGCAAAGCAGCAGGAGCGGCTTGTTTACTCAAGGCTTGCTGACTTCCTCTCCTCCAACTTCCTCTTCCACTTCCAGTCTGGTTTTTGGAAGAACCACTCCACCATTTCCTCCTTGCTGTGTGTCAGTGACTCCATCTTCACAGAGATGGATGAAAGACACATAACTGTGGCTATCTTCATCGATATGACCAAAGCCTTCAGTTTGGTGTACCACCTCTCTCCCTGGTCAATCTGAACTCTGCTGGCTTCTCATCTCCCACTGTTTTCTGATGATCTGCCACCTACCTCACAGGCTGCCAAGAATCAGTACAGGTTGGAGGCATCATCTCCCTCCTGTACCTATCCAAGCTGGGTATCATAGGGCTTTATCCTGAGTATCATCCTTTTCTATTTTCAACAACCTGCTCTGCCTATATCAACTCACATATACACATGTATGCAGATGACACAGTTTTCTGTGCCCCTCAGTCGCAGATGGAAGGCCTCTCCAGAAAGACTTCCACTGTGTACTGTGCAGGTTCCATGCCAACCAACTCCAGGTAAACACCAAGAAAACAGTATTGATGACCTTGCACTAGCAAGAAATTAGTCAGGCTCTCACCCTACCTATTTTTCTCCATGCTAGATGGCACCACTCTTGAAGTAGTCTCCATCTTCAAGTACCTCAGTATGTGACTTGATAGCAAGTTGTCTCCTCTGCCCATATTGACCCCTACCCACCCCAATCACCACCCCAAACTCAGTGCCCTGTACAACAGTAAGGATTGTCATTCTCCCACATCTGCTGGGAGCTGGTCACTGAGATAATTCTCCAGTCTTTGACTATGCGGTTGTGGTCTATGGCACTGCCCCTCTTCTTCCATCACCAGACTGGATACCCTCTGCAATGTTTTTGATGATCTGCCACCAACTCACCTTTGATACTCATCACTGCTCCCTGCTCCTCCCTTTCAATCCTTCCTCTCCTCTCAAACTGCCAGTCGCGCTATGCTTCTCTCAACTCTAAATACTGGTTTGGGTCCCTCCGTTGTTACCTATTCTCATTCCTCTATTCTGTGCTCCTTCTCCCTACTCACTCCACCCCAGGGATCTTCACACCTTCTCCCTCCCCCACCCTCACTCCTCTGTTGTGCAGTCTGCTTTTTACTATCATCTCCTTTCCCTGCATTCTGCTCCCCTCATCCACTCATCCATCAGTCTGTCCTCCTCACTCCCTTCCTTAGACACCAGTTAAGGCTTCCCTGTTCCCACATGCCCATGCCAATACTCCCTATTTACCTATTCTCATTTCTCCCTCCCATCCCCTTCTCTACTCCCTCCACTCCAGGGAACTTCACACCTCTCCTTCTCCACCTCACTCCTGTTGTTCAGTCTGCCTTCTCCTACCATTCCCCTTCTTCTGGAACCTGCTACCTCACCCATCATCCTCTCCCTCACTGCTTACCTTTAGGCACCCACAAGGTTTCTCCCTGCTCCAACCTGCTCCTGCCAACACTCCACCTAACCCTTTCCTCCACTCCTGACCTCCCTTCCTACTAAGACCACTTCCTTCCCCTCATGATTTTTTCCAATGTATTATCCTCCTATTCTGCCTTGGCAGCCCCTGTTGACTGATCCCACATGCTCCATCACCCGGCTTCTCTGTGACTTACTTTTTCCTTGTTATCCAGTGCTACAGGACCTGTGAGGGGTTCCTGATCACTGGTGTGGGGCTGCAAGGGTCAGTCATCATACAGCCATCAGTGGTTATTTCCATCATTTTCTTTCCAGGACCCACAGACATGCAATGTGCATAATGTGCTACCTCTATGTCTGTGGAGATGCCCCAGGGCCCTGAATACGGGGTCCCTTCCCTTTACATGTGGGTTGCATGCACTGCCACTCAGACACCTCCAGGTTGTAGACAAGTGGCAAGAAATATTGGTCCCCTCCCCAAGGGAGGAGAACAGTCCTACAGATGCTCGATCCTCCCTAACCCAGCCAGCCCTCGAGCAACCCATGTCTGTTTCAAACCTGTGTCACCGCATGACAGGAGGAGGCACAAAGCACATCAGACCACTATGCCACTTGACTGGCTTACTCCCTACATGATTTTGGCTCTACCGGTAAACTGAAATTGTTCTACTTGTTTGCACTGCCATTGCATTGTCACTTTTACAGGCACCATGCACTTAGCTGTTGTCTTTGTGTACACCACCCAGCTTGCTAATTTTATCGTCCGATTTGTTTGTGGCATGTGCACCAGCTGTTTCATCATTCTTTATTGCACTTTCTAATGTATCAAAGCAATTGCATTTTTGGCTTAATGTAATGTTGTATTATGCACCCCATTCCCTCCCCTCAGTCACACCAGGAAAAGGCTTTGGCTCAGTGTGCCTTTTTCAGTCAACATTTTACATAAAATAACATAAATAAATAAATAAAATATCTAAATCTATTTCTGACTTTATCTGAGTCCATCATTTTGGATCTTTGGTGAAGAGTTTTGTGACAGGATGGCCATTCTTTTCAAGGCACAGATTTCTCAGTCCCAGACTGATTGATACAGTATATGCCCTGATCAGCCTCTTCAATAAATGTCTCTTATCAATCATAGAGGTTGCATCTAATAAACATTTATGTTCCCCAAACCAAAGCTTCACTAATAGCCTTTTTAAATAATCTACCATATCTTCATACATCTCAAATAGTCATATTTGATGGGGACTTTAATTGTGGATTAGAAATTACAAATAAGGACTTTCAGTGATGTCATGAGACCAGCAGCAATGAGAAGGAACTGCTTCTTCCTCCCCAGACTAAAAACCTCTTAACGTGCTCCAAATTTCTAACCAGAAACTTTTTGTACTGCATTGGGATACTCCACTACCTGATGGCATGTCACAACAGGGCTCAATTTCCAGAACAGTCCAAGGATGCAGATCAATGCATGGACAGGGAGTCTGAAGGCAAAGGCTTTCTCTGTCGATCTCCATGTGTTGCAGCAGGGATGCAACTTCCACCAGTTCCAATGCCCTTAGATGCCAAATGGACATTATGATAGTGGAGCTCCATGACTATCAAAATAAATGTGGTCCACCACCACAGCCCTGCATATCAAGCTGGCAAAACTGAAAAAGGCAAGATACCCATGAGGAGCAGCTGGTGACCTTGAAAACACCTTAAACTGCAGGGAGATCCCTGGTTCAGCTGCACCAGACTATAGCACCCAACAAGAGCAGGCAAAAGAAGGCAAGGCCCACAACTGCTGACATAATCTACATGCATACAGCCTTCCTGATGGGTCATAGGGCCCAGATGTGAACAGTTTCTTTAGTGGCTCCTGTGCACAACACTGCATCTCCAGGAGGACAGTGGCCTAGAGTTGAAACAATCCCACCTGGCTCTTGGCCCAAAACCAAGATCCCTAGAGGCCAGGCCACAGTCCATTGTACTCCATTTCTTAAAATATCCAGACAAGGAGCTTGTCCTATACACAGCCTGGAAAGCTGAGGGTGTGTACTATGAAAGGACACAAATTTACATTGACAATAATTACCCCAAGCTTTACTGGCACACCTTAAGGCTTATATTCCAGTTCTGAAGACTTGAAAGAAAAGGACTTGTGATGCCACACCTCTATCTGTCTTATCTTACAATCTTTTTCAGATGGTATTCAAACATTTGACAACCCAGAGACTGCCATAAAAGAACTGCAGAACTGGGATATCTCGGTACTTCTTCTTCAGCGGTCCACCTCACAGCCTTCCTTCACAACAAATTTGGTTAAACAGCTCTGGTCCTCTACCTCTCATAGGTCCCAAAGATGGCAGCAGAGTGCTGTAATACTGCAGCAGGTCTTTTCAGAACTCAGTAAGGGAGATCAGCAGCACCTGTGATATTGGCAGGGCCCGGCTGACATCCGAACATTTCAGGCATTTGCATCCACAGGTGTGATTTTGCTGGTCTCCACCCCCCATACCTCTTCTGTTTCTCTCCTGTCTTCTCCTCCTCTCCTCTCCTCTCCTCCTCTCCTCTCTCTCTCCTCTCCTCTCCTCTCTCTCTCCTTCTAGTACACTATGAATACTATGCCAGCAGATCACTGGCTTGATAGTGCTGTTCATTATGCTCAACATAGCTGCCCTTTATCTACAGAATTGTTACCTGAGGCATTGCTTATAGCCACCAATAAATTTGTTTACTGATTTAAGTTTCATCACAGTGATCTGGCACACAGAGTCTTGACTGGAGATGGCTCAGCACTGCTCTCCCGCTAATATGTTAACATGGCTGACTCTTTTCTATGAAGGAGGAAGCTGTCTTCTGGTTGGATATCCCTGCATGGAGCTGCATTTTGGTGGACTATAGAATGCTGAGACTGGGCCTCTTTACTCTGCCTCAGTTGGTTCCTTTATTCCATTGAAATCTCATGTTAACTCCTCTGGTTGATCTGAAGTGGGTTCTGCAGCAGTCATCTGACAATGAGTGGCAATGCAAGCATCACGGAACGTTAGCTCAGTATACTGATGCATTGGGTTGAGTGGGGTAAACCATCAATGAAGTGACTGGGGAGTTATGGGGTTCTTGAGAGAGTGTTGTGTTTGGGTTGAGAGGAGCGGTTGGTGGCAAAAGACTTTGTCATGGGTGTGCAGTGTATCAACTAGTACCCTTGACTGTCACTTGCAATCTGGATTCCTGTGACCCTATTGCAGAGAAACTTTTGTTAAGGGCACATTCCCATGACAAGGACAAATTGCCATATAGCTGATAGACTTCATAATAATGCGCCTATCCCAATACTGCATGGTTCTTCTGAGTACACTGATGTTGCCTCACACATTACTCACATTGGAACTCTTATCCCAAGGCTGTGTAACCATGTAGACCAGACTTGAGAAACATGACAGCTTTCTATTGCCTCCTACCCTTTTAGGCTAAGTGAAATTGTACTGGACTAAATGTGGCCCGTGTGAGGCGGCTTTCTTCTTCTTTTTCGCTACACGAAATGTTTGTTTGTTTCATCTTTGGGAGGCCCCACTTTACCTGCCCCTTTAAAACTTTTTGACTGTCCTGTGTCTCGGATCTAATAATTACTGTTTTATATCATCTGGTAAGGACCTGCAGATGATGTATTTCCCTTTACATAACCCTTGATGGCATAACTCGCTTGAAGCTCCTCAGTGAGGCAATTACAGTTACCACCTCCCTGAAACACAGGGTCTTTGATTTAGGTCCCTACTTGGAAGCCTTTTAGCAAGTTCTTTTTAACCCTTAGAAGACTGTGGACATATATATACATCCAGAATCTATATAGCTCACACATATTCAGTTCTCAAAGGATTAATAGTTTTTGGGAAATGACTTGCCCAGTTGGCAGGATTCTCCCATTTGCCTTCTTCCTTTGTTGGTTGCTGAATGTGCCTGCATGGTTTGTAGGACATCCAGGACACCTTTGGCTCTTTACCACTTGTTCTTAAAAACAGCTGGACTGTTTTCCCAGTTTACCCCTCCCATACTGTTTTGTATTATTAAAATGGTTTGGCAGTGGATGCTATTTGTATGGAGGGAGGGGTTGGTGGAGGGGCGAGGTGTGCTCTGCTCTGCCTTGATTGATAGGATTGCTACTAAATTACCTTTACAGTCACTGAATGTGAATGTACTCAATAACCACTGAAGATATCCAAGAATCTAGCTCAGAGTAAATAAACTAAACCTGACTTGGTATTCCTACAGGCGTCCCACAGAACCCTCCTGAACATGCCAAACTTTCCAAATGTGGCTATCCACAAGTTTTCCTCTTCAGTTCCTAACAGTAAGTGGAAAGGAGTTGCTCAATTAATATCCTGCAACATCACATTACAGGAACAGAAACTGGTGACAGACTCTGATAGCTACCTGGTGTCAGTCCAGGGTCTTTTCAATGGAACTCTGGTCACCCTGGTAAGCCTTAACTTCCTCCGGTGTCAGTTTCTGTACTTTAGAGAACTACTAGACACCATAACAGTCGATATGAACTTTCTGATGCTAGCAGGGGTTTTAAATATGTCCTTTCTCAGCAGTTGGATACGTCCAATAACTGTTCCCCTAAACAGTCTGCCACCAATAAATTCTTCCAACAGTTGATGTGTCAGCTCAGTTGGGTTGACACCTTGTTAACTCAACACTGATGTACTTGACAGCAGGACTGGAGATATTAATCTCTCTGACCATGCTCCCACCCTTACTGCATGGGACCTGTGGAGCAGCATAGAGACACCAGCTGGTGACTGTATGCTCATCATCTCTGGTCTGGTGACCTTAAGTTCTTTCTTCCAGGACTGAAGAAATCCTTGGGATAACTCCAGCCCAGATGTCTCTGCCACACTCTTATGAGACACAGTAAAATTGTCCTTTATGGACAACTGATCCAACACTCATTCATGCTCAAATGCAAGAGAAAGTTAAACCAGAAACAATTGTAAGATACCTCCCTCTTCTCCTGCTTCTGCACCATCAGTGTGACCAATCCTTTCTACCCTAGTTGGCTAAGATCTATAAAGACTTGGACTTGTACTGTTTATACCAGACTGAATAATTCCTGATGTACCTCAGGCACATACCAGGAGATGAGGGCCAAGGCCCCTCATCTGCAGGCATACCAGCTGAGATGCCAAAAGTGATGGCAACTATAGAAATGGTCCTACAAACCCAGACAGGCATGCGATGTGCCAGACTATATGATGTAGCTAATATGTTTATAACATTTTATTGGACAGTAACACCCCAGAAAAGAGGCTTCTTTGCAGAACAACCATGCTTATTTGCAGCCTGTATTACTCCTAACTTTATTCCCAGAACAATGAGACAGCCTTGATCCTTTTTGAGAAAACTGAAGAGGTCATCAGGCTTACTAAAACCATGAAAGCACCAGCTCCTGATGGCTACTGTGTCAATTTATAAGGCAACAGTAGAACAATCTCTCCTACCTCCTGAAGGTCTACAATGAGATCCTACAAGTGGGACTGCCCTCTCTTGGACATAGCCTCTCTTTCTGTAATCCTTAAGCTGGACAAGAATATTACCTGCTGCAGTTCCTAAAGGCCTCAGTATATCAGTTCTTAATAATCATTACAAAATCTTATATCAGTCCTAGTCAAACATCTCGGTACTCTCCTCTCTTCTCTGACTGGACTAAGCAGATGGACTTCATTGCAGCATTCACCACTATGAATATTCACTCACCCAACCTTACATATACTCCACCATGTAAATGCCACCCCACTCCTAGCAGTAATCTTAGGTCTTGATGCCACAAAAGCCTTCATCAGGGTCTCCTGGTCATCTCCAATAGAGTCTTGTCAGAGATAAGCTTTCTGGAGGAGTTAATACCATTACTCTGAAATATTAACATGACCCCAGGCCTCAGTAAACGTGAATGGTCATCACACTATATCTTTTCCTCCTTCAGGGCACTAGGTGAGATTACCTTTTATCACCGCTGATGTTTGCACTCTACATTGAACCCCTTCTCAAGCCATTAGAGAATCCCAAGCTTCCAATGAATTCAGATTTGAGGTCAGGAACTATATGAACATGACATTTTGCTCTGCCTTCAAAACCTGGACTACCCATACAGAAAAGAAGGGTGAATTTTCAGTTGTTTTATTCTCAAAGTCCCATCATTTCTCCTATTTGTACCATTCAACTATTCATTTTCCATTTTTATCTTTACCTTCATTATTTGCTCCAGATATCCCTTCAAATACCCTTCAAATGACCCATCTTTTGAGCAGTTTATTCTGAACAATTAATTTTCCATTTTTATTATTCTGAACCATTCATTTCCATTTTTTTTTTTCATTGTCAAAATTGCACCCAGTATCCATTCAAATACCCTTGAAATGACCCATCTTGCAGCAGTTCAATTATTTTAACCATTACATGTGTTTTCTTTTTTTTTTTTGTGGTTGCTTTCAGTTTACTGCTTTTCCTCAACTGATATTAAGTAAAATCAATGGTTGGGTGAGACAAAATCCAATGTGGGACTAAGAAGAGCTAACAGGCTGAAGCAAAGGGTACAAGGCATCTTTCCATTATATATGGGGAAGCATAAAACTAAAGAGATAGCCTACAAGGAAGTAGAGTGCACACTACAATCTAGGGTCCTATTTTAGTATTGACACGTATCACTGTTGTTATTAACTGCACTATAACTATACTGCATTGACTTTCTATTACACTTCTTTACGACTGCATTACTTTTGGTATTTTTGGATGCACACTGTAGTAGCACTGCACACACCTAGTGCAAATTTTAGATATTCTTTACACTTTTTCCCATAATAGTTAATAGTTATTGTTAACATAAAACTCGCACACAAATGGTGACTAAGCCTTAGCCACGTATGCGCCCAGGGTTTGGAACTTCTTCCATCAAGCACTTGCCTCTCCTCCCACCAGAGCTTTAAAGCCTCCTCTGGGGCTTTTCAAATGGCTCCCACCTGTCTCTGCACTAGACAAACCCTCTCAGCCTGTGATGCCCCAACAACTGAGATGCTACCTAAACAATATAATTTGGTAGAGTACATCTGCGCTACACACCTCCTGTACTCACAGTTTACTAGAAAAATAGACCACCTAGGCCACTTGCCCAACAGGGTGAGCATTATTACTGTGCATTCCCTTATCTTGCTCTGGGCCCACTCTATCCCAATGTTACTCCTCTTTGCCTACCTGCAAGCCTTACAACATTGCTGCCTGAACGATGAAACCACACTGTACTTCTTCCTACTGCATGCAATGTAAATCCCTGCTGGTACTGTTGCTTGTATTGCCCCTGTGTGCAATTCTCTTTAATGTAATCCTTCACTTGTTTTGCCTGATGTTCATGTATGTACCTTGTAATCTCCTGGTTGCACCTGAAAATTATTCATGTATGTATCTTGTAATCTCCCGGTTGCACCTGCAAATAGGCACTTGGCTGTCTAGTGTGCTTACCGGTTAACAAAAGCAAATAAATAAATAGTAGCAACTCCTTGTAAATGTTCAAATTGCTTTTCTATTCTGGTTTCACTAACAGAGCTTTAGAGTTAATTTCCTCATTCATATTTCTTTAGATTAGTTTAATTTAAACTAATTTCATGTTGATTTTTTCCTTTCACCATCTCACAGTTAATGTTACTGTCAGATTCATACATATAACTTTTTATGGTAAATCCACTCCAGGTATGTACTACCACCAATACCTACATTTGGCACATGCAAACCACCACGGCCACCATGGTGGCATGCTCTGTTTTCCACCCTTTCCTAACCCTGGCAAGAGGCTTTCAAGTCCCGTCTCCAGCCTCAGGCATATCAGCCCACATAACCATGTTGGCAGGCTCCTGAGTTCTCCAGTCCCTTACAGAAATACAAATGTGCAGCATGCGTGCAGAATGTATGCCACATGCAAAATTGTTCAGTGACTGCAGGTGGTTCCTATACACCAAGTGAACTTAAGTTAACCTGATAAAATGTATCAGGTTCATATAGCATGCTTGACATGCATGCAGCAGTTAAGTTAAAAAATTCACAATAAACAATTACTTCTTGATAACAAAAGAGGCACTTAATTGTTTTTATCTGTTTGGCAACAGTCCCAGTAAAACTCTACATACCCTACAACTCATTGTTGGTGTTGGTGGAGAATCATATCTTTCCCCATCACAGCCCACTAAATTCCTACTGCACCCATATCCAGCCTGCTGGGTTCCTCACCTGCACACATGCCCAGCCCAATGAGTCCCTATTGGCACCCAAGCGAGTACAGTGGGCCTTTAGCTAAGTCAAGGCAGTTGTTGTCCCTTGTGTTTGTGTTGCAGAATAGCCAGAATAGACCCTCCATGACCCAGCAGAAAGCAAACCTTAAAAGAGCTGTACTGACTTAATTGTGCTTTTGTTACAAAAACTAGAGCCTGGTCTAGTTGATAACAGGCAATAGAGTAGCAGCAGCTCTCTCCTTGAGTCCCTCCACACCCAACAGTATAGAGACAATTTCAAATAAACACAGCCACTTACCTCAACAAAAGGCACAAGAAGTCAGGACCCTGTCTCTGTGGTTCTGCAGGCAGCATCTCTTGGTTGCTGCTGTGCTGTTGCTCTGTGTCTCTTTTGTTTTAATTAGCCATATGAACTTCTACTTCCACCTGGACGGAGACCAGAGATGGGCAGAAGGGACCTTGGTTTAACATCTCATCTGAAGGATGGCAGCTCAACAACCATTGAATCTGCACCCCCAATCTACCTCCCCTGCACAACCATGCTTCATGAACCAGGACCACTATCATCCCCACGATCAGCCTCGCCAGCTGAGCAACATCCTTGGAAATCCCTCCTATCTGGGGTATGTGCAAGTGACAGGGGAGGAAGAAAGAGCAAGAATTCTGTGTCTGTGTCACTCATTCCAGTGGTAAAAGTTGAGAAGTATGGTCCATCACTACTATGGGTCATTGTTGCAAATGACAATTACATAAATACAAATTAAACTCATTGTGCGAAAATGGATTGTGCTGCATGCATTTCTGTAATCATAGTAATGAGTGTTGGTTAAAGGCCCACATTAAACAGCATCCAGCTAAAGAAGAGGGTTGGAGAGCTTTACTAGTTGCCTTTGGTAGAGTGACAGAGCAGGGATATGAGGGACACCTGGATAGCAAAGACTGCTTTTTATGTTGTCTTGCACATGCAGCACAAGCTACATTTTGTGACAGCTTGCTAGAGTAGCAGGTTGTGGAAGTGTGGCCATATTGTGGCCAATGGAGCCACTGCTTTTTGGGCTGGTCTCTGTGGCACCAATAAATGACAGCCATTGAGAAGCATGCCACCAACTTGAAAGAATTTCACCACTGCAATGAGGGAGCACCCCATCATTGTAGGGCGTGCTTGCCTGCTGAAACATTTCAATAAACATGGCAACAGCTGTTGCTATCTGCCTCTCACAGTCCTTACAACGCAGACTACAGAGGCGCCCAATCCCCTGTCAGCATGTTTATAACCCCTTCTCAAGGTTGTGTGGCACACTGGGGCCCACCCCAGTGTGCTTCCTGTGCTCCAAAGCTGACTGCATCAGCATGTTCCTGCCTATGCCCCACCTCACTCCATTGTGTGCCACACTGGGAGCCCACCATGTGGCCAAATAACACCCACAAAGTCATGGTACACACTGGGAGCCCACCCCAGTGTGCCATACAGTTGTTTAATTTCATCTGTAAATAAAGAAAACCTTCCCATAATATTCATTCCTGAAAATAAGAAAACTGTCAGTCGTTGAGTCAGAGTTTCTTCACCCAACCCCACCACCCTCTGTGCAGCCTAGATCCCCACACTCCCATCACCTCATGCTTACCTCTGGAGCCCAGCATGATGATCTGCAGGGAGTGGGACATGTCTGAACTCTTCAAAAGCCGACCACGAACTGAAGAAAATCATGGTAAGCTGTATAATGGCATCATGGGGGTTTCAACTTGGGTGGATATCTTGGCCATTTTGTGACTTTGGCTCCAGATTATCAGCATGGCTTTCTTGGGACCCCACCTCATGAACTCAGTCACTGTCATTTCCTTATTCGATCTCGAATGGTGATTTCGTGGTCACTGCACAGAATCACCTTTTGGGATTGATTAATGAAATGTTAGTGTCACTGCTCATGAGGTGGGCTCTAAAAAGCCTATGCTGCAAAATCTGGTGAAAAATCTAAAAATGACTGTGTTACTGAACATGCATTGCGTAGTTTCCACACACACTCATAAGTTCGAGAATTTTCATATTTTCACTCCATAATTTCAACACTGCCATTTTTCACACCTTCTCATGAACAATATAGCTGTCATTTTCACATCACTTGCAAATCTGTTTTTGCACGTCCTGGCACAATGGCACAGTAGCTGTCAGAAATCAATGTTCGGGCCAGATTAAGAAAATCACAGTGACACTGTTCATGAGCAGAGGTCCCAAAATGCCTATGGTGAAAATTTGGTCAAAAAGTCCACAAATGACTATGTTATGAGCGAGCGTTGTACAGTTTCCACGCACTCTCATTACTTTGAATATTTTTATATTTTCACTCCAGATTTTCAACATTGCCATTTCTTCATACCTCCTTATGAATGGTACAGGTGTCATTTTTACATCCTGCCCAAAATGTGTTTTGTGCATCTGATGCAGAATGGCACCATCTCTGTGGAAATCAATGTTGGGACAGATTAACAAAATCACAGTGCCACTGTTCATGTGGAGGTCCCAAATGCTTTCATGAGGTGGGGTCACAAAAGATCATGTTTAAAATTTAGAGTGCAAATACCAACAAACACCCAGACCGTTAGGGTTTCTAACCATAATGTCCCACCCTGTAGAGACAGGCATCAATGATGTGACTTTGGATTGTTGGCTGTAATGCTCATGCCAGTCCAGTCCACCCCACCCCAACCCTGCATCCAGTGGCAGGCATCAAGGTGTGCCTTGGACTCTTCTGCCCCAAACTTCACCCCATTCTCCTATACTGCACCCATCTGAAAGTATTTCCTTATGGAATGGAGTGAGCATAGAGCCTGACAATCCTAGGCACAACATGACACTTGTCAGAGTCTGCAGGGTAGGGTGAGGTGAGGTGAAAATGATATGGCGTTTTGCCCGATGACCCAAAGACACACCTCAATGCCTGCCAGTCTCTGCAGAGTGGGGGGGGTTGGCGTCATTCCATACTTCCCTGCAATTCCGATTATGTATCTCTCAAGTTCCTGCACTACCAATGCCAATGCCAGCAAGACAACATTCGGCATTAACAAATGCTTGTTTAACATGGGATGGGAGAGTGAAGAGGTGCCACTGGATTCTAATGACTTAATTTACATGGAATGAGAGGAGAGAGGTGTTACCCAATGGATGTTAGAGACTGCTAGTCCACTGCCCTAACCCTTGACATAAACTCCCTTTACACCCACCAAACCCCTCTGTGAAAGGGGTTTCAAGATGTGTGATGCAGGCACACAGCCAGTATGTTCTTCAGTGGGTCCAGCTTCTGGGGCTGGCTGGTTTTGTGTGAAAGGAGTTCTAGCTGTGGGGAGACTGGTCAATTATCCCCAATGCTTGATGTCCCCTCTCTTTACAGATCACTAAATTCTCTCATGCCCTTTGCTCTCTTTTCACATCCCCCGGTACTCCCCAGCCCCATTTCTAACCAGTAACACCAGTCAATCACAGCAACCTTAACATTCCTGTCCCACTCTGGTCAGTTGAGATCCCTTCATACCCTTGACCCATTGCCTCCCTGCATGGCTCCCCACTGACACCTCCCAGACCCATTAAACAACCATGCACCCCATACAGACTGTCAAGATATTTTTCTCCACAGGCCTGTACAGCCCCAGACACTAGCCCCTCTCCTTCCCTTTGTTGCCTGACACTAGCCAAGTCTTCTTATACAGTGCCAGATACTAGTCTCACCTCCTTCTAAGGCCCCCAACACTGCCTGCCCTCCCTCCACATCCCCCACAGCTCCCTCCACAGTAGCCATTCTATCCACAACCCAACTCTGAGTCCCCCTACCTCCTCCTTTGTCCAGGCTCTGCCACCCCATAGTTCTTCCAGCACCTTCACTGTCTCCACAGTCTCCCATCCCTCTACCACCAGCCCGCACATTGCCACCAGTAATACTGACCGAGAGAGGCTTGAGGGGAGTCCGGTCAGGGATCTGGAAGAATAATGCAGTGGTATGGAAGTGTAGTCAGCCAGGGGAAGGGATCCAGTTACAAGAGAGTGGTCAGCTGGGGATGGGTGGTAAACTTGGGGCAGGCTTAGCTGCAGGGAGTTTTGGGTGGTGAAGGGTGGTTGAGGTATAGGGTGTTGATTCAGCTACAGGGAGGGTGGTTAGGATGCTACTCCAGGTGATGATAGTTGGCTAAGACAGGAGGGCAGTGTTGTGGGGGTAGAGCATGCAGAGCAAAAAAACTCACTAAACCCCATTGGTTATTGACATGACAACCATCATGGAACCAATATTGTCATCGTTCTTATGCTATGCTCTTGCCCCAAATCTTTCTCTGTGATGGCATGTTTAGTCAGTCGATGTTGCCATGGCAACTGTGATTTTTTTACAGCTCAAGATTGGTAACTAAACCATTAACCCACACATTCACACTAAATTGACATGTTTTTGTTTAATTTTCCTAGTCAGACAAACATGCTGGCTAGCCAATACCGACATCAGCATGTTGTCAGAATCTGACATACTGTTTTGCAGCTGTGAAGATGTTCTTGATGTGCTGTACAACTCTGCAGAAGCACATATGTCTTTGAACATCTACAAGCTGAACTAAAACATAAATAGACTGTGGATGGACCGATGACTAGAAAGTGGAAGGACTGTTTGAATATAAAATCAAGTACAATTAATAAAAAATGTAAACGGCTAGTTTGAAGAGATTTTATTCATATTGCTAAAAAAATAAGGTACTCACAGGGGTTGCAAATATGTTAATCACACCCTTGGGGCATGGCACTAGCTTCACCTTATGCCACATTACCTCGTAAGGATGTGATTTTCGTATGGTTCATGCAACCTTTGGTCATTCCTTATTGCTTAAATATTTCAGGCCTGCCACAGTAGCTTCTTGTTCAGCTGTGACCATATTTGATCTCCCAAGTCTCTATTCAATTATGAAAACTTGTGCAGAAAAGCAGGACTTCACTGAAAAAGAGATCATTTATTTTTGACAACCCTAGGTAAGTAAATGGGCAAATAAAGCCAGTCCTCTAAAATATATCTTTGTGTAATTGTCCTTCTGACTCTCATTTTTGTAAATAATTTGGAACATCTTGCAAAACTGACAGCTTGCACTTCCATGTTGCTTTAAAATCTACTCAGCAAAGACTTCATTTCCCATGACTGTTTTGCTTTTGGCAGGATGTGATACTGCTAGAGGAAGGCACTTCCTAGTTCCTCCTAGTTTGAAAACAGTCTTGTCAGTTGAAGCTTCTTTGTGAGACCAGTGAGAAAGATTTGCAGAGACTTCAGGTATTTGTTTTCTACAGTTTTGCAAACAGTTTAACTCAGAAGATGGTTTTTAATCTAGAATAGTTTTAGAGAGTCTCTTAGCTTAAATACAGTGCAGTTTTGCAAAGTTTCTAACTGCTGTGTGGGTCAGATTGCAATTGAAATTATTGACTTGTTGCATATGTTTAATTACATACTGCATATGTTTAATTAGTGCTTTCTTTGTTTTACTTCATTTTTAAAGTTTTGTCATAAAGAGACTAGACTTTTAGACTAAGAAATGTGTGCATTTGCAGTTATTTGAATGTATACCAACATGTGTTTGTGTGTGGTAGAGGACACTTGAGGCTTTCTCCTACAGGCTGTGAATTCAAATGTAGTATTTGTAATGTTGTTGTGTTTATATACTGTAGTATGTTGCAAGCCAGGGAATGTTACTAGGTAATTTACTTCTCAACCCTGTGCCATTTAAGCTGAAGAAATATTTTTGTTGGAACAAGGGGTCAAAATCAGAAACTGCTAGCTTAACAAAATGTTTAATATTAGCTGAAGAAATTGTGGCTGTGTGCTTGTGCATAGTATTTTGTGAAAGAAAACTAGACTATGCCATTAATATCTGACATGGATTTTATGTTTATATATACTGTGAATGTTATAGTGTTCTTGGAGTGATTACAGTTTGTGACCCTGGTATCACAGCAGGCGGAAATAGTATTGGGTATGGGAATACCATGAATGCCATGACTCTGTCTGTCCACTACATTTTTTCCAAAGTGAATTTCTGCAGGGAGGGGGCTTTGTACTGCATACATAGGCTGCACTGTACAGTACAGGTGCCAGGAGAACTCAGTCTGTGGCTGGTTGTGGAGGTGATCAGAAGGCTGTGCCAGTCACTGGCTCTTGGTGTTGGATCAAGGGGGTCAGTGGGGTGATAGGTCACTACCTGCCAGAGTGGGGTCCACTAAACCACCAGGGACGTGGTTTGTCTGCTACGGGCAGGTATGGGTTAGGAGGGGAACCACTGGACCACCAGGAATTCTTTCATTTTCCAAACATGGATGGGAATCAGGGCTAATGAGAGACTGCTGGACCACCAGGAATGTATTGTTTTTAAACAGGATGTGAATCAGGGCATGGGGGGGGATGTGATCCAGCAGACTCAGCCACTGCTGTAGCATGCAGAGGAGTCCATAATGGGCATGCAAATGGCTTTGTAGTGCAATGGGTTCATCTGCATCTTTGTTTAAATATTTGCCAAAGGGTACAAGTCTAACCAGTGTGTGGTGCGGACACCCCTATGGTTGGTCTTCAGCTCGTACCTTGTAGTACAGCACAAAGCATGGTGAACACTAGCTGGCTGCCACACTACCATGGCTGATATTCAAATGGATAGTGTTGTCAAGTTCAGATCATACTATTCATTTGAATATGGTGCCAGAGTCGGTTGTCCTCATTTTTTCATGTGGCACCCTGTGTGCATTTGCAGCTGGCACAGCTTTGAATATGGGGCCCATATTGCCTTACCTATTGGATAAGTACAGTTTGATCTGGGAGTAACAGGTTATGTGGGTATATATAACTACATAATAGCACTAATTTAAGGTTGAAGGAACTCTAGGTTTTGAAAGACTTAGTGAAATAAGTGTTGTATTACCTACAA
The DNA here is from genome assembly GCA_016271365.2 of Neoceratodus forsteri. Lineage (NCBI taxonomy): Eukaryota > Metazoa > Chordata > Ceratodontiformes > Ceratodontidae > Neoceratodus > Neoceratodus forsteri. Next base: position 954,731,179 of record CM028134.1, read on the forward strand.
TATTTAGTAGATCAACAGCATGGGAAAGTGAAAAAAATAACTAGAAACAATAAAGTTAAAATACAATTGGTGAAAATCTAGTGTTTTTTTATTTTTTTCAACTCTGTTTGTTGCCCCCAGCCTGGAACTCTCTCAGGCCACTGGACTCACCACCTTGCTCTACCACCTGCTGTATTCCCCAACCATCTTCAAGTACATTATGGTTCCCTGGATGGGGACCTACAACCCGGGAGACTGAGGGGGGCAGTGGCGGGAACTAGCATTGGACATGTGGCAGTGGGTCTGACACGGCCATCACCAATCCAGTGCTGGAGGGGTATTCTGTGGTGGAGTGAGCCGAGACCCCCTTCCCCTGAGTGGTGCATGTCTGATGCTGTGGTGCATGGCAACCTGCCTGCATCAGCCACGCTCCCTTCGTGCAGACTGGCAGCTCAAGGTGTACCTCCGGTCTCCACGGGGTTCGCCAGCACACCGGACAATGCATGCCCTCCCACCCAGAGGGAGAGCAGCCAGCAGGTGCTTGATCCGTCTCCTCTCTGTCGACTCCCCACTCCCCGAGCTCGCTCCTGAACTCGGTTTGCAGTATGACGTGAATTGTGGTGTCCAGCGCCTCAACCCTCAATGCCACTGGGACGGACTAATCTAGTGTTTTTTAACTCTTATAATTCAGTAGTTTCTCTTTAACTCTGTCTTTTCCACTATAACTCTGCTTTCTTTACTCCTATGTTGTATTACCAGTTGTATCTCTGCTGCTCTCTATCTCTACTCAAGCAACTATCGTCTCCTCATTTTTACCTTTATTTTAACAGATCTAGCCAGATGTTTTTTTCCAATTGTTTAACCAGGAGCAGCACACTAAGCTGAAAGCTTGTTTACAGGTGAGGCCTGGGAGCTCAGGAAGTTAAGTGACTTGCTCAGGGTCACACAGTATGCAAGTGGGGGCTGTGGGATCAAACTCTGGTCTTCAGATTTGCAGCTTACAGCCCTAAACCACTGCCTTAAACCACTGCACTATATTGCCTCCCAGATGTTGACTGTCTACCTTTCAGATTAGTATCTTATCTTGTTTAATTCTAACCCTAATCTCTCTCTAGGACCTCTGACACTTTTATCTCCACATCCTTCTCTGTGCTTTCCTTTTAGATACTACCAGAATACCCCAAACCCAAGCCAATCTGACCCTGGACATTGTGACTCGAACAGAGCAGGTAAGTCATATTTAATCTAGGGGTCAAAATTAGGTTTTGCAGCCACTAGCCAGCAGGGCTAGTGATTGGGAAAGTTGATTTTCTTGTTTGATAACCAGGTACAAATCCCCACAGACTTCCCACTGGCCCCGCTGGTATACTTACTGAAGTGTTACCTTCTCCAGTACAAGTCCACAGTGCTAGCTAAAGGAAAATCTTACTAGCTAGATACAAAATCTGCAACATTTAGCTAGTGGGACAGTGCCAATTTTAATACCAGTGAAGGAGGTGGGGCTAGTGTCTTGTGCCAAGAAGGAAGCGGGCTATTGTCGGTGGCTGAGGGGAGGCTAGTGTCTGGAGAAGTGGGATGTTAGTGTCTGGGGCTTTGAAAGATGGGTCAGCTAGGGGTCAGGGGCTTGCAGAAGAAGGAGGGGCTAGTTTCAGAGCCTGGGAGGGAGATTGTAGAGGAGGGTGTATGTGTGCCTCAGGTGTCAGAGGAGGTGGTGTCCAGAAGGAGCCTTGCAGGGCAAGTGGGTGACAAGTGTATAATGATTCTCAAATGGCTGAGGAGAAAGAGGTGTAGTTTCTGGGAGTCAGGGAGCCCAGGAGGGAGGGAGAGGTGCTATCCATGGGCTTAGAGAAGTGGGATGCCTAGAGAGGAAGGGTGTTCAGAGAGACTGTGGTGGAAGAGAAGGAGGGTGGTATGTGAGGTTGAGTCGGGAAGTAGAGGAGAGGGTTGGTGTCTGGGGCAATGGAGGGAGCCAGGGTAGTGTTGGGGCTGTGGAAGGTGTACAGTCAAGGGGCTACTGTCATGGGTGCTATAATGAAAACATGCTAGTGTCAGGTGCTGTGGGAGGGAGGGCTAGTATTGTGGCGGCTGTGGAGGAGGTGGCAGGTGTTGGGTTCTGTGGACAGTGGTGGCTGGTGTTGGGTGCTGTGGACACAGGTGGCTGGTGTTGGGTGCTGTCAATGGCGGTGACCTTGTGTAGGGTACTGAGGCAGGTGGGCTAGTGTCGGGTGCTGTAGAGGAGGGGCTAATATCTGGAGCCATTGAGGGAGGAGGCTAGTATTGGGTACTGTGGAGGCAGGTGGCATAGTTTTGGGTGCTTTGGAGGGAGGGGCTTGTGTAGGGTACATAGCACTATGGGGATGATTAAACACCAAAAGCATGAGTGAATAAAGTTTTAGACCCTGCTTAAAAGTCTCTACCTCTGGTATACAATGTACCACCTCTTGGTTGTGGGTTGTTAGACTCACTTCCCTCCTGTGCCCTCACTAGGAATCCCTTGAAAGGAATAAACAAAGTGAACTGTGAGGAACTATTTAGCCTGAGCAACAAATAAGACATTGGTGGTAAGAATGGAGAATGATGAAAAGAGGTTCAAGAGGGATATGAGAAAGATTAATTTTATAGAAAGGGTAGTACAGTCTGCCAGCCAAGGTGGTGGGTGCCAAAACCATAAATGATTTCAAGTATGGCTGTGACCGGTGAAGGATGTAATGGTTACTCAAGATGGCTGTAGTATGTAGGATAATAGTGGGGTTGATAGTGAGGGTTTTCTCCTGTATGGGCAATTGGTCCTGGGGTTTAATAGGGAACTAAAGATAGACTGGATGGGCCTTTGGTCTTTCCTGTCATCTTTATCTATGTTAATATTGCATCACATGTATTTTCCTGTTACCAACTATGTACATCTCCTCCATCTTTGGTCTGTGTCCCAATGTCCTCTGATTTTAGTGGTGTATTTTTTTTTGGGGCTACATTACGTGCTCTGTTCCTTGATGAGGATACATACTGGATGCATTCCCACCCCACAAAAGGGCAGGGAATGAACTATATCTTTACAGGTACTGTTCAGGGCCTGTACAAAGCATCCTTTGCAGGTGTGCTACAGGTATAGGGCAGGTACTATGCAGGCCAAGAAAACGCAACGTGCAGACACTGGACAGTGCTGCTTTTTTCAGCATGGACTTCTCCTCAGCCTTTAGCTAACCTACTCAACTCCTGATTGGTGCTTCAAGTTGCCAAGGCCCTTGCAGCCAATCAGGAGTGAGCTCCCACCGCCTGATGTGGGAACTTGTCAAGGTAGCTGTCCTTACTCCTTTTAAGCCCTTGTTTTCACCCTTTGTGAGTAAACACTGCCAAGTTATGATGTGGATGGATAGGGCTGGTGATTCCCTAGACAAGCTACCTTATACTTTTCAAATTATATCCTCTAGCTGTCAGGAACAGTCAAATAACAGCCCCCTAACTTTCATTTACTATCTGTCCGATCCTGCTGCCAATGTCAAGATATCCTAACAATGTCAGATCTAGCCAGTATGTGCCAAACATGGCCTGCCTGGAGTTAACCTGGATGATTGCTTGCCCTCCCCGCCTGGTAACCAGTTAATTAAATCTATATATTTTTGTGATTTTTTTTTTTACTCCCTTTTGGGCTTCTGCTATGGCCGCCATGGCGATCTCTGGCTCTCCCAGCCCTAATGCACTACTGTTCCTCCCCAGCTCATCTACCGACTCTCTTGGGCTTGATTGCAGCTGCAGGTGGTTTGTCTGTTACCCCTTGGGGGCGCCAATCTTGCCTGGATCCAGCAGACCTTACAATAAAATTTAGCCCACTGGCATTCTTAAAGCTATAGGCATGGCTTAAACTATGTGACACCTCTCTCTCTCCCCTGCCCAATACATTTTCCTCTACTAAATCCCCATCCCTTACAGGGTTCACTGCATCCTGAAGGGTGAATGCCTGCTTCCCACCTCTATCTTTCCTTCTATGTCACACTCCATCCTACCTCCCCTGCTATCCCCTCCCTTAGACCATCTGCCAGCTCTCCATTCCCTTGCAGGGTTCTCCACCTCCTGAAGGGGTGTCGGCACTAGCTTCAATCTCCCTAGCCCAAATTACTTTCCTCCTTCCTCTGCCAGCTCCCACCCCTTGCAGGGTTCTCTGCATCCTGAAGAGGTGTAAGCACTGGCTTCCCTATCCCTCTCCCGTTGTCCAGCTTTACTTTCCTCTACCAGCTCCCATCCTCCTGCCACTGCAGCGTTCTTTGCCTCCTGAAGGATGAAAGCAATGGCTTCCTTTCTTTTCCACCATTCTACTCCCAATTCTTTCTCAACTGCCCCCACACCTCACACTATCCCTAGTAACCCCACCCCTAGTCCATGTCCCTCTATCCTTTTCACCTTTCTCCTCTATCTTTTCTAATTCTGGCTGCCTTGTCCCCTAACAGTTGGTTAAACAATGTTCCCTAACAGGGTTCTCAGCACCTTGAGGAGGTGAAGGCCTAGGCCTCTCTCTCCCTCCTCCCTCCTCCCTCCTATACCCACCCTTGTATTTTATATACTAGGTCAGTCAGCTAGCACTTGGCTACTGTCATCCCAACCAAGCACTTACCCCAGGCCTCCTTACAATCTCAAAGTACTAGCATTGTAATCTACTTTCAGTCTCTCCACACTTTATCACCTTGTTTAAGTCAGCTGTCATATCCAATAACGTTTTCTGCTCTGCTGCTTTACGTTTGCCAAGGGAGTGGTTTTACTTCATGGCGGCTCCTGCCACCTCTGCACTCCCTTCCTGGCTTCAGCATTACTGTGGGAGTGGTTTCACTCAATCGCAGCTTCTGCCACCTTCCAGACCCAACTTCCAAAACTGCTGTTGTAGCCAGGGATTGACTCTTCCATAACTCCCTCCTTGCTGCTGCTTCAGCCCTTGGGGCATAACATAAACAAACTCTGCTGCTGAAGTGATGGTTTGGGAAGGTGAGGAGGGAGCTGCTTCTATTATTACCTCCTCCATGTCCCTCTGGCTCCTTTCACTCTTTCTCAAGTCTCTCTCTATCCCATACCCATGCAGAGCGGGCCACAGCCTGAGCTCTGTGTGAGCTGGGAGTTACAAGCACCCGCATGCACTTTCACTGTAGCACGATTATGCTATGTGGCTGGCTGCAGGTGCAACCCAGCGTATCCTTCCCCCTGCCACTATTCCACATCACCAGCACCTACAAGTACTAGGGCTCAAAGAGCCCCACTAGACCCCAGACAAGGGTATTAGTTCATTTCAAAGGAAACTTGGCCTTAGCCACAGGATACTAGACAGTCAGGACTACCATTTTACTTAGTAGCCCCCATGGCATTCCTAGCCTGCAAGAGCACCAGTACCATTCTTTTATTTACCAACAGGCCTACTAGCCCTGAAAAGCCTCCACTAGCCCACCTGGCTATCAGGTACAATACTGGTCACAGGGCCACTGATAGGAGCACAGGGGTTTGGCTGAGCCCCTCCCAAACCACACTTTCTTTCCTCTCAGTTTCTGCTCTCTTTTTCCCCCAGCTAACCTAATTTTATTTTATTTGACATGTCTGACAGGACATGGACCCTTACCATCAGATAAGTATATTCCTATGCCTAACCAGTCCTTTCTATCCTTACTGTATCATTTAAGAGCTATGGATCCTTTGTGACCACCTTTTCTATTTTTTTCTTACAGGTGTGGTGGACAACATGCCTTGAGATGCCTACCACTGGCTCCTATAGTGCTCAGGTAAGACTCTCTACTTAATTTGTATTAGGTGGGTTGACTGTAATGGTGTGCCCACACCCATTACATGCAAGAAGGTGGGGCTGCTAGCTCTGAACTCTCCCAGCCACGGTGTCATATACACTGTTGTACCCTTTTAGCCCTGGTAGCATGCTCTCAAGTCTGGCCCCAGCTTCAGGTTTCCACACCTATAGCAATGTTGTTAGGCTCCTGACTGCCCCAATCATACTATAGATTTGCAGTCCCCAGTGTCCTGGGTGGGGCAGTATGGTTTGGAGTGGTCCCCTAGGTGGTCCAGATTGGAGAAGAGGTTGAACTGATGTGGGAGTCTATTATGTGGGTCTCCTGGGAGGACCAATTGGGAAGAGGAGGCCATAGCTGGGGAATCCTTTTTGGGGGTCCCTTTGGAGATTCAGCTGAGTAAATATGCTCCAGGGGCCTACAGGTGGTCTGTGGGGGGCAGAAAATGGTGTCTGTTTAATCCTGGTTCTGGAATTCTAGAAATGATGTGAAAAAAGGTGCAGGTGGTGTCAGAATTCTAGTATGATGACCCTAAGGGTGGTCTGAGTGGAAGATGAAGGGGAGTATTATAACATACTGAAATGCTGAATCCCAATACCCACGAGCCCGACAACTGTATCCTGACAGTCTGGAATTGCCCACAGCAGTGTTGGCAATCGTAAATAAGGGGGTGCAGGTGGTGAAGCCCCCAAACACAGGAAAAAACCTCAGCTGTGGGCAATTCAAGACTTATGGGATATCGACTATCAGGCTATAATGTTTGGGCTCCTGGTTTTCCAGATTCTGCATTTTGGTATGCTGTAGTAAATCTGATGATGGTATCTGGCTCCTGTTTTAGGTCCAAGGATGGTATGAGTGGGAGATGTGGATGCAGATGAGTTTCAGATCCAAGTTCTATGGACCTAGGGGTGCTACAGGTGGGAGCTGGGGTGGAGATGAGTGTGGGACCTTTGTGTAGAGGCCTGTGGCTGATCTAATTAGAAAATAAGGGACAAGATGTGAATTAGACACTGTTCCATGGGTCCTTTGTCTGGTCCTGATAAAAGCAAAGGGTGGAGGTGAGTTTATTAAACCTGTCTGGGGGTATCCCATGTATTAGGTGACCACAAGTGAGCTTTCAAAAGGGTGACTCAATCTCTGCGCTTTACACAGGGCTACCAGGCAGGAGGGCAACGGATAGGGAGTTCAGCGACTATAGTGATACAGGATGTCACTGTAGACACATGTCTACAGGGTGGGAGGATCATGCCATGACTGGCAGGAAGAGGAGGGAGGGTTATGGGGCATAGTGCTGCAATGGGCTGCTGAGCTGGCCGTGTGGCATAGTGGGTTGGTGGTAGGCTGGTGTTGGAAGAGTGCGGGTTCGGTTCGGCATGCTCGTTTTGTCATGGGTCAAGTTTTTTTTAGATTTGCACCCCCCAACATGCAGCCCCCTTGAGTTGAGATTCCTTTAGCGAGGGGGTGCTGGGGTCCCACACTGCTGAAATTCATTTTGGTGATTTAGACTCGCCCAGCACGGCGATTGCTGTTATGTGGTTGCTGTTATCACATGGAACCCTGTCTGGAAGTTCAAGTGCTGGACAGCATGGGACATGAATGTGAAGGTTGGTGTGGAGCTTGGTGTCAAATACTCTTCTAGGGTTTGCAGGACTGGTCCTGGTGGGCAGAACAATGGACATACAGTAGGTGGGAAATTCCAGTTTGAGATTCTAGAGCTGGTCTGGGTGGGGAAGAGGAAGGACTTAAATGAGGGAGATCTCAGGGCTGGTCCAGGTGGAAGGATATTGTGACATAAGTGGGAAAAGCTGGACCAGGAGTCCCACGGCAGGTCTGGGTGGGCAGGCAGGGAGTCATAGATATGGAAGGCAAGTCTCATGGTCCATGGGATTATCTGAGTGAAGGAACATGATGACATACAAGGGACAGCCAGTATGGGTTCCAAGAGATAGTCCAAGTGGGCAAAAGGGAGATTTTCCTAGACAAAGCTGTACCTTGGATCCCAACATTGATCCAGATTGAGGGACATGGAGGATGTACAGTGAAGCTCGTCAGGATGAAGTGCACTGTGACAGTTTCCTGCATGACAAAAGGGACTGACTGCCATTGAAATTGCATTGGTTACTGTAAAAACTCTGCTGCAGCATACTACAGAATTGGGTGTAATCCTGGAAAGCTTCACCTGTAGGTGTGGAGGCAGATCCAGTGCTCCCAGACCTGGTCCGTGTGCATGGGCAATGGAAACATAGCTATGGGAGGCCATTCCAGTCATCCCAAGGCTAGTCCATTTGAGAGACCATGGAAACTTTGGTCAGGTAGGTCAGCCCAGCAGTCCCATGGCTAAATTCAGGGTGGGGACAGGGATAATGTAGGTTGGGAAGACTGATTTGGATTCAGTTGCTGGTCAGGGTGGGCAGAGGGGCATGTAGATAGGGATGCTAGTCAGAGGTCCTAAGCTGATTTGGGTGGAAGAAAATGGGGCCCTAGGTGAGAGGCATATTTTTCTGATTTGATGGCCATTTGATTCTTATGATTTAGGACTGTATGAAATTTGCACTTTAAAAAGTATTTTAATTACAGTTGAAGGTCTTGTTCATAACAGTTTATTACCATTATTTCAGTTTTCTTTTGAAGCTAATTAGCATTTTTGTGCTTTTTGAAGGACATTTGAGAACAAATTTTGACATTTTCAATGGATAAAACTGGCGCTTGAGGTATAAAGTCAATTTGAATTATTTCAAAAACGTGAAATAACTGGATCAGTTTTAAATAAACTGAAGAATACTTGAATTGAATTTGAAGGCCTTCTTTTCCTGTGTGGTACTGACTTGGACCGTATCCATTAGGGTTATGCAGGTAATATATCAAGTCTGTAATCCACTTGAGTAAGAGGATCCTTGCTCCTTTGAATTAAGCACACCTTGGATTGTATTTTGAAGAATATCTGTACAATGGATGTCCCGGCGTTCTACTGTATTTCTAGGTTTTGCCTGACTATTGTTTTCAAATTGCATTAGTGAATGCAAATATATCCTACTGAGTCCTCTTTGTTTAAGTTTAACATCTATTGAAACTGAAAAAATGTGTGTTATCTCACCTGGATGTTAATAGTACTGTGTCTTTCTTCATTTCAGTAAAATCATAAATGTAACAAGAAAAAAATACTCTTCAACTCTTGGTGGAGTTTGGTGCTGTATCTGACTATAAGTTGAACTCCTTGAAAACTGAACCCTTGGTTGTTGTTTTTATTGTTAACCCTTCCCACAGCTCCATTTCTCATCCCCTTTAAATGGGATTTGAAACAAATAGTTGGGCATTTGACTAACTTCTGCATATTTTTGTACTTTTGTAAACATAATTATCTCCCCTTTACAAACCAACTAACCCAAGATCTCTCCCACTAGGGCACCCTCCCCTGAACCTCATGTGTAAAATTGACTCTTAGAATGATGACTCTTCCATGGACCCTCTACTTGTTTCAGAATGTCCCTCTTCACTTGTCACTTTCATTTTGGAGGCAATGGAATACATTTCTGCTTTCTTTGAACCAGACAGCACCCCAGGTTCACCTTAAAATCTTGTTCCTACAGAAAAAGGGAGGGCTTGCTTTATCTGACCTTAAAATATATTACTGGGCCTCACATTTGCACTTTATCTACCTTCACCACCTAACGCTGGCAACCCCACTTTGACTTATCCTGGAAAAGGCACTTTTTTCAACTCAGGCTTTCATTCCTCCAATTGTGTATGTTTCAGATGTGCAACCCCTTTCAGTGGGGCTTAATTCCTGACTGAGAGATTAGTATAAAGTCTGGCATGCCCTGAAGAAATCAATGCTGTTAACTACATTAATGCACCTATGTTGCTCAATATCCTATCTAGAACATTTTCTCTCAGTGAGGTATGACCACAGATTAAAGGAAGCATCAGTCTTGCACAGTACATGTATCAACTTTTCCCAGTGTCACCATTTCCAGAGCTACAGCAACAAGGAATTCTGGGTAGATTATAAAGGTAAATTAAATTTTTCTTATTCAGCACTGCAGTCTCTTTTTCTGGTAGTGTGACTGCAATATAGAAGATCCATTGTACAAAAGCAATAGAAGACTTGGTTTGCTGGCCAAGGTACCTAGCTTCACCTGAGTTCTTTCCTTTTAAGATTGCTTGAAAGGACAGAGCAGAGAACCTTACCAGAGCAAGGAAAAGTATTAAGACTTCTTTTGGCTAAGCAGATTTACTGTATGTTGTTATTTTTATTTTGTTCTCACAGTGATTGCTACTGTTTGTTGCTAACATTTCATTGCTTTATTTTCTCTGATTCAAATTGTTGTTGCTGGTATACCTTCTTCTGCATTATTACAAGGTGTGCCTACAGGTGTGTGCTAACAGATTACTGCTGTAATCTTCTGATTCAAATGATCTTTTGCAAGGTATATCTTCTGTTACTGCTTTATTTTTCTCTGTAGCAAAGTGTTTCTTACAGGTATATCTTCTCAAAACTATTTCAGGTGGTGCTTTACAGGTTTTACAGTTTTATCTAACATTAGGATACGCTTTCAGGTTACTGCATTTGTTATTGACTGATTGTTTCTGTTACCTCCTTGTTCTTTCATCCGTGGTTCTTCTTTTTGGTAAGGAAGGCCCAGCCACCCACCCCATCCCCAACCACCCATACTACACTCCTTTTATAGGGTACCAGTTGTGATATTTCCTGTGGCAAAGCAGGAAGGGGTGGATCAGTGGGGCATCCACAAGGTGAGCTCATTTACAGGGCACTAGTAATTTAATTTGTTATAGCAAGCTATACGAAAACAAAACACAAAATCAAACCATTACTTGCATTTTTCCTTCTAATTACTCTAACCAGGTTATAAACTCAGCAACTTATCTGGAATGGATATCATTAACTGCAGGTACTGTGGAACACTTTTCAGAAGGACAGTCTTACAGGATTTAGGACACTTTCCTACATGCTGGGCCATTGCAGATCTTAGGGCTCAGCTCCGGGCAGCATGGGCAGAGATTGCCTGCCTCAAATTTCATATTCAAGAGGAAATACATTATAAGAACCACCGTCATTTCCCCAACATCCAACCAGAAGAACTTTGACCGCAGAGGTAGTTGGTCCAGGAGGTTGGCAGGTGGTTAGGAGGGGCAAATCAGGTGTCCCATCACTCTGTGCTCTCCAACATATTACCTCCAAAACCATATAAACACTACAAACAGGTATCTGCCACTATCTCCAAAATCAAAGGCAGAGGACACTGCAGAGCAGGACACTGCAGCACAGGAGCTAGCACAACAAAACTCACCCAAATCATGAACCAAACAAAAAAGCAAAAAGGAAATCAAAAACTTCTAGTCATAGGAGACTCCGTGATTCAGGGAGTTGATACCCATCTCCAGCCAGGGTAATGGTCAGATGTATCCCAGGTACATCAGCGTGGAGAGACACTGACCACATTGCTAAAGTTGTTCACAAAGCAGGATAAAATTTGATGTCCTGATACATATAGGGACTAATGATCTCACCAGCCGTCAGTTGTGGAGACCAAGAACACCTGACCAGACTGGGTGACAAACTATCATCCATTTCATATCTGACATCTCCTTTCTGAGATCCTACCAGTCTGGGAGAGAGGGGCAGATGGACGGAAGGTCAGAGAAGGGAGATAGGGGAGCTAAACATGTGGCTCAAGGGCTGGTGACAGAAAAAGGATACAGATTTGTAGGAACTGGCAACAGTTCTGGGAGCGAAGTTCTTTAAATTTGATGGACTGCATCTGACTAAGGAGGAGTCAGTGCATTGGGGCAGAAGTTTGACATCTTTGCAGAATATTTAAACTAGCAAATGGGGAGAGGGTGCAGCACCATATATCGAATGAGAAGAACACCCTCCCCAGTTAGTGGTCAAACAGGGATTCAGTATGTTTGCAGTTCATTTGCATCAACAGGTAAGAAAAAGGTCTGTCTCCCCATATACACACAGGAGAAATGCCAAACCTCACCCAACAACTAACACATCAAAATCTGGCCAATGGAAAATCATGTACACAAATGTTCACAGCCTGGGAAATAAGATCTCAGACCTGCAGGCAATAATGTCAGAGGCTAAACTGGACATAGTAGGAATTAGTGAGACGTGGTTTACAGTAACCACACTTGGCAGACTTCAGTACCTGGCTATGTACTGTTCAAGAAGAGACCAAGGTGCAAAAGGTGGGGGGTGGAGGGCCCTGTATGTCAATGAAAATATAAAAGCTACAGAAATTCAGAATACACATAAGGAGCCAGAAGAACTGTGGGTCACCGTGGAACAGGAAATGGACAGCCATAAGAACTGGGGTTGTCTACAGGCCCCAGACCAGGGGAGGACATAGACACATTACTGTTAGAAGATATACAAAACATGACAGCTAAAGGGAGGTTCTGATAATGGGAGACTTCAACATGCGGATGCAGATTGATCAATACCAGCATGAACATCTGCCAGAACTAAACACATGGTGGATTCCCTGCAGGAGGAGGGCCTCAAACAACTGGTACAACAGCCCAAAAGAGACAGGGCTATCCTAGATCTAGTACTGACTAACAGTGAAGGGATCACAGATCTCCAGGTAGAAGATCACCTGGGGCCAGTGACCATCACATGGTACGGTTCAATTTGGCCACTACATCTAAATCATCCCATTCCAAGGCAAAATATGGGACTCCAGAGGAACTGACTTTGATAAGATGGCCAACAGAGTTAAACTAGCCCTGGCAAAAAAAAAATACACAAGGGAGGGGTACAGGCAAAGTGGGCAAGCATTAAGGATGCAATAATTGAAGCAACATCCCATTGTGTTAGACAGAAAAGGAAGTGCAGAAGAAGAGGGAAACCACTTTGGTTCTCAAATACAGTAGCAGAAAAGGTCAGAGCCAAAAGGCTGGCCTTCAGGAAATATAAGGAACACAGCGGGATGAAGATAGGGAGGCACCAAACTGCCCCAAGGGAAGCAGGGAAGGCAGTAAGGCAGGCAAAGTCCCAAACTGATGAAACACTAGCACAAACAGTAAAAGAAGGTAACAAGACTTTCTATAGATACATTAGTGGAAGGAGAAAGTCCGGGAGTGTGCTAAGCTCAAAGGAAAAGGGGGCAAGTGAAGAGGAGGACCCTGTAAAAGCATATATCCTAAATAGATACTTTTGCTCAGTATTTACAGAAGAGAAGGTAGGGCTGGGCCCACAGCTCAGCACCATGGACACAGGGGGAAGGAGGTGAGCACTACTCCCTTCACAAAAGAAAGGGTCTACAAGAGCTCGCTGAGCTCAGGTGGAGAAGGCAATGGGACCTGATGGCATACATCCCAGGGTACTTAAGGAGCTAAGGTGGAACTAGCAGAGCCATTAGCAGAACTGTTTAATGAGTCTCTGAGCACAGGGAGGTCCCAGAAGACTGGAGAAGGGCTCATGTGATCCCACTCCACAAGAGTGGTAGCAGGAAGAAGGCAGGAACTACAGACCAGTTAGTCTTACCTCGGTAGTAGGCAAGATTATGGAGGCACTCTCAAGGAAAGGATACTGCAACACCTGGAATCCATAGGAGCACATGATCCAAGACAGCATGGGTTTATAAAGGAAGGTCCTGTCAAACTAATCTCATAGATTTCTTTGACTGGGTAACCAGAGTGGTGGAGCAAGGGGAGCAGTTGATGTCACCTACCTTGACTTCAGCAAAGCTTTGACACTGTTCCACATAGAAGATTGATAAATAAGCTGGGTAGGCTCAGGGTGGGTCAGAAGTTGGTCAACTGGGTGGCAAACTGGTTGACAGGCAGAAAACAGAGAGTGGTGGTAAGCGGTTTACAGTCAGAAGAGATGCAAGTCACAAGTGGGTACCTCAGAGATCAGGTCTGGGGCCAGTCCTCTTCAATATCTTCATTAGTGACACTGCAGATGGACTAGAGGGTAAGGTTTGCCTTTGCAGATGACACCAAGATCTGCAACAGAGTAGATGATTCAGATGGGGTGGGCAGAATGAGAAGAGATCTGGATAAACTAGCAAATGGTCAGAAGAGTGGAACTGGATTTAATGCAAAGAAGTGCAAGATCATGCACATAGGGAAGAGAAACCCTGAAGCCACCTATATAGGCTGGGAGAAGAGTTGTTGGCAGTCACAAAGGAAGAAAGAGACTTGGGCATCATCATCACCGATGACCTGAAATCATCCAAGCAGACCCTAAAGCAGTAGGTAAGGCTAGGGGATGTTAGGGTATTAGTAGGGTATCACAAGTCAGAGAGGGAGGTAATAATCCCTTTTGCAAGACACTGGTTAGACTCCCATCTGGAGTACTGTGTGCAGTACTGAGGCACATCTTCACAAGAACATTAACCAAATTGAGGCAGTCCAGAGAAGGGCAACCAAAATGGTGCAGGGACTGCATCAGAAGATATATGAAAAATTAATGGAGCTCAATATGTATACCCTTGAACAAAGGAGGGAGAGGTGATATGATTGAAACATTCAAACACCTTAAGGGCATTAACAAGGTGAAAGAGTCTAACAAGTTTAAATATAAGAAAAATAGCAGGACAAGAGGACACATCATGAGACTAGAGGGAGGCCGATTAAGGTGGAATGTGAGGAAATTCTTTTCACAGAAAGGGTGGTGGATGCAAGGAACAGCCTACCTCAGGAAGTGGTGGCTATGAATACAGTGCAGGGCTTCAAACAGGCATGGGATAGGCATAATGGAGCAATACAGATGAGTATGAATAGACAGGCCACTGACAGAGCACAAGACCGATGGCACATTTATAAGGTAGAAAAAGAAATGGGCAGACTGGATGGGCCTTGCTGTCCTTATCTGCTGTCAACTTCTATGTTTCTATATAGCGCCTCAGCAGTATAACACATAATATGTTGATTTCATATAGCTGCAAAGAATTCTGGGTAGCTCATAAAGATATCTTAAATTTTCTTTATTCAGCAGTGTAGTCATCTTTTTCAGTGGTGGTGACTACAGTACAGCATCTAATATGTAGCTGCATATGGAGAAGGTCGTGGGTAGAATATGAGGTGGTCTTCCATTTTTCCTTACTTGGAGGTGCTGGTCTTTTTTGTGGTGGTTACAACAATATAAGATCTCAGATGTTTATTTTCAAAATGAGGCATTGTGTATACGGTGATAGGTGACAAGATGTCTTTACTGAGAGATGCAGTCTCCATTTCTGTAGTGAGAAAGTAAAGAAATAGCCTGTATACTAATTTGCATAGTGAGAAATTGTGTGCAGTAAATTGCTAATTTTTCTCTCTAATCTGCATGTGGAGTGATTTTGTTTTTACTGATGGCATTCAGTCATGTGTGACTGGGACTAGATCCATGATGTTTTGCTGGGATGACATCATGGATCCAGCTCCAGATTGACCAGTCAGGGCCCAGCATTCTTTCTTACCAATGTATAATAGAAAATAAGTTCATAGGACCATGGCGATTCATCAAGTCTTCATATGGGCAATCCAGGTACAGCCTGGTGGTCTATGGCAGGGAAAAAGTTCAGTGTTGCTTTTCCAATGGGGACTGACTCCATGACACCTGTGGTTAGTCAAAGAGGTAGGTAGGGTGTTCACATCTCCTATCTCCTCCACAGAGACTAAGATGCATGCATGCCATGCTTCTTTGGGAGGAGGTAGGAAGAGAGAAAAGTGGGTAAAGCAAAGGAAGCTGCAAGACTGACAGAACCTCTGTTATTATTAGGGCCAGTGCCATCCTTGCTGTAACAAATGCTGTACCAAATACCTGTTTTATGTAATTTTTTTTTTTACCTTTATTTTTTTTTTCTGGTTTACTTTTTAATGTATGAATCTTGTACTCCTGTATCATGTCGAATATATGAATTGTACTTTTAGTTGATAGATAGATAGCCAGGAGAGAGAGAGATAGATAGATAGATAGATAGATAGATGTAGACAGACAGACAGAGAGATAGATGGATAGACAGACAGATTTGCAAGAAAGCGAGTTGTGCTCACAACAGAGGGAGGTGAACCTTACAATTGTCTTTGGTTTGTAGCAGATATTCTGCAGGTGGAGGCTACTTCTAACTGAAAGGTGAAATAAGGAACTTGAATTATCAGGAAATACAGTCTTTCAAGCAACAGAGGGGGTGGATCTAGCTTTACTTTTGTTACAATTCTTAAGATTTTCAGTGCAGGAAGAGTTTAAACCCTGGGCTAAGAATTTGTCATAAGTCCTGAAATAAGTGCAGGTAAAGGTTGTGTATTTAACCCAGACAGTGTCCTAGGGGTGGAAACTGTTTTTGTGTTTATCTGTGTGTGCCTTAAAAGGCCAGACCAGACTTTGTCGGGAAGTGCTTACATCATAGCTACTTATCAGCCAATAGCTTTGTAACATACCTGGAGAACAATAGTATTATAAGCAGTGTTTTATACCAAACTCATCAGAACAGCTAATATTCTTCAAGTGAAACTACCTCTGGCTGGAAGCTGCAATACTGAACATAGGATTTGCAAGAAAGTGAGTTGTGCTCACAACAGAGGGAGGTGAACCTTACAATTGTCTTTGGTTTGTAGCAGATATTCTGCAGGTGGAGGCTACTTCTGACTGAAAGGTGAAATAAGGAACTTAGAATTATCAGGAAAAGGCAGTCTTTCAAGCAACAGAGGGAGGTGGATCTAGCTTTACTTTTGTTACAATTCTTAAGATTTTCAGTGCAGGAAGTGTTTAAAGCACAGCTGACTTATTTTGGGGCTGACTGCTTTCAGTACAAACCACCAGGCTGTTTTGGAGCTGAGGAGGTTTACCTGTGTCTGACTTGGTTGTCTGGATTTTCTCTGTTTGATTAGCAGGGTATCTTCTCTGTCAAATTGTTGTGTAGGGCATCTTGCTGACAGGAAGGCACTCATCATCGCAGTGGTGGGTCAGAGCTTTTAGCTGATTGTTTTTGTGAGGGCACAGTTTAGGCCCAACCCTTCCCACCCCTCCCCACCATCCTGGAAATAGTTGCTTTATACCTGGGGTTCTGACATCATTCCTCAAGAGTGCAAGGTGCATATCACTGTCATATCCTCTCTAGCACACTGCACTGACAATGTAGTATACACATTGTATAATATATATATTTCTATATAACAAACCAATCTCACACACTCACACACACACACACACACATACACACACACACACACACACACACACACACACACACACACACACACACACAAAGTAGAAAAGCGTGGAGTGGTGCAATGTAATGGCTGTGGGACAGCAGTCTTCGGAGTCTTTCTGGAGGTTGAGATGCTGCCCTGTTGCAGAACAACTCTTTGCCCTGAGGCGGAAGTTGCCCGTCTTCAGGCCACACTGGACAGTAGTAGGAACCTTCCCCAGGCCACACTGGATGGTAGGAAGGAACCTCCCCATCCAGGGAGCACCAGAGCCACCACTACCTCAAAGGTTGCGAGAAAGCACAGCAGTTGGACAGCAGTGGGCTCAGGAGGGTGAGGATGGTGGAACAGAGGCACACCCAGTCAGTTGTTCCTCCACAATCCATACACACCATTCTGGGGGAGCATGGCTCCTCTTGGATGCACCCACAGAGGAGACTAAGGAGGCTGAGGACAACTGTCACAAGGGAGGCCCACAGGAAGGAGGCAGGAGACACCACAAGGAAAGGAATCAGCTCCTGGTGGGGGACTCAGTTATTAGGGGATATAACTGGGGGAGCAGGCAAAAACTGAAGTAAGGTGCCTGCCTGGTGCCATGGTTTGGAGGGACAGAAAGCACATCCTCAGGATCACGAGAACAGCTGCATGGGAGTCTGAGCTGGACATTATTTTCCACCTAGAGACAAATGACTTGGCTCATCATGAGGTTAGAACAGTGCAGAAGGACTTTATAGAATTGGGGAGGGGCCTAAGACAAGTAGCACACAGTATCCTTCTCAGAGGTGCCTGTGCAATGGCATGGTGAGGCGAGGTACTTTACCATGCAGTTTAATGAATGGTTGAAAAATGGTGTGGAGCACAGGGTTTGGCTTCATTGGGGCTGGGGTTCCACCTGGAGGACACCAGCCTATACTGGCAGGATAGAAACACAGAAACATAGAATTTGACGAATAATGACAGCTTGGCCCACCCAGTCTGCCCATTTCCTTACCTAGTGGATAAGCTGCAGATCCTAGTTAACCAGCAGCCTACTTCTTCCTACCGCCACCCCTAGAATTGCCTTATGACTGTCCCATGCATGCTTGAATTCCACCACTGTTTTTGACTCCACAACCTCCTCTGGAAGGCCGTTCCATGCATCCACAGCCCTCTCTGTGAAAAATACTTCCTTAAATTACCTCCTGAGCTGTCCCCCATCTTCAAATTGTGCCCCTTGTTCTTGCACATCTTTTTGAAAAGATGCTACCCTCTTGGACTTTGTTGATTCCTTTGAGTACTTGAAAGTTTCTATCATGTCCCCCTCTCCCTCCTTTCCTTGAGGCTATACATATTAAGCTCCTTAGTCTCTCTTCATATGTCTTCCGTGCAGACCCTGCACCATTTTAGTGCCCTCCTCTGGACACCTTCCATCCTGTCTATGTCTTTGCAGAGATTGGGTCTCCAGAACTGCACTAGTACTCCAGATGGGGTTTCACCAGCTGTCTGTACAGAGGGATAATAACTTCCTGTTTTCTACTGGTGATGCCTCCCCTATGCAACCCAGTATCCCCCAGCCCTCCTTGCTGCCCTCTCACATTGCTTGCCTACCTTTAGGTCATCTGATATGACTACCCCAGGTCCCTTTCCTTTTTGTTGTTGTTAGTATCTACCCCCATTGTGTGCTCTTCCCTGGGTTTTGTTTCCCAGGTGCATTACCTGTACACTTCTTAGCATTGAATCTAAGCTGCCATCTTGACCATTCCTCTAACCTTGCAAGTCCCTTCTCATCCTTTCCACTCCCACCTTGTGCATCAACCTGTTGCAGATCTTTGCGTCATCTGTAAAGAGACATACATTTCTTCCAGTCCCTCTGCAATGTAAGCATAAAGACATTGAAAGGACCAGTCCTAAAACTGAACCCTGCAGGTACCCCACTAGTAACCCCTTTCTTCAGTGGACTCCATTACTATTACTCTCTGTGTCCTATTCTCCAGCCAATTCTTTACCCAGGCTGTCATCTTGGGACCCACTCCCAGGCTGGCTAACTTGCATATTAATCTTTGTGTGGGACTGTTCAAATGCCTTGCTAAAGTCTAGGTAGGCCATGTCCACAGCCCCTCCTGATCTACTACTTTGGTCACCCAGTAAAAGAAATCCATCAGATTTGTCTAGCTGACCTTCCTGCTGTGAATCCATGCTGCCTTGGGTTCTGTGCCCTCTGGCCTCTAGATACTCGACAATTCTTTCCTTCAGAAGTGATTCCATCATTGTCCCTACCACTGAGGTTAAACTAACAGGTCTGTAGTTTCCTGCTTCTGCTCCCACTTTGTGAAGGGAATCACATCTGCCATCCTCCAGTCCTCAGGTACCACCCCATCCTCCCATGATTTGTTAAAGAGGGTAGTCAGTGGTGTCACTAGTTCTACCTTAGTTCTTTTAGGAATTCTGGGATGAATCCCATCAGGCCCCATTGCTTTGTCCACCTTCAGTTTTAGAGTTCTTTCAGAACCCTTTCTTCAGTAAATGGACTGGTATCAACTTCTGTATCCAGAGTGTTTCTACAGTTTGTTTTAGTTACCTCCCCTCTCCTTTGTAAATACTGAGCAAAATATTTGTTTAGTATCTCTACCTTTCACAGTCACCCTCTGCCCACCCTCCTCCCCTTTATTAAGCCTCACTATCCCTCCCTTGGTCTTCCTTGCTCCTGATGTACCTATAAAGGTTTCATCCACCTTCTTAACTGAGTTGGCTATCTTTTCCTCGGTTTGGGCCCTTGCTGTTCTGACTGCCTTCCCAGCTTCCTTTGCTTTAACTGATACAGTTCTCTGTCCTGCTCCTTCTGTGATTCCTTGTACTTCCTGAGATGCTTTCTTTTCTCTTGAACCTTACTACTTCCTTTTGAGAACCATAGTGGTTTCTTACATCATTTCATTTGTTTATTTGCTTCACACAAAGGCTTGTTACCTCTGTGATGGCAGTTTTATTTTTCCCCATTGTTCTTCCATGCCTCCTTCCTGCCCATTTGCTAGTGCTTTCCTTAGGCACTCACCCGTTTTGTGAATAAGCCCTCCTAAAGTCCAGTACTTTTGCCTTTGTATGGCTTGACTCTATTGCTGTGTTTATTGTGAACCATACTGTTCGATGGTTGCTAGTTCCTCAGATGGCTACCCACTTCTACATCTGTGATCCTCTCTTCATCTCCATTTGAGAGAACCAAGTCTAAGATTGCTCCCTCTCGAGTGGGCTCCAATACTAGTTGTCTAAGCATGCTCCTGTAGGGCATCTAGAATAACCCCACTCTTCAAAGTGGCTGCTGAACTGCACTCCAGTTAACATCTGGCATATTCAGATCACCCATCAGCAATATCTCCCTTTTCTGCCATTCTAAGTATACTTCCTATCATTTCCTTGTCCATTTCTCCCCTGAGATGGGGGTCTGTATACAACCCTGGGTGGATTGTGGTGCCATTGCCAGTCTCCAAATTTACCCACAGTGTTTCTTCTCCTCCTGTTTTCCCTTTTGTTCTGTTGCTTTGATTCCTTCCCTTATGTAAAGACTTCTCCTCCTCTCCTCTTTTACCCTCCCTGTCCCTCCTGTAGATAGTGTATCCTGGTATGTTTACGTCCCAGTCATGGTTTTGTGTACCTTGTTTCTGTGACTGCCATCGATATCCAGATGTTCCTCCTCCATCAAGGCCACTAATTCAGGAAGCTTGTTACTCAGACTACAGGCATTGGTACTCATTGCTCTCCATTTTTTATGGCTTTACCTTCTTTTGCAGCATCCCCACTGACCTTTCTACCTCTCTTTTTCTTATTTAGTACCCTGTTTTGTAGGAAGAGGCTGGGATTTTCCTGCAGCTTATCAGTGCCTCCCCTTGACTAGTTTAAAAGCTTGCCAATGAAACATTTAAACCGATTGCTCAAAAGACTTGTTCCTTTCCTGGACAGATGCAGACCATCCTGCCAGTATAGGCTGGTGTCCTCCAGGTGGAACCCCGTCCCCAATGAAGCCAAACCCCTGTGCTCCACACCATTTTTTCAACCATTCATTAAACTGCATGGTGCAAAGTACCCTCGCCTCACTCATGCCATTGACAGGCAGCACCTCAGAGAAGGATACTGTGTGTGCTACTTGTGTTAGGCCCCTCCCAATTCTATAAAGTCCTTCTGCACTGCTCTAATCTCCTAATGAGCCAAGTCATTTTTCCCTACGTGGACAATGATGTCCAGCTCAGACTCCTGTGCAGCTGTTCTCGTGATCCTGAGATGCGCTTTCTGTCCCTCCAAGCTATGGCACCAGGCAGGCACCTTATTTCAGTTTTCCTGCTCCCCAGTTCTATCCACCTAATAATTGAGTCCCCCACCAGGGGTGATTCCTTTCCTTATGGTGTCCTCTGCCTCCTTCCTGTGGGCCTCCCTTGTGACAGTTGTCCTCAGCCTCCTTAGTCTCTCATGGGTGCATCCATAGAGGAGCTATGCTCCCCAGAATGGTGTATGGATTGTGGGTGGAACAACTGACTGGGTGTGCCTCTGTTCCACCACCCTTACCCTCCCTGAGCCCACTGTGGTCCAACTGCTGTGCTTTCTTCACAACCTCTGAGGTAGTGGTGGTGGCTCTGGTGCTCCTGGATGGGGAGGTTCCTTCCTACCATCCAGTGTGGCCTGGGGAAGGTTCCTTACTACAGTCCAGTGTGGCCTGAAGATGGGCAACTTCCTCCCTCAGGGCAGAGAGTTGTCTGCAAATAGGGCAGCATCTGAGCCTCCAGAAGGCTCCCGGAGAGACTGCTGCCCACAGCCATTACATTGCACTACTCCCACATGTTTATCTACTTTGTGTGTGTGTGTGTGTGTGTGTGTGTGTGTTTGTGTGTGAGATTGGTTTGTTATATAGAAATATATATATTATACAATGTGTATGCTTATATTGTCAGTGCAGTGTGCTAGAGAGGATATGACAGTGATGTGCACCTTGCACTCTTGAGGAAATGATGTCAGAACCCCAGGTATAAAGGAACTATTTCCAGGGGTGGGTGGGGTGAGGGTGGGGAGGGGTTGGGCCTAAACTGTGCCTCACAAAACAATCAGCTAAAAGTTATGACCCACCACAGTGATGAGTGCCTTCCTGTCAGCAAGATGCCCTACACAACAATTTGACAGAGAAAATACCCTGCATCTGCATCTGTCCAGGAAGGGAACAAGTCTTTTGAGCAATCAGTTTAAATGCTTCATTGGCAAGCTTTTTAAACTAGTCAAGGGGGAGGCACTGATAAGCAGCAGGAAAATCCCAGCCTCTCCATACAAAACAGGGTACTAAATGAGAAAAAGACCGAGGTAGAAAGGTCAGTGGGGGATGCTGCAACAGAAGGTAAAGCCATCAAAAATGGAGAGCAAAGAGTACCAATGCCCGTAGTCTGAGTAACAAGCTTCCTGAATTAGTGGCCTTGATGAGAGGAACATCTGATATTGTGGCAGTCACAAAACAAGGTACACACAAAACCATGACTGGGACATAAACATACCAGGATACACTATCTACAGGAGGGACAGGGAGGGTAAAGAGAGGAGGAGTAGCTCTTTACATAAGGGAAGGAATCAAAGCAACAGAACAAAAGGGTAAACAGGGAGGAGAAGAAGCACTGTGGGTAAATTTGGAGACTGGCAATGGCACCACAATCCACCCAGGGTTGTATACAGACCCCCCATCTCAGGGGAGGAAATGGACAAGGAAATGATAGAAAGTATATTTAGAATGGCAGAAAAGGGGAGATATTGCTGATGGGTGATCTGAATATGCCAGATGTTAACTGGAGTGCAGTTGCAGCAGCCACTTCAAGAGTGGGTTATTCTAGATGCCCCACAGGGGGCATGCCTTGACAACTAGTATTGGAGCCCACCTGAGAGGGAGCAATCTTAGACCTGGTTCTTTCAAATGGAGATGAAGAGAGGATCACAGATGTAGAAGTGGGTAGCCATCTGGGAACTAGCAACCATCGAACAGTATGGTTCACAATAAACACAGCAATAGAGTCAAGCCATACAAAGGCAAAAGTACTGGACTTTAGGAGGGCTGACTTTGCTAAATGGGTGAGTGCCTAAGGAATGCACTAGCAAATGGGCAGGAAGGAGGCGTGGAAGAACAATGGGAATAATAAAACTGCCATCACAGAGGTAATAAGCCTTGTGTGAAGCAAATAAACAAAATGAAATGATGTAAGAAACCTCTATGGTTCTCAAAGGAAATGGCAGTGAAGGATAAAGAGAAAAGAAAGCATCCAGGAAGTACAAGGAATCACAGAAGGAGCAGGACAGAGAACTGATCAGTTAAAGCAAAAGGAAGCTGGGAAGGCAGTCAGAACAGCAAAGGCCCAAACCGAGGAAAAGATAGCCAACTCAGTTAAGAAGGGGGATAAAACCTTTATAGGTACATCAGGGAGCGAAGGAAGACCAAGGGAGGGATAGTGAGGCTTAATAAAGGGGTGGAAGGTGGGCAGAGGGTGATTATGAAAAGGCAGAGATACTAAACAAATATTTTGCTCAGTATTTACAAAGAAAGGGGGGAGATACCTAAACAAAAGTAGAAACACTCTGGATACAGAAGTTGATACCAGCCCATTTACAGAAGAAAGGGTTCTGAAAGAACTCTTAAAACTGAAGGTGGACAAAGCAATGGGGCCTGATGGATCATCCCAGAATTCTAAAAGAACTAAGGGTAGAACTAGTGACACCACTGACTACCCTCTTTAACAAATCATGGAGGATGGGGTGGCCGAGGACTGGAGGAGGGCAGATGTGATTCCCCTTCACAAAAGTGGGAGCAAGGCAGAAGCAGGAAACTACAGAACTGTTAGTTTAACCTCAGTGGTAGGGAAAATGATGGAATCACTTGAAGGAAAGAATTGTTAGAGGCCAGAGGGGCACAGGACCCAAGGCAGCATGGATTCACAGCGGAAGGTCATGCCAGACAAATCTGATAGATTTATTTGACTGGGTGACCAAAGTAGTAGATCAGGAGGGGCTGTGGACATGGCCTACCTAGACTTTTAGCAAGGCATTTGACACAGTCCCACACAAAAGATTAATATACAAGTTAGCCAGCCTGGGAGTGGGTCCCAAGATGACAGCCTGTAAAGAATTGGCTGAGAATAGGACACAGAGAGTAATAGTAAATGGAGCCCACTCTGAAGAAAGGGAGTTACTACTGGGGTACCGTGAGGGTCCAGTATTAGACAGGTGCTCTTGTGCGTCTTTATGTTTACATTGAAGAGGGACTGAAGGAAAAGTATGTCTCTTTGCAGATGACGCAAAGATCTGCAACAGAGTTGATGCACAAGGTGGGGTGGAGGAGGATGAGAAGGACTTGGCAAGGTTAGAGGAATGGTCAAATGTATGGCAGCTTAGATTCAATGCTAAGAAGTGCAAGGTAATGCACCTGGGAAACAAAACCCAGTGGAAGAGTACACAATGGGGGTGAGATACTAACAACAACAAAATGGAAAGGGACCTGGGGTAGTCATATCTGATGACCAAAAGGTGGGCAAGCAATGTGAGAGGGCAGCAAAGAGGACTGAGGGATACTGGGATGCATAGGGAGAGGCATCACCAGTAGAAAACAAGAAGTTATTATCCCTCTATACAGACAGCTGGTGAGACCCCATCTGGAGTACTGTGTGCAGTTCTGGAGACCCAATCTCCGCAAAGACATAGACAGGATGGAAGCTGTCCAGAGGAGGGTATACTAAAATGGTGCAGGGTCTGCACCAGAAGACATATGAAGAGAAACTTAAGGAGTTTAATATGTATAGCCTCGAGGAAAGGAGGAGAGGGGGGACATGATAGAAACTTTCAAGCACCTCAAGGGAATCAACAAAGTCCAAGAGGGTAGCATCTTCAAAAATAGATGTGCAAGAACAAGGGCACAATTGAAGATAGAGGGGGGGCGGCTCAGAGGTAATTTAAAGAAGATTTTTTTCACAGAGAGGGTTGTGGATGCATGGAACAGCCTCCGGAGGAGGTTGTGGAGTCAAAAACAGTGGTGGAATTCAAGCATGCATGGGACAGTCATAAGGCAATTCTAGGGGTGGGGGTAGGAAGAAGTAGGCTGCTGGTTAACTAGGATCTGCAGCTTATCCATTAGGTAGGGAAATGGGCAGACTGGTGGGCCAAGCGGTCCTTATCTGCCATCAAATTCTATGTTTCTATAGATAGATAGACAGACAGACAGACAGACAGATAGATAGATGGATAGACAGACAGACAGATAGAGAGATGGATAGATGGATAGAGATACATACATACATACAGTACATAAATCAACAGTATGCTGCTAATGTTGAAGTTCAGAGATTGTTGGGGGCTGGTTGGGCAGCAGCTGTTAGCAGATAAAAGAACTTGATTAAAGAGAGTGTTGCTAGGAACATGAGCAAATGATATTTAAAAAGTTATTGTCCAAAGGTCCATGGGGCAGTGGGAGACTCATGCTATGACCCCCCACCTGAGTGCTATTTGAAAGCATGTGCCTCAAACATCCTCTGAATGCTTATTTTGTTTTCTGCAACAGTCAGGCAGCTGTTATCCTCCCTCCACTAAGCACATTCTCTGTTTCTCTGGCACCTGCTGCTTTTTGGGTATTCCAGCCCTGCCCCTGCCACCCCTGCATCCCTTGTTCCATTGGAGTTATCTAGATTGGTAGGTGGTAGTCTTGATCTGCTCCACCGCTTCCTCCCTAGGTCTGCAGTTATGATCCTGCAGGTCATGTACTTTCTGATTAACCATCTGCAGTAAGCCATCGACCCATTAGTCACTACTGCCTTTCTTGTTTGCTTTTGCTTGTGACTTCTGCTGCTAGCACAACAATTCAGTTACTACCTCACGGCAATCTCTGACCGATCCTTATGATTGTACTGCCTTTCTCCATGTTTTCTCCTGTGTTGCCTTCTGCTAGTGGGTATGCTGCTTTTTCTTCTTATTCAGTGCTTTGACTGTACTCTCTTGGTGCTGGTTGCTTCTGTGACTTCACTGTGTTGCACTCTCCACCTTGGAGATCCTTGCTCACTGTTCCAGTGACCTCTCCTTCTGCCTGCTGCCTTTCTGGCACTGTGTGTTTCTGTCAGTCCTGTGTGCCTCCACTGTATGTGTGGGGTATTGCTACCATGCTTTGCCCTCCTGGATGTTTGGGGTGCCCTACTGGACATTTTAGGCCTTATGATTGGGGGCCTTTGACTCACTGCTCTGCTACCAGTAAGTAGTGACAACTAGTTTGCTCAGGCAATTGTACAGTTCATCTCACTCAGGATCTACTCTCAAATAATACTGATCAAACAGGGCTATGCCCTTCATATAATGCACTCTAATACACTGTAATCCAACCAAAAGGTCAGTGTACTCACCAAAAGATGAAGTTCTGCACACAGAGGGGTTTATCCTCCTCCTTTATTGAAAAGACTTTCACATCCACATATAGTGTGGACAACATTTATATTTTAACTAAAACTAACAGGTGAAGCTAAACAAACTCAACAGTGCCCAGACACCCCATTACTTCACTCTGAAGAGAGCTTCATGAGAGGACCATTGTCTGTTTTAGACTTTCATCCCAGTTGAAATAACTGAACCCCATGAAGCTATTCAATTACTTCCCTGGCTAGCCATATTAATTTCTGAAATCATGAAAACATCATAGTGTGCTCTTTATTTGAATACGGTTTAAAACATATACTTACATCCTTTATTTTTAAGAGAAAATAATCTTGTCAGTAGAACAGATTTCAGTATACCTTCAAAGTAGCAGTTTATAATAATGCAAAGCTGTTCCTCATTCATGGGAAAACAAAGGTAATTGTATAGTCATTACAAGAGGCTGAATGCACAAACTTTAGCTTAGACTGAAACTTGTTTACTCAGTAATCAATAGTTCCATTAAGCATGAATTAAAGCACAAAGACAAAGGATTTGATTTCTGTAAACACTGCAAAGCCGATAATTCATATTGTTTATACTGAGTTTATATTTCCTCTCTGAGGGGATGAACGTCAAAGTAATCTCATACTGTTTGTGCTCTCATCAAAGAAGAAAAGTATGTCTTTATTAATGCACTGTGAGATTTGCACTCTGGTATATGCTTAATTAAAGGGCTGGCTGTGGATTGTTGTATTGCATGTTAATTTAGTACTATGACCTTAGACAACTTAGTGGAGAAAGCAATTTCAGAAAGGTTGATTTAATGAGCAGGTAGCTTGAAAAAGACTGATGTGTTGTATTGTGCACATAACTGTAGCTGACAGCCTCATACCAGCTGAATGAATGAGACTTAGAAAACAAAACAAACTATTCACATTGTAAATATGTTTATTGTAGCAGTGCAGTAAAGCTTAAAAGGCTTCATTTATGGTTACAATGATTTTCTCAGTCTCAATGAATGATTTTGTTCACATGATTTAACATGAGCAATGCAAATTCAAACAGTGGTCTCCACTAAAGACATTTCCTAGTACAATTATAGCCCGTAGACAAAGCTATTCCATTTACCTTATATATGATGGCTACTGAGAAACTTAAAATTAACAATGTTAGACATGGATTTTAACTCTAGTTGAGATAGGAAATTATTTTTAAACAGTTAACTGCCCTTCCATCTTCCTTTCCATGCCAGTTATGTATTCTGATATGCTATGAATAATTTTCGATAAATACATAATCTAGGTTTGGGTGCCCTCAGATCTAAATAATGTTCAACTCCCTCACCAGCTACTGCTCTTTCTTTTAATATTTCTAAGACATTCTATGACATCAGTAATATCATTCTATGCCATTCATCTGAATGGCCTGAACTGTGTTATTGATTGCATAGAATATTCAGGCAGTTGACGAGAGAACAGAAACTGTTGAGAAGAAAGGATTCACCATAGTTGCAAAGGCAACAAAATTAGATTTGGGATTTAACAAAAAGGTCAAATAACCTTTTAGAATATTGGGTAAACACTAAAAGCACAACTGAAGGGCATCTAGAGGTGTTCAAAACTGTTTCCTATCACCTTTATAAAGGCATTGTGCTAACTAAACAATGAAACAAAATATACTTATCGAACTGCATCTTAGCCAGACAGGCCAGAAGAGATCAGAATAAACAATATAATTTCCAGCTGCAATTTGGGGTAGGGAAGGCAGGGATACAGATATCAGGTGCAGGAACAAAAGAAATTTACATAGGAAGAGACATTTACAGACTGAGCTGAAAATGCATAGTTACAGGCAAAAAGAACAGCTACGTAAGAACTTACATAATAGTAGATCTTTGTGGGAATCTCTGTCATCAAATCACACCTTATAGAATTTAGCCACCAGACATCAGGATTCCAAGAAATCTTTTCTGCAACAGTCTATTAGGGGCCACCCACTTCAATGTCAGACTCAACATCACACACCCATATAAGTGCAGTTGGCCCTCTCCTTCTCAGTTCCTTCTCTTGCCGGAGTCCACAGGATACAGAGTCCCACCAGAAACCATGGAAAGAGAAGTACTGTACTACTAGCAGAAAGGCTGGAGCAACAGGACAGCCAAACTGTATATAGAGAGAGAGAGAGAGAGAGAAAGAGAGAGAGAGAGAGAGAGAGAGAGAGAGAGAGAGAGAGAGAGAGAGAGAGAGAGAGAGAGAGAGAGAGGAGATAGAGGAGGAAGGGATGGCATGAAATGATGACAGATTCTCAAAGATCTACTGTTATGATATGTTCTTATGCAACTGTTCTAGCTTCTTTGGGGATATCTCTGTCATCAGGTCACACCTATGGAATGAGTCCCAAGCAGTGCTAAGAGCAAGGACAGTCTGGGTGGCAGGAGGCCAGAGGCCTAAGAAAGAAGGTCCTGAAGCACAGCTATGCCAAAGCCTGCCCTTCTTCTGGAGGCAGTGTCCAGATTGTAGTGCTTGGTGAAAGTGTGGACTGTACTCCAGTGGCAGTAGTGCAAACTCTGCCAGGAGAAACTCCCCTGAAACAGGCAATGGAAGTTGCCCTGGATGGAATTACCCTAACAACTCCAGGAAGTTCTTCACTGTACTTCATGTAACAAAAAATAAAAGAGTTGGCCAATCATTTGGACAAGCATTGTTTCAAACTTGAACACCCCTCTGCCAGGGGTGAAAGAGATAAACAAATGAGAGGACTTCTGGCAGTCCTCATATGTGTGTATAAGAATGCAAACTTCTATGCACATCCAAAGTATGGAGCAATGTTTCCCTGGATTGGCATTCTATGGAAAATAAACAGGCAGGTGGATGGTTTGATTCAGGGTAAAGTCAGACACCACCTTAAGAAGAAACTTAGGGTTAGTACGTAAACAGACCCTGTCTTTGTGGAAAATCAAATCAAGCTGCTCTCACATGAGATCTTGTAGCTCTGAAATTCATCGAGAAGAAGTAATAGCAACTAAAAATAATGATTTTGCATCCCATGGACAGCTCTCCTCCTCCAGGGAAGGGGGCAGTGGTCAGTGTTAGCCTGGCCCTCAGCGGCTAGGAGCTGGCACACTGATGCTGCACAATGAAGGGGCAGAGGCGGGCAGATGCCTGGTGTGCCATGTACTGGACTGTGTGTGACCATGCCATTGTTGCCATTGCATGCCCTTCCTCTGTGCTGGGGAGAAAAACAGGGAAAAATGCTGGTGGCTGGATGATAGTGAGTGCTCACAGGTCCCACCCCAGACTAGCTGGGCTCAGCTAGCCTGAGTGGATCTAGACATTGGTTGGTCTAGACCTCCCTGTCCATGCCACCTGGGGTGAAAGCCCTAGGGAAGAAGGCTGGTGACAAGTCCTGTGGATGTTGAGGGACAGGGCTGGGGTGCCCACCAGAATCTGGGATGACCAGAGAAGGAATAGAAAGAAATTTACCCCCAAAAAAAACATTTTCCATGAAAGAAAGCATAGTCTGCAAGATACGGCTGGTTTAAAAGGAGGCAGGATCAACTTCTAGAACAAAATTTAGGTCCCAAGTGAGAACCTGGTTACAGATAGGAGGCTTCAAGTAGAGAATACAGTGCAGGAAAGTACAGGCTACATCCAGCTGTACCACAGTATGGCCATCTATGGGCACATGAGAGGCTGAAATGGCTTACACGCACCTTAAGAAAAGAGTATTTCAGTCCTGCATCAGACAAGGTCAGGAGATACTCTAGAACCTGATTCAATGTACAGGTGAAGGAGTCCAGGCTATGAGAAGTGGCCCAGAGAGCAAACCACTTCCATTTCATAGAGTAGGTGACCCTGGTGGAAGGCTTTCTGGTGCCAGCAAGATGTCAGTCACCTTCTGAGACACCCCAAAGAGAGCAAAGGCTATGTTCTCAGGAGCCGTGCATGCAGGTAGAGGAACTTGAGGTCTGGATGGACCAGTGTCCCCTGAGCCTGCATCAACAGGTCCCTGCAGAAGGGCAGGGGAACTGAGGTTCCACAGTCAACTGTTGCATTAATGGAAAACATATCTGCAGAGGTCAGAATGGAGCCACAAAAATTAGGTAGCACCTCCTCGTCTGTGGCTTGATGAGCACCCTCTGAATCAGAGGAAAGGGTGGGATGGCATACAGAAACCTCCCTTTCCAGGAGAGGGACAATGCATCTCACCAGAAAACTCCAGGCCATGGATCTAGCGAGCAGAAATGCAGCAGTTTTGCTGTTGAGTGAGGATGCAAAAGATCCAATTCTAGTTAACCCCACCTGTTGAACAGGTCTTATTTGACCATGGTCAACAGTTCCCATGTACATTTGGGAAAGTGACCTGCTAAGTCTGTTTGCTGAGGCATTTTGGGAGCTGGGCATGGACAGCTGACAGTTGTAGGCCATGATCCAGAGCCCAGTACCAGACCCTCATTGCTTCCCATCACAGAGGATAGGAATGGGTCACCCTTGCTTCTTGATGTAATAGATCACACTGAGATTGTCTGACTGCACTAGAGGGCCTGGAGAGAGATGACTCTGTAAGGCATACAGAACTGCCCTCATTTCTAAAATGCTTATGTGGAGTTGAGTCTCCCAGAGGACCACAGACCTTGTTCTGACAAGAACCTGGATGGGCTCCCAACCCAGACCCTAAGCATCTATGTTGAGGATTTGATGAGGAGGGATAAGAAGGGACCCCTTTTAAGAGATTTGCCTGGTCCATCCACCAGTGAAGCACTGGCAAGGAGACAAAGACCAGTTGATCAAGATCATCTGATAGCTGATCCCACTGAACCCTGAGGGTCCAATGTGGATCCTCATGCCAACCTGGCATGAGGGACTGTAACAATGGCCATGGACATGAGGCCAGTAACCTAAGGAATATCCTGGCTGGGACATGCCAACTTTAAGCCACCTCCTGGACCTGGGTAATAAGGTGGTCTGCCCTGTCTTGAGGGAGGAAGGCCTTGCCCTGAATAGAATCTAGGACTGCCCCTATGTACTGCAACTGCTGAGATGGGGTCAGCACAGACTTGGGCCAAATGACAGTAATGCCCAAGGACAGGAATAACTGCAGAGTGTGCTCTATAGTCCACAACAGGAGCTCCCTGGAATGGGCTTTCAATAACCAGTCATCCAGGTATGGGAACACATAAAGACCTTAGTGCGGAGGGTGCTGCAACAACTAAGTACACGGTAAATATCAGTGGTGCAAAGGTTAAGCCAAGGGCAATACTCAATTGGTAATGCTCCCCCGAACAGGAACCACAGGTATTGTCTGTCGGGGAGCAAACCATGATAGGCAGGGAGGCATTTTGCATATCAAGGGAGCATAGACAGTTGCTCTACTTTAGCAGAGGAAGAAGGCTGTTCAGAGTGACCACCTGGAACTTTTGTACTGGATGAAAAGTTTGGTTCCTTTGAGGTCTAGAATGGGCCTCAAATCCCCTGTTATTTTGGGAACCAGGAAGAACCCTGAGAACCCTTGTTCTTTAGCCTGGCACTGATACAATGGCTCGTTTACACAACAACATGAGTACCCCTCCCTGAGCACCTCTGTGTGGTCTGGAGGATAAAAGATGGGGACTGGGGAGCATCTAGAGGCTGCTGTAAAAGTTCTAGATCATGGCCCTGTTCAGTTATCTACAGGATCCAAGCATCTGTTGTGATGGTTCTCCACTGAGAGAGATGGAGGGAGAACCGACCTCCAACCACCACCTCCTGGTTTGGAACAAGAGGAGGAGTCTATCAAGGAGTCAGGCTGAAGTTGAAGTGGTGGCCAGGGCCAGACCTCCTCTTCTGGACTGCTTGGCAGAGGAACCAGAGGTGGAGGAGTTGTAGGCAACGCAGAGCTGGCTCTGTGTTTGCCCTGTAGCTGGTTCTGGAACCAGACATGTGACAGACCTTATGAAAGAAGGGCCTCAGTCTACTCCTGGGCTAGATATGGTAAATGAAGTGGATAGATTGAAAACCCTGCCATAGGCATGCAGATCACTGATAATACTCTGCGCGTCTGGACCAAAAGTTTGTGACCCACAAAGGGGCATTCAATAATTTTGTTGGACATCAGCTGCAAAGCCAGAGACTCTAAGCCAGGAGTGCAGCCTGAGGCAAATGCCTGAGCAGCTGCCCTGGCAGTAGTATCAGTAATATCATAGGATGGCTCTGAGGAGATGCTTACTGACATCTTCCGAGGCCTGGAGCACTTTGAGAAGCTTTTGTCTCTGGCAACCCTCTGGGAGGGCCTGAGCAGCAATGTGCCCTTCCTCCAGAGGATATTATGATATTTAATCAGATGAGCCAAGTAACTGGCAATTCTAAGGCCTAGAGTGGCAGAGGCGAAACTCCTCTTGCCTCAGTGGTCTAGCGTCCTTAGTCAGGGGCAGGAACTAAGGTGCTTGGGGCCTTAGTCCTGTCATGAAGCGGCCTTAGTTACCACTGAGTCAGTTTCCAGCTGGACTGCATAAGAAGACAGCCCCTGAGGGGCCTGGTAAAGCTTATTAGGCTTTCTAGGCATGGCTGGTACCTGGTTTGTCTGTGCCAGGCTGCAGTGGCAGCATCATTCAGTTCTGGCAGCAGAGTAGGAATAACTTTGGGTGGAGATCCTGGGTCTCAAGAAATCCACCAGATTTCTCCTTGTGACATCCTCTTCCTCAGTATGGTATCCCATAGTGGAGGAGAGGTGCTTCATGATGTTGAAGATGAAGGGGTCTCTGAAGGGGACCTGGGGTGTATTTGACTGAGTCCTCACTCCTGAAGGAGACAGTGAACCTATCAGAGGATTCCACTTCAATGTCTTCCTCCTCATCCTCTTCTTTAGGGAAGATGAGGTTAGGGTAGTATTCCACCTTGGCGTCAGCTTGCTCTGAAGAGGGGGACCAATGGGTGGAGTACCGACAGCTCTCTAGAAGGCACAAGGCAAACAGGTCAAACTGGCATCAAAGCCGAGGCAGCACCCGACAATATGGGTGACAACGGCCCATGCCATGGAACAAACAGTTGTATGAGAGATGTGGTAATAGAGGAAAGAACAGCATTAAGGTTGATGGCTGGAAAAGGAATTGTTATTGACACAAGCATCAACGGAGAGGGCACAGAGCCCAGTTCCGATGATGCACTGCTAGCAATAGTATAAGTGGTTGGGCCCAGTGCCTGTGGACTTTGAGCTTTAAGAGGTCTCTAAACCATTGGGGCTGGGGCTGACAACCCAGAGGCCGATGGCCCATCCGTAGCCATGTGATGGCTGGGAAGACTCCTCCATGGAGGGGCCTGGTAGTAGAAAAGGCCTGCATGGAGAGGCCTAGTAGTAGAAAAGGCCTGCATGGAGAAGGTGCGAATGCTGAAGCAGTCTACACAGCAATCCCGGAAAAGAGGAGGAAGAATCCAACGGGGACTGGGATCACTGATTGGGGGATGGTCCTTAGGCCAGTCCTTGTCTCACTGAGAGTGTTTCCTGAGGATTTGTTCTGGGCCTTGGTGGCCTGAGAGCCCAAAGAAGGCACTGGCAATTGGGAGGGGATCCCAAGGACCCTCCTCTCTGCTAGCTGCCTCTTGCCCTATAAGGAACTTCTGCAGGGCTTTCTTACGTCAGTGCCGGGTGGTGAGTTGAACATAGAAACATAGAATTTGATGGCAGATAAGGACTGCTTGGCCCACCCAGTGTGCCCATTTCCTACCTAATGGATAAGCTGCAGATCCTAGTTAACCAGCAGCCTACTTCTTCCTACCACCACCCCCTAGAATTGCCTTATGACTGTCCCATGCATGCTTGAATTCCACCACTGTTTTTGACTCCACAACCTCCTCCGAAGGCCGTTCCATGCATCCACAACCCTCTCTGTGAAAAATACTTTAAATTACCTCTGAGCTGCCCCTCTATCTTCAAATTGTGCCCCTTGTTCTTGCACACCTCTTTTTTGAAAGATGCTACCCTCTTGGACTTTGTTGATTCCCTTGAGGTACTTGAAAGTTTCTATCATGTCCCCTCTCCTCCTTTCCTTGAGGCTATACATATTAAGCTCCTTAAGTATCTCTTCATATGTCTTCCAGTGCAGACCCTGCACCATTTCAGTTGCCCTCCTCTGGACAGCTTCCATCCTGTCTATGTCTTTGCGGAGATTGGGTCTCCAGAACTGCACAGTACTCCAGATGGGGTCTCACCAGCTGTCTGTACAGAGAGATAATAACTTTATGTTTTCTACTGGTGATGCCTCTCCCTATGCATCCCAGCATCCCCCAGCCCTCCTTGCTGCCCCTCTCACATTGCTTGCCCACCTTTTGGTCATCTGATATGACTACCCCCAGGTCCCTTTCCATTTTGTTGCTGTTAGTATCTCCACCCCGTTGTGTACTCTTCCCTGGGTTTTGTTTCCCAGGTGCATTACCTTGCACTTCTTAGCATTGAATCTAAGCTGCCATACATTTGACCATTCCTCTAACCTTGCCAAGTCCTTCTCATCCTTTCCACCCCACCTTGTGCATCAACTCTGTTGCAGATCTTTGTGTCATCTGCAGATCTGGGCTGGTAGGTTAGCCTAGAGATTAGAGTAATGAGCTGTGAATGATCTTGGTACATACAGCAGACTTGGGTTTGTTTCCCACAACCTCCACTTGCATACTGTGTGACTCTGAGCAAATCCTTAACTACCCCAGTGCTCCCAGGTCACCCTGAAAACTGGCATTTGTGCCTAGTGGGCCTTACATGATTACCAAAGACTAAAACAAAAACAAAACAAAAAAAGGAACTTACAGGCAAGATTATTGTGGCAAGGCCCAAGATATCAGATACAGAGTTCATGGTCATCCCTGGACCCACAAAGCATCTCGTTGCAACAATGCAATGCCTACATGCATATCAACAGCATGCAGTTGCCTTAGGACAAATATAACTTGAAACTCAGGTGTTCAAACTAAAGGGCATGGATAGTCAGGAGATGTATAGCAAGGAAAGCTATGGGGATCAGTCTATACCTTTCTTGGGTCCATGATTGCCACATATGGACTCCAGCACTTATAATACTTATCCAAGGTGTCCCCTACCACCTGGGGTGTTTTGTTTTTAACCAATGCCTTGTTCACTATTTTCCTTTGGTATACAGCATCTTGTTCGTATAGAATCAAATTTTCAGGTGTAAAAGTCATGCTGTCAGACAATAGTGATGCTGACTGAGCTGGGCCAGTGTGAAAGAGGACTGTATCATCAGCATACCTCTGTATACTGCAATTGCTCAGTTTTAGGCAGGTCCTTCATAAGTATGGTAAAGAGGAGGTGCCAGAGGACAGAGCCCAAGGAAATGAATAGCATTACTGGTAGAGCACCAGAGGTAGACTCTTATGTAGCTATCTACGTAACCATCTGGAGTCCGTGTGACAGGTATGACTTGAACCGAAATAGGGAGTGTTAGAGATATCAGAGGCCTTCAGCTGATGAAAAGTAAGGAGTGGTCCGCTCTATTTAATGCTTTGGCCAGGGCTATGAAAATTACACTTATTACTAAGGAGGAAATGAAAGCACTTTTTAAAGTAAAGCTATGCAGCATCTACAATATAAAATACTTCAGGATTTACACATGGCAGTCTGTGCATTGCAGCTGGATGATGTGAGATCTTATGATTGAATGCACACTACACATGTAGGACCAGCCAACTGCCCTTGCAACCTGGAGTGTGAGTCAATCTCTGTATCATTCATTATCCCTTGCAGAATACAGTGTGCAGTGTACAGTCTATAGGTATGTTAACCATCCTGTAAAATGACTTTAGACTCATAATAAAATAAAGAGGAATGCAAGATGCCTTTTTAAGAGCAGACAACTTGATTGTAAGGCCCAGATAGCTACAGTACCTTCACATCTGATAGGTGCTTCAGTGTTTTGTGAATAGTAGTAGTGCTTGTGTATACTGTTCAGCTTTGGCCTTTCTATTCCCACCCTCGGTAGAGGAGCTTGGCAGTATTAGGTAACAGAGGTCCAGCACCAAGGATAAGTAGAGTGTCAGAGGAAGAAGGAGGACAGTGAATGTAGCCAAACACACTAAGTATGGGCTGTGGGAGAGGCTGCTATTTATTTGGTATGTGGGAGGAGCTATTCACCTACATTAAGCATCAGGTTTCAGCCCTCCCATTCAGTGATTTGTGAATAGTAGTAGTGCTTGTGTATACTGTAAGGCTTTGGCCTTTCTATTCCCACCCTTGGTAGAGGCAGCATTTAAGGAATAAAGGGTTTTAAAATAGATTACCTACTCCATCTCAAGGAAAGTGAGACCAGTAGCATGCAGGACAGGCAAACCCCAGTGGAGGAAACCTGTAAGAACCCATGGCTATTGACCTGCCTATGCTCTGGGCAAGCTTAGGAGGAGATGATCCTAAATGCTTGTTTGAGTTCTGCTTCTGGATTAATCAATCAGTCAATCAATCAATCTTTATTTGTATACTGAAAGGTATGTGAGGAAAATGCCCTTCCACAAACATCCAGTGTAAAGCTTCAGTGTGCCAAGTTGTTCCATACAGCTTAGGTCTCTGCAGAGTTTTCCCGTGTCACTGTTTAGAGCCATCTTTTGTATTGTATTTAACTTGGTATCTCTGTTGCTATGTCTAAGATTATTAGAGTACAGGATTTACAGGATTTTAGAATTTTAGTATTTTCTTAGCTGAAAGTCTCCATAACCAGCTGATCTGTTTTATTTGAATCCAGTGCAGCTACCCATTTAATTTCTCCTTTGTTCAAACACCCCCGACTCTGACCCCCTTGTTTTACAAATCTCAGTTACAGAGCTGGTGCCTAGCAGTCTGCTTTCTGCCCTCTGATTTGACCCTGTTTTAGTAAATTACAGCTCTTTGTGTGTAAATTTTATTTCACTCCCACCACTTCAGAGTGCTATTTAAACCCTGTGCTGTCCTTCTTTTAACAGGTGTCCTTGTAGCGCACTGAGCTACCTTCCACTATCTGTGGTTTGCCTCCTGCATGTCTGGACACCTCTCTCGGTGCCAAAGGAGCCTGCTGCCACTGGCTTCCTGGACACAAGCATCACGTAAGGAGCTATACAGCCCTGGCCTGCACAGCTGCTGCTTCTGCTGCAGAATTTTTCACCCCAGGCCACCTTTAAATATACTTAAGCTCCTCCCTCCCTACCTGGTCCTGCCCCATTGGCTTCCAGTAGTAGAATTCAGTAACTTAAAGCTATCTAAACATGGAACTGTCAGAAATCTGTCACTCGCTGCTGCTAGCACTCTCTAAACACATAACTCTCATCTGCTTATGGACTTTGGTATGGTGCTTATCCACTCTGATTTGTTGTATGGGTGGGACTTCTGGGTGGTCAGTCATGTGCCTAATTAACCTGCTGGATATGTATAGCTAGGAGTCACACCTCTGTCCCAGTAATATACTTCTGCCATCTGACCATATTCACAGTCTGATGGATGTTTACTGCAGCTAATATTCTTGTTGAAGTATTCAGTACTGTATAATTTTTATCCTGAGTGGGTTTCGGGCTTGAGCCTAGCTTATTCTACCCAGTGGGCCTGGCTGAGTACATGTTTTACAATCACTGTTGACTAGTTGACTGCAATTAATCATGGTGGGAATTGACTGCAATCTACTGAATAATTTCTGCCTGTCTATCCATCATGTCTCAGCAACTTTAGTCAGGAAATGTCTCTATTAGCTTGTTAATGCATTGTGCTCACTAGCTATCTCTATTAGCCTTGCCTCCAGTGAGGCTTACTACCACGGAATCTGGTAATCCTTCCAGTAGCTGGTGGTGTGTTCCTACATAAGGGATATTGTTCACTGACTCCTGTTGTGGTGCATCTCTAGGATAGACCTCCACAAATTGGGTGCTCCTCTGGGGCCCACTTGGACAGCTTAGGGGGTTTGGTGGGCAATCACTGTGTGGTTCTCTCCTCAGGGCCTCCTAGTGTTTGACAAAATAGCCCCTCTGGCTTCTGGTAAGCCTTAACCTGTCTACCTGACCTATCCACAATATCGTCTCCCTTCAGTGCCCTGGTTAGTCCCAGGACAGGTCCTTTACATGGGGGTTCCTATGCTCCTCAGAGAGGTGCTAAGCCTCTCCATTTATCAGTGTCCTCATCATTGGCCTTCTCACTGCCTTATGCCTCCTCTACTTATTACTGATTGCTCCTCGGGGGCCCTGGGTTACACCTGAACAACATGAGGAGCATGACTTCACCTTCTCCAGTCTAATAGCCTGTGGCAGACAGCCCTCTGGCCTATGTACTATCTTGACCTCAGGTGGTTTCTGTATCCTGCCATAGTGGTCAGATGTCCTGCTCATAAGCCTTTGGCTGGAGGTGGTTCTCCCCTATAAGGCACCTCCTCTGGCTCCTCCTGGTGACACTAGCCTGGCTGGGGACACTGAGATTAACCCTGGTCCTACTTATCAAGCCTCCTCATTTCCTGTGGGCTAGCTGTCAGGTAAGGTGATAAAATAGCTCACCTCAACATTGCAGCCTCCTGCCCAATCTGGCTGAACCCTCTGCCTGGGTCACTCACTACAAGCCTGACATCCTTGGTATTACTGAGACTTGGCTGAAACCTTCCACCCCTGACTCAGCCTGCGTGCTTCCTGGCTTTGATCTCATTAGGCAATATCGGCCTGGGAAAAGCGTGGGGATTGTATCTTGGTCTACTACAAGAGTCACCTAAACCTGTCTGTTGTATCCACCAACAGCCCTTACTGTCTTCTTGTGAGCTGCTTCACACAGTCCTATTACTCAGGAACACTAAGAAGCTGCACAACATCTGTACATAAATCCCTCAAGGGTGGCCTGTCGGGATTATCCTACCTCCTTGATACTGTTGGTACTAAGACTGGGATAATGAGCTAATGATCTTGGGAGATCTTAATTTAAACTGGCTTGAAGGAAATACCAAGCTGTATGAACCTCTGCTTGCTGGCCTCTCCTTGTCTCAACTTATTCAGGAGCCCACTAGGTGGTCTATCACTGGCAGTGCTAGCTCCCTTCTGGACTGGGTCCTGTCCAACAGACCTGAGAGGATCAGCTCCTCTGGTACCCTTCCTGACTCTATCTCTGACCACACCCCTGTGTCTGCTGATGGAAGGTCTCCTCCCAGAAAATTCCTCACAAAATCATCCAAGTAAGGGATTTCTCCAGGTTTGATCTGGGGTCCTTCCACGAGGATCTGAGGCTTATGGACTGGTCTGCTGTGCTAAATGCTCAGGACTCTTCCACTGCTGTTAGTCATTTTCTCAGCACCTTTGGGACACTGCAGAACAAGCATGCCCCTCTTATCAGGCAGAGGGTAAGGGAGTCTGCCACTAAGTGGCTGCATGGGAGCCTCCTAGCCCTCATGAGGGCTAGAGAAAAGTGCTGGGCCAACTTCAAGGTCACAATGGACCAGGCCATATTTCAGCAATATAGGAGGCTCAGGAATGAATGCTAAAATGCAATCAGGCAGCAAAAATGAATACTGCAAAGCTGCCTTACTAAACTCAGCTAAGGACCCTAGGAATTTCTGGAGGAACATTAAAAATACAGTATGTGGTTCCTCCAACTGTGGGGTCTCTGACGTACTCATAGATGGATCTAATTGTAACAATCCACTAACCATCGCCAATGTATTCAACTCCCACTTCTTGGATCTGTCTGCCTTCACCTCCTATTCTCCACTGGTGCAAGATATAGTCATGTCCTGGCCTCTGCCTTACAGTCAGCCCCTATCTCCCATCCATTACTCTACTTCAGGGCTATGACAGCACAGGAGATGCAGAGATTTCTCCAGTCTCTCCCCACACTCTAGTGCTGGCCCATATAGCATGGAACTTAAGTTCCTCCATCTTGGTGCCTCTTATATTACTTCCGTAGTGGCCTATATCTTCAACATGTCCCTAGCCTCTGGAGTTATCCCCAACCTCGGAAGGTGGCGAGGATTGTCCCTGTTCTCAAACAGGGCAACCCAAGATCCACGACAACTACTGACCGATAGCCATCTTATCAGCTATCAGTAAACGCCTGGAGCAAGTAGTAGCTGGGCAACTCACGGCATATTCAGGCCTGCTGAGCTACTGCCCTGTGCAGCATGGCTTTCTGCAAAAGGCACAGTACATCCTCCACCTTTGTCACTGTCTCCTCTGGGATCAGGGCAGCTATGGACCAAGGTAAGCTCTTAGGCACCATCTTCATTGACCTATCTAAGGCCTTCAACCCAGTTGACCATGTCTTACTTTGCTCTCAACTTGATCCCTTGGTCTGTCCCCACCTGTCCTAAGGTGGTTCACTAGTACCTCCAGGGCAGACAGCAACTTACTTAATTCAGTAAGGTCCTCTCAGCCACCACTCCTGTGACCTCTGGTGTTCCCTAGGGTTCAGTCCTAGGGTCTCTTCTCTTCTCTATCTTTGTCAATAATCTCCTCTCTACTTCTTCCAACTGTAGCCCTATCCTATATGAGGATGACCTGGCTATCCTCGTCCATTTCCGTGACATTGGGCCATCAACCACCAACTGAGTGAGGATTTCAGACATATACAGTCCTGGATAATGACCCACAAGCTGGTCTTCAACCTTAAAAAACTCAGGCCATGCT
The DNA here is from genome assembly GCA_016271365.2 of Neoceratodus forsteri. Taxonomy (NCBI): domain Eukaryota; kingdom Metazoa; phylum Chordata; order Ceratodontiformes; family Ceratodontidae; genus Neoceratodus; species Neoceratodus forsteri. The sequence goes on from CM028134.1 coordinate 954,772,061, forward strand.
TTTTGGGTCCCTGGCCAAGCTAAAGGCATCTCCTGCCCCACTGAGTAATACTGATATTGATGGTACTCCTGTCCTAATCACTGACTCTCGTAAATACTTGGGGTGACACCTGACCGCCAGCTTGACCATGGGCATCATATCCAAAATGTATGCAGAGCTGTCTACTGCAAACTGGGTCTGGCCTACAGAGCAAAGAACAATCTTACTTCTGCTGCTCGCCTTGCACTGACTGAAGGTGTGTTTCTCCCTGTTGTCTGCTATGGACTCATCCTGTTTGCACGCACCTCCAAAGTTCACCTCTCGGCAGAACATAGCCTATAATAACATTTGCTGCTTTGCACTTGCTGCCCTCACCTCATCCACCACTGTGACCTGTATAACAAACTTGACTGGCTCTCCCACCCAACCACATGAATTTTGTCTTGGGAAGCTTCATGGAAAGGTTCTCAGAACTGGCATCCCCAGGACCATCTGAGTTCCTCAAACTGGCTACCTCTTCTTCTTACTCCCTTAGGTCATTGGGCCCTGCTGTTCTCAAAGTTCCTACAACTCAAACACAAATGGGGGACAGGGGCTCCTTTCACCCAGGTCTGCTCCTCCCCTCCCACTTATGCCTTTGGAGCTCCTGTGGAATTACTTGAAGCTCTCCTCTGCGTGTGTGGTTGTGCTAAACCTGCCATAACTAACCTTGGTCCCCTGCACTGGACTTACATGTCCTTCTTTTGGAACCCTTGCACAGGTCCTGCTGATGCATCCTTCCTGCTTGGGTTCTACTCTGTATATAATATATTTACTCTCTGTTTCAGGTGATGCTTTGACTGCAGCTCTGCTTTTGGGGCTCTGAGGCTGTAGAATTATATAATGCACTGTTCATAGCCTTGGTGACTCTATGTATATATTTTGTTTCTATTCTAACTGTGTTTACTGACTGTTTGTGTTATGTTCATCTGGTTCTACCTGATTCTGTGTAATGCCTAACTTGTATCATGTTGTCCTCTGTATGAACTTGTATTTCATTGTACTCTCCTGGATTGTACCTTGAAATAGGCAAATGTCTTGTTTAGTGTACTTACCTGGTCAACAAAAGCTAAATAAATAAATAAAAATAATAAGTGATGCCAAGAAGGTATGACGATACAAAACAGAGTCTAACAGAAACAAGATCTATACAGGAAACATAGAAACCTAGAAACATAGACGTTGATGGCAGATAAGGACAGCAAGACCCATCCAGTCTGCCCATTTCTTTTCTACCTTATAAATGTGCCATCGGCCTTTGCTCTGTCAGTGGCCTATCTATTCATACTCATCTGTATTGCTCCCTTATGCCTATCCATGCCTGTTTGAAGCCCTGCACTATATTCATAGCCACCACTTCCTGAGGTAGGCCGTTCCATGCATCCACCACTTTTTGTGAAAATAATTTCCTTACATTTCCCCTTAATCGGCCTCCCTCTAATCTCATGCTGTGTCCTCTTGTCCTGCTATTTTCTTATATTTAAACATGTTAGACTCTTTCACCTTGTTAATGCCCTTAAGGTGTTTGAATGTTTCGATCATATCTCCTCTCTCCTCCTTTGCTCAAGGGTATACATATTGAGCTCCATTAATCTGTCCTCATATGTCTTCTGATGCAGCCCCTGCACCATTTTGGTTGCCCTTCTCTGGACTGCCTCAATTTGGTTAATGTCCTTGTGAAGGTGTGGCCTCCAGTACTGCACACAGTACTCCAGATGGGGCCTAACCAATGTCTTGTAAGAGGGATTATTACCTCCCTCTTACCACTTGTGATACCCTACTAATATACCCCAACATCCCCTAGCCTTACCTACTGCTTTAGAGGTCTGCTTGGATGATTTCAGGTAATCGGTGATGAAGATGCCCAAGTCTCTTTCTTCCTTTGTGACTGCCAGCAACTCCCTCCCAGCCTAAAGGTGGCTTCAGGGTTTCTCTTCCCTATGTGCATGATCTTGCACTTCTTTGCATTAAATCCCAGTTCCCACTCTTCTGACCATTTTGCTAGTTTATCAGATCTCTTCTCATTCTGCCCACCCCATCTGGATCATCTACTCTGTTGCAGATCTTGGTGTCATCTGCAAACAGGCAAATCTTACCCTCTAGTCCATCTGCAATGTCACTAATGATGATATGGAAGAGGACTGGCCCCAGGACTGATCCCTGAGGTACCCACTTGAGACTTGCATCTCTTCTGACTGTATACCATTTACCACCACTCTCTGTTTTCTGCCCGTCAACCAGTTTGCCACCCAGTTGACCAACTTCTGACCCACCCTGAGCCTAACCAGCTTATTTATTACTCTTCTATGTGGACCAGTGTCAAAAGCTTTGCTGAAGTCAAGGTAGATGACATCAACTGCTCCCCTTTGGTCCACTACTCTGGTTACCCAGTCAAAGAAATCTATGAGATTAGTTTGACAGGACCTTCCTTTGTAAACCCATGCTGTCTTGGATCCTGTGCCCTATGGATTCCTGGTGTTGCACTATCCTTTTCTTAAGGGAGTGCTTCCATAATCTTGCCCACTACTGAGGTAAGACTGACTGGTCTGTAGTTCCCTGCCTCCTCCTTTCTACCACTCTTGTGGAGTGGGATCACATGAGCCCTTCTCCAGTCTTCTGGGACTTGTCCTGTGCTCAGAGACTCACTAAACAGTTCTACTAATGGCTCTGCTAGTTCTACCCTTAGCTCCTTTAGTACCCTGAGATGTTGCCATCAGGTCCCATTGCCTTGTCCACCCTGAGCTTAGTGAGGTCTTGTAGGACCCTTTCTTTTGTGAAGGGAGTAGTGCTCACTTCTGTCCCCCTGTGTCCATGGTGCTGAGCTGTGGGCCCTGCTCTACCTTCTCTTCAGTATATACTGAGCAAAAGTATCTATTTAGGATAGATGCTTTACAGGGTCCTCCTCCTCAGATGCTCCCTTTTCTCCTTTGAGCTTAGCAATACCCCTCTGGACTTCTCCTTCACTAACAATCCAAACACTTGGTTTAGATACTGTATATAGAACAATGTCAAAGACTAACAGTTGTCCAACAGTTACAGCAATTTTCACAAACTGAAAAACAGGATGCAATCAATTGCAATAAAGTAAAAGAAAAACACCTAGAAAGCCTGAACATTTACGTATGTAACATATGGACAGCAGGAAAGAGAAGGGAAGGGTTATAGAAGGATCAGTAACCTAAATTAGAGATGGGGACAGTGCAAGTCTTTTGGGGTTAGTAGTAATCAGGTCTATGACTGAAATATTAAAACCTAGGCTAAGGGTGGGTGGTGGGAGTGAAAAATAAGTTGAGGGGAAGCAAAGGGTAGGGGGATGGGTGTGGGGAGCAGAAGAGGGGTAATAGGGACTAGAGTAAAGCAAGAGGGACTCGAGATAAGCAAGGTGGACAGTGGCTGGGTTTAGCTGGAGGGACAGCTGGGGCATCTGCAGACTGAAGAATTGAGTATGTGAACTTTGAGGCAGGAGTTGAAGGTTAAGAGTTAAGTTAAGGATTAAGAATGTACAATTGAAGGAGGATGAAGACCATCTTCTGAGTCTCTTAATGATGTGCACAGGAATGTTGTTTTCTGATGCTGAAGATGCTGCTCCAATCTGAAAAGAATGTCCTGAAAAGAAATACAGATTAGCCAAGCCATTGAAGGAGAGTTTTAATGTATTCCAGAAACCATTTTGTTGTCATAGCTGTTTGCTTGTCTGAGATCAAAAGAGATATGATGGATCTGAGCATGAGTGGAATAGCATGAGTTGATCTAGATAATCACTGGAAACAATTATTATAGGTCAGGTTATTTGTACTCCTCTATGTAATCTATCAGTCTTTGAAAAGGAAGCGACAGCATATAATGATCGGCTTGTTTCCATAAATTGGCAACTTTTAGAAAGAAAGCAGAGGAGGATGATGTGACAGTGAATTCTCCAGGATGCAGAAACCATAAAAGGCTAGACAAATAGCAGAAGTGACCATTATGTTCGAGGTAGTATCAAATGGAACTGAAATCAGTAACTTCAAGAGGTGTCTCACAATGATGTCATCGATATGGAGATGATGAGGAGTTTTGTGTTTGATACTCTTTGGATGCTAAGTAGAAGAAGTTTAACTAAGGGATTAGAATAACGCAAAGGTGAGAATGAGAAGACTGTGAGGAGAAGAACTGGGTACCTGATAGGTATTGCTTTATGGTCCCATATGATAATTTCAAGGTGTGGTAGCAAAAAGTTAGGAATGCAAGTATGTGATCTATAGAGACAGAAGTACTGTGGGAGGATTGCAATGTGCAGAATGAGGAATACTTTTCCACACTATTAGATAAATAGCTTTGGTAGCTGGAGCTAGGAGACCCACATGATAGTGCTGGTTTGCTGGCAATAAACTTTTAAGTCATTATAATGTCACCAAATGGAAGGGTGGAGTTATCTCAGTTTGATGAAGGATGGAAGTGTTGAAATCTCTGAAAGTAGAATTGAGATGGTGAATCAGCAGCTTCATTTGCATAACCTGGAATGTGAAAACATTGCAGTTTAAAACTGTAATAGAGAGATGATCAAGTTAACTTCTGCATGAATAACATGATGAAATAGGATGAAGATCTGCGCTGTTGATATCCACTGTAGGTTGATTGTCAGAAAGACAGAGACTGTCTGGAGGGACCAGGAATGTCCCTATATGAATGCAGCTACTATGACTGGGTAAATATTAAAGTGAGGAGATGTTGTTGAAAAGCCTCAAAGAGCTGTAACATCTGAGGCCAGGAGCAGCAGTCCAGGACTACTCAAAGATAGCAGCATAGCTATGAGCTGATGATTCAACTCTGTATATTCTGGGGCATAAGTTAGGAGAAGGATCTTTGTAGAACATTAAACAGCCGTTCCATATATTCATAGATTCATCGAAGACTGTCAGCGAAAAGGACACCATTGCCCATTGAGTCTGCCCCGATACTTCAGTAGACTAAAAATGGGACCACATATGCAAGATCAGATTCGCGAGCAGCTGTGTATGGATAGGATGGTGCAATTTGGAACAGATGCCAATGTCAAGATGTAAGAAATGAAGGATCGATCATGAAGAATTATTCTAATTGAAAAGTTGAGGTATCCCAGGAGAGAAAGGAGTTCACATTTTGTGCAAGAGGAATGGTCAAAAGGACTCACTAAAGCTTGTATCCTGTGATGTTTATCGGAAGGCAACCTAGCTTCCATACCTTTAGTATTCAATACTGTTCAGAGGAATTTAATGGACATTGCGGACCTGAGGTTTTCTCTTCAGACAGAGAAACAGGAAGCTCTTAGAACAGCTGGACAAGAGCAGTAATACCAGCTGTAGGAGGAGAATCTGTGGCTCTATCAGGAGGAAGTCATCTATCAGATGTAAAGCTGCTGGATGGCTGACAAACAATAAGTAAAGCCCAACAAAGCAATTTGGAGAACATGACAAAAACTTTGAGTTGCTTTTTTGCAGCCAAAGGTCAGATGAACTGTAAAATAATATCTTTCCTCCCAGACCCTGCAATAGAGATGCTAGGGAGATGGGTGAATAGGTAAGAACTTAAATTCATCTGTGATATCAGCTTTTGAAGACCAGCAGCCGGGACCAAAGCATTTAATAATGGTTATACTATCATCAATATGAGCTATGAGCATAGGATAAAAAATATTTGTCAGAGAGAATCAAGGAATTGATGCTCATGTTGGACGAGGACTGTGGTGCAGATATCGTCAATAATGAGGCACTTCTGCCAGAAACTTTTCTAGTAGCAATACCTATAGGATTAATATGATAGGTGGAAAATGGTGGTGCTGAAAAGGACACAGGAGGAATCCCTTTTGTAATTCTTTTGTAACAGCTGATGGGCTACTGTAGGATCCTTTACTGCAGACTGACGATTACAACAGTGGAAGGTATCAGAGGGAAGCACGTAGACACCTTTGTGGAATCCATGAGAGAAGCCAAAAGGATATGCAAGGGACTGGACTGGGCAGCACAACGGCAGGATTACTGTGTGGATCCACAACTGCCACAGCCATGGGGGCAGCCATACCCTGGCTGTTGGTTAACTAGGATCTGCAGCTTATCCGTTAGGTAGGGAAATGGGCAGACTAGGTGGGCCAAGCGGTCCTTATCTGCCATCAAATTCTATGTTTCTATATAACTAGAACTCTGGATAAAGCTTGTAGTTGATCGATGTAGATGGATGAACAAATTGTCACCGAGGAGGCCAGGGACTTTCAGGCAGATATAGCGAGCATGGGCATCACCACAGAAGCTGCAGATGTGAAGGAGCATGCAACCAGATCCAGGGCAGTCTGTATCATTGAAATTGTTGTAAATTTGTTTACTTCCATTGAATTTGAAGGTCCTGCCTCGAATGTCCAAATGGGCATGAGAAGCTTGTGAATTGGAGGTGGTACAATTTAGCCTAGGATACTGGAGCATGAGTCGAGTTTGATGGATGATCAAGTCTTGCTGGAATGGTGGATGAGGAGGCATCAGATACTGGTAGAGGGCAAAGTGATGCAAAATGGGTAAGGAACCACACAGGAGCAGGCATAGGTGCACTGCCCAATGAAGTGACAGGAAAGAGCTCGTTGTCGATAACTGCCCAATTCAATTTCATTGTAGTGTGCTAATGCTGCTGCAGATTTTGCAGAGAAGGGTCATTGGTAATTATAAAATAGGTGTTTCAATATCGAAAGCCTAAATCAACTATGAGATATAGGTATGTGTCAAATTCCTCTCATCTCGAAGGAAATGCAGAACAGATCATGTCACATAAGAGGCTAAATGCTAGGATGAATTCAGGCACAGTCAGTTTCTTTAGGAGTCTGGGATCCTAGACTTTACAATCATAGAAATGTCATCACATTATACAACTCTGTTTTCAATAGTCTTGTGAGAAGGATAAGCATGGAGATCAGGTTAATGTCTTTCCATCAATGATGTCCCTGTGAAGTGACTTGGAATACAGTAACTAGAATAGACGAATGGAGAAGACAAGGGCGACATAATACCTGAGTTCTGGAGCATTGGGGGCTCTGAGGGAGGATGGAGTATTGACATATCACAGAGTACTTGAAGGAGCAGGGTGTTAGGAGCGTGGCTGGAAGATGGAAGTACAGCAGGAGATGATTGGTCAGAGTAGGGTAAGCCAGGAAGTGAACTTAGATAGCTACCATATGTGATTACAGGTCAGAAACTGATGAAGTGAGATGAGCCATGAGGTCTCAAATTTTGGACAATGGAGCAGGTTCGGGTTGAGGAACAGGCTGACTGGGACCTGAACCTCCTGTACAGGTTGAGTCTTTGAGCTAGAATTAATCATATACCTCCTGTTTGCGGGTGGAAGCTGAGTGTTGGACAACAAGTTTTCTCAGTTTGGCAACAAGGCGGAAACTGTCCAATTGTTAATTTAGCAGTTTGATTAGGAAGTCCATTTACAAGCTGGAAGAGCATGGGAAGAAGTCTGAGGAGACCTTGTGGGACCTTCCTTGGGTTTGTAGGAATAGGATTGTAGGCTTAGAAGATGTCTGTGCCAATATGTGGCTGCATATTGCACTGGGAGGAGAAGGAAACTAACCCCAAGCCATTAGGGACAGTCACTGAACACTGACTGAGGGCACAGTTTCAGTGAAGCACTTTGCTGAAGAGTTAAAGGGTTCATAGACTCACACCTCCAGCCAGGATGGTGAACCTGAATCTCGTGGAGTAGGAACTACTGAAATGAGAACTATGCATATATAAGAGAAGATGTTGAATGAATGACAGAACAGACTCTCATCTCTGGTAGACAGGGCAAGCCTACCTGCAACTAATACCTCAACAGGTATCAATTAGGGACATAGACTGTGGAAACTGCTGGTGAGGGCTGCAAGAGTAATGAGCAGCTGGCTGTTGCTGAAATAGTAAGAAGAAAGAAATAGGGCAAAATTAACTTAGCAGGCAGGAAGGGGAGCAAGAAGCAGGGAAAGGAGGATACAAAATAGCAAGGGAGATGATATGAAATATACAGTTGGATGAGACACAGGATCAGCAAAATTGAAGGCTCAAAGTGTAGAAGCACCAAAGAGAGGGAAAATAGAGGAGTATAGGTTTAAGCCGGGCATGACAGGAGCACATCATAACCTGGAATCGCTATCACAGGGACACAGCAGCGACTCCAAAAGGAGCAAGGAATCCCAAAAGGAAAACAAAAAGTAAAATGGATGGAAGAGCAGAGAAGTGCAGACTACAAAAGGTAGGGGGAAATGGCAAAGGACCACCTAACAAGAGGCAGGAGCAGGGAATGGAAACAGGCGGGAAGGGGAGGAAGCAGGAAAAACTGGATGAAGCAATGGGAATAGTAAAAAACCAGACACAGAGCAAGCAGAGAATGGGGAGAGAGCAGGAGGGAGGAAGGAGCAGGAAAGGGAGAAACAGAACAGCAGCAAAAGCAAGCAGGCAGGGACAACGGGGAGCATACAAAGTCACACGGACCATGCAGCCCAGAGTGTTGCTGTGTAGCCAACACACTAAGTGTCGGCTGCTGGGAGAGGCTGCTATTTATTTGGTATGTGGGAGGAACTATTCCCACATTAAACCTCGGGCTTCAGGCCTCCCATTATTAATAAACTAATTAGCTAATTGTAAGTTCACAATGAAAGAAAGTGATTTGTTTGCAGGCAGATGACTAACTGAAAATCTGGCTTGAGCGCTTTAGCTAACTATTCAGCTACAGTAATTTGTCTGTGTCAGTAAAACAGCAAACAGTTTGTTACAGTAAACTAGCTAGCATCACTAAAACAAGTGTGTTTTTCTTTTGAGATGATTTATATATAGTGCATTCAGTTCTTTATATCACTTAAAGCCCAGTCAACAAAACTGACTATGTTATTGACAAAAGTCACATAAATGAACTTTAGAGCCCATACCGCAAATACTACTCACAAGACCAGCTCCACAATGGTAATGGATTGTGTCAACAAACATGAAAGGAATAACAATCATTGCTACAGTGGTCCTCCACCATTACCGGAGCCTGTATGGGTCCAGGGTGCAGCAGGATATGCCAGCATACAAGCACCTTGTGTGGGTGAACATTCAGGAGAGTGCCAATGTGGTCAGCAATACTCTTGCACAATCGCTGCCATTAAACACAAATGGTGCAACCTCCATGGTATTGGTTTAATAAAAGTTGGCCCTCCATCAAACTGCAAAACTGGCCTGGGGGATATGGAGATGAACCAGATCTGAGCCTGTGGAAGGCATCATTGCTGACATGTTCACCCAATGGTCCATAAATGGTGACAATAATGGACTGTACACGTAGATGATGAAAATGAACTTTACCATACCGTGTGGTGAGCACCATGTTGTAAATATGCTGCTCTCCCCACAGATGTCAAACCCCTGAAGGCATGAAAGACAACCAGCACTCACCAGAGCAACAGCTAGGACCCAACTGAGCATCCTCAGTAAGGCCAGCCAGTGATTATCCTGTTGTGTGTCAGGCACCCAGTTAGAAAACATCCCACAATAAACCTTAACTAGTAAATTACCATATCAATGCCTTCTGCAGATCAAGGTTACCGATGCCCGCATGATGGTAAGAACTCACAGACCACTATCAGCAGAAAAAACACCTAGCAAGACAGCATAAGGGGGAATCAGTAGCAGTGGAACCATGCCCCAAACACTGCTTACACAACAGGCAACATGAATTTAAGACTGCAAAAAAGTTTATGTCGAGCAAAGCAATGCAATTCCAGGTTTCAGATTATACGCTCTTCAGAACAGCCAGTTTCAGCTAATATCCTCGTAATGTGAATACTGGACACATGTGAAAATGGTCATTTTTGCTCATGATGTTTCTTCTAGTATAACAAATGGAAATTGGATTAAAAGTGAATTTAAAAAGAGCACTGGGATTTGAATGTCCAGCAGCAAGGAGACCTAAAGGACAAGGTTTGCCATTAGTGTTACTTGGAATCCACAGAACTGAATCATATTAATCATATTACAATCTAATTTTAAGATTTAGGATTTTCAGAATTGTAGTCTGAAATCCTAGTTCCTAAATTGATAGAATTTTGAACTTTGGACTTGAGATTTAGGATTTCTGATTTCAAATCTGAATCTGATTCTGATTTTGAGGTCCTTTATGATTTGAATCAGAACTGAATTAGGAGTCACAATTTCATAACATTATTTAGTCCATTAAAGTCTGTATCAGATTCTAAGCAACCCTTTACTGTCACCATGAAATGCCTAACATTCAACTAATTTTACATGGATGGTGGTACACACACCAGCCCTAAATCATAGGACCTCATTGCTATGGTGATGTACCTGGTCAGGAGATTGTAGAACTATTGTGGGCCCAACTCATTCAGGGCATTTCAGGTAAGTTAAAGAACACTGTTGTCAACCCACAATGTAATAGGCAACCAACCCAGAGACCAAAGTTATGATGTATTTTGTTCAGGAGGAAGGTCAGAACTCTCCCTGTGGAATTCTGGATAAGGTGTAAATTGTGGATTTGACAATCAGGAAAACCCTTATGAAGTGCAATACTATAGTCCAATCTCATGGGCATAAAAATTTGTACTACCATGTGCAGATTAGCAGGATCAAGATGGGGTGGAGTCTGACAATATTTATAAGATGACAATAGCAGCCCCTAATGACACTTGACACCTAAAATTAAAATTATGAAAAATACTGATAAAAATGACTGGCTCCGCTTTGACATAATTTGTGTCTAATCCACTTGAGAAGATAATTTCTAGTGTATGGTCTTGCATAGGCCAAAAAAGTTTTTTCTTAGTCTCAGCTCTTCTTGAGCTGGGGAAATTTGATAGCAAATTTCAGAGGCATCATCTACTTAGTTTTTAAGTCATGTGACAGAAGTCTTGGTTACTCCAAATCCTGAGCAGACAACCACTACAGGAACTCTGTACTCTGCTGGGAGGGTGATAGCCCAGAAAATTCCTGCAACTCAAATCAACCAGGTTCTTGAGGGCAACCCCCAATGACCCTGCCCTCTCAACTGGGACAGCATGCAGCCCAACTTAGATATCAAGAAGAATGCCACCCTACAATTTCTACAGTCCAGTTTCTGGTGGTATATCACTAAGAAAGCTGCTGGGACCAACTTCACAAGGTAAGGTCCCATGGAATAATTCTTCCAGGTCTAAAGCTGGAGAATGCTGCAAATCTCCACAGAATTTTCATGAAATTTTGTGAATTTCATGAAAATTTCCAGGCTACAGTATCACCATTGGTGAGATTAGAATCTTCTGAATGTGTTTGGCAGATTTTATCCTGTTCCACTGAATTTTTGGCTGAACTGTGGTAATACATGTGAACTGCAGAAAGACAGTTCTGAGGAAATGTATTCTGCAGTTTAATGAATAATTCTGCAGTACATATATAGTAATCATTCCACAGTTCAGGGATCTGTTCTGTGGAATTTCTGTCTGCAGTATAATTGATTAAAGAGGACAGGAATGAACAATGGTTTGCCAACCAGCCTATCAGACTTCCTTTATATACAACAAAAGCTGTCATTACTGGCAAAATAAACTTATTACAATTAATAAGAGGTGTCTGTGGGTTTTGTTTTGTACATAGGGAAATCAAACATGGTGAATCATAGGTCCGATGAGCAGCAGTGTCATTCATGTTGCCAGTCAGTAACTGAACCATTTATTTCAGGAAGCTGCCAATTATTATTAATTTTCTGGTGTTTTCTAATTAAAAAAATATATATATTGGTGTTTGCTTGTCTGTTGCTGATGTTATATCCAGTCCCTAATGTGATTAAGGTTGTCTAATTGACAATTTTATTGACACCAGCAGGTATCCCTCCATTCACACTTGCAACCTTAAGGTTTCATACAGTCATCCCATAAACTGTCATCATTTTCTGTTCTCCTGCTATAGACACACTTTCCTTTATGTAATAATCTATTTAAGTTGGATTTTCTTATGGCATATCTGAGCTCAGACAGGAGAAAGACAGCACATAAATGTGGAAGCATTAATCAAGAAGTTGCTAGCATTTGCTGCAACTGTTCTCTTGGATGAGCAAGTCCACAGATGCAGACGTTGGTTTACATGTGGGGCCTTGATATGATGTAGGTAGAAAATCAACAATTTCAGCATGATTTCAAGCATGCAACAAAATATGTTCAGAGTAGGTTCTGAGATGGACAGCCTAACATCAAGTATATTCAAGAGATAATATAATACTTTTTATTTTAATAATGATATTATTTTATTCTAAGCAACTCTGGGTTCAGGTGTGTTGACTTCACCAATACCATCTGGTGTGTATGTGGTAGCTGCATTTTCGAACATGGTAGTAGGAAGAACAGGAGTCCAACTATGTACATTTTCCTCCCAGTTGAAGGGCCATTGGATAATCAGAGTACTCATACTTTGAATTAGCAAAAGTTTTCAGGTATTCCTGACATCAGTGATGGATATTCAACATATAAGATTTTTACACGATCTAGGATATAGGTAACACTTTATTTGCTTTTATATGTGTGCACACACATATATATATTATTTATCCATATTTTATTTTCATATTCACCTTTATATTTCTGTATTACATGCAAAAGCTATGAGTTCATAAAGTTACAGATAAAAAGAATGAAAACTATGTATGTGTGACATGTTTGTAATGAGGATATATCACAAAATAATTAATTTTGTATTGTGATTCAGAAAATAGAATAATGGATAGTTTTAGGTATTACCAGGAGTAATACTATTGAAGTTTCTGGACACATAGGAACTTTGAGAGGAACCTCAAGAGGTTCCAATGTGTCCAGAACCTCGAGATGGTAGAACTCCTGGTAATGCACACAGAACTTTTTTTTTTAATATATGGATCCAGTTTCAAAATTTTGTTAGATTAAAAATGGGTGCCTGATTACTACACTTGCTACAGACACATGATGTCTGGTTTGTATAATGTTTAATGGGACTTGAGAGGAGCACTGCAGTACATTAAGAGTCACTCTCTCACTCTTACCTTCAGTGGTGACTTTAGTTTAGTAGTGAGAATAGCTAATGCACGATCAACCAGATAGTTAAAATTGTGAAATAAAGAAAGATAAGAAAAGCATTACTGGATGTGGTGGGCGGTGGGCTCAATTCTGCTCCACGGCGATTTATGAGCAAAGGCGATTCGTGGAGGCTCTCGAATGAGAAGCCGAGTACTTTGCATTCAATTGAAAACAATGACTTCACGTTACTCCGCCTCCCAGACCACTGCTCCACTCAAATTTAAGTAAAAGCATTGAGATAATGCACTTCGCCTACTTTGCCTTGTTTTTGAGTCTGGCACAATTTTGCAGTGATTCATGGATTTCAAGTCACATGGGCTCTATTTTGATCTGCACAGCCTCAGTTTGGGGTAGTATGTGTAGGAAGGAGTAGGAGACAGTGTGCTCTGAGAGCTGTCTGTGATTGAAACCTTCTAAAAGCTGTTAAAAAGCATTTTTGCATTTTTGGGGCTCAAACTTTAGTTCATCAATTGTAGGAAACCATCCTGCACTCATATCATCGAGCATTTTTGTTTTTGTGTGATTTTGAATGTTAATGTACAACATTGAGTGTGTGTAGTGAAAGACAGTGAAAGGGTGCTTTCGGGAGGGGTGTATCTGTGGTGTAGGTAGATTTAAGTTAGAGAAATAGTGATTTCTTTGCTTTTTGGTTATATTTTTGTTATATAACTGACTGTGTTAATGTACACACAGTAACAGTCAGTAATTGTTGAAATTTTCTTGCTGTTTGTGTGTTGTGGATCTGGTGCAGCAGTTCATAATTTCAGGTTGTTTACATTACAATATGTGGCATATTACTGAACTTTTGAATTTACTACATTACTGCTCAGCATTATAGACAAGCTGTTCTGTCTGTGTGTGTGTGTGTGTGTGTGTGTGTGTGTGTGTGTGTGTGTGGTGTTGCCTGACATCAAATAATACACCTTTACTGTGCCACAGAATAGTGTAATTGCAGGCGCAGCAGTGTGAACCTGCTATCCATTGCAGCTGCCTGATTTTGTTCTGCGATCGTGGTATCTGTTCTTGTTTTGCTGCTTGTACTGCTGTAAAAATCTGCAGTCAGTGCTCCCCACCCCACCGGCAAAAGGAATTTTTACCAGATTGGATTGTTTTTGTGACCTCATCAGCACCACTGGTTACTGAAGTTGTTTTCATTGCAAGACAGACTAGTCTCTTATCTGTTGCTGAAGCTACAGTTGGGTTTTTTGCTTCACATCGAGCATCCCCCAGTCAGACAGTGAATGTATCAAAATCTAAATTTGGTTATAATATTATGGTTGATCCCCAAATGCCTACAAAGAGACATGCAAGCAAAACTGTTTCTCGTCATGGCAATGTTGGCAGTAAGATAGTCTGTGGCATGGTAGTACGCAGACACAGGAGTGCATTGGTGATGTGGAGGAAAGGTATTTCTCCTGCAATGTTTTTACAGCCCAATCAGTAGCTTTACTCATAGTTGGAGGAGATGATGTTTTCCCAGCCAGTGGTGTTAGTGGTGGTGGTAGTATTAGTATTGGTGTGTCAAGTTCAAATTCACCAGTGTACCGTATCCAAAAATATTGAATGTGAAGCAGTGCAAGTGAGTCGCAGCATAGATTATGTCATACTTCCCAGTAACATCCTAATAATGAACCTAAGGATTCTGATAATCATGTCAACGATAGCATACAATGTGATATTCCGTCCACTGTGGCAGTTAATGTCATGCATTTTCCATGCAGTGATTCACAGTGTGGTGAAAAATATTAGGTGATGGTGGTGTAGATGCTGATGATGAATGTGATGATGATGTTGCTGTTGTTACAACATGCAGTCCACATGCTAGCATCCAAGCAGAAGATGTGGATGTGTGTGATGTTGATGAATTTCATGATGATGTAATTGACCCCAGTTGGGAACCAGAGAAAAGAAATTCAAAGTGACTGTGTCTGAGTCTGTTTGCAGGACTCCCCACTGTAAAAACTTGTGATTTACCGGTTTTAGCTTGAGATGATGACCCGGTAATAAATATGATAGGTAGTCATGGTGGTCAGTTGCACTCCAGGTGTGCAGTGCCCGAAACATCACTTGCCCCTGCTTCACTGCTTAAAATAACGGACTTAAATAAGCCACATCATGGACATGTTAAAAGCAGAGCATCACAATCCCTTGTTTGGGATTTTTTGTTCAAGATGCAAATGATGAGACAGTTGCAATCTGCCAGGTTTGCCATGTGCGTGTGAGTCAAGGTAAAAGGGAGCCATCTGGGCACAGGAAGACAGCATAGCATTTTAAGAATAGACACTTGGTACTGTGGACCCAGCACAAGCTGGCAGCTAATACCACAGTGGGATTCACCCTCATCACCGGCAACCATAGCAAGCATGTTATCCCTTCCATGACTGTTAAGTCCAGTAGTAAATTAAATGTGTTCAGTACTGAGGTAGTAAGAACAGAGGATTACTACAGGCATGATGAGGTGGAGGACCATAATTACTTTGAAATGTTGTCCAGTGCTGGTGAAAGTAGCAGTTTTGTGGAGGTGGTGGTGGTGGTGAATGCAGTATGTCTAGTGCAAGTGGTACATCAACCCCGTTGGCAAATCTGGCAAAATAACTGCATTTCTGGGTTTATCATCATCACCTGTGCAACCGTCTTCATCAAATGTCCACACTCCACCCCTGCCAATGCCATTCATCACAGAGCACAACCATTTGTGATCACACCCTGTGTAAAATGTTTAAGTCAGCCCATGTTACAGAGTGTTTTTTCGCATAAGCTTAAGTACCCCGAATGATACAGTGTCACATGAACGTAATGCTGCTAGCGGAAATGCTGGCAATTGGTCTTTGCCCTTCTCCTTTGTGGAGAACTCTAGGTTCTGGCAGTTTGCTGCATGGGCCTGTGCAAATGGAAAGTCCCATCCAGGACATACTTTTCTACCTGTGCTGTCCCCTAGTTGTTACGCACTGTGTCTGACTCAGTAAGACATGCCCTTCAACATTCCTCCTTCCATTCATCCATTTAAGTATGGATATGTGGGCAAGTGGAAAACAGTGGGAGTTCATATTTGTGTATAACTGCACACTGGGCTAGGTGCTGGGGGTTGTTTGTGATGTTGGTAGTGTAATAATCAGTGCAGTAAGGTGATTGTCGGTAGCAATCGCCCAAGAATTCGACAGCAAGCAACGATTGCTATGCATTAATGTGACCTGTCACACACTGGTGAGAACATGTTGAGTGGTGCTGACTGAAATTGATAAATGGCTAAACCCTCTGTCCCTGAGAGTTGGGTTCATAGCAAGTGACAATGGGTCAAATGTGGTGAAATGCATCATAAATGGTGTTTTTTTTTTCATGTTCCATGCATGGCCCACTTTCTAATTCTTGTGGTGCAGGAGTTTCTGCAGCACTCTGATGTAAAGGAAATGCTGAACGTTGCAAGACGATCTGCTCTCACTTTCAAGATCTGAAAGGCCCATGACCAATCGCAGTTGCACATACAAAACATCCTTCCTCAGCACCGCTTGAAGCTGGAAGTTGTCACCCGATGGAACTCCACTTTATACAAGACAGAGAGGTTGTATGAACAATACAAAGCCATTTCAGAATATCTTGTGATGCACAGTAGCCATGACATTTCCGGGCCTCCATGTCTATGACGACTGAACAGTGGCACCTCATGGACTCTGTCATAACAATTTTGCGGCTTTTGAACATGCCACACAGGCAATGAGTGGCAAGTCTGCTCCATTAACCAATCAACTCCACTACTGCGGGTGCTGATGCAGACATTGGTGAATGTACAGCATGGTCTTGATGTTGCTGGAGATGGTGGCAGCAGTATGTTGCTGCAACACATGCTGACAGCATTCGACCAGAATCATCACGTGAGCATTCAGTGTAGTGACAACTTTACCATAGCAACAATGCTGGACCCACGATACAAATGTGGAATTGCATCAGTACTGAGAGGAGGGCCTGAACAGTAAAAAAATCAGTGGTCAACTAGTGCGCTTAGTTCATGGGGCACAGAAGTCAGGTGCCAAGGTCAGCAAACCTCAGCAGCATAATCCGGCTGAAGGTGTACCTGTAGGACTATCAAGCATATCCTGCAAGGGAAGGGCACAGCAGTTTCAGGTGATCTGTCATCCAAAGTGGCTGGCATCAACCCAGTTTGGGAGGCTTTGTCCCAAGTGGGTAGTTGTGAAATAAATGATTCAGGAGAACAGGATGATGCATCAACAACTGGACTTAGTGGCTCAGAGAATAGTTGAATCATATTTGTCTGAAAATAGGCATCTGACAACAACTGAAGATCCTCTTTTGTACTGGAGTGGAAAGGTCAGTGAATGGCAGAGCTGACTGCAGTGGCACTGAAGTACCTCACATGCCCATATCCAGTGTAAGTGTTGAGAAGGTATTCAGCTCAGCAGGTGCAATAGTCAGGATCATCAGACAAACCTGTTTCCTGCAAATGTTAGTTTGCTAACATTCATTAAAATGAATGAGAGGCACATACCAGCACAGACTGCAACCTCAGTATTCATTACCCGGCCTATTCATGGTGGTTTTGGTGATGTGAAATGGACCATCCTGGTAGCACTGGCAGTGGCTGCCTGAAACGCCCACCACTGATGTAGATGACAACACGATGGAGGAAGAATTTCCCAGTGGTCAGACTTCTGACATAGATGACTGTGAGAGAAGCTTTTTATGAGGATGATGATGTGGTTAATGTTGGCAGGTTTTAACTGAAGTTGTTAAAAGGTGGTGTGCCACCGGACCACCACCACCACCACCAATGGGACTGATGTTAGCCACTGCCACCACTGAGCATGAGTCTGTCTGACCCCTAGACCACCACCACCGAGACTGATGTTAGCCACTGCCACCACTAAGCATGAGTCTGTCTGACCCCAGACCACCACCACCACCAGGACAGATTTTAGCCACTGCCTCCACTGAGCATGAGTCTGTCCGAACCACTACATCCATCAGCCACAGACACAAAGCTTCTTAATATTTAAACCATAAAGTGAGTATGTGTACTCATGTTTGTTATGCTGCTTCACTTCCTTTAGTTGTATGTTTTGTTTTTGTAGCTTTCAGAGATACAATGGTAAACACATACGGTACACTTATTTTGTTTCTTTTACAGGTTAACAAAAAGTCTTCATCACTAAAACTTGTGGAATGGTATGTAGCTGTACTGTACAGAAAGGAACCTATGGAATATCCATGTGAAATCCATTCTGGTAATGTGAGAAGGTTTTATTTCATCCATTTCATTGTTTTGGAAGACTGCAGCAATATTGTGCACAGGTTGTGATAGTTGACAAAATAAGGGTTTGAAATGTAACTTGACATGAGATTGAGAACCAGGGAGGGACAAATAACAATTAAGTTGTAAAAAGTCATTCATTTCTTTTTAAGGAAACTTCCAGTTGCTTTGTTGTTCTGTCAAAGTGGCCTCATCCAAAAGTTCTTCAACATCAGGCACCCCTTCCCCGGACTTGGGCACACATGCAGCACGAGAAGTCATTTCATTAGATGACCATGACCATCATTAACAACCGGACTCCAGAAGGATGCAGATGAAATCTGTGAAGAAGTAACAAAATAAGAAACCATTACAGACAAACCTGCAAATATGATTCCCCACCCCCCAAAAAATACTTACCTTCATGTGCTTGATAGTTATCCGTTTCCAATTTCAACGCAAAAATTTCTTTCAGTACTGGAATATGCACACCAACAGTTTCTGTGACCTGTGATACAGAACAATACCATGAATGCATGTCCATGTCAACCCCCTCCTCAGCTACAAAATACACAAACATATATCTATATCTATATATACTCACCAAGACTACTATTAGTGTACAGCTAAGGGCACCCATCCATCCAGTTGAGATGATCACATTTCAATTGCTCGAATTGCCTCACAGAACACATTGGACCAGCAACAGGACACTCATGGTCATCATTTTATTCTGGGGACTTTGTATGTGCTGAAATACTCTCATTTCACTGTGTTACCAAGTGTCAATTTCTGCACACAAGGCGGATGCATTTTGGTCTACAGAAAATCTGGGGACTAGTGCCACCACTGCACGCATGACTGAGTGCGCCATTAATTCTGGGGACTTTGAATGTGCTGAAACACTCTCATTTCACTGTTACCACTTGTCAATTTTCTGCACACTAGGAGGGTGCATTTTCGCCTGCAGAAAAAAATCTGGGGACTCTGTGCCACCACTGTGCACATGACTGAGTGCGCCTTACTTGGGGACTTTGTATGTGCTGAAACACTCACATTTCACTGTGTTACCACTGGTCAATTTTCTGCACACAAGGGGATGCATTTTAGGCCTGCAGAAAAATCTGGGGACTCTGTGACACCACTGCACGCATGACTGGGTGCACCATTAATTCTGAGGATGCATTTGTGTGCTGTGTGATTGTTGTGAGCTCATGATGTCATACTGACATTATCAATTAAAGCAGCATTGCAAGAATGTTGTGACAATTTTGAACTGTACTTTTTATGCTACTTTACATTGCCACAGACACTAGTTACTCTGAGATGTGACTTGAATGATACCCTTCTTTTCACAATTTCTGTCTGCTGTATTTACATGACTACTTTTTTCATGTATGAAAAATGCGCATTCCTTTCAATATTGCTCTGACCAGGTTTGTATTTATTTGCAGCTGCTTTTCAATAAATATTGCTCCGTGGTGTCATAAAACACTGCCTGCAGCATAACTGTTAATTTACAACAGAAGCGTATATATAACAACTAACTGATGGATGGAGAAAAGCAGAGGAAACAATGACAAAGACCTGGTCAGCCCCAATTTAAAAGGAATGCTCCTTTCATTATTTCACACAAGAAAAAGGTAGTACAGCAGACTCAACTACTGGAAATTCTCATATCATTCCAGTCAGGATGCAAATAAAGGAAGTCGTACACAGCATTAAAAATATAGGTAACATAGCATTAAAAAATATCAGAGTTCTCAACAGATTGTTGCCCTGCTGCTTTACAGAGACTCACCACATTACATAGTTATGGTGATGCACATAACATAATATGTGGGGGCTTACTTCAGTGGAATATTTCTTGCTCCACAGAGTGCAATATATTTGAGAAAACTGCCTGTAATTTCATTACAGTGTGTCACATGATGGAGGAATTCCCATTCAGAAAAGCCACCCACATTATGCCCTCCTTTCTCAGCAACATTGGGACGTGATGCGGTGCATGCTCCACTATAGTGAGATGTCCGGCAGCTATCTAATGTTTTGTTATGTTATAAGGTTCACTTTGTGTAAAATGTGAATGTTTCCACTAACGAGGTCTTCTTACTGGAACGTGCTCTACATCGCTTTACTACAAACTGACCATTATAACATAAAGAAACATTCAGAAAGCTGCTGGACAATTGGACATTCGCTGTAATGGAGCACGCACCTGAATTCTCCTGGCATCACGTCCCTAACATTGCTGATAAGGAAGGCAGAATGTGGGCAGATTTTCAGAAAGGAATTCCTCCGTCACGGATACACTGTAATGAAATTACTGCCGATTTTCACAGAAATTTATTGTACCACGTGGAGTAAGAAAGATTCCCTGAAGGAAACTATGTATTACTAAACAACAACAAAGAAAACACACAAAAACAGTACAGCACAGTAATGAGGTGGGGGCCAGAAAACAATCCCTTAAAGTGGCCGTGGAATGCCGTGGTGGTCCAACAGCAGGTGCAGCATTGCGACTATTTGCTGCTGCTGCTGTTCTTGTATTGTGTCAACCTGTTGCTGCAAAGCACCAACCTCTGATTATTCTCCTCCAGTGCTGCCCACACCAGGTGATGTCAGCCTCTGTTGCAGGGACTTTGGTGGGTCCACTACAGGTGGAAATCTAGGAAGTGGTGGTGGTGGAGAGGTGGTGCTGGTGGCTGTGGGTGGTGGTGGTGGTGCAGCTGCTGTACTGGCCCTCCTTCTGCTGTGGTGGCAGCGAGGCACAACTTCAACCCCAGCAGCACTCTCGGCCTCTGCCACAGAAGGTCCAGCAGGTGGGCACCTGGTCCCTTCCATGGCAGCCTGCCACTCTGCCTTGTGGTGGTTGAACATGTGGGTGCACTGGCCACTGGTCCACAAATGTGTCCTGTGGGGACCACAGTGCACCAGCACACCACACAGATGGCACACCATGACTGTGCTGTCTCCCCCACAGAGTTAAAAATCCCACATTAGGGAGCTGCGGAGGGACCAGACACAGTCCTCGCACCACCTATGGTTTATGGTTTCCAGGGCACCTGTGGCTGTGGAGGTGGAAGGGGTGCTGCTGGAGCCCGCACAGCTGCTACCAGTGGTGGTGGTGGTAGTGGCAGAGAAGGTGGATGTACAGCAGCTGCCAGTGGCACTAGTGCTGTTGCTGTTGCTGTTGTTGCTTCCACTGGGGGAAGCAACACCCAGGAGTTGAGAGCAGTCCAGCATCACACAACCGCCCCCATGTGTCTGGACTCCCTCCTCTGACCGTGCTCATGGGCCAGTGACTCACCTTCTCCAGGGTCCATCATTCTCACACAAGTCCCCAACACACACACACACACACACACACACACACACACACACACACACTGACACACCGTCACACACACACACAAAACAAAACAAAACTCATAAAAAATTCACTACCAAAAAACAACCACAAACACAATACAAAAACTAAATAAAGATATAGCTTTTAATAAAGTTGTTGTTTTCTTCACAGAAAGACAATAAAGCACTTTCAGTCATTGACTCTACACTGCTCTCCTCTCAGCCTGCTCCCTCTATGAATGCAAAGGAGAAGGTGAAACTGCTTCTCTGACCCACTTCCTTCCTGCCTGGCTAAAGCATGTGACTTACAGTACTGTAAGCCATGTGATGTGTGGGGCTGCCTATTTACTTGTCACTTCACCTTACTTTGTTTTAAGGCATAATGGCAATGCAAAGTAATAATGATAATGTGAAGTTAACACTTTGCAGTGCCCAATTCTCATTGTGCTCAGCTAATACGGCGGCCACTTCGCTGGGCTCACTTTGCCAGCCGGATTAAAATTTGCTGCATCTCTAATTACTGGTAGCACTGAGGACATTTGTCTCACTAAGCAAAAGAGTGAGCCACCGTGTTTTGAAAGTTGTTCTGCCCACCCACAAAGGAAAATCAGAAAGTACTTTTAGGAAGACGTTGAGAGGCAGACTTGTGGTTGTGCTGTTGACCTTTGCTGATAATAGTATCGCTCAGGTATGGATCCTATTACTGAGAATTTTTGTATGCTTTACTATGATATTAATTATAAAATCCATATATTAAAATTTAATAACACTTGAGCAACTCTTCAAAGAAAATCAAATTAATCTTGTTGCACTGCTAAATTCTGGCAGAATCTGTATTTTCAATTATATTCACAATAAATCATCTAAGTTTAGAGCCCCTTCTCAGGACGAGCACCAACATTCAGTCATCATTAGATAACTCATTTGCTCGAGAGATATAATTGAGTTAACTGTACCAATAAATTGAAAAAGAATGCAGAAGAAACTGACTGAAATAGATGTATGCTATATGATATTCAGATATAAAGTAACAGGTAAAATATAAAGGGAGTTTCAAATGAGCCAGAGGAAATAGTTTTGTTCTGCATTTAATATTTTGGACGAAAACAGGATCCCAACAGTAATATAACAGCAAACCCACCTAAAGAAGAATACAACATGTAAAACAATCAAACAAGCAAACAGGAGGTGTACAAACAAAACAAAAACACTGGAGAGGTAATAATGAGTGTAGCTTTATTAGAAAATGGCACTGACGGATGGATTGAACAACAAAAGCAGGGCTTTTGTTGTTTGTCTATCTGTCTGTGCCATTTTCACAATGAAGCTGCTCTGCATTACTTACAACCTGTGTAATGTTTTTGTTTGTTTGGTATACCTACGCTTGCTTCACAACAGTACAGTGCTCCTCACTACACCAAACCCTGGTATAATGAAATCTCAGTTATACAGAATGAGCCATGTGTCTCAACTGCACCAACTGTTCCTTCCCAGTGATTTATGATTTTAAACTGCCTAGAAAAGTAAGCTACATGCTACTACTATATACTAGTAATTTGTGTAAACTGCTTAAATTAGTATTTTCTTTGGGGGTTCAAATCCCTGCATCCTGCAAGCAGAAGTTTGATTTACAGAAGCCACTACATTTTGTCATTGGTTTCAACTGAGTCTAAACCTCATTTTCAAAATTCCAGAGCACTGGTGATAGGTGAGTAGCAGATACGAAACTTGTACTGCACAGTCTACCTTTAGCACTCTGGCATAACAGCCTCACCCTGACAAAGCAGCATTAAGGCAATGTTGTCAGCCACCCCATGAGCCTGCAGTCTGTACTATATATAGTTTCATAACATGCAAAGTGAAACCCATGACAGTGGACGTGGGTACCAAAGGCACAGAATACTTCCTGTCAGATCTGCAGTTTACTGCTATACCCATTGAGGACCCCAATGGCAGTTCACTTAAACCATGTATGTGCTTGACCAACTATTAGACGGTCTAGCACTTATGTTCTAACAGCAGGCACTTTCAGATGCAACTGTCAGGTGCTCTAGAATTGGCTGTAAAGCACACTCAATGGTCATAAATAAATTGCAATTTTGAAAATAAGATGGGGATCCCAAGGATGCATTCAGGCTGCAACAGGCACCAGCAGATCACTCAATAGCATCTGCAGCCAACCCATGAAAATGCCACTCCTAACCTATACAATAAATAATTGCAGCCTGTGCAAGGTTCAACTTCCTGACTGGTGACCAACATCCTGTCGGTGTCGACTACCATTCTTTAGTTACCAGTAAGTTACATTTAAAACTGCATAGTAACGTTGGGTATAGAGGAGTGTCTCTTACATCTGCAAACCAAACTATACACATGCACATAACTTACTGAGTCACGTTGCCAGCTCCCTATACCAAAACTGTACTGACACCACATTTTTTCCTTCTGTTTGTCTCTATCTCTCTTTCTGTCTCTCTCTCTCTCTCTCTCTCTCTCTCTCTCTCTCTCTAATGCAAGCTGAAAAATTATTAAAGCAGTAACTACACACTCTCAAACTTACAAAAGGTAGCTAGAGGTGTGAAGTTTAAAGAAGCAAGCAATCAAGGGAGAGTGCAGCAGTGTATGTCTGTAGCTGCAACAGTGTCCAGAGATGTGGATAGGAGAGGGAGAGGGAGGTTAGAGAAGCAAGCAGTCGGTGATGAGTGCAACAGTGTACTTAACTCTCCTGCATCTAGCAATCTATCAGATAAAATTACAAAAGTGGACTGAAGCTCTACTATGTTTTATTGCAAGCAGTTGCAAGCAGTCAGGTGGGGTAGACAGGAGGAGGGAGAGGCACGGATGTAGTACAGTACCGCTATTTCAATGTCCCTCAATGTAACCAATGGGGAGATTTAACAAACTCATGTTATGGTTCCCAGTTTCTTTGTTACTGCGTAGGATCACTATAATTTCCTGGGAGAAACTATGTCAAAATCGGCATTTCCAATCAAAATTTTACGAATAACTTTTTCTGTAAAATGAATATTGAGTTAATGTATTTTGAGAATAGCAAAATTATAAATTTTTTATGTTTATCTCCATCCCTCTTTTCACGCCTCACACTCTCTCCCACTCCCCATTTCTCTTTCTTGCTTCTCTCTCTCTCTGATAATCACACACCGTGTCTGGAGCCAACCCTCCCCAAAAGGGTGATGGGACAAGCATGATAAAATCAATAGTAAATGATGGTCCAGTTCAAGATGAATGAGTGGCTGGATAATATCCTCTTATAATTAATGGTGTTATATTGTTTGTGGAAGGCTCCACAGATGAGCATAGGTAGCCCTCCTTATGCATCGCTGTCCATGCTATCTGGTGGCTGAACATTGTTATCCTTTACAGAATATATTAAAACTGATGTTTGCCTCAACCCCTAAATGCTACCTCAGAAGACCTGTTAAGGATTCAACAAATGCCATGCAAGTACAGTATGTGATCCACAACATTCTGAAAACGCAGGTCCAACTCTGACCGAGCGTGGTGGGACCAAGTGGTGGACTCATCCTTTGAGATTCAGTGACATGTCACCAGGCACTCTAGAGCACATGTCCTGACTCATTCTATAGCTATGATGATCTACATTGAGTACACTGGAAGACAGAGACAATGCGATGTTCTCTGTTCAAAACAAAAATTCATGCAAACTGAGGGAAACATGAGCTAAATATGAGGCTGGTGATAAAGGGTGGAGGGCGCCAATAGACACCAGGGAAACACAATTTGGGGCAGGTGGTAAATAATTCAATAATTCCTACTACTATTCCTCAGTTCAGTGACTCACTGAACAGAGTATGAATTGTGGATTAATATATTAAACTACAGAAAGAAATTATGTAGAACTGATCTCTGACAGTAATCAGTTCTATGAATTTTGTTCCTAGTTTAATACAGTAATCCATAGTTAACACATTTATTCCACTGCTCTGAGGCGAAAATTCCACAAAAGTTGCCAAAATGATTTCTTAACTTTTGCAGTAGTGAAAGTCTGACTTTCGCACACCCCTGGTGGAAGGTTTTGCTCACTTCTAGCCAGATCTTGGTGACTCACAGTCGGGTGGTGTAAAACAAAGATAAGGTCCCTGATGATGCCAGATATGACAATTTTGCTGATTACTGGATGACCTTTGAAAACTAATTCTACAGTGCAAGAGTGTTGCAACTGCTGACTTGTTCATCACGGGTTGGTTCTGGGCTTTTTATCATTTAATACTGTGCTTTTTAATATTATATTTACTGGAGACTCGCTCCTGCAATTAACGGCTGTCTGTGCCCCATCAGGACTTCCTGTTCTAAAAGAATCTCAGCCATTTGCTGTCCCAGGGCATTGCCTTAATGGGGTAACAGCTCCACTGATAAGGGCTTCTTTGCAGCAGTTCTTCCAGCATATTTCCACACCGATCACTGACAAAGTTGACTGCACAGAGATTAGAGGGTCTCTTCTGCCTGTTTCTGTGACCTCCTCTGCATCAAACAACTGCTGCATACCGACAAACTGGTTGACTACCAGAGGTAGAGGGTCTCTTCTGCCTGTGTCTGTGACCTTCCCTGCAACCAATCATTTTACTAATTTCTGGACAGCCTTTGAAAGCGTATTCACTGCAGGAGTGCCGAACTGCTGATCAGCTTATCCCAGGATGGTTCTGGACTTTTGTCATTTAAAATTGTGCTTTTAATGTTGTATTTACAGGAGCCCACCTGTAATTAAAGGCTGTCTGTGCCCCATGTTGAAATTCCCCCAACCCCACCCCATGACTTGTTAAATGCCCAGAGGCATTGGTATCATTCGTTCAGTTCAAGGGTTGCCTATTCATAGTGTCATCATGATAGGGTGGAACTCAGGGTAGATTAAGTCCTCTCTCTGCAAAAATTGGCATTGATAATTAATTAAGCAATTGTGGCTGTAATTTCTAGCTGCTCAAATGTTTTTGAAACTTGATTCCCTCAACTGCAATACTGAGCTTTGCTACATAACTGTTCAGAAGCATACAGTCAGGGCTGTAATCTAATTGGTTAGCTGCTCACTAATCTCTATAATTAAGAACCTAGATGAAGTTGTTATGCTTACTGTTCTTTTACTCTCTGCACCATTTCTCTAGTGCTTACTTATTGTACATTTCTGGGATTTATGCCTTGATTCTATGATTTTGGTCATTAGAAAGTAAAGTCTAATTGGTGCAGTTCAGTGTATATGTTTCTGTACTTTATATTGTCTGCTTGTGGTTAGGCTGTCCTATTTAAAATAGATGCCCTTGCTGCCTATCTGGCTGCCTGTGGTGTCAATCCTAATCTGTATTTTCTCTGGGGGTCTCCATTCCATTTCATCTACTATTAATCTATCTTTTCTCCCTCCATGCTATTCTGTGCATTTACTTCTCTTATCCTTCCCCATCTTCTCCTTGTTACCTTCTTACTGTTCACCACTGCCTTATATCCTTTGTCTCCTCACGCTATGTTCCTCCTTATCCTCGCCATCTGCCCTTCCTATCTACCTTGACATCTCTTCCTCCATCTTCCCTTCCTCACTTGCCAGTGTCTCCTCCTTTCCTCATTCCTCCTCCCTCTCTTCCATCATCTTGTATCCTCCCCTTCTTCCTTCTCTATGGTGCTCAGGTCCTTCCATTGTCCATTCACTCTGTATCCATTTTGCTTATATTCACTCCATCCTGTCCACTCATCGACTCCCACTGTTTTTATCCCCTCTCTTTATCTCATAAGACCTTCTTGTCTCGAGGCGCACATATTTCCTCTAAGTTGCTTATCATTTACTACCCTCTCAGTGGGTGATATCAAACCCAACCCAGGGCCTTCCCATGTTCTCTATTGACCTACTTAAAGGATTAAAGGTTCTACATCTCAATATCAGCAGCCTTCTCCCAAAGATTGATCTGCTCCAGCCTTTTATGATTAGCCTTAAACCAAGTGTGATGATCATCACCAAATCATGACTCTTCCCAAAATCCCTGATACCTCCATCTCCTTCCTTGGTTACTCCTCATTCGTCAGGGCCAGTCATCCAGGGGGGGTAGCCATTTACATTGCATCATCTATCTAGTATTCCTTTTGCCTCTCCACTGCCTTCCCCTGCCTACAAACTTCTGCTACAAAACTTTCCTTCCCCTGCACCCTTCCTATCTTTGTAGGTGATATTTTCTGCTGCCCTACCTCCCTTCATCTTCCATTTCTAATGTCATTGATACTCTCACTATCCACTCATCATCAGGTGAACTCCTCATTCTCAGGGATCTCAACATAAATTGGCTTTCTAGCACACAATCCAAACTCTGTAACCACATCTCCTCCTGAATCTACACATTTGACCTCTGACCCAACCTGTTTAAACCACAAATCAGATAAGCACTCCCTGCTTGATTGGGTGCTATCTTCACACCCCACTGGGTAGTTACCACAGGAATCCTGCCAGATGAAGTTAGTGACCACCACATTGTCTACTGAATGTGTAAAATCCACCAGCCCAAAACTCCACCAAACATCCTCCACCTCCGCTCTTTCCAGTCGCTAGACTTGGCATTCCCTACATGAAGAACTCATTGGTATTGACTTGTCCCCGATTGCAAAGCCACCTCTGTTGATTCATCTCTGGCCTACTTCAAACCCAGTTCTTGAATGTTTGGGATTGGCATTCTCCAATCAGGACACCAGGGTCTAAGGCTGTCACCTTCCTGGGTAACAGCTGAACTGCTGGGCTGTCAGCATGTTCATGACCAAGAATGGCTGACTTTCAAGGCCTCTGGTATTCTTGTCAATTTACTAAAATATCAATCTCTCTGGAATGCCTGCACAAGAGCCATCAGACTTGCCAATTCAGAATATTTCACTGCCACTTTCCAGGAGAACATTAACAGCCCTCCAAATTCTGGAAAGTAGTCCATACCCTATTCTCCGCATCTACTTACTCCCCTACCCCAGTCCTAAAGATAGGTGACTCTGCTATCTCGGATCATCCCTCTGTATCTATTGAATTCAACTTCTTCTTCACCACCTGTGCTTCTTCTCTTCCTGCTTCCTACACCTTCAGCTTTGACCCATCAGCTCATTCCCCACACCTCCCCATTTCTCCTTTTACCAGTCTTCAGAGCTGACACCCTAAAGCTCTTCTTGCTCTCAATGTCCACAGTAAATGTCCAGATGGGCTTGACCCAAGCTCCTGCACATCTTATAGTCTTAACAATATACAATTACCAACCACCAGCAAAGAAAAAGACTTAGGTATGGTAGTAAATGATAGGCTTAATTTTATACCAACACAATAGCTAAGGTTAAGAAATGCCAAAGGATTATAGTATGTATTTTCAAACACATAAAAGCAGAGACTCAGGGTTATAATCCCATCATACACTAGCTTGGTTAGACCCCATCTGGATTACTGCTGTCAATTTTGCATACCTGTTACAATTAAAGTGAAGAAACAAATTGAAAGGGTACAAAGGAAACTTACTAAAAGAATTAAAGACATGACTTTTAGAATACGGGCACAGGCTCCAGAAACTCAACCTTTATTCAGTAGACTATATACAACTTCAAGGTGACTTTTGCTTAACATATAAAGCAATGAATGACCCCACCTTATGGAAACTATAGGGTTAGTAAAGAGTGGCTCAGCTGTTCCTTCAAGAGCACATAAAATCAAACTAAAGGGTGACAACTGCAAAACTAATAAAAGAAAGTCAGTGGTTTACATAATGTGTTGTGGCCCAGTGGAACGCATTACCTGTAATGGTCATAGAAAGTAACACAATGACTCAGTTTAAAAAACATTTAGACAATTTTATGGGTTGTAAAAGGTATTTACTTTTAAACCATCAAATGGTTGTGAGCTCTCAAAAGGCACTGCCTCCTGAGCCCATAAAACTCTATGAAACTGTGAACCATGAATCTTCTGCCCACACTATTGCTTTCCCTCTCACCTACCTTCGGAATCTCTCCTTCTTACTAGCTACTTGTCCCTGAAGATTGGAAGCTTGGCACTGCCATCCCTCTTTCCATGGGTGGTGATTCTTCAAATCCAAAGTAACAACCGCCTGATAGCTCTACTCCCAATTCTTGCAAAACTCCAAAGAGCACCTGGTACTGACTCAACTTTCCCTTTCCTTGACTCCTCCTACTTCTTCACCCCTTTCCAGTCTGGTTTCCACAAGTCCCACTCTACCATGACTTCTTCTCCAGCTCACTGACTGCATTTTCTCTGGCATGGATCAGGGCCACAACACCTCTGCCATCTTTGTCGATCTTGCCAAAGCCTTCAACCCTGTTGCCCACATCCTGCTCCTCTTCAAGCTGGCTGCAGCTGGACTCTCCTTGACCATTGTTAGCTGCTTCTGTTCCTATCTTATGGGTAGGTCCCAATCCGTTAGGGTAGGCAACTCCATCCCCCGATCAACACAGGATTTCTCAAGGTTCGGTACTTGGTCCAATCCTCTTCTTGATATTTCTGAATAACTACCCTCTGTCTGCTCAATAGCAGACATGCACATGTACATGGATGATACTGTTTTGTATACCTTCTGCACTTCCCTCTGATGTGGCAACCAACCTTTAATTGGCTTTCAGTAATATCCAGTGCTGGTTTTGAATAAGTTTACTGTGTCTTAATGCCAGAAAGACAATCTCTATGACTATTGGCACCAAGAAAAGGCTTGCCAGGATTTCAGCCACCCCAACTTTCCACACTCTTGATGAGTCCCTATTAGGAGGATGTCCTCCTTTAAATACCTTGGGCTCTGACTGGATAGGAACCTTGACTTCTCTGGGCATGTGGATACTATCAACAAAAGCTTCATCCAAAACTTGGTGCTCTGTACAGAAACTGTGGCTATACCACCCCCCCACCCACCTAGGCCAGCTGTGAAATTGTACAGAAGATGATCCTTCCATTTTGTCTTTGGTGACATAGATTACAGTGTCACCCTAAATTCACTCTCACCAGACTGGACACCTTACTCAACTCCTTTTGCTATTTTGCTCTAAACTGTCCACCACGACGACTACTGCAACCTCTACACCACTCACTCTTCCCACCCCATGGGGCCAAATGCCTAGCTCATTGTGTGTCTTTAGTAGGGAACTTGTGGTTTGGCTCCCTTCCATTCTATCTTAATGCACTCCGCTCCAACTCATCTTCTTCCTCCTACTGGTATCCAGTCATGATAGTGATTATAAATGAGCAACAGTAAAACAGTGACTCATTTATAGCACTATTCAGCTACCCTATTAAGGGTAGCTATGGTTTAGCAACAAAAGTGGGACCAGAAGGGGGATAGGGAGGTGTAGGGGAGGGATAGGAGGAGGGTTTAGGTAGAGAGGAGAGCCTGCTGCAACTGATCCAGCCGTGTGGTGTGGTGGTGAGTGTGTCTGGCTATGGTGCAGTAGGTACTGGGTTTGGGACTTACCGGAGGCGATTGTTTTGTCGCTGCTTGCAGCTGTCAATTTTTTCTGCCACTGTTGTTTTGCCCCTCCTTGACATGCACCTCCATGGAGTTAAGAATCCTTAGTCAGGGGTGCAGGGGAAGAACACTTTCATTTGCTGGAAGTTGGGTTGTTGAGAATTGTATTTTGCCAAAATGCTTTTTGGTGATATACATTCACTATGATAGCGATCGCTGTATTGCGATCGATATCATCACATGAAACTCTTCTATTCCCTTCATAACCCTCCCTATTGACTGTAGCCCTTTCTGCTCATACCTCCACTTCAGGTGGGGCTGCCTTCTCTATTATTTCCTAATCTTTGAGACTCCCTTCCCTTAGACATTGCTCTGCTCCCCCACAGTTCTTTGTCTTATCTTCTCCTTAACTACATTTCCTCTTCCTGCAACTGTTCCTGATACCTTCACCTTCTATACTTTTTCTCTTTTCTGACTATTGTCCTGTTTCTCATATCTACTCACCTCTTTCCTCTTTTGACCTGCAATTACTATTACTCTGTTTGGGTATACTTCAGCTGCTTTCATCCCCTGGGGTTCTGCTGCTGTTGGGTAGTTTTATCTTTTCTCCTATCCTCATACTCATTGGTTTATGCACCGTATCAGTTTTAATTGTTATACCATCTATGTTTCAATTTGGGTCTTGCATGGGTTTGTTGTACTATCTATTTATTGCATCTTGTAACTTGCTATGCACATTGTATCACATTTTCACCTTTCCCCAGGACACATCTGGAAATGAGCTATTTTTAGCTTAGTATGCCTTTCCTGGTGAAACTTTTTAAATAAAATAATAAAGATTTATCATTAGAAATTGCCTTGAAAAATCCTGAAACCTGATTCACTGACAGCAGTCACAAGTGATGCATTATCAGGAAAAATAGCCTTCTAAAAAGAGCTGTCACTGTTCCTGCATCAGCACTATTTTACACATAAAACTTGGTCTTTAAATTTTTAAATACTTTCTAAATGTTGTTACTATAAAGTCCATTTTCTGAGCAAAATAAGACACTTCAGGGTGTGGGGTGTTGGGAGATACCCACTCTTCCAGGGCTAAAAGGCCTTCCAGCTATGGCACTGGGCCTTACTACACCATGGGCATGCAGTTATCCACCAACACCCAACACCCTGTCAGGTCTTACTGCTTACCTAACCTGGCACTGCAAAACAATGCCCAGACTGGAGAAGCCTGGTGCACTGTATACACAGCACATCCTGTTGATTACACTGCATAGTGATTAGAAGAAAGAAAAATATTTCTTTATTGATCTACCTAGGTATGTCTCCTGCACCTCCTACACTGCCCCACTGATTCTTCCTATGACAATTCTAACTCCTTCTTAAGATGCTGGGAGGTTGACATCTAGGGCAAGCAGAATGATCAGCAGGCAATGATACTGATTAAGAAAGCCTTGCTTTCTCTGTTTATTAGGCATGCATTGAATCCCCTCATTACACAGGGCTGCAACCTTTATTTCTAATTCTGTACACAGTTCATTCTCAGAATACCATCATCACAGCTGAAACAGTTGGAGTTTATAAAACTGTTCTGAAATAGAGTTCCACTAAATCCTGAAGCCATTTTCAGCTCTTCTTCAGGACACTTCTTTGAGGAGCAAAAATTTGACTGAGAGATAAGCTGTCCCTTGCAGGGTATGTATGGAAAGCAGGCCTTACAGGATATGTACAAGATGCAGGCCTTGCAGGGTATGTACTCTCAGGAATGGTTGATGAAACATTCTTGGCTATGACCAGCAAAGCTAGCCAAGATTAGCTGCAGCTGCAACCTGTAAGCAGTGGTGTCTGTGCCCTGCATACAGAGGGAGCAGGAATGTCCACAAAGCTAGGTGTCATCAACACACAGCTGGGTAAGGGGCACCTGGAGATAGGAGCTGTCAGACAGGTAGTGGGAGGGGCTTCTACAGATTGGTATGTGTCTGCATAGTCTTGCAGCCCTTACACAGGTTGTCATTGCTGGCCAAGGTTTTTAATCTGTTCCTCTTGGACACTATACCCATCAACCACTGTGTCTAATGATACCTACCAACAGAGGGGCACACCAGAACAAGGTATGAATGATATAGACCCATCTGAGAGTGAACAGGACATAGGCCCCTGGAGGCATATGGCTATAACTCATGGCAAGAGGAGGTACAGCACCCAACTCCATATGTTCCCCACCTACAGAGTTTTCACCACTCTGCTAAAGTGCCCATATACCCTCCCCCAAACACATGCACACCAATTCACACGGTAATATGCCACTGCAGCATACAGGGAACACAGCATGCATCTGTAGAGAGAATATTTTGTCACTTTAAGTCAAAAACATCATCCACCACCACTGCTCACCTCCCTTCATCCACAACTCAGTAGGTAAAGTGTGCATAATTCTGTTACTTAATATGAGGAATATTACTTGAATTAAACCCCTTATCCCACCTGAAGACCTGCCATCACTGCTACATGCTTTTCAGACATCAAGGCTTGACTACTGTAATGCCCTATATCTCGGGGTCACTGGAGGTAACTTCTGCCAACTGCAGCTAGTGTAGAATGCATTGGCCAGGTTGCTTACAGGATTACCTAGATTTTGTCATGTGACCTCAGTCCTGCAGGGTCTGCATTGGCTACCGTCAGGTGGTGGGTTCTCTTCAAGGTAGGCATGCTCACCTATAAGGTCCTATACAGATTGGGTCCTGGCTACCTGTCAGATGTCCTTACCCCAGCCATTCCTACTTGCTCCTTCTGTTGCTCCACCCAGATCCTGTTGGTGATTCTGAGGACCGCCTGAAAACCTCGGGTGATCACTCATTTGGGGTGGCCAGCCCTGTCCTCTGGAATTGCCCAAGATCTCTCAGGGGCCCCTAAGGTGGAGGTATTCAGGAGGCCCTAAAGACCCATCTATTTAAGTTAGCATATTCTGAAACCATATTGTAATGCTGGCTGTTGATTTTAAGAACTGCTGTAATTTTATTGTATTTATTCTTGATGCCTTTGATTTTATGTACAGCGCCAGAGTCTCTGGGATTGGGCACCTAAAATATAGGCTTATTTACTTACTTATTAATATGATCCAAGAATTACTCTTGGACAGAATGAGGTTTGAAGCCTTGCAGTGTTGATCAATGATCAGTGATATTGCATCAGTAATGAATGCTTATGCATTTTCAAAGGATTGCCTGTCTAACACCAGCTAAGCTGTAATAACTAATTTTCACTGTAGCCATGCTATTTGTAAAACTTTTACAGTGTATTTATACAGGACAGCAATAAGAGATGTTATATCTCATTATCAATGGGGGCAGTATTGATTAATTTTTACAATATAATTATCCACGGTGTATTTCCACAAGAGTTGGCATATATACTCAGGTCATTGAAACATTTCTATTTTGTCTTCACTTAAAGAATTACAGAGCTAAAATAGTAACCAGCTATAATTACAGTAAGTGATAAATAGAATTTTAATCTACTAACATCTGAAACCAATTATACCAAACAAATGAACTATAAAAATCAAAATGAGACATTACTGGAATTGTCAAATGTTTATTTTAGCTAGCATTTTCTAATATAATTGTTTCAATATTATGAAGGCAGTAAAATATTTGAAAACTTTAAAATCCTACCATGAGAGAGAAGGCATACTGTATATTTGAGCAGACAAAAAATCTACATTAGTAATTATCCAAAGCTTCTACTGTAATAGGATTATTTTAACAAAGAGTATATATAAGGCTTGCCCATTGGTGCTGTGGTAGGGTAACTACTCATGGTGCAGGTAACCTGGATGTGGGAAAATGGCCCAGGCATTTGGGCTGGTCAGGGAAGATGGTAGATCATCTCAGACATTCTCCTCCTCTGGGAAGGAGGGCAGAAGATTTGCTCCTATACCACCAACTGATTGATCAAAGGTGTTGATGCAAATGGAGATGTGCATGGGAGGAAAGACAAAGGCTGACTGTAGCATTCAGCATGCTTGTGTGCCTCACAGAATCCACACCACCTGCACCCTACATAAAGGAAGAGGCATAACAGTGGACAACCCCAGAGCACAACAGAATGATCATGGCAGTCAGTGGCACCACAAACCCAGCCCCCCACCAACCCATACTTTATAGACCTATAAGGGGGCTGCTGCCACCCTCCCAATGGAATTCACCATAGACAATAAATCTCTCTCTGTGGACTGCCTGGTGACTGTTTAAGTGGCAGAGAAGAGAATGGAGGTAGCCACATAGAGAGGCAGACAAGTGATGGTAGATAAATAAAAATATATTTAACAAAGAGTATGTATAACAAGAAAAAAAAAGTGTAGTCCTCCTTAGGAACGCCACCGTATCTTCCAAAAGCCTCTTGTTGTAAGATTCCAATCAAAAATAAATGAAGTTCCTATCCATAATGGTTCCAAAGCTAGCTCTTTCTAAAGATAATTTCTTCAAAATTAGATAACTCTGGAACTGGAGGTAGTAGGATCCATTTTTTATGAAAGAGAGTAGAGCAGTTATAGCAATGTTGATATACAGTTTAGTATGATATTTAATTACTTTTCATTCCATATTTATTGAAAACATAGGCCTATGGACAATGTTGTCCATTTCTATAGGTGACCACATAAATTACAAAATATACAGACATCACATAACAGTTACATATTCATTTAAAAGAAATGCAATAGTATGAGTTATTCAAGTATAAGTGAATGAAAAATCAGTTTATAAGCCATCTCAACAGTTAGACCTGAAGACAAAGAGTTCCAGAATTGTTCTACTCTATAGTAAAAGGAACCTTGTCCTAGTTCATTTACAATGAAATAATTTCAAAACAGCTCCCAGAGCTGATCAAGTGACAGTAGAATCTGAATCTCCCTTTGTACCTACAGACCTAAATTATAAGATTCAGTCCCATGATAGAGTTCCATCCCACATCCCAACACATATTTAATTATTACATAAGTACTGTACTCTGCATATGTATCAATATCTTGAAGCTTTTCATTTAATTTATTGATACATTTTCAGAATAATATTTTACATTTTTCAATAAAATTTCTGATCGATACATGAGAACTGTATTACTGTTATATATTGATATTACCTAACTTCAGGCTTGCATTTTGAAACATTAAGTTCACATCTGTAACATTTAAAAGTTATTCCTTTCTAAAATTAATTTCAATGGGCCTACATAACTTGGTATAGTGTTATGCTTGTGCAATTTGGATAATCTTTGGCTGTTTGTCTCTCTATCCATGGATAAACCACCCTGTAGGGGAATGAAGGCAAGAAACCCTAGAAGAGGTTCCACCCCTAGAGGTGCCTTATGAAGGAGCACAAAAGAGTGTTGAGCAGTGCATATAAGGAAACAAGCACTTATCTTTATTGAAGACCTGAAAGTAGGTCGATTGGAGTAGTATAGTCAGGAGCTTGAATAGTGTAGCAGGAGACAACTTATGAATAGTGATTACGCTCGTAGGTCTGAATGAAAGCCACAAAGTAAAAACTTCCCTAAACAGAGGGGAACAGCTATGGGGCACCATCCATCTCCATCCAACGCGAAACCTGTCTATAGAACCTAAGGAATATTACTAAACCAATCTAAGTGTTAAGACCATTGGGGCAGAGGAGAGGAAACCCCTTTGAGGAGGAAACCTCTGGGGATCCAAGGCCTGGTTCCTTCCTCCAGGCTTTGGGACATTTTGTTTAGTGATGGCTCTGCAACTGCAATTTAATTGGCCAATCCAAGGAAGATTCCAATTTAGGGAACACTCTTACTCTATCCCTCTAACGAGAATGCCATGAAGAGTTGCAAGTGTTATCTGCAACACAGGGTACGCTGCATATGGTACCATCCTCCAAGATTGGAGGAGGAGAATAATGACCTCTGAGGCACTCATCTGCCTACTAATCTAACAACAAACTGGGTGAACCAGAGGTGGTCATAGGAAGAATAGCTTAAGGGTGCCTCTGAACCTGCTTGGGCAACTAAAGGCCCTGCTGGTGAGAGCCCCCCTCGCTGCTGAAGTCTTAAATTCTACATCTAGAGATGCCGCTGGTATTGACGATGACTGAAGGTCCACCTGAGGTGAGGACATTCCCACTACGGATCAGATGAGAAGGACCCACTCTGAGCTTTGCATGCTCAAGATGCTAACTTCTTGGGTGCTGAGTGAGACCATGGGCTACAGGCTATCCCTGAGCCATGGAAGTAATGGACACAGTTGTCATGTCTCTGAGTGGAGAGAAAGTAAATTGAGATGTAGCATGGGCTATGCATGTGGATCATGCTTGGATATTAGATTATGATAATTAGATCTTCACATAGGTTGGACTGAGCAATGGGACCCTGAAGTGGGTCTAGATAAGGCAGATAGCAATTTGTAAACACAGGAGTGCATGCCAACCAGGTCATTACGAAGCCAAATTAGCAGTGAATTAAAATATTTTTGAGGGAGAGATGGTAAAGGTTGGTGAAGCCCACAGCCTATGGTTAGGTAGGAGGGGCTGTTAAGCTGGTATGCTAAGAGTGAGATTTGAGAATGAATAGACTTGATATGCTAATTGTGTAATACCATTAAGGGTGATATGGTGAGGGTCAAGAATGAAGAGACTTGATATGCTTATTGCAAAATGCAATATGCTGATAGCATAATGCCATGAAGGCTGATAAGAGCAAATTACATGTAGTGCACAGAGAAATTGACTAAAATGAAAACCTACATGAAGCTGTTTGTGCTACCCAGAGCCATGATGCTCACTGTGACACCACAGTCCACCGGAGTGGAAAAACAGAGAAGCCACAAATTAGGCATGGTGATACCAAACAGCTAATTAAACTAGTAAGAGAAATAAATTGATTAGATATGAGCAGCTGTAGCTGTGATGATATGTCTTAGGTAAAAGTCATAGGAAGGTAATCACTGTTAATGAAGGAGCTGATTGAAATACTACAGTGTAAGTAAATTGACTAAGGTCATTCATACCATGTGCCGAATTGCAGGTTGAATATGTACAGAGACACACTGAAAGGTGCCAAAAGGGATACAGCATGACCAGGGAAACTAGGAAGCATAGGTGAGTCCAGTTGCAAG
Organism: Neoceratodus forsteri; assembly: GCA_016271365.2. Lineage (NCBI taxonomy): Eukaryota > Metazoa > Chordata > Ceratodontiformes > Ceratodontidae > Neoceratodus > Neoceratodus forsteri. The sequence continues at coordinate 954,810,301 of CM028134.1, forward strand.
ACCAGGAGAAGAGCAGTAAATGAGCACTGAAGTGCACGGTAGGAGGACAGGAGACAGGTCAGAGCCATGAAGGCGGGCCTGTAAGGTAGTTGTGGTGTACGAGAAGAACTGCCAGAATACTGGGGTGCCCAAGGAGGAAGCAGCAACAGAGCACACCAAAAGGTACAGAGACAGGACGGGGGGAGACCTCTCAACACAAGCGGGAGACAGGATGGAGCAGCCGCTGGCAAATGGCAGTCGAGACAAAGACACAACAAGCGGAAGAAATGGGAAGGAGGGAGGGGAACAAACAAATGGCCATGAGGGATGCGGCAACCATGGAAGGAGTAGGAGAACAGATAAAACATTGTGGCAAGCAGCATGGGGGAGGGAGTAGGGAGAAGGTGGAGGGAAATGAGACAAATGGACACAGGCAGAGTGGTGCACACAGAACAAAATGGCAATGGAGAGCAGTCAGCCAGCTGAGCAGCAGCAGATAAGACAGGGAAGGAGAAAATGGGGACAAGCACAAAAAATGGGAAGGGAAAAGAGGAGGCTGAGCTCTGGCCAATGAGAAAACATTCATGGGAGTGGCTAGGATGGGTGGACTTTGAGGCCCGATCATGGGCGTGGTTAGTTGCTCCACCCACTGAACTACAGGCATAGCCTTCCAAGTTTTTAACAGGAGATAACTTGGAACCAGATGACATAGGAACTCATCTTTTTAAATGAAGGCTTGTATCTAGGCTAGTATTGCTATAGTGTACAAATACCTTGTTCTGCGGTTGAAGACTCATCTCTTAGGCCAGAAGAGTGGAAGGTGTCAGGTTCAACCCACACAGACACCAGGGGTAAAAATCCCAACACTGACACTGTAGTGCATCATGAGGGGAATGCTGCAATCCTGAGGTGTCATCTTTCAGATGAGACATTAAACCAAGGTCCTATCTGCCTATTCTGGTGGTTGTTCAGGTGGACATTAAAGATCCCATGGCACTTCATGAAAAGAGTAGTGGAATTTTTATTTCAAAACCAAAACAAAGTATTTCTACATTTCACCTCCATGACATTTTTACTTTTGCACATTCCTATTTATAAGTTCTCTTTTCATTTACATTGTTCATACTAAGGTTTTATTTATTTATTTAAAAGGTTTACTAGAAAAGCATACTGAGCAGATAGTTGCTCATTTCCAATGCATCCTAGGGGGGGGACATTGGGAAAAATTGCATAGGTATACAAAACTGAGCAAGCCAAACATGAGCAGCAGTAATACAGCAATAAGTTACCTTACAATACAATACAGTGCAAATCAAATACAAGAAGATACAATACATACAATATAAAACAATGTGATAGAGATGAGATACAGCACTAAAGAGTGTAGCAGAATACTACATTGAGCTGCCGTGGTAATACAGTGACTGGTGGCCCAGTCTAAGCAGGTATGTGAGTGCTAGGACATAGTTCAGCAGCAAGAAGGTTGGGAGCAGGAGCAGGAGGTGCAAGTGGTCTTTAAGGATGGTGTTGAGATAAGAAGGGGAAGGAGCGGGTGAATGGTAGAGGGAGGAATTCAACAATTTAGGAAACCGATAGGATAAGGCAGCCTGGCCTGCAGAGGTGGACATATGAGGGCCCGACAAGGACCGAGAGTCAAAGTGCCTGAGAAATGGGAAGGGAGGGATGGAGAGGGAGAGAGAGCCAAGAGAGATAAGCTGGCCGAGATTGTAACCAGTATTTAGCTGTGAGACTAACGCAGTGTGCCTGCCTCCTGTCCTGTAGGGCTGGGAGGGACAGGGACTGCTAGAGGAGACAATGATGGGTACTGGATGGACCGTCTAGGGCAAAACTGCAGAAGGAGTGGTAGAGGGTGTCCAGTCTGGTTAGGGAGGTTTGGGAGGGTGCTGTAAACTACATCATTGTAATCAATAATAAGGAGGATCATTTCTGTACTATTGTGTGGCGAGCTTGCAGCAGGATCGCCCACTGTTGTGATACAGGGCACCCAATTTGTAGCAGTTTCTTGTGGATTGCCTCAATGTGTACAGAAAAATCAAAGGTGCTGGTCAAGCCAGACCCCAAAGGTATCTAAAGGAGGAGCAGCCCTCTAGCTTTGTCCCATCCAGGGTGTGGAAAGTGGGAGGAATGGAGCCGAGAGAGTCTCTGCCTTGTGCCAAAGGTCATGGAGACTGTTTCTTGGCATTCAGGAACAGCTGATTTGATGCGAAACCAGTGCTGGACTTCATTGAAATCACGCTGCAGTCTGGTTACCACATCAGATGCTGAGGGGCCAGATGTAAACAGGACAGTATCGTCTGCATACATGTGGCTGGATGTGTATGGGCAGGCAGAGGGCAGGTCATTGAGGAAGATGGAGAACAGCAGAGGCCAAGGACCGAGCCTTGAGGAACACTGGTGGTGATGGGTGAAAGAGAAGAGGTGGAGTTCCAACTCTGATGGTTTGAGTCTTACCCACAAGATAGGAGTGGAACCAGCCAGTAGCCTTGATTGATAGCCCTGCTAATGTAAGCTTGGATAAGAGGAAGGGTGAGACAGTGTCGAAAGCCTTTGCAACGTCAACAAATATGGCAGAGATGACGAGGCCCTGGTCCATACCGGTATGGATGGATTCAGTGAGCCTTAGTAGGGAGGTAGTGGTAGTTCATATTTACATCTTGCTCTTCTATGTTCTCCCTATTAACCTATGCATGGTATATTTTTCCATAGCAGTTTACATTATTGCTGACCCATATATTTTTCCTCATGTACAAATCTGATCCAGTTCACTTGGTATTCTAAAAAAAAACATCCATCAATGACATCTGATTGCCTTTGCAATTGTTTTGGCATCTAATTTGCCAGATTGTTCATTTTAAACATGCTATAATAACATACAGTATACTATATTCCTATTTCAATATTCCATACAGGTGTTAATTGTCCATAGATCAGGATATCATAAATCGTCATTTTTGAAAATATGGTTCTTACCAGTGTTGGGCTAGCATTTTCCATAAAGAGTGCAATAAAAGGCATTCAGAAAATAGAAGTTATATTGTTTCTAGAGCATTAGCACATGTTTCTTCCTCACACATCCTTTCTGCTATTTGTTTATGTTTGTGGTTGTTTCTAACATTAAGTTTCCCATGACTGCACATCCATACTGTACCCTTCATCTTTTTCAGAATTCTTGTCTCTAATGTGGTTTTTAATATTGTTTTACTATCTATCCTTCTTTGAATTTAAATACTGAGTCTTCATAATAATGTTGTGAAACTATTTCTTTGTAGAATTGTTTCATTGTTTGTTTTATATTTGATCTATTTCCACTTTCCATTGCTTCAGGTATTGAAATCCTCTTTTCACATATTTTGGTATGCTTTCTAGCTTTTTCCTTCCTTTCATATTAGGCCCCATTGTGGGTCTGTAGTATTACACCAGTCACTATACAAAGGCATCCAAAAGTCCTTTTCCCTGTTTAAAATTGGTCAGATGTTTTTATATATAAACATGATTTGAAAAATACTACGGGTGTACCATGTTTAGGCCCTCACATATTGGTCTGTAGGTATGGCATCTCTTCACAGGATTGAGGCTACTACCCCATAGTAATTGAAAGAATTCCTAATGTTTTGTTTGCATATTTATGGGCAATGGGTATACATATGCTACATGCATAAATATTGGTATTCTAAAAGTTTTAATAAGTATATCCTTTTCTTTTGTCATAGCCCATGTTTTCCATTCTGATATTTTGAGATGGCTATTTTGTATTTATCCTCATAGTTTTCTTGCATAACTTCTCCTGGACTGAATTTTATTCCTAACATTTTATATTTTCTTTAGTTACTTGTGTTCCTTGGCCTCTCTTCTAAGCCATTCTTTTCTCTGTCCTCCATTCCCACATCTTGGAAACACTCCACAGTTATTCCTCTCCATAAAGGTGGTGTTCCTATGGCCCTGGGAACTAGCAACCTATCTCATTACTTCCTGTTCTAGCTAAGCTCCAAGGATGTATAGTCCTCACTCAGCTTTCCTTACCTTGACTCCATCATTTTCACCCCTTTCCAGTCTGGTTTTCACAAGCCCCAGTCCACTATCATCTCCCTCATACATCTCACTGACTCCATACTCACCAATATGGATCAGGGACATGTAACCTCTGCCATCTTTATTGACCTGGCAAAGCTTTCAATATAGTATCACAGTCACTTCTCCTCCAAGACCTCTCTGGTGCTGGGCTAACTTCTGCAGCCACAGCTTGGTTCCAATCCTACCTGGCAGGCAGATCTCAATCTGTTAAGATAGCCACCTCCCTCTCTACCACTCTCCCTATCAACACTGGGACTCACAGGGCTCTGTACTCAGCCCTATTCTATTTTCAGTCTTTTTAATGATCTCCTTCAGTCTGTTCTTCATCCCATATCCACATGTATGCTGATGATACTGTCCTTTACAAGTATAATACTCATGTTGATGCAAGGCTAGACTGCAACATGATTTCAACAAGGTCCAACTATAGTTCCAGTCTAACCTGCTGTTTCTGAACACCAAACAGAAAGTTTCTATGTCCTTCGGCACTGAACAGAGGCTTGTTAAACCCCAATCCCCTCCTGTATTCCACACCTTTGATGGCACACCAGTTGAAAATGTCACTTCCTATAGATACCTTGAGGTCTGGTTAGATAACCATCTGGACTTCTCAGTGCATGTGAATGCTATCCATAAGAACCTTCACCCCATACTTGGTGCTTAAAAGAAACAAGACTGTATTCCACAGACTGTACACTGTACAATCATGCAGAAAATGATCCTTCCCACTTTCGACTGTGCTGACATAGTCTATAGTGTCGCACTCCAAAACTGCCCTAGCTAGACTGGACACCTTTTCAACTCTTCTGTTGCTTTGTTCTATCATGTATCCCTCGCACTCATCACTGTGACCTCTATAAAGCCCTATCACTCCCTCCTGGTGTCCAGATGACTGTCCCATAATGCCTCTTTCTTGGCCAGATTCTGGAAAGGCAGTCTTCTCTCCTATCTCATATTTTCTATCTGTGCTTCCTCCCAATACACTTACTCCAGCCACAGTTCTGACCAAAACATTTGTTATCACCCACCATTCCACATCCACTTTGCCAGTCTGCTTTCTCTTTCCAGCTGTCCTAAACTGTGGAATGGGCTTCCGTCATCCGTAATGCCAGCTCACACATTCCCTCTCCTCCCTATTGCATGAATACACGGCCCCCTGCTGTTCCTGACAAAACCCCTGTCTTCCCTCCCTAACAATTACCCTCCTACATTTCTCTTAACCCTTAGATCCAGATCACAGTCTCCCCATGTCAGAGGCCGGCAAGGCATCTACCTGATTGTGATTGCTCACTCCACCTGTTATCCCTGAGTTCCTGACCCTAACTAGGCCATTCCTTTTAGTCTAATCAATTATGCCCTAGATTGTCTAACTACCAGTGTACTATCTTCTCTGTTGCCTGTATTTTAATTACCATGGTGTCTATGCTGTTTATTGTACTTATTGCTTTTAAGCAATTTTGCTGTAATTTTGTATCTGTGTGTACCATATGCCTTTCATTTATGTTCATGTATTCATGTAGCTTGCATTTGTATGTCTCCTACTCCTCTTTCAGCCAGAATGCTTCTAGAAATGAGTCTTGCTGCTCAGTATGCTTTCCTGTTGAAACTTTTGAATAAATAAAGTATCCCATCTATTTCTGTCAGAGTAACATCGCCCATTGCTAAAACTTTACTTTTTGTTTTGTTTATTTTACTCCTGTTTTTTCATGTGCTCAGTGATAATGTTTGGAGCTTGGTTCACTGATTGTAGGTCTTTTATCATTAATACACCGTCATCTGCATAAACTGTAGTTTTAAGTACTGTGCTTCCTATGGTAGTATTGGTTGTATTTCTTGTTTCCTTTCTATTAGTCTCAACATAGGACCTAGCACAAAAACATAAAGCAAAGGACTTAGTGGACATCATAGAAACATAGAATTTGACTGCAGATAAGGGCACTTGGCTCACCCAGTCTGCCCATTTTCCTACCTAATGGATAAGCTGCAGATCCTAGTTAACCAACAGCCTAAGTCTTCCTACCCCACCCCTAGAATTGCCTTACGACTGTCCCATGCATTCTTGAATCCACCACTGTTTTGACTCCACAGCCTCCTCTAGAAGGCCGTTCCATGCATCCACAACCTCTTTGTGAAAAAATACTTCCTTCATTACCTTTGAGCTGCCCCCATCTTCAAATTGTGCCCCTTGTTCTTGCACACCCTTTTCTGAAAGATGCTACCCTCTTGAACTTTGTTGATTCCCTTGAGGTACTTGAAAGTTTCTATCATGTCCCCCCTTCCTTTCCTTGAGTCTATACATATTAAGCTCCTTAAGTCACTCTTCATATGTCTTCTGGTGCAGACCCTGCACCATTTTAGTTGCCCTCCTCTGGACTGTCTCCATCCTGTTTATGTCTTTGTGGAGATTGGGTCTCCAGAACTGCACACAGTACTCAGATGGGGTCTCACCAGCTGTCTGTGCAGAGGGATAGCAACTTCCTGTTTTCTACTGGTGATGCCTCTCCCATGCATCCCAGTATCCCCCAGCCCTCCTTACTACCCTCTCACATTGCTTGCCCACCTTTAGGTCATCTGATATGACTACCCCAGGTCCCTTTCCATTTTGCTGTTGTCAGTATCTCTCCCCCATTGTGTACTCTTCCCTTGGTTTTGTTTCCCAGGTGCATTATCTTGCACTTCTTAGTATTGAATCTAAGCTGCCATACATTTGACCATTCCTCCAACCTTGCCAGGTCCCTTCTCATCCTTTCCATCCCACCTTGTATATCAACTCGGTTGTAGATCTTTGTGTTGTCTGCAAACAGGCATACTTTTCCTTCCAGTCCCTCTGCAATGTTGCTTATAAAGACATTGAAGAGGACCAGTTCTAGTACTGAACCCTGTGGTACCCACTAGTAACCCCCTTTCTTCAGAGTGGACTCCGTTTACTATTACCCTCTGTGTCCTGTTCTCCATCCATTCTTTATCCAAGCTACCATCTTGGGACCCTCTCCCAGGCTGGCTAACTTGTATATTAATCTTTTGTGGGACTGGGTCAAATGCCTTGCTAAAGTCTATGTAGACCATGTCCACAGCCCCTCCTGATCTACTACTTTGGTCACCCAGTCAAAGAAATCTATTAGATTCATCTGACATGACCTTCTAGCTGTGAATATATGCTGCCTTGGGTCCTGTGCCCTCTGGCCTCTAGGTACTCAACAATTCTTTCCTTCAGAAGTGATTGCATCATTTTCCTAACTCTGAGGTTAAACTAATAGGTCTGTAGTTTCCTGCTTCTGCCCTGCTCCCACTTTTGTGAAGTGGAATAACATCTGCCTTCCTCCAGTCCTCAGGTACCACCCCATCCTCCCATGATTTGTTAAAGAGGGTAGTCAGTCATGTTACTAGTTCTACCCTTAGTACTTTTAGAATTCTGGGATGAATCTTATTAGGCCCCATTGCTTTGTCCACCTTCAGTTTTAAGAGTTCTTTCAGAACCCTTTCATCTGTGAATGGGGCTGGCATCAACTCCTGTATCCAGAGTGTTTCTATTGTTTGGTTTAGGTCCTTGCCTCACCATTACAAAATACATAGACGTTCCTAGGTGTCCATTTACTAGTGGTATTATCTATGCTCCTGTATATAGTGTTTTTATAAACAGTATAAAAGTTCTTGGTATTCCATAATGTTGTAATACTGCCAATAAAAAATTATGATATATGGTATCAAAAGCTGTTTCTTAATCTAATGAAAAGCATATACTTTTAGCTGCTGGTTTATTCCTCATTCTAATATTTCTGTAATGTATACTATATTTTTCATCTCTTAGCTAGGAAGAGGGGTTGTATTACAAGGTTCCCTCAGTACAACTCAGTTTATGTGAACATTTTATTGTTTGACTGTTGAAACATCAGTGTCTTTTAGAATTACTTGCAAATATACTTTTAAACTGATATTTTATTTTGTATTTGAAGTGCTGGGATAATGAGATCAGTACCTCAACTTCCGGGTACCTTTAGGCTATTTATAGCCTGCCCTGCTGCTTGAGTGCACACTAGTCAAACTGCTCTGTCTGTGCAGTCGATATAACTTCTATACAGACCACGTTATGTGAACTTTAAACGTTTTACATTGTGTAAAGCCAACTAGCTACCAGGAGCCCTAGCCATCTCTTAGCTAGGAAGAGGGGTTGTATTACAGGTTCCTCAGTACAACTCAGTTTATGTGAACATTTTATTGTTTGACTGCTGAAACATCAGTGTCTTTTAGAATTACTTGCAAATATACTTTTAAACTGATATTTTTTTGCATTTGAAGTGCTGGGATATGAGATCAGTACCTCGACTTCCAGGTACCTGTAGGTTATTTATAGCCTGCCCTGCTGTGAGCAGGAGGTGAGCATGGCGGGGGCATGCGCATGTGCATCTTGCCTTGTGAGCAGCATAAGCAGCGTCTGCAGCGTGTTGTTGTCGTGTTAGTAGAGGCAATTTGGGAGTTTGCAGTCTGCTCTGAGTATACTACGACATGGGTAAGCCATTTAATTAAAATCCTCATTTTAATATGGCCAACATTATCACTACGGATGGAAAGGTGGGCACTCAATGCATTCTCTGCAATATGCATGAACTAGAAATAGGAACTGAAAAAATTGCAGTGTTTATTTGCAATAAATGCATTAAAATTAAAGAATTGGAGAATGAGTCACACAGTTTGACAAAAGATTAAGTAGCTTAGAAAACAGTCAACAGAAACAGCTAAAAGACTGTATATCACTGAGAATCAATCCTGTTTAGAAACTCCTGGTATAAGTATGACCTACGATTCTAACCAAACTCACAAAAATAAAGCTAAAAGTTTACAATATACTGATGATCAATCTTGCTCAGACATATCTGGAACAAATGTGACTTATGAGTTTAAACAAATTGAGAGTGTTACAAAAAAAGACCTAGACTAGATGAAGCCATTGATTCTGATAATGATTGGTTTACAATCCAACATAGAAAAACCTTTAAAAGGGGAAGAAAAGCTGATACATTTGTGATACCAACTCATAACAAATATTACCCTTTAACAAATTCTATAAATGATGTCATAGAAAATGATATAACTCCAGCACCCTGTACCCTAGATAAGCTATCTAACACTACTATACAAGTTAGCCCCACAAATAACTTATCCCAAGGTGATCTGATCAATTTTACTGAAAACCCAGGTGACGTGGGTATTACTGAGGAAAGTATGGACATAAGAACTTCAAATTATGATGGTATTTGTACACCAGAAATCTTTGTTTTAGGTGATTCCTTCTATCCAATTTAGATAGAATTATTTGTAATCCAAAACAAAGCTACCCATACATTATCTTGCTTTCGTGGTGCCAAAATAAGGGATATTGCCAAAATGAGTCCAAAAATATTAGAAGGATGTAATGAGAAGATTTATTCATTATTCTTATTGGAGTGAACAATATTTGTCATCAGTCAACCCAGGTAATTAAAGAAGCATATGTTGGACTGACAAATATTTTGGCTGAGATTGGTGTACATACTGTGTTTTCTGAGATCCCTCCAGTTCCTAGGGCTAATATTAATCTGACTAATAAAATTAAACATATCAATTCCTGGCTCAGAGCTTGGTGTCTTAAACAAAACATCAAATGCCTCACTCATTGGGAATAGTTTGCTGATAATAAAGCTTATTATGCTAAGGATGGCCTACATCTAAACAGGCTGGGTAAAGAGGTTTTAGGTTTTAAAATTAACACATACATTGATGTTTTTTATGCAGAACTTCAGGTAGAAACTGTTGGCTATTGCAGTTATTGATCCTACAGTTTTGGAATCTGTTAATTCTTACATGGTATGGAACGTAATATTAAACTACTTTTATTGAATGCTAGGAGTTTAAATAATAAAATAAGTGAACTTCAAGTAATATTACATAATGAAAATATAGACATATGTGGTATAACAGAAACTTGGTTCAGTGAGGGCCATTGGGGTCATAACATAAATGGATATTCCTTATTTAACAAAAATCAATTATATTCCAGGGTGGTGGAGTAGCAATTTACGCTAGAAATAACATTACTTGCTCAGAAGTTGATTCTGACTTAGAGCCTCCTGTTGGTTTGGAAATTATTTGGATTAAAATTGATAATAAACAACTCCCGTAACGTAAGGTTTATGCTATAGACCACCATCTATGGATACTGCCAACAATGATAAGATGTGTGACTATCTGGAGAATATTAATTTTAAGACTGATATTATTCTTATGGGGACTTTAATTTTCCTGATATAAACTGGTCCAAAGGTACTGGTCATAGTAATCAGGAAAAAGATTTATTAGTACCATATCGCATTTAGGACTTGATCAGTATGTTGAATCACCTACTAGGAATAACCATATTCTGGACTTAATATTCTCAAATATTAAAACGTCAGTGAGATGGCTAGCACTATGGCCCCTTAGGTAATAGTGATCATCTAGTCATCAAGTGGTCATTTAATCTCTCAGTTAAAAAGTCCTGTGGGAAAACTGAATTTAAAAATTTTAATAAAGCAAATTATAAGGCAATTAAGAACACCTATTGAGGTGGAATTGGCAACATGAATTGTCTGGATTATCGGTAGAGAATATCTGGGATAGAATTAAGGAGGAAATTACATTTTGTATCACCAAATGGGTACCAACTAGAGTAAAGTATACTGGACAGAAGAGGTCCCCACCTTGGTTCACTAGTAAAATTAAAAGGTTAGTTTTAGCCAAAAAAAAAAGCCTACAATAAATACAAGAAACATACCACAGAACAGAATTGGTCTAAATTTATGAATAAAGCAAAAAGGTAAAAACTCTATTAGAAGGGCTAAGCAGGAAGTAGAAAGTAGTCTAATCAATTTACATCATGACAACAGGAAAAGGTTTTTCAATTATATTGTTTTTTCAAAACTTCTCCTACCTTAGTTGGACCACTAAAAATTGACAATGTTGACATCAGTGATGAACAAATCATGGCTAATGAATTTAATAGTTATTTTCTAGCATATTTAAAAAAGGGTAATTTTCTATGTATAAAACCGTTTAACTCTGATTCTGTAGTTCAATTTACTGTCACTGAAACCTTTACATCATAGATTCTTTAAAATCTTCCACATCTGTAGGTCCTGATGGAATTCCAGCCATTTTTATGAAAAACCTTTCATATGAACTGGCGTGTATTAACCTATCTATTTAATGAATCACTACACAAGGAATTGTGGTTAAAGATTGGTGTGATGCGTAGTCATTCCTATTCATAAATCTGGATCCAAAAGGAAATAAATAATTATAGACCTATTAGCCTTACCTCTACCATATGTAAAATTATGGAAAGGTTAATTTTAGGTAAAATCAACATCCATATTATGGATAAAGGTTTGACTGATATATCCCAACATGGTTTTCAACCCGGTAGATCTTGTCAGACCAATTTGATAGATTTTTTGATCCCGTGAGTGAAGCAGTGGACCATGGCCTGCCAGTGGATGTCATCTATCTGAACTTCAAAAAGGCTTTCAATTCTGTGTCTTATGATATACTTTTCAACTGCTTAGTTAAATTAGATCTTAATGAATATTTGATTCAATGGATAATGAACTGGTTATCCAATAGACGACAGCGTGTCGTTCTAAGAGGTTTTATTCTCCATGGACCATTGTTACTAGTGGAGTCCCGCAGGGTTCTGTTTTAGGGCTTGTGCTATTTAATATCCTGATTGCTGGTATGGATACTAAGTGTAGCAATTGGATTAGTAAATATGCTGATGATGCTAAATTGGGTGGATTGTTAACAACCCAGTCTTTATCTATTTTACAAGATAACTTAAATTATATATCAGATTGGGTTAACCATCACAAATTGAAATTTAATATCAATAAATGTAAGGTTATGCATTTTGGAAGTAATAATACATGTGCTAATTATTACATTGAGAACCATACCCTGAAGGATATTACAACTGAGAGAGACCTGGGTGTCATTATTAATAATAATTTAAAATTTACTGAACATTTAAATTTTACCGTTAAAAGTTCTAGATTGAGTAACTGTATATTTAGAAATATTAAAAGTAGAGAACCATCAATAATGATTCCTTATACTCTAGCATTATAAGAGCTAATTTTGATTATTGTTCCTCATTTTGTGCCCCTACACAGATGGGTGACAAAATATCCAGGAGAAGGTTCAAAAAAGGTTTGTCAAGAATATAAAGGGTATGGGAGGTCTGTCTTATGAAGAAAGACTCAAACTGCTCAATTTGTATAGTATGGAATATAGATCTATATGGGATCTCTGTTTGCTCTATAAAGCAACCAGAGATGAATATTTGTTTGAAACATTACATTTAAAATGGAACATCACAACTGTCCAAACTCGTTAGCACAATCTAAAGCTATTCTTATCTATCAATCGAACTACGAAAAGAACTAACTTCTTTACTCAATGAATAGTTCCAATTTGGAATTCTCTGCCTTATGACATAGTGAACTGTGTAAACTTGACCCAGTTTAAAGTTCAACTCGATATATATGAAGGACTCTAAGTTTGTAACCCACTTAGCTTAAGTGGCATGATCATAATGGGCTTGTCCTCGATCGTGGAAATTACCTATGAACCTATGAACCTATTTTTAGTAATGTTTCTTCTGGGTATTGAACATGCTTGTGTATTCATTATAACATTGTGTGCTATTACTGCCAATCTTTTACATACAACCTCTGCTAAAATGTTATAGTCTAAAGTGAATAGGCTTAAGGGCTTCCAATTTTTCAGATCTGCTGTGTCCCCTTTTGAGTATATAAAACATTACCCCCTGCTGCATACTACTACTTAGCTTTCCTGTACTTAAAGATGCATTAAAACTTCTTGCAGTATTGGTATTCTTCAACAAACTCTGTTGAGAGCTGATATGGCTGCACTGAGTTTTATGAGCATCGCCGAGTTGCCATGCACAAGATGGAGGCAATGACTGAACTGCACATGCGCGATACTCTTTCATGTACTGTCTGACTCAGCACTGCCATGTTGTGCATGGCAGATGTCACTGCTGCAGTTGTAGAAGAAAAGAAGTGCCCTGAAGTGGGTGTGTTTATGTGATGGGGAGGAGAGGAAGGGCTGCATAAACACAAGCACTGGAAATGTGAAGAGCACTGTGGAAGCACACTGGACAGTGGTCTGGTCATGTGCTTCCACAGTACTCTTCTGAGATATGATGTTGGCATAACTTCTGCCTGAGGCAGATAGCATACATGATGGCCTTTGGTGAGGTGTTACTTGTGTATAGTGGTGGGCAAAGTGGCCAAAATTCACTTTGTGGAGTAACACGGAATCCATGAAGTACCCACAACATGAAGTGGAGTACTTTGCATTATAATAGGGACCATGAAGTCCACTGAAAACAATGACTTCACTGTATACTGCCTTCCCAATCCACTTCTCCACTAATTTTAAGGCAAAGTATATTGAAATCAATGTACTTTGTCTCACTTCTGCTTTGTTTTTGAGCTCCAAAGCGAATTTTGCAGTGCTTCATGGGATTGCAGGTCACATGGGCTCAAGATTGTTCTGCACAGCCTCAGTTCTGTGTAGTGTGTGCATGTAGTGGAAGATGGAGACAGTTTCCTCTCAGAGCTCTGCAATTCAAATCCTCTAAAAGCTGTTAAAAAGCCTTTTGATTTTTTTTTTCTCCCAATTTAGTACCTCGATAGTAGGAAACCCTCCTGTGCTCATATCATCAAGTGTTTATCGTTTGTGTGTGGAATTTGAATGTTAATTTAGAACAGTCGGACTGTGTACTGTGAAGTGTGCTTTGGAGGAGGGCGTATCTGTGGTGTAGTAGATTAACTGGGAGAAAATGGCAGTCTTTAGGTTTTGGTTATATTTTCTTGTATAACTATGTTAATGTACACACAGTAATATTTTCAGTAATTCTTGAAATTTTTTGTTGATCGTTGTGGTGCAACAGTGTATAATTTCAGTTTGTTTAAAACATTTGGTTATATTACTAAAGGTTTTCAATTTGCTACACATTACTTGTAGTGTATGTGAGTGTATGTGTGATGTGTGCCATTAAATCAGACACCTTTTATTGTGCCACAGAGTAATTGCAGCATTGTGAACCTGCTATCCACTGCAGCTGCATGAATTCTTTATATTGCTTTGTGGTATCTTTACTGGTAGTGGACTGTTTCTGTATTGCACCCCCAACTGGCAAAAGGTATTCTTTTCCAGATTTGGATTTGTGATTTGTGGGCACTGGTTAGGCGTTGTGCCTTTATGCCTGCATCTCTTGAGTGTGCAGCACAATCTTAATCTGTCTGTGCATTTGCTTTACACCAATAATTCTGGGAGACTTTGCATTTTTGTTACACTCTCATTTCACTTCGCCAGCACTGGAGAATTTTCTGGACACAAGACAGTAGCATTTAGGGATGCACATTAATTCTGGTGACTGTGTGTGACCACTGCCCATATGACTGAGGGTGTCATTAATTCTGGGAGACTTTGCATTTCTTGTTACATGCTCATTTCACTTCATCAGCACTGAGGAGTTTTCTGGACACAAGACAGTAGCATTTTTGGGATGCACATAAATTCCTGTGACTGTGTGTGACCACTGCTCACATGACGGAGTACACCATTAATTCTGGGAGACTTTGCATTTCTTGTTACACTCTCATTTCACTTAGTCAGCACTGGGAATTTTATGGACACAAGACAGTAGCATTTTGGGGATGCACATTAATTCTGGTGACTGTGTGTGACTACTGCATGCATGACGCCTGAGTGCCATTAATTCTGGGAGACTTTGCATTTCTTGTGCTCTCATTTCACTTCATCACCATCAACACTGGGGAGTTTTCTGGACACAAGACATGAGCATTTTGGGATGCACATCAAATCTGGTGACTGTGTGTGTGAAGGGCTGCCAATATTATTGTCACTTCACTTTACTTCACATTAAGGCAGAATGACAATGCAAAGTAATAATTACAAGGCAAGTGAGCCTTTTGCATTGGCTACTCCATGTAGTGGAGGATAATGCAAAGTACACACTTCGTGGGCACTTTACTGATGAAATTTAAAATTTGCTGCATCTCACCCATGTATGGCTGAGAAGAGAAAAGGGCACTCACACCATGGCATTTAACAATTGGTTGAAGTCCTGGTTCATGGAGGAGGGCTTTAGCTACATTGGGGATTGGAGACCAGTGTGGGAGGATATGAGCATCTATAAGGGAGATGGCCTGTATCCTTCCAGGAGGGGACTACAGTCTGTAGTGGAAGGTCTAAATGCTACTTGGATGAGCATTTAAACTAGCCAGGGATGTGTGGAGGCTATGCTATCAAAGGATGTAAAGACTGATCTCTGAGATGATGAAGCAACAAGGAGGAAGGGTCCAAAGAGAGGAAGCTCCCCAGGGCAGGGGTACAGGAAAACAGGAGTGGGGACAAGGTGGAGAACAAGGGCTATAAATCAGGATAGCACTCTTGGGGTTTATTTACATCCAACACCAAGGGTGTGTGTGTACAATTCAAGTTTTACACAACCCCTATGTTTTTTTTATGTAATTGTTGTGGAGCATTTTTTCACCACTGCAATTATATAAATAGAAACATATCTCAGTGCAGCCATGGTCAGGGTCAAGTCCCTGTTCAAAATGTTTACTTTTTAAAAGCAGTTCCTCCCAAAAGTGTACTGAAAAGAGCTAAGTAATTTTTTAACATCTGACTTTTGTAAAGCCTGAGTGCAAGAGGTGGTGAAGTGTGTGGTGCAACAAAGGGTAGACCACTACTGGTGCATGTGGGCAAGGAAATACACTGTATTTGCCATTATAACCAGCTGGTCATAATAGCAAATTATAACAAGGTTTCCTATGGGAAAAACACTCCCTGGTTACTACGCTATAAAATAATAATTAGTTGCCATTATAGATATACTGTATATCAAGTATACTGCAAGTTTGAGTTATAACAACCTTTTATTTGATAAACACAATTAATGCTTAGTAGTAAGTGTAACCTTCATGAGCCAGATGCTGAATTTAAAACATTTGCACATGCAAAGAAGTTGTTCCTTTACATTTCAAAATACTATTTTTTGGGGAGAGGTATTTCAAATTTGCAGAATTGACCTAAAGCACATGCATATGCTTTGGAAATCTGACCATATACAGTTCCAGCATGGGGTATTCCGCCACAGAGCTGGGAATGTTGAGATGCAGCAAGGTGCAGCACTACACCTTTAGGTAACCTCTATCCACACAGTATAAACTTTTGGTTGGATAGTATTTCTCTAATGGGCTGTAATGGCAGCAGTAACAGCCGTTGCTCAATCAGAAAACAGCAGACCAAAATGTACTGTATGTCAAAACTGTAGCTCTTACAAATGTCCAGTCTTTTCACTACATGTTGTTTTATAAGGACAGGCTTATTCAAGGACTATGGATTTATTTATCTAAAATATTTCCACATGCCTTGTTATACCATTCCCTTTTTCAAGTGAGTCCCATAAGAGCTTGGTGCAAGATGAATCTGTCATGTATTACAAAAATACATCAGCAATCCATACAGAAAACCTGAATGAAAATACAGCTACTAAATAAAAGGATTCTCAGATCCTTTTGCCTCCAGTAGATCTACTAGTTAAGAATGCCTCTAGGTTTGAAACCTATAATTTAGTTTTACTGCATGGCCCTTTATCATTATATTGTTTCATCCTACCATGTCCATGAAAAGTAAAATATAATTGTGTAAACATGGTACATGTTATTCAATAGAACCCTTTCTTCTGCAATGAAGTTTCTGCACATACGAAAAACTATGTTCACACTCTGAGAAGGGAGGTGCAGAAAGCAAGGATGTTGGGCATATTAAGACAGGGGCCCGATTCTAGAAGGGTGGGCGAAGTTGCCACCGAATGCAACTTGCACCACCCACAACTGCGAGATTGACCCTGCACCCTATTCTAGAAGGGCAAGGTCTTTGCAGCAAAGTCCTGTGACTTGCTACATGTGGCAAGGTATGCCGCACAGAGGGTGTACCTGGCCAGCATGTCGCAACCTGCTGCTGCAGATCGCAAGTGCACCCCACCTGTACCCCAACCCCTGGGTCACCCGCTGCAGATGCAGCATGTCACCTGCCCTGTAGTCCAGTGCCCCCCAACTGTAAAATAATAACAGAATCCTGAATCCCTGGTAGTTTTTGGCCCCCTAACTGTAACATAAATGAAATAAGTACATTTCCCCATTTCCCTGGTAGTCTAGTGCCTCCCTCCCTAACTGTACATTAATAAAATATGTAAATATCCCATTTCCCTGGTAGTCTAGTGCCCTCTGAACTGTACATTAATAAAATATGTAAATATCCCCATTTCTCCTGGTAGTCTAGTGCCCCCAGAACTGTACATAAATGAAATATCTAAATATCCCCATTTTCCTTGTGGTCTAGTGCCCCGAACTGTACATTACTAACATAGATGATGATCCCTTACACTGGTAGTCTAATGGCCCCCACCCCCCACTCAGCCCAATCAGCACCCCCACCCATCCCTCAGTCAGTGACTGGCACAGCCAGCCTAAATGCTTGTATAACTTACGTTGCCGGATCTCCTCCGGGGTTCTTGTAGAACTCGATGTGGGCACTTTGTGGTTGCCCTTCTAGAATGGGGCACAACTGCTGCCGTAAACCCCTGAAAGCCATGTCTCAGGGGTTTATGCACCATAACGGCTGTTCGAGTGCAAGTGGCCTGTGACATGTCGCAGGCCACTTTGTAGAACTGCGATGTTGCAACTGCTGGAGTAAGTTGCTACATGCACCATTCTGCTTGTGCAACTGCTGTTACACCAGGTGTAACCCTTCTAGAAACTGGCCCACAGTTTGTGGCAATAAACATAAAATAATATAACAAAAAATTAGGGCAAATAAAGAGAAGATATATACTTCTAATAGACAATTGACAGTTCTATGTATTGTATTTTGATGTGTTAGAAATTACATTCTACTTTTTAATAAATTATTTGTTAGTACAGTGAAATAAGTTAGTTTTCACCTTTGCTTTTCACACTGCTATGAAAACAAATTCTGGTCAGAGCTGATACAGCTGTGCCAAGCTCTTACCTGTATGAGTATCAGAGCGGTGGCAGTATGGCTCTCAGAGTAGCGGCGGTTAAATTGGAGCAGTGGCAGTGTAGTTTTGGAGTGTTTGGCACAGCTGTCAGAGCTGAGATGGTGTGCCATTTGCAAGATTGCAGTGGTGAAAATGCGCATGCCGCGATATTTTGCGCATGCACACTTTATGGGACATTCATTCCTGAAGTATTGCACCCATGGGGAGGGGTGACTGTGCTGCAGAGGGCCCTCCATTGTGGAGGACAGCGCCAATGGAGTCAGTGCTGTCAGGTGTTGCCACACCCTGTTAGAGAACACAGGGTTGTGTTCTGGTTGCTACCTCTAATCTACTACCATGATGACAAAACATCTGCGAATCTCCACCCACGCAGCTGTAAAAACTAGGTACTTTTTTTGCACTGCAAATGTTGCGTAATGAACAACAACAAAAAGATAACTGCTGTTGGCTACACCTTAGTGGCAGTGCTTGTTTAAATCATTTTCCTAAACATGAATAAATATTTCTGTTTCTTTTCACAGTGTCATACTGTATAATAAAATGCCTGTTAGGTTTTACTTATGAAAATGTTACTAGAAGTGCAACACATCATGCCCTGGTGGTACCTTTCAGGAAAACATCCCTGGGCAGGTGAGCCTTTGCAGTTAGGGCCCCTACCTGGCTAAATGAGCTTCCCTATTCCACCACAAGCCTACCATGTCTTGGCCACTTCAAATCTGAACTTCAGAAATCCATCACACCACCAGAACACTGTAACTGCCTGACTTAACCCTACCTTAAGTGACTTGACTACCAACAGCCCCAGGCCCTGTACTCATGCTCCCCAAACCAAGGCAAGTCCATCCTCTAGTTGTATAGGTACAACGTTGCCCAAACTGGGAGGTCTAACTGCCTCTGCAGTCTCTCAGTTAATTGCTCCCCATAACCTCCTCCCTCCTCTACACCCCAGGGTGACTTCCCCAACAATATCCTTTGTCTTTTCTGCTCTGTATTAACTTGGGCATTGTTGTATTCTGTTTTGCTGTGTTCTGTTTTTGTTTGGCTACTTATTGAGAAATACATACTATGCATCCTAAATACCATCAATCACTTGGGTTACTATCCCAATAATGACACTGTAGTGCAGCATGAGGGGTGCTGCACTCCTGAGTTGCAGTCTTTCAGATGAGACATTAAACTGAGGTCCCATCTGCCTGTTCTGGTGGTAGTTCAGGTGACTGTTAAAGATCCCATGGCACTTCTCAAAAGAGAAGAGGAATTTTATTTGGCAAGAAAATTGGTGTACAATGCACACAATAAGTCTTAAACAACAAGACAAAGAACTGAAGCATTACAGAAACAAAGAAAATAAACTGTATAAAATATGAAATGAAAACAGAAAAAAAATATTGCCAAACTAACTCCCTGAAAAGGAGGATATATCAATGTACATCAATCCCAAAATTAGTAATCCATGATTATTTTTCCACAGAGCCTGTAACTGCATTTGGGGAACAGTCTTTGTTCTATAACATAATAAAATGCATATATTTTGTTATTTTATGTGCTAATTCAACATGGCTAGTTTCTTTTAATTTAATGTTTTTAATGTTTTTATATAATATGTGCATAACTGTATTATGTTATTTTGTTGATGCATTTTGAATATATGTTAATTTATTGAATGGCACCCAGAGCCTCTGGGAATGGGTGTCTTTAAATAAATTTTACCTTACCTTACTCTTACTTTTTTGCTGCAATGTTAAAAAACATCATGCCATCCAGGTGTTCCATTTAATAACAGTAAATAAAAGTCATAAAGTGTTCGTATCCCAGTGATTCCAAGGCCCAGGAAAGTAACCATACATCAAATTCTGGTAGGTAACCGACTTCAAAGGACAATTTCTCAAAATTGAGATAGAAGTACCCAAAATTTAATAAAAGAACAGTCAAAAAACAGATGGACTGTGGATTCTTCTAAATTAATACAAGTAGGACGACTTCATATATGTTTCTACAAAGACTTATGTTTTGATTGGCTTTAAAATTCAGACGTTCATGGCAAGACAGTCAGTGTACATCCCACATACGGGCTGGTATTCGGGCATTTTGTACCAAACTCTGGAGAGAAATTAAGTACTTGGCAGGACATTTTTCAAATGGGTTTTGTACAGCACATAAGTCCAGACAAAAGAGTGTTATACAAAGTTTTATGGGTTAGCGTAATAAGCATCATTGGTGTGACACGCCATTGCTTCAATCAAGAAAACATATTTTATATACATTGAGGTCCCCAGAGTTTTCTGATCAGACATGGACTCTGGAGTTCCACAAGTGGAACCAGAGGCTACACATTGACAGCAGCCAAGGCTCCCACCCCTCTGCCCATTGACCAATAAGGGCCTAATATTATCCATCAAAAAATACTACTAAAGAACAACAAGGGTTAACCTTATGTAATCCACCTTTCTTTATAGGTAAATAGGTGATGTTTCTCTTTATGGGGCTCAATTGTCTGCCCCACAAAGTTCGAAAAAACCCAAACAATGAGGTTTCCAGCTGTCTCAGAATAGGAAACATGGACCTGAGATATAAAAACTTAAAGTAAAAAGTTTTAATTAAGAAAACCCTTTTTTTCAAATTTCCAGTTATTCCAGAGAGCCACTCGTCACCTCCCTAGTACCAGTTTTCTTCCCAATTAAACACATTCATTTCAGGAGTACCATAAGTGATAACCAATTTTTTAAGTGGCTGCTGCTGTAGATTGCAATGTGCTAATGTTTTTAAATGAGGCAGGTCAGTACCCAGAGAATAACCACCACATTTAGCTAAATTGAGAGTCACCCCAGAGAGACTCCATAATCAGTGATCAGTCTCAATGTCTGTGTGAGAGAAGCCTTATCTGCCCAGTAGTAAAGTCATATCATCCGCTTATGCAATAGCAGAAAAAGAACTGTCAAACAGCCATCCAAAATAGGATGACTCTGTTGAGAGGCATTAATTTTCTGTAACATCAGATCAAGAAAGAAAATATACCATAAAGGGCTGAGTGGGCATCCTTGCCCCACCCCTTTGTATTTGAACCATTGCCCCTGTCCACCCATTGATAATGAGAACCACAATGGCTGCTCGGTATAAGGATTGGATACCAGATAAAATAACATCTGATACTCCATAATATTTTAAAACTGCCCATAGAAACTCATGGTTGATCGAGTCAAACACTTTATGCTGATCAAGGACACAACCATTCCAGGCAATGGGTTATGAAGATTGTGTTCCATAACTTCCTGAATCAAGATCAAATGATCTGCAATCTTTCTAGTAGGAACAGAGCAGGACTGTGCTGGTGCCATAAGAAGTTCAGCCAGTGGCAAGAGTCTTTAGTCAGAATTTTCTCATATAATTTAAAATCAGTGTTCAGCATACAGATCAGTCTCCAGTTCAGGAGGTTCATTTTATCACCAGTTTTATAAAGAAAAATTAAATTCCCTTAGTAAAATCCAAAGGAACACTCCCAGTATGAAGAAAACTAGTGAATAATCATGCCAACTCATCAGAAAAAAGTCTCCGATACATTTATATAGTTCACTAGAAAGACCATCAGGGCCTGGTGTTGTATGAGATTTTAAAGATTGAATGGCCTGCCGGACCTCTTGTGGCTTAATGTCTAGGCTCATAGATTGTGTAATATGGTCTGGAACAGTAGGAAGAGTGACATCAGACAAATAGGATGAAAATTGTGAGGCATCAGAAGGAAGGACAGAAAACAATTGTATGGAATAGTCACCCACTTCACGGAGGATATCTCTTTAGTTAGAAATAATTTACCAGCCGCCCAGACAATTTAATAATTTTCTTTTTCCCTATCCTATAATCATTTTGTTGAAAGGGGCAAACAGCATCAGCATTCCCCGGTCCCAAATTTCTGTTGGAAATACAGTTTCTTGATTTTTGCTCATGAAAAGATTTCATACTTGTCTGTAACTGTAAAATCTGTGCACTCAAATCATGTGTCTTCGTGTGAGCTAAAGTCAATAAATAATGCAGATGTTTTCTTTGTTGCAAATAAAGTAAATATTTCCATCAGGAGCTATGCTGACTATATTGTTGACTTAAATGTCACAAACCCGTTTAGTATTGTCCCATCAGTGTCTGATATCTAAATAACAAATTACCACAGATTTCCACGCAAAAAATAAGTCTGTAACTCAGCACTAAAATCCTCCTCAGACAACAAGGAAGCATTACATTTCCATGACCCTGGTCCTCAGGAAAGGGTAGCAGGATGCCCAAGCCTAACAACTACCATATTATGGTCCGAGAATTCCACTGGCCATACCTGTGCATCTTGAATAGGCAGACATTGGGAAAGAAAAATAAAATCAATTCTCATGGCTAAATGCCCTTTCTGAAAAGTAGGAGTTAAGATTAGTCTTAACATAGAAACTATCCTTCAGTCTTGCCAGTCTAAGCATTTGAGTTAACAAAAGCGAGTCACAAAACAATTTGGTCATTTTACAACAACTACCTTTATCTTTTAAACTTAGTCCACAGTTGAAATCACCTGCAAGTAGTACCAATTTCGAACTGTGCAAGTAGGGTTAGATAAGTCCCAAGAGTTTCAGTCTGTAAAGCCTTAGTCTGGGGAGCATAGTAGTTAATCAGTTGAAAGTGGGATCGAGAGATGATAACACCCAGAACTAATAGTCTGTCAGGAATGATATAGGGTTTAGCTACCTTAAAGTCAGGTAACAAACCATGACCCCTACCCCAAGACACATCTCCTGACCAATCGACCAGAATGAAGGTCCAAACAACCAATCTCTTTGCACCTGTCGAATCTCATGAGCCGTATGCATGTGAACATCTTGGAAGAAAATAAGACTTCTCCACAGTCATGCAAAAGAAAATACCTGTCTCCTTTCCACCCTCTTTATACTATTAGCTTTGAGAGTGTAACAAAGCAGGTGGTCACCCATGACAGGTGCAATAGAGGGACAAAATCAAGGCAACTACCCTCACATCAAGTTTTCTTTTGCCCGATGCGGTCTCCCTTTCATCTTAACCTTAGCTTTTCTTTTTGTTTTCCCAACCCTCTTGGGGTTTTTCAGAATCTGTAGCACCTGCTGTGTGTGAAGAGGCACAGATGAAGAATCAGTATCTCTGTCAGAATCTGCAGATCCTCAGTAAGGATCTCATACCTGTTGTGAATAGGAAGACCATCCATCCATCCTAAAGGATTTGGGGTGGGAGAAAAGTATGTTGTGTACGCATAGAATGCCTTAGGTTCTCCCTGGCAGGTCTCACAGTAGGGGCATTTTAAAAGGTGAGATTCATCAGGCACTACCGAATCAAACAGGAGGCACAGCAGAAGCATCAACCAGCACAGTAGGAGCATCTAGAACCATAGTGGGAGGAGGGAGGGAGGGTTCTTTTTGGGCATGGGGGGCCAGGCAACAGTCTATGTTCAATTTTCATCTTTTGAGCTACAGTAATCAGTTTAAGCTGTTCTTCACCAGTATGTTCTACTCTGTTCTGCATAGCCCAGGTACAATTTTGAAAAGTGTGACCAACTTCATCACACAAGTTGCACTTAGTTTCATTCAGACAAGAAGACCCCACATGCCCCAAGTCCCCACAGATAGTACATTTTAGCTTGTCACAAGCATTGCTAATATGGGAAGTGTCTCCACAACGGTAGCAAGCTTTTGGCTGTCAAAATAAAACAAAACACCTCGATCACGACCTAAAAAAATTAGAAAGGTGCAGTAAACCAGCATCAGATGATTGTAATAAAACCTTCACCCTCCACCCCAGTCCAAATGTTCTCTGAATCAAAGATAGCTTCAGGGCCATCCAAAATAGTACAACGCTTTTTAAGCCAATATTCCCCTTCGGTTTTTGTACCTCCTCTCCAAAAGAGGATAGTCACAGACTTGTAGGTTGATTTTATCAAAGGAATAGCTAAGAAGGGCAGTATGTTTCAAAGCATTGTATTGAGTCCAGAATATGTCCAGACCTTTAGAAGTTTTAAAGCTCACATCAAACACCGTTTTGCCAGAAATATGAATCAGAGCATAAATCTCATGCGAAAAGAACTTTAAAGAATCCTTCAGCAAAGTTCTAGCCACGTAAAATGATCAGGAGCTCAGTCATGCCACCAATATAAGAAAGGTGCATGGCATTGTGTCTTTCACCAGTAAAATAGGCTGTTTAAAGAGAGATGCAAAGGTTTTTCTTGGAACTTCCGTCCTGGCTTTCAGAGGAGTCTCAGGTGGACCAGCCACACCCTATCAGGATCTAGGGAGTCAGAAGACCTAAGCTTAGGTTTTGTGTCAATTCTAATTCCTTAGGCTGTTCTAAAGGGTCACAATGCCGAACACTCATCAGAAGGTTTGACATGCGGCTCGGTAATGTGGGAAAGTCAATAGCAACAGGCATGCGAATCAGGGATATTCCGAAGTCCATTCTCCAGTCATGGCAGTGCGTTCCCACCCTGCTCCTTCCAGGGCCTGTTCTACAGATGAGTCAGAGACAGCAGGTTCAGAGTTTTCAACAGTCTCCAAAAGTAGGACAGGGGCAGGAGGCGAAGAAGAAAGAACAGTACTCACATGTAGGCCATCAGTAGTGCCAATCCTGTCAGCCAAGTGGAACCATTTGTGTTCTGACTCCAGAGCATGACAGGCAGCTGCAAGGCTCTGATGTCTGTGCAAGGCCATGGGGAATGACAACCCCAGGTTTGCAGGCACAGGTCAGCTGCTGAATCTGTTGGTCCAACTTCATTTTGCAGACCCAAACTTGCATTCTTCCAGTTCAATCAATTTCGGCGTTACAGTTTCTCCAGGCTCAGTACTAGAACCTGGCAGAGCATCCTCCATGTCAGACTGTGAGTCTGAATCTGTCTCTGAAATTTCACAATCAGAACCTTTAGGAAACATAGCCTGATAAGTATCAGAAAAGCAATTCCAGCATTTTCAGCATGTTGTTGATCTAGAGTTCAAGCTTCCATAGCGTCTTCAGTATGAACCACTTCAGTCACAGAATAGCCTGTTGCAAAGGTGAGGCAGAGGGTGAGGCTAGGCCCCATCTCAGCAGCTCCACCATCCTCTCCAGCTCTCACCAAGTGGCCATCTAGGGAGACGGCCAGCAATTCCAGTGGTGAGTAGGGGAATTTCCTCGTGCCCTGGCCAAATTACCCCCATTCACTAAAATATCACCAACAGCTTAATCTGGTTCAAGGTTAGTTGACATTAATCTGTATCCCCTCCCTGGGTCATGCCTGAAAATAGGCAGAATTTGTCTAGTGCACTTACCCGGTCAACAAAAACTAAAATAAAAAATAAAATAAATAAAGGTAGTAGACAAAGTTTAATTAGCTGCAACTGAAGAGACTCTACCAAATATGTCTCTGAATGCTCTGTGATAATCTTCTCTTACTCTTGGATGCTAAATGTCTGATATATTGGATGTATCTGCATTTTTATCTACTCTAGTGTCTGCATTCTGTATTTATTTTTGTAGTCTAATGTTTAATTGGCAATTCTTGTTAGCTGCTACTGTCCTATCCTCCTTCTATGTATTACTTGTTGTCCCCATGTCTACTTGTCTGATGAGGATCCTTTGTAAATGAGCTTTTACCTCAAAGGTATAATTCAGAATTACTAATAAATAAAATAAAAATAATTGTTGTTTTTCATGACACTTCTGGTAAAAAATTTCCATGGAGACTTCTAGTCTAATAAGCAGTATGTGTTCTTGATTTGTTGCCACTATTATGAAGTGACTTCAGTACCTATGCTGTTTTGTAGTGCAAACAAAATAACATTTTGTGATGTGTGTACAGTATTTTACTCTCAAAGTTCAAGGACCAAGAATCTCACTAGTGACAAATGTTTAATGTTTCTGAGTTGTAGACATTCAACTGAACAGAAATATCAATTTCACCTTCTTCATCCCACAGGGTGCTATTCATATAGAAAGCATAACTATCTGGTACTCTGCATCACAGTGTTCATTTTCATAGTCTTTCTTGCTATGATTTCTACTTTTTATTTGTTTGCATTTCCTATGTCTGTCTGAGTACAGATATTGTTTGCCCGGTCAAAAAGAAAAAAACCTGTAAAGCTTGTTGACACATTGTGCAGTAATCATGTGGTGGGATTAGAACTATGCCACCTTCTTCATGTTTACTGTACTGCACAGTCAAAGCTTGTTGACACATTGTGCAGTAATCATTTGGTGGGATTTGAACCCATGCCACTTTCTTCATGTTTGCAGTACTGCCACAGTCAAAATATATTAGTAATAGTAAGTAGTAAAATAGTAATAAACTGTATGAGTTGTATAGGACATTAAAACGTCACAGTTTTAGCAGCTTCTATAGTTATGGTTATCATACATTATACATATGTTTATCTTTCTTTTGGTAACGGGTGCAACAGCAAGCATCTTTTTAAATTAATGTTGTGATTTCGGGTTACTAAGTAGCAATTAGATGTGTTGCTGAATTTTAATCTGTTATTTGGGTTGGAATGTTACATACAGCATGTTTTTCTTTACTTTTTGTTTTTATTTTCAAGAAACAGCCAGACATTAAACATAAAAGAACCTTCCTTAAGGAAGAGATGCATGAGGTATTTCATGAGAGATGGCACATTTTCCAGCACCAACAGGCTTTGAAGCATGTGTGAAGTGATAATGTTTTAGATCCGTGTGTCTGTCAGTGGAACTGATGTTAGGTTATGTTATGAACGGGATATTATTTTATTTTGTTTACTTGTGTCAGTGATAAACTTTACATTTTGTGAGAGGCATAAACATAATTTTTTTTACTTATTTTATGGTGTCTCTCACATGATTCTATGACTGTGACAGCAGAAACACAGTGCTCAGTGAAGTGAAGTAAAGGACATAAGAATAAGAAGATCCAGTTCATGACATATCCTAGCAGCTGTTCCAATGACAGACTACACATTGACATACAAGCTCAGCGAAAAAAGAAAACAAGCTGAGAATTTATTATTTGGGTTGGGGTTCAAACATTTATGGCATTTGGTGCAGAACAGTTTAGACACTGATTTAGGACTCAGCTGTCTGTTCAGAACTTTTATTTCTGAAAGATTAGGATGCGTTGAGACATTTTTGACCAGTTACCCTGTCTGTAGAGCAGCACAGCTTCTTGAGTTACCTCCCACTGTTAGCTATATTCCTTTGTAAATTAATCCATTCACCACTCACTTTTGTATACTTTCTACTGGAATTGACAGAAAACTTTCCAGCAGCACAGACGGGAGCATGCACCACACAGGAGCATAACCAGTTGTAATCAAAGTAGAACATCTGTGTGTGTATTCAGTAGGAGTACAGGTCTGGGGAACAGCATGGCAGGCGTACAAATGTAAGCAAAAACAAAGAAGAAACTGGGTTCTTTTAGCCAAGTGCTGCACTGCACAACATCATTTTAAATGGCTATGTGCTTAACAGAACAGAAGGAACACATCTAAGTGGTATTGACTTTTTATGTAGTACTGCTGTTTAAGCAGGAGGCAGAGATATGTGCTGCTGCACCAGTCAAAACACTGCCTCACATTCCTGTCACATGCTATCACAGTAATTTGTCTCCCACATCATGGCAATATATCAGCATGGCTCCACCATGTAGCCATAAAAATCTTATAGAAGTCATCTGAGATGCCATCTATCCCTGGAACTGTTTACTTGAAAGTGACAGTGTGGTATCTTTGATTTCTGTTTCCGTATTTTTTACACTGTATTTCCTTTTCTATTTCTGATATTTCTGGTATTTACAGTTGGTTAAAAACTCTTAGTCTGGAGCTTCCTGTCCTTTATTGAATGAATTCTTTATATGTTCTTGAACTATTACTTTCGAAGTTTTTGATCCGATTGTTTATTTCCTTTTTGATCTGTCAGTTCTGAGAATATCCTGTTTTGCTGTCTTTTGTTACAACTTTCATAAGGGTTAGTATGGGATGTATTTCTTGTGTACTATATTTTGTTCCATAATTAGGGTTTGGCTCTGTTATACTGAAATTTAAATGTTTTGTTTTACTTCTGTAATCTGTGTTGTCATATTAACTCCAGTTTCTCTAGCTAATGTTATTAATTACATTACTTTAACTTGGAAACTTAGATATTTTTTGTAAATTGTAATTTATTTTTGTTTTGATAAGTTTATCATTAATTCTTTTATATCTCTTTTGTGTCTTCCCACCATTCAGTAGGGTCCTCAAACAGAAAGTACAGAGATTTCTTAGCTAACAGTATTTCTAAGACTCCTCATTTTATATATTCTTCACTGATTAATGAAGTGTTCATTTTCCAGAAACCTGTTGCTATTCTTTGCTTATTTTTCATATCTGTTATTACTTGGACTGCCATATGATCTGAAATTTCCACTAGTATTCTCTGAATTTCTTGTATTTCTGTTTTCAGCTGTAAAAACAAAATCAATTCTTGTTGACAGAGTACCTTTGTAAAAAGTATTCTCTGTTTTTTTTGTTTGTTTGTTTTATATCATATACTGTATGTAGGCCTGGCCTGGATTTTTGTATAATAAATATGAGTTTGTTTGTGTCACAGAAAACATTTTCTGTTTTCTCCTCCAGTCTCTTTTGGAAAGTCCACAGTTGAAGTCCCCTCCCCATAAAACCATATCTGAACTACTGTATGAAGGTATGGTTCTGTAAGTTGAAAAATATTATTCCTTTCTGTTTTAATCTGGGTACTATATACAGTTATCAACCTCATTTGTCTATTTTTCAGAGTTACATCTAACAGTAGTGTTTTTCCTGGCTGTATGTCCACTACTCTACTAACTGAAATGCCATTCATTAGGAAACGAATACCTACTCTAGACCATGCTCTTCTCCTATAGACCAAAAGATGGCTCTACTTCCATTCTCTTTGTGCTTGCTTTATTTCTGGGATAGAGTGTAGCCTAGTGTTCTGTACAAATATTATGTCTGCCCCTATATCTGTCAATATAGTAAAAGTGGGTATTCTTTTTCTTTGGTTCTTTATACTATTCACATTTATAGTGGTCAGGTTAGTGGGTCCATCATGAGCTTATTTAAAAGGAATGGGGGTTGTGGTTGTTTTGTGTCTTTTCTTTAGTCTTATTTCTTGCTTTCCTTTTTTTATTCTGAGTGTCTGTAGATTCATAGTCAGAAGACTGTTCTGGTTGTGAAGACAGAGCTGAAGAGACATCTGACTCTTCCTCCATGTATTCCCAGTCTCTGGATTGCAGTATCTTTTATTTATTTTTTAATTCCAAGTTTCCTCCTCCTTTTTCTTCAGTTTTGTCTTTGGTGATTTTATATTCCTTTTAGATCTTGTAACCATTTTGAAAGTCCCTCCTACAGGAGTGGGAGGTGGTGGTGGTGGCATAGTGCTTGTATTTTGTTGACTTTCTTTCTGCTGGATTTCTGCACCTTGACTAGAGATGTTGTGAAATAAACTTTTGCCTGTGAAATTGCCATGAAATTGGTAATTTTGCCGCATAAAATGTTTTGTGAAATTCGGCAAAATGTGTAATTTACGAAAATGTGCCCTTGTATATTTATATCCCTGGTGTCTAGTGGTCCCACACACCTGGTGATCACCGTACAACTTGATTAAAAATACTCCCTGGTGTCTAGTGGTCCCCCAGCCGATCACTAGCCCGATTGAAGAAGTGCCCCTGCCCAAATTAATATTAATTTCCCCATCTCCAAATTTGTGTACAGATAAAGGAAAACATTCCAATTTCCTACTCTCTGCTGTCTAGTGGACTCCCACCCCACATCCTGTCATCACATAATGCCCCATCCACTCCCCCAGTACGCCGAGCAGGCTACCAAACTGAAGAAGCACCCCTCAATATTAACATTAATTTCCCCATCCACATTAAAATTTATGAACAAATATTAATACAAAAAATTCCAATTTACTACTCCCTGGTGTCTAGGTGGACCCCCCACCCTGTCATCACATAATGCGTAACACGTTCATTCATTGAAGTGCTCAGTCAGCTGCTGGCCATGGAGGTGAAAGGAGGGCTGTGTTGGTGGCCCACTCAGGGTACTGGGTCAGAGAGAGGTTTGGCATTATGTGATGACAGGGTGGGGTGTGGGGCTACTAGACACCAGGGAGTGAGAAATTGGAATTTTAGTTTTTATTTGTACACAAATTATGGATGGGGATCTTGGGGATGTGGAAATTAATGTTAATCTCTGCAGGGGATGCTTCTTCAATTTGAGCCAGTGATTAGCTGGGGGACCACTTGACACCAGGGTTAGGGACTGGGGAGTCTTTGCCATGGAATAGGAAATGGGAGGGTGGATTCTTGAGTTTCTGCCAGTGATCGGCCAGGGGGCCTACTAGACACCAGGGTGTCTTTTTGTTACCAGTGGAAATTGCAAATTTCACCCACAAGTGATGAATTTTGCCATTTCAGGCATGAAATGTCATGCTCCTGGATGAACTTTCACATTTTGTGCTCCGCTAAATTTTTCACGAAATCGTGGATTATGCAAAATATTTCATGGAGCATAATTTTCAATTTCAGATAACTCTGACCTTGATAAAGAATTTATGTTTCTTTAAATTGGTGTTTTAAGTTTTTACCTTTTCTTGGATTGCAGTGCTGTTGTCTTGTGTGGCCTTGTTAGTTTTTTCCTGTAAAAGGATTTGAAGGCTTGTCTTGTTTCATTTCTTGGTTTCTTTCTTCTGCTGGTGCTGTCCTTTGGGATTTATTTCTCTCTTTTGTTCATTCTGCATTCTTTTCTTTTGTGCTGGTGTAACATATAAATCCTATTCTGCTTACTCTGCTGGTATGTGCTATTGGGTAAAGCCCAGAGGTAATTTCTGCATGTGTGATATGCTCCATCACACAGGTCACATTTCAGGCATTTTTACAATGTGTGCTTTAATGGCCAAGGTCTCCACATAAACCACATTACATTTTCTCACACACATTTCTAAGATGACCTCTAGACTCACATCTATAGCAAGCTATGGGTTGGCTTGCATAAATTACCACCCTTGTATCTTTGCCCAGGAAAAAACAGTTTGGGAGGTGTTGCAGTGCTTTTTGTTTTAATGATACTTTATATCTCCAACCCCAGTCCAAAAAATGTTCTGCATCGAGTATAGGTTCTGGGTAACCAATGATGTTACTATTTTGTTTTAACCAATACATAAGATATGCTATGTTTGCCCATCATTTTTGAATAGCACTGTAACTTGTTTGTATACTGGTTTGTTATGGCGATGGCTACAAATGGTTTCCACAAAGTTGTATATTTCAGTTTCTGGTACTGTTTCCAAAACCTCTCCAGTTCTGCATGGTGTTTAAAATTAATGTTGAAAAGTGTTTCACCTGGTACATGTATTAAAGCGTAGATTTCTAGGCATAGTATTCGATGCTTTCTTCCTAAAAAATTGATCTGCCATTTCAGGAGACGCCCTATATTTTAATCACACTGCATTTCTTAATGTTGCAGGCTCCAATGCTATTCTTAGGTGTTCTGGAAATAATCTTTCTGTGGTATTTGGGCCCATATCCTTTCTGGAGGTTTATTTTGTTCTATTTCCTATTTACTTTTCTTTTTCTGTCTTCATTGTTTTTCCTCAGTTTCAAAAGAAGTTTCTAAATCTCCTCAATATCTTCCATTTCTTCATCTTGATTAGCATTTTCAAAATTTCTTCATTTTGCCTCTGGTTTTGTGTATCATTTGCATTCTGCACTACTTTAATTTTGTAAGTATCACATTGTGTTCTGACCTTGCACTTGTAAGTTCACTAGAGGCTGTTTCACACTGGCTTGGGTTTGTTGAGGTGCTTGGGAGGTCTGGGTCCCAGCCTTTGTTATCAAGGGTTGTTTTCCAGGCCATATTTTGTAGTGCTTCTACAACCCAGTCTGGAGTGTCAGTGAGGTATTGTAAACCTTCTGCTTCAATTTCCAATTCACTGTCTTGTGATACCTCTTGAATTGTTAAAGCTAGTTCTGAGTTATGATTTTCATTTTGCTGCTCCATTTGTAGATGGTTGTCTAAAACTTGTTTGACATTTTTTTTATTCCCATTGTGTGTTTTTTTTCTCCACTGTCTGCATTTTCTTTCCTCTTGGCCTTTTGTTTGCTTTTGTGTAACCCATCATAGGCCTAGCCTTTTCTGACTCATATGTGCCATTCCTGATGGGTCACCACTTTTCAAGGTAGCAGGTTTATTTCTTTCTCCATCCGGCATTATTTTTTCCAGTGTGGTCGCTGGTTGAGAGTGCTTTACATTTCCCATGGTTTTATCTGACAGAGTTTCTCTTGATGTTCCTGCTTTATTGGGGTCATCTGTTTCTTTGCTTTGATGCTGTTTGACGTTCTGTTTAACATTCACTTTCCATTGTGTGTTTTTAATGCATCTTGCAGGTTTTGT
Source organism: Neoceratodus forsteri (assembly GCA_016271365.2). Classification (NCBI taxonomy): domain Eukaryota; kingdom Metazoa; phylum Chordata; order Ceratodontiformes; family Ceratodontidae; genus Neoceratodus; species Neoceratodus forsteri. Next base: position 954,842,935 of record CM028134.1, read on the forward strand.
CTTTTTGTAGGAAAATGCTTCTTCCTCATTAATTGTACACACAAACTATTCATGTCCATGTCCTACTCTGTGTCAGTTTTCAAATGCTTCAGTAAGTGCGGTACATTTATTTTCTGAGACGCCCTTACTTTGCATAGTCTGTATGGTTTTCCTCTTCAATGCATACAGTGAATTCCTTCTGCTCGTTCTTTTCTTCCTTTTGTAAAACTTGTTCAGTGGTCTCTGCTATAATTGTGGCCAGGTAGGAGACCAGGTCCCAGCCTCCAACATGTCCGTTCTCCCTCGCTTCTTTCCAAAAGTGGCCATTACCATGACAGTCCTTTAATCATAGGGTTCCCCTACCAAAAGAGTAGGGACTTATTATTGTGTTCAGAAGATAAACATAACTGGTACATAAAAAACATTTCATCAAACATTATTCTTGATAGTTATACAAAGAGTCTGCTACTTTCTTTTATAGTAAATTGGTACTTCAAATACCTAAAGAAATCATCACTTTTCCTTCTCTCTTTATAATTAGACTTATTTGCTCTCTATGCAGCTCCACCCTCCCGTACTTACTCCTTTACACAATCTTCTGCTTTTTATCTTCCTATTCATAAATTCCATAGTATTCTCAAATCTAAGTAATGTCGGTTACATTTTTCCATCTTTTTCCACAATGCCATAGGAAGGGTAGAGCGATCATACAGACTTTGTTTCTTAAGTTCTTTCTCAATTTGCAATATGACTGCTAAAGGTGTGATTCTACTTGCTGTATGACATATTTACACCTTACTTGCAATAAAAAGAATTTAATACAAGTTAAGATCAGGTGCATTGTACCATCTCTTATATTCTGTACATCCTCCACATACCATGAGACCACATTTTCATAGGTCACAGCTTTCCACTGTACATTATTCCATCGGTTTGACATTAGTGTCCAGATTTATTTTGCAAACTGACATTCTATAAAAAAATGTGGTAATGTTTCTTCTTGCTGTCCACAAAGTGGGCTTGGATACATTCTGCCTGACTCTTATGTTTAGCATTCCCTTTAACCCCTAATATTCCATGGCAGCATAACCAGACCATATCCCACATTCTTTGGGGTGTCCATTTATCTGCCAAATATGTTTCTATTTTACTGCAGCAAAAAGTCCTGTACTTACCAACCTCAAATAGTAAACAAAGGCACAGGTCTGAAAATACAAAAAGTATATTTAAAGCATAATAGCACTAAAACCTAGGTAGGTAAAATTTATTTTTATACAGGTAATACATGTCATTTGGACATAATTCAGTTTACAAGACAGACCTGTGTAAATTTCTATCTAGTTACATACAAATAAGTTCCATATTAAATACATATAAATGCAAACAACACACTAGACAAACAACACAGTATACCTAGAACACTTACAATAACTAGCTTATAAAAATCTCAAAATCCCAAGACATCTTCGAAAAACATTTAACACTCACAAATGTGAGCATATAGCTCCTTTATAGTATGAGTAAACCTGATGCATTTTGGATGAAACTGCATCATTTTTCAAAGGCTAAATCACCACAAAGTGTGAGGCAGTTAAATACAGAAATTTTAAATCCTGTCATAATGACATCATAGGAAAAACACTCATCAATCAGTTAAAACAGACACATTAATAACTAGCTACATCTGTATAAAATTAAAGTGCATATCACTGTTTACAATTCAGTTTTCAAATATTCAAATAGAACTATATAAAATCCCAACTAAAAAAGGAAGAAAAACAAGATAAAAGAAAGGGAGGGGAAGAAAGACAAGAAAAACAAATAAAGAAAATACATAATGACCAGGAAAAAGGAAGGATGGGGAGGGGAAGAAAGGAGAAAAAAGAAAATGGGAAAAGAAACTGAATTAATGTAAAACTAATGACCACAAGAACAAATACATGCATAACTTCTGATTGATTGAAAAATACCAGGGTATTTGCATACAAGTATCAAGCTAAAAAGTTATACCATGACCTTATCTATTAAAGTGCTAGATAAGATATAGACAACAAGTCCAAATACATTTACTACTTTACTAGCTTTTCTTGAAAGATAGTTGAAGTTCAAAACCACAGTTAAATCCCAGGGTGCTTACATTCATATTTCAAACTAAAAAAGCTATTCCATACCATTGTCTATTAAAGTGCTAGACATGATAAAGACAACAAGTCTAGATACATTTTCTGCTTTGCTTTCTTCTTGAGAAAAGGTTTCAGTTTAAAGCCACAGTTCAATCCCATGTTCTTATGGGCATCCATTTTGATAATCCAAAAGGCCTCTAGTAATTAAGAGGTCATTAAAATTCTCTTGGTTTTGGATTGACACGGTCTATCCCTTGAAAAGTGAAATTATGTTCCTCCTTATTGTTACAGCTAGCAACATGTGCTGCAGTTGCATAGGTAACATCTCTTTTCCTTATTGCACGTAATATGTTCTCCTACACAAACTTTTAGCCTTCTTATTGTTTTGCCTATGTAAAATGCTCCACATGCACATGTTGCTCTGTAGATTATTCCTCACTATCACAAGTGAATAACTGATGTATATCATATCTGCATCCTGTATTCTCACAAACAAAATCCTTGTCCTGTTTAATATAAGGGTACATGGTACACCTTTAACATGGAATGCAGCCTATCACTGGTTTATCTTGCCATGTTCTGTTTCTTTCTTTGTATCAATAAAGTGGCTATGTGTCAGTTTATCACTCAAAGTTGGTGCTTTTCTATATGCTATACGTGGGGTTTCTTTAGCAATGTCCTTAGGACCTGGATCACTAGACAAAATGTTCCTGTGTTTCTTAATGATTCTTTCTATACTACTAATATGGGCGAATAGGATGTTAATTATATCTATTACTTGAAACATTTTCTTTCATTGTTTCTCTTTCTGTAAGTAACAGGGCTCTGTCTTGTTCGGATGCAAAGTTCTTTCCTGCCTCAATATGTCTCTGACTGTAGCCTCTATCTATCAGTCTATTGCTCAAATCCAAACTATCTTTCCTAAATGCTTCAAAAGTATTATAGTTTCTCCTGACTCTCAGGAATTGACCCTTGGGTATATTTTTGTAATGGTGGAGGATGACAACTGCTAGCTGTTAGAAAAGAATTACAATCTGTGGCCTTCCTGTACACACAGGTCTCTATATTCCCACTTTCTTTCAACTGTAACTCTAGATCAAGAAAGTTAATACTTTCTGTGAGGCTTGGACACTAAACTTTAAATTCTTATTGGTACTTTCTAAGTATGTCACAAACTGCAATAACTCACTCAAGTCACTGTTCCAAATAAAAACAAATCATCTATGTATCGCCTCCAGTTGAAGATCTTAGAAAAGAAGGGGTTAACAGAGCCATCAAGTACATACGTGTTTTTCCATAGACCCATGTAAACATTAATAATCAATGGGGACGCGTTGCCCCATCGCAGTGCTCTTGGTTTGTAAGAAACATTTTTGTGAAACATAAATACATTGTACTTTAAAACACAGTCCAAAAGTTTCAACAGAAAATCTATGGAAGGAATTGTTTCTTCCCCTTGTATTTAAGAACCAGGCAGCAGCCAGCATCCAATGCCCCATCATGTGGTATGTTGGAATAAAATGCTTCCACATCCATAGTCACTAAAAACTTATTGGCCTTATTTCTAGTCCATCCAACATTCTCAGGACATCATTAATATCTTGTAGATATGACGCAGCTGTTCAACATAGGGGTATAGATGGAAGTCCACAAATTGTGATACACTTTCAGTTAAAGAGCCTATCCCACTTACTATAGGGCATCCAGGTGGTTCAATTAGCCACTTATGTATTTTTGGTAGTAGACAGAAGGTAGTTCTAATAAGTGTTTCTGTGATCAGAAAATCTTTCTTTGAATTAATTTCACCCTTTTCAGAGCATCCTTAATGTATTCATCTACTGCATGTTTAAATTCTGTAGTGGAGTCAAAGTCTAGTTTCTTGTAAAACTCATTATTTTCTAGTTGTTTATAGGCCTCTTTAACATAGTCCTCTTTACTCAAGATGATCAATGCTCCACCTTTATCTGCTTTTTAAGTTCCAAAATTTAAGCGTGGGCAAGTTAGTGAAAAGCTCCTCAAAAACATTTTCAACAAGTTGCTTAAAGACAGTAAGCACCGGACTAGGCATTGGATTGAAAGTGGAAACCAGCTTGAAGCTAATTATTTTACATGCTTAACTGCATCTGCACCATTCACATCACTGCCAGTCACAATTCTATTTTATTGAAAAAGATGTGAGGCTCAAATTTCTACATGCTGGCCCAGATATTCAAACTCGCCAGGCTGTGGTGCAAGCCTGGGTGCAGCACAACTTGACTCATGCAGGGGCGGACTGGGCAATATTCAACAGAACTGTGCCATGGCTCAGCAGTATTGAAAATTGCACCCTGGCTACCCGCAGTGCACATGGCGAGTGCACCGCGCCAGCCCCAGTGGCCAGAGTGGAGCATGAGGATGCTAGTGCAAGTTCCATTGGCGCAAGGTGCAGCAACCATGATATTCAAAAGTTGACATGCAAATGGGGCCATAATGTATGCAAGGTGCACATGGGGCCATTAGCATGTCATTATGGCCCCATTTGCATGCAGGTGCGCCCAATCCCCAATGACTTGTGCCTGACGCCGCGGCCAGGCAGCAGCCATCAGGGACTGATGCCCCCTGCAGCGTGGTAATGTGCCCCACAGCCCGATCGCAGGCTTCAGTAAAAGGAGATTGATCCTATATCCCTGGTGGTCCAGTGGACCTGTCTCGTCCGATCGCAGGCTGAAGTAAAATAGAAGGAAACCTCTATCCCTGGTGGTCCAGTGGACTCTGTCCGCCTGAACGTGGGCTGAAGTAGAATAGAAGGAAACCTCTATCCCTGGTGGTCCAGTGGACCTGTCTGCCCAATCTCAGGCTGAATTAAAAAAGAAACCTATTATCCCTGGTGGTCCAGTGGACCTGTCTGCCCGATCACGGGCTGAAGTAAAAATAAAATAAAACTATTATCCCTGGTGGTCCAGTGGACCTGTCTGCCCGATCGCGGGCTGAATTAAAAATAAAAGAAACCTATTATCCCTGGTGGTCCAGTGGACCCTCACCACCCGCCCACTGATCCTCCCGCCTCCCCTGGTCAGTGGTGAGCAGGAGCACCCCACCCACCTGCCACCCCACCGCCCACCGACTGAAACCATTGGTAGGGCTGTATGTCCATTGGTCCACAGCGTGAGCCAATGGCTGCAGCCCATACCTACTACACATTCCAGATATGGTGGCTGAGCCTCTGGCAATCCTGTTTAGCCAATCACTGGAGACAGAGGAGGTACCCAAAGACTGGAGAACAGCAGATGTAGCCCCTTTATACAAAAGTGGGAACAAAGAGGAAGTGGGAACTACAGACCAGTCAGCATCACCTCAGTATTGGGGAAGATCATGGAAGCACTACTGAAGGAGAGATTGGTGGAACATTTGGTTGTCAATGGACTACAGGACCCAAGGCAGCATGGTTTCACCAGGGCGGTCATGTCAGACCAACCTCATTCAATTTTTAAACTGGGTGACTAGGGAGGTGGATCAGGGAGGGCAGTGGACATGGCCTATCTGGACTTCAGCAAGGCCTTGTCACATAGAAGACTATTACATAAACTGAGGAATATGGGTATGGGCAGGACAGTGGGGTGGGTAGGTAACTGGCTGGGTGGTAGGACACAGAGGGTGGTGGTAAATGGCTGTCACCCACAGAGGGAAGAGTGACCAGTGGGGTACCACAGGATCAGTGCTGGGACCAGTCCTATTCAACATCTTCTCAGTGACATTGCGCAGGACCTAGAAGGCAGAAGTTCCCTGTTCGCTGATGACACAAAGCTTTGTAACAGAGAAGACATACCAGAGAGTGTAGACAGAATGAGAAGGGACCTGCAGAAACTTGAAGAATGGTCAGGGGTTTGGCAGTTGAAATTCAATGCAAAGAAGTGCAAGATAATGCATATGGGGCACAAAACCCTGGCACAATATATCAGTTGGAGGGTGAGAATATAACATGCACCAAGCAGGAAAGAGATCTTGGTGTTATCATCTCTGATGACCCTCAAGGTAGGGAAACAGTGTGACAAGGCAGCAGGTAAAGCAAATAGGATGCTGGGATGCATAGGCAGGGCATCACCAGCAGGAAAAGGAGGTCATAATTCCACTATACAAGACACTAGTGAGGCCCCACCTGGAGTACAGTGTACAGCTCTGAGACCTTACCTATGTAAGGACATAGACAGGGTAGAAGGTTCATAGGAGGGCAACAAAGATGGTACATGGATTGCATCACAATTCCCTAAGAGCACAGGTTGAAGGAACTGAATATGTACTCCTGGAGGAGAGGAGGAGAGAGGGATATAATAGAGACATACAGGTATCTTACAGGAGGAACAGGGTGCAGAAATACACTATTGTTAAGCAAAAAGATGTTCCAGGACTAGAGGGCATGAGAGGGTGAAGTTGGAGGGGACGATTCAGAGGAAATGTGAGGAAGAATTTCTTCACAGAATGGGTAGTGGACAAGTGGAATACCCTGCCAGAGGAAGTGGTGGGGCTGAAACAATCACGGGATTTAAGAATGCATGGAGTAGGCTATAAAGGAATTCTGGAGGTCCAGGGTAAGGGAAACAGACTTCTAGGAAAACATAAAGTGAACTTACAAGCTCAAATGGGCAGACTGGGTGTGCTGTAGGCCCTTATCTGCCGACACTGTCTATGTATCTATGATTCTTTTTAAACAAGTCCACAAATGGACAGAGTGATAGCAGCATAACAGAATATGCACTTACTAGTGCAAATGCTACTCCATTCCATAAGACTGCTCAGTCACTACTGGGATGTGTTCTGAGGCAATAATTAACCTCCTGGTTCGTGCCAAAACTGTTCACCACCAACTGCAACAGTTTAATGGCTGTACCTGCCAATATCATGAACTCCATCCCTGGGCAGCAATCCTCTTCTGGAAAACAGTGGAAAGCAAGTTTTGACAGGCCTTTGAAAGCATGTTGGGAGTGGTATTTTTTTTTTTTTTTGGTTAAGTGACAGTCGCTTTTGAAATTGCAGCAGCAGTCAAAATTGAGTTGCATCCATTTGAAATAGTGTGATGGCCCGCTGCCTTGTTTTATTGAATGGGGAACACTGGACTTTATTTTCAAAATATTTCTACCTGGTTTTCATTTTGCAAAATATGTTAAAATTGTCACCTTCTATCAACCTGTGCATGATTTCTGAATGGGAAATAGCATCATACACCCTATTATTTCATTTTGAATCTGATTATACCCATGTTTACTTTGTTCCATTTTTGTTTTAATTAATGTTTAAATTTGTTTGGCTACTCAGTATTTGAGGCAACTTCAATTTCTGTTTTCAGTTGCTGTAATTTAGCTTGTTTCTTTTTCCAGTTTGCCGCACTAGAGATGCAGATGCCCTTACATGTTGTATGCATCCCAGATTATGTTTATGGATGAATCCTTTCTATTATTGTTGTTAGAAATATAAATATCTGTGTCTTCTGTAATTTTTCCACACATTCCCGATCCTTTAGTAACAACATTCTCCAAAATCTCTGATTGGTGGTGTCCCTAGATGCAAGCATTATACCTGCTGAGGCATGATTAGATAGAACAATTGGTTGATACTCTACAGAAGTAATGTCATGATACCAAGGCCTTGATCCAATAATCATATCTATCCTTGAGTATATTTTAAATCTGGTGAAAAAAGAAAAATTCCCTAAATGTAGGATTATAATCCTCCAATAGTCAATCAATGTAAGTTATAACATGGACTCTATCTGTGATGTTTCTGATTGGAGGAGAAGCATCACAAGGCATACATTAATCCCTGTTATACCCACAGCTAGAGGAGTAGCAATAGGTGAAATCCCTACTCATGTCTAGCTGTGCTATAGGCATCGCGATAATCAGAACTCTAATGTGGTAGGAATGACGGCAACGGTAACAGTAGTGGATCTGTGCCTTCCTACCATGTCTTCACCGTGGCAGTGCTCATAATGTTATGTACAACAGCATATTTTGTTTCTCACCCAGAGGCAGACACAGTAGCTTTTCTAGGAACTCATAAAAGTAACATTGTGTGTGCGCCTACCCTGAAGACAGAGAAGCAATTCTGTGTCTGTGGCAGGAGTAGTGGGTTGCTCCCTCTCCTGCCATGGATCATAGAGGAGGCACTGATTAGTGTTCTCTGGGAAGAAGTTATATCTTGCCATTGCTTGTCCGACAGAGTGGGAGCAGTATGGAGTCCCACTAGTGTGGAGTTGCCAGGTACCCAACCCGCAGACCTCAGAGAACCGTGGCAGTGTCTTATAACAGGTAAGATGGTTCACATCTACCTGCTCTGGTGGACACTGTTGTTCTCCACATTTTTAGTGTCCTGGCTGGTTTGGATGAGTGGGAGGAAATGGCTGTGAGGTGCCGCACAACAGGCAGCAGGATTAGGACAGTGGGAAGAGACTGAGGAGCAGACAGAGTGCCTTGAATGTACCTAGTTCATGGGAGTGGTAGCAGACACCTGGAGGCTGGTTCAGTAGAGTGGGAGCAGAGAGGTGACAGCACCACACAAGGCAACAGGGCAGCAGGCATGGGGTGCTCCTATTCAGCAGCAAAATGCCACAGAATCCTGAATAATGGACACCATATAACAAAGTGAGTTCCCTGTCACCATGCTGATGCAGTGCCCAAAAATGGCACGGAATGGGGAAAGGGTATGGGGACGCTCTTGAGGAGAGGGCGTGAGCATGAACAGCAGGAGTAACTGAGGCAGTGGACAGCACTACAGAGAGCGGGCAGCAGTTCAGATAGTGACCTCAGTGAGCTCTAGGGCTGCAGGTACGGTGTATTTTTGAAAAGTAAGATAGTAAATGAGTAAAAGTAGTAAATAAGGTAGCCATGGAGGAAACTGTGTCACAGTGCAAAAAAAAGAGGAAAGTAAAATAGCATCAGTGCAGGCACTACTTTATTTATTGTGATTCTAAGTGTAAGGATACCAAAGTGAGATGGATACTTTCTGATATTTCAGAAAAACAAAACAACATTTTCTGAACTTATTTGTGCCTATATTATAAGCAAACACTCAATGGTGGGGTTACTGGGATTAATCAACACCTTGGATGCTGTGAGGACACTCAGGCTTCACCCTAGTGCCTCATAATGCACCCAGAGTGTTGATTAATCCCCAGTAACCCCACACCCTGTCGTAGGTTATTGCTTGTATCTTCCATCCTGTTGATAAAGTAAACTGCATCTTTGATGTAATACAGTAGTGCTTTTTTAGCAGTGATATCTAGCTTCACTGCAGACGAGATTACAATCCCATCCAATTATATAGGTGTGGAAATTTCACAATTTCAACAAAATTTTGAAGACATATTTTTATGATTACACTAGGTAAATATAATGATGCTGTTGTTAATCTCTGGAAATGCTTTTCACAAGAATGTTGGAGGAGATTGCTCAATTCTTCGCAGATAAGGTTGCCACAATCAGGTCCGGATACCCCCAACCCCCTTTAGGGAGTAGCGTGGTTGGCAGGAGATATTGGATGCCCAGTTCATGTGGTGTGACTTCAGCTGGCCCACAATCACTGATATTGTGATGGTCATCCAGTCACTATGCCTGACCAACTGTATTTTGGACCCAGGCCCCACGCTTCTTTAGTAGGTTGTGTGATAGTATCGGCCCAATCCTTGCTGAGATAGTCTGGATGTCTCTGGAGAGGGGATCTTTCCAGATCCCTGAAGGAGGCTGTGGTTTGGCCCCTTCTTAAAAGTCCTCCTTGGACCCAGACTGTCTGACAAACTACAGGCCTGTCTCTAACCTGCTCTTTGTTGATAAGGTTATTGAGAAGGTTGTGGTGTTACAGCTGGATGACCATTTGACCAGCCACAGTATCTATGATTCTCTCCAGTCTGGATTTAGGAAAATACAAAGTACCGAGACAGCCCTTGTACTGAATGACCTCCCTAATAGCGAGAGATCAAAGGACCTATTTCATCTTGGTCCTTCTTGATCTCTGTAGCATTTGACACCATGGATCATGGTGTGCTGTTGGTTTGCTCTTGGCTTAAGCTATGGACATTCAAGATTGGTCCTGAGGTGGTTTCAATCATTCCTTGAAGGTAGGACTCAGATGGTGGTGTTTTTTTTCCTCAGCTCCATTCTCCCTATCCTGTGGGTGCTGCAAGGATCCATCTTGGTGCCCATGTTGCTTGCAGTGTATGTGCTGCCATTGGGAGCGAATGTTAGGCAGTATGGCTTGAGTTTTCACTGCTACACAGATGATATTGAGCGTACATGTCCTTTGTGCCTGGCCAGGATGATGCTGTCTCAGTCTTTGACAGTTGTCTTGCCAAGATCCAGGACTGGATGAATGTGAGCTGGCTGTGGTTGAACCCAGAAAAACTGAGGTGTTGATTGCGGATCCAGTTTGTCGTGAGGTGGGTGTGTTGGGCGGTCCTCCTTCAGGTTTACGGCTCAGAGGTGTCCAGTTAACCAACTCAGACCAGGTGCGGAACCACGGTGTTATTATTGATGACTAGCTTCTGCCAGAGAACAGGAAAAGAAGACCAAGAAGAAGGAGCTGCTGTTACAACTATACTTCTACTGGGAATAAAGAACTAGAACTTGACTAATAGGACCTTCAATTTGGGGTAAAAACAAAACAAAAAAGTTAGTGTGTTTGTCTGAGTTGGCTGAAGTGAATTGTTATCTGTACAGTTATCTAGGTGTTTGTCTCAGGTGGCTGAAGGGATTGTTATCTGTGCAATTAACTATGTGTAGAAAGAGCTATGAAGTAGGGGGTGGCTTAGTTAGAAGGAAGCCAGGTTAAAGCCAGATTTAAAACTGCTCTAGATAGCTTCTGCCAGAGAACAGGCAGAGAACACCAAGAAGAAGGAGCTGCTGTTATAAGTATACTTTTCACTGGGGCTATATTTCCTCTTCTCCCTCCACCCCTAAGCCAGTTCCACTTTTATAGGCACAGGATTTGACTGACAACAGGAACTCCTGTTTGGGAGCAGGAAGTGAGTGATCACAGAGCTACAAAAGATTCACTATCCTAGAAGGAAAAGTAGTCTCAGTCCCCCCTCAGCTGCTGGAGGGCTGACTCTGAGCAAGTACTGTAAGGAGACTACTGAGAAATATAGGAACTTCTTGTCTCAGAACAGGAAGTTCAGGAGCTTATAGGGCACAGAGGCAGTAAGTAAGTAGGGAGAAAAATAAAAAAAATAAACAGAGGAAAGAGTAAGTATTCCAAACAACAGTTAAGGGCCAGAAATAAGACATGATGGGAGTGGTGCAGTGCAGTGCAGTTGCTGTGGAGCAGCAGTCTACCAGGAGATGTTCTGGAGGATGTGGTGTTCTCCCATCTGCAGGCACCTCTGGGCTGAGGGAGGAGGTTGTTCATATCCAGGCTGAGTTGCGCCAGGATTTGGGACCTCTCTCCCACCCAGGGCCCACCAAGGCCACTGCCATTGTCTCAGAGGTTGCCAAGAAAGAGGAGCAGTTAGATCACAGTACGCCCAGGGAGGGTGAAGGTGGTGGAACAGATGCACATCCCTCCAGTTGTACTTTTCCACAATTCATATGCCATTCTGGTAAAGTGTGGTTCCTCTATGGAGGCACCCACAGTGGAGACCAAGGAGGATGCTGGGAACCTCCACAAAGGAGACCCACAGGAGTGTGGCATGGGATCCCACAGGTGAAGGAAACAACTCCTGGTGGGGACTCCATTGTTAGGGGGTAGAACTGAGGGAGGAAGGAGTGAGGGAGGTAAGGTGCCTGCCTGGTGCCATGGCTTGAGGGACAGGGAGTAGTGAATCCTCAGGATTGCTGGACCAGCTGCATGGGAGGGAGCTGGATGTCATTGTCCACCTAGGGACAAATGACCTGGCTAAGAAAGGGATCAGAGCAGTGCAGGAAGAGTTTGTGGAGTTGGAGAGGGGCCTTAGAAAAGTAGCATGCACAGTAACTTTCAGAGGTGCTGCCTGTCTATGGTATGGATGAGGCTAGTGCTCCACGCCATGGGATTCAACTCAGTGGTTGAAATACTGGTGCAGAGCTCAGGGTTTGACTTCTTTGGGGACTGGGGTCCACCTAGAGTGTTGCAGGGCCTATACGGGCATGATGGTCTGAATCTGTCCAGGGGAACCAGGATCCTAGGTGATATGTTTAAATGCTTCATTGGTAAGCATTTAAACTAGCCAAGAGGGAGTACTGGAAAGGAGCAGGGAAATACTAGCACTCCCCCAAAAATCAGGGTAGTAAGTGAGGTAAACACCAAGATAGAGATGTCAATAGGGAGAAGGGTGGGTAAATGGAGAAAATGACAAAGGCGATAAGGACAGGGATGGGGCAAAAGGGGTAAGGCCATCAAGAAATGGAGGGTAATGAGTACCATTGCCTGTAGTCTGGGCAACAAGCTCACTGAACGTATGGCCTTGATGGAAGAGGGATGCCTGGATATTGTAGCAGTCATAGAAACATGGTACACAGAGAACCATAACTGGATGTTAACATACCAGGGTACACCACTTACAGGAGAGACAGGGAGGGGGTAGAAGAGGGAGGAGAGCTCTCATGTAAGGGAAGGGAAAAAGCAATGGAACAAAAGAGTAAACAGGGAGGAAAGGAGGCACTGTGGGTCACCTAGAGACTGAAATGCACCACAATCCAGCACAGGATTGTATACAGACCCCATGTCAGGAAGAGGAAATGGACAAGGATGTAATAAAAGGCATCCTTAGGATGGCAGAGAAAGGAGATACTGTTGAGGGGGACCTGAATATGCCAGATGTTAACTGGAGCACCTTTGCTGCTGCCACATCCAAGAGTAGGGCCATTCTCGATGGCCTACAGGTGGCATGCCCTCAGATAGCTAGTTTTAGAACCCACTCATGAGGGAGCAAACTTAGACCCTCATACTCTCAAATGGGGACAGTGAGAAGATCTCAGATATAGAAGTGGTAGCCATCTGGGGAACAAGTGATCACCAAATAGTGTGGTTCATGATAAACTCAGCTGCAGAGTCAAGCCATACAAAAGTTAAGGTACTGGGCTTCAGGAGGGCTGACTTTGGCAAGATGGGAGAGTGCCTTAGATAAGCACTAGCAAACAGGCTAGAAGGAGGGTGGAGCAACGATGGGGAAACATCAAAATTGCCATCACAGAGGCAACAAGCCTTTGTGTGAAGCAAACAAACAAATGAAATGAGAGAAAAGCCACTATGGTTCTCAAAAGAGGTGAGGGAAGGTTAGGGAGCAAAATATAGCATTTAGGAAGTATAAGGAAACACAGAAAGAGCAGGACAGAGAACTGTACCAGTTAAAGCAGAAGGAAATAGGGAGAGAATAGCAAAGGCATAAACTCAGGAAAAGATAGCCAACTTAGTTAAGAAGGGAGATAAAACTTTGATAGGTACATTAGGGAGCATAGAAAGACAAAGAGAGGATAGTGAGGCTGAATAGAAAGGATGGTGGTGGGCAGAGAGGGACAGTGAAAAGCAGGGATACTGAACGGATACTTCTGCCTAGTATTCACAAAGGTGGAGGAGGGGAGGTGCCCTAATCCAATTAACAAAAAGCACTCTGGATGGGGGGGTCGATCCCAGTCCTTTCACAGAAGAAAGGGTTCTGAATGAACTCCTAAAACTGAAGGTGGACAAAGCAATGGGCCTGATGGAATTCAACCCAGAATTCTAAAAGAATTAAGGGGAGAACTAGTGACACCACTGACTACCCTTTTAAAAAATCATGGAGGATGGTGTAGTACCTGAGGACTGGAGGAAGGCAGATGTGATTCCCCTTCACAAAAGTGGGAGCAAGACAGAGGCAGGAAACTAAAGACCTGTCAGTTTGACCTCAGTGGTAGGGAAGTGATGGAATCACTTCTGAAGGAAAGAATTGTTGAGTACCTAGAGGTCCGTGGGGCTGGGACCCAAGGCAACATGGGTTCACAGTGGGAAGGTCATGTCAGATGAATCTAATTGATTTCTTTGACTGGGTGACCAAAGTAGTAGACCAGGGAGGAGCTGTGACATGGCCTACCTGCAGTGGTAGCACAGACATTGCAAGCTATTTCCAGATATTTTGCAAAATTTCTGAAGAGTTTCTCTCTGCTGCCTCTACTGTTTGAATGCAAAAAGGATCAGATATTTCTGGAAATATCACAGAAATTTCAGGACATAGCTTGCAGTGTCTGTCGCTACTACTGTAGATTTTAGCAAGGCATTTGACACAGTTCCACACAAAAGATTAATAATCAAATTAACCAGCCTGGGAGTGGGTCCCAGGGTGGTAGCCTTGGTAAAACATTGGCTGGACAACAGGACACAGAAGGTAATTGTAAATGGAGTACACGCTGAAGAAAGAGGGGTTACTAGTCGGGTACCGCAGGGTTCAGTACTGGACCGTCCTTTTAATGTCTTTATAATGACATTACAGAGGGACTGGAAGGAAAATATGCTTCTTTGCAGATAATACAAAGATCTGCAACAGGGTTGATACACAAGACGTGTGAAAAGGATGAGAAGGGAATTTGCAAGGTTGGAGGAATGGTCAAAAGTATGGCAGCTTGGATTCAATGCAAAGCAAAATAATGCACCTGGGAAACAAACAACCCTGGGAAGATTACACAATGGGGAGGGGGAGGTAGTAACAACAACAAAATGGAAAGGGACCTGGGAGTAATCATATCAGATTACAATAAGGTTAGCAAGCAACATGAGAAGGCAGTAGGAGGGCTAGGGGACACCTGAATGTGCAGGGAGAGGCATAACCAACAGAAAACTCGAGGTTGTTATCCCTCTGTACAGACAGTTGGTGAGACCCCATCTGGAGTACTGCGTCCAGTTCTGGAGACCCCTTTTCCGCAAGGACATACACAGGATGAGACAGTCCAGAGGAGGGCTACTAAAATGGTGCAGGGTCTGCAAGAGAAGCCACACGAGAAGACACTCAAAGGGCTTAATATGTATACCCTTGAGGAAAGGGGGGACATGATAGAAACTTTTAAGTGCCTCAGTGGAATCAACAAAGTCCAAGAGGGTAGCATCTTTCAGAAAAAGAGATGTGCAAGAACAGGGGACACAATTTGAAGAAGGGGGATGGCTCTAGGGCAATGTGAGTTAGTATTTTTCTCAGAGAAGGTGGTGGACACATGGAACAGCCTTCCTGAGAAGGTTGTGGGGTCTAAAACTGTGGGAGAATTCAAGAATGTATGAGACAGACATAAGGCAATTCTTGTAGGTGGTATGAAGAAATAGGCTGTTGGTTAACTAGGATCTGCAACTTATCCTGTAGGTAGCGAAATGGGTAGACTAGTTGGGCCAAGTGGTCCTTATCTGACATCAAAGTCTATGTTTCTATGACTGCTTGGCCCTAAAATCACAGGTCTCTGCAGTTGTCAAATCATTTTTACCATCTGAGGAATATCGCCCGGTAAAGCACCTGGTTCCTCCCGATGATCTTCCAACCTTGATCCACGCTTCGCTACCTCCTGCCTTGACTACTGCAGTGCCCTTTAACTAGGGCTACCGGGATTGATATATCTTCTGCTTTCAGCTAGTGCAGAATGCGGCAGCCAGGTTTTTGACTGGCACCTCTAGGACCAGTCATACAACTCCTGTGCTCAGAGGACTGCACTGGCTGCCGATACAGTGGCAGATTTCCTTCAAGGTTGCTTTGCTAACCTACAAGGCCCTACACGATCAGGGACCCAGTTACCTGAAAGAGCTCCTTCATCCCTACTGTCCTCACGCCCTTTCTGATCCAATCGATGAGGACTGCTAGAGACTCCCAAGGTTCATTTACAAACATCGGGGCAAGGCATTTAGCTTTGTTGGCCCTGACACTGTGGAATTCTTTACCTTGTCGTGTGAGATTGCCAGACCGGCCAAAGTTTTAAAGTTGGCTTGAAATTGTACCTTTTAGCCAGGCATTTGCTGAGTATTAAGTTGATACTGTATTTATTGATTTAGTTAACTCTAACCATTATTTGTGGTTTTACTGTACAGGTGCCTTGGTTTTGTTAAGGAGCATATTATAAATAAAGAAATTGATTGATTGATTGATTGAATCTACTCCTTTATGTTTTAACAAAATGTTGTGTAGTGTCCTTCTGTATCTGTATACTGTTTTTCTACACTTGCTCATAAGTCCCTTTTCAATAGGAATGAAGCTCCTTGACTTGGATGAATAGAGCTAATATATGCAAATCTCTCCCCAGATTTTTTTTTTCCATCTAGGATAGATGTGTCTGTTGGAGACACATAACATCCATTTTCATTTTCTTAATGTAGTTCAATACTTTTTTCTTTCTGTCAGATTGCTAAACCCATTAATTTTCCTTTATCTGCCTTCCTCATGATGCATAGTGACCAAGCAATAAAAGCAAACTAAATAAGAAAAAGATTGTTTTCACCATTTTTCCATCCATGTCATTCTCCACTCCCTTCCCTGCTTTGTACTTCAAATGGAAAAGTGTTAACCAAATTAGCCCTGTAACCCCTCATTCCCAAAGGAATGGTAAATTAGATAGTACTGTAGTACATAAAGTACTGTGCACTGATACACCTTGTTCCTGACCTGTACAAGATAGTGATATGCCCTAGAGGAAATATTCAGCACATACCTTCCTCTAGCATAGAAAATAAATATGAATAAACCCCAAAACATTTTGGCATAAGACACTAATATCTTGCAAAATCATGCTTTAGTCCATGTTGACATTGTCCACATCAAATACATCAGGTACCAAAATTTAAAGTGAAATGCCTTTCTGTCAGTAAATATGACCATCTATTATTTTCTTAAGGGATAATAACATCTTGATTAAGATCTTGATGAATGGAAATTTGATTCTCTTGTAATGCTCCTAGTATCTATTAAAGTAGGTCAGTACTATTCACTTTCTCTTCATGCTATAAATTGTTTTCTTCCAGTGCTTGTTATTGTACATTCATATTTATTTATTTAGTTTTGTTGTAAGTGCACTAGACAAATTCTGCTCATTTTCAGGCATGACTCAGGGAGGGGATGCAGATGAATGCCAACTGACCTTGAACCAGATTAAGCTGTTGGTGGTATTTTTTAGTGAATGGGGAGAAATTTGTCCTGGACATCGGAGAAATTCCCTCACTGTTTGGTAGGGGCACTGCTAATGATCACGATGTCAACAGTCAGCGGAGTCCTGAGACAAAGATGGACATGGATGAATCAGAGGGGTCTGTTCTCTGCTTCTGTCTTATCTGGAGCGCACTTTCTCAGTAATTTTGACTGGAGACCACAGTATTAGAAGTGGGTCCCCATGGTGAACTTTCTGGTAAGATAGCACAGGATGAGGCAGATGACTTATACCTCAAGTTGGAATGTTGACTGAAGACAGCTTTGGAAATTATTGTTAACCAAGAGGTGGTTCTGGCCAATGCCAGTTTTGTTACTGATATACAAGTTTCTGGCGTGGTTTCAGAGACAGCCTAGCGCATTGTGTTCCATGGAAATGGATGATGGGCCATAGATCTGCAGGCAGCATTGCAGCTAGAAGGGAAACTGGGAAAGGAATACATAATGACAGAGGCTGGGAGCCCGCA
Source organism: Neoceratodus forsteri (assembly GCA_016271365.2). Classification (NCBI taxonomy): domain Eukaryota; kingdom Metazoa; phylum Chordata; order Ceratodontiformes; family Ceratodontidae; genus Neoceratodus; species Neoceratodus forsteri. Next base: position 954,860,589 of record CM028134.1, read on the forward strand.
TATGCAGGTACATCTGTTACCTTTACTACATCTCCGGAAAGTCCCAGTCAGCTAAGGAGGGCATAGGTCTGATACTGTGAAGCTCACTGAGGGTGATGCTATAGTACTACAGGCCCTGATTTTGGATGTTTCTGACAGTTTGCAGAAAACAGGCCAGGAGGATGAGGATCCAGATGGCGGGAGTTAAAGGCCTGGAATGTCCCCTCCCAAATTATGATTCTAACTTGTCTTGTACTGGTGTGCCTATTGGTCAAGCATTGCTTGACGCTGGGTGAATTTGCCCTGAGGGAATCCAACCTTGATGTTTCCTACTAATAGAACACAGACTGCTCAATTAGACCTCCATGCTGTGGAGGACTCGCTTGTATTGTCTTCCTCATTGGATTTAACACACTACCCAGTGCTGCTTTTGGTGCAGCCCTCAACACTGCCAGGTGCCTCTATGCCTAGCATGTTCCTGTTATAACCCCTTGTTTGCCCTCAGGAGCTAAGACAGCCCCAGAAAATCAGTCTCTGACTACTGTGAGGCCTCCTTCATCTTTGAACCCCCTGCCCCAGGGCCCTCAGGACACTCCACTGGACAAAATCAGGGCTACCACAGCTCTTCCACTTGTGTTGGACCTGGAACCAGGACATACGCTGGTTTATTTCATGCCCCTCGAATTTGCTAAACAGATGAACTCTGTCCACCTGAAATACAGAGGTGGTCTGGAGATGTACCCTGATAGGATATATGTGGGGCATTTTTGATTTTGGACAGTATGGGCTTTTCTGCCACGGACTTGTATGTCTTAATACACATTGGGTGATTCTGTTTTTGATCTGAGTTTTAAAATTCCACAAGGTTTGGAAGCCTTTTGGCAGAAATACCAAGAGGTAAGCTTACTTTACTTTGGGTCACCATTCATTGCAATCCCTCTAAATAAACTTGTATTTTGGTCCATTACGGTTCTGTTCTAAAATGAAGGGGTGGCTATTGGTGACATCTTGTACTGGCTGAGACAGAAGTGCATTGTTTTAGGTGTTCTGGATCCAATTATGGATTCTGATTGAATTTGGACTGGGGATGGCAATCTGTGTCCGATTGCATAAGGCTTAATAGTTCTTGTTCAACACCTGCCTAGTTGCTTTTTTCCTCGGCAGGGACAGGGTGTTTATATTCTATGCTGGCAAGCTCAAATACTGTTTCCAGTGTGGGTCTTGTACCCATCTTAATAATGCTTGTGACAAAATAAAATGCTTTTTGTGGGGGTGTTGGACATACTGACATTGCTTGTCCTAATCCTTTGTTTTGTAATTTGTGGAAAGATACTCATCACACATATAAGAACTGTCCCTGGGATACTCACAATAACCCATCTGGGACTACTGATGATCAGGAAGATGTGGTCATGAGGGCTCAACATCAGCGGATATCATGCAACTCAGTTTGGACGTGGTTGCTACTGTTCCATCACCTCAAGGGGCTCCTCACCTAGTGACAGGAGGCCAGGAGGTTTTGATTCCACCTGCTAGTAGTTCTGAATCTTCATTGCATGTCAGTACTACCACCCCTCAGCAGGGTGTCATGCAAGAGGATCCTCATGATAATGTTGTCTGGATGGTGGACCAGGATGGTTCTGCCCTTCTAGTACTGATGCCAACTTGCCCTCCCAGTCTGTTGCACATCTTGCAGGCCCAAACTAATGAAGAGACATGCTCCCTCCCACAGATCCTGGATGGGAACAACAGTGAGGCAGACAATCCCATAGTGGCAGAGGGTCTAGGGTGGCCTTGAATGCACCAAGGCAAATGCCGAGCAGAGTAAGCACTAGGAATAAGCTCTCTGCACTAGCTAAAAGGAAACAATGCTCAGAATCTGATGAGGAATCAGATGCTTCTTCAACTGCATCATCACTACCTAAAGCAATGACTGACACAGAGGGGGTCTCTAGTGATTCTCGATCCTCCAGCCAGAGATGGTGTAACTGAAAACCACCAAAGACTTGAGTTACTTATGTCTTTCTAAACATTTTCACTCCTTATGCCGGTTGTGTCATTTTTCTGTGCATCATTAAATACTAAGGGCGGATTCACAAAGCTTCTGAAGGTGCAAAAACCTTCCCTAAGTCCCCAAAACTGCTGTAGCTTGGAAACTAAGGGAACTTGCACTGAGTGCTATTCAAAAACCCCTGCAGCTGCAGAAAACAACACTCAAGGACTGTGGGAAAAGTGCAGCTGCAGAAGTCCCTAAGAAAAAAGTGTGAGATAAGTAAGGCATAGCCCCAGAAAGGCTATTCACAACCAGATTTTTCTTCAGCTGTGGAAAATTTTACACACGGTGGAATGAGGTATAACTCTCCTCAGCAAACTGCAGTAGTTCCCCAGCAACTGGAATCAATTAAGGTGGAGGTGAGGCACAGGTAATAGCATCACAGATAGTATAACAGTAGCTGCTGTAACAGCAAGAAAAGCACACATTGCCATGATATGGCAACAGGCAACAACCACCAGACAAAGTGCAGCCCATGACAGAGCCCCACAGGCAGTAGAGCCTGGCTAGCCTGCAGCGAGTGCTACCCTGCAGGCAACAAGAACATCCCAGGAGGGGGACCAGCAGTAACAGTTGGGCACGGTGGCGCCATGGTATTACTGGTACCTGTGTTGCTGCAGTGGTCCCAGTTGTGGACTGCTTGTTGGTCTCTTTTGTGGGTGCTTTCAGCTTCATTCCCACGGCAGCCTTGTTACAGTCTGCTGTTTCAGCTAATTAAGTTCACCTGTTGCTATGCCTCCTAAGCTATTTCTGGAGCTGCGGATCCGCAGTTGCAGATTTTCAGCATGTGCACAATTTCTGCAGCTGCTGAAATTCCAAGACCTGGGATTTTATGTAAATTCCACACCTGCTCAATTTTCTTTGTGAATATCATTAACTGCATTTTCACAGTGCTGCAGACCTTTATCCCGCAGCTGCAGGATTTTTGACTTTATTTGTGAATCCTGCCCTAATAGTGTAAAAATCTTTAGAAAGAGGGTAGCTACCTTTTCCATACTTAGACATTTAGGAAAAACTGTGTATTTTACAAGACACCCGGCTGCACACCTTACAGGACATTACTAGTGCTTCCAGGGAGTGGTTTGGTCCCTTCCTTTGGTTCCAGGAGGAAGAACCATGCACGGGATGGATTTTCTGTTCACTGGGACAGACCTTTGTCATTTCTAGTCTTATAGATTTGATTCCTGGTCAGGTGCTTCTCCTTGATGTTAAACATCAGGGGAGGAATATTGTTTTATTAATATTTACTATCCTCAGACTAAATTTCTATGGATTGAATTGATGAAACAAATCAGGCCTTATATATTTATTACTAAATCAGTAATCCTGTGGGAGATTTCAATTGTGTTCTGTCCCTCCAAGATAAGACAGGGCTGACTCCCAAGCTATATAGTGATGCTAGTTTTTTGACTGATATGTATCAAACAGCCAGACTTACCGATAGTGCTGTGCATGGTAAGAAGCCACCAGATCACACCTTTTGAAAGGGATGGTTAACAACCCAAACATGTTTTTTCTTCTCATCCTCTTGGCTTATTTGTTCGGCTCACACTGTTTCTGTGGAAACTTCTGATCATGGGTTGTTATGTATTCGAGTGGGAGTAGCACTTAACAAACCTGAGTCCTATAACAATTGGAGGCCTGATACCTCTTTATTGGTTGACTTTTCAGCAGAATTGGATCTTATGGACCTTTTGAAACCTAGGAATTCCCTGTTGGATTTATATGATACTCCAGTGTTATGGTGGCAGGACACTAAAATGGAAATCCAGAAATTATTCCATCTTATCTCAACAATGATTAGATGGACAAAATATTTTTCCTACTTAGAATATCGTAGTCAGCTGCAAAGCCTCTTGACTCTAGCAGCTGACTCTACCCTTGATTACAGTACACAAATTTCTAAAATAAAAAGGATATGACCTCATTTCAGTATGAATGAGGCAGTTCCTTATTTATGTAACAAAAATTTGGAACTCAGGGCTCTGCTCAGCATACCAATCCTTATGATGGCTGTAGACATAGGGTGGAGTCAAGATATATGAAGTGTCTCACTACCCTTTGGGGCACTTGTTATCTTCAACAGAGAAATTCTCAAGGAAGTGGGTCATCACATGAAAGCCTTGTTCAGGCAAGTACTTTCCATGTCTTGCTATTTGCTGGATTTCTGGGAGGCTGGTTTATGCCACCTCTAATGGATGAGGTGGCTTTGGCAATTAATTCCTCAATATCCCAAGAGGAAGTATGCCAGGCAATCACTCATCTTTTGACTAATATGGCCCCAGATCTGGATGGGTTACCTGGAGAAGTTTATAAAAGACGATGGAGGTTCTCACTCCCCAGTTAACAGTAGTGTTTAATGCTATCCTTTCAGGTGAGTATACCTTACTGCCTGTTTTGGTTGACAGCCTTCTTATTTTCCTTTATAAGAAGGGATAGGAAGGATTTAAACAATTGATGAACCTATCAGTCTGCTTAGTGCTGATTGGAAAATTTTATGCAGAATTTTGCATCACCACCTTTCTTTGGCAGCGGTGGACTTTATTTCCCATCCCAGACCTGTAGGATTCCCTCTAGATCCATGCTAGATAATCTGAAATTACTCCAGGAAGTTTATGAGAATGACTACAAGGTTATGTTCTCAGCCTCAGTCAGCACTAAAAGTTTAACCTGGTCTCTCATGTTTAACTTTTTACTATTTTAATGCATTATGGTATCCCTCCTAAATGTATTACTTGGATCACACTTTCTATGATAAGGCTTCTATATGCCCTCTTGTGAATGGGATAAGAGGTAATTATGTTTCTATTAAAGAGGAGTACGACAGGGTGCGCTTGAGCCCCTGTTATACATCTTGTGATAGATCCCTTATTATGTAAACTTACTGCTGACAGGACAATTCTGTGTTTAACATCTCCATTGGGGACTACCTTTCCCAATATTTTAACATATGAGGACGATATTTGCATTTTGGTGGCCAACTCTGCCTCTGGCATGAATGCAGTGGACCTAGTTCAAAATGTCAACTTGCTGTGGAGCAAGGTTGAATAAGGACAAAGAGTCTGTATGGCCCTTTGGAAGGACCAATCCTTACTGACCTCTGCTATCCATGGGATACAAGGCTTTGTGAAACTATTAGGACTACTTTTCAGTGGAATAATCCGCCAAGGACAACTGGCTGATTTGTCGCCCAGGCTGATTTGAAAGTTCAAAGATGGAAATTGTTCCTTTGACTTGCACAAAAACATATTTTATGCTTAAACTTTTCTGATTCCCATATTCTTGACAGTAGCTCAGGTTTTCCATTGCCACTGTGATTGGAGTCCAGGTTGTATAGCCTGTGTTTCCAACTATTGTGGGGCAGCAGACATAATCCGGTCAAGCTTTCAGTCACCGATTGGCTAGTGGTGAAGGGGATTTATTAGGCCTAACCCAGTAGTTTTTTTTTTACATTTTTTCTTTACTCAAATATTTCCCTATTTTGTGGGGCAAACACACTTTGTGGAGCACCCCATTTCAACATAGATGTGCTTATCTTTTCAGAAATGGGCTGCACCACAGTGGGTGTGTTTCATGCCATTCCTCCTGGAACAGCTCTGTATTTGATTGATTTAAAGAAAAAAGAACTAAAGCAGTGACAGATCTCAGATTCTGATGTCTTAACCAATACTAGAAAAGATTTGAATAATATGATACTGTCCAAGCAGTTTTTGAAATCTCCTTGTCTTAGTTATCCACCAGGAATTTCTGAACTGCTTTTGTTGAGACAAATGACCAAATCTAGAGTCCCTCCAAAATGTGAAATACTTTATAGTTGTGTTGCCACCAACGATTGAATGTTAGGGAAATCACTTTCATAAAATGGTCTCAGAAAAATTTGTCCTAGAGAGGACTGTGATACTGTACAAGAAACCATGGCCCATTTGTTGTTTGAATGTACCTACATCAGGAACTTTTGGCATACTTTAACCAAATGTTGGGATTTCCACAACTTGCAGATATGACCTATAACATTCTTGTATTTGGACAGTTTCTGGTTACCTGGAAAATGTTTTATCCTGGAACATTACGTGTTCTTTCTAGCGGTGCTTAAAGGGCACTGCCAACTTGTTTTTCATCATATTATTTTTAGTCTGAATCCCACATTTTATGATTGTTTACCCTTTCTAAAATTCACTGATGTTGCTGTTTGTTTTGTCTGTCTCCTTGTTTAGTAGAACTGAAATGCATGGCAATGTATATTTATAAACAACCTTGTTTTGTTTACAATCCTGGTTTTGTTCTTGCTGCATAATTTCTGAGCATTGAAAACACACACAAACAGTGCAGTCACTCATACAAAAGAAGCCTCCTAAACTCCCACTACATCTTGAGGGGCTAGACTGTTTGTGGGTATTCCCAAGTCCAGGAAAGACGTGTTTGGACTTGCTCATGGGATGTAAACAAACCTATTTGGGTGTGATAACACCAGTATGGGCAGTCTGTTTTTCATTTTCTAAAGAAAATAAGAGTTAGAATCAAACTACCAGCTATCATAAGCAATCTTTACTGAATGTTGGCAGTTATAAAATATGTTTTTAAACTGGGGACACTTTGAGACCTAAGGGGTTGACAGTGCCCTTTAAATGTTCTATATGGCAGGTTAGATGCCAGTTTGCTTAGCAACAGAAAACTGTACCTTGGTGGGATTAATAGAGAAAGTTTCTAAGGAACTTAGAGGTATTTATGCTAATGAACATATGACTTTGCCGCTTCTAGTCATGACCACTTGGTGGAGACATATCCCTCTAAACTGACAAGGGACCCTGGATAGATAAATCTCAAAATCCCTTTAGTGTACTTAGTAGTCCATTTTATGCTTTTATGCCATTCTGATTTATTATCTTTGAGGAGCTTTTGGCATGGAAGTGTATTTTGGGTAATCGTCACAAAAGCCCTAATTGTATATCCACAGGAGGAGTAGAATGATTGGTCATATGTTGTTTTTTGGAGTCGTTTTTGTGTGCTTCTTCAATTACTAATTTCTGCTCTTTCAGTAAAAGAGGAGGTAGGGAAAGAACTAGTGGAAAAGGATGTGTCTACTATGGGGGTATTTTCAGTATGCAGTGAATACTGTCTGTGTTTTTTTCTGATTAGGTTTTTCCATGTCTGTCTCAAATATTTTTTTTTTTTTGCTGTTGGGTTATGCTTTCCTTTCTGGTTTTCTTTCATGTGACATTAACATGTATTATTCTGTTTGACCTTGCTCTATTGTTTACTTTGGATATTACAATAAAATAATTCCCTTACTCTTTGTGCCTAGTATTGTTAGATTAATATTTACATGCATAACGTTTATTTTATGGCAAACACACTGTAAACTACTGCTTCAGCAACTGGATCTTGACCCTTTACTGTCTTTCAAATATTAGAATGTGAATTGAAGTCCCAGTATGTATACGAGAAAATCATAGTACACAGATATGATGGAAGAAGAAATAGAAAAACATTGATTTCTTGTAATGTTTGATATAAAATAACCATTAATATTAACTAACCATGGCATCCTGATGAAGTGAAAACTCAGTATTAATAGACAGTTTGTGTACCTTGAAATATACAGTAATATGTCTTAATATCCTTGTATATATTCTTTTGTTTGATTATTTATGATGTTTCTTATAATAAAAAAAATTCCCTATTATGCCTGCAGGGGCCTTGCTTTCTGTGAGCAAGCCTTCCAAGATGGCCACTCGAAGTGGGAGCTGTGAGAGATGGATGTCCTAGAGCCAGGGGAGCAGGCCTCCTCCCTGCACTTGCTATATCAGAGGCTCAACATGATTCTGAAAACTTGCCAATCTTTGATGATCCAAATGAAGGTATAGAAGATATTGTTGTCTCAAGCAAGGATTTAACTGTCAATGCTACAACAAACAAGGAACTCTCCTGAATGAACAAATGTTGTCTAAAATCATTTCAGAAGGAAAAACAAGCCCTAAAAAGAAACAGCTTAAAGAAGATATTGACAAACTCAAAGCAGCGTGATCATCTGTCACTGGGCACAGCTCTGTTGTCAAACAGAATTCCTCAACTCATGATACAGACAAATTGGAAGAAACACAAAACCCTGCACACAAGGTAAAACTGATTCTTACTTTTTTTCTAAAATGGCTGGCAGCGGAAACACCTCAAATGGTGTGTGCCCAGGAAAGAGTCAGCGTGTAGCAAAAGGAAAAAAGTTATGTTGAATATAAAGAAAAGGTCTCTGTTTCCGAACAACTATTGTAAACCCCAACATAAATGCAGACAGCATCCCAGTTGCAATGCTAAGCGCAACTAAACAAAGTCCTGTGATGGGGGATGGCTCTAGGGCAATGTAAGGAAGTATTTTTTTTCACAGAGAGGCTGGTGGATGCATGGAACAGCCTTCCTGAGGAGGTTGTGGGGTTAAAACTGTGGGAGAATTCAAGAATGCATGGGACAGACATAAGGCAACTTTTGTGGGGGTAGGAAGAAATAGACTGTTGGTTAAATTGGATCTGCAGCTTATCCTAGGTAGGAAATGGGCAGACTAGGTAGGCAAGCAGTGCTTATCTGCCATCAAAATCTATGTTTCTATGTCTTACCAGGTAATCCCACAATGGTTACAGGTTTCTTGGATAACCAATTCCTTTTACAATCCAACAAGCAAAACCAAAGGGACTGCCAGTGTTCTCCTTCACCACAAGAGGCCTGGCAGGAAAAACTGCAACTAGGGATGATCTGAAACAAAAAGAGATGCTGTGACTTTGGCAAAAGAAACATTTCTGCTGATTTACCTGACCATCTAAGGATATTCCAAAACTGTCTCAGCTAACAAATGCAACATTAAATCAACCCCAATCTACCACCTCAGGTATTCAAGCTGCCTTTTCTGTGAACTCTGGACAAACAGACCCTTCTCACAATGGTCCCCTGAGAAAGAATTACTAGAAGCAGGCTCAAAAACAAAGCAAGGAAGTAGGATCTAAGGACTCTGCCCCACCCGCTTCCTGAAATGGTGCACCCAACAACTTCTAAAATCAAGACTCATCAGACAGGGCCAAGAAGAACCTAACAAGTAGAAACCGCTACTGTCAGAGCTGTTTAAAGAACAAAAGAGAGGCTGCCCCTGGAAGGCATGCCGTTGCATTAGATACAAAGGTGGACTTGAAATAAACCAGATAGACATTATGTAGAGAGAACCTCCTGAAAGAATATTTACATTTCACACCTAGAGAAGTATATGCTTTCATAAATAAATCTGGCAAAGATAATTATGATGTAGCTTTCATTCTCCTATGCATTAGAACTTTTGGGAAGAGATATAACCAAGTGAAATTCTCCCCATGTAGACCCTTTTCTTGTCATTCCCTTGACAAAATATTTAATTAAGTTTGTTACGGTTATGTTCAGGAATGATGGGGTCCATGCGAAGGACATTACTTACTGGCTAAATTAGAAATGCAAGGTCTTAGGTGCCCCTGAACCCATACTAGACTCAGAACTTTTCTGGACGGAGAGTTGGAAATATAAAGTGAAGCTGCGCCAGACAGAGGGTGGGCTAGAACACATCAAAATTTGTTTTGTTAGACAGGGATAGAGGTCTGCTTTTATTCAGGTCAACCATGGGCCTGTTACAAAGGCAGATTCAGGACACATTTGTTAAGCATGTGTGATAAATCCAGGTGCAACAACTGTGGGAAATAGGTCACATTAGTCTCTAATGTGCCAACCTTACTAAATGTGACCTATGTGAGGAGTCAAGGCATGTCTTTAGGTAGTGTCCTTGGGCAGCCAAGAACAAGGCTTCATGTATAAGTCCTGACCTACTTATTCAGCAGGCACAGGATGCAGCTGCTGCTCCAGGAAGGGCCCCTCAGGAATTCCCCATTCCCCTCACCCTCACCACCTTCTCAAGAAAACAAAAGAATGGTAACACAAGTTCCTTCTACTTTAAAGAAAATAAAAAGAAAACCCTGAAGTGAATGTGAGGAACCCTGAAACAAAATCACCTGACCGCTTGACCCCAGTATGATATTCAGAGCCCATCAGGAGAGCCAGAAGAGGAACATGACCAGGTCTCTCCCCATTGCAATTCCTCCATTACCAAAAAGGGCAACAAGACAATCCAACCCCCATCACTCCCAAAGAAGATCAGAAACTTGAAACTGATAACCCATAAGCCTCTCTCTCTACAAGCTGGGAGACTCTGATATGGATGTAGTAGAATCAAACTCCCAGGCTCCTTCCCAAGAAAATGCTACATGCAGTACTGATCATGTGGGGTACAGAAGGAAAAAAAAGAAAAAAAGGAAAAAGAACCCTAAATATGACTCCTGACAATCAAACACTCTTTCATCTAGGGTCCTTGAATATCCCATGGTATTATTAACTATGCCAAAAGACAGGCCACATTTCAATACATCCATGATCTAGGTGTAGATTTATGTGTATTACAAGAAACTTGGATGTACTCTATAGACCAGGCCCACCTTTTCCAGTCAGAATGGATATGGGGACTGTCCTACTGATCTTTTGGCACAGACAAACTGGGTGGCATAGGCATTCTTTTTATTTCCTTCACTTTCTCTTAAAACTTATTGACTTAATTCCTGGCAGGCTACTAATATTAGATGACTTATGGCATACTTCCCGTACAGAATTATTGTAGTATATGTGCCCAAACAAAGACGAACGAGTGGGCTGTTCTCCTCATTGCAACCATATTTAGTGTATTCTGGGAATATTCTATTGGGGAGATTTTAACAGTGATACCCCTGACCCAGGTAAAGCACAAAAGGAAAAAAAAACTTATTGTGATGAACATGCTTTACTAAAATGTATTATCTTGGCAGAGTTAGTAGATTGCAAAAAATTCAGGTAAAAGATCCAGAGTTTACCTACAAAAGAGGAAATTCATATCAGTGATAGACCATATTTACATTTCCCAAGGACTATTACTGCCTTCTCTAGAAATAATCACCATGGAATTTCCGACCACCTTCTCTTAAATCTGTCCTATTTTGATAATCATAACAGCAAACCTCCAAATAGGTGGAATTTAAATTCTTCGTGTCTCTCAGATCCAATTGTAAAAGGAAATGAAATTATTGTTACAAGCTAGATTATCAGTCTAATTTTTATATGACAATATTGGGGAATGTTGGAAGGTACAAAGAAGAACAAAGAACCAGGTTCTTGAAATATGGCAAAAACAATCCAATATCAAATTTTTAAATATTTACCATTATGGAGCCACCTTCAACATTTATATACCTCACCCACATTACTTGATTTGATTATTCTTCACAGATTGAACAAATGAAAGCACAAATGAAGGAATTCCAATATGATAGGGCCAAAACTATAAATACCATGCTGCCGTATGGTACACAAAAGTTCCCAACTGGAGACTCTATGGAAGCCTGTAAAAGTAGAAAGCTAGCCACAGAAAGCTAGCCACCAGATGCGATAGTCTTACAGGAAGCAGTGTGAATTTAGCAGAATCCATAGAAAATCAATTCAGTATAATCAAGGAACATATTCTTTCCCATGCTGCAGAATCCCCACCCTCAAAATAAGAAAAAGAAGCGTATTTTCAGGATTTACCTGACCCCAACCTCTCTGATGTGGGTAATGACTTAGTGTTACCCATTACTATTTCTGAAATAGAACAAGCCATTTGACTATTAAAATTAGGTACTTCACCAGGTCCTGATGGACTCCCTTATGAGCTATATAAGACTTTTCTGCCAGATATAGCATTATGCCTTAAAGGAGTATATTCATATTTTCTGAAATCCCAGAATTACCCTCTTTCTTTACAGCAGGCATAGTAACTCTTCTCTTTAAATCTGGTGATAGGCAACAAATAAAATCTGGAGGCCAATAACCATCCTTAATTCTGATTTTAAAACCTGTCGCAGATCTTAAAACAGCAGACTGAGACAAAAGGCAAAATACTAATATCCCCAACCCAGTTCTGTGGCATTCCTAAATGAAAATTCAGTAGCTCTAATGATTATTAGAGACATTATAGAAAACACCTTTTTTCAAAAGAAAATGGTTGCATTCTGTCCTTAGAACTATGTAAAGCGTTTGATAGGGTTCACCATCCTTTCTGTTCACATCCTTATAACACTATGATATCCCCAAGAATTTATTATATGGGTAAAGTTATTATACTCTACAGCATCAATTCAACCTTTAATAAAAGAACATTTCACCCATAGTATAAACACTTCAACTGGAGTAAGGCAGGGCTGCCTTTTAAGCCCCTTCTCTACATTTCTTCCCTAACCTTTTCTCAGGAAATTAGAATCCTGCACATCATGGGCGGAATCAGTGGCATACCCCTAGGGATACTGTAAAAGTGCAAGCTTATGCAGACGATATTTGTCTATTTTTTTGGACCATAAAGAAACACCCTTATTTTTAGAAGAAATGCACAATTTCACCAAGGTGTCAAATTCCAAACTGAACAAGCAGAAAAGTAAAGGACTGTTTATTGATCTGGAGTCTTCTTCACCAGCTCAGATAGAAGAGATCCAGATTTCTAATGACCCATATAAAATATTAGGAATAACCTTTGGGCACATAAACATTCCTAATGATAACTGGGAGACAGCTTTGAAAATGGCAGAAAACAAAGTGCAGAGATGGAAAATGGGAAGCTGTTAAGAATCAAAAGAACTCATGTAATAAAAAGGTTTCTCATCCCATGTATGCTTTACATTGCTATGATCTATCCCTCCCTGTAGTATTTGAAACACAGTTATGCAGTTGTTTCTTTCAAATGTTGTGGGGCAACAGACTGAACCCGATAAAAATATGTTATACTTATTTACAAAATCCCAAGGGGGGTAGGCATGATAGACCCAGTAGCATTCTTTCATATCCTATTCATTGCCCAATCTGTAAAAACTGAACTTAGTTCTATGGATTCCCTTCAGTACAACTCATTTCAAAATAACTTAGCAAGCTATATGAAAACTGGGTTGATACCCTCTCAAAATTACTCCTCTTTTATAGATTCCAGAATATTTCAAACCAACTACACAGAAAAGGTAAATAGTGCCTCATAAAAACCCAGATTGGTCAAAACTCTGGGAAACAACTTCATAATATAATAATTTCCAAAATATACCCAAAGAACCAGAGTTCAAAAATTGCTACCCAATCGGGTAGACTGGGGTAAAATGGGGTTCCTATTCGGTTTGTTCAGTGGGTTAAAGCACTGTATGCCTCTCCGTCAGCTAGAATTTGTGTAATGGCTACTATCCTCCTCTTTTCCCTTCACACAGGCACACGCCAGGGTGCCCACTTTCTCCTTTCCTGTTTAATTTATATTTAGAACTGCTTCTTAGGCAACTAAAAGCATGTTATCTTATAGAGGGTATCCGATTGGTGGACTGAACCCCAAAGTATCAGTTTATGCAGATGACATTCTACTTCACCTCTCCAACCCAGTTTCTTCTTTCAAGGCAGCTCTAGATATAATTCATACTTTGGACAATTCTCTAACTATAAAATAAATCTTAATAAAACAGAAATTTACCCATTAAATTATGTCATGCTCAGACATACCTTTATTTCTTTTGAGTGAAGTGGGCTCCCTGTTATATCAAATACCTGGAATTTACCTCACTACAGATCCAGCTCTCCTGAAAAACTCAATCTTATAGATCTCTGGACCACTATACAACAGGATCTTTCACATTGGAGATCTCTCCCAATTTCCCTCTGTGGCAGGATCAATATTATTAAAATGAATGTCCTCCCAGAGTGTTCTACCCTCTTATATGTTAAACATTTGTCCCTTAACCTTTTTAAACGGATACATACGGATATTCTTCTTTTATCTGGCTTGATAAAACTGCTTGGAGAGCATATCATAGATTATGCCTGCCTAAGGATCTGGGGGACTTTGCTTTTGATTTCCTATTATATTACTGGGCAAGTCATCTTTATAAATGTGGTAAATGGCTCTCCTTATCAATGGAGCAACAACTGTCTGAGTACATACCAATTTGATTGCAAGTTGAATCTACTCTATTTACTAATAATAGATTGGACCCTATGAACATAGCCTACGCCCCAGCAAACGTTCTCCCATTGGCTCCTATGCAAATCCCTCAATTGGAACATTGCTCAGAGTTCTTTCCCAGCTAGGCAACAACAACAAATTAAATCCCCTAAGAATTTCTCTCAGTCCATTTTCCATAATCCAAATATCAAGACAGGGAAGCATTCATTCCAACAACCTGGTTAAAGATACCAGAAAGTTCTCAAATTTCAGATTTCTATTCCAATATCTCCATGCTTACCTCCCAAGAGATAATTCATAAATTTAGTCTTTCTTCATGGTCATATTTCAAGGTATATAAGCTATGACATGTGTAAACTAAGTTATTTGGTCAAGAGCTAAAACCCTCCAGGTTTGGTGAAATTTACACCAAATTTCAGGCCCATCCCACCAATCCCATGGAATCTCTATAATATATAAAGTCTTACTCACCTTCCGGAACCCCTTCCCCAAAAGGATCAATAGTGTGGGACAGTCTTATACCAGACAGAGACCTTAACTGGCCACTTCTCTGAAAAGCATCTATACCTATATTTCTCAGGACAGGTATAGGCTAATCCAATACAAAATCCTAAACAATATGTATTACACACCGTGAAACTAGTAAAGATGGGCCATATCAACAGCTCATTATGTACCAGATGTAATCTGGAAGTGGGCTCTTTAATACATATCTTTTGGACATGTGTGAAAGTAGGACACAAATCGAGAACAATCTAGAGCCACTCTTAGGTTTGCAAGGTCTGTTTACCCTGGAAATCTGTATCACTGGGGATTTTATGAAAATTCAAGTCAAAGTAAGAAGGTATCATATGGCTTTAATATCACTAGTGGTTAAGAAATTGGTTTTAAAGCATTGGATGGACCAAGCAGCCATCACCTATTCAGAGTGGCTACACGAGCTGTCCTTTTCTCTTAGAGCAGAACCGTTAATTGCCAGTGTTAAACATCAGGTCCCTGCTTATCACAAAAGTGGGGAAATTGCAAGCTTTAATTATGGGACAGTTGAATCCTTGTTTTTCGCATGCCTCTTGACAAATTCTTATAGTTGTTTGATTTCTGTTCATAATTACGATCAATTTACTATTAAACTATGTTGCAGTTGTAATATTCAACGTACAATATAGCCTCACGGGGGGATAGGTGCTGGGTGGGCTGGCTTTGTGTAGATGTTTGGGCGGAGGTTTTAAGGTGGTAAGGTGTAGTAAATTTTTGATTTATCCCACTATCACATTATTGTAAACAGTCACAGTAATTTTTTTATTCTTGTTTGTACTTTTGTTATGTGTGTGTACCTTTATAAAATGAATAAAATATATTTGATTTAAAAAATTGCTCCCCAGATTTAGGGGAGGGTCCTGAAATGTTTAAAACTGCAAGAATCCCTGTCCATATGTGGGAATTTCTTTGCTTTCTATATATGGCAAATTAAACATTAGAGAAAACTGCAAACATAAGGTTGTAGAAGAAAGAAACTGCTCATTTACAGCCTGCATACCACAAGAGGAAACAATGTCTCATTTTTATTTTTGGTTCATATGCGAAACCACTATGGGGCTATCTAGCAAAAAAATGACTCAAAAAGTTTTAGATAGTTAAAAGGCTTTGACATTTTTTATTTATTGAAATGTTTTACCAGAAGAGCACACTGAACAACAAGTTACTCATCTCATGGTGTGATCCGGGGAGGGGTTACATAGGGTTGTGAGGGATGATCAGTTACAATAGTATGTGGGTAGTACAAACAATACAACATTGTAAGATTATACAATGGTTGGAACAAAAGGCATTGTACAATAAACAGTAGTGGAGCATTGGGTAAATTACAATACATGTCCAAAATCATACAAAAGAACATATAAATGTACAAAACAGTAATAATGTTACAAGACCAATTATAGTGCATGAGTGAACCAGGAGCAGGCTCATGGTAGTATGCAAGTGCTGTTGGAGTAAAGAGGATGGGGTACATTGTGCACATGGGTGGCCCAGAAATGCAGATGGAAAAGAGAGGGGAGAGGCAAGAACTGAATATTAGGAGAAGGGATGCCATTTCCTGATTCTCCTTCAGGATGTTGAGAACCCTGCCTGGGGGGGTCAGAGTAGGAAGGCAGAAACTGGGGATAGGTATTAAGGAGGGTTAAACCAGGAACAGCTTAGGTAGAGGTATTGTGTAGGGCAGAAGTAAGGAGTAGCTGGAAGAGGAGTGTCATATTTCAGGGGAGGGAATTCCAGATTTTAGAGAAGCATTGGTGAAACCAATCTGACTGATGAGGGTGGAGCGATGAGGGACTGTCAATATATGGGAGTCATTAGATCTGAGAGAGTGGGTGGAGGGAGATGGAGGGAGAGAGAGAGAGAGAGAGAGGATGAAAGATTGAGGGGAGCACTCCAAACCAGAATTTGGAGGTTAGTTTGGCACAGTGTGAAATGGGTCTGTGAGACAGTCAAAGGAAGGTTAGAGAGCTAAGAATTCACAGTGGTGGAGCGGAATGAGAGTCAAGAGCCAAGGGCAGAAGAAGTTAAAGAGAGTGTCCAACTTGGTCAGGAAGATTTGGGAGCAGCACCATAGACTAGTCACAGTAGTCAAAGATGTGGAGTATCATCTTCTGACAATTTCACACCTTGCAGTCAGCGGGATGCAACTACAATTCCTGTACAGAGCACCAAGCATGGGGCACAGTTTCTTCAGGATAGCATTGATATGCACAGAGAAGTTGAGGTGCTGGTCCAGCCAAATCCCCAGATATCTAAATGAGGAGGTATCCTCCAGGATGGTCCCATCAAGGGTGTGGAAGATGGGTATGGCCAGAAGCCTAGAGAGTCTGTGCCAGGTGCCAAAGGTTATTGAGACTGTCTCTTGGTGTTTAGATAAAACTGGTGAGAAGCAAACCAGAGCTGAACTTGGATGAAGTCATGCTGTAAGCTGGTTGACACAGCAGCAGGGTTTTGCCAGAACTGTGTAAAACAGTATCATCAGCATATATGTGGATAGATGAGGATAAGCAGGCTGTGGGAAGATCATTTAGGAAAATGGAGAAGCATAGAGGACCAAGCTCTGAGCCCTGAGGGACACCAGTGTTGATGGGGAGTGGAGAGGAGATGGAATCAAGGATTCTCACCAATTGGGTTCTGCCAGTGAGGTAGTATTTAAACCAGTTGGTGGCTGATGGAGCAAGACCAGCTGAGGAGAGGGAATCAAGAAGCAGGAGATGGGAAACAGTGTTGAAAGCTTTGGTTAGGTTGACAAAGATGGTGAGTGATTAGGCCATCATCCATCCCTGAAAGGATGGAGTCAGTAAGCCTGTGGAGGGAGGTAGTTGTTGAGTGGTTCTTCCTAAACCAGATTGGAAGGGAGGAAGAAGGAGGAGTCGGAGAGGAAAGGTGATAGTTGAGGGAGAACTACATGTTCTTGAAGTTTGGCAAAGGTAGTAAGGAGGAAATGGGACTATAGTTGCCAGAAGTGGATGTGTCACCACCCTTGGGAAGAGGAAGGACTACAGTGTGTTTCCAGGATGAGGGTACTTGGCAGAAATAAAGGAGAGGTTAAGGATTAGGAGATAGGATAAGCAATTGCAGTAGCAGAAAGGTAGAGAAGTTTAGGATTGAGCTCATCTGGTGAGGAGCCTTTAGAGGGGTTGAGGATAGGAGGGCACCAAGAGCTTCATCAGAGGAGCTAGCAGAAAAGGAAAAGGGGTAGAGGTAGGCACTGGCTGAGGTGAAGGACTGAAGTTAGTAGGTAGCAAGGGAGAGGGAATTTAGAAAAGACGTGGTGCACAAGGTGTAGTAGGAATTAAATTCATTGGCCACAGAGCCAGGGTTGGAAACTAGGGAGTTATTTATTTTAAGAACTGGAGGGAGGGTGAAAGGGGAGAGAATAGGCATGAACTACCTCCAGAATTTAGATGGAGAGTTAATGTTAGTCAGGAATGAGGAGTTGAAATAATCGGACTTAGCCAGTCTAGTAACTTTAGTACATGAACTGCATACCATTCTGTACTTGGTATAGTCATTTGTATGTTTAGTAGATTTGTGTTTTCTCCAAACTCAGTCACGCCCCCGGCAGGCCAGTACTAGGGTGATGTAGGGAGTGGAAGCCCATGGACTCTGGTCCTTCTGAAAGGAGCAAAGGTATTCCAAGGGCAATGAATTTATGCTTAAAATGGTTAAGGGTTGGTCAACAGAAATGTAATGAGAGGGGGCCTGGTCAGTGGAAACAAGTGCAGAGCTGAACGGGGTAAGGTCTAAGGATTTAAAGGTCCAGAGCTGTCTGATTTTAGGGGAGGTTTGGGGTGATGGACCTTATGTACAATGAAAATGGGGTTGTGATCAATAAGGGCATCAGGAGGAGACCAGATTTAATGATATGGTGTGGGTGGATTGTGAGTGCCCAGTCACAGGATGTGGTTTTGTGTTTTGGGATTAGGGTGTGGGCTCAAGTATAAGTTGAATGAGGTTGAGAGCAGGACGTTATTGTGTAGCTTGTTTAACTTGGGAGACAAACAATTTAGATTCATGTCACCCATTATGAACAGTTCACTAGATTGCAAGAAGGAGGTGATGTTGGCTAAGAGTTCAATAGTGACCGAGGGTTGAATGCTTGGTGGCAATAGATGCCATCCCCAAAGATTGGAATTGAGAAAAGAAGGAAGGGTAATACTACAGTGACAAGGGCTTCATAGGTAGCTGGGATGGAGGTAGATAGGGAGGTAGTAAACTGCAGTGGGGACAGATACAGGGCCACTCTCTGTGACCCGATCAATCTTGCCTGGAGAGGAATACCCAGGACAGCAATGGCATTGTCAGGGTTGCTTTTTGAGCCATTTCTCGGAATAATTAGGACGTCAGGAGTGTGTGAAATCTAAGGGTTTGCAGGAGGTCAATTTAGGTAGCAGGCTGCAGATATTCAGGTGGAGGAGCTCAAACCCATTAGGAAGGGTTGTAGTGGAGTGGGTTTAGAAGACATGTTGTTTGGGTAAGGAGCCAGGTAGGAGAAGAAATAGGGCCAGGGCTGGGGTGGATGCTCCCAGATGAAAGAAGGAAGAGGGCAAGGATTAAATAGTAAAGTTTTGACTTTTGTAATTAGAGTAGGAAATATAGGAGGGAGGGAGGAGGGAAGAGGAAGGGAGGAGGTGGAAAGAAGAAGATAAGGAAACAAAGAAAAGCAAAGTGATTAGGAAGAGAAAACAGAGAGGCTGGAGGGTAGAAGGGAAATTGGGGTCTGTTTACAAAAGGAGCTGTCGGGTGATTGACAGGATAAAGGCTGTATCTGGAAGGGAAGGGGAGAGAAGTTGCAATAGTGTACAGCCGGGAGACTGGGATAAAGGTAAGAACTGGGAATGGTGTGAGTAGGAGGGAGATGGAAACCATTCTGGTGGGTAGTAGAGGCTTTGTATAGACTTACAGATTCAGATCACACCACTGAATGTTAGGACATAGATAATTTGCATCAGGTATGACTGAATCAGGACTAGAAGTGTTAGGGTAGAGCAGTGGGAAGAGGATTGCTACATGCATGTTTTGTTGCCTCTAGGGCTTTACAGTATTATTTGCAAATAGAAAAGCAGACAAAAAAATCAACAATTTGCAGCATGGAGCTAAAACATAGCCAGAGAGATTAGAAATGCAGAATCAGTCTTAAATTTTAAAATAAAAGTGCAGAAATTACCATCAGCAATCTAATACACAATGTAGTCACTGTTCAACTTAAAATTAGTTCTGAAAATCAATGCTACAGTCCCTTTAAGGAAACCCTAGTGGTAGGATCACCATAAATAATACAAACAAATCACTGACAGGCCAGTGCAGGTTATGCAAATACTGCTCGGCACTGAACAGCTCACAGAAATGTGCAACTGAGTGAATTGCCAAGCACAAAGATCAGGACTCATCATGCAGCTGCTAAATGAAAAATGTCAAAGATCAGTGTTTCTCTGCAGTCTTATGTCTTAGTCCAATGATTTCAGCACTTGCTCCAGCGTTAGGCAGGAAACTGTCTGGAACCATTCGGGTCCCACTGGGAGGAAAGCTCCAGAACCTACTTTCCCTTGTTCTGGGTCCAGGACAAGTTTACGGAGTTCCCTGAAACAATTTGCAGGTGGCAGCCACCGAGAAGGCATATGCATAGTGTTGGAAATGTGGAGCCCCCACCCCCATTCCATTGAGCTTGAAGTTTGGCTCTATATCGAGAGTTTTATTCTCCCACAGGAAGGCCCTCATTAAGTTGTCCAATTTTGGAACCATT
Source organism: Neoceratodus forsteri (assembly GCA_016271365.2). NCBI lineage: Eukaryota > Metazoa > Chordata > Ceratodontiformes > Ceratodontidae > Neoceratodus > Neoceratodus forsteri. The sequence goes on from CM028134.1 coordinate 954,880,950, forward strand.
TCTTCGGGATCTCTAGTTGGTAGGTGGATAGCACATAGAAAACCCTTGGGGCAATTATCATTTTGATTGCTGCCACCTTCCTGGTAGGAAAGGTTCAACTGTTTCCATCTTTGAGATTCCTCCTTAAGGCTAGTGACTAGTGGAGAGAAATTAACCTCTGGCAGGAAGACTCATCATCATTGACCCTAATGCCCAAATACTTAATACCCACCTTAGCACTAGCTAAGTCCACTTTCTAAATATCTTCAGAGGTAAGCTGTGTATTTAAAGGGAGGACTTCTGTTTTACCTTGGTTGACCCTTAGGCCTGAGATGTCTGAGAAGGACTGCAGTATTCCACAATATGCTTCGTGACTGGCAAGAAAGTAATCAGTTAAATGAGGCAATCATCAGTATACAGCATTGCATGGTACCTAATCGCTCTATAACAATACCACTAATTTTGGTTGCACCCTCACTGCACTAGCCAGGGCTTCTATGACTAGCACAAACAGCATTGGGACAGTGGGCACCCATGTCTAGTACCCCTGTGAAGTTTGATTGGACCTGAGATAATATTGTTCAACAATCTGGCTGTGGGGAAGTGTAGAGAGTTTTAACCTAGACCCTAGAGACACTAAAAAGTTGTAATACTGAAGCATCACATGAAGGAAGTCCCACTTACTGAATCAAAGGCCTTTTGAAATCTACCGAGATGGCTGCAGTGGGAGGGGACTTGCCCTGCCCTTTGGATTAGGAAAACCAGAGATCTAAGGTGGTCAGCACTGTCACGGCCCTTCACGAAGCTTACTTGGGAGGTGTGGATCAAGCAGAGGGAGGACTTTTCCAGCCGGTCTGCTAACACCTTTGCAAGGATTTTGGTGTCTGCATTAATGAGCAAATGAGCCTATAGCATGCTGGAAGAGTAGGGTCTTCTCCTTTGGTAGGACTGTGATAATCGCCCTCTAAGGGTAGCAGGAGTACCTCTTGTAGAGCCTCTTATAACATGTCCCTAAGGGGTGGGATATGGTCTCCTGTATTATCTTGTAAAAGTCAGCTGAGTAGCCATTCTCCCTGGGGCTTCCTAGAAGCCATCATACTAATTGCCTCCTGATTTCATGCTCTCTATAGGCCCCTCCAGCTGTCCTCTCTGGGCATTTGTAAGCTTGGGAAGCTTCATGCCTTCCATAAATTTGTCAAACTTGGTCTTGCCTAAGTAATCTGAGAGCAGTATAGGTAGTTTTAGAAGGATAGCATGATTTGGTTATGGCTTCAGGTTTACTGTGCTTTTCCCTCGTTGTTTTGCAGTTGTGCTATATGCCTGTTGGCCTGTTGTTTTAAGTCTGTTTGCTAGCAATTTCCCAGTTTTTCCCCACCGTCCAATATTTATGTTTCAGTCATTAGAGCTGAAGTTCTGCCTTACGTGAGGCTAACGTATTCAGTTTCATTCTCAGGACCAGAAGGTCATGCAACAACTCTGGATTGTGAAGACTTTTGGGGTCTCTTATACAGATTTTCCTTCTCGTTCAGTATCTTTTCCAAATCCCTAGTCTCTTTTTCCTCTGTTTCTTGTGGTGGGAGGCATAGCTTATAATGCAGTCTCTCATCGTGGCTTTGAAAGCCTCCCATATGGCAGCTGCTGAGGCAGACCTCTGTGGGTTGTCAGAGAAATAAGTTTTACATCCCCATTATGTCATTCCTTAAATTCTGTCTCCTGTAACAGTAGGGATCTAGCCTCCAACTCACTGACCTAGAGCAGGGGTGGAAGGTCCCCAGGAGAGTGTCAATGGGGCATGGTCTGATATGTACAGGTGGGCTATTGGACATCCAGGATCTTGCTCGAAATGTTTGTGGAAGTGAACCAATAGTCAATCCTACTGGCAACTTGTTTGGCTTCGGAGAAGTATGTGTAATCCCTCCCATCTGGGTGAGCTTTCCTCCAAATGTCCTGCAATTTGTACAGAGTGAGATGTCTTTAGAGCCCTGATGGATCGGATATGGCTAGGCTTAGAATTTGACCTGTCCATAAGGGAGTCCCTCATCAGGTTGAAGTCCTCCCAGCATGATGTCCACCTCCCCACTGCCAACTCCATTAGTTCTTGTGATAGTTTATGAAACAACTCCATGGAGTCCCTCGTTCAGGACATATAGATTTGCTAGTAAATGTCTCCCATGGGGGTATTAACCCTGGCTAGAACCCATCTACCTTCCTTGTCTGCTCTTTGTTCCTGCACCTTCCATTTTAGTTTTTGTGGCATAATATAGATACCCCACCTCTGGTATTACTGGCACTATGGACCTCCCAACCCACCCATTCCTGCACCAGTTTTTGAGCTTCAGTATGATTCAGTTTAGTTTCCTGCAAAAAGGCTAGTTGAGATCTCAGGATTTTAGTCTGACTAGGACTTTCTTTAATAGGCAAGTTCAGACCCCTCACATTCCAGGAGGTGGCCATCACCATATCTTTACCTGACATAATACAGTTTTGCTAATAACTCTTGAGCCCATAGCCAGAGCAAAAATGTTGTATCCTGTGTGCAGAAAACTGTCACTAGAATTCTCCCCTAGAATGCAAACCGATTTGCCCCCACTGCCAAACCCTATGTGACCCACTAACCATACCGTAAGCTGACATTCTAACTTCTATGACTCCTTTTCCTACCTACCAGTTCCTTGTCACCTGTGCCATACCTTTGCCTAAGATGGTCCCCCAAACAACCTGGTCACTAATGATATAAGTAGCCCATGGTTGGGAGAAACTCTCCGGAGTATAGAGCTTGGTACCTTACCAGGAACCGTCAACTTGTCCTCCATCTGAGACAGTAACAAATACATTTATTTAATATTGAACAGGACCCTGCAGATCCCCTATTTCATTTGCTAATGCAGGGACATACAATTTGTATAGCAACATATATTAAGCCAAACTAATTCTCATGTATTGAGAAAACATATGACAGAATAAAACAGTGAATACTTAGGTACAAACAATCCCCACTAAAAACATAGTGGGAATGCCCTCCATATCGCAAAACAATCCCTTTAAGTGCTTGAAAGTCTTGGCTATCCCCCACTCTCCCAGCCACAGATAATAACTAGGCAGCAGCCTTCTGCCTGGGGGCTGCAGACACCTTATTGGTTACCTTATTCCTTGCCATGGGGCTAGCCAAGCTGCAAAATCCAAATTATTATTAAAACTTTAATAGCAGGTCCCTGAGGTGCGTGTGAGTAAGGTGCAGTCCCCAACTCATGCTGTAGTATGTTGCAACAATGCGACAGCTGCTGAGCTGGAGACAGCTGTATCACCACAAGCAACCCCACCTAAGCAGGAGGGTGAAGACCTGTAATGAGAACATGTTAAGCAGGGAACAACATTAACAAGTGTGTTCAAACTTTTACCATTAATAACCAGTTGTTATAGAGTGACAAATCCACCGCAGACTGCAACTGGTCACTCAGTAGAGAAAAGCATGGCGTGCTCAAGGTAGGGCTTCTGAGCTTGTATCTTACTGTGGAGAACTGAGCCTGTGGAAGCACCCTCAATGCCAGTGAGTCTCGAACAGTGTGAGGCTATGTCTCCAGAGGAGAGAGAAAGTACTCCCCACCATGGGTGTTAGAGAGCCTGAAAACTGAGCGGGATAGGAATAGCCAACCCTACCGTTCAAACTGGTGGTTGATTTTCATCCAGTGCCTCCCCTCCACATGCAGCCCAGTCCTTGCAAGGGGGCCTAGTCTGTGAGCAAGCTTTGGTGCATGAGATCTTCAGGTGTCAGACTTTCAGGTCCCCATTAGATCCAGGGCCATTGGCACAAGATCTCTCAAGGGCGCATATCTGTTAGAGACCTTGACTGGTGTAACTGATGGGAAATCATGCTGTCATCTGAAAGTGTTTGCAGCATCTGGTGGCTCCTGGATCTATTTCTCTTGGGCATAGGCTTTTTACTTGGAGTGTCCTTCCAGGCTTTCTTGAACGGCCCTCTGGACTTTCTGCCATTTCTCTCCTGGCTCAGCTTCCTTCTACACTGTGTCAGACTTTAGTTCCATGGGTGCAGGTGAGACCTCCTGTTCTGCTATGCTGTGTCATGTGACAGTTGCAGGGGTTGATTCAGAACTCTGTCTAGTGACTGTATAGTTAGCAGAAATTGCTCCACCTCCCAAGGTTGTAGAACATATGAAAACACCATTGTACTGAACTCTTAAGAAAGCTGGGTACCTCAGCGTAGTGGCAATGCCCATTTTGCTGAGCTGTTGTTTCACTCCCACGTAAGCTCTTCTCTGCCTTGCAAGCTCCTGTGAGTATTCCTGGTAGAGCTGAATTGAGCACCCCTGCCATGCCACAGTTTGATTTCTCTGGCCAGATCAAAGATATTGCTCCTTCACTGGGTATCTTAAAATTTGCACAATATGGGCCGAGGGCCTCACCTTATTTAGGTTTGGAGACAAGAACGATGGGCCTGTTTGAGTTCTGGGGCACCGTGTTCCAATTTTAGCATCGCTGGCAGTGCATCTTCAAGAAAGGAGATCATGTCCTTGCCTTCCATGCCTTCTGGAATGCCCACAATTTTGATATTCTGCCTCTGAGACCTATTTTCCATGTCGTCCACTTTGGTTAATAAGTAATGGGTCTGCCCATGGTGTTCTCTGAGGTATCCATCATACTGGGAGAGTTGCTCAGCCTGCTGTTTCGTTGCTTTTTCAGAGCCCTCCACTCAAGAACTAACAGCCACAAGTCCTCATTTATTTTTGAGGATGACAGTTTTAATTCAGCAGTATCTTGCAGGACTTTGCTAAGCATCGCCATCATGTTAGCGATATCTTGAGCCATGCTGTTGGAGGAGCTTGATGTGGCCATCACCCCCTCTGCCTTCTTCTTAGTGCTGTCCATTTCTCATGCCTCAGGGTGGGTGCTGTGAAGACTGGGTGGTGCTGCAATCACAGCTTACAGAATGTGGGCACCACCAAAGATGCCATCCCTCTTAACACGATGCAGGATCATGATACTGTGACTGATGTTTTGGAAATGGCCTGCTTTGAAGCACCAATATTCTGGTAAGCGGTGCTTAGTTCACTCAAGCAGGCGTAATGGTTGGACCCATTGATGGGCGCTTAGGGTTCACAGGATATCTCAAGCATAAATTAGTTTACCACCATGTTGGCTGCCAGGCTCCGCCCCTAACACTCATAGTTATAGAGTAATACAGAGTTGTCCCGAAAATACTAAGGATAAGTACTATATTTGTAAACATGTTAATACTTTATGTTGATGTGATTATTGTTTGCATTTAGTTCATGTTGTGATTACTAAAATACCCTACTCTTTCTGAGAAGTGCCATGGGATCTTTAACATCCACCTGAACAGGCAGATAGCACCTCAGTTTAATGTGTCATCCAAAAGACGGCACTTCAGAAGTGCAGCACCTCCAAGACTACAGTATCGGGATTAAATCCAAGTGCCTGATGTAGGAATAGAACCCACAGCCTTCTGATTTCCCAGCTTCAGAGGTGAGTGTGCTACTTGCTGAGCCATTGACACTGCATATTTACTTTATCTGTTTCAGAGCAGATTTCATTCTTGTTATTCCTTTGCTATTTCTTTCACTGTCATTTGGTTTATTTTCTGTTTCTCATGCATTGTTATCCATTTGTCCCAAGGCTACTGTAGTCCATTGAGTATGCCTTGATCATCTGTTTATTTCAGATATTCCAATGATCTCATATACAAAGATATCTCTGGACTCTGGTGTATCACATAATCTGTATTTTCCTGTTAAAAATATTTAAAGTATTTGGCATCACATGTTGAGATTTAATGTGATTTTCCCATAACAATGATTTCAATGATTACAAATTTTTCTTTTTATACAACTTAGGGCCCGAGTCAGGGAAGATCAATATTTGCTTTCATTTAAAGACAAGAACCTCTGTGCAAACACTGAAGTGGGTTACCTTAAGGGCACGGTTGGGAAGCCAAGTTTCAAGAAAATACAAAATCACACAAGCCCCTACAATGAAAAGCATCATGGGCTGCATATGCAAATCACCACAGAATGTTATGCTGGTTCAACTTTAAGCAGAATTGCATGGTGCCGAAAGGCCCTCTCATACAGTTTGCAAGAGGGTGCTAACAGAAGACATAGACTGCGTGTTTCGTCTACTAGGACTCATTGAGTATGCCTCATCTGTTTGACACCCCAGTGGAATGAACCAGCTACCGTAAGACAGTGTGACTTGGTTATGTTGTGGTGAACCCATTAAAATAAAAACTATTTAAAGACAAAGAACCTCTGTGCAAACACTGTGGTAAGGGTTACCCTAAAGGGCATTTGGCTGGAAGCCAAGTTTCAAGAAAATACAAAATCACACAAGCCCTCACAATGAAAAGCATCATGGGCTGCATATGCAAATCACCACAGAATGTTATGCTGGTTCAACTTTAAGCAGAATTGCATGGGTGCAGAAAGGCCTCTCACACAGTTTGCAAAGGGGCTAACAGATGACATAGACACAATGTCACAGCCAGACTTATTAGGTCCATTCATTTCACAGACTCACCCATACTTTTTGAAAAATGTTAAACAAGCAGTAGCTGGCAATCATAAAAGAACATCATTAAGAGATCTGCACAGTAACAAGCAAAAACAATGTGCACTGCCAACTTATCTGTGTTGGTGAAAAAGTTTGCTAACATCCATTTCCATGGCAACCTGACTTTGCAATATAAATGGCTCCTCTTTTGATGGAGCTGAGGGTCAAAACATTACATGCTTGGAAAAAGACTTAAGTGGGACCTGACTATCCAATTTGTTATTTTGTTAATGAGTTTCTTAATTAAAGGGCTCAGGTGTTGTTTTGGTTCTTGTTTCCTGCAAGTAATCTTTTGCCCCCATTTAATATTACTTCAAAAAGTATGGGTGAGTCTGTGAACTGAATGGACCAAACAAACCATGCTGTGACATTGTGCAGGCATATATCGAGGAGTATGCTAATTATGAGAGGGCTGCATCAGGATGGGTTTGTAAAGCATGGATGTGTTGATCAGTTCTCCCTTAGATTACTTCAGGGCTTACTCAAAAGTGTGTCATCAAGGGAAAAAATCCGCTAAGAGGAATGCAAGGGCCATATTACAGACATAGTTCCATACCAAGCAAGCAAATTTCTAAATACCTTGTGTCTCTGGCTTTCAGTTTTCACCAATTAAGGTTTCAACTGTATTTGAATATAACCCTAAAACTGTCAGTTTTAGCTTACATTTACAAATTGTTACAAATTGACTATTCTCTCTTATGCTTAATTATGAAATGCTGTGTTGGCTTCTGGGGCATTCTTTTATTATTTCCTTCACATAAATGACTTTAAGAAAGAAAATTAAGTGGATCTCCTGTTTTTTGCATATTTGGTAAATGCTATAATGAACTTCATAAAACATCACTTTTGGAGCTTTTTGTCTCTTGTCAGTAACTGCTTGGTTGACATGGCAGTAGACAACACTGAGTATAAGACATTACTTGCACTATAAGAGTATCTCATGTGCTGATAAAATCATATCACATGATTTGTGATGCTGTAAGGATTTATAATAGCAAAGGAGTACCACACACAATGTTTCTAGTATGCAGTGTTTCAACAATCACATAATTCTGTTTGCATGCCTTTAGACTCCACTATATTACTCATTTAGTTGGCACACTATACAATCTAGATATTAAATAGAGAATAATGCATGTAGGTATAGTTATGATGATTTTTCACATTATAGCCAACAGGTGTGATAAATCCATAAACCTCACATAAGTTTGAGGGGTTTATGAGATTATAACACACCATGGTTGTGTGAAAAATCTCATAACACAAACCTTAAATAGGCATTATTTCTTATAATGTACTAGATATATGCACTAAATACAACTAGTGACAGATATGGCCTGAATGAGGAAGAAAATGAGGGTGCTCTGGTAACTCTTTAATTTTAAGTAGGCTAACAGGCCTTTACTAAATACATGTCTGTAACCAACTTATAACATTTATTCAGAACACCCACCCCAACTCAGAGCTTCATTTTAATCCCTTAACTCCACCTAACCATGAACCTCAGTCTATAGATGAGTCTGGAACTTATATAACTACTCTTGCTGGCCATCTGAAAGATGCTTTCATTATTGACCTTCCGTGACCTAGGATGACCTCCCACTATGTCCATTTATTAAGACCATAAAATGTATTTCTAAAGTAATACCAACAAGAATACAATAAAGGCATCTGATATAGGGTACAAAAAATAACAACATATATTGTAATAACTAGTACTGAACATTTATTCCTGACCTTACACTGCCATAATTGAATCCTTATATGCATCTTTAAATATTTATGAAAGACTTTTCGAATAATGAATTATTGGTTATGACTCATGAAAAGCAACCAAGAACAATTATCTAAACATACTTGCCAAAAACTAATGTATCTAGAATATTAGTATGGCATCTCACAAAGTGTTCTATCTTTTAAATTATGGCACCAATTTAAACATAGACTGCACAGGCTGAGGATAGCAATAGAAACTTGAATCCTTTTCTGAACATCTCTTAAGGCTTATCTAAAAATCTGCAGTAGATCAGGACCACACAAATTCAGTTACACGTAACATTTAGCGCCTTTGGGCTGAAAGCACCCTTTGTGCCCTTTAAAAGCACCAAGGTGTGTTTAGTTGCCCTGCAATGCTGTTTGACACCAATTGATCCTTTCTACCCTGTGACCATCAGTGTCAGCAAGTTCTGATCTGCCCTTGGCCAGAGCCTCTATTTAAACTGAAATGTTACAAAACACGGTGCAGCAGAGGATGCCCAAATACACATCAGGAACTAGGAGGTAAGACTTTAAAACACCTTGAACTACTGAATGAGCACTGTATAGAGAGATTTGGCTTGATACTGACTGGCACATTTTCTAAAATGCAGGAAAACCAGCATGTACTGCATAGACGGTACCACACCTGAAACTGGGTGAAGCAGTAGTAAAACTAAGAATGAGTACATAGTTGTATGTAACGTAGTCTAGCAATTAAACCTGCAGTAATTAAGTAAATGCTTTCAGGCTAGAAAAACTTACTAAATACATTCCTTTATTGTTTACACATTGGCTTACATACAGGTTAGGAAGTCAGAGGAGAGTAATGCAGTTCCTACAGTCTTGTGAGTTCTCATGTAATTAGGAACTTGCTTCAGAACAAATATGGCTGCAGGATTTTCATAAAAGCATTGTTTAAAACTGACATCATTGTGTTATGCTGCTTTTATTACAGATGGGTGCAACTGTAACTGTTAATTTCAAGTTCTGAGAATTCAAAAAGGTTAGAGGCATATAATTGTTGAATACATTCTGCCATAGTAACACCACAGAATGTTTACTTCATACAATAAAAACACTTATTGAATTGAATTCCAGACAAGAAAAGTTTATTTAAACAGAGCCTAATACCACTAACAGTGGTGAAACAGGAGAAAAACTCAAATGTCAGTCAGGACTGTTTATTTCACCAATTTATACTCAAAATAAGAATTAAATGCTGAATATAGAACTTTCTATTTAAATACATAGGATAAAGTCCCACTGCCTACAAGGAAAGACTGTAAAATACTGTACCACTATATCTATTTAATTTAAAGTATGTGTTTTACAAACATGTAAACAAAGTGGCAAATAAGATTTTAAATAAAATAGAATCTATACTGAGTGTCCTTAGTGTTGGGTGTTTAACGTTGTATCCAGAAGGTATATGGGGAGTCACAAGATATTAAACTTCAGCCGATGTAACGGCTGCATAACTTTAATTTAATTTATTTTACGTATAGAATGCTTTTATAAAAATAATTCTGATCATGTTAGACCAGAAGAATGTAAAACATGAATCAGTATCTCTAAACATCTGCCACCTAGTGGTATGAATTAAAATTACATGAAAGAATTGTGGAAAAATGTAAAATAGAAATGATGCTAGAATGTATAATCATATAATAAAATACTTTATATATATTTTCAAATAGATCCTTCCCTGAAGAAGCCTATTAAGGTGAAAGGTTGGGTTACAAGGATCTTACTGAAAGAAAAAGAAAAAATCAAAGAAGCAATTTTCGAACTTTTACTAGGCGTGACTGGCTATTTCTTTTCATTTACCTAGTATAATCTTTCCTTGCGTGAGAGGCAACAAACTACTTTCTTTCCATTAGTGGATATAAGCTCTCCTCACTTGTTATGGAGTCCACACCCCAGGAGCCATCATGCTGTCTATGGGACTCAGTGGCAAGTAAGGTTGTTAGGTCTTGTGTCTGAAAGACATCTGGGAATGCACCCACCTTACACGTACAGTAAGAATATTGTTAATTTAAAAATGCTGGACATGACCTCAAAGGGCTGATTGATATACATAATACAATCATCATTTTTCCCACTATATCTTTTCTAAAACCATTGTAACCTGTCAAATGAATTTCTATGTATAATAAAGTACCTTTTCTAACAGCCAAGTCTCAGAGAAAGATGTAACACCAAACTGCATTAAGTAGACCACACTAGAATGTTATCCCAGTTTGCTACTTCACTGTTGAGATGTTGCAAAGTTTTCATTCACTGGTGAAGTCGTGTAAAGGCAGAAATGTTGCACATCATGGCCCTGTGCATAGTTCCTAATGCTACAACAACTTAGTCAAACTTTTTGTAATTAAAACAAAACTTTTAAAATAGTTATAATCCCTCCACCAACTGTGCAGTGTTCAGGTAATCAGCCTCTATACTTTATTATATCCTAAACCACCCTGTCACACTCTGTACAGAACCTTCCCCAGGAAGTTTGCTGCCAATCCAAGTAAATGTTGTAGACAGTGAATTATGTAAGCATATACCCAACAGAGTGGGCATTATTGGGATACAAGAGACTGCCCAGGGGTGTAATAAGGCTTGACATCACAGGCAGAAGGCCTTGTAGCCCCTGGAAGGTCTATTATATCCCAAAACACCCACCCTGGAGAGTATTATTGGTTAAGAAATGGCTAGCATTATTTTTTTTAATAATAACATTTATAAAAATAGAGGGTGAAATATTAATAAAATGAAGTGAAATGGCAGCTTATATAAAATAGTCTGTTTAGTACCACTAGAGGTGCTGCTGCTTATGAGAATCCCTTTTATATTACATTGTACTGCAGTGTCTCTCTTCAGTAGGGCTAAATATTATTGTTGCTTTTCAGTCCCTCCATGAGTTTTCAGGACTGGCCTTTCTTATCGAGATTTACTGTATAGTGAAAAAATGGTTTATTTTCCAGGCTTTCAGTGGGAAACGAGAGTCAGCCATGGAGAAAGAATGCTGTGCACTCATATTACGTGATATTCAATAGAAGAAAAGAAGGTATTTTGATCTACTTTTCAATTATGAAACTTGCTAACTTCAGCATGGTCGGGGTATGGATAGGAGCGAGAGTTTTCTAAATTTAGTCCTGGACATAGAGTTGTGCTGCCGGCTACTGTCTGTTGAGAGAAAGATCTGGCATTCGAGGATGGGAGTAGTGGCAGCTTGTGTTGTAAACCATGTTGGTAATATAAGAAAAAAAAAAAATTTTTTTTTGTGTTGCTTTTAAATATAGTACTGTAATAGGAGGTGTAGGGACTGTTCTGAGGACTGGTTTGGGGAGGGAGGGCCTCTGGATTACACTCTTTGCAAGCGAGCTGAAGAAAAAGATGGCTATCATGATTTGGATGGAATGTGGGCACAGGGATGCCAGGTGGTGATGGGTGCTGCCAGGATGGGCTTGTTATTTAGAGGGTGTTGTTAAAACATAACAACATTGGTGCCAGGGTCTCTCAGCTGATCAGAATTTAGCTTTTGTCTTGCCCATTTTCTAATAATTAATTCCTCCCACCCACATATAATAAAAAAAAATTCCTACCCTCCTTACCAGACTGTGATAATCAAATAAATTCCTCACCCAACCCTCTCTGGTCCCCATTACCCCTCTTCCTCAGAGCACCACGAAAACAATCCTTTTTTATGACCTGTGAAAGAAGAAAACTGTCTTCCAGTGCTGGGTGTTTGCCCTGTTCAGTGTAAGTATCATAATGCTAGTAATGAATGGTGATGTGGTTGCCTATAGTAAAATCTGGTTGTATGAATCTCAGCCAAGGGAGGAATAACTTTGTCAGGTATCAGATATGGGGTTGGATGGCTCAGTGGTTGTAACAGGTTAAGGAGGCTTTCATATTAGGGTCACTGGTTCAAATTCAGCCCAGGTCAGTAGTGACTGAAAGCCATCATTACCTGAGTACTGTTCAGTGGCCTATGTGAAATAAGTTGGGTGGTCTCAGTTCGGTTCCCAGTGGGCAGTTGTCCACATCACAACACCACCAACACAATTGATACTAATCGGCACCCTTAATGGCAGTCTCACATAAGAGGCTAAGGATTAAATGTACATGGTCCAACCTTCCTCTCACCTATGTTGTGGTCCCTACATAACAGGGTTGAGACACATTAGTGGGGCAGTGTGGGAAAACTTGCTTTGTGATCACCTGTGCTGTATCTGTCATGTGGATAAACAGCAACTTCAGTTTTCAGTGCTGACAATCCAGCAACTTTTGTGAATACTTCATTCACACACATAAAAAAATTAAAAAGGTATCAGCAAAAGAGATCTGCCATGAAGCCATCTCTCCAGGGGGCTCCTGCCCTGGCCAGTGCTGGCCTCTGCTCCTGCTCAATTAGTGGAGTCCAAGCCCTTCTATCTTGCTGATAAATGGGGCAATAAGGTATCACTGGTTCTTTGTGATAACAGCGATCCCAGAATAGTGATCTTCATTACAGCCAGTGTACATCACCAAAAATTTGTTTCAGCCATGCCCACTCAGGTTACTCTCAATAGGGCACCCAAGATCCACGGCTCAATTTTTTAATGCGGGGGGCTGCACCCTGGATCCCCCTACTAAAATATTCTCAACTCCTGGGGTGCATGTTGGGGGTGCAATACTTGAAAAATTCAAAAGCTGGCAAAAAAACAGTGTCATGCCGGCCACCCAAAACCCTGCACCATGCACCTCCCAACCGGATGACCCTTCCCACCACGCTTAGTGGGACCAGCTCAGCAGCTGCCTCACACACCCCTCCCACATATATTCCTCCCTCCCCTTCCTCTGCGTCCCCTGCATACACATGTAGGTTCCTGTTACCCCACCTCACCTACCCCTGTATCCTGGCACTGCCCTGCCAGGTATCCCTGAATACAGGCGCCATAACTGAGTAGCCATTTTGTAGACTCTCAATTGTGAACACTCTATTCACGGGATACCGGTATCACAATGAACCCTCAGCTGGAGAAGGCTAAGGAGACTGTTGTGCAAGGAATTAAGATCCTATAAGAACTCTTTCATTACTAATTTCACCTCTGCCCAGGCATTAGTAATCAGGGGTCTAGCAGAGAAGGAATCTGAAACTCTACCTGTTGTTTCCTCACCTTTATGTGAGGAGTTTGCCTCCTTTCCCCCCAACTCCCAGAATTGTGTATAGACATAAACAGATGCCATTCATCCTGCCTAAATCAGGGTATTAATCTTGTTTTTCAGAACCATCCCACCTGGGCAAGCAGGGAAGCCCTGATGAGATCTTGAGCTGGAACTCCAGCAATGTTAAGTCTTTCTTAAGAAAATAATATATAATAAACATAAACAATGACAGCAGAAAAGTCCATTGATCCATCCAGCCTGCCCATAAACCCTAATAAAGCTCAGACCTGTTATCCATACAGGGTTCTAACCAACACTTTCCACCACCATATTCCTTGCCCTACCACTACTACCCTGAGCAACCACTAGCCTATCACTCTGTTCTAGTCATGTTTGTAACCATTGATAGTTTTGGTGCCCCTGTACCTCAGCTGGCAGTTTGTTCCACATCTCCAGCACCCTTTCTGTAAAAAAAAAAAAAAAAAGTTTTCACTTCCTTCTTGAATCATCCTCCGTCAGTTTCCACTCATGCCCCTATGTTCTTGATCTGCTACAGTCCTCATGATAAAAGATTTCATAAATACATTTTTTCCAAAAACATATGGAGATTTTTTTGGGGTCTTGTCTTTTCTTCCACCATCCTGGTCAGCCTACATTCATGCCATCCTCCCAGCCCATCACCTGACCACAGGACTTACCTCCTTCTTCCTCCATGACTTGCCCTCCATGGCAGGAGGAGGGAGTCCCTCAACTCATTGAGACTGGATGCAGTTCAGAGAGGTGCCTTCTGTTGGGAGCAGAGCCCCAGAGGATTGCAGTCATCCAAAGCATGTGGGACATTTTCATCTTTGCCCTTAAGCCAGTGCGGGAGCATGCATACCAACAAAGGCTGAGCCGCACGTACTTCCAAATGCAGCACGTTGATCAGCTGCTCTGCTTCCTCCCACATTGTACCAGACCTGGCATGCTGACACCCAGCCACCACTAGGTGTTAGGCAGACACTGGTCTCCATTCCCCACCCTCCCCAGGACAGGAGAGCTGTCTTCTGGATGCTCGATCCTCTACCTCTCCAGCTGGCCCCTGGCACCTGCTTGTACCATGAACATGGATTGCTGGTGTGCCAGGAGGTAAGGCATAATACCTTAGCCCTCGACGCCACTTGGCCAACCCTGATTTTTTTATTTTACAAGATACCAAATACTACTGCTTTAAGTGACCGAAGTGACAATAAGTGTAATGCAGTCAATTTTTTTAATGATTCTATAAAAAAGTTTCTTGCAATTCATATTTCAAGCAGAAGTAGCTAAATGAAAACAGGGAGTGCTTTTTGTTTTGTTTTATTTTTATTATCTGGTAACTAGGTAGGCCCCCAGGCACAAGGCCTGTTTTGGGAGGGTGCCTGGTAACACTGGGAGGTTAAATGACTTACTCAGAGTCACACAGTATGCAAGGGTGGTTGTCGGAAATATAACCAGGTTCTGCTAGATGCACCAAGCCCATTCAGAGGTTGTTACTATAACCTCTAGGCTATACTACCAGCTCCTAAGGCATGCTTCATTCATGGATCTCTGTGTAACACATTTAAAGAGTCCCTGACACCAGTGAAAACTTGTTATAATTTAAGTTTTAAGTACAATTCAGTTTTACTTCATATATTTTCAGTAATTCGTGCCCCATTTTTTTTATTACTGATGACACTCAAATGAAAACAAGATCACTGGCCCTAGACTTCATCTGCTCTGGCTGCTTGTCTACATCTAAGGAGGAGGAAGCCATTCTATTGCTATGCAGTGTCTTACACCTCCAATACCATGGTGACAGACATCTCGGGTGGTGCTAGTATGGAATTAGCTCTCTGCCTTCTCAGTCACCCAGCTCCTGAATTCCTGATCTTGTCAGTGGAGGGGACTGCATCTGCACCTCTGAGTTTTCTGAGCTCCCTTGTGGGATTGGTAACTCAAGGAGATAGGGGCATGATGTGAAATCAGAAGGTTTGCAATGCTAGAGTCTGACACCCTGGGCAGCCCCAGCATCTGCAAGAATATAGTTAATTCTCTACTCACGGAGTTGTGAACAGAGGAAAGAATTGTGTAGTCATGGCCTGTAAGATGTTCTCATGTCCAGATATCCACCAGCCCCTACTCTAACATCATGTCTAATGCTGCTCAAGCACTTGGGAGACAGTCCTCCACCTTGGGCCTATTTGGCATTACTAATTTTGTTCCCTCCCATTATCACTGGCATCTTTGTATCACCCTTCAATGTGTAGATAACCTAATCCGGATCAGGGAACATATAGTGGTACCAAAATAGGGGAATAGATCTGGCCAGTATCATCAACCCCCAGGTGCTTGATCGATGCCATCACCCACCTCACCTATGCATCCACCTGTATCTTGTCTACCACCCATTGTAGCAAATGCCTAATCAGTATGGCCCCCTTCATTTTGACTGCAGCTGATCTGTACTAACTGCTCCACCTAACCCTTCTTCATTTAATGATCATTGTGGCTGGTGAGGAGGATCTTTAGGAGGAAAGCAATATCAGCCTTCAACACTTTTAAATGCTGCAACACCTTACACATCTTAAATGGCTGAATGAACCTTTAATGTTCTAGAAGACCAACCTCACCAGACTATTCCTACCTTCACAAGCAATAGTCTAACTTGGGTGGGTATAGCAGATGGAGGTGAGACATGTCTGGCCCATAAAGGGCAACATACTAATGCACAAACAGTGCCACATGCTAATAACTATGAAACAACAACAGAAGGGTGGAAGGAGGGGCAGTTGCAGAATAAAGGGGTGCTAGCTGCACATTCGAGCAGACTTGATAGACCTCTAGGCCTTTATCTGCTGGCAAATTCCTATATGTTTAATAAGCACATATACCTGCAAAACATGCAGCCTAGAAAACCTGAATAAACTTGCAAAATATCTTGTAACATTTGAAACCGTGAAATCATACATACAATCTACCTCTGAAATATATGAGAACAGTAAACCCTTATAGCAGAGAACCTGGACAGGAGGAGTATGTGCACACTGGTGCAGGCACTGTATCAGGGCAGCCAGCCCCAAATGACAGAAAAGAAGCAAGCAGAAACTGCACTAATGTGGAATTACTGTAAAAATGAGGACAAGCAGGAAGTGCTGCAAAGTTATTTCAAATTATTTACCTGATTACAAGTTAATGCAAAAGCTGGACAGAATTAACATACTAACATACTATTTGCCAGCAGATTAGGCCTTACGGTCTATCGAGTCTGCTCGAACTTTAGATCCTTAGTTGGGTGCCGAGACCCTCCCATCCTTGTGCTCCAGAAACCGTCATCCATCCCCACCCCTGGGACAGGACATTATCTGATACATCCACTTTCTGTGTCTGTCCCATCCTCTCTTGAAGCCCTCCACTGTGGATCTCTGAACTAGCTCACCAGGCAGTGCATTCCAAGGGTCCACCACCGCTCAGTGAAAAACCTCCTCCTCTTTTCCCCTTACCCTTCCACCTTCCAACTTCAAACCATGCCCTCTGGTGATGCCTCCTGCTTTAGTCTAAAGATCCCTCCATGTTTACCCTATGTATTCCCTTGAGGTACTTGAAGACCTCAATCATGTCCCCTGTCCCTCCTCCTCCAGTGAAAACAGGCAGAGCTCCTTAAGTCTGTCCTCATCGTCAAATCCCCTAGCCCTCGTATCATCTTTGTTGCCCTCCTCTGTACCCTCTCTAGGAGCTGTATGTCCCTCTTTAAGTGTGGTCTCCAGTACTGTACACAGTACTCAAGGTGTAGTCTAACCAGTCCATTGTACAGCGGCAGAATCACTTCCTTGCTCCTAGAGGTGATCCCCTGATGCATCCCAACATCCTGTTTGCCTTGCTAGCCGCTCTCCTGCACTGCTCAGAGTTATTCATACATGCATCCACCATGACCCCTAGGTCTTTTTCCCCTATTGAGGCCTCCAGCGCCTCCCTCCCAGGGTGTACCTGTGTTTAGGGTTTCCCTGACAAAGATGCAACACCTTGCACTTGGTGATATTGAAATTTAATTTCCATGTGTGAGCCCAGCTTTCCAGGGTGTCCAGGTCCCTTGCAGGCCAACCTCCTCTTCTCCCTCAACTACTGCTCCCATCTTGGAGTCATCCGGAAGAGACTCATTTCACCCTATACCCTCCCTGATGTCCGATATGTATGCATTAAACAGGATCGGACCCAGGACCGAGCCCTCGTGATGCCCACTACCAACCTCTCTAGGGTTCGAGCTCCCCACAGACCACTACTCTGAGTGCATCCAGCTAGCCAGTTTTCAATCCATCTGACCATCAAAGGGCCTACTCTAACCCATCAGTTTCTCCACCAGACCATTGTGGGGACAGAGTCAAACGCCTTGCTGAAGTCCAAGAATAATACATCCACAGGCTTACCCTGTCCAGTTCTGTTGTTACCCATTCATAGAACTCCACAAGGTTGGTTTGACATGATCTACCTGGCACAAACCCATGTTGCTGACTATCCAGACCTCCCACCTCCTCCAAGTACACCCCAATCATTCCTTTAGTATACTCTCCATTAATTTTCCCACCACCGAGGTCAAACTGATGGGTCTATAGTTACCTGGTACTTCCTCGACCCCCTTTATGGATTGGTACCACATGTGCCTCTCGCCAATCCCTAGGTACCCTCCCTGTCTCAAGTGACCTGCTGAAAGCTCCACCAGGGTGCAGCCAGCATGTCCGCCAATTCTTACAAGTACTCTCGGATGAATGCCATCCAGCCCAGGAGATTTGTCTTTCTTTAGGCCTTGAGGACTCAACCACACCTTTTGGCAGAGATAGCTATCATCCGTCCCTCCACCTTACTGGTTTTATCTTTACCCAGATGTGACACCCCTGGGACTCTCTCTCCTCTTGCTCCATTTTGTTGCTCCCTGATCCCACTTACTGATGTTTCTATCCCTTCGTGCCTTGCTTTGTAGATATCCCATCCCCTCCCTAGTGAACACAGAGGCAAAGTACTTGTTAAATACCTCTGCCTGGTCCGTCACCTCTTCCACCCACCCTCCTTCTGATCTCAATCTGCTGAGATGGCCCTTAGTTTTTCTCCGCTCCCCAATGTACGGAAGAACCCTTTTCCTCCATGTATCCCTGTGCCAGCCGCTGCTCTTTACTGGACTTTGCTCCCCTCACCATAAGGGTGACTTTTCTAGATGCAAGCTGGTACATTTTCTTATCCCTATCCTCTTGTTGTTTTATATTTTTGTAGGCGCCTTCTTTTCTCTGACTGCTACCTGTACCTCACTGGACCACCAGCATGGTTTATGTGACCTTGCTCCCTTACGTTTCAACTTAGTGCAGATCCTGACTGCCCCATGAAGTCCCTGTTTATGACCTCCCATCTCCTTTCCACACTTGTTATTGAGGTAATCCCGATAAAGTGATCCTTGAGAATATTTCCCATGCCCATGAAGTCTGCCCCCTGAAGTCCACTGCCAGTGTCCTAGATCTCCCCCTCCCCCATGCTTAGTTGAAAGCAGACAGTATTGTGGTCTCTCCCAGTCAGGGGTCTGGTACAACCATGTCCCTTCCCAGATCCCCATCTGCCAGAACCACATCCAGGACATGCCCCTCCCTTGTGGGCTCCATCACATGCTGTGTTAAGAAAGCATCCTGGAAGCCATCCACAGCATCTGCTCCTGGCCACCTTAGAGGACATGGTTCCCCGTTTGTACCTGGCATATTAAGGCCCCCATCAACACCACTCCTTCCCTTTTGGTCCACACTGGGCAATGATGTTGTCCAGCAAACCATCCTCTAGAACCTCACTCATCCCGGGGCCTATATGCTACACCCAGCTTGACCTTATTTCCTGCTGAGGATCGTAAAGTGACCCATAAGGCCTCCACGTTTCCCTCTGCCTCTTCTACCCTAGCAATTTCTATGTCATCTCTAATGAACATAGCCACTCCACCCTCTGCCCTCCTTTCTATCCTTCCTGAGCATAGTGTGCCCCGTGCGTTTGGGTCCCAGTCATGGTTTTGTTGGCTACGTTTCCGTGACCGCCAACATCCACCCCCTCGAACAGCATGGCCTGAACTCTGGCAACTTGTTTCCAAGCTCCTGGCATTTACTAACACCAACCCCCACCCCTTATCCCTGATTCTCTTTGTCGAACCCCACCCAGATTCCTTATATCATCCTCCCTCTGCTCCTCCTGAAACCTCCATCCCAATCTGTTTACCCCTTCCCCTTGGGCGTGAAGGCTACTCCTCATCTGGAGGAGAGGGCTTCTGGTCAGCCTCTCCTTATCCCTCCCCTCACAAGTTTAAACCCCACCTTTCTTGTATGTAGTCAGCCATCCCTGTTTAAGGACTTCCTTCCCAATGGGGCAAGATGAAACCTGTCCTTGGCATATAGTCCCTTATCCTCCCAAACTCCATTCCAGTTCCCTAACACCCCAACCCACTCCTCTCACCCCACTTCCTGAGCCAGTCATTAACCTCTGTGAGCTTCATTTTTTCTCCACTGAGGCCTTTGGTACTGGCAATATCTCCGAAAGGAAATGTTGCATCCATTATCCCGACAGACTCTGGCAAGTTCTTGGAACCTTGCTTGGATTTCCAAAATGCTATTTCCCTCTAGATCATTGGTTCCCCAAATGACCAGAAATCGGTTTCCCTCCAGATTCCCTAACCATTTCATACACCATGAACTTTGCTCTGTGCAGTGTCAGCCCAGGATACACTACCTTCACCTGGCTATGCATCCCCGTCCCTCCACTGGATACCCCTATCATCGAGTCTCCCAATAACAGAACCTTAACACCGCCATCATCCTTATGGTTACCTCCACTATGCCCTCTCAGCCCCTTCCCCTTTATTCATGATCTCAATTTCGTGGGAGTCTTCCTGCCTTACTAGAGACCCCCTTGTCACCCTCCCTTTCTGCCTCCTGCTATTTTGCCCACTTAACTCAAACTCCTCTGAATAGGTGTCCCTTTAACCCTCTCTTATCTGAACCATTTATCCTGGCCCTGATGGTTTCTCCTTCCCCACACCCGCCATCCTCCCCTTGTAATAGTACCCCTGCCTCCAGAGGCTGTCTGTGGGTCCCTTTAGCTAGGGCCCCATCCTTGGTACTGACCCCTGCTGAAAGGGGCCTCTCCCACCTCCTTGTCTCCCAGTTTCTCTCCAATCATGCTCTCTCTCTCATGTCTGGAATATGTTGCATCTCCCCATTTGCTTAACATATATGTTTCCCTTCTCCTCTGGGACTATTTCTATCCTTTCCATTGCCGGTCTGTGATGCCCTATGGGTATAAGACCTCCCCCAGCCTCTGTATAAGTTTTCTCATTTCCACCAACCCTTCCTCCTCTAGGTTGCTTAGTAGCTCAAATTTATTGTGACACTCTATGTCAGCCTCCATCAAGTAACCGAGATTCCCCTGACTGCACCTCTAAACTGCCCTCTTCTTCCCTCTTGCTCTGTTCACCTTAGGAGCTCCCTTCCCACAGTCTGCTGCTTTGAGGCTTCTGCACAACAGCCTCCTGACTCTTCCCCTCCACTATCTTTGTATTCAGAATGTTCACCCCTGTGACGCTTTCCCCTTAGCATCAACTTCCCTATCTAAGGGTCCTCTGTCCCTAATATCCCCTTCTGCTTGCTGTAACATAACGTCCTGTAATTTCAGAGCATTGCCCCAGCCTCCCTCAGCCCGACCCTTCTGCTTCCCATATCCACACCCTTATCCTTGACACCCCCAAGCTCCCCAGCTTACTCCTTAACCAATATACCTCACTCCTGATACAAGATAACTGTTCACAGAGTGGGCAGCCTCCTCTCCAGGCCCAATTTAGAATTATTGCCATCCCACAGCCTGTACCGCCACAACCCTTCCAAAGATGCCTGCCATGGTGGAATATGGCCACCCTGTTTATCCCCTCTGTTTATAATGGCACACCCCTTTCTCAGTCCCTTTCCTGGAATACAGTTTCTCTCTATACTGACTGTAGTTATTTACAAACCCAATTTCAACCCCACCAATAAAGTTCCAAAGTCTCACAAACACATACAGTCCAGTGTGTGTTCGTCCCACTAAGAGTGTGTGTAAGCAGACATCAGGTACCGTGATGATGTCACAGGCCCACCAGCTGCTGTTGCTTCAAATTTCAGTCCTAAAACAGAAATACTCAGCCTTTCAATCCCAACCCCAGTGGTTTTCAGTATTTAAGAAAGCCTACAAAACAGGGTGGGTGGGAGGCTCTTACCAAACACCAGGCAAACAACACATTTAAATTTCCTCTAATTAACCCTGACAAACAACTGTCCCCAAACCTCAAAAAGTTACAATATCACAGCCCAAGTAACAGTTCTAATTCAGGGTAATAATTTTTACCACATAGAGCTAATTTCACTTACAAACTATTCCAATATTTCAGTTAAAAACAGAATATAAACCCAGAGCTCTGTCCAACCAACCTGCTGCTGTGAGTTCCCAAGGAACAATGGAGGCCAGGGTAATTCCTGTTTAAAGACAAGGTAATTGCAGCTAATGTCCCTTCCCCAAACACCAGGCAAACAACACATTTAAATTTCCTCTAATTAACCCTGACAAACAACTGTCCCCAAACCTCAAAAAGTTACAATGTCACAGCCCAAGTAACAGTTCTAATTCAGGGTAATAATTTACCACATAGAGCTAATTTCACTCACAAATTATTCCAATATTTCAGTTAAAACAGAATATAAACCCAGAGCTCTGTCCAACCAACCTGCTGCTATGAGTTCCCAAGTGAACAATGGAGGCCAGGGTAATTCCTGTTTAAAGACAAGGTAATTGCAGCTAATGTCCTTCCCCAAACACCAGGCAAACAACACATTTAAATTTCCCTCTAATTAACCCTGACAAACAACTGTCCCCAAACCTCAAAAAGTTACAATATCACAGCCCAAGTAACAGTTCTAATTCAGGGTAATAATTTTTACCACATAGAGCTAATTTCACTTACAAACTATTCCAATATTTCAGTTAAAAACAGAATATAAACCCAGAGCTATGTCCAACCAACTCTGTTGCTGTGAGTTCCCAAGTGAACAATGGAGGCAGGGTAATTCCTGTTTAAAGACAAGGTAATTGTAGCTAATGTCCCTTCCCCAAACACCAGGCAAACAACACATTTAAATTTCCCTCTAATTAACCCTGACAAACAACTGTCCCAAACCTCAAAAGATACAATGTCACAGCCAAGTAACAGTTCTATTTCAGGGTAATAATTTTACCACATAGAGCTAATTTCACTTACAAACTATTCCAATATTTCAGTTAAAACAGAATATAAACCCAGAGCTCTGTCCAACCAACCTGCTGCTGTGAGTTCCCAAGTGAACAATGGAGGCCAGGGTAATTCCTGTTTAAAGACAAGGTAATTGCAGCTAATGTCCCTTCCCCAAACACCAGGCAAACAACACATTTAAATTTCCTCTAATTAACCCTGACAAACAACTGTCCCCAAACCTCAAAAAGTTACAATGTCACAGCCCAAGTAACAGTTCTAATTCAGGGTAATAATTTTACCACATAGAGCTAATTTCACTTACAAACTATTCCAATATTTCAGTTAAAACAGAATATAAACCCAGAGCTATGTCCAACCAACCTGCTGCTGTGAGTTCCCAAGTGAACAATTAGTAACAATGCTGAAAACCAGTTACATTGTCCAAGGGTGCCAGAAGATGGTAAAAGCTGAGGGGCTGAGAATCAAAAGGGCACTTATGAGGGAACAAAGGGCACTTTTTCTATACTAGTTTTGGCCATACAGAAATAAAAAGTGGAGTGGCTACCACCCTTCCACCCCACACCCGGTTCTGGCACCTATGACCTTCTCCAAATGCCAGATGTGTTTAGCTCATTAGAGTTTCATCGGGGCCTATAATGGAATTCTGCAAATCAGCCATGGAAGCAAGTAGGATGGCCACAGTCAGTCGAGCGTGCCATGACCAACCCAAACAAGGAAGAGGAACTGCTGCCCTAAGACCACTGTCTGCCTCAGACCATGCACTGCAGGAAAAGAATCAGTTGCACCAATCATACAGTACGTGGACATTAGTGGGAGCCGATATTGACCTAGCAAAGGCCTGTCTACTGTAGCTAACAGCTTCCTGACCCTCCTTTTAGGAGAAGGGAAGGGCAGTGTTGAATGCACCCTTGTAAGATTCTGCAGGAGATAACCTGATGGTAAAATACCACAAACACAAATGTGCAGAAAATAAGTTTATTTCTCCCTAGTAATAGTACAAAAGACAGACATATATGATAAATGTTATCAACTGGAATACAGAAACAGTTATACACCAGGTGTAAATGTTGGGTGTTCCCAGGGATCTCAAGGGGTTTGTCCATGTACTAGGATTATGTACTGCAGATAAGAACATCCTGCTACCAGAGTCACAAGTTTATAGACGTCAGTGTGTTGCTGTATCCAGTGTTCCATTGAGCAATACAAGGTGCGTCTTTCACCAAGGATGATACCTTTAGTTGCATTCTTCAGCAATGTGCTGACTAACTCATTATTAGAACAATAGGTTTTTCTTCATATAATTTGCTAACTAAAACATGCTGACTTCAGAACATAGGTGGCGTTGCAGACCACAAAATACATTATATTATAGTACGTTAGGTTGCTAATATCACAATTTTCAGTACATGTCATCAGAGACCACAAATATATTTCTGTCTGATATCTAAGCTGTTTGGCTAGACAGGAGATTCCTGAATAGGCTCTTATACAACAAATCTGACAGTACACTAGTGAACCATTAGTATATAGCATTATATTATTTTCCTAAATATATATTTAGGGAGGCAGTATAGCGTGGTTTAAGGCTCTGAGCTGCAAATCTGGTGACATCCAGCAGACCAGACCTGGGTTTGAACTCCACAGCTTCCACTTGCATACTGTGAGACCCCTGAGCAAGTCACTTAACTTCCTTGTTCTCCCAGGTCGCACTCTGTAAAAAGCTTTCAGCTTAGTGTGCTACTCCTGGTTAAACAACTAAATAAAAAAATAAAAAATATTATCCTCTGACTGTTATGATAGCAATGATGGTTGCCATATGGGAGAGCAGGGCAGGCTGGTACAACATATCCCCCTTGTTGCCTGGATACAAAAACAACACTAACTAGGTGGGTAGGTAGGTTATTTCATTACAGAATGAGATTTATGGTGAAAATGTCATTGATTTCTGTGTTGTGTTAGAGTTTTACGTAAACAGAGCAGGATAATAACAAGAAACATAATGAGAAACACTTAAATAAACAAAGCATTTGAATGTGAGCTCAAACCAAGTGTTGGATAGTGCGGTGCTGAGGTCACCATCATGAAATAGAGCACTTAATGAGTTCCCTGCCTTGGTGACATTGTTACTTATGTGAACTAAATGTATCCTTTCTCCAGTAGACTTCAGATTCAGAGTAAGTGGATCAATATGCACATTAAATACTGGTAAATACTAGTATAGAGCATACAGATAATCAGGGTCACTATTGATATAATCATGTTCTGGGGTGGCAACTGGGTAATAACTATATGGCCTATGATAGCGTATTCCTGTGGCACAAAACAGAAGTTTGGAAAGGATATGTCACAAGGTAAAGCTCCATAGGAGAAAGGTTGATGACTGGTCACAACATAGTATTGTTCATCAGAGTTGTACGCACACAAACTTGAGGAAGGTGCCACTTCTTGAGCTGGGCAGGGCAGATGATGGAAGTACTTGTGATGCTGCTGGTGTGGATGTCATCTTGAGATGCATTTCTGGAAGTTGCACTGGAGGCATTGAGCTGGGTTGCACTTGACTCAAAAAGGTCCGCTTTTGATCCAAGAAGGCACTGCAAAAGTTGAAGAAAGTTCATTTAGGTCATCATTAAGCTGTAATGACCAGTTCACTGTACAAGAGAAGCAACCACAAACTGGTGCAGTTAAGTCAAAGACATCATTGGCATAGATAATGATATCCCTTTTTAGCACAACAGTCTGCATGTGGAGCAACCCAGGAGTATAGGCAAGGATGAAATACCAGTAGAGGAGGTAGATTAGTCCATTCTTTGTAAATGCTGCCCTCAAGATGGCACATGGAGTGGATAATGCAAGCTTGTCAAAGACTGAAGAATCCTTGCAGAAAACTGGAAGAGATACTGTAAATGTGACTATATAGTGTCCATAATGGTACAATGATTGGCTATGTAGCAAGGTCCTTGATTTGGATGTGGTGTAACATAACCAAATTTCAAGCAGTAGCCAGGGAAAATGATACAGTTTTATCCATACACTTCACAGTACAGGAAAGGGAATTGCAATGGAGTCAATACCATTTAGCCATATGCTTATCTTGGATCAAATCTGGGATCCGCCTGATTCCAGAAGCCAGAAAAGATTAGTGATAGTGTTGAGTGCAAAATTACCATAGTTTGGACATATTATCTCCTTGCTCATGGCTGCTCTGGAAGTTCTTAATTATTTAATGCAATCAGTTCATCCATTTTATCATGAGTGCCATCAAACAGTCTAGCAATATCATTTATATTATAGATAGTAAACCTTTCTTCTTGTGAGAGTCCTTCTATACTGTCTAGCATGGGTTGTACCACATTATCCACTAATTTAGAATTGAATAGAAACATAGAAACATAGAACATATAATCTGACGGCAGATAAGGACTGCTTGGCCCACCCAGTCTGCCCATTTCTTACCTAATGGATTAGCTGCAGATCCTAGTTAACCAGCAGCCTACTTCTTTCTGCCCCCAACCCCTAGAATTGCCTTATGACTGTCCCATGCATGCTTGAATTCCACCACTGTTTTTGACTCCACAACCTCCTCTGGAAGGCAGTTCCATGCATCCACAGCCCTTTCTGTGAAAAAATACTTCCTTAAATTACCTCTGAGCCATCCCCTCTATCTTCAAATTGTGCCTTGTTCTTGCACACCTCTTGTTTTGAAAGATGCTACCCTCTTGGATTTTGTTAATTCCTTGAGGTACTTGAAAGTTTCTATCATGTCCCCCTCTCCCAACTTTCCTCGAGGCTATACATATTAAGCTCCTTAAGTCTCTCTTCATATGTCTTCGGTGCAGAGCCTGCACCATTTTAGTTGCCCTTCTCTGGACAGCTTCCATCCTGTCTATGTCTTTATGGAGACTGGGTCTCCAGAACTGCACACAATACTCCAGATGGGGTCTGACCAGCTGTCTGTACAGAAGGATAATAACTTCCTGTTTTCTACTGGTGATGCCTCTCCCATGCATCCCAGTATCTCCCCAGCCTCCTACTGCCCTCTCACATTGCTTGCCCACCTTTAGGTCATCTGATATGACTACCCCAGGTCCCTTTCCATTTTTGTTATTGTAGTATCTCACCCCCATTGTGTACTCTTCCCTGGGTTTTGTTTCCCAGGTGCATTACCTTGCACTTCTTAGCATTGAATCTAAGCTGCCATACATTTGATCATTCCTCTAACCTTGCCAAGTCCCTTCTCGTCCTTTCCACCCCACCTTGTGCATCAACTCTGTTGCAGATCTTTTGTCATCTGCAAAAGACATACTTTTCCTTCCAGTCCCTCTGCAATGTCACTTATAAAGACATTGAAGAGGAATGGTCCTAATACTGAACCTTCGGTACCCCACTAGTAACCCCACTTTCTTCAGAGTGGACTCCATTTACTATTACTCTCTGTGTCCTATTCTCCAGCCAATTCTTTATCCAGGCTGTCATCTTGGGACCCACTCCCAGGCTGGCTAACTTGTATATTAATCTTTGTGTGGGACTGAGTCAAATGCCTTGTTAAAGTCTAGGTAGGCCATGTCCACAGCCCTCCCTGATCTACTACTTGGTCACCCAGTCAAAGAAATCTATCAGATTCATCTGGCATGACCTTCCGCTGTGAATCCATGCTGCCTTGGGTCCTGTGCCCTCTGGCCTCTAGATAATCGACAATTCTTACAATTCTTCAACAATAGATTGTTATGTCTCTGAATCTGGGCCAGATCAGCACGGTTCCAAACTCACATTCCTGAGCTAAACAAACCTGTTACAGTGCCAGCTATTCCAGTCACTGCACTCAACGATCGATGACAACATTGAGGCCTGAACACTCCACGGTGTTAGACTGTGTGGTGCCCTGCTATGGGGTCTTGAGCACTAACTTGATATGCTGCCATTAAATCTAATGGCATCACAGAATAAACATTAAATACATTAGTAGAAACACATTGTCAAACTCTGTCATGTTCCAGTGGGTTAGGTTCACTACCACTGGCACATGCATATATCCAGTTATAGATGTTGCTGCCAGGCCACTTTCCTGGCCAGGCTCCAAGGTGAGACATTGAAGATGTATATCTTTATTAACTGGGGTCACTGTAGAAAAGAGAAATGGAAACAACTGTGTGGTTTAAACATATTTTTGTTCTGTTATATTATGAAAACGTGTGCAAAAGTCTTTTTAATTGTTGCTGTGAGATTGTAAAGTCATATATTTTGAGGTGTAACTTACAATGCACAATGTCCCATTAGGGCAAATATAGGTATTGGGCCAATCCTTTAAAAGTTCCTTTGGTAAGGCTGGCAACTGGAAGTTGCTGTCCACCATGATTATCAGTTTCAGTCAATTTTTAAAATAGCCAATGGTGGGCAATAACAAGAGTACTGAGGTATGCATCCTGACCTGCTTGAACAGAAATATAAGTAGAGAATAAATCTGTGGTTATGCCTATACCAGGGGAGAGGTAAAATCTGGAAGAGAGGAGTAGGACTGCTCATTGAAGTTCATGGCATGAAGAAAGGCATGGATGTGGGTCTTGTATGCCTTCATGTGCTGGAGCTTCTTGTGGCCTCACTTGCAGGAGCTTTAGGTAAGGGGTTAAATGGATGGATGCCTGGTCTGTCGCCATAAATCTAGGCATAAAAGGAACATCAGGAACCTCAGTCTGACAGTCCATCTTAGAATACCAAAGTCTTCAGTGTTTGGATTCACTGGAGCTAAGAAAAGAAAGAGAAGAAGAGAAATAAAAGTATTGTTAGTAAATGGTGCTTCTTCCTCAGGGGCGAAGGAAGGAGTGTCTTCACATCAACTTCTCTTGGCCATCAGTCATTTGATCTTCTAGGCCAATCAACATTTCAGTTTATCAGAATTGTTCAGCAGCTGAGAACAAAAAGCAAGAGACAGTTAAGACACAAGGTGCTTCTTCCCCTGGGACTGGAGGAAGAAGCATTTCTACTTCCTTTGCTATATGGGACTAATCACCTTTGTAGAGCTTCATTTGGTTTGTATGGTGCCACTTATCAATTGGATTTTTCTGCCATCAATGATTCAGACATGGTACACAGCTGGACCCAATTTATTGATGATTCCAAATGGACTTGACCATTTGTTTTCAAAGGCATGTCCTGAGAGATAAATTTCAGAATCATGACTCTGTCGCTTACTTGCCAGTCGACGTCCTTGACGTGTTTACCAAAGTATTTTGACTGCAGTTGGCTTCTCCAATTTGTTTGCTGCAAACAAGTGTGTTTTAGGAAAACTGTCTTTTAGTTATGTGACATAGTTGTTTACTGAGAGTCTGTCTGCAGTAGGAGCACTGAGGTCAATCATCAAATGTTCTAGTAATCTTATTCATCTACCAGTCATTACCTCTAAAGAGGTACATCAAGTTGATGCTGATGAGATAGTTCTAATTGCCATTAGGAGTAAGGGCAACAGGGTGTCCCAAGTCTTTTAAGTTTCAGTAGCTAATTTACATAGCATTATTTTTATGTGTGTTTGTTCTTCCTACCTGTCCTCATGACTGAGGATGGTAAACTACAGTATGTGAAATTTCTAACTCCCAATAACTTCATGGTTTCTTGCATGAGTTCACCTGTGAAAGTTGACTGTTTGTCTGAATCTGCATTGAGAGGTAGACCCCACCTGGTAAATACTTGCTCGATCAGGATTCTGGTGACTTGCTGTAGCAGCCTTAACTGGAAAGGCTTCAGCCCATTTTGAGACTAGGTCAGTGGTCATAAGGGCAAACTTATTGTTTCTGGCAGTGAGACAACAGTCCAATGAAATCAGTTTGGATGTTGTTCCAGGGACCAGAGGGTCTCAGAGGCAAAAGTTTGGCATTCTTCTTCAGATTGAATTTATCTGCATGTTTCATGAATGGATTATCTGTATACATTTCTTTCTCTCTGTCTTTGTAGAAATATTGGTATACCTCCTTTATCTCTGGATCTGCCAGCTGTATATCAGTCAGGTCCAGAGGGACTTCTTTGTTTCTTCTGTTTGCAGTGACCATAGGTGTTGCACTGAAAGGAGGCATGGTCCATACCTCTTCTTTTCAAGCTCCTTCTTTGGCTAAAGTCAGCTCACTCATTGTAATAACGGAAGAGTTCTGCTTTGAATGGGCTTAACTTTTGGATAAACAGTTTGAACACACAATGCTCAATCAGATCTCCAATGTGGATGAACAAATATCTGCACTTCACAGGGTATATTCAGATGAAGTAAAATCATGGACCTTCCAAAAGGAAGGAATTCTGTCAAAGAGTGACACACAAAGATGAATCAGAAAAGAGGATGGCATCTTCTTTTTCTTGCCATTCATAATTGCTAAGGCACAGGTAACAGCTGCAAGTTCTTCATACTGTGATGATTTGACATTGCACTTTCTTTGCACCTCAGTGGTGTCATCTGTATGAACCAGGACCCCAAATCTTGCTTATTTGCACTGCCTCATCATATAAAGAGGAGCAATCTATGAAGACACAGCACAGAGTAGTGTCATTTAAAGCTTTTTCTATTGCTGGGAGAAATGGACCAGGTTCAGGTAAAACTAGTGGCTCTAGGTCACACTAATGTGAGTTTCCTTTGTATAGGAGACCATGTGCCAAGATGGAGGACACTTTGGTGGGAAGTACAGTGATGTCTCTGTCTTGGAGTAATAGAGACCAGTGTGTAGTCTGTTATATACACATTTCCATCTTTGATCTTATCTGTCAATAGGAAGTTGGTGGGGGTGGTTGGTGTGTAGCATGATGGGACTAAATCCTATTATGTATGCAAAGTGTTTGACAGCCCAAAAGGTTGTCAGCAGGTTCCTGTCACACAAGGAATACTTAGGTTCTTCCATGAAGAGCATTTGGAGGCAAAGGCAATAGGCCTCAGGTGCCATTGACTTTTGAGCAAGGACTGCTGACATACCTACTTCAGAGGTAGCTGTTTCCAAATAAAATGTAAGTTCTGAATTTGGGTTGACCAATGCTGGATCAGAGGCCAGGACCTTTTCAGGGAGGTGACAGCATCAGTGTGCTCAGAACCTCATTGACATGGGACACCTTTTTCCAGGAGTTCATACAGCGAGGTGCCTTCTGTACAAAATTGAAAAATAAAATCCCTAGAGCAATTAACCATACCCAGGAAACATCTGAGGTTGCCATACTGGTGGGTAATAGCAAATCCTGTAAGCCCTGAATTTTGTTTGCTGCATGGCTCCTCCCTTCTCCCTTCTCCAGTTATGCACAGGCCCAGAAATATCACTTCTGGCTGACACAACTGTACCTTTTCAGGATTGCACTTGAGGCCTACTCTTTGTAGTAGTGTGAGGAGCTCATCTAGAGTTCCCAGTGCTTTTCCACAACTACTGGGGCAAGGAGAAGGTCATCTATGTATTGAAGGAGACACTCTGAGATGGAAAAACACTGATTGCATCCTTAATGTGGATGTGAAACAGTGGATGGCTATTATGGAATCCTTGAGGAAGGCAGTTCCAAATATACTGATATCCTTCATATATGAAGGCAAATTTGTATTGGTTCTCCTGTGGGTAGGGGCCAAAACTATTGAAATGTCCAATGTACTGAACCACTGGTGCTCAGATTTGAAAAGTTTTAGCATATTTGGTGCAGATGCCACAGTTGGGACACAGCTAAGAGTTACTTAATTGAGTCTATGATAATCAGTGGTGAGTCTCCAACTATTGTTGGGTTTCTTCACAGGCCAGATGGAAGAATTAACTGTTGTCATACAAGGCCTTATAACTCCTTGCTGGACAAGTGAATCAATAGTGGCCCTCAGGAGATCCTGTGACTTGGACATGTTGCAAGTGGGCACCTACTGAAATGGTGACCCACTTGCGGCTCATGCTCTAGACAGTGAGGAGTAGGAGGGTGACCAGATGGGAGGGTCTGCGAATGGCGATGGGATGTCTCTACACGTACACACATGGGGAGGATCGAGCATGCTGAGTGAGGTGGGAGGGTTTGTGAGGGTGGTGCCATGGTCCACCACTGAGCTGGCTCCATGGTATGGTGGGGTGAGTGCTGGCCTGGGGTGGCTCGGATGGCTGGGATGCTGGGTTTGAGTCTGGGTGCAGGTATGTTTTATTGCACCTGGCCTGAGTAGCTGAAATTTTCTTTCTTGCATTGTTGTACCCCCGATATGCACCCCCTGGAGTTGAGAATTTAAAAGTAGGGGTGGGGGTAAATCCTCACGAGGGACAGTGCAGGTGGCACAGTCACCTGTATAAAAGCAAAATTACAATTCCTTGTGCTGTTTTCTGTTGCTGGGTTGTACATCGCCGAAATTGAATTTTAGCTATGTACACTGCCATAAGGATGATTGCCTTTCAGCAATCGCCTCACGACACAGAACCTGCCCTCAGTGAGGGTATTCCTCTGTTGGGAATGGGTATAACTTACAGCAAAGTGAGTCTTCCCCAGTGACCTGGATGAGGTATCCATCCTTCCACAGTCATGTTTGTTCCAGGCTAAGGCCTATTGGTGCCTTTCCAGAAATTGTTAGATCTGAGGTAGCAGCGGTGATGACATTGCATGATGATGATTTTTGCTGATCTTCCTCAAGTGATGGCACAATACCAACACTGGTATTGTGCCATCCCAAAAGGAAGTATTTTTATGTGGGGCTATGCCTCTGCACCCACAAATTTTTATATAATCAACTCCAGGTCAGAGTTGTTCTGGGGAGGGCAGAACACCAAGAAAAGCATCACCTGAAATCAGACCATTACAGTGACTGTCGCTGTAATGGTCTGTTTTCAGGTTTTGCTTTCGAGGTGTCATCTCAAGGGGTAACCTGTGATGATGTCATACTCTTTGTCATTAATGGTCACTGCTGCCACTGCATGTGAATCAGGAATGAGTATCATGTGGAGATGACCTCCTATCTTGAGTAATAGCCTATTTACTAAATCCACAATGCATTCATGTTGTGACAAAAAGTCTATCCCTAAGATAGTTTGGTGATGATGTAAGACCATGAAGTCAAAACAGTGTTCACCTGCCAAGGTACCAGTGGTGCCTGGTATGGGTCTGACTGGTAGGTGGTGACCACGTGTCCCTAGATGGTCTGGGTGGAAGTAGCTCCTCTATAGACCATCTGGATCATTTTGGGTCATCTTGATGTAACACTGAGACAGTGGCTTCTGTGTCGAGAAGCAGTTCATGTCGGTGGCCACCTACCAATGCTTCTGTCGTGGTTGTCCAGTTTCATCCATCACCAGGGTAGTGATGATGTTTACTGGGGCCCAGCAACATCATTCAGAATCCTCCCTTCTGGGCCTGTGCATCCTGGCACATCTGGGCACATTCTTGGTAAGGAGATACCTGGGCCTCTACCTGTGGCTCTTCCTGGTATGGAAGTGCTGATGGAGTAGTTCTAGGGCCTAGGGCTGTAATCAGCTTTTTCTGGACAGTATCAGCCATGGATTTTGCCCAGGCCTCAAACTCTCAGAGCTGGTTACACTCCTGCTGCAACTCCTTGTAGCTAGGGCTTGGTCATTTCAGGATTTGGCCCTGGTAGTACGTGTTCTGGTTCTGTTTCCATGCTTTTGTAGTAACCCTGTTTCTTGGAGTGGTAGGCCTGTGCATGTTGATTACCTTCCACCACGTACTGCATAGTTGGCTCATCATCAGGCTGCACTACAGCCACCATGGCATTTGTTCAGAACCATTATCTCACACATACAGCTTGTATGCATTTTCTGCTTTTGCATAATCTCAACAAAAGGTCTGCTCTTGGGAAACAGAGGCTCTGTCTTTTCACAGAAAACTGGTAGCATGTTTTTCAAAAAAAAAAAAATTGTACTCCACTGAATTTCTGTTGGCTGGTTCATTTGCTATGTCCTTTTGGTTCCATATGCTATCCAGAGATGGCTGTTCCTGAACTGATTGACTTGGCAGGCTAAGGACATACCCACTAGGTTGGATTATGTGTGGCCAGCAGGCCTGCTGCTAATGTCATTGAACCCATCCTGGCATCATTACATACTACATTTGGCAGTTTGGCACAGATCGTAGGGTCTACTGTCCGTTTCAAAACCTGCACTCTTTGCTTAACAGGCTGGCTAAGTATTTTGCACTGATTTTTCACTTTTTCTTAATGACAGCTCAAATTTTCATTAGGCCCCATTCAGCCTATCTGTGTTGTAATGTTAGAGATGGCTTGGGTGGACTGCAGGATATGGAGGGTCTGTTCCAGCTGGGCCTAAATGGTTCTCACCACCACCACAGCTGTAGCTGAAGCCATGCCCTGGATGAGGCTGTCCTGGCCCACCTTGGTCTGGATCATATCTGCCATGCCCTGGCAAGGTGCTGGGATGCCAGACCTTTTGATCGCTTGATTGACTATGTCCATGTCCTCTTCCCAGTTGCTTTTCCACAATACAGCTATCAGAGGTGAGCCTGGCCACTGCCCTCCAGAGTCCCAAGGACCGCCTTCTTGGGTTCTCATTGTCATCCCCTTCATCATCAGGTGGTGACATCAGGTTGATGGGTTGGGTGGAAGGCAACAACTTCAAGTGACCCTTCAGTATGTCAAATAGCTGATGTAACTGTGCATACCTCTGCCTACATTTAACATGTCTTTTTTTGTAAATTAGATTTCATTGAGTATTCCAAAGAATAACATGAAACACAGTTGAAACAGTGTTGGATATCAGCAACGTATACAGTCAAACTTCTGTTGCAATCACATTAACATGGCCAGGTTAAAAAAGAAAACCCATGGTTATAGTCTAAAGAGTAAAGAACAAAGAATAAAATGGAGAAACAAAAGGACTACCATTGGATAGTTTTTTTCCTTATAGATATCCACTGCTCATAGTGTCAGCTGAGTCTCCTACCTTACAGAAGGTGTACAATTTCAGCTATCTTAACATACCTCAGTGTGGGTGGAAGAAGCTAACATTTTTATGCAGAACTCCTTCGAGAGCATTGGCACCTAGATAATCTGGCACAGCATCCGATACTTCATCTGTACTGCCTTCACCTCCTGCCTATCCTAGAGTTCTGTAAATTAACAGGATTAGGTGGGAGCTTGAGGTTGGAATCATGCAGTGGTTTGAGTTTAGATACTGGCCCCAAATCTCCTGGTATACTTGAGCGCTATTCTGGGTGTGGAACATCACTTTCAAAACTGGCTGTTTTCCACAGCTCCTTAAACCATTCTAGTATATTAGCGGGGCCTCGTATTCTGCAATATCTTGGAAGGATTCACTTTGCCAGTATTAAAGCACCTGGGAGCCAGGATTTCTGGATCTACTTACGTCTATTACAAGGGAGTGGGTCCTGAAGATCCCCAGCAGAACTACTGGGATTAAGGGCTATATTGATTCCCAGGATCTCACTATATATACCTCTATCTCCTGTCAGTATGTTCTAAGGTTTGTGCATCCCCATAGCATGTGTGAGATAATCCTGCCTCCTCTTGGCACCTCCTACATTAGTCTCCAGGGATGAGGCCCATGCTTTCAGCTTAGCTGGCATTCTATGCCATCTATGTAGTATTTTATTTGGATTAATCTGCTTTTTTGTTCCTGATTCCAGCTTGTAGGTCCCTCTAACTTCTTTCCCACATGCCCAAAGTGATTTCAGTCCAGAGTTCTTTTGACCAGCTAGTCCTGATTTCCACTGACTCACCTGGCCTGCAGTCCAAAATGTGGGCATTTATGTCACTGCTTCTAGTAGACCTTTCCCTTCAGGCCACGTGAGAGTGTCTAGGGGTTTATGTTGCAGCCCACTAGCATCTGTCCTAAGATGTCCTGCAGTGCATGTAACATAGTAAAACAGCAGCAAGCTGGCAACAGTGCTGCTCGGCTCCTCGCAGGTGCTCTGACTTAAAGTTTGTTTGTAAACTTTTATTTAAATTACACCTCATTTTTAAGTATTTTAAAGAATGATGGCTGAAACTTATGTTCAAATTGTTTTCAGACTCTTTATTGAGCCTAAACGGTGCTTTGTTTATGCACATTCTAGTCGCGAGCATGCCACAAGTGACTTACTGAGCGGTCTTTCAAGTATTTACCTTAAAACTGACTTTCTCTCACATTGTTCAGGTTACAAACTATATGAATGAAGATTTTATGGCTAAATCCCAGCTCTTTATACATAACAAACGTTTTTTCAGACATTTGGGAGTCATTTTTGAAAATAGGCCACAACCTTCTTTGGCTTTGCGTTGTATCACCTCATGTGTGCTGATTTTAGTCAGTGTGATGACAAGAAATACTTATGGCACCTTTGAAACTTTTTGTAACTTTTGTGCTCTGTTATATTCTATAATGCTGCCGGTTATGCTGAAGAAAGTCACATATAAACAAGAATTGCGACATCCAAGAAAGGATACACAGGAGAGGAGAAGGAAATACCCAGGGTGACTATAGCTCCTTCAGTGCTGACAGGCTTGTTTTGCCTGAAAAAGGTATACTACCATTGCCTGGGGGCTGTTTATTAAGGGTATGATTATTGTAACCATTATGCTATTACACTTAGTGGAGTGTGTTTTCTGTCTTAAGCCACAGGTACTGGCCTGGCTGTTTTCATAGCTGGAGAGGGAGCCATGTGGAGACAAAGCCTCAGGTCCAGGTGAAGATGGATAAAAACATAAAAAGCCTGTAAGAGTCCTGTAGATGATGGTCTCTTTTGGCAAAGCGATGCTGTTTTAGTGACAGTGGGAGACTATTTCTGGGATATCTCCTCAAAAGGTACTGTTATTACTTCTGGTTTTGGTGACCCTCATCTAGCAACTTAGAGACTGATAAATGAGCTGGAGAAACTTTCTGGAAACGTTGTGCTTATTTACCACATTTTATTCATGATGGAATTCTGCCTAGTGAGCCAAATACCTCAGAACATATTGTATGAGGGTGGTTTAAAATATTATTTACTGAACAAATGCACCAATGTTAAGTAATGAGATGCATCAGATCCTGTTTGTTCTTGTGCACCATGAATAATGGAATCTCTGAAGGTTATCCCATGTACAAGATGACTGCAATTGAGTGCTTTCAAAAGGGTGACTCAATCATAGTGCCTGTGCACAGGGCTACCTAGCAGGGGCAACTGGATTGGGGGTAGGTGAATATACTGACAGGATGTCACTATGTATATACATGTAGGGGGTGGGGTGGGGTGGGGGACCATGCCATGTGATAGGCAAAAGGAAAAGGAGGGTTTGTGGGGTGTAGTGTGGTGGGCTGCCGAGCTGGCCATGTGGTGTGATGGGTTGATGACAGGCTGGGGTTGAGAGGGTGCTGGGTTTGGTTCTGGTGGTTCTGGGCACGCTTTGTGTTTTTTTCGCTGGGTTGTTTTTTTTACGTTGTTTTTTTTTTGCACCCTCGACATGCACCCCTGGAGTTGAGAATCCTTCAGTAGGGTGTGTGGCGGGTACAGCCCCCACACAAAATAGAGAAACCTAAGTCTCTGGTGCCCTTTTTGCTGTTCACCGTGAGTATACATTGCAGAAATTTATTTTCGGTGATGTACACTCTCCCAAATGGCCATCGCTATTTCATGATCACTGTATCACATGGAATCCTCTGAAGATGTCCAGTATATGTGTCTCTGAACATGACAGGAGTCTTGAACATGTGTAGCTTAATACATGAGACAGGATTCATTTTAACTGTTGAGTATTAAAGCATCTTACTTATTTTTATCGATGAGTCACTGAATCTGGACTCTCAGGGATGGAGCCAATTGGCTTATCTCTTTAAATACTTGGGGCCAAAATCCCACTGTATTCATTGTGACTTGGTCGTTTTGGAACTTTGAGCTTAACAGCTGTTGATAGTATTATTTCTGTTATGCACATCTTGTTGAATTGAAATGACCTGTTCATTGCTAATTAATTGTATGAACCTCTGAAAACAAAACAGAGCTATGGTCCATACTGATTTACAGACTTCAGAATTAATAAAGCCTTGAACAATTGTACTAAAAAGGAATGGATTCCTGATTGTACTGGAGTCACAACTCAATTTAGTTGAGTTTAATTTAATCAATGTTTTAATCTAAAGGTGCCTGTTTGATATTTTATTAACTCAACATAGCTTTAGCTTGATTTTAGGTTCCAGAATAACTATAATGAGTATATCCCTGATTTCTATTATTGCTTTAAATGATTTTTGGACACAGCTTAGCAAGGATTACGGCTGCTTATGTATACTTATCTAGGTCAAGAGAAAAACTTTGGAATTAGATTCCAGAGTTACAGTATGCTTGGCCTCGATATAGAGGAAAGCTTTGACAAATGCTTTTCTTTCTTTGAAATGGTATTTTTAAATGTTAGAACTGCTTGGAGAAATGATTACTGTTAGACTATTTCATTATGAAATGTAATGTGTGTATTCACTGAATTTTATGACTGCTGGATTGTTGTAATAGTGTTGTTTTATGTTTCGTAATGGCTCTTAGTTGAATGAATAAACTTTGAACTTCTAGTAAAACAACAATCCACCATACATGCTGTATATTGGGCACCTGCAAAATTGCAAAATTAGAATAAGCCATTTAACATGCAGAAATACAGTACACATTTACATTGGAGTACAGAAAATGCAGGAACAAGAGTTCACAGTAGGTCCTAACTGGGTTCTCCAGGCTGCTGGGAAGGCTTCTCCTCCATAGGGAGGTGTCAATCTCCATACATGCACACACTGTGCTGCCCCATGTCAGCTGGGGGTCTTCACCCACGGCATCATTTTGTGATCTATGGCAAGGAGAGGTGGTGATACCACTACAATGACGGTGTAAGCCCTCATCAGCCAGACTTATTTATCCTCTTTGCAGGAGGCAAAGAAAGGGTAGAATGGTCAGAGGCATTTTGTTGTCTCTTCTCCAATTCTGGAGCCTACGCTTAGATTACACCATGGTTTAAGGGCCTCCTGCCTCTTGATTATGTGCCACACATATCCCTTCCTCCTCAACTGTGTTTGACAGTCTCTGGTATAGGGTGAGACATGTTGCCCATCCCTGAATATGCTCTGCCCTCTGCCGGTATGCTACAGTTGTGTTTTGATTCCTAGCTGGAGTGGGCACGGGTCAATACTGCACACAGCACTATGCTGCATGGCACATCATGCTGCCAATACAGTGCGATTCTTGCCATGCGGCATACCTTTCTTTACTGTGGTAGGCTCTGCCTCCACACCTCCTGTTACGGGGGCTGTGCCCCAAATCCCCAATATAGATTTTCAACTCATGGGGGTCAGGTTGGGAGTGCACAAACATTAAACAATTCAAATTTCTGGGACTGGGAATTAAACCCAGTCCCAAAAGCATTGCCTTGCTCAGTCCATTGAGCTACAGTAGCTGGTCAGTGGAACCCACTCCCAGCAGAGGTCTTATTCTGTGCTTGGGAAAGTGGGAATGGTGTAATATCGCACACAGCAGTATACGCGGGTTGCACCATTCGCCACTCGTGAAGTGTTGTACCAGGTTGGTCATAATGTCACTCTATTAAGCATGCGATATTATGACCCAGTAGAGCTGGACTGTAACCCCTTTGAAAGCAGAAGTTCTTTCTTCATGGTGCTTTCTGGAATTTTTATGCTCAGTTTACAGTTCAGGCCCTCTCCACTAAATGCACACTGGGCCTCCTGAGGTGAAAAAGTCATGTTCTTGCCCATTTCTAATGATGAAGAAAGTACTTAGACCTTTGAAACAATAGGGTATATCCACTCATTTGAGTGCAATCTGGTTGGGTGTGTACTCTTTCCTGTCTGCACCACAATATGTGAGAAGTCTTGATATAAAGATACACGAGCACCACTCCAGAGTAGCGTAAACCCTTCTCAGCCAGATACAATGGCCTCAGACAGCTAGTATTGGAACCCACTCAGGAGGGAGCAATCTTAGACCTGGTATTCTCAAATGGGGACGGAGAAAGAATCTCAGATTTAGAAGTGGGTAGCCATCTGGAAACAAGACCACCAAACTGTGTGGTTCACAATAAACACATCCATACAATCAAGCCATACAAAAGCAAGAGTATTGGACTTTGAGAGAGCTGACTTTGGGAAAATGAGAGAGTGCCTCAGAAAAGCACTTGCAAACAGGCAAGAAAGAGGGTGGAGGAACAATGGGAGAAATCAAAACAGCCATCACAGAGGCAACAAGCCTTTGTGTAAAGCAAATCAACAAAACACAATGAAGGAAAAACACTTTGGTTCTCAAAAGAGGTGGCAGGAAAGTTAAGGAGAAAGGACAGCATTCAGGAGATATAAAGAAACACAGAAAGAGAAGGACAGAGAACTTTATCAGTTAAAGCAGAAAGAGGCTGGGAAGGTAGTCAGAATAGCAAAGGCCCAAACCGAGGAAAGGATAGCCAACTCTGTTAAGAGGGGGATAACACCTTTATAGGTACATTAGGGAGCAAGAAAGACCAAAGGAGGGATACTGAGGCTTAATAAAGGGAGGAATGTGGGTAACATAGAAACTTAGAAACATAGAATTTGATGGCAGATAAGGACCACTTGGCCCACCCAGTCTGCCCATTTCCTACCCTAATGTATAAGCTGCAGATCCTAGTAAACTAACAGCCTACTTCTTTCTACCCCACCCCTAGAATTGCCTTTATGGCTGTCCCATGCCTGCTTGAATTCAACCACTGTTTTTGACTCCACAACCTCCTCTGGAAGTCCATTCCATGCATCCACAACCTCTGTGAAAAATACTCTTACATTACCTCTGAGCCGCCTCTATCTTCAAATTCAGCCCCCTTGTTCTTGAACACCTGTTTTTGAAAGATGCTACCCTTGGACTTTGTTGATTCCCTTGAGGTACTTGAAAGTTTCTATCATGTCCCCTCTCCCTCCTTTCCTCGAGGATATACGTATTAAGCTCCTTTAGTCTCTCTTCATATGTCTTCCGTGCAAGCCTGCACCATTTTAGTTGCCTTCCTCCGGACAGCTTCCATCTTGTCTATGTCCTTGCGGAGATTGGGTCTCCAGAACTGCACACAGTACTTCCAGATGGGGTCTCACCAGCTGTCTGTACAGAGGGATAACAACTTCCTGTTTTCTACTGGTGATGCCTCTCCTGCATCCTAGTATCCCCCCAGCCCTCCTTACTGCCCTCTCACATTGCTTGCCCATCTTTAGGTCATCTGATATAACTACCCCCAGGTCCCTTTCCATTTTGTTGTTGTTAGTATCTCACCCCCATTGTGTACTCTTCCCTGGGTTTTGTTTCCCAGGTGCATTACCTTGCACTTCTTAGCATTAAATCTAAGCTGCCATACATTTGACCATTCCTCTAACCTTGCAAGTCCTTCTCATCCTTTCCACCCTACCTTGTGCATCAACTCTATTGCAGATCTTTGTGTCATCTGCAAAGAGACATACTTTTCCTTCCAGTCCCTCTGCAATGTCGCTATAAAGACATTGAAGAGGACCGGTCCTAATACTGGAACCTCATGTGGCACCCTCACTAATAACCCCTTCTTCAGAGTGACTCACATTATTACTCTGTGTCCTATTCTCTAGCCAATTTTTACTCAGGCTATCATCTTGGGACTCACTCCCAGGCTGGATAACTTGTATATTAATCTTTTGTTTGGGACTGAGTCAAATGCCTTAAAGTCTAGGTAGGCCATGTCCACAGCCCTCCCTGATCTACTACTTTGGTCACCCAGTCAAAGAAATCTATTAGATTCTGTCTGGCATGACCTTCCTGCTGTGAATCCATGCTGCCTTGGGTCCTGTGCCCTCTGACCTCTAGGTACTGACAATTCTTTCCTTCAGAAGTGATTCCATCATTTTCCCTATCACCGAGGTTAAACTAACAGGTCTGTAGTTTCCTGCTTCTGCCCTGCTCCCACTTTTGTGAAGGAATCACATCTGCCTCCTCCAGTCCTCAGGTACCACCCCATCCTCCCATGATTTGTTAAAGAGGGTAGTCAGTTGTGTCACTAGTTCTACCCTTAGTTCTTTTAGAATCCTGGGATGAATCCCATCAGGCCCTATTGCTTTGTCCACCTTCAGTTTTAAGAGTTCTTTCAGAACCCTTTCTTCTGTAAATGGGCTGGTATTAACTTCAGTATCCAGAGTGTTTCTATTGTTTGTTTTAGGTACCTCCCCTCTTCATTTGTAAATACTGAACAAAAATATTTGTTTAGTATCTTTCCTTTCACAGTCACCCTCTACTCACCCCTCCCTTTATTAAGCCTCACTATCCCTCCTTTAGTCTTTCTTCGCTCCCTGATGTATCTAAAAGGTTTTATCCCCTTCTTAATTGAGTTGGCTATCTTTTCCTCAGTTCAGGCCTTTGCTGTTCTGACTGCCTTCCATCTTCCTTTTGCTGTAACTGATACAATTCTCTGTCCTGCTCCTTCTGTGATTCCTTGTACTTTCTGAATGCTTTCTTTCTCTTGAACCTTAACTGCCACCTCCTTTGAGAACCATAGTGGTTTCTTACATCGTTTTGTTTATTTGCTTCACACAAAGGCTTGTTACCTCTGTGATGGCAGTTTTATTATTCCCTATTGTCCTTCCACCCTCCTTCCTGCCCATTTGCTAGTGCATTCCTTAGGCACTCACCCATTTTGACAACGTCAGCCCTCCTGAAGTCCAGTACTTTTGCCTTTATATGGCTTGACTTTATTGCTGTGTTTATTGTGAACCATACTGTTTGATGGTCACTAGTTCCCAGACGGCTACC
The DNA here is from genome assembly GCA_016271365.2 of Neoceratodus forsteri. NCBI lineage: Eukaryota > Metazoa > Chordata > Ceratodontiformes > Ceratodontidae > Neoceratodus > Neoceratodus forsteri. The sequence continues at coordinate 954,923,398 of CM028134.1, forward strand.
CACTTCTACATCTGTGATCCTCTCTCCATCTCCATTTGAGAGGACCAGGTCTAAGACTGCTCCTCTCGAGTGGGTTCCAATACTAGTTGTCTAAGGCATACCCCTGTAGGGCATCTAGAATAACCCCACTCTTAGAAGTGGCTGCTGCAACTGCACTCCAGTTAACATCTGGCATATTCAGATCACCCATCAGCAATAGCTCCCTTTATCTGCCATTCTAAGTATACTTTCTATCATTTCTTGTCCATTTCCTCCCTGAGAGGGGGGTCTGTATACAACCCTGTGCGGATTGTGGTGCCATTGCCTGCCTCCAAATTGACCTCACAGTGCTTCTTCTCCTCCCTGTTTACCCTTTTGTTCTGTTGCTTTGATTCCGTCTCTTATGTAGAGAGCTACAGTGAAAAGCAGGGATACTGAATGAATATTTCTGCTCAGTATTCACAAAGGAAGAGGAGGAGAGGTACCTAAACCAAACAAGTGAAACACTCTGAATATGGGGGTTGATACCAGTCCATTTACAGAAGAAAGGGTTTTAAAGAACTAATAAAATTGAAGGTGGACAAAGCAATGGAGCCTGATGGGATTCACCCAAGAATTCTAAAAGAACTTAGGGTAGAACTAGTGACACCGCTGACTACTCTCTTTAACAAATCATGGGAAGATGGGTGGTACCTGAGAACGGGAGGAGGGTGGATGTGATTCCTCTTCACAAATTGGGAGCAGGACAGAGGCAGGAAACTACAGACCAGTTAGTTTGACCTCAGTGGAAGGGAAAACGATGGAATCACTTCTGAAAGAAAGAATTGTTGAGTACCTAGAGGCCAGTGGGGCACAGGATACAAGGCAGCATGGATTCATGATGGGAAGGTAATGTCAGATGAATCTAATAGATTTATTTGACTGGGTGACCAAAGTAGTAGACCAGAGAGGGCTATGGACATGGCCTACCTAGATTTTAGCAAGGCATTTGATATAGTCCCACACAAAAGATTAATACACAAGTTAGCCAGCCTTGGAGTGGGTCCCAAGATGGTAGCCTGGATAAAAAATTGGATAGACAACAGGACACAAAGGGTAGTAGTAAATGGAGTCCATAGTGAAGAAAGGAGGGTTACTAGCGGGGTACAGCAGGGTTCAGTACTGGGACCAGTCCTTTTTAATGTCTTTATAAGTGACATTGCAGATGAACTGGAAGGAAAAGTATGTTTTTTTCAACGACACAAAGATCTGTAACAGGGTTGATGCACAAGATGGAGTGGAAAGAATGAGAAGGGGCTTGGCAAGGTTGGAGGAATGGTCAAATGTATGGCAGCTTAGTTTCAATGCAAAGAAGTGCAAAGTAATGCACCTGGGAAACAAAACCCAGCGGAAGAGTACACAATAGGAGGTGAGATACTATCAACAGTAAAAATGGAAAGGACCTGGGGGTAATTATATCAGATGACCTAAAGGTGGGCAAGCAATTTTGAGAAGGCAGTAAGGAAGGCTGGGGAATACTGAGATGCATAGGAGAGACATCACCAGTAGAAAACAGGAAGTTGTTATCCTCTGTACAGACAACTGGTGAGACCCCATCTGAGTACTTTGTGCAGTTCTGGAGACCCAATCTCTGCAAGGACATAGACAAGATGGAAGCTGTCCAGAGGAGGGCAACAAAATGGTGCAGGGTCTGCAACAGAAGACATACAAAGAAAGACTAAAGAAGCTTAATATATGTATACCCTTGAGGAAAGAAGGGAGAGAGGACATGATAAAACTTTCAAGTACATCAAAGGTATCAACAAAGTCCAAGAGGTAGCATCTTTCAGAAAAAGAGATGTGCAAGAACAAGGAGGCACAATTTGAAGATAGAGGGGACAGCTCAGAGGTAATGTGAGGAAGTATTTTTCACAGAGAGGGTTGTGGATGCATGGAACAGCCTCCCTGAGGAGGTTGTGGAGTCAAGAACTGTGGAGGAATTCAAGAATGCATGGGACAGACATTAAGCAGTCCTAATAGGGGGTAGGAGGAAGTAAGCTGTTGGTTAACTAGGATCTGCAGCTTATCTGTTAGGTATGAAAATGGGCAGACTAGGTAGGCCAAGCGGTCCTTATCTGCCATCAAATTCTATGTTTCTATGTTTTGTTTGTAACAAAACCTCACTAGATAGGCTGTTATTGGTCATGGTCATGACCCTGTAGCAACATTGATCATCTAGTCTGGTGGACCCGCTACTCTTCAAGTAGGCTCTGCCAAGTGGAGGCAACAAACTGTTGGAACAAGTCAAGTGGGAATGTTTCCATATAGGGGAGTTTCCACTCCTCAGACACCCCAAGTATCTATATGTTCTTGCACAAGCCTTGATGTTCCTGGCTATTGGCTCTTTCATGGAGCTGATTATGGTTATGATCAAGTTTGCCTAGTTGTTGGAGGATGTGATTCTGTGCACCCTGTATATCCACAATGCAGAGCTTTGCAGTATTAATACTGTTGGTTAATTGTATTACATCCTCCTGGTGGATTTCAGTGTTGTCTTGATCTGTGCTATTTTAGCTGTTAATGTTTCCAGCAAAGAAGGCATGTAACCGGAGTAGGACCTGCCAGCCCCTGCTGTTGCTGTCAATCAATCAAAAGTTACTTTATTGTGTGGCTAAATAGTCTTTACAATTACAATACACATACAGTATTACAGGATATCTTGCTACAGCCATTACAACCTTTATTTATCTACTACAAAATCACAGTAAAATAGACCAACAGTAAACGATTCATAAAACATTCTGATACAATAAAATAGTCATTGCACATATTAGATTCCCAACAGTCGTGTATATTATCTCAAGTTATGCTTGACAACTGCCTTCTCTTTATTTTATTTATTGCTAAAACAATTTTACCAGTCTTTCAATAGTCCAAGAGTCTTCCATATGAAACAATATATTGGTTAAAGTTAGCTTGTCCATTGTATATACGGGTTCAAAAGAGGGCCTAGCCAGTATATTTGTTCCTTTAAACACCATGTGCAGGTCCACATTACATGCGTCAGATCTTCTCTACCTCTTGCTGAGCAGGTACAATTATCAGATTCAACAATACTGTAGATTTGTTATATCTGATTAGAAAATGGCTTCAAAAATCAATCAATCTGATTGGTTGATGTGCGCCAAACCTGGGCAATCATTTTACATAATGTCCAGTAAACATCAAGTCCCACAGCATGGCAACAGAAGTGCTACATCACCCAATCAAATCAATGACACTACAAAACATTCTTCAATTCTGACAGTGTAATCAGCGCCAAGCGCCGATTTTCCAACTCACCTTAGAGCAGCAGACTTATCAAAGCAAATGACAGCCCCAAGTGACAACATACCTGCTGTAAACTTCAACATCATGGCAGAGCAAGATCTTGACCAGTTCTTAAATGCAGCATCTGAGGGAGAACAGTCAGCAAACGATGAAAACCTGTCAGAAAAAAAGAAATTTCAGTGAGCACCACAAAATGTCATGTCTCACTCACTACCACCCAACTGACTGAGATCGAAGCAAACTGCTAAGAAATCAACACCTGAAAATGACAACCTGGGCAGTGTCAGTTATCCATGACTGGGCAAAAGAAACTGGAATCAACATAAACTGGGAAACAGATAGCCCCGTACCCTCAACGACATCTTCCATAAATTCTACGGAAGTCAGAAAAGGAACTGGAGACCAGTACTGTTGCCAGCTACTGCACGCTGCTAACAGGACCCGACAGGCACCTAAACAGCCCAGCAACATCCTGAAACATAAACCTGATTACAGATGCTCAATTTAAAACCGGCAACAATGTCTTCAAAAGCATTCTTAAACAGTACAGGAAAGAAAAAAGATTAATCAGTACACCAGCCACCGATCTCTGACACAGACCTGGCAAAACTGAGGAAATCACCAGCACTTTCTGTAGACACTGCGCCGGGCTTACTGAACCGTATGTGGTTCAAATTCAATTACACCTAGCCCGCATGGTAGAGAAGGCCTGCAAGAGCTCACCCCTTCCTCCTTTGTACTCCAGAAAGACCAGCATAATCAAGAGTTCCTCACCCTCGCTTACAACCCCAACAGCAAGAACTACAAAGACCCCTGAAACCAACAAAGAATTGCAAAGAGGCTGCATCTACACCGATCCTGACAACCCAGAATGCCCAGTTGCAGCATTTAAAAATATATCAGTAAACCCTCCGAACCCCAAAGCACTGTACTCCACCCGCGACGAGCTCCACAAGAGTTCCTGAACACACAGACAATGTGGTACACAGGAACCGCTTAGGGAAAACTACCTTGGCGAGATGATGAAGAAAATAAGTAAAGCAGCAAATCTCAGCCACATCTATACTAACCACAGTATTCGTAGCTGTGCCATCAAAATCTGTCAAATGCAGGTCTACAGTCACGGGAAATCATGACCATTACTGGTCACAGGTGTGAGCAAAGCCTCAGATCATAATGGAGACCAAAGGAAGAAGACAGGAAACACTGAGTGCCTCCTTTCCTGAAAACCTCCAAGTACCAGCACAAGCAATCAAGAGAGCACCACCAAAGAAGAAGTAAATGAAGTAACACCATCTACTGGAATTACAACAATACAGAGCTCCTTCAGTCTAATGAACTGCACCTTCTCAGGTCCAGTTAATTTAATTGAAAATGAAAAATAAATATCAAAAAGAGCTGTAATTTTGAAATCTATAAATGTTTAAAAGGTTTAAAAGTGTTATTATTAAAAAGTTTAAAAACAGTTTTCAAACAGTTCAATTGTTAAAAGAAAGCAATGTTGTTCTTCACTACTTTGCCTCTCATAGTACTTACTGACAAAATAAAAGTTTGCATTTTAAAAGCAATCATTTGTTTCTGTGACTATTTTTTAAAATACAGTGAAGCCATTTTCCTAAGCGCTAATAATACCTTCCAGGGTGGGCATTATTGGGAAATACCGGACCTTCCAGGGGCTATAAGGCCCTCGCCTGCAGTGTCGGGCCTCATTACACCCTGGGTGGTCCGGGTATTTCCTAATAATGCCCACTCCTGTCGGGTATTATTGCTTACATAGAAGAACAACATTAGGGAATTGTTCAGATTTGTATCTTGTGACTATCCTTCAAAGTTCTAGATCTACCAATGGGGCTTATGCATGATGACTAGGTGGGCCAAGCAGTCCTTATCTGCCTTCAAATTCTATGTTTCTATGTTTTCTATGATGGTGCAGAGTGCCTATGCACTGCACATCCATGGTGCACAGCCACTCTGCACTGACTGTGCGCCCATGAGATGCACTACCAGGGCATACAGCCCCAATGCACCTGATCCCCAGGCCGCATGGAGAGCAACATGCCAGGTGCAGTAGAGGGGTGTGTCAGCACCACATGCCATGCATTTAGATGCATAGTGCAATGCACCAGGGGTGTAGAAGGGCACCCTTATGTTAGGTGGAACCCTGCCGTAAGTGCCCTATGCACCTCCACCATGCATACTGGCCCCTGCACAGTCCTGGCAGATCAAGGGAACCCCCACACACACAAAGACATCTGACAAAGGTCTGGCAGTATAGTGTGGCTCCCACAGGACCAGATCCCTGGCCCTTCACTGTAGTGCTGACCTCCTCCACACACACCTGCCCCATCCCCACTGTGTGCAGTAGCCCCAGCACAGCTGTGCCCTCACTGTAGGCTGCAGCATCCTCCAACCCTGGAAATAGGATCTCCATCTGGGTGTGGAGTAGGACACCCTGCCTCCGCACACACGCTTTGTTGATTTGTGACTTGAAGTTTTTGCAATCTTGATTGAACCATCCTGTGTATTCCTGGTTCATTTTATTTTTCTTATGAGAATACTCTAAATACTTTTTATCTCCTCAAATAAGGTACGTATAGCTTGCATTAGTTGTTCTAATCCCTTATTTTGTAAGCTTACTATATCCCTATTCATGAATGAAATTAATATAATAGGATATATATAAGCCTCTGAGTTTTATTGCATATTATTTTCTTTGCTGCTCTAGTTTCACTAGGAGAGGATTATTTGATTCTGCAATGGGATTTTCACATGTGTGCCTATATTGGCACTTTCTAATGTCAAAGGAACATGGTCGCTTTCAGGTCTAACAGAAATGCGTAAACTATTTCAGTGATCAAGCTAGCCCTACCATAAGGCCAGGTCAAATACTGAAGCTCCTCTAGTAGACACTGGAATAAATTCACCTTTGTTATATCCTTTCAGTCTTCAATTTAAAGTATAAATATTAATCTTTTAAAATATTAATTAAATTCTTCCTAGCATTATTTATTTTTTTTTTATCGTAAGTTTTTCTGTATGGCATATTAGCTTGTGAATTAGTATAAGTAAAGAAGAAGTTGTCACTAAAATGTCAAATCTGCCAATCCTGGCATTAAAATCTCTTATTAATAATACATTAATATCTGGGAAAACTTGTAGGCCCTTTGTAATACACTCATTAACCTTATCTCATACTGTTTGATAAAAAGGAGAGTTGTCAGGTGGAATATAACCATTTATAAGTATGAAACTCTGAGATTCACTCCTTGTATAATTAATCATGAAATTAACCTCTTTCTGAGGCATAACACTTCTCAAAAGTGTCAAATTCATGAATGTTACCAAACCACCAAGCATCATTGTCATTACGCTTCTTGCTTCATAGCCTGTACTCTCTCACACACACTAAATGGTTAGGTTTACAATTAACAATTTTGCTGGCAAACTATCAAACAACATACACAGGTACATTCAACGGGCTAATTGATTATTCTCTATCTAGGTTGGGGTCCCAAAAATATCTGGATAAGTGAGATTTTACAAATTTGTGGAGAGCTGAAGCAGGAAAATGTATAAGGTGGTGATCTTTCTTGTCAGTCCATTAAATACCCCTTGAGTTCTTAGAGAGCCATAGATGATTATATTCTTAGCAGCGAGAAAAGTAGCAGGAGCAAATGGAGTCTGTATATCAAAGATATTATTTTCATTGAACTGTACCAAGTAATCAAGAATGAGGAGAGCTAAAGCCAAAATATGTAAGGTAATACCCAACAGGGTGGGAGTATTGGGGAATACCAGATCATCCAGGAGCATAATACAGCATACGGTCTTATAGCCCCTGGAAGGTCCAGTATTCCCCTATTATAAAATGGATTACATAAATGTGCAACCCTCAGGTGGACTGGGTCTGTGTGTCCATGCATTAATGCCCCCCAGGATACACATAGTTGATGTGAATTGCTATACTGATTATCCTAGGGCACACCGGTACTCCTTGCCTTGTGGCTGTCAGTTAGGCATTGTGACTGAATTCAAGCTGGACTGTTGCAACTCCCATCTCCAGGTAGACATATGTCAGTCCCAATTTTCCCATAATAAAATATGCCGGAAAACATATTACAGTGCTCTAAGCTTGTTAACTCAAGGTTTTGAAGATGCATGCATCAAGAGTACAATGTCTCTCATTCTGATTGTTCATGTGCCTTATTTCAGTGATAGAACTATGAGAGTTATGGTTTTGTAGCTGTTCATTTAACAAAAAAAAGAACATGGACCAGATACAAAAGCTGAACATCAGCCATATATTGTGCAAGAACAATAACGTGCTGTGCAAAATCTCAATAAATAAATCACAGCTCACAATGTGAAACAAAATAGAAACTGTTCAGCTAAACGCTATTCCCACTACATTAGTAGAAGTGTTACTGTGTTCATCACAGATGTGAATTTACTTTGCACAATTCTTTGGTTGTAAAGAAAAAATCAAACAGTTGCCAAAACAAAAACACCACTTTCTCACCTCAGTAGTGTCAGCAGTAAACCCGCACACTGTGAAAAGTATTATGTGGATAAATCATTTCTTTCCATATGTGACTCTCCCAGAATACCAAATGCCATGAAACCCTGCTTGGTAATGTTTTGTTTGAAAAGTATTCATTTAATTTTTAAAATAAGCACATTTGTAATTGGCATGAAGAGATGAAAAATGATTAAACTAAGATGATGATGATGATGATAATTTTATTATTGTTCATCCAGAATATAAAAATGTTGGTCATTACAACAATAGATACATACATTACCTGTGAGACTGATTAAAACACAAATCTCAAAGAGTTAAAACAATGAGTGCATTAAACAATAATTAAAACATAAATCTCATAGGATTAGAATTGTAAGTACATTAAACAATGTAATAGGCCAATTAATTTAGGCGCTATACAAAGCAGCTGCAAGTACCCATTAACAAGAGAAATTTCAATGTTTTAAACTTGCAATGAAAGAAAATGTTTCCTTTTGATTTAATTACTTTTCCAATTAATTTAATAATTAACACAGCATCAGCTGTACTTTTAGGATGAAGTAGGACAAACAATGGATCATAGTCCAAATCTATATATTTTGTCAAACATGTTTTAAGAATTTTATCACAAGCAGTATTGTAGAGGGCATTGTATTATAATATGATAAAGGGTCTCATGAAAGCCCTATTATATCTACAGAATTCCTGTGTATGTCCAGTGTTAGATGACTTATTAGAATAAGTACGTTTAGAGACAAAGTATCTACCTCAGCCCATGTGATCATTTTTCTAGTACAGTATTTGGATCTATGGGCAAGGAGAGGTAGTCTTCTAGAGTTTAATCAGTTTTATTTAACCCAAATCATAAAGCTTGCTTTTGTGACTTAACTTGCACCAGCTGTTTAGACTGGCATCCATAATGAGTTTTTGTTTCAAGGTACCTTTGAAAAGGGTGATATCTTGATCCCTTTGCAATCTTCCCATAGATTAATCAAAGTGTTTTTTTGAGAAAATTGTTGTAAGATTTTCAACCAAGGTGATGAAAAGCCATTTGCAGACCAGGCTTTATTTCTCTTCAAGACAAGACTTTTGGATTAGGTTAGATTGATTATTGATTATTTTAATCCAATAAGTGACCAGTCTATTATCTATTACAGTACTGTAGCTACAGGAAGCCTACTAATTCGGCTCTCACCACTGAATTAGCAGTTGATGTAGGTACCTGCAAAAGAGATTTATAAAAGAAGATAAAGGAAGCTCTATGGTATCTGGTCTATAAGTGCCCCAAACTTCCACAACATAGAGCTGAATGGAATTAACCTTAGCTTCAGCTGCAACTAATTATTGAATAACTATATGTTCTCCATATTTATAGTTAAAATGTAATAGGCTTTCACAGTTAATCTGGCTTTTAGAAATCTATTCTTTCTAATGGAGAGACCATTTGCAGTTGGCAGTGAATTTAATGCCAAGCTATGTACAGTATATGCAGAAACTACCTCAACTAACTCATCATCCAAAATAATTTTTGAAGACAGGGGTAAAGTTTTGTGATCCAAATACTACAACTTTAGTTTTTTAAGATTAATTTTCAGTGCAAGCTGAATACATTTAGATATTAAAAGATTTTATTTTCATTGAAGACTGGAAATAAATAATGATAGAAGAAGCAAATCATCCACGTAAGCTAGTGTGTGAGTATTATGATGCATAATTTGGGGAATCTAGTGTAAGAGATGAGTCAAAATACAATAATGAATCTATATATATATATATATATATATATATATATATATATGTGTGTGTGAGTGAAAGTAATAGTGCCAACGGACACCCTTACTTCAAACCCTGAGAGGTGTGAAAACATTCTGATAAGGTTCCCTTATTATTAAATCTTATGGCTGTAATTGTATTTGTATATAACAAATAAATTGGAGTAAGAAGATTGAGAGGATTCCTCTTTTAAGAAGAATATCCCACAATTTCCTCTAATTACAGAGTCAAAGGCAGCCAAAAATCTATGAATAAAGCATAAAGTTTTACCTGTCTATAATATCTATATTTTTCAAGGAGATGTGCTAAAACAAAGATATTATCTTTTGTAGAAAACCGGGTGAAACCTGCTTGAAAAATTGATAAAGGAGATGTAGTTTCTATGCAGTTTTGTAGTTTTTCTAATAGTACTCTGGAAAATATTTTACCACTGATGTCTAACTAATTGTTTGTAATTAGAGTGGTGCTGAAATTAATCTTTTTATGAATTGGTACTATAATATTTTTGGTCCAAGATGGTGGAATACATTTTTCCTTAAGATCTGTATTAAAAACTTAACAAAAACAGAACCCAGTAATTCATGTGAGCTTTGTAAATTGTTATGGGTATAGTGTCTGGACCCACAGCATTATTATTATGTAAATGAAGTGTGGCCTGTTCTACTTCCACTAGAGTAATATTCAATGGTAGAGAACATTCCAACCTCATCCATTTAGGTGTATTATTATTATTATGAATTAAAGGCTAATTACTGAAAAGAGTTTTGTAATACAACACCCAAGACTCCTTAGGCATATACAGTAGGAAGATAAAATGGTGAGAAAGAGTTGGTGCCTTCGCCACCAACTGCCAGAAAGATTTAATATTCTTTGTATCTATAGCCTGATACATAAAACTCCATTGTTTTAGAGTATATTCAGCTTTTTCGGATCAAAAACGTTTTATAATTTGCATGAGCTTAATTTAATTTAATACAATTAGCTTTTGATGAATGTTTCACATATCTGACCATTTTCCTAATTTACATTTCTCTACAGTACAGAGAATATCAAACTAGGAATTAAGAGATGGTTTATTTAAAAATTATTTATTCATTAATTTGTTGATAGCCAACCTCAGCTGTTTACTCATAAATTTAGTATCCACCTGATGTTGGGCAAGTGGAAAGAGTTGAGAAAAAATGAGAATATATTAAGTCTGCCACATTGTTCCATGTTTTTATTAAGAGCCAAATTGGCTTTGCCAGTTAATGCCAGTGGACAGGTTTGAGCAGGCTTAGCAACAGTAGGAGACTTACCAAGAGCCATTACAGAAAAATAGCAGCATAATCACTTTCAGGTCTCATAACTACAGCAAAGTCCTGAATTTGATCATAGCAGTGTGGGGAACAAAGGGCAAAATCAATGACACTCTGTCCTTGTGAAGAAAAGAAGTACATGTCCTTCAGAATCACCTTCCCCTACCATTTAATATCAAAAAGGTTATTGCTTGTAATAAAATCCTGAAAGCACTTTCCTGAATCATTTACAATTCTATCCATAGAGTTTCTAGGGCCTGAATTTCCTGTATAAAACTGGTCCTGTAAAGGGGTAGATTATCAAACACAGCAATTCTAGAATTGAAGTCCCCAACTACAATAACCATATCAGTTTGAAACAGTGAGGAGGTTGATTCTATTTTTACTGAAAATTTAGCCCAAATATTGTAATTTGTACCTGGGTGAAAGTGGGGATGAATATATACATTCACTAAATGAACAGAAGAGTCATCCCACTGAATACTTGTGGACAGAAATTACCTGAGTGGAGGCCAAGTTTTCTACAGTCTTTAACCCTTCTCTGATTTTCTCCAGGGTCAAGAGTCCTCCCTTCATCTACTCTGTGTTTATTTTTATTGCAGGAATATAATAAGATTTGGCACCATTATTAAAAGGTTGAGAAAGAGCCCATGTTTCTTGTAGTGCTTCTACCTCACAGATAGGAAATCCTACCACTGAGGATCAGCTAGTTTAGTCTCTAAACCAGCAAAATTACAGCTAAGTACACTCAGTACAACTTTTTAGTATCTAAATAGTGCACAACAGGGTTGAAAGATCAAGTGAGTTAGTATCACTCAGTAGTCACAAGGTTTCTTCTGTTTTTTCTGTGGATTTGGGATGATAGTCTAGTTCCTCAAAAGAGAGCAAATGGATATCAACTGCATCAAATCTAGGGCTATTTTGAACAACAATTAGAGCAGCTCCTTAGAGTCAATATAACAGTTTAGCTGGGACTCACTGATGCCAGAGTGGGCCCTTTCTACCTTACTTAGATCAGAGGAAGAAATGTCCCTCTTTATAACAGAAGCCAGGATCACCCTGATGTGAAATGTCAAATGTTCTTTGTTCTCACCTTCCAGAGTATTAATCCCACATATGGAGATCATATTTGAATGCTGAGTGGGTTCAAAGTTCCAATTAAGGGCACCATAGTAGAAGAAAATATTTTAAATGAGAGCACTTTCCCAATCATAGTGCCCCATGGAATATTTCCAAATTGTTGGCCAAGTAACAGAAGAATAAATGGAAGCCCCAGAGCATTCAATGATAATTGTTTTGCCCAGATAGGTTTGACAGCATCCATATTAGCAACCATTATATAAATTGAATGTTGAGAATTAGTCCTGTCTTTATGAACAAAACTAACTCAATTTGCAACCAGTGGTAGTTCTAACTGTTCTGAAAAGATATAGTATCAGCTCCTTTAGTGTCTCATTAGTTTCATAGTTCTTAGTGTACATATATTATCAAATTTAAATACCACTCTTTACCAGTTAGGTAAGCTGAGTCAAGGGGAATAATCCTCTTAGCTGTACCCTCTCCCATCCATTCCTCCGGGAATTTAGTTACTTTAGGGAAGGAGAGGGAAATAATGGGTGGAGAATTAATAATTTGGCATTTAACCTCCCAAAGTTCTGGGCATTTCTTGTTATGTCACTCTTGTGGGTTTCATAAGTGGTACCACTGGTATTACTATTTAAGGTCAATATTATCTGCTCACTAAGGTTTCCTTATTAGTTAGCTCTAAATTTACATTTTCAGCTAGTTTGGATTCAATATTTTTGCCCTCACTCTTGATTTGTGTGGCTTTTTTCATCTAGATTTAGAGTTAGAAATTTTCCTTTTTAGACAGTTGGTGGGGGTGGACTTTCCTTTCTTCCTTCTGGGAATGGGAGAATCAGGGATTATAGTAGTTGAAAAGGAAATAATTTTCTTAGGTATTTTGCTATATGTGTTCTGAAGTTCTTGAGCCTAATAATCTACTTTCTGCTCCAGAATAGAGAACCTTTCAGCACGTAAAGAAATTAAGTTTGTAAGACACTTCTTAATTCCTGAATAGGCTGCTAAAAGAACTATAATAGACATAACAGAATGTGTTAAGGATTTAATAGTATATTTGAAAATAGTATTGGGGTACTGGGCTAAGAATTCAGAGTCCGGCTCAATTGTATTAACTTCCTTATAAAGTTTAACAGAAACCTCATTTGTAGATCCAGCTAATATGTCTGCATCATCCTAAGGCAAAGTTGTGGTATTTAAACCTCATGTAGTTCCATTGACTAAATGAGCTGAATCTTGAGGGGTAAGGAGAGATATCAGCACCTCTATAATCATGCTGTCCAGAAACTTTCATAGATTTTCCTACTGTATAGGCGAGCTAGTAACAGATGCCTTTACTCCCTCATCCAAAATTGCTGAAGAATAATACATTTTCCTTCCAGAGATTGGTTCCTTGCATATACAAAATAATCAGTAATTTTTGTTTGGCTGACCACTTCCCCACCTTCTTTTTAATATAAGAGGCAATGCAGACAGGTTTGGCTTAAAGAGTTCTCTATCTGATTCAACCCTAGGTTTCTCATTATCTCCCCTACCCCATCTCTTCCTTATCCTGGGCATTACCAGTTTGTGTCATTTTCCCTCTAAGTGAAGGGGCAGAGGTAGGATAAAGGAGAAGTATATGCAGATGCAAATGGGTCTCTCCCATCAGGTGGCCTGCCTCTCTGCCAACCCAATGCCATCTTCCTGATGGCCTGGCTACCTGCTGTGTCTACCAACCTTTATCCTGGCATGTCCAACTGATACCTGCCAGCTGGACCCCATGGTTGTGGGTGCAATGCCTCCTCCCACTTTTCCACCACATACTTCATGACCTTCCCAACCCTGTCAGGCCCTGAATACCTGAAACTGGCCCATACCCTTCATAGGCTTTCAGGGTGTTGGCGCCCATGACCCTCTGTACAGAGCCCTGGCCCTCATCCTCCAATCTCCCACATCCATTCTATCACCCTGGTCCAGTTAGGTGCGGCTCTGGGGCCAGCTCCTGAATCGCTCCATCTTTCTTTGATGGCCAACAGGGCCCATTCCATTCTTGATACCACTTCCTCCCCATGTCCCTAGTAGACCCTCAGTATACTCTTTGAAATCTGATTCATTACTCACATCCACTTCCTTACCCCACCCGGTTGGGGTCCTGCTGGGACTGGAATAGGTGCCTCTGTCGGGTCGGGTGCTGCCCTTTCTGCCTTTTTGCTTCTTGCCCTGACACCATCTCCTTCCTTTGTCTCTTTCCACTTCTTCTGGGCCTCCTCTTTGGCCTCCTCCTCTTCTCCGCTTCACCAAATCTGACATCTGCTTCATTAGCTTCTCTGCATCAGCCAATATAGAAGCACTGGCACGATGGTCTTCTGGGTGGCATCCTTTCCCTCATACTGAAACTGCATAAGAAAGGACACCTTCATACTGCCAACACATTAATCATTACCAATTCACCTCCCATCTCCCCCACTATGTTGCATCATCTCACATGTCACAGCCCATCGTGCAAGGCAAGAAGAGTCCCTAGTGCCAGAACCAGACTAGGTCACCGACCTGTAGTCCCCAACTTCACATTACCCCAGTTAATGCTGCTCTCTTCCCAGCCACCAACAATCATGATGCCAAGCTTACTGACTTATTGGCCATACCTCCTGAGAGCGCCCCTATGGCCCTCGGCTTAGCCCTTCTCCTTGCCCCTTCACCTGCACCATGACTCTGCCACCATGCCACACGGTCTGGTGCTTCCTGCTTCTACCCTCATCCCCCTTTTTTGTTCCCCTTGGCCCCAAGGCCCTTTGTGAAGCAGCTTCTGTTTATCAGCATCGGCAGTAAGCCTTCTTTGTTAAAACATTTTTTCTTTTCTCTCCCACTCAGCTAGTAATCATTTGTTTGTTTCATAAAGCTGTATTTAACTTACACACACACGATGAGCGGTAGATGGCTCTATTACCTTGAGAGCCAGCAGAATTAAACTTGCACTTTAACTTGTACACCTGGTAGCAGCAGATGGCTCTATTCCCTTGAGAGCCCGCAGAATTAAAATGTTAGAGGTACTTCCACCATGTGCTTCCCTGCAATACACAGATAGGAGGAGCCTTAATACCTTTTAACATAAATAAAACAAGCGAATGCTCAAGCAAAATTGTTGGGTTTTTTTGCTTTTCTCCCGCTACGAATACCCCTTATCTGGGGAATTCTCAAAGTCTGCTTGGTCCCTCCCTGCTACCTAGGGCCCAAAATTCACTGTCTACTGCTTTCTGTGGGAAACAAAAACCTCCTTGTTGGTTCCCGGTCTTAAACAAAAATGCTGTCATTAACCTCTACCCCACTGTGCTCCTTCGCGCTCTTGCCACTGCGGCCTAAGTGAGTACCATTCATCACCCCAGATGCACACCCTAGAGCCACCACATGGCCGACCATTACCAATTTAGGCCTCTCCCAGCTCTGACTGACTTCAGGCACCTCCACCTCACGCCAAACCTCTCTCGTCTTCCATGTGTGCCCACCCATCCTCAGATCCCTCCCTTGCTCTTAAAGGCAAGCTAATCAGGGAAGAGCTGGGGGAGCCACACAGCTAGATCAGGCTTCATGACTGCAGCGCCATGTTGTCTCCCCCACCACCCTCCCTGTACCCGACTGGTGCAGAGGAAAACCTTTCTGGTTGCGCCTTGCTGCCCGAGCCTTCTCCAGAGCAGGCTACATTCCTCATTTTAAAGCCTCATCAGCAACAGGCCACCCGTGCTCTCACTGAGCTCATGACAGGAGCGCTCATTCGGAAAACCCTTACTAGTTGTGCCTCAAGCCTTCTCTCAACCAGGTCACCGACATTTTGATAAGAAAATGATGCCTGTGCTTCTCATAGGGCCCCACCGTGCAAAGAACCACAAACCACCCCGCTTTGCTAGCCCTGTAACCTCTGCAGATAATTTCTCACAAAATACAAGTTGGGTCTTTTCCACCTCAGATCGCCTAGAGCGACACGGCCGGCTATTAAAACTGCTTACAGTCAGACAACTAAATTGCACCACAAAGGTAATCAATGCATATCACTGCCCAACAACTGGGCCTCAGCCTCCATACCTACCTCAATTCCACAACAATTAATGTGCTGTATGAATAAATGTTACAGCAAAAGGGGTCTCCCAGAGGATTGCCTGGTCCTATATACCTTCAAAGACCCTCCTCTGGGGCTTGTTGGCTCCTCCTGTCCAATTGCCATCGAGCACCCCCTCCTGCTAAGTCATCCAGGTACATCACCCCTACTTCTCTAACCCTCCACATCCTCTTCCTGTCTCCCTCCCTCGGCATTCTTTCTCTGACTGTCCCAGGACAACCTGGCCTGCCTTTTAGGTCAAGCTTAATTATGTGTCATGCTGCCATTTTATAAGGTAAACAATTATGCAACAAACATAATTTTCAATACTTTTGGTTTTACTTTCAATGGTTCAACTGGAAAATGCAATACAGAAAATATTTCAAGCTGAATACAATACAGTTGGCATCATTATCCAGTAGGACAAACACTTTCATGGGTAAATTTAGATTGCATCTCAGTTACTTTAAACCTTCATTACAAGATATTTAAATTTCAGTAATTCTGTTTAGCTATTATTTTAATTTCAGTAGTTTAATATAACAACATTAGACACCATTCCATGTAGATGCAGTTGCAGTATAAACATCTCAAATTAATATTTTACAGAAAAGGCAGTTATTTTAATATTAACAGGATTCTATGGATTTATAGTATTTAGGAAGTTGTAACTGGAATATTCCCAGTAGCAATTAAAGCATAGTTCATTAGAATCTCATTTCTACATTTGTTTTGTTTTTTTTTTACAGTGTTGTGCTAAATATGACATGAGCCTTTATGGGGAAAAGAACATCATCTGACTTTTCTTCCCCAGGCACTATGAATTGATTTTAACTTAACATAAAGAGGATCTATGCTGGATGCTAACTAAATGTTGTAGTACTCTTGCATAATCATGTACCAAAACCCTCTGAACTCAGTTGGTATCCACTGATTAACACTGTGACAACTTTTGAGTTGCCACTGAATTGTTTTCATTGCTTCAGTTTAAGAAGCATTCTGCAGGTGTGCTGAACTGTCATACTTGAACTGACAGAAGAATATTTTAGATGCTGTAAAGACCAGTATTTAGAATATAGTGTTGTCTGGTGGTTAGAGCACCAGCATGTGAACTGGGAGATCACAGGTTCAAATCCAAGTAGAGCCAAATGCTTGCAGAGTGATCTTGGGCAAGTCATTTAAGCTTCCAGTGCTCCTATCCACCAAACTATAGAAATGGGTGGCAGCTTGAAATTAAATATTGCATCTTAGCTGGACTATCCTTGATAAGCAAACTGTGAACTAAAATTGAATAAAAACATTGAAGATAAATGAATGATGGTTCTAATAACAGAGAACCCCTTATGATTCTCACATATATGCACTTAGTTGAGATGTGATTTTGTTATGTGATGACAGCACACCTTGGTGCACTATGAGGCATGAGGCATTTACGCTGAGAGCCTTCAACCACATGAAAGTGTGACTATCACAAATTATTCAACAGGCATCTTTAACTCAGCCCATCAGAATCAAGACAACAAGCAATTTAATACCTCACAAACTTCTCACCCCAATCAGTTATTGAATTCAACCCCTCCAACAGACATAGAAAAATATACACATTTTCTGTTATCCAAATCCCATAACTTCAATTTTATGAAGTGACAGTGAAAAGTAGGGATACTGAATGAATACTTCTGCTCAGTATTCACAAAAGAAGAGGAAGAGGAGATACTTAATCCAATCAATAGAAGCACTCTGGATAGGGGGTCGATAATAGTCCATTCACAGAAGAAAGGGTTCTGAAAAACTTCTCAAACTGAAAGTGGACAAAGCAATGGGACCTGATGGGATTTACTCCAGAATTCTAAAATAACTAAGGGGAGAACTAGTGACACCATTGACTACCCTTTTAACAAATCATGGGAGGATGGTGTGGTGCCTGAAGACTGGAGGAGGGCGGATGTGATTCCCTTCACAAAAGTGGGAGCAAGGCAGAGGTAGGAAACTACAGATTTGTTAGTTTGTCCTCAGTGTATGGAAAATGATGGAATCACATCTTAAAGAAAGAAATGTTGAGTACCTAGGGACCAGCGGGGCACAGAACCCAAGCAGCATGGATTCACAGCAGGAAGGTCATGTCAGAAGAATCTAATAGATTTCTTTGACTGGGTGATCAAAGAAGTAGGCCAGGAGGGCTGGAACATGAATTACCTAGACTTTAGCAAGACATTTGACACAGTCCCACACAAAAGATTAATAAACAAGTTAACCAGCTTGAGAGGGTCCAGGGTAGTAGCCTGGGTAAAAATTGGCTGGACAATATGACAATAACAAGATAATAGTAAACGGAGTCCACTCTGAAGAAAGGGGTTACTAGTGGGTGCCACAGGGTTCAGTACCGGAATGGTCCTTTTAATGTCTTTATAAGTGCAGAGGGACTGGAAGGAAAGATGCCTCTTTGCAGATGACACAAAGATCTGCAACAGTGTTGATGCACAAGGGGTGGAAAGGATGAGAAGGGACATGACAAGATTGGAGGAAGGGTCAAAAGTATGGCAGCTTAAATTAAATGCAAAGAAGTGCATCGAAATGCACATGGAAAACAAAACCCAGTGGAAGAGTACACAATGGGGAGGGTATTAACAACAATAAAATAAGAAGGGACCTGGGGTAGTCATATCAGATGACCTAAAGGTAATCAAGCAATGTGAGAAGGCAGTAAGGAGGGCTGGGGGTATTGGGAGAGGCATCAGCAGTAGAAAACAGGATGTTGTAATCCTCTGTACAGATAATTGGTGAGACCCTGTCTGGGGCACCGTGATGCAGTTCTGGAGACCCCATCTCCGCAAGGACATAGACAGGATGGAGGAAGTCCAGAGGAGGGCAACTAAAATGGTGGTGGTGTCTGTACCAGAAGCCATATGAAGAGAGACCAATGGAGCTTAATATGTACTGTATACCCTTGAGGAATAAGGGAGAGGGGACATGATGGAAACTTTCAAGTATCTCAAGGGAATAAACAAAGTCCAAGAGGGTAGCATCTTTATAAAAAGAGATGTACAAGAACAAATGGACACAATTTGAAGACAGAGGGGCATGGCTCAGGGGCAACATGAGGAAATATTTTTCAGGGATATAGTAGTGGGTGCATGGAATGGCCTTCCTGTGGGAGTCGTGGGGTCAAAAACAGTGGGGGAATTCAGGAATGCATGGGACAGACATAAGGAAATCTGGTGGGGTTAGGAAGAAATAGGCTGTTGGTTAACTAGGATCTTCAGCTTAACTAATAGGTAGGGAAATGGCCAGACTGGGTGGGCCAACTGGTCCTTATCTGCTGTCAAAGGCTATGGTTTTATGTTTCTATTTAAATAACATTTTTGAAGCTTTAGTTCCTCAGGGCTCTATTTGTTTCTTCTCCTAGTTGTATGATACTAATAATATCTAGTTTGTTTTATGTACACTTGCAATAGTGACTTTGTGGTTAACAATGCTTCAACATTTGGCTTTGTGCATGTAATTATACTTATAATACATATCAGCAATTTATTGCTTCACATACTCCAGCAAATGGAATGCTATTACTTAAACTCTGGTAGAGCCACTCTGGTTGTAAATGCATTAACTAGATGAGGGTGTTTCATGGACTTACACATAAACATGAATTAGCATTGCATACATTAACTGAATCAAAGTACGGTACATTGAGAAAGGGCAGATATAAAAATAATGCCACCATCTGTATTACAGTTACCTATATGTTTCACATTTTATTCTATGCACTGTTATAGCAATCAGCTCAACAGAACTGGGCCATCATATACATGAAGGTACTATACCTTAACTGCAAACACTACATGTTGTGACAAGATGGAAGATAAACACAATGTTGACACATGTTTAGGTAGACATTTGATGTGTTTAATTGATTTTTTAGAGCTTACTCAACACGCACACAAACACATAATTAGTATAATATAAAAGTGCATATACCACATGTCAATGTAACTCTTACACATTTCATTATAAATTGCTCTCCTGAAGGAAGATCTTACTGTATAAGGCCTAAAATGGGTCTTAGGTAAAGTAAACCTGGGTAGGTTTGTGTTATTGAGGGTATTGCATAGTTTGTCTTTTATTGCTGCTCCACCCCAGACACACACATTACGAAAATCAACAACCCTTTGATATGAAGCAACAGGAATTAGTTAGTACAATCACAGAAACAAGTAGGAGACCCTGTAGACAAGCATGATTATGGTAAGTCAAATAACATTTAAAAAGGTCACTATTATAATTCATTTTTACAAATGAATCTGCACAGTTGGCAATTTTTGTAAAAAGGTAATAACAATGGGAGTTATTCCACATAACACATAATTTAAGTGAGAGGAATGACGTTAATAAAAATAAAACAAAGTGACTGGAAGAGAAATAGCTATAAAATTAAGGGAGAGGGAATAAAGAGCTATTCTATCAGCAACAGGTGATGTGTTCAGTTGCTCTGCATCTCAGGTGGGTGCACAGGCAAAATAATATAACAAGTATGGTAATAAAGAAAAATAAATAAAACACAGTTCACTGCAGAGCAGATTCACAACCACACAATTGTCCATGGCTGAGATGTTTCTGGAACAAGCAGTAGAAGCAGCCATGCCTCCGGTTGAATGTCCTTTCACTTCCCTGGAAGAGGTTTATTGTACTTCCGATAACAGAAACAATGCAGTTTGCCAACCATTTAGACAGGCACTGTTTTGAAACTTCTGTGCCCTGTCTTTTGGGTGAAAAGGAAACAAACAACTGATCAGACTTACAAACATCTTTTGTCTGGTTAGTGTAGTTATGCAGAATTCTGTGCACATCCAGTTTGCAGAAGAGCCTCCCTGATTAGGGTAATGAAGAAAGAATACTGGCAGTTGAATTGTCTGATTCAACGTAAACTCAGCAGCCACTTTAGGTAAAAACTTACAGTTAGTATGCAGAGTCACCCGTCTCTGTGGAAAATCAAGCAAGGCTCCTTACACACCAGGGCCTGAAGCTCTGAAATCCTTTATAATAGCAACTAAGAAAAGCACTTTCCAAGACAAATAGTGCATAGCACAACTTGCTGCTGGGTTTAAAAGGAGGTAAAGTAAGTTTTTCCAAAACAAAATTCAAATCCCACGGGGACTGGATTATGAATCAGTGGTTTCAGATGGAAAATTCCTTTCAGGAAGTTTTGGAACTGTTCAACTGAGCTATGGTTTTGCCACCCGCAGGGAGATGGTAGGCTGAAATGGCAGACAGATGGACCTTCAAAGAAGAATAGCTGAGGCCAAGATCTAAAAGATGCAAGAGGTACTCCATGACCTGGGGCACTGTGCAAGTGAAAGGGTCCCAACCCTTGGAGGCTGCCCAACTAGAGAATCTTTTCCGCTTCATGGCATAAGTAGTTCGTAGAAGGCTTTCTGGCCTCTAGGAGGACCTGGGCCACTAGGGCGGAAACTCCAAAGTGTGAAGCAGCTATGCCCACAGGTGCCACACATGCAGGTGGAGGGATTTGAGGCCCAGATGCAGCAGTCTGCCCTGCTCCTTAGTCAGAAGATCATGGCAGAGAGGCAGAGGTACAGCGGTTCCATCAATTGTCAACATTGTCTATGTATCTATAAGATGTTCCAGGACTAGAGGGCATGGGACGAAGTGGATGGATGACAATTCAGAGGAAAGGTGAGGAAGAATTTCTTCACAGAACGGGTGGTGGACAAGTGGAACACCCTGCCTGAAAAGCGGTGAGGGCTGAAACAATCACATGATTTATGAATGCATGGGATAGACATAAAGGAATTCTGGAGGTCAAGGTAAGGGGCAACAGAGTTCTAGGAAAACATAAACTGAAGTTACAAACTCAAATGGGCAGACAAGCTGGGCCAAAGGCTCTTATTTGTTGACACTGTCTATGTCTCTATGTATCTAATAGCTGTTGAAGCAGAGGGAACCAAGTCTGATGAGGCCAAAAGAGGTCCAGGATAAAGGAGAGGACTATTAGAATCATGTGAGCCCCTTCCACCTGTAGCTTCAGAAGAACCCTCTGAAGCACTGGGAAGGAGGAAAGGCATACAACAACCTCCTTGTCTGCACATCTCACTAGAAAACACCACTCTCGGAAATGAGGGAGCAAAAATTCAATCATTTTGCATTTGATGGGGAGACAAAAGATCTATCTCTGACTGAACCCACAGGTCAATAAGCTTTCTACTTCCTCTTGATTTAGCTTCCACTCAGGAGCCCTGACAGTGGTGCAACTGAGACTGTCTGCCAGGACATTGCTGACACTCAGCACATGGACAGCAGTCAGGCGGAGGTCATGCTGGACTGCCCAGTACCACACCCTCATCTCCTCCTGGCATAGAGGGTAGAAGTGAGTGCCCTCTGTTTGTTCAGATACCAGACCACAGTCTGAGCCAGGAGTGTTCCCAGACATAGAAGAGGCTGGAAGGCCTGGAGGGCATACAGCACTGCCCTCATTTCTAACACATTGATGTGTAGAGATGCTTCCAGCTAAAACCATGTTCCCTGGTTCTGATGGTCCCCTAGGTGGGCTCCGCAGCCTTGACAAAAGCATCCATTGTAAGGGTCATGGTAGGAGCAGGGGTTGAAATGGAACCCTGTGAAGAGATTGTACAACTCCTGCCACCAAAGAAGACCCTTCTTCATGGATGCAGACACTAGGACCCTGTGGTCCAGGTTGTCTAGTCGCTGATCCCATTGGACATGAAAAGTCCATTGGGTCACCTCATATGCAGTCTGGCTACAGGAACTGTAGGATTGCAGCTGCCATCAGCTTGAGAAGATGATCAACCAGGCTGTGGTCCAGCATGAGTTGACCACTAATCTGGCCTGTTCCTGCACAGTCTCTGCTCTGTCTAATGGGAGGAAAGCCCTGCCCTGGACCATATCCAGTAGTGCCCCAAATCAATTGTATACACTGGAAGGAAGATGTGGAACTTGGGATAGTTGACTTTTATTCCAAGTTTGGAAAAGAGGTCCAGGATAAAGGAGATGGACTCCTCAGACTGCTATGTCATTGGGCTGAGAAGCCAGTCATCCAGATACAGGCACAATTAGATCCCTCTGTAGCGAGGGCTATAGCCATTACTGCTATGCACTTGGTAAAACCTGAGGTGCTGAGGATAGGTCAAAAGGAGAGTGTTGAACTGGTAATGTTCCCCTGGAAGGCAACTGAAGAAAATGGTGGTGGGCCTGGAAGACAGGAATGTGCAGTTAAGCATCCTGCATGTCCACCGCACAAAGCCAATGGTCCTTGTGGAGCAGGGGTAGAAGTCAATGGATGGTGAGCATGCAGAACCTCTTGTTCTGGACATACAGGTTGAGCATGCTGAAGTCCAACATAGGTCTTAGGTAGCCCATCTTTCTGGGCACTAGAAAAAATGGAAGTAGTACCATCTTTCAGATTCTGTGTTGGAGCCACGGCTCTATGGTTGACTTTGCAGAAGAGCCTGGATCTCATCCCCTATCAGAGACAGGTGCCTTGGAGGATAATGGGAGAGGCCTGGGGATTGTCTGAGGCCTGTCTAGAACCCATGTGTGACCTCTTGCTATTACCTGAAGGACCCAAAAGTCCATGGTTATGTCCTGTGACCCCGGAAGGTGGAGGGCAAATCTTCCACCCTACTGGTTCCCCAAAAGGATCTGGAGGGTCCCCATGAGTCAGGAAGCCAAGGAAGGGAGCTGGAAGCTTCCAGGGGCTTCTGGGACTTGACAGGGGAGTAGGGGTTCTGATGCTGGACACTCACATTTGGACTGGTGTTTGGCAGGGGCCTGTTTGGTCTGGTGTCTCTATTGCCAATGAAAAGGCTGTTCACCTTTTAACCCCTCAGTACATGAAGCAGACACTGTGCATGGATTTACCATGGTCCTGCAATGCAGTGATAATATTCTTGGCTTCCTCTCTGACTAATATGGATCCCATGAAAGGGCATCCAGGATGGAGGTCTAGATGTCTTGTGCAGGCGAACAATCCTCAGCATTGAATTTCACTGAATGCAGACAACAGTGACTGCAGTAAGCAGCAACTGAGTCTACTGTGTCATAAGTGGCCAGGAGGGCATGACGACAGGAGATTTTAGCCATTCTCACTGTCTTGGCAATCTCAACCTTAAGCTCCTGGTCCAGGATAACTTCCAACTTGGACTCAAGGGAGGTCAGGAAGATTTCTGGTAGGGTATGAGCCACATAATTAAGGTACCGGAGGGTGCAAGTGGAGAAGGAATGGATCTTGCAACCTAAATTGTCCAGCTGTTTAGACTCTCAGGAGGAGACATGCTCAAATATTTAGGTTTAGAGGACCAGTCATGGGCAGCTGTGATAACAACCAGGTCTACATTACAATGGCCAGTAAGGTGTGTGATCCTCCAGGGGGTGGTACATCCTGACTGCCTTTTTGAAATATCTGGAATGGAGGAAGGCTGTTGCCAGATACTGGACATCAGGTCTCTCATGGTGCCTAGTCCAATGCAGTATGGGCATAGGATCTGTGTCAGTCATGTCTAGATGCTCTGCAGCCTTTTCCACTTTGGATCCCATTCCTGGATAGTCCAGCCATAGGCATTTTGTATAGTTATGAGGAGTTCTGCAAAGGAAGGGTTCTCTGAGGGGACTTTGAGGACTCCTTAGGCTGAGGCTTTAGAAGTGTATGTGACCAGAGCTGCATGATGAGACAGAGTCAGAAGAGTGCCTGCTGGGGTCTGAACCACGCTTAGAGGAGTGTCCTGGTTTTATCCTGACTTGGTGTCTAGAGGAGCCTTCTCTGGAAAGGTGGAATCCACACAGAGGCTGATCCAGGGATTAGAAAGGAGGTGAGAGAGGACGCCCTGGTTTCAGATGGTCAAGCTCCAAGGCTAGTTGAATCCTGGCCTTCTGAATCAGGGTCTGAAACACTGCCTGGATATCAGCCTGAGGCTGCTGTGGAGGCAGAGGCCGAGACTGAGGAGGAGGAGGTGGAGGTAGTGGAGGAGGAGGCTGGTATAATGGATAGCCCGCATCTGATATTGAGGGTACCCATGAACTTGATAGAAGTAAGGAAAGCCAGAAGGAGCATACCCTTGATGTGACAACCCAGCGCCTGTTACACTAGTGCACAATGGGATTGATAAACAGGCATTGGATACCCTGGTGAAAGGTACATTGGGTACTGTGGGTGAAGATAGCCTGGAACATTGCCCTTAGGTCCAGCTTGAGGTGGAGCTGAAGGCCTGGCTGGACATGGGGTGGAAGGTTTGGCAGGAGGTCCAGAAGGACCAGGTGTTGGCCCCATAGGGATATTTGAAGGGGCTGGCACTGGATCAGGCACTGGAATGTCTGGCACTGGAAGAGTCAGCACCTGGGGGCCTGACAGAAGGCCGTCCAGCATCTGAGGAGTGACCAGAGTTCCAGAAATACCTGACCTGGAGAATGGTCACCTGGCAAAGGGTCACTTGGCAATGGGGTATGAGTAGAACCCAACGGAAGACCGCTGTCCGACGGTGAGCCGGAGTCCAAGATGGCGGTACCTGGTGTCAAAGGGGCTTGGGTCTGAGGAGGTCCTGATAGAAGGTCCCTGGAAGGATTAAGAATAGTCCAGTGGGCAAACCAGGAAGAGACTGACCTGACGAAGGAAAGGGAACCTCCAGATTGGTGCCCACCTCCGGCTCTTGATCTTCAGCCAAGCCTGGAGGGTCAGTTGGATCAGTGGGAGCAAGGAATCCTCTAAAGACTATTGCATATCTGGCAGCTGGCTCAACTCAATGTTGGGGTATCCTGTGACCTGGATGGGAGAGCCTAAACTGTGTGGTCCCTAGAGGAACAGGGAGAGGACTTATCAGCCGTGGCCATGCAGATGTCAGAAGAGCTAATGTCCGACTTATCAGCCCTGGCCGTACAGACAACAATGGAGCTGGTGTCCAGCTTACTGGCTGTGACCATTTCTCCTCGTGGGCCAGAAAGTGACTTATTGACTTGGCTGCTGGCAAAAGATGCTGAAGAAGATATGGGCCTAAGGATCACAATATGGGTTCCATCATCCAAGAAGATCCCTGACTGCACCGTGAGTAATGCAAGCAGGAAGCTGTAGTCTGATCTGCCAGAGCAGTAGGAGACCTGGTAGTAGGTGTACTTACCAAAGTGGAGGCCCCTCCAGTGTCAGTGGTGCCCAATGGTCACTGCCAGTGGATGGAGACCTATCCCTGTTCCGGTGGCCTCCTTGTCCATTTTCTTCTTTTGGGATCTGGTGCTGGAGAAAATGTTTCCCGCAGATTCTGCAACTCCTATTCTAGCAAAGCTAGATGCTCCTCTAGCTAATGGGCTTTGAGCTTTTCTGGTACCTAATCCATGTGGCCTAGTTGAAGGATTGGCAGGCTGCACAGTTCTTGACCCAGTGATTGGGGCCTATGCAGATCACACAGCAAGAATGATCATTCCGATCCAGGATCTAGGTGCCACAGGACTGCACTTCTTCTTTTGATGAATCACCCAACTGTTCATGAATAGGCCAGTGGGTGAACCAGGAGGAGACTGACCTGGTGAAGGAAGGGAACCTCCAGATTAGTGCCAACTCTGGCTCTTGATCTTCAGGAAAGCCAGGACGGTCCAATTGGGTCAGTGGGAGTGAGGAACCCTCTAAAGACTGTTGCATGTCCAGCAGCTGGCTCAGCTCAATGTCAGGTATCCTGCAACCCGATGGAAGAGCCTCAGCTGTGTGTTCCCAGAGGAACTGAGGAGTGACTTATCAGCCATGGCCATGCAGACATCAGAAGGGCTAAGGTCTAACTTATCATCCTGGGCCATGCAGACAACAGCAGAGTTGGAGTCCAGCTTACCAGCTGTGACCATACACTCCTCAGTGGGGCCAGACAGTGACCCTATTGACCTGGCTGATGGTGATATAGCCTGAAGAAGATATGGGCCTAAGGAGCACAATAGGGGTTCCATCATCCAAGAAGAGCCCCAACTGCACCGTGAGTAAAGCAGGCTGTGGTCTGAGCTGCAGGAGGGTAGGAGACCTGGCAGTAGGGGTACTTACCAAAGTGGAGGCTCCTCCGGTGTCAGTGGTGCCTGATGGTCACCACAAGTGGACAGAGACCCATCCCAATCTCGTGCCTCTCCTTGTCCTTTTTCTTCTTTTTGGGTTGTGATGGAGAAGAAGATTTTCCTACAGATCTCTGTAGCTCCTTTTCCATCTAAGCTAGGTGCTTCTCCAGCAAGTGGGCTTCAAGCTTTTTCTGGTGCCTAATCCATGTGGCCTGGTTGAAGGATTGGCAGGCTGCACAGTCCCTTAACCCAGTGTTTGGGGCCTAGGCAGATCACACAGTGGGAATGCTTGTCTACATGCAGGATCTGGGTGCCACAGGACTTGCACTTCTTCTTTCGACGCATCACCCAGCTGTTCATGTTCCTGAATTGTACCTCCAGCTATGTCCCATGATGTAAGTTTGTCACTCTTATTTATGTGCTTCCCTCTTCTGTATATCCTCAAGATCTCTGTATTAGACCTGTTTATGTTAGAGCTGTTTATACTGTATTGTATTATGTAATTGTTTGAGCTGATGTTATTTTCTCTTTTATGCTTAACTGGACATTTGTGCAAATGGGCATTTTGCTCACATACCTTTCTGTATAAAATAAAGATCAATTGATTAAAAACTGGACTAACAGACTGAACCACAGACAGTTCTGTAAAATCCAAACTGGCCATACTGGGTGTAACTTGTACAAATACTGCTGGTCTGATCACTCTGACTGCACTGTTTAATTGATTCTTTACATATCTGGTCCACTCCTGATGTCTATTTTCAACCCTTCCTTGGCATGGTTGAAAATGGAACTGTCAGGACCAGACCAGATATGTAAAAGCCAAACCAGATCATCTGGAGTGAGTGGATCATCAATATTTGCACAAGCTGTGCCAAGTTCAGATTTAACAGCTCTGGTCCTGGTTAGTGATCTGGTTTTACCCATACCCCACTACATGGTTTAGTGACATACTGTACAGGTGGATGCAGAGTCTAACCAATGGAAGTTTTTTTTTTTAACTTTGTTTATCTCTACCACCTGGAGAACGCCTTCTGGCATCCTTGGGGCACCCTGCCTCTACCTTCCTCTCTGACTTCTAGGTCCTCTAAGTCCTGGCTGGATGAGAATGCAGGCCCTATTTTGGCATCTGCTGCTCCAGCTGGGTTCTCAGTGATACACTGCCTGAGGCTGGATCTTAGGGGCTGGGGTGTGGTCATTTTCTTTAAATCAGAGCTGGGCCTTGTGGATGTGCCAGTGGGCTGCATTCGATCTTTTGAGTGTATCCTGGGATCAGGTGTAGGGTTCTGGATTCTCCTCATCTGCCGTCCACCCAAGGATGGTGGAGAATTCCTGAAGGAGTTTGTAGACTTCATTAATGACGTGGCATTGGAGTCACCCAGATGGTTAATCCTGGGTGACTTCAATGCCTGGATTGACTATGAACTCTCACAGTTTGGAAATAACCTCTTCCAATTTATGACTATGTTGGGCCTTACACAGGTGGTTACCTCTGCTACCCATATAGGGGTCACCCACTAGATCTTGTGTTTCTCCTGGGATGGAGATTATGGGATTGGGAGTGGAACCAAACAGTTGGTCAGACCATCACACCATAAGGTTCAGCTTCAGGGCACCCCAATTAGGCCTGCCCCTATGAGGATGGTCCAGTATCACCCTTTGAGGGGATTACCCCAGAGGGTCTATCAGCAGTGCTGGACATTTCAGGTGTATCAGGTGAGTGCATGAGTCCAAGGGATGCCTGCACGTGACTATAATAAGGGTGGATGATGCCCTGGACTTAACTGCTCCTGTTCATGTTCGCCCACTCACTTTGTGCTCGAGGACCCTTGGTTTGATGGATCCTTGAAGGAGCTGAGGAGAGTGGGGGCAAAGACTAGAGAGGCTTTGCTGGAAATCTGGTCTTGATGCTGACAGGCTTAGGTTGATGGACCGCTATGTGGCCTATCAATCAGCAATTACCCGTAAGAAGGCAGAGTTCCTGTCCGGGAGATTGCTGCTGTGTGGAACCGACCAGCTCAACTCTTCTGGACTGTCAAAGACTGTGCAATCCAGTCTGTCTGCAGCCTGGAAGAGATTTTTCACAAATAAACTGTGATGAACTTGCTTGGTTCTTTGCTGATAAAATTGCCAGGATTAGAACAGGTATCGGCCCAGCTCTCTCTTTAAAGGATTGTGGAGATCGATGGGAGGTGGTGAGTGCCTGTGCTGCCTGGTTTGACTTTAGCAGGCTGGAATTCATGGACATTGTGTGGATTGTCCAGACTGTGTGACCAACCAGCTGTAGTTTGATCCGGGCCCTACACCACCATTAGTAGGTTGTGTAGATGTTATCTGCCTGGTCCTTGCTGAAATTGTCTGAAGTCCTTGGAGCAGGGATCTTCCCAATCCCTCAAGGTGGTCATTCAACCACTCTTAAAAATTCTCCTGGGACCCAGACTGCTTAGC
The DNA here is from genome assembly GCA_016271365.2 of Neoceratodus forsteri. NCBI lineage: Eukaryota > Metazoa > Chordata > Ceratodontiformes > Ceratodontidae > Neoceratodus > Neoceratodus forsteri. The sequence continues at coordinate 954,952,925 of CM028134.1, forward strand.
TAACTATAGACCTGTCTTTAACCTGCCCTTTATGGGTAAGGTTATTGAAAAGGTGATTGCACTGCAGCTGGATGACCATCTAACAAATCACAATCTCTATGATGTCCTTCAATCTGGGTTTAGGAAAAGACATAGCACTGAGACCTCCTGGTCTGGGTTTTCAATGATCTCCTAATTCTGAGAGATCGAAAGACTCATACTATTCTAGTCCTTCTTGATCTCTCTGCAGCATTTGATACTGTGGACCATGGTGTGCCTGTGGCTTTTCTGTGGACTATCTGGAACAGTCCTATGTTGATTTTGATCTTTCACAGGCAGCAGGACACAGAGGGTTGTCACTGGAATTTATTCCTCTGACACCTTCTCCTTGTCCTGTGGGGTGCTGCAGGGCTTCATTTGGCACCCATGTTGTTCGTAGTTTATATGCTGCCATTAGAGAGATCATTAGGTGATACAGTTTGGTTTTTTTTTTTTATACTTTTCTTTTTCCTCCTGTTTTTCCTACCTCTTGATCCTTTCCTTCAGGCCTCTCAATGTTCACTGCCAGATCCTGGACCCATATTCTGCCCCTAGAGTGCCTCCTCCCTTCTCTGCACAGGGGGTCTGTCTGGTGTCGGTGGTCTGAGGCGAGCAGAGAGGTCGCCATCCAGGATCGCGAGGGTGATTTTTCCTTGCTTCTGTTTTTGTCCCTTGTCCCATACCCCTGGGGACACTGGCACTTGGGACTCAGTCCCGAGAGGTGACATGCTGATGCATATCTAGCATCTCATGCACCATACTACATCCACCCTCCCGACCCCTAGTATCGGAGCCACCCATCCCTTCAAGGACCGGTGCTTCCACTGACTCTCTACGGGAGTGCAGACACTGGCATCCAGGGTATCCCACCCTGAGGGAGGAGATCATCTGGAGGGATGCTCAATCCTCCATCCCCTGCCAGCCCCCAGCTACCTGGGTCCTTTTCTGAAACTGGATTGCCTATGTAGCGCGAGGAGTGGCATCTAGTGCCTCAACCCTCAGTGCAACCGGGCTGGCTATAGTTTGGGTTTTCACTGCTATGCAGATGATACTCAGCTGTTTCTGTCCTTTGTTCCGGACAGGATGATGCATTCTCCATGCTTAACGGCTCTCTAGCCAGATCAGAGATTGAATGAACACTAGCTGGCTAAGGTTAAATCTGGATAAGACCAAGGTGTTGGTTATGGACCCTGGTCACCTTGAGGTGGGTCCTAGGGCTGGGTTCCCATCAGGCTTATGGCTTGATGGTGTCCAGCTCTTGACCACAGACTGGTGCATAACCTGGACATTATCTTTGATGACGGTTTGACCCAGAAATCACAGGTGTCTGCCATTGTCAAATCTTCCTTTTATCATCTTAGGAATATCACCCAGGTGAAACACCTGGTATCTCCAGCTGACCTGCCCACATAGGACCTGGCTTTGTGACCTCCGCCTTGATTACTGCAATGCCCTTTACCTAGGGCTGCGGGGGGTATTGATATCCACTACTTTCAGTTACTGCAGAATGCAGCAGCCAGGCTTTTGACTGGCACATTTAGGACTAGTCATATTATGCTTTTGCTGCGTGGACTGCACTGACTGCCGGTTCAGTGGCGGATCACCTTAAGGTCGGGCTGCTGATCTATAAAGCCCTACATGAACAGAGACCCCAGTACTTGCAAGATCTTCTTACTCCCACTGCCCCTACTGCTCACTCCAATCCAACAGTGAGGGATTGCTAGAGATTCCTAGGTTCAGATAAAGACATCTGGGCATGTGCGCTTCTTATGCTGCTCTTCCTGTGGAATTTCTACCTTGTCAGATAAGAGAATGCCTGACTGTCTCGAGTTTTAAGTCTGAGCTCAAACTTATTTTTTTAAAGCTAACTCTGACGGATTTAAAAATGTTTTGATTATTCTATTCAATTGTCTGATTTTAATGTGGTTGTACAGCACTTTGGTTTTGAAAAGTGCTTAAAGAGTTTTACTTTATTTACTCTCCACTTTGTGCCACTTAGGACCACCTCTGGGTCTGAACCCTCCAGAGGTAGGGCCACCCTATCCACTCAGGGCACTCTATCTATAGGGCAGAGTGCTAGGCACTCAAGTCGGCTTTTGCAGAAGAAGTCAGTCCAGAATTGGGAGTGTGGGCTAGGAGGTCAAAGTGCCTTCATCTATCCCCAGGAGTGTTTTTTTTCTTGTTTATTTAGTTCCTGACCCTCTCAGAGTGTGGCTTAGCAAGTCAATGTAGTGCCGTGACTCGCCTCTTGCATATGCAGTGTTGATACACCAGGCACTCTGACCACTGCCAGAGGCTGCTCCAGGAGTGATTGCTTCCCCCAACCCTCCCCAGGAAGAGAGAGTAGTCCCATGGATGCTCAATCTCTTCCCCTGATGACCCCAGTGGCCTGGGCTTTGTTCCCAAACCTGGGTTGCAAGTGTGGCATGAGGTGCTGTCCAGTGCCTCAACTCTCAGCACCACTGGGCCAACTACTAATTGAAGCTGAAGTTTCAGAAAACCATTATGCTAAGAATACAAGACTCAGTCAGTCCCTGATGATCCCCACCCTGAGTCACACTTAGTCCTCTACCAAAGTCATGCTTAAATATTGGTGCCTCTATATCCACACCATTACACTTTTAATACCATCATGCCTCTTCTGCTGCCATGAGCTCACCATCCATGAAGTACCACTTGCTTTTAACAGACCTCCCAAACAGGTAATTTTCCAGGAGCAACTATTTATACCAAATCAACTAAATTATCACTAAGCTTCTCATTTTTAAAAGTTTTGTTGAGAAACTTTATTTTAGTATATCCATGATCAAAAAATGAATTTGTAAAAGAAACCAAAGCCCACATCTATCAATTCATTTAATCACAATACAGCATGTTATGAACTGATCAGGTTCTATGTGTAACCTAAGTCAAACAAAATGTAGACACACACACATGCCTACCTATTTACAAGTGAAGCAAATGTGGTTACTATCAGTTGTAAATACCTATAATCACACATTGCATGTTAACAACATTCAGTACAATATAAACGGTAGCCCAAAATAGCCTGCCTGAAAAATGAAGTTGGTGTATTATTTGAAACAGGAATCACTGGGACTCTTACTTTTGAATGTCCTGCAAAGTGGCAGAATGACTGCTCTTAGGATGGTGGTGCCAAATGGCTTATTGAGATGTTCCTAGGGGCTAAGGGCATATCAGTGCTTATTTGTTATACAGAAAGCTCGAGGAAATTTTTAACTGATCCTACTTCCAATAGTTTTCTATGATGTCTGTACTATCCATTGGTAACCTGTCACAGAATGACTGCCAGAAGATAATGAGTTAACTTTCTGTGGGCTCAATTAGCTCCTCAAGCCAGAGGAAAAATAGTGCTCTACAGATTCCTATACACACACACAGGCAGCATAGTAATGACGTTTCAGTGGAGGAATCTATTTTTAACACTCCATCATGTTGTTTGGTAGCAAAATTGACATCAGCCCTTTTCTGAATGCAAAACTTCTGCTGGACTACACCCACAGCCATAAAAAGCATACCCTGGGTTATTATTTTGACTAATATGAGTAAAAGGGAATTTAATTAATATGTATCAATTGTAAGCCAATCAAAATAAAGGAAATTCACTATTTAATAACTAACACACTACTAAAACCCTTCCTTCATCGATATTCCATGATGTAGACATGCCAATGGTAGTTTCCACATTTAGGATACTAACACACATGATTGTTTATCTACATTTCACACACACACACACACACACACACACACACACACACACACACACACACACACAATAATTTATTCAGGTTTAAGATACACCCATGAAAGTTTATCTACATCTTATCTACAGAAGAAAGTGGAAAAGGCACACTTCTCTTCAATGACCACAAAGATTTTAAAACCCTGGTTTCAAAACTCCAAGTTGTATAACAGTAATACCATTCAGTTAGTCATAGTAAACTCAGAACAACTGGCTTTGTGGTTTATTAAATGCCTCAGCCTTCAGCCTGGGGCAATTAATCACCCATTAGTCAGTTATTCCTTTTATACTCAGTTAAATGGGGTTGCCAATTAAAGGCAACCTGAATTGTCTGATGGCATCCCAAAAGAAATGTAAGGTAAAGGAGGAGGGATAGGCTTGGTAGGTATGGGGAAGGGTTTAGGGAAGGAGGGACGGAGATCTGTGAGGTCACAGGTGACACTACTGAGGAATTATGCAGGTAACAAAGGTGGGATAGATTGGCCAGGGTGGAGCCTGTTGGGGTCCTTATGGGGGTCCTTAGGGCTTTATAAGTCCCTGCGACAGAGGGTTCTCCCTCTTTGCCATGATTTTCAATTATCCCAGCACATCACATGGCAAGTCCAGTTCATTGGCATCCATTAGGTAAAGTGTTGCATCAGGGTGAGCCTGTGAGCAGGCCTGCTGGAGTGGCCACTGGGATATTACAGTATTTGGTCTGTGAGGCCCCACAGCTTATGGGCAACCTCAACAGATAGTAGTGGAAACAAACATTTTGTTTTTCTTTATGTGGTGATTTTAAATGTGGAGTTTTTGTGTCAACATTTGGGGAGGGACTTGGGAGATACCGGCTCTAAGGTTTGGGGACACTGGAGTGCATGATGGGCAAGGTAAATTAGCTTTTAGGTGGCAGCCCTCTACACCAGTTAAGTAGTGCAGTTCTATAGGCAACAGAAAAGTGGAAGGTTTTTGTCTGTTTTTGTCCTGCTGTCTCAGAGCCCTGCTAGCAGCCCCAGGGATGTTTGTCTGGGTACTCGAAGTGGAGCTGAGTTCAGTGCTGGTGTCTCCAATGAGCAGGTGGGTGTTTTTTTCTCCTGAAGTTTGTTGTGTGTTTTGAGAACTGCCTCGGGTTTTTCATGGGGATCTCTGCTGGCAGGCAGCTGAATGTGGGCAGGTGGTGGGGCCATGACGATGACTTGAGTCAGACAGGTCCCGCTGGCCAAAATGATGAGGGAAATAATTACCCATGATGCAGAGCTGTTTTCTTTTAGCTGACTAGGTGCCCCCAGTGATGCAGGGATTTATCTTCATTGGTGGTGCCTTTGGAGGAGAAGCGGCCAGCGATGGTAGTCCGCAGGCAGGGTCATTGACACATGGGCAGGTGCATCCACTGGGATATAAGTACAGGAGGTCTTGTCAAGGTAGGAGAATGACCACAAGATGTGGCTTAGTGGGGGCCCTGTGGCGGCAGCAATACAGCAGTGGCTGAGGGGGAGGTGAGTGTTTGTAGGAGATGTCGCTGAAGAGGAGTATGGTCAGTGATCAGCCACATGGCAATGCCTACAGGCCTCTGGGTGGGTTGAAGTGTGGGACACACGGTGAAAGGTTAGTTATTAGCAGCTTTGTTGGTTCAGGGAGAAGCAGCAAGGCCTTGGGGATGGGAGAATGTTTTGCACACTTATGGGCAGTTTGGAGTTCTGCGGTTTGAAGTTTGCCTGTCAGGAACACGGAGGGGGCTCTGACACGCAGTGCTATCACTTGGTAGGTTAACTTCCTCATGCTACAGAACAGGCAATTAGGGCCTGTTTGTTTGCAAATGACCAGCAATCCCAGTGACTAGTAGTAACACACAGCTTTACCAGGAGTAAAATCAGCAGTTTCAGCTCATGGAGTTTATGTCATTGCTGTTTCCATATTTAAGAGCAGAAAGGTGTGTCTCTTCACCAGACTTTTTCTCAGGTGTCTGTAGCTGCTATATCTGTAGGAACAGATGATGTTTACAGTATAGGACATATATAAGACAACAGAGTGTGCTGTTTACCATTTCCTTGCTCAGGTTTGAAGGATGAGTGGTAGATATATAATATTCCACAGACCATGGCTATGTTTGTTGAAATATTTTAAAACAAACAGATTTTTAAAATAAATGCATTTGTTACATCCAAACATGTGAAACACTGCACAAGGAAGCTATATGTTCTGTGCAGAACTTTCAACCACGGGAGGGGTTCATCTATTTGTATCTTCAAGGAGACGTATCCTATGTTTGTGCCATCTTTCTGAGGACCTAAGAGTTTTTACATAAAAGGTAGCAAATTAAAAAAAAGAAAGTTTGCCTGTCTATGAAATGGGTCACTTGCATATCCATAAGCTCTTGTAGTTTTGAGGCACTAGACAGAAAGAGGAAGGATCTAAGGGTGATAGGAGGGACCAGAGTTAAATAATGTAGAAATCTTCCAGCTTATATAATAGGGGAGGTACTACTAAGCAAAAGGAGGAAGGTAGAATGCAGACAGGGCACTGCTCAGCTGATTACACTAGGGACTTGGCAGGCAGGGCAGTTTGCTTACGTAGATGGCCTCCCATGCAGGTGGTGGGGAGCACCCTCCTCCAGAACTAGAGTTTGTTATAGAGACCAGAATTGGGTGACGGGGCTTAGCAAGGTTGGCAAGGTGGCCAAAGGGTAGTAGTGATTCAGGTTCATGACAGTGCACCTGAAAAATGGGGGTTATGGATGAAGACACTAATGGACAACTGATTGTCATTTCAGCAGCAAGAATATTCGAGATGGATCCCAGAAACCACCAGCATCAACGTCCAATGTGCAACTGAGGGAGGAAGCAGCGGCACTGATGGGCAAGATAACCAAGCTGATTGACGTAGCACAGAAGAGGGGAAGAAGAAGAAGAGGCAGCACAGAAGTGAAGGAACTGGCCAGACCATGGCACAGGGTAGGGGCTGGAAGCACCTGAGAGGGCTACCCGGATCCCTCACTGGAACCATTGTCAGAACCCATCCCTTGCCCAGGGATCTGGATGCGGAAAGTGTAAGGGTGTAGGGGACCTTCAAGTGAAGGAAATTTGAAAGACTATTTGGAGGGTCTGTTAGGCGATAGGGATCAGGTTTTGAGAAAATGGATAAAGTCTTTGGGGAGCTATGGACGAACAAAGAGGGGAAGCAAGGGAAGATATAAGGGAAAGGAATCAAGAAATTGTATGACGGGCAGCCAGGTTTTCATTGGGGATCACGCTCCTCATCCATTAAGGAAAAAATCTGGAAAGAGAACTATGTGGATATCTTTGGCCTAATCTAACAGGAGGTGTCCAAAAAGTATGAGCAGAAGGAATCAGTGGGGAAATCAGAAATTACAGTAGCATTGGCAGAGAAGGCACAAAGAGGAGGACGCCACATAGAGAGGTAATAATTTGAACATATGGCAAGCATTTTTCTGCTATTTAGTGCAATAGTGCTGGAGAAACAGCCAGAGCTAGGAATCCCATTGTTGATGTACATGACCATATCATAAGGGATGCATACAAGGCACAGATGGCTAAAATATGATTAGGCTTTCCGTGGCGGATGGCAGCAAAAGGGGACCTGAGATGGGATTGCATGCATTTGGAATTATGGGTTTAGCCATTGTCAGAACAGCTCAGAGGGGAAGCAGAAGGGTCAAAGAAGGTACAGGGAGCATGGAACCAAGACATGTTGGGCATATAACAGGCCTCTGCACCTGGGCCAGCTGTAAATTCTGTCACCTGTGTTCTGAATATAAGGGCAATACCACTGTTGAAGTGTAGGTCCAATGGGGTAATGGTGGGGGCAGCAATTTACAGAACAGTCCTTTCACTGAGGAGATGTGGGAGAAGGGAACAAGCAGGTTATAACAGTAGATGCAGGGGTTTTGAAACCATGGAGGGTATAACTTCAACTACAGTTGGAACTGAAAGGAAGGGCAGATGGGGACTTTGCTGGCTGTGACCCTATAAAGTTGGGGTGGTGGAGGATTGACAGCTGTCGATCCTGATGGGGGGAGTAATGCTTTGGGAGGGATTTAGGAGGGTTTTTCATTGGCTTTCAAGGATAAGGAAGGGATGAGGGCTAAGAATTTAGGCTCAGTTAACAGAAAGAAGTAGTATGCAGGAAGATCAAAAAGGAGCTGGATGCAGCAGGGTGAGGGACCCTTTAAGAAACCTCCATGTGATGAATTCTGGATCTCACCAGTGGGGATCATGCCCAAGAAGCAGCCGGTGAGTATCAGCTGATATACCATTTATCATACCCAGAGGGTGCATTGGTCAACAATGGAATTCCTGCTGAAATGCAGACAGTATTCTAAGCTTCACTGACCAGGCGGTCAGCTTGATCAGGGTAGTGCAGGAGATAGTTAGCAAAGATGGACATTGAGTCCACCTTTTCGGGTTACTGACAGTGAGGCCAGCAGATTGGGACCTACTGGATTCCAGTTTGATGGAAGTTTCTATTTTGACAAGGCCAAGCCCTTGGGCTGCTCAGTGGCATGCCCCACATTTGAAACTTTTAGCTCATGGGTACAGTGGGTATTTTGGCACAGGTCAGCCACTGAAGAGTAGTTCACTACCTGGATGACTTTCTACTGATTAGAGGGAGCAGAGAGGAGGTGGAGGGAATCTTAGTGGACTTCAAGGGAATGTGCCAAGAGATAGGCATCTCACCAGTGGCAGAAGAAACAAAGGTCCAGCCAAGACACTAGAGTTCCTTGGGATAGAGGCAGACACTGAAGGGGTATGTTTTGGCTGCTCATGGATAAGGTAAACAAACTTCAGAAGCTTGTTGAGGCAGGTCATGGGGAGAAGGAGGGCGCACTAGCATTAGTGCAGCAACTACTAGTCATCTTAACTTTGATTGTAAAGTGATAGGCCCAGGATGGGCATTCACAAGAAGGCTGGCCAGGGTGACAGGTATAGCCAAGCTACCACATCATTGGGTGGACATAAACAGGGATATAAAGCAGGATCTGGGCATATGGGGTACTTTTCTGGCAGACTTTAATAAGGTAACATTCTGGCAAGAGGAGAAAGGTTAACAATGCAGATTTAGAGCTATACATGGATGCCTTAGGGGCCTTGGGTTTGGGAGCTTATTTCAAGGGCAGTAGTTATTGGAGATGGGCCAGACAGGTGGAAGGCTGAGGGTAGTTGAAGGATATCACTTTTCTTGAGATCTTCCCATTTGGTATCACTGATGGTATGGGGAGACAGGATGAGAGATAAGAAGGTGATATTCTGGTGTGACAACAAGTCAGTGATGAGGTCATAATCAGAAGGTGGGGCTCGATGGATATGGTCCATAGGGTCATGCAGCAGCTGGTGCTGGCAGGGCTACAGCTCAATTTAACATTCAAGGCATGGCATGTGGAAAGGGTCAAAATAATATTGCTAACAGTCTTTCCTGTCTTCAGTAGGGCAGGTTCAGGCAGTGGCCCCAGAACAGCAGTAGAAACCGGGTGCCGGAGAAGTTATGGGAGATTGGATAGCAAGAGGCCCAAATGCTATACCATAACTCTTGCTCAATAAAACACTGAAGGCCTATGAGGGGTGTTGAAACTTTTACAGGCATTTCACGGGCAGCAGTTCATGGTAGTAAGTATGCAGAGCCTTAGAAGAACAGGTAATAAGGTATATGGTTGACAAATGGGAGAAGGGATGACATATTCTACTATGGGCTGCAGCGCCAGCATAGGCTGGGCCTGCGGATCGGAGAGGGCCAGAGCCAAATAAGGCCAAGAGACTTATATGCATTCTACTTGATGGCAGAAGAGACAGGGGCCCCAGGTGGATGGCAGGAAACCCATCACGGTGGGGGAAGGAATTAGTGATAGCTCTGGAAGCTGTTTGTGTTTTGACCAAGGAGGTATGCCTTTTCTTGGCAGTGTTCATGGTGATGGCAAAGGGGCATGGGTCAGCAAGGTTGTTGCCAAGAACAAAGCTGACATGGGGATGGCCTTCAAGCAGGTGATGTGTATGTTTACAGGAGATGGAATGGTGATCTGGCTCAGGAGGTCCAAGACAGTCCAGATGGGCTGAGGAGTGGAAGTGATGATTTAGTGCATGAAGGGGACAAGGGGTGTGCAGTGGCACATGCAAGAGTATAGCTGCTGGCAAGGCTGGGGGATTGGGCCCATGGTTCAGGCACAGGAATGGAGAGCTGTCACAGCCTATCAAGTAAGGAGTCCCAGAAGAGCTTGGCTTCATAGGCTTGGACCCTAGGATTTGCCACCCATTCATTTAGGACTGGGGCAGCATCAGGAGGGCCACAAGACGGGATCTAAGGAGGAAATCGAGATGCTAGGGTGAGGAAGGTCAGCTTGCTACAAAAGGCATATTAGGGAGTAACTGACCTCTCCTTTTTCCTATTATTTCTCAGCAGGAATGCACAGGAGGAGGAGTATACAGATAGTGGTATATTCTTTCATTTACTGGGCTGAAAGACATGTAGCAGAGATGCTGGAAGGAGGCAGCTGCATTGGGGTCTGGAGGTGACCCAGGTCCATTGGAAGGGGGTCCAGGGAATGAAATTGGCCCAGCTACTTCTCTACTTGAGGAGTTAAGATTAACATGGAACAGGAACACTTTTAATCATTCACCTTTGGGGAACTACTTGGGGAAACACCATGGGGCACTATTTCAGGCCATAAGAGCGGATTTAGAGACCATTAAATGTTGGTGGCTGTGGGTTGAGATAGCTTGGTCAGAAGTGATTCTAGGTGGGTATGGAGGCACATGAGGGATATCAGAGCAGCTGAGCAGGCCAGAAAGCAACTCAAGAGGAGGTGGTAGGGCTGCTAGTGGAGATGGGGGATGTACATGACTCACAAAGATATAGAGTTTGACAAACCAGGGTACTGTGTGGACAGTGTCCACCTGTCCGAGGAGGGCATGGCAGTTTTGTATTGTCCCAGGCAGAGCTAGTAGGAAATGGGAAGGAGAGGTGAGGCTGGCCTGCAAGGAGGAGGGGAAGCCACCTTCAAACACAAGCTGGAGGTGGGCTAGTGGAAAGGGTAAAGGAACCAAAGGATGGGTAGTGGGGAAGAAGGGGCAGCCTGTAGGGAGGGGTTAAGGCAACACTGGCCAGGCTCAGTGGCATCTGGACGGAGTAGAGGAAGGGTGGGGAGGGGGCATAGGAGTACTAGGGATCGGGTATTGCCTCCAGACCTTGGAATTCAAGAAGGTTATAACCAAGTATAATGATGGTATGGGCGGTTGATCTATATCTGACCCCAGAACGAAGGAAGATAAAAGGAAGAAGAAATGGACTAATTGTAAATGTGGAATTCAATGCAAGATTGAATGATGAACAATAGTGCAACTAAATTTAACAGTTTGAAACTTTATAAGAATGTACATATTGTGATGGTGTCAATAAATATCTTACCATGCAAGCAACCAAAATGAGGAGTGGACATTGGAATCATTTCTGTGGGATGGTCAGAGAACAACTGAATATTGTTACTTAACTGTACAACAGTACATGTGAATCTTCAACTCCAATAAGAAGGCAGAACTACAGTTTCTCCTACAACAAAATCACAGAAGTCATTTTATTATCATTACAATTATATGGTGGAATCACAACAATCATTTATTGACAATAAATGACAGTAGTGACATCACCATACCTTTGCATTCTAAATGGGATGGCTGTAGAAAATACAAACTTTTTTAACATGAAGCATAATAGCAATAATATGGTAGTGAATTCACCATTCTTGGCAATAATCTAATAACCTTATGGAATTCTACCTTCGGACATACTGCATCCACTTCACAATTGGATTATTGTCTCACGTGATGAATAGACTATCGCATTGCTTAAATGATGTATAAATATGTAATTAAATGTACTATTCAAAATTATAAAAAGAAACCATGTTCTTAAACTGATTAAAGAAAGTAGTCCTCCTGCTCCACCCCCATTCATCAACTTTTTCTCTTGGCCCATGCTTGTCCTGCAAGGATATACTCTGTTCCAGGTATATACCCTGATCAGTCTTGGATTTAAGTTGTTCCTTCATGTCCTCTGCTTGGAACTCACCTTCCTTCTTGGTTTTTGTAAATTGTATGGGCTGTGAGGGTGGGCTGTCCTCCCCATTGAAGTCTTATACAGATTATTATCTGGTGGCTGGCTCCCTAGTGGTGGAGACCAGAGGGCTTCCTGTGACCTAATGCCATCATCTAGGCCAGGTATGGGTATTTTCCTCCCTGCTTTGCTCCTCCATCCTCCCCTGGTAATGGTAGAGCCTTCTGGTGGCCTCACCTGCACACAGTATACATCTTATAAGGGGCGAGCTCCCTAGGTGAACCACTTAGGGTTGCTGTGGCTCCACCTCCTGATGATAACCCTCTATGACTACATCACACTGCTCAACAGCAGCTGCTGCCGCCTGAACTCCCCTCCGGTGCTGCTTTTAAGCTATGCTTCCAAACACCCATTTTCCTACTTCACAGCATGTTATGCAACCTTTGCAACAGCAGGGTGGCTCACACAACATACTTAGTTTAACCCCTTTTCATTGTATTCCTATATGTCTGCTAGCATCCCAGTCCCTGATTTGGAGTTTTGAGACTGGTCAACAAAACAATCTTTCCCATCCCACCCATTAGCAGAAATCTTCCACAAAAATCATCTGTACCTTCTTTTTTGCAAAACTGCATTAAAGTAAGTTTTCAAAATCTTATCCTATCTCAGCGGTCTCTGTGTGCCTGCAGTAGATAGACATGGTGCACTGAGATTACAACTTCCAGAGGCGCTTAAGGGTTCTGTACTGCCAGGACCATTCAGGAGTTGTTATGTCAGATAGCATCCTCTAACTGTCTCAGTTACACAGATTATACAGATTTGATTAACACTTCTAGAAGATTCATTGCACAAGGTGTTGCAATTAAATAAAGTGCAGGGGAGAGTTTTGAAGGTGGTGGTTCTGAGATTGGTGGCATGGAAAGGATGAATTATCAGCCATTCTCTCAGACTAAGAATCTAAATCCAGACAGACAGTAAGTTCTGTATTCTGATGCAAATCCTTTAGTATGTGTGTGAAAATGAGGAGGGCTTGTGCAGATATTTTTATGATTTACAGTAGATGGACTGAAACAAATATGTTAAAAACTCATGGGAGGCAGAGAAACATGTACATTGACAGCAGATAAGGATCGCTTGGCCTCCTAGTCTTCCTGTTTTCCTACCTACTGCAACACGGCAGATCCTAGTTGATCTGGGACAGATATTCAAAACTTAGTCCTGGGGCTAAATTAGCACTGCACAGTGTGCTAAAGTAGCCCCTGAATCAGTAGCCAGCTATATTTAAAGGAATAGCCCTGTGACTAAACCTGCATATATAGTATGCAAAGGAAGGTGTGAACAGGGCTGGGAGTGCAGTGCAAAAAAAGGCTGGGAAATAAGACAACCTGAACATAGTAACACGGAAGTGCAAATGCAACAGCAGCTCAGTGGACACAGAGGTGGAGTAAGGCAGAGTTGAAGTTGGTGACAATGTGTGATACTAAAGAAGTGTTGCACAACAAGTGCAAACAATGCAGGCTACATGCTGCACAACTGTGCTATGCTTTTGAGAGTTAGCCCAGGGCTAACCTGATTACACAGTGCTAACCATTAGCCAGGTGCAAACAGGTTAGCCCGGGCAAATGTTTGTGATATTCAAAGATCCTATCAAATGAGCCTACCAGGCAATCCAGGCAAACAGTCACATTTGCATCCTATTATGGCCTGCTTTGCATGCACTCCATGTACTTTGCCCGGCACTATTGCAAGGTGCTCACAGCAACCCCTGTTGGTCAGAATAGAAGCACAGGCTGGAAGCTGCAGTCCAGGGTGTGCACACAGCAACCCCTTGTTGGTCGGAATGGAAGTACAGGCTGGATGCTGCAGGAAATGGTGTTGCTAGGCACAGTTAGTGCATACCACTCACAAATGCATCACTGCAATGAGAGACACAGACATGCTATATATTTCTTTACTTTTATGAAAAATTGTGTCCTACCCAAAACTAGCTGTATCTTCTGTTCCAAACATATACTACTGTCAATGCTACCTGCTGATACTTTGTATATACTGTATTATTGTATCTCACTTTATTTGTATTATTACTATTTTCTTGTGTGTTGCAACCCATGTATATTGTCCCTTTTCCTTGTTAACAAACCTGCCTGGTTAAATAAAGACTTTGAATGATTGATTGATTGATTGAATGAGGGCAATGAGGGACACTGCTACCTAGAGGATGGGACACATTCTCAAACATGGAGATACAAACACAGAACAGAAATACCAACACTGTTGTATATACAAAGGGTAACAATACATCCCACAGCCTAGAACTCTCATGCGCATGTATAGCTGTACATCACACAGTCAATGTGTGCAAAGCACTGTTCACATGGGAGAAGTATGCAGGCCATGGCGAGATTGAGGGGTACACTGAGGGATGTCCCCTATAATGAGGGACACAGTGGGGAATATGACTGTGTGTAGCACTGTATAGATGTGTGTACATACATAGCCATAAAGACACATCTACATACAGAAAGTATATATATATATATATATATATATGTATATATATATATATATAGGATAGAGGCAAAATTGTTATGACATGAAGAATAGCCAGTGAGATTAGTTAGTGAAATTATCACAGTTGAGTCATTAATCGGTAGTGACAGATCGTCAGCCCCAACCTCACCCCATGACATGTGTAAAGCAGCAGAAGTTATAGGAGAATGGGTGAGAGTTAGGACCCACATCCCACGCGCACCCCAATGCCGGTTGGGGGCGGGCGGGGGTCCAAGGGGGTTTCAACCCTAACAGCGAATTTCTCACTTTTGTCGCCAGGAACAACCCTAACTAATGCATTAAACTGAGTTTTTGCCTCTAATTCTTCTTTGAGAATGATAACGAAATAGTGAATGTAATGCAGCGGCGGAGGGCCCCGCGCCCCGCCACATGATGTGTTGTGGCATACTAACAGGACAGCAACGCAAACAGAAATGCTAACAGTGGCACACATGGTAAATACAAGCATGAATGAGAACAGAAAGGGTAACGCCATGGTGGTGTAGACGGAATGGTCTGCCACGTGATGTGTTGTCACATAGTAACATGGTGCCTGCAAACAGAAATGTCAATGGGCATGGTGATGTAAAGTGAAACAGTAAGATAAACAGTACTGTAGACAGAAATGGCAAAAATAACAGAAACGCAGGCTAAAATGAAAACGCAGCGATAACGCACATGGTGGCGCAGACGCCAATGGTAAGTGAACGGTACGGATTCGCAAGCGGAAAGGGCAACAGTAACAGTAATGTAAGCGCACAGGCTGGTTTTCCCAAAACCTGCATTGAGAAAGACAGTGAGTACAAATAATGTATGCAAAATAATGAGTATCGGCGAGAAAATGAGATCTTGGAATACTAAATACATTATATCTCAGGAACCGCATTTACGAGAAAAAATTTAAAAGTCATATTATTTACAACTGTCCTGGTAATTTGAATCTTGGGGCTAAAAAATTTTCTGATTGAAAGTCCGTGATCTCGCACCATTTCCTAGATATGGGCCCTGAAAGGCGAGCGAATGCCGTAATGTTATCCTATGGGAAAAAGAAAAGTTCTGAGCGCTATAACTTTGCCTCCCTGCAATGTTTTTTTCACCAAACTACTGAAAGGCACATCTGTGGGCTGTTGGCTGTCTTCCTCC
This sequence comes from Neoceratodus forsteri, assembly GCA_016271365.2. NCBI lineage: Eukaryota > Metazoa > Chordata > Ceratodontiformes > Ceratodontidae > Neoceratodus > Neoceratodus forsteri. The sequence continues at coordinate 954,968,439 of CM028134.1, forward strand.
AAATTTCAGGAAAAGACCAAACTGCTATTTTGCAGCAGGGCTCCAAATGATTTCTGTTAAGTGTCGGGCGCCAGAATGTTATCCTATGGGAAAAAAATAATTTTGAGTGCCGTAATCTTGTCGCCATGTGATATTTTTTCACCAAACTACTGAAAGGCACATCTGTGTACTGCTTGGCCGTCTCCTCCAAATTTCCAGGAAAAAGACCAAACCGTTATTTTGCAGCAGGGTGCCAAAGGATTCCGTAATGCTCGGTGCCGTGAATGTTATCCTCATGGAAAACTGTTAATTTGGAGTGCTGTAACTTTGTCGCCGTGTAATATTTTTCACTACAACACTGAAGGCACATCTGTGAGATGTCGAAGGTGTCCTCTCCATTTATATTATTATTATACATACATATATATATATACATATATATATTATATATATGATGGTAGCACGGTAGTGCTACCATAGTTAGGTTGAGGAGCCATTTCTATGTTAAACCCCAACATTTTGTACCTTAATAACTTTGCAACCATTTGACAGATTTGGCTGAAATTTGGAATACATGATCAAGAACCATAGACCTTAGGATCTGCCAAGTTTTATACTGGGCAGATATACGGCTGCGGAGTTAATAAGCAAGATCTGCACGTACGTTTATGCTATTTCTGGAATTCTACGGTCGCACCTACAGGTCGTACGGTTTGTGCGACTGGCCCAATATCTTCAGGGAACATGTGGCCAGGGTCTCCATGCCTTTTCAAAGATTTGGTGAAAAATATTAAACGGTTCAAAAGTTATTCAAAACAATTTCCCATTATAAGTCAATGGAAAAGTTCAATAAAAAGTTTGACAGTGTCGCAAATGCATTTTTTACTTCGCAATGGGCCTGTTACTTTCGCAATCCACCATTTTTTTTCAGTTGGTGATCAGAAAAATGCTTGGCATTTAAATTTGGGACCCTCTAGCAACCTAATTCTTTTTGTATTCACCTAGTCGGACCCCGAGGATGCTAGCCATGTCTTTATTTTGGGGTAAAACACCCCAGAAATATGTTTTTCAAATTTCTGGAAAAAGTACTTTTGCAAAGTACTTTCATGCTCATGAAAGTGTCGCAAATTTTCAGAAAGCTAGCAAATTGCTGCAGTAGTTTTCTAGTCTGTGGAAAATGACAGCACTTTTTGGCACTGCGTGCTGAAAAGAACGGTTGGGAGTTTTGGCTGAAATTTGAGGGAACGCAGAGACATCTCACAGATGCTTTTCTAGTGTTGTGTTGAAAAATATTACACAGCGCAAAGTTACAGCACTCCAAATTTGACATTTTTTCCCATAGGATGACATTACGGCTCCCGACGCAGTACAGGAATCCTTTGCACCCTGTTGCAAAATAAAGGTTTGGTCTTTTTCCTGGAAATTTGAGGAAAACAGCCAACAGCCCACAGATGTGCCTTTTCAGTGGTTTGGTGAAAATATTACAGGGAGGCAAAAGTTATGGTGCCTGAACTTCTTTTTTCCCATAGATAACATTACGCATGTCACACGCTTTCAGGGCCCGTATCTCAGAAACGGTGCGAGATACAGACTTTTGTCAGAAAACGCTTAGGCCCCTAATGCAGACTAAGTAGAAAACTAGCCAGGACAGTCATAAATCATATGACTTTTAATTTGTTTTTCTACATCGTACGGTTCCTAAGATATAACGTATTTAGTATTACAAGTCCTCATTTTCTGCTCCGATAGCCATGATTATGCATACATTCTTTGTACTCACTGTCTTTCTTATGAAGGTTTTGGGGAAAAATGAACCCAGCACTTACATTACTGTTGCCGCGTTCTTTCTGCTTGTGGTTCTGCACCGCTTCACTTACCGTTGACGCCTGCACCACCATGTGCATTATCCTTGCTTACTTACGCTTGCATTTCTGTTATTTTTGCCATTTGTAGTTCACAGTACTGTTTCTCTTTGTTTCACTTTTGTGTCACCATGCCCATTGACATTTCCGCTTGCAGGCACCATGTTACTATGTGACAACACATTATTCGGCAGACCGCCCTGCCTCACTCCACTGTGTGCGTATCCTTCTGTTCTCATTTGCACTATGCTACTATGTGCACCACCAGCAGTGCTTCTGTTGTGTTGTTAAAGTTCGTTACTATGCCACAAGACATTGACAGGGGAGCGCGGGGCCCAAAGGGCCCACTTCCGCCGCCACACACGTTCACTATTTCTAGTTATCATTCTCAAAGAAGGAATAGAGGCAAAACTCATTTAATGCTAGTTAGTTAAATCATCAGTGACAATGTATTAGCTCATCGTTGTTGAAACTCCTCGATTTCTTTTCACTTGTCATCTGGCATTGTGCATTGTCATCGGGTCCTAACCTCACCCCATTCTCCCATACTTATGCTGCTTTTACATGATGGGTGAGGTTAGCTGATGACCCAATGCACACCCCAATGCCAGTTGGGGGTGGGCAGGGTCCATAGGGTTTTCAAACTCAACACTGAATTTCCTCACTTTTGTCACTGTGGAACAACCCTAACTAATGCATTAAATGAAGTTTTTGCCTCTAATATATATATATATATATATGTGTGTGTGTGTGTGTGTATATATATATATATATATATATATATATATATATATATATGTATATATTCATGGCAAAAACTCCATTTAATGCATCAGTTAGGGCTGTTCCATAGCAAAAAAGCTAAGAAATTGATATTAGGGTTGAAAGCCCCCCTTGCACCTCCCCACCCCCCTAACTGGCAACTACATGTACGTTGGGGTCGGCCCTAACTCTCGCTCCATTCCATGTGTAAACAAGCTGAGGTGGTGAAGCATAGGAGAATGGGGTGAGAGTTCGGACCAACGATCCCAACGCTCACCCTGATGCCAGTTGGGGTGCGGGGTGGGGGGCTGCAAGAGAGGCTTTCAACCCTAACATTGAATTTCTTCACTTTTGTTGCTGTGGAACAACCCTAACTGATGCATTAATTGAATTTTTTTTGCCATGAATTTCCCTTCTTTAAGAATGAGGACTATAAATAGTAAATGGAATGGTAGTAGCTGGCCCTTCAGGTCCCCACACTCCCACCATGTGATTTTTTGTGACATAGTAACAGTAAGTGCAATGCAAACACAAGCACAAATGGTTACGCACATGGTGACACAAACGTAAATGTTAACGCAAATGGTAATAGAAACGCAAGTGTGAAGTAACACCAAAGCGATAAGTGACAGAAATGGAGACACAAACGCAAGGATGTACGGAATGCAACTGGTAATGCGCATGGTCACGGTACAACAATTGGAAATGCAAATGGTGATGGTAACAGCAACAGTAACACCAAAGGAAACAGAAATGGAAATGCAAACGCAAGCACATATGGAAATGCAAACTATAACGCACACGGTCTCGGAACCACAATTGTAACACAAATGGTAATGATAACAGCAATAATAATACCAAAGGAAACAGAAACGGAAACGCAAAGCATAATGCTCATGGTCACGGTACCGCAATTGTAAACTCAAATGGCAATGGTAACAGCAACAATAATGCCAAAGAAAACATAAACGGAACCACAAATGCAAGCGCTTATAGAAAAGCAAACCGTAACGTGCATGGCCATGGTACTGCAATTGTAAACAGAAATGGTAATGGTAACAGCAACAATGCCAAAGGAAACAGAAAAACAAGCGTGTACAGAAACGCAAACCATAACATGCATGCTGATGGTACCGCAATTTTAAATGCAAATGGTAACTGTAACAGCAACAATAATGGCAAAGGAAACAGAAACAGAAACGTACGCTTATACAGAAATGCATACCATAATGTGCACTGTCATGGTAATGCAATTGAAAACGCAAATGGTAACGGTAACAGCAACGATGACGCAAAACGAAAGAGACACGCAAACGCAAATGGAAGGGTGGCTGCAAATGGAAATGGTACTGCACAGGGTGAGACAAAACAAAAAGCAAACATAAACAGTAATGGAAACGCAAATGGTAACAGTAATGCAAACGCAAACGAAAACGCAAATGAAAATGCACACGGTGGTGTAGATGGGAACAGTGACGCGAATGTTAATGGAAACGCAAGTGGAAACGTTAACTGGCACAGTAACGAAAGAGCACAACCTTCTCTTCCCCCAAAACTGCATTGAAAAAGACAGTGAATACAAAGAATGTATGCAGAATAATGGGCCTCCGAGCAGAAAATGAGGACTTGGAATACTAAATTGCTTATATCTCAAGAACCGTACGATGTAGAAAAAAAATAAACATTTTCTATGAATTACGACTTTCCTGGCTAGTTTAATACATATTCCCCATGTGGGTGACTAAGTGTTTTTCTGACGAGAAGTCTGTATCTAGCACCGTTTCCGAGATACTGGCCCCAAAAGTGCGACAGACGCCATAATGTTATCCTATGGGAAAAAGTGTCAATTTCGGAGTGCAGTAACTTTGCCGCCCTGTAATATGTTTTCACCAAACCACAAAAATGCACATCTGTGGGATGTAGGCTTTCTTCCCTCCAAATATCAGCCCGAAGGACCGAACCCTTATTTTGCAGCAGGATGGCAAAGAATTCCTGTAATGTGGTGGATGGCATAATGTTATCCTATGGGAAAAAGCATCAAATTCAGAATGCCGTAACTTTGCTGCCCTGTTATATTTTTTCACCAAACCACCAAAAGGCACAGCTTTGGCATGTTGGCTTTCTACCCTCCAAATTTCAGCCCAAAAAACCAAACTGTTCTTTTGCAGCAGTGTAGCAAGCAATTCCTGTTATTTTGGCCATAGTGTTGCAAAGCAGTGTCATGATTTGCGACACTTTTGCAAAAAAAAAAAATCATGAAAGTGTCGCAGTTACGACACTACTTTGTGACACTACTGTTCCCAAAAATTTCAAAAACATATTTCTGGGGTGTTTAACCCCAAAATAAAGACATAACTAGCATCCTCAGGGCTCGATTAGGTAAACACAAAAAGAATTGTGTCCTAGAGGGTCCCAATTTTAAATGCCAAGCATTTCTGTGATCAGTAACTGAAAAAAAATGTCTGACTCATGACACTACAGGGGTCATTTGTGACACTAAAAACTGCATTTATGACACTGTCTAACCTTTTGTTAACTTTTCCCATTGACTATAATGGGAAACTTGTTTTTTTAATGACTTTTGAACCGTTTAATATTTTTTCATGAAATCTTCAAAAGGCACATCAGGGAGCCTGGCTGCATGTTCCTTGATGTTTTTGGAACAGTTACACAAAGCATGCAACCTGTAGGTGTGAGCAACGAATGCACAAAAAAGCGTAAATGTGCTCCGGAATGTTGCTTAATAACTCCACAACTGTATATCCTACCAGTACGAAACTTGGTAGATCCCAAGATCTATGCTACCACTCTGTTTCTGTCAGGCAAAGCTGATGTACGGTGGCAAAGTTATTAAGGTGCAAAATTTCACCATTTAACCTTAAATGGGGTACTCAACCCTAACTATAGTGGCACTACCGTGCTACTATAATTAACATATATATATATATAGTATCATAGCACTGGAGTGCTACCATAGTTAGGGTTGAGGAGCCATTTCTATGTTAAACCCCAAATTTTGCACCTTAATAACTTTGCAATTGTTTGACGGATTTGCCTGAAATTTGGACTACCTGATCAAGACCCATGTGTCTTGGGATCTGCCAAGTTTCGTACCGGTCAGATACACAGCTGTGGAGTTATTAAGTGTGATTTGCGTGTGCATTTACGCTTTTTCTGGAATTCTATGGTCGCGCCTACAGGTCGCATGGTTTGCGTGACCAGCCCAAAATCTTCAGGGAATGTGTGGCCGGGGTCCCCGATGTGCCTTTCGAAGACTTTGTGAAAAAATATTAAACGGTTCAAAAGTTATTCAAAAAACAATTTCCCATTATAAGTCAATGGGAAAAGTTAACAAAAAGTTCGACAATATCGCAAATGCATTTTTACTTTCACAAATGATCCTCTTACTTTCGCAAATCCGCCATCTTGTTTTCAGTTAGCAATCAGAAAAATGCTTGCCATTTAAATTTGGGATCATCTAGCAACCTAATTATTTTTGTATTCACCTAGTCGGAGCATGAGGATGCTAGCCATGTCTTTATTTTGGGGCAAAACACTCCAGAAATATGTTTTTAAAATTTCTGGAAAAAGTACTTTTGCAAAGTACTTTCGTGCTCACGAAAGTGTCGCAAATTTTGGCGAAAACTTTCGCAAATTGCGACAGTACTTTCCTACGCTGTGGGGAAATGACAGCAATTCTTTGGCACCCTGCTGCAAAAGAACCGTTTGTAGTTTTGGGCTGAAATTTGGAGGGAACACAGCCGACATCTCCCAGATGTGCCTTTCAGTGTTGTGTTGAAAAAATATTACAAGGTGGCTAAGTTATGGCACTCCAAAGTTGATGCTTTTTCCCATAGGATAACATTGCGGCAGCCTATGCATTCCAGCAATCGTTTGGCGCCCTGCTGCAAAATAACAGTTTGGTCTTTTGGGCTGAAATTTGCAAGGGATACAGCCAACATCCCACAGATATGCCTTTCAGCAGTTTAGTGAAAAAATATTACAGGGAGGCAAAGTTATGGCACTCTGAACTTCTGTTTTTTTCCCATAGGATAACATTACGGCGTTCGCCACGCCTTTGAGGGCCTGTATCTCGAAAACGGTGCAAGATACTGAGTTTTTGTTGAAAAATTCTTTTTTTAGGGGGCTAAGTACAAAACTAGCCAGGAAAGTGATAATACATATGACTTTTACATTTTTTTCTGTGTCGACGGTTACTGAGATATAAGCAATTTACTATTCCAACTCCTGATTTTTGTGTTCCAAGAGTCATTATTTTGCATACATTCTTTCTACTCACTGTCTTTCTCTATACAGCTTTTGGGGAAAACCAGCCAGTGCACTTACATTACTGTTACCATTACTATTTCTGCTTGCGGTTCCGTACCCCTTTCACTTACCGTTCACGTTTACGCCACCATGCGCGTTACCCTTTGTGTTTTCATTTACGTTGTTTTTAACATTTCTGTTCACAGTACTGTTTCTCTTCTGTTTCGCTTTGCATCACCATGTGCATTATGATTTGCAGTTGGGCACAATGTTACTATGTGATAAGACATCGGGCGGGCCCTGCACTCGCCCACCGTGACACACATTCACTATTTCTCATTATCATTCTCAAAAGAGAGGATACTGAGGTAAAACCCATTTATCGCATTGTTGTTGTTCCATTAATCACAGTGAGGCTATGATGTTGAACTTTTTCTTCCAGCTCAATTCAACTGGGTAGCGCATTGTCATCGGTCCCAACTGTCACCCCATTCTCCTATTCCTCAGCTTATTTCACATGTGATGGGGGGACAGTTAGAGCTGATGACCCCATCGCGCACCTGATTCCAGCTGGGGGTATTGAAGGGGCGCAAAGGGTTTCAACCCTAATATTGAATTTCACTTTTGTTGCTGTGGAACAACCTCCTGATGAATTAAATGGAGTTTTTGCTCTAATTAATATATATATATATATATATATATATATATAGCACATTTTGCCACTGGAGAGACCTATTGTGACTCTCAGGGCTAAAAATAAAGTCTGTTTGTTTCTCATGATTATGCCTCTGTTAAGATGCATATATATGCTACTGTTGGTATGCAAAATAAAATGTTAGTTTATGAAGTCTATGTTATGGAAAAATGTATTCAAAGTTAGAATATGAAAAATCTAATGTGTTGTAACATGGTGTCTTACTTGTTTAATTTCTAGTTATGTAAATAAAAGCATATTTTTATAATACCATGACTTCTGCTTCTATTTATGGGTTGTAGTATAGATCTTTCATTGTTTGTTTCTTATTCATTCTGGGGGGCTTAAATAACAGTTCATCTTAGGACACCATTGTATGTTAAACTTTTGAATATAGCAGTTTTGTTGTAACTTGGATGTTTCTAATATTCACAAACAACCATGCTGTGCAGCCTTCAACACCTTTGTTTCTAAGACAGACAACTCTGCATCTCCTAGTTAAAAAAAGAAATGTTATTTTTTAGAAAATTTTTTCAACAGTTAACATGTGTTACAGGGACACCACATTATCACAGTGATACTGTCTCACTATACAAACTAAAGCTAACTACTACTTGTTCATAAAACAATGCCATATTGACAAATACACAACTAAGCTACTTACAAAGAACTATATAAACTTAATTACACTATGTACAAGGTATATCATTTCACCTGCTGTCTTAGCCATCCTCATACCAGCTGGTCCCAAACCCAGAAAAGAGTAATGGAATCCAATGTAGTACATTAATAAACAATAACCATCAAAATATTGCATTGATAAAATGACTGTTGGGTTTGAGGCAGAAGGCACAGCTAAGGGTTTTGTAGTGGATACAGAGTTCATAGACTTTGGTAATGCATTTTACATCATGATGCACAGAATGTTTCTGCACAAAATGAGAGCCCTGGGGGTGGCTCCAGACATGAAGAGATGGATGAAAAATTTGCTGGAGGGAAGGATACAAAGGGTGATCATTAATGGAATTCCATCAGGGCAGGAAAGGGTAACTAGTGTGGTACCGCATGGTTGGCACTGGGTCCGATTCTGTTCAATATTTTCATTGAGGACATTGTGGAAGGGCTTAAGGGGAAGGTCTATCTATTTACAGACAGTGTAAAGCTTTGCAAGACAGTAAGCACTGTTGATGGGGTAGAAAAAATGAAAAGGGATTTGCACAAACTAGAGGAGTGGCCAAAGTGTGGCAGTTGAGCTTAAATGCCAAAAAGTGCAAAGTTATGCCCAAAGGGAATAGTATTCTAAAAGCAGAGTACTGGAAGTGATAGCACAGGAGAGAGAACTTGGTATAATCATATGTAATGATCTCAAGGTGGCTAAGCAATGGAAGGGAGCAGAAGCAAGGGCCACTAGAATGCTGGGATGCATAGGCATGCATATTATGAGCAGAACGGGGAGGTGACAATGCCACTGCAAACAGCTGGTGAGGTCAGACCTTGAATATGGTGCCCAGTTCTGAAGACTGTACCTCAGGAGGGATGTGGAGAGGGTCCAGAAGATGGCAATGAAAATGGAGCAAGGACTTAGCCATTTGACATATGAGGAGAGGTTGAAAGACCTCAACATGTATACCTTGGAGAAAAGGATGGAATGGGTGGACATGATAGAGACCGTTAAGTAGCATAAGAGTATAAACAAGGTCCAAGATAGCAGTATATTGCAGACTAAGAGGCTCTTAAGGACAAGGGGTTATGACATGAAGATAGACGACAGGTGATTCTAGGGAAACATTAGGAAATACCACTTCAAAGAAAGGGTTGTAGAATGGTGGAATCCACTCCCTGAGGAGGTGGTGGGGGCCAAACCAGTGATGGGTTTCAAGGTGGCATGGGATATGTACAAGACAATTCTGGAGATGGGAGAATTACTCAGATCACCTAGGATCCTTGAGTAACGTGGAGATAGAACACTTGGGCAAATTCAGTGGGCCTGGAGGTCCTTATCTGCTGACAGTTTCTGTTTCCACGTAAACTAGCTGCATCAGTAGATAATCATGGGAGGTATCCAACAATGTCTATCTCCTGGTGATTTTGGCCACCAGGATCTCCCAACTAATGTCTGGCAGATTCAGTTATCTGACCACCATGACTTCCTCCATTGGGAAGCTATAAGGCATAGTCATTGGAGCACTGAGCTGCACACTATGACCTGGAAATAATAGATCTATCAGTCTGACCTCAGTGGTGGATACAATTATAGAATCTCTGCTAAAGAAAAGGATAGCTTAAAACTTTGAATCAAGTGGAGCCAAAGATTCAAGGCAACACAGATTCAGAGCAGGAAAGTCATGTCAAACTAATCTGACTGATTTCTTTGAATGGGTCACTAGGGAGGTGAATCGTGGGGGAGTAGTTGATGTGGCCTACCTTGACTTCAGCAAGTCATTTAACATCGTTCCATATAGGAGACTTGTGAACAAGCTTGGCAGCCTGGGACTGGGGCATAAGGTGGTGAATTGATTTTGAAACTGGCTGAAAGGTAGGAAACAGGGTGGTGATAAATGAGATAAAATCCAAAGTAGGGAGGGTGATCATCAGGGTGCCACAGGGTTCAGTTCTTGGACCAGTGCTGTTTAAAATCTACATCAGTGACATTGCAAAGGGGCTGGAAGGGAAGATGTGCATCTTTGCAGATGACATAAAGATCTGCAATAGGGTGGACAGTCAAGGAGGGGTGGAGAGAATGAGGAGGGACTTAGCTAAAATGGAATAATGGTCCAGAATGTGGGAACTAGGATTCACTGTGAAGAAGCGCAAAATCATGCACTTGGGGAATAAGAATCCAGGGGAGGATTACATGATGAAGGGATAGATATTAGCAGTCACAAAACAGAAAATGTATCTGGGGATCATCATATCTGATAATGTAATGGTTGTCAAAAAATGTGCCAAGGCAGTGGGGAGAGCCAGTGGTATGCTCAGGTGCAATGGAAGAGGTATCACTAACAGAAAAAAAGGAAATCATAATGCTACTATAAAGGTCACTGGTGAGACCTCATTTGGAGTATTGCATCCCTCATCTCAGGAAGGACATCGACAGGGTGAGGCAGGGTTGAGACTGTTCAAGGAAGGGCAAGAGAAATGGTACAGGGTCTGTACCACATATCATATGAGGAGAGACTACAGGAACTCAGTATGTACACCATGGAGGAGAGGAAGGAGAGTGGAGACATGATAGACATCTTCAAGTACCTCAAGGGAATTAATAAGGTATAGGAGGGAAGACTCTTTCAGAACAGAAGCTGCCCTAAAACAACAAAAGGGCATAACATTAAACTACAAGGGAGTAGACAGAGGGACAATGTAAAGAAGTACTTTTTCATGGAAAGGGTTATGGATGCTTGGAATGACCTGCCCCAGGAGGTGGTTGGGGCAAACACAGCTGGGGGTTTATCAGGCATGGGATAGACATGAGGAAATCCAAGAGAGGGATGGAGAGGCAGCAGCAGTGGACCAATAGCGTCAGTAGCAGCTAATTAAAGGTAGGCTATACAGGCAGATTGGATGGGCCTAGCAGTCCTTATCTGCTGTCAATTTCTATGTTTCTAAATCTATAGACATGTGTTTGAATTCTCTCAACCCCTGCTTGCGTAATGTGTTACCCTGATGGATAGCATCTCAACACCACCTTTATTTGCTTACATCTATGATTGTTGACATGACAAAAAAATATAAACTTGTAATACTTGAAAACCCCTTTTTCTTACCTTGGGAATGAAATAAAGCAAAAAGAAAGTCATATATATTGAGATTTTGATTTGCCTAACTGCCCACCAAGTTATTTAAATTATTGTTAACTGTTACTGCTGCTTTAAGAATTTTAATCTGTGCTGGGTGGACTGTCAGAAAAAGGTTTGTTACTCTGAGACTGAAACGATAGGTATGAGAAAAGGTGTGATTTGTCCCATTTACCTAATGGAACATTAACTGCAAAGCTTGCTTTTGAATAGCACAGTAAGTTTCTGTCAAGGCATGCTTTCAGTCTGAATGGGGCTGATAGTATAGCACAGGGGTTAGAGTAACAAGTTGAGAATGAGCTTGGTGCATCCAGCAGACCTGTGTTTTATTCCCACAACCTCCACTTGCATACTGTGTGACTCTGAACAAGTCACTTAACCTCTCCAGTGTTCCTAGGCCACCACTGCAAATAGGCATGTGTGCCTAGTGGGCCTTACCTGATTAACAAAGAATAAAATAAATGGAATGTGATTCAATTGTTTGATGAGTTTGAAAGGCTCTTCAAGTTATACATGTGAATGTGCTTTTGGGTGCTTTGGTAACAGTGATCCATTGCTTGCTGGTCTGGCACACATGCACACATACAAAGACAGTCTTTTTCCAGGTTCCAAACAATTATTTTAACATCTCTTTTCCCAAGAGAAAGCTATGGAGGGCCTTACGTGCAGCACATGGTGCACCAAAACATTACTGAAAAGCAACATCATTTGCTTTGAAATTAAGAACAAACTCAAACTTTCAAAAAGAAAAGTGTCCTTATATACAAGTATGTTAGCACTCTGCAGTCATCTTGGGGAAAAAAGATGTAAATTACACATTTAAAGCTGTGTTCAGTACAAAGGCAGCAGCCACTTTAGTTTCCCCTGTACTGAACATCAACTGGAGCAACTAAACAGCCTAAATGTTTCAAAAAAAAAAAAAAAGTAAAAGGGTACTAGCATTGAATGTAACTATGGGCTAGTTACAGGCCAGAGCTGGCTCCTGTTACAAAATTTTATTTTACATCTCTTTTCACCAGAAATGGCCATGCAGGGCCTTACATACAGTACATGGTACACCAAACAATTACTCAAAAGCACCAGAACATGCTCTGAAGTACATTAAAAAAATCTAACTTTCAAATAGAAAGGTGCTTACAGATGAATTTATTAAACCTCTGCATGCATCTGGGGAAAATAGATTTAAATTGAGCATTTAGAGTTATGAGATTGGCTCAGGCTTATGTTCAGTACAAAGGAACCACCCTTTTTAGTTTCCCCTGTACTGAACATTGACTGAAACAACCAAACAACTCAAATGTTGTAAAAATGAAAAAAATGTGAAAATACACTAGCGTCGAAAGTAACTATGGGCCAGTTACAGGCCAGAGCTGATCCAGGTTACAAAACTTTATTTGACATCTATTTTCACATAAAAAGGCCATGCAGGGCTTTACATGCAGCATACGGTACACCAAACAATTACTCAAAAGCACCAGAACATGCTCTGAAATGCAATAAAAAAATCCAAATTTAAAATACAAAGGTGTTTATAGATGAACTTGTAAAAACTCTGCAGGCATCTGAGGAAAATAAGTTTAAATTAAGCATTTAAAGATGTGAGATTGGTCCAAGCATATGTTCAGTACAAAGGAACCAGCCTTTTCAGTTTCCTCTGTACTGAACAGCAACTGAAACAACCAAACAACACAAATGTAACAAAAAGTAATAAAAAAAAAGTGAAAATACACTAGCTTCAAAAATAACTATGGGCCTGTTACAGGCCAGAGCCGGACCAGGTTGCAAAACTTTATTTTACATCTCTTTTCACCAGGAAAGGCCATGCAGGGCCTTATACACATCACATGGTACACCAACAACTTATTCAAAAACACTTGAACATGCCCTGAATTGCATTAAAAAATTAAACTTTCAAATACAAAGATGCTTACAGATAAACTTGAAAGAACTCTACAGGCTTCTGGGGAAAAAGAGATGTAAATTCAGCATTTAAAGCTGTGAGTTGGCCCAAGCTTATGTTCAATACAAAGGAAACAGCCCTTTTAGTTTCCCCTATACTGAACATACATTGAAAAAACTAAACAGCCTAAATGTTCCAAAAAAAACCCCTCAAAATGCAAAAAATGAACCAGCATTGAAGGCAACTAAGGGTGTGTAATTGGTCAGTCTTGGCCCAGGTTACAAAAAATATTTTACATCTCTTTTCCCCAAAAACCCATGCAGGGCCTTAAGTGAAGCATACCAAACACCAAGGGGTTACCTCTAGAATTATTGCAGGTGAAACAAGCAATGCAGAAAAGTACAGTTGTTGAAAAGGCTGGAAGGGATCACCAGAAAGCTGATGTGCATTTGAAGATAATGCTGTCTGAATGAGTAGCATATGTTCATTACAAAGGAACACTGTGAGGATGACAGAATGTTCGTTGGCAAAAAGTGTGATTGAAAGAAACCAAGAACTGTGAGTCAAACCTTGTTAAAGACCTGGTGGATGACAAAACCAGGTGCTGATGTATACTTTCAATTCTCATTTGTCTGGACTGCAGCTAGGACAGTACCTTACATGACTAACTATAGGACACTAAGGAGGGATCACTGCAAACTGTAAAAATGAGCAAAAAAGTAAAACTTATACAAAGAAATTAATTTTAAAATATGAAAGGGGACATGAAAATGCATTGTTGCAGAAAGCTGCACTGAAATTGCACAGCTGTATAATAAATGGATAACACCAGTCCAGCAAGGTATATAAAGGACACCACATGTTGTGAACGTAAGAGGGCAATCCAAAGTGGAAAAAATTGCAAAAATACATTTATTTAACCAAAGCCTCTAAGTAGGGGGGTACACCGTTATCTAACAATGAATGGAATCAAAGTTTGTTAAGTAGAGCACTGTGTGCATGGAAATAATTACAGCACAATTTGTGATAGGCAGGAATGTCACAAAATGGATGCCAGTTTAAGATAGTGAGAAGGCAGTTGAAGGGCCATAGTAAACAAAATCAAATTTAAACAACAGGTCATGTTATGCCCAATATGTCTTACGATAGATCACTACAAAACAGAGATGTAATAAAAGCAATATAATACTGTTTTAAAAAATGACAGGGTAAAATTGTGCATAAGGTATGAATCTCTCCAGTACTGTACACAGAGTCTCATATATATATATATATATATATATATATATATATACACACATATATTAGAGGCAAAAAAACTCTGTTTACTGCATCAGTTAGGGTTGTTCCACAGTGACAAAAGCAAGGAAATTCAATGTTAGGGTTGAAACCCCCTTTGCACCCCTCCAGCCCACCTTCGCAACCAGAATCAGGGTGCGCATTGGGGTTGTTGGCCCTAACTTTCACCCCATCACATGTGGAAAGAAGCCGAGAAATAGGAGAATGGGGTGAGAGTTAGGGCCGATAACCCCAACGCACACCCCGATTCTGGTTGGGGGGTGGGCTGGAGGGGTGCAAAGGTGGTTTCAACCCTAACATCGAATTTCCTCGGTTTTGTGGCTGTGGAACAACCCTAACTGATGCAGTCAATGGAGTTTTTGGCCTCTAACTTCCCTTCTTTTTGAGAATGATAACTAGAAATAGTGAATGTAATGTGGCAGCGGAAGCATGGGGCCCATACCACCACATGATGTCTTGTCACATTGTGCTTGCAAACGCAAATCATAATGCGCATGGTGACGCAAAGTGAAACAGAAAGAGAAACAGTACTGTAGACAGAAATGTTAAAAACAATGCAAATGCAAATGAAAACGCAAAGGGTAATGCACATGGTGGCATAGACGTGAACGGTAAGTGAAACGGGTATGGAACCACAAGCGGAAATGGTAATGGTAACAGTAATGTAAGCGCACAGGCTGTTTTTCCCCAAAAGCTGCATAGAGAAAGACAGTGAGTACAAAGAATGTATGCAAAATTATGACTCCCGGAACAGAAAATGAGGACTTGGAATAGTAAATTGCTTATATATTAGGAACCGTACAAAATAGAAAAAAAATTTAAAAGTCATATGAATTATCACTTTCCTGGCTAGTTTTGCACTTAGCACCGTTTCCAAGATATGGGCCCTGAAAGGCACGGTGAACGCCGTAATGTTATCCTACAGAAAAAACAGAAGTTCAGAGTGCCATAACTTTGCCCCCCTGTAATATTTTTTCACCAAACCACTGAAAGGCACATCTGTGAGATGTTGGCTGTCTTCCATGCAAATTTCAGCCCAAGAGACCGAACTGTTATTTTGCAGCAGGGTGCCAAACGATTGCTGCAATGCGTTGTATGCCGTAATGTTATCCTATAGGACAAAGCGTCAACTTTGGAGTACCGTAACTTTGCCGCTGTGTAATATTTTTTCAACAAAACACTGAAAGCCACATCTGTGAGATGTTGGCTGTGTTCCCTCCAAATTTCAGCCCCAAACTCCAAACCATTCTTTTGCAGTGGGGTGGAATTGCTGTCATTTTCCCACAGCCTAGAAAAGTACTGTCGCAATTTGCAAAAGCTTTTGCAAATTCATTCGACAGTGTCACAAGTGCGAAAGTAATTTGTGAAAGTAATTTTTCCAGAAATTTGAAAAACATATTTCTGGGGTGTTTTACCCAAAATAAAGACATGGCTAGCATCCTCCGGGTCCAACTAGGTGAATACAAAAAGAATTAGGTTGCTAGAGGGTCCCAAATTTAAATGCCAAGCATTTTTCTGATGACCAACTGAAAACAAAATGGTAGATTTGCAACAGTAAAAGGGCCATTTGCTAAAGTAAAAACTGTATTTCCGACACTGTCGAACTTTTTGTTAACTTTTCCCATTGACGTATAATGGGAAATTGTTTTTTAAATAAATTTTGAACCATTTAATATTTTTTCAGGAACTCTTCAAAAGGCACATCGGGGACCCCGGCCGCACATTCCCTGAAGATATCAGACTAGTCGCGCAAACCGTGCAACCTGTAGAGATGAGCAAAGAATTCCAAAAAAGCTTAAATGAGCGTGCAGATCACGCTTAATAACTCCACAGCCATATATCTGAACAGTATGAAACTAGGCAGATCCCAAGATGTATGATTCTTGATCGTGTATTCCAAATTTCAGGCAAATCTGTTGAACAGTTGCAAAGTAATTAAGGTGCAAAATTTTAGGTTTAACATGTAAATGGCCTCAATCTTGACTATGGTAGCACTACTGTGCTACCATAATATTATATATATATATATCTATCTATATATATATATATATATATATAATATATATATATATATATATATATATAAAATTCTAGTTATGCATATTAGGTGATACCATAGCAACAAAAAGTAGGAAATGAGGCATTAGGTTTACAACCCCAATCAGTTCCACATGACCACAGCCCAGTCACCACCCATTCTTCCACCTCCACACACCAAAGGCATCGGTAAAACCTATGGGGTCATCAGGCCCAATTCTCACCCCATTGTCCTATACTGTAGCATGTAAGCTTATTTACATATGGAATGGGATGAGAGTTAGGTCTGATGACCCCATGGCACACCCAAATGCCTGTTGGTGTGTGCAGGGTTGGGGGGATGGGTTGGGAACTCTGTGGTGGGGTGTTAAGGTTGTAAACCCTAATGCCATATTTCCCTGCTTTTGTTGCTATGGTATTCACCCTAACTGATGCATTAACAAAGTCTTTGCAACTAATTTCCTTACTTTTTGAGGTAGCATAATAGTATCCTCATTTTACTGAGGGAGCGCAGGGTCCTTTAGACTCTGCTCTCCCATACCTCGATCCAGATAGCACAACAGTATCCATATGTCACAGTACGAGAGCAGAGTGCCTCTACACATTAAGTTATGAGCAGGCACAGCTAAACTGCAATAAATAGTCATAACTGTGCTATCTTTAATAATTTTCACCCCGGATGTTCAACATAACCTTCTTATCATCTCATCACATGTACCCAGTACAGAAAACTTTCAAATCCCTGTCAAAATGTAATACCACACAACTGTAATGCCGTTTTGCCCCACACATGCAGAAAAACATTTTTGGCAGGATTTGAAGTATTACAGCTGTACAGATGGACTGTGATTTTATTAATCCATCCTGCAAGTTGAGTGCACACAGTGAGTGCTCCATTCTGCCCCACAGGTGTGAAAACACGTTTCATACAGGATATGAAAAATGACAGCTGTACTGTTCATAAGCAGATGTGAATAATTGAAAATCTAGACTGAAAATATTAAAAATTTTCAAAGTTATGAGCATGTGGAAAAACTGCGTAATGCATGCTTGTAATGCAGTCATTTTGGGGACTTTTTCCACCAAATTTGCAACATGGGCTTTTTGGGACCCCACCTCATGAACAGTGGCACTGTTGTTTCGTTAATCAGTTCTGAAAGGTGATTCCACAGACTGACCGCGGAAACACCTTTTAGGACTGAGTAATGAAATGACAATGACAGTGTTCATGAGGAGGGATCCCAAGAACCCCATGTTGAAAATGTGTGGTCAAAATTCTTAAAAATGGCTGAGATATCATCATAAGTTGAAACCCCCATTGACAGCCATTAAAAGGCGCTCCTTTGATTCTTCATTTTGCAGTTCGGTTTTGAAGAGTGCAGACATGTCCTGGTCCTCAGAAGATGACAGTGCTGACTTCCTGAGGTAAGTATGGGGTAAGAAGGGGTAAGGGGAAGTGGGTGCTCAGTGGGAGTGTGGGGATGGGGAGGAAGGACTGGGAAGATGATGAGGAACTGTTTTATTTTTTCCAAGTTTCAAAAAAAATAACACATTGGCTGAAGGTTTTCTTTATTTACAGGTACAAAACATAAATAAATTTGGGCACACTGGGGTGGGCTCCCAGTGTGCCACATGAGTTGGAGGGGAGAATACATGCTGCTGACAGGGGGATTGGGCACCCCCATTGGCAAGGCAAAAAATTAATAAATAAAATTACTTTTGGACACACTGGGTTGGGCTCCCAGTGTGCCACATGAGTTGTGAGGTGGGGGGACATGATCCTGAAATAGAGATTGGGCACCCCAATGTCAGTGGATGTTTTGGGGGCAGACTACAGAAGCTCAATGCAGGACCCTGCATCAAAAATTTTGGTGCAGGATCTTGCATCAAAGAAAAAAGATGTCAGAGGATGGTTTTCTTTATTTACATGTACAGAAAATAAAAAATACATTTGAGCACACTGGGGTGGGTTCCCAGTGTGCACATGAGTTGGGGGAATCATGATGCCAACAGGGGGATTGGGCACCCCCGTCAGCAATAAAAGTGGGCTGAGGGGCATGTGACACAGAGTCGGCATTCTGGTGTCAGAAACTTAAAAAAATAAAAAATAATTGAGCATGCTCATTCATCACTCACTACCATATGCGTCCATTCAACACTCAGTGAGCAGCTGACCATGGAGGTGAGTGGTGGATTGAGCCAGTCACCTGCTTCATTCGGGGATGGTTGATGGGAGTGGGGGGATTAGCACTGCCGGGTGGGGGGCCACTAGACTACTGGGGAAAACACATTTTTCTAAAAGCTACAGGGGTCGGGAATCATGATGGGGTGGGGGGACCACTACACTACTGGGGTAGAATTTGAATTAGTTCAGATTGCTTTGCTTTACTACAGAATGGGAGTGCCGCATTATTGCATGCTTTTGCAGGCTGTATTTAGCACTGCACTACAGGTGGAGCAAAAACTTGTAGTGCGGCACTATTATTTTTAATATGCCAGCGCACCGGCATTTATGGCCATTCCCCTCACTCCCTCCCCTGAATACATTAACTTTTAGCTTCAACGCTATCACTCAGCGCCGATGATAAAAAGGTCTTCTACATATTGCAGCCTTATGCAAATTCAGCGCTATTCCATTACAATGGATTTACACCAGGTGCAAAGCTTTGTATATCGGGGACCTGACTTTTACCCTCTTTTTCCTATTGCTCGGGTTCCCTTGTGCCTATCCCATGCAAATGTTTTTTTTTTTTTTGAGGAAATGGATATCTTTGTGAATTTCAAAATTCTGATGGCTGCACATTGATCCCTATTTGGTCAAGCTTTCTGGTTGCTTGAAGAAGTGGAAAACCATTGGTTGTCATTCTGTAAACACATGGTTTGGGGATTTTTCAACTAATCAGGATGCAGGGGATTCCTGTCGATTATTATATTCGGGTTATACTTCACTGTGCAATAGGCAAATTTAGGTACCCTCAAAGATGTGTATTTGACTAAGGAGGAATGCAAATTTAGGGTAGAGAGAATGGCAATCGGTCTATAGTTTGACATATTTTTGGTATCCCTTTTTTGTAAACAGGGACAACGCGAGCGGTTTCCCACAATGTTGGTACCGTTTGGGTTATTATGGAAAGATTAAAGATTCTTGCAATAGGAACAGCAAGAGCAGGGGCTGCCTGCTTCAAGAAGCTTGGCAGTAGCCCATCCGGGCCAGCAGATCCATAAGGGGATACTGATTTGAGGAGATGCAGAACTTCGGTGGAGGAGACTAATGTGAGACAAAAAGGGGTTTCATGCGAAAGTTGCACCTCAGGAGGAGGTGAAAGAGGTTGGTTGCATTTCTCAGTGTATTCGGAAAGATCAGAGAATTGTGCATTAAGAGCATTAGCAATAGTAGGTAACTTATTACAGTTTGCATCATTCAGTGTCATGTCGGTAATGGCAGTCTTGGGCCTTTGCCCAATGAAATTTTTGATGTGGTTCCAAAATTGTACAAATATTTCCACCAATATGCCTGCCCTCCCACCACCCTCTGTGGGATACATTTCTTCTTCCCCTCCCTTTATTATTCTTGTAGATGGTTGTCAGTACCATCTATTGCCTTGGTGCACAGTAAATATGGTGTCCTTACAATTTACCTTTTTCTAAATTATTTATAGAGTTCCTCTCAAAGGGGAGTTGTTCATTTATTTTATCCCCCCCTTATTTCTTTCTGAGCCTGAATCCTAAATTAATGAATTTCTAATACTCTTGACCCCTCCTCCCCATTCACCCCCTATTATCCTAATTTTCCATCCAGTCAATTATAAACAACTATCCTATGACTCTTCACTAATAAAGAGGCCAAGAAGAGAAAAAAAGAGATACCAGATCCAAAAAATGTCTGGAGGGGAAGAGTACTTTAACTTCTGTCATTCCTTTTTTCGCTATTCTCTTTCCCTCTTCTTCTCTTCTTCAGTCATCCAGCTTTTGCTATTTTGAAAAAGTGACTTCCCTATATATATTCTTCAACTATTAAACTGTTTCTTTATCCTTGCAACTCCTCTGAGCTTTCAAAGCATTTGCCTCTTTCATTCGTTTAAAGTTTCCTTCCTGATTTTTTTTCCTTTTCCCTCCTTTCCTCTTCTCCCTTTGTTCTTACCACCTTGGAGGGTGGAGGGGGTCCTCTATACTTTTTACTATTTTTTTTCCTTTCTAGGAATTAATTGTTTAAGCTTTATTTGAAGAGTTTTCTTCTGAGTTAGTTTGTTGGGGGGATTGGGGACAGACTTGGAGCATGCTTATTAAAATTAAATGTAGTTGCATCAGTATAACACTTCTCAAATGCCTCCTGGGCCACCCTGGATCCTCAAATGACTGGATCTTGTTGCTTATGACAAAATGGATTATGGCTGGGTATACCATAGAAAACCTAATTCCTTCCGGATACAATTTCGCTTTTAATGGGTTGAATTGCTTTCTTCTTATTGTAGTTTCCTGAGATAAATCCAGAAAAACATTGAAGTGGACATTATCCACTTTTAAACCTTTCTCGGTTCTTGCTTTATACAGGATTTCCTCTCTATGTTGAAAGTTCTGTGGTTTGATAAACACCATTTGCGGCAAACTCTGATTACTTAATGTATTTTCCCGGTGTACATTGTGTTGTTGTTTGTTGCTTAAAACCAATAAACTTAAATTTCAAAAAAAAAAAACTCTGATTACTGGCAACAAATCTATTGCTGCTCCTATGTGCCCTATCCAACACAATCTTCCCCTCTGGGTACTTCCTTCCCATTGCCTCCGTATTAAATTTCTCAAAACTTTTTACTTGCTCCTGTGTGCCTTACAAATCTTCTGGTGCTTTGCACAAGCATAGATTGCCTCTTCTTGCATGATCTTCTTGTTCCACTATCTTCTGTGTAAGAATGTGTAGCTGTTTTTCAAGTAATGTTTGGGTTTTGGTAAGTGAGGGTATTTCATCCTCTATTTTAGAAATCCTGTCCTGCATCGCCATATTTTTAACTGACAAATTATTCACTCTCTCTGTTAATTCAGTAACTGAGGTAGTAATTAATTGTATTAAGACTTTCATTTCCTCCAAAGTTATTGTAATATCTATTTTTATTTCATTTATTGCTGCTAATATATTTTCATTATTTTCAACCCACTCTGTATTGCTTAAATTATGAACAGTTCCTGTTGAAATTCCCTCAGTATTCATGACATTTTCTTCCATTGCTGCTGCTGCACCTTTAACATTAAGATTATTTTGGCCTGTATTGCTTTTGCTAACCTTCTGGGGGTCATTCATTAATTAATTAAAATATCTATAGATCAAGTGGGTCACTAGGTAATAATAGAATTACAGTAATTAAACATGAAGTCTACCTTAGCCACATCGTATGCTTTAAATGAGAATGCTCCAGGATTTTTTAATGAATTCTTTTTAAAGTTAACTACTCATGCACCACCCTACATAATACCAGGGGACTGTAATTTAACTTTAATAGAAATCATCTTACAACATATACATATACTACTCATAAATCCACTACAAATATTTTAAAACATTTTCAGACAGGACTAATTAATTGACCCATGGATTCATTTTCATGAGAATAAGAGGCTATTCATTCTATTCAGACTTACATAAAACATACTCTAGAACTTTTTTTATGCACTGAGTCATTATTACATTTGGTTAGAATGATCAATTATCCACGAATACAAATATCTGACCATTCTCCATCTAATATGATAAGACTCAATATAAGTATAGCTGGTGGATGGACACATCTTTGTTACAGAAGAAGGACCTAATGGACAAACTATTCATGGGTCTAAAGGTTTTTTTTTCAGAATAATGATAATGGTGATGTTAAACTGAATAGTTTATGGGAAGCATTCAAGATATGGCTAAAATGTGATTTTATTAGTATAGAAAAAATAGGAAGGAGTCAATGGAAATTAAACAAAAACAATTGTAGCAACACATTAATGAATTACAAATCCTTCACAATGCTAATCTTAATCCACAGATGTATAAAGATTTGGTACAAATGAAATGAATATATAACACATTGACATCTGATCAAGCAGAAAAGATCATTTTGCAAACTTGTACGGATTATTTATATTCAGAAAAATCATTAAAGCTATTGGCTTGGCAATTAAATAAGGAAAAAGGAGGAGAATGCAATAAATATATTACAAAAACAAGATGGCTCTTTAACAATGGATCCATTGGAAATAAATGAACAGTTTTTAGAATATTATCAACAATTATATACCTCACAATTGGAACCAAATTATAAGAAGGTACAGGAATTTACTGATGCAGTGCAAATAGGCACAATATCAGAATATGTTGAAAGAATTTTAAACACTGAAATAAATAGCATGGAATTAGAAACTACAATCAAGCAATTACCCAATAGTAAAGTGCCTGGTCCAGATGGGCTACCCATTGACATATAGACAAAATTTCAAGACATAATAAATCCTATATTACTGAAATTATTTAATTCATTTAATAGAGAGTGGACAATACCGAGAACTTTCTATGAAGCTACAATTCATCTCATTCATAAGAAGGGAAAAGATCCACTAAAATGTCAATCATAGCAACTTATTTCATTATTAAACATTGATTATTAAATATTTACAAATATCTTAGCCTTAAAATTGCAATTAACAATAGATTTATTAGTACACAGTGACCAAAGTGGGTTAATTAAGGGTCAAAAATCTATGAAAACATGAGGTGATCAATTAATATTATTAATAACACAACAGATGATAATGTATTTTTGCTTTCTTTAGATGCAGAGAAAGCATTTGATAAAACAGAGCAGCAGTTTACATTTCAAACACTGAATAAAATGAATATTGGACAACAATTTTTAGATTGGTTAAAATTAATATATAAGACACCAGTAGCTAAAGTAAAAACAAACACCACAATATCTGGATATTTTCAATTAACACTTGGAACAAGGCAGGGTTGCCCATTATCACCTCTTATTTTTGCTTTAATTATGGAACCTTTGGTGAATATGGTGTGAGACAATCATAACATAAGAGGGATAGAACTTCAGCAATATAAACAAAAAATAAGTTTGTATGCAGATGATCCATTAGTTTACTTAGCCAATTTAAGTGTTTTTTGGGAGGAGTTGTTTAAAGTAATGAAATAATTTGATAGTGTCAGGTTACACAGTGAACTGGCAAAAATCATATGTAATGCCAATAAAAGCTAAAACAGGAATAATTCTTCCAAACTCTTGTAACTGTAGTATAACTCAACAAATCCCTTATTTGGGAATTAATATTCCTTATAAGTTATCGGAGATATGTCAAGATAATTATAACATCATTTTAGCTAAGACAGTAGAGGATTTAAATAGATGGCAATCATTACCGCTAACAAACATTGGTCATACAAATATTGTTAAGATGAACATCTTACCAAAATGTATATACTTATTTCAGAGAATCCCGGTACAGGTCCAAGACTCATATTTTTTAAAGTTAAAACAGATAGCAACTAAATTAGTGTGGAAGAATAAGCATCTCAGAATTGCATATACCACGTTGGTGAGATCTAAGGAAAAAGGTGGCATGGCATTACCTGAGTATAGTATGATATGGCATTGGGTAAACAGTGAACTAACGAAGTCAAGGGTAGAGTAGATCGAACAAGACATGTGTAAAATACAGTAACTCTTAAAAATTTCATTTTTATATTATATACTAAGACATTGGACCCATTGATTAATACATTTCTTAATAATCTGGCAACCATTACAGCATGTAATACTTGGTATAAGGCACATCATTTAATTAAACATAAAATCATGATATCAATGGATATGCCAATTTGTAAAAAACCCAGCATATAGCCCTACCCTTACTGATAATACATATAAAATATGGTATAGAAAAGGAATAACACATTTTGGCCATTTATTTAGGGACAATAAATTTAAATATTTTGCTCATTTAAGGGACAAATTTAAAATGAATAAAGGAAACATTTTGAAATATTTGCAAATGAAAAGCTATATTAAAGAAACAAATAGCAGGTTAGTATTACATAATAGCTCCATGTTGTTTGAGGCTTTTACACATAAAAAAATGTGAAACTAATTTCATTATTGTATAATATTTTATTAGAGGGAATACAAGGGGACTTAGGTAAACTGAAAGATAAAAGGCAACAAACAATAGGTATTAATATTATGGATGAGTTATGGCAAGATATTTTACATACTCCATTTGTTAAAATTAAGATGTCAAAACTCCAGCAGACACAATATAATACAACACATAGGGTATATTATACCCCTTCAAGATTACGTATAATAAACCCCACTATTAGTCCTATTTTTCAAAGATGTGGTAACACTTCGGGAACTTTAATACATGTCATTCACTCATGTCCAAAATTGTCAAATTTTTGGCCAAAGATTTTCAAATCTTTAAATGAAGCTACTAATCAGAAAGTACAAAATACACCCTTGGTATCTACTGTATGTTATCCATATTTATTTTTATAGTGGTGAAACAAAAATATATCCAAATCTTATATATAATGGCAATGAACATTGCTTGAAAGTGCATATTAGTCAAGTGGAAGGATGTGGACCCTCCAGTCTATGAGACATGGATTCATTACATGAGTGAAGTAATGTAATTAGAACAAATACATTATATATGAATTGGGCAAACATATATATTTCATTTAATTTGGACCTCTTTCCAGGAAACAGTTAGCAGATGTAAAATAGGATGAAGGGAGAAAAAATCCTTTTCATTCTCTTTAATTTTGTATTATATTTTGACTTTTTTTTGTTTTTTGTTTCTTTTTTCTCTGCTCCATATGAAATCATTCAATAAAATGTTATATATAGCATAGCAATTTAACTATTAAAATGAAAAATTCTCAGATAAATGTTCAGTTAGTGACTTTTTGACCCTTAGAGAGGTAGGACAGTATGACAAACGATGAATGGAATACAGCACAATCTTTGATGATTGAAAAATCATAAAAGGATATGGCTGATCAGTTCCTGGCTAAGTCATACTGGGGAAAAAAAAGAAAAGAAAAAGGAAAAAAGTTCCCATTGTCACCATCATCATCATCATCATCACCACCAACTTTGACTGCCAACTTTGCAACATTTTCTTCAGGTGAAGTGGCACTTTTTTCTCAGATGTTGCAACTACACAAGCAGAGTTGGTCACTTTATGGGAAAAAGTGCCACTTAAACATATAAGTAATGTTGCAAAGTCAGCACTTTGAATTTCACCAAGTTCTGTTGAATTGAAGTTCTCTCAACTTTTCACATCTCTAATCACATCTTTGTACTGCTAAATATTTTTCTAGCTGTACTGTTTGTGCACAGATATATACAATTGCATTGGCCATTGATCCTCCAGGACACTACTTGTTTTTCATACTGAAACATTTTGTAAATAAATATATGTATACTAACTGAGATTATAATTTGACCTCATACAGTATATAAGCCAGTACCCTTTATCATGCAGTGTGACACCCCATCAACACTCATGATCATCATAAACAACACTAAATCAAGCCAATGGAAGCAACCCTTATTGGCAATGCAAGCATTAATGTTTACCCCCCATAGTACTCAGTTGTATTACATTTTTACTGACTGCAAAGCACTGCCCCAATTAACTGTTAGCACTGCTTAACAAAGTACAAACCATTTGTAGCTCTTTCTAGGCCTGCTGCTGTCTACTGACAAGCTAGGCAGATAGGTGAGCATGGTCATAGACCGTGCATGTGTGAATGATGTCATCCAATCATTTGGACATTCTTGCTTCTGCTTGATTTATTGTTCATGTGTCATTCAGTTTTAAAATAGGCTAAGAATAGTGTAATAGATGTTGGCCACCATTACAAGGGAAACCAACTACAAGGAAAATAAAACTCCTCAGTAATGTGTTAGGAAAAAAGATGTTTGTAAAAGTGCATATCAATGTTAGTTGAGCAGTACTATTTGTCTGCAGGAAGCATACATCTCTTGAACAGGGAGATGAGCTGTATGGAAACAAATTGGTAACAATATTGCTTTAAATCTATCTCCTTTGAAATTCACATTTTTTCAAATCAATCTTTAAGAATTAAGCCTGAATTTCAGTATCAGAGATGGCAGTATGTAAATGCTACTAAACAGAATGAAGAAAGCAACGTTTGTACTTTTAAATATGAAATTGCTACAGAATAACAACAACTAGATTTGGATTGCTGTTTTAGGCACAGAGGTAGTGCAAGTAAATAAAAAGAAAGAGAAACAGAGGGCCCTAAATGAGTAAAGAGTTTTTATCATTAACCCTGAATCAAAAAGGAGTAATATCAAAACCTAAAAAATATGTAATATACCGTAGAAATGTAGAAACATTGAATTTGATGGCAAATAAGGACCGCTTGGCCCACTTAGTCTGCCCATTTCCTTACCTAATGAATAAGTTGCAGATCCTAGTTAACCAACAGCTTACTTCCTCCTACCCCGCCTAGAATTGCCTTATGTCTGTCCTATGCATTCTTGAATTCTCCCATTTCTTTTTGTGACTCCACAACCTCCTCAGAAAGGCTGTTCCATGTATCCACAACCCTCACAGTGAAAAAGTACTTCCTCACATTACCTCAGAGCCATCCCCTATCTATCTTGAAATTGTGCCCCCTTGTTCTTGCACATCCTTTTTTCTGAAAGATGCTACCCTCTTGGACTTTGTTGATTCCCTTGAGGTACTTGAAAGTTTCTATCATGTCCCCCCTCCCACTTTTCCTCGAGTCTCTTCATATGTCTTCTGGTGCAGACACTGCACTATTTTGGTTGCCCTCCTCTGGACAGCCGCCACCCTGCCTATGTCTTTGCAGAGATGGGATCTCCAGAACTACATGCAGTACTTCAGATGGGGTCTCATCAACTGTCTGTATCTGTTTGTAGATATGTGTTTCCTGTTCTTACTTACTGACCATGCTAATGACTAGCTAATGACTGTATTGAACCTAAAGAAAAATATAACAAAAAGTTGATCAGGTGGTAAGACTAACAGATTGATTTTGTGATTGACTAGGAAATGATGAAAAATTAAAGACGTGGTGAAATGTACCTTATCATAGATATCATAGGTAAATCAGAGCTAAGGGGGGACATTAATGTCCATAGTGCTCACCAAAATGCATTTCTACAATTTACCCAATCGATGTCACCCATCTAATTTCTGTTTGAATAGCTCCATTGTATTACATTCCACTACCTCCAATGGCAATGAGTTCCATATAGGAACAACTCTTTGGTTATACCACCTTTTTCTGTGCCAAGTTGTACATTGTTCACCACATAACTGATAGGGGTGTGCTCTAGTGTTATGATTTTTAATTCTAAACTTTAAGCCTAATTTGTTCCAGAGTTCCTCTTCAGTTATGGCTTTAAACAACAAGCACATATCCCCTCTTAATCTTCTGTATTCTAAAGAAAACAGATTTAATGAATTTAGCTTCACTGAATAGTTTTTACCCTGCATCCCCCTCATCACTCATGTAGCCCTTTTCTGTGCTCCCTCCAGACTATCCACATCTCCTCTTAAATAGGGTGACCAAACCTGGGCACCATATTCCATAAGGGGCCTCACCAGAGTGGAATACAAGGGCAACAATACATCGCTGTCCTTGCTTGAGATATTTCTCAATATACAATTTAATATCCAATTTGCCTTTTTGTAACACTTTTACAATGTGTGGAAAAATGAAGATCCTTTGTAACCAAGATGCCTAGGTCTTTTTTCTCATCTACAGTTTTTAGGATGATATCACCCAAGTAGTAGGTGGCATTTGTATTTTTGGATCCCAAATGCATCACGGTACATTTATCTGGATTTAAATATAATTTATAGGTTGACCACCATGTGTTAATATAATTTAGTTCATGTTGTAATTTCAAGTGATCATTTGGATCCAATAACTCTAACCCTAATCAACAATCATCAGCTAATTTGATGAGCCATACACTTCCTGGATGTTCATCCAGTGTTACCACATAGATATTACAAAAGAGCGGTCCCAACACTGACCCCTGAGGCACTCCACTAGTGACCTCTGCCCAATCTGACAAAGCTCCTCTTATATTTACACGCTGCACTCTGTTTGCCAACCAAGAGACAATCCAAGATACCACACTGCAGTGCAGACCAATCTTCTGAAGCTGCTCAATAAGTAATTTATGAGAGAGCTTATAAAAAGCTTTTGTAAAGTCCAAATAAACCACATCCACAGCTCCCCCTGGATTCAAAACCCTGCTCACCCTGTCATAAAAGTGAAGCATATTTGTTTGACAGGAATCCCCCTTCCTAAAATCATGCTGTGACTTATCCTCCAAGTTATTTTCTTGTAGATGTTAAGTTATAAAGTCCTTAATTATGCCTTCCAGCAATTACCCCAGGACACTAGTCAGTCTCACTGGTTTATAATTTGATGGATCCTTTTTATTTTCTTTTTTTATAAAGAGGTATCACTGTAGCTTCCCTTCAGGTATCTAAAACCTCCCCTGTATCTAATGACTGTTGGAAAAGGTGACTTAAAGGTGAGGCCAACTCAATGGTTAACTCCTTTAACATTCTGGGATGATAGTCATCTGGTTCTGGAGATTTATTTGGTTTCAAAGCTGCCAACCTACTTTGAACGTCCTGTGTTAATATTTTAATATGATTTCCAATAGTTTTATCCCCCTTTTTAAATGGGTAAGTCCCAGTATTATTTTTTTTTCGTGAAGACTGATTAAAAATACTCATTTTGAATATTTGCCATTTCCGTATTTGTAGTTGCCATTTTCCCATTTCTTCCCTCCAATGGTCCTATTTTTGTCCACCCCCTTTTAACTAATTTACATATGCATAAAATGCTTTATAGTTATCCTTACTTTTTATTGCAAGTTACCTTTCATGCTCTCTCCTTGCCCTTCTTATTTCCTTCTATATTTGATTTTGTAATTGCCTATATTTAATCCAACCCCCACCTTTTGCATTGTGCTTAATATTTTTGTACATCTTATGTTTATTTTTAATCATCATTTTTATTTTAAAGTTTAGCCCACTTGGTGTAGTACACTTTTTATTATATTTCTTTTTTAATGGGATATGATCTTTCACACATTGCCTAACACTTTGTTCATAATTCCCCACTGTTCATGTACTGTTTTATTTACAAATTCTTCCTCCCAGTTCCACAACTGTAATCTTTCTCTAATAGCTCCAAAATCAGCCTTATTCCACACCAATGTTTTAGCAAGGCCCTCCACTACCGGACTACTTACAAGAAGGTCAAAGATGATCAAGTTATGATCACTATTTCCCAAGTGGACTAAAGTCCTACAATTTTAAATACCATCCTCCCAATTTGTTAAAACCAGATCTAATATATGTTGTCCTCTTGTTGCAGCATGGCTCATCGGCCTTAGTTCTATCTGGCTGAAAATGTACACATAATCTTTTTCCATCTTGCTTTTCCCCAGTAGGGTATCCCAACTACTGTAATACCTGGGAGATTAAAATCCAATAACATAATTCTATCGGCTGGGTTTAGTTGTAATATTTGTTGTTTTATCAAACAATCTGTTTCATAGTTTGTTGAAGGTGGTCTATACAGTATCCTTAATATTGTTTTGGGTGAGCAATTTGGGGTAATTTTCACTCAGAATTGCTCCAAGGAGTCAGATGCCCATTCTACCGCTTCTATCTGGATATCATCATGGATATAAAGGGCACTCCACCCCCCTTTTTATATTTCCTAGATCTGAAAAAGAGTTGATAACCCTTTATTTGACATCCCCAGTTATCTTCCTAACCCCACCATGTTTCAGATACTGCACATATATTTATATGGTGAGTATCCAAATAAAATCTCAACTCATCCAATTTCTTTAGTAGACTCCTGGCATTTAACAATAAACAGGTCCAGTTATTATTTATCTGAATTGTTTTAACATTTTGTTTTACACCTAAAAATAATCCCCCCCATCTCTAAGTTTAAAGCTGGGTCAATACTCTGTTTCAGTGACCTAGCCATGTATCTCACTCCTACTTTGCTTAAATGTAACCCATTACCTGCCAACAATCCATTTTCCACAAATGTTTCCCATTTGCAATAAAGCCATTTTCATTATAGCACACCAATGCTGTAACCAACTGTTTAGTTTCATGATGTTTTTATTTTTCTATAGATGTCTGCCTGAAGTAGGTAGCATTTCTGAGATAATAATACTCCCTCCTATTTTCTGAATTTCATCAGCCACTATACAAAAGTCAGTATGTATGTATGTATATATTTTAATTGCCTATCTGTCACATCATTTACTCCCACATGGATAATGACCAGGTGAGAAATGAGATTTGATAGCAACCCTTTAGGCATACCCCTGACGTCACTTATCCTGACCCCAGGTTGGGTGCTAACAGAAACTTGTTCATTTCTGCCTTCGCATAACAAAGTATCCAAACCCCTAGTAATGGACTCTCCTGTCATCAAGATATCTCTATAATCTTGATTTACTCCATCCTGTATATGTGTTTGCAACTCAAGTTGTTCATTTATAAGGGATTCATACTTATTATTCAGCATAACATAAGGTGCCTGGCAATTTGTATACTCTCCCTTCTTGTTTTCCTCAATTTTAGTAAGCTGTGTCACATGGGCCCCTATGGTCTGATGGCTAAACATAGAAACATAGAAGTTGACAGCAGATAAGGACTACAAGGCCCATCCAGTCTGACCATTTATTTTTCTACCTTATGAATGTTGGGCATTTTTCCTAATCTTTTTTGTATTTTCTTTTCACCTCCTACTAGCTTGTGGCTATACTTAACTCTATTCCTCTACTATCTGTGCATGTTCGGTTGCTATTTGTGCTTGAGCAACTTCTTTGGTGTATATAATAGGTTGAGTTTCCTGTGCAATCCATCCATGTAATTTCATGGGAGTGCCTTGACAATAATTGTCTGAAGCCTGGTTAATGTATTCTTCTAATATAGTAATCTATTTCTGTATTTTATGATTTTGTTTTATATCTTCTAATTCTTTTAACAGCATGCATATTAACACACATTTATCACACAGTCCCTCCTCTGATAGACTGTTCCTTGTGTACATATTGCAATCCCTACATAGTTGCCATCCCATTACATTTTCAAGGGACATTTCCTGGTGACATACTATACAATTAGCTTCCTCCATGTTGCTTCCTAAGCTTATTCTTTCTTGCACCACAGACCATTTATCTAGCATTCTCTTACCCCTGCAAATGGTTTTCTGGATGGTCTGTTTCTCACCTAACATGCACGTAGATGCATGTGTCTCAGCGGGCATCTCTGCATGTGATGCCGTGTGCCCTGCTTGGCTAGTGCTGCTCGCAGCAGGATGTTTATTTATATAGCCACATACCTGGAAGCCAAACCAGGGTCATGATGCTGTAAAAGTGTAAAATATACTAAACAAGGCCAAATAACAATCCCAAGTCACTCATTGGACTCTGTCCCCAACTAGTAGAGATATGCTTCTATATGGAGTGTTAAAAGGATTTATGGATAAATAATTCAAATTCATTATTTAGCTTTATCTGACAGGTGTACATGAACATGGCAAAGTGAATTTGTTAATCTAACATTAACAGAAATGAGGAATAAATTGAGCAATACAGTATGTTCATTGGTCCATAGGCATGTACCAACAAAAAAGAAATATAATAGATTCCAAAAATCTCTTCCCCCATGGTTGACTCCCCCACTAGAAAATTAATTAAACAAAAAAATATAGCTTACTTAAAGGCAAAAAAGAGTAATAACAGGATTTGCTGGGAGCTATATAAAGAACAATTAAGAAACACCAAAAAGGCAATAACTTTAGCAAAAAAGAAGTATGAATATAAACTAGCAACCAAAGTACAAAATAATTATAAATCTTTTTATTCCTACATTAACTGTAAAAGGGGAAATAATAGAAGTATTACTTCCCTGAAAGATCCAACTGGCAGACTAACCTCAGATAATCAGGAAATGGCTGATTTATGTAATGTATATTTTGCATCAGTCTTTAATAAGGGGCAATGTATACCAAGTAAGCAGGGAAATACATCACAGGGATCAAGCATTAGATTAAATATCCCAAATGTAGCTCAAAGGCTTCAGGATATAAATCCAAATAAAGCTCAGGAACCAGATGGAATACATCCAAGAGTTATCAAGGAATTGGCACAAGAACTGGCAGGCCCAGTTACTTACATCTTCCAGCAGTCCCTGGATATGGCTGAGGTGCCTGCTGATTGGAGACAGGCACTGGTCGTACCAATACATAAAAAAGGTTCTCAACAGCAGGTAGAAAATTATTGTTCTATTAGCATAAGCTCAGTCTTGGGTAAGATCTTGGAGACTATAATCAAGGACCAAATCCTTGACTCTCTAAGCAGCAAGGGTGATATTGATAGGTCACAACACAGGTTTACTAAGGGAAGATCTTGCCAGACCAAACTTTTAGAGTTCTATGGTAAGGTCAACGAAGCCTTGGATACAGGTAACTCAGTGGATGTTGTTTTCCTTGATTTTGCAAAGGCATTTGACAAGGTGCCACATGAAGAACTAATTGGAGCACTCAGGGATATGGGGGTCGATGATAAACTTTCTTCTTGGGTGGAGGCCTGCTAAGAGATAGGAAACAGAGAGTGTGTGTGAGAGCAGTATGTTCGGAGTGGGTGGAAGTGTTGAGTGGGATACCTCAGGGATCGGTGCTGGGACCATGCCTCTTTAATATATATATTTCTACTATGAGTGTTAATGATGGGGTATGGCTATCAAAGTTCATGGATGACACACGTCTGGGATACTTTGTCAATAATATTAATGAGGCTATTATTCTGCAAACAGCACTTACAAAATTGGAAGAATGGGCGAATACCAAGAGATCAACATTCAATACCGATAAATGTGTTGTTATGCATATGGGCAAGAACAACATGCACTATAAATATAAACTAGGTGGCAGTGAGTTGAGGATAGTACAGGATGAAAAAGACCTGGGAATAAGAGTTGACAATGAACTAAAATTTGGATTACAGTGTAATCAGGTGGTTAGGAAGGCAAGTGGAATATAACATTGTATATGCAAGCATATTAAAAGTCATGATAAAGCAGTACTGCTGCCCTTGTACATCTCGTTGGTACACCCACATACAGAGTATTGTGCTCAGTTTTGGGCACCAGGCTATAGGAGGGATGTTGAGGCCTTGGAGAGGGTGCAGAGAAGGGTAACTAAGGGCATAAGGGAAGTTCAGGGTTGGAACTATGAACAGAGATTGGAGAAGCTCGGGCTATATTCACTGGAGTATCATAGATTACATGGCGACATGTGCCAAATATTTAGAGCACTCAGAGATGACCAACTAAGGAACCAACTAGACTTGGAATTAAGGAAACAAGCTATATGATAGTAGAGGACATTGTTACCAATTACATAAAGATAAATACAACACTAAAAGGAGAGAAAATTGGTTTAGTGTAAGAATTACAGGAATTTGGAATACACTTCCTTGTGAAGTAGTGACAAGTCCAACTATGAATACTTTTAAAAACAGGCTGGATTTCTATTTTATTAATAAAGGCATACGTGGATATTGCTAGAAAATTGGTGAGCTATATGGACATGTGTCTTCTTTGCTCTGATACAACCTATGAACCTATGAACATGAAGAATTGAAATAATTTACATAAATTTATCGCATTTCTTTTTTGTGACAGAAAGCTGAGTGAGAATGTTAATATGTATAGTATTTCTCTAATTTAGAAATTCAGTTTGTGTGTACACTGGTTAGCTCAATTGTCATTATCATAATATGTATAGATATCTGCAAATAAGTAGAGTTTTTTATTGTGTTTGTTTTAATATATTATTTTTAATATAACAGCCTAGTTTGTATCCTAATGTGACTGGGGGATTGCATAGAAACATGTTTAAATACAGACTGATCTACACAATTTGTAAACAAAGTAGTTTACATAGAACATTAAGTAACTTAATGAATTTTGTCATTTTTCTAAGACCACTCATTGGTATACCATATGAGCACATTTTCTGTGGGAGTACTGAACCACCAGGGTACTTGGTATGGTGCCACTTTCACAGAGGTCTGGGCAGGGATGGGGAGTTACTATAATGACTGGGCATCTGCATGCTGTATGTTTGGGGATTTGGTGCTACGGGCAGGAAGTGGGGTCCACTAAGCCACCAGGGCATTGTTAGATACGGCACCAGGGTTGCCACTAAAAGTGGGAGGTGGGTCCACTATGACACCCAGGCATTGTTAGATACAGCACCAGGGTTGCTGCTACAGGCAGGGAGGGGCCACTATGCCACCAGGGTGGGTACTGTGCTATGGTTGCACTGTCAGCCCTGCATGGCATCTGGCACATTCCACCAAGTGCATCCCTGCAGCATGCATGCAAATGGGGCCATAATGGCATGCGAATGGCCCAATTGCACCTTGCATGCCTAATGGCTCCATTTGCATATTCTTGGCTGTGAATCACAATTTTGGGTGCAGCACATCCTGAGATGTGCTGCCCCATTGAATTCCCAGCCCAACGTGGGGGATGTGCTGGCACAGCCTGGGCTGGATGCAACTGTGGTATTCACAGAGGGGATTCACAGGGGGCATTCCCCCATGCATCTTCTGTGAATACCAATGTTTGCACCTGGTGCACCTCCTCTGCACTGGGGCAGCTGAGATGCACCAAGTGCATCTCCTTTGTGAATCCTGCCCAAGATGTTTAGTTTAATGGGACACTGTCAGCCTTTTTAGCATCATCCTATTTCTAGTTAAAAACCCACATTGTGTGATTGCTTACTTTCTCTAAAATGTGTTGTTATTGCTGTATAGCTATATCCAGCCTCATTTTGCTACAATCCCTTGATCTACTCTTATTGCATACTTCCTGATCATTAGAAACACTCCAAAACAGTGCAGCCACTCATGATGCAATAGTCTCCCTCTACTCCAACTGCATAATTAGTGACTAGACTGTGTTGGGGGTGTTCCTGAGTCCAAGAAAGATGTAATGGGCATTATCAAGGAATATAAACAAACATGTTATGGTGTAGTAACACCAATTTGGTGAGCAGTCTCTTTTTCACTTTTTAAAAGAAAAAAGGAATCAGAATCAAACTCCCAACTACATCAGTAGCCTCTACAGAATGAGAACAATCATTAGATGTGTTTTTTAAACTAGGGACACTTTGAGATCTAAGGGGGTTGACAGTGCCCCTTTAAGATACAACATATTTTTGTTTTATTTTGGAGATACTATCTAGGTTTAATATATTATTACAATGCCATATCAAAATATAGTAAGATGAATGGATGCATGGATAAACATATGATTATGAATACTTTGAAGTAGCAGTTTATATGAAAAACTGACTATTATATGAAAATGGACACCATGGGAACAACTCAGTTGAAAACACTCATATGTATGGATTAAGCTGTATGAACAAGGAAGAAAAGGGTAATATTTCTAAGAGAAGACTACAAGATATTTAATTTCAGTCATGGATGTTTTTTCACTGTGATATCTGCTACTGTTGTCTTTACTAAGACTCATCAAGATAATGGGCACTAAGTCAAGAGGCCCAGTAGACAGAGATGCACACAGCAGTTGTGCTGTGAAAACAGTGATGCATCATAAACAAGCTGTAAGACATAATCTGACACAGAATGACAACTGGGAAATGATTTTTGTATTCTATAGAAGACTGCCAAATGGTATACTTGGTTATTTTATACCCATTATGAAGAATAATTTTAGATATTGAAAGACATATTAAAAAACTCTATGAGACCTACAGGATCTTTTATGAAAAAAAATGGTTTCTTAATAAGTATGAGTCACAAAGGACTATAACATATATAATCTAAAAGCTCTCATTAGGGCATAACATGAGAATGCACTTATCGAGAATACATTCAAAAGATTTATGAAGGTATTTGAACTTTGAAAAAAAGAAAAAGTCTAAAACTTTCTTGAGGGATATCAACCACAGTTATAAAGCATTATTTAGAGGGATGACATAGTCCTTACGAATATACACCACAGGTGGTATTTTCAAAAGGGCTCAAAAATAACAGTTGCATCAACACACACAAATTTGAAACATATATTTGAACAATATTTGCATAGCTGCATCAAAACTGATGCTTATACCTGCAACATAACTGTGTAATAATTGTGTTATATGTACAACATGAAATATGCCTGAGTCAAAGTTGCATGATATTTGCATCATAAAATATTTCTGGTTCATAGCTGTGTCATATTTGTAACACAGAATATTCATGGCTGCATCATATTTGTACCAAAGATATGTCTGAGTCATAGTTGCATAATTGTTGTGTCACTTTGTTGTCACTACTATGGATGCAAGCATAGATGCAGCACATTGTGATGCAAACATTTTCTAATAGCAGCACACCCTTCTGATGGAGATGCAGCTACAATTTGCAATGCAAGAGTGATACCTCCATTCCAACTTTTTAAAAATACTGACTCACTTCTTTAATTATTGGATGCAGTCAATAAACAACCAATAAATGTAAAAGGGGGACTGACTGTACCCAGATCTAAAACTTTTGTTCCAGGCTGTCAGAGCAAGAGATGTGAAACTAAAGGGAGAATGTATAAAACTAACAAATGGAAGTGAACCCCAAGGAATATAAAACTTCCTTCAGCTGTCCTTAATATGCAGAAACACTGGTGATACAGTTAGTAAGATTGAAAGAAAATGACAACAACAAAAATGCCCAGAGACCTGGACAAAAACCTTTTGCTGAATAATGGATTTTCCAATCCTGCAGCCTAAAGAGATGAAAACTGACACAGATACTGGCTTCAGACCATGAGTCATACAAATTCATAAGTTATCACTGAAAATAAGTTTTACTCTTATTTCAAGACAGTTTTTGAACAAAGAATAAAGGAGGAGGGAGGTGGTACAAGATTATTGTCCTAATATGATTAAAATTGAATATTTTTAGCAATATTTCTAAAATATTATCTATATCTCCATTAGATGAAGTAACCTGTGTTATTTAAAGTGGTGTGTAGTGGTACGTTCCTTCTTTATCTAGTCATACTGTGACACTATTGTCAAGATAACAGAAGAGGTACAAGAGGATGCAGAAGGAGGAGGATAGGGAGAGTTACCAGAAGAAACAAAGAGAGGCAGGGAGAGCAGTTAGGCATGCAAAGGCGTAAATGAAGAATAATATTGCCCAGTTAGTAAAAAAATGGGATAAAACATTCTTTAGATATGTAAGTGAGAAGAGAAAGACCAAAGGAGGGATAATAAGTCTAAATGGGTATGGAGGGGCTTGTGAGGAAGAGGAACAAAAAAAAACAGCAGGCATATTGAACTATTACATTTATTCATTATTTACAGAGGAAGGGGTGGGTGATGGGCCAAAGATAAGGGACAAGGGCATTAAAGGAAGGGAGGTGAACATTAGTCCCATTTCAAAGGAGAGAGTCCTCAAGGAACTAGCACATTTAAATGCAGACAATGCAATGGGACCTGATGGGCTGCACCGTAGCATACTGAGGGAGCTCAAGGAGGTGCTGGCTGCACCTCTGATAGCTCTATTCAACCTATCACTAGAAACAGGAGAGATTCTGGGGGACTGGAGGAGGGATGTTGCATTCCCACAACACAAAAGTGAAAATAGAAAGGAGGCAGGAAATTACAGACCTGTCAACCTGACTTTTGTAATGGGTAAAGTGATGGAATCACTACTGAAGGAAAGGACTGGTGAATATCTTCTAACCAGTGGATTACAGGATCCAAGGCAACATGGTTTCACAGGGGTGAGGTCTTTCCAGACAAATGTGATTGAGTTCTTTGACTGGGTGACCATGGAAGTGGATCAATGAGGAGCGGTAGATGTGGCCTACCTGGATTTCAGTAAGACCTTCAACACCATTCCACATAGAAGACTGTTACACAAGCAGGGCAACCTAGCAGTGGATACAAAAGTAGTAAAATGGGTCGAAGTTGGCAAAGAAATAAAAGTCAAAGAGTGGTCATAGATGGGGTCCACTCTAGAGAAGGAAAGGTGACCAGCGGGGTGCCACAGGGGTCAGTACTAGGACAGGTCCTCTTCAATATCTTTATTAGTGACAATGCAGAAGGTTTAGAAGGGAAAGTATGCCTGTTCATGGATGACACAAAAATCTGCAACAGAGTGCACATGCCAGGTAGGTGTTTGTGTGTGTGTGTGTGTGTGTGTGTGTGTGTGTAAACAATGAGGGACAATCCAAAAAAGCTGGAAGAATGGTCAAGGGAATGGCAGCTGGATTTCAATGCAAAAAAAGTGAAAAATCATGATCTTGGGTCACAGAAACCCAGGAACAACATACCAATTGAGTGGGGAGGTATTAGCAACTGCAAAACAGGAAGGGGATCTAGGGGTAATCATTTCTGATGAACTGAAAGTAGCCAAGCAGTGTGATAAGGTAGTGGGGAA
Source organism: Neoceratodus forsteri (assembly GCA_016271365.2). NCBI lineage: Eukaryota > Metazoa > Chordata > Ceratodontiformes > Ceratodontidae > Neoceratodus > Neoceratodus forsteri. The sequence continues at coordinate 955,007,609 of CM028134.1, forward strand.
GGCTAGCAGGATACTCAGGTGCATAGGGAGGGACATCACCAGCAAAATGAGTGAGGTAGTATTACCCCTGTATAGATCACTGGTAAGACCCCACTTACAGTACTGTGTCCAGTTCTGAAGGCCCAAATCTGGAAGGACATAGATAGGGTGGAGGCAGTACAAAGGAAGGCTACCAAAATGGTGCAGGGTCTGCATAAAAATCCCTATGAGAAAAGACTCAATAAATTAAATATGTAATCTCTAGAGGAAAAGAGAGAAAGGGAGGATATGACAGAAATGTTCAAATAACTCACAGGTATTAATAAGGTACTGGAAGGTAGCATTTTACATAGAAAAAGATGCTGCAGGTCAAGGGGTCACACTATGAAGCTGGGGGTCTCAGAGAAGATTTGATGAAATATGCCTTCACAGAAAGAGTGATGGATATGGAACAGTCTCCCAGCAGAGGTGGTGGGTGCAAAAATTGTACCAGGATTCAAGCATGCATGGGATAGATACAGGGGGACCTTAGAAGTAAGGTGGGGGGGACCAGTGATCGAGTAGGGTCTGCGGGGGCACAGTAGGTAGGGAATGTAGGGCTAACAAGGTGGGCCAAGAGGTCCGTATGTGGTAATAACTTCTATGTTTTTATGTTTCTATGCTTGAGTGATAACTAAACATAATGTTGTCTGTGCATGTTTTGCATGTTCTGTGGGTGCTGGGGTAGAGCACAGAACAGGGACACAAAGCAGTAAATGAGTAAAAATAAAAATAAGGTATAAGTATCATGAATCAACAACTAAAGGTAGTAGGAAACCCTTATACTCTAGGTTATTTTAAGCCTGCACTATAGGCCTATTGGCCTTGTACTACTTAAGTCGGCAAGACTATTTGAATTAATTTCAACAACTACACTGCAAGTATTTAAAATCCAGCCATCTGTCTACAGACAGTATCACTAAACACTGTAACCAAACAAAAAGGAATTTGAGGAGGTGTCTATTCTTGGACAAACATTAAGTTTATATATCACTAAAAATGTCTGAACCAATAAGTAAAACAGATACAATCATTACTTTGGATGGGGATCTTGGGATTAAATGTAATAGTTGCAATATGTTCCTTATAACAAATAATAAAATCCGCTTGGAACAACAGTTCAATTGTAATAAATGTCTAACTAATCTGGAACTACTAGCAGAAATAAACTTATTTAGTAATAGATTACAAACCCTAGAGGCTAGTTAAAGGGATATGCAACAGCGTTTTGACATATCGCAAAATTTACAAACACTGAATACAAATACCACTGAGTCATGTGATATGTCAAACACTTTTCCCTATATTATCCAAGAAAATTTCTGCCAACAAGGATCACAGAACCCTATACATCATCAAATTAATAGCTCTATACCTCACCAAGTAGTATCCTCAAAAAAAGGGCAAAAGACATAGATGATAATGGTTCAGAGGCATGTCCAGATTGGACGACAGTCACAACCAGGGCAGGAAAGCAGAACACTTCCTTATACTAACTTCAAATAGAGAAAGCATTTTCCAGACAGAAAATGAGGGTGATAACCTAAATACTGAGGAGCAAATTATTGATCCATCATATAGTACCCCAGGACCCATTCCAAATAGAAATAATGACACCTTACTGATTAATTTGAGTGAAGAGACAAATAATATAACTGAACTTCAGAATCAGACAGCTCACTCAACAATACCTGAGCAACATATGAATATGGTACCTAAACAGGATGAAAATTTTATAAAACCTAATATTTATGTGCTTGGGGACTCTATTATTAAGCATCTTGACAGGGCAATTTGTAACCCAGATATGGAATTTAGAACCTGTTCTAGCTTTTGGGGGGGCTAAGGTTGCAGAAATAACTGCAATGGAAAAGGACATCTTACATAATGCAGGGGAAAATCCACTAGTAATAATTCATGCGGGCACACATTACATTGACCAAAGAAACTTATAGGAACTAAAGCAAGTTTATGTGGCCCTTTATAATACCCTAATTGAATTGGGATGTACACCTTGCTTTTCAGAAATCCTCCCAGTTCCTAGAGCAACACCAGCTAAAACACAAAACATAAAACAACTAAACGAATGGTTGAGGAAATGATGTTTCAAACAAAATATAACATGTCTGACTCACTGGGAACAATTCTCTGACAGAAATTATTTGTTTTGCTGGGATGGACTCCATCTAAGTTGATGGGGTAGTTCCCTTTTGGGGAAATCCATCCTGAACTTCATTAGCAATTATTTAAACTAATTGGATGGGGGGAGAATGGAAATTATTATCCTTCTCTAAAGACCAGACCCTATGAAAAACAAAACACAAATTGCAGAGTTCTCATGCTAAATGCTAGAAGTTTAAATAATAACACACTGGCCAAACTGGAAGCTAAAGCTCAAATTCTGAATCTTGGAATCATTGCAGTTTCTGAAACATGGTGGGATAATAGTTCCACATGGATTCAGAATATTCCAACTACAACTGTACCACAAAAATAATCAGGGAAAAAAGGAGGTGGGGTGTGTATATATATATATATATATACACACACACACGTAATGATGTAGATTTGTACCAACTTATGCATGAAAACATGGATGACAATGAAAGAATATAGGTAAATATCAGATTTAAGAGTCATCACACATTATTAATTGGAAACTGTTATAGGCCTCCTACAGCAGGTTATAATTATAATGTATCCCTTGTTAAGGAAATAACCAATATGACAAATAAAGGAAACATAATTGTTTTGGGTGACTTGAATATCCCAGGAATTAATTGGAATACTTTAAAAGGATCTGGTGAAATGGATAATATTTTTATCAACATGTTAACTAATGGTTTGGAACAATTAATAAAACAGCCAACATGTGGTAATAATAGTTTAGATCTACTTGTGACCAATAATGAACAATTTATAACAAATATTGAAATCACAGAACCATTAGGTAATAGCAATCATAATTCAGTTTTAACATTCCAATGACAATTATTAAAAATTCAACCTCAACAAGACTAATAAACTATGACAAAGCCAATTTTGTAGAAATAAACAATTAAATAATATAGATTGGGGTACAGTACTAAACTCTTTAACAGTTGAAGCAGCTTGGAACTATATAAAACAAACCATACTGGATTTGGAATTTAGGTTTATTCCTGTTAGAAAGAAATACAATAAGAATGATAAAATGCCCCTTTGGTACTCCAAGTCAATACACAAATTAACAAAAACTAAGGCAAATTTATTTAAAAATCTCAAAAAAATCCTTATCCCCTAAACGTCAAACATTACAAGCAATTAGTCAATAATTTAAAGAAAGTAATAAAGAATGCTAGATATAGATTAGAGTTCAAATTAGCTCATTCAAAAGATAACACAAAAGCCTTATATCCATATCTAAAAGGCAAAAATCAGACAGTTAAAATGATTGGACCTATAAAAAAGAAAAATGGGCAACTAATTGTAAATGATCAGGAGATAGCAAATAGTCTAAGCAATTACTTTTGTTCAGTATTTAACAAAACATCAAGTACATATGTTAATCATACTTCTGAACTAGGTATCAAACAAAATAATCCGATATATACAATAACACAGGATGACGTCTCATCAGCTTTACTCAATATAAAAAAACAGAAATTCTAGTCCTGGACCAGATCACATCCATCTGAGATATCTAGGTAATACTGCTGCAGTCATTTCTATACTCTTAACTATTTTATTCGACAAATCATTAACCGAAAAGTTAATACCTTCTGATTAGCATAAAGCTACGGTGATTCCCATATTTAAAAAGGGAAATAAGACAGATATCGGAAATTATCAGCCTATAAGCCTGACCTCAGTTGTTTGTAAATTAATGGAGACAATCATAAAGGAAGTTTTTGAAAATGAAATGAATTATCTTGGTATTTCTGACAAATCACAACATGGATTCAAAAAAGGATATTTATTTACCAGTAACTTAATCTCTTTTTTATTATCATATTAGGAAAGAAATTGATTTGGGGACACCAATGGATGTAATATTATTGGACTACAGCAAGGTCTTTGATCTTGTACCACATCAACAATTGCTTAACAAGCTTAAAAAATGTGGCTTTTCAATATGGTTACTAGATTGGGTGAAAGAATGTTTAGCTGATACAACACAGCAAGTAAGAATAAATGGCCATGTGTCAAATCTTGGTAGGGTGACCAGTGGGGAACCTCAAGGGTTAGTTTTGGGCCACTTTTATTTAATATTTTCATTTCAGACATGACAATAAGTAACAAAAATATCCTCTCCAAATTTGCTGATGACACTAAATTAGGTAGTAAAGTAGATAGTGAATAAAATGCAATATCTATCAAGAATGATCTGTTTCAGATTGAGAAATGGGCTAAAGAGAACAGTATGTCTTTTAGTATTGATAAATGCAAGATAATCCATTTTGGTAAAAAAAAAAAAAAAAAACATGTATAGACTACTACCTTGCTGACAAGAACATTTCCAAATCAACATGTGAGAGAGATTTGGGTATTACGATAAATAACAAATTAACTCCATCTGACCACTGTAAACAAATCTGTAAACAGGCAAACAGCCTGTTATATAGAGTAAGGAGAACATTTGTCTCTAGAAATGAGCAATGCCTTATCCCACTCTACAAGAGCTATATCCAGCCCCAGCTGGATTATGGTACACCCTTCTGGAATCCATACCAAAAGGGTGGTATAGCAATGTTAGAAAGGGTTCAGAGAAGGGATACCAAAACGTTGACAAGAATACAAAATATAGATTATGACAGTAGACTAAAAGAAACAGGCCTGTTCCCATTCCAGTTAAGATGACATAGAGGGGGGATTTACTCCTAATGCATAAAATTCTGAAGGATAATGATATGATGAGTAATTTAGATGTAAAACTAACTGGTAGATGGGTTGTAGGCAGATCCCACAACAAAATATTGGTTGTCCAATTGGCCAATACATCTAAAAGAGATAATTTCTTCAATATCAAAGTGGCCAAACTTTGAAATACTCTCCCTCAGGACCTAATTGACGTGGAAAATCCAGATTCCTTTAAAAAAAATTGGATGAATGGCTCACACAAAATACTTAACTGGGAATAAATTGCCCTCGATGGCAGGGGACAATCTCAATGGGCCTATGGCCTTCTTTTGTCCTACTCAATGTAAGTAAACCTAAGTAAGTAAACCTAAGTAGACAATTAGCAGTGATGGCTTTGTCCATTCTTGCTGGTTCACATCCAAAGGTGCTGATTGACATGATTATACTGTACAAGAAGGAACATTACACTAAGCCCCATCATACAAAAGATTTGTTCTACAAAGCTTTGGCAATGTTTGCAATAATTCTTGATTTTGATGCTATTTTAAAGTTGTATTTGTAGGTTTTCAAGTTAACCATGTAACTTCAGATTTCCTGTAATAAGTAGATTACACAATAATTTAGCATTTTCAATAAAACATATTTTATACCACTTCTTGGTAACAAGTGCAAGATGTCTTTCAGATAACCTTTTTTATACTTTAGTCTGTGGGTAAACATATAGGAGCCATGCTACTGAAATAATTTAAAGAGCTAGTGTACTGCCTGGAAATAAGAGGAATTTCCAGATGCAGTCAGCTATCACTTCTTATATCTAAAGTATTTTTTCCATTTCTGTTTGCTAATTAGAAGATTTTTCACCTGGCAGTACTGGGTTGATGTGTGGACCAGCACTCTGTTTGGAGGCTAAAAAGTAGTCATTTCTGTTCCTCCCACTACATCAACTGAAATATGACCAACGACATCAAAGCACCACAAACCTTGCAGCCCAAGCATTTACTTTCCCAAGTTACCATTCAAAATGCAGGAAACTGTGACATTACTAGTAACCAAGAAGAGCCAATTCTTGCTGCTTCATGCGAAAGAAAATAACCTGACAGTAAGAAATGGTTCTCTTTGGTTACTAGTGATGTCACAGTCAATGTGGCTTTAGTGCTGATATAGTGGGAGGAAAAGAACTAACTTTTTTTAGCCTCCATACAAAGAGCTGCTCCACACATGGCCCCAGTACTGCCAGGGGGAAATTCTTCTCATTATCAGGCAAAAAGGAAAAAATACTTCCAATATAAGAAGTGATAGCTGACTGCATCTGAAAATTACTACTAATTCCAGGCAGTACACTAGCTCTTTAAAGTATTTTTTTTTAATTCATTAACACATGAGATCATTTAAATAAAGGTTGTAGCATAAAGTTTCAATGTGATCCACCGTGTGGAGAGCCAGTGATAAATCGATATAGATACTCCCAGCAATTATCAAATTAATATCAAGAACTTTATTCTTGGTGGAGCCAGTGCTACGTTAAGGCCTAAATCCTAACTCTAATGAATGAAAGTGAGATGTCAAACTTAAGAAACAGATGATTTGAGATGTAGTAATGATCACACCAACAGTTAACTTTTAGTAGAGTGGCATTTCAATATGTTCTGTAAACAGAGAAACATAGAATTTGATGGCAGATAAGGACCTCCTGGCCCAGCTAATCTGACGCTGTCCCTACCTACTGTATAAACTCCAGATCCTACTTGATCTGCAGCCTACCTTCTCCTTCCCACCTCTAGTGTTGCCTTCTGCCTGTTCCATACATTCTTGAATTTGCCTACCATTGTTGCCCCCACAACTTCCTCAGGGAGGCTGTTCCATGCATCCTCCACCCTTTTTTTTTAACTTAATTTTTATTCAGATTTTCCAGATACATTAAAAATGAATCAACATAGGGCTCAAATGGCCCTATTACAATGTAATTCCGATATACAGTGGTGTCTCCCAGGATGAAACCCATTTTTAAAGCACTCTGTATTATGCTTCAGCAGACCTACTGTATAAAGCAATGTAATTTCAGTGGCAATTAGTTCCCTTTGTCATGCTGGAAACTGTGGCATTCACTTCATCCTGGCAGTGTAACATTTTCCTGAATGACAATAGGGACTAATTGTCATTGAAATTACATTGTTTTATTCAGTAGGTCTGCTGCAGCATTTTGTAGAGTGCTGCAAAATGCTGCAGAATTGGGTTTCATCCTGGGGGATGCCACTGTATAATTAACATTTCTGATTCTGACAGCACCCCTTTTAATCTGATGCAATAACATACATACATCTATTACTTAGTGGTTGCATATCCCAGTGCATTGTTTAATTCCATAATGCTAGATAAAAATAAAAAGGCACAATACTATAACATGACATGACATGACAGTGGCACTGTAGAATAAGGTGGCTCAGCCTAAGAACTAAGAACAGGCCAATCAATGCACAAATAACATATAGCTTGGCTTAATATACATCATGATAGTAAAGTAGATTTCATGGTGTACTTCTTGGAGTGTATGTGGGGCTAGAGACATACTATTTAAATCTATATGAGGAAATGCAGGATCTGGCCTTAGGAGGATCTCATCTCAAGAGCACCTCTGTTAACCCAAAAATGTGACACCCCAGACTGAGACACACCTACCATTTAGTAGTTTGAGAAAACAATGTAAAAGATTAGATTAAGTCAGAAAGTTCTCTGAACACCTTCTCCCTCCCCATGCCCTTACCCAGTGATGAATCATTGCCATGGACCCCAGGTTTCCAAGAATTTAGGGAGAGCCAGACAGAGATTGGCTATAAGTCTTTCCATTTCTTGAACTTCTGAAAGCCTTTGTTTCCATTGTGAAATGGAGGGGGTGTTTGCAGTTAACCAGTTCAATGATATACATTTCAGTGCAACTATCCTCATTATATAAAACAATTTAGCTTTATATTTTGAGGTCCACCTTATTTTAGGTAACCCCAGGTCCAGACAGGTAAAGATGAGGGAAATCTGCACCTCTAATATCTGCTGAAAATGGGCTCAGATCTGATCCCAAAAGGAGGATAATTTGGGACAATCCAAAAAAAAATATGAAAATGAGACCCCATCATGCCAAATTATCAACAGCATTTGTCAGAGTAATTGGGGCTAAAGTGCTTTGTTACTGTCGGGTGTGGAAGAATTTCACCAGTATTTTCCAATTGAACACTCACCAATTCAAAGACATTATCACCCCCCCCCCACACACTCTTCAGCCTGGTCTCCCACAACTGTTGAGAAATGAGGACACCAGCTTCCACCTCCCAGTAACCTCATATAGTTTCCATTCAAGAAGCATCCCCCACCCTTTCTGTGAAAAAATACTTTCTCATGTTGCACCTGAATCTTCCCCCCTCCAGCATCACATTGTGACCCCTTGTTCTTAAAGATCTTCTTTTCTGAAAGATGCTGCCTTCTTGACCTCTATTGATCCCCTTGAGCTATTTGAATGTCTCCATCCTATCCCCCCCCCTTTCATACAGTGTATACATATTGAGTTCTCTCAATCTCTCCTCATATGGATTCTGGTGTAGCCCTTGCACCATTTCCGTTGCCCTTCTCTGGACTGCCTCCACGCTGTCAATGTCCTTTCTTACTTACAACTGTACTTGTGTATTCAATCCATTTTTCTCTTTTGTATATGTTTTATGTGGCTGAAGATGTACCTTATTTATTGTATTGTTTTAAACATTGTAGTGATTTTGCTCAATAAACTTTGATACTGTAACAGTTTTTAGGTAACAATGAAATGGCCTAAACCTGTTTCAGCTTTAGGCTTAAAATTGTTTACATTTTAATTGTTTACCTCTCTTGTGGATATGCATGGCACTACCTTTTTCCAACTTCATAGAAAATAGGACAACTCCATGGAGCTTTTAAAAAAGTACACTAAGGGTCAGAAAATTTAAAAGTCAGTACATTTTAACAGTTTGACAGCCAAGCTCTCAGGACCACTCATTTTCCACATTTGGAGATTTTATAAGTTGATCTAGCAATTTAAGATGGTCTCTTTCAGTGAAATAAAATTCTGTCCAATTAGCAGTTGCAGCTGCGTGGTAGACAACCACTGCTAAAATGTGTATATCCTTTTTTATTTTCTTTATTTTTTGTTCTTATTGTTATCACTAACCAACACACAGCTGGATAACCACTGTAAGTTAGAAGTTAAAAATATAAAGGCTAACTATCTCATTCAGCAGTCTGAGTCTAGTCGGGGAAACCCTTAGGCCTTCTGGACTCCAGATAACTCCCAAATTAAACCTGGCCCCAGCTGACCTCACCTGAAACCTCAATACCTGCCCTGTTTACAGAGCTAGCTCCATATGGGGGGGGGGTGGTTATATGGTTACAAGGTTAACTGTAACAAATCAGAGGCAATCTGACCAAAAGGATCTGCCCACCAGAGTTTAAAGAGGAATTTACATTCAAGTTGGTCACCAACAATGTGATGAGGTATCTCAGAATGAGGTTCTCCCACTCCCCTGTTTTCACTTAATTATGACAAACTTATGGGAGAAGTGAAAGCAGATATAGAAATATGTGACCTGCTTCTACTTAGCTTGGGAGATAGAATTGCCATTCTCAATATGTATGTCTACCCTGCTTTCTATCTCTGTTCCAGGCCCTCCGTATAAAAATTACAGAAACATTCTGGAACAGACTACGGTCATTGCTCTGTCATTTGTCTTCTATGGAAGCAGACACTGGGTGAATAAGAGGCCTTTCTCCTTGCCAAGCAAACAAGGGGGGCTATCCATGCCAGATCTCAAATTGTATTACATCTCAACAGAATTGGTTCTGGTAGTGGCCTACAATAAGCAAAGATAAGATACAAACTGGCTGGAAACAGAAGCAAACCAAGCCCTACAGTGCCTCTATTCACCCCTGCATATATTATTCTGACAACTAAAATGATATTCTAAATTCTTAACATTTTAACTGAATATACTCAAAATATGATTATTTAAAACCAGATCAATTTTTAATATTTTGAATGGAATAGATCCCCTCACAAGTATTATAGGGGATCCAGAAGTTCACCCCCCTTGAGTAGACCCCAGCCTTTATAGGTGGAATAGGGCATCCCTCGAGAGATATAACTCACAATTTCAAAATGTGGACCGTGTCTCCTCTGTAATCCTCCAGGAATGGTATCATGCCCCTAGATAGGATTTGTTTCGATTCTTCCAGGTAAGGCATTACCTCAAAACTAATGACTCAATAATGTAAAAAGAGATTTACCCCCCCAGAAGATTTTCTTTAGTGGGTGGCTATGTTAGAGGGGAAAAGGGACACAAAATTAGAGCATATAAAGCATTATTAGTTGCCAAACACATTGAAAACTGTAACATTCATATAAGCCAGGAGATGGAGGCCCAAGAAGAAAAAACAAAAGAAAAGTCATCAAAGGAAAGGGAGTGAGAGGCTGGATGCTGATTGCATCTGTAGACTGAAGAAAATATCACTGTAATTGCATGGTGAAATATTTCCACATTCCCATGATAACACATACATTTTGCAATGAAAGTTCCAACTTATGTTGGAGGGAGTGTGGGAGCACACACCAGCGACACCACTACATATTTTGGGGATGCACAATAGCCCAGCAATATTGAAACCAAACACAATAATCTCATATTTATGGGACCACTCCAGTTCCATTCACTTTCAAAAACCCAATTCTAAGGATTTTATTCTCGGGGTGGGCAGGAAAAAAATTACTGGGATTTCTTAGCATCTTAACCACTTGTAGCTCTCAAAGGGATAACAATGACATGGTTACAGAAAATAGTTTCATCAGCTGACTCCTGGACTGAGAGTTGAGGGTATCGTCAGAATGGAAAACATCACTACTAAGTTTAGACTAACCTTAGAAAAACATATGGAATTTTGGTCCAGATGGGAGACGTTTTGAGTAGACAGCTGTTGGAAGGAGAACTAGCCTCATAAATAGACAAAGGTGTCTCATCCTAGAATCAGGGTGCAAGAAAAGAAGCCAACCCCCATGAACAGTGGGCTGGAATTCTGACATTGCCCAAATCTTCTGGTTCTCATCCCTTATTTCTACTCAATAAAACTGATAAGAACATCACATAAAGAATGGAAACCTAAATAAGCCAGACCAGTTTTAGAAAATGGGGAAAAAATTATTGGTTGGGCCATTTGGCTTTAGGTACTACTTTAATGGTTATTTGTTCAAACTGTAAGCATGAACTATGATTAGGAGGGATTGGACTGCTCATTTCTCTTTTATTGGAGGACACAAATAATTAGTTCTGTAGAAAAACAAAGTTACTCATAAAGGGAAGCCTGTGTCTCTTGAATAAGTTATGCCATTATGTATATTACAGTTTAAGGGATATATGTTTTCTATAGATTACCTGATAAATATCTGATGTCAACCTTGTCTGTACTGTGATGCAACCTTTACAGTAAATAGGAGTTAAAAAAAGTTTAAACCTGTCCCCGGACAAAGTGCTTTGAAAATAAACTCCAAAGCTGAAGTACTAACAGATCTGAACCACACTGTGAATACATTCAATTTTAAGTTCTAAAATGTGTCTTCCTATGTCACCAGACTGCCACCAAAGAGCCCTATTTGCACTTAGTATTCCCAAAGGAGCTGTCATCAGTGATGGATCAAATCTAACTTCCAGCCCTTCTAGTTTGTGGCCATGCCCATGGTAATATTCTTACTATGCACTGCGCTGTTGACAACAGTGGTGGTGCTGAAGTGATGACCTACAGTAAATCCCAGGTTCCTGAGCCTAACTGCATGTTACATAACATCTCTTCTATCAAGGATATTCAATTTATCTGTCCACCACTTCCACTGTGCTCGTGATCTGGCAGCAAGCTAGGGTTGGGCCTATTTTTAAGGGTGGCAATCCTACCGTAACTGACAGTTGTTTCCCAATTCTTTCTCCATTGAGCAAACTCCTGGAAGGGTAAGTTTCAAAACCACTTTTTGACTATGTGAGAAAGTGTCACCTCCTTTCCCATCAGCAGCATGGGTTTACGAATGGTCACAGCACTACTACAGCTCTGGTTAGCTTTTCTAAACATGTCAACAGAAACATGGATGAAGGCAAACTCACAAGTGCAATATTTGTAGACCTGACTAAAATGTTTGACTTGGTAGATCATACTATTCTCCTGGCTAGGCAAGGCTATATTGGAGTGTCTTTTATGGCTGTGTCCCAGTGTTCTATTTGAGTTACCTCACAGAATGATCACAGTAGCTATCTCTTGAGCTACCTCACAGATAGATCACAGTCAGTATCTCTAGGAAGATCAGTTTCTGAACCATTACAAATTTCATATAGGGTTCCCCCAGGTGTCCAGTCCTGGGCTTTTCTATTCTCATTAATTGTAACTCCCCTCCCTTAATTGCATCTGGTAAGTAGCATGCTGTTGTATGCAGCTGACCTAGTTTGATTTTATAGTGTAGGATCCACAGTTGACATCACAAGCATTCTCACTAATGAAACTGATTCTGCACAAAAGTGGTTTCTAAGCAACAGGCTGCTGACAAATGCAAATAACACCAAAACTGTATTGTTTGGGTCAAAGGCCAGATCTGTCAAAATATATCACCTTGATTCCCATAATATCCATTTCCACATATTTGCCTTGGATGGTTTCCCACTTAAATGGATGTCCTCATCAAGTACATGGTTGTTATACTTGACCCAAACTTCATTTTCTCAGAACACATTACTTTTATTATAAAATGCATTAATCAGAAACTAAGCATCAGCTAAAGTCTCAAAGATTTTATGACCTCAGAGTTCAGCTTAGCTATTGCTAGTGGAACAATGCTCCTCCTACTACCAAGCCTCTCCATACAAGCAAATTAGTGTTTGCTGAATACAGTTGTAGGTTTCCTTACTGGTCCCTTTCAGTTCTCATCACTGATTCCTTTACCAAACCTCTGCTCGGTTCTCCCTCTAAGAACATTGTAATAACTGCTCTGGCTAATCAGTCAATGAGCCTTTCTTGGAAAAGGATACTAACCCTTTTCTGACCTCCTATTACCCAGACTGTGGCCCAGTAACCTCAGATCTGCCTCTCATCTATGTCTTGAAACCCCATGTCTCTAATGTTGTGGGTCAGAAGACCTTCCTCATGTTTTCTCCTTCCCACTAGAACAGCCTCCCTTACCACCTGCACTCCCTCTCCTGCAACTCTATGCTTAAGAGACAATAAAGGGGCACCCAAATGGCAAACTGGGCCTGCAATTGTTTCTTCTGACTATATGCACCTCTTGGTGTCTGCCATATTGTACATTTTGTAACAGGAATATTTTTTTTTGGACTGTTGGCAAGCTTTCTTGCTGTCATCTTTGTAACAGTTTTATCTCTGTATGTAAGTGGGTTCTAATGGCTATGACACCTATCCAAAGTGGATTGCTTATACCAAGTTATTCTTTTCTAAATACTGTTCTGCTGATATGTTTGTGCCATATATATGGCCTGGGTCATGAATGAAAATGATCACTAGACAACTGTACCCACCCAGTGAACAAATACTTGTGTAACATGGGAACAGCAGAACAACTAAGAAATAGGATGTTTGGTACAGCGGTGCCAGGCAGAATGCAACACAGTACCTTGCAATATTACTGCAAAATGTTACAGTATGCTGCAGGGAAAAATATAATTCAAGCTGGCTCTGCTGGATTATAGGTCAGTATGAGTGCTTATGAAATTCAATTATGGCCTTCACTCTCTTTGACCTTGTTACAGGGTTTTGCACAATTTTGTAATAATGTGTAGGCAAACAATCCCTCTTCAGGAGGGTTACAATCTTTGAGGTTTTGCAGGGATGTAGTCCCTTAGGCTAATTGAACTTAGGGATGAGGAGGTGAGATGGATGGTGAAGCAAAGCAATCAAGTGTCTGATGGTTGTTTGGGGTATCCATGCATTGTAGTGCTCAGTGGAGGCATGATGCCAAGTTATTTTTGACCTGCTGAACTCCAGTCAAACCTTGCAACTCACTAGACTAGTGTGCAACTTAATATGATATTCCTGTGTAACATAGACAGAGTCGGATAAATGATAAATATGATACTTTGTACTGTAGGTCAATATGAGTGCTTGCTTATGCAACATAAATGTGGTGTCCGCTCTTTATCTGCCCATTTCAGAGATTACAACCTGATTAACTGTACCCTGAAGACACAGGAACCCCCTCGAGGAGGGTTCCACTCCTAGACATGCTACAGGGATGAGGCACTCCTGAAGGAGAAAGGGAATTGTAGCTTAAGTATTGGAATAAATATATTCATTGCAAAAAACTCCATTAATGCATCAGTTAAGGTTGTTTTCACAGGAACAAAAGTTTGGAAATTCGGAGTTAGGGTTAACACCCCACCCCAACGACCCCATCCTCAAACCGCTAAATATGCATTCCCCCCACACACACACACACATGCACACATGCAAGAAGTATGAGACATCCATCATCATGGTTCAGCAACTGTATGAGTTCTGCTGCCATCAGAGTGCCTTGTGTGTACACACACACACATGCTGAGCAACCATGGGAGATGGCTGGCAGGTAGCATTTTTCTGTTACAAACATCAATAACAATATTTAAGCAGATGCCTATAGTTCAAATGTTGAGAAATGATGAAACACACAGTATGTTACCTATAGATAGTTGTATTAGAAATAAGAGTTTGGATAGCCCAAGCAGCAATCAATGGATGTTTGCATATTTTTTTCTGATAGATTGAGTCAGTCCTAATAAGAAATGATAATAATAACAATAAAAGTAATGTTTTGTAGTATAGTTTACAAACAACATGTGCGAGCAAGAGTTGTAACATTCAAAGCTAACCATAACATGCTGCTAATGAGTATTTGCAGTTAACGCAGCACTATTACAATGTGTGATGGTGCTAGTTTCATACCTGAGCAGTATGTGAAAAGCACTATGTATATGTCAGGTGTGTCTGTTCTGCCACCACATAGCGATACCTGCAGCAAGCCAATTGTTGAATTATGACAAATAAAAAGCAGTATTTAGAATATTTGTGCAGACTAAGTTTCACTTTATGAAAAAGATATGCAAGCAATAATGTGTCATCATACTGTGCTGGCAGTATAGAATCAATCATACTGTATGTGTTTTTCATTACATAGTGGAACAGTATGTGAAAGGAGTATAGTGTCATGATTAATGTGCCTACAGATATGACAGACTGGCAGTGTCTTACAGTTGTGCATGTGTCGTATTATTGTGTGTGTGTGTGGGGAGTGGGAGTGGGGAGGAATCGTAGTTAGGGGTTTGAAGCTGGGGTGGGGTGGGTGGGGTGGTGGAGTGTTAACCTAACACCGAATTTTCAAACTTTTGTTGCTGTGAAAACAACCCTAACTGATGCACTAATTGAGTTTTTTTGCAATGAATTTTTCTTCTTTTTGACAAAGTGTAATATGAATAGTAAATGGTATGTGTTGGTGGGAGTGTGGTCACCTCAGGGCCCTGCACTCCCATTTACACATATGCACAGAACCATACAGCAGCCCTATGGGGCAAGAAACCCATGTAACAGTAATTTGCCAATATCTCGTGAACCGTAGCATGTAGAAAAAAAATTGAAGTGTCGTTGTAATCATGAGAGTGTGTATTTCTAGCAACATAAGGTTGATCAAAGCCGTATCTTGCATTGTTTCTGAGATAAGGGCACCGAAAGGCACTGTGTGTGCTAATTGAGGGCATAATACTGACTACAGACATGAAAATGGGCAGTTGGAATACTAATTTGCAAATGTCTCAGAAACCATACTAGCTAGAAAAAAAATTCAAATTTCATGGATTTCATGGCTTTCCAACCTACTTCTGAATTTAGTCCCCTTTTAAGGGGGACTAAGAAATTTTGCAAATGAAAAGTCCATATCTTGAACTGTTTGAGATATGGGCCTTAAAGGTGTCATGAATGCCACAATGTTATCCTATGGGAACATTGCTGAACTTCAGAATGCTGTAACTTTGGGCCCCTGTACTTTTTTTGCACCAAACCACCAAAAGGCACATCTGTGAGACCCATGCAAATTTCAGCCCAAAAGACAGAAGCATTTTGTTGCAGAAGGGTGTCAAAGATTTGCAGTTATTTGGGGAGTACTTTCGCAAATTATTTTCGCAAACCACGAAAGTTTCAGGAGAAAACCTCACAAAACTTTCACATTTACCAAAGTATTTTGCAAAAGTATTTTTAAACAAATTTTAAAAATGCATTTCTGGGGAGTTTAACCCCCAAAAAAAAAAAGATATGGATAGCATCCTCAGGACCCGACTAGGCCAACACAACAATCTGTGTTTACCTAGAAGAACCCAATTTTAAAAGCCAGGCATTTTTCTGTGTCACTAACTGAAAACAAGATGGCCACCTCATGAAAGTAAGAGGGCCATTTGCGACAGTAAAAATGGCCTCTCACAAAAGTTTTCTGCTTTTTGCTAACTTTTCCCATTGACTAGAATGGTAAATTTGTTTTTTGAATAACTTTTGAATGGTTTAATATTTTTTCACCACATCTTAGAAAGGCACATTGGAGACCAAGACTGCATCTTCCCTGAAGATTTTGGAATGAACAGAAAAAGCATGTGGGCTGTGGGCATGAGCAAAGAAACACACAAAAAGTCAATTTGTTTGTGTTGTGTGGCATTCTGTAGCTCCACAACTGTACATCTGACTGTAATGAAACTTGCCAGATCCAGAGATTTATGGAACCAGATTGCACATGCAAAATGTCAGGCAGATCTGTTGTACAGTGACAAAATTATTAAGGTGCATAATTTGAGGTTTTGCATTAAAGTGGCTACTCAACCCTAACTATAGTGGCACTACCATGCCACTATTTCATATATATAGAGGATTGTGTATGAGGAAGCATACACAACAAGGCAGTTGTGATCGAGAGGTTTCCATGGTAACCAGAGACCTCAAGAGCGTAGCTCGAGAGGTCCATTACCACGGAAACCTCGAGAGCTAACTACTGCCTTGTTTGTGTATGCTTGCTTATACCAATATTTTATAGTGTATGGGCAAGCATAATCAGGGCTCCATGATCCCCAAACAAGTCTACCTCTTAAGTAAAATTACTTCAGGATGTTAGCGCGCTGACTTCCGCATTGCCATGGGCCGCTCAATTGTGCATGCACGAATGCGTTCGATCTTGTTGTGCTGCACCGGTGACATACTCGGTGCAGCACAACAAGATAGTAATGCACTGAGGCAAGCACAACAACGCTGTTGGGAGCATGGATTTCCATGCTCAACTGCGTTCTACCATACACTATATCATACATATACACACACACAAACACACACACACACATATATACATGCACTCACACACACACATATATGTGTGTGTGTATATATATATATATATATACTGTATATACACACACGCACACAGACACACACACAATGGGGTGAAGGAATAACACTATGAATAAATGTTGTTATTCTCACAGACATTGAATATCAGGTTGCTGATGTAGACAGTGTGGTATATGGATACAAATATACCTACACTCTCTACGTCAGCACCTGATATTCACACACTCATTTCATCATCTAAGCTCTCCAAACTGAAACTAGTAACTATTTGCCACACACCTTTATTGCCCAAAAAGTCCCGTCAACTGTCACATGCCTTCAATCTTCACGAAACAGCTGACATTGATGTGCTCCTTCAGATGCCGCAAACAGCAGTACAGGATAAATCCACTAGAACCCTAAAAATCCCAACTGCAAAGCAAAACAAAATGCCAGTGATTGCTGAGCTCCTTCAGACGCAAGCAGCACTACAGAAAAAATCCCAGAGAAGCTGAAAATCAGCAGCTGAACCAAATGTATTTTATTAACAAAACACCATCCACAGAACTACCTAAAAGCCCAGAATTAACAAACTTAGCTAACAAAATATATCATAGAACAACTGACAAGAACAAAAACCCCAGCGCTCCCTTCCACAAAAAAACACACCCACCACACAGTAATAAATCAATCATTCCACACACATCATGCTACAAGACTACTACCAACCAATCAAAACCCAGGAAACCAAACTAGTCACAAAATCCAACCAAAAGAAAAGTACACTATTCCATTCATCAGTAACCACCGAAGCAGAAAATGATACAGAAAACACTCGAAAAGTAACAAAAATAAGAAATAAGGGCCCCTACTTGTATAAATCGCACACATGATGGGCGACTATGGAACATGGCACATATTAGCAATAGTGCAGAGTGAACTGTGATAATATTTTCCATATTCCACAGTCGCCCATCATGTATCCTATATATATATATATATATATATATATATATATAAAATACATGATGGGCAAGAGTGAGAGATGAGAAATATTCGCACTCCTGCAGAGTGAGCTCTGTATTCTCACTCGTGCCAAAGGCAGGAGTGAGAATATTTCTCATATTTCACGACATGCACATCATGTGTGCTATTTATACAAATGGGGTGAGAGCATGAAAGCGTCTTTAAAATATTGTTGTTACAGTGTTGTGGTTGTTTACTGTTGTGCTATGGATATTTTCTTTGCTTGCTTTGTATGAGGGGTGGAAGTTACCTGGAGTGTAGGGGTATGTCATAGAAACATAGACTTTGACGGCAGATAAGGACCACTGAGCTCACCTGTCATGAGGTTTTCTGCTTAGTTTATTTATTGATTGTGTTAACATGCTCTGCGAAAAACATAATGACTTTTATCAGTGCTGTGTGGTTTCATTCTCTGCGGAGTCATGATAAGGAGATTCAGGTTTATTTTGTGGAACGCCTTGTCAAGCAGAAATCATTTACAGTTTTATTTCAAAGTAAATATTTTCAAGTTGCCATTTAGTCAGGAAATCAACATTCAATAACGTGGGGAGAGATTGTATAGTTGGTAATTGTAGCCTCTGAGTGTTTCATTTTGCAGTCTGGGGTTTAGTCAGTATCTGAGTCAGATGTTAGTACTTTTTGTCTTTTTCTGGTTGTCTGTTGGTATTGGTGGCCTGTGGAGAGAAAAAAGAATGTTTAGTATGGTTGAAGTACGTAGTAATAAGTGAGAGTTTTTACTTTGGTATACTTGCCTTGTGTGATGTTAAAAGTTACATGTGCTGTATTAATGACTGGATTATTGAAGCAGGCTGGGAGTGTGTCCATGTAACAGACAGCAGGTGTTTCAGGTTTCATTTTCAGATTGTTGTGAGAGGCAGCTTTGGAAGTAGAAGGTTGTTTGTCATTGTTCACTTGGTTGCTAAGTAAGTCTGAGATTTTTCTTTGCTTCATATCATTTAATTGCGCAGAGCAACAAGGCTTTAGGGCTGGGCATAGCACCACTACAGCCCTCCTGGAATACATAGGCTTCATCCACAAATCTCTTGCTCTTGGCCATGTCATGGGGCTATCTATATTGACCTAACAAAGGCCTTTGACACAGTTAGCCATGCCATCCTAGTTGACCAACTCACTGCCATAGGCCTTGCCCCTGAGGTGGCTGCATGGTTCTGCAGCTACTTACACTTCCATTCACAGCAAGTCAGGATAGATACCTTTCTTTCTGGCACCAAGCCTGTGTGTTCACGTGTTCCACAGGGGTCAATACTGGGCCCCCTCCTCTTTAGCCGATTTCTGAATTGCCTCCCCCTAGCCAGTCAGTGCCATATCCTCCTCTAGGCGGATGATGTGGTTATCTTTTCTAATGGCTCTGACCCCACTGCTCTTGAACAACAGCTACAACATCACTTCACCAGCATTGAGTCATGGTTCAAAAATCATATATTGATAAAGAACTACAAAAAAATAAAAAACATGTTTTTCACCAGCCTTAAGAACAAGCACAAAAACTACCCACTATCAATATGTGATAGAGGTGGTGTTCCTCTTGAACGTGTTCATCACTTCAAATGTTTCTGAATCACTCTTGACAGCTCACTCTCCTACACCCTCCACATAGACATCACAGCTAAAGCCATCAACAAATGCTTAGGGCTACTTTATCGCCATAGGCAGAGCCTGACCCCTGAAGCCCTCAGTATAGCGGTCCACCGTTTAGTGGGTTCCCTAATGGACTACAGACTGCTGATATATGGCTCTGCCACAGATACTGCCCTCTGACATATAAAAACTGCTGTTACAATGCCTGCAGGCTCACCTTAGGGGCACACCAACTAACCCACACCTGCGATCTCTATGCAAAGGCTCACTTGCTAACGCTCTTTGGTCGCTTAACATATCAATCCTGCCCCCTGGCCAAAAAGATCTGTATAAGTCAGCTCCTGACCGGGGTCCAACAACTCCTAGTTCCCAGCACTAATCCCAGGCACACCCAAAATTCAGAACTGCATCCTTCCTGACTCCAAAATGTTGGACATCTCAAGGACAAAGGTCCTTTGCCTATTGGGCACCGTTGTGGTTTAGCTTTCTCCATAAGAACATTATTAGCCTGCCCACTCTGTGGACCTTCAAAAAGAACCTAAAGAACCATTTAATGCAGGACTCTCAATGTGTCTGCCATCGCTAGCACCTAGCAAAGGCATCTCCTACCATCTTCTCTTCTGCCAAAAAGAACTCTCTCTCTCTGACACCCTTCACTTGGGGCTCAGCCCCCCACCCCATCTCTCCAGCACTTCTATGCATTAACCTCAGATATCTCAGAGAGTCAGAATTAATGATATATTGTCTGATTTGGGTAGTGTGACAAGTGGTGTACCACAGGGGTCGGTCTTGGGACCAACATTGTTTAATCTCTTTATCAGTGATTTACAAACACGGCCAAATAACTTCATGGTTAAATTTGCAGACGATACTAAATTGGGGGGCAAGGTTAATGATCAAGAAAATATTTCTGCATTAAAGAAGGATTTGGAAAAATTAACACTTTGGAGAAATGAAAATCATATGCAGTTTAATCAAGACAAATGCTCAGTGGTGCATTTTGGTGTAAATAATCCAAAAATGATATATTACATAAACGGACTACCACTTCACTCATCAAATTGTGAAAAAGATTTAGGGATATATGTTAATAATAAACTTACATCAAATGATCACTGTATTAGAACCGCTTGCATGACCAACAGACCTTTGAGGCAAATAAAATGCACTTTTGTTAATCACACTAAAAAATGCCTTATTCCATTGTATAGAGCATACATTAGACCATATCTAGACTATGGCTCCCCTTTCTGGAATCCAAACCAAAAAAAAAGACATAGGAATTCTTGAACAGGTTCAAAGGAGAGTAACTAGAATGATTCCAAGATTAATAAACTTGGATTATCAGAACAGATTAAAAGCTACTGGTCTCTTCTCTCTTCAAACTAGAAGATTAAGAGGTGATAAGATTATGGTTTTTAATTTAATAAATTCACCAGATCTAATGGAAAAATGTGGTCTAACACTCTCCAAAAGGAAACATGTTCCGAGACTGCATAATAAACAGTTTGAAGTAAAAACTTATAAAACCAGTAAAAGGGGAAACTTTTTTCCAATAAGAGCATCCATTGCATGGAACACCTTGCCACAAGAATTGGTAGAGGCAACTAGTGCCACTGTCTTTAAAAACAAATTAGATGTTTGGTTGAGGGATAATAGATAAATAATGTCCCACATAGTATGGGGAACAGTCTCGATGGGCTCTAGCCTTCTTCTGTTCTTTCATACCAAGTAATACCAAGTAAGTAAGTAACCTCCTCGTGTTGCTGACAACTAACAGTCTCCCTGTTGGCACAGTTATTTAGTCTGCTCCTGTATGTATCTGACTGTGTTTACTTATTCCAGTTTTAGTTTTCACGGTATTTTTTGCATTCCTTTGTTTAAAGACCAAATGTACCTAAATGTTCTCATTCTAATTCTATTGCCTTGTTTGTCTCAATCCTCTGTATAGTTACCTGCTTGTTCTAAATTTACTAATGTGGAACCTATGTAAAGAGCTCTGAGCTCAAATGGTTAGTCCGAGATCAGAAATATTTAAATAAATACATTTGGAGTATGTGTTGATAGATTCAACCTTCTTGTGTCCAGAAACTTGCATAATTTCTGTGGGGGCAATGATAGAATCCGTCAGATTTTGCACAAGGTGCTTCTGAATGGAATGGTTTATGAGTCTTCGATCTGTTTCTAGCCCTGCTTGCTGGATCATGGGTTTGACTATTTTACTGATGGTATTGATCCCCAAAGGTTGATTTTTGTACCAATATGGGAATTCTACTTAAATGGGGTAATGAACTGATAGAAATAGTGGTGTGTCTGTGGTGTTACATGTGTAAGGTCATTTGTCTCTGTATGTTAAGTATAATTTTATAGGACATCTTTTAGGATCTTTAGTTTCATAGGCTTGTGGTTTTATCAGCTTGGTGTCTTTGGGGTTTGACCCACTGCAGGTTTTTGTTTGTCCTTCAGAGGAGAATTCAGGGTACTGTATGTTTTGGATGCCTTTTTTTAAGAGTTGAATCTCCCCATTCTATGTTTTGAGCTTCAGAGTTCCCTCTAATTCTGAAGAATAAGTTTACAATTAACCACATGGAATTGATGAGCCCTTGTGGGTCGTCAGACCTGGTAGTTTCATGTCATATAATTTTTCTAGTATTTCATCTGTGATGTCATCTGTAGCATGTGGCTCGTATCCCATTCCTTTTTATTTATTTATTTATTTTACCTTCTCTTTATTCTCCCCCTCCTCGCAGCTCTCCCCTCTTCGAGAGACACCTACGGCCTTATCAGCCCTTGCTCACTTACCTGGTGACCAGTGCAGTCTGTCCCCCATGGAGCTGTGGTTGTACCCCCCAGACTGGTATGGGGTGGAAGCCCTTACACCCCGATCCATCTCTTGTATTTTGTCGGAACGCTGTCTCCGGGCAGGTAGGGGACTTGAAGGTCGGGGCCTGGTGCTCCGTCTACTGGGAGGCTGTGAGGTTATTATCCTGATGTTCTCTCAGTGTGCCAAGTCCCCAGACATCAAGGTGCTGAAGCGCCGAAGTCTGGCATGTCACCCCTCTGTTGAGCGTCAGGCTTGCTGTACCTTGGGTCTCCACCCGGGGCCAGACAAGAGCCGAGCTCTGGTTCCCCCCTCCCCCCAGAGAGAATGAGCAGTCCTTGGGATGCTAATGTCCTACCATCCCCGGCCGGCCCTCCAGCTCCCGGGCTCATTCCTGAAACCAGGTGGCTGGCATCACAAGTGGAAATCCAACTGCTGCACCGGCAGGCCGCTCCTTTTTTTTTTTTTTTATGTTTTTGTTTAGATAACATGACCTGCCGTATTTTCTCAAATTTCAGGGAGTGTTGAGAGAGATTCTGGGTATCGGTTTTCTTTTAGATCTCTCTATATACTCTGGTAATGGGAGCAAATGGAGAGGAGTTCATAATCAGTGCCATCCTTTTTTTGTGCCGTTGTAAAATACTGGCATAACAGGCTGTCCAGTTCTTCTGGTTTGATTTTAGTAATGGGAGTTGTGATCTCCAAGTCTTGTAGTAGAAAATTTTGTAGCTGTTTCACATCCATTTCTGTTTTGTTTTTTATTGTGTTGCGATTTTCAGTACTATCAATGTATTTCTTGATGTAGTCTGGATCTAGAAAATATGAATTCTTGTGCAGCATTTGTTGTTCTTGTGTTTCTGGTATAACATGTTCTTCTGTAGGGTCAAGCAGGGGCTGCATGTCCCATTCAAACTGCGTACTTAAGTCTATAATTTCATTCTGGACTGAGGTCTTTCTCATATATTTTTCCATACTTGTTTGTTTCATTTTTCAGGCTTTTGGTTCTGTTTGAGGAATTAAGTTTTTTTGGTTATAATTTCGCTCCATCTTAGAATATGAATGTGATAGGAAGCCTTTTATTTCTACAGGGATAGCAGAGTCGGTTTGCCAGAGAATTTATATTCAGGTTCTGAATAGTAGCAGAAGAACGCAGAGGGGTTTGAAATTGTGTTAATGAGGTACAGGTGACTTTTATTGATGTAATGTTTATTTATTGGTTGTTAAGAGTTTTATTGTGAGGTTAAGTAGATGACATAAGTGGAGTGTGGATAAATGGAATATATCTCACTCCACTGACATCATGAACATTTATCTCACTACAGTGAAAATATGTGTATTTATTGCACTGGAATAACTCTCATCCCCACTGTATATGTATGTATGCATGTATCTCTCTCTCTCTCTCTCTCTATATATATATATATATATATATATATATATATATTTAGACAAAAAACTCCATTTAATGCATCAGTGAGGTTGCTCCACAGCGATAAAAGTGAGGACATTTGGTGTTGGGGTTGAAAACTCCTTGGACCCCCAACCCCACCCCAACTGACACTGGGGTGTGCATTGGGGTCGTCGGCCCTAACTCTCACCCCATCACATGTGCAAAGAAGCAGAGTATGGGAGAATGGGGTGAGAGTTATGACTGAAGACTCCTAATGCGCACCCCAATGGTGGTTGGGGTGGGGTGGGGGGTCCAAGGGGGGGTTTCAACCCTAACACCGAATTTCCTCACTTTTGTCGCTGTGGAACAACCCTAACTGATGCATTAAATGGAGTTTTTTGCCTCTAATTTCCCTTCTTTTTTGAGAATGAAATCGAGAAATAGTGAATGTGATGCGGCGGCGAGAGCTCCCACCATGTGATGTCTTGTGACATAGTATCAGGGACAGCAATGCAAACATAAGCACTAACAGTGGTGCTGTAGTGGCATAAAGCATGAATGAGAACAGAAAGGGTATGCAGGTGGGCGTGACGGGAACAGTCCGCCATGTGATGTCTTGTCACATAGTAACATGGTGCCCACTAACACAAATGGTAATGGGCATGGTGACACAAAGAAAAACAGAAAGAGAAACAGTACTGTAGACAGAAATGGTAAAAAATAATGGAAACGCAAGCGCAAATGAAAACGCAAAGGATAAAGCACATGGTGGTGTAGACAAGAATGGCAAGTGAACCGGGTACAGAACCGCAAGAGGAAAGGGCAACGGTAACAGTAATGGAAGCACACAGGCTGGTTTTCCGCAAAAGCTTCATAGAGAAAGACAGTGAGTACAAAGAATTTATGCATAATAATGGGTCTCGGAGCAGAAAATGAGGAGTTGGAATACTAAATTGCTTTTATCTCAGGAACTGTACGATGTAGAAAAAAATTTAAAAGTCATATGATTTATGACTTTCCTGGCTAGTTTATGTTTGACCCTGTTAGGAGGCTAGAATTTTCTGATGAAAGTCCGTGTCTCGTGCCGTTACGAGATATTGGGCCCTGAAAAGCGCGGCGAATGCCGTAATGTTATCCCACGGGAAAAAAAGAGAAGTTCGGAGTGCCATAACTTTGGCTCCCTGTAATATTTTTTCACCAAACCATGAAAAGGCACATCTGTGGGATGTTGGCTGTTTTCTGTCCAAATTTCAGGTCAAAAGACCAAACCGTTATTTTGCAGCAGGGCGCCAAACGATTGTTGCAGTGCGTTGAACGCCGTAATGTTATCCTATGGGAAAAAGCATCAAATTTGGAGTGCCATAACTTTGCTGCCATGTAATATTTTTTCAATAAAACACTGAAAGACACATCTGTGAGATGTCGGCTACATTTCCTCCAAATTTCAGCTCAAAACACCAAACCGTTCTTTTGCAGCAGGATGTCAAAGAATTGCTGTCATTTTCCCACCGCCCAGAAAAGTACTGTTGCAATTTGCAAAAGCTTTCTCAAATTCATTTGACAGTGTCGCAAGTGAGAAAGTACTTTGCGAAAGTACTTTTTCCAGAAATGTGAAAAACATATTTCTGGGGTGTTTTACCCCAAAATAAAGACATGGTTAGCATCCTCAGGGTCCGACTAGGTGAATACAAAAAGAATTAGGTTGCTAGAGGGTCCCAAATTTAAATGCCAAGCATTTTTCTGATCACCAACTGAAAACAAAATGGCAGATTTGTGACAGTAAAAGGGACATTCATGAAAGTAAAAACTGCATTTGAGACACTGTCGAACTTTTCATTAACTTTTCCAATTGACTTATAATGAGAACTTGTTTTTTGAATAACTTTTGAACCATTTAATATTTTTTCACGAAATCTTTGAAAGGCACATCGGGGGCCCCAGCTGCACATTCCCTGAAGATTTCAGACTGGTCGTGCAAACCATGCGACCTGTAGGCGCAACCGTAGAATTCCAAAAAAAGTGTAAACGCACGCGCAGATCATGCTTAATAACTCCACAATAGTATATCTGACTGGTACAAAACTTAGCAGATTGCAAGGCTTATGGATCTTGATCATGTATTCCAAATTTCAGGCAAATCTGTCAAACAGGTGCAAAGTTATTAAGGTACAAAATTTTGAGTTTAACATAGAAATGTCTCCTCAACCCTAAATATGGTAGCACTACCATGCTACCATAATTAATATATCTATATATATAGATATATGATAGATATATATATATATATATATATATATATATATATATATATATATATATATATATACATATAAATAGATATATATATATATATACTATATATATGTGTGTATATATATATATATATATATATATATATATATTAGAGCAAAAAACTCCATTTAAAGCATTAGTTAGGGTTGTTCCACACAGCGACAAAAGTGAGAAATAAGCTGCTTAGGGTTGAAAACCCCTTGCCGGATCCCCATACCCCAACCCCGGCATTGGGAGTGCGCATTGGGATCGTCAGCCCCTAACTCTCACTATGACATGTGTAAAAGCAGCAGAAGTATAGGAGAATGGGGTGAGAGTTGGGACCCGATCCCAATGCACCCCAATGCCGGTGGAAAGAGGCTGAGGGGTCAAAAGGGTTTTCAACAACATACTCACTGTCGCTGATAGTAACAACTGCTTCGTCATCAGGTTTTCCCTCTATTCCTTCTTTGAGAATGATAGCGAGAAATAGTAGAGATAATCGCAGCTTTGGGGCTGGCGGCTCCGCTGCATAATCGTTCGTGAGAGCACGGGACCAACAGTGGCGCACATGGTAACACAAACACGAATGAGAACAGAAGGAGTAGCACATGGTGAGCGTGAGCGGGAATAGTCTGCCACGTGATGTGTTGTCACATAAGTAACATAGTGCCTACAAACAGAAATGTTAATGGGCATGGTGATGAAAATTCAAACAGATAAGATAAACAGTACAACAGACAGAAATGGCAAAAATTACAGAAAGCATAAAGCATAGGTAAAGCATGAGGATAAGCACATGGTGAGCGAGCGTCAATGGTAAGTGAAAGCAGTGCGAGATCCATAAGCGGAAAGGGTAACAGTAACGAAAGTAATGTAAAGCGCTGGCTGGTTTTCCCAAAACCTGCATTGAGAAAGAACAGTGAATTACAAATAATGTATGCAAAATAATGAGTATCAGCGCAGAAAATAGAGATCTTGGAATACTAAATACATTATATCTCAGGAACAAGTAAGACATAAAAAAAGAATTTAAAAGTCATATTATTTACAACTGTTCTGGCTAATTTGGATCTTAGCCCCATCATGGGGCCCTGAAGTTTTCGACGAAAGTCCATTATCTCACACCGTTTCGAATCACGGGCCCTGAAAGGTGCTGTGACATGCCCGTAATGTTATCCTATGGGAAAAAAAGAAAAGTTTGGAGCACCATAACTGCCTCCTGTAATATTTTCACCAAACTACTGAAAGGCACATCTGTGGGCTGTTGGCTGTCTTCCTCAAATTTCAGGAAAAAGACCAAACCATTATTTTGCATGGGGCTCCAAATGATTTCCTGTTAAGTGTCGGGCGCGTAATGTTATCCTATGGGAAAACTGTCCAATTTTGGAGTGACGTAACACGCCATGTGATATTTTCACCAAACCACTGAAAGGCACATCTGTACTGCTGATGGCTGTCTTCCCTCAAATTTCAGGAAAAAGACCAAACCGTTATTTTGCAGCAGGGTGCCAAAGGATTCCTGTAATGCTTGAGGCGCCGTAATGTTATCCTATGGGAAAAACTGTCAACTTTGGAGTGCCATAACTTTGCACCATGTAATATTTTTTAAATACAATACTGAAAGGCATCTGTGAGATATTGACTGCGTTCCCCTCAAATTTCAGCCCAAAACTCCCAACGGTTATTTTGCAGTGCAGTGCCAAAGGGTACTGTCATTTTCCCACAGACTAGAAAATTACTGTAGCTTAATTTCATAGCTTTATAGAATTTGACCACACTTTCGTAGACACTGCAGTAATTGCTTGAGAAATACTTTTTCAAGAAATTTGAAAAACATATTTCTGAAGGGTGTTTACTACAAAAATAAAGACATAGCAAAGCATCCTGAGGGCCCGACTAAGCGAATACAAAAAAATTAGGTTGCTAAGGGTCCCAAATTTAAATATCAACCATTTTCTGATCACCAACTGAGAAACAAAATGGCCGATTTGAGAAAGTAACAGGCCCATTTGCGAAAGTAAAAATACATTCACGAAAGTGTTGAACTTTTGTGAACTTTTCCCTTTGACTTATAATACGGAAACTGTTTTGAATAACTTTTGAACCGTTTAATATTTTTCACCAAATCTTGAAAGAGCACATCCGGGGACTCTGGCCATACGTTCCCTGAAGATTTTGGGCTGGTCGATGCAAACCATTATGACCTGTAGGCACGACCGTAGAATTCCAGAAAAGCGTAAATGTCGCACAGATCACGCTTAATAACTCCACAACCATATATCTGATCAGTACGAAACTTGGCAGATCCCAAAGGCCTATGGGTCTTGATCATACATTCAAATTTGAAGCAAATCCATCAAACAGTTACAAAGTTATTAAGGATTGCAAAATTTTGGGTTTAACATGGAAATGGCTCCTGAACCCTAACTATAGTAGCACTACCGCATGACCACTATAATATATATATATATATCACATATATACTGTGTGTATATATATATATATATATATATATATATATATTATGGTATGCGGTAGTGATACCATAGTAGGGATGAGGAGCCATTTCTATATTAAACTCCCAAACTTTGCACCTTAATAACACTGATTCATTAACTGAATTTAGCTGAAATTTCAGAATATGATCAAGAACCATGGTCTTAACATCTACCAAGTTTTGTACCAGTTAGAATCACAGCTGTGGGTTATTTATATATATACACATATATATGTGTGTGTATATATATATATATATATATATATATATTATGGTAGCACGGTAGTGCTACCATAGTTAGGGTTGAGGAGCCATTTCTATGTTAAACCCCAAACTTTGCACCTTAATAACTTTGCAACTGTTTAACAGATTTGGTTGAAATTTGGAATACTTGATCAAGAACCATAGTCCTTGGCATCTACCAAGTTTTGTACCAGTTGACACACAGCTGGAGTTATTACATGATTTGCACGCACGCTTACGCTTTTTCTGAATTCCCACGGTCATGACAGGTCACACAGTTTGACGACCAGCCCAAAATCTTCAGGGAATGTGCAGCCAGGGTCCCCGATGTGTGTTTGAAGATTTGGTGAAAAATATTAAACGGTTCAAAAGTTATTCAAAAACAATTTCCCATTATAAGTCAATGGGAAAGTTAACAAAAAGTTCAACACTTTTGCAAATGCATTTTTACTTCTCGCAAATGGCCTGTTACTTTGCAAATCGGCCATTTTGTTTTCAGTTGGTGATCATAAAATGTTTGGTATTTAAATTTGGGACCGCAGCAACCTAATTCTTTTGTATTCACCTAGTCGGACCCTGAGGATGCTAGCCATGTCTTTATTTTGGTAAAACACCCCAGAAATATGTTTTTCAGATTTCTGGAAAAGTACTTTCGCAGTACTTTCATGCTCACGAAGTAGTGTCACAAATGTTTGCGAAAGTTGAATTGCAACAGTAATTTTCTAGTCTGTGCGAAATTAGCAATTTCTAGCACTGCACTGCAAAAGAACGGCTGGGAGTTTTGGGCTGAAATTTGAGGAACGCAGCCTAACATCTCACAGATGTGCTTTTCAGTGTTGTATTGAAAAATGTTACATGGAAGCAAAGTTACAGCACTCCAAAGTTGACAGTTTTTCCCATAGGATAACATTACGGTGCCCCATGCATTACAGGAATCGCTTGGCACCCTGCTGCAAAATAACGGTTTGGTCTTTTTCCTGAAATTTGAGGAAGACAGCCAACAGCCCACAGATGTGCATTTCAGTAGTTTGGTGAAAAGATATTTCAGGAGGCAAAGTTATGGTGCTCAACATCTCTTTTTTCCCATAGGATAACATTATTCTGACGTTAAGCGTGCTTTCAGGGCCGAATCTCAAACAGTGAGATATGGACTTTGTCAGAAAATTTTTAGCCCCTTTTAGGGGCTAAGTGTAAAACTAGCCAGAACAGTCATAAATCATACGACTTTTAAATTTTTTCTATGTCGTACGGTTCCTGAGATATAACCTATTTAGTATTCCAAGTCCTTATTTTCCGTCCGATACCCATTATTATGCATACATTCTTTGTACTTACTGTTTTTCTATTCAGCTTTTTGGAAAACCAGCCTGTGTGCTTACATTACTGTTACCATTGCCCTTCCGCTATGGATCCATGCCGGTTTCACTTACTGCTGACATCTACGCCACCGCTACAAGGCCATCCTTTGTGTTTTCATTTGCGCTGCCTTTCTGTTATTTTTTGCCATTTGTGTCTACCATACTGTTTCTCTTTCTGTTTCACTTTGCTTCTCCATGCCCATTGACATTTCCGTTTGCAGGCACCATGTTACTATGTGACAAGACATCCGTGGCACACTATTCCCATCTATGCCACCGTAGTTCCCTTTCTGTTCTCATTCACGCTTGCGTTACCTTGTCTTGCCACTGTTGGTGCTTCTGTTTGCGTTGCTGTTCCTGTTACTATGCTACAAGACATCATGTGGTGGAGTGCGGGCCCTTAGGCCCTGCTGGCCCGCTGCTGCATTCATGCTGGGAGCATGGGGCCCTATGTGCATTATCCTTTGCATTTTCATTTGCGCTTTGCGTTTCTGTTATTGTTTGCCATTTGTGTCTACAGTACTGTTTCTCTTTCTGTTTCACTTTGCGTCACCATGCCCATTGACATTTCTGTTTGCAGGCACCATGTTACTATGTGACAACACATCACGTGGCAGACTGTTTCCGTCTATGCCACTGTGTGCATTACCCTTTCTGTTGTCATTTCGCTGCGTTACCATGTCTGCGCCACTGTTAGCGCTTCTGTTTGCATTGCTCTTCCTGTTACTATGCCACAAGACATCATGTGGTGGAGCGTGAGCCCTTCTCATTATCATTCTCAAAAGAAGGAAATTAGAGGCAAAAACTCCATTTAATGCATTAGTTAGGGTTGTTCCACAGTGACAAAAGTGAGAATTCGCTGTTAGGGTTGAAAACCCTAACTCCGAATTCACCCCCAGCACCACACACACACACACACACACACACACACATGCAAGTATGGGGAGGACCAAGTCAACACAACCAATGACAGACATCCAGCAGCAGGTGACAGAAATAACAAACAATTGTCTAAATGTACTACGAGACATCCCCACCCTGACCAGGTACTGCATGCTCAGTGGAGATCAACAGCAAAACTGAGGCCATGTACACCAAACGTACACATCCCTGATTGCAGCTGCACAACGTATCACACTTAGTAGTTGCATGGCCTTACCTACCGATGCCCACACCACACCAACTGGTACTGTGCCATTAGTCAATATAAATGCTGAAGGTGCATGATGACAGTTGTAGAAAGGTTTTAACACTAGTGAGTATACATTAATTAAGAGAAGTACATAAATTAACTACAAGACACTAGCATGCTCAAGATAAAAGTAGTGTTACATTTAGTATGTGATTTACATAGTAGTACATTTACTGCAATGGTTTACTCAAGATAGAGGCTGATGTAAGCGTATGGAAAAGCATTGCCTGTTCAACGCTGTGAAATTGACTGCCAGTATCAGATGCATTCTTACTGATGAAGGTGTACTGCTGATGTACATACATAGACCTTCAGTGTGTTTCAATACTAAAGATGCAGTAAGTATTCTTTGTAAGAAACAGTGTAATTACATGGATCAGGCCAAGCAACTTCTAAATATCATGGCACTACTGAGCCAACAATGACGATACCTGCATCGGAGATGTATGTAGGATAGATTTTCCTGTAGGCACTTACTGAGTATAGTTGTACCCGATAAAGACAATCTCATTGCATCTGTGATGACTAACTTATTCAAATAGTAATACATTTACTATTGTTTCAAAGAATGATCTATCCCACTTATGGACACAGTGTAATTTTTTTTAACAGTTGTTTCATACTCAGGCTGTATGCCTAGTGTTTGGGTTTGCCACACTTCTGTCACTGATGCTATCAAAGTGATAACTATGTTAATTGTGCTACAACAGGAATCAAGTAGGTATGGTGTAGATATAAACAGAGTGTCTTTTAGTATTGATTTAACTCACAATGGGGTAAGTGTACTAGGACAGCAGGGGTTATTCTCATCACTGACTCTGTCAGTTATAATCACACTAAGGATTCGATGACTGTAATGATCAAGTTACACTGTTCATCTTCATGAGTTCATATTCACAGCCATTCTGCAGTAACTAGACAGTGTATGGTGTAACTGGGTGGGACACTGTGTTAGCAAAGCTGCTGCAGTGCCTAGCAGAGGAGAGTATCTACTCATAAAGACAATTAAGCAATAAAGGCATGACCAACAGTTATGTTAAATGGTCTGTTAATCACCCTGTAGGGGTTTAATGTTGAATGAGGCATAGTCGAGTGCCACATGTCACTAGACAGTGATAAACTGACCATTAACATAACACCTGGGAGTGGCTTATTGCTATCATAATAAAACTGTTTTTAAACAACATTAAACCATGTTCATCATATGGTTAGGCTCTACATGTATGTTATAAAAAACTAAACATAAGGCTGTTACAATGTTTACAGTCAATTAGAAAGCTGCATTTCTCAAACCCTTGTTATAATCAGAGATATTATACCTGTATAACTCCTTGGTTTTGCTGAACTCTATTGCTCAGGTGGCCCACCACATGTGGTGTGGTCTGTGTGGGGCATCGGTAGGTAAGGCCATGCAACTACTAAGTGTGGTACGTGTGTGCAGCTGCAATCAGGGATGTGTATGTTTGGTGTACATGGCCTCAGTTTTGCTGTTGATCTCCACTGAGCATGCAGTACCTGGTCAGGTGGGTGGGGATGTCTCGTGGTACATTTAGACAATTGTTTGTTATTTCTGTCACCTGCTGCTGGATGTCTGTCATTGGTTGTGTTGACTTGGTCCTCCCCATACTTGCATGTGTGTGTGTGTGTGTCTGTGTGTGTGTGTGTGTGTGTGTGGTGCTGGGGGGTGGGTCGAGGTTAGGGTCTTCAACCCTAACAGCGAATTTCCTCACTTTTGTCGCTGTGGAACAACCTAACTAATGCATTAAACAGAGTTTTTGCCTCTAATATATAGATATAGATATACACAGACACACACACATATACTAGTTGCCTCCACTTATTATGGATGCAGCCACATGTCAGACAAAATGAATAACCCAAACTGCACATATAGAGCCCGTGATAAAAAATGCTTTGAATAGTGTATTAATGAGGCCTTCTAGTTTGGACAGGCCCAGTCAGATCAGATGTCCTGGTGAAGTGTTAATGGTTTGGTGAAGTCCTTCAGGCAGCTGGTAACAGCCTTCCTGTGCTCCATTTTCCTTGTCTTGTGGAGTAGCAGTGGTGGGGATCCGAGAATAAGAAATGCACCAGTAGAGTATCTTCTAGGAGCCGAACAGTAGGAACATACTCTGAGTAATTGTTACATTTTCAGAGTATGTGACAACATAGTGAGCTAAGAAAAGATAGTGAGAGCTGCTGTTTAAGTTGAGGAGCAGCAGTGAGCGTAGATGAGATTTGGAAATGCATCAGTGGAGACAATCCCAAGAAAGCAAGTTGAACTGTAGTGAGAGCTATGGTGAAAAGTCAACAATCAGCACCAACTGTGCAAAGTGAGCTGGAGGATCAGCAGCAGTTAGGGCTGTATAAAATTAGAAAATTCAGATTTTGTGGAATTTTCATGAAATTCCACAAATTTCATGAAAAGTTCAAAATGTTTTAATCGGTCATAACTCAGTCCATGTTATAGCATCTCATAGCTAGAGATCTGAAATGTAGCATGCATATTGCTTGGAAAATTATTTAAAAGGATGTCAGGTGTTATGGCATTTGATGAGGAGGTGAAGTTATCGGGTTCAAAATTTGACAATTTATAATTCACATGAACATTTCTGTCAATATTTCTGTGCTTACAACATAGCCACCTTTGGAGCTAGATAAATGAAAATGTATATGCATACTTTCAGGAAGAGTCTTAGAAACTGCTAGAGCAGTAGTTGATTGTGTAACTTTTATGTTACAGGAGTTCTAAATTTCACAATTTAATTATTTGTTAAAGTGTGTGAAGATTTCTCAAAATATGTGGTGTTTATAGTTCCACTGCTATTCAAGGTATACACTCAATATCTGGCA
This sequence comes from Neoceratodus forsteri, assembly GCA_016271365.2. NCBI lineage: Eukaryota > Metazoa > Chordata > Ceratodontiformes > Ceratodontidae > Neoceratodus > Neoceratodus forsteri. The sequence goes on from CM028134.1 coordinate 955,042,106, forward strand.
TGCATATTAAAGTAAACATGTTCTGGAATATAATTAAGCTCAATAAATGTGGTTTAGAAGGTTACAATTAATTGTTGAGAGTTTAGAACATACTAATTGGCATATTTGCTCAAAAGTCGTAGACGTGTTAGGTAATGCCAATAGAAATTCCACTTGTGGAATATAATCTATAAAGCACTTATCACCACTGAATTACCTTCACTGTACCAGCATCATGACCCTGCAATGCCCCTCCAACACTCTGTGACAGTGATGCCCAGCATCACCCACCATCATGACTAAAGATATCCAGATACTTCTGTCACAGTGGCCTAAGCCACAACTAGTCATAATTCTTGACATCACTTGGTGCCACTGTTTTCAAAGTAGTAAAATATACACTGTTATTTACAGGTTGTTAATGAGTCAACTGTGAGCCGACACCCAAGCGCAGCAACAAGGCACACCGACATCCCAAGTTCAGGAATGGACTTCGGGAGTCAGAGGACTGACTGGGGAGAAGGACTGAGCATCCCAGGAACTGCCTTCCATCTCTGGGAGGGGGAGTGTCTTGTGAAATGCAGACCTGTGGTGGAGGCTGGGGGTACTGTCGTGGTCAGTATCTCATGTCATGAGGGGCAGGGTACACACTGATATCATTGCACATTCCACCCCCAGGAAAAACCTTCTGTAAAAATGATGGCCTGCTAATGACGGTCCCTGTCTCCCTGTTGCTTCCACAGCAGTCAAGGTCCACGGAGGGTCTTTCTCCTGGGTTCCCACCCTGGGGGCAAACAGGGTAATTGCCCAAAGTTCCTTAGTGAGGGGTACCTGCCTGCTATCTGCACCCAGGGGTAAGCCTGGGGATGGGGAGGGCAAGTGGGTCAGGAGACCAGACCCTCAAGTACGGGGAATTGGAGAGAGCCAAAAGGAAAAAAAGTAGTAAAGAAGTAAGCAGGTGGTATTGTGCAAACAATGCTGCATGTGCATGTGCTACCACGATCATTAAGTCAATGAGCTCTAGTGGTTAGCTGTTACTTTGAAAGAAGACATGCTAGTGCCAAGTGATGTTCCTGACTATTCTTTATAGTTTGTCACTCAAGATAGTGACATGACACTTAGCACCACTATACATTTACTATGGAGCGTCCTATGAATACTACCTTCTTGCCCTTTACCCAGCCTTTACTTTCTTCTACAATGGCAACTAAAGTGTACGACTGGGCAAAATATGGATATGGCTTTGACAAAAGTATCACAGCACTCCAGAATTTCATAATAGCTCATCATCTCCATCTTTAATTACTGATGTTATTTTACTTTGAGTACTGATGTTATTTTGGAATGATTGGCTGCTTATAACTTGGTCAGCCTTGGAACAAGCACATAGACTTGACACACGCTGACTTTTTTCCATATTGGTTTTGCTCCCAGCCAGCAGATCATTTCTTAGAGATATACCCTGTTCACAGGATATGCATAGCTTCCAAAAGTACAGTATCACAGCATTCCATAATTTCAAAACAGCTCATCAAATTCAACTTAATTACTGATATAATGGAATCTTTTTTTTTTTTAGTTGTGTTTAACCAGGATTAGAACACTAAGCTGAAAGCTTTTTATGGGTGTGACCTGGGAGCACAGGAAGTTAAGTGACTTGCTCAGGGTCACACAGTATGTAAGTAGAAGCTGTGGGATTCAAACCCAGGTCTGGTCTGCTGGATAGCACCAGATTTGCAGCTCAGAGCCTTAAACCACTGCACTATACTGCCTCTTTGGTTGCTTATAACCTGGCCAGCCTTTGAGCAAAGATTAGAGAGCTGACACACACAGCCTCTTTTTTCAGTATTGTTTTTCTCCTGCCCAGCAGCTCATCTCTCAGAGATATACCCTGCTGATAAGGATATACCCTCATCAGGCTGAACACAGTCATCATTAAGTTGGCTACCAGATTTTTCTCCCCACATTTCTTCATTCCACCTCCCCTGGTAGGGGTAGTACTCTTGTCAGTCTTGCACAGCCACAGCTTCCTCTGTGACAAGTTCAAGCCCTGGCCCAGCTGCAAAGGTCGTTATATTGAAGGAAATCACTGCCAACCCTCCCACACTGAGATGCAATGCCTAGCGTCTGATGTGACTTTCTGGGCTTGCTTTCTAATCCCAGGTCACCATCATGGCAGCATGATGCTCTGATGCTGGGCTATAAGGTGGCCTCAAGCGTATATTTAGGGTAAATGAACCTAGCAAAATTGATGATATTCAGTTCTCTTGTTTTAAAGTTACAGGGCTGACAATTCTGCAGATTACATAATTGCAAAATGAAATTTTAAAATTTCTGATTGTTAGATACTAATAATACAGAAACCTTTAAAGACAGAAATCTGTAACTTGGAACAGTTCTGTACGGATCTTGGTAAAGCCATCATACCAAAATGCAGTGTATTTGGCCTAATACATGTAAACATAGAAGGAAATCATTTTGGTGAAATTTCATGAAATATTTGGATATTTCATAAAATTACATGGACACCAAATCTGAATTTTTCCAGAATTTCTTTGGCAGAGGATGAATTTTCACCAACCCTAGAGCAGTCAGCAGGTGTCTTACTACACCTTCCCACTGCTAAAGTTTTGTTTCTCTGGATAGTAGGCATAATGGAACCAGTGACACAGTCCCAGGGACCCTGCTACTGTCCCTGGGACCACAGGCTCTCAGCCCAGTCACAGTCAGAGAGGTTGGACTGCTGTTCTCTCTCTCTCTCTCTCTGGATCCAGCTGCCCTGCCTTGTAATGAACTTCTCCCAGTGTACCTGTTGGGTGCTGCTGGTCTTGGATCTTCTTCAGGCAAGTTCTTGCTGTCTCCACACCTTCCAACTGCTCAAGTTGTTTTTTTTCTCTGGAGAGTAGGCATGAGGGGACCAGTGCCACACAATCCCAGGGACCCTGCTACTGTCCCTGAGACCACAGGCTCTTTTCAGCCCAGTCACAGCCAGAGAGGGTGGACTGCTGTTCTTCCTTCTCTCTAGACTTAACTCCTCTGCCCTTGTGCCAAGGTAGGATGACACTGTGTAACACTATGTATTTTGTGCTACTAAAGGAGGTTACTCCAGACACTGCCTATGATGCACAGAAGTCCTTTATAAGAAACATTTTATGTTTGCTTGCATATGCGCAAGAAACATTTTGGCACTGCTTAGGAGAGAAGCAGGGTTTTGAAGGTGCAGCACTGTGGGGTACAATGGCCCTAGTGCCTTGTGAGGCTTGGCCTGCTTTCACTAATGCGGTGTCATGCTGCTGCTGGGTACTTAGTTCAGCCAGCATACCACCACCTTGAAATGTTTTGCCGCTGCAGTAGGGGCTGCCTCATTATTGCAGCATCAGCCATTCTGCTGCAATGAGGGAGTGACCCATCATTGCAGGGTGGTACCTTGCCCTCTGCATGCCCCTGACCCAGTTCATTTGATGACAGGGACTGTCCCCACCCCAAGTTTCTGTTTTATGCTGAGGGGTGCCCAATCCCCCTCAGCATCATGTGCCCCTCAATGGTCTTTCTTTATGGATAGGGCACCCAATCCCCTTAGCTTCAGTCCTTCCTTTCCAGCTCAGTTTGCAGTAAGGAGGCCCTTGTTGGCATAATGCCCCCAATTTGTTGTCTGCCAAGGGGTGCCAGCCCCTCGCTCTTGCCCCACACTCGATATGTGCCAACAGAGTGTGCCCAATCCCCATTGGCTATAGCCCCTCCAAAACATCAGGTGGCATGCTGGGATCCCAACCCAGCATGCCAAATTTCCCTGAAAAAAAAAGCAGTCCCTGATGTTTATTTTTTTAACCCTGTAAACAGAAAACGGTCCTCATTGAGTCTGTGACCCCTCCCCAACCCGTGCCCACCCTCTGCTCACCCTGCCTCCCCACACCCCTCACCCCATACTTACCTCTGGAGCCTAGCACGATGATCTTTGGTGGACCAGGAACACATCTGCACTCTTCAAAGCCGACTGCGAACTGAAGAAATGCCGATAAGCTGTATAATGGCATAAATTGATTTTTTTCAGCTTCAGTGCATATCTCAGGCATTTTGGGGAATTTTGGCACAAATTTTTCAACATGGCGTTATTGGGACCCCGCCTCATGAATTCAGCCACTGTCATAGCATTATTCGGTCCAGAAAGATGATTTTGTGGTCACTACATGGAATCACTTTTTGGGACTGATTAATGAAATGACAGTGCCAGTGTTCATGAGGTGGGCTCTCAAAAGCCTATGTTGCAAATTTGTGGAAAATCCCAAAATGACTGTTTTGTAAGTGTGCCTTGTAATAGTTTCTATGCACGCCTGTTTCCTTCGCAATTTGTAATATTTTCACTTCAGATTTTCATCTTTGACATTTTTCCACACCTCCTTATGAACAGTACAGCTGTCATTTTCACATCCTGACTGAAATGTGTTTTGCTCTTATGGCACAGAATAGCACAGTCACTGTGGAAAATCAGTGTTTGGGACACATTAAGAAAATCACCGTGACACTGTTCATGAGCAGAGGCCCTAAAATGCCTATGTTAAAAATTTGGTGACAAAGTCAGTAAAATGACTGTTACAAGTGTGTGCTACACTGTTTCCATGTATGCTTGGAAATGTGCACATTTGTAATATTTTCACTTCAGATTTTCAACATTGGCATTTGCCACACCTCCTTCTGAACAGTTCAGGTGTCATTTTTCATATCCTGCTCGAAATATGCATTTGCACATCTCGCACAATGGTGTAGTTGCTGTGGGAAATTAATGTTTCAGACAGATTAAGAAAATCATAGTGACTGTTCATGAGCAGAGGTCACAAAATGCCTGTGTTGAAAATTTGGTGAAATAATTCCACTAAATGACTGAGGTACAAGCATGTGTTGCAGTTTCCATGTACGCCGAACTTCAAGCATTTTTAATGTTTCACTACAGATTTTCAACATTGCCATCTCTTCATATCTCCTATGAATGGTACAGCTGTCATTCTTCACTTCCTGCCTGATCTGTGTTTTGTACATCTGGTGCAGAATGGCATGGTCGCTATGGGAACTCAAAGTTCGGGACACATTAACATAATCACACTGCCACTGTTCATGAGAAGAGGGTCCCAAATGCTTTCATGAGGTGGGAGTCACAAAGAGGCCATGCTGAAATTTGTAGTGCAAATACCAACACATACCCAGGCGTTAGGGTTTCTACACAACGTCCCACCCTGTACAGACTGACAGGCATCACAGGTGTAATTTTGGATCACCGGTTGTAATGTTCATGCCATCCCACCCCACCTGAAGCCAGTGACAGGCATTGAGGTGTGCCTTGCACTCTTCAGCCCCAGACTTCACTCCATTCTCCTACTGCACCCATTTCAGTGTATGTCCTTATAAATGGGGTGACTGTGAAGCCAGACACCCACAGCACACCTCAACCTTTGTCCGTGTCTACTGGATAGGGTGAGGTGAAATGCCATGAGCATTATGGGCAATGACCCATAGGCACACCCCAATGCCTGTCCATCTCTGCATGGTGGAGATGGGATTGGCGTGAGTTCAATACTTCACTGCCACTCATATTGTGCATCTGTCTAACTCCTCCACATCCAATGCTAATATCAGCAAGCAAACATTCAGCATTGACAAATGCTTGTTATAGTTGGTGCAGATTGTTTCACCTCTCCCTCCTCTTCTCTCCTCGCTGCTACCCTCCTCACTTCTCTCCGCACCTCCATCCCCTGCTACTGCCTGTCTCTTTCTCCCACCCCACCTACCATTCTACCCTTCTCACCTCCCACCTACCATTCACCCCCTCCCTCCTCCTCCTGTCTCCCCTCCCTATCACCCTATCTCTTGTTGCTCCACCCCAGACTATCTAGAACTTATCTTTCTGTTCTTTCACTTATGACAATGTAAAATCCCTGACTGCATACCCCTTTTCCCCACCCTGCCCCTGTTATCCCCACCCTTGCACCACTTATGTCACCCCAGAATGGTTTTCATTTGTATCTGTGTCTTGCAATATATAGACTCATTATTAATTGTGCATTGTTACTTGCCACTGACTGTTTGCTACTTTGCTAGTCTATAACACATGTACTGTCTTTTGCTACTAAGTTAACCTCCTGACCTGTACTGTATCTTACCACTGTTTTGCTTGCACCCATTGCTGATGCAGAACCTTTGTAAAAGAACCCTTTGTTCAAAGGTATTTGTACTCCTAGTAATAAATAAATAAAATAAATAAAATAAAAAAACAGCCTCCTCCTCTCACCTTTCACCCCCACCTCCCATCCCCTCTTCTCAGACTCACTCATTTGTATGGCCACTGGCCCCTGTCCACCTCACTCTTTCATCCTTGTCCAACAACGGCACCTATCAACCAGCTTCCTACTGACTTTTCTACCAAGTATACTGTTTCACCAGGAACACTGTTAGAAACTACCTTGTGGTTGTTCTTCTGCAATGGATTGACTGACCTATTCTTGTACTTGTTATCTGTATGTTATGACTGTTACCATGTTTACCATTGTTGTATGTTACCCCCATCCTCTGATGTGGAACCTTTGTAAAGGTAGTTTCTGCTCAAAGGTACTTGTAATCCTAGAGTTTATTAAATAAATAAATAAAAATAATTGTAAGGGTCAGGTCACCCTCCTCGTTTTGGGGTATATGATGGCATCTCATTAGGAGAGTGCCTACTTTACACCATGAACACCAGTTCTGCACCATTACTGATTACCTTACCATCTCTGGTCAGGGCGAAGGCAACCAAGAGCACTTTAATCATACTCTGGGCACCATTAACATGACACCACACACAAACTGCAAGGGCTATAGTGGAGCTGGGATCAAGTATGGAATCCTTATATCTTTTATCAGTGTCAGTGACTCAGCAAGAAGCACACTTACCTCTGAGGCTAGGAGATCAGAAGGCTGTGGGTTCTATCCCACACCAGGCACTTGAGTTTGAAGCCCAATACTGACACTGTAGTGCAGCATGAGAGGAAGTGCTGCACTTCTGAGGTGCTGTCATTTGGATGAGGCGTTAAACCAAGGTCCCATCTGCCTGTTCTGGTGGCAGTCCAGGTGGATGTTAACGATCTCATGACACTTCTTGAAAAAAAGTAGGGGAATTTTTATTGAAATCTGAACAAATCATAAAGTTATACAAATCAATATTATATCATACGTAATCATAATAAGGAAAGAATCAAAAACATAAATAAGTATTAATTTATACATATACACTAAACATAAGATAAACAGTATAAACCCACCTCCCCTCCCACTATAAGAGTTGGGGAATTTTTTATTTATTCAGGACAAAATCATAATTATTTACAAATCAATAGTTCATCATACTAAATCATATAGGAAAACAAAAACAAAAGGAAAACAAAGATAAGTATTAATTCATACAACCATTTTAAACATGAGAAAAACTTTCCCCACCCTCCACCCTCCTCTCTGAGAGTTTTTCTTCATTTTTGTAGTCCTGAACTAAATCCTAAAAATACGTAAAAACAATAATCAATACAAAAAATACAAAATTCCATAGGACTTGTTAAATATTAAATCTAATTATATTCAAATTATAACATCATACCTTTCCTTCAAACTCTTATTTACAAACTAATAGAAAACTAATTAAATAAAATCAAATTGTTCCCAATATGCTGACCAAATCTGTATATCATATTTCTTATATTCTTTTTGTCTCAGAATTTAAATCTGACTATAAAATATAGAATAATTCTAATTCTGAAATCAATTGCTGTTGTAACACTAAACGACATCTGCATATCCAAATCCAATATAATAAATGTACATAAATTAATCGAAAAGTACCCAAAACCCTCAGTTCCATTTTTTTGGTGGGATTCCATAAAACAATGTATCCAATTCAAGGGAAAATCCATTTTTGTTTCCATCGATGTTTTAAAATATCCCAGAATTTAACCACATAAGTACATTGGAAGTATAAATGATCCGTTGTTTCTATTTTCATAATACATTCCGTTCTCGGACAATAACGTTCCTGTATTCCCTTATGCTTTTGGTTCCTTTTACATTAATTCTATTATGAATACCCAACCATACTGCATCCCACATATGAATGGGAATACGGCTGTCTAATATGTATTCTGATATGCACATCTGGTTTGTTTTTGTAAAGTTGAAAATGGGTATTCAATAAAGTGTATATTCAAAATATGTTTATATAAATCCTTACGTGTCATAGTTTGGACTTGTTCAAAACCAATGTTCCACAATTTTATCTTATGAAACCCCTTCCCATCTTTTAACTAATCTTGGACTCGCTTATTTTTATGAAGAAAACCTTTCCCTTCCATTCCTTTAATATAACTGTTAAGGTTAAATGGCTCCATGTCCCCATAATGGAATGCTATGGCTAATAAAGGGACCAAATTTGAATATAAAAAATGGAAAAAAAAAACACTACTGGGTTTAACATATTGACCCACTTCTTCGCAACCCTAAGTATACAACATTTCTTTTAATCGGGTTCAACCTGCTCCCCAAAAATGACTAAACAATAAACCTTATAAGGGGACTTCTAATACTTTAGATAATGGAAAATAACACTTATATACAAAAATAGAGGAACAAAAGGTTTTTATATTATATACCCTTTTCTTTTTGATACCTTCCATTTATTCCAAACTGCAACTTTCATTCTCCCTTTATTTAAAGCCTTATCACAGTTATAATGTGCCATATTGTCTCTACCAAAATATAACCCTAATATTTTACAGGGTTCCATAGCTACAGGTACCCTCCCACCCACTCTTGGGATTGCGGGTATCCTGCTATTTTCATTATTTCAGTTTTATTTAAGTTGAGTCTGGCACCTGAAATGCATCCTACTGATTGTATCACCTCACAAACAATCTGTAAAGAAGATTCATCTTTTAAAATTAGACATAAATCATCGGTGTAAGCTAAAGCTTTACATTAAAATACAAAATCACACATGCCCCACAATGCAAAGCATCATGGGCTGCATATGCAAATCACCACAGAATGTTATGCTGGTCCAACTTTAAGCAGAATTGCATGGTGCCGAAAGGCCTCCACACAGTCTGCAAAGGGTGCTAACAGAAGATATAGACACGGAGCTTCATTCTACCAGGACTCATCAGTATGCCTCTGCCTGTTTAACACCCCAGTGGAATGGACCAGCTTACCTTAAGGCAGTGTGCCTTTGGATATATTGTGGTGAACCCATTAAAATAAAAACTATTTAAAGACAAAGAAACTCTGTGCGCAAACACTGAGGCAAGGGTTACCCCAAAGGGCATTTGGTTGGGAAGCCAAGTTTCAAGAAAATACAAAATCACACATGCCCTCACAATGCAAAGCATCATGAGATGCATATGCAAATCACCACAGAATGTTATGCTGGTCCAACTTTAAGCAGAATTGCATGGTGCCAAAAGGCCTCTCTTCATTGATGTTCATTATAGCCTTTAATGCTGTAAATTTGTGGAGATTTTTGTAATATCCTTAATAAAGGATCCAAAACAAAAACATACAGGCTTGGGCTCAGGGGACACCCTTGTCTAACTCCCTTCAAAATATTATGTCTATTCCTCCCATCCATTTTCATGTGGGATTACATATGCCAGGCATAACACAGATGAATCCATTGAATAAACTCATTTGGAATACCACACGCGTTTAAGGTTGACCATAAAAAAAATGTGAAACCTCATCAAACGCTTTTGTTTGGTCCAAACTAATTAAATAACCATCCTGTTCCTTTCCCACTAAAACATTATTTGAGCGTTCCACAAGTTCACGTAATAAAATAAGGGCATCTGAAACCCGCTCCCTGGATCCCCGCTAAATTGACAAGGGCTAATTAAATGGTTCATAACTTGTGTCAATCTATTTTTAGTAATTTAGAAAATATCTTAAAATCAGTATTTAATAGTGTAAGTGGTCTCCAATTCCCAATTAATTCTCTGTTTCCATTTTATATAAGAAAATCATTAACCCTTCATAAAATTGGGTTGGTAAACTATGATCCATTAAGAAAAATTATAAAGTTGTACTAATTCTCTGTGCATTAAATCCCACAAAACCACATAAAGTTCATTTGATAACCCGTCAGAGCTAGGGGCACTCCTTTATGTGAGAGAATGAATAACCATTTCTATCTCTGTCTCGGTGAAAGGAACCACAAGAAATGCCTTCTGTTCAGGTGTTAGTTAGGGAAGATCTGCTACCTGCAGTAATTGTACCACTTCTTGTGATTCCTCTACTGAATGACTAAAAGTATTCTGAATATATGCATCCAAGACTTCCATTATACTAGTATTGTCTCTCTGTATAATTCCTGTGTTCGAAGTTAAACCACTAAAACACATTTTTCTATCCTACATCGCTGTCAAAAAGAGATTTACCTGCTCAGCTGTCCCTTGAGTACCAAATTGTTGCTCTTTCTGTAAGGAACAAATTCTATCATATTGCAAGTCTCCCATTTCTTGCTTAATGACCCCTATTTCCTTACTTAGATCGATTGCTTCATTTATCTGCCAAGTTAACATTACCCCTAAGTAATTCCGGAGTTGTTTGTATTTCTCCATTTTAGTTACAGCTTTCCTTTTCCCATTTGTGAAAAAAACAATAAGACAATTCTTAAAGTCTTCCCACCACAGGCTTATATTTTCATAAAGAAACAAAGTGGATAGTTTGTCTTGCTCTATTACTTGTAGTTCAGTTCTAACATCTTTTCCTTCTAACAATGAACTATTTAACCACCAGTATCCCGTCCATCTTCCTGGCTGGAATGGATGTAATAGACAGACCGAGTAATGAATGATCTGAAGATTCTATCTGTATAACTTTAACAGTATCTATCTGTAAAGTTTTTTAACAAATATAAAATCAATATGTGAAAAAAGTACCCCTTTAAAAAAGTGGGTTTGGAAATTTGTTTTATACTATCTTGTATATCTTGCAAACCTGCATTAAACAAAACCTGTTTCAGGAAGGCCTTATCACAGTATTGTTTACCTTTATCTAATTTGTGTAAGAAATTTATGTTAAAATCTCCTCCCACAAATATTTGTCTTCCGTATGTAAAAAAGCTGTATCTTTTCATTAGTTCTATTCTAGATCATTTTGTCTGTGGATTATATACATTCAGTAATCTACAAGATAACCTCTTATTTCAACATCCAACATATATGCTGTTCCAGGCACTATATCTATTTGTCTATATACCTTGCATTCTTTGGTGGAAAACAGAATCCTCCACTACAAGTCTCTTCCCTAGCGACCAATAAGATAGGCCATGTCCCCAATCTAAGGAAGCTTGAACACATTCCCTAATTGTGTGCAGCCTAGTATCCTGAACAAAAATTACATCATATGGCAAGGATTGTAATATGCTAAAGGTTGTTAATCATTTTTTGTTGATTTAATGCTATTGACATTTAAACTAGCCATTTGTAAATTAAAGGGCTCAGGGAGGAGGTTTAGTCATTTCCCACTGGATCTAGTAACCCTCTTTGGTATTGGTAAGGATTGTGGCTTAGATACCAAGGAATTCTTTCTATACCCACTGATTCTGGATTTGAATTATGAGTATAAACTGTGTTCTCTAGTGGGTGCTCTAAATCCTCTTGCTCACCCCAAGTTTCAAATGGAGCAAATTTATTTGATAGCGGCAGAGGGATAAAGGCACCCCTGAGATATTCCTACTCCTGGACCCTTCTTAGCCAATAGGGACCTGCTCTGTTCTATTTGGATAAGGGGGCCTCTATTCCTTCTCCATCTTCCTTATCAGAGGTATCTAAATGTATGCTCCCGAGAGTCTTGGAGTAAAATTCCTCGCTTCATAGTGGAGAACCCTGGAGAGTTGCATATGGAGTGGCCTGTGATCTCAAGGAGTTTTCTCTGGCTCAAGAGAGACACATCACTTTGTACACTCATAGAGATCGTATTTGAAGTAACTGATGGTGAAACCATATCGGAAATAGAGGTTGTACGCCTGTCACCAAAAGTACCTCCTGAACCCCTCCCTTCGCCTCCCTAAATCCTGTATCTAACCTGGCATTACAGGGTAAATCCTGGAGGTTTTTAGCTTGTCTGAGAAAATATTCCTGATGAGAGGCTTCATCATTTTCATGTACCACCCAGGAACAGTTTGCATAGGAGTGACCTAAATCACCACATAAATTACATAATGGTTCAGCCTCACATTTAGCAATAGTATGTCCCAACAAGCCACAGCCAAACATTTCACTTGGTCACAGTCAGTATTTAAATGTTCTAATGAACCACATTTATAACAACTTTTGGCTGGCCAGCATAAAAATAATACCCCTATCCCTCCCAAATAGAAGGAACTCAGGAGATGCTGTATACCAGAGTCCATGTGAGGTAACTGAACCCAAAAGTCCACCCCCAGTCCAAAATCCATTATCATCTAAGATAGGTTTTGGTCGGTCAAATAAAATACATCTTTTCTCCAACCAATATGTGATGTTAGCTATGTTCACCCCTTCATTGCGGAATAAAACTGTAATTATTTTAATCGTAGGCTTTGTTATGGGATAACCAAAACTCCTTCAATTCTCCGTGTCTTTCACTGTGTAGTAAACCCCCTGGACATCTCAGCCCACCCCCAACCAGCATCGAGGTGCCGTTAGGGTCATCAGTCCTAACTCTGCCTGCATTCTCCTATACCTCTGCTTCTTTACACATGTGATGGGGTGAGAGTTAGGACCGATGATTCTAACGCCAGCCCCTGATGCTGTTTGCGGAGCGGCTGAGGTGTCCAGGGGTTTGGAACCTAACACCGAATTTCATCACTTTTTTTCACTGTGGAACAACCCTAACTGATGCATTAAACTGAGTTTTTCCTCTAATATATATATATATATATATTATATATACACACACACACACACACACACACATATATATATTCCCTCATGGGATTTGCATATGTTTCCATGATGCTCTGCATTATTGGGGTATGTGTAATTGTATTTCCTTTAAAACTTGGCTGTATGGCCAATATCCACTGGGATAACCCATGCCTCAGGGCATTTGCTCTGGGGTTCTCTTGTAGTGCATATAACACACACACACACACACACACATACACATATTATGGTACACGGTAGTGCTACCATAGATAGTTGAGGAGCCTTTTAATGTTAAAGGGTCAAACTTTGCACTTAATAACTTTGTCACTGTTCAATGGATTTGCCTGAAATTTGGCAGGCATGGGGTGTAACCATAGATCTTGAGATCTGCCAACCTTTGTACTGTTTGGACATGTGGCTGTGGAGTTATTAAGCGACATCCGTGTGAGCATTTACTTTTTGTGCATTCTTTGCTGCACCTACAGGTCACATGGTTTGTGTGATTGGTCCGAAAACTTCAGGAAACATGCGGCTGGGGTGCCTAAAGTGCCTTTGGAAGATTCCGTGAAAAAAATTAAACGGTTCAGAAGTTATCCAAAAACAAGTTCCCATTATAAGTCAAAGGGAAAAGTTAACAAAACTTCAAAAGTGTCACAAATGCACTTTTTAGTGTTGCAATGGCCCTAGTAGTGTCGCAAGTCCACCATCTTATTTTCAGTTAGCGATCAGAAAAATGCTTGGCATTTAAAATTGGGACTCTCTAGGGACACAATTCTTTTGTGTTCATCTAGTTGGACCCTGGGGATGCTAGCCATGTCTTTATTGTGGGTGAAACACCCCAGAAATATGTTTTCAAATTTCTAGAAAGTAGTGTCACAAAGTAGTGTCGCACTCAAGTATACTTTCAAAATTTTGTGAAAAGTGCTGCAAATTGCGATAACTACTTTTCCAGGCTATGGTCAGCAATGACAGGAGTTCTTCACCAACCTGCTGGAAAAGAACTGTTTGGTCTTTTGGGTTCAAATTTGGAGGAAAGGCAGTCAACATGGCACAGATATGCCTTTGCTGGTCTGGTGAAAAAATATTGTATGGATGGCAAATAAGTACTCTGAAGGTGATGTTTTCCATAGACTAACATGGAGGCATATGCTGCGTCTTTTGGGTTTGTACCTTGAAAACAATGCGCGGTACAGATTTTTGGTGCAATTTTCATAGCCCTGTGGGCTATAATACAAAACGCTAGCCAGAAAAATCATTATTTCTGTGAAATTAAATTTTTTTCACGTTGTGCAGTTACTGAGGTATTTGCAATTAATTACTTCCAGTGCTTGTTTTAAGCTTTGATGCCCATTACAGTGCATACAGTCTTTGTGTTTCTCTATGCAGCTGTTCAGCAAACACAGTGTATCCACTTCTGTTACTGTTACACTTCCTGTTTCCACTTAGTTACATGAGGAATTCGATTGTAATGGTTACTTCTGGACCACTAAGCTCACCTCCCCAAGTGGCATGGGGAGCGCATTGGGGTCATCGGTGCTAACTCTCACCACATCCTTAGTGTGTATATTTATAGTATGGTAGCACAGTAGTGTTACCATGGTTCGAGCTAAGGAGCCTTTTTCATCTTAAAGGGTCAGACTTTGCACCTTTATAACTCGTCACCGTTCAATGGATTAGCATGAAATTTGCCCACCTTCCCCACTCAGCAGAGGGCATATACTGCATTCTGAGTGGGAACTCACAGGAAAACAAAGGTTATGTATATAATCATTACAGCTCCATTATTGTAGTATGGACTATTTGTGGCAGTTGAGGGTTGTATGGTTTCACTCACGCGAGTGCCCCAGGCAAGGGACTGCATGTTGAGTGGACAGTTACATGATAAGAAGCTACATAGATATCAATGGCATGCTACTGTGACTCTTGTGGCACAGACGTTTGCACACTTCAGAGCTCGTATTGTCAGCCATGGAATGCCCCTCACCTGTAGGAGATGGTATGTGGTGCATGCTGAGTAAGCGAGTCACATGTAGTCAACCAGGAATACCCTAGTTCACACACTCAGCACAGGACATGTAGTGCACCCGGAGTAGAGATTCCCAGGAAAACAAAGATTATGCATATAAGTGGTACACCTCCATGGTTTTAATAACTGAATATCTGTGACAGTTAGGGTAGCATGGTGTCTGCCAGGCAGTCCTCCCACACAGGCGAAATGGTATCTTGAGTCTACAGTTACAGCATAAGAGACTTCATAGGGATGAATCATATAGCTTTGTGGTGGCAGGCACACACAAGTTGCTGCACTTTGGAGTTGTCTATCGTCAGCCAGGCAATTCCCCTCATGCCCCACCTCCTGCTCAGGACAGGGCATGTACTACATGCTGAGGGGGAGTCACAGGAAAAGAAATGTTATGGATATAATCAGTACAACTCTTGTCTATCGTCAGCCAGGCAATCCCCCACCTCCCTTGCTCAGGACATTGTAGTAAGACAGTAGTTGTGCTAGCTAGGTGTTGCATGGTGTCAGCCAGGGAATGCCCCCCTCCAGGTGGGGACTGCATCTTGAGTGGAAGTCACAGGATAAGAAACTACATAGCCATGGATGATACACATTTGCAGTTGCAGGCACATTACAGTCTAGTACACTTAGGAGTTGCATGGTATGAGCTAGGCAATGCCTCCGCTCCTGTCCCAGAGAGCAGGTACTAGATCGTGACTGGTCAGTTGCAGGTAAGAAAAGTCTAGTACACTTAGGGTTGCACGGCATCAGCCAGCCCATGCCCCCAGAGAGCAGGTACTACACTGTGGTGGAGTTGCAGGAAAAACACATATAGCATGAATGACATACTACTCTGATTGTAGGGTTGAGAACCTGGGATACTTTGGGGTTACATGTAGTCAATCATGGAATACCCCAGTTCACATGCTCAGCACAGGACATGTAGTGCACAATGAGTGGAGACTCACAGGAAAACAAAGCTTAGGCATATAAGTGGTACTGCTCCATGGTTGTTGTAACAGACTATTTGGTGACAGTTAGGGCTTGTGTAGTGTGAGCCAGGCATTCCTCCCACCCACAGGTGAGAGACTGCATCTTGGGTGGACGGCGACAACATAAGAGACTACATAGGAATGAAATGTGTAGCTTTGTGGTGGCAGACATACACAGGTTACTGCTCTTTGGAGTAATATATCATCAGCCAGGCAATTTGCCCCTGCCCTCACCCCCTGCTCAGGACATAGCATGTACTGCATGCTGAGTGGGCAGTCACAGGGAAAGAAAGGTAATGGATATAACTGGTACAACTCTTGTCTATCGTCAGCCAGGCAATTCCCCACTGCCCCCCACTCAGGACATTGTAGTAAGACACTAGTTGTGCCAGTTAGGTGATGCACAGTGTCAGCCAGAGAATGCCCCCAGGTGAGGACTGCATCTTGAGTGGAGAGTCACAGGATAAGAAAGTACATAGCCATCAATGGTAAACCTTTGCAGTTGCAGGCACATACAAGCTAGTACACTTAGGAGTTGCATGGTATCAGCTAGGTAATGCCTCTCACTCCCATCCCAGAGAGCAGGTACTGCATCGTGGGTGGAGAGTTGCAGGAAAACAAACTCTAGTACGTAGGAGTGCGGCGTCAGCCAGCTAATGCCCTCCCACAGCAGAGAGCACACACTCAGAGGAAAGAAAGCTTATGCACATAAGTGGTACAGCTCCATGGTTGTTGTAACAGACTATTTGTGACAGTTAGGACTTACATGGTGTGAGCCAGTCAGGGCCCCCCACCCACCCAACAGGCAAGAGACTGCATCTTGAGTGGGCAGTTACAGCATAAGAGAGTACTTAGGACTTGCACGCTGTCAGCCAGGCAATGCCCCCCAGAGAGCAGGTACTGTATTGTGAGTGGAGAGTTGCAGGAAGAAAAAACATATAGCATCAATGATATACCACTCGGATTGTAGGGGTTGACAGCTTGGGATACTTTGGGTGCATGTGGTCAGCCATGAAATACCCCAGTTCACATGCTCAGCAGAGGACATGTGGTGCACCATGAGTAGATACTCACAGGAAAACGAAGCTTATGCATATAGGTGGCACAGCTCCATTGTTCTTGTACTGGGCTATTTGTAACAGTTAGGAGTTGCACAGTGTGAGCCAGGCAGTCCACCCTCCCCACAGGTGAGAGACTGCATCTTGGGTGGACAGTGCCAGCATTAGAGACTACATAGGAATGAACTGTGTAGCTTTGTGGTGGCAATCACTCACACAGGTTAGTGCTCTTTGGAGTTGCATGCCAACAACCAAGTGAGTTCCCCTCCCCACCCAGAGGCAGATACTGCATTGTGTGTGAGAGTCACAGGAAAAGAAAGGATATAGACATCAATGGTACACCACTGTCATTGTGGGTGGCCACAAGTTGGGCACTTCGGTTCTATGTCATTGCCAAGACATTGTTTTCCCCCACTCTAAAAGAGTTCTTGCTCTGTTACTGTGGAGTAGGGCACAAAGTCGGTCATGGCACTGAAGCACATTCTTTTTATGTGTACAGATGATTGTAATCATTCAACATTTGAAAAAAACACTGAACTTTTGTAAGTTGAAAAGTTTTATGTAAAAGTTTTTCTGTGAAAATATAAACAACATATAACTATTTTTTAATATATACAATTTTATCAGCTATAAAAAACAAAAAGGAGTAGCATTTATAAAATATATTGTTCAAACATTTAACTTCTCTATATGGGGAGGTGTGCTTCTGGGTGAGGCAGCACAGGCTAGCTGGTTGGACCATATGTGGAGGCGCAGTGGGAGTGGAAACTGCTGCGCCAACAAGAGATACCGGTGCTGTGGAGGAATCACTCCCTTGGGCCCTGGCCTGTCATTTGTTCAGGAGGAGCTCTTATTGATCCCTGACATCCTTTGTAAATGACCTCATTATGGGTAAGCTTGACAATTACGTTGTGGTTTTCAGAAAAAATAACACAGATATCTCACTAGTTTGGGAAAAGAGAGGCATTTATACGACTGATATTTCTTTACCACATTCTGATACCCTTCTTTTCTTCAAAAGAAAGACTTGTCCAGTACAGCGAGATACCTCGAGCAATGTTTAAACAACAAAACAAGTGTTACTCTCTCTGTTCCTGGGGAGAGGCCACAAATACCAGTATAGCTGCCACTAAACTCAAAGAAATAATACTGGATAGAATGCCTCACTCACCTCAGCACAATAAACCACAAATACTGTGTTATTCAGTCTTATTTAACACAGTGACTTCAGTATAAATATTCATCATCAACATTTCGATAAACCCTTCATCAGGAAAACTGGTTTCTCTAATTAATAAAAATATAAATAGCAATTCTTATTACTATGCTTTTATATCTCTGAATTTATACTATCAAACTGATAAGAATACTCATATGAGTGTAATCTTTCCTTATTTTCATTTTTTCAATATCATAATCCAACATTTTCAAATCTCACTTTCATGTTTGACTCCACCACAGGCCACTGATAAACAAAAATTTAAACAGTCATCATTTTAAACCATTCAGTTTCAACCATCTTTCTATGGCACAAAGTCATATGCTCTTCCAATAGGTAAAAACATGCTGACCTTTTAACTTTATTTAATTTATATCACACATACTTCAATCCTTCACTTGTGGAAGAGAATATGGCTGCAAATCATAAAATATAGAAGCAGCTGTGCCTAGCTTTTAAAATTTCCTACTCATTTTCTTAGTCAATTTCATGCTTACTCTCAGCACTGTTTGAAGTCATGTAAAATGCTAACCTTATTTTCAATCTGTACTGGTTCACTACACCTTAGTCGCACTGCAAGTGAAAAGAGTAACAAACATTTAGATTCTTGATTCTCTCTTGCAGCATTTCTTGACTTCTCATTCATTTACAACTTTCACAAAGTCTTCTACTTACAATGTAACTCCTGGGTCCTACTCAGGTGGAAGTAATGCATGGGGCTTGATGCACCTTTTATATTAAGGGAGCTGAACCCCTGAATCTGTCAACCAATGCAAAGCGTAACACAAGCACCTAGTGCCTGTTTGAGCACCAGACCCACCTCCTAGCAGCACCTAATACCATATTACTAGGTGCCAGAGGTACTCACAATTCCAATTTTAAACTGTATGCTCTTTTGTCTACTTCTGGGTAATTTAAAAATATTCTAGGATTCATCATTTACTTAGTAGTACTATGATAAGCCTCCAGAGTCTCAGTACTCAAAAATAAGAATCCCTAGTTGGGCACTCCCCACTATGTTCAGTGTACAATATAGATTGCCACTTAATGGTTTCATTTAGCCCAAATCTCAGGTTATTAGTTTGGAAATAATTAATAAACCTTGCTTCTCTAATAAGTAATTTATTGTTATAATTACCTCCTTTGTTGTCTTTGTGAACTTTTTATATTCCAAAAACCATAATGACAGTAATTGATGTCCCTTTCCAAAAATGACATGCTATGGGAGAAGTGCAATCTTTATTCTTAATGCATCCTTTATGTTCTCAATTCTTTGTTTTAATGTCCTTTTCATTTTCCAATATACATAAGATCGCAAGGACATTGTATGCCATATATTACCCCTCAGCTTGACAATTTATAAACTCTTTCATTTTAAATCCTCACTTCTGCTTGTGTTGTGTATATTCTTTATTTTGTGAGTGTTATTGCAATGCACATATCTCCCACAGCTATAATTTCCCTAAGTTCTGCCATTGTAAACAAAACATTTTTTCTAGGCTCAGGTATTTTATGCTCTGAATGTACTAGTCAATTTGACAGTGATCTGACCTTCTTTGCTACCACCTGGACCACCATATGGAAAGTTTTCCCCATAGTTGTGGATTCTAATACTTTCCAATGCGTATTAACAGTTTTTTTTCTTCTTTTCTTCCAACAAGTTCAGGAAAAAACTAGTCTCCCCAAATGGATGTTTGGTGTTTCCTGCAACCTAGGGCTTTGATTCATATTTCTGAGAAAGTTCCCAATCCCCATTGCTTTGGCTACGGAATCTTTATTCCATGGTCAGTACCAATGGTTGGGTGGGTAAAACACATTCCACCATTCAGGATACTCAACCACCCATTTTAGGCAACAGCAAAGACAAATAGGAACAGGACCTTGGTAAGAATATATCCCTAAGCAATGGACTTCTGGGGCATGATATTCTAAAGATTGCAAATATGAGTTTCCCTATGCAAACCGGTGTTAGCAGATGGGCAATATTGAAAAGCCGGTTAGAGAGGGCAAACAGGGTTTGTGCTTGGCTAAGATCCAGAGGGGTGCAAAGTAAATTAAGGTTGCACAGTACACATACCACTGATTGAAATTCTGACTTACTCCTGCATGACCCTAATGGTTAGTGGAAGAAGTGCAGGGCACCCCAACATAGTAGTCCCTGGTATCCAGTGGTTTCCGCCCACCAATCGCCAACCACATGTATAATATTTCAGTCCCTGGTGGCTAGTGGTCCCTCCCACCATGGATCACCATACCCATGTACAGATTAACATTCCTGGTGGCAAGAGGTCCTCCCCTGCCAATTGCTGGCCCAATGCTTAACACAAAGCATCCCTGGTGTTCACTGGTCCATTCCCTAACCCAACACCTGCCCAATGTATCACTGTAATGTTCCCTGGGGTACAGTTGTTCCCCCATCTCAATCCTCTGTCAATAACAGATACAGCATTCTCCTCTCCTCTCCCTATCCCTGAGCTGCACATAACATATAATAGATATTTTCCCTTATGTCTTTAGTGGACCCTCCACCCTGGCAGGTAATGCCTTACCCCCCACTTACCCCCATCCTGACCCCATGCCAGTGACTGGCAGAGCCCTGCATTCATCACCATGGCCAGCCGGGGGTGTAGGAAGAAAGCATCTGCTGGACTGCTCTCCTATGTCGGGGGTAGAGTGTCTGGTGCACTGCGGACCCCTGGAGGTGACCAGGAGTACCACTGTGGTCGTGACATGACGTACTGGGGAGTGGTGGAAGTGGGTCATCACTGCACATCCCTGCCCTGAGGGAATTACAGCAAAACAATATGCTGGCCTCGTTAATGAGCCATCTCCAGTGCCATCCCTTTTGGCCACTACAGTCTGCTTCAGCTTCTCCACTCGGGGGGTAAGCCTGAGTATGAGGGAGTGGCTGCCAGAGCCTGGCGAGCCTATTAGCAGAGCTAGGTGGCCAGAAAAAAAAAAGAATAAAAAGTAAAGCAACAAATCAGTGTTAAATTTAAATGTAAATTCTACTGTTGGTGTCTGATACCATTAAGCTGTTGAAACAGTGACTTTTAAAGAGAAATAAATAATGTTACCATATTGAGTATAATGTATGACTGTATTGCTCTCTTGAGCTTTTTCCACCTATATATTGTATTTTCTCTAATGGTATCTCTCTATGCAGTTTTGTACATTGAACCACACTGTATCCTGTTGTATATCACTGATTGTTTGGCTTTTAATCCTGTCCTACCCAAGACCTGTTTACAAATGACTTGCTTAATGGAGCCTTTTCCAGGCAAAATAAATAAATAGAAATACAAAATTAGTAAGCACAGAGCTGGCCCTCAAAATACCTGTCTGGTACTCTGCCTGCTGCTCAGATAGTTAACCTGAGCATCCCTTGCCAATACTCTTTCTTTGGCTACACCAAAGAATCTTACTGTGCAATGACCAAAGTTTAAATTAATCATTATTCCAGTTCCCCATGCATGGTAAATACATTTTGACATTTTGTAAATTGCATTTTTATAATCTTACTGTACTTCTACATACCTCCTGCCATCACACACTCCCTTAATTTTATTCATTGTGAATAATAGAGTTTCTGCAGCTATTTGGATTAAAATACTAATAATATTATTCCCACTAAAACTGTGATAATGATTTTCTGGATACTTGGCTGGAAGCTGTGAAAACCGCAGTGTAAGACAAAGACTGAGAAGGAAGTGTCATGTTCCTGGTTCCCTGGGTTCTTTTCACAATGCTGCTGAGGTATACTAGTGTATGTCTGCCTCTCCAATGTCCTCTACTTGGTAATTATACTGTTTTGATTAAGGATGGGTTTTGCTGTTGTTCAAAACTAGTCCCAAAATGGTTCAAAAGGTTCCTATATCTGAAGTGAATTTTGAACACAGAAACATAGAAATACAGAAATATAGAATTTTATGGACAGATAAGGACCAAGGTCCATCCACTTTGACTGGTCAGTACCTCAGTCCTCATACACTAGTGAGACCATAAAACATAGCAACAAGTGAAAATAGCTTGTAGTGGCTGGCCCAATGGTGAAGAGATGTGATGCACCCGACTCCTTACTTGTTCCCACACCTATGGCGTGGGTTCAGGAATAGACTAGAGTCATTGGGGCTCAGCCAGGGAGGGAGATGATCAAGCATCTGAGGGCTGCTCTCCTCTCCTGGGGAAGGGAGGTATGTTGCCCAGCCTTGGCTGCATACAGGTGGAGGCCTGGGGTAGAGTAGTGCTAGGGAGGCATGTATGAGAGAGATTTTCTTGGGGTGCACCTCCTTGCACAGGCACAGCACTCCACACTTGGGCGTGGGAAGAAATGGAGGAAAACAGCACTGGAGGAGCTTTAATGAAGCCCAGCATGCCACATCCACACTCAGACTGCTGCTTGGTCACCATCCAGGTCTGCCTTGGATTTGTTGACCAAGGGACAAATGGTCCTTCCCTCTCATCCCTGCCATGAGGGAAAGCTCATGGGAATTACAACACCAGCTAGGCAACCAGGGCAGGCATAGTAGCCACTGTGGGGGCTGGGGACTGGGCTGATAAGTTGCCTCCCAGATGCAGGAGGATAAATTGTATATGGAAAATTGCTTGGAAAAAGGCTTTACAATCACTCTAGTCTGCTTGAGTTTGCAGACCCCTCCAGTATCTACTGAGGGATCCATCTCCCTTCCTGTTATCCACTTCTCCCTCCCCATTAATGTCCCCACCCCGCCATGCAGTTTTCCTTTCTATTCTGTACCAGCCTCTCTTGATAGTCAACAATCCTCAGGGAGACAACTTCCTCTGGCAACTCATTCCACTCTGTTGCCACCCTTTTGGTAATGATGTTTCCACATTTCCTCTTGAAGTGCCTACCAGCCAGGTATGAAAGTGACTCCTAGTTGTCAGTTGGATAAAATTGAAGAGACACTTGAAGTTCACTTTTGTTAAAACTCTGGGTATTTAATGGTTTCGATCATTTCACCCCTCTCCTGTCTATGTTCTAGGAGTACATGTTAAGATCTCTGAGTCTGTCCTCTTAAGGCTTGCCTTGATGCCCCTGGATTGTCTTGGTCACCCTTCTCTGCACCATTTAGAATAATTTGATGCCTTTCTTTGGGTAAGAGCTCCAATACTGCACACTGTACTCATGGCGATGCCTAACCAGTGACATGCACAGTGTTAGGATGACCTCTGCCTTCTTACTGGTCTTACCCTGGCTATCCAGCCTAGCATACTATTCACCTTGTCTGCTGCTCTCCTGCAATCTTGTAGATGCTTCAGGTCACTCGCAATGATCTCACCCAAGTCTTTCTCTTCTTCTGACTTGGAGACCTGCACATGCCCCATCCAATATTTGGTTTCTGGGTTCTTAATCCCAAGTGCATTACCTTACACTTCTTGCCATTGAATCCCAGCTGCCAAGTATCTGACCATTTCTCTAGTTTAGCCAGGTCATCTCTCATATCCTGTCTCCCTTCTTATGAGTTCACTCTCCCACAGAGTTTTATGTCATTAGCAAAGAGGCCAGTTTGCCTTTCACCCCATTTGCAGTGTCCCTGATGAAGATGTTGAATAAATCTGGGCTGAGCACTGAGCTCTGTGGAACCATTAGCTACCTGTGTAGCATTCAAAAATTCAGCAACTACCACCTTCTGATTTCTATCATGTAGCCAGTGCTTTTACCACCTAGCCAGGTTTGCCACAACCCCAAAGTCCTCCAGCTTACTCCCTTAACAGAGTCAAATGCCATGTTGAAATCTAGATACAGTATGTCCACTGCTTGGCCTTTGTCCACTGCCCTGGTTACCCAATGAAAGAAATCAATTAGGTTGGTCTGACAGGACTGCCCAAACATGAACTCATGCTGCATATTGTCATGGAGGTCCATTTTATATCCAGACGGATCATCAGTCTTTCCTTCAGAGCAGTTCCATGAGCTTCCTAATATCGAGATCAGGTTTACCGCCGATAATTACCAGAGCCGTCCCTTGGCCCAATTTTGTGTAGTAGAACTATATGTGCTATTCTCTGGTCCAAGAGGTTTCTAGAGAAGTGTTAAGGGGTCCCATTAGGGACCCACCAGCACATCAGCTAACTCTCTCAGAACCTTCAGGTGTATGCCATCTGGTCTTGGGGACTCATCCACCTTCAGGGTCTTTAAACTTTCTCACTCTATCAATTCTGATCTCCCCATCTGTGATACCTCCCTGGTACTCCTTTTTTCCATTGGGGGACTGGGGCATCCTTCTTTCTGAATATGAAATAGAAGTACTAGTTAAGTACCTCTGCCTTTTCCACATTACCCTTCACCCACCCTCCTACCTTTTCAACCTGACTCTCTCTCTCTCTCTCATCCTTCATATTGCTCTTCTCCTGATGTATTTGAAGAAGGCCTTCTTTTCCATTTTACCCCCACCAGTTTCAATTTCTCCTTGACCTTGGCCAATCTTACTGCCTTGCTGACCTCCTTGCCAGATTGCTGTACTCCTCCTTGTCCTTGTTCCTCCAGGTATTTTTATACTTTTGAAGGCTGCCCTTTGCTCTTTACCACCTGGGCTACCTCCTTCTCAAACCATCTGGGTTTCTTGGCTGTGGATTTTTTCACTTTTCATTTTGGCGCACTCAGTACTGACAACCAACATCCAGTCCTTCCTTGATGATGGCTCATTTTTTCCACCCCATATCTTTCCTGCTCTAAGTGAAGTAGTCCTCCAAAAGTCCCCCATTTTCTAGTGTGCCCTCCCAGTTCATCACCTTTTGTTTTAGTTTCAGTCCTCTCTGTGTCCACGGCCAGGTGAATCCACACAGTGTTTGGACACTGCCTGCCAGTGGTGCTTCTATCCTCTCCTCCAGGACATGCACACCATTAGTCAGAACCAGATCTAGAATAGCCCTCCCCTGGTGGATTCAAGTACACATTGTGTTAGAAACCCATCCTGAAATTCATCCAGTAGTACCTGCATTCTGGTACAAGTTGTAGCAGGATCTGCCAATCCACCCTAGGTAGACTGAAGTCTTCTGTGATCAGTACATTGCCCTTGCCGGCCATCTCTACTATTTTGTACTTCATGTTTTATTGAATATCCATTATGTCATCTCACATAACATTACATAGTTCCATTAGTTGGACTTTTCTTAATGGGTCATTTCCATACAAGAAAAAAACAACTTTGTCAATAAGATCATCGGGGAAGTGCTAGACAATTTAAAAAGTTCCTGTCAGTCTTAGTAAAATTATACCAAGGTATATGTCATATTTATTTGACATCCCTCTTTGTCTTATCCTGACTGAGATGTCCCTATCTACTTCCCAGACAGGGAGGCTATCCCTTGTCACCAATCTGGAGGACTTGTCTAGTTAACAGAGTTGGAAATGTACTGACAAATGGATTATACATTTGGATAACTGGTATAACATTCATAACTCAACTTTGGCATCCTGATACTCTTCAGATTTTAGCTTAGCTTTAATACAATGGCTCCTTATGAAATCTTACTGTTTAAAAGAAAGAGGTCTTCTAGGCATCATTTTCTTTCCTAAAAGAAATAAATAAGGCTTTTAATGGAATGTCCAGGGCTCCTAATCCTACTCCAAGGCTTGCCAGGGAGACCAAATGCACCAACTTCTCCCCACCCTGTCTTAGACTATAAGTAATTTGTTCCATGGATTCCAATTGCCTCATTCTGACCTTCCATTCATCTATTGTTGGGGTGAGGGTAGCCATCTCGATGTGATCGACTTCAACGCAGCCACTCTCATGATCTGTGGTAGAAGCCTTCCTTGGCCCCATCACATCTCCAACAGATCTCTGAACTTCCCACTTTAAAATGTTTTGTTTTAGAGGGTGTAAGAAAATATCTAAGAAGGACCTTCCAGTGAAATTCTCACCAGGAAGGAGAGCTTGTCACCTGCCAACCCTTGTTCAGTCTATTGTCCCAGGTTTGTTGTGGGATCGAAATCCCTAGCTCTGTTTCCCATCTCTGTTTAATTATTTCCAAGCCTGGATTGTTTAGATTAATTAAGATATCATACAGCTGAGCAAGAGGGTGTGGGATATTTTGATCATGCTATTACAGTAGAAAAACTCCTCTAAGGGGTCTTTCCTCTAATTATTTTCTGTAGACTGTTTTCAGAGGTGATATAGTGTTGGACTTGTAAATATCTAAAATGGTCCTCATGACAGAGGTGAAATTTGTCTCTTAAATGAGTAAAGGAGTAACAATTGGTCCTCTCAACACATTGGGAGAAAGTGGAGAGTCGATGTGCAGCCCAATATTGATATCCTGGGTCTCCTCTCAGGGGAATAAATGAGGCTTCAAATCTTATTAAGGAAAGCAGACCGGGTCCTCTGGGGTGTCGGTGACCCTTCTCAACTTCTTAAGAATCCAAAGCAGTGGAGGATCCATGGGTTGGTGATCTCTAATCATGGGTGTAGGCATATTGCCCATGGGAATTGCCCACAGGGCCCATTTTCGAACTGTGGCTTCCTCTAGGTGATACCATATGGAGTCAACCGGCGTTTTATCCAGAGCACATCTGTGCACCTTGAGCTGCCAGAAAGTAATAATAGAAATTTGGGAGGCCAAGCCTCCCTGTCCCTAGGGTTTGTAATAACTTCCTGGCCAACCTTGTTTTTCCTGTTCCAAATAAAGTCTTGGACCTCTTTTTGTAAGTTAGCCCAGAATTGTCTAGGGAGTTGAATTGGAAGGGTTTGGAATAAAAGCAGAAGCCTAAGTAAGGCATTCATTTTGAGAGTTTGTGATCTACAGTACAGTGACAGGGGAAGTAGTCGCCACCTGGCTATGTCGGGCCTGTAGGGTCTGAAATAGTTTGACATAGTTGTTTTATATAAGAGGGAGAGGTCAATTGGAATGTGTATGCCTAAATATTTAACTGGATTTCTTTTGGCCCACAAAAGGGAAGGATTCCTTAAAGTCCTCTGAGGGGTTCCCACTGAGGATCAGTGTTTCGATTTTGAAGGTTAATTTTATAACCTGCTAATGCACCACATTCCTCCAGAGAGTGAATTAGAGCGGGACAGAGGTTTCTGGGTGTGATAAAATAAGAGAGAATCATCTGCATACAATCGATTTTTGGGTGTGCCCTCAACTTCCACACCTTGGATCAGGGGTTAGATCTAATTTCTATAGCAAGAGGCTCAAGTGACAAGGTGAAAAGGAGTGGAGAAAGGGGCAGCCCTGTCTTGTACCCCTCATGAGGAATCTCTCTGAGAGATCTCTACTATTTTGGACCCCAGCTCCCTGTCCAAATCTTCTTGCTGGTTCAGGGGCCCATTCACTACCCCGTCCTTATTTTCTTGCCTTTCAATGACTGCACCTGCAACCACAGGAACTCTACCTTCCTACTGTCTTCTCCTTCCTAGTACCCTCACATACAGAGAAACCCCTCATCCTACCCTCATCCCTCCTATACAGCTTGTACCTTGTACCCAAGGAAAGAGAGAGATCCCAGTCATGATTAGGTGTATCCCACATCACTGGGATGGCAGCCTTGTCCACCTTCCTCTCAGGATCAGTGAATGCTGCTCAGCCATTCTGTTCCCAAGCTTCTTGCATTCAGATACACCACCATCTACCTTGACTGAAGACCAGCTTCACCCTTAGACTGCCTTCCCCTCCCTCCCTCCCATACTTGGTCCCACCCCTTGCCCTTCCCATCTGTCTGTCCTTTGTACTCTTGTCCTGTTGGGGGACCTGATGGGCTCTCCAGGAAACAAATTGTATTTAGCCCCAGTCTCCCCCATCAGTTTAAATTTAGTTCCCTTCTAATATACTCATTGAACGGACCTTTGCTACTCTCATACTCTCCATGTTAATGTGCCTGTCAGGTGCAAAAAGGTCTTTGTTCCCCCTGTGTGTCCCCAGCCACCAAATAGTCTATAGTCCTCCTCTTCACACCCTAAGCCAGATATTAAATTCCTCTGTCTTAGTCATCTTTGCAGTGCTGGCCTTAGATACTGGAAGCACTTCTGAGAAGGATACTGACCTCCCCACCTTCCTGCATATCCATCCCATTCCTTGAACATGTCCTGACTACACCCACCACACTGTCTGCTAGATCATTCATATTTTGGTGAACAATGAAGTGTGTTTGCTCCCCATCTTGCCCCATCATTTTAGCCATTCTTGGCTTCACCCCTCAATGCAGTCATACCAGCATACAATGCATGCTTTTGCAATTCACTTTAGCATGTGTTCTACTTGTCACCCTGACTATGGAGTCTGCTAGGATCACAACCTCACTTCTCCACCTGTCACCTGAGTCCCCACAAATGTTCTCCACCCTTCTTTGCCCCCCCCACTCATTTTCCTCCCTTCTGTCCCTGATCTGATCATCTGCATCTTCCTTTCATAACCCCATCTGCTTTTCCATTCTGCCTCCTTCACTGGGCCCTTTCCTCTTCCCCATGTCTTCCCTACAATTCCATCTCTACTGACTCCCCACATATCCCTTGTTCACCGTGACTGTGTACACCTCCACTAATGTTCAGATCCCTCTCCTGCTGATGTTTCTTCCTTTCTTCCTCACCATTGTCACCTATACCATCCCTAGTCAGTGGGAAGAATGTATTCAACATTGGCACCTCTGTGAGTGCTCCCATCAGCTTCCTCTCCTTCTTGGCCCCCTGTTCCTCTTAGTAATGTCCAGCTCTCTCCCTAGGCCTTTTCCAGTAGGACCCAGGGAGCTTGCCTTGCCCCATCCATTCCCCCTTTCAGACCCCTCCACAGCCTGGGTGCTTTCGCCAACCCCAAGCGGCCACCCTTCCCCTTTACTCACACCTAATTTAGGTTTACCATTCCTTGCAATGCTCTAACATCTGTCGAAGCTGCCATATCTCCACTCTCAGCTGATCTAGGCTCCTGCAGACAGATACACCCCCAACTTCCAAGACAGTTCTTTGGAAAACTGCTACTCACAGTCCCTGCACACACTACCCTACCAGTGCCCCTCCCCATCAGGGACTCCTGTCTCAACATTATATTATTTCTTCTGACAGTGTATTTCTACTGTCCTTGCACCCTCTCTGACTTTACCATATAGGGTTATGCTGTTATCCCACAGAATCCTGTAATTGATCCTAGCTCATTAACCAGGGTGGGGAGAGCTGGAAAGCAGCAGCAGCTTACTCTGGTTGTCTACCCACAAAGTGCTGAATACTAGGTGGGATAGCTGAAATGTTGCAATCCCTTCAAGGTCTCTACTAGACACTTACCTATATGGGGTTGGCTGAACAGCTGCTATCCCAAAACTAGGTTGTCGCTGACCATAGATAGGGACCAGCTGCATTCCCCATAAAACAACTTCTAATCAACCCTCTGTGGGTGGACCCCAAACAGGCATCTGCTACAATTCCCTGACAAGGAATCCCTTCTACCATGGACACTGGCCTTACCTGGCCTCAGTTGGGCAACATGGCCTGTGGCCTGTAGTGCATCTTGCAGACACTAGTGATACCCCAGACATCACTAAGTCAGACACCACACTCTTGCTTTGTGACACTCACACTTTGGAATCGCTCACATGATTGGCTGCTAAGCCTTCTTGGAATTATATCAGAATTAGATTGAAAGATAAACTTTCTTGACTTCTTTTATTTCTAGTTAGACTCTTTTAAAATATATGCCATCTCTTATATAAACTAATCATTATCCATTCAATGCCTTCCAGGATCAATTTATTTCTCAAGCTAAATTATACTACCTCTTATAACCTAGCATGTATTTTTGTGTGTGTTAAAGTAAAAACAGTTTCTCAATATATATTGAAATAGCTGTATTCTGCAGCATTTGACACTGTGGACCATGGTGTGGTCTTGGAGTGCCTGCAGGCGGCTCTGTGGACTGTCTGGTACAGTCTTACATTTGTTTGATCTCTCCTTATGGGCACGACACAGAGGGTTGTCACTGGTATTTATTCCTCTGATACCCTCTTCCTGTCCTGTGGGTGCCACAGGGCTCCATACTGGCACCCATGTTGTTCGCAGTGTATATGCTGCCATTAGGAGATATCATTAGGTGATACAGTTTGGGTTTTCACTGCTATGCAGATGATACCCAACTGTATATGTCCTTACTCCGGAGAGGATGATGTGATCTCTGTGCTTAACAACTGTCAAGCTGAAATCAGAGATTGGATGAGCACTAGCTGGCTGAGGTTAAATCCGGATAAAACCGAGGTGTTGGTTGTGGATCTGGGTCACCCTGAGGTGGGTCTTAGGGCTGGGCTTCCTCAGGTCTATGGCTTGGTGGTGTCCTGCTCATGTCCTCAGATCGGTGTGTAACCTGGGCGTTATTTTGATGATGGCTTGACCCTGAAATCGCAGGTGTCTGCCATTGTCAAATCTTCCTTTATCATCTTAGGAATATTGCCTGGTGAAACACCTGGTTCCTCTGGCTGACCTTCCTACATTGGTCAACGCCTCAGAACCACCCGCCTCGATTACTGCAATGCCCTTTACCTAGAGGTTCCGGGATTGATATCCATCGCTTACTGCTAGTGCAGAACGAGTGGCCAGGCTTTAGACTGGGACATCTAGGACTAGTCACATTATGCCTGTGCTACGTGAACTGCACTGGTTGCTGGTACAGTGGCGGATCACCTTTGAGGTCGGGTTACTGACCTATAAAGCCCTTACATGAACAGGGACCCCAGTATCTACAAAATCTCCTTACTCCCTACTTGCCCTCCCATGCACTCTGATCCACAGATGAGGGATTGCTGGAGATTCCTAGAGTTTGGTTAAAACATCTGGGGCATGTGCTTTTTTCTTACGCTGCCCCTAACCTGTGGAATTTCTACCTTGTCGGATAAGAGAATGCCTGACCATCGCGAGTTTTAAATCTGAGCTCTAGACTTTTTTTTATAAGGCTTTTTCTGAAGGTTTTAAAATTGTAACTGTATGCTTATTTGATTATTTATCCATTTTGTTTTATTATACAGTGCCTTGGTATTTGAAAGGTGCTTAAAAATAACGTTGCTTACTTACTTTACTTACAGTTTATTAGTAGATCATGCATATTAATAAATTATTTTGGTTCCATTTGGCTACTGTTTTGATTGTGTATCAGTTTGTTTTATACCTCTAGAAACCTTTGAAATTAACATCCATAGATAACCATGGATAACTATGGTCAACTTAAATAATTCTTAAACTATATTAACTATAGTCATCCATGGTTTATCCTGGGATATTTACCATCAGTGGTTGCCCTGGATAATCATAGTTAAAATCATGAAAAAAAACTATAAATGGCCATGCTTGTTGATAATGTATAACCATGGGTTAAGCATGTATAGCCATGGTTTATCCATGATCCCAAGTGCGGGGTGACTGACTGAGTAACAGCAGAAGAAATTATCAGGAGAAATAACAAAGGAAAAACCTGCAGGTTGGTGTGATGCTGGGTTGGAGGAACTGGACTGACCACCAACCCACTCAGTAAATAACACTGGGTGAAGACATGGAAAGCATCTTCAGTGCAGTCAAAAACACACATGAAAACACCAAAATCAATGGCAGCGCTCAGTAAAAAAAACACTGTGCACTACCATAATGCCACATCAAACAAAGGCTACCCTCTGTGTTTGCCCCTGGACTTCCAGATCTATAACAATCACCACGGGGGCAATTCCGGCATAGGGAGGAACCTCAGTGGGAGAGGCAATGCGGTGATGGGGAGGAATCACAGGGAAGGGAATCATTGAGGAGGGGCAGGAGGAACCCAACAGAACAACAGGGGTGGGGGTAAAGAAGTACAGGGTGGGGTGGAAACAGTCAAGATGGAAGTTGAGAGGGTAGGAAAAACAAACAATAAGAATCAGTTGTCCCAGGCGCGAACCCTGGTCCACCAATTTTCCGTCAACCTCTAATGCCTGTGGCCCTACCATCTATGCCACAGCAGCTTCTCAGCAGCAGACCAGCCAGCAGATGCTTTTATTCCCTCCCTCCAATGGCCAGCAACTACAGGATAGCACTAACTTTACCTGTGCTGTGCTATCCCTGTAGCTGTACTAAGTGTTGCTATTTTGCCAGCATGGATTTTTCTGCACTGTAATCACAGTGACATTTTTACCTGGAGGGATAGGGGATTATGTGCAGTTCCAGAACGATTTCCAAGTGGAGGAATGGAGGTCAAAGCCCAGGATTGGATGAAACTGGAGGCAGAGGCATATGAAAAGGATCCGAATTTGAGTGGTCAGGAAGAGAAGATCCAATAGGAAATAGATCAGGAGGCAAGCAGTGTTCCAGAGAAGTAAATTTGCATTTCAGAGAAGAGAATGTTGATTTTACTTGAAGAAGAAGGTAGAACAATTTATTGCTGGGACCAGGAGATGGCAGAGGTGAATCAGGAATTCCAGCTGGGTTTGTGAACAGAGCTGTAGCATACAAGTTTAACATGTTTCTTCTTAGCAAAAGTAGCAAAGGGAGTTTCAACATCTGGAGAGCAGACATTAATTTTCTGGAAGTTCCATCTTTATATTTTGGTGTAGAGATTGTTGCAGTGTGTTTTGATACAGCACATGTAGGATAATTAGAAACACCCTACTCACAGTCTTTGGCATCTGATTCACATCATCTGGCAGACTGATGCATGATGTAGAATCCACAGGTGATAATGGAAGAACTACAGTCCAAACAATTTGCCAGAAGAGGGAGTGATGGGTCTTCAAGCAGAGTACTTTTCAGATGAAGGCTGGTATCTGAAACAAATGAAAAGAAGATGCTTGAGGGAAATATACCAGAATTCCTACAGTGCAGATCTCAGTTAGCTCTAACAGTGTGAGACCCACATATGCTGACCTGGCATAGTAAAGAGGTAGTCCCAGGGATAACCATGGGTGATTGGCAGAGATGTTGTAATGTTCCAGTTTACTAGTGAAGTTGGTGCAAAGTCAGGAACTTCACACTTTGCATAGGTTTGTGAAGTTTCCTACTTCTTCACCAACTTCACAACCTTTTTATAACAAAATAATTTAAACCCATTTAAAGACCCCCACTCACTGTGCAAAAATAACCCTCCTTCCTAACACCACTGCAAAGTATATGAAGCCCCTGCACTGCTACCTCTGAGGAAAAAAACCTCCTCCCACTAACAGTGAAGTTTGCTAATCATCCAAGTTCCCCAGTTAATCTTAAAAGTATACCTTCCCCACCTGTACACAAAATCACTCCCCTCCTGACCAGATCCCATACACAAAGTAATCCTCATTTCCAATACCCTTCCGCCCCTCACTAACACCACCCTCCTACCTAAAATATGTTTCTTCTGGGCATCAAAGAGATGTCTACTTTGTTTGGTCAAAGTATTAACAAAGGCATCAATAAGTGCTGACATCTCTGCTTATAGGAAAACATTACTGGTTGAGGCTCTGGTCCAGTGTCCTATGCCCTGGTTTTAGGGTGAGTACATGGAAGAATTTGAAAGTATAGTACCCACATGAGAGGTGCATAGCCCTATGTAAATATACTATATGAAGGTAGAGTTCTGAGGGGATGAGATGGATGGTGGCCAGGACATGCTGGGGAAATTTTACAGAGAGCATTGCAGTGTATATATTGCCCACAGCCAGGAGGCTCAAAAGGTAAAGAGACCTGGTCAGTGACCTTGAAGTGACCAAACATACTATAGGTAGATCAATGCTTTCATCAGGGGCAGAGGGCAGCAGGAACATGTGAATAATCACATCAGAGGGTTTTCAGGCTCAGTCCCTGCTCATTCACAAAATGTAATCACATTTCATATAAATTCCTACAATTTCTAGGTGTGTTACTGGTGTGTGGTCTATATCAAAACAATTATCAGTATCCAGTGCATTCCCTGTCCCCAGCTGCCCAAAAGAGTATGAAAGATTATACTTTCCTATCCACATTCTTGTCACTCCATGATTTTCAAAAGGGGTTCTTAGTTTTCAGACGCCAGCTGATATTTGAAATGGGCCAATCCCAGGGTAACTACTGTAACATTTAAATAATAATTTGCTCTTCTGAGCTAGAGTATTCACTGCTTCTCCTTGTATGAGACTCCTCGAGTTTCGCCATGCTTATGTGTATGAAGACACTGCAGATACCTTTAAGCTTATGACTGGTGTCTGGATAGCATGCTGCTAGAGAGAGGCCACACCTCTCCCAATTAATAATCACATCAGAGGGTACAAGCTCAAACCCTGCTCATTCACCTAATTTAGTCACATTTCTTATAAATTCCTGCAGTTTCTAGGGTGTGCTACTGGTTTGTGTCGATATCAAACAAATATCAGTGTCCAGTGCACCCCCCCACGTTGCTCAAAAAGAGCCTGCAGTTTTAAAGATTATGCTTTCTTGCTCACATTCTTCTCCTCCATGATTTTGAAAAAGGATTTCTTAGCTTTCAGATGCCAGCTGATAGTTGAAATGAGCCCATCTACCAATGAAAGGGTGAAACCCATGGATGGGTAACTGCAGTGTACTCTAACATTTTAAATAACAACTCACTCATCTGAGTTGGAGTACTTGCTGCATCTCTCTGGTGAGACTCCTCTTGACCTTCCTCATGTTGATTTCTG
Source organism: Neoceratodus forsteri (assembly GCA_016271365.2). Lineage (NCBI taxonomy): Eukaryota > Metazoa > Chordata > Ceratodontiformes > Ceratodontidae > Neoceratodus > Neoceratodus forsteri. The sequence goes on from CM028134.1 coordinate 955,076,834, forward strand.
CAAAGAGAGCAGATACCTTAAAGCTTATGGCAGGTATGTGGGGATCATGCAATTAGAGGGATCACACTTCTCAAAACTAATAATCACATTAGAGGTTATCAAGCTCAACTCCTACTCATGCATCAAATGAATCAAATTTCATATATACACAGTATATATATATATATATGTATTTATACAATAGGGTGAGCATGTAACCTTGACAATAAAAACATGTCTTCTCACTGCAGTGGAATAACTCTGTGATGACATAGACACTGTGGGTTTATTTCGATAAACCCACAGGCCCAAAATTCAAACTGCACCCAAAAGGTGCACAATAGCAAGACAAGCACAAGTCTATTGTACCCATGCACAAGAGACGTGATATTCAAAAAGCAGAGCAGGCCAAACTGCGCCTACAGCCGACGACTGAATATCGCACCACCTGCGCCATAGCACAACTAGGGAGGGAAGCTGAGCAGATTGGATGCACCATAGCGCTACAAGGGATGTTCAGCTAAGCAGTCCAGAGGCGCCATAAGCGCAACCAGGGACACCCCCAGCAGCAGAGCAATGTAACTACACAACCAGGGACAACAGCAGACACAGTGCCACCATGCACAGCCCCCGAGTACTGCTGAGAGACCAACCATGCGTCGGCACATGAGGGTACCCCACACGGGAGAGGGCATGCCCTGGACACCACCACCAGTGGTAAAGCACCCTGCACAGAAGTACAATGACACACCCTGACCCACCACTGGCCACAACAGCCAGCACAGACACCCACAGTGGTGTGTGAAGCATGCACCACACGGATGCCACACAGTGTATGGACAGACACCCACCCATACCCAAGGGCACAACAACACAGGGACGCAGTGGTGGGGCACCAAGCCCCAGTGTGGGTCCATGTAAACTGTGTACACACAACCCACAGTCCTCCATGGCACTGGGTGCCAGCCATCCTCGTGGGCACTGTGGACCCGCACACCACCGTCCATTCGCCTGGAGCACAAGTCACAGAATAGGGGCACATCCTGCAACACACACAAAGCACAGCATGGAGGTGGGACAACAACTGTGATGCCCACAGTGCCACCCGAGGCAGACATGCACCACACCAGTGTCAGGAGGCAACCCAGAAATGTAATGGGTACAGTGGCTGCCTGCAGGGACTGCCACCACTGACATGAAAGCGGACTGTGCAGGTCACAGACATGCATGTGTGTCAGCTGCACAGGCCATGGACGGGCCAGTGGGTGTGCCATGGACACAGAGCATGCACCATGGACCACTGCACACAGTCATCCAGTGCACAGGGCACAACACACACACCACAGACACTGACTGATAGCTACCCCTACACCATAGTCACCTCCACACGGACACACACATACCCATGACCACACCACCCCTGACACCATACACACCACTGCAGCTGAGCACCTATAGCCCGCTGCAATCAGAGACCACCTCAGTATTCATATCAAAATTAAATGTATTGAACAAATATGTAAAATTCAACTATATGCAATATTACAGAAACTATATACAAGGTTGGGGCCACAAATAAGGTGGGGGTGGGTAGGGGCAGGGTGGACAAATGGCAGGGAAAGAAGGGGTGTGAGGGTGGGTCCAGGGGGTAGGGAATAGTGAGACCAATGTATCCCTAGTGGGAGTGCTCTCCCTGCTCTGACTTCTCCGGCTCTGTGCCTCTCAGGACCCCAGTGTCATCAATGCGCCTGAGGATGTCCAGCGACACCCTCACCACTAGTAATATCTCCCGCAGCGCCTCCCTGATTTCATGTAGCTGGCGGTACCTAGGACAAGGAGCACAGTTAATAGGTGTGAATGCACAACCCCATACGCCACCCACTGTGCATGGCATACGGCCATGGACATACCTCTGTGATGGTGTGTGACCACACACAGTGATCACATCCACATGACCTGCCCACCCAGGCACATACAGCCATGCGGAATGCTGCACACACCCACTGGCCAAGTCACGCACAGCACCACCTTGGCAGTTTAGTGACATGGCTATATGGTGCAAAGGCAGTGGCACACCATGTACCTGGTGCACTCATGGACCACCATTGACGCACTCCCAGACATGCATTGCCACCAGACAGTGTTGACTGTAACAAGTCGCGTGCATGGCAGTGATGTCGATGGATGGTGGCCATGCCCGCTGCCCACCCTGTCACACAGCATGCAATAGTAATCATGGATATGGCACTCACCTTCATCGGGCTGGTCAAGTGGGCGGTGAGGGCCCTCTCCCGCCTGACTGCACCATGCTCTTCCCACCGCCACTCGTCACGCGCACAGCGGCATTCCTCCAGACCTGTGGGCAAACATGGAGAGAGGAACATCAGTACAATCCCATAGCAAAGTCCCCTGCCCCCAGGTGTGTGCCCTCCCACCCAGCCAGACCCACCCACCCCACACCCTGTGAACACCACCACAGCCAACCCGGACGGTCCCACCCCTATAAGCTGGACACATACAACACTGTTACCCATATGGACGATGAAAGTGTGTTGACGAACCCTACCTGGCCGTGGCACTGTGCCCCTCCTGGCACATGCCCACAGGCTTGCCAGTAGCTCCAGCTCCCTCCGCGAGGTCCCCTATCTGTGCCTGCACTGCTTGGTGCTCCTCCCCATCCAGTGGCCTCCTCAAGGGCAGTGGCCATGTCCTGCCACACCTGGCTCCACAATGGCCACTAGGTTGGCCAGTTCGATAGCAGACCACTGGGCTGCCCTTCTGCGTGCCATTCTTGGTTCTGTATTTGGCAATATGGTGCTCTGCAATGTGGCTCCCCATGTGCAGATGCTGCACAGTACAGCGCTGCCATTCCCTACCACGCTGTTCACGAACAATGTCATAGAGAGTGCACCCATGCCTGGCGCATGGCACCTGGGGGACAAAGGTCGAGCACAGGGTCAGGGTCAAGGGTCTCTGGTGCATGGACATGCACAGTGCCATTGGAACACAATGCATGTAGCTTGATTGGCTGCCTGTGTACCAGCGCCATAGCAGCCTACCGCAGTTGGCCCAGTGCACCTATGATGGGCCCAGTGCCAGCACCATGTAGTGACCATCGCTATAGCCCCACTGGCACAATGGTGGCCGTGCCTGCATTGCCTACCACGCATAGCGTCGTCAGCGCAGCAGGTGCCTGGGTCAGCAACCGGCATGCGCAGTGAGGTACTGCCACATGTCACAGAACTGCGCTATTGGCTCAGCATGTTCAATACAATTGCATAAAGCGCAACAGTGCGACTATTCAGCCATCATATTCAAAGTATCTAATCAGCCATTCAATGGCTCAGCACTGCAATTTGCATCTACTTAAAGTTGCACCTCGCCTCATTTGCATGGGTTGCGCTATAAAACTGCGACATTGGGCTGCAGTGGCCATAGTCGGTTACTGCAGTCTATTGGTGAGTTGCATGCTGTTTGGGAGTGTGGACTGTGGATTTAGGGACATGCATGGGACTGCACAGTCACAGGTAACAACTGCCATTCTTACAGGCTACATAATGACTGAGCAAGTTGTTGGAGAGGGGAGAACACAGTGGTGGGAGGAGGAGGAGGTCTAACTTACCAAGGCCGAAACCGAAGCCCTGTTTGAGGCCTACCTGGATCAGGAGCCACTTCTCAGTGGATAGCGGGAACACCTCAAGCCCGTGCTGCTGCATGGGAGGAGGTGGCACTGCTTTGAACCTGCATGGCAGCCACCAGCGCTCTGTGCAGGAGTGTAAGAAAAAGATGGGCATGGACAGGAAGAGGATAAAGGAGAAGGTGGCTGCCATCAGGGCAGCACGTGCTGCAACAGGTGGGGGACAGCCGGAGGTGGTACAGCTGACCCCACAGGAGGCTAGGCTTGCTGGAAGCATGCAGTGCAGTGCCTCAGTCAGCTGGAGATGGAGGAGGCCCATCCAACTCCCACAAGTACGTGGATCATTGCGACAGTGGGGGCATGGCTGTCCACACTGATGTCGTTGTAACAGGTGTGGAGGAAGCCCTGCCTGTGTCCCAGCATGCCGGCATCCATGGATGTCAGCATGCTGTGACTGGGGCTGGTGCAGAGTCCGTCACCAGTGATAATGATGCTAACATCATGGGCAGTGACACATGTGTGCCATGGGATGGCCACACAGCAGGGCAATTTGCGCCCATGGCTGTTGGTGGTGCTGCCGTGGAGGTGTGGTCAGCACAGTCCCAGCCTGTGCCTGTCAGCACCAGTGGGGCAGCACTGGTGTCTGTTCAGGACAGGGGACTGTTACGGCCACTGCGGCGGCACCCTGAGCCCTGGGGAGCAGCATCCGGAGGGCAGCATCAGCAGTTGGCCAATGGGTTTGGGAGTACAGGATTCAGTGGCAGCGTCTGTGCACCACCTGTGGACATGCCCAGACCTGGTCCTGGTGCACAGCACCACCCTCAAGGGGTGCTGATCATCAGGGCTGTGCACACCCTGAGGGACAGGATGCCGAGGAGGCAGACGACCTCTTGGACGAGCACACCCGCCACTGCAAGCATCAGTCCAGCAGCAGATGCAGCTTGTGACATCTGTAGATGCACTGCGTGTGGCTCTGGAGTGAGCAGAGGAGCATCACAGCAGGGACACCGCTCTGATCCTGGCAGGGATGGACCGTTTGCGGGAGGATGTGACCGCTGCCATTGACAGGCATGCACAGGCATTCACTGCTGTCATGGCTACAATGGGCACACAGTCAGGTGCCCATGCATCGTGGACACCATGCAGTACACTGTCCACCCCTGTTCCCAGTGTCATGCGACTCCCACCCTGTCGACACACGGGTTCAGTTGTGGGCATCCCGAGCACTCCTGGCGCAGGCATGTTTGGTGTGCTGCAGACCCCTGCACGAAACGGTCGCATTCATGCAGTGGAACCCCTGGGGGACAATCGGTGCCACCTCCATGAGGCCAGTGGTCAGCCTGTCAGTGCTGGGTCTCAGCATGGCGCCCAAGCAACCGTGGTAGCCAGGGCACTGTGTCACGTGACTGACCTGTCTCCCAGCATGGCTACTGTCTGGTGCTGCCCTGTGTGCATTGTGTGGTTCAGTGGGCAGTGCAGGGTGGGTACCGGCCCTGCACGGACACACAGTCCACCTGCACACCCTCCCGGCTGCTGTCCGCGGTTGCATGTGCATGATGATGCCTGCATTGCGCTGTACACCAATGTGCAATGGTGCTCAGAATCTGACACCGCGCATGGACAGGCAGTGGGCGTGGTGGCCTGTGGACATGTGTGTTGCTAGGGTTGGCATTCAGGGTTGGTGTGCCTCTGCCTTCTGTGCCGTTTGGTGCATTGTGTGTCGCGTGTGTGTGTGTCCATCTGCATGGCATGTTAATCCTCACCCACCCTGGTTGTGTGTGCTTCTGTGCCCTGCCACTTCCTTGACAGCATGCACCCCTGGTGTGTGTCCATGCATGTTTTTGGGTTGTGCCTTAGCCACTGGTGGTTGCACATGGCTCCATGACTTACCTGGGTTGGCTGAAGTGCTCCTCCATGATGGTGTCCCGTGCAGCTGTGTCAGCCAGATCAGTCGGGGTCCCATTCGGCCAAGGGGGCTGCCCATCACCATCGTCCACCAGCGCCCTCATCGCCCCATCGTGTCCCCTCTTCAACCTGTCACGGCTATCCCACATTGTTGGCCATGTTGTGCAGGATGCAACAGGCCAGGAATAGCCCACAGGCCTTTTAGGGGCTGTACTGTAGGGCACTGCCAGAGGTGTCCAGGCAATGGAAATGTGCTCTTCAGCATCCCGAACACCGCGCCGATGACATTACATGTGGTGGCATGCCTCATTGTAGCATTGCTGCGATGGGGTCACGGGCTGCCGTAGGGTGTGAGCAGTCAGGGACAGAGTGGGTATCCACTGTCACCTGTGTGTAGATGGTGGAGGTTAGTTTGGTAATCAGTATCTCCCTGCCCCAGGCCATGTAGGCCACTACCCATGTCACCTCTGGCCATGCCCCCAGGCCCTAAGATTGTCCATGTGATTTGCATACTTGCCCACTAGGTGTCCAGTGGTGATGTCCCCTCTCTGAATCTTTGGCACAATGCCGACTGTTGCCAGATAGAGGCATTGTGTGCTCCCCAGGGTGCGTGGCACAGGCACTGATTATCGCCCCTGGCGCCGCACACCACCTGGCAGTTGATGCTGGCATAGCCTTGTGATTGATGTATGCGGCCCCTCAGGGCCAGATGGTGTGTGTGGCCACATGGGTGCAGTCTATTGCCCCTAGCATGCCAGGCATACATGCTACCCTGTGGAACTCATGTATGTTTGCTGTGTGCTCTGCTGCTGTGCTGGGGAAATGGATGTACTCCGCAACATGTGGCAGCAGTGCGCTGAGGAATTGGGTGAGGTGGCTTGAGTGGCTGACTGGGTTATGCCTGTGGTGTCCCCAGTTGGTCTCTGGAAGGTACCCGTGGCGAGCAAGCACATGCAGACTGTTACTTTAGTCTCCACTGACAGAGCATGGCTCCGTCGTGGGTGCCTGCATCATATCACTGCACAGCTCACAGAGCCACCTCAGAATTGCCCTATTCAGGTGGTACCAGCCCACAATCTCAGTATCAGTGTACAGCTCAAAGCTGGTGCAGGCTCGGTACTGCCTGTTGGGGGCATACCCGACTGGCCCTTCACGGCCATGACCCCTGCCACACACCTTCTCACCCCTCTCATAATGGCCTCCATCTGGAAGGTGGCACTGGCTATGTCCCTGGCTTGTGTTCACCCCACCAGTGGTTGTTGTATTCCCCCGCTGTCCTCCCTGCTACTTCCCTGCACCAGGAACACCTGCCTGTGGTGGCCTCTGTGCTGTGGCACTTCTCCCTTCTGCACTAGCTGTGGCTCCCACACCTTCCCTGTGCCTGGCTGTTCAGAGTGCCCTTTCCCTGGCCTGCCCTGTTTGTCTCTCCTGCCCTGTCTGTCTGCCTAGGGTTCTGCCTCATATGGCTTCCCTGTAGCGTTCTTGCACCTCTCCCTTGCTCCTTTTATTTTGGCTCATTTCCGCTATGCGCAACTTCCGCTTGCTCCCCTTCGCACATGGCGCAAGTTGTTGAATATCGCACTGTCGCCATTTATGCATGTTCCTCCCCTTCAGTTGTGCATGCCTTTATTATCATTGCGCTGTTGCTCAGCATGATTTCGGGGCGCAATTGCCTCCTGCTGAATATCGCAGAATGGCGCAATTTTGACTGCAGAGCGCAACCCTATTGCGCATGGCTAAACTATTTTGAATATCTGGGCCCCAGTGTCTACATCACCAGCAAATATACTCACAATGGTGATGTCACCAGAGTCAGACTACCTACACTACAGCCTGCATGTAATAGCTTCACAGTTTCTCTTTCTCACTGAATCCTGCAACTAACTCTGTTAGCATTGTAAAAGACAATCACCTGTGTCCCATAGTTATTCTGACAATCTAGCACATTACTGTGCTGCTCTAATCTTCAAACCAGCCTCCATCATAAACCAGTTTCTCTTTCTGAGTGCTGACTGCAACAGTTTCTCTGTCTCAGTGAAGCCTGCAACTTACTGAATAAACAGTCTGTTTCTCACTCCTAGCTGCAGGTAACACAATTATCATTGCAATTCACATGCACCTGTTCCTCTTACTATCTAACACTCCCAGTCTATTTAGAAACACTTACACACACACACACAGACCACACACAAACAGTGCTGTCAGTATAGCCTAGAGGTTAGAGTAACAAGCAATGAACCAACTTCCTACATCCAGCAGCCCAGACCAGTGTTTAATTCTCACAACTTCCATTTCAATACTGTGTGACTCTGAACAAATCACTTAACTGCCCAGTGTTCCTGGTCCTCTCCCCCAAAAAACTTACCCAAATAAAGTAAACAGGAGAGAACACAGAAAAAACATTTCTAAAATGTACTAGCCCTATTGTATAAATTGTACACATGATGTGTGACTTGTGGAATATGGCAAACATTTGCAGTCATGAAGTGAACTGCAATAATATCACTCGTGCTTTCTGCATTTGTGATATTATCACAGTTCACTCTGTACTCATGCAAATATTTGCCATATTCCATCGCCATCATCTGTATCTCTCTCTCTCTCTCTATATATATATATATATATATACATATATATATAAATATGTGTATGTGTATATATGTAAGCAATAAGACACGAGGGTGTGAATTAGACATTTCTAATGCATGGTCAGGGGCGTAATAAGGCATGAGGCCGCGGGCCGAGGCGTTATCTCTGACCGTGCATTAGAAATGTCTAATGCACACCCCCAGAGTGCTCTTATTGCACTTATAAAATGGGTAACTGTACGTACATGTTTATAAATAAATAGTCTATAGATTTTTTGACATTTAAATAGCTTTATTTAATAAATATCCTTCCACTGCATAAAGTAGTTCATAGATGTGCATGTGAGAGGAAAATAAATAATGATAAAGGTATTTAAGTAGGTAATAGGTAGTTTAACAGTCTTTTGCAGATGCCTGGAAATGTCAGTTCATCAGGGTTCATTATGATGAGCTGCTTGGAGAGTTCTCAGTTGGCTGAATAGCTGATGGAGGACTGGGATGCATAGCTATAGTGAGAGAGATAGAAATGGAGCACTTAGAAATCAGTAAAAATATAGAAAACAGTAGAGCAGTAATGTTGTAAGATTTACTTACTTGCTTCATGGTTAATGAAGTTTATTGTGCCATTAAATGTGCAGTTCATCAGGTTGAAAGCTCCGTGTGCATTACTAGAAGATTGGACGACAGGTGGCACTGTGAATGTAGGCTGCTGTGATGTCTGCATTTCCAGCAACAGGAGGGAATTTCTTTATGTTCCTCCTTTTTGGTGCAAGTATCCTGCTCCAACGTTTTCGGTCGTCCGTTGATGGGGCCCAGTACGATCACAGGCTAGCCTCGCTTCTATTTCCGTAATGGACATAATTTCCCTGTTTTCGAGCCCCACATCTGACATTAGCTGAATGGCAGTAGCTCTTACACTATGGTTGGTGTAGCGGTTTGTCAGTGCAGCTTCCTTACAAATTCGTGCCATCATCGTGGATAAGAAGTTTACCCCATTGGTTCTTTTGTATACCAGGTCATACTTGTATTCAAGAAATGTTGGGGCAAATGTTTTGGGTGGCAGTAGAAAGAAGGAGCAGCAGGCGGCAGTTTTAGATATATTTTCGGAGGCTGGAGACAGGGCAGAGAGGAGATCCGAATTTCGTACATACACCCACAGTATGTTTCTTTGTTGATTTCATTGGGGTTGCTGTGGTTTTGTATGCTCGTTGTATGACAACGTGGCATACTTGAGTCTGGATTCATCTTTCTTTATAACTATGCTGTCTACTTTCATTTGTCGCAATCCCTCTCTACGCGCCTCGGCCATATAGAGCTGGATGTCCAGCCAGACTTTCGGACCAGCCCAGGCACAGTGTTCGGCGAGAGGACTGATGAATTCCTTATTAAATCAAGGTCTATTTTAGTGATGGCACCATGGTGTTTGGATGTGTTTTGATTTTTCCTATAACGTTTCATTATTGCCAAAATACTGTGTTGCTTGATTTAAATAGAGGGTCGCTGATGATATTAATATTTCGGCCAACTGCCAGTGAGTTTAAGTGTCTGTTTAAAGCTATGCGGATGCGGAGAAACTACTGAGGGCATACTCTGAACCTGTGGAAGTGCGTACCTCAGCATAAAATGTCTGAAAATGTTATTTAATTCTTCTACAGGGGTTGCCTTCCAATCTAGAGTAACATTTCTGGCAGATATCCAGTCATTTAACACTTTCAGAGCCCAGGCTATAGTTTTGACAGTGTTAGTTTCATTTATGCCCTCTTGTATGCTGTCTATTTCTGTTGCTGACAGGTTGGCATATCTTTTACTCACTGTGTTTGTAAGTTCAGTCAGTTCTGCTATTGGTGGCTGGTTTTCAGAGTCTTGTTCTGCTGAAAAGCTGTTTTCCATTTCTTTGGTTAAGTTTACATTAAAGTTCACTGAAATATTGGTGTTCATGGCTAGTGAGATGACAGAAGTCAGCTGAGGTAAAAAAATGGCTGCTATTTGAAATGTCAACATTCCAAATGAGTATTTATATGAATAGGGACTTATTGCCTAGGTAGTGACCTGCTTTTGTTTTACCTGTGCATTAGATGGATCTAATGCACAGGTAATGACCAGTCAAATGTCCCTATTTTTTCTTCCATTTATAATATATATATATATATATATATATATATATATATATATATGTGTGTATATATATATATATATATATATATATATATATATGTATATGTGTATATGTGTGTGTGTGTGTATATATATATATATATATATATATATATATATTCCTATTCAGAAAACTTGGAATGTCTGAACTGCTATGCCCCATTGAGATGTTGTGTTTCAAGTCTGTAGCTTTAAAGGCTTGCATTTTAAATACCCAAGCTTTCAGATATTTTAAGCTATTTGCAGTTATGTAAACTGTAAAATTATAAGCCCTGTAACTTTAAAATGCAGAATGCAATGCCTCTAGGTTTGGCAGGTTCAAGGACACTAACAATGAGGCTTTGTGTGTCAACTTTTTTTTATTTCATGCTTAAAGGATAGCCAGGTATTTAAACTGCCAGAACATGCAAAATAATGTTAGTAGTTAAAGTAGAATTCTATGAGTCTTTGTGAAAACCGTGGAATTTTGCAATAATAAATAATTTCAGTCTCTTGTTTATCAGGGTTGTATGTCTTTTCATTATGCCACCAAACTGGCACAGCAGTGAAGCTCAGCTCTTTAATTACATAGGTTAAAGCTCTGCTTGGGAGGCAGCCCTATCCATAAAGTCTCCTCTGAGGCAGCACTGCCTTGAGGCAGGGCTGCCATGGAGGCAACTTTCATTGAAAAAGCTGTCCTTGCTGATGCTAATGCAGTTAAGGTAACTTACCTGCTTGCAGCACAGGTCAAGTGAGCATGCTACATAGCCAAACACTGCAGTTACAAGGAACAAACTGTTGTGCTCATTGTGATATGGCATGCATGTTTTGAGGACATACAAAGGTCATATATTGAATTAGAGATGTTTCTAAGCAGGGAAGTTGTCCAGACATATCTTCTGCAATTCTGCATGGTACTGAAGCTGGCAACGAATCACAGTGGCAGAAATTAGACAAACTGCAGTACCTCTTAAGATTCTGTTGGTAGAAGGAGAGTCTGTGTTGCTGTTGTGCCAAAGAGACAAATGGTACTGGTCTTGTCAAGGGCTAGGACATTCTGAGGACTTAAACTAAAAGACATGGGTTGTAGAGGAATTTAATGCATAGTTGCCATTGGCAGGAGTTAGATGTATGTGTTCATCAAGAAACAGACAGCCTGGCTGGGTTGCACAAGACTGCTATACTCCCAGGCTGGTAAGAATAGTAGTAGTAAAGTTGGATTCATAGGATGCTGCACTAAAAAGTAACAGGAGAACTGGATCCATTAACAGTTTATATGCATGCCAAATTTATGATCTATACATGAAATAGCAGGAAGTTAACAATATCCATATTTTTGAAAGTTTACACAGTATTTTGCAAATAATTATAGAGTGAAATTATGAACCCTGGTAACCTAAAAATGACATATCCAGATCTCTCCATCGTAGTAGTTTATGACCATTTCATAAAGATTATGTGTGCTAATTTGCATTCTACATATGTAGCTCTGAAGGTGACAGGTTAAAAGCAGATACATTTTCATAAAATACTAGCCCCCCCAAAAAAAATTGCCAACAAGACTTTTAAACCCATGTAAGTTAGAAACTACTGATCCAAATGTCTTGATTCTTGGCGAGTCCTTGGGACACCTAACAACACTAAAGCATATAAAATTCCAGGTCTGAATATATGGCTGAGTTATAAATTGACTAATTCCTCACAGACCTAATTGCATGTCATTCAGCCCCTGACTGCAGTGTCAGAGGTGCCATTCAGTAAACAATTCTCACTATAAAGCTTGGAAGAAAAGCAACTACAAACACATTGTGATGCCATTCAGCCCACTATCTATACCCACTACAGGTATGGGCTGTTACTCAGTAAAATATTCACACTGTGAGGCTTGAAAAATTGGCATAGCAGCTACTACTCTGCTACACTCAGGCCTTTACCACCATACAGTTGTTTTGTCTCATAGGAAAAGACTGACATTTAAAAATTGCATTATGGCCATGGCCCTATTTTGGTCTTCTAGTAGATTAGGTACAGGATTCCCCAGCTGGGGAAGTGTCAGGAACATAGTGGTTCACTACTGTATGTGAGAACTTATGCAGAGGGCACCATAGGTTTGACATTACGTTATGCTTTTGATGCATACAGTTTAAAGGTTTGAGAGGTAGACTTGGCTAGGCTCTCCATGTACCTTTGGATTAGACTGAGTTTGGCTTTGGGACCAGGAATGGCTTCTAGCCTTGCACTGGTCTCTTGAGAGATCCTGACCAGGTCTGGGTCATGTAGGCTGTTGCAGCACTGTGTACTCCAGTGTTCCACTGATCCAGTTGAAGCAAAGGTGTCAAGTCATACTAAGCCACCAAAGGCACCAAAACTGTTCATTGGTCCTCAAGGGTGGAATGGAATTGCAACTGAGAAGGACTGCCTATAAAATAAAAAGTATGAACTCAGATGCCTGACATAACCTCAGAAAAGAACTCTGAATTGTGGAACAATTTTAACAACTGAGGATAGCACCATTGCACGTCCAGTAGGGACCTTTTGTTCCACTCATGTCCCAAACTGTAAGAAGGGTGTTGTTGGGATCAGTGTCATGCAGAACAGCATGAATGTCCAGTCCTGACTGAGTTTGGTGATTTCTGTATGGCATATTCTTGCTAAAGTAACTGGCCTCATGAATGCATAAGTCAGGACTATACCTGCCTGCATGAGTGTAGCCAGGAATTTCAAATTTGTACACAGAGCTGCCAGCACTGCTATACCCCCACACACACAGAGTTTACTGACCCATGGCATATAATTTGTGGCGTAGACTGAAAATTTAAAGTTGTAACTCCAGATACACACATATACAGTAAGAAAACCTTTCAATCGAAGCATTGTAAGACTGGATACAGTGTCTCTTTTAATTGTAATGTTACATTGTAATAAGCTCTATATCACACCACAAGGTAGCCAGCCCTACAGAGGTTCACCACAGTTGTCCTCAAACTGGTGATCTGCTCAGTCATACAAAACATGGCCCCAAACACATTAACGTTGGGCTTCCACGTGGACAAAAATCATTCACATACAAACTCATGCCCAAAGTTCCTGAAATCACAAAGTCACAAAAACAACCACACAGAGAATAGTGTATGAGCAATTATACAGAATAAATCTTTACCATCAAGGGCTGTTACCTCAAGAACGAAACTCCTGAGGTCCTATGATGTCATAACAGCCCTTAGATGGGAACACCACTGTATTGTGATGGTTGACAATGCATTGTTTTTCTAGTGTAAAGAATATACACGTGGAAACAGGATTAAATGTGATCATTTTTGCTTTTGGTATTAGTTGGTAAAAGTGCAAAATAGAATTATATTTTACTATTGAAATTTGTCAGTAACAGTGTGAAACAAAATTACATTTAAAATCATATAACATTTAAAGATGTTTACTTTTCTTTCTACACTGCAATAATCTTTTCCTTTTCAGAGAACACTTTAAAAACATAGCCACTGTCATTGTGTGCAGTTTAGTTTAGGTGTGAGTGACAGCTCAACATGAGCAGAGCTGGCATGAAATGTTTAATATTGAAAGCTATTGTACCACAGAAGTGATGTCAGAACTATGGTGCAGCTTTTGAATGTTGTTTTGACATAGTTCTGATGCCACTTCAGTGATACAATGGGGTTTTAAGTTGATACATGTCCATACACAACACACCCTAACCATGCATTATAAAAATGGTAATGTACCTTACAGAAATAATTATATGAAATGTTTACATGCTGTGCACATAATACTACCTATGTGATATGCGTGCTGCAAGCAAGATTTAAATGTTATATTGGAACCAATTGTATGCATGTGGCATCAGTGCAGCAAGTAAGTATAGAAAGCATGCTTTTGTATTCAATTGAAACAGACTGCATGCATGTGGCATGTGTGCAAAAAGCAAGTGGTCACTGATCTCTGCTCACATAAAAGTTAAGTGACTTGCTCAGGATCACACAGTATACAAGTGGAGATTGATGAGATTCAAACCCAGATCTTCAGGTCTCCTGGTTTGCAGTTTAATACCTTTAACCACTAGGCTATACTGCCCATATACATATGGCTCGCTTGTACATCATCAATACAAATCTGTATACATCTGCACTCGGTGGCATGCTTATAGCCACTTATATTCTTTAGTTTTCTTGTCCCCTCATCTCAGCTACACAGCTGAACTGCTAGCACATACCAATGGAAACACATGTGTTCTCTCCAATCCCAATACACACAAAACTACTTAATTAATTCTGTCTGGTCTGGACTCCTACTATTTTCTCTCCATAGTTTTGAAAGCTTCCACACAAACAAACTTTAAGGCAAACACAGAAGTAGCAATAACTCAACACCCCACCCACATGGCCAGTCCCCTCCCCATGCACACATAACATAGCAGTGCAGCCACCATGCTACAGACAACCCATCAAGTATGGATATATGTTGAGAGTCTCTTACCTGAGTACTAGGGAGCCAGAGGTAAGATTCTTTAGGAGATGATGTCCATGGGTCAGAATGCTCTGGCAAACCCCTTGAAATGAATGGAGTTATATTGTATTATTATTTTATACATTATGATGGTGAGCTGGAGAATAATGAAGGCTAGTGTTCTACAAACAATGCTTTTTCAGTCAGTGGTGGCCTTCATTAATCTAAAACTCTTCATCAATAATGTGTAAAATAGTAATAGTAAATGCCCTCATTCATTTCAATGGGGCATGCCCTACACTCTCTTGTTCAATGTCATAATGTGCAGAGCTTGGGGATGTGGAGTCAGCTTCACTGGAGGCATAAGCCTGACTTTAGTGGGGCTCTAATAGTCTGTGCATACCATATCACTGAACTGTCCATGAATGCAAGGGATAGCCCCATATTACCACTGAAAACTGCTCTGCCCTCATCCATCCCTCCCTCATGGAAAACATGCTGCTCATATAGAGAATATCCTGTAAATTTAGACTTTATGACAGGGGTACTATTTCAGATTTCAGCAGGTGGGAAGCCAATAACCAGTGGAGATCAGGTGATATTTAGCTCTTAGGTGTCAAGTTCTGGAATGTCTGGAACATCTCTAAAAGGTAAAACTTATTTGTTGTGACTGAAAGTGACATGCAAATCAGGAAAAATTCAATTTGATAGCCTATACAGCCAGTATGATGTTATGCTTGTGCAACTGTGTTGCTTGGTTTGGCCATTTGAGATCTCTATTCCAGAAGAATTACCACACACTGTAGGGGTACCAAAGGCAAGGAACCCTTGAAGAGGGTTCCACCCCTAGAGGTGTAGCAGGATGAATCCCTTGGCTAAAGGTGCCCTAGGAAGGATCCCAAGAAGAGGTGATGCCTCTGGAGAAGAAGAGGAGGATGGTGGGGCAAAAAAAGTGCTTGAGAGAAAGGTTGCAGAATTAATACTTTGAAATTACATCCTGTGGTTGTATAAAATATATTTTGTTAGATATTTGACCAGAGGAGGGTCTGGATGACTTTATCCAAAGGGTTGGCCAATACTGCTTGAAAAGATTATTCTCTTTCACTATAGAGGTGCATTTTGTATCTGACACTGACCAAGAAAACATCTGAGCACTGAAAAGAGGTATTTAGAAAGCTAGACAAATCTAAATATAGTTGTAGGAATTGCACTGTTTTAAACCTTGTTTTGTTTAAAGATATGTATGTCTTGTGATATGAGTTCTGTTTTGTGTGTTTGACATATTATTATATATTTTAGTAAAGACTCTAATTTTAGAGAAAACCTGGTCTGTCTTTGAATGCTTTCTTTTGCTAAGAAATATTTATGGTTCAGCAGACATATAGCTTGTATGGTGGTATCAAACTGGAAAGAAGAGTTTTAAATATGAGGACATTATAATAGTTTTGAAGGGTTCATCTCTGAATACCTGGTTAGGTGCCCATAGGCAAAGATATCTAGCCCTCAAGACAAATATATCTAAGCCTGTGCATTGGGTATGCTAGCAAGAGGTTAACAGTTTGAATCCTTCCAGAACTGAGACCAAAGGTTGATCCGAACTCACAAAAACAGACAAGAGGGTTATCTTGTCTGTTACACTGTTCACAAGACTGCGCCAGAGGTTGGCACTTTGGGAGTAGAGGACCTGACCTGCTGATTGAATCTGTGACAAGGCCTAGGTTTCCTTCCTTCCAGGCTTGGGATGTTTGTTTAGTGATGGCTCTGCTGCTGTAATTTAGAAACCAATTAAAAGGAGGTGGAAAGTATTCAATTTGGAGAAAGCTCTCTCTCAATCCTCTAACATGAACACCATGGAGGGTTGCGTGAGTGCTTTGCAACTTGGGGATAACCAAGGTGACAGGAGGAGAGCAATGACTGCTGAGGCACTCACCTGCCTTACCCACCTAAAAACAAACCAGGTGAACCAGAGGCAGTCATAGGAAGAATGCGGTGAAGGTGCCTTGCTAGTAGAATACTAGAGTTAAAGGAGGTTGCTGTAACCACCCTTCACGGCTAGTCTACAATTCTACACCAGGAACTGCCATTAAGTCTCAAACAGCTGAAGCCAGGCCTGGAGCTATAAGATGCCTAGCAATGGGCCAGGTGAGAAGGACCCCACCACAAGTCAGGCATGCTCAAGAAGTGGACTTTATAGGTGCAGAGTCAGACTATCAGCTGCAGGGAGGCCCTGTGCCATGGAATGGTTATGACTGGCATGCCCCAGAAAACAATGGAGGAGGAGCAGAATGAAGCATTGAGTGCTGGGACCCTCACGTAGGTCAGACATGGTAGTAGCGAGCATTGAGCAAATGAATTGCATAAGCAATGAGTGACCTGCATGTAGGTCAGTAAGCAGAGTGAGCAAATGGCTGGACAGCCAGCCGGGCATTCAAGGAACCAGTGACAAATACTCTGAGGATTATTTGGTGGTGGAAGCAGGATTAGAACATAAGGTAAATATGCCATATGGGGCCATGGCTCCCAACACCTCCAAGTCCACTGCCATAGAAAAAACAAGAAAGTGATGAAGGCGCCGTGACCCACATGCAGGTATTAAAACTAGTTTACAGCATTGTTGCCTAAACACTCTTGGTGTGTAGGGTAAATAATAATAATACAGATTTGTGTGTCGGAGTCTGCCAAGAAACATCTCGTAAACAAGCAAGGAGTACTAATAAAGTTTATTATACCACTTACACCAAGCATGTGACAGAGAAAATGACAAGGGAGATGGATTTCTTACCACTCTTCTGAAGAATGTACATAATCTCCAGAATTGTAGATCTTAGGTTCTCTAAGATCTTGTTTTCTCCCCGTGCTCCAGCGCTTCTGCATGTAAAACTAGGTTACACAAGCCTAAATACTACAGATAACAGCATAGCAACAGAGATTACCTCATAGTAACAGATATGAGAAACAATATATATTGGTCCCAAGTCATTCTCCATTGGATGATGTCTTAGGAGACAGAATTACTAATGAGTATCATATGAGACAGAATATGCTTCCATTAGCATTATAGCTTGGACAAAAGAAATGCTGGCTGGTTCAAACCACATGTGGCATTTCTTGCTTATGTATAATATAAGACATAACAAAGGATTTCTCTGTCAGCTTGCTTAGACATAGAGAACTGTTGACAGGGCTCTATTACACGTGATATATCTGGTGGAGTGTAGAACACACACTACATATAATAAGATGAGAATATAAGTATACAATAATCACTGATGATCCCTCTAAATCATCTTATCAGTGATTAGGTACATTATATAAGAAATATATATAAAAGACAAACATAATCTAGATGAATGTATTATAGTGAGGTATAATGAATCATGCATGATAAATATTAGCATATATTAACAGCAAAGCACATTCCTATCACTCATGCTTTTATGATTGCTGCCTATATCTATATGTTAGTGCAAAATAGCAGCATCACAGTACAATAGACCAGGAATACAGTGGCGGTGTGTGGGATGATAGGTGGCATAACCCAGGTGTAACAGCATCAACAGTAGATTAGCTGACCTCCAGAGTATAATAGCAGTGTACAAACATAACAGAGTAGCATCAGTATGGAGTAACTATGAGTTATGGGGTAGCAATTTGAACTGAACATAGACTGGAGGGAGGCAACACTTTGAAAGCAGCAGTTGGCAAGGCAGTGCAGTGAAACAACAGCAATGAGGTATGTGGTATGAGTTCAGGAAGCAGGATTGAGCTGCATGGGCTTGGGTTCAGAGAGACCTTGAACCAGGTGAAAACAATTATGGTGCATAACATGGAGAGCAGCATGAGCTGAAAAACACAGCTAATGATTGAAATTGCATTGTGAGTAAATGGGAACAGGTAGCATGAGTTCTGGATTAGCAAAATACAAGGAGATTAGAAACAGAAGCCCCCTTCCACAAAAAAGCAAGACAAAGACACAACTACAGAAGAACAGGTAACAAGCAACACAAGAGCACACAGCCGGAGGCAAACAATACAAACCAAAAGCAGGAGAACAGACAACAGAAGTCAGTAGAAACAAGCAGAAGCCAAAGCACCGCAAGGTGGGGGCAATCCCAGTAGGCAGCAAAGGACAGACCCGGCTGCAAAGAAAAAGTGCTTGAGAGAGAGGCTTAGAGGAACTGCTTATAGCACATGAATTGAGAGTGACTGGCTGCTTGTCCACTGAACTACTGGCATAGCCTTCCAAATGTGTAAGATTCATCTGTCCATACCCCAGAGCAGTTCATCAGATTTGGGCTTAAACTCACCCAGTTACTAACCAATTGTTTTCCTGGCTGAAGTTCTGCCCTCCCACCCCAAAAAATAAACAATGTCCCAATTTCTCTCCCTAACTCCATTCTATTCAGTACCTATCCCCTATGGACCATGAAGCCTCCCAAAGGTGAAGAAATGTGAAAAATACATCAATATTTCTGTCTTTCCTCCTTCCCCAATCCCCCTGTAAAAAAAAAAAAATACTTTTACTTAACCAGCCTTCTGTCCAGAACCTGTGGCTAGACCATTGTGGCACCAGCCCAGTTTTCACTTCACTCCTCCTCCATCCTTCTGCCAGAAGCTAGATGGTAGAACCAACTATCCCAGATTTTCAATGTTTTGTTTTTATTTATTTTATTTATTGCGATCTTGGAAAACAACTGTGAACAGATGCTCTTTAAAAGGTTCCATGTCAGTTACATAAGACAGCAGGTATAAAGACTGGGGACAATATACATATGCACAAAAAAATTACAAACATAAGCAATGGGTGAGGAATGCTGAGGAACTGTACAATGTATGCCTACATCAAGATGAGAAACAGAGTGGGGAGTGGAATACAAAGGGAGAGAGAGGCTGCAGGGTGGTGCTTATAGGACAGGGTGAGAAGCAGGAGGGACAGGGCATGGGGCAAAGTGGCAGTGCCCAGGTGGAAGTAGGTGTAGTAGAAGTGCTGTGGTTGGGTGTTCCAGAACAGACAGTGGTAGGGATTAAGCACTAGTGGCGGTTTACTGCTGCTTGCAGTGGCTTAGCAGGGCACATACAGTTACTCGAGTCAAACAGGTGCTGGCGCAGTGTATTTAAAAGATTTAAATGTGGTCTGCGAGCATCAAGTAACCTCACCACCTGAACTCTCCACGCAACCTGCATTGCTTGCTTCTTGCTTGGCTGCTGCCACTCACACTACACTGATCAAGGCCTATGAAGGCTGCCCACACCCCTGTCACTGCTGCTGTGTGGCCTAGCATGCTGCTGCGGTGGGCCCATGCTATGTTTTTCAAGGTGAGCCTAGTAGAGTAAGTAGGTAGCCTAATCTTGAGTTAGATTCTAGCTCACCCCAGACCCCTTCAGCAACCAAAGGAGACTGAGGCTCACTAAGAGCAGACCAACAGAAATATGCTGACACAACACTGCTATTGGAGTGTTCAGTGCTCACTGACTCCCCAAGCTGTAGTGTGCAGCCTGTCTCCTCTGTGGTGGGAAAGATATTGTCCACTCATGACTCATGCTTTTGCTTGGCTGGAGCTCTTCTGTGTCAAGTATGATGGTGTTGCTGCTAATATGTGGAGAGAGTGACAACACAATACAGACACTTTGAGTCAGGGTGCACCTGCAGTGTGAGCAACACAGGCCAGGGACATTTATTGTGCAAAAGATTAAATCCAAATTTAATGCCATTATTGCCACACCATAAGAACAACCTGGCACAAAGTGGGGCAACGCCTCCTCTGCCTACTTAAATGGTACCCCTGCTTTATGCTAGAAATTAATTCTCAGAGGCTAACATCAGTGCAAGTAAATACAATAGTTTCAGCTGTGTTATGAGGTACTGTATCTCCATGTTTCAGGATGTGTCCAGATCATCATGAGGGTTAGTGGCCCTCATTGTCCCTTATTCTGAGTGAGCATCTCCCCATTCCAGTGACAAAATGTGAGATATAGTGCATGCTTCCAGACCTACTTAGCACAAAGAGTGCTGAACATTGCTGTACTGTATATGTTCCATACAGAATGACAAAGGAAAAGTAAGTGACCAGCAACAGTCATGAAGAAACACATTTGTAGCACTAAATATGCATGGTTTCAGGTCATGATGGCGATCACGGTTAGGGCAAGAGTACATCACTGAAAATCAATTTTGTCTATGTACACCCCTAGTGGCAGGAAAATGGCACAGGGACTTAGGTTTTAAATGTTCATGCCCCCGCACCCTCCTACTAAAGGATTCTTAACTCCAGTGTAGTGCTTGTGGGGGTGCAAAATTTGGATAAAAAAGTAAATAAAAATTTGGGCCCTGCCACATAAATGTAGGCTCACCAGGACCTGAACACAGAACCCTTGCAGCTTTAAGCTGCCACTCACCCACCACGCTATGGGGCCAGCACAGCAGCCCCATGCCAACCACAATAGGCCAGGCCTCACATCATGCTCATTCCCCTCCCCGCGATACATATAGAGATGTCCTGTCGCTATATATGTGAACCTCCCCATCCGGTCGCCATTTCTCCATGGTAGCCCTGTTGACATCCGCCAGGATTGAGTCACTGTTTTAAAACATGCTCAAACGCTGATGCCCATGTCACGGGCTACCATATGTATAAAAGGATTGCATGGCCCAAAACAAAAAGTCAGGCTCACAACAAAGAGGCTTACTCTTCACACATCTGGAATGGAGGATGTTATTGACTATATCCCAGGCATTTAATGCAGTAAACAAACAATACTTCACAAATTAATGGCAGTTTAATGACAACAATCAAAAGCGATTAAACAACTTGCAAAAGTAGAATGAGAAATAGAAACTGATATGCTTTTTAGATGAGATTTTGCACCAGCTTAGTTGCTGCACACCTGCAAGCATGCAACATGTGAATCTGATGTGATTTTTAAATGATGTTCACACCAGCCTAACTGTTGCACTCATGTCAAGCATGCAATATGCAAACCTGATGTGAATTTTAGAAGATGTTTGCACCAGCTTACCTGCTACACACGTCAAGCTTGCAGCTTGCTAACCTGATGTGCTTTACAGACATAGGTTCACTTTGTGTATGTGAACCACATGCAAACATTGCACAATTAAGCACGTGGTATGCATTCGACATGAATGCAGCACATATTTCTGTGAGAGTACTCACAAAAGCTTAGTTACTGAATAATTGCTTTAAAATTACAGCATCAATATCTGAACTAAATGGTGCAGGCTGGGTGGAAATGAACTGCTGGGCCCATGGAGTGATTCGCAGCCACCCATTTATGAACTACAGTGTTTCATGACTGCTTCTATTTCCTTATTTTGCTCATTGTTACTGTGCCTCCTCTTGAGGACACTACCAAAATGTAAGTTTCCTTTCCAGGTCTGACCTGGTACTCTCTGGCAGAGAATATTTATTTATGTATGTGTGCATGTACAGTATGTATGTATGCACTTATTTATTTATCTGATTTGTTAACTGGGTAAGAACTCAAGAGCACTTGATGCCCATTTTCAAGGGGACCCGGAGGTACAAAAGGTACAATACATACACAATTCGATACATACAAAAGTACAAATACAAGGTTATTACAAGTACAAAGTTATGAATACAATTTGGAAAACCATATTATACAAAACAACTGGATAATTCTAGAAATTAATTTTCAAATTACTCTTAAACCTAAAATATGATCTAGGTTGCTGAAACTCAATTGTTAAAGAGTTCCAATAAACAATGTTCTGAAATACAAAACACCATGCCCTATTACAGTATGATATAAAGGGATATTAATTGTCCCATTAAAAGCTGACCTGGTAACATGATTTGATATCTGAGAGCACAAAATAGATTTAAAGTGAAAAGGAATGGATCCTCTATAACATTTCTAGAATGCAAGAAGCCTCACATATGAATATCTTGATGTGAAAGAAAACCAATTCAATTTTGATATAATACACAATGACATATGGACCGTGGGTTAGAGGTAACAGATCTACACATCTGATTATATGTTATTACTACTCTTTTAATGTAGTTTATTAGCATTAGAATAAGTGGGCATACCGTAGTCCATAAGAGATAAAGCATTGTTTGTGCTAACCATTTTTTAGAGTTAAAGGTCAAAGAATTCTTCATTTTATAAAATAAACCTAGTCTTGAATGGATTGTATTAATTAAAGAATCAAATATGGTAAGCAGAGGCAAGGTACTACCTAAGAAAAAAATAGCCATTTAAAACAGTCCACCTTTTCAATCATGACTCCTTCTGAGTCCCTAATTACCAGGTGTGAATCATTAGCAATCTGAGTTCATGGGGTATTAAATATCATTAGTTTTGTTTTGATAACATTCAAGATCAATCTATTAACAGTCAGCCCTCCTGTACCCATGAAAATCATATTCCAACTGGTTTGTTAGAGAATGCACTGAAGAATGGTTTACATATAAAGCAATAACATCTGCATACATGAGTGACTGTGTTTACGTGCCACTGCGGTTAAATCATTAACAAATAAACTAAAAGAATTGGGCCCAGAATTGAGCCCTGTGGAACTACCTGATTCATACTTAAGAAGCAACTGAACCAAAATCCATCCATTGTTTGTGATGAGATAAATAATCCATAAACCAGGCAAACACCAATTCAGAAAACCTAACAATTGAAGTTTGGAGATTAAGAGGCTATGATCGATAGTATCAAAAGTCTTGGAAAGATCTAAAATAATACTGTAACTGACTCTCCTTTGTCCAAGGCAGAATGCACAAAATCAGTAAGTTCAGTCAAAGCAGGAAGAGTACTATATCCTGATAGAAACCTATGCTGAAAGAGGGATAGTATGTTATGTTGGTCTAAATGCACCTTCAGTTGATCCATGACAATCTTTTCTAACACCTTGGACAAAGAGAACAATAGGGAAATAGGTTGATAATTACTAGTTAATGTTCTGTCTACTGATTTAAAAATTGGAATCACTATAGCTTGTTTATACAGAGCAGGAATATGCATGCAGCATCACTGTTTATGCATCAAATGTTATGTGTACCATTTTTCTTCCTGCCTGTGTTGTTGACCCTGACTATGGAGCGGAGGTGAGTGAGAACTGTTACGCCACTTACATGCCAATTGGGAACATAAAGTGGTAGGGGAGATTAGAAGTTTTGGTTTGCATCAGAAGGTCTCCAATACCCAAGTCTTCCCCACTTCTCCACTGAGGTACTGCAGCAACATGTCAACCCAGGCCAAGCCACACACAAAACATGGTAGAATTCCATGGATCCCAAATTATAGTATAAAACACATAGAATATACAACTGTAGCTGGACTGCTGGAGCAGTGGTAAGATTGCCGCTCACGACTCCAACATCCCGAGTCAGAGGGCTGGCCTTGGGATGGAGGATTGTGTGTCCCTTAGACTGCACTCTTCCTCTGGGGTGCACTTAGTGCATGTCTGAACCTAGGTGGAGGCCAGAGATCAGCAGCTACTTATGCCAAGATGATGTGGGGTATGCCTGATGTTGGTAATTTGGCGCTTCCTGTCATTGAACACTACCCCATGGGGTTCCTTGTTCTAAAATAGTGGCTACCATTAATGATGCCCTGGTCCCACAGCTCCAGTCACCCACTGTGGCACTCTAACAGTAACCTAGTACCATCATCCATCTGATATGGCCAGACTTCACGCCCACCCTGGGGGTAAGCCAGGAGACAATACCAGTAGATGATCCCTGCCATCAGCCTTGCACCAACATTGTGAGGGTCTGTGTCTGCTTGATGGCCCTGCCCTGTGGGGACAAGCAAGGGGACCATTGGAAAAGGTAAGTCCTGGGGTAAGGTGGAGGACCAGACAGAGTCATGCCTGAGCCTTCAGTGGCTCACACCAAAAGCATAGTAAATAAAAAGAAAAAAAAAAGAATATACAACTGTGCTGCGTGACAACCAGCCCTTTATATCGTACTAAGACTACTCAGGAAAAGATTCACATTTAAAGCTGTTTAAAACAAAATGCAGCATCTGCAACTGTGCTGCATTCTACCCAGCTCACTTTGTAATCACAGTGCTACTCATAAAAACTATTAACAGTATACAATTAGAAAAAGGCATACAAGAAATGGTGCATGCTGCTTGTTAGCATTAACACTCACAAGAGATTTATCATTTCAACTCATTTGGAAATGCCCTCCTAAGTAAAAGTACAAACCATGATTTGGCAAAAAGATGTAACACGAGCAATGTTGTGGTAGGTCTTTAAAGTGCTGTTGCTGATTTTTGAAACAGTTCTTTAAAGGTGAATCTTTTCTAAAGATGGTGTGTAAGTACTTCCAAATCCATGCTTGTTCAATATTTGCCCTGTCATTTGTAATGGTACTTGTTACTGGACTAGGAAAACTAAAGCTTATATCATGTAACGTAAGCCACCTAGCAACATGCAAAAATAATAATTGTTGGCCACTGCAGTAATCTTGGTCAGAAATTATTCTGTGACTAAAATATTTGACAACAGGTCCTAAACAGCATGAATAGCTTATTAGTTTCTCAATTTTACTAAAGGTTAAAAGCATGATTGTTTTAAATTGACTCGTGGTTGTTCAGTGTGCCTTAGTAAATTACAAACTACCATCTAGGAGCTGAAACAGGAGAAGGTTAACTGTTGGAAGAAAATTCAGTCTTTATACTGTATGTTGACAGAAGAAAGGAAGTAAACTCAGATAACTGCAAAATGTCAGTAATGTTTCTGTCCAGAAAGCATTCAAACATCAAAAAACATTCTGTCTACTGTCATTTCCCACTGCTTTTAACTACTATTGCAGAAAGGCTTTATAGCAGGAAACCTAGGCTGTAAATGAAATGTCATGCCAAAAACTGGAACTTAAAACATCAATTCTGTGACTGCTGCCCTAGAGGAAATCTGACAGCTCAGTCCCATCTGTTAAAATTTGTATCCATCCAACAGTCAATCTCCTTCCACTGAGATAATTATTTATCAGGATTAATGTTATCATAAATTGTAGATACAGCTTTTAAACACCTTTTAACTTATCGAGTTGTTTAATTTTTGTCAGATTAAAAAAGTTTATTCTTTACAAAGTTTTGAACTTCAGAAGTAGATTTCTTTACAGCACTGTGCTTTCTTCTTGGCTCATGGGCAAACTAAAATAAGACACATATGGTTGCCACTTTAAGTATAAAGAAGTATTATGCAGATTCAGAATTGTTCAAAAGGAAGCTACATTATCATTGTCCTACCTATGTGGTGAAGAAGAATACAAGCTCCTAACAATCCTCAAACAAATGGCATGTGTTTCATATATATGTGGCATTAAAACCACCCCTCCCACTATGTGATGCCCTATAGTATAATGGCATTCTTAGGGAAACAGCACTCTGGTCGATTTCTTTCAGAGGACAGAGAATTGGCATCTCAATTTTAGCAAAATAAAGAAGACATTTTTATTAAAGTGAGAGTAATTGTGCAAATTCCCAGGCATTTGTTAGTTTAAGAAGTTATGCCAGAAGAGCATAGACATATGAAAAGAATAGCACAATGTATCAGCCTTGCCGATGGCATTCTGACCCAAACAGATATATCCATGTAGAATAATGGAGCAACACCTCAACAATTGCTTCCAAAATGTTGAGTGCTAGGAATTGTAGGAAGCAGATGGAACTGCTTTTTAACATATAGGATAATATTATCACAACATTTCAAGAAAAACACAATTGGTCCAGAACTGTGGGAATACTCTGCCACACCTTTTTCTTTAAAGGACCACTCAAGTTCAAGTTTCAAGGTAGTTAACGTGTCAGGTGAACCACCTCCTCTGGGAGTCAGTTCCACATATTCACCTCTCAATAAGTGAAATAGTTCTTCCGGTATTTCATTGGATTTTCATCTGCCACTGACATGTCATTTCCTTCTTCTGTCATTCATGGATATTCTGCAAAGCTTGATTTAATTGGATTATGTTATCCCATTCAGCAATTTGAATGCTATGATTACATCTCTCCTGAATGTTCTCTTTTCTGGTGAAAACAGCCCTACAGTAGTTGTATCCCTCATGACTCATGATCTCCATGTGCTCAACTACCTTTTCACGCCCACATTTCCAAGATATGGGAACAGAACAGAACTGAACACTATACTTGAGTTTGGGACTGGCCAAGGGTATGAAAAGGGCATTGTATCTCTTGATGCACTCATTAAGTTTAGGGCTGTGCAAACCTGTAAAAGTTCTACCTTGTGTTCTTTCTGAGTAGAACCCAAAATGTTCTACCAGGTAGAACCCAGTAGATCTGAGTTCTTCCAGGTAGAACTGGGTTCTATGAGTCATAATCAAGTTCTACCAAGTAAAACCAGTTTCTACCATATAAAATTGGGTTCTACTAAGTAAAATCAGGTTCTAAGGGTATAATCAGGTTCTAAATATATAACTACATATTACCTGATTCTACTTAATTAGAAAACCCACAGAAGTATTGTTTTGTAAGTTTGGGAAAGTACATATAGCATTAGGAATGGTACAGTATGTATTGCAAAGCTTTGGTGCATAGGATTCAGTATCAGTACCACAAAGCTTTGCAAACTTTCCATTCTTAAAGATGGAATCTTAGTACCACATGTACATTCTCAAACATGCAAACTAAAATATGTGGATTTTATACTCAAGTAGAACCAGGTAGAACGTGGTTATATACTACAGCACCTGATTATACCCAGAATATGCTGTAAACTAGTGATGAAACAAATTTAGCAAGTGATAAGGTCAGGGATGATATATGACTCATATATCATCCCTGACAACTAACTTTTAAATCTTTTGCAGACCAAAGGATTAACCTCCTGAGCTACACCATGTTACAATAATTTTAATTCTTCCCAACTGTTAGACCAAGGTACTAACAAAGCCAAATGACTGTGACCATGGGTCATGAAGAAATGCAGGAGTGGCTGGCAACCAGTATCAGTTTTGGTGTTTCTGTTATTTTGAGTAAATGTCAATATTACCTACCCTCATTCCCTCCTGTCCCTCTAGAATACTCTCCTGCCCTGATCCCCATGCCATCCATAGATAACTATGTCAATATTACTCCATTTGTCCCACTATCCCCAACACCGCTTCCCCACCTCTTTCATTAAAAACAGTTCTAGATCTTTCCTAAATGCATAGTGTTTGGGAAAAAATGATCTATGTGATATTGCTAAGGAGAAGGGTGTGAGATGGATGGATGTGTAACAGTAGGTGAAGGAGAGGTATTGGAATATTTGGGCATCTGGTTGAAGGGGATAAGAGTCAGTATAGTTATAATCCACTTGTTGGAAATGTGAAAAGGGATCCTTTCCCGATGAATATATTTCTCATCTTTACTCATAATAATGGAAAACCCATAACAGTCTACCATCTGCCAGTTTTCTTTATGATGCTAGGTGTGCAGTTGTGGATCTAACATTGGATGGTGGATTGTACTTGTAAGAGGGAGTGTCCCAGGAGTTTGGACTTGGAGTTGAGGAGTACAGTAAGATTGGGGATTTTTTATTCTCATGATGGTCAATCAGTTTAGTATGTGGGAACACCCTTTTTAAATTCTAGTCTTTTATTTTCATTTTCAAGTTATGATGAAAACAGTTTGTATCTGGTGGATGGCTCATTCAGATCAACTTGTTGGATGTGTCCTTGGTACAGCATTGAAATAGTGAAGGAGAAAGACAACATTTTTGCAGCAAAAAATAAAAATAATTAAAATTAAATCCTCATCTGGAGTTGGACCTGAACAAATACTAGTTATTTATTATTTATTTAATTAATGTTTTTATCAGCCTAATAAATATTGAATCTGTATTTTTAAATGGCAATAAAACCAAATGGTTGAAGAACTGTGTGACAGTAATGTGTAGTTATGTTTTTTCAGTTGAACAGTAATATTAGTGGCCCTTCAACTTCTGGTGCTAGGTTGGCCTCAGCAGCACTTAACCCTCAGTAGATGTTTGTTTCAGAAATTAATAGAACTCAATGAAGAGGATGAGGAGGAGACAGGAGGATCCACCAGCAGAGAAAAGACAGGTAGAAAGGTTAATGGCTACTAGTGACAACAGAATCCTCACCGTCATCTTCATCATCATCATCAGTCTGGTATGCCATCTGAGTGCTGTCAGCCTGCATACATTTTGGACAGTATGTTTTTGAATTGTGGCAGGTTCATTTTAGAAAATTGAGTCTCTACATTTTTCATGCAATGTTCTTTTGTAATTCACTATTGCCCCAGCTGCACAATCAATTCTCTCTGTTGAAAATGTGCTGGTGGGTGGGCAGGCAAATGAGGTATTCAATTGCGATCTCAGTTAAAGAAGGCCACAGCGATTTTTTCTGTTGCCAGTACAGCAATGATTAGTCACCTGTGTGAGATGTATAGTCTCCTCCATATAATCTGTCACCATTTTGCAGCAGGAATTTCTGGTACCACAATAGCTGGCTGAGCCTTTCCATCTGTCTTTATCAGACCAAAGTCTGACAGCATGTCCCACAGTGGTTTGTCTTCTTGTGGTGTAGCAACAGTTATGATTGGTGTCTGATGGCCAAAAACATCAGTAGTGGTGGTACCAGAAGCAGCAACAGCAGACTGTGCTTCATCCCTCTCCACCAGATTTTGTTCAGAATTTGAATGTTGCCAAAAGGGCACTGATGATGTACTACTTTTCTTAACTATATGTACTGACACTTTCTCAATTGACAGTTCACGATAATATTCTAGTCCTTTAAAGTCACGTGGTCTGAAGAATGTTTCAATTGTATCCTTAAACCGAGGATCCAGAAGTGTGGTCAAATGTAATGTTCAGCTTTGCACATATGCAGTGTTTTCACACTATTTGCAGCAATCCAGAAGTCTTCTAGGAACTGCTGCCAAGAAATTAATGCTAGGACTGACCTCTGCTTGACATGTTCTTGATTTCTCACTTTAAGTAATGTTTAGTCTGATGTAGAGATTTCTTAAAGAGTTGACTTAAGTTTTGAGAGAGGTTTTAAGGTAGTGTGATTTTGCTATCTGCCCTGAGCCCTGTGCCCTTCTCTTAGAGTTGTAAGTCCATTAGCTGCACCGTGACCTCTGTGTCCCATTGAGGCTGCTGCAGTGCCCCGAACCCCCAAAACTTGCTTCAGAACCTCCCTGACTGTTCTTTTTTTGATAACTTTTCCATTAGCAGATTATATCTTTTAGCCACTAGAGGGCCCAGTTATAAGCACACTTACTCAATCCAACACAATACAGTTTCTGTCTCATTTTACTTATTGTGTGGTCAGTCTATCACTATTCATCAGTCTTTGTCCCTCCTCTTCTACTGATTGATACTGATTTTTCCCATTTGCAGCTTATACTCTTTGCCCACTAGAGAGGTTTTCCCCAACTGTGCCAAAGCTGCTCTACATCTCCTCACTTTCTACTACTCCTGGGCACTCTTCCTTTACTGCTCAGCTGCTATGGGTACCTGCACTCCATTACTAAGTCTGTTCTCCTTTATCCTCTTGGTACAGACCTCACACTGACTGGAGCACCTTTCCTCCACACTAGGCATCTCATCCCCAGACTACCCCACAGTGACTTGGCCCTCCCCACCCTCGACACACCTGTGACCCCCAACACCCCTCCCTGCTAACACCCCCATGCTCTCCACCCTCCAAGGCCTGCCCTGGACCCAGCTCTCCCTGCCATTCCCACCCTTCACACTTTATCTATCCCATACACCCTGATTGTAAAGTTCTCAGCTGGGTGTTGACCCAAGCGTCTCCATCACCACCAGCCACTAACCAGAATAATTACACTGCTATTATTATTATCTAGTAATGTACACCCAAACCCAGGACCTATGGCTTCCAGCCCTTCTAAACCCTGTACTGCAACTGGCTCCGCTTGCATCCTCAAACATTTGCAGTCTCCTAAAGAAATCTGCTGCCCTCCAGTGCGGGTCGTTCAACATCAACCTGACATAATTGCACTGGTAGAGACTTGGCTCTCCAAATCCACCCTGGCTCTGCTGTCACCCTCCCTGGATATACCATCTACAGGGAAGACTGAGTAGGCAAATGCGATGGTGGTTGCACACTACTCTGGGACTCCCTTAAGGTCAGGCACTCCAGCTCCTAAACTTGATTATGAAACCCAAGCCTTCACTTTAAAATCACACCTGACCACACCCAAGGCCCTCTCTTCCTCATGGTCTCCTATGTACCCCCAAAGAATCAAAACCAAGTGGTCCAGTCCTCATTGACTACCTCACATCTCCCTCACAAAGTGGAGCAAGTCATCCTAGGTGATCTCAGTGTTAAGTGGCTTGCCTCCACTGCTTCCCATATACTGTAAGGAACTCCTTTGCTGCCCTGGATATGTCCCAGTTAGTCACCCAGCCCACCAGATTCAACCACTCTACTGGCACCAGCACTCTCCTAGATATTGTTATATCTAACTGCCCTACAAAATCCAGGATGTCACTGTCCTCCCGACTCTCTTAGTGATCACTCCCAGTCCTCTGTCTCTGGTCATCCTCCACTTGAAGCCAGTGTCCCAAGCCACTCTACACCACCATTTATGCCCCGACAGACTCAGAAAATTAAAACAATACCTAGCCCAGCTAGACTGGTCCCCTATCCAGTGCACCTCTGACATTGACTCAGCTCTTGACCACTTCACAAATGCCTTCTGTAAGGCTTGTGACCTTCAGTCCCCTCACCAGGATCGCTCCAAAATGCAATGTCCAATGGATCACCCCTCCTCCTCCAGAGACTCAAAACAGATATAATCTCTGGCACGTTGCTGTAAAATCTGGAAAGGCATCTGATAGACAGGCCTACAATGCAGAACGAATAAGTGCACTTGGACCATTAGGCGGGCCAAGGCAGAGCACTACCAGACCACCCTCGCTTCCACTTGGGTTCAGCCCGACCTTCTGGAATAATATGAAAGAGCTAAATGGGAAGTCCCACTCTCCCCACTATCTCAGCTCTCCATCAATGGTACCCCTACCACAGATCCACTCCTTATAGCCAATTGCCTTAACACTGCCTCTTCTGACTTAAGCTCAGTCCACCCCAGCAGCTTCTTTGACCCAATCCCCACCTCTCTCCTCTGGTTCTGCATTGCCCACCATTCTATCTGCATGCCCTATCCCCCAAGAAGCCAGGCAGCACCTGCAAAGCATTAGGCAGCAATAACCCCAGCAGTGACCCCCTTGACTCCAGGAGCCTCCGATGGTCTTGGATGAAGTCCTAGTCTCCCTGACTGACCTTCTAAACTGGTCTCTATGCCTGGGTCAGTTCCCAGGTGCTTGAAAACTGCTGAAATCGCACCCATACATAGAGTGAGGGACAGTCCACCCCAACAATTACCGGCAGATCTCCATCCTCCCCACTCTCTAAAACCCTTGAAAAGTGGTGTTGATCCAGCTCTTTGAATACCTAACCAGGTACAACATTATGTGCCCAAAGCAGCACAGTTTCCACCCAGGACACAGTACAACTACAGCTCTCCTGGAATTCTCCCAACACCTGCATGCTGCTCTCGAATCTGGTAGCCCTTGAAGGAGCAGTTTTCATTGACCTTTCAAGGCCTTTGATACTGTCTGTCATCCCTTCTACTCAACTCTCTCCTCCAACTTGGCTTCTCTGGTGGTTCCATTTCCTGGTTTTCTAGCTACCTCTCTGCTAGATCCCAGCTCATCAAGATCAGCGGTTCCCTCTCCTGCACTCTTCCCATTCCTCCGGGGTCCCTCAGGGCTCCATCCTGGGTCCAATACTTTTTAGTCTTTACCTCAACACCCTCCCAGCTCATGTACTGGTAAAATGCTCCTCTATGCTGATGATGCAGTCCTTGTTGCCTCACGTCCCAATCCCACCTCCTCAATTATCCCTCCAGCAAGCTTACAACCAGTGGAAAGGTGGTTCGCTGACCAGAGATTGGTCATTAACCTAAAGAAACCAAATCAATGCTCTTCTCCCACCACCAAAATAAAGCTAAAATACCCCCTCTTGATTATCCCCAGCACTCTGCACCCACTAGAACAAGTGACCACATACAAGTACCTAGGCATTATGTTCAATACTGCCTCTCCTTCCACACCCACATTAATGCCCTGTCAGCCACCATTAACTCGGATTGGCCTGCTATACTGGCACAGGGACTGCCTGCCTCAGGTTGCCCTCAGGCTGGCCATCACTTCCTCTGCCTTGTCCTCGTGGACTATGGCTTGCCCATCTATGCCACAGCTGACAATACTGCCCTTTCCAAAATCCAACTCTCCATCAATAAGGCCTGTAGGCTCTTGACTGGTGCCCCCAGCCAAACTCACACCTGCCTTCTCTATACTACCACCAATCCGCTCAACTTTGAGGAGTGACTGCTCTACCTGACCTGCCTTCTTGCTAAGAAATCACTGCTGGGACTCTCCCCGGGGTCTCCACCTCCTACAGCAGTCATCATCGTCCGTCACCACCCATAGCTCTGTTAAGGCCACTTTCAAGGTGCCCAGAACCAAGACCTCTCCTGCCCAGAGATCCTTCATCTACTGAGCCCCACCTGGTTCAACTCCCTCCCTAGCTGAATCTCCAAGTTGCCAAAATTGGCTTCTTCAAAACAGCCCTCTGGAACCATATCTTTAATACCCACGGTTGTAGGTGCAACTAACCCCTCTTGTAACCTTTGGTACCAGCCCACCTTGCCCCTGGCTCGACAACATCCACTGGACAGCCTCTCCCTCCCTGACCCACTCCTTCCCTACTAGGTCCAAACAGCGATGTAACCCACTGTCTTGCCTGAGGACCTACTATATCCATGAGTGTAACTCACAGTTTTGTAAAATTATGTAACCTAAGTAACATACAAACTACTAGATTATGTAACCTAAGTGTATCTATGTTAAATGTACCTTTTACTGCACCTGTAATGTTATCCTCTGTTTTAATCTGCACTGTAATAACTGTTTTGATGTCTACCCCCTGCAACGAGGTGCCTTTTGTAAATGAGTCTCTGACTCAAAGGCTGTAAACCTGATTTGTAATGAATAAATGAACATATTTGTCATGTGTTCATCATCCAGGAAGGTTTGTAACATTTTTCCCACCAGTGATGCAGCATTGATGTCATCAGTGTCAGGAACTATGACTCAAGATGCTCCAGTCTCAGCCTGATGAGTGAAATTAATGGTAGTATCTGGCTTAGTCTGGCACCATCAGAGCTAACCACTCGGTAGCCTCCTCAAAGTGTTTAAGAATACAATAAAGATTCTCCATCAGACGCCACTGATTGGGGTTGATATTCACATTTCCTTTCCCAATGCCATTTTTGGACTGTATATTGATGGATGACTTTTTGCTGTTCAGGCATTCTCTGCCTCATATAGTAAGTTGAAATCCACTAGGTTGGAACTTCATGTATCATCTGGTGGAGAGGGAGGCTGTTCTCAATCTGAATCTGCTGCAACAGCTTTGGGCTTTAATGGAATGACTAAAGTGGGTGCACACAGTGCAGGCAGCTGCAATCGAGTTCTGAACTTTTCTGTCCTCACTGATAAAGTCTTTTACCACCAAGTTAATAGTTTGTGCAAAGCATGGTACATGTGTTAACTTACCAAGCCTTACTGCTTTTATATTATTTGAAGCATTGCCAGACACTATAAACCCAGGTTGCAAGGATGTTGGAGTCAGCCACTCAGCAAACTTTCTTCAAGGCCCTCAGAAGATGTTCTACTTTGTGGTCTTTTCAAAACCATAAATACATAATGCTGCCTGCCTTGAACAATGAAAGTCCCTTGCATCTTGCTGCTGCTTCTGCTGCTGCCAGTGCCACTACATGATGATGATGATGATGATGATGAGGAGGAGGAGGAGGAGGAGGAGTAAGGAGGAAAGTTTACCCAATAGTCAGTCACAGCCATAGTCAGTCATCTGGTCACTGGTCCATATATCTGTCATGACATGAAACTTTGCCCACTGAACCTTTCAGAGCATCAGACAGGCTTTTGCTGAACAGTGTCTTACAAGTCTGGGATGGCAACGCTTAAGAAATAGATCCAGCAGTGTACGGATACTTTGGCACAATGATTTCCATTAGTGCTTTAGAACCTGGGTTAGCCACAGTGGAGAATGGGAGCAAGTCAGTGGCTATTGTCTCCCCAATTGCCTTTGTTAACGCCTTGCCTCAGACCTGTCTGGCTTATACTCCTGTGACTGCTCAAAACAGTCTTTCACAGAAATTTGATGGCCATTACACCTGCTGATAGCACCTGATTTTCTGGGTTGCTTCCTAACCTTTACCACAATGAGGGGTGGATGTTGTGGTCATGGATAGTACATGACTCCTGTTAAGCTGTGGTGGTCGACTCAGAGGGGTAAAGAAATGAGAAATTTAAGATGTTGTGCTTTGACTGGAAATCAGACTCATTATCCTCCACCTCTGCATCAATTGCTTCATCACCATGGTTAACATCCATATCCTCATCCTACTCAGCTGAGTGCAGCAGTGCAACAACTTGTGTGTGCTCCTTTTGTGCTTTTTGATACTGATAAATGTGAGACTTGTTCATATGTTTTATCAATGCTGATATTCCCATCCGAGTTACCCACTTTACCAGGACTTAATTTTGTTTTGCATAATTTGCAAACCACATGGCTGCAAGATGATTTATCTTGTGTGAAAAAAAATCACACACTACCGATTTCACAGATTATGTTGCACTGCTTCTTAAAGGAATAATATGTTCACCACTGCCCTACCACCACCACCACAGCCACTACTACTGCCAGTATCTGTTTGAGGTCTTTTTCCTTGTCAATCAGTAAATTTTGATGCACAGCAACTCTTCCTGGCTCAACTGCTTCAGTTTCTACCTCTGGAAGCCTTTCCATCTTCTAGCCTCTGCTTCTTCTCTGCATGTGTGGGTGTCTCCTTATGTTCCATTCTTTTCTGTGTTACCAGCACCACCATCCTTCCTAGAAGTTTTTCCTTTTTTCTGTCCCTGTATTCCTCCTCCTCATCCCACTCCCCAGAACTACTGCTACTTGACAGACTGACTTTACTTTTGCTATTACAAACTCAGGATCTGTTTCACTGATTTCCAAGTGTCATCTGTCTTCTTTTCTTATTATCATCCATCAGTCTGCTTACTAAGACTGACTGCTGCACTATGATGGCCCTTGTGCTCATCCTTTGAGTACTAAAATGGGTTACTCCTGCAATGTCCTGAATTTTCTGTACCATTGTCACTATTCCTTGGATTGCCTTAGAAGTGCTGCTACTCTTTTGTTTACCACCCTTGGTTTTGAGCAAAGATTCTGACACATGTGCTTTCTGTATTTCCATTTTGGATTTTAAACTGTTACTAATTAAATTTGTTTTAGTAGCAAATGGTGGTTGCATCTCTAGGTGCAAATATAGGTAGATTATTTCCGAAGCAGATAAATACAGCCCTGCTGGCTGCATCAAGTCAAATACTTCAAGTAGCAAACACAGGCAGAATTTTTCCTAAGTAGGAAAAGACAGCACTGCTGGCTGCATTGAGTCAAGTACTTTAAGTAGTAAAATACAGGGAGCTTATTTCCCAAACCAGTCAATACAGCACTGCTGGCTGTGTCAGTACTTTAAACAGTAAAATAAAGGGAGATTATTCCTCAAACAGGTAATTACAGCACTGCTGACTGCATCAAGCCAATACTTAAATGCGTGTGGCTGTTTTGTCCCCAGACATTACATTGTGGTCAGATCGACATGGACACAATGTCGCTGTGACAAAAAGGAACTACAGAAAATGCTGCTGGACTTGTTTAGTTGCAGACAAAATGTCACCTCATTCACCGTATTTGTACTTATCAATCATCACCAGCAGACCGAGAGCTGTGAGGGAGTGTACTAGAAGAAACACTTCAGAAACCTCTTGGTACAGAGGTAGGGAAAGAGCAGATCTACAGGCATAAATTACTTGGTCTAATGCTAGGAAGGAACAGGAGGAATCGAATTAGAGAATGTCGAACATTCTCCCGTAAATTTTGTTAATGTTGCAGTCATTTTCGTGAGGGTTCCTCTTGTAATGGAGTCCAAGGAATCATCAGGTGCTGGTGTAAAGTGTGTATCCAGTAGCACAGAGAGTTGCTATGGGCCAGTGAATACCAATTGAGCAGGTACTAAAGCCACAGTCCTCAAGGTGGCAAACTCAGGATTACTTTCTGCCAAACCCTTGTTTGAAAATGAAAATTTGAAGTGATTAGCTGGTCGTATTGAAGCTACTGTAGGTACACTAGGAGAAGTTTGTGGCTGGTGAGAAGCAATTAATGTCATGGTCACCAGACAATACAGTGCAACGTTATTGATGAGTGACATTTTGGCCACTGACATTGCATCTGCCAATATTTTGTCCTGGTGAGATTGTGGTCCTTATGTTTTGTCAGCGACATAATGTCCAGTGACATTTTGACCATATGCCACTTTAAGTAGTAAAACAAAGGGAGATTTTATCCCAAATAGATCAATACAGCACTGTTGTCTATGCCGAGTCAAGTACTTTAAGTAGTTCAACTCCGGGAGATTATTTCTCAGACAGGTCAATACAACACTGCTGACTGTGTCAAGTCAAGTATTTTAAGTAGTAAACAAAACAAGATTATTTCCCAAACAGGTAAATACAGCACTGCTTTCTGCATCGAGTAAAGTGCTTTAAGTAGTAAAACAGAGGGAGATTATTTCCCAATCAGGTAAATACAGCACTGCTGGCTGCATTGAGTCAGGTACTTTAAGTAGTAAAACACAGGAGACTGATAATTCCTAAACAGGTCACTGTCACTGTACAGACTAGACAGATAGCAAATGCACCCTTATTCTACAAACTACTAGCCCCAGATCATGCCATGCACAAACAGAATCAGCAGCGGAGCAAGTGAGTCACACAAAAACTCTGTCTGACACTGCCTTTCTTAATCTTCTGTTCTAATTTAACTTTAGTTTACTTTATTGCTTTGAATTTCTCCTTTAATGTGGAAAATTTTGTAATTCTTCAATCAAGGAAAAAAATCACTGCCGCCCAGATTAGATTAGATTAAAATTTGCAACTGATATGATCCTACAGACTGAGAGCAGTACAACAAATTCAGATGTCACTCTAACGCTTCCTCCCATCTGTTCTCTTTCACTTGTGGTACAGGTGGCATGAAGGTAATTTTAAACAATTTTTTCCTGTCTTATATAACTTACGAGTCTGACTAGGAAGACCAGAAGGATCCAGTATAATCCATGCACCCAACATAACCACAGTGATAAAAGAGAAAAGTGAACAAAAATACAAATTATGAAATAAATGTGTTTTTGCTACAACTTGAAGAGATGAAAACAGTAAACATTGCCTGTCACGACAATTCAATCAAGAAGATTGATTTTTCAACTGAAATAAACAAGCACTCTGTCTTAGTGTTTTCGTCACCACTTCTCACTCTCACACACTGAAGAAATAGCAATGTGTGACACAAGTCTAACATCCTCACCCATGTGTTTTGCAACCTGTTACACCAGTGGCTGCTGCTGTTGTCCCAGTTCTGAGAGAGAGCGAGGTGGAGAGATCCTATATTGTCAAATCATGAAAGTTCTTATTGGCTGACTGACGTGTTAGGAGCTGGTCTCCTGAATCTCCTGTATCCTGCACCCTAATGATGATCCTGGGGAGAGGAGAACCTGCCACAACTGAGTATGTACTATCATGACAATGAGGTAGAGAAAAATAACTACCTGACTGGGCAGAACCAAAGTTTGCATCTTTCCAGAAAATGTTTATTTTTATTTTTTATTTTAGTCTTTGGTAACCAGGTAAGGCCCACTAGGCACAAGTGCCTGTTTTCAGGAGTGACCTGGGAGCACTGGGTGGTTAAGGACTTGCTCAGAGTCACACAGTACACAAGTGGAGGTTGTGAGAATCAAACCCAGGACTGGTCTGCTGGATGTATCAAGCTCATTCACACCTCGTTCCTCTAACCTCTAGGCTATACTGCCAGCCCAATGTTCGTAATGAGCAGACAAGTGTGAACACTAGGGATTTGGTCATTTTAGTAAATGAGCAAACCGAGCATGCAGCCCTAATTAGGTTTTAACCAATCATCTAGAAAGGCTGTTTGTTGAGCAGTGACTTCATTTGACCCCAACGGACCTCTAAATTGAAAACAAAATTAATGTTAAAACTGACTCCTATAAACATGGGGAAGACCACTGTGCTCTTCAGACTCTTAAATTATCAAACATTGGACCACTGGGTGGCACGCACCAGAAATTGTAAGGAATTATGTCATCATAACCTTGGGTCTGACCATGATCCTTTTCCTTTCTTTCTGTAGATATCAAATAATTTAGAAACATTTATAGAACATCTCCCACAAAGGTAAATAAACTGCATAAGCCTGTGGGGCTGTAGAAGAGGTGTTTGTTAAGAAGGACTGGGGCACAGGCAGGCATCAGAGGCCATGTGAGTGGCAAGAATGTTCATGCAGAATTTTAATTTTAATATGGATTATGTTTGTAGCTGTGTCATTGATTGGGGCATAGCTTGTTCATATCAAAGATTTACAAGGAATGTGTTCCAACTGGACAAAGCATGGAGCCTCCTATGGTACCCATCATCCAGATTGTTTACAACTATATAAAATAGACCATTACAAGGCAGAACTAGCAGTATCAAATGGTTTACTAAAGCCCAGCTATACAACATCCACAAACCTTCCTATATCACGTTCCATGGTCAAGGTCACAGAAATAAAAAACAAGGCCACACAATTTGGAAAGCACAGTTCTCATGTACAGAATCAATACTAAGATCCTTAGACCAATTTTTTTTTTCTGAAATGTTCAACAATTCTATTTCTAATGATTGCCAACAGTAGTTTTGCTGGTATTTATGTCAAGGAACTGGCCAATAGTTCCCTGTCTCATCCTCAGTGTCCTTTCTGGGTATCAGCACCACATGAGTCAATCTCCAGTCCTCAGTAATATTTACCCTACTGTCACATTGACTATAATTGACAGATGAACAGCTTTGTGGCCACTACCCTTAAGATGCTTTGAAAC
Organism: Neoceratodus forsteri; assembly: GCA_016271365.2. NCBI lineage: Eukaryota > Metazoa > Chordata > Ceratodontiformes > Ceratodontidae > Neoceratodus > Neoceratodus forsteri. The sequence goes on from CM028134.1 coordinate 955,116,617, forward strand.
ATTCCACCTGGGACCATTGTCTTGCTTGTATTAACTGCCTTGAGTGTTCTCTCAACCCTTGACTGTCCATGTGATTTGTTGAGGATGTCCCACTGTTGCTGAACACTTATACCCCTAAACTTGATTTCACAGTTTGCCTGTCCTGTGAGTTGTCTCATTCATTCAAAAGTAACTTTGTATAGAAGCATAGTAAATGTATAGTGCTAGTGCCACCTATCAAGAAGAAGTTATCTGTGATAAAGATATCAGTCTTTCTTGCATAGAAATTGGATTACTTGTTGTGCACAACTAAAAGAGTCACTCACAAAGCATGCAATGCTCAGCATATAAACCAGGCAGAAAAACAATACATATATACACAGTATGCCTGTATCTGCTTATATTCTACTGTTTAATTATACTTGTATTGTTATTCCCGGTAGCCCTGAAAAAGAGACCTTCGGGCCCAGTGGGCCTACCCGGTCATCAACATTCAATAAATAAATAAATGCTACCTGCTCTTCAAATAAATTCCAGCGCAGATAAAGAAGAACATTTTATTCATTAGTCCTGTCAGCAACAGAACTAAATGACAGTGCTTCCACAAATCTCAAATGTTTCTCACAATATTCAGTGCTTTGTCCAGGGAATAGTTGTTGTTGGATTTGATGGAGTTTTTGCAGTATTCTGCAAAATCACTGGCAAAACTGTGATGATAGTACTCAACCTGGCAGGCAACTATAGATATTGTGAAGCTTTAATTCACAAGCAAGATTAAGGCAAGATTAAGGCAAAGTTGCCAAACGTACCTCCGTGAGGTAATTTCGTGAAGATTTTCTATTTAATAGAAATTTGCCTTTGCTAACTTCACCAGCAACTTTGCCTGTAACTTCTTCCTTGGAGTACACCAACGTGAAGTTGAGTCAAATGAAGCTTCACTGATACAAACGTCTCAAGGTCAGCAGTCCTCTGCCCCCAACCCGTAGCAGCCTAAAGATCCTGTGCCACCCCCACCCCTGTGCTACCACCACCACAGGATACATACACTCATCAATCTAAGTCAGGATCAATGCTAACATTTTCTGACCTGTGTGAGATCCAGTTACTCTTCACTGCCAAAGTGACATGCTAGCAAATACCCAGAGTGTTGCTACCACTGCAACTGAGCTTAGTACAATTTTCCCCAGTCAGAGTCAAATACTACCCCAGGTACCTGTGCCCAATGTGCTGCAATGCACAGAAAGGAGCTGCCAACTGTTTGTCCACTTGTCCACATATCCATACTGGGAAACTATTATCCAGATCAGGGTCAGTGCCACCACCACCACCAGTCATGGGGACACCAGCAACCTCCTTTTGATCATTGTTTCTAATCCTGAACCAGAGATTTTGCTACCTTTTGACTGATCCTCTTGTTGCCACCTTCCTAGAACCCAACAACAAGGATGCCACAGATGTGGCAGAGAATAATTTGGCAACATGAATGCCACCACCCCACTTCTACCAACTACTCCTTTGCTACTGCTACCACTACTACCAGCCCCCAGGCCAATAGATGAAGCTGCTACAGAGATAATTTGTTTAAGTGCAAAAACATTTTGCCTCACAGAACCTATGCATATTTTGGCTGCCTTGCCAACACCTCTCCCTTTACTCAAGCTTCTCTTTCCAGTCATTTTATGTATTTAGATTTTAAATATTGCAATGAAAAAATAACACTGCAGTAAAACTAAATACCACCCGTAGAAGACAACAGCTCACCTGCAGGATTAGCAGTCTATTGTCCTTTCCTGGTTGCCCAGAAACCAGACATTGTAATGTGGTGGTGGTTGCCTTAAACTGTGTAATAAAATGGCATCAGAAAATCTAGAAACCTCATTGGCCAAGAGACGTTAGCTTACTATACATTACATTTTTATAAACGCAAAGTCAGCTGCTAAATCTCATTTTCCTCACCTCCAAAACCTACTTAGTTACTCAGATCACCATGCTACTAAAAAATTCCAGCAGTCACCATGTTGAAACCCTATACATTATTGCCTTGGCTTTTATATATCTTTTAAGTCACTATTCAAGATAACTTAAATGGACAAACTGCCATCCTACATTTCCAGCACATCATAAAATGGTTTTCGTAGCTACAAAGGAAATTTTACCTTTAAACTGATCCAGCTGTATTTCAAGGCCCCTGCAAAACAGCACAGTGCTTAGATATGCCCCACTGCAGCTTAAATCTCCTCATACCAAACAAAAGCACAGCAGCTGTTAAACAAATGTACATTCACACCATGCTATAAATTTTAAAATCAGCACTACTGAAGCCAGTTTTACAGAATTGCCAGTGAATGAAGTGTTAGAAGTGTCTTGCATTTCTTGGACACATATGTGAAGCTTAGGAATATTACTTGTGACCAATGGGGCACAGCTGTGAAGGTTATGAACATCCCCAAATGGACCTCATACCTCTGCTGACCAATAATTGAATGGCACTGTTGAGAAGGCTTGCAGCAATGTTGCTACCCATTGTGCTATAGGTGAGATTTGCTTCTGAGTGCTGCTGGGGCACAACCTTAGCCTACTAGAATCTTTTTTAAACCATAATAACGTCTTTTCTGGAGTCATCTACACAATGCTTTAACAGTACTCCTTGCAGCCATGCCATGTCTCACTGACCCAAGCTCCACACCATAGAAATGGCTGATACTGATGTTTTAATGCCCCACCTTGGGGCTCAACCATAACAATCATACTCACACCTGGTCTGCTACTCCAAATACTAGACTAACGTGGCTCTTCAGTGTAGGAGAGAGATCACATTTTACCACTCTGGTCTGCTGCGGGGAGGGGGTGTAATGAATATTTGAAACAATGCTAGTGAACGTTTTAAACAACTGTCTCATCTGTGCCACTTCTCACTGACCTGAGCTCCATGCCACAGAAATGGCTGATACTGATGAGTAATCATGTTCACACCTTGTCTGCTGCTCCAGATATCAGACTACTTTGGCTGTTCAGTGCAGGAGAGATCCACTTTTACCTGACTGGTCTGATGTTGGGGAGGGGCTGCAGTGAACATTTTAAATAAGTCTGCCATCTGTGTATAGTGCAGATTGGGGACCTCATTCTACAGTAAATTAAAAAATTATCTACAAGAGCTGAGCACAGGAACAAGGGCTAAAGTGCTGAAGACAAAGAAAAGAACAAAACAGCTCACACTGTAAAACTGACCAGCAAAATTGGAGTCACAGCATTACCTGCTGACTTTGACTGAAAACACTATTCAGTTTATAAGAGCAAGGACTTTTCTATAAAAAAATGAAATGTTTTGCATTTTATATTTCTTTTAACAATTAATTTACTTAAATATAGAGTGATTTTTTTCTTACAAATTGGCTTTTTACTATTTTAAGTGTAATAAGTCATCAGGGTGTGCATTAAAGGATTTAATGCACTTCCAAGGCATAAGGACACTCAGCCTTCTGCCTTGTGTTTCACTACAACCCTCAGAAGTGCATTAAAACTTTTAATTCACACCCTGTTGTGTCGTATTACTTAAGTCAATCAATCAAAATCTTTATTTCACCAGGTGAACACCATTGAGCAAAGCTCATTTTCAGGATGGACCTGGACAGTATACATAGTCATAATTTAACACAATGTTTACAATAGGAAGAAAAAGTTTAGAACCATAATAGTTACAATGAGAAATATTAACAGCGAGGCCTAAACAAAAAATTTCTACAGAATATAAAAGTTTCATTGAAATGATGTATAAAAGTATAACCCAACACAATTGCCTGAAAAGTACCAGGGGAAGGAAGAGAAATAGAGATCCAGAGAAGAGTAAAATGCATTAAAAATGGGGGCGGCCAGATAGTGAATGAAGTAAGAGGGAGGAAGAGAAGGAAGGAAGTAAAGACACGACCACTGGAACTGAAGGCTGGCTAAACGAGGTAACAGACTACAGGAGCCAGAATAAGAGCATGAGGGTGTCTATATCCACTAACAGGTAAACCAAGGGATGCGGTTACAATACCCTGTAACAGGACAGAAATGTGGTGGGAGGAAGTAAAAGGATAAGATTGAGGAAGTATGAGCTGTTGGTAATGGTTGCAAACACAATCACAGGAAGAACTGAGATATTTGAAATAACGGAACATGGGAACAGTGAATGGGGTTGGGGAGGATGAGGAGAGGGGTAGGGAACAGCCTTAACAAACATGAGTCCTTGTTAAAAAGATAAGCCAGGATTAAAGGAAGCAATTGCAACATTCAATAAAGGAATTTGAAAGCTGCCAGCATAATAGGCAGGACCACTTTCAACATTTTTGCAGCTTATTCCACAATAGATGTAGCTTAAAACTTATTGAGGCCCTACCAAAATGTGATTTGACCTTGGGTACTTACTTGCAGCACAGCTCATATCCACACTGCTGTTAATATAGTTTAAGGCAACTATGTTGTTTAAGAACTATGCTAAACCCTCATCGGAGCAGGGTTAAGGGAATTGGGCAATTTAGAAAGTAATTTATCTGCTTTGTTCTAATTTCCTTTCTTGGGCTCTTCTTCAAAGAAAAATATATTAAGTATTCATCTAAACTCCTATGGGTTAACATTATATGGGTAAAATGGATTTGAGGTTTCTTAGGATAACTCAGGCAATTTATGTGTGGTCATTTTTATGGTTATTAGACTTAAACTGTGGATTTGGCACCATGGTGAATTTGGAAGTGGATTTTGGGTGTTGTAAAATTTACAAATGTGTCTGAGGATACTGTGTTTTGTCATGTAGTACTATTTGAGACCTAACTGATGCTTTAACATAGTTTTGCCATGAATTTCCTTCTTTTTGAGAATGTGCACTATAAATAGTGAATGGAATGTGGTGGTGAGCGGCACCACCATGTGATTTTTTCGTCACTATCCAGCAAAAACTGTATGACCGAGTGAAATGAAAATTGGGTACACAGACAGAAATGCAAATGGTAACAGTGACACAGAAGGAAACAGTAATGCAATCGACAAATGGAAATGCTACTGAAAATGCAAATGCTAAGGCTAACAGAAATGCAAATGTTAACTAACACGCAAATAGTAATGGTAACACGACTGAAATGGAAATGGTTACAGTAACACCAATGATGATGCCAAAGGAACAGTAACAGAAACAGAAATGCAAACACAAGCGCTAATGCAAACACAAATCGTAACATGCATGGTCACAGTAACGCAACTGAAACACTAACACTTACATTAACACCAACGATGATGCCAAATGAAACAGAAATGGAAATGCAAACAGAAGCACGACGCAAATGCAAAATTGTAATGTACACGGTGATGCTAAAGGAAATGCAAATGAAAATAGTAATGGAACGCAATGGTAACAGTAATGCAAACGCAAGTGCAAATGCAATGCAAAGGGTAATGCACACTGTGATGTAAACGAAATCTAACACAAACGGTAACGGAACACAAGCGGAAATGCTGACTGTAACAGTGAATGAAATGCACACCCTGTTTTTCCCAAAAGGTGCATTCAGAAGCACAATGAATACAAAGAATGTATGCATAATAATGGGCCTTGGAGCAGAAAATGAACACTTGGAATACTGAATTGCTTATATCTCAGGAACCATGCAATGTAGAACAAAAGTTAAAATGTCATTATTTATGACTTTCCTGGCTAGTTTTGCACTTAGTCCCCTAGAGGGTGCTAATCGCTTTTCTGACAAAAATCTATATCTCAAGCATTTCAGATATGGGCCCTCGAAAGGCACGGCGGACGTAATGTTAGCCTATGGGAAAAATCATCAACTTTGGAGTGATTGTGAACTTTGCAGCCCCTCTAATATTTTGTCACCAAGCCACAAAAGGCATATCTGTGGGATCTTGGCTTTCCTTCAAATTTCAGACTAAAAGACCAAACCGCTTTTTGCAGCAGGGTGGCAAAATGTCTTATTGTTTTGGGCATAGTGTTACAGTATCTTTATTGAATAGATTCGCAATGCTTCCTGAAAGGAGGGGGGGCAGCAGAAGGTGAGTTAGGAGGTCAGGTTGAGCCAGGGCTGAGAGTAGAGTACAGGGAGGGAAGAGGGAACTAATCAGGGTGGGCATGGAGGAGGAGGCAGGAAAACAGAGTGGAGAATTGGGGGAGGGAGAGAAAAGGAAAGGAAGAGGGAGGGAAACTGAAAGCAGATACAGATAGTCAGAACTGGAGGGTAGAGTGGGAGATAGGAAAAACATTTAAGGGATAAACTGTGGTTGTGAAGATAAGTTCACCGGGGTGCAGAGAGAGCAGTTAAGTGGGAAACAGCTAGTACCGAAGGTAAGAAAGGAAGGAGTGATAGCAGGTGCAGGGGATGGAAGGTGGCAACCGGAATTAGGGGTATTCACTGGGGAAGGAAAGGGACTCAAATGCAAGCAGGAGGGTGGTTTGTATGCCATGGATGACAGTGGGGAAGGTGGTCCCAAGAATAAGGGAAATAGTAAGGGAGGTTGGAGAAAAATAATTTAGTTTTACATTTGGAAACCAATGACCTAGCTGAGGAGGAGGTTGAGGTAGTACAAAGTAGGCTGAAGGAGTTATGGAAGATTTGAAGGAGGAAGAAGTTTGCTGGCCTTCTTAGAGGTGATACCAGTACTATGAGACAGCAGAGCCAGGAAAAGAAGAACAGAGTATTTTAATGACTTGCAGAGGAAATGGTGCAGGGAGGAGATGTTTATCTGTATTGGGGACTGGGAGGAGACCTGGTCAAACAAAGCACTCTTTTCACCAGACAGGAAACATCTCAGTAGAGAGGGTTTGAGGGTACTAGGGACAAACCGGGGAATACATAACAACTACACTTAATTTAAACTACTGGAGGGGCAGCAGGCATGCAGGTCCACAGACTCCGAGAGGAGGAAGTCAGTGACCCCCACAGTGACGGAAGAGGTCTGGAAGGAAGAGGTGGAAGGGCAAGATCACAGTTAGCAAGGGGTGCAGGGGTGAGGAACACATACCAAGGGTACATGGAGGGGTGCACATGGGGAATAAACGTGAACAGAAGAATAGAGGGAAGAGAAGGAAGGTCAGATTCTAGGTGGAGGGTGGTGTCTTTGAATGCGCTTGAGTCTTGGAAATAAGATGGAGGACCAGCAGGCACTATTATCAGATTTGAGGGTGGACATAGCTGCAGTAACAGAGACTTGGGCAAAATCACACCATGACTGGGACCTTGCAATACCTGGATATAAACTATACAGGAGGGATAGGGTAGTCGGGAAGGGGGAGAGGTGGCAGTTTGTATCAAGCAGAGAATAATTTGCATGACGGAGGAGTCAGAAGAAGTGGAGGTGGAGGCATTATGAGTTCAGTAATGGTCCAATAGAGGAAGAAAGGGCGAGGTTAGGGGTGGTTTACTGATCACCCAATCAGGATGAGGGAGGTACAGGAACTGAGCTGACAAATATTGGATGCTGCTGGGAAAGGAGAGGTGGTAATTGTGGGGACTTCAACCCTCCAAGGTGCACTGGAGCATACCCTCCCAATATGTGCTAGGAGTCATTTGATCCTGGAAGGACTGCAGAGTGGGTTCCTGACTCAGGATGTCACTGAACCAAAAGGAGCTGAGGCAATTTTTGATCCCAGTGTTCACAAATTAGGAGCATGTACAGGAAATAATGGTCAGGGAGTCACTGGGTGGAAGTGACCATTGCACAGTGTGGTTCCAGTTGGATATGGGCAGGAAAGCATCCAGACTAAGACCAAAATCTCAGATTTCAGGAGGGCAGACTTCAGGAAAATGGGTGAAGTGCTAAGGAGCATCAGAGAGATATGGGGATGGACCAATGGTGGTCCATCATTAAGGAAGGAATACTGATTGCCACAGATGAGAGCTTTAGGCTCAGGGGAAGAGCACAAGGCCAAAGCGCCCAGCTAGTTCAGTTCTTGGTTGCCCAAGCAGTAAGGGAAAAGAGGCTGGCCTACAAAAATTCAGGAAGACCAAGAGAGAGGTGGATAGGAAAATTACCTAAGGTTGCTTAGTGAGGTAATTAAGAAAGTCTGGTGAGCAAAGACACAGAAGGAGCTGCAGATAGTGGAAGGAATTAAGAAATGGGAGAAGGCTTTCTTTCTATAAAAAGTGAGAATAGGGACAGGAAGGAGGGATTGTTAGGCTTAAGAAACGGGTGGAGTGGGTGGAGGATAATGGGGAAAGCAGAGACACTTAATGAATACTCTGTTCCATCATCACCAGGGAGAAGGACAACCAGTGCCTTCATGTGGGAAAGAGGAGCGGGGAGCAAGGGGAACACAAATGTAGTGATAGAGGAGGATAGAGTGGGAGGAGGGCTGCTGGCACTGAAAGTGGACAATCACCAGGCCCTGACAGGGTACATCCAAGGATATTAAAGGAACTGAC